>CM060926.1:511885220-521885220 GCA_030737875.1 Allium sativum | reverse complement strand
ATAGCTCTAAAGGGCAAATTGTCATAGCAATAGTTGTACGGAGTTGCCGTCATGGCCCCAATAGATTTGGTGATCAAAGTGGTGGATATCGTATGCTTTACGCACTGAGTGAGTGATGTGAGGATGATTGCTATGTTTGATGTTTATTATCACTATGACATGCACATTTCCATTTTTACACTATATGTTAGTGTTACTTAGAGTATTGTACATCTTATTGTGCTAACTCTTTGGTTACAAGTCTAGGTTCAAGTATAATTATTTATACCTGTTATTGTTTTATTTTGCTGCCATCTCTCATACCAGACTTTTTTCTGACCCAGAGTTTTATGTCTCTTCTTATTACTCTAGGTGCTCCTAAACGAGCAGACTAGAGACAGTCAAGTGGTTACGCACGAGTAGTTGTCTGGAGATGAACAGGAGGCTTCCACGTATTATTTACATATATTCTCCCTATGTTGTTGTTGGTCACTGTTTTGGGCATTAGTAGTGTTCCTTTTCTATTTTGCTTTAGAGATAATATTTTGGAGTTGTAATAATGATGGTGTGGATCATAAGCTGTATTTTGGATTCTGCTGCTATGATGGTTTACTTTTTAGCTTATGCAGTTTCAAACACTTCTCTTTTGACGACCATCCCGTGCTAGTTGGGCATCGGCACAGCGCATTTCGGGGAAATGTCGGCTGGTTCGGGGTGGGCCATCACAGGTGGGTCGTGTGAGCCCATTACATTTGGTATCAGAGCCTAAGCTAAATGATTAGAGAAAAATTAGTTAAATTAGGAATCAAAAGAGAACATAATTCGATTTTATTTTTTGTTTTTCTTCGTCTTTCTTACTGGACTTTAATTTATTTCGATAATGAAATTAGTCGTGGGCCTGATTATATAAAATGGTTTTTGAGTGACTAAGAGTTGAAATATGTTGAGTTTGGGTTTTTAGCCAATTCTGTCTTACCCCATAGTACGTTGGCAGTTTCATAGTGAAGAGCTTGAGGACGACATATGGTGGATTTCATTGGTTCGAGTTTGGAGACTGGAAAAAAAATCTAGCTATTTGTGATTTCTAGATTTTGGTTTTATTTGGAAGTTCTAGTTAAGACCATTACTCGATTCACAACGAGGAAAGGGCCCACATTAATATGTCGTATCCATTTCGGAAATATAATTACGAGGTGTACCCATTTGTTACTTGTTGGATTTTCAAATATACCTTTGTTGAGATATTCAATTGAGTTCTTGGCCTTGTATTGCAGGAAACTTTTTTTTAAAACTATTTAAAAAATAAGAATAGATTTCAATAGTTCTGAAATATAGTTTCGGAAATTAGTTTATGAAGATATGGTTTTAAATTCTTAATCTATACATGTTTCAAAATTTTAGGGCTATTGTGCAATTTCAATAAATATAGTCTGATTGGTAGGAAAGAGGGATTTAGAAATGACAAGGAATATGCTACTAAACTTGAAAACAATAGATATTTATTCCTTATAATTTATTGTGTCCCTCTTCTTATATATATTGGATAATTTATTGAAATTATCACAATTTATCCATAATATTCTAAAGCTCTAATATCTTTGAACACAAAAAGGATTTTCTAGTTTGAAATAAAAATCTGGAATATAAATAGTAATAATAATATAGATTTATAAATACAAAACTGTTAGTTTACAACAAAATTCCATTTTTGGAAAAGTTTTAAATTTTTCTTCGAAAACGCTAAGGAAAATCATCTATCCGAATTTTGGGGTATTTGATTTCGTGAATCGTCTGTTTGTTGTCAGCTAGGTAAGGAGGAAATTCGTTTTAATTATGTTATAGATTTCTATCTGAATTATTTTTGGAATTCGTTTGTTCGTTGTGTAGTCGCAACATCGTTGCAGAGACTATAAATCCTTGGAGTTGGTTCAGAATTTAACTATGGTCTTTGATACTATTGTGATGAGGATAATTATTTTTTGGATAGCGTTAAATCTTAAATGATGACGAGGGATGATAAATATTTTAATCCGGCCTAATAAGGTTAAGGTCCAACCTTTGACTAAAGCCCATTTGGTAGTTGACCATTTAGTGTTGTACTAGGATGGTCAATTAGTTGATGAGTTTGGTATAACTTGGACCAAGGACTTAACCGTAAAAATTGCATCCAAATTACCCTTTAAATTCTTTCTTTTGTCCTCCCTTCCTCATCCAGCCGAACCATATTCCTATCCTCCTTGTTTTCACCTTGTCTCCTCATTTTTTGCATTAGTTTGAGCATTTGATCTTGCCTCACTAGTACTCCAAGATCTAATTTCTTCTCTCCGAACATTTCTTGGCCTATAACACCTAGTTGCACTATTCAATCTTGCTCACGCCATATTAGTCTCCTCCTTGGGTAAAAATCATTTGGTTGGATCGGAATAAGCAAAAAGGTATTACCACTTTAGGGCTAAAAAAATTTGGCAAGGCAGTTGGGCTTGCACCAGCCTATTGCTTCGAGATTTTAGAATAGGATTTGTTGTTTATTCTGCATCCGCCTTTGTTATGTCTCGTTTGAATAGGTTCTTTCAAAGGCAATCGTCGTTTCAGAGATGAAAATTAAGTTGTCTCTTGGTGGTTTTTCTGAGGAGAACCTCGATGAGATTTTAGAGGGATATGTGTTGAACTCAGACTTGAATGGTCTCTTGTTTGACCGACTTTGGAGATTTTGCAGCAAATCTCTTTTTCTTAGTGTCGGTTTTTGTGTCCAAGAATCTATTTCGAATTGCCCATGTAGACATGTGAGTATGTGACCCATTTAGCATATCGTTCTATAAATGGGAAGTTATGACTGGATATGTCTTATGATGCGGAAATCAATCCTTTGCTTGATCGATGGTGTAATCATCATTTAGCGTCGCATTATGTTCAGTTCAGCTTGTTGTTTTTGTGTGTTTACTCATGGAATTACTTTTTGTAAATTCACTTATTCATTTTTTCTTTAGGCAATATTAGGTGGCTTTCCATGAATGTAATTTTGTGGTAGTTTCTTTCTCTCATCATAAATTCTCTCTTTGAAGAGATGGTGATGTGGGAACCTCTAACAACACCAACAATGTTCATAACACGAGATTAGGCATTATGTTACCATGATATGGTTAATTAAGGATCATAAAAATTGATTTGAGCTCCGGCCGCGGAGCAAGATATCTTGTCGTTTATAACAATTCTTTTGGGGGTTTTGGTGTTGTTTTGTGGTTATCCCTTTCCAACATCGGGTTCTTTGCTTGGTGATGATTCATGCTTGTAACTGTTAGTGTTGATTAAATTACACAACTTAGGTTATTGAGATTTCTGTGTTTGGAGATGTTTATGTCATTCATGTGTTCCTGTTTGAGTGAAATCTCATTTTCGTATCTAAATTAACTGTTGTTTTAGAGCTGGAAAGGATAGAATTCTGTGTTGGATAAATTTTTAGCATAGACCGATTTGTGTTATTTTCGTCACGGGTATATAAATAAATAAATCACCGTTCCTTGTTAAAGCTAAAATTTATTTTGGTCTTTTTGTGTGTGATTTCATTTTTTGCATTTTTGGCGTGACTGACTTCTTTTTTCGCTAATATGTGACTTGAATCATTTAAATTTCCACAAAATACATTTTTGAAGTTTTTGGAAAATGTGATTTGGAAAACAAACATTTTCTATCATTTTCTTATTTTATAGGAAAGTGAAACGATTTTGGAAGGAAATTTTCAAAATAGATATGACAAGTTTTCAAGCGAAAAATTATTTTTATAAAAAAAAATTGATTTTTGGTCACATGAACAGTGTAAGGGAGATTTTCGGATGCTTTATGTGCACATTGTAGTCGTGCAATAGGACCAATGATACGATAAAAACGTTGATGGTAACAAGGAAAATGATGTTTTAGCCATGGAGACGTTGTTTCTATACCTTGTCAATGATGCGCACGAGCTATTAATTAACTCGTTTTACGTTTTAAAGCTTGTTTAAGCCTCCTTTACAGTTGGAAATTTTTGGGTATTTTGGGTAACTGAGGTGAAAGTTCCACTGTAGGATGGGAAAAGGAATATTTGTGAGTGGAGGAAATGTTAAAATTCTTCAACCTAATTTCCTTTTATCGGTCTAGGAGAAGTTATATAGTAAATGATTAGATTGCGTACGTTTTGGACGGTAGGGTTTGGATGCAAATTGGTTGCTTCACACTTCTATTCATAGTTGTGTGAGGGTTATGGATAAAAAAGAATTTTCAAAATTTGCATTCATATAGAACTGCCAGTATATTTAGGATGTCTTGCATCATGTTTTTAAAAGTTGTAACGAACAAGAATTTTCGACCTCGAAAATCAACACACAACACCATGTCGACTATTCAAGAATCGGAAATACCGAAAAGTTAATAGAAAGAAGTTGGAGAATGAGAAATAGATAGGATAGAAAATTAGAATAAAAGAGGAAGAAGAACATAACAACAGAATCAGAGTAATACGAATCTCACAACGAAACAAATAAAATATAGTATACAACATAACTTGGAAATACAAATATGTCATTTGTATATATATACAAATCATCATTTGAGTATAACACTTACACCATAGCGGAAATAAACAATAGCTATATAATCCTGAAGCCTCCTGCTTCAGCTCTCCAAATATATCTATAAAATCCCAACTACTTGACTGCCTGTACAAAATTAGGCACCCAAGAGTTTAAGGAAAACAAAACAAAACAAATTCCGGGTTAGTCACGTGATTGGTGTGAGTAAAATCCAACCATTTGTTTAACTTTAAATATGAAGAAAGGATAATCTAAGACTAATCCGCACATAAACACAGACAGTTTTTACCTTACGATAAACCAAAACATTCTACTAAAATCCATACTCTTTTGATACTATAATAATGTCTAAATCAAATAAATAGATATCTAGCAGAACACTTTCATCTCACGATATATATATATAATATATATAATAAAAAAACCGCAGGCGCTTATTGGGTAATGGATTCCAATTGGCAAGGTATGTGACCACCTTCCGACAGTGTATCTAAAGAGGAATACACCGGGTTCAACAAGAGCATCTTGTAACTTTGGCTAACATAACCAGTCACCCATTTCGCTTAACTGTATCGAATGTATTATCACCAATGGCTGGGATCAGTAACTGTTACCCGAAAGGGTCAGCATCTAAATAGGTTAAAGAAGTAAATGAAAATTCTTTAGATCAGGTGACAATGCACCCTAATTGGGAGCTACCCACTTAGCCATGCGACCTACCTAATTTTTACCATTTCTTGGTTATGAGTCTTGAAGCCACGCTTATCTCTGACAGATCACATCTTTATTCACTTTGAATGCCACATCGTTATACCTGCCAAATCACAAATTGATTTCCCAAAAAATACCATGGGTATACAGCTAAGAGAAACGAATTCCTCCGCCATCAAACGTAAATATGTTTGAAGAGATCAACTTACAGAATATATTAAATATACTCTGTCAGACATTCTTCCATACAGGTTGTCCTGGGATAGGGCAAACCGAAGGCACTATTATGTAAATCCATCTTAGGCAATTTCTACCTAGGATTGCCAGAACAACCCTTCCATAAACTCCGTCTTCAATTATCTTCATCATATTCGATTCGCAACGCTAATGGCCATACAAAGTGGTTTTCAGATAATAAATCTGATCTCGGTCCCTCTGTATTAACGACGGAAAAATGGTCAAAACTTTGATATCGGTTATTTAACTATCAAAGGAAAACATCCATACACGCAACGATCGTATTTCCAACTGGAAATTTTACCGATCAATCAACATTTTTCGCTTTAAATTAATTTATCATTAATTTATTCATTCCCCCATTTCCATATATTCATAAATCCTTATTTTCTAAATTTAGAAAATATACGTTATTAACATTGAAAAACGTTTTCATTTCTTATTCACGCATCATTACTCTCCCACGTCTATCGGTCTCTAACTATAAACTAATAAGAGAGCAATTCCCCGAATATCAACCCCGAAGACCAAAACCAACATCATATATATCCAGAAAACCATTCAACTTAACTAATCTCCAATCAGTTTCTAATTTCCTAAACTCCATTTAAATATTTTTATCAAATCATTGCTTATGCAATTCTCGGATTCAGTTTACGAATCCAATTCTTTTATGAAAAACATTGGTTATAACGATAACTTTATAATCCTACTTTCGAAATATCTAACTTTAAATGAAACTTTTATACTTAATTTAAATAAATAAATAATTGATTTATTGAATAAATAAATCTTGATTTAAAAACAGAAAAGTAAATAGTACTTTCCTACATTCGATATAGTCGAATCCCAATGTATAATTCTCTCTTGAATAATCTCTATTCGATAAGTGTCTTTCAAATAAAATATATTCGATAACTCTTTTTCGAATAAACTTTATTTGGTAACTCCCTTTCAAATAACTATACTCGATAATATCTCTTTTGAATAAACTATGTTCAATAATATCTCTTTTGAATAAACTATATTTGATAATCTCTCTTTCGAATAAACTATATTCGATTATCTCTCTTTCGAATAAACTATATTTGATTATCTCTCTTTTGAATAAACTATATTCGATTATCTCTCTTTCGAATAAACTATATTCGATTTACGTTACAAACTCCAGCATATTTTACCCTTTCAAGTCAACTCAATTTCTAAATTCATTTTTGAATTTAGTACTTCCCAACAATTACCAATTTCCTTTTATAACCGTTTTAATTCTATAAAACATTTTCTTTTAAATCGTTATTCACTTTAAAACGTGAATATTATTCATTTATAGAAAACTAGACTCGTTTTATCAAATCAAAACTTGATTTCATAATTGAAATACTAACATAAGTTTAACTCCAATTATCGAGTCATTTTATAAGTTCTTATTCACATTCCATTTTACCTATCAAATCTCGGTTTACATGTCAACTTCATAGTTGATTTATCTAATAAGTCTATAATTCTCTATCGCCTTTATATTTGATTATAAAATATCGGTTTCAAGCCAAGTATTTATTATCTTGTCAAATCCCGATTTATTCAATATATAATTTCTTAAAATAAATTATTTTATAACATTTGGCCTAATCGAATTCTAATTACAAATCTTTATGGATTTTATTTTAATCCTATCCACATTTCGAACATTGAAATAAATTCCATCGTCTCCTTTTTAAAACAAATTCCCAGTTTTCCGTTTTAAATTCACTGCTGGACTTAAAATCCAAATTATCCATAGATAATTATTTTTATTTCATTTATAAACATTGTTTATAAATCACACTACTTGTTTTTATTATTAAACAAGTTATTGATTTCTAGCCCATTCGAAATTCCATTTCTATTTATAAAATAGATTCTCCCTTTTCAAATTCATATTCCATTCTTTATAATTCCCTTTGTAAATGTTAAATTTTCATTCCATTTTCAAATATCGGTGTAAAACCAATTTTACTTCTTAATATAAATTCATACTTATATATATATATTCACTTTATCCAATAATAAATATTTTAATTAATGTATAAATATCCCTTATAAATTAATCTTCTCAATTTATCTGTTAAAACAGATTTTTATCAACTATCTACTTTATACCAAACTTCTCGTAATTCCTTTTAACTCATAAATTCCCTTATTATGTTCTATAAATTTTCTAAATATTTCCTTTTATAAAATCCATTGATTTTATAAGATACTTAAATTCAGTATCCACTTAAAATTTCCTTTTATATATTCCAATATCACTTATGGTATTCAAAAATACCAAACAAAAAGGATCCATTATCATCCAAACACACATGATCAATGACGGATTTTATATCACATCATATATCACAATATATGAAGAACCGTAATATAAATGTTGAGGAATCCAGTTGGATCCCTCCAACCTATTCCACTGCATCCACAAATGTTAAACATAAATAACAACAATTTCAATTCAATGTGAAATATTCTGATAAACAGAATCAATATTTGATTAATGACATATATATGTATATATATAATTAATCTATAATTTCAATCAATTAATTAGCAGTTCAACCCAACAATCGTCACACAACAATCAATCATCATTTATAAATACTAAATTACGTTTATAAAAACATAACTGGGCAGAGTTAGTGAGTTTACTTACATTGGACGTTCACCTTTAAATAACGATAAACTGTTGTTGATTCAGATCCGGCAATTTATTTCGCTATAAATTGTAGCAAGCTCCAATTCACTCTGAATCAGTTCTATTGACGATCCCAACGGATCTTGTTTCGTCAGATTCTGATATCGTATGTTAAAGTTATTATATTAAGAAGTTTAATATACATTTAAGTTAAATAAAACTTAGAATTTTAATTCGATTTTGCTTTCACCTTTTCATGGCCCATCTAAAACTCGAAAATACCCAACCCACATATCCTTTTCTTCCTCTACTAGTATCACGCGAGCTTCCCTGAAGCTTTCTTCCACCATAGCCGGTCTTTTGAAAAATCTAAGCTCCTTTCTCACTAGCTTATAAATCAAACTAAAAATACCAACTCCTTCTCCTTCTCAAGACCTATCTCCACATACCCAAAATGTGAAGTCACTCCCACCCATCGAATCATGACTTTGAGCTCTGCGACTGGGCTACAGGAAAGCACCAAACTCTATTATCATAGATCCTCCTCAAAAATGCACACAAGGTGCAGATTCATTTCCTGATCCCAAAAAAAAACACACAAAACTCGAATTACAACTTCAATCATACACAATTACGAACCCTAGTTTTACAGTATATATTCGAGCTCGATGGAGACATGACCGCACCAACCAAACAAGTATAGAATTGAAGAGGATTACACCGGGAATCCAAATATATATCTCTCTCGATTTATAGATTTTTATATGAGTTTAAATGAATTTTCAAAGATCAAATGATTTACTGAAAGAAGAAATTTGCAACAAAAAGTGTTTTGACCAGAGGAAAATAAAGACTGGGGTTTGGAGAATGTGGTGATATTTATAGGGAGTGTATAATTTTTTATTTTTTATTTTTAATTGATTATTTTATTCAGTTTTAATCAATCATTATGTGTATTCATCATTTAAAAATCCGTATAGTCACATAACATATCCAAATTGGACGAAAATGGACATACAACTAGAGTTTGACATTACGGACCTAATGAAACTTGTTTAGTCGAAATCTGAGTCCGTTTGCTCATACAGCGCATTTTTAAAGTCAAAATAATTATTCTTTCTCACATTAAAATCTCGTATGGCCACATGCTGACTCCAAAAATCACGGAAACTAAAATCTAACAATAATTTAATATTCCGGATAAAACAAAATTAATTTCGTCTAAAATGGAGGTACTTTGCAAAAATGACTATTTTCAAAGCACTAAATAAACCCATTTAAATATTAATATATTCAAAAAAAATTAATTTACTATTAATAAATAAATATTATCTTGTATATCCCAATAGAATATCATACAACTCCAAAATATACATATCTGGATTTATAACCCAATATTTCAAATCTGGATTAAATCGACATTTAATATATCGAAAATCCTTTTTGTTACATAATTATTCGTTATAAACTATAAACAAATTCCTTAGCGACTATTTGAAAATTTGATTTGGATATAACTAAAAATATACACGATGAAATCTAGATTTTTCTCTTTCATTAGAAAAATATAGTTCACCAGATCTGAACATTTCTTTTTAGAAATCCGACTTAAAATGGATTCTGTATATTCAATTGAAGTTCAAAACTCAATATTACGAACTACCACGACATTACGGGCTCGATTATAATTATATTATAGTTAATACATTCAATTGTCATTTAAATAATATATTCGTTATTATAATTCAATTCTAAACTGAATTATATATTACAAATAATCCAATTCACACAATATTATGAATTTTACTATTTCCAATTATTTCAGAATTATAATTTATTATCAATTATAAATATTAATTAAATATAAATATTACTTAAATCAAGTCATTTAAAATTATCAAACCATTATTTAAATAATTAAATAAATTAATTATTCGACCATTAAAAATACGGGACATTGCATTCTTTCCCCCTTAACAGAATTAAGTCCCCGAAAGTAGAAGACAAAACCTATTAAATGGGTTAAAAATCATTTGTTTACTTCTTATCTTTAGTTTCAACTGAACAAATTAATTTCCATTAAATTATTAATTTATTCTTATTAACGAAAAATTTCAAAAATCCTAAAATTTTTCTAACACCTTAAATTTTAAAAAAAAAATCGCCAACATCTCCTTTGTATGGCTCAATCGGTACAACTACAACTTGCCTCTCTAGGCCTTCTCAAATTCAAAAGAAAATTAAATAGCCAAGCAGCTAGCCAAGCAGGCTCATAAATCACCAAACTCAATATAAAAATAAACTTGTACCTTTTTGTCGGGCATATCATTATATCCCTTCCATCTGTTACCAATTTAACATATATCAATGTTGTTCCACTTAATCTCCAATCATCCATCATTAAATCCAATCATTCTATATCCCATACCAAATCTCATTCTCAATCTCAAATCCCATTTTCTGTTTCGAATTCTTAACTCACTAACCCAATATACTTAACCAAGTTAAGTTACCTTTCTACATTTCATTAACTAATTAATTCCTCTAATCAGTTATCTTTATCTCAAAACTCATATCTGATTTTTATTTCAAAAATCAATCCATTTACTTACCTGAGTCAAATCATATTAAAATCTAATCTTACTCAGTATTATTTTATTTTCAGTTCAATTTCCACTTAACTGGTTTTAATCCAATTTCAATTTACTTCCACAAATTTCTATTTAATTTATTTTTATCTTAAATGATCTCTTCCCAGGAATTTTAAATAACTTAGCTTTTCTAAAATCAAATATCCCCTTTCAATATTCAAAATAACTTGTTTCCACAAAACATTTAAAAAACAATATCTTTGGTAGTAATCCGTCACTTAGAACTCGAAAATGAACACTGATGAAAAACCATAATAGAGAAATCCAGTTGCATCCCTCCAACCTATTTACCTACATCCATAGATGTCAAACATAAATAACATCAATTTCAATTCGAAATGAAATATTCTAATAAACAAAATCAATATTTGATTAATGACATATATATATAACTAGATCTATAATTTCAATCAATTAATTAGCAGTTCAACCCAACAATCATCATACAATAATCAATCATCATTTATCAATACTAAATTATGTTTATGAAAATATAACTGGGCTGAATTAGTGAGTTTACTCACATTGGACGTTCGTCGTTAAGTAACGATAAACTGTTGTTGATTCAGATCAGGCAATACATTTCACTATAAATTGTAGCAAGCTCCAATTCACTCCGAATCAGTTCCATTGTGTAGCCCTCGTCCATACGATCCCAACAGATCTAGTTTCGTCAGATTCTGATATCGTATGTTAAAGTTATGATATTAAGAAGCTTAATATACATTTAACTTAAATAAAACTTAGAATTTTAATTCGATTGAGCTTTCACCTTTTCATGGCCCATTTTAAACTTGAAAATACCGAACTCGCATATCCTTTTCTTCCTCTACCAGTATCACGCGAGCGTCCATGAAGCTTTTCTCCACCATAGCCGATATTTTGAAAAATCTAAGCTCCTTCCTCACTAGCTTATAAATCGAAATAAAAATACCAACTCCTTCTCCTTCTTGAGCCTATCTTCACATACCCAAAATGTGAACTCACTCCTACCCTTTCGAATCGCGACTTCGATCTCCGAGACTAGGCTACAGGAAACCACTGAACTCTATTGTTACCGATCCTCCTCAAAATTGCACACAAGGTGCGGATTCACTTCCCGATCACAAAAACAACACACAAAACTCAAATTAGAGCTTCAAACATACAGAATTACGAACCCTAGTTTTACAGTACAAATTCAAGCTCGATAGAAACATGACCGCACCCAACCAAACAAGTATAGAATTGAAGAGGATTACACCGGGAATCCAAATATATATCTCTCTAGATTTATAGATGTTTATACTAGTTTAAATGAATTTTCAAAGATCAAAATGATTTACTGGAAGAAGAAATTTGCGGCGGAAAGTGTTTTGACCAAAGGAAAAATAAAGACTAGGTTTTGGAAAATGTGATGATATTTATAGGGAATGTATAATATTTTATTTTTATTTTTAATTAATTATTTTATTCAATTTTAATCAATCATTATGTGTATTCATTGTTTAAAAATCCATACAGTCACATAACATTTCCAAATTCGACGAAAATGGACAAACAACTAGAGTTTGACATTACGGAAACAACGAAACTTGTTTCGTCGAATTCTGAATTCGTTGCTCACAAAGCATATTTTAAAGTCAAAATATTAACTGTTTCTCACAGTAAAATCCTATGTGGGCACATACTGACTCCAAAAATCACGAAAATTGAAATCTAACAATAACCTAATATTCCGGATCCAACAAAATTAATTTCGTCGAAAATGGAAGTCATTGCAAAAATGACTATTTCTATTTTTAAAGCTCTAAATAAACCCAATTAAATATTAATATATTCAAAAACAATTTAATTTAATATTGATAAATTAATGTTATCCTGTATATCCTAATAGAATATCATACGGCTCCAAAATATGCATATTTGGATTTATAACCCGATATTTCAAATCCGGGTTAAATCGATATTTAATATGTATTAAAAACCCTTATTATTATATAATTATTCGTTATAAGTTGTAAACGAATTCCATAGTGACTATTTGAAAATTTGATTTGGACATAACTAAAAACCTACACGATGAAATCTCGATTTTTCTCTTTCATTAGAAAAATGTAGATCACCAAATCCGAACGTTTCTTGTTTCATAGAAATCCAACTTAAAACAGATTATGTATATTCAATTGAAGTTCAAAACTCAATATCACAAAGTACCGGGACATTACAGGATCAATTATAATTACATTATAATTAATACATTCAGCTATCGTTTAAATAATATATTCATTATTATAATTCAATTTTAAACTGAATTATATCTTATAAATAATCCAATTCACAGAATATTGTGAATTTTACTATTTCCAACTATTTCAGAATTATAATTTATTATCCATTATAAATATTAATTAAATATAAATATTATTTAATTCAAGTCACTTAAATTTACCAAACCATTATTTAAATAATTAAATTAATTAATTATTCGACCATTAAAAATATGGGACGTTACGAAAGTATTTAAAAAAATTAATGCATACACGTAGGAGGATCCGATTAGAATCATCTTGCATGCATATTTTTTGGTTGAAATTGCTTTATGTACTTCTTGCACATATACACATGGTTGAAAGTGTATGTATAAAAATTGGTTGTGTAGCATAGGATTATATGCGTCAGAATTTCAAGATAATATTCCTTTTAAGGAGGGAAGAATGTAACAACCCGGGATTTTGGCGATATAGATTATTTATTAGAATTTAAAAAATTGGAATTTCTACAAATGATTGAATTTGGCCACAAGACTTTAACCGTTGTGTTCGCTTTGGAATTTTGGTCAACTTTCATGTTTGGAGTTTCACGAACGGAATCTGTATGCAAAAGGTAAGGACGAAATACGAAAACAGATGGAAAATAAATAAAGTAGATATTTGATTAATTACTTACCTTAATTGACCAAGCCGACCTGGGCAATTTGATGCCCAATCGGTCGACATAGGGGTTGACTGCCCAGGTCGAACTATTGGGCGTCAAACTTCCCAATGACGGCTAGGTCTTGAAGGGTTAGGTTAATTTTTATGTATAACGGATGGATAGGTATAACTTAAAACTAATCTGATGGTTCTTGGCCATTTCCATCCCTATAAATAAAGGAGTAGATCCCCATTCTCTTCCATTCAAATCTATAGAGGCAGTAGAGCTCTGCCACTTTTCTTCCTCTTCTAACCTAATTTCTAAATAAAATATATATACACACACACACACATATATATATATATATATATATATCAAATCAAATCAAATTCATATTGAATTGGGAAGATTAATAGATTCAATAGGAGAGGATGCTCAACAATAGATTCTTCGCTCTCTTCCCTTTTTCTTACATTTCTACAGAACTAGAATTTCCCCTTCTAGATAAATTGTAGATTTATAAGAATTTGGGTATGGTAAGCCTAAAGGGTTCAAAACTAAGAAATTGGAAGCTATAAGGTGAGTGGGAAATTTACTAATACTATTATAATGACTTATCTATTTCATTTGAATTTAATCTACGTTTTATGCCTATCAGATCTGCTTATTTAAATAATTGTAAATTGTGGCAACCACCAGATATGATTATGAATATGTTTATAATTAGCAAATGCTAAGTTGTGATTGTGTATAACATGAACTGCAGGATTTTCATATATTTTTCCCACATACTCCTACAGTTATGTCATGAAATATGTTGTACATGTTACATATCACTGTGGATCTGGAAACCAGTCTCATTAAACATAAATTAGCTGTAGTTATGTTCCAGATCTTTAGTTCAGTGCTGAAATATGTTAATTAGTAAAAAGATGAAACTTTTGTATTACGTGATTGTAAGAATAAAAGAGATATTCCTGGTTTATATCCAATATTGTTGGTTTTGGCTTAAACATTGTAAAATATGTCGTTTTCCTCATTCTTAAATAAAGAGACATTATTTTGGAATCACAAGAAGCACGATAAAAAGGATCAAAAAAGGAAAAGTGGTGCAAAGGTACATATAAATACAAATACATAAATTTGTATGTAATTTGCATCGACTATTCCAAAATAAATATATTACATATATTTCTTGTGATTTTGAAATATGTCAATTCCACAAGATAGGCATAATTTGCAATGGTTATGGCTAATGGTCCTTTGTGAGACTTGAAACCTTTTAGAAATTTTGAATATAAAAAGGAAATGTTTGGTTAATTTATTCGATCGAATCATACATTTAATAATACTAATAATAATAACAAAATATTAATAACTACGTTAACCGCACGAAAACTGTAACACCCCGAATTTTCTATTAACACTAAAGTTGCTAAAATAATAATAAGTGTGTAGAAGAGGGGATGTATCTAATATGAATATAAAAATATTAATAAGTATGTAAGAGAGGGGATGTATCTAATATGAATATAAAAATATTAATAAGTATGTAAGAGAGGGGATGCATCTATTATGAATATAAAAATATTAATAAGTATGTAAGAGAGGGGATGTATTTAATATGAATATAAAAATATTAATAAGTGTGTAAGAGAGGGGATGTATCTAATATGTATATAAAAACAATAATAAGTGTGTAAAAGGGGGGGATGTATCTAATGTGTACATTGTAGAATATATATATATATATATATATATATATATATATATTGCTGAGTGTTTGCTGAGTCACTTCTGACTCATTGCTGAGTCAACAAGATAAACCCCATCTTGTCTGAACGGCTGCGGTTATTTCTAGGTTAAATCTAATGGCCTAAATGCATTCTAAAATCTATAAATAAGTGGGTAGACCCCAAACCTAAATCACTTGTAAAATTAGAGAAGCTACCGTCATGCTGCTGCCATGGAGTTCAGCGTAGCCGTCACAAACTAAGAAGAGGAAGCCTAATCATCTACAACTAAATCTACACAAATCAAATCAAAAGATCTCTCTTTCTCTAATTCTTTTCTTTTGTTGGTGAGTATGATGATTCTCACAAGACTATTACAAACTAATTTGACTCAGTTATGAATGGATCACAAGAAAGTGATGTGATTTGTAATTGTAAATTCTATATATTGTGGATCTCTTATTATGTTATTATGTTGTCGTATGATGTAAATTATATATGCTATGTCATGCTATGTTGTAAATTCTCTTATGCTATGTCGTGCTATGTTGAGAATCATGTCAAGCTATGTTATACTATCATACTATGCCATGTTATAAATCATGCTATATTATGTTGTAAAATCATGATGTTGTTGGAACATGCTTAAAGTTATGTTTTTTTTAATTTAAATGGATCTTGTTTATGGGAATTTGCCTATTAGGTTAGGTGTACCCATAAACTTGAAACTATAATTAAATAAAACTTGAATATGGGAATTTGCCTATTGAGTTAGGTGTACCCATATAAAACCATGTTGTTAAAAAATTAGATGATGTTGATTCACACATGTTCATATGTAAGTTTATGAAAATTGATTGAGATTATATTAGGTGAATTTTGAACAAGTTGACACCTTTAGGTCCATGACATGTATAATCTATGCAAGTTGGACATATGCAAGTTTCACCCCTTATTATGATTCATTTGGTCACATATACATGTTGTTATTATGATAATCTCTTTTATGCTATGAGTTAGGCTATTCGAGTCTAACATATATTTTGCGAATAAACGTTCAAACGTGGGGTAGGGGTAATATTAGGAATTAATAAATTGGGTGCAATTTTGTAAGATTTTGCATACCATGAATGGATGTCCATAATTGAGTCAATTATGGACATTGTTAAAAATTGGAAGTAATTAATAATTCAAGTAGGGAATTATTAAAATTGGGGGAAAGTGGATTATTATTAATAATCAATGCTTAGGACACGAGGTTGGACTCGTTTGTGATGTAAACCTGCCCGGACCCGCCCGGCAAATCCAGTAGTCACAAATGTCGGCCCAATGTGAGAGGTCCTAGGCCCAAACTAAAGCATAACAGTTGTAAAGACACGAGGTTAGACTCTTTTATGGTGTAAGACTGCCCGGACCCGCCCGGAAAATCCAGCTGCCATAAATGCCAGTCTAATGTGAGAGGTCTTTATGAGGTTATGGCCTTAATGAACTAAGAAATACTTAACCAGATAATCATGTAAGGTGGGACATGGGGGTTAAGTAGGTGCCTTGGGTGGCATGAGGAATCTGGTGGTTGCCTTTAGAGGCATTTGAAATACGATTAGACTTAACCAAACACACATGTAAATGAACATGACTAAGTGGGTTAAGTGGGATGGACTAATGGGGACAAGCTTAGGTGGAATGCTTGTGGTAAATAGTGGGGGCCCATTTCAACCAGTATCCCAAAACGTATCTTTGTGGGCTCGACCCAAGTCGAGGACGGGACACGCATACTGGGTTTGACTATAAGAGGCCAAAACAGGGAGCGGTGGCAACGCAAGTCCAACGGGTTTCATATGCGTGTGTGGACCCGGCCTGGTAGGTAAGACGTTGTTGCATCGTGTAGGTATAAGCCGTGCATGTCCGTTGTATCAGGTTGCCACTTTAGGGGAGTGATACACCCCACTGTGGGGCCAGCACGGGTATCTACGAGTTAGGGAGCCGATCGAATAATGGGAAGTAGGGTACACCTAGTGGAGATAGGGGCAGGCGGCACCTATGTAGTCAGCTAGGGGTACGTAAAGCCATTGGGAAAGTTTCTAAGTGAAGCTAAGTGGGATGAATCTTTAGGGTGACTGGTGTGGTGCAGTATAGTGTTTATCCTTTAGTATTTAGGAGCGCCTATAACGTTGCCTTTAGCGATTGTCTATGTCCTTAATCTGCTCTTCATAGACATTTTCTTGTTTTCCAGCTTATGCCTTAGTCCAGTTATTTTGGTAATAGTATTGTAGAATTATCATATTCACCAGACTTTATGTCTGACCCCCTCTTTTCCATCCTTTTTCTCCCTTCAGGTCCGCAGGTTGGGCCAAGTTCTAGTGGAGTCTAGTTGGATCGCTTATCTACTGGAAAGCTTGGACTGCTGAAGTAAAGTCCAGCTTGTTATCTTTCTTTTTAATGGCTATTCATGTAATGGGATTATGTACTTGTTTTATCAAGATAGATATTGTACTTGACATTGAATATGGTGTTATGATGTAATCAAACATGTTTTGACTTCTGCTACAATGAAATAAAGTTTTTGAATTTCCAAGTACTATTTTATATCTGTCTTGTTGTAATTTTACTGTTCTATATTCACTTAAAACCTCCATGGAAGTTAATGCATTCCCTTTGTGAGTGACATTAATGGACGTGGGGTGTTACACGTGGTATCAGAGCATAAGGTTACCAGAACAGATAAAAAATTTTTTTAGAAAAATATTTTTTTCTAAAGTATTTTTGGAAGAAGTGCTTTCAAAAAAAAAAAAACATGTTATTTAAAGAAAGTTTTTATGAAAAACATAATCCCAAATAGCCACATCCTTATCTTTATCTTTCGAATTCTCCATTTTGAATCTTTCCTTTTTCGTTTCAGCATGGCTGAAGATCTTAATCTCCCAGAAGGTGTGACGATTCCAGGGTGGTTTAGGAGATACTTGGAGGCTAGGGCCACCACCGCAGGCCCAGCAGATACTCCTCCACCCCTAGTTGCACCCATTCCTCCTCCTCCTCCTTCTCGTGTTGACACTTTTGCAAAGACGTGCAAGGAATTCAAGGCTATGGGAGGAAAAACTTTTCAAGGGACTGAGACGTTTGTGGAGGCCAGAGATTGGCTTAAGGAGACTGAGGAATTGTTGAATATCTTTGAAGTGGAAGATGGGAGGAAAGTCTGTTTAGCTGCTTGGTTAATGAAGGGAGAGGCCTCGTTTTGGTGGGAGGTCACTAACGGGGAACGTCCAGTTGATTCATGGGCGGATTTCAGACGAAGGTTTGAGGCAAAGTTTCTTTCAAGGGCAGAGGAGAACTTAAATATGGAAAAATTCCTGGCACTAAAGCAAGGGAGCTCATCAGTAAAGGAATATGTCAATAAATTTAATCAGTTAGCAAGGTTTGGCTTGGAGTTGGTGAACACGCCAGAGAAGAAAGATTTGAGGTTCGTTAGAGGCTTGAATGAACCGTTGCAAGGGTTGGTTATGACCCACATCCCTATGGGAGCCACCTTTGAAAAGCTAGTAGAAATGGCACTTATGCATGAGGATAAGGCAGTTGAAAAGAAAGGGGATCAGAAGAAACCCCAACAGCAAAATAAGAAGGGTGGTAAAAACAATAATGGCAAAGGGAAGAAGAAATGCTTCAATTGTGGGATGCCTGGCCATCTCAGCAAAGATTGTAGAAAGAAAAAGAAGACTGGTTGTTTTCATTGTGTAGATGCGGGACATTTAGTAAAGGACTGTCCAAAGAAGGGGCAGAGGGCAGGGTTTACCTCGGGAGGACAAGTGCAGGCTCTTATGGCACCAGGGCAGGCAAGGGGGCAAGTTCAGGCTATTGCGGCCCCACCGCTGCAAGAAAGAGGTAGAACAATTTCTGTTGAAAGCTTAGTTTTTCTGTTTGATCATCCTGTCCGTACCTTATTCGATTCTGGCGCATCTCATTCGTTTATCTCTGCATCATTAGTTGAATCACTGCACTTGAACACCAGTTTAGTAGAAGATCCCTTGGTCGTTTCAAATCCAATTGGGGGTTCGGCTCATTTGACCATGATATGTTTGGATTTAAAAATCTCTATACTTAGCGTTGAATTTAGATGTGATGCTTATGTATTGGGCTTCACGGGCTATGGGCTAATTTTAGGAATGGATTGGTTGTCTAGAAATAGGGCCATTCTTGATTGTGAAAGGAGAGTAGTTAGGCTTGTGACTCGCCTTGGTAATGCTCTCGACATCTTTTGTAATCCCATAAATTCCGTTATGCTAAGTTATCTTGAATCGCTTGACGCGTCTGTAGAGAACCTGCGATCGGTAGAAGTGGTCCGGGAATATCCGGATGTGTTTGAGGAGGTGAAGGGCTTACCTCCAAAGCGGGAGATAGACTTTCGAATTTATCTTGTGGATAATGCTAAACCCGTATCTTTGCCAGTGCGCCACATGGCTCCTCGTGAAAGGAGGGAACTCAATAAGCAAGTAAAGGAGTTGCTTGAGAAGGGGTTCATAAGACGTAGTATATCGGAGTGGGGTGCTCCAGTAGTTTTTGCCACAAAGGCGGATGGGTCTCTTAGACTTTGTATGGACTATAGAGAACTAAACAAGCTTACTAAAAAGAACCGACACCCACTGCCGAGGATTGACGATCTCTTTGATCAGTTAGTTGGCGCCTCAGTGTTTTCGCAGTTGGACTTAGCCACTGGCTTTCATCAACTGAGAGTGGCTGAGGATAGTATAGATAAGACTGCTTTTAGGACTCCTGACGGATTCTATAAATGGCTAGTGATGCCCTTTGGTTTGACAAACGCCCCTGCATATTTTGTTGATTTGATGAGTAGGGTGTTTAGGGAATACCTTAACAAATTCGTGGTAGTCTTTGTGGATGACATCTTAGTCTTTTCTAAGAATAAAGAAGAGCACTCCCTACATCTTAGGGAAGTGTTGGAAACCCTTCGAGCACATAACCTTAAGGCAAAATTTTCTAAGTGTCACTTCTGGAGGAAGGAAGTACGGTTCTTAGGGCACGTGGTTTCCAAAGAAGGGATAGCAGTGGATCCCGCAAAGGTAGTGGCCATCCAAGATTGGAAGGTCCCTAAAAATGCAACCGAAGTAAGAAGTTTCTTGGGGTTGGCTGGCTATTATAGGAAGTTTATCAAAGACTTCGCAAAAATATCAGCTCCATTAACACGGTTAACGAAGAAGAACCTGGTTTTTACGTGGGACAAAGATTGCGATGATGCGTTCCAACGTTTAAAGAGAGCCTTAACTTCAGCCCCAGTCTTAGTGCTGCCAGACGGGAATAAACCGTTTACCATCTATACTGATGCTTGTGGGACGGGACTTGGCGCGGTCCTCATGCAAGAGGGAAGAGTAATAGCCTATGGTGGAAGGCAGTTGAGGGTTCATGAAAAGAATTACCCCATGCATGACTTAGAGCTAGCCGCAATTGTTTTCGCGCTTAAGTCTTGGCATCACTATCTTCTTGGTGAGAAATTCGAACTGTTCACTGACCACAAATCATTAAAATACTTATTCTCTCAGAAGGATTTGAATTTAAGGCAGCAACGGTGGATAGAATTCTTAGCCTCCTACGATTTTGAAATAGCATATACCCCGGGCAAGGGTAACGTGGTGGCAGACGCCTTAAGTAGGAAAAGGTTGTCCTTGAGTCCGTTGTTTGTTGAACGACAAAGCTTAGAATTCATCTCTATATTTGACTTTAGACCCTCCGTTGACTTAGTACCCGGTCTGTTAGCATCCTTGGAGGTTAGACCTACACTTCTAGGACGGGTTGGTGAGGCACAGCGAGACGACCCACAGTTGGTTGAGATAGTAGAAAAGCTCAAAGGGGGGAGTCATCAAGCCATCTTCGTAGGTATACCCTAGACGATAAGGGTTGGTTACGAAGGGATTATAGACTTTGTGTACCGCAAGACGAAGACTTAAGGAAGGCCATTCTTGATGATGCTCATCGCTCAAAAATGACCATTCATCCCGGCGGGGATAAGATGTACAAAGATATGAAGCGGGTTTTCTTTTGGGCCGGTATTAAAAGGAATGTGGCCGAGTACGTCGCTAGATGCTTGGTGTGCCAACGAGTTAAAGCAGAACAAAAGAAACCCGGTGAGTTGCTTCACCCATTAGAAGTTCCACTATGGAAATGGGAAAGCATCTCAATGGATTTTGTGGATGGATTACCAATATCAAGGAAGGGTAACACGGGGATTTGGGTTATAGTAGATAGACTTACTAAAAGCGCCCATTTTATTCCCGTGAAAAGTAAGAGGACTGCTCCGTGGTTGGCTTCTGTATACATTAAGGAGATAGTTCGTTTGCACGGTATTCCTTCTAGTATAGTAAGCGACCGTGACCCCATCTTTACTAGCGAATTTTGGAAGAGTTTACAAGAGGCGGTAGGGACTCAGCTATGTTTGAGCACCGCATATCATCCTCAGACAGACGGCCAGTCCGAGAGGGTGAATCGCATTCTAGAGGATCTTTTAAGGCTTTGTATCCTAGACTTTGGGGGTACATGGGAAGAGCACCTTCCGTTAGTAGAATTCGTATATAATAATAGCTTTCAGTCTAGTATTGGCATGGCACCTTTCGAAGCTCTTTATGGAAGGCCTTGCCGTTCGCCTACATGTTGGTGGGAATCTACCGATAAAATCCTACTTGGGCCCGATATGGTTAGGGAAACCTCGGAGAAGATTGAGTTGATTCGAAGGATGATGAAAGCAGCACAAGATAGGCAAAAATCGTATGTTGATAAGAGGAGGACAGATCTTGAGTTTGACATTGGGGACATGGTTTTTATCAAAGTATCTCCGTTACAGAATGTTGTTCGCTTTGGGTCCGTGGGGAAATTAGCACCAAGGTTTGTAGGGCCGTTTCCTGTAAAAGACAGGATTGGGAAGATGGCATATAGGGTGGAGTTGCCTGAGAAACTTAGTGGAGTACACGACGTATTCCATGTATCACATTTGAGGAAGTGTTTGCACAAGACCGCGGAGGTGGTAGAGCCGAGCTTGCTTAAAGAGGTGGAAATAGAGCGTGATGCAACAATTAGACGAGCTCCTACATGCATTTTTGGGTCGGAGATCAAAAAGTTGAGGAATCGAGAGGTCAGACTGGTTAAAGTGCAATGGGGAGATGATGAGAGCAACGCAACTTGGGAGACAGAAGAGAAGATGCATTCGTTGTACCCTTTTCTTTTTGAGGGTATGTCTTTTAATTTCTCCTTTATCGCTTAGCTTATCTTATCTTATCTTTAGTATGTCTTCTCATTAGTATCTTTGACCTTTAGTTAGGATAATCCTATGGTTGAAACATGTGTTTGAGACATGTTATGTATGATGGATGCAAAATGGATGCAAGTGTTTGCTAGTGGTTGCTCGTGGATGCATATATACACACACTTTAGGCACTAGATCGGCTCAGTCACTACATATTGCATATTGCATATATATGGATGTATTTAGTAAAATGGATGAACGATGGTTGTACCATCATATGGATGCTGCATTCGGTTGAATGGGTGTGCACGCATATAGAAGTAGTATGTAAGCAATTAGGATCTTTTGCATACATAATGGATTCATGACACTTACATAATTTGCATTAAGGAGGTCAACTGAATCAGTAGACCGCCTGATTTCGCATTAGGTAAGGACATGTACACACACTTTGCATATGATCATAAAGCATTAGAAGTCTTTTAAGGACAATGGATGCCTGTGTATGAGGGATGAGTAGATGGACGTTTGGATGGTAGGATATACATTCTTCCAGACTTGAAGATTTCGGGGACGAAATCCTAAAAGGAGGGGAGAATGTAACACCCTGAATTTTCTATTAACACTAAAGTTGCTAAAATAATAATAAGTGTGTAGAAGAGGGGATGTATCTAATATGAATATAAAAATATTAATAAGTATGTAAGAGAGGGGATGTATCTAATATGAATATAAAAATATTAATAAGTATGTAAGAGAGGGGATGTATCTATTATGAATATAAAAATATTAATAAGTATGTAAGAGAGGGGATGTATTTAATATGAATATAAAAATATTAATAAGTGTGTAAGAGAGGGGATGTATCTAATATGTATATAAAAACAATAATAAGTGCGTAAAAGGGGGGGATGTATCTAATGTGTACATTGTAGAATATATATATATATATATATATATATATATATATTGCTGAGTGTTTGCTGAGTCACTTCTGACTCATTACTGAGTCAACAAGATAAACCCCATCTTGTCTGAACGGCTGCGGTTATTTCTAGGTTAAATCTAATGGCCTAAATGCATTCTAAAATCTATAAATAAGTGGGTAGACCCTAAACCTAAATCACTTGTAAAATTAGAGAACCTACCGTCATGCTGCTGCCATGGAGTTCAGCGTAGCCGTCACAAACTAAGAAGAGGAAGCCTAATCATCTACAACTAAATCTACACAAATCAAATCAAAAGATCTCTCTTTCTCTAATTCTTTTCTTTTGTTGGTGAGTATGATGATTCTCACAAGACTATTACAAACTAATTTGACTCAGTTATGAATGGATCACAAGAAAGTGATGTGATTTGTAATTGTAAATTCTATATATTGTGGATCTCTTATTATGTTATTATGTTGTCGTATGATGTAAATTATATATGCTATGTCATGCTATGTTGTAAATTCTCTTATGCTATGTCGTGCTATGTTGAGAATCATGTCAAGCTATGTTATACTATCATACTATGCCATGTTATAAATCATGCTATATTATGTTGTAAAATCATGATGTTGTTGGAACATGCTTAAAGTTATGTTTTTTTTTTTAATTTAAATGGATCTTGTTTATGGGAATTTGCCTATTAGGTTAGGTGTACCCATAAACTTGAAACTATAATTAAATAAAACTTGAATATGGAAATTTGCCTATTGAGTTAGGTGTACCCATATAAAACCATGTTGTTAAAAAATTAGATGATGTTGATTCACACATGTTCATATGTAAGTTTATGAAAATTGATTGAGATTATATTAGGTGAATTTTGAACAAGTTGACACCTTTAGGTCCATGACATGTATAATCTATGCAAGTTGGACATATGCAAGTTTCACCCCTTATTATGATTCATTTGGTCACATATACATGTTGTTATTATGATAATCTCTTTTATGCTATGAGTTAGGCTATTCGAGTCTAACATATATTTTGCGAATAAACGTTCAAACGTGGGGTAGGGGTAATATTAGGAATTAATAAATTGGGTGCAATTTTGTAAGATTTTGCATACCATGAATGGATGTCCATAATTGAGTCAATTATGGACATTGTTAAAAATTGGAAGTAATTAATAATTCAAGTAGGGAATTATTAAAATTGGGGGAAAGTGGATTATTATTAATAATCAATGCTTAGGACACGAGGTTGGACCCGTTTGTGATGTAAACCTGCCCGGACCCGCCCGGCAAATCCAGTAGTCACAAATGTCGGCCCAATGTGAGAGGTCCTAGGCCCAAACTAAAGCATAACAGTTGTAAAGACACGAGGTTAGACTCTTTTATGGTGTAAGACTGCCCGGACCCGCCCGGCAAATCCAGCTGCCATAAATGCCAGTCTAATGTGAGAGGTCTTTATGAGGTTATGGCCTTAATGAACTAAGAAATACTTAACCAGATAATCATGTAAGGTGGGACATGGGGGTTAAGTAGGTGCCTTGGGTGGCATGAGGAATCTGGTGGTTGCCTTTAGAGGCATTTGAAATACGATTAGACTTAACCAAACACACATGTAAATGAACATGACTAAGTGGGTTAAGTGGGATGGACTAATGGGGACAAGCTTAGGTGGAATGCTTGTGGTAAATAGTGGGGGCCCATTTCAACCAGTATCCCAAAACGTATCTTTGTGGGCTCGACCCAAGTCGAGGACGGGACACGCATACTGGGTTTGACTATAAGAGGCCAAAACAGGGAGCGGTGGCAACGCAAGTCCAACGGGTTTCATATGCGTGTGTGGACCCGGCCTGGTAGGTAAGACGTTGTTGCATCGTGTAGGTATAAGCCGTGCATGTCCGTTGTATCAGGTTGCCACTTTAGGGGAGTGATACACCCCACTGTGGGGCCAGCACGGGTATCTACGAGTTAGGGAGCCGATCGAATAATGGGAAGTAGGGTACACCTAGTGGAGATAGGGGCAGGCGGCACCTATGTAGTCAGCTAGGGGTACGTAAAGCCATTGGGAAAGTTTCTAAGTGAAGCTAAGTGGGATGAATCTTTAGGGTGACTGGTGTGGTGCAGTATAGTGTTTATCCTTTAGTATTTAGGAGCGCCTATAACGTTGCCTTTAGCGATTGTCTATGTCCTTAATCTGCTCTTCATAGACATTTTCTTGTTTTCCAGCTTATGCCTTAGTCCAGTTATTTTGGTAATAGTATTGTAGAATTATCATATTCACCAGACTTTATGTCTAAACCCCTCTTTTCCATCCTTTTTCTCCCTTCAGGTCCGCAGGTTGGGCCAAGTTCTAGTGGAGTCTAGTTGGATCGCTTATCTACTGGAAAGCTTGGACTGCTGAAGTAAAGTCCAGCTTGTTATCTTTCTTTTTAATGGCTATTCATGTAATGGGATTATGTACTTGTTTTATCAAGATAGATATTGTACTTGACATTGAATATGGTGTTATGATGTAATCAAACATGTTTTGACTTCTGCTACAATGAAATAAAGTTTTTGAATTTCCAAGTACTATTTTATATCTGTCTTGTTGTAATTTTACTGTTCTATATTCACTTAAAACCTCCATGGAAGTTAATGCATTCCCTTTGTGAGTGACATTAATGGACGTGGGGTGTTACAAAAACATAAAGATAAAATTATATATACATAATATCCATCCAAATCAGCTTAAAATGGTAAACTATAAATTGTATGGGATGTTTGAATGTTTGGATAAGGTTCAATTATGGAATATAATCCATTTTGAATTAATATATTTATGGTGACCATTTTTAGCAATCAATATAATTAATTGATATAAATGAGACCGCAAATCAGTAAATAACCATTGTAACCAATATTGATTAGGGGAAAATAAATGTGAAAAGAAGATGGTTACAATTCCTAAAATCAATTAGAATAAATGTTGTGAACCCCAATTAGGAAATTTGAATAAAAATCGCATTTAAACTTGAGGTTAAGCTCAACTTGTGGTGTAAGCTTGCTCATAACCAACCGGCAAATCCAGCAACCACATGTAGTCAGCTTAATGTGAGGGGTTTAATGCATAAAAATAAATGTACTAAGGCACGAGGTTAGGTTCACTTTGGTAGAAGTTTGCCCAGAACCGACCGACAAATCTAGCATCCACAAGTAGTCAACTTAATGTGAGAGGCCTAATGCATAAGTCTGTGTGTGTGTATATATATATCAACCAATAAACAGATAAATAAAAGAATAAGAATAGTAATTGTCTGTTGGGGTACGACAAATAGATAACTTGGGGCTGTTAAATAGTTGTTTAGGAAAATATGACCGTTATGGTCATAGAGGGCAATAAAAAGGAAATAAAAGGAAATGAGTGTCATAAGAGAATTTATGGTTGTCGTTTAAACACTAAATCCAAATTATAGAAGGTATTGAACAAAATATCCTAGGGAAAAAGGGAATATAACCTTCCTTATTTATAATAATAAAAATAGAAATATAATTGGACTTAGTAGGTTAATAACGTAATATATTATTAACAATATAAACCTGTGACGTCGCAAATGGTGTACGTACAGTATTTTCATATAAAGGGACTAAATGGGAATGACTCAATAACGTAGCCTACTTTATCCCAAAAAGGAAAAGGTTTTAAAGGCAAATGGGGTACGAACTAATGGCCTACACGTATAGTCCTCTTCCTGGGTCCTAAAAGGCTAAGTGATTAGGGTTAAATAGTCAACCTGGGAATAGGTTTTCAGTATTAGGGTCTTAAATGGCATGTGGGTGTGGGCCTACCCAAACCTGGAAATTAAAATGGTCAGATATGGCCACCTATCCTACGGGAAGTAATAAGCGACTAAGGAGGTTATCTAAAAAGATCAGCTAGAAGTTATAACGAAAGATAAAATACCTTCTCTCATTTTATGCTGGGCAGGTGTACATTCATGAATGACAGAAGCCTTAACTAGTAGGGACTGTAGCTAGCACCCTCTATTTTATGTTAACACTGAATATATTATCGAGGGTTAATAAGTGACCAATATGTCCGCCTAAGGTCTTAAGCGGTCAGGGAGAATCCACCCCATCTATCACTGATAGCGAGGCGTTAAAATAAATAAAGAATAGTGAATGAGGATATAGATAGAAACCCTAAAAGTAGGGGCCTACCCTTGATATAATTAGCCGGATAAACTCTGGTATAAAGGCTGCACAAAAACGTATGTAAGTGTCCTATCTCGGTAATATAATTTGGGAATGCTGCTTTGGAAGAGTAGTAGAGTCGTGCGTAAACATCGACAAGGTTGGTTTAGAATCACTAATCTTGTCAGGCATACACTTGGGTTGAACCAAATGGAATGTATCAGTGTTATAGTCTGTGTTGTACATTTCTTAATCACTAGAACTTGTTGTTTAGACCCCCCTCCTCATTACGACCTCCTAGGTTTCCTAGAGAAGGTCAGGTTCTCACAGGTGTTTAAGTTTGGCTTTCGGATCTGGTTCTCTCTCATGCTCGGTAGTGGTAAAGTGACTTACTTTGAAAAAGGTAGTTACTTGAGTTAGTACTTGTTATCCTGTTTTGTTTCCCTTGTGAGTTATCTTATCGTACCCTGATTATGCTCATGCTCTTTTATTGCAGGTACCATATATACATGCTCCATGCTTGGATGTGTTTAAGTTTCGTTTTTTTTTTCGAAATTTGAGGGCAAAAAAATGTTGGGTGTTGCAGTAAGGCTATATCTGATTATATTATATCTTGTCCATTCTGCTATGAGATGTTTTCTTAGATCTGATATATTTATTATCTCTGTCTTTTCTGCAGGATACCAAACAAGCTGACTCGAGCTTCGATAGATTGGGACATTTGAAAAAAAATCGGCCTGTTTGAATTCGGGTTGTTACATAAAGTTATGACCTCTGCAATACAAGTTAAAAATTATGAGAAAAATAAAAAGTAAATTGAAAAGAGGAAAAGGAGATTCAAAAAAGTTCGCTTTGGTTTTGGGTTTAGGGTCCAACCAGCAAGGTTAGGCATGACCATGTGGTAGGAGGATGGTCACTCACGGCCAGGTAATGCAGGTGGCCAAAGGTGACGTTTCAAGAAAATGGAAGGCCGGTTTGTTTGAAATGGACGAAGAGAGACTAGGTTTTGGATTTATGGGTCCTAGGTTTTCATAATCCAAAAACATCAAATTTTGAAATTTAAATAGAAATAAAGATCTAGATTTGGGAAAATGATCACAAAATAATAAAATAAAATTTTACCTAGATGGATTTGTAAAGGGAGAAGTTTCGGTTTGAAACATAAGTTGTAAAAGAAGAAGAAAAGGGTTTAGGATTTTAGGGATTTGAATTTTAAAGAGGAGATTAAGGATAAAGAGGAAAATGGTTTGGAGAGGAGGAAGGTTGGATTAGAAATTCTAAATCTGGAAATTTTCCAAAGGAAGAAGAAGATAAAAGGAACACCAAAAAGAGAATGAGAAGAGGGTATTCTGTTTAGTTGGTGACTTCTCAATTTTCACAGTTAAATGTCAAATTTAAAGCCCAACTAACATAATCATAAAACTCAAGTAACAATTCAATTTATACTAATGTATACGTAATGAATATACTGATAAGCTACAGGTATGGAATACAATTGGAATTCACAGTCTATTATGCGCATTTTTCTCAAAAAATAGCAAATTCGGAGAAAACGAAGACAGCCTTTGACAGAATGAAAAATGCTAGAAAACTTAGATTTTTTTTTATATTTTCTCATGTATAGATTTTCAAATGTTACAACTTTAAAAATTTTAATTTAAATTCAAATTTTGATTTTGTTTGACTAAAATTAACTTTTTCGAAAAAAGATTCTTTTCTGAAATGACAAATATATTACTCATTACAAGTTTATTATTTAAATTTAAATTTTTAGAATGAACATAAATTCAAATACTAATATAAATCAAGTTAACTCAACAACTAAGGTCCGCATTAATAACCATTTAATTTTCATTGTCAGATTGTCCGTACTTAAGTTTGCATGCAAGAGACCAATTCATTTATTTCATATAATTTAATAATAAATTAAATATTAAAATTTTGAAATTTTAAATTTCAATTAATTCATCATTTAAAATTTTTCAAAACTTTAGGTTGTTGCACATGATGTTGTTGTTTCAGATCATGCTAGTAGGCCAATGATTAGGTAACACCACATTCCCTAAGTCTCAAAGCTAAGCGCTACAAATGATGCAGTCATTTATGGGATTAAGTTCTGAAAATAGAAAATAGATTGTTAATGAATCATAAAATTCTAGAACACAGAAATATGAAAAGGTTTCAAAACAAGTCTCGTAAGTAATCATTCATTACAATTCCTTTTGCTTATGCTAATTAGCCAGTGATTGTATAACATATAATTCTCTATGGCCCAAAGCTAAGTGATATAGATGTTGCAATCATATAGTATTAACTTACGTTGATAGAGAACAAATTGCTAATGAATCATAACATCAGAAAACACGAGAATATGAAAAAAGATTTGAAAAAAAATCGCTAATAATCATTTATTAGAATTCTTTTTCACAAAACCCAGTACATCTCAAAATATAATTAGTATGAAATACTACTCTAAAAGCGACATATGAAGATGCATCTTGGTTGATCATAGTCCAAATGGAGGCAGCAAATAGCTTTGCCTCTACATACATCCAAAATGATTATAAAAACACAGCGGAAAGCTCTTAAATAGCTAACTGCTCACTTCAAGCTTCGGAAGCTTATTTGTAGAAGAAGAACCTGGAAATCCTTTCCTCAACCTACTCAAATGAGTATCCAAGAGTTTAAGAGGAAAATAAAAACTTTGGATTAATCAACAGAGTAGTGTGAATAATAACAAGTACCCCGAAACTAGGAAATATATAGTGAGACCAGACCGCTTAGCAGAACGAGTTTCCCTCTCACTAGTATTTTCCATATGATAAACATCCTTTTGTCAATAATCATAACAAAAGGTGCTAAAGTGCAACATAATGTAGATTTCTCATCCCAACCATTTTGGCCATAAACTTCCTGGCATATATAAAAAATAAAAGTTTATGAGATACTCCTCATTTGATGGGAACCCACAGAACCCACTTCATAGTTTACCCTAGGTTGACTATGAACCTCTCAACACATTTTGAGAAACATCATACACAAGCCATAGTTTTACCAGTAGGATAACTAAGAACCTTTCGACACAAGCATAGCGTCACCATATAAGAGCCAAAATTTATCTACCAACACATATGGAAACGACCAAACATGTGCCATAGTTTTACCCTAGGATGGCTTAGAATCTATCAAATACTACATGATTTAACCCTTTCCATTGGTTTCTCAAACATATGTATAAATCATGTGTCCAAACGTTAGCAAAAAATAATAATATTCAAGTAATGGTTTGCATCCATTTCACATAAGCATCATGCTTTCAACTACGCCAATATAAACCCTTTTGGAAGCATCATATAAATCAATAGAAGCAACACCCCTATCGACCCTAACCCTACCTTCGACTCCTTCATAAGTATTGAAGGACTTATAGTATACGACAGTGATACATGAAGCCCTCTCAACAACATATATAAAATCAAGCCAAAAAGGTATCGTTGACTCAAATAAAGGAGATACGTTATAGAGGCAAAAGCCTCAAGTAGATTTGAAAACCACCTTGCTGACACTAACAAGCCATAGAGGAAGTAACCTCCGTTTTTGTGACGACCCGAATTTCTGTACCCATTGAATCGACCAAATATAACATGTATCCAACCCAAAGTATACTAAAACTCAGATGCCCAAGAATGAAATTAGAGGGTGAGAAAACTTAAGATAGAAAAGTTAGAATAAAAAGAAAATAGATAGAAGATAGAACTGGACAACACCACAAGACCTCATAATCGCAGCGAAATAAAACAAAATATATATAATCACCTATGAAATACAAAACTGTATTTTCACTTACATACATCATCAGAGTACATTACATATCATTACAGTGGAAAATAAACTTTATATATCTAACGTTGAAGCCTCCTGCTCCAAGCTTCTCCAAAAAATCTGAAAAATCCTGAACTACTTGATTGCCCATACAAATTTGGCCACCCAAGAGTTTAGGGAAAACATAGAAAAATAAACTCTCGGTCAACCATGGGACGGGTGTTAGTAAACAATTTCAAAAAAACAACTTGATTTTTAACTTTCAAAAGCCTTTTGAAAGAAAAGATAATCGTAAGACCAATCCACAATAAATACAGATGGTTTTTACTTTATGATAACCCAAAGCAATCTTTGGAAAACAATATTATTCTGATATTATGATAATGTCTAAATACAAATAAATAACAATCTAGCAGAACGCTTGCATCTCACGCTCCACATAATAGTATACAATCAAAACTGCAGGTGCTTATTGGAGAATGAATTTCTTGTTGAGGTATAGGACCACCTTCCAACAATGTAACTCTGGAGATAAATACACTAGGGTTCAAAAAGAATTTCTTGCAACCCAGGCTAAACATGACCGCCCCCCATTGCGCTTGAGAGTACCGAATATATCACTACCACGGTTGGGGGCCAGCCAACCAAACCGATAGCATACAAATAAAAGGAACAACCGAAGGCATTTAATTTCTCCAGATCGGGTAATGATATACCCATTTGATGGGAGCGACCCACATGGTTGTGCGACCTACCCGATTTTATACTATTCCTAGTTGATGAGGCTTGAGGTCTGAACATACCTTTAGATATATAACATTTTCATTTACTTTGAATGCCACATTGTTAAACCCATATAATCACAAATTGATTTCCCCAATACTACATGTATAAAGCTAAGAGGAACGGATCCCTCCACGACCAAACATAGTATGAAGAGATCAATCGTATGATCTATTAAGTATACTCCATCAGACATTCATCCATACAAGTTGTCCTGGGACTGGACAAACCGAAGGCACTATCCTGTAAATCCGTCTTAGGTAATTGCTACCTAGAATTAACAAAACATCCCTCGCATAAACTCCATCTTCAATAATCTCCGACTTGAAATGTACAAATCGAATTGAAGTGGAATTAAATTCCGGACTCTTCGAAATGACAACCTAAAAGGTCAATATTTGATAGTCGGTGATTTAACTATCAAATATAAAATAAAGTGAAAAGATTTATTTCCATTTGGTCTTCTAAGCCTTATTAAAAATCTTCAATTATTTAAATTCAAATACTAACTTGTTTACATACTTATCTGAAAACATAAGTATTACTTAACTCAGAAAATTCTTATTATTAATCTTATGTGATAATCTCACTCTTGAATATATGTTTCATAGCTGAAAGTGGTATTCAATTTAATATTCATTTCAGATATAAAGTAATACTATCTATTGGATAATAATGAAATTGTTTAAGTTGGGGTATTTCAATTGTCTCTCATACCTTGAGTCGAATCATTATTATCGTCAAGATTCATAGAAGTCTGATACCCAAAATATTCGATAAAATAGAATTTGTAAATCCATTTGATTTTCAAATCTTAAACTATCTCAAAACACGTTGTTGTTTTAAAACATTTATCCAGTTAACTTTGATTAACTAAAATATTTAAAACCGAGGAAATTAATTGACTTAATTCCCTTTTCCTTTATGCTTAAATTACCTTTAAATTCAATTAAGCGATAAATTATTAAAAAACATCATTTTGGATATTTTATCCAATTTTAACTTATCTACAATCTTATTAAAATATCAATTAGCTTTCAATAAAATATTTCTTTGTTTTTAACATTTACTTGTTAAAACTACTTTATTAAATTAATTAGAAATAAATTTAATTTAATAATCAATTTTCATTTAAACAATTGATTTAATCAACCCAAAATAATATGATTATCCGAGTACAATTAATCTTCTCTTTTTAAATTAATTAATAATATAATTAATTTAAATATTCACCTTTAATTGTTTCGTAAAAGCAATTATTCAAACTGTTAATAATTTAAGTTAATTTCTGATTTACTTTACAAAAGTTGCAGCTTAACAGTTCCAACGGTATACGGCATTTTAGATGACATTCAAGTTCTTAACCAAATTTACACAAACAACCATGTAACAACAATTCAGTAGGATCAACTTATAATATAAAACTCAATAAAATATGTTAAATTGATATAACAGCAGAACGGTGTTTATTTTTGCTAATAGGATGTCCAAACAATTCAGTCAATCAAATATATAGTGGAATGGTGTTTATTTTCACTAAACGATGTCAATATAATATATATAATTACAATTAACGTAATTATAACTAAATAAATCAATTAATTAATTGAACAATCCATTAATATTTATTGCATTTACAGATCATTATCGGTCTATTATAACCTTTTACGTGTAAATTTAGTTTGGCATCTAAATTTAAGTTGATTAATTTTACTAACATATGGTATTAAAATCACTTTGAATTACATAATAAATTAATTTATTTTAAATTGAATTGTACAAAAACTCGATACCGCGTCGAGTTACTTACGTTCACCATCGACTGATATAACTACACATACACGAGCCAAAACTATTCAATCACCTCTTCTACACATCAATATATATGTATATAGATTATATAATAATTTCATTTGTATTTTAATTTAAACATTTTCTTCTTTTTATGAAATGGACCGAGCCCGATGGAAACAACCCACTTACACCATATAAATATATTTGCCAATCTATAAATATATGTTTATTTTTAAACTTAATTTTTTTTAAAGTAATAGGTCCAGACCCAATAGCCCAGAACCCAAACACTAATACAAACACATGCACCAGTTTCTCCCAGACAAATGATTTTGCCAACCCATTCTTTTTATCCCCTTCTTCTTTTGCTTTCCCTTACTATCTTTCTTTACTTCTTTCTTCTCTATTTTTCCTTTAGCTCATCGAGGCCCAATATTTCGGCCCTCCTTATTTTCCCATCCCTTTTTAATTTCTACAGCCTTCTTCTTTTGTTGTCTCTTTTCTTCCTTCTATTTCCTGTTGCTGCTACGTTTCTTTCTTCAATTTGTTTTTTTTTTAATTAATTTCCTTTTGGCCCAATGTCCCAGGCCCATGCACTTAACACCCTTCACCCTCCCTTACTTTCCCACTCTCTATGTCTTTCTTTCTTCTTTACTCTGGTTTTTTTTACGCATATGGTCCTTTTTTTTTATTTCTCTCTTCTGGCCTAATCAAAGCCAAATCACCTCAGCCCATATTTTTTTTTTCCTATTTCCTTCTTTTAATTTGTTGCCGTATATTTCTTTTACTTTCTTCTTTCTACTGCTCCCTTTTATTCCCCACAACTCATAACTCTCTCCCCATCCTTTTCTCCCTTATTTCCTTCGTTGCTTCCTCTTTTCTCTCCTAGTGCCTTTGTTATTTCTCACGCAATACTGGGACATGAACATGAGAAAGCATATATATATATATATATATATATATATATATATATATATATATATATATATATATATATGCTTTTTTATAGGTCCACTGGTTTTATATAAAATTATATATATACTTTTTTTATAGGTCCACTGGTTTTATATAAAATTCAATGCATTAGTTTATACGAAGACAGTACCTAACCTTTCTTGTTACAGGCATATGTATTTTTGTATTATATTATAGTCATATACACAGCATTCGTGAAGAATTTATATCCTATAATTTCCTAGAAATTGAGTCAAGGATTTACACAAGTTATATGAGTGCATATCTCACCCAGTTTAAACATACTTACATATTGGATCATCACAATGGTTAACAGAGCTATGTGTACCATATAAAAGTCAAGTGATTTTGGGTTAATGTATCATACACAGGTATGTATATTCGTGGGACATCAAACGATAATACATTCAATTGATGATAAAAAAAGAAATGGTAATTTTAGTGTGTGTTTACTCGAATTAATATGTGCACTGTCTCTACTCTTCACTTTCCAAGTTCAATTTTATTCAAAGATGATTATCTATTTAACTTCTTCAACCATTCATGTTGTCAACGTAATTTCATTATATATATATATATATATATATATATATATATATATATATATATATATATATATATATATAGCACATATATAGTCTTAGATTAGTAAGAGAAAGTTACATGGAAAACGAGAAAAGAAGAATGTTTACTTACCTATGTGTTTACTGTCATAGACATTCAAGGTCCTTATAATTTTTTTTCTTGTTTAGGTTTTATAGGGAAATCAAATTATACAAACATAGTATATGCATCTATATGGCATCACTATATATCAATTAATATGCAAATAAGGGGGAGTTTACTCACAGAAATTAGCTCCTCTATTTTCATGTTTCAGTTCAGAGTTTTACTGTCATTTAGTTCCAGTTTGGCAACCGTGCTTGCTAGCAGCTTTCCTTCCTGTTTTTGGTTCGACTGATCAGTGTATGGATGTAAGCAGTGGCTAGCGTTCATATATAGATGCAAGAAATGATTAAATAATGGTTCATTGTATGGGGAAATGAACTGCAGAGTGGTCTAAAAGTTAGCTGTTGGTGCTATGATTGATGAAAAGGATATAGTTTAGTGACAAAAATGGAGCTATGATTTAGTATAGCTGATTCTATAGATTTGTTGACATGACAATACATGGCACCCCCTATGTTCTAGTAGTTGTTATATAGCTGTGCAAGTGTGACTGAAATGTGAAGCTATGGGTACATAGTTGTGCACGGTTTGGTTTGGAAAGAATGGATTAGAGCACTCTCAGTAGCGCGCTGATTTAAGCGTGTGGAAGCATGAAAAAAAGCGTGACCAAACGCTGCTCTTCCAACGGTAAGGGCTAAACATTTTTTCTGTTTTTCATTTAAGGGTTATATTTTTTTTAATATCTTGCTTTGAGCTGAGCCATTTTACGCCAAATTACTTCGTTTGATGAAAACAATGGAAAAAGCCCATTTACCTTAATATCTCAGACCACTTCGTAAATTTGACTGGGGTGACAGCCTACTTGGGACTTAAACAGCAATCTCTTTGCCATTTAAGCCTCCACGCTTGAAACATAAAGTGGGAGCGTTCCCCACTTTAGTCACGAACTCGCGCTGAAAGTTACACTGCTCCAGTGCGAGTTCGTCAACTAAAGTGGTGATCGCCCCTACTTTCAAGAGCATTCTCACTGCTAAGAATGCTCTTAGGGGTTCGTTAGCTATGTATGTTGTAGGAAAGGATAACTATCCTAGTTATGGATGACTGAGTTGATGCAAAATCCTACAGACAAATGCATGGCAGCCAATATCTTTGATTTGAAACACATGTGCCTCGACAAATCTTCATTGACAGTTTCCAGTTTTCAATGCTCGACCAAGTCTTGTTTGATGTACTTATATATGTACTAGCCATGTTCATATTTATAAAAAGGCAAACTTAGTTTCTAAGCATTCCTAAAACAATTATTTCCTAATTGCTAGATGGTTAAACTACTGTATAGCTTAGGTAATAAGACTTCTAGTTTGATTTGAGAGAGAAGAGATATGGTAGATCATTTATAGTCCCTTTATGTGCACGGCCAATTCTCTTTGCATGTGTAAACCCATTTGCAGATATGTTTCGGTAAGTAAAAACTCAACATCTAAGGTTTGCAGCCTATGTCTAGTTGCAAAATGAGGTTCTAAGGATGTTACAACTATTATAAATGTAATATTTCTCTTATATGAAGTAAAATCCTACTTTCCTTATTTTATTTACATTTAGTTCCTTAAGTGATGTTTATTTTAATTTACACAAGTTTTAAAATCATTATAAAAATATAAAATAAAATACTACATATTCAATAATACACTTACATACACATATGTTAAGGAAAATAATATAGATGTATACATATATGATTACAAAAAGATTATTAAATTCTCTCTAATAATTATATTTATTTTACTCAATTATATTAATCACTTAATATAATCAATAATTTATTGCTTAACAAAACTAGAAAAACCAGGGACATTACAGTTTTATAAACTGATTCGAAAGCACCTTGTCGGCCACAAGCGACTACAAGGAAAAGAAGTGTTACCCTCCAGTATTTGGAAAAACGCTTTGAAAGAAGGGTAGTCGAAATAGACAATGACGCCCAGGATTTTAGAAGCAAGGAGCTTCCAAAGCCTTTGAAACACTTTAGAAACAAACCCTTTTTGACACAGTCGAAAGGTAGTGAGGCAATCTGCCTATAAAGCTAGTTCCCTTTGACTCAATTGAGAGGTATAGAGGAAATAGGCCTTGTGGTAATTTAATGTAAGTTAAGGTATAGAAAAAAAAACTCTTTGACCCTATCGAAGGAGAAGTGAGACTCGAGTCTCCAAATTAAACTCTTTCTACCATATCAAAAGAGTATGGATGCAATGAACCTCCGAAGTTTACATACATGATTTATAGGAAAATATCCCCTTTAACATAGTCGAAGTATTGAGGCAATAGGACTCTAAGTCTTAAAACAATAGAGCTGGAAACCCATTATATCATATGTTTTGAAAAATAATCTTCTCGACTCAGTACAACGACGATCGCCCATGTACGTAGGAGATAGGATTGTGTGGTGTTGTGGGTTTTAAATATAAACTAACTGACCATGACCAAGTCAAAAGGATGAGGTGAAAGCTAGTATGTCTCTTATACATACTAGTGACATTTCAAACATCAAGAGCTTATCGAAATGGAGCTTCTGACTATGACAGAGGGTGCTTTCGATTTGGGCTATGGCACTGACAATAAATAAAGAGAAACAATTTTATTTCCGTGGAAAGTAATTCTCTTCACCTACTCCACTATATTTATTAAAATATGATTGGTTAATAAAATGTTGGACTAAGCATAATCTCAAACATTTCATTATTTTATATTTCTAAAATATAAAATGTTAATATTTATCGTTAATTCCTTAATTAACATATATAATTCTCCTAATATAACAACTTAGGAAATTCCTATTAGGTAGTAAAAAAATATGAGAAAGTCCAAAAAGTTCACAGATGTTAAAGAATGACTTCTCCACTATATGTAAAAAATTCAGGTCAAAATTTAATATTTTAAACGAATTAAATTAACATATGACCTCCCTTAGGAAATCCATAAAATATTCCTTAGTATTTGGAAAATTATTTTAACTTAAAACACATCCTCAAAATCATGTTCTAAATAACAAATTATAATTTCGTGAAAAAGGAGATAAACGACTATATGCTTTAATCAAGAACTTGTTAAAACATATGCAAAACAAGCATGATCAATTGAGATCAAACATTATTCTAACAAAATAATGAAGCACCTTCAACATATCAGGAAAATAATTATGAACTCAAAAAGACATTTCGGATGCAACCACAATCGAAAATAATAAAAGGCTAGAATCATTAGTCACTTTGATCTTTAGACGAAAAGTTGAAATTTGTATATGATGATTCCTAAGCTTGATTTCCTTCTAGCTTTTCTTTAAGTTTCTTCTTCATAAGGGTAATGGCCGGCTACTCGGTTTTACTTTAGAGTTTAAGAATGAAAATGATAAGGTGAAAGAATTGAAAAGATATATATATATATATATATATATATATATATATATTTATTTATACACACATACACACAAACATACATACATATATATGAGGCCATGTGTTTCCTGCTCTTCCCTCACATGAATCCTTCTTATATTAACTAGTTTTAAGGCCAACCCAAGTTAATTATTGATTACAAATCTTATCTCATCATCCTATAGATTATTCTTATTTAATTTTACCTGATTGAATCTCTTGAATAATGTTAACTAAAATTTGGGGATGTTACATGATCCCCTTCTTAAAAGAATTTCTTCCTCGAGATTTTGTCGAGGATTAAAGCAATCATAGCAATTATGCAAACAAGGCTATCTACACTAGTGTAACCAACTAGTTACTAATATATAAAACAATATAGAACATACCACTAAGTGGATTAGGATAAGCCTGCTTAATCTTATCTTCGGTCTTCCAAGTACAATCTTTCTCATTATCACTCCACCTAACTTTCACCAGTTTTACTATCTTGATCCTTAGCTTCTTCTCGTCTCTAGATATAGCTCATGCTTTTTGTCTTACATAAGTTATGTTTGCTTCTACCACCAACTCCTCTAATGCCCTTGAATCTATTTTAGTTTCTGGAACATGCACATATTTCCATAGATGTAAAACATGAAACACATTATGGATACTTGTCAAATCTCTAATAACTCTACTTGATATGCGAGCTTCCCAATCCTTTCCAAAACGAAAAAGAGTCCTATAAACCTCGACGTCATTTTTCTTAACTTCCCCTACGAACTATACCCTTCATCGGCAATATCTTAATGGAAATTCTATCTCTAATAGAGAATTCAAGATGCCTATGCCTTTAATCAGTGTTACTTTTCTGCCTTAACCGAGCCTCCTTCTTGCAGCCTCAGATTAACTCAATATTATATGTAGTTTTTTCACTAAATATGAACCTAGAACTTATATATCTCTGGTCTCTAACCAATAGATGGCGATTCACAAGGCCTCCATATAATACCTTAAATAGTGTCATTCTTATTGTAACAACCCGAAAAATCAGAACCAATTTAAAAATTTATTTCAAGGAAATTTTGTTAGAAAATGGGTCAGAATTTAAAAATTCCAATATTAGATTAAAAAGATAATGATTTTAAAAAATATGTTTTTAAATAAAATTATGATGTTATTTGTGAATGATTTCAAATTTATTTCTAATAAACAATTTGTAATTTGATAAATGGTGATTTATAACAATTGAATTGTTTATGAATAATTGCATGAACGAATACTCAAAATAGTTCATTTTGATTTGACCGTGTAAATCAATTTATGATATTCAATTTGAAATTGTAAGTTTGAATTAGGATTTGAACGTAGAGATTTATACTTGAATTTCTATTTTGTTTAATTTAATTTGTTCTTGAAAGATTGAATTAAATTTTAAGATTAAATGATTAAATTTATATTTTAATTTAATATTTAAGTTTGTTGATTGTAAGATTACATTTATTGATGGAAAGCTTAAATCCTAAGATTTAAATGTTGATTGACATAACTCATGTGGACGCTTGTTTAATGCACATTTTAAATATACAAAGAGGAAAAAATAACTTTAAAATATTTCATCAATTAGGTGTTAATAGCAAGGATGTTATCCTTTAACTCCAACAACCTTTTGACTACATGTCAAGGAAAAAATGCCTTAGGAACTTTATTAAAATTTATTTATATTGAAATATTGATTGAAAATAATGTGTAGGTTCTAAATGAAATAAATTATGACAATACATATATATATATGTATGTATGTATGTATGTATGTATGTATGTGTATATACATATCTTTGGCTATCCTCTTAAATATTTCCCTTGTTAATTAAAAATGTAACTTTTAGGAATTCAAAACGTGGATTACATGTTCAAACCTTCATTAATTAGTTAATTTCTGAAGTGTGAATAGTTGCATCCATTTTTAATGCCTTCCTCCATTTGTTATTTCCTTAATAACTGCACCATTTGTAACAAACAGGGATTTTCGGCCCTAGAAATCGACATAAATACCTTTTACCGTAACTCATGCCGACCTTCCAAACACCGAAAACACCGGAACGTTATTAGAAATAATTTAGAGGATGAGATAAGAAAGAAATATAAGAATAGAAGAAGAAGAAGAACCAACACAACACAAAATCAGAGTTTCACATCGTAGCGGAACAAATACAATACAAAAATAAATCTTTTTTTAGAGATTTAAAAAAATACTTACAATATTAGAGTACATCACACATCTAGATAGAGATAATAACTTGTCCTCGTATACAACACACAGCGCAATAGTAGCTATATACTGTCATACATCTAAACTCTTCTAGCTCATCTCTTCATAGCATTCGACAACCTGAACCTGTACAACCCGGTCTAACCCGAGCATTTACAAACACCGGGTCAGTCTGGTGGACCAGAGTGAGAAAAACTCGCACAGTATTAAGGTAACAAACAACTTGATTTTAAAGTTAAAATCTTTTCAAAGAAAAGGATAATCGTAAGACCAAATCCACACATAAATACGGACGTTTTTACCTTACGATAAGCCAAAACAATTTGAAATCAATATCTTGTTCCGATATTATAATAATGTCTAAATACAAGTAAATGGGAATCTAGTAGAACGCTTGCATCTCATGCTCCACATATATAGTATACAATCAAAACCGCTGGCGCTTATTGGAGATTGGGTTCCGACTATGAAAAGGTACGGGACCACCTGCCGATAGTGTATCTCTAGAGGTGAATACACTGGGTTCAACAAGAACGTCTTGCAACCCGGCCCACATAAGATCGACCACTCATTTCGCTTGAATGTATCGAATGTATATCACCAACGGTTGGGCTCAAACTACCATTTCCCGAAAAGGGACAGCATCGAAATAGATCAAAGAAGCAAAAGGAATTTCTCTAGATAGGTGATTATACACCCTAATGGGAGCGACCCACATAGCCATTTTGCCTGCCCGATTTTTGTCATTTCCCGGTTGTGAGGCTTGAGGTTTAAATTTCCTTTAGAACATCGGTCATCATTTTCTTTGAATGCAACATCATCAGATCCGTCAAGCCACTAATTGCCGTCCACTAATATACTCTGGGTTTAAAAAAAGTGCCCCTCTTTGCCACCACTCGGTATATTTGTAAAAATCAACGTACGTGGTTTCAGGAAATACTCTGTCAGACATTCGTCCATACAAGTCATCTAGGAATAGGATGAACCGAAGGTACTCTCCTACTGCATCCAATATAGGAATCACCACATGGATCAGTAGCGGGAAGTCCTTGCAACCCGTAGATTCCAATCATGACAGAACCACAACTTATCTCTTGGAGCTCACCAAAGATATTAGCGGTTCTTCCGTTTTATGAAGATCTACGGTCTTCATTGCTCCATCTCGATCATCTTCTGATATCTTCATGTATTTGTTGGTCAGAATGGTTTTTAAATATAAATTCGATCCCAGTCTTTCCGTACCAACAATTGTATTAAATAGATTTGATAGTCGGTGGTTTAACTATCAAAACAAACAGTGCTTCAATCATGAAAATCTTATGAGTTCACTGGTTCCGTATTCAGCATCATTTGGCCTTATAATTAAAACAAAAACGTAAATTTAAAACTCTTAAATATCTCAATATTATGAATATAGTTTTCGCTTCTTATTAACATAAGATTATTTTTAAACAAATTCTTTTTTTTTTCTTTTTTTACTAAGGAAAATCCAATATCATATCTAGTCTTCTATTTTCACTTTCAAAACACTATTCACATTATTATCTAATATTGGGAAATCATTTCAACCTTTTTTCGCGTAAAACGAAGTTCCGAAACATCTTTTATTTATTACTTGAAAACAACAATCCATGCTTATTCTTATAGAATGGAATTCAACCTTACATTTCCTTTTAATCTCGTGAATATCGCTAACACTTCACGTCATCTCCCTTTAATTTCCTGTAACAACCCGTATTTTTAATAACATGTTATAATGTAAATCAAGGCAGAATTAAATTCTAAAATCTGAATCAAGGGAAACGGGTTGTGCCATTGCGTTCGTCTCGGAAAAATACGCGAAATAGAGTTCGAGTTTTCGAAAAACGGAGTCCGTATGACCAAGTTATGGCCCAATGAAGTTTTCAGAAAATTCCAAGCCCGAAAACAGTTCAAATTCGAATTCAGGTTTGAATTTCAGCCAAAACAGGATAGGCGGGAATTCTCCCGCCCCAGGCAGGGTCGACACAGGGGTCGACACCAGTGTCGACCCCCCCAATGGGTCGACACCCATGTCGACCCATGGGTCGACCCCCCCCGATCGGACCAGTTTTTTTGGTGCACCATTTTGACAGGTTAGGTCTTGCTTTGGAAGTTTCTGACGGGAGTTGATGGCTCAGATTCGATTTAGGGTTAATCCTATGGTCTAAACTAACCTAATCGCCTATAAAAAGACCCCTAGACCTAGCCTAAACCCTCATTAATCATTCCTACAACTAAATGCTGCCCAAACATTCACTAATCATGGCCTCCATCTTCTTCATGAAAGCATGAGTGTCTCAAATCAATCTATGTCATAAAAGAGCCATCTTTCTTAAGTAAAAGAGCCTCCTTTCTTTGTCTTTGGGGTTATTACTTCTTGTTTCAAGGCGTTTAAGTGGAGCTTATTATTTTCTTTGCGGATTTTGCTTGTGGCTTCATCTCAATCTTTATATATATTGATCTAGATCGCATAACTGCTCATTGTAAGCCCTATACTACTCTTAGATTCTAATTATGAAGTTAAATGTGACATGCTGCAAGTTGAGTTTGGGCCTAAGTATGATATATGCTTTGATCATATCATGTTATGCATAAATATATTCTATGCATGTTTGTAAACCTATCACCTTGACCTTGTGGGCTAAAAGCTATAAGCTTTATGTTGAAATGTTGCATTATACAACATGAGAACTCTCATAACCTTTATGATAACTTGCATATAATGTTATATGCGAACTTCTAGTCATCATCCTATGTCATTCATGATCATGCTTCACCTATTTGCTTAAGTTGATATTATGCATGTTTTGAGGCCTATGATGTATTATGCAAGCTTATGAACATGTTTAAGCCTCATATGCCACCATGTTTAACTTGTGGCCAACCTTATTACCTTATGCCCTTTTGTCATGCTTTTGCCAAGTTCCCTCTTTTGATCTATGTTATGTTATGCGAAACGTACATGCGATGGGAATACGTTGGGTTGGGTAATATTAATGACATGAAACATGATTTTAAAATATGACATGAACATTGACTTGTGATTATGTTTGTAAACATAATGATGGACATGACACTTAGAAAATATGAGTGTGGCCAACTCGAGGTTGGGTTGAGTTTGTAGCATAAATCTACCCGGAACCGACCGGCTTAACTAGTGGCTACAAGCAATAGGACCCAATGTGAGTAGTTGGTCATGTTTCACTAGAAACCCGAGGTTAGACCAAGTTGTGGTGTAAAACTACCCGGACCCGCCCGGCTTAACTAGTAACCACAACAAGGTCTAATGTGAGAGGTTGGGTGCATTAAATTAATTAATGCCACATAGTAGGGTTAAGTCATGGACCACTTGAATACTTAACCAATTAAACACGATGGGTTGACGCGGTTAAGTCATGAACCTTGGGTACACTTAACCAACTTGATACTTGATTGGGTAGGGTTAACCACATTTAACCCGCTAGAAACCCTAGTTACGTGGTCCTTTTCACCAGTAACCCTCTTGATTGTATCATGATGCCCTAGGGACTAGGCTAGGGTGGGGCACGATTACTGGGTTGACATGTAAGCGACCAAAACGACGGCTGAGTAGGTGCGCCGGTGTAGGTTCAGGCGGACCATGGTCGTGCACATGGTCCGGAGTTGAAAAAGCAGACACGGGCACCCGTAGGATTAGACTGTTCGTGCTTGATTTGTGCCCGTGGTTGGCACCCTAGGGCTTGATACACCCTAGGGTGAACCTAGCACAGTTTGACTACACTTCGTGGTTGGGCCGTATGACACCGACACTTGACGAGTTAGGCTTTTAGGGAGCCGATCGACTAGACCGTGTTGTTGGACCTTGATCTGGGTCATCTCGGGATATTGGGCCAAGATTGGGCCAAGGGATCATTTCTTGTTTATACTTGACATAGATTGGAATACTAGTACACACCTGGTGCAACTTAACCTTGTATATGCGATGCCACACTTGATCTATCTTGTTAACCTTTCACCATGCCAGTTATCACCCTACATCTCATCTCTGTTTTACATGTTCAGTTAACTTTATTAGTTTTTATACTAATAGTAGATAGGACTTACCAGTCTTTTTGACTGACCCGTTTTCTTTCGCCTCTTTTCTTCCGTTCCCCCCCCCCAGGTTTGCAGGGGTGGGAACACTGTTACCTAGCTGGATCTTTTCCCGCTTTTCTGGATAGCTCACGTATGGTTTGAGCATGCTATGGCCTTATGCTACTTTGGGGATAGTTACTTTATGTTTCTTTTTCAGTTTTCAGTTTATGTTCTAGACTTTGTTTTATGGGAAAATAATGAACAAGTACTTTGATGTAACTTGACTATGGTTTTGAAATGCTAGTTTTATCCGCTGTTTTATTTACTCTGTTTTTACTTACATGTTATGTCTTGTGATATCTGCATGCATGTTTACCTTGTTTAACGCCCCTCCAAAGCTAGTGTCCTTGCAAGAGTGGCATTGGCGGAGGTGGGGTGTTACATTTGGTATCAGAGCATAAGGTTTACAAGATTTGAGCAAAAGGTTTTTTAAACTTACCTTTTGAAAAACTATTTTCAGAACCAATTAAGTATTTTCCAAGAAAAGTCTAGTTATTTTAAAAGGCTATTCCCCAAAAGCCATTAGCACTATCCTTCGTTTCCTTATTCTAAATCTATCTTTTCCTTTTTCAGTATGGCCGATCTTAACCTTCCCGAGGGAGTGACCATTCCCGGATGGTTCTGGAGGTACTTGGAAGCTAGGGCCAACAATGTGGGCCCAGCAACCACCCCCACCGTAACTGATGTCCCTCCTCCTCCTCCTCAGAATCCACAAGCATATTTCGCTAAGATTTGCAAAGACTATAAGGCGATGGGTGGCAAGAATTTCATTGGGACGGAGACTTTTGTGGAGGCACGAAATTGGTTGAAAGAAACTGAGGATCTCTTCGCTATCTTTGATGTGGAAGACCATAGAAAGGTTTTATTGGCAGCATGGCTATTAAAAGAAGAGGCTGCCTATTGGTGGGAGGTCACCAATGCTACTAGACCTATAGAGACTTGGGCCGACTTTAGGACGAGGTTTAGGCTTAAGTTTCTATCATCAGCTGAGGCGAATCTGCAATTGGAGAAGTTTATATCTTTGAAGCAAGGAGACATGACAGTGAGGGAGTATGTGAATCAGTTTAACCAGCTCGCTCGATTCGGTTTGGACATGGTTAAAACCCCCCAGAAGAAGGCTTTACGCTTTGCGCGAGGGTTGAATGAGCCATTACAAGGTTTAGCCCTATCTCATATACCCATGGGGGCCACTTTCGAAGGTCTAGTAGACATGGCATTGCTTCAAGGAGACGATAAGAATGGCAAGAAGGAAGTCAAGACTAATGAGACTCAGGCCAAGAAGACACACTCCAAGTGGGGAGGAAATCAGAGCAATCAAAACAACAAGAACAACAAGGGCAACAAGGCCAAGGCAAAGGACCCAAGAAAATGCAACTTCTGTGGGATTGTTGGGCACATAGCCAAGGATTGCAGAAAGAAGAAGAGGAAGCGGGGCGAATGCTTTCATTGTGGAGAGACTGGACACTTTAGCAAGGATTTGCCCAAGAAGAAAGGACAAGGGCAAGGGCCAGCGTGCAGGACCTTCTGGAGGGCAAGTGCATGCCCTCAACACTGCTCCAGTTCAGGACCGAGGTAGTATTTCTGTAGAAAGTCTTGTTTATATTTCTGATTATCCTGTTCGCACCTTATTTGATTCTGGCGCATCGCATAGTTTTATTTCTTCTGACATTTTTGAAAGTTTGCACCTAAGTACTAGACTAGTTGAGGATCCCATTTGTGTTTCAAATCCAATTGGGGGTTCCGCCCATCTATCTATGATTTGTGTGGATTTGAAGATTTCTATCTTGACCGTAGAATTCACGTGTAATGCTTATGTTCTCGGGTTCACGGGATACGAGTTGATCTTGGGCATGGATTGGTTGTCCAGTTATGGAGCCATTCTCGATTGTGAACATAGGGTGGTGAGGCTCATGACTCGGCTCGGTAATACCCTAGAAATTTCTTGTAACCCTAGAGGTCCCGTCATGTTATGTTATCTTGAATCTCTTGACTCGTCCATCGATGATCTGCAATCTGTAAGGGTGGTCCGAGACTATCCTCATGTCTTTGAAGAAGTTAAGGGGTTACCCCCTAAACGAGAGATAGATTTTCGCATTTATCTTGTTGATAATGCCAAGCCAGTATCATTTCCCGTTAGGCACATGGCCCCACGAGAAAGAAGAGAGCTCAGTAAGCAAATCAAGGAGCTGCTTGAGAAAAAATTTATTAGGCGAAGCATTTCTGAATGGGGTGCTCCTGTGGTATTCGCTACTAAGGCGGATGGTTCGCTTCGTCTATGTGTTGATTGTCGAGAATTGAACAAGCTGACAAAGAAGAATAGGCACCCGTTACCGAGGATTGATGATCTCTTTGACCAGCTTGTTGGTGCTTCTGTTTTCTCTCAGCTTGATCTAGCCACCGGATTCCATCAGCTTAGAGTGGCAGAAGATAGTATTGATAAAACTGCGTCTAGGACTCCAGATGGATTCTTCGAATGACTTGTCACGCCATTTGGTTTGACTAATGCACCCGCCTACTTCGTAGATTTGATGAGTAGGGTGTTCAGGGAGTTCCTTAACAAGTTCGTGGTTGTCTTCGTGGATGATATTCTGATCTTCTCAAAGGATGAGGAAGAACATGCCAGACATCTCAAGGAAGTGATGGATACGCTTAGAGCGCATCAGTTGAAAGCCAAGTTCTCCAAATGTCATTTTTGGAGAAGGGAAGTTCGGTTTCTTGGACATATAGTTTCTAAGCAAGGCATAGCGGTGGATCCCGCGAAAGTGGTTGCGGTTCAAGACTGGAAGACTCCTAGGAATGCAACCGAAGTAAGAAGCTTTCTCGGTCTGGCGGGCTACTATAGGAAGTTCATCAGGGACTTCGCTAAGATTTCGGCCCCTCGTACTAAGTTGACGAAGAAGAACTTAGTCTTTGCATGGGACTTGGAGTGTGAGCTTGCTTTTCAAAGGCTCAAGAGAGCCCTTACCACAGCTCCAGTTTTGGCATTACCCGATAGTGGTAAGATGTTTACCGTGTACACCGATGCATGTGGTACGGGGTTAGGTGCTGTTCTAATGCAAGAGGGAAGAGTGATATGTTATGGGGGTAGGCAACTTAAGGTTCATGAGAAGAACTATCCCACTCATGATTTGGAGTTGGCGGCGATTGTCTTTGCACTCAAATCCTGGCGCCACTATCTCCTAGGCGAAAGGTTTGAGTTGTACAGTGATCACAAGTCACTCAAATACCTCTTCTCGCAGAAAGATCTGAATCTAAGGCAGCAAAGGTGGATGGAATTCTTGGCATCTTATGACTTCGAGATAGCTTATACCCCTGGAAAGGGTAATGTTGTGGCAGACGCACTAAGCAGAAGGAGGTTGACTTTGAGTCCCTTGTTTATTGAGATGAAGAACTTAGAGTTCTTGGCAACCTTTGATTTCACGACGACTGTTGAGTCGATGACGGGTTCATTAGCATCCCTTGAGCTTAGACCCACACTTCTTGTTCAAGTTGGGGCTTCGCAGAAGGAAGATCCACAGATAGTCGAGGTCATGGATAAGTTGATTCGAGGTGAGACGTCTAGTCACCTAGCTAGATATACTATTGATGACAAGGGTTGGCTAAGGCGTGATGGAAGGCTATGCGTTCCACAAGTAGGAGACTAGGTGCATAAAGTTCTCGAAGAAGCACATCACTCGAAGATGACTATACATCCTGGAGGAGATAAGATGTATAGAGATATGAAGCGCATTTTCTTTTGGGCCGGAATGAAGAAAGATGTGTCAGAGTATGTTTCAAAGTGCATGGTGTGCCAACAAGTGAAAGCCGAGTCAAAGAAACCAGGTGGGCTATTACATCCATTGGAGGTCCCGCAATGGAAGTGGGAGAGTATTTCTATGGATTTTGTGGATGGATTGCCTAGGTCAAGGAAAGGGAACACGAGCATATGGGTCGTAGTTGATAGACTTACGAAGAGTGCTCATTTCATTCCTGTAAAGAGCAAGAGGACCGCATCATGGCTAGCATCTATTTATGTTCGGGAGATAGTGCGGTTGCATGGAATTCCTTCTAGCATAGTTAGCGATCGTGACCCAATTTTCACTAGCCAATTCTGGAATAGTCTGCAAGAAGCGATGGGTACGCGATTGAATCTGAGTACAGCCTATCACCCCCAGACGGATGGCCAAACCGAAAGGGTGAATAGAGTGCTAGAAGATCTTTTGAGGCTTTGTGTTCTTGACTTTGGTGGTACTTGGGAAGACCACCTTCCTCTTGTAGAGTTTGCTTATAATAATAGCTATCAAGCCAGCATAGGGATGGCACCATTTGAAGCTTTGTATGGGAGGTCGTGTAGGTCACCATCTTGTTGGTGGGAGACAACAGATAGGCTTATACTTGGGCCCGATATGATATGGGACACATCCGAGAAAGTTGAATTGGTGAGAAGACGGATGAAAGTGGCCCAAGATAGACAGAAATCCTATGCTGACAAGCGAAGGGCAGATTTGGAATTCGAAGTGGGAGACATGGTTTTCATGAAGGTTTCTCCTTTGCATAATGTGGTACGTTTTGGAGCAATTGGGAAGCTGGCACCTAGGTTCGTAGGACCCTTCCCTATCGTAGAGAGAATTGGAAAGATGGCCTATAAGGTGGAATTGCCCGAGAAGCTAGCCGGAGTGCATAATGTCTTTCATGTCTCGCATCTCCGAAAGTGCCTTCATGAGTCCGCTGAAATGGTTGAACCAAGCATTCTTGAAGACGTGGAAGTTGAGAAAGAGGCAACCTTGAGGAGAGCTCCAATTCGTATTTTTGAACAGAGATCAAGAAGTTAAGGAATCGAGAAGTCAAATTGGTGAAAGTTCAGTCGACTAAAGCCGATGAAGATGCAACTTGGGAAACCGAGGAGAAGATGCGTGGGCTTTATCCATTCCTTTTTGAGGGTACAATCTCAATCTCCTTTCCTAAGTAGCATATCTTCCTTTTTGATATCCATGTTTATCCTGCTTATCTTATCTCGTTAACCTTGTCATGAGAACCTTAAGTAGAAACCCTTTGGATGAAACATGTATTTGAAACATGTTATGCTTGATGGTTGCAAGTGTTTGCAAGTGGATACTCGTGGATGCATGATACACATTAGGCACTAAGATCGGCTCACAAACTTTCATGTTGCATATGCATGAGTGCTTATACTTATTCATGGATAAAACATGTTATGATATCACGTGGATGTCGCATATGGATGAATGTTATGTGCATTCATGTAGAGATTATAAATTATATCAGGATTTTGCATACATATGGACTCATTTCACTAACATACTTTGCATTAAGAAGGTTTACTGAATCAGTAACCGCCTGATTTTTGCATTATATAAGTACATATACACACACCTTTGCATATGATCATACAGCATTTAGAATCCTTTAAGGACAATGACTGCACGTGGATGATTTTTTGAGTAGATGGATGATGGATGGTAGGATACGTTCTTCCTAACTTGGAGATTTCGGGGACGAAATCCTTTAAGGAGGGGAGAATGTAACAACCCGTATTTTTAATAACATGTTATAATGTAAATCAAGGCAGAATTAAATTCTAAAATCTTAATCAAGGGAAACGGGCTGTGCCACTGCGTTCGTCTCGGAAAAATACGCGAAATAGAGTCCGAGTTTTCGAAAAACGGAGTCCGTATGACCAAGTTATGGCCCAATGAAGTTTTCAGAAAATTCCAAGCCCGAAAATAGTTCAAATTCGAATTCAGGTTTGAATTTCAGCCAAAACAGGATATGCAGGAATTCTCCCGCCCCAGGCAGGGTTGACACAGGGGTCGACACCAGTGTCGACTCCCCCAATGGGTCGACACCCATGTCGACCCATGGGTCGACACCCATGTCGACCCAGGGGTCGATCCCCCCGGTCGGACCAGTTTTTTTGGTGCACCATTTTGACAGGTTAGGTCTTGCTCTGGAAGTTTCTGACGAGAGTTGATGGCTCAGATTCGATTTAGGGTTAATCCTATGATCTAAACTAACCTAATCACCTATAAAAAGACCCCTAGACCTAGCCTAAACCCTCATTAATCACTCTACAACTAAATGCTGCCCAAACATTCACTAATCATGGCCTCCATCTTCTTCATGAAAGCATGAGTGTCTCAATCAATCTATGTCATAAAAGCGCCATCTTTCTTAAGTAAAAGAGCCTCCTTTCTTTGTCTTTGGGGTTATTACTTCTTGTTTCAAGGCGTTTAAGTGGAGCTTATTATTTTCTTTGCGGATTTTGCTTGTGGCTTCGTCTCAATCTTTATATATATTGATCAAGATCGCATAACCGCTCATTGTAAGCCCTATACTACTCTTAGATTCTAACTATGAAGTTAAATGTGACATGTTGCAAGTTGAGTTTGGGCCTAAGTATGATATATGCTTTGATCATATCATGTTATGCATAAATATATTCTATGCATGTTTGTAAACCTATCACCTTGACCTTGCGGGCTAAAAGCTATAAGCTTTATGTTGAAATGTTGCATTATACAACATGAGAACTCTCATAACCTTTATGATAACTTGCATATAATGTTATATGCGAACTTCTAGTCATCATCCTATGTCATTCATGATCATGCTTCACCTATTTGCTTAAGTTGATATTATGCATGTTTTGAGGCCTATGATGTATTATGCAAGCTTATGAACATGTTTAAGCCTCATATGCCACCATGTTTAACTTGTGGCCAACCTTATTACCTTATTCCCTTTTGTCATGCTTTTGCCAAGTTCCCTCTTTTGATCTATGTTATGTTATGCGAAACGTACATGCGATGGGAATACGTTGGGTTGGGTAATATTAATGACATGAAACATGATTTTAAAATATGACATGAATATTGACTTGTGATTATGTTTGTAAACATAATGATGGACATGACACTTAGAAAATATGAGTGTGGCCAACTCGAGGTTGGGTTGAGTTTGTAGCATAAATCTACCCGGAACCGACCGGCTTAACTAGTGGCTACAAGCAATAGGACCCAATGTGAGTAGTTGGTCATGTTGCACTAGAAACCCGAGGTTAGACCAAGTTGTGGTGTAAAACTACCCGGACCCGCCCGGCTTAACTAGTAACCACAACAAGGTCTAATGTGAGAGGTTGGGTGCATTAAATTAATTAATGCCACATAGTAGGGTTAAGTCATGGACCACTTGAATACTTAACCAATTAAACACGATGGGTTGACGTGGTAAAGTCATGAACCTTGGGTACACTTAACCAACTTGATACTTGATTGGGTAGGGTTAACCACATTTAACCCGCTAGAAACCCTAGTTACATGGTCCTTTTCACCAGTAACCCTCTTGATTGTATCATGATGCCCTAGGGACTAGGCTAGGGTGGGGCACGATTACTGGGTTGACATGCAAGTGACCAAAACGACGGCTGAGTAGGTGCGCCGGTGCAGGTTCAGGTGAACCATGGTCGTGCACATGGTCCGGAGTTGAAAAAGCAGACACGGGCATCCGTAGGATTAGACTGTGCGTGCTTGATTTTTGTCCGTGGTTGGCACCCTAGGGCTTGATACACCCTAGGGTGAACCTAGCACAGTTTGACTACACTTCGTGGTTGGGCCGTATGACACCGACACTTGACGAGTTAGGCTTTTAGGGAGCCGATCGACTAGACCGTGTTGTTGGACCTTGATCTAGGTCATCTCGGGATATTGGGCCAAGATTGGGCCAAGGGATCATTTCTTGTTTATACTTGACATAGATTGGAATACTAGTACACACCTGGTGCAACTTAACCTTGTATATGCGATGCCACACTTGATCTATCTTGTTAACCTTTCACCATGCCAGTTATCACCCTACATCTCATCTCTGTTTTACATGTTCAGTTAACTTTATTAGTTTTTATACTAATAGTACATAGGACTTACCAGTCTTTTTGACTGACCCGTTTTCTTTCGCCTCTTTTCTTCCGTTCCCCCCCCCTCCAGGTTTGCAGGGTGGGAACACTGTTACCTAGCTGGATCTTTTGCTGCTTTTCTGGATAGCTCACGTATGGTTTGAGCATGCTATGGCCTTATGCTACTTTGGGGATAGTTACTTTATGTTTCTTTTTCAGTTTTCAGTTTATGTTCTAGACTTTGTTTTATGGGAAAATAATGAACAAGTACTTTGATGTAACTTGACTATGGTTTTGAAATGCTAGTTTTATCCGCTACTTTATTTACTCTGTTTTTTCTTACATGTTCTGTCTTGTGATATCTGCATGCATGTTTACCTTGTTTAACGCCCCTCCAAAGCTAGTGTCCTTGCAAGAGTGGCATTGGCAGAGGTGGGGTGCTACATTTCCCTTTCCCCTTGGGATCTTTATTATGTATATATTTTCCAAATTTCCACCAAAAATGTTGCGTTATTATTTCTCTAATGAAATAATAAATTATTACTAACCTCTTTTACCATTACAACTAATATCGTCCTCAGATAATCCTGAAGTCATTCAAGTTGGGGTATTTTAATAACCTCTCAGACCTTGATCAACAACGTTCATACCTCAAGATGTATACGAGTTGTAATTCAAACCAATATTTCATTCTAATCCCAATACAAATACCATTTTACTATTTTATTCAAAATACGGTTTCATATTAACTGCTTATCTCCTTTGAAACCTCTTTCTCGGCTATACCCATTCTTTTCTAAATTCAATAATTGAGTACCTTATAAAACACCACCTTTTTAACCTTTATCTCTTTTAACCAATTCATTTTATGATTCGGATTTGGTTACCAAATCCTAGACCCATTTCTTTCACCAACTTCACTTTTACCAATCCCCTTTCAAATCCATATAGTCATTTCCCGCTTTGAAACTCTTATTTCAATTCTCTCCCTTACTAAATCCCATTATTTAGTAATGACGCTTTAACACTTTAAACCTCATTAATATAACCTGGTTTATTGAAAACCTTTTATCTCAATCTCCCTTTTCTTAATTCAAATATTTAAGTAACACTCAATTTAAGCTATAGTGTGATAACCCCAAACTTCCATGGTGCGAAAGTAGGGATAATCATTTGGAATACAACATATTTACAACAATAACTGATCTCAGATAATATCATAACACATAAACATTGTAGCAGAAAGATAAATGTCATAAACATCATAACAACTGAACATCAGCGAACGCAGTTACAGGATCCACTTAGCAAAACAGAAAGTCTGAATGAAAAGGAAATAAGTCTCAACTCCATAATGTACATCAAATACCAAGAACAGAATAAAGTCTCAAAACAGAATAAAAGATAAAAGAGAGGTCTTCGTCTCCACCTTCAGCAGCCTTAAATCCAGCACATGTCTTAATATGACCTAAACCTGTTACTTGGCTGCCCGTGTAAAAAGAGGGCACCCGAGTTTGCAAGGTGAAACAAACTTTGAGTCAGTCATGGGACTGGTATGCGAAATCTTTCTACATTATCTTATAATATGGCGAATCACGGGACCACGCCGCTAACGCGGAACGGGTTTACTCCATTAGATTGCCAGTGCATGATTAAATAAATTTGATACAAAATAATGTAATGACTTTTGAAAAATGAAATCATTATAAAACTCAAGTCCCATCACACAATGCAACGTAAACCAGAGGATAGATTTTTACCTTATAATGATCAAACATGTATGATACATGTAAAATAATATTTTAATATTATTATTAGTGTCTAAGTAGTATTAAAATACTTCAAAGTAAATGTATCAATCCTAGACGGCATAGTACCCCATCCTACTATGTCTCCATACATAAGTTTACAATCAAGGCCATAATGTCGTATTGGAGATTTGGTTTCCATCTAGAGTCAAGGCTAGGGTCGTCTCCTTACCGATTAGAGACACTCTAGCAAATGCCTCAGGATTACACCTACGGGCAACCCTTGGATATCTGCAGGGCCGGTCCACACCTAACGTTAATGGATTGGTAATTCATGAACATACGTTTCCCGGTCCTTTTGGACCTCAATATGTCCACTAACAACCTATGAAACTGAGGTACTTCATAATCCATCATCCACATAAGTAAAAATGTCAGGGATGGTAGGTCGCTGACATCACTCAAGCTAGAAAGAAACGTGTGCACTCCCTGCGTTCCCTTGTCCAGTTTTAGACTCCCCCGAGGTGTGAGGCTCGCGAAGTCATGCTATACTCAAAGCTACGCCTAAACAAGCTATGCTTTGATCATCAACCACAAGGCCCTGCTTTTCAACAAAAGCCTTGATCGTCTGCATCTTGGCGTGCCACATTGACAATTCACGCCATGCGATCGATAACTATTAATATATACTAGGGTGTTAAGCAGAGAATAAATTCTCTACCACCAAACAGATACACATTAATAAAAATTGACTTAAATACATGAAATGAATTCCAACGTTAGACAGGCATCCATTTACAAGTCCGTTCTGGGTCTGAACGAAACCGGAGACACCTGAGAGGTTCTCGCCTATCCGGACAATCAACACATACGTCCGGACAACTACTGCTTTAACCCCTTCCTGGGAGCAAGTCAGTCCGAGGCATCAGTAGTCATCGTCCATTCGATGTGAAGATCGCCGGTCTTCAATCACCGTCTTCAACATCTTCTATTTAATCGTCGTGTAATTATTTGAAATGAGTTGAACTTGATCTTTTCAAATAATTCTCGCATAATTATTATTTAAATCATTTCATATCGTTAATATTCATTTATAATGATTTATTGCTATTTTATTTATTTTAAAAAAATAGCCCAATATATTAAAACGATGCTTTGGTCAGTGGGCGGCCGTGGAGCTGTTTTTACCCAATTCTGATTTACACATATCTTGTAAACTAACCGTCAGATTTTGACGAAATTTATATCATTGGGAAGATTTTCCCAAAGCGGTCCTAGCGGTTCCGGTTTTGGGAAAATCCAATAGTCGGATCTTTTGGTATGATCGTTTAAAGTTACGATTGCCGAAACGCGAACTGCCACGCGCGTTTCGTTTTAATTTTATATATAAAAATATAAATATAAATATAAATCATTTGGCGATTTCAACTATAAAAATCCATTTTTTTATCGCATCTAAAATAACCATAAAAATATCACTTTTAAGTTCTATTCTTTTTACCACAACTAAAATGATGATAAAAATATCACTTTTATTTCTCTGTTTTTATTTACATCTAAAATGTAAATAAAAATTCACTTTTCCAATTCATGTTTTTATCTTCATCTAAAATGTAAATAAAAAATGCATTTTTTTTAAATTCATGTTTTTATCTTCATCTAAAATGTGAATAAAAATGTACTTTATATATTCTTGTTTTTATTTGCAACTAATTTGCAAATAAAAATCCACTTTTTCCTAATCTTGATTTTATTAACATCTAAATGTAATTAAAAATCCACTTTGTGAATTCATTTTTTTATTCACATCTAAAATGTGAATAAAATATCCTTTTTAAAATTCATTTTTTTATTTGCATCTACAATGCAAATAAAATGTAAACTTTTCCATTCTTATATTACATTATATAGAAATGTAATCCTTTCTTTTCTTATATTACATTTATGAAAAAATGTAATCTTTTCCTTTCTTTTGTTACATCATATAAAAATGTAATATTTTCTTTACTTTTGTAATCTTTTATTTTCTTTTGTAATCTTTTATTTTCTTTATTTACAATTCAAATGTAACGTTTATATTCTTACTTTAATTACATTGCAAAATGAAATCCTTTATTCATTCTTTAATTACATTGAAAAAATATAATCTTTTATATCTTTTATTACATTATAGAAAAATATAATATTTTCTCTCTTTCTTTAATTACATTAAAATGTAATCTTTCTTAATGTAATATTTTTCTTCTCTTTTCTAACTAATGTTTACAATTACATTAAAAAGTATAATTCTTTTTCTATGTTTTATTTGCATAAAAATGCAAATGAAATGTATAATTCTTTTTCTATGTTTGTTTGCATATAAAAGGGTAAACAAAAAATGTAATTCTTTTTCTATGTCATATTTCTATAATCATAATTTTATTTACAATAAATTGTAAATAAAAAGAAATGTCCTTTTTCTAGTCATATTTCTATACACAAGTATAAGGTGAATAAAAAATCCACTTTTAAAACACATGTCTTTATTCACATCTAATATGTGAATAAAAATATAATTTTGTTATCATCACTAGATTTGAAATAAAATATAATTTCAGATCTGAATTCTAACGACGACTAAAAATTGACAACCATGTAGATCTACACATCAGAATATCACACAAACAATGAATAATTCTAATTTACCACATTGTAGATCTATATTATTTACAACCATACAATGATTCAAAAAATCGAGAAAAATAATTAAATTATTTAATTATTTAAAAATTAGAAATCTCACAGTCGGTTTGCGAATTTTAGTCAAAATCCAAACAGCTCGGAATTAGATCTAGTCTGGACAGCAGTGTACATCTTGTCTCTGCGATCACAATAGATCTGAAATCGTTTTTTTTTACGTCGTATGAGTTAGATACGATTAAATTAAATTAGATAATAATTTATATTAATTAATTAAACAACTAATTAAAGAATTTAACCTATCTTCCACTTACAAATTAAGGGCCGCGATTTTTAAAAATTTGTTCAATCCTAGGGTTTAGGATTCCTCTCAGACCGCCGAGCTTCGGGATGATCGGGGTACACCACGACGACAAGCTCAAGGTGGCACACCAGGGGGTCCCGCGCGTTAGGCTCGGTGGAGCAATTTGGGGCGGCGGCGATGCAAAGTCATGCGGTTTAGGGTCCTGGTTCTCTAACTATATGCGATTTTAGGGGGGTTTAACCGTACAGATGGGAAGAGAAGGAAGAACTCTTCAATAAAACCCAAAGGAGTGTGGTCTAATCCTTATTGGATTGAGAGAATTAGAGGGGAGAACATAGGAAGGTTTCAGCCATGGATGAAATAGGCGGCGGCTATGTAACGATGATGAATAGTAAATTAGGGTTTGTTTTCCTATTAATTATAACATTAAAATGTAATTTTGCAATTAAATCCATAACTTTTTAATAGATCCAATTCCGGTCCAACCGGAGGTGACCTTACCCAATAGCATCTGTTCTGGATCCAACGGGTCAGGTCATGGCAGCCCAAACGGTTGTCTGTGGCCTGAATTATTTAATTTAATAATTGAATCTTTTATTAAATTAATTCGTTCATATAAATAAATTCACCGAGGCCATATACGGAATCAGAAAATTCCAGAAAAAATATTTTTGGCTTTGTTATGACGATACGGTCCTAACAAAATTAATTTCATCGAATTCTGAGATCGTTTGAAAAATGGCTATTTTTCAGTCGATTAAATCTGACTGAAATAAACAAAACACATTTTCCTTCGCTACGCTCACATATTAATTCGGAAAATTCTAAAAATTGAAACCTAGCAATAATTTGACATTTCGGTTCCAACAAAAGTGGTTTCGTCGAAAATAGAGGTCGTTTGAAAATTGACTATTTTCACTGGTATTAATATTATAAAAAAAAATGAAAATTTTAATTTCTGGCACATTTTCTAACCAAAATCTTTAAAATAAAATTTTTAAATTGGTTCTGATTTCCCGGGTTGTTACAGTCTCCTCCACTTAAAAGCTTTCCGTCCCCGAAAAGGAAATAAAACTAGGAAACAAAACGGAAAATGTAAATTATTGTAAATATACCTTAACACAAGAGTTACTCGGATATGTCCACTCTACACTTGGGGTAAGCCTTTGTGATGCTATCCTCTGTCTCCTAAGTACAGTCTCTAGGATCCCCACTCCACTGCACCTTGACTAGGTGCATCCTCTTGTTCCTCAGCACTAGGGTTTCTTTGCCAACTATTTTCACCGGCTCCCTACTTACTGCTAAGCTCGGCGTAATCTCCAATTCTTGTTGTGTTGCTTCCTCCACAACTAAGTCTGGGTCATGAACATGTTTGCGGAGTTGAGACACATGAAATACATCATGCACCCCCGGCAACCATTAAGGCAGCTGCATTCTATAAGCGAGAGTCCCAATATTTTCGAGAATAGGAAATGGACCAATGAATCTCGGTGCGAACTTTCCAGTCTTCCCAAAACAAACTACGCCTCTCAATGGAGAAACCCTCAAGTAAACATAGTCGCCAACAGAGAATTCTAAATCTCTTCTTCGTTGGTCTGCATAGATCTTCTGTCGGCTCTGAGCAGTCAATAGGCGCTTCTTAATCAAATCAACCTTATCCAATGCTTCACGAACCATGTCGGGGCCCAAGACTAATCGATTGCCTGGCCCCACCCAACATGCCAGAGATCTGCATAGTCTGCCATATAATAATTCAAACGGTGACATCTTCAAGCTTTCTTGGTAGCTGTTATTATAAGAGAAATCAACCAAATGAAAACGATCCTCCCATAAACCGCCAAAGTCGAGAATGCACGCTCGCAATATGTCTTCCAATATGCAGTTCACCCTCTCAGTCTGGTCATCTGTCCGAGGGTGATAAGCAGTGCTCAGATTCAATTTGGTCCCTAGCTTCTCTTGGAAAACTTCCCTGAATTTTCTAGTAAATATATGATCCTGATCACTAACAATGCTTTTGGGAACTCCATGTAGTCTGACAATCTCTTTGATATAAAGCTGTGCCAGACTTCGAGTTGTTCTATTGGATCTAACAGGGATGAAATGGGCAGACTTTGTTAAGCGGTCTACAATCACCTATATGCTATCATTTCCTTTTCTGCTTCGGGGAAAGCCATCAATAAAGTCCATAGATATTTCCTCCCACTTCCAACCTAGAACTCCTAGCGGTTGCAACAAACCTGCCAGCTTCTGTTGATCACTTTTAACTTGCTGACAAGTGGGACATCTAGCAACATAAATAGAAATATCTCTCTTCATTGCCTTCCACCAAAAGGTGCGCTTAAGATCATGATACATCTTGCTTACTTCTGGATGGACACTGAGTTTGGATTTATGGCACTCATCCATAACTTCTCTTTTTAGCTCAGCAATGTCTTGCACACAGATCCGCCCTTGCAATCTAAGAGTCCCTTTACTGTCAATTTGGAAGCTTGAGGCTTCGCCCTTTCAAACTCGCTCGCTAAGCATCTGGATAAATTTATCATTCTTCTGAAGAGCAGAGATCTTATCAATCAAGGATGGGGTAATAATGAGATTGGAAAGGATAAGATTGACGCTGTCCGCATTCTTCCTGCTGAGTGCATCGGCTACAATGTTGGCTTTCCCTAGAGTATATAGGATATCCAAGTCATAGGCTGCAAGAAATTTAACCCAGCGTTGCTGCCTCATATTCAAATCTCTTTGGGTAAATAGATGCTTCAAGGATTTGTGATCCGTATATAGTTCGAACTTCTCACCCAAGAGATAGTGCCTTAATATCTTTAGAGAAAATATAATGGCCATCAGCTCAAAATCATGAGTGGCGTAATTCTTCTCATGTGGTTTCAGCTGGCGGCTAGCATATGCGACTACTTTGTCCCTTTGCATTAGCACCGCACCAATGCCTGAAATAGATAAAGGATAACACGTTAAAATGAGATTTGACATTAAAAGAAAAATGTTATCTCTGACATGTTTATTTAGATAAAAAGAATGACCTTCTTTAGAAGCATCTGTCCAGACTTTCAAATCCTCATTGCCATCAATAATGGTCAACACAGGAGCAGTGGTCAACCTCTTTTTAAGATCTTGGAAAGTTGCCTCACATTCGGGCGTCCAAACGAATTTTGTATGCTTCTTGGTCAGCTTTGTCAATGGACAAACTATCCTCGAAAAATCCTTAATGAATTTTCGATAATAGCCAGCCAGTCCTGAGAAACTTCTGACTTCTGTGGGAATTCGAGGCTGCATCCAGTTTTGGATGGCTGAGATCTTCCCTGGATCTACTGAAATGCCTTCCTTTGATACTACATGGCTGAGGAATTTCACTTCTTCTTGCCAGAATATGCACTTGGAGAATTTAGCCTTCAACACATTTCTTCGCAAAATCTCCAAGACTTCTCTCAGATGCTGTTCGTGCTCAGTAGTGGATTTAGAAAAGATGAGGATGTCATCGATGAATACCAGCACAAATTTATTTAAAACATCTCGGAATACTCTATTCATCAGATCAACAAAGTATGCTAGAGCATTACATAGACCAAAGGGCATTACTAGCCATTCATAAAATATATCTGATCCTTTGAAAGCAGTTAAAGGCACGCACTCATCTGCAATGCGAAGTTGATGGAAGCCTATAGCTAGGTCCATCCTAGAGAGTACTCGTTCTCCATGCAAGCGGTCTAATAGATCATCAATTCGTGGCAGTGGATTTTTTTTCCAGCGTTTTCTTAGTGAGGTCATGGTAGTCCACACATAGCCTGAGGGTACCGTTTGACTTTGGGACAAATACCACTGCTGCGCCCCATTCTGAGAAGCTAGGCCTGATCAGCCCTTTCCACAAAAGCTGCTTAGTTTGATTGCTCAGCTCCTCTTTTTCTTTTGGCGACATCCTCCGAATAGGATGCACAACAGGTCTTGCATTTAGGGCTAAGTCAATTCTGAAGTTGATTTCTCTACGCGGAGGTAAGCTATCAACTTCCTTGAATACATCAGCATAGTCTTTGACGACAGGGATGCCCTCAATAGAAGTAAGGGTGACTTTTAGAGAAGACCATAATTCTTCTCTGTCGGTGGCTGAGCCGTGGCATGGTATAGAAATAGTCTTTCCCAATTTAGTTTTAATTTTGACTATTCTTTCAGTGCATAGTACCTCAGCCTCATATTCCGTCAACCAATCCATTCCCAATATGATATCATATCCGGAGAAATTCATGACGATCAAATCAAAAGGGAACGAGAAATAAGAATAAGAAACAGGTACTCTACAATACTGGTCGAGAATAAGAGAACCTCCTATCGGGCTATGTGCTCTAATCAATTCTTTAAGTTTTTGCGGTTTCAAATTTAACTTTTTTATCATGTCATTAGAGTAAAACTTCGTGTTGCAAAGTGTCAAATAAGACAGTAATAGGAATGTTCTTAATATTAAGAGTACCTCCTAAGACATCGGGTTTACCTACACCCTCAGTAGAAGCCGGTGTAGCCGCTCCCTCGTAAACATGTACCACTTCAGTTTTCTTCAATAGAGGACAATTTTTGGCAAAGTGCCCCGACTTATGGAAGTTATAGCAATCTTGAGTGTTCTGGGGGTTCTGGACACAATTCTGAGAATCTGGTTACGATTCTGGCTGGGTACATATTCATTCCTCTTGGGCCTCTTTGGAGCTCTACACTCGGATTCATAGTGTCCCACCTTGCCGCAATTATAGCATGTCACCTTGGTCCAATCCATCTTCTTTACTTACGGCTTAGCTACCGAAGAGTTACCTGTCTCAGGCTTCTTGTCTGTTTGCTCCTTCTTGATGTTGTTCTGATTTTTCACTTTATCTTGCTGTGCAGCCTCGTCATTCTCTTCGTAGCGGCAGGCCATCTCTATTACTTCATTGAATGGTAGCTTGATATGAGCGGTGACTCTGTCCAAGAATGTAACAACCCGAATTTTTAATAACATGTTAGAACAAGAAATCAGGGCAGAATTAAATAATAAGTTAATAACCAATGGGAACGGGTTAGGCCATTGCGTTCATCTCGAAATTCTGCTTGAAATCGAGTCCGAAATTTCGTAAATCGGAGTCCGTATGACCAAGATATGGCCCATAGAAGATTTCAGAAAATTTAAAAGTTCAGTCCGAAATTCAAAATCAGCTCCAAACAGATTGGGCGGGAAAATTTCCCTCCTAACCCCAGGTCGACTGGGGAGTCGACCTGCCCCAGCCCAGGTCGACTGCCCAGTCGACTAGGGTGTCGACCTAGGGGTCGACCTCCCTGGTCGGCCATGTTTCCCTGGTGCACCTGTTTGCTCCTTTGGTCTGGTCAGTTGGTCTGTGACGGGATTTGATGGTTCAGATCTAAACTAGGGTTAATCCTATGGCCTAAACTAGTCTCTACACCTATAAAAACACCCTAGGACCTAGCCTAAACCATCACAAATCATCCTAACAACTAAATTCTGCCAAAATGCTCCCTAATCATGGCCTCCATCTTCATCTTGAGAGCTTCTAAGGCAAAGGAGCAATCTTTCTCCATCAGATCAAAGGAGCTACTTATTTTTTAAGGCTTCTAGTGTTGCTACATCATTCCTAGAGCTTCTACAACGTCTCTATCTTGTTCTACTTTGTTCTAGTTCTCATAGCGACGATTTGTAAGCCCCACTCTACTCTTAGATTTAAACTATGAAGTTAATATGAACATGTAGCAAGTTAAAATGGGATTTTTGGTGTAATACTTGTCTTGGGGCTATATTTGTATGCATAGATCCATTTATGACTCTTTTGATCTATGATTGTGGAACTATCATGAACCTAGTACCGTTCATCTTGATTTTTGTGTAGAAAGCTATGAGCTTTATTTGGGGATTATGCATAATGCAACATAGAACCCCTCATAACCTTGATGTTAACTTGCCTATGATGTTGAACTACATGCTATCCACAAGTTTATCACTCTGTGTCAACTATTATCATGTTATCACCTTTGCCTATGATGTTGAACTACATGCTACCCACAAGTTTATTTGCTAAGTTTGACGTCATACACGTTTTGAGGCCAAAAATCCTATATGCTAGTTGTGATGAACATCTTTGCCTCAAATATCATCATGTTTAACTTATGACCAACTTTACCACCTTATGCCCATCTTGGTCATATTTTTATGTTCCTTGATTCACTTGTGTTGATGCGAATTTACGTGCGAATGAGAATATGTTATGGGTAGTTAGGAAAACTTGAAATGACATGAAAAACATGACTTGAAATGTGACATGAAACTTGATTATGCTTGAAAACGTGAAAGTGGTCATGACATGTAGAAAACCATAAAGTGGCCAACTCGAGGTTGGGTTGAGTTTGTAGCGTAAATCTGCCTGGAACTGCCCGACAAATCCAGTGGCTACAAACAATAGGAACCAATGTGAGAAGTTGGTCATATCGCGCTTGAAACCCGAGGTTAGACTAGGTTGTGATGTAAAGCTGCCCGGACCCGCCCGGCATATCCAATAATCACAACAAAGTCTAATGTGAGAGGTTGGGTGCATTAAATTAATTAATGCTACATGTTAGGGTTAAGTCATGAACCACTTGGATATGCTTAACCAACTTGATACATGATTGGATAGGGTTAACCACACTTAACCCGTTGGAAACCCTAGTTACGTGGTCCTTTTCAGCAGTAACCCTCTTGGATGTATCACGATACCCTAGGGACTAGGCTAGGATGGGGCACGATTACTGGGCTGATGGTAAGCGACCAGAAAGACGGCAGAGTAGGTGCGCCAGTATAGGTTCAGGCGGACTATGGTCGTGCACATAGTCCGGAGTTGAATAAAACAGACATGGGCACCAGTAGGTTTAGACTGTGCGTGCTTTATATGTGTCAGTGGTTGGCACCCTAGGGCTTGATACACCCTAGGGTGGACCTAGCACAGTTTGACTACATTCCGTGATTGGGCCGTATGACATCGACACTCGACGAGTTAGGCTTATAGGGAGCCGATCGACTAAACCGTATGGTTGGACCTTGACTTGGGTCATCTCATTATATTGGGCCAAGGGATCATTTCTTGTTTATACTTGACATGGTTTGGAATACTAGTACTATTGGTGCAAAACTAAACCTTGTATATGCGATGCCACACTAGATCCACCTTGTTATCTAGTTATCATGCCAGTTTGTTACCTTCTTTATGTTTCATCTCAGTTTCTCATGTTTAGTTAACTTCATTAGTTTTTATACTAATAGTATGTAGGACTTACCAGTCTTTATGACTGACCCTTTTTCTTTCGCCTCTTTTCTTCCGTCCCCCCCCCAAGGTTCTCAGGGAGGGAACACTAGTGCTTAGCTTGGACATTTGGCTTGCTTTCTTGACAGCTCATGTACGGTTTGGACTTGAGCTTGCTATGGCTTCACCACATCTATCTTGGGGATAGTTTACTTTATGTTATTTTCAGTTTATGTTTTCTAGACTTGTGGTAGTTGGAAAATAATTACTAAGTACTTTGATGTAAGTTGACTATTTGGTTTTGAAATGGTTAACTATGGTTTTTAAATTTCTACTGCTGCTTTACTTATTTATTTACCTATATTATGTCTTGTGATATCTCTGTGCATGTTTACCTAGACAACACCCCTCCAAAGCTAGTGCATTCTCTTGTGAGTGACTGTGGCGGAGGTGGGGTGTTACATTTGGTATCAGAGCATGAGGTTTACTAGACCGGGAAAAAGTTTTAAAAACCCATCTAAAAAACTATTTTCAAAACCAATTAAGTATTTTTCCAAGGAAAGTCTAGTTTATTTTAAAAGGCTATTCCCCAAAAAGCCATTAGCTCTATCCTTCATTTCCTCGTTCTAAATCTATCTTTTCCTTTTTCAGTATGGCCGATCTTAACCTTCCCGAGGGAGTACCCATACCCGGATGGTTCCGAAGGTACTTGGAAGCTAGGGCCAACGATGCGGGCCCAACAAACACTCCCACTCCTCCTCCCGTACCTGAGGTTCCTCCTCCTCCTCCTCAGCGTGCACAAGTGGATTTCGCGAAGATTTGCAAGGACTTTAAGGCGATGGGTGGCAAGAATTTTGTTGGGACAGAGACTTATGTTGAGGCAAGAAACTGGTTAAGAGAAACTGAAGACCTTTTTGCTATCTTTGATGTAGAAGATCGTAGGAAAGTTCTGTTGGCAGTATGGCTATTGAAAGAGGAAGCTGCTTATTGGTGGGAAGTCACCAACGCTACTAGGCCTATAGAGACTTGGGCCGACTTTAGGATGAGGTTTGGGCTTAAGTTTCTATCATCTGCTGAAGATAATATGCAATTGGAGAGGTTTATATCTTTGAAGCAAGGGGACATGACCGTGAGGGAGTATGTGAATAAGTTTAACCAGCTTGCTCGATTCGGTTTGGACATGGTTAACACACCTCGGACGAAGGCTCTACGCTTTGCTCGAGGATTGAATGAGCCATTGCAAGGTTTGGCCATGTCTCATATACCCATGGGGGCCACTTTTGAGAGCTTAGTGGATATGTCCTTGCTTCAAGGAGATTATAAGAATAGCAAGACAAAAGTTAAGCTTAATGAGACTCAAACCAAGAAGGTGGACTCCAAGTGGGGAGGCAATCAGAGCAACCAGAACAACAAGAACAACAAGGGTAACAAGGCCAACAACAACAAGGCAAGGGAGACAAGGAAGTGCAACTTCTGTGGGATCATTGGACACATAATCAAAGATTGTAGGAAGAAGAAGAGGAAGTTGGGAAAATGATTTCATTGCGGAGAGTCTGGACACTACAGTAAGGATTACCCAAAGAAGCAAGGACAGGGGTAAGGACAGACTCAGCGGGCAGGACCTTCTGGAGGGTAGATGCATGCTCTCAACACTACTCCAGCTCCGGACCGAGGTAGTATTTTTGTAGAAAGCCTTGTTTACATTTCTGGTTTTCCTGTTCGAACTTTATTTGATTCTGGCGCATCACATACCTTTATTTCTTTTGACATTGTTGAAAGTTTGCACCTAAGTACTAGTCTAGTTGAGGATCCCGTTAGTGTTTCAAATCCAATTGGGGGTTCCGCCCATCTATCTATGATTTGTATGGATTTGAAAATTTCTATCTTAACCGTAGAATTCACATGTAATGCTTATATTCTCGGGTTCATGGGATACGGGTTGATTTTGGGCATGGATTGGTTATCCAGTTATGGAGCCATTCTCGATTGTGAGCATAGGGTAGTGAGGCTTATGACTCGCCTTGGCAATACCCTAGAGATTTCTTGTAACCCTCTGGATCCCGTCATGTTATGTCATCTTGAATCCCTTGACTCGTCTATTGACAATCTTCAATCTGTGAGGGTGGTCCGAGAATATCCTGATGTTTTTGATGAGGTGAAGGGGTTACCCCCTAAACGCGAGATAGACTTCCGTATTTATCTTGTTGATAATTCCAAGCCAGTTTCATTACCTGTTAGGCACATGGCCCCGCGAGAAAGAAGAGAGCTTAGCAAGCAAGTCAAGGAGTTGCTTGAGAAAAATTTCATTAGGCAAAGCATTTCTGAATGGGGTGCTCCCGTGGTATTTGCTACTAAGGAGGATGGTTCGCTTCGTCTATGTGTTGATTATCGTGAGTTAAACAAGATGACAAAGAAGAATAGGCACCCGTTACCGAGGAGTGATGATCTCTTTGACCAGCTTGTAGGTGCTTCTGTTTTCTCTCAACTCGATCTAGCCACCGGATTCCATCAGCTTAGAGTGGCTGAGGACAGTATTGACAAGACTGCGTTTAGGACTCCAGATGGATTCTTTGAATGGCTCGTCATGCCGTTCGGTTTGACTAATGCACCCGCATACTTCGTTGATTTGATGAGTAGGGTGTTTAGGGAGTTCCTTAACAAGTTTGTGGTTGTCTTCGTGGATGATATTCTGATCTTCTCTAAGGACGAGGAAGAGCATGCTATACATCTCAAGGAGGTTATGGATACGCTTAGAGCTCATCAGTTAAAAACCAAGTTCTCCAAATGCCATTTTTGGAGAAGGGAAGTTCGGTTCCTTGGGCATATAGTTTCTAAGAAAGGCATAGCTGTGGACCCCGCTAAAGTAGTGGCGGTACAAGATTGGAAAGTTCCGAAGAATGCAACTGAAGTGAGAATCTTTCTCGGTCTGGCAGGATTTTATAGGAAGTTCATTAAGGACTTCGCTAAGATTTCAGCCCCTCTTACTAAGTTAACGAAGAAGAACTTAGTCTTTGCATGGGACTTAGAGTGTGAGCTTGCTTTTCAAAGGCTCAAGAAAGCCCTCACCACAGCTCCAGTTCTAGCATTACCCGATAGAGGGAAGTTGTTTGCCGTGTACACTGATGCATGTGGCATGGGATTAGGCGCTATCCTGATGCAAGAAGGGAGAGTGATATGCTTTGGGGGTAGGCAACTCAAAGTTCATGAGAAGAACTATCCCACTCATGATTTGGAGTTGGCGGCGATCGTCTTTGCACTCAAATCTTGGCGCCATTATCTTCTAGGTGAAAGGTTTGAGTTATATACTGATCACAAGTCGCTCAAGTACCTCTTCTCGCAGAAAGATTTGAATCTAAGGCAGCAGAGGTGGATGGAATTCTTGGCATCATATGACTTCGATATAGCTTATACCCCTGGAAAGGGTAATGTTGTGGCGGATGCGCTAAGTAGAAGAAGGTTGACTCTGAGTCCCTTGTTTGTTGAGATGAGGAGCCTAGATTTCTTGGCAACCTTTGATTTTACACCTGCTGTTGAGTCGATGACTGGTTCGTTAGCATCCATTGAGCTTAGGCCTACACTTCTTGATCAAGTTAGGGCTTCACAGAGGGAAGACTCGCAGATAGTCGAGATCATGGACAAGTTGATTCGTGGTGAGACGTCAAGTCACCTCGCTAGATATACTATTGATGACAAGGGATGGCTACGGCGTGATGGAAGGCTATGTGTCCCACAAGTGGGAGACTTAGTAAATAAAGTTCTTGAGGAGGCGCATCACTCGAGGATGACCATACATCCCGGAGAGGATAAGATGTACCGGGATATGAAGCGCATTTTCTTTTGGGATGGGATGAAAAAAGATGTTGCAGAGTTTGCTTCTAGATGCATTGTTTTCCAACAAGTAAAGGCCGAGTCAAAGAAGCCCGGTGGGTTACTGCGTCCATTGGAGGTCCCGCAATGGAAGTGAGAAAGTATCTCTATGGATTTTGTGGATGGATTGCCGAGATCAAGGAAGGGGAATACTAGCATATGGGTCATAGTGGATAGACTCACGAAGAGCGCTCATTTCATTCCAGTAAAGAGCAAGAGGACCGCATCATGGCTAGCATATGTTTATCTTCGGGAGATAGTGTGATTGCATGGAGTTCCCTCTAGCATAGTGAGCGATCGTGACCTAATCTTCACTAGCCAGTTTTGGAGTAGTTTGCAAGAAGCGATGGGTACGCGATTGAATCTAAGTACAGCCTATCACCCACAGACTGATGGTCAGACCGAAAGGGTGAATAGGGTACTAGAAGATCTGTTGAGGCTATGCATTCTTGACTTTGGTGGCACTTGGGAAGACCACCTTCCTCTCGTAGAGTTTGCTTATAATAACAGCTACCAAGCAAGCATAGGGATGGCACCATTCGAAGCTTTGTATGGGAGGCCGTGCAAGTCACCAAAATGTTGGTGGGAGACGACGGATAAGCTTATACTTGGGGCCGACATGATAAGGGACACATCCGAGAAGGTTGAGTTGATTCGAAGGCGGATGAAAACGGCCCAAGACAGACAGAAATCCTATGCAGACAAGCGAAGGACAGACTTAGAGTTTGAAGTTGGAGATATGGTCTTTGTGAAGGTTTCTCCCTTGCGAAATGTGGTTCGTTTTGGAGCAGTTGGAAAGCTAGCACCAAGGTTCGTAGGACCCTTCCCTATCATCGAGAAGATTGGGAAAATGGCTTATAGGGTGGAATTGCCCGAGAAGCTGGCTGGAGTGCACAATGTTTTTCATGTCTTGCATCTACGAAAATGCCTACATGAATCAGCCGAAGTAGTTGAGCCTAGCATTCTTGAAGACACGGAGGTAGAGAAAGAGGCAACCTTGTGGCGAGCTCCGATTCGTATCTTGGGAACGGAGATCAAGAAGCTGAGGAATCGAGAAGTCAAGTTAGTAAAGGTTCAGTGGAGTGAAGCCGATGAAGATGCAAATTGGGAAACCGAGGAGAAGACGCGTGGGCTTTATCCATTTCTTTTTGAGGGTACATTCTCAATCTCCTTTCCTAGTTAGCATATCTTTCTTTTGCTATCCATGTTTATCTTGTTATCTCGTTAATCTTGTCATGAGAACCTTAGGTAGAAACCATTTGGATGAAACATGGATTTGAAACATGTTATGCTTGATGGTTGCAAGTGTTTGCAAGTGGTTACTCGTGGATGCATGATACACGTTAGGCACTAAGATCGGCTCACACACTTTCATATTGCATATGCATGAGTGTTTATGCTTATTCATGGATGAAACTTGTTATGCTATCACGTGGATGTTGCATATGAATGAATGTTATGTGCACTCATGTAGAGATTATAAATTATGTTAGGAATTTGCATAAATTTGGACTCATTTCACTAGCATATTCTGCATTAAGGAGGTTTACTAAGTCAGTAACGGCCTGATTTTCGCATTAGATAGGTGCATATACACACACTTTTGCATATGTTCATACAGCATTAGAAATCTTTTAAGGACAATGATTACTTATGGATGATGTTTGAGTAGATGTATGATGGATGGTAGGATACGTTCTTCCTAACTTGGAGATTTCGGGGACTAAATCCTTTAAGGTGGGGAGAATGTAACAACCCAAATTTTTAATAACATGTTAAAATAAGAAATTAGGGCAGAATTAAATCATAAGTTAAGAATCAATGGGAAAGGGTTACGCCATTGCGTTCGTCTCGAAATTCTGCTTGAAAACGAGTCCGAAATTTTGTAAATCGGAGTCCGTATGACCAAGATATGGCCCATAGAAGATTTCAGAAAATTTAAAAATTCAGTCCGAAATTCAAAATCAGCTCCAAACAGATTGGGCGGGAAAATTTCCCGCCCAACCCCAGGTCGACTGGGGAGTCGACCTACCCCAGCCCAGGTCGACTGCCCAGTCGACTAGGGTGTCGACCTGGGGGTCGACCTCCCTCGTCGGCCATGTTTCCCTGGTGCACTTGTTTGCTCCTTTGGTCTGGTCAGTTGGTCTGTGACGGGATTTGATGGTTCAGATCTAAACTAGGGTTAATCCTATGGCCTAAAGTAGTCTCTACACCTATAAAAACACCCTAAGACCTAGACTAAACCATCACAAATCATCCTAACAACTAAATTTTGCCAAAATGCTCCCTAATCATGGCCTCCATCTTCATCTTGAGAGCTTCTAAGGCAAAGGAGCAATCTTTCTCCATCAATTCAAAGGAGCTACTTATTTTCCAAGGCTTCTAGTGTTGCTACATCATTCCTAGAGCTTCTACAACGTCTTTATCTTGTTCTACTTTGTTCTAGTTCTCATAGCCACGATTTGTACGCCCCACTCTACTCTTAGATTTAAACTACGAAGTTAATATGAACATGTAGCAAGTTGAAATGGGATTTTTGGTGTAATACTTGTCTTGGGGCTATATTTGTATGCATAGATCTATTTATGACTCTTTTGATCTATGATTGTGGAACTATCATGAACCTAGTACCGTCCATCTTGATTTTTGGGTAGAAAGCTATGAGCTTTATTTGGGGATTATGCATAATGCAATATAGAACCCCTCATAACCTTGATGTTAACTTGCCTATGATGTTGAACTACATGCTACCCACAAGTTTATCACTCTATGTCAACTATTATCATGTCATCACCATTGCCTATGATGTTGAACTACATGCTACCCACAAGTTTATTTGCTAAGTTTGATGTCATACATGTTTTGAGGCCAAAAATCCTATATGCTAGTTGTGATGAACACCTTTGCCTCAAATATCATCATGTTTAACTTATGACCAACTTTACCACCTTATGCCCATCTTGGTCATATTTTTATGTTCCTTGATTCACTTGTGTTGACGCGAATTTTTGTGCGAATGGGAATACGTTATGGGTAGTTAGGAAAACTTGAAATGACATGAAAAACATGACTTGAAATGTGATACGAAACTTCATTATGCTTGAAAACGTGAATGTGGTCATGACATATAGAAAACCATAAAGTGGCCAACTCGAGGTTGGGTTGAGTTTGTAGCGTAAATCTGGCCGGAACCGCCCGGCAAATCCAGTGGCTACAAACAATAGGACCCAATGTGAGAAGTTGGTCATATCGCGCTTGAAACCCGAGGTTAGACTAGGTTGTGGTGTAAAGCTGCCCGGACCCGCCCGGCATATCCAGTAACCACAACAAAGTCTAATGTGAGAGGTTGGGTGCATTAAATTAATTAATGCCACATGTTAGGGTTAAGTCATGAACGACTTGGATACACTTAACCAACTTGATAAATGATTGGATAGGGTTAACCACACTTAACCCGTTGGAAACCCTAGTTACGTGGTCCTTTTTAGCAGTAACCCTCTTGGATGTATCACGATACCCTAGGGACTAGGCTAGGGTGGGGCACAATTACTGGGCTGATTGTAAGCGACCAGAAAGACGGCAGAGTAGGTGCGCCAGTGTAGGTTCAGGCGGACTATGGTCGTGCACATAGTCCGGAGTTGAATAAAACAGACAGGGGCACCAGTAGGTTTAGACTGTGCGTGCTTGATTTGTGTCAGTGGTTGGCACCCTAGGGCTTGATACACCCTAGGGTGGACCTAGCACAGTTTGACTACATTCCGTGATTGGGCCGTATGACACCGACCCTCGACGAGTTAGGCTTATAGGGAGCCGATCGACTAGACCGTATGGTTGGACCTTGACTTGGGTCATCTCATGATATTGGGCCAAGGGATCATTTCTTGTTTATACTTGACATGGGTTGGAATACTAGTACTATTGGTGAAAAACTAAACCTTGTATATGCGATGCCACACTTGATCTACCTTGTTATCTATTTATCATGCCAGTTAGTTACCATCTTTATGTTTCATCTCAGTTTCTCATGTTTAGTTAACTTCATTAGTTTTTATACTAATAGTAGGTAGGACTTACCAGTCTTTATGACTGACCCTTTTTCTTTCGCCTCTTTTCTTCCGTTCCCCCCCCCCAGGTTCTCAGGGAGGGAACACTAGTGCTTATCTTGGATATTTGGCTTGCTTTCTTGACAGCTCATGTACGGTTTGGACATGAGCTTGCCATGGCTTCACCACATCTATCTTAGGGATAGTTTACTTTATGTTATTTTCAGTTTATGTTTTCTAGACTTGTGGTAGTTGGAAAATAATGACAAAGTACTTTGATGTAAGTTGACTATTTGGTTTTGAAATGGTTAACTATGGTTTTTAAATTTCTACCGCTGCTTTACTTATTTATTTACCTATGTTCTGTCTTGTGATATCTCTGTGCATGTTTACCTAGACAACACCCCTCCAAAGCTAGTGCATTCTCTTGTGAGTGACCCTGGCGGAGGTGGGGTGTTACAAAGAATTTCTTTGAAAGGCCCTTGATGAATCTTTTATTCTTCTCGACTGGATCTTGGATCAATCCAAGAGCATAACGTGAGAGCTCATCAAACTTCCTCACATAATCAGAAACAGACATACTCCCTTGCTGTAAGTTGACAAACTGCTCGCGAAGGCGCTCTCTTGCTTGTGGAGGAACATACTTGTCATTGAAGAGTTCTTTAAATTTGGCCCAATACATGTTGGCCACATCATTGCAAATCTTGATTGTGCCCCACCAATGTTCAGCTTCGTCTTTCAATCGCCATACTGCCAGAAAATGCTTGCGCAGATCCTCTAATTCTAAGCCTTCCAAGATCTTTTCATAGTTCTTTAGCCATGACTCTGCTTCAACCACAGTCTCTCGTCCAGTGAAGGGTACACCCCCTAAATTTTTGAATTTCTTTGACGTCCATTCCAAGTCGAAGGGCTGTGGGGGTGGAGGTGGTGGTGTTACGACCTCAGAAGTAGGTTGTTCCTGATTATTGTTGGTCTCGTCTCTAGCTGGCCCTCTAGCTCTACCTCGGGCTCCGCCTCGAGCTCCACCTCGGGCTCCGCCTCGAGTTCCACCTCGGGCTCCACCTCGAGCTGTTCTTGCTCTAATGTCCATTTTAAATCAGTCTGCACCATCAAGGAAAGAGTAAGACCAACAAAATGATAATTTTTAAAGGAAAGACAAGGTAGGAACAAATAGGAAGAGGTTGATGTAATGACCTATTAATATGTGCTATTCTGCTGTGCTCATTCTAGGACATTACTAGTCCTATCTCTAATAAGCGACTCGCCTTAGAATAATGTGGATTCTATCTAGACGAATTGTTCTAAATATGCTATACTCCAAAGCTAAGGTTAACCTGGCTCTGATACCAACTGTGATAACCCTAATCCCAAACTTCCGTGGTGCGAAAGTAGCGAAAGTAAGGATAATCATTTGGAATAAAACATATTTACAACAATAACAGATCTCAGATAATATCATAACACATAAACGTTGCAGCAGAAAGATAAATGTCATAAACATCATAGCAACTGAACATCAAAGTATGCAGTTACAGGATCCACTAAGCAAAACAGAAAGTCTGAATGAAAAGGAAACAAGTCTCAACTCCATAACGTACATCGAATACCAAGAATGGAATAAAGTCTCAAAACAGAATAGAAGATAAAAGAGAGGTCTTTGTCTCCTCCTTTAGCAGTCTTCAATCCAGCACACGTCTCAATATGACCTAAACCTGTTACTTGGCTGCCCATGTAAAAAGAGGGCACCTTGCAAGGTGAAATCAAAATTCGAGTCAGTCATAGGACTGGTATGAGAAATCTTTCTACATTATCTAATAATATGGCGAATCACAAGACCACGTCGCTAACGCGGAACGGGTTTACTCCATTGGATTGCCAGTGCATGATTAAATAAATTTGATACAAAATAACGTAATGACTTTTGAAAAATGAAATCATTTTAAGACTCAAGTCCCATCACACAATGCAACGCAAACCGAAGGATAGAGTTTTACCTTATAATGATCAATCATGTATGATACGTGTAAAATAATATTTTAATATTATTATTAATGTTTAAGCAGTATAAAAATACTTCAAAGTAAATGTATCAATCCTAGACGGCATAGTACCCCATCCTACTATGCCACCATATATAAGTTTACAATCAAGATCGTAATGTCATATTGGAGATTTGGTTTCCATCTAGAGTCAAGGCTAGGGTCGGTCTCCTTACCGATTCGAGACACTCTAGCAAATGCCTCAGGATTACACCTATGGGCAACCCTTGGATATCTGCAGGGCCGGTCCACACCTAACGCTAGTGGATTGGAAATTCCTGAACACACGTTTCCCGGTCCCTTTGACCTCAATATGGCCACTAACAACCTATAAAACTGAGGTACCTCATAATCCATCATCCACATAAGTAAAAATGTCAGGGATGGTAGGTCGCTGACATCACCCTAGCTAGAAAGAAACATGTTCACTCCCTGATTTCCCTTGTCCTATTTTAGACTCCACCAAGGTGTGAGGCTCGCGAAGTCACGCTATACTCAAAGCTATGCCTAAACAGACTATGCTTTGATCATCAACCATAAGGCCCTGCTTTTCAACAAAAGCCTTGATCATCTGCATCTTGGCGTGCCACATTGACAATTCACGCCATGCGATCGATAAATATTAATATATACCAGGGTGTTAAGCAGGGAATAAATTCTCCACCACCAAACAGATACACATTAATAAAAATCGACTTAAATACATGAAATGAATTCCAACGTCAGACACGCATCCATTTACAGGTCCGTTCTGGGTCTGAACGAAACCGGAGACACCTGAGAGGTTCTCGCCTATCCGAAAATCAACACATACGTCCAGACAACTACTGCTTTAACCCCTTCCTGGGAGCAAGTCAGTCCAAGGCATCAGTAGTCGTCGTCCATTCGATGTGAAGATCGCCGGTCTTCAATCATCGTCTTCTACATCTTCTATTTAATCGTCGTTTAATTATTTGAAATGAGTTGAACTCGGTCTTTTCAAATAATTCTCACATAATTATTATTCAAATCATTTCATATCGTTAAGATTCATTTATAATGATTTATTGCTATTTTATTTATTTAAAAAATAAGCCCAATATAATAGAACGACACTCCGGGTCAGTGGTCGGCCCTGGCGCTGTTGTTACCCAATTTTGATTTACACATATCTTGAAAATTAACCGTCGGATTTTGATGAAATTTATATTATTGGGAAGATTTTCCCAAAGCGGTCCTAACGGTTCCTGTTTTGGAAAAATCCAACGGTCGGATCTTTCGGTATGATCGTTTAAAGTTACGATTACTGAAATGCGAACTGCCGCGCGCGTTTCTTTTTAATTATATATATATATATATATATATATATATAAATATAAATCATTTGGCGATATCAACTATAAAAATCCATTCTTTTTATCGAATCTAAAATGATAATAAAAATATCACTTTTAATTTCTATTCTTTTAACCGCATCTAAAATGACGATAAAAATATCACTTTTATTTCTCTATTTTTATTTACATCTAAAATGAAAATAAAAATTCACTTTTCCAATTCATGTTTTTATCTTCGTCTAAAATGTAAATAAAAATTCACTTCTCAAATTCATGTTTTTATCTTCATCTAAAATTTGAATAAAAATGTACTTTATATATTTATGTTTTTATTTGCAACTAATTTGCAAATAAAAATCCACTTTTTTCCTAATCTTGTATTTATTAGCATCTAAATGTAATTAAAAATCCACTTTGTTAATTCATGTTTTTATTCACATCTAAAATGTGAATAAAATATCCTTTTTAAAATTCATGTTTTTATTTCCATCTACAATGCAAATAAAATGTAAACTTTTCCATTCTTATATTACATTATATAGAAATGTAATCCTTTCTTTTCTTATATTACATTTATGGAAAAATGTAATCTTTTCCTTTCTTTTGTTACATCATATAAAAATATAATCTTTTCTTTTGTAATCTTTTATTTTCTTTTGTAATCTTATATTTTCTGTATTTGCATTGCAAAATGTAACTTTTATATTCTTTCTTTAATTACATTGCAAAATGAAATCCTTTATTCATTCTTTAATTACATCGAAAAATGTAATATTTTATATCTTTTATTACGTTATAGAAAAAAATGTAATATTTTTTCTCTTTCTTTAATTACATTAAAAAGTATAATTCGTTTTCTATGTTTTATTTGCATAAAAATGCAAATAAAAAGTATAATTCTTTTTCTATGTTTGTTTGCATATAAAAGGGCAAAAAAAAAATGTAATTCTTCTTCTATGTCATATTTCTATAATCATAATTTTATTTACAACTAAATTGCAAATAAAAAGAAATGTCCTTTTTCTAGTCATATTTCTACACACAACTATAAGGTGAATAAAAATCCACTTTTTAAAACACATTCCTTTATTCACATCTAATATGTGAATAAAAATATAATTTTGTTTATCATCACTAGATTTGTAATAAAATGTAATTTCGATATGAATTCTAACGACGACTAAAAATTAACAACCATGTAGATCTACACATCAGAATATCACACAAACAATGAATAATTCTAATTTACCACATCGCAGATCTATATTATCTACATACATACAATGATTTAAACAATCGATAAAAATAATTAAATTATTTAAAAATTAGAAATCTCACAGTCGGGTTGCGAATTTTAGTCAAAATCCAAACAGCTTGGAATCAGATCTAGTCTGGACAGCAGTGTAGATCTTGTGTCTGCGATCACAACGGATCTGAAATCGTTTGTTTTCGACGTCTAGATACGATTAAATTAAATTAGATAATAATTTATATTAATTAATTAAATAATTAATTAAAGAATTTTACCTTTCATCCACTTACAGATTGAGGGCCATGGTTTTTACAAATTTGTTTAATCCTAGGGTTTAGGATTCCTCTCAGACCGCCGAGCTTCGGGATTGTAACGACCCAAATTTTAGACCGTTCAAATCGACAATAAACCACACATGTAGACCCAAACAAATCGCAAATACAGGTAATTATTGGGAAAAGAAGAAAAAGGAAGAAAGAAGAAAAAAACAATAACAGATCTCACAGCGGAAGGACAACATATAATACACAATAGCAGCTTTAAAAACAGTTGAAATATACCTACATTGACTATCAGAGTTATACATATGCAGGTTTCATCACATGGCAACGGAAATAATATATATATAGTAAGTATATACCAATCTACGTCTTCGATCTCCAAGGCACAGTCATCTTCGGTAACTGCAAACGTCGGCTGACCCGAGCGTATTGCATAAAAATAAAACACAACAAACACTCGGATCAGCACTAAATCATTCTCATATTAGTCAAATCAAAATATGTAATAACATCAGTGTCATGGGTGCAGTAACTTAAGAGATGTTACGGGATTTTTCCATCTCTCAAGGATCCGTTAAACTAATACATAGATAGTATAATATGCTATTATGATAGTGTCTACTCAGTAAAGTATAAATACTGAAAATAGCGTAAGCGGGATTACATTTTTACCCATACACCATTTATAATACCGTAGTCTATACATTACCGTAAACCCACCGTAAATAATGGCATCAGAGGGCAGTCCATAGGTACGATACAAATCAAAATCGTATGGGGCTCAATAAGGATAATATGACAAGGCACTCAAGGCAATACCCAGGGTAGGATTCTACCAATTGCACTCCTGGACCGGTGGTAACGCATAGTAGCCACTACTGCCCACCTCGGAACACACTCCCAAAAATCATAAATGGGCCCAAATCATCATCAACATCATAGTCATAGAAATAGTATTGAAGAAGTGTGTCCGATCAAAAGTGCTACCTCAATTAGTCACGGTATAGCTCCTGTTTTAGTCATTTCAATTCTGACCCAAAGGTCAGGGCTATTTCGTCATCGATCATCTCCTTCGATTCAATAATCGCCTTCTAATCATCATACTCATTCTGGATATGCTGTAACGTTCACAGTTGTCAAAGTGGTATCGACACTGACAGAGAGTATGCCTTATGTCGACTCCGGTCTCTTTAACAACCGACACTTACATTTTCCACATTGGTTGGTTCTTTTACAATTCTCAAAGGTTCGTTTCATATCAAAATATCATATTCTGTTAGAACCCCATTTATATTCAACATAGAATATAATTTCATATCAAGGTATCAAATCATTCAAAACCAATTATATTCTACATTAGAATATATTTCCATATCGTTATATTATAATCATATAATATTTCAAAATCGACTTATATTAAATAGAATCTATTTTATCTCACAGATTTCAAATTATTCCAAATTGATTTATGTTCGAAATCCATTCATATTCCAATAGAATATATACTTTCACTTCAACTCATTTCAACCCCTTAGGAGGTCCATTTATATTTGAGTAGAATATAATATACATTTCCATATAAAAATCGGTTTAGAAATCTATTCATATTCAAATAGAATATATTTTTTCTCAACTCCATTTGAACAACAGTTTTAGATCCAAACAAGTCCCATTCGGAAGAAAATTACGATCATTTAATTTTTTTTGAAAAATAGATGCTTAGAAAATAAAAATCTTTATATAAAATGTATATATATATAATATAATAGCTAGAATAAAATTAGGAATATTTAAACACTATGTATATACGTAATTTAAAAGTTTTATTACTTAGTTTAAGAAATAAAATATAAAGAACAATTTAGTTGTAATAAAATAGTTTTATAGGAAAATTTTAAATAAATAAATTTTAAGAAAAGAAATAGTTATTTTAAATCAAACAGTATAAATATATATAATAAAATTATTTAACTAAAATCGTTCCTTCCTTCCGAACTTCAATACTTGAATCTAACTCCAGCCTCAATGGAGTTCATAAATTTCATATATCATTTTCAACATCATTCGACAACAATCACTCGATTTCAAGAATTCAAATCTATATTCAAAAACCGAGTTAAAACAACTCAGAATACCCTCGATTTCGATTATTCAAAAATCAAATTCCTTGAGAATTTATTACCCTATTATCTACACCATAAATTGAATAATTCCAAAACATATTTAGATCCCAATTTAAGAATTTCCACTTTGGTTCGGGATAAATTCCTTAACCCTTTTTAATAAACCTTCCCAGTTTTCCGAGCTTTAAAGAAAATGGATTTATCGAGTATTGGCACATCTCTTATAAATAAAATTTCCAACCAAATAACATTTAAATATTTGAAATCATTTAACCAACCGATGTCTATATATAATTATCTATCCATTGGCCAAGTGATATTATATTTAAATTTCTCGATATTTTAGGGATGAATCTATCATTTCAATCCAAATCAGGGTCATAGAGATTTATCATTTCACTCTGCGTTCTTAATTTATTTTCATCGATGAATCTCGGGTTTATTGGATGCCCGTGACATCAAGGTGAAAATTGGGATTCATCATCAATAATGAACACACGAGCATCCATATACTGAAGTAAGTAACATTTCAACAATAATCATTCAGTAATCACATCAACCAAGGCATCTATCACACAACACTTTATTCCATGGTAAATGTTAAATCATTCAAATAATTTAAAGTGTTGAGATTTTTTAGCTAGAAATTTAAATTAAATTTAAATAACTAACTATCGATTTTCATTTCATGTCAAGTTTAAGCAACCATTCAACAAATCAACACAACCATGCAACCAAACTTATTTCACAATTTAATTCGATAAACATGGGAATAATTCAGTATTTCGTAAGTGAGAAAATCACTCACCTTCGCATCCTTAGTTGATCGAACGTCCAACTAAGGCCATAATTTTGACAGTCTTCAAATGCAGCCTAGCTAGTACCAAAATGTCTGGAATTTTGCCACGATCCTAACGCAACAAACCGCGCGTCAATCCGAGGTCGTATGAAGAAGTTATGCTTGTTTTACTGTGTGAATTTAAAATTTATATAAATTAAAAAATAACACCTCACCAAATCCGAGATCGCCACGTCAGCAGGGGAATCCTTCTTCCCGCTCATGACCCTTCCTCTTGCTACAGTAAATGAGAGACGAAACGAACCCAACACCTTAATTTTTGACCGCTGATTCCTTCTTGCCTCGTCCATCTGAGAGCCTCCAACCACCGACAAACTGAAGACCCTCGACCGCCGCACCCTACCAAGCCAACGCCACCAATCCCGGTCATCCCAAGCTCCGCTAATCTCTAGCCCTAAAACCGACATTCGAAACCTAAATCATCAAATTCCGGCAATCTACCTAACAATGGACGACGAGACTAAGTTCGAAGCACTCCTGGTATCGATCTGAACAATACCAAGGTCCCGATTTCTGCAATTGACCTTTAAATCGAAAAACCCCAATTCGAACCCTAGAATTTCTAAATCAGACAGCTTTGACCGCGTTTTCTGATCAACCCACTCACTGCATGTCGAAATCAAAGCCACTCGTAGCTTCGTATCGCCGAGCTCTTCGATTTGATATATAATATGATAGGGTTTGAGGAAGTTTGAATTTGAAGCTTGTATTTTTGTTTCTAGGGTTTTTAAAATATTTTTTTCTGCCATTAACGATGAAATTTTGATGGAGAAAACTATACGTAATAGAGAATGGACTGATAAGCGAAGGAAGGGATTTTTATTTATATAAGTGGAAGGCCCAAACATTAGAAACAACTAATTATCATATTACACTAACTTCTTTCACATTTTCTCACGTACGATCAAATGGTAAGTCAGATCGTAACGCAAATTGAAATCCTATCATAATTCACCATTCCGGTTCCGATGAGACTGGTTTCGTCGGATTCCGAGACAGTCGCAAAAACAGTTAAATTTCACAGTTAATTAGTAAATAAAATATTCAAATATTTACTTAACTATTTTAGTTCAATTTGAATATCTATTAAATTCCATTTTAGTCAACTTACACTTAAATAAATTTTTATACATTGATTTCAAAGATTTTAAATTTCCAAACAGAATTAATTGAATATAAATTTGGATTTTAAATCTTAACCTAAACAGCTTATAAATTTCACCATTAAATCAATTAAATTTGAAACCCCTTTTTAACTTAATCAACTTTAGTTTAAATTAGTTATTAAAATATTAAATTTCACATTACAAAATTTCTCACATAACTCAATTTATTCAAATTCATTAATATTAAATTAAAAGTTTCAAATTCTAGAATTAACATTATCAAATTTATATTTCTTCTTATGCTTAAGGAAAGCTATCACATAAGAAAAACCTTTAAAATTTGAATTTTAACTTTTTATCATTAAATTTATTCTATTAAATTCAGAATTTAAATATATAGAAAATATGGGTTGTTACATTCTCCCCCACTTAAAAATCTTTTCGTCCTCGAAAAGAGAACGATATAAGGAATTAAACAAGTCATACTTTCAAATCCATACTTATAGAATAGTATTTATAAAACAAGTTATATAGGTGTAAAATTTCATGAATTTTCTAACTCCCGAAATCACGAAAAATTTCGGCAGCATCTCCTTTGTACGGAGAGGCCTGGGAAAAATCCCAACATACATATAAACTCAAATATCATCTCATCATATGATGAGGCCTCCCAAAAATGGGGAGAACACAAAACCAAAACCCGAAAACCCAAAATAATTCCCAATACGTACCTCCTTAGCGTTCATATGCAAATTTATTTATTTTTAGCACTTAGCCTTTAGCGCAAGCGAACTCCAAGCGTAATTCCAATCCTTGCACCTACTAAAACACTTAAACATGCATAAGAATCAAATATATAACAATCCATGGCAAATTTATATAGCTTACACAACATATACAAAGCAATTTAACCACAAAACCAAGATTTTCATAGCAGACCAGCGAACAAATCATTGATTATCACCCCTTAGATGATGGAATTTTATCAAAGCACACTAGGAAAAAGTTTTAGCATTTGTTTCAGGCTTTCCTAATTGTCTGGATTCGTTGAATTCAGATAACTCGTTCAAAAGTCAAAAGTTATGAGCATTTTAGTGAAAGGCGAATACCTCAGCCCATACACTGAAAAATGCAAGTCTAAGTTGTTCAACTCAGTTTTTACCCCTTTGAATCTCAAAATTTCACTCAACATATTAAGGAAAAGTTTAGTTCAGATCCTGGGCTTTCCGAATTGTACTCGCACATCGAAATCCGATGCTCCGTTAAGAAGTTATGGAAAAAACAATATCGACATACACTTTAGTTTTTTTTCCTGCGCATACAATTACGACCAAAACTTGAATTACAGCTTAGTAACATGAAAATTCCGACATGGCGCTATTGATGAAACTTTTAGCTTGGTTTCTAAGGTTTCCAAATTGTCCTTAATCATCGAATTTCGATCATTCAATCAAAAGTTATGACTATTCTACTACAGCCTATCGAACACTTCAGATTTTCGCATGAACGTCAACTTATATAATTGGAGTATCAGACTTTCGGATTATAAAAACTTTTATAAATCTTTATCACTTCACATTAGTTATCACTCTTTACTCGAGGAATGGTTTTGAAAACCTTTAGTAACTCAACCATCAAAAGGAATTATTGCCCCTTTATACTCATAATATGATTTCCCTTTTCAATACTTAAATATGTTCATATTCATTTCAATTATATTAAATGTATTTTATTTCAATTACCTCTTTCCATTTTCATCCACTGAATCCTTTACATTTACTTCATTATCCAGGTAGTGAGTTCATATCCAATTGCTTATTTCACTCCAATATATTTTCGATACATTACTCGTTTCTTTTCAAGCATTAATTTTAGTTAAAACTTGATGTCGTTTTACTTTCCGAACTAACTTGATTGTATTGAACCATTAATTAATTTTCATGGATTAATTCTCCAAACTTTCATTACTTATTCTTTTCCTAAGTGTTTAATTCCTAATCGATCTTTGCATGGTCACTTAAGTTAACTCCTATCGAGTCAATTCACTTAACTCGATGAATTTAGCCTTATTCCTGTTTTCTAATGCTCGTTCATTTTATAAGTGTTAAATCATTATTCCTTCAGCCCTTTTTATATTTATTTGAATTTAGTTCTAAATCAAAAATTTATATTTTTTCGAGTTCACTCCATTTTCACTAATTCGTTCGACTAAATTTAATCCACTTACTTCTCAAGTTCTTTCGATATTTTAATTTAGTAAATTAGACTTAAATTCTACATTTTCAACGCCTTATTCTATATTCCAATTCCATTTATTTAACCAATTCTTGTTCATTTATTCCCATTTTCATCTTTAAATTAAATCTCATTCCATTAATTCAGCTCATTTATTCGACTCACCCATCATGCTTTGAATTAACGAAATGTTCACTCTCGAATTTTTCCATACTTAGTTCTCAAATCATTATTATTCGATTTCCTGAGTCAAACTTCGTTTGACTCGATTTCTCTACAAAATAATTTATATTTCATTCAAATAAAGTACTTACATTCCATTCATTTTATTTTCTCTCGACAATTTACATTTTAACAATGATATAAATTCCTTTCAACTCCTATCGACCAAACTCAGAATTCTTTAACTTATTCTCGCCCAGGCTTAAGCATTTCAATGACCACTTCTTTAATACTTAAGTCAATTCCCTCGTTTCAAAATCAAAATTCTAATAAATCGATTAACCTTAGTACATGAGTTAATATTATTGGTTAATAAGAACTTAAATAATTGATTCTGGATTCATAAACCAAGTTTTAAAATAATCTATGCACTTATACAGATTTTATAGGAAACATGCCACATAAAATTTAAATCCAAGTCTTTAATTACAAAAAACATAGATTTTTTTTCAAAGTACATTGAATTTAAATTTCAACTTTATATAACATATTCTAATACTCTTATAAAAATTTATACCATAGGAAATCAAATTTAAAAATTCTTTCAAACTAGTAATGAAAGTACGAAGTGGTCTCCCCCACTTAGACGCTTCATAATAAACGTCGATAATGCGTGCACTCATTACCGAAATCATTTCTAATGTCTGAGAAGGGATTACATACTTTAATCCTTAGAATCCTTTAGAAAACTACTTATAATACGATATTATTTCAAAATTTGAAAAATACTATTTCAAAAGTACCCCAGGATCAAGTTTCAAGTTCATTTCTATTTAAATCTCAAACCTTTCTCACCCAATCAAACTTAAGGTATCATTTCATTTTCAAATATTTTCATAGACCATTTAAATTTTCCTTATTAAATTTATTATCGAATCAACCATAATAGGTAATAACTTAATATTACCACCAACTAAAACGATTTCATATATACTTGATCCTATAACATATACTTGATAAATTTTAAAATAAAGTCGAAAACCATATTATCTCAATCATTCTGTTCGATTATTTAGAAATCGCTATCGATTCTATGGCATCCCATATATCGACCAGAATCCATAAATATTCAACAGAACAACTCAACGTAATATAAACCAATTTATATCAAAATACAAGTACGCTCACTCATATCACTCAAACTCGTTCTAGGGCGTTTCTAACCCCATCTCTAATGAGTTAATTCCCAACAGAGCCAAGGTTATCGCTATCCTCCGCTCTAATACCAAATGTAACGACCCAAATTTTAGACCGTTCAAATCGACAATAAACCACACATGTCGACCCAAACAAATCGCAAATACAGGTAGTTATTGGGAAAAGAAGAAAAAGGGATAAAGAAGAAAAAAAACAATAACAAAATCTCATAGCGAAAGGACATCATATAATACACAATAGCAGTTTTAAAAACAGTTGAAATATACCTACATTGACTATCAAAGTTATACATATGAGGTTTCATCACATGGCAGCAGAAATAATATATATATATAGTAAGTATATACCAATCTTCGTCTTCGATCTCCAAGGCACAGTCATCTTCGGTAACTGCAAACATCGGCTGACCCGAGCGTATTGCATAAAAATAAAACACAAAAAACACTCCGATCAGCACTAAATCATTCTCATATTAGTCAAATCAAAATATGTAATAACATCAGTGTCATGGGTGCAGTAACTTAAGAGATGTTACGGGATTATTCCGTCTCTCAAGGATCCGTTAAACTAATACATAGATAGTATAATACGCTATTATGATAGTGTCTACTCAGTAAAGTATAAATACTGAAAATAGCATAAGCAGGTTTATATTTTTACCCTTACACCATTTATAATACCGTAGTCTATAAAGTACCATAAACCCACTGTAAATGATGGCATCAGAGGGCACTCCATAGGTACGATACAAATCAAAATCGTATGTGTAATTACCCGGAAATCCGAGTCAATTTAAAATTTTTATTTTGGCAATTTTGATGAATTTTGAACATTTAAAATGATTTATTTTGAATATTAACGACGAGAAATTTATTTTGAACAAGATTTGAACGTATATATTTATATAGATCGTCGTTAGAATATAAGTATTTATTTATAATTATAAAAGGAATTGAAAATGGCGCGGTAGTTCGAAAATTCGATTTCAAAATTCAAATGAATGTGCAGGATTCAAAATAAACCGGATTTTAGTGAAACAAAAAAATATTAGAATCTATTTGTGAATATCATTCCAATGAATCCGGAAAATTGAAATTTCATAGCGGGGACAAAAAGTTATGTCCAATTGAAAATATAGAATAGTCGCTACGGAATTCTGGCCCTTGAAAATGGAAATTTTGCAAACGACCTCTGTTTTTAACGAAACTACTTTTGTTGGATCCGAGATGTCTAGTTATTGCTAGGTTTCAAAATTCATAATTTTCTGAATCAATAAGTGAGCGTGGCAAAGGAAAACGTGTTTTGACAGTTTTAGTTAATTTTAATCGACTGGAAAATGGCCATTTTTCAAACGGTCTCAGAATTCGATGAAATTAGTTATGTTAGGACCGTATCATCGATACGAAGCTAGAAAATATTTTTCGGGAATTTTTAGAAGCCGTATGTGGCCCCAGTAAATTGAAATGTGCGTTCAAATTTAATATATAGATTTATATTTTGATTTTGGCGGAAACTGGTCGGATTAGTCGAATCAGCTTGCGATACCTATCCCATTGTGTTCGGAATGGGTGTAATTAGCTATGGACGACAGGCTGTGGGTCTCGTTTTGAGGTCGAAATAAAAAGTTGCTTTTTGAAATTTTAAAATAATAAAATATATATTATTTATATAAACCCCCCTTATCCTCCCTTCTCTCTCGTTTTCAGTTCAGAAAAAAAAAGCCGTTCCTTTAACTCGCCCCCTCCCTTCCAGTCAACGCACCGCCTACGCTCACCACCGGCCTCCAACCACCCCTCCCAGCTCCGGCGTCACCCAACGAGACCCGCGCCCCAGTCTTCCCCGCGCGAGATCAACGAAATCGCCCACCCCCAAAATTGTAACCCGCGCTACCGCCGACCACCACCGGTTCCCCCCGCCGCTATTAGATGCCTGCCGCCCCTCTAGTCTTGATTCCCACCAGGAACCCCCCTCCCTCCTCCTACACTTAGAAAAGTAAGTTTTATTTACTAAATTAATTCTATTTTCAGTTTTTAATTAAGATTTAGCATAAGTAAAATCTGATTTCTTTTATATATAAAAAAAAGGGGTTTTGATTTTAATTTTGGTTTTCAAAATATTTAAAACGAAGAAAAATCATATTTTTAATGTAAAAAAGATAATATCTTTAATATAGAAAGCTTTGATTTCATTTATATTTTTAACATAGTAGGGATTGATTTCTATTCAAACGAAGTTTAGTTTTTCATTTAAATAAAGATTAGATTTTTATTATAGAAAAGATGGGATTTTTAATCATATGAAGTAGCGAAGAAAAATATAATTTTTCCGTGCATGTAGCAAATTAAAAATATAATTTTTACATAGTAGAGAAAATAAAAAATATTATTTTTATATGATAGGAAAATAAAAATATGATTTTTATATTATAGAAATATTAAAAATTCGATCTTTATTATGTAGAAAGAGCAAATATGTGATTTTTATATGAGTGGCGATGTAAAAATATAATCTTTATTATATGAGCACCTTTATAAAAATAGGATTTTTATCTATATAGTAGCGGTATAAAAATAGAAATTTTATCCATATAGCATAGTTATAAAAATATGATTTCTATATAATAGAGAATATAAAAATGTGATTTTTATATATGTAGTGGCTACGGACAATGAAAGTGACAAAAGGCGAGCACGACGAAGATTTCCTACATATGAAGAGGCGTGGCGTTTGGTTTAGCTATTCGATAAGAACTCCTCACCTTTAATTTAAATTTATAGTTAAAAATATATACTAGGATGCAGACGGTGCTTAGTAGCACCCGACACCCGTCGTCCACAGACCATAGACGACTTGTATGCTTGTTTGTTTGATTTTGATGTGTAGTTGATTGTGTGATGTGAAATTAAATAAAATATTTATATAGTTAAAAATATTTTATAGTTGAAAATAGAATTTTTAACGTGTATCTAAAATGAAATATAAACAAATCGGACGATTTGTTTATATACACACATTTGACTGATATTGATTGGGACGATAAATTTTACACATCGCCCAAGTGCACAAATAAAATCTGTGTTGGATTGTTTGAAACCCCACACGAGTATTCATATGATATATGACATACACTAGTCCCAATAATTAGCTGTATGTTGATCGATTGACTGACATGCTGTTATAAGCGTTAAATATTTATATTTGATGCTTATACAGTGTAGAACGCACTTTAGATAATGGTTGGGTGTTTATCGTCATTGTTGCATATATGAATTTGATGAAATCCATATGACTGAAATTATATGGTAATTGACTGTGTCTGATTCCAGTTCAGAATTATCGAATAATTTTAAAATAATGTTCTTTGAATATTGAAATGTGAAGCTGTGTTAAGTAGTTACACGCCATTTTAACATGAACGGGAATTTTGTCGATTTTATAATGAATATTGAAAGCGATTTCAAAATCGAATATTTTAAAATGAATTCGAATTGAAATTGAATAGAATTGAATTCGAATTGAAATGGAATAAAATTGAATTCGAATTGAAATTGAATAGAATTGAATTCGAATTGAAATTGAATAGAATTGACTTCGAATTGAAACTGAATAGAATTGAATTCGAATTGAGATTGAATAGAATTGAATTCGAATTGAAATTAAATAGAAATGACTTCGAATTGAAATTGAATAGAAATGAATTCAAATTGAAATTGAATAGAATTGAAATCGAATTGAAATTAAATAGAAATGAATTCGAATTGAAATTGAATAGAAATGAATTCGATTTGAAATTGAATAGAAATGAATTCGAATTGAAATTGAATAGAATTGAATTCGAATTGAAATTAAATAGAAATGACTTCGAATTGAAATTGAATAGAAATGACTTCGAATTGAAATTAAAGAGAAATCGATTTGAAATGAAATTAAAACGAATTTATATTGAAAAATTCAATCTTGATTTGAATTTGAAAAGGAAGTTGAAATCGTTTTGGAAATGAATTTAAATGATTTGTATAATACGTTTTAAAAGGAAATCGACGAAGTATATATTATATATTATATATATATATACATATATATATATATATAATGGCCTGAATAGAACGCGCCGCGCTACGGTAGTTCACGAATTTCGACCATTGACTTCGACTGGACATTACGGGAGATCCGACCGTCAGATTCTCCTAAAACTGGAACCTTGGATTCGTATCGAAAAGAGATTTCTAATGAATATTAGAGATTTGAAATCTAACGGTAGGATTTGGAATTATGTCCAAATCAAATTTGGAAAAGGTCGTTGTAAGTGCAGTTCGATGGCCGTTGATGGAAATCGACTGTACCGCCCTTGATAAAATTATTAAAAGTAGTAATAATTTGTGTAAAATCATAAGAAATGATATGGGAAGAATTGAGATGAAAAACTCCATATTTGAAAAGATAAAAGTAGATTTTTATCAAAATGAACTAGTTTTGAACTAGAATTATAATTCTATTTATTTTTAAAATAAATAAAGTGGATTTGAAACGGTTTTGAAAATAAACAGAATTTCCAATAATTGAATTGGAATGGATCGGAATCGAAATTATCTTTGGAATATTTCGATGTTGGATTTCGTGATTATACAGATATTGTTATGGGAATTTGAAAGATATATTTATATCATTATTTCCAATATGATATTTGTTGGTCGTAGAATTTGATATTGAATATAAGCCGATATATTTTCTATTTAGAGCCTTGTATTTAATATCAAATGTGATTTTGGGTTGTCGTGAACGGTATCTTCAATAATACTGTTCTTAGACCCAAAGGAGTTATGAAAATCAGAAACAAACTGGAGATTAGTTAAGTTGAATGGTTTCTTGGGTATTGATCTGATGTTGGTTTCGGCCTTCGAGATTAATACTTAGGGAATTGCTCAATTGCTATTTTACGGTTAAAGGCTGATAGAATGGAATGTGATTTTGGGTTTATCGTGAACCGTGTTTTAAATGACACTGATTCTTTAACCTAGTTAAAGATTAAAACTAAGTGGAGTTTTAATGAATCTTTAATTAGATTGAAAAGATCAAGAATGGAGTATCACCAGTTTTGCTCTAGGCGATAGTTAAATCTTTAATTATATTTGAACGTGAAATGGTAATAGAATTTACCGATAACACCTTGATGTTAGATATGAAGTATTACCAGTTTTACTTCATAGGATGAATAGGTGGGATTGGAAAATAAAATAAATGATTACTTCGGTGTGGTTCGCTAATCCCGACAAGTTTGAAGTGATATTTAAAGGAAGATTAAGAATAAATTTAAAAGAATTTATTTTTGATAAAATTAATGGGAACCTTTCCCTAAGAATGTGAAATTTAGAAACTAACTGTAGGTTGGCTAAGATGAATGGTTTCCTGGGTATTGATCTGATGTTGGTTTCGGCCTTCGGGGTTAATATTTGGGGAATTGTTCTCTTACTAGTTTACGATTAGTGACTGAAGAATTGGAATGAGACGTATGTTGTGTTTGTGTAACACTTGTTTATTATATACCCGAGTTATTCGGAAAGACCGGGTTTATCCCATTCTGAATAACAGATACGACGATAAGCCGAAGGTGAAGAGGGTGGTTGAAGACCGGAGGTCTTCACATCGTTTGGATAATTACTGATGATCTTGATTAGGCCGTACAACCAAGAGGAGGGAATCAGTTAGTGATCATCCAGACATACTTGGAGATCGATGGATATGCGGTGTACTAGGTGCCTCCGGTTTCGTTCAGATCCAGAACCAACTTGTAAACGGACTGTGTGTCTGACATTGGATTTCAGTCTATGTGATTGATTTTTATTAAATATATATCTGTTTGGCGGTAGAGAATTTATTCTCTTGCTTAACGCCCTTCTCAGAGACGTACGAGCTCAGGTGTTATATATTGATGGATATCCATCGCATGGAGTGAATTGCCTGTGTGGCAATTGATCAAGGCTTCTGTTGGAATGCAAAGTCTTGTGGTTGATGATCAAAGCACCGCCTATGTGGCTTAGCTTTGTGTAGCGTTGATTCGCGAGCCTCACACCCCTGTGTGAACCAAAAACGGGAGAGGACCTCAGGGAGGACATGCGTTTCTTTTTAGTTAGAAGTGACGTCAGTGGTTTTACACGTCCTGACGAGTTTGACTTATGTGGTTGTTGCTGTTGCGAGGCGCGTCGGATATATTGGTGACTATGTGAAGCCGATGGAGTCATTCGTTGGCTCATTTACGCCCCAAAGGGCGGGGAAACGCAGTGTTCAGGCATTTAAATCCACATCGATGGACCGACCCTGACGATCCAAGGGCCCATCTGAGTCTGGGTCCTGAGGCTCGGGCTAGACAGTCTCGAATCGGTAGAGGACTATCTTTTGTCTCGGTACACAGAAGGAAACCCAATTTCCAATACGTGACAATATCGGTTTTGATTGTATACTTATATATGGCGACATAGTGGCATGGGACGCTCATGTTGCCTATGATTGATATTTATGATTATATATAAAATCAGAAACTAACTGGTAACAAGCTAAGATGGGTGGTTTCCTGGGTATTGGTCTGATTTTGGTTTCGGCCTTTGGGGTTAATAATTAGGGAATCGTTCTCTTACTAATATACGGCGGGAGTCTGATTAAGAATCAAAAGATAAAATTTCGCGTATCAAGCATTCTTTGGCTGTTATAAGGTAAAACCCTATCCTTCGGCTTGCCTTGCATTGTGTGATGGGACCTGGGTCTTATAACAGCTTCATTGTTCTTTATTTAGCATTGCGCAGTTGTTTTATGCACTGGTGTTCTTGGAAGGAAACCAGTTCCGTGTTATACGGCGTGGCCCCTTGATTTACCTAACTTTAAAATAAAGATTTATAACTGTTTTAGTTCTCACACCAGTCACATGAATGACCTGGAGTTTATTGCTTTAACCTAAACTCTGGGTGCCCTTATTTTGACACGGGCAGCTAGTAGTTTTGGTTTTGCCGATTCATATTCACAGGATCCTGATTTCCAGCTGGAACGATACTCAGAAAGCTCTGTATCCATGTATTACTTCTTGTTGTGTATTGTATTATTTTCCGCTGTTATGTAATGTATTGTAATCTCTGATATTTTATAATGTGTAATATTGATTTATACTCTGTATATTCTTGCAATCTGATAGAATAGTTGTAATAAGCAATGAAATGTTCTTCTGTTTGCGTTCTGATGTGGCTTGTTCTCAACTCAATCCTTGATTTCCCGTAAGGGGGATTTCGGGTCGTTTCATCGTGGTATCAGAGCTTTGGTTTACTGAGCTCGGAGAACAAAGCACATAAGAACCGAACGAAAGAATTCATCAGAGATAGGATCAGTTATATCCAATAAGAATGACTCGTTAGAGATAGGATCTGTAGTATCCTAGAACGAGTGTGAAGAGTGATGTTTTTGACAATAAAAGTGAAAACAAGTTTTGTTTTGAAAATTTAAATCAACTATTCATATTTGATTATTTATTTATATTGAATTTGGACGATCCAGTATATATAGATTTTGCGTGTATGTCTGATCCACGTGTATTTGGAGTTTTAATATACTAGATAGATATAGAATCACGCTTTAGTCACCCGGAGATGATTCTGATGATCGGTCGACCATCATCAGTATTTGTGTTCAAGTGACGAAAGTGGAATTTCTATATATTTCCAATTGACTGGTGTGAGAACCAAAATTAGATAGGGCTTATTGTTGTGACTTGGCATCAAAAATGTGATTTTTGACTATATATCAAAATTATGAATTTGAAAAGCTAATTCATTAATTGATTGTTGATTGTGTTGTTTGATTATTGGTTGATTAATTAAATGTTTACCTTTAGCCAAGTTGATCAAATAGTGAATTATATTGAAAATTTGTCGCATTTGCATGCATATACTTCTGCTTACATTGAACAGGTCATAGCAAGGAGGCTAGAGCAGATGAATAAAATTGTTTGCCTGACAAATAGGTACATGTTTATTGTATTTCCTTGGGTTTGGATGATTTTGTGAGCCGATTGGCTAGCCGCTTGGCTTTTTCCCTTTCTTTTGGATTGAAGAAGGCCATGGGAGGCTATATGAAATATCCCGAAGTCCCCGGTGCAGGGGAGGTTATGAAAATAAAATCAAAACTTTAGGGTGTTAGCCAAATTTTTGAAAAATTTGAAAAGTTCTTAGAAACTGAAAAGTTGAAGAACTTAAGCCGCAATGAAAATAATGAAAGTTGAGTTGATTAGTTAGACAACTTTCGGCTTCGTACCTTTTTGGGGACGAAAATTTTTAAGTGGGGGAGATTGTAATAACCCAGAAATCCGAGCCAATTTAAAAATTTTATTTTGGAAATTTTGATGAATTTTGGACATTTAAAATGATTTGTTTTAAATATTAACGACGAGAAATTTATTTTGAATAAGATTTGAACGTATATATTTATATAGATCATCGTTAGAATATAAATATTTATTTATAATTATAAAAGGAATTGAAAATGGCGCGGTAGTTCGAAATTTCGATTTCAAAATTCAAATGAATGTGCAGGATTCAAAATAAACCAGATTTTAGCGAAACCAAAAATATTAGAATCTATTTGTGAATATCTTTCCAACGAATCCGAAAAATTGAAATTTCATAGCGGGGACAAAAAGTTATGCCCAATTGAAAATTCCGAATAGTCGTTATGGAATTCTGGCCCTTGAAAATGGAAATTTTGCAAACGACCTCTGTTTTCGACGAAACCACTTTTGTTGGATCCGGTATGTCTAGTTATTGCTTGGTTTCAATATTCATAATTTTATGAATCAATAAGTGAGCTTGGCAAAGGAAAACGTGTTTTAACAGTTTCAGTTGATTTTAATCGACTGGAAAATGACCATTTTTCAAACGGTCTCAGAATTCGATGAAATTAGTTTTGTTAGGACCGTATCGTCGATACGAAGCTAGAAAATATTTTTTCGGAATTTTAAAAGCCGTATGTGGACCTGGTAAATTGAAATGTGCATTCAAATTCTATATATAGATTTATATTTTGATTTTGGCGGAAAATGGTTGGACCAGTCGAATCAGCCTGCGATACCTATCCCATTGTGTTCGGAATGAGGGTAATTAGCTATGAACGACAGGCGGTGGGTATTGTTTCGAGGTCGAAATAAAAAGTTGGTTTTGAAATTTTAAAATAATAAAATATATATTATTTATATAAACCCCCCTTATCCTCCCTTCTCTCTCATTTTCAGTTCAGAAGAAAAAAAACTTTCCTTTAACTCGCCCCCTCCCTTCCAGTCAACGCGCCGCCTACGCTCACCGCCGGCCTCCAACCACCCCTCCTAGCTCCGGCGTCGCCCAGCGAGACCCCCGCCCCAGTCTTCCTCGCGCGAGACCCAGAAAATCGCCCACCCCCAAAATTGAAACCCGCTCTACCGCCGACCACCACTAGTTTCCCCTGCCGCTGTTAGATGCCTGCCGCCCCTCCAGTCTCGATTCCGACCAGGAACCCCCCTCCCTCCTCCTCCACTTAGAAAAGTAAGTTTTATTTACTTATTTAATTTTTTTTTCAGTTTTTAATTAAGATTTAGCATAAGTAAAAACTGATTTCTTTTATATATAAAAAAAGGGGTTTTTAATTTTAATTTTGGTTTTCAAAATATTTAAAACTAAAAAAGATCATATTTTTAATGTAGAAAAGAAAATATCTTTAACATAGAAAGCTTTGATTTTTTTTTATATTTTTAACATAGAAGGATTTGATTTCTATTCAAACGAAGTTTAGATTTTCATTTAAATAAAGATTAGATTTTTATTATTGAAAAGATGGGATTTTATTGATGAAAGCTATGATTTTTAACATAGGAAAGATTAGATTTTTATCATTAAAAAGATTCGATTTTTAATCGTGAAAAGGTGGGATTTTTAATCGTATGAAGTAGCGAAGAAAAATATAATTTTTCCATGTATGTAACAAAGTAAAAATATAATTTTTACATAGTAGAGACAATAAAAAGTATTATTTTTATATGATAGGAAGATTAAAAATATGATTTTTATATCATAGAAATATTAAAAATTCGATCTTTATTATGTAGAAAGAGCAAAGATGTGATTTTTATATGAGTGGCGATATAAAAATATAATCTTTATTATATGAGCACCATTATAAAAATAGGATTTTTATCTATATAGTAGCGGTATAAAAATATTTTTTTTATCTATATAGCGTAGTTATAAAAATACGATTTCTTTATAATAGAGAATATAAAAAATGTGATTTTTATATATGTAGTGGCTATGGACAATGAAAGTGACAAAAGGCGAGCACGACGAAGATTTCCTACATGTGAAGAGTCGTGGCGTTTGGTTTAGCTATTCGATGAGAACTCCTCACCTTTAATTTAAATTTCTAGTTAAAAATATATACTAGGATGCAGACGGTGTTTAGTAGCACCCGACACCCGTCGTCCACAGACCATGGATGGCTTGTATGCTTGTTTGTTTGATTTTGATGTGTAGTTGATTGTGTGATGTGAAATGAAATAAAATATTTATATAGTTAAAAATATTTTATAGTTGAAAATAGAATTTTTAACGTGTATCTAAAATGAAATATAAACAAATCGGACGATTTGTTTATATACACACATTTGACTGATATTGATTGGGACGATAAATTTTACACATCGCCCAACTGCACAAATATAATCTGTGTTGGATTGTTTGAAACCCCACACGGGTATTGGGATGATATATGACATACACTAGTCCAAATAATTAGCTGTATGTCGATCGATTGATTGACATGTTATTATAAGCATTAAATATTTATATTTGATGCTTATACAGTATAGAACGCACTCTGGATGATGGTTGGGTGTTTATCGTCATTGCTGTATATATGAACTTGATGAAATCCATATGACTAAAATTATATGGTAATTGACCGTGTCTGATTCCAGTTCATAATTATCGAATAATTTAAAAATAATATTCTTTGAATATTGAAATGTGAAGTCGTGTTAAGTAGTTACACGCCATTTTAACACAAACGGGAATTTTGTTGATTTTATAATGTATATTGAAAGTGATTTCAAAATCGAATATTTTGAAATGACTTCAAATTGAAATTGAATATTTTGAAATGAATTCGAATTGAAATTAAATAGAAATGAATTCAAATTGAAATTGAATAGAATTGAATTCGAATTAAAATTGAATAGAATTGTATTCGAATTGAAATTGAATAGAATTGACTTCGAATTGAAATTGAATAGAATTCAATTCGAATTGAAATTAAATAGAATTGAATTCGAATTGAAATTAAATAGAAATGACTTCGAATTGAAATTAAACAGAATTGAATTCGAATTGAAAGTAAATAGAATTGAATTCGAATTGAAATTAAATAGAAATGAATTCGAATTGAAACTAAATAGAAATGAATTCGATTTGAAATTGAATAGAAATGAATTCGAATTGAAATTGAATAGAATTGAATTCGAATTGAAATTAAATAGAAATGACTTCGAATTAAAATTGAATTGAAATGACATCGAATTGAAATTAAAGAGAAATCGATTTGAAACGAAATAAAAATGAATTTATATTGAAAAATTCTATCTTGATTTGAATTTGAAAAGGAAGTTTAAAATTTTTGAAAACAAATTTAAACGATTTATGTAATACGTTTTAAAAGTAAATCGATGAAGTATATACTATATATATTATATAATGGCCTGAATAGAACGCGCCGCGCTGCGGCAGTTTGTGAATTTCAACCATTGACTTCGAGTGGACATTACGGGAGATCCGACTGTCAGATTCTCCTAAAACCAGAACCGTTGGGTTCGTATCGAAAAGAACTTTCTAATGAATATTAGAGATTTGAAATCTAACGGTTGGATTTGGAATTATGTCCAAATCAAATTTGGAAAAGGTCGCTGTAAGTGCAGTTCGATGACAGTTGATGGAAGTCGACTTTACGGGCCTTGATAAAATTATTAAAAATAGTAGTAATTTGTGTAAAATCATAAGAAATGATTTGGGAAGAATTGAGATGAAAAAATCCATATTTGAAAAGATAAAAGTAGATTTTTATCGAAATGAACTAGTTTTGAACTAGAATTATAATTCTATTTATTTTTAAAATAAATAATGTGGATCTGAAATGGTTTTAAATTAAACAGAATTTCCAATAATTGAATTGGAATGGATTGGAATCGAAATTATCTTTGGAATATTTCAATGTTGGATTTCGTGATTATTCATATATTGTTATGGGAATTTGAAAGATATATTTATATCTTTATTTCCAATACGATATTTGTTGGTCGTAGAATTTGATATTGAATATAAGCCGATATATTTTCTATTCAGAGCCTTGTATTTAATATCAAATGTGATTTTGGGTTGTCGTGAACGGTATCTTCAATAATACCGTTCTTAGACCCAAAGGAGTTAAAAAATCAGAAACTAACTGGATATTAGTTAAGTTGAATGGTTTCTTGGGTATTGATCTGATGTTGGTTTCGGCCTTCGGGATTAATACTTAGGGAATTGCTCACTTGTTATTTTATGGTTAAAGGCTGATAGAATGGAATGTGATTTTGGGTTTATCGTGAACTGTGTTTTAAATGACATTGATTCTTTAACCCAGTTAAAGATTAAAACTAAGTGGAGTTTTAATGAATCTTTAATTAGATTGAAAAGATCGAGAATGGAGTATCACCACTTTTTCTCTAGGCGGTAGTTAAATCTTTAATTAGATTTGAACGTGAAATGGTAATTGAATTTACCGATAACACCGTGGTGTTAGATATGAAGTATTACCAGTTTTACTTCATGGGATGAATAGGTTGGGATTGGGAAATAAAATAAATGATTACTTTGGTGTGGTTCGCTAATCCCGACAAGTTTGAAGTGATATTTAAAGGAAGATTAAAGAATAAATTTAAAAGAATTTATCTTTGATAAAATTAGTGGGAACCTTTCCCTAAGAATGTGAAATTTAGAAACTAACGGTAGGTTGGCTAAGATGAATGGTTTCCTGGGTATTGATCTGATGTTGGTTTCGGCCTTCGGGTTAATATTTGGGAAATTGTTCTCTTACTAATTTACGGTTAGTGACTGATGAATTGGAATGAGACATATGTTGTGTTTGTGTAACACTTGTTTATTATATACGCGAGTTATTCGGAAAGACCAGGTTTATCCCATTCTGAATAACTGATATGACCACAAGCCGAAGGTGAAAACGGTGGTTGAAGACCGGAGGTCTTCACGTCGTTTGGATAATTACTGATGATCTTAATTGGGCCGTACACCCAAGAGGAGGGAATCAGTTAGTGATCGTCCAGACATACTTGGAGATCGATGGATATGCGGGGTACTGGGTGCCTCCGGTTTCGTTCAGACTCAAAACCAACTTGTAAATGGACTGTGTGTTTGACATTGGATTTCAGTCTATGTGATTGATTTCTATTAAATATATATCTGTTTGGCAGCGGAGAATTTATTCTCTTGCTTAACGCCCTTCTCTGAGACGTACGAGCTCAGTGGTTATATATTGATGGATATCCATCGCATGGAGTGAATATCTTGTGTGGCATGCCTAAGTGGCAATTGATCAAGGCTTCTGTTGAAAAGCAAAGTCTTGTGGTTGATGATCAAAGCACCGCCTGTGTGGCATAGCTTTGTGTAGCGTTGATTCACGAGCCTCACACCCCGGTGTGAACCCAAAATGGGAGAGGACCTCAGGGAGGACATGCGTTTCTTTCTAGTTAGAAGTGGCGTCAGTGGTTTTACACACCCTGACGAGTTTGAATTATGTGGTTGTTGCTATTGCGAGGCGCCTCGGATATATCGATGACTATGTGAAGCCGATGGAGTCATTCGTTGGCTCATTTACGCCTCAAAGGGCGGGGAAACGCAGTATTCAGGCATTTTAATCCACATCGGTGGACCGACCCTGATGATCCAAGGGCCCACCTGAGTCTGGGTCCTGAGGCTTAGGCAAGACAGTCTCGAATCGGTAGCGGACTATTTTTTGCCTCAGTTCACACAAGGAAACCCAATTTCCAATACGTGACAATTGCGGTTTTGATTGTATACTTATATATGGTGACATAGTGGCATGGGACGCTCATGTCGCCTATAATTGATATTTATGATTGTATATAAAATCAGAAACTAATTGGAAACGAGCTAAGATGGGTGGTTTCCTGTGTATTGGTCCGATGTTGGTTTCGGCCTTCGGGGTTAATACTTAGGGAATCGTTCTCTTACTAATTTACGGTTGGAGTCTGATTAAGAATCAAAAGATAAAATTTCGCGTATCAAGCATTCTTTGGCTATTATAAGGTAAAACCCTATCCTCCGGCTTGCGTTGCATTGTGTGATGGGACCTGTGTCTTATAACAGCTTCATTGTTCTTTATTTAGCATTGCGCTGTTGTTTTATGCACTGGTTTTCTTGGGAGGAAACCTGTTCTGTGTTATACGGCATGGTCCCTTAATTTACCTGACTTTAAAATAAAGATTTATATCTGTTTTAGTTCTCACACCAGTCAAATGACTGACCTAGAGTTTATTGTTTTAACCTAAACTCTGGGTGCCCTTATTTTGACATGGGCAGCTAGTAGTTTTGGTTTTGCATATTTATATTTACAAGATCCTGATTTACAGCTGGAACGATACTCGGAAAGCTCAGTATCCGTGTATTACTTCTAGTTGTGTATTGTATTATTTTCCACTGCTATGTAATGTATTGCAATCTCTGATATTTTATAATGTGTAATATTGATTTATACTCTGTATATTCTTGCAATCTGATAGAATAGTTGTACTAAGCAATGAAATGTTCTTCTGTTTGCGTTCAGATGTGGCTTGTTCTAAACTCAATCCATGATTCCCTGTAAGGGGGATTTCGGGTCGTTTCAGTGTGGGGCTCGATAAGGATAATATGACAAGGTACTCGAGGCAATGCCCAGGGTAGGATTCTACCAATTGCACTCCCAGACTGGTGGTAACGCATAGCAGCCACTACCACCCTCCTCGGAACACACTCCCAAAAATCATAAATGGGCCCAAATCATCATCATCATCATAGTCATAGAAATAGTATCTGTAACACCCAACGTCCGTTAGTGTCACTCACAAAGGGAATGCACTAAGTTCTGTGGAGCATTTTAAGGTAAAAGATGCAGATAAATTACAAGACAGACAGAAATTAAACAGCGGAAAATAAAACTTTGCTTTATTGATAAAATAGTTTGTACAATGATTTCTTTACAATATCAGAGTATCATCTGTCTTACAAAATAAAGAAGCATAAAACAACATTTATATTCCCCAAACTTTAGCAAGAGCCAGACATAGCATTTGAAAAGAGGATCCAAGCAAAACTTTGACAAATCTTCAAGCTGGGAAAGAGTGACGGTCCAACTTAACCTGAGCTATACTATTCCCTCCTTTACTACCTAGGGGGGGGGGGGAAGGAAGAAAAGAAGACGAAAGAAAAACAGAGTCAGACATAAATCCTGAGTATGTTCAGTAACTTCTAGCATGTGAACATGGAAAAACAAAATGACATGAATTAACTGAATACAAGATTACACCATGACGATAGGGTCAGCAAGAATAGACAAGATAATCACAAGATATGCTAAGCTAAGATAAACTGGATATGCTCTAATACATTCGCCGCTTCGCTATTTCCTTGTTATACTAGTTTCTATATCTCTGCACTACCTAACTAATGTCCCAACTAGTAACGATAACGTGATCCCACTCCCTGTATTTTCCATCGCCTTCAGGCATACATTTATTATTTGTTGCCTAGATTTAATCTAGGGTTTTCTATCAAGTGCCTTCTAGATTTAACTAGAGTTTACGTTATCCGCTGAACGCTTCTCAGATTCAGGGTTTATGCCACCTAGTCCAGCTAGGGATTATGCTACGTTTCAAACGATGCCCCCAAGTCTAGGACACACTACCTAGAGTGGTATTTGTTCCTAAACTTCCCCACGCATGTATCGCGAATCGTTATCGCTTGTCTAGATGCACATGTCCTGTAATGTGCGGCCCGAGTCCTGTGATAGGGCAAATCAAGGAATACGAACTCGGTCGGGAGCTTTCAGATATCCGCTGATGCAGATGCTAAGGTCTGTTTTTATTCCAGTGGCTATGGTCCCACTTGACCCCTCCCTCAACTAATGAAAGGCACACCTTGAAAAATGAGAACTATACGCAGGCCCCCGATGCCCCACTATCCTATGGCCATCCTCACCCATAACTAGATAGCAAGTATATGGTCTTTGGGAGTTCTCCGCCTTTCCGCTTCACGTATCTCGATTGACTCAAGATGGATGATAGACGACGAGTTGCTATCACAGGGCTACTGTTTTCTCGTCGAATCACGCCGGTTCATCCTAGTCTTTAGGTTGCCATATATTGCAACCAAGGCATACCCCTGGTTCTTCTACGTAGGCCTTAACCTCTGTGAGCCCAGGAGGATCATCTGCGGCCTCACAGAGGGATACCAAAAGTACCCTCACGTCCCCACGAAGCCTCAAGCTTCATAACCCAATTTGTTGGAGCCTTCTTTTTACTCAGACGGACATCCGCTCCTTCCCGTGTTATACTAAGAATTACTACTTAGTTTTACTAACTAAGATTTACCACTTAGTTCCCAGAATCGTTGTTTTCTTAACTAAGGTTTACTACTTAGTTTTCTTTCCCGTAAATTTGGATTGGTTAAGTGTCATTAGTCAATTCAAGCCAACTTAACCCTCTTCATTCATCCTGTTAAACTGGTTAAGTGTTATCAGTAATTCATGATGACTTAACCCTACCACAAACCAAGTTATATTGGTTAAGTATTTCTTATTACTTAACCGTACCCCTTTCATCCTGTATTGGTTAAGTGTTCCTTTTAACTTAACCTTGCCCGTCTGTTTTAACTAACATGTTATTAATAGTTAAGTATTATCCCTTCATGTTTTAGACTTAGCCCTATTCCTTTATCTCAATCTGATGGTTAAGTGTTCAAGTTTACTTAACTCTACGGTCTAGCCCAGCTAACATATCAAATTGGCTAAGTGTATCAAATTTTACTTAACCCCAACCTCTAGTCTAGTTAACATGTTAATTTGGCTAAGTGTATTTACTTAACCCCACCTTCTAGTCTGGTTCACATGTTAATTTGGCTAAGTGTTTTCTAAGTTACTTAACCCTTACAAATCTTGTCTTGTTACTTAGCCCTCCCATTCTAGCTTAACTGTGTTAAGTGTCAGTATGAACCTAACCCCACCCATCGATTTGGTTACCATGTTGAATTGGTTAAGTGTCTTAGTTAACTTAACCCTACCATTCTTGTTCTAGCTTTAACTAAATAAATTAAAGCTACTACCACTCACATTAGACAGATATTGTTGCGATTACTGGATGTGCTGGTTGGTTCCGGGCAGGTTTACATCGCAACTCAGTCTAACCTCGGGTTAGGCCTATTCGTGTTTTCTAAGTTCAAAGGGTTTGATAAATTTTCAAATCAGGTTTTGAAAGTAACCATCCCGTCCATCGGATCAGTTAGGGATAGCCAGGGAGAGAAAAAAACTTGTATTTTCCAAACTCAAGCCTAGACACTATCCTCTCTGTCACCCTAGAACTTTCTGGTGTGTTATTAAAAGAGATGTCGTTAATAAACCTTTAATTTGACTAAATTTACATTTTCTCATTTAAGACAAATTCTATAAGTAAATCATTCCTAATTTACTTATTTCCTAATCACTCTTTCAATAAATTGTCACAATTATCATTATGGCCCATTCTCCCCTCTATATCATATTTATGCCCTTTTGGTATGTAAACTATACCAAATTAAGTGTCACTAACCATGATTTTGCTAAACATGACAATTACTCCCTATTATGGCCAATTTCAAATTTATGCCAATATACTTCTTATGCCAAATTAGCTAATCCAATTCTGATTTAACATTCTAATTACAGTTCATGTCAAACTAGACTTATTACTCTAGTTCATAATTCATGTAAATGCTAGATTTACAAGTCAATACTAGATTCAAATTACCCATCCTATAATTCATGTCAAAATTATCCAGTTTGCATTTCTATAAACATGCCATAATACATGTTCCCAATTTATGCCAATTTCCAAGTTAAAAACTACGTTCTTAGTAATTTCATATTTTGCCCAAATCGTATTCCCACCGTTCATATAATCGTGATTCAATCTAGATTATAGATAAATCTAGATTCGTAGAAAATAGGGAATGAACCAAAGATGTTATGAAAAAGGATGGACATAATAACTAGCATAAAAAGGTTTGAATAACGATGTAGGTTCAAGAACATGGGTAGACCTAACTTAATAGGTAAATTCCCAAGGTCTAAAACCAAGAATAGACAGAATAGAGACGTAGGTTCAAGAACATGGATAGACCTAACTTAATAGGCAAATTCCCAAGGTCTAAGGCCAAAGAAAACCAAGAACAGGCAGAATAGATAATCGGGTTTAGACCCAATTTCATAGTCACCAAACTTAAGCAACACTTTCCTAGTCATGAATCATAGGTGTTTAATCACAGTTGTCCTTGTTATGTCATAGGCAACAGTTTATGTTTTCTAATCAAAGGCATAGACTTGTGTTCATAGTCAAGGGAATAATTCTTATAGTCACAATCACAGTCATAGGCAATGCTCATAGTCATAGGCAATGTTCATAGTCATAGGCAAGGCCTAATTGGTCATCGAATCATAACAATTCTTAATTAGGTCCAAAGATGTAGGCACAGATTCGAATAGAAAGATTTGGCATATTATTTTATTCCTTTAATTCATGTCACGAACAGAGAGAAACGTTCAAATCTAAAAAGTAACTGACTTACAGAGATTAGATTAAAATAGAAAGATGGCGTTGCTATGATTCGTAGAAAAACAGTCGTTGCAGTCGTTTGAATCTTCACTTGAATCCTAGCTTGACTTGAATCTCCTCTTGAAAGTCTTGAGCAGCATTTCCTCGTCTTGATTTATTTTATATATAATATTTTACTCACTTATTTATTCATTTCTCAGAGGCAACATAAGGATAGAAAAGAATTGTGAATAGAGAAGAAGACCAGGGCTGTTTATATAGTGTTAGGCAGACGAACCTAGGCAGAAAACGTGACCAAATACATCAGAATGAACCAGGTTCAGAAACCTAGAAAAAGTGGGGGGGGGAGGGAGAGGGGAGGGGGTCGACCCCTAGGTCGACTACCCAGTCGACCTGGGTGCCCTGGGCGGGAAAATTCCTGCCCAGCCCAATCTGGGTCTGTTTTTGAATTTCGAACTCGTTTTTCTGAACTGTTTTGAAATTTGAACTTCGCTGAAACTTCCCGAGGCCATATCTTCCTCATATGAACTCCGATTTATGCAAACTCGGACTCGATTTCATGCAGAATTCCGAGACGAACGCAATGGCGTAGCCCGTTTCCCTTGATTTTGTTTTTAATATTTAATTCTGCCTTGATTTGTGAATCTTAGTGTTACAGAATTACGGGGTGTTACATTCTCCCCCACTTAAAAGGATTTCGTCCCCGAAATCTTCAAGTTAGGAAGAATGTGTCTTACCATCCAATCACCCATCTACTCAACCATTCAATCACAGGCATTCATTGTCCTTAAAAGATTTCTAATGCTTTCATGTTCATATGCATAGTGTGTGTATATGTCTTTATCTAATGCAAAATCAGGCGGTCTACTGATTCAGTTGACCTCCTTAATGCAAATCATGTCAGTGCCATGCGTCCAATCATGTATGCAAGCATCCCTAGTTATGTAAATACTACATGTGTTCATAGCCATTCATCCATATGATACCGTATCAAGCTCAACTTACAAACAAATACATATCTGTAAATGCAATATGAAAGCGTCCGAACTTGATCTAGTGCCTAATACGTATGCATATGCATTCACAAACAACCATTAGCAACCACTTGCAACCATCAACCATAACATGTTTCAAATACATGTTTACATCCAAAGGAGTTTCTACCTAAGGATCGAAGATACAACCTATAGGATATACTTTGGGAAGATAGAAACAAATATGCGTAAAGCTCCTAAACAAAGAAATCAAGGATGCACCCTTAAGGAAAAGGGTATGATGCTAGTATCTAGCTTTTTTGAGCTTCACTCCACTGTATCTTAACTAATTTAACATCACGATTGTGAAGTTTCTGGCCTCCATTTCCAAAATAAACAGATGTCAATCACGATTCCAAGTGTATGTACTAAGATGATTAGAGGTCTCCCTCTTATCCACCATGCCATAACTATAAGGGTCGAAAGGTTACTACGTGCTTTTTAGAGTGCCTTCCACAACTATTCATCTCTCACGCAAACTATGCTAGTCGAACTCGACATTCCTCGGGAACAAGCCCCAAAGGCCTAAACCAATATCAGACAAGCACCCAAGGAATATCTCCTCCGAATTTAGACAATCTACGGGAGATGATATAAGCAAACCCGATAACTATTCTCAAATCCCTACTAACCAAAAATAAACTGGTCGGACCACCAATTGGATTTGAGACTCTAGTGGGATCTTTCTACTATACAAGTACTATGGTGCAGAGACTCAACTATGGAAGTGGATATGAAAAAATGAGAAGCGCTAAAGCCAAAGGAAAGAGTACGAACAGCAAAACTAGACTCTTCCAACAGAACTTTACTACCCTTCTCCTAGGTACGCTTGGTGGTGAAAGTATGTACTTGCCCTTCTGAAAATCTTGTTCCTCGTTCTTGCCCTTGTCCTTAATTATATGCCCTATCATACCCTAGTAAAGATACTTCCTCTTGTCTTAGGTTTTATAATTTCTTCCTCCTTCGTGAGCTAAGTCTACATCCACGAATTCCTCATCCTAGGGTTGTGCTCCTTTGCCAAACTCCTCATCCCCTTCCGTGTGTAGTCATGTTGACAAATCTCTCGAATGCTGCTTCCATCGTACAGAAAACTCTATAAGCTTGAAAGAAAACTGGCCGTAGGTGAAACAATCTATAACTATGGATGAAAGCCAGACACGACTTCGCCCATCGATGAGGTTACCTCCCAGAAAGCCAGGAGCCCCAGAGACTCAAGAAAGAAGGAGACAAGAATTCAAACAAAGGAAGAGAAGATAGTGCATATGGCTTTGGGGAATATGCCTTTAAAACAAATCTTTTCTTTTGAAAATGCTTCTTTAAAAATCGTTTTGAAAATAATTTTTCAAATCTTTTATATGATCCGGTAACCTTCAGCTCTGATACCACATGTAACACCCCACGTCCGTTAGTGTCACTCACAAAGGGAATGCACTAAGTTCTGTGGAGCATTTTAAGGTAAAAGATGCAGATAAATTACAAGACAGACAAAAATTAAATAGCGGAAAATAAAACTTTGCTTTATTGATAAAATAGTTTGTATAATGATTTCTTTACAATATCAGAGTATCATCTGTCTTACAGAATAAAGAAGCATAAAACAACATTTATATTCCCCAAACTTTAGCAAGAGCCAGCCATAACATCTGAAAAGAGGATCCAAGCAAAACTTTGACAAATCTTTAAGCTGGGAAAGAGTGACGGTCCAACTTAACCTGAGCTATACTATTCCCTCCTTTACTACCTGGGGGGGGGGGGAACGGAAGAAAAGAAGACGAAAGAAAAACAGAGTCAGACATAAAGCCTGAGTAAGTTCAGTAACTTCTAGCATGTGAACACGGAAAAACAAAACGACATGAATTAACTGAATACAAGATTACACCATGACGATAGGGTCAGCAAGAATAGACAAGATAATCACAAGATATGCTAAGCTAAGATAAACTGGATATGCTCTAATACATTCGTAGTTTCGCTATTTCCTTGTTATACTAGTTTCTATATCTCTGCACTACCTAACTAATGTCCCAACTAGTAACGATAACGTGATCCCAATCCCTGTATTTTCCATCGCCTTCAGGCATACATTTATTATTTATTGCCTAGATTTAATCTAGGGTTTTCTATCAAGTGCCTTCTAGATTTAACTAGAGTTTACGTTATCTGCTAAACGCTTCTCGGATTCAGGGTTTATGCCACCTAGTCCAGCTAGGGATTATGCTACCTGTCGAACGATGCCCCTAAGTCTAGGACACACTACCTAGAGTGGTATATGTTCCTATACTTCCCCATGCATGTATCGCGAATCGTTATCGCTTGTCTAGATGCACATGTCCTGTAATGTGCGGCCCGAGTCCTGTGACAGGGTAAATCAAGGAATACGAACTCGGTCGGGAGCTTTCAGATATCCGCTGATGCAGATGCTAAGGTCTGTTTTTATTCCAGTGGCTATGGTCCCACTTGACCCCTCCCTCAACTAATGAAAGACACACCTTGAAAAATGAGAACTATATGCAGGCCCCCGGTGCCCCACTATCCTATGGCCATCCTCACCCGTTACTAGATAGCAAGTATATGGTCTTTTGGAGTTCTCCGCCTTTCCGCTTCACCTATCTCGATTGACTCAAGATGGATGGTAGACGACGAGTTGCTATCACAAGGCTACCGTTTTCTCGCCGAATCACGCCGGTCCATCCTAGTCTTTAGGTTGCCATATATTGCAACCAAGGCATACCCCTGGTTCTTCTACGCAGGCCTTAACCGCTGTGAGCCCAGGAGGATCATCTGCGGCCTCACAGAGGGATACCAAGAGTACCCTCACGTCCCCTCGAAGCCTCGGGCTTCGTAACCCAATTCGTTAGATCCTTCTTTTTACTCAGACGGACATCCGCTCCTTCCCGTGTTATACTAAGAATTACTACTTAGTTTTACTAAATAGATTTACCACTTAGTTCCCAGAATCGTTGTTTTCTTAACTAAGGTTTACTACTTAGTTCTCTTTCCCGTCAATTTGGATTGGTTAAGTGTCATTAGTCAATTCAAGCCAACTTACCCTCTTCATTCAACCTGTTAAACTGGTTAAGTTTTATCAATAATTCATGATGACTTAACCCTACCACAAACCAAGTTATATTGGTTAAGTATTTCTTATTACTTAACCCTACCCCTTTCATCCTGTATTGGTTAAGTGTTCCTTTTAACTTAACCTTGCCCGTCTGTTTTAACTAACATGTTAATAATGGTTAAGTATTATCCCTTCATGTTTTAGACTTAGCCCTATTCCTTTATCTCAATCTGATGGTTAAGTGTTCAAGTTTACTTAACTCTACGGTCTAGCCCAGCTAACATATCAAATTTTACTTAACCCCAACCTCTAGTCTTGTTAACATGTTAATTTGGCTAAGTGTATTTACTTAACCCCACCTTCTAGTCTGGTTCACATGTTAATTTGGCTAATTTTTTTCTAAGTTACTTAACCCTTACAAATCTTGTCTTGTTACTTAGCCCTCCCATTCTAGCTTAACTGTGTTAAGTGTTAGTATGAACCTAACCCCACCCATCGATTTGGTTACCATGTTGAATTGGTTAAATGTCTTAGTTAACTTAACCCTACCATTCTTGTTCTAGCTTTAACTAAATAAATTAAAGCCGCTACCACTCACATTAGACAGATATTGTTGCGATTACTGGATGTGTCGGTTGGTTCCGGGCAGGTTTACATTGCAACTCAGTCTAACCTCGGGTTAGGCCTATTCGTGTTTTTTAAGTTCAAAGGGTTTGTTAAATTTTCAAATCAGGTTTTGAAAGTAACCATCCCGTCCGTCGGATCAGTTAGGGATAGCCAGGGAGAGCAGGAAACTTGTATTTTCCAAACTCAAGCCTATACACTATCCTCTCTGTCACCCTAGAATTTTCTGGTGTGTTATTAAAAGAGATGTCGTTAATAAACCTTTAATTTGTCTAAATTTACATTTTCTCATTTAAGACAAATTCTATAAGTAAATCATTCCTAATTTACTTATTTCGTAATCACTCTTTTAATAAATTGTCACAATTATCATTATGGCCCATTCTCCCCTCTATATCATATTTATGCCCTTTTGGTATGTAAACTATACCAAATTAAGTGTCACTAACCATGATTTTGCTAAACATGACAATTACTCCCTATTATGGCCAATTTCAAATTTATGCCAATATACTTCTTATGCCAAATTAGCTAATCCAATTCTGATTTAACATTCTAATTACAGTTCATGTCAAACTAGACTTATTACTCTAGTTCATAATTCATGTAAATGCTAGATTTACAAGTCAATACTAGATTCAAATTACCCATCCTATAATTCATGTCAAAATTATCCAGTTTGCATTTCTATAAACATGCCATAATACATGTTCCCAATTTATGCCAATTTCCAAGTTAAAAACTACGTTCTTAGTAATTTCATATTTTGCCCAAATCGTATTCCCACCGTTCATATAATCGAGATTCAATCTAGATTATAGATAAATCTAGATTCGTAGAAAATAGGGAATGAACCAAAGATGTTATGAAAAAGGATGGACATAATAACTAGCATAAAAAGGTTTGAATAACGATGTAGGTTCAAGAACATGGGTAGACCTAACTTAATAGGTAAATTCCCAAGGTCTAAAACCAAGAATAGACAGAATAGAGACGTAGGTTCAAGAACATGGATAGACCTAACTTAATAGGCAAATTCCCAAGGTCTAAAGCCAAAGAAAACCAAGAACATGCAGAATAGATAATCGGGTTTAGACCCAATTTCATAGTCACCAAACTTAAGCAACACTTTCCTAGTCATGAATCGTAGGTGTTTAATCACAGTTGTCCTTGTTATGTCATAAGCAACAATTTATGTTTTCTAATCAAAGGCAAAGGCTTGTGTTCATAGTCAAGGGAATAATTCTTATAGTCACAATCACAGTCATAGGCAATGCTCATAGTCATAGGCAATGTTCATAGTCATAGGCAATGTTCATAGTCATAGGCAAGGCCTAATTGGTCATCGAATCATAACAATTCTTAATTAGGTCCAAAGATGTAGGCACAGATTCGAATAGAAAGATTTGGCATATTCTTTTATTCCTTTAATTCATGTTACGAACAGAGAGAAACGTTCAAATCTAAAAAGTAACTGACTTACAGAGATTAGATTAGAATAGAAAAATGGCGTTGCTATGATTCGTAGAAAAACAGTCATTGCAGTTGTTTGAATCTTCACTTGAATCCTAGCTTGACTTGAATCTCCTCTTGAAAGTCTTGAGCAGTATTTCCTCGTCTTGATTTATTTTATATATATTATTTTACTCACTTATTTATTCATTTCTCAGAGGCAGCATAAGGATAGAAAAGAATTGTGAATAGAGAAGAAGACTAGGGCTGTTTATATAGTGTTAGGCAGACGAACCTAGGCAGAAAACGTGGCCAAATACATCAGAACGAACCAGGTTCAGAAACCTGGAAAAAGCGGAGGGGGGGTGGGGTCGACCCCCAGGTCGACTACCCAGTCGACCTGGGTGACCCAGGTCTACTACCCAGTCGACCTGGGTGCCCCAGGTCGGCTACCCAGTCGACCTGGGTGCCCTGGGCGGGAAAATACCGCCCAGCCCAATCTGGGTCTATTTTCGAATTTCGAACTCGTTTTTCTGAACTGTTTTGAAATTTGAACTTCGCTGAAACTTCCCGAGGCCATATCTTCCTCATATGAACTCCGATTTACGCAAACTTGGACTCGTTTTCATGCAGAATTATGAGACAAACGCAATGGCGCAGCCCGTTTCCCTTGATTTTGATTTTAATATTTAATTCTGCCTTGATTTGTGAATCTTAGTGTTACAGAATTACGGGGTGTTACAGAATCGAAGAAGTTTGTCCGATCAAAGGTGCTACCTCAATTAGTCACGGTATAGCTCGTGTTTTAGTAATTTCAATTCTGACCCGAAGGTCAGGGCTATTTTGTCATCGATCATCTCCTTCGATTCAATAATCGCCTTCTAGTCATCATACTTATTCTGGATACGTCGCAAGGTTCACAGTTGTCAAAGTGGTATCGACACTGACAGAGAGTATGCCTTATGTCGACTCCGGTCTCTTTAACAACCAACGCTTTCATTTTCCACATCGGTTGGTTCTTTTACGTTTCTCAAAGGTTTGTTTCATATCAAAATATCATATTCTGTTAGAACCCCATTTATATTCAACATAGAATATAATTTCATATCAAGATATCAAATCATTCAAAACCAACTTTATTCTACATCAGAATATATTTCCATATCGTTATATTATACTCATATAATATTTCAAAATCGACTTATATTAAATAGAATCTATTTTATCTCACAGATTTCAAATTATTCCAAACTGATTTTTGTTCGAAATCCATTCATGTTCCAATAGAATATATGGCTTCACTTTAACTCATTTCAACCCCTTAGGAGGTCCATTTATATTTGAGTAGAATAAAATTTACATTTCCATATAAAAATCGGTTTAGAAATCGATTCATATTCAAATAGAATATAATTTATCTCAACTCCATTTGAACAACAGTTTTAGATCCGAAAACTTTCCATTCGAAAGAAAATTGCGATCATTTAATAAAATTTGAAAAATAGTTTCTTAGAAAATAAAAATCTTTATGTAAAATGTATATATATATATATATATAGAATATAATAGCTAGAATTAAATCAGACAAATTTAAACACTATGTATATACGTAATTTAAAAGTTTTACTACTTAGTTTAAGAAATAAAATATAGAGAACAATTTAGTTGTAATAAAATAGTTTTATAGGAAAATTTTAAATAAATAAATTTTAAGAAAAGAAATAGTTATTTTAAATCAAACAGCGTAAATATATATAATAAAATTCTTTAACTAAAATCGTTCCTTCCATCTGAACTTCAATACTTGAATCTAACTCCAGCCTCAATGGAGTTCATAAATTTCATATCTCATTTCCAACATCGTTCGACAACAATTGCTCGATTTCAAGAATTCAAATCTATATTCAAAAACTGAGTTAAAACAACTCAGAATACCCTCGATTTCCATTATTCAAAAATCAAATTCCAAGAGAATTTATTACCCTCAAATCTACACCATAAATTGAATAATTCCAAAACATATTCAGATCCCAATTTAATAATTTCCGCTTTGGTTTGGGATAAATTCCTTAACCGTTTTTAATAAACCTTCCCAGTTTTCAAATCGTAAAAGAAAATGGATTTATCGAGTTTCGGCACGTCTCTTATAAATAAAATTTCCGACCAAATAACATTTAAATATTTGAAATCATTTAACCAAGCGATGTCTGTATATAATTATCTATCCAATGGCCAAGTGATATTATATTTAAATTTCTCGATATTTTAGGGATGAATCTATCATTTCAATCCAAATCAGGGTCACGGAGATTTATCATTTCACTCTGTGTTCTTAATTTATTTTCATTGATGAACCCCAGGTTTACTGGATGCCTGCAACATCAAGGTGAAAATTGGAATTCATAGTCGATAATGAACACACGAACATCCATATACTGAAGTAAGTAACATTTCAACAATAATCATTCAGTAATCACATCAACCAAGGCATCCATCACACAACACTTTATTCCATGGTAAATGTTAAATCATTCCACTAATTTAAAGTGTTGAAATTTTTTAACTAGAAATTTAAATTAAATTTAAATAACTAACTATCGATTTTCATTTCATGTCAAGTTTAAGCAACTATTCACCAAATCAACACAACCATGCAACCAAACTTATTTCACAATTTAATTCGATAAACATGGGAATAATTCAGTATTTCATAATTGAGAAAATCACTCACCTTTGCATCCTTAGTTGATCGAACGTCCAACCAAAGCCAAAATTTTGATAGTCTTCAAACACATCCAAACTAGTGCCAAAACGTCCACAATTTCGCCACGATCCTAACGCAATAAACCGCGCGTCAATCCGAGGTCGTATGAAGAAGTTATGCTTATTTTACCATTTGAATTTAAAAATTATATAGAATTAATAAATATCACCTCACCAAATCCGAGATCGCCATGTCAGCAGGGGAATCCTTCTTCCCGCTCGTGACCCTTCCTCTTGCTGTAGTAAATGCGAGACAAAACAATCCCAACACCTCAATTTCTGACTGCTGATTCCTCCTTGCCTCGTCCATCAAAGAGCCTCCAACCACCGGCAAACTGAAGACCCTCGACCGCCGCACCGTACCAAGCCGACGCCACCAATCCTGGTCATCCCAAGCTCTGCCAATCTCCAGCCCTAAAACCGACATTCGAAACCTAAATCATCAAATTCCGGCAATCTACCTAACAATTGACGACAAGGCTAAGTTCGATGCACTCCTGGTATCGATCTGAACAATACACAGGTCCCGATTTCTGCAATTGACCTTTAAATCGAAAAACCCCAATTCGAACCCTAGAATTTCGAAATCAGATAGCTTTGACCGTGTTTTCTGATCCACCCACTCACTACATGTCGAAATCAAAGCCACCCGTAGCTTCGTATCACCGAGCTCTTCGATTTGATATATAATATGATAGGGTTTGAGGAAGTTTGAATTTGAAGCTTGTATTTTTGTTTCTAGGGTTTTTAAAATATTTTTTTCTGCCATTAACGATGAAATTTTGTTGGAGAAAAGTATACGTAATAGAGAATGGGTTGATAAGTGAAGGGATTTTTATTTATATAAGTGGAAGGCCCAAACATTAGAAATAACTAATTATCATATTACACTGACTTCTTTCACATTTTCTCACATACGATCAAACGGTAAGTCAGATCATAACGCAAATTGAAATCCTATCATAATTCATCGTTCCGGTTCCGATGAGACTGGTTTCGTCGGATTCCGAGACAGTCGCCAAAACAGTTAAACTTCACAGTTAATTAATAAATAAAATATTCAAATATTCACTTAACTGTTTTAATTCAATTCGAATATCTATTAAATTCCATTTTAGTCAAATTACACTTAAATAAATTTTTATACATTGATTTCATAGATTTTAAATTTCCAAACAAAATTAATTGAATTTAAATTTGGATTTTAAATCTTAACCTAAACAGCTTATAAATTTCACCATTAAATCAATTAAATTTGAAACCCCTTTTTAACTTAATCAACTTATGTTTAAATTAGTTATTAAAATATTAAATTTCACATTACAACATTTCTCACATAACTCAATTTATTCAAATTCAGTAACATTAAATTAAAAGATTCAAATTCTTGAATCAACATTATCAAATTTATATTTCTTCTTATGCTTAAGGTAAGCTATCATATAAGAAAAACCTTTAAAATTTAATTTTTAACATTTTATCATTAAATTTATTCTATTAAATTCAAAATTTAAATATAGAGAAAATATGGGATGTTACAGGGATGATCGGGGTACACCACGACGACAAGCTCAAGGAGGCGCACCAGGGGGTCACTCGCGTCAGGCTCGGTAGAGGCAATTTGGGGCGGCGGCGGTGCAAAGTCGTGCGGTTTAGGGGTCTGGTTCTCTGACTATATGCGATTTCAGGGGGGTTTAACCGTACATATGGGAAGAGGAGGAAGAACTCTTCAATAAAACCCAAAGGAGTGTGGTTTAATCCTTATTGGATTGAGAGAATTAGAGGAGAGAAGTTAGGAAGGTTTCAGCCATGGATGAAATAGGCGACGACTACGTAACGATGATGAATAGTAAATTAGGGTTTATTTTTCTGTTATTTATAATATTAAAATGTAAATTTTCAATTAAATCCATAACTTTTTAACAAATCCAATTCCAGTCCAACCGGAGGTGACCCCACCCAATAGCCCCTGTTCCGGATCCAACGGGCCAGGTCCCGTCAGCACAAACGGCTGTCTATGGCCTGAATTATTTAATTTAATAATTAAATCCTTTATTAAATTAATTCATTCGTATAAATAAATTCACTGAGGCTACATATGGACTCAGAAAATTCCAGAAAAAATATATTTGGATTTGTTATGATGATATGGTCCTAACAAAATTAATTTCGCCGAATTCTGAGATCGTTTGAAAAATGTCTATTTTTCAGTCGATTAAATTTGACTGAAATAAACAAAACACAATTTCCTTCGCCACGCTCAAATATTAATTCAGAAAATTCTAAAAATTGAAACCTAGCAATAATTTGACATTCCGGTTCCAACAAAAGTGGTTTCGTCGAAAATAGAGGTCGTTTGAAAATTGACTATTTTCACTGGCATTAATATTATAGAAAAAATGAAAATTTTAATTTCTGGCACATTTTCTAACCAAAATCTTTAAAGTAAAAATTTTAAATTGGTTCTGATTTTCCGGGTTGTGACATATAGTATTCTCTTAAAAACTTCATTTACAACTTGGTTATGAAACTCAGTTTTAAAATAAAAACTTGCTCATAAACTCTTTTCACCATTCAGTTGGATTTCATTTCTCTTAGATTACTTTTTAAATGAATTCCCATAAAAAGTAATTTCTAAATGATTATTAATTACAAATAATTTATCTCAATCATTAACCACATTAGTAGTTAGTCTCTTCGTTATCTAAAATAATAGTATATCTCTTTTTAAGATCTCATTAAAAACAATATTCATCAAAACTATTTTTGTTCCAAATACACTAATTTAATAATCAATTCTAATTAAAAACAGTTGATTAAATTAAATTAAACCACGGTTATTCCATTAACCGATTCCAATCGGTTCTCACTTTATATTAATTATTAATATAATTAATTTAAATAATTCCCTTTACTTAATTCTTAACAAAGAATTATTCCAGTTAACGGTTAGGTAAATTTTTATTCACAAGTTTATAAATTTGATTAACATCAGAAGTTACTTTATAAAATCAACTTATAATTAATTATATACTTAAAAAATAAATATTAAATATTTATTTCCTTTAAATAAATTTTTATTCAAAATAATATATTTAAAAATCTATCTCCGGTTATAAAAATAAATTTTATAACTTCATCTTGGTCGATTTTCCTGGCGGCAAATCAACATTTATAAAATGATTGATTTTATAGGACATACATTGCCAAATACTCGACCAATACCTCCCATTAGTTTAAACCAAACAGATGTTGAAATTCAATCAATAATCAACCATCCAATCAATCACCCCAACAGGACAGTTCATATGTTGATAATATGAAATAAATAATATATTGAGGAATCCCATTGGATCCCTCAAACCTGTTCTTCCCTGTATCCAAAATGGTTATCTCAAATTAGATCATTCATTTTCACTTAACTGATACAATAAATAACGACCATTTAACATTAACCACACGCAATTCAGACGATTTAACAAATTAATCAGGTTTATTTTATAAACGTGACCAATAAAGTAAGTTACCTTTATTGGAACCAAACGTTAAAATAACGATTTAGATTTCATTGAAATTAAACAGCGGTTTAATTTCATCGGTTGAATCAACAAATAATTATATAGCAAGCAAAAAGTCAACCATTGGCAAACAGAACACACAAAATACAAACCCAATTTATATAAAATATAAATGGGAAAAGCTGAGTGAGTTTAACTCACCTTGAATTGATACCGTGGTTTAAATGGTTCGATTTGGTTAAATTAAACGATCGTTTAATTGAACCAAGATTTCCTGCTAATTCCAGTGTCGTTCAAATCCGCTACACAATGAAGTATTCGTCGTCATGATCATAACGTAGCTTGTTTCGTCTCATTCTGTAAACATATGTCAGAGTTATTAACGTTCTAAGTTAATCCAATTTAAATAATTAACCAATTCTTAATTAACTATTAATATAAACTAATTACATTATTATGTGTTAATCCTTTACTGTTCGTTTACTTTGCGAAGAGCCAGCTTCCCTCACCTTTGTTTTGAAACCGTAGTGCTCCAACAATTCCAAAATTTACGTTTGTTATTTACGATACTTAAATGAATTAATTATTTCTTAATTAACCATCAATTTAAAATATTAATTATATTGGTTTGAAACAGGACACGATCAAAACTTTTATACCCCTTGTAGCCGTTGCTTTGTTCCTGTTGTGATCAATAAGCCCAGACCTATATCGCGATCATTCATAATTAATGTAAGTATATGATTGTTTGTTTTTAGTACTAACTTATTCTCTAACTAATTAATAATTTAATTACTTACTCACCTAACTACGTTTTAACAAAATTAAGGTCAACCAAACTATTTCTTTCTTCTACGTGAAAAGGAAAACCCATCATCGGAAAGAAAATTCTTGCTACACCCATAGTTTATTCAACTGTACTCAGTCGTTTCTTCCATTGCTGCTCGTTAAAACTCCCCATATCTGAATTTAACCTTCTTCGTTCATTTGCGACCAGGCTCCAGGAAATTTTCCTTTGAAACCGTGCAAATCTCATTACTTCCAGGTTCTTTATTTACCCAAACTCAGAACCCTTCGTTCCCTTATGATTTCCATATCCCAGCTTCCTTTGGAACTTCACAAGCCACGCTGTCTCTAACAGCCGAACTGTGCCACCATTCTCTTATCAAGAGGTGCCACCCAAACGCCTCACATTGCTCCATCATCTCCCCAAATCCCATCGAATTCGAACTCGCGGCTGTTTACTCCAGCGGAAAATAAAGGGTTCGAACCCAATAAAAGTTATACCAAACAAAAAGATTCAGTCCAGGGTCTCGAATAAATGTATATTTGGATTTATAACCTTTTATCTGGATTGATTTGGATTTTTGAAGTGTTTATTTACATATCGTTTGTGGCGGCTGGTAAGAGATTGACCACGCAAGGAAAATATTTAGGGTTTGACTTACTTTAAGATGATATATATAGTGGGGGAAAGAATTTAATATTATTTAATGAAACTTCGTCGCGAAGTAACAAGTGAAACTAACCACAATTTCCTTCTGTTTACTGATAAAAATGCTAATCCTAGCATAGAAAAATATCCCGGACCTAATGGGACAAGTTTCGTCGAATTCCGACATCGTTTGAAAATTTTTCCTTTATAAAACCAGCAAAACATACGCGTTTAAATTTTCCACGATCACTAAATAAATCCAATCAACTTGAAACCTTGAAATTCTTTAATATTTAATTAATACGAACCCAACGGCACCAGTTTCATCACATTTTGAGACTGTTTTCCCGGTAGGCTATTTTTATATGCACCACAATGCCATTTTGGCCACCAAATTACACGGTCTTTAAAAAGGACAAACTATATACCTATCTTGACTTAATCGTCAGTACGAACTCAATGGAATCGGTTTCGTGGCCTATTTTGGTCGTCTGTTAAAGTTATACCTAAATATCCCTTTATTAATTTAAATTAATTTAATTACGCACTATAGAAAATAACTAGGCGTTTACGGCTGCCGTGGTCACATACGATATCGGTTTTCCACACAATTTAATACCGTGCAATAATTTAACATTACGGTCCCATTGAAACTGATTTCGTCGAAAAAAGAGTCTGTTTGCAAAATGGCTATTTTAAAATCCTATAATTTAATAACGATTTTCACAGCGACTATTTTAAAATTTGATTTGGCCATAAATAAAAATTATAACACAAAATCTTGATTTTTCTCTTCCATATGAAAGTTATCATCAACACGGTTCCAGTGTTTCTTGTTTAATTGAAATTCGATTATATTGGATCCTGTATATTCACTTGAAGTTCAAAACTTCATATTATGAACTACAGCGCCATTTCGAGCTCGTTTTATAATTATATAAATATATAACGTTCAAACTTCGTTTTTAATAACGAATTAAATATTAAAATTCATTAGTATTCCAAACATAATATTTAAGATAATAAATTAAATAAAATATTTGACTGCCAAAAATACAGGTCGTTACACCATTTGTCTCCTTCCAAGTTGACACATTTTATTATTTATCCTTTCATAAATATCGCAATGTATTTCTTTCTTCTTCTCTATTTCTTTCCCTTCCACTTCTATCTCTTGCAATTTTTCCTCAATTTTAAAAAAACGTTTTCACGATTAATTCTTCTCAAAGAAAAATAAATTATGCATAACTTCTTTGTCTATTCACGTTTAATGTAAGTTATTTTCTTTCATTAACCATGCATTCATCTCTCTCTCCTTCATTCAATTAATTTATTATCCTTTATTCTATTAATTTCTTTCCTTTATTCTATTTTTCACATCATGTTTCTTTTGCATGCTTTCATTCCTTATTTTTATATCCCTTATATTTTCCCCCCTTTTGTTTTCCAACATTTTTTTTTCTTAAAACAAAAACAACAAATCACCTTTATGTACATATATTTCTCTTCTATTTATTCTTTCCTGCCCAATGAATCTTCAAATTATGATATTTAATATTATGTATTTTGAAATGTAAAAAGTTGCACAACTTAACAGTTAGAGAAAATAAATCAAACATTCATTTTATTCCTTTTATTCTCTTTCTCTTTGTAATTTACTTTTGAAATTTGGATGAAAAATAAACGTGGTCCTATCATGCTTAATCAGCTAACTTAATTCCTTTGTAACCTATTATATGTAAAGAGACACATTATGGGAAATGAAATTAAAGAAATTAAAATATTAAAACCTGTATAAACAGCCAATAGGAAATTCCACAAACCCTATTTTCATTCCCAAGCTGCTGCCATATCATAAAATAGTGGCCAAAAAGCTCCCAATTTCCCTCATTAAAATCCCTCAAATCATGGCAAATTAATTCATGAATTAAAAGCGGAAATGGTGGAGAATTTCATGCTCCTCAATTCATACAGAGTTGATTATTTATGGCGCTAGAATGGGTACGAATTTAAAGCTCAAAGAGCAGCGGTTCGCAGGTGTTTTTAGGGGAGGGAGGACATGCGAGTTGCACGGTTTTCGAGGCTAGAGGAGGAGAGGCGAAGGCGCCTTGATTGGCCACCTTGGATCGATGTTCAACATCTCGATTTTTGTGCAAATTGAAACCCTATGATCGGAGAAGGAGAAGTAGCCTGGAGCCACACACTATCAAAAGGAAGATGATGCGTGGACTTTAGATCAGAACTGAAACAGAGGCCGTTTGGATTTTTGATAAAATTAAACATCTGTTTAATTAAAAATAATCGTTTTATCGATTTCTGAAACCGATCAAGGTGATATTTCTTTTTAAATAATTAAAATTAATTAATTATTATCGTGTTTAGAAATTTTTACAAATACGCTATTAAATTCAATTTGTTGTTATATGCGATTTGATTTGGATTGGTTGATGTTGTTTGTTGTGATCTGTTTGATTAAAGTGTATATTATGGAATTATTGAAATTGGTAGACAAATCAAAATATTATTTTTATTTGTGATGTTGAATTAGAATTGTTAAAAAATCAAAAATATTTATTTTTATTTGTTACGTTGAAAAAGATTTGTCAACAATTCAAAAATATTTATTTTTATTTGTGATGTTGAATTAGAATTGTCTACAAATCAAAAATATTCATTTTTATTTGTAATGTAGAAATAAGAATTGTAAGACAAAATAAAAATCTCATTTTTATTTGCTATGTTAAAAATAGATTTATACGCAAAAAAATATCATTTTTATATGTTAGTTAAAAATAGAAATTGCATACAAATGATGAATATAAAAATTATCTTTTTTATTTGTCATTAGCGACATAGTAATGTAATGTAAATAAATTATCTTTTACCTTTCATTAGAAATGTAGAAAATGTCATGTAAATAAGTTATCTTTTACTTGTCATTAGAAATGTAGAAAATGTCATGTAAATAAATTATCTTTTACTTGTCATTAGAAATGTAGAAAATGTCATGTAAATAAATTATCTTTTACTTGTCATTAGAAATGTAGAAAATGTCATGTAAATAAATTATCTTTTACTTGACATTAGAAATGTAGAAAATGTCACGTAAATAAATTATCTTTTATTGTCATTGGAAATGTAGAGAATGTCATGTAAATAATTTACCTTTTTATATTGTCATTAGAACATATAGAAAGGTTATGCGAATAAAACACACTTTTATTTGACATTAAAAACATATAGAAAGGTTATGCGAATAAAATACACTTTTATTTAAAATTAAAAACATATAGAAAGGTTATGCGTATAAAATACACATTTATTTGACATTAGTGACATGTAGAGAAGTTATGCAAATAAAATACATATTTGTTTGACATTAGAAAATATGTAGAGAAGTTATGCAAATAAAATACATTTTTATTTTACATTGGAAACATGTAGAGAAGTTATGCAAATAAAATACATATTTACTTGACATTAGAAAACATGTAGAGAAATTATGCGAATAAAATACATTTTTTATTTGACATTAGAAACATGTAGATGTATTATGCAAATAAAACTTCTCCTTTTATTTGACATTAGAGAACATTGAAAATGTTACGAAAACAAGTTCTCTTTTTATTTGTCAATAGAAAATATAGGATTATGTATGCAAATAAAATTATCTCTTTTTATTTGTCATTAGAAACATTTAAATTGTTATGCAAAATAAAACATTCTTTTTATTGGGCATGTTAAACATGTTAATGAAATCTTTGAACAATTTATATTTTAATATATTATATATATAAATATAAATTAAAATCAAATGAACCGTGCGAGGTAGTTTGCGTTTTGGAATCGTAATTTTAAACGATTATACTGAAAGATCCGACCATTGGATTTCCCCAAAACTGGAACCGTTAGGTCCATTTTGGGAAAATCTTTCCAACAATACAAAATTTGTTAAAATCCAACGATTAGATTTTGAGAAATGTGTAAATCAAATTTGGGTAAAAACAGCGCTAGGGCCGCATATGGGCCTGAAGCATCATTAAACTAAATTGGACTATTTTTATATAAATAAAAATAGTGATAAATCTTTATAAAATAATATTAACGATATGAGATGATTTAAATTATATATATTCGAGAATTTTTTGAAAATACCGAGTTCAATCTTATTGCAAATAATTATACGACGATTTAAATCGAAGATATTGAAGACGATGATTGAAGACCGACGATCTTCACATCGAATGGATGACTACTAATGCCTGAAATTGGGTAGCTCCCAGTAAAGGGTTAAAAGTGGTAATTGTCCGGATGCACTTGTTGATTGTCCGGATATGCGAGAGCCTCTCTTCCGTATTGGACATACGGGACGAGGAATAAGGTGTCTCCGATTTCATTCAGACCTAGAACGGGCTTGTAAATGGATGTGTATCTAACGTTGGATTTCATTCTATGTGAATTGATTTCTATTTAATATATATCTGTTTTGTGGCAGAGGTTATATATTGATAGATATCAATCGCATGGTGTGGATTGTCAATGTGGCATACCAAGATGCAAATGATCAAGGCTTTTGTTGAAAAGCAGAGCCTTGCAGTTGATGATCAAAGAACAACTCATTTGGGCCTAGCTTTGTGTATAGCGTTACTTCGCGAGCCTCACACCCCAGTAAGAGTCAGAAACAGGATAAGGGAATGCAGGGAGTGCACATGTTTCTTTCAACCTAGAAGTAATGCCATGGTATGGAGCCCAGACATTTTTAATTATGTGGACGATAGTTTGCGAAGCCTCGATTTATTGGTCGCTACTGGCCAAATGACAGGTCCAATAGGGCAGGGAAACATGTGTTTAGGAATTGCCAATCCACTAAGGTATATTTGTGGACCGGCCCTGCAAGATCCTAGGGTACACTGTAGGGCATCCCGAGACATTTGTTAGAGTGTCTCGAATTGGTAAGGGGACCATCCCTAGCCTTGACTCATGATGGAAACCCAATTTCCAAGACGACATTACAGATTTGATTGTAAACCTATATATGGCGACATAGTAGGATGGGGTGCTATGCCGTCTAGGATTGTTACATTTACTTTAAAGTTTTTTAAACTGATTAGACACTAATAATAATATTAAATATCGTTTTATATGTATCAAGTAGGGCTGTCAATGAATACCCGAAAAGTCTGATATCCTTCTGAATCCGTATCTGGCATATTCGTTATCCAACATTATCCGGAAAGCGAATCTGGATATCCGATATCCGAAAAGCTTTTCGGATACGGATATGGTTATAGTGATATCTACATCCGAAAATTATCCGTCCGTCTGATTGATGTAATATATATAACTCAAAACAGAAAAATAGAATTAATAATTATTTTGTAACTGTTGGATGTTACTATGATATAATTCTTTGTCCATTTTTAGTGAAAAATGATAGTTTATTTGTTTAATTTTGGAATATTTTTGGATATGCTTATAGGTATTAGTATAAAGCAATGTTCCTCATTATACTTCTTTATTTCCTTGTTTTTTCATGAACATTAATACAAAAAATGATTTATGTTGATCTAAACGTTTTTATTTATACTCTTAAATTTATTAATTACAGGCGGAGCAGGTAAATATCTGATATCCATCCGTATTCGAGAATTAAGCGGATACGAATATCCGATATCCGAAAATTAAATGGATAAGGATATCCGATATTCGAAAATAATTTCGGAGATGGATACGTCACTATCCGTATCCGAAAGCATTCGTTGCCAGCCCTAGTATCAAGCATGTTTGATCATTATAAGGTAAAATTTATCCTTCGGTTTGTGTTGCATTGTGTGATGGGACTTGAGTCTTATAATGATTTCATTTTTCTATAAAGCATTGCATTGTTTTTAAAAGATTTATTTAATTTATGCACTGGTAATCCAATGGAGTAAACCCGTTCCGCATTAGCGGCGTGGTCCTGTGATTTGCCTTATCGTTAGATATGTTAAGTAAGATTTCTCATACCAGTCCCATGATTGACTCGTAGTTTATTTTCACTTGCAAACTTGAGTGCCCTTATTTTCCACACGGGGAGTCGAGTGGTTTGTTTTGCAGATATTCATTTATTGAGCAGGATTATGGATTAAAGCTTAAAGCTGTGTCCAGAGCATTGGTAGTCTTCCACTGCATTGTATTAAATTTGCTGTAAATTAGTATTCCGCTGTTGTATTATTATATTCGACATACTCTGATATTCTGCACTCTGATGTAACATTATTATGATGTAATAAAAGTTTTCAGTTGTTGTTCTAATATGTTGTATGCCCAAAGTTAGCGTATGTGGGATTCGAACGGTCTTGGTCGGTTTAGCGATCGATTAGGTCCGGGCGAAATCCGTGTCGTTACGGCTGGTATCAGAGCTTTGGTTAATCCAAATCTTTGGGGTACAACTCGTTAGAACTGAACAAAAGACTCATTAGAGGTAGGATTAGAAATATCATACGAAAGAATACTCATTAGAGATAGGATCAGTAGTATACAAGAATGAGAAAACTCGTTGGAGATAGGGTTAAAAATGCCCTAGAATGAGTTGAGAGTGACAAGTTTATGATTAACATATATGTGATTATATATATAATCCGATTTTAGAAAATATGATTTTTGAATATATAAAAGCTATATATTTTTGAAAAGCTAATCAACTGATTTATTGATGATTGTGCTGTGTGATTATTAGTTCAACTAATAAAATTATTGAAAATAATAAAAGAATGAAAATTGAGTTGGTTAAACAACTTTCAGCTCCGTTCCTTTTTGAGGATGAAAAGATTTTAAGTGGGGAAGATTGTAACAACCCGGAAAATCAGAACTAATTTAAAAAGGAAATTTTGTTAGAAAACATGTCATAATTTAAAAATTCCATTATTAGATTAAAAAGATATTGAATTTTGAAAAAAAGTTTTTAAATAAAATTATGATGTTATTTATGAATGATTACAAATTTATTTCTAATAAACAATTTGTAATTAGATAAATGGTGATTTATAACAATTGAATTGTTTATGAATAATTGCATGAACGGATATTCAAAATAGTTAATTTTGATTTGACTGTGTAAATCAATTTATGATATTCAATTTGAAATTATAAGTTCGATTTAGGATTTGAATGTAGAGATTTATACTTGAATTTCAAGTTTGTTTAATTTAATTTGTTCTTGAAAGATTGAATTAAATTTTAAGATTAAATGATTAAATTTATATTTTAATTTAATATTTAAGTTTGTTGATTGTAAGATTACATTTATTGATGGAAAGCTTAAATCCTAATATTTAAATGTTGATTGACATAAATCATGTAGGTGCTTGTTTAATGCACATTCTAAATATAGAAAGAGGAAAAAATAACTTTAAAATATTTCCTCAATTAGATGTTAATAGCAAGGATGTTATCCTTAAATTCCAATAACTTTTTGACTACATGCCAAGGAATAAAATACCTTAGGAACTTTATCAAAATTTATTTATATTGAAATATTGATTGAAAATAATGTGTAGGCTCTAAATGAAATAAATTTGAATATATATATATATATATATATATATGTGTGTGTGTGTGTGTGTGTGTGTGTATGTATATAAGTGTGTATATATACATATCTTTGGATATCCTCTTAAATATTTCCCCTTCAATTAAAAATGTAACTTTTAGGAATTCAAAACGTGGATTACATGTTCAAACCTTCATTAGTTAGTTTATTTTGAAGTGTGAATAGTTGCATCCATTTTTAATGCCTTCCTCTGTTTGTTATTTCCTTAATAACTGCACCATTTGTCTCCTTCCAAGTTGACACATTTTATTATTTATCCTTTCATAAATACTGCATTGTATTTCTTTCTTCTTCTCCTTTTCATTCCCTTTCACTTCTATCTCTTTCAATTTGTCTCAATTTTAAAATTACATTTTCACAATTGATTCTTTTCAATAACCCTAATTTCATTTCCAAGCAGCCTCTATATCATGAAACAGTGGCCAAAAAGCTCCCAATTTCCCTCATTGAAATCTCTCAAATCGTGGCAAATTAATTCATGAATTAAAAGAGAAAATGGTGGAGAATTTCATCTTCTCAATTCATACGGAGTTAGTTATTTATGGTGCTAAAATGGGTAAGAATTTCAAGCTCAAAGAGCAGCGGTTCGCAGGTATTTTTAGAGGAGGGAGGACATGCGAGTTACACGGTTTTCTAGGCTGGAGAAGGAGAGGCGAAGGCGCCTCTACTGGCCACCTTGGATCGATGTTCAGCATCTAGATTTTTGTGCAAATTGAAACCTTATGATCGAATAAGGAGCCGTAGCCTGGAGCGACACACTGTCAATAGGAAGATGAAGCGTGGCCTTTAGATCAGAACTGCAACAGAGGCCGTTTGGATTTTTGATAAAATTAAACATCTGTTTAAGTTTATTAAAAATAATCATTTTATCGATTTTTGAAACTAAACAAGGTGAGATTTCTTTTTAAAATATTAAAATTAATTAATTATTATCGTGTATAGGAATTTTTACAAATACGTTGTTAAATTCAATTTGTTGTTGTACGCAATTTGATTTGGATTGGCTGATGTTGTTTGGTATGATCTGTTTGATTAAAGTGTATATAATGGAATTATTGAAATTGGTAGACAAATCAAAAATAAAATTTTTATTTGTGATGTTAAATTAGAATTGTCAACAAATCAAAAATATTTATTATTATTTGTTATATTGAAATAGAGTTGTCAACAAATCAAAAATATTTATTTTTATTTGTTCTGTTGAATTAGAATTGTCAACAAATCAAAAATATTCAGTTGTATTTGTAATGTTGAAATTAGATTTGTAAGACAAAACAAAAATATCATTTTTATTTTCTATGTTAAAAATAGTTTTATAGGCAAATAAAAATATCATTTTTATTTGTAAGTAAAAAAATGGAAATTGCTTAAAATAATGAAAATAAAAATTAGCTTTTTTATTTGTCATTAGCGAAATAGTAATGTAATGCAGATAAATTATCTTTTACTTGGCATTTGAAATATAGAAAATGTCATGTAAATAAAATATCTTTTACTTGTCATTAGAAATGTGTAATAACCCGGAAAATCAGAACCAATTTAAAAATTTTATTTTAATAAATTTTGTTAGAAAATGTGCCAAAATTTAAAATTTCCATTTTTAAATAATATTAAAGCTATTAAAAATAGTCATCATATAAACAACCTCCACTTTAGACGAAACCATTTTTGACGGATCCAGAATGTCAAATTATTGCTAAGTTTAATTTTCCATAATTTTTGAAATTAATATGTGAGTGTGGTAAATTAAACTGTGTTTGATAATTTCTATTGAATTTAACCGACCATTAAAAAGACCATTTTTCAAATAGTCTCCAAAGTCGATGAAATTAATTTTTGTAGGACCGTATCATCAAGACATAGCTAAATTTATTTTTCGGGAACTTTTGGAGTCCGTATGTGGCCCCGGTGAATTTAAATTACGATCAAATTAAATAAATAAATGATTTATATTTTAATTTAAAGAAAACAGACTGAAAACAATCGATGGGGCTGACAGGACCTAGCCTGTTGTGTCCGGAACAGGGACATTTGGTTAGGAACAACTCTCGTTGGGCTGAAATTGGAGCAATTGAGGAATAATGGGTTTATTTGCAAAACGAGAATTTAAATATTATTTTATTATAAATACACAAGGCAAATAACCTAACCCTAATACTGTAGCCGCCGCCACCCTTTACTTTCAATGGCCAGAAATGTTCTTCCCTTCCTCCACTAATTTCCTTCAATCTACACTATAAAGCTCCCCACTCCTTTAGGCATTATTGTAGAGCATTTCGTGAGCTTCAGATCCATACGGGTTTGCGAATTTTCATTGCAAATTGGAAGAAAAACAACATGTAGCACCCTGTATTTTATGTTAACGTTATAGTAACGAATTAAACAATACTTAACTTAAAATGTGAGAATTAAGGGAAATGGGATACGCCATTGTGTTCGTCTTGGAATTCCAGTTGAGATAGGGTTCGAGTTTGCGTAAATTGGACTTTGTATGAAGAAGTTATGGCTGTCGGAAGTTTCTAGAAAATTCAAATAAATTCAAATAGCTTGAAAACAGATTCAAAATTCAAATCAAAAGTCAGAAGCGGGCTTGGCGGGAAAATTCCCGCCCCGGACCCAGGTCGACCAGGGGGTCGACCCTAGTGTCGACCTCCCCTCTACAGGTCGACCTAGGGGGTCGACCCCCCCCCCCCCCCCGCTTGCCCCCCCCCCCCGGAAATCTGAAATATGACGATTTTGTGATTCAGTGCTGAGTCATTAAGGCTGAGGTGTCACCCTGTCTTGGCTGAATGGTTGTGGTTAACTCTAGGATCATCCGACGGATATAATTAAACCGAAATTCTGTATAAACAACCCAATGCTCAAACCTTAAAATCACACAAAAATAATCCTGGAACTATCATGCCGTCAATAGAAAACTTGGAGTAGCCATCACCAATTCAAAGGCAAGATACGAACCTGAATCAAAAATCAAATTAAAAGTAATCAAATTCAACGATCTACATCAAATGCGAGCTTACCAATTTCAGAATTCAAATTTCAGAAATCTAGAATTCCTTTTAAGTTTGTAAATTGGTTATTACGTAGATTTAAACATTCTTTCAAATGAATCATGACATGTTGTAATTCGAATATAGATTGATGCTTATGTATAAGATAAATGAAGTTTGATTCTTGTTTATCTTAAAGTACCATTGCGATTGATCATGTCTATATGCTTGTGGTGATGAACATATTGTATGTTATTCGAATCTATTGTGATTGGGTAATGGATTTATTATGCCACTAAATGGTGAAACATGTCATGTTATAATTTGGCGGTTACTTGCAAGTTTATGATCTAAAGCACATGCTTATATGTTAGATCAACACTCATGTATATTTAGATCCATGTTAAGTTTAATCTATTTATGTTGTAAAATTGTAATTGTAGTTCTCTTATGTTTTAACACATAAGTATCATGCTAAGTTGTGATTCGAATATGTTTACAATAGCCCTCTTATGTTTAACATACATAAGTTATCATGTTAAGTTGTGATTCGAATATATTTCTAGTAGCTCTCTTATGTTCAAAACACATAAGTCATCATGCTAAGTTATGATTCGAGTATGTTGATAATAGTTCTCTTATGTTTAACACACATAAGTTAATATGCTAAGTTGTGATTTAAAAATGATTATAGTAGCTTTCTTATGTTTTGTCATACATAAGTTAATATGCTAAGTTGTGGTTTAAAATTGTGATTATATGTTAAACCTCCATGCTAGACCTTTATCAAGTTTACATGACAATTAGACCCAACTTAGTCATAAGTTCACCTTTACCCGTTTAATTAAGTTAGTGATACTTCTATGCCAAGTTACACATGATAAGTTAAATGTATGCTATTTTATGTTTGTTTCATGTCCCTTGTTTATTACCCCTTTTATTTTATGGGTTTGGGCTAATTTACTAGCCCAACATTTTGTGTGATTCATGCGTACGTTCCACGGGGATAACGATGGGAAAATATGAAAATTCATGGCATAGATTTGTTCATAAAATGGTATATTTGATATACCATTTATTGTTAGCATAATCAAAGGATAATAATGGCATGATTAAATTAAAATTAATTTACATAAAGAAACTAGAAATATATAGAAAAAATGTGAATTTACAAAAGACGAATATGCCCAACCCGAGATTAGACTGAGTTGTGGTGTAAATCTTCTTGGAACCGACCGGCATATCCAGTGACCACAACAAGACCTATCTAATGTGGGTGGTTAGTGCATCAAGCCCAAAAAGAACCCGAAGTTAAACTGAGTTGTGGTGTAAATCTGCCCGGAACCGACCGACATATCCAGTGACCACAACAAGACCTGTCTAATGTGAGTGGTTATCGCTTTAATGAATAAATTAAAGTTAAGTCAGGATTGGTAGGGTTAAGTCAATTAGGGAAACACTTAACCAACTCAACATGTTAACTAAACGAATGGGTGGGGTTAGGTAAACTTGGACACTTAACCAAATAAACATGTTGATTAGAAAACCCCAGTAACGGGGACCCATTTCAGCAGTAACCCACATAGATGTATCATGGTACCCTGAAACTAGGCAGGGTGGGGCACGATTACTAGGCTAATTATAAGCAGTCAAAAATCGGTGGTTGGTGGGCCAGTGTAGGTTCCGACAGAGTATGGGCATGCAGGTACTCCGGAGTGGAAAACGCAGGCACTAGGCATCAGTAGTATACACGGTGCATCATGATTCATGTCGGGTTGCCACCAGAGGGACTGATACACCCCATGGTGGGACCAACACAGGTATCTACAGTTAAGCGGGGCCGAATGGCACAGGATATGAATGCATGCGAGTAGGAGCCGATCATTAAGGGGATCGTTTGTTATGAACACTTGGGGCTGGTTGAACCAATGGTTAAGTAGGTGCAAAGACTATAATAATGGGTGCGATCACATGTTCCTCTTATCTTATATTAGGGTATTGTCCTATGTTCTGTTATTACTGTCATGACCCCTTTCCTTGTTTAAATACTAGTAATCACTGAACTTACCAGACTTATTGTCTAACCCATTTTCTTTCATCCTCTTTTCTTCCGTTTCCTCCCAGGTCCACAGGGAGGGAATATTCCAGCTTAGTCAGATTCTTTGCAATCTTCAAGAAAGTAGATGTATGATTTGGACTCTCTCTCACCTTGGCTATGGCTCTTAGACATTATCCTTGCGAATTTATGCAGTTTTATTTATGGTTTATGCTTCTTTAATAAATAATCAAGACAGAAATTATGGTGTAATGTTTTGGAAGTTATTTTGAAACAATTTGATGTAATGCTTTTGTATTGAACCATGTATGTAATAAAGATTTGAATTTCAGTACTTATATTTATCTGTCTTTTAAATTTTTTTATGTCTTGTACCTATAACCCTCCACCAAAGTTAAGGCATTCCCTTTGTGAGTGACCTTAACGGAGGTGGGGTGTTTCACTTGGTATCAGAGCAAATATTTACCAGATTAGATAAGAGTTTTTGAAAACTATTTTCAAAAAATAAATATAAAGAAGCATTTTACAAGAAAAAGTGTTGTTTTAAATTTAAAAAGGCTTAATCCCCAAAGCCATATGCACTATCTTTCTATCCTTCGTTTTGAATCTTTTCTTTTTCGTTTCAGCATGTCTGGGAATCTTAAGATTCCAGAAGGTGTACCGATACCTGGCTGGTTCAGGAGGTACTTAGAGGTTAGGGCCAACGACGCAGGCCTAGCAGATATTCCTCCTCCAGCTGCAGCGGTTCCTCCTCCTCCTCGTGCAAATGCTTTCTCAAAGATTTTTGGAGACTTTAGGGCCATGGGTGGAAAGCATTTCAAGGGAACTGAATCATTCGTAGAAGCAAGGAATTGGCTGAAAGAAACTGAGGATCTATTCGTTATCTTTGAGGTGGACGATAGGCAGAAGATACAATTGGCGGTATGGTTTCTCAAAGACGAAGCTTCCTATTGGTGGGAAGTCACTAATGCTGAAAGCCCAGTTGAAACATGAATGGATTTCAAGGTAAGGTTTGAGATGAAATTCCTCTCACAAGACGAACGAAGTTTACAGGTGGAAAAGTTCTTATTTCTTAAGCAAAGAAATATGATGTTCAAGGAGTACGTCAACCAATTCAATAAGCTGGCCCGATTTGGACTGGACTTAATGAATACTCCTTATAAGAAGGCTCTCCGTTTTGTCAAGGGATTGAATGAGCCACTTCACAGCTTGGTTATGACCCATGTACCTATGGGGGCTACTTACGAGAAGTTAGTGGACATGGCACTCTTACATGAGGAAGACAAGGGCAAGAAATAGGCAAAAGCAGAAGTGCCTCTGGATAAGAAGGGGGAGGGGTGACAGAACAAGAAGGCTGATTCAAAGAAAGGCGGGAAGAACAACAAACCCCGTGACAAAAGAAAGTGTAATATATGTAGCATCCCTGGACATCTGATCAAAGACTGCAAGAATAAGAAAAGGAAGATGGGTGGCTGTTTCCACTGTGATGAGACCAGACATATGGCTAGGGCCTGCCCAAGGAAGCAAGGGCAGGGAGCTTGACCTTCTTCTGGACGACAAGTTCACGCTCTTACGGCACCTCCGCAAGAACGAGGTAGAAATATTTCTGTCGAAAGTTTAGTCTATCTTTTTGATCATCCTGTTCATACACTATTTGATTTTGGCGCATCGCACTCGTCAATATCTACTGCTTTAGTGGAATCTCTGCACCTAAACACCAGTATAGTAGAGGATCCCTTGGTTGTTTCAAATCCAATTGGGGGATCAACTTATTTATCAATGGTTTGTTTGGATTTGAAAATATCTATACTAAGCGTTGGGTTTAGATGTAATGCCTTTGTTTTGGACTTCACGGGCTATAGTTTGATTCTAGGCATGGACTGGCTATCCAGTAATGGTGTCGTCCTCAATTGTGAAAAGAGAGTGGTTAGACTCATGACTCGCCTCCGTAACAATCTCGAAATTTCTTGTAATCCCATGAACTCCGTCATGCTTAGTTATCTAGAATCTCTTGATGCGTTTGTTGAAAACTTGCAGTCTGTAAGGGTAGTCCATGAATACTAAGATGTGTTTGAAGAGGTAAAGGGCTTTCCTCCGAAGCGGGAGATAGACTTCCGCATATACCTCCTTGACAATGCAAAACCCATTGCTTTACCCATTAAACACATGGCTCCGAGGGAAAGGAAAGAACTCAGCAAAAAAATTAAATAATTGCTTGAGAAGGGGTTTATAAGGTGGAGTATTTCTGAATGGGGTTCTCCAGTAGTGTTCGCAACTAAAGCGGATGGTTCGCTTCGCCTGTGCGTTGATTATAGGGAGATAAACAAGTTGACCAAGAAGAATAGGCACCCACTCTTGAGAATAGATGATTTGTTCGATCAGCTTGTAGGTGCATCGGTCTTCTCCCAATTAGATTTAGCAACCGGGTTTCATCAGCTAAGAGTGGCTGAAGACATCATTGACAAGACCGCGTTCAGAACTCCAGATGGTTTCTTCGAGTGGCTTGTCATGCCTTTCGGCTTGACAAATGCTCCCGCTTACTTCGTTGATTTAATGAGCTGGGTGTTCCGAGAGTTCCTCAATAAGTTTGTGGTGGTCTTCGTAGACGATTTTTTGATCTTCTCAAAGAATGAGGAAGAGCATGCTCAGCATCTAAAATACGTCATGGATACTCTCCATGCACATCGTTTGAAGGCGAAATACTCCAAATTCCATTTCTAGAGAGAAGAAGTTAGGTTCCTTGGACACGAGGTGTCCAAAGTAGGGATAACTGTGGACCCCGCGAAAGTGGTTGCTATGCAAGATTGGAAGGTTCCCCGAAACGCAACCGAAGTCCGAATCTTTCTCGGGATATCAGGCTTTTATCGAAAGTTTATCAAAGATTTTGCAAAAATCTCATCTCCACTGACAAGGTTGACAAAGAAGAACCTAGCTTTCAATTGGGATTTGGATTGCGATATTGCTTTCCAACGTTTGAAAAGGGCTCTAACAACAGCCCCAGTTTTGACATTGCCTGATGGCAGCAAGATGTTTATAGTATACACAGATGCATGCGGAATGGGACTAGGTGCTGTTCTGATGCAAGAAGGGAAGGTAGTGGCTTATGGTGGAAGACAGTTGAAAGTACACGAGAAAAACTACCCAACCCACGACCTAGAGTTGGCAGCCATCGTTTTTGCGCTTAAGTCTTGGCGCCATTATCTCCTAAGTGAGAAATTTGAACTGTATACTGACCGTAAATCGTTGAAATACCTTTTCTCATAGAAATACCTCAACTTGAAGCAGCAAAGATGGATGGAGTTTCTTACCTCGTATGATTTTGAGATTTCCTACACTCCTGGCAAGGGCAATGCAGTAGTAGACGCCTTGAGTAGAAAGAAATTGACCTTAGGCCCTCTCTTTGTGGAAAGGCAAAGCTTGGAGTTCATAGCATGCTTTAACTTCAGACCCTCCTCTGACTTTGTACCTGGCTTACTAGCAACGTTAGAAGTGCGACCAACTCTATTAGACTCAATCGGAGCCGCGCAAACAGAAGACCCTCAGCTAGCCGAGGTGATGGACTAGTTAATTAGGGGTGAGACTTCGAGTCACCTCAATAGATACTCCAGTGATGCAAGGGCTGGTTGAGACGAGTTGGAAGACTATGCATCCCACAAGAAAGGGATTGGTTAAAGGCGGTTCTAGAAGAGGCACACCATTCCAAGCTGACCATACACCCAGGCGGAGACAAAATGTATAAAGACATCAAAAGAGTTTTCTTTTGGAATGCCATGAAGCAAGACGTAGCCGAATTCGTTTCTAAGTGTTTAATATGCCAATAATTCAAGGCGGAGCAGAAAAAGCCTGGTGGTCTGCTCCATCCTCTAGAGATCCCACAGTGGAAATGGGATAGCATCTCGATGGACTTTATAGATGGGTTGCCTAGGTCAAGAAGGGGCAATACCAGCATTTGGGTAATAGTGGACATGCTTACTAAAAGCACTCACTTTATACCTGTCAAAAGTAGAAGGACTGCCTCATCTCTAGCATCCATATATCTTAAAGAGATAGTTCGACTCCATGGGATACCCTCCAGCATAGTGAGTGATCGAGACCCCATCTTCACGAGCGAGTTTTGGAAGAGTTTACAAGAGGCTGTAGGCACACAGTTATGCTTAAGCACGGCCTATCACCCTCAAACTGATGGCTAGACGGAAAGAGTCAACAGAGTATTAGAAGACCTCTTGAGATTATGCATTATTGACTTTGGAGGTACATGGGAGCATCATCTACCTTTGGTGGAATTCACTTACAATAATAGCTACCAAGCCACCATAGGCATGGCGCCCTTCGAAGCTTTATATGAAAGACCGTGCAGGTCACCAACTTGTTGGTGGGAGTCCACAGACAAGCTCATACTTGGACCAGACATGATTAGGGAAACTTTAGAGAAAGTAGACTTGATACGAAGAAGAATAAAGACTGCCCAAGATAGACAGAAGTCTTACGCAGACAAAAGAAGAACTGACCTTGTGTTCGAAGTTGGAGACAAGGTGTTCCTTAAAGTATCTCCTTTGAGGAACATCGTTCGCTTTGGATCCGCAGGAAAGTTAGCACCTAGATTTGTAGGGCCATTCCCTATCATCGAGAAGATTGGGAAGATGGCTTATAGGGTACAGCTGCCCGGAAGATTGGCCGAGATTCATAATGTCTTTCATGTCTCTCACCTGCGGAAATGCTTACACGAGTCTGCGGAAGTGGTGGAACCAAGCATGCTAGAGGAAGTATAAGTTGAACGAGAAACAACTGTGAGGAGAGTTCCAATTCGTATCTTGGGAACAGAAGTCAAAAAGCTAGGCAACCGTGAAGTTAAGCTCGTCAAAATTCAATGGAGCGACACCAAGGAAGACGCGACTTGGGAAACTGAGGACAGAATACGCGCAGCCTACCCTTTTCTTTTTGAGGGTACATCCTTAATCTCTTTTTCCTTAAGTTTATGCTCGTATCTATCTTTTTAGGTATATCTCCTCGATCCTATCATTTATCCTTAGGTAAAAACCCATTTGGATGTACATATGTAATTGAAACATGTTACGGTTGATGGTTGCCAGTGGTTGCAAGTGGTTGTTCGTGGATGCATATACACACATTAGGTATTAGATCGGCTCTGTCACTTCCATAGTGCATATGCATATATGTATTTGTATATGGATTGAAACTTGATGTGTTATCATATGGACGTTGCATTTGTATGAATGGTTGTGCACTCATATAGGAAATTTTGAGTAGGAAAACAAATTGCGTTCATAATGGACTCGTGAAACTGACATAATTTGCATTAAGGAGGTCAACTGAATCAATAGACCGCCTGATTTTGCATTAGATAAGGACATGTACACACACAATGCATATGAACATGAAGCATTTGAAATCTTTTAAGGGCAATGGATGCCTGTATTTGATGGTTGAGTAGATGGGTGAATGGATGGTAGGATATAAGTTCTTCTCGACTTGAAGATTTCGGGGACGAAATCCTAAAAGTAGGGGAGAATGTAACACCCTATATTTTCTGTTAACGTTATAGTAACGAATTAAACAATACTTAATTTAAAATGTGAGAATTAAGGGAAACAGGTTACGCCATTGTGTTCGTCTCGGAATTCTGGTTGAGGTAGAGTCCGAATTTGCGTAAATTGGACTTCGTATGAAGAAATTACGGCTATCGGATGTTTCCAGAAAATTCAAATAATTTCAAACAGCTCGAAAACAGATTCAAAATTCAAACCAAAAGTCAAAAGGCGGCTGGGTGGGAAAATTCCCGCCCAGGACCCAGGTCGACTAGGGGGTCGACCCTAGTGTCGACCTCCCCTCTACAGGTCGACCTGGGGGTCGACCTAGGGGTCGACCTGCCCCCCATGGGCAGATCTGAAAGATGATGATTTCGTGACTCAGTGCTGAGTCATTAGGGCTGAGGTGTCACCCTATCTTGACTGAATGGTTGTGGTTAACTCTAGGATCATCCGACGGCTATAATTAAACTGAAATTCTATATAAACAACCCAATGCTCAAACCTAAAAATCACACAAAAATAATCCTGGAACTATCATGCCGTCAATAAAGAACTTGGAGTAGCTGTCACCAATTCAAAGACAAGATAAGAACCTGAATCAAAAGTCAAATTCAACGATCTACATCAAAGGCGAGCTTACCAATTTTAGAATTCAGATTTCAGAAATCAAGAATTCCTTTTTAGTTTGTAAGTTGGTTATTACGTAGATTTAAACTTTCTTTCAAATGAATCATGACATGTTGTAATTCGAAAATAGAATGATGCTTATGTATAAGATAAATAAAGTTTGATTCTTGTTTATTTAAAGTACCGTTGCGATTGATCATGTCTATATGCTTTTGGTGATGAACATATTGTATGTTATTGGAATCTATTATGATTGGGTAATGGATTTATTATGCCAAATAAATGGTGAAACATGTCATGTTATAATTTGGTGGTTAATTGCAAGTTTATGATCTAAAGCACATGCTTATATGTTAGATCAACACTCTTGTATATTTAGATCCATGTTAAGTTGAATCTGTTTATGTTGTAAAATTGGAATTGTAGTTCTCTTACGTTTTAACACACAAGTATCATGCTAAGTTGTGATTCGAATATGTTTATAATAGCCCTCTTATGTTTAATACACATAAGTTATCATGTTAAGTTGTGATTCAAATATGTTTATAGTAGCTCTCTTATGTTTAAAACACATAAGTCATCATGGTAAGTTGTGATTCGAGTATGTTGATAATAGTTCTCTTATGTTTAACACATATAAGTTAATATGCTAAGTTGTGATTTAAAACTGATTATAGTAGCTTTCTTTTGTTTTGACATACATAAGTTAATATGCTAAATTGTGGTTTAAAAATGTGATTATATGTTAAACCTCCATGCTAGACCTTTATCAAGTTTACATGACAATTAGACCCAACTTAGTCACAAGTTCACCTTTACTCGTTTAAATAAGTTAATGATACTTCTATGCCAAGTTACACATGATAAGTTAAATGTATGCTATTTTATTTTTGTTTCATGTACCTTGTTTATTAACCCTTTTTGTTTATGGGTTTGGGCTAATTTACTAGGCCAACATTTTATATGATTCATGCGTACGTTCCACAGGGATAACAATGGCAAAATATGAAAATCATGGCATAGATTTATTCATAAAATGGTATATTTGATATACCATTTATTGTGAGCATAATCAAAGGATAATTATGGCATGATTAAATTAAAATTAATTTACATAATGAAATTAGACTTATATAGAAAAAATGTGAATTTAGAAAAGATGAATATGCCTAACCCGAGGTTAGACTGAGTTGTGGTGTAAATCTGCCCGGAACCAACCGGCATATCCAGTGACCACAACAAGACCTATCTAATGTGGGTGGTTAGTGCATCAAGCCCAAAAAGAACCCGAGGTTAAACTGAGCTGTGTTGTAAATCTGTCCGGAACCGACCGACATATCTAGTGACCACAACAAGACCTATCTAATATGAGTGGTTGGTGCTTTAATGAATAAATTAAAGCTAAGTCAGGATTGGTAGGGTTAAGTCAATTAGGGAAACACTTAACCGATTCAACATGTTAATTAAACGAATGGATGGGGTTAGGTAAACTTGGACACTTAACCAATTAAACATGTTGATTAGAAAAGCCTAGTAACGGGGACCCATTTCAGCAGTAACCCACATAGATGTATCATGGTACCCTGAAACTAGGCAGGGTGGGGCACGATTACTAGGTTGATTATAAGCAGTCAAAACGTCGGTGGTTGGTGGGCCAGTGTAGGTTTCGACGGAGTATGGGCGTGCACGTACTACGAAGTGGAAAAAGCAGGCACTGCGCATCAATAGTATACACTGTGCATCATGATTCATGTCGGGTTGCCACCAGAGGGACTGATACACCCCATGGTGGGAGCAGCACAGGTATCTACAGTCAAGCGGGGCCAAATGACACAGGATAGGAATGCATGCGAGTAGGAGCCGATCATTAAGGGGATTGTTTGTTATGAACACGTGGGGCTGGTTGAACCAATGGTTAAGTAGGTGCAGAGACTATAGTAATGGGTGCGATCACATGTTCCTCTTATCTTATATTAGGGTATTGTCCTATGTTCTGTTATTACTGTTATGACCCCTTTCCTTGTTTAAATACTAGTAATCACTGAACATACCAGACATATTGTCTAACCCGTTTTCTTTCGTCCTCTTTTCTTCCGTCCCCCCCCCCCCAACTCCAGAGGGAGGGAATACTCTAGCTTAGTCAGACTCTTTGCAAGCCTCAAGAAAGTAGATGTATGATTTGGACTCTCTCTCACATTGGCTATGGCTCTTGGACATTATCCTTGGGGATTTATGTAGTTTTATTTATGGTTTATGCTTCTTTAATAAATAATCAAGATAGAAATTATGGTGTAATGTTTTGGAAGTTATTTTGAGACAATTTGATGTAATGCTTTTGTATTGAACCACGTATGCAATAAAGATTTGAATTTCGCTGCTTATGTTTATCTGTCTTGTAAATTTTTCTATGTCTGTACCTATAACCCTCCACCAAAGTTAAGGCATTCCCTTTGTGGGTGACCTTAACAGAGATGGGTGTTTCACAACACCCCGAAGTCACGTCGTTCATACCGCCGCATCGTCGCCAGGGTTGGTTCGAGTTCACCATTGTAGGGCCCCCTCTATTCTCGCGTCCTTCCTCTCCGGCGTGCCACTATCTGATCGTCCTCTAGCGCATCGGATTGTGTTAAAACGGGGACCCTAGAATCGAACAATATAAGATAAGGTGCGGCCTCAATCTGATTTGGGAAGAAGAGAGTATTTTCTCTTTTTTTAATTAATTAATTAATTTAAAAATATTATCAAGCTAAATAAATTCATATCTTACTAAAACAAATTCAGAATTGGACGATTTCAGAACCGTTGAGATCATGAGTTCGAGATCTACATTTCAGGACTGGCTAGAATAAATTCGAAGCAAATTGGATTTTTGGCAAATTTCAATTCTGAATTATACAGAATTAAAGAGCACTGTGAGAATTCTATTTTTATATATATAATTAAAATTAATTAATTATGATTGTGATTTTTCTTCCAATCCGTTGTTAAATTCGATTTGATGTTATATGTGATTTGACCTGGGATTGATGATTGATGTGGCTATGTAGATCTGCTAATTTGATGATTATTGTGTTGAAATAAAATGGTTGGAAACAAATATATCATTTTTCCTATAATAAAAGTGTTAAAAAACAAATATATCATGTTTGTTATAATCAAATTGTTGAAAACAAATATGTCATCTTTGTTGTAAAAAAATGGTTGAAAACAAAAATATCAATTTTTGTTGAAACCAAATAGTAGAAATAAAAAGGGCTTTTTTTGTAATAAAATGGTTGAAAACAAATATATCATTTTTGTTGAAACCAAATAGTTGAAATAAAAAGGACATTTTGTTGTAAGAAAATAGTGAAACAAAAATATCATTTTATAACTGAAACAAATTTGTCATTTTTGCCAAAATAAACTTGTTGAAACAAAAATTTGTCAAAATAAATTAGTTGAACAAATTTGTCATTTTTGTCAAAATAAATTAGTTGAAACAAATTTGTCATTTTTGTCAAAATAAATTAGTTAAAACAAATTTGTCATTTTTGTCAAAATAAATTAGTTGAAACAAAATTTACATTTTTCTCAAAATAAAACGTGTGAAACAAGAATGTCATTTTTGTTGAAATTAAATAGTCAAAACACAAATGACATTTTTTTAAATAGATTTGTGTCCAAAAACAAATAACATTTTTGTTAGGTAGATTTGTGTTAAAACACAAATGACATTTTTGTTAAATAGATTTGTGTTACAATAAAAATATTCAACTTGTTAAAAATTAGAATTGTTAACAATATGAAATATCACCTTTATTCATTTTGTTAAATTAGAATTTTTAACAAAACGAAATTATCACTTTTATTCATTTTGTTAAAATTAGAATTGTTAATAACATGAAATATCACCTTTATTCATTTTGTTAAATTAGAATTGTTTACAAAATGAAATTATCACTTTTATTCATTTTATTAAAATTAGAATTGTTAACAATATGAAATATCACCTTTATTCATTTTATTAAATTAGAATTGTTAACAAAATGAAATTATCACTTTTATTCAATTTGTTAAAATTATAATTGTTAACAATATGAATTATCACTTTATTTATTTTATTGAAATAGAATTGTCAACAAAAATGAATGACCACTTTTAATCATTTTGTTGAAATAGAATTTTCAACAAAAATGAAAAGAACTGTTTTTAATCATTTTATTGAAATAAAATTTTCAACAAAAATGAAAAGAACCATTTTAATCATTTTGTTGAAATAAAATTGTCAACAAAAATGAAAGAATCATTTTAATCATTTTGTTGAAATAGAATTGTCAACAAAAATGAATGATCACTTTTAATCATTTTGTTGAAAGAGAATTGTCAACAAAAATGAATGAATCAATTTTATTCGTTTTGCTAAAATAGAATTGTTAACAAAATGAAGTCATCACATTTATTTATTTTGTTCAAACGGAATTGACAACAAATTAGAAATATCATTTTTGTTTTTGTTGTTGAAATAAAATGGTCGACAAAATAAAAATATCAATTATTATTAGAATTAGAATGAATTTGTGTACAAATAAAAGTGACATTTTTATTGTCAAATTATATAATAGAATTTGTGTACAAATGAAAGTGATATTTTTATTGTCAAATTATACAACAGAATTTGTGTACAAACGAAAGTGACATTTTTATTTCCAAATTATACAATAGAATTTGTGTACAAATGAGATTGACATTTTTATTGCCAAATTATACAATAGAATTTGTGTATAAATGAAAGTGCCATTTTTATTGTCAAAATTATACATTAGAATTCGTATGCAAATTAAAGAGACATTTTCATTATTAAGTTATACATTAGAATTTTGTATGCAAATTAAAATAAACATTTTTATGAGTTATGTTATACATTGAAACTATATACAAATAAAAATATATCTTTTTATTTGTTAAGGTTAAAAAGGGAAATTACACACAAATAACGATAATAAAAATTATCTTTTTATTTTGTCATTAGCGATAATGTCATGTAAATAGATTACATTTTGTTTGACATTAGGAATGTAGAAATTGTTATGTAAATAAATTACATTTTATTTGACATTAGAAACATTCAGTGAATCCATGTAAAAAAATACATATTTACTCGACATTATAAACATGATGAGATGGTTATGCAAAATAAAACATTCTTTTATTTGGCATATTGAACACGTTAGTGAAATCGTCGAGTGATTTATATTTATATATAATTTTATATATAAAAATATAATTTAAAATTAAATGAATCGTGCGCGGTAGTTTGCGTTTTGGAATCGTAAATTTAAACGATTATACCGAAAGATCCGACCGTCGGATTTTCCTAAAACTGGAACCATTAGGTTTGCTTTAGGAACATCTTTCCAATGATATAAATTTGGTTAAAATCTAACGGTTAGATTTTGAGAAATGTGTAAATCAAATTTGGATAAAAACAACGCAAGGGCCGCATATTGACCTGAAGCGTCATTAAATTAAATTGGGCTATTTTTATATAATTATAAATAGCGACAAATCGTTATAAAATAATAATAATGATATGAAATGATTTAAATTATATATATGCGAGAATTATTTGAAAAGGCCGAGTTCAGTCTCATTTCAAATAATTACACGATGATTTAAATCGAAGATATTGAAGACCTTGATTGAAGACCAGCAATCTTCACATCGAATGGACGACTATTGATGCTCGGCATTAGGTAGCTCCCAGTAAAGGGTTAAAGTGGTAGTTGTCTGGACGTACTTGTTGATTGTCCGGGTAAGCAAGCACCTCTCTTCCGTATTGAACATATGGGACGAGGAATAAGGTGTCTTCGGTTTCGTTTAGACGCAGAATGGATTTGTAAATGAATGTGTGTCTGACATTGGATTTCATTCCATGTAAATTGATTTCTATTTAATATATATCTGTTTGCTGGCAGAGAATTTATTCTCTTGCTTAACACCTTTCTATGAGACGCACGAGCTCAAAGGTTATATATTGGTAGTTATCGATCGCATGGCGTGGATTGTCAATGTGGCATGCCAAGATGCAAATGATCAAGGCTTTTGTTGAAAAACAGATCCTTGTGGTTGATGGTCAAAGCATAGCATAATTCAGCATAGCTTTGTGTATAGCGTTACTTCGCGAGCCTGACACGCCAGTAAGAGTTAGAAACCGGATAAGGGAACGTAAGGATTGCACACGTTTCTTTCTAGCTAGAAGTGGTGTCATGATATAGAGCCCAGACATTTTTACTTATGTGGATGATGGACTATGAGGTACCTCAAATATATTGGTCAATAGTGACCAAATGATAGTATCAATAGGAGCGGGAGACGCGTGTTCAGGAGTTGCCAATCCACTAAGGTATATTTGTGGATCGACCCTGCAGAATCCAAGGGTTCACTGCGGGGAATCCTAAGACATTTGCTAGAGTGTCTCAAATCGGTAAGGAGACCGTCCCTAATCTTGACTCATGGTGGAAATCCAATCTCCAATATGTCATTACAGTTTTGATTGTAAACCTATATATGGCGACATAGTATATGGTAGTTATGCCGTCTAGGATTGATACATTTACTTTGACAGTATTTTTAAAATGATTAGACACTAATAATAATATTAAATATTATTTTATACGTATCAAGCATGTTTGATCATTATAAGGTAAAACTCTATCCTTCGATTTGTGTTGCATTGTATGATGGGACTTGAGTCTTATAATGAATTCATTTTCTAAAAAGCATTGCATTGTTTTTGAATAAATTTTTTTAAATTTATGCACTGGCAATCCAATGGAGTAAGCATGTTCCGCGTTAGCAGTGTGGTCCTATGATTAACCATATTGTTAGATAAGTTAGGAAGGATTTCTCATACCAGTCGCATGACTGACTTGTAATTTGTTTCCCTTTACAAACTCAGGTGCCCTCTTTTTCACAATGGCAGCCAAGTGACAGTTCAGGTTACTTTGGACATATGCTGGATTGGAGTATGCTTATGGACAGAAGACGAAGATCATTTTTATCTTTTATTTCTACTTTGAGACATTTTAGACATCATTTATCCATAATGTACTTGATCGTGTTTTAGACTTATTTCTATTCGCTGATACTTTCTATATGCCAAGTTGTATCCTGTAACTGTGCCACTCTGATGTTCTGATGTTGACGACATTTTTATTTTCCGCTGCTACGATTTATGTGTTATGTTGTTGTCTGAGATCTGTTGTTGTTGTAAATATGTTATATTCCAATGATTATCCTTGCTTTCATACTACGGTAGTTTAGGGTTATCACAGTTGGTATCAGAGCTAATGGTTAAACTTTGCTTTGGAGAATAACATATTAAAACAATTCATCTAGATAGAATCAACAATATTTTAAGGTGAGTAGCTCACTAGAGGTAGGATTAGTAATGTCCTAGAATGAGCTCACATAATAGCACATATTTATTAGTCATTACATCATCATCATTCCACGTGTCTTACTTTTACCTTCCCTTTAAAATTATCATTTCTGTTGGTTTGACTCTTTCCTTGATGGTACAGAACTAACTGAAAATGAGCATTAGAGCGAGAGCCTGAGGCAGAGGTGGAGCTAGAGGACCGGGAAGGGGTAAAACCCCTACTGTTTAGGATCAACCCAATCCCGAGGCTATACCACCACCACCACCTCCACCTCCATAGGCTTTTGACCTAGACAAGGTAGCTAAGAAGTTCAGGAATTTGGGTGGCATGTCGTTCATAGGCCGAGTGTCAGTGATGGAAGCTCGTGCATGGCTCAAGACAAGTGAGAAGATATTTGGAGGACTGGAACTTGAAGATCACCGTAAGCGTTTCATGGCATCATGGCTACTGCAGGATGAGGCTCAAAATTGGTGGGAGACTGTTACAATTGGAGGTATTGATGCCGATATGTATTGGACAAAATTCAAGGAGCTCTTTGATGAGAAATTCATTACTCGGCAAGAAGTCAAGCGTCTTCATGATCAGTTTGCTAACTTGCAATAAGGAGATAAGACTGTTTCTGAGTATGTGCGGAAGTTTGAAGAGCTTTCACGATATGCTCTTGAATTAATTTAGGACCCATTTCAGAAGAATAAGGGATTCATTAATGGCCTTTTAAGGAAGTATCTTAATAGAGTGGCAACACATATTAAGCTTCAATTTAATAAGGTAGTCGAGATGGCTTGTCGATATGAAGAAAATGACAAGAATTCTCAGCAAGATCAGGATAAGAATCAAAATAACAACAAGAGGAAGCAGTCTTACAAGAAGCCGGAGGCAAGCAACTCTTCAGCCGCCAAGCCTCAAGGAAGTAAAAAGGATAAAGTGAGATGCTTTAAATGCCAGAAGATGGGACACTTTGATTACAAATGTTGAGCTCAATAGAGGCCAAGGAGAAATGAGTCTGGGCCTAGTTGGAGTTCTCATGATCAGATAGAGTGCTATAATTGTCATAAGATGGGGCACATCAAGCCAAACTTCCCATTGCTGAGGAGTTCTCAAGTGGCTTATGTATACGATGGAGCGGCTGCACCAGCTTCTTCCGAAGGAGTTAAGAACATTCTTGTTACTGTTTTGTTTGACACTAGTGCATCACGAAGTTTCATTTCTAGTGACTCAATTAAAAAGTTAAATCTCAAACCAAGAAATTTTAAAGAATCGATAGAGCCAATAGTTCTATAGGAGGTTCTCTTATTCTCGATCTATACTGTAGAGTGCCTGTTTCTTATTCTTATTTCCAGTTCCCTTTTGACTTGATCGTTATGAGTTTTTCTAGATATGATATTATACTTGGGCTGGATTGGCTAACAAAGCACGAGGCTGAGGTACTATGCGCTAAAGAATGGTCAAAATTAAAACCAAATTTGGAGATATTATTACGGTTCCATGCCACGGCTCAGCAACTGATAGGAAAGAATTCTGGTCTTCTCTAGAAGTCACTCCAACTACTATTGAGAATATTCCTATTGTCAAAGATTATGCGGATGTGTTTGAATAAGGTGATAGCTTACCTCAGCGAAGAGAAATTGACTTCAGGATTGACTTAGTTCTTAATGCAAGGCCCATTGTGCATCCTATTCGGAGAATGACGCTGAATGAAAAAGAGGAGCTGAGCAATCAAACAAAACAACTTTTGTGGAAGGGTCTGATCAGGCCTAGCTTCTCAAATTTGAGTGCAGCAGTGGTGTTTATCCCAAAGTCAGACGGTACTCTCAGACTATGTGTGGATTACCGTGACATCAATAAACAAACGTTGAAAAACAAATACCCATTGCCGTGTATTGATGATCGATTAAACCGCTTGAATGGAGCGCAAGTATTCTCTAGAATGGACCTAGCTACATGTTTCCATCGATTGCACATTGCCGAAGAATGTGTTCGGTTGAGAGCTTTCAGAGGTCTAGACTTATTCTATGGGCTAGTAATGTCGTTCGGCTTATGTAATGCTCCATCCTACTTTGTCGACCTGATGAACAGAGTATTCCGCGATGTCTTGAATAAATTCGTCCTGGTTTTCATCGACAACATCTTAATCTTCTCAAAATCCACTGCTAAGCATGAAGAGCATCTGAAAGAAGTTTTGGAAATTCTGAGAAGGAATGTGTTGAAAGCCAAATTCTCTAAATGCCTATTTTGGGAAGAAGAAGTGAAGTTCCTCGGTCATGTTGTATCAAAGAAAGGCATTTCAGTAGAGCCAGGCAAGATCTCAGCCATACAAGATTGGAAGCATCCTAGCACTCCTACAGAAGTCAGAAGTTACTTAGGATTGGCTGGCTATTATCGAAAATTCATTAAATATTTTTCAAACCTATCTTGTCCGGAAATTCATTAAAGATTTTTCAAAGCTTTCCAAGAGCTGAAATTGAGGTTGACCATTATTGATGGAAACCAAGATTTGACAATCTATACTGATGCTTCTATTGAAGGTATTGGTGCGGTGTTAATGCAAAGAGGCAAAGTAGTTGCTTATGCAAGCCGTCAGTTGAAACCGCATGAGAAGATATACCCCACTCATGATCTTGAGTTGATGGCCATCGTGTTTGCTTTAAAGATATGGAGGCAGTATCTTTTGGGTGAGAAGTTTGAATTATATACAGATCATAAATCCTTGATGTATCTATCCACCCAAAGGGACTTGAATTTGAGGCAGCAACGTTGGTTAGAATTTCTTTCGGCCTATGAACTGGACATCTTGTATACTCCAGAAAAGCCAATGTTGTGGCGGATGCACTTAGCAGAAAGAATGCAGTCGTCGCCAATCTTATCATCGCCAATCTCATCATTACACCTTTCTTGATTGATAAGATCTCTGCTCTTCAGAAGAATGATGAATTTATTCAGAGAATTAGCAAAAGAGTTCGGGAAGGAAAACCCACGAGTTTCCAGATTGACAACAAAGGGGTTCTGAGGTTGTTAGGCCAAATTTGTGTTCCAAACAATCCTGAGCTCAGAAAGAAATTAATGGATGAATGTCACAAATCGATTTAGTATTCATCCAGGGGTGAGCAAGAAGTATCATGACCTCAAGCGCACATGTTGGTGGAGATCTATGAAGAAAGACATTTCCATATATGTTAGCAGATGTACCACTTGCCAATAAGTCAAAAGCAATCAACAGAATCTTGCAGGATTGTTGCAACCGCTAGAGGTTCCAAGTTGGAAGTGGGACCAAATTTCTGTGGATTTCATTGATGGATTTTCCCGAACCAGAAAAGGCAATGATAGTATATGGGTGATTGTAGATCGTTTCACGAAGGCCGCCCATTTTATTCCCGTCAGATCTAGTACACTACACCAAAACAGGCGATTACCAACGAGTATAACCGTCGCAAACAATTTCAGCAACACTTATTAGTGTTGCTAAGGGGGCGTGGCAATTTATTTCCAACGCATATAAGCGTTGGTAGATTTTCTCTTCCAACGCTTATAACCGTTGGTATATCTTCCTTCTCAACGCTTATAAGCGTTGGTATATCTTCTTTCGTAACGCTTATAAATGTTGGTAGATTTTCTTCCGCAATGCTTATAAGCATTGGTAGATATTCTTCGCAACGCTTATAAACATTGGTAGATTTTCTTATGAATAATCAATTAATAACATTAATAGTCAATTAATGTTGCTAAAATGACATTTAATAACTAACATGATTATAATATAGAGAATATTTAATATGAATCCAATACTAATATGATTCCCAATTTAACAAGATAACTCAATGAATATCAATAAACAACACTCATAATCAAGTAACGACATAAAATATCAGTTAACAACAGAAAAATACAATACATAATTAAGTTTCTAAATTCAATACATAATTAAGTTGCAAATTTAATACATAAATGAAATTCTACAAATACCGAATACGAAATTCAGACCATATAACGAACCCTCCATGTGAAAATTCAAGATCTTCTACTCCATCATTACCACTACAACTACCATTTTCTTCCGCTTCTTGTAGAAGTACCTACATGCATTCAGTATCATTGAAATTATCAGTTAAAGCCAAGACATCAATGCTTAAAGAAATAATGAACTAGTTCAACATTCAAAGTCAAACTGAGTTGCAAACTCAGATCGGCAAACTCAATTGGAAAAATGAGTTGCGGCAAACTCGGTTCGAGATTGAGTCGCACTACTCAGTCAGCGACTAAGTTGCGCGACTCTGAGTTGTGTGACTCAGTTCCAAGACTGCGTTATGTGGCTAAGTTGCAAGAATGTGTTGCGCAGCTCTGAGTTGCGCTGCGCGACACTGAGTTGCGCAGCGCAGTTGCAAGACTGAGTCGCTCGACTCAGTTGCAAGACTGAGTGAGTTTGCAACACCGAGTAGCAAACTCAGTTTGCAACTGAGTTTCCAACTCAGTTACCAACTGAGTTGCGGCAACTCAGTTTGAAAACTAAACTCAATTGGCAACTAAGTTTTTTTTTGGGCTCATATTGAATAATTCTCTCACATAACAATGTAATTATCATCAAAGGCATTAATACGGTTCTTCTTCATATGAAGGGTATGTACAACAGAATACGATTTTCTGGGTTTAAGCAAGTACACAGAACATGCTTAGACGATAAAGTTCAAAATAAAGAAGGAAAAAAATGAACATGCTAAAACTAACCGTCGAAGATGTTGCTAATTTGGATTTCATTGATATTGCCTTTAAGTAGGACAAAACCACTTCCCCTCAAATCTTGTTTCTGGGTTCAAACCAACACATGAATAATGAAACCATTCGCCTCCTTTGCACTGCCAACACCATAATTATACTTTCAGATTGTAATGGCATATGTTATGATAATACAAGTGAATATCAATACATAAGGATACATATTTGAAAATTGTTTATGTAGACCCCTACACTTATAGTCCGTACCTTAGTATGTGTATGTAGGCATGCATGTGTGATTCCACATGTTGTAGACTGGTGCATTGAGTGAGTGCGCACATGTGTGCATGTGTGTGTATTCCTCATTAAGCATCAAATTCACTAGTGAGAGGATATAGTTAAATTTGGTTCTCATTTTATTTGGTAAAATAGAAAGCTAAGTACCTAATTGAAAGGCCAAAATCACTGCAGGCTAGGTATCTAATTGAAAGCTAAAATCACTGTAGGCATACCCAGAAAATTGTGAAAATACACACATACTAAATACTATGTAATGGAATATATTTTGTTAATCCTTAATCACCGAGATAAGATGATCCCATTTACTATTAATGTAAACACTGCTACTATAAAAGATAATTGATTCATACCATTGTAAAATCAGCACCACTGTTAATGTGAACACTGCCGGGTTCATTGTACTTATCACTGTTGCATTTGCCCCCAGGTTGATTCTCCTATAGCAAAAATTTGAAGGTATGCTAATTATCAGACTATATTGATGTCATATATCAATCAGTTTGCCTCAAAATAAACGTAGCTACTAACATATAAGACATGTTTACCTGATCTTCTTCTGCATTGTTTTGTGAAAAAGTACTTGGAAATTTTCTTGGTTTTTCTTTATCCTTGAGTTTTGCAGCTTCTCTTTGCCTACATGAAATACTCCATAAATTTACCATAGAAAAATAAAATAGCATCATACAGTATATTTTTATGTTGAAGCTTGTTGACAAAGTTTGCCATAGCAAAACTCCAAATGTTGATCGCCAAAAAAAAAAAAAAAAAAAAAAAAAAAAAAAACACTTTTGGATCAGAATGTACTGTTACATTCAAATAAATATTTGATAATTTTTTAGCAATAAGTGCATAAGGAATAATGCTAGAAAAAAAGTAGTTAAATTTGAGGAATGAAACAAATTTTAAGGCTTAAGTTGTGGAATTCAGAGGGTTTCCTTTTTCTTTCTATGCCTCATTTTTTTAAGGGAAAAAACCATTCAGACATAAAAGAGTTATCCTTGTGTTGAGGCCTCTCCAGCAGAAGTCTATTAGAATTAGGAAATGAAGCATGAAGAACACCCACTCATCCAACAATCAAGTAGATAGTTCCAGAAAAAAGAATTTGAAAAAAAAGAAAAATAGGAAAAGAAGTGTAAAACGGGTTTCTGAATGCCGTAACAAGTTTCAGAATCCCTCATAGCAAACACAGTAGTGGTCTTTTTTATATATTACTGTGTTCAGTATGCCAATCAGATACAAAAATAGGTTCAAACCTAAAACAGTTTTCAGAAACCTGTTGTCTACATGGTAAAAAATTAAAAAATAAAACCGAAGTGCACCCTTCTTACTACTGCTTGCCACACTCCAACACCAATTGCTGGAGCACAGCGAAATAAGAAAAAAGTCAGAGTTATTACAATTTTGTACTATCTCCAATTCCTCGAGATGCTCTACCTGGTATGTGTGTGATATACTATAAAATATGAAAATGAAAGAATATTCAAATTAATATTTTATTTTTGTGTTTCACAAAGAATTAAGATTTTTTTTTAAAAACGAAAATTATTTTTATTTTTTGCTCGAGAAAGAATACCTGCTAGCTTCCTCTGTCCTCATTCGTGTATCATACTCTTTGCTTGGTGGGCATTTAGGCAAACTTGAAGGATCACATGCAAGAGGATTCACAGTGTAAAACTTGGAAACGTATTACAACTTTGTATTAGTCTTCAGAAATGTTGTTCTAAGATCATAAAAATTCATCATATGCTTAATTGCACAATATAGAAAATAGGGAGAGAAAAAGAATACCTTGTTCTGAAGGGTAGAAGCTGCAGTTCCCCGGCCTTCAAATTTGTAAAGTCCCGTATTTTTGACAGTGAAATATTTTATTTAATTTATTATTTTAAAATATTATATTGGGAGTATTAATGAATTTTAATATTTAATTCGTTATTTAAAACGAAGTTTGAACGTTAATTCAATTATTATATAAAACGAGCTCGTAATCGCGCGGTAGTTCGTAATATTTGGTTTTGAACTTTAACAGAGAATATAGGAGCCGATAGAAGTCGGATTTCTGTGAAACGAGAAACATTAGAACCGTATTGATGATAATTTTCATATGAAAGAGAAAAATTCAGATTTCGTTTTATAATTGGCTAGTTATGGTCAAATCAAAATTTGAAATAGTTGCTGTGAAAATCGTTAGTTAAATATCGACCTTTAAAATAGCCGTTTTGCAAACGGAATCAGATTTCGACGAAATCAGTTTCATTAGAGCCGTATCGTTAAATTATTATACGGTGTTGAGTTGCGTGGCAAACCGATGTCGTATGTGACCACGACAGCCAAAAACGCTCGTTCAATTTCTATAGCACGTAATAAAGGGTTATTTGGGTATAACTTGAACAGACGATCAAATTAAGCCACGAAAGCACTTCCGTTGAGTTCGTATCGTCGATTAGTGTCAGGATAGGTATATAGTTTGTTATTTTTAGAGACCGACAAATTTGGTGTTCAGAATGGCATTGCGGTGCGCGTAAAAATAGCCTACCGGGGAAACAGTCTCAGAATGTGACGAAACTTGTGCCGTTGGATTCGTATTGAAGAATTATTATAGGATTGCAAGGTTTCAAGTTGATTTGATTTATCTGGTGATCGTGAAAAATTAAAACGCGTGTTTATTTCTGGTTTTATAAAGGAAATTTTTTCATACGGCCTCGGATTTCGACGAAACTTGTCACATTGGGTCCGGAATACTTTTTAACACTAAGATTAGCCTTTTTATCAGAAGACAGAAATCATTTGTGGTAGTTTTTATCAACTACTTCACCGCGAAGTTTCGTTATAATATAATAATAATAATGCTTTCCTATCAAGTAATGAAACCGCACATGCCTCCCTTAAACAATACACATGCAGCCTACATATGATGGTACCGATCTAGGACATATATGCCAACCCAAAATTTTAAATTTCTACCCTAAGCCTTTCACTTTCATTTGTACAGCTAATCTCTTGTGCCTATCTCAACTTAGCGTACAGACCTATTTTCTACCTCTAGATATTTGTGATGAGTCCCCTTCAATCTTTACTGAAGCACCTGAACACACTGAAATAAAAAGTACTGCACATGCAAGCAGCTCCTCACACGAACTTTTGCACATGCCTTAGCTTCTGTATTTCTGAATCACGCTACACCGACCTGTGAAAAGAAATTCCTCTTCAATCTTTTTGGCAACATGTTCTCCCATCTTTTCAACAAGCCAGCGTGTCGACCAAGTCATATTGAAATTCCCACCTTCACGCTACATTAAACTATAGGCTCATACCTATATGTTTATATAAAAAAAATATAACTAAAAACGTGGCCATCACAGAACGCTCGCTATAAATACATGTTTTTGGGCTCATTTCTTTCCAACAAGATGAAACCAAACTTATCTTTTCAAAACAAAACGCATCTTCCATTGTAAAATCTGTTTCCCCTACCGAACAAATAAAAATCGAAGCCTCCCATTTTAATAGATAATATCTCCTTCGTCAGCCACTCGTATGTGTGAGCAGTCAGCAAGAGGAAAATCATACGCCTCCATCACAGTGTAAACCGCAAACTCCCTTTTAAAGCAAATGGATGTATCTCAACATGAAGTATGGGGCGCCGGTGATGTTCTGGTGGAATTGGCAGCAGGAATGGGGGAATCTTGGCACAAGTCTCGGTTGCATGAGGATATGCGTGGGTGGTTGTTTAATGATGCATGGCGTTCGGAAGTTGTAGACAGCAAGGTGGAAAGTAGAGAGAAGAGTTGGTGAACAAGAAGAAAGCAAAATGTTGAAGTGGAGCGATGGTTTTTCCCCTGAAGAAACTGTTTGCACGAGCAGCAAACGTGAGCAACTGAGAGAGGACAAAGTTTGTGCTTGGTACTGTTGGTTTCTGGAAAGCAAGAGGGGAAATCGGATTCCCACGGAGCTGGTATACCGCAAGCAACTGGGAGGATGAATCCTAGAATATGGACGAGTTGTTGCATGCTAGAAGTAGCATACTGTAGTAGTATTCAAATAGAAGAAGCCTGTGTGAAAGGAGGTGCAAGAATGGATCAAGGAAAATAGAAATTTGCCTGGACATCAATTTATGAAGCAGTGAACCAAAATGGATCGGCCAGGGGTATGATTTAATGGAAATTAATTAGTTTTAAAAATAAGATAATCAATTTTATGATTATAGAAACCTGAAAACATAAGTGGTTAATTCATGTTACCAAGAACAGTTGGCCGAAACCTTTAATGAAAGTAATTAATTTAACGAAAACTTAATTAAGTAATTAAATTTATAATTAATTTAAGGAAACGTTATTTTAATGGAATTGTATAGATTTATAAAATTATAATTTGTGCATACGTTATCAGTTATCAGAATTGGAGCAGACCAGAAATGCCAGGATTGTATGGACGAACATAATATCGTGGAACTGATATGAACATTAATGTGGACAGCTGGAAATTTCAGTAAATTAAACATCTGTTTAATTTGACTGTAACAGAACGCTACAACGAATCAGATCAAGGTGAGTTAAACTCACTCAGTATTTTTCCCCATTTATATTTTATGTAAATTAGGTTTTTTTTTGTGTGCTCTGTTTGCTATGGTTAACTGTTTGCTAGTATTATAATTATTGGTTGATTTAACCGATGAAATTAAACTGTGTTTAATTTCAGTGAAATACCAAATCGTTATTTCTAACGATTGGTTCCAATAAAGGTAACTTACCTTATTGGTCACGTTTATAAAATAAACGTGTATTAATGGTTTGAATTGTTTGATTGGTTTGAATTGTTTGATCTGTTTGAATTGAATGATCTGTTTGAAGAAAACCATTTGAATACAGGGAAGAATAGGTTGGAGGGATCCAACCGGATTCCTCAAATATATGATTTATTTTCATATTATCATATGAACTATCATGTTTGGGTGATAGATTTGAGTGGTGATCATTGACTGAAAAGTCAACCCGTGTTGTGTTTTAACCAATGGGCAATACTGGTTGAGTATTTGGCAATATATGGCCTATGAAATCAATCGTTTTATAAATATCGAGTCACCGTCAGGTGAGCCGATAGAGGTGAAGTTATAAAATTTATTTTATAACTGGAATTAGATTTTTTTAAAAATATATTTTTGAATAAAATAGTTTAAGGAATATGGATTTTAAATTTTAATAAGGTTTTAAAATGAGAATTTACTATTCATTTTAGTAAATAAAGAAATTAACTACCTTCACAGTAGTTAATGATAAAGATGAAGTATTTTTCTGATTAATAATAATTTGGAGGATTACTTTTTAACTGGAATTCATATAAAAAGTAACCGAATTGACATGAAATCTAATTGAAGGGTGGAAAAAGTTCATAAACAGGTTTTATTTAAAAACTGAGTTTTTAACAAAGTTCTAAAGAAGTTTTTAAGCGAATTCTATAGCTTAAATAAATGTTACTTAATGATTTGAATTAAGTGAAAGGAAATTAAGGAAAAGGTTTATAATAAACCATGGTTATGTAAATTAGGTTTAAAGTGTTAAGACGTTAATTTTACATTAACGATACTTGAAAATGGGATCAAGTAGAAAGGGAAAAGGTTAAATAAGAGTTCCAAATTGGAAATGGTCGAAAGGATTTTGAATGGAGATTGGTAAAAGGAAATTTGGGTTATAACCAAATCCAATTTATAATGGAATTTGTTTTGAAACTGGAATAGAATATTGGTTTGGATTACAGCTGATAGTTATCTGAGGGTAAGAGCGTTGTTGATCAAGGTCTGAGAGGTAATTAAAATACCCCAACTTGAACAACATCAGGATTATCTGAAGATGATATCAGTTGGTAATCGTAAAAGAGGATAGTGATAATTTATTATTTCCATTCGAGAAATAATAATGCAATGTTTGGTGAGAATTTGGAGAATATACGAAGTAAAGAAAATTAGTAAGAAGGAAGTGAAAGGTTGAGTTTTTATACAAATAAATATTTGTTATTGTTTCAAGAATAGGATAAAAGATATTACTTAACATTGATTACGAATAATAAGTTAAGTGGATTTCCCAAGTTTAGATATTAAAGGATAATGTAACTAATGTTTGAAAGGAGAATTAAGTGGAAATTTAATATGATTATAAGTTATTTCACTAAGTATTAATATGAAATGGTTTTTGAAACATTAGTGTATTAAGTAAGAATTCAAATATCGTATTTTTAATATTAAAAGAGGTATAAGTTTTAATTAAACAGAAGTAAATCAGTTGTTTTAATTAAAAGGCCAAGTGGTGCTGAATACTGAACCAGTGAACTCATTGGATTGTCATGATTGAAACACTGATTATTTTGATAGTTAAATCACCGACTATCGAATCTGTCCAATACGATTGTTGGCACGGAAAGTCTGGGATCGAATTTATATTCGAAAACCATTCCGACCAACAAATACGTGAAGATATCAGAAGACGGTCGAGATGGAGCATTGAAGACCGTGGATCTTCATCAGCGGAAGAACTGCTAAAAATCTCTGGTTTAGCGGCCAGAGATAAACTTTGGTTCTGTCGTGGGAATCAACGGGTTGCAAGGACTACTCGCTACTGATCCATGGGGTAATTCCTATATGAGATGCAGTAGGAGAGTACCTTCGGTTCATCCTGTTCCTGGATGACTTGTATGGACGGATGTCTGACAGAGTATTTCCAAAGGAATTACGTACGTTGATTTCTTCAAACGTATTTCTGTGATGGCGGAAAAGGCCGTACACCTTCTCTTAGCTAAACCGCAGAGTATTTTTGTGGACGTCAATTAGTGATATCTGATGGATTTGACGATGGGGCATTCAAAGTGAATGGCGATCAGATGTTTCAAAGTAAATTCTGGCCTCAAGCCTCACAACCAGGAAATGACAAAAATCGGGCAGGCAGCATGGCTATGTGGGTCGCTCCCATTAGGGTGTATAATCACCTATCTAGAGAAATTCCTTTTGCTTCTTTAATCTATCGATGTTGTCCCTTTTTGGGAAGACGGTGGGTAGCTCCCAACCGTTGGTGATATACATTCGATACACTCAAGCGAAATGAGTGGTCGGTCATGTGAGGGCCGGGTTGCAAGACGTTCTTGTTGAACCCAGTGTATTCGCCTCTACAAATACACGGTCGGCAGGTGGTCCCATACCTTGTCAGAGTTGGAATCCAATCTCTAATAAGCGCCCGCGGTTTTGATTGTATACTATATATGTAGAGCGTGAGATGCAAGCGTTCTACTAGATTCTATTTACTTGTAATTAGACATTATTATAATATCAGACAAGATACTGATTTCAAAAATGGTTTGGGTTATCGTAAGGTAAAAACCGTCCGTGTTTATGCGTGGATTTGGTCTTACGATTATCCTTTTCTTTCAAAAATATTTTAATTTAAAAATCAGGTTGTGTGATACCCTTAAACTTAGTGTGTTTATCTCACTCTGGTTCACCAGACTGACCCGGTGTTTTGTAAATGCTCGGGTTAGCCCGGGGTGTACAGGTTCAGGTTATCGAATGCTGTGAAGAGACGAGCTAGAAGAGTCCAGACGTATGATATTATATAATATTCCGCTGTGTGTTGTATATGGGAACAGGTTATTATAACTGTCCCAGTGTGTGATGTACTTTGATATTGTAAGTATTTTTAAAGCTCTCAATAAAGATTTATTTCTGTATTATATTTTGTTCCGCTACGATGTGAGACTCTGTGTTGTGTTTCTTCTTCTTCTTCTTCTTCTTCTATTCTAATATTTCTTTCTAATCTCACCCTCTAATTTCTTTCTAATAACTATCCAGTGTTTTCGGTGCTTGGAAGGTCGGCATGAGTTACAGTAAGGGTATTTATGTCGATTTTCAGGGCCAAAAATCCCTGGGTCATTACAGTGGTATCAGAGCTATTGGTTTAGTGATAACCTTGGCTCTGTGGTGTAACTCAATAGAGATGGGGTTAGTAATACCCTAGATTGAGTTTGTTATATATATGAGAGTGCGTATTTGTAATTTAATATAAATTATTTTTCAAATTATTTTTGCCCAGTTTATTTTATAATATAATAAAAGTAAAGATTATTATATTATGGGCAATCATTTTGATTTGTTATTGTTGATTGAATGGTATATTTGAATTGAGTAATTAATGGCTTGAATATCAACCTAAGAATGATCGACTTGGTTAAAACCAATATGAATGAATAAGTTGAACAATCAATCCAAATCTAATGAATCCAAATGGATAATTAAAGAAATAAACAGATTGATAAGACTTGGTTATAATTATAATCTCGTATGGATTGAATTGTGTGTAAAATTGGTTGATGTGAATGATATGGATGTTTTGAACATAACTGATATTGTTGTGATGACTAATGAATTTGTTTGAGTTGAGAACAGGTGCAGAAGTGCCAATTCAGCTTTAAAATCCATTCAAGAGAAAATTCTGGAGTTCATTGAATCCAGTTTGAATAGAGCTGCATAATAACTAAGCAAGCTCGAATATAAAATATTGCTTACCGCATAATAACCCTCGCAAAAAGGTACGCCTATGCAGAATATGAAATTTTGATTTTTATTTGGGGTTTTGAGTTTGGTTTTTGAATTTTTCCGACCCTGTTGGTCGATGAATATATATTTCTTGAACCTGCGGTATTGCAGATGTCCTCCATACAGGGGAGACTCTGCCAAAAATTTTCCAAAATTTAAGGTGTTTGAAATTTTTTAAGATTTTTGGGGAATTCTTTCATTTGAATTAAATTGGTTTTAAAATCAATTTAAGTTTATTATTTTTAAAGATAATGGGTTTGTAACGTTCTTTCTTACCTTAGCAATTTCGAGGACGAAATTATTTTAAGGGGGGAAGAATGTAACGTCCCGTATTTTTGACAGTCAAATATTTTATTTAATTTATTATTTTAAAATATTATATTGGGAGTATTAATGAATTTTAATATTTAATTCGTTATTTAAAACGAAGTTTGAACGTTAATTCATTTATTATATAAAACGAGCTCGAAATCGCGCGGCAGTTCGTAATATTTGGTTTTGAACTTTAACAGAGAATATAGGAGCCGATATAAGTCGGATTTCTGTGAAACGAGAAACATTAGAACCGTATTGATGATAATTTTCATATGAAAGAGAAAAATTCATATTTCGTTTTATAATTGGCTAGTTATGGTCAAATCAAAATTTGAAATAGTCGCTGTGAAAATCGTTATTTAAATATCGACCTTTAAATTAGCCGTTTTGCAAATGGACTCAGATTTCGACGAAATCAGTTTCATTAGAACCGTATCGTTAAATTATTATACGGTGTTGAGTTGCGTGGCAAACCGATGTCGTATGTGACCACGATAGCCAAAAACGCTCATTCAATTTCTATAGCACGTAATAAAGGGTTATTTGGGTATAACTTGAACAGACGATCAAATTAAGCCACGAAAGCACTTCCGTTGAGTTCGTATCGTCGATTAGTGTTAGGATAGGTATATAGTTTGTTATTTTTAGAGACCGGCAAATTTGGTGTTCAGAATGGCATTGCGGTGCGCGTAAAAATAGCCTACCGGGGAAACAGTCTCAGAATGCGACGAAACTTATGCCGTTGGATTCGTATTGAAGAATTATTATAGGATTGCAAGGTTTCAAGTTGATTTGATTTATCTGGTGATCGTGAAAAATTAAAACGCGTGTTTATTTCTGGTTTTATAAAGGAAATTTTTTCATACGGCCTCGGATTTCGACGAAACTTGTTACATTGGGTCCGGAATACTTTTTAACACTAAGATTAGCCTTTTTATCAGAAGACAGAAATCATTTGTGGTAGTTTTTATCAACTACTTCACCGCGAAGTTTCGTTATAATATAATAATAATAATGCTTTCCTATCAAGTAATGAAACCGCACATGCCTCCCTTAAACAATACACATGCAGCCTACATATGATGGTACCGATCTAGGACATATATGCCAACCCAAAATTTTAAATTTCTACCCTAAGCGTTTCGCTTTCATTTGTACAGCTAATCTCTTGTGCCTATCTCAACTTAGCGTACAGACCTATTTTCTACCTCTAGATATTTGTGATGAGTCCCCTTCAATCTTTACTGAAGCACCTGAACACACTGAAATAAAAAGTACTGCACATGCAAGCAGCTCCTCACACGAACTTTTGCACATGCCTTAGCTTCTGTATTTCTGAATCACGCTACACCGACCTGTGAAAAAAAATTCCTCTTCAATCTTTTTGGCAACATGTTCTCCCATCTTTTCAACAAGCCAGCGTGCCGACCAAGTCATATTGAAATTCACACCTTCACGCTACATTAAACTATAGGCTCATACCTATATGTTTATATAAAAAAAATATAACTAAAAACGTGGCCATCACGGAACGCTCGCTATAAATACCTGTTTTTGGGCTCATTTCTTTCCAACGAGATGAAACCAAACTTATCTTTTCAAAACAAAACACATCTTCCATTGTAAAATTTGTTTCCCCTACCGAACAAATAAAAATCGAAGCCTCCCATTTTAATAGATAATATCTCCTTCGTCAGCCACTCGTATGTGTGAGCAGTCAGCAAGAGGAAAATCATACGCCTCCATCACAGTGAAAACCGCAAACTCCCTTCTAAAGCAAATGGATGTATCTCAACGTGAAGTATGGGGCGCCGGTGATGTTCTGGTAGAATTGGCAGCAGGCATGGGGGAATCTTGGCACAAGTCTCGGTTGCATGAGGATATGCGTGGGTGGTTGTTTAATGATGCATGGCGTTCGGAAGTTGTAGACAGCAAGGTGGAAAGTAGAGAGAAGAGTTGGTGAACAAGAAGAAAGCGAAATGTTGAAGTGGAGCGAGGGTTTTTTCCATGAAAAAACTGTTTGCACGAGCAGCAAACGTAAGCAACTGAGAGAGGACAAAGGTTTGTGCTTGGTACTGTTGGTTTCTGGAAAGCAAGAGGGGAAATCGGATTCCCACGGAGCTGGTATACCGCAAGCAACTGGGAGGATGAATCCTAGAATATGGACGAGTTGTTGCATGCTAGAAGTAGCATACTGTAGTAGTATTCAAATAGAAGAAGCCTGTGTGAAAGGAGGTGCAAGAATGGATCAAGGAAAATCGAAATTTGCCTGGACATCAATTTATGAAGCAGTGAACCAAAATGGATCGGCCAGGGGTATGATTTAATGGCAATTAATTAGTTTTAAAAATAAGATAATCAATTTTCTGATTATAGAAACCTGAAAACATAAGTGGTTAATTCATGTTACCAAGAACAGTTGGCCGAAACCTTTAATGAAAGTAATTAATTTAACGAAAACTTAATTAAGTAATTAAATTTATAATTAATTTAAGGAAACGTTATTTTAATGGAATTGTATAGATTTATAAAATTATAATTTGTGCATACGTTATCAGTTATCAGAATTGGAGCAGACCAGAAATGCCAGGATTGTATGGACGAACATAATATCGTGGAACTGATATGAACAGTAATGTGGACAGCTGGAAATTTCAGTAAATTAAACATCTGTTTAATTTGACTGTAACAGAACGCTACAACGAATCAGATCAAGGTGAGTTAAACTCACTCAGTATTTTTCCCCATTTATATTTTATATAAATTAGGTATTTTTGTTTTGTGTGCTCTGTTTGCTATGGTTAACTGTTTGCTAGTATTATAATTATTGGTTGATTTAACCGATGAAATTAAACTGTGTTTAATTTCAGTGAAATACCAAATCGTTATTTCTAACGATTGGTTCCAATAAAGGTAACTTACCTAGTTGGTCACGTTTATAAAATAAACGTGTTTTAATGGTTTGAATTGTTTGATTGGTTTGAATTGTTAGATCAGTTTGAATTGAATGATCTGTTTGAAGAAAACCATTTGAATACAGGGAAGAACAGGTTGGAGGGATCCAACCGAATTCCTCAAATATATGATTTATTTTCATATTATCATATGAACTATCATGTTTGGGTGATAGATTTGAGTGGTGATCATTGACTGAAAAGTCAACCCGTGTTGTGTTTTAACCAATGGGCAATACTGGTTGAGTATTTGGCAACATATGGCCTATGAAATCAATCGTTTTATAAATATCGAGTCACCGTCAGGTGAGCCGATAGAGGTGAAGTTATAAAATTTATTTTATAACTGGAATTAGATTTTTTTTAAATATATTTTTGAATAAAATAGTTTAAGGAATATGGATTTTAAATTTTAATAAGGTTTTAAAATGAGAATTTACTATTCATTTTAGTAAATAAAGAAATTAACTACCTTCACAGTAGTTAATGATAAAGATGAAGTATTTTTCTGATTAATAATAATTTGGAGGATTACTTTTTAACTGGAATTCATATAAAAAGTAACCGAATTGAAATGAAATCTAATTGAAGGGTGGAAAGAGTTCATAAACAGGTTTTATTTAAAAACTGAGTTTTTAACAAAGTTCTAAAGAAGTTTTTAAGCGAATTCTATAGCTTAAATAAATGTTACTTAATGATTTGAATTAAGTGAAAGAAATTAAGGAAAAGGTTTATAATAAACCACGGTTATGTAAATGAGGTTTAAAGTGTTAAGACGTTAATTTTACCTTAACGATACTTGAAAATGAGATCAAGTAGAAAGGGAAAAGGTTAAATAAGAGTTCCAAATTGGAAATGGTCGAAAGGATTTTGAATGGAGATTGGTAAAAGGAAATTTGCGTTATAACCAAATCTAATTTATAATGGAATTTGTTTTGAAACTGGAATAGAATATTGGTTTGGATTACAGCTGATAGTTATCTGAGGGTAAGAGCGTTGTTGATCAAGGTCTGAGAGGTAATTAAAATACCCCAACTTGAACAACATCAGGATTATCTGAAGATGATATCAGTTGGTAATCGTAAAAGAGGTTAGTGATAATTTATTATTTCCATTCGAGAAATAATAATGCGATGTTTGGTGAGAATTTGGAGAATATACGAAGTAAAGAAAATTAGTAAGAAGGAAGTGAAAGGTTGAGTTTTTATACAAATAAATATTTGTTATTGTTTCAAGAATAGGATAAAAGATATTACTTAACATTGATTACGAATAATAAGTTAAGTGGATTTCCCAAGTTTAGATATTAAAGGATAATGTAACTAATGTTTGAAAGGAGAATTAAGTGGAAATTTAATATGATTATAAGTTATTTCACTAAGTATTAATATGAAATGGTTTTTGAAACATTAGTGTATTAAGTAAGAATTCAAATATCGTAGTTTTAATATTAAAAGAGGTATAAGTTTTAATTAAACAGAAGTAAATCAGTTGTTTTAATTAAAAGGCCAAGTGGTGCTGAATACTGAACCAGTGAACTCATTGGATTGTCATGATTGAAACACTGATTATTTTGATAGTTAAATCACCGACTATCGAATCTGTCCAATACGATTGTTGGCACGGAAAGTCTGGGATCGAATTTATATTCGAAAACCATTCCGACCAACAAATACGTGAAGATATCAGAAGACGGTAGAGATGGAGCATTGAAGACCGTGGATCTTCATCAAGGGAAAGAACTGCTAAAAATCTCTGGTTTAGCGGCCAGAGATAAACTGTGGTTCTGTCGTGGGAATCAACGGGTTGCAAGGACTACTCGCTACTGATCCATGGGGTGATTCCTATATGAGATGCAGTAGGAGAGTACCTTCGGTTCATCCTGTTCCTGGATGACTTGTATGGACGAATGTCTGACAGAGTATTTCCAAAGGAATTACGTACGTTGATTTCTTCAAACGTATTTCTGTGATGGCGGAAAAGGCCGTACACCTTCTCTTAGCTAAACCGCAGAGTATTTTTGTGGACGTCAATTAGTGATATCTGATGGATTTGACGATGGGGCATTCAAAGTGAATGGCGATCAGATGTTTCAAAGTAAATTCTGGCCTCAAGCCTCACAACCAGGAAATGACAAAAATCGGGCAGGCAGCATGGCTATGTGGGTCACTCCCATTAGGGTGTATAATCACCTATCTAGAGAAATTCCTTTTGCTTCTTTAATCTATCGATGTTGTCCCTTTTTGGGAAGACGGTGGGTAGCTCCCAACCGTTGGTGATATACATTCGATACACTCAAGCGAAATGAGTGGTCGGTCATGTGAGGGCCGGGTTGCAAGACGTTCTTGTTGAACCCAGTGTATTCGCCTCTACAAATACACGGTCGGCAGGTGGTCCCATACCTTGTCAGAGTTGGAATCCAATCTCTAATAAGCGCCCGCGGTTTTGATTGTATACTATATATGTAGAGCGTGAGATGCAAGCGTTCTACTAGATTCTATTTACTTGTAATTAGACATTATTATAATATCAGACAAGATACTGATTTCAAAAATGGTTTGGGTTATCGTAAGGTAAAAACCGTCCGTGTTTATGCGTGGATTTGGTCTTACGATTATCCTTTTCTTTCAAAAATATTTTAATTTAAAAATCAGGTTGTGTGATACCCTTAAACTTAGTGTGTTTATCTCACTCTGGTTCACCAGACTGACCCGGTGTTTTGTAAATGCTCGGGTTAGCCCGGGGTGTACAGGTTCAGGTTATCGAATGCTGTGAAGAGACGAGCTAGAAGAGTCCAGACGTATGATATTATATAATATTCCGCTGTGTGTTGTATATGGGAACAGGTTATTATAACTGTCCCAGTGTGTGATGTACTTTGATATTGTAAGTATTTTTAAAGCTCTCAATAAAGATTTATTTCTGTATTATATTTTGTTCCGCTACGATGTGAGACTCTGTGTTGTGTTTCTTCTTCTTCTTCTTCTTCTTCTATTCTAATATTTCTTTCTAATCTCACCCTCTAATTTCTTTCTAATAACTATCCAGTGTTTTCGGTGCTTGGAAGGTCGGCATGAGTTACAGTAAGGGTATTTATGTCGATTTTCAGGGCCAAAAATCCCTGGGTCATTACAGTGGTATCAGAGCTATTGGTTTAGTGATAACCTTGGCTCTGTGGTGTAACTCAATAGAGATGGGGTTAGTAATACCCTAGATTGAGTTTGTTATATATATGAGAGTGCGTATTTGTAATTTAATATAAATTATTTTTCAAATTATTTTTGCCCAGTTTATTTTATAATATAATAAAAGTAAAGATTATTATATTATGGGCAATCATTTTGATTTGTTATTGTTGATTGAATGGTATATTTGAATTGAGTAATTAATGGCTTGAATATCAACCTAAGAATGATCGACTTGGTTAAAACCAATATGAATGAATAAGTTGAACAATCAATCCAAATCTAATGAATCCAAATGGATAATTAAAGAAATAAACAGATTGATAAGACTTGGTTATAATTATAATCTCGTATGGATTGAATTGTGTGTAAAATTGGTTGATGTGAATGATATGGATGTTTTGAACATAACTGATATTATTGTGATGACTAATGAATTTGTTTGAGTTGAGAACAGGTGCAGAAGTGCCAATTCAGCTTTAAAATCCATTCAAGAGAAAATTCTGGAGTTAATTGAATCCAGTTTGAATAGAGCTGCATAATAACTAAGCAAGCTCGAATATAAAATATTGCTTACCGCATAATAACCCTCGCAAAAAGGTACGCCTATGCAGAATATGAAATTTTGATTTTTATTTGGGGTTTTGAGTTTGGTTTTTGAATTTTTCCGACCCTGTTGGTCGATGAATATATATTTCTTGAACCTGCGGTATTGCAGATGTCCTCCATACAGGGGAGACTCTGCCAAAAAATTTCCAAAATTTAAGGTGTTTGAAATTTTTTAAGATTTTTGGGGAATTCTTTCATTTGAATTAAATTGGTTTTAAAATCAATTTAAGTTTATTATTTTTAAAGATAATGGGTTTGTAACGTTCTTTCTTACCTTAGCAATTTCGAGGACGAAATTATTTTAAGGGGGGAAGAATGTAACGTCCCGTATTTTTGACAGTCAAATATTTTATTTAATTTATTATTTTAAAATATTATATTGGGAGTATTAATGAATTTTATTATTTAATTCGTTATTTAAAACGAAGTTTGAACGTTAATTCATTTATTATATAAAACGAGCTCGAAATCGCGCGGCAGTTCGTAATATTTGGTTTTGAACTTTAACAGAGAATATAGGAGCCGATATAAGTCGGATTTCTGTGAAACGAGAAACATTAGAACCGTATTGATGATAATTTTCATATGAAAGAGAAAAATTCAGATTTCGTTTTATAATTGGCTAGTTATGGTCAAATCAAAATTTGAAATAGTCGCTGTGAAAATCGTTATTTAAATATCGACCTTTAAAATAGCCGTTTTGCAAACGGACTCAGATTTCGACGAAATCAGTTTCATTAGAACCGTATCGTTAAATTATTATACGGTGTTGAGTTGCGTGGCAAACCGATTTCGTATGTGACCACGACAGCCAAAAACGCTCATTCAATTTCTATAGCATGTAATAAAGGGTTATTTGGGTATAACTTGAACAGACGATCAAATTAAGCCACGAAAGCACTTCCGTTGAGTTCGTATCGTCGATTAGTGTCAGGATAGGTATATAGTTTGTTATTTTTAGAGACCGGCAAATTTGGTGTTCAGAATGGCATTGCGGTGCGCGTAAAAATAGCCTACCGGGGAAACAGTCTCAGAATGCGACGAAACTTGTGCCGTTGGATTCGTATTGAAGAATTATTATAGGATTGCAAGGTTTCAAGTTGATTTGATTTATCTGGTGATCGTGAAAAATTAAAACGCGTGTTTATTTCTGGTTTTATAAAGGAAATTTTTTCATATGGCCTCGGATTTCGACGAAACTTGTCACATTGGGTCCGGAATACTTTTTAACACTAAGATTAGCCTTTTTATCAGAAGACAGAAATCATTTGTGGTAGTTTTTATCAACTACTTCACCGCAAAGTTTCGTTATAATATAATAATAATAATGCTTTCCTATCAAGTAATGAAACCGCACATGCCTCCCTTAAACAATACACATGCAGCCTACATATGATGGTACCGATCTAGGACATATATGCCAACCCAAAATTTTAAATTTCTACCCTAAGCCTTTCGCTTTCATTTGTACAGCTAATCTCTTGTGCCTATCTCAACTTAGCGTACAGACCTATTTTCTACCTCTAGATATTTGTGATGAGTCCCCTTCAATCTTTACTGAAGCACCTGAACACACTGAAATAAAAAGTACTGCACATGCAAGCAGCTCCTCACACGAACTTTTGCACATGCCTTAGCTTCTGTATTTCTGAATCACGCTACACCGACCTGTGAAAAGAAATTCCTCTTCAATCTTTTTGGCAACATGTTCTCCCATCTTTTCAACAAGCCAGCGTGTCGACCAAGTCATATTAAAATTCCCACCTTCACGCTACATTAAACTATAGGCTCATACCTATATGTTTATATAAAAAAAATATAACTAAAAACGTGGCCATCACGGAACGCTCGCTATAAATACCTGTTTTTGGGCTCATTTCTTTCCAACGAGATGAAACCAAACTTATCTTTTCAAAACAAAACACATATTCCATTGTAAAATCTGTTTCCCCTACCGAACAAATAAAAATCGAAGCCTCCCATTTTAATAGATAATATCTCCTTCGTCAGCCACTCGTATGTGTGAGCAGTCAGCAAGAGGAAAATCATACGCCTCCATCACAGTGTAAACCGCAAACTCCCTTCAAAAGCAAATGGATGTATCTCAACGTGAAGTATGGGGCGCCGGTGATGTTCTGGTGGAATTGGCAGCAGGCATGGGGGAATCTTGGCACAAGTCTCGGTTGCATGAGGATATGCGTGGGTGGTTGTTTAATGATGCATGGCGTTCGGAAGTTGTAGACAGCAAGGTGGAAAGTAGAGAGAAGAGTTGGTGAACAAGAAGAAAGCGAAATGTTGAAGTGGAGCGAGGGTTTTTTCCATGAAAAAACTGTTTGCACGAGCAGCAAACGTGAGCAACTGAGAGAGGACAAAGGTTTGTGCTTGGTACTGTTGGTTTCTGGAAAGCAAGAGGGGAAATCGGATTCCCACGGAGCTGGTATACCGCAAGCAATTGGGAGGATGAATCCTAGAATATGGACGAGTTGTTGCATGCTAGAAGTAGCATACTGTAGTAGTATTCAAATAGAAGAAGCCTGTGTGAAAGGAGGTGCAAGAATGGATCAAGGAAAATCGAAATTTGCCTGGACATCAATTTATGAAGCAGTGAACCAAAATGGATCGGCCAGGGATATGATTTAATGGCAATTAATTAGTTTTAAAAATAAGATAATCAATTTTATGATTATAGAAACCTGAAAACATAAGTGGTTAATTCATGTTACCAAGAACAGTTGGCCGAAACCTTTAATGAAAGTAATTAATTTAACGAAAACTTAATTAAGTAATTAAATTTATAATTAATTTAAGGAAACGTTATTTTAATGGAATTGTATAGATTTATAAAATTATAATTTGTGCATACGTTATCAGTTATCAGAATTGGAGCAGACCAGAAATGCCAGGATTGTATGGACGAACATAATATCATGGAACTGATATGAACAGTAATGTGGACAGCTGGAAATTTCAGTAAATTAAACATCTGTTTAATTTGACTGTAACAGAACGCTACAACGAATCAGATCAAGGTGAGTTAAACTCACTCAGTATTTTTCCCCATTTATATTTTATATAAATTAGGTATTTTTGTTTAGTGTGCTCTGTTCGCTCTGGTTAACTGTTTGCTAGTATTATAATTATTGGTTGATTTAACCGATGAAATTAAACTGTGTTTAATTTCAGTGAAATACCAAATCGTTATTTCTAACGATTGGTTCCAATAAAGGTAACTTACCTTGTTGGTCACGTTTATAAAATAAACGTGTTTTAATGGTTTGAATTGTTTGATTGGTTTGAATTGTTTGATCAGTTTGAATTGAATGATCTGTTTGAAGAAAACCATTTGAATACAGGGAAGAACAGGTTGGAGGGATCCAACCGAATTCCTCAAATATATGATTTATTTTCATATTATCATATGAACTATCATGTTTGGGTGATAGATTTGAGTGGTGATCATTGACTGAAAAGTCAACCCGTGTTGTGTTTTAACCAATGGGCAATACTGGTTGAGTATTTGGCAACATATGGCCTATGAAATCAATCGTTTTATAAATATCGAGTCACCGTCAGATGAGCCGATAGAGGTGAAGTTATAAAATTTATTTTATAACTGGAATTAGATTTTTTTTTAAATATATTTTTGAATAAAATAGTTTAAGGAATATGGATTTTAAATTTTAATAAGGTTTTAAAATGAGAATTTACTATTCATTTTAGTAAATAAAGAAATTAACTACCTTCACAGTAGTTAATGATAAAGATGAAGTATTTTTCTGATTAATAATAATTTGGAGGATTACTTTTTAACTGGAATTCATATAAAAAGTAACCGAATTGAAATGAAATCTAATTGAAGGGTGGAAAGAGTTCATAAACAGGTTTTATTTAAAAACTGAGTTTTTAACAAAGTTCTAAAGAAGTTTTTAAGCGAATTCTATAGCTTAAATAAATGTTACTTAATATAATGATTTGAATTAAGTGAAAGGAAATTAAGGAAAAGGTTTATAATAAACCATGGTTATGTAAATGAGGTTTAAAGTGTTAAGACGTTAATTTTACATTAACGATACTTGAAAATGAGATCAAGTAGAAAGGGAAAAGGTTAAATAAGAGTTCCAAATTGGAAATGGTCGAAAGGATTTTGAATGGAGATTGGTAAAAGGAAATTTGGGTTATAACCAAATCCAATTTATAATGGAATTTCTTTTGAAAATGGAATAGAATATTGGTTTGGATTACAGCTGATAGTTATCTGAGGGTAAGAGCGTTGTTGATCAAGGTCTGAGAGGTAATTAAAATATCCCAACTTGAACAACATCAGGATTATCTGAAGATGATATCAGTTGGTAATCGTAAAAGAGGTTAGTGATAATTTATTATTTCCATTCGAGAAATAATAATGCGATGTTTGGTGAGAATTTGGAGAATATACGAAGTAAAGAAAATTAGTAAGAAGGAAGTGAAAGGTTGAGTTTTTATACAAATAAATATTTGTTATTGTTTCAAGAATAGGATAAAAGATATTACTTAACATTGATTACGAATAATAAGTTAAGTGGATTTCCCAAGTTTAGATATTAAAGGATAATGTAACTAATGTTTGAAAGGAGAATTAAGTGGAAATTTAATATGATTATAAGTTATTTCACTAAGTATTAATATGAAATGGTTTTTGAAACATTAGTGTATTAAGTAAGAATTCAAATATCGTATTTTTAATATTAAAAGAGGTATAAGTTTTAATTAAACAGAAGTAAATCAGTTGTTTTAATTAAAAGGCCAAGTGGTGCTGAATACTGAACCAGTGAACTCATTGGATTGTCATGATTGAAACACTGATTATTTTGATAGTTAAATCACCGACTATCGAATCTGTCCAATACGATTGTTGGCACGGAAAGTCTGGGATCGAATTTATATTCGAAAACCATTCCGACCAACAAATACGTGAAGATATCAGAAGACGGTCGAGATGGAGCATTGAAGACCGTGGATCTTCATCAGCGGAAGAACTGCTAAAAATCTCTGGTTTAGCGGCCAGAGATAAACTGTGGTTCTGTCGTGGGAATCAACGGGTTGCAAGGACTACTCGCTACAGATCCATGGGGTGATTCCTATATGAGATGCAGTAGAAGAGTACCTTCGGTTCATCCTGTTCCTGGATGACTTGTATGGACGGATGTCTGACAGAGTATTTCCAAAGGAATTACGTACGTTGATTTCTTCAAACGTATTTCTGTGATGGCGGAAAAGGCCATACACCTTCTCTTAGCTAAACCACAGAGTATTTTTGTGGACGTCAATTAGTGATATCTGATGGATTTGACGATGGGGCATTCAAAGTGAATGGCGATCAGATGTTTCAAAGTAAATTCTGGCCTCAAGCCTCACAACCAGGAAATGACAAAAATCGGTCAGGCAGCATGGCTATGTGGGTCGCTCCCATTAGGGTGTATAATCACCTATCTAGAGAAATTCCTTTTGCTTCTTTAATCTATCGATGCTGTCCCTTTTCGGGAAGACGGTGGGTAGCTCCCAACCGTTGGTGATATACATTCGATACACTCAAGCGAAATGAGTGGTCGGTCATGTGAGGGCCGGGTTGCAAGACGTTCTTGTTGAACCCAGTGTATTCGCCTCTACAAATACACGGTCGGCAGGTGGTCCCATACCTTGTCAGAGTTGGAATCCAGTCTCTAATAAGCGCCCGCGGTTTTGATTGTATACTATATATGTAGAGCGTGAGATGCAAGCGTTCTACTAGATTCTATTTACTTGTAATTAGAAATTATTATAATATCAGACAAGATACTGATTTCAAAAATGGTTTTGGTTATCGTAAGGTAAAAACTGTCCGTGTTTATGCATGGATTTGGTCTTACGATTATCCTTTTCTTTCAAAAATATTTTAATTTAAAAATCAGGTTGTGTGATACCCTTAAACTTAGTGTGTTTATCTCACTCTGGTTCACCAGACTGACCCGGTGTTTTGTAAATGCTCGGGTTAGCCCGGGGTGTACAGGTTCAGGTTATCGAATGCTGTGAAGAGACGAGCTAGAAGAGTCCAGACGTATGATATTATATAATATTCCGCTGTGTGTTGTATATGGGAACAGGTTATTATAACTGTCCCAGTGTGTGATGTACTTTGATATTGTAAGTATTTTTAAAGCTCTCAATAAAGATTTATTTCTGCATTATATTTTGTTCCGCTACGATGTGAGACTCTGTGTTGTGTTTCTTCTTCTTCTTCTTCTTCTTCTTCTTCTATTCTAATATTTGTTTCTAATCTCACCCTCTAATTTCTTTCTAATAACTATCCAGTGTTTTTAGTGCTTGGAAGGTCAGCATGAGTTACGGTAAGGGTATTTATGTCGATTTTCAGGGCCGAAAATCCCTGGGTCATTACAAAATTCTATCGCAAGCATGTATTAAGAAGGTTTAAAGCTGGTGATGAAAAATCATTAAATATCTCATTATTACGGCGTGGATATTGTTGCTGTGGTCTGAAAACAGTTGATTTTGATATTTATAACAGAAACAGTCTTAACATCTCCGTATTTGGTCATTATAATATAACCATGTGGAATAATAACTCAGTAGGTTTTTCCGAAATGAGATAACCTATCCTAAAAGCACATAAGTCCAACTCATCATATCCATTTATTGTTAAATCATTAACTTGATAAAATGATAAATAATGGATCGGTGCACACGATTGAATGAGGACGGATAGTACACCACAAATAGGCATAGAGGATCTCCACTGGGTTTTCCATGTGATCTTTAGATTTGACAGAATACACTTGTTAAAAATGATGAACTTGATCATGGATGAAACCACTGCTACAAAAAATAAATTACTACTTTTCATCATAATATAACGAGTGATAACGAAATGAAGCAAACTATGCTTGAATTTCTATGCAAAACTACAACCACTAAAATGTAAATATTTCTAACCAAAATATTTCTTATACATTTGGGCATAACATTTACTACTGTAACTATTTGTCATACATTTCATTTGCGAACTGGGGTTGATCTTCAAAAGGATTTCCCGACCAAAATAGTTTGTCTTACCCTAGGATTGGACCTAATTTTAGTCAGCGTTCATGGATCAAACATCTTATCCTAGACAAATGCAAATGATAACTTTCATGAAAAAAAAATAGAGATGAGTATAAAAATTTGCTTGCAGCAAAGGTAGTATATTTTACCATTAAAAAAGTGCTTATAGTCATTGGTTACATACTACTGAGTGTTTCATAATCATTAATGACTTTTAGGCATTAATTTTTTTTCTTCTTGCTCGTCTTAATCTATTAAACTGCTATAGATTTCTCCTATGCATTTGATTAGTGATTAGGGTTTGCCTTTGAAGGATTTCTTCAGCCATAATAGCTCGTCTTACCCGAGAGCTTGGCCTACATCTAATCAGCATTCATGGATCAAACGTCTTATTCTAAACAAATGCAAACGATAACCTTGAAGCAATAGAGATCCTCCGAGTACATAAATTTACCTCGGTTCTTCCAGGCCTGATAGGCTTTCCAGCGAGTAATTCAGCAAGAATGCAACCAGCGCTCCTTAAATCAACAACAGCTCCACAAATATGTAATTGAATGAAACATGATTTGCAAAGTTACAAATCTTTCAACGATATTACTGTCAAGATAATATTTAGGCTATTTATGTGTAATTGGAAACTCATACAGTAAAAGACATTGCAAGACATAACGTTTGCACAACTTTCTTAGCAGTCAAAGTGTGCATCATTATCTCTTTCATTTCCTTTGTTAGGATCAAGATAATTTATGGAAATATTTATATGCGAACTAACCTATTTTTATAGTTTAACGTTGGTTTAAATGATATGAATAATCAGATGCTTGAAACCTGTAAAAAAATGCAGCAATCGAGAAGGTGAATATGGCTACCAAGACACAGAACGGATATACTTGTAAAATAAAGCAAGAGAAGTTAATTTATTTCCACGGCCTACAAATATTGCATAAATATTAATAAAACATCATATGGTACTATATTGTGTTGCTCGGTAGCAACATCAACATAGAAAATCAACACATGATGAACATATACAGGTAACCGTACAGACAGACAATTACATACATATTTAACAGTCAAACAATCGGTGGTTCATAATCAAAAAGCCAAATATGTCCGTAAGACAATTTACAAAATTATAGGATAAAAACGAACAATATTAGTGCAAAATTTTTTTTATTAAGTTTGTTCTCCGATTTTGACAGAAAATGTTATCGTAAAGACGATTTGGATGAAATCCAGTATGATAACATCTAACATTTTCTAGATTTTCTGCAAAATAGAACCTAAGTACTGTAATATAGCTAAAACATGTGGTGCAACAAATCTAGCACAAATATTAACCAGGCTACATGTATAATAAAATAACATGAAATTCAGGTTTAGAAAAATAACATTTACGAAGATCCAACGTATATCTATTATTTGTTAATACCTTTAAAAAATGATTATTGTATCAAGAACACGCAGGTTGCAACGTTTTCGTCTCATTTAAACTTGTGAACTTATGCCTTGTTATACAAAATTCAAGGCTTATTTAATTATGCATATTTTGTTGCGGTTAGAAATATTCCTACTAAATGCCCGTACCTATCTGAACTGGAAAAGTAAATGTATTCAATGTAGACGGGTAGACAACAACAACTTTGTAAGTGCAGAAATAAGCACACCGACCTAAATTTTGATACGTAAATAAATTATGGAAAATAGGCCATATAAGGGACAGTGTTAATATGGATACATATCTAGAAAACACATAATACTGAATCAATGTTGTGCTTGAGGGAGACAGAAGGATAGTGTTCCAAAAAGAAAAAAAGCAGCATAGTTAAAGTAATGTTGATTACCTGAACGATACCCGTATCTCCTATGCTTTTAGTAAGAATACCTGAAAGTCCGATTAACTGTAATAACTGCATAAGCCAAAAATCAGTTAATGGTCACTTATCTCAATAATTGCAAGACGATGATCGTAGAGAGCCGTAATAACCTACTCTTCTCCGTTCTTCAAACAAGTGCAAAATGCCCACAGATTATTGTCTTTGTCTTCCACACAAAGAAATAGTGCATAATGAAGAGCCATTCCCACTGTTATTACATGAATAGTATAGACAATTGCACCATCAATTCAGCGCATATCGTGTAACCCTATTCTTTCCTAATAAGTCGGCATTTTGAACAAAAAAGCTAACATTGCCGCAAGCAGAAAACTAAAGTGACAAAAAATATATCAAAGCAGAGGATATAAGTAGAGCTGTAGTAATAGAAACATGTTAAATCATAGTTTTTCAGATAATAGGGGTGATAGGGTCACAAACTGGAGACCGAAGATGGTATATATAACATGCATCATTTGTATGGAAGCAAAGGTGAATCAGGTATGTATGCATACACACCAATGGTCGGCAGATGTAATCATGGTCTTCGAAATATGTTTCTCGTGTTATACGTAAATGGTGTGTCATGTACCAACTGACGAAAAGAAGCAGCAATAGTATAGCCCAATTAAACAGGCTACAGACGTACTGACATGTACCAGTTAACAAACACCATAAATATGTTTCTAAAAGCTTACATACAACAAATTTCTATCTAAATTAGTATACACAAATTGAAGCATATACCTTTCAGTAAGCACCCAATAGCCTCAAAACATGCGCTCAAGTGTTGGGTGCAAGCTATTCATATGGAAATCAACCGCGAAGTTATCAAAGTTGCGATTCTTCCCATTTGCGAGGTCGATTCTGCAGTCACCAAATTAGCGAAATCAACTTCAAAGTTGATTCTTCAAATTTGCGAGGTCTTCAATCATGGAAATCAACTGCGAAGACTTTGGATTTGCGATTCGCATTGATTCGTAGTTTTTTATTTAGCGGCCGATAAAACCTAAAAGCGTTGATAGCAAGGAAGTTAGGGTTATGGTAGAAAGTATAAGCCTGTTTACGTTTTTGCCCTCCAAAACCAGGCTTACCAAGGTAAACAAGCGTTGGCAATAAAAAGATTTTAAATTTGTATCTTTGATAACACATTTTTAACATAGCAACACATATTCATGTGGCTACCTTATAACACAAATAAGTGTTGGCAATTGACAAAAAAAAGGGTTGCCAAATGACCATTATGGTTTAGTGGTAGAACTGCTCGAAGTTTTGGCACAACTTTATTTTAGAAAGATTGTCAGACTACATGGAGTTCCCAGTAGCATGTAACCGTGATCCGATATTTGCTAGTAAATTTTGGGAAGCATTCCAAGAAGAGCCAGGGAAAAAGTTGAATATGAGCACCGCATATCATCCTTAGACAGATGGCCAGACTAAGAGGGTGAACCATATCCTTGAAGACTTGTTGCGTGCATGCATTCTTGACTTTGGCGGGTCATGGGAAGATCACTTGCACTTGGTTGAGTTCTCTTATAATAACAATTACCAAGCAAGCTTGCAGATGTCGCCATTTGAAGAATTATATGGCAGGCCATGCAGATCTCCCGCATGTTGGGTGGAACCACAAAATGGTTAGTATTGGGTCCCGACATGATTCGTGAAGCATCGGACAAAGTCAATTTCATTAAGGAGCGACTTTTGACTGCTCAGAGCCGACAGAAGAGCAATGCAGACTCACCAAGATATGATGTAGAATTCTCTGTTGCCGATTATGTGTACTTGAGGGTTTCCCCATTGAGAGGAGTAGTTCGTTTTGGGAAGACTGGGAAGTTGGGCCGAGATTCATTGGTCCATTTCCTATCCTCAAAAGGTTTGGAACTCTCGCTTACAGGGTGCAGTTTCCTGACTGCTTGCCAAGGGTGCATGATGTATTCCATGTGTCTCAACTCCGGAAGCATGTACATGATCCAGACTTGATTGTGGAGGAAGCAGCACAACAAGATTTGGAGATTACCTCAAGCTTAGTAGTAAGAAGGGAGCCAATGAAAATTGTTGGCAAAGAGACCCGAGTTATGAGGAACAAGAGAATCCACTTAGTCAAAGTGAAGTGGAGCGAGAATCCTAGAGACTGTACATGGGAGACTGAGGATAGCATCAAACAGGCTTATCCCAAGTGCCGAGTGGATATCTCCAAGTAGCACTTGTGTTGAGGTACATTTACAATATTTTGTTTCCTACTTTACTATTGTTTCCTTTTCGGAGACGAAATTTTTTTAAGTGGGGGAGGTTGTAACAACCCGGAAGATCAGAAACAATTTAAAATTTTTATTTTAAAGAATTTTGTTAGAAAATGTGCCAGAATTTAAAAAAATTCCATTTTTAAATAATATTAAAGCTATTAAAAATATTCATTTTATAAACAACCTCGTTTTCGACGAAACCATTTTTGTCAGATCCGGAATGTCAAATTATTGCTAAGTTTAATTTTCCATAATTTTTGGAATTAATATGTGAGCGTGGTAAATTAAACTGTGTTTGATAATTTCTATTGAATTTAATCGACCGTTAAGACCATTTTTCAAATGGTCTCCAAAGTCGATGAAATTAATTTTGTTAGGACCATATCATCAAAATATAGCTATATTTATTTTTCGGGAATTTTTGGATTCTGTATGTGACCCGGTGAATTTAAATGTACGATCAAATTTAGTAAATAAATGATTTATATTTTAATTTAAAGAAAATAGACTGAAAACGATCGATTAGGCTGACGGGACCTAGCCTATTGTGTCTGGAACGGGGATATTTGGTTAGGAACAACTGTCGTTGGGCTGAAATTGGAGGTATCGAAGTTTCATGGATTTATTTGCAAAACGAGAATTTAAATATTATTTTTATTATAAATACACAAGGCAAATAACCTAACCCTAATACTGTATCCACTGCCACCCTTTACTTTCAATGGTCAGAAATGTTCTTGCCTTCCTCCATTAATTTCTTTCAATCCACACCGTAAAACTTCCGACTCCTTTAGACATTATTGTAGAGCACTTCGTGAGCTTCAAATCCATACGGGTTTGCGAATTTTCATTGCAAATTGGAAGAGAACCAGCACCCCGAAGTCACGTCGTTCACACCGCCGCGTCGTCACCTAGGGTGGTTCGAGTTCACAATTGTGGGCCCCCTCTGTACGCGCGTCCTTCCTCTTCGGCATGCCACCATCTGATCGTCCTCCAGCGCATTGGATTATGTGAAAAACGGGAACCCTAGAATTGAACAATATAAGATAAGGTGCAGCCTCGATCTGATTTGGGAAGAAGAGGGTATTTTCTCTTTTTCTTATTTAATTAATTAATTTAAAAATATAATCAACCTAAATAAATTCATATCTTACTCAAACGAATTCAGAATTGGACGATTTCAGAACCATTGAGATCATGAGTCCAAGATCTACATTTTAGGACTGACTAGAACGAATTTGGAGAAAATCGGATTATGAGAAAATTTCAATTCTGAATTATAAAGAATTAAAAAGCACTATGAGAATTCTATTTTTTTATATATAATTAAAATTAATTAATTATGATTTTGATTTTTCTTCCAATCCGCTGTTAAATTCTATTTGATGTTATACGTGATTTGATTTTAGATTGATGATTGATGTGGTTATGTCGATCTGCTAATTTGATGATTATTGTGTTGAAATAAAATGGTTGGAAAAAATATATCATTTTTGCTATAGTAAAATTATTGAAAAACAAATATATCATTTTTGTTATAATAAAATTGTTGAAAACAAATATATCATCTTGGTTGAAACAAAATGGTTGAAAACAAAAATATCAATTTTTTGTTGAAACCGAATAGTAGAAATAAAAAGGACATTTTTGTTGTAATAAAATGGTTGAAAACAAATATATCATTTTTGTTGAAACCAAATAGTTGAAATAAAAAGGACATTTTATTGTAAGAAAATAGTGAAACAAAAATATCATTTTATAATTGAAACAAATTTGTCATTTTTGTCAAAATAAATTAGTTGAAACAAATCTGTCATTTTTGTCAAAATAAATTAGTTGAAACAAATTTGTCATTTTTTTCAAAATAAATTAGTTGAGACAAATTTGTCATTTTTGTCAAAATAAATTAGTTAAAACAAATTTTTCATTTTTTTCAAAATAAATTAGTTGAAACAAAATTTACATTTTTCTCAAAATAAAACTTGTCAAACAAGAATATCATTTTTGTTGAAATTAAATAGTCAAAACACAAATGACATTTTTTTTAAATAGATCTAAGTCCAAAAATAAATAACATTTTTGTTAGGTAGATTTGTGTTAAAACACAAATGACATTTTTGTTAAATAGATTTATGTTACAAAAAAATATTCAACTTGTTAAAAATTAGAATTGTTAACAATATGAAATATCACCTTTATTCATTTTGTTAAATTATAATTGTTAACAAAATGAAATTATCACTTTTATTCATTTTGTTAAAATTAGAATTGTTAACAATATGAAATATCACCTTTATTCATTTTGTTAAATTAGAATTGTTAACAAAATGAAATTATCACTTTTATTCATTTTGTTAAAATTAGAATTGTTAACAATATGAAATATCATCTTTATTCATTTTGCTAAATTAGAATTGTGAACAAGATGAAATTTTCACTTTTATTCAATTTGTTAAAATTAGAATTGTTAACAACATGAATTATCACTTTATTTATTTTGTTGAAATAGAATAGTCAACAAAAATGAATGACCATTTTTAATCATTTTGTTGAAATAGAATTTTCAACAAAAATGAAAAGAACCGTTTTCAATCATTTTGTTGAAATAGAATTTTCAAAAAAAATGAAAAAGAACCATATTTAATCATTTTGTTGAAATAGAATTATCAATAAAAATGAAAGAATCGTTTCAATCATTTTGTTGAAATAGAATTGTCAACAAAAATTAATGATCACTTTTAATCATTTGCTGAAATAAAATTGTTAACAAAAATGAATGAATCAATTTTATTCATTTTGCTAAAATAGAATTGTTAAACAAATGAAGTCATCACTTTTATTTATTATGTTGAAATGGAATTGACAACAAAATAGAAATATCATTTTTATTAGTCTTGTTGAAATAGAATGGTCGACAAAATAAAAATATTAATTATTATTAGAATTAGAATAATTCATGTACAAACGAAAGTGCATTTTTATTGTCAAACTATATAATAGAATTTGTGTACAAACAAAAGTGCATTTTTATTGTCAAACTATATAATAGAATTTGTGTACAAATGAAAGTGCATTTTTATTATCAAACTATATAATAGAATTTGTGTACAAACGAAAGTGCATTTTTATTGTCAAACTATATAATAGAATTTGTGTACAAATAAAAGTGATATTTTTATTGTCCGACTATACAATAGAATTAGCGTACAAATTAAAGTGACATTTTTATTGCCAAATTATACAATAGAATTTGTGTACAAATGAGAGTGACATTTTTACTGCCAAATTATACAATAGAATTTTTGTACAAATGAAAGTGACATTTTTGTTGTCAAAATTATACATTAGAATTTGTATGCAAATTAAAGAGATATTTTCATTGTTAAGTTATACATTAGAATTTGTATGCAAATTAAAATAAACATTTTTATGAGTTATGTTATACATTGAAACTATATACAAATTTAAATATTTCTTTTTATTTGTTAAGGATAAAAAGGGAAATTGCATATAAATAATTGTAATTTTTATTTTGTCATTAGTGACAATGTCATGTAACTAGATTACATTTTTATTTGACATTAGGAATGTAGAAATTGTTATGTAAACAAATTACATTTCATTTGACATTAGAAACATGTAGTGAATCCGTGTAAATCAAATACATATTTATTCGACATTATAAACAAAATGAAATGGTTATGCAAAATAAAACATTCTTTTATTTGGCATATTAAGCACATTAGTGAAATCGTTGAGTGATTTATATTTATATATAATTATATATATATATATATATATATAAATTAAACGAATCGCCCGCGGTAGTTCACATTTCAGAACCGTAACTTTAAACGATTATACTGAAAGATCCGACCGTCGGATTTTCCCAAAACTAGAACCGTTAGGTCCTCTTTGGGAAGGTCTTTCCAAGATATTAATTTTGTTTAAATCCAATGGTTAGACTTTGAGATATGTGTAAATCATGTTTGGATAAAAACAGCGCTACGACCGTCTATTGACCCAAAACATCGTTAAAATAAATTGGGCTATTTTTATATAAATAAAATAGTGACAAATCATTATAAAATAAAATAACGATATGAAATGATTTAAATTATATATATGCGAGAATTATTTGAAAAGACCGAGTTCAATCTCATTTCAAATAATTATACGACAATTTAAATCGAAGATATTAAAGACGATGATTGAAGATCGGCGATCTTCACATCGAATGGACGACTACTGATGCCCAACATTGGGTAGCTCCCAGTAAAGGGTTAAAGTGGTAGTTGTCCGGACGTACTTGTTGATTGTCCAGGTAAGCGAGCACCTCTTTTTTTTGGACATACGGGACGAGGAATAAGGTGTCTCCGGTTTCGTTAAGACCCAGAACGGACTTGTAAATGGATGTGTGTCTGACATTGGATTTCATTCCATGTAAATTGATTTCTATTTAATATATATCCGTTTGGTGGCGTAGAATTTATTATCTTTTTGTTAACACCCTTCTCTGAGACGCATGAGCATAGAGGTTATATATTGGTAGTTATCGATTGCATGGCGTGGATTGTCAATGTGGCATGCCATGATGCAAATGATCATGGCTTTTGTTGAAAAGAAGAGCCTTGTGGTTGATAATCAAAGCATAGAATATTTCAGCATAGCTTTGTGTATAGGGTTACTTCGCGAGCCTCACACCTCGGTAAGAGTCAGAAACGGGATAAGTGAAAGCATGGAGTGCACACGTTTCTTTCTAGCTAGAAGTGGTGTCAGGTATGGATCCTAGACATTTTTACTTATGTGGATGACGGATTATGAGGTACCTTGGATATATTGGTCGGTATTGACCAAATGATAGGTTCAATAGGACTGGGAAACGTGTAACACCCCGCGAATTCTATAACTGTGAAATTCACAAATTAAAGTATAATTAATTTCAAATCAAAGAACTAAGGAAACGGGATACGCCATTGCGTTCGTCTCGGAAAAATACGCGAAATAGAGTCCGAGTTTTCGAAAAACGGAGTCCGTATGAAGAAGATATGGCCTTCGGAAGTTTCTAAATTAAGTTTAAAATTCGAACAGAATAAAACAGCTCAGAAAAACAAGTTTAAATTCCAAAATCGGGCCCAATTGGCCAGGGCGGGAAAACTCCCGCCTAATGCACCCAGGTCGACTGGGCTGTCGACCTGGTCTAGCCAGGTCGACAGGGCTGTCGACAGGGCTGTCGACCTGGTCCAGAGCCAGGTCGAACCCAGCCCAACCTGGCTGGCCTATTCTATGTTGGTCGATTTTCAGAAGTCTGCTTTGTCATTAGGGCTAGGTGGCAGGCTCTAATTGGTCCCTCTTTCGAATGAATGGCTACGATCAATCCAAGCAACATCGATGGTCCTAATCAGTTCATAACCCCTATAAAAATGACCCTAGACTCAACCTAATCTATTCATTCAGAAATAAGAACAAGGCCATCATGTTGCTGAGGAACGACTAGGAGTAGCCACCAATTGGAGAGAGGATTAGGAGGCAAATTCTAAAGCATAAAGCAACTTAATCAAATCAAATCAACAAGGAATCGCATCTCCAAATTCCTAAATTGGAGAATTCGCCACACAATTGTAAGTAGAGTATTATTTTGGTATGAACAAATAACTGTGTTGGTTTGTATACTTGATTGTGGTGATAAATAATTCATATTTGTGCATTACTATGATTCTTATCGATTTGGAATATTGTATAGCGATTGGATATTCGCAAAGTATGTTATTCATTATAAAAACTACATGTTTGCGGTAGTTTTATGCAAGTATACGTTTGGATATTCTCAAAATATGTAATTCATGTCGAAGCTACATGTATATAGTTGTTTAATTGAATTCATGCAAGTTTGAGGTTTTGCTACTATGCCATCATAATGTATATTTTTGTACAAAAATCATTTTGTGCGTAATTGGAACAAATTTGGGTTATTATAGTTCATATGAAACTATGTTGAAATTTTGGCACCATAATCTATGTATTAAGCCATGCTTTTGTACTAGAAAACTTATTTGCAAACTTACGGATATGACTAGGCTATGATTGATATTTTGCATAATTGAAATCCATGTTAGGTCTATATTGTTAACAAGAATTATATGATGACATATGTGGTACATAGCTAGGCTAGATTCAAAATCCCATTTGCAAGTTTGCATGACTAAAGTAAAAATCATGATTTCATGTTAGAAATATTTATGCCATGGTTATGTGAAAAGATTTAAAATCATGATTAAGTTGAACTATACTTTTGTGTTAGTAACAAAAGTAAGCACCTTTGTAAACATGTAGTAATCTTATGAACATGATTTGCTTATGTTTGACATTATGACTGAATAAAAATATAGGTTTATGTTGTAGTTAAGCCTATGTGTCAATAGTGATATTCTTAACTTAACTACAAGTTTACATGGTTTGATTCATGTCACTTATGCTTTATGACCAAAGTATATGTTACCACTATGCAAGTACACCAGTTTCTATTTTGTAGTTCCAACGTCACGTTGCAAGTTCATGCGTTCACATTCCCCTTTTTGTGTATGTAATCACGCTTTAAGCCTCCCCTTTTTCTCATGGCTAAGCTGGGCTTAAAAGCCTAAGCCCAACATATATTATAATAAACGAACGTATTAAACGGGGGAAAATAGCGTTGGGCCAAATTAATTAATAAATGAAAATATAAAGTAGAAGGGCCCAAATTCAAGTATGGGTTGGGCCCATGATTGGTGTAACCTTTACACCATTAACTTAATAATGGGCCGCAAATATTTACATATAAGAAAATAAAGAAGAAAGACAAAATATGTAAATGTAGAACATACGATGTGTTTAACCCGAGGTTGGATTGAGTTGTGATGTAAACCTGCCCGGAACCGCCCGGCTGTCCAGTAGTCACAACAATACCTATCCAATGTGGGAGGTTAAACATGGAGCCCAATAAGGACCCGAGGTTAGACTGAGTTGTGGCGTAAGACTGCCCGGAACCAACCGGCAACAGGCAGCCACAACAATACCTGTCTAATGTGAGAGGTCAAGGCTTTAATAAGACAATTAAGGCTGAGTCAGGATTGTTAGGATTAAGTGAACTAAAGACTTAATCAAAATAGAACATGCTAAACTAAACGGACTGGTGGGGGTTAGGTTAGAAAACACTTAACCAACTTAGCATGTTGGCTAGAGATAGAAAACCTAGTAACGGGGGACCCTTTTCAGCAGTAACCCTAGAAGGTGTATCATGATACCCTGAAACTAGGCAGGGTGGGGCACGATTACTGGGCTGACTGTAAGAGGTCAAATCGACGGCGGTGGTGTAGTAGTGTAGGTTCTAACGGGGTGCGGGCGTGCACACACTCCGGCGCAGAAAAATAAGGCACTGGACACCAGTAGCATACCTGTGCATTCTAGGATTGTGTCGGGCCGCCACCATGGGACTTGATACACCCCATGGTGGGACCAGCATAGATAACTACAACATCGGGGGTTGTAAGACACATGTAACTATGCGAGTAGGAGCCGGTCATCATAGAATGGATCACTTCACCCTGATTATGGGGTGCCTGTTGGGAACTAGTTTATCGTGGGTTCAGAGATTAACATGGGGTACGATAGTATATTCGACCCTAGACAACCTAACCAAGTTTATAGTGCTTTCCCACTTCTTGTTTATACTTATCATACACAGTTCTTTATTCATAGACAGAACAGTCCTAGACTTACTCAGGCTTTATGTCTGACTCTACTTTTCTTTCGTCTTCTTTTCTTCCGATTCCCCCCCCCAGGTCCACAGGGAGGGAACACAGCAGCTTGACCAGCCTTAACATCCAGCTTGAAGAGGAGAAATGTATTGCTTGGACCTTTTCGTTTTGAACTATGGCTTTGGACAACCACTATGGGGCTTTTGCAGTTTATCTATGTTTTATTTATGCTTCTTTAAATAATGTAATCAAGACAGATTATGGAAGTGTTATGTTATGTTTTTGGAAAAGATGTAAGACAATTATGGTCATGTTGTTGTAGCACGTATTTGCTTTTATGAAATAAGAGTTGTTGTTTTTCCGCTGTTTACAAATATGTGTTCTTATATCTGTCTTGTATATCTGTGACTTATACTTATAAACCTCCACCAAAATTAGGGCATTCCCTTTGAGAGTGACCCTAACGGAGGTGGGGTGTTTCACTTGGTATCAGAGCATAGGTTTACCAGATAAGATAAAAAGTTTTGAAAATTTATTTTCAAAAAGGAAATTTAAAGAAGCATTTAAAAAAAAAAGATAAAAATATTATTTTATTTTAAAAGGCAAAGTCCACTCCCCAAAGCCATAGGTATTATCTCTTATCCTTCGTTTTGAATCTATCCTTTTTGTTTTAGCATGTCTGAAGAACTTAACTTGCCAGAAGGGGTGCCAATACCTGGTTGGTTTAGACGGTTCTTAGAAGCAAGAGCCACTCAGCCAGGTCCTACCATTCCTCCTCCCCCAGCTGCCGGAAATCATCCAGCTGCAGCGGCACCTTTTCCTCCACCTCCTCCTCGGGGAAACACTTTTGCTAAGATATGTAAAGATTTTAAAGCTATGGGCGGAAAGGATTTCCATGGAACTGAGTCCTTCGTGGCAGCTAGAAATTGGCTGAAAGAAACGGAGGACCTATTCATCATCTTTGAGGTAGAAGATAGACAAAAAGTACAACTGGCAGTATGGCTATTAAAGGGCGAGGCCTCCTACTGGTGGGAAGTCACTAATGCAGAAAGACCAGTGGAGACATGGGAGGACTTTAGGGCAAGGTTTGAGACTAAATTTCTCTCAGATGCGGAAAGAAGTTTGCAGTTGGAAAATTTCTTATTTCTTAAGCAAGGGGACAAGACAGTCAGAGAGTATGTGAATCAGTTCGATGAGCTGGCTAGGTTTGGGCTTGACCTAGTCAACACCCCGCACAAGAAGGCTCTCCGTTTCGTCAAAGGGTTGAATGAGCCATTACACAGTTTGGCCATGACCCATATACCCATGGGAGCCACGTATGAAAGATTGGTGCAAATGGCATTGCTGAATGAAGAGGATAAGGGCAAGAAGGAGACAAAGGCAGAAAGCTCTCAAGGGAAGAAAGAGGGTTTGCACCTAAGAAGACAGACTTTAAGAAGGGCGGGAAAGGCAACAAAGAGAAGAGGAAGTGCAATTTCTATGGCAAAGTGGGGGCACTTAGTTAAGGACTGCCGGAAAAAGAAGGCCAAGGAGAATGGTGGGTGCTTTTCTTGCGGTGAGACAGGCCACAGGGCTAAGGACTGCCCAAAGAAACGAGGACAGGGGCAGAGGGCTGGATCCACCCCAGGGGCACAGGTTCATGTGCTGGAAGCGCCACCTCTGCAACAGCGAGGTATAAATACTTCTGTAGAAAGTGTAGTTTATCTTTATGATCACCCCGTTCGCACTTTATTTGATTCTGGCGCATCACACTCCTTTATCTCGTCTGCTTTAGTAGAATCTCTGCACCTAAAAACTAGTATGGTAGAGGACCCCTTAATTGTTTCAAACCCAATTGGGGGCCCAGCTCATTTGTCTATGATCTGTTTGGGATTGAAAATTTCTATTCTAAGTGTAGAATTTCAATGTAGTGCCTTTGTTTTGGGCTTTTCGAGTTATGGTTTGATTTTGGATATGGATTGGCTATCCAGTAATGGGGCCATCCTTGATTGTGAGAAAAGGGTTGTTAGGCTCCTAACCCAACTCGGTAATACTTTGGAAATTTCTTGTCATCCCTCATACGCGGTTATGCTTAGTTACCTTGAATCGCTAGATGCCTCTGTTGAAAATTTGCAATCAGTTAAAGTGGTCCGGGAATATCCGGATGTCTTCGAAGAGGTGAAGGGCTTGCCTCCGAAGCGGGAAATAGACTTCCGCATATATCTTGTAGATAATGCAAAGCCCGTTGCGTTGCCCGTTAGACACATGGCTCCACGAGAAAGGAAAGAGCTCAGTAAACAGATTAAAGAGCTTCTAGAAAAGGGGTTCATTAGGAGGAGCATTTCAGAATGGGGCGCTCCAGTGGTGTTCGCTACAAAGGTAGATGGTTCACTCCGTCTATGTGTTGACTATAGGGAGCTCAACAAGCTAACGAAAAAGAATAGGCACCCGCTCCCTAGAATTGATGATTTGTTTGACCAGCTTGTAGGAGCGTCTGTTTTCTCCCAACTCGATTTAGCAACCGGTTTTCATCAGCTAAGGGTGGCTGAAGATAGCATCGATAAAACGGCGTTCAGAACCCTAGACGGCTTCTTTGAATGGCTTGTCATGCCTTTCGGCTTGACAAATGCACCTGCTTACTTCGTGGACCTGATGAGTAGGGTATTTAGAGATTTCCTCAACAAATTCGTAGTGGTCTTCGTAGATGATATCCTTATCTTCTCAAAGAGTGAAGAGGAACATGCTCAGCACTTAAGGGCAATCATGGAAACTTTTCGAGTCCATCAACTAAAAGCAAAATTCTCCAAATGCCACTTTTGGAGAGAAGAGGTGAGGTTCCTTGGGCACATAGTATCCAAACAAGGGTTAGCAGTGGACCCTGCTAAGGTAGTGGCGGTACAGGATTGGAAGACACCAAGGAATGAAACCGAGGTCCGAAGCTTTCTAGGACTAGCAGGTTTCTATCGAAAGTTTATAAGGGATTTTGCGAAAATCTCAGCTCCGCTCACGAAATTAACTAAGAAGAATCTAGTGTTCAATTGGGATTTGGATTGCGAGTTTGCTTTCCAACGACTGAAAAGGGCTCTTACAACAGCCCCAGTTTTGACGCTGCCAGATGGGAGCAAGATGTTCACTGTTTATACGGATGCATGTGGGACAGGGCTAGGCGCCGTCTTAATGCAAGAAGGAAGGGTAGTAGCTTATGGCGGGAGGCAGTTGAAAGTGCACGAAAAGAACTACCCAACCCACGATCTTGAGTTAGCCGCCATCGTCTTTGCACTCAAGTCTTGGCGACACTATCTCCTAGGTGAGAAGTTCGAACTTTACACTGACCATAAATCGTTAAAATATCTTTTCTCGCAGAAGGATCTTAACTTGAGGCAACAAAGATGGATGGAGTTTCTTGCCTCGTACGATTTCGAAATCTCCTACACTCCGGGCAAAGGCAACGTAGTGGCAGACGCGTTGAGCCGAAAGAAATTGACTCTAAGCCCGTTGTTTGTGGAAAGACAAAGCCTAGAGTTTATAGCCAGCTTCGACTTTAGGCCTTCCTCCGATTTCGCACCAGGCTTGCTAGCATCTCTCGAAGTGCGCCCAACTTTAGTGGATTCAGTAGGGACAGCACAACGCGAAGACCCTCAGCTTGTGGAAACAATTGATAGGCTAATTAGGGGTGAGACTTCAAGTCACCTCAACAGATATTCCATCGACGATAAGGGTTTGCTAAGGCGAGATGGTAGACTATGCGTCCCACAAACAAAAGATTTAGTAAAGAAGGTTCTCGAGGAAGCACATCACTCCAAGATGATGATACACCCAGGCGGAGATAAAATGTACAAAGATATAAAAAGGACTTTCTTCTGGAGCGGCATGAAAAAGGACGTGGCAGAGTTCGTTTCTAGGTGTATGGTGTGCCAACAGATTAAGGCGGAGCAGAAAAAGCCTGGCGGACTGCTACATCCTCTGGAGGTCCCGCAGTGGAAGTGGGATAGCATCTCAATGGACTTCATCGATGGGCTGCCTAGGTCTAGGAGAGGCAACACTAGCATTTGGGTAATAGTGGATAGGCTTACTAAAAGCGCCCACTTTTTACCTGTCAAAAGTAAAAGAACTGCCTTATCCCTAGCATCACTTTACCTCAAGGAAATTGTTCGACTCCATGGAATACCATCTAGCATTGTTAGTGACCGAGACCCCATCTTCACCAGTGAGTTTTGGCGGAGTCTGCAAGAAGCAGTAGGAACGCAGTTATGCTTGAGCACAGCCTATCATCCCCAAACCGACGGCCAAACAGAGAGAGTGAACAGAGTTTTGGAAGACCTTTTAAGACTGTGCGTCCTTGACTTCGGAGGGACATGGGAAGACCACCTTCCTTTGGTGGAATTTGCCTACAATAACAGCTATCAAGCAACCATCGGAATGGCACCCTTCGAAGCTTTATATGGAAGACCGTGCCGATCGCCCACTTGTTGGTGGGAGTCTACGGATAAGCTCATACTTGGACCAGATATGATCCGAGAGACTTCAGAGAAAGTAGACTTAATATGAAGAAGGATGAAGACGGCCCAAGACAGACAAAAGTCCTATGCCGACAAGAGAAGGACCGACCTTGAATTTGAGGTTGGAGACAGAGTTTTTCTCAAGGTATCACCGCTAAGGAACGTTGTTCGTTTTGGAACCACAGGAAAACTGGCACCAAGGTTCGTAGGGCCATTCCCTATCATCGAGAAAATTGGGAAAATGGCCTATAGATTAGAGCTACCCGAGAAGTTGGCTGGAGTCCACAACGTTTTTCACGTTTCACATCTCCGAAAATGTCTACATGAGTCAGCTGAGGTGGTAGAGCCAAATATCCTCGAAGAGGCCGAAGTGGAACGCGAAGCAACCATAAGAAAAGTTCCAACCCGCATATTAGGAACGGAAGTGAAGAAGCTACGCAACCGCGAAGTCAAGCTCGTCAAAGTTCAGTGGAGCGACGCCGAGGGAGACGCGACTTGGGAAACTGAAGCTAGAATACGCACTGCCTACCCTTTTCTATTCGAGGGTACATCCTTGATCTTTCCTTTTCCTTAAGTTGCGCTTTTATCTATCTTTTTAGGTATATTTCCTCGACCTTATCTTTTAGGTAGAAACCCTTTGGGTGGAAACATGTAACTGAAACATGTTATGGATGATGGTTGCAAGTGGTTGCAAGTGATTGCTAGTGGTTGCTCGTGGTTGCATATACACACACAATCTAGGTTTTAGATCGGCTCAGTCACTTCATATTGCATATGCATATATGTTTGCATTCGTATAAAGTTGAACTCTAATGTGTTGTCATGTGGATGTTGCATTTGTATTGAATGATTGTGCACTTATGTAGAATCAAGAATAGGAAAATTTGCATACATAATGGATTCATGGCACCTACATAATTCGCATTAAGGAGGTCAACTGAATCAGTAGACCGCCTGATTTTGCATTAGATAAGTTCATTTACACACACACTTCGCATATGATCATGAAGCATTAGAAGTCTTTTAAGGACAATGGATGCTCGTGTTTGATGGATGAGTAGATGGATGATTGGATGTTAGGATATACATTCCTCCTAACTTAAAATTTCGGGGACGAAATCCTTTTAAGTGGGGGAGAATGTAACACCCCGCGAATTCTATAACTGTGAAATTCACAAATTAAAGTATAATTAATTTCAAATCAAAGAACTAAGGGAAACGGGATACGCCATTGCGTTCGTCTCGGAAAAATACGTGAAATAGAGTCCGAGATTTCGAAAAACGGAGTCCGTATGAAGAAGATATGGCCTTCGGAAGTTTCTAAATTAAGTTTAAAATTCGAACAGAATAAAACAGCTCAGAAAAACAAGTTTAAATTCCAAAATCGGGCCCAATTGGCCAGGGCGGGAAAACTCCCGCCTAATGCACCCAGGTCGACTGGGCTGTCGACCTGGTCTAGCCAGGTCGACAGGGCTGTCGACAGGGCTGTCGACCTGGTCCAGAGCCAGGTCGAACCCAGCCCAACCTGGCTGGCCTATTCTATGTTGGTCCATTTTCAGAAGTCTGCTTTGTCATTAGGGCTAGGTGGCAGGCTCTAATTGGTCCCTCTTTCGAATGAATGGCTACGATCAATCCAAGCAACATCGATGGTCCTAATCAGTTCATAACCCCTATAAAAATGACCCTAGACTCAACCTAATCTATTCATTCAAAAATAAGAACAAGGCCATCATGTTGCTGAGGAACGACTAGGAGTAGCCACCAATTGGAGAGAGGATTAGGAGGCAAATTCTAAAGCATAAAGCAACTTAATCAAATCAAATCAACAAGGAATCGCATCTCCAAATTCCTAAATTGGAGAATTCGCCACACAATTGTAAGTAGAGTATTATTTTGGTATGAACAAATAACTGTGTTGGTTTGTATACTTGATTGTGGTGATAAATAATTCATATTTGTGCGTTACTATGATTCTTATCGATTTGGAATATTGTATAGCGATTGGATATTCGCAAAGTATGTTATTCATTATAAAAACTACATGTTTGCGGTAGTTTTATGCAAGTATACGTTTGGATATTCTCAAAATATGTAATTCATGTCGAAGCTACATGTATATAGTTGTTTAATTGAATTCATGCAAGTTTGAGGTTTTGCTACTATGCCATCATAATGTATATTTTTGTACAAAAATCATTTCGTGCGTAATTGGAACAAATTTGGGTTATTATAGTTCATATGAAACTATGTTGAAATTTTGGCACCATAATCTATGTATTAAGCCATGCTTTTGTACTAGAAAACTTATTTGCAAACTTACGGATATGACTAGGCTATGATTGATATTTTGCATAATTGAAATCCATGTTAGGTCTATATTGTTAACAAGAATTATATGATGACATATGTGGTACATAGCTAGGTTAGATTCAAAATCCCATTTGCAAGTTTGCATGACTAAAGTAAAAATCATGATTTCATGTTAGAAATATTTATGCCATGGTTATGTGAAAAGATTTAAAATCATGATTAAGTTGAACTATACTTTTGTGTTAGTAACAAAAGTAAGCACCTTTGTAAACATGTAGTAATCTTATGAACATGATTTGCTTATGTTTGACATTATGCCTGAATAAAAATATAGGTTTATGTTGTAGTTAAGCCTATGTGTCAATAGTGATATTCTTAACTTAACTACAAGTTTACATGGTTTGATTCATGTCACTTATGCTTTATGACCAAAGTATATGTTACCACTATGCAAGTACACCAGTTTCTATTTTGTAGTTCCAACGTCACGTTGCAAGTTCATGCGTTCACATTCCCCTTTTTGTGTATGTAATCACGCTTTAAGCCTCCCCTTTTTCTCATGGCTAAGCTGGGCTTAAAAGCCTAAGCCCAACATATATTATAATAAACGAACGTATTAAACGGGGGAAAATAACGTTGGGCCAAATTAATTAATAAATGAAAATATAAAGTAGAAGGGCCCAAATTCAAGTATGGGTTGGGCCCATAATTGGTGTAACCTTTACACCATTAACTTAATAATGGGCCGCAAATATTTACATATAAGAAAATAAAGAAGAAAGACAAAATATGTAAATGTAGAACATACGATGTGTTTAACCCGAGGTTGGATTGAGTTGTGATGTAAACCTGCCCGGAACCGCCCGGCTGTCCAGTAGTCACAACAATACCTATCCAATGTGGGAGGTTAAACATGGAGCCCAATAAGGACCCGAGGTTAGACTGAGTTGTGGCGTAAGACTGCCCGGAACCAACCGGCAACAGGCAGCCACAACAATACCTGTCTAATGTGAGAGGTCAAGGGTTTAATAAGACAATTAAGGCTGAGTCAGGATTGTTAGGATTAAGTGAACTAAAGACTTAATCAAAATAGAACATGCTAAACTAAACGGACTGGTGGGGGTTAGGTTAGAAAACACTTAACCAACTTAGCATGTTGGCTAGAGATAGAAAACCTAGTAACGGGGGACCCTTTTCAGCAGTAACCCTAGAAGGTGTATCATGATACCCTGAAACTAGGCAGGGTGGGGCACGATTACTGGGCTGACTGTAAGAGGTCAAATCGACGGCGGTGGTGTAGTAGTGTAGGTTCTAACGGGGTGCGGGCGTGCACACACTCCGGCGCAGAAAAATAAGGCACTGGACACCAGTAGCATACCTGTGCATTCTAGGATTGTGTCGGGCCGCCACCATGGGACTTGCTACACCCCATGGTGGGACCAGCATAGATAACTACAACATCGGGGGCCGTAAGACACATGTAACTATGCGAGTAGGAGCCGGTCATCATAGAATGGATCACTTCACCCTGATTATGGGGTGCCTGTTGGGAACTAGTTTATCGTGGGTTCAGAGATTAACATGGGGTACGATAGTATATTCGACCCTAGACAACCTAACCAAGTTTATAGTGCTTTCCCACTTCTTGTTTATACTTATCATACACAGTTCTTTATTCATAGACAGAACAGTCCTAGACTTACTCAGGCTTTATGTCTGACTCTACTTTTCTTTCGTCTTCTTTTCTTCCGATTCCCCCCCCCCCCAGGTCCACAGGGAGGGAACACAGCAGCTTGACCAGCCTTAACATCCAGCTTGAAGAGGAGAAATGTATTGCTTGGACCTTTTCGTTTTGAACTATGGCTTTGGACAACCACTATGGGGCTTTTGCAGTTTATCTATGTTTTATTTATGCTTCTTTAAATAATGTAATCAAGACAGATTATGGAAGTGTTATGTTATGTTTTTGGAAAAGATGTAAGACAATTATGGTGATGTTGTTGTAGCACGTATTTGCTTTTATGAAATAAGAGTTGTTGTTTTTCCGCTGTTTACAAATATGTGTTCTTATATCTGTCTTGTATATCTGTGACTTATACTTATAAACCTCCACCAAAATTAGGGCATTCCCTTTGAGAGTGACCCTAACGGAGGTGGGGTGTTTCAAAACGTGTGTTCAGGAATTGCTAATCCCTAAGGTAAATTTGTGGACCGGTCCTGCAGGATCCAACAGTTCACTGCGGGGAATCCTGAGACATTTGCTAGAGTGTCTCGAATTGGTAAGGAGATTGTCCCTAGCCTTGACTCATGAACGAAACCCAATCTCCAATACGACATTACGGTTTTGATTGTAAACACATATATCGCGACATAGTATATGGTAGCTATGCCGTTTAGGATTGATACATTTACTTTGACAGTATTTTAAAACTGATTAGACACTAATATTAATATTAAATATTATTTTATACATATCAAACAAGTTTGATCATTATAAGGCAAATCTTTATCCTCCGGTTTGCGTTACATTGTGTGATGGGACACTTATAATGATTTCATTTTCTAAAAAGCATTACATTGTTTTTGAGTAAAAATTTATTTAATTTATGCACTGGCAATCCAATAGAGTAAACCTTTTCCGTGTTAGAGGCGTGGTCCTGTGATTAGCCATATTGTTAGTTAAGTTAGGAAGGATTTCTCATACCAGTCTCATGACTGACTCATAGTTTGTTTCACTTTGCAAACTCAGGTGCCCTTTCACACGGGCAACCAAGTGACAGGTTCAGGTTATTTTGGACATATGTTGGATTGAAGTATGCTTATGGACAGAAGACGAAGATCATTTTTTTCTTTTATTTCTACTTTGAGATATTTTAGACATCATTTATCCATATTGTACTTGATGGTGTTTTAGACTTATGTCTATTCGCTGAAACTTTCTATATGCTAAGTTGTATCTTGTAACTGTGCCACCCTAATGTTGTGATGTTGATGACATTTCTATTTTCCGCTACTATGATTTATGTGTTATGCTGTTATCTAAGATCTGAAGTTGTTGTGAATATTTTATATTCCAATGGTTATCCTTGCTTTCGTACTACGGAAGTTTGGGGTTATCACAAAATGTAGAAAATGTCATGTAAATAAATTATCATTTACTTGTCATTAGAAATGAAGTAAATGTCATGCAAATAAATTATCTTTTGCTTGTCGTTAGAAATGTAGAAAATGTCATGTAAATAAATTATGTTTTACTTGTCATTAGAAATGTAGAAAATGCCATGTAAATAAATTATCTTTTACTTGTCACTGGAAATGTAGAGGATATCATGTAAATAATTAACCTTTTTATATTGTCATTAGAACATATAGAAAGGTTATGCAAATAAAATACACGTTTATTTGACATTAAAAACATATAGAAAGGCTATGCAAATAAAATACATATTTATTTGACGTTAGAGACATGTAGAGAAGTTATGCAAATAAAATACATATTTATTTGACATTAGAGACATGTAGAGAAGTTATGCGAATAAGATACACTTTTATTTGACAGTAAAAACATATAGAAAGGTTATGCGAATAAAATACACGTTTATTTGACATTAAATAGAAAGGTTATGCAAAAAAATACTTATTTATTTGACATTAGAGACATTAGAGAAGTTATGCGAATAAAATACACTTTTATTTGACAATAAAAACGTATAGAAAGGTTATGCGAATAAAATACACTTTTATTTGACATTAAAAAGAATATATAAAGGTTATGCAAATAAAATACATATTTATTTGACATTAGAGACATGTAGAGAAGTTATGCAAATAAAATACATATTTATTTGACATTAGAGACATGCAGAGAAGTTATGCGAATAAGATACACTTTTATTTGACATTAAATTCATATAGAATGGTCATGCAAATAAAATACATATTTATTTGACATTAGAGACATGTAGAGAAGTTATGCAAATAAAATACATATTTATTTGATATTAGAGACATGTAGAGAAGTTATGCGAATAAAATACACTTTTATTTGGCATTAAAAACATATAGAAAGGTTATGCAAATAAAATACATATTTATTTGACATTAGAGACATGTAGAGAAGTTATGCAAATAAAATACATATTTATTTGACATTAGAGACATGTAGAGAAGTTATGCGAATAAAATACACTTTTACTTGACATTAAAAATATGTAGAAAGGTTATACGAATAAAATACATATTTATTTGACAATTAGAGACATGTAGAGAAGTTATGCAAATAAAATACATATTTATTTGACATTAGAAAACATGTAGAGAAGTTATGTAAATAAAATACATTTTTATTTGACACTGGAAACATGTAGAGAAGTTTTGCAAATAAAATACATATTTATTTGACATTGGAAAACATGTAGAGAAATTATGCGAATAAAATACATTTTTTATTTGACATTAGAAACATATAGATGTGTTATGCAAATAAAACTTCTTCTTTTATTTGACATTAGAGAACATTGAAAATGTTGTGCAAACAAGTTCTTTTTTATTTGTCATTAGAAAATATAGGAATTTGTATGCAAATAAAATTATCTCTTTTTATTTGTCATTAGAAACATTTGAATTTTTATGCAAAATAAAATATTCTTTTTATTGGGCATGTTAAACATGTTAGTGAAATCGTTGAACGATATATATATATATATATATATATTATACATATATAAATATAAATTTAAATTAAACGAACCGTGCGCGGTAGTTCGCATTTCAAAATCGTAACTTTAAACGATTATACTAAAAGATCCGACTGTTGGATTTTCTCAAAACTAGAACCGTCAGGTCCGCTTTGGGAAAATCTTTCCAACGATATAAAATTTGTTAAAAATCCAACAGTTAGATTTCGAGAAATGTGTAAATCAAATTTGGGTAAAAACAGCGCCAGGGCCGCCTATGGGCCTGAAGCGTCGTTAAATTAAATCGGACTATTTTTATATAAATAAAAATAGCGATAAATCATTATAAAATTAATATTAACGATATGAGATGATTTAAATTATATATATTCGATAATTATTTGAAAAGACCAAGTTCAATCTCATTTCAAATAATTATACGACGATTCAAATCGAAGATATTAAAGACGTTGATTGAAGATTGACAATCTTCACATAGAATGGACGACTACTGATGCCCAACATTGGATAACTCCCAGTAAAGGGTTAAAAATGGTAGTTGCCAAGACGTACTTGTTGATTGTCCGGATATGCGAGAACCTCTCTTTCGTATTGGACATACGGGACGAGAAATAAGGTGTCTCTGGTTTCGTTCAGACCCAGAACGGACTTGTAAATGGTTGTGTGTTTAACATTGGATTTCATTCTATGTGAATTGATTTCTATTTAATATATATCTGTTTGGTGGTAGAGAATTTATTCTCTTTCTTAACACCCTTCTCTGAGAAGCACGAGTTCAGAGGTTATATTTTGATAGTTATCGATCGCATGATGTGGTTTGTCAATGTGGCATACCAAGATGCAAGTGATCAAGACTTTTGTTGAAAAGCAGAGCCTTATGGTTGATGATCAAAGCACAACTCATTTGTGTATAGCTTTCTGTATAGCATTACTTCGCGAGCCTCACACCCCGATAAGTGTCAGAAAAGGGATAAGGGAACGCATGGAGTGCACACGTTTCTTTCTAGCTAGAAGCGGTGTCATGGTATGGAGCCCAGACATTTTTACTTACATGGACGATAGTTTGCGGGCCCTCGATTTATTAGTCGCTACTGGCCAAATGATAGGTCCAATAAGACCAGAAAACGTGTGTTCAGGAATTGCCAATCCACTAAGGTATAGTTGTGGACCGACCCTGCAAGATCAAAGGGTTCACTGCGGGGATGCTAAGATATTTGCTAGAGTGTCTTGAATCGGTAAGGACACCATCCCTAGCCTTGACTCATGATGGAAACCCAATTTCCAATACGACATTACAGATTTGATTGTAAACCTATATATGGCGACATAGTAGGATGGGGTACTATGCCGTCTAGGATTGATACATTTACTTTGAAAGTGTTTTAAAATAATCAGACACTAATAATAATATTAAATATTGTTTTATACATATCAAGCATGTTTGATCATTATAAGGTAAAACTTTATCCTCCAGTTTGCGTTGCATTGTGTGATGGGACTTGAGTCTTATAATGATTTCATTTTTCCAAAAAGCATTGCGCTGTTTTTAAAATATTTACTTAATTTATACACTGGTAATCCAATGGAGTAAACCCGTACCGCGTTAGCGGCGTGGTCCTGTGATTAGCCTTATTGTTAGATAAGTTAAGTAAGATTTCTCATACCAGTCCCATGACTGACTCGTAGTTTGTTTTCACTTGCAAACTTGGGTGCCCTTATTTTCCACATGGGCAGTCGAATGATAAGCTTCCTGCCTAACTTATAAATAAAAAGTCCAATTTCTACCATGTGGTAGGTATATATAGGCGAGGAATAGCAGATTTAACTTTTATCACTGTGATAACCCCAAACTTCCACTGGGTGAAAGTAAGGAATAATCATTTGGAATACAACATAAATTTATCAATACATATCACTGATACAACATAGCAGAGGAAAAACCATAGAATAATAACATTATAGCAGCGGAATTATAATGTCATCAACCACAGAAATTCAACAGTCACAGAATTCCAAATTGTTACATCAAGTTTTGCAGAAATTGAAATAAGTTCCAACTCCAAATTAAGCTACAAGAAATGAAACAAGTCTAATGTCTGAAAATAAAAAGAGAAAAATGCAATAGAGAGAAATGATAGATATCTTCAAAGCTCCAAGCCATCACCTCTCCACAAAAGCAAATCCAAGCAAAGATAATGAGCAACTCCAAGACAAGACTCCAAGCAAAGAATGAACCTGTTTACTTGGCTGCCCGTGTGTAAAGAGGGCACCCGAGTTTGCAAAAAGGTGAAACAAACTACGGGTCAGTCGTGGGACTGGTATGAGAATTCTTAACTAGTTTACTAATAATAATATGACAAATCCAAAGACCACGCCGCTAATGCGGAGCGGATTTACTCAATGGATTGTCGTGCATAATTTAAAGTGTCAGAACAAGCAGATAAATAGATCGTACAACATCGCAATGCTTTTTAGAAAAATGGAATCACCATAAGACTCAAGTCCCATCACACAATGCAACGCACACCAGAGGATAGAGTTTTCCCTTATGGTGATTAAACATGTTAAATACGGCAAATACAAGTTTAATATTATTATTAGTGTATAATAAAACATTTCAAAATAAATGTATCAATCCTAGGAAACATAGTACCCCATACTACTATATCTCCATACTAGTAATACAATCAAAACCGTAGGGTCGTATTTGGAATTTGGATTTCCATCTGAGTCAAGGCTAGGGAGGAGCTCCTTACCGATTTGAGACAATCTAGCCAGTGTCCCAGGATTGGTACTCTGTCCAACCCTTGGATCCTGCTGGGTCGGTCCACACTTACTTTTGTGGATTAGTTATGCCTGAACACATGTTTCCCGGTCCTATGGAACCTATCATCCGAGGCACCTCATTCCATCATCCACATAAGTAAAATGTCTGGGCTCCATACAATGACACCACTTCTAGCTAGAAAGAAACATATTGCTCTCCCTACGTTCCCTTCTCCCGTTTTAGGCTCCGCCGGTGTGTGAGGCTCGTGAAGTCACGTCATACGCAAAGTTATGCCTAAACAGGCTATGCTTTGATCATTCCACAAGGCCTGCTTTTCGACAAAGCCTTGATCTTGTGCATCTTAGCATGCCACATCGTCAATCCATACCATACTACTGATTTCTACCAACATATAACCTCTGAGCTCGTACGTCTCAGAGAAGGGTGTAAAACACCAACAGATATATGTTTAGCAGAGATCAAAAGATATAGTATCAAAGGAGTACCACGTCAGACATGCAATCCATTTATACGCTTATGCTCTGGGTCTGAGCGAAAGCCAATCCGTTCAATCAACATGTTCGTTCGGACAACGACCATGACTTCGAATTGGGAGCAAATCAATTCAAAGCCTCAATCGCTGTCTTCCTGAGGGGAAGATTGACGGTCTTCATTAGTCGCCTTCTTCTTCAATTCCCATCATCGTTTTGATTATTTGAAATGAGATTAGCTCGGCCTTTCCAAATAATCTTCGTATATATATGTATATATATATATTGAAAAACTCTTCCTTATCGTTATTTTATTTAATTAAAAATAATTAAATCTTTAATCAACTACGATTCAGGTCAATGGTGATTCTGGCGCTGTTTTCAACCAATTTTGATTTTCACATATCTAAAAATCTAACCGTTGGATTTTGACGTATTATATATTATTGGAAAGATTTTTCTAAGACGGTCCTAGCGGTTTCAGTTTCAAGAAAATCCGACGGTCGGATCTTCTTGTATAGTCATTTAAAGATATAATTTTAAAACGCGAATTACCGCGCAAGATTCGTTTAATTTTAATTATATATATATATATATATATATATATATATAAACATAAACCGTTTAATTCTTTATTCTTATGAATATTTCCATTCTTTATCTTTTCATCCCTTTTTATACAGTAGATTGTAAATCATACTTGAATGGTGAATTCTTCCTTTTTAATTCCTTTAATTTCTTTAATTTACGATAAAATGTAAATTTTATTTCATCGTCCAATTCCTTCTTTTAATTCCATTCTTACATGTAAAATGTAATTTATAATTCATCGTTCTTAAGTACATATAAAAATATAAATTTTATTTACAATGTGAATCCTACTTGTTGCTTACATTATAAAAATGTAATCTTTATTTACAAAGTAAGTCTATACATTCATTTCATAGAATAAAATGAAATTTCACTCATGCGGGTTAAATTCATTCATAATTTACATAATAATATGTAATTTACTTTATGCGGACTAATTTCATTCATAAAATAAAATGTAATTTATTTCATGCGATCTTAACTCATTCATAAAATGCATATACAAATGTATTTTATTTCATGCGATGTTAATTCATTCATAAAATACATATAAAAATGTAATTTATTTTATGAGGTCTTAATTCATTCATAGAATACATATAAAAATGTATTTTATTACATGCGATGTTAATTCATTCATAAAATACATATAAAAATGTAATTTATTCTATGTGGTCTTGATTCATTCATAAAATACATATAAAAATGTATTTTATATTATGCAGGCTTCATTCATTCATAAATTACATAAGCAAACGTAATTTATGTCATGTGGTCTAATTTCCTTTACAAATTATATAAATAATTGTAATTCATGTCATGCGGTCTAATTTCTTTTATAAATTACATAAATAAATGTAATTCATGTCATGCGGTCTAATTTCTTTTAGAAATTACATAAATAAATGTAATTCATGTCATGTGGTCTAATTTCTTTTATAAATTACATAAATAAATGTAATTCATGTCATGCGGTCTAATTTCATTTATAAATATTATAAATAATGTTAATTTTCTTACAGTGTAATTCCCCTTTTTATTTACATTATAAATAATGCAATTTTATCCTACGTTGTAATTACTATATAATGTACATTAAAAATAATGTAAGATGTACATACGGTGAGACTCATATATATTTACATATAAAAAATGTAAATTTAACATACGGTGAAATTTCTATATATTCACATTAAGAAAAATGTAAATTCTCATGCTTGTCACATTTTTATTGAATTTGCCTTCAACAAAATGTAAACTTCTATTCTCAAGTTACAATATAAAATCCATTCTTCTTCACAATGTAAAATTTACTCTTTAAACAAAATGTAAAGTCCATTCTTTTTATTACATTAAAATTACTGTAATTCTCCCTACGTTGAAATTTTTCATATATTAGCATTAGAAATAATGTTAACAAATCCTACGGTTAAATTTACATATATCAACATTAAAAATAATGTTAACAATTTCTACGGTCAAATTTTCATATGTTAACATTAAGAATAATGTTAACAATTTCTACGGTCAAATTTTCATATGTTAACATTAAAAATAATGTTAACAATCTCTACAGTTTTATTCACTATTTAATTTACATTAAAATGTTGTAAATTCATACATGTGGTGAAAATACTCTATTTACATAATAAAAATGAAAATTTCATGTCATCGCATTTTCTGATATTGAATTTACAAAATTAAATGTAAATTCATGTCATCGCCAATCCTAATATTGAATTTACGAAATAAAAATGTATATTCAAGTCAACGCAAAATTTTAACTTTAATTTACATAAATAAATGTAAATTTTATATCATCGCACAATTCTAGCTTTAATTTGCATAATAAAATGTCAATTTTATATCAACGCAAAATTCTAGCTTTAATTTGCATAATAAAATGTAAATTTAATATCAACGCAAAATTCTTGCTTTAATTTACATAATAAAATGTAAATTTAATATCAACGCAAAATTCTAACTATAATTTACAAATAAAAATGTAAATTCTATGTCAACGCACAATTCTAACTTTATTTACATAATAAAATGTAAAATTTATGTCATCACAACATTCTAACTTATGTTTACATAATAAAATGTAAAATTTATGTCAACGCAACATTCTAACTTTTATTTACGTAAATAAATGTAAAATTTATGTCATCACAACATTCTAACTTTTATTTACATAATAAAATGTAAAATTTTGTGTCATCGCCAATGCTAATATTGAATTTACAAAATAAAAATGTAAATTTTGTGTCAACGACGAATTTTAACATTAATTTACAAAATAAATTGTAAATCTCATATCAACGACCAATTCTAATTTTTAATTTACAAAACAGATTGTAAATTTCATATCTACATCAAATTCTAATTTTTAATTTACAAAATAAATTGTAAATTTCATCTCAACAACACATTCTAAATTTTTATTTACAAAATAAATTGTAAATTTCATGTTATCAAAAATTTACAACATTCAAATAATCCAAGAGGTCTAGATCTAACAGTTCAAATCAACATAACATACAGTGTGATGTATATTTTGGCATATGACAAATCGGCGAGGCATAATTCAATAATATTAACAAATAATCTATTTTAATTAGCCAATAATTTCAGATCTAACGTTTAGATTCGCGGATCTAACATCATACAATCATAAACAACTTAGATCCGTATTTCAATAACGCTACATAGCCAATCAATCAATATTTTTTTAATAACAAAGAATAAATAAATAATTAAATAAATTAAATTTAATTAAAAATAAATTCTCACTGTTGTTGGTTCTGAGATGAATCAAGTTTGGTCAGATTTGGTGTTCGAATTCAAGACGGTTGCGGATCTGAAACATTTTTCATGCAAATTCATATGAAAAATAAAAAAAAAACAGCTTTTAACAACTGTCACAGCCACAAAATCTGAAGCGTTACAAAATCTGAAGCTTTTACCTTTAGGAAAGTGTTCAAATCTTTGTTTTAAATTTGCCGGAGCTACGGTCGATGAAATGACGAACCGTTTGTTGGAGGTGCAAGAGCTTGGAGAGACCTATGATCGGCCAGAAGGTGGGGGCACTCGGCGACGACGGTGGGGCCCAGGTGAGGCGCGACCGTGGCAGGTTTGCGGGGCTATGGCGGCTTCGTCGAGGCACGGTTCGAGGTGATTCTTGTCGGAGATCGTAGAGCTCGGAAAGAGCTTCGAAACGGGTACTCACACGCTAAATTTCGTTGAAAAATGAAGGAGAAATCGAAGTTTGAAGATTTGATATGTAATGGGTTTCGGTGGTGAGAAATGTCGGCTGAAGAAGAAGAAGGGAACCCGATTTTTCTTTATATAATATTATATTAGGGTATTTAAATTATTATTCAATTGGCCCGCTTAAGCCCGTTTTGGTCCGAACTCTGATTTGGTCCTTCTTACTATCGTTCTTAAGGTTTTGACACCTTCTGAACGCAATGGGCTATGTCCCGAGGTCTAATTCTGAGGTCTGTTATGAGTTTTGGAATAATTACATTATTTTATTAATATTTTAATGTGTACCGTACATGAAAATTCACCGAGGTCACAAATTAACTTCAAAAATTCTCGAAAAATATATTTAGCTATGTTTTGATGCTGTGGACCTATGAAAATTAATTTCGTTCAATTCTGAGCCTATATGGATTTTTAATGAATTTTTTAAAGTCAAAAATTTGCCCGTTTACACTGAAAAATCAATTATAATTATATTTAAATTCTAAAAATTACCAAAAAATCATTTTTAGCTTTGTTTTGATGATACGAATCCAACAAAATTTATTTTGTTGAATTCTGAGACTTTTATAAAATGGCTATTTTTCAGTCAATTAATTTTGACCGAAATTGACAAAATACAGTTTCTTTTGCCACACTCACAAATTAACTCGGAAGATTCAAAAAATTGAAATCTATCAGTAATTTAATATTCCAAATCCAACAAAAGTGGTTTCGTTGAAAACGGACACTGTTTGAAAAATCATTATTTTCCATGGCTATATATTTTATATTAAAAATACATTTTTAAACAAATAATTTTCGAAACTCCAAATATATAAGTGTTTATACTTTTTAAATGCAGAAACGTCATTCCGGACTCAATGGAAGTGGTTTCGAGTTCAAATTCCTTCGTATGTGAAAAGTTGATTTTTGGACCATATATATATATTATATAAATTCTTACAGCGACCTTTCAAATTTTTTTATTTTGACATAACTTATAAATTATAATCTAAAATTTAAACTTCTTAAATTCATTATATAGATATTGACAATACGAACCTAACATTTCTTGTTTTATCCAATTTCGTTTTAGAACCAATTTTATATAATTTTTTCAAAGTTCAAAACTAAAATTTGAAACTACCGCACCCTTTCGGGCTTGGAAGGGAATTTATAAAACTTTTAAAGTCTTACTTCAAATAAAATAAATGTTTAATCGTTATTATTTAAAATAGCCAAAGCTCATTAAAATTATTTAAAATAAAATTTTAAATTTCCCCCAAAAATCAGGGTTGTTACAATCTCCCCCACTTAAGAACTTTTCGTCCTCGAAAAGGAAAAAGAAAAAGAAGAAAGAGGATAGTAGAGAGAGGAAGCCAAGCAACGACTCATAAAATCAAAACTCAAAAGGAAATAAAAGCAACATGGGAGATGTAACTTATTCTAGGCGTACCTATAGAAACATCAGACTTCCCTCCTCCTTCAGTAGAAACTGGCACTGAAGAAGCTGGTCCTTTCGCTCCTTCGTAAACATGTGCCACTTGAGCATCGCCACTTTCTTTAGTCTTCTTCGAATGTATGATCAAGGGAAGAGTCAAAACAACTGAAATGGTGATTCTAAGAGATAGAAAAGATCGAAGGATGAATGAAAAGATAACGAAAGTGACTGGCTATTATGTATCACATGAAATGTTCGCCATAGAATATTGTGATTCTATGTAAACGAATTTGTTATAAATATGTTATATTCTAAAGCTAAGTTTAACCAAAGCTCTGATACCAACTGTGATAACCCCAAACTTCCACTGGGTGAAAGTAAGGAATAATTATTTGGAATACAACATAAATATATCAATACATATCACTGATACAACATAGCAGAGGAAAAACCATAGAATAATAACATTATAGCAGCGGAATTATAATGTCATCAACCACAGAAATCCAACAATCACAGAATTCCAAATTATTACATCAAGTTTTGCAGAAATTGAAATAAGTTCCAACTCCAAATTAAGCTACAAGAAATGAAACAAGTCTAATGTCTGAAAATAAAAAGAGAAAAATGCAATAGAGAGAAATGATAGATATCTTCAAAGCTCCAAGCCATCACCTCTCCACAAAAGCAAATCCAAGCAAAGATAATGAGCAACTCCAAGACAAGACTCCAAGCAAAGAATGAACCTGTTTACTTGGCTGCCCGTGTGTAAAGAGGGCACCCGAGTTCGCAAAAAGGTGAAACAAACTACGGGTCAGTCGTGGGACTGGTATGAGAATTCTTAACTAGTTTACTAATAATAATATGACAAATCCAAAGACCACGCCGCTAATGCGGAGCGGATTTACTCAATGGATTGTCGTGCATAATTTAAAGTGTCAGAACAAGCAGATAAATAGATCGTACAACATCGCAATGCTTTTTAGTAAAATGGAATCACCATAAGACTCAAGTCCCATCACACAATGCAACGCACACCAGAGGATAGAGTTTTCCCTTTTGGTGATTAAACATGTTAAATACGGCAAATACGAGTTTAATATTATTATTAGTGTATAATAAAACATTTCAAAATAAATGTATCAATCCTAGGAAACATAGTACCCCATCCTACTATATCTCCATACTAGTAATACAATCAAAACCGTAGGGTCGTATTTGGAATTTGGGTTTCCATCTGAGTCAAGGCTAGGGAGGAGCTCCTTACCGATTTGAGACACTCTAGCCAGTGTCCTAGGATTGGTACTCTGTCCAACCCTTGGATCCTGCAGGTTCAGTCCACACTTACTTTTGTGGATTAGTTATGCCTGAACACATGTTTCCCGGTCCTATGGGACCTATCATCCGAGGCGCCTTATTCCATCATCCACATAAGTAAAATGTCTGGGCTCCGTACCATGGCACCACTTCTAGCTAGAAAGAAACATACTGCTCTCCCTGCGTTCCCTTCTCCCGTTTTAGACTCCGCCGGTGTGTGAGGCTCGTGAAGTCACGTCATACACAAAGCTATGCCTAAACAGGCTATGCTTTGATCATTCCACAAGGCCTGCTTTTCGACAAAGCCTTGATCTTATGCATCTTAGCATGCCACATCGTCAATCCATACCATACTACTGATTTCTACCAACCTATAACCTCTGAGCTCGTACGTCTCAGAGAAGGGTGTAAAACACCAACAGATATATGTTTAGCAGAGATCAAAAGATACAGTATCAAAGGAGTACCACGTCAGACATGCAATCCATTTATACGCTTATGCTCTGGGTCTGAGCGAAAGCCAAATCCGTTCAATCAACATGTTCGTTCGGACAACGACCATGACTTCGAATTGGGAGCAAATCAATTCAAAGCCTCAATCGTTGTCTTCCTGAGGGGAAGATTGACGGTCTTCATTAGTCGCCTTCTTCTTCAATTCTCATCGTCGTTTTGATTATTTGAAATGAGATTAACTCGGCCTTTCCAAATAATCTTCGTATATATATATGTATATATATATATATTGAAAAACTCTACCTTATCGTTATTTTATTTAATTAAAAATAATTAAATCTTTAATCAACGATGATTCAGGTCAATGGTGATTCTGGCGCTGTTTTCAACCAATTTTGATTTTCACATATCTAAAAATCTAACCGTTGGATTTTGACGTATTATATATTGTTGGAAAGATTTTTCCAAGACGGTCCTAGCGGTTTCAGTTTCAAGAAAATCCGACGGTCGGATCTTCTTGTATAGTCATTTAAAGATATAATTTTAAAACGCGAATTACCGTGCTCGATTCGTTTAATTTTAATTATATATATATATATATATATATAAACATAAACGTTTAATTCTTTATTCTTATGAATATTGCCATTCTTTATCTTTTCATCCCTTTTTATACAGTAAATATTAAATCATACTTGAATTGTGAATTCTTCCTTTTTAATTCCTTTAATTTCTTTAATTTACGGTAAAATGTAAATTTTATTTCATCGTCCAATTCCTTCTTTTAATTCCATTCTTACATGTAAAATGTAATTTATAATTCATCGTTCTTAAGTACATATAAAAATATAAATTTTATTTACAATGTGAATCCTACTTCTTGCTTACATTATAAAAATGTAATCTTTGTTTACAAAGTAAATCTATACATTCATTTCAAAGAATAAAATGTAATTTCACTCATGCGGGTTAAATTCATTCATAATTTACATAATAATATGTAATTTACTTTATGCGGACTAATTTCATTCATAAAATAAAATGTAATTTGTTTCATGCGATCTTAACTCATTCATAAAATGCATATACAAATGTATTTTATTTCATGCGATGTTAATTCATTCATAAAATACATATAAAAATGTAATTTATTTTATGAGGTCTTAATTCATTCATAGAATACATATAAAAATGTATTTTATTACATGCGATGTTAATTCATTCATAAAATACATATAAAAATGTAATTCATTCTATGTGGTCTTGATTCATTCATAAAATACATACAAAAATGTATTTTATATTATGCGGGCTTCATTCATTCATAAATTACATAAGCAAACGTAATTTATGTCATGTGGTCTAATTTCCTTTACAAATTATATAAATAAATGTAATTCATGTCATGCGGTCTAATTTCTTTTATAAATTACATAAATAAATGTAATTCATGTCATGCGGTCTAATTTCTTTTATAAATTACATAAATAAATGTAATTCATGTCATGCTGTCTAATTTCTTTTATAAATTACATAAATAAATGTAATTCATGTCATGCGGTCTAATTTCATTTATAAATATTATAAATAATGTTAATTTTCTTACAGTGTAATTCCCCTTTTTATTTACATTATAAATAATGCAATGTTATCCTACGTTGTAATTACTATATAATGTACATTAAAAATAATGTAAGATGTACATACGGTGAGACTCATATATATTTACATAAAAAAAATATAAATTTAACATATGGTGAAATTTCTATATATTCACATTAAGAAAAATGTAAATTCTCATGCTTGTCACATTTTTATTGAATTTGCCTTCAACAAAATGTAAACTTCTATTCTCAAGTTACAATATAAAATCCATTCTTCTTCACAATGTAAAATTTACTCTTCAAACAAAATGTAAAGTCCATTCTTTTTATTACATTAAAATTACTGTAATTCTCCCTACGGTGAAATTTTTCATATGTTAGCATTAGAAATAATGTTAACAAATCCTACAGTTAAATTTACATATATCAACATTAAAAATAATGTTAACAATTTCTACGGTCAAATTTTCATATGTTAACATTAAGAATAATGTTAACAATTTCTACGGTCAAATTTTCATATGTTAACATTAAAAATAATGTTAACAATCTCTACAGTTTAAATCACTATTTAATTTACATTAAAATGTTGTAAATTCATACATTTGGTGAAAATACTCTATTTACATAATAAAAATGAAAATTTCATGTCATCGCAATTTCTGATATTGAATTTACAAAATTAAATGTAAATTCATGTCATCGCCAATCCTAATATTGAATTTACAAAATAAAAATGTATATTCAAGTCAACGCAAAATTTTAACTTTAATTTACATAAATAAATGTATATTTTATATCATCGCACAATTCTAGCTTTAATTTACATAATAAAATGTCAGCTTTATATCAACACAAAATTCTAGCTTTAATTTGCATAATAAAATGTAAATTTAATATCAACGCAAAATTCTTGCTTTAATTTACATAATAAAATGTAAATTTAATATCAACGCAAAATTCTAATTATAATTTACAAATAAAAACGTAAATTCTATGTCAACGCACAATTCTAACTTTATTTACATAATAAAATGTAAAATTTATGTCATCACAACATTCTAACTTTTATTTACATAATAAAATGTAAAATTTATGTCAACGCAACATTCTAACTTTTATTTACATAAATAAATGTAAAATTTATGTCATCACAACATTCTAACTTTTATTTACATAATAAAATGTAAAATTTTGTGTCATCGCCAATGCTAATATTGAATTTACAAAATAAAAATGTAAATTTTGTGTCAACGACAAATTTTAACTTTAATTTACAAAATAAATTGTAAATCTCATATCAACGACCAATTCTAATTTTTAATTTACAAAACAGATTGTAAATTTCATATCTACAACAAATTCTAATTTTTAATTTACAAAATAAATTGTAAATTTCATCTCAACGACACATTCTAAATTTTTATTTACAAAATAAATTGTAAATTTCATGTTATCAAAAATTTACAACATTCAAATAATCCAAGAGGTCAAGATCTAACTGTTCAAATCAACATAACATACAGTGTGATGTATATTTTGACATATGACAAATCGGCGAGGCATAATTCAATAATATTAACAAATAATCTATTTTAATTAGCCAATAATTTCCGATCTAACGTTTAGATTCGCGGCTCTAACATCATACAGTCATAAACAACTTAGATCCATATTTCAATAACGCTACATAGCCAATCAGTCAATATTTTTTTTTTAATAATAAAGAATAAATAAATAATTAAATAAATTAAATTTAATTAAAAATAAATTCTCACCGCGGTTGGTTCTGAGATGAATCAAGTTTGGTCAGATTTGGTGTTCGAATTCAAGACGGTTGCGGATCTGAAACATTTTTCATGCAAATTCATATGAAAAATAAAAAAAAAACAGCTTTTAACAACTGTCACAGCCACGTTTATAAGCGTTACAAAATCTGAAGCTTTTACCTTTAGGAAAGTGTTCAAATCTTTGTTTTCAATTTGCCGGAGCTACGGTCGATGAAATGACGAACCGTTTGTTGGAGGTGGAAGAGCTTGGAGAGACCTATGATCGGCCAGAAGGTGGGGGCACTCAGCGACGGCGGTGGGGCCCAGGGGAGGCGCGATCGTGGCTGGTTTGCGGGGCTATGGCGGCTTCGTCGAGGCACGGTTCGAGGTGATTCTTGTCGGAGATCGTAGAGCTCGAAAAGAGCTTCGAAACGGGTACTCACACGCTAAATTTCGTTGAAAAATGAAGGAGAAATCGAAGTTTGAAGATTTGAGATGTAATGGGTTTCGGTGGTGAGAAATGTCGGCTGAAGAAGAAGAAGGGAACCCGATTTTTCTTTATATAATATTATATTAGGGTATTTAAATTATTATTTAATTGGCCCGCTTAAGCCCGTTTTGGTCCGAACTCCGATTTGGGCCTGCTTACTGCCGTTCTTAAGGTTTTGACACCTTCTTAACGCAATGGGCTATGTACCGGGGTCTAATTCCAAGGTCTGTTTTGAGTTTTGGAATAATTACATTATTTTATTAATATTTTAATGTGTACCGTACATGAAAATTCACCGAGGTCACAAATTAACTTCAAAAATTCTTTAAAAATATATTTAGCTATGTTTTGATGCTGTGGACCTATGAAAATTAATTTCGTTCAATTCTGAGCCCATATGGATTTTTAATGAATTTTTTAAAGTAAAAAATTTGCCCGTTTACACCGAAAAATCAATTATAATTATATTTTAATTCTAAAAATTACCAAAAAAAATCATTTTTAGCTTTGTTTTGATGATACGAATCCAACAAAATTTATTTCATTGAATTCTGAGACTTTTTGAAAAATGGCTATTTTTCAGTCAATTAATTTTGACTGAAATTGACAAAATACAGTTTCTTTTGCCACACTCACAAATTAACTCGGAAGTTTCTAAAAATTGAAATCTATCAATAATTTAATATTGCAAATCCAACAAAAGTGGTTTCGTCGAAAATGGACACTGTTTGAAAAATCATTATTTTCCATGGCTATATATTTTATATTAAAAATACATTTTTAAACAAATAATTTTCGAAACTCCAAATATATAAGTGTTTATACTTTTTAAATGCAGAAACGTCATTCCGGACTCAATGGAAGTTGTTTCGTGTTCAAATTCCTTCGTATGTGAAAAGTAGCTTTTTGGACTATATATATATATATATTATATAAATTCTTACAGCGACCTTTCAAAATTTTTTATTTTGACATAACTTATAAATTATAATCTAAAATTTAAACTTCTTAAATTCATTATATAGATATTGACAATACGAACCTAACGTTTCTTGTTTTATCCAATTTCGTTTTAGAACCAATTTTATATAATTTTTTCAAAGTTCAAAACTAAAATTTGAAACTACCGCACCCTTTCGGGCTTGGAAGGGAATTTATAAAACTTTTAAAGTCTTACTTCAAATAAAATAAAATTTTAATCGTTATTATTTAAAATAAATTATTTTAAATAGCCAAAGCTCATTAAAATTATTTAAATAAAATTTTAAATTTCCCCCAAAAATCAGGGTTGTTACAATCACCCATGATATGTTATCGGTATTTGCATAATGTTATTCATTTCCATATTATTTATGAATGCCGATGAGATGTAATATTATATTTATTAGTACTAGCATATTATTATTTTATGTAAATCAAGTGCTAAAATAATTTAACATTAATCAAAAAAAAATTACTGTAGATTTTCAGCTAACAATATTTATCCAAAATTACAATGGATCAGCAGTATATGTTATAGTCCCTATCAAGGACTTTTATTTGATGTTTTTGAGTTGTTAGGATCATTTTTCTTGTGCTCTAACTAAAATTTTTATAATAAATCATAATTTTTTACTGTATCACCTGCAAACCATGTTTTGCCAACTATATTGCCACTGAAATATATTTTGTTGCAGATAGGCATAGATCTATTTTTCATTGATATTAACGCGCATGTTCTCTTAAAATAAGTAAATACTGTTTAGCTCTTTGCATCCTTTGCTAATTAATTTCATTGTCTACTAGGTTTTTCAGACTGTTTTGGAGTATGATTTTTTGATTTCTGTTTGTGTGCATCGTAGATCATAGAAAGGGGCAGACAGTCTAGCTTAATGATTTGTACAATGTAATTAAGTTTGTTTCTTCCTTATACATATTTCAGTTATATGTATTGTGTCTTCTTTTTTTACTACAATTATTGTAAAATCGGGTATTGATTTGTCTATGTTAATTAAAAATTTAAACATTAATTATGTTCATTACTTTAAAAACATATTAGTAAGTACTTAATCTTCGACGAAAATTTTTTCAATTGGTTTTCCTTATGTTTGCTTTATATATTTGCTTAATAATTCAAACCCATGTTGTTTGTCACGATGTTATCAAATATCCAACATGGAACAAAATGATTAAGACACTTCTTTCATGATTCATTATTATCAATCAACCATGAACAACGATTTTTAACAAAATTTGACATCAAATTTATATTGCAGATGTTATTTTCATCTGCTACTTTTATGCTTGAACAGTTCAATATATTTTCAAGATAATTTTTTTTATTTTACACATAAAATGCCTCAACCATGCGAGTACTTGATATGTCTTATATTTTGCATCATTCATGATGCTTATGTTCAACCACCAGTAGATGGACCATGCTGTTCAAAATTTTGGACTTCAGTTTCCACTTTAATTATGGTAGTTATGCAGTTTGCCATATTCGTTTGATGAATATGTTATATCTTTGCTTTATTTCAAGATGGTTGCAATGTTAACTCAAAATATTTCAACTCAATACAACATTTATCCTGGACTTAGAATTTCTAAGCTAGAACCTTTACTATTTTGAATGACTTTTGAACCTTTTATTTTGATGATTTTATACATTCTGGAAAGTTAAGACTCAAGCTATGATGTTTTAAGCATATTACGAAATTTCATCGTTTTTTTGGGCTAAAAAAGCAAATCACAAAGATAGGATTGCTCCATTTTTTAAACATCCATTATGAGTATGTATGCTGTTTCTCCCATAATCTGAGTTATATTTCACATTTCTGCTATTCGAAAATTGATATGGAAAGTCGACTTATTATGTATCTATTTACTTATCGGCTGATTTTGTGTTTTAAACCTATTAAAGTTGGTTCCAGGCTATTTAAACCAAGATGTCAAATTGTTTGTACATGCTAAACCAAATGTATATCCATTTCCTTTATATGTAACTAATATTCAAATGTGAGTTAGTGCAGGTACATATGAAGTTTATATGGATGACTTCCATTGCTCGCTAAATACTAAGATAAATTGCATACAGATGCTAATAAAAGGTTTGTTTTTGGGTTAAATACAATAATATTATAAATATTGTTATGCATATATTGTGTTTTCGATCGTGTGGTTGATGTGTATTGTTTATGTTATAATTGTGAAATTGAAAAAGTCCCTCTATACAAAGGGGACTTTGCTGAATTTTTTCAAAATTTCCGAAGTTAGATTTTTTTTGAATTAAATTGTATGCAGAAAATAATCAGATGTGAGGTTACATACTTACGAAATGGCATTTGCTGAAAAGGTTGGTCGTGGCTCTAAATTTGTTGGACTATCGGTTTTCTGTGGATGATGTAAAACAAGTTTATGCTAGCTGATCTTGAAATAGTAAAATGTTGAGACAAGATTTTGATCGATGCCAACATATAAAGGTGCACTGAAGATCATTTCATAGATCTAAGGTTTTTTTACTTTGAGTCGTGTTAGAAATATGTTAAAATCTATCCTCAAAGTATGACACGAATGCACAAAACTTCGTTGCTGACATCTGTATATTTGAGGAATTGAAAAATCACAGAAAAAGCCCAAACGGTCCATGCTCCGATCGGGAAAGAGTGCAGAGTGATATAGACTATGGACCGAGGTCCTCTGGTCCATAGCCAGAAAACGGTCGACCGCCCAAAAAAGGACCGATCGACCAGTTTTACTGTGTTTGCACATAACGGCTATTTTTTTGATTCTTTAAATTTCCAGAAACTTAACCAGTCGACCGGTTCCGAACAACAAGCTTTTTTATGAAGGGTTGCTTCCATTCATCAAGAGTTTTCTCTTCAATTTTCAATGGAAACGGATGCAATCTTTTGTAGAAACTCTTCATGAAGGAATGCAACTATTCTAGACTATAAATAGACTTGAAATCATACTTTCAAATCACTGATTCTTACTCTAAATTCGGGTCTTACTTTCTAAATATTATTGCATTCTAAAAGCTCTCAATTATTTCAATTGCTTATTGAATCATTGAAATTATTTCATATCTCTTAATTCAATAAGTAATATACTTCCTTAAATCTACGCATTCAAAGTATATACTTGAGGATCAGATTATAGGAAGATTGTACTCAAACTGTTGATTATCCGTGTTGAATCAAGAACACAAAGCAGAAGTCAAAACCATTGTATCAGTTGAAGTCCTCTGTGTGATCAGGCAAGTGTTGAAGTCCTGTGTGTGATCAGGCAAGTGTTGAAATCCTCGTGTTGTTAGAGGCGTGAAATCCCGTTCGGCTACTCGGGTGTTGTGAACCTGTTCCTCCGGGTGAAGCGAGGTTGCTGATTAGTGAAAATCCAGAGAGAGGTCTGGGACTGGACGTAAGACGGTGCTTCGAACCAGTATAAAAAGCCCTGGTGTGATTTTTCCATTTTTACTGCATTTACTATACTACTGTTCTGTGATTAGCTATTACTTTATACTTGAATATTGTTTGTCATATTACACGATCCTTATGTGTATATTACTCGGCAAGCACATATGCACACGCATACATTTTCAATTGGTATCGGAGCCTGGTGTTCTAGAGATCGTAACAACATCCTAGAACAAATGGCAATAAAGAAATCTATTCAGGGAATTAGAAAATGGAAGAGCAACAAAGCAGAATCAGAAGAGCAAGGAAACAAGCGTCTCATGGCTAAAGTCAGATCACAATCGATATGTACAGATTCATTATTTAAAGATCTTTTGTTAGACCATGAAAAATTAATGAAACTCAATACAATCGTTTTAGCTATGTCAAAAAATTACAAGAAGAAAATTCCAAATTAAAAGATGAAAACAATCATTTAGTAAAACTAGCCAAATGCTTTGAAAATACCTTAGAAGAGCTTGGTTCTCAAAAAGATTTCCTTCAAAAAGAAAATGAGCGACTAGAAGATAAAAACAATGTTCTTTTAAAGGAAATCGATCTTTTGCAAAATAGAAATAAATCATTAGAAGATTCTTTAAATAATTCTAGTTCTTTAATTTTGTCTCTTGAAAAAGAGAATGGAGCTCTAACTGAAAAGAATTTGGAATTATCTAAAGAATGTGAGACTTTAAAAGTTAATAATAATATTTTGCAAAAAGCAATTTCTGAATCAAAAGAAAATGTTGAAAAATTACAATCACCTTTATATAATTCAGAATCTCAAATTAGTTGTCTCAAAAATGAGAATAGAACTTTAAAAAGGAAGAATTCTGAATTAAATAAGGGTATTAATAGCAAAGTTTCTTTTGAAAATATCAATCGCGACTGTGGAATCAAATGTACAAATAAATTCGCGAAATTTAATAAAGGTCAAAATGATTTAAACATGATTTTTAGATCTCAACCTTTACATGACAAAAGTGGTATAGGATATAATAATCATAGAAATAGTACTAGATCTGCTTTTATGTACAATAAGAATATCACTGCTAGTACTAATGCACATCCAAAACCCAGTTATTATAAAGAATACTTCTATGACTAGCGGTATTTATAATAAATATAGAAGTAAGAATAGGAATATCACTAGAGATTACTTAAGTATTTGGGTTCCTGTAAGTTGGAAAAATAGAGAAAAATATATCGATGATTATTTTGATTCAGTGGTTAATAACGAAAATTTTATCTTTAAAAGTTCCATTAAACCCTCTTGGGTATGGTTACCTTCCATCTAACCCATGGACCCAAACAAAACAAGTGGGTACCAAAACTATATATCTTATACTTGTTGCAGCTACACCACAATAAAGAGAAGGTTATTCGACATCTCTGAATATCGTTGAAAACTCAGCTTATCAAAAAAATCACATGATTCAATATCCCCTAAAGGTGCTATAATTATTTGTATTCTCTACTACTCTCGATTACTGTGCTTATTATGGTATTTATTCTTTTTAATCGATGACAAAGGGGAACAAATATTTTCTCTTATGATTATTCATATCATTCATGTTACATATACTATCATTTAAAATTATGTGCTTAACATGGTAATAGCATATGTGATCTAACATTTGTTAATGCAGGAATCAAAAGGTAAGATTATTTATATTATGAACTAACAAATATTGCAGAAATTCAGGGGGAGCTTTATATTTAGAGGGAGAAAATCCAAGGTGTTGTCATCAATCAAAAAGGGGGAGAATGTTGAGACAAGATTTTGATCGATGCCAGCATATAAAGGTGCAATGAAGATCATTTCATAGAGCTAAGGTTTTTTACTTTGAGTCGTGTTAGAAATATGTTAAAATCTATCCTCAAAGTATAACACGAATGCACAAAACTTCGTTGCTGACATCTGTATATTTGAGGAATTGAAAAGTCATAGAAAAAGCCCAAACGGTCCAGGCTCCGACCGGGAAAGAGTGCAGAGTGATATAGACTATGGACCGAGGTTCTCTAGTCCATAGCCAGAAAACGGTCGACTGCCCAAAAAAGGACCGGTCGACCTGTTTTACTGTGTTTGCACATAACGACTATTTTTTTGATTCTTTAAATTTCCAGAAACTTAACCAGTCGACCGGTGATTTTCAACCAGTCGACCGGTTCCGAACAGCAAGCTTTTTTATTAAGGGTTGCTTCCATTCATCAAGAGTTTTCTCTTCAATTTTCAATGGAAACGGATGCAATCTTTTGTAGAAACTCTTCATGAAGGAATGCAACTATTCTATACTATAAAAAGACTTGAAATCATAGTTTCAAATCACCGATTCTTACTCTAAATTCTGGTCTTACTTTCTAAATATTATTGCATTCTAAAAGCTCTCAAATATTTTAATTGCTTATTGAATCATTGAAATTATTTCTTATCTCTTGATTCAATAAGTAATATACTTCCTTAAATCTACGCATTCAAAGTATATACTTGAGGATCAGATTATACGAAGATTGTACTCAAACTGTTGACTATCCGTGTTGAATCAAGAATATAAAGCAGAAGTCAAAACCATTGTATCAGTTGAAGTCCTCTGTGTGATCAGGCAAGTGTTGAAGTCATGTGTGTGATCAGGCAAGTGTTGAAGTCCTCGTGTTGTTAGAGGTGTGAAATCCCGTTCGGCTGCTCGGGTGTTGTGAACCTGTTCCTCCGGGTGAAGCGAGGTTGTTGATTAGTTAAAATCCAGAGAGAGGTCTGGGACTGGACGTAGGACGGTGCTCCGAACCAGTATAAAAAGCCCTGGTGTGATTTTTCCATTTTTACTGCATTTACCATTTACTTATCTGTGATATTGCTACTGTGGGATCTTTCTTAGTATATATCATATAATCCGCATACCCATATTACTGATCCTGCCTAAAGTCGTAAATTTTCCACTTCTGTCACTACTGCAAATTTAAGACAATATTGCTTTTGTCAACCAAAATTGCAGGGTAGCTTCCGTTTTCCGTAGTGCAACATTTTGACTCAACCATATCACTTCTCTCTAGCTCGCTAAGGTCTAGAAACCTATGCCTACGCACGCACATACATATACACACATACATACATATACCTTCATACGTGTGTATGTGTGTGTATATATACATATATATATCCCATTGGTGTAATATTATTGTTTACTAATATGGCGGTTGCATGGTAAGCATCCATTTGCTTTTCAGCTGATTAGTACTTCCTGTATAATTTTAACTTATTATGCAAATAATTTTGGTCTGCAAATGTTCTAGCATAAACTCGGGTCTGACCAATGACCATGGTCATATTCTTTCACTTTATTTGTATGGCGCTGCCTCACTGCCCCAATGCACAACATTGTTGTATGTAGCACGACATGCTACTGGATTTGATATCAACTGAAGATTGAGGACATGTTCAACTGTTTCCGTTTTTACTAATGTGTGCAAAGACTAGTTTGAATATGAAGCAACAAGTTGGTGCAATAGTAGACAACATAACTGCTAAACACATAATTTTCATACAGGTGACACAAGGCATCACGAATATTACAAATATGTTTTACATGTGCACCTGCTATATGCATTGTAGAGTAAGAGAGAGCAATCACTCATGTGTTGTGAATAGTGCATGAGACACTAGCAGTAATTTATTATTTTAGCATTGTTATGTTTAATTGATCCAATATTTAGTATTGTTTATATATAGAGATAACCTTGACCTTGACCGTTGAGTAAAAAGTAAGTAAAATTGAGTTATATTTGGTTGCACTCGAAAATATTTGTAAGTGAAAAACTGTTTGATCTTATATGACACTGTGTATAATGTAACTGTGTATACCAGACCTGCTTGGTCAACAATCTAAAGTGAAAATGGTATACTTTTACAAAAAAATTACTTCCACCTGCATGGTAAAAATGGTATACTTCTACAAAAAAATTACTTCCACCTGCATGGTTTATATATTAACGTTTGTGTCTGTCTGTTGACTCTTGAGTTATATAATGTTTCCAATGTGTACTAATTTCGTTCTACAATTTTTTAAGTTTATATAGTAACGTCTTTTTCATTATTCGCAAGTATAATTTTGTGAGTCGCTTGATTAATATGATTTTCATCCACAGGTTACCCAAGCTTTGTTGAAACCTCATCTGTGCTATGCAATTCAGAACATCTAATGGACTGTTATAGCATCGCAGCTTGCATCAATGGAATTGCATTTTGTATTTAACCACATTATTTTTAGTTTTTGTATGTTCCTTATTTTGGCCATTATGAATTGAATTTGAGTTAACCAATTATTGCACGGTCAATAACCAAACATTATACAATATTTGCAATGCAACCTTATAGGACCTGTGTGCGTGGCACGGGTTCGCGCTAGTATATATATATATATATATATATATATATATATATGCATATATATGTAAAACTGATGTGATGACCGCCTCATACGTCCTACACTGAACAAAGGAAAAGGTGCGATGTATGACATGCCAGGCCGATACGGAAACGATCATCAGGGTAGAATAACTCGAAATCAGAGCCTGTCGTATAACTCACAACGCATGGATAATTTATAATAATAAAATAAACAACTGAATATAGTAATAAAGCACAACTGAAAAGAAAATCAAATTTCCATAAAACTATAGAATCATGAGTACAATGCATCTCGGTAAATGAATCTCCTAATGCAATATGCCTCATTACGTCCCTCGGAGTCTCAATAACATTAGCATGCAACGGGCATAATAAAATCATCAATATACTAGGTAGTAATAATACATCAGCCTCCTGCTCGTCAGCGCATAAAGAACACGGATACCAAACCTAATACCTGCTACCATGTCTGCCCACCATCAAATTAGTGAACATCCCAAGGTAATAAGAGGGAAACATAAAACCTTGAGTCAAACAAAAGTCTTAATGAGTGATAAAATAGCTAACTACAGTTACATAGGATAATATGAGTATAGGTGGATCAACTCTGTGATTTGCCCAGCAACCTCAAGTTAACACATGAAAATCATCTATCACATGTCACATCAGAAATAGAAAAGTAATACCCTGATCCCACTCTCTTCCGACAACCTATGGTGATAGCCTACCTAGAGAAAAGAGAGAAGAAAAACACATAATCAACCATAGCATCCATAACATCCAATATCCTAGCTATCACAATCTACAACAGTGAATCCATTAGTTATCGGACTTGCTTTTCATCAATCAAAAGGGCTAATGGAAAACCCCAATTCTAGCCAAAATGCCATATGCCATCGTGACTTATGTGTTTGTCTCAAACGCCCGAGACAACTAGATCACTCCTAGCTAAGTTCGATCCAAGGTACATGATCCTGCCTGATCCTTATGAGTGTCCCCACAGTACGTCTGCTTTGAGCTCGCTAGAACCTTCGATAATTAACGATTCTTTAGCATTTCAGGTCTGTCGAGCCTTTCTTCTTGGTGATTTCACTTCTTTAGTCAAGCTGCCTCTTGAACTAATTTCATTATCATCCCTGATTAACTCCTATCTGAGTCAACCCATCATCAAATTATATCGTGTATCATCGCATGACCAGTATCGCATCAACTTAGCTTCGACCGCTTATTCCTGAGTTCACAATCGAAACATCATCCATCATTGAGTTGCACATCGATGATCTGAAGTCCTTTTACAACCAAACTTTGCCAACAACCCACGAGAACCACCACGCTTCACCTAATAAAAAATCACTACTGAGCCATCATCTCTGATGGGTCGGTGATGACCCATTCACTTAGCCAATTTTGGCTAAGTGGCTAGCTTCAGTACATCCCTGCCTTGAGAGATTCCTACCGGTCTATTTTCCCATCGATTCGACACTAATACAGAAGCTTTTGCCAGTGCCTTCATATCTCGAGCAATCTGCCTTCAACACGTCACAAATAAACTCTGAATGGCCTAAAAATTTGCACATGGTCCCTACGTATCATCACAATGCCACGCCTATAAGAATCATCACCACCGGATTACTCCATATGGGTCTATGCCGACCCATGCCCTTAACATATTTTGGCATGAAGATTTTCGTTCCCTAATCTCTCGTCTTCCAGAGCGCTTCCATCAAGTTTCATTTGAATCTGATCATCTGAACCTCCAATTTGCTATGTTCTTCAATTCTAAGATCTACAACAACCAATTCTAATGAACAACACAATCAATTCAATCAAAACAAACATCAATTCATACAACACTGAATGTACAAACGTGAACAATTCACAATTATGGCATAAACATATCATAGACAAAAGTTCTTGCATGATTTGGATCTAAACATATGCATAGACATGATTAGTCTACCAATTATTTGGTTAATATGATCAAATTAGGTTTCCTAGAGTTTCTAAATCTGAATTAAACATATATTATTAGATTTAAGGTGATCCTAATTCACCCATATAATCAAAGTTTAAGAGTGAGAGATATCTGTCACCCACCCGATCCTTGATTTGATGTAGATTCAATGAGATAATATTTGGATAGCTTTGAAATCCTTTGAATTCGATGCAGTTTGATGTGATCTAACCTTCCTTGATGGTGATATATCCACTTGGTGCAATCTACAATGAATTTGATTGAAAAGAATGGAGAAATTGGGTTTAGGTTGAATCGAAGAATCACATACGTCTAACCTAAAGTTTAGAATAAATAGAGTAACCCTAGTTCTCTCCCCAAGTCCCTCTATTTATATCTGCTGGTCATAGGTCTAATGGGTTTGTCTAATCAGCCCATTAACTGCTGACCTGTCAGCCTAACAATAGCTAAAAATTAAAGTAACAATTCCTCTCAAACCGCTGAACCAAATCCTTCATGTGACCACTCTATGGAATCATAAACCATCATTCCGATCCAATAGAATTGATCTTAGAATCTGATTTGATTACTATCAAAATTTATGGCTCAAATAGTAAACTCAAGGGGAAAATGGTCATCCTTGAATTTGGTAAAAATCTTGGACATGTCCAATATCCCCATGATTGACATATTAAAATATGAGAATGATCCTACCATTAGAGAATAAAATATAATTATTTTTTGATTGGTCGATATGTAAAATACGGGTCATAACATTCTTCCCCCTTTGGGAATTTCGCCTCCAAAGTTCCAAGCAAACACGAGCAAACACAGTATTCCACATGCCTACCATTCATGAGTAGCCAATTCTGTTTTCCACGTGCAATGATCATCCTTCTCGCTCCATTGTACATTTGACTAGCTTAACAACCTTCCTCCTTAACCGTTTCGTTTCATTCCCCATGTCGCAAAATGACTTAGGAAGCCTAGAAACTTCAGGTTTGATCTCTAAATCTTCAAACTGATCAGGAGATATTACAACATTTGAGTCGTGCACAAACTTCCATGGAAATGGTACATGAAACACATTATGCATACTTGTCGTCTTCCCAGGTAAGTCCAATCTGTAAGCAAGCTTTCCAATATGTTCGATAATTAGGAATGGCCCAGTAAACTTTGGCGCCAATTTTCCTTTCTTCCCAAAACGAACGGTAATCCTTAGAGGTGAAATCTTAACAAACACCATATCTCCAACTGAGAATTCCAAATCTTTTCGTCGCCTATCGACATAACGTTTCTAAAGATCTTGGACTGCCTTCATTAGCTACTGAATGACTTCAATATTATTCGAAGTTTCTCTTATCATTCCAGGCTCAAGTATCAACTTCATTCCGGGCTCAAATACCAACTTCTTTCCAGTTTCTAACCAACAAGATGAAGAATTACACAGTTTGCCGTGCAAAGCCTCATACAGTGCCATTCCAATCCATGACAACCCAAATACTATCATTCCCTGCCCTTGTTTTGTGTAATCCATCAATAAAATACATTGATACTTGCTCCTACTTCCATGTCGGAACTTGCAATGGTTTTAATAATCCACTTAGCATCTTCTTCTCAGCTTTAACTAATTGACAATTCATACACTTCGAGATAAATTTCCTGACATCCCTCTTCGTACCTTCCCAATAGTAAGCTCACTTCATATCTCGATACCTCTTATTACCTCTTGGATGTATTGTTAATCTAGAGTGATGACATTCTCTCAGAACCTCATCTCTCAATCCATCTATATTATGTACAACTAGTTGTCCACTCTTACAAAGCTAGCCATCTCGATAGACTTTAGAGTTCTTGATATCCTCTGGTTCTACTCTTATCTCAATGTTTCGAATGACTTCCATAAGCTTATCGTCTCACTTTGGCTTTAGCCAGTTCTTTCAATGAGAGTCGGTCTAATCGATAAGCTAGCTAACATCTCAGGTTCTAACTCACAATAAAGTCTAAAATAAAATCCGGCCAAAAACTCAAGATGCTTCCATTCTGTGAACATGGCTCTCAAACTCGCATGTCTTTGACTTAATGCATCGGCCACTGCGTTGCCTTTTTCAGGGGTATAGCTATACCAAAGTCATATTACGCCAAAAACTCTGACCATCGTTGTGGCTGAAGATTAAAACCTTTTTGGGAGAAAAGATACTTCAACAACTTACGATCAATAAACTCGAACCTTACTCCCAACAAATAATGCCTCCGAACCTTCAGAGCAAAAACTATCGCCACTAACTCTAAGTCAAGAGTCGGGCAATTCCTTTCATGCGGCTTCAGTTTTCGACTCGCATAAGCCGCAACTCTATCCTTTTGCATTAGCACTAGTCCAAGTCCAGTGCTACATGTATCGGCATACACTACCATCTCTTCATTCCCATTTGGAATAGTCAACACAGGAGCACTCATCAGTCTTTCTTTAAAGATTCCAAAAGCGTGCTCACACTTCGTACCCTATGTGAAGACTTGATTCTTCTCCGTCAATCTTGTTAATGGTTAGCTATCTTAGAGAAATCTTCGACAAATCATCAATAATGCCCTAATAAACTAAGGAAACTTCTAACATCAATCGCATTCTTGGGTCAATCCCAATCCTGAATCGCTACCACCTTAGCGGGATCTACAGCTATTCCTTACCCCGAGATGATATGACCCAAGAACCTCACTTCTTCCTTCCAGAAGTGACATTTCAAAAACTTAGCCCTCTACTGATGTTTTCATAAGATTTCCAAAACAATTCTCAGATTCGTCTTATGTTCTTACTCATTCCTTGAGTATACCTGTATTTCGTCTACGGACACAATTACGAACTTGTTCAACTGATCCCTAAAATCCCAATTCATTAGATCCATAAAATACGATGTCGCATTAGTCAATCTAAACGGCATTACCAACTATTTATAAAATTCGGACGCTGTCCCGAAAGATGTCATCGGCACACTATCCCTCGCCACTCTCAGTTGCTGAAATTCCATTGCCAAATCCATTTGGGAAACACCTTAACTTCGTGAAGCTGATCAAACAAGTCATCTTTTCTCGGCAATGGGTACTTGTTTTTCTTGGTCACATTATTCAGCTTACGATAATTCCTACACAACCGCAATGACCCATCAGCTTTGGTTGCAAACACAACTGACACAACCCATTCTGATACACTTCTTTGAATGAATCCTTTACTCAAAAGGTCATTAACTTGCACCTCTAACTCTCGTTGTTCCCAAGGCACCATCCTCCTAAGAGGCAAAACAATTGGTCTGGCTCCCTCCACTAAATCAATCTGAAACTCAATCTATCTTTGCGGCTGCAACTCTCTGATCTCATCAATCACATCAGAAAACTCTCATACGATTGGTACAGATAACAACCCATCCCATGGAATCACAAGCGAATATAAAAACCTAACCCAAACTCCATCCTTTAGTAGACCACGTATCACAATTGTTCTCCCTTCCATATTCTCGGTTGTCACCTCGAGCCTCTCACAATCAACAATAGTTGCATACTTCTTGAACCAGTTCATACCTAAAATAATCCCAAACCTAGTGAAATTAACAACAAAACAATCACACACAAAAGAGCAATCATGACTCGATAAAACTAGACCACAACAAAGTATACAAAGGCTTGACAAACCCCCTATTAGATAAGTCACGACTAGTGGTCTATCAACTATTTCAGGTTCTAAACCTAACTTGCAAACAAGCTAATTACAGATAAAAGAATGTGATGCTCTAGTATCAAACAAAATTCGAACAACAATACCTCTAACAGAAAGCATACCGTGCACAACAACACTCTTCCCCTTTTCCTCCGCAGTTGGACCCCTCAAGGAAGATGGAACAACATCCAAAGCATATGCCTTCACAATCTGCTTACCTATTAGTGGTTTTGGATAGTTATTCCTCACATGGCCAGGTTTATCGTAGTTATAACACTTTCCCTCTACCTTAAGGTTCTTACATTCATTGGAATAATGGCTCTTCTATTGATAGTTATAACAAGTAACCTCGCCTTTCGGGTTCTTCTGGCTATTTTCCCTTGCTTTTGTTTTCGTTTTCCATTCAACTTTTTCTTATTACCACCACCCTGCCTTGGTTTCGATTCCTCCTTACCCCCAACAACGACCTCTGCCTTTTAAGGAAAAAATTCTCCTTCCTCAAAGCCTTCTCAACCAATTTCTCAAAAAGGTCATCAATATAGTCTATTAATGTCTTCCTCAAACTCTCATCCAAACCCATAATAAACTTCTCATTCTTTGGGTAAGGAGTCTTGATATACGATCTAGCATACTTGGATAGAGCTTCAAACTCGGTCACATACTCAGCAACAGAATTCCCATCTTGCTTCAAATCAATAAACTTCTTAAACAATATTGATTTTTGGACCATAGAAATAAACTTTTCCTCAAATTTAGTTCTAAATTGATCCCAAATAATATGGTCCTCTAGAGTCTCCAATGTAATAGATTTCCACCAATCCATTGTTCGTCCTTGCAGCTACCTCGATGCAAGCTTCCTTTTAGTAGCATCATCAATTTCCATGTCTCCGAAAATCCGAACATAAGTATCCAGCTAGTTCTGAATCTCAACAGTAAGTTCCGTACCAACAAATAGTCTGCCACCCAAAGAAGTATAGTCCTTGTAGAGCTTCGCAAAATCAACAACCCTAGGCGCCTGCACAGATATACCTTGCTCTACTGCTGCTCCTGGAGTGAGAATCCTCCTCATGATTGCTGCCATCATGGCCTCGAACATGGTAGGATAATCGCGCATAACAGCTACAACTCCCGACTGGCTACCTTTGCCTACCCCTCCAATCATAGGCTCATCCCTAACAGTGTGTCTCAAAGTTTGTCAACTCATCTTACTCTGGAACGAGAGTCAGTTCACATTAGAGCATTGGTGTTCAAATGCTTACTTACCTACTATACTGTAGTATATACATACATAATATAGTAATCATCCAAATAAAATTATGAATACGTCTCTCATATGTTTATACACTTGCGAACTTTGGGTAAAATCGATTAACCTCGCTCTGATACCAAATGTGTCGGTCGCCCCATACCTTCTGCGCTGAACTAAGGAAAAGATGCATTTATGACGTGCCAGGCCGATAGATCATCGGGGTAAAATAACTTGAAATCAGAACCTGTCGTATAACTCACATCACATGGATACTATATAATAATAAAATATACAATATAATATAGTAATGAAGCACAACTGAACAAAGAATCAAATTTCCATAGAACCATAGATTCTTGAGTACAATGCATCTCGATACATAAATTTTTGATTATAATATGCCTCATTACGTCCCTCAGAGTCTCAATAACATCAGCATACATCGGAAATAATAAAATCATCAATATAGTAAGTAGTAATAGTATGCAAGCCTCCTGCCGATCACCCTATAGCAACACCGATACCAAACCTGCTAGTCACTCTGCTACGATCAAATAGGTAAACAACCCAAGGTAATAAGAGGGAAACATAATACCTTGTTTCAGACAATAGTCTTAGTGAGAACTAAAATAGCTAACAACAATTACACAGGATATTATAAGTATAGGCAGATGAACTCTCTAGTTTGCCCAACAACCATCAAGTTAACATGTGAAAATTATCCGTCACATGTCACATTAGAAATAGGAAAGGACAACCCCAATCCCACTTCTCTCTGACAACCTACGGTGATAGCCTACGTAGAAAAAAGAGAGAAGAAAAACACATAATCAACCATAGCATCCACAACATCTAATACCCTAGCTATCACCATCTATAACCGTGAATCCATCAGTTATCGAACTTGCTTTTTACCAATTAAAAGGGCTAATGGAAAACCACGATTCTAGCCAAACTGCCATATGCCAATGAGGCTCGTCTGTTTTCTCAAACACCTGAGACAACTAGATCACTCTACTTGAGCTCGATCCAAGGTACACTATCCTACTTGATCTTATGGGCGTCCCAAAGATGCCTCCGCTTTGAGTCCACTAGAACCTTCGATAACTAATGATTTCTTAGCACTTCATGCATGTAAAACCTTTATTTTTGGAGATTTCACTTCTTTAGTCAAGCTACCTCTTGAACTAATTCCATTATCATCCCTGAATAACTCCTATCTGAGTCAACCCATCATTAAACTGCATCGTATATCATCCCACGACCAATATCGCATCAACTTAGCTTCGACCACTCCTGCCTGAGTTCACAATCGAAACATCATCCATCATTGAGTTTCACATCGACGATACAAAGTCCTTTTACTACCTAACTTTACCAGCAACCCATGAGATCCACCATGATTCACCTCACAAAAACTCACTACCGGGCCATCATCCCTGATGGGACGGTGCTAACCCATGATGGGTCGATACCGATCAATCCACGTAGCCAATTTTGGCTAAGTGGCTGGCCTTGGTCCATCCCTGCCTCAAGAGCTTCTTATCGGGCTATTTTTCTATTGATTAGACAGTGCTTTAGAAGCTCCTGCCAGTCCCTTCATATCTCGAGTAATCTGCCTTCAACCCATCACAATTCAACTCCGAATGGTCTGAAAATTTAGACTTGGCCTCTACTCATCACCACAATGCCATGCTTCCAAGAATCATCACCACCCGATCACCCTACGTGGGTTGGTGTCGACCCATCATGGTTCGGTGTCGGCCCATGCCTTGAACTTATTTGGCATGAAAATTTTCGTGCCCCAATCCCTCATCTTCCAAGAAGCCCTTGAGTTGCCTCATATTGTGGTCGCAAATTAAAACTAGAGAGAAAATCTATTTGCCTTCATTCAGTAATCACATTAAGGACAGTGTGCTTCCGACTTAAAGCTTTGACCATGACGTTACCCTTCCCAGGGGTATACTGAATGGAGAAATCAAAAGATGCTAGATATTCCATCCAACTCTACTGCTGAAGGTCCAGATCCTTCTAAGAAAACAAATTGTGGATGGGGTACCTTTTCTCATGATTCGAACTTCTCTCCAACAAGATAATTCCTCCACGTCTTGAGAGCGAAAACCCATGCCGCTAATTCCAAATTGTGGATGAGGTACCTTTTCTCATGATCCTTACGTTGTCTACTTACGTATTCAACTACTCTACCCCTCTTGCATAAGGACTTCTTCTAACCTGGTCCCACATGCATAAGTGAAAACAATGAACATCTTGGCTCCATCTGGTATAATAAAAAATATGTGCACTTGTGAGAGATTCCTTCAATCTCCCAAAGGCATTCCCACACTTTTCAATCCAAACAAACTTATGTTCCATATTTGTTAGTTGGGTTAGAGGGGTATCAATCTTTGCTAAGTCCTTGATAAACTTTCGGTAATAGCATACTAACCCAAGGAAGCTTTTAACCTCAGCCACGCTTCGAGGTACCTTCCACTCTTGGATGACTTCTACCTTAGCTAGGTCCACTGCTACTCCTTTCCACAAGACAATATGTCTTAGAGACTTAATTTCTTTATTCCAACAGTGACATTTCGAGAATTTGGCTTTAAGTTGGTTCTCTCTTAGGATTTCTAGGACCCTTGTCAAGTGTTCTTCATGCTCCTGATGGTCCTTGGAAAAGATAAGGATGTCATCTACAAATAATACCACGACCATATCAAGTATGCCTCGAAATACCCTACTCGTCAAGTACACAAAGAAAGTTGGGGCATTCATCAATCCAAAAAGCATAACCTTCCACTCGAATAGTCTATCTGGTGTCCCAAACATTGTCTTGGGCTCACTCTCTTCTGAAATCCGTAATTGGTGAAATTTATGCCAAGCCTAACTGGGAAATTATTTGGGCTCCTCCCAAATGGCCAAACAAGTCATCAATTCTTGGTAAGAGATACCCATTCTTTTTAATTAGCTTATTAAGTTCTCTATATTCTACGCGTAACCTTAAGGATCCATCTAACTTCGTGGCATATACTACTAGGAATCTTACTCTGTGGTACTCCTATGAATAAATCCCTTCTATAATTATTCCGAGATTTGCTTTTCTAACTCATTCCTTTCCTTAGGAGCCATGCGCTTAAAGGCAATGCTATAAGCCTCACATCCTTTTTGATAAATGATATCTCTTAGTAGGTGGGAATCCTACGACTTCCTCAAAAATATCTTGAAACTCATGTAACACCCCGTATGTTGAATAACTTGCTATAATATAAAACAGGGCAGAATTAAATTTCAAAATCTGAATTAGGGGAAACGGGCTATGCCATTGCGTTCGTCTCGGAAAAATACGCGAAATAGAGTCCGAGTTTTCGAAATTCGGAGTCCGTATGACCCAGTTAAGGCCCAAAGAAGTTTTCAGAAAATTCAAAACAGATTTAAAATATTCAGATTTCACATTTCAGAAGAGGCGGGAAAATTCCCGCCAAACAGAGGGTGTCGACCCTAGGATCGACATGGGTGTCGACCCCCCCTAGGGGTCGACCCAGGGGTCGACCCCCCCTGTCGGCCAGTTTTGGCTGGGTGCACTATCTTGGCTTTGGGGCTGTGCTTGGTGGCTAGTGACGAGATCTGGCGGCTCTAATCTGATTTAGGGTTAATCTAATGGCCTAAAACACTTAACTAATCCATAAATACACCCTAAGACTACCCTAATTCATACTAAAATTGGAGACAACGTCGTTATGCCGTCAAAATGCAACTAGAAGGAGCCACCAACAAATTAAAGAGGAAGATAGCTTCTCAAATCAACTTCTAATCAACTCTAGCAACTTAATCTTCTTCATTGAAGTGCTAATCAACAAGTTGTGAGTACTATAGCCTTAATGACCAATTGTTGAAATGATTATGATAGGATATAATGAGGTTATGGCTATGAATGTGGATCAATGCAAGTTATGTTATCATATGCCCATGATGTTAGTTATGCAAGTTTGATGTTATATGTTCATGACGTTATGCAAGTTATGCAAGTCATATGCTATGTGTTCATGATGTTATGCAAGTTATGCAAGTCATATGCCATGTGTTTATGATGTAATGCAAGTTATGCAAGTCATATGCTATGTGTTCATGATGTTATGCAAGTTATGCAAGTCATATGCTATGTGTTCATGATGTTATGCAAGTTATGCAAGTCATATGCTATGTGTTCATGATGTTATGCAAGTTATGCAAGTCATATGCTATGAGTTCATGATCCTAGTTATGCAAATCGCTATGATAAACATTGATCCATTATGACACCATGTTATGCAAGTTTGGTGTTTGATTATATGCAAGTTCATATATGATATGTTATGCAAGCTTGGTGTTTGATTATATGCAAGTTCATATATGACATGTTATGCAAGTTTGGTGTTTGATTATATGCAAGTAACATGTGCAAGTTTACACCTTAGTATGATATGCATACATATGCAAGTTAACCCCTTTGTATGTCATACATACATATGCAAGTTTACCCCTTTGTATGACATAAGTAGCTTATGCAAGTTACCCTCTTTATGACATATGTGATTCATGCAAGTTTGGGTTGATTATTTATGCTAGTTGGGTTTGATGCTATATGCATGTTGACACCTTTAAAACCCATGTTGACGCTAATGTTATGCAAGTTGAACCCATTGTATTTGTGATGAATCTTCCCTTTTAAATATGTCATGTTAGCGAATTACGTGGGGAACGATGGGGTTAATATTCATGTTAACAAGATTGTGATGAAATTGGTATGATGTTGCATACCATAAGTGGATGGACATAATTGAGTCAATTATGTACATCATTAAAAATTGGAATTAATTAGGTGAAATTAATTCGAAATATGGGGGTGATTAATTAGGTGTAATTAATCGACTAAGACACGAGGTTGGACCCTTTTGTAGCATAAGACTGCCGGGAACCGACCGGCAAATCCAGTGGCTACAAATGATTGGCCCAATGTGAGAGGTCTTAGGCATAAACTAAATACGTGACAAGTGTAAAGACACGAGGTTAGACTCGGTTATGGTGTAAGGCTGCCCGGACCCGACCGGCTAATCCAGCTGCCATAAAAGATAGTCTAATGTGAGAGGTCTTTACAACGGTTACGTTCTTAATCAATTAAGAAACACTTAACCAGATAAGCATGTAGTGGGGCAAGAGGGGTTAAGTGGGTGCCTTGGGTGGCATGTGGAAATCAAGTAAGTGCCTTGGGTGGCATGTGGAAATCTAGTGGGTTGCCTTGGGTGGCAATAGAAAATACGATTAGAATACTTAACCAAGTGGAAACATGTAATTAAACATGATTAAAGGGTTAAGTGGGATGCACTAGAAAAAGGGACAAGCTTAGGTGGGTAGCTTGTGGGGGCCCATTTCAACTAGTAACCCATATGTATCTTATTGGGCTCGACCCATGTCGAGGACGGGACACGCGTACTGGACTTGACTATAAGAGGCCAAAACGGGTTAGCGGTGGCAACGCAAGTCCAACGGGTTTCATATGCGTGTGTGGACCCGGGCTGGTAGATAAGACGTTGTTGCATCATGTAGGTATAAGTCATGCACCATTGGTTGTATCGGGTTGCCACTTTGGGGAGTGATACACCCCACTGTGGGGCCAGCACGGGTATCTACGGTAGGGAGCCGATCGCTTGGGGAGTAGTGGGTACACCTAGTGGAGATAGGGGCAGACGGCACCTATGTAATCAGCTAGGGGTACACGAAACTACTAGTTAAATTTTCTAAGTCCTTGGGTGGGATCAACCTTTAAGTAGGAATGACTGGTGTGGTGCAGTTAGTAATTACCCTTGGGTGGGTAGATGCGTCTTTACCGTTATCTTAGTTCATCCTATGTCTAGTTAGCTGCTTAGTGTAGTCATTTATCCCCAGTCATCACCGTACCAAGTTTATATCATAGCCTAATTACTTTAATGATTGTATTGTTAAAGTTATAAGGCTCACTCTGACTTATGTCTGACCCCGTTGTTTTTATCTTTTTCCCCCTCAGGTCCTCAGGTTGGGCCTAGCACTAGTGGGCTTTGATCAGATTTCTTTATCTATCTTTTGGAGCTTGGACGTTGATGTAAAGCCCAGCTTATCTTTTCTTTTATGGCTATTAGTTATGTAGTGGGATTATGTACTTATGTTTTTATCAGGATGGATATTTAGTACTTGACTCTTTTATGGTGTTGTAAGTAAACATGTTTACCTTCTGCTGCAATGAAATGATGTTTTAGATTTTAAAGTATTATTTACATCTGTCTTGTTGTAATTTTTCTGTTCTATATTCACTTAAAATACTCCACCGAAGTTAAGGCATTCCCTTTGTGAGTGACCTTAGCGGGTGTGGGGTGTTACACGTGGTATCAGAGCTGAAGGTTACCGGAACAGATAAAATTTTTAGAAAACTATTTTTCTAAAAACATTTTTGGAAGAAGTATTTTCAAAAACATGTCTTTTAAGAGAAAAGTTTTTGAAAGGAAAGCATAATCCCCAAATAGCCATATCTTTATCTTTCGAATTCTCCGCTTTGAATCTTTCCTTTTTCGTTTCAGCATGGCTGAAGATCTTAACTTTCCGGAGGGTGTGGCGATACCAGTATGGTATAGGAGATTGATGGAGGCTAGGGCCGCCACTGCGGGTCTAGCAAATGTTCCTCCACCAACAGTAGCACCCGATCTTCCTTCCCCTCCTCCTCCTCGCATGGATACTTTTGCTAAGACTTGCAAGGAATTTAAGGCTATGGGAGGGAAACCTTTTCAAGGATCAGAAACTTTTGTGGAAGCTAGAGATTGGCTTAAGGAGGTGGAAGAGTTGATAGACATCTTTGAGATGGAAGAAGGAAAGAAAGTCAAGTTAGCTGCTTGGTTAATGAAGGGAGAGGCCTCATTCTGGTGGGAGGTCACTAATGGAGAACGCCCTGTTGACTCTTGGGCGGATTTCAGGAAAAGGTTTGTGGCAAAGTTTCTCTCAAGGGCGGAGGAAAACTTGTATATGGAAAGGTTCTTGACCCTAAAGCAAGGAAACCTATAAGTGAAGGAATATGTCAACAAGTTTAATTAATTGGCAAGGTTTGGCATAGACATGGTGAATACACCAGAGAAGAAGGCTTTGAGGTTCGTTAAGGGCTTGAATGAACCAATACATGGATTGGCTATGACCCACATCCCTATGGGGGCCACCTTTGAGAAGCTAGTAGACATGGCACCCATGCATGAGGAAGAGAAGGGTCCCAATGCTAATAAGGCACCCGAGAAGAAAGGAGATCAGAAGAGACCTCAACAGCAACAGCAAAACAAGGGTGGGAAAGGCAACGGTGGCAAGGGAAAGAAGAAGTGCTTCAATTGCGGGACATCAGGCCACCTAAGCAAAGATTGTCGGAAGAAGAAGAAGACTGGCTGCTTCCACTGTGGCGAAGCAGGGCATCTAGTGAAGGACTACCCTAAGAAGAGGCAGAGGACGGGATCTACCTCAGGGGGATAGGTGCAAGCTCTTATGGCACCAGGTCAGGCAAGGGGGCAAGTTCAGGCTCTCACGGTTCCACCGATTCAGGAAAAAGGTAGAACTATTTCTGTTGAAAGTCTGGTTTTTCTGTTTGATCATCCTGTCCGTACTTTGTTTGACTCTGGCGCATCGCATTCGTTTATCTCATCATCATTAGTTGAGTCCCTCCACTTAGACACCAGTCTAGTAGATGATCCCTTGGATGTTTCAAACCCAATTGGGGGCTCCACTTATTTGTCCATGATATGTTTGGGTTTGAAGATTTCTATACTTAGCGTTGAGTTTAGATGTGATGCTTTTGTTTTGGGCTTCACGGGCTATGGGTTGATTTTGGGCATGGACTGGTTATCCAGTAATGGTGCCGTTCTTGATTGTGAAAGGAAAGTTGTTAGGCTCATGACCCGCTTTGGTAACACTCTCGAGATCTCTTGTAATCCCATGGATTCTGTTATGCTAAGTTATCTTGAATCGCTTGATGCTTCGGTCGAGAGTTTGCGATCTGTTAAAGTGGTCCGGGAGTACTCGGATGTGTTTGAGGAGGTGAAGGGCTTACCTCCGAAGCGGGAGATAGACTTCCGAATATATCTGGTGGACAATGCTAAACTAGTATCTTTACCAGTGCGCCACATGGCTCCTCATGAGAGGAGGGAACTCCATAAACAAGTAGGGGAGTTGCTTGAGAAGGGGTTCACAAGACGAAGTATATCGGAGTGGGGTGCTCCAGTAGTTTTTGCCACGAAGGCGGATGGGTCCCTCAGATTTTGTGTAGACTATAGAGAACTCAACAAGCTCACAAAGAAGAATAGACACCCATTGCCGAGGATTGATGATCTCTTTGATCAGTTGTTTGGCGCCCCAGTGTTTTCGCAGTTGGACTTGGCCACGGGGTTTCATCAGTTGAGAGTGGCTGAGGATAGCATAGACAAGACTACCTTTAGGACTCCGGATGGTTTCTATGTGTGGCTTGTGATGCCATTTGGTTTTACGAACGCCCCTGCATACTTTGTTGATTTGATGAGTAGGGTGTTCAGGGAGTACCTTAATAAGTTCGTGGCGTTCTTTGTGGATGACATCTTAGTCTTTTCTAAGAGTGAGGAAGAGCATGCCCTACATCTTAGTGAAGTGTTGGAGACTCTTCGGGCACATAGCCTTAAGGCTAAATTCTCTAAATGTCACTTTTGGAGGAAGGAGTGCAGTTCTTGGGGCACGTGGTCTCCAAGGAAGGGACAGATGTGGATCCCGCGAAGGTAGTATCCATCCAAGATTGGAAGGTTCCGAAGAATGCAACCGAGGTGAGGAGTTTCTTGGGGTTGGCTGGCTACTATAGGAAGTTTATCAAGGACTTCGCGAAGATATCAGCCCCATTAACTCGCTTGACGAAGAAGAATCTAGTCTTCGTGTGGGACGTAGATTGTGATGATGCGTTCCAACGGTTAAAGAGAGCTTTAACCACAGCTCCAGTCTTAGTGTTTCCAGATGGGAGTAATCCATTTGTTGTCTATACCGATGCTTGTGGGACAGGACTGGGCGCAGTCTTAATGCAAGAGGGAAGGGTAATAGCCTATGGGGGAAGGCAGTTGAGAAAGCATGAGAAAAATTACCCTACCCATGATTTAGAGTTGGCCGCTATTGTTTTTGCGCTTAAGACTTGGCGCCATTATCTTCTTGGAGAGAGGTTCGAATTGTTCACTGACCACAAATCATTGAAGTACTTGTTTTCTCAGAAGGATTTGAACTTGAGACAACAAAGGTGGATGGAGTTCTCAGCATCCTATGATTTCGAGATAGCGTATACACCTGGCAAGGGTAACGTGGTGGCGGACGCCTTGAGCTGAAAAAGGTTGTCCTTGAGTCCATTGTTCGTGGAACGACGAAGCTTGGAATTTATCTCGATGTTTGATTTCAAACCTTCCGTTGACTTTGTACACGGTTTGCTAGCATCCTTAGAGGTCAGACCTACTCTTTTGGGACGGATTGGCGAGGCACAGCGGGACGACCCACAGTTGGTTGAGTTGGTAGAGAGGCTCATAAGGGGGAGTCGTCCAGCCATTTGAGTAGGTACACCCTAAACGATAGGGGGTGCTTGTGTCGAGACGGTAGACTTTGTGTACCGCAAGACGAGGGTTTGAGGAAGGCTATTCTTGATGATGCGCATCATTCTAAGATGACCATTCATCCCGGTGGGGACAAGATATACCAAGACATGAAGCGAGTTTTCTTTTGGGCCGGTATGAAGAAAGATGTGGCTGAGTATGTCGCTAGATGCTTGGTATGCCAACAAGTGAAAGCGAAGCAAAAGAAACCTGGTGGGTTGCTTCACCCATTGGAAGTTCCGCAATGGAAGTGGGATAGCGTCGCGATGGATTTTATTGATGGGTTACCGAGATCGAGGAAGGGTAATACGGGAATTTGGGTTGTGGTAGACAGACTTACTAAGAGCGCCCATTTCATACCCGTGAAGAGCAAGAGAATTGCTCCATGGCTAGCTTCAGTTTACCTTCGAGAGATAGTTCGATTGCATGGGGTACCTTCTAGCATAGTGAGTGATCGAGATCCTATCTTCACTAGCGAGTTTTGGAAGAGTTTGCAAGAAGCAGTGGGGACTCAGTTGTGTTTGAGCACCGCATATCATCCTCAGACGGACGGCCAGACCGAGAGGGTGAATCGTGTTCTAGAAGACCTTTTGAGGCTATGTATCTTAGATTTTGGAGGTACATGGGAAGAGCATCTTCCATTGGTGGAGTTCGCATATAATAACAGCTTTCAATCTAGTATTGGCATGGCTCCTTTTGAAGCTCTTTATGGAAGGCCTTGTCGATCACCTACATGTTGGTGGGAATCTACGGATAAGATCTTGCTTGGGCCTGATATGGTTAGAGAGACTTCGGAAAAGATTAATTTGATTCGAAGAAGGATGAAAGCAGCGCAAGATAGGCAGAAATCTTACGCGGATAAGAGGAGGACGGATCTGGAGTTTGATGTTGGGGACATGGTCTTTGTCAAAGTGTCTCCATTACGGTATGTTGTCCGCTTTGGGTCCATTGGGAAGTTAACACCAAGATTTGTAGGACCATTTCCTATTAAGGAAAGGATTGGACGGATGGCATATAGAGTGGATTTACCCGAGAGACTTAGTGGGGTACATGACGTATTCCATGTGTCACATTTGAGGAAGTGCCTACATGAGACTGCAGAGGTGGTAGAGCCGAGCTTGCTTAGAGAAGTGGAGGTAGAGCGTGATGCGACGGTTCGACGAGCTCCTACCCGCATCCTTGGGTCAGAGATTAGGAAGTTGAGAAACAGAGAGGTTCGACTAGTCAAAGTGCAATGGGGAGAGGATGAGAGCAATGCTACTTGGGAGACAGAAGCGAAGATGCGTTCACTGTACCCATTCCTTTTTGAGGGTATGTCTTTTAACTTCTCCTTTATCGTTTGTCTAGTACTTATCTTATCTTTAGTATGACCTCTCATTAGTATCTTTGACCTTTAGATAGGGTAAACATATGGTTGAAACATGTGTTTGAGACATGTTATGATTGATGGATGCGTGTGGATGCAAGTGTTTGCTAGTGGTTGCTCGTGGATGCATATACACACACTTTAGATACTAGATCGGCTCAGTCACTTCATATTGCATATAACTATGTGTAGGTAGCTATATTAATGGATGTATAATGGTTGTGCTATCATATGGATGATGCATTTTGGTGTATGGTTGTGCACACATGTAGAAATAGTATGTGTCGATAGGGTTCTTTCGCATACATATTGGATGCATGGCACTATCATGGTTTGCATTAAGGAGGTCAACTGAATCAGTAGACCGCCTGATTTTGCATTAGACAGGGAACATATAAACACACTTTTTGCATATGTTCATACAGCATTAGAAACTCTAAGGACAATGGATGCCAGTGTTTGATGGTTTAGTAGATGGCTGTTTGGTTGGTAGGATACGTTCTTCTTAACTTAGAGATTTCGGGGACGAAATCCTTAAAGTAGGGGAGAATGTAACACCCTGTATGTTGAATAACTTGCTATAATATAAAACAGGGCAGAATTAAATTTCAAAATCTGAATTAGGGGAAACGGGCTATGCCTTTGCATTCGTCTCGGAAAAATACGCGAAATAGAGTCCGAGTTTCCGAAAATCGGAGTCCGTATGACCCAGTTAAGGCCCGAAAAAGTTTTCAGAAAATTCAAAATAGATTTAAAATATTCAGATGTCACATTTCAGAAGAGGCGGTAAAATTCCCGCCAGACAGAGGGTGTCGACCCTAGGGTCGACATGGGTGTCGACCCTAGGGTCGACATGGGTGTCGACCCCCCTAGGGATCGACCCATGGGTCGACCCCCCCTGTCGGCCAGTTTTGGCTGGGTGCACTATCTTGGCTTTGGGGCTGTGCTTGGTGGCTAGTGACGAGATCCGACAGCTCTAATCTGATTGAGGGTTAATCTAATGGCCTAAAACACTTAACTAATCTATAAATACACCCTAAGACTACCCTAATTCATACTAAAATTGGAGACAACGTCGTTATGCCGTCAAAATGCAACTAGAAGGAGCCACCAACAAATTAAAGAGGAAGATAGCTTCTCAAATCAACTTCTAATCAACTCTAGCAACTTAATCTTCTTCATTGAAGTGCTAATCAACAAGTTGTGAGTACTATAGCCTTAATGACCAATTGTTGAAATGATTATGATAGGATATAATGAGGTTATGGCTATGAATGTGGATCAATGCAAGTTATGTTATCATATGCTCATGATGTTAGTTATGCAAGTTTGATGTTATATGTTCATGATGTTATGCAAGTTATGCAAGTCATATGCTATGTGTTCATGATGTTATGCAAGTTATGCAAGTTATGCAAGTCATATGCTATGTGTTCATGATGTTATGCAAGTTATGCAAGTCATATGCTATGTGTTCATGATGTTATGCAAGTTATGCAAGTCATATGCTATGAGTTCATGATCCTAGTTATGCAAATCGCTATGATAAACATTGATCCATTATGACACCATGTTATGCAAGTTTGGTGTTTGATTATATACAAGTTCATATATGATATGTTATGCAAGTTTGGTGTTTGATTATATGCAAGTTCATATATGACATGTTATGCAAGTTTGGTGTTTGATTATATGCAAGTAACATGTGCAAGTTTACACCTTAGTATAATATGCATACATATGCAAGTTAACCCCTTTGTATGTCATACATACATATGCAAGTTTACCCCTTTGTATGACATAAGTAGCTTATGCAAGTTACCCTCTTTATGACATATGTGATTCATGCAAGTTTGGGTTGATTTTTTTTGCTAGTTGGGTTTGATGCTATATGCATGTTGACACCTTTAAAACCCATGTTGACGCTAATGTTATGCAAGTTGAACCCATTGTATTTGTGATGAATCTTCCCTTTTAAATATGTCATGTTAGCGAATTACGTGGGGAATGATGGGGTTAATATTCATGTTAACAAGATTGTGATGAAATTGGTATGATGTTGCATACCATAAGTGGATGGACACAATTGAGTCAATTATGTACATCATTAAAAATTGGAATTAATTAGGGAAAATTAATTCGAAATATGGGGGTGATTAATTAGGTGTAATTAATCGACTAAGACACGAGGTTGGACCCTTTTGTAGCATAAGACTGCCTGGAACCGACCGACAAATCCAGCGGCTACAAATGATTGGCCCAATGTGAGAGGTCTTAGGCATAAACTAAATACGTGACAAGTGTAAAGACACGAGGTTAGACTCGGTTATGGCGTAAGGCTGCCCGGACCCGACCGGCAAATCCAGCTGCCATAAAAGATAGTCTAATGTGAGAGGTCTTTACAACGGTTACGTTCTTAATCAATTAAGAAACACTTAACCAGATAAGCATGTAGTGGGGCATGAGGGGTTAAGTAGGTGCCTTGGGTGGCATGTGGAAATCAAGTAAGTGCCTTGGGTGGCATGTGGAAATCTAATGGGTTGCCTTGGGTGGCAATAGAAAATACGATTAGAATACTTAACCAAGTGGAAACATGTAATTAAACATGATTAAAGGGTTAAGTGGGATGCACTAGAAAAAGGGACAAGCTTAGGTGGGTAGCTTGTGGGGGCCCATTTCAACCAGTAACCCATATGTATCTTATTGGGCTCGACCCATGTCGAGGACGGGACACACGTACTGGGCTTGACTATAAGAGGCCAAAACGGGTTAGCGGTGGCAACGCAAGTCCAACGGGTTTCATATGCGTGTGTGGACCCGGGCTGGTAGATAAGACGTTGTTGCATCGTGTAGGTATAAGCCGTGCACCATTGGTTGTATCGGGTTGCCACTTCGGGGAGTGATACACCCCACTGTGGGGCCAGCACGGGTATCTACGGTAGGGAGCCGATCGCTTGGGGAGTAGTGGGTACATCTAGTGGAGATAGGGGCAGACGGCACCTATGTAGTCAGCTAAGGGTACACGAAACTACTAGTTAAATTTTCTAAGTCCTTGGGTGGGATCAACCTTTAAGTAGGAATGACTGGTGTGGTGTAGTTAGTAATTACCCTTGGGTGGGTAGATGCGTCTTTACCGTTATCTTAGTTCATCCTATGTCTAGTTGGCTGCTTAGTGTAGTCATTTATCCCCAGTCATCACCGTACCAAGTTTATATCATACCCTAATTACTTTAATGACTGTATTGTTAAAGTTATAGGGCTCACTCAGACTTATGTCTGACCCCGTTGTTTTTATCTTTTCCCCCTCAGGTCCTCAGGTTGGGCCTAGCACTAGTGGGCTTTGATCAGATTTCTTTATCTATCTTTTGGAGCTTGGACGTTGATGTAAAGCCCAGCTTATCTTTTCTTTTATGGCTATTAGTTATGTAGTGGGATTATGTACTTATGTTTTTATCAGGATGGATATTTAGTACTTGACTCTTTTATGGTGTTGTAACTAAACATGTTTACCTTCTGCTGCAATGAAATGATGTTTTAGATTTTCAAGTATTATTTATATCTGTCTTGTTGTAATTTTTCTGTTCTATATTCACTTAAAATACTCCACCGAAGTTAAGGCATTCCCTTAGCGAGTGACCTTAGCGGGTGTGGGGTGTTACAACTCATATACAACTGGTACTAAGGACGTTCCTTCAAAATCCGAAGACAGAGAAAATAATGTCAAACTCCTACCCCTTGTTCTACCAGGAATCTCTATGCTACATCCTCCACGGCTTCTCAAACAAACCATTCTCCTATTGTAGTTGAGGACGACCCCATAAAATGGTAGTCAGTCCATATCAAAAATAAGACCATACTCCTCAAAATCAAGCACATACGCATAACAGAAGAAGTCGACATCACCGGCGTCTAATACTAGGCCTTTACAAACAGAAAAAAGATGCATCATCCCTTTGATATGGTTAGACATTTCTATTAGATGGCTAGTAAAGGATAAGGAAAGTTTGAAAGAAACTACAATCTTCCTAGCAATAATGAATGGATGGCTCTAGAATTAAATAGGGTACACAAATTATTTCCTAAAATATAAAGTGTACCTTCAGTGTGGGTTGTCCTTGATCCTTAAGAGGCTGATTGTTAATTGGCGCAATTTCTAATGCATAGTTCTGGCCTCTTTGTACCATCCTTGGCTATGGAAAGTTCATCGCTAAGTTTCCATCTTCATGGTAGTTAATGCATTTCCCTTTGAACTCTATCTTTGCCAAGTTTAATGTACATTCCTTCGCTTCATGCCCCTTCATATGGCATCTAGAACAATTCTTGGCTTCCTTCTTGAATTTACCGCCCTTCTTCTTCTTAAGCTAAAAATTCTTATTCTTCCCATTAGCAGAAGTACCTTCTACTTTATTAGTTTCCTTAACTTCTTTAACGTTATCATCAAAGTATAAGATAGTTAACTCAACCAAAGCCTCAAATGTATCTCCAAAAGTAGCTTGTGCCAAAAGCATCTCCTTCAATGGTGAATTCAATCCCTTAACAAACCTAAGGGCTTTACCCATTGGGATGTCCGCTAACCCTACCAAACTTAGAAAACTCAATAAACTTCGCCATATACTCTTTCAACTCCATATCTCCTTGCTTTAAATGGATAAACTTTTCTAACTATAGGGTCCATTCTGCATTAGTTAGGAACTTATTCTCGAAATGGGTCCTAAACTCAGCCCACATAAACACTCTACTCGCATTCTCTTGTGAAATCAGTTCATTTTAGGGCCTCCATTTTCAAGTTTCAGGCTGAGACCCTATGCTTTAGTTTATCTTCCTTTTAGTTAACCTAAAAAATCATTTCACACTCTAAGATCCAAGCTTTTGCCTCCATAAAGTTCTCAGTTCCCAATAAGGTCTTGCCTGCTATGCTTATAAAATCATTACAAAGGCAAGGGAAATTGAGTACCGCTTCAGTGGGCTGAGTGGCTGGTTCTGATAGGGGGGATTAGCAACAAGGACTTGTTCCACTATCTGAAGATACTGCTGGAACCATTCTGGCAACTAACGAGGCCTTGCCTGGTTTCCCTATTTGGGCTGATTTTCGGTCATATCAACTATCTGAAAAAGGAAAAACCCTTTAGTTGGCTTCCTACAATAGTATCAAGGCCAAAAGGAAAGAAAGATAAGGTTGTCTAGTATAATTGTGTATGTTTTGGGCTATAATGCTTATATATATAGTTTTGAAGATCCTTTTCAAATAACAAATATGTCTCTCATACATATATTTTCGCTTAATTGGGTAACCTATGCTCTGGTACCAAATGTAACAACCATACAAATTCCTATAGGGACATTTAAATTATATTCCTAATTTAATCATATTTTTTTAATTTAATCATATTTATAATACACTTAATAAGCATTCATACATGTTGATTATGTTATATTTATATAAATATAAATGTAAATTAACCGAACGAGATTAGTGTCCTTACCACATACTTGAAATGTCAATTCTATTAAATTCTTAAGGTGTACAACAATACAAGTCATTTTCCCATATTTCTATTTAACCATAACATAAGCGTGCATATGATAATAAAATGGGAAAACAATCACAACATATAAACTAGCAACCCAGGTTTTTACTTGATTATTGCAATAATAAAAGATGAATGTAGCGTCAACTATATATGTTTATAACTCCTATTTTGAATAGATTCCTTTTCTTATGTTTATTTATCACAAAACATTAATATTTAGATATATAGTAAATAATATGTTCAAATTCTCTATCTTGAGAAACAGACATTCAAACCAATTAAATTTACAAACTATCCAAATCTTAATCTTTTAACCAAATATCAAACATGTGAATTTGAGTAAAAGGAATCCAATCAATATAGAAAATCCAAACGATATAGAAAATCATACAAAAGAATCATGTTCTTCTTTTGTTATCACAACAACCCAAAGCCCATATATAACTAGATTAAACATTTCTATGAATAATAAAATAAATGGATGATTTCATGGGTTCAATCATGTTTCCTTTACGTACATCCCAAATCCTCTAAGGCAAAACAATCCAAATCCATAACTACCAAAGTACAGAAAATAGTAACTTAGATGGATTCCACTAATATGGTTATTAAGAAGAGTAATAACAAGATTGAAAAGAATAGAAATTGGATTTGTTCTTCAAGAACGAACGTATGCTCCTATCCTTTCAAAAAAAAAATGTATATATATTGACGGCAAAAAATGTCGTAAACACCAAAGATTCCTATTACAAGGAATAGTTAATTTGGTCTTACAACTAAGTAAGAGAAAGCAGTAAATGAAACAAGTATTTATAGTGGTTCGACCGTGGATTAGGCCTATGTCTACTTTGGAAGGATGTTGAACTTTTAATAATTACTCAAGAATTACAAGTTAGAGCCATGCCCATTACATTCACTTTCATTATTGAAATATGCGAGGTATTTGGGAAAAAGAATATTTAATTCTCCTTCTTCCTCAAATAGGAGATGCCATTAGTGGAGTCCATGAAGCTCTAGGGAGGTCTCAAGTGAAGAAATCCCACCTCTTTGAAATGTGAGGCATGGGCTATTTATAGGAGTGGGAGTAGGCACGAGTAGGTAGGATTAGGTAGAAATAGGGACCACATGCAGAAATTTCGAACCAACCACCCGCGCACCTCAGAATTTCGAACCCGAGGCTGGGTTCATAATTTCGAACCTGCTGGGTTCATAATTTCAAACCTGCTGGGTTCATAATTTCAAACCCGGGGCTAGGTTCATAATTTCGAAACTGCTGGGTTCATAATTTCAAACCCGGGGCTGGATTCATAATTTCGAACCTACTAGGTTCATAATTTCGAACCCGGGGATGGGTTCATAATTTCGAACCTGCTGGGTTCATAATTTCGAACCCGGGGCTGGGTTCATAATTTCGAGCCTGTTGGGTTCGAAATTATGAACTCGAGGCTAGGTTCGAAATCAAGAACCTGGGGCTGGGTTCATAATTTCGAACCTGTTGGGTTCATAATTTCGAACCTGGGGCTAGGTTCATAATTTCGAACCTGCTGGGTTCGAAATTATGAACCCGGGGATGGGTTCATAATTTCGAACTCGGGGCTACGTTCATAATTTCACACCTACTGGGTTCGAAATTATGAACCTAGGCCTGGGTTCATAATTTCTAACCTGCTAGGTGCGAAGTTCACTTTGCGAGGTGCGTGTGGACCGCAGTTTCGGGCGCTTCGAGACTCGTGATTCCTTTGAGTTTTGAGGCCTTGACATGGAAATTGTTCGTGAGGGCAGTGAGATTCTGAGTGGTGAAGTTCCTTCTTGATCCTATCTCCTTCGCTCCTGAGAGTCCCTCTTTGTCTTAGCTCCATGCGATGCGTTGAGTTGAGCGTGTCTTACGTACTTTTGGAAACCGAATCAAATGGCCGGTTAACATTTTCCCCCTCAAAGTAGGTTCTGTGTTAACGGGGCATGCTTTGAAGTGAGATGAGCCTAATATGGGTGCAAACATCTTCATGCGGTGCTTAGCGATTGGTTATAACCTTCCTCTTGAGTTGTGTACCAAGAGCGCAGTGCTTTGGAGTGCCTGGGATGCCTTGTCGGAATATGCTGGTATGAGCTTAGGATTCCAATCACTGCTAAGAGTTTTGACTTGCTTGAATTGGAACCCATCCAAGGCATTTAGTTCATGTAGATTAAAGACAATAAAAGTTAGTTTCCGACTCCCGATTGCATCAAAGTGAAAATGGTTCGTTATCGGGTTATAATCGCGTATGCAATCGCAAGTTTGTGCGGGGTTTTATGCAAGGCGATCTGAGTTGGAATAGGTAACATGAAAGTGAATTGCATGCCATGGGCTTGTAATCGCGCATTTTAGCTTTTCGAGGAATTTTCGGATCAAGAGCCGACCGTTGGGTGTGCACATTTGAACCCATGAGGCTTGTGGGAATGCATTTGGATCAGGTTGGTCTACTCGTTTGAGATTTCCAAAGCATGCATGCATGGTCATTGCCATGGCTTAGGTACGCGATTGCCCTAAGTGGTTGTTGAAACGTCATTGGGATTGAGCTTGATAGTTTGGAGTATCTGCCAAATCGCTTGGATTTGCGAAACCATGGTCGTTCAGTGTTCCAAGCTAGTCCCATTGATCAAAGTTTTGACAAATCATATATGCGAATGCCATTGTTAGGACAATATTTGCCATATGTCGTGGCCTATATTCATATGAATTTTCCTCTGAGGTGAGGTCGGACCCAAATGCAGGGCGCACGCACTTTGATGATTGAGCGCTTGGTAAGTACACAAGTGGTGGCTGAGTCGCGATTGACTTGGCAGTTGGAGCTTCGAAGTTAAGCGAATATGATCGTAATTACGATCCTGGAAAGTTCTCTTAAGGCATACCGATCCTCTGATTGTAGTTACTTCCTTTCTTCTCTTCCCCGGACAAAAAATCATCGTAAGGCACGGAGGATGCCAAAATAATTTATCTTACTTTGGATGTTCGAGGTGTCGTTAGGTTTTCAGGAGAAGGGAAGAGAGATATGGAAAGTAAGAAGGCTCTCGGATTTGGCAAACAAAAACGTGGAGCGGCGGATCTTGGGAAACGTAATTAGGAATTCGGATAAAGGTCGCCAAGTATGTGTGAATACGGGAGTGGGCTTCGTATCCCGGACATTGAATAAACCTTCTGCTTATTCAAGAGGTCGAAGTCGGTTTGAGGGGTGCGATAATCTAACAAGTGCATGGGAGCATGACGCATAATTTCGCATTCCGGTGACTTGGTCTTGGCTCCAAGCTTGGGCTAGTAAAATTAAACATTTGCATGGAGCTTGATGAGTCGGCAGCGATCAGTTAGTTTCGGTCTCGCAACGTGGTCCTTGAGGAGTGGACTTGCTTGGACTGTCGGCTTGGATGCTTATCTTAGGATGGTGACACGTAATTGAGCTGTTAGTCTCGGGATCTAATCAATAACCCAACCATGATGCAGTTGCATCTTGATTCAGGCGTTGTGCTGGCAGTTGGTGACGGCTATAGCGCTAGTTGTTGAGGCTAAAGGTTGCCATCATGTTCCGGAGCACCTGCTTTTTGTGGAGTCTGGGAACTGATGGGAAGCAGAACAGCCTCCAAGGCTTAGACTCTGGCTCTAGATTGCCTTCGTTGCGAGGTGAAAGCACTCTCAAGATAGTGGTGCCAAGGGATGCTGTGAGGATGACGCCAGTACAGGGATTGAAGGGGATCTGATCGGGTCCCATGATTGTCAGGCCGGTGCGATAATCCATAGAGGGTTGCCCCTAAGCTCGGGTATCTCCAGGATTATGCTCGACGTCAGGGATAGGCCAACAAGTCCGGATTGTTGTTGAATGTTCCATGTCTGGTTTGTGATTGAAGTTGAACGTAACACAACTGGTTGGCGAATGATTCTGGAAATGAACTTATCCGGACTGATCGCTTGGATATGCACGTAGGATGTAGGCATATGGTCGAGTCTTTACTTCCAAACAAATTACGTTGTAACCATTTTCCGACCCAAGAATGGTGTTTATGGTTATCGGTAGTCACTGCCGTGGTTATTAAAACTAGGGGTCGCCACCATGTTCTGATGCGCATGTAGGTGGGAAGCCAATGCATCGAGGGGTGTAAGTTAGCTTCACGTTGCGTTTAAGTATGAGCTTGCTGGCAAGGCATAGAGACTTTGGGAACCCGATGAACCTGCCGTGGTAACTCCAGAACTTGCATCGAGATATGAATTTTTATTTCGCATGCTGAGAACTTGTCTAAATTCCCATGTTCCTCCGGGAACTAGTAGTTGTGTAACTCCCCCTGTCTTTTTGTTCGGGCCTCTATGCCCGGCCTGCCTAGTATTGGCAGGGGTTAGAAGTTCCTGAGACCCGCGCTTTTGGGTCTGGATCATCCTCGTGGAGAGGTGTATGTTCCTCTTTAGAATGGTTGTTTAGAAGGTTGGGTGATGGAAATGCCAGCGTGGAAGCTGGTGGGGATCTTCCCCAGGTCCTGCGATGAGTAAGCTGGCGAAAGAATAGGTAGGGGACTGCCCCCGAGCTTGGGTACTTTCCAGTTGAAGAGGGTGCGAGCGAGGAACTTTCAGGAGTCCAATAGTTGCCTCTTTCACTGGGCAGCCCCCTGGAGCGGAGGCAACACAAAGCTTTGCCCCCGTGCTTCCTCAGGCGTCCAAGTATTGGCTGGAGTTACAGTGAGACTAATTTGGAGAAGTAGGAGACCCCGTAGCCTCAGGATCCCACATTTATATGAGTCTCTTTAGAGGAGGAGAAGTTTTGGTTGGCCGAAGTGCTCGTGCATCAGGTATAACTAACGTAAGTTTGCCAACAATGCAAGTTACGATGGAAGACCAGGAAGCCCGACTGGTGGCAAATTCTAAGGAGTCAGAGGGGAAGAGGGACAAGACGAGGCTGTCATACAATATGCGTAGGCAAAGGCTAGGCAGGATGCTAAGGAAAAATCTGTTGCTGCGGTGGCGAAGTAGGTTGATATTGAGGCGGTGATGGAGAGGGCCTTTGAGTCGGCTAGGAAAAAGAAAAACCGTCGATGATGCCCACCAAAAGAGGGCGAGGGGACCCTTAGAAAACTCAAAGCAGATGCAATTATGCTACTCCAGGCCAGGGAGCTAGCTGATTAGAAGACTGCTGAAGATGCTGAGAAGAGAGCAGAGTCGGGCGCCAAGAAGACTTTGGGAGGAACCCAGGTTGCATTGGTCCTCACTTTTGACATCGTCCCTCAGCCGTTGCCATGTATAGCTCTCGGGGAAGTTACGATAATTACAAGCAGCAAGGATAATGGAGGGAGGCGCGCACCAACGTCTTATGAATCTGCTAATTTTGTGAAGATTAGAAGACGAGGAAGCGATTCTGGAAGGAAGGGGACAATTGCTGGTGGTGAATTGTCAAGTGCCGAACCTGTACAGAAAAAAGAAAAGACAAGAGAAGGATGAGTAGCATCAATAATTGTTAAAGGAATTGAAGATACTTTGGGTGAGGTAGACCGATAGCCTATGCGAGTGCGGTCCTCGCTTTCGGTTCTTAAAGACATGGTGTTGTGTTCATGTACACCCTGTCATCAAAGAGAAAAGATGTTAGATATTGTAGTCTGTTTAATGTGTGTGTGTGTGAAAATGAAATGTGAATTAGTAAAGATCGCAATTTGTGTTAAGTGTTCGGATGTTCTTCTTATGTTTTCAGGCGTCCCGTACTTGCATAAGCATACTTATCGTTGCACTTAACAAAAAAGCAATTATATACCGTGCTTTGGGTTAATTATTCCAGAGGGGTGTGATTGTGTACCATGCTCCGGGTCAATTATTCCGGAGGGGTGTGATAGAGCGCAGGCTTCTAGTAAGTTTCCCTCAGCTCAGGAAACCCATAGCTTATGAATCCAAACTGAGCGCCTATTGTGTTTATGTTGCCCAGGGTTAATCCTAATTGAAGCGAAGGCGTATGACATTGCGTTGTTTGGTCCGTCTAGTGTGTGGCTCTCCCATCATTCATCAGATTGGGGCGAGCCACCAAGCGTTGTTTATTTGCCGGCGTAGAAAAAGCTCCAATCATCGGCCCATAGGCTTCGATCGTGGCCATGAGCTGCACCTAAGCCTTTACGGCTTCGGGGAGAAACGATTTAAGGTCAGTCTTGGTGCTGTACCAAGATTCGACTGGGACCCGCAACTGGCGAAGAGAGATTTGCATCGAATCTTAGTCGGTCGCTGAGTAGCGCCAAGTCTCCAGGACTAGGACACAGAACTATTTATCCTAGGCGTCGGCACTGGGGCGATGTTCGAGTTAGTGGTTGTTTACACTTGGTCGAGCCACGGGCCTGCAGGTGGAGGAAAGACATGTTTGAAGATGAGACCGCTGATGTGCACTTAAGCGGGCCTTTGGTTAAGCTTCCAGTTGTGCCCCGAAGTTGCTGGATACTGAGGAAGGCACAGGTAGGGAGGAGTTACAAACGGGCATCTCCGATGACCACCTAGATTCAATTGCGCCATGGAAGCTATAGTCCTGATGAGCCGGGAGAACGATCTTAAGGGATTAGTTGTCGGAGTCGAGGTCATGTTTAGTGGGAATCTTTGATGAGCGCCGAGTAGCTCGGAGATCTCATGCGGATGAGTTCCTCGTGGTTGTCTTGTAAGTGGCGCAGCATGCTCATATCGCATCCGCGGATGTTGTAGAACCGATAATATCCTGTAGAATCCCTTGGTGTGCTCATCGGACTTTTAGGTCTTGGCCTTTTGTGTGGTTAGGAGTTGTAGGCTGCGAGATAGATTTTCTCGGAGGTGTCTCCAAGAGCAGTATAGCTGCGGAAAGATGGGAGTCGGAGATGATTCCATCCATTGCTGCGACTACCTTTGATGTTGTAGGCGCAAGCAAGATTGTTCAAAGGGATAGAATTAGAGTTGTTGGAGCTCTATATGTCGTCACAAGGCAGGATATTGAGGGTAGGGGCTTGATTCTTGTAGGCTAGATTTTCGCATAGCAGGTAGCTAACATTCATGCATAAGATCTCCTAAATCTTTGATTACTTCTGATCGATCCATGCTCTAAGTTCAGAATCAGGTAGTATGCCATTTGTGAGCTGGATGAGTGCGATTCGAGGAGTAGGTTTCTCGACTTCAGCCAAGGTGGTGTGTAATCTTGCGAGATAGCCTTTGAGAGTTTTCACGGGTCCCTTGGTAAATATTCGAGGCTGAGAGGAGGTCTCTAGGCATCATGATGTGCAACCTGGCTTGCACGACCAATCTTTTGGCGAGTTAGTCGAGAGTTGGGATAGTTCAAGATGGAAGTTAAGAGAACCCGGATAGTGCCGTCTTGGATAAGGACGAGGTAGCACTTGCACTTTGTGGCGTTGGCGATGCGTAATGAACCCGCGTGCCATTTGTGGCAGCTAACGAAACTTCGAGAATCATGGCTTATTTTAGTATGGGGTAAGCGTTGGCATGTCGAAGTGCTGATGCCATTTTGTATTGTGGCTAGCTGAAGTGAATGGGTTATGCCTTGTACTGCTTCCGCAGACGTCATGGGCATGCCCCCGCAATTTCCACACGATCCCACGGATCGTGTCGGCGAAAATCGGAGGTTGGGCTCTTGACGCATTATAGAGGTCGTGATCTAGTCTAAGACTTTGGATCCTAGCGTACCTTCTTGACGGAAGGTCTTTGGCAATCCGTGAGTCTTCAACTTCGATTGCATGATGTTGTGGAAGTCGGTTGAAGTGATCTTAGGCCCAGTTGGATGCTAGAAGTGTAGGTGATAAGTATGAACTCATAGCAGTTTGAGTCCGCCTAGCGGAGGCTTGAGCGTCAAAGCCGGGGATGGTCGGGATGATGCGTTCTTTTTCTGGTGGTGATTCTGACATTGCCGAGATTAGGGGTCAGTCAAGCCTCCATAGAATGCCACATGTGGTGTTGAAGCGTTGGGGCCACTCAGCTTCGTGTACGATCCTGGTGAAGGGATTACGCCTCAAATGGGTCTATCTTGAGTTGTCGACGTTCCTTCGCATATCTTTCATGATTATTCAGACCACGTAGGGAGATATACCAGAGAGGGATTTCCTATGGAACCCATTAGTTATAATGAATTTCGGGAGTTTCATTCCATCGATGTCTTCTATTATACACATCTGGCTCGCTCTCTTTTATGTCACGAATGGTCCGGTTTTGGTATGGCTGTCGAGGTTGGACGAGCTGGTGTGCACCCTGGTTCGAAAGTACTCTGGCCTGATAAGCTGTTGGAAGAGTGGGACTCTGGTTGTGAGTGGAGATAGTTGGGGCCTTCCGAGTACAAGGTTGGTTACTCGGACATGGTTTGTTACTGGGTTCCTTGGCCGTATGTGATGATGGTTCGATCATTATCTCATTTCTGTTGCCATTGCTATCGCCATATGAGTGTTGGAGAGGACGACGATGTTTTTAATGAGGCTAAAACTTCTTCCTCGATGTGGGCCCCTAGCTTGGAAAGGAGAAATTCCTAATGCGGTGCGTTACGAACGAGCGCAATTCTGAGCAAGCTGAAGTAGAATGACGATGTGTTGAATTTCTTAAAGTTGGCGCATAAGGTTGATGTTAATCTTCAATGCCTAGCGCGAGAGCTGCATTCTCATATTTCTCATTAAGCATGCGAATTAGTGCTTGAGTCGCAGAGCTTTGGGGGCCACAAGTGGAAGGAGATCGGTTTCCAGTGGGACCTGTGTTGCTCAGGACTGGGGAGAGGTACCAGCGTCAATTGCGGCCAATGGGTAAGCGTTTGGTTTTTTGGAAATTCTACTTAATGCCGGTGAGAGTCATGATGCTTTTTGGACGTACTGCTCAAGGCTCTTTCCTTGGACTAGCTTTTCGATTATGTCTTTAAGTTGACAACAATTATTGGTATTATGCCCGTACATGTCGTGGTATTGACAGTACTTGCCGGTATTCTTCTCATGATTAGTGGACTCCCTGTTGTATGGCTTCTTGTATTGAAGCGCGTTGCATGTTTCCCAGTAGATTATTTCCAAGTCTTCATTCAGTAGGGTGTAGATCTCGTATGTCCAGTGAGATCCGAGCTTCTGGGGTTCTGTAGGAACCTGACCGCTGTTGTGGCCATTGGGCCTACCGCTATTCGGCCTTTGTTAGTAGGGTCTTTCCCCCTTGTCCTTATCGAAGAGCTTTGCTACCTGTTTCCCTTTGACACTGTCATTTATGGTATTCGCATGTGGATTGTTGGGAAGACCGACCCTGGAGAGTCGGTTACGTCTCGCTTCTTCTTGACATAAGTATTGTCTAGCTTTATCATGGAAAATGTTGAGGCTTTTTGGCTGCTTACGATCAATCCAGGCCCCAAATTTGGTAGTGGGAAGTATGCCTTTCGCTAGCTGGAAGAGTATGGTGCGAGGATCTGGGTCCTCGACCTCGGCGAGGGTGACATTGAACCGGGAGAGATAACTTTTGAGGGACTCGGTGGGTCCTTGGTTTAAGTTGGACAAGGTGAGGGCACTCTTTGGAGTTGGAATATGCATCCTTAATTGTTTGAACAAATGTGTCGCTAACTAGCCGAAGTTGTCAATGGAATCAAGTGGTAGGCGAGAGAACCAAAGTAGAACGGTTTTCGATAAGAAGACTGGAAAGCATTTGCATTTGACCGGATTGCTGCCCCGGCTCGAGTCCATTTGCCATTTATATCGATTTAGGAAGGCATAAGGATCCGTGGTGCCATCGTGGAGCGGCGTCTATGGCATGCTGATGTGTTGCGGCCATTCAGTTTTATTTACCCTGAAGGGTTTGCGCCTAATGTGCGCTTCCTACAAATTGTGCACGTTCCCTTGCATTTTCCCCTCATTATTCTTCGGACCATGCCGGGAAGGTAAGTTGGATGGGGATCTGCCATTGGGACCCATCGGTTTTGGCGAGGTTCCGGAGTTCTGTTGCGAGGTCGCCTTCTATGATGGATGTCCGGATCGTCTTCCTCCATGTCCTCGACATCTATGATTGGGTCTTGGTGTGGATGGTGAAGTGAAGCGGGGTGATGCAGATCCTGTTCTGGAGGAGCGCGGGACGTTGGAATAGCGGGCGCATCACCCGGATTAGCGACCATCGAGTTATGTCGAGGAAGAGGTTGGTTTTTAGGATTTGGTTCGTCATCGATAATCAAGCGAGAGCGGTCTCGGTATTGTGCCCCCTCACTATATGTGACTGTAGCTCGGTCACCATTGTCGTTCACATTATCTTTGGCATGGCCGTCGTTGCCGTTGTCGAGAGCATTGGTGCGAACAACGATGTTGTTAATGTGACTAAACCTTCTTCTTTGTTGCGGGCGCCTTGATTCGGAAGATGAAGTTTCTGATACAGTTGGTGGAGGTCGAGTGTTTTTCCGAGTTAGTTGAAGTCGAGTGACGACACGCTGACTTTCTTGAAGTTGTCACATAAGGTCGATGTTATTCTTCAATGCTTGGTTAAGCTTGATCGCCGTGTTCTCATATCTTTTGTTATGCGCGCGGATTTGAGATTGTGTCGCAGGCTCTTCGGGGTCCACAATAGGAGGGACGGTTTCATTAGTTGCCGGGATGTCCGTTGGTTTAGGTGGTTGGGAGGTCCCGGCCTCGGCTGCGGCTGAAGAGCCGACCTTTGACTTCTTCACCATTGTAAGAGGATTCGACAGCAGGTTAAGCAAGGAACCTTATGCTCATCGAAGTCGAGATGATAACATGGAAGAAAGACGCAAATCTTGAGTTTAATCCTCAGTGAAAGCACCAAATGTTGACGGCAAAAAATGTCGTTAACACCAAAGATTCCTATTACTAAGAATAGTTAATTTGGTTGCAAGGCAATGTAAAAGAAAGCGGTAAATGATAGAAATATTTGAAGTGGTTCGGCCGTGGATTAGGCCTATGTCCACTTTGGAAGGATGTTGAACTTTTATTAAACACTCAAGAATTACAAGGTAGAGCCATGCTCATTACATTCACTTTCATAATTGAAATGTGCTAGGTATTTGGGAAAAAGAATATTTAATTCTCCTTCTTCCTCAAATAGGAGATTCCATTAATGGAGTCCATGAAGCTCTAGGGAGGTCTTAAGTGAAGAAAATCCCACCCCTTTGAAGTGTGAGGCCATGGGCTATTCATAGGAGTGGGAGCAGATAGGAGTAGGTAGGATTATGGACCACATGCAGAAATTTCGAACCCACCGCCTGCGCACCTCAGAATTTCGAACCCGGGGCTAGGTTCATAATTTCAAACCTGCTGGGTTTGAAATTATGAACACAGGCCCGGGTTCATAATTTCGAACCTGCTGGGTACGAAGTTCACTTTGCGAGGTCCGTGTGGACCACAGGTTCGGGCACTTCTAGACACTTGATTCCTTTGGGTTTTGAGGCCTTGACTTGGAAACGATTCGTGAGGGCCGCAAGGTTTTGAGTGGCGCAGTTCCTTCTTGATCTTGTCTCCTTCGCTCCTGAGCGTCTCTCTTCGTCTTAGCTCCATGCGATGCATTGAGTTGAGCGTGTCTTATGTACTTTTGAGAACCGGACCAAAAGCCCAGTTAACAATATATATATATATATGTATATGTATGTATGTATGTGTATATATATGTATGTATATATATAAGAAACATCATTAGAATCGTATATATATGTACAAATCTAAATTCCAGATAAATCTTAAATCTAATGTTTGAACAAGATAGAGAAGAGAGAATTTATTAGATTAGATTTAGAAAATAGAAGAAAACTAAATCCTTTAAGCTTTCTGCAATTTGAGATAAAAGAAAGGTAGAGCAGAGGCGCTAAGAGAAATGGTTATACAGTTTAGAATGATGATTTGAGGGGATATTTATGTTGTTATCTTGTGTATGAATTGTTAGATTATTTTGATTAAATCTAAATAGTCCATTTGATATATATTATAAATAAGTCCTTAAATAAAACAACCCTCATTTAGGATTCTCTACAGAAGGGCGGTCAATCCCCTTTCTGGGTCAGGCCAAGAGGAAATTCCTCTAGAACATTACTTTTTTATCGTTACTTGATTGATTCTCTTTATTTCTTTCCTTGTTTAATTTATTTTTTACCCTTAGTGTGTATGAATATATACACATAAGCTTGAAATGAAAGGGAATATTCTTTTCATGCTTATCCTATTTAATATTCTTAGCTTGTAAATATATTTATTTGAGATTCAAACCTTTGTTTATTAATATGTATGTAAACTTAAGTAAGTAATAACTTTTGCATACAGATTACATTTTCAGCTAATAAAGTATGAAAACGTATCAGAATCTCGCCATGAGAGCAACTACAATACTTACGTGGCCAAATTTCTGATTGTCCAAAATTCAATTTTCGACCTTTCAATATATTACTAATATTATAGTTTATTTTTAAATTAAGTTATCCTATATCTAAATTGAGTATATTTTACGAGGTACTACGATTCAGGTCGAGGACTGATGATTTGAGAATTGGGATTTTGAATAGGTACACTATGTTAGATCAGGAAGTGGTGACTTCAAACGAGACACGGAGGGTACCTCAGGATGGCCCTATGATATAGGCATAGAACGATGGTCCATTATGCAGGTTTATAGTGTCCATCAAGGGGATATGCATTGACTGTATTTTTATTGTAAGATTAATAACCATGTCCATTACAAGGAGCCAAAAGGTTGATGGGTGATTTAATGATTTGTGTAGTTGCCTAGCTCTTGGAACATGCTTAGCTTTTAGTACCCATAAGGATGATATCCATTTGTATACATGTCATTGTCAGTCAATAGTGAGTACAGGGAAGATATTGGTTAAGCCAATAGGCTATTGATCTTTCACTACCAAGAGACAGGATGAGATAGTGATGCCAATTAGTTGCTTCATTTATTAGTTGTAGGGCAAGACCTTAACCAATTAGATATTCTTCCACTTATTCAGGCATTGTTATGTGGGGTCATAGCCATACAGAGGAGAGATAGAACATTTGTATTACATATCTAATGAAGCAGTCCTTTACAGATGTAGTAAATCCCCTACTGTGATCTATACAAAGTGGGTTATAGTAGCGCCACTTGTTAGTGAAACTTAGAAGTATAAACATAGAGATTGCATGTGAATCCCCACTGAATGCATATAGCGATACATTGTGGGTATGCATAATGTAGGCATTAGAGAAAATTCATTGTAGATGAAGTTTTATGCTTTTGTATCCGATGGAGGAACCTTTACATTGTAGGATTGTATTGCAAGGCATACACAGCGGTCCTTTGCAAATGTAGTTGTAGCAATCTCATGGTCGTTAATGTCCTATCGAGGAGGATTCGAAGAATACTATAGGTGGTGTCAAGGACCGAGGATGTCTAAGGGAATATATATGACAACCCACATCCTTTAACGTCACTCATATGAGGATGCGTTAAGTTTTGCGAAGCGCTTAGGTATAAAGTAACAACACGTAGACTAAAATTCAGAAGACAGAAATATAACACACAGCGGAAACTATTTAAAACATTTATAAGAAGATCAAATCACAAAACTTATTACATTTCAAAATACCAGATAGTTAGCATCATAAAAAAACATACTATTTCATGGAAAATATCATAGAACATGAGTAAAACCACAAAAGCTATCCCCTTCATAAGTCAATACAATGATCAGAAAACAAGAACTGAACCAATACGTGAAACTGGAAAGAGTCTGAATCCAAGATGAACCAAACAATCAACAATTAGTTCTAAGACCCTCAACCCTACGAACCTAGGGGTAAAGGAAGAGAGAAGAGGAAAACAAACTAGGTCATACATATATCCGACGAGTTTTAGTAATTTCAAACATGAGTATAAGATAAGGAAGTATTTAGACAGCTGAATAGTTCTAAAAACAATGGCCATAAAAGCATAAATGAAATAGCAAGAAAGATAAACACTAGTAAAGACATGCTTCTCATTCATATCCGAAAATTATAGCACCAACTACCAAAATATCATAATTAGGCTTTACCTAATTTCTACCCGTCGATCGGCTTCTTTTCCCAAAATGTGATAACTTGTGCCAACTATGGAATTTAGGGTTATCAATCCTAAACTCATCAACTAAAAAGACACAGCCATTAATCACAGGCATTACAGCGGCTTATCTTTCACAATCGAAATGATGCAAGCTCACCGTTCTACCGAAATGCGCCCATACCCACCTCATTGGAACTACTTACTATCATGTTCAGTAAAGCGTTCCCTTACCTCTACCTAGTATGAGACTCCATGATAACAAATGGATACTGATTAATACGAGTTCCCAACCAAAAATACAATTGACACCAGTCACCCTTAGACTTGGTCACTAATTCATAACTAGGATTCCTTATTATATTAGGCATTTTATCTTCCCTAGTCAACCACACGCTGCCGAAACAGACTTATTATGTTAGCCACTTATCTTCCTTAATAAGCCCCATGCTGTCGGAACGGACTGCCTCTATCTTAGCTTATTAATCTCATAAATTTAAGTTAACACATTTAAGTATATTAATATGCCCAATATAACCACATGTTATATCCTAGGCTGTAATTAACATTTCTAATTAACGTATTCTTTTTATACAACCCTTTCCCACGTTAGTGAATGTCCAATTATGTTCAGTTTATTCCAGTTCATAAGTTTGAATATTCTTCAATTAAGGCTTATCCTAATTTACCATCCATAATTTGAATATAATATTCATCAATTTCCAACATGCCCAAAATCCCTTTTTAACTCACTTTAAGTATTATTCCAATTTAAATTAATCGATAAAGGCCTAGTCTCTTGTTAAGCCTAGGCTCAGCGCAAAAGTAAATAAAAAAGGAAGAATTGGTCAAGGCTAATCATAAGGCCTAGACTCAGAAATGAACAAAATAAATAAAATAAGGCATTGCAAGACTGTAAGTAAAATCATAGTTGAGAAGGGGATAAAGAAGAAATTGCTTACAATTGATAAACAACTGAAAAGGAATATTCAACAAAATAGATTATAATAAATTACAGAAGAATATACTTATAAATACTGTAAATGTAAAACTTGTGGATCCAAACTATTTTAGTGTCCAATCTTTCCTAAGTTGATCTAAAAATTACATAAAACTCACAAGAAAATTACAAATCCAGAAAAGGCTCTGGTGGAAGAAGAATCCTTCCGATCTACAATTGGACAGTACTCCGATTTATTCCCCAAAATTATTTTATTTTAAAATATAGGTAGAGTGGAGGCTGAGAGGAAACGAAGAAGGAGAAGTTGGGTGAAAAGTGAGTAGTACAAGTCAATTTATAGGTGTGAACGATAATCTAAACCCGAGGATTATTAGGTTTTCAGTCTCATCTCTCAAAAACATGTCAGCAGAATTATCCAGAGCGTTACAACAGCTTTGATATTGTACCAGGCACGAAATCGTGTCCGGCATTGATATAGGTCGACCCACCGCCTATGTGGGTCGACACAGGGGTCAACCCACATAGGTCCTAGGTCGACCACATGGTCGACCCGTTATGGGTTGGGTTGCCCATTACTCCACTAATTTTGGCTGATTATTTATTTACTTTATGAAATTAAATTTCAATCTTCAACTAATTATATCTTATTCATTTTTCGTCCATTTTACGCAAACTAAAAGTCTACCCGAACCAAAATTTCATAACAGACTCAATAGTGAAATCCCCTTTGCCTAATTCTAAGCATTATTTTAATCATTATCTGTTTATTACTCTTTTCTATTTAATTATTATTTATAAAAATTCGGGGTGTTAAATACTCCCCTACTTAAAAGGATTTTGTCCCTGAAATCTCCAAGGCCAGAAGAACGTTATCTACACCCCTCTACTCATCCATCAACCACTGGCATCCATTGTCCTTATATTTTCTAATGCTTTTCAAGAACATATGCAGAGGTTTTGTGTATATGTTCTAAAGCTAATGCAAAAATCAGGCGGTCTACTGATTCAGTTGACCTCCTTTAAGCAATTCATGTCTGTGTCATGCATCCAATAAGTATGCAAAGGAGTCCTAATGATATATATAAAGTTTTATATGTGTGCAACAATCATTAACCAAAACGCAACATTCAAGTGATGATTCAACCATTTTTCATCCATATTTAGAATATATTAAAATGTGCACACATCCATATGCAAATATGTAATTGTCCTAGTTTAACCAGTCCTTCACTAGTGCCTAGTGTGTATATGCATCCACTTCATCCACTAGTAAACAGCTACATCCACGTGAGTCCATTCAACCACAACATGTTCTTTTAACATGTTTTAAACAATTTACTGCCATCCATAGGATTCTAGCTATGAATTATGATTCAAACGATGGAAAAAACAGATTCAAACTCAAAGCTTAGGAAAGGAGTTAGAGCGTACTCTTAAAGAAATGGAAAAGTAGCGTAAATCCTATATTTTACTTCCCAAGTAGCGTCATCACTATTTTCTCCCCACTGAATCTTAACTATCTTGATCTCTTTATTCCATAACTTCTTAACTTCAGATCCTTTTATCTAAGTAGGAACTCTCCTAACTTATGCCTCCCCCTCTACCATAATATCCTCTAGAGTACTTGGATCAACTACTTTCGCGAAATCATGTAGTCATTTTTGTATGTATGAAACATGGAATACATCATAAACTCCTGCTAATCTCTCTGGTAGTCCAAATTTGTAGGCCATCTGACCTATCCTCTCCACTATAAGGATTGACCCTATGAACCTCGGCGCCGTACCGAGATGAATCGAACAACATACCTCAAAGGTGGCACCTTAACAAAGACCATGCCTCCTAACATAAAATATAGGTCTGTCCTTCGCTGATTTCTGTGACACCCTATAATTTTAAAACATGACATAAGGGATAATTAATGAATACTTAATTTTTATAAGAAGAATTAAGGGAAACGGGTTGCACCATTGCGTACGTCTCGGAATTCTACTTGGAATAGAGTCCGAGTTTGCGTAAATTGGATATCATATAAAGAAGTTATGAAGCTTAGAAGATTTCAGTTTAAAATAGAATTTATTTAAATAATAATTAAAAAATCAAAAAAGAATTCAAAATTCAAAATCAGTGAAAATGGCTGATCGGGAAAATTCCTGCTCATGGGTGTCGACCCTCCCCAAGAGGTGTCAACATGGGTGTCGACCCCCCGTAGGGGGTGTCGACAGGGGTGTCGACCCCCTATAGGGGTGTCGACCCCCATCTGGCCGACGTGTTTTGGATATCTAAGGCTAATGTGTCCTTCTGGGATTGGCTGGATGACGTGTTTTTCTGGTTTGGATGGTTCAGATGGTTCCTGGTCTAATCTAAAGTCCTAATACACCTAGTACTCCTATAAATAGACACCTGAACCTAACCCTAATTTTATTACACTAATCCATGGCGCCTCCATGCTACTCAAATCTAAATTAACCTAGCCTTTCTTGTCCACCAAAACAAATCAGAATAAGAGTATTCAAATTGGAAGATAAGAATCAAATTTTACAACAAAGGTTTAGCTAATGAAATTTAGAATTCAGATCTATGCTCTCTCCTAAATCCTATCGTTGTGAGTCTATGTTAATTTCACATATAATTAAAAAATAATTGTGATAGGATTGTAAATTGGATTTAATGATCAAGCCTGTAAGTAAGACGAATTATATCAAGTTTTGTAGATTTATTATCTTTTAGATTCATACCCAAATTACTGTTATCATATACCTATTGGATCTATTTTATTGTTCTATGCTAGTTCATGTTTCATATGCATGTTTTATGCCTATTTTGATGTCATGATTCTCTTCCCTTCTTCTTTTCCTTTTTCTTTATGAGATTAGGCTAACTTCGAGCCTAACATATCGCGTTGAGACTTGCGTACGAATAACGTTGGAATGAGTGGGAAAAGTTTGGGAAAATATTGAATAATATGTAATTGGGCATAAATTGATTTGTAATCATGTAATTGATTTGGACATAAATTGGTACAATTTATATACATGGAATTATAGGCATGACTTGGATTGTAATTATAAACGTAACTTGAATTGGAAATTATAGGCAATTGGAATATATGTAATAAATCAGAACTTGAATTTGGGTTTGTAGAAAAGAAGAGATAATTAACGCCTAAGGCACGAGGTTAGACTTGGTTTGCGGTAGAAGTCTGCCCGAAACCGCCCGGCATATCCAACAGCCGTAAATGGTAGTGTAGTGTGAGAGGTCAAAGGCAGACCTGCCCGAAACCGCTCGACATATCCAGCAACCGCAAAACGACAATCTAATGTGAGGGGTCTTGCAAGATTACGATTATAATAAATTAATGAACACTTAACCAAGATATGACATGTGATTAGACATGGGGGTAATAAAGTGTTAAATGGGTAACATGGGTAGCATGTGAAACATAATAAAAGCACCTAACCAAGATGAGACATGTGATTAGACATGGGCATAAAGAGGAGTTAAGTGGGAATTCCTAGTAGGGACTAAGCTTAGGAGGGAAGCTTGTGTTAAGTGGGCAGACCCTTTTCAACCTGTAACCCATTTTAATATCTATATGAGCTCGAACTAGGTCGAGGACAGGGATACGCTTACTGGTGTTGATTGTAAGGGGTCAATAAAGAGTTACCGATGGCAGTGCAAGTCCAACGGAGTCATGTGCGTGCATGGGTCCGAGATGGTAGGTAAGACGTTGTTGCATCGTGTAGGTATAAGCTGTGCATTTTGCCACCTTAGGGAGTGATACACCCTATTGTCGGAACAACGCAGGTATCTACGAGGTTAGGAAGCCGATTGAATGGGGAGGGTAGTGGGTACAACTAGTGGTGGTAGGAGCAAGTGGGCACCTACGAGAGTAGCTAGGAGTACACGAAGCTACCATTTTTATGATTAATAGAGAGGGATCATCTTTTAGTATGTAACTAGTATGTGGTATGGTGCAGGGCATATCTTATAGTGTTTAGGAGCGCATCCGATGTTCTATCTTACTTACCTTATTTACCTTGTCATATCTACTTATGTTGTTGTCATCTCTTATTTCCAGTTTATATTCTTATCCTGTTACTTTACTGATTATATTTTTAAAGTCACTAGACTCGCCAGACTTATGTCTGACCCTTTTGTTTCGCCTCTTTCCTTTCTCCCCCCAGGTCCTCAGGATGGGATTAGTGGAGCTTGACTTGGATCTCTTTCTTCTTAAAGTGCTTGGAAGTGTTGAAAGTAATTCTCAGCTTTATCTCTTTTCCATTATGGCTATTTGGAGTGGGATTATGGTTTTACCTTTATGTACTCTGATAATAATTTTGTTCAAGATGGATATTTGTGTACTTGGCTCTAGTATGTGGTTTTGATGTTGTTACCAAACATGTTTTGCTTTTCCGCTGCCATGAATAAATTTTGAATTTTCTTAAGTACCATTTTACATATCTATCTTGTGATATTCTGTTCTATACTCTTATAATACTCCATGAAAGTTAATGCATTCCCTTAGTGAGTGACATTAATGGACGTGGGGCGTTACACGTGGTATCAGAGCTGAAGGTTACCAAAACAGATAAAAGATTTTGAAAACCGTTTTCAAAAACATTTTTAGAAAGAAGTATTTTCAAAATCATGTTCTAAAGAGGGTATTTTCAGGAGAAAAGTTTATTATGAAAAACATAATCCCTGTAATAGCCCTGAAATACAAGCCAATTAAAAAAATTTATTTTGCCAATTTAAAAATTTTATTTTGTCAATTTTAAAGAATTTTGAATATTTAAAATGAATTATTTTAAATAATAGCAACGAGAAACTTATTTTGAATAAAATTAGAACATATATATTTATCTGAATCGTCGTCAGAATATAAATATTTATTTTTAATTATAAAAGGAATTGAAAATGGCGCGGTAGTTTGAAAATTCGATTTCAAAGTTCAAATGAATGTACAGGATTCAAAATAAATCAGATTTTGGCGAAAACAAAAATATTTGAATCTAATTGAGAATATCTTTCCAACGAATCCGAAAAATCAAAATTTCATAGCGGGGATAAAAAGTTATGCCCAGTTGAATATTCAGAATAGTCGCTATGGAATTCTGACCCTTAAAAATGGAAATTTTGCAAACGACCCCGATTTTCGACAAAACCACTTTTTTTGGATCCGTGACGTCAAGTTATTGCTAGATTCCAAAATTCGTAATTTTTCAAATCAGTATGTGAGCGTGGCAAAGGAAAACGCGTTTGACTAGTTTCAGTCAATTTCGATCGACTGAGAAATGGCCATTTTTCAAACGATCTCAGAATTTGACGAAATTGGTTTTGTTAGGACTGTATCGTCAATACGAAGCTAGAAAATATTTTTCGGAAATTTTTAGAGTCCGTATGTGGCCCCGGTATATTGAAATGCACGTTCAAATTCAATATATAGGGTTATATGTTGATTTTGACGAAAACTGATCGAAACGAGCGAATCAGCCTATGATACATATCCCATTGTGTTTGGAATGAGGGTAATTAGCTATGGATGACAGTCGGTGGGTTCGATTTCGAGTTAAAAATAAAAAGTTGTTTTTTTGAAATCAAATTATTTAAAAAAACCTCTCTCTCTTCCTATACACTGTCAGCCCCTCCCCCCTCCCCCCGGTTGACCGATCCAAAATCAGAATTAAAAAAAGAGGAGGGAGGAGTCGTGCTCCTCCCATCAGTGCGCCACCGCGCCGTAGGCACGACCACCCCCTCTCCTCCCCTTCTCCTTCTCCTCCTCCGTCTCCTTAAACCCCCCAATCGAGAAAAACTCGACCCCCTCTTTTTCCATGGCCCATCTCCCTCAGCGGCGCCGCCAGCGCCGAGTTCCCCCTCCTTCTCCTCGTTCACTATTCTTCCCCTCCTCCTTCCCCCTCCTAAAAATCGAACCCCCAAATGCTCCAGGACCCAAATCGAGACACCACCGTGTCGAAGAACCGCCAGCCACTCTCCATCGCGACTGCAAGCTCAGCACCTACCTCAGACCGCCCTTTCCAACCCCAAAACAACCGATATATTTTAATTTGATTTTTATTTGTTTTCTAGGATGAGAAAAAAATCGATTTTTTAATTTGTTTACATAGAAAAAAAAATATTTTTAATAAAGTAAAATTAGGATTTTGATTTATATAATAATGAGATTTTTATATAGGTATGTAGCATGTAAAGATCATATTTTTATATGTATGAAGAGATAGAAAAGCTTAGATTTTTTCTATATAGAAAGATTATATTTTTAGTAGAGAAAAAGATTATATTTTTAAAGTAGGATAGAAAAGATTTTTAGAATAGTAAGGATAAGGCTTTTGAAAATAGAAAGATTAAATTTTTAATATAGAAAAGTTTATATTTTTATAATAGGAAAGTTATATTTTTATAATCGGAAAGTTTAGATTTTTAAAATAGAAAGATACGATTTTTTATTTGTATAACTTCATTTTTAAATGTGTGATTTTTATACAAATAGCGATAGTATAAAAATATAATCTTTTATGTACCTGTAGCGTAATAAAAATATAATATTTTCTATGAAGTAGCGGTATAAAAATATGATTTTTTTATTGTATAAAGGAAATATTTTTAGTAAGTTGAAAATAGGATTTTTAGCCTATGTACACTATTAATAAAGTAGTCACGTTATGGAATAATGCGATAAAAATATGATTTTTATAATATATGGTTAATGAAAATTTGATTTTTATCCATATAGAGTGATTATAAAAAAAAGTGATTTTTAACGTAAAACCACGTGTAATAGTTCTCGTTGGAAGCACGATGAAGGTTTCCTACATATGAAGAGTCGTGGCGATTGGTTTAGCTTGTCGGTGAGAACTTCTCACTTTAAATCTTGTTTTCTAGTTAAAATATATACTAGGATGTAGACAATGCTTAGCAGCACCCGACACCCATCGTCCACAGACCATGGACGACTTGTATGCTTGTTTGATGTGTTGTGAAGTTAGTTTGTGACGTTAATGTGAAATGGGAAAAACTATATTCATATGTTGAATAGGAAAAATATTCATGTGTTGAAATAAATTATTTATCGTTAAAAATATAATTTTTAACATGAATGTGAATAAATAAATATTCATTTACAAACCGAATGGTTTGTTTATGTACACCTATTTGAAAGACATTGATTGGGACGATAAATTTTACACATCGCCCAACTGCACAAATAATATTCAGTGTTTGTGGATTGAAACCCCACACGGGTGTTGGGATGATATTTGACGTACACTAATCCCAATTGTTTAGTGGTATGTTGATCGTTTGATTGACAGACTGTATGAACGTTAATTAGTTATATTTAATGGTTATGCAGTTGTGTGGTGCACTGTGGATGATGGTTGATTATTTATCGTTGCTATTATATACATGTGTTGTATGGAATCCATATGATTAACAATATATGGTAATTGATTGAGCCTCATTCCAATTGAGAAAATAAGGAATATTATAAAATAAAGATTCATGTGTTGAATAGAATAAATAGTCATGTGTTAACAATGCTCATGTGTTGAGAATATTCATGCGTTGAAACTTATCATGTGTTGAGTAAAATATTTTAAACAATAAAATTTACATCTTAATCATAATTTTATAAAATATATTAAATAGAATAAATAGTCATGTGTTGATGATGCTCATGTGTTGAGAATATTCATGTGTTGAAACTTATCATGTGTTAGTAAAATATTTTAAACAATAAAATTTACATCTTTATCATAATTTTATAAAATATATTAAATAAAAAATAGTCATGTGTTGACGATACTTATGTGTTGAGAATATTCATGTGTTGAAAAAAATATAGATTCATGTGTTGAATAGAATAAATATTCATTTGTTGAATAGAATAATGAAGTTACTGAAATATATAAAGCCGTGTTGATTAGATATGCACCATTTCGACGCGAATGATATTTATAATGATTATATTCATTTTTATAATGAATATAGAAAAGGAAGCGATTTCAAAATATAACATTTTGAAAATATTATCATTTGTATATCGATGGTGTGGAATATTCAATTTTGCTTTGAAATTGAATATGAAGTTGAAATTGTTTTGAAAACGAATTTAAAACGAATTATAAAATACGTTTTGAATTGAAATCGACGAAATATATATGTATATAATATATAATATATATATATATTAAATGGCCTGAATAGAACACGCCGTGTCGCGGCAGTTCGCGAATTTCGACCATTGACTTCGAATTGACGTTGTGGGCAATCCGACCATCAGATTCTCCTGAAACTGGAACCTTTGGGTTCGTATCGAAAAGAGCTTTCCAATGAATATTAGAAATTTGAAATCTAACAGTTGGATTTGGAATTATGTCGAAATCAAATTTGGAAAAGGTCGTTGTAAGTGTAGTTCGATGGCCGTTATTGAAAACCGACTATATGGGCCTTGATAAAAATATTACAAATATTAATAATTTAATTTGTGTAAAATCATAATATATGAATTGGAAAGAACTGGGATGAAAAGTTCCACATTTGAAAGGATAAAAATATATTTTTATCGAAATGAACTAGTTTTGAATTAGATTTGAAGTGGTTTTAAAAATAATCAGAATATCCAATATACGAATTGGAATGGATTTGAATCGAAATTACCTTCGGAATATTTCGATGTTGGATTTCGTGATTATATAGATATGGTCGTGGAAATTTGAAAGATATATTTATATTGTTATTTCCAATATGATATTTGTTGGTTTTAGAATTTGATATTGAATATAAGCTGATATATTTTCTATTCAGAGCCTTGTATTTAATATCAAATGGGATTTTGGGTTCGTCGTGAATGGTGTCTTAAATAACACTTTTCTTGAACCCGTTTAGAAAAGAATAAATATTTAATTAAGATTTAGTGAAATTGTCCAGTTAATTAGTGTTTAGTTGGAATTGACTTTAAATTGGTTTTCGGGTTTATCGTGAGTGGTATTTTAGATGACATTGGATCTTTAAACCAGTTAAAGACAGGATATTGATTTTTGAGAAGATTAAAACTAAGTGGAGTTTTAATGAATCTTTAATTAGATTGAAAAGTGATCGAGAATGGAGTATCACCAGTTTTGATCCAAAGCGATAGTTAAATCTTTGATTAGATTTGAACGTGAAATGGTAATTGATATTTACCGATAACACCGTGATGTTAGATATGGAGTATTACCAATTTTGCTCCATGGGATGGATAGGTTGGGATTGGGAAATAAAATAAATAATTACTTCGGTGTGGTTCGCTAGTCCCGACTAGTTTGGAAAACCATAATATGGTTTGGAATGATATCCAAAGGAAGATTAAAGAATAAATTTAGAAGTCTTTATCATTGATAAAATTAATGGGAACCTTTCGCTAGGAATGTGAAAATTTGAATAAAAGAATATTCTGAATTTGAATGGGGCGTAAGTTGTGTTTGTGTAAAATTTGTTTATTGTATACGCGGGTTATTCGAAAAGGTCGGGTTTATACCCATTCTGAATAACCGATTCGATGATAAATCAAAGATGAAGACGGTGGTTGAAGACCGGAAGTCTTCACATCCTTTGGATGATTGTTGATGATCTTGATTGGGCTGTACACCCAAGAGGAGGGAATCAGTTGGTGATCGTCTAGACGTACTTGGAGATCGATGGTTATGCAAGGAAAGTGTCTCCGGTTTCGTTCAGACCCAGAACGAACTTGTAAATGGACTGTGTGTCTGACATTAAATTTTATTCTGTGTTGATTGATCTCCATTAAATATACATCTGTTTGGCAATGGAGAATTTATTCTCTTTCTTAACGCCCTTCTCTGAGACGTACAAGCTCAGAGGTTGTATATTAATGGACATCAGTCGCATGGAGTGAATTGCCTGTGTGGCATGCCTAAGTGGCAAATGATCAAGGCTTCTGTTGAAAAGAAAAGTCTTGTGGTTGATGATCAAAGCACGACCTGTGTGGCGCAACTTTGTGTATGGCGTTAATTCGCGAGCCTCACAACTCGGTATGAGTCAAAAACGGGATAAGGACCCAAGGAGTACACGATGTTTCTTTCTAGCTATGGGTGATGTCAGTGACCTACCAGCCCTGACATTTATATACTTTTTACCTGTGTGGTTGTTGGAATGCGAGGCGCCTCGAATATATGGTCGATAACTAGCACTATGTGAGCCGACGTACAGACCATTATATAGGTCCTGTAGGACCGGGAAACGTGTGCTCAGAAATAACTAATCCTCAAAAGTAAGAGAGGACCAGCCTTGGAGGTTCCAAGAGATCACTGTGTGTGGTCCTGAGACATTTGCTAGAGTGTTCCGAATCGGAGAGGAGCTTGCCCCTTGCCTCGAATCATGATGGAATCCAATTTCAAATACGTGATAATTCGGTTTTATTTGTAGAACCTAGTATGGCGTCATAGTAGATGGTAGCTATGCTGCCTATGATTGATACTTATGATTGAAATTGTTTTGACACTATACACTTATAGTAATATCAAAATAATCTGTTTTTAAACGTATCAAGCATTCTTTGGCTATTATAAGGTAAAGCCCTATCCTCCGGCTTGCATTGCATTGTGTGATGGGACCTGGGCCTTATAATAGCTTAATTTTTCTTTATTTAGCATTGCGCTATTTGTTTTTTGCACTGGTATTCTTGGGAGGAAACTCGTTCCGTGTTATTCGGCGTGGTCCTTTGATTTACCTAACTTTAAAAATAAAGATAAATAACTGTTTTAGTCCTCATACCAGTCACATGACTGACCTGGAGTTTATTGTTTCAACATAAACTCTGGGTGCCCCTATTTTCCACACGGGCAGCTAGTAGTTTTGGTTTTGTAGATTTATATTCACAGGATCCTGGTTTACAGCTGGAACGATACTCGAAAAGCTTTGTATCTGAGTATTACTTTCAGTTATATTTTGTATTGTTTTTCCGCTGCTATGTAATTTATTGTAATCTATGATATTTATGGTGTGTAATATTTATTCATACTCTGTATATTCTTGTATTCTGATGGAATTGTTGTAATAAACAATGAAATGTTCTTTTGTTTGCATTCAGATGTGTGTTGTTCTCAAAGAAATTCGTGCTTTCCTTACCGGGGAAGTCACGGGTCGCTACAGTGGTATCAGAGCTTTGGTTTACAGAGCTCAAGAACAAGACACATTAGAACCATACGAAAGAATTCATCAGATATTGGATTAGTAATGTCCAATTAGAATGACTCGTTAGAGATGGGATCAGTAGTGTCCTAGAACGAGTGTGAGGAGTATATTTTTCAAATGAAATCAATTTTGTTTTGAAAATTAAATTCAAGTATACGTATTTGAATATTTTATTTGTATTGAATTTGGACAATCGCATATGTAAAGATTTTGCATATACGCGTCATGAACGTTTATTCGAATTTTAATATACTGGATAGATATAGTATCACACACTAGTCGCTCGGACCTGATTCTGATGATTGACGCGTCATCATCAGTAATTATTTTCATGTTTCGAAAGTGAGATATCTATATATTTCCATTAGACTGGTGTGAGAAACAAAACTAGATAGGTTTATTGTTGTGATTTAGCATCAAAAATATGATTTTCTGTATATATATCAAAAATTATGAATATGAAATGTTAATTCACTAGTTGATTGATGGTTGTGTTATTTGGTTATTGGTTTGATACTTTTAAACCATTTATGCCAAATTGAACCGAATATTGAACTGTATTGAAAAATGATTACAATTGGCTGTATTGGCATATATGCTCATGTATATCTATTGAACAGGTCATAGCAAGGAGGCTAGAGCAGAAGAATAAAATTGTTTGCCCGACAAATAGGTACATGTTTACTAATTTATTGGGTTTGGATGATTTTATGATTCGATTGGCTAGCCACTTGGCTGTTTCTTTTTCGTTTTGGATTGATGAAGGCCATGGGAGGCTATTTGAAATATCCTGAAGTCCCCAGTGCAGGGGAGGTTATGGAGAATTTTTTTGAAAATTTAGGGTGTTAGCCAAATTTTTGAAAAATTTGAAAAGTTCTTAGAAACTGAAAGGTTGAAGAACTTAAGCCACAATAGAAAATAATGGAAGTTGAATTGATTAGTTAAACAACTTTCAGCTTCTTTCCTTTTCGGGGACGAAAAGTTTTAAGTGGGGGAGATTGTAATAACTCGGAAATCCGAGCCAATTTAAAAATTTTATTTTGGCAATTTTAAAGAATTTTGAATATTAAAATGAATTATTTTAAATAATAGCGACGAGAAATTTATTTTGAATAGAATTAGAACGTATATATTTATTTGAATCGTCGTTATAATATAAATATTTATTTTTAATTATAAAAGGAATTAAAATGGCGCGGTAGTTTGAAAATTCGATTTCAAAGTTCAAATGAATGTACATGATTCAAAATAAACCGGATTTCAGCGAAACCAAAAATATTTGAATCTAATTGAGAATATCTTTCCAACGAATTCAAAAAATCAAAATTTCATAGTGGGGATAAAAAGTTATGCCCAGTTGAAAAATTCAGAATAGTCGCTACGGAATTCTGGACCATAAAAAAGGAAATTTTGCAAATGACCCCCGTTTTCGATGAAACCACTTGCTCTGATACCAAAATGAGATAGCCCGACGAAGCCACTTGCTCTGAAACCACTTGCTATGGAATTCTGACCACTGTATATTATTTGTGCAGTTGGGCGACGTGTAAAATTTATCGTCCCAATCGATGTTCTTCAAATAAGTGTACATAAACAAACCGTCCGATTTGTAAATGAATATTTATTTGTCCACATTCACGTTAAAAAATATATTTTTAACGATAAGTAATTTATTTCAACACATGAATATTTTTTCCTATTCAACACATGAGTATCGTCAACACATGACTATTTTTTATTTAATATATTTTATAAAATTATGATAAATATGTAAATTTTATTGTTTAAAATATTTTACTCCACACATGATAAGTTTCAACACATGAATATTCTCAACACATGAGCATCGTCAACACATGACTATTTATTCTATTTAATATATTTTATAAAATTATGATAAAGATGTAAATTTTATTGTTTGAAATATTTTACTCAACACATGAATATTCTCAACACATGAGCATCGTCAACACATGACTATTTATTTTGTTCAACACATGAATCTTTATTTTATAATATTCTTTATTTTCCCACTTGGAATGAGGCCCAATCAATTACCATATAATGTTAATCATATGGATTCCATACAACACATGTATATAATAGCAACAATAAATAATCAACCATCATCCAAAGTGCACCACACAACTGCATAAGCATTAAATATAACTAATTAACGCTTATACAGTCTGTCAATCAAACGATCGACATACCACTAAACAATTGGGATTAGTGCACGTCAAATATCATCCCAACACCCATGTGGGGTTTCAATCCACAAACATTGAATATTATTTGTGCAGTTGGGCGACGTGTAAAATTTATCGTTCCAATCAATGTCCTTTAAATAGGTGTACATAAACAAACCGTCCGGTTTGTAAATGAATATTTATTTGTTGAATAGAATAATGAAGTTATTGAAATATATAAAGCCGTGGTTATTGGATATGCGCCATTTCTACGCGAACGATATTTATATCGACTAAATTCGTTTTTATAATGAATATAGAAAAGGAAGTGATTTCAAAATGTAACGTTTTGAAAATATTATCGTTTGTATATCGGTGGTGTGGAATATTCAATTTTGCTTTGGAATTGAATATGAAGTTGAAATTGTTTTGAAAATGAATTTAAAACGATTTATAAAGTACATTTTGAATTGAAATCGATGAAATATATATAATATATATATTATATATTAAATGGCCTGAATAGACGCGCCGCGGCAGTTCGCTAATTTCGACCATTGACTTCGAATTGACATTGTGGGAGATCCGACCGTTGGATTCTCCTGAAACCAGAACCGTTGGTTCGTATCGAAAGAGCTTTCCAATGAATATTAGAAATTTGAAATCTAACGGTTGGATTTGGAATTATGACCAAATCAAATTTGGAAAAGGTCGCTGTAAGTGCAGTTCGGTGGTCGTTATTGAAAATAGACTGTACTGGCCTTGATAAATTATTAAAAATATTAATAATTTGTGTAAAATCATAATATATGAATTGGAAAGAACTGGGATGAAAAATTCCACGTTTGAAAGGATAAAAATATATTTTTATCGAAATGAACTAGTTTTGAACTAGATTTGAAGTGGTTTGAAAAACAATCAGAATATCCAATATACGAATTGGAATGGATTTGAATCGAAATTACCATCGGAATATTTCAATGTTGGATTTCATGATTATACAGATATGGTTGTGGAAATTTGAAAGATATATTTATATCGTTATTTCCAATATGATAATTGTTGGTTTCAGAATTTGATATTGAATATAAGCCGATATATTTTCTATTCAGAGCCTTGTATTTAATATCAAATGAGATTTTGGGTTCGTCGTGAATGGTGTCTTAAATAACACTGTTCTTGAACCCGTTTAGGAAAGAATAAATATTTTAATTAAGATTTAGTGAAATTGTCCAGATAATTAGTGTTTAATTGGAATTGACTTTAAATTGGTTTTTGGGTTTATCGTGAGCAGTGTTTTAGATGACATTGGTTCTTTAACCTAGTTAAAGACAGGATATTGATTTTTTAGAAGATTAAAACTAAGCGGAGTTTTAGTGAATCTTTAATTAGATTGAAAAGTGACCGAGAATGGAGTATCACCAGTTTTGCTCCAAAGCGATAGCTAAATCTTTGATTAGATTTGAACGTGAAATGGTAATTGATATTTACCGATAACACCGCGGTGTTAGATATGGAGTATTACCAGTTTTGCTCCATGGGATGGATAGGTTGGGATTGGGAAATAAAATAAATAATTACTTTGATGTGGTTCGCTAATCCTGACTAGTTTGGAAAACCATAATATGGTTTGAAATGATATCCAAAGGAAGATTAAAGAATAAATTTAGAAGAATTTATCGTTGATAAAATTAATGGGAAACTCTTCCTAAGAATGTGAAAATTTGAATAAAAGAATGTTCTGAATTGGAATGGGGAGTATGTTGTGTTTTGTATTGTTTTTCCGCTGCTATGTAATTTATTGTAATCTATGATATTTATGGTGTGTAATATTTATTCATACTCTATATATTCTTGTATTCTGATGGAATTGTTGTAATAAACAATGAAATGTTCTTCTGTTTGCGTTCAGATGTGTGTTGTTCTCAAAGCAATTCGTGCATTCCTTACCGGGGACGTCACGGGTCGCTGCAATCCCCAAAAGCCATATATCTATCTTTCGATTCTCTGTTTTGAATCTCTTCCTTTTTGCTTTCAGCATGTCTGTGGAACTCATTATACCCGAGGGCGTACATATACCAGGTTGGTTTAGAAGGTATCTAGAAGCTAGGGCTACTGACGCAGGCCCAGTACACGTTCCTCCTCACCCAGCTGCAGCCGCTCCTCCTCCCCGTGTAGATGCTTTTTCTAAGATATGCATAGACTTCCGTGTGATGGGCGGAAAGCCATTTTATGGGACCGAGACATTTGTGGAGGCTCAGAATTGGCTCAAGGAAGTGGGGGATTTGTTTGGTATCCTTGATATAGATGAGGGAAGGAAAGTTCAGCTAGTTGCTTGGTTAATGAAGGATGAAGCTTCCTTTTGGTGGGAAGTAACTAATGGAGGACGCGCGCTGGAGACGTGGATGGACTTTAGAAGAATATTAGAGCTAAAATTTCTTTCACAAGCAAAGGAGAGTTTATACATGGAGAGTTTCTTGACTTTGAAACAAGGGAGTTTATCTGTAAAGGAGTACGTTAACAAGTTTAACCAGTTAGCAAGATTTGGTATGAAATTAGTTAATACACCACATAAGAAGGCTTTGAGATTTGCCAAAGGTCTGAATGAACCATTACACGGGTTGACTATGTCCCACATTCCTATGGGGGCTATTTTCGAGAATCTTGTTGACATAGCATTGATCCATGAAGAGGATAAAGGTGCTAATGTAGATAAGGCACATGATAAGAAAGGGGATCCAAAGAAGGCACAACAACAACAAAAGAAGGATTGTAGGAAGAAGAAGAAGACGGGTTGCTTCCAATGTGGTGAGGTAGGACATATGATTAAAGACTGCCCAAGGAGGCAAGGACAAGGGCAAGGACAGAGGACTGGATCTACTTCTAGAGAGCAGGTTCATGCTCTCATGGCACCAGACAAGAGAGAGGTAGAAACATTTCTGTTGAAAGTTTGATTGTCCTTTTCGATCATCCTGTACATACTTTGTTTGATTCTGGCGCTTCACATTCGTTTGTATCTACTTCTATTATTGGGTCTCTGCACCTAAATACCACTATAGTAGTGGATCCCATTGTTGTCTCAAATCCTATAGGGGGTACGGCTCATCTTTCTATGTTATGTCGGGATTTTGGAATATATGTGTATGGCGTTGAGTTCGAATGCAACGCTTATGTGCCTGGCTTCACGGGTTATGGGTTGATTCTAGGAATGGATTTGCTAGCCAGGTATGGTGCCATTCTCGACTATGAAAAGAGGGTAGTTAGACTGTTGACTATTTTGGGTAATAATCTCGATATCTCATGCGACCCGAAGGGTTCTGTTATGCTTAGCTACCTGGAATCTATTGACACATCTATTGATGATTTGCAATCTATTAGAGTAGTCTGTAAGTATGCAGATGTCTTTGAGGAGGTTATGGGCTTACCTCTAAAATGCGAGACAGATTTCTGTATATACTTGGTGGGCAATGGAAAGCCAGTTGCATTGCCTGTGTGCCACATGGCTCCTAGTGAAAGAAGGGAGCTTAGTAAACAAGTGAAAGAGTTGCTTGAGAAAGGATTCGTAAGAAGTAGTATCTCAGAGTGGGGTGCTCCTGTTGTTTTTGCTACAAAGGATAGTGGTTCTCTTAGATTGTGCATGGACTATAGAGACGAATAAGCTCATGAATAAAAACAGACACCCATTGCCAAGGATAAATGATTTGTTCGATCAGTTGGTTGGTGCTTCGATTTTCTCACAGTTGGATTTAGCTACAGGATTTCATCAGTTGAGGGTAGCTGTGTATAGTATAGATAAGACTGCTTTTAGGACTCTAGACGGTTTCTTTGAATGGCTCGTCATGCCTTTTGGTTTGATGAATGCACCTGCATATTTCGTAAACTTGATGAGTAGGGTGTTTCTAAACAAGTTCACGGTAGTCTTTGTGGATGGCATCTTCATATTCTCTAGAAGCAAGGAAGAGCATGCCCTACATCTCAGGGAAGTCTTAGAGACTCTTCAAGCACATTAACTCAAAGCTAAGTTCTCCAAATGTCATATTTGGAGAAAGGAAGTGAGGTTCTTAGGGCAAGTGGTCTCCAAGGAAAGGATAGCAGTGGATCCCACGAAGGTGGTAGCAATCCAAAGTTGAAAGGTTCCTAGAAATGCAACGAAAGTAAGAAGTTTTCTTGTTTTGGCGGGTTATTATAGAAAATTCATCAAGGACTTTGCAAAGATATCAGACCCACCACACGATTGACGAGAAAGAATTTGACCTTTTCTTGGGATGTTGACTGTGATGATGTTTTCCAACGTTTGAAGAGGGCATTGACGACAGCTCCAGTTTTAGTTTTTCCGGATGGGAGTAAACCATTCACGGTGTATACCGATGCTTGCGGGACAGGGCTTGGCGCAGTTTTGATGCAAGAGGGAAGGGTGATATGCTATGGTGGAAGGCAGTTAAAGGTCCATGAGAAGAATTACCCTACCCACGACTTAGAGTTAGCTGCCATAGTTTTTGCGCTTAAGTCTTGGCGTCACTATTTGCTTGGTGAGAGATTTGAGTTGTATACAGTCCATAAGTCACTAAAATACCTGTTCCCTCAAAAAGATCTAAACTAAAGGTAATAGAGGTGGATGGAGTTCTTAGCATCCTACGATTTGGAGATTGCATATAACCCTAGAAAGGGTAATGTTGTAGCTAACGCCTTGAGTGGAAAGAAGTTGACTTTGAGTCCTTTGTTTGTCGAGCAGCAGAGTTTAGAGTATATCTCTACCTTTGACTTTAGACCCTTTATCGATTATGTAGCCGGTTTGTTGGCATCATTAGATGTGCGACCTACGCTTTTGGGACAGATAGGTGCAGCACAATGAGATGACCCGCGACTGATAGACATAGTAGACAAGCTCATAAGAGGGGAGTCTTCGAGCCATCTTAGTAGGTATACTATAGATGATAAAGGCTGGTTGCGTAGAGATGGGAGACTTTACGTATCATGATATCAGGGTTTGAGGAGGACAATGCTTGAAGAAGAACATCGTTCTAAGATGACCATACATCCCGGTGGTGACAAGATGTATAGTACATAAAGCGAGTTTTCTATTGGGCCGGAATGAAGAAGGATGTGGCTGAGTTCATTTCTAAATGCTTAGTGTGCCAGCAAGTCAAGGCTAAGCTAAAGAAGCATGGTGGTTTGCTTCAACCTTTAGAGGTTCCACAATGGAAATGGGAACGTGTTTCCATGGATTTCGTCTATGGGTTGCCGCAGTCAAGAAAGGGTAATACGTGGATTTCGGTAGTAGTAGATACACTTACCAAAAGCGCCCATTTCATTCTCGTTAAGAATAAAAGAACAGCGACATGGTTAGCATCTGTTTATCTCCGAGAGATAGTTCATTTACACGGCATACCTTCTAGTATCGTAAGCGATCGAGACCCCATTTTCACTAGTGAGTTTCGGAAGAGCTTGAAAGAGACGGTAGGAACGCAATTGTGTATGAGCATCGCTTATCGCCCTCAACGGATGACCAAACAGAAAGAGTGAATCGAATTCTAGAAGATCACCTGATATTATGCATCTTGGACTTTGGAGGGACATGGGAGGAACATCTTCCATTAGTAGAGTTCTCCTACAACAACAACTATTAGAATAGTATTGGCATGGCACCTTTTGAAGCTCTATATGGACGACCTTGTCGATCACCGACGTATTGGTGGGAGTCTACGGATAAATTTTTGCTTGGGCCTAAAAAGGTTAGGGAAACTTCAAAGAAGATAGACTTGATTCGAAGACGCATGAAGACAGCACAAGACCGGCAAAAGTCATACGCTGATAAGAGATGAACCGATCTTGAGTTAGATGTTGGAGACATGGTTTTTATTAAAGTGTCACCATTGAGTAATGTAGTTCGTTTTGGATCTGTAGAGAAATTGGCACCACGGTTCGTAGGGCCATTCCCCATTACAAAAAGAATTGGACAGATGGCCTATAGAGTGAAGCTGCCTGAGAAGCTTAGTGGTGTTCATGACGTATTTCACGTGTCGCATTTGAGGAAGTGTTTACACGATACCGCAGAAGTAGTAGAGCCGAGCACGCTTAGAGAAGCAGAAGTAGAGCGAGATGCCATGGTTAAATGAGTTCCTACATGCATCCTTGGATCGGAGGTCAAGAAATTACGCAACCGAGAGGTCAAGTTGGTTAAAGTCCAGTGGGGAGATGATCAAGGGGACGGGACTTGGGAGACTGAAGACAAGATACGCACTTAGTACCCTTTCCTTTTTGAGGGTATGTTCTTAACTTCTTTTTCTACCGTTAAGTGTATCCTCTCGACTAAACCTTCAACCCTTAGGTAGAAAATCCTATGGTTGTAAACATGTTTTTGAGACATGTTATGTTTGGTGGATGCATGTGGATGTAAGTGTTTGCTAGTGGTTGCTCGTGGATGCATTTACACAAACATTGGGCATTAGATCAGCTCAATCACTTTCATATTGCATATGAATGAGTGTGCATATTTAAGTTAATGGATGTATATTGAACGTGTTATCATATGGATGCTGCATTTGAATGAATGGTTGTGCACTCATATAGAAATGATATGTATCATTAGGATTCTTTTACATACATAATGGACGCTTGACACTATCATGTTTCGCATTAAGGAGGTCACTGAATCAGTAGACCGCCCGATCTTTGCATTTAGATAGGGGACATATACACACACTTTTTCATATGTTCATATAACATTAGAAATATTTTAAGAACAATGGATGCTTATGATGGATGAGCAGATGGATGATGGATGGTAGGATAATTCTTCTTAACTTGAAGATTTCGGGGACGAAATCCTTTAAGGAGGGGAGAATGTAACACCCTGTAATTTTAAAACATAACATAAGGGATAATTAAAGAATACTTAATTTTCACAAGAAGAATTAAGGGAAACAGGCTACGCCATTGCGTTCGTCTCGGAATTCTGCTTGGAGTAGAGTCTGAGTTTGCATAAATCGGATATCATATGAACAAGTTATGAAGCTTAGAAGATTTCAGTTTAAAATAGAATTTTTTTAAATAATAATTAAAAATCAAAAATGAATTCAAAATTTGAAATCAGCGAAAAGGGATGAGCGGGAAAATTCCCGATCATGGGAGTCGACCCACCCAAGGGGTGTCGACATGCGTGTAGAACCCCCATAGGGGGCGTCGACCCCCCATAGGGGTGTCGACCCCGATCTGACCAGATCTGGACGACGTGTTTTGGTGATCTAAGGCTGATGTGTCCTTCTGGGATTGGCTGGATGACGTGTTTTTTGGTTTGGATGGTTCAGATATTTCCTAGTCTAATCTAAAGGTCCTAATACACCCAGTATTCCTATAAATAGACACCTGAACCTAACCCTAATTTCATTACACTAGTCCATGGTGCCTCCATGCTGCTCAAATCTAAATTAACCTAGCCTTTCTTCTCCACCAAGGAAAATCAGAATAAGAGTATTCAAATTGGAAGATAAGAATCAAATTCTACAACAACGGTTTAGCTAATATATTCAGAAATCATAATTCAGATCTATCCTCTCTCCTAAATCCTATCGTTGTGAGTCTATGTTACTTTCGCATATAACTAAAAAGTAATTGTGATAGGATTGTAAATTGGATTTAATGATCATGCCTGTAAGTAAGATGAATCATATCAAGTTTTGTAGAGTTCTTATCTTTTAGATTCATACCCAAATTACTGTTATCATATGCCTCTATTTTATTGTTCTATGCCAGTTCATTTTTCATACGCCTATTTTATGCCAATTTTAATGTCATGATTCTCTTCCCTTCTTCTTTTCCTTTTTCTTTATGAGATTAGGCTAACTTCGAGCCTAACATATTGCGTTGAGATTTGCGTACGAATAACGTTGGAACGATTAGGAAAAGTTTGGGAAAATATTGAATAATATGTAATTGGGCATAAATTGATTTGTAATCATGTAATTGATTTGGACATAAATTGGTACAATTTATATACATGGAATTATAGGCATGACTTGGATTGGAATTATAAATGTAACTTGAATTGTAAATTATGGGCAATTGGAATATATGTAATAAGTCAGAACATGAATTTGGGTTTGTAGAAAAGAAGAGATAATGAATGCCTAAGACACGAGGTTAGACTTGGTTTGCGGTAGAAGACTGGCCGGAACCGCCCGGCATATCCGGCAGCCGCAAACGATAGTGTAGTGTGAGAGGTCAATGGAAGAAATTAGATGCGTAATAATGTAAAGACACAAGGTCAGATTCGGTTTGCGGTATAAGCCTGCCCGGAACCGCCCGGCATATCTAGCAATCGCAAAACGACAATCTAATGTGAGGGGTCTTGCAAGATTATTGTTATAATAAATTAGTGAACACTTAACCAAGATAAGACAAGTGATTAGACATGGGGATAATAAAGGGTTAAGTGGGTAACATGGGTAGCATGTGAAATATAATAAAAGCACTTAACCAAGATGAGACACGTGATTAGACATGGGGATAAAGAGGAGTTAAATTGGAATTCCTAGTGGGGACCAAGCTTAGGAGGGAAGCTTGTGTCCAGTGGGTGGTCCATTTTCAATCAGTAACCCATTTTATTATCTATATGAGCTCGAACTAGGTCGAGGACAGGGACACACTTAATGGGGTTGATTGTAAGAGGTCAATAAAGAGTTAGCGTTGGCAGTGCAAGTCCAATAGAGTCATGTGTGTGCATCGGTCTGGGCTGGTCGGTAGGACGTCTTTGCATCGTGTAGGTATAAGCTGTGAATTTTGCCACCTTAGGGAGTGATACAACCTATTGTGGGACTAGTATAGGTATCTACGAGGCTAGGGAGCCGACTGAATGGGGAGGGTAGTGGGTATAACTAGTGGTGGTAGGGGCAAGTGGGCTCCTACGAGAGTAGCTAGGAGTACACGAAGCTACCATTATTATGATTAGTAGAGAGGGATCATCTTTTAGTATGTAACTAGTATGTGGTACGGTGCAGGGCATATCTTATAGTGGTTAGGAGCGCATCCGATGTTCTATCTTACTTACCTTATTTACCTTGTCATATCTGCTTATGTTGCAGCCATCTCTTATATCCAGTTTATGTTCTTATCCTGTTACTTTACTGATTGTATTGTTGAAGTCACTAGACTCGCCAGACTTATGTCTGACCCTTTTGTTTCACTTATTTTCTTTCTTTCTCCCCCCTGCAAGGTCCTCAGGGTGGGATTAGTGAAGCTTGACTTGGATCTCTTTCTTCTTGAAGTGTTTGGAAGTGTTGAAAGTAATGCTCAGCTTTATCTCTTTTCCATTATGGCTATTTGGAGTAGGATTATGGTTTTACTTTTTATGTACTATGATAATAATTTTATTCAAGATGGATATTTGTGTACTTCGCTCTAGTATGTGGTTTTGATGTTGTAACCAAACATCTTTTGCTTTTCCACTGCAATGAATAAATTTTGAATTTTCTTAAGTACCATTTTACATATTTGTCTTGTGATATTCTGTTCTGTACTCCTATAATACTCCATGAAAGTTAATGCATTCCCTTAGTGAGTGACATTAATGGATGTCGGGTGTTACAATTTGTGTACAACTTCTTCCTGTCCTAAGCTACCTTCGTCGGCCTCCAAATCAAATCTATCTCCTATGAGTTCTCTCTAACCATCTCTGGTGTAAGTAGAAGTCTGTCTGTGGACTCCCACCAACATGTAGGAGATCTGTAAGGTTTTTTGTATAAGGCCTCGAAGGGAGTCATAGCAATACTCGTCTAGTAGCTGTCATTATATGCAAACTCTACTATCACAAGATGATCCTCCCAAGTCCCTCCGAAGTCTAGGTTACGCAGCCGTAATAAATCCTCAAGAATCCTGTTAACCCTCTCCGCCTTTCCATATATCTAAGCATGATAGGCGGTACTAAGTCGTAGTTGTATCTCTGTAGGATCCTCCAAAACTCACTCGTAAAGATGAGGTATCGGTCACTAACAATACTATAGGGTACTCCATAAAGTCAGACGATCTCTCTAAGATACACAGATGCAAACCAAGCTGTCATCCGTTTAATCTTGACCAAGATAAAGTGCACACTCTTAGTCAACCTATCAACTATAACCCAAATACTGGTGTTACCCTTCCTTAATCTGGGTAACCCATCTATAAAGTTCATCGAGATGCTCTCCCACTTCCACAGTGGTGCATACAAGGGCTGGAGCAATCCACCAGGTTTCCTATGCTCAACCTTCACTTGTTGACAAGTTATATACCGAACTACATACTCTACTACATCCTTTTTCATCTGTGTCCAATGAAAAACCCTCCTCGTATCTCTGTACATCTTATCACTGCTCGGATGGATAGTCATCCAAGAGTGAAGTGCCTCCTCTAAAATCGATCTCAACAATTCATCAACTCTAGGAACACACAACCACCCATCTCGTTGTAGCCACCCTCTTTCATCCACGTAATACCTAGCAAGGTGACTAGAGGTCTCTCCTCTACTGAGTTAGTCCATGATATCCGGAAACTATGGATCCACGCGCTGACTGAATCCAATGCGCTCTAGGACAGTAGGTAGCACCTCGAACGATGCCAATAATCTAGATGCAAATTCCGTAGATGGTCTAAAATCGAACGATGAGATGAATTCCAAACTCTGTCACTCTACGAATAATGGACTCAAAGTCATTCCCTGCCTAATCAATGCATCTGCTACCATATTCCCCTTCCCCAAGGTATATGCTATCTCAAAGTCATAAGACGCAAGGAACTCCGTCCAACGTTGTTGTCATAAACTAAGATCTTTTTGCGAGAACAAGTAGTTAAGCGATTTTTGATCTACAAAAGCTCGGACCTCTGACTTAATAAATACTGTTTCCAAGAATTGAGTGCAAACACTATTGCTGCCAGCTCCAAATCATAGGTAGGGTAATTCTTCTCATGTACCCTCAACTGTCCACTCCCATATCAGAAAATCATACATTCTTACATAAGGATCACACCTAAACCTATGTCATAAGCATCCATATAAATGGCAAACATCTTCGTACCATCAGGATGAGTCAACACTAGAGCTGATGTAAGAGCCTTCTTTAATCTCAAGAATGCATCCTCGCATTCTACATCCCAGGTAAAAACTAGGTTCTTCTTCATTAGGGTAAGCGAAGCTGAGATCCATGCAAAAACCTTGTTGAACTTCCTGTGGTATACGGCCAAACCCAAGAAACTCCTTACCTCTATTGCATTCTTGGGTGGTTTCTCGTCCTGAACCGCAACAACCTTAGCGGGGTCCACCGCTATATCATCTGTAATACCTCGTATTTTTTTTAACAACACTAAAAGAGGATAAATTAAATAATAATTAATTTAATATTCAGAATTAAGGGAAATAGACTGCGCCAATGCGTATGTCTCGAAATTCTGGGTAAGTTCATTTGGTTTGCGTAAACCGGACACCGTGTGAAGAAGTTATGAGCATTTTAAGTTTGTATACGCGTAGAAGAATTATATATATACGTATGAGTCAGATATGAGGCAGAACCTTATCCACAAAGGGTTCAAAAATCAAAATCTCGGAAGGTGGCAAATTTCCCGCTCTAGGGTGTCGACCCCCTTAGAGGGGAGGGTTCAAAATTCAAAATCTCGGAGGTGGCAAATTTCCCGCTCTAGGGTGTCGACCCCCTTAGAGGGGTGTCGACACCGGGGTCGACCCACCTTAAGGGGTGTCGGCACCGGGGTCGATCCCCCTTAAGGGGTGTCGGCACCCCTAGGGCTGACATGGCGGTCGGTTTCAGAGGTGCTGGTAGCTATAAATATGTGTCCATTTCTCCTGTTTTCTTCATTGGAAATCATAAAGGCCAAATGTTGTTGGTGTATGAACTGAGACGGATCCTGTCCTCTATAACAATCAACTTAAGCAAATCAGTTAGAGATTCAAGATCCGTTCTTTTTTCTATTTTCTAATCCAAACTCTGTAAGTTCCTAGTTGCTTTTAGATTTAAATATTTAAAATAAACGTGATATGGCTATAGTTTGGATTTGTTTATGTGCCTATATTATACTGGATCCATTGTAAATTTGAACATACGACATTCTATGATGTGGATCTTGACCTGATTTGTGTTAGATATATGTTAGCCTATTTTGTGAACTAGGCAACACAAAGTCAAGAAACCAACCGTTGAAGAGTATTTCGAGTTATGCGACTCCGGTTCGGATCGGAAGGAAGCTCCACAATTCAGATTGATAGCAGCGTATCGGTTCGGATCGGGTAAAAATTCTCTGTTCGGATCGGATATCTCTTACTGGATACATTGGCAAAGCATACCTGATCGGATCGGAAGGCCAATGAATCTCAGGTGGATCGGAAAGCCGTCTGCTTGCCACGACTTCGGAGCGGAGCGGAGTATGATTAGAGAAGAAGAGACGTTCAAGCTACTCCGGTTCGGGTCGGGTATTCCGATCCGAACCCCCAACCTGCATGTCTCCGACCCGCACCCATGATCCAGGAAAATCTCCTATAAAGTCGCCTGGAGAACCGGACCGGATGTGACCAATTCCTACCCCTAACGTCCGTCTCATTGATGCGTTGTCTGCTTGATGGCCCATCCGAACCCGAAGAGAGGGCGATGGATGACATGTGTCCCGACCCGGATTGCATCTCAGGCAAATTCACACCTATAAATACCCCAACTAGAGACAAAGAGAAGGATCTTTTTCAGCACTTTTGAGAATCCAAGTACCTCCATCATTCGAATTCCTTCACTCCCGGAAAATCCAAACCATCTTTCATTTCCTGTTTTAATCTTTCTGAGTGAACAAAAGTGAGTTGTGAGCGAATCTTACATTGTATTTGTAATTGAATTACTGAATATAGTGAAAACTAAGTGGACGTAGGCATATCTTCGCCGAACCACTATAAATCTTGTGTGTTTTTTTTTTTTATTTCTGCTTTACTTTATCTTGTTTCTAATCAATTTGGGTGTTAGAACCACATTTGGGTCTAACATTTTGGTGCTTTCACTGAGAATCCTCATCTAAATTCTTTATTTTCCGGGATCTCTTTCTACTTTTTGGACCGTTGAGTTCAAAGAAGTGAATCCTTAAGCTTCTCCACTTTCTTACATTCGTTGAAGTAATTGTCAAAGACTCATGGCCAGAGGAAAAGGCAAGGAAGTCCAGTCTGTTCAAGGAAATGGAGCTGGTGAAGATCAGCAACATGCTGTTGTAACAAGGTCTAGGGGGCAGAGTTCAGCAGCAGGGAGAATCAACGCAGGAAATCCGAACCGACAGCAAGTGGAAAGTTCCGATCCGATCCGGGTTGGAGACTCTGAAGCAGTGCACTCCCCCAGTCTGAACCGACCCGACTTGCTCGCTGCACACCGATCCGAACAGACACCCCAGCTCCGATCCGACCCGACTTCCTACCTCCGATCCGACCCGATGCTTGGTGAAGCTGGAACATCTACTCGAGTCCCCGCGAATGCTCCAATTCCAGCTGCCAGGGTTGGAGACCAGGCCAATCCATCTGCTCCCATCACTCAAGGAGATTTCTCGCGCTTGCTTGATATGCTTGAGAGCACGAGGGAAGCTATGAGAGTTCATGAGCGCACCAATCTCATGATGCAGGAAAATATGAGGCTCATGAGTCGGGAAATCAGTGAGCTCCGCCGGCAAAGAACTCCATCGCCAGTTCGTCATACACCAGTAGATCAATCTTCATCTTCTGAGGAAGAGAGGCCCCGTGAGCGAAGGCCACTCGAGCGACCTCAGAACGTGGAGCAGCTAACGTTTGGATCTTTGGGATCTCGCGAGGATATCGCACGAGCATTAGGAAACGATAGCCCATCTCGGGGGCAAAGACTCCAGTCCCCTCTTCCCGAGATCGACCGGGAACGCAGGGAAAGGAACAGAGCAGAGGCAGCTCGAAGAAGAAGGGCGTCTCCTGAGCAAGAGCCCCGGAGGAACTCGGACAATAGGGCCAGGGAACCTGGGCAGCCCCTAACTAGTGCCGATGTGCAGGCGATGGTTCGTCGAATTATGTCCGAAAGCCGGAATTATACAAATGAAGACTACGGTATAGAGCGAAGCCATACTCCGTTCACTGACGACATCCTAGACTTCCAGTTCCCCCGACGCTTTAATTTGCCACAGATGGATAAATATAATGGAAGGACTGATCCAGGACAGCACTTGATGCGGTATTCGTGGCTTATGAATGCAGCTGCTGCCCCCGATGAAGTAAAATGCAAAGCGTTCCCAATCTACCTAGAAGATGTGGCTTTATTTTGGTTTACCCGACTTCCTCCTCGTTCAATTTCTAATTACAAAGAACTAAGCGAGCGTTTCATGAACCAGTTCCGATTACATGCTCGAAAGTCCAAGAGCGTTATTGAATTGTCAAGGATCAAACAGGCACCAGGAGAATCTTTAAGGGCATATTTAGATCGATTTAACCAAGCTGTAACTGAGGTCAGTGACCCGCATGAGCCCACTATTCTGATGGCATTGAAGGAAGGAGTCGATCCCGAATCTGAGTTTGGAGACTACCTTTCCGGGAAGACACCCCCCACAAGGGCGATATTCTACGAAAAAGCCGATATTTATCTAAGACGAGAGGAGGCCCGGGCAAACCGGAAGAGAAAGTCTGAGACAGCTTCAAAGGAGAATGTGCAGAGTAATATTGCAGTGAAGCAGTCTGGGGAAAGTTCTGGCAAGGTTGAAGTAAATGTAGGAAACAAGGGTGGAAACAGCAATACTGGAAGCGGGGGAAACAACAACAACCGTAATTCGAACGGTAACAGGAGAAACAGAAATAGGGGAAGCGACCCAAACAAAAGGCCCCGATTCCAGAACTACGAGAACTACACACCACTGAATGACACGTTGGAAAATATTTACCTGGACACGTATAATGTGTTGCAATACAAAAGACCGCCACCTCGTGATTCGACCGAGAAAGAAATGGCGACAGGGAAATTTTGCTTGTTTCACGGAACGCATGGACATTCGACCAATGAGTGTCGACATTTGAGGGATGTAATTGAAAAGCTGCTGCGTGAAGGAAAGTTGGATGAGTACAAGGTTGCCCCGAGGGACAGGGGGCAAGGAGAGCAGGCTCCAAAGCAAATCCTACCTGCTCCTAAGCCTACCGCGCAGCAGAAAGGTAAAGGGATTGTCATCAACTCCATAGTAGGCGGACCTCACCCGGCAATCCGAAGCTTTAGGTCAATGGACCAATATGTGAATGCGGCCAAGCATCTAGATATGAATGAAGGTGACGATTTGGAAGATGTTACCCCCATCAAACAACAAAAAACCATGTTCGATGACGTGGTGTTTCGCAGCCGAGACAACACGGGAATACAATCTCCCACCAATGATCCGTTGGTTATTACTACCGCTATTGGGCCAGCGTTGGTCCATAAGGTATTAGTAGACAACGGAAGTTCCGTTAATATTTTGTTCAAGAAGTCATTTGATCAGATGAAGCTTGAGCCTAAAGATCTGAAACCTTGTGAAGGATGGATTAGAGGTTTCAACGGAGCGACGACAGCTCCTATGGGATATATAGAGTTGCCTGTGACCCTAGGGCAAGGAGAACGTAGAAGAGTGCGAATGCTTCAGTTTGTAGTACTGGACGTAGATTCGCCATATAACGCATTTTTAGGGAGGCCTGCCCTCGCTGAGTTTAGAATTTGTATCGCCCCTTGGTGCTTGTTACTAAAGTTCCCAACCGAAGCCGGGACTGGAGTAATAAGAGGGGATCAGGTTTCTGGACGGGCCTGCTATGTGGCCGAACTGAAGATGTTGATGAAAGGAGTTAATGCTGAGAATAAGGATGCCTCATCTCCCTCAAAGGGGGACTCGGCATAGCAATTAAAGAGGTTCAACTCCGAACTCTAACTCTCCAGAGAAAGAGAGAGAGTATAAAAGCGTCTCCGACTGAGCGCTGAGAAAGAGGTTCAACTCCGAACTCTAACTTTCCAGAGAGAAAGAGAGTATAAAGGCGTCTCCGACCGAGCGCCGAGAAAGAAATCTTTTCCCGTTGAACGACCGGGGGATAAACAAATAACTGAACTCGAACTCTAACTCTCAAGAGAGTGAGAAAGAGTATAAAAGAAATGCCAGGAAAAACAACAGGTATTGATGATACAGGAAACGCTATCCCGTTAGAGAATCGGGAGCATCCAGATTGCATAGTTAGGCACTGAATAACTTACGGAGATTGACTGGGGACACATGCCCATACACATATCTCCCCTCTTCACAACTTTGTTTCATAACTATAGATATGCATTTTTACATAAGTGCAGAACTGCTAACAAATAAACATTGCAGAAAGTGAATTATTTTTATTTACGAATGAATGAATTTGTACAGGGAAATAACTGAAAAAGAAAGTGCGAAAGCTGCTGGTGTAGCAGCACTTATTGATTTACAAAGATGCTAAAAGGACACAGAAGAACCCACTATTTGGGCTTGGAATGAGCCTTTGATTTCTTGACAGCTTTTTCTGCATCTTTTGCTTCCTTCTCGGCTTCAGTCAAGATCCGCTTTGGTTTCTTTTTCCCTGAAGATGTAGTACTGGGACCAGCAGACTTTTTCCCGGAGGGCGGGGCATTGGAATCGAGAGAAGATTTTTTAGCAAGTTCTTCGGTAATAGATCTAGTGGAAAGCTTAACAACTAACCTTGAACCTGCATCCACAACAGCGAGGGGCTTGAGGACCTCAGGGTCTAATTCTTCAGCCTTTAATTGCAAGCGCTTGTCTTGATCAGCCTTCATGGCAGCCAAGGTAATGTCCTCAGCGCTTTTCGACTCCCCGGTTATGGTAACTTCTGATTCCTCATCATGCCCCTCGTCTCCTCCGTCGTCTTTTAACGCTGCAATCATTTCTTCGTCATGGGGAGTAGTCACCTTAGTTGATTCACTCCTTTCCCCCAAGTCTGTGGGAGCAGCCTTGTCTTCTCCTTCTTTGACCCTATCAGCGGGCTTTGTCCCAGTGGTAGCTCCTTGAACTACATCTGTCTTCGCGGAGGATTCAACGCCTACAAAATGAGAAACATCGGTTATCAACTCAGGCGAGAGCAAAGGATTTCTCATTGAACGTTCAATCATGTAGCCAAAGGTAGTAGTAGCCTTGACAAGTTGAGGAGAAAAGACAGGGATACCTTCTGAAGACTTCTCAGCGGGGGTAACTACTACCTCTGGAGTTATTTCAGGAATGGGAGATAGTAAAGTTGATCGGGGAATTCCCGGGTTTTCGGGATCATACCCTTCCACTTCAGGTTTTACAGGAGCAGAAGAAGAGGAGCCAGCTTCAGGAATGGTTTTCTGTTTAGACTTCCGCCTCTCTTCTTCCATGGCCTCAGCAATTAGACGGCGACCTTCAGCTAGGCGCTCTGGTTCATCGTCTCTCAAGTACTTCTCCATCAACTTATCTTCATCGAGGGAATCGACCTTAAGCTCTTCTTTTTCCCACTCAACGATTTGATTCCACACATGAACCAAGGTGGATGGATAGTCCTCGATCCAGGAAATGTTTCGACGACGAATAATGTGCGCAAAGAATTCGATCATTAGCTCCCCGAAGCCCTGAATATCGGCCTCCGCCTCTGATAGCTGTTTGCGGGTTTCCTCCGCAGATTTAATAGCACATTCAACGTTGCCCTCAGCCAGAGCAGCCCTGTTTTCCGCCTCTAACAATTTTGAAGCCAAATCAGCGTTTTTCTTTTCTAACTCGGCACTCCTTTTCGCTAACTCGGCATTCTTTTGCTCAAGCTCAACATAAGCGAGACGTGTCTTAGCAGCCTCTGACTTGGCTTCGTCAGCTTGCTTCTTCAACTCGGAGCGTTCCTGAGTGTGGGATTCTAGCAAATCATGATAGCGCTTTTGCATGTCCTCAAACTGTTGTTTGAAGTTAGAAGCGTTCTTCTGAGCGATAGCTAGTTGAGCTTGAGTATCTTCTAAATTTTTTCCTAAGGTTTTCAGGGCCTTAGCATCTTCCTCTGCAGTTTTGTGCATGGAGTCAGCATTTGTCAGTAGCGTGCGAATGATTCTAGAAAGAGTGCGGGAATACTTGAACATTTCGGTATATTGTTTTTCCACCAAGTCAATCTTTGCTCTGGCCTCCTCTGCCCAATTAGAAGAAATAGGTTCAAGGGAAGGTAGAAAGGTCAGAGTCTCGAAGTAGTGCTCGGGAAATTGCTCCTTTAAGTATGCCAGCCTTACGGCGGTTCCCGCATCTGGTGGAGGAGGGGCTAGGATTGTTAGTTCAGCGTCCCTTCTCGAAGAAGATTCTGTAGAACCCTTGTCTGTCCGAGGTCGCTTAGTAGCAGGGACTTTTTGCTTGCTTCTAGACCCAGTTTCCTTTGGAGGTGTTTTCTCTCTGCTTCGCTTTTCATGGGAGGAAGTGGAATCCCTAGATTGTGGTCTATCCTCCTCCCTACGACCTTGATAGCTTTTGTATTTTTCCTGTTCCGGTCGAACTGGTGAGCGGGAGCGTGAGGATCGAGATCGATAAGGATCATAGGGTCGCCTTTCCTCCCTGCCGCGGTCATCCCGGCGGTTATATTCGGCATCCTGGGGAGGATTAGACATGCTGCGGCGAAGCTTCCTTATGTCATAAGAGGATCGAGACATTGTACCTGCACGATAAGTTAAACGAAGTTTAGAATCAGCGGATCCATGGAAAAAGAAGTGCAATGAATGCTAGTGCTACGGTGCAAAGTGCATCCTATGTAGTGTATGTGTCCCCCCAACCAACCCGAGTCTGAAGCTAAAGTGGTGCGGGCAGGCTCTTTGGCCTTAGCAGGAGTAGTCTCTTCAGAAGAAGTGAAGACTAGAGGGTCCTTTCTGAAATCTTCCGAAGTGTATATAGCCTCGGGTAAAGGGAGATCCCCCAAACCCTGAAATATGTGCTCGTCGGCGCTAGGAACATCCCCTTCGGAAGCGTGAAGTGGCGACCCTTGGGGAGATTTTGATTTGTCTACCGAGGTAGTTTCCTCGGGGGCAACGTACCCTTCACGATGTTTTTTGGCCAGATTAGCCAGCTCATCGTCTTGAGTGGAAGAGGGAGAGGGTGAAGTTTGAAGAGAAGCTGCAGGAATCCCCGAGCCTTCTCCTATTTCTGGAACTGTTTCCACTGGAGGGATATATGCATAAGGGACTGTCCCATGACTGATGCTACGGTGGACGGATAGCAGCCCGTGAAAATGAAGGTACTCATCTTTAAGAACCTCGTCAATAGTAAGGAATTTTTGGTCGCCATTGAGGAGACGGTGCATTCGATCAAAGAACACTTGGTCTGATACCTGTTTGGGATTATCGACTGCAAATAAAAAGGAAAAAACCGGTCAGGGTGATGATTCAAGTGTCTAGAATCCAGGGTCAGAAAATCAGTGCTTTACTTGATTTTATCCATCTTCTGGCGCATCCAGGCTGTTGCTTTATATAGAACCACTCCAATCTGGAATCTCCAGCCTTGCTGCTAAACGGTGTAGAGATTATCTTCCTCTTTGGGACCGACTCAAAGTAACAGAAAGAAGGGGTTTCCCTAGTCCGATGTTTGAAATTATAGAAGAAATGAACATCGTCAAACGTAAGCTCCACGCCTAGAATTTCACGATATGCTATGAATAAGGTATGCAGATAGGCGTATGAATTGGGATGTAGCTGCATGGGGGCAATCCGCATTTGTCTTAAGAAGTCGACGATGAAAGGCGAGAAAGGAGGAATGGCGCCAACCATGCACATCAAACGAGTGACCGTCATATATCCTTCTGGAGGGTTATGTGGACGGTCAAAACGTGAGGGCACTAGAGTGTCTCTCTTCATTATTCCATACTTCAAGCAAATTCTCACGAGTCGGTCATTGTCAATTGTTGACTCTACGGAATCTGGAGGTGATTCCAATATAATGGCTGAGTCGAATTCATCGGGTGCTCGGGTGTCACCGATCCCTCCTTCCTCCTCAAAGCCTAGGGAAACTTCATTTTCTGAAGACACTTCACCGCTTTCCCGATGACCAGCTCCGTAATCCGGACCCTCGCTGTCCCATTCTGGGTCAGATGAAGAAGATATATCCTCGAGAGTAGTTTTGTGGGAAGTTTCTGGAGCTTCTTTCCTCTCAGCTAGACGAGAAGAGCGTCTGGGCCTCATTGTCATGGAACTATTGAAGAAGCAATAGCACGAATTAGAGTGAATTATCCCGTGTCCCCTTTTTGTGTATGTGTGTGAACTAAAGTGTGTGCAACAAATGCGGGAAGTACAAAATAAGAGTACAGCAATGTAAGGCGAAGCTTTAAAGAGAAGGTGATAGTCAGAATTGCTCTTAATTCTCGTTTATGTTTACAAGGCACTATCCTAACTGTCCGCGAGGCATATTCGTCTAGAATGAGTGTTAGTTGAATTAGTTGAGTGGTCTTTATGTGTCAAGTTCAATATGTTCGGGTCGGTTCGGATATGCATATGATGACTAGCTCGACGCAGGCAAAGATAACAGTCGGTTCGGATGCCTCATTAAAGCGTGGTCAGTTCAAGACAAGGGAAGCAACGGATGCAGAAGCGGGACTGATCCGTTCGGGTCGGGTAGCCCGATCCGAACCGAACCAGCATCACCTAACCGACCCGTTTACTTCAGCCTCTTATCCCATTCACTTTTCCGACCCGAACCGCCTTTTCCTTTCCTTTCCATCTTTCCAAAGAACGGAACCCGAGCCGATCCCCTTTCCCTCCTTTTCCTTTCTGTTCCTTCGTCTTCCACCCGAACCGACTCCAGCTTGTCATCCCACTCTTCATCTCTTTCCTCTTTTCCCAGTTATTCACAGACAAGTCCACTTTATCATCGAAGCCGCTGTTAAGAACAAATATTCGCCCTATTCAGCCTCGCACGCCTCGAAGCGATGGCGCATCCACCAGCAACGGCGGAGGGTTCGAGTGATGCTTATGGCCAAACCATCCTAATCCAACGCTAATTGAAATCGAGAGCGGTCGCAACAAAAGTATTTGAGATTAGAAAAGCTACCTATATGTTTGATTCGGGAAATCTACAGGAAATAGTTTGAGAATTTTTGAGTTTCTGACGTTTCCGATGTTAAGGTTGGGGAGCGGCGATAGAAACTAAGAAGGAAGGAATGAAAGCGGCGACGGGTTTATATAGAGAATAGTGTTGACTCCTCGTCTCCCTGTTTTATCTCATCCGCTCGGACCGGAGTGGAAGCCCAGTAGCACGACTCTCTCCGAAGGCCCAACGTCCAAGAACCTAGCTCACGAAAATGCTTCGGGTCGGAATCCGAACCGAGCGGAAATCTCACGCGATTGACTTAGCGTCCGACTCGAGTTGAAGAGAAGGGAAGTAAAGAAGGAGCATACCTACAAGAAGCATCACGCGGCTAGTAGAGTTCCCAGATTTGCTCAGAAACGAAGAAAAGCCACTCGGATCGGACGCCGGACCGAGTAGAAATCAATGCATTACTCTTGACAATTCTGGTTGAACGACATCAAAGGACGCTTTGTACAACGAAAGCATCCTTTGAGGGGGCAAAATGTTAGCCTATTTTGTGAACTAGGCAACACAAAGTCAAGAAACCAACCGTTGAAGAGTATTTCGAGTTATGCGACTCCGGTTCGGATCGGAAGGAAGCTCCACAATTCAGATTGATAGCAGCGTATCGGTTCGGATCGGGTAAAAATTCTCTGTTCGGATCGGATATCTCTTACTGGATACATTGGCAAAGCATACCTGATCGGATCGGAAGGCCAATGAATCTCAGGTGGATCGGAAAGCCGTCTGCTTGCCACGACTTCGGAGCGGAGCGGAGTATGATTAGAGAAGAAGAGACGTTCAAGCTACTCCGGTTCGGGTCGGGTATTCCGATCCGAACCCCCAACCTGCATGTCTCCGACCCGCACCCATGATCCAGGAAAATCTCCTATAAAGTCGCCTGGAGAACCGGACCGGATGTGACCAATTCCTACCCCTAACGTCCGTCTCATTGATGCGTTGTCTGCTTGATGGCCCATCCGAACCCGAAGAGAGGGCGATGGATGACATGTGTCCCGACCCGGATTGCATCTCAGGCAAATTCACACCTATAAATACCCCAACTAGAGACAAAGAGAAGGATCTTTTTCAGCACTTTTGAGAATCCAAGTACCTCCATCATTCGAATTCCTTCACTCCCGGAAAATCCAAACCATCTTTCATTTCCTGTTTTAATCTTTCTGAGTGAACAAAAGTGAGTTGTGAGCGAATCTTACATTGTATTTGTAATTGAATTACTGAATATAGTGAAAACTAAGTGGGCGTAGGCATATCTTCGCCGAACCACTATAAATCTTGTGTGTTTTTTTTTTTTATTTCTGCTTTACTTTATCTTGTTTCTAATCAATTTGGGTGTTAGAACCACATTTGGGTCTAACAATATATTTTAACTATTGAATCTAAATCTCTATCTTATCGGATATATATTAACTTATATGACATGCTATGATGTGGATCTTGACCTTAATCTTGTAAGATCTACTTTTTCTGTTGGATCTGAATTATGTGGGCATCTAAATTATTAATCAGATCTAGTTTATCACCTTATGCCTATCATATTAGATCAAAACCAGTTCGACATCTTAATTGTTAATTTAGATCTTATTATGCTTATTAGGACATCATAGTTATGTTAGTATTAGTTAACTGCCACAAGTTCATCAGATTTATGCTTACACCTTGTCACCATGATAATTTATGTTTATGCCAGAACAATCACTATTGTCATTTTTCCCATCACCTTTCCCTTTTATTGTTTATTGTTAGGCTACTTTCTAGCCTAAATGCCGCCAAATATAAGCGAATGCGTTAGTTAGGAAACGGGGGGAAAAGGTTAGAATTGGCATAATTTAAATAATGTTTATATGATTTGGACATATAATTCAAAATGGGGAAAAAGGGAATAATCACCTATAAATACATAGGTAATAATTGGATAAGAATGAAACGTCTAATAAATACAATTAGAAATTGTAACTACACTTATGACATGAGGTTAGGTTGCATTAGTGGTAGAAGTACATCCGGACCCGACCGGCGTATCCAGCAACCACTAATGTTGAGAGTAATGTGAGAGGTCTAAGTGCCCTAATATGAGACAGGCTATGACACGAGGTTAGGCCCAACTTGTGAAAGAAGTCTGCCCAGACCCGACCAGCATATCCAGCATCCACAAGTTGCAGGCCTAATGTGGGAGGTTTAGCCGATTATAAACCATAAATGGGCATGGTAATGAATTGGACTACTTAACCTAATCTAATCCATAAGGAATTGTATGAATATGAACTAAAGTTAGGGTTAAGAAAAATCGGTTGGAAAGTGGATGGGTTAAGCAAATCTGGAGGAGGTGGGTAATATTTACATATAGGCCCACAAACTTAACCCGATAAGGTTATGTAATTAAAGACACCTAGTGGTATACATAACCGATGGAAGTAATAATGATATGCAATTAAAGACACATAGTGGTTTATATAATCAAATGGAAAACCTAGTGGGGGATACAAGACAAAAGGGGAGAGCTTGTATCATATTGTGTGGACTCGTTTCATCCAATAACCCGGAGTAGGTATCAAAATATGTACTCATTAGGGAAGGGATCATCTCATTCTGGATATACTAGTAATAGTGCAGAGTAATCATTAGGGAAGCGTATACACCTTATCCTGTCTACCTTGTCACACCCGTCTTTTATGTAGTTATCTCTCTCTTATCCACTTTATATGCCTGTCATGCTACTTTTATTTATTTAGTTGCTAAAAGTAACTGGACTTGCCAGACTTTATGTCTGACCCTTTTCGTTTCTCCTTCTTTCTTCCGTTCCTCTTCCCCTAGGTTCTTAGCGCGGAAACACTCAGGCTTGACCGTGATTCTGTTTACTTTTGCTGGAGCTGCTATGTATGGCTCAAGCTCCATCCTTGTTTCTATGGCTATATTTTATTTTGGGAATTTTATTTCTTTTATGTACTCTAATATTTTTGAAGTACAAGACAGTGGCTTTTATGTTGTAATGGGTTTTTGTATTTCAAACATGTGATGTTTTTGGACCACGTTATCTTATGATAAATAAAGTTTTTTTATAATTTATTCCGCTGTTATTTTATATATCTATCTTGCAATATTTCCGTTCTATTTACTATAACGCTTCACGAAACTTAATGCATTCCCTTTGTGAGTGACATTAACGGATGTGGGGTGTCACCGTTGGTATTAGAGCTGAAGGTTCCCAGATTAGATAAAAGTTTTTGAAAGCTATTTTCAAAAAGGTTTTAAAAGAAAGCATTTTCAAAAAGAAAAGTCTATTTTGAAAAAATTCCCTAAAAAAATCCACAAGTAATATCTTTCGATCCCTTGTCTGAATCTCTTCCGTTTTTTTTCCAGCATGTCTGGGGAACCCAACATTCCAGAGGGCATTATGATACCACGATGGTTGCGTAGGTATCTGGAGGCCACGACGCCTACCGAAGGCCAAGGAAACGTTCCTCCCCCAGCTGCACATGTTGTTCCTCCTCCTCCTCCTCCTCTGCGTGCAGACAACTTCTCAAATATCTACAAAGATTTCCAAGCTATGGGAGGGAAGTCGTTTCATGGAATCGATACGTTTGTGGAAGCTCGGAACTGGCTCAAGTAGACCAAGGACTTGTTTGTAATCTTCGAAGTAGAGGATCAAAGAAAGATTCAGTTAGCTTCTTGACTATTGAAGGATGAAGCTTCATTTTGGTGGGAGGTAACCCAAGCAGGTCGTCTGGTGGGAACTAGGAATGACTTTAGACAGAGGTTTGAGATGAAATTCCTTTCCCAAGCTGAGAAGAGCATGCAGATGGAGAGGTTCTTAGCACTCAAACAAGGGAACTTGATGGTTAAAGAGTATGTGAACAAATTTAACTAGCTGGTAAGATTTGGATTGGAACTGATAGACACTTCTCATAAGAAGGCTTTACGGTTTGCTAAAGGGCTAAATGAACCCCTTCACAAGTTAGCCATGTCCCACATCCCAATGGGAGCCACCATTGAAAGATTTGTTGATATGGCCTTGATGTATGAGGAAGAGAAGGGGGAAAAGAAGGAGGTTAAAGTTGAGGAAACAACGCAAAACAAGAAGACATGGCCCAAGAAAGGACAACAACAACAACAATAGAAGAAAGGAGGGAAGAATGACAAGGGTAAGGAGAAAAGGAAGTGTCACAGTTGTGGGAAAGAAGGTCACTTGATCAAAGATTGTGAAAGAAGGAAGACCACTTTCTTTAATTATGGAGAAGTCGGACACTTTGCTAGGGAGTGCCCGAAGAAACAGGGATCACAGGGACAAGGTCAAAGTGAAGGAACTTCTGGAGGGAAGGTGCAAGCTCTCGTGATCAGTGCTCCTGATAGAGGTGGAAAATTTCTGTGGAAGGTTTAATTTCTCTTTCAAACCATCCTATTAGTACACTTTTTGATTTTGGCACTTCACATTCATTTATATCTAGTTCCGTGGTTGAATCTCAATATTTAATTACTAGTATGGTAGTGGATCCTGTAGTTGTCTCAAACCCCATTGGTGGTTCGACTCATTTATCTATGATTTGTCACGGTTTGAGGATATCTGTGTTAGGCGTCGAGTTTGAATGCGACGCATATGTGCTCGGGTTTATGGGCTATGGGTTTATTCTAGGAATGGATTGGCTTACCACGTATGGTGCCATTCTGAATTGTGAGAGGAGAGTCATTAGGCTTTTGACTTATCATGGGAGGGCCCTCGAGATTTCTTGTGACCCCCAAGGGTCTGTTATGCTTCGTTTTCTAGAGTTTCTTGATGCATTTATAGATGATTTGCAATCTATTCTAGTAGTCCGAGATTACTCTTATGTTTTTAAGGAGGTTTAGGGTATACCTCCGAGGCACGAGATCGACTTTCGTATATATCTAGCGGACAATGCAAAGACAGTTGCATTATCAGTGCGCGATATGGCACTGAAGGAAAGGAGTTGAGTAAGCAAGTAGGGGAGCTACTTGAGAAAGGATTTATCAGACGAAGCATATCTGAATGGGGGTCTCCAGTTGTATTCGCAACTAAGGCAGATGGCTCGCTTCGTTTGTGTGTCGACTATAGAGAGTTGAATAAACTCACTAAGAATAATAGGCACCCTCTCCTAAGGATTGATGATTTATTTGATCAGCTTGTTGGTGCCTCGATTTTTTTTAATTAGACTTGGCCATAGGGTTTAATCAGTTGAGGGTGGCTGAGGACAATATAGATAAGACTGCTTTTAGGACTCCGGATGGTTTCTTTGAATGGCTAGTTATGCCTTTTGGGTTGACGAACGCACCCGCCTATTTTGTCGATCTGATGAGTAGGCTATTTCGGGAGTTCTTAAATTAATTTTTCGTAGTCTTTGTTGATGATATTTTGATCTTTTCCAAGAGCGAAAAAGAGCATGCCCAGCATTTGAGAGAAGTTTTGAGTATTTTTTGTGACCATCAACTTAAAGCAAAGTTCTCCAAGTGTAATTTTTGGAGAAATAAGGTAAGATTCTTAGAGCATGTAGTCTCCAAAGAAGGTATAGTTGTGGATCCCGCGAAAGTAGTTGCGGTGCAAGATTGGCAAATTCCTAAAAATGCAACAGAGGTGAGAAGCTTTCTTGGGTTGGCAGGTTATTATAGGAAGTTCATTAAGGACTTTGCAAAGATATCAGCCCCACACACCAGGCTGGCGAAGAAGAACTTGGCATTTTCATGGGATATAGATTGTGACGTTGCCTTCCAACGTTTGAAGAGGGCTCTTACAACAGCCCCAGTCTTGACTTTTCTCGATAGGAACAAAGTGTTTACAGTTTACACCGATGCATGTGGTACATGGATTAGTGCGGTTTTGATGCAAGAAGGAAAGGTAGTGTGTTATGGGGGTAGACAGTTGAGAGTTCATGAGAAGAACTATCCCACCCATGAACTAAAGCTAGCTGCCATAGTATTTGCACTAAAGACATGGCGTCATTATTTACGTGGAGAGAAGTTCGAGTTGTACACCGATCATAAATCTCTTAACTATCTGTTCTCACAGTAGGATCTTAATTTAAGGCAACAAAGGTGGATGGAATTCTCATCTTCTTATGATTTTGAGATTGCTTATACCCTTGGCAAGGGTAATGTGATGGCTAAAGCACTAAGTAGGCAGAGTATGGCCTTGAGTCCTTTGTTTGTGGAGAGGAAGAGCTTGGAGTTCATCTCAACTTTTAATTTTAGACCTTCCATCAAGGTTATGCCTGATTTAATTGCATCACTAGAAATACGACAAACTCTTATGGATCATATAGGAGCTTCGTAGCAAGGTGACCCACAGATTTTAGACATCATAAATAAGCTTAGAAAAGGGGAGACTTCTAGTCACCTCAATCGATATACCATAGAAGAAAAGGGGTGGTTGCGAAGAGATGGAAGGTTATGTGTTCCTCAAACTGGAAGCTTGATAAAATTGTTCCTAGAAGAAGCCCACCATTCTAAGATGACTATTCATCCAGGCGGGGATAATATGTACAGAGACATGAAGAGGGTTTTCTTTTGGGCCGGGATGAAGAAAGATGTGGCCGAATTTGTTTCTAAATGTTTAGTTTGCAGCAAGTTAAAGATGAGCAAAAGAAGCCCAGTGGTTTACTTCATCCTTTGGAGGCTCCAAAGTGGAAATAGGAGAGCGTTTCTCTGGATTTCATTGATGGTTTGTCTAGATCGAAGAAAGGCAACACCAGTATCTGGGTTGTGGTAGATAGACTCACCAAGAGCGCTCACTTTTTCAAGTTAAGAGTAAGAGGACGACATCAATCTATGTCTGGGAGATAGTTCGTCTTCATGGGGTACCTTCCATCATCGTGAGCGATCGTAACCCCATTTTTCCTGTGAAATTTGGAGGAGCTTGCAAGAAGCATTAGGTACACGGTTGTGTTTGAGCAACGCTTATCATCCAAAGACCGATGGGCAGACGGAGAGGGTGAACAGAACTCTTGAATATCTTTTAAGGCTGTGTGTCCTAGACTTCGGAGGGACTTGGGAAGAGCACCTTCCTTTAGTAGAGTTTTCCTATAACAACAACTATCAAGCCAGCATCGGCATGGCACACTTCAAAGCATTACACAGACGACCCTGTAGATCACCAACTTGTTGGTGGGAATCTACAGAAAGATTATTATTTGGACCAGATATGTAACACCCCACCTCTGTTAAGGTCACTCACAAAGGGAATGCATTAACTTCAATGGACCGTCATAAGTGTATAGAACAAATAAATTACAAAATAGACAAAATTTTAAATAAAGGAAAATAAATAAAACTTTACCTGATTGATAAAACAGCAGCTTGGTAAAACAACTCGTACAAAGATTGTTTTCCAACACCAAAACACCCTTACCCATTACAATAAAGCATATGTCTTGTTTAACAAAATAAAGAAGCATAAAATGACAATGATATTCCCCAATAAAGCATGAGCCAGCCATAGCGGTGGAAAAGAGAGTCCAAAGCAATACATCGACTAACTTCGAGCTTGGAATGAAAACTGAGCTAAGTGGTGATATTCCCTGCCTGTGAACCTGGGGGGAAACGGAAGAAAAGAAGGAGAAAGAAAACGGGTTAGACATAAGTCTGGTAAGTCCACTGATTATTTAGCATGTAAATAGGTAAAAGGATCATGATATGAATAAACTGAACACCGGACATAACCATGAAATAAGCATAACAAGACAACAAATGATGATCATTAGATATGACAAGGTAAGATATACTGAATGCGCTTCGGTTCTTTCTCTGATTTCCCATTTTCTCTACATCATCCAACTAGCATCCTAACTAATGTCTTTTATAGAACGATTCGTATTCCCTACTAGTGTCCCAACTTGTATCCTGTGAAAAGGATCTGTATCCCCTATTAGTGTCCCAACTAGTATCCTGTATTATAAATAAGGTGATCCCGACCCTGCAATTATGGTAGCCTTCAGGTGTACATCTAGTATGAGGATCTTACCTTAACCAGCCTAATTGCCATGAAGATGTTAGATGTACCCTTACTACCCTATCGATCGGCTCCAAACTTGCATTAAATTTTCCTTGTGTATGTGTCAATCGGCCCTTCATGCGTGTAGGTACCCCGTGTTGTCCCACTATAAGGTGTATCAATCCTTATGATAGTGACTCGACACGATTCAAGATGCACAGTGTATACTATTGATGCTCGGTGCCTGCTTTTCCACTTCGGAGCACATGCATGCCCATACTCCGTCAGAACTACACAACTGCACCCCCCGCCGCTATTTTTACCGCTTAAAATCAGCCCAGTAATCGTGCCCCACCCTGCCTAGTTTCAGGGTACTGTGATACATCTATGTGGGTTACTGATAAAATGGATCCCCGTTACTAGGGTTTTCTAGGGTCTATTCGTATACCCCCCAAATTGGCTAAGTGTTATCCATCCATTCATGTTAACTTAAGCCATCCACATGTCATGTCATGTTGGTTAAGTGTTTCCTATTAACTTAACCCTTCTCATTCATCATGTTGTAATTGGTTAAGTGTTTTCTATTAACTTAACCCTGTTCATTCATCATATTATGTTGGTTAAGTGTTTCCCATTAACTTAACCCCACTCGTTCATTGGTTAAGTGTTAACTTAACCCTACCACTGGTCATGTTACGTTGGTAAAATGTTTCCCTCTTGTGTTACTTAACCCTACCACTTGTCATGTTACATTGGTTACGTGTTGCCCTCTTGTGTTAGTTAACCCTACCACTTGTCATGTTAAATTGGTTAAGTGTTGCCCTCTTGTGTTACTTAACCCTGTCACACATCATGTTATATTGGTTAAGTGTTGCTCTCTTGTGTTACTTAACCCTACCACTTGTCATGTTACATTGGTTAAGTATTGCCCTCTTGTGTTACTTAACCCTATCACACATCATGTTATATTGGTTAAGTGTTGCTCTCTTGTGTTACTTAATCCTACCACTCTTCATGTTACATTGGTTATGTGTCGCACCGTTGTGTTAACTTAACCCTACCAATCTTAGCCTGTCTGTTTCTTTGTTTTAATTCATTCATTAAAGCACCAACCTCTCACATTAGATTTATATTGTTTCGGTCGCTGGATGTGCCGGGCGGTTCTGGGCAGTCTTACACCGCAACTCAATCTAACCTCGGGTTTTTAGGCTTAATGCACTAACCTCTCATATTAGATCTATACTGTTACGGTTGCTGGATGTGCCGGGCGGTTACGGGCAGTCTTACACCGTAACTCAATCTAACCACGGGTTAGGCATATTCATTTTTCTTTAATTAATTTACATATTTACAATTTATGTTCATATTTAAATTATCCACAAGTGTTGTCAATTCAAGTCATGCCCCATTTAACCTCTAAATTATGTCCATAATTCTAGGTATACAAATTCTACTATTTCATGCTACTAATTATTTACATGATTATGAGCCAATCTATGCCAATAGAATGTAGTTTAATATTTTTTCCCAACATCTCCCCCGTTATTCATTTGCATAATTCACATAGAACGTTAGGCTCACAAATTAGCCTAACTTATAAACAAAAGGGAAAAGAAAGGGACATGTAACATTCCAACAGGCCTAAACATTTTAGATCAACATGCGTAGTATAAATTTGGGATAGAAGGACATAAACTTAATTAAGCACATGAACGTGATCTTACATTTAAATTAGATCCAATTAACATGCAAACTGGCATAGATCTAATTGTATAAGCATGAATTTATATAGATCTTAAACATGAGTACTAGCTTGGATCTAAACATGTAAGCATGTATGAACATAACTTATCAGGTAATTTGCACATACAGCATGGTAGGTTCAATTGTGTTAGTCCAATAGTCTCATAGGCATAGGATGTACAACATTATAAATCAATCACAATGGTTCCAAAGGCATGACAGGTTCTATTTTGTCAATCCAACAGTCTCATAGGCATGTTATGTTTCATTATGTCAATCACAATAGTCTCATAGGCATGATAAATGTCATTACATCAATCACAATAGTCTCATAGGCATAGGCAATTCAGAATTGACAAAAGGATAGGCACAATAGAATTAGGCATAGTTCTAGATCCAGTTATTACTGTCATGATTTCTTATTAGGTGTTCACATCTAAACAATAACTATACTTACAGAAAAGGACGGATCTTGATTTCTGGGATCTTATTTCTGAATTGGAAAAGCTATCCTTTGATGTAGACATTTGATTCTCTAGTTTGGGGTAGATGAATGGAGGCTAGGCCAGTTTGTAGACGAACAGCATGACGACACCATAGTCTTAGGGTTACGAGGTTAGGGTTTAGGTTTGGCTATGTATATATAGATGTCTAGGATTAATTCTAGCCTTTAGATTAGTCTAGGAGAAATCAGAGTCATCAAACCAAAGAGGCGTCATCCAGCCAACCATAGCACGACACATAAGCCCTAATACCTCAGAAATTAGTCATAGGCTAATCAGTGAAGGCCACATCAGCTCAAGGCTTCAAAAATTCATCACTGGAAGAGGATCTCAAAGGGGTCGACTCCCTACAGGGGTCGGCACCAATGTGGACTCCTTGGGGGTCGACACCTGTGTCAAATCCCCCTGGCGGGTTGACACCTCTGAGCGGGAAATTTCCCGCTCAACCCGCTCTGACTGAATTTCGAATTTCAAACTGTTTTGACTTTTAATTATTATTTTAATTTAATTTCTGATTACACTTGAGATCTTCTGAACTCTATACTTCTTCATAAGGAGCCCGATTTACGCAAACTCGGACTCTAATTTCAAGTAGAATTCCGAGACGAACGCAATGGCGTTACCCGTTTCCCTTAATTCTTCTTCTAAAAATTAAGTGTTCTAAGACTTGTTAATTTTAATATTCATAGAAAATACGGGGTGTTACAAGATGTGGTTAGGGAAACGTCCGAGAAGATTGACCTTATTCGACGGCGGATGAAGACAACCCAAGACAGGCAGAAATCCTATGCAGACAAGAGATGGATGAAGTCAGACGAGTCCCTATCCATATTCTTGGAACAGAGGTTAAGAAGCTACGCAATAAAGAGATCAAGCTGATAAAGGTTCAATGGGGTGATAACCCATAAGATGCGACTTGGGAAACTGAAGACAAGATTCAGGCTTCGTACCCTTTTCTTTTCAAGGGTATGTTCTTAACTCCTTTTCAAAAAAATTATCTGTGCTTGTTTCTATCATTTGAATATATCCTATCCATAGTATATTCGACCTTTAGATAGGAATCCTATGGATGTAAACATGTGTTTGAGACATGTTATGTTTGATAGACACAAGTGGATGCAAGTGTTTACTAGTGGCTGCCTATGGATGCATGCACTCACACACATTAGGCATTAGATCAGTTCAATCACTCTCATACTGCATATGGATGTGTGTTCATCTTCTTTTCTTTTATGGATTGAAATGGATGTATTAGCATATGGATGTTGCATTTGGACGAATGAGTGTGCACACATATAGAACTCACATGTTACAATAGGATTATTTGCATACATATTGGATACATGGCACTAACATACATTGCATTAAGGAGGTCAACTGAATCAGTAGACCGCCTGATATTTGCATTAGTATTGGGAATATACACACACCTTTGCATATATTCATATAAGCAATAGAAATCTTTAAGGACAATGGATGTGAGTGATTGATGGATGAGTAGATGGATGATGGACGGTAGGATATGCATTCTTCACAACTTAGAGATTTCGGGGATGAAATCCTTTGAGTAGGGGAGAATGTAACACCCCATATTTTTTTAACAACACTAAATGAGGACAAATTAAATAATAATTAGTATAATATTAGTAACTAAATGAAACGGACTTCTCCATTGCATCCATCTTGAAATTCTGGGCAAGATAGATATTTGGTTTGCGTAAAACGGACACCGTATGAAGAAGTTACGAAGATTTTAAGTTTGTCTATGCATAGAAGAATTATATGTATACATATGAGTCAGAATCTTATCTGCAAAGGGTTCAAAAATAAAAATCTCGGAAGGCGTAAAATTTCCCGCTCTAGGGGGTCGACCCCCCTAGAGGGGTGTCGACACCGGGGTCGACCCCCTAGAGGGGTGTTGACACCCCTAAGGCTGACATGGAAATTGGTTTCAGAGGTGCTGGCAGCTATATATATGTGTCCATTTCTCTAATTTTCTTCATCGGAAATCATGGAGGCCAAATGATGTCAATGTCTGAACTGAGACGGATCCTATCTTCTACAACAAATCAACTTAAGCAAATCACTTAGAGATTCAAGATCTGTTCTTATTTCTATTTTCTAAGCCAAACTCTATGAGTTCCTAGTTGCTTTTAGATTTAAATATTTAAAAGTATACGTGATATGACTATAGTTTGGATTTGTTTATATGCCTATATTATACTGGATCCATTGTGAATTGTGAACATACCACATTCTATGATGTGGATCTTGACCTCATTTGTGTTAGATCTATTTTAACTATTGGATCTAAATCTCTATCTTATCAGATCTATTGTAACTTCTATGACATGCTATGATGTGGATCTTGACCTTATATGTGTTAGATCTAATTTTTTTACTATTGGAACTGAATTATGTGGGCATCAAAATTTTTAATCAGATCTAGTTTATCACCTTATGCCTGTCATATTAGATCTAAACCAGTTGGATGTCTAAATTGTTAATTTAGATCTTGTTATGCTTATTATGACATCATACTTATGTTAGAATTAGTTAACTGCCACAAGTTCATCATATTTATGCTTATATGTCCACTTATCACCAAGCTAGTTTATTTTTATGCCAGAACAATCACTATTATCATTTTTCCCATCACCTTTCACTTTTATTGTTTATGGCTAGGCTGCTTTCTAGCCTAGATGCCGCCAAATATATGTGAATGCGTTAGTTAGGAAATGGGGGAAAAAAGGTTAGAATTGGCATAATTAAAATAATGTTTATATGAATTGGACATATAATTCAAAATGGGGAAAAAGGGGCATAAACACCTATAAAGACATAGGTAAGAATTGGATAAGAATGAAATGTCTAATAATTACAATTAGAAATTGTAACTGCACTATGACATGAGGTTAGGTTGCATTAGTGGTGGAAGTCTGCTCGGACCCGACCGGCATATCCAGCAACCACTAATGTTGAACCTAATGTGAGAGGTCTAAGTGCGCAAATACGAGATGGGCTATGACACGAGTTAGGCCCAACTTGTGGAAGAATCTGCTCGGATCCGACAGACATATCCCGCTTCCACAAGCTGTAGGCCTAATGTGAGAGTTCTAGCCCATTATAAACCATAAATGGACATAGTAATGAATTGGACTACTTAACCTAATCTAATCTATAAGGGATTGTATTAATATGAGCTAAAGTTAGGGTTAAGAAAAATTGATTGGACAGTGGATGGGTTAAGCAAATCTGGAGGGGGTGGGTAATATTTACATATAGGCCCACAAACTTAACCCGATAAGGTTATGTAATTAAAGACACCTAGTGGTATACATAACCAATGGAAATAATAAAGATATGTAATTAAAGACACCTAGTGGTATACATAATCAAATGGAAAACCTAGCGGAGGATGCTAGACAAAAGGGGAGAGCTTGTATCATATTGTGTGGGACACGTTTCATCTAGTAACCTGGAGTAGGTTTTGAAACATGTACTCTGTACTAGGTCGGAGAAGGGGCACGCTTACTGGATTGATTGTAAGAGAACAAAAAGTGAACGACGGTGTAGGTGGCGCAAATTGACTGGGCCATGTGCATGCATGCCGGCAAGAAGGGGATAAGATGACCGTGACACCTGTAGATATAGGGTTGTGCATATCAGCGAGGGGTTGCCACTTTAGGACGATATGCATCCTATAGTGGGGCCGGCACAGAGTATCTACGCGGATTAGGGAGTCGGTCGATTAGGGTAGTAATTAGGATACATTTGGATATATGCCTAAGTCTACGACCTTATAGTGGAAGGGATCATCTCATTCTGGATACACTAGTAATAGTGCAGAGTAATCATTAAGAAAGCGTATACACCTTATCTTGTCTACCTTGTCACACCTGTCTTTTATGTAGTTATCTCTCTCTTATCCACTTTATATGCCTATCATGCTACTTTTATTTATTTTCTTGCTAAAAGTAATTGGACTCGCCAGACTTTATGTTTGACCCTTTTTGTTTCTCCTTCTTTCTTCCGTTTCCCCTCTTCCCCCCAGGTTCTCAGGGCGGAAACACTCAAGCTTGACCGTGATTCTGTTTACTTTTGCTGGAGCTGCCAATATGTATGGCTCAAACCCCTATCCTTGTTGCTATGGCTATATTTTGTTTTTGGGGAACTTTATTTCTTTTATGTACTCTGATATTTTTGAAGTACAAGATAGTGGATTTTATGTTGTAATGGGCTTTTGTATTTCAGACATGTGATGTTTTTGGAGCATGGTATCTTATGATAAATAAAGTTTTTTTTTTATTATTCCGCTGTTATTTTATATGTCTGTCTTGTAATATTTCAGTTCTGTTTACTATAACCTTCACGAAACTTAATGCATTCCCTTTGTGAGTGATAATAATGGACATGGGGTGTCACATCATCATTGGAGACAACATATCCCAAGAACCTTACCTCCTTCCACTAGAAATGGCACTTATAAAACTTTGCCTTTAAATGATATGCACGGAGAGAACGGAAGACATCCCCTTAGTGCAAGGCATGCTCTTCCTCGCTCCTCGAGGAAACCAAGATATCATCAACAAATATCACTACAAACTTGTTCTGGTACTCCCTAAATACCTGACTCATCAAATTCACAAAGTACGTCGGTGCATTGGTTAGTCCAAAAGGCATAACCAACCACCTAAAAATCCATTGGGAGTCCTAAAAGAAATCTCGTCTATGTTCTCATTCGATATCCTATACTAATGAAAACCTATAGCTAAATCCAATTACAAGAAAACTAAAGCATCCACTAACTGGTCAAACAAGTCATCTATCCGTAGGAGTGGGTGTCTATTCTTCTTAGTGAGCTTGTTCAACTCCCTGTAATTCATACATAGACGGAGAGAGTCATATGCCTTGGTCGTGAAGATGACTAGTGCTCCCCACTCAAAAATGCTCCATCTAATAAACCCTTTCTCAAGAAACTCACCCATTTGCTTACTAAGCTCCCTTCTCTCTCTCGAAGCCATATGGCGCATTGGTAAAGCAACAAGCTTGGCATTCTCCAACAAGTATATCCGGAAATCTATCTTGTGCCTAGCAGGTAGTCTTTTCACCTCCTCGAATATGTCTAGAAAGTCTCTAAGTTCGGGTACCAAACTGAGATCGCCAATAGAAGCATCAGTGGAATATAAGAAACTGAGCATGACTGAACCTCGCAGGTCGCAAGAAATCCCAAAAGTCATACTGTGGCACGTCAAAAGCCTCACAACTCTCCTCTCATAGTTAAGGATGGCACCACACATATCCAGCAAATCCATCCCTAGAATAAGCCTGTAACCCATAAAACCCAGTACATATGCATCATACTCAAACTCGATGCCAAGAATAGAAATTCTAAAAGCCCTACACATCATAAATAGGTGAGTCGTACCTTCAATGGGGTTTGAAACAACTACTAGATCATAAACTATTAAGTATCTAGGTGTAGACTATCAACAATAGAACTGGATGTGGAAGAATGAGAAGCAGTGGAATCGAATAAGGTCCTAATGGTAAAGTCGAAAAGGGAAATCAAACCTTCTACTGTGGCCTTCCTACCGTTGTTCTGACTGCTACCACCAGTCTGAGTCACCGCAAGCACATGAACCTATGCTCCAGATGAACCTACCACCGACCCATCTTATGAGGGAATTGCTTGCTATAGTGTCACATATATCCGCACTGAAAAAAAGCACCTCTATTAGTTGTCTTCTTACAGTCTTTAATGAAGTGCCCCATTATACCACATCTCGGACACTTAACTTCCTTCTTGATAGGTTCTTTATCAGGCTTCTCTCCCTTCTTCACCACACGTTTCTTAGGCCACCTCCTTTGCTTTCTAGTACTTGGCTTGGCCTCCCCAGTCTTATCCTCTTGCTTATTAACCTTTCCATCCTCATGCGTAAACTCCATGTCCACCAACCTCTCAAACATAGCTCCCGTCGAGATATGTGTCATAGCCAATCCTCGGAGGGATTGATTTAGTCCCCTCAAACCTCAAAGCCTTTGTATGTGCAGTATTAACCAGATCCAAGCCAAACCTTGCCAACTCATTGAAACTTTTCACATACTCCTTCACTGGCATATTACCTTGCATCAAACTAGAGACTTTTCCAACTGCATTGCTTCTTCATCTTGTGATAAAAATTTCTTCTCGAACTCATCCTTGAACTCATCCCATGTCTCAACGGCACGCTCAACCTCATCTACTTCCCACCAATACGATGCCTCTCCTTTCAGTTTCCAAGCGACCTACTGAATCCTCCTTCGGTCATTATGCTCTAATAATATAAACACACGATCGATCTCTCTCAGCCAATTACGAACATCTACAAAACTCTCTGATCCAAGAAATGGCTTGTTGTCCATAGCAGAAAAATCCTTATAGAGCTTAGAGAAATTAACCGTTGGATTAGGTGAAACTACCACAGCTACAGTTGGAGGTGGGACATTTCCTTGCCCTTCGGCAGGCGCTGTAGCTTCAACGTGTCTACGGAACCATGCCGGAACGGGAACACCCACTAGAAAATTGGGAGCCTTAGACATGATAAAAAGAAAGGGACAAGGATTCAAAAAGGGATAAAAGGAATATTGTAATTGACTTAAGGGGATATTTTTCAAAAATAATTTTTACTTGAAAAATCATTACTTTTGAAAATACTTTCTTAAAAAAATTTCTTTCTTCTTATAACCTTAGGCTCGAATACTAAGTGTGACACCCCACCCTACATTCCTTAACGTCACCTATATGAGGATGCATTAAGTTTTGAGAAGCGCTTAGGTATAAAGTAACAACACAGAGACTAAAATTAACAAGATTGAATTACAAAACACAACGGAATCTTCTTTAAGCATTCATAAATCAAGTCACAACACTTGTGTAAAAACCCGCAACTTCCCCGTAAAGGAAAGCGTCGGATAGTTCGAGAACAAACCACAACAGAACACATACAGAAGAACGTTTCATTGTATATTACAACAATGCATCAGATTACAAGAATATACAGAGTATAAATGAATATTACACAGAAATATCAGAGATTTAAATTACATTTAAATACATGGCAGCGGAAAATAATACAATATACAACTAGAAGTAGATATACGGATACAAAGCTTTCCGGATATCGTTCCAGCTGTAAACCAGGATCCTGTGAATATAAATCTGCAAAACCAAAACTACTAGCTGCCCGTGTCGAAAATAAGGGCACCCAGAGTTTAGGTTAAAACAATAAACTCCAGGTCAGTCATGTGACTGGTGTGAGAACTAAAACAGTTATTAATCTTTATTTTTAAAGCTAGGTAAATCAAGGGACCACGCCGTATAACACGGAACGGGTTTCCTCCCAAGAATACCAGTGCATAAAACCAGCAGCGCAATGCTAAATAAAGAAAAATGAAGCTGTTATAAGACCCAGGTCCCATCACACAATGCAACGCAGCCGAGGATAGGGTTTTCCCTTATAACAGCCAAACATGCTTGATACGTTTAAAACAAATCATTTGATACTATAATAAGTGTATAGTGTCAAAACAACTTCAATCATAAATATAAATCATAGACGGCATGAGTGCCCCATCCCACTATGTCGCCATACTAGGCTCTACAAATAAAGCCGAAATACACGTATCGGAAATTGGATTTCCATCATGGTGGCTCCTGATTCGAAAGATCGCTCGCGTAGTACAAATCACCGCGGCTTACGTCTCAGCGAGAGAAAACACCGCTATGCACATCCGCACTTTTGGGGACTCAAGTATCACCGCGGCTTACGTCCCAGCAAGAGAAAACACCGCTTACTCTATCCCTCCGAGCACGAAGCTCAATATCGGTCGACCGAATCCACTACACTAAAAAAAATGTATACTGATCAAACCATCAGTTTACCACCATCCCGGGCTGTGAGGCTCGCGGATCAACGCTATACACAAAGCCATGCTATATCAGCTGCGCTTTGATCATCAACCACCAAACTTTGCTTTTCAACAAAAGTTTGGATCACTGCATCTCAGTATGCCACACTATCAATCCATATCGTACCACTGATTTCTGCCAATATATAACCTCTGAGCTCATATGTCTCAGAGAAGGGCGTTAAGCAAGAGAATAAATTCTCCGCCGCCAAACAGATATATATTTAGCAGAGATCAACAAATACAATATAAAGGAATACAATGTCAGACACACCATCCATTTACAAGTCCGTTCCAGGTCTGAACGAAACCGGAGGCCCCTAGTACCCCGCATATCCATCGATCTCCAAGTACGTCTGGACGATCACTAACTGTTTCCATCTTCTTGGGTGTACAACCCAATCAAGATCATCAGTAATTACCCAAACGACGTGAAGACCTCCGGTCTTCGACCATCGTCTTCATCTTCGACTTATCGTCGTATCAGTTATTCAGAATGGGATAAACCCGGACTTTCCGAATAACTCGCGTATATTTTAAATAAGTGTTACACAAACACAACATACGCCTCATTCCAATTCATCAGTCACTAACCGTAAATTAATCAAGAGAATAATTCCCCAAACATTAACCCCGAAGGCCGAAACCAACATCAGATCAATATTCAGAAAACCATTCTGCTTAGCTAACCGACAGTTAGTTTCTAATTTTCACATTCATAGGGAAAGGTTCCCATTAATTTTATCCAAGGTAATTTCCTGAATTTATTCTTTTATCATCCTTTGAATTTCGATTCAACTAGTCGGGATTAACGAAACTTATCGAAGTAATCATTTGTTTTAATTCCCCAATCCCAACCTATTCATCCCATGAAGTAAAACTGGTAATACTTCATATCTAACACCACAGTGTTATTGGTAAATTCAATTACCATTTCACGTTCAAATCTAATTAAAGATTTAACTATCGCCTGGAGCAAAACTGGTGATACTCCATTTTCGATCAATCCAATCTAATTAAAGATTCATTAAAACTCCACTTAGTTTTAATCTTTAACCGGGTTAAAGAATCCGTGTCATTTAAAACACGGTTCACGATAAACCCAGAGTCACATTCATTAATTATCGGGTTAAAGAACGAGCGTTATTTAAAACACTGTCCACGATAAACCCAAAAATCAATATCAATTCAATTCCAATTAAATATTGTTTAATTGGTACACTTCATTAAATCTAAATAAAAAGATTTAATCTTTTCTCAACTGGATTCAAGAACAGTGTTAGTGAAGACACCATTCACGACAAACCCAAATCACATTTGATATTCAATACAAGGCTCTGAATAGAAAATATATCGGCTTATATTCAATATCAAATTCTACGACTAACAAATGTCGTATTGGAAATAACGATATAAATATATATCTTTCAAATTTCCCTAACAACACCTGTGATATCACGAATTCCAACATCGAAATATTCCGAAGACAATTTCGATTCAAATCCACTCCAATGCAATCATTGGAAATTTTGGTTATTTTCAAAACCATTTCAAATTCAATTTATTTATTTAAAAATAAATAGAATTATAATTCTAGTTCAAAACTAGTTCATTTCGATAAAAATCTATTTTTATCTTTTCAAATATGGAGTTTTTCATCCCAAACTTTCACAAATCATTTCTTATGATTTTACACAAATTATTACTATTTTTAATAATTTTATCAAGGCCCGTACAGTCGATTTCCATCAATGGCTATCGAACTGCACTTACAGCGACCTTTTTCGAATTTGATTTGGACGTATCTCCAAATCCAACCGTTAGATTTTAAATTTCTAATATTCATTAGAAAGCTCTTTTCGATACGAACCCAACGGTTCCGGTTTTAGGAGAATCCGACGGTCGGATCTCCCGTAATGTCCGTTTGAAATAAATGGTCGAAATTCGCGAACTGCCGCGGCGCGGCGCGTTCTATTCAGGCCATTATATTATATATTATATATATAATATATATTTCATCGATTCCTATTTAAAACGAATTATATAAATAGTTTTAAAATCGTTTCAAAAGCAATTTCAACTTCCATTTCAATTCAAAGCAAAATTGAATTCTTCTTTATAAATTCGTTTCAAAATTCATTTCTATTCAATTCAAATTTCAATTCAATTTGAATTCATTTCAATTTGTTTTCAATTCAATTCGAATTCGTTTTCAATTCAATTCATTTCGAAATCGTTTTCAATTCATTTTGAATTCGTTTTCAATTCAATTCATTTCGAAATCGTTTTCAATTCATTTTGAATTCGTTTTCAACTCAATTCATTTCGAAATCGTTTTCAATTCATTTTGAATTCGTTTTCAACTCAATTCATTTCGAAATCGTTTTCAATTCATTTTGAATTCGTTTCAACTCAATTCATTTCGAAATCGTTTTCAATTCATTTTGAATTCGTTTTCAATTCAATTCATTTCGAAATCGTTTTCAATTCATTTTGAATTCGTTTTCAACTCAATTCATTTCGAAATCGTTTTCAATTCATTTTGAATTCGTTTTCAACTCAATTCATTTCGAAATCGTTTTCAATTCATTTTGAATTCGTTTTCAATTCAATTCATTTCGAAATCGTTTTCAATTCATTTTGAATTCGTTTTCAATTCATTTTGAATTCGTTTTCAACTCAATTCATTTCGAAATCGTTTTCAATTCATTTTGAATTCGTTTTCAATTCAATTCATTTCGAAATCGTTTTCAATTCATTTTGAATTCGTTTTCAATTCAATTCAAAATATTCGATTTCGAAATCACTTTTCAATATTCATTTTTAAGATGAATAAAATCGATATAAATATCGTTCACGTCAAAATGGCGTCAATCTAATCAACACGGCTTCATAAATTTCTATTTTCAAAATAGTTGTTATTATCAAAATATTTCGTTCAACACATGACCAATCTCAATGAATGAGTACTGTCAACACATGAACTTTTATTTTATATCGATAAAGATGTAAATTTTAATATTAAAATATTTCGTTCAACACATGACCAATCTCAATGAATGAGTACTGTCAACACATGAACTTTTATTTTATAATATTCTTTATTTTTCAAATTAGAATGAGGCCCAATCAATTACCATATAAAGTTAATTATATGGATTTTCATACAACACATGTATATCATAGCATTGAGAAATAATCAACCATCAACCAAAGTGCACTACACTGTATAAGCATCAAATATAGATATTCAACGCTTATAACAGCCTGTCAATCAATCGATCGACATATTTAATCAATCAGGATGAGTGAACTTCAAATTTCATCCCAACACCCGTGTGGGGTTTCAAACAATCACACGCATATTTTATTTGTGCAGTTGGGCGATGTGTAAAATTTATCGTCCCAATCAATGTTCTTCAAATAGGTGTACATAAACAAACCGTTCGGTTTATAAATGAATATTTTATTTTATTCACTTCACGTTAAAAATTATATTTTTAACGATAAAACATTTTATTCCAACCTATGAATTTCTATTCAATTCATTTATTCAATAAAATGGTATTTTTATTTTTCTAACTTATTTTAGAAAATTTCGGCGGCATATCGGCACGATACTAGAAACGGGACAAGGCCTAGCCTTATCCCCGGTCTAGTGAAGGCCCACGCCATTCACACATCAATCAAATCAATTTCATCTCACCAAACAATTCAAACAAATAATCCAACTAATCTATGCAACCAAACAAACAAGTCCATGGTCTGTGGACGGGTGTCGGGTGCTACTAAGCACCGTCTGCATCCTAGTATATATATATATATATATCTAGAAAAATAAATTGAAAGGTGAGAAATTCTCACATATAGCTATCCAGCTCCACGGCTCTTCATTTGCAGAAGTCTTCCTCGTTATCGCCTCTTCGTCATCTTCGTTGCCCGTAGTCACTATATATATAAAAATCGAATTTTTACTTCAAAGTTCAATATATAAAAATCGAATTTTTATTTCAAAGTTTAATATATAAAAATCGAATTTTTACTTCAAAGTTCAATATATAAAAATCGAATTTTTAGTTCAAAGTTCAATATATAAAAATCGAATTTTCAGTTCAAAGTTCAATATATGAAAATCGAATTTTTAGTTCGCTATTCAATATATAAAAATCGAATTTTTATTTCGATGTTCAATATATATAAAATCATATTTTTACTTCGAAGTCTAAACATTTCATATGTAAAAACCATGTTTTTATTTCACGCATTTTTATTTTTCAAAGCAAATACATTTTATTTTTCAAAGCAAATACATTTTATTTTTCAAAGCAAATACATTTTATTTTTCAAAGCAAATACATTTTATTTTTCATAGCAAATACATTTTATTTTTCATAGCAAATACATTTTATTTTTCATAGCAAATACATTTTATTTTTCAAAACAAATACATTTTATTTTTCAAAGCAAATACAAAAATCTAAACTTTTATAAATTAAAAATCCTAAAAATAAATAAACAAAGCTATATATATGTAAAAATTCTCTTTTTAAAACACTGATATATATTTTCCATTTTAAATACTGATTTATATTTTCTGTTTTCAGTTTCAGAGATTTTTTTTTTTTCCTAAACAATAAGATTATATAAATAAACAATTGAAAATCTTACTGTTCATTGTCGGGCTGCCCAAACCCGCCATCCTTTGCTAGGGTTGGAAATCGCGACGCCTACATCTAGCTTGGCGTTGATCTGAAGCTTCCATCCCAACCTCCTACGAAGACCGCACCACCCCCCAGAGTTCTGATGAACTCGGCAGCTCCAGTGGCTCAGAATCGCCTTCGAAGGCGAGCCCTTTTTAGCCCTAAATCCCAGCGCCTCCGGCGATATTTTCCAATCATGACCGTTGGATTCCTCCCCCCCACCAAGCGCTTCCATTTCCTTTTGGTTGATTCGAAGCTGATAGAGCGGATTGGAAGATTTTTGAGGGGGAAGATCGAACGCTAATCGTCGTTCATGAGATGGAGGCGGGTTTTGACCCAGTTGACCGCGGAATTAAAATGATAGGGCTTCTGAAAATCCAAGGGTTTTTATATAAAATTATATTAATATTTAATTCAAAAATTATTCGTTTATCGTTCGAACTCCTAATCGACTCCAACGACTGACGCCCCTAGCGTTTTACCCCCATCCCGGACACAATGGAATATGCTTCATAAGCCAATTCGGCTGTTACCATCAGTTATTCTTCAAATTAAAGTATAAAACATTTAATTTCTGTTTTGAACGTACATTTCAATTTGCCGGGGTCACATACTAACTAGAAAAATTCCAGAAAAATATTTTCTAGCTTCGTATTGACGATACGGTCCTAACAAAACTAGTTTCGTCGAATTCTGAGACCGTTAGAAAAATGGCCAATTTCCAGTCGATTAAATTCAACTGAAAATGGTCAAACACATTTTCCTTTGCCACGCTCACATATTGATTCGAAAAATTATGAAATTTGGAATCTAGCAATAACTTAACATCACGGACCCAACAAAACTGGTTTCGTCGAAATCCGAGGTCGTTTACAAAATTGCTATTTTTAAGGGCCTTATATATATAAAAATATATATAAATTCCACAGCGACTATTTCTAATTTTAAACTGGACATATCTTATCATTTCTAAAATGAAATCTCAGTTTGTTAACTTCGTTACAAAGATATAGTTATACAGATTCAAATATTTCTTGTTTCGTTCAATTCTGACTTATATTGAATTCTGTATATTCATTTGAAATTAGAAATCGAATTTTCGAACTACCGCGCCATTTTCAATTCCTTTTATAATTATATATAATTATTATATATTCTAACGACGACGTATATAATATATACGTTCTAATTATATTCAAAATAGATTTCTCGTCGATATTATTTAAAATAATCTATTTTAAATATACAAAATTCGCTAAAATTGCCAAAATAAAAATTTTAAACTGGCCCAGATTTTCCGGGTTGTTACAATCTTCCCCACTTAAAACTTTTCGTCCCCGAAAAGGAACAAAGTCGAAAGTGGTTTGATTAATCAACTCTATGTTCGATCTGGCTTCCATTCTCCAACTTTTCAGTTTCTGAGAATTTTCAAATTTTCAAAAATTTGGCTAACACCCTAAATTTTTGAAAAATTTCGCCATAACCTCCCCTGCAATGGGAGCATCGGGGAATTTCAAATAGCTTCCCCGGTCCTTCAGATCTCAAAAAGAAAAAGAAAAAGCCAAGCGGCTAGCCAATAGGCTCATAAAATCATCATCACCCAAACAAAACAGGAAATTATGTAGTAAACATGTACCTATTTGTCGGGCAAACAAATTTTATTCTCTGGCTCTAGCCTTCTTGCTATGACCTGTTCAATGACATACATGTATATGCAAGCAAATGCAACCAATTTTCAATATCATTCAATATTTCATTCAATTAGGCATAATGGTTCAAAATTAGCAAACAAATGAACAAACAACACAAACATCAATCAATTAGTGAATTTAAAGTTTCAAATTCATAATTTTGATACATAGATAAAAATCAGATTTTTGATGCTAAATCACAACAATAGGCCCTATCTAGTTTCGGTTCTCACACCAGTCTATATGGAAATATATAGATAACCCACTCTCGCCAGTCGAACACAACACAGATGACGATGCCTCATCATCAGAATCATCCCCGGGCAACTAGAATGTGATTCTATATCTACCCAATATATTAAAACTTCGAATACAAGCCGCTAAGCGTGTATGCAAAATCTTTATATACTCGATTGCCCAAATTCAATTTAAATAGACTATTCAAATACGAATACTTAAGATTTGAATTTCCAAAACAAAGTGGGTTTTCACTTTTATTTTCAAAAACAACACTCTTTCGACTCGTTCTAGGACACTACTGATCCCATCTCTAACGAGTCATCCTCATTGGATATTACTAATCCAATTTCTGATGAATTCCTTCGTACGGTTCTAATGTGTCTTGTTCTCTGCTTTGTAAACCAAAGCTCTGATACCACGTGTAAAAACCCGCAACTTCCCCGTAAAGGAAAGCGTCGGATAGTTCGAGAACAAACCACAACAGAACACATACAGAAGAACGTTTCATTGTATATTACAACAATGCATCAGATTACAAGAATATACAGAGTATAAATGAATATTACACAGAAATATCAGAGATTTAAATTACATTTAAATACATGGCAGCGGAAAATAATACAATATACAACTAGAAGTAGATATACGGATACAAAGCTTTCCGGATATCGTTCCAGCTGTAAACCAGGATCCTGTGAATATAAATCTGCAAAACCAAAACTACTAGCTGCCCGTGTCGAAAATAAGGGCACCCAGAGTTTAGGTTAAAACAATAAACTCCAGGTCAGTCATGTGACTGGTGTGAGAACTAAAACAGTTATTAATCTTTATTTTTAAAGCTAGGTAAATCAAGGGACCACGCCGTATAACACGGAACGGGTTTCCTCCCAAGAATACCAGTGCATAAAACCAGCAGCGCAATGCTAAATAAAGAAAAATGAAGCTGTTATAAGACCCAGGTCCCATCACACAATGCAACGCAGCCGAGGATAGGGTTTTCCCTTATAACAGCCAAACATGCTTGATACGTTTAAAACAAATCATTTGATACTATAATAAGTGTATAGTGTCAAAACAACTTCAATCATAAATATAAATCATAGACGGCATGAGTGCCCCATCCCACTATGTCGCCATACTAGGCTCTACAAATAAAGCCGAAATACACGTATCGGAAATTGGATTTCCATCATGGTGGCTCCTGATTCGAAAGATCGCTCGCGTAGTACAAATCACCGCGGCTTACGTCTCAGCGAGAGAAAACACCGCTATGCACATCCGCACTTTTGGGGACTCAAGTATCACCGCGGCTTACGTCCCAGCAAGAGAAAACACCGCTTACTCTATCCCTCCGAGCACGAAGCTCAATATCGGTCGACCGAATCCACTACACTAAAAAAAATGTATACTGATCAAACCATCAGTTTACCACCATCCCGGGCTGTGAGGCTCGCGGATCAACGCTATACACAAAGCCATGCTATATCAGCTGCGCTTTGATCATCAACCACCAAACTTTGCTTTTCAACAAAAGTTTGGATCACTGCATCTCAGTATGCCACACTATCAATCCATATCGTACCACTGATTTCTGCCAATATATAACCTCTGAGCTCATATGTCTCAGAGAAGGGCGTTAAGCAAGAGAATAAATTCTCCGCCGCCAAACAGATATATATTTAGCAGAGATCAACAAATACAATATAAAGGAATACAATGTCAGACACACCATCCATTTACAAGTCCGTTCCAGGTCTGAACGAAACCGGAGGCCCCTAGTACCCCGCATATCCATCGATCTCCAAGTACGTCTGGACGATCACTAACTGTTTCCATCTTCTTGGGTGTACAACCCAATCAAGATCATCAGTAATTACCCAAACGACGTGAAGACCTCCGGTCTTCGACCATCGTCTTCATCTTCGACTTATCGTCGTATCAGTTATTCAGAATGGGATAAACCCGGACTTTCCGAATAACTCGCGTATATTTTAAATAAGTGTTACACAAACACAACATACGCCTCATTCCAATTCATCAGTCACTAACCGTAAATTAATCAAGAGAATAATTCCCCAAACATTAACCCCGAAGGCCGAAACCAACATCAGATCAATATTCAGAAAACCATTCTGCTTAGCTAACCGACAGTTAGTTTCTAATTTTCACATTCATAGGGAAAGGTTCCCATTAATTTTATCCAAGGTAATTTCCTGAATTTATTCTTTTATCATCCTTTGAATTTCGATTCAACTAGTCGGGATTAACGAAACTTATCGAAGTAATCATTTGTTTTAATTCCCCAATCCCAACCTATTCATCCCATGAAGTAAAACTGGTAATACTTCATATCTAACACCACAGTGTTATTGGTAAATTCAATTACCATTTCACGTTCAAATCTAATTAAAGATTTAACTATCGCCTGGAGCAAAACTGGTGATACTCCATTTTCGATCAATCCAATCTAATTAAAGATTCATTAAAACTCCACTTAGTTTTAATCTTTAACCGGGTTAAAGAATCCGTGTCATTTAAAACACGGTTCACGATAAACCCAGAGTCACATTCATTAATTATCGGGTTAAAGAACGAGCGTTATTTAAAACACTGTCCACGATAAACCCAAAAATCAATATCAATTCAATTCCAATTAAATATTGTTTAATTGGTACACTTCATTAAATCTAAATAAAAAGATTTAATCTTTTCTCAACTGGATTCAAGAACAGTGTTAGTGAAGACACCATTCACGACAAACCCAAATCACATTTGATATTCAATACAAGGCTCTGAATAGAAAATATATCGGCTTATATTCAATATCAAATTCTACGACTAACAAATGTCGTATTGGAAATAACGATATAAATATATATCTTTCAAATTTCCCTAACAACACCTGTGATATCACGAATTCCAACATCGAAATATTCCGAAGACAATTTCGATTCAAATCCACTCCAATGCAATCATTGGAAATTTTGGTTATTTTCAAAACCATTTCAAATTCAATTTATTTATTTAAAAATAAATAGAATTATAATTCTAGTTCAAAACTAGTTCATTTCGATAAAAATCTATTTTTATCTTTTCAAATATGGAGTTTTTCATCCCAAACTTTCACAAATCATTTCTTATGATTTTACACAAATTATTACTATTTTTAATAATTTTATCAAGGCCCGTACAGTCGATTTCCATCAATGGCTATCGAACTGCACTTACAGCGACCTTTTTCGAATTTGATTTGGACGTATCTCCAAATCCAACCGTTAGATTTTAAATTTCTAATATTCATTAGAAAGCTCTTTTCGATACGAACCCAACGGTTCCGGTTTTAGGAGAATCCGACGGTCGGATCTCCCGTAATGTCCGTTTGAAATAAATGGTCGAAATTCGCGAACTGCCGCGGCGCGGCGCGTTCTATTCAGGCCATTATATTATATATTATATATATAATATATATTTCATCGATTCCTATTTAAAACGAATTATATAAATAGTTTTAAAATCGTTTCAAAAGCAATTTCAACTTCCATTTCAATTCAAAGCAAAATTGAATTCTTCTTTATAAATTCGTTTCAAAATTCATTTCTATTCAATTCAAATTTCAATTCAATTTGAATTCATTTCAATTTGTTTTCAATTCAATTCGAATTCGTTTTCAATTCAATTCATTTCGAAATCGTTTTCAATTCATTTTGAATTCGTTTTCAATTCAATTCATTTCGAAATCGTTTTCAATTCATTTTGAATTCGTTTTCAACTCAATTCATTTCGAAATCGTTTTCAATTCATTTTGAATTCGTTTTCAACTCAATTCATTTCGAAATCGTTTTCAATTCATTTTGAATTCGTTTCAACTCAATTCATTTCGAAATCGTTTTCAATTCATTTTGAATTCGTTTTCAATTCAATTCATTTCGAAATCGTTTTCAATTCATTTTGAATTCGTTTTCAACTCAATTCATTTCGAAATCGTTTTCAATTCATTTTGAATTCGTTTTCAACTCAATTCATTTCGAAATCGTTTTCAATTCATTTTGAATTCGTTTTCAATTCAATTCATTTCGAAATCGTTTTCAATTCATTTTGAATTCGTTTTCAATTCATTTTGAATTCGTTTTCAACTCAATTCATTTCGAAATCGTTTTCAATTCATTTTGAATTCGTTTTCAATTCAATTCATTTCGAAATCGTTTTCAATTCATTTTGAATTCGTTTTCAATTCAATTCAAAATATTCGATTTCGAAATCACTTTTCAATATTCATTTTTAAGATGAATAAAATCGATATAAATATCGTTCACGTCAAAATGGCGTCAATCTAATCAACACGGCTTCATAAATTTCTATTTTCAAAATAGTTGTTATTATCAAAATATTTCGTTCAACACATGACCAATCTCAATGAATGAGTACTGTCAACACATGAACTTTTATTTTATATCGATAAAGATGTAAATTTTAATATTAAAATATTTCGTTCAACACATGACCAATCTCAATGAATGAGTACTGTCAACACATGAACTTTTATTTTATAATATTCTTTATTTTTCAAATTAGAATGAGGCCCAATCAATTACCATATAAAGTTAATTATATGGATTTTCATACAACACATGTATATCATAGCATTGAGAAATAATCAACCATCAACCAAAGTGCACTACACTGTATAAGCATCAAATATAGATATTCAACGCTTATAACAGCCTGTCAATCAATCGATCGACATATTTAATCAATCAGGATGAGTGAACTTCAAATTTCATCCCAACACCCGTGTGGGGTTTCAAACAATCACACGCATATTTTATTTGTGCAGTTGGGCGATGTGTAAAATTTATCGTCCCAATCAATGTTCTTCAAATAGGTGTACATAAACAAACCGTTCGGTTTATAAATGAATATTTTATTTTATTCACTTCACGTTAAAAATTATATTTTTAACGATAAAACATTTTATTCCAACCTATGAATTTCTATTCAATTCATTTATTCAATAAAATGGTATTTTTATTTTTCTAACTTATTTTAGAAAATTTCGGCGGCATATCGGCACGATACTAGAAACGGGACAAGGCCTAGCCTTATCCCCGGTCTAGTGAAGGCCCACGCCATTCACACATCAATCAAATCAATTTCATCTCACCAAACAATTCAAACAAATAATCCAACTAATCTATGCAACCAAACAAACAAGTCCATGGTCTGTGGACGGGTGTCGGGTGCTACTAAGCACCGTCTGCATCCTAGTATATATATATATATATATCTAGAAAAATAAATTGAAAGGTGAGAAATTCTCACATATAGCTATCCAGCTCCACGGCTCTTCATTTGCAGAAGTCTTCCTCGTTATCGCCTCTTCGTCATCTTCGTTGCCCGTAGTCACTATATATATAAAAATCGAATTTTTACTTCAAAGTTCAATATATAAAAATCGAATTTTTATTTCAAAGTTTAATATATAAAAATCGAATTTTTACTTCAAAGTTCAATATATAAAAATCGAATTTTTAGTTCAAAGTTCAATATATAAAAATCGAATTTTCAGTTCAAAGTTCAATATATGAAAATCGAATTTTTAGTTCGCTATTCAATATATAAAAATCGAATTTTTATTTCGATGTTCAATATATATAAAATCATATTTTTACTTCGAAGTCTAAACATTTCATATGTAAAAACCATGTTTTTATTTCACGCATTTTTATTTTTCAAAGCAAATACATTTTATTTTTCAAAGCAAATACATTTTATTTTTCAAAGCAAATACATTTTATTTTTCAAAGCAAATACATTTTATTTTTCATAGCAAATACATTTTATTTTTCATAGCAAATACATTTTATTTTTCATAGCAAATACATTTTATTTTTCAAAACAAATACATTTTATTTTTCAAAGCAAATACAAAAATCTAAACTTTTATAAATTAAAAATCCTAAAAATAAATAAACAAAGCTATATATATGTAAAAATTCTCTTTTTAAAACACTGATATATATTTTCCATTTTAAATACTGATTTATATTTTCTGTTTTCAGTTTCAGAGATTTTTTTTTTTTCCTAAACAATAAGATTATATAAATAAACAATTGAAAATCTTACTGTTCATTGTCGGGCTGCCCAAACCCGCCATCCTTTGCTAGGGTTGGAAATCGCGACGCCTACATCTAGCTTGGCGTTGATCTGAAGCTTCCATCCCAACCTCCTACGAAGACCGCACCACCCCCCAGAGTTCTGATGAACTCGGCAGCTCCAGTGGCTCAGAATCGCCTTCGAAGGCGAGCCCTTTTTAGCCCTAAATCCCAGCGCCTCCGGCGATATTTTCCAATCATGACCGTTGGATTCCTCCCCCCCACCAAGCGCTTCCATTTCCTTTTGGTTGATTCGAAGCTGATAGAGCGGATTGGAAGATTTTTGAGGGGGAAGATCGAACGCTAATCGTCGTTCATGAGATGGAGGCGGGTTTTGACCCAGTTGACCGCGGAATTAAAATGATAGGGCTTCTGAAAATCCAAGGGTTTTTATATAAAATTATATTAATATTTAATTCAAAAATTATTCGTTTATCGTTCGAACTCCTAATCGACTCCAACGACTGACGCCCCTAGCGTTTTACCCCCATCCCGGACACAATGGAATATGCTTCATAAGCCAATTCGGCTGTTACCATCAGTTATTCTTCAAATTAAAGTATAAAACATTTAATTTCTGTTTTGAACGTACATTTCAATTTGCCGGGGTCACATACTAACTAGAAAAATTCCAGAAAAATATTTTCTAGCTTCGTATTGACGATACGGTCCTAACAAAACTAGTTTCGTCGAATTCTGAGACCGTTAGAAAAATGGCCAATTTCCAGTCGATTAAATTCAACTGAAAATGGTCAAACACATTTTCCTTTGCCACGCTCACATATTGATTCGAAAAATTATGAAATTTGGAATCTAGCAATAACTTAACATCACGGACCCAACAAAACTGGTTTCGTCGAAATCCGAGGTCGTTTACAAAATTGCTATTTTTAAGGGCCTTATATATATAAAAATATATATAAATTCCACAGCGACTATTTCTAATTTTAAACTGGACATATCTTATCATTTCTAAAATGAAATCTCAGTTTGTTAACTTCGTTACAAAGATATAGTTATACAGATTCAAATATTTCTTGTTTCGTTCAATTCTGACTTATATTGAATTCTGTATATTCATTTGAAATTAGAAATCGAATTTTCGAACTACCGCGCCATTTTCAATTCCTTTTATAATTATATATAATTATTATATATTCTAACGACGACGTATATAATATATACGTTCTAATTATATTCAAAATAGATTTCTCGTCGATATTATTTAAAATAATCTATTTTAAATATACAAAATTCGCTAAAATTGCCAAAATAAAAATTTTAAACTGGCCCAGATTTTCCGGGTTGTTACAACTTGTTACATTTCAAAATACTAGATAGTCATCATCATAAAAAAAACATATTGTCTTGTGGAAAATAACAGATTACATGAGTAACACCACAAAAGTTATCCCCCTCAAAAGTCAATACAATGATCAAAAAATAAGAACAAAAAACAAGAATTGAACCAATACATGAAACTGAAAAGAGTCTGAATCCAAGATGCACCAAATAATCAAGAATCACTGCTGATACCCTCCACCCTGCGAACCTAGGTGGAAAAACAGAAGGAGAAAACAAACTGGGTCAGACATACATTTGGTGAGTTCTAGTAATTTCTAGCATGAGCATAAGATAAGGAAGAATTTAGACAGATGGCTAGTTCTAAGAGCAATAGTCAAAAAAGCATAAACGAAATAATAGGAAAGATAAACACTAATAAAGATTGGTTCCTCATTCATATCCGAAAATTACTGCACCATCCACCAAAAAACAATCATTAGGCTTTACCTAATTTCTTCTTGTCGACTGGCCTCTTTACTCAAAATAGATAACCTGTGCCAACTATGGAATTCAGGGTTATAAATTCCAAACCCATCAACTAAATGAAAGCCATTAATCACTTGCGTTAAGCGACTTATCTTCCCCAATCATAACGATGCACTCTCAACGTTCCATCGGAACACGCTCGTACCCACCTCCTTTAAACCACTTATCATCCAGATCAATAAAGGGTGCCTAGCCTCTGCTTAGTATGGGATTCCGTGATAACAAAGGGATAGTGACTAATACAGGTTCCCAACCAAAAATGTAGTTGGCACAAGTCACCCCTAGACTTGGTCCCCAATTCACAACTAGGATTACATTATACTATTAGGCCTTTTATCTTTCCCAATTAGCCTCGTGTTGCTGGAATGGACCTAATCTATGAGACATTTATCTTCCCTAATTAGCCCCGTGCTGTTGAAATGGACTCCCTCTATCTTAGCTTATTAATCTCATAAATTTAAATTAACACGTTTAAACTTATTAATAAGCCCTATATAACCCCCAAGTTATATCCTGGGTTGTAATTAACATTTCTAATTAATGTAATCTTTTTTATACAACACTTTCTTGTGTTACTGGATGTCTAAATAAGTTCAGTTTATTCCAGTTCATAAGTTTGAATATTCTTCAATTAAGGTTTATCCTAATTTACAGTCCATAATTTGAATTAATACTTATCAATTTCCAACTTGCCCAAAATCCCCCTTTTAACCCACTTTCACTATGACGACCCCAAACTTCCACGAGTGAAAGTAGGAGTAATCATTTTTGGAATACAACATAAATACAATAAAACAGAACACAGATACAATATAACAAAGGAAATCATAGAGTAATAACATTATAGCAGCGGAAAAATATAATGTCATCAATCACAGAAAATCTACAGTCACAGAATCTAAGCTATTACAACAAGTTTGCAGAAAAGAAATAAGTTTGATGTCTAAAAAGAAAAGAAAAGAAAAGATGCCATAGAAACAAAAGATAAATGTCTTCAAGCTCCAAGTCATCACCTCTCCACAAAAGCAAATCCAAGAGAGAGAATAAGCAGCTCCAAAGAAAAGACTCCAAGCAAAGAATGAACCTGTCTACTTGGCTGCCCGTGTGGAAAAGAGGGCACCCAAGTTTGCAAAAAGGTGAAACAAACTATGGGTCAGTCGTGGGACTGGTGTGAGAATTCTTAAGTAAAATACTAGTAGATATAAGGCAAATCCAAAGACCACGCCGCTAACGCGGAACGGGTTTACTCTAATGGATTGCAGTGCATAATTTAAAGTGTCATAACAAATAAATAAGTACCTCGTAAACAACGCAATGCTTTTTTTTTTTTTTTGAAAAAAATGGAATCACCATAAGACCCAAGTCCCATCACACAATGCAACGCACACCAGAGGATAGGGTTTTACCTTATGGTGATTAAACATGCTAAATACGGCAAATACGCATCTAATATTATTATTAGTGTATATGAAAGCATTTCAAAGTAAATGTATTAATCTTAGGAAGCATAGGTACCATATACTATGCCTCCGCACTAGTAATACGATCAAATTCGTCGCTTCGTATTTGGATTTTGGTTTCCATCATGAGTCAAGGCTAGAGCGGAGCTCCTTACCGATTCGAGACACTCTAGCTAGTGCCTCAGGATTACCCGCAGTTAACCCTTGGAAATGGCAGGGCCGGTCCTCACATACAGCTTAGAGGATTAGTTATTCCTAAGCACACGTTTCCCGGTCCTATAGGACCTATCCGAGGCGCGCCACATTCCATCATCCACATAAGTAAAGTATCAGCGCTGGGAGGTCCCTGACACTACTTCTAGCTAGAAAGAAACATGCTGCTTTCCCTGCGTTCCCTTCGCCCGTTTTTGACTCAACCGGTGTGTGAGGCTCGCGAAGTCCCGTTACACAAAGCTACGCCTAAACAGGCCATGCTTTGATCGTCTCCACAAGGTTCTGCTTTTCAACAATAAACCTTGATCATTGCATCTTAGTATGCCACACTGTCACTCCATACCATACCATTGCTTCTCCATCAATACATAAATGGGTGTTAAGTAGAGAATAAATTCTCCACCACCAATATTTATATATTAACAGAAAATCAACAATATGATATATAACGAAGTAAGATGTCAGACACACCATCCATTTAAACTTATGCTCTGGGTCTGAACGAAAGTCAAATCCGTGAAACCAACACGTACGTCTGGGCAATGACCTTGACCCATGAATTGGTAGCAAGTCAATTCAGGGTCTCGGTTGCTGTCCATTCGAGGGAAGGTTTACGGTCTTCATGCTTCGTCTTCTTACTTCGATCTTTAACGCCGCTGGATAAATTTGGGATGAGAATATCTCGGACTTCCCAAACAATCCTCGTATGTATATACATATATATTTATTTGAAAATCCTTCTTATTTTTTAATAATTATTTTTATTAACAATTCATTCTATTTTAATTATTTAAAATAGTCAAACTTCTTATTCAACGATGCATTCTCAAAATCATATTTTAATTTACATTAATTAAAATGTAAACTTTCATTACATATCGCATTCTTGTTTTCTTTACATTTAATAAAATGCAAACTTGCAATTACATGTCACATTCTTACTTATTTACAATGAATAAAATGTAAACTTGCATTTACATGTCGCATTCTTATATATTGTCATCAAAAAATAATGTTAACTCATTCTACGTTGTAATCCTTCTTTAATGTTAATCATTTAACATAAAAGTTAACTTCCTACGATGTAAATTACATTTAATTTACATTAAGATAATGTAACTCATCCTATGTTAAATTACCTTTTAATTAAAATAATATAATTCAATCCTACGGTCAATTCTCTTTAATTTCCATTATAAATAATGTAACTTATCCTCTGATTAAACTTTCTTTTATTATCTACATTAAAAATAATGTATATTAATCCTATCGTTAAACTCTTTTTAAAATTAAAAAATAAGGTTATTCTCATCCTACGGTGCAATTCTTCTTTTAATTCACATTATAAAATAATGTAACTCATCCTACAGTTAATTCTCTTTTTAAATGCATTTTTAATTTCAATTACATTAAAATGAAATTTTATTTTACGATGGAATTCCCTTTCTATTCCCATTATAAATAATGTACACTTCATCTTACGATGTAGATTACCTTTCTATTTAACATAAAAATAATAATAATGTACATTTCCTACGATGCGTTTTTCTCTTTTATATACATTATAAAATAATGAACATCTTATCCTACGGCATAAATTTCTTTTTATATTAACATTTAAAAAATATTAATTACATCCTACGGTGAAATTACCTTTATTACATTAACATTAGCAATGTTAATTTCATCATGCCATGAATTTCAATTATATTATACTTATAAAATAATGTAAATAGCATTCGGTGGATTTCTCTTTTTATAACGTTAACAAAAATGAAATTTTCCTACGATGAAAGATTTTCTTATTTTTAACATTTAAAGATGATGTTAATACCATATGGTGTAGATATTTTTATTTTAACATTAAAAATATGTTAATCAATCATACGGTGAATCCTCTTGTAAAATAACATTGTAAATGATGTCAAATTTACATACACTTCATTTTCTTTTTAATAACATTGAAAATAAATGTATATGAATCCTATGATTAAATTATCCTTCTTGACATACGGTGCTTTTCTTATTTAATAACATTAAAGATAATGTTAATATTACATATGATGCTTTTTCTATCTATTAACATTAAAGATAATGTTAATATTACATACGGCGCTTTTTATATCTATTAACATTAATATTACATACGGTGCTTTTTATATTTATTAACATTACAAAAACACTATTTTCACATGCAATGCATTTAATATTTTCTAACATGACAAAATATTATTTACATACAATGCATTTGATACTTTTCTAACTCGACAAAATACTATTTACATACAATGCATTTTATACTTTTCTAAATTGACAAAAATACTATACATACAATGCATTTTATACTTTTCTAAATTGACAAAAATACTATACACACAATGCATTTTATACTTTTCTAAATTGACAAAAATACTATACATACAATGCATTTTATACTTTTCTAAATTGACAAAAATACTATACATACAATGCATTTTATACTTTTCTAAATTGACAAAAATACTATACATACAATGCATTTTATACTTTTCTAAATTGACAAAAATACTATACATAAAATGCATTTTATACTTTTCTAAATTGACAAAAATACTATACATACAATGCATTTTATACTTTTCTAAGTTGACAAAAATACTATACATACAATGCATTTTATACTTTTCTAAGTTGACAAAAATACTATACATACAATGCATTTTATACTTTTCTAAATTGACAAAAATACTATACATACAATGCATTTTATACTTTTCTAAATTGACAAAAATACTATACATACAATGCATTTTATACTTTTCTAAATTGACAAAAATACTATACATACAATGCATTTTATACTTTTCTAAATTGACAAAAATACTATACATACAATGCATTTTATACTTTTCTAAATTGACAAAAATACTATACATACAATGCATTTTATACTTTTCTAAATTGACAAAAATACTATACATACAATGCATTTTATACTTTTCTAAATTGACAAAAATACTATACATACAATGCATTTTATACTTTTCTAAATTGACAAAAATACTATACATACAATGCATTTTATACTTTTCTAAATTGACAAAAATACTATACATACAATGCATTTGATTTTTTTACTAAATTGACAAAATCACTATTTTCATGCAATGCAAATTTTCTATATTAATATTAACAAATATGCTATTTTCATACAATGCAAATATTTCTTATTTATGACAAATATTATTCATTTCATATAATGCCATATTCTATTTTATAGTGAACAAAAATATAGTCATTCACATACAGTGCTTTCTTCTTTTTATATAATGAACCAAATATATTCATTAACATACAATGGTTTATATCATAGCATACACATACGGTTCATGTCATTCTTTACATTTGTCAAAATGTATATTTTGTCTTTCTTTTACATTGACAAAATATAATTATATCACTACTTCATTATTTGACAAAAATGATTTTGTCGCCAACTTCATTTATATTGACAAAATGATTTTTTTTGCTAACTTTACATTGACAAAAATGAATTTTTATTCTAATGTCATGTTTGCATTGTGAAAATATACTTATTTCGCTAATTCACTCTTAATATACAAAAATGTATATTTTGTCTAATTCTTCTCAATGCAAACAAAATGCTAATTTTGTTTATTCAATCCAATGCAAACAAAAATGTGAATTTTGGTTTTCATTCTTTTCTTTGAACAAAAATGTATATTTTGTTCCTTTTTCATCTTATAAACAAAAATGTATATTTTGTTTTCATGTATTTCTTTAATCAAAAGGGAGTATTTTTGTTCTTTTTCTTCTTTTATAAAAAAAAATAAGTTTTTGTTCTTATTCTCTTTTTTATAAACAAAAATAAGTTTTTTTTTCCTACTTTTTCTTACCGCAAATATCATTCAACAATATATGGAACTTCAGTACGGATCTAGCATAACATGAACAACAAACATATCACAAGCAACCATCAACAATTTAAACGAGGAAAAATCTCATTTTTTCCTACCGATCTATGTTTTTAATTAACAGATCTATGATTAAAAAATAACGGATCTAAAATCATAGAATCACAACAATTTGAATCCATCCCATAGCAACATTCATCACAAATCTACTTGTTTGATGTTCAATTACACATAACACAACAACAATAATAATTTAATTAATTATATTATATTAAAAATAAATCTCACCTTGCTTGATTCTGAAAAGACGACTCGGGTTCAATCAGATTCGGTGTTCGTATTCAATTTGATTCTAGATCTGGAATGATTCCAATGCAAATTCATAGAAAAAATCAAATTCAGGCTTTTAACAACTGGCTGTGTAACACTTAAAAGCGTGGGGAAATATGAAGCAAAAATTACCTTAGAACATTCAAAACTTTAAATCAGAAAATCAGGAGCTACAGGCGATGGATTTGGACACCGTTTGTTGGAGAAGGACCGGGGAAGAGAGGCCTACGTGCGGCCAGAGGGGGGTGGTGTTCGGCGGCGCCTGGTGGGCCCCAGGGGGCTGCGTTCGCGGCTACTTTGCGGCGATGGTGGCGGCGCTACAGGGCACGGGGGAGGCGATAGTGGGTACCAAATCGAAGAGCTCGCGAAGAGCTTCGAAACGAGTATTGGTTTGCTGAATATCGTTGAGAGATGAGGGAGAAAATGGAGTTTGAAATTCTGAGTGCTAATGGGTTTCGGTGGCGGCTTACTCACGATGAAGAAGAAGGATGCCGTACCTTTTTCTTATTTATATTATTTTTTTATTAGGTTAATATCTAATTATCCAATAAAGGTCCGTTTTGGTCCGAACTCCGATTCAGGCCCAACGACTGTCATTTATACCAAATAGCCCCCGTCCCGAACTCATCTGGACCTGTCTCATCAGCCCACGGGATCGTCTTGGCCTTCGTTTTTCAGTTTTAAATATAAATCATTATTTTAAATTCAAACGTATGCAGAAATTCACCGGGACCACATACGGACTTAGAAAAATCTAGAAAAATTAATTTTGACTTTCTTATGACGATACGATCACAACAAAATTAATTTCGTTCGATTCTGAGACTTTTTGAAAAATGGCTATTTTCAAGGCGAATATATTTAATATTAAAAATACATTTTTAAACAAATATTTTCTGAAACTCGAAACATATAAGTGTTTACTATTTTTCAATGCAGAAACGTCATTATGAAACCAATGGAAGTGGTTTCGAGTTCAAATTCTTTTATATGCAAAAAGTAGCCTTTTTGTCCTATGCAAATTACCCACCGACCTTTCTAAAAATCGAATTGGCCATAACTTTTGATTTCCGCTATAAAATTTCGATTTTTCGGATTCGTTGGAAAGATATTTTTAAATAGATTCCAATATTTTTGGTTTCACTAAAATCCGTTAAATTTTGCATCCTGTATGGTTAGTCAAAGTTCAAGTTTGACTTTTCAAACTACCGCGCTATTTCTAGCTCTTTTTATAATTAAAATTAATTTATTCATTCTAACTTCGATTTAAACCAAATTTGTGATCCTTATTATTTAAAATAGATTATTTTAAATATCAAAACTCATTTAAAATCACTTAAAATAAATTTTAAATTGGCCCCAAAATTCAGGGTTGTTACAGTCTCCCCCACTTAAAAACTTTTCGTCCCCGAAAAGGAAAAAGAAAAATAGAAGAGGAAGAATAAACACAGAGAATATTTTTAATAGAGATGGTACCGTTTATAACATCAGGCTTTCCACCGAAGAAGTTGGTCCTTTCGTTCCTTCGTAAACATGTGCCAATTGAGCATTGCCACTTCACTTAGTCTTCTTCGAATGCACGATCAAAGGGAGAGTCAAAACAACTGTAATGGTGATTCTAAGAGATAGAAAAGATCGAAGGATGAATGAAAAGATGACGATAAAGTGACTGGCTATTATGTATCTCATGAAATGTTCGCCGTAGAATATAGTGATTCTACGTAAACGAATTATTATAAATATGTTATATTCCGCTTTGTAAACCAAAGCTCTGATACCAACTGTGATGGCCCGGACGAAATCCGGTAGGCTTTGCAACCATCCCTTCATCCCCCCAAAGCAGCAGGTAAAACCCACCGTGGCTCACAGTGGTCCCCCAGTACACCTTGTTTTACGGTGACCCTCTCGAGTCTCCCGGCCATTGCCTTACCAACCCTCAACAGGGACATGTGGGGGTAAGAGTCTCCCGTTCGCCACCAAACCGCGAAGCGAGAACCCCCCATCATGCTGCATCCTATTCCCGGCATGCTAAACAAGGACTGGTGTGAGAATTCTTAAGTAAAATACTAGTAGATATAAGGCAAATCCAAAGACCACGCCGCTAACGCGGAACGGGTTTACTCTAATGGATTGCAGTGCATAATTTAAAGTGTCATAACAAATAAATAAGTACCTCGTAAACAACGCAATGCTTTTTTTTTTTTTTGAAAAAAATGGAATCACCATAAGACCCAAGTCCCATCACACAATGCAACGCACACCAGAGGATAGGGTTTTACCTTATGGTGATTAAACATGCTAAATACGGCAAATACGCATCTAATATTATTATTAGTGTATATGAAAGCATTTCAAAGTAAATGTATTAATCTTAGGAAGCATAGGTACCATATACTATGCCTCCGTACTAGTAATACGATCAAATTCGTCGGTTCGTATTTGGATTTTGGTTTCCATCATGACTCAAGGCTAGAGCGGAGCTCCTTACCGATTCGAGACACTCTAGCTAGTGCCTCAGGATTACCCGCAGTTAACCCTTGGAAATGGCAGGGCCGGTCCTCACATACAGCTTAGAGGATTAGTTATTCCTAAGCACACGTTTCCCGGTCCTATAGGACCTATCCGAGGCGCGCCACATTCCATCATCCACATAAGTAAAGTATCAGCGCTGGGAGGTCCCTGACACTACTTCTAGCTAGAAAGAAACGTGCTGCTTTCCCTGCGTTCCCTTCGCCCGTTTTTGACTCAACCGGTGTGTGAGGCTCGCGAAGTCCCGTTACACAAAGCTACGCCTAAACAGGCCATGCTTTGATCGTCTCCACAAGGTTCTGCTTTTCAACAATAAACCTTGATCATTGCATCTTAGTATGCCACACTGTCACTCCATACCATACCATTGCTTCTCCATCAATACATAAATGGGTGTTAAGTAGAGAATAAATTCTCCACCACCAATATTTATATATTAACAGAAAATCAACAATATGATATATAACGAAGTACGATGTCAGACACACCATCCATTTAAACTTATGCTCTGGGTCTGAACGAAAGTCAAATCCGTGAAACCAACACGTACGTCTGGGCAATGACCTTGACCCATGAATTGGTAGCAAGTCAATTCAGGGTCTCGGTTGTTGTCCATTCGAGGGAAGGTTTACGGTCTTCATGCTTCGTCTTCTTACTTCGATCTTTAACGCCGCTGGATAAATTTGGGATGAGAATATCTCGGACTTCCCAAACAATCCTCGTATGTATATACATATATATTTATTTGAAAATCCTTCTTATTTGTTAATAATTATTTTTATTAACAATTCATTCTATTTTAATTATTTAAAATAGTCAAACTTCTTATTCAACGATGCATTCTCAAAATCATATTTTAATTTACATTAATTAAAATGTAAACTTTCATTACATATCGCATTCTTGTTTTCTTTACATTTAATAAAATGCAAACTTGCAATTACATGTCACATTCTTACTTATTTACAATGAATAAAATGTAAACTTGCATTTACATGTCGCATTCTTATATATTGTCATCAAAAAATAATGTTAACTCATTCTACGTTGTAATCCTTCTTTAATGTTAATCATTTAACATAAAAGTTAACTTACTACGATGTAAATTACATTTAATTTACATTAAGATAATGTAACTCATCCTATGTTAAATTACCTTTTAATTAAAATAATATAATTCAATCCTACGGTCAATTCTCTTTAATTTTCATTATAAATAATGTAACTTATCCTCTGATTAAACTTTCTTTTATTATCTACATTAAAAATAATGTATATTAATCCTATCGTTAAACTCTTTTTAAAATTAAAAAATAAGGTTATTCTCATCCTACGGTGCAATTCTTCTTTTAATTCACATTATAAAATAATGTAACTCATCCTACAGTTAATTCTCTTTTTAAATGCATTTTTAATTTCAATTACATTAAAATGAAATTTTATTTTACGATGGAATTCCCTTTCTATTCCCATTATAAATAATATACACTTCATCTTACGATGTAGATTACCTTTCTATTTAACATAAAAATAATAATAATGTACATTTCCTACGATGCGTTTTTCTCTTTTATATACATTATAAAATAAAGAACATCTTATCCTACGGCATAAATTTCTTTTTATATTAACATTTAAAAAATATTAATTACATCCTACGGTGAAATTACCTTTATTACATTAACATTAGCAATGTTAATTTCATCATGCCATGAATTTCAATTATATTATACTTATAAAATAATGTAAATAGCATTCGGTGGATTTCTCTTTTTATTACGTTAACAAAATTGAAATTTTCCTACGATGAAAGTTCTTCTTATTTTAAACATTTAAAGACGATGTTAATACCATATGGTGTAGATATTTTTATTTTAACATTAAAAATATGTTAATCAATCATACGGTGAATCCTCTTGTAAAATAACATTGTAAATGATGTCAAATTTACATACACTTCATTTTCTTTTTAATAACATTGAAAATAAATGTATATGAATCCTATGATTAAATTATCCTTCTTGACATACGGTGCTTTTCTTATTTATTAACATTAAAGATAATGTTAATATTACATATGATGCTTTTTCTATCTATTAACATTAAAGATAATGTTAATATTACATACGGCGCTTTTTATATCTATTAACATTAAAGATAATGTTAATATTACATACGGTGCTTTTTATACTTATTAACATTACAAAAACACTATTTTCACATGCAATGCATTTAATATTTTCTAACATGACAAAATATTATTTACATACAATGCATTTGATACTTTTCTAACTCGACAAAATACTATTTACATACAATGCATTTTATACTTTTCTAAATTGACAAAAATACTATACATACAATGCATTTTATACTTTTCTAAATTGACAAAAATACTATACATACAATGCATTTTATACTTTTCTAAATTGACAAAAATACTATACATACAATGCATTTTATACTTTTCTAAATTGACAAAAATACTATACATACAATGCATTTTATACTTTTCTAAATTGACAAAAATACTATACATACAATGCATTTTATACTTTTCTAAATTGACAAAAATACTATACATACAATGCATTTTATACTTTTCTAAATTGACAAAAATACTATACATACAATGCATTTTATACAAATACTATACATACAATGCATTTTATACTTTTCTAAGTTGACAAAAATACTATACATACAATGCATTTTATACTTTTCTAAGTTGACAAAAATACTATACATACAATGCATTTTATACTTTTCTAAATTGACAAAAATACTATACATACAATGCATTTTATACTTTTCTAAATTGACAAAAATACTATACATACAATGCATTTTATACTTTTCTAAATTGACAAAAATACTATACATACAATGCATTTTATACTTTTCTAAATTGACAAAAATACTATACATACAATGCATTTTATACTATACATACAATGCATTTTATACTTTTCTAAATTGACAAAAATACTATACATACAATGCATTTTATACTTTTCTAAATTGACAAAAATACTATACATACAATGCATTTGATTTTTTTACTAAATTGACAAAATCACTATTTTCATGCAATGCAAATTTTCTATATTAATATTAACAAATATGCTATTTTCATACAATGCAAATATTTCTTATTTATGACAAATATTGTTCATTTCATATAATGCCATATTCTATTTTATAGTGAACAAAAATATAGTCATTCACATACAGTGCTTTCTTCTTTTTATATAATGAACCAAATATATTCATTAACATACAATGGTTTATATCATAGCATACACATACGGTTCATGTCATTCTTTACATTTGTCAAAATGTATATTTTGTCTTTCTTTTACATTGACAAAATATAATTATATCACTACTTCATTATTTGACAAAAATGATTTTGTCGCCAACTTCATTTATATTGACAAAATGATTTTTGTTGCTAACTTTACAATGACAAAAATGAATTTTTATTCTAATGTCATGTTTGCATTGTGAAAATATACTTATTTCGCTAATTCACTCTTAATATACAAAAATGTATATTTTGTCTAATTCTTCTCAATGCAAACAAAATGCTAATTTTGTTTATTCAATCCAATGCAAACAAAAATGTGAATTTTGGTTTTCATTCTTTTCTTTGAACAAAAATGTATATTTTGTTCCTTTTTCATCTTATAAACAAAAATGTATATTTTGTTTTCATGTATTTCTTTAATCAAAAGGGAGTATTTTTGTTCTTTTTCTTCTTTTATAAAAAAAAATAAGTTTTTGTTCTTATTCTCTTTTTTATAAACAAAAATAAGTTTTCTTTTTCCTACTTTTTCTTACCGCAAATATCATTCAACAATATATGGAACTTCAGTACGGATCTAGCATAACATGAACAACAAACATATCACAAGCAACCATCAACAATTTAAACGAGGAAAAATCTCATTTTTTCCTACCGATCTATGTTTTTAATTAACAGATCTATGATTAAAAAATAACGGATCTAAAATCATAGAATCACAACAATTTGAATCCATCCCATAGCAACATTCATCACAAATCTACTTGTTTGATGTTCAATTACACATAACACAACAACAATAATAATTTAATTAATTAAATTATATTAAAAATAAATTCTCACCTTGCTTGATTCTGAAAAGACGACTCGGGTTCAATCAGATTCGGTGTTCGTATTCAATTTTATTCTAGATCTGGAATGATTCCAATGCAAATTCATAGAAAAAATCAAATTCAGGCTTTTAACAACTGGCTGTGTAACACTTAAAAGCGTGGGGAAATCTGAAGCAAAAATTACCTTAGAACATTCAAAACTTTAAATCAGAAAATCAGGAGCTACAGGCGATGGATTTGGACACCGTTTGTTGGAGAAGGACCGGGGAAGAGAGGCCTACGTGCGGCCAGAGGGGGGTGGCGTTCGGCGGCGCCTGGTGGGCCCCAGGGGGCTGCGTTCGCGGCTACTTTGCGGCGATGGTGGCGGCGCTACGGGGCACGGGGGAGGCGATAGTGGGTACCAAATCGAAGAGCTCGCGAAGAGCTTCGAAACGAGTATTGGTTTGCTGAATATCGTTGAGAGATGAGGGAGAAAATGGAGTTTGAAATTCTGAGTGCTAATGGGTTTCGGTGGCGGCTTACTCACGATGAAGAAGAAGGATGTCGTACCTTTTTCTTATTTATATTATTTTTTTATTAGGTTAATATCTAATTATCCAATAAAGGTCCGTTTTGGTCCGAACTCCGATTCAGGCCCAACGACTGTCATTTATACCAAATAGCCCCCGTCCCGAACTCATCTGAACCTGTCTCATCAGCCCACGGGATCGTCTTGGCCTTCGTTTTTCAGTTTTAAATATAAATCATTATTTTAAATTCAAACGTACGCAGAAATTCACCGGGACCACATACGGACTTAGAAAAATCTAGAAAAATTAATTTTGACTTTCTTATGACGATACGATCACAACAAAATTAATTTCGTTCGATTCTGAGACTTTTTGAAAAATGGCTATTTTCAAGGCGAATATATTTAATATTAAAAATACATTTTTAAACAAATATTTTCTGAAACTCGAAACATATAAGTGTTTACTATTTTTCAATGCAGAAACGTCATTATGAAACCAATGGAAGTGGTTTCGAGTTCAAATTCTTTTATATGCAAAAAGTAGCCTTTTTGTCCTATGCAAATTACCCACCGACCTTTCTAAAAATCGAATTGGCCATAACTTTTGATTTCCGCTATAAAATTTCGATTTTTCGGATTCGTTGGAAAGATATTTTTAAATAGATTCCAATATTTTTGGTTTCACTAAAATCCGTTAAATTTTGCATCCTGTATGGTTAGTCAAAGTTCAAGTTTGACTTTTCAAACTACCGCGCTATTTCTAGCTCTTTTTATAATTAAAATTAATTTATTCATTCTAACTTCGATTTAAACCAAATTTGTGATCCTTATTATTTAAAATAGATTATTTTAAATATCAAAACTCATTTAAAATCACTTAAAATAAATTTTAAATTGGCACCAAAATTCAGGGTTGTTACATTCAGTATTATTCCATTTTTACGTAAATTAATCGATAAAGGCCTAGGTTTTCATTAGCCCTAGGCTCAATGCAAAAATAAATAAAAAGGGAAGAATTGGTCTAGGCTACTCGTAAGGCCTAGAATCAGAAATGAACAAAATAAATAAAATAAGGCATTGCAAGACTGTAAATAAAATCATAGCAGAGAAGGGGATAAAGAAGAAGAATTTATTACAATTGATAAACAACTGAAAAGGAATTGACATCAAAATTGATTGTAATAAATTACTGAAGAACAAACTTATAAACACCGTAAATATAAAACTTGTAGATATAAACTATTTTACTGTCCAATCTTTCCTATGCAAATAACTAATCTAAAAGTTACAAAAAACTCATAGGAAAAGATTGGAAATCTAGAAAAGGCTTTGGAAGAAGAAGAATCCTTCTGATCTACAATTGGATAGTACTCCGAGCTGTTCCTAAAATTTTATTTTATTTTAGAACATATGTGGTGTGGAGGTTAAGAGGAAATGAAGAAGGAGAAGTGTATGGGGAAAGTGAGGAGCACAAGTCAATTTATAGCTGTAGAAGGATAATCTAAGCCCTAGGATTATTACGTTTTCAATCTTAGCCCTCAAAAACACATCTGCAGAATTCTATTGAATGTTAGGCAGCTTGGATATCATGCTAGGCACGAAACTGTGCCTGGCAGTGATATGAGTCGACCCACAAGCCCATGTAGGTCGACACAGGGTCGACTCACGTGGGTCTTGGGTCAACCACATTGTCGACCAGTTGTGGGATGGGTCATCATTACACTAATTTTGGTTGATTATTTATTTAATTTCTGAATTTAAATTTCAAACTTCAACTAATCATATCTTGTTCAATTTTCGTTCATTTTACATAAGCTAAAAGTTTGTCCAGACTAGAATTTCGTTATGGACTCAACGATGAAATCCCTTTTGCCTAATTCTGAGTATTATTTTAATTCATATATATTTTATTACTCTTTTTTTATTTAATTATTGTTTATAAAAATTTTTGGGTGTTACATATAGCAACATATATATTAACTACTAGGTTTGGTTTGCTTGGAAGTAGATCGGTACGATTTATGCACAGAGGCAAGAGTACTGTAACCTAAATGAACCTAACATAACTAAAATAAAAATAGCTGTTACATGTAATGTTACGTTTAAAAACATATAGTATTACCAATTACAAGAACTTCAGATATAACCCTTTTCTCATAATAATCTGCAAGTTAAATAGAAGGCAGAGGTTTTTCAGCATAAAGAAACTTGATTGAGAAAGTGTCATTTCATTAGTAATCATTTTGTTTTTTTATTTGTTGACCCGCCTTTTAGCAAGGTAGTGACCTCTTGGATTTTCTACAATCAGCGTATTCAGGACTTGGGACATAAGCTCAAGAGAGCCTGGACGCACCAAATTTAGATGGCAAAATACTCAAAGGCATGGGATTTATAAACTTGTGTTTCGGTTCGACCTATTACAATAACACTTTGGTTTTGGATCGATGAAGTTCAGATCGGCCTCTTGCTTCGACTTTATATCTCGGCTCCGTGAGGCTATATCACAACTTCATCAAATATGGTTCGACTCGAGTCATGTCGTACTTGGATAAAGTAGGATTGACATCAGATCGGTTTAACTACATTGAATCGAGATCGATTCGACATGTTGTAACAAACATTATCCTATTCCTTTGACCTGTTCTTCTGGCATGGAACATGGTTGACGACTTATAAAGCTCATATCGAGCAACACGTGTCCACGTTCAGCCCGAGATGGATGCTTTCGGAAGGTTAAAAACTTGCTCAACCAATGCCAGGAAGCTCGGATCGAATGACACGTAGACTTGTCGAACCGGGGTCATCCACATCAATAAATACATGGTTTTGGACATTTTGAAGGATCTTTTGGCTATTTCACGACTCTTAGGTTGGCCGAACAAGTAAGGACATTGCTTAGGCTGAGACACGTGGACTTGTCGAACCAGGGTCATCCACATCTATAAATACATAGTTTTGGACATTTTGAAGGACCTTTTGGCTATTTCACGACTCTTGGGTTGGCCGAACATGTAAGGACATTGCTTAGGCTGAAAGTCGGTTCTTTTCTTTACTTTCATTCACACAGAATCAACTGTAATTTGTAATCATACAGTATAATAAAGAGATTTCTTGGGGTGGACGTAGCCTCGTTAACACCGAACTACTTAAAAATCTTGCGTGTTCCCTTTATTTATTGCATTATATTATTGAGATATTCAGTGTTATTCTATGATTTGTTAATTTGCGAGTTAAGCATTAAAGAGCCACTTTTTGACGTCAACACTATTATATTCTAGTCATTTTTTTATGAGTTAATTATTAAGCTATTATCTTTTCCTGTTTACACGATACCAAACTCCCAATTCGAATTTTAGTGGATCAAAATTTTAGTATTTTGCAAAAAATCTGAGCCGATTGGGATTCGGGTTTTTATAATAGGATGGAGGAAATATTTTTCATGGGCTTACGTGTCATAATACTATGTAATCTCTACCATTCAATACAACTGCACATCAATATTAGATAAAGCTTTTAGAGAGAAAAATATGTATCAATAAATATCATATTGTCATTTTGTAACAATAAAGGTGGAAATGATATGCTAAATTACAGCAGTCAACAAATAACCCAAATCTGGTATATCACATCATCAATTTGAACCGGCTTAGTAACTTTGTAAATAAGCGTGGATCTCATACCAATAACCCAAAGAAAAATTCAAAGGTAAAAGATGTAATATTAGACTTTTCTAGCATGTTGTAAAAATTCATTACTAGCTCAATTTTGTAATATTAGTATAAAACTCTAAAAAAATCGCAATAATAGATGTATGTCTTTTTCAAACTTGTAGTGACATGGGTTTCTCTTAGCAATTCTACATTTAATCTATTTTTTAGGATTACATGGTTGCCTTTTTCTTTAGTGCTTGTAGTTTACTCTTAATGCCAAAGCTTATTCATCGAAGGAAATCTTTGATCATTAATTGTTGATTATAGCCAAAAAAGTATGTTAAAAAAAATCGATTCATTATTTTAGTTGTTCGTCACTTGTATAATTGCATATTTTCAATTATTAATAGATTTAGTACTTCGTACGAGTTTCAAAGATGAAACTGCTTTGGGAAGGAGTTCTTATATGAATTGTATTTCATATATTTTATTAATGTCATAAGTTTCAATTTAAGGAATATATTAACATGTGCTAAGGACACATGCTAAGGTTATTTATTTACAAATATACCCTCCTTAAGTTCAACCTCCTATTAATTTTACAATGTCAAATTAGTTATTTGAAACAATTTTTGATTTTACTTAATAACATTCATCCTTAACATGTGGCCCTAAGGCACACGCTAACAAAACCCTTAATTTAAATATGATTAATAAGATGATATGCTACTAATTTAATAAGAATTATATGTTGAAGTAAATGCCAGAAACTATTCATTAAATTCCATTTTATTAGTAGCTCGTAATATGATGAAAACTGAATGAATATAATGTGCACAGGAGATCTAATTACTATATAGGCCATGACTAATTTGTGCCTGAAGCCCAGTAAAGAAGCAAATGCCCAAATCTTTCCATTTATATCTCAATATTCTCATTTAACAAAAGGAAAATACATCCTCTTTTGATTAGTAAAGCGAAAATAGAAAGTTCTAGTTGTAACAAAAAAGAATGCAACTTTGAAAGGAAGAAATAAATTGAAGCATAGGGATATACTTGTCATGGGATTTTGGTAAGTAACATTGGTACAAATTGAATTTAAATACAATAACCTAAATTTTAAATTATCATAGGAATGTTTAATGAAATTATGACATGTTAAATGAATAAGAAAGAGGAACACGAAAAAATCTTGGATTTATGCTTACGTGTACCCGTTGTCGGATTGTAACGACATGTAATGATTTATAAAAAGCTATATGTTGGGGAATTATTATTTCTAAATATCTATAAGATTATTAACAAGCCAAAATTGATTTCTAGTTAGAAATTAAATGAATTATGGAAATCACCACACTTTTCTCCAAAATCGAAATTGGTTTCTGAATTTTGGAATTTTTGCAAACTTTTGGCATATTATCTTAATTAACATGAATTATAAAATTCATTTTATATAAATAAGTACTGAAGGATTTACCAAAAATTATGTACACTAATGGAATATCCATCTATAATATACATGATTTTTATTACTTTGAGAATAATGTTTAGTGTCCTAAGCAATAAGAAATCAATAAGCAAGCATTTAAAATACATAATACGGGATGGTGTGAGGAAATGCACCTAGAAAATATAAAATCATTAAATGTTTGATTTTATTTTGAAATACTAAACTCGCAAGTTAATTTTATGACAAGAGTTTATGAGATAAATAAGTCATAAGAAATTTATTGATGAGGAAGTAAATTACAAAGTGATGCATTTCGAATATCATCGCAAAGATCATGAGAACTTGGTTACTAGGTAGATGCCAAGGAAAATTTATGTTGAGGAGATTGAAGTATAACCTAGGGCATTGCAACAAATACAATAATAAATTTCACAAACTCCTTTATTTGAAAGCAATAGCTTCAGCCCTTAGTAGTATTAGAGATGATAACACAAAAGTCAGATTATTGGTATACCCTAGTGTAAGTTGGAGGGATCATGATTTTTAAAGTATGGATTCCTACTTATGTGACTTATCCTCGGTCATAATCATCGGAGCACTTCCAAAATAAAAATAATTGGGACATTTGTAATGAAAGACTTATGACTTTCAAGGAATTAAGGGTAATTAAGAGGGATAATTGGTTGACCGTATAAGTAGTTCCTTAGGTCATGGTTTCCGTTCACTGAGACCATCTTAGATGTACATGTCGTGCCAAGTAAAAGACTAATCCTGCTAAGAGCTTATATAATTAAGTCAGGTGAGGGTGCTCACTAGAGATTGAGTTATGTATAACCTCTATGATATAAAAAGAAATGATAACTCTCAAATGGTAAAAGTAAGATCTTAATGTTTGCCATATAAAGTGAACAACAACAATTATGGATCAAATTGAAATACCAAAAGTACATGATAATAACATTCATGGGAGTTAAACGATAAAGGTAATAATAGTAACTTATCCAATATAATAAATATCAAGGTAATGATGGTAGCTCCCGTAAGAATCTAGGTACTATGACAAATGATTAATTCCATAAATATTGAAATGTTAAGGCAAAGGATAATAACTTAAATAAGAGTTAAATACTGAGGTATATTGAGATGTAACATCAAATAGATATGTTGTAATAGATATGAGAAAGATAAATAATAACAATAATAAAAAGAGACATATATGTAATGTGACTCACTAATAGTTGCTAGCAACATCCATAGGTAGAGGAGAGAATGACCTAATTAATTTTAAGGAAAACAACTTACAATGTTGCATTAGGGTTTGACAAAAGGAGCTTATATATTATTCCAATACACTGATGTAACAAGCCCAAAAATGAAAATGAAGCTTTGACCCAACATATATCAAAAGTATATTGCGTGTCACCCCCATGACTCGAGACAAGGATGTGTCTCCCATGGATCCCAACTTGGTTGTTCGAAGAGAACATAACTGTTTAAATCATGTTCAATATAATAAAACTATTTGTAAAAAGTTAAGTAGATAGGGATCAAAAACACGTTTTATATATAAAAAAAATAACATGGGTAGAATATAACATTGAAGTACATGTAAGCCTACGGCCTAAGATCCAAGATCCAAGGCCTCAATATAAAGAATTTACCTATGTATAACATGATGATGATGATAACAATAATAGTAATAATAAAGAAAAGGGGCCCTATACCACTCTACAACATGTTCTTCAATGAATAGTAAAAACTATGGATTACTGCAATTCATATTACTCATAACAAACTCAAGACTTAAGTATGACTTGAAGTTTGTGCTCTTTTTAACTCTTAGTTATTCATTTGCATAGTTGAAAGTTAAAGGCTTCAAAAACATTTTTTTTAACGAATGACTAGAGAATGTTGAATACAAAAGATGAATTATTGAGATATTATATTTTTGTTATGTAACAATGGTATAATGCAAATTTTGCTATGTTTGATATTATTATTAATAATTGTAATACATTTGATATCACACTTTTTTCTAATGCGAACTACCAAAAGTGCTCCTCTCTCTTAATAACACTAAAAAATTTATCTAACTTTTTTTCACAAATTCAAAATTCCCCTAGCCATATATGACGTCCATCATTTTACATATCGTAGGACCATAAAATAATTCTATTTAATTCGTATATGGTTATATCATTCTAATATTTTGGGATATGATTATTTAGGACGTTTTACATATGATTTGTACCGAATTCTTTTGTAACCATTTTATTCTTGTAAAGTCTTGTTTTAGCCATAACTATAAAAGTCGATAATATTCTTTACCTTATCTCGTTACTTCAAGATGATGATTTTCCATTCCTTGGAGAGATAATATGAAGAAACTGGATAAGCAGTTAGAGAAAAATGACAGTTTTATGTTTTAGATCTGTTGGCCATAATTAAAATAGTTCCAATAGGCTAAAATTAGCAAGCTCATTAGTCTAACCACCTTTACCTATAAATAAGAGCTAAGGGTGTTCAATTCTATTTTTTCTCTTATCTGTCCTAAAGCTAAATCTTTTCTAATTAATCCCTAAATTTAAAAATCTATACATTGTTCTTTATCAAATCGTCTTTAATTGCTAATTAGAGACAAACTCTATGTTGGTTGGTTAGATCTTTTTATTTTGGGTGCATGTTCACATGATTGTTTGTTTTTTGGATTAATATCTAACCTAATTCATTGTTTTGTGACATTAGGTGAGTGATTATGATCTCTTACATGTTCATATTGGATTATATGCCTTAATTAGTGTACTTTCATTGTCAAAACATTCCGGGAGTATTTTGAATTTATGAGTTGGGTTTTAAGACATCAGGCACACTCAGTTTAATTTGCTTCGAGTATCCATGAAGGCTCAAAAATAAAGAAATTATTTCAATGGTGGTTGGAGAGCTTCGAATGAAAGCAAGTAGGAAATAAGTGTCTAGTTCGAAAAAGGTCCAGTTGATTCATAGCACTTCAAAGTAATTGGCTTGGATCAGGAAAAGGTGCTTTGAATTGATTCACTGATTCGACGAAAAGTGGGTGGATCTGAAGCAAGACTAGACGAGTTCAAAGTAATACAAGGTGGATTCAAAGTAATGGCAGGCAAGTTCGAGGCATAACAAAGATGAATTATTAGCAAAGCAAAAGGATTTCAAAGAACAAAAAGGAGAAACAATGACTCAAAATGACTTTAGGATAGATGCTTTGATTTAAAGTACTAAACTTTGGATAAATGCAAAAACAGTTACAGATCGATGTGAAGAAAGACATTCAAGGCAATGATTCAAAGGGATGCAGTGTGTAATGACCCGCACTCTATGTATCAGAGGATCATAGAATATTTGTTTTATTTCCGTATGAAGTCATATGGTCGTGTAACTTTGGGAAACGACTATTGGGGTCATTTCCCACATTCACGATTTTTGCCGTATTTTAAATGACCATTTCCCCCTAGCGAAACTTTTTTCGCCTATAACTTTTGATTGGTAAGGGGTTTTGACCTGAAGCCACTTCCATTGGATTCGAATGATGATTTCTCATTCTTTAGAGTGGTCACATTAATCAAATGGACTTACTGTTTGGGAGATATGGCTGAAATAAGATTTGAAGATGGAAAAATAGCCTAACTGGGCTTAATAGGGTGATTAGCAGCTAGGCCCATAACTCATTTCGAAATTAGGGTTATGGGAGGGATGAAAGCAGTTAGAGAATCATCTTCTTTCATTTTTCTAGCCACCACAAACATTTCTCTAACCCTAATCATTGCTTCCATCTTCCAAATCTCTTTCTAATCACTTTCTAATCACTAAGTGATCAAATCTACAACAAATCAAGCTGAATTAGCACCAAATTCAAGGGAGAGCTACTGCACCACATTGGGATCCAAACCAAATTAGTAAAAGTTTCAGATCTAACATTTATTTTTGGCTAAGGTGAGTGATTTGAATGTTTATACACTAATTATGGCTAATTAGGGGTGACTATTAATAATTAGCGAAATTATATATCTAAAAACTCCGGAAAAATATGTGAAAATTATAAAATCATATTTTATGTCGCTGGTATGAATTTGGGTTAATTTGGATTACTTTTTCTAATCCTATAGTTAGACATGGTTAAGGGGAAAATCACATGGTTAAGGGGAAAATCATGGTTTTGGGTATGTTTGATCTAAATTAACATATGAAATCCTTGTTTTGATGTTTTTGGTTGATTATACCTTTTACTACTACTGTTTGGTATGTTTTGTGATTGCGTGAGAAAGTTAGAATGGTTGAAAACGCCGTTGTTTGGCGAAATTAGCTTGTTGTAAAAACTGCAGGGTTTCGGTTCTTGATGGTGGCCACGGTCACGAACCGCCAAGAGGGCCAAGATCCGCCAGGAGAGGAGGGTCACGAACCGCTAGGAGGTGAGGTCCATGAACCGCTCAGCTGGAGGGGACCACGAACCGCCCGACTGGGGGACCAAAGAACCGCCCGACTGGGTGGACCACGAACCGCCCGGCTCGGGGCGACCATGAACCGCCCGGTTGGGGAGGACCACGAACCGCCTGGCTAGGGGAGGCCACGAACCGCCCAGGAAGGACCACGACCCGACCTCGATGATGACGGCGAACCGGGACGTGGTTGTGACTCCGGACCGAACCGGATTTGAGCTTCTACCACGTGACGACGATTGTAAATTCTTTTGAAGATCAACTCCAATCCGACCAAAACCTGAGATGCAAAGGAAGTCCAAATAGGGAGTTATTACTTAGGACCTAGATGGGAATCTACGAGTTAACTTCTAGAATTGGGCTTTGTTGCGGGACGTGTGCAAAGGAGTTATTGATATCTATAACTTTGGTTCACCATTGAGAGAGGGGGCATGTAGACGAACTAGAGCCAGGGCTGTGTGGACTGGTTGGCCCATAACCTAGAGCCAGGGCTGTGCGGACTGGGTAGGGTTATTGACTATAGACCAGGGAAGTGTGGTCATAGCAATAGTTGTATGGAGTTGGACTCCATCATGGCCCCAAATTGATTCGATGTTCAAAGCGGTGGATATTGTATGCTTTACGCACTGAGCGAGAGATGTGAGGATGATTGCTATGTTTGATGTTTGCTTTTACCATGACACTCACACTTCCATTTTACACTCTATGTTAGTGTTTACCTTAGAGTATTGCACATCTTGTTATGCTAACTCTTTGATTGCAGGTTCAGGTCAGGTATGATTATTTATACATGTTTTTTCTTTATTTAGTGATATTGATATGCTATCTCTCACACTAGACTTTCATCTGACTCGGAGTTTTATGTCTCTTCCTATTACTCGGGGTGAGGCAGATTAGATGGTTATGCACGAGGAGCTGTCCGGGGACGAGCAAGAGGCTTCCACGTACTTTATATATATTCTCCCTGTGTTGTTGTTGGTCACTACTTTGGGCATTAGTATCATACCCTTTTTATTTCCTTTAGAGACAGTATTTTAGAGTTGTAATAATTAGATATGAACCTGTATTTTGGTTTCTGTTAATCTGATGCATATGGTTTAGTTTTTAGCTTATGTACAATCTCATCTATTTTAAAACAAGTTATGTTATTATTATATTTTATTCCATGCGCTATGAGATATGAATAATGCGTACGTACAAATACAGTACACACGGATCATGTAATATGGCGTATAACACACAAATATACAATAGCAATAAAGGAAAATATAAAATGATATAAATATCAGCTAATCACAGATATGCAACAGTTATGCAGTAAAATAGAAATATCATACCAGGGATTTTTATACTGGTTCAGAGCACCGTCCTACGTCCAGTCCTAGACTTCTATCTGGATTTTCACTAACAACCACCTCGCTTCACTTTGAGGAACAGGTTTACAACACCCGAGCATACGAACGGGATTTCATGCCTCTAATAACAACGAGGACTTCAACACGTGCCTCTTACACCATCGAGGACTTCAACTAGGATTGATACAATTGTTGTTGACAGAATGTGTTCTTGATAACATGAATTTGTCACTTGTAGTACAACCTTCCTATAATCTTATCCTCAGATAGAATATTTGCGTATATGAAGATTTGGAAGTGAATATCATATTGAATTAAAAGAATATTAGATAGATTCTAGGATTCAAACGATATATTATTGGATCTGAGCAATTGGGCGCTTGAGAGTATAGAAATGAGAGATAGTAATCAGGTAAAAAATAGTTCAAAATTAGTTGAAAGGAATGATGATCTCATAGTGTTTATATAGAGAATAAATAGTTGTAACCCTTTGTGAAGAGTAACAAACAATAGCCATGATTATTGGTGAAGAGAAGAAGTTGCAACCCTTGATTGAAAGGAAGTGACTTTTCGAAAGGTTGTTTCCTGAAAGAAAACGGTCGACAAGTCAAAAAGAACCGGTAGATAGGAATTTGAATATATATATATATATATATATGTTATATTCACATGTACACATTTTTTGTGCATTCTGGGTAGAAACGGTCGATAGGTCCAAATAGGGGCGATCGACAGCGGTTTTACCCAGTTTCCACAATCGATGTGTACATATGTGTGTATATATATATATCGATAATTTCGAGGTGTGAGATTATTTGAGGATAGATTTTAACATAAACAACACTATTAAACACCAAATAATCAACCTCTAATGTAGAATACCATATGTAGCTCGTTGTACCTCTTCAAACCAATAAATATCTTCTTTTTGTCGATCACAGCTTATTTCTTTGTCAGAAATCAAAACTACATAAACTCTTGACTTAACATTCTCCCCCTTTTTGATTGATGAGAACATAGTTCTGAATCTCCGCCTGTATATGATCTCCCCCTAATATTTTGCCTATATATGAACATGAACTATATATTCCTGCATAACACTGTTAGTACCAATCTCTCCCCCTTTGTCATCGAGACAAAGGAGTAAATAAGTGAAGATATAAATGATACTATCAGAATAGTTAAGCAACATAAATGAGTAACATAGATCATGCTAAGATTCACAAAATAACGTTATACACACCCAAAAGTCTAGTATGACTAAAAACACGGCACCATTTAGATACAAGTGCCAAACCAAGTCTTAAGGCAAAAGATAGACATAGATACGTAGCAAGTGAAAATTAGGAAGTGAACTAAGAAGACTCGAATTGCGATTCTGTCTCATCTTCGTCCTCTTTAACAACATGTATTTTTCCTCGTTCATGTCTATGGCTAGTTCCCGAGCTCGTAGCCTCCTCCGATGATGTCCAATCAAAACTAGGAGGAGCTGGACGATTGCTGGGGTCTTGAGCTTGCATAGATGATGATGCACCACACAACATTGCATCCCATAATGTTCCGAAGGAAGACCTAATCTTGTTGAAGCGTTTATCGATCTTTGTATCTATACGCTTAAGTCTTGCTTCGAGTAGAAATTGGTTGTGAGCAATGGTGTCTAGCGATTCCTTTGTTGAGGAAGACGATCCTAGAAGTTTGACTTCCTCAGGTCGTGGCCGGGATGATCATTTCGAAGCACTTTGATGTCCTTGTTCTTAGCATTTCTCAAAAGGCATAATAGTGAAGTATGGATCGTGGAGTTTCATCTGTTTAATCTTTGCTTTGTTGAAGACTTTAGGCCTTGAAACAGGAGATTCGGGTGGTGTGTGTTACACTCGAGCAGTAGGCACATGATATATTCATTATAAAACAAATGTGGCCTAATGCAATTGTTTACTTGCAAAATTTCATCAAAAATCATACCAATCAAATTGATACGAATATCCCTGTATATTTCATATAATGGCTTGAAGTTCTCTTTATAAACTACATTGAAATTACCTAATCTTGGTAGTAGAGAATGCATGAGAGTGTGATGAATAATCCTAGCAGTGGGTCGTAAACCTTTGGGTTTTGTGCTATCCATATCCTCTTCAATGAATTTATGGCTAATACTATCACGGATATGGATATTGCAAAAGCTGCTTGAAAATTTTTCACCACTACAAGGAGCTCCAAGAATGCTTTCCATTCTAGCACACGAGATAAACACTTCCTTGCCACAGACTTCAGACCAAAGACATTGTGCAGGATTTTTGGACTTGTACTTCTACAAATTCAAGTTAGCGTACAATAACTTGATCATAATATGGTTTATTTCTACATTATTTTGATCAAAATCAATTAAGGATTCAATATTTGAATTCCTTGCTAAGTTAAGAGTGCGATATTTGGAGAAATCAGAGAACTTAATGAGTGAACTCGGATGAATCATGAAGTCTTTCATATCATTCCATCTTTTAACAGCAATCAGATCAACTAGCCACTTCTTGATAGAGTGATCAATTGGTTGGGGCTCAGAAGTTGAAGCATTCTTTGATTTCTTCTGAGGAGGAACCATCTGATTCATATTGTTGAAATTTTAAAACAATTTGAATTCTAGGGCTTTGGAGTTGATAGAAGAAGGAACATTTGGAGTAAAAGTGAAGAAGTGGAATGGAATATGGTCGTATATGTTTGATTTAAAAATAGAAAAAGCTGATACCGGTCGACTGCCACATTTTCACTGGTCGACCATTTTTAGTCAGATGCTAAAACAGTCGACCGGTCGAAATCTGGCCTGTCACCTGGTTGATATCTCGGCTGTTTTTCCTAGTTTTAGTTCCATTTTTGATATTTAACGATCCATATGACGTAAAAATTACTCAATATATATTAGTACATGAGTGACATAAGAGAATATAACCACGATATAAATCTATTGAGAACATGATGAATTCTATGATATAAATCTAATGTGAAGTTGATGAATAGTGATCGGCAGAATCTTCTTTGACGTCGCTAATACGTGGTTTCCATGGTGAAAAATTCTCTTTCGCTCCTTCGTTGCTATTATAGTTTCTTTCCCATGAATTCGGGCTCCTAGAAGATGAAGGCATGTTTGGCATAGGCTCGTGTACATCGTTTTTATTTTAGCCAAAAAAAGAACATTGTTATTCTTTCTAGAAGGGATAGTCGATCTGAGGTCAGCTTTTGTTCATGATATATTTGCCTTTGAAGATCAATTTGATGTTTCTGGTAATTGTGGATTTCATCGATCTTTTCTTTGGTATGAGATGAGCAAAACAATACCTTCTTTGATCGTTTTGAAGTTGGCGTAGTGCCGAGGGTAGGATTGCTTGGGTGATATCTAGTTTTTTGTTCAGGAATTTTTGGAGAGTAATGATCTCCTGTCTCAGAAGTAATGATAGAGACATGAGAATATTGAGCACATTTGTTGCATATGTGTCCCATTGATTATAGCAAAAAAAAAAAATATGAAGGAATTAGGATCAGCTTGGAAGAGATAAAAAATGAGAATTTATGCCAAGTTTATATAGGATTTTCTCTATATATATATATGTATGTATGTATTTATGCATGTATGTATATAGCCTAGAGAATATATATATAGTTATGGTCAAGAATATCCAAAAATACTTGGCCATAGGAATTATCAAAAGCTCATAATCAATTTACTCAAATTAACAATAGCTAATAATAGCTAATATATGTTTGAGTAAATATAATTAAAAAGAAATGAAAATAACTACCTAATATAAATGAGTTAGTTGTCGAGTTCTTTTCTAGAGATAAGACCAAGTTCTCTACGTAATTTTATGAAATTAGATTCAAGAAAAGGCTTAGTAAAAAATGTCCGCTAGTTGATTATCAGTTTGGACATACTCGAGACATATATTTCCCTTTTCGATATTGTCTCTTAGAAAATGATGACGGATATCAATATTTTTGATTCGAGAGTGGTTCACAGGATTTTTGGATAAATTTATAGCACTGATGTTATCACAGTATATAATAGAATTTGATAAATGAATATCAAAATCTTGAAGTGTTTGTTGCATATATATTGCCTTAGTGCAAGCAAGAGCCATTGATATATATTCAGCTTCACACGTTGATAGTGAAACACAATTTTGTTTCTTACTAAACCAAGAGACAAGTGATTTTCCAATAGAGTCGCACGTACTACTTGAACTCTTTCTATCCGTTCGACAGCCTCTGAAATCAGCATCACTATATGCTACTAGTTCAAATGGACATTCTCTTGGGTAGAAAAGACCAAAATCTTTGGTATTATTAAGATAACGAATTATACGTTTCACTACTCATAGGTGTGATTCCTTTGGATCCGCTTGAAATCATGCACATAGATAAACACTCATAATTATATCAGGACGACTAGCTATGAGATAAAGAAGAGAACCAATCATGTTTCGATATAGTTTCTGGTCAACACTCTTACCATTTTCATCTTTTTCAAGATGTGTGGTTGTACTCCTGGGAGTGGGTTTACCAAACGTGTTCTCTAATCCGAAGCATTTGATAAGATTTCCGCAATATTTTTCTTGATAGATAAAAATACCATTTGGAAGTTGTTTGATTTGAAGTCCGAGAAAATATGATAGTTCTCCCATATAAGACATTTCAAATTCTTTGGTCATAATATTTGCAAACTCTTTGCAGAGTTTATCATTTGTTGAACCAAAGATGATGTCGTCTACATATATCTGGATAACTAGAATATCTTTTCGAGAATGTTTGATAAACAAAGTTTGATCGACTTTGCCTATTTGAAATCCTAAATTAATAAGATAGCTATGTACTCGTTCATACCAAGCACAGGGTGCCTGTTTTAGACCATACAGAGCTTTCTTAAGTTTGTACACATAGTCAGGATATTTTTCATGTACGAACAAAGGGGGTTGTTCGACATATACATTCTCTTTGATAAATCCATTGAGGAAAGCACTCTTGACAACCATCCGATATAGTTTGAAATTGTGGTGACAAGAAAAAGATAATAGGATTCTAATAGCTTCTAGTCGAGCAACCGGCAAAAATGTTTCTTCATAATCGATACCTTCTTCCTAATTATATCCTTGTTCTACTAACTTAGCTTTATTTCTGGTGATGTTAACTTGTTCATCAGCCTTATTTTTCTAAACCCATTTAGTACCAATAACTGATTGATCGGTTGGTTTTGGAACAAGTTCCCAGACATCATTGCGCTCGAACTGATTTAGTTCTTCCTGCATGGCAATGATCCAATAATCATCGGTAGCGGCCTCTTTTGGATTCTTAGGTTCGATATTTGAAAGAAATGCGACATGGCCCATTTGATGGAGTTGACTCCTTGTTCTGACTTGTGAAGTTACTTCCCCGATTATATTTTGAGCTGGATGGTCTCTTAATATTCTTGGTGGAGATCGTAATTCACATGTTTGAGGAATATTTTAAACAACTATTTCAGAGTCAGAATCAAAATTTGTGATGATTGGATTGTTAGTGACTATAGTTTCGTCATCATCTGATGTATTACAAGGGTGATGATAGAATTCATCGAATGAGACATGAAGTGATTCTTCAATCGTTTGGTTCGTTTACTGAATACATGATAGGCCTTGCTTCATTCCAAATAACTGACAGATATAACTTCATTGGCCTTTGGATTGAATTTTTCGAGCTGGTCTTTCGTGTTTAAGATAAAGCACTTGGAACCAAAGACTTTGAAGTATGAGATATTAGGCTTTCTTATGTTAAATAATTCATAAGGCGTATTCTTGGTTAGAGGTCGAGTGGACACACGATTTAAAACATAACATGCAGTCGCAACAGCTTCTGCCCAGAAATGTTTTGGTAAAGTGGTTCCATTTAATAACGTTCTTGCACATTCTTGTAAGGTTCGGTTTTTCTGTTCTACAAATCCATTCTGTTGTGGAGTTCTAGGAAACAAAAAATTATGATTTATACCTTTCTTTGTACAAAAATGTTCAAATTCATTATTTTTGAACTCTCCGCCATGATCACTTCTTATATTTTTAACCTTAAGCCCTTTCAATTTCTGAATACTTTTGACGAAAGATTTTAATTGTTCAAAAGTGTCACTCTTGTTTTTCAGGAAAATAGTCCAGGTGTAACGAGAGTAATCATCAATAATTACAAACACATATCGACTATGGTTTATTGAATGTACCTGAGTTGGTCCGAATAAATCCATATGCAGTAACTCAAGTGGTTGTAAGTTGGTATGGCTTTCTTGGATTTAAAAGATGATTTTGTCAATTTTCCTAATTGACATGCATCACAAATGTTGTCAACCTTAAAGCTCAGTTTAGGTAAATCTCTAACTAGATCGTTTCTGGCCAGCTTGTTGATAGTTCTGAAGTTTATACGACAGAAGAGTTTGTGCCATAGCCATGGATCATTATCATTAGCCATAAGACACATATCTGAATTATGATTTATATTCATATTCAGAATATATATTTTTCTATCTCTATAACCTTCGAAAACTAAATTATAATCTCTATCAAAAATACTACACTTATTGTGACGACCCCAAACCCCGTACTGACGATGGCAAGGGTAACCGTTGGAATATAACATAGAAACAGATAAAAGCAAAACAGAAATAAATAAATATTCCAGATAATGAACAATAGAATATACTGGATAAACATAATCATCAGAGTTACACAGTATACAGGATCATACTTAGTACAAATACAGTTCAGCTATACATAAATGTCTACAGCGGAAAACAAACATAATGCACAATAGGAGCTGAACAACATAAAAAGGGATAAAGAATAGAATCCATCTTCAGCTCCAGCTATGAAGAAAGAGCTAGCTAAACCTGAATACAAGGCTGCCCGTGTAGAAAAAGGGGCACCCGAGTTTGAAAGTGATACAAACTACGAGTCAGTCATGGGACTGGTATGAGAAATCTACTCAGCACATTTAAAATATGGCTAATCATAGGACCACGCCACTTTCGTAGAACTGGTTTACTCCATTGGATTGCCAGTGCTTTAAAACAAATCATTCTTTCAAACATCGCAATGCTTTTTATAAAAATGAAGCCATTATAAGACACAGTTCCCATCACACAATGCAATGCAAATCGGAGGATAGATTTTTACCTTATAATGGCCAAAATATGCTTGATACGAATAAAAAAAGCATTTGATATTGTAACTAGTTTTTATATATTTCAAAAGCAATTTCAAATCATTAGTATCAATCATAAACGACATTAATGCCCCATACCACTATGTCGCCATATATAGGTGTACAATCAAAACCATACATTCACGTATTTGGAAATTGGATTTCCATCATGAACCAAGGCAAAAGATAGTCCTTACCGAATTCGAGACTGTCTAGCCCAAGTCTTAGGGCAAGTACTCAGTCAAACCCTTGGATCGTCAGGGCCGGTCCACCTATGTGGATTAAAATGCCTGAGCAATGCATTTCCCCGCCGTATGGGGCGTAAATGAGCCAATGAATGACTCCATCGGACCTGGATCGTCCGATCTAACCGAGGCGCCTCGCAATAGTAACAACTAATAATTCAAACTCGTCAGGGTGTGTAAAACCACTGACGCCACTTCTAGCTAGAAAGAAACGCATGTCCTCCCTGAGGTCCGTTCTCCCGTTTCTGGTTCATACCGGGTGTGAGGTTCGCGAATTCACGTTGTACACAAAGCTACACCACACAGACGGTGCTTTGATCATCACCACAAGACTTTGCTTTTCAACAGAAGCCCTGATCACTGCATCTTAGCATGCCACACAGGCAATCCACACCGTGCAACTGATGGCTATCAATCACACAGAATAAATTCCAATGTCAGACACACTATCCATTTGCAAGTCCATTCTGGGTCTGAACGAAACCGGAGGCACTATATACCTCACAAACCCATCGATCACCACATACTTTTGGACGATCACCACTCATTATCCATATTTCGGGAAGCCTCCCAATCAGGACCTCGGTTACCATCCAAACGAGGTGAAGATCTCCGGTCTTCGACCACCGTCTTCATCTTCGATTTCTTATCGTCGATTCAGTTATTCATAATGGGATAAACCCGGTCTTTCTGAGCAACTCGTGTATATAATAAACAAGTGCTACACAAACACTACTACGCATCATTTCAATTCATTAGTCACTAACCGTCAATCAGTAAGAGAACGATTTCCCAAATATTAACCCCAAAGGCCGAAACCAACATCAGATCAATACCCAAGAAACCATTCGACTTAGCCAACCTTCAGTCAGTTTCTACATTTCACATCCATATCATTTATAATATTTTATAAGGATTTGTCGCTATTTTTATTTATTTTAAAATAGCCAATTTAATCAAAACGACGCTTCGGGCCATAATGCGGCCGTGGCGCTGTCTTTCCTCAAATTTGATTTACACATATCTGAAAATCTAACCATTGGATCTTCACAAAATTTACATCATTAGAAAGATGTTTTCAAAACGAATCCAACGGTTCCAGTTTCAGGAAAATCCGACAGTCGGGTCTCCCGGTATAATCGTTTGAAGTTTCGATTTCAAAATACGAACTGCAGTGTCGTTATTCGATTTAATATAATTATATATATATATATATAATCGATTCTGGCGTTGTTTTTCTTCAGATTTGAATTAAACATTCCAGACAATCCAACCGTTGGATTTTTACAAAGTTGGTGCCATTAGAAAGATATTTCCAAAGCGAACCCAACGGTTGCGGTTTCGGGAAAATCAGATGGTCGGATCTCCCGTACTAATCGTTTGAAATCACGGTTTCAAAATATGAACAGCAGTTTCGTTATTCGATATATTTCAATCCTATTTATATATATATATATATATATATCGATTCTTCGATTTCAAAACTATATGAATTTCATACTTTTGATAAAACTGATATTTTTATCCAACTGTTTTCTATTTCAACACTTCACTATTTTTAACAATTCATGTACATACTAAAAATGTGATTTTTAATGTAAAACAATTTATTTCAAAACCTGACTATTTTATATAGTTAATATAGGTGATAAAAATTTGATTTTTTTTTATAAAACAATTTCTTTCAAAACAAGATTATTTTTTATAGTTCATATCGATGATAAAAATTAGATTTTATTATAAAACAATTTCTTTCAAAATATGAATACCATTCAACACATGAATTTCAATTTAACGAATGAATTTCGATTCAACACATGAAGGTTTTCTATAGTTTATATATATAGATAAAAAGGTGATTTTTATATTTAAAACACGAATACCATTCAACACATGAATTTCAATTCAACGAATGAATATCGATTCAACACATGATGGTTTTCTATAGTTTATATATATAGAATAAAAATGTGATTTTTATATTTAAAACACGAATACCATTCAACACATGAATATCGATTCAACACATGAAGGTTTTCTATAGTTTATATAAATAGATAAAAAGGTGATTTTTATTGCAAAACATTTTATTTCAAAACATGAATGTCATTCAACAAAGGAGTTTCTATTCAACACACGAATATAGTTTCAACACATGAAAATAATTCTAACACATGAATATTATTCAAAATTTCGGCAGCATAACGGCAGGGTAGTTAAAACCGGGACCGTCCCTAGTACGGCGCCTCGCTCTACCTTAAAGCCTCGCAGCTTTTGACAATGGGGAATCATGCATCTAGTTCACACGCAGGCAGCATGTATATTTTTTTCATTTCCACAAACTAATCCTATGTGGTTTCAACCAAATATTTCTTAACCACAAATGGGTATTTTTCAACCACAATCAATCAATTCCAACCACAAACAATTTCAATCAACCATTCGCTATCAATCAATTTTCACACCAATCACAACCAATAAATATCGTCCATGGTTTGTGGACGAGGGGCGTATATATATATATATATTTATATATATTTATATATTTATATATAGCATTTCACTTCTATTTCAACACATATATAATTTTTACAATGCATATATAACTTATACATCGAACGTACAACTTATACAACGCTTATACAAGAGGTGTACAACGCTTATATAACTCATACATCGACTATATAATTTATACATCGTCGTTTTCCATATCGTTTATAAATTAGAAATCTCACATTGGGTTACACTCGACCAAAAATAGCAGAAGGCACAGAAAAATATGCGGTCTCTTGTAGAATGTAGAAGACGTCCTTACGGTCCCGGCGTCTCTTATTTCACTGAAATTCGACAGGAAACGAAAAAGATATGATTTTTATCGTGAAATCAGAGTTTGTGACACTTTTAAACTGTTAAAAACAGTTTTAATTAAACAGCCGTACCTCTCAGCTGAAAGGTTCAAAACTTGGGTCTTGATATTCGATCAAATGGTGTAGCGAGAGGAAGATCGGCCTATGCAGCGTCGACGAGCTAGAGGAGGAGGTCAGGCGCGTGGGGGAGTGGGCCAGTTCGATGGTCCCAGGTGGCGGGGGCGGAGCAAAGAATGGCGGAGGGTTGGAGGGGCGAATCTCGACGGATACGCGATGGTGGGGGTCGAGGCTGCTATGGATTTGAAGAGCTCAGGGAGATCTTCAAAAATTTGCAAAGGGTCGGGGGTCAACGAGGTGTATGGCGGCCAGAAATTGATCAGGAAGTTTCTAGCTACTTCCGCCGTTTATCGGGGGGGTTTCTGAGGATTTTTTTTATATAAATTCTGATTGGCCGGAATATATATATTTCAAAAAATTAGGGTTTTCACAAAAGAACTCCTTTTTAAACCCAACGACTATCGTCCCTAGTGTTTTACCCTGATTTCGAACACAATGGGATATGTTTCGTAGGCCCATTCGACTGTTTCAGTCAGTTTTCCTTCAATTTAAAATGTATAACATTCAATATTCGATTTGAACGTACATTTCAATTTGCCGGGGCCACAAACTGATTCGAAAAATTCCAGAAAAATAAATATAGCTATGTTTTGACGATACGTTCCCAACAAAACTAGTTTCGTCGAATTCAGAGACCGTTTGCAAAATGGCCCTTTTCACGGGCTATATAAATTCCATAGCGAGCTTTCTGAAAATTCATTTGGCCATAACTTTTGCTTTCCGCTATGAAACTTCGATTTTTCAGATTCGTTAGAAAGGTATCCACTAACAGATTTAAATATTTTTGGTTTCACCCAAATCCGTTTTGTTTTGCACCCGGTACAGTCAGTTGAAGTTTGAATTCAAATTTTGAAACTACCGCACCATTTCAGGCCTTGTTTATAATTAGAATTAATTATATTCGTTTTCAAACGTCGATTCAAACTCGCTTTTCATTGCTATTATTTAAAATATTTATTTTAAATATTTAAAATCCACTATTTTAGCCAATTTAAATTTTTTAAATTGGTTAAGATTTTCTGGGTCGTTACAATCTCCCCCACTTAAAACTTTTCATCCCCGAAAAGGAACAAAGTCGAAAGTGGTTTGATTAATCAACTCTACGTTCAATCTGGCTTCCATTCTCCAACTTTTCAGTTTCTGAGAATTTTCAAATTCTTCAAAAAATTTGGCTAACACCCGGAATTTTCGAAATTTTTTGCCATAACCTCCTTTGTATGAGGAGAGGTTTGGAAATTTATTGGGCCGTACTAGTTACCCAATAAATCCTATAAAGCATACACATATTTATAGTGATATATTCTGGTGTTTATAGGGGAGCGTGTATAGATAATAACTCCAGAGAATAAATTCTCGTCACTATGTCAAACCTGAGGGAGTGTGTATTTTAATTGCTCCAGAGGATAAATCCTCGTCACATCGTCCCGTGTGGGAAATAAATAGTCCATATGTCGTATCTAATGACTAAAGAGACGTGATTATTGTCAACTCCAGACCCGTGTGGGTTTTTTTATTAATCTGGCAATTTATCGTTACATTTCTATATGGTCATATCAGTCATCAGTTCAACCTGTAAAATATAGTCATCGCCATACAAGCCTCTCGCTCGTATGGTAAATCTTCCACCTCGTCACACAAGCTCCAAATGCTTATGTGGTATATGGTGAAGTATGCCTATCTTCAGAAGTATGCCATGCAGTGTATTTCAAAATTAATTGTTACTATCCTATGGCGATGTTTATTATTTCACACAGAACAATTAGCACTCCGCATCCAATGGCATTCACAAAAGTTGATATAATAATATTTCGCATCCAACTCATTAAGGTTTACCTATTTGTCGGGCACGCAAATAAATTCTTTACTCAACAGCTATCCATTTACCTATTCAAACATATATAATGCACATGTATATCTATTTTCTAATCAGTTCAATGTGTGATATAATCGAATAAATTCTACCATTCATTCTATTATTGATTAAATTACCTATCGTTTTGATAATTTTAATTAATCAAATCTACTGTCACACAACACAAACAACAATCAAATTGTTTTTAACTTTCCAAAAATATACTAATCAATTTCTATACTCTTTTAAAATCATTCAGACTATAGAATTAAAAGTGCACATCCATGGAAAGAAAATAACAACAGAGTAGAGAACTAATTGGTAATGCAAAATATGGTAAACGTACCTTACACCGGAGTCAATCAGAGATATCCACTCGGCATCTAGGATAGGCTTTCTGAATGCTCTGCTCAGTTTCCCAAGTACAATCTTGCGAATCTCCACTCCATTGCACTTTGACTAAGTGAACCTTCTTGTTCCTCAGCTCTTTGGTTTCTTTGCCGATGATCTTTAGCGGCTCTCTTCTCACAGCTAGTTCTGGAGTAATTTCAATATCCTATTGAGCTGCTTCTTCCACAATCAAGTCTGGATCATGAACGTGCTTTCGAAGTTGAGATATGTGAAATACATCATGAACTCCAGGCAACCAATCAGGCAATTTAACCCTATAAGCGAGAGTTCCGATCCGTTCCAGAATAGGAAATGGACCAACGAATTTGGGCACCAACTTCCCTGTTTTACCGAACCGGATAATTTCCCTCATCGACGATACTTTCAGATATACATAGTCGCCGACGGCAAACGATATATCTCTCCTTCTCTTATCTGCATAGCCTTTCTGGAGGCTTTGAGCGGCGAGTAATCGTTTCTTAATAAAATCGACTTTGTCGGCAGCTTCTCGGATCATATCTGGCCCCAAGACAAGTCTATTACCAGGTTCGACCCAACAAGCAGGGGATCGGCATGGTCTACCATATAATGCTTCGAATGGCGACATTGTCAGGCTCGACTGGTAGCTGTTGTTATATGAGAATTCAGCCAAATGCAGATGGTCTTCCCATGATCCACCGAAATCTAGAACACAAGCCCGCAATAGATCTTTTAAAATACGATTCATCCTCTCAGTTTGACCATCTGTCTGAGGATGATAGGCGGTGCTTAGGTTCAGCTTCGTTCCCAGCTCTACTTGAATTGCCTCCCAGAATTTACTAGTAAATATCGGGTCTCTATCACTGACTATACTGAGTGGCACTTCATGTAGTCTAACAATTTCCCTGAAGTATATCTATGCTAGACTCTGAGCAGTTCTGTTTGATCTGACAGGTATAAAATGGGCGGTCTTCGTGAAGCGATCTACGATCAGCCAAATACTGTCATTTCCTTTTCTGGTTCTGGGCAAACCATCAATGAAGTCCATGGAAATATGTTACCACTTCCAACCAGGAACGTCCAGGGATTGCTACAGTCCAGCAAGTTTCTGTTGGTCGCTTTTGACTAGCTGGCATGTTGGGCATCGGCTAACATATATTGAAACGTCTCTTTTCATAGCCTTCCACCAGAATGTTCGCTTGAGATCGTTATACATTTTGGCCACACCAGGATGGATACTCAGCTTGGACTTGTGACACTCGTCTAACACTTCCCTTTTTAGCTCGAAGATGTCGGGAACACAAATCCTTCCTTTCAATCTCAGGATTCCATCGTTATCTATTTGAAAACACGAGGGTTCGCCTTTCTGAATCCTTTTGATCATATCCTTAATAAAGTTATCATCATTCTGAAGAATAGATATTTTGTCAATCAGGGAAGTCGTAATAACAAAGCTGGCGATCATTACATTCTTTCGACTTAACGCATCGGCCATGACATTGGCTTTCCCTGGAGTGTATATAATCTCAAAGTCATATGCTGCAAGAAACTCCAGCCAACGCTGCTGCCTCAGATTCAAGTCCTTCTGAGTGAACAAATACTTTAGCGACTGGTGATCTGTAAACAATTCAAATCTCTCACCCAGAAGATAATGTCTCCATATTTTTAAAGTGAATACTATAGCCAATAACTCAAGATCATGAGTGACGTAGTTTTTCTCATATGGCTTCAGCTGACGGCTAGCATAAGCAATCACTTGACCTCTTTGCATTAACACTGCTCCAACGCCCTCTCTAGAGGCATCTGTCCAGACTTTTAAATCCTGATTGCCGTCAATAATGGTTAGCACTAGAGCAGTCGTTAATCTTAACTTTAGCTCTTCAAAAGCCTCCTCATTTTCTAGAGTCCATTTGAATTTAGAGTTCTTCTTTGTAAGCTTCGTTAAGTGACCAGATATCTTTGAAAAGTTTTTAACGAACTTCCGGTAATAATTAGCCAATCCGAGAAAACTTCGGACTTCTGTAGGAGTATTGGGCTGTTTCCAGTTCTGAATAGCTGTGATTTTACTTGGATCCACAACAATTCCTTCTTTTGATATGACGTGGCCCAGAAATTTTACTTCATCTTGCCAGAATATACATTTGGATAGTTTGGCTTTTAATACATTCCTTCTGAGGATTTCCAGAACCTGTTCCAAATGCTTTTCATGTTCGGCCTTTGATTTAGAGAAGATTAGAATATCGTCAATAAAAACCAGAACAAATTTATTCAAAACTCCTCTGAACACTCTATTCATCAAATCGACGAAGTATGCTGGAGCGTTACATAAGCCCAACGGCATTACTAACCACTCATAGAATAAGTCGGGACCTCTGAATGCTGTCATAGGAACACATTCTTCGACAATTCAAAGTTGATGGAAGCCTGTAGCTAGGTCCATCCTTGAAAATACCTGTGCTCCATTCAGACGATCCAATAAATCATCGATTTGCGGCAATGGATATTTGTTCTTTATGTTCTGCTTGTTCAAATCATGATAATCCACACATAGCCATAGAGTACCATCAGATTTTGGGACAAACACCATGCTGCTCCCCAATCAGAGAAACTAGGCCGGATCAGACCCTTCCATACGAGCTGTCATGTTTGATTGTCAAGTTCTTCTTTCTCCTTCAAGGACATTCTTCGAATAGCGTGAACTACCGGCCTTGCATTCGGAATCAAAGCAATCTTGAAATCTATTTATCTCTGCGGAGGTAAGCGAACAACTTCTTCGAACACATCCGTACAGTTCTTGACGACAGGAATGTCTTTGATGAGGTCAGGAATATTCTCTGTGACTTTAGGGATATTTTCTATTTGAATAGGAGAAACATCCAAAGCTGCCCAGAAGTCTTTTCTATTAGCATTCTGACCTTCACAGGGAATGGTTATATAATCACCTGATTTAATCTTCGCCTTAACGACTCAGTCAGTGCATTTAACCTCAGCTTCATACTTGGCCAACCAGTCTAACCTCAAGATAAGATCAAACTCTGTAAAATTCATGACGACCGTGATGGTAGGAAACCGATAACGAGAAAAAGAAACCGGCATTCCACAAACCCAATTGAGATCAATGGAACCCCCAACCGGATTCTGGACAGTCATTGGTTCCTTGAGCTTCTTCAAATTCAAATCCAGCTTTTTAGCTGCATTCTTTGCAACAAAGCTTCTTGACGCACCGGTGTCAAACAATACTTTAACCGGAATGTCTTTGATAGTAAGTGTGCCTTCTAAAACATCAGCCCTTTCTTGACTGGCTAAGGGCTCAGAAGCTTCTGCTACTTCATTTATATGTACGGTTTCAAATTTCTATGAGAGTTGGCACTCCCGTGCAATATGGCCTGCTTGGTGGCACTTATATCATTTCCTTTCACCATGAGACTTCATTTTCTTCTTTGCAGGTTTGCAATTCCTGGTCAAATGGCCTTGTTTCTTGTAGTTAGAGCACGTGGCCGTCGTTATGTGTTCTTTATCAGATTTAGCCCTTTTTCTTTTGGCACCGGGTTTCTTACTTACCTCAGACAACGTACTGGTCTTAGGACGATCGGTTTCAGACTCCACTTTGTTACTCGAGCTAACTTCCTCTTCGTCCTGCAACATACCTTTCTTATAGAGATCTTCATACTGATAAGCCATGTATATCATTTCAGAAAAAGGAAGCTTCACATTCCTCATCACACTATTATGATATTTCCTTTGCAGGCCATGAATAAATCTCAGATTTTTCCTCTTTGGATCTTGAATCAGATGCGGGGCAAAGTGAGAGAGCTCATTGAATTTCTTATGATATTCTGGAATGGTCATATCTGCTTGTATCAGATAAGAGAATTCATCACATAATCGCTCAGTCGCTTCAGAAGGAGTAAATCTTTCTAGGAAAATCTCTTTGAATCTATCCCAGGTGATATCACATTCTGGATTATCTTTGATGATTGTTTCCCACCAGATTAAAGCTTCTTCTTTGAGCGCCCAAGATGCCACTAACCTTTTCTGATCTTCTCTCAGCTGGAAACGCTCAAATATTCTTTCTGTAGAGCTCACCCAAGCTTGAGTTTGAATAATAGATTCATTGCCCGAGAATTGTGCTCCACCCAGATTTTGATATCTCTTAAATAGAGCCTTTAGATCTGGTTCTGCATTCCTTCTGTTTCTGACACTCATTTTCCAGTACTTCTGCAAACAACAGATCAAGTGTCAGGTCACAGAAAAGACAATTTAAAATATAGAAACACATACTTCAAATATAAATGTGTCTATCGAGGTGTAATTTCATTCTGCTTTACTCATACTAGGATATTACTGATCCTATCTGTATAGAGTTACCCGTCCTAGAGCACTACTGGTTCTATTCTGACGCATTCGTTAATATGTTATATTCCAGCACTAAGCTTAACCAAAGCTCTGATACTGACGACCCCAAACCCCGTACTGACGGTGGCAAGGGTAATCTTGGAATATAAAACAGAAACAGATAAAAGCAGAACAGAAATAAATAAATATTCCAGATAATGAACAATAGAATATACTGGATAAATGTAATCATCATAGTTACACGGTATACAGGATCATACTTAGTACAAATACAGTTCGGCTATACATAAATGTCTACAACGGAAAACAAACATAATGTACAATAGGAGCTGAACAACATAAAAAGAGATAAAGAATAGAATCCATCTTCAGCTCTAGCTATCCAGAAAGAGCCAGCTAAACCTGAATACAAGGCTTCCCATGTAGAAAAAGGGGCACCCGAGTTTGAAAGTGAAATAAACTACGAGTCACTCATGGGACTGGTATGAGAAATCTACTCAACATATTTAAAATATGGCTAATCACAGGACCACGCCACTTTCGTGGAATGGGTTAACTCCATTGGATTGCTTTAAAACAAATAATTCTTTTAAACATCGCAATGATTTTTATAAAAATGAAGCCATTATATGACTCAGTTCCCATCACACAATGCAACGCAAACCGGAGGATAGAGTTTTACCTTATAATGGCCAAAATATGCTTGATACGAATAAAACAAAAGCATTTGATACTATTACTAGTGTTTATATATTTCAAAAGCAATTTCAAATCATAAGTATCAATCATAGATGGCATTAATGCCCCATACCACTATGTCGCCATATATAGGTGTACAATCAAAACCGTACAGTCACGTATTTGGAAATTGGATTTCCGTCATGAACCAAGGCAAAAGATAGTCCTTACCGAATTCAAGACTGTCTAGCCCGAGTCTTAGGGCAAGTACTCAGTCAAACCCTTGGATCGTCAGGGTCGGTCCACCGACGTGGATTAAAATGCCTGAACAATGCGTTTCCCCGCCCTATGGGGCGTAAATGAGCCAACGAATGACTCTATCGGACCCGGATCGTCCGATCTAACCGAGGCGCCTCACAACAGTAACAATCACATAAGTCAAACTCGTCAGGGCATGTAAAACCACTAACACCACTTCTAGCTAGAAAGAAACGCGTGTCCTCCCTGAGGTCCTTTCTCCCGTTTCTGGTTCATACCGGGTGTGAGGTTCGCGAATTCACGTTGTACACAAAGATACGCCACACAGGCGGTGCTTTGATCATCACCACAAGACTTTGCTTTTCAACAGAGGCCCTGATCACTGCATCTTAGCATGCCACACCGTCTTCATCTTTGATTTCTTATCGTCGATTCAGTTATTCAGAATGGGATAAACCAGGTCGTTCTGAGGAACTCGCGTATATAATAAACAAGTGCTACACAAACACTACTACGCATCATTTAAATTCATTAGTCACTAACCGTCAATCAGTAAGAGAACGATTTCCCAAATATTAACCCCAAAGGCCGAAACCAACATCAGATCAATACCCAAGAAACCATTCGACTTAGCCAACCTTCAGTCAGTTTCTACATTTCACATCCATATCATTTATAATATTTTATAACGATTTATTGCTATTTTTATTTATTTTAAAATAGCCAATTTATTCAAAACGACGCTTCGGGCCATAACGCGGCCGAGGCGCTATCTTTCTTCAGATTTGATTTACACATATCTGGAAATCTAATCGTTGGATCTTCACAAAATTTACATCATTAGAAAAATATTTACAAAACGAATCCAGCGGTTCCAATTTCGGGAAAATCCGACGGTTGGATCTCCCAGTATAATCGTTTGAAGTTTCGATTTCAAAATACGAACTGCAGTGTCGTTATTCGATTTAATATATATATATATATATATATATATATATATATATAATCGATTCTGGCGCTGTTTTCTTCAGATTTGAATTAAACATTCCAGACAATCCAACCGTTGGATTTTTACAAAGTTGGTGCCGTTGGAAAGATATTTCCAAAGTGAACCCAACGGTTGCAGTTTCAGGAAAATCCGATGGTCGGATCTCCCGTACTAATCGTTTGAAATCACGATTTCAAAATATGAACTGCAGCTTCGTTATTTGATATATTTCAATCCTATATATATATATATATATATATATATCGATTTTTCGATTTCAAAACTATATGAATTTCATACTTTTGATAAAAAAATATATTTTTATCCAACTGTTTTCTATTTCAACACTTCACTATTTTTAACAATTCATGTACATACTAAAAATGTGATTTTTAATGTAAAACAATTTATTTCAAAACTCGACTATTTTGTATAGTTAATATAGGTGATAAAAATTGGATTTTTATTATAAAACAATTTCTTTCAAAACAAGATTATTTTATATAGTTCATATCGATGATAAAAATTTGATTTTTATTATAAAACAATTTCTTTCAAAATATGAATACCATTCAACACATGAATTTCAATTCAACGAATGAATTTCGATTCAGCACATGAAGGTTTTCTATAGTTTATATATATAGATAAAAAGGTGATTTTTATATTTAAAACACGAATACCATTCAACACATGAATTTCAATTCAAAGAATGAATATCGATTCAACACATGAAGGTTTTCTATAGTTTATATATATATAGAATAAAAATGTGATTTTTATATTTAAAACACGAATACCATTCAACACATGAATTTCTATCCAACGAATGAATATCAATTCAACACATGAAGGTTTTCTATAGTTTATATAAATAGATAAAAAGGTAATTTTTATTGCAAAACAATTTATTTCAGAACATGAATGTCATTCAACAAAGGAGTTTCTATTAAACACACGAATATAGTTTCAACACATGAAAATAAATCTAACACATGAATATTATTCAAAATTTCGGCAGCATAACGGCAGGGTAGTTAAAACCGGGACCGTCCCTAGTATGGCTCCTCGCTCTACCTTAAAGCCTCGCAGCTTTTGACAATGGGGAATTATGCATCTAGTTCGCACGCAGGCGGCATGTATATTTTTTTCATTTCCACAAACTAATCCTATGTGGTTTCAACCAAATATTTCTCAACCACAAACGGGTATTTTTCAACCACAATCAATCAATTCCAACCACAAACAATTTCAATCAACCATTCGCTATCAATCAATTTTCACATCAATCACAACCAAAAAATATCGTCCATGGTTTGTGGACGAGGGGCATATATATATATATATATATATATATATATATATATATATATATAGCATTTCACTTCTATTTCAACACATATATAATTTTTACAACGCATATATAACTTATACAACGAACGTACAAATTATACAACGCTTATACAAGAGGTGTACAACGCTTATATAACTCATACATCGACTATATAATTTATACATCGTCGTTTTCCATATCGTTTATAAATTAGAAATCTCACATTGGGTTCCACTCCACCAAAAATTGCAGAACGCTCAGAAAAATATGCGGTCTCTTCTAGAATGTAGAAGATGTCCTCACGGTCCCGGCGTCTCTTGTTTCACTAAAACTCAACAGGAAACGAAAAAGATATGATTTTTATCGTGAAATCAGAGTTTGCGACACTTTTAAATTGTTAAAAACAGTTTTAATTAAATAGCCATACCTCTCAGTTGAAAGGTTCAAAACTAGGGTCTCAATTTTCGATCAAATGGTGTAGCGAGAGGAAGATCGGCCTACGCAACATCGACGAGCGAGGGGAGGCTCTCAGGCGCGTGGGTGAGTGGGCCAGTTCGATGGTCCCAGGTGGTGGCGGCGGAGCAAAGAACGACGGATGTTTGGCGGGGCGGATCTCGATGGATATGCGATGGTGGGGGTCGAGGCTGCTATGGATTTGAAGAGCTCGGGGAGATCTTCGAAAAGTTGCAAAGGGTCGGGGGTCAACGAGGTGTGTGGCGGCCGGAAATTAATCGGGAAGTTTCGAGCTACTTCTGCCGTTTATCGAAGGGAGGGGGTTTCTGAGGATTTTTTTTTATAAATTCTGATTGGCCGGAATATATATATTTCAAAAAATTTGGGTTTTCACAAATGAACTCCTTTTTAAACCCAATGACTATCGTCCCTAGCGTTTTACCCCCATTCCGAACACATTAGGATATGTTTCGTAGGCCCATTCGACTGTTTCAGTCAATTTTCCTTCAATTTAAAATGTATAACATTCAATATTCGATTTGAACGTACATTTCAATTTGCCAGGGCCACAAACTGATTCGAAAAATTCCAGAAAAATAAATCTAGCTATGTTTTGACGATACGGTCCCAACAAAACTAGTTTTGTCGAATTCTGAGACCGTTTGCAAAATGGCCCTTTTCACAAGCTATATAAATTCCATAGCGACCATTCTGAAAATTCATTTGGCCATAACTTTTGCTTTCCGATATGAAACTTCGATTTTTCAGATTCATTAGAAAGGTATCCACTAACAGATTTAAATATTTTTGGTTTCACTCAAATCCATTTTGTTTTGCACCCGGTACAGTCAGTTGAAGTTTGAATTCAAATTTTGAAACTATCGCACCATTTCAGGCTTTGTTTATAATTAGACTTAATTATATTCATTTTCAAACGTCGATTCAAACTCACTTTTCATTGCTATTATTTAAAATATTTATTTTAAATATTTAAAATCCACTATTTTAGCCAATTTAAAAAATTTAGATATGAAACTTCGATTTTTCAGATTCGTTAGAAAGGTATCCACTAACAGATTTAAATATTTTTGGTTTCACTCAAATTCGTTTTGTTTTGCACCCGGTACAGTCAGTTGAAGTTTGAATTCAAATTTTGAAACTACCGCACCATTTCAGGCTTTGTTTATAATTAGACTTAATTATATTCATTTTCAAACGTCGATTCAAACTCACTTTTCATTGCTATTATTTAAAATATTTATTTTAAATATTTAAAATCCACTATTTTAGCCAATTTAAAAAATTTAAATTGGTTCAGATTTTCCGGGTCGTTACACTTATTATCTGAAAAGGAAATTGTAAATCCCTTATCATATAAATGACTAATGCTATGTAGTTTATGTTTCAGATTCCTAACTAGCATGACATTGGTAATAAGAAGTAAGTTAGATGTATCGCAATTGCTTACATCGCCTTTGACGATGATATAGCCTTTTGAATTATCTCCAAAAGTGACGGAGCCGTTATCTGAGTATGCAATATTTGTCAATAAGCTCTTGTCTCCAGTCATGTGCTTCGAGCGACCACTGTCCAATATCCACTTTCCTCTTTTCTTAAGTGGGACCTGCAAAGAAGAAGATTAAGTCCATGGTACCCACTTTTTCATGGGTTAGGAGTCCAAACCAATACGGGTCTGGTATCCCCTTTATATAAATAATTAGAATTAAAATGCATAGTATTTACGAAATGCCGAATATATTTGTTCCTAATCAAATTATTATTTGTTTTAGGAACCCATATCTTGATAGTCTTGACATTTTCCTTTTGAAATTTCACAACTGGTTTTGGCTTGGAATATAATAAACTAAGATTTTTCTTAGCTTCATTTTTTTTGTACTACTACATCTTTTTTCTTTCTTTTATAACCGAGATGTTTCTTGGTTTCTTGTTTCTTATATCTCAAACCTTGGTTATTTGAAGCAGATTGTGAACTCTCAATGATTTTTGTCAAAATTTCTCGACCGTTTTTGAAGTTAGAAACATTTTGAGTAATATTATCTAACTTTGTAAACTAGCTTTTTCTAGGTCCAGAATTTTGATCTTTGTCTTAAGCTCATGATTTTCAGTAGTAAGAGCATCATTTTTCTCTTTTTGAGTTTTTATTTCTTGACTCGAAAAAGATAATTGAGAGTCAATATTAGATGATGATTCTTGAAGTTTTCCAAGTTCTTCTTCTAATATTTTCTTCTCATCTTTTAACATATCTCGTTCAAACTCTACTCTACTCAAATCAACTTTGGCTTCTTTGAATTGTTGTTTCATGTCTTTATACTTAACTATCAATTCAACATTGATATCAAGTACTTCATCAAATGTAGGAATTTGTACCTCATCTTCTGCTGCCATGAAACAAACAATTGCTTGTTCATTTATGTATCACTTTCACTTTTCAATGAAGACGAGTCTGAATCATCCCATGTTACTAACAATGCTCGTTTCTTTGATTTGTCCCTTTTGTATTTGAATTTGTCATTTTCTGACTTCTTCTTTTGCTCTGGACAATCCTTGTGCACGTGCCCTTTTTTGTGGCAGTTAAAACATTATATAGTGGATGATGATGGTTTAATTGATCCAGTTTTCTTTTTGTTTTAATGGCTGGCTTTTCGTTGTTTCAGGAATTATTTGAAACCTTTTGCAATGAACATTAGATCTTCATCTTCTGAATCTAATTCGTCTTCATCTTTTTCAGCATGGAATGCCACATTTTTTTTTGTTCCTTTCTAGCCTGCAAATTAGCTTCATAAGACATTAGATTGCCTATCAATTCATCTGGCTTCATGACGGAATGTCATTAGCTTCTTCAATGCCTAATACTTTTCCTTCCCACTCACTAGTCCGACAATGTAGGACTGTTGAAACAACATAACAATCAGAATATTTTTGTCCTAATCTGATAAGAGCACGGTGAATAGTTTGAAACCGTGAATACATATCGTTGATTGTCTCATTTGGCTTCATCTTGAAATTTTGAAACTGACTTTTCAGTGTAACACCCCGTATTTTCTATAAACATAAGAGTTAAAAATCAAGGTATAATTAATTTTTAGGAGAAGAAATAAGGGAAACGGGTTGTGCCATTGTGTTCGTCTCGGAAAATTACGCGAAATAGAGTCCGAATTTGCGTAAATCGGAGTCCGTATGAAGAAGATATGGACGAACGAAGTTAGGCAGAAAACCCGGAAACAGGCCAGAATACACTGGTGCACTTGTGAAGTGTGCCAGTACAAAAATACACTGGCGCACCTGCCAAGTGCGCCCATACAAATCCAGCACCGAATTCTGGAGTGTTCTGAGGTGACGTGTCTTCTTTTGAGTGGCTGGATGATGTGTATTCGAGCTGTACGATTCTGATGACTTCTGGACTGATCTGAAGGCTCTAAATCACCCTATTCTCCTATAAAAACACCCCTGAACCTCACTTTCTCTCCACACAACTTCATTCTACCTATACTCTGCCTTTATTCTAACTAAAATAAAATAATGGCGTCGCTACTCTGCTGGAATCAAAACTAGAAGATAATCAACATCAGCCTAAGCAACTCAATTCAAACTAGGGATTAAAGTTTATGCAAAGATTCTACAACAAGTTAAAGTTCTTTCTTTAATCCAATCAAGGCAAGTACAGTTATTTTCCGATATAAACGTTAATTCTGATTGTGACATGAATTGTAAATCTGAATATGAGATTATATCTGTTCTTTTCTGTTCTGTTTGGATCTATCTTATCTCTTTCCTCTTTTTGTTCTATAGCCAGGCTACCACGAGCCTGAGCCAATCTCATAAGAGATTAACATACGCTAAAATATTTGGGACAATAAAATGAATGATGCATAATTGGACTGATTTGTGACTGATTTGAGTGAAGGACATAGGTTGTAAACTAGATCTAGATCTATGCATATATGACAATTTGGGATTATCATATGATAATATATGACTTGTAAATCTGGACTATAAGGCATATTAAAAATTAAGATCTGAATAGAAAGACATAATACAGGTTAGATCTAGTTCCTTGGGCATATTTTATATAATGGACTATGACTTTAAAAAAAAAAGGGAATATGGCTTAGGTAGAAAGATTTACATGGAAGTAGGATATCTATTATGTAAATAAACACCTAAGTAAGGGATCTTTGGGATATATGACATGCATAGTAATCTATGGTTATATTTGGTATAATCTATATATGGATCTTCTGTACTTTGCAAGTTTAATAAAAATGGGAACATATGATATATGGTAAATTATGACCATAATCTGTGCTATGTGAATTTAATGCAAACATGGGACAAATGATCATATTGGGAATCATGACTATTATTTATGCATGTGAACTTAGGCAAGATTTATATTTAGGCAAGATATGTTGTGAAACCTTAAGGAATGATTAAATCTAATATATTTGCCTAATTTGCTAGTTCTAATCTGCCAATTCTGCCTAAACTGCTAATTAGATTGAGATGCCTAGTCTGTTAAATTTGTCTGTTGAGATGCCTAATCTGTTATATGCTAAAATCTGCTAGTTTTTTAATCGGCTAAATCCGTTAAGTCGCCTAATCTGCAAAACTTGTTATCTGCTATATCCGTTAAGTTGATATATTCAGTCTGTTGTGGTCATTAGCTATGAATAATTGACATGTATATTAGGCATGAGTATAAATGGCAAATCATTAATTAATTTGCCGCAAAGATAAACATGGCTAACTCGAGGTTAGAATGAGTTTGCGACGTAATTCTGCCCGGAACCGCCCGGCATATTCCAGTGGTCGCAAACAATAGGTTCTAATGTGAGAAGTTAGTCATAACGTGCTTGAAACCTGAGGTTAGACTTGGTTTGCGACAGAAACCTGCCCGGAACCAACCGGCCTAACCAGTAGCCGCAAATTGTCAGTCTAATGTGAGAGGTTTGGGCATTAATATTTAATTAATGAAAATCTGAGATAATTGTGATGTCTAAAACGTGTTGGGTAAGGTTAAACCAATTGGACCAATGAATCTGATAAACTCGTTTCGTGAATCCATAGGCCCAATACAAAGTTAGATAATCTGGAACCAGTTAATCTGTAAGCCTGTTAATCCGAACATCTGATCCGTTAGTCTGAAAACCTGTTAACTTGATTGCCGGATCAGTGAACTAATTATAAGCGGTTCATTCTAATAACGGCGAGGGGTGTTGATGGTGCATTCCAACCGGGTCATGTGCGTGCATGGATCCTGGTCTGCCTCTGAGGATGTAAGACGCCGTGACATCTGTAAATAGGTCTGTGCCAATTGGTTGTCACTTTAGGGAGTGATACACCCTATTGTAGGGCCGACACAGGATATTTATGTATTAGGGAGCCGATCGCTTGGGGTAGGGTTTTAGGGTACACTTAGTTCTGTCTGTTTCTGTTGGTACCATCTGTTTCTGTTGGGTGGTAACACCTGTCTGTTTCTGCGTGGTACCGTCTGTTCGGGTGGTAAAGGCCCATTACTAGTGTACACCTAATTCTACATTCTGTTTCCGTAGGGATTAATCTGTTTCTGCTTCTGTCTGTTTCTGATCGGGTAGTAAAGGCCCATTATTAGCATCCTGTTTCTGTTTAATTATTCTGTACCCGTTTCCGTTTCAGATTAGACATTAGGGTGACACCTAATTCTGTTATACTAGTATTAGTGCAGAGAAGTGTAAAGCAATAGTCTATGTCATTCTGTTCTTCTGTAATATCTGCTACACCTGTTACAGTTATCTCTCATCCAGTTTTATGTTCATGTCATATTATTATTATCTGTTCATATGCTGAAAGTCACTGGACTTGCCAGACTTTTTGTCTGACCCTTGTTGTTTCGCCTCCTTTCTTCCGTTTCCCCCCAGGTTATCCAAGGAGGGAATACTTTAGCTTGATCCGGATTTCTCTCTGCTTGAAGTGCTTAAAGTATGGCTTGGCTCTGTATAGCTCCCGTTCTATGGGGATTATGATTTTAAACATGCATTTTGAAGGCTTTTGTACAAGACTGATATTTGTACTTGAATTCTGAGATTTGAAAGGATGTAACCATATTGATTTCTGTTTCTACTGTAATAAAGTTAAAAATTTTCAAGTACTGTTTTATCTGTCTTGTAAGTTTCTGTTCTGTTTACTAAAATGCTCCACCAAAGTTAAGGCATTCTCTTTGTGAGTGACCTTAACGGAGGTGGGGTGTTACATTCAGCATGGCTATTTTTGCTTGTTTTACCTTGTTAGTACCTTCATGAGTGGTTTTTAGCATTTGCCAAATTTGATATGCGATGGCAGAGATACTAACACAGTTATATTCGTTTTGGTCTAATGCACAAAACATGTTTATTGCTTTTGCATTTATAGCTGCTGCAGTTTTCTCAGTCAATGTCCATTCTGAATAGTCAGTTGTTGGATTTACTATTTCTTTTTGGGTAGCATTCCAGGCGTCATAGCTATTTGACTACATAAAGAATGACGTACGTGTTGCTTAATAGCATAGTCAAGACCATTGAAGAATGGAGGTCTTTGTGTCGATTGACATTCGGTGTAAGTGGTGTTTTGAGTGATAGTGCTGGTACTTGCGTTATTTGCCATATTACTAGAATACATCAAATAATTGTGTTACGGTTATATGATGATCGTGCTCTGATACCAAATGAATAATGCGTACGTACGAATATAGTACACATGGATTGTGTAAAATGGTGTATAACATACAAATATACAATAGCTATGAAGGCAAATATAAAATGATATAAATATCAGCTAATCACAGATATGCAACAGTAAATGCAGTAAAATAGAATTATCACACAAGGGATTTTTATACTGGTTCGGAGCACCGTCCTACGTCCAGTCCCAGACTTCTATCTGGATTTTCACTAACAACCACTTCGCTTCGCCCGGAGGAACATGTTTACAACACCCGAACAGACAAACAGGATTTCATCCCTTTAACAACACCGAGGACTTCAACACACGCCTCTTTCAACACCGAGGACTTCAAATAAGACTAATACAATTGTTGTTGAAAAAATGTGTTCTTGATAACACGAATTTTTCACTTGTAGTACAGCCTTCCTATAATCTTATCCTCAAATAGAATATTTGTGTTATAAAGATTTGGAAGTGGATATCGTATTGAATCAAAAGAATATTAGATAGATTCTAGGATTCAAACAATATATTATTGGATATGAACAATTGAGCGCTTGAGAGTATAGAAGTGAGATCAAGAAAATAGAGATAGTAATCAAGTCAAAAATCATACAAAATTAGTTGAAAGGAATGATGATCTCATAGTGTTTATATAGAGAATAAATAGTTGTTACCCTTTGTGAAGAGTAACAAACAATAGCCATAATTATTCGTGAAGAGAAGAAGATGCAACCCTTGATTGAAAGGAAGTGACTTTTCGAAAGATTGTTTTCAGAAAGAAAACGGACGACAGGTCAAAAAGAACCATTAGACAAGAATTTGGATATATATACGTTATATTCACATGTACACGTTTTTTGTGCATTCTAGGTAGAAAAGGTCGACAGGTCCAAATAGGGGCGGTCGACCAGTTTTACCCAGTTTGCAAAATCATGTGTACATATATCTATATTCATATATATATATATATATATATATCGATAATTTCGAGGTGTGAGATTATTTGGGGATAGATTTTTACATAAATAACACTATTAAACACCAAATAATCAACCTCTAATGTGGAATACCATATGTAGCTCGTTGTCCCTCTTCAAACCAATAAATATCTTCTTTTTGTCGATCCCCGCTTATTTCTTTGTCAGAAATAAAAATTCCATAAACTCTTGACTCAACAAGATATACTATAGGTTCTTCAGTAATCATTGTTTCAACCCTTTTGACGATCGTTCTGTGCTAGCCGGGCATTGGCAAAACGCAATTCGGGGGAAATATCTGATGGTACGGGGCGGCCATCACACTTGGTATTAGAGACTAGGTTGTGTAGTTTAACCTAGGGGAAGACATTAGGGAGAGATAGTATATGTACATGCAAGCGCATATTTGTGATATCTCGGTTTTCCAAAAAAACTACACATATATATACTATTAGTATATCTAAGGATGAAGTCGCACTGCACTGGCACCACAAAGGAGATGGTTAATTGTTTTCTCTTTACATATTGAACGATGAGCCGAAATATGAGGAGCACGATGAGGAGCCCCACATCGGGAGTTGAAGAGGTAGCAGGTTCAGGGGCCAACAATGGGAATGTCCCTGATATAAGGATGATGTTTACTGCCTTCATGCGAGAGATTCTTAGGGATGCTCAGGGAGTAGCTCCTAATGCTGCAAACGGTGGTGGTGAAGTAGTGCAGACACCTAGAGCTGATTTCGCCAAGCTCAGCAAGGATTACACTAATCTTGGTGGGAAGTCGTTTCATGGAACAGAATCGACTACGGAGGTTCAAGATTGGCTCGATAGTTGTGAGCGCATCTTCGAGGATTTAGGGATCGATGATGCAATAAAAAGAAAGTTAGCATCGCGTCAGCTTCAAGGACGGGCTATGAATTGGTGGAATGCCATTAAAGCGGCTACTTCCATGGACCAAAGTACCTGGAATCAGTTTAAGACTCACTTCAGTGACATGTTTATTTCAGCTGCTTAGAAATCAGAAATGTTTAGGAAATTTTTGGAATTTAAGCAGAATGGTAGAGAAGTCTCGGAATATATCGCTGAATTCGATACCTTATCGAAATATGGATTATCTCTTATCGATACTGCCGAGAAGAAGAACGAGAAGTTCTTAACTAGCCTAGATAGGCACATGGGGGAAAGACTTATAAACCATATCGATGAGACATTAGAGTCTATTATGGGAAAGGCATTGAGATCAAAGAGCCTTTACCCTAAGACGAAGACAGACGTCGCTATTACATCTGCAGAGGAGCCGAAACCGTGGGCAAGCGGTGAAGGGAATAAGAATTCCCAGAATAAGAGAAAACAGAACCAAACCAAGGATGTCAGAAAAAGAAGAATAAGAAAGATATCGAGTACTTTAGCTATGGCAGAAAGGGCCACTATGCAATAGATTGTCGAGCAAAGCCAGGGGAAAGGAAGTGCTTCATCTATGGCCAAGTGGGACATTTCAAGAATGAATGTTCGCAACCTCCTAGGGAGAAGCAGATCATGAAAGCATATGCTATCAACGTGGTTCCTTCCCCGTTGAATGCCCTAACTACCGGTGGAGAAGGGAAAGGTGTCATTATTCAAGGTATGCTTTTCATTTATGATGATCCTGTTCGAGTATTGTTTGATACTGGGGCTTCCCATTCCTTCATGTCTAGTGAACTGGTAGATAGGTTAGGATTGGAACCCGAGATTGTCAATAGACCTTTAATTGTAATAACCCGATCGCTGGTTCGAATAGCCTTTGTATGATTTTTCTTAATTTGGTCTTATCGAGTCATGGATGTATGTTTGCTTATGATTGATTTTTTTGGGGCTTTGCTGGGTTTGGCATTATTTTGGGAGTTGATTAGCTCCAAAGGTATGGGGTGGTGGTAGACTGTAAGGGGTCTTCGGTGACAATTAGAGTGTATGATGTGTAGAGGGTGGTATTGGGTTGCCTATCTAGTGATGGGGTGATGACTAGTTTTCTAAATTCCCCCGACATCCCGCATGATGAGTTGTTAGATGTGCCTATTGTTGGCGAGTATCCGAACATCTTTGAGTTAGTGACCGGACTTCCTACGCACCGAGAGATTGAGTTTCAGATTGATTTAGTGATAGATGCCAGAACTATAGCGATGTCACTTCGTCGTATAGCGCCAAGAGAGCAGCGAGAGCTAGAAGTGCAAGTGGGCGATCTTTTGAAGAAGGGATTTATTTGAAGAAGTGTTTCCGTGTGGGCGAGCACCGGTTGTATTTGCTACCATGGTCGATGATTCCCTTCGCTTATGTGTGGACTACCGCGGGTTGAACAAGGTGACTAGGAAGAATAAGTATCCCCTTCCACAGATAGATGATTTGTTTGATCAATTAAATGGAGCAAGAGTGTTTTCCTAGTTGGATCTCGCGACAAGATTTCATCAGCTCTGGTAGCAGTTGAGAGTATTCCTAAAATGGCATTTCGGACATCTTCTAGATTTTTTGAGTGGTTGGTCTTGCCATTCGGGTTGACCAATGCACCCACATATTTTGTGGATCTTATGAATAGGGTTTTCAAGGATCAATTAAATAAGTTTGTTCTTGTGTTTGCGGATGATAGCTTGGTTTACTCGAGGATAGAGGAAGAACACAAGGAACATTTGAAGACAGTGATGGAGGTGTTGAGGAAACACCAATTGAAAGTGGAATTTTCTAAGTGTCACTTCTGGTGGAGGGAAGTGAGGTTCTTGAGACATGTTGTTTCAAAGAATGATATTGCTTTGGATCCTGCGAAGGTGGCTACGGTGCAAGATTGGTCTACACCCAAGAATGCAACGGGCGTGAGGAGTTTCCTGGGGTTAGCTGAATATTATCGTAAGTTTATTCAAGACTTCTGCAAGTTAGCGGCATCGTTAACTCAGTTGACCAAGAAGAATCAAGCTTTTGCTTAGGATGAAAAATGCGAGAATGCATTTAAGAGTCTAAAAGAGAAGCTAACGTGTGCACCAGTATTAGTTATTCCTAAGGGGAGCGAAGAGGTGGCGGTATACATAGATGCATGTGATACCGGACTAGGTGTTGTACTGATGCAAAGAGGTAGGGTTGTAGCTTATGCTAGTCGGCAACTGAAACCATATGAGAAAAGATATCCTACCCATGATTTGGAATTGGCAGCTATTGTGATCGCGTTAGAGATGTGGAGACAATATCTCTTGGGAGAAAGATTCGAGTTGTTTACCGATCATAGGTCATTAAAATATCTTTTCTCTTAAAAAGATTTAAATCTTCATTAGCAGAATGGTTGGAGTTCTTGGTTTCATATGTTTTCAATATTGCATACACACCCGGGAAGGGCAATGCGGTAGTTGATGCATTGAGTAGGAGACATGCCAATTTTGGGGCTATGTTTCTGGAATGGAGGCAACAAGAGTATATAGCGGGATATGATTTCAGACCTAAGTGCAAATTGGATCCAGAGATGTTAGCAGGTTTGACGATTAGACCGACCCTGATTGAGCGGATCGAATTCAGCCAGAGGGACGATCCTAACCTACTGGAAATCATCTCCAAAGTAGAGATGGTTACCGAACATTGAGGAAATGAACAAGTACGGACATGATCGAGAGGGATGTCTTCGAAAGAATGGGAGACTAGTTGTACCCAATGTTAATAGATTGAGAGATGAAGTGCTTGGGGAGTGTCATCACTCGAAACTGACTATACATCCTGGTGGTAACAAAATATATCGAGACATGAAGAAGACCTACTACTGTGAAGGGATCAAGAGAGACGTTGGGATATTTATATCCAAGTGCATGAATTGTCAGTTTGTTAAAGCTGAGCAAAAGAAGCCTAGTGATCTGTAACAACCATTGGAAATTCTCGAATGGAAATGAGAACCAAGTCGCAATGGATTTCATTGATGGTTTACCAAGGACTAGATCGGGTCATAATAGTATTTGGGTGATTGTGGATCGATTGACATAATGTGCAAGGTTTATACCAGCCAGGTCTAACAGAACGGCAGCTAGTTTAGTGGAATTGTATATGAAGTGAGTAGTGAGTTTTCATGGGGTACTAAAGGTATTGTGAGTGACCGAGATTCATTATTTACTAGTAGGTTTTGGAAGAGCTTATAAGAGGCTTTAAGGTCAGAATTACATCTTAGTACTGTGTACCATCTCTAAACCGATGATCAAACAGAGAGGGTGAATCGTGTATTAGAGGATCTCTTGAGAGCTTGTATATTGGATTTTGGAGGGTCATGGGATGACAATTTGCATCCGGTTGAGTTCGCATATAATAATAGTTATCAGTCCAGTATTGGTATGGCTCCATTTGAAGCTTTGTATGGAAGACTGTGCAACTCACCATCATGTTGGTTGGAAACCGGTGAGAAATTTTTTCTTTGGCCAGATGTAATAAGTGAAACTTCAGATAAGATCAAGGTTATTCAACAGCGAATGAAGGCTGCCCAAGATAGGCAGAAGAGTTACGCTGATAAAAGACGAAGAGATTCAAAATTCTCTGTTGACAACTTGGTATTCGTCAAGATTTTCTCAATTGAAGAGTGTGATTTGGTTTGGTAGGAGAGGTAAATTAGCACCAAGATTTGTTAGTCATTTCCAGTTCTCGATCAAGTTGGGAATTCAGCGTATAAAGTTGGATTACCTGACAAGATGGCGGGAGTGCATAATGTATTTCAAGGTTCTCAGTTAAAGAAGTTCGTGCACGATCCTGATATAACTATTTCACCAGAACAATTGGATGATACTGAGATAGAACCCGAGGCAATTGGAAATAGCAGATTGGTTGTATTGTCGGACATGATACGAAGCAACTTCGAAGGAAGACGGTGAAACTGGTTGAGGTCCAGTGGAGTGATAATAAGAGTGACTGTACTTTGGAAATCGAGGAGAGCATAAGGAAGTCGTATCCAGAGCTCTTTACTTGGTATGATTTTAATCGCGATATAGTTATTCCCTTGTTAGTAAACCGCATGCTAGGATAGGTTTGTTGTGTTATTATGTATGTTTGATTGTTTGTAAATGGCTGATAGGCATGTGGGCACCATCGTATGTTTTTTGGTTAAGGAATTTCGGGGGTGAAATTTCTTAAGGGGGAGAGTATAACAACCCGCACTCTACGTATCGGAGGATCGTAGAATATTTGTTTTATTTTCATACGAAGTCATATGGTCATGTAACTTTGGGAAACGACTATTTGGGTCATTTCCCACATTCACGATCTTTGCCAAATTTTAAATGACCATTTTGCCCATGGAAAATCTTGTTTCACCTATAACTTTTGATTGGTAAGGATTTTTGATTTGAAGCCACTTCCATTGGATTCAAATGATGGTTTTCGATTCCGTAGAATGATCACAATATTCAAACGGCTTACCGTTTGGAAGATATGGCTGAAATAAGATTTGAAGATGGAAAAACAGCCTAACTGGGCTTAACATGGTGATTAACAGCTAGGCCCATAACCCATTTCAAAAATAGGGTTATGGTAGGGAAGAAAGGAGTTGGAGAATCATCTTCTTTCATTTTTCTAGCCGCCACAAACATTTCTCTACCCCTAATCGTGGCTTCCAACTTCCAAATCTCTCTCTCTAATCACTTTCTAATCACCAATTGATCAAATCTACAACAACAAGCCGAATTAGCACCAAATTCAATATAGAATTGTTGCATCACATTGGAATCTGAACCAAATCAGTAAAAATTTCAGATCTGACATTTATTTTGGGCTAAATTGAGTGATTTGCACGTTTATACAGGAATTATGGCTAATTAGGGGTGATTAGCAATAATTAGCGAAATTTTACATCTAAAAATTCTGGAAAAATATGTGAAAATTCCAAAATCATATTTTATGTCGTTGGCATGAATTTGGCTTAATTTAGATTAAGTTTGCTAATCCTGTAGTTAGACATGGTTAAAGGAAAAATCACATGGTCAAAGGGAAAATCATTATTTTGGGTTTGTTTGATCTAAATTAACATATGAAATCCTTGTTTTGATGTTTTTGGTTGATTCTACCTTTTACTACTACTATTTGGTATATTTTGAGATTGCATAGGAAAGTTAGAATGGTTGAAAACACCATCGTTTGGCGAAATTAGCTTGCTGGAAAAATTGCATGGTTTTAGTTCCTGATAGTGGCCACGGTCACGAACCGCTAGGAGGGGAGGGTCATGAACCGCCAGGAGGGGAGAACCAGGGGAAAGCCAGGTTGGAGGGGCCACAAACTTCCCGGCTTGGGGGGGGGGGTATCACGAACATCCTGGCTGGGGAGACCACGAACCGCCGGGCTGGGGGAGACCACGAACTACCGAAGGAGGACCACGACCCGACCTTGATGATGACTATAACTGAGACGTGATGGTGACTCTGAATCGATTCGGATTTAAGCTTCTGTCACATGACGACGATCGTAAATTCTTTTGAAGATCAACTCCAATCCGACCAAAACCCGAGATGGAAGGGAAGTCCAAATAGGGAGTTATTACTCAAGATCTAGATGGAAACCAACAAGTTAACTTCTGGAGTGGGGTTTTGCTGCCGGACATGGGCAAAGGAGTTATTGATATCTATAACTTTGGTTCATCATTGAGAGAGGGGCATGTAGACAGACCAGAGCCAGGGCTATGTGGATTGGTTGGCCCATAACCTAGAGCCAGAGATATGTGAATTGGGCAGGGTTATTGACTATAGACAAGGGCAGTGTGGTCATAGCAATAGTTGAATGGAGTTGGACTCCGTTATGGCCCCAAATGGATTCGGTGATCAAAGCAGCAGATACCGTGTGCTTTATGCACTAAGTGAGAGATGCGAGGATGATTGCTATGTTTGATGTTTGCTATCACCATGACACTCACACTTCCATTTTACACTCTATTTAGTGTTTACCTTAGGGTATTGTGCATCTTGTTGTGCTAACTTTTTCGTTGCAGGTCCAAGTCAAGTATGATTATTTAAGTGATATAGATTTTCTATCGCTTACACCAGACTTTCATCTGACCCAGAGTTTTATGTCTCTTCTTATTACTTTGGGTGCTCCTAAACGAGCAGACTAAGGGCAAGTTAGATTGTTATGCACAAGCAGCTGTCCGGAGACGAGCAGGAGGATTCCATGTACTTTATATATATTCTCCTTGTGTTGTTGTTAGTCACTTCTTTGGTCATTAGTAGTGCACCCCTTTTATTTCATTTGGAGGCAGTATTTTAAAGTTGTAATAATTGGACATGAAGCTATATTTTGGTTTTCGCTGCTCTGATGGATATGGTTTAGTTTTCAGCTTATGTACTGTCTTGCATGTTTTATATCAAGTTATGTTATTATTATATTTTATTCCATGTGTTGTGAGATACACTACGGGTTCTTCGGTAATCACTGTTTCAATATATTGACGATCGTTTTGTGCTAGTCGTGCATTGGTACAACGCATTTCGAGGGTAATGTCTGATGATACGGGGAGACCGTCATATAGTGGTTCGAAGCTAGGGAGTGCATTGAAGTGGTGACTAAAAGGGATAAAGATTTATGTTCGAATCAAGGTAGATTTGTGATTCGAAGGTTTTGTTTGAAACCGATTAAAATAGTATGCTTCTTTTACACTTTAAGTAGAGTTCATTGAAGCTCGAAGCACAATGTTTCAAAGTCTACTATTTTGAAGCTTGACGCAGGGAGTGTTTCAAAGTATGAAACAATTTGTTTTGAAGCAAAGTATTTTAAAGCTTAAAGTAACCTTTCGAAGCACGAATTAGAATACTTTGAGTTTCTCATTAGAGTGCTTTAAAGCTCGAAGCAGCATATGTAACAAGTTGCACCTCAACGAGACTAAATTTTTACAAGAAGAAAAATCCAAGTCCATTAAAACACTAATGTTTGTTTGGTATCCTATAAATAAAAAAAGATATTTATTAGAACTCAAGTAAATATCTCACATCGAATTAATGGTTAGTAGGTACTTATTAAAAAATTGGCACTTTCAACTCAAGTGTCTCTATGTTATCTCAATCCTGCCTTGATTACCAAGACTTGTATACAACCTAACCCACTGGTTGTTTTAAAGAGGGGATTAGAACAATTGTTGAGGTAATAGGTAAATTATACAAATTAATACATAACACCACATATACTGATTTTTTTTTACCATTTTAGTTATTTCATGTTTATCAGTGTCATTCAGGAAACACCACTATGCACATACTGCACCCATCTATCTGACTGAATATATATAATAAACATATATGTATGTAAATGTATTCCATTATAACACGTTGGTTCTAGATGCTAACCATAGTATCATTTGTGGTCATCTCGCTAGGATCCATCATCTTACAATGTCATAAGTATGGTCATCGTTTTGCCTTGTCATAAATATGGCCATTGTCTCACTATGTCATTAGTACGGTCATCATCTTGCCATGACATAAATATGGCTATCATCACACCACGTCATAATATGGTCATCATCTTTCCATGTCATGTATTAATGACTATCATCCTATCATAATGATACCTAAATCCAGCTAACGACCCAATATCCCCTAGCATAGGAATTTATTCATGGATTTAGTATCCATGATTTGTCTTTTCTACCACAGAATGGTCTCTTGTAGCCATTTTTTCTAGTTTTGGAAGGTATCTTTTGATATGATTAAAAGCCTTTCCCCTAGGCAAACAATCAAACTAAACTATATGGTGTCGCGTAGCCTCTTCCAAGCATCTCGATAGTGAAAGATCAATCTAGGTCTGTTAGACATAACCATATCCTTACTTGCTTTCATTATTTGATCGATGGTGATCCAATAACCTTGGGACAACTATCATTTTTGGTACTCACATGCCTGCTTTTTTGTTGCATGATTATCTAACCATCTATCGAACTTTTACGTTGCCCAATGAAATCAAGGCAATATCGCCTTGATGCACCCTTTTACATACCTTATCCCTGATGGACCACTCTATGCATACATCAGAGGACCATCCTAGGGTATTTCTCTCCATATGTCAAATGAACACTTGTTTCCTACTCAGTTATTCATCGAACAATCCCCTTAAGATAGACTACCAAATGTGGACATTTATTTCTTACTCTATTGTTGTCGCCAGTCTGTTCGAATGGGCTTCCTAATATCTGCTTATGCCTCCTATTTCCTTCTCCGACGGTGACTAAGATACCATCATTAAGACGTGCATTCCAATGTCCTAAAATATCTATAATTTTCCGGAACCCCTTTTTCCTACATCATAGATGTACTAAGATAATATTTAAATGCATGTATAAGGTTACAATTATAATTTCTACCTTTATTAGGCCCCATGACTAATTTTCAGTTCTTATGCGTTTAATTCATCATTTTAATTAAATACATTCAATTTTATTATTTCATTGTTTTTCATGTCATTACATTTTCTTTGCATTTTTATTTCCTTCTATTTTCCTTTATAAATTATCTTCTTTGCTTACCTATGTTTCTTTATTATTTGTCGTTGTTACATCAATTCCTCATTCCCTTTACACATATCATTCTTCTTTACATTTTACCCTTTTAGGAACCCACCATATTTTAATTAGTTGGCATTTGGTTTTTTTATTATTTTTGTAATTAGTCCACTTTCATATTTTTTTGTAAAAGACACGCGATATTTGTAACTACAAGTCATTCTTATCTTTTTATTTTGTATTAGGCATACAATATACAACAATTATCTTATTTCATACTTTTCTTTCTTTTCAGAACATTTGATTACTTGTAGTAACATCTGTCTTATTTTTTAAAGGTTTAACTGAAAAGATAGAATTTACCTACTTTAACGTTCTTTTCAAAATAGCTGAATTATAAATAAAGTCCCAAAAATGAAATATAATACTTTCCTTTGTAAGTTTCCAGAAACAATATTTTTTTATTTAAATCAACCTAAATTAAACATTGATATTTCTATGACTTTCAATTTAATATTAGACAATTCTGCACAACAAACATATGTTCTTTTCATTACTTTATGTCTTATCAGCAGCCTACTTGCCTTTGCAAAATTTCCAAGGATTATGATTCTATTCTCAGAATTACATAAAGATATTACGTTTCTTTTAATAAGTAAAGTAATGAGAATTCAACAATATCATATATCATCAAATAAAAAGATATATAATTTATGCACTCATGTTCAATGCTTTAGAAAACTTCAAGTTTAATTCAGCTCCATTTCCACTAGAAGTATTCTTTCTCTTTATAAATCCTACTTAAGGTTTTCAAATATTGTTTGCAGAAATCTATTGGATCTAATTAAAATAAAGTGACTAGGAATTGAATGGAGCTAAATCTGAAATTTTTCCACGTTGGAACAACTTTCTGATTTGAACATGCGTTATGATTTCCTATAATCTTCTCCTCCAATTTTGAATCTCATAATTTAAGCATAATTTCAAGAGTTATGGAGGAGGAAAATTTTTTATAAGAGCTTCCATGCTCATATGAATAAGAATGAGAGTCCTGTACGTTTATTTATAGACATTCAAATCAATGTCATTTGTACGATCAAAATTTATTAGATCTGGTTCGCACACTTTTTACAATGTGTTTATTTAATACTTCTAAGTTATGTTGTGTTTCTTTCTTCTTTTAACATATATATATATATATATATATATGGAAATTATCATAGTAAATTTATAAACTTGTATGTGTGGGTATATGTTATAAATTTACTTTGGTAATTTTCATTAACTTTCATCATTATTTCCTTTTAATGTTCACTTATTTTCATTAATTCCCTCCTTATCTTTGCTCATTATTCTCATACGTTATATAAAAAAAAAATCAAAATTTCAAAAAAGCAAACTTAGTAATCAAATCAAATCCTCTATCCCCTTATATTCAACCAATTAGGACACCCTAAATTCCATCTTTTTGCAATTAAGCCCTTTTCTCTCTCTGACTTAATTGCAAAGAGGTGAAAATCAGAGACACTGATTGGTTGGAGATAGGGGATTTTGGGTATAGAGGATTTGATCTACTGTGTAATGTCCTCTCTTCCTACCATTACGCAACTTGCCATCACCTCAAACTTCTCTAGCCATGGAAATATACTTTCGTACAATAACAACCCCATCCCTTCCCCTCCGCATACCCCATCGGAAACCCTCCGCCTCCCTACTCCAACCCTTTACCTCCTTCAAACCGTTCTTTGAGATTACTCACTAGAAATCAATCGGCCTGGACTTCCTGCTTAAGCATTGTCCAAGGAATGCCGAGAAGTACCTGTCGGTTGATTTGGTGCCAACCTTCACAGGTAATGCTCTCAAATCTACATCGGAAGTGATTCAAGCTGGTAATACACAATGGAGTGAGGCATTGGTGGTTTTTTTCTTGATTAACCCAATTCTTACACGACAATATGCAGAAGCTTAGAACGATCTGGAGGCTGAAAGGAGAAATCAAAGTGAAATCGAATGGTATGGTTTATTTTTTCAACTTCACCTATAATGAAGATAAAGACCGGATACTGCAAGTAGGCCCAATTATAATGAGGAACAAGTTGTTTATTATAAAAAGATATGACGTAGCATTGAGTAATGTACAAGGTAGCATCAGCTCTGCTCCTATATGGGTTCATTTCTACAACATCCCTATTTTTGCATGGACGCGCTATGGAATAAACTGGTTACCCAGTAGACTTAGAAGGCTGATATGTATGGATGAAGCAACTGAAAAGCTCGACATAATTCTTTGGGCCAAATGTCGGATTGACATCAAAGCGAATGATGAATTTGAGGTGAATTTAGTTGAGGGTGGAACACAAATGATCAAAGTAGAGTATCTCTAGAGACTGGATATTTGTGTATAATGTAAAACTTTTGGACACAAGACTACTAAATGTAAAATAAAAAGGAGGCAGAGAAAGTTGTGGCCAAGTAGGGAGTTGGAAAAATAGTAAAGCGAAGAAAAGGAAATTTTGAAAAAAAATCTGGTGAAGAGAGTCTACATGGTTCACGAATGGAAAAAGTTGCAGTAAATAAGAAGAGGAATCCCTTTGTTTTTACAGAGTTAAGAAAGTTTTTAACCCAACTAATTAAGAGACTATTAACATTAAAGAGGAAAAGGTTGGTGACGATGGCTTAGAAGAGGGTGAAATTGAAAATGACAAGGAGTTTGAAGCAGTCCTGTTAAACGAAGTGAACAAGGATTCAACAAAAAGTAAGAGTTTGGAAGTAAATAACTTAAGCAATGAAAAAGGAAAAAGCAAAGAAAAGAAATCTTGTGTTTCAACTGAATTAGCTGAAGGGGAAGACAGAAAAAAAGAAACCTTTAATGATAGAGAAAGATGGTAGTGACATTAATTTCAATGTAGGAGAGAGTAGTCGGCAAGCAAATGAGAGGGTCATATTGGATAACTTTAATAGTTTTGAAGCATTATTGGAGCTAGAAAACAATTCAAAAATTGAAGACATAGAAGAACAACTGGATAAGGCTAAGACAATAGTGGATAAGAAAACTAGCTCTGAAATATGTAAATTTAATGTTGAGCAAGGACAAAGCATGCATGAATTAAATGTCATTCATGAGGAGAATGTTAGCAGGTCAAAGGCTTTAAAGCAACAAAATGCATGCAACTTTGCTATTCCCATTGAAGATGAAAATGACAAACCTAACCGAGGTGCAAATGCACCATCCACTACACTAGTGGAAACTAAAATGAATGTATATAGGAAATTTTTAGAAGTTGGTATGCTGATCGGAACAACTGCATTAATCATGTTGGTGCAACTAATAATGATCTAAGCCCAACCGAGTTTGATAATAATAAACATATCAAGGACAAAAAGAAATCACTTCCACTGCACGTGCATGTGCACAAACAACCAGATGGAATACACAAGGAGAATTCCAGAGTAGGTAATCATGAAGTGTTTCAACAACAAAGAAACACTCATCATTAACTCAACAAAAAGTAAGTTTCAAAAACTATGATAACTTACTTCCTCTCAAGGCATATATACCCCCTCCCGATTCACCAGATAAGACGAAGCAACTAGTCAATAAACTATCATGTCAACAGGTAGCTCATCCTCGGTCACATCTGCCAAAAAACAGCAATACACCCAACAAAAATAAATCCCGTTAGGCTTCTGGATTATCTTCCTTTTCATACTCCCCTTCATCTGAGGAATATCCTGGGTATCCTGATACAAGTCAGCCTACGACATGCAGGAGGTTAAACGAGTTGCTTAACCTCCTCAAGTCTAATCAATGACACAAAAAATAGGGGTCTAGAATGTTAGGTGTGTTGTAACAACCCGAATTCTGACATACCATTTTTTTTTCAAAATTCTAATCTATTGAAACTCTTGTTGGTTTGTCTGATATCCTGCAGAAAAGACAGAGATATAAAATATAATATAATCAAAATATAGCCTTACTCGGATAATAATACTTCCTAACCAGTATCCAAAGCTATCATATCTCTGTCACTAATCTAACCTACGAGTATGTTATAAGGAGTGAGTCAGAACACAAGTTCTAGCGAGCAGATTTAAACTACACATTTTGGATAACCCTACATGTACCATTCAGTTACATTTTCTTATTTATTAGGTTACTTGTGTTAACAACACTCAAGGCTTACACATACGTCGTACCCATCTACTTCCCAGTGGATTAACCTAATACAGTATATATGTAGCTCTCTCCACATTAAGGTACACCCACCCAACATTATGGTACACCCCACGCTACCCCACTCACACAATCTCCGCCGTAACGCTACAGAAATATAAGCAGTCCCTCATTCTATGCCGGAACGACATACGGATTTCTGTATAACAGTGCTACGTTCCGCATGGAACCGCCATCGCCATGCTACGTAAGGTACGGACTGACACCTACGATCGAATCAGATTCCATCACAAAGTAATGCCCTAAAGTCTACGATACACCACACAGAGCAGACATACATGTATCTAAACTTTCTCACGTACATATCGTCAATCGTACTCGATGCCTTAATCTTTACGATACACCATCCGGAAAGACTATACATGTATATGTACGTATTATCTACTATGCATCGAGTTCCGCAACAGGGCTGTACCAGAAACATGGAACTCGGTCGGGAGCTTTTTTAAGTATCTGTATACATAGATATTAAGGCCTGCATTTTGATGGTGGCTATGGTCCCACCAGACCCCTTCCTCAACTAGTGAAAGACATACAAAATTGAGAGCTAGTGACGTGGCCTAGAAAAACAACAAACAACATCCTAATTGGCCTATCCCGCAACCAAAGCCTTGACAGTAAAAGGTCGATGGTCTGTAGGTTTAGCTCCCCGTCTTTCCGCATCACGCTAATTGCCGATGGATGATACCCGACGACTACCATCAAACAAATGGTTAAACCTGCAAAAGGAAAACAGATAAAATGGTCGTAACGCGCCTAGTCAAAAGGCAGCAGGATCATCAAATCATCTAAGCCACCTACGACCTTCTGACAGCGCAGCCTTAATGCTATCACCGCACAAAGGACTACCAGGAGTACCGTCCATGTCCCTGGAAGTCGCGTGCTTCCCCTTCCAGTCCTTCTGTAACAACCCAGAAAATCAGAACCAATTAAATTTTTTTATTTTGACTATTTCAGTGAATTTTGAATAGCTAAAATAATTTATTTTAAATAATAACGACTAAAAAATTATTTAAATCGAAATTAGAGCGAATATATTTATTTAATTTCTAAAGGAATTAGAAATAGTATGGTAGCTTGAAAGGTCAAAGCTGAACTTTGACTGAATATACAGGATTCAAAATTTAACGGATTTTAGTGAAACCAAAAATATCTAAATCTGTTTAAAAATATCTTTCCAACGAATCCGAAAAATCAAAATTTCATAGTGGGAATAAGAAGTTATGACCAGTTGAGTATTCAGAACATTCGCTATGGAATATAGTATAATTTATAGCCCGTATAAATGGCCATTATACAAACGATCTCCGTTTTTGATGAAACCACTTTTGTCGAATCCAGAATGTCAATTTATTGCTAATTTTAAGTTTCTAGAATTTTTGGAATTAATTTGCGAGTGCAGTAAATTAAACTCTGATTTGATAATTTTTGTTGAATTTGATCAACCGTTAAAAAGGCTATTTTTCAAACGATCTCCAAATTCGATGAAATTAATTTTGTTAGGATCGTATCGTCAAAACATAGAAATATTTATTTTTTGGGAATTTTCGGAGCCCATATGTGGCCCCAATGAATTTAAATGTACAATCGAAATAATTTAATAAAGGATTTAAATTTTAAATTAAGGAAATCAGGCCAAAAATAATCGTTTGGGCTGACGTGACCTAGCCCACTAGTTCCAGAACAGGGGAAATTAGGTAGGAACAACTCCTGTTGGACTGAAATTGGAGTTATTATGGATTTACTGGTTTATTTGCAAAATGGGTAATTAAATATTATAAAAATACTCTATACAATACGAAATCCTAATACTATACAGTACATAGCCGCTGCCACCATATGAAATCCATGGCCGATACCACTTCCTTCTTCCTTTATTAAAAACGAACGATCTACACCTTAAAATCATATACTCCTTTAGACATTATCAAAGAGATATTCATCCTCTACAATTCCATATGGATTGATCCTCCTTAGGTGGCATGAACTCCGAGAACCAACGCCCTGAACCCGCGTCATTCGCAGCGCCTCCATGCTCCAGAGGTGCGATCACACCTGACATGGCGGTCCCCCCTTGAGCGTCGCACCCTCCCCTCCGGCGTGGTAGCATCAGATCATCATCTCGTGCTTTGTATTGCTCACGAAAACAAACCCTAGGATTGAACAGAAAGGGTTAAAACGTCGGCCTAACTGTTATAAGGAAGAAAGGTCATTTTCTTTATTTAATTAATTTTAGAATGTTATCATCACAAATTAAATCATAACTCACTCATATGAACTCAGAACTGAACGATTTTCGAAGCATTGCGATCGTGAGCCCGAGATCTGCGTTTCTAGATTGAAAAGAACCAATTCTGAGCTAATCAAATTTTGGCCAAATTTTCAGATCTGAACCATTTAGATTCAAACAAATGTGAGAATTCTATTTTATTTTTATTTTTAAATAATTAGAATTAATCATGATTGTATTATCATTGATCCGCTGTAAATTTCTACATGCTATGCTACGTGATTTGATCTGTATTTGATGTGTTATATATATCTGTTAGTTTAGGTGATATTGTGTTACAATTGAATTTGTAACAATAAATCAAACACTTTTGTTATTTTGTTGAATCAAAACATTCAACAAAAATGAAGCATCACCTTAGTTATATTTTATTGACATTATATTTTCAATCAAAATATAATTTCACTTTTGTTGTTTGATTGAATTAGAATTTTCAATCAAAATAAAATATCAATTTTTTTGTTTGATTGAATTAGAATTTTCAATCAAAATAAAATATCACTTTTGTGTTTGATTGAGTCACAATTTTCAAACAAAATAAAATATCACTTTTGTTGTTTGATTGAATTAGAATTTTCAATCAAAATAAAATATCATTTTTGTTATTTGATTGAATTAGAATTTTCAATCGAAATAAAATATCACTTTTGTTGTTTAAATGAGTTAGAATTTTTAATGAAAATAGAATATCACTATTGTTGTTTGATTGAATTAGAATTTTCAATCAAAATAAAACATCACTTTTGTTATTTGATTGAAATAGAATTATCAATCAAAATGAAATATACACTTTTGTTATTTGATTGAGTTAGAATTTTCAATCAAAAGAAAATATCAAATTTTGTCATTTTGTTGAATTAGAATATTCAACAAAAATGAAGTATAAATTTCTATCATTTTATGGAATTATTATAAAAAATTAAATGTTCATGTTTTAGAAAAAAAAAGAACATTACATTCAAAAGTTCACATTTTTAATGTAATACTAGAAAATAGAAAATGCTCATGTTTTGAATAAAAATATGATTTCATTAAACTTTGCATTTTTAATGACAGTAGAAAATGTTCATGTTTTGAATAAAAAATGATTTTATTAAAAATTCATATTTTAGTGTCAAGAATGAAATATAGAAAAATGTTAATGTTTAGGATAAAAACATGATTACCATGAAATACATTTTTAATGTAATGTTATTAAAATAAGAAAAGTGTTCATATTTTAAAATCAAAACATGATTTTATTAAAATATACATTTTAATGTAATGTTAGAAATTAGGAAAAGATTCATGTTTTAAAGAAAACATGTTATACATTAAAATTTCACTTTTAATGTAATTGGACAATGTTCATGTTTTAAAGTAAAACATGTTTTTAAAATAAAAACTCACTTTTAATGTAATAATAGAAATAAAGAAAAGATACACGTTTTAAAGTAAAACATGTTTTACATTAAAATTTCACTTTTTAATGTAATAATAGAATTTAGGAAAAGATGCATGTTTTAAGATGAAAACATGTGTTACATTCAAAATTCACTTTTTAATGTAATATTAGGAATTGGACAAACAAGCATATTTTAAAATAAAACAGGTTTTCATTAAAAACTTTGTTTAATGAAATAAATAAATCATTATAAAATGTTCATTTCTGAAACAAAGGCATGTTAACATTAAAAATATCATTTTTATAAAAGAATGATTCATATAAAAATGATTCATGTTTGAATAAGAGTGTTGAAACGTTAAAATCACAACTATTAATGTAAAGTTTGATTATTGGAAATATTGTTAAAATTACATTTACATTTACATTGCATATATTAGAATTTATATGCATTGTTTAAATCACATTTATATTTACATTGCATATAATAGAATTTATATGCGTTGTTAAAATCACATTTGTATTTACATCGCATATATTAGAATTTATATGCGTTGTTAAAATTACTTTTATATTTACATCGCATATATTAGAATTTGTATGAGTTGTTAAACAATTGAAGCATTTCACTTTGTATGTGTCCCTCTTTTTTTCCCTTGTGGCTTGGCGGCTGAAGAGCTGCTCGCCTCTGTTTTCCTATCAGCTTGCTTTCTGTTATTATTACTCTGATTCTTTTCACGTTCCTGCTGTGCATTTCTGTCATTATCCTCATAGCGGCAAGCCATCTCGATTACTTCATTAAAGGGGAGCTTGATGTGAGCAGTGACCCTGTTCAGGTATTTCTTGGAGAGGCCACTGAAGAATCTTTTGTTCTTCTGCACTGGTTCCTGAACTAGCTCTGGGGCGTAGCATGAGAGTTCCTCAAACTTCCGCACATATTCTGAAATAGTCATATCACCCTGCTGCAAATTTGCAAATTGATCATGGAGCCAGTCTACTTCCTGCGGAAGGATATACTTATCTTTGAAGAGTTCTTTAAATCTGGCCCAAGACATGTTGGCAACATTATTGCCAACTTTGACTGTATCCCACCAATTATCAGCTTCGTCTTTCAATAGCCATGTTGACAAAAAGCGCTTGACTTGATCTTCTAATTCCAGGCCTTCAAAGATTTTCTTGTAGTTCTTTAGCCATGCATGTGCCTCAATCACAGTCTCTCGCCCGGTAAAGGATACACCCCCAGAATTCTGAAATTCTTGGATATTTTATCCAAGTCAAGTCTAATAGAACAGCTCGAAGTCTAGCGCAGCTTTATTTCAGAGAGATTGTCAGATTACATGAAGTTCCCAGTAGCATTGTTAGTGATCGCGATCCGATATTTATATGCGTTGTTAAAATTACATTTATATTTACATCGCATATATTAGAATTTATATGCATTGTTAAAATCACATTTATATTTACATCGCATATATTAGAATTTATATGCGTTGGTAAAATCACATTTATATTTATATCACATATATTAGAATTTATGTGCGTTGTTAAAATTACATTTATATTTACATCGCATATATTAGAATTTATATGCATTGTTTAAATCACATTTATATTTACATTGCATATATTAGAATTTTTATGCATTTTTTAAATCACATTTATATTTACATTGCATATATTAGAATTTACATGCATTGTCAATTACATTTATATTTACATTTGCATATGTTAGAATTTATATGTAAAGTTGACTCGTCATTGGATCAATTTTCATGTAAATGAAATATATTTTGTTTGACAGTACATAGATATGATATGCCAACAAAAACATTCTTTTATTTGGCATATTAAAAACATTAGTGGAATTGTAACAACCCGTATTTTCAATAACCTGTTATAACATAAATCGAGGCAGAATTTAATTTATAAATCTGAATCAAGGGAAACGGGCTGTGCTATTGCATTCGTCTCGGAAAAATACGCGAAATAGAGTCCGAGTTTTCGAAAATCGGAGTCCGTATGACCCGATTAAGGCCCAACGAAGTTTTCAGAAAATTTTAAAGTAAAAACAGATTTCAAATTCAAGTTTGAATTTGGAAATTAGGGCAGTTGGGCGCAGGCGGGAAATTTCCCGCCAGACCACCCATGTCGACAGCCCTGTCGACTGGGCAGTCGACATGGTTAGGCCCAAGTCGACAGCCCTGTCGACTTGGGTGTCGACTTGGCTCAGCCGGGCAGTTTTGCCTGGTGCACCATTTTGGGAGTTGTGTTGAGTTTGGGGGCCAGATTCGGTTTTAAGGGCGGAGATTGGAATTAGGGTTTAATCCTAAGGTTGAAACTAATCCTAATCTCTATAAATAAGCCCCTAACCTAACCCTAAATCATCATTATTCAACCCTACAACTAAACTATGGCAAAATCATTCCTCTCATGGCCTGCACTCTCTTCATAAAATTCTAAGTTATTTCTATGAGAGATTTTCCATGCATACAAGTGTTTTCAAGCTTGTATGAGTGTCATTAGCTTGCATTCAAGTCAAGTTTCTATATGTACATCATAAAGCAAGGGTTTTGATCATTTTGGCTCAAGGGTTTTTCTATTGGAGCTTGCATTTTGGGTTTATTTGATTGCATAAGGGCTTTGTCTCAATCTATATATATTTTTGTGTCTTCATAAGCATTGTAAGCCCTTTTCTACTTTCATATTTAAACTCTAAAGTTAAATGAATGATGCAAGTTTGGTTGATCATTATTATATGCAAGTTTGCCATGATATGCAAGTTTACTATGTCATGTTATGCAAGTTTGATATGTTATGATATGCAAGTTTGCCATGTTATGTTATGCAAGTTTGCCATGTTATGTTATGCAAGCTTGCCATGTTATGATATGCAAGTTGTCATGTTATGTATGCAAGTTTGGATGGATCATTTTACTCATGTTATCATGTTATGCAAGCTTACCTTGAGTATATGAACATAAAGCTTCAAGCTTTATGCTAAAGGTTGCATTTTGACAACATGTAAGTTATCATATCTCTTATGATAACTTGCATGTGAGGCTAAATGCGAACTTATGGCCATTTCTACATGTCATTTATCACCATGTATCACCAATATGCTAAGTTTGGTTTTATGCATGCATTTGAGGCCTAAAAATGTAATATGCAAGTATATGAACATATGTACATTTCATATGCCACCATGTTAAACTTGTGGCTTCAACACCTTTATGTCATGATTATGCCAAGTTCCCTCTTTCTATCCTTTATGCGCTATTACGATATGTAAGCGATGGGATTGCGTTTGGGGTTGGGTAAACTTAAAAGACATAAAAACATAAGATTGGGAATTTACCTATTAAGTTAGGTCTACCCATTGGGAATTTACCTATTAAGTTAGGTCTACCCAAATGCTTGAAAACTTGTAATATGTTTTGTAAACATAATGGTCATGACACTTAGAAAATATAAGTGTGACCAACTCGAGGTTGGGTTGAGTTTGTAGCGTAAACCTACCCGGAACCGACCGGCTTAACTAGTTGCTACAAACAATAGGACCCAATGTGAGAAGTTGGTCATGTTGTACCTTGAACCCGAGGTTAGACCAAGTTGTGGTGTAAAGCTACCCGGAACCGACCGGCTTAACTAGTAACCGCAACAAAGTCTAATGTGAGAGGTTAAGGCACATTAATTAATTAATGCTTCATGATTAGGGTTAAGTCATGGTCCACTTAATACTTAACCAATTTGGGCTTGGTAGATTAATCAGGGTTAAGTCGTGAACTCATCGTTACACTTAACCAAGTTAATCCATGATTAGCAAGAGGGTTAAACCGTACTTAACCCACTAGAAAATCCTAGCAATGGGGGTCCACTCCAGCAGTAATCCCAAGTTTGTATCATTAAGAACCTAGGGACTAGGCTAGGGTGGGGGCACGATTACTGGACTTGAGGTAAGTGACCAAAAACGACGGCAGAGTGGTACGCCGATGTAGTTCCGGACGGACTATGGTCGTGCACATAGTCCGTATTTGGAGAAGTCAAGCATGGGTACCAGTAGATCGAGACTGTGCACTCATGTTTATGGTGTCCAGGGGTTGACACCCTTGGGCTTGATACACCCGACGGGAGACCCGACACAGTCCGACTACAATTATGTTTGGGCCGTATTGACACCAACACGTGACGAGTTAGGCTTATAGGGAGCCGATCGACTAGACCGTTTGGTTGGACCTCGTATTAGGGTCACTTCATGTTATTGGACCTCGTATTAGGGTCACTTCTGTTATTGGACCTCGTATTAGGGTCATTTCATGTTATTGGGTCAAAGCTTGGGCCAAGGGATCAATACGTGTTTATTCAAGTCATGTTAGTTTGCTAGTACACCTGTGGTGCAAAACCTTAAACCTGATTATGCGATGACACCTTTATCTATCATGCCAGTATGTAGTTATCCTTATGTTCATCCTTGCTTCTCATGCCAGTTAACTTTATCAGTTTACATTGATTGTAGTAGGGCTTACTCAGTCTTTTTGACTGACCTGTTTTTCTTTCGCCTCTTTTCTTCCGTTTCCCCCACCCCCCCTCCCCAGGTTCTCAGGGTGGGAATATTGGAGCTTAGCTTGGATTTCTGATCGCTTGCTTGTGGGATTTTAGCTCATGTACGGTCTTGACATGAAGCTAGCTATGGTTATCACTTATTTTGGGGATAGTACTTATGTATTTCAGTTTTTCAGTGATGTTGTTTTTATCTAGACTTGTGTATTTGGAAAGTTGACATTATGTTGTACCAGACTTGTTTTGAAATAGTTTGAAATCTTCCGATGTTTTACTTATCTTATTTACTCTGTTTACATATATACATATGTTCTTGTTCTGCCTTGATATATCATTATGCATGTTTACCTGATTCAAACGCCCCTCCAAAGTCAGAGTGCTTGCAAGAGCCACCCTGGCGGAGGTTGGGTGTTACATTTGGTATCAGAGCATATGGTTTACGAGAAGGAACAAAAAGGTTTTTTAAAAAAAAACTTTTGGAAAACTATTTTCAAAACCAAGTATAAAGTATTTTCCAAAGAAAAGTCTAGTTTATTTTAAAGGCTATTCCCCAAAAAGCCATTAGCAAATTTCCTTCGTTTTTCTCCATTCTGAATCTGTCTTTTTCTTCGTTTTCAGTATGGCCGATAACTTTACTATTCCGGAGGGAGTACACGTACCTCTTTGGTATAGGAGACTTTTGGAGGCTAGGGCGACCGAAGCCGGCCCCGCAGATGTTCCTCCTCCTCCTCCTCCGGTAGTTAATGTTCCTCCTCCTCCTGTTGCTGAGGTTCCTCTTCCTCCTCCCCCTCAGCATCCTCAAGCTGACTTCGCAAAGACTTGCAAAGATTTCAAAGCAATGGGTGGAAAGAACTTTCAAGGCACTGAGACTTTTGTAGAGGCCAGAAATTAGTTGAAAGAGACCGAGGATTTATTTGCTATCTTTGGGTTAGACGATCAGAGGAAGATTTTGTTGGCGGTTTGGCTTATGAAGGATGAAGCCACTTATTGGTAGGAAGTCACCAATGGTACTAGGCCTGTTGAGACTTGGGCCGATTTCAGGGCAAGGTTCGTGCTTAAGTTTCTATCTTCTACTGAGGAGAATCTGCAAATGGAGAGGTTCATAACTTTGAAACAAGGAGATATGTCTGTCAAAGAATATGTGAACAAGTTCAATCAGTTAGCTCGTTTTGGCTTGGATATGGTGAATACTCCTCAGAAGAAGGCTCTTCGTTTTGCTAGAGGGTTGAATGAGCCGTTGCAGGGATTGGCTATGTCACATATTCCCCATGGGCCCACGTTTGAGAGCTTGGTTGATATGGCGTTACTTCAGGGAGATGTCAAGAAAGAGATCAAGAAGAATGATACTCAAGCCAAGAAGACTGATTCCCAGTGGAAAGGAAATCAGGGTAATCCAAGTGGTCAGAGCAGTCAAGGCAATCAGAACAAGAACAAGAACAAGAGTCAAGGCAACAAGGGGAACAACAACAAGGGAAATAACAACAAGGGGAAGTGCCATTATTGCGGTTCAGTTGGGCATCTTATTAAGGATTGTAAGAAGAGGAAAAGGAAGAATGGTGAATGTTTTTTCTGGGGTGAGACTAGACATTTCAGTAAGGATTGCCCAAAGAAGCGAGGGCAAGGCCAGGGTCAGACTCAGCGTGTTGGACCTTCAGGAGGGCAAGTTCATGCTCTCAATGCCGCTCCAGTTCCCGATCGAGGTAGTATTTCTGTTGAGAGCCTTGTATATATTTCTGATTTTCCAGTTCGTACCTTGTTTGATTCTGGTGCATCGCATAGCTTTATCTCATTTGATCTTGTTGATAGTTTGCACCTTAGTACTAGCTTGGTAGATGATCCCGTCTGTGTCTCAAATCCTATTGGGGGTTCCGCCCATCTGTCTATGATATGTGGGGATTTGAGGATCTCTATACTGAGTGTAGAGTTCTTGTGTAGTGCTTATGTTCTTGGTTTTAGGGGATACAGATTGATATTGGGCATGGATTGGTTGTCCAGATATGGAGCCATCCTTGATTGTGAGCATAGGGTTGTGAGGCTCGTGACTCGCCTCGGAAACACCCTAGAAATTTCTTGTAATCCGAGAGGTCCCGTCATGTTGTGCTATCTTGAATCACTCGACTCGTCAATGGAAACTCTTCAGTCTGTGAGAGTGGTTCGAGAGTATCCGGATGTTTTTGATGAAGTTAGGGGGTTGCCCCCTAAGCGAGAGATTGATTTCCGCATTTATCTGGTGGATAATGCAAAGCCGGTTTCTTTTCCCGTTCGGCACATGGCTCCACGTGAAAGGCGGGAGCTAAGTAAGCAAGTGAAGGAGTTGCTTGAGAAGAACTTCATTAGACGAAGTATATCTGAATGGGGAGCGCCTGTGGTATTTGCTACCAAGGCAGATGGTTCTCTCCGACTTTGTGTTGACTATCGAGAGTTGAATAAGCTGACTAAGAAGAACATACACCCATTACCGAGGATTGATGATCTCTTTGACCAGCTTATCGGTGCTTCTGTTTTCTCTCAGCTTGATCTTGCTACTGGATTCCATCAGCTCAGGGTAGCTGAAGATAGTATAGACAAGACTGCGTTCAGAACGCCAGATGGATTCTTCGAATGGCTTGTCATGCCGTTCGGCTTGACTAATGCACCCTCATATTTCGTGGACTTGATGAGTAGGGTGTTCAAGGAGTTCTTGAACAAGTTTGTCGTGGTCTTCGTAGATGATATTCTGATCTTCTCTAAGGATGAGGAAGAGCACGCAAGGCATCTCGTGGAGGTGATGGATACGCTTAGAGCGCATCAGTTGAAGGCCTAGTTCTCCAAGAGTCACTTTTGGAGAAGGGAAGTTAGATTCCTTGGGCATATAGTATCTAAGCAAGGCTTAGCGGTGGATCCCGCTAAGGTAGTTGCAGTTCAGGATTGGAACACTCCAAGGAAAGCAACCGAAGTGAGAAGTTTTCTAGGTCTTGCAGGCTTTTATCGGAAGTTCATCAAGGACTTCGCGAAGATTTCCGCTCCTCTCACTAAATTGACGAAGAAGAATTTAGTTTTTGCTTGGAGCATAGAATGCGAGCTTGCTTTTCAGAGGCTCAAGAGAGCTCTCACATCAGCACCTGTTCTAGCTTTGCCCGATGGAGGGAAGTTATTTACAGTATACACCGATGCATGTGGCACGGGGTTAGGAGCTGTTCTGATGCAAGAAGGAAGAGTGATATGCTTTGGCGGTAGACAACTCAAAGTGCATGAGAAGAATTATCCCACTCATGACTTAGAGTTGGCAGCAATAGTATATGCACTCAAGGCTTGGCGCCATTATCTTCTGGGAGAAAGATTTGAGCTTTATACCGATCACAAATCATTGAAGTATCTCTTTTCTTAGAAGGATCTCAATCTGAGGCAACAAAGATGGATGGAATTCTTGGCGTCCTACGATTTTGAGATAGCTTATACCCCTGGCAAGGGGAATGTGGTAGCAGATGCATTGAGTAGAAAAAGGTTGACTCTGAGTCCTCTATTCGTTGAGATGAAGAATTTAGAGTATGTGGCAACCTTTGATTTCTCTATGGCGATTGAGTCGATGACCGGTTCTTTAACATCTCTGGAACTCAGACCTACCCTTCTTGATCAAGTTGGGGCTTCGCAGAGAGAAGACCCTCAGATAGTTGAGATTATGGATAAGCTGATTAGAGGAGAGGCGTCTAGTCATCTCGCTCGATATTCTATTGATGACAAGGGTTGGCTGAGGAGAGACGGAAGGTTATGTGTTCCAACGGTAGAAGATTTAGTAAGAAAAGTTCTTGAGGAAGCGCATCGCTCCAAGTTGACTATACATCCGGGCGGAGATAAGATGTACAAAGATATGAAGCGCATTTTCTTTTGGCCTGGGATGAAGAAGGATGTGGCAGAGTTTGTCTCTAGATGTATCATTTGCCAGCAAGTTAAGGCCGAGTCGAAGAAGCCCGGTGGGCTATTGCATCCTCTAGACGTTCCACTATGGAAGTTGGAGAGTATTTCCATGGATTTTATCGATGGGCTACCAAGGTCAAGGAAAGGGAATACGAGCATTTGGGTTATTGTGGATAGACTTACGAAGAGTGCTCATTTCATTCCGGTGAAGAGCAAGAGGACCGCATCTTGGCTAGCGTCTGTATATCTTCGTGAGATTATGAGACTACATGGAGTCCCTTCTAGTATAGTCAGTGACCGTGACCCAATTTTTACAAGTCAGTTCTGGAATAGCTTGCAAGAAGCTATGGGCACGAGGTAGAATCTAAGTACGGCTTATCACCCACAGACGGACGGTCAAACCGAAAGGGTGAATAGGGTACTCGAGGATCTGTTGAGGCTTTGTATTCTGAATTTTGGTGGTACTTGGGAAGACCATCTTCCTCTTGTTGAGTTTGCATATAATAACAGTTATCAGGCAAGCATAGGGATGGCACCATTTGAAGCTTTATATGGGAGGCCGTGCAAGTCGCCTACATGTTGGTGGGAGACTACAGATGAGCTTATACTTGGGCCTGATATGATCAGAGATACATCCGAGAAGGTCGAGTTGATTCGGAGACGGATGAAAGCGGCCCAAGACCGACAGAAATCCTATGCTGATAAGCGAAGAACTGATTTGGAGTTTGATGTTGGGGATATGGTTTTCGTGATGGTTTCTCCTTTGCGGAATGTGGTCCGATTTGGAGCCGTTGGGAAGTTAGCACCGAGGTTTGTTGGACCATTCCCTATTATAGAGAGGATCGGGCAGATGGCTTATAGAGTGGAGTTGCCCGAGAAGCTTGCCGGAGTACACGATGTTTTTCATGTCTCGCATCTCCGGAAGTGTTTACATGAATCAGCAGAGGTTGTTGAGCCAAGTGTTCTGAAAGATGTGGAAGTGGAGAAAGAGGCTACCTTGAGGAGAGCTCCGATTCGTATCTTGGGGACAGAGACCAAGAAGCTAAGGAATCGAGAGGTTAAGTTGGTGAAGGCTCAATGGGGTGAAGCCGAAGAAGACGCAACTTGGGAAACCGAGGAGAAGATGTGTGGGCTTTATCCATTCCTTTTTGAGGGTACACTCTCAATCTCTTTTCTTTGTTAGCATATCTTTCTCTTTGCTATCCATGTTTATTTAGTTTATCGTGTTAATCTCGTCATGAGAACCTTAGGTAGAAACCCTTTGGATGAAACATGTGTTTGAAACATGTTCTGCTTGATGTTTGCAAGTGGTTGCAAGTGTTTGCAAGTGGTTGCTCGTGGATGCATTATACACATTAGGCACTAGATCGGCTCACACACTCCTCATATTGCATATGCATGAGTGTTTACGCTTATTCATGGATTAAAATTTTTGTGTTATCACATGGATGTTGCATATGGATGTATGTTATGTGCACACATATAGATGTTATACATTATGTTAGGAATTGCATACATATGGATTCATTTCACTAACATAATTTGCATTGATGATATTTGCATTAGATAAGTACATATACACACACCTTTGCATATGTTCATACAACATTTAGAATCTTGTAAGGACAATGATTGCTCGTGGATGATGTTTTGAGTAGATGGATGTTGGATGGTAGGATACGTTCTTCCCAACTTGAAGATTTCGGGGACGAAATCCTTTAAGGAGGGGAGAATGTAACAACCCGTATTTTCAATAACCTATTATAACATAAATCGAGGCAGAATTTAATTTATAATTCTGAATCAAGGGAAACGGGCTGTGCCATTGCATTCGTCTCGGAAAAATACGCGAAATAGAGTCCGAGTTTTCGAAAACCGGAGTCCGTATGACTCGATTAAGGACCAACGAAGTTTTCAGAAAATTTCAAAGTAAAAACAGATTTCAAATTCAAGTTTGAATTTGGAAATTAGGGCAGTTGGGCGCAGGCGGGAAATTTCCTGCCAGACCACCCATGTCGACAGCCCTGTCGACTGGGCAGTCGACATGGTTAGGCCCAAGTCGACAGCCCTGTCGACTTGGGTGTCGACTTGGCTCAGCCGGGCAGTTTTGCCTGGTGCACCATTTTGGGAGTTGTGTTGAGTTTGGGGGCCAGATTCGGTTTTAAGGGCTGAGATTGGAATTAGAGTTTAATCCTAAGGTTGAAACTAATCCTATTCTCTATAAATAAGCCCCTAACCTAACCCTAAATCATCATTATTCAACCCTACAACTAAACTATGGCAAAATCATTCCTCTCATGGCCTGCACTCTCTTCACAAAATTCTAAGTTATTTCTATGAGAGATTTTCCATGCATACAAGTGTTTTCAAGCTTGTATGAGTGTCATTAGCTTGCATTCAAGTCAAGTTTCTATATGTACATCATAAAGCAAGGGTTTTGATCATTTTGGCTCAAGGGTTTTTCTATTGGAGCTTGCATTTTGGGTTTATTTGATTGCATAAGGGCTTTGTCTCAATCTATATATATATATTTTTGTGTCTTCATAAGCATTGTAAGCCCTTTTCTACTTTCATATTTAAACTCTAAAGTTAAATGAATGATGCAAGTTTGGTTGATCATTATTATATGCAAGTTTGCCATGATATGCAAGTTTACTATGTCATGTTATGCAAGTTTGATATGTTATGATATGCAAGTTTGCCATGTTATGTTATGCAAGTTTGCCATGTTATGTTATGCAAGTTTGCCATGTTATGATATGCAAGTTGTCATGTTATGTATGTAAGTTTGGATGGATCATTTTACTCATGTTATCATGTTATGCAAGCTTACCTTGAGTATATGAACATAAAGCTTCAAGCTTTATGCTAAAGGTTGCATTTTGGCAACATGTAAGTTATCATATCTCTTATGATAACTTGCATGTGAGGCTAAATGCGAACTTATAGCCATTTCTACATGTCATTTATCACCATGTATCACCAATATGCTAAGTTTGGTTTTATGCATGCTTTTGAGGCCTAAAAATGTAATATGCAAGTATATGAACATATGTACATTTCATATGCCACCATGTTAAACTTGTGGCTTCAACACCTTTATGTCATGATTATGCCAAGTTCCCTCTTTCTATCCTTTATGCGCTATTGCGATATGTAAGCGATGGGATTGCGTTTGGGGTTGGGTAAACTTAAAAGACATAAAAACATAAGATTGGGAATTTACCTATTAAGTTAGGTCTACCCATTGGGAATTTACCTATTAAGTTAGGTCTACCCAAATGCTTGAAAACTTGTAATATGTTTTGTAAACATAATGGTCATGACACTTAGAAAATATAAGTGTGACCAACTCGAGGTTGGGTTGAGTTTGTAGCGTAAACCTACCCGGAACTGACCGGCTTAACTAGTTGCTACAAACAATAGGACCCAATGTGAGAAGTTGGTCATGTTGTACCTTGAACCCGAGGTTAGACCAAGTTGTGGTGTAAAGCTACCCGGAACCGACCGGCTTAACTAGTAACCGCAACAAAGTCTAATGTGAGAGGTTAAGGCACATTAATTAATTAAAGCCTCATGATTAGGGTTAAGTCATGGTCCACTTAATACTTAACCAATTTGGGCTTGGTAGATTAATCAGGGTTAAGTCGTGAACTCATCGTTACACTTAACCAAGTTAATCCATGATTAGCAAGAGGGTTAAACCGTACTTAACCCACTAGAAAATCCTAGCAATGGGGGTCCACTCCAGCAGTAATCCCAAGTTTGTATCATTAAGACCCTAGGGACTAGGCTAGGGTGGGGGCACGATTACTGGACTTGAGGTAAGTGACCAAAAACGACGGCAGAGTGGTACGCCGATGTAGTTCCGGACGGACTATGGTCGTGCACATAGTCCGTATTTGGAGAAGTCAAGCATGGGTACCAGTAGATCGAGACTGTGCACTCATGTTTATGGTGTCCAGGGGTTGACACCCTAGGGCTTGATACACCCTACGGGAGACCCGGCATAGTCCGACTACAATTATGTTTGGGCCGTATTGACACCAACACGTGACGAGTTAGGCTTATAGGGAGCCGATCGACTAGACCGTTTGGTTGGACCTCGTATTAGGGTCACTTCATGTTATTGGACCTTGTATTAGGGTTACTTCATGTTATTGGACCTCGTATTAGGGTCATTTCATGTTATTGGGTCAAAGCTTGGGCCAAGGGATCAATACGTGTTTATTCAAGTCATGTTAGTTTGCTAGTACACCTGTGGTGCAAAACCTTAAACCTGATTATGCGATGACACCTTTATCTATCATGCCAGTATGTAGTTATCCTTATGTTCATCCCTGCTTCTCATGCCAGTTAACTTTATCAGTTTACATTGATTGTAGTAGGGCTTACTTAGCCTTTTTGACTGACCTGTTTTTCTTTCGCCTCTTTTCTTCCGTTCCCCCCCCCCCCCCAGGTTCTCAGGGTGGGAATATTGGAGCTTAGCTTGGATTTCTGATCGCTTGCTTGTGGGATTTTAGCTCATGTACGGTCTTGACATGAAGCTAGCTATGGTTATCACTTATTTTGGGGATAGTACTTATGTATTTCAGTTTTTCAGTGATGTTGTTTTTATCTAGACTTGTGTATTTGGAAAGTTGACATTATGTTGTACCAGACTTGTTTTGAAATAGTTTGAAATCTTCCGCTGTTTTACTTATCTTATTTACTCTGTTTACATATATACATATGTTCTTGTTCTGCCTTGATATATCATTATGCATGTTTACCTGATTCAAACGCCCCTCCAAAGTCAGAGTGCTTGCAAGAGCCACCTTGGCGGAGGTGGGGTGTTACAGGAATCATCGAATAGTTTATATTTATATAATTATATATATGTATATATATATATATATATATATAAATTAAAATTAAATGAATCATGCACGGTAGTTCGCGTTTCGGAATCATAACTTTAAACAATTATACCGAAAGATCCAACCATTGGATTTCCCCAAAATTAGAACCATTAGGACTGCTTTGGGAAGATCTTTCCAACGATATAAACTTTGTTAAAATCCAACGGTTAGATTTCAAGATAAGTGTAAATAAAATTTTGATAAAAACAAGCCAGATCCGCCTATTGACCCGAAGCGTCGTTAAACTAATTTAGTTATTTTTATATATATAAAAATAGAAATAAATCATTATTAAATACTATTAATGATATGAAATTATTTTAAACTATACATATGCGAGAATCATTTGAAAAGACCGAGTTCAATATAATTTCAAATGATTTTATGACGATTTAAACCAAAAATATTGAAGATGGCAATTGAAGACCGACGATCTTCACATCGAAAGGATAACTACTGATGCCCAGCATTGGTTAGCTCCCAGTAAAGGGTTAAAGTGGTAGTTGTCCGGACGTACTTGTTGATTGTTCGGATAAGCGAGCACCGCTTGTGACGACAAGGAATCTCGCTCGGTCCGAACCAGTCGCTAAACCGACCCAGACCGTTCGAAACGCCCTATCGTTTGAGAACACGACAAAATAGAACGCATACAAAAGAACGTTTCATTGTATATTACAACAATGCATCAGATTACAAGAATATACAGAGTATAAATGAATAAATATTACACAGAAATATCAGAGATTTAAATTACATTTAAATACATAGCAGCGGAAAATAATACAATACACAACTAGAAGAGATATACGGATACAAAGCTTTCCGGATATCGTTCCAGCTGTAAACCAGGATCCTGTGAATATAAATCTGCAAAACCAAAACTACTAGCTGCCCGTGTCAAAATAAGGGCACCCAGAGTTTAGGTTAAAACAATAAACTCCAGGTCAGTCATGTGACTGGTGTGAGAACTAAAACAGTTATTAATCTTTATTTTTAAAGTTAGGTAAATCAAGGGACCACGCCGTATAACACGGAACGTGTTTCCTCCCAAGAATACCAGTGCATAAAACAACAGCGCAATGCTAAATAAAGAAGAATGAAGCTGTTATAAGACCCAGGTCCCATCACACAATGCAACGCAGTCTAGGATAGGGTTTTCCCTTATAACAGCCAAAGAATGCTTGATACGTTTAAAACAAATCATTTGATACTATTATAAGTGCATAGTGTATAAAACACTTCGAATCATAAGTATCAATCATAGGCGGCATGAGCGCCCCATCCCACTATGTCGCCATATATAGGATTACAACTAAAACCGCAAATGTCACGTATTTGGAAATTGGATTTCCTTCTATGAACCGAGGCCAGGGATCGTCCTTACCGTCTTCGAGACAATCTAGCCCATGTCTCCGGAACAGCCGCAACTGCCCCTTGGAGCGACAGGGCCGGTCCACACGGAGTGGATTATAGTGCCTGAACAATACGTCTCTCCGCCCTATGGGGCGTAAATGAGCCAACGAATGACTCCATCGGTTCGAGAACGACCGATCAATCCGAGGCGCCTCGCAACAGCAACAACCACATAAGTCAAACTCGTCAGGGCGTGTAAAACCACTGACGCCACTTCTAGCTAGAAAGAAACGCATGTCCTCCCTGAGGTCCTCTCCCGTTTTTGGTTCATACCGGGTGTGAAACTCGCGAATCAACGTTACACAAAGCTACGCCACAAAGGCCGTGCTTTGATCATCACCACAAGACTTTGCTTTTCAACAGAAGCCTCGATCAATTGCCACTTAGGCATGCCACACAGGCAATTCACTCCATGCGTTTGATATCCATCAATATATAACCCCTGAGCTCGTACGTCTCAGAGAAGGGCGTTAAGCAAGAGAATAAATTCTCCGCCGCCAAACAGGTATATATTTAATAGAGATCAATCACACGGACTAAAATCCAATGTCAGACACACAGTCCATTTACAAGTCCGTTCTGGGTCTGAACGAAACCGGAGGCACCTAGTACCCCGCATATCCATCGATCTCCAAGTACGTCTGGACGATCACTAACTGTTTCCATCTTCTTGGGTGTACAGCCCAATCAAGATCATCAGTTATCACCCAAACGACGTGAAGACTTCTGGTCTTCGACCACCGTCCTCATCTTCGACACCACGTCGAATCAGTTATTCAGAATGGGCTAAACCCGGTCTTTCTGAATAACTCGCGTATATCTTAAATAAGTGTTACACAAACACAACATACGCCTCATTCCAATTCATTAGTCACTAACCGTAAATTAATCAAGAGAATAATTCCCCAAATATTAACCCCGAAGGCCGAAACCAACATCAGATCAATATCCATAAAACCATTCTACTTAGCTAACCGACAGTTAGTTTCTAATTTCACATTCATAGGGAAATGTTCCCATTAATTTTATCAAAGATAAATTCTTGAATTTATTCTTTAATCAACTTTTGAATATCAATTCAAACTAGTCGGGATTAGCGAACCTTACCGAAGTAATCATTTGTTTTAATTTCCCAATCCCAACCTATTCATCACATGAAGTAAAACTGGTTATACTTCATATCTAACACCACGGTGTTATTGGTAAATTCAATTACCATTTCACGTTCAAATCTAATTAAAGATTTAACTATCGCCTGGAGCAAAACTGGTGATACTCCATTTCGATTATTTCAATCTAATTAAAGATTCATTAAAACTCCACTTAGTTTTAATCGTTAATTGGGTTAAAGAATCAGTGTCATTTAAAACACGGTTCACGATAAACCCAAAATCACATTCATTAATTATCGGGTTAAAGAACGAGTGTTATTTAAAACAGGTTCACGATAAACCCAAAAATCAATATCGATTCAATACCAATTAAATATTATTAAATTGGTACACTTCATTAAATCTAAATAAAAAGATTTAATCTTTTCTCAACTGGGTTCAAGAACAGTGTTAGTGAAGACACCACTCACGACAAACCCAAATCACATTTGATATTCAATACATGGCTCTGAATAGAAAATATATCGGCTTATATTCAATATCAAATTCTACGATTAACATATGTCGTATTGGAAATAACGATATAAATATCTACATCTTTCAAATTTCCATAACAACATCTGTATAATCCCGAATTCCAACATCGAAATATTCCGAAGACAATTTCGATTCAAATCCACTCCAATGCAATCATTGGAAATTTTGGTTAATTTTAAAACCCTTTTCGAATTCAATTTATTTATTTAAAAATAAATAAAATTATAATTCTAGTTCAAAACTAGTTCATTTCGATAAAAATCTATTTTTATCTTTTCAAATATGGAATTTTTCATCCCAAATCTTCACAAATCATTTCTTATGATTTTACACAAATTATTACTATTTTTAATAATTTTATCAAGGCCTGTACAGTCGATTTCCATCAATGGCCATCGAACTGCACTTACAGCGACCTTTTTCAAATTTGATTTGGACATAATTCCAAATCCAACCGTTAGATTTCAAATTTCTAGTATTCGTTAGAATGCTCTTTTCGATACGAACCCAACGGTTCCGGTTTTAGGAGAATCCGACGGTCGGATCTCCCGTAATGTCTGTTTGAAATAAATGGTCGAAATTCACGAACTGCCGCGGCGCGGCGCGTTCTATTCAGGCCATTATATTATATATATAATATATATAATATATACTTCGTCGATTTCTGTTTAAAACGAATTATATAAATAGTTTTAAATTCGTTTCAAAAGCAATTTCAACTTCCATTTCAATTCAAATCAAAATTGAATTCCTCTTTATAAACTCATTTTAAAATTCATTCCTATTCAATTCAAATTTCAATTCAATTTGAATTCATTTCAATTCGCTTTCAATTCAATTTGAATTCGTTTTCAATTTAATTCATTTCGAAATCGTTATATATTCAATTCATTTCGAAATCGTTATATATTCAATTCATTTCGAAATCGTTATATATTCAATTCATTTCGAAATCGTTATATATTCAATTCATTTCGAAATCGTTATATATTCAATTCATTTCGAAATCGTTATATATTCAATTCATTTCGAAATCGTTTTCAATTCATTTCGAAATCGTTTTCAATTCAATTCATTTCGAAATCGTTATATATTCAATTCATTTCGAAATCGTTTTCAATTCAATTCATTTCGAAATCGTTTTCAATTCAATTCATTTCGAAATCGTTATATATTCAATTCATTTCGAAATCGTTATATATTCAATTCATTTCGAAATCGTTATATATTCAATTCATTTCGAAATCGTTATATATTCAATTCATTTCGAAATCGTTTTCAATTCAATTCATTTCGAAATCGTTTTCAATTCAATTCATTTCGAAATCGTTTTCAATTCAATTCATTTCGAAATTGATAAAATCGATATAAATATCGTTCACGTCAAAATGGCATCAATCTAATCAACACGGCTTCATAAATTTCTATTTTCAAATATATCATGTCACCATATATTTCTTTTTTCAAAATAGTTGTTATTATCAAAATATTTCGTTCAACACATGACCAATCTCAAAGGATGAGTACTGTCAACACATGAACCGTTATTTTATATTGATAAAGATGTAAATTTTATTATCAAAATATTTCGTTCAACACATGACCAATCTCAATGGATGAGTACTGTCAACACATGAACTTTTATTTTATAATATTCTTTATTTTCTAAATTGGAATGAGGCCCAATCAATTACCATATAAAGTTAATTATATGGATTTCCATACAACACATGTATATAATAGCATTGAAAAATAATCAACCATCAACCAAAGTGCACTACACTGTATAAGCATCAAATATAGATATTCAACGCTTATAACAGTCTGTCAATCAATCGATCGACATATTTAATCAATCAGGATGAGTGAACTTCAAATTTCATCCCAACACCCGTGTGGGGTTTCAAACAATCACACGCATATTTTATTTGTGCAGTTGGGCGATGTGTAAAATTTATCGTCCCAATCAATGTCATTCAAATAGGTGTACATAAACAAACCGTTCGGTTTATAAATGAATATTTTATTTTATTCACTTCACGTTAAAAATTATATTTTTAACGATAAAACATTTTATTCCAACCTATGAATTTCTATTCAATTCATTTATTCAATAAAATGGTATTTTTATTTTTCTAACTTATTTTAGAAAATTTCGGCGGCATAACGGCACGATACTAGAAACGGGACGAGGCCTAGCCTTATCCCCGGTCTAGTGAAGGCCCACGCCATTCACACATCAATCAAATCAATTTCATTATGCAAACCACAAAATTTGGAGTAAGAGTCTAACCTAGCCTTACTCCTTCGCCTTATAACGGCGCACGTCTAATCCTAACCAATTTATCGATTCGATTTTTCACACCACAAACCACATTCAAACCAATATCGCAATCAATCACCAAACAGTCAAACAAACAAGTCCATGGTCTGTGGACGATTGTGTCGGGTGCTACTAAGCAACGTCTGCATCCTAGTATATATATAACTAGAAAAATAAATTGAAAGGTGAGAAATTCTCACTTATAGCTATCCTAGCTCCACGGCACTTCATTGCAGGAAATCTTCGTCGTTCCCGCCTTTTTGTCACCTTCGTTGTCCGCTTTCACTACATATGTAAAAATCGAATTTTTACTTCGCTATTCCGTATATAAAAATCGAATTTTTACTTTGCTATTCAATATATAAAAATCGAATTTTTACTTTGCTATTCAATATATAAAAATCGAATTTTTACTTTGCTATTCAATATATAAAAATCGAATTTTTACTTTGCTATTCAATATATAAAAATCGAATTTTTATTTCAAAGTTCAATATATAAAAATCGAATTTTTATTTCAAAGTTCAATATATAAAAATCGAATTTTTATGATATAGATTCCGCCTTTTCTATTTTAAAGATCAAATCTTTTTCCTTTTAAAGTTAAAACCTTTTTCTTTTTAAAGTTAAAACCTTTTCAAAAATCAGTTTTAATACCTAATTAAAATTCTTTAAAAATCAGTTTAAAATTCTTATAAAAAAAACAGTTTAAAATTCTTATAAAATCAGTTTTAACATTTTAAAAATCAGAACTTACTTATTTAAATAAAATCAGTTTTTAAACTTAAATTAAAATCAGCTTTACTTCTATATTTTTTTTATATATAAAATAAAAATAAAAATAAATAAGAAAAAAAAACTTACAGGGGGGCTTTGGCGGTCGGAGAAGAGGCTGAGGGCGCACGGGGGGGTCTGGGCGTCGGAGGGGGTGGCAGATGGCCAGAGGCGGCGGAAGGGTTGGATGCGGGTTTGGGGGGGGCTGCTGTCGCGATTGCTGAAACGGGGGGGGGGGGGGGATCTTCGTCGCGATCGACTTCGAGGAGGAGGGGGGGGGTTGGATGTGGCGGCGATCGATTAGGGGGGGGGGGGCGCCAGCCTCTGGCGGCTGCGACAGGGATTCCCCCCCTTTTTCCGTCGTCTCCCTTTTTTTTTTTTTTTTTATTTCTTTCTCTGATCTGAGAGAATAAGGGAAGAGGGAGGGTACAGATTTATATATATTTTTATTTTTAATTCATTTTATTTTTCTAAAAGCAACTTTTTATTTTGACCTCGAAACCGAACCCACCGCCTGTCGTCCATAGCTAATTACCCCCATTCCGAACACAATGGGATATATATCGTAAGCTGATTCGATCGTTTCGATCAGTTTCCGTTAAATTTACATTTAAATCACTTTATTGAATTTTAAACGTACATTTCAAATTACCGGGGTCACATACGAACTTTAAAAATTCCTGAAAAATATTTTCTAGCTTCGTATTGACGATACGGTCCCAACAAAACTAGTTTCGTCGAATTCTGAGACCGTTAGAAAAATGGCCAATTTCCAGTCGATTAAAATCAACTGAAACTGGTCAAACGCGTTTTCCTTTGCCACGCTCACATATTGATTCGAAAAATTATGAAACTTGAAACCTAGCAATAACTTTACATCCCGGACCCAACAAAACTGGTTTCGTCGAAATCCGAGGTCGTTTGCAAAATGTCCATTTTTAAGGGCCTGAATTCCATAGCGACTATTCAGAATTTTCAACTGGACATATCTTTTGATTCCCTATATGAAATCTCAATTTTTCGGATTCGTTGGAAAGATATCATCAATTAGATCCTAATGTTTTTGGTTTCACTAAAATCCGGATTGTTTTGCACCCGGTACATTCAATTGAAGTTTGAAATCGAATTATCGAACTACCGCGCCATTTTCAATTCTATTTATAATTATATATAAATATTTCTATTCTAACGACGACGCGTATAATATATACGTTCGAATTCTATTCAAAATAAATTTCACGTCGATTTTATTTAAAATAATTCATTTTAAATAATCAAAATTCGCTAAAATTGCCATAATAAAAATTTCAAACTGGCTCGCATTTTACGGGTTGTTACAATCTCCCCCACTTAAAACTTTTCGTCCCCGAAAATGAACAAAGTCGAAAGTGGTTTGATTATTAAGCTCTACATTCGGTCGGGCTTCCATTCTCCAACTTTTCAGTTTCTGAGAATTCCCAAAATTTCAAAAATTTGGCTAACACCCTAAATTTTTGAAAAATTTCGCCATAACCTCCCCTGCACCGGGAGCATCGGGGAATTTCAAATAGCTTCCCCGGTCCTTCAGATCTCAAAAAGAAAAAGAAAAAGCCAAGCGGCTAGCCAATAGGCTCATAAAATCATCATCACCCAAACAAAACAGTAAATTATGTAGTAAACATGTACCTATTTGTCGGGCAAACAAATTTTATTCTCTGCTCTAGCCTCCTTGCTATGACCTGTTCAATGATATATATGTATATGCAAGCAAATGCGACTAATTTTCAATATCGTTCAATATTTGATACAATTAGGCTAAATGGTTCAAAATTAGCAAACAAATAAACAAACAACACAAACATCAATCAATTAGTGAATTAGAGTTTCAAATACATAATTTTACTACATATACAAAAAATCATGTTTTTGATGCCAATTCACAACAATTGGGTTCTAACTATATATAAGTTTTGGTTCTCACACCAGCCTAATGGAAATATATAGAAAATCACACCTTCAACTCTCGAACACTAATTCTGATGATGTAGCTACAATCATCAGAATCGTCTTCGGGCGACTAGAGTGTGACTCTATATCTATCCAGTATATTAAAATTTCGAATACACGCGGATCAGACGTATACCCAAAATCTTTATATACTGCATTGTCCAAATCAATATAAATAAATAATCAAATAAGAATAGTTGATTTAAATTTTCAAAACAAAGAATGTTTTCATTTGAAAAATATACTCTTCACACTCGTTCTAGGATACTACTGATCCCATCTCTAACGAGTCATTCCCATTGGATTTTACTAACCCAATATCTGATGAATTCTTTCGTATGGTTCTAATGTGCCTTGTTCTCTGAGCTTTGTAAACCAAAGCTCTGATACCAACTGTGACGACCCGCAACTTCCCCGTAAAGGAAAGCGTCGGATAGTTCGAGAACAAACCACAACAGAACGTATACAGAAGAACGTTTCATTGTATATTACAACAATGCATCAAACAGCCAAACAAACAAGTCCATGGTCTGTGGACAATTGTGTCGGGTGCTACTAAGCACCGTCTGCATCCTAGTATATATATATAACTAGAAAAATAAATTGAAAGGTGAGAAATTCTCACTTATAGCTATCCTAGCTCCACGGCACTTCATTGCAGGAAATCTTCGTCGTTCCCGCCTTTTTGTCACCTTCGTTGTCCGCTTTCACTACATATGTAAAAATCGAATTTTTACTTCGCTATTCCGTATATAAAAATCGAATTTTTACTTTGCTATTCAATATATAAAAATTGAATTTTTACTTTGCTATTCAATATATAAAAATCGAATTTTTACTTTGCTATTCAATATATAAAAATCGAATTTTTACTTTGCTATTCAATATATAAAAATCGAATTTTTATTTCAAAGTTCAATATATAAAAATCGAATTTTTATTTCAAAGTTCAATATATAAAAATCGAATTTTTATGATATAGATTCCGCCTTTTCTATTTTAAAGATCAAATCTTTTTCCTTTTAAAGTTAAAACCTTTTTCTTTTTAAAGTTAAAACCTTTTCAAAAATCAGTTTTAATACCTAATTAAAATTCTTTAAAAATCAGTTTAAAATTCTTATAAAAAAAACAGTTTAAAATTCTTATAAAATCAGTTTTAACATTTTAAAAATCAGAACTTACTTATTTAAATAAAATCAGTTTTTAAACTTAAATTAAAATCAGCTTTACTTCTATATTTTTTTTTATATATAAAATAAAAATAAAAATAAATAAGAAAAAAAAACTTACAGGGGGGCTATGGCGGTCGGAGAAGAGGCTGAGGGCGCACGGGGGGGGGGGGGGGGGGGGGGTCTGGGCGTCGGAGGGGGTGGCAGATGGCCAGAGGCGGCGGAAGGGTTGGATGCGGGTTTGGGGGGGGCTGCTGTCGCGATTGCTGAAACGGGGGGGGGGGGGATCTTCGTCGCGATCGACTTCGAGGAGGAGGGGGGGGGTTGGATGTGGCGGCGATCGATTAGGGGGGGGGGGGGGGCGCCAGCCTCTGGCGGCGGCGACAGGGATTCCCCCCCTTTTTCCGTCGTCTCCCTTTTTCTTTTTCTTTTTCTTTTTTTTTTATTACTTTTCTCTGATCTGAGAGAATAAGGGAAGAGGGAGGGTACAGATTTATATATATTTTTATTTTTAATTCATTTTATTTTTCTAAAAGCAACTTTTTATTTTGACCTCGAAACCGAACCCACCGCCTGTCGTCCATAGCTAATTACCCCCATTCCGAACACAATGGGATATATATCGTAAGCTGATTCGATCGTTTCGATCAGTTTCCGTTAAATTTACATTTAAATCACTTTATTGAATTTTAAACGTACATTTCAAATTACCGGGGTCACATACGAACTTTAAAAATTCCTGAAAAATATTTTCTAGCTTCGTATTGACGATACGGTCCCAACAAAACTAGTTTCGTCGAATTCTGAGACCGTTAGAAAAATGGCCAATTTCCAGTCGATTAAAATCAACTGAAACTGGTCAAACGCGTTTTCCTTTGCCACGCTCACATATTGATTCGAAAAATTATGAAACTTGAAACCTAGCAATAACTTTACATCCCGGACCCAACAAAACTGGTTTCGTCGAAATCCGAGGTCGTTTGCAAAATGTCCATTTTTAAGGGCCTGAATTCCATAGCGACTATTCAGAATTTTCAACTGGACATATCTTTTGATTCCCTATATGAAATCTCAATTTTTTGGATTCGTTGGAAAGATATCATCAATTAGATCCTAATGTTTTTGGTTTCACTAAAATCCGGATTGTTTTGCACCCGGTACATTCAATTGAAGTTTGAAATCGAATTATCGAACTACCGCGCCATTTTCAATTCTATTTATAATTATATATAAATATTTCTATTCTAACGACGACGCGTATAATATATACGTTCGAATTCTATTCAAAATAAATTTCACGTCGATTTTATTTAAAATAATTCATTTTAAATAATCTAAATTCGCTAAAATTGCCATAATAAAAATTTCAAACTGGCTCGCATTTTACGGGTTGTTACACCGCTCTTCCGTATTGGACATATGGGACGAGGAATAAGGTGACTCCGGTTTTGTTCAGACCTAGAACGGACTTGAAAATGGATGTGTGTCTGACAATGGATTTCATTCCATGTAAATTGATCTCTATTTAATATATATCTGTTGGTGGCGGAGAATTTATTCTCTTGCTTTACACCCTTCTTTGAGACGCATGAGATCAGAGGTTATATATTGGTAGTTATCAATCGCATGGCGTGAATTGTCAATGTGACATGCCAAGATACAATTGATCAAGGCTTTTGTTGAAAAGCAGGGCCTTGTGGATGATGATCAAAGCATAGCCTATTTCGGCATAGCTTTGTATATAACATTACCTCGCGAGCCTCACACCCCGGTAAGAGTCAGAAACGGAACAAGGGAACGCAGGGAGTGCACACATTTCTTTCTAGCTAGAAGTGGTATTAGGGAGTGCACACATTTCATCTTAAAACATGCATCTTTTCTTAAATTCTTTTATTACATTAAAAAGTGAAATTTTAATGTAAAATATGTTTTACTTTAAAACATGTATCTTTTCTGTATTTCTATTATTACATTAAAAATGAATTTTTATTTTAAAAACATGTTTTACTTTAAAACATGAACATTGTACAATTACATTAAAGTGAAATTTTAATGTATAACATGTTTTCATTTAAAACATGAATCTTTTCCTAATTTCTAACATTATATTAAAATGTATATTTTAATGAAATCATTCTTTGATTTTAAAACGTGAAAACTTTTCTTATTTTAATAACATTACATTAAAAATGTATTTCTAGGTAATCATGTTTTTATCCTAAACATGAACATTTTTCTATAATTCATTCGTGATACTAAAATATGAAATTTTAATAAAATCATGTTATTATTCAAAACATGAACATTTTCTATTATCATTAAAAATGTAAAATTTTAATGAAATCATGTTTTGATTCGAAACATGTGCATTTTCTATTTTCTAACATTACATTAAAAATGTGAACTTTTGAATGTAATGTTCTAATTTTTTTGTAAAATGTAAACATTTCATTTTTTATAATAATTCCATAAAATGATAGAATTTTATATTTCATTTTTGTTGAATATTCTAATTTGACAAAATGACAAAATTTGATAGTTCCTTTTGATTGAAAATTCTAACTCAATCAAATAACAAAAGTCTATATTTCATTTTGATTGATAATTCTATTTCAATCAAATAACAAAAGTGATGTTTTATTTCGATTGAAAATTCTAATTCAATCAAACAACAAAAGTGATATTCTATTTTGATTGAAAATTTTAATTTAATCATACAATAAAAGTGATATTTTATTTTGATTAAATTTTTTAATTTAATCAAACAACAAAGTTGATATTTTATTTTGATTGAAAATTTTAATTCAATCAAACAACAAAAGTGATATTTTATTTTGATTGAAAATATAATGCTAATAAAATATAATCAAGGTGATGCTTCATTTTTGTTGATTGTTTTGATTCAACAAAATAACAAAAGTGTTTGATTTATTTTTGTTACAAATTCAATTGTAATACAATATCACCCAAACTAACAGATCTATATAACACATCAAATACAGATCAAATCACGTAGCATAGCATGTAGAAATTTACAGCAGATCAATGATAATACAATCAAGATTAATTCTAATTATTTAAAAATAAAAATAAAATAGAATTCTCACAGTCATTTGAATCTGAATGGTCCAGATCTGAAAATTTGGCCAAAATTTGATCAGCTCAAAATTGGTTCTTTTCAGTCTAGAAATGCAGATCTCGGGCTTACGATCGCAACGCTTCGAAAATCATTCAGTTCTGAGTTCACATGAATGAGTTATGATTTAATTTGTGATGATAACATTTTTAAATTAATTAATTAAATAAATAAAGAAAATGTCCTTTCTTCCTCACAATAGTTTGGCCGACGTTTTAACCTTTTCTGTTCAATCCTAGGATTTGATTTCGCGAGCAATATAGAGCACGAGATGATGATCCGATGCTACCACGCTGGAGGGGAGGGTGCGACGCTCATGGGGGGACCCGCCACATCAGGTGTAATCGCACCTCTGGAGCATGGCGGCGCTGCGAATGACGCGGCTTCAGGGCATCGATTCTCAGAGTTCGTACCACCTGAGGAGGATTAATCCGTATGGAATTGTAGAGGATGAAAATCTCTTCGATAACATCTAAAGGAGTATATGATTCTAAGGTGTACATCATTCGTTTATTATGGAGGAAGAAGGAAGTGGTATCGGCAATGGATTTCATATGGTGGCGGCGGCAATTTACTGTATAGTATAAGGGTTTCGTATTATATAGTGTATTTTTTTAATATTTACCCATTTTTCAAACAAACCTGTAAATCCATAACAACTCCAATTTCATTCCAACAGGAGTTGTTCCCACCTAGTTGCCCCTGTTTCAGAACCAATGGGCTACGTCCTGTCCATCCAAACGATTGTTTTTGGCCTGATTTCTTTAATTTAAAATTTAAATCGTTTATTAAATTAATTTTGATCATACATTTAAATTCACTGGGGCCACATACAGACTTCGAAAATTCCTGAAAAATAAATCTAGCATGTTTTAATGACACAGTCCTAAGAAAATTAATTTCATCGAATTTGGAAACCGTTTGAAAATTGGCCTTTTTTAACGGTCGATCAAATTCAATAGAAATCATCAAATCGGTGTTTAATTTACTACGCTCACAAATTAATTCCCAAAATTCTGGAAAATTAAACTTAGTAATAAATTAACATTCCAGATCAAACAAAAGTGGTTTCGTCGAAAACGAAGGTCGTTTGTATAATGGCCATTTATACGGGTTATAAATTATGCTATATTCCATAGCGACTATTCTGAATATTCAACTGGCCATTACTTTTTAGTCCCGCTATGAAATTTCGATTTTTCAGATTCTCGGAGAGATATTTTTAAACAGATTTAGATATTTTTGGTTTCAATAAAATCCGTTAAATTTTGAATCCTGTATATTCAGTCAAAGTTCAACTTTGACTTTTCAAACTACCGTATTATTTCTAATTCCTTTAGAAATTAAAATAAATGTATTCGCTCTAACTTCGATTTAAATAATCTTTTAATCATTATTATTTAAAATAAATTATTTTAAATATTCAAAATTCAATGAAATAGTCAAAATAAAAATTTTAAATTGGTTTTGATTTTCTGGGTTGTTGCAATCTCCCCCACTAAAAGCTTTTCGTCCCCGAGAAGGAAAAAATAGTAAAGTAGGAAACAAAATGTAAAATGCAAGCTATTGTGAATGTACCTCGACACAAGGGTTACTCGGAGATGTCCACTCTGCACTTGGGATAAGCCTGTTTGATGCTATCCTCAGTCTCCCATGTACAGTCTTTAGGATTCCCGCTCCACTACTAGGTGGATCCACTTGTTCCTTAGAACTCGGGTCTCTTTGCGAACTATTTTCACTAGCTCCCTCCTTACTGCTAAGCTTGGGGTAATCTCCAAATCTTGTTGTGCTGCTTCTTCCAAAACTAAGTCTAGATCATGAACATGCTTCTGGAGTTGGAACATATGTAATACATCGTTAACCCCTAGCAACCAGTCAGGCAACTGCACCCTATAAGTGTGAGTTCCAATCCTTTCAAGAATAGGGAATGGACCAATGAATCTTGGCGCCAACTTCCCAGTCATCCCAAATCGAATTACACCTCTCAGTCAGGAAACCCTCAAGTACACAAGGTTACCAACAGAGAATTCTAATTCCCTTCTTCGTGAGTCCGCATAGCTCTTCTGTCGGCTTTGAGCAGCTAGTAATCGCTTTTTAATAAAATCAACTTTATCTACTTATTCACGAAACATGTCGAGACCCTATACTAATTGATTGCCGGATTCCACCCAACATGCGAGAGATTTGCTTGGCCTAATATATAATGCTTCAAATGGCGAAATCTGCAATCTCGCTTGGTAATTGTTATTATAGGAGAACTCAACCAAATGATCTTCCCAGGACCCGCCAAAATCAAGAATGCATGCTCGCAACAAGTCTTCCAATATGTAGTTGACCCTCTCAGTCTGGGCGTCAGTCTAAGGATGATAAGCAGGGCTTATATTCAACTTGGTCCCAAGCTCTTCTTGGAAAGCTTCCTAGAATTTGCTAGCAAATATCGGATCGCGATCACTAACGATGCTACTGGGAACTCTATGTAGTTTGACAAACTCTCTGAAATAAAGCTGCACCAGACTTCAAGCTGTTCTATAAGATTTGACAGGGATAAAATGGGCAGTCTTTGTAAAGCAGTCTACAATCACCCATATACTGTCATTCCCTTTTCTTGTCCAGGGCAAGCCATCAATAAAGTCCATAGAAATTTGGTCCCACTTCCAACCTAGAACCTCTAGCGGTTGCAACAATCCTGCTAGCTTTTGTTGATCGCTTTTGACTTGCTCGCAGACGGGACATCTAGCAACATATATAGAAATGTCTTTCTTCATAGCTCTCCACCAAAATGTGCGTTTAAGGTCATGATACATCTTGCTCACCCTGATGAATACTGAGCTTTGATTTGTGACATTCATCCATTACTTCCTTTCTAAGCTCAGGAAGGTTCGGAACACAAATTCAGCCCAATAGCCTCAGAACACCTTTGTCGTCAATCTGGAAACTCGTGGGTTTGCCTTCCCTAAGTCTTTTGCTAATTCTCTGAATAAATTCATCATTTTTCTAAAGATCAGAGATCTTATCGATCAAGGAAGGTGTAATAATGAGATTGGCGATGATAAGATTGGTGCTGGCCGTATTCTTCATGTTGAGTGCATCGGCTACTACATTGGCTTTCCCCGGAGTATATAAGATGTCCAGGTCATAGGCCGCAAGAAATTCTACCCAACGTTGTTGCCTCAAGTTCAAATCTCTTTGGGTGAATAGATACTTCAAGGATTTGTGATCAATATACAGCTCGAATTTCTCACCTAAGAGATAGTTCCTCCATATCTTTAGAGCAAATACGATGGCCATCAACTTGAGATCGTGAGTGAGGTATATCTTCTCATGTGGTTTCAACTGATGGCTAGCATATGCGACTACTTTGTCCCTTTGCATTAGCACTGCACCTATACCTTAAATAGATAAAAAAAAAGGATAACATGTTAAAATGAGAATTTTCATTAAAATGTCATCCATGACATGTTTGTTTAGATTAAAGGAATAACTTTCAATGGAAGCTTCTGTCTAGACTTTCAAATCTTGATTTCCATCAATAATGGTCAACACAGGAGCAGTAGTCAACCTCCATTTCATCTCTTGGAAAGCTGCCTCACATTCGGGTGTCCAAATGAACTTTGTATGCTTTTTAGTCAGGTTTGTCAATGGACAAGATAATTTCAAAAAATCTTTAACAAATTTCCGATAATAGCCAGCTAATCCTAAGAAACTTCTGACTTCTGTAGGATTGCTAAGCTGCTTACAATCTTGGATGGCTGAGATCTTTCCAGGATCTACTGAAATGACTTCCTTTGATACAACATGGCCAAGGAATTTCACCTGTTGTAACAACCCGTAAAATGCGAGCCAGTTTAAAATTTTTATTTTGGGCAATTTTAGCGAATTTTGAATATTTAAAATAGATTATTTTAAATAATATTGTCGAGGAATTTATTTTGAATAGAATTCGAATGTATATATTTATACGCGTCGTCGTTAGAATATAAATATTTATATATAATTATAAATAGAATTGAAAATGGCGCGGTAGTTCGATAATTCGATTTCAAACTTCAATTGAATGTACCGGGTGCAAAACAATCCGGATTTTAGTGAAACCAAAAATGATAGGATCTATTTGATAATATCTTTCCAACGAATCCGAAAAATCGAAAGTTCGTAGCGGGAATCAAAAGATATGTCCAATTGAAAATTCTAAATAGTCGCTATGGAATTCAGGCCCTTAAAAATGGACATTTTGCAAACGACCTCGGATTTCGACGAAACCTCTTTTGTTGGGTCCGTGTTGTTAAATTATTGCTGGGTTTCGAATTTCATAATTTTTCGAATCAATATGTGAGCGTGGCAAAGGAAAACGCGTTTGACCAGTTTCAGTTGATTTTAATCGACTGGAAATTGGCCATTTTTCAAACGGTCTCAGAATTCGACGAAACTAGTTTTGTTAGGACCGTATCGTCAATACGAAGCTAGAAAATATTTTTAGGGAATTTTTCGAGCTAGTATGCGACCCCGGTAATTTGAAATGTACGTTTAAAATTCAATAAAGTGAATAAATGAAAATTCAAAAGGAAACTGATTGTAACGATCAAATCAGCTTGCGATACATATCCCATTGTGTTCGGAATGGGGGTAAAACGCTATGAACGACAGGCGGTGGGCCTCGTTTAGAGGTCGTATGTAAAAGTCAACCTTTTTGCATAATTAATTAAATAAAAAAAATATAATAAATATATTTCTCCCCCCTTTTACCGCTCTAGCCCCCCCCCCAATTCATTTCTGATCGAGGGAAAAAAAAAAGAAGACCGCCTCGTCGATCCCGCCCCCTGCCGTAGCGCCGCCGCCGGATCCGACCACCCACCTCGAGACCGCCGCCGAGCATCACGAAGCCCCCTCCCCCTTGCTCCGACCTCCTCCAGGTCGCGACCCAAGCCCTGAACCCCCCCCCCCCTCGTCGAACTCCAGCACCGCCTACTGACCGGCGCCACCGCTCGCGCGACCCCCTCCTCCGTTTCAAGCTCCCCCCTTCGACGAAGACCACTGCCAAACCCCCCCTCTGTAAGTCGTTTTTAATTTACTTATTTTATTTTATTTTATATAAATAATAAGTAAAACTGATTTTTTTTAATAATAAGTAAAAACTGTTTTTTATAGGTTTTAAAAACTGAAAATTATATAAAGTAAAAACTGTTTTTTTATAGGTTTTAAAAACTGAAAATTATATAAAGTAAAAACTGTTTTTTTATAGGTTTTAAAAACTGAAAATTATATAAAGTAAAAACTGTTTTTTTATAGGTTTTAAAAACTGAAAATTATATAAAGTAAAAACTGTTTTTTTATAGGTTTTAAAAACTGAAAATTATATAAAGAAAAAACTGTTTTTTTATAGGTTTTAAAAACTATAATTATATAAAGATTTAGATTTTAAAAGGGAAAGGATTTAGATTTTAAAAGGGAAAGATTTAGATTTTAAAAAGGAAAGGATTTGAATTTTTAGAAGTAAAAATCATTTTTTTTATATATTGAATAGCGAACTAAAAATTCGATTTTTATATATTGAATAGCGAACTAAAAATTCGATTTTTATATATTGAATAGCGAACTAAAAATTCGATTTTTATATATTGAATAGCGAACTAAAAATTCGATTTTTATATATTGAATAGCGAAATAAAAATATGATTTTTCTATATTGAACTTCGAAATAAAAATTCGATTTTTATATATTGAATAGCGAAGTAAAAAAATTCGATTTTTACATAGGTAGTGAAAGCGGACAACGAAGGTAACAAAAAGGCGAGATAGATGAGGATTTCTATCAAGGAAGAGTCAAGATGTTTGGATAGCTTTCGGTGAGAATTTCTCACCTTTCAATTTATTTTTCTAGTTATATATATACTAGGATGCAGACGGTGCTTATTAGAAGCACCCGACACCCGTCCACATACCATGGACTTGTTTGTTTGGTTGTGTAGTTGGTTAGATTATTTGGTTTGAACTGAATTGTTTGGTGAAATAAAATTGATTTGATTGATGTATGAATGGCGTGGGCCTTCACTAGACCGGGGATAAGGCTAGGCCTTGTCCCGTTTCTAGTATCGTGCCGTTATGCTGCCGAAATTTTCTAAAATAAGTTAGAAAAATAAAAAATATCATTTTATTTAAAGAATGAATTGAATAGAAATTCATAGGATGAAATAAAATGTTTTATCGTTAAAAATATAATTTTTAACGTGAAGTGAATAAAATAGAATATTCATTTACAAACCAGACGGTTTGTTTATGTACACCTATTTGAATGACATTGATTGGGACGATAAATTTTACACATCGCCCAACAGCACAAATAAAATATGTGTTTGATTGTTTGAAACCCCACACGGGTGTTGGGATGAAATTTGAAGTTCACTCATCCTGATTGATTAAATATGTCGATCGATTGATTGACAGGCTGTTATAAGCGTTGAATATCTATATTTGATGCTTTTACAGTGTAGTGCACTTTGGTTGATGGTTGATTATTTTCAATGTTATTATATACATGTGTTGTATGAAAATCCATATAATTAACTTTATATGGTAATTGATTGGGCCTCATTCCAATTTGAAAAATAAAGAATATTATAAAATAAAAGTTCATGTGTTGACAGTACTCATCCATTGAGATTGGTCATGTGTTGAACGAAATATTTTAGTAATAAAGTTTACATCTTTATCAATATAAAATAAAGGTTCATGTGTTGACAGTACTCATCCATTGAGATTGGTCATGTGTTGAACGAAATATTTTGATAATAACAACTATTTTGAAAAAGAAATATTTGAAATAGAATATTTGAAAATAGAAATTTATGAAGCCGTGTTGATTAGATTGACGCCATTTTGACGTAAACGATTTCGGAGTGAATTGAATTGAAAACGATTTCGAAATGAATTGAATTGAAAACGATTTCGAAATGAATTGAATTGAAAACGATTTCGAAATGAATTGAATTGAAAACGATTTCGAAATGAATTGAATTGAAAACGATTTCGAAATGAATTGAATTGAAAACGATTTCGAAATGAATTGAAAGCGAATTGAAATGAATTCAAATTGAATTGAAATTTGAATTGAATAGAAATGAATTTTAAAACGAATTTATAAAGATGAATTCAATTTTGATTTGAATTGAAATGGAAGTTGAAATTGCTTTTGAAACGAATTTAAAACTGTTTATATAATTCGTTTTAAATAGAAATCGACGAAATATATATTATATATATTATATATATATAATATAATGGCCTGAATAGAACGCGCCGCGCCGCGGCAGTTCGCGAATTTCGACCATTGATTTCAAACGGACATTACGGGAGATCCGACCGTCGGATTCTCCTAAAACCGGAACCGTTGGGTTCGTATCGAAAAGAGCTTTCTAACGAACATTAGAAATTTGAAATCTAACGGTTGGATTTGGAATTATGTCCAAATCAAATTTGAAAAAGGTTGCTGTAAGTGCAGTTCGATGGCCATTGATGGAAATCGACTATACGGGCCTTGATAAAATTATTAAAAATAGTAATAATTTGTGTAAAATCATAAGAAATGATTTAGAAAGAATTGGGATGAAAAACTCCATATTTGAAAAGATAAAAATAGATTTTTATCGAAATGAACTAGTTTTGAACTAGAATTATAATTCTATTTATTTTTAAATAAATAAATTGAATTTAAAAAGGGTTTTGAAAATAACCAGAATATCCAATGATTGCATTGGAGTGGATTTGAATCGAAATTGTCTTCGGAATATTTCGATGTTGGAATTCGTGATTATACAGGTGTTGTTGTGGAAATTTGAAAGATATATATTTATATCGTTATTTCCAATACGACATTTGTTAGTCGTAGAATTCGATATTGAATATAAGCCGATATATTTTCTATTCAGAGCCTTGTATTGAATATCGAATGTGATTTGGGTTTGTCGTGAATGGTGTCTTCACTAACACTATTCTTGAACCCAGTTGAGAAATGATTAAATCTTTTTATTTAGATTTAATGAAGTGTACCAATTAAATAATATTTAATTGGAATAGAATTGATATTGATTTTTGGGTTTATCGTGAACAGTGTTTTAAATAACACTTGTTCTTTAACCCGATAATTAATGGAATGTGATTTGGGTTTGTCGTGAATGGTGTCTTCACTAACACTGTTCTTGAACCCAGTTGAGAAATGATTAAATCTTTTTATTTAGATTTAATGAAGTGTACCAATTAAATAATATTTAATTGGAATAGAATTGATATTGATTTTTGGGTTTATCGTGAACAGTGTTTTAAATAACACTTGTTCTTTAACCCGATAATTAATGGAATGTGATTTTGGGTTTATCGTGAACCATGTTTTAAATGACACTGATTCTTTAACCCAGTTAACGATTAAAACTAAGTGGAGTTTTAATGAATCTTTAATTAGATTGAAATAATCGAAATGGAGTATCACCAGTTCTTGTTGCTGGCCCTGTGTGGGCTGGGTTCACGTGATAGGGGGTTCTCGCTTCGCAGTTTGGTGGCGAACGGGAGACTCTTACCCCTACATGTCCCTTGTGGTGGGGGTTGGTTCTCCAGTGGGCGCGAGACTCGAGAGGGTTGCCGTAAAACAAGTAACTGGGGGACCATGTGAAAGCCACGGTGGGTTTTACCTGCTGCTTGGGGGATGAAGGGATGGTTGCAAAGCCTACCGGAGTTCGTCGGCTATTTCACAGTTGTTATCAGAGCTTTGGTTTACAAAGCTAGAGAACAAGACACATTAGAACCGTACGAAAGAATTCATCAGATATTGGATTAGTAATATCCAATTAGAATGACTCGTTAGAGATGGGATCAGTAGTATCCTAGAACGAGTGTGAAGAGTATATTTTTAAAATGAAAACAAATTTTGTTTTGAAAATTTAAATCAATTATTCGTATTTGATTATTTATTTATATTGATGTGGACAATCCAGTATATATAGATTTTGCGTATACGTCTGATCCGCGTGTATTCGAAGTTTTAATATATTGGATAGATATAGCATCACACTCTAATCGCCCGGAGATATTATTGATGATAGCGATCGCATCATCAACATTTATGTTCGAGTTTCGAAGGTGTGATTTTCTATATATTTCCATTAGACTGGTGTGAGAACCAAAACTAATATAGCTAGAATACATTGTTGTGATTTGGCATCAAAACGTGATTTTCTTTATAGATATCAAAATTATGAATTTGAAACTCTAATTCACTAATTGATTGATGTTTGTGTTGTTTGTTTATTTGGTTAATAATTGTGAACCATTTAGCCTAGTTGAACCAAATATTGAATTATATTGAAAATTGGATGTGTTTGCTTGCATATACATATATATCATTGAACAGGTCATAGCAAGGAGGCTAGAGCAGAGAATAAAATTTGTTTGCCCGACAAATAGGTACATGTTTAATACATAATTTCCTGTTTTGTTTGGGTGATGATGATTTTGTGAGCCTATTGGCTAGCCGCTTGGCTTTTTCTTTTTGAGATCTGAAGGACCGGGGAAGCTATTTGAAATTCCCCGATGCTCCCGGTGCAGGGGAGGTTATGGAGAAATTTTTTAAAAATTTAGGGTGTTAGCCAAATTTTTTGAAATTTTGAAAATTCTCAGAAACTAAAGAGTTGGAGAATGGAAGTCAGATCGAGCGTAGAGTTGATTAATCAAACCACTTTCGACTTTGTTCCTTTTCGGGGACGAAAAGTTTTAAGTGGGGGAGATTGTAACAACCCGTAAAATGCGAGCCAGTTTGAAATTTTTATTTTGGGCAATTTTAGCGAATTTTGAATATTTAAAATAGATTATTTTAAATAATATTGTTGAGGAATTTATTTTGAATAGAATTCGAACGTATATATTTATACGCGTCGTCGTTAGAATATAAATATTTATATATAATTATAAATAGAATTGAAAATGGCGCGGTAGTTCGATAATTCGATTTCAAACTTCAATTGAATGTACCGGGTGCAAAACAATCCGGATTTTAGTGAAACCAAAAATGATAGGATCTATTTGATAATATCTTTCCAACGAATCCGAAAAATCAAAAGTTCGTAGCGGGAATCAAAAGATATGTCCAGTTGAAAATTCTGAATAGTCGCTATGGAATTCAGGCCCTTAAAAATGGACATTTTGCAAACGACCTCGGATTTCGACGAAACCACTTTTGTTGGGTCCGTGTTGTTAAATTATTGCTAGGTTTCGAATTTCATAATTTTTCGAATCAATATGTGAGCGTGGCAAAGGAAAACGCGTTTGACCAGTTTCAGTTGATTTTAATCGACTGGAAATTGGCCATTTTTCAAACGGTCTCAGAATTCGACGAAACTAGTTTTGTTAGGACCGTATCGTCAATACGAAGCTAGAAAATATTTTTAGGGAATTTTTCGAGCTAGTATGCGACCCCGGTAATTTGAAATGTACGTTTAAAATTCAATAAAGTGAATAAATGAAAATTCAAAAGGAAACTGATTGTAACGATCAAATCAGCTTGCGATACATATCCCATTGTGTTCGGAATGGGGGTAAAACGCTATGGACGACAGGCGGTGGGCCTCGTTTAGAGGTCGTATGTAAAAGTCAACCTTTTTGCATAATTAATTAAATAAAAAAAATAATATAATAAATATATTTCTCCCCCCTTTTACCGCTCTGCCCCCCCCCAATTCATTTCTGATCGAGGGAAAAAAAAAAGACCGCCTCGTCGATCCCGCCCCCTGCCCTAGCGCCGCCGCCGGATCCGACCACCCACCTCGAGACCGCCGCCGAGCATCACGAAGCCCCCTCCCCCTTGCTCCGACCTCCTCCAGGTCGCGACCCAAGCCCTGAACCCCCCCTCGTCGAACTCCAGCACCGCCTACTGACCGGCACCACCGCTCGCGCGACCCCCTCCTCCGTTTCCAGCTCCCCCATTCGACGAAGACCACTGCCAAACCCCCCCTCTGTAAGTCGTTTTTAATTTACTTATTTTATTTTATTTTATATAAATAATAAGTAAAACTGATTTTTTTTAATAATAAGTAAAAACTGTTTTTTTATAGGTTTTAAAAACTGAAAATTATATAAAGTAAAAACTGTTTTTTTATAGGTTTTAAAAACTGAAAATTATATAAAGTAAAAACTGTTTTTTTATAGGTTTTAAAAACTGAAAATTATATAAAGAAAAAAATGTTTTTTTATAGGTTTTAAAAACTATAATTATATAAAGATTTAGATTTTAAAAGGGAAAGGATTTAGGTTTTAAAAGGGAAAGATTTAGATTTTAAAAAGGAAAGGATTTGAACTTTTAGAAGTAAAAATCATTTTTTTTATATATTGAATAGCGAACTAAAAATTCGATTTTTATATATTGAATAGCGAACTAAAAATTCGATTTTTATATATTGAATAGCGAACTAAAAATTCGATTTTTATATATTGAATAGCGAACTAAAAATTCGATTTTTATATATTGAATAGCGAAAGAAAAATATGATTTTTATATATTGAACTTCGAAATAAAAATTCGATTTTTATATATTGAATAGCGAAGTAAAAAAATTCGATTTTTACATAGGTAGTGAAAGCGGACAACGAAGGTAACAAAAAGGCGAGATCGATGAGGATTTCTATCAAGGAAGAGTCAAGATGTTTGGATAGCTTTCGGTGAGAATTTCTCACCTTTCAATTTATTTTTCTAGTTATATATATACTAGGATGCAGACGGTGCTTATTAGAAGCACCCGACACCCGTCCACATACCATGGACTTGTTTGTTTGGTTGTGTAGTTGGTTAGATTATTTGGTTTGAACTGAATTGTTTGGTGAAATAAAATTGATTTGATTGATGTGTGAATGGCGTGGGCCTTCACTAGACCGGGGATAAGGCTAGGCCTTGTCCCGTTTCTAGTATCGTGCCGTTATGCCGCCGAAATTTTCTAAAATAAGTTAGAAAAATAAAAAATATCATTTTATTTAAAGAATGAATTGAATAGAAATTCATAGGTTGAAATAAAATGTTTTATCGTTAAAAATATAATTTTTAACGTGAAGTGAATAAAATAGAATATTCATTTACAAACCAGACGGTTTGTTTATGTACACCTATTTGAATGACATTGATTGGGACGATAAATTTTACACATCGCCCAACAGCACAAATAAAATATGCGTTTGATTGTTTGAAACCCCACACGGGTGTTGGGATGAAATTTGAAGTTCACTCATCCTGATTGATTAAATATGTCGATCGATTGATTGACAGGCTGTTATAAGCGTTGAATATCTATATTTGATGCTTTTACAGTGTAGTGCACTTTGGTTGATGGTTGATTATTTTCAATGTTATTATATACATGTGTTGTATGAAAATCCATATAATTAACTTTATATGGTAATTGATTGGGCCTCATTCCAATTTGAAAAATAAAGAATATTATAAAATAAAAGTTCATGTGTTGACAGTACTCATCCATTGAGATTGGTCATGTGTTGAACGAAATATTTTAGTAATAAAATTTACATCTTTATCAATATAAAATAAAGGTTCATGTGTTGGCAGTACTCATCCATTGAGATTGGTCATGTGTTGAACGAAATATTTTGATAATAACAACTATTTTGAAAAAGAAATATTTGAAATAGAATATTTGAAAATAGAAATTTATGAAGCCGTGTTGATTAGATTGACGCCATTTTGACGTAAACGATTTCGGAGTGAATTGAATTGAAAACGATTTCGAAATGAATTGAATTGAAAACGATTTCGAAATGAATTGAATTGAAAACGATTTCGAAATGAATTGAATTGAAAACGATTTCGAAATGAATTGAATTGAAAACGATTTCGAAATGAATTGAATTGAAAACGATTTCGAAATGAATTGAATTGAAAACGATTTCGAAATGAATTGAATTGAAAACGATTTCGAAATGAATTGAATTGAAAACGATTTCGAAATGAATTGAAAGCGAATTGAAATGAATTCAAATTGAATTGAAATTTGAATTGAATAGAAATGAATTTTAAAACGAATTTATAAAGATGAATTCAATTTTGATTTGAATTGAAATGGAAGTTGAAATTGCTTTTGAAACGAATTTAAAACTGTTTATATAATTCGTTTTAAATAGAAATCGACGAAATATATATTATATATATAATATAATGGCCTGAATAGAACGCGCCGCGCCGCGGCAGTTCGCGAATTTCGACCATTGATTTCAAACGGACATTACGGGAGATCCGACCGTCGGATTCTCCTAAAACCGGAACCGTTGGGTTCGTATCGAAAAGAGCTTTCTAACGAACATTAGAAATTTGAAATCTAACGGTTGGATTTGGAATTATGTCCAAATCAAATTTGAAAAAGGTCGCTGTAAGTGCAGTTCGATGGCCATTGATGGAAATCGACTATACGGGCCTTGATAAAATTATTAAAAATAGTAATAATTTGTGTAAAATCATAAGAAATGATTTAGAAAGAATTGGGATGAAAAACTCCATATTTGAAAAGATAAAAATAGATTTTTATCGAAATGAACTAGTTTTGAACTAGAATTATAATTCTATTTATTTTTAAATAAATAAATTGAATTTAAAAAGGGTTTTGAAAATAACCAGAATATCCAATGATTGCATTGGAGTGGATTTGAATCGAAATTGTCTTCGGAATATTTCGATGTTGGAATTCGTGATTATACAGGTGTTGTTGTGGAAATTTGAAAGATATATATTTATATCGTTATTTCCAATACGACATTTGTTAGTCGTAGAATTCGATATTGAATATAAGCCGATATATTTTCTATTCAGAGCCTTGTATTGAATATCGAATGTGATTTGGGTTTGTCGTGAATGGTGTCTTCACTAACACTGTTCTTGAACCCAGTTGAGAAATGATTAAATCTTTTTATTTAGATTTAATGAAGTGTACCAATTAAATAATATTTAATTGGAATAGAATTGATATTGATTTTTGGGTTTATCGTGAACAGTGTTTTAAATAACACTTGTTCTTTAACCCGATAATTAATGGAATGTGATTTGGGTTTGTCGTGAATGGTGTCTTCACTAACACTGTTCTTGAACCCAGTTGAGAAATGATTAAATCTTTTTATTTAGATTTAATGAAGTGTACCAATTAAATAATATTTAATTGGAATAGAATTGATATTGATTTTTGGGTTTATCGTGAACAGTGTTTTAAATAACACTTGTTCTTTAACCCGATAATTAATGGAATGTGATTTTGGGTTTATCGTGAACCGTGTTTTAAATGACACTGATTCTTTAACCCAGTTAACGATTAAAACTAAGTGGAGTTTTAATGAATCTTTAATTAGATTGAAATAATCGAAATGGAGTATCACCAGTTTTGCTCCAGGCGATAGTTAAATCTTTAATTAGATTTGAACGTGAAATGGTAATTGAATTTACCAATAACACCGTGGTGTTAGATATGAAGTATAACCAGTTTTACTTCATGGGATGAATAGGTTGGGATTGGGAAATTAAAACAAATGATTACTTCGGTAAGGTTCGCTAATCCCGACTTGTTTGAATTGATATTCAAAAGTTGATTAAAGAATAAATTCAAGAATTTATCTTTGATAAAATTAATGGGAACCTTTCCCTATGAATGTGAAATTAGAAACTAACTGTCGGTTAGCTAAGTAGAATGGTTTTCTGGATATTGATCTGATGTTGGTTTCGGCCTTCGGGGTTAATATTTGGGGAATTATTCTCTTGATTGATTTACGGTTAGTGACTGATGAATTGGAATGAGGCGTATGTTGTGTTTGTGTAACACTTATTTAAAATATACGCGAGTTATTCGGGAAGACCGGGTTTATCCCATTCTGAATAACTGATACGACGATAAGTCGAAGATGAAGACGATGGTCGAAGACCGGAGGTCTTCACGTCGTTTGGGTGATAACTGATGATCTTGATTGGGTTGTACACCCAAGAAGATGGAAACAGTTGGTGATCGTCCAGACGTACTTGGAGATCAATGGATATGCGGGGTACTAGGTGCCTCCGGTTTCGTTCAGCCCCAGAACGGACTTGTAAATGGACTGTGTGTCTGACATTGGATTTTAGTCTGTGTGATTGATTTCTATTAAATATATATCTGTTTGGCGGCGGAGAATTTATTCTCTTGCTTAACGCCCTTCTCTGAGACGTACGAGCTCAGGGGTTATATATTGATGGATATCAAACGCATGGAGTGAAGTGCCTGTGTGGCATGCCTAAGTGGCAATTGATCGAGGCTTCTGTTGAAAAGCAAAGTCTTGTGGTGAAGATCAAAGCACGGCCTTTGTGGCGTAGCTTTGTGTAACGTTTACTTCGCGAGTTTCATACCCGGTATGAACCAAAAACGGGAGAAAGGACCTCAGGGAGGGCCTGCGTTTCTTCCTAGTTAGAAGTGGCGTCAGTGGTTTTACACGCCCTGACGAGTTTGACTTATGTGGTTGTTGCTGTTGCGAGGCGCCTCGGATTGATCAGTCGTTCTCGAACCGATGGAGTCATTTAGTTGGCTTATTTACGCCCCAAAGGGCGGGGAAACGTAGTGTTCAGGCATTTTAATCCACATCGGTGGACCGGCCCTGTCGCTCCTAGGGTCACTCGAGCTCTGATCCTGAGACTCGGGATAGGCAGTCTCGAATCGGTTGAGGACTATCTTTTGCCTCGGTTCATAGACGGAAATCCAATTTCCAAATACGTGACATTTGCGGTTTTATTTGTAAACCTATATATGGCGACATAGTGGCATGGGACGCTCATGTCGCCTATGATTGATACTTATGATTTGAAGTTGTTTTGTACACTATGCACTTATAATAGTATCAAATGATTTGTTTTAAACGTATCAAGCATTCTTTGGCTGTTATAAGGGAAAACCCTATCCCCCGGCTTGCGTTGCATTGTGTGATAGGACCTGGGTCTTATAACAGCTTCATTTTTCTTTATTTAGCATTGCGCTGTTTGTTTATGCACTGGTATTCTTGGGAGGAAACCCGTTCCGTGTTATACGGCGTGGTCCCTTGATTTACCTAACTTTTAAAATAAAGAATAATAACTGTTTTAGTTCTCACACCAGTCACATGACTGACCTGGAGTTTATTGTTTTAACCTAAACTCTGGGTGCCCTTATTTTGACACGGGCAGCTAGTAGTTTTGGTTTTGCAGATTTATATTCACAGGATCCTGGTTTATAGCTGGAACGATATCCGGAAAGCTTTGTATCCGTATATCTCCTTCAGTTGTGTATTGTATTATTTTCCGCTGCTATGTATTTAAATGTAATTTAAATCTCTGATATTTCTGTGTAATATTCATTTATACTCTGTATATTCTTGTAATCTGATGCATTGTTGTAATATACAATGAAACGTTCTTCTGTTTGCGTTCTGTTGTGGTTTGTTCTCGAACTATCCGTCGCTTTCCTTTACGGGGAAGTTACGGGTTTTCACACCTGTTCTTGCCAAAATATGCATTAGGGGAATTTGGCTTTCAACACATTTCTTCGCAAAATATCCAAGATTTCTTTCAGATGCTTTTCTTGTTCGGTAGTGGATTTAGAAAAGATCAGAATGTCATTGATGAACACCAGCACGAATTTATTTAAAACATCTCGGAATACTCTATTCATCAGATCAACAAAGTACGATGGAGTGTTGCGTAAGCCGAAGGGCATTATTAGCCATTCGTAGAATAAGTCTGGCCCCCTGAAAGTGGTCAAAGGAACACATTCTTCGACAATGCGTAATTGGTGGAAGCCTGTAGCTAGGTCCATCCTAAAGAATACTTGTGCTCCATTCAAGCTATCCGACAGATCATCAATGCATGGCAGTGGATATTTATTTTTTAGTGTCTTCTTATTTAGGTCATGGTAGTCCACACATAGTCTGAGGGTACCGTCTGACTTTGGGAAAACACCACTGCTGCACCCTAATTTGAGAAGCTAGGCCTGATCATACTCTTCCACAAAAGCTACTTAGTTTGATTGCTCGGCTCCTCTTTTTCTTTCAGTGTCCTTCTCCGAATCAGATGCACAACGGGCCTTGGATTCGGAACTAAGTCAACCCTAAGTCGATTTTTCTACGTGGAGGTTGTTGTATATAACGGTGTTGTATACACAATTATATGATTTTTTGTTTGATGATAACAAACAAGTATATATTATTTTATTTTGAATGTGTTCGTTATTGTACTGTTATATCACATTACAGAGAGGAATATAATATTTATATTTAAGTGAAATACGACTGTACAGAAATATAAATATTCACACAGTATTTTATTTAAATATAATATTATATTTCAACATTCAAATAGTACAAATTATATGACTCCACTATTTGTACACACTCACAGATATTACACATGATACTGTACTTGTAAATAAACTGAATATGATAGACAAGCTTGTTTGACAACAATAAAATAATATTTTAATTCAAACAAACTTGTTTACAAACATAAGTACAATTCTGTTGTTACACAGCTCCTCAATATAACACTGTCTATACATCTCTTTTTTTATAAGCAATCACTGTCTTTACATTTTCATATCCATATACAGTCACTGATACATTTACTCTCACAGACACTGTCTCTTAATCTTCTGTCTTTAGTCTTCAGTCTTCACAGCACTTCACAGTCAGTCCAGTCATCCCCGCTTACCTGTCACACATGAAACAGAAACACACAGTATACTGAAATAGAAATAATACTGAATATATGCAAATATAATTTTTTTTTTAATTTTGTTTGCCTCAGTTTTCTGGTGTGTTTCTCATCCTTTTTCATGACTTGATCTGATTTATAAAACCATAATTCTGTGTCTAGACAGCTTGTGATATTCACAGTGAAACACTGTAAATACCACAAGGCAGACAACATATATATTTCAATGCAGGGACAACTTGACTGATGGGTGCATATACACACGTGTATAAATACACGTGTGCACTGCCTTGCCAATCAGTGTACAGCTGAGGAGTAGCCACGTGGACCTTCTCGACTCAGTGCACATGACAACAAATGATGCAAGAGCAATACAAGATAGGTGCATGGAGCTGCAGCACGCATGGTACAACATTTCAAATTCAAGTATATGGATGGCATATGGATGTCAGTATAGTCAAAACATGGAAGCATTGAAGCAATACAAGTTTTTCAACAGCAGCATGTTCAAGTTCAGGTGCAAGGTGTTCAAGGTTCTTTTTCAAGTGCATGGTTCAGTTCAGCACAATGAAGACCAAACAAAACAAAAGTGGTCGAGTATTCATGCAACAATAAAAACAGGTGCAGCCATAATGATATTCATCATAACAAGCAATATGATGAACTGTGAACTAAAATGGTCAAGTAGTAAACATGGAGCAAATGTGAACATGATGGAGCTTTGTGCAAGAGTAACACTGAAACATGGTTCAACTTTAGAAAGTGAAAGAACAAGAACAGGTCAACATGCAAGCTCATGAGTGCAACTAAATATATAATTCAAAGCAACATTGTCTACATGCCAGGTCAAGTTCACATGCATGGACCAATGTAAAACAGATTGACACAGAAATGGATTCACATAGCAAATGTGTTCAGCAAGACTGTTCAAGTCAGTATTGGAAAAACATAGTGAAGTACATGGTGGCAAATTTACATGGTGGCAAATTCAAAATGGTCCAACATTCCAGGTTAGTACACAATTCAAAAGGCAATGAGGAACTACACACAACTTTGCATAGAGCAACTGCCAAGCAAGCATGATAGTTAACACAGCAATACATAGAGACATAGCAACATAATGTACAAGTGCAGATTTACATGACTGGTAGTACACCAGGAAACAAGTACCAAGTCACATAGCAATTCGATGGCCATAATAAAATGGATGCTACAGCAAGGATATGAATGCAGCAGTTTCATGTGATCAAGGGGAGAAAAAATCATTTCCCTTAGTTTCAAATTTCTCTAGTATTTTACTGATTAGTATTTGATAAGAAATAACAAAAAATTTCAAGCGTTTGATCATTAATTCACAGCATGTTTAATCAAGGTCAAGTGTGAAGCCAATGTGGTCCAACAGGGCTATACCACAAACCAGTGTTGTTATTTCGGCATTCACAAATTATTCATGGATGATTCAAATCAGTTCAATCATATATGGCAAGTGTTTTTAGCACAATAACAATTTGTTTCAAACAGAATTTCAGTGAATCAATCAAAGGTTGCATTTATGGGCATCAATACTTTCTGTCCTGATATTCTATCGTGCAAGGGTGAATTGAATCAAAGTTCTAAATCATGTCCAGATTCATCAATTAAAATTTACATATGTGCCAAACCAAGTAAGCCGATTTTATCAAGGATTCATTTCCAGATTTTATTCAAGGCAAAAATCAAATCGGACAAATTTTAGAAAAAGGCAAGAAATAATTTTTTTTCCAGAATACACGCAAGTCATTTAAGCCTTTAAATCAATTCAGGAAACCGCGCAAGCAAAAGAAAGAAACAAGCACAAACAAAATTCAAGTCATCACGAAATCAGAGCCTTAATTAGGATTTTATAATCCTATATTATACACCATTTTCATCATCGGCAGGAGTATGGAAAAATCACAGCAAACAATCGATCCCACACAACATCAATTTGAAGCATAAAATAAATTCAGAGAAACTCACAAAGTTTTTCAGAGGGATTCGATCAATCTCCAAATCAATTGAGCAAACCACGCAAGACTTTAGAGCACCAAAGAATCAATCTCCATCATTCAAGCCAACGATCGATTTAGGGAGGATTTCAGAGAAACCCTAGTTCGTCTTGAGAGTGCCGCCGCCATTATCAGTTTCCAAAGAGAAAGGGACAGGGAAATAAAAGGGTGCACACAAAATACAAATGGCCGGCCTATTCAAGTCTAGTTCATATTAAAAGGGGATGACCCTTTTTATTTAATTCCAAGGGCTTTTCTATTTTATTTTCTCTTGTTTATTTTATTGTATTTGTTTTAAGAACCGTCTGAACAGTTTTTCTAGAAGTCGGCAAAATTTCTAGGGTTCCAGTCAGGGTGTTGACTGGCAGTCCACTAGAGTCTGTAAAATCTGAGTTACGAGTTACAGGGTTTGTAGTTCGGGAAATCTGATCGAGTGAATATCAATCAGTCTAGGGTTTTGAGCGTAGGGTTAGAATAGGAGCAGGGTTTTGCGAGTGTACATGGTCTTGTATGCGGGAACTGTTCTATCACCTAGTAGAAACCTTAGAAATGCAGCAGTAGGCAGGGTTTTGCCGAAGCTGGGTATATCTGTGTGTGATTTATTTTCTGCATTTCAGTTTCTGCTATTTTCTGTGATCAATTTATTATTATATATCTCGTTAAGTTTTTAATTTAGTTAAACACTGTGAAAAACCCTATTCACCCCCCCTTTAGGGTTATTCTAGATCCAACAAGTGGTATCAGAGCCAGGTTATTTCATTAACCCTAGAAACATGGATCCTAGTTGTCAGTCTTATGAGAGTCAGTCCAGTAATATTCCAATTATTTTTAAGGGAACAGATTTTTCAATTTGGAAATCAAATTTCGAATCATATTTAAAATTTGTTAATCTTGATTATTGGAATATTATTGAAAATATGGAAGATATGTCAAATAAGACGAATAAGGTTTTAAATGCTCAAGCTATGCATATTTTATATTCTTATCTTGATAATAATCAGCTTGACTTTATCTCTCATTGTTTCACTGCGCAGGACATCTGGAAAACTCTCAACGCACGGTATGGAAATTCTGACAACTCCTCAAAACCCTCAACTGCCAACTCAAATTCAGAGCTGTGCTTAACTGGAACTATTCATGTGGATTCAGACGATGGGGACTTATCATATGACGATCTGGTATCTCTTTGTAATAATTTAACAAGAACTGTTGATCGTCTCAAACGGAAAAACAAGTCTTTGAAATCTGAAAATTCTGAGTTGACCCACAATAACAATTTGTTGAAGTTAAAATTTGAAAACTCTGACTGCAAAAACTGTATGGCTGTGAAAACTGATTTAGCTCAACTTGATGAACATTCTGGAAAGCTCGAAAATAAAATTTTGTTTTTGAAAAATCTCGAAGATGAGTTGACTCATAAAAATAACGATTTGCAGAAGGAGTTGGATAAGATTAATTTAGAACATGAAATTTTTGAAAAGGAAAATTTGGTGAAAACGGATTTGATTGTGAAAGAGCTTGAATCTGAAATTGAAAAATTCAAGAATGTTGAAAAACTTGAATTGGAAAAACAAAAACTTTTTGAAGCTGAGATTTCTGAGTCCCAAGCCAAAATCAAATTGCTTGAAATTGAAAATTTGGTTTTGAAAGTTGATTCTGAAAATTGTAAGATCACTAAAAATCATTGTTTAGATTTAATGAAAGAAAATGATGATCTCAAATTTAAACTTCAACAACTTGAATCAACAGTGGTTAAATTTTCAAATGGAGAAAAATCGTTGAATATGTTGTTGAGAAATCAATTTCCGTCTGGAAATAAAAATGGACTTGGATTTGGGAAAATGAATGATTTTGAAAAGCAGAATACAAACGGTTTTAAAAATCCCTCAAATCACTTTAGAAATGTTTGTTTTGAAAGTTCTAACTCTGAAAACTTCAAAGGATTTGTAAATCATAATCGAGATGAGTTTTTGTTTTATAACAAACCATTTAAACATTCTTGGATCTCAAATGGAAATAAAAAGGGTTTTGTTAAATTCAAAACGATTTGGGTTCCTAAAGGCACAAAGGTAAATTCGGATGGTTTGTTATATAAACAAGTTTGGGTACCAAAACACATGAACGAAACTGTGAGTGGTTTTACAAATTTTGTTAGACCACTCGATCCTATCAACTATTAGGTACCTGAAGTGGCTGAGGAACAACTATGCTGAAAAGAGAAAAGTGATTCAAACCGCTTCATATTATTGAATCATCCACTGTTCCTTAGCCAAGGCTGATAAGTTTAGAAATTCTGTTTCTCATCATATGTCAGGTATGATTTCTAACTTCATCCTTGTAAATATATTTTTTCTTGGTTTATTTCTCCTTCTTCTACCCCTTCTATTTTATTTTTTCTTCTGGTTGCTTTTTTTCTTTGATTAGTCACTACCATATCTCTTTGTTTATTTTGTGCTTCTTAAACTTCCAATTGCAGGTCTCATGACTTTCTGGAAATTCATTGTATTTGAATAGAACTCTCTTGTTTATAATCATTTCCGGATTCTGAATTTAATCTTGTAATTATCTGCAATGGTTTAAAAGTTTATTTTATTCTTGAATTCATAACAGTGCTGAAGAATTCATGTCATATCTTGAACATTGTTAATTTGAATTCTAAATTTTTTGAAGATCTGAATATTTAATGAAATGTCACACACCTTCGCTGTTCTGAGTTTATTCTAATTCATTTTAGAAAAGCTCAAAATATTATACTCATTACAGCACTCTGTTATTTATCAGTTGTGATAATTTCATTGATTTTCAGATTGACTTGTATCAGTGATACATCTTGGAATTCATTTTTTCATGATCATTATATTGAAATATGTTTGTTTGAAATCATCTGAAATTCTAGATATTTTGAATATCACACACCTCTTATTTTTTTAAAATTGTCAATCTTGTGTGACTGATTCATTATATCCCGAAACTTTACATTGATTCATGTGATTTCAAATAAATTATCCCGATCATGAATATTTTCAAATTTGATGTAAATGACCTGAAATTTCTCTTGGGCTTGTCAGAAATAGTTTTGAGAAATTCTTGAAAATGTTTTTTTTAAAAATGGTCTTTGAAAATCATTGTTATTTCATGATTATTTGATTTGAATATATGTTTGTTTAAAATCATTTGAAATTATTGATTTATTGGATCTCACACATATCTTGAATCTGAAATATAACCTGGTGTGATGGATTCATTAAATCCTAATACTTTTACATTTCTTCAAATGATTTAAAATAGAGTATATTTGCAAATCTTGGATCATGAACCACCTTATGTGACCAACATCTTGACAAGTCTGTTGTGATACTGATTTCTCTGTGCTGCTCTGATACTGTTTTTGAAAAATGTCTGTTTTGGAATCATGCTGCTCTGATTATAAGAAATTGATTTGTAAATATTTTGTTTTGGACTGCTTGATTTGGTATCAAAGATTTATCGTGTTCTGATAAATGAAATTTGTGTGCTTGAGTTGCTTGCTTTGTAATTAAGTCTTTCCTGTTGACTGAGGTACCATTATTTGCCACCGGGGTGTCATTAAAATCCTTGAGAAAGCGAGAACATTTGGTATCAGAAGCGCCTTATATTTGTCACATCCATCTGTTCTGATTTTTCACTTTGTAGAGACACCATGTGGTATCAGTTTAAAAGTGCTGCATATTTTTTTGCTGTATATATGTATTTTTTCCCTCTTGTCATGCATAGATCAGCATATTACTCTTGTAATTGATTTTCAATTTTAAAATTATTTATTAATTATTCATTCAGAAATTGAAATCAATATCCAAATTGAACTATATTTATAATTCATCAAAATTATAATCAGATTTTGAAATGGTGATGAATTGTGACTGCAGTATATTTCACAACAAGAGGAGAATTTTATTTAGATTTTCATGATGGCTGAATATTAATTATAATATCTTTGAACTGGCAAATATTTCACGACCATCTCCTTTATCTATCACCCGTCTGCCATCCATCATGATTTTATATTGGAGAGTTTTTTTTTAAAAAAAAAAAAATCATCTTGTTTTTAAAACAGTGAAAATTATTTGTGATAGAAATGGGACTATATTATTTTTCAGAATTAGTGTTAATTGAAATCCCGGTACAGTCGAGCTTATTTCATAATATAATTAATTTAGAAATTTATTCTCACAGTCCATTTCTGTACCTACCACATTTCTATCATCCATATTGGTTGTATATACTGAGGAGTCTTTCTATTTAAAGCTGAAATGATAAATATATATAATTAATATATAAGTATGTCTCTGACCTCATTTAAAAATCCAAGCTCTGGTCATGCATGGTTAAGAGACAACTTATAATTTAAGCTGCGACTGACCTCATTTAAAAATCCAAGCTCTGGTTATGCGTGGTCAGTGTGCTCTTAAACAAAAAAAAAAGAAAAAAAAAAGGACTATTATGCTATAAATTAAAATTAATCTGAAACTCTCCTCGGTGTATAAAAAAAAAAAACCAGTCTATCAATCCATCCTTCTATTCGGTGAAATATGTTGAAATTTTATGACGTATTATGATTTGTTGATTGATAGCTACTGGGATTTGAGATTATCTGTTTTTGTCACTTAAGTTGAATTTATAATTATGGTCCAAATCCACCACAATATTTTGTGCTTTATCTTGTATAAAATTCTTTTGGAAAATAATTGAAAAATATTTTTAAAACTCTCTCCATTTTATATAAAATTCTTAGTATATTCGTCACTCTCTACAATGTGAAATATGCCACTTGTTCTTAGTTTATTATGATTTTTGTTTGACTGATTGAGATTTATGATGGCCGTTCTTCCTCTTAAGCTGATATAGTATTTGTTAGTCATTTTTCATCTATATTTTAAATTCTGTATCCTTTTTGATGATAACAAAAGGGGGAGAATGGATTAGATTTTGATTTATGAGTGAATATTTTATAAATATTTTTAATTTTGAAAATTTATTATTTTTCATACACTCATGCACAATAATAGGGGGAGTTTTCTGTTGTAGGGGGAGCATTTAAATAGGGGGAGTTCAAATATTCACGAACAAACACATCTATTATATTCAAAATCTTATGTTTGTTTGTCATCATCAAAAGGGGGAGATTGTTGTATATAACAGTGTTGTATACACAATTATATGATTTTTTGTTTGATGATAACAAACAAGTATATATTATTTTATTTTGAATGTGTTCGTTATTGTACTGTTATATCACATTACAGAGAGGAATGTAATATTTATATTTAAGTGAAATACGACTGTACAGAAATATAAATATTCACACAGTATTTTATTTAAATATAATATTATATTTCAACATTCAAACAGTACAAATTATATGACTCCACTATTTGTACACACTCACAGATATTACACATGATACTGTACTTGTAAATAAACTGAATATGATAGACAAGCTTGTTTGACAACAATAAAATAATATTTTAATTCAAACAAACTTGTTTACAAACATAAGTACAATTCTGTTGTTACACAGCTCCTCAATATAACACTGTCTATACATCTCTTTTTTTATAAGCAATCACTGTCTTTACATTTTCATATCCATATACAGTCACTGATACATTTACTCTCACAGACACTGTCTCTTAATCTTCTGTCTTTAGTCTTCAGTCTTCACAGCACTTCACAGTCAGTCCAGTCATCCCCGCTTACCTGTCACACATGAAACAGAAACACACAGTATACTGAAATAGAAATAATACTGAATATATGCAAATATAATTTTTTTTTAATTTTGTTTGCCTCAGTTTTCTGGTGTGTTTCTCATCCTTTTTCATGACTTGATCTGATTTATAAAACCATAATTCTGTGTCTAGACAGCTTGTGATATTCACAGTGAAACACTGTAAATACCACAAGGCAGACAACATATATATTTCAATGCAGGGACAACTTGACTGATGGGTGCATATACACACGTGTATAAATACACGTGTGCACTGCCTTGCCAATCAGTGTACAGCTGAGGAGTAGCCACGTGGACCTTCTCGACTCAGTGCACATGACAGCAAATGATGCAAGAGCAATACAAGATAGGTGCATGGAGCTGCAGCATGCATGGTACAACATTTCAAATTCAAGTATATGGATGGCATATGGATGTCAGTATAGTCAAAACATGGAAGCATTGAAGCAATACAAGTTTTTCAACAGCAGCATGTTCAAGTTCAGGTGCAAGGTGTTCAAGGTTCTTTTTCAAGTGCATGGTTCAGTTCAGCACAATGAAGACCAAACAAAACAAAAGTGGTCGAGTATTCATGCAACAATAAAAACAGGTGCAGCCATAATGATATTCATCATAACAAGCAATATGATGAACTGTGAACTAAAATGGTCAAGTAGTAAACATGGAGCAAATGTGAACATGATGGAGCTTTGTGCAAGAGTAACACTGAAACATGGTTCAACTTTAGAAAGTGAAAGAACAAGAACAGGTCAACATGCAAGCTCATGAGTGCAACTAAATATATAATTCAAAGCAACATTGTCTACATGCCAGGTCAAGTTCACATGCATGGACCAATGTAAAACAGATTGACACAGAAATGGATTCACATAGCAAATGTGTTCAGCAAGACTGTTCAAGTCAGTATTGGCAAAACATAGTGAAGTACATGGTGGCAAATTTACATGGTGGCAAATTCAAAATGGTCCAACATTCCAGGTTAGTACACAATTCAAAAGGCAATGAGGAACTACACACAACTTTGCATAGAGCAACTGCCAAGCAAGCATGATAGTTAACACAGCAATACATAGAGACATAGCAACATAATGTACAAGTGCAGATTTACATGACTGGTAGTACAGCAGGAAACAAGTACCAAGTCACATAGCAATTCGATGGCCACAATAAAATGGATGCTACAGCAAGGATATGAATGCAGCAGTTTCATGTGATCAAGGGGAGAAAAAACCATTTCCCTTAGTTTCAAATTTCTCTAGTATTTTACTGATTAGTATTTGATAAGAAATAACAAAAAATTTCAAGCGTTTGATCATTAATTCACAGCATGTTTAATCAAGGTCAAGTGTGAAGCCAATGTGGTCCAACAGGGCTATACCACAAACCAGTGTTGTTATTTCGGCATTCACAAATTATTCATGGATGATTCAAATCAGTTCAATCATATAAGGCAAGTGTTTTTAGCACAATAACAATTTGTTTCAAAAAGAATTTCAGTGAATCAATCAAAGGTTGCATTTATGGGCATCAATACTTTCTGTCCTGATATTCTATCGTGCAAGGGTGAATTGAATCAAAGTTCTAAATCATGTCCAGATTCATCAATTAAAATTTACATATGTGCCAAACCAAGTAAGCCGATTTTATCAAGGATTCATTTCCAGATTTTATTCAAGGCAAAAATCAAATCGGACAAATTTTAGAAAAAGGCAAGAAATAATTTTTTTTCCAGAATACACGCAAGTCATTTAAGCCTTTAAATCAATTCAGGAAACCGCGCAAGCAAAAGAAAGAAACAAGCACAAACAAAATTCAAGTCATCACGAAATCAGAGCCTTAATTAGGATTTTATAATCCTATATTATACACCATTTTCATCATCGGCAGGAGTATGGAAAAATCACAGCAAACAATCGATCCCACACAACATCAATTTGAAGCATAAAATAAATTCAGAGAAACTCACAAAGTTTTTCAGAGGGATTCGATCAATCTCCAAATCAATTGAGCAAACCACGCAAGACTTTAGAGCACCAAAGAATCAATCTCCATCATTCAAGCCAACGATCGATTTAGGGAGGATTTCAGAGAAACCCTAGTTCGTCTTGAGAGTGCCGCCGCCATTATCAGTTTCCAAAGAGAAAGGGACAGGGAAATAAAAGGGTGCACACAAAATACAAATGGCCGGCCTATTCAAGTCTAGTTCATATTAAAAGGGAATGACCCTTTTTATTTAATTCCAAGGGCTTTTCTATTTTATTTTCTCTTGTTTATTTTATTGTATTTATTTTAAGAACCGTCTGAACAGTTTTTCTAGAAGTCGGCAAAATTTCTAGGGTTCCAGTCAGGGTGTTGACTGGCAGTCCACTAGAGTCTGTAAAATCTGAGTTACGAGTTACAGGGTTTGTAGTTCGGGAAATCTGATCGAGTGAATATCAATCAGTCTAGGGTTTTGAGCGTAGGGTTAGAATAGGAGCAGGGTTTTGCGAGTGTACATGGTCTTGTATGCGGGAACTGTTCTATCACCTAGTAGAAACCTTAGAAATGCAGCAGTAGGCAGGGTTTTGCCGAAGCTGGGTATATCTGTGTGTGATTTATTTTCTGCATTTCGGTTTCTGCTATTTTCTGTGATCAGTTTATTATTATATATCTCGTTAAGTTTTTAATTTAGTTAAAAACTGTGAAAAACCCTATTCACCCCCCTCTAGGGTTATTCTAGATCCAACAGAGGTAAGCTGTCAACTTCTTCAAACAAATCCGCATAATCTCTGATGACAGGAATATCCTCAATAGAAGCAGGAGTAACCTCTAGAGAAGACCAAAATTCTTTCCTATCTGTGCTGAGCCATGGCATGGAATAGCAATAATATCTCCGAATTTGGTTTTAATTCTGACTACCCTTTCAGTGCATAGTAACTCAGCCTCATACTTTGTTAGCCATGATATCGTATCCAAAAAAACTCATAACGATCAAGTCAAAAGGAAACTGAAAGTAAGAATAAGAAATAGGCACTCTACAATACCGATCGAGCAAAAGTGAACCTCCTATCGGACTATGGGCTCTAATTGATTCTTTAAGTTTTCTTGGTTTCAATTTTAGCTTTTTAATCGTGTCACTAGATATGAAACTTTTTGATGCACCAGTGTCAAACAAAACTGTAATAAGGATGTTCTTAATATTAAGAGTACCTCCTAAAACATCAGGTTTACCTGCTCCCTCAGTAGAAGTCGGTGCAGCCGCTCCATCATAGACATGCGCCACTTCAGTTTTCTTTAGCAATGGACAATTCTTGATCAGATGCCCTGGGTTGTGGCAATTAAAGTACTCCCTGGGGTCATGAGGATTCTGTCCGCTATTCTGGCCGGGTCCAGATTCATTCCTTCTTGGTCTCTTCGGGGCTCGGCATTCATAGTCAAAGTGCCCCATCATCTGACAATTGAAGCATTTCACTTTGTATTGTCACTCTTCTTTTCCCTTGGGGCTTGGCGGCTGAAGAGCTGCTCGCCTCTGTTTTTCTATCAGCTTGCTTTTCGTTATTATTACTCTGATTCTTTTCATGCTCCTGCTGTGCATTTCTGTCATTATCCTTATAGCGGCAAGCCATCTCGATTACTTCATTAAAGGGGAGCTTGATGTGAGCAGTGACCCTATTCAGGTATTTCTTGGAGAGGCCATTGATGAATCTTTTTTTCTTCTGCACTGGTTCCTGAACTAGCTCTGGGGCATAGCATGAGAGTTGCTTGAACTTCCGCGCATATTCTGAAATAGTCATATCACCCTGCTGAAAATTTGCAAATTGATCATGGAGCCTCTCTACTTCCTATGAAGGGATATACTTATTGTTGAAGAGTTCTTTAAATCTGGCCCAAGACATGTTGGCCACATTATTGCCAAATTTGACTGTATCCCACCAATTTTCAGCTTCGTCTTTCAATAGCCATGTTGACAAAAAGCGCTTGCGTTGATCTTCTAATTCCAGTCCTTCAAAGATTTTCTCGTAGTTCTTTAGCCATGCATGTACCTCAATCATAGTCTCTCGCCCGGTAAAGGATACACCCCCTAGATTTTTGATCTTCTTGGACATTTTATCCAAGTCAAATCTAATAGAACAGCTCGAAGTCTGACGCAGCATTATTTCAGAGAGATTGTCTGTAACAACCCGGAAAATCTGGGCCAGTTTAAAATTTTTATTTTGGCAATTTTAGCGAGTTTTGATTATTTAAAATGAATTATTTTAAATAATATCGACGTGAAATTTATTTTGAATAGAATTAGAACGTATATATTATATACGTCGTCGTTAGAATATAAATAATTATATATAATTATAAATAGAATTGAAAATGGCGCGGTAGTTCGATAATTCGATTTCAAACTTCAATTGAATGTACCGGGTGCAAAACAATCCGGATTTTAGTGAAACCAAAAATAATGGAATCTAATAGTGAATATCTTTCCAACGAATCCGGAAGATCAAAATTTCGTAGCAAGAATCAAAAGATATGTCCAGTTGAAAATTTGAAATAGTCGCTGTGGAATTTATATATATTTTTATATATATAAGGCCCTTAAAAATAGCAATTTTGCAAACGACCTCGGATTTCGACGAAACCAGTTTTGTTGGGTCCGTGATGTAAAGTTATTGCTAGGTTTTAAATTGCATAATTTTTCGAATCAATATGTGAGCGTGGCATAGGAAAACGTGTTTTGACCATTTCAGTTGAATTTAATCGACTGGCAATGGGCCATTTTTCCAACGGTCTCGGAATTCGACGAAACTAGTTTTGTTAGGACCGTATCGTCAATACGAAGCTAGAAAATATTTTTATAGAATTTTTCTAGTTAGTATGTGGCCCCGGTAATTTGAAATGTACGTTTAAAATTCAATATAGTGATTTAAATGTAAATTTAACGGAAACTGATTCAAACAGTCGAATCAGCTTGCGATACATATCTCATTGTGTTCGGAATGGGGGTATTACGTTAGGGATGACAGTCGTTGGACCCGGTTCGGTGTTCGTATGTAAAAGTCAACGTAAATTGAAAAAAGGAAAAAAAAATAAATAAAAAAATAATAAAATATATATATTTTCCCTCCCTCCCTCTTATCTTCTGCTTGGCCCCCCCCGTTTCTAAATCGATTCAGAAGAAAAGGGAAAAAAAAAAAAAAAAAAAAAAAAACCCTAACTACTCGTTCGATCCCGCCTACGCCCAGTCGCATCACCGCTCCGCCTCCGCACCCGTCGCCACCCACTCCATCGCGAACCCCCGCCCCCCAACCTGGCGACAGAGCTCCCCAAGGCCCTGATCCTCCACGCGATGCGAGCCCCTCCCCGTCAAATCAAATCGAGCCTCCCCCGTTCGAACCCCGAGCGCCGCCACCTCGAGGCACCTCCGACGATCGGTGAAACCAGCCCCCATCTGTAAGTATTTTGTTATTTTAATAATTTAAAAACTGTGATTTTAATTAGATTTTTTAAACTGATTTTATAAGCATTTTTAAACTATTTTTAAAAGCATTTTAAAAACTGATTTATAAAAATATAAAAACTGATTTTCTGAGATTATTAAAATCTGATTTTTAAATAAAAGAAAAACTGAATCTTTTAAAAGATAAAAACTGTTTTGTTTTTTTTTAAAGAGTTAAAACCTGATTTTTAAAAAAAAGGAAATAAAAACTGATTTTATTTTAGAAAAGTAAAAACTGAAATTTTTAGAAAAGATTTTAAAACTGAAATTTTTAGAAAAGATTGGAAACTGAAATTTTTTTTAAAAAAAAAAAAAAAAAAAGAAAGAAAACTGAAAACTGATTTTATTTAGAGATTTGAAAAGAAAAATCAAATTTTTATATTGTCGAAAGAAAAATCAAATTTTTATATTGTCGAAAGAAAAATCTAATCTTTTATATTGTTGATAGAAAAATAGAATTTTTATATATTGAACTTCGATAGAATAAAAATTCGATTTTTATATATTGAACTTCGATAGAATAAAAATTCGATTTTTATATATTGAACTTTACAATAAAAATTCGATTTTTATACATTGAACTTTACAATAAAAATTCGATTTTTATATATTGAACTTTGAAATAAAAATTCGTTTTTTTATATATTGAACTTTGAAATAAAAATTCGTTTTTTTATATATTGAACTTTGAAATAAAAATTCGATTTTTATATATGGAATAGCAAAATAAGAATTCGATTTTTATAAATTGAATAACGAAGTAAAAATTCGATTTTTACATATGTAGTGGCTATGGGCAACGAAAACGACGAAGACTTCTGCAAATGAAGAGCCGTGGAGCTAGGATAGCTATATGTGAGAATTTCTCACCTTTCAATTTATTTTTCTAGTTATATATATACTAGGATGCAGACGGTGCTTAGTAGCACCCGACACCCGTCCACAGACCATGGACTTGTTTGTTTGACTGTTTGGTGATTGATTGTGATATTGGTTTGAATGTGGTTTGTGGTGTGAAAAATCGAATCGATAAATTGGTTAGGATTAGACGTGCGCCGTTATAAGGCGAAGGAGTAAGGCTAGGTTAGACCCTTACTCCAAAGTTTGTGGTTTGCATAACGAATTGATTTGATTGATGTGTGAATGGCGTGGGCCTTCACTAGACCGGGGATAAGGCTAGGCCTTGTCCCGTTTCTAGTATCGTGCCGTTATGCCGCCGAAATTTTCTAAAATAAGTTAGAAAAATAAAATTAGCATTTTATTTAACGAATGAACTGAATATAAATTCATATGTTAAAATAAAATGTGTTATCGTTAAAAATATAATTTTTAACGTGAATGTGAATAAATAAATATTCATTTACAAACCAGACGGTTTGTTTATGTACACCTATTTGAATGACGTTGATTGGGTCGATAAATTTTACACATCGCCTAACTGCACAAATAAAATATGTGTTTGATTGTTTGAAACCCCACACGGGTGTTAGGATGAAATTTGAAGTTCACTCATCCTGATTTATTAAATATGTCGATCGATTGATTGACAAGCTGCTATAAGCGTTAAATGTCTATATTTGATGCTTATACAGTGTAGTGCACTTTGGTTGATGGTTGATTATTCATCGTTGTTGATATATACATGTGTTGTAGAAAATCCATATAATTAACATTATATGGTAATTGATTGGGCCTCATTCCAGTTTCGAGAAAAATAGAAATATTTGAAATAGAAATATTTGAAATAGAAATATTTGAAATAGAAATATTTGAAATAGAAATATTTGAAATAGAAATATTTGAAATAGAAATATTTGAAATAGAATATTTGAAAATAGAAATATGTGAAGCCGTGAGGATTAGATTGACGCCATTTTGACGTGAACGATATTTATATCGATTTTATTCATTTTAAAATGAATATTGAAACGTGATTTCGAAATCGAATATTTTGAAATGAATTGAATTGAAAACGATTTCGAAATGAATTGAATTGAAAACGATTTCGAAATGAATTGAATTGAAAACGATTTCGAAATGAATTGAATTGAAAACGATTTCGAAATGAATTGAATTGAAAACGATTTCGAAATGAATTGAATTGAAAACGATTTCGAAATGAATTGAATTGAAAACGATTTCGAAATGAATTGAATTGAAAACGATTTCGAAATGAATTGAATTGAAAACGATTTCGAAATGAATTGAATTGAAAACGATTTCGAAATGAATTGAATTGAAAACGATTTCGAAATAAATTGAATTGAAAACGATTTCGAAATGAATTGAATTGAAAACGATTTCGAAATAAATTGAATTGAAAACGATTTCGAAATGAATTGAATTGAAAACGATTTCGAAATAAATTGAATTGAAAACGATTTCGAAATGAATTGAAAACGAATTCAAATGGAATTGAAAACGAATTCAAATGGAATTGAAAGCGAATTGAAATGAATTCAAATTGAATTGAAATTTGAATTGAATAGAAATGAATTTTGAAACGAATTTATAAAGAAGAATTCAATTTTGATTTGAATTGAAAAGGAAGTTGAAATTGCTTTTGAAACGAATTTAAAACCATTTATATAATTCGTTTTAAATAGTAATCGACGAAATATATATTATATATATTATATATATAATATAATGGCCTGAATAGAACGCGCCGCGCTGCGGCAGTTCGCGAATTTCGATCATTTGTTTCAAACGGACATTACGGGAGATCCGACCGTCGGATTCTCCTAAAACCGGAACCGTTGGGTTCGTATCGAAAAGAGCTTTCTAATGAATGTTAGAAATTTGAAATCTAACGGTTGGATTTGGAGATACGTCCAAATCAAATTCGAAAAAGGTCGCTGTAAGTGCAGTTCGATGGCCGTTAATGGAAATCGACCGTACGGGCCTTGATAAAATTATTAAAAATAGTAATAATTTGTGTAAAATCATAAGAAATGATTTGTGAAAGTTTGGGATGAAAAACTCCATATTTGAAAAGATAAAAATAGATTTTTATCGAAATGAACTAGTTTTGAACTAGAATTATAATTCTATTTATTTTTAAATAAATAAATTGAATTTGAAATGGTTTTGAAAATAACCAAAATTTCCAATGATTGCATTGGAGTGGATTTGAATCGAAATTGTCTTCGGAATATTTCGATGTTGGAATTCGTGATATTACAGGTGTTGTTATGGAAATTTGAAAGATATATATGTATATCGTTATTTCCAATACGACATTTGTTAATCGTAGAATTTGATATTGAATATAGGCCGATATAGTTTCTATTCAGAGCCTTGTATTGAATATCGAATGTGATTTGGGTTTGTCGTGAATGGTGTCTTCACTAACACTGTTCTTGAACCCAGTTGAGAAAAGATTAAATCTTTTTATTTAGATTTAATGAAGTGTACCAATTAAATGATATTTAATTGGAATTGAATTGATATTGATTTTTGGGTTTATCGTGAACAGTGTTTTAAATAACACTTGTTCTTTAACCCGATAATTAATGGGATGTGACTTTGGGTTTATCGTGAACCGTGTTTTAAATGACACTGATTCTTTAACCCAGTCACAGATTAAAACTAAGTGGAGTTTTAATGAATCTTTAATTAGATTGAAAAGATCGAGAATGGAGTATCACCAGTTTTGCTCCAGGCGATAGTTAAATCTTTAATTAGATTTGAATGTGAAATTTAGAAACTAACTGGCGGTTAGCCAAGCAGAATGGTTTTCTGGATATTGATCTGATGTTGGTTTCGGCCTTCGGGGTTAATATTTGGGGAATTATTCTCTTGATTAATTTACGGTTAGTGACTAATGAATTGGAATGAGGCGTATGTTGTGTTTGTGTAACACTTTTATAATATATACGCGAGTTATTCGGAAAGACCGGGTTTATCCCATTCTGAATAACTGATACGACGATAAGTCGAAGATGAAGACGATGGTCGAAGACCGGAAGTCTTCACGTCGTTTGGGTGATAACTGATGATCTTGATTGGGCTGTACACCCAAGAAGATGGAAACAGTTAGTGATCGTCCAGACGTACTTGGAGATCGATGGATATGCGGGGTACTAGGTGCCTCCGGTTTCGTTCAGACCCAGAACGGACTTGTAAATGGACTGTGTGTCTGACATCGGATTTCATTCTGTGTGACTGATATCGGTTGCATAGGATGGCTTGCCTGTGTGGCATGCTAAGATGCAAATGATCGAGGCTTCTGTTGAAAAGCAAAGTCTTGTGGTGATGATCAAAGCACGGCCTTTGTGGCGTAGCTTTGTGTAACGTTTACCTCGCGTGTTTCACACCCGGTATGAACCAAAAACGGGAGACGGACCTCAGGGAGGGCATGCGTTTCTTTCTAGCTAGAAGTGGCGTCAGTGGTTTTACACGCCCTGACGAGTTTGACTTATGTGGTTGTGGTTGTTGCGAGGCGCCTCGGTTATATCGGTTTCGGCCGAATGCATTCTGGTCGGCTGACGGACCAGACTTACACCCCATAGGGTGGGGAGACGTATTGTTCAGGCATAATAATCCACTCCGTGTGGACCGGCCCTGACGATCCAAGGGGCAGTTGCGGCTGTTCCTGAGGCTCGGGCTAGACAGTCTCGAATCGGTTGAGGACTATCTTTTGCCTCGGTTCATAGAAGGAAATCCAATTTCCAAATACGTGACTTTGCGGTTTTATTTGTAAACCTATATATGGCGACATGATATATGGTACCCATGCCGCCTATGATTGATACTTATGATTTGAAGTTGTTTTATGCACTATGCACTTATTATAGTATCAAATGATTTGTTTTAAACGTATCAAGCATTCTTTGGCTGTTATAAGGGAAAACCCTATCCCCCGGCTTGCGTTGCATTGTGTGATAGGACCTGGGTCTTATAACAGCTTCATCTTTCTTTATTTAGCATTGCGCTGTTTGTTTTATGCACTGGTATTCTTGGGAGAAAACCCGTTCCGTGTTATACGGCGTGGTCCCTTGATTTACCTAACTTTTAAAATAAAGATTAATAACTGTTTTAGTTCTCACACCAGTCACATGACTGACCTGGAGTTTATTGTTTTAACCTAAACTCTGGGTGCCCTTATTTTGACACGGGCAGCTAGTAGTTTCGGTTTTGCAGATTTATATTCACAGGATCCTGGTTTACAGCTGGAACGATATCCGGAAAGCTTTGTATCCGTATATCTCTTCTAGTTGTGTATTGTATTATTTTCCGCTGCTATGTATTTAAATGTAATTTAAATCTCTGATATTTCTGTGTAATATTCATTTATACTCTGTATATTCTTGTAATCTGATGCATTGTTGTAATATACAATGAAACGTTCTTCTGTATGCGTTCTGTTTTGTCGTGTTCTCAAACGATAGGGCGTTTCGAACGGTCTGGGTCGGTTTAGCGACTGGTTCGGACCGAGCGAAGTTCCTTGCCGTCACAGTTGGTATCAGAGCTTTGGTTTACAAAGCTCAGAGAACAAGACACATTAGAACCATACGAAAGAATTCATCAGATATTGGGTTAGTAATATCCAATTAGAATGACTCGTTAGAGATGGGATCAGTAGTATCCTAGAACGAGTGTGAAAAGTATATTTTTCAAATGAAAACAATTTTTATTTTGAAAATTTAAATCACTTCTACGTATTTGATTATTTATTTATTTGAATGTGGACAATTCAGTATATAAAGAATTTGCATATACGCCTTGCAAACGTATATTCAAAGTTTTAATATACTGGATAGATATGGAATCACATTCTAGTCGCCCGGAGATGGTACTGATGATTGTCATGACATCATCAGTATTTATGTTCGAGTTTCGAAGGTGTGATTTTCTATATATTTCCATTAGGCTGGTGTGAGAACCAAAACTTATATATAGTTAGAACACATTGTTGTGAATTGGCATCAAAAACATGATTTTTTGTATATGTATCAAAATTATGAATTTGAAACTCTAATTCACTAATTGATTGATGTATGTGTTGTTTGTTTATTTGTTTGCTAATTTTGAACCATTATGCCTAATTGAACCAAATATTGAATTATATTGAAAATTAGTCGCATTTGCTTGCACATGCATATATATCTTTGAACAGGTCATAGCAAGGAGGCTAGAGCCAGAGAATAAAATTTGTTTGCCCGACAAATAGGTACATGTTTATTACATAATTTCCTGTTTTGTTTGGGTGATGATGATTTTGTGAGCCTATTGGCTAGCCGCTTGGCTTTTTCTTTTTCTTTTTGAGATCTGAAGGACCGGGGAAGCTATTTGAAATTCCCCGATGCTCCCGGTGCAGGGGAGGTTATGGCGAAATTTTTCGAAAATTTAGGGTGTTAGCCAAATTTTTGAAATTTTGGAAATTCTCAGAAACTGAAAAGTTGGAGAATGGAAGCCAGATCGATCGTAGCGTTGATTAATCAAACCACTTTCGACTTTGTTCCTTTTCGGGGACGAAAAGTTTTAAGTGGGGGAGATTGTAACAACCCGGAAAATCTGGGCCAGTTTAAAATTTTTATTTTGGCAATTTTAGCGAGTTTTGATTATTTAAAATGAATTATTTTAAATAATATCGACGTGAAATTTATTTTGAATAGAATTAGAACGTATATATTATATACGTCGTCGTTAGAATATAAATAATTATATATAATTATAAATAGAATTGAAAATGGCGCGGTAGTTCGATAATTCGATTTCAAACTTCAATTGAATGTACCGGGTGCAAAACAATCCGGATTTTAGTGAAACCAAAAATAATGGAATCTAATAGTGAATATCTTTCCAACGAATCCGGAAGATCAAAATTTCGTAGCAAGAATCAAAAGATATGTCCAGTTGAAAATTTGAAATAGTCGCTGTGGAATTTATATATATTTTTATATATATAAGGCCCTTAAAAATAGCAATTTTGCAAACGACCTCGGATTTCGACGAAACCAGTTTTGTTGGGTCCGTGATGTAAAGTTATTGCTAGGTTTTAAATTGCATAATTTTTCGAATCAATATGTGAGCGTGGCATAGGAAAACGTGTTTTGACCATTTCAGTTGAATTTAATCGACTGGCAATGGGCCATTTTTCCAACGGTCTCGGAATTCGACGAAACTAGTTTTGTTAGGACCGTATCGTCAATACGAAGCTAGAAAATATTTTTATAGAATTTTTCTAGTTAGTATGTGGCCCCGGTAATTTGAAATGTACGTTTAAAATTCAATATAGTGATTTAAATGTAAATTTAACGGAAACTGATTCAAACAGTCGAATCAGCTTGCGATACATATCTCATTGTGTTCGGAATGGGGGTATTACGTTAGGGATGACAGTCGTTGGACCCGGTTCGGTGTTCGTATGTAAAAGTCAACGTAAATTGAAAAAAGGAAAAAAAAATAAATAAAAAAATAATAAAATATATATATTTTCCCTCCCTCCCTCTTATCTTCTGCTTGGCCCCCCCCGTTTCTAAATCGATTCAGAAGAAAAGGGAAAAAAAAAAAAAAAAAAAAAAAAACCCTAACTACTCGTTCGATCCCGCCTACGCCCAGTCGCATCACCGCTCCGCCTCCGCACCCGTCGCCACCCACTCCATCGCGAACCCCCGCCCCCCAACCTGGCGACAGAGCTCCCCAAGGCCCTGATCCTCCACGCGATGCGAGCCCCTCCCCGTCAAATCAAATCGAGCCTCCCCCGTTCGAACCCCGAGCGCCGCCACCTCGAGGCACCTCCGACGATCGGTGAAACCAGCCCCCATCTGTAAGTATTTTGTTATTTTAATAATTTAAAAACTGTGATTTTAATTAGATTTTTTAAACTGATTTTATAAGCATTTTTAAACTATTTTTAAAAGCATTTTAAAAACTGATTTATAAAAATATAAAAACTGATTTTCTGAGATTATTAAAATCTGATTTTTAAATAAAAGAAAAACTGAATCTTTTAAAAGATAAAAACTGTTTTGTTTTTTTTTAAAGAGTTAAAACCTGATTTTTAAAAAAAAGGAAATAAAAACTGATTTTATTTTAGAAAAGTAAAAACTGAAATTTTTAGAAAAGATTTTAAAACTGAAATTTTTAGAAAAGATTGGAAACTGAAATTTTTTTTAAAAAAAAAAAAAAAAAAAGAAAGAAAACTGAAAACTGATTTTATTTAGAGATTTGAAAAGAAAAATCAAATTTTTATATTGTCGAAAGAAAAATCAAATTTTTATATTGTCGAAAGAAAAATCTAATCTTTTATATTGTTGATAGAAAAATAGAATTTTTATATATTGAACTTCGATAGAATAAAAATTCGATTTTTATATATTGAACTTCGATAGAATAAAAATTCGATTTTTATATATTGAACTTTACAATAAAAATTCGATTTTTATACATTGAACTTTACAATAAAAATTCGATTTTTATATATTGAACTTTGAAATAAAAATTCGTTTTTTTATATATTGAACTTTGAAATAAAAATTCGTTTTTTTATATATTGAACTTTGAAATAAAAATTCGATTTTTATATATGGAATAGCAAAATAAGAATTCGATTTTTATAAATTGAATAACGAAGTAAAAATTCGATTTTTACATATGTAGTGGCTATGGGCAACGAAAACGACGAAGACTTCTGCAAATGAAGAGCCGTGGAGCTAGGATAGCTATATGTGAGAATTTCTCACCTTTCAATTTATTTTTCTAGTTATATATATACTAGGATGCAGACGGTGCTTAGTAGCACCCGACACCCGTCCACAGACCATGGACTTGTTTGTTTGACTGTTTGGTGATTGATTGTGATATTGGTTTGAATGTGGTTTGTGGTGTGAAAAATCGAATCGATAAATTGGTTAGGATTAGACGTGCGCCGTTATAAGGCGAAGGAGTAAGGCTAGGTTAGACCCTTACTCCAAAGTTTGTGGTTTGCATAACGAATTGATTTGATTGATGTGTGAATGGCGTGGGCCTTCACTAGACCGGGGATAAGGCTAGGCCTTGTCCCGTTTCTAGTATCGTGCCGTTATGCCGCCGAAATTTTCTAAAATAAGTTAGAAAAATAAAATTAGCATTTTATTTAACGAATGAACTGAATATAAATTCATATGTTAAAATAAAATGTGTTATCGTTAAAAATATAATTTTTAACGTGAATGTGAATAAATAAATATTCATTTACAAACCAGACGGTTTGTTTATGTACACCTATTTGAATGACGTTGATTGGGTCGATAAATTTTACACATCGCCTAACTGCACAAATAAAATATGTGTTTGATTGTTTGAAACCCCACACGGGTGTTAGGATGAAATTTGAAGTTCACTCATCCTGATTTATTAAATATGTCGATCGATTGATTGACAAGCTGCTATAAGCGTTAAATGTCTATATTTGATGCTTATACAGTGTAGTGCACTTTGGTTGATGGTTGATTATTCATCGTTGTTGATATATACATGTGTTGTAGAAAATCCATATAATTAACATTATATGGTAATTGATTGGGCCTCATTCCAGTTTCGAGAAAAATAGAAATATTTGAAATAGAAATATTTGAAATAGAAATATTTGAAATAGAAATATTTGAAATAGAAATATTTGAAATAGAAATATTTGAAATAGAAATATTTGAAATAGAATATTTGAAAATAGAAATATGTGAAGCCGTGAGGATTAGATTGACGCCATTTTGACGTGAACGATATTTATATCGATTTTATTCATTTTAAAATGAATATTGAAACGTGATTTCGAAATCGAATATTTTGAAATGAATTGAATTGAAAACGATTTCGAAATGAATTGAATTGAAAACGATTTCGAAATGAATTGAATTGAAAACGATTTCGAAATGAATTGAATTGAAAACGATTTCGAAATGAATTGAATTGAAAACGATTTCGAAATGAATTGAATTGAAAACGATTTCGAAATGAATTGAATTGAAAACGATTTCGAAATGAATTGAATTGAAAACGATTTCGAAATGAATTGAATTGAAAACGATTTCGAAATGAATTGAATTGAAAACGATTTCGAAATGAATTGAATTGAAAACGATTTCGAAATAAATTGAATTGAAAACGATTTCGAAATGAATTGAATTGAAAACGATTTCGAAATAAATTGAATTGAAAACGATTTCGAAATGAATTGAATTGAAAACGATTTCGAAATAAATTGAATTGAAAACGATTTCGAAATGAATTGAAAACGAATTCAAATGGAATTGAAAACGAATTCAAATGGAATTGAAAGCGAATTGAAATGAATTCAAATTGAATTGAAATTTGAATTGAATAGAAATGAATTTTGAAACGAATTTATAAAGAAGAATTCAATTTTGATTTGAATTGAAAAGGAAGTTGAAATTGCTTTTGAAACGAATTTAAAACCATTTATATAATTCGTTTTAAATAGTAATCGACGAAATATATATTATATATATTATATATATAATATAATGGCCTGAATAGAACGCGCCGCGCTGCGGCAGTTCGCGAATTTCGATCATTTGTTTCAAACGGACATTACGGGAGATCCGACCGTCGGATTCTCCTAAAACCGGAACCGTTGGGTTCGTATCGAAAAGAGCTTTCTAATGAATGTTAGAAATTTGAAATCTAACGGTTGGATTTGGAGATACGTCCAAATCAAATTCGAAAAAGGTCGCTGTAAGTGCAGTTCGATGGCCGTTAATGGAAATCGACCGTACGGGCCTTGATAAAATTATTAAAAATAGTAATAATTTGTGTAAAATCATAAGAAATGATTTGTGAAAGTTTGGGATGAAAAACTCCATATTTGAAAAGATAAAAATAGATTTTTATCGAAATGAACTAGTTTTGAACTAGAATTATAATTCTATTTATTTTTAAATAAATAAATTGAATTTGAAATGGTTTTGAAAATAACCAAAATTTCCAATGATTGCATTGGAGTGGATTTGAATCGAAATTGTCTTCGGAATATTTCGATGTTGGAATTCGTGATATTACAGGTGTTGTTATGGAAATTTGAAAGATATATATGTATATCGTTATTTCCAATACGACATTTGTTAATCGTAGAATTTGATATTGAATATAGGCCGATATAGTTTCTATTCAGAGCCTTGTATTGAATATCGAATGTGATTTGGGTTTGTCGTGAATGGTGTCTTCACTAACACTGTTCTTGAACCCAGTTGAGAAAAGATTAAATCTTTTTATTTAGATTTAATGAAGTGTACCAATTAAATGATATTTAATTGGAATTGAATTGATATTGATTTTTGGGTTTATCGTGAACAGTGTTTTAAATAACACTTGTTCTTTAACCCGATAATTAATGGGATGTGACTTTGGGTTTATCGTGAACCGTGTTTTAAATGACACTGATTCTTTAACCCAGTCACAGATTAAAACTAAGTGGAGTTTTAATGAATCTTTAATTAGATTGAAAAGATCGAGAATGGAGTATCACCAGTTTTGCTCCAGGCGATAGTTAAATCTTTAATTAGATTTGAATGTGAAATTTAGAAACTAACTGGCGGTTAGCCAAGCAGAATGGTTTTCTGGATATTGATCTGATGTTGGTTTCGGCCTTCGGGGTTAATATTTGGGGAATTATTCTCTTGATTAATTTACGGTTAGTGACTAATGAATTGGAATGAGGCGTATGTTGTGTTTGTGTAACACTTTTATAATATATACGCGAGTTATTCGGAAAGACCGGGTTTATCCCATTCTGAATAACTGATACGACGATAAGTCGAAGATGAAGACGATGGTCGAAGACCGGAAGTCTTCACGTCGTTTGGGTGATAACTGATGATCTTGATTGGGCTGTACACCCAAGAAGATGGAAACAGTTAGTGATCGTCCAGACGTACTTGGAGATCGATGGATATGCGGGGTACTAGGTGCCTCCGGTTTCGTTCAGACCCAGAACGGACTTGTAAATGGACTGTGTGTCTGACATCGGATTTCATTCTGTGTGACTGATATCGGTTGCATAGGATGGCTTGCCTGTGTGGCATGCTAAGATGCAAATGATCGAGGCTTCTGTTGAAAAGCAAAGTCTTGTGGTGATGATCAAAGCACGGCCTTTGTGGCGTAGCTTTGTGTAACGTTTACCTCGCGTGTTTCACACCCGGTATGAACCAAAAACGGGAGACGGACCTCAGGGAGGGCATGCGTTTCTTTCTAGCTAGAAGTGGCGTCAGTGGTTTTACACGCCCTGACGAGTTTGACTTATGTGGTTGTGGTTGTTGCGAGGCGCCTCGGTTATATCGGTTTCGGCCGAATGCATTCTGGTCGGCTGACGGACCAGACTTACACCCCATAGGGTGGGGAGACGTATTGTTCAGGCATAATAATCCACTCCGTGTGGACCGGCCCTGACGATCCAAGGGGCAGTTGCGGCTGTTCCTGAGGCTCGGGCTAGACAGTCTCGAATCGGTTGAGGACTATCTTTTGCCTCGGTTCATAGAAGGAAATCCAATTTCCAAATACGTGACTTTGCGGTTTTATTTGTAAACCTATATATGGCGACATGATATATGGTACCCATGCCGCCTATGATTGATACTTATGATTTGAAGTTGTTTTATGCACTATGCACTTATTATAGTATCAAATGATTTGTTTTAAACGTATCAAGCATTCTTTGGCTGTTATAAGGGAAAACCCTATCCCCCGGCTTGCGTTGCATTGTGTGATAGGACCTGGGTCTTATAACAGCTTCATCTTTCTTTATTTAGCATTGCGCTGTTTGTTTTATGCACTGGTATTCTTGGGAGAAAACCCGTTCCGTGTTATACGGCGTGGTCCCTTGATTTACCTAACTTTTAAAATAAAGATTAATAACTGTTTTAGTTCTCACACCAGTCACATGACTGACCTGGAGTTTATTGTTTTAACCTAAACTCTGGGTGCCCTTATTTTGACACGGGCAGCTAGTAGTTTCGGTTTTGCAGATTTATATTCACAGGATCCTGGTTTACAGCTGGAACGATATCCGGAAAGCTTTGTATCCGTATATCTCTTCTAGTTGTGTATTGTATTATTTTCCGCTGCTATGTATTTAAATGTAATTTAAATCTCTGATATTTCTGTGTAATATTCATTTATACTCTGTATATTCTTGTAATCTGATGCATTGTTGTAATATACAATGAAACGTTCTTCTGTATGCGTTCTGTTTTGTCGTGTTCTCAAACGATAGGGCGTTTCGAACGGTCTGGGTCGGTTTAGCGACTGGTTCGGACCGAGCGAAATTCTTTGCCGTCACATTGTCAGACTACATGGAGTTCCCGTTAGCATCGTTAGTGATCGTGATCCGATATTTATATGCATTGTTAAAATTACATTTATATTTACATCATATATATTAGAATTTATATGCATTGATAAAATCACATTTATATTTACATCGCATATGTTAGAATTTATATACATTGTTAAAATGACATTTATATTTACATTGCATATATTAGAATTTTTATGCATTGTTTAAATCACATTTATATTTACATCGCATATATTACAATTTATATGCATTGTTTAAATCACATTTATATTTACATTGCATATATTAGAATTTATATGCATTGTTTAAATCACATATATATTTACATTGCATATATAAGAATCTATATGCATTGTCAATTACATTTATATTTACATTTGCATATGTTAGAATTTATATGTAAAGTTGACTTGTCATTGGATCAATTTTCATGTAAATGAAATATATTTTGTTTGAAAGTACATAGATATGATATGCCAATAAAAACATTCTTTTATTTGGCATATTAAAAACATTAGTGGAATCATCGAATAGTTTATATTTATATAATTATATGTATATAATTATATAAATTAAAATTAAAATTAAATGAATCGCGTACGGTTGTTCGCGTTTCGGAATCATAATTTTAAACAATTATAGCGAAAGATCGAACCGTCGGATTTTCCCAAAACTAGAACCATTAGGACCACTTTGGGAAGATCTTTCCAATGATATAATGTAATAACCCGCAAATTCTGGGCCAGTTTAAAATTTTTATTTTGGCAATTTTAGCGAATTTTGAATATTTAAAATGAATTATTTTAAATAATATCGACGAGAAATTTATTTTGAATATAATTAGAACGTATATATTATACGCGTCATCGTTAGAATATAATAATTATATATATAATTATAAATAGAATTGAAAATGGCGCGATAGTTCGATAATTCGATTTCAAACTTCAATTGAATGTACCGGGTGCAAAACAATCCGGATTTTAGTGAAACCAAAAACAATAGGATCTAATTGATAATATCTCTCTATCGAATCCGAATAATCAAAATTTCATAGCGGGAATCAAAAGATATGTCCAGTTGAAAATTCTGAATAGTCGCTATGGAATTCAGGCCCTTAAAAATGGATATTTTGCAAACGACCTCGGATTTCGACGAAACCAATTTTGTTGGATCCGCAGTTTCAAGTTATTGCTAGGTTTCAAATTTCATAATTTTTCGAATCAATATGTGAGCGTGGCAAAGGAAAACGTGTTTTGACCATTTCAGTTGATTTTAATCGACTGGAAATTGGCCATTTTTCTAACGGTCTCGGATTTCGACGAAACTAGTTTTGTTAGGACCGTATCGTCAATACGAAGCTAGAAAATATTTTTCGAGAATTTTTCGAGTTAGTATGTGGCCCCGGTAATTTGAAATGTACGTTTAAAATTCAATATAGTGATTTAAATGTAAATTTAACGAAAACTGATTGTAGCAGCCGAATCAGCTTACGATACATATCCCATTGTGTTCGGAATGGGGGTGAAACGCTATGGGCGACAGTCGGTGGGCCTCGTTTCGAAGTCGAATAAAAAGTCAACTCCTTGGGATAAATAAATTAAAATTAAATTAAATATATAAAATCTTTTACATATAAACCCCCCCTCTTCTCGTTTTCATTCAGAAGAAAATAAATAAAAAAAAGAAAGAAAGAAGGAAAAAGGGGCGCGATGGAGCCGCCACCCACCACCGCTCGTCGGCGGTCAGGACCCCACCGCCGCCTCGACGTTCACTGCCACCTCCTCCTCCAGTTGCTGAGCCGCCATCTCCCCGACGTCCTCTCGCTCTCTCCTCCTCGATAGACCGCAGCCCCCAAAGTTCGCCACCCACCTGAACGACTCCGGCAACTCCACCTCCGCCGACGCTTCCCCCCCCTCTCTTCTTCGCAGAACAAGGTAAGCATTTTATTTTTATTTTTAAGTTCTGGAAAACTGATTTTACAAGTTTTAAAAACTGATTTTTTAGAAAAGTTAAAACTGATTTTAAAGGATTTGAAAACTGTTTTTTTAAGAAGATTAAAAACAGAATTTTTATAAAAGATTAAAAACAGAATTTTGTATAAAAGATTAAAAACAGAATTTTTATAAAAGATTAAAAACAGAATTTTTATAAAAGATTAAAAACAGAATTTTGTATAAAAGATTAAAAACAGTTTTTTTGTAAAAGGAAAAAAAACTGATTTTAAAAGATTTTAAAACTGATTTTCTTTAGAAAGATTAAAACTTTTTTTTAGAAAGATTAAAACTTTTTTTTAGAAAGATTAAAACTGTTTTTAAAGAAAGGTTAAAACTGATTTTTCGAAAAAGGATTTGAACTTTAAAAAGTAAAAATCATATTTCTATATATCGAAAGTCGAAGTAAAAATCATATTTTTATATATCGAAAGTCGAAGTAAAAATCATATTTTTATATATCGAAAGTCGAAAGTAAAAATCATATTTTTATATATCGAAAGTCGAAGTAAAAATCATATTTTTATATATCGAAAGTCGAAAGTAAAAATCATATTTTTATATATCGAAAGTCGAAAGTAAAAATCATATTTTTATATATCGAAAGTCGAAAGTAAAAATCATATTTTTATATATCGAAAGTCGAAAGTAAAAATCATATTTTTATATATCGAAAGTCGAAAGAAAAAATCATATTTTTATATATCGAAAGTCGAAAGTAAAAATCATATTTTTATATATCGAAAGTCGAAAGTAAAAATCATATTATTATATATCGAAAGTCGAAAGTAAAAATCATATTTTTATATATCGAAAGTCGAAAGTAAAAATCATATTTTTATATATCGAAAGTCGAAAGTAAAAATCATATTTTTATATATCGAAAGTCGAAAGTAAAAATCATATTTTTATATATCGAAAGTAGAAAGTAAAAATCATATTTATATATATCGAAAGTCGAAAGTAAAAATCATATTTTTATATATCGAAAGTCGAAAGTAAAAATCATATTTTTATATATTGAAAGTCAAAGTAAAAATCATATTTTTATATATTGGAAGTCGAATTAAAAATCAGATTTTTATATATTGAATAGCATAGTAAAAATTCGATTTTTACATATGTAGTGAAAGCGGACAACGAAAGCGACAAAAGGCGAGTTGGCGAAGATTTCCTGCATTAGAAGTGCCGTGGAGCTAGGATAGCTATATGTGAGAATTTCTCACCTTTCAATTTCTTTTCTGGTTTTATATATATACTAGGATGCAGACGGTGCTTAGAAGCACCCGACACAATCGTCCACAGACCATGGACTTGTTTGTTTGGTTGCATAGATTAGTTGAATTATTTGTTTGAATTGAATTGTTTGGTGAGATGAAATTGATTTGATTGATGTGTGAATGGCGTGGGCCTTCACTAGACCGGGGATAAGGCTAGGCCTCGTCCCGTTTCTAGTATCGTGCCGTTATGCCGCCGAAATTTTCTAAAATAAGTTAGAAAAATAAAAATATCATTTTATTGAATAAATGAATTGAATAGAAATTCATAGGTTGAAATAAAATGTTTTATCGTTAAAAATATAATTTTTAACGTGAAGTGAATAAAATAGAATATTCATTTACAAACCAGACGGTTTGTTTATGTACACCTATTTGAATGACATTGATTGGGACGATAAATTTTACACATCGCCCAACAGCACAAATAAAATATGTGTTTGATTGTTTGAAACCCCACACGGGTGTTGGGATGAAATTTGAAGTTCACTCAACCTGATTGATTAAATATGTCGATCGATTGATTGACAGGCTGTTATAAGCGTTGAATATCTATATTTGATGCTTTTACAGTGTAGTGCACTTTGGTTGATGGTTGATTATTTTCAATGTTATTATATACATGTGTTGTATGAAAATCCATATAATTAACTTTATATGGTAATTGATTGGGCCTCATTCCAATCGTGAAAATAAAGAATATTTTGATAATAGGAAATATTTGAAATAGAATATTTGAAAATAGAAATATGTGAAGCCGTGATGATTAGATTGACGCCATTTTGACGTGAACGATATTTATATCGATTTTAAAACGAATTCGAATTGAATTGAAAACGATTTCGAAATGAATTGAATTGAAAACGATTTCGAAATGAATTGAATTGAAAACAATTTCGAAATGAATTGAATTGAAAACGATTTCGAAATGAATTGAATTGAAAACGATTTCGAAATGAATTGAATTGAAAACGATTTCGAAATGAATTGAATTGAAAACGATTTCGAAATGAATTGAATTGAAAACGATTTCGAAATGAATTGAATTGAAAACGATTTCGAAATGAATTGAATTGAAAACGATTTCGAAATGAATTGAATTGAAAACGATTTCGAAATGAATTGAATTGAAAACGATTTCGAAATGAATGGAATTGAAAACGATTTCGAAATGAATTGAATTGAAAACGATTTCGAAATGAATTGAATTGAAAACGATTTCGAAATGAATTGAATTGAATATGAAGTCAAATTGAATTGAAATTTGAATTGAATAGAAATGAATATTTAAAACGAATTTATAAAGAAGAATTCAATTTTGATTTGAATTGAAATGAAAGTTGAAATTGCTTTTGAAATGAATTTTAAAACTATTTATATAATTCGTTTTAAATAGAAATCGACGAAATATATATTATATATATTATATATATAATATAATGGCCTGAATAGAACGCGCCGCGCCGCGGCAGTTCGTGAATTTCGACCATTTATTTCAAACGGGCATTACGGGAGATCCGACCGTCGGATTCTCCGAAAACCGGAACCGTTGGGTTCGTATCGAAAAGAGCTTTCTAACGAATATTAGAAATTCAAAATCTAACGGTTGGATTTGGAGATACGTCCAAATCAAATTGGAAAAAGGTCGCTGTAAGTGCAGTTCGATGGCCGTTGTTGGAAATTGACTGTACGGGCCTTGATAAAATTATTAAAAATAGTAATAATTTGTGTAAAATCATAAGAAATGATTTTTGAGGATTTGGGATGAAAAACTCCATATTTGAAAAGATAAAAATAGATTTTTATCGAAATGAACTAGTTTTGAACTAGAATTATAATTCTATTTATTTTTAAATAAATAAATTGAATTTGAAAAGGGTTTTGAAAATAACCAAAATTTCCAATGATTGCATTAGAGTGGATTTGAATCAAAATTGTCTTCGGAATATTTCGATGTTGGAATTCGTGATTATACAGATGTTGTTATGGAAATTTGAAAGATATATATTTATATCGTTATTTCCAATACGACATTTGTTAGTCGTAGAATTTGATATTGAATATAAGCCGATATATTTTCTATTCAGAGCCTTGTATTGAATATCAAATGTGATTTGGGTTTGTCGCGAATGGTGTCTTCACTAACACTGTTCTTGAACCTAGTTGTGAAAAGATTAAATCTTTTTATTTAGATTTAATGAAGTGTACCAATTAAACGATATTTAATTGGAATTGAATTGGTATTGATTTTTGGGTTTATCGTGAACAGTGTTTTAAATAACACTTGTTCTTAACCCGATAATAAATGGAATGTGATTTTGGGTTTATCGTGAACCGTGTTTTAAATGACACTGATTCTTTAACCCAGTTAAAGATTAAAACTAAGTGGAGTTTTAATGAATCTTTAATTAGATTGAGATGATCGAAAATGGAGTATCACCAGTTTTGCTCCAGGCGATAGTCAAATCTTTAATTAGATTTGAACGTGAAATGGTAATTGAGTTTACCGATAACACCGTGGTGTTAGATATGAAGTATTACCAGTTTTACTTCATGGGATGAATAGGTTGGGATTGGGAAATTAAAACAAATGATTACTTCGGTAAGTTTCGTTAATCCCGACTAGTTGAATCGAAATTCAAAGGTAGATTAAAGAATAAATTCCAGGAATTTATCTTTGATAAAATTGATGGGAACCTTTCCCTATGAACGTGAAATTTAGAAACTAACTGTCGGTTAGCCAAGCAGAATGGTTTTCTGGATATTGATCTGATGTTGGTTTCGACCTTCGGGGTTAATATTTGGGGAATTATTCTCTTGATTAATTTACGGTTAGTGACTAATGAATTGGAATGAGGCGTATGTTGTGTTTGTGTAACACTTATTTAAAATATACGCGAGTTATTCGGAAAGACCGGTTTATCCCATTCTGAATAACTGATACGACGATAAGTCGAAGATGAAGACGATGGTCGAAGACCGGAGGTCTTCACGTCGTTTGGGTGATTACTGATGATCTTGATTGGGCTGTACACCCAAGAAGATGGAAACAGTTGGTGATCGTCCAGACGTGCTTGGAGATCGATGGATATGCGGGGTACTAGGTGCCTCCGGTTTCGTTCAGACCCAGAACGGACTTGTAAATGGACTGTGTGTCTGACATTGGAATTTAGTCCGTGTGATTGATCTCTATTAAATATATATCTGTTTGGCGGTGGAGAATTTATTCTCTTGCTTAACGCCCTTCTCTGAGACGTACGAGCTCAGGGGTTATATATTGATGAATATCAAACGCATGGAGTGAATTGCCTGTGTGGCATGCCTAAGTGGCAATTGATCGAGGCTTCTGTTGAAAAGCAAAGTCTTGTGGTGATGATCAATGCAAGGCCTTTGTGGCGTAGCTTTGTGTAACGTTTGCTTCGCGAGTTTCACACCCGGTATGAACCAAAAACGGGAGAAAGGACCTCAGGGAGGGCCTGCGTTTCCTCCTAGCTAGAAGTGGCGTCAGTGGTTTTACACGCCCTGACGAGTTTGACTTATGTGGTTGTTGCTGTTGCGAGGCGCCTCGGTTAGATCGGACGATCCGGGTCCGATGGAGTCATTCGTTGGCTCGCTTACGCCCCAAAGGGCGGTGAAACGCAGTGCTCAGGCATTTTAATCCACATCGGTGGACCGGCCCTGTCGCTCCTAGGGTCACTCGAGCTCTGATCCTGAGACTCGGGCTAGGCAGTCTCGAATCGGTTGAGGACTATCTTTTGCCTCGGTTCATAGATGGAAATCCAATTTCCAAATACGTGACATTTGCGGTTTTAGTTGTAAACCTATATATGGCGACATGATATATGGTACCCATGCCGCCTATGATTGATACTTATGATTTGAAGTTGTTTTATACACTATGCACTTATTATAGTATAAAATAATTTGCTTTTAAACGTATCAAGCATTCTTTGGCTGTTATAAGGGAAAACCCTATCCCCCGGCTTGCGTTGCATTGTGTGATAGGACCTGGGTCTTATAACAGCTTCATTTTTCTCTATTTAGCATTGCGCTGTTTGTTTCATGCACTGGTATTCTGGGGAGGAAACCCGTTCCGTGTTATACGGCGTGGTCCCTTGATTTACCTAATGATTTAAAATAAAGATTAATAACTATTTTAGTTCTCACACCAGTCCCATGACTGACCTGGAGTTTATTGTTTTAACCTAAACTCTGGGTGCCCTTATTTTGACACGGGCAGCTAGTAGTTTTGGTTTTGCAGATTTATATTCACAGGAACCTGGTTTCCAGCTGGAACAATATCCGGAAAGCTTTGTATCCGTATATCTCTTCTAGTTGTGTATTGTATTATTTTCCGCTGCTATGTATTTAAATGTAATTTAAATCTCTGATATTTCTGTGTAATATTCATTTGTTTATACTCTGTATATTCTTGTAATCTGATGCATTGTTGTAATATACAGTGAAATGTTCTTCTGTATGCGTTCTATTTTGTCTTGTTCTCAAACGATAGGGCGTTTCGAACGGTCTGGGTCGGTTTAGCGACTGGTTCGGACCGAGCGAAATCCCTTGCCGTCACACGTGGTATCAGAGCTTTGGTTTACTAAGCTCAGAGAACAAGGCACATTAGAACCATACGAGATAATACATCAGATATTGGATTAGCTATATCCAATGATAATGACTCGTTAGAGATGGGATCAGTAGTATCCTAGGACGAGTGTGAAGAGTATATTTTCAAATAAAAACAAGTTTTGTTTTGAAAATTTAAATCAATTATTCGTATTTGATTATTTATTTATATTGATTTTGGACAATTCAGTATATAAAGAATTTGCATATACGCCTTGCAAACGTATATTCAAAGTTTTTATATACTGGATAGATATGGAATCACATTCTAGTCGCCCGGAGATGGTACTGATGATTGTCATGACATCATCAGTATTTATGTTCGTGTTTCGAAGGTGTGATTTTCTATATATTTCCATTAGGCTGGTGTGAGAACCAAAACTTATTTATAGCTAGAATACATTGTTGTGAATTGGCATCAAAAACACGATTTTTGTATATGTATCAAAGTTATGAATTTGAAACTGTAATTCACTAATTGATTGATGTTTGTGTTGATTGTTTAATTGTTTGATAATTTTGAACCATTATGCCTAACTGAATCAAATATTGACTTGTATTGAAATTTGGTTGCATTTGCTTGCATATACATGTATATCATTGAACAGGTCATAGCAAGGAGGCTAGAGCCGAGAATAAAATTGGTTTGCCCGACAAATAGGTACATGTTTACTACATAATTTACTGCTTTGTTTGGGTGATGATGATTTTGTGAGCCTATTGGCTAGCCGCTTGGCTTTTTCTTTTTCTTTTTGAGATCTGAAGGACCGGGAAAGCTATTTGAAATTCCCCGATGCTCCCGGTGCAGGGGAGGTTATGGCGAAATTTTTCAAAAATTTAGGGTGTTAGCCAAATTTTTGAGATTTTGAAAATTCTCAGAAACTGAAAAGTTGGAGAATGAAAGCCAGATCGAGCGTAGAGTTGATTAATCAAACCACTTTCGACTTTGTTCCTTTTCGGGGACGAAAAGTTTTAAGTGGGGGAGATTGTAATAACCCGCAAATTCTGGGCCAGTTTAAAATTTTTATTTTGGCAATTTTAGCGAATTTTGAATATTTAAAATGAATTATTTTAAATAATATCGACGAGAAATTTATTTTGAATATAATTAGAACGTATATATTATACGCGTCGTCGTTAGAATATAATAATTATATATATAATTATAAATAGAATTGAAAATGGCGCGGTAGTTCGATAATTCGATTTCAAACTTCAATTGAATGTACCGGGTGCAAAACAATCCGGATTTTAGTGAAACCAAAAACAATAGGATCTAATTGATAATGTCTCTCTATCGAATCCGAATAATCAAAATTTCATAGCGGGAATCAAAAGATATGTCTAGTTGAAAATTCTGAATAGTCGTTATGGAATTCAGGCCCTTAAAAATGGACATTTTGCAAACGACCTCGGATTTCGACGAAACCACTTTTGTTGGATCCGCAGTGTCAAGTTATTGCTATGTTTCAAATTTCATAATTTTTCGAATCAATATGTGAGCGTGGCAAAGGAAAACGTGTTTTGACCATTTCAGTTGATTTTAATCGACTGGAAATTGGCCATTTTTCTAACGGTCTCGGATTTCTTCGAAACTAGTTTTGTTAGGACCGTATCGTCAATACGAAGCTAGAAAATATTTTTCGAGAATTTTTCGAGTTAGTATGTGGCCCCGGTAATTTGAAATGTACGTTTAAAATTCAATATAGTGATTTAAATGTAAATTTAACGAAAACTGATTGTAGCAGCCGAATCAGCTTACGATACATATCCCATTGTGTTCGGAATGGGGGTGAAACGCTATGGGCGACAGTCGGTGGGCCTCGTTTCGAAGTCGAATAAAAAGTCAACTCCTTGGGATAAATAAATTAAAATTAAATTAAATATATAAAATCTTTTACATATAACCCCCCCTCTTCTCGTTTTCATTCAGAAGAAAATAAATAAAAAAAAAAGAAAGAAAGAAGGAAAAAGGGGCGCGATGGAGCCGCCACCCACCACCGCTCGTCGGCGGTCAGGACCCCACCGCCGCCTCGACGTTCACTGCCACCTCCTCCTCCAGTTGCTGAGCCGCCATCTCCCCGACGTCCTCTCGCTCTCTCCTCCTCGATAGACCGCAGCCCCCAAAGTTCTTCACCCACCTGAACGACTCCGGCAACTCCACCTCCGTCGACGCTTCCCCCCCCTCTCTTCTTCGCAGAACAAGGTAAGCATTTTATTTTTATTTTTTTTATTTTTATTTTTAAGTTCTGGAAAACTGATTTTACAAGTTTTAAAAACTGATTTTTTAGAAAAGTTAAAACTGATTTTAAAGGATTTGAAAACTGTTTTTTTAAGAAGATTAAAAACAGAATTTTTATAAAAGATTAAAAACAGAATTTTGTATAAAAGATTAAAAACAGAATTTTTATAAAAGATTAAAAACAGAATTTTTATAAAAGATTAAAAACAGAATTTTGTATAAAATATTAAAAACAGTTTTTTTGTAAAAGAAAAAAAACTGATTTTAAAAGATTTTAAAACTGATTTTCTTTAGAAAGATTAAAACTTTTTTTTAGAAAGATTAAAACTTTTTTTTAGAAAGATTAAAACTGTTTTTAAAGAAAGGTTAAAACTGATTTTTCGAAAAAGGATTTGAACTTTAAAAAGTAAAAATCATATTTCTATATATCGAAAGTCGAAGTAAAAATCATATTTTTATATATCGAAAGTCGAAGTAAAAATCATATTTTTATATATCGAAAGTCGAAAGTAAAAATCATATTTTTATATATCGAAAGTCGAAGTAAAAATCATATTTTTATATATCGAAAGTCGAAAGTAAAAATCATATTTTTATATATCGAAAGTCGAAAGTAAAAATCATATTTTTATATATCGAAAGTCGAAAGTAAAAATCATATTTTTATATATCGAAAGTCGAAAGTAAAAATCATATTTTTATATATCGAAAGTCGAAAGTAAAAATCATATTTTTATATATCGAAAGTCGAAAGTAAAAATCATATTTTTATATATCGAAAGTCGAAAGTAAAAATCATATTTTTATATATCGAAAGTCGAAAGTAAAAATCATATTTATATATATCGAAAGTCGAAAGTAAAAATCATATTTTTATATATCGAAAGTCGAAAGTAAAAATCATATTTTTATATATTGAAAGTCGAAGTAAAAATCATATTTTTATATATTGAAAGTCGAAGTAAAAATCAGATTTTTATATATTGAATAGCATAGTAAAAATTCGATTTTTACATATGTAGTGAAAGCGGACAACGAAAGCGACAAAAGGCGAGTTGGCGAAGATTTCCTGCATTAGAAGTGCCGTGGAGCTAGGATAGCTATATGTGAGAATTTCTCACCTTTCAATTTCTTTTCTGGTTTTATATATATACTAGGATGCAGACGGTGCTTAGAAGCACCCGACACAATCGTCCACAGACCATGGACTTGTTTGTTTGGTTGCATAGATTAGTTGAATTATTTGTTTGAATTGAATTGTTTGGTGAGATGAAATTGATTTGATTGACGTGTGAATGGCGTGGGCCTTCACTAGACCGGGGATAAGGCTAGGCCTCGTCCCGTTTCTAGTATCGTGCCGTTATGCCGCCGAAATTTTCTAAAATAAGTTAGAAAAATAAAAATATCATTTTATTGAATAAATGAATTGAATAGAAATTCATAGGTTGAAATAAAATGTTTTATCGTTAAAAATATAATTTTTAACGTGAAGTGAATAAAATAGAATATTCATTTACAAACCAGATGGTTTGTTTATGTACACCTATTTGAATGACATTGATTGGGACGATAAATTTTACACATCGCCCAACAGCACAAATAAAATATGTGTTTGATTGTTTGAAACCCCACACGGGTGTTGGGATGAAATTTGAAGTTCACTCATCCTGATTGATTAAATATGTCGATCGATTGATTGACAGGCTGTTATAAGCGTTGAATATCTATATTTGATGCTTTTACAGTGTAGTGCACTTTGGTTGATGGTTGATTATTTTCAATGTTATTATATACATGTGTTGTATGAAAATTCATATAATTAACTTTATCTGGTAATTGATTGGGCCTCATTCCAATCGTGAAAATAAAGAATATTTTGATAATAGGAAATATTTGAAATAGAATATTTGAAAATAGAAATATGTGAAGCCGTGATGATTAGATTGACGCCATTTTGACGTGAACGATATTTATATCGATTTTAAAACGAATTCGAATTGAATTGAAAACGATTTCGAAATGAATTGAATTGAAAACGATTTCGAAATGAATTGAATTGAAAACGATTTCGAAATGAATTGAATTGAAAACGATTTCGAAATGAATTGAATTGAAAACGATTTCGAAATGAATTGAATTGAAAACGATTTCGAAATGAATTGAATTGAAAACGATTTCGAAATGAATTGAATTGAAAACGATTTCGAAATGAATTGAATTGAAAACGATTTCGAAATGAATTGAATTGAAAACGATTTCGAAATGAATTGAATTGAAAACGATTTCGAAATGAATTGAATTGAAAACGATTTCGAAATGAGTTGAATTGGAAACGATTTCGAAATGAGTTGAATTGGAAACGATTTCGAAATGAATTGAATTGAAAACGATTTCGAAATGAATTGAATTGAAAACGATTTCGAAATGAATTGAATTGAAAATGATTTCGAAATGAATGGAATTGAAAACGATTTCGAAATGAATTGAATTGAAAACGATTTCGAAATGAATTGAATTGAAAACGATTTCGAAATGAATTGAATTGAATATGAAGTCAAATTGAATTGAAATTTGAATTGAATAGAAATGAATATTTAAAACGAATTTATAAAGAAGAATTCAATTTTGATTTGAATTGAAATGAAAGTTGAAATTGCTTTTGAAATGAATTTTAAAACTATTTATATAATTCGTTTTAAATAGAAATCGACGAAATATATATTATATATATTATATATATAATATAATGGCCTGAATAGAACGCGCCGCGCCGCGGCAGTTCGTGAATTTCGACCATTTATTTCAAACGGGCATTACGGGAGATTCGACCGTCGGATTCTCCTAAAACCGGAACCGTTGGGTTCGTATCGAAAAGAGCTTTCTAAAGAATATTAGAAATTCAAAATCTAACGGTTGGATTTGGAGATACGTCCAAATCAAATTGGAAAAAGGTCGCTGTAAGTGCAGTTCGATGGCCGTTGTTGGAAATCGACTGTACGGGCCTTGATAAAATTATTAAAAATAGTAATAATTTGTGTAAAATCATAAGAAATGATTTGTGAAGATTTGGGATGAAAAACTCCATATTTGAAAAGATAAAAATAGATTTTTATCGAAATGAACTAGTTTTGAACTAGAATTAAAATTCTATTTATTTTTAAATAAATAAATTGAATTTGAAAAGGGTTTTGAAAATAACCAAAATTTCCAATGATTGCATTGGAGTGGATTTGAATCGAAATTGTCTTCGGAATATTTCGATGTTGGAATTCGTGATTATACAGATGTTGTTATGGAAATTTGAAAGATATATATTTATATCGTTATTTCCAATACGACATTTGTTAGTCGTAGAATTTGATATTGAATATAAGCCGATATATTTTCTATTCAGAGCCTTGTATTGAATATCAAATGTGATTTGGGTTTGTCGCGAATGGTGTCTTCACTAACACTGTTCTTGAACCTAGTTGTGAAAGGATTAAATCTTTTTATTTAGATTTAATGAAGTGTACCAATTAAACGATATTTAATTGGAATTGAATTGGTATTGATTTTTGGGTTTATCGTGAACAGTGTTTTAAATAACACTTGTTCTTTAACCCGATAATTAATGGAATGTGATTTTGGGTTTATCGTGAACCGTGTTTTAAATGACACTGATTCTTTAACCCAGTTAAAGATTAAAACTAAGTGGAGTTTTAATGAATCTTTAATTAGATTGAGATGATCGAAAATGGAGTATCACCAGTTTTGCTCCAGGCGATAGTCAAATCTTTAATTAGATTTGAACGTGAAATGGTAATTGAGTTTACCAATAACACCGTGGTGTTAGATATGAAGTATTACCAGTTTTACTCCATGGGATGAATAGGTTGGGATTGGGAAATTAAAACAAATGATTAATTCGGTAAGTTTCGTTAATCCCGACTAGTTGAATCGAAATTCAAAGGTAGATTAAAGAATAAATTCCAGGAATTTATCTTTGATAAAATTGATGGGAACCTTTCCCTATGAACGTGAAATTTAGAAACTAACTGTCGGTTAGCCAAGCAGAATGGTTTTCTGGATATTGATCTGATGTTGGTTTCGGCCTTCGGGGTTAATATTTGGGGAATTATTCTCTTGATTAATTTACGGTTAGTGACTAATGAATTGGAATGAGGCGTATGTTGTGTTTGTGTAACACTTATTTAAAATATACGCGAGTTATTCGGAAAGACCGGGTTTATCCCATTCTGAATAACTGATACGACGATAAGTCGAAGATGAAGACGATGGTCGAAGACCGGAGGTCTTCACGTCGTTTGGGTGATTACTGATGATCTTGATTGGGCTGTACACCCAAGAAGATGGAAACAGTTGGTGATCGTCCAGACGTGCTTGGAGATCGATGGATATGCGGGGTACTAGGTGCCTCCGGTTTCGTTCAGACCCAGAACGGACTTGTAAATGGACTGTGTGTCTGACATTGGAATTTAGTCCGTGTGATTGATCTTTATTAAATATATATCTGTTTGGTGGCGGAGAACTTATTCTCTTGCTTAACGCCCTTCTCTGAGACGTACGAGCTCAGGGGTTATATATTGATGAATATCAAACGCATGGAGTGAATTGCCTGTGTGGCATGCCTAAGTGGCAATTGATCGAGGCTTCTGTTGAAAAGCAAAGTCTTGTGGTGATGATCAATGCAAGGCCTTTGTGGCGTAGCTTTGTGTAACGTTTGCTTCGCGAGTTTCACACCCGGTATGAACCAAAAACGGGAGAAAGGACCTCAGGGAGGGCCTGCGTTTCCTCCTAGCTAGAAGTGGCGTCAGTGGTTTTACACGCCCTGACGAGTTTGACTTATGTGGTTGTTGCTGTTGTGAGGCGCCTCGGTTAGATCGGACGATCCGGGTCCGATGGAGTCATTCGTTGGCTCGCTTACGCCCCAAAGGGCGGCGAAACGCAGTGCTCAGGCATTTTAATCCACATCGGTGGACCGGCCCTGTCGCTCCTAGGGTCACTCGAGCTCTGATCCTGAGACTCGGGCTAGGCAGTCTCGAATCGGTTGAGGACTATCTTTTGCCTCGGTTCATAGATGGAAATCCAATTTCCAAATACGTGACATTTGCGGTTTTAGTTGTAAACCTATATATGGCGACATGATATATGGTACCCATGCCGCCTATGATTGATACTTATGATTTGAAGTTGTTTTATACACTATGCACTTATTATAGTATAAAATAATTTGCTTTTAAACGTATCAAGCATTCTTTGGCTGTTATAAGGGAAAACCTTATCCCCCGGCTTGCGTTGCATTGTGTGATAGGACCTGGGTCTTATAACAGCTTCATTTTTCTCTATTTAGCATTGCGCTGTTTGTTTCATGCACTGGTATTCTGGGGAGGAAACCCGTTCCGTGTTATACGGCGTGGTCCCTTGTTTTACCTAATGATTTAAAATAAAGATTAATAACTGTTTTAGTTCTCACACCAGTCCCATGACTGACCTGGAGTTTATTGTTTTAACATTAACTCTGGGTGCCCTTATTTTGACACGGGCAGCTAGTAGTTTTGGTTTTGCAGATTTATATTCACAGGAACCTGGTTTCCAGCTGGAACGATATCCGGAAAGCTTTGTATCCGTATATCTCTTCTAGTTGTGTATTGTATTATTTTCCGCTGCTATGTATTTAAATGTAATTTAAATCTCTGATATTTCTGTGTAATATTCATTTGTTTATACTCTGTATATTCTTGTAATTTGATGCATTGTTGTAATATACAGTGAAATGTTCTTCTGTATGCGTTCTATTTTGTCGTGTTCTCAAACGATAGGGCGTTTCGAACGGTCTGGGTCGGTTTAGCGACTGGTTCGGACCGAGCGAAATCCCTTGCCGTCACACATAAGCTTTGTTAAAATCCAATGGTTAGATTTCGAGATAAGTGTAAATCAAATTTTGATAAAAACAACACTAAGGCCGCCTATTGACCCAAAGCGTCATTAAACTAATTTTGTTATTTTTTTATATATAAAAATAGAAATAAATCGTTATTAAATACCACTAATGATATGAAATGTTTTTAAACTATACATATGCGAGAATCATTTTAAAAGACCGAGTTCAATCTCATTTGAAATGATTTTACGACGATTTAAATCAAAAATATTGAAGATGGCGATTGAAGACCGGCAATCTTCACATCGAAATGATAACTATTAATGCCCGACATTGGTTAGCTACCAGTAAAGGATTAAAGTGTTAGTTGTCCGGACGTACTTGTTGATTTTTCAGATATGCGAGCACCTCTCTTCCGTATTGGACATACGGGACGAGGAATAAGGTGACTCTGGTTTAGTTCAGACCCAGAACGGACTTGTAAATGGATGTTTGTCCGACATTGGATTTCATTCCATGTAAATTGATCTCTATTTAATATATATCTGTTGGTGACGGAGAATTTATTCTCTTTCTTAATACCCTTCTCTGAGACGCCTGAGCTCAGAGGTTATATATTGGTATTTATCGATCGCATAGCGTGAATTATCAATGTGACATGCCAAGATGCAATTGATCAAGGCTTTTGTTGAAAAGCAGGGCCTTGTGGATGATGATCAAAGCATAGCCTATTTTGGCATAGCTTTGTGTATAACGTTACCTCGCAAGCCTCGCACCCCGGTAAGAGTCAGAAACGGGACAAGGGAACACAGGGAGTGCACACATTTCTTTTAAGTACCATTTCCCAACTATTATATAAAAATTCTATATTTTTCTATCCTAGCACAGCCCACATAAGAAAACTTTCATTGTTACGGATTTTCTTTTTCAACTTTTCTCGGAAAAATTTACTCTTATTCACCTTTCATTAGAGATTTTCCATCTTTCTTTAACTATCATGTTCGTTGCATTACTAAATTTGTTGTTTCCTTTTTAATTTTTCCATTACTCTTTTCTTAGCTTATTTAACTTAATCCTCTGATCTAAGTTTAGTTTCATATAAGCCTTCTGATCTTCAACTAAAATAGGAAAACAGACGCTATACATAGCTATTACTAAGGGCCGAGAATCTCAGGACTATGTCCCCCTCAAACAGAAAAGTTCAAATCATGGGATCAGTGACAAGTTTAGGTGTTACCTTAACTATCCAACAGGAACTAAATAACAGAACGATCCCAAAAGAAATGTAATAAAGGGTTTTACCCCTAATAGGAAAATTAGCAACAAGATCTAAACACTTACTTGCCCTTCACTATCTAGTAGTCTCCCCTAGTCTTGGCTGTGTACCAACAATCATTTCCAAGCAACACCCTAGGTTTTTCATTGCTTACGCATTCTACGGGAACTTACAATTATTCTTAGATAATTATCGTTATCTACTTCATAGCTCAAAACTTTTCCCGACTTCCTTAGACACTAATCCTTATCTACTCCATACTTTTTAAAACATATTTTGGCCTTTTCATTTCGCTTTTCTTCCAAAAGTTAAAAATATCAAAATTTTAATTTTCTCACCAAAATTTACTTTTGCCAAAGCATAAAACATGTCATTTTATAAAAATTTAAATCATTTTTTTTCAAATCACAAAGCTGAAGTAGATAAGGACAACTATTTCCCAGTCAGATTTACAACTTGTTCTTGCCTATAAGGTCAGTACAATTTCTCATTACAAGGTGCAAACATTTACTCTGTTCTTAATTTCTACGACTTATTTTGTCCACCCAACAAACTTTTATGTTAAAACAATTATTAAAAATGATTGTCAAAAGAATAGATATTTCAAAACTTTCTTTACTGAAAATTCTAGTTTTCAACAAAGTGCAACATCAAAATACAACCTTTTCTATGTTCTGCTTTTTAATCCTTTCATACTATATAACTTGAAAACTAGCAAGCTATACATGCTCTGTAATATGCACCTTTTACTGAGAGAATTTATTTTAGACAAATTTTTCACAAGATATCACCATTTCCAAATATACCCCCATTTAACTTCAAAACCCAATAAGTACTTCTTTACATATTTTTAAAACCGTAACTTTTAAGATCATAACTTGAAAATACCATAAACCATCTTCCAAAAGCTTTTATAATTTCAAGTTCTTAAAAGTTTACAATGGGGTTAGGCTCAAAGTGGGTTTCTAACTTACATAGGCTTTCCTAGACACTCCCAAAAAGTCAATTCTCTCAACTATATATATTCCTAATCCATTTTTCTCTTTTTAACCTTTTCCAATATACAAGGTTTACTGCCAAACCCACTAACCTGAAATACTAACGTATGGGATTCACCTATCTTCCATACAAAGTATATTGTACACTTCCCATCCAAATTACCCAAGGGTCTCAGATTTCCATTTTCATTCCTTTAGTGTACAAAACAAATATCCTAACTTTTACCATATTATGCTTTCCCTATTTAGTAGGTTCCTCTATGGATCTAGGTATATATATAATATATTTATATTTTAAAAATACAAATACACTAACTCATTATCTATACAAGAATACTAAACCTAAGCTCTGATACCAGATGTAACAACTCGAATTCCGACAGACCGATTTTTTTTTCAAAATTCGAATCTATCGAAACTCATGTTGGTTTATCTGGTACCCTGTAGAAAAGAGAGAGATATAAAATATAATATAATCAAAATATAGCCTTACCCAGATAATAATACTTCCTAACCTGTATCCAAAACTATCATATCTTTGATACAAATCTAACCTGCGATTATGTTACGAGAAGGGGGTCAGAACACAAGTTCTGGTGATTCGATTTAAACTACACATTTTGGATAACTCTGCATATATCGTTCAGTTACATTTTCTTATTTATTAGGTTACTTGGGTTAACAACACTCAAGGTTTATAACTCGAATTCTAACAGACTGAATTTTTTCAAAATTCTAATCTATCGAAACTCGTGTTGGTTTGTATGGTATCCTGCAGAAAAGACAAAGATATAAAATAATCAAAGCTCAGAAAACATATCATAGAGGAATGGATAAAATATAATCAAAAAATATAGCCTTACCCAGATAATAATACCGCTTAATCAGTATCCAAAGCTATCATATCTCTGCCACAAATCGTGCGAGTATATGATGAGGAGGGGGTCAGAACACAAGTTCTGGTGACTGGATTTAAACTACACATTTTGGATAACCCTACATATACCGTTTAGTTACATTTTCTTATTTATTAGGTTACTTGGGTTAACAACACTCAAGGCGTACACACACGTCATACAAATCTACTTCCCAGTGGATTAACCTAGTACAATATATATGTAGCTACCCCCAACATTAAGGTACACCCCACGGTAACCCACTCGCTCGGTATCCGCCGTAACACCATAGAAATATATGTAGTTCCTCATCCTATGTCGGAACAACGTACGGACCTCTATATAACAACACTACATTTCACATAGAACCGCCATCGCCATGCTACGTAAGCGTACGGACTGCCACCTTCAATCGAATCATATTCCATCACAGAGTAATGCCCTAGAGTCTACAATACACCACCCAGAGCAGACATGCATGTATCTAGACTTTCTCACGAACGTATCGTCAATCATACTCGATGCCTTAACCTTTACGATACACTATCCGGAAACAATATGCATGTATCCACACGTATTATCTACTGTTCACCGAGTTCCATAACAGGGCTTTATCAGAAACACGGAACTCGCTCGAGAGCTTTTTCAGATATCTGTATACACAGACACCATGGTCTGCATTTTCACGGTGGGTATGGTCCCACCAGACCCCTCCGTCATCTAGTGAAAGACAACCGTAATTGAGAATTAGTGAAGTGGCCCAAAAAAACAATAAACAACATCCTAATTGACCTGTCCCACAACCAAAGCCTTGATAGTGAAAGGTTGATGGTCTGTAGGTTTAACTCGCTGTCTTCCGCATCACGCTGACTGCCGATGGCTGGTTCTTGATTAGTACTATCAAACAGATGGTTAGACCTGCCTAAGGAAAGCAGATAAAATGGTCGAAACTCGCCTAGTCATAAGGAAACAGAATTGTCGAATCACCTAAGCTGCTCTACAGCCTTTTGACTGCCCCCTATCATGGAAGTCAAGGTATGCTCACTAGGTAGTAATGCGAACACCCAACCTCTGCGAGCATAGCCTAAGCGTTGTCACTGCACAGAGGACTACCAGGAGTACCCTCCACACCTAGGAAGTCGCGTGCTTCCCCTTCCAGTCCTTTGGAGCCAGAAGAATATTAGCAGAATAGTAGACAAAATAGTTAGATGGACGGCGCTCCCTTCGTGCCTCATGACACCACAACGATCCACCTCGTTGGGTTATTCACCTTCAGATGTACAAACTTGTCCAAGCACCTCAGGTAATGTGTTATTAGACCCTGTGTCTAAACAATTAATTACAGGCTTGCTCTACCTTATCAGATTTCCAGTTAGCTTGGTTATTTCAAGTCAATTGACTTCTTATTCAAGTTACCGATTTCCTCTTGCTTATTAATTTCAATTATATAACTTAACTCACTTAAATTCATCAATAAGCCTTTAACATGTTATTCTTATCAGTAGATTTGATGTATAATTAAGTACATCTTATTGCATTTCATAAGTTTTCCCTCATTTTTCTACTTATCAAAAACCATAGGTTTCAAGTTTCCAGATTTACAAATTGCTTAATTTATAACTAAGTACAACTTATCTCATTGTATAAGTTATCTCATTCCCCTTATCATTTATTACAACCTATGTTATCATTTCCACTTGTCCCTAGGAAAAACCTTCCTATTCTCTTTCTTTTTCCCCTTCAGGTTTATTCATAATAGGTTATTATCATTCCCTGTTCATTCTGTTTCTTTTACTGTTGTAACTTTCCTTCGTTTCCATTAATTACTATCAATGCCATTTATTTCTATCTTATTATATACATATATTCATATATATAAATATATATATGCATTAGACCTCTCACACTAAGTTGATCACTTGTGGAAGTTGGATTTGCCGGGCGGTTGCGGGCAGATTTTTGCCACAAGTTAGACTTAACCTCATGTCTTAGCACCGTTATATGTATATTTACACACTAGACACCTCACATTAAATTAACCACTTGTGGATGCTGGATTTGTTGGACGGTTCCCGACAGACTTTGACCACAAGTTGATTTTAATCTCGTGTCCAAGTGCAGTTGCAATTTTCTATTTTATGTAAATTTAGGCATATTCATTCTTTCAAATTTTACTGTAATTCTTATTTACAATCTTTTGGCACAATAATATTCTAAACAAATGTTCATTGTAAATTTCATAATAATAGTATTCACAAAAATTCCCAATTCAGACAGGTGGTTAATGGAAATAGGTTTTTTATAACCCAACATATTAAACGGATTTACTTAACCCCACAGGTTTAATTATAGTTTCATTAACATGTTCCACTTAATCTTGAATTAAACCTATAGATTTATCTCTTCATACATATCCAAATTTCCAGTCATATTCCATAGCACTTAATTTCAATAGATTTCAGCAGGGTTATAGTTCAGTAGATTAACCATTTTAGCAGATTAAAACATTTCAGCAGATTTACTGTACATATTAACGAGGAATGCCAAATGATAAACATACCATTATCAAAAAGCATAACTTGAATCCACTCACCTAATAGCTTTTCAATTCACAAATCTGGTCCAAACATAGCATTCCATGGCTCCCCTAACTTAATCTAGAACCTACATAACAATGGATTCACAATTCTCAAACTAAAAGGAAAAGGTAAGAAAGAAGAGAAATCTAAATTAAGTAGATCTAAGAATTTACATCAATTTGAAAAGAATTCTGAACACCCATTTGCAGATATACTTTATTTTCCTCCAAAACTTGAATCAGAATTTCCTTTGACTAATTATCCTATTTTTGTAAAGATTTCTGAGGAGGAAGAAGAATGGAAGAGCTTAGGAATCCTCTCAGAAAATATGAGATTTAGGCTAGGCTCTTTTAGCCAATTTATAGGTGTTCAAGCAAGCGGACATGATTACATGCAGCACTGAGTCAGCAACGAATATGGTTAAAACAGTCTAGATTCGGCAAATGAATCTGCCCAGATCTGGGGTGGATCCGACCCCTAGGTCGACTCCCATGCTAGGGGGTCGACCCAACTGGGTCCAGTGAGTGATTTTAGGGCACGATGTTTACTGTTTTAACGTTTTGAATTTAATTGTTTGGTTAGTATCCCGTTAAATTTTTTTGATTTATTTAATATATTTAAATATAATCTCCATATATGTATGCAAAACTTCAAATGCCCATTTTACACACACACATATATATATATATATATATATGCATAACTTTTATTTCGTTCTCAAAATTCAAATGGTATTATGCCATTATTTAATTCTTACCTATTTTCATTGATTGCATGTTTATTTTAAACTTCTCTCTTGTGTATATATTTTTTCCATATATATATGCATATATTTACATATACATGTATACATATATTTTTGAACTCCCTCATATGTATAATTTTTCTTATATGTGCGTTTATACATATTTCCCCTTTAGAGCATGCATTATTTTTTCTGTTTCTCTAAAATAAAAATATGGCGCCCATAGGAATCGAACCTATGCCACTCTTTTGGAAGCCACATGCTCTTACCAACTGGACTACATAGGCTTTTGTTAACAAGTCTAAAAACAATGGTGGTCATTGTTCTTTTCTTATAACTCCTTTCCATGATTGTTGTAATATTTCATTTAAATGCATCTCTTTTGTCTTAAACCTGTTTTCTGCAATCTATATGTCTAAATTGACCAGAAAATCGCCATGGATGCAAGATGCTAATCTTGTGACCAAATTCCAGATGCTCTTCAATTTTTTATTTAATTAAAAATGAAGGATATTACAGGTGCACACTTAGATATTAAATTAGACCAGTGAAAACTTCTTATTAGAGAACACTCTATAAGTATTTTATCTATTGGTGAAACAAAACTCAACCTTCTTCTTACCAATCAAGCTAGTTGCTATATCGTCTTAAAGTGGAAAATGTTACACAACTTAAGTGAAGCCTCTTATGGTAGAATTATTATAATCTACGACCTAGTGATTCATCTTCTATCTCCAATTCTGGCGTCCAGGCAAATGATTCACTGCCATAACTTACACCTCCCTACTAAAACATCTTACTACATTGCCTTTATTTATTCAGACAATTCATGTTCTTCAATCGAGGGTTTATTCAATATGGTTCCTTCATTACATCGGGATACCCACCCTTGGCTTATATGCAGAGACTTTAAATGCTCCATGCAATCCACTAATCATACTAGCGGCAATGCACTTTCCCTCAGAGAGATGAAACCACTCAAGCAAGTCATAACTGACTCTAATCTAGTTGGGATTAATTACCCAGGTACGCATTTCGCCTTGAACAACAAGCAAAGACAAGGCCCTAGAATGTTCTCTAAGATAGACTTTGCTTTCTCAAACCTAAATGCTATGCAAAATGCCCAGCCTGCACAATCATAAGCCAGTACCCTTTCTCTCGGATCACTCCCCTCATATCATATAGCTGGACCCTTCTACCTAATCTAGTAAGTCTAACTTTAAGTTTTTTTTAATAACTTGGATAAAGAACCTGAGTTTCATAATATCATTGTTGCAGCATGGCAACTCTATGTACATTCTTTAGAAAACCTTAGAGCTACAAAAGATATGCTCATCACCTGGTCAGCAAATTTTTTGGTAAGGGAAACTTGTCTGAGAGATTCAGGAAAAGATTGGAAGAAGTGCAGGAAAAAATGCAGAAAGATACCACTAACTCCCAATACACACAAGAGAAAACTGAATTAACCAAGCTATATCAAGAAGCATCTTGTTACTGAAAATCAAATGATCAAACAAAAAGAAAGAATTCAGTGGAATAAGGAAAGGAACCGAACTTCTTTTTTCCATGTAGACCTAAAAGATAAGCACAATAAAAGTAATATATTCAACATTAAGACAAAGATAGTCACACGCGCAACTCTCCTCATTGTATTAAGAAAGCATTTATTAGTTACTTTTAGGATCTCCTTGGTAATGCCGAGGGTTTTACCCCTGATGAGAGCAAATCCGCTGTACCCAATTTCCGATGTACTTCTATACCTAACCAATCAGGACACTCTGATTTCCACATTTTGAAATTAAGCCAGAAAACAAAACAATAATTAATTGCAAAAAGGTGGAAATAAGGTGTTCTGATTGGTTGGATACGGGGAAATAGAGGATTTTGGGTATAGGGGTTCGAACTCAGCCCCAACATAGATAGAATTGACACATCGGTCCTCCTAGCATAATTATGAATGAAAAACCTCTATTAACATCAAAAGTTAGTGACTTGGAAATCAGGATTGCCTTCAACAACAATTCTTGTGGTGAACCTGGCGGTTATATTGCTCATTTCTACAATGTTACTTGGAACATTACTGGCCCCGATATTATTAAAGCTGGCTGTTGAAATCAAAATTTGACCTCAGCACCAAAGGTGCTCTTAGAGCACTTCACCAAACGGTATGATTTGAAGTTACAGAGTCACAAACATAAAATAAAGAGCATAAAGTAAAGAACAAGGGATTTATAGAGTGATTCGGTCAATTTCGACCTACGTCCACTATGGAATCACCTTTCCTTATCATATTGAGTTTACAAAAAAAAACCGCTTTATACATTTCACTCATTTTATGGTATTTCTCTCTTTTCTCTCTCTTTGATCGAGATTTCACTTGAATATACCAAAGGAATGGTTTGATTTGTAACAACCTGGAAAATCTGAACCAGTTTAAAATTTATAATTTGGCTATTTTAGTGGATTTTAAATATTTAAAATAAATTATTTTAAATAATAATGACAAAAAGTATGTCTAAATCGATGTTTGAAAATAAATATATTTATTTTAAATTATAAAGCAGGCCTGAAATGGCGCGGCAGATTCAAAATTTGAATTTGAACTTTGACTGACTGTACTGGATGCAAAATAAAACGGATTTTAGTGATACAAAAAATATTTAAATCTGTTTATGAATATCTTTCTAACGAATCTGAATAATCGAAGTTTCATAGCGGGAATCAAAAGTTATGGCCAAATGAATTTTCAGGAAGGTCGCTATAGAAAAAATATAGCCCTTGAATATAGTCATTTTGCAAACGACCTCAGAATTCGACGAGACCACTTTTGTCAGATCCGGGATGTCAAATTATTACTAGATTTCAAATTCCATAATTTTTGAAGTTAATATGTGAGCGTGGCGAAGGAAAATGTGTTTGGTTGATTTCAGTTAAATTGGATCGACCAGAATAGGGCCATTTTTTAAACGGTCTCAGAATTCGACGAAACTAGTTTTATTGGGACTGTATCGTCAAAACATAACAAGATTTATTTTTCTGGAATTTTTGGGACTAGTATGTGGCCCCAGCAAATTGAAATGTACGTTCAAATAGAATATTGAATGTTTTCTGTTTTAATTTGAAGAAAAGGTGACTGAAATAGTCAAATGGGCCAACGAAACATATCCCATTGAGTTCAGAATGGGGGTATTTAGTTAGGGACAACAATCGTTCGGTTTGGATTGGAGTATGTTTGGAGAAAACCCTAATTTTTGAAATATATAAATCACGGGCCAATCAAATAATTTCTTTCATAAATTAAAAATATGAAAAATCAAACCCCCTCCCCCCCGCCGCGGAACGCGATCGACGATGGCTACCTTCCCCTCCTTCTCTCTTTGTTTCCGGTGAATCCACGCACCGAAACCCATTGCTTTGGAACTTTTTGAAGTCCTTCCCCCCTCTTCAAATCAAGACCAACCTCACCTCGCCTCGTTGCTCCATCATCGAGATCCGTCGCCGGGAAGTTCAACACTTCTAGTCGCCGCCGCTTCATCTAAGCACCGAACTGGGCCCTACCTTCGGCGCAACTGCGCCTCCCCTAGCTTGTCAATGTGGAGAAACCCGATCGTCTTCAAGTGCAATGGATTAGCCGATAAATCTGAAACTAGTTTTGAACAAAACTGAAAGTTATCGGCTTGTTTATTTTGAACTGATTTTAATGGTTTAAAAGTGTTGCAAACTTCTAAAAATCGTATATTTTTGCTATGTGGTCGAAATGCAGTGAAACAAGAGACAGTAGACTCGTGTGGACGTCTTCTGCATTTTAGAAGAGACCGGAAATTTTTTTGAGCCTTCTACAATTTTTGGTGGAGTGGAACCCAATGTGGGATTTCTGATTTATAAATAATATGGAAACAACAATGAATAAATTATATAGTCGAAGTATGAGTTTATAAGCGTTGTATAAGTTGTATGCTCGATGTATAAGTTATATATGTGTTGTAAAAATGATATATGCATTGAAAAGAATTGAAATGATATTGAAATGAAATCGAAATATAGTTATATATGAATATATATATATATATACACACACACACTCCCCTCATCCACAGACCATGGACGATATATTGGTTGTGATATTGTTTGGATTATTAGTTGAAGTGAAATTTGGTGAATATCGTGAATGGTTGATTTGAAATGATTGATTATGGTTGAAGTCCTAATAGGATTAGTATATGGGAAAAATTCATCTACGTACGAACTAGATATTGAAAATCCCCATTGTCAAAAGCTGCGAGGCTTTAAGGTAGAGCGAGGAGCCGTACTAGGAACGGTGCCGGTTTTAACTACCCTGCCATTATGCTGCCGAAATTTTCAATAATATTCATGTGTTAGAATTATTTTCTTGTGTTGAAAACCATATTCATGTGTTGAATAGAAATTCATGTGTTGAATAGATTCTTTGAAAGATAAAAATAACATTTTAACACATATATAAACTATATAAATTGTTCGTATCTTAAAATAAATTGTTTTAACAATAAAAATCACATTTTAATTATATATATATAATATAGAATTATTTTCATGTGTTGAAACCATATTCATGTTTTGAATAGAAATTCATATGTTGAGTAGAAATTCATATGTTGAATAAGATTCATGTGTTGAATGAAGTTCATGTATTGAACAAATTATTTGAATGATAAAAATAACATTTTTCATATGTATATACTATATAAAATATTAGTGTTCTAAATAAATTGTTTTAACACCAAAAATAACAATTTTACCTTATGTATGAAATATACGAAATAATCGTGTTTTCAGATAAATGGTTTTACAATAAAAATCACATTTTTATAACATATGTGAACTATTAAAAATAGTGTTGTGTTGAAATAAATATATGTTGGATAAAAATATCGTTTTTATCAAATATAGGAAGTGAATATGGTTTTGAAATCGAAGAATGAATTATATTTATATAAATATAATTAAATTAAATTGAATAACGAAGCTGTAGTTCGTGTTTTGAAACCGTGATTTCGAATGATTAGTGCGGGAGATCCGACCATCAGATATTCCCAAAACTAAAACCGTTGGGTTCGCTTTGGGAATATCTTTCCAAAGCACCCACTTTGTAAAGATCCAACGGTTGGATTGATTGGAATTTTTAATTCAAATCTAATGAAAAACAGTGCCAGAATCGATTATATATATATATATATATATAATTAAAACAAATCGAATAACGAAGCTGCAGTTCGTATTTTGAAATCGTAACTTCAAACGATTGTACCAGGAGATCCGACCATCGGATTTTCCCAAAACTGAAACCGTTGGATTCGTTTTGAAAAGATCTTTCTAATGATATAAAATTTGTAAAGATCCAACAGTTAGATTTTCAGATATTTGTAAATCAAATCTGAAGAAAAACAGCGCCACGACCGCGTTATGGCCTAAAGCGTCGTTTGAATGAATTGGCTATTATTAAATGAATAAAAATAGCGATAAATCACGGTAAAATATTATAAACGATATGGAGTGGAAACAACTGAATTTGCTTGGTTTATTTGATATTTGATGGTTGAATGTGTTTGGCGTAAAAATTACATTAAAGAACAGAATTAGTGATATCGAATAATTTAACCATTGAAATGAATTGATTTGAAATTCTAAATATACGTGAATTATTTGAAAAGGCTAAGTTAATTCTCATTTTAAATAATTGGTCGACGATTAGAAGTTGAAGATATGTAGATGGTGCAAGACCGATGATCTTCACGTCGAATGGGGGGTGCTACTAATGCTCATGACAGGAGTAGCTAACTGGAAGGGGCTGAAGTAGTAGCCGTCTGGACGTACTTGTTGATTGTACGGATGTGCGAGGTATTAAGTGCCTCCGGTTTCATTCAGTCCAAGAACGAACTTGTAAATGGACTATGTGTCTGACATTGGATTTTATTCTGTGCTGATTGATCTCTATTAAATATATATCTGTTTGGCAGCGGAGAATTTAATCTCTTGCTTATTGCCCTTCTCTAAGACGTACGAGCTCAGAGGTTATATATCGATAGAAATAAGTCGCATGGAGTGAATTGCCTGTGTGACATGCCTAAGTGGCAGATGATCAAGGCTTATGTTTAAAATCAAAGTCTTGTGGTTGATGATGAAAGCACGGCCTGTATGGCATAGCTTTGTGTATAGCGTTGTTTCGCGAGCCTCACACCCCGGTATGAGCCATAAACGGGAGAGGACATCAGGGAGGACATGCGTTTCCTTCTAGCTAGGAGTGGTGCTTTGGGTTTTGCACGCCCGGGTATTTTACTTATGTGGATGATGGAAAGCGAGGCCTCGGTTAGTTCGGTCTTTTCGGAGCCGATGACTTGGTCGGATATGACCAGCGACGCCCCATAGGGCGGGGAAACGCAGTGTTTAGGCATTATAATCCACATCGAGTGGACCGGCCCTGACGATCCAAGGTGCGGTTGCGGCTGTTCCTGAGACACGGGCTAGAGCGTCTCGAATTCGGTAAGGACGATCCCTTGCCTTGGTTCATTACGGAAATCCAATTTCCAAATACGATATCGTGCGGTTTTGATTATATACCTATATATGGCGATATATAGTACCCATGTCGTCTACGATTGATATTTATGATTGAAATCGTCTTTGGAACATATAAACACTAACATCAATATCAAGTGATTTGTTTTGCTCGTATCAAGCATATTTTGGCCATTATAAGGTAAAACTCTATCCTCCGGTTTGTGTTGCATTATGTGATGGGAGCTGAGTCTTATAATGGCTTCATTTTTATAAAAAGCATTGCGATGTTTAAAAGATTTACTTGTTTTAAAGCACTAGCAATCCAATGGAGTAAACCCGTTCCACGAAAGTGGCGTGGTCCTGTGATTGGCCATATTATAAAATATGTTAAGTCGATTTCTGTAACACCCCACACCCCTGATGGTCTGGGTGCACCAGATCTGGTTTTTGGCTAAGTCTTGGGCTGTGTTCTAGAGATTTCCTAAATCTATATTCACTTAAAATACTCCACCGATGTTATGGCATTCCCTTAGAGAGTGACCAAAAGGGTTAAGTAAGTGCCATGGGCGGCATGAGAAAATCTAGTGGGTACCTTGTATGACAATTAGAAGATGATTAAAGGACTTAACCAAAATTTATAACATGTAAGGGAACATGGTTAAAGGGTTAAGTGGGATTCACTAGAAATAGCAAGCTTAGGCGGTAGCTTGTGGGGGCCCATTTCAACCAATATCCCAAACGTATCTTTGTGGGCTCGATTCTAGTCGAGTGACGGGACACACATATTAGGCTTGACTATAAGAGGCCAAACCGGGTTAGCGGTGGCAACGCGGGACCAACGGGTTTCATATGCGTGTGTGGACCCGGGCTGGTTGGTAAGTCGTTGTTGCATCGTGTAGATATAAAGCCGTGCACTGTTGATATTATCTGGTAGCCACTTTAGGGGAATGATACACCCCAATCGTGGGACCAGCACGGGTATCTACGTAGGGGAGCCGATCGCTTGGGGAGTAGTGGGTACACCTATGTAGTCAGATAGGGGTACACGAAACTACTAAATTACTAAGTACATTTAGGGGGATCAACCTTTAAGTAGGTATGACTGGTGTGGTGCAGTGTAGTAATTATCCTTGGGTGGGTGGATGCGTCTTTACGGTTATCTTAGTTTATCCTGAGTATACCTAGCTGCTTAGTGTAGCCATTCATCCCCAGACGTTACCGTATATCAAGCTTATATCTTCTCTGGTTACTTTAACGATTGTATTGTTAAAGTTATAGGACTCACTCAGACTTATGTCTGACCCCGTTGTTTTTATCTTTTTCCCAAACCTCAGGTTATCAGAGTGGGCCCAGTACGAGTGGGCTTTGATCAGGCTGCTTTATTCTCTTTGGAGCTTGGACCATTGGTGTAGAGCTCAGCTTACCTTTTTTTATTATGGCTATCAGTTCATGTATTGGGATTATGTACTTTTATCAGGATGGATATTTTGTACTTGACTCTTATTATGGTTTTGTGATGTAACCAAACATGTTTTACCTTCCGCTGCAGTGAAAATGATGTTTTGAAATTTTCAAGTATTACTTATATCTGTCTAGTTGTAATTTTTCTGTTCTATATTCACTTAAAATACTCCACCGATGTTATGGCATTCCCTTAGAGAGTGACCATAGCGGGTGTGGGGTGTTACAATTTCTCACACCAGTCCCATGAATGACTCGTAGTTTGTTTCACTTGCAAACTCGGGTGCCCCTATTTCTACACGGGCAGCCTTGTATCCAGGTTTTAACAGGCTCTTTCTGGATAGCTGGAGCTGAAGATGGATTCTATTATTTATCTCTTTTTATGCTGTTCAGCTCCTATTGTACATATTATGTTTAGATTTCCGCTGTAGACATTTTATGTATAGCTAAACTATATTTGTACTAAGTATGATCCTGTATACTGTGTAGCTCTGATGATTATGTTTATCCAGTGTATTCTATTGTGCATTATCTAGTGTATTTATTTATTTTTGTTCTGTTGTTATTCGTTTATGTGTTATATTCCAAAGATTGTCCTTAACGCCGTCGTACGGGGTTTGGGGTCGTCACAAACGTGGTATCATAGCTTTGGTTAAGCTTAGTTCTGGAATATAACATATTAACGAACTCATCAGAAATAGAACCAGTAGTGTTCTAGGACGAATAACTCATTACAGATAGGATCAGCGATATCCTAGTATGAGTATAGCAGAATGAAATACACCTCGATAGATGCATATACATTCAAGTATATGTTTCTCTGCTCTATAATATCTTTCCTATTGACCTGACACTTGGTCTGCTATTTGCAGAAGTACTAGAAAATGAGTGTTAGAAACAGAAGAGGGAATGCATAACCAGATCTGGAAGCTCGCTGGATTGTTGCAATCGTTGGAAATTCCAGGTGGAAAGTGGGAACATATTTCTATGGATTTCATAGATGGTTTTCCCAGAACCAGGAGAGAAAATGACAGTATTTGGGTGTCCGTAGATCGTTTCACGAAGACAGACCATTTTATACCTGTCAGATCGAATAGAACTGCTCAGAGTCTGGCGTAGATTTATTTTAGAGAAATTGTTAAACTTCATGGAGTTCCCATGAGTATCGTTAGCGACCGTGACCCGATTTTTGCTAGTAAATTCTGGGAAGCATTCCAAGCAGAATTGGGAACGAAACTGAACTTGAGCACCGCATATTATCCTCGAACATATGGCCAAACTGAGAGGGTGAAACGTATTCTTGAAGATTTATTGCGGGCTTGTGTTATTGATTTTGGCGGATCATGGGAAGACCATTTGCATTTGGCCGAGTTCTCATACAACAACAGCTATCAAGCAAGCCTGACAATGTCACCATTCGAAGCATTGTATGGTAGACCGTGCCGATCTCCCGCTTGTTGGGTAGCACCTGGTAATAGACTCGTATTGGGACCCGATATGAATCGCGAAGCTGCGGACAAAGTCGATTTCGTTAAGAAACGATTATTAGCCGCTCAAAGCCGACAGAAGGGCTATGCGGATAAGAGAAGACGAGATTTACCATTCGCCGTTAGCGATCATGTGTATTTGAAGGTACCTCCGATGAGAGGAGTAATCCAGTTCAGTAAAACAAGGAAATTGGCTCCCAAATTTATTGGTCTGTTTCCTATTCTAGAACGGATTGGAACTCTCGCTTATAGGTCCAATTGCCTGATTGGTTGCCTGGAATACATAATGTGTTTCACATATCTCAACTTCGAAAGCATGTTCATGATCCAAACTTGATCGTGGAAGAAGCAGCGCAATGGGATATAGAAATTACTCCAGAATTGGCTATGAGAAGAGAACCGCTAAAGATTACTGGCAAAGAAACCAAAGAGCTAAGGAACAAGAAAGTTCACTAAGTCAAAGTGCAATGGAGTGGAGATCCGCGAGATTGTACTTGAGAAACCGAGGAGAGCATTGAGCAAGCCTATCCCAAGTGCAGGGTGGATATCTCTGATTGACTCTGGTGCAAGGTACATTTATCATATCTTACATTTTCATTTTGTTCTCTACTTTGCAGTTGTTTTCTTTTCATGGATGTAAACTTTTAATTATATAGTCTGAATGATTTTAAAAGAGTATATGAATTAATTAGTATATTTTTGAAAAGTTAAAAACAAATTGATTGTTGTTTGTGTTGTGTGACTGTGGATTTGATTAATTAAATTATTAGAATGATAGTTAATTTAATCAATAAGAGAATGATAGTGAATCTATGCAATAAAATCAAGTATTGAACCGATTTAAAAATAGATAGAAATATATACATGTACATTATATATGTTTGAATAGGTAAATGGATTAGCTGTTGAGTAAAGAATGTATTTGTGTGCCCGACAAATAGGTATACCTTAATGAGTTGGATGCGCAATTTTATTATTATATAAACTCCTGTGAATGTCATTGGATGCGGAGTGCCGGTTACTCTGTGTGTAATAATAAACGTCGCCATAGGATAGTAACAATTAATTTTGGACTACACAACATGGCATACTTCTTGAAGATAGGCATACTTCATCATGTACCACATAAGCATTTGGAGCTTGTGTGACGAGGTTGAAGATTTACCATACGAGCGAGAGGCTTGTATGGCGATGACTATATATTACAGGTTGAACTGATGACTGTTATGGACTATATAAAAGGTAACGGTAAATTGCAAGATTAATAAAAATGGGTTTGGAGATGAAAATAAACAAGTTTCTCTGGTCATTAAGGCACAAAAACCATTTATAGGGTGACGAGAATTTATTCTCTAGAGTTATGATCTATACACACTCCCCTGTGGACACTGGAATATATCACTATAAATATGTGCGTGCTTATTAGGATTTATTGGGTACCTAATACGGCCCAATAAATATCCAAACCCCTCCCCGTACAAAGGAGGTTATGGCGAAATTTTTCAAAAATTTAGGGTGTGATCCAAAAAATTGGAGAATTTGAAAATTCTTAGAAACTGAAAAGTTGAAAAATGGAAGCCAGAAGGAAAGTTGAGTTGGTTAATTAAACAACTTTCGACTTCGTTCCTTTTCGGGGATAAAAGTTTTAAGTGGGGGAGATTGTAACAACCTAGAAAATCTGAACCAGTTTAAAAATTTTAATTTGGCTATTTTAGTGGATTTTAAATATTCAAAATAAATTATTTTAAATAATAACGACGAGAAGTATGTCTAAATCGATGTTTGAAAATAAATATATTTATTTTAAATTATAAATCAGGCCTGAAATGGCGCGGCAGTTTCAAAATTTGAATTCGAACTTTGACTGACTATACCGGGTGCAAAATAAAACGGATTTAAGTGAAACCAAAAATATTTAAATCTGTTAATGAATATATTTCTAACGGATCTGAAAAATCGAAGTTTCGTTGCGGGAATCAAAAGTTATGGCCAAATGAATTTTCAGGAAGGTCGCTATAGAAAATATATAGCCCTTGAAAATAGTCATTTTGCAAACGACCTCAGAATTTGACCAAACCACTTTTGTTGGATCCGAGATGTCAAATTATTGCTAGGTTTTAAATTCCATAATTTTTTAAGTTAATATGTGAGTGTGGCGAAGGAAAATGTGTTTGGTTGATTTCAGTTAAATTGGATCGACCAGAAAAGGGCCATTTTTCAAATGGTCTTAGAATTCAACAAAACTAGTTTTGTTGGGACCATATCATCAAAACATAGCTAGATTTATTTTCTAGAATTTTTGGGACTATTATGTGGCCCCGGCAAATTGAAATGTACGTTCAAATAGAATATTGAATGTTTTCTATTTTAATTTGAAGAAAAGCTAACTGAAACAGTCAAATGGGCCTACGAAACATATCCCATTGTGTTCGGAATGGGGGTATTTAGCTGGGGATGACAGTCGTTGGGTTTGGATTAGTGTTCGTTTGGAGAAAACCCTAATTTTTGAAATATATAAATCACGGGCCAATCAAATAATTTCTTTCATAAATTAAAAATATAAAAAATCAAAGCCCCCCTCCATGGAACGCGATCGACGACGGCTACCTTCTCCTCCTTCTCTCTTCTTTTCTGGCGATTCCATGCACTGAGACCCACTGTCCCTTTGGAACTTTTTGAAGTCCTTCTCCCCCTTTTCAAATCAAGACCAACCTCACCTCCCCTCGTTGCTCCATCATCGAAATCCATCGCCGGGAAGTTCAACACTTCCAGTCGCCGCCGCTGCTTCATCTGAGCACCGATGTAACACCCCACCTCCGCTAGGGTAACTCACAAAGGGAATGCACTAGTTTTGGTGGAGCGTTATCGCGGTAAACAGACATAGAAATATTACAAGACAGAACATAGGTAAAACAACGGAAGAATCAAAAGATAAATTTCATTACTTTCAAAATAGTCAAAGCCTTTTTCATTCAGAGTACCAAATAGCGAAAGTCATTATTTTCCATTACACAAATTCTGTCTTGCATAAACAAAGAAGCATAAACTTAAAACATCAAAAGTAGCATAATTCCCCAAAGGTAGCAGAAAATGCAGCCATAGCATAGCTAAAGATCAAACCGTACATGAGCTGAACCGAAAGCAAGCGAAATCCAAGCTAAGTGCTAGAGTTTCCTCCCGGAGAACCTGGGAGGGAGAAACGGAAGAAAAAGAGGCGAAAGAAAACGGGTCAGTCATAAAGACTGGTAAGTCCAAGTGACTTTCAGCATAAAAACAGATAAAGGTAACATGACATGTATAAACTAAAAGTAAACATAAAGATGCTGTCAAGATGGGCAAAATAGACTAAGATAACATGATAAATCAAGTATAGCATCACATATTCAAGTGTCGCTGCATCAACTTTACTAGAATCCCAAAACCATGTCTTATATAAATCATGAAATAATCCCTTGGCCCAATATCATAAAATGACCCATTTCTAGGTCCAACGAAACGATCCACTAGTCGATCGGCTCCCTACAAGTTCTAGCTCGTAATGTGTCTGTGTCATACCGCCTTATCACGAATGTAGTCACCTGTGCTAGGTCCACCATAGGGTGTATAAAGCCCTAGGGTGCCAACCACCGATACGAATCAAGAATGCACAGATAAACCTACTGATGCCCAATGCTTGCTTTTTCAACTCCGAAACACGTGCACGACCATAGCCCGCCTGAACCTACACTAGCACACCAACACAGCCGTTGTTCTGGTCGCTTACAATCAGCCCAGTAATCATGCCCAACCCTGCCTAGTTCCGGGGTACCATGATACATCTACTGGGTTACTGCTGAAATGGACCGCGTAACTAGGGTTTCCGTCCAGCAGGATAAGTGTTGTCATTTAAATTCGAGACTTAACCCTTATCAGTCTGGCATGTCAAATTGGCTAAGTGTTGTCATTTAAGTTCGTGACTTAGCCCTACAATTCACGTGTCAAGTTGGTTAGGTGTTGTCGTTCAAGTTCATGACCTAACCCTACCAATCATGTCCCAAGTTGGTTAAGTGTTGTCTTTCATGTTCATGACTTAACCCTATCATGTGGCATTAATTCATTAATGCACCCCAACCTCTCACATTAGACCTGTTGTTGTGGTCACTGGATATGCCGAGCGGTTCCGGGCAGATTTACACCACAACTCGGTCTAACCTCGGGTTTCAAGCGTGATATGACCAACTACTCACATTGGATCCTATTGTTTGCAGTCACTGGATTTGTCGGGCGGTTCCCGGCAGATTTACACTGCAAACTCAACCCAACCTCGAGTTGGCCATTTTCAAGTTCATTCTAGTGTCATGTCCATGTTCAAGTTTTCTTGTCGAGTTCGTGTCATGTTTTCAAGGCAAGTTTCATGCCAAGTATCCTATAATTTCCAATTTTTCCTAACGTTACCCCGTCTAAATATTAGGCTAACAGTCTTAGCCTAATTTTTCGTTCGCATGATTTTTGGCATATAATATTAGGCTAAAACTTAGCCTAATTTAACGTACGCAAAATTGGCATAAAGAGATTCATCAACATAAACACGACATAGGGGTAAACTTGGCATCTTTTTGGCATAGTCAATATGAACATCATAGGTTTGTACTTGCAAAATAATCAACATGAATATCATAGGTTTGAACTTGCAACGTATACTAAACCAACATACATATATGTGAACTTGCAAATCAATCACGAGCATATGAATAAGCATGAACTTGAAATATGACATAGGTTTAACATATACACATAAACATGTAGATCTAACATTTGGTCACATATGTGATATGATTTCACAACCCAAAACTTGCATAACATGATAAACTACACAACTTGTCATCACAGGTTATACTCCAAGTTCATATACATATGAATGGACTTATTCATTAATTCCCAATAGAATAGAATCACATACATAGATCAACATAATAAACATTGCTCTATTATCAATTTATTTCCAAGGCGTGACCTAACTGAATAAATTGATTAAAACATCACAGGCATAACATTATGAACATGAAAAAGGTTTGAATAATAATCTAGATTCAAGAACACAGATAGATCTAACTTAAATTGAAAAATCCCCAAAATCAAAACAAATAAAGAAAATAGGTCTGAATAGAAAATCAAGCTTAGATCCAATTTCATAGTCATAATTCTAGGCAATAACCTCATGGTAATGAATCATAGTGATTAGTTATAATTGTCCTTATCATAGTTAGTCTTATGCTCACCATCATAGGCATAGGCATAGTCTTATGTTCATAGTCATAGGCATAGGCATAGTCTTATGTTCACAGTCATAGGCGCAGTCTTATGTTCACAGTCATAGGCATAGGCATAGTCTTATGCCATTAACAATAGTTTCAACGTCGTAGACAATATTCCCAATAGTCAAGATCCAAGAAGAAAACAAGAATAGATATGAATCATACATAAATCAATTCCAATTTAACGTGCCCATATTAGATTTATAGTTTTTATCTAAAAGTAACTGGAACTTACAGATCGTGGTCTAAGAAATTTAGATGCAGAAGTCAAGTCTAGAAATTTGTCATTGAATTGTTGAATCGCTGAATCTTGCTTTGATTGTAGAAGCAAATCCCTAATTCCTAGTCGTAGTCTTAAAGAAATAAATTTTCACGTTATAATTTAATTGATTTAATTTAGAGGAAGAAGAAGAAGCCATGATCATCAAGAGTTTGAGCAGCATAAGGTTAGAGAAGAATGGTGTAAAGAGAATGAGGCTAGGAGGCTATTTATATAGGGTTTCAAACTAATTAGAGCCGTCGATGAAGCTAGAAGAAATCAAGGCTGTCCATCTCAAGAAAAGCCAACCAGAAAATGACAAGTCAGCCCTAGTGACACACCAAGCTCAGAAATTCGACCAAAACCCAACCAGGCCAGCCAGGGCCTGACCAAGCAGGTTTCTGCTCATCCTGGGCGCACCTGCCAAGTGCGCTTATGCAATATTGCATGGGCGCAATTCCCAAGTGCGCCAGTGCAATTTTATTCTGGAGCACTTCCCAAGTGCGTCAATGCATTTTGGGTCGTTTCTGTTTTTTCTGCCTAACTTTGTTCGTCCATATCTTCTTCGTACGATATCCGTTTTACGCTAACTCGGACTCTATTTCAAGAAGAATTCCGAGATGAACGCAATGGCGTAACCCGTTTCTCTTGATTCTTATTTTAAAAATTAATTCTTCCTTAATTTATGGTTTAAACATGTTATTAAAATACAGGTTGTTACATTCTCCCCTCCTTAAAGGATTTCGTCCCTGAAATCTTCAAGTTAGGAAGAATGCATCCTATCATCCAATCAACCATCTACTCAACCATCATCCACAAGCAACCATTTTCCTTAAAAGATTTTTAATGCTATATGAACATATGCAGAAAGTGTTTGTATATGTTCCTTATCTAATGCAAATGATCAGGCCTGATTGATCTTCCTAATGCAAAATATGTTTAGTGCCATGAATCCAACATGTATGCAAATAGTCCTAGTCACATAAACACTATATGTGTGCACAAACATCCATCCATATGCAACATCCACATGATAACACATTCAATTTCATCCATAAACAAGTATAAACACTCATGCATATGCAATATGAAAATGTGTCTAAGCCGATCTAGTGCCTAATGTGTGTTATGCAACCACGAGCAACAACTTGCGACCATTTGCAAACATCAACCATAACATGTTTTAATCACAGTTTACATCCAAAAAGGTTCTACCTAAGTTTCTCAAGATAGGATTGAGAAGATAAACAAGATAAAACAAAGCATCAAGGAGAAGAAGTTAAAGATGTACCCCTAGAGGGTCCTGCCTGCGGGGCTTGCCCTTGCTTCTTAGGGCAATTCTTACTGATATGTCCAGTTTCACCACACTGGAAACATGCTCCCATCTTCATCTTATTTTTTCTACAATCCTGGGCTATATGGCCCTCAATACCACAGAAGCGGCATTTTCTTTTCTCACGTGTCTTGTTATCATTCTTGTTGTTGTTATTCTTGCCTCCTTTCTCGGAGTCTTTCTTCTCGTTCTGAGACTCATCCACTTAACTTATTACTCATACCTTCCCTATGTAACATGTTAACAAGTCTCACGGAAACTATCTCCATCGTACAGAAAACCCTCTACGAAGCTAGAAAGAAGATTAGCCGCGGGTAAAAACTACTGCGACTACAGATGGAGAAAAGAAAGGAAAAGAGATTCAAACGAGGAAACGAAGGATAGTGCTAATGGAGTTTGGGGAATAGCCTTTAAATAAAACAAGACTTTTTCTTAAAAAATGCTTCTTTTGTAAACTGTTTTGAAAATAATTTCAGAAGGTTTTAAAAACTTTTTCCCAGTCTGGTAACCTTCTGCTCTGATACCAAATGTGACACCCCACCTCCGCTAGGGTCACTCACAAAGGGAATTCACTAGTTTTGGAGGAGCGTTATCGCGGTAAACAAACACAGAAATATTACAAGACAGAACATAGGTAAAACAGCGGAAGAATCAAAAGATAGATTTCATTACTTTCAAAATAGTCAAAGCCTTTTTCATTCAAAGTACCAAATAGCCAAAGTCATTATTTTCCATTACAACAAATTCTGTCTTGCATAAACAAAGAAGCATAAACTTAAAACATCAAAAGTAGCTTAATTCCCCAAAGGTAGCAGAAAATGCAGGCATAGCATAGCTCAAGATCAAACCGTACATGAGCTAAACCGAAAGCAAGTGAAATCCAAGCTAAGTGCTAGAGTTTCCTCCCTGAGAACCTGGGGGAGAGGGAGAAACGGAAGAAAAAGAGGCAAAAGAAAACGGGTCAGTCATGAAGACTGGTAAGTCCAAGTGACTTTCAGCATAAAAACAGGTAAAGGTAACATGACATGTATAAACTGAAAGTAAACATAAGGATGCTGTCAAGATGGGAAAAATAGACTAAGATAACATGATAAATCAAGTATAAATCAAGTACAACATCACATATTCAAGGTTCACTGCATCAACTGTACTAGAATCCCAAACCCATGTCTTATATAAATCATGAAATAATCCCTTGGCCCAATATCATGAAATGACCCATTTCTAGGTCCAACGAAATAATCCACTAGTCGATCGGCTCCCTACAAGTTCTAGCTCATCATATGTTTATGTCATACGGCCCTATCACGAATGTTGTCACCTGTGCTAGGTCCACATAGGGTGTATCAAGCCCTAGGGTGCCAACCACCGACACGAATCAAGAATGCACAGATAAACCTATTGATGCCTAATGCCTGCTTTTTCAACTCCGGACCACGTGCACGACCATAGCTCGCCTGAACCTACATTGGCGCACCAACACAGCTGTCGTTCTGGTCGCTTACAATCATCCCAGTAATCGTGCCTCATCCTACCTAGTTCCAGGGTACCATGATACATCTACTAGGTTACTGCTGAAATGGACCGCGTAACTAGGGTTTCCGTCCAGCAGGTTAAGTGTTGTCATTTAAATTCGAGACTTAACCCTTATCAGTCTAGCATGTCAAATTGGATAAGTGTTGTCATTTAAGATCGTGACTTAGCCCTACAATTCACGTGTCAAGTTGGTTAGTTGTTGTCGTTCAAGTTCATGACCTTACCCAATCAATCATGTCTCAAGTTAGTTAAGTGTTGTCTTTCATGTTCATGACTTAACCCTATCATGTGGCATTAATTCATTAATGCACCTCAACCTCTCACATTAGACCTATTGTTGTGGTCACTGGATATGTCAGGCGGTTCCGGGAAAATTTACACCACAACTCATTCTAACCTCGGGTTTCAAGCGCGATATGACCAACTACTCACATTGGATCCTATTGTTTGCAGTCACTGGATTTGCCAGGCGGTTCCGAGCAGATTTACACTGCAAACTCAACCCAACCTCAAGTTGGCCATTTTCAAGTTCATTCTAGTGTCATGTTCATGTTCAAGTTTTCTTGTCGAGTTTTGTCAAGTTTTCAAGGCTAGTTTCATGCCAAGTCTCCTATAATTTCCATTTTTTTCCAACGTTACCCCGTCTAAATATTAGGCTAACAATCTTAGCCTAATTTTTCATTCGCATGATTGTTGTCCTATAATATTAGGCTAAAACTTAGCCTAATTTAACATATGCAAAATTGGCATAAAGAGATTCATTAACATAAACACGACATAGGGGTAAACTTGGCATCTTTTTGGTATAGTCAATATGAACATCATAGGTGTGTACTTGCAAAATAATCAACATGAATATCATAGGTGTGAACTTGCAACGTATACTAAACCAACATACATACGTGTGAACTTGCAAATCGATCACGAGCATATGAGTAAGCGTGAACTTGAAATATGACATAGGTTTAACATATACACAAAAACATGTAGATCTAACATTTGGTCACATATGTGATATGATTTCACAACCTAAAACTTGCATAACATGATAAACTACACAACTTGTCATCACGGGTTATACTCCAAGTTCATATACATATGAATGGACTTATTCATTAATTCCCAATAGAATAGAACCACAAACATAGATCAACATAATAAACATTGCACTATTATCAATTTATTTCCAAGGCATGACCTAACTAGATAAATTGATTAAAACATCGCAGGCATAACATTATGAACATGTAAAAGGTTTGAATAATAATCTAGATTCAAGAACACGGATAGATCTAACTTAAATAGAAAAATCCCCAAAATCAAGACAAATAAAGAAAATAGGTCTGAATAAAAAATCAAGCTTAGATCCAATTTCATAGTTATAATTTTAGGCACTAACCTCATGGTCATGAATCATAGTGATTAGTTATAATTGTCCTTGTCATAGTTATAGGCAATAGTCTTATGTTCACCGTCATAGGCATAGGCATAGTCTTATGTTCATAGTCATAGGCATAGTCTTATGTTCACAGTCATAGGCGTAGTCTTATGTTCACAGTCATAGGCATAGGCATAGTCTTATGCCATTAACAATAGTTTCAACGTCGTAGACAATATTCCCAATAGTCAAGATCCAAGAAGAAAACAAGAATAGATATGAATCATACATAAATCAATTCCAATTTAACATGCCCACATTAGATTTATAGTTTTTAACTAAAAGTAACTGGAACTTACAGATCGTGGTCTAAGAAATTTAGTTGCAAAATTCAAGTCTAGAAATTTGTCGTTAAATTGTTGAATCGCTGAATCTTGCTTTGATTATAGAAGCAAATCCCCAATTCCTAGCCATAGTCTTCAGGAAATAAATCTTCACATTTTAATTTAATTGATTTAATTTAGAAGAAAAAGAAGAAGCCATGATCATCAAGAGTTTGAGCAGCATAAGGTTAGAGAAGAATGGTGTAAAGAGAATGAGGCTAGGAGGCTGTTTATATAGGGTTTCAAACTAATTAGAGCTGTCGATGAAGCTTGAAGAAATCAAGGCCATCAATCTCAAGAAAAGCCAATCAAAAAATAACAGGTCAGCCCTAGTGACACACCAGAGCTCAGAAACTCGACTAGAACCCGACCAGGCCAGCCAGGGCCTGACCAAGCAGATTTCTGCTCGTCCTGGGCGCACCTGCCAAGTGCGCCAATGCAAAATTGCATGGGTGCACTTCCCAAGTGCGCCAGTGCAATTTTGTTCTGGCGCACTTCCCAAGTGTGCCAGTGCATTCTGGTCCGTTTCTGGTTTTTCTGCCTAACTTCGTTCGTCCATATCTTCTTCATTTAGCATTGCGTTGTTTGTTTTATGCACTGGTATTCTTGGGAGGAAACCCGTTCCGTGTTATACGGCATGGTCCCTTGATTTACTTAACTTTAAAAAATAAAGACTAATAACTGTTTTAGTTCCCACACCAGTCACATGACTGACCTGGAGTTTATTGTTTTAACCTAAACTCTGGGTGCCCCTATTTTCCATACGGGCAGCTAGTAGTTTTGGTTTTGCAGATTTATATTCACAGGATCCTGACCTACAACTGGAACGATGCTCGGAAAGCTCTGTATTTGTGTATTACTTCCAGTTATGTTTTGTATTGTTTTTCTGCTGCTATGTAATTTATTGTAATCTCTGATATTTATCGAATGTGTAATATTTATTCATACTCTGTATATTCTTGTATTCTGATGGAATTGTTGTAATAAACAATGAAATGTTCTTCTGTTTGTGTTCCGATGTGTGTTGTCCTCAAAGCAATTCATTCTTTCCTTCACGGGGAAGTTCGGGTCGCTACACTAACCAAGATGCACTGGGATCATATTAAGTTAATATTCAGGGTTAGTATGTTAGTAACATGGTATGTGTTAAATGGTACATGAATTTTCAACTAATTTCACAAGTGTAATCTTTTAGTATGGGGCACTAGCATATAAACATCTACTTTCAAGGTATATTATTGTCAACATCAACATTAACCCACATTGTGTTTACAGAGCAGCATGTGCTGTTTTTTGTTAAACGAATCATAACCTTTATTTTTGAAATAGTGCAACTGTTAGTAAAACTTTGTTTGGAGACTATAGTTTAAATAAATAGATTTGTTTACTATTTAAATATCAGCATGTCAAAAAATGGAACAACCTTTTACAAATGAAGCAAAGGGAGCATAAGGGTATATCAAAGAAGAGAATAAACATATGGTCCAATAAGCCAAAGCATTACAACTTTTTGTTTGCTTCAGCCCATCAAACAAAACTCATTGTTTTTAAAAAATTTAGGGACAATTTCAAAATTAGCACAAAACCGTTCCATGTTCCATCTAGCAATTATTCATAAACTCCACGATATGTATTCATAGTGCACTTGAAAATACAACATTTTAAAGAAGTATTTACGCACATATGCAGTAGTCGTAAGAAACCCACAATAAAAAAACTGAACAGACTGAAAAAAATAGCCTCTCTTATCAAATCACTCTATCCCTAAACATTTCAGATTGGAAGAACTTATGACTCCATGTCTCTTGGACCTTAAAAAAATCGTGTAGTTATTGTCTTGACAGCATGACAAACACTGTCAGCATGCACAACTAGACATAATAAGATCTGCAAAACAATGATCTGTTCTTCAACATAATCTGATATAAATACTAATTTCTCCTCTTACTTTCTACTAATTAAAATACCATAATTGTTCATTCTGGGTTTTGAATCAACAATTTAATATTTTACATGATTTTTTCATTATTATTAAATTATAAACTTGTCAGACTATAGTGTAAGAAAAAAATTATACCTCAAGCTTCCACAGGTATTCCTCAGCTTGTCGTTTGCAGCGGCTACTGCTTCTTGAGCATCCTGAGTGAATTAAAAAGAACTGTAAATCTCGCAAAATGGAAAATGTAAATAACAAAAAGGATTCAGCTTTTAGTATGAAGGATTACTATATTAAATTTGGATTTAATCATGATTTCTTTTGTCATTCTAACATGAGGTTTATCATCAATGGTCGCATCTCAAAATAATCTCTCTATCTTCTCTTTCTCATCTGTATTTCATAAATAAACAAAAAGTTGAGTATATCTTTGCTAGTCGCTTAAAGATAAAAAGTTAACGAGATTGGAAAAGTAAAGATGATCAAAACATACTAGTTTTCTTATGTTTACTTACACCAAACAACAATGATGATGTTGGAGCCTCAGCAACAATTCAGATGCAAAGAGGACAAATTCAGAATATAATAAAAATTAAAAATACTGCTAATTTTAAGTGGGAAGAGAAAATGAGAGATTGATTACCAATGCTCCATTCCATGTCTCTGTCTCTGACAACAGTGTCTGACATATTTATAAATGGATCCTTTGAAAAGAATTCCTCCAACTTCGAAAAACTGTTTATCTCAGGACCATTGGACATGTTATGGTCATGTCCTTGTTTAGAGGCTTTCAAACCTTTAATCAGACCACCAAGAATGCCATGTCCTACACCCTAGTTTATGAAAATATATCAAGTTAGTCCAACTAAGAAGAAAAAAGATAACAATAATAAATGCAACACATATATCTAAAAACAAAACCTGGTGTTTCTTTTGATTAGAACAAGTAATGGTGGTGTCAGCAGCGGCAACAACGATTTTATCATGGAGGCATGGAAGAGACTGATATCTTATTTACAAAGAAAATAACAGTCTTGATTAAATGTTAAAGAAACTTGGATTTGAAGTTTGAACTCTTAGAAAGAAAGCCAAAGTACCCAATGACATTTTCATACTCCAAATACAAGTGATAATACTGCAAATTCACTATCAGTAACCTGGCTTAATAACATAAAAAATAGTTTACATGAGAACAATCATTCAATATATCAAATAATGCATTTACATGGTTAATTATGCAATAAACAGGTAATGAGATACATCCCTTTGTGCAGGAAGAATTGTATAGAACAAGTATAATATTTGATGACTAACAAAAGAATACAGCATGGTCAGTTCTGCATAATTTCACTTACGAACATTATTATGGTAACAAAAAATTTATAAAGCTTCAATGTTTATGCAACACAAATTAAAAAGCACACAGTACCATAAATTAAAATTTACAAGGGAAAATTAATATCACCTTTATGTCTCGTCTGACCAACTATATGAATATTTGTTCCTTCAATACTTCCTTAGAGATTATAGATGCAGACCTGTAAAATCGCAAATAATTGTTGATATGCTGCTTTTATAAATTAAGTGTATAGACATAAATATTAAAAAAGGGAAGAAAACCAACCCTGTTGCACTCATTTGCAATAGCCAAACCTATGCTAGTGGGGCAAAAGTCTAAAGCTGATATTGAAGCACTTTGGTTATTCACCTCAATACCTAGAATTTGAAAAACAAAAAGTATCAAACAATTGTTGATGGCTGCTAATATCAATGTAGGAAAAATCGGTGTCGGTCGCTGGCGAAGTGAATAGGTGCAATGGGATGATGGCTGCTAACGGCTGCTGAAATGAATAGAACGATGCAACGATGGGAACCTATGCGAGAAGGAACCGAAGCGGTGATGCGGTGAATTAATGTGGTGATGCTGTGAATCGAGATGAGAGGTAAAACGGAAGTGATTGCAGATGTGAAAAGGGACGACGGAAGTAAAGGGAGTGAGATTTTATTTTTCACGGCCTTTTCCAGTAAAACATGCCACCTTTGGTTGGGCTCCCGCTCTTGTCGCTCTGATTTATCCATCTTGTCATCCCTATTCACATCAGCTTCTTCAAACATCTGCTTATAGCAAACATATGTTACTTGAAACATTTCAATTAAAGAATATTCAAATGTCTGCTCGTACCAAACATATGTTACTTGAAACATTTTAATCAAAGAATAGCATCCAAACAAAAAATACGAAATATACTCATAGATAAAATGTTACCTTATCTAGGATTGTCTCAACTGTTTCATTGGATAATCTCATTTCCGATTCCAATAGAAGAGCAACAAGCATCTGGTTGACCTATAATTTGATAAATAGCTGTTAAAGTATGCGGTAAATATAGGAACCACCACCAAAATATAATAATTTATACATGTATATGCGAAAGGGGTAAGATCAACTTAAATATGATAGGATTTAAAATTTATTGACGCTAAAATGCCTATTGAATGAACAACAGTAGCAATAACAAAACAAAAAACGAAAAAAATATAATAATTGAAGTAGTAGTAGCAGCAGCAACTGCAAGGTTAGGTGACAAACAACAAGAAAAAAGTCTACAGATTAATGCCCGTAATAATACCTAATTTTTGCTTTCAATATGTGGGGCCTTACATCAAGATTTATTAGCACCACCCTCCAAAGTACAATAAATAAATGAAAATGCTAAAATTGAGTTTTGATACATCGAAACACTTATGAATTTTGAAGATTATACCCCTGATGTACTACCAAAATAAAATATTATATGAATTGTTTAGAGCTCAGCAATTTTTGATTGATAAGTTATGAAACTTCGTACCAAAAAAAAAAGATAAAACAAAATGATAACAAAAGTCAACTACAGGCCAACAAGTAATGTAACTTTATAGCTTTTCTTTCTATAAAACCAGAGCCATCCAGATCATACAACTTGAAGGAAATTTCCATTTATTGCTATAATTCGGACATTTAGGGATAGAATGATGAAAATATATCACACTATTAATTAAAATACCAACTTACAATCAATTTTATCCTCACGCGAGAATTTGAGTGAAATCCATTCAATAATCTGACGAAATTGCCAAAATCAATGAATCCTCTTTTATTGGCTTTGAGCAAGTCAAATATCTGCAACTAACACGGGAAAAGAAACGATCAGATTTATCCATTTTCACTAATATGATAATAGTAGCTAGAAAAGTTTTGAATTCAGCAACAAGGCAGAGAGATTTGTTAGATTTAATTGAGAAGAAACAGACTAATTTTATGTCTATTGTTGAACATAAATTATCTAAACTCCATTGCCAGTTTGATTGTCTATGAATAAGAAGATGTAAACAATAATAATTTACCTTAGAGTCAGATACGCGACTATGATCAAAGCAAGGAAGTAACGTTAATGAATTAGGGACCGCGGTCTTCATAGACATAGAGCAGCCAAGGAATTCCCTCATCTTCCATTTTATGTCAAGTATTTTTAAGAGCGACTAGTTGACCGATAAAGGCGATCGAGAGGGATCTGTGACGCAGAAGGCAGTGGAGTTGAGATGCGCGATTGAGCTACTCAAAGTAAGAGACAATGACGATGACAGACATTCCAAGGTCAGCGAAGAAATTAGATGGATCAAACCGTACAAAATTGATTTGAGATTACGTGAGTTCAGCAAGCGCTTGATTATGATCTAACTTTAGAAAACAAGATTCGATTGAATTTAGGGTTTTAAATTTTCCTAAAAATTTTAAAAGTGCACGGAGTGTTTTTTTTTTTTTTGCTCCATACATGCAGCTTTTTTTTTATTCTTTCCCTCCAACATTTGACAGCACCGCTTTACTGCATCCATTTTTAATGAAGCAGACGCAGATTACTTTATTCTACCATCTATTTGCATCTAACTATTCAATGAGCGGATGCAAATATGGTTACTTAATTTTCGTCCCCATCCTATCGCGTCAGTTCACTTATGCCACCAGATGCAAAGAGAGGGAAAATATTTACTTTCACTTACTTGCATCTATTGTAGTTTAAAAACAGATGCAAATTGTACTATTTGAATCTGTTGTTTATACAACAGATGCAAGTGAGGGGACAGAAAAAACAAGTTTTGTACTAGTGATTTTTATTTCTGTTTATTTTGCTTCTGTGTTAGATTTTTTGTCTGTGATTGTGTTTGTGTTGTTTGATTCATCCCATAGTTCACTTTAGATTTTAGTTTTGTTTAAATTCTTACAAACACTATTCACCCCCCTCTAGTGTTTGCTTTTCCCAAAACGATCCATTCTGCAGTCCCTAACAGAGAAGTAGGTTACTTATAAGTGTAATTTGAGGGTGATTAACATAGAAATGTGTTTATTTTATGCTCTTATATCTTATCTTTTGTATATAAATAAATATTACTTGGGTATTGTATTGTCACTTTTACAGATATTCCAACCCAGCCCGCGTGCAACTAGAAAAGTAGAGAAATGGAGATCAGATTGTTATATATTTACATTTTGAAGAATTGTAGATGAAGATCTCACATCTAATTGCTGTTGGACAAGAAAATGATTGATAAAAAGGCCATGCACATCTAAAATTAAAAGAGGCTTACAAGTGAAAAGGAGAAAAGACCTAGAACTTGTTCCAAATGACAAAAGGCCTAAAACTTACTTGAGTTAGCTAGGCCCATTTGTAATTAGGGTCAGGGTTTGGTTATCTCCTATAAATACCCTTGTAATATCATTGTAGCCACCATCTTATTTTTCTATCTTAACCTCCATTAATAAAAGTTCTTCTTCTTCTTTTATTTTCTAGCATTTTTTCTTTTTCTTAGCAAATGGTGTTGTCTTCACAATTAGTTTTGGTAGAACACCAATTGTATTTTAGATTTTTTTATTAGCGATTAGTCGTTTGATTAGTTTCAACGACAACCCTAATTTTACTTTTTGTTGTTCTTCTTTTTCTGCAATTTTAATTTTTGCATTTTATTTGTGTTTTGCATTTTATTTTCCAAGCAATTTGTGCCATCTGTTATTCAATTAGATTTGATATAGCTCAAGTTGTCTTTGCTGTTTTATTTTCATTAGTGATTAATTGTTTGATTAGATTCAACGATATTCTTAATTTTGCAATTTCAATTTGTTTTTATTTCAACCAAATCTCCAAACTTTGTCTAACTCGCCCAAGAGATTAGATAAATAATTTGATTTTAATCTACCTTCCTGTGTTCGACCTGCATACTACACGATCTATGCACTTGCAGTATTTTATTTAAAAATTCGCGCTTTTCTAATTCTTTGAAAGCATCGATCAAGTTTTTGGTGCTGTTGCCAGGGAGGCAATTATTAAATTTTATTATTTATTTAATTTCTGATTCGTGTTAGTGTTATTTTTATTTTGTTACTTTTATTTTCTTGCATATATAGACTAAAAAAATTCCTTGATTGGTTGATTTGGTATTAATTAATGATACAGTAATCTACCAAATAAAAAAGAAAAGAAAAACTTGCCAATTCATTCTCTAATTTCTTTCTTTTCATTTTCTTCCCTCTTGTCAATACAATAATTTCTTTCTATAAAGTCTTTAAAAAAAAAATCCTCTTTACAATTTCTTTCTGCTTTTTCCCTCTTTCCCTCTATTTTATTCTCTTCCGCCAGCAAATTTCTACCACCATCCGACCTCTGTCATCTTCATAGCCTCGCCACCCTTCTGATCTCCATCGCTCAAAACCAGTGTTAACAACCTCCCGATCATCAACTCTTCCAATCCACGTTCATTTAACCTATCTCACCCCCAACATCATCAACTCCCACTCTCATCCTTCTGTCCACACGTACAACATCCAAAATCTCACTCCACCAACACCACTGGAAAAAAAACAGTAGCCACCAATATCCTCTTTATACTACAATACCTCAATTCAAATACCCCCACTACAACCGACTACAGTTAACAAACTCTCCCACTACAAACTCTCCACCAGTCAACAAAACTCCAATACCCAATCAACAATTCCAGTTCGCGGTCAACCATCATCTCACGCACACCACATTCATTTTCCATTCATCGAACTCTCTCAACCACCATCAACATAACAGCGCCCGCACCACTCAATTTCCAGCAAACCCTCCCCCATCACAATCCTTTTGCCTAATCAGTTCATCTACCTATTTCCCTGTCCACACAAACATCCGCACCCGATTCCATCACAATTCACAAACCCAAAACCACACTTCCACCGAGACACCCACACAACCCCTTCAGCAAAACCCATCGTGAATAGCAAATCCAGAAACCATTCACCTACCCGAACACCATCACTGTTCAACCGCACATCATACACAATTGAGATCTGCTACTTCCATCATTTACAAAAACCAGGCCACAGATTTCAGTTCATCCTTCTACCACAAACCAAAAATCTGATTGGAAACCCAATTCGAATTTGAACGGAAGCCGAGAAAAATATCTGATTTGTTGCCGAGGTGATAGACTTCTTCCCGAGATTTGTTTTATTCTCATTGGTTTTCTTCTTGAGATTTATTCCTGAGGGCTTGCGTTATTTTTGCTCGGGTGATTGAGATTTATAGAAGTATGATTTTTGAGCTTATTTTGGGCACATAAAAAACAAGCGCTATTCTATGCGTTATAAAGTTTAATTTTTTGGTAGACCTGTTCTTGTTTTCGTGCAAAAGGGGTAGGCTATCTTAAATTACCATGTGTTAACCATTGGGTGCGTGAGGGATTAAATAGAAAAGAGGGGATTCGTTTCTTTTGGTGTTGGATTCATTTCTTTTGGCGTGAATCCTTGAATTGATTTGTTTCCATTGTGGACGTGAACACAGGTACTAGGTTTGCTTTGGCTGAGCTTTATATTACATTTCGTCGAGTTTTTTTTTTTTTTGTAATTGTTCTTTTTCTTTATTTTCTTTAATTTCTTTTAGGTAGGCCACTTAAGATTAGTTCAGTTTTTTATTTTTTTTGCTTCTTTAGTCTGGTAGTCTAGTCGTATTTTCTAAACCAAAAAAGCTTATTTCTAACCATAGGCCAAGGCGAACATAGCTCAAGCAAACAAACAAGAAATCATAGGTGAGGCGATTGCAAACGGTTGATTGAATTGTCAGTGCTATTTGGAAGGACAGCCATACCCCGTTGTAAAATTCTCTGAACTCTACAAGTGCTCTGTTGTAGTTTCTTAAAAATAAAGAAATTTCTTGCAAAAAATTTTTGTAGGGGCAGCGGTTTGCTTGTACAATTATTTCAATTTGCTATTATTCTGTGACTGTCCTGTGATTAAAATTTCTGAATCTGTTTATGGGGAACGAATTTGCATAACTGAAATATTCACTATTATTATTTTCGACAATAAAAATAGACATTTCAAAATAATATAACTGAAAAGTGGTGCTTTGTGAAGTTGATTGTCTCATATAATTGGATTGCGGATATATGGTAGTTCAATTCATTGAACTATTAGCAAAAGAGGTTGTATACTACCCCTAAAACATTGGTCGTATCCCTTAGTATTTATGCTATACGTGAACGCCATAAGACCCTCTTCCCCTGCTAATTGAGTCACTTAATTTATGTAGCACAACTCATTCTTTTATACAATTTTGAAGTGAAAATAATTTCTGTCTTACCGTGACTTCTTTAAAATGTCTGATTCAAAAAAATCATTGAGAGAAATGTGGGATAATAATCGGAGTAGATGTCATCTTGAAGAGTACGACTATGAATTACAACTCATGAAGAAAAATTTTCCAAAATTTCGTGAGCCAAATGCCAACAGTTTTCAAAATTTTCCATCTGACCAACATTTTCAAAATCATAGGAATGATCGAAACTGCGATTTCAATTCAAATTTCAATAATTTCGATTGTGGGCCACATACTCATCAAAACAGCTTTGAATCTCAATATGGCTTTGATGCACATCAATATGGGGTTGTAAACCAAAAATTTCAAAATTATAGCCCATATCAACATCTTGAAAATAACCAAAATTGCAATGTTCCATCGAATTTCAATAGTTTTGGTTACGAACAAAATATCTATAATCAAAATGATTTCCAATATCATTTTTCTGAAAATTCAAACAACCAACTCATTGGAAATAATATTGATTGTGAAATTGATGTGGACTATAATTTTGAGAATCAAGAAATCCAAAACGAGAGCTCTCAAATCAACGATTCTGAAGAATATCATCTTAACATTCTTAGAGAGAGGGCAGAAAAGCAAGATAAATAGCTTGATGAAAAAGATAGACAACTTGATGAACTTCTTTGTTTAATGACATCTTTTTAAGAACAACTCGAACAATAAAATCAAATTCAAACATGCGATGAATCAGAAAATTATCCGTTCTTTACCGATAGTGAAAATTTTCAGATAATAACTTTGGAAACTGAGAATAACTATTTAAATGAAGTTGTTCAAAATTCAAAAAATGATTTGGATGCCGACTCTTTTCAGGAAAAAGATTTAAGCTCAGATTTTGATCTTCCTCTTTCGGGCTATAAGAAGCTTGAAAATTTTGAAATTGAACAGAATAAAAATGTTGAATTTTTCAATTCAAATTTGGAGAAGGATTTTAATGAACATGAATTTTTTGGATTGTATGAGGATGAGTTGCCAAATGAGTATGAAATTGAACCAAGCCATGAATCCAAGTTGGAAAATCGTAACTTTGAAGAATCTTCCAGCGAACTTGAAGTTATCGGTATTGAAAATATGTTTTCTAGTAATGAAATTGAGAAATGTGATCACATAATCTTGAACAGGACTCAGAATTCAAATTTCATTGAATTTATATATGATCACAAATTTTTGAATAATTACACTGATAAATTTTTTGAACACATGAATTGTTTTTGGAATGTTAACTTGGTTGAAAAACTTCATGTTAGGATGACCTTGGGATTTATCTGCTAGACTATAAATCTAGGTATAAAGATGAGATGGTTTTCAAAAACCTTTGCTTATTAGAAAACGTGCCTAGATATAGTGGGAATGGGATTCATCAGGCTAAAACCAAGTGTGGGGGGAAAAGTTGGTGGCATTCTTTGCATCGCATACATCGCAAACACATATATCATTGTACATATGATCCATTTTTACATATTGTTAGACTGCATTTCATTAAACAAATCATTTTCATTTATTCTATCTTTGGATATGGTTTTTCAAATTTAGGAAACGTTACGGTGTGGACACTGTTTAGTTCAAGTGTGGGGGGAGTCTGTGTAACGTCCCGCCTTTTTGACCACTTCAAATTGGTGGTTAAACCAACTTAAAATGCTCAAAACGACGGAGCGTACTTAGCTTACCAAGTTTAAACACAAAATCTACACAGAAACACTGAATCAATATATTAGCAGTATTAAACGGCGAAATAAAACTTTTATTTATAAATCGGAATTTTAAATACAATATTTTTCTATATACAGCGGAATATTGAAAACATGCTTTGAATACAAGAAAAATAATTTACTGTTTGAAATCTTCAGAGTGCGTCTTCTTCTGAAATCCCCAGCTTCACAAATCTTCGAATCCTAAGTTATGATCCTTACAATCTGCATTGCTCGGGTCTGACTCGAGCATTCCATGCAAAACATAAAAATACTCGAGTCAGGATTAATCATAGTTCAAGTAAATTAACTTCAATCTAAACTGAATATAATAGTAAATCCTAACATCAACATATTTTTATGCGCTTGTCAATTTTAGTTTAGGGGCAACGATCACAGAAGCCTGCATATGCACACGTATACAAGTACACGTGTGCACAGCCCCAGCATCCCGTGAACGAACACATGTGCGCGGTGAATCACAAAATAAAGTAGTGAATTACAACACAATATCAAATAGAATGGGACTCGCACCCCCATATGTGTACGCGAGTGGTCCATCACATAAGAAGGAAACAAACGCAGGTGGTCATCACAGTGAACAAACACGTGAGCACATCATGAACATAGCCAATACGTTTTATCTAAAATGACATGAGGCTTTCGTTTGCCATCATATATTAGCAAATCTAACTTTAAATTTTAAGTGACCGAATGAAACTTTTAGCCATATGTATTTTAATGTAATTCAAGGATGGCCATGTTCAAAGCACAAATATAATATAATCCGGCTATCTTAGATCCAAACCTGAAAATGAAAGGTGAAACTCATCTACTCCATGTTTGCACAACAAGTTTACAAGCAAGGAATGGTTTTGAATAAGGCTTCAGGTCATAAGAATGACATAACACTCATAGTGGACATGTGCAGGCTTACACAAAATATGGCACAAACATGATGAGACAGTAGTCCTAACATCAACTGGTGGAATGAAAATACAACAAGTCCTTACTGACCCAACTACTACAGTGCAGCAGCAAACGTGGCACTAAAGTGACAGCAGGGGTTATTTAAACAAATAACATTTTGATTTAATCAAGACAATGCCTGTGCAGTGACTCAGGTTCAAGAGCACAAGCGATTCCCAACAAGATAACCCAAATGAGCAGGCCAAATATGGACACACCGACACACAAAGGCCAGTGTACGTCACAAGGTTAGGGTATTAAGGCAACACAAGTAAACATGAACCAAATCTAGTTGATCTTCTTTATAGTCGAAAGAAATATACTTATCGTTATTGCAAGTATGAGAAGTTAAATCCTTAACAGACTTCTCAACAACATTAATATCACACGACAATTCTCACTGTCTTAATCTTGGTTTCCAAAATATAAGGTTTAGTATCTTTATTATGCACTAATACAAGTGATTACATAATTATATTTTTGGTTCAAATGATATTACGGTAGTAAGGAAATGCAGTCTCGGAAGTAACATTGGGTTCTGGTCGAAAACACTACTGTCTTAATTCGATAATGACTCATTGGGTTTAAAATATAACATGCTGCTAGTATAGGACAACATGTACTTATTTATTTTAATTCCCAAACAGTATGGAGAGGTTACTAACTCAAAAAGATGGTTTCTTCAACATATAGCAAGTGTTTACGGTTTCAAACTCAAGACAGGAGGGTATATGGCGTCATGTGTTCACAGTTTACTAAATGGCACATGCAGGTTTATTTATGCAGCATATACTTGACACAAGTTATGCAAGTTTGAACACGGTAGGTATATGGAAGGAACAAAAACAGTTTTCTCATAAACCCGACAACATATATTCAAACTGACAGGATTTCCTAAATAAGCCAATATATTTGAAATCAGACAAGGGGCATTGGTGGTCATGGAAAGACAGTATACAAAAATGGAAATAATTATAAGGCCGAAACTTGTATGGAAACTTGTATGTCTACTATCAGTGTATACATATATAAGCATACACATACAGGCATTCACTTATATACAGGGTATAGCTACACATTTTGATGGTATGCGAGAATGACTACAATAGTTTAAGTTACCAGGCTAGCACGGATTATAGACGAACCAAGTCCAGATTTTTAAGTTAATAACTGTCAAGTCAAGATCCTTCATGTATACGAAACAAGGTAAACTGGTAAACATGAGTGGTATATGCAAATGGCTTCAGTTTTAATAACTAATAAACTTGTACAGTTCAGGTGTAATTCATTCAAGGCCATCATTCCAACAAGAGTCAAAAGCCTAGCATAACTGGATATGTATGTGTCAAAATGTTATTGAATGTCATGGGTAAGACACTAATTCTTGCAGATATGTGTAAAGACTACCTCAACTTAAAAGCAAACCCAAATGTTAACATATACATATAAAAGTATATTTCAGGTTCAAGTTGACAAAGCACAGTAAGAATTACACGAAAAAAAATGTTTTTTTTTTTCAGTTTTCAGTTCCAAGTAGGGGAAGACAGATCTTAGGTGTATCAATTACATGTAGATACCAGGCTTATATATATAGGTAGGATAACCAAATCGCTATCGTCACCTATTAACCATATGCGTAGCTACTACTTCCAGCATGTATATGCTCTAAATCGGAACAAATAGCCAAAATCCAAAACTAAGGGAACAACCAAATGATAGGGGAAAATCAGGTCAGGCAAAGCAATAAGTGGTAACACGATCCAAACAACCCCAACAAATTTCAATTTAATTCCTACAAAGTTAAATTATTTAAAAGTAAGTTAACCATAAGCATAAAACTCACAGTAAGCATAAACATAATAGGAACAAAGCAACAAGGTTCTCAAACATAGACAACCGCAACTCAACCGTCATATATTTAGCTTAAGTTGAAATCAATTTACTTGAAACAAGGATTAATCGTGAGGGAGATGCTCACCGTCGCAGAAATGGAAGAAGGCGCAGGCGATGTCATGCAAACGTAGCTATTCGGGCGATTGAAAAGGAGGTGCTGCGATGTTGGTCCTCGCAGTGGTGCTGCAGCTAGCGTCGGTGACGGTAATCGATTTGGAAAGGACGGATTTTTAATTTTAATTGGAGGAGGAGCGATTTCGGAAAGAGGCAAAGCAATTTAATTAATTTAGGGGAGGTGATTTCATTAAGGCGATAAGGATTTCGGCCATTAAAGAAAAGGAAGAGGGCTACGATCTGAAGAAAATTGGAAAAAGATGGATTTTTTCCTTCCTGAATGAAAGGGGAGAGGAACACTGGTTTGTAAAAGGGGAAAAGAATAGATTTTCTCTGAAGGAATTGGACCAAGCGGCATGCTTTTATAACAACGGAGCCGTGGCATCCAAGGAAACGTGAGGAGCACGGCATACGATAGTGTGCGAGAGAAGGAACCCTTTGTTTGTTTAATTTATAGTTTCCGGTTTTATTTAGTGCAGGCTATATTTGATGGCTTAAGCGTGAAGAAATTTGCAGCGCAATGTTTAAGTAAAGAAGCGATCCCTATATAATTTTATTCTACCACCAAAATGACTCCGTTTGTTTTCCAAATTTCACATGCTAAGCTCCAATCTATTTATATCTGCAAATACACACATATCCAGCCAACTTCCATATATTTAAATAAAATCTCCAATTTATTTTAACGTCAATAAGGCTTATTTTAAATTTCGACCGTTTATATTTCTCAATCGAATTTTAATTCTAATTCAAATATTCAACCACATTCAAATTCAAATATGCAACAACAAATATTTGATTCATAACTGACCATTCTGAATTCAATATTCAATTCATACTCCAGAACCATATATTCGGTTTTAAATTTTTAACTCAAGTATCAATATAACATTGATTATTAATAGTTTAATCTTTAATAAATATCATTTCAAATTGTCCAAATTTCCGGGACGTTACATTCTTCCCCCCTTTAAAACTTTTCGTCCTCGAAAAGGAGAGATCGCTAGAGTTATGCCAATGTACACTTCAAAATTTTCATATTCGTGGGTAATTTCTCCACAACTCATTTAAATATCGATATTTAAATTATCGACCTTCTTTGTTTAGTCATCATATTCAATTAATTCGGAAAATCATATTTCTTATTGAAATCATTCTCTCAAATTTCAAATTTTGCGCAAGTTGGATTTGTTCGTCACAACTTATTCCAAATTTCTTTGTAAATCTCATCGATTAACATTTACTTATTCATCATTGCCTTGTAATGGGTCTATGCTTTGCAACCATCAATCCAATCCTTTTTACATTCAATCCATTTAATCCTACTCAGCACTCATTTGACGAGTGTAAATACATTTCTTTTTCAAGTTACAATTTCTTGACTTGAAAATTTCCAAAATCCGAAATCTTTGATAGTATTTATAACACGAAATTCATGCAAAAATATATATTTGTATTTTACTCTAAAGCCATGTACTTGGAAGTGCTTCGAAAAACTTCTTTTCTTAACTTATTTAGAAAAATTATTTATTTAAAAATACTTGATAGCTAGAAGCTTGACAAGTCTATTATCGTTCTCACAGACGTTAGTCTTACGCTGGCCAGGCGCACGACTAAAATCTTCAAGTACTAAATATCCTTGCTTCAACCCCTAGTGAAAATATTTTAAAAATCCTTTCTAAAAACAGATACGGAAAGTACCAATGTGATAGTGATATGTTGATTGTTCATGAATCGCAGATACACAATGGTTTCGTCTGGATCCCCCAGAAAACATCCGTATCCATAGGAAATCACTTCCCTGCGAATTTCGTCATGGACAAATCAACGAAAGATAATTAAGAATCAAAAAAAAATCTAAGGTCATTGAGCGCTGGCCGCTCTATCTCAAAATCACGGAAACAGATCATGGACTTATGAAGATATTTCAAGTCACGAGGACAAACAAGTCACAAAGACCAATCAGGTCACGAAGACCAATCAATTCACAAAGACTAACTGCTGCATCAAACCGGTGGCTCACAATCACTAAGATATCTCAACATTTCATGGCTCATTCTACCTTTAGTAACTCTAGTGGTTACATCTCTTTCACGTGTAGATATGCCATGTGGACCGCAGGTATACAATGGTTACGCCTGGGTCCCCCAGGAAACATCCATACCCGTAAGCTTTCACAGCTCTGCGGATTACGCCCTTACATTCGACTGTAGATCGCAGCAGTCACAATGGTTACACTTGGTTCCCCCAAGAAACATCCGTCCGCCGTAGGCTATCTGCAGCCCTGCGAATTTCGCTACACGGTCGAATTCCAACGACTCTAGATCGCAGCGATCACAATGGTTACGCCTGATTCCCTCAAGAAATATCCGACCGCCGTAGGCTATCTGCAGCCCTGCGAATTACGCTAGCAGTCGTGCTCAATGGTAACTCATGAGTTTTATGTCCAGACAACCTACTTCCACCCGCAGCATATCTCAACCAAGCTCGAAATTCAAGAGAAGGAAGGTACTTTCCTTATCTTTACTTTGAAAACATACTATACTATATATATAATATTTTATTTCATAAACCATACTTATGTCATTTACATAAGATTTTCTTCCCAAATCATATTTCAAACATCTCGTCTTATATAAATTCCGTTATATAAGATTTTATTTTAATCGATTACCTTTCAATCCAAAAAAATTCAATTCACTATATTTTCCCATACAAGTTATGAAATCATATTTCTCTAATATCCAAAATCGAATATTCTCAAAATTCATTCCGATTCCAAAATTTTAGCTTTGATCTATTAACTACTTCAAATACTTGATGTCCTTTCCAACTCGGATTTATAGATCTATTGGTTATAAACCAATTTTTCTTCCAGATTTCCAATTATTATGTTTATCACCCAAATTTTTGTGTTTTCAAAATTCCAGAATTTTCATTCTTGTAACAAAATTTTCATTCACACAATTACTCTTTCACATCCATCGACTGTAAATTAGTAAGCGAACCACTCTCTAAGTATCAATCCCGAAGGCCGGAACCAACACCAGATTGACACTTAGAAAGTCATCCAACTTGACCAATCTCCGGTTAGTTTCCCCTTTCTTAACTTCACTTTCTTATCAAATTATTTCTCACGTAACTCTCGAATTCAGTTTACGAATCTACTTTTATGAAAACCATTTATTATGACAATATTAATATAATTTCTACTCAGAAATATTTCATTTTCAAGATTTCAAATAACCTTATAAGATTAAACCATTAGTAGCAACTTCATAGAGTTCAAATTCTTTCATAACCATTCCATTCAAATAATTATACATAATCGTTTTTTTTTTGATCTATTCAAAATACCTACATAGGAGTTCTAGAATTACAACGATAATATTACGAAACAGAGCTGACTTAACTAGGATTCACATCTTCGAGGATTTTCTGCTTTTCGATCGATGATCCACATCTTTGCGTAAACTACTTTCATGATATTCATGGTTCTGGAGTCTCCACAAAAAGATTTGTGCATTCCTCATCCACATGACCCCACTCCTTGCAGTTCTTACAATAATACGAGATGGAGCCATCTTTATCTACATACTTCACAGTTTTCTCTCTAGCGGAGCGCAATATTGTCTGTCTTCCTTGTTGTCTCTCGGAACAATTTCGAGCTATATGTCCAACTTGCTTACAATGATAACAAGTGATTGGTTCCTCAGATGTCTCAACAATGGCAGGCCTCTTCTTCCTCACTTTGAGACAATGACTGGGAAAATGTCCCTTCTTTCCACATTTAAAACAGAAAATATTGGGTCGATAAATTTTTCCTTCTTTCTTCTTTCCCTTGTCTCTCTCTCCGCACGTAGCCGCATAATGTCCCTTTTTCTGACATCTGTAACAAATGACATTGTCATAGGGGCCGGCTGTCTGTTTTTCCTTAATTCTCTTCTCGTATTCCATCATTGCTTCTTCCTTTCTTTTACGTTCTGCCGCTCTTCGTTCTCGACGTGCGGCTTTTTGCTCTTCAGTCCTCACCATTCTGATTTTTCAGAACTCGTTAGTCCCTCAAGGTTTTCTGGAAAACATTTCCAATTATCATATTCATATTTTTACAATTTTACGAAATCTCTTATTATTATTGGGAAAACATTTCAATATATTTGCAAATCTTCATTTTCTGACGAAAATGTACTTAATCCTCTTGAAAACATTTCTAAATTCGTAATTTGGATTCAACAGATGTTAAATACAACATCGTTATTCCCACATACTTGTTGACACTTACTAGCTCTCTTCACTTAACCCCTTTTTATTTTATTTCATCAACTTATATTCTTAATTTTCAAAATAAACTTCATCGTTTTTTTCTTTGAAATGATTTCAAATTTTTTTCCTTTTCTCTTCAAACTGAATTCTTATTTACAATCAACTTCAGTTATCTTTGATTTCTAAAATTCACGCTTAACGAAATTAATTCGTTGATTCTCTCCTATCTATACTAGATACCATCCGATGATGGATTCTAGATTCAAATCCTAAGGGAACTTATTGAAGAATAATTCTCGCAAACCTGGATCCGATAACTTCTGAAGACTGGGGATTCCGAACAAGATTTTAAATCTCAAAATAAATTTTTATTTCCGCTGTATAAATTTCAAAACACTAGTTTCAAAATATTTGATATTTCAAAAATAATTATTTTTCAAAATCGCTTTATTTTCAAGATCCGTTTTTAAACTCAATAAGCTAAGCTTTTGAATAAACCAAAGCTCTGATACCACTTGTAACGTCCCGCCTTTTTGACCACTTCAAATTGGTGGTTAAACCAACTTAAAATGCTCAAAACGACGGAGCGTACTTAGCTTACCAAGTTTAAACACAAAATCTACACAGAAACACTGAATCAATATATTAGCAGTATTAAACGGCGAAATAAAACTTTTATTTATAAATCGGAATTTTAAATACAATATTTTTCTATATACAGCGGAATATTGAAAACATGCTTTGAATACAAGAAAAATAATTTACTGTTTGAAATCTTCAGAGTGCGTCTTCTTCTGAAATCCCCAGCTTCACAAATCTTCGAATCCTAAGTTATGATCCTTACAATCTGCATTGCTCGGGTCTGACTCGAGCATTCCATGCAAAACATAAAAATACTCGAGTCAGGATTAATCATAGTTCAAGTAAATTAACTTCAATCTAAACTGAATATAATAGTAAATCCTAACATCAACATATTTTTATGCGCTTGTCAATTTTAGTTTAGGGGCAACGATCACAGAAGCCTGCATATGCACACGTATACAAGTACACGTGTGCACAGCCCCAGCATCCTGTGAACGAACACATGTGCGCGGTGAATCACAAAATAAAGTAGTGAATTACAACACAATATCAAATATAATGGGACTCGCACCCCCATATGTGTACGCGAGTGGTCCATCACATAAGAAGGAAACAAACGCAGGTGGTCATCACAGTGAACAAACACGTGAGCACATCATGAACATAGCCAACACGTTTTATCTAAAATGACATGAGGCTTTCGTTTGCCAACATATATTAGCAAATCTAACTTTAAATTTTAAGTGGCCGAATGAAACTTTTAGCCATATGTATTTTAATGTAATTCAAGGATGGCCATGTTCAAAGCACAAATATAATATAATCCGGCTATCTTAGATCCAAACCTGAAAATGAAAGGTGAAACTCATCTACTCCATGTTTGCACAACAAGTTTACAAGCAAGGAATGGTTTTGAATAAGGCTTCAGGTCATAAGAATAACATAACACTCATAGTGGACATGTGCAGGCTTACACAAAATATGGCACAAACATGATGAGACAGTAGTCCTAACATCAACTGGTGGAATGAAAATACAACAAGTCCTTACTGACCCAACTACTACAGTGCAGCAGCAAACGTGGCACTAAAGTGACAGCAGGAGTTATTTAAACAAATAACATTTTGATTTAATCAAGACAATGCCTGTGCAGTGACTCAGGTTCAAGAGCACAAGCGATTCCCAACAAGATAACCCAAATGAGCAGGCCAAATATGGACACACCGACACACAAAGGCCAGTGTACGTCACAAGGTTAGGGTATTAAGGCAACACAAGTAAACATGAACCAAATCTAGTTGATCTTCTTTATAGTCGAAAGAAATATACTTATCGTTATTGGAAGTATGAGAAGTTAAATCCTTAACAGACTTCTCAACAACATTAATATCACACGACAATTCTCACTGTCTTAATCTTGGTTTCCAAAATATAAGGTTTAGTATCTTTATTATGCAATAATACAAGTGATTACATAATTATATTTTTGGTTCAAATGATATTACGGTAGTAAGGAAATGCAGTCTCGGAAGTAACATTGGGTTCTGGTCGAAAACACTACTGTCTTAATTCGATAATGACTCATTGGGTTTAAAATATAACATGCTGCTAGTATAGGACAACATGTACTTATTTATTTTAATTCCCAAACAGCATGGAGAGGTTACTAACTCAAAAAGATGGTTTCTTCAACATGTAGCAAGTGTTTACGGTTTCAAACTCAAGACAGGAGGGTATATGGCGTCATGTGTTCACAGTTTACTAAATGGCACATGCAGGTTTATTTATGCAGCATATACTTGACACAAGTTATGCAAGTTTGAACACGGTAGGTATATGGAAGGAACAAAAACAGTTTTCTCATAAACCCGACAACATATATTCAAACTGACAGGATTTCCTAAATAAGCCAATATATTTGAAATCAGACAAGGGGCATTGGTGGTCATGGAAAGACAGTATACAAAAATGGAAATAATTATAAGGCCGAAACTTGTATGGAAACTTGTATGTCTACTATCAGTGTATACATATATAAGCATACACATACAGGCATTCACTTATATACAGGGTATAGCTACACATTTTGATGGTATGCGAGAATGACTACAATAGTTTAAGTTACCAGGCTAGCACGGATTATAGACGAACCAAGTCCAGATTTTTAAGTTAATAACTGTCAAGTCAAGATCCTTCATGTATACGAAACAAGGTAAACTGGTAAACATGAGTGGTATATGCAAATGGCTTCAGTTTTAATAACTAATAAACTTGTACAGTTCAGGTGTAATTCATTCAAGGCCATCATTCCAACAAGAGTCAAAAGCCTAGCATAACTGGATATGTATGTGTCAAAATGTTATTGAATGTCATGAGTAAGACACTAATTCTTGCAGATATGTATAAAGACTACCTCAACTTAAAAGCAAACCCAAATGTTAACATATACATATAAAAGTATATTTCAGGTTCAAGTTGACAAAGCACAGTAAGAATAACACGAAAAAAAATGTTTTTTTTTTCAGTTTTCAGTTCCAAGTAGGGGAAGACAGATCTTAGGTGTATCAATTACATGTAGATACCAGGCTTATATATATAGGTAGGATAACCAAATCGCTATCGTCACCTATTAACCATATGCGTAGCTACTACTTCCAGCATGTATATGCTCTAAATCGGAACAAATAGCCAAAATCCAAAACTAAGGGAACAACCAAATGATAGGGGAAAATCAGGTCAGGCAAAGCAATAAGTGGTAACACGATCCAAACAACCCCAATAAATTTCAATTTAATTCCTACAAAGTTAAATTATTTAAAAGTAAGTTAACCATAAGCATAAAACTCACAGTAAGCATAAACATAATAGGAACAAAGCAACAAGGTTCTCAAACATAGACAACCGCAACTCAACCGTCATATATTTAGCTTAAGTTGAAATCAATTTACTTGAAACAAGGATTAATCGTGAGTGAGATGCTCACCGTCGCAGAAATGGAAGAAGGCGCAGGCGATGTCATGCAAACGTAGCTATTCGAGCGATTGAAAAGGAGGTGCTGCGATGTTGGTCCTCGCAGTGGTGCTGCAGCTAGCGTCGGCGACGGTAATCGATTTGGAAAGGACGGATTTTTAATTTTAATTGGAGGAGGAGCGATTTCGGAAAGAGGCAAAGCAATTTAATTAATTTAGGGGAGGTGATTTCATTAAGGCGATAAGGATTTCGGCCATTAAAGAAAAGGAAGAGGGCTACGATCTGAAAAAAATTGGAAAAAGATGGATTTTTTCCTTCTTGAATGAAAGGGGAGAGGAACACTGGTTTGTAAAAGGGGAAAAGAATAGATTTTCTCTGAAGGAATTGGACCAAGCGGCATGCTTTTATAACAACGGAGCCGTGGCATCCAAGGAAACGTGAGGAGCACGGCATACGATAGTGTGCGAGAGAAGGAACCCTTTGTTTGTTTAATTTATAGTTTCCGGTTTTATTTAGTGCAGGCTATATTTGATGGCTTAAGCGTGAAGAAATTTGCAGCGCAATGTTTAAGTAAAGAAGCGATCCCTATATAATTTTATTCTACCACCAAAATGACTCCGTTTGTTTTCCAAATTTCACATGCTAAGCTCCAATCTATTTATATCTGCAAATACACACATATCCAGCCAACTTCCATATATTTAAATAAAATCTCCAATTTATTTTAACGCCAATAAGGCTTATTTTAAATTTCGACCGTTTATATTTCTCAATCGAATTTTAATTCTAATTCAAATATTCAACCACATTCAAATTCAAATATGCAACAACAAATATTTGATTCATAACTGACCATTCTGAATTCAATATTCAATTCATACTCCAGAACCATATATTCGGTTTTAAATTTTTAACTCAAGTATCAATATAACATTGATTATTAATAGTTTAATCTTTAATAAATATCATTTCAAATTGTCCAAATTTCCGGGACGTTACAGTCTGCATTGCATTATTTTGATTTTTTTCTTTAATTTTCTTTCTTTTAATTTTCAACCATTTAAATAGGACCATCATGCATTTTAGATTGTAGTAACATGCCATTTTTTTTGTTGAAAAATACGACTCATTTTAGATTGATACAATAAAATAAGTTAAGGATTGTTAATCAGTTGATAATATTTTCTTCTCTCAACTAAGATCGAATATGAAATATAAGGAAAAGTTGAATTTTGACGGATAATAGTGTAACCGGTACATAGGAAGATTCTTAGGTGATGGCCATGAAGTTTATTCTATATTGTTGTCTTTGTTTAAATAAGTGGAGGACTTAAAATACTTATATTGGCTTTTCGAATCTTTAAAACTAAGTTGTGTTAAGTTGAATTCGCGTAACTCTCTTTTGTGCTTATATTTTCAATAGTAATAATAGTAATCCAAGGGTATCCAACATTGCTTGTATATCTAGCGTTGGTGTGCAAACCCGCCAAGTTCTATCCGACATGTTGTTGACAAAGTCAGCGTTGGAATATCTTGGTCTCATTTTATGAGATTGGACCAGCGTCGGTCTGCACAATTTGCCAAGCTCTGTCCCAACTCTCCGTCAGTCCGCAAGGCAGTGTATGGGTGATATACCTTGGTCTTTTAAGTTAGGTGTATATAATTAATCATAAATTTTAATTTTTATAGAGATAGAGAATAAGTGATGATGCCCAAACACTTCTTGACCTTATTGATTTGACTAGCCATACACGAGGAAATAATAATACCACTTTATAAACTGTGCCAAGCAAACTAAAAATCTATTTCATGGCTGCACTATGTTATAGAATGAACCAACTGGCCAAACTAGATTTAGACATTGAAAACTTGACATATGTTGAAAATTTGTGACAGGTTGAGGTATCTAAAGTACAATCAGCTGATTAGAAATTGTTAACTTAAATTGTTGTACCACTTTCCAGAAACAAGTCGTGTTTTCATTTTTGATTTTATTTTGCATATGCCCATTGCACTCATGTAGTTTCATTAGAATCATAGCATACTGTAATTGGATTTTGTGGGTAATATCCGCTGAAAACCCTCACGAGACACCACTCGTCCTATTAGGGACAACTAGAGGTTTAATGGCTTGTTGCATACGCTCAATGCAATCGTGTTTCCTACGAAAGTGTGACCTATCTAGTTTAGTTTTTCATTTCTTGTTTTACTCGAGGACGAGTAAAAGATAAGTGTGGGGGTATTTGATTAACATAGAATTGTGTTTATTTTATGCTCTTATATCTTATCTTTTGTATATAAATAAATATTACTTGGATATTGTTCTGTCACTTTTATAGATATTCCCACCCAGCCTGCATGCAACCAGAAAAGTAGAGAAATGGAAATCGGATTGCTATATATTTACATTATGAAGAATTGTAGATGAAGATCTAACATCTAGTTGTTGTTGGACAAGAAAATGATTGATAGAAAGGCCATGCACATCTCAAATTAAAAGAGACTTACAAGTGAAAAGGAGAAAATACCTAGAACTTGTTCCAAATGACAAAAGGCCTAAAACTTACTTGAATCAGCTAGTCCCATTTGTAATTAGGGTCAGGGTTTGGTTATCTCCTATAAATACCCTTGTAATATCATTGTAGCCACCATCTTATTTTTCTATCTTAACCTCCATTAATAAAAGTTCTTCTTCTTTTATTTTCTAGCATTTTTTCTTTTTCTTAGCAATTGGTGTTGTCTTCACAATTAGTTTTGGTAGAACACCAATTGTATTTTACATTTTTTTGTTAGCGATTAGTTGTTTGATTAGTTTCAATGACAATCCTAATTTTACTTTTTGTTGTTCTTTTTTTCAGCAATTTTAATTTTTGCAGGGTAGTGGCAGTGTTGTAATTATGGATGTAGGTTTTGGATCAGTCAGAGTTGTATTTATGAAAATGCCATCGGACAGCTGGAGCCAGCCATACACAGCTATACGACCAACCCAAGGAGTGATGCACGACTGACCATATATGTGCGAGCAACCCCTTTACATACTGTTCGAACCAAAGGGTATGTGCGACCAGAAAATTATGCACGACCAGGACACGTGCGAGCAAGATATGTTGCACGAGCAGCTTTCATATGCGACCCCTCAGGTTCACGTGGTCCCAATTGTAACAATCCCGTACATCCATGTAGAAACTTCTTCCATCCTATATTCTCATATAATAATGAGCCACCTCTCTTTGTATTTAATATAAACCTGCTTGCGTATTTTAACACATGCTCGAACTAATCAGGAAAATAAAGTGTTTGACCACTACCTCCAGGAGGCTGCTCAACTGAACATTTAGCACACGATAAGGTGCTTGACCCCTCAGGAAAGGAGCTGCTGGTATTATCAACGAGCGACCGGATGGTGTTGGACGAGTAAATATGAACGTCCAGCCATGATGAATGACCAGTACATCCAGGTTCTGTTCGACCCACGTGATATGGGTGTTGCTCGACCAAGGGCTGCTCGTCCAGTGCTTCCAGGTGATGCTGAAGAAGTTGCCATCTCATGTGGGACTCCATGCACACTTTATGTTTGAATAAATGCCGACGAGAGTTTGCCTAGTCGATCCATGGAAATACTTCATAAAGTATTATCATTTGCCACGTGTACTCATATCTAACTTAGTATAACTGATTTGCATACGTCTATGAAGTTCCAGGCAATTATGCACGGGTTACTCTAGTTTTCCATGTGTCCAGTGGCTCATAATGGATCATAACTCATTGTCTCATGTATGCATGGAATGACACGGAGTGATACACTCCCTCTTTCATGTTAACAGTATGTGGATGACCTTGTTATATTCTGTATGTGGATGACCTTGTTATATTTTGTAAATCCAACACATGAACCATCCATGCCATTCTACAATGTTTGGAAATATTTTTAAAGTGTATGGTTCTTAGAATGAATAAATTAAATCAAAATTTGTAGTGGCTGGTATCAGCAGTAATCATGCACGGCACATTGCTTCCATCTCTGGTCTAAAGAAAAATCACAAAACTATGACCTATCAAGGACTACCCTTAGTTACATCAAGAATCACTGATCTTCAATGTTTACCGCTATATGAAAAAATTGTAGCGAGACTTGACTAATGGGAAAATCGCTTTCTTAATCTTGTTGGTTGTATTATCCTTGTCGAGAATGTTATTTTCTCAATGCAAGTCTACTGGGCAAGTAGCATCGCCTTACCAATAATTGGTCAAAATGATTAGAACAACTATGATACGATTTTTGTGGAAGGGTAACATCACCACGAAATATATTACCCCGATTACTTTCAAAACTATTGAAAACCCAGTGCAAAAGGTGGACTCAGCATCATAAATATTCATATGTGGAACAAGGCTACGCAAGCTAAGCACATTGATGACTTCCTCAACAAGTCTGATAACATTTGGGTGAAATGGACGAGAAAACACATGCTCAAGAATAGGAAGTTCTGGTGCATGTAAGTGCTACAGAGATGTAGCTGGACATGTCGTAGTATACTTAATCTTAGGAAAGTAATACTCTCTATGCTAAAATATAACTTGAACAATGCTCACTCTGTTTCTTTTTGGTAGGACCTATGGCTCTCTTTTGGAGAGATTCTTCAACGTTCAATAATACATCTGGAATTTGAGCAAGATGATATCGCTGCTTCCTCCATGGTCAGTGTTGTGCTTTGTAGGAGCACATTTATTCTAGCTTCAAACTCTAATTAGACCATCAATGCTAAGTGGCAGCAGATCAGACAATACAAATCTAACTATAACAACAATGGAAATGTGAGCTAGATGGCTGATGGTGGGAAATTCAATATATGTTTAATATACAAGTTGCTTACTGCCAAGGAGGAAATGGGAAAATGAAAGTGGGACAAAAGGGTTTGGTGCATGGACAACAATGCCTAGGACAACTTCTTGCTATGGCATGTTATTCAGAATGTGTTTCCTACTAAATTCATACTCAAAAGTAAGGGCATGAATATAAACACTAACTGTATCTTCTGTGAAATCGAAGATGAATCGGTTCAGCATCTATTCGATGAGTTTCCGATTATTATAAAGGAGTGGAAAAACACAATGCAAGCTGTAGGTAAATATCCTTCATGTTCATATTATTCTTGTAAATGGGATGATTTGCTCAGGGAAACCAATACAAAGAGCGATAATAAAAGACTTCTTAATCACATTCTCAAGAAATTTATCTTATGATTTTGGAAAGAAAGAAACATTCTATCTTTTAAACATAGGAAAAAGAAAAATGTAATTGCTCTTAGAAGTTGGATCAAGCAACAAATAGGTGATGGTCTGTCTTTTTTGTCATTCGCCATAGAATCAGAAATAATGCTTCACTTCTACGGCTGGGAAAATTTATATTTTATGTGTTTCTGTTTTTTTTCTTTTATTCTTCTAGTGTATTGGGCATCTGGTTTCCCCGTGTTCTCTTGCTTGTAGGCTATTTGGCTTATAAGCAAGTTTTGCTTATTTTTCACAGCTTTGATGCTTAATAAAAACGGTAGGGGTCTGTTCAACCCCGTTGGCCTTGCCAAAAAAAACAAAAAAATATAATGTATATAACTTAAACTAATTAGTTAATTAATTAATGTCATTTGTTTCATAATTAATTATCTTAATTGCTTTCCTACTTAATTTAACTATTTTCTCTATTAATGGTCATCCATTACAACATTAATTTGTTAACCGTTCATTTCCTTTCCTTATTTCTTCTGTTACAAATTTATTATTATGCACGTTTGAAGAATTCAAACTTCAAATATATACAAATAATAAAACATTGTATACTTCTATAAAAATATTCAGATTTCTTCTTTTTTGTGTTTGTATCATATGATAATTACTAATTGATGCACATTAGTTTCCACTGTAACATATGTTAGTTATTATTGTAATGTACATTAATTGTTATTAAATCTCTAAACATTTATATATATACTGTAATAACCCGAAAATATAAGACAATTTAAAATTTTTATTTTGGCAATTTTAGTGAATTTTGAATATTTAAATGAATTATTTTAAATAATAACGGCGAGAAATTTATTTTGAATAGAAATAGAACGTATATATTTATTTGAATCATTGTTAGAATATAAATATTTTATTTTAATTATAAAAGGAATTGAAAATGGCGCGGTAGTTTGAAAATTCGATTTCAAATTTCAAATGAACGTACAGGATTCAAAATAAACCGGATTTTAGTGAAACTAAAATTATTAGAATCTATTTGAGAATATCTTTCCAACGAATCTGAAAAATCGAAATTTCATAGTGGGGATAAAAAGTTATGCCCAGATGAAAATTCAGAATAGTCGCTATAGAATTTTAGCCCTTAAAAATGGAAATTTTGCAAACGACCTTCGTTTTCGACGAAACCACTTTTGTTGAATCCGAAAGGTCAGGTTATGGCTAAATTCCAAAATTCGTAATTTTCTGAATCAATGTGTGAGCGTGGCAAAGGAAAATGTGTAATATTTATTCATACTTTGTATATTCTTGTATTCTGATGAAATTGTTATAATAAGCAATGAAATGTTCTTCTGTTTGTCTCCCGATGTGGCTTGTTCTCACTTCAATCCGTGCTTTCCTTACCGGGGAAGTTCGGGTCGTAACAACTTGGTATCAGAGCTTTGGTTTACAAAGCTCGGAGAACAAGAAACATTAGAACCGAACGAAAGAATCCATCAGAGATTGGATTAATAATATCCAAAAAGGATGACTCGTTAGAGATGGGATCAGTAGTATCCTAGAACGAGTGTGAAGAGTGTTATTTTTAAAATAAAATTGAAAACAAGTTTAGTTTTGAAAATTTAAACCTTATTCAACGTATTTGAATATTTATTTCTATTGAATTTGGACAATTAAGTATATAAAGATTTTGTGTATACGTCTGAACCGCGTGTATTTGAAGTTTTAATATACTGGATAGATATAGAATCACACTCTAGTCGCTCGGAGATAATTCTGATGATTGACTAGTCATCATCAGCATTCATGTTCGAGTGACGAAAGTGGGATTTTATATATTTCCATTTGACTGGTGTGAGGACCAAAATTAGATAGGGCTTATTGTTGTGATTTGGCATCAAAAATCTGATTTTTGGACTATGTATCAAAGTTATGAATTTGAAAAGATAATCAACTAATTGATTGCTGGTTGTGTTGTTTGATATTGTTTGATTAATTAAATGTTGAACCTTTTCCCAAAAGGAACCAAATAGTGAATTGTATTGGAAATTTGTCGCATTTGCATGCATATACATGTACATGAATATATATTGAACAGGTCATAGCAAGGAGGTTAGAGCAGAGGAATAAAATTGTTTGCCCGACAAATAGGTACATGTTTATTGTATTTCTTGGGTTTTTGATGATTTTATGAGCCAACACATCAAATGGTCATAACTTCTCAGTTTTAACTCCGCTCGGAAAACATTATATATGAAAATTGATGAGAAAATCACCATAAACCTATAGTATAAGTTCCATGACCAAATTCCAACATTTAGGAAAATGCCTATTTTCTTATTTTATGTATTAAATTTATTTTAATTATTCATTTGAAAAACATAGGGTGTTACATCCTCCACCTTCAGGAATTTCGTCCCCAAAATTAGATAAGGGGTAGATAATGCAAACCTTCACATATCTATTCTACACTAACAACCATTTAGTGTACATACAATTTTGCGAAAATCCGTGCTACAAAGCATAATGCATCACAATACATGTTATGTGCATGAAAATGAATTTTTAAGTGGTACCTCCTATATGATTGCTTCTTAAAATTCTTTTCGAAAATATGATGCAAACATCTTAAATATATTGATAACTCTATATTAATGCAATTTTTGAAAATCAAAAATATTTTTCCATTATTATTTCTCATATATCTATTGAGTAAAAGCGTAGTTCAATTAATTTTTCATCCAAAATTTTCATTCAAAACCTTAATCCACCATTACTAACATCCAAGTTTAGAAAAAGAAAATTCTAAACCTAATTTATTATCTAGAAGAGGGTATGAATGGAAAATTTTGTACTCCTACCGTTCTCCTACGTACCATTTTTCCTTTATGTTGGAATCTTCTCTTGTGCCTTCACTAAATTTTCAACTTTTCCAAGTATAGTTTGCATAAGTTAAAATTTTCATTTTTGAAATTCAAAAAACATCACCATTTTAAAATTTATTCTTCAAAGTTCCTTAAAAACTTTTCTTTTTATTTATTAACCATGTTCAATAAAAATTTCAATCCTTTGCCTGTTGAGATCTTTCTTTACAAAATCCTTATAGTTCGGACTTACTGATTCTATTTTTCTTACATTTTCATACTTAAATGGCAACTGAACTTGAAAGATAACTTTTCTCATTTTCTTTTTCTCAACTCATGTTTACCATTTTATGCTTTAAGTTATTAACTATTTTCTGCTATCCTTTCTTAGTATCATTCTCTTTTAAAATTTCTTCAAACATTGGTACTTCCCTTTTTTATAAGCCTTCTACAATTACAACAGTAAAATTGTAGAGGTTTACCTTAATTTCCATTTTATGCTTTACACACAAATCAAGATTGCATTTCTAGGTTCTATCTACTATCCTTTGCAGTCTAGAAGAATCCATTATCAATATTCCAAAATTAACCACTTCTATCTTGTGACACCCCATGTTCGTTAATGTCACTCTTTAACAGAATGCATTAAGTTTCATGAAGCATTACAGGTAAACAGAAACATCACAAGACAGTTATAAAATAACAGCGGAATTTAAAACCTTATTTTCCAAATAGAAAAAACCGAGGTCCAAAACCCAGTTACAACATAAGTATAAAGTACAAAAAACCCACTACGTCAAATTAAAATATCTGCCTTGTACTAAAATCATCAAAGTACAATAATATAAGAGCATAGTCCCCAAAAAGAGCTATATCAGAGTAGAAAGGAAATCAAAGTGGCACATCTAATGTAACGACCCGCAAATCCGTGCTATCTGAGTTGACTAAAAACACCACATGTCCAACCCAAATTGCACAGAAATACGAATCGTTTTTAGAAAGAAGTTAGAGGATGAGAAATAGAAAGAAAGAAATATTAGAATAGAAGAAAAACGAAGATCACAAACTCACAGTGGAATGAATAAAATATATTATATAACATAACTTTTGAAATACAAATCAGTAACTTTATATACATACCATCATCAGAGCACAACAGTCATTTCTGCAACAGTTATAAACACCTGTTTCCAGATACAACATAGTACACAGCGGAAATATGATAATCTACAGCTAACTGGTGAAGCCTCTTGCTACCAGCTCCTCCAATTTAATCTGTGAAATCCCGACTACTTGACTGCCCGTACAAGTTTGGGCCCCCAAGAGTTTAGGGAAAACAAAACAAAATAAACTCTGGGTCAGTCATGGGACTGGTGTGAGTAAACTCAAATCATTGGTTTAACCTTTAAAATCCTTTCAAAAGAAAAGATACTAGTAAGACCAGGCCACACATAAACATGGACGGTTTTTACCTTCCTATAACCCAAAACACTTTGATACGAAAATTCAGTGATATTATAATAATGCTTACAACAAGTAAATAACCAAATAGCAGAACGCTTGCATCTCACTCTCCACATATATAGTATAAAATCAAAAACCGCATGGCGCTTATTGGAGATTGGATTTCCAACATGACAAGGTATGGAACCACCTTCCGCTAGTGTATCTCTAGAGAGGAATACACTGGGTTCAACAAGAACATCTTGTAACCCGGCCCACACATGACCGACCACTCATTTCGCTTGAGTGTATCGAATGTATATCACCAACGGTTGGTATCAGCAACCACCTCCCGAATGGGATGGCATCGAATAGTATAAGAAATTAAATGAACCTCTAGATAGGTGATTATACATCCTAATGGTTGCGACCCACATAGCCATGCTGCCTGCCCGATTTTTGTCCTTTCCCGGTTGTTGAGGCCTGAGGCTACGAATACTTACCATTCATTGATAGTTCAATCACTTTGAATGCCACATTGTCAGATCCGTTAATCACTAGTTGAGTTTGCACAAATATTCTGGATGTTATGCTAAGGGAATAAATCCGTTGCAACCATATATATTTATACAGACCAACCCATTTGATCATTGGAAATACTCTGTCAGACATTCATCCATTTACCTTCGTTCGGGGATTGAACGAACCGAAGGCACTATTTCTATTTAATAGAAAGAGTCCTTGCACTTTACTCCGTCTTCAATATATTCAGCATACTTGGTTCACAACGCTTATGCCGATACGGAGTGGTTCTTCGGATAATAATCCAACCGATCTCTCCATATTGACAAGTCTCTCCATATTGACAACGATGGTCAAAAACTTCGATAGTCTGTGATTTAACTATCGAATAAAAACAAGTGTTCATCCAAACATATCAAACAAATCATTGGGCTCTTTAATTAATATTTCATTAATTAAATCTCTTCTCCATTTCCTTATCAATATTTGTTAACCAAATATTTACAAGTATCGCCTCCTTTTATTTTCTATAGTTAGAAAATATTTTCGATTTTAATTAGAAAACGTTCCAATCACTTATCTCTTCCACGAACTCATTTAGTTCTATACTTAGAAAACATTTGTTATTTTATTTCCAAGTTTACATTTATTTGGGTTAAAACGGATGTTGTGTAAAACATCGTTACGACAACCCAAATATATACATTCAACTAAATCTCTTTAAACGTTGATCTTCGAGAATGAGTTTTGCTATTTATCGGTTGTTAATGAAACCAATCAAGTTGGGGTATAATTACCTCTCAGACCTTAACTGAATAACATTCATAACGTCAATACAGACAAGACTACTTACTCGAATAATCAATACTGTACAAACCAATTATCTATTTTTAAAACACGTATACATTTCCCTTGTTATTTTTAATAAATCTAAGTTATAGTTTTCCTTCTTGTTTCAAATATCCTATTTAAATTTGTTTCATTATCTAATTCTCTATATATATCGATATATGGATTTCTAGTTATCAAATTTTCTTAAAAATATTCTAACTCCTTAAATTTTCGGAAAAATTCGCCATAACCTCCCCTGTATCGGGAGCATCGGGAAATTTCAAATAGCTTCCCGGTAACTTCTCATCTCAAAAAGAAAAAGAAAAAGCCAAGCGGCTTGCCGATACGGCGCATAAAATCTCATATATGAATTAAACATGTACCTTATTGTCGAGCACACTAATTATATACCTTCATCACTTTAACCCATAACTGTCTCTGGTATATCTATACCTGTACAATTCATTTCAACTTCATACACTCGTTTTGACTCAATTCGTTAAAGTAACTCTTTAACTAACTCTTTGCCCATTTCGCTTGTATATATGAATATAACACGTTTCAAATATATTTTAACTTACTTATCAACTAATTGAATTCAAATTTTAATTTAAGTTCTATATTTGATTTCAAATATATGTTTACAATTCAAAAATTCAATTTTCAAAGTTCGACTTCAATTCACCACTCGATTAACTAATTCTTCTTTGACTTAGTTAATTCTATTCAATAATCAAAAATATGATTATTGTTTCAAAAATCACTTTTCTTACTTCACTTGAGTTCACCTTTATGTTCTAACTCAAGACCAGGTTTTTAAATGGAAATTCGGATTTTTATTTGCTCAAAAATCCCTATATTTATTATATAAAATCCATTATGGTTTTAATGGTTTCTGGCGCTGCACTTTTAAAAATTTGATTTTGACATAACTCAAAATCTATTCGACGAAATCCAGAATTTTCTCTTCCATTAGAAAACTATTATTCAACCGGTCCTGACGATTCTTGTTTCAAAGAATTCCGACTTCAATTGAGTCATGTATACTCAATTGAAGTTCGAGTCGCCAATTTACGAACTGCAGCGCTGCGGCAAGTTCGTTTTAATTATATTTATTTATATATGAACTTTTAAACTTCGTTAAAATGAATCCAACTCCATTTTAACTCTATTTGAATTTCTTGATTCAAATTCCAATCTCGCTTTTATTTGAATTCTATATTCAAATTCCAATTCCTTTCTTATTTGAATTCTATGTTCAAATTCTATTTCCTTTTCTATTTGAATTCTATGTTCAAATTCTATTTCCTTTTCTATTTGAATTCTAAATTCTAATTTCCATTTCCTTTTCTATTATTCAAATTCTATATTTAAATTTCCTTTATTCAACTCCCATTTAAATTCCTATATTCAAATTCTATAGTTGAATTTCCTTTTCTATTTTATATTCAAATTCAATACTTGAATTTCTATTTCAATTCCATATTCAAATTCAATACTTGAATTTCTATTTCAATTTCATATTCAAATTCAATAATTGAAATTCCATTTGAATTCTATTATTCAATTTCTATACTTGAAATTCCATTTGAATTCTATTATTCAATTTCTATTTCAATTCTTCTTTGAAATTCTATATTTCAAATTCAATTCAATTCTTCTTTGAAATTCAATATTTCAAATTCAATTTTTTTTGAAATTCAATATTTCAAATTCAATTCTTCTTTGAAATTCAATATTTCAAATTCAATTCAATTCTTCTTTGAAATTCAATATTTCAAATTCAATTCAATTCTTCTTTGAAATTCAATATTTCAAATTCAATTATTCAAATTCCTTTATTCCTCTATTCACATTCCTTTATTCACATTCCTTTATGAATTTCTATATTCAAAATTCTATTTCTAATTCTGTTTGAATTCTCGATTCAAATTATATATTCAATTCTGTTTGAATTCCCTATATTCAAATTTCTTTATTCAATTCTATTTGAATCTTCTATATTCAAATTTCAAATTTCAATTCTATTTTAGAAAAATAGAATTTCCTTTCTAATTCTCAAATATCCTTTTTCATGATATTTTTAAATATCATTACTTAAGCCCAGTGATATTTAAACACACAAAGCAACCAATTATTTATTTTTCTAACACATCATATATAACAATATATATGCAAACAAATAAACAAACAGATAATATATTTTTGAGGAATCCAGTTGGATTCCTCCAACTTGTTTTCCTTCATCCACAGATGTTAGCACATAAATAATACCCATTCTGCTTCGTGGCAAAATATCGTGGTATAGAAGGTCATCCACTAATCATAGCGTGGGGCGTATAGGGTAATCATCCGCTATGAAACTGCGGGCATCCGCTAATGAGACTGCGGGAATCCAACCAATCAATCAACCCAATATATATATAATAGCCTAAATAACTAATATATATAAAACAAGTAGAAAAATCCAAACAAGCAACAACAATTATTTTTACGAAGTAAAAATAATTATAAATAAAAGGTGAGTGAGATTTACTCACCAGATTTCAATTCTCGTTGGTCTGTTTGCTTTGCTAAAATTGAACACTATTTAACTTTAGCACCAAATCCCCTTTGATTTCCGTTGTCGCAGCTAGGAATCCTATGTGATATACGCCATTTGATTCAGACCTTAACTATTGTAGCACCTTCTTCATCAGTATCGGACCTTAATCCTTGAAACACACGACAGCTAAAACCAAAACAGAACGAACTCCATAACACTCACTGGCGACTGCTTTTACCCTAATCCCATTGTAAAACTCTTTACCCCGAATACTCCTGTTGATTGCGACTGCTGGCCATCAAAACCCTAGCCTTATCAGCCCTAGAACGACATCGAACAGTGCCACTCTCTCCACCTATGTCCTTCTTAACATCGTCTCATTCCTTCTTGCCATCCTTCGACCGTTGTAGCCCCAATTATCCCCATCGCAACCTCACAAAACCCCCAAATCGGTTACCGATGCCCAGTCGAAGCTCCTCCTTACCTCGATGATTAGCATCGTACTGACCCCAAGCACCTGTCGCGACCTTATTCCGTTCGACAAGACCGAAGTCGAACACCCAAATCGCGAGCTACAACTGACACGTGACGAGATCGATGACCCCTTTTCGCGATAGGCTTCCCTGATTCGAACGCGACTTCGCAACCCCCTAGACTCCACCAAGGTTCGAGCGAATTCGATTTGAGGAATTTATAAGAAAGGCGTAGCATGGAGGAGCATCGGCTGTGAGGAAAAGGATCGCCCCTTTATTTTCTTTGAAAGCTTTCGTTTTAACAGAGAAAGTGATTTCGATTTTGGAATGAGAAGGGGTTGGTTCGAATTTTGGTACAAAGGAGTTCGGCCATTAAATTTGAGGCTTTTGATTTGTTTCCCTGTCTGTGAAGAATGAAATGGAGAAGAGAAGGTGAACGTGATTTTATAGACGATAATACTTGGAGCTGAAGAAGTTTACAATGCGTACAGTACATTGTTATTAATTTCGATTTGAAATAATGAGATCTTTATTCTTTTTAGAACGATATCGATTTGATTTCAAACCTATCCACAAATCAGATATTTTGGGGTTCACTAATTTAAACCACGAACCGTATTTTAACGTATCGACCATCGTTTCAATATTACAACGCTATTCTGAACTCTGTGAACTGATATTGAAATTTAATTTGAACGTAAATATAAACGGCCATATTAAATTGATAATTCAATATAAAATTCCATTTATATTCTCAACTCAATATTTAAGTCCATATTAAATATTTAAAATTAGTTGACCGTAAACCCGGGTCATTACATTCTTCCCCCCTTAAAAGAATTTCGTCCCCGAAATTACTAAGATAGGAAAAATAGTACAAACCCATTAACTTTTCAAAAACCACTTATGTTGAAACTCAACACTTCACATTCTTATAAAGTTACTTCCAACCAAAACTTTTGGTTTCTATTCATATTGAATATCACACATTATATGCTTTCATTTAAATCTGAATGATTTACAATCAATGAATTCACATTCAATTCATATTTCATATGCTTTCAGTTTCATTCAAATTGATTTTACTCAATTTATTTACTTCAATCATTTAACTTCCATAAGTTAAATTCAAATTTCAGAATCCAAATCCCAGGGTTTCCATTTCAAATCCGTTTGAAATTCAATAAATATAGACATATATTTATTTTTATTTCAAATTCAAAACATTCGAATTTTTCCAAACCAACTTATTCTCTTTCAAATCAATTTATATCAAAACTTTTCTGAGGTAACAATCCATCACTTAGAAACTTGAAAATGAACACTGATGATGCTGCAGACATCATCAGAATTACTTCCCAGCCACTGAAGTGAGTCCAGTGCTTTATCATTTTCAAAAATCCTTTTAAACAAAACTATATTATTCTAATATACTTTAGAAAATATTTTCAAACTTCCCAGGATTTAAATTCCAAAATCTGGTTTGAATTAAATTTTAGTTCATCTCCTTTGTATATTTAATTCATATACAAATTCTATTTGGTTATATATAACCATTCTCAATTTTATCTGATTATAATATTAACATCCAACACATCCATATAGTATAATAATTTCAGAAAATTATTCCTTCTGTATCAAGAATAGAATTTTGGGTAAAATTATTTCATTTACCCATTTTAAAACAGTACTGTGTCCAATCTTCTGTTCAAGTATTTACAAAATCTTATCGATATCGTGGCATCCCATGATTCGATCAGAATTCATAAACCACTCAACAGACTAGCCAATACAATATAAAACAATTTTTATATCAACTAACAAATACGCTCTCTCATATATATACACACTCAACTCATTCTAGGGTACTACTGACCCTATCTCTAATGAGCACATGCCACACAAGCCTAGGTGTTCGCTCAACCTAAGCTCTGATACCAACTGTAACGACCCGCAAATCCATGCTATCTGAGTTGACTAAAAACACCACACATCCAACCCAAATTGCACAGAAATACGAATCATTTTTAGAAAGAAGTTAGAGGATGAGAAATAGAAAGAAATATTAGAATAGAAGAAAAACGAAGATCACAAACTCACAGCGGAACGAATAAAATATATTATATAACATAAGTTTTGAAATACAAATCAGTAACTTTATATACATACCATCATCAGAGCACAATAGTCATTTCTGGAATAGTTATAAACACCTGTTTCCATATACAACATAGTACACAGTGGAAATACGATAATCTACAGCTAACTGGTGAAGCCTCCTGCTTCCAGCTCCTCCAATTTAATCTGTGAAATCCCAACTACTTGACTGCCCGTACAAGTTTGGGCACCCAAGAGTTTAGGGAAAACAAAACAAAATAAACTCTGGGTCAGTTATGGGACTGGTGTGAGTAAACTCAAATCATTGGTTTAACCTTTAAAATCCTTTCAAAAGGAAAGATAATAGTAAGACCAGCCCACACATAAACATGGACGGTTTTTACCTTACTATAACCCAAAACACTTTGATACGAAAATCCAGTGATATTATAATAATGTTTACAACAAGTAAATAACTAAATAGCAGAACGCTTGCATCTCACGCTCCACATATATAGTATAAAATCAAAAACCGCATGGCGCTTATTGGAGATTGGATTTCCAACATGACAAGGTATGGAACCACCTTCCGCTAGTGTATTTCTAGAGAGGAATACACTGGGTTCAACAAGAACATCTTGTAACCCGGCCCACACATGACCGATCACTCATTTCGCTTGAGTGTATCGAATGTATATCACCAACGGTTGGGATCAGCAACCGCCTCCCGACTTGGACAGCATCGAATAGAATAAGAAATTAAATGAACCTCTAGATAGGTGATTATACATCCTAATGGTTGCGACCCACATAGCCATGCCGCCTGCCCGATTTTTGTCCTTTCCTGGTTGTTGAGGCCTGAGGCTACGAATACTTACCATTCATTGATAGCCCAATCACTTTGAATGCCACATTGTCAGATCCGTTAATCACTAGTTGAGTTTGCACAAATATTCTGGATGTTATGCTAAGGGAATAAATCCATTGCAACCATATATATTTATACAGACCAACCTATTTGATCATTGGAAATACTCTGTCAGACATTTATCCATTTACCTTCGTTCTGGGATTGAACGAAACTGAAGGCACTATTTCTATTTAATAGAAAGAGTCCTTGCACTTTACTCCGTCTTCAATATATTCAGCATACTTGGTTCGCAACGCTTATGCCGATACGGAGTGGTTCTTCGGATAATAATCCAACCGGTCTCTCCATATTGACAACGATGGTCAGAAACTTCGATAGTCTGTGATTTAACTATCGAATAAAAACAATTGTTCATCCAAACATATCAAACAAATCACTGGGCTCTTTAATTAATATTTCATTAATTAAATCTCTTCTCCATTTCCTTATCAATATTTGTTAACCAAATATTTACAAGTATCACCTCCTTTTATTTTCTATAGTTAGAAAATATTTTCGATTTTAATTGGAAAACATTCCAATCACTTATCTCTTCCACGAACTCATTTAGTTCTATACTTAGAAAACATTTGTTATTTTATTTCCAAGTTTACATTTATTTGGGTTAAAACGGATGTTGTGTAAAAGATCGTTACAACAACCCAAATATATACATTCAACTAAATCTCTTTAAACGTTGATCTTCGAGAATGAGTTTTGCTATTTATCGGTTGTTAATGAAACCAATCAAGTTGGGGTATAATTACCTCTCAGACCTTGACTGAATAACATTCATAATGTCAAAACAAACAAGACTACTTACTCGAATAATCAATACTATACAAACCAATTATCTATTTTTAAAACACGTATACATTTCCCTTGTTATTTTTAACAAATCTAATTTATAGTTTTCCTTCTTGTTTCAAATATCCTATTTAAATTTGTTTCATTATCTAATTCTCTATATATATCGATATATGGATTTCTAGTTATCAAATTTTCTTAAAAATATTCTAACTCCTTAAATTTTCGGAAAAATTCGCCATAACCTCCCCTGTATCGGGAGCATCGGGAAATTTCAAATAGCTTCCCGGTAACTTCTCATCTCAAAAAGAAAAAGAAAAAGCCAAGCGGCTTGCCGATACGGTGCATAAAATCTCATATATGAATTAAACATGTACCTTATTGTCGAGCACACTAATTATATACCTTCATCACTTTATCCCATAACTGTCTCTGGTATATCTATACCTGTACAATTCATTTCAACTTCATACACTCGTTTTGACTCAATTCATTAAAGTAACTCTTTAACTAACTCTTTGCCCATTTCGCATGTATAAATGAATATAACACGTTTCAAATATATTTCAACTTACTTATCAACTAATTGAATTCAAATTTTAATTTAAGTTCTATATTTGATTTCAAATATATTTTTACAATTCAAAAATTCAATTTTCAAAGTTCGACTTCAATTCACCACTCGATTAACTAATTCTTCTTTGACTTAGTTAATTCTATTCAATAATCAAAAATATGATTATTGTTTCAAAAATCACTTTTCTTACTTCACTTGAGTTGACCTTTATGTTCTAACTCAAGACCAGGTTTTTAAATGGAAATTCGGATTTTTGTTTGCTTAAAAATCCCTATATTTATTATATAAAATCCATTATGGTTTTAATGGTTTCTGGCGCTGCACTTTTAAAATTTTGATTTTGACATAACTCAAAATCTATTCGACGAAATCCAGATTTTTCTCTTCCATTAGAAAACTATTATTCAACCGGTCCTGACGATTCTTGTTTCAAAGAATTCCGACTTCAATTGAGTCCTGTATACTCAATTGAAGTTCGAGTCGCCAATTTACGAACTGCAGCGCTGCGGCAAGTTCGTTTTAATTATATTTATATATATATGAACTTTTAAACTTCGTTAAAATGAATCCAACTCCATTTTAACCCTATTTGAATTTCTTGATTCAAATTCCAATCTCACTTTTATTTGAATTCTATATTCAAATTCCAATTCCTTTCTTATTTGAATTCTATGTTCAAATTCTATTTCCTTTTCTATTTGAATTCTATGTTCAAATTCTATTTCCTTTTCTATTTGAATTCTAAATTCTAATTTCCATTTCCTTTTCTATTATTCAAATTCTATATTTAAATTTCCTTTATTCAACTCCCATTTAAATTCCTATATTCAAATTCTATAGTTGAATTTCCTTTTCTATTTTATATTCAAATTCAATACTTGAATTTCTATTTCAATTCCATATTCAAATTCAATACTTGAATTTCTATTTCAATTTCATATTCAAATTCAATAATTGAAATTCCTTTTGAATTCTATTATTCAATTTCTATACTTGAAATTCCATTTGATTTCTATTATTCAATTTCTATTTCAATTCTTCTTTGAAATTCTATATTTCAAATTCAATTCAATTCTTCTTTGAAATTCAATATTTCAAATTCAATTCTTCTTTGAAATTCATTATTTCAAATTCAATTCTTCTTTGAAATTCAATATTTCAAATTCAATTCAATTCTTCTTTGAAATTCAATATTTCAAATTCAATTCAATTCTTCTTTGAAATTCAGTATTTCAAATTCATTTATTCAAATTCCTTTATTCCTCTATTCACATTCCTTTATTCACATTCCTTTATGAATTTCTATATTCAAAATTCTATTTCAAATTCTGTTTGAATTCTCGATTCAAATTCCTTTATTCCTCTATTCACATTCCTTTATGAATTTCTATATTCAAAATTCTATTTCAAATTCTGTTTGAATTCTCGATTCAAATTATATATTCAATTCTGTTTGAATTCCCTATATTCAAATTTCTATATTCAATTCTATTTGAATCTTCTATATTCAAATTTCAAATTTCAATTCTATTTTAGAAAAATAGAATTTCCTTTCTAATTCTCAAATATCCTTTTTCATGATATTTTTAAATATCATTACTTAAGCCCAGTGATATTTAAACACATAAAGCAACCAATTATTTATTTTTCTAACACATCATATATAACAATATATATGCAAACAAATAAACAAACAGATAATATATTTTTGAGGAATCCAGTTGGATTCCTCCAACTTGTTTTCCTTCATCCACAGATGTTAGCACATAAATAATACCCATTCTGCTTTGTGGCAGAATATCGTGGTATAGAAGGTCATCCACTAATCATAGCGTGGGGCGTATAGGGTAATCATCCGCTATGAAACTGTGGGCATCCGCTAATGAGACTGCGGGAATCCAACCAATCAATCAACCCAATATATATATATATATATAATAGCCTAAATAACTAATATATATAAAACAAGTAGAAAAATCCAAACAAGCAACAACAATTATTTTTACGAAGTAAAAATAATTATAAATAAAATGTGAGTGAGATTTACTCACCAGATTTCAATTCTCGTTGGTCTGTTTGCTTTGCTAAAATTGAACACTATTAAACTTTAGCACCAAATCCCCTTTGATTTCCGTTGTTGCAGCTAGGAATCCTATGTGATATACGCCATTTGATTCAGACCTTAACTATTGTAGCACCTTCTTCATCAGTATCGGACCTTAATCCTTGAAACACACGACAACTAGAACCAAAACAGAACGAACTCCACAACACTCACTGGCGACTGCCTTTTACCCTAATCCCATTGTCAAACTCTTTACCCCGAATACTCCTGTTAATTGCGACTGCTGCCCATCAAAACCCTAGCCTTATCAGCCCTAGAACGACATCGAACAGTGCCACTCTCTCCACCTATGTCCTTCTTAACATCGTCTCATTCCTTCTTGCCATCCTTCGACCGTTGTAGCCCCAATTATCCCCATCGCAACCTCACAGAACCCCCAAATCCGTTACCGATGCCCAGTCAAAGCTCCTCCTTACCTCGATGACTAGCATCGTACTGACCCCAAGCACCTGTCGCGACCTTATTCCGTTCGACAAGACCGAAGTCGAACACCCAAATCGCGAGCTTCAACTGACACGTGACGAGATCGATGACCCCTTTTCGCGATAGGCTTCCCTGATTCGAACGCGACTTCGCAACCCCCTAGACTCCACCAAGGTTCGAGCGAATTCGATTTGAGGAATTTATAAGAAAGGCGTAGCATGGAGGAGCATCGGCTGTGAGGAAAAGGATCACCCCTTTATTTTCTTTGAAATCTTTCGTTTTAACAGAGAAGGTGATTTCGATTTTGGAATTAGAAGGGGTTGGTTCGAATTTTGGTACAAAGGAGTTCGGCCATTAAATTTGAGGCTTTTGATTTGTTTCCCTGTCTGTGAAGAATGAAATGGAGAAGAGAAGGTGAACGTGATTTTATAGACGATAATACTTGGAGCTGAAGAAGTTTACAGTGCGTACAGTACATTGTTATTAATTTCGATTTGAAATAATGAGATCTTTATTCTTTTTAGAACGATATCGATTTGATTTCAAACCTATCCACAAATCAGATATTTTGGGGTTCACTAATTTAAACCACGAACCGTATTTTAACGTATCGACCATCGTTTCAATATTACAACGCTATTCTGAACTCTGTGAACTGATATTGAAATTTAATTTGAACGTAAATATAAACGGCCATATTAAATTGATAATTCAATATAAAATTCCATTTATATTCTCCACTCAATATTTAAGTCCATATTAAATATTTAAAATTAGTTGATCGTAAACCCAGGTCATTACATTCTTCCCCCCTTAAAAGAATTTCGTCCCCGAAATTACTAAGGTAGGGAAAATAGTACAAACCCATTAACTTTTCAAAAACCACTTATGTTGAAACTCAACACTTCACATTCTTATAAAGTTACTTCCAACCAAAACTTTTGGTTTCTATTCATATTGAATATCACACATTATATGCTTTCATTTAAATCTGAATGATTTACAATCAATGAATTCACATTCAATTCATATTTCATATGCTTTCAGTTTCATTCAAATTGATTTTACTCAATTTATTTACCTCAATCATTTAACTTCCATAAGTTAAATTCAAATTTCAGAATCCAAATCCCAGGATTTCCATTTCAAATCCGTTTGAAATTCAATAAATATAGACATATATTTATTTTTATTTCAAATTCAAAACATTCGAATTTTTTCCAAACCAACTTATTCTCTTTCAAATCAATTTATATCAAAACTTTTCTGAGGTAACAATCCATCACTTAGAAACTTAAAAATGAACACTGATGATGCTGCAGTCATCATCAAAATTACTTCCCAGCTACTGAAGTGAGTCCAGTGCTTTATCATTTTCAAAAATCCTTTTAAACAAAACTATATTATTCTAATATACTTTAGAAAATATTTTCAAACTTCCCAGGATTTAAATTCCAAAATCTGGTTTGAATTAAATTTTAGTTCATCTCTTTTGTATATTTAATTCATATACAAATTCTATTTGGTTATATATAACCATTCTCAATTTTATCTGATTATAATATTAACATCCAACACATCCATATAGTATAATAATTTCAGAAAATTATTCCTTCTGTATCAAGAATAGAATTTTGGGTAAAATTATTTCATTTACCCATTTTAAAATAGTACTGTGTCCAATCTTCTGTTCAAGTATTTACAAAATCTTATCGATATCGTGGCGTCCCATGATTCGATCAGAATTCATAAACCACTCAACAGACTAGCCAACACAATATAAAACAATTTTTATATCAACTAACAAATACGCTCTCTCATATATATATATACACTCAACTCATTCTAGGGTACTACTGACCCTATCTCTAATGAGCACATGCCACACAAGCCTAGGTGTTCGCTCAACCTAAGCTCTGATACCAACTGTAACGACCCGCAAATCCATGCTATCTGAGTTGACTAAAAACACCACACATCCAACCCAAATTGCACAGAAATATGAATCATTTTTAGAAAGAAGTTAGAGGATGAGAAATAGAAAGAAATATTAGAATAGAAGAAAAACGAAGATCACAAACTCACAGCGGAACGAATAAAATATATTATATAACATAAGTTTTGAAATACAAATCAGTAACTTTATATACATACCATCATCAGAGCACAATAGTCATTTCTGGAATAGTTATAAACACCTGTTTCCATATACAACATAGTACACAGTGGAAATACGATAATCTACAGCTAACTGGTGAAGCCTCCTGCTTCCAGCTCCTCCAATTTAATCTATGAAATCCCAACTACTTGACTGCCCGTACAAGTTTGGGCACCCAAGAGTTTAGGGAAAACAAAACAAAATAAACTCTGGGTCAGTTATGGGACTGGTGTGAGTAAACTCAAATCATTGGTTTAACCTTTAAAATCCTTTCAGAAGAAAAGATAATAGTAAGACCAGCCCACACATAAACATGGACGGTTTTTACCTTACTATAACCCAAAACACTTTGATACGAAAATCCAGTGATATTATGATAATGTTTACAACAAGTAAATAACCAAATAGCAGAACGCTTGCATCTCACGCTCCACATATATAGTATAAAATCAAAAACCGCATGGCGCTTATTGGAGATTGGATTTCCAACATGACAAGGTATGGAACCACCTTCCGCTAGTGTATTTCTAGAGAGGAATACACTGGGTTCAACAAGAACATCTTGTAACCCGGCCCACACATGACCGACCACTCATTTCGCTTGAGTGTATCGAATGTATATCACCAACGGTTGGGATCAGCAACCGCCTCCCGACTGGGACAGCATCGAATAGAATAAGAAATTAAATGAACCTCTAGATAGGTGATTATACATCCTAATGATTGCGACCCACATAGCCATGCTGCCTGCCCGATTTTTGTCCTTTCCCGGTTGTTGAGGCCTGAGGCTACGAATACTTACCATTCATTGATAGCCCAATCACTTTGAATGCCACATTGTCAGATCCGTTAATCACTAGTTGAGTTTGCACAAATATTCTGGATGTTATGCTAAGGGAATAAATCCGTTGCAACCATATATATTTATACAGACCAACCCATTTGATCATTGGAAATACTCTGTCAGACATCATCCATTTACCTTCGTTCTGGGATTGAACGAAACTGAAGGCACTATTTCTATTTAATAGAAAGAGTCCTTGCACTTTACTCCGTCTTTAATATATTCAGCATACTTGGTTCGCAACGCTTATGCCGATACGGAGTGGTTCTTCGGATAATAATCCAACCGGTCTCTCCATATTGACAACGATGGTCAAAAACTTCGATAGTCTGTGATTTAACTATCGAATAAAAACAAGTGTTCATCCAAACATATCAAACAAATCAAACAAATCACTGGGCTCTTTAATTAATATTTCATTAATTAAATCTCTTCTCCATTTCCTTATCAATATTTGTTAACCAAATATTTACAAGTATCGCCTCCTTTTATTTTCTATAGTTAGAAAATATTTTCTATTTTAATTGGAAAACATTCCAATCACTTATCTCTTCCACGAACTCATTTAGCTCTATACTTAGAAAACATTTGTTATTTTATTTCCAAGTTTACATTTATTTGGGTTAAAACGGATGTTGTGTAAAAGATCGTTACAACAACCCAAATATATACATTCAACTAAATCTCTTTAAACGTTGATCTTCGAGAATGAGTTTTGCTATTTATCGGTTGTTAATGAAACCAATCAAGTTGGGGTATAATTACCTCTCAGACCTTGACTGAATAACATTCATAACGTCAAAACAGACAAGACTACTTACTCGAATAATCAATACTATACAAACCAATTATCTATTTTTAAAACACGTATACATTTCCCTTGTTATTTTTAACAATCTAAGTTATAGTTTTCCTTCTTGTTTCAAATATCCTATTTAAATTTGTTTCATTATCTAATTCTCTATATATATCGATATATGGATTTCTAGTTATCAAATTTTCTTAAAAATATTCTAACTCCTTAAATTTTCGGAAAAATTCGCCATAACCTCCCCTGTATCGGGAGGATCGGGAAATTTCAAATAGCTTCCCGGTAACTTCTCATCTCAAAAAGAAAAAGAAAAAGCCAAGCGGCTTGCCGATACGGCGCACAAAATCTCATATATGAATTAAACATGTACCTTATTGTCGAGCACACTAATTATATACCTTCATCACTTTATCCCATAACTGTCTCCGGTATATCTATACCTGTACAATTCATTTCAACTTCATACACTCGTTTTGACTCAATTCGTTAAAGTAACTCTTTAACTAACTCTTTGCCCATTTCGCTTGTATATATGAATATAACACGTTTCAAATATATTTCAACTTACTTATCAACTAATTGAATTCAAATTTTAATTTAAGTTCTATATTTGATTTCAAATATATGTTTACAATTCAAAAATTCAATTTTCAAAGTTCGACTTCAATTCACCACTCGATTAACTAATTCTTCTTTGACTTAGTTAATTCTATTCAATAATCAAAAATATGATTATTGTTTCAAAAATCACTTTTCTTACTTCACTTGAGTTCACCTTTATGTTCTAACTCAAGACCAGGTTTTTAAATGGAAATTCGGATTTTTATTTGCTTAAAAATCCCTATATTTATTATATAAAATCCATTATGGTTTTAATGGTTTCTGGCGCTGCACTTTTAAAAATTTGATTTTGACAAAACTCAAAATCTATTTGACGAAATCCAGATTTTTCTCTTCCATTAGAAAACTATTATTCAACTGGTCCTGACGATTCTTGTTTCAAAGAATTCCGACTTCAGTTGAGTCCTGTATACTCAATTGAAGTTCGAGTCGCCAACTTACGAACTGCAGCGCTGCGGCGAGTTCGTTTTATTTATATTTATATATATAAACTTTTAAACTTCGTTAAAATGAATCCACCTCCATTTTAACTCTATTTGAATTTCTTGATTCAAATTCCAATCTCGCTTTTATTTGAATTCTATATTCAAATTCCAATTCCTTTCTTATTTGAATTCTATGTTCAAATTCTATTTCCTTTTCTATTTGAATTCTATGTTCAAATTCTATTTCCTTTTCTATTTGAATTCTAAATTCAAATTTCCATTTCCTTTTCTATTATTCAAATTCTATATTTAAATTTCCTCTATTCAACTCCCATTTAAATTCCTATATTCAAATTCTATAGTTGAATTTCCTTTTTTATTTTATATTCAAATTCAATACTTGAATTTCTATTTCAATTCCATATTCAAATTCAATACTTGAATTTCTATTTCAATTTCATATTCAAATTCAATACTTGAAATTCCATTTGAATTCTATTATTCAATTTCTATACTTGAAATTCCATTTGAATTCTATTATTCAATTTCTATTTCAATTCTTCTTTGAAATTCTATATTTCAAATTCAATTCAATTCTTCTTTGAAATTCAATATTTCAAATTCAATTCAATTCTTCTTTGAAATTCAATATTTCAAATTCAATTCAATTCTTCTTTGAATTTCAATATTTCAAATTCAATTCAATTCTTCTTTGAAATTCAATATTTCAAATTCATTTATTCAAATTCCTTTATTCCTCTATTCACATTCCTTTATTCACATTCCTTTATGAATTTCTATATTCAAAATTCTATTTCAAATTCTGTTTGAATTCTCGATTCAAATTATATATTCAATTCTGTTTGAATTCTCTATATTCAAATTTCTATATTCAATTCTATTTGAATCTTCTATATTCAAATTTCAAATTTCAAATTTCAATTCTATTTTAGAAAAATAGAATTTCCCTTCTAATTCTCAAATATCCTTTTTCATGATATTTTTAAATATCATTACTTAAGCCCAGTGATATTTAAACACACAAAGTAACCAATTATTTATTTTTCTAACACATCATATATAACAATATATGTGCAAACAAATAAACAAACAAATAATATATTTTTGAGGAATCCAGTTGGATTCCTCCAACCTGTTTTCCTGCATCCACAGATGTTAGCATATAAATAATATCCATTCTGCTTCGTGGCAGAATATCGTGGTATAGAAGGTCATCCACTAATCATAGCGTGGGGGCGTATAGGGTAATCATCCGCTATGAAACTGCGGGCATCCGCTAATGAGACTGCGGGAATCCAACCAATCAATCAACCCAATATATATATAATAGCCTAAATAACTAATATATATAAAACAAGCAGAAAAATCCAAACAAGCAACAACAATTATTTTTACGAAGTAAAAATAATTATAAATAAAAGGTGAGTGAGATTTACTCACCAGATTTCAATTCTCGTTGGTCTGTTTGCTTTGCTAAAATTGAACACTATTTAACTTCAGCACCAAATCCCCTTTGATTTCCGTTGTCGCAGTTAGGAATCCTTTGTGATATACGCCATTTGATTCAGACCTTAACTATTGTAGCACCTTCTTCATCAGTATCGGACCTTAATCCTTGAAACACACGACATCTAGAACCAATACAGAACGAACTCCACAACACTCACTGGCGACTGCCTTTTACCCTAATCCCATTGTCGAACTCTTTACCCCGAATAGTCCTGTTGATTGCGACTGCTGCCCATCAAAACCCTAGCCTTATCAGCCCTAGAACGACATCGAACAGTGCCACTCTCTCCACCTATGTCCTTCTTTACATCGTCTCATTCCTTCTTGCCATCCTTCGACTGTTGTAGCCCCAATTATCCCCATCGCAACCTCACGGAACCCCCAAATCGGTTACCGATGCCTAGTCGAAGCTCCTCCTTACCTCGAAGACTAGCATCGTACTGACCCCAAGCACCTGTCGCGACCTTATTCCGTTCGACAAGACCGAAGTCGAACACCCAAATCGCAAGCTTCAACTGACACGTGACGAGATCGATGACCCCTTTTCACGATAGGCTTCCCTGATTCGAACGCGACTTCGCAACCCCCTAGACTCCACCAAGGTTCGAGCGAATTCGATTTGAGGAATTTATAAGAAAGGCGTAGCCTGGAGGAGCATCGGCTGTGAGGAAAAGGATCGCCCCTTTATTTTCTTTGAAAGTTTTTTTTTTAATAGAGAAGGTGATTTTGATTTTGGAATGAGAAGGGGTTGGTTCGAATTTTGGTACAAAGGAGTTCGGCCATTAAATTTGAGGCTTTTGATTTGTTTCCCTGTCTGTGAAGAATGAAATGGAGAAGAGAAGGTGAACGCGATTTTATAGACGATAATACTAGGAGCTGAAGGAGTTTACAGTGCGTACAGTGCATTGTTATTAATTTCGATTTGAAATAAGGAGATCTTTATTCTTTTTAGAATGATATCGATTTGATGTCAAACCTATCCACAAATCAGATATTTTGGGGTTCATTAATTTAAACCACGAACCGTATTTTAACGTATCGACCATCGTTTCAATATTACAACGCTATTCTGAACTCTGTGAACTGATATTGAAATTTAATTCGAACGTAAATATAAACGGCCATATTAAATTGATAATTCAATATAAAATTCCATTTATATTCTCAACTCAATATTTAAATCCATATTAAATATTTAAAATTAGTTGACCGTAAACCCGGGTCATTACATCTAAGCAGCTCCAAGTAGAACGAAAGAGAGAATCCTAATCAAACCTGAGTATTTCCACCGTGAGAACCAGGGGGAGGGAAGGAAGTGATAGAAAAGGAAACAAAATGGGTCATACTTAAAGTCTGGCGAGTCCAGTTACTTTTAGCATATAAAAAAGTAAAAGCATCATGACAGGCATATAGACTGAATGAGAGAGATAATAGTATCATAAGACAGGTATATCAAACTGAGCTAGATAAACTGAATAAATAGAACAAAATATATTGTGCTCTAAAGTACTTTTCACTACACCAACACTAGTATAACAGAAACAAGATGATCCCAACAGAAACGATGGTAGAGTTAGGTGTACTTCTAGTGATGGGTTTTACCACCAACAATAATAACAGGCAGCCCAACAGAAATGATAGGTGTTACCCCCAATGATAATAACGGTCCCCTAAACAAGCAAGACTAGATGTACCTTAATTACTACCCGAATCGATCGGCTCCCTATCCTGTGGATACCCTGTGCTGGTCCCATAATAGGATGTATCACTTCCTAAAGTGACAACCCCTTTTTTTAGAGACACAACCATATCTACTAATGCTACATCATCCTATTATCCCAAGCAAGCGGATTCATGCACGCACATGAATCCGACGGAATGCGATGTCAACACCCCACTCAGATGAACCTCTTATAATTGGCTCAGTAAGCGTACCCTGACCCCTACCAAGCTCGGGGTCCGCCTTTTGATACCAAGATGGATTACTGACAGATACAGGTCCCACTCAACAGATGATACAAGCCACCCCCTATGATTGTATCCCCACTACTAGGATTTTGACAGGTTATTCCTAACAAATTAACAAGCCCGCATAACCCCACCATATAAAATAGGTTAAGTTTGTCGGGTTCATGTAACCCACCTCCACAAATTTAACAGATTAACTTAACCCCTAATTGATTCAAGCAAGTTTACTTAACAAATACACAATTTTGACAAGTTCATATATAACCCCACAGATTTAAACAGGTTAAGTATTATAGGTTAACAGGTTATTATCATTATTCCATTCATGTCTGTTAATGCACTAGACCTCTCACATTAAGTCAGCCACTTGTGAATGCTGGATATGCTGGGCTATTCCGGGCAGACTAAGTCGGACTTAACCTCGTGTCTTAGCACCGTTACATATACATTTATGCAATGGACCCCTCATATTAGATTAACCATTTGTGAATGATGTATTTGCCGGCCAATTCCGGTCAGACTTCTACCACAAGTGTAATCTAACCTCATGTATAAGTGCAGTTATAGTTTCTATTTATTGTAAATTTAGGCATGTTCATTCTTAAACAATTTTTCATGTTCATTACAGGTTTTTGATGCCCTAAATCCCAGTCTAATTCATGATACATGTTATGCTTCAAATTAAAGTTTTAGGTCAAGGTATAGACTATGCCCCCAAATCCCAGTCATGTTTTACAGTACAAGTTATGCCCCTAACTTACCATTCCCAATTTCGTTCGTTCGTATACTTCCGCGGTAGGCTTAGGCTCGAAGGTAGCCTAGCTATAAAAATAAAAAGGGAAGGAGGGAGAGAAGAGAATAGAAATAAGCATAATGACAAAACAAGCATATGATGACAGAAATAGGCATACTAACAGAATAAGCATATGGTGAAAGAAATAGGCATAGTAGCAGCATGAGCATATAATAACATAATAATAGAGTGGGTATACTAGGAATAGGCATAGGAGAACTAAACAGAGGATCAGGTGTAAAAGTAATGGCAGGTCTATTTTGTTATGATTCAGGTTATTAACAGGCACATGTTTAGATCCAAACTTATAAACATGTCAGGATTACTTATTAAATGTTTATATCTAAAAGCAACATAAACTCATAGTGAATGGATCTACAGAACAGAGAAATGACTGTTGATGTTGTAGTAGAGATTCTTGAATATGTATAAGCTGTTGTTTCAGAAGAATAGGCTAATTCAATCTGAGTTGGGGCAGCACCTCGTTGTCTCCATTGTTTTTAATGAATAAAACAATAGAAATGAGGTCATATTTATAGGCTATGGTCAACAGATCTGGTCAAGAAACAAGTCCCGGTTCACAAAATGAATCTACCCCAGATCTAGGTAGGGTCGACCATAGAGTCGACACCCCCTTGTAGGGGTCGACCCATGGGTCGACACCTATGGGGCATAGGGTCGACCCCTAACGGGCGGATTTCCTTCCCTTTCCCGCTCTTCGATTTAGATTTTCTGGACTTGTTTATATATATATTTTACTTATGTGTATACAAACTTCAAACCTTAATAACTTCTTCATACGGTGTCCGTTTTATGCAAACTCGGAGTCTATCTTAAGCAGAATACCGAGACAAACGAAATGGCACAGTCCATTTTACTCAATTCCCAATATTTACTTAAGTATTCTTTAGTTTATCATTATAATGTTCTTTAAAATTACAGAGTGTTACATATCTCCTTCACATTCTTATTTCTTTCTCACATCTAGTTGTTAATTCACGTCTACTCCATATTTGAAATTTTGGTTTGACATATATTTGTTTTTCGAAACTTACTCATTTTCGTTAAATGGTTCTTTTCAAAAATATCCTTTCATAATTTCTAAACATTTCTCAAAATGAAAAAGGGGTATATAAGAAGAACTATCTTCTTGTTAATTCTCTTACCCTTTATATTCTTCCGATCATCAAATATTGGTAAAGTCTCGATCTATCTTATAAGAGGAACCTTTAAAAAGACACATAACTAAATGCACATTATAATGGAAAATAATCATTTATCTTTAGTTAGTCTTTTCTTTTTAGATATCCTATATTACTTTCACTACAACCTATCAATTATTACACTATTTGCTACATTTTAAGGATCATGTACTTTGAAGCATTTTAAATACTTTTCCAAGAGAAACTATTTATGCTACCCTTCTAGTAATCTTTTTAAGGGAGGATTTGTGTTTTATTTGAAGTAACAAGGAAATTTTATTTCATTTCATTATTGGAATAAACACTACAAATTATGGTGTTTTCCTATATTTTGTGCATCTTTTTCTCTTCATTTGCATCCATCCTTACTTTAAGAAAACATGTCTACTTATAACTTAATTAGTTCATAAAAACTCGTATCATGATTCCTTTCATTCCAACAAATTAAAGTATGCCATAACCACACTTTCCTACCTTATTGTCATTCCTGCTAAATTAGTGCAGTTATGTAAGGTAAGATTTCACTATTCTAAACCTTCTTTTATGAATCCTAGATTTATTCCAAATTCCTATGATCTTTTTTTGTTCAAAAAATAGAGCTATAAAAACTTTCCTCCAAAAATTCTCATATTTGTCCCACTTATATTGCCCAGCCTTATAAGAATACACTTTTTAGATTTTTGTCTTAAAACCCAATTTATTCTTTAAATATCCTTTTTGAAATCTTTCTAAAAAATAGTATTTTATAGAGTTCCAAATATATGAATTTCACTTTCAACTATAATATTTCAAAAATCATAACCATATACAGGGTTAGACTTAAAGTGGGCTTACAACCTCCTTTCTCTTCAAAAACACTTACTTCCCAAATCTTACTAATCATTAAAGAATTCTTCTGTAAAGATGTTTTATTGTTCTTCCTAGCTAAATTCCTTTTCTTTTACCATTTCTTTCCTTTTCTGAAACAAAAGTATTTGTTCTCTCAATATTAGGAAATTTTTGTACCCCAATGCTTATTACATATGAAAACTAGACCGTTTTCCAATATCTGGACTTAATACATTATAAGTTGAAAACCAAAAAAGGGACTAGACACCTTTGTGTTTCCATAGCCCCACTAGAAAATCATGTACAAATTCATCTTTATATGTTATTACTCGATAAATGGGATTTCTAGAATCTTAGGGTATATATATTACATTTATAATTTAAAATTACAAATAAGTACACTCCCTACATTCATATGATCAACCAACCTAAGCATGTAACACCTCCCCCCCCCCCCCCGATTTTTTGCAAAAAAAAAAGTGCACTAAAATACTAATTATTTGTTTGGTATCTTGCAAATAAACAAAAATATTTATCAAAGACCAAGTAGATAACTAACATCACAATAATTTAAAATAAAATAATAAGTAGGTACTTACCAAAATATTAATGCTTCCAAGCTAAGTGTTTCTAAGGTCTAAATCTCGTTTAATTTACTAATACATGTCTTCAGCCTAGCCTCTCGGTTGTTTTGAGGAGAGGATCAGGACAATTGTTCTAGTGAATGGTATATTGTACACTTCTATATAATACTATGTATACTAATTATTTTCCATTTTAATTATATTAGGATCATTGATGTCAATTAGACTACATCGCTACATAGATACAACACACATCTACTCCCTAGTCGATCTAGCCTAATATATATAATAAACATATATATATATATATATATATATAAATGTATTTTGTTGAACCACTTCATTCATAGATACTACCCATGGTATCCTTTGTAGCCATCTTACTAGGATCGATCGTCCTTCCATGTCATAAACATGGCCATCATCTTTCCATGTCATAGATATGGTTATCGTCTCATTATGTCATAAGCATGGTCATCAACTTGACACGTCGTAAATATGTTATAGTCTTTCCATGTCATAACTACGGTTGTCGTCTCACTATATCACAAATATGGTGATTGTCCTACTATGTCATAAATATGGTTATCATCATGTCATAAGTATACCCGATTTTTGCTAGGGGCAACCCATTGCCTGTGCTGCATGAGAATTTAATTGAAGATTTATTCATGGTCTATCTTTTATAGTTTTGGAAGGTATCTCTTAATATGAGCTAATAGTCTTACACCTGAAAAAACAATATAAATAAACTAAGTTGTATTGTATAGTCTCCTTCAAGCGTCTAAATAGTGAAAGATCAACCTGGGCCTGTGAGGCATAACTCGTGTCCTCCCCTACTTTCATCATTTGAATATTGATGATCTAATAGCCCTACGATTGCTATTATTTTTGGTGCCTACGTGCATGCCTTTTTGTCATATGGTAACCTAGCCACTCATCGACTTTAATAAAGTCATGATAATGGCCCATTGATACACCCTTTTATAGGCCTTACCTATGATGGATTCCCCTACGCCTATAATAGAGGACTACCCTGAGGTATTCCCCTCCATAGTTTGTATAAAGTTGTTTATTTTCTACTAAGTTATTCATTGAACAATCCCATTGAGACGTGCCACCAATTGCGACCACTTATTTCTTGCTCTGATATTATTTGTGAATCCATTGTGATAAGCTTCCCAATATTCATTTAAGCCTTTTATTTCCTGGTCCAATGGTATCCAATATACCATAAAAACGAGAAGGGCCTTCTAATATCCTAGAATATCTATAATGGGCCTTAACCCCTTTGTCTACATCTCAGATTTACCTAGGATCCTATTTAAATGCATGTACAAGGTTACAATATTAATTCCTTCCTTCCTTTGTCCTATTTCTAATTTTCATTTCTTATGCATTTAATTCACGGTTCTTATTTCATTGATTTGCCATGACATTGCATTTTCTTCCAATTTTTATTTCACTTTATTTTCCTTCATTAATTGTTTTTTTGTCCAGTCTATATTTCTTTTTATTTGTGGTTGTTAAATCAATTATCCATTTTCTTTAAACTTACCGTTCGTTTGAACATTTTTCTGTTCTTGGTTACTGTAACAACCTGGATTTTCAGAAACAATTTAAATTTTTTATTTTAGCTATTTTAATAGATTTTAATTATTTAAAATGATTTATTTTAAATAATAATGACTAAAAATTTATTTAAATCGAAGTTGGAACGTATAAATTTATTTTAATTATAAATAGAGTTTGAAATGGTGCGGTTGTTTGAAAATTCAATTTTAAATTTCAATTGAATATCCAAAATTCAATATAAATCGGATTTCAGTAAAACAAGTATAATTTGAATCTGTTCAATTGTATCTTTCTAACGAATGTGAATAACTTAGATTTCATAATATCAATTGAAAGTTATGTCCAGTTTAAAATTTAAAATAGTCGCTTTGGAAATTTATATATATATATACATATATATATATATTAATATAATATAGCCCTTAAAAATAGCAATTTTGTAACCGACCTCTGTTTTCGATGAAACCACTTTTGTTGGATCCGGAATGTCAAATTATTGCTAGATTCTAATTTTCATAATTTTTGGAATTTATGTGGGAGCGTGGTGAATTTAAACATGTTTGGTAATTTCAGTTTGAATGTAATTGACTGGAAAATGGCCATTTTTCAAACGGCCTCTAAATTTGACGAAATTAGTTTTGCTAGGACCTTATCATCAAAACATAGCTAGATATAATTTTTCTGTAATTTTCGAAGTCAATATGTGTCTCCGGCAAATCAAAATGTACGTTGAAATCAATTTTGAACGTTATATTAATTTTAATTTTAACGAAAACTGATCGAAATAGTCGAATTGACTTTTGGGACATATCCCATTGTTTCCGGAATAAGGTTTTTGGCTAGAGGCGATAGTCATTGGGTTTAGTTTGGGGTTTGAATGGAAAAGTCACTTTTTAGGAATTTAAAAGAATTAAATATATGAATTATTTAATCCCATACCCCCTTCGCTTCTCTTCAAAGTCAACGGCAGAAAAAAAACCGATCCCACCCAAACCCATCACCTCACGTCGTCGCTCCCTTCCCTGCGCCACCGACAGCCTTGCCCCCTCCCCCGCGCCGCCCCTCCTCCTCCACCGCTTCCTCTCTCTCTCTAAACCCCTCCCAAACCCTAGATCACCACAAAACCGCCGCCACTGGCCTCCATAGGCCCCACATCGCCTGTCGCCACCCCCCGCCACCAACGGCGCACCTCCTCGCCAGCTCAAGCCGACTATGGGTCCCCCTCTCTATTAAAAACCCGATTTTTATAATTTTCAATTTCGCAGTTAACCCCCTGACGATCCATAGCACATATCTCCCAAACTGAGCCCCTATGGCCAAAACTCCATAGTGCCAAAGTCGAAGATATCATTTTTCTCTTTGATTTAGGAATATGGAAGTCATATTTTGGATTGTGGAGTTGCCCGGAAAACGCGTCCAAAGTCTGCTGTCCAAATAATGTCTTTTTGCAAATTTTGGCGAATTGGAGCATTTTCGGAAGAAAGGCCACTAGGCGAAAGTTGTTCGGAATGGCGCGTTTAAGCTAAAAACAAGACAGCGTGAAGATTGGGGCTTGTTTGCAAATTATGGAACCAGAAAAGAAATTCAGAGTGTTAGAAAATATTGGCGGAGTGGATCCCAATGTAAGAACACCTTCTTACTCAATTTATTTTACAGTAAATATATACTAGGTTGCAGACAGGGCTTAGTAGCCCCTAACACTATTTATTGTACAAACCATAGTTGTTTGTTTGGATTATATTGGAAAATTTGACTGTATTGTGGAAATGAATTGTATTATGATTTTGTGATTGATTGGATTCATTGTGTGGCACGAGCCAGTATCAGGAGAGGGGTAATGCTAGACATTACTCCAGTTCAAATATCGCGCCGTTATAATGCTGAAATTTTCTAAAATAAATATTTGTTCATTAAAAATATAATTTTTAATGTGTATATGAACTGTATAAAATATTTATGTGTTGAATAAAATGTATAAACAATAAAAATATCTTTTTTATTGAATGTACGAACTATTAAAAATAGTCAAGTGTTGAAATAAATATTTTATCGTCAAAAATATAATTTTTAACTTATATATAAACGACATAAAGTTCTCCTAAAATGAAAATAAATATTCATTTACAAATCGGACGATTTGTTTATGTACACCCATTTAACTAACATTGATTGGGACGATAAATTTTACACATCGCCCAACTGCACAAATAATATTCAGTACTTGTTGGTTGAAACCCGCACTGGTACGCATTGGGATGATATTTGACGTACACAAATCCCAATTGTTTAGTTGTATGTCAATCGAGGGGTTGACAGATTGTTGTAAGCATTGATTATTTATATTTAATGCTTATACAATTGTGTAATGCATTCCGAATGATGGATTATTGTTTATCATTAGTGTTACATACATATGTTGTATGAAATCCATATAAACAACATTATATGGTAATTGATTATGTCCGATTCCAATTCGGTAATTACAAATATTAAAAAAAAACGAATATTTTAAAATAATATTCAATAAAGGATAAAATTATGATTTTGATGTTCGATTTGGGATGGACACGAAAATATTGAAATATGTGAAGCCGTGTTGATTAGATTTGCACCATTTTAATGCGAATGATATTTATATCGATTTTATTCATTTTTATAATGAATATTGAAAAGGAAATGATTTCAAAATCTGATATTTTGAAAAATAATATCATTCAAATATTATAATGATAAGTAGTATTCAGTTTTGATTTCAAATTGAAGTGAAAGTGGGAATCGTTTTAAAACAAATTTATAAAATATGTTTTAAGAGAAATATATATATTATATATACATATATATTAATGGCTTGAATAGAACGCACCGCGCCGCGACTGTTCGCGAAGTTCGACCATTGACTTCGAATTGACTTTATGGGAGATCCGACCTCAGATTCTCCTAAAATCAGAACCGTTGGGTTTGTATCGAAAAGAGCTTTCCAATGAATATAAGAGATTTGAAATCTAATGGTTGGATTTGGAGATACTTCCAAATCAAATTTGGAAAAGGTCTTTATGGATGCAGCTCGGTGGCCGTTATTGGAAACTGACTGTACGGGCCTTGATAAAATTATTAAAAATATTAATAATTTATGTAAAATCATAATAAATGATTTGGATGAAAAATTCCACGTTTGTCAAGATAAAAATATATTTTTATCAAGAAATTGTTATTAACTAGAAAGATAATCCAATGTCTTTAAATAAATAAATTCTATTTGTGAATAGTTTTCATCTAACCAGAATTTTCCAATGTATGAATTGAAATGGATTTATATAGAAATCATCTTCGGGATATTTTGATATTAGATTCCGTGACTATACGAATATTGTGGAGGAATTTGGAAGGTAGATATATATATTGTTATTCCCCATACGATATGTGTTGGTTTCAGAATTTGATATTGAATGTAAGCCGATATAATTTCTGTTTAGAGCCTTATACTTAATATTAAAGTGTATTTTTTGTTTATCGTGAATGGTATCTTAGATAACACTATTCTTAAACCCTGTGTGAAAAAATTCTTTTAAATAAGATTATTAGAGTTCTCAATTATACTTGGTAATTGGAATAAAATAGAATGTGAATTGGGTTTATCGTGAACTGTGCTTTAAACGACAATTGTTCTTTAACCCAATCAAAAGTGAAATGTGATTTGGAATTTATAAATATTTTATTAAGATTTAATGGAAATTTTGCAAAGTAAAGTTTACCAATTTAATATATTAAACTGGAATTGAATGGAATTCGATTTGGTGATAATTGAAGTGAGCTTCTATGGAAGAAGACTGTTAATATATATATTGAATTTAAAAGGCTTTGTCGTTTTTCCATTTATGTTATTAGTCGGATACGGAAATTGATATCGATTATATATCGATCTATTTTCTATGAAGATTCCACAGATAATGGAATATGATTTTAGGTTTATCGTGAACTGTGTTTTGAATGACATTGGTTCTTTAACCTAGTTAAAGACAAGATTACATGTCTAACATTGTATTTTGCACTTTATTGTTGATCTCTGCTAAATATATATCTGTTTAGTGACAGAGAATTTATTCTTGCTTAACACCCTTCTGTGTGACGTACAAGCTTAGAGGTTATATATCGGCAGAAATCAGTGGTACGTGTAGATTGTCGATGTGACGTGTTTGGCTTTCCAAAGTTAAATAATCATTAGGTAATGATTGTTGGAAGATTGTAACTAAGTGACGTTTTAATGAATCTTCAATTAGATTGAAATGTGAATGTGACAATTTAAATTATCGAATATGGAAAATGATGGAGGATGGAGTACCACTAGTTTTACTCCAGGCGATAGATAAATCTTTAATTAGATTTGAATGTGAATTGGTAATTAATTTTACTGATAACACTGTACGTGTTAGATATGGGGTACTACCAGTTTAGCTCCATGGGATGAATAGGCTGGGATTGGGATAAATAAATAAATGATTACTTTGGTAAGGCTCGATAACCCCGACTGGTTGATAAACCTTAATTTTGGTTTAGAAATTGATATCCAAAGGAAGATTAAAGAATAATTTTCAAAGAATTTATCTTTGATAAAATTAATAAGAACATTTCCCTAAAAATGTGATTATTTGAATAAAAGAATATTCTGAATTGGAATGAGGCGTATGATGTGTTTTTATAGTACTAGATTATTGATTATAAAATATGCGAGTTATTCAAAAAGACAGGGTTAACCAATTCTGAATAATTAATATGACGACTTTAAGTCGGTGATGTAGACGGTGGTTGAAGACCAAGTTCTTCACATCGGTTGGATGATTATTGATGTCTTGATTGGGTCCTACACCCAGGACAAGGTAATAAGTGGTGATCTTCTAGACGTACTTGGAGATCGATCGGATATGCGAGGACCTCTCTCCTATATTGGACATGTAGGACGAGGAATAAGGTGCCTCCGGTTTCGTTCAGGCCCAGAATGGACTTGTAAATAGATGTGTGTCTGTCATTGGATTTCATTCTGTATTGATTGATTTCAATTAAATATATATCTGTTTGGTGGCAGAGAATTTATTCTCTTACTTAACACCCTTCTCTGAGACGTACGAGCTTAGAGGTTATATATCGATAGACATTAGTTATATGGCATGAATTGTCAGTGTGGCATGCTGAGATACAAACGATCAAGGCTTTGGTTGAAAGGCAGAGTCTAGTGGTTGATGATCAAAGTGTGGCTTTAAATAGCATAGCTTTGTGTAGTGTTAATTCTCGAGCCTTACACCCTGGTATGGACCAGAAACATGAGAGGACCCCAGGGAGGACATGTGTTTCCTTCTAGCTAGGAGTGGTGTCATGGTATGGAACCCAAACATTTTAATCATGTGGATGTTACATATTATTTGATGGATAGCGAGGTACCTCAGATTTGAGTCCCTAGTGACTCTTGATACGGTCGACAAACTAACCAGATTTACGCCCCATAGGGCGAGGAAACGTATTGTTCAGGAATATCCAATCCACTAACGTATGAGTGGACCGACCCTAGCGCTCCTAAGGGCTTGACTGAGTACTTGCCCTGAGGCTCGGGATAGAGAGTCTCGAATTCGGTAAGGACCATCCCTTGCCCTGGTTCATGACGGAAATCCAATTTCCAATACGATATAGTGCAGTTTTAATTAAAAACTTAGTATGGCGGCATAGTGGCATGGGACGCTTGTGTCGTCTATGATTGATACATTTGAAGTTTTTTGACACATACACTTATAGTAATATCAAAATGATTTGTTTTAAACGTACCAAGCATGTTTGGCTATTACAAAGGAAAACTCTATCCTCCGGCTTGTGTTGCATTATGTGATGGGACCTGAGTCGTATAATAGCTTCATTTTTCAAAAAGCATTGCGTTGTTTATAAATTGTTTATGCACTGGTATTCTTGGAAGAAAACCTGTTCTGTGTTATACGGCATGGTCCCTTGATTTACTTTATTTTTAAAGTAAAGTTTTAATAACTATTTTAGTTCTCACACCAGTCGCACGACTGACTTGGAGTTTATTGTTTTAACCTAAACTCTAGGTACCCATATTTTCCACATGGGCAGCTAGTAGTTTTGTTTTTGCAGATTTCTATTTCTCAGGATCATGATTTACAGTTGGAGTTCGGAAAGCTGTATCCGTATATTTCTTTCGGTTGTGTTATGCATTATTTTTCCGCTGCTATGTAATGTATTTCAATCTCTGATATTTTTCTACTTTATATTATTTATTTTTACTCGAATATCTTGTACTCTGATGTAAATTGTTGTAATATTAATGAAATGTTCTATTGTTTGTGTTCTGATTTGTCGTGTTCTCAACTCAATCCGGCTTTCCTTTACGGGCGAGTTTGGGTCGTTTCAGCGTGGTATCAGAGTTCTGGTTTATAGAGCTCGAGAATAAGACACACTAGAACTGAACGAAAGAATTCATCAGAGATTGGATTACTAATATCCAATAGAATGACTCGTTAGAGATTGGATCAGTAGTATCCTAGAATGAGTTATAAGAATATTATTTATTAAAAAACAAATTTAGTTTTGAAAATTTAATCTAATTATATGTATTTGAGTATATTATTTTATTTTATTTTGGACAATCAAGTATATGAAGATTTTGCATATATGCTTCATATACTGGATAGATATAGAATCACACTCTAGTCGCCCGGACATAACTCTGGTGATGTCGCGACATCATCAGCATTTATGTTCGAGTTTCGAAAGTGGGATGTTTATATATTTCCAATTGACTGGTGTGAGAACCATAACCAGATAGGGTTTATTATTGTGATTTGACCAAAAAATTATGATTTTTGAATACATATATATATAAAAGTATATGTTTGAAAAGCTAATCAACTAATTGATTTTGAGTTGTGTTGTTTGATTATTAGTTTAACTAATAAAATTATTAAAACCAATATGACAATGAAAGGTAAATTTATCCAAATTGAATCAAATATTGAACTGAATTGAAAATTGATTGGAAATGCATATATGTAAACGTACATACAATGAACAGGTCATAGCATGGAAGCTAAGAAGAGGAATAAAATTGTATGCCCAACAAATAGGTACATGTTTACTATTTGGATTTGATGATTTTATGAGCCGACTGGTTTGCCGCTTGGCTTTATCTTTTTCTTTTGGATTGATGAGGGCCCTGTGAGGCAAGCTGCAGTGTTAAAGGTCTCCCCGTACAAAGGATGTTATGGCGAAAATTTTTGAAAATTTAGGGTGTTTGCCAAATTTTTGGGAAATTTGAAAGTTCTTAGAAGCTGGAAAGTTGAAAAACACAAACCAAAATGAAAATTGAGTTGGTTAGATAAACAACTTTCAGCTCCGTTCCTTTTCGAGGACGAAAAGATTTTAAGTGGGGGAGATAGTAACAACCCGAATTTTCAGAACTAATTTGAAATTTTTATTTTAGTTCTTTTAATGGATTTTAATTATTTAAAATGATTTATTTTAAATAATAACAACTAAAAATTTATTTAAATCGAAGTTAGAATGTATAAATTTATTTTAATTATAAATAGAGTTTGAAATGGCGCGCTGGTTTGAAAATTCGATTTTAAATTTCAATAGAATATACAGAATTCAGTATAAATCGTATTTCAGTAAAAACAAGAAACATTTGAATCTGTTCAATTATATCTTTCTAACGAATGTGAAAAATTGAGATTTCATAATATAGATTGAAAGTTATGTCCGGTTTAAAATTTAAAATAGTCGCTGTGGGTTTAAACGTGTTTGGTAATTTCAGTTTGAATTTATTTGACTAGAAAATGACCATTTTTCAAATGGCCTTCAAATTTAATGAAATTAGCTTTGTTAAGACCATATCATCAAAAAAGAGCTAGATATAATTTTTCTGTAATTTTCGGAGTCAGTGCGTGGCTCCGGCAATTCGAAATGTACGTGGAAATCAATTTTGAACGTTATATTAATTTATATTTTAATTTTAATGATAACTGACCAAAATAGTCGGATTGGCTTTCAGGACATATCCCATTGTGTCCGGAATATTGTTATTTGGCTAGGAGCAATAGTCGTTGGGTTCAGTTTGGGGTTCGAATGGAAAAATTCACTTTTTGGGAATTTAAAAGAATTAAATATATAAATTATATAATCGCCTACCCCTTCCCTTCTCTTCAAAGTCAACGGCAGAAAAAACCCGACCCCGCCTAAACCTGTCACCCCACATCGTACCCCCTCCCCTCTGCCACCGCCGGCCTTGCCCTCCCCCCAAGCTCCGCCCCTTCTACTCCACCACTTCCTTTCTCTCTCACTAAACCCCTCCCAAACCCTAGACTACCACAAAACCGCCGCCAATGCCACACCTCCCCTCCACCTCAGGCCGATTGTGGGTCCCCCTCTCTATTAAAAACCCGATTTTTATACTTTTTAGTTCTGCGGTTAACACCCTAATGATCTATAGCCCATATCTCCCAAATCGATCCCCTAACTCCACAGTGCCAAAGTCGAAGATCTCGTTTTTCCTTTCGATTTGGGTATATCGAAGTCATATTTTGGATTGCGGAGTCACCTGGAAAATGCATCCAAAGTCTGCTATCCAAATAATGTCTTTTCGCAAATTCTGGGGAATTGGAGCATTTTCGCAAGAAAGGCCACTAGGCGAAAGTTGTCCACAATGGTGCGTTTAATCTAGAAAAAACGACAGTGTGAAGATTGGAGCTTGTTTGCAAATTATGGAACCAGAACATCAATTCAGAGCGTTAGAAAATAATGGCGGAGTGGATCCCAAAGTGAGAACGCCTTGTCACTCAATTCATTTTATAGTTAAACATATATTAGGTTGCAGACGGTGCTTAGTAGCCCCTGACACTATTTATTGTACAAACCATAGTTGTTTGTTTGGAGTGTATTGGGAAAATTGACTGTATTGTGGTTTTGTGATTGATTGGATTGGTTGTGTATGGCGCGAGCCAGTATTAAGAGTGGGGTAATGCTAGACATTACTCCGGTTCTAATATCGCGCTGTTATAATACCGAAATTTTCTAAAAAAAATATTTATTCGTTAAAAATATAATTTTTAATGTGTGTATGAACTGTATAAAATATTCATGTGTTGAATAAAATGTATGAACAATAAATATATCATTTTTATTGAATGTATGAACTATTAAAAATTGTCAAGTATTGAAATAAATAGTTTATCGTTAAAAATATAATTTTTAACGTATACATGAACGACATAAAGTTCTCCTGAAATGAAAATAAATATTGATTTACAAATCGGACAATTTGTTTATGTACACCCATTTAACTGACATTAGTTGGGATGATAAATTTTTCACATCGCCTAACTGCACAAATAATATTTAGTTTTTGTTGGTTGAAACCCCATACAGATATTGGAATGATATTTGACGTACACAAATCCCAATTGTTTAGTAGTATGTCAATCGAGGGGTTGACAGACTGTCGTAAGCGTTGATTATTTATATTTAATGCTTATACAGTTGTGTAATGCACTCTGGATGATGGATTATTGTTTATCATTGTTGTTATATACATGTGTTGTACGAAATCCATATAAATAACATTATATAGTAATTGATTGTGTCTGATTCCAATTAAGGAATAACGAATATTTTAAAATAACGAATATTTTAAAATAATATTCAGTAAAGGATTAGAATATGATTTTGATGTCCGATTTCGGATGGACACGAAAATATTGAAATATGTGAAGTCGTGTTAATTAGATTTGCGCCATTTTAACGCGAACGATATTTATATCGATTTCATTCATTTTTATAATGAATATCGAAAAGGAAATGATTTCAAAACCTGTTATTTTGAAAAATAATATCATTTAAATATTATGATGATAAGGAGTATTCAATTTTGATTTAAAATTGAAATGAAAGTGGGAATCGTTTTAAAACGAATTTATAAAATACATTTTGAACGAAATATATATTATATATATATATATATATATGTTAATGGATTGAAAAGAACGCGTCGCGCCACGACCGTTCGTGAATTTCAATCATTGACTTCGAATTGACATTACGGGAGATGATCTCCCATAATGTTAGTTAAATTATTACAAATATTAAGAGATTTAAATCCTTACTGAACTAACATTACGGGACTTGATAAAATTGTTAAAAATATTAAAAATTTGTGTAAAATCATAATAAATGATTTGGAATGAATTTAGATGAAAAATTCCACATTTGTGAGGATAAAAATATATTTTTATCAAAATGAACTAGCTATTAACTAGAAAGATAATCCAACGTTTTTAATAAATAAATTGGATTTGTGAGTGGTTTTAATCTAACTAGAATTTTCCAATGCATGAATCGGAATGGATTTAAATAGAAATCATCTTCGTGATATTTTGATATTGGATTCCGTCACTATATGGATATTGTGGTGGAATTTTGAAGATAGATATATATCGTTATTCCCCATACGATATGCATTAGTTTCAGAATTATATATTGAATGTAAGCCGATATAATTTGTGTTTAGAGCCTTATATTTAATATCAAAATGGATTTTGGGTTTGTCATGAACGGTTTCTTAGATAACACTATTCTTAAACCCCATGTGAAAAGAATAAATGTAATAACCCGAAAATCCGAGCCAATTTAAAATTTTTATTTTGGCAATTTTGATGAATTTTGAATATTTAAAATGAATTATTTTAAATAATAACAATGAGAAATTTATTTTGAATAGAATTAGAACGTATATACTTATTTGAATCGTCGTTAGAATATAAATAATTATTTTTAAAAATAAAAAGAATTGAAAATGGCGCGGTAGTTTGAAAATTCAATTTCAAAGTTCAAATGAATGTACAGGATTCAAAATAAACCGGATTTTAGTGAAACAAAAAATATTTGAATCTATTTGAGAATATCTTCCCAACGAATCCGAAAAATTGAAATTTCATAGCAGAAATCAAAAGTTATGTCCAATTGAAAATTCAAAATAGTCGTTATGGAATTTTGGCCTTTAAAAATGGAAATTTTGCAAACGACCTCGGTTTTCGACGAAACCACTTTTGTTGGATCCGTGATGTCAAATTATTGCTAGGTTTCAAAATTCGTAATTTTCTGAATCAATATGTAAGCGTAGCGAAGAAAAACGTGTTTTGATAGTTTCAGTCAATTTGGATCGATCAGAAAATGGCCATTTTTCAAACGGTCTAAGAATTTTACGAAATTAGTTTATTAGAACCGTATCGTCAACACGAAGCTAGAAATAATTTTTCGGGAATTTTTAGGGTCCATATTTAGTACCGGTAAATTGAAATAAATGTTCAAATTTCAATATATAGATTTATATTTTGATTTTGGCGAAAATTGATCGAAATGACCAAATCAGCTTACGATGCATATCCCATTGTGTTCGGAATGGGGATAATTAGCTAGGGACGACAGTCGGGGGGTTCAATTTCGAGTTGAAAATAAAAAGTTGCTTTCAGAATTTAAAATAATTTAATAAATATATATATATATATATATATATTATATAATCTCTACAATCTCTCTCTACCCTCATTAGTCAAACCCGTCGCTCAAATCAGAAAAGAAAAAAAACCCGCCTCCTCCTCCATCGGCCACCACGGCCTGTCGCCGCCACGCCCCACCTCAGGCATGCCCCCCTCCTCTGATCTCCTCCTTCTCTTTCTTCCCCTCCTCCTCTACTCCTTACCACGCCCCACCTCAGGCATGCCCCCCTCCTCTGATTTTTACTCGTATGAAGCTAGGATTTTTATCGTCTTGAAAACAAAGTAAAGATTCGATTTTTATCATCTTGAAAACAAAGTAAAGATTCAATCTTTATCGTCTTGAAAAAAAAGTAAAGATATGATTTGTATTATCTAGAAAGAGAGATAAAAATATGATTATTATCTATATAGAAGTGTATAAAAATATAATTTATATATAGAGAGAGAGAGTCGCAGTATAAAAATATGATTTTTATATGATCGAGAATATAAAAATATAATCTTTTCTATACGTGTAGCATTATAGAAATATAATTTTTATACATGAAGTGGTATAATGAAAATGTGATTTTTTTAACATAAAAACGCGTGTAACAGATCTCGTTGAAAACACGGCGAAGATTTTCTACATATGAAGAGTCGCGGTGTTTGGTTTAGTTTCTCGGTGAGAACTTCTCACTTTTATTTTTATTTCTAGTTTGAAATATATACTAGGATGCAGACGGTGCTTAGCAGCACCTGGCACCCGTTGTCCATAGACCATGGATGACTTGTTTGTTTGATTTCTGTGTAGTGAAATTTGATAGTGTGATGTGGAATGAAATAAAATATATATTCATGTGTTGAAGTAAAATAAATATTCATTTACAAATCGAACAGTTTGTTTATGTACACCGATTTGACTGATATTGATTGGGACGATAAATTTTACACATCGCCCAACTGCACAAATAAAATCTGTGTTTAATTATTTGAAACCACACACAGGTGTTGGGATGAAATTGGACATACACTAATCCCAATAATTAGATGTATGTCGATCGATTGATTGACAGGCTGTTATAAGCGTTGAATATTTATATTTGATGCTTATACAGTGTGGAATTCACTCTGGATGATGGTTGATTATTTATCGTTGCTATTATATACATGTGTTGTATGGAATCCATATAAATAATATTATATGGTAATTGAGTGGGTCTCATTCCAATTTAGAAAATAAATTATATTCATGTGTTGAATAAACAAAATAGTCATGTGTTGACAATACTCATGTTTTGAGAATATTCATGTGTTGAAACCATTCATGTGTTGAATAGAATAAAAATTCTTGTGTTGAATAAAATATATATTCATGTGTTGAATAAAAATATATATATTCATGTGTTGAAGAAAATATTCATTTGTTGAATAGAATAACGAAGTTATTAAAATATCTTAAGCCGTGTTGGTTAGATATGCGCCATTTGGATGCGAACGATATTTATATTGATTATATTCGTTTTTTATAATGAATATAGAAAAGGAAGTGATTTCAAAATATAACATTTTGAAAATATTATCATTTGTATAGCGATGATATGGAATATTCAATTTTGACTAGAAATTGAATATGAAGTTGAAATCGTATTGAAAACGAATTTAAATTTTTTTATAAAATACGTTTTAAAAGGAAATCGACGAAATATAATATATATATATATACATATAAAATGGTCTGAATAGAACGCGGCGTGCCGTGGCAGTTCGCGAATTTCAACCATTGACTTCGAATGGATATTTCGGGAGATCCGACCATTAGATTCTCCTAAAACCGGAACCGTTGGGTTCATAACGAAAAGAGCTTTCTAACGAATATTAGAAATTAGAAATCTAACGGTTGTATTTGGAATTATGTCCAAATCAAATTTGGAAAAGGTCACTGTAAGTGCAGTTCGATGGCCGTTGATGGAAATCGACTGTACGGGCCTTGATAAAATTATTAAAAATAGTTCTAAATTGTGTAAAATCATAAGAAATGATTTGTGAAGAATTGGGATGAAAAATTCCAAATTTGAAAAGATAAAAATAGATTTTGATCGAAATGAACTAGTTTTGAACTAGAATTATAATCCCATTTATTTTTAAAATAAATAAAGTGGACTTGAAATGGTTTTGAAAATAACCAGAATTTCCAATATATACAGTGGAAATGGATTTGAATCGAAATTGTCTTTGGCATATCTCGATGTTGGATTTCGTGATTATACAGATAGTGTTATGAAAATTTGAAAGATATATTTATATCGTTATTTCCAATATGATATTTGTTGGTCGTAGAATTTGATATTGAATATAAGCTGATATATTATAACACCCCACCTCCGCCAGGGTCACTCTTGCAAGCGCACTAGCTTTGGAGGGGCGTTAAACGAGGTAAACATGCATGCAGATATCACAAGACAGAACATATAAGTAAAAGCAGAGTAAATAAAGCAGCGGGTAAAACTAACATTTCAAAACCATAGTCAAGTTACATCAAAGTACCGAGTCATTATTTTCCCAACAAAACAAAGTCTAGAAAAACATAACCCGAAAACTGGAAATAACATAAAGTAACTATACCCAAAGTAGAATAAGGCCATAGCATGCTCAAGTTCAAACTGTACATGAGCTATCCAGAAAAGCAGGTAAAGATCCAAGCTAGGTACTAGTGTTCCCACCCTGTAAACCTGGGGGGGGGGGGGGGGGGGACGGAAGAAAAGAGGCGAAAGAAAACGGGTCAGTCAAAAAGACTGGTAAGTCCTACCTACTATTAGTATAAAAACTAGTAAAGTTAACTGGACATGTAAAACAGAGATGAAACAAAGGATGATAACTGGCATGGTGAAAAGTTAACAAGATAGATCAAGTGTGGCATCGCATATACAATGTTAAGTTGCACCAAGTGTGTACTAGTATTCCAATCCATGTCAAGTATAAACAAGAAATGATCCCTTAGCCCAAAGCTGGCCCAACATCATGAGATGACCTAAATCAAGGTCCAACTACTCGGTCTAGTCGATCGGCTCCCTATAAGCCTAACTCGTCGTGTATCGGTGTCATACGGCTTAATCATGGAATGTAGTTAACTGTGCAAGGTCCACCCTAGGGTGTATCCGGCCCTAAGGTGTAAACCACAGACACAATTCAATCACACACAGTCTAAACCTACTGGTGCCCATGTTCAGCTCCGGACTTAATGTGCACGACCATGGTCCGCCTGAACAACCGGTGCACCATTCAACCGTCTCTTTTGGTCTCTTACAATCAGTCCAGTAATCGTGCCCCACCCTAGCCTAGCCCAGGGTATCCAGATACTCCCAAGTGGATTACGGCTGAAAAGGACCTCGTAACTAGGATTTCAAGCGGGTTAAGTGTGGTTAACCCTATCCTAACCATGTATTGAGTCGGTCAAGTGTATCCAAGCAGTTCATGACTTAACTCTATCAATACATCGTGTTTAATTGGTTAAGTATTCAAGTAGTTCATGACTTAACCCTACCAACCCATCGTGTTTAATTGGTTAAGTATTCAAGTCGTTCATGACTTAACCCTATCGACCCATCGTGTTTAATTGGTTAAGTATTCAAGCGGTCCATGACTTAACCCTATCATGTGGCATTAATTAACTTAATGCACCCCAACCTCTCACATTAGACTTTGTTGTGGTTACTAGTTAAGCCGGGCGGGTCCGGGTAGCTTTACACCACAACCTAGTCTAACCTCGGGTTTTAAGTGCGATGTGACCAACTACTCACATTGGGTCCTATTGTTTGTAGCCACTAGTTAAGCCGGTCGGTTCCGGGTAGATTTATGCTACAAACTCAACCCAACCTCGAGTTGGCCACTTCCATGTTTTCTACACGTCATGTCCACGTTCATGTTTTCAAGCATAAACACATGTCAAACTTTCATGTCATATTTTCAAGTCATGTTTTCATGTTATATAAGTTTGCCCAACTACCCATACGTATTCCCATCGCACGTAAATTCGCATCACGCAAATAGATCAAAGAGGGAACATAACAATATGACAAGGTGGGCATAAGATGGCAAAGTCTATCACAAGTTAAACATGGTGATATTTGAGGCCAAAAGGGGTACAACATACTAGAATATGGCCTCAACATGTATGATAGCATAAAAGGTGACTTGGCCTCAAATATATCAATTAGCATAAGGGTGATTTGGCCATAAGCATGCATAATAGCATAAGGGTGATTTGGCCACAAGCATGCATAATAGCATAAGGGTGATTTGGCCACAAGCATGCATAATAGCATAAGGGTGATTTGGCCACAAGCATGCATAATAGCATAAGGGTGGTTTGGCCACAAGCATGCATAATAGCATATTAAGGAACATTAGGGGTTAAGGTTTGGCCACAAGTTAAACATGGTGGCATATGAGGCAAATGTGTTCATAAACTTGCATATTACATTATAAGCCTCAAATCATGCATGATATCAAACTTTAGCAAAATAGGTGAAACATGGTCACAAATGACATAGGATGATAGCTAGTGATTCACATATAACATCATATGCAAGATAACATAAGGGTTATGAGAGCTTCTATGTTGCTTTATGCAACATTTCAAATCAAAGCTCATAGGTTTCTATGCATAAAGTCAAGGTGATAGCTTTACAAACAATCATAGAATAAATCTATGCATAATATGATAGAATCAAAGCACAAATCATACTTAGGCCCAAACTCAAACTTGCAACATGTCATATTTAACTTCATAGTTAGAATCTAAGAGTAGAATAGGGCTTACAATGCTATGAAGACCTATGAAATAAAATAAGATTGAGACGAAGGCACTAGTAACTCTAAAAACCCCCAATCGAATATAAGCTCCAAGTTGTTTTGAGAAACAATAAGCTCCTTTGATTTGTATAAAGAAAGATCCTTGTTTTGATGAAGAAAGGTGGCTCTTTAACTAGCTTAGGACACTCAAAATTTCATGAAGAGGATGGAGGCCATGATATGAAGGTGGAGGCCATGATTAGGAAACATTTTTGCATAGTTTAGTTGTAGGAATGATTTGTGTTGATTTAGGCTAGGTATTAGGGTCCTTTTATAGAAGTTTAGGTTAGTTTAGGCCCTAGGAGTAACCCTAATTCAGATCTGAGCCTTTAAAATCCGTCACAAGCCTCCAAACATGTCTTGAGGAACAAGTCAGGTGCACCCAGGCCAAACTGGCCGAACACCCAAGTCGACAGGGGTGTCGACTGGGCAGTCGACACCACCTGGGGTGTGTCGACTCCCAAGTCGACTCCCCAGTCGACTTGGGGGTGGCGGGAATATTTCCCGCCTATTCTGCTTGGCTGAATTTGAATTCTTAATTCAAATTTGAACTATTTTTTAACTTGAAATTTTCTGAAAACTTTGACGGGCCATAACTTGGTCATACGGACTCCGATTTTCGAAAACTCGGATTCTATTTCGCGTATTTTCCAAGACGAACGCAATGGCACAGCCTGTTTCCCTTGATTCGGATTTTATCATTTAATTCTGCCTTGGTTTATGTTATAACATGTTATTTAAAAATACGGGTTGTTACATTCTCCCCTCCTTAAAGGATTTCGTCCCCGAAATCTTCAAGTTAGGAAGAACATATCCTACCATCCATCATCCATCTACTCAAAACATCGTCCACAAGTAAACATTGTCCTTAAAAGATTCTAAATACTGTATGATCATATGCAAAGGTGTGTGTATATGTACTTATCTAATGCGAAAATCAGGCGGTTACTGATTCAGTAAACCTCCTTAATGCAAAGTATGTTAGTGAAATGAGTCCATATGTATGCAAATTCCTAACATAATTCATAATCTCTATATGAGTGCACATAACATTCATCCATATGCAACATCCACGTGATAGCATAACAAGTTTCATCCATGAATAAGTATAAGCACTCATGCATATGCAATATGAAAGTGTGTGAGCCGATCTTAGTGCCTAATGTGTATCATGCATCCACGAGTATCCACTTGCGAGCACTTGCAACCACTTGCAAACATCAAGCATAACATGTTTCAAATACATGTTTCATCCAAAGGGTTTCTACCTAAGGTTCTCATGACAAGGTTAACGAGATAACATGGATAGCAAAAGAAAGATATGCTAACTAGGAAAAGAGATTGAGAATGTACCCTCCGAAAAGGAATGGATAAAGCCCACGCATCTACTCCTCGGTTTCCCAAGTTGCTTCTTCATCCGCTTCGCCCCACTGAACCTTTACTAACTTGACTTCTTGATTCCTCGGTTTCTTGGTCTTCGTTCCCAAGATACGAATCAGAGCTCGCCTCAAGGTTGCCTCTTTCTCTACCTCCATGTCTTCAAGAATACTTGGTTCAACCGCTTTGGCGGATCTGTGCCAACACTTCCAGAGATGCGAGACATGAAGGACGTTATGCACTCCGGCCAGCTTCTTGGGCAATTCCACTCTATAAGCCATTTGCCCAATCTTCTCGATGATAGGGAAGGGTCCTACGAACCTAGGTGCCAGCTTCTCAACTGCTCCGAATCGAACTACATGACGCAAAGGAGAAACCTTCACAAAAAACCATATCTCCAACTTCGAATTCCAAATCTGTCCTTCGCTTGTCAGCATAGGATTTCTGTCTGTCCTGGGCTGTTTTCATCTGTCTTCTCACCAATTCAACTTTCTCGCAGGTGTCCCGTATCATATCGGGCCCAAGTATAAGCTTATCCGTCGTCTCCCACCAACATGTTGGTGACTTGCACGGCCTCCCATACAAAGCTTCAGATGGTGCCATCCCTATGCTTGCTTGATAGCTGTTATTATAAGCAAACTCCACTAGAGGAAGATGATCTTCCCAAGTACCACCAAAGTCAAGGATGCGTAGCCTCAATAGATCTTCTAGTACCCTATTCACCCTTTCGGTCTGGCTATCCGTCTGTGGGTGATAGGCCGTACTTAGATTCAATCGCGTACCCATCGCTTCTTGCAAACTATTCCAGAATTGGCTAGCGAGAGTTGGGTCACGATCGCTAACTATGTTAGAAGGAACTCCATGCAATCGCACTATCTCTCGAAGATAAACAGATGCTAGACCTGATGCGGTCCTCTTGTTCTTTACTGGAATGAGACGGGTGCTCTTCGTAAGTCTATCAACTATGACCCATATCCCATAAAGCCCAAATAGTTTGGTCAACTTGACGGACATCTTCACCCCAACTATATATCACAAACAGGCGAGTCATACTCCTTATGGGGTTTGCAACAGAACTAAGATTGAGAATAGGACCGAGAGGATATACCTAAAAGATAGCATGTGAGTAAGCTCTACAGAATAATAGGGATCAAGGATATACTCTTAGAAAGAGATATAATGCGCGTATATAGTCTTCAATCTTCTAAGCCGCATTTTCTTGAGCTTAATCCTATCGTGCCTTGACCGTCTTTTAACTTCACAATTTCGTAGCTCTTAATTCTTATTTCGAAAATATGAGTTAGAACTCATTTCACCGTTGCCTTTCGTTCCACTTCCACTTATTCTTTTCCTAAAATATTTGGCTTAAACATAATTGCGTGCTCATGGTTTCATGCAAGCTTTCCGAAATTCTTTAGTGAATCCTGGATCTCGTTTACATACCATACGGTATTCCATGCAGAAAAACTATCTCTTGAAAACAAATGTCAATCCATGTTGCCAAATGTACTTACTAGGGTGATTTCTATAACCCATGCTTAAGCGAAATGGGCTATCCGCCTTAGTGGCGAACACTACTCGATTGGATTACAAATTTCAAATAAAAGTGCCAAGGTATTCTAGATAGCTAATCATGGCGGAACCCTAAAGGTCACACGAGATTTCGAGGGTATTACCGAGGCGAGTCATGAGCCTCACTACCCTATGCTCACAGCCAAGAATGGTTCCATAACTAGACAGCCAACCCATGCCCAAAATCAACCCGTATCCCCTAAACCCGAGAACATAAGCATCATACACGAATTCTACGCTCAAGATAGGGATTTTCAAATCCATAAAAATCGCAGATAGATGGGCGGAACCCCCAATCGGATTTGAAATACTAACGGGATTTTCAACTAGACTAGTACTTAGGTGCAAATTTTCAACAAGATCAGAAATAAAACTATGGGATGCGCCAGAATCAAATAAGGTATGAACAGGGAAATGAGAAATGTAAACATGACTTTCTATAAAAACGCTACCTCGAATCAAAAGCTGGAAGAGCGAGGGGAGCCTGCAACTGCCCTCCAGAGGGTCCTGCTTGCTGAATTTGCCTTTTCCCTTGTCCTCGCTTTTTCGGGCAATCCTTACTATAGTGTCCAGACTCTCCACAATGAAAGCATTCTCCCAACTTCTTTTTCTTCTTCCTACAGTCTTTGGCTATGTGCCCAGTAATCCCACAGAAGTGTAACTTCCCCCTTTCTCTTGACTTGTTGTCCTTGCTATTGTTGTTCTTGCCTCCTTTTCTGGAATCTACCTTCTCGCCTTGAGACTCACTTGCCTTGACCTCCTTCTTGCCACCCTTATCTTCCTCTTGAAGTAGGGCCATATTCACCAAACTCTCGAAAGTCGCCCCCATGGGTAAATGAGACATGGCCAAACCGCGCAATGGCTCATTCAATCCTAGAGCAAAGCATAGGGCCTTTTTCTGAGCTGTGTTAACCAAGTCTAGACCGAACCGAGCAAGTTGATTAAACATATCCACGTATTCCCTAACTGTCATGTCCCCTTGCTTTAGAGATAGGAACCTCTCCATCTGAAGGTTCTCTTCTGTCGATGATAGAAACCTCAATCTGAACCTTCTCCTAAAGTCATCCCAAGTCTGAATTGGCCTAGTAGTGGTGGTGACTACCCACCAATATGCAGCTTCCCCTTTCAACAGCCATACCGCTAACAGAACTTTCCTACGGTCTTCTATATCAAAGATAGCAAAGAGGTCTTCAGTTTCCTTTAACCAGTTTCTTGCCTCAACATAAGTCTCTGTCCCAATAAAATTCTTGCCACCCATCGCCTTAAAGTCCTTACAAATCTTCGCGAAATCCGCTTGTGGATACTGAGGAGGAGGAGGAGGAACCTCAGCTACGGGAGGGGGAGGAATGTTAGCCACGGGGGAAGGAGGAGAAATGTCCGCGAGGCCGGCTTCATTCTCCCTTGCCTCCATGTACCTTCTAAACCAAATAGGTACTGGTACGCCCTCCAGAATGGCAAAATTATCGGCCATACTGAAATGAAGAAAAAGATAGATTGAGAACGAGGAAACAAAGGATAGTGCTAATGGCTTTTGGGGAATAGCCTTTTAAAATAAACTTGACTTTTCTTGGAAAATACTTAATTGGTTTTGAAAATAGTTTTTCAAAAGGTAAGTTTCAAAAACCTTTTGTTCAATCTCGTAAACCTTATGCTCTGATACCAAATGTAACACCCCACCTCTGCCAGGGTCACTCTTGCAAGCGCACTAGCTTTGGAGGGGCGTTAAACGAGGTAAACATGCATGCAGATATCACAAGACATAACATATAAGTAAAAGCAGAGTAAATAAAGCAGCGGGTAAAACTAACATTTCAAAACCATAGTCAAGTTACATCAAAGTACTGAGTCATTATTTTCCCAACAAAACAAAGTCTAGAAAAACATAACCCGAAAACTGGAAATAACATAAAGTAACTATCCCCAAAGTAGAATAAGGCCATAGCATGCTCAAGTCCAAACCGTACATGAGCTATCTAGAAAAGCAGCTAAAGATCCAAGCTAGGTACTAGTCTTCCCACCCTGTAAACCGGGGGGGGGGGGTGAACGGAAGAAAAGAGGCGAAAGAAAACGGGTCAGTCAAAAAGACTGGTAAGTCCTACCTACTATTAGTATAAAAACTAGTAAAGTTAACTGGACATGTAAAACAGAGATGAAACATAGGATGATAACTGGCATGGTGAAAAGTTAACAAGATAGATCAAGTGTGGCATCGCATATACAAGGTTAAGTTGCACCAAGTGTGTACTAGTATTCCAATCCATGTCGAGTATAAACAAGAAATGATCCCTTAGCCCAAAGCTGGCCCAACATCATGAGATGACCTAAATCAAGGTCCAACTACTCGGTCTAGTCGATCGGCTCCCTATAAGCCTAACTCGTCGTGTATCGGTGTCATACGGCTTAATCATGGAATGTAGTTAATTGTGCAACGTCCACCCTAGGGTGTATCCAGCCCTAAGGTGTAAACCACAGACACAATTCAACCACGCACAGTCTAAACCTACCGATGCCCATGTTCAACTCGGGACTTAATGTGCACGACCATGGTCCGCCTGAACAACCGGTGCACCATTCAGCGGTCTCTTTTGGTCTCTTACAATCAGTCCAGTAATCATGCCCCACCCTAGCCTAGCCTAGGGTATCCAAATACTCCCAAGTAGGTTACGGCTGAAAAGGACCTCATAACTAGGATTTCAAGCGGGTTAAGTGTGGTTAACCCTATCCTAACCATCTATTGAGTCGGTCAAGTGTATCCAAGCAGTTCATGACTTAACTCTATCAATACATCGTGTTTAATTGGTTAAGTGTTCAAGTAGTTCATGACTTAACCCTACCAACCCATCGTGTTTAATTGGTTAAGTATTCAAGTCGTTCATGACTTAACCCTACCAACCCATCGTGTTTAATTGGTTAAGTATTCAAGCGGTCCATGACTTAACCCTATCATGTGGCATTAATTAACTTAATGCACCCCAACCTCTCACATTAGACTTTGTTGTGGTTACTAGTTAAGCCGGGCGGGTCCGGGTAGCTTTACACCACAACCTAGTCTAACCTCGGGTTTTAAGTGCGATGTGACCAACTACTCACATAAGGTCCTATTGTTTGTAGCCACTAGTTAAGCCAGTCGGTTCCGGGTAGATTTATGCTACAAACACAACCCAACCTCGAGTTGGCCACTTCCATATTTTCTACATGTCATGTCCACGTTCATGTTTTCAAGCATAAACACATGTCAAACTTTCATGTCATATTTTCAAGTCATGTTTTCATGTTATATAAGTTTGCCCAACTACCCATACGTATTCCCATCGCACATAAATTCGCATCACGCAAATAGATCAAAGAGGGAACATAACAATATGACAAGGTGGGCATAAGATGGCAAAGTCTATCACAAGTTAAACATGGTGATATTTGAGGCCAAAAGGGGTTCAACATACTAGCATATGGCCTCAACATGTATGATAGCATAAAAGGTGACTTGGCCTCAAATATATCAATTAGCATAAGGGTGATTTGGCCACAAGCATGCATAAAAGCATAAGGGTGATTTGGCCACAAGCATGCATAATAGCATAAGGGTGGTTTGGCCACAAGCATGCATAATAGCATATTAAGGAACATGAGGGGTTAAGGTTTGGCCACAAGTTAAACATGGTGGCATATGAGGCAATTGTGTTCATAAACTTGCATATTACATTATAAGCCTCAAATCATGCATGATATCAAACTTTAGCAAAATAGGTGAAACATGGTCATAAATGACATAGGATGATAGCTAGTGATTCGCATGTAACATCATATGCAAGATAACATAAGGGTTATGAGAGCTTCTATGTTGCTTTATGCAGCATTTCAAATCAAAGCTCATAGCTTTCTATGCACAAAGTCAAGGTGATAGCTTTACAAACACGCATAGAATAAATCTATGCATAATATGATAGAATCAAAGCACAAATCATGCTTAGGCCCAAACTCAAACTTGCAACATGTCATATTTAACTTCATAGTTAGAATCTAAGAGTAGAATAGGGCTTACAATGCTATGAAGACCTATGAAATAAAATAAGATTGAGACGAAGCCACTAGCAACTCTAAAAACCCCCAATCGAATATAAGCTCCAAGTTGTTTTGAGAAACAATAAGCTCCTTTGATTTGTTTGAAGAAAGATCCTTGTTTTGTTGAAGAAAGGTGGCTCTTTTACTAGCTTAGGACACTCAAACTTTCATGAAGAGGATGGAGGCCATGTTATGAAGGTGGAGGCCATGATTAGGAAACAGTTTGGCATAGTTTAGTTGTAGGAATGATTTATGTTGATTTAGGCTAGGTATTAGGGTCCTTTTATAGAAGTTTAGGTTAGTTTAGGCCCTATGATTAACCCTAATTCAGATCTGAGCCTTTAAAATCCATCATAAGCCTCCAAACATGTCTTGAGGAACAAGTCGGGTGCACCCAGGCCAAACTGGCCGACCACCCAAGTCGATAGGGGTGTCGACTGGGCAGTCGACACCACCTGGGGTGTGTCAACTCCCAAGTCGACTCCCCAGTCGACTTGGGGGTGGAGGGAATTTTTCCCGCCTATTCTGCTTGGCTGAATTTGAATTCTGAATTCAAATTTGAACTATTTTTGAACTTGAAATTTTCTGAAAACTTTGACGGGCCATAACTTGGTCATACGGACTCCGATTTTCGAAAACTCGGACTCTATTTCGCGTATTTTTCCGAGACGAACGCAATGGAACAACCTGTTTCCCTTGATTCGGATTTTAGCATTTAATTCTGCCTTGGTTTATGTTATAACATGTTATTTAAAAATACGGGTTGTTACATATATTTTCTATTCAGAGCCTTGTATTTAATATCAAATATGATTTGGGTTTGTCGTGAATGGTGTCTTCATTAACACTGTTCTTAAACCCAGTTGAGAAAAAGATTAAAACTTTTTATTTAGATTTAATGAAGTATATCAACTAAATGATATTGAATTGGAATTGATTTTTGGGTTTATCGTGAATGGTGTTTTAAATAACACTTGTTCTTTAACCCGATAATTAATGGAATGTGATTTTGGGTTTATCTGAACCGTTTTTTAGATGACATTGGTTCTTTAACCCAGTTAAAGACATGATATTGATTTTTGGGAAGATTAAAACCAAGTGGAGTTTTAATTGAATCTTTAATTAGATTGAAATGATCGAGAATGGAGTATCACCAGTTTTGCTCCAGGCGTTAGTTATATCTTTAATTAGATTTTAACGTGAAATGGTAATTGAATTTACCGTTAACACTATGGTGTTAGATATGAAGTATGACCAGTTTTACTTCATTGGTTGAATAGGTTGGGATTGGAAAATAAAATAAACGATTACTTCGGTGTGGTTCGCTAATCCCGACTAGTTTTAAATTATATTCAAAAGAAGATTAAAGAATAAATTTAAAGAATTTATCTTTTATAAAATTAATGGGAACTTTTCCCAAAGTATAAGAATATTTGAATAAAAGAATATTCTGAATTGGAATGAGGCGTATGTTATGTTTGTGTAACACTTATCTATTATATACGCGAGTTATCCAGAAAGACCGGGTTTATCCCATTCAGAATAACTGATTTGACAGGGTGTCGAGCATGAAGACGGTGGTTGGAGACCGGAGGACTTCACATCATTTGGGTGATTACTAATGATCTTGATTGGGTTGTACACCCAAGAGGAGGGAATCAGTTGGTGATCATCCAGACGTACTTGGAGATCGATGGATATGCGAGGTACAAGGTGCCTCCGGTTTCGTTCAGACCCAGAATGAACTTTTAAATGGACTGTGTTCCCGACATTGGATTTTATTCTATGCAATTGATTTCTATTAAATATATATCTATTTGGCGGCGGAGAATTTATTCTCTTGCTTAACGCCCTTCTCTGAGACATACGAGCTTAGGAGTTATATATTGATGGATATAAATCGCATGGAGTGAATTGCCTGTGTGGCATGATTAAGTGGCAATTGATCAAGGCTTTTATTAAAAAGCAAAGTCTTGTGGTTGATGATCAAAGCACGACCTATGTGGCATAGCTTTGTGTAGCACTGATTCGCGAGCCTCACACACCCGGTTGTGAACCAGAAACGGGAGAGGACCTCAGGGAGGACATGCGTTTCTTTCTAGCTAGGGTGGTGTCAGTGACCTACCATCCCTGACATTTATATTATTTTCACCTGTGTTGTTGTTGCTGTTGCAAGGCGCCTCAGATATATCGGTGACTATGTGGAGCCGATGGAGCCATTGGGCTCATTTACGCCCCAAAGGGCGAGGAAATAGAGTGTTCAGGCATTTTAATCCACATCGGTGGACCGGCCCTAACGATCCAAGGGCCCACCTGAGTTTGGGTCCTGAGACATGGTAGGCTAGATTGTCTCGAATCGGTAGAGGACGATCCCTGGCCTTAGTTCACAGATGGAAATCCAATTTCCAAATACGTGGCTTTGTGGTTTTAATTGTAGAGCCTAATATGGCGACATGATATATGGTACCCATGCCGTCTATGATAGATATTTCTATTTAAAATTGTTTTGACATTATGCACTTATAATAATATCGAATGATTTGTTTTTAACGTACCAAGCATGTTTGGCTATTATAAGGGAAAACCCTATCCTCCGGCTTGTGTTGCATTGTGTGATGTGACCTGGGTCTTATAATAGCTTCATTTTTCCAAAAAGCATTGAGCTGTTTTGTTTTATGCACTGGTATTCTTGGGAGGAAACCCGTTCCCTGTTATACGGCGTGGTCCCTTATTATATATGATTTAAAGTAAAGCTTTAAATAACTGTTTTAGTTCTCACACCAGTCACATGATTGACCTGGAGTTTATTGTTTTAAACTAAACTCTGGGTGCCCTTATTTTGACACGGGCAGCTAGTAGTTTTGTTTTTGCAGATTTATATTCACAGGAACCTGGTTTATAGCTGGAATGATATCCGGAAAGCTCTTTTTCCGTATATCTCTTTCAGTTGCGTTTTGTATTATTTTTCCGCTGCATTGTAATTTGTAAATCTTTGATATTTATCAAATGTGTAATATTGATTTATACTCTATATATTCTTGTATTCTAATGGAATTGTTGTAATAAACAATGAAATGTTCTTCCGTTTTGTTTCTGATGTGGCTTGTCCTCAAAGTATCTGCTCTTTCCTTTACGGGGAAGTTACGGGTCTTCAAAATAAATCTTTTAAATAAGATTATTTGAGTTTCCAATTATATTTCGTAATTGGAATAAAATGGAATGTGAATTGGGTTATCATGAACTGTGTTTTAAACAGCAATTGTTCTTTACCACAATTAATAGTGAAATGTGATTTGGAATTTATAAATATTTTATTAAGATATAATGGAAATTTTCCAAAGTAAAGTTTTCCAGTTTAATATATTAAATTGGAATTGAATGAAATTCGATTTGGTGATAATCGAAGTGAGCTTCTGTGGAGGAAGACTGTTAATATATATATATATATATATATATATATGGAATTTAAAAGGCTTTGTCATTATTCCATTTATATTAATAGTTGGATACGGATATTGATATCAATTATATATTGATCTATTTTCGTGAAGATTCCATAGTTAATGGAATATGATTTTGGGTTTATCGTGGACTGTGTTTTAAATGACATTGGTTCTTTAACCCAGTTAAAGACAAGATTACATGTCTAACATTGTATTTCAAACTGTATTGCTGATCTCTGCTAAATACATATCTGTTTGGTGGCGGAGAATTTATTCTCTTACTTAACACACTTCTCTGAGGCATACGAGCTTAGAGGTTATATATCAGCAGAAATCAGTGGTACGGTGTAGATTGTCGATGTGACGTGTTTGGATTTCCAAAGTTAAATAATCATTATATAATGATTGTTGGAAAATTAAAACTAAGTGAAGTTTTAATGAATCTTTAATTAGATTGAAATGTGAATATGATAATTTAAGTTATAAAATTTTGGAAATGATCAAGGATGGAGTACCACCAGTTTTACTCCAGGCGAGAGTTAAATCTTTAATTAGATTTGAATGTGAAATGTTAATTAATTTTACTAATAACACCGTGGGTGTTAGATATGGGATACTACCAGTTTTGCTCCTTGGGATGAATAGGTTGGGATTGGGATTAATAAATAAATTATTACTTCGGTAAGGCTCGATAATCCCGACTAGTTGTTAAACCTTAGTTTTGGTTTTGAAATTGATACCCAAAGGAAGATTAAAGAATAATTTTCAAAGAATTTATCTTTGATAAAATTAATAGGTATCTTTCCCCAAAAATGTGAATATTTGAATGAAAGAATATTCTAAATTGGAATGAGGCATATGGTGTGTTTTTATAGCACTAGATTGTTGATTATAAAATATGCGAGTTATTCGGAAAGATCGGGTTTAACCAATTCTGAATAATTAATACGACGACTATAAGTCGATGATGAAGACAATGGTTAAAGACCAGAGTTCTTCACATCATTTGGATGATTACTGATGTCTTGATTGGGCCATACACCGAGGACAAGGTAATAAGTGGTGATCGTCCAGACGTACTTGGAGATTGACAAGATATGCAAGGACCTCTCTCTTGTATTGGATATATGGAACGAGGAATAAGGTGCCTCCGGTTTCGTTCAGACCCAGAACGAACTTGTAAACGGGTGTGTGTCTGACATTGGATTTCATTCTGTATTGATTGATTTTTATTAAGTATATATCTTCTTGGTGGCGAAGAATTTATTCTCATGCTTAACACCCTTCTCTGAGACGTACGAGCTTTGAGGTTGTATATCGATAGACATTAGTTTTATGGCATGAATTGTCAATGTGGCATGCTGAGATGCAAATGATCAAAGCTTTTGTTCGAAAGCAGAGTCTTGTGGTTAATGATCAAAGCACAACTTTAAATAGCATAGCTTTGTGTAGCGTTAATAGCAAGCCTCACACCCCGGAATGGACCAGAAACGGGAGAGGACCACAGGGAGGACATGCATTTCCTTCTAGCTTGGATTGATGCCATGGTATGGAGCCCATACATTTTAATCATGTACATGTTGCATATTATTTGATGGATAGCGAGGTACCTCAGATTTGAGTCCTTAGTGGCTCCTTATACGGTTGACATACGGACCAGATTTACACCCCATAGGGTAGGGAAACGTATTGTTCAGGAATAACCAATCCACTAACGTATGTGTGGACTGGCCCTGGCGCTCATAAGGGATTGACTGAGCACTTGCCCTGAGGCTTAGGATAGAGAGTCTCGAATTAGGTAAGGACAATCCCTTGCCTTGATTCATGACGGAAATCCAATATCCAATACGACATAGTGCAGTTTTAATTGCAGAACTAGTATGGAGGCATAGTGGCATGGGACGCTCTTGTCGTCTATGAATGATACATTTATGTTTAAAGGTGTTTTTGACACTATACACTTATAGTAATATCAAAATGATTTGTTTTAAATGTACCAAGCATGTTTGGATATTATAAGGGAAAACTCTATCCTCCGGCTTGCGTTGCATTGTGTGATGGGACCTTAGTCTTATAATAGCTTCATTATTTGAAAAGCATTGCGCTGTTTATAAACTGTTTATGCACTGGTATTCTTGGGAGAAAACCTGTTCTGTGTTATATGGCGTGGTCCCTTAATTTACTTTATTTTTAAAGTAAAGTTTTAATAACTATTTTTAGTTCTCACACTTATCCCACGACTGACCTAGAGTTTATTGTTTTAACCTAAACTCTGGGTGCCCATATTTTCCACACGGGTAGCTAGTGGTTTTGGTTTTCTAGATTTCTATTTTTCAGGATCCTGGATTACAGCTGAAGCTATATTCGGAAAGCTTTGTATCCTTTTATTTCTTTCAGTTGTGTTATGTATTATTTTTCCGCTGCTATGTAATGTATTTTAATCTCTGATATTTTTCTACTGTATATTATTTATTTTCACTCAGATATCTTGTACTCTGACGTAAATTCTTGTAATAGCAATGAAATGTTCTATTGTTTGTGTTCTGATTTGTCGTATTCTCAACTCAATCCGAGCTTTCCCTTACGGGCGAGTTTGGGTCGTTTTAGTTACCAACCAAATTTAAGTAAGTCAGCGTCTACTTTTATTCCATTTATACATAGTCATTTTAGTATTTTTTCCATAAAAGTTGGGTTTTTGTGCGATGTTTGTAATTACGAGTCATTCTACGCTTCTTATTTCATTGTAGGTTATACATAATACATCAGTTGTCTTTATTTTTATACTTTCCTTTTTTTTCATAATATTGATTCCTTGTAATCACTTACATCTTACTTTAAAAGGGTTTAACTAAAAATTTGGAAATTTAACATTCTTAACATTCTTTTCCAAACATATTAAAGCATTGCTTAATCCCTAAAAGGTGAAGTTTAGATTACTTTTCTTGTTAGTTTCCAGAAATATTATTTTAACTGTTTACGTCTGCCTAAGTTGAACAGTGATATATTCGATTTCTTTCAATAAGATTAAAAAAATCATCGTAATAAACATCATAAATGTTCTTTTCAATCCTTTTTGACTTATAAGAAGCCTATTTGCATTTGCAAAATAATCCAATAATTATAATTTTATTCCTTAAACTAGCGTAGAAATAATATAGTTCTTTAATAAGTAAAGTAAAAGGGGAATTCAACGATTTCATATATCATCATATAAAAAGATATATAATTTATCCACTCGTTTTCCAAAGCTCCAAATTTAGTCCAGGACCCTTCTTATTAGTTGCATTCCTTTCCTTTGTAAATCCTTTTTAGGATTTACAGACGTCATTTGTGCAGATCTACTAGATCTGATAGAAATAAAGTGATTTGGAATTGATTGGAAACCAAATCTAAAACCCTACATCGTTGGAACAACTTTCTGATTTGAATCTCCATTTCAATCTCACGTAGTATTTTCTCTATTTTTAATCTAATAACCTAACCCTAATTATATAATTTCAGGAGTTTTGGAGAAGGAATATAAATAACAGAGCTTCTGAGATCATATAAGCAAGAATGAGTTTAGAGTGCAGCCTTATACATTTATTTATAAAGATCCAAATCAAAGTTCTTCATCAATCATCTAATCTGATTCATATAAATTTTCGTGTTTATAACGTGTTTATTTTTATCTTTATGTATTAAATTTAAGTGTCGTTACTTTCTTTCTTCTACATTTATAGAATTACACCATTAATTTCCATTAGTGTGTATCATTATTTCATTTTAACGTTCATTTTCTTTCAATAGTTTCTTCCTTGTCTTTCCATATTATTCTCACTTTATGAACAAAATTCATATTTCAAACCTCCATAGCTTAAACTAATAATCTACTAATTAATGCCACTCATTTCATAATTAATTTTCTTGACTAATTACTTACTGAATTTAATTGTTCTCTCCATTAATTCTCATCTGTTACAACATAAATTTATTAACGGTTCATTCCATTACCTTAAGTCTTCCATGGTAGATTAATTCTTATACATATTTAAAGAACTCAAACTTTAAATATATACAACTAATTAAACATTACATATTTTAGTAAAGATATTTATTTTTCTTTTTTCTTATGTTTGTAACACACAATAATTATTAATTAATGCATATTCATTTCTCTTGTAATGTACATCAACTAAAAATATAACATACATCTATTGTTATTAATCTTTTACCATTTCTATATATATATACACACACACATACACACACACAAATATATATATTATATTCGTACTTTTATTTTCAACGAACTTTATTTTCAAACTCCAAACATCTACATGTGCGCATAAAAGCGTAAATTATTAACTTAATTTATTCTAATTCCTATGCATCTTTTTAATAAGTTTCTTTTCTTAATAATTTATGCTGACTCATTATTAATTGTTTACATACCATTAGATTTAAAATTTGAATATTAACGTCGATCAATAATCAATCAACTAATTGTAATTAATTTAAGTTATAAATTCCACATATGTAATTATTTTCGTCGCTAAAACTTCGAACGATCATAACTCATTCGTTTGAACTCCGTTCAAAAAACATTATGTATGAAAATTGATTAGATATTCACCGTGAACACAGTGGTATAAGTTTCATGGTCAAACTACAACATATAAAAAACATTTTCTTATTTTATTTATTAAATTTATTTTAATTATTCATTAAAAAAAATGAGGTATTACAATATGTCTTGAGTGTAGTATTTCTTCCATGCTTTCACTAAAATCTTTCAAAATAAATTAAAGTTGCTTCAAAATGAAACTAAAGCCTTGCTCGAACCAAGTGGTTGGTTCATTAAAAATCAAGAGAAGGCTGTGTAATCGACGTAGGGCTGTCAATGGATACCCAAAATCCGAAACCTATCTACATTCATATCCAAAAAAGGGATAAATAACCGATATTCAAAAAAACTGATGTGAATACGGATATGAAAATATCCACGTCTGAAATTATCCTTCTGATTTCATTAACTTTATGCACAAAATTATATGTATCTTAGTGTAATGAATGAGATTTATTTATTTATTACTTTATTAAGTCTAAGGTTTATATTATATGCACTAAATTCATATTAGTTACTCATTTTTTTTAAATTTTATGATATATGTTTATTTTTAACACTTCTATGATCAAAGGAATTTAAAGACATTCATGTTAAACTATTTTATGTATTTATATTTCTTGATTTGTCGATTGTTGGTGGATAGGATAATTATCCAATATCCGCTCGTATCCGCGAATAAGGATATTCGATACCCGAAAAAGATTTCGGATGCAAATATGGATAAAACACTATCCGTATCCGAAAGTATCTGTTGACGGCTCTAGATTGATGGGGTGAAATAATGAGATCTTTAGGATTGTGCTGATTGCTTCTATAAGAAAATTGTGATTCTTCGATCAGAGATTCAGATGGGTTGTAACTGAAGTAGCATGATAGGAAACTAAAAATGAAATGAGGCTATGTGATAATCAATTGGCTTGAAGGGGGATCAAACCTAAGATGGAGTTGTGGATTGCTTTTGTATTAAGAGTGCCAAATAATTGTTGTTAGCTCTGATTATTCTAGCTGTTGACTTAAAGCATGGCTATCATGTACCTTAGATCACTTGGAAAGTGGTCTAGTTGTTGGACTTTTAGATCCTAAAGCCAAACTTGTTGAGTAAGTTGATTATGCAAACACAATAGTATAACTAGTATTAAGGTTTTCCATTATCCGTTGGCATAAGAAAGGATAGTCATACAGGTTATCAATATGTTCACGGCTTTATAAGGTGATGGCTAACCTTTGTTTGATGGATGTTATGGTTTCTATGAATGCTCTTATCTTCTTTCTCTAGGTAGTCCAACACCTATACGATTTTGAAGAGAGGATAGGGAATAAAGCTGATGATCTGGACTATTAAGATTATTTTATCTTGATCAATATCCTATATTGTTTGTTTACTTGAGTAGTATATAATACTTAGTTATTATGTGCTAACTCTTTGGTTGTTGGGACATATTAGGTATGGGATATAAACATGTCTAGAAGCATACTTTCTAACATAAATATTCATAGTCATTTATCACTCACACCAGACTATTGTCTGACCCAAGATTCTATGTTTCCTCTTATTACATTGGTTGTTGATTTAATTGATGAATAGACTAGATAATAGGGTTGGTGGCACTGATGTTGTACCAAAGAAGAGATATGATAGTTTGGCATACTAATATTTGTAAATATTTTATTCCATTGTTCTAAGTGTATACTATAAGGAGTGTGGTAGGGATTTGATATACCTATATTTATAACATCTTATACATAGCTTGGTGGTTATACGGAGGTGAGGTTTCCACTTTGTTATGTCTCCTATTATTTCATTGTACGTACTCTTATTTTCATGTATCCATATGTTATGAGATATATGACAGATTGTTCTATTCACTTCTCCAATAGTCATCCCATATTGCTTTGGCGCATTGCAATGCATCTCCTTCCTCTTTTGGTGCATGGTGATATAAGGCGATCGCCACACTTGGCTTCAAAGCTTTGGTTATTGATTGACCAAAGTTAACAGAGATTGTACGCTAAAGGAAGAACATATCTGCAAATGTTATAGTTTAGATATGTAGTAGTATATAGTACTTAATCATGCACTTGAGTATCATTGTGGGTTTTCCTTGTTAGAGACATATCATTCTTATTACGGATAAAGAATGAGATGGAACATAAGAAACACTTCTAGGAATAACTCCACTTTGGAAATGACGATGAGAAGAGCTCAGCCTCTCCTAGAACAAAGGCAAATAATGGTGGAACTTCTATAAAAGTGCCTTAAGTTGATTTTACTAACTTATGGTAAGAATTTTCTTCTTTGGATGGAAGATCATTCTTGGGGATCGAATCTCCTGTTGAAGTTGAAGAGTGGTAGGGTACTTGTAGTCACATCTTTGGTGATCTTGGAATAAATGATGCTGTGAAGAGAAAGCTTGCTTCTAGTCAACTTTAAGGAAGAGCCATGAATTTGTGGAGTGTAGTGAATATCGATGCTCTAGAGGATCAGATCTCATGACATCAGTTTAAAGCTAAACTAACAAATAAGTTCATTTTTATAGTCCAAAAATCCATTATGTATAATACATTATAGAGCTAAAGCAAAGGAAATACGATTGGTTTTTAATTTGCTGTTGAATTTAAAGCTATCTGTAAGTTTGTATGTCATTCATAGATAATCCTCTGAGGAAGAATGTGTAACACCCCGAGAATTCTATAACTGTGAAATTCATGAATTAAAGTATAATCAAATTCAAATCATAGAACTAAGGGAAACGGGATACGCCATTGCGTTCGTCTCGGAAAAATACGCGAAATAGAGTCCGAGTTTTCGAAAAACGGAGTCCGTATGAAGAAGATATGGCCTTCGGAAGTTTTGAATTAAATTTAAAATTCAAACAGAATAAAATAATAATTAAAAATCGGGCCCAATGGGCCAGGGCGGATAATCACCCGCCTAGGCCACCCAGGTCGACTGGGCTGTCGACCTGGGCTACCCATGTCGACAGGGCTTTCGACAGCCCTGTCGACAGGGGTATCGACCTGGTCGAGCCCAGTCAACCTGGCTGGCCAGGTCTGTGTTTGGTTGAATTTCTGTGGTCTGCTTTGTCATTATGGCTAGGTGGCAGGTTCTAATTGGTCTCTCTATCAAATGAATGGCTACGATCTAACCTAGCAACATCAATGGTCCTAATCAATTCCTAACCTCTATATAAACAACCCTAGACTAAACCCTAATCTATTCATTCAAATTAAGAACATAGCCGCCATGTTGCTGAGGAACGACTAAGAGTAGCCGCCAACTAGAGAGAGGATTAGGGAGAAAGTTCTAAAGCCTAAAGCAATTCAAGCAACCTAAAGCTAATCAATTCAACAAAGGAATCATATCTCTTAATTAGAGAATTCGTCGCAACCATTGTAAGTAGAGTATTACTTTGGTATGAATAAACAATTGTATTGCTTTGTATGCTTGAATTGGGATAATAAAGTAATTCATATTTGTGCAAAATTATGTTATTCATTATAAAGAACTACATGCGGTAGTTCTATGCAAGTATACGTTTGGAATATTGCGCAAATTATGTAATCTATGTTGAAGCTACATGTATGTAGTTGAGTGAAATTCATGCAAGTTTGGGGCTTTGTTATTATGCCATCATGATGTATATTTTTGTGCATAAATCATTTTGCAAGTAATTGAAACAAGTTTGGTTGTTATAGTTCATATGAAACTATGTTGGAATTTTGACACCATAATCCATGTATTAAGTCATGCTTTTGCAAAACTTATGAATATGGCTAGGTTAGACTCAAAAATCCCTTTTTGCAAGTTTAAAGCAAGCACCATGATTAGGAATATTTATGCATAGGTATACTTATACTATCGTTATGTGATTAGACTTAAACCATAATTAAGTTGATCTATGCTTTTGTGTTAGTAACAAAGTATCCCCTTTGTAAACATGTAGAAACCTTATGAACATGACTTGTTTATGTTTATGCCATGAACAAATTTAACCTTACTTATGCCACGCTTATGTTTGACATTATGCCATGTTTATGCTAAAAGTATTTATGCCATGCTTATGTTTGACATTATGCTATGCTTATGCTAGAAATATTTATGCCATGCTTATGTTTGACATTATGCCTAAATAAGAATATAGGTTCATGTTGTAGTTAAACCTATGCAAGTTCACATGGTTTGATTCATGTCACCTATGTTACCACTATGCAAGTACACCAATTTCTATTTTTGTATTTCCAACGTCGTATTGCAAGTTCATGCGCTCACCTTCCCCTCTTTGTGTGTGTATACGCCATAAGCCTCCCCTTTTCGCATGGCTAAATTGGGCTTTAAAAGGCTAAGCCCAATATATATATAAACGGACGTGTAAAACAGGGGAAAATAACGTTGGGTTAAAAATTAATTAATGAATAAAAATATGAAATGGAAGGGCCCAAATTCAAGTATGGGTTGGGCCCATGATTGGTGTAACCTTTACACCATTAACTTAATAATGGGCCGCAAATATTTACATATAAGAAATAAAGAAGAATGACAAGATATGTAAATGTAGAACATACGATGTGTTTAACCCGAGGTTGGATTGAGTTGTGATGTAAACCTGCCCGGAACCGCCTGGCTGTCCAGTAGTCACAACAATACCTATCCAATGTGGGAGGTTAAACATGGAGCCCAGCAAGGACCCGAGGTTAGACTGAGTTGTGGCGTAAGACTGCCCGGAACCAACCGGCAACAGGCAGCCACAACAATACCTGTCTAATGTGAGAGGTCAGGGCCTTAATAAGACAATTAAGGCTGAGTCAGGATTGTTAGGATTAAGTGAACTAAAGACTTAATCAAAATGGGACATGCTAAACTAAACGGACTGGTGGGGTTAGGTTAGGAAACACTTAACCAACTTAGCATGTTCGCTAGAGATAGAAAACCTAGTAACGGGGGACCCTTTTCAGCAGTAACCCTAAAAGGTGTATCAGGATACCCTGAAACTAGGCAGGGTGGGGCACGATTACTGGGCTGATTGTAAGAGGTCAAAGCGACGGCGGTGGTGTAGCAGTGTAGGTTCTAACGGTGTGCGGGCGTGCACGCACTCCGGCGCAGAAAAATAAAGCACTGGGCACTAGTAGCATACCTGTGCATTCTAAGGTTGTGTCGGGCCGCTGCCATGGGACTTGATACACCCTATGGTGGGACCAGCATGGGTAACTACAGACATCGGGGGCCGTAAGACACATGTAACTATGCGAGTAGGAGCCGATCATCATAGAATGGATCACTTCACCCTGATTATGGGGTGCCAGTTGGGAACTAGTTAAATGGGTTCAGAGATTAACATGGGGTACGATAGTATATTCGACCCTAGACAACTTAACCAAGTTATAATGCATGCCCACTTCCTGTTTATACTTATCATACCCAGTTCTTTATTCATAGACAAAATAGTACTAGACTTACTCAGGCTTTATGTCTGACTCTACTTTTCTTTCGTCTTCTTTCTTCCGTTCCCCCCCCCCAGGTCCACAGGGAGGGAACTCAGCAGCTTGACCAACCTTAGCATCCAGCTTGAAGAAGAGAAATGTATTGCTTGGACTTTCCTGTTTTGAACTATGGCTTTGGACAATCACTATGGGGGCTTTGCAGTTTATCTATGTTTTATTTATGCTTCTTTAAATCATGTACTCAAGACAGATTATGAAAGTATTATGTTATGTTTTTGGAAAGGATGTTGTTATAACACGTATTTGACTTTATGAAATAAAAGTTTGTTGTTCTTCCGCTGTTTACAAATATGTGTTCTTATATCTGTCTTGTATATCTGTGACTTGTACTTATAAACCTCCACCAAAATTAGGGCATTCCCTTTGAGAGTGACCCTAACGGAGGTGGGGTGTTTCAGAATGGAAGTTCATAATAAGTCCTGATGAGTACTTTGGTGAGAAGTTATTAGACCATACTAAAGTTCCTTTTGAGAAGCTGGTTGAGAAAACTCTGAACAATGGGAGTATATTTCCTAAGAAAATTGTTTTTGCAACTGATGATATTGGAAAAAGGACAAACAGAAGTAGGGGAGTGGAGGTAAAAAGAAATGGAACGGAAATAGGAAGCAATAATAATAGGGAAAATGATGACCATGTAATAAAAGAGATAAGACAAAAGTAGTTTAATATAATTGCACAGAGAATGGCCATTATTCTACGGAGTACAAGGTTACTATGGAGAAGAAGTGCTCTAACTGTGATAACTTGTACATCTGAAGAAGGATTGTCCAAAACTTGCTAAGGATAAGAAAATTGTGAAGGCATATGCTTTGTATGTTGTACCTACTTCTTCTATTACTCATACTGCTCAGAATAAGGGTAAGGCAGTCGTAGTGCAAGATAAGCTTTCCATTATAGATGTTTTTGTTAGAGTTTTGTCTAATACTTGAGCTTCACATTATTTTATCTATAGTGGTCTAGTATGTAGACTGAGTTTGGAAAATGAGATAGTGGTTAGACCTTTTATTGTGACTAACCTCTTAAGAGTATTTATATTCTTAGTAAGATTTATCATTGTTTAGTTTTATCGAGTTAAAATTGCACACTTGTATGTGATTGCTTTGTTCTAAACTTTGCTGGGTTCAGAATCACTTTGGATATGGGTTGGCTCAGGAGTTATGCGACTATAGTGGATTTTGAAAAGCTTCAGATGACAATTAGGCAAAGGGAAGGACAAACGGCCATGATAATCGGCCTACTGCATGATGGGATATTGGTTAGCTTTTTATATTCGTTTAAGATCCCAAGGGTGAGTTGTCATCTGTACCTATCGCTAGTGACAATCCCGATGTCTTTGTGGAATGGAAAGAGAATGCCACCATGTAGGGAGATTGTCTTTCAAATTGATGTAGTGGATGTAGCCAGATCTATAATTATTCCTTTGAGGCCTAAAGAATATAGAGCGCTATATGTGCAAGTTAATGACTTATTGACAAAAGGATTCATTTGAAGAAGCATATCTGAATAGGAGCACACCAGCTTTTCATAACAAAGATAGGTGGTTCATTGGGATTATTTGTTGACTATCATAAGATGAGTAAGTAACAAGTAAGAATAAAAATATCCTACCATGGATTGATGACTCATTTGATCAACCGTATGCGGTATTGGTATTTTCTTGTATGGATTTGGCTACTGGATTTCATGGCTTAGAGTTGCTAAAGACAGTGTGTCTGTTATTACATTTAAAACTCTATTAAGATTTTACGAGTGGTTGGCAGTGCATTTCAGATTGATCAATGATTTAGAAAATTTTGTGAATTGTATAAGTAGAATTTGCAGAGATTAGTTGAATGAATTTTTGCTTGTGTTTGTGGATGATATCTTGATCCAGTTCAGGATTAAGAAGGAATTCAAGAAGACATGCTTGAGGATTGTAATCGATATTCTAAGGAAGCATAAGTTAAAAATGAAGTTCTCTAAGTGTCATTTTTGGAAGAAAGAAGTGTGATTCTTGGGTCATGTAGTATCTAGTATAAGGTTAACAATGGATTCTACTAAGATTGTAATAGTCCATGATTAGAATCAGCCTAAAAATTCTTTGGAATCAAGAAGTATCCTAGGTTTGGTGGCACACTATAGACAATTCATTAAGGATTTTTTAAGGATAGAAATATCGTTAACCAACCTAAATGAGAAGAACCACACCTTCATTTTGAATGCTAAGCATGATCATGCTTTAGTGACTTAGAAGGAAAGGTTGATTATTGCATTAGTGTTAGTTATTCCAATTGGCAATGAAAAAATGACTGTATACACCAATGCTTGTGGTATTGAGTTAGGAGAAATGTTGATGAAAAAAAGAAAATTTATTGCTTATTCTGGTGGATGGTTAAAGCTAACTGAAAGGATTTACCCTACTCATGATCTAGAATCAACAGCGATTGCGTTTTCCTAGAAGATGTAGAGATATTATCTATTAAGCATAAGATTTGAGTTGTTTACAGAACACAAGTCTTTGAAATGACTTTACTTTTAGAAGTATCTTACTTTTCATGTAACACCCCAAAATTTAATACACTATAACCATACCTTTAAGATATTAAATTGGGAATAACTTAATTAATTATTTAGAATCAAGTGAAATCAGCATACAATTGCAATCGTCTTGAAATTCTGGTTTAGATAGACCCTAAGTTGGGAAAAACGGATAATGTATGAAGTAGCTATATGCATTAGAAGTTTGTATACATATATGGGACTTATATATGAATATAAGTTAAAAATAAATTCTAGAAAATTCAAAGGAGGCGAGGAGGAGAACAGCAGCGAAACCAGACCGTTGTGGTACGACTACGATCGACCTGGGTCGACCCAGTGTCGGTTGGGTGGACCCTAGGGTCGACCCCATGGGTCGTTGGGTCGACCCACTACCGATCTAGGTAGGTTAGTTCGATGAATCTGCACTATTTTTCTACCAGATTGTTGCTGACTCAGCACTACATGTACAGTTAAGATTAAAACCCTAGAATCTAAAGGCTGAGGTTGAATACGTGAATTTAAATATAGGTGGCTTCTCCCATTTCAAGTTACACCATTTCTTCATACCTTCTGTCTCAATGAAATTATTCTGAAAATATAAACATATAATAGGGGAATGCTGTTGAGGTTTAGATCTACAGAGACATCATTCAGGACTTGCATACATTCAACTAAAGGGATTGGATTGGACTATTTCTATGGCATATAGTTATATATAAGAGATTTAATCTCTTCTTCACCAAGACCCACGGTGAGTTCCCTGTTATTTTAAGATCTGATTTTTTAGACTATTACTTGATAATTATATAAATTTGGGTTAGGATTTACAGTGTTTATAAGATAAATGTTATACATGTTTCTACTGTTAATTGCTTACGCCGTTACGTTAAGTAAAACATATGCCTATACTATTGGATAAATAACAAGTTTTATGTCTCTATATTCCATTTCCTTATTTCTATGTTTTAGTCTATTTCCAGCCTTGTCTATATGCTTATGTGATTTGATATTATTCTCCTTCCTCTATTTTCCCTTATTATTTATGCTAACCCTGGGCCTTTGGAAGCCTAGGCTATACTCTTTAGAGTGTATAATTGGGGCAATGATGAATGACATAAAAAAAAGGAATTTACTCATGTTAAATTGGGACTGTTTAACTATAAATTGGAAAGAAATAATATACACATGTTTAGACTTGCTGTAAACTAATAAAAGGGATAATGTTTATATACTTGCTGTAAATGGATAATATGCATAAGCCTATATATGTTGTAATTTGGCAACATAGTTGATGAATAATATGCATATGAATTGGACACGTAAGATTTGACTTAATACAAACATGAAATAAATGACGTGTTAGAATATTATAAGTATCAGATGTAGGTTAATAAACTAAAACGTTGTAAAAAAAAATTATACATTTGGGCAGATGATTTGGGTAAGGGTTGCACACTTATAATGACATATAATAGTACTACCACATTTATTAGTAAACCTAAACCTGCTAGGTTAAACATGAGTATTAATAGGCTAAGAGGTCCCTAATTTTGATGTCGTATCGGGTTTTGGGGGTTCTTAAATCCTAGTTTTGGGGGAACAGGCTTAGGGGGTTTGGCTTGTGTCAATCTGCTGTTTAGAACCCATATTAGTCAACATCCTTGTTGGTATCCTGTTAGAGGGGGCCTCGCACTAGGTAACGGCCAGGGCACACATTACTGAACTGGATAGTAAGAGTTTAACAAAGGGAAGGTAGATATGGGCTCGTTCCGGTGGAGTCATGAGCGTGCATGGGTCTGAATAGAGATATAAGCTAATGTAACACTAGTAAATAGGTCTATGTCATATAGTTGCTGGGTTAGCGAGTGATACACCATAATGCCGGAGCTGAAACAGGGTATTTACATAGTAGGGAGACGATCGCATAGGTAGTAATTAAGGTACGCCGAATCCCGGTGTTGTGTAATTAGGTTAACACCTAATCTGGTTATGTAATTAGGGTACGCCTAATCCTGGTTTTTAATCCTACCGTTAATTCTGTTGTTAAACACCTAATCCTGTTAATCCTATTATACTAGTATTGGTGCAGATATACCTGTTTTAGGATATAAATGTGAAGCATTACTCGATCTTGTTTAATTCCAGTTATTCTTGTCTATCCTGTTATTCTGTTTAGTTTAGTTTTATCTTATATGACACTATACCTTTCTCATCCAGACTTATGTACCTGTCTTGGCATTTCTACTTTACGCATACTCGAAAATCACTGGAATTCGGCAAACTTTATGTTTGACCCTTTTTATTTCGCTTCTTTCTTCCTCTCCCCCACCCCAAGGCCCTCAAAGTGGAAGCACTCAACAGTGACTAGGACTTTTTCTTACAGCTTGGACTTGGATTTCTTAAGATGTACTATTTTGGCTTGCTCTCTATTCTAATATGGCTCATGGCGAGGGATATGATTTATGTACTCTGATATTTTATTTCATGAGATGTTTTGTGAGAAAATTTGAGACAATTTGTTGGATGTAACTGGTTTTGATGTAACTTATTGAGACTATGCTTTATTTTTAATAACGAAGTTAAAATTTTTCACTGCTTATTTTATATCTGTCTTGTAAATTTCTCTACTATTTACATATTACGCTTCACGAAACTTAGAGCATTCTCTTATGAGTGACATTAACAGACGTGGGCTATCACATTTGGTATCAAAGACGAAGGTTACATGATCAGAGAAGAAGTTTTAAAAATTGTTTTAAAAGAAAAGTATTTTCAAATAAAAAACTGTTTTTGAAAACATATCCCGTCAAGCCATACTCAATATTCTCTTGATCTCTTGTCAAATCCTTTTTCTTTTCTTTTCTGCATGTTTAGGGCATCCAATCTTCCCAAGGCTATTCCATTACCAATATGGTTCCGTAGGTATCTTAAGGTTACGGCACCTGCCGGAGGTCAAGGAGATTCCCCACTCTAGCTACAACCGTTGTTGCTCCACGTCCACGAGTAGATAACTTTTATAAGTTATGCAAAGACTTCTGCGCTATGGGAGGAAAACGATTCCATAGTACCGAGAGCTTTGTTGAAGCACATAATTAGCTGAGGGAGACAGAGAACTTCTTTGGCCTTTTGAGATCAATGATAGAGGAAAGATACAGCTGGCAGCATGGCAAGTAATGGATTAAGCTTCCTACTAGTGGGAAGTAGCGCAAGCAGGACAACCAGTAGCTACTTGGGACGATTTCCGACAGAGATTTGAGATAAAGTTTCTATCTCAAGAAGAAGAGGGATTACAGATTGAGTGGTTCTTAGCTTTGAAACAAGGGTACATGTCTGTTAAGGATTATATGAATAAGTTCCATCAACTGGCGAGATTTGGACTGGATTGGGTGGATACGCCCCAGAAGAAGGCGCTTAGGTTTGCAAGAGGGTTGAATCAACCTATCCAAGGACTTTCTATCTCATATACTGATGGGGGCAACGTTTGACGCTGGTTTACATGGCTCTTATGCATGAAGATGACAAGAATGAGAAGAAAGATCGTAAGACTGAGAAGACACATGCCAAGGGCGAGAAACAAAAATGGTGGCCCAAGAAAGGAGAGCAAAAGAAAGGTGGAAAGCCTGACAAGGCTCAGATCAAGAAAGATATTATGTGTCATGGTTGCGGAGCTACGGGTCATTTTGTGAAGTTATAACGATCCGTATTTCTACGGTATATAAATAATTTATTTAATTATTTAAATTATGGTTTGGTTATTTAAAATGTCCAAAATTAAATAATATTGAATATTTAATTAAAATAAATAATATAATAATATATTTAATTTCTGGAAATAATCAGAAATAGTGGAATTCACAAATGGTGTGAATTGGATCATCTGTGATATCTAATTTAGTTTAGAATTGAATTAGAATAACGAATATATTATTTGAACGGCAGTTTGAGCTATAATTATAATATAATTAAAATCGAGCTTGAAATGGCGCGGTAGTTCGCTATTTGACGATTTGAACTTCAATTGAATGTACAGGGTCCATTTTAAATCGGACTTCTGTGAAACAAGAAACATTGGGAGCTACTGAAGTATATCTTTCTAATGGAAGCGAAAAATCGGGATTTCATTGTGTAGATTTTGATTTATGTCCAAATCAAATTTTAAAAAAGTCACTATGGAGTTCCTTTATAATTTATATCGATTTATTTATATTTTAAAATGGATTTTTAATATAAATCGAATTTCAATATAACTGGGAATTTTGAAATATCGAGTTAAAAATCCCAGTGGAGCTTTATGGTATTCCACTGCGAATATATACGATAATATTTATTTTTAAATATTAACTTTTATTGTTTTTAAATATATATTTATCCATTTAAATGGGTTATTTAGATCTTTAAAAATAGCCAGTTTTGCAAACGACCTCTATTTTCTACGAAACTAATTTTGTTGGATCCGCAATATCAAATTATTGTTAGATTTCAATTTCCGTGATTTTTAGAGTCAGTGTGTGGCCGTACGGATTTTTAATGTGAAAAACAGTCAATTTTCTAACTTCAAAAATATGCTGTGTGAGCAAACAGAGTTGGAATTCGACGAAACTAGTTTCGTTGGGTCTATAATGTAAAACTGTAGCTGCATGTCCAGTTTCGTGATTTTTGGATATGATATGTGATTATCGGAATTTTAAAGGATAAATAAAAACAGCGGTTGCTTATAAATAAATATAAAATTCGAATAAAAAAATAATAAAACCCTCCTATATAATACCCTTATTTTTCTAACCCTAACCACATTTCTTCCACAGTCAAAATGAGGAGCCGCCGTATTTTTCTCCTCACCAACACAAAAACGCAAGTTCATAAATCAAGATAAAATCAAAGAAATTCCTATAAATCCTTCTATAAATAGTTTTGAGCTCTTGGAAGCTTAAGCTTCAATCTCATGTATATATTGTTGGGTTTGAATGCTATATTCTTCGCTGGAAATTGGGCAGCGAACTAGGGTTCGACATAGTTGCCTCTATGGTGATGGTTGGTGGAATTGGAGAATGCGGTTGAGTTGGTGGGGGTAAACCGCAAGTGTGTTAACCATTTTTGTAAGGTGCGGTGGGATTTTTGGTTCGATGGTCTTTTGTAAGGGGGGGCGGTTGAAGTGGGGAGTCGCAACACTGGAGAGGGGTGCGAGTTGAGTACCGTTGATGTGAGGAGGAAGAGTGTTTGAAGAGGTGATTATTGGTGGTTGCGGTTTTGGAGACGGATGGGCGTGGACGGAGATAAGGGTGGAGGGAGTCAGTGAAATGGCTGTGTTGTTTCTGGTTTGAGCTGATTTGTGGAAGAAAGAGATCGAAGAGTTAAGGAAGACGAGATTTAGAGATGTGCGAGTCTGAAGTTGGGCCTGGAAAGTTGTTGATGGGAAGGGAAATACTTTGAGGGGTGAGCCCAATGAGGTTAATTAATTTAGTTTTAAATTTGATTTAAAATATATCATAAACTTGTATATATCATAACTATCTCGTACATTATCGAAATTGCGTGAAACAAGATCCGACAGGATCGTATGGACGGTGGCTACACCCTGGAATTGAAAGGGAGTGAATTGGAGCTCGTTTGGATTTATGGAGGAATTAAACGCCCGAATCAAATCAATGACCAATTATCGTTATTTAACGATAACTGTCCAATGTGAGTAAATCTCACTAACTCTACTAAATTTATATTTTTTAATATATTTTTAGAATTCATAAATAATGGTTGTTTGCTGTGTGTTGGCTGTCTAGTTGAACTGCTAGTCAGTTGATTGAAAATATAGATAACGATATAGATATAAATTGTAAATCAAATAGTGATTCTGTTTAGCAGAATATTTCATAGTAGGATGAAATTGATGTTAATTTAACATCTGTGGATGCAGAGAAACAGGTTGGAGGGACCCAACTGTGTTTCTCAACATTTATTTTACTTTTTTCTCATATGTTGTGTTATATGATGTGATATGAAATCTGTTGTTGATTTTGAATGGTTGAATGATACCGATCATTGTTATATGGTACGTTAAATATCATAAGAAATACTGGAATGTTAAAAAGGAAAATTTCAATGTTATATTGAAAAAGAAATATTTATTAAATCAAAAGATTTTATAAAAAGAAAATATTTATTTAGAAAATAAATAGATTAAAAAGAAATATTTATTTGTTAATAAGATAAATAAAATTGGAAAAAGAAATATTTGTAACTATTTACAAATAGAATTAAAGTGGGATATTTATTTGAAAAATAAATAGAATAGAAAGAGGAAATATTGGTAAAACAAATAGAAAAGGGAATAGTTAGATTATCAAAGGAATTACTTATAAAAGCAATAGATTTTATAAAAAAAATTATTTTATAAAATAAATAGAATTATCAAAAGGGGATTTATTTTGTAAATAAATAGATTATAAAAGAAAATACTTGAGGGTGACTAGAATTGCATAAAAAGAAGAATTTAACATTTGAAAGGTTTAGACCCGTGCTTCGCACACGGGTATAACATGATATGGATTTAAAGCAAAGTATTTAAATAGAATCTATTCTGACCGATAGATTGAGAAGATAAATTTATAAATAATATTTTATAAATTAAATAAGATGTTTATCATTGTATAAATACAATATATAAGTCAGGACTTATATAGTGAAGTAAGAATCGATTTCAACATCGATATTTGAAACTGAATAAACGTAGAGTTAATTAGTTAGAGTTAATTAGATAGAGTTAATCGAATTATAATTAATTGAATATTAGTTATTCAATTAGAGTTGATCGAATGTAGTTATTTGAGATAGAGTTAGTCAAACATAGTTATTTAGGATTAGTCGCCATTTCATATGACTGCTAGCATAATTCGCAAGGCTGTAGATAGCCTATGGCGGTTGGATGTTTTCCTGAGGGAATCAGGCGTAACCATTGTGATCGCTATGATCTAGAGTCAAGCGAATGGAGTTAATTCGAATATAGTTTATTCGAAGGGAGATTAATCGAATGTAAAACATTCAAAGAGAGTTAATCGAATGTAAATCATTCGAAGAGAGTTAGTCGAATATAGTTAATCGAAGAGAGATTATTTAATATAGTTATTCGAAGAAAGAGTTATCGAATATAGTTTATTCGAAAAGGAGCTATCGAATAGAGATTATTCGAAAAAGAGAATTATACACTGAATTCGATTATATCGAATTCGAGAAAGTAATAATTACTTTCCGGATTAATCAAGATTTACTTATTTATTATTAGTTAAATTAAGGAATAAAAGTTACATTTTGAAGTTGGATATTTAAGAAGAAAGGAATTATAACGCTATAGTTAAAATCAATGTTTCAAAATAAAGAAAGGGATTCATAAATAGGATCCGAGTTACGTAAGGAAGTTTGTTAAAGATTTAAAATTTGAACTTTGTTTATTTCGAGGTTAGAAATGTAGTTCAGTTAAGGTCTGAGAGGTAATAATACCCAACTTGATTGACTTCAGTTTTAACTAAGAAGTGGTTAAGGTTCAATAGTGAAAGTTGGTTAAGTAAATTGAGTTAACGACCGTAATGGGTTAGGTTGGCATAACGATGTTTTATTTAAACATCTGTTTAAATCTAGTAATGGAGATTTGGAAATGTTTTCAAATAAAAATTAGAAATGGTTTCCAATATAGGAAAAAAGAAATGGAAGTAAATATGGTGATGTTTTCCAAAGGTTTATAAAGTATATTTTCTAAATTTAAAAAATAAAATATTTACGAATATATATAGAAATGGTTAAATTAAATATAATTTAATATAAAGAAATAAATATTGAATGATGATTGATCGATAGGATTTCCATCTGGAAATAAGATCGTTGGTTGTACACCTATTTTTCTTTGATAGTTAAATCACTGACTATCGAAGTTTTGACCATTTTTCGTCGTCAATACGGAGACACCTATATCAGATATATTATCTGAAAACCACTCTGTATGGACGTTAACGTTGCGATCAAATATGATGAAAATAATTGAAGATGGAGTTATGTAAGGGCTATCCTTTATACAGAATAGTGCCTTCGGTTTGTCTAGTCCCAGGACAACGTGAATGGATGAATGTCCGATAGAGTATATCTAACGGATCGCATAAGTTGATCTCTTCAAACGTACTTACGTTTGGTGGCGGGGGAATTCATTTCTCCTAGCTTTATACCCGTGGTATTTTTGAGGAATCAATTTATGATTTGGTGGGTATGACGATGTGGCATTCAAAGTGAATGGTGGTCAGGTGTTCCAAAGAGACGTTATGACCTCAAGCCTCATCAGCCGGGAAATGACAGAAATCGGGCAGGAAGCTTGGCTAAGTGGGTCCCTCCCATTAGGGTATATATCACCTATCTAGAGAAAATCCATTTCATTCTTTTATCTATTATCGATGCTGTCCCTTTTCGGGAAACGGTGGGTAGCTCCCAACTGTTGGTGATATACATTCGATACACTCAAGCGAAATCAGTGGTCGGTCATGTGTGGGCCGGGTTGCAAGACGTTCTTGTTGAACCCAGTGTATTCGCCTCTAGAGATACACTATCGGCAGGTGGTCTCATACCTTGTCATAGTTGGAAATCCATTATCCAATAAGAGCCCGCAGTTTTTGATTGTATATTATATATGTGGAACGTAAGATGCAGGCGTTCTGCTAGATTGTTATTTACTTGTGATTAGACATTATTATAATATCAGAGAAATATTGATTTCCAAAAAGTGTTCTGGTTATCGTAAGGTAAAAACCATCCAAATGTTTATGTGTGGATTGGTCTTACGATTATCTTTTCTTTTGAAAAGAAATTTTGAAAAGTTAAACCAAATGATTTGAGTTTACTCACACCAGTCCCATGACTGACCCAAAGTTTATTTTGTTTTGTTTTCCCTAAACTCTTGGGTGCCCAAATTTGTACGGGCAGTCAAGTAGTTCAGGTCTTTACAGATATACTTGGAGGAGCTTGAAGAAGGAGGCTTCAAGATTATATAGCTATTGTTATTTCCGCCGTGTGTAAGTGTTGTACTCTGATAATGTCATTGTATATATATATGTACTGTTTTATTTCAAAGTTATGTTATATATTATATTTATTCGTTCCGCTGTGAGACTCGTAGTACTTTGATTCTGTTCTGTAGTGCTCTTCTTCTTCTTCTATTCTAATTTTTTACCGTGTCTATTCTCACCCTCTAACTTCTTTATATTAATGATCAGGTATTTCCAATGTCTGAATAGTCAACATGGTAGTTTTGTGTTAATTTCGGAGTCGAAAATCCCAGCTCGTTACAAAAGTGCTGCAGAAGGACAAAGAAAGCCTGTTTTAATTGTGGATAAGTGGGACATTTCAGTAAGCAATGCCCTAGCAAGCATGGACATGGGGCAAGATCTTTTGGACAAGTGCATGCTTTAGAGTCCAGTGGACCTGATCGAGGTAGGAAAGTCACAGTTGAAGGTTTGATTTCCCTTTTTGACTATCATGTTCAAACACTGTTTGATTCTAGCACTTCACATTCATTTATATCCAATTCTTTACTAGATAGTTAGCACCTTAATACAACTATAGTCTCTGATCCTATAGTGGTCTCAAATCCCGTAGGAGGATCAACTCATTTATCCATGATGTGTAGGGGTTTGAAAATTTCTATCTTAGGGGTCGAGTTTGAATGCGACGCATACATGATGGGTTATGGTTTGATTCTAGGCATGGATTGGCTAGCCATGTATGGTGCCATCCTTGATTGTAAAAAGTGTGTGGTTAGACTACTTACTTGTCATGGTAGGACTCTCAAAATTTCCGGTGACCCACAGGGGTCGGTGATGCTCAATTTTCTAGAATTGCTTGATACTTCTATTGATGATTTTCGATCTTTGCCTATAGTCAGAGAATATACGGATGTGTTTGAGGAGGTTAAGGGGTTACCTCCAAGGCGTGAGATAGACTTCCGAATTTACTTGGTAGAGAATGCGAAGCAAGTTACTCTACCAGTGCACCACATGGCTCCTAGGGAAAGGAGGGAGCTTAGCAAGCAATTAGTGGAGCTATTCTAGAAAGGTTTTATTAGGCAAAGCATATTAGAGTAGGTAGCTTCAGTCTTCTTCGCAACTAAGGCGAACGAATCACTTCATCTATGTGTGTTATAGGGAGCTGAATAAGCTCACCGAAAAGAATAGGCACCCGCTATCGAGAATCAATGACTTGTTTGATCAGCTAGTAGGCACATCAATTTTCTCGCAGATGGATTTGGCCATGAGATTTCATCAACTAAAGGTGGCAGAGGACAACATTGATAAGACTGCATTTAGAACTCCAGATGGTTTCTTTCAGTGCCTGGTTATGCCTTTTGGGCTAACCAATGCACCCACCTATTTTGTTGACTTGATGAGTAGAGTGTTTAGGAAGTTTCTGAACAAGTTTGTGGTGGTCTTCGTGGATGATATTCTAATCTTCTCAAATAATGAGGAGGAGCATGTCCAACACTTAGGAGAGATTCGACGCACTCTCACATCAACTCAAGGAAAAATTTTCTAAGTTCACTTTTGGAGAAAGGAAGTAAGGTTCCTAGGGGATGCAGTCTCCAAGGACGGGATAGCAGTGGACTCCACTAAATCCACTACAGTTCAAGATTGGAGGGCTCCAAAGAATGCGATGGAGGTGAGAAGCTTTCAAAGGTTGGCAGACTATTATAAAAAGTTTATCAGGACTTTGTAAGGGTATCGACACTACTTACCCGATTGACGAAAAAGAACTTGACTTTTTCATGGATCGTTGATTGTGAGGATCCTTTTAGAGATTGAAAAGGGATCTGACAACAGCCCCAGTTCTAACTCTCCCAGATGGAAGCAAGATGTTCACGGTTTACACAAATGCTTATGGCACAGGGCTTGGTGTCGTTCTAATGCAAGAGGGAAGGGTAGTGTGCTATGGAAGCAGAAAGTTGAGGTTCATAAGAAGATCTACCCTACCCATGATCTAGAGTTGTCTGCAATAGTGTTCGCATTGAAGTCTTGGCGGCACTATCTACTTGGAGAGAGATTTGAGCCATACACGGATCATAAGTCGCTCAAGTACTTGTTCTCATAGAAGGATCGCAACCTAAGGCAGCAACGGTGGATGAAGCTCCTAGCATCCTACGACTTTGAGACAGGTTATACCCCGGGCAAGGGTAACCTAGTGGTAGATGCATTGAGTAGGCAGAGGATGACTTTGAGTCCTCTATTCGTAGAAAGGCATAGGTTGGAGTACATCTCGACCTTTGATTTTAAGCCATATATGGATTTCACTTTGGGAATGTTAGCACCACTGAAGGTGCGACCTACTCTGTTGGAGCAAGTTGGATCTATGCAGCGGGAGGACCCGCAAATTTCAGACATTTTAGGCAGGCTTGGAAGAGGAGAGACTTCCAGTCACCTTGATAGATATACCATGGACGAGAAAGGGTGCCTAAGACGAGATGGATGCGTCCCTAGGATTAGGGAATTGCTTAAGGCAGTGCTTGAGGAAGCTCGTCATTCTTGGATGACTATCCATCCGGGAGACAACAAAATATATCAAGACATGAAGAGGGTTTTCTTTTGGACTGGTATAACAAAAGATATGGAAAAATTTGTAGCTTGATGCATGATTTGTCAATGAGCAAAGGCTGAACAAAAGAAACCAGGTGGATTGCTTCAGCCCTTAGATATACCACAATGGAAGTAAGAGAGCGTCCCTATGGATTTCATCGATGGATTACCCCGATCTAGGAAGGCAATATGAGCATTTGGGTGATAGTAGATAGTGTAACGATCCGCATTCTACGCATCATAGGATCGTAGAATATTTATTTATTTCGCGTATGGAGTCGTATAGTCATGTAACTTTGGGGGACGACTATTGGGGTCATTTCCCATGTTCATGATTTTTGCCGATTTTTAAATGACCGTTTTGCCCCTAATTGATTTTGTTTTGGCCATAATTTTTGATTGGGAAGGAGTTTTGACCTGAAATCACTTCCATTGGCTTCGGATGATGGTTTACCTTTCCGTAGACTGGTCACATGTGAAAAACGGACTTACCGTTTGGGAGATATGGATGAAATAAGGTTTGGGAGGTGAAAACTGCTTAAGCGGGCCAAATTGGGTGATTAGTGAATGGGCCCAAAACCCATTTCGGGATTAGGGTTATGGGGAGGCTGAAATGAGCTAGGTTTTCATTTTATTTCAGTTTTCTAGCTGCCACTTACCTCTTAGAAACCCTAACAATGGCCTCTAACCTCTAAAGCACCCCCAAAATCAATTTCTAACCAAGGATTAGGCTTAGCAACATCAAATCAAGGCTGGTTAGCACAAGAATTAAGGTAGAGCTGATGTGTTGCATTGGTATTCGCGCCCAAACAGTAGTGTTTCAGTTCTAAAGGTTTTATTTGTGGCCAAGGTGAGTGATTTGCATAGTTCCTCTCCAATTATGGTTAATTACGGGTAATTAGTGTTGATTAGCGAATTTATACACTAATAAATTCTGGAAAAATATTTATAAATTCTTAAATGATGTTTTAGACCTTTGTTAGAAACTTGGGTTAATTTGGTTAAGTTTTGATAACCCTATCATTAACTATGCTAGAACATGCTTAAGGGAAAATTGTTGTTTTGATAACCCTATCCATTTTACATGCTATAATTGTTGTTTTGCTGTTTGTGGATGATTATACATGTTGCTATGACTGTGTGGTATGTTTTGTGATTGATTAGAACTGTTAGATTGGTCGAAATGCCGTCGTATGGCGTAAAACAATCGCTGGAAAGTCGCAGGAAATATGCAGGGTTTCGAACCGGACCAGATCAGATTATTGGGCTCAGATGGGATAGGAGAACCGGGCAAGTGGACTCGATTCGGATTGGAACTTAGCATAAGGGGCTTGGCGAGAAGGAAGGGCATTTTCTTATAATTGGAGTTGGGTAGGGGATCGGATCGGAGAGACCAACAGGGGATCGGATCGGAAATAAGGGCATGGGGATCGGATCGGACTAGAGCCAGGAAGCGGGGTCGGATCGGAGGACCAAGCTTGGAGCTGGAGTTGGAGCAAAGCACCGGATCGGATCGGGACATCTAGGAGGGAGCAACCACCGAACCAGGTATAGGGCATCCGAACCGAACCAGAGCTAGAGGACCAAACTAAGGAGGAGTGGAGCACTGATCAAGGCATGAGTCAGGACCACCGAACCGAACTGGGTGGGGACTACCGAACCGAACCAAATGTGTACTTTTACCTCATCGTGATGACTCTTTTGGAGATCAACTGCAATTCGATCAAAACCCGAGATGCAAAGGAAGTCCAAATAGGAAGTAGAACTCAGGATCCAGAGAGGAATCAACGAGTTGACTTCATGAGTTGGGCTTTGCTGCGGGAGCTGTGCAAAGGGGCTGTCGATGTCTGTAACTTTGGATCACTATGTGTAGGGAGTACGTGAACGGATTCAGGGCCACAGTGGCTTAGGTACGACTAAAGAGCTATAGACCAATGAAGTGGGGTCATTTGTAAAGGTTTGGTCATGACTCCATGTGGTAAGCTTGGTAGTAGTAGTAGTTGTAAGAGTCGAACTCGGTCACTACTTTAATGGGTCTAGTGATTGACAGTGATGGACATCGTATGCTTTACGCACTAAGTGAGAGATGTAAGGATGGTTGCTATGGTTGATTTGTTGCCATCATTATGACATGCACACCCCCACCCCCGTTATCTTTACACCATCTGTTTAGTGGCACCTTAGAGTATTGTACGGTATGTAGTGCTAACTCTTTGGTTGCAGGTCCAGGTTCAGGTATGGTTTAGTATACCTGTTATTGTTCTGTTTTGCTGCTTATCACTCATACCAGACTTTTTGTCTAACCCATAGTTTTATGTCTCTTCTTATTACTCTGGGTTCTCTCACGAGCAGACTAGAGACAGGTTAGCTGGTGATGCACGAGTAGCCATACCGGAGACGAGCAGAAGGCTTCCACGTATGATACATATATAGATATTCTCCCTGTGTCGCCGCTGGTCACTACTTTGGGCATTAATAGTGCACTCTTCCTTTCTTTTGGTTAGAGATAAAAATTTGAAAAGTTGTAATAAGCTGTATTTAGACTTTCGCTACTCTGATGTTGATGTTGGTTTTAGTTATCAGCTTATGCACTGTCTCACCTGTTTTATGTCACGTACATTATTATTAAATTTTATTCCATGCGCTGTGAGACATTCTACAGGTTTTCGATTAGTTCATTCTCTTCTTTCCTTTCTTTGGCGACCGTTCTGTGCTAGTTGGGCATGTGTACAGCGCACTTTCGGAGGAAATGCCGGCTGGTGCGGGGCGGGCCGTCACAGATAGACTTGCGAAGAGCGCTCATTTTATTCCTTTTCAGAGTAAGAGGACGACGTCTTGGCTGGCATTAGTATATCTTGGAGAGATTGTTTGATTTCATAGGGTAACCCCATCTTTACTAGTGAGTTTTGGAAGAGCTTACAAGAGGCGTTAGGTACACAACTACATTTGAGCACAGCATACCACCCTTAGATAGATGGATAGACTGAGAGAGTGAATAGAATTCTTGAGGATCTTCTAGTGTATCCTAGACTTCGGAGGGACTTGGGAGGAGCATCTCCCATTGGTGGAGTTCGCCTACAACGACAGTTACTGATCGAGCATAGGCATGGCACCCTTTGAAGCACCATATGGATGACATTGTAGATCGCCGACTTATTGGTGGGAGTATACGGATAGACTTCTGCTTTGACCGGAGATGATTCGAGATACTTCCGAGAAGATTGATCTTATACGCCGAAGAAAGAAAGTCGCTCAAGACAGACAGAAATCATATGCTGACAAAAGGAGGGCCGATTTGGAATTTGAAGTAGTAGACATGGTCTTCATTAAAGTACCACTGCTAAGGAATGTAGTTCTCTTTGGCTCAGTAGGGAAGTTGGCACCAAGATTTGTAGGGTCATTCCGTATAGTGGAGAGGATAGGACATATGGCTTATAGGATTAAGCTATCGAACAGACAGTCGGACGTACACGTTGTGTTCCACATTTTCCATTTTAGGAAATGTCTCCATGATACTTCCAAGATAGTAGAGCCGAGGTGGAAGTTGAGAAGGAAGCATCAGTGAGAAGATTTCCTACTCTTGTCCTTGGATCAGAAGTCAAGAAGCTACGTAATAAGGAGATCAGATTGGTAAAGGTACAATAAGGAGAAGACTGCGAAGATGCGACGTGGGAACCCGAAGACAAGATTCACTCTTCTTATCCTTTTCTTTTTGAAATTACATTCTTGACTTCTTTTCCAAGATTTTACTTTGCATTTGCTTCTATCATTCAAGTATATTTATCCTATCGTTCGAACCTTTTGTTCCTCAGGTAGAATCCAATGGTTGGAAACATCTGTTTGAAACATGTTATGATTGATGGTTGCAAGTGGATGCAAGTGTTTTCTAGTAGTTGCTCGTGGATCATACACACACATCAGGCACTAAATCGACTCAGTCACTTACATATTGTATATGAATATGTGTGCATTTTAATTTTCTATGGATGAAAATGGGAAACCATTATATGGATGTTGCATTTTGATGAATAACTGTGCATACCTATAGAGTTTATATGTTATACTAGGATTATTTCCATATATTTCGGACTCATGGCACAAAAATATATTGCATTAAGGAGGTCGACTGAATCAGTCGACCGCTAGATTTTTGCATTAGTGTAGAGATATATACACACAGCACTTTTGCATATGTTCATACAAGCATTAGGAGACAATGGATGTCTGTAGATGATGGTTGAGTAGATGGTTGTAGGTGGATGTTAGTATAGTAGCATTCTTCTTAACTTGGAGATTTCGGGGACGAAATCTTTTAAGAAGGGAAGAATGTAACACCCCAAAATTTAATACACTATAACCATACCTTCAAGATAATAAATTGGAAATAACTTAATTAAATATTCGGAACTAAGTGAAATCGGCATTACAGTTGTGTTCGTCTCGTAATTCCGCTTCAGATAGACCCTAGGTTTACGTATGAAGAAGTTATGGGCATTAGAAGTTTGTATACATATAAGGGACTTATATATGAATATGTTTTATGTTAGCCTACTTTGTGGCCAGGCTATCCGAAGCAAAGATCATGTTGACACACCTCTGGGTAAATGCTGTCTCATATGGAATCTCTGGATAACATCGCTCTCTGGCATTGGAAGCATCATCAGAAGACACAATGCAGTTTGGTCAAAATCACAACATCAGTATAAACTGGCCCGAAACCCCTATCAATTGACCTCATTTGGATCTATTCACCTCATATACTTGTAGCCCTTTGAATTAGCTTCAGTTTGAGCTTTGGTTTGGCTCAATCGGACTTACGGTTTGAGAGTTACGCCCATTTCCGTGAACGGGTGTAAGTTGGCATATGACCGCGATCCGATCCGCCCTTGCCTACGCGATCCGATCCGACCTTGCCTACGCGATCCGATCCGATCCCCGAGGACGTGGCGAAGCTCCTGACTAAGTCCATCACGATCCGAGATGCATGGATCTCGCGACACCTGTCCACAACTGTCATATTGACCAATTCTTCATCAAGCCTCGATCAGATCCGATATTCTCGGGATTTGCGCCACGTGTGACCGCGATCCGCCTGACAGAATCAGCTATAAATACACCTTCAGAGGGCATTTTCAAGGGACTTTTGGCATCTCCTTGTCCATGGCTGCCATGGCTAACACTTCTCCATGAATAACTATCATCTTCCTCAATAAAAATTCAATGAATTCGGAGAGAATGATTCATTGTAATTGTAATCCATGAATGAAATGAGAAAATATGAAGTGGACGTAGGCTCGTTAACGCCGAAACGCTATAAAAATCTTGTTGTCTCACTTTTTCTATATTTTTCAGTTATTTCTTCATAATCTATGCTCAAAATACGACGATTTGGGTGTTAGGACCATTTTTTGGTCTAACATTTTGGTGCTTTCACTGAGAATTGAATTCTCAGCCTATCGGATTGCTATTCATTATTTGGATTTGAAAGTTCGAAGAAAACAGTCCGCGTTTCTACCATTTTTGAATATTTCGTTGATTTCAGAAAATCAGAGCTTCATACCTTCGAAAAAAAGATAAGGGTTCACAAGCTTCACGACCAAATGAGGATAATAAAGAAAATGCACTGGAGCAGGTCGAGGGGATCGCGGATCGCGGGGAGACCACGATCCGGTCTCAAGATGAACCCACGACCCGACCGAGCAAGGAAGTCGCGATCCGACCCGGTGATACTTCCACGACTCGACCTGAAGCAATTGTTGTGAACATATCCACGAACTGGAGAAGACCACGAACCGACCCGAAGCGGGAAAGTTGGAGTATCCCGATCGCCAAGCTAGACCACGAACCGGAGGACAGTAGCGAACCGCGATCCAGAAAAATGACGACGAACAAGGGTCACGACCCGATCCAAAAAAGTGACAATTTTTGGAAAAAATACAATTTTCATATCATTTCAGAAAAGGCTCCATGTTCCAAAATCGAAAAAATCATGCGGTGCGCACATTTTCGACCTAACCGGGGCACCAGACCCCCGCCTGCGCTGCGCCCGGACCCACTGACGGCCTCGCCTTCGGGTCGGAGCACGGCCTCGCCTTCGGCTCGGAGCATGGCTCATCTTCAGCTCGACATATATGTTGGCCAACAGCATTCATCAAAGCTTGTCAATGAAGAATAAACGGATTGTCAAAGAATTTGACAACGGAATGGCAACAATTAGAATTCCTCCAGAAGCCATGACCTCTATCTACCGATGTTATTGAATGTGAGGAGTTGTTGAAAAGATTCGACACGCTGACTATGGCAGTATACAAAATAATGATGGTCTCATATCAGCCTCCTCTTCCAGAGCTCCGATGGTGTAAAGAACTCCCCAATGCAACCGATGATGTTCCTGAACAAGTAGTGATCGCCTAGTTTACATGACTTAACCCTATCCAACAGTCGGGATACCAGATGACATTGACATAGAACAATCCGGACACTATTCTGAAGGTGACTTAGAAGATCCCAATGACCATGATTCTCAATAATGGGATACCCAACAACAAAGATTGATTGCCATCGAATAAGGTTTGGATCAACACGCTTTGGTGGCCAGAGTCAGATACCAGTTGAATCACTGCAAGCCATGATTGGACCTAGGGATCCTTGCCCGAATGATAGCAACATTGACTGCTCACCAGCCACTATATGACCTTGGTCAAAAGACGAGAGCTTGAGATCAACGCAAATATGAATCAACCATTAGCTCTCCACTTCATACAACAGTTGTGATAGGATATACGAATCTTACTTGAAGCCTCACAAGCTATGCTATCATGTTCAAGCTCATCTGATCAAGATTCAGACAGACCAGCTCCAACAGAATTCAGAGCCTACATTGCACCCTAGAGCCTATTGCTAAATATGCCAACCGAAGATGGAGCGGGAATGGTCTATGGTGACCAAGTTATTGGAGAAGCCGACTATTCAGCTGGATGGACCATGCTACGCAACAAAGATGGCGTGAAACACAAAGATGCTTCCCCTCTAGATGAAATGGAGTGTGAAGGAGGTATCAATATTGCGAATAATGGGAGCATCACAAAAGGAATTGCCCAAGGATCTGTCTGAAGATCTAGATCCCAGCAAGGATCATCATTCGGGATGCAGAAGAGTGACATCTAATGGCGCAACTACACGTGTTCCGATTGGTGACGTCGACCTGACTAAGATCTTGAAATCGGATCTCATTTAGACCTCTTCCGAACGAAGGAACTGACTTGCTTTTTGCAGGCAAATCTGGATGTGTTCGCTTGGACCTATGCTAATATTCGCAGGATTTTACCATAGTTTATGAGTCATTTGTTGAGAATAAACCTGAAGTGTGTTCTTGCCAAGCAAACAAGACGTATGCTCGATCCAGGGAAAGCATCTACCATGAAAGAGGAAGTCGGAATGTTGAGAGGCAATGGTTTTATATGATGTGCCACACATCCCGCTTGGATATCAAATCCCGTCCTTGTCAAGAACGCTAATGGAAAATAACACACATACATTGATTTCTTAGATTTGAACAAAGTTCGCCCAAAAGGAAGCTTCCCGTCAATCAGAATTGATCAGCTTGTGGATTCAATGACTAGACATGAATGTATCCCTCTCATGGACGTGTGCGCAGCTTACAACCAAATTCTTATGCATGTGCCTGATCATGAATAAACATGTTTTATCATTGACCTCGAACTGTACTGTTATATGGAATTGGCATTCGGACCGAAGGATGTCGAGGCAACTTACCAGTGCTTACTGAATTATATGGTTCACAACGAAAGTGCAAGGCCCATAGAAGTCCATGTAGGTGATAGTCTTATGGAGTCCGAGCGGTCGACCTACCACGTTTCGAATCTAACAGAGATGTTCAATATCTGGAATGAACCTAAAGGCCTCATAGTTAGCCATGAACAACAAAGAATTAAAGACGTCTGAAGCTTGGCATAAAAGTTGGCACCACTTGTGTGTAAGGAGAATAAGGTCTGGAAACTAGTCAATAATGTGAGCAAGAAAGTAGTCGTGGTATACCCAAAGATTGAAAAACTCGTCTACAGCTTGCTGATTGCTCTAAGAAAGCTCCCCCATTACTTCCAAGTTCATCCGATGGTATGCACCCTCACTAACTGCTACGACAGGTTCTACAACGACCTGAGGCATCTGGAAAATTGCTTGATCGAGACATAGAGCTAAACCAGTTTGATCTCAACTCCCTCCTAAAGAAGTCCATACGAGGGCAAGCATTAACCAACTACATCGCTGAATGTACCACTCCCGAAGAGGATATGGCAGATGTAGAAAATGCACCTGGAAGATGTAATCAGACGGTGCAAAGAATGATTGAATGTCCTACGCCGGTGTCTTATTAATAACCCCTAGAGGGCGGTCAATTTACTATGCCTTGCGGTTGAAATTCTCCGCTACTGACAACGGCTCCGAAGACGAAACCCTGATTATCGAATTGAAACTCGCTAAGGAGTTGGGAATATTGGCATTGAGCATATTTTCTGGATTTCACATTGTTGTTCGCCAGGCTCGAAAGGAATTCCAGACGAAGGAACCACCACTCGCAGCTTACCTATAACCGGAAGAAGGGTTGTTGGATGTATTAGAACGTTATAACATATCTCATGTCCTGCGAGCAGAGGATCAAAAGACGGATAATCTGACCAAGTTAGAAGGGTCCGACAGTCTAGAAAAGATAGAGATTATCACCATCTGAAATACAACCATTGATCAGATGGAAGTTGATCCAACGTTGGAGACCAAACCCGGAAGAGAGTCATGGTTAACTCCATGATAAACTTCCTACAGCACAGAATGCATCTAACAAGGTGAAGTGAAAGGCGTGCAATCGTTCTTTATGCCTCGAGATATGACATGCAATTCGACATTGCCTATTTTTCTTGGAAGGTTGTTTCAAAACAAACATCAACGAGTGCAATTGCCCAATTCACCGACCTGAATGATTCGACCAAATCACCAATCAGCCACCCATTAGATGGGAGATGTACATGAATGAAACTTCTGGCGAACGGCGTTCTGAAGTTAGAAAGTGAAGACTCATACTTCCACTCTTTTCATCAATTATCTGCCAAGTGACTCACTCCCCTAAGGCTGGGGGCAACTACAGATTTGAGCATAAATTGCTCGAGATTACATCATCTAATTCAGAGCTGATACATCAAGAATTTGCCTGGCCAATTGACTTAGTCTTGCCTGAAAGTTAGCGAGTTGAAGATCTAGAACGCTTACGCATGAATGCTGGTTGATTGTCGGCACACCAACCCTTGTCCCCCATATGGGATCGAGGGTACACCAGCAAATTTATGTGATATGATTATCCCACTAGCAGTAATATCCTATTTCCTAGCATGGAAAGTGCAAAAATTTATATAAGCATGAATCCATTGTTCTCATGCTAATTTACAACCTAACACCAATGCAAAGATGTGCTACCATTAGCAATCCAGTCATGACTTCCTGACACTCCATCCTTACCCTCAGCACGGGGGCAAAAAGATGATTTGAAGGAGATGCGACCTCATCACTCGCTTATAGTACCTACCGAGCCGCCTTTGCCATCTCAAGACCCCGACCAAGGTCTATTCATTTTTTGGGACTGCCGCCCCCATGATAATCTGAAAAGATACCCCTAATCAACTAAAGGACTTTGGCAGCCCTTTATTGGCAGAGATATGGCGAAGTAAAATGTACCTGCAATGAATATGCAACGCCATTTTTCGCTTAGAATGATACTCATTCCTTTAACAGGATTATTCTATAACCATGACTCTTATATTTGCATGATTTATAAGTTATTGATGTAATTAACACAGATGAATTAATATGTAGATGGTGTAGTTGTCCAGGATTTGCTACCGATCAAACTTGTAACACCCGCATATAGAGCCATAGAGCAATACTATAATGAGATCGACTGAACTGCTCGTTTACAAAGCCACGCTCTTCGTCTAAAGAATGCTGTATAGCTCAAGGTGGATTCAGGATGACCATCCAATCCTTGGCTCACACGTGGCAGACCACAAGACAATTGAACATAAATCTTTGAGTTGCAAAGTTGGAGTCCTACTCCAGAAGGACGCGGTGTGACCGTCTATATGGCTCAATCCTATCCGCGATGCCGCCGGACTACGTGAATCCCAATAAAGGAGGCAACACTGCCTCTCAATATGCTTACGTTTTAACCATGCAATCTACTTTCACATGCTTTCCGAGTTATTGACATAACTAACTCGTGCGATATGAAAAACGCAGGTACCCGAAGTTTGGTGCCAGCCCATCCTCCCAAAGACTGTTCGGAGGAATGCAAAGCCTTGGCAAACGTTTTCCAACTGTTTGTCTGACTGACGTTAATCCTCAGAGCTTGGATTAAAATATATAAACCTAGGATGAGTTTGATGGGCGTGCATGAATGAAGACCACTCGATCCATGACTCTAACTCTCAAGAGCCGAGAGAGAGTATAAAGGACGCGAAGATGACGTCCACAAGGCGCGAAGGTGTACCATGATAGGAACCGCCTCGACAACACTCTAACCTCGGCGAAAGCTAGGAGAGTATAAAAGCGTCTCCGATTGAGCGCTGAGAAAGAACTCTTACCCCGCTGAAGGATCGGGGAGCGACAGAACAGCTGAGTTCGAACTCTAACCTTGGCGACCGCCAGGAGAGTATAAAAGCGTCTATGATTAAGCGCTGAGAAAGTTGCTGGAGACTCAGCACCCCCCATAATTTCTGCTCCGCTGAAGGATCGTTGAGCATATCATGAAACAAGGTAGAACTCCTACCCCGCTGAAGGATTGGGGAGCAGATTGAAAGCTGAGTTCGAACTCCAGAGAAAGTATAAAGGCACTAGAGACTTAGCGCCACAAGGGCTCCTACTCCGCCAGAGTGTCGGGGGACTGACTGAACTCCGAGCCCGGATCCTCCATGTCCGGACATGGAGGCAAAACAGTTAAGGTCCTAATCAATCCTCAACAAAGCCCTGGCCAGGCACTAAGTTAATGATTGATTGGGAGCATACCTATACACACATACTACTTTAGTGCATTTTCATTTATAATTGCATTGACTACTTATAACGCTTCATGACTTATTTGCCCATTCGCAGGTACAAGATAATGCGAAAGGAACAGAATTTTTATTACTAAACGTAGGTTTACAAAAGTTAACTAGTCAAGAACGCGAGGGCCTCACTCGCAATGATGGCAACGTGCTAATGGAAAACGAACAAAGGGTCGCATCCAGAAGGATGATGCAGGCCCCTTGAAGACCAGAAAGCAGATGCAAAGAGAACGTCCATCTGCTGATCCCAACTTACTTCCAGAATGGGAAGCTCAGATAAGGCTGGATATATCCCACGTAATAATTGAACATGATGCAACCATTTCGTCCTCGACCTTTCCCTTGATGCAAAGAGTAAACGGGAGCACTCGAGGTGACTACAATCTGACCCTTCACCGCTTGATTTCTGTCCTCGGAGCTGGGATGGGAGACTAGGGCTTAGCATGGGCTGAATACCAACAATTCATTTTTGCACTCAACTCCGGCTCTTGATGCGAGAAGTGAACATGAATCCAGAGAAGACATGAATTCGAAGTGTACTGCTCAACAAAACCCCCTGTGGATAGGGGGCACATGATACGAGCCTTGAGCAGCATAGTTCAATTACTCGATGCCTCCGTTCCCAACCGAATGACAAAAGCATGATTGACGGCTAATGCTCGTGTAGGATCAAGAAGCCCGAGGCCGACCTTCATCTATTTCAGGAATGAACTGGAAGGCCGAGCAACAATCATCAATTCGCTGGAAATGATAAAATTGATGTTCAGGTAGTGACGAAATTGGCACAGTCAGATATCAACTATCAGCTTGGGTTGAACACAAACCAATCAGGAGGCGCGCAGCATGCGGTTTCGATTCCCTACGTCATGGATGGAAACACGGGAAATGGAACAACTACCTGCAACATCCTAGATGAGAATGCAAGAATTGTAACAAACTAAGATCATGCACGACCAGTTGTAACTCCAACTCAAATGAATACTCGAGCGACATTTCATACTCAGTTCCAAGAAAGAACGCAACAATTCGAAAAACAGGAACCCGGCCAGGTCGAATGACTCGAACCATGACCCGGGGGTAATATCGACGTGGAAACAAGAAATCAGCAAAGACCCCGTTTGTAATCTCAGATTCGATGCTGGGGGCACCAGCCAGATCTTGATAATGTGCATCAATTCTTTGATGGCAACCTGCTTGCTAGTTTGATTCGGCGCCTCTCGAGAGGCGGCACTTCTCGAGATGATATGGATAACAACAATTACAGCCCTCACACGTGGGACGTCAGGATCCCCTGTTATTCCCCCGGACTTTAAATTTTCTCTATAACAAGACTTGCTCAGAGATTTTGATGAATTCAACCCTGAAGTGGATAGACTTTCATGACAAAAAGGTGTTAGCGTCGAGACAAATGAACTAGATGCCTTCCTGACTAAAGAATGGAGTACCTTCTAATTCCTGAAACGATAAGGACAAAGGAAAAGCCCTGGAAAACAATGACAATAATGTGCAATTCCAAAGAGAATCTATACCACTTATCGAGCCCATGATCTTGTTTGTCAAGCACAATTGAACCGAGCATGAGAAAGAGACTCAATAAGACTGTGATAACCATTTCGGACTATGCTGAAGCATAAACGGTGGGGCCCAACTAACTTCATAACGACATTTATTCAATCGCATTCAACAACCTTACTTGACTCCGCAACTGATCTGATGAGAGTAATCGAAGTCGCTTGAAACACCCCACCTCCATTAGGGTCACTCTCAAAGGGAATGCCCTAATTTTGGTGGAGGTTTATAAGTATAAGTCACAGATATACAAGACAAATATAATAACATGTATTTTTGAACAGCGGAAAACAACAACTTTTATTTCTTCAAAATACGTGTTACACAAACCATGCCATAATACTTCCCAAAATCATAACTGTCTTGATTACATTATTTAAAGAAGCATGAAGAAAACATAAATAAACTGCAAAAGTCCCCTAATTGCTGTCCAAAGCCATAGTCCAAAACGGAAAAGATCCAAGCAATACATTCTTTCTCTTCAAGCTGGATGCGAAAACTGGTCAAGCTGCGGTATTCCCTCCCTGAGAACCTGGGGGGGGGGGGGACGGAAGAAAAAGAGGCGAAAGGAAAAAGGGTCAGTCATAAAGACTGAGTAAGTTCTAGTGACTTTCAATGTAGAAACGGTTAAAACAACCTGTCATGTATGAACTGGAACTAAACTTAAGAATGGTGTCAAGGTGAACAAGATAGACTAAGGTGATCAGGATAAGTCAAGACAAGTCAAGTAAAGCATCACATGTTCGAGATTCGTTGCATCGACTGTACTAGTATACTAAGCCCATATCACAAGTTAATTACGAAATAAATCCCACGGCCCAATGTCATGAAATGACCCTGAAACGGGGTCTGACCCAAGTACGGGGTCCTACGGAGCGATTATCTAGTCGATCGGCACCCTACAAGTTCTAGCTCGTCAAGTGACCGTGTCATACGGCTAATCACGAATGTAGTCACCTGTGCTGGGTCCACCTTCGGGTGTATCAGCCCTAGGGTGTCAACCCCTGACACGATTCAAGATGCACAGATAAATCTACGGATACCCAGTGTCTGCCCCAGATACGTACACGATCGTAGTCCACCGAACCTACACTGGCGTACCCCACTGCCGTCGTTCACCTCTTACAATCAGCCCAGTAATCGTGCCCCACCCGGCCTAGCCCCAGGGTACCTTGATACATCTAGAGGGTTACTGCTGAAAGGGGTCGTGTCTAGGGTTTCGCCTAATAGATTAGGTCATGTAATTCGTGACCTAACCCGCCTAACAGATTAAGTCATGTAATTCGTGACTTAATCCTTTTCCAGTCTAGTCATGTCAAGATGGTTAAGTATGTCATTTCAGTTCACGACTTAACCCGCCTACGTGTCATGTCAAGTTGGCTAAGTGTTGTCATTTTCAAGTTCATGACTTAGCCCTACAAATCGTGTTCAAGTTGGTTAAATTGTCTTTTCATGTTCATGACTTAACCCTAATTGGCATTAATCGATTCGTTAATGCACCAAACCACTCACATTGGATCTTGTTCGTAGCCACTGGATTTGTCGGGCGGTTCCAGGCAGGTTTACGCTACGAACTCAACCCAACCTCAGGTTTCAAGCGCGATGTGACCAACTACCCACATTGGATCCTATTGTTTGTAGCAGCTGGATTTGCTGGGCGGTTCCGGGCAGATTTACACTACAAACTCAACCCAACCTCGAGTTGGCCACTTTCTTGTTTTCTAAAGTCATGCCCATGTTCTTATCAGATTTTGCTATTTCCACATCATGTTCATATATCAACTTCGTGCCCAACTAAGGCATGTTTAAAGTCAAGTTATGGCATGTTCAAGTCAAGTTTTCGTGCCATATTTCATGTTCTACTTATGCCAAATTTCACAGTTTATGCTTATAATTTATTCAAGTTTTGCCTATTCTACCCAATCGTATCCCCAACGTATATAAATGTACTTCGTTCACAAGCATAAACAATTCAAGAGATAAAGGGGAATAACACCAAACATGTGATAGGCATATGTGACAATTCCAACATCACTTGCATAATAAACAGGCTATAACATATCACATGGTTTCAATACTAGCATGATGATAACTTGGCATAGTAATGATTCCAACTTAATTTAACATGATGATTTCAACTTTACATCATAGGCGTAATAATCATTGCGGGCATAATAATAATTTTATTATAAACATGAAACTTTAAAGGCATAGTAATCCTAATAGGCATAGTGGATTCCAATTTAGCATTTTTAACATAATAATTCTCATAGACATAATGATTCCAATTTATCATAATGATTCTCATCTAACATTATAAACATAATGGTTCCAACTTAGCATTTTTAACATAATGATCCTCAACTAACATTATAGACATAATGATTCCAATTTAGCGTTTTTAACATAATGATTCTCAACTAACATTATAAAATGATTCTTAACTAACATTATAGACATAATGATTCCAATTTAGCGTTTTTAACATAATGATTCTCAACTAACATTATAGACATAATGATTCCAAATTTAGCGTTTTTAACATAATGATTCTCAATTAACATTATAGACATAATGATTCCAATTTAGCATTTTTAACATATCTAACATTATAAACATAATAACTCCAACTTTTCATCATAACCTAGCAATACCCAATTTTTCATTAATCATGATGGGTATATTAACATCACAGGCATAATTCCATCAATAGTCATAGCCATGGTTTAATTAGCATCATAGGCATGGTTTAATCAACATAAAGATTTCAATAAACATAGTGATTCCATGGACATGTATTAGTCCAACCTGCCAAACAATTAAGCCCAAGTGATTCATAACAACATCAAAATCATGACAAGTTCAACTTGCAACGTTGCCATAGCAATATCCCCAAATTATAATTCAAAGATAAAAAATATAAACAATGGATTAACAATAGTTCCTAAATCCGGTTTCAATTCATGGCATGTCCATATTGTTTTAGCGTTTTTGCCTAAAAAGTAACATAGAACTTACAATATGAAGCAAATAATCCAAATAAAAATCCCAAATCAATTAGTCCCAAATTCGTTGTCTAAAGCGTCATAGTTGTTGTAGCTTCTAGTTGTAGCCTTCAAGAATCGTCCTCCATCTTCTATAATTTTATTCTTTGTATTTTTAATTCAGAGCTCTAGGTTTAATGGCGGCGGCCTGAGGCTAAAATGAAATAGTATGAATTAGGCTAGGTCTTAGGTCCTTTTTATAATGTTTGTTAGTTATTTTAGACCGTCGATGGAGCTTGATTCAATAATAGCCGTTCGTTTGAAGGAGAGGCCAATCAGGAGCTGACACCTAGCCCTAGTGACAAGGCAAGGCTCAGAAAATCGACCAAACACAGACCAAGCCAGCCAAGAACTGACCAGCCAGCCTATTCTGACCTGGGCGCACTTGGCAGGTGCGCCAGGCTAAAAATGTACTGGCGCACTTCCCAAGTGCGCCAGTTCATTTTTGTTCTGGCGCACTTCCCAAGTGCGCCAGTGCATTCTGACCCATTTTCTGGTTTTCGCCCAACTTCGTCCGTCCATATCTTCTTCATACGATATCCGTTTTACGCAAACTCGGACTCTATCTCAAGCAGAATTCCGAGACGAACGCAATGGCGTATCCCGTTTACCTTAATTCTTTGATTTGTAATTAATTATACTTTAATTTTTGAATCTTACTGTTATAAAATACACGGGGTGTTACATCGCTGATGCCCGATGAGGCAATCCTCACTATCTGACTAAAGAGAAGAGATGATATCAAAACAAATGTGGTTCAACCATTCGCATATACAATTCTGATTTTTGCTAAATTGAGAAACAGTACAGAATGATCTGGGTCGACTAAGATTGCTGAACCTGCAACTCTTACCAGATGCAATGACAGGAAGTGTAAAATCTTCAAGATTAAATGCCTTATTGACTCAATCAACCGCCATCGATACTGGGGGCATAAGTACTGATCTCGCTTGTCCTCCAATGGCACTGAGAGCACAAGTGTTGGTTCATAGACTAACTTTAAAGACAATCCTGGCATGAAATGGGATTCAAAACATGTACGTCATGCCTCCGGAGTACAATCTTACTCATCTTTGCCGACCAAGCGAGCTAGCTTGTGGATCGAATGTGAACATAAAGACTCAAACTACACCGAATGGAAGGTGTGACAAACCTATTTACTACCTCCTGATGGTGATGATCCTATAGGCACTGGTCCACATAATTTTAACAACATCCCTTACTGACTACTTCATATGTGAATATTGGATTAAGAAATGATCCGTAACAATTGTGGATTCTCTCGACTACGATCCAGAGTGATCATGGCTTTTGAATTCCTTTCTGTTACGATTCAATGCGATTTTAAGATCCTGAATCAATATCAAGATATCAGGCTAGTCCAAACTTGAGTACAAATGACAAATTCGTATGTTGATTCTGATGTGCTTTATCCCAACAGTCCAGTTGTTAGCTCAGAGCCCAAAGATTCTTATATCACCCCATGATTTGGGTGGCTACTTCATTTATTGACTCATATGTAAAAGAAAGTCCAACCCTACCACGCGCTTGGCTTGCATAGAGTGATGATGTTGTTTAGCGACGACCTATGAGTGTAGGATCACGCTCGGGAGCCGACAATTTAGCATGACTTCTGACGGATGAATTAGATCTTTTGATTTGACAAGGTTTAAACAATTTCTTGATCGTCTCGAATACTCCTCTCATAGAACTTAGCCTGATTAGCTCCAATGGAAGCAATGCAACAATTGGATAAAGCCTTCTCAAGGACAAATGATATTCTAGAAAGATTTGGGTCAACATATTCAAAGCACATCTCATCCTCGATAAGATGTACTTTGGGGGGCAAAATGTTAGCTTGCTTTGTGGACATGCTACCCAAAGCAAAGATCATGTTGACACACCTCTGGGTAAATGCTGTCTCATATGGAATCTCTGGATAACATCGCTCTCTGGCATTGGAAGCATCGTCAGAAGACACAAGGCAGTTTGGTCAAAATCACAACATCAGTATAAACTGGCCCGAAACCCCTATCAAATGACCTCATTTGGATCTATTCACCTTATTAGCTTGTAGCCCTTTGAATTAGCTTCAGTTTGAGCTTTGGTTTGGCTCAATCGGACTTACGGTTTGATAGTTACGCCCATTTCCGTGAACGGGTGTAAGCTGGCATATGACCGCGATCCGATCCGCCCTTGCCTACGCGATCCGATCCGCACTTGCCTACGCGATCCGATCCGACCTTGCCTACGCGATCTGATCCGATCCCCGAGGACATGGCGAAGGTCCTGACTAAGTCCATCACGATCCGAGATGCATGGATCTTGCGACACCTGTCCACAACTGTCATATTGACCAATTCTTCATCAAGCCTCGATCCGATCCGATATTCTCGGGATTTGCGCCACGTGTGACCGCGATCTGCTTGACAGAATCAGCTATAAATACACCTTCAGAGGGCATTTTCAAGGGACTTTTGGCATCTCCTTATCCATGGCTGCCATGGCTAACACTTCTCCATGAATAACTATCATCTTCCTCAATAAAAATTCAATGAATTCGGAGAGAATGATTCATTGTAATTGTAATCCATGAATGAAATGAGGAAATATGAAGTGGACGTAGGCTCGTTAACGCCGAACCACTATAAAAATCTTGTTGTCTCACTTTTTCTATATTTTTCAGTTATTTCTTCATATCCTATGCTCAAAATACGACGATTTGGGTGTTAGGACCATTTTTTGGTCTAACAAGTCAAAAATAAATTCCAGAAAATTCAAATGAGGCAAGTGGGAGAACAATCGCGAAAACAGACCATTGTGGGATGACCCACAATCGACCTGGATCGACCCAACCTATAAGTTAAAAATAAATTCTAGAAAATTCAAACGAGGCAAGCGGGAGAATAGCAGTGAAACTAGACGTTGTGGGACGACACATAATCGGCCTAGGTCGACCGAAGGTCGGTTGGGTCGACCCTAAGGTCAACTCCATGGGTCGGTGGGTCGACCCACTACTGATCTAGGCAGGATTATTCGGTGATTCTAGACTGTTTTTTGACCGGATTCATTGTTGACTCAGCACCACGTGTATGGTTAAGATTAAAACCGTAGAATCTAAAGGCTGATGCTGACTTTGGGAATTTATAAATAGGTGGCTTCTCCCATTCCAATCTACCCCATGTCTTCATACCTTCGGTCTCTATGAAATTATTCTAAAAATATAGACATACAATGGAGGAATGCTGCTGAATCTTAGATCTACAGAGATAACATTCAACACTTGCATACATACAACTAAAGGAATTGGATTGGACTTTTTTAATGGCATATAGTTATATATATAAGAGATTAAATCTCTTCTTCACCAAGACCCAAGATGAGTTCCCTGTCATTTTCGGATCGATTTCTTAGACTATTACATGACAATTAAATAAAATTGGGTTAGGATTTATAGTGTTTATAAGATATATGCTATGCATGTTTTTCACTATTAATCACCTATGCCATTATGATAAGTGAAACATATGCCTGTATTATCGGGTAAGTAAAAAGTTATACGTATACATCTTCCTTTTCCCTATTTCTATATTTAGTTTATTTCCGGTCTTGCCTATGTGATTTGATTTTGTTTTCCTTCCTCTGTTTTCCATTTTTATTTATGCTAAGTTTAACGATCTAAGATTTTTGAAAATAAATTTTGAATTTAATATGAATTTTAAATAAAGTTTAAAAGGTTTAAATTATTGTTGAATCAAATTTTAAGGCAACAACAATATTTTAATAGGCTGAAAGTTTAATTTTATTGTGAAATTAGTTATAACAATTTTGTTTGGAGAAAATATTTCTTCATTAATCGATTTTTCAAAATTTAGTTGTAGTTCAGTCGCGAAAGGCGATTATGATTTGAAATTAAATCATAATTAAATATTTGTTGCAAATTTTTGTTCAGTTTCAGTTCGCGTAGTCTTAAAATAATTTATAAAATTTTACTGCAATTTTTATTTTGGAAAATAAGCATATAATTTTCTAACGTATTTTAGGGTAACTGGGGTCCTGCTGACACTTTACAGAATTGATTAACCAATTTATTTTTTCCCTGTTTCGGGATTGTAACACATCGCTATACACGATTTTATTATTATTTTGGTGTTGTCTGCAGTTGATGATTAAAGATAAATTAAATAACGACATGGTTGATCATCTCCATGAAACATAAAATGCTGAAGTTGTGATACATACATTAGAATTTCTTTTACAGTTCACCTTGCACGCTGAGGAGAAAAATACATCTATATTAAGAAGATAATATACACGTGTTGAGCAAAATCAGGTTAATGAGGACATTTGTCTGCATATTGGACAGTGCTTTTGAATTTGTGTTAACCGGCATGACAACTTGAGATATATTTATTTTATTTGTCCATCTTCCCAATTCACGAAAGAGAAAAATAGAAGCAAGCAGACAAACTCCTCATCCATTTAAACAGCAGCTCTCCCTTTATTTAATTTTCCCTCTCATGGTTTTCTCCTTTCAAGTCTGCCATTGATCCGGCCACCACTATAGCTAAGTTGCTGTCAGGCCCCAACTCCTTTCCTCATACAATCACCCTTCCTTTCCCCTTTATAATAGTAATGTCAGCTCCTTCTCCAATTTGAAATCGTCCGATCTTTCACATATAACTCATCATCTCCCGTCCGCTAACCATCATTGTTCCCAGCATGCACTGTCTTTTTTTCAAACCGCTCAGCCTTCCCGAAGCTTCACCTCCACATCTCCCAAAGCTGAGATTCCTTTCCTCAGGTCATGCATGTGTGCACTCAGCTACACCTCCATTCAAGTTCGAACCATTGCACCAATCGCCTAACTTCGCTCCGACCAGTGCGGGCACAACCTTCCAGCAGCTCGCATCAGGTTCGACCAATAAACCCTCCAACACCCATTCCAGGTCATGAGCATGTCTCACATGCACTTTCATGCACGATTTCTTTTGCTGCTGAAAGTTCATTTATATATATATATATAACGAAAGGGAAAGAGAGACCATAAAAGAAGAAAACAAAAGAGAGAGAAAAGAAAGGGAGACAGAACACAAGAAGGAGTGACGTAAAGAGAATGAAACGCTTTCATACCAAGACAAAAAATGCGGTCATTTACTAGAAAGCATTGTGGTGAGAACACCTGAATTTAAAATTTATTATTTAATATTTAATTATATAGATTATTGGGTATTTGAAATAATGTGTGTTGATATTGGTTGATGATAGTGCGATCATGGACCATGTTTTGTATGCGATGGTTGTGAACGAGTATAGTTGTCGATATAAACCATATTTTGATATGCATTAGTGTGTAACGCGTATTGAATAGTTATTGCTTTTATGGATGCATGGATTGTTGTAATTTTGTTAGTATATTTGTGTGCCACTTTGATTCTTCTGTAGAATAGCGGTAAATAATTAAGTTGATTTCCATCAAAGAATAATTTATATTAGTTAATTGATTAAAATATTATTTAAAGGAAACTTTATGATGATATTTTATAAATTTAAAATATAAAATAATATGTTTTATCTTAAAATGTTAATAGCTTAAGTATGTTGAAAATGTTTAATATTATTTTATAAATTTGGTAGAACCATTGGCGGAGCAATTCTATATTTAAATACCAATTTAATGGAATAGATATAATATTTGTGAACAAAATCATAAATCGAATATTAAGTAATAAGGATTATTTTGTGAATTAAATATTTGTGAATAAAAATTGTAAATTGAATATTAAAAATGTTAATTATTTTTTGAGTTAAGTCTAAAGTCAATGATAATCATCTTATGAATCAAGTATGGAATACAATGTAAATTTGAAACCTAAATATAATAACTAGTTCCAATGTAAAGTTTGGGTAAATTGGTTTAGACGAAGCGATCTTCAGATATTTGATATAATTTGTGTGGATGATGACTAATGCTATTTATGGAATTTAACAGAGAAAATATCGTAATTCCGCTCATAGTATCGGTTTGATACAGAAACATATATTGGATATAAGAAGTTCGATTCTAACTGATTGTGTGTGTGTATATATATATATATACACACACATCTGGTGTGTATCGTTTGGAATAAGTTGAATGATATGGTAATTACATCTTTTTTACCAAGTAAGGCTTGAGTTAATTTTGGAAGTTAATATGGGTTTAAGTGGATAAAAGAGAAAAATTGAATGTCTTCGAATAGATTAGATTAGTTCATGATCTTTGGAACTAGTTATACTCTTCGAGTATGAATGTGAATATAAGTTCAAGTCATCAGCGTGGAAAAGAAACAATTCTAGTTTAAGTATTTGTATATTTATATAGGTTTTCAGCTATTTAAACAGGATATGTTAATTTTAAAAATATTTAAATAAAAACTTATTGTTTCAAAGATATGTATATGTTTGAACTATTATATTTGTATACTTCGTCAAAGTTAAATATATGTTAAGCAATTAGTTTAAACAATTCTATATTAAAGCTAGCCTATATATATAATTATTCTTAACAAATGTATTATTTTCAAATATTTTATTTAATTAAATTGGAATTGGTTCGGTCCTGAAACCTTTGATTTGAATATAATGAATCTGTTTTGAATGATTTTAATGAATTTGAATTAAGGAAATATTGAAATCGTGATCCTTGGTTTATATTGATTGTTCAAAAGTAGGGCATTAAGAAAAAGACTATCTATAAACGATCATCTCTTAAACAATCATTTCTAGATTTAGAAAAAGATTAAGAGATGTATGTGTATATATATGATGGGAAGCACTTGATTTGAAATATAAAGCGCTGGTTATTTGGAAAGACCGGGATTGGAATTTATTTTTCGAAAACCATTTGAAATAACCATACGACGTAAGTAATGAAATATGAAGACGAGTGTTGAAGACCGTGGTTCTTTACATTGAATGGACAGCCTGCTAATTGATTTCTTTACTGAATAGCTACGCTAGAGAGATTCCCCTATTACTAGAGTGGCAGAAAATCCGAATGTATTTGGAGAATTTTCGTATTTTGTTCCGTTCAGACCTAGAATGGACTTGTATGGATTGTGTGTTTAACATTGTGATTGACAGGATAACACTGATTTCCATTGATATGTATCTGGTTTGTGACGTACGAGCTCGAAGTGGTTATGTATAAATGGAAATCAGTGGTCATGTTGTGAGTGGACAATGTGACATACTTAATATATGAAATGAGCTTGTATAATGATGGCATTGCTTATCTAGGCATGCTTTGTGTGTGACGTGACATCGACAAACCTCACACCTCGGATTGATGAGAAACTGGCGGTTAGATTGTATACTTATATATGATTGATGATGAAGGTGCATCTGTAGGAAACCACTTATGAACTTGGGGAAATTGGGTATGTTCAGGAGGTCGTGTCTGGTCGAAAACCATTGATCTGCCCTGCGATTTTGTTGTTGGTGTCCGAGATGGATGAAAAAGCCGTGTTACACTTCGCTTCATATCCCTGATTGATCTTTCATGCTAGGAGTCATCAAATTGGAAACCCAAATCTCCAATACGAGCTATACGGATTTTGATTGTGTACTTATATGTCAATATAACCAATTGGGGTTATAGGGGCTATGATTCTATATTTATTTGCGAAATGGTTCCCACACTGTATGTAATAACTAAAAGAGGATTTTCACGTACGAAACCATGTTTGGTTATCATGAGACAAAACTCACACATTTGGTGTGTGCTTGCATTGTGTGATATGGGACAAGCTTATAATAGCTTCATTTTTCCAAAAAGTCATTGCGAATTTGTATGGATGGGTATTCACATGGGGTAAACCCGTTCCGCATTAGCGGCGTGGTCCGCTGAATTTCCCAACTTTAAAATAAATCCTAAAGTAATTGTTTTATGTTCTCACACCAGTCCCATGACTGATCTGGAGTTTATTGTTCCTTCCTAAACTCTGGGTGCCCACTAATTTTTATACGGGCAGCTAGTAGTTTAGTTTTACATTTATAGATCGTTACAGCAAGATTTCGAAGTGCTTTTTGGATTGGAGTTCACACTAGAGGTTGGAGCTTCCGCTATATCATATTATTTCTTCCGCTCAGAATATATTTATATCTTTTCTTCCGCTGTATATATGTCGTAACTCTGATATCCCATGTAACTCTGATGTAATATTGAATTATGAAATAAAGGTTCTATTATTTTGCTCAATGTATGTATGTACACAAAACAATTCGTCTTTGTGAACAATTTAAGTTGGTTTAATTACCGGCGAAAATCGGGCAAAAAAAGATGGGTCATTACAGTTGGTATCAGAGCTTGGGTTGATACAAAGCTACGGGGTATGCCATATTTTGAAAAAAAAATGGGACTTATCAGAGTTATAATATCTCGTTAGAGATAGGGTCAGGAATACCATATTATGAGATTTGGAATATTTCGTTGAGAGAGCGTATTTTGAAAATAAATTATTTTGAACTAAGTAAATCATTTGAAAATCATGTTGAAAATAACTTTTAATAATACTTTTGAGAATTTTAATCGACGTCGTGATAGGACTATTGGTATATATGAAGATTTTGAATATACGCAGGGCCGGTGTATGTATGAAGCCTTACACGTACGCGACAGATATAGAGTCACACTTTAGTCGCTCAAGGATGGTTCTACTAATGACCATGGCACCATCAGTAGTTATTTTCGAGTTTCAAAGTGGGATGACTATACGATTCCAGTTAGGATGTCGAGGAATACTATTTTGACAAATGTATGTATGTTAATATAAATTCAACATAAGGTGGATAATAAGTATGAGTGAAGATCAAACCATTTTTTCGACAACTGGAAATATACATTTTGGAAGTGCACGTACATAAAATAATATGTAAAACATTACGTTTAAGACATGTTGAAGTATCGCTACATCTTTTAGAATTACAATGGTAGTAGATCAAACCGTGACAAGACTTGAATATGAAGATCTAGTAAGATATCATTTTGGCCATTTCGACAAATATAAGCAATCGATTCGCATGTATACCTAGTATGAATTTAGAATGACAAATACAAGCTAAACTAAGTTGCTTCCAAAGAATAAACTACTTATGATTGTATCTTTAGGAGCGCTTGACTTTCCTATCTTGGCTTAGGCTAGTTCCATCGTTTAAATTCGAACCATTGAGTAGCATTGTTCATTTCCCTTTACTTAAGCTTGGTCAAATATTTTGACTTGAATTATCGTACTTTGAAATGCCTATACTCGTATCCCTGGGCACTCCTGACTTTCTTGTCTTGATCCTGTTGAGGATTTGGACCAAACTTATTTGATCTTGAGTAGTTCATCTTTTGATTTAGGCATGTTTTGATTTAGGCCATTATACCTTTTGATGCTCATTTGATATTAAGCTTTTGTTTTGAATACGTGGAACTTGACTTGATCCATGTATGTATACCCTTTTGTGTCGATTTCCGAATGAAACCAAAATCGAGTTCAACTAAATAAATTTGATTTGTCCAAGACATTATGTTTACGGAACTTAAACAAACAAGTTTTGCATAGAAATTTGGAAGTGTTTGAAATATATAATTTAATTATGCAAGGAAAATGGATTTTGAAAGACGAACAGTAAGGATTTGGTTCCAAATATTGAAACTTATTTCTAATGTTTGAATAGTGATAATTTGAAACATGCACGTATTAAATTAAAGTGCGCAGCGAAAGCGTGATGGTATATTTGAATAAGAATGAATAAAGCCCTATAGTATGGTTAAAATGAGTTATGTTTGAAGAGAGAAAAAAAGTTGCAACTATTTGAATTGTAAAGAGATTTCTGAGATTTTGACTTATGGTTCTTGAAATATTCTATCTTGTGATATTCGAAGATATTTGAAATGAAGGAAATGTAAACGATTTTTCGAAAACTTTGAAAACTAGAAAGGCTTGAATTTGTATGAAATTAGATTTGAAAGGTTCGAATGGTTTAAATACGATCATGGATTTCGAAATATGGAACATAAATTGCATTCTTGAAATTTGAAAATTTTATTTTCAATTGGATAAATTTGGTTTCCAACTGGTTTACATATGATGAATAGTTGATAAATGAGATTTCGATGACTGGAATACCGATATTTTGAAATGTTTGAAAACGACAAGTATTTGTAAATTATGGTTGCAAAATGATATACAACTTCGGGATATGAAATGATTTGGTTTATTCGAGTAACCGTGACTAAAACTAGGCTGTGATGAGGTATTTGATTTCGTATGATGGGTGGTTCTCCATGGCCTTGTCATGAGGATGAATTTCTCGAACAAATAACGTATAGATTTGATTAGGGTATGTTAAAACTTTGAAAGCAAATTTGGTTTTGAAAATCCCGAAGTAACTTATGTATATGGAAAAAATATATAATATTTCAATGGTTTGTATTGAAAATGGGATTCTAAGTCGGAGAAATCACTTTAATATTTTCTAAATGTGTTACAAACGATGACTTGTAGTCAGAATATAAACTCGAAATTCTTTAATTAACCCTTCCAAATTTATACCTTCCTAATATAACGATTTGAGTTTTGTTTAATAAGCTTTCATATAAAGGTTTTGGCAAATTTAATCATACGAAATTTTCTTGCAAGTTGTGTTGATAAATTTAGACTTAATATAAGAATTTGTAAGTTTACCAAATTTATATGTCAGATTTATTTTGCTTATGTATAATTCCATGAGCTCTCCTTTTTTAAGACGAAAAGCCTTAAGTAGAGGAGAATGTAACGATCTAAGATTTTTGAAAATAAAATTTGAGTTTAATATGAATTTAAATAAAGATCTAAAGGTTTAAATTATTGTTGAATCAAATTTTAAGGCAATAATAGTATTTTAACAGATTGAAAGTTTAATTTTATTGTGAAATTAGTTATAACAATTTTTTTTGGAGAAAATGTTTTGTCGTTAATTGATTTTTCAAAATTTAGTTGTAGTTCAGTCGTGAAAGGCGATTATGATTTGAAATTAAATCATAATTAAATATTTTTCGCAAATTTTTATACAGTTTCAATTCTCGTAGTCTTAAAATATTTTATAAAACTTTACTGCAATTTTTATTTTGGAAAATAAGCATATAATTTTCTAACGTATTTTAGGGTAACTGTGGTCCTTCTGACACTTTACAGAATCAATTAACCAGTTTATTTTATCCTTGCTTCGGGATTGTAGCACATCATTATACACGATTTTATAATTAGTTTGGTGTTGTTCGCAATCGATGATTAAAGATAAATTGAATAACGACATGGTTGATCATTCCGTGATACATAAAATGTTGTAGTTGTGATACATACATTTGATTTTCTTTTACATTTAGCCTTGCACGCTGAGGAGGAAAATACATGTATATTAAGGAGATAATATATACACGTGTTGAGCAGAATCAGGTTAATGAGGACATTCGTCCGCATAGTGGACACGGCCTTTTGAATTTGTGTTAACCGGCATGATGACTTGAGATATATTTATTTTATTTGTCCAAATTCCCAATTCACGAAAGAGAAAAATAAAAGCAAGCAGACAAACTCCTCATTCGTTTAAACAAAGGCTCTCCCTTTATTTAATTTTCCCTCTCATGGTTTTCTCCTTTCAAGTCCACCGCCATTGATTCGACCACCACTATAAGCAAATTGCTGCCAGGCCCCCACTCCTTTCCCCAAGCAATCACCCTTCCTTTCCCTTTATAACAGTAGTGTCAGCTCCTTCTCCAATTTGAAATCGTCCGGTCTTTCCCATATAACTCATCACCTCCTGTCCGCTAACCATCATTGTTCCTAGCATGCACTGTCTTTTTTCAAAATCGCTCAGCCTTCTCGAAGCTTCACCTCCACATCTCCAAAAGCTGAGTTTCCTTTCCTCCGGTCGTGCATGTGTGCACTCAGCTGCACCTCCATCCGAGTTCGAACCATTGCACCAATCGCCTAACTCCGCTCCGACCAGTGTGGGCCTAACCTTCCAGCAGCTCACACTAGGCTCGGCCAATAAACCCTCCAACACACATTCCAGGTCATGAAAATGTCTCGCATGCACTTTCATGCACGATTTCTTTAGCTGTTGAAAGTTTATATATATATATACAACACACACACACAAATATATATATATAAGGGAGAAAACGAAAGAGAGAGAAAAGAAAGGGAGACAGAGCGCAAGAAGGAGTGACGCAGAGAGACTAAAACGCTTTCGTACCAAGATAGAAAACGCGGTCATCTACTGGAAAGCATTGCGATGAGAACACCTGGATTTAAAATTTATTATTTAATATTTAATTATATAGATTATTAGGTATTTGAAATAATGATTGCTGATATTAGTTGATGATATTGCGATCACAGACCTTGTTTTGTATGCGATGGTTGTGAACGAGTATAGTTGTCGATATAAACCATATATTGATACACGTTAGTGTGTAACGCATATTGAATAATTATTGGTTTTATGGATGCATGGATTGTTTTAATCGAGTTAGTATATTTTTGTGCAACTTTGATTCTTCCGTAGAATAGTGGTAAATAATCAAGTTGATTTCCATCAAATAATAATTTATATTAGTTAATTGATTATAATATTATTTAAAGGATACTTTGTGATGATATTTTATAAATTTAAAATATAAAATAGTATGTTGTTATCTTAAAATGTTATTTGCTTAAGTATGTTGAAAATGTTTAATATTATTTTATAAATTTGGTTGAACCGTGGCAGAGGAATTCTATATTTAAGTACCAATTTAATGGAATCGATATAATATTTGTGTACAAAATCGTAAACCAAATATTAAGTGATGAGGATTATTTTGTCAATTAAATATTTGTGAATAAAAATTGTAAATTGAATACTAAGAAATGTTAATTATTTTTTGAGTTAAATCTTAAGTCAATGATAATCATCTTGTGAATCAAGTATGGTATATAACGTAAATTTGAAACCTAAATATAGTACCTAGTTCCAATGTAAAATTTGGGTAAATTGGTTTAGACGAAGTGATCTTCAGATATTTGATATAATTTATGTGGATGATGACTAATATTATTTGTGGAATTTAACAGAGAAAATATCATAATTCCACTTATAGTATCAATTTAATGAGGAAACATATATTGGATATAAGAAGTTTGATTCTAACTGATTGTATATATATGTATATCTAGCATGTATCGTTTGGAATAAGCTAAATGATATGGTAATAAAATCGTTTTAACCAAGTAAGGTTTGAGTTAATTTTGGAAGTTAATATGGGTCTTAATGGATGAGAGAGAAAAGTTGAATGTCTTTGAATCGATTAGATTAACTTAAGATCTTTGGAACTAGTTATACTCTTCGAGTATGAATGTGAATATAAGTTCAAGTCATCGGCGTGGAAAAGAAACAATTCCAATTCAAAGTATTTGTATATTTATATAGGTTTTCAGCTATTTAAACAGGATATGTTAATTTCAAAAATATTTAAATAAAACCTTATGGTTTTAAAGATATGTATATGTTTAAAGTATTATATTTGTATATTTCTTCAAAGTTAAATATATGTTAAGCAATTATTTTAAACAATTCTATGTTAAAGCTAGTCTATATATATAATTAGTTTTAACAAATGTATTATTTTCAAATATTTTATTTAATTAAATTGGAATTGTTTCAGTCCTGAAACCTTTGATTTGAATATAATGAATCCGTTTTGAATGATTTCAATGAATTTGAATTAAGGAAATATTGAAATCGTGATCTTGGTTTATATTGATTGTTCTAAAGTAGGGCATTAAGAAAAAGACTATCCATAAACAATCATCTCTTAAACAATCATTTCTAGATTTAGAAAAGGATTCAAAGATGTATGTGTATATATATGATGGGAAGCACTTGTTTTGAAATATGAAGAGCTGGTTATTTGGAAAGACCTGGATTGGAATTTATTTTCCGAAAACCATTTAAAATAACCATATGACGTAAATAATGAAGATATGAAGACGACGATTGAAGATCGTGGTTCTTCACATCGAACGTACTGCCTGCTGATTGGTTTCTTTACTGAATAGCTACAGTAGAGAGATGCCCCTATTACCGGAGTGGCAGAAAGTCCGAACGTATTTGGAGAATTTCCGGTTTTTGTTCTGTTAAGACCTAGAATGGACTTGTATGGATTGTGTGTCTGACATTGTGATTGATGGCATAACACTGATTTCTGTTGATATGTATCTGGTTTCTGACGTACGAGCTTGAAGTGGTTATGTATGGATGGAAATCAGTGGTCATGTTGTGAGTAGATAATGTGACATACTTAAGATATGAAATGACCTTGTATGATCATTGCATTGCTTATCTAGGCATGCTTTGTGTATGACGTGACATCGACAAACCTCACACCCCGGATTGATGAGATACCAGTGGTTAGGTTATATACTTATATATGATTGATGATGAAGCTGCAGTAGTTGGGAAACCACTTATGAACTTAGGGAAATTGGGTATGTTTAGAGGGCCGTGTCTGGTCGAAAACCATTGATCTGCCCTGCGATTTTGTTGTTGGTGTCCAAGATGGACGAAAAAGCGGTGTTACACTTCGCTTCGTATCCCTGATTGATATTTCATGCTAGGAATCATCAAGTTGAAATCCAAATCCCCAATACGAGCTATACGGATTTTGATTGTATACCTATATGTCAATATAACCAATTGGGGTTATGGGGGCTATGATTCTATATTTATTTATGAAATGGTTTCCACACTGTATGTAACAATTAAAAGAGGATTTTCACGTATTGTAACACCCCACGTCCATTAATGTCACTCACAAAGGGAATGCATTAACTTCCATGGAGGTTTTAAGTGAATATAGAACAGTAAAATTACAACAAGACAGATATAAAATAGTACTTGGAAATTCAAAAACTTTATTTCGTTGTAGCAGAAGTCAAAACATGTTTGATTACATCATAACACCATACTCAATGTCAAGTACAATATCTATCTTGATAAAACAAGTACATAATCCCATTACATGAATAGCCATTAAAAAGAAAGATAACAAGCTGGACTTTACTTCAGCAGTCTAAGCTTTCCAGTAGATAAGCGATCCAACTAGACTCCACTAGAACTTGGCCCAACCTGCGGACCTGAAGGGAGAAAAAGGATGGAAAAGAGGGGGTCAGACATAAAGTCTAGTGAATATGATAATTCTACAATACTATTACCAAAATAACCGGACTAAGGCATAAGCTGGAAAACAAGAAAATGTCTATGAAGAGCAGATTAAGGACATAGACAATCGCTAAAGGCAACGTTATAGGCGCTCCTAAATACTAAAGGATAAACACTATACTGCACCACACCAGTCACCCTAAAGATTCATCCCACTTAGCTTCACTTAGAAACTTTCCCAATGGCTTTACGTACCCCTAGCTGACTACATAGGCGCCGCCTGCCCCTATCTCCACTAGGTGTACCCTACTTCCCATTATTCGATCGGCTCCCTAACTCGTAGATACCCGTGCTGGCCCCATAGTGGGGTGTATCACTCCCCTAAAGTGGCAACCTGATACAACGGACATGCACGGCTTATACCTACATGATGCAACAATGTCTTACCTACCAGCCCGGGTCCACACACGCATATGAAACCCGTTGGACTTGCGTTGCCACCGCTCCCTGTTTTGGCCTCTTATAGTCAAACCCAGTATGCGTGTCCCGTCCTCGACTTGGGTCGAGCCCACAAAGATACGTTTTGGGAAACTGGTTGAAATGGGCCCCCACTATTTACCACAAGCATTCCACCTAAGCTTGTCCCCATTAGTCCATCCCACTTAACCCACTTAGTCATGTTCATTTACATGTGTGTTTGGTTAAGTCTAATCGTATTTCAAATGCCTCTAAAGGCAACCACCAGATTCCTCATGCCACCCAAGGCACCTACTTAACCCCCATGTCCCACCTTACATGATTATCTGGTTAAGTATTTCTTAGTTCATTAAGGCCATAACCTCGTAAAGACCTCTCACATTAGACTGGCATTTATGGCAGCTGGATTTGCCGGGCGGGTCCGGGCAGTCTTACTCCATAAAAGAGTCTAACCTCGTGTCTTTACAACTGTTATGCTTTAGTTTGGGCCTAGGACCTCTCACATTGGGCCGACATTTGTGACCGCTGGATTTGCCGGGCGGGTCCGGGCAGGTTTACATCACAAACGGGTCCAACCTCGTGTCCTAAGCATTGATTATTAATAATAATCCACTTTCCCCCAATTTTAATAATTCCCTACTTGAATTATTGATTACTTCCAATTTTTAACAATGTCCATAATTGACTCAATTATGGACATCCATTCATGGTATGCAAAATCTTACGAAATTGCACCCAATTTATTAATTCCTAATATTACCCCTACCCCACGTTTGAACGTTTATTCGCAAAATATATGTTAGACTCGAATAGCCTAACTCATAGCATAAAAGAGATTATCATAATAACAACATGTATATGTGACCAAATGAATCATAATAAGGGGTGAAACTTGCATATGTCCAACTTGCATAGATTATACATGTCATGGACCTAAAGGTGTCAACTTGTTCAAAATTCACCTAATATAATCTCAATCAATTTTCATAAACTTACATATGAACATGTGTGAATCAACATCATCTAATTTTTTAACAACATGGTTTTATATGGGTACACCTTACTCAATAGGCAAATTCCCATATTCAAGTATTATTTAATTATAGTTTCAAGTTTATGGGTACACCTAACCTAATAGGCAAATTCCCATAAACAAGATCCATTTAAAAAAAAAAAACTTTAAGCATGTTCCAACAACATCATGATTTTACAACATAATATAGCATGATTTATAACATGGCATAGTATGATAGTATAACATAGCTTGACATGATTCTCAACATAGAACGACATAGCATAAGAGAATTTACAACATAGCATGACATAGCATATATAATTTACATCATACGACAACATAATAACATAATAAGAGATCCACAATATATAGAATTTACAATTACAAATCACATCACTTTCTTGTGATCCATTCATAACTGAGTCAAATTAGTTTGTAATAGTCTTGTGAGAATCATCATACTCACCAACAAAAGAAAAGAATTAGAGAAAGAGAGATCTTTTGATTTGATTTGTGTAGATTTAGTTGTAGATGATTAGGCTTCCTCTTCTTAGTTTGTGACGGCTACGCTGAACTCCATGGCAGCAGCATGACGGTAGCTTCTCTAATTTTACAAGTGATTTAGGTTTAGGGTCTACCCACTTATTTATAGATTTTAGAATGCATTTAGGCCATTAGATTTAACCTAGAAATAACCGCAGCCGTTCAGACAAGATGGGGTTTATCTTGTTGACTCAGCAATGAGTCAGAAGTGACTCAGCAAACACTCAGCAATATATATATATATATATATTTATATATTCTACAATGTACACATTAGATACATCCCCCCCCCTTTTACACACTTATTATTGTTTTTATATACATATTAGATACATCCCCTCTCTTACACACTTATTAATATTTTTATATTCATATTAGATACATCCCCTCTCTTACATACTTATTAATATTTTTATATTCATAATAGATACATCCCCTCTTCTACACACTTATTATTATTTTAGCAACTTTAGTGTTAATAGAAAATTCGGGGTGTTACATTCTCCCCTCCTTTTAGGATTTCTTCCCCGAAATCTTCAAGTCTGGAAGAATGTATATCCTACCATCCAAACGTCCATCTACTCATCCATCATACACAGGCATCCATTGTCCTTACAGACTTCTAATGCTTTCATGTTGAAATGCACAGTGTGTGTATATGTCCGTATCTAATGCAAAATCAGGCGATCCACTGATTCAGTTGACCTCCTTAATGCAACTATGATTGTGCCATGCATCCATTATGTATGCAAAAGATCCTAATTGCTTACATACTACTTCTATATGTGTGCACACCCGTTCAACCGAATGCAGCATCCATATGATGGTACAACCATTATACATCCATTATACTAAATACATCCATATATATGCAATATGCAATATGAAGTGACTGAGCCGATCTAGTGCCTAAAGTGTGTGTATATATGCATCCACGAGCAACCACTAGCAAACACTTGCATCCATTTTGCATCCATCATACATAACATGTCTCAAACACATGTTTCAACCATAGGATTATCCTAACTAAAGGTCAAAGATACTAATGAGAGGACATACTAAAGATAAGATAAGATAAGCTAAGCGATAAAGGAGAAATTAAAAGACATACCCTCAAAAAGAAAAGGGTACAACGAACGCATCTTCTCTTCTGTCTCCCAAGTTGCGTTGCTCTCATCATCTCCCCATTGCACTTTAACCAGTCTGACCTCTCGATTCCTCAACTTTTTGATCTCCGACCCAAGAATGCATGTAGGAGCTCGTCTAATTGTTGCATCACGCTCTATTTCCACCTCTTTAAGCAAGCTCGGCTCTACCACCTCCGCGGTCTTGTGCAAACACTTCCTCAAATGTGATACATGGAATACGTCGTGTACTCCACTAAGTTTCTCAGGCAACTCCACCCTATATGCCATCTTCCCAACCCTGTCTTTTACAGGAAACGGCCCTACAAACCTTGGTGCTAATTTCCCCATGGACCCAAAGCGAACAACATTCTGTAACGGAGATACTTTGATAAAAACCATGTCCCCAATGTCAAACTCAAGATCTGTCCTCCTCTTATCAGCATACGATTTTTGCCTATTTGTGCTGCTTTCATCCTCCTTCGAATCAACTCAATCTTCTCCGAGGTTTCCCTAACCATATCGGGCCCAAGTAGGATTTTATCGGTAGATTCCCACCAACATGTAGGCGAACGGCAAGGCCTTCCATAAAGAGCTTCGAAAGGTGCCATGCCAATACTAGACTGAAAGCTATTATTATATGCGAATTCTACTAACGGAAGGTGCTCTTCCCATGTACCCCCAAAGTCTAGGATACAAAGCCTTAAAAGATCCTCTAGAATGCGATTCACCCTCTCGGTCTGGCCGTCTGTCTGAGGATGATATGCGGTGCTCAAACATAGTTGAGTCCCTACCACCTCTTGTAAACTCTTCCAAAATTCGCTAGTAAAGATGGGGTCACGGTCGCTTACTATACTAGAAGGAATACCGTGCAAACGAACTATCTCCTTAATGTATACAGAAGCCAACCACGGAGCAGTCCTCTTACTTTTCACGGGAATAAAATGGGCGCTTTTAGTAAGTCTATCTACTATAACCCAAATCCCCGTATTACCCTTCCTCGATCTTGGTAATCCATCCACAAAATCCATCGAGACACTTTCCCACTTCCATAGTGGAACCTCCAATGGGTGAAGCAACCCACCGGGCTTCTTTTGCTCCGCTTTTGCTTGTTGGCACACCAAACATCTGGCGACATACTCGGCCACATCCTTTTTCATACCAGCCCAAAAGAAAACTCGCTTCATGTCTTTGTACATCTTGTCCCCGCCGGGATGAATGGTCATCTTCGAACGATGTGCATCATCAAGAATGGCCTTCCTCAAGTCTTCGCCTTGTGGTACACAAAGTCTATTATCCCTTCGTAACCAACCCTTATCGTCTAGGGTATACCTACGAAGATGGCTTGACGACTCGCCCCCCCTTTGAGCTTTTCTACTATCTCAACCAACTGTGGGTCGTCTCGCTGTGCCTCACCAACCCGTCCTAGAAGTGTAGGTCTAACCTCCAAGGATGCTAACAGACCGGGTACTAAGTCAACGGAGGGTCTAAAGTCAAACATAGAGATGAATTCTAAGCTTTGTCATTCAACAAACAACGGACTCAAGGACAACCTTTTCCTACTTAAGGCGTCTGCCACCACGTTACCCTTGCCCGGGGTATATGCTATTTCAAAATCGTAGGAGGCTAAGAATTCCATCCACCGTTGCTGCCTTAAATTCAAATCCTTCTGAGAGAATAAGTATTTTAATGATTTGTGGTCAGTGAACAGTTCGAATTTCTCACCAAGAAGATAGTGACGCCAAGACTTAAGCGCGAAAACAATTGCGGCTAGCTCTAAGTCATGCGTGGGGTAATTCTTTTCATGAACCCTCAACTGCCTTCCACCATAGGCTATTACTCTTCCCTCTTGCATGAGGACCGCGCCAAGTCCCGTCCCACAAGCATCAGTATAGATGGTAAATGGTTTATTCCCGTCTGGCAGCACTAAGACTGGGGCTGAAGTTAAGGCTCTCTTTAAACGTTGGAACGCATCATCGCAATCTTTGTCCCACGTAAAAACCAGGTTCTTCTTCGTTAACCGTGTTAATGGAGCTGATATTTTTGCGAAGTCTTTGATAAACTTCCTATAATAGCCATCCAACCCCAAGAAACTTCTTACTTCGGTTGCATTTTTAGGGACCTTCCAATTTTGGATGGCCACCACCTTTGCGGGATCCACTGCTATCCCTTCTTTGGAAACCACGTGCCCTAAGAACCGTACTTCCTTCCTCCAGAAGTGACACTTAGAAAATTTTGCCTTAAGGTTATGTGCTCGAAGGGTTTCCAACACTTCCCTAAGATGTAGGGAGTGCTCTTCTTTATTCTTAGAAAAGACTAAGATGTCATCCACAAAGACTACCACAAATTTGTTAAGGTATTCCCTAAACACCCTACTCATCAAATCAACAAAATATGCAGGGGCGTTTGTCAAACCAAAGGGCATCACTAGCCATTCATAGAATCCGTCAGGAGTCCTAAAAGCAGTCTTATCTATACTATCCTCAGCCACTCTCAGTTGATGAAAGCCAGTGGCTAAGTCCAACTGCGAAAACACTGAGGCGCCAACTAACTGATCAAAGAGATCGTCAATCCTCGGCAGTGGGTGTCGGTTCTTTTTAGTAAGCTTGTTTAGTTCTCTATAGTCCATACAAAGTCTAAGAGACCCATCCGCCTTTGTGGCAAAAACTACTGGAGCACCCCACTCCGATATACTACGTCTTATGAACCCCTTCTCAAGCAACTCCTTTACTTGCTTATTGAGTTCCCTCCTTTCACGAGGAGCCATGTGGCGCACTGGCAAAGATACGGGTTTAGCATTATCCACAAGATAAATTCGAAAGTCTATCTCCCGCTTTGGAGGTAAGCCCTTCACCTCCTCAAACACATCCGGATATTCCCGGACCACTTCTACCGATCGCAGGTTCTCTACAGACGCGTCAAGCGATTCAAGATAACTTAGCATAACGGAATTTATGGGATTACAAAAGATGTCGAGAGCATTACCAAGGCGAGTCACAAGCCTAACTACTCTCCTTTCACAATTAAGAATGGCCCTATTTCTAAACAACCAATCCATTCCTAAAATTAGCCTATAGCCCGTGAAGCCCAATACATAAGCATCACATCTAAATTCAACGCTAAGTATAGAGATTTTCAAATCCAAACATATCATGGTCAAATGAGCCGAACCCCCAATTGGATTTGAAACGACCAAGGGATCCTCTACTAAACTGGTGTTCAAGTGCAGTGATTCAACTAATGATGCAGAGATAAACGAATGAGATGCGCCAGAATCGAATAAGGTACGGACAGGATGATCAAACAGAAAAACTAAGCTTTCAACAGAAATTGTTCTACCTCTTTCTTGCAGCGGTGGGGCCGCAATAGCCTAAACTTGCCCCCTTGCCTGCCCTGGTGCCATAAGAGCCTGCACCTGTCCTCCCGAGGTAGACCCTGCCCTCTGCCCCTTCTTTGGATAGTCCTTCACTAAATGTCCCACATCTCCACAATGAAAACAACCAGTCTTCTTTTTCTTTCTACAATCTTTGCTGAGATGGCCAGGCGTCCCACAATTGAAGCATTTCTTCTTCCCTTTGCCATTATTGTTTTTACCACCCTTCTTATTTTGCTGTTGGGGTTTCTTCTGATCCCCTTTCTTTTCAACTGCCTTATCCTCATGCATAAGTGCCATTTCTACTAGCTTTTCAAAGGTGGCTCCCATAGGGATGTGGGTCATAGCCAACCCTTGCAACGGTTCATTCAAGCCTCTAACGAACCTCAAAGCTTTCTTCTCTGGCGTGTTCACCAACTCCAAGCCAAACCTTACTAACTGATTAAATTTATTGACATATTCCTTTACTGATGAGCTCCCTTGCTTTAGTGCCAGGAATTTTTCCATATTTAAGTTCTCCTCTGCCCTTGAAAGAAACTTTGCCTCAAACCTTCGTCTGAAATCCGCCCATGAATCAACTGGACGTTCCCCGTTAGTGACCTCCCACCAAAACGAGGCCTCTCCCTTCATTAACCAAGCAGCTAAACGGACTTTCCTCCCATCTTCCACTTCAAAGATATCCAACAATTCCTCAGTCTCCTTAAGCCAATCTCTGGCCTCCACAAACGTCTCAGTCCCTTGAAAAGTTTTTCCTCCCATAGCCTTGAATTCCTTGCACGTCTTTGCAAAAGTGTCAACACGAGGAGGAGGAGGAGGAGGAATGGGTGCAACTAGGGGTGGAGGAGTATCCGCTGGGCCTGCAGTGGTGGCCCTAGCCTCCAAGTATCTCCTAAACCACCCTGGAATCGTCACACCTTCTGGGAGATTAAGATCTTCAGCCATGCTGAAACGAAAAAGGAAAGATTCAAAATGGAGAATTCGAAAGATAAAGATAAGGATGTGGCTATTTAGGATTATGTTTTTCATAAAAACTCTCTTTAAATAACATGTTTTTTTTTTTTTTTTTTGAAAGCATTTCTTCCAAAAATACTTTAGAAAAAAATATTTTTGTAAAAAAAAAATTTTTATCTGTTCTGGTAACCTTATGCTCTGATACCACGTGTAACACCCCACGTCCATTAATGTCACTCACAAAGGGAATGCTTTAACTTCCATGGAGGTTTTAAGTGAATATAGAACAGTAAAATTACAACAAGACAGATATAAAATAGTACTTGGAAATTCAAAAACTTTATTTCATTATAGCAGAAGTCAAAACATGTTTGATTACATCATAACACCATACTCAATGTCAAGTACAATATCTATCTTGATAAAACAAGTACATAATCCCATTACATGAATAGCCATTAAAAAGAAAGATAACAAGCTGGATTTTACTTCAGCAGTCCAAGCTTTCCAGTAGATAAGCGATCCAACTAGACTCCACTAGAACTTGGCCCAACCTGCGGACCTGAAGGGAGAAAAAGGATGGAAAAGAGGGGGTCAGACATAAAGTCTGGTGAATATGATAATTCTACAATACTATTACCAAAATAACTGGACTAAGGCATAAGCTGGAAAACAAGAAAATGTCTATGAAGAGCAGATTAAGGACATAGACAATCGCTAAAGGCAACGTTATAGGCGCTCCTAAATACTAAAGGACAAACACTATACTGCACCACACCAGTCACCCTAAAGATTCATCCCACTTAGCTTCACTTAGAAACTTTCCCAATGGCTTTACGTACCCCTAGCTGACTACATAGGCGCCGCCTGCCCCTATCTCCACTAGGTGTACCCTACTTCCCATTATTCGATCGGCTCCCTAACTCGTAGATACCCGTGCTGGCCCCACAGTGGGGTGTATCACTCCCCTAAAGTGGCAACCTGATACAACGGACATGCACGGCTTATACCTACACGATGCAACAACGTCTTACCTACCAGCCCGGGTCCACACACGCATATGAAACCCGTTGGACTTGCGTTGCCACCGCTCCCTGTTTTGGCCTCTTATAGTCAAACCCAGTATGCGTGTCCCGTCCTCGACTTGGGTCGAGCCCACAAAGATACGTTTTGGGATACTGGTTGAAATGGGCCCCACTATTTACCATAAGCATTCCACCTAAGCTTGTCCCCATTAGTCCATCCCACTTAACCCACTTAGTCATATTCATTTACATGTGTGTTTGGTTAAGTCTAATCGTATTTCAAATGCCTCTAAAGGCAACCACCAGATTCCTCATGCCACCCAAGGCACCTACTTAACCCCCATGTGCCACCTTACATGATTATCTGGTTAAGTATTTCTTAGTTCATTAAGGCCATAACCTCATAAAGACCTCTCACATTAGACAGGCATTTATGGCAGCTGGATTTGCCGGGCGGGTCCGGGCAGTCTTACACCATAAAAGAGTCTAACCTCGTGTCTTTACAACTGTTATGCTTTAGTTTGGGCCTAGGACCTCTCACATTGGGCCGACATTTGTGACCACTGGATTTGCCGGGCGGGTCCGGGCAGGTTTACATCACAAACGGGTCCAACCTCGTGTCCTAAGCATTGATTATTAATAATAATCCACTTTCCCCTAATTTTAATAATTCCCTACTTGAATTATTAATTACTTCCAATTTTTAACAATGTCCATAATTGACTCAATTATGGACATCCATTCATGGTATGCAAAATCTTACAAAATTGCACCCAATTTATTAATTCCTAATATTACCCCTACCCCACGTTTGAACGTTTATTCGCAAAATATATGTTAGACTCGAATAGCCTAACTCATAGCATAAAAGAGATTATCATAATAACAACATGTATATGTGACCAAATGAATCATAATAAGGGGTGAAACTTGCATATGTCCAACTTGCATAGATTATACATGTCATGGACCTAAAGGTGTCAACTTGTTCAAAATTCACCTAATATAATCTCAATCAATTTTCATAAACTTACATATGAACATGTGTGAATCAACATCATCTAATTTTTTAACAACATGGTTTTATATGGGTACACCTAACTCAATAGGCAAATTCCCATATTCAAGTTTTATTTAATTATAGTTTCAAGTTTATGGGTACACCTAACCTAATAGGCAAATTCCCATAAACAAGATCCATTTAAAAAAAAAACATAACTTTAAGCATGTTCCAACAACATCATGATTTTACAACATAATATAGCATGATTTATAACATGGCATAGTATGATAGTATAACATAGCTTGACATGATTCTCAACATAGCACGACATAGCATAAGAGAATTTACAACATAGCATGACATAGCATATATAATTTACATCATACGACAACATAATAACATAATAAGAGATCCACAATATATAGAATTTACAATTACAAATCACATCACTTTCTTGTGATCCATTCATAACTGAGTCAAATTAGTTTGTAATAGTCTTGTGAGAATCATCATACTCACCAACAAAAGAAAAGAATTAGAGAAAGAGAGATCTTTTGATTTGATTTGTGTAGATTTAGTTGTAGATGATTAGGCTTCCTCTTCTTAGTTTGTGACGGCTACGCTGAACTCCATGGCAGCAGCATGACGGTAGCTTCTCTAATTTTACAAGTGATTTAGGTTTAGGGTCTACCCACTTATTTATAGATTTTAGAATGCATTTAGGCCATTAGATTTAACCTAGAAATAACCGCAGCCGTTCAGACAAGATGGGGTTTATCTTGTTGACTCAGCAATGAGTCAGAAGTGACTCAGCAAACACTCAGCAATATATATATATATATATATTCTACAATGTACACATTAGATACATCCCCCCTTTTACACACTTATTATTGTTTTTATATACATATTAGATACATCCCCTCTCTTACACACTTATTAGTATTTTTATATTCATATTAGATACATCCCCTCTCTTACATACTTATTAATATTTTTATATTCATAATAGATACATCCCCTCTTCTACACACTTATTATTATTTTAGCAACTTTAGTGTTAATAGAAAATTCGGGGTGTTACACGTATGAAAGCATATTTGGTTATCATAAGACAAAACTCACCCATTTTGTGTGCGCTTGCATTGTGTGATATGGGACGAGCTTATGGTAGCTTCATTCATTGTGAATTTATATGCATGCGTATTCACATGGGGTAAACCCGTTCCGCATTAGCGGCGTAATCCGGTCAATTTCCCAACTTTAAAATAAATGCTAAAGTAAATGTTTTATGTTCTTACACCAGTCCTATGACTGACCTGGAGTTTACTGTTCCTTCCTAAACTCTGGGTGCCAACTAATTTTTATACGGGCAGTAAGTAGTTTAGTTTTAAAGTTATAGATCGTTGGAGCAAGATTTCGAAGCGCTTTCTGGATTGGAATTCACGCTAGAGTTTGAAGCTTCCGCTATATCATAATGTTTCTTCCGCTGAGAGTATATTTATATCTTTTCTTCCGCTATATATATGTTGTAACTCTGATATACCATGTAACTCTGATGTAATATTAAATTATGAAATAAAGGTTCTATTATTTTGTTCAATGTATGTATGTACCCATAACAATTCGTCTTTGTGAACGATTTAAGTTGGTTTAATTACCAGCGAAAATCGAGCAAAAAAGATAGGTCGTTACACTAAGCCTGGGCCTTTGGAAATAGAGGCTATACCCGATTAGAGTGTATAATTAGGGCAATAATGAATGACATGAAAAAAGGAATTTAGGCATGTTAAATTGGGACTGTTCAATTATAAATTTGGAAAAGGATAATATACACATGTTTAAACTTGCTGTAAACTGATAAAAAGGGATAATGTGTACATACTTGCTGTAAGTGGATAATATGCATAAGCCTGTATATGTTGTAATTTGGGAACATAGTTGATGAATATTATGCATAAGAATTGGACATGTTAGAATTGACTTAATTCATACATTAAGTAAATGACATGTTAGAAAATTGTAAGTACCAGATGTAGGTTAATAAACTGAAACGCTGTAGAAATTGTATACATCTGGGAAGGTGTTTTGGGGAAGTGTTGTGCACCCATAATGACCTGTAATAGTACAATCATGCTTATTATTAAACCTAAACTTACTATGATAAACATGAGTATTAATTAGCTAAGTGGTCCCTCATTTTGCTGTTGTATCTAGTATTGAGGACTCTTAAATCTTAGTTTTGGGGGCACTAGCTTAGTGGTTTTAGCTTGTGTCAATCTGCTAGTTGGAACCCATATGAATCAATATCCCTGTTGGTATCTTGTTAGAGGGGGCCTCACACTATGTAGAGGCCAGGGTACATTTTACTGAACTGGATAGAAGAGGTTCACATGGGGAAAGTCGGTACGGGCGCATTCCGGCGGAGTCATGAGCGTGCATGGGTCAGAATAGGGAAGATAAGCCGTTGTAATACCAGTAAATAGTTCTGTTCATATAGTTGATGGGTTAGGGAGTGATGCACCCTATTATCGGGGCTGACACAAGGTATTTAGGTGGTAGGGAGATGATCGCATGGTTAGTAATTATGGTACACCTAATCCTTTTGTTGCTTAATTATGTTAACACCTAATCTGGTTATGTAATTAGGGTACGCCTAATTTTCTATTTAATCATGTTGTTAATCATGATGTTAATTCTATTGTTAAACACCTAATCCTATTATACTAGTCTTGCTGTTTTAGGATATAAACGTGAAGCATTACTCGATCATGTTTTATTCCAGTTATACCTGTCTATCCTACTGTTATGTTTTGTTTAGTTTTACCATCTATGAAATTGTACCTTTCTCACCCAGTCTTATTTACCTATCTTGGCATTTCTATTTTATGCATATTTGAAAATCGTTGGAACTCACCAGACTTTATGTCTGGCACTTTTTCTTTCGCATCTTTCTTCCTCTCCCTAGGGGATCCTCAGAGTGGAAGCACTTAGCAGTGATTAGGACTTTCTCTTACAGTTTGGACTTGGATTTCTTGAGATGTACCGTTTTGACTTGCTCTCTACTTTAGTATGGCTTATGGCGAGGGATACGATTTTATGTACTCTGATATTTTATTTCATGAGATGTTTTGTGAGACAGATTAGAGACATTTTGATAGATGTAACTGGTTTTGATGTAACTTGTTGAGACTATGATTTATTTTTAATAATGAAGTTAAAATTTCCTGCTGCTTATTTTATATATATCTTGTGAATTTTTATACTGTTTACCTATTGAGCTTCACAAAACTTAATGCATTCTTTTATGAGTGACATTAACGAAAATAGGTTGTCATATTTCAGCTATAGGGAATGTTAGAGTTTCTGGCTTAATATATTTTTGGTATTTCCTATGATCTAGGGAAAGGTAATGTAGTTATAGATACATTACGAAGAAAACATCCTAGTATAGGAGTTATGTTCTTAGAATGGAAGTAATTAGAGGATTTAACTTGATTCTAAGCTATAATATGAGTCAGAGCCTGAGATGTTGGCAAGTACATCCATTAGATCTACTCTCACCGAAATGATTGAAACTGGCTAGATGTGAGATCTTAAGCTAATGAAGGTTAGGGGATTTCTTAATATGAGAGTAGAATCCAATGATATGAAGAAATATGAGATCGATCGGGGTGGTTGGCTTCATAAAGACAGAAGGTTATATTTTATGAATGAGAATGAGCTTCAAAATGAGGTTTTGATTGAGTGTCATCACGTAAAAATTTACTATTCATCATGGTGGTAATAAAATGTACCGGGATATGAAAAGGACTTACTACTGGAAAGATATAAAGATGGATATTATAAAGGTATTGAAATGGATGAATTTTCAGTTATTTTAGGCCGAGCAGAAGAAGCCCGTGGGTTGCTTCAACCACTACAAGTTCCTATATGGGAAGGGGAGAAAGGTTTCATGTATTTTATTTATGAATTGCCTAGAACTAGAATGCAAGAGTGCAAGATTCATTCCTATCAAGCTAATTAGCATCCATTCACTTGAATTACATGTCAAATGGATTTTTCTATTCCATGGAGTTTCCAAGATATTATAAGCGATGGAGGTCATTTGTTTGCTAATATATTTTGGAAGAGTATACAATATATTAGGAATAGAGTTTCATTTCAGTACAACATATCACCCTTCGATGGATGGGTAAACCGAGAGAGGATATTAGAAGATCCACTAAGAGCATGTATTATAGATTTTGGAGGATCTTAGGATGATCACTTTCATCTTGTTGAGTGTGCTTATAATAACATTTACAATTGGCGTATTGGTATAATACCATAAAAAGCTTTATAGGGAAGACATATTGCTGAACCTTCTCACTGGTTAGAAGCAGGTGAAAAACGATGCACGGTCCATATATGATTTGGGATACATCATAAAAGATAGAGAACGTTCGATAACAAATGAGCTACTAAAGGTAGTCAGAAGAATTACAAATGTCAAAAAAGAAGAGAATTGGAATTTTGAGGAGGAGATATGATATTTGTGAAGGTTTCCCATCTCAAGGTTGTTATGTAGGTGAAAGAGAAATCAACACCCAGATTAATTGGGCCCTTTCCAAATGTTGATAGAACAAGAAATTTAGTCTATAAAGTGGATCTACCTTTGAAGATGACAAGTATGCACAATGTTTTTCATGTCTCTTACCTACACAAGTTTGTGCATGACCCGGCTGTTATAGTTGCACTTAGAACTTGTGCATGACCCGGCTGTTATAGTTGCACTTAGATCAGCTAGTAAATGTAGTGGTGGAACTTTGAGCTGTTGGAAATGACACGAAACAGGTTTGAAGAAAGATAGTCATTACACCATATTAGCAATTAGGCAACTCCCTAATGTGTAAGCTTTGCAATGACTTTGAGCTATTATTAATTTGCAACGGCTTAAGGCCATTGAAAATCTATCTAGAGCTTTATCTTTTCTACGTCTTATGTTTCGCAATGGCTCAGATCCATTCTAGACCTAACAGTAATTTCCTACACCCTTCTCAAACCAGTAAGCCATCTAATTCACGAAACATATACCGTCAAAACAATATAAAGGAAAATAAAACCCTAAGACGATTTCCAGATTCCAAATCGAAACTCATTTTTCAGTCCAATTCCAAATCGAAGATTCCTGATCCAGTTTCAATTAAAGACCCTAATCTCGATTAACTCAAGGTTCTTTTCTTTGTTTCAATCATTTATTGTCGATCCATTTTGCTTTAAAACTGTGGTTTCATATGAATTACCCTATGTCGATCTGTTTCAATCATCTACCTATGTCTATTGAAAGTCGATACACAACCCTTTAAAGTTTTTTCTTCTTGTACAAATGGAATTAAATGCTGAATTCCTAACAGTAAGAAAGTTTAGGATCATGTTGAAATTTCATTGTTATATCTTAGGCTTTCCCCTTTGAATGGATTTTTAGGATTGTCATTAATCCAAATGCATTAGATTTCATGTTGCTGAAATATTTCATCAACATAAAGGTTGATGTAGGGTAAGCCATGCAAATGCTGATCGCACATATGAAAAATAATAAAAGGTGGAGCATGCATAATATTTTATTGATGTAAAATGAGCCACACTAAGCAATATAAAGATAATTTTTTCTCGATAAAAATAAAATCATATGTGACTGGCTCTTTTATTATGCTTGGTGGTGGCACATATGCAAGATATCCTACTATTTTTTATGAATGACATTGAAACTATAAATTTTGGAAATGCCATATTCATTGAAGTTGTTAAATATTTAGTTTATATCTTTCAGAATTGATGTGCTTGGGTTTAAGTGGGAGTGGAGTGAGTATTTATACAGATTGTGTGCCGGCTGGAAATTGGCAAGTGCAAACGGATATGAAGCAGAGTTTATTCGATTATAGTTTATTTGGGCATTTTGTATAAGAAACTTGTGGAAAATGTGAGATAACGGATGAATTTAGTGAGCTTTTTGGTTTATAAGTGCCACATGTGATGCTAACTTTGTACGCACGTTGGATTATTTAGCATAATTTAGTTTAATGCTAACTTGGTACGTAAGAAAAGGATAGAATGTCAGAGCGCCATTGTCATTCTATAGGGCGCTCTTCCTAAAATTAACATTTAAAATATTTAAATTTTAAAATCCATATCTTTAAAACTGATAAATATCCAATATTCACAACAATGAATACAAACATCAATATAAAAACATTTGTATTTGAAAATTATTCATTTAGTTATTTAGCATTAAAATTTAAATTATGTATATTTTAACGTTATAATAGATATTTACTTTTTTTTTAACTAAATTGAAATTCTATATTTTACACACTCAATGCATATTAATACTCAAAATTATTAATTTGTACTCGTTATCAAGTGTACATATGTATGTTGCACATATATAAACATAAGTTAGCCTAAAAAAAGCTCAGTCCATTACTATATAGAGATTTAATTCTAACCAGAATACATGTGAATTTAGAAGTTTTATAAAGTTAAATGTTCTCTTTACCTACAATGAACACATAGGAGTACTTACTCTTAATACCTAAAAGTTCTCTCTTTATAACCCACAGTGAACACATAGCAACAATGCATTGTGAACGCTTAGATTAAGCATATATCTACACACATACACATGATATATGTTGGTTACGATAAAGAATAATAGCTTACCAACAATTTGCTCAACAAACATGGATAATACATGTTTTATAAAGTGTTAGTGGATGCAGAATAACATACAATTAATTATGAGTCTATAATAGTAACGAAAATTTTATTTTTAGCATAAATTCCTATAAATAATTACACTAGAGTTATAAAGCCATATACATAAGAACAACCACATGTATAATCTTGGATTTCGTTACATCCCAATTGATGAATAAATAATTTTGGAAATCCTTTTCTTGTAAAAAAGGGAAAAGAAAATGAAGAAAATCAATTTTATGAAAATCATTTTTATGTAAATAATAATGACGATAAAATATAAGCATTTGCTACAAGTGGTACAATTCACGGAGTGATGCTGCTATTCAATGGAATGATTAGGATGCGTTCATTATACCCATTTTATTTTTGGGTTTACGTTCATGAAAAAGTGCAAACCGTCCGTATATATATAAAAAAAAATTGGAAAATAAAGTTAATACACAAAATGAAAAAAATCATATGGGTATCTTAGGAAATAGCAGAAGGATGAGAACAATCCATCCTTCCATTTTCCTTGCAACCTCTATGTCGTCCCATCTATCTCCCCCTTCCATCGTCCCTCTAATCTTCTATCTTTTGTACTTAGATTTCATTAGTGACATCCAAAATTGTACGCTTCTTTCTTTAATTGTTTGGTCGAAGAAAAATAATTAATAACCTGTTACATTTGATATATCAGGTTGATATGTCATCTAGTGTAAGTAAACAGTGGATGAAAGAATTCGATCGTAGAACTACGCGGTATTTGGAAGGATGCAGAAGTTTATTAATTTCATTACAGAAAATGGTGGTAATAAGGAAACCTATTCTTGTCCTTGCACTTAATCTGAGAATATGAAGAAGAAGATTAAATTAAATGACATTCATTTTCATTTGCTTAGATGGAGAATTGATCAATCATATACCATTTGGAATTTTCATGGAGAAGAAATGACAGGAAAGGAAAAACAACCCATTAGTCAAGCCATGCATGTCGATGATGGCGAATATCCCAAAATAGAAGATCTGATCAATGATGCCAATACATTACATCATTTTCAATTGACAAGTCAATTCCATGATAATATTGACGAATCGCCTATCATTGATGTTAATTGGCAGGTCGATCAAAATAAGAAGTATAAATCACTTTTTGATAGTGTAAAAGAGCCATTGTGTTCTTTATGTTCCAAACGGATAACAAAATTGTATGCCATTGTAAGGCCGAATAGTTTGAAAACCCAATATAGTTTTCCCAACGATGGTGTGACCGCACTCCTCGAATTTATAAATGAGTTAATTCCTAAAGGTAACAGACTACCAGCAAAATATTCAGACATGAAGAAGATAAGTAAACTAGTTGGGATGGATTATAAATCATATGATGCATGCATTAATGACTGCATTTTATACTGGAAAGTTGATGAAAACAGAGTTTCTTGTAGAATTTGCAACGAAACAAGATATTAGACAACATTAAACGAAGAAAAAAGGGAAACTAATGTACAACAAAAGACATTAAGACATTTCCCTTTAGTTTGTAGATCGAGGAAACTTTATACAATACAATGGATAGTGGAATCTATGACTTGGCATAATCGTGCAAAGTCATATCCAGGTGTAATGCGTCACCTATGCGACTCTTCGCAGTGGAGAACTGTAGATTCTTTTGATAAAACATTTGTTGTTGAACCAAAAAATGTTAAGCTTAGAATAGCAATGGATGGTTTCAATCCACATGAACCTGTATGTAAGCGTTACAGTAGTTGGCCAGTAATTGTAGTACCATATAATCTTCCTCCATCAATGTGCATTAAAAGAGAATTTTCAATGTCGACACTGTTGATTGCTGGACCAAAACAACCAGGGAAGGATATTGATGTTTATTAGCAACCATTGATAGAGAGGTTAAAGAAGTTATGGGAAGGAGTCATGGCTTTTGATTCGTTTAACAAAAATGTGTCGTAATGAGAGCTAGGATGTTGTGGGCAATTCACGATCATCTTGCATTTAGGACATTATCGGGGTGTAAAACCCATAGCTCCTTTGCGTGTCTTACATATGAAGAACAAACTTTTCCTTATTATCTTCCTACTAGTAAGAAGATGTGTTACATGGGTCATCGAAGGTTCCTTCCTTCCGAACACAAGTTTAAGATGAAAAATCAAATTTTAATAATAAACAAGAGTATCATTGTCCTCTAAGGTCATTGAATGATAATCAAGTTGAAAAGAAGGTAGCAAATATCAAGATAAAAGTTGTAAAGACAAACTTGAAATCAATCGAAAATGAAAAAAAGAAGGTCGAAGAAGTTGAGCTTTTTGGATTTGCAATATCAAAAGTCATTCTAACTGTATATAACTATTCTTCATGCTCAGGATAGAATTGTGAAGGCAAAGGAAGTAATCAAAGACTGTGAAGAAGATGAGTTGCCCTTAGAAGAAGACATCCTATCACAAGTTTTTGGAAAGGATAAAAGGGGTTAGACCCGCAGTATTGGAATCAAGAGACCATGGACCCAAGTTAAGGCCTCCAATATTGCATGCAAATAACTTAAAATTGCCCAATAAAGGTCGAAAATCTCGGAGATAGGATGGCCAATGTAGAGGGTACATTGAAGACTTTAGTGGAATTGGTTATGGGACAATATGAGAAGCAATTACCGGACAATGCTTCGAATGAAGGAGGAAGTAGTGAACCTCACGATGTAATTGAAAGATCGCCTGACAATGACATTGGCAGTCCACATAATCCTTCCGATTCGATAAGTTTGAAGTGTGAGATCTTAAACCTTAATCTAAAGGTCATTGCGACAGGTTCAGTATGCAGAGCTGTCATGGGTCCAATTATTTATGGAAAAGCAATATCGCAAACACATGAGACGTTAGTTCTGGACAGCATACTGCTACCATATGAAAACACAGCCAAGCAAGACCATCCTCTTGCTCCGACTTTTGAAGAAGTTGGAGTTGGCAGCTTTGTGTGCGATTCGAAGAGTCTTATTTGACATCTATAGACGGAGGAGCACAATTATATATTTAACTTATAACTTAATTTAAGGCTACTTGTAATTTCTCCTCCTTTTTTGTGCGATCAAAATAAACTATTTGCCCATCTTTGTTTTGGCATGTAAACCCGGTTTATTCTTGAATATAAACTGAAATTGGATCCTCCTCCTCTTATGAAAGTATAATTGGATATGTTAGTTTCAGCATATCACCATATCATTGAGGAGTTAATTTATTAAAAAAATTGCAGTAATATGTTAGAGAGGGACAGGATGACAAACAAGAATGTTAAATTCCTTGATCTTCAATTTGCAATGGCCTTTGAAATACTGCAGCTTGCAGCAACTATTTTATATATAGTTCGTGACAAGTGCAACTCAAGCCTACACTTGATTATGTGTAAAGCTATAAGATGACTATAATTATATGCCATTGCTTTCTAATTTATCAAGTAATATGCATACAAACTATGCATGTTTTTGGCTAGCAGGTTAATAATTTATCAATTAAATTATTGATTTAGATGCCCAAAAAGAACAAGTTCTTTTTTTAGATTATTTTCTCACATTATACTTCACCGAGGACCATTTTGTTGAAATCTTCATTTATTAATTTTATTTCTTCGTCAAATAATACTTCTCTTGTGCAGGAAGCACCTATAGTCATCTAATCTTATAACAACAAAAGAATCGTTGGTTGCCCTGGTGTTGAAGGAGGTAAGTTGTATTTGTTTTTTTTTTTTTTTTTTTTTGAACTTGTTTGCATTCAATAGAACTTAGTAATGTTTATAGCCCGTTAGTATAGTCATATTTTAGAAGGTTATGCTATATGCAGGTAAAATTTATGGTCACTATTATGTTGAAAGAAACCCTTTTCTATTCAAAATTTGTGAGTGCACCTACAGAATAGTACTTAGAAGCTAACTAATAAATTGCTTAGAGAAAGTTTACTTCCATTAAAGAATATATCATCATTAAAATAAATCCTTTTAATGTATGATTTACGGTTTAAAATTAGTACCATATAATCATTAAATTTTGTGGTTTGTGGTCTTAATCTCATTTTGAAAACATGACTAGTAATACATGCTTATGAGTTTCAACATGACTCATACACAATTCACACTCATTTGTAGCTAGAACACCCAATCCGTGAGTTTGTCTATGATTGTTAATCATTGTTGGCAAGCTTTATAAGACGTAAATGAGAATTTTATAACAACTGCACGTAGTTAAGCTAGTGTTAAAAATCTACTTAATTGAGATGATAATCTAATAACATTCCACATCGTAGTAAAATTTAATCTTCTGTTACCCATTATCTTCCAGTAGTCGATTAAACAATCATGGTGTAATTTGATTAGCTAAATTGTTGTTGTAACTCCTCATGTTTCGGATAATAATTCCAAATGAAATTCCCCATTCTGAATTATCTTATTTGTAGTAAATTGTGAGCTATCATAAAGATGTAGAACACTCCACTGCGTTAAATCTCCTAGTAATTTGTGGTTGATCCGTCGTAACAACCCAGAAATTCTAAACCAATTAAATTTTTTATTTTAGGAGTTTTAATGGATTTTGAATATTTAAAACAATTTATTTTAAATAATATTGACTAAAAATTTATTTTAATCGAAGTTAGAACAAATATATTTATTTTAATTATAAAAAGAGTTAGAAATAGCGCGGCAGTTTGAAAATTTGAATTTGAACTTTGACTGAATGTACGGGATTCAAAATAAATCGGATTTCGGTAAAACTAGAAATCTATTTAATTATATCTTTCAAACAGATCTGAAAAAATTGAAATTTCATAGCAGAAATAAGAAGTTATGGCCAGTTAAATATTCAGAATAGTATCTGTGGAATTTATGTATATATTTTAATATAAAAAAATAGCCATTTTGCAAATTACCTCCGTTATTTATGAAACCATTTTTGTTGGATCTGGAATGTCAAATTATTGATAAGTTTAATTTTCCATAATTTTTGGAATTAATATGTGAGTAAGGTAAATTAAACTGAATTTGATAATTTCTATTGAATTTAATCGATCGTAAAAAGGACCATTTTTCAAACGGTCTCCAAATTCAATGAAATTAATTTTGTTAGGACCGTATCATCAATGCATAGCTAGATTTATTTTTCGGGAATTTTTGGAGTCCGTATGTGGCCCCGGTAAATTTAAATGTACGATCAAATTAAGTAATTAAATGATTTATATTTTAATTTAAAGAAAACAAGCTGAAAACGATCAAATGGGATGATGAGACCTAGTCCGGAATAGGGATATTTGGCTAGGGACAACATTCGTTAGGCTGAATTTGGAGTTATTAGGAATCAAAGGTTTTTTTTGTATAATTAGAGAATTAATTAATAAAATATTATAAATATAGGATAAGTAAACCCTAGCCCATTTCTTAAGCAGCCGCCGTCATATCGTTTCAATGGTTAAGTTTGTTCAATTTTAAAACTTTAAATTCTCTCAATCCTCTAAGTAATTCAAGGTGATTGTAAAGCAAACTTTGAAGAGAATTTCACAAGCTATAATCTCTATGGATTTGATCGGTTTATATGTGGCATCTTGTGAGGATTTAGAGCTCGAAGTCGCGCTCTTCACACTGATTTCTATGCCAATATGGAGCACCTAGATGCGTGTTGTCGCCGGCGTGAGGAGCTCAGGCGTAGGCGTAGGGCGCGACACCCTTTGATCTTGATACCGTGCCTCGTATGGTGTGCGATGTGAAGCCCTAATCATGCAGAGTGGGTTCAAGTAACAGTCGAAGCCTGGGAACGAAGAAGACGGGTTTTAAAACCCTAATTACGTGATTTGTTAGTTAAGCAGGGTAATTAGTTTAAATATATTTTAATTAAATAATTATTTAATTACCAAATGGAATAACGATCATAACTTTTTCATACGGACACAGAATCAGATGATTTCAGATGCGTTGGGTTCGTCTCGATAAGATCTACAACTGGAGCAAACCAGAACTGAAACGGAGGCCAACTGAATTTTTGATAAAATTAAACATCTGTTTAATTCTATTAAAAATAATTGTTATTTATCGATTTCTAAAACCGATCAAGGTGAGAATTCTATTTTTTTTAAAAATAATTAAAGTTAATTAATTTTGATTGTGTTTTTACCAATCCGTTGTTAAATTCAATTTGTTGTTATATGTTATTTTATTTGGGTTGATGATGTTGTTATGTTGATCTGTTGATTGGATGGATTATTTTGTTGAAATAAAAATTGTCTAACCAAAAATAACATTTTTGTTGAAATAAAAATTGTCTAAACAAAAATATCATCTTTTGTTGAATAGATTTGAGATAAGACAAAAATATCATTTTTTTGTTGAATAAATTTGAGATAAAACAAAATATCATTTTTGTTAAAGTAGATTTGTATGAAATGAAAATGTCATTTTTATTGAAATAGAATTGTGAAAATGAAGTTATCATTTTTATTCATTTTGTTAAAATAGAATTGTTAACAAAATGAAGTTATCATTTTTAATCATTTTATTGAAATAGAATTGTTAACAAAATCAAGTTATCATTTTTAATCATTTTGTTGTAATAGAATTGTTAACAAAATGAAGTTATCATTTTTATTCATTTTGTTAAAATAGAATTGTTAACAAAAAGAAGTTATCATTTTATTCATTTTGTTAAAATAGAATTGTGAAAATGAAGTTATCATTTTTATTCATTTTGTTAAAATAGAATTGTTAACAAAATGAAGTTATCATTTTTAATCATTTTATTGAAATAGAATTGTTAACGAAATGAAGTTATCATTTTTAATCATTTTATTGAAATAGAATTGTTAACAAAATGAAGTTATCATTTTTAATCATTTTGTTGAAATAGATTTGTCAATTAAATAAGTTATCATTTTTAATTGTTTTATTGAAATGGAATTGTCAACAAAATAAAAGAATCATTTTAATTCATTTTGGTTGAAATAAAATGGTCGACAAATTAAAAATATCATTTTTATTATTAAGTCATACATTAGATTTGTATGCAAATTAAAGAGACATTTTTATTGTCAAGTTATACATTAGAATTGTATACATATTAAAATAGACATTTTTATTTGTCATGTTATACATTGAAATTGTATACAAATAAAAATTATCTTTTTATTTGTCAATAGAATTATAAAACATACATGTAGACAAAGTTATCTTTTCATTTTATCATTAGAATTATAAAACATATATGTAGATAAAAATATTCTTTTTATTTGTCATTAGAAATATATAAAATGTAATGCAAATAAAAATATTCTTTTTATTTGTCATTCGAAATATAGAAAATGTAATGCGAATAAAAATATTCTTTTTAGTTGTCGTGAGAAATGTAGAAAATGTAATGCGAATAAAATAAGCTTTTTATTTGTCATTAGAAATATAGAAAATGTAATGCGAATAAAATATTCTTTTTATTTATCATTAGAAATATAGAAAATGTAATACAAATAAAATACTTCGTTTTAATTTGACATAAAAAAAAGTATAAAACATTTATGCAAATGAAATATCTTTTTATTTGTCATTAGAAAGACAGAATTGTGTATACAAATAAAATACTCTTTTTATTTGTCATTAGAAAACATAGAAAATGTTACACAAATAAAATTTCTTTTTATTTATCATATTAACATAGGAATTGAAAATAATAAAATATTCTTTTTAATGTATGCACATGAAATGTAAAAAAAAATGTATAAACAATAAAATATTTTTTTATTGTGTGCATATGAAATGTAAAAAAAGTATAGACAATAAAATATTCTTTTTATTGTATGCATATGAAATGTAAAAATGTTAGACAATAAGATATTCTTTTTATTTATACATATGAAATGTAGAAAATGTGTAGACAATAAAATACTCTTTTATTGTAACATGAAATGTGATTGAATCAAATACAATTGGTTGCTGATAGCGATTGTGATGGATTGACTGTTTGGATTGTGCTCGACCAGTTTATGAGCAAAATATGCTTTTACATTTAGCATTGGGTTGGGTAAAAAATATCTATGTGTTAAGACCTTGTGAAACAATTCACGATTTGACTATAAGATGTTTAGCAATGTTGTTTATTTCAAAATTTAATAAATTATTTTGAAATGAGATTTCTTATGTAAAAAGTATAGTATTCCTGATTTTCGGACTAGGAACATTTTATAAAATATTTTATAAAACAGAATGGATTTCGAGGGCTATACCCGATAATTTCGAAATGTTTTGGAAGTGAAAATTTATATAGATTTCAAAGTACTTGTGATTATTACATTGTGAAATGATTTTCCCTACTTCGGGATATAAAATGATTTAGCAAGTATGTGGCTAGAGATCGGGCAACCCGAGAGTGACTAAAAATGTAAGGGCATGCATGTCTTCCCCTATAAATGGGATGGTGCATTGTCAGTGTAGTCGTTAGGTGCACATATATATGTTGGTTCAGTTAAGGCATCTACAGCCTTGTCTAAGGGAACATGACCGATATTTGGTTTCATACATGTTTGTATACATTGTTACGTTTTGGAATTCATATTTCCTAAATGTTTTTTTTTTTTGAGATCCCGAAGTCAAATCTACTTTATTGTAAAGGCTTGATATGTATTTCAAATGATTTGAAATAAAAGAAATCGGGAAATAAAGTTCAAAGGAATAATTTCTATAAAGAGAATTGGATTTTAAAATCTAAGTTTAGGGATTAAGCCTAAATGAGTAGATTAAGGAATTGCATATTGTATGATGCATTGTAGATCCATATGTTTATTTATGGTTGTTGTTTATGCACTTGCAATCCAATGGAGTAAAGCCGTTCCGCGTTAGCAGCGTGGTCCTGTGATTAGCCTTATTATTATTAAATAAGTTAAGTAAGATTTCTCATACGAGTCCCATGACTGACTCGTAGTTTGTTTCACTTGCAAACTCTGGTGCCCCTATTTTCCACACGGGGGGTCGAGTGGTTTGTTTTCCAAATATTTATTTATTGAGAAGGATTTGGATTGAAGCTTAAAGCTGTGTACAGAGCATTGATAGTATTCCTGTGACGACCCCAAACCCCGATGAGACGGTGCAAGGGTAATCTTTGGAATATAACACATAAATAGATAACAACAGAGCATAAATAATTAAATACACCAGATAATGTACAATAGAATACACTGGTTAAACATAATCATCAGAGTTACACAGTATACAGGATCATACTTAGTACAAAATACAGTTCAGCTATACATAAATGTCTACTGCGGAAAAGAAAACATAATATGTACAACAGGAGCTGAACAGCATAAAAAGAGATAAATGATAGAATCCATCTTCAGCTCCAGCTATCCAGAAAGAGCCTGATAAAACCTGAATACAAGGCTGCCCGTGTAGAAAAAGGGGCACCCGAGTTTGCAAGTGAAACAAACTACGAGTCAGTCATGGGACTGGTATAAGAAATCTACTTAACACATTTTCAAATATGGCTAATCACAGGACCACGCCACTTTCGCGGAATGGGTTTACTCCATTGGATTGCCAGTGCTTTAAAACAAATAATTCTTTTAAACATCGCAATGCTTTTTATAAAAATGAAGCCATTATAAGACTCAGTTCCCATCACACAATGCAACACAAACCGAAGGATAGAGTTTTACCTTATAATGGCCAAAATATACTTGATACGAATAAAACAAAAGGATTTGATATTATTACTAGTGTTTATAAGTTTCAAAAACAAATTCAAATCATAAGTATAAATCATAGACGGCATTAATGCCCCATACTACTATGTCGCCATATATAGGTATACAATCAAAACCGCACTATATCGTATTTGGAAATTGGATTTCCATCTTGAGCCAAGGCAAAAGATATTCCTTACCGATTCGAGACGCTCTAGCCCGTGTCTTAGGCAAGCACGCAGACAAGCCTTGGATCGTGAGGGCTGGTCCACCGATGTGGATTAAAATTCCTGAACACTGCATTTCCCCGCCCAATGGGGTGTCACTGGTCATATCTGACCACACCATCGGATCCGAAGAGACCGAAGCAAACCGAGGCCTCGCTTTCCATCATCCACATAAGTAAAATACCCGGGCGTGTAAAACCCAAAGCACCACTCCTAGTTAGAAGAAAACGCATGTCCTCCCTGAAGTTCTTCTCCCATTTCTGGCTCAAACCGGGGTGTGAGGCTCGCGAAACAACGCTATACACAAAGCTACGCCACACAGGGCGTGCTTTGATCATCAACCACAAGACTTAGCTTTTCAATAGAAGCCTTGATCATCTGCCACTTAGGCATGCCACACAGGGAATTCACTCAATGCGACTGGTTTCCATTGATATATAACCTCTGAGCTCGTACGTCTTAGAGAAGGGCGTTAAGCAAGAGAATAAATTCTCCGCCGCCAAACAGATATATATTTAATAGAGATCAATCAGCATAGAATAAAATCCAATGTCAGACATACAGTCCATTTACGCGTTCGTTCTAGGTCTGAACGAAAACGGAGGCACTCAATACCTCGTATATCCGTTCAATCAACCCTTACATCCGGGTGGCTACTGCTTCAACCCCGTCAAGGTAGCTACTCCTATCATGAGCATCAGTTGCACCCTTCCATTCGACGTGAAGATCATCGGTGTGACGGCCCGCCCCGCACCAGCCTGTATTTCCTCCAAAAGTGCACTGTACACATGCTCGACTAGCACAGGACGGTCGTCAGGAGAAAGGAAAGAAGAGAATAAACTAATCAAGAAACCTGTAGAACGTCTCACAGCGCATGGAATAAAATATAATAGTAACATACTTGACATAAAACAGGTGAGACAGTGCATAAGCTGATAACTACCCAACATCAGAGCAGCGGAAATCCAAATACAGCTTATTACAACTTTTCAGAATCTACTGTCTCTAAACAAAAGAAAGCCAAAGTAGAAGATACACCACCAATGCCCAAGCAGTGATCTTCAACAACACAGGGAGAATACTATATATATGTATTACGTGGAAGCCTCCTGCTCGTCTCCGGATCATCTACTCGTGCATCACCAGCTAACCTGTCTCTAGTCTGCTCGTGTGAGCACCCAGAGTAATAAGAGGAGACATAAAACTCTAGGTCAGACATAAAGCCTGGTATGAGCGATAAGCATCTAAACATAACGATAATAGGTATACTAAACCATACCTGAACCTGGACCTGCAACCAAAGAGTTAGTACCAAATACCGTACAATGCTCTAAGGTGCCATAATAAATAGTGTAAGAATACGGGGGTGGGGTGTGCATGTCACAATGATAGCAAACAAATCATCCATAGCAACCATCCTCACATCTCTCACTCAGTGCGTAAAGTGTACGATATCTACCACTTTGGAAAACTAGATAAAATGAGGTAACGACGAATCCCGACTTGTAGAAACCCTGCTATGACCAATTTAAACACATGGAGTCATGACCAAACATTTCAATAACCCACCACATTGGTCGTAGCCCTTGGTCCTACCAATGCCATAATGGCCCTGAATCCGCCTTCGTACCTCCTACCATAGTGGTCCAAAGCTGTAGACATCGATAACCCCTTGACACGCGTCCCGCAGCAAAGCCCAATCAGGAAGCGAACTCGTTGATTCCCATCTGGATCTTGAGCTCTTGCTTCTCATTTGGACTACCTTTGCATCTCGGGTTTTGGTCATCATCTTCATCCGGATCGGTCTCCATCATTTGGGTCGTGCATGTCCCACAGCATCAGATCGTGGCGCTGCATCAGTTCGAATCGGCTCTCATCATCCCTTACTGGATCGGATCGGTATGACCTACGCGGATCGGGTCGTAGAAACCCCATCGGATCGGATCGGCCATCGCTTCAAATACACCGGATCGGGTTGCCCTATGAGCTCCGGGTCGGATCGTGAATACCCATTGGTTCGGGTCGTGCCACCCTGCTGAGTTCGTGATGTGTTCCTTCAGGCGGATCGTGACACCCAAGCTGGAATGGTTCGTGAAAGGTAGGGGCGGATCGGGTCACCTCTTCATGAAGCAACACTGGTTGTTTCGCGAAGTCTTGATCGGATCGGATCGGCACCATCGGATCGGGGTCTTCGGCCATCGGCGGATCGGGTCGCGCCATCGAATCGGATCGCCCTCACTCCCACCGATCTGGTCCGGTTCGGATGATTTCCTGCAGTTCTTCCAGCGAGCAGTTTACGCCATTCGACGGCGTTTTTGATAAATCTAACACTTCTAATCAATCATAAAACACACCATAGAGTCATATCAACATGTAATAGCAACCAGAATAGCAAACAACCATTCAAATGAATCAAAATGGGTCAAAAGTGGCCAAAACTCCTTATTTTCCCTTAAGCATGTTTAAGTAAAACTGATCATAGGGTTAACAAAACTTAATCAAATCAAACCAAATTTCAACCAGAGGCATAAAACATTATTTAAGAATTTCTAAACATTTTTCCAGAATTTATGAGTGTATAAATTCGCTAATCTTCACTAATTACCCTTAATTACCGTAATTAGTGCAAAAACTATGCAAATCACGCACCTTGGCCACATATAAAATTCTCAGAACTGAAACTTCTCTGATTTGGGGCGAATACTGATGTCCAACAGCAGCTCTAACCTTGCTTTGGTGCTTTTTCTTCTTAATTTGATGTTGCTAAGCCTAATCTTCAATTAGAAAGTGATTTAGGGTGTTTTAGATGTAGGAGGCCATTGTTAGAGTGTCTAAGGATGAAAGTGGCGGCTGGAAAATGTCTAAAGAAATGTTTTCTAACCCTAATCAGCCCCTATATACACCTAAACCCGAAATTTCTCTTTGGGCCTAGCTGCTAATCACCCGCTTAAGCCCAATTAAGCTGTTTTTCACCATCTGAAACTTGTTTCAGCCATATCTCACAAACGGTGAGTCCGTTTGGCTAATGTGACCACTCTACGGAAAGAGAAACCATCATCCGGAGCCAATGGAAGTGGTTTCAAGTCAAAATTCATTTCCAGTCAAAAGTTATGGCCAAAACAGTACCAACTAGGGGTAAAATGGTCATTTAAAAATCGGGAAAAATCATGGACATGGGAAATGACCCTATTAGTCGTCTCCCAAAGTTACAAGACCATACGACTTCGTATGTGACAGAAATAAATATTCTATGATCCTATGATGCGTAGAATGCGGGTCGTTACACTCTCCCCCCCTTAAGAAATTTCGTCCCCGAAATTCCTTAACTAAAACATACAAAGGATCCCGCATGCCTAACAACCACATACAACAACCAAACATGCAAAACAAGCAAACAAGCCTATCCTAGCATGCGGAAAACTAAATCGAAGTCAAAATCTTACCAGGCAAAGAGTTCTGGGTATGTCTTCCTAATGTTCTCCTCTGTCTCCCAAGTACAATCATTTTCGTCCTCGCTCCACTGAACTTTGACCAACTTCACCGCCTTCCTTCGAAGTTGCTTCATGTCGTGCTCGACAACACGGGCCGGCTAGCGGTTCCCAACCGCCTCGGGTTCTACTTCGAAGTCCTCCAACTGATCAGGTGAAATAGTCAAATCTGAGTCGTGAACGAACTTCCTTAGTTGGGAAACATGAAATACGTCGTGAACTCCCGCCATCTTCTCCGGTAAGTCAATTCTGTATGCCAAATTCCCGACTAGTTCAAGAACAGGGAATGGGCCAACAAATCTTGGTGCCAACTTGCCTCTCCTGCCAAATCGTATTACGCTCTTCAACGGAGAAATCTTGACAAACACCAAGTCGCCAACGGAGAATTTTAGGTCTCTTCTTCTCTTATCAGCATAACTCTTCTGCCTATCTTGGGCTGCCTTCATTCGTTGTTGAATGATCTTGATCTTACTTGAAGTTTCCCTCACCACATCTGGTCCAAGCATAAACTTCTCGCCAGTCTCTATCCAACATGATGGTGAGTTGCATGGTCTTCCGTACAAATCTTCAAACGGAGCCATACCGATACTGGATTGGTAGCTATTATTATATGCAAACTCTACTAGATGCAAATGGTCATCCCATGATCCACCAAAATCCAATATACATGCTCTCAAGAGATCTTCCAAAATACGATTCACCCTCTCCGTCTGACCGTCGGTCTGAGGATGATATGCGGTACTGAGATGTAACTCTGTCCCTAGAGCTTCTTGTAAGCTCTTCCAAAACCCACTAGTGAACAACGGGTCTCGGTCACTCACAATGATTTTAGGTACTCCATGGAATCTCACTACCCACTTCATATACAATTCTGCTAACTTAGCTGCCGTTCTGGTTGATCTGACTGGTATAAATCTTGCACTTTTGGTTAATCGGTCCACAATCACCCAAATACTATCATGTCCCGATCTAGTCCTTGGTAAACCATCGATGAAATCCATCGAGACTTGCTCCCATTTCCATTCGGGAATTTCTAATGGCTGTAACAAACCACTAGGCTTCTTTTGCTCGGCTTTAAATAGCTGGCAATTCATGCACTTGGATATAAACTTCCCAACGTCTCTTTTCATCCCTTCCCAGTAGTAAGTCTGCTTCATATCCTGATACATCTTGTTACCACCGGGGTGTATAGTCAGTTTTGAGTGATGACATTCTTTTAGCACTTCATCTCTCAATCCATTGACATTGGGTACAACAAGCTTTCCATTCTTTCTAAGCCATCCATCTCGATCAAGCCCATACTTGTTCATCCCCTCATCGATACCCATCTCTAACTTGGAGATGACTTCCAATAGGTTAGGATCGTCCATCTGACTAGAGCCGATCCGCTAAATTAAAGTGGGTCTGATCGTCAAACTTGCTAACATTTCTGGATCCAATTCGCACTTTGGTCTGAAATCAAACCCCGCGATATACTCCAGTTGCTTCCATTCTAGAAACATAGCCCCTAAGCTGGCATGTCTCCTACTCAATGCATCAGCCACCGCATTGCCCTTTCCCGGTGTATATGCGATGTCAAAATCATAGGAAGCTAAGAACTCTAACCATCTCTGCTCAGATCGTTCTGAGAGAAGAGATACTTTAACGACTTATGATCCGTAAATAACTCAAATCTTTCCCCCAAGAGATAGTGTCTCCACATCTTTAACGCGAACACGATCGCTGCCAATTCTAAATCATGGGTAGGGTATCTTCTCTCGTGCGGTTTCAATTGCCGACTTGCGTAAGCTACAACCCTACCGCCTTGCATCAATACAACACCCAGTCCGGTACCACAGGCATCCGTGTATACCGTCATCTCTTCATCCCCCTTAGGAATGACTAACACTGGTGCGCTTGTCAACTTGTCCTTTAGACTTTTGAATGCATTCTCGCACCTTTCATCCTAGACAAAAGCTTGATTCTTCTTGGTCAACTGGGTCAATGGTGCTGCTGTCTTGGAGAAACCTTGGATAAACTTACGATAATATCCAGCTAATCCCAAGAAACTTCTTACATCTGTTGCATTCTTGAGCGTAGGCCAATCCTGTACCGTAGCCACCTTTGTCGGGTCCACGGCAATACCATTTTCTGATACAACATGGCCAAAGAACCTCACTTCCCTCTTCCAGAAGTGACACTTAGAAAACTTTGCTTTCAATTGGTGTTTTCTCAACACCTCCATCACTACTCTTAAATGTTCCTTGTGTTCTTCCTCTGTCCTCGAATAGACCAAAATATCATCAACGAACACAAGGACAAACTTATTCATATGATCTCTGAATACCCTATTCATAAGATCCACAAAATATGCTGGGGCATTGGTCAGCCCGAATGGCATGACCAACCACTCATAAAATCCAGACGGCGTCCGAAATGCCATTTTAGCTATACTTTCAGCTTCCACTCTATGCTGATGAAAACCTGTCGTGAGATCCAACTGAGAAAATACTCTCGCGCCACTCAACTGATCGAACAAATCATCTATCCGCGGTAGAGGATACTTGTTCTTCCTCGTCACTTTATTCAACTCGCGGTAGTCTACACACAAACGAAGGGAACCATCCGCCTTGGTAGCAAACACAACTGGTGCTCCCCATTCAGAAACACTCCTTCTGATAAATCCCTTCTTCAAAAGATTGCTGACTTGCACCTCGAGCTCTCGCTGCTCTCTTGGTGCCATACGACGAAGTGGCATCACTATAGGCCTGGCATCCTTTACCAAATCAATACGAAACTCAATCTCTCGGTGTGGTGGAAGTCCGGTCACTTCTTCGAAAACATCCGGATACTGGCCAACCACGGGCAAACCTGACAACTCACTATGCGGAATGTCGAGGGAGTTTAGAAAACTAGCCAATACCCCCTTACTGGGTAGACCACCAAACACTATCCTCCGCCCATCATCCGCTCTAGTTGTCACCAACAAGCCCTCACAGTCTACCACCACCCTGTATCTTTAGAGCCAATCTACTCCCAAAATAATGCCAAACCCAGTAAAGCCCAAAACAAAGCAATCACAAACAAACATGCATCCATGACTCGATAAGACCACATTACGACAAATCATGCTAAGGCTAGTCGAACCACCAATCGGGTTCGTCACTACTAAAGGTCTATCGACAATCTCGGGCTCCAATCCCAACCTATCTACCAGGTCACTAGATATGAAAGAATTGGAAGCTCCGGTATCAAACAAAACTCTAACAGAAACATCATAAACAGAAAGCATACCTTGAATGACGACATTCTTTCCCTTCTCCGCCGCTGTTGGGGCATTCGACGAAGAAGGAATAGCATTAAGAGCGTAGGCTTTCACCATTTGCTTTTCCTTAGGGGGCTGTGGACACTTGTCCTTGTGATGTCCCATTTGGCCACAGTTGAAGCACTTCCTATCCGCTGGCTTGGCCCGACAATTACTAGCATAATGGCTCTTCTTACCACAGCTGAAGCACTCAACATCTTGCTTATTCTTTTTCTTCTGGCTATCCTTAGCTTGGTTCTGCTTTCTCTTATTCTGGGAACCACCCTTGCCTCCACCACTTGCTTGTGGCTTTGGCTCATCTGCAGATGCAACTTCAGTCTTCGACTTAGGGTAGAGACTTTCTGATCTTAATGCTTTCCCCACAATCGACTCAAACGTCTCATCGATGTGGTTAATAAGCTTTTCCCCCAAGTACTGATCCAAGCCAGCTATGAATTTCTCATTCTTTTTCTCCGTAGTATCAATAAGAGATAACCCATATTTTGACAAGGTGTCAATTTCAGCAATATACTCCGAGACAGCTCTGCCATTCTGCTTGAGCTCCAAGAACTTCTTAAACAGCACTGACTTCTGAGCAGCTGGAATGAACTTCTCACTAAAGCGAGCCTTAAACTGCTCCCAAGTAATCTGATCTTCGGGAGTAGCTGCATTTATAGCATTCCACCAATTCATTGCCCGCCCTTGCAGCTGACGGGACGCTAGCTTTCTCTTCATTGCATCCTCGATACCCAAATCCTCGAAGATACGTTCGCAACTATCCAATCAATCCTGAACATCCGTGGCCGACTCCGTTCCGTGGAACGGCTTCCCACCAAGGCTAGTATAATCCTTATTCAGCTTGGCGAAGTCGACTCTTGGCGCCTGCACTATTGGACCACCACCATTTCCACCATTGGGAGCTGCCCTCTGTACATCTCTAAGCATCTCTCTCATGAGGTCAGTAAACATCGTCCTCATGTCAGCAGTATTCCCATTATTGGCTCCCCTACCAGTACCTCTAGTATAAAGGCTCATCGTCAATCTGAAAAAGGAAACGATTAACGACTCCATAGTGGTGCTAGTGCAGTACGACTTCATCCTTATAATAGTAATAGTATATATATATATTTTAAAAACCAAAGTAATCACAAATACGCTCTCTCGTATACGTATATTATCTCTCCCTGATAACTTCCCTAGGTTAACTACGCAACCTAGAGCTCTGATACCAAGTGTGACGGCGCGCCCCGCACCAGCCTGTATTTCCTCCAAAACTGCGCTGTACACATGCTCGACTAGCATAGGACGGTCGTCAGGAGAAAGGAAAGAAGAGAATAAACTAATCAAGAAACCTGTAGAATGTCTCACAGCGCATGGAATAAAATATAATAGTAACATACTTGACATAAAATAGGTGAGATAGTGCATAAGCTGATAAATAATAATCAATGCCAACATCAGAGCAGCGGAAATCCAAATACAACTTATTACAACTTTTCAGAATCTACTGTCTCTAAATAAAAGAAAGCCAAAGTAGAAGATACACCACCAATGCCCAAGCAGTGATCTTCAACAACACAGGGAGAATACTATATATATGTATTACGTGGAAGCCTCCTGCTCGTCTCCGGATCATCTACTCGTGCATCACCAGCTAACATGTCTCTAGTCTGCTCGTGTGAGCACCCAGAGTAATAAGAGGAGACATAAAACTCTGGGTCAGACATAACGCCTGGTATGAGCGATAAGCATCTAAACATAACGATAATAGGTATACTAAACCATACCTGAACCTGGACCTGCAACCAAAGAGTTAGTACCACATACCGTACAATGCTCTAAGGTGCCATAATAAATAGTGTAAGAATACGGGGGTGGGGTGTGCATGTCACAATGATAGCAAACAAATCATCCATAGCAACCATCCTCACATCTCTCACTCAGTGCGTAAAGCGTACGATATCAACCACTTTGGAACACTAGACAAAATGAGGTAACGACGAATCCCGACTTGTAGAAACCCTGCTATGACCAAGCTAAACACATGGAGTCATGACCAAACATTTCAATGACCCACCACATTGGTCGTAGCCCTTGGTCCTACCAATGCCATAATGGCCCTGAATCCGCCTTCGTACCTCCTACCATAGTGGTCCAAAGCTGTAGACATCGATAACCCCTTAACACGCGTCCCGCAGCAAAGCCCGATCAGGAAGCGAACTCGTTGATTCCCATCTGGATCTTGAACTCTAGCTTCTCATTTGGACTACCTTTGCATCTCGGGTTTTGGTCATCATCTTCATCCGGATCGGTCTCCATCATTTGGGTCGTGCATGTCCCACAGCATCAGATCGTGGCGCTGCATCAGTTCGGATCGGCTCTCATCATCCCTTACTGGATCGGATCGGTATGACCTACGCGGATCGGGTCGTAGAAACCCCATCGGATCGGATCGGCCATCGCTTCAAATGCACCGGATCGGGTCGCCCTACGAGCTGCGGGTCGGATCGTGAATACCCATTGGTTCGGGTCGTGCCACCCTGCTGAGTTCGTGATGTGTTCCTTCAGGCGGATTGTGACACCCAAGCTGGAATGGTTCGTGAAAGGTAGGGGCGGATCGGGTTACCTCTTCATGAAGCAGCACTGGTCGTTTCGCGAAGTCTTGATCGGATCGGATCGGCACCATCGGATCGGGGTCTTCAGCCATCGGCGGATCGGGTCGCGCCATCGGATCGGATCGCCCTCACTCCCACCGATCCGGTCCGGTTCGGATGATTTCCTGCAGTTCTTCCAACGAGCAGTTTACGCCATTCGACGGCGTTTTTGACAAATCTAACACTTCTAATCAATCATAAAACACACCATAGAGTCATAGCAACATGTAATAGCAACCACAACAGCAAACAACCATTCAAATGAATCAAAATGGGTCAAAAGTGGCCAAAACTCCTTATTTTCCCTTAAGCATGTTTAAGTAAAACTGATCATAGGGTTAACAAAACTTAATCAAATCGAACCAAATTTCAACCAGAGGCATAAAACATTATTTAAGAATTTCTAAATATTTTTCCAGAATTTATTAGTGTATAAATTCGCTAATCTTCACTAATTACCCTTAATTACCGTAATTAGTGCAAAAACTATGCAAATCACTCACCTTGGCCACAAATAAAATTCTCAGAACTGAAACTTCTCTGATTTGGGGCGAATACTGATGTCCAATAGCAGCTCTAACCTTGCTTTGGTGCTTTTTCTTCTTAATTTGATGTTGCTAAGCCTAATCTTCAATTAGAAAGTGATTTGGGGTGTTTTAGATGTAGGAGGCCATTGTTAGAGTGTCTAAGGATGAAAGTGGCGGCTGGAAAATGTCTAAAGAAATGTTTTCTAACCCTAATCAGCCCGTATATACCCCTAAACCCGAAATTTCCCTCTGGGCCTAGCTGCTAATCACCCGCTTAAGCCCAATTAAGCTGTTTTTCATCATCTGAAACTTGTTTCAGCCATATCTCCCAAACGGTGAGTTCGTTTGGCTAATGTGACCACTCTACGGAAAGAGAAACCATCATCCGGAGCCAATGGAAGTGGTTTCAAGTCAAAATTCATTTCCAATCAAAAGGTATGGCCAAAACAGTACCAACTAGGGGTTAAATGGTCATTTAAAAATCGGGAAAAATCATGGACATGGTAAATGACCCTAATAGTCATCTCCCAAAGTTACATGACCATACGACTTCGTATGTGACAGAAATAAATATTCTACGATCCTATGATGCGTAGAATGCGGGTCGTTACAATCGGTCTTGCACCGTCTTCATATCTTCGACTTTCACTCGTCGATCAATTATTTGAAATGAGAATTAACTCGGCCTTTTAAAATAATTCACGTATATCTAGAATTTCAAATCAATGCATTTCAATGGTTGAATTATTCGACATCACCAATTCTGTTCTTTAATGTAATTTTCACACCAAACACATTCAACCAACAAATATCACATAAACCGAGCAAATTCAGTTTATTTCCATTCCATATCGTTTATAATATTTATCATGATTTATAGCTATTTTTATTTATTTAAAAATAGCCAATTTGTTCAAATGATGCTCTAGACCATAAAGCGGCCGTGGCGCTATTTTTCTCCAGATTTGATTTACAGATATCTGAAAATCTAACCGTTGGATCTCCACAAAATTTATATCATTAGAAAGAGCTTTTCAAACCGAATCCAACGGTTTCAGTTTTAGGAAAATCCGACAGTCGGATCTCCCACACTAATCATTTGAAGTTACGATTTCAAAATACGAACTGCAGCGTCATTATTTGATTTAATTTAATTATATATATATATATATATATATATATATATATATATATATATATTGTAACGACCCAGAAAATCTGAACCAATTTAAAATTTTTAAATTGGCTAAAATAATGGATTTTAAATATTTAAAATAAATATTTTAAATAATGGCGATGAAAACTGAGTTTGAATCGACAATTGAAAACGAATATAATTAATTATTATTATAAACAAGGCCTGAAATGGCGTGGCAGTTTCAAAAATTGAATTCAAACTTTGTCAGACTGTACCGGGTGCAAAACAATCCGGATTTTAGTGAAACCAAAAATATTTAAATCTGTTAGTGAATACCTTTACAACGAATCTGACAAATCGAAATTTGATAGCGGGAATCAAAAGATATGTCCAGTTGAAATTTCTGAATAGTCGCTATGGATTTCAGGCCCTTAAAAATGGACATTTTGCAAACGACCTCGGATTTCGATGAAACCACTTTTGTTGGGTCCGCGATGTGAAGTTATTGCTAGGTTTCAAATTTCATAATTTTTCGAATCAATATGTGAGCGTGGCAAAGGAAAACGCGTTTGACCAGTTTCAGTTGATTTTAATCGACTGGAAAATGGTCATTTTTCAAACGGTCTCAGAATTCGACGAAACTAGTTTTGTTAGGACCGTATCGTCAATACGAAGCTAGAAATTATTTTTCTGAAATTTTTCGAGTCCGTAGGTGACCTCGGTAAATTGAAATGTACGTTTAAAATTCAATGTAATGATTTAAATGTAAATTCAACGGAAACTATTCGAAACGATCGAATCAGCTTACGATACATATCCCATTGTGTTCGGAATGAGGGTGAAACGCTAGGGACGACAGGCGGTGGGCCTCGTTTCGAGGTCGTGGGTAAAAGTCAACTTTATGCAATTAAATTAATTAATAAAAAAAAAAATATATCTCCCTCCCTTTTCTCTTTCTGCCCCCCCCCCCCCCGATTTCATTAATCAGGAAAAAAAAACAAAAGAAGAGGAAGGAGGCGATCGACGTCGCTCCTCCCCAGTAGGCCGCCCACCACATCGAGCTTCCCCCAGGGCTTCGCCGTGACGCCGGAGATTCCCCCCAGCTCGCAGTCGCCCTCTCTCTCGCGTGGAACCCCAGACCAGCGCCCATCTCGAAGAACCCTCCGCCGTGCCCTAGCCTCCCACCGCCGACTGCACCACCACTCCGCCGCCTCAGCCCACATCCCGACGAGTGACATCCCCCCCCCCTTCTCCATTTGAATCAAGGTGAGTTTATTTTATTTTCTTTTTAAATATGATTTTATTTAAGTTAAAACCACATGTTAAAAATCAGTTTTTGTGTGTTAGAAACATATGTTATAATCAGATTTATTTATTTATATTATAGCAAAGAAGGATAAGATTTTGTTTAAGGAAAGATTAGAATTTGTTCATTAAAAAGATTCGACCTTTAGTAGAAGAAAATTAGATATAGAATAGCGTTGTAAAAATATATTCTTTTCATATAGAATATAACGAAGTAAAGTATTAAAAATATAATCTTTACTATCTAGATGATATAAAAATATGATTTTTATATATTGAACATCGAAGTAAAAATATGATTTTTATATATTGAACATCGAAGTAAAAATATGATTTTTATATATTGAACATCGAAGTAAAAATATGATTTTTATATATTGAACATCGAAGTAAAAATATGATTTTTATATATTGAATAGCAAAGTAAAAATTCGATTTTTATATATTGAATAACATAGTAAAAATTCGATCTTTACATATGTAGTGGCTACGGGCGAAAGCGACAAAAAGGCGAGATTGGCGAAGATTTCTATAAAGGAAGAGTCGTAGTATTGGATAGCTATTGGTGAGAATTCCTCACTCTTCAATTTCTTTTTCTAGCTATATATATATGTGTGAAATTAAAGTGAATTGCTATATATAAATATATATATATATATATATATATATATATATATATATATACGCGCCTCGTCCACAAACCATGGACGATATTTATTGGTTGAAATTGTTATGAAAATTGATTGATAGCGAATGGTTGTTTAGGATTGTTTGTGGTTGATATTGGTTGATTGTGGTTGAAAAATACCCATTGGTGGTTGAGAAATATTTGGTTGAAACCACATAGGATTAGTTTGTGGAAATGAAATAAATATATACATGCCGCCTGCGTGCGAACTAGATGCATGATTCCCATTGTCAAAAACCACGAGGTTTTAAGGTAGAGCGAGGAGCCGTACTAGGGACGGTCCCGGTTTTTACTACCCTGCCGTTATGCTGCCGAAATTTTGAATAATATTCGAGTGTTTGAATTATTTTCATCTGCTTAAACTATATTTATTCATTGAATAGAAAACCTTCATGTGTTGAATTGATATTCATTCGTTGATTAGAAATTCATGTGTTGAAAGGTATTCGCGTTTTAAATATAAAAATCACATTTTTATCTATATATAGAAACTATAGAAAACCTTCATGTGTTGAATCGATATTCATTCGTTGATTAGAAATTCATGTGTTGAAAGGTATTCGCGTTTTAAATATAAAAATCACATTTTTATCTATATATAGAAATAGAAAACCTTCATGTGTTGAATCGATATTCATTCGTTGATTAGAAATTCATGTGTTGAATGGTATTCATATTTTGAAATAAATTGTTTGATAATAAAAATCACCTTTTATCGACTATATGAACTGTGTAAAATAATCTCATTTTGAAAGAAATTGTTTCATAAGAAAAAATCCTATTTTTGTTACCTATATGAACTATATAGAAAAATAGTGTTTTGAAATGAATTGTTTTACAATAAAAATCACATTTTTATGGTATGCATAAATCGTTGAAATGTGAAGTGTTAAAAATAGCCACTTGTTCAAAATAAACATATATGAGTTGAAATATTCATTAATTAGCTAATGAAATGATTTGCACCTATGTATGTAACATTAGAATGAATGGTGTTTTTAAACCAAATAGAAATCAAATATGAAGTTGAATAGAAAATGATAAATGATAAGAACTGTATATATATGTACATGCATATTCATTGAACAGGTTATAGCAAAGGGGCTAGAGAAGAGGAATAAAATTTTGCGCCCGACAAATAGGTACACATTTACTGTTTTGTTTGGGTGATGATTTTATGAGCCTGTTGGCTAGCCGCTTGGCTTTTTCTTTTTCTTTTTGAGATTAGAAGGACCGGGAAAGCTATTTGCGATTTCCCGATGCTCCCGGTGCAGGGGAGGTTATGGCGAAATTTTCCAAAATTTCAAGGCGTTAGTGAAATATTTGAAGTGAAAACGATATTGAAATTGTTGAATGAACTATATTTATATAATTATATAAATATAAATAAAATTAAAACGAAACGTGGTCGTGCAGTTCGTATTTTGAAACCGTGATTTCAAACAACTAGTGCGGGAAATCCGACCGTTGGATTTTCCCGAAATCTCAACCGTCGGGTTCGCCTTGGAAATATCTTCCCAACGGCACCCACCTTGCAAAAATCCAACGGTTGGATTGTCTGGAATGTTTAATTCAAATTTGATGAAAAACAGCGCCAGAAGCGATTATAATTATATATATTTAATCGAATAACGACGTTGTAGTTCGTATTTTGAAATCGAAACTTCAAACGATTGTACCGGGAGATCCGACCGTCGGATTTTCCCGAAACTGGAACCGTTGGATTCGTTTTGAAAAGACCTTTCTAATGATGTAAATTTTGTGAAGATCCAACGGTTAGATTTTCAGATATATGTAAATCAAATCTGAAGAAAAACAGCGCCACGACCGCTTTATGGCCCGAAGCGTCGTCTTGAATAAATTAGCTATTTATAAATAAATAAAAATAGCGATAAATAGTTATAAAATATCATAAGCGATATGGAATGGAAATAAACGGAATTTGCTTGATTTATGTGGCTTTTGATGGTTGAATGTGTTTGGTGTGAAAATTACATTAAAGAACAAAATTGGTGTTGTCGAATAATTTAACCATTGAAATAAATTGATTTGAAATTCTAAATATACGTGAATTATTTGAAAAGGCCGAGTTAATTCTCACTTCAAATAATTGACCGACGATTGAAATTCGAAGATGAAGACGACGGTCGAAGACCGGAGATCTTCACCTCGTTTGGATGGTAACCGAGGTCCTGATTGGGAGGCATCCCGAAATATGGATAATGAGTGGTGATCGTCCAGACGTACGTGGTGATCGAAGGGTTTGCGAGGTATTTAGTGCCTCCGGTTTCGTTCAGACCCAGAACGGACTTGTAAATGGATCGTGTGTCTGACATTGGATTTTATTCTGTGTTGATTGATCTCTATTAAATATACATCTGTTTGGGGGCGGAGAATTTATTCTTTTGCTTAACGCCCTTCTTTGAAACGTACGAGCTCAGAGGTTGTATATCGATGGACATCAGTCGCATGACATGAATTGCCTATGTGGCATGCTAAGATGCAGTGATCAGGGCTTCTGTTGAAAAGCAAAGTCCTGTGGTGATGATCAAAGCACCGCCTGTGTGGCGTAGCTTTGTGTATAACGCAAATTCGCGAGCCTCACACCCCGGTATGAACCAGAAACGGGAGGAAGGACCTCAGGGAGGACATGCGTTTCTTTCTAGCTAGGGTGGTGTCAGTGACCTACCAGCCCTGACATTTATATACTTTTCACCTATGTGGTTGTTGCTATTGCGAGGCGCCTCGGTTTGATCGGACGATCCGGGTCCGATGGAGTCATTCGTTGGCTCGTTTGCGCCCCAAAGGGCGGGGAAAAGTATGGTTCAGGCATTTTAATCCACATCGGTGGACCGGCCCTGTCGCTCCTAGGGTCACTCGAGCTCTGATCCTGAGACACGGGCTAGAGCGTCTCGAATTCGGTAAGGACTATCTTTTGCCTTGGTTCAAGACAGAAATCCAATTTCCAAATACGTGACTGTGCGGTTTCGATTGTATAGATATTTGGCGACATAGTGGCATGGGACGCTCATGTCGTCTATGATTGATAGTTATGATTTGAAATTGTTTTTGAAACATATAAACACTAGCAATAATATCAAATGCCTTTGTTTTATTCATATCAAGCATATTTTGGCCGTTATAAGGTAAAACTCTATCCTCCGGTTTGCGTTGCATTGTGTGATGGGAACTGAGTCTTATAACGGCTTCATTTTTATAAAATGCATTGCGTTGTTTAAAAGAAAGATTTGTTTTAAAGTACTGGAAATCCAATGGAGTAAACCCGTTCCACGAAAGTGGCGTGGTCCTGTGATTAGCCAAACAATATATGTGTTGAGTAGTTTTCTCATACCAGTCCCATGACTTACTCGTAGTTTGTTTCACTTTCAAACTTGGGTGCCCATTTTTCTACATGGGCAGCCTTGTATTCAGGTTTAGCTGGTTCTTTCGGGATAGCTGGAGCTGAAGATGGATTCTATCATTTATTTCTTTTTATGCTGTTCAGCTCCTATTGTACATATTTTGTTTATTTCCGTTGTAGGCTTTTATGTATAGCTGAACTGTATTTGTACTAAGTAAGATCCTGTATACTGTGTAACTCTGATGATTACTTTTATCCAGTATATTCTATTGTTCATTATCTGGTGTATTTACTTAATTTCGTTCTGCTATTATCTGTTTCTGTGTTATATTCCAAAGATAACCCTTGTTTCCGTCAGAACGGGATTTTGGGTCGTCTCATATATATATATATATATATATATATATATATATATATATATATATATAATCGATTCTGGCGCTGTTTTTCTTCAGATTTGAATTAAATATTCCAGATAATCCAACCGTTGGATCTTTACAAAGTTGGTATCGTTGGAAAGATATTTCCAAAGCGAACCCAACGGTTGTGGTTTCGGGAAAATCCGATGGTCGGATCTCCCGCACTAATCGTTTGAAATCACGGTTTCAAAACACGAACTGGAGCTTCGTTATTCGATTTATTTTAATTATATATATAAATATAATTAATTCTTCGATTTCAAAACCATTTTCATTTCACACATTTGATAAAAATGATATTTTTATCCTACAGACAGTTATTTCAACACTTCACTTTTTTTAACAATTCATGTATATAATAAAAATGTGATTTTTATTGTAAAACAATTTATTTCAAAACACGACTATTTTATATAGTTCATATAGATGATAAAAATATGATTTTTATTATAAAACAATTTATTTCAAAAGACGACTATTTTATATAGTTCATGTAGATGATAAAGTTATGATTTTTATTATAAAACAATTTATTTCAAAACACGAATACCATTCAACACAAGAATTTCTACTCAACGAATGGATTTCTATTCAATCCATGAATGTGGTCTGAATATATGAAAATAATCTCAACAAATGAAAATTATTCTAACACATGAATATTTCAGAAAATTTCGGCAGCATAACAGCAGGGTAGTTAAAACCGGGACCGTCCCTAGTACGGCTCCTCGCTCTACCTTAAAACCTCGCGGTTTTTGACAATGGGGATTCATGCATCTAGTTCGCACGCAGGCGACATGTTTTATTTTCATTTCCACAATCTATTTAAATATTTATTTTCAACCACATATGGGTATTTTCAACCACAATCAATCATTCTCAACCATAAACAATTCTAATCAACCATTTGCTATCAACCAATTTTCACACCAATCACAACCAATAAATATCATCCATGGTCTGTGGACGAGGGGAGTATATATATACATATTCGTATATAAATATATTTTGATTCACTTCAATTCATTTCAATGTCATTTCATCGCATATATAATTTTTACAACGCATATATAACTTATACATCGAACATACAACTTATACAACGCATATACATGTGGTGTACAACGCTTATATAACTCATACATCGACTATATAATTTATACATCGTTGTTTTCCATATCGTTTATAAATTAGAAATCTCACATTGGGTTCCACTCCACCAAAAATAGTAGAAGGCTCAGAAAAATATGCGGTCTCCTCTAGAATGTAGAAGACGTCCACACGAGTCCACTATCTCTTGTTTCACTGAATTTCGTCAACAAACGAAAAAGATATGATTTTTACAGTGAAATCGAAAACCGTAGCGCTTTAAAGTGCTATAATATAGTTAATTTAAAAATAGCCGTATACCTTCACAGTTTCGTTCAAAACTAGGTTAGCGATTACCACCAAATCCGTGTAGTTTCTCGACGATCGGATGGTATGACGTTGTCGGGGGTGGAGAGGGCTTCTCTGCGCTGGGACCCACCTTCAGATTGACGCCAGATCGGAGCTCCAGCATGGGTTCGAATGGCGCGACTTTGAGGGGCTCGACCCCCTGACGGTTGAACGATGGAGGGCGCCACCTATATGAATTTGAAGCTTGAGAGGTGCTCTCCAAAATCCCTAATTGGAGCACTTGATTTCGTGGAGAGAATTAAGAGAAAAAGGGGAGAGAAGGAATCGGCTGTAGCCGTCGTTCGTTGAGGGGGCTTTACTTTGAAAACGGGGATAGAGGATTGAAGTGGCAAATTCTGATTGGGCCACGAGTTATATTTAAATATTTATTTTATTTTAAATTCAAAAATATCCTCTTTACCAAAAGAACACCAATTCAAACCCAATGACTGTCGCCCCTAGATAAATACCCCAATTCCAAACACAATGGGATATGTTTTGTAGGCCCATTCGACTGTTTCGACTAGTTTTTCTTCAAATTAAAATATTAAAAATTCAATATTCGATTTGAACGTACATTTCAATTTGCTGGGGCCACATACTGATTCTAAAAATTCCCGAAAAATAAATCTAGCTATGTTTTGACGATACGGTCCCAACAAAACTGGTTTCGTCGAATTCTGAGATCGTTTGAAAAATGGCCCTTTTCTGGCCGATCCAATTTAACTATAATTGACCAAAACACATTTTCTTTTGCCATGCTCACATACTAGCTTCAAAAATTATGAAATTTGAAACCTAGCAATAACTTCACATCCCGGATCCAACAAAAGTGGTTTCGTCGAATTCCGAGGTCGTTTGCAAAATGTCTATTTTCACGGGCTATATAAATTCTGTAGCGACATTTCTGAAAATTCATTTAGCCATAACTTTTGACTCCCGCTACGAAACTTCGATTTTGTAGATTCGTTAGAAAGATATTCACAAACAGATTTAAATATTTTTGGTTTCACTAAAATCCGTTTTACTTTGCACCCGGTGTAGTCAGTCAATGTTTGAATTGAAATTTCGAAACTGCCACGCCATTTCAGGCCTTGTTTATAATTCAAATTAATTATATTTGTTTTCAACATCGATTCAAACATACATTTTATCGTTATTACTTAAAATATTTATTTTAAATACTTAAAATTCACTAAAATAGCCAATTTAAAATTTATAAACTAGTTCAGATTTTCCGGGTTGTTACAATTTCGCTGTGTTAAATTTGTCGTAAATTATTCTTCCGCTGTTGTATTATTATATTCAATGCACTCTGATATTCTATACTCTGATGTTGCATTATTATGATGTAATAAAAGTCTTCTGTTATTTGTTCTGATGCGTTGTATGCCCAAAGTTAGGGCATGCGGGATTCGAACGGCCTTGGTTGACTTAGCGATCGATTACGTCCGGGCGAAATCCATGTCGTCACAGCTGGTATCAGAGCTTTGGTTAATTCAAATCTTTAGGGTACAACTTGTTAGGACTGAACAAAAGACTCATCATAGATAGGACTAGAAATATTTTATAAAAGAATACTCATTAGAGATAGGATCAGTAGTATCCTAGAATGAGAAAACTCGTTAGAGATAGGGTTGGAAACGCGCTAGAATGAGTTGAGAGTGACAAATTTATAATTAACGTATTTGTGATTATATATATAATACGATCTTAGAAAACATGATTTTTAAAAATATAAAAGTTATATATATTTGAAAAGCTAATCAACTAATTGATAGATGATTGTGTTGTGTGATTATTAGTTCAACTAATAAAAATTATTGAAACCAATAAAAGAATGAAAGTTGAGTTGGTTAGTAAAACAACTTTCAGCTGCGTTCCTTTTCGAGGACGAAAATATCTTAAGTAGGGGAGATTATAACAACTTGGAAATTCTGAACCAATTTAAAAATTTTATTTTATGATTTTTGATGGATTTTGAATATTTAAAATAATTTATTTTAAATAATAAGGACTAAAAATTTATTTTAATCGAAGTTAGAACGGATATATTTATTTTAATTATAAAAGGAATTAGAAATAGCGCACAGTTTAAAATTTTGAATGTGCACTTTGACTGAATATACGGGATTCAAAATAAATTGGATTTATGTAAAACTAGAAATATTTAAATCTATTTAATTATATCTTTCTAATGGATTTGATAAATTGAAATTTCATAGCGGAAATAAGAAGTTACGACCAGTTAAATATTCAAAATAGTCGCTATGGAATTTATATATATATATATATATATATATATTAATATAAAAAATAGCCATCTTGCAAACGACCTCTGTTTTAGACGAAACCATTTTTGTTGGATCCAGAATGTCAAATTATTGCTAAATTTAATTTTCCATAACTTTTGGAACTAATATGTGAGCGTGGTAAATTAAACTGTGTTCGATAATTTTTGTTGAATTTAATCAACCGTAAAAAGGGCTATTTTTCAAACGGTCCCCAAATTCGACGAAATTAATTTTGTTAGGACCGTATCATCAAAACATAGCTAGATTTATTTTTCGGGAATTTTTGGAGCCCGTATGTGGCCCCGGTAAATTTAAATGTACGATCAAATTAAATAATTAAATGATTTATATTTTAATTTAAAGAAAACAAGCTGAAAACGATCGAATGGGCTAATGGGACCTAGTCCATTGTGTCCGGGATAAGGATATTTGGTTAGGGGCAACATTCGTTGGGCTGAATTTTGAGTTATTAGGAATCAACATGGTTTTTTTGTAAAATTAGAGAATTAATTAATAAAATATTATAAATTTAGGATTAGAAAACCCTAGTCCATTTCTTACGTAGCCGCAGCCATATCGTTTCAACAGCAGAGTTCGTTCAATTTTAAAATTTTAAATTCCCTCAATCCTCCTAGTAATTCAAGGTGATAGTAAAGCAAACTTTGAAGAGAATTTCACAAGCTATAATCTCATATGGATTTGATCAGTTTATACGTGGTATCTTGTGAGGATTTGGAGCTCGAAGTGGCACGCTTTGCACCGATTTCTACGTCGATCTGAAGCATCGAGCTGCGTGTTGTCACCGGCGTGAGGAGCTCAAGCGTAGGCGCAAGGCGCAGCACCCTCTGATCTTGATACCGTGCCACGTATCTTGTGCAATGTGAAGCCCTAATCATGGAGAGTGGGTTCGAGTAACAGCCGAAGCCTGGGAACGAAAAAGATGGGTTTTTAAACCCTAATTACGTGATTTGTTAGTTAAGCAGGGTAATTATTTTAATATATTTTAATTATTTATTTATTTAATTATCAAATGGAATAACGATCATAACTTTGTCATACGGACACAGAATCAGATGATTTCAGATGCGTTGGGTTCGTCTCGACAAGATCTACAACGAACAAATCAGAACTGAAACAAAGGCCAATTTAATTTTTGATAAAATTAATCATCTGTTTAATTCTATTAAAATAATCATTATTTATTGATTTTTTAAACCGATCAAGGTGAGAATTTTATTTTTTCTTAATTAATTAAAATTAGTTAATTACGATTGTATTTTTACCAATCCGCTGTTAAATTCAATTTGTTATTGTACGTGATTTGATTTGGGTTGATGATGCTGTTATGTTGATTTGTTGATTGGACGGATTATTTTGTTGAAATAAAAATTGTCTAAACAAAAATAACATTTTTGTTGATTTAAAAATTGTCTAAACAAAAATAAATTTTTTGTTGAAATAAAAATATTCTAAACAAAAATATCATCTTTTGTTGAATAGTTTTGAGATAAAACAAAAATATTTTTTTTAAATAGATTTGAGTTAAAAAAAAATATCATTTTTGTTAAAGTAGATTTGTATGAAATAAAAATGTCATTTTTATAGAATTGTGAAAATGAAGTTATCATTTTTATTCATTTGTTAAAATAGAATTGTTAACAAAATGAAGTTATCATTTTAATCATTTTATTGAAATAGAATTGTTAACAAAATGAGGTTATCATTTTTGTTCATTTTGTTAAAATAGAATTGTTAACAAAATGAAGTTATTATTTTATTCATTTTGTTAAAATAGAATTGTGAAAATGAAGTTATCATTTTTATTCATTTTGTTAAAATAGAATTGTTAACAAAATGAAGTTATCATTTTTAATCATTTTATTGAAATAGAATTATTAACAAAATGAAGTTATCATTTTTAATCATTTTATTGAAATAGAATTGTTAACAAAAATGAAGTTATCATTTTTAATCATTTTGTTGAAATAGAATTGTCAAAAAAATAAGTTATCATTTTTAATTGTTTTGTCGAAATGGAATTATTAACAAAATAAAAGAATCATTTTTGTTCATTTTGGTTGAAATAAAATAGTTGACAAAATAAAAATATCATTTTTATTGTTGAATCATACATTAGATTTGTATGCAAATTAAAGAGACGGTTTTATTGTCAAGTTATAAATTAGAATTGTATACAAATTAAAGTAGACATTTTTATTTGTCATGTTATACATTGAAATTGTATACAAATAAAAATTATCTTTTTATTTATCATTATATTTATAAAACATACATGTAGACAAAGTTATCTTTTCATTTTGTCATTAGAAATATAAAACATGTATGTACATGCCATTAGAAATATAGACAATGTAATGCGAATAAAAATATTCTTTTTATTTGTCATTAGAAATATAGAAAATGTAATGTGAATAAAAATAGTGTGGTTCTAAGGGCACTCCAAAATACGCTTCCTAATACCACAATTAAAAAAATAAAACTCATTAAATTTTGTGTGCTTCTTAATACCACATTACCCCTCCTTTCTAATTTGTCACTATAACATAGCAAGCCCTAATCTAAAAAGCCTAATCAAGAATATCATTGTCTACTTCATCTTTCCTACGGGAAAATTCAAATTCTTACCGTTTGAAGACTAATCTCTCACTTCCTCTTCTAGTTTGTTTAATTCAAACCTTATTCACGTCTTTTGTATATTTAGGCACGCATTCTTCTTTTTCGGCATTGTTGCGGCATCTTTATCGTTGATCGATCGATTAAAGAACTAGGGTTTCAGAATGGAATGAAAGAGGAATAAATAAAAGACGAGAGAGAAATATGGTAACTGTGGTGTGGTAGCCCATATTTTTTTATGTATGGTATTAAGAAGAGTGTAATGAAATTTCTTATGGTATTTTTTAGTACCGGTATTAGGAAGAGTATTTTGGGGTGCCTTTAGCACCACACTAAAAATATTCTTTTTATTTGTCATGAGAAATATAGAAAATGTAATGCAAATAAAATATTCTTTTTATTTGTCATTAGAAATATAGAAAATGTAATGCGAATAAAATATTCTTTTTATTTGTCATTAGAAATATAGAAAATGTAATACAAATAAAATACTTCTTTTTATTTGACATAAAAAAAAGTAGAAAACATGTATGCAAATGAAATACCTTTTTATTTGTCATAAGAAAGATAGAATTGTGTATACAAATAAAATACTCTTTTTATTTGTCATTAGAAAACATTGAAAATGTTACACAAATAAAATTTCTTTTTATTTGTCATATGAACGTAGGAATTGAAAACAATAAAATATTCTTTTTATTGTATGCATATGAAATGTAAAAACATGTATAGACAATAAAATATTCTTTTTTATTATACGCATATGAAATTTAAAAAAATGTACAGGCAATAAAATATTTTTTTATTATATGCATATGAAATGTAAAAATGTTTAGACAATAAGATATTCTTTTTGTTTATACATATGAAATGTAGAAAATGTGTGGACAATTAAATACTCTTTTATTGTAACATGAAATGTGATTGAATCAAATACAATTGGTTACTGATATTGATTGTGATGGATTGACTGTTTGGATTGAGCTTGACCAGTTCATGAGCAAAACATGCTTTTATATTTAGCATTGGGTTGGATAAAAAATATCTATGTGCTAACACATTATGAAACACTTCACGATTTGACTATAAGGTGTTTAGCGGTGTTGTTTATTTCAAAATTTAATAAATGATTTTGAAATGAGATTTCTTAAGTAAAAAGAATAGTATTCCCTATTTTTGGACAGGAACGTTTTATAAAATGTTTTATAAAACAGAAAGGATTTCGAGGGCTATACCCGATAATTTCGAAAGGTTTTAGAAGTGAAAATTTATATAGATTTGAAATTAATTGTGATTATTATATTGTGAAATGATTTTCCCTACTTTGGATATAAAATGATTTAGCAAGTATGTGGCTAGAGATCGGGTGACCCGAGAGTGACTAAAAGTGTGAGGGCGTGCATGTCTTCCCCCATATGTGGGATGGTGCATTATTAGTGTAGCCGTTAGGTGCACATATATATGCTGGTTCGGTTAAGGCGTGTACAACCTTGTCTGAGGGAACATGACCAATATTTGGTTTCATACTTGTTTGTATACATTGTTACGTTTGGAATTCATATTTCCGAATGTTTTTTTTTTTTGAGATCCCGAAGTGAAATCTACTTTATTATAAAAGCTATATATGTATTTCAAATGATTTGAAATAAACGGAATTGGGAAATAAAGTTCAAAGGAATAATTTCTGTAAAGAGAATTGGATTTTGAAATCTAAGTTTAGGGATTAAGCCTAAATGGGTAGATTAAGTAATTGCATGTTGTATGATGCATTATAGATCCATAAGTTTATTTATGGTTGTTGCTTATGCACTGGCAATCCAATGGAGTAAACATGTTCCACGTTAGCGGCGTGGTCCTATGATTAGCCTTATTATTATTAAATAAGTTAAGTAAGATTTCTCATACCAGTCCCATGGCTGACTCGTATTTTGTTTCACTTGCAAACTCGGGTGTCGCAATTTTCCACACGGGCAGTCGAGTGGTTTGTTTTGTAGATATTTATTTATTGAGCAGGATTCTGGGTTGAAGCTTAGCTGTGTCCAGAGCATTGATAGTCTTCCCCTTTGTTAAATTTGTTGTAAATTATTCTTCCACTGTTGTATTATTATATTCAAATGTACTCTGATATTATGTACTCTGATGTTGCATTATTATGATGTAATAAAAGTCTTTTATTATTTGTTTTGATGTGTTGTATGCCAAAATTAGCGTATGCGGGATTCGAACGGTTTTGGTCGATTTAGCAATCGAAAAATCCATGTCGTTACATCATGGTTCGATCCATAATGAAGTGTTTTCTCCATTTACCACTGCTCTTGTCATCCATTTACATATCATATCCCTATGGCACAAAATTTGTTTAATTCTGTTTAAAAAATTACTACCGATTGCCATGGTCCAAAAGTTGGGTTTTTAGTAATTTCTCGCCTTCATCCATCTGGTGCATAGAGTCTCTAGTAACCAAAGTGCATGATAATTTTATATGGGTAGTAGATTAATGTATCAACCAGAATTACAACAGACCAGTTTTTTTTAAATTCAAATCTATTAGAACTCGTGTTGGTTTGCTCTGGTATCCTGCAGAAAAGACAAGGACATAAAATTTATCAGAGCTCAGAAAATATCTCACAGCGGAATGGATAAAATATAATATACTCAACATATAGCCTTACCATATTAATTATACTGCCTAACCAGTATCCAAAGCTATCATATCTCTGCCACAAATCTAACTTGCGAGTATGTTATGAGGAGGGGGTCAGAACACAAGTTCTGGTGACTGGATTTAAACTGTACACTTTGGATAATCCTACATATACCGTTCAAACACATTTTCGTATTTATTAGGTTACTTGGGTTAACAACACTCAAGGCTTACACACACGTCGTACCCATTTTCTTCCCAGTGGATTAACCTAATACAGTATATATGTAGCTGCCCCCAATATTAAGTTACACCACATGGTACCCCACTCGCACGGTCTCCACCGTAATACCACCGAAATATATGCAGTCCCTCATCCTACGCCAGAGTGACGTACGGATATCTATATAACAATGTTACATTCCGCATATATCTGTCAATTCTATGCTATGTAAATGTACGGACTACCTCCTTCGATCGAATCAGATTCCATACTAGAGTAATGCCCTTAAGTCAATGATACACCACCCAGAGCAGACATGAATGTATCTAGACTTTGTCACGTTTGTATCGCCAATTGTAGCTCGATGCCTTAACCATACGTTGTCTAATGTGCACCTAGTTCAGTTGCAGGGCGATACAAGAAACACGTAACTCGGTCGAGAGCTTTTCCTTATCCGTACTGGCCCGCCTTTAAGAGCCTCAAAATATAGATATTCCTAGGGTTTGTTTTTCATGGTGGCTATGGCTCCACCCTCAACTAGTAAAGACTACAAGAGCTAAATGACATGCCCCTAAGAACAAGCAGTATAAATATCCAATTGGCATCTCCCCTCAACTACTGTACCTCGATAGTGAAAGGTGAATGGTCTATTGGGTTTAGCTTTAGTCTTTTCGCATCCACTAGCTGCCGATGATGGGTATCCGACGATTTACTATTCTTGTTGGACGTGACCCTTTGCCTCCTCGTTGAGGCGACTGCTGTAACAACCCGAAAATCTGGGCCAGTTTAAAATTTTTATTTTGGCAATTTTAGCGAAATTTAATTATTTAAAATGAATTATTTTAAATAATATCGACGAGAAATTTATTTTTAATATAATTCGACGTATATATTATATACGCCGTCGTTAGAATATAAATATTTATATATAATTATAAATAGAATTGAAAATGGCGCGGTAGTTCGATAATTCGATTTCAAACTTCAATTGAATGTACCAGGTGCAAAATAATCCGGATTTTAGTGAAACCAAAAATAATGGGATCTAATTGATAATATCTTTCCAGCGAATCCGAAAAATCAAAGTTTCATAGCGGGAATCAAAAGATATGTCCAGTTGAAAATTCTGAATAGTCGCTATGGAATTCAAGCCCTTAAAAATGGGAATTTTGCAAACGACCTCGGATTTCGACGAAACCAGTTTTGTTGGGTCCGTGATGTCAAGTTATTGCTAGGTTTCAAATTTCATAATTTTTCGAATCAATATGTGAGCGTGGCAAAGGAAAACGCGTTTGACCAGTTTCAGTTGATTTTAATCGACTGGAAAATGGCCATTTTTCCAACGGTCTCAGAATTCGGCGAAACTAGTTTTGCTAGGACCGTATCGTTAATACGAAGCTAGAAAATATTTTTATTGAATTTTTAGAGTTAGTATGTGGCCCCGGTAATTTGAAATGTATGTTTAAAAGTCAATATAGTGATTTAAATGTAAATTTAACGAAAACTGATCAAAACGTTCGAATCAACTTGCGATGCATATCCCATTGAGTTCGGAAAGGGGGTAATTAGCTTGAGGCGACAGTCATTAGGTCCTGTTTGAAGTTCGTATGAAAAAGAACCAATTATTAGAATTAAATAATAAAAAAATTATTATAAATACCCTAGATTTTCACTAAACCCTTTTTCTTCTGGTCAAAATGGCAAGCCGCCAGGTCTTCTTCTTCCAAACTAAAAATCGTGACTTCGAAATTCAAGGAAATATCAAAGAAAAATTCTAAAAATCATGGAATCAAATGTTTGATCTTAGATTGAGTTGCTCTTCCATCCTATGTCTATTTCATTGCGAGCGATTTTTATAATCGGGCTCGACAGTTCTGATTTGACAGCTAGGGCACCAGATAATCAACGATGAGAGGGAAGTTAGTCTTCTATGATGGTTGCGAGTTGTTTGTGGGGGATGAGTCGCCATCTACAAGGGGTCAGAATGTCGGTCAACGATTGTAGTTCGGTGGGGTCAGGCGTGAGCGAGGGGAGGGTTTTGGGTTGCTCGAAGTCGCAGCTTTCCAGTGGGGTTTTGGACGATACAGACATTGATTCGAAGGTGATTAACTTTATTTATATTTCAGTTTTAATTTAATTCACTTTATTTAAATTTGCATTGTTTTTCAATTAAAAAATAAAATAGATATGGTTTTAAAAATAAAATAGATATGTTTAAAAAAAAAAAGGAGAATAGGAAAGTGTTTGGTAAATATACGTGTTTTGAAAATAAAAATAGCAATTAAATCTGAAAATAAGTAGTTTATAAATCTGAAAGTATATTGTTTTTTTTTTAGCTGAAAATAAATTGTTTTTAAATATGAAAATATAGAGTCTTTAAAATAGAAATATAAATAGAATTTGTAAAAGAATTTATTTTGAAAATACGAATAGAATATAAATAGAATTTGTAAAAGAATTTATTTTGAAAATACGAATAGAATATAAATAGAATTTGTAAAAGAATTTATTTTGAAAATACGAATAGAAATATAAATAGAATTTGTAAAAGAATTTATTTTGAAAATACGAATAGAATATAAATAGAATTTGTAAAAGAATTTATTTTGAAAATACGAATAGAAATATAAATAGAATTTGTAAAAGAATTTATTTTGAAAATACGAATAGAATATAAATAGAATTTGTAAAAGAATTTATTTTGAAAATACGAATAGAATATAAATAGAATTTGTAAAAGAATTTATTTTGAAAATACGAATAGAATATAAATAGAATTTGTTAAAAATATAATTTTAACACAAACGGTGTTGAACAGATCTCGTTAGAAGCACGGCGAAGATTTCCCGCATTTGAAGTGTCGTGGAGTTGGGATAGCTATTGGTGAGAATTTCTCACCTTTCAATTTCATTTCTTTTTATATGTATATACTAGGATGCAGACGGTGCTTAGTAGCACCCGACACAATCATCCACAGACCATGGACTTGTTTGTTTGGTTGCATAGATTAGTTATATGATATTGGTTTGAATTGAATTGTTTGGTGAAATGAAATTGATTTGATTGATGTGTGAATGGCGTGGGCCTTCACTAGACCGGGGATAAGGCTAGGCCTTGTCCCGTTTCTAGTATCGTGCCGTTATGCCGCCGAAATTTTCTAAAATATGTTAGAAAAATAAAAATATCATTTTATTGAATAAATGAACCGAATAGAATATTCATAGGTTGAATAAAATGTTTTATCGTTAAAAATATAATTTTTAACGTGAATATGAATAAATAAATATTCATTTACAAACCCGACGGTTTGTTTATGTACACCTATTTGAAGGACATTGATTGGGTCGATAAATTTTACACATCGCCCAATTGCACAAATAAAATATTTGTTTGATTGTTTGAAAACCCCACACGGGTGTTAGGATGAAATATGCAGTTCACTCATCCTGATTGATTAAATATGTCGATCGATTGATTGACAGACTATTATAAGCGTTAGATATCTATATTTGATGCTTATACAGTGTAGTGCACTTTGGTTGATGGTTGATTATTTTTCAATGCTATTATATACATGTGTTGTATGAAAATCCATATAATTAACTTTATATGGTAATTGATTGGGCCTCATTCCAATTTAGAAAATAAAGAATAATATAAAATAAAGGTTCATGTGTTGACAGTACTCATCCATTGAGATTGGTCATGTGTTGAACGAAATATTTTAGTAATAAAATTTACATCTTCATCAATATAAAATAAAGGTTCATGTGTTGACAGTACTCATCCATTGAGATTGGTCATGTGTTGAACGCAATATTTTGATAACAACAACTATTTTGAAAAAGAAATATTTGAAATAGAATATTTGAAAATAGAAATTTATGAAGCCGTGTTGATTAGATTGACGCCATTTTGACGTAAACGATATTTATATCGATTTTATTCATTTTGAAATGAATTGAATTGAAAACGATTTCGAAATGAATTGAATTGAAAACGATTTCGAAATGAATTGAATTGAAAACGATTTCGAAATGAATTGAATTGAAAACGATTTCGAAATGAATTGAATTGAAAACGATTTCGAAATCAATTGAATTGAAAACGATTTCGAAATGAATTGAATTGAAAACGATTTCGAAATAAATTGAATTGAAAATGATTTCGAAATGAAATGAATTGAAAACGATTTCGAAATGAAATGAATTGAAAACGATTTCGAAATGAATTGAATTGAAAACGATTTCGAAATGAATTGAATTGAAAACGAATTCGAGCTGAATTGAAAGCGAATTGAAATGAATTCAAATTGAATTGAAATTTGAATTGAATAGAAATGAATTTTAAAACGAATTTATAAAGAAGAATTCAATTTTGCTTTGAATTGAAATGGAAGTTGAAATTGCTTTTGGAAACGAATTTAAAACTATTTATATAATTCGTTTTAAATAGGAATCGACGAAATATATATTATATATATTATATATATAATATAATGGCCTGAATAGAACGCGCCGCGCCGCGGTAGTTCGTAAATTTCGACCATTTATTTCAAACGGACATTACGGGAGATCCGACCGTCGGATTCTCCTAAAACCGGAACCGTTGGGTTCGTATCGAAAAGAGCTTTCTAACGAATATTAGAAATTTGAAATCTAACGGTTGGATTTGGAGTTATGTCCAAATCAAATTCGAAAAAGGTCGCTGTAAGTGCAGTTCGATGGCCATTGATGGAAATCGACTGTACGGGCCTTGATAAAATTATTAAAAATAGTACTAATTTATGTAAAATCATAAGAAATGATTTAGAAAGAATTGGGATGAAAAACTCCATATTTGAAAAGATAAAAATAGATTTTTATCGAAATGAACTAGTTTTGAACTAGAAACATAATTCTATTTATTTTTAAATAAATAAATTGAATTTGAAAAGAGTTCTAAAAATAACCAGAATTTTCAATGATTGCATTGGAGTGGATTTGAATCGAAATTGTCTTCGGAATATTTCGATGTTGGAATTCGTGATTATACGGATGTTGTTATGGAAATTTGAAAGATATATATTTATATCGTTATTTCCAATACGACATTTGTTAATCGTAGAATTTGATATTGAATATAAGCCGATATATTTTCTATTCAGAACCTTATATTGAATATCAAATGTGATTTGGGTCTGTCGTGAATGGTGTCTTCACTAACACTGTTCTTGAACCCAGTTGAGAAAAGATTAAATCTTTTTATTTAGATTTAATGAAGTGTACCAATTAAACAATATTTAATTGGAATAGAATTGATATTGATTTTTGGGTTTATCGTGGACAGTGTTTTAAATAACACTTGTTCTTTAACCCGATAATTAATGGAATGATATTTTGGGTTTACCGTGAACCGTGTTTTAAATGACACTGATTCTTTAACCCAGCTAACGATTAAAACTAAGTGGAGTTTTAATGAATCTTTAATTAGATTGAAATGATCGAAAATGGAGTATCACCAGTTTTGCTCCAGGCGATATTTAAATCTTTAATTAGATTTGAACGTGAAATGGTAATTGAATTTACCGATAACACTGTGGTGTTAGATATGAAGTATTACCAGTTTTACTTCATGGGATAAATAGGTTGGGATTGGGAAATTAAAACAAATGATTACTTCGGTAAGTTTCGTTAATCCTGACTAGTTGAATCGAAATTCAAAAGAAGATTAGAGAATAAATTCAAGAAATTTATCTTGGATAAAATTAATGGGAACCTTTCCCTATGAATGTGAAATTTAGAAACTAACTGTCGGTTGGCCAAGCAGAATGGTTTTCTGGGTATTGACCTGATGTTGGTTTCGGCCTTCGGGGTTAATATTTGGGGAATTATTCTCTTGATTAATTTACGGTTAGTGACTAATGAATTGGAATGAGGCGTATGTTGTGTTTGTGTAACACTTACTTAAGATATACGCGAGTTATTCGGAAAGACCGGGTTTATCCCATTCTGAATAACTGATACGACGATAAGTCGAAGATGAAGACGATGGTCGAAGACCGGAGGTCTTCACGTCGTTTGGGTGGTTACTGATGATCTTGATTGGGCTGTACACCCAAGAAGATGGAAACAGTTAGTGATTGTCCAGACGTACTTGGAGATCGATGGATATGCGGGGTACTAGGTGCCTCCGGTTTCGTTCAGACCCAGAACGGACTTGTAAATGGACTGTGTGTCTGACATTGGATTTCAGTCCGTGTGATTGATCACTATTAAATATATATCTGTTTGGCGGCGGAGAATTTATTCTCTTGCTTAACGCCCTTCTCTGAGACGTACGAGCTCAGGGGTTATATATTGATGGATATCAAACGCATGGAGTGAATTGCCTGTGTGGCATGCCTAAGTGGCAATTGATCGAGGCTTCTGTTGAAAAGCAAAGTCTTGTGGTGATGATCAAAGCAAGGCCTTTGTGGCGTAGATTTGTGTAACGTTTACTTCGCGTGTTTCACACCCGGTATGAACCAAAAACGGGAGACGGACCTCAGGGAGGGCATGCGTTTCTTTATAGTTAGAAGTGGCGTCAGTGGTTTTACACGCCCTGACGAGTTTGACTTTTGTGGTTGTTGCTGTTGCGAGGCGCCTCGGATTGATCGTTCGTTCTCGAACCGATGGAGTCATTTGATTGGCTCATTTACGCCCCAAAGGGCGGGGGAGCGCATGTTCAGGGTTTAAGTTTAATCCACATCGGTGGACCGGCCCTGTCGCTCCAAGGTCACTCGAGCTCTGACCTTTGGCTCGGGCTAGAGAGTCACGAATCGGTTGAGGACTATCTTTTGCCTCGGTTCATAGATGGAAACCCAATTTCCAAATACGTGACATTTGCGGTTTTAATTGTAAAACTAGTATGGCGACATGATATATGGTACCCATGCCGCCTATGATTGATACTTATGATTTGAAGTTGTTTTATACACTATGCACTTATAATAGTATCAAATGATTTGTTTTAAGCGTATCAAGCATTCTTTGGTTGTTATAAGGTTAAACCCTATCCTCGGCTGCGTTGCATTGTGTGATGGGACCTGGGTCTTATAACAGCTTCATTTTTCTTTATTTAGCATTGCGCTGTTTGTTTTATGCACTGGTATTCTTGGGAGGAAACCCGTTCCGTGTTATACGGCGTGGTCCCTTGATTTACCTAATGATTTAAAATAAAGATTAATAACTGTTTTAGTTCTCACACCAGTCACATGACTGACCTGGAGTTTATTGTTTTAACCTAAACTCTGGGTGCCCTTATTTTGACACGGGCAGCTAGTAGTTTTGGTTTTGCAGATTTATATTCACAGGATCTTGGTTTACAGCTGGAACGATATCCGGAAAGCTTTGTATCCGTATATCTCATTCTAGTTGTGTATCGTATTATTTTTCCGCTGCTATGTATTTAAATGTAATTTGTATCTCTGATATTTCTGTGTAATATTCATTTATACTCTGTATATTCTTGTAATCTGATGCATTGTTGTAATATACAGTGAAATGTTCTTTTATATGCGTTTTGTTGTGGCTTGTTCTCGAACTATCCGACGCTTTCCTTTACGGGGAAGTTACGGGTTTTCACAGTTGGTATCAGAGCTTTGGTTTTCAAAGCCAGAGAACAAGACACATTAGAACCGTACAAAAGAATTCATCAGATATTGGATTAGTAATATCCAACGGGAATGACTCGTTAGAGATGGGATCAGTAGTATCCTAGAACGAGTGTGAAGAGTATATTTTTCAAATGAAAACAAATTTTGCTTTGAAAATTTAAATCAATTATTCGTATTTGATTATTTATTTATATTGATTTTGGACAATTCGGTATATAAAGAATTTGCATATACGCCTTGCAAACGTATATTCAAAGTTTTAATATATTGGGTAGATATAGAATCACATTCTAGTTGCCCGGGGATGATTCTGATAATGCTGCAGCGTTACCAGTATTTATTTTCGAGTGACGAAGTTGTGATATCTATATATTTCCATCAGGCTGGTGTGAGAACCAAAACTTATATAGTTAGAACACATTGTTGTGAATTGGCATCAAAAACATGATTTTCTGTATGTGTATCAAATTTATGAATTTGAAACTCTAATTCACTAATTGATTGATGTTTGTGTTGTTTGTTCATTTGTTTGATAATTTTGAACCATTATGCCTAATTGAACCAAATATTGGACGGTATTGATAATTGGTCGCATTTGCTTGCATATACATATACTTACATTGAACAGGTCATAGCAAGGAGGCTAGAGCAGAGAATAAAATTTGTTTGCCCGACAAATAGGTACATGTTTACTACATAATTTACTGTTTCGTTTGGGTGATGATGATTTTATGAGCCTATTGGCTAGCCACTTGGCTTTTTCTTTTTGAGATCTGAAGGACCGGGGAAGCTATTTGAAATTCCCCGATGCTCCCGGTGCAGGGAAGGTTATGGCGAAATTTTTCGAAAATTTAGGGTGTTAGCCAAATTTTTGAAAATTTGAAAATTCTCAGAAACTGAAAAGTTGGAGAATGGAAGCCAGATCGAACGTAGAGCTAATTAATCAAACCACTTTCGACTTTGTTCCTTTTCGGGGACGAAAAGTTTTAAGTGGGGGAGATTGTAACAACCCGAAAATCTGGGCCAGTTTAAAATTTTTATTTTGGCAATTTTAGCGAAATTTAATTATTTAAAATGAATTATTTTAAATAATATCGACGAGAAATTTATTTTTAATATAATTCGACGTATATATTATATACGCCGTCGTTAGAATATAAATATTTATATATAATTATAAATAGAATTGAAAATGGCGCGGTAGTTCGATAATTCGATTTCAAACTTCAATTGAATGTACCGGGGGCAAAATAATCCGGATTTTAGTGAAACCAAAAATAATGGGATCTAATTGATAATATCTTTCCAGCGAATCCGAAAAATCAAAATTTCATAGCGGGAATCAAAAGATATGTCCAGTTGAAAATTCTGAATAGTCGCTATGGAATTCAAGCCCTTAAAAATGGGAATTTTGCAAACGACCTCGGATTTCGACGAAACCAGTTTTGTTGGGTCCGTGATGTCAAGTTATTGCTAGGTTTCAAATTTCATAATTTTTCGAATCAATATGTGAGCGTGGCAAAGGAAAACGTGTTTGACCAGTTTTAGTTGATTTTAATCGACTGGAAAATGGCCATTTTTCCAACGGTCTCAGAATTCGGCGAAACTAGTTTTGTTAGGACCGTATCGTTAATACGAAGCTAGAAAATATTTTTATTGAATTTTTAGAGTTAGTATGTGGCCCCGGTAATTTGAAATGTATGTTTAAAAGTCAATATAGTGATTTAAATGTAAATTTAACGAAAACTGATCAAAACGTTCGAATCAACTTGCGATGCATATCCCATTGAGTTCGGAAAGGGGGTAATTAGCTTGAGGCGACAGTCGTTAGGTCCTGTTTGAAGTTCGTATGAAAAAGAACCAATTATTAGAATTAAATAATAAAAAAATTATTATAAATACCCTAGATTTTCACTAAACCCTTTTTCTTCTGGTCAAAATGGCAAGCCGCCAGGTCTTCTTCTTCCAAACTAAAAATCGTGACTTCGAAATTCAAGGAAATATCAAAGAAAAATTCTAAAAATCATGGAATCAAATGTCTGATCTTAGATTGAGTTGCTCTTCCATCCTATGTCTATTTCATTGCGAGCGATTGTTATAATCGGGCTCGACAGTTCTGATTTGACAGCTAGGGCACCAGATAATCAACGATGAGAGGGAAGTTAGTCTTCTATGATGGTTGCGAGTTGTTTGTGGGGGATGAGTCGCCATCTACAAGGGGTCAGAATGTCGGTCAACGATTGTAGTTCGGTGGGGTCAGGCGTGAGCGAGGGGAGGGTTTTGGGTTGCTCGAAGTCGCAGCTTTCCAGTGGGGTTTTGGGCGATACAGACATTGATTCGAAGGTGATTAACTTTATTTAAATTTCAGTTTTAATTTAATTCACTTTATTTAAATTTGCATTGTTTTTCAATTAAAAAATAAAATAGATATGGTTTTAAAAATAAAATAGATATGTTTAAAAAAAAAAAGGAGAATAGGAAAGTGTTTGGTAAATATACGTGTTTTGAAAATAAAAATAGCAATTAAATCTGAAAATAAATAGTTTATAAATCTGAAAGTATATTGTTTTTTTTTAGCTGAAAATAAATTGTTTTTAAATATGAAAATATAGAGTCTTTAAAATAGAAATATAAATAGAATTTGTAAAAGAATTTATTTTGAAAATACGAATAGAATATAAATAGAATTTGTAAAAGAATTTATTTTGAAAATACGAATAGAATATAAATAGAATTTGTAAAAGAATTTATTTTGAAAATACGAATAGAAATATAAATAGAATTTGTAAAAGAATTTATTTTGAAAATACGAATAGAATATAAATAGAATTTGTAAAAGAATTTATTTTGAAAATACGAATAGAAATATAAATAGAATTTGTAAAAGAATTTATTTTGAAAATACGAATAGAATATAAATAGAATTTGTAAAAGAATTTATTTTGAAAATACGAATAGAATATAAATAGAATTTGTAAAAGAATTTATTTTGAAAATACGAATAGAATATAAATAGAATTTGTTAAAAATATAATTTTAACACAAACGGTGTTGAACAGATCTCGTTAGAAGCACGGCGAAGATTTCCCGCATTTGAAGTGTCGTGGAGTTGGGATAGCTATTGGTGAGAATTTCTCACCTTTCAATTTCATTTCTTTTTATATGTATATACTAGGATGCAGACGGTGCTTAGTAGCACCCGACACAATCGTCCACAGACCATGGACTTGTTTGTTTGGTTGCATAGATTAGTTATATGATATTGGTTTGAATTGAATTGTTTGGTGAAATGAAATTGATTTGATTGATGTGTGAATGGCGTGGGCCTTCACTAGACCGGGGATAAGGCTAGGCCTTGTCCCGTTTCTAGTATCGTGCCGTTATGCCGCCGAAATTTTCTAAAATATGTTAGAAAAATAAAAATATCATTTTATTGAATAAATGAACCGAATAGAATATTCATAGGTTGAATAAAATGTTTTATCGTTAAAAATATAATTTTTAACGTGAATATGAATAAATAAATATTCATTTACAAACCCGACGGTTTGTTTATGTACACCTATTTGAAGGACATTGATTGGGTCGATAAATTTTACACATCGCCCAATTGCACAAATAAAATATTTGTTTGATTGTTTGAAAACCCCACACGGGTGTTAGGATGAAATATGCAGTTCACTCATCCTGATTGATTAAATATGTCGATCGATTGATTGACAGGCTGTTATAAGCGTTAGATATCTATATTTGATGCTTATACAGTGTAGTACACTTTGGTTGATGGTTGATTATTTTTCAATGCTATTATATACATGTGTTGTATGAAAATCCATATAATTAATTTTATATGGTAATTGATTGGGCCTCATTCCAATTTAGAAAATAAAGAATAATATAAAATAAAGGTTCATGTGTTGACAGTACTCATCCATTGAGATTGGTCATGTGTTGAACGAAATATTCTAGTAATAAAATTTACATCTTCATCAATATAAATAAAGGTTCATGTGTTGACAGTACTCATCCATTGAGATTGGTCATGTGTTGAACGCAATATTTTGATAATAACAACTATTTTGAAAAAGAAATATTTGAAATAGAATATTTGAAAATAGAAATTTATGAAGCCGTGTTGATTAGATTGACGCCATTTTGACGTAAACGATATTTATATCGATTTTATTCATTTTGAAATGAATTGAATTGAAAACGATTTCGAAATGAATTGAATTGAAAACGATTTCGAAATGAATTGAATTGAAAACGATTTCGAAATGAATTGAATTGAAAACGATTTCGAAATGAATTGAATTGAAAACGATTTCGAAATAAATTGAATTGAAAAGGATTTCGAAATGAATTGAATTGAAAACGATTTCGAAATAAATTGAATTGAAAACGATTTCGAAATGAAATGAAATGAATTGAAAACGATTTCGAAATGAATTGAATCGAAAACGATTTCGAAATGAATTGAATTGAAAACGAATTCGAACTGAATTGAAAGCGAATTGAAATGAATTCAAATTGAATTGAAATTTGAATTGAATAGAAATGAATTTTAAAACGAATTTATAAAGAAGAATTCAATTTTGCTTTGAATTGAAATGGAAGTTGAAATTGCTTTTGGAAACGAATTTAAAACTATTTCTATAATTCGTTTTAAATAGGAATCGACGAAATATATATTATATATATTATACATATATAATATAATGGCCTGAATAGAACGCGCCGCGCCGCGGTAGTTCGTAAATTTCGACCATTTATTTCAAACGGACATTACGGGAGATCCGACCGTCGGATTCTCCTAAAACCGGAACCGTTGGGTTCGTGTCGAAAAGAGCTTTCTAACGAATATTAGAAATTTGAAATCTAACGGTTGGATTTGGAGTTATGTACAAATAAAATTCGAAAAAGGTCGCTGTAAGTGCAGTTCGATGGCCATTGATGGAAATCGACTGTACGGGCCTTGATAAAATTATTAAAAATAGTAATAATTTATGTAAAATCATAAGAAATGATTTAGAAAGAATTGGGATGAAAAACTCCATATTTGAAAAGATAAAAATAGATTTTTATCGAAATGAACTAGTTTTGAACTAGAAACATAATTCTATTTATTTTTAAATAAATAAATTGAATTTGAAAAGAGTTCTAAAAATAACCAGAATTTCCAATGATTTCATTGGAATGGATTTGAATCGAAATTGTCTTCGGAATATTTCGATGTTGGAATTCGTGATTATACGGATGTTGTTATGGAAATTTGAAAGATATATATTTATATCGTTATTTCCAATACGACATTTGTTAATCGTAGAATTTGATATTGAATATAAGCCGATATATTTTCTATTCAGAACCTTATATTGAATATCAAATGTGATTTGGGTTTGTCATGAATGGTGTCTTCACTAACACTGTTCTTGAACCCAGTTGAGAAAAGATTAAATCTTTTTATTTAGATTTAATGAAGTGTACCAATTAAACAATATTTAATTGGAATAGAATTGATATTGATTTTTGGGTTTATCGTGGACAGTGTTTTAAATAACACTTGTTCTTTAACCCGATAATTAATGGAATGATATTTTGGGTTTACCGTGAACCGTGTTTTAAATGACACTGATTCTTTAACCCAGCTACCGATTAAAACTAAGTGGAGTTTTAATGAATCTTTAATTAGATTGAAATGATCGAAAATGGAGTATCACCAGTTTTGCTCCAGGCGATAGTTAAATCTTTAATTAGATTTGAACGTGAAATGGTAATTGAATTTACCGATAACACTGTGGTGTTAGATATGAAGTATTACCAGTTTTACTTCATGGGATAAATAGGTTGGGATTGGGAAATTAAAATAAATGATTACTTCGGTAAGTTTCGTTAATCCCGACTAGTTGAATCGAAATTCAAAAGAAGATTAGAGAATAAATTCAAGAAATTTATCTTGGATAAAATTAATGGGAACCTTTCCCTATGAATGTGAAATTTAGAAACTAACTGTCGGTTGGCCAAGCATAATGGTTTTCTGGGTATTGATCTGATGTTGGTTTCGGCCTTCGGGGTTAATATTTGGGGAATTATTCTCTTGATTAATTTACGGTTAGTGACTAATGAATTGGAATGAGGCGTATGTTGTGTTTGTGTAACACTTACTTAAGATATACGCGAGTTATTCGGAAAGACCGGGTTTATCCCATTCTGAATAACTGATACGACAATAAGTCGAAGACGAAGACGATGGTCGAAGACCGGAGGTCTTCACGTCGTTTGGGTGGTTACTGATGATCTTGATTGGGCTGTACACCCAAGAAGATGGAAACAGTTAGTGATCGTCCAGACGTACTTGGAGATCGATGGATATGCGGGGTACTAGGTGCCTCCGGTTTCGTTCAGACCCAGAACGGACTTGTAAATGGACTGTGTGTCTGATATTGGATTTCAATCCGTGTGATGGATCTCTATTAAATATATATCTGTTTGGCGGCGGAGAATTTATTCTCTTGCTTAACGCCCTTCTCTGAGACGTACGAGCTTAGGGGTTATATATTGATGGATATCAAACGCATGGAGTGAATTGCCTGTGTGGCATGCCTAAGTGGCAATTGATCGAGGCTTCTGTTGAAAAGCAAAGTCTTGTGGTGATGATCAAAGCAAGGCCTTTGTGGCGTAGCTTTGTGTAACGTTTACTTCGCGTGTTTCACACCCGGTATGAACCAAAAACGGGAGACGGACCTCAGGGAGGGCATGCGTTTCTTTCTAGTTAGAAGTGGCGTCAGTGGTTTTACACGCCCTGACGAGTTTGACTTTTGTGGTTGTTGCTGTTGCGAGGTGCCTCGGATTGATCGGTCGTTCTCGAACCAATGGAGTCATTTGATTGGCTCATTTACGCCCCAAAGGGCGGGGGAGCGCATGTTCAGGGTTTAAGTTTAATCCACATCGGTGGACCGGCCCTGTCACTCCAAGGTCACTCGAGCTCTGACCTGTGGCTCGGGCTAGAGAGTCACGAATCGGTTGAGGACTATCTTTTGCCTCGGTTCATAGACGGAAACCCAATTTCCAAATACGTGACATTTGCGGTTTTAATTGTAAAACTAGTATGGCGACATGATATATGGTACCCATGCCGCCTATGATTGATACTTATAATTTGAAGTTGTTTTATACACTATGCACTTATAATAGTATCAAATGATTTGTTTTAAGCGTATCAAGCATTCTTTGGTTGTTATAAGGGAAAACCCTATCCTCGGCTGCGTTGCATTGTGTGATGGGACCTGGGTCTTATAACAGCTTCATTTTTCTTTATTTAGCATTGCGCTGTTTGTTTTATGCACTGGTATTCTTGGGAGGAACCCCGTTCCGTGTTATACGGCGTGGTCCCTTGATTTACCTAATGATTTAAAATAAAGATTAATAACTGTTTTAGTTCTCACACCAGTCACATGACTGACCTGGAGTTTATTGTTTTAACCTAAACTCTGGGTGCCCTTATTTTGACACGGGCAGCTAGTAGTTTTGGTTTTGCAGATTTATATTCACAGGATCCTGGTTTACAGCTGGAACGATATCCGGAAAGCTTTGTATCCGTATATCTCATTCTAGTTGTGTATCGTATTATTTTTCCGCTGCTATGTATTTAAATGTAATTTGTATCTCTGATATTTCTGTGTAATATTCATTTATACTCTGTATATTCTTGTAATCTGATGCATTGTTGTAATATACAGTGAAATGTTCTTTTATATGCGTTCTATTGTGGCTTGTTCTCGAACTATCCGACGCTTTCCTTTACGGGGAAGTTACGGGTTTTCACAACTGCTGAATAACTCTACTGTCACCTCGTCACAACATTCTGACTGCAAAGCTACTTTTGCAGTCAAGGCCCACCCACCTGGCAATTACGCGCAGACCCAACCTCTGAGAGCACAGCCTAAACATCCGCCACCACACAGAGGACTACCAAGAGCACCTTACGCACTTCACGAAGTTGCGTGCTTCTCCTTCCAGTCCTTTGGAGCCGATAGAATAATCAGATGAATGTGCGCTCCCCTCGTGCCTTATGACACCACGATGATCTACCTCGTTGGGTTATTCACCCTCAAATGTGCGGATTGGTCCAAGCGCCTCACTTTAATATGTTATTAGACCCTATGTCTAAACATTCTTTTATGCGCATGTTTTACCTCATTGGGATTCCATTTAACTTGGTTATCATCTTAACTTTTTATTCAGGTTACCAAGTTCTTTCTAGCCCCTTAGTTCTCTAAGAAATGGGCCCTTGTCGCTTATTAATTTCAATCATATAACTTAACCCATTTAAGTTTATTAATAAGTCCACAACATGTTATTCTCTAGATTGTGATCCAAGTTTTGTAATCCACAATCCCTTTATATGCTTGTTTGATTGAAGGTTACAATAATATGTTCTACTTAATACGTAATTAAGTTTATCTCAATTTACATGTTTTCTGTCTAATATGTCACTTATCATTTATGATTAAATATAAATTATTTCATTTCATATGTTTGCCTCACTCTTTCCTAATCATAATTCCATCTTACATTGTCACTACAACTTATCGTTGTTTACTTATTAACTTAGTTCTCTTAACTAAGGTTCACTGATAAGTCTCCTTTCCATTTATTATAACCTATGTTATAATTTCCTCTTGTCCCTAGGACAAGTCTAAACATGTTATTCTTATCAGCAGATTTCAGACTTCCAAGCTTACAGATTACTTAATTTATAATTAAGTACAACTTCTTACATTCCGTAAATTCCCCCTTTTCTCTACTTATTACAAACAACTGGTTTCAGGCTTCCCCGTTTACTAATTACTTAATTTACAATTAAGTGCCACTTATCTCATTTCACCAGTTATCTCATTTCCTTACTAGTTTATTATAACCTAAATTATAATCTTCACTTGTCCCTAGGACAAATCTACCTATTATATAACATTCTCATTAATGTAATTTATTTATAATAGGTTATTATCATTCACCATTCATTCCCGTTTCCTTTTACTATTGTAATTATCTTTAATTCAATTCCGTTCATTTTCATTAATTTCAATTAATGTCATTTATTAATCCTGCCATACACATATATTTATATATATGTTTATGCACTAGACCTCTTACATTAAGCCTACACTTGTGGATGCTGGATTTGTCGAGCAGTTCTAGGCAGACTTCTTCAATATGTGTAACAACCCGGAAAATTTGAGCCAATTTAAAAATTTTAATTTGGCTATTTTAGTGAATTTTAGATATTTAAAATAAATTATTTTAAATAATAACGACGAAAAGTGGGTTTGAATCGATGTTTGAAAATAAATATAATTAATTTAAATTATAAACAAGACCTAAAATGGCGCGACAGTTTCAAAATTTCAATTCAAACTTTGACTGACTGTACCGGGTGCAAAATAAAACGGATTTTAGTGAAACCAAAAATATTTAAATCTGTTAGTGAATATGTTTCTAACGAATCTGAAAAAATCGAAGTTTCATAAGGGGAGCAAAAGTTATGGCTAAATGAATTTTCAAAAAGGTCGCTATAGAGTCTATATAGCCCATGAAAATGGCCATTTTGCAAACGACATCAAAATTCGACGAAACCACTTTGTTGGATCCGGGATGTTAAATTATTGCTAGGTTTCAAATTTCATAATTTTTGAAGCTAGTATGTGAGCATGGCAAAGGAAAATGTGTTTGGTCGATTTCTGTTAAATTGGATCGACCAGAAATTGGCCATTTTTTAAACAGTCTCAGAACTCGACGAAACTACTTTTGCTGGGACCGTATCTTCAAAACATAGCCAGATTTATTTTTCGGGAATTTTTAGAATCAGTATGTGGCCCCGGCAAATTGAAATGTACTTGCAAATCAAATATTGAATGTTTTATATTTTAATTCGAAGGAAAACTGACTGAAACAGTCGGATGGGCCTACGAAACATATCCCATTGTGTTCGTAATGGGGGTATTTGGCTAGGGACAACAATCGTTGGGTTTGAATTGGAGTTGTATGAGATAAGGGGTATTTTAGAATTTTAAAAATATATAAATAAAATAAAAAAAATCTAATTGGTCGTTCATTTCTCTCTCTCTGTTTTCTCTCCCCTACATCCAATTAAAAGCGGAAACCCCTTCAATCCTTCCCATCCATTTTCTGGCCAAACCACTTCGATTCAGACCTCCATCCTGTTGGGGATTTTGTAGAGCTCGTCAAGATCTTCAAATCCATACCAAGTTTGGATTTTTTTTCATTGAGTAAATTGTGAGAACCGACATCACGAATTCGGAATGTTCATCGCGCCGCCGCCTGGTCAGCTCGAGTTCGCCGCCTCCCCCATCGATCCACGCTCCTCTCCTCCCTCTTCCTCGTGGTGAAGACCGATCAACGAATCGCTGCACGGATTTGCATGAAAATCAAAACCTAGTTTTGAACGAATAGCTGAGTTAACAGTTTATTTTATTTTAAACTGTTCTATAGCACTTTATAGCGCTATGGTTTATGATTTCACTATAAAAATCATATCTTTCCCGTTTGTTGATGAAATTCAGTGAAACAAGAGACCGTGGACTCGTGTGGACGTCTTCTACATTCTAGAAGAGACCGGGTATTTTTCTGAGCCTTCTGCAATTTTAGGTGGAGTGGAACCCAATGTGAGATTTCTAAATTATAAACGATATGCAAAACAATGATGTATAAATTATATAGTCGATGTATGAGTTATATAAGCGGTGTACACCTCATGTATAAGCGTTGTATAAGTTGTATGTTCGATGTATAAGTTATATACGCATTGTGAAAGTGATATATGCGTTGAAATAAATTGAAATGATACGAAGTGAATTGAAATATATTTATATACGAATATATATATACACACACACACACACTTCCCTCATCCACAGATCATGGATGATATTTATTGGTTGTGATATTGTTAGGATTATTGGTTGATGTGAAATTTGGTGGAAAATCATGAATGATTGGTTGTGGTTGAAAAATACTTGTTTGTGGTTGAGAATTATTTTGGATAAAACCACATAGGATTAGTTTGTGGAAAAGAAAAATAAACATGCTCGTCTGCGTACGAATTCGATGCATGAAATCCCCATTGTCAAAAACCACGAGGTTTTAAGGTAGAGCGAGGAGCCGTACTAAGGCGGTCCCGGTTTTAACTACCCTGCCGTTATGCTGCCGAAATTTTCTGAAATACTTCTGCGTTTGATTTGAATTCATGTGTTGAATGTTGAAATAAGATTCATGTGTTGTATGTTGAAATTAAATTCATGTGTAGAAGTAAATTCAGGTGTGGAATGAAGTTCGTGTATTGAATGAATCCTTTGAAAGATAAAAATAACATTTTTATCATATATACAGACTATATATAATATTAGTGTTTTAAATAAATTATTTTGCAATAAAAATCACTTTTTATTATATATATATAAACTATATAAAGCAATCATGTTTTGAAATAAATTGTTTTGCAATAAAAATCACATTTTTATTATATATATAAACTATGGAAAATATTCATGTGTCAACATTATTACTATAGTTCTCAAAAAATCTCAACGGTCAAAAATGGCGTCCTCGTTCTGAGATCTCCGCGCTTTCTTGTCTAATCTTTTCTTCTTTGCTCTAAATCGCTCTTCTTTCTTCACTGTTATCACGTTTATATTGAATTTCCGTTCCTTGTTTCTTCTTGTTTTGCTTATGGCTGCGGATCCGATATTGGATCTTGATGAGTTCGTGGTTTGTGGTTCTTTTCTTAAGCCCTGCCCTTCGTTCCATGACATTGCGAACTACCTCTTAGCTGTTGCCAAAGGTCCGATGTCAGTGGTCATCACTAGGGTGTCTGAAATAGAGATCTGTGTTTATTCACTTAGCTCTTTTGTAAAGCTACTGCGATTTCGATTTCTGAATGTTTGTGGCAGCTTTGTGGAGTTAGCTCCTCACTATTCATCGGGTTTGGTGTCCAAATTATCCCCTCGCAGGATAGATGTTGGAGCAACAGTGAAGTCGGTTCCTGGTGAGCATTCTTTCCCGGTAGCTGAGCGAGCCAATCAGGATTTCACCACCTGTTTTGATCCTCGGCTGAGCTTTCGGTACCTGAATGCAGCACCCTTGCCAGTGGATTATGGATTCTTGGTTGGCTCTTTGTCTTATGGAGGAGTGCTTGGCCCTGCTTTTGGTAATAGTGCTCCTGCAGTTTTAGATGGTGAAGGGGATTTGACCACCCCATCACTTTTCAGGCAGTTTGTTTGTTCCCCTGTGAAGGTAAGGGTTCCGGATTGTGCGGAGCAAGTTAGTTCTCGTCATAGGCGTCCTAGTCATGCTCGTCCATCGAAGAAATCCAAATCTGCAGTTGCTTCTTGTGCTTTCCCATCTCAGGTTGTTACAGCGGGATCTCTGGCAGTTTCTGTTAAAGCAGGCAGTTACCCACTTCAGTGTCAGTCTTCACGGTTTAGACGCCGTAGGCGTTCGCTTCTCAATCAGAGGCTCGAGGCTTCATCTTCCTCTCACATGCGCGGCACATCTGCTGTTTGTGCTGCTCCGGCAGGCCCTATGGCTTGTTGAATGCCTTTGCAGTTTTAGACTCAGGTTGTGATTGTCAAGAACCTGGTTTTGGCTCAGTTTTTTGTAAAAGTTTGGTGAAGGCTTCTGTTGCTCGTTGTGGTCCCTCGGATTCCTGTGTTGGCTTAGTGGACGTTGACCTCCCTTATGATGGTTTGGGTTCCTCTTGTTCATATTTGGCCGCTGTTGCTGCGGACTGTCTTGTTTTGCCTGGAGCTTATTTGGATGTTGTCTCTGTCGCTAAGGCATGTGGCAGTGGCTCTGTGCCAAGGGTGGAATCTTCTCAGCCTCAGTTATCGGAAGTAGTTTTTCCTTATGGATCGGATGCTTTAGTCGAAGATGGGGTTCCTGTTTAAGCATTATTATGCGCTCCTATGGTTCCCTCCAGTTGTGTGGTGCCAAGTGCTTCGCATGTGGCAGTTTCCGGATCGATGTCGAGGGTGGGCTCTGTGCTTCTACAGTCTTCGGTTGGCTTGGGACATCGTTGCTTTGGTGGTGACTTTTTGCTCGCAAGGAAGGCGTCCATCATTTGCCATTTGTCAGCGTCCTACTACTTGCAGGCGGCTCCGGCTTTTCAGGAGAACGCTGTCTCCTTAGGCACTCTTTCCAGCGTCCTTTATATGCCATCTCTGCTGTGTAATTTTAGAGGGTTGCATTTACCAGCTTTTGGCAAACACCTCTCTAGTGCTGGAAGGAGGTTTGTGTCCAGGGTTTTTTGTGGAAAGGGAGTGCTCCTTTTTTTATTCGATGCTTTGTTCAAGGCTGGTGTGGTGCGTTCTACTGGTGGAGTCATTGCATCCGTTAACATACCAGACGGGTTCTCTAGTATGGATGAGTCTAGCAGGTCTTGTGAGGAGCAGGCTATCGGTTCTTCCTTGCTTTGCTGCTCTCCCTTTGGGTGGTTCTCTGCCTTGTTCTTTGGTCAGGTACACTATTCCCCTGCTTTTTATTTCTCTATTTCTTTTGTTTCTACCAGCACTATGCGCCCTTGTGTCTTGTTTGGTGTCTCTTTGAGCCATGTCACATTTACTTGTGACCTCCCTAGTACGGCACAACCTTTTTTGGCTTTAGCAATGTCTTGTCACGCGTGTGTTGTTTCTTGTGTGTGGGGGGTGTTCGGCTCGAGTTCTTTCCCTGATCTGCCTTCTTCTGCCTCGTCTCCTCTTCTTAGTATAGCCGAGATACCGATCATTAATGATCGCCTATCTCGGCTCACTAAGAATTCTTGCCCCTCTAGGTCTTCGTTATCGGCATCTAGTCGCTCTACCTCGAGACTGCAGAGTTCTTTAGGTTTCGATCGCTCTTGTGAGGTGTCATCACACACGACTACTTGCTCCTCACGCCGTAGTCGTCGTGCGGCGCCTCGCACTCCCCACACCATTCGCACACGCTATGTAGCGGCGTCCGAGAAGATCGTACGATCTACTCAACATACTCTTTACCTTGTTTGAGCTTGCTAGTGCTCTCGGCCTTTGGCACTCTCTTCTTGTGGTGTCGGTTCTCTTGTTTGTTGTTCCTTATGGTGAACTTTCTTTTCTGGAACGTTCGGGGTATAGGAAATGATGTGCCGATAGCTAGGCTCAAGCGCATTGTTCATAAGCACTCCATCTGTTTGGTTGCATTGCTGGAGCCTCTTATGGGACAAGATGCAATCACCTCCTCTGTCTTATCTCTTGGATTTGGCGGTGCCTTAGCCAACGCTACCGACAAGATTTGGATCATGTGGTCCAAAGGCATGGTTGTCCGCCATATCTTCAATTCGGATCAGCTTTTATCTGTGGCTTGTTCTTTTCCTTCCCTTTCTTCGTCCTTTTCTGTTCTCTGCGGTCTATGTGAAGTGCGATCAGATCGAGAGGCAATCCCTTTGGGTTGACATTCACTCTCTTTTCAACTTGGGCTTCCCCGTGTCTGTGCTAGGTGGCGACTTTAATGTCGTAGCCAGCCAAGCGGAAAAACGTGGTGGAAACGCTGTGAACCGTTTGGCCGTAGCGGATTTCAATGCTTTCATCATCTCTTCTAGTCTCTCTGAAGTGCCTTTCGTTGGCTCGGCCTTCACATGGTGTAACAACCAAGAAGGCCCGAACCAGATTCTGTCTAGGCTAGACAGAATTTTTGCCTCTGAAGGTTGGTTCAGCCTCCCCTTTACATTCTCTATTTCTCATCTTCATCGTACCTTCTCAGACCATGCTCCTATGCTCCTTAGTTATTCCCCTCTTTCCCTTTCTGGACCGTCCTCCTTCAGGTTCTAGAGTATGTGGCGTTCTCACCATTCCTTCCTTGATGTTGTTGAGGAATCCTGGGTATCCCCTATGAGTGGTTCCCTTTGTTTTGTCTTCTCTCGCAAGCTGAAGCGCCTTAAGAATCGTCTAAAGGAGTGCAATTTGTTTGTTTTCAATAATATTTTCGACCATGTCAGAGCGGCTGAAGAAATTCTTGTTCTAGCAGAAGCTTCTTTTGATGAAGAGCCCAACGCCGCCAACAAAGAGGCTTAGGCTCTAGCACAGCTTGCCTTCTCGTCGGAGCTTCGAATCGAACATGACCACCTGCGCCAGAAAGCCAGAATCAAGTGGATTGTGGAAGGTGATACGAATTCCAAGTTCTTTCATTCATCCATTCGGAAGAAAAGCTGTCTTCTCACCATTCATTCGATCCGCTGTCCAGATCTTTCTTTGGCTTCTTCTCCGGGCGAAGTCAAAGAGACTATTCTATCCCATTTCCAATCCTTCCTCTCTTATCCTTCGGCTCAGGCTTTTGACCCGTCCTTTCTTGCTTTCATCCATAGACTGATCCTTCCGTCAGACAGCTCTAACCTAGCCACACCCCCTTCCTCAGAAGAAATACGTGCTTGCGTATTTGCTCTAAGCAAGGACAGTGCAAATGGGCCAGATGGTTTCAACGGAGTTTTTTATAGGAGTGTGTGGCCCATCATATAGGTAGACTTTTGCCTCGCCATCCAATCCTTCTTCTCTGGTGGAGACCTCCCCGCTGGATGGACCTCCACCAATTTAGTTCTCATCCCTAAGTGCGATCTTCCTTCTTCTTGTGCGGACTTCCGGCCTATCAGCTTGTGTAACTTCTCTAACAAAGTCATTTCCAAGGTGCTGACTTCTAGGCTAGCACCATTTCTTAAGCGTATTATTTCTTCTTCTCAGGCTGGGTTTGTCAAAGGATGACTCATCACAGATAACGTCCTTCTAGCACAGGAGCTGATTTCTCAGATTGATAAGAAGGTTCGTGGCTCTAATGTGGTCGTTAAGCTTGATATGGCTAAAGCTTACGACTGCATGTCTTGGTTCTTCTTAATCAAGGTTTTAAGGGCTTTTGGCTTTCCAGAACCCCTCATCGATGTTGTTTGGAGGCTTATATCCAACTGTTGTTTTTCGGTTCTCATTAACGGATCGGCTATAGAGTATTTCAGGTCCGGGAGAGGACTGCGTCAGGGTGACCCCCTGTCACCTTCCCTTTTCGTCATTGCTGATGAGGCATTCATTCGTGGACTGCATTCCCTAACGATAGCCAGGCAGATTCATCGTTTCGGTATCCCGAGGGGTTGCCCTCTTATCTCTTCCTTATCTTTTGCGGACGACATCATCATTTTCACGAATGGTGCTCATCGATCTATTCGTTTCCTGATTAATCTTATTAGGCAGTATGAGAGTAGCTCGGGGCAACTCGTGAACATGGCTAAGAGCTGTTTCGTTCCCGCGAAAGACCTGTCATCGACTAGATCCTCCTGGATTGAGTTGAGTACAGGCTTTAAGGCTGCCTCTCTGCCTCTTCCTTATCTTGGTATTGTGCTTTGTCGTGGTAGGAAACTGAACGCCATTTTTGACCCCTTAACTGACAAAGTTAGGGGTAAGATTTTTAGGTGGAATGCTTCCCTTATCTCTCAAGCTGGCAGTCCGGTTCTCATTAAGTCTGTCCTTGATTCTATGGGATCTCATATCTTTGCAGCAATGACTCCCACTGCTTCCTTCTTCCGCTCCTTCCGATCCCTTGCTTCATCCTTTTTCTGGGGAAGCAAGGACAATGTTTCACGTCACCACTGGGTTTCTTGGAACACCATTTGTCATCCCAAAGGGGAGGGAGGTCTTGGCCTCCGCAACCCTAAGGACATCTGTTTGGCCTTTGCTTGCAAGTTGTGGGCGAGGTTTGGAGCCAACAACTCCCTATGGACGACGTTCCTCCACGCCAAGTACCGTACACTTGCTAGCTCGAATTTCTCCGGTACTCCTTCCTACGCTAGTGAGATGTGGAAACCTATGCAAGCCATGAAGGCTTTAACGGATGCCCATGGAGATGGTTCCACATGGGACAGTAGCCCCTTCTCCCTTAAGAAGGCATGGGACTCTGTTCGTTCGCCAGGCTCCCAACTCCTTGTTTTGAGCCTCATTTGGAATGTTTGCATTCCTCCGAAGGTTTCTCTATTTATGTGGAAAACCTTGCAAGACGGATTACCTATAGATGAGAACCTTCAGCGTATCGGGATCCCTTTCGTGTCCAAGTGTAGACGCTGCTACGCTGGGAGCACCGAGACCTCTTTTCATTTGTTGTTCTCTGGTACTTGTACCACGGCTGCCGAATTACTTCGGGAATCTGATGGGTTGCCAAGGTAATGCCACCTCTTTGGAAGGTTTACTAAGTTTATGGTGGGCTGGCAACTCAGGTAAATCTTTCCGTTCTAGTCTCCTTCGTCTGGCTCCCTGTTTGATCTACTGGCACATCTGGTGCTCAAGGAATAAGGCAGTTTTTGATGAAGTGACCATGGACCCTTCTTCTATTATCCGGAAAGTGAGGAACGATGTATTTCTTACATTCCGAGGTCATCTTTTCCGGGGCGTTTTGGGAGCCCGCGCTAGGAGACTTGTTGTTTCCTTCGATATTACACCTTTGGCGGCCAGTCATAGGTCCGGTATAGGCCGATTTCTTGGTTTTGGGATAAGCTTTAGTTTCTGTTTCTTTTCGTTTCCTTCTTTTTTCTTCTCCCACCCCCCTCCCCCCGCGACTTACGTTGTTTGCTAGTTATGCAGATGTTGGTTTTTAGGTTGCTGGCAAGGTTTGCTAGGTGCTAGTTGGGAGCTTTCACGTTGGTTCTCTGAAGCTCTTTTTGCTGAGGTTTTTTGGCTAAGCAGTTGCTTTCCCCTTATTCATCTCACTCCTGGAGAGGAGGGAGACCGGACGTCTATTCAATTCTACCAGCCTTGGTCTTTTGGCCACTTTGTAGGGCAGAGCTCAGCACTAGCACTTCGTCCTTTTCCGTAGAGCATTGGCCTCTTCATCACTTCTGCGTTCGCTGCGGCTACATTTGCTGGGACACCGGATCTGTTTGGGTTGCTTGCTTTGCTCATGTTATATCGTCCTTAGTTTGTAGCATTGTTTTTCATTTATTGTGTGTGCACGGTTTCTGCAGTTCAGAAATCATTTTTATGAGCCTTTGGAGAATGGCTAGATTCTCCCAGTTTGTCTCTATATTATTTTATTTCTAAAAAAAAATATTCATGTGTTGAGTGTTGACATAAAATTCATGTGTTGAATAGAAATTCCGGTGTGGAAATAAAATAAATAAAATTCGTATGTTGAATAGAAATTCATGTGTTGAATAAAAATTCCTGTGTGGAAATAAAATAAACAAAATTCAAGTGTTGAAATAAATATCCGTTGGATAAAAAAAATCATTTTTTATCAAATATGTGATGTGAAAATGGTTTTGAAGTCGAAGAATCGATTATATTTATATATATAAATATAATTAAAATATATCGAATAACGAGGCTGCAGTTCATGTTTTGAAACCGTGATTTCAAACGATTAGTGCGGGAGATCCGACCGTCGGATTTTCCCAAAACCAAAACCTTTGGGTTCGCCTTGGAAATATCTTTCCAACGACACCCACTTTGTAAAGATACAACGGTTGGATTGTCTGGAATGTTCAATTCAAATCTGAAGAAAAACAGCGCCAAAATCGATTATATATATATATATATATAATTAAAATAAATCATATAACGATGCTGTAGTTCGTATTTTGAAATCGAAACTTAAAACGAGTGTACTGGGAGATCCGACCGTCGGATTTTCCCAAAACTGGAACCGTAGGATTCGTTTTGAAAAGATCTTTCTAATGATATAAAATTTGTGAAGATCCAATGGTTAGATTTTCAGATATGTGTAAATCAAATCTGAAGAAAAACAGCGCTATAGTCGCGTTATGGCCTGAAGCGTCGTTTGAATGAATTGGCTATTTTTAAATAAATAAAAATAGCGATAAATCGTTATAAAATATTATAAACGATATGGAATGGAAACAAACCAAGTTTACCCAGCTTAGTGGATATTTGATGGTTGAATGTGTTTGGCGTGAATTGTTGTCGAATAATTTAACTATTGAAATGAATTGATTTAAATTCTAAGTATACATGAATTATTTGTAAAGGCCAAGTTAAATCTCATTTCAAATAATTGATCGGCGATAAGAAGTCGATGATGAAGACGGTGGTTGAAGACCGGAGATCTTCACCTCGGTTGGATGATAACTGATGTCTTGATTGGGAGGCATCCCGAAATATAGATAATAAGTGGTGATCGTCCAGACGTACGTGGAGATCGATGGGTATGCGAAGTATAAAGTGCCTCCGGTTTCGTTTAGACCCAGAACGAACGTGTAAATGGACTGTGTATCTGACATTAGATTTTGTTCTGTGCTAATTGATCTCAATTAAATATATATCTGTTTGGCGACGGAGAATTCATTCTCTTGCTTAACGCCCTTCTCTGAGACGTGCGAGCTCAGAGGTTATATATCGATAAAAATCAGTCGCATGGAGTGAACTGTCTGTGAGGCACGCCTGAGTGGCAAATGATCAAGGCTTCTGTTGAAAAGCAAAGCCTTGTAGTTGATGATCAAAGCACGGCCTGTGTGACATAGCTTTGTGTATGACGTGAATTCGCAAGCCTCACACCCCGGTATGAACCAGAAATGGGAGAGGGCCTCAGAGAGGACATGCGTTTCTTTGTGTTAGTGCTTAAACTGGTTGACATTTATACTATTTTTACAAGTGTGGTTGTTGCTGCTGCGAGGCACCTTGGATATATCGGTGACTATGTGAAGCCAATGGAGTCATAGGACTCATTTACGCCCCAAAGGGTGGGGAAACGCAGTGTTCAGGCATTTTAATCCACATCGGTTGACCGACCCTGACGATCCAAGGTCACTCGAGCTCTGATCCTGAGGCTCGGGCTAGAGAGTCTTGAAGTCGGTAAGGACTATCTTTTGCCTTGGTTCATGACGAAAACCCAATTTCCAATTACGTGACATTGGGTTTTGATTGTACACCTATATATGGCGACATGATATATGGTACCCATGCCGTCTATGATTAATACTTATGATTTGAATTTTTTTTGAAACATATAAACACTAGTAATAATATCAAATGCTTTTGTTTTATTCGTATCAAGCGTATTTTGGCCATTATAAGGTAAAAACTCTATCCTCCGGTTTGCGTTGCATTGTGTGATGGGAACTGAGTCTTATAATGGCTTCATTTTTGCAAAAAGCATTGCGATGTTTAAAAGATTTACTTCCTTTAAGCACTGGCAATCCAATGGAGTAAACCCATTCCGCGAAAGTGGCGTGGTCCTATGATTAGCCATATTATAAAATGTGTTAAGTAGATTTTTCGTACCAGTCCCATGACTGACTCGTAGTTTGTTTCACTTGCAAACTCGGGTGCCCCTTTTTCTACATGGGCAGCCTTGTATTCAGGTTTTAGCAGGCTCTTTCTGGATAGCTGGAGCTGAAGATGGATTCTATCATTTATCTCTTTTTATGTTGTTCAACTCCTATTGTACATATTATGTTTGTTTTCCGCTATAGACATTTATGTATAGCTGAACTGTATTTGTACTAAATATGATCCTGTATAATGTGTAACTTTGATGATGATGTTTATCCAGTGCATTATTTGTACATTATCTGGTGTATTTATTTAATTATGTTCTGCTATTATATGTTTATGTGTTATATTCCGAAGATTACCCTTGCCACCGTCGTACGGGGTTTTGGGGTCGTCACAACGTGGTATCAGAGCTTTGGTTAAGCTTAGTGCTGGAATATAACATACTAACGAACTCGTCAGAAATAGAACAAGTAGTGTTCTAGGATGAGTAACTCATTACAGATAGGATCAGTAATATCCTAGTATGAGTATAGCAGAATGGAATACACCTCGATAGACACATTTACATTCAAGCATATGTTTCTATGCTTTATAATATCTTTTCTGTTGACCTGACACTTGGTATGCTATTTGCAGAAGTACTCGAAAGTGAGTGTCAGAAACAGAAGAAGGAATATGGAACCAGATATAGAGGCTCTATTAATTAAGTATCGAAATATGTTTGGAATACCGTTCTCGGGCGAAGAATCTATTATGAAAACACAAGCTTGGATTTGTTCTGCTAAGAAAATCTTTGAAGGTTTAAAGCTGAGAGATGACCAGAAAAGATTACTGGCATCTTGGGCACTCAAAGATGAAGCTTTATTCTGGTGGGATTCGATTATTAAGGATAATCAAGAAGGTAATATTACATGGGATAGATTTAAAGAGATTTTCCTAGAAAGATTTACTCCTCTTGAAGCAACTGAGCGGTTATGTGATGAATTCTCTTATCTGATACAAGGAGATATGACCATTCCAGAATATCATAAGAAATTCAATGAACTTTCTCATTTTTCCCCTCATCTAATTCAAAATCCTAAGAGGAAGAATTTGAGATTTATTAATGGTCTACAAAGAAAATACCATAATCAAGTAATGGGGCATGTGAAGCTTCCTTTTTCTGAAATGATATACATGGCTTATCAGTATGAAGATCTAGATAAGCGAGGTCTTTTAGTCGATGAAGAGGAAGTCAGTTCGAGCAACAAAAGGAAGTTTGAAACTGATTGCCCGGAGACAAGAGCATAGCCAGAGGCCAGTACGAAGTCAAAGTTCAGAAAGAAACCTAGATTCAATCGGGATAAGGTTAAGTCCGAGAAAGAACCAGTAACGACTGTTGTATGCTCTAACTTCAATAAGCATGGACATTTCTCGATAAGTTGCAGAGCTAAAAATAATCATGAAAAGTTTCGAGAGAACAGAAAGTGTAATAGATGCCATCAGTCTGGTCATCTTTCAAAGTCCTGCCCGCTATTCAGAAAACCTGAAGCAATACATGTAAATGAAGTAGCAGAAGTGCCTGCATCTTCATTTAGTCAGGAAAGGTCTGACGTTTTGGAAGGCACGCTTACTTAAAAAACATTCCAGTCAAGGTACTGTTTGACACAGGCGCGTCACGAAGCTTTATTGCAAAGAATGCAGTTAAGAAGCTAGATTTGAATTTGAAAAGGCTCAAAGAACCCATCACTGTCCATAATCCAGTTGGGGGTTCCCTCGATCTTAGTTGGGTATGTGGGGTGCCTGTCTCTTTTTCCCGATATCAGTTTCCTACCATCTCGATCGTCATGAATTTTACCGAATTCGATCTTATTTTGGGATTGGATTGGTTAACCAAATATGAAGCAGAGGTTAAATGCACCGAGAGAGTTGTTAGGGCAAAGATTAAATCAGGGGATTATATCACCATATCATTTGAAGGTCCGAAATCAGATAGAAAAGACTTTTGGTCAGCTCTTGATGTTTCTCCTGCTCAAATAGAAAATATCCCTATAGTCACAGAGAATATTCCGAACCTCATAATAGATATTCCTGTTGTAAAGAATTATGCAGATGTGTTCGAAGAAGTTGTTAGCTTGCCTCCGAAGAGAGAAATTGACTTCAAGATCGCTTTAATTCCGAATGCAAGGCCAGTAGTGCATGCTATTCGGAGAATGACTCTAAAGGAGGAGGATGATCTAGATAATCAAACTCGACAGCTTGTATAGAAGGGTCTGATCAGGCCTAGTTTCTCTGATTGGGGAGCAGCAATGGTGTTTGTCCCACAGTCAGACGGTAATCTACGACTATGTGCGGATTATTGTGATTTGAACAAACAGACATTAAAGAACAAATATCCATTGCTGCGGATTAATGAGCCGCGGATTGATGATTTGCTGGATCGATTGAATGGTTCACAGGTATTCTCAAGGATGGACCTAGCTACAGGCTTCCATCAGCTTCGTATTGCCGAAGAGTGTGTTCCCATGACAGCATTCAGTGGTCCAGACTTATTCTATGAGTGGTTAGTAATGTCGTTCGGCTTATGTAACGCTCCTGCCTATTTTGTGGATCTAATGAATTGAGTATTTCGTGATGTCCTGAATAAATTTATTCTGGTTTTCATTGATGACATATTAATCTTCTCTTTGTCAGAGATCGAGCACGCGGAACATTTGGAACAAGTATTGGAAATTCTCAGAAAGAATGTCTTGAAGGCCAAACTTTCCAAATGTATATTCTGGCAAGAATAAGTCAAGTTTCTTGGCCATGTGGTATCAAAAGAAGTAATTTCTGTGGATCCCGGTAAAATCACCGCTATTCAAAATTGGAAGCAGCCTAGTACTCCCACAGAAGTTCGAAGTTTTCTTGGATTGGCTAGTTATTATCGGAAGTTCGTTGAAGATTTTTCGAAGATATCTAGTTTCTTAACAAAGCTTACAAAGAAGCACGCAAGATTCAAGTGGACTCCCGAATGTGAGAAGGCTTTTCAGAAGCTAAAATTAAGATTAACAACTGCTCCAGTGTTAAGGATTATCGATGGCAATCAAGACTTGAAAGTCTGGACAGATGCCTCTCGAGAAGGCCTTGGTGCAGTATTAATGCAAAGAGGTCAAGTGGTTGCTTATGCTAGCCGTCAGCTGAAGCCGCATGAGAAAAATTACAATACTCATGATCTTGAGTTGTTAGCCATTGTATTTGCTTTAAAAATATGGAGGCACTATCTTTTGGGTGAGAAATTCGAACTATTTACATATCATCAGTCGCTAAAGTATCTATTCACCCAGAAAGACTTGAATCTGAGGCAGCAATGTTGGCTAGAGTTTCTTGCAGCATACGATTTTGAGATTTTGTACACTCCAGGGAAAGCCAATGTTGTGGACAATGCGCTAAGTAGAAAGAATGTAATAATCGCCAGTTTTATTATTACGACTTCATTGATGGATAAAATATCTGCTCTTTAGAAGGACGATCACTTCATTTAGAGGATCAGAGAAAGAATACAGAAAGGCGAACACTTGAGTTTCCAGATTGATAACCAAGGGATTCTAAGGCTAAAGGGTCGAATTTGTGTTCCTAACATTTTTGAGCTCCGAAAGGAAGTGCTGGATGAATACCACAAGTCAAAGCTGAGTATCCATCCGGGAGTGAGCAAAATGTATAATGATATTAAGCGTGCATTCTGGTGGAGTTCGATGAAAAGAGACATTTCTTTATATGTTAGCAGATGCTCTACTTGCCAACTAGTTAAAAGCGACCAATAGAAACTTGCCGGATTGTTGCAACCGTTGGACATTCCAAGTTGGAAGTGGGAACATATTTCCATGGACTTCATAGATGGTCTGCCCAGAACCAGGAAAGGAAATGACAGTATTTGGGTGATCATAGATCGCTTCATGAAGACCGCCCATTTTATACCTGTCAGATCCAATAGAACTGCTCAGAGTCTGGCTTAGATATATTTCAAGGAAATTGTTAGGCTACATGGAGTGTGGATCAGTATAGTTAGTGATAGAGATCCAATATTTACTAGCAAATTCTGGGAGACATTTCAAGTAGAACAGGGAATGAAGCTGAACTTGAGCATCGCTTATCATCCCCAGACAGATGGTCAGACTGAGAGGGTGAATTGTATACTAGAAGATTTATTGCAGGCTTGTGTTCTTGATTTTGGTGGATCATGGGAAGACCATTTACATTCGGCTGAGTTCTCATACAACAACAACTACCAAGCGAGCTTGACAATGTCACCATTCGAAGCATTGTATAGTAGACCGTGCCGATCTCCTGCTTGTTGGGTTGAACCTGGTAATAGACTTGTATTGGGACCTGATATGATCCGTGAAGCTGCAGACAAACTCGATTTCGTTAAGAAACGATTACTCGCTGCTCAAAGCCGACAGAAGAGCTATGCCAATTCGAGAAGAAGAGATTTGGCTTTTTCTGTTGATGATTATGTGTATCTAAGTGTTTCTCCAATGAGGGGAGTGATTCGATTTGGTAAAACTGGAAAGTTGTCACCCATATTTATTGGTCCATTCCCTATTCTTGAACGGATTGGAACTCTCGCTTATAGATTTCAATTACCTGATTGGTTGCCTGGAGTGCATGATGTATTTCACGTATCTCAACTTCGAAAGCATGTTCATGATCCAAACTTGGTTGTGGAAGAAGCCGCACAACATGATATAGAAATTATTCCATAATTGGCTGTGAGAAGAGAGCCGCTATAGATTATTGGCAAAGAAACCAAAGAATTGAGGAACAAGAAGGTTCACTTAGTCAAAGTGCCATGGAGTGGAGATCTGCGAGATTGTACATGGGATACAGAGGAAAGCATTAAGAAAGCCTATGCTAAGTGCAGGGTGGATATCTCTGATTGACTCTAGTGCAAGGTACGTTTACCATATTTTGAAATTTCCATTATATTCTCTAATTTGTTGTTATTTTCATTTCGTGGATGTGAACTTTTAATTATATTGTCCAATTATTTTAAAAGAGTATATGAATCAATTAGTATATTTTTGAAAAGCTAAAACAAATTGATTATTGTTTGTGTGGTGTGATAGTGGATTTGATTAATTAAATTATTAGAATGATAGTTAATTAAATCAATGAATGAAGGGTAAATCTATGCAATTAAATCGCGTATTGAACTGATTTAAAAATAGTTAGAAATATATACATGTGCATTATGTATGTTTGAATAGGTAAAAGGATTAGCTATTGAGTAAAGAATTTATTTGCGTGCCCGACAAATAGGTAAACCTTAATGAGTTGGATGCGCAATTTTATTATTATATCAACTCCTGTGAATGTCATTGGATGCAGAGTGCTGGTTGTTCTGTGTGTAATAATAAATGTTGCCATAGGATAGTAACAATTAATTTTGAACTACACTACATGGCATACTTCTTGAAGATGGGCATACTTCATCATATACCACATAAGCATTTGGGGCTTGTGTGATGAGGTTGAAGATTTACCATACGAGCGAGAGACTTGTATGGCGATGACTATATATTAAAGGTTGAATTGATGACTGATATGGACCATATAAAATATAACGGTAAATTGCAAGATTAATAAAAAAACCCCACACGGGTCTAGAGATGACAATAAACACGTCTCTCTAGTCATTAAGGCACAAAAACCATTTATAGGGCGACGAGCATTTATTCTCTGGAGTTATGATCTATACACACTCCCCTATGGACACCGGAATATATCACTATAAATATGTGCATGCTTATTAGGATTTATTGGGTACCTAATACGGCCGAATAAATTTCCAAACCCTTCCCTGTACAAAGGAGGTTACGGCGAAATTTTTCGAAAATTTAGGGTGTCAGCCAAATTTTTGAAGAATTTGAAAATTCTTAGAAACTGAAAAATTGAAGAATGGAAGCCAGACTGAAAGTAGAGTTGATTAATCAAACCACTTTCGACTTTGTTCCTTTTCGGGGACAAAATGTTTTAAGTAGGGGAGATTGTAACAACCCGGAAAATCTTAGCCAATTTAAAATTTTTAATTTGGCTATTTTAGTGAATTTTAGATATTTAAAATAAATAATTTTACATAATAACCACGAAAAGTGGGTTTGAATCGATGTTTGAAAATGAATATAATTATTTTAAATTATAAACAAGGCCTGAAATGGCGCGGTAGTTTCAAAATTTCAATTCAAACTTTGATTGACTGTACCGGGTGGCAAATAAAATGGATTTTAGTGAAACAAAAAATATTTAAATCTGTTAGTGAATATCTTTCTAACGAATTTGAAAAATCGAATTTCATAGCGGGAAGCAAAAGTTAGGCTAAATGAATTTTCAGAAAGGTCGCTATGGAGTCTATATAGCCCGTGAAAATGGCCATTTTGCAAACAACCTCAGAATTCGACGAAACCACTTTTGTTGGATCCGGGATGTTAAATTATTGCTAGTTTTCAAATTTCATAATTTTTGAAGCTAGTATGTGAGCGTGGCAAAGGAAAATGTGTTTGGTCAATTTTTGTTAAATTGGATCGACCAGAAAATAGCCATTTTTCAAATGGCCTCAGAATTTGACGAAACTAGTTTTGTTGGGACCATATCGTCAAAACGTAGCTAGATTTATTTTTCGTGAATTTTTAGAATCATTATATGGCCCCGGCAAATTGAAATGTACGTTCAAATCAAATATTGAATGTTTTACATTTTAATTCGAAGGAAAACTGACTGAAAAAGTCGAATGGGCCTACGAAACATATCCCATTGTGTTCGGAATGGGGGTATTTGGCTAGGGACAATCGTCGTTGGGTTTGGATTGGAGTTCGTATGAGATAAGGGGTTTTTTAGAATTTTAAAAGGGGTCCGTTTGTCACAGGTCCCTATTAAGTTTCAAAATTAGGCTCACATCCTGTCCTAAACTTAATGTAAATTAGGTCCATATTTTTCAAAAACGTATAAAAAATATAAAAAAATCAAATAAATTCATTATTAAATAAAACACGTTCACGCCAAAAAAATCAGGTGGAAAATCAATCAAAAACCACGTCAAAAGCCAAAATAACACAAAATCGGCAAAACAGCAGGTTTTTGCATCAAAAGATGCACCTATTCGTAAATAGTTACGTACATTCATGCTTATATTTCAGTGTTGCGCCCAAACTGCAGTATAAATGCATACATGTATGCAGCTAAACTGCATTATATGCATTCTTTTATGCATATATTCAAATTTGGTCTGTTTTTTCAAGCATTCGCCGTTTTCAGACATTGTTGCACACATTTATGCTCATGTACAGAATAAAGGCATGCATTCATGTGTATGTTCGCAAGCCGTCGTCCCTTTTAAATTTGTTGCACACATGCATGCATATATACAGAATAGTTGCATTCATGTATGCAACTTTTCATTACACGTGAATCTCAGTTCAACTTTGTATGCATAAATGTATGCAGTTATTTGCTAATAGTTGCATACATGTATGCATATATTAGTCCAGATTTTCAACATGAATACACTATATCAATATATACATACATGTATGCTACTATAAGCAATAGTTGCACAGAAGTATGCAACTTTTTTTTTTTTAATTTGCGTGGACTCCTGAGATTATTTCCAGATTTTAGAATTTTTTTTATGCATGAGCGCAATTTTTTTTTTTTTTTTTGCATATTTGAAAAAGGCGGAAGTGGATGTGGCAGGAGGCGAGATGGACTAAACATTTTGGGCGGCAGCTAAAAATACGGACCGGAAATGCATAGAAACTTTGATTGGATGTGGTGTTAATTTTGAACATTTTTAGAGATGTGAGCCTAATTTTCACTTTTAAAAATATATAAAAAAATAAAAAAATCTGATTGGCCATTTATTTCTCTCTCTCTATTTTCTCTCTCCCCGACATCCGATTAAAGGTGGAAACCCCTTCAATCCTTCCCATCAATTTTCTGGCCAAATCACTTCGATTCAGACCTCCATCTTGTTGGGGATTTTGTAGAGCTCATCAAGATCTTCAAATCCATACCAAGTTTGGATTTTTTTTTCATTGAGTAAACTGTGAGAACCGACATCACGAAGTCGGAATGTTCATCGCGCCGTCGCCGCCACCTGGTCAACTCGAGTTCGTCGCCTCCCCAATCGATCCACGCGCCTCTCCTCCCTCTTCCTAGTGGTGAAGACCGATCGACGAATCGCTGAACAGATTTGCGTGAAAATCAAAACCTAGTTTTGAACGAATAGCTGAGGTAACGGTTTATTTTATTTTAAACTGTTCTATAGCACTTTAAAGCGCTATGGTTTATGATTTCAGTATAAATATCATATCTTTCTCGTTTGTTGATGAAATTCAGTGAAACAAGAGACAGTGGAGTCTTGTGGACGTCTTCTACATTCTAGAAGAGCCTGAATATTTTTCTGAACCTTCTTCAATTTTTGGTGGAGTGGAACCAATGTGAGATTTCTAAGCTATAAACGATATGGAAAACAACGATGTATAAATTATATAGTCAATGTATGAGTTATATAAGCATTGTATACCTTATGTATAAGCATTGTGTAAGTTGTATGTTCGATGTATAAGTTATATATGCATTGTGAAAGTGATATATGCGTTGAAATAAATTGAAATGATATTGCAGTGAATTGAAATATATTTATATACGAATATATATATATATATATACACACACTCCCCTCGTCCACAGACCATTGACGATATTTATTGGTTGTGATATTGTTTGTATTATTGGTTGATGTGAAATTTGGTGGAAAATCATGAATGATTGGTTGTGGTTGAAAAATACCTGTTTGTGGTTGGGAATTATTTTGGATAAAACCACATAGGATTAGTTTGTGGAAAAGAAAAATAAACAAGCTTGTCTGCGTACGAATTAGATGCATGAAATCCCCATTGTCAAAAACCGCGAGGTTTTAAGGTAGAGCGAGGAGCCGTACTAGGGGCTGTCCCGGTTTTAACTACCCTGTCGTTATGCTGCCGAAATTTTATGAAATACTTCTGTGTTTGATTTGAATTCATGTGTTGAACGTTGAAATAAAATTCATGTGTTGAATGTTGAAATTAAATTCATGTGTTGAAGTGAATCAGGTGTGGAATGAAGTTCGTGTATTGAATGAATCCTTTGAAAGATAAAAATAACATTTTTATCATATATATAGACTATATATAAAATTAGTGTTTTAAATAAATTGTTTAGCAATAAAAAAAACCTTTTTGTTATATATAAACTATATAAAATAATCGTGTTTTGAAATAAATTGTTTTGCATTAAAAATCACAATTTTATTATATATATACATAAACTATGGAAAATATTCATGTGTTGAAATAAAATTCATGTGTTGAATAGAAATTCATGTGTTGAATAGAAATTCCAGTTTGGAAATAAAATAAATAATATTCATGTGTTGAATAGAAATTCATGGGTTGAATAGAAATTCCTATGTGGAAATAAAATAAACAAAATTCATCTGTTGAAATAAATATCTATTGGATAAAAAAAATCGTTTTTTATCAAATATGTGAAGTGAAAATGGTTTTGAAGTCGAAGAATCGATTATATTTATATATATAAAAATATAATTAAAATATATCGAATAACGAGGCTGCAGTTCGTGTTTTGAAACCGTGATTTCAAACGATTGGTGCGGAAGATCCGACCGTTGGATTTTCCCGAAATCGAAACCCTTGGGTTCGCCTTGGAAATATCTTTCCAAAGACACCCACTTTGTGAAGATCCAACGGTTGGATTGTCTGGAATGTTCAATTCAAATCTGAAGAAAAACAGCGCCAAAATCGATTATATTTTTATATATATAAATATAATTAAAATAAATCGAATAACGACGCTGCAGTTCGTATTTTGAAATCGAACAAACGAGTGTACTGGGATATTCGACCGTCGGATTTTCCCAAAACTGGAACCGTTGGATTCGTTTTGAAAAGATCTTTCTAATGATATAAAATTTGTGAAGATAGAACGGTTAGATTTTCAGATATGTGTAAATCAAATTTGAAGAAAAACAGCGCCACAGCCGCGTTATGTCCTGAAGCGTCGTTTGAATGAATTTTCTAGTTTTAAATAAATAAAAATAGCGATAAATCGTTATAAAATACTATAAACGATATGGAATAAAAATAAACTGAGTTTACCCGGTTTAGTGGATTTTTGATGGTTGAATGTGTTTGGCATGAATTGTTGTCGAATAATTTAACTATTGAAATGAATTGATTTAAATTCTAAATATACGTGAATTATTTGAAAAGGCCGAGTTGAATCTCATTTCAAATAATTGATCGGCGATAAGAAGTCGATGATGAAGACGGTAGTTGAAGACTGGAGATCTTCACCTCGGTTGGATGATAATTGATGTCTTGATTGGGAGGCATCCCGAAATATAGATAATAAGTGGTGATCGTCCAGACGTACGTGGAGATCGATAGGAATGCGAGGTATATAGTGCCTCCGGTTTCGTTCAGACCCAGAACGAACGTGTAAATGGACTGAGTGTCTGACACTGGATTTTGTTTTATGCTGATTGATCTCTATTAAATATATATCTGTTTGGCGGCGGAGAATTTATTCTCTTTCTTAACGCCCTTCTCTGAGACGTACGAGCTCAGAGGTTATATATCGATAAAAATCAATTGCATGGAGTGAACTGCCTATGTGGCACGCCTGACTGGCAAATGATAAAGGCTTCTGTTGAAAAGAAAAGTCTTGTGGTTGATGATCAAAGCATGACCTGTGTGGCATAGCTTTGTGTATGATGTGAATTCGCGAGCCTCACACCCCGATATGAACCAGAAACGGGAGAGGACCTCAAGGAGGACATGCGTTTCTTTCTAGCTAGAGGTGGTGTCAATGCTTAAACTGGCTGACATTTATACTATTTTCACCTGTGTGGTTGTTGCTATTGCGAGGCGCCTCGGATATATCGGTGACTATGTGAAGCCGATGGAGTCATAGGAATCATTTACGCCCCAAAGGGCGGGGAAATGCAGTGTTCAGCCATTTTAATCCACATCGGTGGACTGACCTTGACAATCCAAGGGTCACTCGAGCTCTGATCCTGAGGCTCGGGCTACAGAGTCTCGAAGTCGGTAAGGACTATCTTTTGCCTTGGTTCATGATGGAGACCCAATTTCCAATTACGTGACATTAAGGTTTTGATGGTATACCTATATATGGCGACATGATATATGGTACCCATGCTGTCTATAATTGATATCATGATTTGAAATTGTTTTTGAAACATATAAACACAGTAATAATATCAAATGCTTTTGTTTTATTCGTATCAAGCATATTTTGGCCATTATAAAGTAAAAGCTCTATCCTCCGGTTTGCGTTGCATTGTGTGATGGGAACTGAGTCTTATAATGGCTCCATTTATGTAAAAAGCATTGCGATGTTTAAAAGATTTACTTGTTTTAAGCACTAGCAATCCAATGGAGTAAACCCGTTCCGCAAAAGTGGCGTGGTCCAGTGATTAGCCATATTATAAAATGTGTTAAGTAGATTTCTCATACCTGTCCTATGACTGACTCATAGTTTGTTTCACTTGCAAACTCGGGTGCTCCTTTTTCTACACGGGCAGCCTTGTATTCAGGTTTTAGCAGGCTCTTTCTGGATAGCTGGAGCTGAAGATGGATTCTATCATTTATCTCTTTTTATGTTGTTCAGCTCCTGTTGTACATATTATGTTTGTTTTCCGCTGTAGACATTTATGTATAGCTGAACTGTATTTGTACTAAATATGATCCTATATACTGTGTAACTCTGATGATGTTGTTTATCCAGTGTATTATTTTTACATTATCTGGTGAATTTATTTAATTTTGTTCTGCTATTATCTGTTTATGTGTTATATTCCAAAGATTACCCTTGCCACCGTCGTACGGGGTTTTGGGGTCGTCACAACATGTTGACATAACCTCGCGTCTTAGCACTGTTACATGTTTTATTCATGCACTTAGACCTCTCACATTAGATTTACTACTTGTGGATGCTGGATATGCCAGATAGTTCTGGGCAGACTTCTACCGCAAGTGTAATTTAACCTCGTGTCTAAGCACGGTTACAGTTTCTTATTTACTGTAAATCTTCTATATAATCTAGGCATGTCTATTCTTTCAAATTTCCACTATAATATATATTCTACACATCATATTATGCCTATTTTATGTCATATGTTCCTTCTAACATATAATCAATTCTATTCTAACATGTAATTTTCTCATTTCTACCGTTAATGGTCTAGGTACATAAATGTCACAAGTTAACACGGAATTGAAACAGTAGTAACCGCTATGCATATTTTGACAAGTTTATCTTTCAACGTATAAATTTTCCCATATATTAATATCTTACCATATTAATATTCCAACATGTCATATTTTTCATTTTAATCCTTTTAACATATGTTTAAACATTTCAACCTATCATATTTAAACATGTCATAATAACATTTCAATACTTCCAATTATTCTAGCAAATTCACATTATACGATAACGGGGAATGTTAAACGATAATATATCATTATAAAAAATGAAATAACTTAAATCCACTCACCTTGATATACCGATGTAGAAAATAATCTCATTGGATTGGTTACTGATAGAGAATCATAAGTTTGTACTGTTGTTGTAGTTGAAAATGCCTTATTTTCTGAATTTGTCATTGTTGACGATAAAATTTCTTTTTCTTTTCTTTGATCTTCATTTAGACAGTGCACCAATATATAATTAATAATTTTATTCAGAAATTATATGGAGGAAGAAGAAGAGAGTGAAGAAACAGCAATTGAGAATGGAGAGCAATATGGTTCTTTTGTATAAGAAGCTCAAAATCGATGTTAACCATTTGTTTTCCCTGATGAAATCTATTCTCTCCATGTCATGTAGCCAATAGGAAGTTGCCATGTCAACAATAATTTTGAATTGGACCAATAGAATAAAGCCAACAAGGCATGTATTATCACATCCTACTAATTAAATGTGCCAACTAGGCGCAAAAGTTTGTATTTCGAATGTTTGAATTGGTTTGACGCAGAAATTTGATTTTCGAATGTTTGAATTTTCTGGAATTTATTTAACTGTTATATTCGGATGAAATTTTCTTATACCTGTACAATTCTTCTAACGATCATTCTACGCGTATATATATACGCACAATTTTCATTTCGTTTTCAAAATTCAAACCGTATTGCACCGTTATTTGATTCTTACCATGTTTCATTAACTGTACCCTTATCTTGTATTTTATCTGTTGTATACATATATTTCTGCACACACACACACACACATATATATATATATATAGATATATTTTTTTATTTCCTTATATGTACATTCTTATCCTTTTGAATTTGTATGCGTACATATATTAGTATGTTCAGTTGGCCCTCTCTAAAACAAAGATAAAAATTATATCACCGTCAGGGTTCAAACCCCCGACCTCTATGTTAAATTTCCAATGCCTTAACCAACTAAGTTATGTTGCCTTTTGTTAATAAGTTTAGAAAAAATGGTGGTCATTGTTCTCTTTCTTTTACCTTATTTTCAAGTTTTGCTACCACACTTTATTTAAAGGCATCTCTTTCATCTTAAATCAGTTTTATGTAATCCATAGGTCTAAATTGACCAGAAAATTACCACGGATGCAATGATGCTAATCCCATGGCCAAATTCTGGAAGCTCTTCAAAATTTTCTTTTTCTTATATATATTATTTAATTATTACAAAATGCGGGGTGTTACTTTCTCCTAGTCTTAGGAAGTTTCATCCCCAAAATTTGATAAGGGTAAAAGAAATCAATTAACCCCTCGCATAATGTACATCCATCATGTATGCATCCATTTCTTTGCAAATATTGTGCACTTGTGCGAAGTGAAATACAACACAATAATACATTTATGACTAAGCGGTACCTCCTATATGTATGCAAATTTTCAAAAATTCTTTAAAAGCATGATGCTCACATCCTAAATGTACTTGCAGTTCTACATGAATGCAATATTTTGAAAATCAAAATTGCTTTTTCATCCAAATTTTTCCATACTCTTACTGAGCAAGAGCGTAGTTCATCCAATTTTTGCATCCAAAATCCTAGCAACCAACTTTATTTTTTGAATTTCAGAAAAATGTAATTTTCTATATTCGATTTCTTATGTTACAAAAATGTAACGACCCATGTTTTGGCCATTAAATATTTAATTTAATTTATTATTGTATATATTATATTTGGAATATTAATGGGTTTTAATATTTAATTCGTTATTTAAAACGAAGTTGAACGTTAATTTATTTATAATATAAATCGAGCTCGAAATAGCATGGCAGTTCGAAATATTTGGTTTTGAACTTCAACTCGATATACAGAATCTGTTTTAAGTCGAATTTCTGTGAAACAAGAAATGTTAGAACCATATTGATGGTAATTTTCATATGAAAGAGAAAAATTCAGATTTTGTGTTATAGTTTGTTAGTTATGGCCAAATCAAATTTTGAAATAATCGCTATGGAAATCGTTATTAAAATATACGCGTTAAAACAACCGTTTGGCAAATGGACTCAGATTTCGATGAAATCATTTTTATTAGGAACGTAACGTTAAATTATTGTACGGTGTTGAATCGCATGGCAAACCGATGTCGTATGTTACCACGGTAGCCACAAATGCCCGTTCAATTTCTATAGCGCGTAATTAATTTAATAAAGGGTTATTTGGGTATAACTTGAACATACGATCAAATTAGGCCACAAAACCAATTCTGTTGAGTTTGTATCGTCGATTAGAGTCAGGATAGGTATATTGTTTGTGATTTTTGGAGACCGGCTAACTGGTGTCCAAAATGGCATTGCGGTGCACGTAAAAATAATCTACTGGGGAAATAGTCTCAAAATGCGACGAAACTAGTGCCGTTGGGTTCGTATAGATAAATTATTCTAGGATTTCAAAGTTTCAAGTTGATCAGATTTATCTAGTGATCGTGAAAAATTTAAACGTGTGTTTATTTCTGGTTTTATAAAGGAATTTTTTCAAATGATGTCCGAATTTGACGAAACTTGTCCCATTGGGTCCGGAATACTTTCTTATACTAAGATTAGTTTTTCATCAGTAAACAGATATCATTTGTGGTAGTTTTTATCAATTACTTTAGCGTGAAGTTTCATTTTATAATAAAACAACATTCTCTAACCTATATATAAAGAGACCAAACCCTATTCTAATTTCACGAGCAGTCAACCAATTCCTGCTGCCGCTCCATTTACTTGAACGTCCAAAAATCCATCTCCTTCCTCCCATAAATTCTCAAAATCTGTTCAATTTTCATTGGAGCTTTCTGAAGCAAAATGGTTGGGCTTGACAAGAACTATAATATTAATGGTAGTGATCAAGTTTTACTACCTATAGTGGTCAAAATTTCCATCCGAATTGTCGGTGTTCGAAGGGGTTTTTAGGGCCGACAGTGATGTCGAGTTGAGCCGTACTTGGCGTGCTGGTTGAGGGGACTTTGGTGGAGAGTTGGGCAGCTTCTGATCTCTGACCGGTGGTCGAAGGAAGGCACGGGGTTGGTTGTTTGAATCGATCATGGGTATTATTGGTGAGAGAAATGAGGTTGGAAGGGAAGCAGGGGTATTATGCATGGTACCAGGATTCAGGATGAAGGGGTATGCATCACTTTTGAAACATGAAATTTCTGGTTTCGAACGAGGCAGGAACTAACGCTGGATGCACCATTAGGAAAACTGGGAAGGAAGTGAACTAACGGTATCAAAGGGGTCTGAAATTCTTTGGAAGCATGGAGCAGTTTTGGGGAAGAAATCAAAGAACTCGCCTGGTTTCTAATTGAAGAAAGCTACCATGTTTCACCAAAAAGTAAACGCCTGATTTTATGTATTATAAACATTGATTAGGAACCTAATTTGTTAGTATTATTATTAAACGAGAAACTAATATTAAATCCTAAACAGGATGCAAGTTTTGATGGATAAAGAAATAGAAGGGATGCTGGAACCAAACATAGAAGGAACGATGGATTTACAGTGTTAACGAAGGAAGGATAACGCGGCACTTTAAGCATGTATTATAACGTAATTAACTTCAATCAGTTTAATTAAGAAATTCATAATTTTAATTAAATATAGTTTACTCATATTTTATATGTATCTCATGTAGAATGGAACTGGAAGTTCCAAACAAATGAAGAATCGAAGGATGGCTAAGTGAAATCAAAGAACCGTAGTCCCCTCTCTCTTTATCCCAACGTAATAACCCTCTATATTATAATTAAAGGATTCTTGTTTTAAATTAAGACTAATTATAACTAAAGGTAAATTAATGGGTTAATTGAATTAAAATTGTATAAATTACAATGTTTACAACTCGTTCATTTCTTAACAAAACCGGACAAACCATTCCGCAACGAAGAGCACTACGCTGTGGAACAGCACCGGAAAAGATTGGAATCAACCATGATATTTAATTAAATTAAACACCTGTTTAATTTAATTAAAACCAACTGTTTTAGAAATGAATCAAATCAGGTGAGTTAAACTCACTCAGTTTCCCATTTATATTTTATATAAATTGCGTTTTATTTTGTGTGCTCTGTTTGCTATGGTTGACTGTTTGCTAGTTATATATCTATTTGTTGATATAACTGATGAAATTAAACCGTCGTTTAATTTCAGTGAAATACCAAACCGTTATTTTAACGAATTGGATCCAATAAAGGTAACTTACCTTGTTGGTCATGTTTATAACATAAACTTGTTTTTTGTTTGAATTATGTGAACTGATGGAAATGTTTTGTTGGTTGGTTGATATAAAATAGTTGCTATTTACTATTATATGTCAGTTAAACGGTAAAGGGAAGAATAGGTTGGATGGATCCAACGGGATTCCTCAAATATATTATTTATTTTCATATTATCATATATGAACGATCATGATTGGATAATTTATTTTAGTAGTGATCATTGACTGAAAAGTCAATCTGTTTTGTGTTTTAACCAATGGGCTATACTGGTTGAGTAATCGGCAGTAAATGGCCTAAAAGTAAATTGTTTTGTTTATATTGATTTACCGTCAGGTGAATTGATATAACCGAGGTTATGAAATATATTTTATAACTAAGGATAGATTTTGAAATATATTATTTGAATAAAGGTTTATAAAAAGGAAATAAATACTTATTTTTGTAATTTATTTTATAAAGGCAATTCTAATGTTAATCAGATTTGTAAAGGTGAGAATAAGAAAGTAACCTAACAATTAAATGGAATTATTTTAAATTAATTATTATTAATTAATTTAAAGGGAAAATGAATTGGAATCGGTTAACGAATTAACTGTGCCTTGAGTTGACAAAGTCAACCGTTGTAATTGGAATTGATTTTAAATTAGTTTTGATTTGTAAAATAGTTTAGTGAATATTGTTATAATTTTAATAAGATCTTTATAAAGGGAATTAATATTTATTCTAGTAAATAAAGAAATTAACTACCGAAGTAGTTAATAATGGAAGTAAATTATTATTTTAATTAATAATAATTTAGCGAATTACTTTTTAATTGAAATTCATTTAAAAGGCAATCGAAGTTGAAGAGAAATCAAATTGATTATTGAAAGAAGTTTATGAACAGATTTTATTCTAAACCTGAGTTTTATAGCGAAATGACAAAGAGAATTTTTAGCGAACATGACAGCTTAAATAAATGTTACTTAATTATTTAAAATTAAGTAAAAGGAAATTAAGAGAAAGGATTTATCATAAACCAGGATTTTTATAAGTGAGGATTAAGATGTTAAAGCGTTAATTTGGCATTAAAGTTGCTTGATAATAGGATTAAGTAAAAGTGGGGAATTGAAATAAAAATCTCAAAGCGAGAGATGGTTAGACGGGTTGGAAAGGAAATTAAGGAAAAGTGAATTTGGTAGTAGAAGTGAATCGTAGGATTTGATAACCAAATCTGAATTAAATAAGCTTGGTTAAAGAGGTTGAGTTAAAATTGATGTTTATAAATAAGTTGCTTAATTATTGAATTAAGAAAAGGGCGGGCATATTCTAGAGAAAAAATTTCAAAGCATAAGAAGGCTTCCTAAAACTGTATTTTGAATAGTTCAGTTAAATGAGAATTATATTGATAATAGAATGACATATGTGTTTGGTATTACAACTCGTATTTGTATTTAGATATGAACATTGTTAATCAAGGTCTGAGAGGTAATTAAAATAACCCAACTTGAACGACATCAGGATTATCTGAGGATGATATTAGTTGTAATGGTAAGAGAGGTTAGTAAAATTTATTATTTCATTACAGAAATAATAACGCAACATTTTGATGAAGATTTGGAGTATATATATAATGAGGATTTAAAAAGTAAAGGGAAAGCAAAAAGGGATTGTCCAAAATATAACGATATTCTTGGATTAGAAATGAAATGAAAAGTTGAGTTTTTTTCTATAAGAATAAACATGGATTATGGTTTTAAGTAGTAAATAAAAGATATTTCGTAACATTGATTTATGAGTAATAAGTTGAAATGATTTCCCAATACTGGATAATATTGTAACTAACGTTTTGAAAGTGAAAATAAACAAACTGAATATGATATAGGATTTCCTAAGTATTAAAAGGAGAATTTGCTAAATAATAATCTTATGTATAATCAAAGCGTGAACTACATTTATAATATCGAAGTATTTAAGGGTTTTATATATACTTTTATTTTAATCAAAAGGCCAAGTGAGACAGAATACTGAACCAGTGAACTCACTGGATTATCATGATTGAAACACTGTCTATTTTGATAGTTAAATCACCGACTATCAAATTTGTCCAATACGATTGTTGGTACGGAAAGACTGGGATCGAATTTATATTCGAAAACCATTCCGACCAACAAATACGTGCAGATATCAAGAGATGATCGAGGTGGAGCAATGAAGACCGTGGATCTTCATTAAATGGAAGGACCGCTAGTAATCTCTAGGATTGCAACCAGAGATAAACTGTGGTTTTGTCGTGGTTAGAATCTACGGGTTGCAAGGTCGTCTCGCTGTTGATACATGGGGTGATTCCTGTATTGGATGCAGTAGGATATTACCTTCGGTTCATCCTATTTCTGGGTGACTTGTATGTATGAATGTCTGACAGAGTATTTCCAAAGGGATCGCATACGTTGATTTTTACAAACGTAGTTCTATTAGTGGCGGAGAAGGCACTTCTCTTAGCTTAACGACCAGATTATTTTTGTGGACGTCAATTACTGATATCTGGTGGATCTGGCGATGTGGCATTCAAAGTGAATGGTGACCAAACGTTTAAAAAGGATAATGTAAACATTAAGCCTCATCAATCGGGAAATGACAGAAATCAGGCAGGCAGCATGGCTATGTGGGTCGCTCCCATTAGGGTGTACATTTCATTCTTGAATCTATTTTGATGCTGTCCCTTTTCAAGAAATGGTGGGTAGCTCCCAACCGTTGGTGATATACATTCGATACACTCAAGAAAAATGAGTGGTCGGTCATGTGAGGGCCGGGTTGCAAAAAATTATTGTTGAACCTAGTGTATTCGCCTCTAGAGATACACTATCGGCAGGTGGTCCCATACCTTGTCATAGTTGGCATCCAATTTCCAATAAGCACCCGCGGTTTTGATTGTATACTATATATGTGGAGCGTGAGATGCAAGCGTTCTACTAGATTCTATTTACTTGTATTTAGACACTATTATAATATCAGACAAGATATTAGTTTCAAAAATGTTTTGGGTTACCATAAGGTAAAAACCATCCATATTTATGTGTGAATTTGGTATTACGATTATCCTTTTCTTTTAAATGATTTTAACTTTAAAATCAGGTTGTGTGATACCCTTAATACTGTGCGAGTTTTTTCTCACTCTAGTTCACCAGACTGACCTGGTGTTTTGTAAATGCTCGGGTTAGCCTGGGGTGTACAGGTTCAGGTTATCAGATGCTGCGATGTCCAGAGACGAGCTGGAGGTGTTTATGTATGATATTATATAGCTTCTATTCCACTGTGTGTTGTATATAGGACAGATTATTATAACTGTCCATATGTGTTGTGGTACTCTGATATTGTAAGTGTATTCAAAGCTCTCAATAAAGTTATTTCTGTATTATATTTTGTTCCACTGCGATGTGAGACTCTGATTCGGGGTTGTGTTGGTTCTTCTTCTTCTTCTTCTATTCTAATATTTCTTTCTTTCCTATCTCACCCTCTAACTTCTTTCTTCTAGTAATCCATTTTCCATGCACTTTAGTTGGATTGGTGAGGTTCGGTCAGCTCAAAAGGTACCGGAAATCTGGGTCGCTACAGTTGGTATCAGAGCTATTGGTTTAGTGATAACCTTGGCTTTGTGGTGTAACTCAATAGAGATGTGGTTAGTAATACCCTAGATTGAGTTTGTTATATATATGAGAGCACGTATTTGTAATTTGGTATTTAAAATTATTTCTGAAATTATTTTTGCCTAATTTATTTTATAATAAAAGTAACGATTTTCTCAATTTATTATAATATTGGAAATCGATTGACTTGTTAATGTTGATTTGAATGATATGTTTGGATTATTTTGTTGATTTCTTGAATATAAATCTGAAAATGATAGACTTGGTTTAAACCAATCCGAAATAAATAACTTGGATAAATCGATCCAGATTTATAACCCTGAATGGATAATTAAAGGAATAAATGAAGTGATTATAAATAATTATAATCTCATGTGGATTAGATTGTGTGTATAACTGGTTAGATCGTATGATATGGATATTTGAAACTAATTGATGTTGTTTTGGGGACTAATGAAATTTATTTGAGTTGAGAACAGGTGCAAAAGTGCCAATTTAGCTTTAAAATCCATCCATCCAAGAGAAAATTTTGGAGTTAAATGAATCCAGTTTGAATAGAGCTGCATAATAACTAAGCAAGCTCGGATATAAATTATTGCTTACCGCATAATAATGCCTACAAAAAGGTACGCCTATGTAGAATATGAAATCTTGGTTTTGAGTTTGGTTCTTGAATTTTTCCGACCCTGTTGGTCGATGTATATATATTTCTTGAACCTGCGTATTGCAGATGTCCTCCGTATAGGGGAGACTGCCAAAAAATTTCCAAAATTTAAGGTGTTAGATTTTTTTTGAAGATTTTTGGAAAATTCTTTTATTTGAAATAAATTGGTTTTAAAACCAATTAGATTAGTTTTGGGAATAAAAATCGAGGTTTAAATTTATTATTTTTGTAAAGATAATGGGTTTGTATCGTTCTTTCTTACCTTAGCAATTTCGAGGACGAAATTATTTTAAGGGGAAAGAATGTAACAATGCATATTTTGACCGCTAAATATTTAATATAATATTTTAAATATTATATTTAGAATGGGTTTTAATATTTAATTCATTATTTAAAACGAAGTTGAACGTTAATTTATTTATGATATAAATCGAGCTCGAAATAGCACGGCAGTTCATAATATTTGGTTTTGAACTTCAACTCGATATACAGAATCCGTTTTAAGTCGGATTTCTGTGAAACAAGAAACGTTAGAACCATATTGATGGTAATTTTCATATAAAAGAAAAAAAATTAGATTTCGTGTTATAGTTTGTTAGTTATGGCCAAATCAAATTTTGAAATAGTCACTATGGAAATCATTATTAAAATATACGCATTAAAATAGCCGTTTTCAAATGGACTCAGATTTCGATGGAATATGTTTCATTAGGACCGGAACGTTAAATTATTGTATGGTGTTGAATTGCGTGGCAAATCGATGTCATATGTGATCACGGCAGCCACAAACGCCCGTTAAATTTCTATAGTGTGTAATTAATTTAATAAAGGGTTATTTGGGTATAACTTGAATAGACGATCGAATTAGGCCACAAAACCAATTCCTTTGAGTTCGTATCATCGATTAGAGTCAGGATAGGTATATAGTTTGTTATTTTTGGAGACCGACTAAATTGGTGTCCAAATGGCATTGCGGTGCACGTAAAAATAGCCTACCGGCGAAACAGTCTCAAAATGCGGCGAAACTGGTGTCGTTGGGTTCGTATCGATAAATAATTATAGGATTTCAAAGTTTCAAGTTGATCTGATTTATCTAGTGATCATGAAAATTTAAACGTGTGTTTATTTCTGGTTTTATAAAGGAATTTTTTTCAAACGATGTCAGAATTCGACAAAATTTGTCCTATTGGGTCCGGAATACTTTCTTAGACTAAGATTAGTTTTTTTATCAGTAAACAAAAATCGTATGTGGTAGTTTTTATCAATTACTTCAGCACGAAGTTTCATTTTATAATAAAATAATATTCTTTGACCTATATATAAAGAGACAAAACCCTATTCTAATTTCACGAGCAGTCAACCAATTCCTGACGCCCTTCCATTTACTTGAACGTCCAAAAATCCATCTCCTTCCTCCCATAAATTCTCAAAATCCGTTTAATTTTCGTTAGTGCTTTTTGAAGCAAAATGGTTGAGCTTGACAAGAACTATAATATTAACGGTAGTGATCAAGTTTTACTACCTATGGCGGTCAAAATTTCCATCCGAAGTGCCGGTGTTCGAAAGGGTTTTTAGGGCCGACAGTGATGTCGAGTTGAGCTGTACTTGGCGAGTTGGTTGAGGGGACTTTGGCGGAGCGTTGGGTTTCTTCTGATCTCTGACCGGTGGTCAAAGGAAGGCACGGGGTTGGTTGTTTGAATCGATCATGGGTATTGTTGGTGAGAGAAATGAGGTTGGAAGGGAAGCATGGGTGCTATGCGTGGTACCAGGATTCAGGATGAAGGGGTATGCATCACTTTTGAAGCATGAAATTTCTGGTTTCGCACGAGGCAGGAACTTAAGCTGGTTGCTCCATTAGGAAAACTGGAAAGGCAGTGAACTAACGGTATCAAAGGGGTCCGAAATTCTTTGGAAACACGAAGCAGTTTTGGGGAAGAAATCAAAGAAGTCGCCTGGTTTCAAATTGAAGAAAGCTACTGTGTTTCACCAAAAAGTAAACGCCTGATTTTAAGTATTATAAACATTGATTAGTGTAATAACCTAGAAATCCGAGCCAATTTAAAAATTTTAAATTGGCAATTTTTGCGAATTTTGAATATTTAAAATAATTATTTTAAATAATAACGATGAGAAATTTATTTGAATAGAATTAGAACGTATATATTTATTTGAATCCTCGTTAGAATATAAATATTTTATTTTAAATGTAAAAGGAATTGAAAATGGCGCGGTAGTTTTAAAATTCGATTTCAAAGTTCAAATGAATGTACAGGATTCAAAATAAATCGGATTTTAGCGAAAACAAAAATATTAGAATCTAATTGAGGATATCTTTCCGAAGAACCCGAAAAATTGAAATTTCATAGTGGGGATAAAAAGTTATGCCCAGTTGAAAATTCAAAATAGTCGTTATGGAATTCTGGCCCTTAAAAAGGGAAATTTTGCAAACGACCTCGGATTTCGACGAAACCACTTTTTTTTGATCCGTGATGTCAAGTTATTGCTATATTCCAAAATTAATAATTTTTCGGATCAATATGTGAGTGTGGCAAAGGAAAATGCGTTTGACCAGTTGGAGTTGAATTTAATTGACTTGAAAATGACCAATTTCCAAACGGTCTCAGAATTTGACGAAATTAGTTTTGTTAGGACCATATCGTCAATACAAAGTTAGAAAATATTTTTTTCGGGAATTTTTAGAGTCCGTATGTGACCCCAGTAAATTGATATGTGTGTTCAAATTCAATATGTAGATTTATATTTTGATTTTGATGGAAACTGATCTAACGGTCGAATCAGCCTACGATATATATCCTATTGTGTTCGGAATGAGGGTAATTAGCTAGGGACGACAGTCGGTGGGTTCGATTTTGAGTTGAAAATAAAAAGTTGCTTTTTGAAATTTTAAAATAATAAAATATATATTATTTATATAAAACACCCTACCCCTTATATCCCTTCCTTGTCGTTTTCTTTTATCCCCAAAATCAAAAGGAGGAATCGTGCTCCTTAATTCACCTGAGGTCGTCGCTCCTCCACCCATGTCCACCGCCCTCCTCTGCAACCTCTCTCCTCCCTCCCCCTTGCTTCTCCTCTCTCCTTCCTCCATCACCCCTCCTCTCAAACGAGAACCGTAACCCAACCTCGATGGGATCCACCGCCACCCAGCTCGTTTCACCAGCGTGGGCCCTTCCACCCTCTCCGACGCCGCACTCCTCTTCATCTTGCTCCTCCTCTACCCGTTCTTCAACTCCAACCCTCAAACCACAAAAAAAACCGTAGCCCCAAGTCGCGAGTTAAACATGTCGCGAGCCCCCAGCGCCACCAGAGGCCGCCAACCTCCTCGAGCCTCCATCGATAGTGAGCATCTTTTTTTTATTATTGTATTATTTATTGTCTTTTATGTTATAAGGTGAAAGATCGAATTTTTATAAGGTGAAAGATCAAATTTTTATAAGGTGAAAGATCGAATTGTTATAAGGTGAAGGATCGAATTTTTATAAGGTGAAAGATCGAATTTTTATACGGTGAAAGATCGAATTTTTATAAGGTGAAAGACCGAATTTTTATAAGGTGAAAGATCGAATTGTTATAAGGTGAAAGATAAAAAATTTATACGGTGAAAGATCGAATTTTTATAAGGTGAACGAAATAAAAATATGATTTTTATATTGTAGAAAGAATAAAAATATGATTTTTATATTATAGAAAGAATAAAAATATGATTTTTATACTATAGAAAGAATAAAAAATGATTTTTATATTATAGAAAGAATAAAAATTTGATTTTTATATTATAGAAAGAATAAAAATATGATTTTTATATTTAAAGTAAACAAATAAAAATGTGATCTCTACAATGAAGTAGACAAAATAAAAATGTTATTTTTATTATTTGAGTAGCGATGTAAAAATATAATCTTTATATAGGAAGTAGTGTTGTTAAAAACATAATTTTTAACATATACCACGTGGAACAGATCTTGTTGGTGATGTGATGAAGATTTCCTACATATGAAGAGTAGTGATGAATTGGTTTAGCTAGTCGGTGAGAACACCTCACTTTTAATTTAATTTCTAGTTGAAATATATATTAGGATGCAGACGGTGCTTAGCAGCACCCGACACCCGTCGTCCACAGACAATGGATGACTTGTTTGTTTGATTGCTGTGTTGTGAAATTTGACTATTGATTGTGATGAGTGAAATATATATTCATGTGTTGAAATAAAATATATATTCAGGTGTTGAAATGAAATATATATTCATGAGTTGAAATAAAATATATATTCAGGTGTTGAAATAAAATATATATTCAGGTGTTGAAATAAAATATATATTCATGTGTTGAAACAAAATATATATTCATGTGTTGAATAAAATATATATATATTCATGTTTTGAAGTAAAATAAATATTCATTTACAAATCGAACGATTTGTTTATGTACACCGATTTGACTAATACTGATTGGGACGATAAATTTTACACATCGCACAACTGCACAAATAAAAATCTGTGTTTGTTGATTTGAAACCCCACATGGGTATTGGGATGATATTTGACGTACACTGATCCCGATTGTTTAGTTGTATGTCGATCGATGGGTTGACAGATTATGTAAGCGTTAATTGTTGTTATTTAATTCTTATGCAGTTGTGTGATGCACTCTGGATGATGGTTGATGATTTATCGTTGTTGTTATACACATGTGTTGCAGGGAATCCATATAATTAACGTTATATGGTAATTGATTGGGCCTCATTCCAATTTGGAAAATAAGGAATATTAGAAAATAAATATTCAGGTGTTGAATAAAAATATATATTCATGTGTTGAATAGAAGAAAAATTCATGTGTTGAATAAAATATATATTCATGTGCTGAATCGAAGAAAAATTCATGTGTTGAATAAAAATATATATTCATGTGTTGAATAAAGGAAATTCATGTGTTGCATAGAAAGACAAATTCATGTGTTGAATAAAATAAAAATTCATGTGTTGAACATAAAGAAAATTCATGTACTAAATAGAATATATATTCATGTGTTGAAGAAAATATTCATTTGTTGAATAGAATAACGAAGTTATTGAAATATATAAAGCCGTGTTGATTAGACTGCCGCCATTTTGACGTGAACGATATGTATATCGACTATTTTCGTTTTTATAATGAATATAGAAAAGGAAGTGATTTCAAAATATAACGTTTTGAAAATATTATCATTTATAGATTGATGATATGGAATATTCAATTTTGATTAGAAATTTAATACGAAGTTGAAATCGTTTTGAAAACGAATTTAAAACGAATTATAAAATACGTTTTAAAAGGAAATCGACGAAATATATAATATAATATATATATATTATATAGAATGGCCTGAATAGAACGCGCCGCGCCGCGGTAGTTCGCGAATTTCGACCATTGACTTCGAATGGATATTACGGAAGATCCGACCTTCAGATTCTCCTAAAACCGGAACCGTTGGGTTCGTATCGAAAGGAGCTTTCTAAGAATATTAGAAATTAGAAATCTAACGGTTGGGTTCGAAATTATGTCCGAATGAAATTTGGAAAAGGTTGCTGTAAGTGCAGTTCGATGGCCGTTGAGGGGAAAATGACTGTACGAGCCTTGATAAAATTATTAAATTAGTAATAATTTGTGTAAAATCATAAGCAATGATTTGTGAAGAATTGGGATGAAAAATTCCAAATTTGAAAAGATAAAAATAGATTTTTATCGAAATGAACTAGTTTTGAACTAGAATTATAATTCCATTTATTTTCAAAATAAATAATTTGGAGTTGAAATGGTTTTGAAAATAACCAGAATTTCCAATAATTGAATTGGAATGAATTTGAATCAAAATTGTCTTTGGAATATTTCGATGTTGGATTTCGTGATTATCCAGATATTGTTATGGAAATTTGAAATATATATATTAATATCGTTATTTCCAATATGATATTTGTTAGTCGTAGAATTTGATATTGAATATAAGCCGATATATTTTCTATTCAGAGCCTTGTATTTAATATTAAATAGGATTTGGGTTTGTCGTGAATGGTGTCTTCATTAACACTGTTCTTAAACCCAGTGGAGAAAAAGATTAAATCTTTTTATTTAGATATAATGAAGTATACCAATTAAATGATATTTAATTGGAATTGTATTAGAGTGTGATTTTGGGTTTATAGTGAACCGTGTTTTAAATGACATTGGTTCTTTAACCTAGTTAAAGACAGGATATGGTTTCCCAAGTTAAACAATCATTGATATGATTTTTGGGAAGATTAAAATTAAGTGGAGTTTTAATGAATCTTTAACTAGATTGAAAGGATAGAGAATGGAGCATCACCAGTTATGCACCAGGCAATAGTTAAATTTTTAATTAAATTTAAACGTGAAATGGTAATTGAATTTACCGATAACACCTTGGTGTTAGATATGAAGTATGACCAGTTTTATGAAGACCCGAAATGTAACAACCCGTATTTTTAATAACCTGTTATAACAAAAATCGAGGAAGAATTAAATTATAAAATGGGAATCAAGGGAAACGGGCTATGCCATTGCGTTCGTCTCGGAAAAATACGCGAAATAGAGTCCGAGTTTTCGAAAATCGGAGTCCGTATGACCCAGTTATGGCCCATTGAAGTTTGCAGAAAATTCCTAAGTAAAAACAGATTTAAATTTTAAATTTAAAACATGGGTTAGGGCAAACTGGGCAGGCGGGAAAAATTCCCGCCCAGGACCCCATGTCGACAGGCCTGTCGACAGGGGTCTTAGCATGTCGACTGCCCTGTCGACAGCCCTGTCGACAGGGGGTGCCCGGCTGTTTAGCCTGGTGCACCATTTCTGATTGGGGTTGGGTCTTGTGGGTTGGTTCTAGAGAATTCCGAGATCTGACGGGCCAAAACTAACCTAGGGTTAATCCTAGGGCTAAAAACACTCTAATCTTCTATAAATAAGCTCCTAATCCTACCCTAAACCCTCATTATTCACTCTAGCAACCAAACTATGTCAAATTGAAATCTCAAATGGCCTCCACCTAAGAACCCTAGCCTCCACCCTCTTCAAAAATCAATTCTAAGAAGATTTGGATGTTCATACAAGCTTTTCTAAGTTGTATGAATGATCATTAGCTTGCATACATCATCAAGTTGCAAGTTTTATTTGCTAAGCTAGTGTTTTTGGGTGTTTTCTTATTGGAGCTTTGTTTTGGGGTTTTATGCTTGCATAAAAGGGGCTTCTCTATCTTTATAAATAGATTTGGGTCTTCATAATATTTGTAAGCCCTCTTACCCTCATTTTAGAAACTCTAAAGTTAATATGTGATGAAAGTTGGGATTTTTGTATGTTTAATGAGTTGTGCATGCTTATGCGAGTTCACCATGCTATGATATGCATGTTTAATGAGTTATGCATGCTTATGTGAGTTCACTATGCTATGTTACACATGTTTGATGAAGTATGCATGTTTTGATTTGCAAGTTTAACAAGTTATGCATGTTTATGCGAGTTCACCAAGTCATGATTTGCAAGTTTAACAAGTTATGCATGTTTATGCAAGTTCACCAAGTCATGATTTGCAAGTTTAACAAGTTATGCATGTTTATGCAAGATCACCAAGCCATGGTTTGCAAGTTTATTTAGTTATGCATGTTTATGCAAGTTCACCAAGTCATGATTTGCGAGTTTAACAAGTTATGCATGTTTATGCAAGATCACCAAGCCATGGTTTGCAAGTTTATTTAGTTATGCATGTTTATGCAAGATCACTATGCCATGTTATGCATGTTTGACAAGTTATGCATGCTTATGCAAGTTCAAAATGACATGTTGTGCATATTTGACAAGTCATGCATGTTTATGCAAGTTCCCTATACCATGTTAGGCAAGTTTAACATGTTATGCACGTTTATGGTAATGTGCAAGTTCACTATGCTAAGTTGTGCAAGTCTAACATGTTATGCATGTTGTTGCGATACGCAAGTTCATCATGTATGTTATGCCAAGTTCCCTCTTCCTATCCTTTATGCGTTATTACGAATATGTAAGCGATAGAATGACGTTGGGGGGTTTGGGTAAACTTAAAATACATGAAAATATAAGATTGGGAATTTACCTATTAAGTTAGGTCTACCCCTTGGGAATTTACCTATTAAGTTAGGTCTACCCAAGTAATTGTTGACTTGTAATTATGTTTGAAATAAAGTGGACATGACACTTAGAAAACATAAGTGTGGCCAACTCGAGGTTGGGTTGAGTTTGTAGCGTAATTCTACCCGGAACCGACCGGCTTAACTAGTGGCTACAAACAATAGGACCCAATGTGAGAAGTTGGTCATGGGGTGCCAAGACCCGAGGTTAGACCAAGTTGTGGTGTAAAGCTACCCGGACCCGCCCGGCCTAACTAGTAACCACAACAAGGTCTAATGTGAGAGGTTAAGGTGCATTAAATTAATTAATGCCTCATGATTAGGGTTAAGTCAGAGTCCACTAATACTTAACCAATTTGGGGATTCGAGGGATTGAAATGGGGTTAAGTGGTGAACCGTTGGTTGCACTTAACTAGTTTAATCCATGATTAGTGAAGGGTTAAATCACACTTAACCCTCTTGGGAAACCCTAGCAACGTGGTCTGTTCTAACAGTAATCCCAGTTTGGTATCATTCACAACCCTAGAAGCTAGGCTAGGGCGGGGCACGATTACTGGACGGATGTAAGCGACCAAAAGGCGATGGCCGAGTGGTACAGCGGTGCGGGTCCAGGCGGGCTACGGACGTGCACGTAGTCCGGTGTTGGACAAACTCGAGGCACGGGTACCAGTAGGTTAGGGCTGTGCATTATTGCTTAAGTGTCTGGGGTTGACACCCGAGGGCTTGATACACCCAAAGGTGGACCCAGCACAGTCTAACTACAACCATATGTGGGCCATATGGACACCAACACTTGACGTGTAAGGTTTATAGGGAGCCGATCGATTAGACCGTTGGGCTGGACCTTGTATTAAGGTCACCTCATGTTATTGGGCCAAAGTTTGGGCTGAGGGATCAATACCTGTTATGTTAGTTTGCTAGTACACTGTGGTGCAAAAACTAAACCTTGTCTATGCGATGACACCTCTATCTATCTTGTAGTTAATTTATCATGCCAGTATGTTGTTATCTATGATCATCTCAGTTTCCATCATGTTGTTAACTTTATTAGTTTATAGACTGATCGTAGCAGGGCTTACTCAGTCTTTTTGACTGACCCGTTTTCTTTCGCCTCTTTTCTTCCGTTTCCCCCCCCCCAGGTTCTCAGGGAGGGAATACAGGAGCCTAGCTTGGATCTTAGCTGCTTTCCTGGATAGCTCATGTATGCTTTGGACTTGAGCTCGCTATGGTTTTTTTTCCACTTTAGGGATAGCTACTTTTATGTTTTCTTTTTCAGTATCCGATGATGTATTTATCTAGACTTGTAATTTTGGGAAATTGACATTTTGATGTACCAGACTTGTGTTTTGAAATGGTTTAAAAGTCTTCCGCTGTTTTATCTACTTACTCTGTTTATTTACATATATATATATATATATATATATATATGTGTCATGTCCTGCCTTGCTATATCATTATGCATGTTTACCTTGTTTTTAAACCGCCCCACCAAAGTCAGAGTCGCTCGAAAGAGCCACCCTGGCGGAGGTGGGGTGTTACATTTGGTATCAGAGCATATGGTTTACGAGAAGGGATAAAAAGGTTTTTAAAAACTTTTGAAAAACTATTTTCAAAACCAAGTATAAAGTATTTTCCAAAGAAAAGTCTAGTTGTTTTTAAAAGGCTATTCCCCAAAAGCCATTAGCACTATCCTTTGACCCCTCGTTTGAACACTTTTCTTTTCGTTCCCAGCATGTCTGATAACCTCATCTTGCCCGAAGGAGTAACAATACCCGATTGGTTTCGTCGGTACTTGGAAGTCACGGCACCGGTCCCGGGTACCTCTAATGTTGTTTTTCCAGTCGAGGCCGCTGTTCATCCTCCTCCTCCCGTAGCTGATGTTCCTCTTCCCCCTCAGCCTCCACAAATGGATTTTGCGGAAACTTGTAAGAACTTTAAGATGATGGGTGGCAAGGATTTTAGTGGAACAGAGACTATTGTAGAGGCAAGGAATTGGTTGAAAGAGACCGAAGATCTTTTAGCCACCTTTGATATAGGTGACCGCAGGAAGGTTTTGTTAGCAGTATGGTTGCTAAAGGAAGAAGCTGCACGTTGGTGGGTAGTCACCACCGCTACTAGGCCAATTGAGACTTGGGATGATTTTAGGGGAAAGTTTGGACTGAGGTTCTTTTCACTGAAGCAAGGGGACATGACTATTAGGGAATACATAGATAAGTTTAATCAACTGGCTCGGGTCGATTTAGACCTGGTTAATACAGCCCAGAAGAAGGCCCTACACTTTGCTCTAGGATTAAACGAGCCATTGCACGATTTGGCCATGTCTCACATACCCTTGGGGGCGACTTTCGAGAGTTTGGTGAATATGGCCCTACTTCAAGAAGAAGATAACAATGACAAGAAAGAGGGCAAGGCGAGTAAGTCTCCAGGCAAGAGAGTAAATTCCGGGAAACGGGGCAAGAGTAACAACAACCGCAAGGACAAGCCAAGAAGGAATAGGAAATGCAACTTCTGTGGTGAAGTTGGACATATAGCCAGGGAATGTAGGAAGAAGAAGAGAAAGCGGGGTGAATGCTTTCATTGTGGTGAGTTTGGACATCTCAGCAAGGATTGCCCGAGGAAACAAGGGCAAGGTCAGACTCAGTGTGCAGGACTATCTGGAGGGCGAGTTCATCCCCTCAACACCGTTCTGCCAGCTCATGATAGAGGTAGTGTTTCTGTTGAAAGTCTTGTTTACATTTTCTGACTTTCCATGTTCGTACTTTGTTGGATTCTGGCACATCGCATAGTTTTATTTCATCTGATCTAGTTGAAAGTTTGCACCTAAGTACTAGCCTAGTTAATGATCCCGTATGTGTTTCAAATCCAATTGGGGGTTCCGCCCAATTGTCTGTGGTCTGGGTGGATTTGAAAATTTCTATCTTGGGTATAGAATTTTCGTGGGATATTTATATTCTCGGTTTCAGGGGATATGGGTTGGTTTTGGGCATGGAATGGTTGTCCTGTTTTGGAGCCATTCTTGGTTTTTGTATATATGGGTGTAAGGCTCATGACTCGCCTCGGTAATACCCTAGAAATTTCTAGCAACCCTATGGGTCCCGTCATGATTGTTATCTTGAGTCCCTCAACTCGTCTATCGATAGTTTGCAATCTGTGAGGGTGGTCCGAGAATATCCTGATATCTTGGGGGAAAGAAAAGGGGTTACCCATAGACGTGGGATAGATTTCCGCATTATCTGGTTGGTAATACCAAGCCAGTTTCGTGGCCGGTTAGGCACATGACCTCACGAGGTGAGAGTTGAGAAAGCAAGTCAAGGAGTTGCTTGAGAAGAACTTCCTGAGACGAAGCCTTTTCGAGTAAGATGCTCCAGTAGTATTCATTACTAATGTGGACAGTTTGCTTCGTCTATGTGTTGATTATCGTGAGGAGACAACCGTTATCAAGGGTTGACGATTTGTTTGATCAGCTTGTAGGAGCATCTGTTTTCTTTTGATCCAGCTACCTGATTCCATCAGCTTAGGAGGGCTGAGGATGGAATTGACAAGACTGAGTTTAGGACTCTAGATGGATTTTTGCAATGGTTAGTCATGCTATTTGGTTTGACTAAGGCACCCGCATATTACGCGAACTCGATGGGTAGGGTGTTTAGGGAGTCCTTGAACAAGTTTGTCATGGTCATCATAGACGATATTTTGATCTCCTCAAAAGAACGAGGAAGAACATGCTATACATCTCAAGGATGAGATGGATACGCTTAGAGCCACCAGTGGAAGGTCAAGTTCTCCAAATGTCACTTTGGAGGAAAGAAGTTGGATTTCTTGGGCACATAGTTCTCAAGTAAGGCTTAGCGGTGGATTCCGCTAAAGTGGTTGCGGTTTAAGACCGGAAAGCCCTGAGGAGGGCAATTGAAGTAAGAAGCCTTCTCCGTTTGGCTAGTTAGTTAGCATTCCCTGAGCTTAGACTTACTCTTCTGGATCAAGAAGGGGGTTTCACAAGGAGAAGACCCGCAGTTAGTCAAGAACATGGACCAGTTGATTCGAGGCGAGATGTTAAGTCACCTCGCTAGATATATTATAGATGACAAGGGATGACTAAGGCGCGATGAGAGATTATGTGTTCCTCGAGTGGAAGACTTGGTAAAGAAGGTTCTTGAAGATGCGCATCACTCGAGGAGGTGGCCGAGTTGGTCCCAGGTCAAGGCCAAGTCATAGAAGCCCAGTGGGCCGTTATCTCCATTGGAGGTTCCGCAAGGGAAAGTGTGAAAACATCTCGATAGATTATGTGGATAGATTACCTAGATCAAAGAAAGGGAATACGGGTAGGTGGGTCATAATAGGTAGACTCACGAAGAGTGCTCATCTCAGTCCGGTGAAGAGCGAGAGGATTGCATCATGGTTAGCAACGGTTTACCCTCAAGAAGTTGGCCAGTTTTGAAATAGCCTACAGGAAGCCATGGGTAGGGAACTGAATCTAGGTATGGTCTATCACTCGTAGGTGGATGGTTCATTTCGATTAAGCATGAGTTATAGAAAATCACGTTTATAAGGGCAATTGGCAACTTGGATTGGTATTCCCAAGAAAAGTTCTGCTGCATGGAATACTTAATAGTAAGTAGACGAGATCCAGGGTTCACCAGTGAATTTTGGAGAGCTTGCATGAAATCATGAGGTTATAGTATGTTTAAGCCAAGGATACAGAAGGAAGAATAAGTGGAAAAGAAAGACGAGAGGCGATAATGAAATGAGTTCCCACTCGAATTTGGTAAATAGGAGTTAGGAAGCCAAGGGATCATGAAGTAAAAGACGGTCAAAGCACAGTGGAGTTAAGCTCAAGGAAACGTGACTAAGAAGAGTGAAGACTAGATACGCGCATCATATCTCTTTTTAGAAGTGCATCCTTGATCCTTGTTTTCCTGGGAAGCTTGCTTGCAAAATTATCTTTTGTATATATATCCTCTCGGTCCCATTCTCGATCTTATCTCTGTTGTAAACCCCATAAGGGGGTTATGGCTCATCGGTTAGTATTATATGTCAGAGTTTGAAAGGATGCATATCTCTCTGTCCATGTTTATCTAGTTTATCGTGTTTATCCTGTCATGAGGACCTTAGGTAGAAACCCTTTGGATGAAACATGTATTTGAAACATGTTATGCTTGATGGTTGCAAGTGGTTGCAAGTGTTTGCAAGTGGTTGCTCGTGGATGCATTATACACAATTAGGCACTAGATCGGCTCGCACACTCCTCCTATTGCATATGCATGAGTGCTTACACTTATTCATGGTTGGAACTTGTTGTGCTGCCACATGGATGTTGCATATGAATGAATGTTATGTGCACTCATATAGATACTATGAATTATGTTAGGAATTTGCATACATATGGATTCAGTTCACTGACATACATATGCATTAAGGTGGTTTACTGTATCAGTAACCGCCTGATTTTCACTGACATACATATGCATTAAGGAGGTTTTCTGTATCAGTAACCGCCTGATCTTTGCATTAGATAAGTACATATACACACACTTTTGCATATGTTCATACCACATTTAGAATCTTGTAAGGACAATGATTGCTCGTGGATGATGCTTTGAGTAGATGGATGATTGGATGGTAGGATACGTTCTTCCTAACTTGAAGATTTCGGGGACGAAATCCTTTAAGGAGGGGAGAATGTAACAACCCGTATTTTTAATAACCTGTTATAACAAAAATCGAGGCAGAATTAAATTATAAAATGGGAATCAAGGGAAACGGGCTATGCCATTGCGTTCGTCTCGGAAAAATACGCGAAATAGAGTCCGAGTTTTCGAAAATCGGAGTCCGTATGACCCAGTTAAGGCCCATTGAAGTTTGCAGAAAATTCCTAAGTAAAAACAGATTTAAATTTTAAATTTAAAACATGGGTTAGGGCAAACTGGGCAGGCGTGTAACACCCCACCTCTACTAGAATCACTCCTTGGAATGTACTAGCTTTGGAGGGGCGTTATTGTGAAGGTCAACATGCACAGAGATATCGCAAGACAGAATATATAAAAATAAATATAAGTAAAGCAGCGGTAGCAGATAAAAACCCATCATCATCATCTCACAAAACCAACATAGTCAAGTACATAGTATCAAAATGTCATGATCCAAAATACAACATAAGTCTAGATACGTAGAAACACAATACATGGTAAAACATCAGTACTAATCCCCAGAAATAAAAGATAAGCCACAGCTAGCTCAGATCCATACATGAGCTATCCAACAAGCAAGCCTAAGATCCACTAAGCAGATGTAGCCCCTCCCTGAGAACCTGTGGGGGGGGGGGGGGAACGGAAGAAAAGAAGCGAAAGAAAACAGGTCAGTCAAAAAGACTGGTAAGCCCTACTACGATCAATCTATAAACTAATAAAGTTAACAGTATGATGGAAACTGAGGTAAACATACTGGCAATAGATAAAGGTGACATCACATAAGAAGATCAAGTTTTTGCACCACAGGGTACTAGCAAACCCACAAGACAGATATTGATCCCTTAGCCCAAACTTTGGCCCAATAACATGAAGTGACCTTAATATAAGGTCCAGCCCAACGGTCTAGTCGATCGGCTCCCTATAAACCTAACACGTCAAGTGATGGTGTCCATACGGCCCACATGGATGTAGTCAGACTGTGCTGGGTCCATCTTCGGGTGTATCAATCCCTAAGGTGTCAACCCCAGACACCTAAGCAATAATGCACAGTCTAAGCCTACTGGTACCCGTGCCTCGAGTTTGTCCAACATCGGACTACGTGCACGTCCGTAGCCCGCCGGACCCGCACCGCTGTACCACTCAGCCGTCGCTTTGGTCGCTTACATCAGTCCAGTAATCGTGCCCCGCCCTAACCTAGCTGTAGGGTTGTGGTGATACCAAACTGGGATTACTGCTGGAACAGACCACGTTGCTAGGGTTTCTAAGAGGGTTAAGTGTGGTTTTAACCCCTCACTAATCATGGATTAAATTAGTTAAGTGTAACCACTTAACCCCATCTAATCCTCGCATCCCCATTATTGGTTAAGTATTAGTGGGCCATGACTTAACCCTAATCATGAGGCATTAATTAATTAACGCACCCAACCTCTCACATTAGACATCCGTGGTTACCCGGGAAGATTTACACCACGTCTAGGTCTAACCTCGGGTCTTATGGTGCAACATGACCAACTACCCACATTAGACCCCACGTTGTGGTTACCTGGGAAGATTTACACCACAACTAGGTCTAACCTCGAGTTGGCCATATCATGTTATCTAATGTCATGTCCACTTTAAAACATATTCACAAGTTAACATATACTTGGGTAGACCTAACTTAATAGGTAAATTCCCAAGGGGTAGACCTAACTTAATAGGTAAATTCCCGATCTTTTAGTTTCATGTATTTTTAAGTTTACCCAAACCCTCCCAACGTCATTATCTCGCTTACATATTCGTCATAACGCATAAGGGTATAAAAGGTAACTTGGCATAACATACATGATGAACTTCACATATCATAATAAACATACATACATGTTAAACTTGCAAATCATGTCATAGTGAACTCGCATAAACATGCATAGCTTATCAAGTACGCATAACATGGTAAGGTGAACTTGCATAGGCATGCATAACCCATTAAACTTGCATAATATGGTAAGGTGAACTTGCATAAACATGCATAACCCATAAAACATGTATAACATGGTAAGGTGAACTTGCATGAACATGCATAACCCATTAAACATGTAGAACATGGCATAATAAACTCGCATAAGCATGCATAACTTGTGAAACATGTAAAACATGGCATAGTAATCTCGCATAAGCATGCATAACTTATGAAACATGTAAAACATGGCATAGTAATCTCGCATAAGCATGCATAACTTATGAAACATGTAAAACATGGCATAGTAATCTCGCATAAGCATGCATAACTTGTGAAACATGTAAAACATGGCATAGTGAGTTCGCATAAGCATGCATAATCAAATAAACTCACATAAATCTCAACTTTCACCACATATTAACTTTAGAGTTTGTAAAGTGAAGGTAAGAGGGCTTACAAATATAAACAAGTCACAAATCCACCAAATAAGATGAAGAAGCCCTTTAAAAACCCAAAACAAAGCTTCAAATAAGAAAACCCTTTTGCAAAACCCCAAAAACACAAACTTAGCAAATCAAACTTGCAACTTAATGAAGTATGCAAGTTATTAAGCATTCATACAACATAGAAAAGGTTGTATGATCATCATATCTTCATAGGATTAAACTTTGAGGAAGGTGGAGGCTAGGGTTTTTAGGTGGAGGCCATTTGAGGATTCAAATTGACATAGTTTAGTTGCTAGATTGATTAATGAGGCTTTAGGGTAGGATTAGGGGTATATTTATAGAAGATTAGAGTGTTTTAAGCCCTAGGATTAACCCTAGGTTAGTTTTGGCCCGTCAGATCTCGGAATTCTCTAGAACCAAGCCACAAGACCTAGCCCAAATCAAAATGGTGCGCCAGGCAATACTGCCTGGCTACCCCGTGTCGACAGGGCTGTCGACAGGGCAGTCGACACCCTAGGACCCCTGTCGACATGCCTGTCGACATGGGGGCCCTGGCGGGAATTTTCCCGCCTGACACAGATTAGCCCTAATCCTGGTTTTTAATTTGAAATTTAAATCTGTTTTTAGCATAGAAATTTCTGAAAACTTCAATGGGCCTTAACCGGGTCATACTGACTCCGATTTTCGAAAACTCGGACTCTATTTCGCGTATTTTTCCGAGACGAACGCAATGGCATAGCCCGTTTCCCTTGGTTCAGAACTTTGAATTTAATTCTGCCTCGATTTATGTTATAACAGTTTATTGAAAATACGGGTTGTTACATTCTCCCCTCCTTAAAGGATTTCGTCCCCGAAATCTTCAAGTTAGGAAGATCATATCCTACCATCCAACATCCATCTACTCAAAACATCATCCACGAGCAATCATTGTCCTTAAAAGATTCTAAATGTCGTATGAACATATGCAGAAGTGTGTGTATATGTACCTATCTAATGCAAAGATCAATGCAAAATATGTTAGTGAAATGTATCCATATGTATGCAAATCCCTAACATAATGTATAATATCTACATGCGTGCTCAACCATACATCCATATGCAACATCCATGCGATTGCATACAAATTTCATCCAGGAATAAGCATAAACACTCATGCACATGCAATATAAGGAGTGTGTGAGCCGATCTAGTGCCTAATGTGTATCATGCATCCACGAGTAACCACTTGCAAACACTTGCAACCACTTGCAACCATCAAACATAACATGTTTCAAACACATGTTTCATCCAAAGGGTTTCTACCTAAGGTTCTCATGACGAGATTTGCACGATAACTAGATAAACATGGATAGCAAAGAGAAAGATATGCTAAACAAAGAAAAGAGATTGAGAGTGTACCCTCAAAAAGGAATGGATAAAGCCCACGCATCTTCTCCTCGGTTTCCCAAGTTGCGTCTTCTTCGGCTTCACCCCATTGAACTTTCACCAATCTGACCTCACGATTCCTTATCTTCTTGGTCTCTGTCCCCAAGATACGAATCGGAGCTCTCCTTAAAGTTGCTTCTTTCTCTACTTCTACGTCTTTAAGAATGCTAGGTTCAACCACCTCAGCGGACTCATGTAGGCACTTTCGGAGATGCGAGACATGAAAGACATTATGCACTCCGGACAACTTTTCGGGTAATTGCACTTTATAAGCCATCTTCCCAATTCTCTCTATGATGGGGAAGGGTCCAACAAATCTCGGTGCTAACTTCCCAACAGCTCCAAACCGGACCACATTCCGTAAAGGAGAATCCTTTACGAAAACCTTGTCCCCAACCTCAAACTCCAATTCGGACCTTCGCCTGTCAGCATAGGATTTCTGCCGGTCTTGGGCTGCTTTCATCCGTCTTCTAATCAACTAGACCTTCTCGGATGTATCTATAATCATGTCGGGCCCAAGTATAAGCTTATCCGTAGTCTCCCACCAACATGTAGGTGATTTGCACGGCCTCCCATATAAAGCTTCAAATGGTGCCATCCCTATGCTCGCCTGATAACTGTTGTTATATGCAAACTCAACAAGAGGAAGATGGTCTTCCCAAGCACCACCAAAATCCAGAATGCAAAGCCTCAACAAGTCCTCAAGTACCCTATTCACCCTTTCTGTTTGGCCGTCTGTTTGTGGGTGATAGGCCGTACTCAGGTTCAACCTTGTGCCCATAGCCTCCTGCAAACTGTTCCAGAACTGACTAGTAAAGATGGGGTCTCGGTCACTGACTATGCTGGAAGGGACTCCATGTAGTCGTACTATCTCACGAAGATATACTGATGCTAGTCCCGATGCGGTCCTTTTGCTCTTCACCGGAATGAAATGAGCACTCTTCGTGAGCCTATCCACAATGACCCATATGGTCGTATTCCCCTTCCTGGACCTTGGAAGCCCATCAATAAAGTCCATAGAAATACTCTCCCACTTCCATAGCGGGACCTCTAGAGGATGCAATAGCCCACCGGGCTTCTTCGACTCAGCTTTTACTCTCTGACAAATAACACATCTTGAGACAAACTCGGCCACATCCTTCTTCATTCCAGGCCAGAAGAAAATGCGCTTCATATCTTTATACATCTTATCTCCACCCGGATGTATAGTCATCTTGGAGCGATGTGCTTCCTCAAGAACTTTCCTCACCAAGTCTTCTACCATCGGAACACAAAGCCTTCCGTCTCTCCTCAGCCAACCCTTATCGTCTATAGAATATCGAGAAAGGTGACTAGATGTCTCCCCTCGAATCAGCTTATCCATGATCTCAATTATCTGAGGGTCTTCCTTCTGCGAAGCCCCAACTTGATCCAGAAAGGTAGGCCTGAGCTCTAGATATGCCAAAGAACCGGTTATCGAGTCAACTATCAAGGAAAAATCAAAGGTTGCCAAGAACTCTAAATTCTTCATCTCAACAAATAGAGGACTTAGTGTCAACCTTTTCCTACTCAACGCATCCGCTACAACATTCCCCTTGCCAGGGGTATAGGCTATATCAAAATCATAGGAAGCCAAGAATTCCATCCATCTCTGCTGCCTCAAGTTCAGATCCTTCTGCAAAAAGAGATACTTCAAAGACTTATGATCAGTATACAGCTCAAATCTCTCTCCCAGAAGATAATGACGCCAAGCCTTGAGTGCATATACAATCGCTGCCAGCTCTAGATCATGGGTGGGATAATTCCTCTCATGCACCTTAAGTTGCCTCCCACCAAAACATATAACTCTGCCCTCTTGCATCAGAACGGCGCCCAATCCCGTGCCACAAGCATCAGTGTACACGGTAAATATCTTACCACCATCGGGTAAAGCTAGAACGGGTGCGGAGGTAAGGGCTCTCTTGAGTCTCTGAAAAGCGAGCTCACAATCCATATCCCAAGCAAAAACTAAGTTCTTCTTCGTCAACTTAGTGAGAGGAGCGGATATCTTCGCGAAGTCCTTGATGAACTTCCGGTAAAAACCCGCAAGACCGAGAAAGCTTCTCACCTCGGTTGCATTCCTTGGAGTCTTCCAATCCTGAACTGCAACCACCTTAGCGGGATCCACCGCTAAGCCTTGCTTGGATACGATATGCCCAAGGAATCTGACTTCCCTTCTCCAAAAATGGCACTTGGAGAACTTGGCCTTTAACTGATGCGCTCTGAGCGTATCCATCACCTCCACAAGATGCCTCGCGTGCTCTTCTTCATCCTTGGAGAAAACCAGAATATCATCCACAAAGACCACGACAAACTTGTTCAAGAACTCCCGAAACACCCTACTCATCAAGTCCACGAAATACGCGGGTGCATTCGTCAAACCGAACGGCATAACAAGCCATTCAAAGAATCTGTCTGGAGTTCTGAATGCAATCTTGTCTATACTATCTTCAGCCACTCTGAGCTGATGAAAACCCGTAGCAAGATCAAGCTGAGAGAAAACAGAAGCACCAACAATCTGATCAAAGAGATCGTCGATCCTCGGTAACGGGTGTCTGTTCTTCTTAGTCAGCTTATTCAATTCTCTATAATCCACACAGAGCCGAAGAGAACCATCTGCCTTAGTTGCAAACACCACAGGCGCTCCCCATTCGGATATACTCCTTCTGATGAAGTTCTTCTCAAGCAATTCTTTCACCTGCTTGCTCAGCTCCCGTCTCTCACGCGGAGCCATATGCCGAACGGGCAAAGAAACAGGCTTAGCATTATCCACCAGATAAATGCGAAAATCAATCTCTCGTTTAGGGGGCAACCCCTTAACTTCTTCAAAAACATCTGGATAATCTCGGACCACCCTTACAGACTGAAGGGCCTCCTCTGATGAGTCGAGAGATTCTAGATAACACAACATGACGGGGTTCTTCGGATTGCATGAAATCTCTAAGGTGTTGCCCAGGCGAGTAACAAGCCTTACAACCCTATGCTCACAATCCAGAATGGCTCCATATCTGGACAGCCAATCCATGCCCAAGATCAATCCGTATCCCCTGAAACCAAGAACATATGCACTACACAAGAACTCTACGCTGAGTATAGAGATCCTCAGATCCTCACATATCATAGATAGATGAGCAGAACCCCCAATGGGATTCGAAACACAAACGGGATCATCCACTAAGCTAGTATTAAGGTGCAAGCTATCAACAAGATCAGATGAAATAAAGCTATGTGAAGCACCAGAATCAAACAAGGTACGCACTGAAAGATCAGAGATATAAACAAGGTTCTCAACAGAAACACTACCTCGCTCGGGAACTGAAGCGGCATTGAGAGCATGAACTTGCCCTCCTGAAGGTCCAGCCTGTCCTTTCTTCTTTGGGCATTCTTTGCTGAAGTGCCCAGTCTCTCCACAAGAAAAGCATCCACCACTAAGCTTCCTTTTCTTCTTCCTGCAATCCTTAGCAAAGTGCCCAGCTATGCCACAGTAATTGCACTTTCCCTTGCCTTTGTTGTTGCCCTTCTTGTTCTTGTTCTGATTTCCTTGACTGCTTTGACCACCTTGGTTGCCTTTGCCTTGAGAATCAGCCTTCTTTGCTTGAGTATCACTCGACTTGACTTCTTTCTTTCCATCTCCCTGAAGCAGAGCCATATTGACCAAACTCTCAAAAGTAGCTCCATGCGGGATATGTGACATCGCCAAGCCCTGTAGCGGCTCATTCAACCCTCTAGCAAATCGAAGAGCCTTCTTCTCCGGAGTGTTCACCATATCCAAACCAAAACGGGCCAGCTGATTAAACTTGTTCACATACTCCTTGACAGACATATCACCTTGCTTTAATGCGATGAACTTCTCCATTTGTAAATTCGCCTCAGCCGAAGATAGAAACTTGGTCACAAATCTAGCCCTCAAATCGGCCCAAGTCTCAACGGGCCTCGTCCCATTGGTGACCTCCCACCAATAGGCCGCCTCATCCTTCAAAAGCCATACTGTCAATAAGATCTTCCTCTCGTCATCAATCCCAAAGATAGCAAACAGGTCCTCCGTGTCTTTCAGCCAATTCCTAGCTTCAACAAAAGATTCCGTGCCTAGGAAATTCTTGCCTCCCATTGCCTTGAAGTCTTTACAAACCTTCGTAAACTCAATCTGAGGATGCTGAGGGGGAGGGGGAGGAAGAGGAGCCTCAGCAACAGGAGGGGGAGGAACATTAGCAACGGGAGGAGGAATATTAACTGCTGGAGGAGGGGGAGCAGGAACCACCGGAGGAGGGATATTAGGGAGAGGATTCTCAACTACAGGAGGAGGAGTGGGAGTAGGGTTGGTGGGACCAGCTGCCGCCCTAGCTTCTAGAAGTCTCCTATACCAGAGTGGTACGTTCACTCCATCTGGGATGACAAGGTTCTCAGCCATACTGAAACGAAAGATAAGATAAGATCAGGTCAAGGGAACGAAGGATAACGCTAATGGCTTTTGGGGATTAGCCTTAAAATAATCTAGACTTTATTTTGGAAAATACTTAGTAGGTTTTTGAAAATAGTTTTTCAAAAAGGTTTTTTTTTTCAAAAGTTTTGTTCAATCTTGTTAACCTTGTGCTCTGATACCAAATGTAACACCCCACCTCTACTAGAATCACTCCTTGGAATGTACTAGCTTTGGAGGGGCGTTATTGTGAAGGTCAACATGCACAGAGATATCGCAAGACAGAATATATAAAAATAAATATAAGTAAAGCAGCGGTAGCAGATAAAAACCCATCATCATCATCTCACAAAACCAACATAGTCAAGTACATAGTATCAAAATGTCATGATCCAAAATACAACATAAGTCTAGATACGTAGAAACACAATACATGGTAAAACATCAGTACTAATCCCCAGAAATAAAAGATAAGCCACAGCTAGCTCAGATCCATACATGAGCTATCCAACAAGCAAGCCTAAGATCCACTAAGCAGATGTAGCCCCTCCCTGAGAACCTGTGGGGGGGGGGGGGGGAAACGGAAGAAAAGAAGCGAAAGAAAACAGGTCAGTCAAAAAGACTGGTAAGCCCTACTACGATCAATCTATAAACTAATAAAGTTAACAGTATGATGGAAACTGAGGTAAACATACTGGCAATAGATAAAGGTGACATCACATAAGAAGATCAAGTTTTTGCACCACAGTGTACTAGCAAACCCACAAGACAGATATTGATCCCTTAGCCCAAACTTTGGCCCAATAACATGAAGTGACCTTAATATAAGGTCCAGCCCAACGGTCTAGTCGATCGGCTCCCTATAAACCTAACACGTCAAGTGATGGTGTCCATACGGCCCACATGGATGTAGTCAGACTGTGCTGGGTCCACCTTCGGGTGTATCAAGCCCTAAGGTGTCAACCCCAGACACCTAAGCAATAATGCACAGTCTAAGCCTACTGGTACCCGTGCCTCGAGTTTGTCCAACATCGGACTACGTGCACGTCCGTAGCCCGCCGGACCCGCACCGCTGTACCACTCAGCCATCGCTTTGGTCGCTTACATCAGTCCAGTAATCGTGCCCTGCCCTAACCTAGCTGTAGGGTTGTGGTGATACCAAACTGGGATTACTGCTGGAACAGACCACGTTGCTAGGGTTTCTAAGAGGGTTAAGTGTGGTTTTAACCCCTCACTAATCATGGATTAAATTAGTTAAGTGTAACCACTTAACCCCATCTAATCCTCGCATCCCCATTATTGGTTAAGTATTAGTGGGCCATGACTTAACCCTAATCATGAGGCATTAATTAATTAACGCACCCAACCTCCCACATTAGACATCCGTGGTTACCTGGGAAGATTTACACCACGTCTAGGTCTAACCTCGGGTCTTATGGTGCAACATGACCAACTACCCACATTAGACCCCACGTTGTGGTTACCTGGGAAGATTTACACCACAACTAGGTCTAACCTCGAGTTGGCCATATCATGTTATCTAATGTCATGTCCACTTTAAAACATATTCACAAGTTAACATATACTTGGATAGACCTAACTTAATAGGTAAATTCCCAAGGGGTAGACCTAACTTAATAGGTAAATTCCCGATCTTTTAGTTTCATGTATTTTTAAGTTTACCCAAACCCTCCCAACGTCATTGTCTCGCTTACATATTCGTCATAACGCATAAGGGTATAAAAGGTAACTTGGCATAACATACATGATGAACTTCACATATCATAATAAACATACATACATGTTAAACTTGCAAATCATGTCATAGTGAACTCGCATAAACATGCATAGCTTATCAAGTACGCATAACATGGTAAGGTGAACTTGCATAGGCATGCATAACCCATTAAACTTGCATAATATGGTAAGGTGAACTTGCATAAACATGCATAACCCATAAAACATGTATAACATGGTAAGGTGAACTTGCATGAACATGCATAACCCATTAAACATGTAGAACATGGCATAATAAACTCGCATAAGCATGCATAACTTGTGAAACATGTAAAACATGGCATAGTAATCTCGCATAAGCATGCATAACTTATGAAACATGTAAAACATGGCATAGTAATCTCGCATAAGCATGCATAACTTATGAAACATGTAAAACATGGCATAGTAATCTCGCATAAGCATGCATAACTTGTGAAACATGTAAAACATGGCATAGTGAGTTCGCATAAGCATGCATAATCAAATAAACTCACATAAATCTCAACTTTCACCACATATTAACTTTAGAGTTTGTAAAGTGAAGGTAAGAGGGCTTACAAATATAAACAAGTCACAAATCCACCAAATAAGATGAAGAAGCCCTTTAAAAACCCAAAACAAAGCTTCAAATAAGAAAACCCTTTTGCAAAACCCCAAAAACACAAACTTAGCAAATCAAACTTGCAACTTAATGAAGTATGCAAGTTATTAAGCATTCATACAACATAGAAAAGGTTGTATGATCATCATATCTTCATAGGATTAAACTTTGAGGAAGGTGGAGGCTAGGGTTTTTAGGTGGAGGCCATTTGAGGATTCAAATTGACATAGTTTAGTTGCTAGATTGATTAATGAGGCTTTAGGGTAGGATTAGGGGTATATTTATAGAAGATTAGAGTGTTTTATGCCCTAGGATTAACCCTAGGTTAGTTTTGGCCCGTCAGATCTCGTAATTCTCTAGAACCAAGCCACAAGACCTAGCCCAAATCAAAATGGTGCGCCAGGCAATACTGCCTGGCTACCCCGTGTCGACAGGGCTGTCGACAGGGCAGTCGACACCCTAGGACCCCTGTCGACATGCCTGTCGACATGGGGGCCCTGGCGGGAATTTTCCCGCCTGACACAGATTAGCCCTAATCCTGGTTTTTAATTTGAAATTTAAATCTGTTTTTAGCATAGAAATTTCTGAAAACTTCAATGGGCCTTAACCGGGTCATACTGACTCCGATTTTCGAAAACTCGGACTCTATTTCGTGTATTTTTCCGAGACGAACGCAATGCCATAGCCCGTTTCCCTAGGTTCAGATTTTTGAATTTAATTCTGCCTCGATTTATGTTATAACAGTTTATTGAAAATACGGGTTGTTACAAGGCGGGAAAAATTCCCGCCCAGGACCCCATGTCGACAGGCCTGTCGACAGGGGTCTTAGCATGTCGACTGCCCTGTCGACAGCCCTGCCGACAGGGGGTGCCCGGCTGTTTAGCCTGGTGCACCATTTCTGATTGGGGTTGGGTCTTGTGGCTTGGTTCTAGAGAATTCCGAGATCTGACGGGCCAAAACTAACCTAGGGTTAATCCTAGGGCTAAAAACACTCTAATCTTCTATAAATAAGCTCCTAATCCTACCCTAAACCCTCATTATTCACTCTAGCAACCAAATTATGTCAAATTGAAATCTCAAATGGCCTCCACCTAAGAACCCTAGCCTCCACCCTCTTCAAAAATCAATTCTAAGAAGATTTGGATGTTCATACAAGCTTTTCTAAGTTGTATGAATGATCATTAGCTTGCATACATCATCAAGTTGCAAGTTTTATTTGCTAAGCTAGTGTTTTTGGGTGTTTTCTTATTGGAGCTTTGTTTTGGGGTTTTATGCTTGCATAAAAGGGGCTTCTCAATCTTTATAAATAGATTTGGGTCTTCATAATATTTGTAAGCCCTCTTACCCTCATTTTAGAAACTCTAAAGTTAATATGTGATGAAAGTTGGGATTTTTGTATGTTTAGTGAGTTGTGCATGCTTATGAGAGTTCACTATGCTATGATATGCATGTTTAATGAGTTATGCATGCTTATGTGAGTTCACTATGCTATGTTACACATGTTTGATGAAGTATGCATGTTTTGATTTGCAAGTTTAACAAGTTATGCATGTTTATGCGAGTTCACCAAGTCATGATTTGCAAGTTTAACAAGTTATGCATGTTTATGCAAGTTCACCAAGTCATGATTTGCAAGTTTAACAAGTTATGCATGTTTATGCAAGATCACCAAGCCATGGTTTGCAAGTTTATTTAGTTATGCATGTTTATGCAAGTTCACCAAGTCATGATTTGCGAGTTTAACAAGTTATGCATGTTTATGCAAGATCACCAAGCCATGGTTTGCAAGTTTATTTAGTTATGCATGTTTATGCAAGATCACTATGCCATGTTATGCATGTTTGACAAGTTATGCATGCTTATGCAAGTTCAAAATGACATGTTGTGCATATTTGACAAGTCATGCATGTTTATGCAAGTTCCCTATACCATGTTAGGCAAGTTTAACATGTTATGCACGTTTATGGTAATGTGCAAGTTCACTATGCTAAGTTGTGCAAGTCTAACATGTTATGCATGTTGTTGCGATACGCAAGTTCATCATGTATGTTATGCCAAGTTCCCCCTTCCTATCCTTTATGCGTTATTACGAATATGTAAGCGATAGAATGACGTTGGGGGGTTTGGGTAAACTTAAAATACATGAAAATATAAGATTGGGAATTTACCTATTAAGTTAGGTCTACCCCTTGGGAATTTACCTATTAAGTTAGGTCTACCCAAGTAATTGTTGACTTGTAATTATGTTTGAAATAAAGTGGACATGACACTTAGAAAACATAAGTTTGGCCAACTCGAGGTTGGGTTGAGTTTGTAGCGTAATTCTACCCGGAACCGACCGGCTTAACTAGTGGCTACAAACAATAGGACCGAATGTGAGAAGTTGGTCATGGGGTGCCAAGACCCGAGGTTAGACCAAGTTGTGGTGTAAAGCTACCCGGACCCGCCCGGCCTAACTAGTAACCACAACAAGGTCTAATGTGAGAGGTTAAGGTGCATTAAATTAATTAATGCCTCATGATTAGGGTTAAGTCAGGGTCCACTAATACTTAACCAATTTGGGGATTCGAGGGATTGAAATGGGGTTAAGTGGTGAACCGTTGGCTGCACTTAACTAGTTTAATCCATGATTAGTGAAGGGTTAAATCACACTTAACCCTCTTGGGAAACCCTAGCAACGTGGTCTGTTCTAACAGTAATCCCAGTTTGGTATCATTCACAACCCTAGAAGCTAGGCTAGGGCGGGGCACGATTACTGGACGGATGTAAGCGACCAAAAGGCGATGGCCGAGTGGTACAGCGGTGCGGGTCCAGGCGGGCTACGGACGTGCACGTAGTCCGGTGTTGGACAAACTCGAGGCACGGGTACCAGTAGGTTAGGGCTGTGCATTATTGCTTAAGTGTCTGGGGTTGACACCCGAGGGCTTGATACACCCAAAGGTGGACCCAGCACAGTCTAACTACAACCATATGTGGGCCATATAGACACCAACACTTGACGTGTTAGGTTTATAGGGAGCCGATCGATTAGACCGTTGGGCTGGACCTTGTATTAAGGTCACCTCATGTTATTGGGCCAAAGTTTGGGCTGAGGGATCAATACCTATTATGTTAGTTTGCTAGTACACTGTGGTGCAAAAACTAAACCTTGTCTATGCGATGACACCTCTATCTATCTTGTAGTTAATTTATCATGCCAGTATGTTGTTATCTATGATCATCTCAGTTTCCATCATGTTGTTAACTTTATTAGTTTATAGACTGATCGTAGCAGGGCTTACTCAGTCTTTTTGACTGACCCGTTTTCTTTCGCCTCTTTTCTTCCGTTTCCCCCCCCCCCCAGGTTCTCAGGGAGGGAATACAGGAGCCTAGCTTGGATCTTAGCTGCTTTCCTGGATAGCTCATGTATGCTTTGGACTTGAGCTCGCTATGGTTTTTTTTCCACTTTGGGGATAGCTACTTTTATGTTTTCTTTTTCAGTATCCGATGATGTATTTATCTAGACTTGTAATTTTGGGAAATTGACATTTTGATGTACCAGACTTGTGTTTTGAAATGGTTTAAAAGTCTTCCGCTGTTTTATCTACTTACTCTGTTTATTTACATATATATATATATATATATATATGTCATGTCCTGCCTTGCTATATCATTATGCATGTTTACCTTGTTTTTAAACCGGCCCACCAAAGTCAGAGTCGCTCGAAAGAGCCACCCTGGCGGAGGTGGGGTGTTACACGAAACTTCCCCGGTAAGGAAAGAGTGGATACTATGAGGATAACAAACAAAAGAACGCAAACAGAGGAACATTTCGTTGCATATTACAACAATTCCACCAGATTACAAGAATATACAAAGTATAAATCAATATTACACATTATAAAATATCAGAGATTACAATACATTACATAGCAGCGGAAAATAATACAATACACAACTAGAAGTAATACACGGATACAGAGCTTTCCGAGTATCGTTCCAGCTGTAAATCAGGATCCTGTGGATATAAATCTGCAAAACCAAAACTACTAGCTGCCCGTGCGAAAAATAGGGGCACCCAGAATTTAGGTTAAAACAATAAACTCCAAGTCAGTCATGTGACTGGTGTGAGAACTAAAGTTGTTATTAACCTTTATTTTAAAGTTAGGTAAATCAAGGGACCACGCCGTATAACACGGAACGAGTTTCCTCCCAAGAATACGAGTGCATAAAACAACAGCGCAATGCTAAATTAAGAACATTGAAGCTATTATAAGACCCATGTCCCATCACACAATGCAACACAAACCGGAGGATAGGGTTTTACCTTATAATAGCCAAAGAATGCTTGATACGCGAAATTTTATCTTTTGATTAATCAGACTCCAAACGTAAATTAGTAAGAGAACGATTTCCTAAGTATTAACCCCAAAGGCCGAAACCAACATCAGACCAATACCCAAGAAACCACCCATCTTAGCTCGTTTCCAGTTAGTTTCTGATTTTATATACAATCATAAATATCAATCATAGGCGGCATGGGTACCATATATCATGTCGCCGTACTAGGCTCTACAATCAAAACCGCAAAATGTCGTATTGGAAGTTGGATTATCATTTATGATATGAATCGAGGCTAGGGATCGTCCTCTACCGATTCGAGACAATCTAGCCTACCATGTCTCAGGCAAGTACTCAGTCAAGCCTTGGATCGTCAGGGCCGGTCCATCGATGTGGATTAAAATGCCTGAACACTGCGTTTCGCCACCCTACGGGGCGTAAATGAGCCAACAAATGACTCCATCGGCTTTACATAGTCACCGATAAATCTGAGGCGCCTCGCAACAGCAAAACCACATAAGTCAAACTTGTCAGGGCGTGTAAAACCACTGACGCCACTTCTAGCTAGAAAGAAAGGAATGTCCTCCCTGAAGTCCTCTCCTATTTCTAGTTCATACCGGGTGTGAAACTTGCGAATTAAACGTTACACAAAGCTATGCCACAAAGGCCGTGCTTTGATCATCAACCACAAGACTTTGCTTTTCAATAGAAGCCTTGATCATTTGCCACTTAGGCATGCCACACAGGCAATTCACTCTATGCGTTTGATATCCATCAGTGTATGACCCCTGAGCTCGTACGTCTTAGAGAAGGGCGTTAAGCAAGAGAATAAATTCTCCGCCGCCAAATAGATATATATTTAATAGAAATCAATCACACAAAATAAAATCCAATGTTAGACACATAGTTCATTTACAAGTCCGTTCTGGGTCTGAACGAAACCAGAGGCATCTAATACCCCGCATATCCATCGATCTCCAAGTATGTCTGGACGATCACCAACTGATTCCCTCCTCTTGGGTGTACGACCCAATCAAGGTCATCAGTAATTATCCAAACGACATGAAGACCTCCGGTTTTCAACCACCGTCTTCATCTTTGACTAATCGTCGAATCAGTTATTCAGAATGGGATAAACCCGGTCTTTCTGAATAACTCGCGTATATAATAAACAAGTGTTACACAAACACAACATACGCCTCATTCCAATTCATCAGTCACTAACTATAAATTAGCAAGAGAATAATTCCCCAAATATTAACCCCGAAGGCCGAAACCAACATCAGATCAATACCTAAGAAACCATTCAACTTAGCTAACCTACAGTTAGTTTCTAAATTTCACATTCTTAGGGAAAGGTTCCCATTAATTTTATCAAAGATAAATTCCCCAAATTTATTTTTTAATCTTCCTTTGAATATCACTTCAAACTAGTCGGGATTAGCGAACCACACCGAAGTAATCATTTATTTTATTTCCCAATCCCAACCTATTCATCCCATGAAGTAAAACTGGTAATACTTCATATCTAACACCACGGTGTTATCGGTAAATTCAATTACCAATTCAAGTTCAAATCTAAATAAGGATTTAACTATCGCTTGGAGCGAAACTGGTGATACTCCATTCTCAATCTTTTCAATCTAATTAAAGATTCATTAAAACTCCACTTAGTTTTAATCTTTAACTGGGTTAAAGAACCGATGTCATTTAAAACACGGTTCACGATAAACCCCAAAATCACATCACATTTCAATCAGTCCCTAACCGTAAATTAGCAAGTGAGCAATTCCCTAAGTATTAAACCCGAAGGCTGAAACCAACATCAGATCAATACCGAAGAAACCATTCAACTTAACTAATCTCCAGTCAATTTCTGATTTTATTAACTCCTTTGGGTCTAAGAATAGTATTATTGAAGATACCGTTCACGACAACCCAAAATCACATTCCATTAATTAACGGGTCAAAGAACACTTGTTATTTAAAACCGTTCATGATAAACCCCAAAATCAATCCCCTTTCAATTCCAATTAAATATTATTTAATTGGTACACTTCATTAAATCTAAATAAAAAGATTTAATATTTTCCTCAACTGGGTTTAAGAACAGTGTCAATGAAGGCACCATTCACGACATACCCAAATCACATTTGATATTAAATACAAGGCTATAAATAGAAAATATATCGGCTTATATTCAATATCAAATTCTACGACCAACAAATATCGTATTGGAAATAACGATATTAATATGTAATGACCCGCATTGGCAAAGGTATTATAATTAATTTATTTAATTATATTAATAGTGATATAGTGAATTAAATGGTTGTGGAATTAAATAATTATGAATATTTAATTAAAATAATAAATTAAATAATATATTTAATTCTGAAATAATCAGAATTGGCCGAAATGACGATATGGTGTGAACCAGATCATCTGCGATATTTAATTCAGCTTGGAATTGAATTTGAACAACGAATATATTCAATCGTCGACAGTTGAATGTATATTTTATAATATAATTATAAACGAGCTCGAAATGGCGTTGCAGTTCGTAAATTGGCGATTCGAACATCAACTGAATGTTCAGGATTCGTTTTAAATCGGATTTCTGTGAAACAAGAAACGTATGGAGCTGGTGGAGTTTATCTTTCTAGTAGAAGAGAAAAATCGGGATTTCATCGTTTAGATTTTGATTTATGTCCAAATAAAATTTCAGAAAAGTCGCTGCAGAATTCCTTTATAATTTGCGATGCTTTATATACATTATAAATGGATTTGCAGTACAAACTGAATATCGAGATAATATGGAATCTGAAATATCAAGCTGTAAATTCTGATATGATATTCTGGATCTGTACGATATCATATGTGAATATATACGATAATATTAATTTATTAATATTTAATATAATTATATTTAAATATATTTATATATTTAAATGGGTCATTTAGAACATTAAAAATAGCCGGTTTTGCAAACGAAGTCGGAATTCGACGAAACTAATTTTGTTGGATCCGCAATATCAAATAGTTGTTAGATTTCCAGTTTCATGATTTTTAGAGTCATTGTGTGGTCGTACGGATTTTTAGAGCGAAAAACAATCAGTATTTTTACAGTTAAAAGTACGCTGCGTGAGCATACGAAGTCAGAATTCGACGAAACCAGTTTCGTTGGGACTGTAATGTCAAACTGTAGCCGCATGCCAATTTTCGTGATTTTTGGGTATCGTATGTGATCACAGGAATTTTAGAGGACGAATAAAATAGCAATTCATTAAAATTTAATATAATATTGAAATATCTAGATGTTTTTCTTGGTTATAAATACCTCCCTTAACAAAATCCTTAAGACCTAATTCACTTTTATCCGCCATCCTCATTTTCTTACACAGCAAAAACATCAGGGAAAAACAAATCAAAATAAAATCAATCAAAAAACATATAAATCATAAGAGGTATACAGACGAGTTCGAGGTTGATTTCTCTTCATCTATATATCGTTTTCAAGGAGTTTGACTCCTGTTGTGTGCTGGAATTTGTACAACGAATTTGTAGGGTTTCGGTTTATGGGATTGTCGAAGCATTTGTTTTCGGATTCGAGTATATATTCGAACTTATGGCGAGAAGTAGCTTCATATGTGAATTCGTGGTGGAGTACGGTAGTTATTTGGGTCCTGTCTCCTTCAGCAGTGCGTGAAAATGGCCATCGACAGAAATCTCATGGGTGATGTGAGTTTGATTTGGTGGTGATGGGGTGGTGGAGATATGGATGAGGTGAAGGTTGGTTTAATTGATTTGGAAATTGATGAAGTAGGAAAGGAGATATGGGAGGAGGAAGATGCGGCTATGGTGTGTTCAAGTACTGAAGGTCACGGCATTGTGGTTAGGGAAGAACACGATGGCGGGTCTAGTATAAAAGTGGATGGGCCGGGAAAACTAAAGGTTAAGGCCCACTTATTAAAAATCCAAGTTTTTATTTTAATATAAAGTGTAATAACTCGTTATGTTTATAACTTATCCGTACGAAATCAGAATTCCGAACAGTTGGATCCGACAGAATCTTATGGACGGACACTACACGCTGGAACTGACCGGGAGTGGAGTGGAGATCGTTTGAATTTATGGCGAAATAAATTGTTTGATTCAAATCAAAAAAATAGTTTACCGTTCTTTAACGATGAACTGCCAAAGTGAGTAAATCTCACCAACTCTGAACGGTTTATAATTTCATGTTGTATTTTTAGAACTGTTAAATATTGGTTGATTGGCTGTGTGTTGACTGTTTGATTGAACTGCTAGTCAGTTAGTTGAATTTCTATATTGATTCTGTTTAACAGAATATATCATATGGAACTGAAAGTGATGTTATCTATATTGTTTAACATCTGTGGGTGCAGGGAAACAGGTTAGAGGAATCCGAATGGATTCCTCAACATTTATTTTACTGTTTTTCATATATTGTGATATATGATGTGTTATATAATCTGTTATGGATTATGTGTGTTGGAATGATATTGATCCTTGTTATTCGATATTTTAAATATCACAAAAGACCCTGGGATGTAAAAAGAATTATTTCAATGTATATTGAAATAAAGGGATTTTATAAAATCAATAGATTTTATAAAAGGAAATATTTCGAAAGTAAATAAAAGGGGAAATGTTTATAAAACGAATAGAGTTTTATAAAAGGGAAAAATATTGATAGAACGAATAGAATGAAAAAAGGGAAATCATTTGTGAAGTGAAGAACCGTTACTAAAAGAAAATCTTTATAAATGAATAGTTTAATCGAGTTAAAAGGAGTTAATCGATGTTAGTTTAATCGAAAGGAGTTAATCGATGTTGGTTTAATCGAAAGGAGTTAATCGATGTTAGTTCAATCGAAAGGAGTTAATCGATTTTAGTTTAATCTATTAGAGTTAAAGCAAATGAGTTAATCGAATATAGTTTATTCAAATAGAAAGTGAAAGGAGTTAATCGAATATAGTTTATTTGAATAGTAAAAGGAGTTAATGGAATATAGTTTATTCGAATAGTAAAAGGAGTTAACCGAATATATAGTTTATTCAAATAGAATTAGAAGAGTTATCGAATACAGTTTATTTGATAGGAGTTAAGTGAATAGAGTTAAAGTTAAATCAAAAGAGTTAAGTGAATAGAATTAAAGTTAAATCAAAAGAGTTAAGTGAATAGAATAAATTGAATAGAGTTATCGAATATACCTTATCGAAGGAAAGAATTATCGAATAGAAAAGATTTGAAAGAGAGTTACGTAAGGAAGTTTGTTAAAGAATTAGAAGGGTGAACTTTGTCTATTTCAAGGTTAGAAACGTTGTTCAATTAAGGTCTGAGAGGTAGTATTACCCCAACTTGATTGACTTCATTTTAACTAAGGAATGGTTAAGGTTCGATAGTAAAGGATGGTTAAGAGAATTTAGTAATTAAAGGAAATGGTTTGAGTTGGCATCGCGATAGTTTGTTTAAACATCTGTATAAGTCCAATGAAGAAGCTTTCGAAATGTTTTCCAAATAAGAAACCAGAAATGTTTTCTAATAAAGAAAACAAGAAATGGAAATGTTTTCCATTGTTAATAAAGTATATTTTCCAAATTTAGAAAATAAGAAATATTGAATATAGGGAAACAGGAGATAAGTAAATTAATGAAATAAAGAGATAAATGTTGAATGATGTTTGATCTATATAAATTTCCATTTGGAAATAATATCATTGTTTGCACACCTGTTTTTCTTCGATAGTTAAATCACAGACTATCGAAGTTTTGACCATTTTAACGTTGTTAATATGGAGAGACCGGTTGGATTATTATCCAAAGAACCACTCTATATTCGCATAAGCATTGCGAGTCATATATGCCAAAGGAAATTGAAGACGGAGTTATGCTAGGGCTATCCTGTTTACAGAATAGTGCCTTTGGTTCATCCTTTTCCTGGATGACTTGTATGGACGGATGTCTGACAGAGTATTTCCAGATGATCACATATATTGATTTCTCCAACAGTACCAAGAGTGTAAGCGAAGAAGGAAACTTCTTTTAGCTAACATATAATGTATGGTTGAGGACGTCAATCGGTGATTTAATGGATTTGACGTTGTGGCATTCAAAGTGAATCTGGTGTGATGATAAAGCGTAGCTTCTAGTCTCCATCCGGTAAATGACAGAAATCGGGCAGGAAGCATGGCTAAGTCGGTCGCACCGAAGTAGGGTGTATAATCACCTTATCTAGCTCATTTACTTCTAAAAATCTATTGTTGATGCTGTCCCATTCGGGAAACGGTTGCTGATCCCAACTGTTGGTGATATACATTTGATACACTCAAGCAAAATGAGTGGTTGGTCATGTGTGGTCGGGTTGCAAGATGTTCTTGTTGAACCCAGTGTATTCCTCTCTAGAGGTACACTAGCAAAAGGTGGTTCCATACCTTGTCATAGTTGGAAATCCATTACCCAATACGTGCTTGCGGTTTTGATGTTATACCATATATGTAGAACGTGAGATGAAAGCATTTCTGCTAGATGATTATTATATTGTGGTTGATAGACATTATTATAATATCAAAAGGTTTTTGATATAAAGATAATTTGGATTCTCATAAGGGAAAAACCCGTTCCGTTATACGGCGTGGTCTTATGAGATATCATTTACCTGCTTGAACTGTTTTAAACTGTTTTACTCATACCAATCCCATGACTGACTCGGAGTTTATTTTGTTTTGTTTTCCCTAAACTCTTGGGTGCCTAATTTTGTACGGGCAGTCAAGTAGTTGGGATTTACAGATACATTTAAGAGCTGGAGCAGGAGGCTTCATAATTATATAGGTATTATTATTCCGCTGTGTTGTAAGTGTTGCACTTTGATAATGATGTGTATATTCAAATACAGATGTATATTTCAAGTAATGTTATATATATTATATGTTATTCGTTCCACTGTGAGGTTCGTGTTACTCTGATGTGTGTTCTTCTTCTTCTTCTATTCTAAGTTTCTATCTTATCTTTCCTCACCCTCTAATTTCTTTCATTAATGACCGGTATTTTTGATGTTTGGTTAGTCGTCATCGGGTTTATGTCGATAACCAAAGTCGCTAAAAATCCGGGTCATTACATAATATATCTTTCAAATTTTCACAACCATATCTGTATAATCACAAAATCCAACATCGAAATATTCCGAGGATAATTTCGATTTAAATCCATTCCAATTCATATATTGGAAATTCTGGTTATTTTAAAAACCATTTCAAATCCAATTTATTTATTTAAAAATAAATAGAATTATAATTCTAGTTCAAAACTATTTCATTTCGATAAAAATCTATTTTTATCTTTTCAAATAAGGAGTTTTTCATCCCAATTCTTCCCAAATCATTTCTCATGATTTTACACAAATTATTACTATTTTTATCAAGGCCCGTACAGTCGATTTCCATCAACGACCATCGAACTGCACTTACAACGACCTTTTCCAAATTTGATTTGGACATAATTCCAAATCCAACCGTTAGATTTCTAATTTCTAATATTCATTAGAAAGCTCTTTTCGATACGAACCCAACGGTTCCGGTTTTAGGAGAATCCGATGGTCGGATCTCCCGTAATATTCGTTCGAAATCAATGGTCGAAATTCGCGAATTGCTGCTGTGCGTTCGATTCAGACCATTGTATTATATATATAATATATAATATGTACTTCATCGATTTCCTTTCGAAACCAATTTTATAAATCGTTTTAAATTCGTTTTCAAAACGATTTCAACTTCATATTCAATTTCTAATCAAAATTGAGTTTTTCCTTATAAATTCATTTTAAATTCGTTTCGTTTCAATTCAAATTTCAAATTCATTTCAATTCGAATTCATTTAATATTCAATTCAATTCGAATTCTTTTTATCTTCAATTCAATTCGAATTCCTTTTCTGTTCAATTCAATTTCAATTTAATTCCAATTTGGTTTAATTCGATTCAATTTAATTTGAATTTCAATTCTATTTAATTTGAATTTCATTTTCAAAATATTTGATTTTGAAATCACTTTCCAATATTCATTATAAAACAAATAAAATCGACAAAATTCCCATTCGTGTTAAAATGGCGTTTAACTACTTAACATGGCTTCATATATTTCTATTTTCAAATATTTCTATTCAAATATTTCTTTTTCAAATGTTTTATTTCAAAACTGGAATGAGGCCCAATCAATTACCTTATAATGTTAATTACATGGATTTTCTACAACACATGTATATAATAACCAAGATAAATAATCAGCCATCATCCAGAGTGCACCACACAACTGCATAAGCATTAAATATAAATAATTAACGCTTACACAGTTTGTCAATCCATCGATTGACATACAACTAAACAATTGGGATTAGTGTACGTCAAATCTCATTCCAATACACGTGTGGGGTTTCAAATCAACAAACACAGATTTTATTTGTGCAGTTGGGCGATGTGTAAAATTTACCGTCCCAACCAATATCAGTCAAATCAGTGTATATAAACAAATCGTTCGATTTTTTATAAATATTTATTCTATATCCACGTTAAAAATTATATTTTTAACAATAAAATATTTTCCACTATAAAATATACTATTCCATTCCACATCACACAATCAAATTTCACAACATAGCAATCAAACAAACAAGTCATCCATGGTCTGTGGACGACGGGTGTCAGGTGCTACTAAGCACCGTCTGCATCCTAGTATATATTTCAAACTAGAAATAAATTAAAGGTGAGGAGTTCTCACCCATAAGCTTAACTAAACACCGCGACTCTTCATATGTAGAAAATCTTCTACATGTTTCCAACGAGATCTGTTTCACGCGGCATTTGTTATATATCATGTTTTTAACATCGCTTCATATATAATTAAAAATCATGTCTTTAAAACCATGTTATTAAAACAATGCGTATATTTATTTATAAAAACAAAGTATATTTTTCTATTTCAAAAACAAAGTATATTTTTCCTATTTCAAAAACAAAGTATATTTTTCCTTTTTAAAAAACAAAGTATATTTTTCTATTTAAATGATTATTTTATATTCAAAATAATGTTTTTTATTTTTTTACTAAACATATTGCTAATTTTATTTACTAAACAACACAAATTATATTTTTTTCAAAAACACATGTTTTTATTTAAACTATATCATAATAAAAATTACACTTTTGAAACAAGGTTTTTCTTTTCAAAAATCGCATTTTTAAAATAATTTTATAAAAAAACTAACTTTAAACAATGTTATTTATATATAAAAAAACTGATTTTATTTATATTATAAACAATGCTAATTTTTCTAATTAAATCCTTAAATAGGAGATTACCCTTTCTCCGTTAACCTTGCTTCACCGTTCTGAAACAAACTCGACCAGGTCTTCCATGAATCGCACGCGCCAGAGAGGGTCGAAGGATGATCGAAGTACGCCGCCGGAAAGGGTGTGGCGTCACTTGCGTCCGCCCACTGTATGGGCCCGCTTGCACCCCTGCATCGCCGTGGAAACTGCATAAAAAGTCTAGCGTTCGAGCTCCAAATACGAGCTATCCGCGCCAATAATCTTCGTCACCACCATGGAATCAATAGAGCTCTTGTAGCTCAACCATTTGATTTTGGAATTTTTGAATTCGATTTAGGGAATGAAGAGAACGATAGAGGAGAAGGTACGAAGGGCGTTGCCGTCGATTTCGGAAGAGGGCGGAAAAGAAGCGTTGACCATTTATGAAAGTTTGACTAGAGTTTCTCAACGATAAGGGCTTACATTTAAATATTATTTTAATTTAAAAATAATTCGTTTAATTCCCCAACTCCAAATCGAATCCAACGACTATTGCCCCTGGTTAATTACCCCCATTTCGAACACAATGGGATATGTAGTAAGCCAGTTTGGCTGTTTCGATCAGTTATTATCAAATTTAAAGTATAAATCAGTATATATTCAATTCGAACGCACATTTCAAATTACCGGGGCCACATATGAATTTTAAAAATTCCCGAAAAATTATTTCTAGCTTCATATTGACGATACAGTCCTAACAAAACTAATTCGTCGAATTCCGAGACCGTTTGAAAAATGACCATTTTCTGGTCGATCGAAATTGACTGAAACTGTCAAAACACGTTTTACTTCGCCACACTCACATATTGATTCGAAAAATTATGAATTTTGGAACCTAGCAATAACTAGACATCCCAGATCCAACAAAAGTGGTTTCGTCGAAAACAGATGTCGTTTGCAAAATTTCCATTTTCAAAGGCCGTTATATATATTAAAATATATATAAATTCCACAGTGACTTTTCTGAATTTTAAACAGGACCTAACTCTCAACTTTTAAAATGAAATCTTAGTTTCTTACACCTGTTGGAAAGATATCATCAAACAGATTCACATATTTCTTGTTTTGTTCAATTCTGACTTATATTGAATTCTATATATTCATTTGAAATTCGAAATCGAATTTTCGAACTACAGCGCCATTTCAGGCTCGTTATATAATTGAAATAAAATAATTCGCTTTAAATTCATCGAAAATAAATTTTACGTTGTTATTATTTAGAATAATTCATTTTAAATAATCAAAATCCATTAAAATAACCAAAATAAGAATTTTAAATTGGCTCAAATTTTCGGGTTATTACAATCTCCCCCACTTAAAACTTTTCATCCCCAAAAAGGAACGAAGCCGAAAGTTGTTTTACAAATAAACTCAACTTTCATTATTTTCATTACGGCTTAAGTTCTTCAACTTTTAAGTTTCTAAGAACTTTTCAAATTTTTCAAAAATTTGGCTAACACCCTAAATTTTCGAAAAATTTCGCCATAACCTCCCCTGCACCAGCGACTTCGGGATATTTCATATAGCCTCCCATGGCCTTCTTCAATCCAAAAGAAAAAGAAAAATCCAAGCGGCTAGCCAATCGGCTCATAAAATCATCATCCCCCAAACAAAACAGTAAATTATGGTAAACATGTACCTACTGGTCGGGCAAACAATTTTATTCTCTGCTCTAGCCTCCATGCAATGGCTGTTCAATGTAAGTACATGTATATGCAAGCAAATGTGATAAATTTCCAATACAATTTACTATTTGGTTCAAATTGGCTATATGGTTCAAATTTATGAATCAAACAATAATCAAACAACAAAACCATCCACCAATTATTTGGTTATCATTTCAAACTCATAATTTTGATATATAGTCTAAAAATCAGATTTTTTTGATGCCACATCACAACAATAATCCCTATCTAATTTAGGTTCTCACACCAGTCTAATGGAATCATATAGAAGTCCCACTTTCAGCACTCGAATATAAATTCTAATGATACTCGAGTAATCATCAGAATCATCTTCGGGCGACTAGAGTGTGATTCTATATCTATCCAGTATATTAAATGTAACACCCCACCTCCGTTAAGGTCACTCACAAAGGGAATGCCTTAACTTTGGTGGAGCATTTTAGTAAACAGAGCAGAAACTTACAAGATAGATAAAACAGTACTTGAAAAATTTATAACTTTATTACAACAGAAACCGAAATAAGCTTGGTTACATCCTTTCAAATCACAATATCAGAATTCAAGTACAAAATATCAGTCTTGTACAAAAGTCTTCAGAATGCATAGTTTAAAATCATAATCCCCACAGAAGAAAACAAGCCATACTTTAAGCACTTCAAGCAGAAGAAATCCGGATCAAGCTAGAGTATTCCCTTCTACAAAACCTTGGGGGGAACGGAAGAAAGGAGACGAAACAACAAGGGTCAGACAAAAAGTCTGGCAAGTCCAGTGATTTTCAGTTATGAACAGATAATAATAACATGACATGAAAATAAAACTGGATGAGAGATAACTGTAACAGTTGTAATAGATATAACAGAAGAACAGAATGATATAAGCTATTGCTTTACACTTCTCTGCACTAATACTAGTATAACAGAATTAGGTGTCACCCTAATGTCTAAACTGAAACAGAAACGGGTACAGAATAATTTCCACAGAAGAGAATGCTAGTAATGGGCCTTTACCACCCCAACAGAAATGGACAGAAACAGAATGCTAATAATGGGCCTTTACCACCCCAGCAGAAACGGACAAAAACAGATTAATCCCTATGGAAATAGAATGTAGAATTAGGTGTACACTAGTAATGGGCCTTTACCACCTGAACAGACGGTACCACTCAGAAATAGACAGGTGTTACCACCCAACAGAAACAGACGGTACCAACAGAAATAGACAGAACTAAATGTACCCTAAAACCCTACCCCAAGCGATCAGCTCCCTAATACATAAATACCCTGTGCCAGCCCCACAAAAGGGTGTATCACTTCCCAAAGTGGCAACCTTCAAATGACACAGACCTATATACAGATGTCACGGCGTCTTACATCCTCAGAGGCATACCAGGATCCATGCACGCACATGACCCGGTTGGAACGCACCATCAACACCCCTCGCCATTATCAGAATGAACCGCTTATAATTAGTTCAGTAAGCCTGCCCGGACCCTACCTACTGTTGGGTCAAAGTTTTGATACCAGAAAGGTTTACTGACTAATATGGGTCCCAAACAAAAAACGACGCAAGTAATTCCCCTCCTAACCTTGTGTCCCCAGACTAACAGATTTCAGATTAACTTGTTTACAAGTTTCATATATACAGAATTCAGATCAACTAGTTCACAGATCAGATAAGTTTTCAGATTAATGGATCAGATATACGGATTTAACAGATTTACAGATTTGTCTAACTTTGCAATTGGGCCTACAGAATCATGGAATAGATTAATTAAATTCATCAGTCTAGCGGGTTTAATCCAATCCGCCCAACACGTTTTAGACATCATATTTATCTCTGATTTTCATTAATTAAATATTAATGCACAGACCTCTCACATTAGGTCGCTAGCTTGTGGCCGCTGGATGGGCCGGGCGGTTCCGGGCAGACTTCTGCCACAAGCCAGACCTAACCTCGTGTCTAAGCATATATGACTAATTTCTCACATTAGAACCTATTGTTTGCGGCCACTGGATGTGCCGGGCGGTTCTGGGCAGGATTACGCCGCAAACTCATTCTAACCTCGAGTTAGCCATGTTCATCTTTGCGGCCAATTAATTAATAATTTACCATTTATGCCCACGCCTAATATACATGTCAATTATTCATAGCTATAGCCAATTCAAATTATGTCAATAGCAGACTAATTATATCAACTCAACAGATATAGAAGATAATAGATTTTGCAGATTAGGCGACTTAACGGATTTAGCAGATTAAGCAAACTAGCAGATTTAGCAGATAACAGATTAGGCATCTCAACAGATTTAGCAGTTTAGGCATCTTAATAGATTTAGCAGTTTAGGCATCTCAACAGATTTAGTTTAACAGATTTGGCATTTTCAACAGACTTAGCAGATGACAGATTTAGCATATTTAATATTTCTAAAGGTTCTATTTACATTCCTTGCTTAATCATAAATTAGGCCTAAATAATTATCATAATTCACAATATGATCGTATACCCCATGTTTGACACAGAATATGGACATAATTTACCATATAACATATGTTCCCATTTTGGTTAAACTAGCATTGTACAGCAGATTCATCTATAAATTATACCAAATATTACAATGCATGCCATATATCCAAAAATCCCTATTTAGGTGTATTCACACTTAATAGTCCTCAAATCTTATTATAGATTTTAATTTCTACACCTAAGTCACATATCTTCCCCTTCTTAAAATGTGCCACAAATCTAGGTTTCAATCAGATATCCTATTCTTAAAATCAGATATTGAATTATGTCCCCAAATCACAGATTATCATACATAGCTTGCTCAGATCCAGATCTAGTTTACAACATGTAACATGTATCTAAACTAATTACATGCCTACGGTCAAATTTATGCCCCAATTCCTAAGTCATGTGTCCAATGTAAATTTTATGCCTCAACTTCTCAAGTCGTACGTTCAATATTCTTTATGCCACAAAACTCAAGTCATAGGTTCAATTATATGCCTTAGATTTATGTCCTAAGTTCCAAGTTCAACCTATGTTCTTTCCTCAAATCAGTCACATATCGGTCATGCCCATTTCATGCATTATTCACTTTATTGTCCCAAATATTTTAGCGTATGTTAATCTCTTATGAGATTGGCTCAGGCTCGTGGTAGCCTGGCTATAGAACAGAAAGCAGAAAGAAATACAGAATAAGGTAGATCTAAACAGAACAGAACAGACATAATCTCAGATTCAGATTTACAATTCATGTCACAATCAGAATTAACGTTTATATCGGAAAATAACTGTATTTTCCTTGATTGGATTCTAAAAGAAAGATAGTTGTAGCGACGTTAGTTGATCTTCTTTAACTGTTGTTGAAGTTTCAAGCTTGAATTGAGTTGCTTAGGTTGATGTTGATTAGCTTCTAGTTTTGATTCCAGCAGAGTAGCGATGCCATTTTTATTTTATATATAGAACAGAGGCAGAGCAGAAGCAGAATTGTGTGTAGAGAATGCTAGGTTTGGGGCTGTTTAAATAGGTTTAGGCAGATGAATCTGGACAGAAATCGGACTGGAAACATCAGAACGAACACTGGCCCAAAAATGGGCTCGGGGACCAGGTCGACACCCAGGTCGACTGCCCAGTCGACCTGGTCTGCGGGGTCGACTGCCCAGTCGACTCCCCAGTCGACCTGGGTCTGGGCGGGAAATTTCCCGCCCAGTCAGTTCTGCGTTTGAAATTCGAATTTTGAATTCGAATTCGAGCTATTTTGAACTCTGAATATTTCTGAAACTTTGGAGGGCCATAACTTGGTCATACGGACTCCGATTCTCACCAACTCGGACTCGTTTCCAAGCAGAATTCCGAGACGAACGCAATGGCGCAACCCGTTTCCCTTGATTCTTATTTAAAAATTAATTATCCTCTGATTTGTTACTTATACGTTCATAGAAAATACGGGGTGTTACATTCTCCCCTCCTTAAAGGATTTCGTCCCCGAAATCTTCAAGTTAAGAAGAATGTGTCCTACCATCCAACATCCATCTACTCAATCATCAATCACTGGCGTCCATTGTCCTTAGAAACTTCTAATGTTGTATGAACATATGCAAAAGTGTGTGTATATGTTCCTTATCTAATGCAAAGATCAGGCGGTCCACTGATTCAGTTGACCTCCTTAATGAGAATTATGCCAGTGCCATGAGTCCAACATGTATGAAATTTTCCTACTCGATACATATCATTTCTATATGAGTGCACAAGCATTCAGTCATATGCAACATCCATGTGGTGAGTCAATCATTTTGCATCCACAAAAATTGAAAATGCTCACACATCGATATGCAGTATGAGAGTGTTTTCGAGTCGATCTAGTGCTTAGTGTGTATATGCATCCACGAGAAACCACTAGCAACCACTTGCATCCACTTGCAACCATCAAACATAACATGTCTCAAACACATGTTTACACCCATTAGTTTCTACCTAAAGTTCGAAGATTCAATCGATAGGATACAGTCGAATGATGGAAGCGAGTACAGATAAAACAAAAACTTGGTTCCCATTAGACAGGGGTCCTAAGTATCGGCCCCGAAGACCGAAACCAACATCAGATTGACAACCAGAGGATTACCCTCTTTAGATAATGTCAAAACTAGAAATCTTAACCTTATCAGAAATATTCAGATATTTACAGATTACTGGTATAGATCAGATTACCGAATGATTCTTAGGAAACTAAGAATGATAAATCCCAGAATATATGCGTCCTACTTGACGCCTAACACGAATATCTCTCAAACCCCAATCATAAACAGATGAATCATAACCCTTATGGATTTGGGTCTACAGCGGAATCAGAAACAATACTAGTACTAAAGTGCAGAGTATCGATTACAGAATCAAAATGCCAGAATCAGAAAAAGTTTTAACTCAACAATCAGATAAGAAAATTAAACCTTCTACTTAAATTTTCTTATTTCTACCCTATCTACCAGTCCCTTGAGCATTCGCCTGTCCTCCAGAAGTGGGTTCTGCCCTATTCCCTTGCCCTCGTTTCTTCAGGCAGTCCCTAGTGAAGTGTCCCATCTCACCACAGTTGAAGCAAGTGCCCTTCCTTTTTCTGCAACCCTTGTTCAGATGAGTCGAGCTTCCACAAGTAAAGCACTTTTTCTCCTTCTTATCATCAGATTTCTCATCCTTCTTTTGTGTTTCCATTTTGGGCCAGGCTTTCTTATTCTGTGGTTCTTCCTTCTTTGTCTCTTTCGGGCCCTTGTCTTCCTCGTGCAGTAGTGCCATGTCCACCAATTTCTCGTAAGTAGCTCCCATGGGTACATGGGTCATGGGTCATGGCTAGGCTGTGCAGTGGCTCGTTCAATCCTTTAAAAAAGCGGAGAGCCTTTTTATGCTGAGTGTTGACTAAATCCAATCCGAACCTAGCCAGTTGGTTGAACTGGTTGACGTATTCCTTGACCGTCATACTTCCTTGCTTAAGAGATAAGAACTTTTCCAGTTGTAGACTTCGTTCAGCTTGCGAGAGGAATTTTGTCTCAAACCTTGTTCTGAAATCCATCCATGTTTCAACTGGGCTCTCGGCGTTAGTGACTTCCCACCAATAGGAAGCTTCGTCTTTGAGCAACCATACCGCCAACTGTACCTTCTGCCCATCATCCACCTCGAAGATAACGAATTGATCCTCAGTTTCTTTGAGCCATTTCCTCGCCTCTACGAATGATTCAGTTCCCTTGAAATCCTTTCCACCCATGGCCCTAAAATCTCTACAGATCTTTGAGAAAGCAATTGCACGAGGAGGGGGCGGAGGAAGGGGATCATTTGCTGGACCTGCGGCGGCGGTCCTAGCCTCAAGATATTGACGAAACCAACCGGGTACATGAACACCCTCTGGTATCTAAGATGCTTCAGACATGCTGAAATGAAAAGGGAAAGATTCAATAAAAAAAGGACTGAAGGAAAGATATATGGGCCTTGGGAATCATGTTTTTCAAAATAAGCTTTATTGTTGAGAATACTTCCTTTCAAAACCTTTTTGAAAATAGTTTCCAAAAACTTTACCCAATCTGGTAACCTTCGGCTCTGATACCAAGTGTAACACCCCACCTCCGTTAAGGTCACTCACAAAGGGAATGCCTTAACTTTGGTTGAGCATTTTAGTAAATAGAACAGAAACTTACAAGACAGATAAAACAGTACTTGAAAATTTTATAACTTTATTACAACAGAAACCAAAATAAGCTTGGTTACATCCTTTCAAATCACAATATCAGAATTCAAGTACAAAATATCAGTCTTGTACAAAAGCCTTCAGAATGCATAGTTTAAATTCATAATCCCCACAGAAGAAGACAAGCCATACTTTAAGCACTTCAAGTAGAAGAAATCTGGATCAAGCTAGAGTATTCCCTTCTACAAAACCTAGGGGGGCGGGAAACGGAAGAAAGGAGGCGAAACAACAATGGTCAGACAAAAAGTCTGGCAAGTCCAGTGATTTTCAGTTATGAACATATTATAATAACATGACATGAAAATAAAACTGGATGAGAGATAACTTTAACAGGTGTAACAGATATAACAGAAGAACAGAATGATATAAGCTATTGCTTTACACTTCTCTGCACTAATACTAGTATAACAAAATTAGGTGTCACCCTAATGTCTAGACTGAAACAGAAACGGGTACAGAATAATTTCCACAGAAGAGAATGCTAGTAATGGGCCTTTACCACCCCAACCGAAACAGACAGAAACAGAATGCTAATAATGGGCCTTTACCACCCAGCAGAAACAGACAGAAATAGATTAATCCCTACGAAAACAGAATGTAGAATTAGGTGTACACTAGTAATGGGCCTTTACCACCCGAACAGACAGTACCACTCAGAAATAGACAGGTGTTACCACCCAACAGAAACAGACGGTACCAACAGAAACAAACAGAACTAAGTGTACCCTAAAACCCTACCCCAAGCGATCGACTCCCTAATACATAAATACCCTGTGCCAGCCCCACAAAAGGGTGTATCACTTACCAAAGTGGCAACCTTTAAATGACACAGACCTATTTACAGATGTCACAGCATCTTACATCCTCAGAGGCAGACCGAGATCCATGCACGCACATGACCCGGTTGGAACGCACCATCAACAACCCTCGCCATTATCAGAATGAACCGCTTATAATTAGTTCAGTAAGCATGCCCGGACCCTACCTACTGTTGGGTCAAAGTTATGATACCAGAAAGGGTTACTGACTAATATGGGTCCCAAACAACAGATGACACAAGTAATTCCCCTCCTAACCTTATGTCCCCAGACTAACAGATTTCAGATTAACTTGTTTACAAGTTTCAGACATATAGAATTCAGATCAACTAGTTCACAGACCAGATAAGTTTTCAGACTAACGGATCAGATATACGGATTTAACAGATTTACATAATTGTCTAACTTTGCAATTGGGCCTACAGATTCACGGAACATATTAATTAAATTCATCAGTCTAGCGGATTTAATCCTATCCGCCCAACACGTTTTAGACATCATATTTATCTCAGATTTTCATTAATTAAATATTAATGCACAGACCTCTCACATTAGGTTGCTAGCTTGTGGCCGCTGGATGGGCCGGGCGGTTCCAGGCAGACTTCAGCCACAAGCCAGACCTAACCTCGTGTCTTAGCATATTATGTCTAACTTCTCACATTAGAACCTATAGTTTGCAGCCACTGGATGTACCGGGCGGTTCCGGGCAAGATTACGCAGCAAACTCATTCTAACCTCGAGTTAGCCATGTTCATCTTTGCGGCCAATTAATTAATAATTTACCATTTATGCCCACGCCTAATATACATGTCAATTATTTATAGCTATAGCCAATTCAGATTATGTCAATAGCAGACTAATTATATCAACTCAACAGATATAGCAGATAACAGATTTTGCAGATTAGGCGACTTAACGGATTTAGCAGATTAATCAAACTAGCATATTTAGCAGATAACAGATTAGGCATCTCAACAGATTTAGCAGTTTAGGCATCTCAACAGATTTAGTTTAGCAGATTTGGCATTTTCAACAGACTTAGCAGATGACAGATTTAGCAGATTTAATATTTCTAAAGGTTCTATTTACATGCCTTGCTTAATCATAAATTAGGCCTGAATAATTATCATGATTCACTATATGATCATATACCCCATGTTTGACACAGAATATGGACATAATTTACCATACAACATATGTTCCCATTTTGGTTAAACTAGCATTGTACAGCAGATTCATCTATAAATTATACCAAATATTACAATGCATGCCATATATCCAAAAATCCCTATTTAGGTGTATTCACACTTAATAGTCCTCAAATCTTATTATTGATTTTAATTTCTACACCTAAGTCACATATCTTCCCCTTCTTAAAATGTGCCACAAATCTAGGTTTTAATCAGGTATCCTATTCTTAAAATCAGATATTGAATTATGTCCCCAAATCACAGATTATCATACATAGCTTGCTCAGATCCAGATCTAGTTTACAACATGTAATATGTATCTAAACTAATTACATGCCTACGGTCAAGTTTATGCCCCAATTCCTAAGTCATATGTCCAATGTAAATTTTATGCCTCAACATCTCAAGTCGTATGTTCAATATTCTTTATGCCACAAAACTCAAGTCATAGGTTCAATTATACGCCTTAGATTTATGTCCTAAGTTCCAAGTTCAACCTATGTTCTTTCCTCAAATCAGTCACATATCGGTCATGCCCATTTCATGCATTATTCATTTTATTATCCCAAATATTTTAGCGTATGTTAATCTCTTATGAGATTGGCTCAGGCTCGTGGTAGCCTGGATATAGAACAGAAAGCAGAAAGAAATAAAGAATAAGGTAGATCTAAACAGAATAGACATAATCTCAGATTCAGATTTACAATTCATGTCAGAATCAGAATTAAAGTTTATATCGGAAAATAACTGTACTTGCCTTGATTGGATTCTAAAAGAAAGATAATTGTAGCGACGTTAGTTGATCTTCTTTAACCGTTGTTGAAGTTTCAAGCTTGAATTGAGTTGCTTAGGTTGATGTTGATTAGCTTCTAGTTTTGATTCCAGCAGAGTAGCGACGCCAATTTTTTTTTATATATAGAACAGAGGAAGAGCAGAAGCAGAATAGAATTTTGTGTAGAGAAGGCTAGGTTTGGGGCTGTTTAAATAGGTTTAGGCAGATGAATCTTGACAAAAATCGGACTGGAAACATCAGAACGAACACTGGCCCAAAAATGGTCTCGGGGACCAGGTCGACACCCAGGTCGACTGCCCAGTCGACCTGGTTTGTGGTCGACTGCCCAGTCGACTCACCAGTTGACCTCTAGGAGGAAAATTTCCCGCCCAGTCTGTTCTGCGTTTGAAATTCGAATTTTGAATTCGAATTCGAGCTGTTTTGAACTATGAATATTTCTGAAACTTTGGTGGGCCATAACTTGGTCATACGGACTCCGATTCTCACAAACTCGGACTCGTTTCCAAGAAGAATTCCAAGATGAACGCAATGGCGCAACCCGTTTCCCTTGATTCTGATTTAAAAATTAATTATCCTCTGATTTGTTACATACGTTCACAGAAAATACGGGGTGTTACATTAAAACTTTGAATACACGTGGATCAGACGTATAGGCTAAATCTTTATATACTGGACTGTCCAAATTCAATACAAAATAAATTATCAAATACGAATAGTTGATTTAAATTTTCAAAACAAAATTTGTTTTCACTTTCAAAAATATACTCTTCACACTCGTTCTATGATACTACAGATCCCATCTCTAACGTGCCATTCCCATTGGATATTACTAATTCAATATCTGATGAATTCTTTCGTTTGGTTCTAATGTGTCTTGTTCTCTGAGCTTTGTAAACCAAAGCTCTGATACCAACTGTGAAGACCCGAAACTTCCTCGATAAGGAAAGAGCGGATACTATGAGGACAACATACAAAAGAACACAAACAGAGGAACATTTCATTGCTTATTACAACAAGTCCATCAGATTACAAGAATATACAGAGTATAAGTCAATATTACACATTATAAAATATCAGAGATTACAATACATTATATAGAAGCGGAAAATAATACAATACACAACTAGAAGTAATACATGGATACAGAGCTTTCCGAGTATCGTTCCAGTTGTAAACCAAGATCCTATTAATATAAATCTGCAAAACCAAAACTACTAGCTGCCCGTGCGGAAAATAGGGGCATCTAGAGTTTAGGTTAAAACAATAAACTCCAAGTCAGTCATGTGACTGGTGTGAGAACTAAAACAGTTATTAACCTTTATTTTAAAGTTAGGTAAATCAAGGGACCACGCCGTATAACACGGAACGGGTTTCCTCCCAAGAACACCAGTGCATAAAAAAACAACGCAATGCTAAATTAGGAATAATGAAGCGATTATAAGACCCATGTCCCATCACACAATGTAACACAAACCGGAGGATAGGGTTTTACCTTATAATAGCCAAAGAATGTTTGATACGCGAAATTTTATCTTTTGATTAATCAGACTCAAACCGTAAATTAGTAAGAGAACGATTCCCCAAGTATTAACCCCGAAGGCCGAAACCAACATCAGACCAATACCCAGGAAACCACCCATCTTAGCTCGTTTCCAGTTAGTTTCTGATTTTATATACAATCATAAATATCAATCATAGGCGGCATGGGTACCATATATCATGTCGCCACACTAGGCTCTACAATCAAAACCGCAAAATGTCCTATTGGAAGTTGGATTATCATTTATGATATGAACCGAGGCTAGGGATTGTCCTCTACCGATTCGAGACAATCTAGCCTACCATGTCTCAGGAAAGTACTCAGTCAAGCCTTGGATCGTCAGGGCCGATCCACCGATGTGGATTAAAATGCCTGAACACTACGTTTCCCTACCCTATGGGGGCGTAAATGAGCCAACGAACGACTCCATCAGCTTCACATAGTCACTGATAAATCTGAGGCGCCTCGCAACAGCAACAACCACATAAATCAAACTCGTCAGGGCATGTAAAACCATTGACGCCACTTCTAGCTAGAAAGAAACACATATCCTCCCTGAAGTCCTCTCCCGTTTCTGGTTCATACCGGGCTTGAAACTCGCGAATTAAACGTTATACAAAGCTATGCTACAAAGGCCGTGCTTTAATCATCAACCACAAGACTTTGCTTTTCAACAGAAGCCTTGATCATTTGCCACATAGGCATGCCACACTGGCAATTCACTCTATGCGTTTGATATCCATCAATATATAACCCCTGAGCTCGTACATCTCAGAGAAGGGTGCTAAGCAAGAGAATAAATTCTCCGCTGCCAAACAGATATATATTTAATAGAAATCAATCACATAGAATAAAATCAAATGTCAGACACACAGTCCATTTACAAGTCTATTCTGGGTCTGAACGAAACCGGAGGCATCTAGTACACCGCATATCCATCGATCTCTAAGTACGTCTGGACGATCACCAACTGATTCCCTCCTCTTGGGTGTACGGCCCAATAAAGATCATCAGTAATTTTCCGGTCTTCAACCACTGTCTTCATCTTCGACTAATCGTCGAATCAGTTATTCAGAATGGGATAAACCCAGTCTTTCTATATAACTCGCGTATATAATAAACAAGTGTTACACAAATACAACATACGCCTTATTCCAATTCATCAATCACTAACCATAAATTAGCAAGAGAATAATTCCCTAAATATTAACCCCGAAGGCCAAAACCACCATCAGATCAATACCCAAGAAACCATTCAACTTAGCTAACCTACAGTTAGTTTCTAAATTTCACATTCTTAGGGATAGGTTCCCATTAATTTTATCAAAGATAAATTCCTCAAATTTATTCTTTAATCCTCCTTTGAATATCACTTCAAACTAGTCGGGATTAGCGAACCACACCGAAGTAATCATTTATTTTATTTCCCAATCCCAACCTATTAATCCCATGAAGTAAAACTGGTAATACTTCATATCTAACACCACGGTGTTATCGGTAAATTCAATTACCATTTCACGTTCAAATCTAATTAAAGATTTAACTATCGCTTGGAGCAAAACTGGTGATACTCCATTCTCGATCTTTTAAATCTAACTAAAGATTCATTAAAACTCCACTTAGTTTTAATCTTTAACTGGGTTAAAGAACCGATGTCATTTAAAACACGGTTCACGATAAACCCCAAAATCACATCACATTTCAATCAGTCCCTAACCGTAAATTAGCAAGTGAGCAATTCCCTAAGTACTAACCCCGAAGGCCGAAACCAACAACAGATCAATACCAAAGAAACCATTCAACTTAACTAATCTCTAGTTAGTTTCTTATTTTCTTAACTTCTTTGGGTCTAAGAACAATATTATTGAAGATACCGTTCACGACAACCCAAAATCACATTCCATTAATTAACGGGTTAAAGAACCAGTGTTAAAACCCCGTTCACGATAAACCCCAAAATTAATCCCATTTCAATTCCAATTAAATATTATTTAATTGGTACACTTCATTAAATCTAAATAAAAAGGTTTAATCTTTTCCTCAACTGGGTTTAAGAACTGTTTCAATGAAGACACCATTCATGAAAAACCCAAATCACATTTGATATTAAATACAAGGCTCTGAATAGAAAATATATCGGCTTATATTCAATATCAAATTCTACGACCGACAAATATCATATTGGAATTAACGATATTAATATATCTTTCAAATTTCCACAACCATATCTGTATAATCATGAAATCCAATATCGAAATATTCCGAGGATAATTTCGATTCAAATCCATTCCAAATCATGTATTGGAAATTCTGGTTATTTTTAAAACCATTTCAAATCCAATTTATTTATTTAAAAATAAATAGAATTATAATTCTAGTTCAAAACTAGTTCATTTTGATAAAAATCTATTTTTATCTTTTCAAATATGGAGTTTTTCATCCCAATTCTTCCCAAATCATTTCTTATGATTTTACACAAATTATTACTATTTTTAATAATTTTATCAAGGCCCGTACAGTCGATTTCCATCAACGGCCATCGAACTGCACTTACAACGAACTTTTCCAAATTTGATTTGGACATAATTCCAAATCCAACCGTTAGATTTCTAATTTCTAATATTCGTTAGAAGTCACTTTTCGATACGAACCCAACGGTTCCAGTTTTAGGAAAATCCGACGATCGGATCTCCCATAATATCCATTCGAAGTCAATGGTCGAAATTCGCGAACTACCGCAGCGCGGCGCGTTCTATTTAGGCCATATATATATATATATATATATATATATATATATAATATAATATAATATAATATATAATATATACTTCGTCGATTTCCTTTCAAAACGAATTTTATAAATCGTTTTAAATTTGTTTTCAAAACGATTTCAACTTCATATTCAATTTCTAATCAAAATTGAGTTTTTCCTTATAATTTCGTTTTAAATTCATTTCGGTTCAATTCAAATTTCAAATTCATTTCAATTCGAATTCATTTTCTATTCAATTCAATTCGAATTCTTTTTCTCTTCAATTCAATTCGAATTCCTTTTCTGTTCAATTCAATTTCAATTTCAATTTAATTCCAATTTGATTTAATTCGATTAAATTCAATTTGAATTTTAGTTCTATTTAACTCGAAATTCATTTTCGTAATATTCGATTTTGAAATCACTTTTCAATATTCATTATAAAACAAATAAAATCTACAAAATTCTCATTCGGGTTAAAATGGCGTTTAACTACTTAACACGGCTTCATATATTTCTATTTTCAAATATTCTATTTCAAATATTTCTTTTTTCAAATATTTCTATACAAATATTTCTTTTTCAAATATTTTATTTCAAAACTGGAATGAGGCCCAATCAATTACCATATAATGTTAATTATATGGATTTTCTACAACACATGTATATAATAACCACGATAAATAATCAACCATCATCCAGAGTACACGACACAACTACATAAGCATTAAATATAAATAATTAACGCTTACACAGTCTGTCAATCCATCGATTGACATACAACTAAACAATCGGGATTAATGTACGTCAAATCTCATCCCAATACCCGTGTGGGGTTTCAAATCGATTTTATTTGTGCAGTTGGGCGATGAGTAAAATTTACCGTCCCAATCAATATCAGTCAAATCATTATATATAAACAAATCGTTCGATTTGTTTATAAATATTTATTCTATATCCACTTTAAAAATTATATTTTTAACTATAAAATATTTTCCACTATAAAATATTCTATTCCATTCCACATCACACAATCAAATTTCACAACATAGCAATCAAACAAACAAGTCATCCATGGTCTGTGGACGACGGGTGTCGGGTGCTACTAAGCACCGTCTGCATCCTAGTATGTATTTCAAACAAGAAATAAATTAAAGGTGAGGAGTTCTCATCCATAAGCTTAACCAAACACTGCAACTCTTCATATGTAGAAAATCTTTGCCGTGTTTCCAACGAGATCTGTTTCACGTGGTATATGTTAAAAATCATGTTCTTAACATCGCTTCATATATAATTAAAAATCATATGTTTAAAACCATGTTATTAAAAACAATACTTATATTTATTTATAAAAACAAAGTATATTTTTCTATTTCAAAAACAAAGTATATTTTTCCTATTTCAAAAACAAAGTATATTTTTCTATTTCAATGCTTATTTTATATTCAAAATTTTTTTTTTTATTTTTTTACTAAAAACATTGCTAATTTTATTTACTAAACAACGCAAATTTTACTTTTTTCAAAAATACATATTTTTATATAAATTATATCATAATAAAAATTACACTTCTGAAACAAGGTTTTTCATTTCAAAAATCGCAATTTTAAAATAATTTTATAAAAAAAACTAATTTTAAACAATGTTATTTATATATAAAAAAACTGATTTTATTTATATTATAAACAATGCTAATTTTTCTAATTAAATCCTTAAATAGGAGATTACCCTTTCTCTGTTAACCTTGCTTCACCGTTCTGAAACAAACTCGACCAGGTCTTCCATGAATCACATACACCACAAAGGGTCGAAGGATGATCAAAGAACGCCGCCGGAAAGGGCGTGGCGTCACCTGCCTCCGCCCACCGTATGGGCCCGCTTGCACCCCTGCGTCGTCGTGGGAACTGCATCAAAAGTCCAGTGTTCGAGCTCCAAATACGAGCTATCCGCGCCAATAATCTTCGTCACCACCATGGAATCGATAGAGCTCTTGTAGCTCAACCATTTGCTTTTGGAATTTTTGAATTCGATTTAGGGAATGAAGAGAACGATAGAGGAGAAGGGAGGAAGGGCGCTGCCATCGATTTCGGAAGAGGGCGAAAAAGAAATGTTGACCATTTATGAAAGTTTGACTAGGGTTTCTCAACGATAAGGGCTTACATATAAATATTTAAATATTATTTTAATTTAAAAATAATTCGTTTAATTCCCCAACTCCAAATCAAATCCAACATCTGTCGCCCCTAGCTAATTACCCCCATTCCGAACACAATGGGATATGTATTGTAAGCCAGTTCAGCTGTTTTGATCATTTTTCATCAAATTTAAAGTATAAATAAGTATATATTCAATTTGAACGCACATTTCAATTTACCGGGGCCACATACGAATTCTAAAAATTCCCGAAATATTATTTCTAGCTTCGTATTGACGATACGGTCCTAACAAAACTAATTTCGTCGAATTCCGAGACCGTTTGAAAAATGGCCATTTTCTGGTCGATCGAAATTGACTGAAACTGTCAAAACACGTTTTACTTCGCCACGCTCACATATTGATTCGAAAAATTATGAATTTTGGAACCTAGTAATAACTAGACATCCCGGATCCAACAAAAGTGGTTTCGTCGAAAACAGAGGTCGTTTGCAAAATTTTCATTTTCAAAGGCCTTTATATATATTAAAAAATATATAAATTACACAGCGGCTTTTATTAATTTTAAACTGGACGTAACTCTCAACTTTTAAAACAAAATCTTAGTTTCTTACATCCGTTGGAAATATATCATCAAACAGATTCACATATTTCTTGTTTCGTTCAATTCTGACTTATATTGAATTCTGTATATTCATTTGAAATTCGAAATCGAATTTTCTAACTGCAGCGCCATTTCAGGCTCGTTATATAATTAAAATTAAATTATTCGCTTTAACTTCGTCGAAAATAAATTTTCCGTCGTTATTATTTAAAATAATTCATTTTAAATAATCAAAATCCATTAAAATAACCAAAAGAAAATTTTTAAATTGGCTCAGATTTCCGGGTTATTACAAGTTTTACTTCATGGAATGAATAGGTTGGGATTGGGGTATAAAACAAATGATTACTTTGGTGTGGTTTACTAATCCCAACTAGTTTGAATTGATATTCAAAGGAAGATTAAAGAATAAATTTAAAGAATTTATCTTTGATAAAATTAATGGGAACCTTTCCCAAAGTATAAGAATATTTGAATAAAAGTATTCTGAATTGGAATGAGGCGTATGTTGTGTTTGTGTAACACTTGTTTATTATATACGTGAGTTATTCAGAAAGACCGGGTTTAGCCCATTCTGAATAACTGATTCGACGTTGTGTCGAGGATGAAGACGGTGGTCGAAGACCGGAGGTCTTCACATCGTTTGGGTGATTACTGATGATCTTGATTGGGCTGTACACCCAAGAGGAGGGAATCATTTGGTGATTGTCCAGACGTACTTGGAGATCGATGGATATACGAGGTACAAGGTGCCTCCGGTTTCGTTCAGACCTAGAACGAACTTGTAAATGGAATGTGTGTCTGACATTGGATTTTATTCTGTGTGATTGATTTCTATTTAATATATATCTGTTTGGCGGCGGAGATTTTGTTCTCTTGTTAACGCCCTTCTCTGAGACGTACGAGCTCAGGGGTTATATATTGATGGATATCAATCGCATGGAGTGAATTGCCTATGTGGCATGCTTAAGTGGCAATTGATCAAGGCTTCTGTTGAATAGCAAAGTCTTGTGGTTAATGATCAAAGCACCGCCTGTGTGGCAAAGCTTTGTGTAACATTGATTCGTGAGCCTCACACCCCGGTTGTGAACCAGAAACGGGAGAGGACATCAGGGAGGGCATGCGTTTCCTTCAAGCTAGGGTGGTGTCAGTGGCCTACCAGCCCTGACAATTATATTGTTTTCACCTGTGTGGTTGTTGCTGTTGCGAGGCGCCTCGGATATACCAGTGATTGTGTGGAGCCAATGGAGTCATTTGGCTCATTTACGACCCCAAAGGGCGGGGAAACGCAGTGTTCAGGCATTTTAATCCACGTCGGTGGACCGGCCCTGACGATCCAAGGGTCGATGCGCTCTAACCCTGAGGCTCGGGCTAGAGAGTCTCGAAGCCAACGAGGACGATCCCTTGCCTCGGTTCATACATGGAAATCCAATTTCCAAGTACGTGACTTTGCGGTTTTGATTGTAGAGCCTAGTATGGCGATATGATATATGGTACCTATGCCATCTATGACTGATACTTATGATTTGAAGTTGTTTTATACACTATGCACTTATAATAGTATCAAATGATTTGTTTTAAACGTACCAAGCATGTTGGCTATTATAAGGGAAAACCCTATCCCTCGGCTTGCGTTGCATTGTGTGATAGGACCTGGGTCTTATAATAGCATCATTTGTCCAAAAAGCATTGCGATGTTTTGTTATATGCACTAGTATTCTTGGAAGGAAACCTGTTCTGTATTATACGACATGGTCCCTTGATATATCTGATTTAAAGTGAAGTTTTAAATAACTGTTTTAGTTCTCACACCAGTCACATGACTGACCTGGAGTTTATTGTTTTAACCTAAACTCTGGGTGCCCTTATTTTCCGCACGGGCAACTAGTAGTTTTGGTTTTGCAGATTTATATTCATAGTATCCTGATTTACAGCTGGAATGGTATCCGGAAAGCTCTGTATCCGTATATCTCCTTCAGTTGTGTATTGTATTATTTTTCCGCTACTATATATTGTATTGTAATCTCTGATATTTTATGATGTGTAATATTGATTCATACTCTGTATATTCTTGTATTCTGATGGAATTATTGTAATTAACAATGAAATGTTCTTCTGCTTGCGTTCCAATGTGTCTTGTCCTCAAAGTATCCGCTCTTTCCTTACCGGGGAAGTTACGGGTTCTTATATTTGGTATCGAAGCTTTGGTTTACAAAGCTCGGAGAACAAGACACGTTAGAACCGAACGAAAGAATTCATCAGAGATTGGATTAGTAATATCCAATAAGAATGACTCGTTAGAGATGGGATCAGTAGTATCCTAGAACGAGTGTGAAAAGTGATATTTTGAAAATAAAATTGAAAACAAGTTTTGTTTTGAAAATTTAAATTCAATTATTCGTATTTGCATATTTAGTTGTATTGATTTGGACAATCAAGTATATAAAGATTTTGTGTATACATCTGATCCACGTGTAATTGAAGTTTTAATATACTAGATAGATGTAGAATCACACTCTAGTCGCCCGGAGACAATTCTGATGATAGTCTAGACATCATCAGTATTTGTGTTCGAGTTTCGAAATTGGGATTTCTATATGATTCCAATTGACTGGTGTGAGAACCAAAATTAGGTAAGGCTTATTGTTGTGATTTGGCATCAAAAATCATATTTTTGGACTATGTATCAAAATTATGAATTTGAAATGTTAATCAACTAATTGATTTCTGATTATATTGTTTGATTATTGGGTGGTTAAATAGAATTGAACCGTATAACCAAATTGTATCAAAAAGTGAATTGTATTGAAAATTTATCGTGTCTGCATGCATATACAAGTACTTACATTGAACAAGTCATAGCAAGGAGGCTAGAGAAGAGGAATAAAATTGTTTGCCCGACAAATAGGTACATGTTTACAAATTTATTGGGTTTTTGATGATTTTATGAGCCACTTGGCTGTTTCTTTTTCTTTTTGGATTAGTGAGGGCCGTGGGAGGCTATTTGAAATATCCCGAAGCTCCCGGTGCAGGGGAGGTTATGGCGAAATTTTTCGAAAATTTAGGGTGTTAGCCAAATTTTGAAAATTTTGAAAAGTTCTTAGAAACCGAAAAGTTGAAGAACTTAAGCCGTAAAGAAAACAATGGAAGTTGAGTTGATTTGTTAAACTACTTTCGGCTTCGTTCCTTTTCGGGGACGAAAAGTTTTAAATGGGGGAGATTGTAATAACCTGGAAATCCGAGCCAATTTAAAAATTTTAAATTGGCAATTTTAGCAAATTTTGAATATTTAAAATGAATTATTTTAAATAATAACAACGAGAAATTTATTTGAATAGAATTAGAAAGTATATATTTATTTGAATCGTCGTTAGAAAATAAATATTTTATTTTAAATATAAAAGGAATTGAAAAAGGCGCGATAGTTTTAAAATTCGATTTCAAAATTCAAATGAATGTATAGGATTCAAAATAAATCGGATTTTAGCGAAACCAAAAATATTAGAATCTAATTGAGGATATCTTTCCAACAAATCCGAAAAATTGAAATTTCATAGCGGGGATAAAAAGTTATGCCCAGTTGAAAATTCAGAATAGTCGCTATGGAATTCTGGCCCTTAAAAAGGGAAATTTTGCAAACGACCTCGGTTATCGACGAAACCACTTTTGTTGGATCCGTGATGTCAAGTTATTGCTAGATTCCAAAATTCGTAATTTTTCGAATCAATATGTGAGCGTGCCAAAGGAAAATGCTTTTTACCGGTTGAAGTTGAATTTAATCGACTGGAAAACGACCATTTTTCAAACGGTCTAAGAATTTGATGAAATTAGTTTTGTTAGGACCGTATCATCAATACGAAGTTAGAAATATTTTTTTGGGAATTTTTGGAGTCCGTATGTGACCCCAGAAAATTGAAATGTGCATTCAAATTCAATATGTAGATTTATATTTTGATTTTGATGGAAACTGATCGAAACAGTCGAATCAGCCTATGATACATATCCCATTGTGCTCGGAATGGGTGTAATTAGCTAAGGATGACAGTCAATGGGTTCGATTTCGAGTTGAAAATAAAAATTTGCTTTTTGAAATTTTAAAATAATAAACTATATATTATTTATATAAAAAACCCTACCCCTTATATGCCTTCCCTGTCGTTTTCTTTTATCCCCAAAATCAAAAGGAGGAATCGCGCTCCTTAATTCACCTGAGGCCGTCGCTCCTCCACCCACCTCCACCGCCCTCCTCCGCAAACTCTCTCCTCCCTCCCCTTTGCTTCTCCTCTCTCCTTCCTCCATCACCCCTCCTCTTGAACGAGAACCGCAGCCCGACCTTGATGGGACCTGCCGCCACCCAACTCGTTTCACTACCGTGGGCCCTGCCAACCCCTCCGACGTTGCACTCCTCTCCTCTTTCACCTTCTCTACCTGTTCTTCAACTCCAACCCTCAAACCACAAAACAACCGGTAGCCCCAAGTCGCGAGTTCCACCTGTCGTGAGCCCCCAGCGCCACCAGAGGCCGCCGGCCTCCTCGAGCCTCCATCGATAGTGAGCATCTTTTTTTTATTATTATTGTATTATTTATTCTCTTTTATGTTATAAGGTGAAAGATCGAATTTTTAAAAGGTGAAAGTTCGAATTTTTATAAGGTGAAAGATCAAATTTTTATTAGGTGAAAGATAATTTTTTTATAAGGTGAAAGAAATAAAAATATGATTTTTATATTATAGAAAGAATAAAAATATGTTTTATACTATAGGAAGAATAAAAATATGATTTTTATACTATAGAAAGAATAAAAATAGGATTTTTATATTATAAAAAGAATAAATATATGATTTTTATATTATAGAAAGAATAAAAATATGATTTTTATATTGAGAGTAAACAAATAAAAATGTGATCTCTACTATGAAGTAGACAAAATAAAATTGTGATTTTTATTATTTGAGTAGCGATATAAAAATATAATCTTTATATAGGAAGTAGCGTTGTTAAAAATATAATTTTTAACATACACCGCGTGGAACAGATCTCGTTGGAGACGCGATGAAGATTTCCTACATATGAAGAGTAGTGGCGAATTGGTTTAGCTAGTTTGTGAGAACTCCTCTGTAATGACCCGGGATTTTGACGACTTTGGTTATCGCCATAAACTCAATGATGACTAACCAAACATCGAAAAATACCAGTCACTAGTGAAAGAAATTAGAGGGAGAGGAAAGATAAGATAGAAAATTAGAATAGAAGAAGAAGAAGAACACAACATCAGGGTAACACGAATCTCAAAGCGGAACGAATAAATATATTTCATAACATAACTTTGAAATACAAATCTGTACTTGAATATACATATCATTATCAAAGTACAGCACTTACAATACAACTGAAATAACTATAGCTATATGATCCTGAAGCCTCCTGCTCCTAGCTCTTCCAGTATATCTGTAAATCCCGACTACTTGACTGCCCATACAAATTTAGGCACCCAAGAGTTTAGGGAAACAAACAAATAAACTCCGAGTCAGTCATGGGACTGGTATGAGTAAAACAGTTTAAAACAGTTCAAGCAGGTAACCGATATCTCATAAGACTACGCCGTATAACGGAACGGGTTTTTCCCTTATGAGAATCCAAATTATCTTTATATCAGAAACCTTTTGATATTATAATAATGTCTATCAACCACAATAATAATAATCATCTAGCAGAACGCTTTCATCTCACGTTCTACATATATAGTATACAATCAAACCCACAAGCACGTATTGGGTAATGGATTTCCAACTATGACAAGGTATGGAACCACCTTTCGCTAGTGTACCTCTAGAGAGGAATACACTGGGTTCAACAAGAACATCTTGCAACCCGGCCACACATGACCGACCACTCATTTCGCTTGAGTGAATCGGATGCATATCACCAACGGTCGGGATCAGCAACCGTTTCCCGAATGGGGCAGTATCTACAATAGATTTTTAGAAGTAAATGAAACTCTAGATCAGGTGATTTATACACCCTACTTCGGTGCGACCGACTTAGTCATGCTGCCTGCCCGATTTCTGTCATTTACCGGATGTGAGGCTAGAAGCTACGCTTTATCATCACACCAGATTCAGTTTGAATGCCACATCGTCAAATCCATCAAATCACCGATTGATGTCCTCAACCATACATTATGTGTTAGCTAAATGAAGTTTCCTTCTTCGCTTCCACTCTTGGTACGGTTAGAGAAATCAATATACGTGATCGTCTGGAAATACTCTGTCAGACATCCGTCCGTACAAGTCATCTAGGAACAGCATGAACCGAAGGCACTATTCTGTAAACAGGATAGCCCTTGCATAACTCCATCTTCAATTTCCTTTGGCATATATGATTCGCAACGCTTATGCCAATACAGAGTGGTTCTTTGGATAATAATCCAATCGGTCTCTCCCTATTAACAACGCTAAAATGATCAAACTTCGATAGTCTGTGATTTAACTATCGAATAAAAACAGGTGTGCAAACAACGATATTATTTCCAAATGGAAATTTATATCGATCAAACATCATTCAACATTTATCTCTTTATTTCATTAATTTACTTATCTCCTGTTTCCCTATATTCAATATTTCTTATTTTCTAAATTTTGAAAATATACGTTATTAACAATGGAAAGCATTTCCATTTCTTGTTTTCTTTATTAGAAAATATTTCTGGTTTCTTATTTGGAAAACATTTCCAAAGTTTCTTCATTGGACTTAGACGGAAGTTTAAACAAACAATCGCGATGCCAACTCAAACCATTTCCTTTAATTACTAAATTCACTTAACTATCCTTTACTATCGAACCTTAACCATTCCTTAGTTAAAAATGAAGTCAACCAAGCTGGGGTAATACTACCTCTCAGACCTTAACTGAACAACGTTTCCAACCTTGAAATAGACAAAGTTCACCCTATATTCCTTTAACAAACTTCCTTACGTAACTCTCTTTCAAATCTTTTCTATTCGATAATTCTTTCCTTCGATAAGGTATATTCGATAACTCTATTCAATTTATTCTATTCACTTAACTCTTTTGATTTAACTCTAATCGATTAAACTAAAATCGATTAACTCCTTTCAACTTTAACTCTAACTCTATTCAACTGACTCGACTCCACTAACCCCTTTTGAACAACTAATTCGATTTACTACTTTCGAATACCATATTCGGTTTAACTCCTTTCGAATAACTAATTCGATTTACTACTTTCGAATGCCATATTCGGTTTAACACCTTTTGAATAACTAATTCGATTTACTACTTTCGAATACCATATTCGATTTAACTCCTTTCGAATAACAAATTTGATTTACTTTAACTGATTAACACTAACTGTTTAACTCTAACTGGTTTACCCTAATGGTTTAACCTAACTGATTTACTCTAATCAATTAACTCTAACTGGTTAACCCAACCTGATTAACTCTGGTTGATTAACTCTAATCAATTAATTCTATTCGATGAATTCTGATCGAATAACTCCTTTTGGCTAAACTATATTTGAATACCTCTTTTCAACTTATTCGATAACTTCCTTTATTCTATTCGAATAACTAATTCGATTAACTCCTTTTCGAATAAACTATTCATTTATAAAGATTTACTTTTAGTAACGGTTCTTCACTTTACAAATGATTTCCTTTTTATTCTAACTTATCCTTTGATTTAATAAATATTTCTTTTATAAAAATCCTTTCCCTTTTCTATATAAAATCCATCGATTTTATATAAATAATTCATTTCCAAAATACACTTTGAAAATCCCCTTTCCCATATCCAGTATTTCTTATGGTATTTAACATACCATATAACAACGATAAATATCGCCCAAACACACATAATCAACAACAGATTATATATCACATCATATATCACAATATATGAATCACAGTAAAATAAATGTTGAGGAATCCTGTTGGATTCCTCCAACCTATTTCCCTGCATCACAGATGTTAAACAATATAGATAACATCACTTTCAGTTCCATATGATATATTCTTTTAAACAGAATCAATATAGAAATTCAACTAACTGACTAGAAGTTCAAACAAACAGTCAACACACAGTCAATCAGCCAATATTTAACAGTTCTAAAAACACAACATGAATTTATAAACTGTTCAGAGTTAGTGAGATTTACTCACATTGGACTATCATCGTTAATGAACGATAATTGTCGCTTTGTTCAGACGGACAATTTATTTTGCAATAAATTGTGGCGAACTCCGATGGACTTCTAGTCAGTTCCAATATGTAGTGCTCGTCCATACGATCCTGTCGGATCTTGTTTCACAGAATTCTGATTATGTATGGTATAGTTATACATTATACAAGTTAACATACAATTTAAATATTTTAAAATAAAAACTTAATTATTTGATTGGGCTTAACTTTTGTTTTCCTTCCGGCCCATTCCCACAAATCAACCCGTAAATTTTGTTCTTCTTCCCGAACCAAAGAAGCACCCGTGTTCTTCAAAGACCATTTTCCCTTCGAACACATTCCCACAAATCCACTTCCCATTTACATAACACATTTGCTTCAGCTTAAACCAAATCCCCAACGTCATGAACCATCCCTCCATCCTACTATTTCCGATTACACCAAAATAAAACCTGTTTGCCTCAACACATTTCCACTCAGTACTTAATATACAGAACCCGACCTTGAGTTTCTACGTGACCCCTGCTCCCCAAATTGACGTCAGAACCTCTTCAGAGCCCTCAAATCCAACGCCGTCCAATGCTCTTCGAAATCCTTATGGTCCAAGCCTCCCTCGTTGACCGTAGCTCCACTAAGTCTAACCCTAAATCGCGACAGCACCCAAGCCATCGAACAAAGCAGTAGCCGAACCTATTCCGATGTATATTGGTTAGAAGCAAAACACGCCAAGAGATCGAAAATACTGGTCTCGAGACTTAAATAATTTTTCTTTGATTTTCTGTTGATTTTTGCATCTCACGGTTTACTGAAGAAATAAGAAAACATGCAGCTTCTTTTTGTGTTGACTTTGATAGGAAAAGAATTAGGTCTTAAGGGAATTTGTGGAGGTTATTTATATCATTTCATTTTATTCTCTTGTGGATAAATGAATGCCACGAATTTGGTTTGAGGACTAAGGGATTTTGTGCGGCTGAAAAGAGATGAAATGTGGACTTGTTTCAGGCTTAGAAATAGTTAGGATATTTTGCTGTAAGTTTTTTTTTAAAACTTTTAACATACCCCGTTGAATAAAATTATATCCATATATGGGCGCTATAGACAGAAGTAAAAATGTCGTTGTGATGAGCGATGTGCAACGATCCCAAAAATATAATAATACCGGTAGATGGACTCATATTTTGAAACTTCAAAATGTTGATTACAGGGTGCAAAATTCTCCAAATAAAAAGTCGCATATTTAATTAATTAAAAATTATAGTAAAATTCTAAAAATTTAATGATCACTACTTCTCAAAAGAACCTTGTTCAAATTTGAATCCGATAATTAGTTATATCGACTAAACCATTACGGTCGATAAACGATTCTATAGCGACTATTCTAAAATTTGATTTGGACATAAATCAAAATCTACACAATGAAATCCCGATTTTTCTCTTCCACTAGAAAGATATACTTCACCAGCTCCACACGTTTCTTATTTCACAGAAATCCGACTTAAAACGAATCATGTACATTCAGTGGAAGTTCGAATCGTCAATTAGCAAACTGCAGTGCCATTTCGAGCTCGATTTTAATTATAATATAATTATACGTCCAAACTGTCGTTCAAATAATATATTCGTTAATCTAATTCAATTCCAAGCTGAATTAAATATCATAGATGATCCGGTTCACACCATATCACCATTTCAGCCAATTTTGATTATTTCAGAATTAAATATATTGTTTAATTTATTATTTTAATTAAATATTCATCATTATTTAATTCCACGACCATTTAATTCACTATATTTCTATTTATATAACTAAATAAATTAATCATAATACCTCTGCCAATGTGGGTCATTACATCCTCACTTTTATTTTAATTTCTAGTTGAAATATATACTAGGATGCAAACGGTGCTTAGCAGCACGCGACACCTGTCGTCCACAGACCATGGATGACTTATTTGTTTGATTGCTGTGTTATGAAATTTGACTGTTGACAACGAGTGAAATATATATTCATGTGTTGAAATAAAATATATATTCAGGTGTTGAAATGAAATATATATTCATGTGTTGAAATAAAATATATATTCAGGTGTTAAAATAAAATATATATTCAGGTGTTGAAATAAAATATATATTCAAGTGTTGAATAAAATATATATTCATGTGTTGAAGTAAAATAAATATTCATTTACAAATCGAATGATTTGTTTATGTACACCGATTTGACTGATATTGATTGGGATGATAAATTTTACACATCGCCCAACTGCATAAATAAAAATCTGTGTTTATTTATTTGAAACCCCACATAGGTATTCGGATGATATTTGACGTACACTAATCCCAATTGTTTAGTTGTGTGTCAGTCGATGGGTTGACAGACTGTATAAGCGTTAATTATTGATATTTAATGCTTATGCAATTGTGTGGTGCACTCTGGATGATGGTTGATGATTTGTCGCTGTTGTTATATACATGTGTTGTAGGGAATCCATATAATTAACGTTATATGGTAATTGACTGGGCCTCGTTCCATTTTGGAAAATAAGAAATATTGGAAAATAAATATTCAGGTGTTGAATAAAAATATATATTCATGTGTTGAATAGAAGAAAAATTCATGTGCTGAATAAAATATATATTCATGTGTTGAATAGAAGAAAAATTCGTGTGTTGAATAAAAATATATATTCATGTGTTGAATAAAGGAAATTCATGTGTTGAATAGAAAGAAAAATTCATGTGTTGAATAGAATAAAAATTCATGTGTTGAATAGAAAGAAAATTCATGTGTTGAATAGAATATATATTCATGTGTTGAAGAAAATATTCATTTGTTGAATAGAATAACGAAGTTATTGAAATATATAAAGCAGTGTTGATTAGATTGCCGCCATTTTGACGTGAACGATATGTATATCAATTATATTCATTTTTATAATGAAAATAGAAAAGGAAGTGATTTCAAAATATAACGTTTTGAAAATATTATCATTTATAGATTGATGATATGGAATATTCAATTTTGATTAGAAATTGAATATGAAGTTGAAATCGTTTTGAAAACGAATTTAAAACGATTTATAAAGTACGTTTTAAAAGGAAATCGACGAAATATATAATATATATATTATATATATAATGTCCTGAATAGAACGCGCCGCACCGCGGTAGTTCGCGAATTTCGACCATTGACTTCGATTGAATATTACGTGAGATCCGACCGTTGGATTCTCCTAAAATCAGAACCGTTGAGTTCGTATCGAAAAGAGCTTTCTAACGAATATTATAAATTAGAAATCTAGCGGTTGGATTTGGAATTATGTCCAAATCAAATTTGGAAAAGGTGGTTGTAAGTGCAGTTCGATGGCCGTTGATGGAAATCGACTGTACGAGCCTTGATAAAATTATTAAAAATAGTAATAATTTGTGTAAAATCATAAGAAATGATTTGTGAATAATTGGGATGAAAAATTCCAAATTTGAAAAGATAAAAACAGATTTTTATCGAAATGAACTAGTTTTGAACTAGAATTATAATTCCATTTAGTTTAAAATAAATAAATTGGAGTTGAAATGGTTTTGAAAATAATCAGAATTTCCAATAATTGAATTAGAATGAATTTGAATCGAAATTGTCTTTTGAATATTTCGATGTTGGATTTCGTGATTATCCAGATATTGTTTTGGAAATTTGAAAGATATATTAATATCGTTGTTTCCAATACGATATTTGTTGGTCGTAAAATTTGACATTGAATATAAGCCGATATATTTTCTATTCAAAGCCTTGTATTTAATATCAAATGGGATTTGGGTTTGTCGTGAATGGTGTCTTCATTAACATTGTTCTTAAACCCAGTTGAGAAAAAGATTAAGTCTTTTTATTTAGATTTAATATAGTATACTAATTAAATGATATTTAATTGGATTTGTATTAGAGTGTGATTTTGGGTTTATAATGAACCGTGTTTTAAATGACATTGGTTCTTTAACCTAGTTAAAGATAGGATATGGTTTCCCAAGTTAAACAATCATTGATATTATTTTTTGGAAGATTAAAACTTAGTGGAGTTTTAATGAATCTTTAATTAGATTGAAAGGATAGAGAATGGAGCATCACTAGTTTTGCTCAAGGCGATAGTTAAATCTTTAATTAGATTTAAACGTGAAATGGTAATTGAATTTACTGATAACACCGTGGTGTTAGATATGAAGTATGACCAGTTTTACTTCATGGGATGAATAGGTTGGGATTGGGAAATAAAATAAATGATTACTTCGGTGTGGTTCGCTAATCCCGACTAGTTTGAACTGATATTCAAAGGAAGATTAAAGAATAAATTTAAAGATTTTATCTTTGATAAAATTAATGGGAACCTTTCCCAAAGTATAAGAATATTTGAATAAAAGAATATTCTGAATTGGAATGAGGCGTATGTTGTGTTTGTGTAACACTTGTTTATTATATACACGAGTTATTCAGAAAGACCGGGTTTACCCCATTCTGAATAACTGATTCGACGTTGTGTCGAGGATGAAGAAGGTGGTCGAAGACCAGAGGTCTTCACATCATTTGGGTGATTACTGATGATCTTGATTGGGTTGTACACCCAAGAGGAGTGAATCAGTTGGTGATCGTCCAGACGTACTTGGAGATCGATGGATATGCGAGGTACAAGGTGCCTCCGGTTTCGTTCAGACCCAGGGCGAATTTGTAAGTGGACTGTGTGTCTGAAGTTGGATTTTATTCTATGTGATTGATTTCTATTTAATATATATCTGTTTGGCAGCGGAGAATTTATTCTCTTGTTTAACACCCTTCTCTGAGACGTACGAGCTAAGGGGTTATATATTGATGGATATCAATCGCATGGAGTGAATTGCCTGTGTGGCATGCCTAGGTGGCAATTGATCAAGGCTTCTATTGAAAAGCGAAGTCTTGTGGTTGATGATCGAAGCACCGCCTGTGTGGCATAGCTTTGTGTAACGTTGATTCGCGAGCCTCACACCCCGGTTGTGAACCAGAAACGGGAGAGGACATCAGGGAGGGCATGCGTTTCCTTCTTGCTAGGGTGGTGTCAATGACCTACCAGCCCTGACATTTATATTATTTTCACCTGTGTGGTTGTTGCTGTTGCGAGGCTTCTCAGTTATACCGGTGACTGTGTGGAGCCGATGGAGTCATTTGGCTCATTTACGCCCCAAAGGGAGGGGAAACGCAGTGTTCAGGCATTTTAATCCACATCGGTGGACCGGCCCTGACGATCCAAGGGTCGATGCGCTCTGACCCCGAGGCTCGGCCTAGAGAGTCTCGAAGCCGGCGAGGATGATCCCTTGCCTCAGTTCATAGATGGAAATCCAATTTCCAAGTAGGTGACTTTGCGATTTTGATTGTAGAGCCTAGTATGGCGACAGGATATATGGTACCCATGTTGTCTATGATTGATACTTATGATTTGAAGTTGTTTTATTTTATACACTATGCACTTATAATAGTATCAAATTATATGTTTTAAATGTACCAAGCATGTTTGCTATTACAAGGGAAAACCTTATCCCCCGGCTTGCGTTGCATTGTTTGATAGGACCTGGGCCTTATAATAGCCTCATTTTTCCAAAAAGCATTGCGTTGTTTTGTTATATGCACTAGTATTCTTGGGAGGAAACCCGTTCCGTGTTATACATCGTGGTCCCTTGATATATCTGATTTAAAGTAAAGTTTTAAATAACTGTTTTAGTTCTCACACTAGTCACCTGACTGACCTGGAGTTTTTTGTTTTAAACTAAACTTTGGGTGCCCTTATTTTCCGCACGGGCAGATAGTAGTTTTGTTTTTGCAGATTTATATTCACAGGATCTTGATTTACAGCTGGAATGATATCCAGAAAGCTCTGTATCCGTATATCTCCTTCAGTAGTGTATTGTATTATTTTTACGCTGCTATGTAATGTATTGTAATCTCTGATGTTTTATGATGTGTAATATTGATTCATACTCTGTATATTCTTGTATTCTGATGGAATTGTTGTAATTAACAGTGAAATGTTCTTCTGTTTGCATTCCGATCTGTCTTGTCCTCAAAGTATCCGCTCTTTCCTTACCGGGGAAGTTACGGGTTCATATAATTAGGAACCTAATTTGTTAGTATTATTATTAAACAAGAAACTAATATTAAATCCTAAACAGGATGCAGGTTTTGATGGACAAAGAAATAGAAGGGATGTTAGAACCAAACAGAGAAGGAACAATGGATTTACAGTGTTAACGAAGGAAGGATAACGCGACACTTTAACCGTGTATCATAACGTAATTAACTTCAATCAGTTTAATTAACAAATTCATAATTTTAATTAAATATAGTTTACTCATATTTTATATGTAACTCGTGCAGAATGGAACTGGAAGTTTGAAACAAATGAAGAATCGAAGGATAGCTAAGTGAATTCAAAGAACTGTAGTCCCCTCACTTTTTATCCTAACACATTAACCCTCTATATTATAATTAAAGAATTCTTGTTGTAACTTAAGACTAATTATAATTAAAGGTTAATTAATGGGTTAATTGAATTAAAATTGTATAAATTACAATATTTACAACTCGTTCAATTCTTAACAAAACCGGACAAACCATATAACTTTGGAACTGCAACGAAGAGCACTACGCTGTGGAACAGAACCTGAAAAGATTGGAATTAACCGTGATATTTAATTAAAATAAACACCTGTTTAATTTAATTAAAACCAACTTTTTCAGAAATGAATCAAATCGGGTGAGTTAAACTCACTCAGTTTCCCATTTATATTTTATATAAATTGGGTTTTATTTTGTGTGCTCTGTTTGCTATGGTTGACTGTTCGCTAGTTATATATCTATTTGTTGATATAACTGATGAAATTAAACTGTCGTTTAATTTCAGTGAAGTACCAAATCATTGTTTTAACGAATTGGATCCAATAAAGGTAACTTACATTGTTGGTCACGTTTATAACATAAACGGGTTTTTTGTTTGAATTGTGTTAACTGATGGAAATGATTTGTTGGTTGGTTAATATAAAATAGTTGCTATTTAATATTATATGTCAGTTAAACTGTACAGGGAAGAACAGGTTAGAGGGATCCAACGGGATTCCTTAAATATATTATTTATTTTCATATTATCATATATGAACTGTCATGATTGGGTAATTTATTTTAGTAGTAATCATTAACTGAAAAGTCAACCTATGTTATGTTTTAACTAATGGGCTATATTGGTTGAGTAATCGGCAGTAAATGGCCTAAAAGTAAATTGTTTTGTTTATATTGATTTACCGTCAGGTGAATTGATAGAACTAAGGTTATGAAATTTATTTTATAATTAAGGATAGATTTTAAATATATTATTTGAATAAAGGTTTATAAAAAGAAAATAAATACTTATTTTTGTAATTTATTTTATAAAGACAATTCTGATGTTAATCAAATTTGTAAAGGTGAGAATAAGAAAGTTACCTAACAATTAAATGGAATTATTTTTAATTAATTATTATTGATTAATTTAAAGGGAAAACGAATTCGAATGGGTTAACGAAATAACCGTGCCTTGAGTTGACAAAGTAAACCATTGTAAATGGAATTGATTTTTAATTAGTTTTGATTTGAATTAATCTAATAGAATAGTTTAGTGAATATTGTTTTAATTTTTAATAAGATCTTTATAAAGGGAATTAATATTTATTCTAGTAAATAAAGAAATTAACTACCGAAGTAGTTAATAATGGGAGTAAATTATTATTTTAATTAATAATAATTTAGAGAATTACTTTTTAATTGAAATTCATTTAAAAAGTAATCAAATTTGAAGAGAAATCAAATTGATTATTGAAAGAAGTTTATGAGCAGGTTTTATTCTAAACCTGAGTGTTATAGCAAAATGACAAAGAGAATTTTTACGAACATGGCAGCTTAAATAAATGTTACTTAATTATTTAAAATTAAGTAAAAGGAAATTAAGAGAAAGGATTTATCATAAACCAGGATTTTTATAAGTGAGGATTAAGATGTTAAAGCGTTAATTTGACATTAAATTTGCTTGATAATAGGATTAAGTAAAAGTGAGGAATTGAAATGAAAATCTCAAAGCGAGAGATGGTTAGATGGATTGGAAAGGAAATTGGGGAAAAGTGAATTTGGTAGTAGAACTAAATCATAGGATTTGATAACCAAATCTGAATTAAATGAGCTGGGTTAAAGAGGTCGAGTTAATAGTGATGTTTATAAAGAAGTTGCTTAATTATTGAATTAAGAAAAGGGCGGGCATATCTGAGAGAGAAATTTTCAAAGCGTAAGAAGGTTTTTAAAACCGTATTTTGAATAGTTTGGTTAAATGAAACTTATATTGATATTAGAATGAAATATGTGTTTAGTATTACACTCGTATTTGTCTTTAGATATGAACGTTGTTGATCAAGGTCTCAGAGGTAATTAAAATACCCCAACTTGAACGACATCAGGATTATCTGAGGAGATATTAGTTGTAGTGGTAAAAGAGGTTAGTAAAATTTATTATTTCATTAGAGAAATAATAATGCTACATTTTGATGAAGATTTGGACTATATATATAATGAGGATTTAAAAAGTAAAGGGAAAGTAAAAAGGGATTGTCGAAAATATAACGATATTCTCGGATTAGAAAAGAAATGAAAATTTGAGTTTTATTCTATAAGAATAAACATGGATTATGGTTTTTAAGTAGTAAATAAAAGATATTTCGTAACATTGATTTACGAGTAATAAGTTGAAATGATTTCCTAATACTGGATAATATTGTAACTAATGTTTTGAAAGTGAAAATAAACAAACTGAATATGATATAGGACTTCCTAAGTATTAAAAAGAGAATTTGTTAAATAATAATCTTATGTATAATCAGAAGCGTGAATCATATTTATAATATCGAAGTATTTAAGGGTTTTAAATATACTTTTATTTTAATCAAAAGGCTAAGTGAGACTGTATACTGAACCAGTGAACTCACTGGATTGTCATGATTGAAATATTGTCTATTTTGATAGTTAAATCATCGACTATCAAATCTGCCTAATACGATTGTTGGTACAGAAAGACCGGGATCGAATTTATATTCGAAAACCTTTCAAACCAACAAATATGTGCAGATATCAAGAGATGATCGAGGTGGAGCATTAAAAACCGTGGATTTTCATTAAACGGAAGGACCGCTAATAATCTCTGGGATTGCAACCAGAGATAAACTGTGGTTCTGTCGTGGTTGGAATCTACGGGTTGCAAGGCCTTCTCGCTACTGATCCATAGGCTGATTCCCGTATTGGATGCTGTAGGAGAGTACCTTCGATTCATCCTGTTCCTGGGTGACTTGTATGGACGAATGTCTGACAGAGTATTTCCAAAGGGATCGCGTACATTGATTTTTATAAATGTACTTTTGTTAGTGGCGGAGTACGGCACTTCTCTTAGCTTAATGACCAGAGTATTTTTGTGGACATCAATTAGTGATATCTGGCGGATCTGACGATGTGGCATTCAAAGTGAATGGTGACCAAATGTTTAAAAAGGATAATGTAAACCTCAAGCCTCATCAACCGGGAAATGACAGAAATCAGGCAGGCAGCATGGCTATGTGGGTCACTCCCATTAGGATGTATAATCACCTATCTAGAGAAAATCCATTTCATTCTTGAATCTATTTCGATGCTGTCCCTTTTCAGGAAATGGTGGGTAGCTCCCAATCGTTGGTGATATACATTGGATACACTCAAGCTAAATGAGTGGTTGGCCATGTGAGGGCTGGGTTGCAAAAAGTTCTTGTTGAACCCAGTGTATTCACCTCTAGAGATACACTATCGGCAGGTGGTCCCATACCTTGTCATAGTTGGATCCAATTTCCAATAAGTGCCCGCGGTTTTGATTGTATACTATATATGTGGAGCGCGAGATGTAAGTGTTCTACTAGATTTTATTTACTTGTATTTAGACACTATTATAATATCAGACAAGATATTAGTTTCAAAAATGTTTTGGGCTACCGTAAGGTCAAATCCATCTGTATTTATGTGTGGATTTGGTCTTACGATTATCCTTTTCTTTTGAAAGATTTTAACTTTAAATTCAGGTCGTTTGATACCCTTAATACTGTGCGAGTTTTTTCTCACTCTGGTTCACCAGACCGACCCGGTGTTTTGTAAATGCTCAGGTTAGCCCGGGGTGTACAGGTTCAGGTTATCAGATGCTACGATGTCCAGAGATGAGCTGGAGATGTTTAGACGTATGATATTATATAGCTATTATTCCGATGTATGTTGTACATGGGACAGATTATTATGATTGTCCAGATGTGTTGTGGTACTCTGATATTGTAAGTGTATTCAAAGCTCTCAATAAAGTTATTTCTGTATTATATTTTGTTCTGCTGCGATGTGAGACTCTGATTCGGTGTTGTGTTGGTTCTTCTTCTTCTATTCTAATATTTATTTCTTTCTTATCTCACCCTCTGACTTCTTTCTTCTAGTAATCCATTTTCCATGCACTTTGGCTTGGACTGGTTAGGTTCAGTCAGCTCAATAGGTACCGGAAATCTGGGTCGCTACAAAAAAGTGGAAAATGAAAAAGTTCACATCTTCCGTCTTTCTTTTAATTACCTTTTTCCAACCATACTTGGATTTTATGAAACTATTCTATAAAGATCCCTTATTTTTCTATCGAAGTACAACCCTCATAAGAAATTTTTTCTCTGTTACCGATTTTCTTTTTCATCTTATCTTGGAAATTTTTATCTTTATCCATCTTTCCTTGTAATTTATCATGTTTGTTGCTTTATTGAATTTGTTGTTTCCTTTTTAGTTGTACCATATCTCTTTTCTTAACTTATTTAATTATCTGATCCAAGTTTAGTTTTCAAATATGACCTCTAGTCTTTCAGCTAAAACAGGAAAACAGACACCCTACACAGCTACTACTAAGGGACAAGAATCTTGGGACTGTGTCCCCCTTTGAAAAATTCAACCAACATGATGTAAAAACTTGCCCTCTAATGTCTAGTAGTCACCACTAGTCCTAGCTGTGCACTAACAATTATTTCAAGCAAAACCCTAGGCTTTTCAATGCTTAAGCATTCTACGGGAACTTACTATTATTCCAACATAATTATTGCTTTCTTCATAGCCTCAAATTTTTTTGTTTCCATCTTTCCTAGGCTCTAATCCTTACCTACTTAGTATTTTTTTAAACACGGTTTGGCCTTTTCCTTTCACTTTTCTTCCAAAAGTGTCAAAACTTTATTTTCCTCATCAAAACTTACTTTTTCCAAACCATAAAACATGTCATTTTAAAAAAATGTAAATCATCATCAATTTTTTTTTTCAAATCACAAAAACTGGAGTAGACAAGGACAACTAATTCTCAATCAGGCTTACGACTAGTTGTTACCTATAAGGTCGGTTCAGTCTCTTACTATAAGGTGCAACCATCTACTCTACTCTTAATTTCTGCAACTTACTTTGTCCAACCAAAATGATTTATCAAAAAGGATTATCATAAGAATAGAGATTTCAAAACTTCCTTTATTTAAATTTCATGTTATGAAATATAACAAGAAAACTAGCAAGCTACACATGCACTATAATATGCACCTTTTCCTCAGAGAATTTTATTTTCGACAAAATTTTAGCAAGAACCCATTTTACTTTAAAACTCAATATGTATACTTTACATAATTATAACTTTTAAAATTAATACTTGAAAACACCATAAACCATTTTCCCAAAACTTTTACAATTTCAAGTTCTTAAAAGTTAATAATGGGGTTAGACTCAAAGCGGGTTTCCAATTTTTTCTAGGCTTTCCTAGTCACTCCCACAAAGTCAATTCTCTCAACCATACATATTCCTAATCCATCTTTCTCTTTTTTTAATCTTTTTCCAATTTATAAGGTTTTACTGCCAAACCCACTAACCCAAAATACTAATCATATGGGATTCACCTTTCTCCCATACAAAATACATTGTACGCTTTCCACCCAAATTACCTAAGGGTCTCGGAATTCCATATTCCTTTCTTTTGTGTACAAAAAAGTCATCCGAATTCTTACCATATTATACTCTTTCTATTTAGTGGGTTCCTTTATGGATCTAGGAATATATATATATAATATATTTATATTTTTAAAAATACAAATACATACACACACTATTTATACAGGAATCCTAAACCTAAGCTCTGATACCAGATGTAACAACACGAATTCTGACAGACCGATTTTTTTTTCAAAATTCTAATCTACCGAAACTCGTGTTGATTTGCTCTGGTTCCTACAGAAAAGATAGAGATATAAAATATGTCAGAGCTCAGAAAATAGGAATGGATAAAATATAATGTACTCAAAGTATAGCCTTACTATATTAATAATACTACCCAACCAGTATCCAAAGCTATCATGTCTCTGCCACAAATCTAACCTACGAGTATGTTATGAGGAGGGGTCAGAACACAAGTTCTGGTGACTGGATTTAAATTGTACACTTTGGATAATCCTACATAGATAGTTCAATCACATTTCCTTATTTATTAGGTTACTTAGGTTAATAGCACTCAAGGTTTACGCACACGTCGTACCCATTTGCTTCCCACTAGATTAATCTAATACAGTATATATGTAGTTGCCCCCAATATTAAGGTAAACCCCATAGTACCCCAATCGCACGGTCTCCACCGAAATATACGCAGTCCCTCATCCTATGCCAAAGTGACATACGGATCTCTATATAACAATGTTATGCTCTGCATATATCTGTCAACTCTATGCTACGTAAGTGTAGGACTTCCACCTTCGATCAAATCAGATTCCATACTAGAGTAATGCCCTCAAGTCTACGATACACTACCCAGAGCAAACATGCGTGTATCTAGACTTTCCCACATACGTATCGTCAACTGTAGCTCGACGCCTTAACCGCACATCCTCTAATGTGGACCGAGTACCGTAGCAGGGAAATACAAGAAACACAAAACTCGGTCGAGAGCTTTTCCATATCTGTACAGGCGCGCCTTTAAGAGCCTCAAAATACAGTTATTCCTAAGGTCTGTTTTTCATAGTGGCTATGGCCCCACCTCGGCCCCTCCCTCAACTAGTAAAGACTACAAGAGCTAAGCGACATGCCCCTAACAACAAACAATCTAAATATCCAGTAGGCATATCCCCTCAACCACCGTACCTCGATAGTGAAAGGTGAATGGTATACTGGGTTTAGCTCTAGTATTTTCGCATCCCACTTGCTGCTGACGACGGGTATTCGACGATCTACTATCCTTGTTGGTCGTGACCTTTTGCCTCCCCATTGAGGCGACCGCCGAATAACCCTAGTGTCACCTCGTCATTGCGTTCTGGCTGCAAAGCTACTTTTACAGTCTAGGCCCACCCACCTGGCAGTTACGCGCAGATCCAACCTCTGAGAGCACAGTCTAAACATCTGCCACCACACAAAGGACTACCAGGAGCACCTTACGTACCTCAGGAAGTCACGTGCTTCCCCTTCTAGTCCTTCATAGCCAACAGAATAATCAGATGAACATGTGCTCCCCTCGCGTCTTTGGCACCATGATGATCTACCCCGTTGGGTTATTCAACCTGAAACGTGCGGATTGGTCCAAGCGCCTCACTTTAATATGTTATTAGACGCTATGTCTAAACATTCTTTTATGCGCTTTCTTTACCTCGTCGGGTTTTCATCTAACGTGGTTATCATCTTAACTTTTGTTTCAGGTTACCAAGTTCTTTCTAGCCCCTTATATCTCTAAGGAATGGGCCCCTCTCGCTTATTAATTTCAATCATATAACTTAACCCATTTAAGTTTATTAATGAGCCCACAACATGTTATTCTCTAGATTGTGATCCAAGGTCTGTTGTGACGACCGCCCATAACCCCCGCACTAAACAAGAGGAATAATGCGCTGAAAGGCGTGCCAGGCTGCTATGGACGATCATCATAGTAAGTGAACACATCGAAACTTGTCGTAGAACTCACAGCGCAAGGATAAAATATAATAGAACATATACAACAGGTGATAGTAATGAGGTATCATATAGCAAACTTTTGAAACTCTTTCAACATCCAGAAAGATTATCCAACTGATATCCAAGTTTGTACATAAGGCCTCACTACAACTCTCAAGCAACTCAAACAGCAGAAACAGAAATACTAGATAGAATAAAACTGGTACGCTAGCCTCCTGCTCGTCATCGCTCAGCTTCCTCGTATCACTAAGCTCCATTACCTGTAACCTGCTACATAGTCTGCCCATCCACAACCGGATGAACAGCCCAAGGTAATAAGAGGAGACATAAAACCATGAGTTAGACAATAGTCTTAGTGAGCGATAATACAACTAACAAACTTCAACAAGAAAGCATATGAGAATGGGTAAATGAACAACTTATCTACCCACATCACCAGAGAAGAACTCAACCTTATCTTCCCCACATCAGACAGTGATAGCCTTTACACCAAGCGTTTCAACCATTCATCCATAGAAACCAGAACACCCATTCTATCTTAGAGAACATACATAACATCCAGATTATATAAGTCTCACACAGACAACCGTAATCGAGTTTAACATTCCTCAAGTACCCTCGCCAGAGGCCTAAACCAATATCACTTAAGCACTCAAAGAACATCTCCCTCGACTTTGGATAATCTATGTGAGATAGTACAAACAGAACAAACAATCATCCATAATCGACTCTGGCTATCACCGCCAATCCTGCTTCGAAACCATCATTATCGTATGACGGCCAACCTTGCCATATGTCAAGGGCTAATGATAACCCCATTTCTAGCATGAACTCCATATGCCCAACCTTGGCAATGTCCAACCTTGACACTAGGCCTTTCCCCAACCAGAAAGACCCAGGGTACTCGACCAACAACCGGTCTTTTGGGCCTTTCAACGATACCCATCATACCCCTGCTTTGAGCCTGCTAGAACTTACGACAACGATGACTTCTCGGCCTTCGCACCTCTAATCGTCCAACCTTGACGATGTTTCATAGCTCAAGCAACCTTCTCGAGCAGCCATTATCCACCAACTCACGACCTTTGAGTTGTCTCCGCATTCGTTGTTCCACCTTGATCAGCGAACACGCTCATCACTTCGAGTCTTCCTACTTGAATCACCTCGAAGTTACGTCATCACTAGAAGTGTCCGATCAGAAATTTCCACTAGAAATGCCGACCAGACCCATCTGGACTGACCAGACCTCTTCCGGTACTTCTAGACCGATCAGACCCCCTGGACCGACCAGACCTCCCTTTGCTCCTCCTGGACCGACCAGGACCTTCCTGAGCCGACCAGACTCCCTCCTCAGCCTTCTGGACCGATCAAACCGACCAGCTCCAAGACCCAGTCAAAACCGACCAGTATTACTCCAGAATGACCAGTCAAAACCGACCAGCATTGCTCCAGAACGACTAGTCAAAACCGACCCCGATGCCTCCATTTCAACCAACCAGCTCCCTGACTTGCTCCCCAAGCCATAACGTGACCGACTACCTCAGTCCAGACCCTTATGGACCGACCAGAGCCATCAGACCGCCTCAACTGACCCGACTAGCTCTAACACCGACCAGAATGCCACCATCTGAAATCGACCAGAAACACTTCTGCTCCTTCTGGACCGACCAGCTCCAGGACGAACAGAAACCTGCACATCTCCAATTCGACTCCGATTTCGACCAAAACTTCGCCAAATGACGAATCCGACGAAACCAGCTTATCCGATTCATCCAAACGCAATCACAAACATGTTATGCAACCAACAATATCATCAATCTAACAATTTCCATCAAAACACATAAATTTCCCAAAACATGATAAGTGAGTCATATGAACATAAAAACGGATCTAACTTGCATAATCTTGAGAAAAATCATAAAATTAACCATTTAAATTATCTAGATCAGATCCTAAGGTGATTCATATATAAAATGGACTTAGCATGGTGTGGATCTAAGGAAAATAACATGGAAATGATGAAATTAACAACATAAGACCCATATACTTGCATGCATCCGAATGAGAGATGTAAATCACTCACCAATTATCCAAATCTAAACAAAAGCAATGAAAACGCAATCCGGACAGCGAACACTTCGAATCAAACTCTTCAATCCGATGAATTCGCCCTTGAGACGATGTAGATCTAGCCTCTTATGGTGTAGATCTTCGATTTCCCTCCTTGGATTTTGGAATTCTAATGGTGAAAAGATGTTAGAGGAAGAAGGAGATTAAAGCCTCCCCATAAGAGAATGGAAAATGCCAACCTTTCTCCATACCCCTTACCCCCTATTTATAGTCTCCACCCACCCTCTAATGGGCCTTCTCCAAATCAGCCCATTAGCCTTCCAAAACCTGAACAACCAACTGAAAAACTTTAAAACAGCGATTTCTCCCAAACCGCTGAACCAAATCCTTAATGTAACCACTCTACGGAAAGGGAATCATCAATTCCTTTCCAATGGCACAGGTCTCACCCTCTGATTCGACCTGAGTCAAAAATTATGCCCAGTACAAGACTGACAGGGGCAAAATGGTCACAAACAAAATCGGTAAAAATTATGGACATGTCACACATCCCCATAAGCAATATATCACAAGATGAGAATGATCCAACCCTCAGGGAATAAAATAAAAATATTTTACGATCTTCCGATACATAAAATGCGGGCTGTTACATTCTCCCCCCTTAAGAATTTCGCCCCCGAAATTCCAAGCAAACACAAGCAACCACAACAATTCTGCATGCCTATCATCCATGTGAAGCCAATTCTATCATCCAAACTAGCAACCATCAAGCCATGCATCCATAGCCTTATCCTAGCACGCGGAATTCTACCACACAACAACAAGATACAATGACACAACGAAGATACGATATCAAAGGGTCCTACCGACGAAGAGTTCTGGATGAGTCGCCCTCATGCTCTCTTCCGTCTCCCATGTACAATCGTCGCCATCTTCACTCCATTGTACCTGGACTAGCTTAACCGTCTTCCTCCTAAGCTGTTTCGTATCATTTCCCACAACATGAAGTGGCCTACGAGGTTTCGCAACTGCGGTCTCGACTTCTAAATCTTCATACTGTTCTGGAGATACCACCACATTCGAGTCGTGCAAAAACTTTCGTAGAAACGACACATGGAAAACATTATGCATACTCGACATCTTCTCGGGTAACTCCAACCTATATGCGATCTTTCCTATTCGCTCGACTATCGGAAATGGTCCAACAAACCTAGGAGCCAACTTCCCTTTACTTCCGAATCGAACCATATGCTTTAACGGTGAAATCTTCACAAAAACCATATCACCTACGTCGAATTCTAAATCCTTACGACGCTTATCGGCCTAACTCTTTTGACGATCTTGGGCTGCCTTCATTCGTTGTCGAACAATCTCGATACAATCCGAGGTTTCTCTAATCATTACAGGCCCAAGTAACAACTTATCTCCAGTTTCTAACCAACAAGCTGGAGAATTGCACGGCCTTCCATACAACGCCTCGTATGGTGCCATCCCAATAATCGACTGGTAGCTATTATTATATGAAAACTCAACTAGATGTAGATGGTCCTCCCATGATCCTCCGAAGTCTAACACACAAGCCCTCAGGAGATCTTCTAAAACTCGGTTGACTCTCTCGGTCTGACCAACAGTTTGGGGATGATATGCCGTACTTAAGCACAATTCGGTTCCGAAAGCTTCTTGCAAACTTTTCCAAAATCCACTCATGAATAATGGATCCCGGTCACTTACTATACTCTTTGGGACACCATGGAATCGAACTATCCATTTCACATAAAGCTCAGCCAATTTTGACGCTGTCCTAGTCGTCTTGACAGGAATAAATCTTGCACTTTTGGTCAAACGATCCACAATGACCCAAATCCCTTCATTCCCTGCCCTAGTTCTAGGTAGTCCATCGATAAAATCCGTCGATATCTGCTCCCACTTCCACGTAGGAACCTCTAATGGCTGAAGTAAACCACTCGGCTTCTTCTGTTCAGCTTTCACTAACTGATAGTTCATACACTTGGAAATGAATTTTCCAATATCTCTTTTCATCCCTTCCCAGTAGTAGACTCGCTTCATGTCCTGATACATTTTATTACCACCGGGATGAATCGTTAGCTTCGAGTGATGACATTCTCTCAGAACCTCATCCCTCAATCCGTCGTCATCAGGAACAACTAATCGTCCTTGCTTTCGAAGCCAGCCTTCTCGGTCGACCTCGAACTCCTTATCCTCTGGTTTCAGTTTCTGAATGGACTCGACAAGCTCAGCATCTTTCTTTTGGCCCTTGCCAATCCTTTCGATAAGAGTAGGCCTTATCGACAAGCTTGCCAATATTTCAGGTTCCAACTCACACCTTGGCCTGAAATCGAACCTTGCCAAATACTCGAGGCCCTTCCATTCCGAAAACATCGCTCCCAAACTTGCGTGTCTTCGACTCAATGCATCTGCAACTGCATTGCCTTTGCCAGGAGTATAGGCTATCCCAAAATCATATGATGCCAGAAACTCTAACCATCGTTGCTGCCGAAGGTTCAAATCCTTTTGGGAGAAGAGATACTTCAATGACTTGTGATCCGTAAACAACTCGAATCGTACTCCCAACAGGTAATGTCTCCACATCTTTAGAGCAAACACAATCGCTGCCAACTCCAAATCATGAGTTGGATAGTTTCTCTCATGTGGCTTTACCTGTCGACTTGCGTAAGCCACTACTTTATCCTTCTGCATTAGCACTGCTCCAAGTCCAGTACCACATGCATCAGTATATACCACCATCTCTTCATTCCCACTTGGAATGGTCAACACAGGTGCACTCGTCAATCTCTCCTTCAAGATTTCGAACGCTTGTTCACACTTCGCATCCCATGCGAACACTTGGTTTTTCTTCGTCAATCCTGTTAATGGTGCAGCCATCTTAGAGAAATCCTTGATAAACCTTCGGTAATAACCAGCCAATCCAAGGAAACTCCGAACATCCGTTGCATTCTTAGGTCTATCCCAGTCCTGGATTGCTGCAACTTTAGCGGGGTCAACCGCTATACCTTTTCCAGAAACAACATGACCTAAGAACCTCACTTCATCCTTCCAGAAGTGTTACTTTGAGAACTTAGCTTTAAGCTGATGCTTTCGCAAGATATCTAACACAACTCTCAAGTGCGTCTTATGTTCTTCCACATTTCTGGAGTAAACCAGTATATCATCCACGAACACAAGCACGAACTTATTCAACTGATCTCTGAACACTCTATTCATAAGATCCACAAAATACGCTGGTGCGTTAGTCAACCCGAATGGCATCACCAACCACTCGAAAAACCCGGACGGTGTCCTTAAAGCAGTCTTTGGCACACTATCCGTAGCCACTCTCGACTGGTGAAACCCCGTTGCCAAATCCATCTGAGAAAACACTTTGGCTTCGTGAAGCTGATCGAACAAGTCATCAATCCTTGGCAATGGATACTTGTTCTTCTTAGTCACCTTGTTCAGCTCACGATAGTCCACACACAACCTTAACGAGCCATCTGCTTTAGTTGCAAACACGACTGGTGCACCCCACTCGGAAACACTCCTCCGAATGAAACCTTTTCCCAAAAGGTCACAAACTTGCACCTCTAACTCTCGCTGTTCTCTAGGCGCCATCCGCCTAAGGGGCATAACAATTGGTCTAGCACCTTCGACCAAATCGATCCTAAACTCGATCTCACGATGCGGCGGCAACCCTTTGACCTCGTCAAAGACATCAACATACTCATTAGCGATCAGCACTGATGACAGGTCTTCCTGTGGAATCCCAAGCGAATATAGATAACTCACGAAGACCCCGTCTTCGCGCTTACATCTAATCAACACCTTTCGCCCTTCCACATCCCCGACCCTCACCTCTAGCTTCTCGCAATTCACCCTTGCCGCATACTTCTTGAGCCAATCCATGCCCAAGATGATCCCATACCCAGCGAAGTTAAGAACAAAGCAATCACACATAAAAGAGCAACCATGACTCGATAATACTAGACCACGGCAAATCATGCACAAACTGGACGAACCCCCAACTGGATTAGTCACGATCAATGCTCTATCACAAATCTCGGGTTCCAAACCCAAGCGACACACAAGCTCATTGCAGATGAATGAATGTTATGCTCCAGTCAAACAACACTCGAACTGAAACACCGTTAACGGAAAAAGTACCTTGCACCACAACACCCTTTCCCTTCTCCTCTGCAGTAGGAGATCTTGAAGAAGATGGCACAGCTTCCAAAGCATATGCCTTCACAATCTGCTTGCCCTTAGCTGATTCTGGACAATCTTTCTTCTCATGCCCAGGCTTTCCACACTTGAAGCACTTCTTCTCAGCTTTGGGATTCTTGCACTCATTTGAATAATGACCCTTCTGTTGGCAGTTAAAGCAAAGCACCTCACTCTTGGGTTTCTTTTGGCCATCCTTTCCTTTCAGTTGTTGTTGCTTCCTCTTTTTATTATTTCCACCCTGCTGTGGTTTCTGAACCTCCTTGGTTGCAGCAACAACATTTGCTTCCTTGGGAAACAAGCTCTCATGACGAATAGCCTTTTCCACAATCTTTTCAAATGAATCATCAAGGTGGTCCACAAGCGGCTTTCCAATATGAGCATCCAAACCCAAGACAAACTTCTCATTCTTCTGATAGGGTGTATCAATGTATGAACGAGCATATCTAGACAAAGCCTCAAAATCAGAAATGTAGTCAAGAACTGATCTGCCATTCTGCTTCAACTTTACGAACTTCTTGAAGAGAACGGACTTTTGAGCAGTGGAGATAAACTTTGCTTCAAACTTAGCTTGGAATTGCTCCCATGAAATCTCCTCTTTCGGAGTCTCGTGTATAACAGAATTCCACCATTCCATGGCCCTGCTCTGCAGCTGCCTTGATGCAAGCTTTCTCTTCATTGCATCCTCAATACCCAAGTCTCCAAAGATTCGAACACATGAATCCATCCACCTCTGAACCTCTTCAGCTGGCTCAGTTCCCTTGAATGGTTTCTCTCCTAGAGATGTAAAGTCCTTGCACATCTTTGCAAAATCTACCCTAGGAACTCGCACACCTACATCTACCGTAGCCGCCACTGGAGCGGGTACCCTTCGCATAATTGCTTCTGCCATGGCTTCAAACATGGCCGGGTAATCTGGTTCACCACCATTTCCCCTTCCAGTATTAGCTCCCCTAGCAGCGTGTCTTGATGGTCGTCTACTCATTCTAAATCTGCAATTTAGAATAATTAGCCACTTCCAAGAAAACTGCTAAAGAGATACAACCGCTACTACTATATATAGTAATATATATAGTAAACATCCAACTGAAATCTACAAATACGTCTCTCATATGTAATTACGTCTTCGAACTTTGGCCACAATCGTTGACCAGAGCTCTGATACCAAATGTGACGACCGCCCATAACCCCCGCACTAAATAAGAGGAATAATGCGCTGAAAAGCGTGCCAGGCTGCTATGGACGATCATCATAGTAAGTGAACACATCAAAACCTGTCGTAGAACTCACAGCGCAAGGATAAAATATAATAGAACATATACAACAGGTGATAGTAATGAGGTATCATATAGCAAACTTTTGAAACACTTTCAACATCTAGAAAGATTATCCAACTGATATCCAAGTTTGTACATAAGGCCTCACCACAACTCTCAAGCAACTCAAACAGCGGAAACAGAAATACTAGATAGAATAAAACTGGTACGCTAGCCTCCTGCTCGTCATCGCTCAGCTTCCTCGTATCACTAAGCTCCATTACCTGTAACCTGCTACTTAGTCTGCCCATCCACAACCGGATGAACAGCCCAAGGTAATAAGAGGAGACATAAAACCTTGAGTCAGACAATAGTCTTAGTGAGCGATAATACAGCTAACAAACTTCAACAAGAAAGCATATGAGAATGGGTAAATGAACAACTTATCTACCCACATCACCAGAGAAGAACTCAACCTTATCTTCCCCACATCAGACAGTGATAGCCTTTACACCAAGCATTTCAACCATTCATCCATAGAAACCAGAACACCCATTCAATCATAGAGAACATACATAACATCCAGATTATATAAGTCTCACACAGACAACCCTAATCGAGTTTAACATTCCTCAAGTACCCTCGCCAGAGGCCTAGACCAATATCACTTAAGCACTCAAAGAACATCTCCCTCGACTTTAGATAATCTATGTGAGATAGTACAAACAGAACAAACAATCATCCATAACCGACTCTGGCTATCACCGCCAATCCTGCTTCGAAACCATCATTATCGTATGATGGCCAACCTTGCCATATGTCAAGGGCTAATGATAACCCCAGTTCTAGCATGAACTCTATATGCCCAACCTTGGCAATGTCCAACCTTGACACTAGGCCTTTCCCCAACCAGAAAGACCCAGGGTACTTGACCAACAACCGGTCTTTTGGGCCTTTCAACGATACCCATCGTACCCCTGCTTTGAGCCTGCTAGAACTTACGACAACGATGACTTCTCGGCCTTCGCATCTCTAATCGTCCAACCTTGACGATGTTTCACAGCTCAAGCAACCTTCTCGAGCAGCCATTATCCACCAACTCACGACCTTTGAGTTGTCTCCGCATTCATTGTTCCACCTTGATCAGCGAACACGTTCATCACTTCGAGTCTTCCTACTTGAATCACCTCGAAGTTACGTCATCACTAGAAGTGTCCGATCAGAAATTTCCACTAGAAATGCCGACCAGACCCATTCTGGACCGACCAGACCTCTTCCGGTACTTCTAGACCGATCAGACCCCCTGGACCGACCAGACCTCCCTTTGCTCCTCCTGGACCGACCAGGACCCTCCTGAGCCGACCAGACTCCCTCCTCAGCCTTCTGGACCGATCAAACCGACCAGCTCCAAGACCCAGTCAAAACCGACCAGTACTGCTCCAGAATGACCAGTCAAAACCGAACAGCATTGCTCCAGAACGACCAGTCAAAACCGACCCCGATGCCTCCATTTCAACCAACCAGCTCCCTGACTTGCTCCCCAAGCCATAACGTGACCGACTACCTCAGTCCAGACCCTTCTGGATCGACCAGAGCCATCAGACCGCCTCAACTGACCCGACTAGCTCCAAAACCGACCAGAATGCCACCATCTGAAATCGACCAGAAATACTTCTGCTCCTTCTGGACCGACCAGCTTAAACCGACCAGCTCCAGGACGACCAGAAACCTGCACATCTCCAATTCGACTCCGATTTCGACCAAAACTTCGCCAAACGACGAATCCGACGAAACCAGCTTATCCGATTCATCCAAACGCAATCACAAACATGTTATGCAACCAACAATATCATCAATCTAACAATTTCCATCAAAACACATAAATTTCCCAAAACATGATAAGTGAGTCATATTAACATAAAAACGGATTTAACTTGCATAATCTTGAGAAAAATCATAAAATTAACCATTTAAATTATCTAGATCAGATCCTAAGGTGATTCATATATAAAATGGACTTAGCATGGTGTGGATCTAAGGAAAATAACATGGAAATGATGAAATTAACAACATAAGACCCATATACTTGCATGCATCCGAATGAGAGATGTAAATCACTCACCAATTATCCAAATCTAAACAAAAGCAATGAAAACGCAATCCGGACAGCGAACACTTCGAATCAAACTCTTCAATCCGATGAATTCGCCCTTGAGACGATGTAGATCTAGCCTCTTATGGTGTAGATCTTCGATTTCCCTCCTTGGATTTTGGAATTTTAATAGTGGAAAGATGTTAGAGGAAGAAGGAGATCAAAGCCTCCCCATAAGAGAATGGAAAATGCCAACCTTTCTCCATACCCCTTACCCCCTATTTATAGTTTCCACCCACCCTCTAATGGGCCTTCTCCAAATCAGCCCATTAGCCTTCCAAAACCTGAACAGCCAACTGAAAAACCTTAAAACAACGATTTCTCCCAAACCGCTGAACCAAATCCTTAATGTAACCACTCTACGGAAAGGGAATCATCAATTCCTTTCCAATGACACAGGTCTCACCCTTTGATTCGACCTGAGTCAAAAGTTATGCCAGTACAAGACTGACAGGGGCAAAATGGTCATAAACAAAATCGGTAAAAATTATGGACATGTCACACATCCCCATAAGCAATATATCACAAGATGAGAATGATCTAACCCTCAGGGAATAAAATAAAAATATTTTACGATCTTCCGATACGTAAAATGCGGGCTGTTACATCTGCAATCCACAATCCCTTTATATTCTTGTTTAATTCAAGGTTACAATAACATGGTCTACTTAATACATAATTAAGTATATCTCAATTTACATGTTTTCTGTCTAACATGTCACTTATCATTTATGATTAAATATAACTTATTTCATTTATATGTTTGCCTCACTCTTTCCCATTTAATTATAATTCCATCTTACATTGTCACTACCACTTATCGTTGTTTACTTACTAACTTGGTTCTCTTAACTAAGGTTCACTGATAAGTCACCTTTCCAATCATTATAACCTATGTTATTATTTCCTCTTGTCCCTAGGACAAGTCTAAACATGTTATTCTTATCGGCAAATTTCAAACTTCCAAGTTTACATATTACTTAATTTATAATTAAGAGAAACTTCTTACATTTCATAAATTTTCCCCTTTTTCTCTACTTATTACAAACAACTGGTTTCAGGCTTCCCCGTTTACTGATTACTTAATTTACAATTAAGTGCCACTTATCTCATTTCACTAGTTATCTCATTTCCTTACTAATTTATTATAACCTAGGTTATAATCTTCACTTGTCCCTTGGATAGGTCTACCAATTTTATAACATTTTCATTAGTGTAATTTATTTACAATACATCATTATCATTCACCGTTCATTCCCATTTCTTTTTACTGTTGTAATTATCTTTCATTCAATTCCAAACATTTCCATTAATTTCAATTAATGTAATTTATTAATCCTTCCATACACACACACACACACACACACACACACACACATATATATATATATATATATATGTTTATGCACTAAACCTCTCAATTTAAGCCTACACTTGTGGGTGCTGGATTTGCTAGCCGGTTCAGGGCAAATTTCTTCCATAAGTTGACATGACCTTCTGTCTTAGCACCGTTACATGTTTTATTTATGCACTTAGACCTCTCACATTAGATTTACCACTTGTGAATGTTGGATATGTCAGGCGATTTCGGGCAGACTTCTACAACAAGTGTATCTAACCTCGTGACTAAGCGCGGTTACAGTTTCTTATTTACTGTAAATCTTCTATATAATCTAGGCATGTCTACTCTTTCAAATTTCCACTGTAATATATATTTTATAGGTCATCATATTATGCTTGTTTTTTGTCATATGTTCTTTCTAACATATAATCAATTCTATTCTAACACGTAATTTTCTCTACCATTAATGGTCCAGGTACATAAATGTCACAAGTTAACATGGAATTGAAACAACAGTAACCGCTACGCATATTTTGACAAGTTTATCTTTCAACGTATAAATTTTCCCATATATTAGTATCTTACCATATTAATATTCCAACATGTCATATTCGTCACTTTAATCCTTTTATCATATGTTTAAACATTTCAACATATCATATTTAAACATGTCATAATAACATTTCAATACTTTCAATTATTCTAGCAAATTCACATTATACGATAACGGGGTATGTTAAACGATAATATATCATTATCAAAAATGATATAACTTAAATCCACTCACCTTGATATGCCGATCTAGAAAAGAATCTCTTTGGATTGGTTGCAGATAGAGAGTCATGAGTTTGTACTGTTGCTGCAGTTGAAAACGCCTTATTTTCTGAATTTATCGTTGTTGACGATAAATTTTCTTTTCTTTAATCTTCATTTAGATAGCGCCCCCATATTATAATTAATAATTTTATTTAGAAATTATATGGAGGAAGGAGAAAAGAGTGAAGAAACAGCAAATGAGAATGGAGAGCTATATGGTCCTTTATATAAGAAGCTTAAATCGATGTTAACCATCTATTTTCCCTGATGAAGTCTATTCTCTCCATGTCATATAACCAATAGGAAGTTTCCACATCAATAATAATTTTTAATTGGACCTATAGAATAAAGCCAGCAAGGCATGCATTGTCACTTCCTACCAATTAAATGTGCCAATTAGGCGCAAAAGTTTGAATTTCGAATGTTTGAATTGTTTTGATGCAAAAATTTGATTTTCGAATGTTTGAATTTTCTAGAGTTTATTTAACTATTACATTCACATGTAATTTTCTTATACGTACACAATTTTTCTAACGATCATTGTACGCATATATATATATATATATATACATATATATATATATATATACATATATATATATATGCAAAATTTTCGTTTCATTTTTAAAATTCAAACGGTGTTGCATCGTTATTTGATTCTTGCCATATTTCATTGATTATAGCCTTATCTTGAATTTTATCTTTTGTTTACATATATTTCTACACATATATATATATATATATATATATATATATTCTCATGTATATATACATATATTTTCTTTATTTCCTTACATATTCTTATTTCCTTATAAGTATATATATATATATATATATATTCTCAAGTATATATACATATATTTCCATATATTTTCTTTTGCTTATATATTTGTATGTTCAGTTGGCCCTCTCTAAAACAAAGATAAAAAATTTGTCGTCACCAGAATTCGAGCCCCCAACCTCTATGTTACATGCCCAATGCCTTGACCAACTGAGCTATGTTGCCTTTTGTTAATAAGTTTATAAACAATGGTAATCATTGTTCTCCTTCTTTTACCTTATTTTCATGTTTTGCTACCACACTTCATTTAAAGGTTGCTCTTTCATCTTGAATCGGTTTAATGCAATCCATAGGTATACATTGACCAGAAAATCGCCATGAATGCAATAAAGCTAATCCCATGGCCAAATTCTGGGAGCTCTTCAAAATTTTCTTTTTCTTATATGCATTATTTAATTGTTTAATTGTTACAAAATGCGGGATGTTACAATTATGATCATAAAATTTACCAAGACATATCCACTTCACCTTTCAGCCTACAAAGATCATATAATGATATTTTGTGGCCATTTTGCTGTGATAAAACCTTATTTTGGTCATAACTTTTGATAAAATTTGAAGTAGATGCTCTAACCTATCTCATTATTTCAAGTAAGGCTGTCAATACATACTTTCAGATATAGATAGTGCTATATCCTTATCCATATTCGAAACCATTTTCGGATATCTGTATCCACAAATACGGACAAATATCGGGTAATTATCCTATCCACTAACGATCGATCAATCAAGAAATATAATTAAAATTATTTTGTTTAACATAAATGTTTTTCAATTCCACTTATCACAAAACTGAAAAAAATAAACATATATAATGAAATTAAATAGATTTGAGTTGCTAACATGCATTTATTGCATTAAATATACACCTTCGAATTAGTAAAGCAACACACAAATATCATTCATTGTATTAAAATACATATAATTTAAAGCATAATGTTAAAAGTGGACAAATAATTTTTGGATGTGGATATCTCTGTATCTGTGACGGCCCGCCCAGCACCAACCAATATTTCCAATGAAAGTGCGTTGTGCCAATGCCCGACTAGCACGGGACGGTCACTAAAGAAAGGAATTTGAACTAACAAGGAACCTATAGAATGTCTCACGGCGCATGGGATAAAATATAATAATAACATAATTTTGACATAAAACAAACGAGACAGTTCATAAGGTGAAAACTAAACCATCATAGTAGCATAAAATCCAAAATACAGCTTATCATCCAAACCAACATTATTACAACTTTGAAATACTGTCTCTAAAGTAAAAGAAAGAGGTACAATACAAATGCCCAAAGTAGTGACCAGCAACAACACATGGGGAATATATATATATATATATATATATATATATATATATCATACATGGAAGCCTCCTTCTCGTCTCCGGTACAGCTACTCGTGCATAATCACCTGACCTGTCTCTAGTCTACTCGTTTAAGAGCACCCAGAGTAATAATAAGAGACATAAAACTCTGGATCAGACAAAAGTTTGGTATGAGCGATAAGAAGAAAATAGAACAATAACAGGTATACATAACCATACTTGAACCTTGACCTGCAACCAAAGAGTTAGCACAACAGGATGTACAATACTCTAAGGTGACAATAACACATGGTGTGAAAATAATGGGGAGGGGGTGTGCATGTCGTGGTAATAGAAAACATCAAGCATATCAATCATCCTCACATCTCTCACTCAGTGCGTAAAGCATACGATATCCACCACTTTGATCACCCAATTCTTAGTTACGATCAATCTGCCCCATGGAGACATGACGGCTCCACTGCACTAAACCACAACCACTAATACTTTGCTATGTCCACTTTGCCCATAGAGTCATAACGACTCCACTGCACTGGCTCATAACCTTGCTACGATCGCTTTGCCCCATGGAGACATAATAGCCCCACTGCATGGATCCATAGCCAGTATCCGTCTCTCAGCGGTGAGTCAAAGTTAAAGACATCGATAACCCCTTTGCACATCCCACAGCAAAGTCCAATTCAGGAAGTTGACTCGTTGGTTTCCATCTGGATCCCGAGTTCTAACTTCTCACTTGGACTCACTTTGCATCTCGGGTTTTGGTCGAATTGGAGTGGGTCTTCAGAAGAGTCGTTGCGTAGTAGTATTGGAGATCCAAACCTGGTTCGGTTTGGCTTACTCGGTTCGGTTCGGCATATGGTGCTCAAGCTCCCCATTCATTTCGGTTCAATTCTCTTCCCTCGGTTCGGTTCGGGTTCATCTCCTCCATGCGGTTCGGTACGGCCTTTCATATGCGGTTCGGTTAGGTGCTCCTGAAACAGTTCGGTTCGTCTCTCCTGCTCCAACTCGCTTACTCCGATCCGGTCCCACGTCCCAACTCCAACTCTATCCGGGTGGCCTTCCTTCTTGCCAAGCTGAGACGACCCCAAACCCGTACTAATGGTGGCAAGGGTAATCTTTGGAATATAACACAGAAACAGATAATAGCAGAATCGAAATAAATAAATACATCAGATAATGAACAAATAATACACTGGATAATCGAAATCATCTGAGTTACATAGTATACAGGATCATACTTAGTATAAATACAGTTCAGCTATACATAAATGTCTATAGCGGAAAACAAACATAGTGTACAATAGAAGCTGAACAGCATAAAAATAGATAAATGATAGAATCCATCTTCAGCTACAACTATCCAGAAAAAGCCTGCTAAAACCTAAAGATAAGGCAGCCCGTGTAGAAAAAGGGGCGCCCAAGTTTGAAAGTGAAACAAACTACGAGTCAGTCATGGGACTGGTATGAGAAATCTACTTATCACATTATACAATTAGCTAATCGCAGGACCACGCCACTTTCGTGGAACGGGTTTACTCCATTGGATTGCTAGTGCTTTAAAACAATTAAATCTTTTAAACATCGCAATGCTTTTTGTAGAAATGAAGCCATTATAGGACTCAGTTCCCATCAAACAATGCAACGCAAACCGGAGGATAGAGTTTTACCTTATAATGGCCAAAATATGCTTGATACGAATAAAAAAAAAGCATTTGATACTATTACTAGTGTTTACATGTTTCAAAAACAATTTCGAATCATAACTATCAATCGACGGCATGGGTACCATATATCATGTCGCCATATGTATATACAATCAGAACCGCACATTCACGTATTTGGAAATTGGATTTCCGCCACGAACCAAGGTAAAAGATAGTCCTTACCGAGTTCGAGATGCTCTAGCCCATGTCTCAGGCACAACCGCAGCCGTACCTTGGATCGTCAGGGTCGGTCCACACGGAGTGGATGATAATGCTTGAACAATGCGTTTCCCCGCCCTATGGGGCGTCAATGAGCCAACGAATGACTCCATCGGTCCCGGATCGACCGATATATCCGAGGCGCCTCGCAACAAAAACAACCACATAGGTGAAAATAATATAAATGTCAGCAAGTTTAAGCACCGATACCACCTCTAGCTAGAAAGAAACGCACGTCCCCCCTGACGTCCTCTCCCATTTCTGGTTTATACCGGGGTGTGAGGTTCGCGAATTCACGTTATACACAAAGCTACGCCACGCAGGCGGTGCTTTGATCATCACCATAAGACTATGCTTTTCAACAGAAGCCCTGATCACTGCATTTTAGCATGCCATACAAGCAATTCACGCCATGTAACTGATGGCTATCAATCACACAGAATGAATTCCAATGTCAGACACACAGTCCATTTACAAGTTCGTTCTGGGTCTGAACGAAACCGGAGGCACTATATACCTCGCGAACCCATCGATCTCCACGTACGTCTGGACGATCACCACTCATTATCCATATTTTGAGATGCCTCCCAATCAGGACGTCAGTTACCATCCAAATGAGGTGAAGATTTCCGGTCTTCAACCACCGTCTTTATCTTCGATTACTTATCGTCGATTCAGTTATTCAGAATGGGATAAATCCGGTCTTTCTAAACAACTCGCGTATATAATAAACAAGTGCTACACAAACACACATACGCATCATTTCAATTCATCAGTCACTAACCGTAAATCAGTAAGAGAACAATTTCCCAAACATTAACCCCGAAGGCCGAAACCAACATCAGATCAAAATCCAGGAAACCATTCGACTTAGCCAACCTTCAGTTAGTTTCTAAATTTCACATTCCATATCGTTTATAATATTTTATAATGATTTATCACTATTTTTATTTGTTTTAAAAATATCCAATTCATTCAAACGACGCTTCGGGCCATAACACGGCCGTAGCGCTGTTTTTCTTCAGATTTGATTTACACATATCTGAAAATCTAACCGTTGGATCTTCACAAAATTTACATCATTAAAAAGATCTTTTCAAAACGAATCCAAGGTTCCAGTTTTGGGAAAATCCGACGGTCGGATGTCCCGGTACAATCGTTTGATGTTTCGATTTCTAAATACGAACTGCAGCGTCGTTATTTGATTAAATATAATTATATATATATATATATAATCGATTCTGGCGCTGTTTTTCTTCAGATTTGAATTAAACATTTCAGACAATCCAACCATTGGATTTTTACAAAGTTGATGTTGTTGGAAAGATATTTCCAAAGCGAGCCCAACGGTTTCGGTTTCGGGAAAATCCGATGGTCGGATCTCCTGCACTAATCGTTTGAAATCACGGTTTCAAAACACGAACTGCAGCTTCGCTATTCGATATATTTCAATTCTATATATATATATATATATATATATCGATTCTTTGATTTCAAAACTATATTCTTTTCATACATTTGATAAAAATGATATTTTTATCCAACCGTCAATTATTTCAATACTTCGCTATTTTCAACTATTCGTGTATATATAGTAAAAATGTGATTTTTATTGTAAAACAATTCATTTCAAAACACGATTATTTTATATAGTTCATATAGATGTAAAAAAATATGATTTTTATTATAAAACAATTTATTTCAAAACACGAATACCATGCAACACATGGATTTCTATTCAACGAATGAATTTCTATTAAACACATGAAGGTTTTCTATAGTTTGTATATATATAGTAAAAATGTGATTTTTATTGCAAAACAATTTATTTCAAAACACTACCATTTTATATAGTTCATATAGATGATAAAAATATGATTTTTATTATAAAACAATTTATTTCAAAACACGAATACCTTTTAACACATGAATTTCTATTCAACGAATGAATTTCTATTCAACACATGAACGGTTTCTATAGTTTGTATATGTATAGTAAAAATGTGATTTTTATTGCAAAACAATTTATTTCAAAACACTACTATTTTATAGTTCATATAGATGATAAAAATATGATTTTTATTATAAAACAATTTATTTTAAAATGCGAATACCGTTCAACACATGAATTTCTATTCAACGAATGAATTTCTATTCAACACATGAACGGTTTTCTATAGTTTGTATATATATATATAGTAAGAATGTGATTTTTATTGTTAAAACAATTTATTTAAAACACGAATACCATTCAACACATGAAGGTTTTCTATTCAACACACGAATATAGTTTCAACACAGGAAAATAATTCTAACACATGAATATTATTCAAAATTTCGGCAGCATAACGGCAGGGTAGTTAAAACCGGGGCCGTCCCTAGTACGGCTCCTTGCTCTACCTTAAAGCCTCGCAGCTTTTGACAATGGGGATTAATGCATCTAGTTCGCACGCATGCGGCATGTATATTTTTTTCATTTCCACAAACTAATCCTATGTGATTTCAACCAAATATTTCTCAACCACAAACGGGTATTTTTCAACCACAATCAATTAATTTCAACCACAAACAATTCTAATCAACCATTCGTAATCAACCAATTTTCACACCAATCACAACCAATAAATATCGTCCGTGGTTTGTGGACGAGGGGCGTATATATATATATATATATATATATATATATATATAAGCATTTCACTTCTATTCAACACATATATAATTTTTACAATGCATATATAATTATATATCGAACGTACAACTTATACAACGCTTATACAAGAGGTGTACAACGCTTATATAACTCATACATCGACTATATAATTTATACATCGTCGTTTTCCGTATCGTTTATAATTTAGAAATCTCACATTGGGCTCCACTCCACCAAAAATACCAGAAGGCTCAGAAAAATATGCGGTCTCTTCTAAAAGGTAGAAGACGTCGACACGAGTCCACTATCTTTTGTTTCACTGAATTTCGACAACACAGCAAAAAGATATGATTTTTACAGTGAAATCAAAAATCGTAGCGCTTTAAACTACTATAATATAGTTTATATAATTTAACAGTCGTATACCTTCAATTTTTTTCAAAACTAGGTTTTGAAATAACTTCCGATCCAAAGAACGTTGCGTTGATCAGACTACACAGTGTCGAAAGGGGTGGAGAAGGCTTCTCGCGCGTGGTGGTGGCGTCAGATCCGATCGTCGGAATCGGGTGCGGCGGCGGTTGGAACTACGCGACTTTGAGGGGCTCGTTCGCACGGAACTCGAGACGAGGAGGAGCAAGGCTGGTCTTGATTTGAAGAGGAGGAGGAGTTGGACAAAAACCTTAACTGTCGGAGGGGCTGAAAGTGGAGGAGGCGGTCGGAAAATAGGCTGGAACGTTCGAACAGCAGCCGCCGTTAATCGGACGAGATAAAAAGGGTTTTTTGATTTTTTTATATTTTTAAAATTATTAAAGGAATAATTTGATTGGCCGGGAGCTTTTAAATAGGGGTTTTCTAACACGACCTCCAATCCGAACCCAACAACTGTCGTCCCTAGTGTTTTACGCCTATTCCGAACACAATGGGAAGTGTTTCGTAGGCCCATTTGACTGTTTAAGTCAGTTTTCCTTCAATTTAAAATATATAACATTCAATATTCGATTTGAACGTACATTTTCAATTTTCCAGGACCACAAACTGATTCGAAAAATTCCAAAAAAATAAATCTAGCTATGTTTTGACGATACGGTCCCAACAAAACTAGTTTCGTTGAATTCTGAGACCGTTTGAAAAACGGCCCATTTCTGGTCGATCCAATTTTACTATAATTGACCAAAACACGTTTTCCCTGCCACGCTCACATATTAACTTCAAAAATTATGAAATTTGAAACCTATTAAAAGATTAACAACTCGGATCCAACAAAAGTGGTTTCGTTGAGTTCCGAGGTCGTTCGCAAAATGGCCATTTTCACGGGCTATATAAACTCCATAGTGACCTTTCAGAAAATTCATTTTGCCATAACTTTTGCTTCCCGCTATGAAACTTCGATTTTTCAGATTCGTTATAAAGGTATTCACTAACAGATTTAAATATTTTTGGTTTCACTCGAATCCGTTTTGTTTTGCACCCGGGTTTGTCAGTCCAAGTTTGAATTCAAATTTTGAAACTGCCACGCCATTTCAGGCCTTGTTTATAATTCAAAGTGATTATTTTTATTTTCAACTTTGATTCAAACTTACCTTTCATCATTATTATTTGAAATATTTATTTTAAATATTTAAAATCCACTAAAATAGCCAATTTAAAATTTTTAAATTGGTTCATATTTTCCGGGTCATTACACAAGCCCCCTCTAGTGCCAAGTTCCGATCCGAATTGAATCCCCTTGCCCAGTTCTCTTACCCGATTTGAGCCCCATATTCGACCCCATCTGAAACCCTACACATTTCTTGCAACTTTTCCAGCGAATGTTTTACGCTATACGATGGCGTTTTCGACCATTCAAACTTTTCTAATCAATCACAAAGCATACCATACAGTCATAGCAACGTATAGAATTAACAATAAACACCAAAACAACAATTTAACATGTCAATATGGATCAAACATACCCAAAAACCTATGTTTTCCCCTTAATCCCCCCTAATCATGTTTAATCATATAATTAGCAAAACTTATCCAAATTATCCTAAATTTCTATCAGAACACTAAAATAATATTTTAGAATTTCTACACATTTTTCCAGATTTTTATAAAGCATAATTTTGCTAATTATCACTAATCACCCCCAATTGGCTATAATTAGTGAAAAACAATGCAAATCACTCACCTTAGCCACAAATTAATCTTAGATCTGAAAATATCTCTGATTTGGGTTGAATCCCTATGTGTTCCAGCAGCTCTATCCCAAATTCTATGCTAATTTGCCTTGGTTTGATGTAGATTAGGCTAATCCTTGATTAGAAAGTGATTAGAGTGTCTTTAGGAGGTAGAAGCCATTACTAGGGTTGAAGGAATGAAAGTGGTGGCTGCAAAAATGATAAAGAAGGGTTTCTCTAGTCCCTTTCCTTAAATACCCCTAATCCCGAAATCCCCCAATGGGCCCAGTTGCTAATTACCCAATTAAGCCTAGTTAAGGTGTTTTTCATCTGCCAAACCTTATTTTAGCCATATCTCCTAAACAGTAAGTCCGTTTGGCTAATGTGACCACTCTATGGAAAGCTAAACCATCTTTCGAATCCAATGGAAGTGGTTTTAGGTCAAAACTCCTTACCAACCAAAAGTTATGGGCAAAACATGATTCGCTAGGGGCAAAACGGCTATTTAAAAATCAGCAAAAATCGTGAACATGGAAAATGACCCCAATAGTCGTTCCCCAAAGTTACACGACCATACGACTTCGTATGAAAATTAAATAAATATTCTACGATCCTTCGATGCGTAAAATGCGGGTCGTTACATTCTTCCCCCTTATGAAATTTTGCCCCCGAAATTCCCTTAACCAAAAACATACAAAGGTGTTCCGCATGCCTATCATTCATTCACAAAAAATCAAACATACACAACAAGCACAACAAGCCTACCCTAGCATGTTGTGTACTAACAAAGGAAGAAATTATCACTATTAAAATCTTACTAGGCAAAGAGTTCTGGATGTGATTCCCTTATGCTCTCCTCTATTTCCCAAGTACAGTCACTCTTGTTCTCGCCCCACTGAACCTTGACCAATTTCACCGCCTTCCTTCGATGTTGCTTCATATCGCTCTCGACAATACGGATCGACTTGCGATTCCCAATCGCCTCGGGTTTTCGATGTCATCCAACTGATCCGGTGAAATAGTCATATCGGGGTCGTGCACGAACTTCCTTAACTGGGAAACATAAAACACATTATGGACTCCCGCCATCTTGTCTGGCAACTCAACTTTATATGCCAAATTCCAACTTGCTCGGGAACTGGGAATGGACTAACAAATCTTGGTGCTAACTTGCCTCTCCCGCCAAATCGAATCACGCTCTTTAACGGAAAAATCTTGAAAAACACCAAGTCACCAATGGAGAATTTTAAATCTCTTCTCCTCTTATCAGCATAACTCTTCTGCCTATCTTGAGCAGCCTTCATTCACTGTTGGATAACTTTGATCTTGTCGAATGTTTCTCTTATCACATCTGGCCCAAGCACGAACTTCTCACCAGTTTCTAACCAACATGATGGTGAGTTACATGGTCTTCCATACAAAGCTTCAAATGGAGCCATACCAATACTGGACCGATAACTATTATTATATGCGAACTCCACTAGATGCAAATGGTCATCCTATGATCCACCAAAATCCAATATACAAGCTCTCAAGAGATCCTCTAATATACGATTCACCATCTTTGTCTGACCGTTCGTTTGAGGTTGATACGCGGTACTGAGATGTAATTCTGATCCTAAATCCTCTTGTAAGCTCTTCCAGAATCCACTAGTGAACAACGGATCTCGGTCGCTCACATTGCCTTTGGGTATTTCATGAAATCTCACTACCCACTTCATATATAGTTCCGCTAACTTAGCTGTCGTTCTATTCTACTTGACAGGTATAAACCTTGCACTATTGATCAGTCGGTCCACAATCACCCAAATACTATCATGGCCTGATCTAGTCCTTGTAACCCATCAATGAAATCCATTGAGACTTATTCCCATTTCCATTCTGGGATTTCCATTGTTTGTAACAAACCACTAGGCTTCTTTTTCTCAGCTTTAACTAGCTGACAGTTCATGCATTTGGATATAAACTTCCCGACATCTCTTTTCATTCCTTCCCAGTAGTAGGTCTGCTTCATGTCTCGATACATTTTGTTACCACCTGGATGTATAGTTAGTTTTAAGTGATGACATTCTCTAAGCACTTCATCTCTCAGTCCATTGACATTGGTTACAACCAATCTACCGTTCTTACAAAGCCATCCTTCTCGATCAAGCCTATACTTGTTCATTTCTGAACCGACGATACCCATTTCTAACTTGGAGATGATTTCTTGTATCATCCCTCTGACTGGAACCAATCTGCTCAATCAAAGTGGGTCTGATCGTCAAACTTGCTAACATCTCTGGATCTAATTTGCACTTTGGTTTGAAATCGTACCCTACGATATACTCCAGTTGCTTCCACTCAAGAAACATAGCCCCTAAACAGGCATGTCTCCTACTCAATGCATCGGCTACCGCATTGCCCTTTCCTGGTGTGTATGCGATATAGAAATCATAGGAAGCCAAAAATTCTAATCATCTTTTGCTGTCGGAGATTTAGATCCTTCTGAGAGAAGAGATACTTTAACAATTTGTGATCGGCGAACAACTCGAATCTTTCTCCCAATAGATAATGTCTCCACTTCTTCAATGCGAAAACGATCGCTGCCAATTCCAAATCGTGGGTAGGGTAGGGTATCTTTTCTCATGCGGTTTCAGTTGTTGACTTGCATAAGCTACAACCCTACCTCCTTGCATCAATAAGGAACCTAGTCCAGTACCACATGCATCCATGTATACTGTCATCTCTTTATTCCCTTTAGGAATGACTAACACTGGTGCACACGTCAGCTTTTCCTTTAGGCTCTTGAATGCATTTTCACACCTTTCATCCCAAACGAAAGCTTTATTTTTCTTGGTCAACTTAGTTAACGGCGCCGCTATCTTGGAGAAGTCTTGGATAAACTTACGATAATATCCAACTAATCCCAAGAAACTTTTCATGTCTATTGCAATCTTGGGCGTAGACCAATCTTGTACCGTAGCCACCTTCGCAGATTCCACGGCAATACCATTCTCTGAAACAACATGGCCCAAGGATCTCACTTCCCTCCTCCAGAAGTGACACTAAGAAAACTTCGCTTTCAATTGGTGTTTCCACAACACCTCCATCACTATCCTCATATGTTCCTTGTATTCTTCCTCTATCCTTGAGTAAACCAAGATATCATCTACGAACACAAGAACAAACTTATTTAATTGATTTATGAATATTTTATTCATAAGATCCACAATATATGATGGTGCATTAGTCAACCCGAATGGCATGACCAACCGCTCATAGAATATAGACGGTGTCCGAAATGCCATTTTAGGAATACTCTCAGCTGCTACTCGGAGCTGATGAAATCCTGTCGCGAGGTCCAATTGGGAGAACACTCTTGCTCCCTCCAATTGATCAAACAAATCATTTGTCCACGAAAGAGGATACTTATTTTTCCTAGTCACTTTATTCGACTCACGATAGTCCATACATAAACGAAGGGAACCATCTGCCTTGGTAGCAAATACAGCTAGTGCTCCCGACTCAGAGACATTTCTTCTAATAAATCCCTTCTTCAAAAGATCGGTTACTTGCACCCCGAGCTCTCACTGCTTCCTTGGTGCCATACGACGAAGTGGCATCACTATAGATCTGGAATCTTTCACTAAATCAATACGAAACTCAATCTCTTAGTGTGGTGGAAGTCCGGTCACTTCCTTGAAGATATCCGGATACTGGCCAGCAATGGGAACCCCTGATAACTCGTCCTGCGGGATGTCGAGGGAATTTAGAAAACTAGCCATCACCTCATCACTAGGTAGGCCACCAAACACTACCCTCCGCCCATCATCCACCCTAATAATCATCGAAAATCCCTCACAGTCTACCACCACCGCATATCTTTGGAGCCAGTTGACTCCCAAAATAATGCCAAACCTAGTAAAGCCCAAAACAAAGCAATCACAAGCAAACATACGTCCATGACTCGATAAGACCACATTACGACAAATCATACTAAGGCTAGTCGAACCACCAATCGGGTTTGTCACAACTAAAGGTCTATCAACTACCTAGGGTTCCAATCCCAACCTATCTACCAGGTCACTAGATATGAAGGAACGGGAAGCCCCAATATCAAATAATACTCGAACATGAATATCATAAATAGAAAGCATACCTTGAATGACGACATTCTTTCCTTTCTCCGCCGCAGTTGGGGCATTCTACGAAGAAGGAACAACGTTAATAGCATATGCTTTCACAATCTGCTTCTCTTTAGGGGGGTGCGGACATTTATCCTTGTGATGTCCCACTTGGCCGCAGTTGAAGCACTTCCTGCCAGCTAGCTTTGCTCGACATTCTTTAGCATAATGGCCCTTCTTACCACAGCTAAAGCACTTAACTTCTTTCTTATTCTTCTACTGACTATCTTTAGCCAGGCTCTGACTCTGCTTCCTTTTAATTTGAGAATTTTCTTGCCTTCACCGCTTTCTTGCGGCTTTGGCACCTCTGTAGATGCATCAGTAATTCCAGCCTTAGGCTTAGGATAAAGGCTCTCTGATCTCAATGCTTTTCCAACAATCGATTCAAAAGTCTCATCAATATAGGTTATAAGTCTTTCCCCCAAGTACTGATCTAAACCTGTTATGAACTTCTCATTCTTCTTCTCTGGAGTGTCAATGAGGGATTTTCCATACTTCGATAAAGTATTGAACTCAGTAATATACTCCGAGACTACCCTACTTTTCTGGTTAAGCTCCGAGAAATTCCTAAACAACTCTGACTTCTAAGTAGTTGGGATAAACTTATCACTGAATCGGGCCTTTAACTGATCCCAAGTAACTTGATCCTTAGGGGTAGCTGCCTTAATAGCATTCCACCAATTCGTAGCCTGTCCTTGCAACTGACGGGATGCTAGCTTTCTCTTCATTGCATCATCGATCCCTAAGTCCTTGAAGATACGCTCACAACTATCGAGCCAATCCTGAACTTCTGTGGCCGATTCCGTTCGGTGGAACGACTTCCCACCAAGACTAGAGTAGTCCTTACAGAGCTTGGCGAAATCGGGCCTAGGCGCCTGCATTACTGCACCACCACCATTTGCAGCATTAGGAATTGCCCTCTGTACATCCCTAAGCATCTCTCTCATGAAGTCAGTGAACATCGTCCTCATATTAGGAGAATTCCTATTATTGGCTCCTGAACCAGTATTCCTCATATATCGGCTCATCGTTCAATCTGTAAGGAGAAAACGATTAACCAACTCATCAGTGGTGCCAGTGCAGTGCGACTCCATCCTTAGATATACTAATGGCATATATATATATATATATATATATATATCTTTTGAAAACCAAAATATCACAAATACGCACTCTCATGTACGTACTATCTCTCCGTGGTATCTTTTCCTAGGTTAACTACGGAACCTAGAGCTCTGATACCAAGTGTGACACCCTCTCCCCCTGGCACCAGCCGACATTTCTAATGAAAGTGCACTGTGCCAATGCCCGACTAGCTCGGGACGGTCGCCAAAGAAAGGAAAAGAAAGAAATTTGAACTAACAAGGAACCTGTAGAGTGTCTCACAGTGCATGGGATAAAATATAATAATAACATAACTTTGACATAAAACAGGCGAGACAGTGCATAAGCTGAAAACTAAACCATCATTGCAGCGGAAATCCAAAATACAGCTTATCATCCAAACCAACATTATTACAACTTTGAAATACTGTCTCTAAAGCAAAAGAAAGATGTACACTATTAATGCCCAAAGTGGTGACCAACAACAACACAGGGAGAATATAAATATATATATGGGTGTGTATATATATATATTGAAAATGGGTTCTTTATTATGACTTATAAGAATTGAAATAGAGAGATCTACCTCTTTAAATAACCTTACCAGTGTAGTAATGAAAAAGAGTGCAGCATCCCCTATTATACAATCTCGAATACAGTATATTCTCACACATACGAAGCACAACGGAGAAAACAAAGCTAAAAACAAAACACACATCATCTAACAAGATTCAACAAACCAGTCTCTCCAAACCAACAGACAAAAAAACAAAAAAAATCCCATTCTCCAAAGTCAACCAGGATCCGTTAGTTCAATACCCCACCGCTGCAGAAGATCTCGCTCCTCCGACGTGCCTCGACGCCTTCGCCCCCGCAATTGCAGCCGAATATCGATCTCCGCAAGTCTGTTTCTCTGAAACATGGAGCAAGCCCTATTTTCAAAATGCCTTCGATTTCTCTCCAGCCATATGTGGTGAATGATAGTGGCGGCGCCTGTATAAGCCAGATCCTATACAATCGAAGCCACCGAGAAAGATTGCTGTATGAAAGAGATCCCACGTTGCAAAGAGTGGAATCTTAAATGATCCAAACCCAACTTTGCTAGGAGCTGATGCCAAAGGTTTGTACTGTATTTGCACTGTGCAAACATATGTGTACGGCTTTCATAATTTTCGAAGCATAAAACACATTGTAACACCCCACCTCCGCCAGGGTAACTCTTGCAAGCACACTGGCTTTGGAGGGGTGTTTAGACAAGGTAAACATGCATGCATATATCACAAGATAGAACATATAAGTAAAACAGAGTAGTAAAGCAGCGGATAAAACTTGCATTTCCAAAACCGTAGTTAAGTTACAACAAAGTATTTAGTCATTATTTTCCAACAAACAAAGTCTAGAGAAAAGCAGAAACTGAAAAACTGAAATACATAAAGTACCATCCCCAAAGTGAAGTGATAAACCATAGCAAGCTCAATGTCCAAAACCGTACATGAGCAAATCCAGTAAGCAAGCTGTAAAGATCCAAGCTAAACTCCAATGTTCCCACCCTGAGGACCCGAGGGGGGGGGAACAGAAGAAAAGAGGCGAAAGAAAACAGGTCAGTCAAAAAGACTGGTAAGCCCTACTACTATCTGTCCATGAACTAGTAAAGTTAACTGGCATGAGAAGCTGAGATGAACATAAGGATAACAACATACTAGCATGATGATTAACTAACAAGATAGATAAAGGTGTCATCGCATAATCAAGGTTAAGTTTTGCACCACGGGTGTACTAGCATTCTAACATGTCAAGTAAAAACAAGAATTGATCCCTTGGCCCAAGCTTGGCCCAATATCATGAGATGACCTAAATCAAGGTCCAACTACACGGTCTAGTTGATCGGCTCCCTATAAGCCTAACTCGTCAAGTGTTGGTGTCATACGGCCCAAACATGCAATGTAGTTAAACTGCGCTAGGTCCACCCTAGGGTGTATCAAGTCCTAGGGTGTCAACCTCGGACACCAATCAAGTATGCACAGTCTAGATCTACTGGTACACGTGCCTGATTCTCCTACTCCGGACTATGTGCATGACCATAGTGCGCCTGGACCTACACCGGCGTACCTACTCAACCGTCGTTTTGGTCGCTTACATGTCAGCCCAGTAATCGTGCCCCACCCTAGCCTAGTCCTAGGGTCTTATGATACTATCAAGAGGGTTACTGCTGAAAAGGATCACGCAACTAGGGTTTCCTTAACGGTTTAAATGTGGTTAACCCGATCCAAACGTGGATTAAATTGGTTAAGTGTACCCAAGGTTCATGACTTAACCCCGATTAACCCATCCAGCCCAAATTGATTAAGTATTAAGTGGACCATGACTTAACCCTAATCAGGAGGCATTAATTAACTTAATGAGCTTTAACCTCTCACTTTAGACTTTGTTGTGGTTACTAGTTAAGCCGGGCGGGTCCGGGTAGCTTTACACCACAACTTGGTCTAACCTCGGGTTCGAGCACAACATGACCAACTTATCACATTGGGTCCTATTGTTTGTAGCCACTAGTTAAGCCGGGCGGGTCCGGGTAGATTTATGCTACAAACTCAACCCAACCTCGAGTTGGCCACACTCATATTTTCTAAGCGTCATGTCCATTATGTTTCCAAAACATAATTACAAGCTAACATATCACGTTATGTTATAAAAACTATGTTTATGTCATAATGTTACCCAACCCCAACATAATCCCATCATTTACATAGTCGCAACAACGCATAAAGGATAAAATAGGGAACTTGGCATAATCATGACAAAAAGGTGTTGAAGCCACAAGTTTAACATGGTGGCATATGAAATGTACATATGTTCATATACTTGCATATTGCATTATTAGGCTTCAAAAGCATGCATAAAACCAAACTTAGCATATGAGTGATACATGGTGATAAATGACATGTACAAGTTGCTAGAAGTTCGCATTTAGCCTCACATGCAAGTTATCATAAGGGATATGATAACTTTCATGTTGCCAAAATGCAACCTTTAATATAAAGCTTGGAGCTTTATGCTCACAACATCAAGTTTAACTTGCATAGCATGATATCATGTTTATAATGATCAACCCAAACTTGCATAACATAGCAACATGTGTCATACATAATGATTAAACCAACTTGCATAGCATAATGATCAACCAAACTTGCATATCATAATGATCAACCAAACTTGCATATCATAATGATCAACCCCAAACTTGCATCATTCATTTAACTTTAGAGTTCAATAAAAAGAAAGTAGAAAAGGGCTTACAATGCTATGAAGGCACAAATGAATATTTATTATAAAGATTGAGACGAAGCCCTTATGCAAGCACCAAAATATGAAAGCCCCAATTGAAAAACCCTTGCGCCAAATTAATAAAAATCCTTGCTTTGAAATAGAAATGTTGCAACTTGACTTGAATGCAAACTAAGAACACTCATACAAGTTTGAAAGCACTTGTATGAACTCACAATCTCTCATAGAAATAAACTTAGGAATTTTAGCATGAGAGTGGAGGCCATGAGAGGAACAAATTTGACATAGTTTAGTTGTAGGATTGAATAATGGTGATTTAAGCTAGGTTTAGGGGTCTTTTTATAGAAGATTAGGATAGTATTAGCCATAGGATTAACCCTAGATTCAATAAGAGCCATCAAATCCCATCACTAGCCAACAAAACAGGTCAAAACAACCAAAATGGTGCACCTGGTTGCCTGGGTCCGACCAGGCAGGTCGACCCCCAGGTCGACCCTGGGGTCGACTCCCCAGTCGACCTGCCCCCCCCCCCCCCCCAAGGTCGACTCCCAGGTCGACCTGGTCTGGGCAGGATTTTTCCCACCTACCCCGAATTTTCTTAAATTTGAATCTGTTTTGAATTTGAATTTTTCGTGAAACTTCGCGAGGCCATATCTCGGTCATACGGACTCCGATTTTCGAAAACTCGGACTCTATTTTGCGTATTTTTCCGCGATGAACGCAATGCCTTAGCCCGTTTCCCTTGATTCAGATTTTACAGTTAAATTCTGCCTTGATTTAAGTTATAACATGTTATTCAAAAATACGGGTTGTTACATTCTCCCCTCCTTAAAGGATTTCGTCCCCGAAATCTCCAAGTTGGGAAGAACGTATCCTACCATCCATCATCCATCTATTCAAAACATCATCCACGTGCAGTCATTGTCCTTAAAGGATTCTAAATGCTGTATGATCATATGCAAAGGTGTGTGTATATGTACTTATCTAATGCGAAAATCAGGCGGTTACTGATACAGTAAACCTCCTTAATGCAAATTATGTTAGTGAAATGAGTCCATATGTATGCAAATTCCTAACATAATTTATAATCTCTACATGAGTGCACATAACATTCATCCATATGCAACATCCACGTGATAGCATAACAAGTTTCATCCATGAATAAGTATAAGCACTCATGCATTTGCAACATGAAAGTGTGTGAGCCGATCTTAGTGCCTAATGTGTATCATGCATCCATGAGTATCCACGTGCAAACACTTGCAACCACTTGCAACCATCAAGCATAACGTGTTTCAAATACATGTTTCATCCAAAGGGTTTCTACCTAAGGTTCTCATGAAAAGATCTATGAATCAAGATAAACTAGATAAACGCGGATAAAAAGAAAGATATGCTAATTAGGAAAGAGGTCGAGAATGTACCCTAAAAAAGAAATGGATAAAGCCCACGCATCTTCTCCTCGGCTTCCCAAGTTGCATCTTCGTCGGCTTCACCCCAATGAACTTTCACCAATTTGACCTCTCGATTCCTTAGCTTCTTGATCTCTGTTCCCAAGATACGAATCGGAGCTTTTCTCAAGGTTGCCTCTTTCTCGACCTCAATGTCTTCAAGAATGCTTGGTTCAACCACCATCGCGGACTCATGTAGGCACTTTCGGAGATGCGAGACATGAAAGACATTATGCACTCCAGCTAGCTTTTCGGGCAATTCCACCTTATAGGCCATCTTTCCAATCCTCTGTATGATAGGGAAGGGTCCTACGAACCTTGGTGCCAGCTTCCCAACTGCTCCAAAATGTACCACATTACGCAAAGGAGAAACCTTCACGAAAACCATGTCTCCCACTTCGAATTCCAAATCTGCCCTTCGCTTGTCAGCATAGGATTTCTGTCTATCTTGGGCCGCTTTCATCCTTCTTCTCACTAATTCAACTTTCTCGGATGTGTCCCGTATCATATCGGGCCCAAGTATAAGTCTATCTGTTGTCTCCCACCAACAAGATGGTGACCTACACGGCCTCCCATACAAAGCTTCAAATGGTGCCATCCCTATGCTGGCTTGATAGCTATTATTATACGCAAACTCTACAAGAGGAAGGTGGTCTTCCCAAGTACCACCGAAGTCGAGAACACAAGCCTCAAGAGATCTTCTAGCACTTTATTCACCCTTTCGGTTTGGCCATCCGTCTGGGGGTGATAGGCTGTACTCAAATTCAATCGCGTGCCCATCGCTTCTTGCAAACTGTTCCAGAACTGGCTAGTGAAAATTGGGTCACGACCGCTAACTATGCTAGAAGGAACTCCATGCAACCGCACTATCTCTCGAAGATAAATAGATGCCATCCCTGATGCGGTCCTATTGCTCTTTACTGGGATGAAGTGAGCACTTTTCGTAAGTCTGTCAACTATGACCCATATGCTCGTGTTCCCTTTTCTTGACCTAGGCAATCCATCCACAAAATCCATAGAAATACTCTCCCACTTCCATTGCGGGACCTCCAATGGATGTAATAGCCCACCTGGTTTCTTTGACTCGGCTTTCACTTGTTGGCACACCATGCACTTTGAAACATACTCTGCCACATCTTTCTTCATTCCATCCCAAAAGAAAATGCGCTTCATATCCCTATACATCTTGTCCCCTCCAGGATGTATAGTCATCTTCGAGTGATGCGCTTCTTCAAGAACTCTATGGACTAAATCTCCCACTCGAGGAACACATAATCTCCCATTACGCCTTAGCCATCCTTTATCATCAATAGTATATCTAGCAAGGTGACTAGACGTTTCACCATGAATCAACTTGTCCATAACTTCGACTATCTGTGGATCCTCCCTCTGTGAAGCCCCAACTTGATCAAGAAGTGTGGGTCTAAGCTCAAGGGATGCTAACGAACCCGTCATTGACTCAACAGCCGTCGTGAAATCAAAGGTTGCCAAGAATTCTAAGTTCTTCATCTCAATGAACAAGGGGCTCAAAGTCAATCTCCTTCTGCTTAGTGCATCCGCCACAACATTACCCTTGCCAGGGGTATAAGCTATCTCGAAGTCATAAGATGCCAAGAATTCCATCCACCTTTGCTGCCTTAGATTCAGATCTTTTTGCGAGAATAGGTATTTGAGTGACTTGTGATCAGTATACAACTCAAACCTTTCGCCTATAAGATAGTGGCGCCAGGATTTGAGTGCAAAGACGATCGCTGCTAACTCCAAATCTTGAGTGAGATAGTTCTTCTCATGAACTTTAAGTTGCCTACCCCCATAACATATCACTCTTCCCTCTTGCATCAGAACAACTCCTAACCCCGTGCCACATGCATCTGTGTACACGGTAAACATCTTACCACTATCGGGTAATGCCAAAACTGGAGCTGAGGTAAGGGCTCTTTTGCGCTTTTGAAAAGCAAGCTCACACTCCAAGTCCCATGCAAAGACTAAGTTCTTCTTCGTCAACTTAGTAAGAGGGGCCGAAATCTTAGCGAAGTCCCTGATGAACTTCCTATAGTAGCCCGCGAGAAAGCTTCTTACTTCGGTCGCATTCCTAGGAGTCTTCCAGTCTTGAACCACAACCACTTTCGCAGGATCCACCGCTATGCCTTGTTTGGAAACTATATGTCCAAGAAACCGAACTTCCCTTCTCCAGAAATGACATTTGGAGAACTTGTCTTTCAACTAATGCGCTCTAAGCGTATCCATCACTTCCTTGAGGTGTCTGGCATGTTCTTCCTCATCCTTTGAGAAGATCAGAATATCATCCACGAAGACGACCACGAACTTGTTAAGGAACTCCCTGAACACCCTACTCATCAAATCTACGAAGTAGGCGGGTGCATTAGTGAATCCGAATGGCATTACAAGCCATTCAAAGAATCCATCTGGAGTCCTAAATGCAGTTTTATCAATGCTATCCTCAGCTACTCTAAGCTGATGGAATCCGGTGGCTAGATCGAGCTGAGAGAAAACAGAAGCACCAACGAGCTGGTCAAAGAGATCATCAATCCTCGGTAAAGGGTACCTATTCTTCTTTGTCAGCTTGTTCAACTCTCGATAATCAACACATAGACGAAGCGAACCATCCGCCTTAGTAGCGAATACCACCGGAGCACCCCATTCAGAAATGCTTCGTCTAATAAAACCCTTCTTAAGCAGCTCCTTGGTTTGCTTACTGAGCTCTCTCCTTTCACGTGGGGCCATGTGCCTAACAGGCAATGATACTGGCTTGGCATTATCAACTAGATAAATGCGGAAATCTATCTCTCGTTTAGGGGGTAACCCCTTAACTTCTTCAAAGACATCAGGATAGTCTCGGACCACCCTTACAGATTGCATATCATCGATGGACGAGTCGAGAGATTCAAGATAACATAACATGACGGGACCTCTAGGGTTACAAGAAATTTCTAGGGTATTACTGAGGCGAGTCATGAGCCTCACCGCCCTATGTTCACAATCGAGAATGGCTCCATAACTGGACAACCAATCCATGCCCAAGATCAACCCATATCCCGTGAACCCGAGAACATAAGCATTACACGTGAATTCTACGGTCAAGATAGAAATCTTCAAATCCACACAAATCATAGATAAATGGGCGGAACCCCCAATTGGATTTGAAACACAAACGGGATCCTCAACTAAGCTAGTACTTAGGTGCAAACTTTCAACAATGTCAGAAGAAATAAAACTATGCGATGTGCCAGAATCAAATAAGGTGCGAACAGGATAATCAGAAATATAAACAAGACTTTCTACAGAAATGCTACCTCGATCCTGAACTGGAGCGTCGTTGAGAGCATGCACCTGCCCTCCAGAAGGTCCTGCACGATGATTCTGCCCTTGGCCTTGTCCTTGCTTCTTGGGGCAATCCTTGCTAAAATGTCCGGTCTCTCCACAATGAAAGCATTCGCCAGACTTCCTCTTCTTACAGTCTTTAGCTATGTGCCCAACATTCCCACAGTAGTGGAATTTCTTTGGATCCTTTGCCTTGGCCTTGTTGCCCTTGTTGTTCTTGTTGTTTTTGTTGTTCTGATTTCTCTGATTTCCTCCCCACTTGGAGTCTGTCTTCTTGGCTTGAGTCTCATTAGTCTTGACTTCCTTCTTGGCATTCTTATCGTCTCCTTGAAGCAATGCCATGTCTACTAGTCCCTCAAAAGTGGCCCCCATAGGTATATGAGATAGGGCTAATCCTTGTAATGGCTCATTCAACCCTCGTGCAAAGTGTAAAGCCTTCTTCTGGGGAGTATTAATCATGTTCAAACCGAATCGAGCGAGCTTGTTAAATTCATTCATGTACTCCCTCACTGTCATGTCCCCTTGCTTCAAAGATATAAACTTCTCCAATTACAAATTCGCCTCAGCTGATGATAGAAACTTAAGCCCAAATCTTGTCCTAAAGTCGGCCCAAGTCTCTATAGGCCTCGTAGCATTGGTGACCTCCCACCAATAAGCAGCTTCTTCATTCAATAACCATGCTACCCATAAAACCCTTCTATGATCTTGCACATCAAAGATGGCGAAGAGATCCTCAGTTTCTTTCAACCAATTTCTTGCCTCCACAAAAGTCTCCGTCCCAATAAAGTTCTTGCCACCCATCGCCTTAAAGTCTTTGCAAATCTTAGCGAAATCTGCTTGCGGATTCTGAGGAGGAGGAGGAACCTCAGTTATATTGGGGGTATTTGCTGGGCCCACATCATTGGCCCTAGCTTCCAAGTACCTCCGGAACCATCCGGGAATGGTCACTCCCTCGGGAAGGTTAAGATCGGCCATACTGAAAAAGAAAAAAAAAAGATAGATTCAGAATGAAGAAACGAAGGATAGTGCTATGGCTTTTGGGGAATAGCCTTTTTTTTAAAATAACTAGACTTTTCTTGGAAAATACTTAATTGGTTTTGAAAATAGTTTTTCAAAAGGTAAGTTTCAAAAACACTTTTGCTCAAATCTTGTAAACCTTAGGCTCCGATACCAAATGTAACACCCCACCTCCGCCAGGGTAACTCTTGCAAGCACACTGGCTTTGGAGGGGTGTTTAGACAAGGTAAACATGCATGCAGATATCACAAGACAGAACATATAAGTAAAACAGAGTAGTAAAGCAGCGGATAAAATTTGCATTTCCAAAACCATAGTTAAGTTACAACAAAGTACTTAGTCATTATTTTCCAACAAACAAAGTCTAGAGAAAAGCATAAACTGAAATACATAAAGTACTATCCCCAAAGTGAAGTGATAAACAATAGCTAGCTCAATGTCCAAAACCGTACATGAGCAAATCCAGTAAGCAAGCTGTAAAGATCCAAGCTAAGCTCCAATGTTCCCACCCTGAGGACCTGAGGGGGGGGGAACGGAAGAAAAGAGGCGAAAGAAAACAGGTCAGTCAAAAAGACGTGTAAGCCCTACTACTATCTGTCCATGAACTAGTAAAGTTATCTGGCATGAGAAGCTGAGATGAACATAAGGATAACAACATACTGGCATGATGATTAACTAACAAGATAGATAAAGGTGTCATCGCATAATCAAGGTTAAGTTTTGCACCACGGGTGTACTAGCATTCTAACATGTCAAGTAAAAACAAGAATTGATCCCTTGGCCCAAGATTGGCCCAATATCATGAGATGACCTAAATCAAGGTCCAACTACACGGTCTAGTTGATCGGCTCCCTATAAGCCTAACTCGTCAAGTGTTGGTGTCATACGGCCCAAACATGCAATGTAGTTAAACTGCGCTAGGTCCACCCTAGGGTGTATCAAGTCCTAGGGTGTCATCCTCGGACACCAATCAAGTATGCGTAGTCTAGATCTACTGGTACCCGTGCCCGATTCTCTAACTCCGGACTATGTGCACGAGCATAATCCGCCTGGACCTACACCGGCGTACCTACTCAGCCGTCGTTTTGGTCGCTTACATGTCAGCCCAGTAATCGTGCCCCACCCTAGCCAGTCCTAGGGTCTTATAATACTATCAAGAGGGTTACTGCTGAAAAGGACCACGCAACTAGGGTTTCCTTAACGGGTTAAATGTGGTTAACCCGATCCAAATGTGGATTAAATTGGTTAAGTGTACCCAAAGTTCATGACTTAACCCCGATTAACCCATCCAGCCCAAATTGATTAAGTATTAAGTGGACCACGACTTAACCCTAATCAGGAGGCATTAATTAACTTAATGTGCTTTAACCTCTCACATTAGACTTTGTTGTGGTTACTAGTTAAGCCGGGCGGGTCCGAGTAGCTTTACACCACAACTTGGTCTAACCTCGGGTTCGAGCACAACATGACCAACTTCTCACATTGGGTCCTATTGTTTGTAGCCACTAGTTAAGCCGGGCGGGTCCGGGTAGATTTATGCTACAAACTCAACCCAACCTCGAGTTGGCCACACTCATATTTTGTAAGTGTCATGTCCATTATGTTTCCAAAACATAATTACAAGCTAACATATCACGTTATGTTATAAAGACCATGTTTATGTCATAATGTTACCCAACCCCAACGTAATCCCATCGTTTACATAGTCACAGCAACGCATAAAGGATAAAATAGGGAACTTGGCATAATCATGACAAAAAGGTGTTGAAGCCACAAGTTTAACATGGTGGCATATGAAATGTACATATGTTCATATACTTGCATATTGCATTACTAGGCTTCAAAAGCATGCATAAAACCAAACTTAGCATATGAGTGATACATGGTGATAAATGACATGTAGAAGTTGTTAGAAGTTCGCATTTAGCCTCACATGCAAGTTATCATAAGGGATATGATAACTTTCATGTTGCCAAAATGCAACCTTTAATATAAAGCTTGGAGCTTTATGCTCACAACATCAAGTTTAACTTGCATAACATGATATCTTGTGTATAATGATCAACCCAAACTTGCATAACATAGCAACATGTGTCATACATAATGATTAAACCAACTTGCATAGCATAATGATCAACCAAACTTGCATATCATAATGATCAACCAAACTTGCATATCATAATGATCAACCCCAAACTTGCATCATTCATTTAACTTTAGAGTTCAATAAAAAGAAAGTAGAAAAGGGCTTACAATGCTATGAAGGCACAAATGAATATTTATTATAAAGATTGAGACGAAGCCCTTATGCAAGCACCAAAATATGAAAGCCCCAATTGAAAAACCCTTGCGCCAAATCAATAAAAATCCTTGCTTTGAAATAGAAATGTTGCAAGTTGACTTGAATGCAAACTAAGAACACTAATACAAGTTTGAAAGCACTTGTATGAACTCACAATCTCTCATAGAAATAAACTTAGGAATTTTAGCATGAGAGTGGAGGCCATGAGAGGAACAAATTTGACATAGTTTAGTTGTAGGATTGAATAATGGTGATTTAGGCTAGGTTTAGGGGTCCTTTTATAGAAGATTAGGATAGTATTAGCCATAGGATTAACCCTAGATTCAATCAGAGCCATCAAATCCCGTCACTAGCCAAAAAAACAGGTCAAAACAGCCAAAATGGTGCACCTGGTTGCCTGGGTCCGACCAGGCAGGTCGACCCCCAGGTCGACCCTGGGGTCGACTCCCCAGTCGACCTGCCCCCCCACCCCCCAGGTCGACTCCCAGGTCGACCCCCAGGTCGACCTGGTCTGGGCGGGATTTTTCCCGCCTACCCCGAATTTTCTGAAATTTGAATCTGTTTTGAATTTGAATTTTTCGTGAAACTTCGCGAGGCCATATCTACGGACTCCGATTTTCAAAAACTCGGACTCTATTTCGCGTATTTTTCCGAGACGAACGCAATGGCACAACACATTTCCCTTGATTCAGATTTTACAGTTAAATTCTGCCTTGATTTGAGTTATAACATTTTATTCCAAAATACGGGTTGTTACACACATTGTAAATCTGGTTGCATTCCCCAATTTAATAGTCGATCTATCGTAGGTAAACGTTCTAAATACGCTGTTTATGTTGTTAATGCAAATTTCCTAGCCGTGGTTTTATGCCAGATAAGCTGATAATCTGAATTCACATCAGTACGCTGTCGAATAGAGTCCCAAACCATATTAAATTTGAAATCGTTGTGTTGAGCAATTTCCCAATAATCATGTTCCCTTGAGATAATGATTTGTTGTTGGCTTATAATATTAGCTACTTCTCTAGTTTCGGGCAACAAGTGTGGTTCAATCGACCATTAGTAACAATGCAACTTACTGAATTTGCAACAGTCCCACATACATACACCTGACTCCATCCCAAGCAGTCAACCAGTGATTTGTGGTTGATCCACGGGTCAAACCACAAGGAGGTATTCTGAATGTTAACGATAACTCGTTGCATTATCTTTCTTGCAGTATCTCGCTGTCTTAAGATAGCCTTCATCGTTCCTGATTGGTTCGTGTTGATTGGCATAACCCAAAAATTCTTCTTAGTAATATATTTAGCTGTCATCCACTTACTCCATAAACACTCTTTTGTCAACAAAGTCCACAGTAGCTTTAACCTTGCTGTTCCATCCAAGTCGGAGAATTTACGTAGCCCAATCTCACCTTCCAGCTTAGGTCTACATAAGGCATCTCACGTAATTCTATGTAATCTACTGCACCAGAAGAAATCCACACATATTCTATCGATTTTGTGTAGCACTGAAATAGGTAAATGATATATGCATATCCAATACATAACAATAGGGGTAATAGTACTATGGATCAGTTCAGCTCGACCTGCCATTATTAATAATATGATATCCCATGTGTCTAATTTTCTCGTTATTCGATTTATCATGGAAATACAGTGGGATGCATGGATATAATCAAAAGTCAGTGGCACTCCAAGGTATTTCACAGGTTAGTTGTGCTCAGTTATATGAAGAATACTGCTTATTTCTCATTTTAGCCCCATATCTTTGCTAAAAAACACATGCGATTTGGATTGATTTGTTGTCAAACTCACCGTACTTCTCAGTTGTTCAAAAATATGATTCATGAACAGAGCATTTCCTGCAGTTGCTACTAAGAAAATCATAACATCATCCGCGTACAACAAGTGCATGATAGTAGTTTGGATTTTATTCATTGGCTGTAAGCCACCCTCACTTAGACCTGCATCCATTAGTATACTGAAAAACTCCATAGCGATGCAAAATAAATAAGGTGATAAGGGATCCCTCTGTCGCAAACCTCTAGTGGATGTAATATATCCTTCTGGTCGTCCATCCACCATAACAGAAAAAGTGGGAGTGGAAATATATTCGTGGATCAATTGAACCAGCGAAAAAGGAAAGCCCATAGAGCGTAGCATATAACAAACAAACTCTCGATTCACCATATCATAAGCCTTTTGTAGGTCAGTCTTAATACACTTTTTGCCACTACCCTTTTTTACAAAATATCGAACCAATTCATAAGCCAACAACACATTTAAGATATATATATATATATATATATATATATATATATATATATATCATACGTGGAAGCCTCCTGCTTGTCTCGGGTACAACTACTCGTGCATAATCACCTGACTTGTCTCTAGTCTGCCCGTTTAAGAGCACCCAGAGTAATAAGAAGAGACATAAAACTCTGGGTCAGACAAAAGTCTGGTATGAGCGATAAGCAGCAAAACAGAACAATAACAGGTATACATAATCATACATGAACTTGGACCTGCAACCAAAGAGTTAGCACAACAGGATGTACAATACTCTAAGGTGACACTAACACATGGTGTGAAAATAATGGGGAGGGGGTGTGCATGTCATGGTTATAGAAAATATCAAGCATAGCAATCATCCTCACATCTCTCACTTAGTGCGTAAAGCATACAATATCCATCACTTTGATCACCCAATTCTTTGTTATGATCACTCTGCCCCATGGAGTCATGACGACTCCACTGCACTGATCCGCAACCACTAATACTTTGCTATGTCCACTCTACCCCATGGAGTCATAACAACTCCACTACACTGGATCATAGCCTTGATACGATCACTTTGCCCCATGGAGTCATAACAACCCCACTACACTGGTCCATAGCCAATATCCGTCTCTCTGCGATGAGTCAAAGCAATAGACATCGATAACCCCTTTGCACACGTCCCGCAGCAAAGTCCAATTCATGAAGTTGACTCATTGGTTCCAATCTGGATCCTGAGTTCTAACTTCTCACTTGGACTTCCTTTTCATCTCAGGTTTTGGACGAATTGGAGTGGGCCTTCAGAAGAGTCGTCGCGTACAAGTAGTGGAGGTCCAAACCTGGTTCGGTTCGGCTTACTCAGTTTGGCATGTGGTGCTCAAGCTCCCCGTTTGGTTTGGTTCAATTCTCTTCCCTCGGTTCGGTTCGGGTTCATCTCCTCCATGCGGTTCGGTTCGGTTTGGTGCCCTTGAAGCGGTTTGGTTCGTCTCTCCTGCTCCAGCTCGCTTACTCCGATCCGATCCCACGTCCCAACTCCAACCCTATGCGGGTGGCCTTCCTTCTTGCTAAGCCCCCTCTAGTGCCAAGTTCCGATCTTAATGGAATCCCCTTGCCCAGTTTTCTTATTCGATCCGAGCCCCATATCCGATCCGATCCGAAACCCTACACATTTCCTTCTACTTTTCCGGCGACTGTTTTACGCCAATGACGGGGTTTTCGACCATTCTAACTTTTCTAATCAGTCACAAAGCATACCATACAATCATAGCAACATAGATAATCAACAATAAACACCAAAACAACAATTTAACATGTTAGTATGGATAAAACATACCCAAAAACCTATGTTTTCCCCTTAGTCCCCCTTAATCATGTTTAATCATACAATTAGCAAAACTTATCCAAATTATCCCAAATTTCTTTCAAAACCCTAAAATAATATTTTAGAATTCCTACACATTTTTCCAGGTTTTTATAAAGCATAATTTCGCTAATTATCACTAACAACCCCTAATTGGCCGTAATTAGTGAAAAACAATGCAAATCACTCACCTTAGCCACAAATTAATCTTAGATCTAAAAATATCTCTGATTTGGGCTGAATCACTATGTGTTCCAGCAGCTCTATCCCAAATTCTATGCTGATTTGCCTTGGTTTGATGTAGATTAGGCTAATCCTTGATTAGAAAGTGATTAGAGGTGTTTTTAGGAGGTAGAAGTCATTACTAGGGTAGAAGGAATGAAAGAGGCGTCTGCAAAAATGACAAAGAAGGGTTTCTCTAGTCCCTTTCAGTCCTTAAATACCCATAATCACGAAATCCCTCAATGGGCCCAGCTGCTAATTACCCAATTAAGCCCGGTTAACCTGTTTTTCACCTTCCAAACCTTATTTCAGCCATATCTCCCAAACAGTAAGTCCGTTTGGCTAATGTGACCACTCTACGGAAAGCTAAACCATTATCCAAATCCAATGGAAGTTGTTTTCATGTCAATACTCCTTACCAATCAAAAGTTATGGGAAAAACAAGATTCTTTAGGGGGAAAACGGTCATTTAAAAATCTGCAAAAATCGTGAACATGGAAAATGACCCCAATAGTCGTTCCCCAAAATTACACGACCATACAACTTGGTATGAAAATGAAATAAATATTCTACGATCCTCCAACGCGTAGTGTAACGACATGCATTTTGCCCGACCTTAATCGATCGATCAAAATCGTTCAAAACCCGCATACGTTAACTTTGGGAATACAATGCATTAGAACAAATAAAAGCAGACTTTTATAAACATTACAATAATGTTACTTCAGAGTACATCGAATAAAGAAATAATACAACGGATGGTAAATTACAATAAATTTAATACATTGCAGCAGAAGACTATGAATGCTCTGGACACAACTTTAGGTTTCAATCCAGAATCCTGATCAAGAGATAAATACCTGCAAAAAGCCATTCGACTGCCCATGTGGAAAAGAGGGCACCCTAGTTTGCAAGTGAAACAAACTACAGGTCAGTCATGGGACTGGTGTAAGAAATCTAAGTTAACTAATCTAATAATGTGGCAAATCATAGGACCACGTCGCTAACGCGGAACGGGTTTACTCCAATAGATTGCCAACGCATAAAATAAAGTAAATTGTTAAACAACGCAATGCTTTTTAGAAAAATGAAACCATTATAAGACTCAAGTCCCATAACACAATGCAACGCAAACCGAAGGATAGAGTTTTACCTTATAATGGTAAAAAATATTTGATACGATAAAAACAGATTTGATATTATTATTAGTGTATATATGTTTTCAAAAGCAATTTCAATCATAATGTATGAATCATAAACGGCATGGGTACCATATATCATGTCGCCATACTAGTTCTACAATCAAAATCGCATGGTGTCGTATTGGAAATTGGGTTTCCATCATGAATCAAGGTTAGGGATCATCCTCTTTGATTCGAGACACTCTAGCAAATGCCTAAGGTTCCCTCGCAGTGAACCCTTAGAGCGGTAGGGCCAGTCCACACCTACGTTAGTGGATTGGTCATGCCTGGACACACGCTTCCCAGTCCTTTTGGACCTCTAGTATGGCCACTTCCGGCTTATAAATCCGAGGTACCTCATAATCCATCACCCACATAAGTAAAATGTCAGGGCTGTAGGTCACTAACACCACTCTAGCTAGAAAGAAACGTGTGCACTCCCTATGGTTCATATCTAGTTTTTGACTCATACAGGGTGTGAGGCTCGTGAAGTTACGCTATACACAAAGCTATGACGAAATAGGTTATGCTTTGATCATCAACCACAAGGCCCTGCTTTTCAACAAAAGCCTTGATCCATGCATCTTAGCATGCCACATTGTCAATCCATACCATACCATTGATTCCTGTCAATATATAACCTCTAAGCTCGTACATCTTAGAAGGGTGTTAAACACCAAACAGATATGTATTTAGCAGTAATCAACGAATACAGTATAAAGGAATACAACGTCAGACATACAATCCATTTACAAGTTCGTTCTGGGTCTGAACGAAACTGGAGGCACCTCATGCCTTGCATATCCGAACAATCAACAATACGTCCGGACAGTTACCCCTGACTCCCCTTCAAGGTAGCTACTCCAATCATGGGCCTCAGTAGCAACACATCCATTCGATGTGAAGATCGTCAGTCTTCAATCATCGTCTTCAACTCTTCGACTTAGATCGTCGTATAATCATTTGAAATGATATTGATCTCGAACCTTTCAAATGATTCTCTCATATATATATATATTTAAAAATCATTTCATATCGTTATTAGCATTTGATAATGATTTATCGCTATTTTTATCTATATAAAAATAACGATATTCATTTAACGATGCTACGGGTCGGTCGGCGGCCCTGGCGCTATTTTCAATCGAACTTAATTTACCCATTTCTCAAAATCCAACCGTTGGATTTTAACCAAGTTTATACCATTTGAAAGATATTCCCAAAGCGGTCCTAACAGTTCCGGTTTTGGGAAAATCCGACGATGGGATCTTTCGGTGTAATCGTTTAAAGTTATGATTTCGAAACGCAAACTACCGCGCGCGATTCGTTTAATTTTAATTTATATATATATACATATACATATATATATATATATAAATTGTTTGGAGATTTCAACTACTAAAATCTATTCTTTTTATTGCATCTAAAATGTCGATAAAAACATAACATTAAAATATATTCTTTTTATTGAGTATAAAACATCAATAAAAATGTCACTTTTAAAATCTATTCTTTTATTGTCTCTAAAATGACAATAAAAATGCTTCTTTTAATTCTAATCTTTTAATTGAATAAAAAATGTCAATAAAAATGAAATTTTTAATCTAATCTTTTATTTACATCAAAAAATGTAAATAAAGACGTAACTTTTTAATCTATCCTTTTATTTACATCTAAAATGTAAATAAAGATGTAACTTCAAATTTATCCATTTTATCTACACCTAAAATATAAATAAAGATGTCACTTTAAATCTGTTCTTTTTATTTACATCTAAAATGTAAATAAAGATGTCACTTTAAATCTATTCTTTATATTGTCCCTAGAATGACAATATAAATATAACTTTTGATTCTATTCTTTTATTTACATTTTAAAATGTAAATAGAAATATAACTTTTTAATCTATTCTTTTTAGCTAACAAAAATGTATGTTTTTGTCTAATCTTTTTAACTAACAAAAATGTATACTTTTGTATAACTCTTTTTAACTAACAAAAAGGTGTATTATTTTGTTTAATCATTTTTAAATGAACAGAAATGTTTCATTTTTTCTTTAATCCTTTTTAATGATCAAAACGTAATCTTTCTTCTTAGTGACCGAAATGTATATTTTGGTTTCATTTTTTTTAAATGACAAAAATGTATATTTTGTCTCATTCTTTTTAATTGACCAAAAATGTATAATTTTGGTTTCACTCTTTGTAAATGACAAAAATGTATATTTTTGTCTCCTTCTTTTAAATGACCAAAAATGTATATTTCTAATTCAGCTATTCTCTTTATTAAATATAAAATGTCAATAAAATGTCGCTTTAAAATCTACTCTTTTTTTAATTGTCTCTAAAATGACAATGAAAATGCTCCTTTTAAATTCGCTTTTTATTGAATATAAAATGTCAATAACATGTTGCTTTAAAATATACTCTTTCATTGTCTCTAAAATGACAATAAAAATGCTTCTTTCAAATTCCATGTTTCTATTTACCCTAAAATGTAAATATAAATGTACTGTTTTTTATATTCATGTTTTTATGTACATCAAAAATGTAAATATAAAAATGTTATTTTTCAATCCATGTTTTTGTTTACATCTAATATGTAAACAAAGATGCAACTTTCATTTCTATGTTTTTGTTTAAATCTAAAATGTAAACAAAAATACAACTTTTATTTCTATGCTTTTGTTTACATCTAAATGTAAATATAAATGTTAACTTTTAATCCATGTTTCTATTTACACCTAAAATGTAAATGTAAAAATCAACTTTTAACATTTCTTGTTAATGATATTTATTTTATGCTAACATTTCATTTATTCTCATATACAATAAAAATGTAAACTCTTTATTTCATACACAAATTCTAATGTGTATATTGACCCTAAAAAAATGCCTTTTTAATTCATACAAAAATTCTAATGTGTATATTGACAATATAAATGTCTTTTTAATTCCAACTATTTTGTTTCACAATTCTAATACATCAAAAAAAAATAACGAATCATACTTTGTTGATCAAATTCAAAAAAATGACAAATTATATTTTGTCAATCCTAGTTCAAATAAATGACAAATCATATTTTGTCAATCTAATTCAAATAAGTGATAAATCATATTTTGTTGATCTAATTCGAATAAATGACAAATCATATTTTGTCAATCCTAATTAAACATGCATGACATTTATGATTTATCAATTTAAACATGCATGACATTTATATTTATCAATTCTAATTAAACATGCAAGACAATTATGATTTATCAATTTAAGCATGCATGACATTTATATTTATCAATTTAAACATGCATGACATTTACATTTATCAATTCTAATTAAACATGCATATTGGTAAAAAAATATCTATCTTTAACATGACAAGTGAATTTTTATTTACACAAAATTCTACCTATAACATGACAAAGTAAAAATAAGTATTTTTATTTTCACACAATTTTCCATTTTATCATGACAAAAAAAATGATGACTTTGTTTTGTCGATAGTTCTATTTTGACAAAACGCTAAAAATAATAATCTTGTTATGTCAAATTTAAACCAACCAAAAATGACATGATTATTTTATTTAACTTTTTCTAATTAACATAAATTTTAATTTTAAATCAACACATCGAATAAACATAGCATGATAATCATCGATCAAATTACACATCGAATAAACATAACATGATAATCATCGATCAAATAACACATCGAATAAACATAACATTATAATCATTGATCAAATTACACATCGAATAAACATAACATGACAATCATCAATCAAACCACGTATGATAATTTCACAGAATATTATAGCGCATGGTTTAACGGTATCAGTTCTAGATACATATCATTATTAAATAATTTTAATTATACAAAAGAGAAAAAGAAAAAAAAATTCTCCCATTGCGGGTTTTGAATTCTTCCAAAAATTTAGATTTCTCTATTCTGTGCTTTATATCTCATTGCTGCGCATCGAACCCATCGAAAATCGTTTAATTCCTCTAACCCCGAATTCTTCATCGTCGTTTTCTGTAAACCATCTAACCCAAACATCATCTTCAACATCACCACGTCGCTCCTCCCCTAGACCACCTCGACATCATCGTCTACCAGCCCCGACTCTGGTTGAAAAATGCAACGAAAACCCATCATCGCCACTTGATCTTAAAGAGGGGACAAAGCTCTTCAAATTTTGCTCTATACGTTTTGGGAAATTCGATTTGAGTTGGAAGAGATTAGCAAATGAAATTGGGAGTTTAATGGCCTTTGATTCAGAAAGAATGGCGGCTCCTCATTTGTGATTAAGAATAGGTTAAGAGAAGTTTAGGATGTTATATAGTGGAGTAAAATATATATATATATATATATATATATATATATATATATAATATTTGGTTATATATTTTATATTATCCCACACTTGTGTCTATACATATGTAGTAGGTTATAAATGAAATAAATTGGCTGACTACACATGACATATCAATCTAATTAGCATTTATTTCTTATTTAAAAATTCAAAATAAAATGACAAAAGGAAAGAGAATAATGGAAATGTAATTAATGCATGATTTAATGCTAATTGTGACAAGGTTTGTGAATTTAAAATTTCAAAATATATAACATTAAAATTGTAGAATTTAAGGAACATATTCAATTGGACATACAAGAATAAGACAACAAAAATGACTAGAAATGCACATAAATAATGTAAACAATATATATATATATATATATATATATATATATATATATAAGGGAATAATATATATATATATACACACACACATGTGGAAATTGTTTGCTTTTGTAAGAATAAATAATAATAATAATGGGAAAAGGAAAATAAAGGAATGAAAATATAAGGAACGAGAACATGCAAATGAAATAAGATGCATGAAAATAGAAGTAAGAAAATAAATTAATGAACTGGAGGAAAGAGATGAACGTATAATTTATTGTTTAATGTTAAATGCTAGAATGTATGTGACTTTTAAAATTTCAAACACATAATTATAAATATCATGTGTTATTACATAGATAATGTTAAAAGTTTTACTATATTTTTTTAAGTATAAACAACATGATACAAAAGATAAGGGAATACATATATATATATATATATGTAACAAAATGGAGAAAGGAGATTTAAAGGGATGTAGATGAGAATACAAAATAAAATACATGTAAATAAAATGTAGGGACGGAAATAAATGAATGCATAGGCAATGTGAACTAGGATGCATGAATGTAGTGAAAAAAAAAAAGAAATGTGAGCATGCAGATGCATGATTTATTTGATTATTAATGTCAACATTAGTATTCATTAACTGCTAGTTAAAACGTGCGTTGTATACCATTGACACTCTATCTCTTTACAATTCCTCTTATATAATCCAAACTGGAAACATTCTTTTATTATCAATATATTATTAATAAATCAACTTATCAACATATTATTAATAAATCAACTTATCAATATATTATTAATAAATCAACTTATCAATATATTAATTTTATTTAAAAACTTTTTTTCCATTAATATTATAAAAACTGTAACAAGTCGGACTTTGCTCGGACTTAATCGATCGCAAAATCGACCAAGACCGTTCAATTCCGGCATACGTTAACTCTGGGCATACAACACATCAGAACAAATAACAAAAGACTTTTTTTATAAACATCATAATAATGTTACATCAGAGTACAGAATATCAGAGTACAATGATGAATAAAATACGGTAGAAGACTTATTACAATAAATTAATACAATACACAGCGGAAGACTTTCTATACTCTGGACACATCTTTAGGCTTCAATCCAGAATCCTGCTCAAGAGATAAATATCTGCAAAAAGCTACTCGACTGCCCGTGTGGAAAAAAGGGCACCCGAGTTTGCAAGTGAAACAAACTATAGGTCAGTCATGAGACTGATATGAGAAATCTAGCTTAACTAATCTAATAATAAGGATAATCACAGGACCACGCTGCTAACGCGGAACGGGTTTACTCCATTGGATTGCCAGTGCATAATGTAAGGTAAATCGTTAAACAATGCAATGCTTTTTAGAAAAATGAAAACATTATAAGACTTAAGTCCCATCACACAATGCAACACAAACCAGAGGATAGAGTTTTACCTTATAATGGTCAAAAATGCTTGATATGATAAAAACGGATTTGATATTATTATTAGTGTATATATGTTTTCAAAAACAATTTCAATCATAATGTATCATTCATAGACGGCATGGGTACCATATATCATGTCGCCATACTAGTTCTACAATCAAAACCGAATGGTGTCGTATTGGAAATTGAGTTTCCATCATGACTCGAGGCTAGGGATCGTCCTCTCCGATTCGAGACACTCTAGCAAATGCCTCAGGATCCCCCGCAATGAACCCTTAGAGCAGTAGGGCCGGTCCACACCTATGTTAGTGGATTAGTTATGCCTGAACACAAGCTTCTCGGTCCTTTTGGACCTCCAGTATGACCACTTCCGCCCTATAAATCCGAGGTACTTCGTAATCCATCATACGCATAAGTAAAAATGTCAGGGATGGTAGGTCACTGGCTCTACTCTAGCTAGAAAGAAACGTGTGAACTCCCTACGGTCCATATCCTGTTTTTGACTCATACCGGGGTGTGAGGCTCGCGAAATCACGTTATACACAAAGCTATGCCTAAACAGGCTACGCTTTGATCATCAACCACAAGGTTCTGCTTTTCAACAAAAGCCTTGATCCATGCATCTTAGCATGCCACATTGTCAATCCATACCATACCATTGATTCCTACTAATATATAACCTCTAAGATCGTACGTCTCAGAGAAGGGTGTTAAACACCAAATAGATATATATTTAGCAGAGATCAACGAATATAGCATAAAGAATACAACATCAGACCAACCATCCATTTACAAGTCCGTTCTAGGTCTGAACAAAACCGGAGGAACCTTATTCCTCACATATCCGAACAATCAACAAACATGTCCGGACAACTACCACTACAGGGTCGCTACTCCAATCATGGGCGCCAGTAATCCTCATCCATTCGATGTGAAGATCATTCGTCTTCAATCATCATCTTCAAATCTTCAACTTAGATCGTCATGTGAATTATTCAAAATGGGTTAAACCCAATCTTTCTGAATAATTTGCGCAATTTATAATCATGTGCTTTAAAACACAATGAACGCCTCATTCCAATCAAGAATATTCTTTGATTGTAATTTAAACCAAATTAAGTTTTATTCAATTAGTCGGGATTAACGCCTTACTGAAGTAATCATTTATTAATATCCCATTCCCAACCTATACAACCCATGCAGTAAAACTGGGGATACTCCATATCTAGCACCCAATGTGTTACGGTAAACTTAATTTCCGCTTTATCGTTCAAATCTAATTAAAGATTTAACTATCGCTTGGAGTAAAACTGGTGGTACTCCATTATCGTTCATTTCTTGAATTAAGTAAATTTAATTACTTTTATCCTCATTCAATCCAATTAAAGATTTATTAAAAACTATATTTAGTTTTAATCTTCAAGAATCATTATTTAATGATTATTTAACTTTCAAGAAATAATCTTGCCTTTAACTGGGTTAAAGAACAAATGTCACTAAAAACATCATTCACAATAAACCCAAATCATATTTCAATTTAATATATTAAATTGAAAACTTCTCTTTAGAATATTTTGTTAAATCTTAATTAAAAGATTTATAAATTACCATTCTAAATTTCACTGTCAATCGGGTTTTAAGAACTAATGTCATTTAAAATCATTGTTCACAATCAACCCAAAAGTCATTTTCACTTAATTTTCAATTATGTTTAATAATTGGAAATCTTATTTAAATCTTAATTTAGAAGATTTATTCTTTCTCAAATGGGTTTAAGAACAGTGTTATTTAAGACACTATTCACGACAAACCCAAATTCTAATCTGATATTAAATGTCATGCTTTGAACAGAAATTATATCGATTTATGTTCAATATCAAATTCTGAAAACTAACGTATATCAAATTGGGAATAACGATATTTATATCTTCCAAATTCCCACAATAATATCCGCATAATCACAGAATCCAATACTGAAATAATCCGAAGATTATTTACATTCAAATCCATTCCAATATATGTATTGGAAAATCTGGGTTTTATTAAAACCATTTAAAATCCTTTTATTTATTTTAATTAATTTATTAAATAAATAATCACTAATTCTGATAAAGATATCCTTTATCTTTATAAACTTGGAATTTTTCATCAAAAACCTTTTTAGATCATTTATTGTGATTTAACAAAATTTCTCAAAATCTAATCATTGGATTTCAAATCTTAAATACTCATTGGAAAACTCTTTTCGATACGAACCCATAGGTTTTGGTTTCAGAAGAATCCGACGGTCGGATCTTCCGCTACGTCAAATCAAAGTTAACGGTCGAAATTCGTGAACGGTCGCTGTGGGGAACGTTCTATTCAAACCATTATAAATACAAAATATATATTTCGTCGATTTCCTTTCTAAACATATTCTAAAATGTTTATAAATTCGTTTATAAAACGATTCCTACTTTTATTTCAGTTTTAAATCCAAATTGAATATTCTATCTATTATTATATTAAAATAATATTATTTCCTAAATATTAATTTTGAAATTTGCTCTTTTAATATTCATTATATACTGGATAAAATAAATAGATAGACACATTTGGGTTAAAATGGCGTTGCTATTTAAAATAGATTAAATAGCCCAATTCATTATCGTTTTCATTTATATTTTATACTGGGCCAGACCTCCCACATTAAGCCTGCGACTTGTGGATGCTGGATATGCCAGTTGGCTCCGGGCATACTTATCCCACAAGTTGGGCTTAACCTTGTTTCAAGGCGCGTTTCGTATTTGCATACTTGGACCCCTCACATTAGGCCCTACATTTGTGGCCGCTGGATATGCCGGTTGGGTCCGGGCAGACTTCCACCACAAATGTAACCTAACCTCGTGTCCAAGTACAATTGTAATTTGTAATTATAATTATTTCATTGGAAATATTATTTTAAAACATCCTTTATTTTAAAATATTTTAATTTTAAAATATCTCCTATTTCAAAATATAACTTATTAAAATATTCAACATAATAGAAATATGATCTTTTTATTAAATTGTTAAAAATACTTTGTTTCCAAATATCCTAACTTACATTTCAATTTTTAATAAAAATTGAACTTTCCATATTATTATAATATAATAATAAAAATCTTTTCAAAATGTTCAATTCTGAAATCAATCTTTTTATTTTAATATATGACAATTAAAAATGTAATCTTTTAATTCAATCCTTTTTATGGTAACTTTTTAACAATAAAGATATAATCTTTTAACTCAACCTTTCCATTATAACTTTTAAACAATAAAGATATAATCTTTTTAATTGTCAATATCAAAACCATCATTTAATTACCTAATTGAATATTAGATTAAGATATTCTTTTAATCCTAGATTGGAATGAGACCCAACAATTTCCATATAATTAAATTACGTGGATTTCAACATTGCATTAATTCCATAATAATGACAAAACATTCAAATAGCAGCCAAAGTGCAATTTACAACTAAACACAAGGGTGATGTGTAGTCAAATATCAACCCAAGACCCGTGTAGGGTTTTAACCAACATAAATTCAAATAATATATTATTAATTGTGCTTTTGGAAGATGTGTGAAAATTTATCGTCCAATCAACATAAACAAGTCAGGAAACTTGTTATGGCTGTGTAAGCATGTCTGGAAAAATTAAAAAGTAATAACGTTATTATAACATGCTACATGATTCCAATTCCAAACTTTTCACCATACAACATCCAAATCAACAGTTATCCAAAAAACAACAATTCCAACACAGATAATTAATTTAAATTTAATTATAAAATAAATAACTATTCAGAAATTTGAGTGAGATAAAAGTTCTCACTCCATCTAAATGATACAAAGATGAATGTTTGGTTACATTCTATTAAATTTGACAAAATGAATGTTTATTTATTTTCTTATTCAAATTAGACAAAAATGAGTGTTTAGTGTCATTCTTTTAAATTAGAAAAGAATAAATGTTTTTGTGTACTTCCAATTAAATAACAAAGTGAATGTTAAATTTCATTCTTTCTCAATTTAGACAAAAATGAATGTTTCATTAGTGAACAATTTACTATGTACATTAATGACAAATAAATGAATATTTATTTGTAAACAATTTAATATACAAATGAATGAATGTTTCATTTATACACAATTCATGTTTTTATTTGCAAATAGTTTGCAAATAAAAATGTCATCTTTTTCTATTAATGTTTTTAAATGCAAAATGTATTTCTTTCTATTCATGTTTTTATTTGCAAATAGTTTGCAAATAAAAATGTCATCTTTTTCTATGAATCTTTTTCTATGATCATATTTTTTTACTTACTACTAATTTGTAAATAAAAAATGTCCTTTTCAAAATCAGGTTTCTATAATCATATTTTTGTGGTGTCAATCCAATTTTACAAAAATGTATACTTTGGGTGTAAATTCTATTACAACAAAATTGGATATTTTGATGTCATACTATTTTATTATAATGTATATTTTGAGTGTCATTCATTACAAACAAGATGGCTATTTTGATATCATTTCTAATTACACAAAAATGTCTATTTTGTGTGTCGATCTAATTTAACAAAATGACGGTGAAAAATGAATCTTTTTATTTCAAACGAAAATTTGACCCTTTTTAATTCCTACGAAATTGACAATGGAAAATATCCTTTTTGTTTTCAACAAAAATCAATGTTAATTTTTGTCCTTTTTATTTTAACTAGCTTCCAAGGTAAAATTTGTCATTTCTAGTTTGACAAAAACAATGATTTCTATTCGACAAATCAAACCTCAACCCAATGGTATAATTTGATTTACAATTTTGTTTCAACACACAAATCATCACATCAACAAATTCACATAACAACCTAAATCAATTCAAATTTCATAGCAATCAACAATATGGATTTCACCACATACATGTATAGAGTTCAAAGAGTAAGGAATAATTTAATTTTAATAATAAAATGTAGAAATCTCACCTTGGGGGTTTTGAATTCTTCCAAAAATTTAGATCGCTCTGTTCTGTGCTTTATATCTCATTGCTACGCACCAAACGCATCAAAAATCATTTAATTCCTCTAATCCCGTCTTCTTCATCATCATTTTCTGTAAACCATCTAACCCAAACATCGTCTTCAACATCACAGCATCGCTCCTCCTCTAGACCACCTTGAAGTCGTCGTCTATCAGCCCCGACTCTTGTTGAAGAGCGCAACAAGAACCCATCATCGCCACCTGATCTTACAGAGGGGACAAAATGCTTTATACGTTTTGGGAAATTCGATTTGGGTTGGAAGAGATTAGCAAATGAAATTGGGAGTTTAATGGCCTTTGATTTGGAAAGAATGACGGCTCCTCATTTGTGATTAGGAATAGGTTTAGAGAAGTTTAGGATGTTAAATAATGGAGTAAATATATATATATATAATTTAGTTATATATTTTATATTATCCCACGCTTATGTCTATACATATGTAGTAGGTTATAAATGAAATAAATTCGCTGACTACACATGACATGTCAATCTAATTAGCATTTATTTCTTATTTAAAAATTCAAAAGAAAATTACATAAGGAAAGAGAATAATGGAAATGTAATTAATGTATGATTTAATGCTAATTGTGACAAAGTTTGTGAATTTAAAATTTCAAAATATATAACATTAAAATTGTAGAATTTAAGGAACATATTCAATTGGACATACAAAAATAAGATAACTAAAATGACTAGAAATGCACATAAATAATGTAAACAATATATATATAAGGGAATAATATATATATACATATGGAAATTGTTTGCTTTTGTAAGAATAAATAATAATAAAAGGAAAAGGAAAATAAGGGAATGAAAATATAAGGAACGAGAACATGCAAATGAAATAAGATGCATGAATGTGGAAGTAAGGAAATAAATTAATGAAGTGGAGGAAAGAGATGAACAGATAATTTATTGTTTAATGTTAAATGCTAGAATGTATGTGACTTTTAAATTTTCAAACACATAATATTAAATATCATGTGTTATTACATAGATAATGTTAAAAGTTTTACTATATTTTTTTGAATATAAACAACATGATATACAAGATAAGGGAATACATAGGTATATGTAACAAAGTGGAGAAAGGAGATTTAAAGGGATGTATATGAGAATACAAAATTAAATACATGTAAATAAAATGTAGGGAAGGAAATAAATGAATGCATAGGTAATGTGAACTAGGATGCATGACTGTAGCAAAAAAATGTGAGCATGTAGATGCATGATTTATTTGATTATTAATGTCATCATTAATTTTCGTTAACTGCTAGTTAAAACGTGCGTTGTATACCATTGACACTCCATCTCTTTACAATTTCTCTTATACAATTCAAACTGGAAACATTCTTTTATTATCAATATATTATTAATAAATCAACTTATCAATATATTAATTTTATTTAAAACAAAATTTACACGTAGAATGCGGGTCGTTACAGTATCCGTATCTGTATCCGCATTCTTTTTTCGAATATCTGATATTTATCCACTTTTCGGATACGTATGCGGAAAGGTTTTGGATTTTTCGGGCATCCATTGACAAACCTAATTTCAAGTAGTGGTTCTAATTCTCTAGAGTGGTTATATGAAGAAATTAGATAAGTGAATTGAAGGAAATGATAGTTTTAAGTTCTAAATGTTAGTTTCCATAATTAAAGTGGTGCTAATGGGTTAAAATTAGCAATCCCATTAATTTAATCTCCTTTACCTAGGATTTGTTTCTGGTTTCCCTCTCATTTTCTAGTCAGCTCTGAACCTAAATCTATTCCAATCCTACCGTAAATTCATAAATATATACACAATTCTTTAAATCATCTCTAGTTACCACTTACAGGTTATATCAATATTGATTTATTAGATCTTTCTATTTTAGGCACACATTAATATGATTTTTCATTATTACAGTTGAATCTTTAACATAATTCATTGATATATGAGGGTATGTGATGGTTATAATATCTAATGTGTTTATATTGGATCAAATGTTTTAATAAGTACACTTTATTTGTCTAAATGTTAAATTAATCTTAAAACATAATCAAATCAAAAAAATTATATCTTTAAACCTTAGGATAATTAAACTATGTAAAGTAATGATTAACATGTTAGATCTAGTGTAATTATTGAGTAATTATTTGTGTTTATGTTAGATCTATGAATATTGTAACGACCCGTATTTTATGTATCAGTCGATCATAAGATAATTATATTTTATTCCCTAGTGGTTTGATCATTCTCGTATTTTAATATGTTGCTCATGGGGATATGAGACATGTCCATCATTTTTATTGAATCAATTTGTGATCATTTTTCCCTTATGAAAATTGTTTTAGCTACAACTTTTGATAGGGATCGAATTAGATGTTGAAATCATTCTCATTGGATCAATGGTAGTTTACAATTCGGTATAGCAATCACATTAAAGATTTGGTTTAGCGGTTTAGGAGAAATCGTTGTTTGTAGTTTCAGTCTCTATTAAACAGACTGGTTAGTAACTTATAGGCTGATTAGAGTGGTCCATTAGGCAAATGATCTGCAACTATAAATAGAGGGGTTAAGGGTAGAGAATTAAGTTTTATCTCTTCATTCAAACATTTAGGCTTGTGTCTGTGATTCTCCAGATCCAACCTAAACTCTAATCCTTTATCCTATTTATCATAATTCATCATAGATTGCATCTAGAGGCTAGATCATCATATTACATCGGTTTTTCGGAGGTTTTCACGCTTCCCAAAACTGATTTCATAGGGGTTACATTAGATATTATATTTTGTGAGTGATATATCTCTCTCACAAGGAAACGATGGATTATATTGGTACATTAGGATCAAATTCATGTTTTATACGTTAAGTTCAATGTAAATCACATCATATACGTTCATATAGTTCCATATGTTATAATGTAAATTAATCTAATTTAATAAAATCGGCAATTTGTTAGTTTAATCATGTTTCTTGTATATATTTAGATCCAAATAATGTTAGACCCTTTGTTCATGTTATGTTTATGTTTGATTATTATGTACACACTTGTTTGTATGATAAAAATTGAATGAATCATTGTTTCTTTTGCTTGAGTTGTTTGTTAGAATTGCTTGCTATAGAACTTAGGATATAAGAATAGAGTAAACCAGACATTAAGATGATCAAATTCAGACGAAACTTGGTAGAGGAACTCTAGGTGACAACGGGATGGCACACAGAAAATTCCATCCTAGAATCTTCTAAATATATGCTTGGGCGATGGATCGGTACAGATCCATCAAGAAGGTCAAATCATGGTGAAATTGATAGCATGGCATCGTGGAGATAAATCTAGGCTATGTGCAAATTTTCAAGAGACTTGGACGTGATTTGAGAAGGGCCGAAAGTTGGTTACTCATATACTGTGATGGACAAACATAGATTTCAACACGTTTGGACATTGGCTACAAACTTGAATCGGAAGGAATCACTTGAGGAGGGTAGCAGAGTGGTCGAGACACTTAGCCATATTTGGCTAAGTTTGAGGACCGGTACTGGTCCATGGATGATGGATCGATATCGATCCATTATAAAGCATGATGGAGGGTCAATATTTTGGAGCTTTGATTGTGATTTCTTCTGAGGGTTGCTGGTGAAGTTTAGTGATGAATGGACTTCAGTTAGTTGATGTGCAACTTAAAGATGGATGGTGCTTCGATTGTGAACTCAGGTAGAAGTGGTCAGAGCTGGATTGATGTCATACTGGTCATGGGATGATATACGGTTCAGTATGACGACAGATGGACTCAAAATAGGAGACGGTCATGAATGATAATGGAAATGTTCGAGAAGTGGCATGGACTAAAGATTTAGTCATCGAGGAAGATACCTTGAAGAAGTTGAAGTGCCAAGGAATCATTGGTTATCGAAGGTTCTAGAGGACTCAAAGCAGGGGTATCATGGGGATTCCTATTTAGATCAAGGTGGATCGTCTACCCTGGATCGAGCTTTAGGAGTGATCTAGTTATCTTAGATGATTGAGGAAAACGTACTATAATAACCCAAAGTTTTAATAAAGCAATTTAAATAAAAAATTAATAAAATGAATATTAATTAGAAGAATTATGAGAATTATACAATGGGAGTTGTATCATTGGGTCCGTTATAAAATTTTCGTTAAGACATTTGGTATCAGAGCCTAAGGTTATAAGAACATATAAAAGTTTTTGTTCTAAAAGAAAAAGGTGTTTTTAAAATAAAAGTTTGTTTTTGAAAAATGAACACCCCGCATTTTTAATATAATTAAATATATTTATATACATGGATATATAAATAATGGTGATGCGCAGTTTAGATTACTACATACATTGAAGAGAAGGGAAATTAATACAATAACAATGTATGTAACAGAAAAGATAATAAAATAAAGATACTTAATTTAAATATCAGGAATTAAGTAAAACAGACATCACCATTGTGTCCGCCTCGGAATTATGGTTTAGATGGACACCAAGTTTGCGTAAAACGAATAACGTACGAAGAAGTCATGAGCTTTAGAAGTTTGCATACATATAAGGCTCATATATATATATGTATGTATGTATGTATGTATGTATAATATCTCCAAAATTCAAAAATATTAAAAAACAATCAAAAGCGGGTGAGCGGGAAAAATCCCGCTTAAAGGGTGTCGACGTCGACATAGGTGTCGACCCCCCTATAGGTAGGAAGACACAGGTGCCGACCCCCCTTAAGGTGGGTAGACACATGAGACGACCCCAAACTCCGTACTGACGGCGGCAAGGGTAATCCATGGAATATAACACAGAAACAAATAATAGCAGAACATAAAAAAATAAATACACCAGATAATGCACAATAGAATATACTGGATAAAAGTAATCATCAGAGTTACACAGTATATAAGATCATACTTAGTACAAATACAGTTCAGCTATACATAAATGTCTACAGCGGAAAACAAACAAAATATGTACAATAGGAGCTGAACAGCATAAAAAGAGATAAATGATAGAATCCATCTTCAGCTATCCAGAAAGAACCAGCTAAACCTGAATACAAGGCTGCCCGTGTAGAAAAAGGGGCAACCGAGTTTGAGAGTGAAACAAACTACGAGTCAGTCATGGGACTGGTATGAGAAATCTACTCAACACATTAAATATGTGGCAAATCACAGGACCACGCCACTTTCGTGGAACGGGTTTACTCCATTGGATTGCCAGTGCTTTAAAACAAATCATTCTTTTAAAACATCGCAATGCTTTTCTAAAAAATGAAGCCATTATAAGACTCAGTTCCCATCACACAATGCAACGCAAACCGGAGGATAGAGTTTTACCTTATAATGGCCAAAATATGATTGATACGAATAAAACAAAAGCATTTGATATTGTTACTAGTGTTTATATGTTTCAAAAACGACTTCGAATCATAACTAACAATCATAGACGGCATGGGTGCCATATATCATGTCGCCATAGGTATATACAATAAAAACCGCATAGTCACGTAATTGGAAGTTCGATTTCCGTCATGAACCAAGGCAAAAGATAGTCCTTACCGAATTCGAGACTGCCTAGCCCGAGTCTCAGGATCAAAACGCATCGACCCTTGGATCGTCAGGGCCAGTCCACACGGAGTGGATTAAAATGCCTGAACACTACGTTTCCCCGCCCTTTGGGGCGTAAGCGAACCAACGAATGGCTCCATCGGACCCGGATCATCCGATCTAACCGAGGCGCCTCGCAACAGCAACAACCACATAAGTCAAACTCGTCAGGGCGTGTAAAACCACTGACGCCACTTCTAGCTATGAGGAAACGCAGGCCCTCCCTGAGGTCCTTTCTCCCGTTTCTGGTTCATACCGGTGTGTGAGGCTCGCGATTTCACGTTATACACAAAGCTACGCCACACAGGCGGTGCTTTGATCATCACCACAAGACTTTGCTTTTCAACAGAAGCCCTGATCACTGGCTCTTAGCATGCCACACAGGAAATTCACACCGTGCAACTGATGGCTATCAATCACACAGAATAAATTCCAATGTCAAACACACTGTCCATTTGCTAGTCCGTTCTGGGTCTGAACGAAACCGGAGGCACTAAATACCTCGCAAACCCATCGATCACCACGTACATCTTGACGATCACCACTCATTATCCATATTTCGGGATGCCTCCCAATCAGGACCTCGGTTACCATCCAAACGAGGTGAAGATCTCCGGTCTTCGACCACCGTCTTTATCTTCGATTTCTTATCGTCGATTCAGTTATTCAGAATGGGATAAACCCGGTCTTTCTGAGCAACTCGCGTATATAATAAACAAGTGCAATAACTAACATATACACGCATCATTTCAATTCATTAGTCACTAACCGTCAATCAGTAAGAGAACGATTTCCCCAATATTAACCCCGAAGGCCGAAACCAACATCAGATCAATACCCAAGAAACCATTCGACTTAGCCAACCTTCAGTTAATTCCTAAATTTACTTCCATATCGTTTATAATATTTTATAATGATTTATCGCTATTTTTTTTATTTCAAAATAGCCATTTTATTCAAAACGACGCTTCGGGCCATAACGCGACCGTGGCGCTGTTTTTCTTCAGATTTGATTTTCACATATCTGAAAATCTAATCGTTGGATCTTCACAAAATTTACATCATTAGAAAGATCCTTTCAAAACGAATCCAACGGTTCCAGTTTCGGGAAAATCCGACGAACGGATCTCACGGTACAATCGTTTGAAGTTTTGATTCCGAAATATAAACTACAGCGTCGTTATTCGATTAAATATAATTATATATATATATATATATGTGTGTGTGTGTGTGTGTGTGTGTGTGTTATCGATTCTGGCGCTGTTTTTCTTCAGATTCGAATTAAACATTCTAGACAATCCAACCATTGGATTTTTACAAAGTTGGTGCCGTTGGAAAGATTTTTCCAAAGCAAACCCAACGGTTGCGATTTCGGGAAAATCCGATGGTCGGATCTCCCGTACTAATCTATTGAAATCACGGTTTCAAAATACGAACTGCATCGTCATTATTCGATATATTTTAATTCTATATATATATATATATATCGATTCTTCGATTTCAAAGCTACATTCTTTTCATTCATTTGATAAAAATGATATTTTCGTCAAACTGTCTTCTATTTCAACACTTCACTATTTTTAACAATTCGTTTATATAATAAAAATGTGATTTTTATTGTAAAACAATTCATTTCGAAACACTATTATTTCGTATAGTTAATATAGGGGATACATTGAGATTTTTATTGTAAAACAATTTCCTTCAGAATATGAATACCATTCAACACATGAATTTCAATTCAACGAATGAATATCGATTCAACACATGAAGGTTTTCTATAGTTTGTATATATAGATAAAATTGTGATCAACACATGAATTTCAATTCAACGAATGAATATCGATTCAACACATGAAGGCTTTCTATAATTTATATATATAGATAAAAATGTGATTTTTATATTTAAAACACGAATACCATTCAACACATGAATTTCTAATCAACGAATGAATATCGATTCAACACATGAAGGCTTTCCATTCAACGAATAAATATAGTTTCAACAAATGAAAATAATTCAAACACATGAATATTATTCGAAATTTCGGCAGCATAACGGTAGGGTAGTTAAAACCGGGACCGTCCCTAGTACGACTCCTCGCTCTACCTTAAAACCTCGCGGTTTTTGACAATGGGGATCATGCATCTAGTTCGCACGCAGGCGGCATGTATATATTTATTTCATTTCCACAAACTAATCCTATGTGGTTTCAACCAAATATTTCTCAACCACAAACGGGTATTTTTCAACCACAATCAATCAATATCAACCACAAACAATCCCAAACAACCATTCGCTATCAATCAAGTTTCACACCAATCACAACCAATAAATATCGTCCATGGTTTGTGGACAAGGGGCGTATATATATGTATATATATATATTTATATATAGCAATTCACTTCTATTTCAACACATATATAATTTTGACAACGCATATATATAACTTATACATCGAACGTACAACTTATACAACGCTTATACAAGAGGTGTACAATGCTTATATAACTCATACATCGACTATATTATTTATACGTCGTCGTTTTCCATATCGTTTATAAATTAGAAATCTCACATTGGGTTCCACTCCACCAAAAATAGCAGACGACTCAGAAAAATATGCGGTCTCTTCTAAAATGTAGAAGACGTCCTCACGGTCACGATGTTTCCTGTTTCATTGAATTTCATTAACGTAGTAAAAAGATATGATTTTTCAAAGTTTGCAATGGTTTAAAACTGTTGAAATCGGTTTAAATAATATAAACCGTATACTCACTATTTCGTTCAAAACTAGGTCGCCCGATTTCTTCCAATCCGCGAAGTTGTAGCTCGATCGGAGGATACATCTTCGAAGAGCTACGAGAGACCTTCGCGCGCGTGGTAGTGAGGTGCAGCTCGGTGGGGCCCAGCTGGCATGGCGGAGCTCGAAACGGCGGAAGTTGAAGGGGGTGGATCTTGATGGATACGCGACGGTGGGGGTCGAGGGTGGTATGGATTTGAAGGTGGAAGGGAGATCTTCAAAAAGTTCCAAAGGGTCGGGGGTCAACGAGGTGTGTGGCGGCCGGAAAATGCTCGAGGACTGGCGAATAGGTTTCCGCCTTCGATCGTCTGGGAGAGAGAAAGTATTTTCTTTCTTTTTTTCTAATAAAAATTCTGATTGGTCAGGGAAGTTTTAAAGGTGTTTTCTGACACGACCACCAATCGAAACCCAACGACTGTAGTCCCTAGCATTTTACCCCCATTCCGAACACAATGGGATACGTTTCGAAGGCCCATTCGACTGTTTCAGTCAGTTTTCCTTCAAATTAAAATATAAAACATTCAATATTTAATTTGAACGTACATTTCAATTTGCCAAGGCCACAACCTGATTTGAAAAATTCCAGAAAAACAAATCTAGCTATGTTTTGACGATACAGTCCCAACAAAACTAGTTTCGTCGAATTCTGAGACCGTTTGCAAAAAGGCCTATTTCTGGTCGATCCAATTTAACTGTAATTGACCAAAACACGTTTTCCTTTGCCACGCTCACATACTAGCTTCAAAAATTATGAAACTTGAAACCTAGCAATATCTTCACATCCCGGATCCAACAAAAGTGGTTTCGTCGAATTCCGAGGTCGTATGCAAAATGGCCAATTTCACGGGCTATATAAATTCCATAGCGACCTTTCTGAAAATTCATTTGGCCATAACTTTTGCTTTCCGTTATGAAAATTCGATTTTTCAGATTCGTTGGAAAGGTATTCACTAACAGATTTAAATATTTTTGGTTTCACTAAAATCCATTTTGTTTTGCACCCGGTACAGTCCGACAAAGTTTGGATTCAATTTTTGAAACTGCAGCGCCATTTGAGGCCTTGTTTATAATTATAATTAATTATATTCGTTTTCAATTGTCGATTCAAACTCACTATTCATTGCCACTATTTAAAATATTTATTTTAAATATTTAAAATCCATTATTTTAGCCAATTTAAAATTTTTAAATTGGTTCAGATTTTCTGGGTCGTTACAATCTCCCCCACTTAAAACTTTTCGTCCCCGAAAAGGAACAAAGTCGAAAGTGGTTTGATTATTCAACTTTACGTTCGATCTGGCTTCAATTCTCCAGCTTTTCAGTTTCTGAGAATTTTCAAATTCTTCAAAAATTTGGTTAACACCCGGAATTTTCGAAAATTTTCGCCATAACCTCCTTTGTACGGAGAGGGGTTTGGAAATTTATTGGGCCGTATTAGGTACCCAATAAATCCTAATAAGCATACACATATTTATAGTGATATATTCTGGTGTTTACAGGGGAGCGTGTACTGATAATAACTCCAGAGAATAAATTTTTGTCACCTTGTCCCGTGTGGGGAATAAATAGTCCATGTGCCGTATCTAATAACTAGAGAGACGTGATTATTGTCAACTCCACACCCGTGTGGTTTTTTTTATTAATTTGGCAATTTAATCATTACAATTTAAATAGTCCATATCAGTCATCAGTTCAACCTGTAAAATATAGTCACCGCCATACAAGCCTCTCACTCGTATGGTAAATCTTTCACCTCATCACACAAGCTCCAAATGCTTATGTGGTATATGATGAAGTATGCCTATCTTCTGAAGTATGCCATGTAATGTTGTTCAAAATTAATTGTTACTATCCTATGGCGACGTTTATTATTCCACATAGAAAAACCAGCACTCCACATCCAATGGCATTCACAGGAGTTGATATAATAATATTTCGCATCCAACTCATTAAGGTTTACCTATTTGTCAGGCACACAAATAAAATCTTTACTCAATAGCTAATCCATTTACCTGTTCAAACATATATAATACACATGTATATATTTCTATCTATTTTCTAATCAGTTCAATGTGTGATATAATCGAATAAATTCTAACATTATTCTATTGTTGATTAAATTAACTATCGTTTCAATAATTTTAATTAATCAAATCTACAATCACGCAACACAACCAATAATCAAATTGTTTTTAACTTTTCAAAACCATACAAATTAATTCCTATTCTCTTTTAAGGACATTCTTCGAATAGCGTGAACTACCGGCCTTGCATTTGGAATTAAAGTAATTTTGAAATCTATTTCTCTATGCGGAGGTAAGCGAACAACTTCCTCAAACACATCCGCATAGTTCTTGACGACAGGAATATCTTTGATGAGGTCTAGAATATTCTTTGTGATTTTAGGGATATTTTCTATTTGGGCTGGAGAAACAGTCAAAGCTGCCCAGAAGTCTTTTCTATTAGCATTCTGACCTTCACAAGGAATGGTTATATAATCACCTGATTTAATCTTTGCCTTTACGACTCTGTCAGCGCATTTGACTTCAGCTTCATATTTGGTCAACCAATCTAACCCCAAGATAAAATCAAACTCTTTAAAATTCATGACGACCGCGATGGTAGGAAACTGATAACGAGAGAAAGAAACTGGCACTCCACAAACCCAACTGAGATCAATGGAACCCCCAACTGGATTCTGGAGAGTCATTGGTTCCTTGAGCTTCTTCAAATTTAAATCTAGTTTCTTAGCTGCATTCTTGGCAATGAAGCTGCGTGACGCGCCAGTATCAAACAGTACTTTAACTGGGATGTCTTTGATATCTAGCGTGCCTTCTAAAACATCTGGCCTTTCTTGAATAGCTGAGGGCCCAGACGCTTCTGCTACTTTATTTATATGTACTGCTTTGGATTTCTTAAATTGCCTGCAATCCTTTTCAAGATGGCCAATCCGATGACATTGATAACATTTTCTATTCTCTCGAAATTGGTTATCGGGTTTAAATCCCTTCTTTCGTTCTTCGAGGTTTTACAATTTCTAGTAAAATGCCCTGGTTTCCCGCAGTTAGAACAGGTGGCCATCGTTGCTGGTTCTTTTCCAGAACTGGCCCTTTCTCGATTGACTTTGTGCTTCTTACTCACCTCAAATATCGCACTGGCCTCGGGATTATCAGTTTCAGGCTCATCTTCATTACTATAACTGACCCCTTCTTCGTTAGGTAACATACCCTTCCTGTCAAGATCTTCGTATTGATAAGCCATATAAATCATTTCTGAGAAAGGAAGTTTCACATTCCTCATCACACTATTCTGATATTTCCTTTACAGACCATGAATAAATCTCAGATTTTTCCTCTTTGGATTTTGAATCAGATGAGGAGGAAAGTGAGAAAGTTCGTTGAATTTCTTATGATATTCTGGGATGGTCATATCACCTTGTATCAAATAAGAAAATTCATCACATAATCGCTCGGTTGCTTCGGGAGGAGTAAATCTTTCTAAGAAAATCACGTTGAATCTGTCCCAGGTGATATCACCCTCTGGATTGTCTTTAATAACTGAATCCCACCAAAATAAAGCTTCTTCTTTGAGTGCCCAAGATGCCAGTAATCTTTTCTGATCGTCTCTCAGCTTTAAACCCTCAAAGATTTTCTCTGCAGAACGAATCCAAGCTTGTGTTTCCATAATGGACTCTTTGCCTAAGAATGGCGATCCACCCAGATTTCGAAATCTCTTGAATAGAACTTCTATATCGGATTCTTGCTGCGGGGGCACAACTAACTCATTAACTGGTCGAGCCATATGATTATTTCTTCTGTACTTGTCACTCATTTTCTAGTACGTCTGCAATTAGCAGACAAAGTGTCAGGTCACAGACGAGATATTTTAAAATATAGAAACACATACTTCAATGTAAATGTGTCTATCGAGGTGTAATTTCATTCTGCTTTACTTATACTAGGATATTACTGATCCTATCTATATAGAGTTACCCGTCCTAGAACACTACTGGTTCTATTTCTGACGAGTTCGTTCATATGTTATATTCCAGACTTAAGCTTAACCAAAGCTCTGATACCAAATGAGACGACCCCAAACCCCGTACTGACGGCGGCAAGGGTAATCCGTGGAATATAACATAGAAACAGATAATAGCAGAACAGAAATAAATAAATAAATACACCAGATAATGCACAATAGAATATACTGGATAAAAGTAATCATCAGAGTTACACAGTATACAGGATTATACTTAGTACAAATACAGTTCAGCTATACATAAATGTCTACAGCAGAAAACAAACAAAATATGTACAATAGGAGCTGAACAGCATAAAAAGAGATAAATGATAGAATCTATCTTCAGCTCCAGCTATCCAGAAAGAACCAGCTAAACCTGAATACAAGGCTGCCCATGTAGAAAAAGGGGCACCCGAGTTTGAGAGTTAAACAAACTACGAGTCAGTCATGGGACTGGTATGAGAAATCAACTCAACACATTAAATATGTTGCAAATCACAGGACCACGCCACTTTCGTGGAACGGGTTTACTCCATTGGATTGCCAGTGCTTTAAAACAAATCATTCTTTTAAAACATCGCAATGCTTTTCTAAAAAATGAAGCCATTATAAGACTCAGTTCCCATCACACAATGCAACACAAACTGAAGGATAGAGTTTTACTTTATAATGGCCAAAATATGATTGATACGAATAAAACAAAAGCATTTGATATTATTACTAGTGTTTATATGTTTCAAAAACGACTTTGAATCATAACTATCAATCATAGACGGCATGGGTACCATATATCATGTCGCCATACGTATATACAATCAAAACCACACAGTCACGTAATTGGAACTTGGATTTCCGTCATGAACCAAGGCAAAAGATTGTCGTTACCGAATTCGAGACTGCCTAGCCCGAGTCTCAGGATCAGAATGCATCGACCCTTGGATCGTCAGGTCCGGTCCACATGGAGTGGATTAAAATGCTTGAACACTACGTTTCCCCGCCCTTTGGGGCGTAAGCGAACCAACGAATGGCTCCATCGGACCCGGATCATTCGATCTAACCGAGGCGCCTCGCAACAGCAACAACCACATAAGTCATACTCGTCTGGGCGTGTAAAACCACTGACGCCACTTCTAGCTAGGAGGAAACGCAGGCCCTCCCTGAGGTCCTTTCTCCCGTTTGTGGTTCATACCGGGGTGTGAGGCTCGCGATTTCACGTTATACACAAAGCTACGCCACACAGGCGGTGCTTTGATCATCACCACAAGACTTTGCTTTTCAACAGAAGCCCTGATCACTGCATCTTAACATGCCACACAGGCAATTCACACCGTGCAACTGATGGCTATCAATCACACAGAATAAATTCCAATGTCAAACACACTGTCCATTTGCTAGTCCGTTCTGGGTCTGAACGAAACCGGAGGCACTAAATACCTCGCAAACCCATCGATCACCACGTACATCTGGAAGATCACCACTCATTATCCATATTTCGGGATGCCTCCCAATCAGGACCTCGGTTACCATCCAGACGAGGTGAAGATCTCCGGTCTTCGACCACCGTCTTTATCTTCGATTTCTTATCGTCGATTCAGTTATTCAGAATGGGATAAACCCGGTCTTTCTGAGCAACTCGCGTATATAATAAACAAGTGCAATCACTAACATATACACGCATCATTTCAATTCATTAGTCACTAACCGTCAATCAGTAAGAGAACGATTTCCCCAATATTAACCCCGAAGGCCGAAACCAACATCAGATCAATACCCAAGAAACCATTCGACTTAGCCAACCTTCAGTTAATTCCTAAATTTACATCCATATCGTTTATAATATTTTATAATGATTTATCGCAATTTTAATTTATTGCAAAATAGCCATTTTATTCAAAACGACGCTTCGGGCCATAACACGACCGTGGCGCTGTTTTTCTTCAAATTTGATTTTCACATATCTGAAAATCTAACCGTTGGATCTTCACAAAATTTACATCATTAGAAAGATCCTTTCAAAACGAATCCAACGGTTCCAATTTCGGGAAAATCCGACGGTCAGATCTCCCGGTACAATCATTTGAAGTTTTGATTCCGAAATACGAACTGCAGCGTCGTTATTCGATTAAATATAATTATATTTATATATATATAAATATAATCGATTCTGGCGCTGTTTTTCTTCAGATTTGAATTAAACATTCCAGACAATCCAACCGTTGGATTTTTACAAAGTTGGTGCCATTGGAAAGATTTTTCCAAAGCAAACCCAACGGTTGCGATTTCAGGAAAATCCGATGGTCGGATCTCCCGTACTAATCGTTTGAAATCACGGTTTCAAAATATGAACTGCAGCGTCGTTATTCGATATATTTTAATTCTATTTATATATATATCGATTCTTCGATTTCAAAGCTACATTCTTTTCATTCATTTGATAAAAATGATATTTTCATCTAACTGTCTTCTATTTCAACACTTCACTATTTTTAACAATTCGTTTATATAATAAAAATGTGATTTTTATTGTAAAACAATTCATTTCAAAACACTATTATTTCGTATAGTTAATATAAGGGATAAAATGGGATTTTTATTGTAAAACAATTTCTTTCAGAATATGAATACCATTCAACACATGAATTTCAATTCAACGAATGAATATCGATTCAACACATGAAGGCTTTCTATAATTTATATATATAGATAAAAATGTGATTTTTATATTTAAAACACGAATACCATTCAACACATGAATTTCTAATCAACGAATGAATATCGATTCAACACATGAAGGCTTTCCATTCAACGAATAAATATAGTTTCAACAAATGAAAATAATTCAAACACATGAATATTATTCGAAATTTCGGCAGCATAACGGTAGGGTAGTTAAAACCGGGACCGTCCCTAGTACGACTCCTCGCTCTACCTTAAAACCTCGCGGTTTTTGACAATGGGGATCATGCATCTAGTTCGCACGCAGGCGGCATGTATATATTTATTTCATTTCCACAAACTAATCCTATGTGGTTTCAACCAAATATTTCTCAACCACAAACGGGTATTTTTCAACCACAATCAATCAATATCAACCACAAACAATCCCAAACAACCATTTGCTATCAATCAATTTTCACACCAATCACAACCAATAAATATCGTCCATGGTTTGTGGACGAGGGGCGTATATATATGTATATATATATATTTATATACAGCAATTCACTTCTATTTCAACACATATATAATTTTTACAACGCATATACATAACTTATACATCGAACGTACAACTTATACAACGCTTATACAAGAGGTGTACAATGCTTATATAACTCATACATCGACTATATTATTTATACGTCGTCGTTTTCCATATCGTTTATAAATTAGAAATATCACATTGGGTTCCACTCCACCAAAAATAGCAGAAGGCTCAGAAAAATATGCGGTCTCTTCTAAAATGTAGAAGACGTCCTCACGGTCACGATGTTTCCCGTTTCATCGAATTTCGTTAAAGTAGTAAAAAGATATGATTTTTCAAAGTTTGCAACGGTTTAAAACTGTTGAAATCGGTTTAAATAATATAAACCGTATACTCACTATTTCGTTCAAAACTAGGTCGGCCGATTTCTTCCAATTCGCGAAGTTGTAGCTCGATCGGAGGATACAGCGTCGAAGAGCTACGAGAGACCTTCGCGCGCGTGGTGGTGAGGTGCAGCTCGGTGGGGCCCAGCTGGCGTGGCGGAGCTCGAAACGGCGGAAGTTGAAGGGGGTGGATCTCGATGGATACGCGACGGTGGGGGTCGAGGGTGGTATGGATTTGAAGGTGGAAGGGAGATCTTCAAAAAGTTCCAATGGGTCAGGGGTCAACGAGGTGTGTGGCGGCCGGAAAATGCTCAGGGACTGGCGAATAGGTTTCCGCCTTCGATCGTCGGGGAGAGAGAAAGTATTTTCTTTCTTTTTTTTATAAAAATTCTGATTGGTCGGGGAAGTTTTAAAGGGCTTTTCTGACACGACCACCAATCGAAACCCAACGACTATCGTCCCTAGCATTTTACCCCCATTCCAAACACATTGGGATACGTTTCGAAGGCCCATTCGACTGTTTCAGTCAGTTTTCCTTCAAATTAAAATATAAAACATTCAATATTTAATTTGAACGTACATTTCAATTTGCCTAGGCCACAAACTGATTCAAAAATTCCAGAAAAATAAATCTAGCTATGTTTTGACGATACAGTCCCAACAAAACTAGTTTCGTCGAATTCTGAGACCGTTTGCATAAAGGCCTATTTCTGGTCGATCCAATTTAACTGTAATTGACCAAACCACGTTTTCCTTTGCCACGCTCACATACTAGCTTCAAAAATTATGAAATTTTAAACCTAGCAATAACTTCACATCCCGGATCCAACAAAAGTGGTTTCGTCGAATTCGAGGTCGTATGCAAAATGGCCAATTTCACGGGCTATATAAATTCCATAGCGACCTTTCTGAAAATTCATTTGGCCATAACTTTTGCTTTCCGTTATGAAAATTCGATTTTTCAGATTCGTTGGAAAGGTATTCACTAACAAATTTAAATATTTTTGGTTTCACTAAAATCCGTTTTGTTTTGCACCCGGTACAGTTCGACAAAGTTTGAATTCAAATTTTGAAACTACAGCGCCATTTCAGGCCTTGTTTATAATTATAATTAATTATATTCGTTTTCAATTGTTGATTCAAACTCACTTTTCATTGCCATTATTTAAAATATTTATTTTAAATATTCAAAATCCATTATTTTAGCCAATTAAATTTTTTTAAGTTGGTTCAGATTTTCTGGGTTGTTACAACACAGGGGTAGACCCCCTCGACCAGATTTGTGCTGAATTCATTTTTATGAACCTGGATAGTTTTGATGACTTAATTCGTGAATCCTAAGCTATATAATGAACCATAATCTCATTGTTTTTCTCACCAAAATTAATGGCGATGCCATGATGCTGCTATAACCTAAAATAATTCAGATTCTTCTCCTTCCCCAAGTAATTCTTAGATCTAATCTCTTCTCTTCCTCTCCAAATCTCTTCTCAAAATAAAAAGATAGATCTAGGATTCCTTTACTCCAAGATAAAAGAAAAGAATTCAGATGCCTAGATATATGCTGCGAAAAAAGGGAGAAAAGCATGGATTAGATCTAGAAGTGGGAAAGCATACAAGTGAGTGGGTTTAAAATGCATTTTTTGTAATAGTAGATCTATCGTTCGCCATTCCCCATTTACGCACATAATAAACATATTGAAGAGCTAATCTGATAAAATGAGTTTGTGGTACATATAGATTAAAATACCTAATAAGTAATTGGATCTAAGATTGGGACTAGAATCATATCAGTTCACCATAGTTTGTAGATCAGATCTAGAATTCACCTATGCCTAATTTTATCATCGTATATTTAACTTGTTATTATGAATAGTTGTTTATGCCTATGCATGTTTTCCACCTTTCTTTCATCCCTTTTTATTTTTTTATAGCTAAGTTATCTTCGAGTCTACGTCTTGTAACACCCCGTGAATTCTATAACGCTAAGCTTCACAAATTAAAGTATAATTGATTCTAAATGAAAGAACTAAGGGAAATGGGTTGCGCCATCGTGTTCGACTCGGAATTTTGCTTGAGATAGAGTCCGAGTTTGCGTGAATCGGACTCCGTATGAAGGAGTTATGGCCTTCGGAAGTTTCATAATCAAATTTAAATTCAAACAGCTCAGTTTTAAAATTCGAAATTCAGGTTCAAACTGGGCTGGGCGGGAAAATTCCTGCCTAGAGACCAGCACGACCATAGGGTCGACCATGGTGTCGACCTGGTCACCCCAGCTCGACCATAGTGTCGACCTGGTCCCCCCCCAGGTCGACCATAGTGTCGACCCGGGTGTCGGCCTGACTCGTCGACTTGGCTGGCCAGGTCTGGCTCTGGCTTGAATTTATGTGGCTCTATGTGTCACTAGGGCTGACGTGTCACCTCTTGATTGGCTCTTTGAACTTTGAAAGGCCTAGATTCCTCCTGTCTTCATCTGACGGCTCAAAACAACTTAGAAATCTATAAATACACCCTAAGTCTCAACTGAAAATTCACACAAAAAATGAGAAAGGAGTCATCATGCTGCTAGGGAGGAATCGAACATAGCCGTCAAGAGAGAAAGGCCTAGAGATAAACCAAACTAAGAATAATATTAAAGTTTAAATCAAATTTATCAACACAATGTTAGTCTACCCAAAGGAGCGCATCTCAATTTCAGAATTCAGAATCCAGAATTCAAGATTCTGCATTCGTTGTAAGTATAGTGATCTTTCAGAATATGAATAAAAAATTGTGATGTGATTCGATGTGAATGAAAATAAAATTGTGTTATTGTATTATATAAAATTCTATGTATTGTGATGGTTCTATCATGACTTATGTATTGATGTTTGTGGCATAAATTGATTGATGCAAGCCTATTGAACAATTGTATATGAAAACAATGGCACCTGAAAGTTTGTGGCAAAGATTAGAAATTGATCCCTTTATGTATATGTCGAAGGCATGGACTATGTATATTCTCTTAGTCTAAATTAGAATTTATGTAAACATGTTTTAGACTTGAAACCTTTTATGCCTACATGACCCAAAACCTATGGTATCATTTTCATGTCTATTTGCAAGTATAATTGGATCTATGTTAAGCATCGTTTGGGTTTCATAAACTATGCAAGTTCATGTTTATTTGCAAGTATAATTGTATCAATGTTAAGCATCGGTTGGGTTTCATAAACTATGCAAGTTCATGTTGAAATAGGCTATGTGATTAAATGTTATAATTGGACCTTTTGGTGAATATACATCATGCTAGTTTTGTGTTTGACATTATGCCAAGTTAAACATATTTAAACACAAGTTGTGTAAGCCTAAACTATGCCATTTCATATGTTACCTACTTAGTTATACATTGATTTGAATGCAAGTTCACATGACTCATATTATATGTTAGTTGAATCGCTAAATTGCAAAATCATGTGCCACACACCCTTATATGTTGTAAAATATTACATGTTCTTGATTTCCCCTTTTCTTACTCTTATAAAGTTGGGCTGAGTTGTGTCGAGTCCAACATTTGTTATAACGTTGCGAACGTATAAACGGGGGTATTAACGTTGGGTGTAAAACATGAAAATATATGTTGGCATGTTTGGCACATGCCAGCGACAATGACATTTAGAGCAGTATGAATTCTTATACCCAAAATAAAAGATACGACATTTACATATATAATTGAGAAGTAATAAAATATGTAAATTTAGAAAACACGATGTGCTTAACCCGAGGTTGGATTGAGTTGTGATGTAAACCTGCCCGGAACTGCCCGGCTGTCCAGTAGTCACAACAATACCTATCCAATGTGGGTGGTTAAGCATTGAGCCCAATAATGACCCTAGGTTAGACTGAGCTACGGTGTAAACCTTCCCGGAACCGACCGACATATCCAGTAACCGTAGCAATACCTGTCTAATGTGAGTGGTCAGGTGCTCCAAAGAGGCTAAGGACAGATGGTAGGGTTAAGTCAACTATAACACTTAACCAAATTCAACAGGTTAACAAGAATTGATGGGTGGGGGTTAGGTAACATATACACTTAACCACTTAACATGTTTGACTAGAAAATCCTGGTAACGTGGGACCCATTTCAACAGTAACCCAAGTTAGGTATCAACAGTACCCTGAAACTAGGCAGGGTGGGGCACGATTACTGCGTGATTGCAAGCGGTCAAAACGATGACGGTGGGTGCACAGTGTAGGTCGAACGGGGTGCGGGCGTTCACACACTCCGGAGCAGACAACCAGGGCACTGGTGACACCAGTAGTATAACCTATGCCTTCTAGAATTTGTGTCGGGGCCGCCACCATGGGTCTTGATATGCCCCATGGTGGGACCAGCGTAGGTATCTACAATTCTTGGGGGCCGTATGAAACATGTTAACGCGAGTAGGAGCCGATCTTTTGAAAATGGGGATCACTTCACCCTCACCACGGGGTGCCTATTAGAATAAACTCAAGTAGATGCAGAGATATAGTATGGGTGCGATAGTACATTCGACACTCCCTTAGCTTGTGACACCATCCTATTTTCAGTATATATCTATCATTCCCTTTTCTTATTTACATACTGAAGAGTTACTAGATTTACTCAGGCTTTAGGTCTGACCTTATATTCTTTTCATCTTCTTTTCTTTCATTCCCCCCTAGGTCCACAGGGAGGAAACAACTCAGCTCAATCAGGCTCTGTACAAGCTCTAAGAACGTAGATATATGATTTGGGTCTCTTTTGCTCGGACTATGGCTTTGGATATCACTATGGGGATTTTTGTCACTTTATTTATGTTTTCTTCTTCTTTAATTATCAAGACAGTGATGATGTTGTAATGTTGGAAGTATTTTGAGACAAGTATGGATTGTTTGGTTTTGAATACATATTGATGAAATAAAAGTCTGTTTGGTTTCCACTGTTTAAAATATGTGTATTTATATCTGTCTTGAGTATATCTGTGGCTTTTACTTATAAACCTCCACCAAAATTAAGGCATTCCCTTTGTGAGTGACCTTAATGGAGGTGGGGTGTGTCACTTGGTATCAGAGCATAGGTTTACCAGATAAAAGTTTTTGATGTTGTTTTCAAAAAGAAAGTTTAAAGAAGCATTTTTCAAGAAAAAAGAAAAAGTGTTATGTTTATAAAAAGACAAAATCCCCCAAAGCCATGTGCCCTATCTATCTCTCTCTATCCTTCATTTTGAATTTTTCCTTTATGTTTCAGCATGTCTGGAGACCTTAACCTCCCGGAAGGAGTGCCGATTCCCAGCTGGTTTAGGAGGTACTTAGAAGCAAGGGCCAATGGCGCGGGCCCAGCAGACATCCCTCCTCCAGTGGCCACGGTTCTTCCTCCTCCTCCACCTCCTCGTGGAAATGCCTTCGCAAAAACATATACAGACTTTAAGGCTATGGGTGGAAAAGATTTTTATGGGATAGAGTCCTTTGTAGGGGCAAGAAACTGGCTAAAGGAGACTGAGGATCTGTTTGTCATCTTCAGGGTTGATGACAGGCAAAAGATACAACTAGCTGTATGGTTGCTTAAGGATGAAGCTTCCTATTGGTGGGAAATTACCAATGCTCAGAGGGTGGTGGAAAAATGGGAATATTTCAGGATAAGGTTTGAAATGAAATTTCTCTCCCAAGCTGAAAGAAGCCTGCAAATGGAGAAGTTCCTAACTCTGAAACAGGGGAGCATGACGATGAGGGAATATGTTAATCAGTTTAATCAGCTGGCCAGATTTGGGTTAGACTTAGTAAACATCCAACACAAGAAGGAACTTCACTTCGTCAAGGGTTTGAATGAGCCTCTACACAGCCTTGCCATGACCCATGTATCCATGGGAGCGACTTATGAAAGCTTGGTGGACATGGCGTTGCTACACGAGAAAGACCACAACAAGAAAGAAACTAAGGGGGAAGAGAAGAAAGAGGGTCTGCAAACAAAGAAAACAGACTTCAAGAAAGGAGGGAAGAACAATAAGCCCCATGAGAAGAGAAGGCGCAATTTCTATGGCATTGTGGGCCATATATCAAAAGACCGCCGAAAAAGAAAGGCGAAGATGTGTGGTTGCTTTCATTGTGGAGAGACTGGGCACCAAGCTAAGGACTGCCCAAAGAAGAAAGGGCAGGGACAGAAAGCCGGATCCACTTCAGGGGTCAGGTTCATGCGCTAGTGGCACCTCAGCAGGAACGAGGTAGTAATATTTCTGTAGAAAGTGTAGTCTATCTTTATGATCATCCAATTCGTACACTTTATGACTCTGGCGCATCACACTCTTTTATTTCATCTGCCTTAGTAGAATCTCTGCATATAGACACTAGTATGATAGAAGATCCCTTAGTAGTTTCAAATCCAATTGGGGGCTCCGCTTACTTGTCAATGGTTTGTTTGGGTTTTAAAATCTCAATTCTCAGCGTTGAGTTTAGTTGTGATGCCTTTGTCTTAGGCTTCTCGGGATATGGTTTGATCTTAGGCATGGACTGGTTATCCAGTAATAGTGCCATTATTGATTGTGAGAAAAGAGTAGTTAGACTCTTGACTCGGCTTGGTAACACTCTAGAAATTTCTTGTAATCCCTTGAATGCTGTTATGCTAAGTTATCTAGAGTCGCTTGATGCTTCTGATGAGAATTTGCAATCAGTAAGAGTAGTCCGGGAATATCCGGATGTCTTTGAGGAGGTTATAGGCTTACCTCCGAGGCGGGAAATAGACTTCCGCATATATCTTATAGATAATGCAAAGCCTGTAGTTTTACCTATCAGACACATGGCTCCAAGGGAGAGAAAGGAGCTCAGTAAGCAGGTTAAAGAACTCCTCGAAAAAGGGTTCATTAGACAGAGCATTTCGGAATGGGGTGCTCCAGTGGTGTTCGCAACCAAAGCGGATGGTTTGCTTCGCCTTTGCGTCGACTATAGGGAGTTAAACAATTGACCAAGAAAAATAGGTACCCTCTTCCCCGAATCGACGATTTGTTTGATCAGCTTGTTGGTGCGACGGTCTTCTCCCAACTTGATCTAGCAACTGGGTTCCATCAGCTCAGAGTAGCTGAAGATAGTATTGATAAGACAGCGTTCAGAACCATAGACGGTTTCTTCGAGTGGCTTGTCATGCCTTTCGGCTTGACAAACGCACCCGCTTATTTCGTAGACCTAATGAGCAGGGTGTTCAGAGAATTCCTCAACAAATTTATGGTTGTCTTCGTAGATGATATCTTAATCTTCTCAAAGAGTGAGGAAGAGCATGCTCAGCGTCTGAAAGAAATCATGGAAACTCTTCGAGCTCATCAACTAAAAGCCAAATTCTCCAAGTGTCACTTCTGGAGAAAAGAAGTAAGATTTTAGGGGCATATAGTGTCGAAAGATGGGTTGGCCGAGGACCCCACGAAAGTGGTGGCAGTGCAAGATTGGAAGACACCAAGAAATGCAACCGAAGTTCGAAGTTTTCTTGGGCTAGCCGGTTTTTACCGAAAATTTATTAGGGATTTCGCGAAAATCTCAGCCCCACTCACAAGGCTAACAAAGAAGAATCTAGAGTTCACTTGGGATTTGTATTGCGAGTTTGCTTTCCAACGATTAAAAAGGGCTCTCACAACAGCCCCAGTTCTGACATTGCCAGATGGAAGCAAATTGTTCACAGTATACACGGATGCATGTGGAACGGGACTAGGCGCTGTTCTAATGCAAGAAGGAAGGGTAGTAGCATATGGTGGAAGACAATTAAAAGTTCATGAAAAGAACTACCCAACGCATGATCTTGAGTTAGCCGGCATCGTCTTTGCGCTTAAGTGTTGGCGCCATTATCTCCTAGGTGAGAAGTTCGAATTAAACACTAATCATAAATCGTTGAAATATCTCTTCTCGCAGAAGGATCTTAATTTGAGGCAGTAAAGATGGATGGAGTTTCTTGCCTCGTACGACTTTGAAATTTCCTATACTCCTGGAGAAGGCAATGCGGTAGCAGACGCGTTGAGCCGAAAGAAACTGACCTTAAGCTCACTCTTCGTGGAGAGGCAAAGCTTGGAGTATATAGCCAGTTTTAACTTTAGGCCCTCCTCAGATTTTGTACCGGGTTTGCTAGCATCTCTCGAAGTATGCCCTACTCTCTTGGACTTAATAGGGGCTGCACAATGTGAAGACCCTCAGCTTGTTGATGTGATTGATAAACTTATTAGGGGTGAGACTTCTAGTCACCTCAGTAGATACGCCATCGATAATAAGGGTTGGCTGAGGCGAGATGGAAGATTATGTGTCCCACAAGCAAGGGAGCTGACAAAGAAGGTTCTCGAAGAAGCACATCATTCTAAGATGACTATACACCCTGGCGGTGATAAGATGTACAAGGATATAAAAAGGACTTTCTTTTGGAGCGGCATGAAGCAAGACGTGGCAGATTTCGTTTCTAAGTGCATGACCTGCCAACGGATCAAGGCGGAACAGAAGACGCCTGGAGGACTACTTCATCCTTTAGAGGTCCCACAGTGGAAGTGGGAGAGCATTTCAATGGACTTCATTGATGGACTGCCTAGGTCGAGAAGAGGCAACACTAGCATTTGGGTAATAGTGGATAGGCTTACTAAGAGCGCCCACTTCCTACCTATCAAGAGTAGAAGGACCGCCGCATCTCTAGCATCTCTTTATCTCAAGGAAATAGTTAGACTCCATGGGATACCGTCCAGCATCGTTAGTGACCGAGACCCTATCTTCACAAGCGAGTTTTGGCGGAGTCTGCAAGAAGCTGTAGGCACACGGTTATGTTTGAGCACGGCCTATCACCCCCAAACCGATGGCCAGACGGAAAGGGTGAATAGAGTTTTAGAGGATCTTTTGAGACTTTTCGTTCTTGACTTTGGAGGGACTTGGGAGGATCACCTTCCTTTAGTGGAATTCGCCTACAATAACAACTACCAAGCTACCATCGGTATGGCGCCCTTCGAAGCCTTGTACGGAAGACTGTGCAAATCACCAACTTGTTGGTGGGAGTCTACAGATAAACTTATACTTGGGCCAGATATGATTCGAGAGACTTCGGAGAAAGTGGACTTGATACGTAGGAGAATGAAGACTTCTCAAGACAGACAGAAATCCTACGCCGACCAAAGAAGGACTGACCTTGAATTTGAGGTTGGGGACAGGGTTTTCCTTAAGGTATCACCTTTAAGGAACGTCGTTCGTTTTGGATCCGCAGGAAAGCTAGCACCAAGATTTGAAGGACCATTTCCTATCATCGAGAAGGTTGGAAAGATGGCCTATAGATTAGAGCTACCCGAGAGACTAGCCGGAGTTCACAATGTCTTTCATGTTTCTCACCTCCGTAAGTGTTTGCATGAGTCTGCGGAAGTGGTGGAACCTAGCATTCTAGAAAAGCCGAAGTGGAATGTGAAGCAACTGTGAGGGAAGTTCCAACCCTCATCTTAGAAACTGAAATGAAAAAGCTACGCAACCGCGAAGTCAAACTCGTAAAAGTTCAGTGGAGCGATGCCGAGGAAGACACGACTTGGGAAACTGAGGACAGAATACACGCCGCCTACCCTCTTCTTTTTGAAGGTACATCTTTGATCTCTTTTTCCTTAAGTTATGCTTTATCTATCTTTTTAGGTATATCTCCTCGGTCCTTTTCCTAACTCCTTAGGTAAAAACAAATGGATGCAAACATGTATTTGAAAACATGTTATGGATGATGGCTGCAAATGGTTGCTAGTGGTTGCTAGTGGTTGCTCGTGGATGCATATACACACACACCCTAGGTTATAGATCGACTCAGTCACTTCATATTGCCTATGCATATATATGTATTCTCATTTGTATATGGTTGAAACCTGATATGCTGTCATATGGTTGTCGCATTTGTATGAATAGTTGTGCACTCATGTAGAATTATGAGTAGGAAAATTTGCATACATAATGGATTCATGACACTTACATGATTCGCATTAAGGAGGTCAACTGAATCAGTAGACCCCCTGATTTCTGCATTAGATAAGGACATATACACACACTATGCATATGATCACGAAGCATTGGAAGTCTTTTAAGGATAGTGGATGCCTGTGTTTGTTGGTTGAGTTGATGGACTATTGGATGGAAGGATATACATTCTTCCTAACTTGAAGATTTCGGGGACGAAAACCTTTTAGGGGGGAGAATGTAACACCCTATGAATTCTATAATGCTAAGCTTCACAAATTAAAGTATAATTAATTCTAAATGAAAGAATTAAGGGAAATGGGTCATGCCATTGCGTTCGTCTCGGAAATCTGCTTGAGATAGAGTCCGAGTTTGCGTGAATCGGACTCTTTATGAAGGAGTTATGACCTTCGGAAGTTTCAGAATCAAATTTAAATTCAAACAGCTCAGTTTTAAAATTAAAAATTCGAAATTCAGGTTCAAACTGGGTTGGGCAGGAAAATTCCCGCTTAGAGACCAGGTCGACCATGGTGTCGACCTGGTCACCCCAAGTCGACCATAGTGTCGACCTGGGTGTCGAGCTGCCTGGTCGACCTGGCTGGCCGAGTCTGGCTCTGGCTCGAATTTCTGTTGCTCTGTGTGTCACTAGGGCTGACGTGTCACCTCTTGATTGGCTCTCTGAACTTTGAATGGCCTAGATTCCTCCTGTCTTCATCTGACGGCTCAAAACAACTTAGAAATCTATAAATACACCCTAAGCCTCAACTGAAAATTCACAAAAAAATGAGAAAGGAGTCGTTACGCTGCTAGGGAGGAATCGAACATAGCCGTCAAGAGAGAAAGGCCTAGAGACGAACCAAACTAAGAAGAAGATTAAAGTTTAAATCAAATTTATCAACACAACGTTAGTCTACCCAAAGGAGCGCATCTCAATTTCAGAATTCAGAATCCTGAATTCAAGATTCTGCATTCGTTGTAAGTATAGTGACCTTTCAGAATATGAATAAAAAATTGTGATGTGATTCGATGTGAATGAAAATAAAATTGTGTTATTGTATTATATAAAATTCTATGTATTGTGATGGTTCTATCATGACTTATGTATTGATGTTTGTGGCATAAATTGATTGATGCAAGCCTATTGAACAATTGTATATGAAAACAATGGCACATGCAAATTTGTGGCAAAGATTAGAAATTGATCCCTTTATGTATAGTCGAAGGCATGGACTATGTATATTTCCTTAGTCTAAATTAGAATTTATGTAAACATGTTTTAGACTTGAAACCTTTTATGCCTACATGACCCAAAACCTATGATATCATTTTCATGTCTATTTGCAAGTATAATTGGATCTATGTTAAGCATCGTTTGGGTTTCATAAACTATGCAGGTTCATGTTTATTTGCAAGTATAATTGGATTTATGTTAAGCATCGTTTGGGCTTCGTAAACTATGCAAGTTCATGTTGAAATAGGCTATGTGATTAAATGTTATAATTGGACCTTTTTGTGAATATACATCAAGCTGGTTTTGTGTTTGACATTATGCCAAGTTAAACATATTTAAACACAAGTAGTGTAAGCCTAAACTATGCCATTTCATATGTCACCTACTTAGTTATACATTGATTTGAATGCAAGTTCACATGACTCATATTATATGTTAGTTGAATCGCTAAATTGCAAGTTCATGCGCCACACACCCTTATATGTTGTAAAATATTACATGTTCTTGATTTCCCCTTTTCTTACGCTTATAAACTTGGGCTGAGTTGTGTCGAGCCCAACCTTTGTTATAACGTTGTGAACGTATAAACGGGGGTAATAACGTTGGGTGTAAAACATGAAAATATATGTTGGCATGTTTGGCACATGCCAACGACAATGACATTTAGAGCGTTATGAATTCTTATACCCAAAATAAAAGATATGACATTTACATATATAATTGAGAAGTAATAAAATATGTAAATTTAGAAAACACGATGTGCTTAACCCGAGGTTGGATTGAGTTGTGATGTAAACCTGCCCGGAACCGCCCGGATGTCCAGTAGTCACAACAATACCTATCCAATGTGGGTGGTTAAGCATTGAGCCCAATAATGACCCGAGGTTAGACTGAGCTACGGTGTAAACCTGCCCGGAACCGACCGGCATATCCAGTAACCGTAGGAATACCTGTCTAATGTGAGTGGTCAGGTGCTCCCAAGAGGCTAAGGGCAGATGGTAGGGTTAAGTCAACTATAACACTTAACCAAATTCAACAGGTTAACAAGAATTGATGGGTGGGGGTTAGGTAACACAGACACTTAACCACTTAACATGTTTGACTAGAAAATCTTGGTAACGTGGGACCCATTTCAACAATAACACAAGTTAGGTATCAACGGTACCCTGAACTAGGCAGGGTGGGGCACGATTACTGGGCTGATTGTAAGCGGTCAAAACGACGGTGGTGGGAGCACAGTGTCGGTCTAACGAGGTGCGGGCGTGCACACACTCCGGAGCAGACAACCAGGGCACTGGGGACACCAGTAGTATAACCTATGCCTTCTAGAATTCGTGTCTGGGCCGCCACCATGGGTCTTGATACACCCCATGTTGGGACCAGCATAGGTATCTACAATTCTTGGGGGCCGTATGACACATGTTAACGCGAGTAGGAGCCGATCTTTCGAAAATGGGGATCACTTCACCCTCACCACAGGGTGCCTGTTAGAATAAACTCAAGTAGATGCAGAGATATAGTATGGGTGCGATAGTACCTTCGACACTCCCTTAGCTTGTTAAACCATCCTATTTTCAGCACATATCTATCATGCCCTTTTCTTATTCACATACTGAAGAGTTACTAGATTTACTCAGGCTTTAGGTCTGACCCTATTTTCTTTTCATCTTCTTTTCTTTCGTTCCCCCCCCCCCCAAATCCACAGGGAGGAAACAACTCAGCTCAGTCAGGCTCTGTACAAGCTCCAAGAACGTAGATGTATGATTTGGGTCTCTTTTGCTCGGAATATGGCTTTGGATATCACTATGGGGATTTTTGTCACTTTATTTATGTTTTCTTCTTCTTTAATTATCAAGACAGTGATGATGTTGTAATGTTGGTAGTATTTTGAGACAAGTATGGAATGTTTGGTTTCAAACACATATTGATGAAATAAAAGTCTGTTTGGTTTCCGCTGTTTAAAATATGTGTATTTATATCTGTCCTAGGTATATCTGTGGCTTTTACCTATAAACCTCCACCAAAATTAAGGCATTCCCTTTGTGAGTGATCTTAACGGAGGTGGGGTGTTTCACGTCTATTGCGGATTTATGCAACTGAAATGAAATTGGAAAAAAAGGAAAAGATTGATCTGGATATAACATGGGATTGGTGGGTTTGGGGCATAACTTATAATGGGGTTATGGGCATAACTATTCTTGAAATTATGAATACAACTATGGTGGGATTCATGAATACAAATCAAATTGGAATTATGAGTACAACTATGGTGGGTTTTATGAATACAAATCAAATTTGAATTATGAATATGAAAATTGGGATTTTAAGTCGAATTAGGATTATAGGCATAATCTATTGAGAGGATTACAAGTATAAACGTGAATTGGGGAGTATGGGTAATTGACATATATTATAATCCAAGATTCGAATTATGGGTACAAGTTATAATAAGAACTTATATGCCTAAGACACGAGGTTAGATTCGGATTGCAGTATAAGTCTGCCCAGAACTGCCCGGCATATCCAGCAATCGCAAACGGTAATCTAATGTGAGAGGTCAAAGGTAGAAATTAGATGCTTAATAGTGCTAATACACGAGGTTAGATTTGGATTGCGGTAAAAGCCTGCCCAGAACCGCCCGGCATATCCAGCAACTGCAAACGGAAATCTAATGTAGGAGGTCTTGCACAATTACGGGTATAATGAATTAATAATAAGCACTTAACTAAGATAAGACATGTGGTAAGACATCGGAATAATAAAGGGTTAAGTGGGTAACATGGGTAGCATGGATAATTCGTTAAATTGGAATACTTAACCTAATTAAATCAATAGCGGTATTATGAACCAATTCAATTGAGTAGGGGTTAAGTAAACTTGTTAAAGAGGTGGGAAGGATAAAGTAAATCTTAATTAACGCCAAAATGGGGAATGGTAGCAACCTATTAGGAATGAACTTGAATAAGAAGAGGAAAGATATTAGTTAGGCTTGTCCTGGGGACAAGTGGGAATTCTAACTTAAGAAATAAGGTAAGTTATAATGAATGATAGGGGAAGATGAAATAACTTATGTAATAAAGTTGTACTTAATCGAAGATTAAGTAATTAGCGAGAATAAGAATAAATCCATATATGAGGATAACATAAGTTATATGAAGGAAAAGGGAAACTTATTAGTAAACCTTAGTTAAGGGAACTAAGTTAATAAGTAAATTATGATAAATTGTAATGATGGTGTACGACGAGATTATGATTAAATGAGAAAGAAGAAGGCAAACTTATGGAGATAAGTAAGTTGTATTTAATCATAAATGTTGAATGACACAAAACATGTAAATTAAGATGTACTTAATTATAAATTAAGTAGAACACGTTATGGCAACTATGAGATGGGACAAAGAGTAGTGTAAAGAGAATGAATTATGAATGTTGAATTACAATATAGAGAATAACATGTTGTAGGCTTATTAATGAACTTAAATGAATTAAGTTATGAATGAGGTCAGTAAGCAAGAGAAACTTGGTAACTCGAAGAAGAAGTTAAGGGAAAATGGAAACAACCAAGTTAATGGGAAATTTGTCGAGGTAGAGTAAGCACGTAATTGATGATTAGACATAGGATCTAATGATAGTAAAATGAGGCGCATAGGATAGTCCGTATGTTGGAGGATGAATAACCAAATAGTGTAGATCATCGTGGTGTCGTAAGACACGAGGGGAGCGCACGTTAATCTGATTATTCTGGTAGCTCCGACGGACTGGAAGGGGAAGCACGTGGCTTACTGAGACGTTAAAGGTGCTCCTAGTAGTCCTTTGTAGTGGTGTAGTTTCGTGCTGTGCTTATAGAGGTTGGGTCTGCGCGTAACTATCAGGTGGGTTCGCCTTAACTGCAATAGTAGGGGGCAATCAGAATGCTGTGACATGGACATTAAGGGTATCTCAGCGGCTGCCTCGCTTCGGAGGCGGAGGGTCAGGACCAACAAAGATAGTACAGGTCATCGAGAACCTGTCATCGATAGCCAACGAGATGCGGAAAGACTAAAGATAAACCCAAGAGGCCATCGACCTTTAACTATCTAGTCGGTGGTTGAGGGTAGACGCCACATGGATGTTTAGATTGTTTGCTTAGGGGCTTGTCACTTAGCTCTTGTAGTCTTTACTAGTTAAGGGAGGGGACGAGGTGGGGCCATAGCCACCGTAGAAAAACAGATTGTAGGGATATTTGTGTGAGAGGCTCTTAAAGGCGGGCCTACACAAATATAAGGAAAGCTCCCGACCGAGTTCCATGTGTAGCCCTGCCACGGAACTCGGGCATGCACACATGATAGGTGTGCGGGTTAGGCATCGAATACGTTTGTCGATTACGTGGGAATGTCTAGGTACACACATTTCTGCTCTGAGTAGTGTATTGTAGATCGAAGGGCATTATTCGATGATGGCAGTCCTTATGCCTACGTAATATATTTATAATGGTTCTGTACAGATGTAGCGTCATTATATATAGAGATCCTTATGTCACTTGGGCGTAGGATGAGGGACTGCGTATATTCCTGTGATGATACAGTGAGGACCGTGCTAGTGGGGTACAATGGGGTGTACCTTAATTTGGGGGGAGATACATATATATTATATTAGGTTAATCTACAAGGGAGTAGATGGGTAGAACGAGTGTCTGTGTAAGCGTGGAGCGCTGTTGACACCAATAACCTAATAAATAAGAAAATGTTACTGAACGGTATATATAGGATTATCCAAAGTGTGTACTTTAAATTCATTCACACAGAACTTATGTTATGACCCCTCCTCATAACACAGTTGCTGGTTAGGCTTGAGACAGAGATGTTATAGCTTTGGATATTGGCTAGGCAGTATTATTATTAAGGTAAAGCTATGTTTTGATTATATTATATTTTGTTCCTTCCGCTGTGAGATGTTGAAACGACCCGAACTTCCCCGGTAAGGAAAGCACGGATTGAATTGAGAACAAGCCACATCGAAATGCAAATAGAAGAACTTTTCATTGTTAATTACAATATTTCCATCAGAATACAATAATATACAGAGTATGAATAAATAATATACGTCACAAAATATCAGAGATTACAATACATTACATAGCAGCGGAAAAATAATACAGTACACAACTGAAAGAGATATACGGATACAGAGATTTCTGGATATCATTCCAGTTGTAAACCAGGTTCATGTGAATATAAATCTGCAATACCAAAACTACTAGCTGCCTGTGTCGAAATAAAGGCACCCGGAGTTTAGGTTAAAACAATAAACTCCAAGTCAGTCATGTGAGTGGTTTGAAAACTAAAACAATTATTACTCTTTATTTTAAAGTTAGGTAAATCAAGGTACCACGCCGTATAACACGGAACGGGTTTCCTCCCAAGAACACCAGTGCATATAACAACAGCGCAATGCTAAGTAAAGAACAATGAAGCTATTATAAGACCCAGGTCCCATCACACAATGCAACACAAGCTGGAGGATAGGGGTTTACCTTATAATAGCCAAAGAATGCTTGATATGCTAAATTTCATGTTTTATTATTACTATAAGTGTATAGTGTCAAAACAATTTCAATCATAAGTATCAATCATAGACGGCATAAGTGCCCCATACCACTTTGTCGCCATATATAGGTTCTACAATCAAAAGCGCAAAGTCACGTATTGGAAGTTGGATTTCCATCTGTGAACCGAGACAAGGGATCGTCCTCAACCGAATTCGAGACGCTCTAGCCCGCCCCTCAGGCAAGTACTCAGTCAAGCCTTTAGATCGTCAGGGTCGGTCCACCGATATGGATTAAAATGCCTGAACACTGCGTTTCCCCACCCTATGGGGTATTAATGAGTCCACTGACTCCATCGGCTCCACATAGTCACCGATATATCTTAGGCGCCTCGCAACCCAGCAACCACATAAGTCAAACTCGTCAGGGCGTGTAAAACCACTGACACCACTTCTAGCTAGAAGGAAATGCATGTCCTCCCTGAGGTCCTTCTCCTATTTCTGGTTCACAATCGGGGTGCGAGGCTCGCGAATCGATGTTACACAAAGCTATGCCACACAGGCGATGCTTTGATCATTAACCACATGACTTTGCTTTTCAACAAAAGCCTTGATAATTTGCCACTTAGGCAGTTCACTCCATGCGATTGATATCCATCAATATATAACCTCTAAGCTCGTATGTCTCAGAAAAGGACGTTAAGAAAGAGAATAAATTATCCACAACCAAATAGATATGTATTTAATAGAAATCAATCACACGGAATAAAATCCAACATCAGACACACAGTCCATCTATAAGTTTGTTCTGGGTCTGAATGAAACCGGAGGCACCTGGTACCTCGCATATCCATCGATCTCCAAGTACGTCTGGACGAACACTAACTGATTCCCTCCTCTTGGGTGTACATCCCAATCAAGATCATCAGTAATTATCCAAACGATGTTGAAGACCTCTGGTCTTCGACCACCGTCTTCATCCTCGACACATCGTCGAATCAGTTATTCAGAATGGGATAAACCCGGTCTTTCTGAATAACTCGCGTATATAATAAACAAGTGTTACACAAACACAACATACGCCTCATTCACTGAGATGACTCGAACTTCCCCGTGAAGGAAAGCCCGGATAGAATTGAGGACAAGACAAAATAGAACGCAAACGGAAGAACATTTCATTGTTAATTACAACAATTCCATCAGAATACAAGAATATACAGAGTATAAATGAATAAATTACATTCAACAAATATCAGAGATTTAAATTACATTTAAATACATTGCAGCGGAAAATAATACAAAAGCACAACTAGAAGTAATGCACGGATACAAAGCTTTCCGAGCATCGTTCCAACTGTAAATCAGGATCTTGTGAATATAAATCTACAAAACCAAAACTACTAGCTGCCCGTGTGGAAAATAGGGGCACCCAGAGTTTAGGTTAAAACAATAAACTCCAGGTCAGTCATGTGACTGGTGTGAGAACTAAAACAGTTATTTAAAACTTTACTTTAAAGATAGTAATTCAAGGGACCACGCCGTATAACACGGAATGGGTTTCCTCCCAAGAATACTAGTGCATATAACAAAACAACGCAATGTTTTTTGAAAAAAATGAAGCTATTATAAGACCCAGGTCCCATCACACAATGCAACGCAAGCCGGAGGATAGGGTTTTCCCTTATAATAGCCAAACATGCTTGGTAAGTTTAAAACAAATCATTTGATACTATAATAAGTGTATAGTGTCAAAACAATTCAAATCATAAATATCAATCATAGGTGGCATAGGTACCATCTATCATGTCGCCATACTAGTTCTACAATTAAAACCGCAATATCACGTATTGGAAATTGGATTTCCGTCATGAGCCGAGGCAAGGGGCAAGCTCCTCTCCGATTCGAGGCACTCTAGCAAATGTCCCAGGACCCCACTCTGATCCTTGGATCTTCAGGGCCGGTCCTCTCTTACTTTTGAGGATTAATTATTCCTGAACACACGTTTCCCGGTCCTTACAGACCTATATCCGAGGCGCCTCGTATCCAACAACCACACAGGTGAAAAGTATATAAATGTCAGGGCTGGTAGGTCACTGACACCAACCTAGCTAGAAAGAAACGTTGTGCTCTCCCTGTAGTCACTATCCCGTTTTTGACTCATACCGAGGTGTGAGGCTCGCGAATTCATGCTATACACAAAGCTACGCCACACAGGCCGTGCTTTGATCATCAACCACAAAACTTTGCTTTTCAACAGAAGCCTTGATCAATTGCCACTTACGCGTGCCACACTGGCAATTCACTCCATGCGACTGATGTCCATCGATATACAACCTCTGAGCTCGTACGTCTCAGAGAAGGGCGTTAAGCAAGAGAATAAATTCTCCGCCGCCAAACAGATGTATATTTAATAGAGATCAATCAACACAGAATAAAATCCAATGTCAGACACACAATCCATTTACAAGTTCGCTCTGGGTCTAAACGAAACCGGAGGCACTTTCCTCGCATATCCATCCATCTCCAAGTACGTCTGGACGATCACCAACTGTTTCCCTCATCTTGGGTGTACAACCCAATCAAGATCATCAGTAATCACCCAAACGATGTGAAGACTTCCGGTCTTCAACCACCGCCTTCATCTTCGACATCTCGTCGAATCGGTTATTCAGAATGGGTGTAAACCCAGCCATTCTGAATAACCCACGTATATGATAAACAAATGTTACACAAACACAACGAACGCCTCATTCCAATTCAGAATATTCTTTTATTCACAAAATCTCATTCTTAGGGAAAGGTTCCCATTAATTTTATTCAAGATAAATTCTTCTAAATTTATTCTTTAATCTTCCTTTGGATATCATTTCTAACTAGTCGGGATTAGCGAACCACACCGAAGTAATTATTTATTTTATTTCCCAATCCCAACCTATATATCCCATGGAGAAAACTGGTAATGCTCCATATCTAACACCACGGTGTCATCGGTAAAATTAATTACCATTTCACGTTCAAATCTAATTAAAGATTTAACTATCGCTATGGAGAAAAACTGGTGGTACACCATTCTCGATCACCTTTTAGATTTGATAATTTAAATTATAAATTCACATTTTAATCTAATTAAAGATTCATTAAAACTCCACTTAGTTTTAATCCTTTCAAAAGCCAACATCTTGCCCTTAACTGGGTTAAAGAACCAATGTCATCTAAAACACGATTCACGATAAACCCAAATCACATTTGATATTAAATACAAGGCTCTGAAATAGAAGATATACCAGCTTATATTCAATATCAAATCCTGAAACCAACAAATATCGTATTGGAAATAACGATATAAAATATATCTTTCAAAATCCCATAACAATATCTATATAGTCACGAAATCCAACATCGAAATATTCCGAAGATAATTTCGATTCAACTCCAGTCCAATTCACGTATTGGGAATATTGATTATTTTTAAAATCACTTTCAAATTCAATTTATTTATTTTAAAAATAAATTGATTTTAATTCTAGTTCAAAACTAGTTCATTTCGATAAAAATCTATTTTTATCTTCTCAAATATGGGAATTTTCAGCCCAATTTTTCCCAAATCATTTCTTATGATTTTACACGAATTATAGATATTTTTATTAATTTTATCAAGGCCCGTAAAGTCGATTTCCATCAACGGCCATCGAACTGCAATTACAGCGACCTTTTTCAAATTTGATTTGGACATAATTCCAAATCCAACCGTTAGATTTCAAATTTCTAATACTCATTGGAAAGCTCTTTTCGATACGAACCCAACGGTTCTGGTTTTAGGAGAATCCGACGGTCGGATCTCCCACAACATCAATTCGAAGTCAATGGTCGAAATTCACGAACTGCCGAGCCGCGACGCGTTCTATTCAGGCCAATATATATATAATATATAAATATATTATATATTATATATATTTCGACGATTTCCTTTTTAAAACGTATTTTGTAAACCGTTTTAAATTCGTTTTCAAAACCATTTCCAACACTATTCAATTTCAAATCGATTTGATTTCAATTCAATTCGAATTCATTTTAATTTTATTTAATTCGAATTCAAATTCGTTTCAATTCAAATTCTAATTCATTTCAATTCAATTCAATTTGAATTTACCTTCTATTTACCTCAATTCAAATTCCTTTCAAATTGATTTCAATTCAATTTCAGTTCGTTTTAATTTTCATTCAACACGATTTCAATTCGTTTTTAATTCAATTTTGATTTAATTCGATTTGAATTCATTTCTATTCAGTTCGAATTCAAATTCGCTTTCTATTCAATTTGAATTCAAATTCATTTTCTATTCAATTCGAATCGAATTCATTTTCTATTCGATTCGAATTCGTTTCAAATTGATTCAATAAAATTTCAATTTGAATTTTAATCTAATTTAATTTGAATTTCATTTCAAAATATTAAATTTTGAAATCACTTTTCAATATTCATTGTAAAACGAATAAAATCGATATGAATATCGTTCACATCAAAATAGCGCAACTCTAATCAACACGGCTTTATATTTTTCAAAAACTTCGTTATTCTATTCAACAAATGAATATTTATTCTATTCAACTCATGAGTCTATATTTCTTTCAACACACGACTAATCTAAACACATGAGTGCTGTCAACACATCACTATTTTTGTTATGTAAAATATTTTATAAAATTATGGTATCTATCATTTGATTTTTAATTAGATTTCCACCGTAAAGTAGTTCTAATTTTAAATATGATAAAGATGTAAATTTTATTATTAAAATATTTTACTCAACACATCAATAGTTTCAACACATGAACTTTCTTTTATAATATTCATTATTTTCCTGATTGAAATGAGGCCCAATCAATCACCATATAACATTAATTATATGGATTCCATACAATACATGTATATAATAGCAACGATAAACAATCAACCATCATCCAAGGTGCACCACACAACTGCATAAGCATCAAATATTAATAATTGATGCTTACACAGTCTGTCGACCAATCGATCGACATACAATTAAATAATTGGGATTAGTGTACCCAAATATCATCCCAACACCCGTGTGGGGTTTCAAATCAACAAACATAGATTTTTATTTGTGCAGTTGGGCGATGTGTAAAATTTATCGACCCAGTCAATATCAGTCAAATCAGTGTATATAAACAAATCGGCCGATTTGTTTATAAATATTTATTTATTCACATTCACCATAAAAATTATGTTTTTAACGATAATTAATTTATTTCAACACATGAATATATTTCATTATCTATTTCACATCAACTTCACAAACAAATTTCACAACACATCAAACAAGCATACAAGCTATCCATGGTCTGTGGATGACGGGTGTCGGGTGCTGCTAAGCACCGTTTGCATCCTAGTATATATATAACTAGAAAAAGAAATTTAGAGTAAGAAGTTCTCACCGAAAGCTATCCCAACTTCACGACACTTCATTTATAGAAATCTTCATCGTTCTCGCCTTTTTGTCACCTTCGTTGCCCGTATTCTCTACATATATAAAAATCGAATTTTTACTTCGCTATTTAATATATAAAAATCGTATTTTTACTTTGCTATTCAATATATAAAAATCATCTTTTTACTTTGCTATTCAATATATAAAAATCGAATTTAATATATAAAAATCGAATTTTTACTTTGCTATTCAATATATAAAAAATCGAATTTTCACTTTGCTATTCAATATATAAAAATCGAATTTTGACTTCGCTATTCAATATATAAAAATCGAATTTTTACTTTTCTATTCAATATATAAAAATCGAATTTTTAGTTTGCTATTCAATATATAAAAATCGAATTTTTACTTTGCTATTCAATATATAAAAATCAAATTTTTACTTTGCTATTCTATATATAAAAATCGAATTTTTACTTTGCTATTCAATATATAAAAATCGAATTTTTACTTCGCTACTATCTATACAAAGATTACGCCCTTTCAAATATAAAGATTTCGTCTTTTCAATTTCATCATTATAAAAATCACATTTTTATTTTGCTACACATATAAAGATGATATTCTTACTATCTTACCTATATAAAAATTATATTTTTATATTTTTGTAAAAATCATATTTTTATTATTTTAAAAATATAAAAACTATATTTTTAATACTCTACACAAGTAAAAATCATTTATAATATTAATAATATGATTAATTTACCTCTTTAAAACCCTATTCTTACATAGATAATTCAAAATAAATAAAGGGAGACTCATAGCGATGGTTTTTAGCGAAGAGGAGGGGGTTTTTGCACGCTGAACTGAGGAGAGGGGTGTTGTGCTCGGCGCCGACGCTTGGTGGAGGGTCGGAGTGGAGCCGGGGTTGCTCTGGCGAGGTCAGGACGCGACTAACGGAGGGAGGGGATGTTGCGTCGGATCTTGGATTGCTCGAGGGTTTGGGTTGGGCTCGGGGTGGCTACGGGTCTCGCGAGGCCTGGGGGTTCGCGTTGATCGTGAAGGAGGAGGTGGGGGAAGAAGGAGAGGGGGCGGTGGCGTGGGCGTCGGGGTGCGGTGGCCCCCCCGGTGGAGGAGCGACTGCTCCTCCCCTTTCTTTCTCTTTTCTTTTTTTTCCTTTTTTTTATTTCGATTCTGTAATCGATTTTAACGGGGGGGGGGGGGGGGGCGTAGAGAGAAGATATGGGGAGGAGAGAGAATTTTTAATTTTTAATTATTTAACTTACAAAAAGTTGACTTTTTCATACAACCTCTAAACGAGGCCCACCGCCTGTCGTCCACAGCTAATTACCCCCATTCCGAACACAATGGGATATGTATCGTAGGCTGATTCGATCGTTATAATCAGTTTTCGTCAAAATCAACATATAACTCTATATATTGAATTTGAACGCGCATTTCAATTTACTGGGGTCACATACTAATTCTAAAAATTGCAGAAAAATATTTTCTAGCTTCGTATTGATGATACGGTCCTAACAAAACTAATTTCGTCGAATTTTGAGACCGTTGGAAAAATGGCCAATTTCTGGTCGATTAAAATCAACTGAAACTTGTCAAACGCGTTTTCCTTTGCCACGCGCACATATTGATTCAAAAAATTATGAAATTTGGAATCTAACAATAATTTGACATCCCGGATCCAACAAAAGTGGTTTCGTCGAAATCCGAGGTCATTTGCAAAATTCCCATTTTTAAGGGCCTGAATTCCATAGCGACTATTCAGAATTTTCAACTGGACATATCTTTTGATCCCCGCTATGAAATTCCGATTTTTCGGATTCGTTGGAAAGATATCCTCAAATAGATCCTATTATTTTTTGTTTCACTAAAATCCGGATTGTTTTGCACCCGGAACATTCAATTGAAGTTTGAAATCGAATTATCGAACTACCACGCCATTTTCAATTCTATTATAATTATATATAATTATTTATATTCTAACGACGACGTATATAATATATACGTCGAATTCTATTCAAAATAAATTTCTCGTCGATATTATTTAAAATGATCTATTTTAAATGTTCAAAATTCGCTAAAATTGCCAAAATAAAATTTTTAAACTGGCCCATATTTTCGGGTTGTTACATTCCAATTAAGAATATTCTTTTACTTTGGGAAATGTTCCCATTAATTTTATCAAAGATAAATTCTTTAAATTTGTTCTTTAATATTCCTTTGAATATCAGTTCAAACCAAATTATGGTTTATCCAAACTAGTCGGGATTAACGAACCTTACCGAAGTAATCATTTATTTTAATTTCCCAATCCCAACCTATTCATCCCATGAAGTAAAACTGGTAATACTTCATATCTAACATCACGGTGTTATCGGTAAATTCAATTACCATTTCACGTTTAAATCTAATTAAAGATTTAACTACGTCTGGAGCAAAACTGGTGATACTCCATTCTCGATCATTTCAATCTAATTAAAGATTCATTAAAAACTCCACTTGGTTTCAATCTTCCCAAAAATCACTATCAATGATTATTTACCTTGGGAAATCATATCCTGCCTTTAACTGGGATAAAGAACCAATGTCATTTAAAACACGGTTCACGATAAACCCAAAATCAAATTTGATATTAAATACAAGGCTCTGAATAGAAAATATGTTGGCTTATATTCAATATCAAATTCTACGACCAACAAATATCGTATTGGAAATAAAGATATTAATATATCTTTCAAATTTCCATAACAGTATCTGTATAATCACGAAATCCAGCATCGAAATATTCCAAAGACAATTTCGATTCACATCCATTCCAATGAAATTATTGGAAATTCTGGTTATTTTCAAAACCATTTCAAATCCAATTTATTTATTTCAAAAATAAATGGATTATAATCCTTGTTCAAAACTAGTTCATTTCGATAAAAATCTATTTTTATCTTTTCAAATATGGAATTTTTCATCCCAATTCTTTCCAAATCATTTCTTATGATTTTACACAAATTATTACTATTTTTAATAATTTTATCAAGGCCCGTACAGTCAATTTCCATCAACGGACATCGAACTGCACTTATAGTTACCTTTTCCAAATTTGATTTGGACATAATTCAAAATCCAACCGTTAGATTTCTAATTTCTTGTGTTCGTTAGAAAGATCTTTTCGATACGAACCCAACGGTTCCGGTTTTAGGAGAATCCAACGGTCCGATCTCCCGTAATATCCATTCGAAGACAATGGTCGAAATTCACGAACTGCCGCAACGCGGCGCGTTCTATTCAGGCCATTATATATATAATATATATATTTCGTCGATTTCCTTTCAAAACGTATTTTATAAATCGATTTAAATTCGTTTTCAAAACAATTTCAACTTCATATTCAATTTCGAATCAAAATTGAATATTTCATATCATTAATCTGTAAATGATAATATTTTCAAAACGTTATATTTTGAAATCAATTCCTATTCGATATTCATTATAAAAATGTATAAAATCGATACAAATATCGTTCACGTCAAAATGGCGTCAATCTAATAAACACGACTTTTATTCAACACATGAATGTTTTCTTCTATTCAACACAAGAATATTTATTTTATTCAACACATGAATATTTATTCTATTCAACAGATGAATTTTCATTCTATTCAACACATGAATTTTCATTCTATTCTTTATTTCCCAAATTAGAATGAGGCCCAATCAATTACCATATAATGTTAATTGTATGGATTCCCTACAACACATGTATATAATAGCAATGATAAATCATCAACCATCATTCAGAGTGCACCACACCACTGCATAAGCATTAAATATAGATAAGTAACACTTACACAGTCTGTCAACCCATCGGTCGACATACTACTAAACAATTAGGATTAGTGTACGTCAATATCATCCCAACATCCGTGTGGGGTTTCAATCAATCGAACACATATTTTGTTTGTGCAGTTGGGCGATGTGTAAAATTTATTGTCTCAAGCAATATCGGTCAAATAGGTGTACATAAACAAATCGTCCGATATGTTTATAAATATATATATTTTATTTCAACACATGAATATATATTTTATTTCAACACGTGAATATATATTTTATTTCAACACATGAATATATATTTTATTTCAACACATGAATATATATTTTATTTCAGCACTTGAATATATATTTTATTTCAACACATTAATATATATTTTATTTCAACACAATCAACAGTCAAATTTCTCAACACAAACAAGTCATCCATGGTCTGTGGACGACGGGTGTCGGGTGCTTCTAAGCACCGTCTACATCCTAGTATATATTTCAAACTAGAAAATAAAATAAAAGTGAGGAGTTCTCACCCAAGATATACCAATCACCGCGAATAGTCATGTGTAGAAAATCAGCATTGTGTTCCTAACGTTACTTCCTATATAAAGATTATATTTTTTTAACGCTACTATCTATATAAAGATCGAATTTTTATTTCGACACTATAAAAATCACATTTTTATCTCAACATATGTATAATAAAAATTAGATTTTTATTTCGTTACATATATAAAAATTATATTTTTATATTCTCTATTATATAAAAATTCTATTTTCAATCCTCTACTCATATAAAAATCTAATCTTTATTATCTCTTTAATATAAAAATCATATTTTTACTTATCTAACTTCAGGGTAAAAATTCTATTTTTAATCCGCTACTCATATAAAAATCTAATCTTTATCCTCACTACTTCATGATAAAAATAAAGTTCATATTTTTATTATCTCTATAATATAATAATCATATTTTTAATACTCTAAATACATAAAAACTATATTTTTAATACTCTAAATATATAAAAACTATATTTTTAATACTCTAAATATATTAAAACTATATTTTTAATACTCTAAATATATAAAAACCATATTTTTATCATAGTCAAAAGTTATATATCTCAAATCTGATTTTTTTTAAATGGTATCTGTATTCAAAACTGAAATAAAATCGAAATATATGTAAAAACTCACTGTTATATGGATTAAGGCGGAGAAGGCTCGCTGTGGGGGAGAGCAGGTGGCCGGCGGCGGTCTGGTAGGCTCGGTGGTCGGAGTGGGGCCCGATGTGGTGGTTTAAGAGATTGGGGAAGGTCGTGGCTTAATTCGAGGGGGGAGAGAAAACGAGGTCGGAGTGGGGAGGTGGAGGCACCGGGTCATGGGCTGGAGCGGCGGTGGGTGAGCCGGCGGAGGTGATGGCGAACGAGGTCGCCATTCTCGATTTGGGGGAGAGGGTATCGGGCTTTTCTGAACGGGGTAGGTTTATGGGGAGGGAGGGGTTATTATATATATATATATATATATATATATATATATATATATATATATATTAATTAATTTAATTTATTTTCTAAAGGGTTGATTTTTTATTCGAACATCAATCGAGACCCAACGACTATCGTCCCTAGCTAATTACACCCATTCCGACCACAATGGGATATGTCCCGTAAGCCCATTCCATCGTTATGATCAGTTTTCGTCAAAATCAAAATATAACTCTATATATTGAATTTGAACGCACATTTCAATTCACCGGGGCCATATACTGACTCTGAAAATTGCAGAAAAATTATTCCTAGCTTCGTATTGACGATACGGTTCTAACAAAGCTAATTTCGTCAAATTCTGAGACCGTTTTAAAAATGGTCATTTTCTGGTCGATCGAATTTGATTGAAACTGTTAAAACACGTTTAACTTCGCCACGCTCACATATTGCTTTCAAAAATTATAAATTTTGGAATCTAGTAATAACTTGACATCACGGATCCAACAAAAGTGGTTTCGTCAAAAATCGAGGTCATTTGCAAAATTTCCATTTTTAAGGGCCAGAATTCCATAGCGACTATTTTGAATTTTCAACTGGACGTATCTTTTGATTCCCACTATGAAATTTCAATTTTTTGGATTCGTTAGAAATACATTCTCAAATAGATCCTAATATTTATGGTTTCACTAAAATTCGATTTATTTTGAATCTTTTGCATTCATTTGAACTTCGAAATCGAATTTTCGAACTACCGCGCCATTTTAAATTCCTTTTATAATTATAAATAATTATTTATATTCTAACGTCGATTCAAATAAATATATTCATTCTAATTCTATTCAAAATAAATTTCTCGTCATTATTATTTAAAATAAATCAATTTAGATATTCAAAATTCACTAAAATTGCCAAAATAAAAATTTTAATTTGGCTTAGATTTCCGGGTTATTACAGATGTTCTCCGAAATCTAAATGTTTTATGTCTCTGTCTTTTTCTGCAGGATACCATAGCAAAACCAACATGGGTTTTGATGGATTAGGTTTTTGAAAAAAAATGGTCTGTCGAGATCCAGGTTGTTACATCTGGTATCAGAGCTTCGGTTTAGGGATCTTATGGGGATAATGAGTTAGCGTATTTGTATTTTGAAAAATATAAATGTATATAAACCTAGATCCATATGGATCCCACTAAATAGAAGGAGTAAAATATGGAAAGAGTTGGAATATTGGTTTGTGCACTAAAGGAATGAACCTAGAAATTTTGAGACCCTTGGGTGGTTTAGTTAGAAGTGTACAATATGATTTGGTATTGGAAAAAGAAAGTCTCCCATATGATGGAAGCTGAAATGTTAATATTTCAGATTAATGGGTTTAGAAGTGAAACCTTATAAATTATAAAAAGGTTAGAAAGTGGAAAACGGATTTGGAATATATATAGTTGAGAGAATTGAAAGTGTATAGGAAAGCTTAGCTGAGTTGAAATGACCAACTTTGAGTCTAACCCAATGATTAACTTTTAAGGACTTGAATTTATTAAAAAAAAAGTTCTAGCTAAAGAGTTTATGATGTTTTCAAGTTTTAATATTCAAATTATTTTTGAGGAAAATTATGCAAAGAACATATTTAGGGCATGTTGGGTTTTAAAGTAAAGTGGGGTATATTTTGTAAAACAATGATTACTTGTTTTAAAAAGAGTCTCTTATGAAAAAGTGTACAACTCACTAGTTTTCATATTATAATATATGAAAGGATTAGGAAGTAAAGCATACAAAGTTTTGCATTTGGTAAAAGGAGTTTTGAAATTTCTATTTTATTTTGAAAAGAAATTTTGTTCGGCGGACAAAATAAGCTGTAGAAAGTAAGAATAGAGTAGATGTTTGCATCCTATAGATAGCAACCAAATTAACACTGTAATTAGAAATAATGTAAACCCAATAGTTGTCCTTGTCTACTCCATTTTTGTGATTCAAAAAAAAAAAGTGTTTTGCATTTTTATGTTGCAACATGTTTTATGGTTTGGCAAAAGTAAATTTCGAAAAAGAAAATAAAGTTTTAATACTTTTAATTTTTGGAAGAAAAATGTTATGAAAAAAAAATGAGGCCAAACCATGTTTTCAAAAGAATAGAGTAGGTAAGGAATAATGCCTCGGAAGAATTGAGATAAGAAATTAAATAATTAGAACTAACTGGAGATTGATTGAGTTGAGTGATTCTCTAAGTATCAATCTGATGTTGATTTCTTTCTTCGGGGTTGATACTTAGGTTGTTATTTTCTTACCAATTTACGGTCAGAGATAAGCAAATGTTGAACTAATAAAAATTCACGTAGAATGCATAAGCATTGTAAAGCCTAGGATTGTTGTTTGAGAGAAAAAAAGAATAGGCTAGTAATACACAGCAAGGACTAGTAGCAACTACTAGATAAGAAGGGCAAGGAAGCATTGAGGGTTTGTGGTTGGACTTTTCTTTAGTGAAATAGTCTTATGATTCTTGGCACTTAGTAGTGGCTGTGTAGGATGATGTAAAGACTTATTTGAAAATAAACTTAAATCATGGGATTAAGTAAAATAAGCTAAGAAAGAAAAATATCCTAACTAAAAAGAAAACAATAAACTCACAAAAGCAACAAATATAACGGGAAAAGAAAATGAAAATCTTAAGAAAAGACGAATAAGAATGAAATATTTTTCCAAGATAAGTTAAAAAAAAGAAATTTTCTTATGTGGGTTGTGCTTGAATAAGAAAGTAGGGGATCTTTATAGAATAGTTACATAAAATCCAAGTACAATTAAAAAGGTAGATAAAAGAAAAACGGAAAATGTAAATTCTTCCATTTTATACCTTTTTGTAACATAAGAAATTGAATTTAGAAAATTAGATTTTTCTAAATTTTGAATTTAATGGATGAACTATGCTCTTACTCTGTAAGAGTGTGGGAAAATTTGGGTGAAAAATGTTTTGATTTTTCAAAAATATTGAATTCATATAGAACTGCAAGTATATTTAGGATGTGAGCATCATCTTTTGAAAGAGTTTTTGAAAAGTTTGCATACATATAGGTGGTACCAAATTAGGCATAAATGCATTACTATGATGTACTTCACTTTGCACATGTTCACAATGCTTGCAAAAATTGGATGCACACATAATGGTTGGATATTATGCGAGGGATTATCTATTTTCCCCTATCGAACTTTGGGGACAAAATTATTTAAGGGTGGGAGAATGTAAAACCCCGCATTTTTTATTATAATTAAATATATTTATATACATGGATATATAAATAATGGTGATGCGCAGTTTAGATTAATACATACATTAAAGAGAATGGAAATTAATATGATAACAATGTATGTAATAGAAAAATAATAAAATAAAGATACTTAATTTAAATATCAGGAATTAAGTAAAATGGATATCACCATTGCGTCTGCCTCAGAATTCTGGTTGAGATGGACACCAAATTTGTGTAAAATGGATAATGTATGAAGAAGTTATGAGCTTTAGAAGTTTGTATACATATAAGGTTCACATATATATATATATATAATATCTCCAGAATTCAAAAATATTCAAAAACAGTCAAAAGCGAGTGAGCGGGAAAAATCCCGCTTAAAGGGTGTCGACCCCCCTAAAGGGGGGAAGACACAAGTGTCGACCCCCTAAAGGGTGGTAGACACAAGGGTAGACCCCCTCAACCAGATTTGTGCTGAATTCATTTTTGTGAACCTGGACAGTTTTGATGACTTATTTCGTGAATCCTAAGCTATATAATGCACCTTAATCTCATTGTTTTTCTCACCTAAATTAATGGTGATGCCATGATGCTGCTGCAACCTAAAATAATTCAGATTCTTCTTCTTCCCTAAGCAATTCTTAGATCTAATCTCTTCTTTGCCTCTCCAAATCTCTTCTTAAAATAAAAAGATAGATCTAGGATTCCTTTTCTCCAAAATAAAAGAAAAGAATTCAAATGCCTAAATCTATGCTGTGCAAAAATGGAGAAAACCATGTATCAGATCTAGAAGTGGGAAAGCTTACTAGTGAGTGGATTTAAAATACATTATTTGCATAATAGTAGATCTATCTGTAACGACCCGGATTTTGTCGACTTCGGTTATCGACATAAACTCAATGACAACTAACCAAACATCGAAAAAAAAACCGGTAGTTAATGAAAGAAATTAGAGGGTGAGAATAGATAAGATAGAAACTTAGAATAAAAGAAGAAGAAGAACACAACATCAGAGTAACAGAGAATAGAGAAGATAGAAACTTAGAATAAAAGAAGAAGAACAACACAACATTAGAGTAACATGAACCTCACAGCAGAACGAATAACATATAATATATAACATAACTTTGAAATATAAATCTGTACTTGAATATGCATATCATTTCCAAAGTACAGCACTTACAACACAGCGGAAATAACCATAGCTATATAATTCTGAATCCTCCTGCTCCAGCTCTTAAAGTATATGTAAATCCCGACTACTTGACTGCCCATACAAAATTGGGCACCCAAGAGTTTAGGGAAAACAACACAAAATAAACTCCGGGTCAGTCATGGGACTGGTACGAGTAAAACAGTTTAAAACAGTTTGAGCCATTAAACGATATCTCATAAGACCACGCCATGTAACAGAACGGGTTTTTCCCTCATGAGAATCCAGAATAATCTCTATATCAAAAACCTTTTGATAGTATAATAATGTCTATCAACCACAATATAATAATCATCTAGCAGAAACGCTTTCATCTCACGTTCTACATATATTGTATACAAATCAAAACTGCAAGCACCTATTGGGTAATGGATTTCCTACTATGACAAGGTATGGGACCACCTTTCGCTGGTGTACCTTTAGAGAGGAATACACTAGGTTCAACAAGAACATCTTGCAACCCGGCCACACATGACCGACCACTCATTTCGCTTGAGTGTATCGAATGTATATCACCAACTGTTGGGATCAGCAACCGTTTCCCGAATGCGACAGCATCGACAATAGATTTTTAGAAATAAATGAAACTCTAGATCAGGTGATTATAAACCCTAATAGGTGCGACCTACATAGCCATTCTGCCTGCTCGATTTCTGTCATTTACCGGATGTGAGGATGTAAGCTATGCTTATCTTTTACATGCCACATCTTCATTGACTTAGAATGACACATTTCCATAACCTTTAAATCACAAATTGATTTATCCAAAAATCACACGGGTATACAGCTAAGAGAACCGAATTCCTCTGCCATCAAATGTGAATACGTTTGAAGAGATCAACTTACGCAATCTATCAGATTTACTTTGTCAGACCTTCGTCCATACAAGTTGTCCTGGGATTGGACAAACCGAAGGCACTATTCAGTACATCTATCTTAGGCAATTGTTATCTAAGATTTATACAACAGCCCTTTCATTTTACTCTGTCTTCAATTATCCTTGGCATATATGATTCGCAACGCTTATGCCAATACAGAGTGGTTCTTCGGATAATAATCCAATCGGTCTCTCCATATTAACAACATTAAAATGGTTAAAAATTTCGATATTCGGTGAGTTAACTATAAAAGAAAAACACGTGTGCAAACAACGATATTATTTCCAAATGGAAATTATATCGATCAATCATCATTTAACATTTATCTCCTTAGTTCATTAATTCACTTATCTTTTGTTTCCGTATATTCAACATTTCTTATTTTCTATTATCAGAAAACATTTCTGATTCTTACTTGGAAAACATTTCCAAACCCCTTCACGATCAAACCTTACCATTCCTTAGTTAAGAAGGAAGTCAATCAAGTTGGGGTATAATTACCTCTCAGACCTTAACTGAACAACGTTTTAACTTCGAAATAGTCAAAGTTTATCTTTAAACCTTTAACAAACTTCCTTACGTAACTCTCAGATTTCTATTTATGAATCCACTTCTTTATTGAAAACACTGATTATAACGATAACGTTATAATCCCTACTTTCGAAATATCCAACTTCAATTATAACTTTTATTCTTTATTTTGAATAAATAAATAAACACCTAATTCCTAAATAAATAAATCTTGATTTAAACACCGGAAAGTATAAGTACTTTCCCGAATTCAATGTAATCGAATTCGACGATTAACTCCTTTTGATTAACTAAATTTGATTAACTCACTTCGAATAACTAATATTCGATTACTCTTTCTTTCGAATAAACGATATTCGATAATCTCTCTTTTCGAATACTATATTCGATTACTCCTTTTCGAATAACTAAATTCGATTACTCCTTTCGATTAAACTAATCGATAACTCCTTTCAAATAACTAGATTCGATTAACTCCTTTCGATTAAACTAATCGATTAACTCACTTCGAATAACTAATATTTGATAAGTCCTTTTAACTTGATTCGAATAACTAATATTCGATAACTCCTTTTAACTCGATTCGAATAACTAATATTCGATAAATCCTTATTCGACTAACTCTAATCGATTTATCCTAATTCAATTAACTCTATTTAATTACTCTATTGGTTAACTCTAACTCTAACGGGTTAACTCTAACTAATCAACTCTAACTAAATGGTTAACTCTAACTGATCAACTCTAACTGGTTAACTCTAACTGATCAACACTAACTGGTTAACTCTAATTGATCAACTCTAAATGGTTAACCCTAATTGATTAACTCTAACTGGTTAACTCTAACTGATCAACTCTAACTGGTCAACCCTAACTATTAACTCTAATTGGTTAACTCTAACTAATCAACTCTAATTGGTTAACTCTAACTGATCAAGTCTAACTGGTCAACCCTAATTGGTTAACTCTAACTGGTTAACTCTAACTGATCAACTCTAACTGGTCAACCCTAATTGATTGACTCTAACTGGTTAACTCTAACTGATCAACTCTAACTAGTCAACCCTAATTGATTAACTCTAACTGGTTAACTCTAACTGGTTTACTCTATTCGATTAACTCTAAACGAATAACTAATATTTGATTAACTCATTTCGATTTACTCTTTTCGATTAACTCTTTTGAATTAACTCCTTTGAATTATTCCCTTTGATTAATTCCTTTGAATTATCTCCTTTGATTTATTCTTTTTTCTATTTGTTTACTTAACAAATAACTATTCCCTTTACAATTCTATTTATTTAACAAATAAATATTTCTTTTTCTTTTCTATTTATTTAACAAATATTTTCTTTTAGATTTGATTTCACAAATATTTTCCTTTGTATTTGATTTCACAAATATTTCTCTTTTATATTTGATTTCACAAATATTTCCTCTTCGATTTCATTTGTAAATGGTTTACAAATCTTTCTCTTTTGATTTCATTTGTAAATGGTTTACAAATCTTTCTCCTTTTAGTTCATTTATAAATGGTTTACAAATCTTTCTCTTTTGATTTCATTTGTAAATGGTTTACAAATCTTTCTCTTTTGATTTCATTTGTAAATGGTTTACTAATCTTTCTCTTTTGATTCATTTTATTTATTTTCTAAATGTTTCCCTTTTATCTTTATTCTATTTTCTAAATAAATATTCCTTTATAAATTTTATTTACTTTCTAAGTGAATATCTTTCTTTATACTTCTATTTACTTTCTAAGTAAAAATCGTTTTATAAACTTCTTTGATTTTATAAATATTCTATTTCAATGCACAGTTTGAAATCTTCCTTCTATATAAAGTCTTTCGATTTTAAAAAATATTTTATTTCAATAATTCTTTTGGTATTTAACAGTACCAACTAACAAGGTCATTGTCAATATAATCAATCTCCGATTATACATCATATAACACAATATATGAGCAAAACAGTATTATAAATATTGAGGAACCCAGTTGGGCCCCTCCAACCTGTTTCCCTGCATCATAGATGTTAAACAACACGAATATATAATTATTCTGATAACAAAATCAATACTCGATTAACGATTTACAGTTATATATCACTATCTATACTTTCAACCAATACACAAGCCATTCAACCAAACAGTTAACACACAACAATCAATAGATGGTTAGTAGTTCTAAAAATACATTATAAAATATATCTGTTCAGAGTTGTTGAGTTTTACTCACATTGGACGATCATCGTTAATAACGATAACCATCGCTCGATTTGATTCAGACGGACAATTTCTTTTGCGATAAATTGTAACGAGCTCTGATGGATGAAACGACCCGTAACTTCCCCGTAAAGGAAGGCGTCGGATAGTTCGAGAACAAACCATAACAGAACGCAAACAGAGGAACGTTTCATTGTATATTACAACAATGCATCAGCTTACAAGAATATACAGAGTATAAATGAATATTGCACAGAAATATCAGAGATTTAAATTACATTTAAATACATAGCAGCGGAAAATAATACAATGCACAACTAGAAGAGATATACGGATACAAAGCTTTCCGGATATCGTTCCAGCTGTAAACCAGGATCCTGTGAATATAAATCTGCAAAAACCAAAACTACTAGCTGCCCGTGTCAAAATAGGGGCACCCAGAGTTTAGGTTAAAACAATAAACTCCAGGTCAGTCATGGGACTGGTGTGAGAACTAAAACAGTTATAAATCTTTATTTTAAAGTTAGGTAAATCAAGGGACCACGCCGTAAAACACGGAACGGGTTTCCTCCCAAGAATACCAGTGCATAAAACAAACAGCGCAATGCTAAATAAAGAAAAATGAAGCTGTTATAAGACCCAGGTCCTATCACACAATGCAACGCAAGCCGGGGGATAGGGTTTTCCCTTATAACCGCCAAAGAATGCTTGATACGTTTAAAACAAATCATTGGATACTATTATAAGTGCATAGTGTATAAAACAACTTTAAATCATAAGTATCAATCATAGGCGGCATGGGTACCATATATCATGTCGCCATACTAGGCTCTACAAATAAAACCGCAAATGTCACGTATTTGGAAATTGGATTTCCTTCTATGAACCGAGGCTAGGGATCGTCCTCACCGAATTCGTGACTCTCTAGCCCGAGCCACAGGCAAGCGCGCAGGCAAGCCTTTAGATCCTCAGGGCCGGTCCACCGATGTGGATTATTATGCCTGAACACTACGTCTCCCCACCCTATGGGGTGTAAGTCTGGTCCGTCTGCCGGCCAGAATGCATCGGCCAAAACCGATATAACCGAGGCGCCTCGCAACAGCAACAACCACATAAGTCAAACTCGTCAGGGCGTGTAAAACCACTGACGCCACTTCTAGCTAGAAAGAAACGCATGCCCTCCCTGACGTCCTCTCCCGTTTTTGGTTCATACCGGATGTGAAACACGCGAAGTAAACGTTACACAAAGCTACGCCACAAAGGCCTTGCTTTGATCATCACCACAAGACTTTGCTTTTCAACAGAAGCCTCGATCAATTGCCACTTAGGCGTGCCACACAGGCAATTCACTCCATGCGTTTGATATCCATCAATATATAACCCCTGAGCTCGTACGTCTCAGAGAAGGGCGTTAAGCAAGAGAATAAATTCTCCGCCGCCAAACAGATATATATTTAATAGAAATCAATCACACAGACCAAAATCCAATGTCAGACACACAGTCCATTTACAAGTCCGTTCTGGGGCTGAACGAAACCGGAGGCACCTAGTACCCCGCATATCCATCGATCTCCAAGCACGTCTGGACGATCACTAACTGTTTCCATCTTCTTGGGTGTACAGCCCAATCAAGATCATCAGTAATCACCCAAACGACGTGAAGACTTCTGGTCTTCGACCACCGTCTTCATCTTCGACACCACGTCGAATCAGTTATTCAGAATGGGATAAACCCGGTCTTTCTGAATAACTCGCGTATAAATTATAAACGTGTTACACAAACACAACATACGCCTCATTCCAATTTAGAATATTCTTTTATTCAAATATTCCTATACTTTTGGAAAAAGTTCCCATTAATTTTATCCAAGATAAATTCTTTAAATTTATCCTTTAACCTCCTTTGAATATCAATTCAAACTAGTCGGGATTAGCGAACCACACCGAAGTAATCATTTATTTTATTTCCCAATCCCAACCTATTCATCCCATGAAGTAAAACTGGTTATACTTCATATCTAACACCACGGTGTTATCGGTAAATTCAATTACCATTTCACGTTCAAATCTAATTAAAGATTTAACTATCGCCTGGAGTAAAACTGGTGATACTCCATTCTCGATCTTTTCAATCTAATTAAAGATTCATTAAAACTCCACTTAGTTTTAATATTTCTCTGGGTTAAAGAATCAGTGTCATTTAAAAACACAGTTCACGATAAACCCAAAATCACATTCATTAATTATTGGGTTAAAGAACGAGTGTTATTTAAAACACTGTTCACGATAAACCCAAAAATCAATATCAATTCAATTCCAATGAAATCTCATTTAATTGGTACACTTCATTAAATCCAAATAAAAAGATTTAATCTTTTCACAACTGGGTTCAAGAACAGTGTTAGTGAAGACACCATTCACGACAAACCCAAATCACATTTGATATTCAATACAAGGCTCTGAATAGAAAATATATCGGCTTATATTCAATATCAAATTCTACGATTAACAAATGTCGTATTGAAATAACGATATAAATGTATATCTTTCAAATTCCCATAACCACATCTGTATAATCACGAATTCCAACATCGAAATATTCCGAAGACAATTTCGATTCAAATCCACTCCAATGCAATCATTGGAAATTCTGGTTATTTTTAAAACCCTTTTCAAATTCAATTTATTTATTTAAAAATAAATAGAATTATATTTCTAGTTCAAAACTAGTTCATTTCGATAAAAATTTATTTTTATCTTTTCAAATATGGAGTTTTTCATCCCAAATCTTCACAAATCATTTCTTATGATTTTACACAAATTATTACTATTTTTAATAATTTTATCAAGGCCCGTACAGTCGATTTCCACCAATGGCCATCGAACTGCACTTACAACGACCTTTTTCAAATTTGATTTGGACATAATTCCAAATCCAACCGTTAGATTTCTAATTTCTCACATTCGTTAGAAAGCTCTCTTCGATACGAACCCAACGGTTCCGGTTTTAGGAGAATCCGACGGTCGGATCTCCCGTAATGTCCGTTTGAAATCAATGGTCGAAATTCGCGAACTGCCGCGGCGTGGCGCGTTCTATTCAGGCCATTATATTATATATATAATATATATATATATAATATATTTCGTCGATTTCTATTTAAAACGAATTATATAAATAGTTTTAAATTCGTTTCAAAAGCCATTTCAACTTCCTTTTCAATTCAAATCAAAATTGAATTCTTCTTTATAAATTCGTTTTAAAATCCATTTCTATTCAATTCAAATTTCAATTCAATTTGAATTCATATTCAATTCAATTCATTTCGAAATCGTTTTCAATTCAATTCATTTCGAAATCGTTTTCAATTCAATTCATTTCGAAATCGTTTTCAATTCAATTCATTTCGAAATCGTTTTCAATTCAATTCATTTCGAAATCGTTTTCAATTCAATTCATTTCGAAATCGTTTTCAATTCAATTCATTTCGAAATCGTTTTCAATTCAATTCATTTCGAAATCGTTTTCAATTCAATTCATTTCGAAATCGTTTTCAATTCAATTCATTTCGAAATCGCTTTCAATTCAATTCATTTCAAAATCGTTTTCAATTCAATTCATTTCGAAATCGTTTTCAATTCAATTCATTTCGAAATCGTTTTCAATTCAATTCATTTCGAAATCGTTTTCAATTCAATTCATTTCGAAATCGTTTTCAATTCAATTCATTTCGAAATCGTTTTCAATTCAACTCATTTCGAAATCGTTTTCAATTCAATTCATTTCGAAATCGTTTTCAATTCAATTCATTTCGAAATCGTTTTCAATTCAATTCATTTCGAAATCGATATAAATATCGTTCACGTCAAAATGGCGTCAATCTAATCAACACGGCTTCATATATTGATATTTTCAAATATTCCATTTCGAATATTTCTATTTCAAATATTTCTATTTTAAAACTGGAATGAGGCCCAATCAATTACCATATAAAATTAATTATATGGATTTTCATACAACACATGTATATAATAGCATTGAAAAATGATCAACCATCAACCAAAGTGCACTACACTGTATAAGCATCAAATAAAGATATCTAACGCTTATAACAGCCTGTCAATCAATCGATCGACATATTTAATCAATCAGGATGAGTGAACTTCAAATTTCATCCCAACACCCGTGTGGGGTTTCAAACAAACAAACACAGATTTTATTTGTGCAGTTGGGCGATGTGTAAAATTTATCGACCCAATCAATGTCCTTCAAATAAGTGCACATAAACAAACCGTCTGGTTTGTAAATGAATATTTATTTATTCACTTTCACTATATTCATATTCACGTTAAAAATTATATTTTTAACGATAAAACATTTTATTCCAACATATGAATTTCTATTATTCATTTACACAATAAAATGATATTTTTATTTTCTAACATATTTTAGAAAATTCCGACGACATAACGGCACGATACTAGAAACGGGACGAGGCCTAGCCTTATCCCCGGTCTAGTGAAGGCCCACGCCATTCACACATCAATCATATCAATTTCACTTCACCAAACAATTCAAATCAACCCAAACAATCTAACTAACAACACAGCCAAACAAACAAGTCCATGGTCTGTGGACGATTGTGTCGGGTGCTACTAAGCACCGTCTCCATCCTAGTATATATATAACTAGAAAAAGAAATTGAAAGGCGAGAAATTCTCACATATAGCTATCCTAGCTCCACGGCTCTTCATTTGCAGAAGTCTTCGTCGTTTCGCCTTTTTGTCACCTTCGTTGCTGCTTTCACTACATACGTAAAAATCACATTTTTACTTCGCTATTCAATATATAAAAATCGAATTTTTACCTCGATGTTCAATATATAAAAATTCTATTTTTCTTTCGAAGTTCAATATATAAAAATTCTATTTTTAATTCGAAGTTCAATATATAAAAATTCTATTTTTAATTCGAAGTTCAATATATAAAAATTCTATTTTTAATTCGAAGTTCAATATATAAAAATTCTATTTTTAATTCGTTATCATCTATATAAAGATCTCGCCTTTTTAACTATAAAGACTTCTCCTTTTCAAATATAAAGACTTCATCTTTTCAAAAATATAGATTTCATCATTATAAAAATTACCACTTTATCTCAACGTATATAAAATAAAAATCAAATTTTTATTTCGTTACATACACAAAGATGATATTTTTATATTCTCTATCTCATAAAGGTTACATTTTTAATACTTTAAAAATATAAAAATCATATTTTGACAACATCTATATAGTAAAGACTATATTTTTAATACTTTAAAAATATAAAAATCATATTTTTAATATGCTACTTCATATACAAAATGTATATTTTATTTCAGACATCCTATCTTTATTTTTAAAAATCATATGCTATTTTTAAAAAATCATATCTATATTTTCTTTAGCACAAAAATATGATTTTCCACATGCTCTACCCTATACAAAAATCTGATTCGATCAAACAGAAGAAAATAAAGACTTACAGTTGCTTTTCTTAGGGTTTTATTTCGCCGGAAGGGTTGAGCGCTGTTGCTGGTGGTCGTGAGGGAGTTCACCGGAGCAGGGGGGGCGCACGCAGGCCAAGGGAGGAGGCAGGTGCAACGGCGGGTCCCGTTTGTCATGCGGTGGCGGTTTGGGGTGATTGGGCGCTGAGTTCGGTCTTCGATTTTAGGAAGGGGGGGTCGGTTGCGAGATGGGGGTCCGATCTCGTTCGCGAGGGAAGGGGGGTTTTCGAGGTGGCGCCCCACCTCTGTGGAGGCGGCGGCGACTGATCGGGGGGGGGGGCGCTCCTCCGATCCTCCCCTTTTTTTTTTTTATAAAACTGAATTCGATTTATAATTTTAGTTTTTAACGGGGGGGATGATATAAGGAAGAGAAAAGGGTTTTTTTTTTAATTATTTAATTAATTTAATTTTCCACCCAAAAAGCAACTTTTATTTTCGACCTCAAAACGGGGCCCACCGCCTGTCGTCCCTAGCTAATTACCCCCATTCCGAACACAATGGGATATGTATCGTAAGCTGATTCGATTGTTTTGATCTGTTTCCGTTGAATTTACTTTTAAATCACTATATTAAATTTTAAACGTACATTTCAATTTACCGAGGTCACATACTAACTCGAAAAATTCTATAAAAATATTTTCTAGCTTCGTATTGACGATACGGTCCTAACAAAACTTGTTTCGTTGAATTCTGAGACCGTTGGAAAAATAGCCAATTTCCAGTCGATTAAAATCAACTGAAACTGGTCAAACGCGTTTTCCTTTGCCACACTCACATACTGATTCGAAAAATTATGAAATTTGGAATCTAACAATAATTTGACATCACGGACCCAACAAAAGTGGTTTCGTCGAAATCCGAGGTCATTTGCAAAATGTCCATTTTTAAGGGCCTGAATTCCATAGCGACTATTCAGAATTTTCAGCTGGACATAACTTTTGATTCCCGCTACTAACTTTTGATTTTTCGGATTCGTTGGAAAGATATTCACTATTAGATTCCATTATTTTTGGTTTCACTAAAATCCGGATTGTTTTGCACCCGGTACATTCAATTGAAGTTTGAAATCGAATTATCGAACTACCGCGCCATTTTCAATTCTATTTATAATTATATATAAATATTTATATTCTAACGACGACGCGTATAATATATACGTTCGAATTCTATTCAAAATAAATTTCTCGACGATATTATTTAAAATAATACATTTTAAATAATCGAAATTCGCTAAAATTGCCAAAATAAAAATTTCAAACTGGCTCGCATTTTACGGGTTATTACAATCTCCCCCACTTAAAACTTTTCGTCCCCGAAAAGGAACAAAGTCGAAAGTGGTTTGATTAATCAACTCTACGCTCGATCTGGCTTTCATTCTCCAACTTTTCAGTTTCTGAGAATTTTCTAAAATTTCAAAAATTTGGCTAACTCCCTAATTTTTGAAAAATTTCCCCTTAACCTCCCCTGCACCGGGAGCATCGGGGAATTTCAAATAGCTTCCCCGGTCCTTCAGATCTCAAAAAGAAAAAGCCAAGCGGCTAGCCAATAGGCTCATAAAATCATCATCACCCAAACAATTCAGTAAATTATGTAATAAACATGTACCTATTTGTCGGGCAAACAAATTTTATTCTCTGCTCTAGCCTCCTTGCTATGACCTGTTCAATGATATACATGTATATGCAAGCAAATGCGACCAATTTCAATACAATTCATTATTTGGTTCAATTAGGCATAAACGGTTAAAATTACCAAACAAGTAAACAAACAACACAAACATCGATCAATTAGTGGATTAACGTTTCAAATTCATAATTTTGATATATATAAAGAAAATCATGTTTTGATGCCAAATCACAACAATGTATTCTAACTATATAAGTTTTGGTTCTCACACCAGTCTAATGGAAATATATAGATATCACACCTTCGAAACACGAAAATAATTGCTAATGATGACGTGTCAATCATCAGAATCAGGTCCGTGTGACTAGAGTGTGATTCTATATCTATCCAATATATTAAAATTTTGAATATACGTTTGCAAAGCGTATATGCAAATTCTTTATATACTGAATTGTCCAAATCAATATTAAATAAATAATCAAATACGAATAGTTGGTTTAAATTTTCAAAACAAAATTGTTTTCATTTTCAAAAATATACTCTTCACACTCGTTCTAGGATACTACTGATCCCATCTCTAACGAGTCGTTCTCATTGGATTTTCTAATCCAATATCTGATGAGTCCTTTCATATGGTTCTAATGTGTCTTGTTCTCTGAGCTTGGTAAACCAAAGCTCTGATACCAAAATGAAACGACCCGTAATTTCCCCGTAAAGGAAGGCGTCGGATAGTTCGAGAACAAACCACAACAGAACGCAAACAGAAGAACGTTTCATTGTATATTACAACAATGCATCAGCTTACAAGAATATACAGAGTATAAATGAATATTACACAGAAATATCAGAGATTTAAATTACATTTAAATACATAGCAGCTGAAAATAATACAATGCACAACTAGAAGAGATATACGGATACAAAGCTTTCCGGATATCGTTCCAGCTGTAAACCAGGATCCTGTGAATATAAATCTGCAAAAACCAAAACTACTAGCTGCCCGTGTCAAAATAGGGGCACCCAGAGTTTAGGTTAAAACAATAAACTCCAGTTCAGTCATGGGACTGGTGTGCGAACTAAAACAGTTATAAATCTTTATTTTAAAGTTAGGTAAATCAAGGGACCACGCCGTAAAACACGGAACGGGTTTCCTCCCAAGAATACCAGTGCATAAAACAAACAGCGCAATGCTAAATAAAGAAAAATGAAGCTGTTATAAGACCCAGGTCCTATCACACAATGCAACGCAAGCCGGGGATAGGGTTTTCCCTTATAACAGCCAAAGAATGCTTGATACGTTTAAAACAAATCATTGGATACTATTATAAGTGCATAGTGTATAAAACAACTTTAAATCATAAGTATCAATCATAGGCGGCATGGGTACCATATATCATGTCGCCGTACTAGGCTCTACAAATAAAACCGCAAATGTCACGTATTTGGAAATTGGATTTCCTTCTATGAACCGAGGCTAGGGATCGTCCTCACCGAATTCGTGACTCTCTAGCCCGAGCCACAGGCAAGCGCGCAGGCAAGCCTTTAGATCCTCAGGGCCGGTCCACCGATGTGGATTATTATGCCTGAACACTACGTCTCCCCACCCTATGGGGTGTAAGTCTGGTCCGTCTGCCGGCCAGAATGCATCGGCCAAAACCGATATAACCGAGGCGCCTCGCAATAGCAACAACCACATAAGTCAAACTCGTCAGGGCGTGTAAAACCACTGACGCCACTTCTAGCTAGAAAGAAACGCATGCCCTCCCTGACGTCCTCTCCCGTTTTTGGTTCATACCGGGTGTGAAACACGCGAAGTAAACGTTACACAAAGCTACGCCACAAAGGCCTTGCTTTGATCATCACCACAAGACTTTGCTTTTCAACAAAAGCCTCGATCAATTGCCACTTAGGCGTGCCACACAGGCAATTCACTCCATGCGTTTGATATCCATCAATATATAACCCCTGAGCTCGTACGTCTCAGAGAAGGGCGTTAAGCAAGAGAATAAATTCTCCGCCGCCAAACAGATATATATTTAATAGAAATCAATCACACAGACTAAAATCCAATGTCAGACACACAGTCCATTTACAAGTCCGTTCTGGGGCTGAACGAAACCGGAGGCACCTAGTACCCCGCATATCCATCGATCTCCAAGCACGTCTGGACGATCACTAACTGTTTCCATCTTCTTGGGTGTACATCCCAATCAAGATCATCAGTAATCACCCAAACGACGTGAAGACTTCTGGTCTTCGACCACCGTCTTCATCTTCGACACCACGTCGAATCAGTTATTCAGAATGGGATAAACCCGGTCTTTCTGAATAACTCGCGTATAAATTATAAACGTGTTACACAAACACAACATACGCCTCATTCCAATTCAGAATATTCTTTTATTCAAATATTCCTATACTTTGGGAAAAAGTTCCCATTAATTTTATCCAAGATAAATTCTTTTAATTTATCCTTTAATCTCCTTTGAATATCAATTCAAACTAGTCGGGATTAGCGAACCACACCGAAGTAATCATTTATTTTATTTCCCAATCCCAACCTATTCATCCCATGAATTAAAACAGGTTATACTTCATATCTAACACCACGGTGTTATCGGTAAATTCAATTACCATTTCACGTTCAAATCTAATTAAAGATTTAACTATCGCCTGGAGTAAAACTGGTGATACTCCATTCTCGATCTTTTCAATCTAATTAAAGATTCATTAAAACTCCACTTAGTTTTAATATTTCTCTGGGTTAAAGAATCAGTGTCATTTAAAAACACAGTTCACGATAAACCCAAAATCACATTCATTAATTATCGGGTTAAAGAACGAGTGTTATTTAAAACACTGTTCACGATAAACCCAAAAATCAATATCAATTCAATTCCAATGAAATCTCATTTAATTGGTACACTTCATTAAATCCAAATGAAAAGAATTAATCTTTTCACAACTGGGTTCAAGAACAGTGTTAGTGAAGACACCATTCACAACAAACCCAAATCACATTTGATATTCAATACAAGGCTCTGAATAGAAAATATATCGGCTTATATTCAATATCAAATTCTACGATTAACAAATGTCGTATTGAAATAACGATATAAATGTATATCTTTCAAATTCCCATAACCACATCTGTATAATCACGAATTCCAACATCGAAATATTCCGAAGACAATTTCGATTCAAATCCACTCCAATGCAATCATTGGAAATTCTAGTTATTTTTAAAACCCTTTTCAAATTCAATTTATTTATTTAAAAATAAATAGAATTATATTTCTAGTTCAAAACTAGTTCATTTCGTTAAAAATCTATTTTTATCTTTTCAAATATGGAGTTTTTCATCCCAAATCTTCACAAATCATTTCTTATGATTTTACACAAATTATTACTATTTTTAATAATTTTATCAAGGCCCGTACAGTCGATTTCCACCAATGGCCATCGAACTGCACTTACAGCGACCTTTTTCAAATTTGATTTGGACATAATTCCAAATCCAACCGTTAGATTTCTAATTTCTCACATTCGTTAGAAAGCTCTCTTCGATACGAACCCAACGGTTCCGGTTTTAGGAGAATCCGACGGTCGGATCTCCCGTAATGTCTGTTTGAAATCAATGGTCGAAATTCGCGAACTGCCGCGGCGCGGCGCGTTCTATTCAGGCCATTATATTATATATATAATATATATATATAATATATTTCGTCGATTTCTATTTAAAATGAATTATATAAATAGTTTTAAATTCGTTTCAAAAGCCATTTCAACTTCCTTTTCAATTCAAATCAAAATTGAATTCTTCTTTATAAATTCGTTTTAAAATCCATTTCTATTCAATTCAAATTTCAATTCAATTTGAATTCATATTCAATTCAATTCATTTCGAAATCGTTTTCAATTCAATTCATTTCGAAATCGTTTTCAATTCAATTCATTTCGAAATCGTTTTCAATTCAATTCATTTCGAAATCGTTTTCAATTCAATTCATTTCGAAATCGTTTTCAATTCAATTCATTTCGAAATCGTTTTCAATTCAATTCATTTCGAAATCGTTTTCAATTCAATTCATTTCGAAATCGTTTTCAATTCAATTCATTTCGAAATCGATATAAATATCGTTCACGTCAAAATGGCGTCAATCTAATCAACACGGCTTCATATATTGATATTTTCAAATATTCCATTTCGAATATTTCTATTTCAAATATTTCTATTTTAAAACTGGAATGAGGCCCAATCAATTACCATATAAAATTAATTGTATGGATTTTCACACAACACATGTATATAATAGCATTGAAAAATGATCAACCATCGACCAAAGTGCACTACACTGTATAAGCATCAAATAAAGATATCTAACGCTTATAACAGCCTGTCAATCAATCGATCGACATATTTAATCAATCAGGATGAGTGAACTTCAAATTTCATCCCAACACCCGTGTGGGGTTTCAAACAAACAAACACAGATTTTATTTGTGCAGTTGGGCGATGTGTAAAATTTATCGACCCAATCAATTTCCTTCAAATAAGTGCACATAAACAAACCGTCTGGTTTGTAAATGAATATTTATTTATTCACTTTCACTATATTCATATTCACGTTAAAAAATATATTTTTAATGATAAAACATTTTATTCCAACATATGAATTTCTATTATTCATTTACACAATAAAATGATATTTTTATTTTCTAACATATTTTAGAAAATTTCGGCGGCATAACGGCACGATACTAAAAACGGGACGAGGCCTAGCCTTATCCCTGGTCTAGTGAAGGCCCACGCCATTCACACATCAATCATATCAATTTCACTTCACCAAACAATTCAAATCAACCCAAACAATCTAACTAACAACACAGCCAAACAAACAAGTCCATGGTCTGTCGACGATTGTGTCGGGTGCTACTAAGCACCGTCTGCATCCTAGTATATATATATAACTAGAAAAAGAAATTGAAAGGTGAGAAATTCTCACATATAGCTATCCTAGCTCCACGGCTCTTCATTTGCAGAAGTCTTCGTCGTTTCGCCTTTTTGTCACCTTCGTTGCTGCTTTCACTACATACGTAAAAATCACATTTTTACTTCGCTATTCAATATATAAAAATCGAATTTTTACCTCGATGTTCAATATATAAAAATTCTATTTTTCTTTCGAAGTTCAATATATAAAAATTCTATTTTTCTTTCGAAGTTCAATATATAAAAATTCTATTTTTAATTCGAAGTTCAATATATAAAAATTCTATTTTTAATTCGAAGTTCAATATATAAAAATTCTATTTTTAATTCGTTATCATCTATATAAAGATCTCGCCTTTTTAACTATAAAGACTTCTCCTTTTCAAATATAAAGACTTCATCTTTTCAAAAATATAGATTTCATCATTATAAAAATTACCACTTTATCTCAACGTATATAAAATAAAAATCAAATTTTTATTTCGTTACATACACAAAGATGATATTTTTATATTCTCTATCTCATAAAGGTTACATTTTTGATACTTTAAAAATATAAAAATCATATTTTGACAACATCTATATAGTAAAGACTATATTTTTAATACTTTAAAAATATAAAAATCATATTTTTAATATGCTACTTCATATACAAAATGTATATTTTATTTCAGACATCCTATCTTTATTTTTAAAAATCATATGCTATTTTTAAAAAATCATATCTATATTTTCTTTAGCACAAAAATATGATTTTCCACATGCTCTACCCTATACAAAAATCTGATTCGATCAAACAGAAGAAAATAAAGACTTACAGTTGCTTTTCTTAGGGTTTTATTTCGCGGAAGGGTTGAGCGCTGTTGCTGGTGGTCGTGAGGGAGTTCACCGGAGCAGGGGGGGCGCACGCAGGCCAAGGGAGGAGGCAGGTGCAGCGGCGGGTCCCGTTTGTCATGCAGTGGCGGTTTGGGGTGATTGGGCGCTGAGGTTCGGTCTTCGATTTTAGGAAGGGGGGGTCGGTTGCGAGATGGGGGTCCGATCTCGTTCGCGAGGGAAGGGGGGGTTTTCGAGGTGGCGCCCCACCTCTGTGGAGGCGGCGGCGACTGATCGGGGGGGGGGGGGGGGGGCGCTCCTCCGATCCTCCCCTTTTTTTTTATATAAAACTGAATTCGATTTATAATTTTAGTTTTTAACGGGGGGCTGATATAAGGAAGAGAAAAGTTTTTTTTTTAATTATTTAATTAATTTAATTTTCCACCCAAAAAGCAACTTTTATTTTCGACCTCAAAACGGGGCCCACCGCCTGTCGTCCCTAGCTAATTACCCCCATTCCGAACACAATGGGATATGTATCGTAAGCTGATTCGATTGTTTTGATCAGTTTCCGTTGAATTTACTTTTAAATCACTATATTGAATTTTAAACGTACATTTCAATTTACCGAGGTCACATACTAACTCGAAAAATTCTATAAAAATATTTTCTAGCTTCGTATTGACGATACGGTCCTAACAAAACTAGTTTCGTTGAATTCTGAGACCGTTGGAAAAATAGCCAATTTCCAGTCGATTAAAATCAACTGAAACTGGTCAAACGCGTTTTCCTTTGCCACGCTCACATACTGATTCGAAAAATTATGAAATTTGGAATCTAACAATAATTTGACATCACAGACCCAACAAAAGTGGTTTCGTCGAAATCCGAGGTCATTTGCAAAATGTCCATTTTTAAGGGCCTGAATTCCATAGCGACTATTCAGAATTTTCAACTGGACATAACTTTTGATTCCCGCTACTAACTTTTGATTTTTCGGATTCGTTGGAAAGATATTCACTATTAGATTCCATTATTTTTGGTTTCACTAAAATTCGGATTGTTTTGCACCCGGTACATTCAATTGAAGTTTGAAATCGAATTATCGAACTACCGCACCATTTTCAATTCTATTTATAATTATATATAAATATTTATATTCTAACGACGACGCGTATAATATATACGTTCGAATTCTATTCAAAATAAATTTCTCGACGATATTATTTAAAATAATACATTTTAAATAATCGAAATTCGCTAAAATTGCCAAAATAAAAATTTCAAACTGGCTCGCATTTTACGGGTTATTACAATGGACTTCTAGTTAGTTCCAATGTGTAGTGTCCGTCCATACGATCCCAACGCAACCAACGGTTCTCGATTTCGATTCCGTATGAGCTAGATATCACGTAAACAAGTTAATGCATTTAATTTAAAATAAAACTTGAATTTATATTTTCTCCTTGGGTTTCAACCTTAAAACTTGGCCCACTTATGTTTAAAGCCTACAACGCAACACTAAAGTCCTTCTTCCCCGATGACACTATCGACTCCAGGAGTATTTTACACAGCTAAAATCGATCCTCCCACTTCAATTTCTTCCTCCTCGCTTGATGATTTCAAAAACCAATAACACCGTTACTCTTCTCGTTCAACGCACTTCTTCTTCATCACCAAAGCAGCAAACTCGATACACCCTAACCAAACTCAACTTCGATTTTTACCCAGTCCACACAGAACATAGTGCGACATTTATTGACGCCAAACCATCTCAAAATCCGGCGTTTGCCTCTCCTCTCCACCCTGACTCCGGCGCCGACAACCTCCTCATCTATCTCCCCTTTGATTCCTGAAAAACCCTAAAACTAGGACTATGGGTTCGAAATGGGATCACATAGAATATGATCGCACCCACTGAAAATGGTATGGGTATAGAGAGTAACTCGTTAGGGATTCAAATATATCCTTTGGTGATTTTAGGAATTTTCTATGATTTGATTTTGAATTTATAAACTTGTGTTGCTGAGAAGAGGAAGAAAACAACGGCGGAAATGTGTTTTGACTAGAAGAAGAGTTGAAATTAGGTTAAGGGGGTAGTCAGGGTATTTATATAGTGTTGCAAAATATCTAGATATTTGTTTTTATTTAAATTTTATTATCATACTCGTCTTTAAAGATTCCTGTGATCACTCATGATACCCAAAAACCACGAAACTGGACATACAACTAGAGTTCGACATTACGAACCCAACGAAAATGGTTTCGTCGAATTCCGACTCCGTTTGCTCACACAGCGTATTTTTAACCATCAAAATACTGACTGTTTTTCACTCTAAAAATCCATATGGCCACACAGTGACCCCAAAAATCACGGAACTTGGAATCTAATAATAATTTGATGTTGCGAATCCAACAATATTAGTTTTGTCGAATTCCGACTTCGTTTGCAGAAGGGCTATTTTTAAAGTTCCAAATAACCCTTTTAAATATATAAATATATTTAAAAACAATTAAGTTTAATATTTAAAAATAAATATTATCGTATATATTCATAGTGGAATACCATACAGCTTTAGAAAAATCTTATATGGATTTCTAATTTGATATTTCAAATCTGGGTCAACCCGATATTCGATTTATATTGAAATTCCTTTTTAAAATGTATATAATTCCTTTATAAATTATAAAGGAATTCCACAGCGACTTTTCTAAAATTTGATTTGGACATAAACCAAAATCTACACGACGAAATCCCGATTTTTCTCTTCCACTAGAAAAATATACTTCACAGCTCCTAACGTTTCTTGTTTCACAGAAATCCGACTTAAAACGAATCCTGTACATTTGGTTGAAGTTCAAATTGTCAAATTGTGAACTACCATGCCATTTCGAGCTCGATTATAATTAAATTAAATTACACATTTAAACTTCGTTTAAATAATATATTCGTTATTCATATTCAATTCTAAAATGAATTATATATTATATATAATCCAATTCACATTGTATTGCGAATTCCACTATTTTTGATTATTTCTGAATTAAATATATTATTATATTATTTAAATTAATTAAATAATCCATATAATTTAATTTAACGACCATTTAATTCTCTGAATTACTATTTAAATAATTTAAATAATTTAATTAATTAATTATTATATCGCCGAAAAAATGTGGGTCATTACATTATCGTTCGACATTCCCCATTTACACACATAATAAACATATTGAAGAGCTAATCTGATAAAGTGAGTTTGTGGTACTTATAGATTAAAATACCTAATAAGTAATTGGATCTAACATTTGGACTAGAATCATATCAGTTCACCATAGTTTGTAGATCAGATCTAGAATTCACCTATGCCTAATTTTATCATCGTATATTTAACTTGTTATTATGAACAGTTGTTTATGCCTATCACTACAACAAATTAGGGATTTTACAACACTCATTATAGCATTTGAACTCCTGGGACCGTCAAACCAGAATAGACAAGAAAAAATCATACAAACGGAACACTATACATTTCAGGGATATGCATAAATTAGTAATTAAATTAAAGACAAGCGCTCTACAGACAAAACACGAGTTCTTTTCATTTCCTCCCCCTCCTAAAAATTTCATTTCCCACCGACTTTCCCTTCTTCCTCTCAGAACTCAAAATTTTGTGCCCTAGATCTACCGCCCTCAATTTCATTCATTTTAATGCTGATTTCACACCAAATCACAGAGTCGAATCCTACTATGGCGACTCATAGTTGATAGCCCTCGCCTTCTCATCTCCGATACGCTCCCAATTGTCCAGATCTCAATGGCCGAACCATAGTCTCGTTATTCACTGTTTTAGACATTTTTCTTGAATGTTTTTCCTTTTCTATCATTGCATGTTAAATCTATTGCAACTGTCCAAATAATGCATGTCATTATTTTTCAAATTGATTTTAATTTCTGTTGATGATTGTTTATGAGTTAATTTTGTTCTCGATTTAGAGTTACTTGTTTAGGAAATAATCACTAAAAAGTCAGTGGCATATTTGGTTGCTGTAAAAATGGTTCTGATTGATCTATTTGGCATATTAGGAGTTCAGTTTGATAGAATTATATCTTATTTGGTTGCTGTAAAAAAAAGGGTTGGGATTGATCTATTTTTCCTTCATGAAAACCTAATCTAACATATGAAATTAGACTGAAAATAATGGTTTTTACTAAACAGTCAGTGGAAACATCTCATTCTTGACTTTCAGTAATAAAACGAAAATCTGTAATTATTCTCAAAGTATTATCCAAATGAAGAAAATTGCAGGTTTATAGTTATACATGATATAACATAAATTTTCATGAAGCATCTTAAGACTTTGCTTTCTACTATATTTTTTTGATAGCAAATAATTGTTTCCTATTCCTATATGGTTACTGTTTTATCAAAATTTTATCAATCCAAAAAACATATATGGTTGTTATTTAATTTTTTTGTTTACTGATAAATATGACATGCTAAGTTCTATAGGAAATAATGAATTTTACTAATAAAACAACTTATTGTAGAATAGTTTATTTACCATGCCAATTTTTTTGACTATAGAAAATTGAAGAATTTACTTCAAAAAGTTAAGAATATCTTGCTTTTGACTATTTGTAGAAGAAAAGAGTAACCTTTATTTTGTATTTAAAAGTTATTTGATTTTAGATTTCTTTGAATTAAACATTATAGTCTACTTGATTTTGTAAATAGTAGTATTTTAATTGATACTATATATGAATCGAATATTGAATAGGGTTATGTATCAAACCAATTTTTGGTAATAGCCATGTGGTTAAAATTTGAAATCTTTTTAGCTATCATGTGTGTAGGGGTTATGTGTGTTTATATGTATAAGAATAATGGCATTTAATATTAACAAGTTATGTGTTCTTTAAATTTGAACAAAATGACTAAAATGTCAAAAAAATTAGTTAGAACATCCAAGTAATGGTTTTTAGTAGGAATTCATGTTTGATCCATCTAGTTTTCAATAAAAAACCACCTCTAGCCAATAGATCTTTGGGAATAGTAGTGGGTTTCTACGTTGTTTAGAATCTAATTAGGTTCTACTTTTTATACAGCAATTGATTTTTGTTTGAATCATCAAGAATATGTCGTAGTGAATCAATCTTGCCTATCCATGTATAGGTTGCAACTAATTCTATATATAGCTCACCTTTTACCCACATATTTACTTTATTTTTATACATATATTTTACAAGAGGGAATGTGTATAGTGATATATATGTGTGTATATATATATATATTATGTATGTGTGTGTGTATTCTTGTGCAACATGTCAGAACAAACACATAAGTTGGTTGTGATTTTGACAAGAAAGAACCATTTTGTCATAATTGAAAATTTGAGGATTCAGATTTGCCTGCAGCTACATTTTTAACTATAGTATAATTAATGGGGAATGCAGAATTATTGGAACTAATAAGAACAATTACATTGCTGTTGATTAACAAACAAGCTATGCAACATATTAGTTAAATAAATTTTCCTTTGTTTGCACTTTTGTTATAGTGGGGATGCAAGTGATATTGGCTTCATCATATGTATTGAATATGCAAAGATGTCGCAAACCAATTATCATATGTATTGAATATGCAAAGTTTTCTTTAAAAAAGCATAGAGAATGAACATGAAAAAATTTAGAAAGAGAGGCTACACAAAACATGGATGGTGTTTGTAAAAAGGAGCGATAATAACACTCCCCTCTCTTTCTTCTTTTGTTCCCTATGTTTAACTTTTACACATAAAACTAACGAATAAGCATGTGAAGCAGAAAAGATTTTCAATATAAGTCCCCTTATAAAAAAATATGATAGATTATATACAAATGATAAGATTATTTTAGATCTTAAAACTTGGGTAATACTCAACAACACGATTCAGTGTTCTACTTTCATATAACTGATACCAATTAATTTAAATTAAATTGAAGTTGATTTTGATGATGTATTTCTTTTGTTTCTATACAAAATAAATTTTCCAAATGCGGCAGAAATATATATTTATACGTGGATATGGTTTAATTTTTTTCCTTAAAGTTTATTGGTAGTCTTGATGGGTAATTGATTTTAGTGTCATCTGGTGGATAGCTCGGGTCAGGAACAACTTCTCTCTCAACTTCTGGGTTTCTTTTGGATGACCCATGCCATCTTTTTGAACATATCACACGAATTCATCATCATTCAGACACTATTGTTATCACTATGGCCTCTGTTATTGAGCCCTTCTTGATTGTTGAGCATAGGAAAAATCCTACTCGGGTCAACTGTCGTTTATTGTATTTTTAATCTAACATGAAGAAGCAGCTAACAACTGAAATGTAATTCATTCCATTTTAGGTGTCTTTCCCAAGATTAGTTCGTGGTTATTGCACCTGTGTTTACAGATACAATATCTATGTAACAACCCGAAAAACTGGGCCAGTTTAAATTTTTTATTTTAGCAAATTTTGAACATTTAAAATGAATTATTTTAAATAATATCGCCGAGAAATTTATTTTGAATACAATTCGAACGTATATATTTATATACGTCATCGTTAGAATATAAATAATTATATATAATTATAAAAGGAATTGAAAATGGCGTGGTAGTTCGATAATTCGATTTCAAACTTCAATTGAATGTACCGGGTGCAAAATAAACCAGATTTTAGTGAAACCAAAAATAATAGGATCTATTTGAGGATATCTTTCCAACGAATCTGAAAAATCAAGATTTCACAGCGGGAATCAAAAGATACGTCCAGTTGAAAATTCTGAATAGTCGCTATGGAATTCATGCCCTTAAAAATGGGAATTTTGTAAACGACCTCGGAATTCGACGAAACCACTTTTTTTGGATCCGTGACGTCAAATTATTGCTAGATTCCAAATTTCATAATTTTTCGAATCAATATGTGAGCGTAGCAAAGGAAAACGCATTTGACCAGTTTTAGTTGATTTTAATCGACTGGAAAATGGCCATATTTCAAATGGTCTCAGAATTAGACGAAACTAGTTTTGTTAGGACCGTATCGTTAATACGAAGTTAGAAAATATTTTTCGGGGATTTTTATAGGTAGTATGTGACCCCAGTAAATTGAAATGTGCGTTCAAATTCAATATATAGAGTTATATGTTGATTTTAACGGAAATTGATCGAAACGGTCGAATCAGCTTATGGTACATATCCCATTGTGTTCGGAATGTGGGTGAAACGCTAGGGACGACAGGCGGTGGGTCTCGTTTCGAGTTCGAATGAAAAAGTTGATTTTTAAAATAAAATAATTAAATATATATATTATAATATATATTCTCCTACCACTACCCCTCTCCCTCTCTGTTTCACTTTACAGAAAAAAAATCCCGACATCGGAGAAACCGCTCCCCCCTCGTCGTTGCAGCGCCGCCTCCACCATCTCCCCTTCCTCCGCATCTCCTTCTCCCCTCGCTCCTCCCTCCGCGCCAGAAACCATCTCCCCCGACCCCCTTTTTCTCTCTCCTCCTCTAGTGGGCCGCAGCCCCCCCTCGAACCCCAAATTGCGACCAACACCCCAGCGCCCCCCCTCTTCTTTCTGCGCCGCCCCCTGCTACCACCAACGCCCCTTCCGACGATCCTTCACCCTCCTCCGATCAATAAAAAGTGAGTTTCCCCCTTTAATTATTTATTTATTTTGTTTCTTTTGTTTAAGCATCAAAAATATGATTTTTCTACACTATAAAATTCTGATTTTGGTAGATATAAAGCTATAATTTTTATTTAGAGAGAGTTATAATTTTTACACAAAGAAAAGATAGATTTTTATTTTTGTAAGGATTAGATTTTTAACAATATAAAGAAGTGATTTTTAATCTAGGAAAGACAATATTTTTATATGTTGTGAAGGTTAAAAATATTATTTTTATAATATAGAAAGGTTTGATTTTGCGAAGTAGAAAGGTTTGATTTTGCGAAGTAGAAAGGTTTGATTTTTCAAAGGATAAAAATACGATTTTTTACTATGAAGTTGAAGTTATAAAAATATGATTTTTATAGAGTTAAAAGGCGAAATCTTTATATTTGAAAAGGCGAAATCTTTATATTTGAAAAGGCAAAATCTTTATATTTGAAAAGGCGATATTTGAAAAGGCGAAATCTTTATGTAGAGAATAGCGTGATAAAAATATAATCTTTATTATATAAACATCGATGTAAAAATAGAATTTTTAACTATATAGTAGCGATGTAAAAATAGAATTTTTATCTATATAGTAGAGGTGTAAAAATAGAATTTTTATCTATATAGTAGCGATGTAAAAATAGAATTTTTATCTATATAGTAGCGATGTAAAAATAGAATTTTTGTCTATATGGAGCGATTATAAAAAATATAATTTTTATATACATAGCAACAATATGAAAATGTGATTTTTTATATATAAGTGACTACGGGCAGTGAAATTGGCAAAAGGGCGAGCACGGTGAAGATGTTCTTCATAAGAAAGTCATGGTATTGAATTAGCTAGCTGGTGAGAACTTCTCACTCTAAATTTCTTTTTCTAGTTATATATATACTAGGATGCAGACGGTGCTTAGCAGCACCCGACACCCGTCATCCACAGACCATGGATGGCTTGTTTGTTTGATTGATGTGTTGTGAAAATTATTTGTGTTGTTGATGTGAAATCGATAATAAAATGTAGATGGTTGAAATAAATTAATTATCGTTAAAAATATAATTTTTAACGTGAAAGTGAATAAATAAATATTTATAAACAAATCGGCCGATTTGTTTATATACACTAATTTGACTGATATTGATTGGGTCGATAAATTTTACACATCGCCCAACTACACAAATAAAAATCTGTGTTTGTTGATTTGAAACCCCACACGGGTATTGTGATGAAATTTGGCGTACACTAATCCCAATTATTTAATTGTATGTCGATCGATTGGTCGACAGGCTGTATAAGCGTTAATTATTTATATTTGATGCTTATGCAGTTGTGTGGTGCACCTTGGATGATGGTTGATTGTTTATCGTTGCTATTATATACATGTGTTGGGTGGAATCCATATAATTAACATTATATGGTGATTGATTGGGCCTCATTCCAATCAGAAAAATAATGAATATTATAAAAGAAAATTCATGTGTTGAATACAAAAATAGTTGTGTGTTGCCAGTACTCATGTGTTGAGACTAGTCATGTGTTGAAGGAAATATTGATTCATGTGTTGAATAGAATAACGAATTTATTGAAATATATAAAGCCGTGTTGACTAGAGTTGCGCTATTTTGACATGAACGATATTTATATCGATTTTATTCGAATATCGAAAAGGAAGTGATTTCAAAATATAACGTTTTGAAAATATTATCATTTACATAGTAATGATAGGAAATATTCAATTTTGATTTGAAATTGAATATAAAGTTGAAATGGTTTTGAAAACAAATTTAAAATGATTTATAAAATACGTTTTAAAAAGGAAATCGACAAATATATATAATATATATATTATATATATAATGGCCTGAATAGAACGCGCCGCGCCGCGGCAGTTCGTGAATTTCGACCATTGACTTTGAATTGACGTTGCGGGAGATCCGACCGTCGGATTCTCCTGAAACCAGAACCTTGGGTTCGTATCGAAAATAGCTTTCCAATGAATATTAGAAATTTGAAATCTAACGGTTGGATTTGGAATTATGTCCAAATCAATTTCAAAAAAGGTTGTTGTAAGTGCAGTTCGATGGCCGTTGTTGGAAATCGACTGTACGGGCCCTGATAAAATTATTAAAAATATTAATAATTTGTGTAAAATCAAAATATGTGAATTGGAAAGAACTGGGATGAAAAATTCCACATTTGAAAAGATAAAAATAGATTTTTGTCGAAATGAACTAGTTTTGAACTGGAATTAAAAACAATTTATTTTTGAAATAAATAAATTGAAGTTGAAAGTGATTTTAAAAATAATCAATATTCCCAATACATGAATTGGAATGGATTTGAATCGAAATTGTCTTTCGATTGTTTCGATGTTGGATTCCGTGATTATACAGATATTGTTATGGGAATTTGAAAGATATATTCATATCGTTATTTCCAATATGATATTTGTTTGTTTCAGAATTTGAAATTGAATATAAGCCGATATATTTTCTATTCAAAGCCTTGTATTTAATATAAAATGTGATTTGGGTTTGTCGTGAATCGTGTTTTAGATGACATTAGTTCTTTAACCCAGTTAAAGACAGGATATTGATTTTTGAAAAGATTAAAACTAAGTGGAGTTTTAATGAATCTTTAATTAAATTAAAATTTGAATTGATAATTTAAATTATCAAATCTGAAAAGTGATCAAGAATGGAGTATCGCCAATTTTGCTCCAAAGCGATAGTTAAATCTTTAATTAGATTTGAACGTGAAATGGTAATTAACTTTACCGATAACACCGTGGTGTTAGATATGGAGTATTACCAGTTTTGCTCCATGGGATGAATAGTTGGGGATTGGGAAATAAAATAAATAATTACTTCGGTGTGGTTCGCTAATCCCGACTAGTTTGAAATGATATCCAAAGGAAGATTAAAGAATAAATTTAAAAGAATTTATCTTGGATAAAATAAATGTGAACCTTTCCCTAAGAATTTGATTTTGTGAATAAAAGAACATTCTGAATTGGAATGAGGCATTTATTGTGTTTGTGTAACATTTGTTTATCATATACGTGGGTTATTCAGAAAGGCCGGGTTATACCCATTCTGAATAACCAATTCGATGAGATGTCGAAGATGAAGACGGTGGTTGAAGAACGGAAGTCTTCACATCGTTTGGGTGATTACTGATGATCTTGATTGGACTGTACACCCAAGACGAGGGAATCAGTTGGTAATCATCCAGACGTACTTGGAGATGGATGGATATGCGAGGAAAGTGCCTCTGGTTTCGTTCAGACCCAGAGCGAACTTGTAAATGGATTGTGTGTCTGACATTGGATTTTATTCTGTATTGATTGATCTCTATTAAATATACATCTGTTTGGTGGCAGAGAATTTATTTTCTTGCTTAACGCCCTTCTCTGAGACGTACGAGCTCAGAGGTTGTATATCGATGGACATCAGTCGCATGGAGTGAATTGCCAGTGTGGCACACGTAAGTGGCAATTGATCAGGGCTTCTGTTGAAAAGAAAAGTCTTGTGGTTAATGATCAAAGCATGGACTGTGTGGCATAGCTTTGTGTATAGCGTGAATTCGAGAGCCTCACACCTCGGTATGAGTCAAAAACGGGATAGTGACTGCAAGGAGAGCACGACGTTTCTTTCTAGCTAGGGTGGTGTCAGTGACCTACCAACCCTGACATTTATATACTTTTCACCTGTGTGGTTGTTGGATATGAGGCGCCTTGGATATAGGTCTGTAAGACCGGGAAACGTGTGTTCAGGAATAATTAATCCTCAAAAGTAAGAGAGGACCGGCCCTGAAGATCCAAGGATCATAGTGGGGTCCTGAGGCATTTGCTAGAGTGTCTCGAATCGGAGAGGAGCTTGCCCCTTGCCTCGGCTCATGATGGAATCCAATTTCCAATACGCGTGTTTCTGTTTTATTTGTAGAGCCTAGTATGGCGACATAGTGGGATGGGGCGCTTATGCCGTCTATGATTTATATTTATGATTGAAACTGTTTTGACACTATACACCTATAATAGTATCAAATAATGTGTTTTAAACGTATCAAGCATGCTTTGGCTGTTATAAGGTAAAAACCCTATCCTCCGGCTTGCGTTGCATTGTGTGATGGGACCTGGGTCTTATAACAGCTTCATTTTTCTTTATTTAGCATTGCTCTGTTTGTTTTATGCACTGGTATTCTTGGGAGGAAACCCGTTCCGTGTTATAAGGCGTGGTCCCTTAATTTACCTAACTTTAAAAATAAAGATTAATAACTGTTTTAGTTCTCACACCAGTCACGTGACTGACCTGGAGTTTATTGTTTTAACCTAAACTCTGGGTGCCCCTATTTTCCACACGGGCAGCTAGTAGTTTTGGTTTTGCAGATTTATATTCACAGGGTCCTGATTTACAGCTAGAACGATGCTTGGAAAGCTCTGTATCCGTGTATAACTTTCAGTTGTGTTTTTTATATTTTTCCGCTGCTATGTAATTTATTGTAATCTCTGATATTTGTTGAATGTAATTTATTCATTTATACTCTTTATATTCTTGTATCTGATGGGATTGTTGTAATAACAATGAAATGTTCTTCCGTCTACGTTCCGATGTGTGTTGTTCTCAAAGTATCCGCTCTTTCCTTCACGGGGAAGTTACGGGTTCTTACAATCTACATGTTCAGTATTGCATTGTCATTAGCAATAAAACTAAAAGGTATAACAGAAATTACAAAATTACAAATTTCATGTGCAACTAAATGTTTAAAATTTATTATAAAAATATATATGGTTTGAAGAACAGACTACGAGCAATAATGTGTAAAATAGCCATAGCTTGCTTGTTTTTTTGAAACATCAAGCTCAGGCTTGCTATTTAAAACAACAAGCTTAGGCTTGCTGAAACAACAAGTTGCCGAGCAGTTTCAGCAAGCCTAAGCTTGCTGTTTGAAACAACAAGCCCAGGCTTGCTGTTTGAAACAGTAAGCTCAGGCTTGCTGTTTCATGATTTTTTGAGGTTGAATTTGAAGTCTCCTTCATTCCTCCGTGTTACTGCTATGTGCATTCATTGCTTTAGCATCATCTTTAAAGATTTGGAAATTATTATTTAAAAAAAGAGTTTAAATGAGAAATATATGGTGGTTCAGGTTAATAATGTCCTAATTGGTTGCTTGTTAGGGTCGTGTTAGGAGGTAATGTAGGAGGGAAAAAAATCTGGCATGGGACTGGAAATAATTGGAGTATAGTTCTTATGTTTGTGGTGCATTAAGCATGTTTAGTGCAATAAAGGTAAAATAGGTGTTGCATCCAATGAAAAATAAGAGTCCGAAACTAGAAATCTGACATTAGAATGCTGATTAGATTTCAATCAAATTCATGAGAAAAATAATATCAAACAATTTTTTATTGCTTTATATAAAAGAATAAATTACTGCCATCAACATTCATAATATGATTGGTTACCATGCAGTAGCAAAATGATTCCCATCGATATCAAAGACTTATGTTACATAAAATGCTAAGGGCATCTTGAGGAACTAACATACTTAAGATCATTGGTTTAATTGTTTATGCCGAAGTAACCTACAGTAATCAAAGAAATTACATGAAATGTAAACAATTTTTTTTGTAGGTACTTGAAATAGAACCGGAAAACATTAAATAAACGTGTTTAGCATGAAATAAGCAGGATATGTGTAGAACAATTTTTATACATGTAGGAGTGCTAGTTTAATAATATAGTCATCTAAATTTGTTTTTTGGAAACTTGAAATGTTTCACTATTAAAGAAGTAACCGAAAGCAATCTGAAATAGAAATTGGATATGTGCAGGAACTATCTAGTATGTGCAGATTATTATTATTTTCTATTGAAGATTGTAAAACTAAGTGGAACAAAATAAAATATATATATGCAAGAGTTGACATGTGTGAATGGAATTTGTATATAAATAGAATTATATGCTTGACAAAGTAATTGAAATGACAAATAAAAGAACAAAACTAACAATAACACATATTTTGAATGTTTTTCTTCAATGATTAGAAATATAACTGATATCCTCTTGTGACATCTCAGCTTGATTCATAACTTTATTTCCATTTGCGTCCAATCTTATATGGTTTTTGATTTTCAATGATAAAATGTATAGATAAAAATAACTTTGAGTGTTGGTTCCCATCTTATAGCCATCTAAATTTGTAACATTGACAACCATGAATTGTTCTTCTAAGCATGTCCCCACACGGGACAAGAAAAAAGAATAGCAATGTATGTTTGAGATTTTAATATTCTGTACATTTCTTGCAACGCTTATTTGTGTGGGTTTTAATCATAGTTATCAAGACGCGCCTAAACTAGAAAAGCCCAAGGCTAAAGGCTTGCGCCTTTTTGCAGTTTGAGCGCGCCTTTTTGTAGGTTGAGGCGCTTTTTTTTTGCTAAATTCAAAATTTTGTTTATAAATAGTTAAATAAAAATTATAATTGTTTAGTAAATTATAAAATATGGTTTAAAATTTAGATCTTATTAATAAAATATGTAGATAATTGAGTGAATTATAAAATATAGTTTAAAAATTAATTTGTAGTTAGTAAAATAGTAAATCAAACTCATATAAAAGGCACACAAAAGAGGCCAAGGCTCAAAAAAGCCCTAGGCTCAATGCTTACGCCTTTTTGCGCCTTATCGCTTCGACTACTATGGTTTTAATGTTTCACAAGATAAAAAAATTCACAGGAAGATGTTTTGATGTAGCAATTGTAGAGAAGCATGTCTTTACTTTCGTAGTAGGTTTTGCGCAATCAATTCCACTCATAGTAGAACTGTAAGGTACAAACAGCACTGGCTTTGTCTCATATCCCAACTCTTGATGTTATATGAGGTAAAAGCTATTTTATTTTCTATCTCCTATCTTGAATCAAAATAATATTGATCTCTTGACCATGCTTGCATGCTATATGCCTGACGTCATGTTAGTTTTTTTTTTTTTTTGACTTTATGTCATAACAATGTAATTATAAATAGCAACAATGAAATAACAATCATCATTTTTTCATATTACACTGAATATACTCGCCCAACGAATGTATAGTAAGTCTTGAATTGAATCATTATACCATGCATGAATTACCCGTTATGATCACTTCCGCATATTTCAAACCATTCGGATTCGAGACACACAAAGTTTGATGGTAATAAAATCAAAAAAATCAAAAAGAAATCATGAGGATTATTAAGCTGGTTGCATTGAGATAACTAAACAAATAAATTGAAAAAAGCAAAATGAGAGAGGTGTGAAAGATTATATAACGTTGAAGATCTTAAAAGAAGTAAAAGGAAAGCATGGACGAAAATAAAGTCGAATAAGAGCGGAGAAGCGGAAATTACTGGTATTCTTAATATGGAAATTAATATGGAAATTAATGGAAATATTAAAGTGGAAATTGTAACATTGGAAATTGTTAAATTGTAGCATTGTTGTCCCCACACAAGATGGTGAGGCTCTATTAACTAGCAATACTAAAAATTCGAAAGGTACTATAATTACCGATGTTCTTTCTGTATTAGAGTAATTATTTTACTGCTTTCATTCTTTACCAATTAAAATTTGTATTTTTTCATTGTTGCTTCTAGAAATGTACTATTTTAAACCCCCCTTGCCCTTACCTTTTTTCGTCTTGGTGGGGGCAGGTTGTTTGATTTAGAGTAACTATTCAATTTCAGATTTAAAATTTCAATCTATTTGCATGCATTGTAACTTTCGTGAATATTTTGAAATTTGTTATTGATGTGAGGATTATGTATATGGTAAAGATGAGTATTGATTGAAATAGAGTTTCTCAATGATATAATGATGGAATGGAAAATTTTATTTTCATGATTTTATTTTTATTTTAAAATCATTTTGTTGATGTTTGGTAACCGTTCTTTAATATTATGAAATGTGTTTGTTTTGTCTTAAATTAATATTTTCAACTTAGTTTATAAGTTTGAATCTCTCAAAACCTCTGCACATGCCTGGCTGTAAGATATTTATAGCAAAAACATTATTTCATGAATACTAGATAGTTGAAATAACATTTTGATGCTTGAAATAAAACTTAGATGTCTAAAACTTGTTTCAAAAGTTTGAAAACCCAAAGGACAAAGTTTGTCAATACATCTCAATTGAAATTCCAAAATGTGATACCTTATCCATATAAACTTGGATTGGAACGAAGTTGAACAAATTTTCATCATTTTCCAAAATGTGATACCTTATACATACACTCTCGAATACTCATGCATTCATTTTCCAAAACTAAATCTTGTAATGAAACCAGATCATTTTCCAAATTGAACTTTTATATTAAGTTGAAATTTGGATTGATAAATCTCCAACTTGTTTTAATTTAGTTTGTTCCAGTTTAATATTGAATTCTGATATTCACTTCAAATCCAAGTTTTCAACATCAATTACAACGATGATAATATTCCATTCAAATAAATTTTCAATACGGTTATTTTTTTTAGATTTAATTGTCAAATATGTCTACAACCAATCAACTAACATCCAGTTCCATTAAATCCAGTATCGGATGTCAACTAATAATAATGTCAACATGTCAATATTAACAATATGGAAATTCATGATACTAAATTTATAACTTAGATAAGTTAAATAGTTGTAATATTAAAATCACAGGAAGATGCAACCAACGACAGATATTTTGATGTAGCAAGTGCAAAGAAGCTTGTCTTTACTTTTATGCATGAAATGTACATAAGTAAAACCCACACAAATAAAAATTTCATAAGATTTTGTATATAAGATTTTGTACATTTCACGCTTAGATAATATTACAAACTAATAATACTAAATTTATAACTTAGATAGTCAGAATATTCTATACATTTCATGTTTTTATTTCTTTATTCTTCCTCATAAAACTTATATAATTACGTTTGTAGACAACATCTGAAATGAGAACTCAGGATTGTAGATCAAGTGATCGTGGTAGAAGGGACATAGCCAGGGGAAGTTTATACCAATGAACAGATGAATATAATTAAATCGGATAGATTTCCTTATCATCGTATGATCTTGGAAGAAAGAGAAGTGGATATGAAAGCTCACCAGGTTTTTTCCTTGGACAATTATCTCTTATCAGTTGTTTATGCCTATATACAACTGTTAAAATTTAATTTTTCATGTTATGACCAACAATGTTGCAGGTATGACACAATTCTGCTTCATTTACGCATTCACATGTAAGATTCAAAGCAAACTAATACTTGCTTTATTGCCATAAATTATAAGATGAGATATCCACCATCAATATTTTGTGCTCATATTCTAGACTTTTTAGCTTATGGATCGAAAGTAGCGTACATGCAAATCTGGACAAGAATTTGGTAAATGAATACAAAAAAATGTGCCATATAAATTGTCCAACCTGAATGTGAATACAATGGGATATTTGTCTCTTCTACATGATTCTATTGTGTAGTCTTTCGTGTATTAATCCTCGCCTATCGTTTCACTCCTAGCGGTATCACAACTAATTACATATTCAGCTATTAACATGATGATATAGTTAGATTGACTTCTTGGATCACCATGTCCATCACAAGCATCGCCCCACGGTACTTGTTGATGTTTAGTTGACAAATATTGCCTTACCGTTACATCAACGGGATAAAATAATAGTTGAATTTGATCCATAAGCTTTTATTTTTAGTGACATCTAGAGTATACTCATATTATAAGTTGTCGGTTTTTGTTTCATTTCAGATATGGATTCTACGACGAATGCTTAAGAAAATATGATAATGCAAACGTGTGGAAACTTTTTACTGACCTTCTTGATTATCTGCTGCTTCCAACATTAATTGAGAACTAGGTCCTCCTTGAATTCTTATTTTTTTCATTTATGGTGTTCAATGTTATATTTGATTCTGAATTGTCTTTTATTGTTGAACCATATAAAAGAAGAGAAAAGGCCATTTGTAGGTGTATTGATGTCCAATTTAAACAGTACATAATTAGAAGATATTTCTACTAGAAAGTATTAGGGATCAATTTGACCACACTCCAACAGTAATTTGGTATCTAGCAATCCAAATATTTTGATCATTGGATGGAAGGAATATATGATAGGAAGGATTTTTCAATGCTTGTACAAGTAAAATTCCATGAAATAAACTTAAACCCTTCCATGGAAACAAAAACCAGCAAGAAAAAATATTTAACGCTGTTAGCGTACTCAACATATTCACCTGATTATGTTCTTTAGTTCTTTTATTTTTATTCTTAGACTGAATTGATGGTCCCAAACATTGTCATGCTGCAGCCTTTGAATTCGTTTAAAAGGAGGTTATTCTTCATCCCTATAAATAAAAAAAGAAAACCTATTATGCAAATATTTAGATTACATACGTATTTGTGGTTATGTCAGTCTGAAAATAATGTTGCTATAGGTGTTTAAATACATATATGAGTATTTACAACCTTTGAATTCATCTATATGGTTATCGTTACCTATTTCTGAACTGTTTTGGCCTCTATTATATATATGTATATATATATATATGTATATGTATATGTATGTATGTATATATATGTATGTATATATGTATGTATGTATATATGTATATATTTTTGTGTGTGTGTGCGCGTGTATGTATGTATGTGTGTGTGTGTGTATATATATATATATGTATGTGTGTGTGTGTCTATATATATGTGTGTATATATGTATATATGTGCAAGTTTAAATATTTCGAACTAAATATTCTTATTTTTATTGTAACAGGACCATATTACTTATGTTTTGGAGAAAATATCAAAGCAAAGCAAGAGTAAATCAAGCATTTGACTACTTTGTAAGTAACTTGTTAATGCAAATATATATGATATATTATGGACATTGAAGAGTTGATCACACAATATGTATGAATTGCTAAGTTTGGATATGTGTAAAGTAGTTTGAATCATGTATGAAATATTAAGTTTTGATATACGAATGATTTTTGAATGATATGTATGGAATGTTATGTTGCAGTTTACATGTTTGTTGTTTGTGAAAATGTTTTATGTTTGCATGCATCTGAGAAATAGGTAACGATATATATGAATGTCTGAAAGGTATGTATATAAAAGTAACGAAAGAGATGGAATGGTGTACACAAAGGGCAAATGCTATGAAATGTATGTGATATTATAGTGTTTTAAAAACGCTATGGAAGTACACAAACAAACGCTATAGAAACAGGTTGTAACACCCCGTGTATTCTATAACAGTGAAATTCACAAATTAAAGTATAATTAATTTCAAATCAAAGAATTAAGGGAAATGGGATACGCCATTGCGTTCGTCTCGGAATTCTGCTTGAGATAGAGTCCGAGTTTGCGTAAAACGGACTACGTATGAGGGAGATATGACCTCCGGAAGTTTCAGAATTTAGTTTAAAATTCAAACAGACAGAAAAAGTTCCGAAACAAGTTCAAATTTCAAAAATCGGACCCAGATTGGGCTGGGCGGGAATTTTCCTGCCCAAGGCACCCAGGTCGACTGGGTAGTCGACCTGGGGTCGACTGGGTAGTCAACCTGGCCCTTGAGCCAGTTCGAACCCAGCCCCTCCTGGCTGGCCTGGTCTATGCTTGGCCAAATTTCTGAGCTTTGCCCTGTCACTAGGGCTAGGTGTCAGCTCCTGATTGGTTTCTCTTTTAAATGAACGGCTAATATTAATCTAAGCTCTATCGACGGCTCTAATCAATTCACAAACTCTATAAAAAGGACCTAAGACTCCACCTAATTCACGCAAATAAAAATGAGAATGAGACCGTCATGCTGCTGAAAAAAGACTAGGAGTAGCCGTCAAAATTGAGAGACGCTTAGGAGTCGATTCAAAAGCTTAAGGCCACGACAATTAAATCAAAACAACGCCTACAACAAAGGATAGCATCTCCAAATTCAGAATTCAGAATCCTGAATTGAAAATTCGTCATACGTTGTAAGTAGAGTGCTATTCCAATGTAAATAAATAATTGAGTTTTGATTTGTGTAAAATGAGAAATGGAATTGTACCTAATTTGTGGTGATGATAATTCATAGTTGTATGTTGCTATGATTCTAACTATGAATAGATTTGGGATGTTGTGGTATAATGATGTTAGACCTATTGGATATTTGCAAGTATATGATTCATGTTGAAAGTTAACAACTATATGTTTGTGGTAGTTTATTACAACAAAGTTGAGACTCATGCAAGTATATGATTCACTATTATGCCAACATGATTTTTGATCCTTCTATGTATATTTTTATGATCATTTTTAGTGTATTTGGATCCATTTGGGTATTATGATTCATATGAATTTATGTTGGAATTGGCATCATGATTCTAGTGAAAAAAAGAAACATACTTTTGTATTAGTGACAAAACTAAGCATCTTTGTGAACTTGTGTTGACATTATGAACATGACTAGATTACGTTTGGTGTTATGCCCAATTGAAAATACGTTTTAAGCCTATGTTGCTATCAAAATCATATGATAGTATATGTGACACACAATTAAGTTAGATTCACATTTTAAATGAAAGTTTACATGACTAGATTAAAACCGTGATTCATGTTTAGGTATGTTTTATGTCATGATTTTATGCTATTACAAGGCAAGTTCACAAGTGCCTGATTCATGTTAGTTTGATTGCTATGTTGCAAGTTCACGCGTTCACACACCCCTTTTGATGTTACTTAGAATATATAAACACCATGTTCTAAGCCTCCCCTTTTTCATGTGGCTAAGTTGGGCTTAAATGATAAACCCAACATATGTTATATTATAGCGAACGTATAAAACGGGGGTAATGACGTTGGGTTAAAAATATAAAACATATGTGTTGGCATGTTTGACGCATGCCAACGACCTTGAAAACATTTAAGTGGTATAAATTAATTTTACCCAATAAAGATGAATTTGAATAATGGGCTGCAGATATTTACATATAAAAAGAAACGAAACAAAATATGTAAACTTAGAAAATACGATGTGTTTAACCCGAGGTTGGATTGAGTTGTGACATAAACCTGCCCGGACCCGCCCGGTTGTCCAGAAGTCACAACAATACCTATCCAATGTGGGTGGTTAAACATTGAGCCCAATAAAGACCTGAAGTTAGACTGAGTTGTGACGTAAGACTGCCCGGAACCAACCGGCAACAGGCAGTCACAACAATATCTGTCTAATGTGAGAGGTCGAGGCTTTAATAAGACAATTAAGGCTGAGTCAGGATTGATAGGATTAAGTAAATTAAATTAATACTTAATCAAATTGAACATGCTAAACTATACAGACTGATTGGGGGTTAGGTTTATACAGAACACTTAACCAACTTAGCATGTTGGCTAGAAATAGAAAACCTAGTAGCGGGGGACCCTTTTCAGCAGTAACTCTACAATGTGTATCAGGATACCCTGAACTAGGCAGGGTGGGGCAGGATTACTGGGCTGACTGTAAGAGGTCAAATCGACGGCGGTGGTGCAGCAGTGTAGGCTCTAACGGGGTGCGGGCGTGCACACACTCCGGCGCAGAAAAATTAGGCACTGGGCACCAGTAGTATAACTGTGCATTCTAGAATTGTGTCGGGCCGTCACCATGGGACTTGATACACCCCATGGTGGGACCAGCATAGGTAGCTACAACATCGGGGGCCGTAAGACACATGTACTATGCGAGTAGGAGCCGATCATTAGAAATGGATCAATTCACCCTGATAATGGGGTGCCTGTTGGGAACTAGTTTATAGGGGTGCAGAGATTAATATGTGGTACGATAGTATATTCGACTCTAGACAACTTAACTTAGTTTATGGTGCTTCCCCATTTCCAGTTTGTACGTATCATGCTCATTTACTTATTCATAGACTGAACAGTCCTAGACTTACTCAGGCTTTATGTCTGACTCTACTTTTCTTTCGTTCCCCCCCCCCCCAGGTCCACAGGGAGGGAATACCATAGCTTGACCAGTTTTCACATCCAGCTTGAAGAGAAAGAATGTATTGCTTGGATCTCTCTCGTTTTGGACTATGGCTTTGGATAGAAATTATGGGGACTTATGCAGTTTACTTATGTTTTTATGCTTCTTTAAGTTATGAAATCAAGACAGTTATGAAAATGTAATATTTTTGGAAGTATTGTAAGACAATTATGGCATGGTTTATGTAACACGTATTTTGATGAAATAAAAGTTGCTGTTGTTTTCCTCTATTCAAAAATATGTGTATTTATATTTGTCTTGTGTATCTGTGACTTATACTTATAAAACTCCACCAAAATTAGGGCATTCCCTTTGAGTGTGACCCTAACGGAGGTGGGGTGTTTCACTTGGTATCAGAGCATAGGTTTACCAGATAAGATAAAAAGTTTTGAAAGTTATTTTCAAAAGAAAATTTAAAGAAGCATTTTTAAAAGAAAAAAATGTTATTTTATTTTAAAAAGGCATAGTCCCCCAAAGCCATAGGTACTATCTTTTATCCTTCGTTTTGAATCTACCCTTTTTGTTTCAGCATGTCCGAAGAACTTAACTTGCTAGAGGGTGTTCCAATACCTGGTTGGTTCAGACGATTCTTAGAAGCAAGGGCGAATCAGCCAGGTCCCACTATTCCTCCTCCCCCAGCTGCAGAAAATCATCCAGCTGCAGCAGCACCTCCTCCCCCTCCTCCGTGTGGTAATACTTTTGCTAAGATATGTAAAGATTTCAAAGCTATGGGAGGGAAGGACTTTCATGGAACCAAGTCCTTCGTGGCAGCTAGGAATTGGCTAAAGGAAATCGAGGACTTATTTGTCATCTTTGAGGTAGAAGATAGGCAGAAGGGGCAACTGGCAGTATGGCTACTTAAAGGTGAGGCTTCCTACTGGTGGGAAGTTACCAATGCAGAAAGACCAGTGGAAACATGGGAGGACTTTAGGGCGAGGTTTGAGGCTAAATTTCTCTCAAAAGCTGAAAGGAGCCTTCAATTGGAAAAATTCTTATTTCTTAAGCAAGGGAATATGACATTCAAAGAGTATGTTAATCAGTTCGATCAGCTGGCTAGGTTCGGACTGGACCTAGTCAACACTCCGCACAAGAAGGCTCTCCGTTTTGTCAAAGGATTGAATGAGCCATTACACAACTTAGCCATGACCCATATACCTATAGGAGCTACGTATGAAAGGTTGGTGCAGATGGCATTGCTGAACGAAGAGGATAAGGGCAAGAAGGAGACAAAGGCAGAAAGTTCTCAAGGGAAGAAAGAGGGTTTACAGCCTAAGAAGACAGACTTTAAGAAGGGCGGGAAAGACAACAAGTCCCAAGAGAAGAGGAAGTGTAATTTCTGTGGCAAAGTGGGGCACTTAGTGAAAGACTGCCGGAAAAAGAAGGCCAAGTTGAATGGTGGGTGCTTTTCTTGTGGTGAGACAGGCCACATGGCTAAGGATTGCCCAAAGAAGCGAGGGTAGGGGCAGAAGGCTGGATCCACCTCAGAGGCACAGGTTCATGCGCTAGAAGCACCACCTCTACAACAGCGAGGTATAAATGCTTCTGTAGAAAGTGTAGTTTATCTTTATGATCACCCACTTCGTACTTTATTTGATTCTGGCGCATCACACTCCTTTATTTCTTCTGCTTTAGTAGAATCTCTGCACCTAGAAACTAGTATGGTAGAGGACCCCTTAATTGTTTCAAATCTAATCGGGGGCCCAGCTCATTTGTCTATGATCTGTGTGGGATTGAAAATTTCTATTCTAAGCGTAGAATTTAGATGTAGTGCCTTTGTTTTGGGCTTCTCGGGATATGGTTTGATTTTGGGCATGGATTGGCTATCCAGTAATGGTGCCATCCTTGATTGTGAGAAAAGATTGGTTAGGCTTCTGACCCAACTCGGTAACACTCTGGAAATTACTTGTAATCCCTCGTATGCGGTTATGCTTAGTTATCTCGAATCTCTAGATGCTTCTGTTGAGAGTTTGCAATTGGTTAAAGTGGTCCGTGAATATCCGGATGTCTTCGAAGAGGTGAAAGGCTTACCTCCGAAGCGGGAGATAGACTTCCACATATATCTTGTAGATAATGCAAAGTCCGTTGCATTGCCCGTTAGACACATGGCTCCACGGGAAAGGAAAGTTATCAGTAAACATGTTAAAGAGCTTCTAGAGAAAGGGTTCATCAGAAGGAGCATTTCAGAATGGGGCGCTCCAGTGGTGTTCGCCACAAAGGCGGATGGTTCACTCCGTCTATGTGTTGACTATAGGGAGCTCAACAAACTAACGAAAAAGAATAGGCACCCTCTCCCCAGAATTGACGATCTGTTTGATCAGCTTGTAGGAGCGTCAGTTTTCTCCCAACTCGATTTGGCGACCGGTTTTCATCAGCTAAGGGTGGCTGAAGATAGCATCGATAAGACAGCATTCAGAACCCCAGATGGCTTCTTTGAATGGCTTGTCATGCCTTTCGGCTTGACAAACGCACCCGCTTACTTCGTGGACCTGATGAGTAGGGTGTTCAGAGAATTCCGCAACAAGTTCGTAGTGGTCTTCATAGACAATATCTTGATCTTCTCAAAGAGTGAAGAAGAACATGCTCAGCACCTAAGAGCAATCATGGAAACTCTGCGAGTCCATCAGCTAAAAGCCAAATTCTCCAAGTGCCACTTTTGGAGAAAGGAAGTGAGGTTTCTTGGGCATATAATATCCAAAGAAGGGTTAGCTGTGGACCCTGCTAAGGTAGTAGCGGTACAGGATTGGAAGACACCAATGAATGCAACTGAGGTCCGAAGTTTTCTAGGACTAGCAGGTTTCTACCGAAAATTCATAAGGGATTTTGCGAAAATCTCAGCTCCACTCACAAGGCTGACAAAGAAGAATCTAGTGTTCAACTGGGACTTGGATTGCGAGTTTGCTTTCCAACGACTAAAAAGGGCTCTTACAATAGCCTCAGTTCTGACATTGCCAGATGGAAGCAAGATGTTCACAGTTTATACAGATGCATGTAGGACAGGGCTAGGCGATGTCTTGATGCAAGAAGGGAGGGTAGTAGCTTATGGTGGAAGGCAATTGAAAGTTCATGAAAAGAACTACCCGACCCACGATCTTGGGTTAGCCGCCATCGTCTTTGCACTTAAGTCTTGGCGACACTATCTCCTAGGTGAGAAATTCGAACTATATACTGACCATAAATCTTTGAAGTATCTCTTCTCGCAGAAGGACCTTAACTTGAGGCAACAAAGTTGGATGGAGTTTCTTGCCTCGTACGATTTCGAGATCTCCTACACTCCGGGAAAAGGCAACGTAGTGGCAGACGCGTTGAGCCGAAAGAAACTGACCCTAAGCCCGCTCTTTATAGAAAGGAAAAGCTTGGAGTATATAGCCAGTTTTAACTATAGGCCCTCCTCCGATTTTGTACCGGGCTTGCTAGCATCTCTCGAAGTACGCCCGACTTTAGTGGACTCAATAGGGTCAGCACAACGCGAAGACCCTCAGCTTGTGGAGACGATTGATAGGCTAATTAGGGGTGAGACTTCAAGTCACCTCAACAGATACTCCATCGACGATAAGGGTTGGCTAAGGCGAGACGGAAGACTATGCGTCCCACAGACAAAGGATTTAGTAAAGACGGTTCTCGAGGAAGCACATCACTCCAAGATGATGATACATCCAGGCGGAGATAAAATGTACAAGAACATAAAGAGAACTTTCTTTTGGAACGGCATGAAGAAGGACGTGGCAGATTTCGTTTCTAAGTGTATGACTTGCCAACAGGTTAAGGCGGAGCAGAAGAAGCCTGGCGGTCTGCTCCATCCTCTAGAGGTCCCGCAGTGGAAGTGGGATAGCATTTCAATGGACTTCAATGATGGGCTGCCTAGGTCTAGAAGAGGCAACACTAGCATTTTGGTAATAGTGGATAGGCTTACTAAAGGCGCCCACTTTGTACCTCTCAAGAGCAAAAGGACTGCCTCATCCCTAGCATCTCTTTATCTCAAGGAAATTGTTCAACTCCATGGAATACCCTCCAGCATTGTTAGTGACCGAGACCCTATCTTCACAAGTGAGTTTTGCCGGAGTCTGCAAGAAGCGGTAGGCACACAGTTATGCTTGAGTACAGCCTATCACCCCCAAACCGACGGCCAGACAGAAAGACAGAACAGAGTTTTGGAGGACCTTTTAAGACTGTGCGTCCTTGACTTCGGAGGGACGTGGGAAGACCATCTTCCTTTGGTGGAATTTTCCTACAACAACAGCTACCAAGCCACCATCGGAATGGCGCCCTTCGAAGCTTTATATGGAAGACCTTGCCGATCATCGACTTGTTGGTGGGAGTCTACTGACAAGCTCATACTTGGACCAGATATGATCCGAGAGACTTCAGAGAAAGTAGACTTAATACGGAGAAGAATGAAAACAGCCCAAGACAGACAAAAATCCTACGCAGACAAGAGGAGGACCGACCTTGAATTTGAGGTTGGAGATAGGGTTTTTCTTAAGGTATCTCCTTTAAGGAACGTTGTTCGTTTTGGAACCACGGGGAAGCTAGCACCAAGGTTCGTAGGGCTGTTTCCTATCATCGAGAAAATTGGGAAAATGGCCTATAGATTAGAGCTACCTGAAAAACTAGCTGGAGTACACAACGTCTTTCGTGTTTCGCACCTCCGAAAATGTCTACATGAATCTGCCGAAGTGGTAGAGCCAAACATCCTTGAAGAAGCCGAAGTGGAACGCGAAGCAACCGTAAGGAAAGTTCCAACACGCATATTAGGAACGGAAGTGAAAAAGCTACGCAACCGTGATGTCAAGCTCGTCAAAGTTCAGTGGAGCAACGCCGAGGAAGACGCGATTTGGGAAACTGAGGCTAGAACACATAGCATACCTTTTCTTTTTGAGGGTACATCTTTGATCTTTCTTTTTCCTTAAGTTGTGCTTGTATCTATCTTTTAGGATATATCTCCTCGACCTTATCTTTTAGGTAGAAACCCTTTTGATGAAAACATGTAATTGAAACATGTTATGGATGATGGTTGCAAGTGATTGCTAGTGGTTGCTCGTGGTTGCATATACACACACAATCTAGGTTTTAGATCGGCTCAGTCACCTCATATTGCATATGCATATATGTGTTTGCATTCGTATATGGTTGAAGTTTAATGTGTTGTCATATGGATGTTGGATTTGTATGAATGATTGTGCACTCATGTAGAATCATGAATAGGAAAATTTGCATACATAATGGATTCATGACACTTACATAATTTGCATTAAAGAGGTCAACTGAATCAGTAGACCGCCTGATTTTGCATTAGATAAGTACATGTACACACACCTTGCATATGATCATGAAGCATTAAAAGTCTTTTAAGGACAATGGACGCTCATGTTTGATGGATGAGTAGATGGACGTTTGGATGTTAGGATAAACATTCTTCCTAAACTTGAAGATTTCGGGGACGAAATCCTTTTAAGTGGGGGAGAATGTAACACCCCGTGTATTCTATAACAGTGAAATTCACAAATGAAAGTATAATTAACTTCAAATCAAAGAATTAAGGGAAATGGGATACGCCATTGCGTTCGTCTCGGAATTCTGCTTGAGATAGAGTCCGAGTTTGCGTAAAACGGACTCCGTATGAGGGAGATATGACCTCCGGAAGTTTCAGAATTCAGTTTAAAATTCAAATAGACAGAAACAGTTCAGAAACAAGTTCAAATTTCAAAAATCGGACCCAGATTGGGCTGGGCGGGAATTTTCCCGCCGAAGGCACCCAGGTCGACCGGGTAGTCGACCTGGTGCACCCAGGTCGACTGGGTAGTCACCCAGGTCGACTGGGTAGTCGACCTGGGGGTCGACTGGGTAGTCGACCTGGCCCCTGAGCCAGGTCGAACCCAGCCCCTCCTGGCTGGCCTGGTCTGTGCTTGGCCGAATTTCTGAGCTTTGTCCTGTCACTAGGGCTAGGTGTCATCTCCTGATCGGTTTCTCTTTGAAATGAACGGCTAATATTAATCTAAGCTCTATCGACGGCTCTAATCAATTCACAAACTCTATAAAAAGGACCTAAGACTCCACCTAATTCACACAAATAAAAATGAGAATGAAACCGTCATGCTGCTGAGGAAAGACTAGGAGTAGCCGTCAAAATTGAAAGACGCTTAGGAGTCGATTCAAAAGCTTAAAGCCACGACAATTAAATCAAAACAACGCCTACAACAAAGGATAGCATCTCCAAATTCAGAATTCAGAATCCTGAATTGAAGATTCGTCATACGTTGTAAGTAGAGTGCTATTCCAATGTAAATAAATAATTGAGTTTTGATTTGTGTAAAATGAGAAATGGAATTGTACCTAATTTGTGGTGATGATAATTCATAATTGTATGTTGCTATGATTCTAACTATGAATAGATTTGGTGTAACACCCCGTAAATCAGTTAATACTAATATTCACAAATGAAAGAATAATTAATTTCAAATATAAGAATATTGGGAAGCGGGCTGCGCCATTGTGTTCGTCTCGGAAAAATACGCGAAATAGAGTCCGAAATTTTGTAAATCGGAGTACGTATGACCGAGATATGGCCTCGAGAAGTTTCACGAAAAATTCAAATTTTAAAACAGATTTCAAAAACACAGAAATGGAGGCAGGCGGTAAAACTCCCGCCCAAACCAGGTTGACCTGGGGGTCGACTTGGGAGTCGACCTGGGTGGGGGCCAGGTCGACACTAGAGTCGACCTGGGTGTTGACCTCCCTGGTCGAGCCCAGGTGGCCTGGGTGCATCTGGTTGGGTTATCGGGTTGCGTTTTGAAGGCTGGACGAAATCTAATGGCTCTAATCTATTCTAGGGTAAATCTAATGGCCTGAATGCATCCTAACATCTATAAATAAGTGGGTAGACTCTAACCCTAAATCACTTGAAAAATTGGAGAGCTACCGACATGCCATTGCCATGGAGTTCAGCGTAGCCGTCACAAACTAAAGAAGAAGGAGAAAGCCTAGCCTACAACTAAATCTACTCAACAAACAAATTAAATCAAAGACTCTTTCTATTTCTCTTCTTTAAATTGTGAGTATGATGATTCTCACAATGTTATTATAAAATAATTCGATTAAGTTATGAATGGATCACAAGAAAGTGATGTGAATTGTAATTGTAAATTCTATATTGTGGATCTCTTGTTATGTTATTATGTTGACATATGTTGTAAATTATATGTTGTGAATTCTCCTATGCTATGCCATGCTATGATGAAAATCATGCTATGCTATGTTATGCTATCATGCTATTCTATGTGTAAATCATGCTATGTTATGTCATAAATCTTATATATGTTGTAGATCTCATGTTAACACATATGTTGAAATCCATATGTTATATGATAATGATATCAGGTTAAGTTGTGTTGGATCATACAAGTTGTAAAATCATGATATTGTTATTTATGTGAATTGGATCATGTTTAAAGTTTATGTTTTTTTTAAAATTAAATGGATCATGATTATGGGAATTTGCCTATTAGGTTAGGTGCACCCATATACATGAATCCACAATTTAAATTGGATCTTGAATATGGGAATTTTCCTATTAAGTTAGGTGTACCCATATGCATGAATCTATGACTAAATGAACTTTTATTATGGGAATTTGCCTATTGAGTTAGGTGTACCCATAAAAACCCATATTGTTAGATTAGATGATGTTGATTCACACATGTTCCTATGCAAGTTTATGAAATTCGATTGAGATCATATTATGTGAATTATGAACAAGTTGACATCTTTAGATCCATGACATGTATAATCCTATGCAAAGTTGTATATATGCAAGTTTCACCCCTTATCATGATTCATTTAGTCATATATACATGTTGTTATTGTGATAATCTCTTTTATGCTATGAGTTAGACTATTCGAGTCTAATATATATATTTTGCGAATAAACGTTCAAACGTGGGGTAGGGGTGATATTAGGAATTAATAAATTGGGTGCAATTTTGTATGATTTTGCACGCCTTGAATGGATGTCCATAATTGAGTCAATTATGGACATTGTTGAATTTGGAATTAATAAATAATTCAAGTAGGGAATTATTAAAATTGGGGAAAGTGGATTATTAATAATAATCAATGCTTAGGACACGAGGTTGGACCCGTCTGTGACGTAAACCTGCCCGGACCCGCCTGACAAATCCAGTAGTCACAAATGTCGGCCCAATGTGAGAGGTCCTAGGCCCAAACTAAAGCATAACAGTTGTAAAGACACGAGGTTAGACTCTTTTATGGTGTAAGACTGCCTGGACCCGCCTGGCAAATCCAGCTGCCATAAATGCCAGTCTAATGTGAGAGGTCTTTATGAGATTATGGCCTTAATGAATTAAGAAATACTTAGCCAGATAATCATGTAAGGTGGGACATGGGGGTTAAGTAGGTGCCTTGGGTGGCATGAGGAATCTAGTGGTTGCCTTTAGAGGCATTTGAAATACGATTAGACTTAACCAAATACACATGTAAATGAACATGACTAAGTGGGTTAAGTGGATGGACTAATGGGACAAGCTTAGGTGGAATGCTTGTGGGAAATAACGGGGGCCCATTTCAACAGGTATCCCAAAACGTATCTTTGTGGGCTCGACCCAAGTCGAGGACGGGACACGCATACTGGGTCTGACTATAAGAGGCCAAAACAGGGAGCGGTAACAACGCAAGTCCAACGGGTTTCATATGCGTGTGTGGACCCGGGCTGGTAGGTAAGACGTTGTTGCATCGTGTAGGTATAAGCCGTGCATCTCCGTTATATCGGGTTGCCACTTTAGGGGAATGATACACCCCGCTGTGGGGCCAGCACGGGTATCTACGAGTAGGGAGCCGATCGAAAAATGGAAAGTGGGGTACACCTAGTGGAGATAGGGGCAGGCGGCACCTATGTAGTCAGCTAGAAGTACGTAAAGCCATTAAGAAAGTTTCTAAGTGAAGCTAAGTGGGATCAATCTTTAGGGTGACTGGTGTGGTGCAGTATAGTGTTTATCCTTTACTATTTAGGAGCGCCTATAACGTTGCCTTTAGCGATTATCTATGTCCTTAATCTGCTCTTTCATAGACATTTCCTTGTTTTCCAGCTTATGCCTTAGTCAAGTTATTTTGATAATAGTATTGTAGAATTATCATACTCACCAGACTTTATGTCTGACCCCCTCTTTTCCATCTTTTTCTCCCTTCAGGTCCTCAGGTTGGGCCAAGTTCTAGTGGAGTCTAATTAGATCGCTTATCTCTTGGAAAGCTTGGACTGCAGAAGTAAAGTCCAGCTTGTTTTCTTTCTTTTTAATGGCTATTTATTGTAATGGGATTATGTATTTTGTTTTTGTGGAGACGGATGTTGTACTTGGTTATGATCTATGGTTTTATGATGTAACAGACATATTTAATTTCCGTTGCAATAAAATGAAGTTTTAGATTTCCAAGTGCAATTTATTATCTGTCTTATTGTAATTTCTCTGTTCTTTATTCACTTATGACCTCCATGGAAGTTAATGCATTCCCTTTGTGAGTGACATTAATGGACGTGGGGTGTTACACGTGGTATTAGAGCATAAGGTTACCAGAACAGATAAAAAATTTTAGAAAAATATTTTTCTAAAGTATTTTTGGAAGAAGTGCTTTCAAAAACATGTTATTTAGAGAGAGTTTTTATGAAAAAAATAATCCCAAATAGCCATATCCTTATCTTTATCTTTCGAATTCTCCATTTTGAATCTTTCCTTTTTCGTTTCAGCATGGCTGAAGATCTTAATCTCCCAGAAGGTGTGACAGTTCCAGGGTGGTTTAGGAGATATTTGGAGGCTAGGGCCACCACTGCAGACCCAGCAGATGCTCCTCCACCCCCAGTTGCACCCATTCCTCTTCCTCCTCGTGTTGACACTTTTGCAAAGACGTGCAAGGAATTTAAGGGTATGAGAGGAAAAACTTTTCAAGGGACTGAGACGTTTGTGGAGGCCAGAGACTGGCTTAAGGAGACTGAGGAATTGTTGGATATCTTTGAAGTGGAAGATGGGAGGAAAGTCCGTTTAGCTGCTTGGTTAATGAAGGGAGAGGCCTCGTTTTGGTGGGAGGTCACTAACGGGGAACGTCCAGTTGATTCATGGGCGGATTTCAGACGAAGGTTTGAGGCAAAGTTTCTTTCAAGGGCAGAGGAGAATTTAAATATGGAAAAATTCCTGACATTAAAGCAAGGGAGCTTATCAGTGAAGGAATATGTCAATAAATGTAATCAGTTAGCAAGGTTTGGCTTGGAGTTGGTGAACACGCCAGAGAAGAAAGCTTTGAGGTTCGTTAGAGGCTTGAATGAACCATTGCAAGGGTTGGCTATGACCCACATCCCTATGGGAGCCACCTTTGAAAGGCTAGTAGAAATGGCACTTATGCATGAGGATAAGGCAGTTGAAAAGAAAGGGGATCAGAAGAAACCCCAACAGCAAAATAAGAAGGGTGGTAAAAACAATAATGGAAAAGGGAAGAAGAGATGCTTCAATTGTGGGACACCTGGCCATCTCAGCAAAGATTGTAGAAAGAAAAAGAAGACTGGTTGTTTTCATTGTGGAGACGCGGGACATTTGGTGAAGGACTGCCCAAAGAAGGGGCAGAGGGCAGGGTCTACCTCAAGAGGACAGGTGCAGGCTCTTATGGCACCAGGGCAGGCAAGGGGGCAAGTTCAGACTATTGCGGCCCCACCGCTGCAAGAAAGAGGTAGAACAATTTCTGTTGAAAGCTTAGTTTTTCTGTTTAATCATCCTGTCCGTACCTTATTCGATTCTGGCGCATCTCATTCGTTTATCTCTGCATCATTAGTTGAATTACTGCACTTGAACACCAGTTTAGTAGAGGACCCCTTGGTTGTTTCAAATCCAATTGGGGGTTCGGCTCATTTGACCATGATATGTTTGGATTTGAAAATCTCTATACTTAGCGTTGAATTTAGATGTGATGCTTATGTATTGGGCTTCACGGGCTATGGGCTAATTTTAGGAATGGATTGGTTATCTAGAAATGGGGCCATTCTTGATTGTGAAAGGAGAGTAGTTAGGCTTGTGACTCGCCTTGGTAATGCTCTCGACATCTTTTGTAATCCCATAAATTCCGTTATGCTAAGTTATCTTGAATCGCTTGACGCGTCTGTAGAGAATCTGCGATCGGTTGAAGTGGTCCGGGAATATCCAGATGTGTTTGAGGAGGTGAAGGGCTTACCTCCAAAGTGGGAGATAGACTTTCGAATTTATCTTGTGGATAATGCTAAACCTGTATCTTTGCCAGTGCGCCACATGGCTCCTCGTGAAAGGAGGGAACTCAATAAGCAAGTGAAGGAGTTGCTTGAGAAGGGGTTCATAAAACGTAGTATATCGGAGTAGGGTGCTCCAGTAGTATTTGCCACAAAGGCGGATGGGTCCCTAAGACTTTGTGTGGACTATAGAGAACTAAACAAGCTTACTAAAAAGAACCGACACCCACTGCCAAGGATTGACGATCTTTTTGATCAGTTAGTTGGCGCCTCAGTGTTTTCGCAATTGGACTTAGCCACTGGCTTTCATCAACTGAGAGTGGCTGAGGATAGTATAGATAAGACTGCTTTTAGGACTCCTGACGGATTTTATGAATGGCTAGTGATGCCCTTTGGTTTGACAAACGCCCCCGCATATTTTGTTGATTTGATGAGTAGGGTGTTTAGGGAGTACCTTAACAAATTTGTGGTAGTCTTTGTGGATGACATCTTAGTCTTTTCTAAGAACAACGAAGAGCATGCCCTACATCTTAGGGAAGGGTTGGAAACCCTTCGAGCGCATAACCTTAAGGCAAAATTTTCTAAGTGTCACTTCTTGAGGAAAGAAGTACGGTTCTTAGGGCACGTGGTTTCCAAGGAAGGGATAGCAGTGGATCCCGCAAAGGTGGTGGCCATCCAAGATTGGAATGTCCCTAAAAATGCAACCGAAGTAAGAAGTTTCTTGGGGTTGGCTGGCTATTATAGGAAGTTTATCAAAGACTTCGAAAAAATATCAGCTCCATTAACACGGTTAACGAAGAAGAACCTGGTTTTTACGTGGGACGAAGATTGTGATGATGCGTTCCAACATTTAAAGAGAGCCTTAACTTCAGCCCCAGTCTTAGTGCTGCCAGACGGGAATAAACCATTTACCGTCTATATTGATGCTTGTGGGACGGGACTTGGCGCGGTCCTCATGCAAGAGGGAAGAGTAATAGCCTATGGTGGAAGGCAGTTGAGGGTTCATGAAAAGAATTACCCTACGCATGACCTTGAGTTAGCCGCAATTGTTTTCGCGCTTAAGTTTTGGCGTCACTATCTTCTTGATGAGAAATTCGAACTGTTCACTAACCACAAATCATTAAAATACTTATTCTCTCAGAAGGATTTGAATTTAAGGCAGCAACGGTGGATGGAATTCTTAGCCTCCTACGATTTTGAAATAGCATATACCCCGGGCAAGGGTAACGTGGTAGCAGACGCCTTAAGTAGGAAAAGGTTGTCCTTGAGTCTGTTGTTTGTTGAATTATGAAGCTTAGAATTCATCTCCATGTTTGACTTTAGACCCTCCGTTGACCTAGTACCTAGTTTGTTAGCATCCTTGGAGGTTAGACCTACACTTCTAGGACGAGTTGGTGAGGCACAGCAAGACGACCCACAGTTGGTTGAGATAGTAGAAAAGCTCAAAGGAGGGGAGTCGTCTAGCCATTTTCGTAGGTATACCCTAGAAGATAAGGGTTGGTTACGAAGGGATAATAGACTTTGTGTACCACAAGACGGAGACTTAAGGAAGGCCATTCCTGATGATGCTCATCGCTCAAAGATGACCATTCATCCCGGCGGAGACAAGATGTACAAAGATATGAAGCGGGTTTTCTTTTGGGCCGGTATGAAAAAGGATGTAGCCAAGTACGTCGCTAGATGCTTGGTGTGCCAACGAGTAAAAGCGGAACAAAAGAAACCCGGTGGGTTGCTTCACCCATTGGAAGTTCCACTATGGAAATGGGAAAGCGTCTCAATGGATTTTGTGGATGGATTACCAAGATCAAGGAAGGGTAATACAGGGATTTGGGTTATAGTAGATAGACTTACTAAAAGCGCCCATTTTATTCTCGTGAAAAGTAAGAGGACTGCTCCATGGTTGGCTTCTGTATACATTAAAGAGATAGTTCGTTTGCACGGTATTCCTTCTAGTATAGTAAGCGACCGTGATCCCATCTTCACTAGCGAATTTTGGAAGAGTTTACAAGAGGCGGTAGGGACTCAGCTATGTTTGAGCACAGCATATCATCCTCAGACGTACGGCCAGACCGAGAGGGTGAATCGTATTCTAGAGGATCTTTTAAGGCTTTGTATCCTAGACTTTGGGGTTACATGGGAAGAGCACCTTCCGTTGGTAGAATTCGCATATAATAATAGCTTTCAGTCTAGTATTGGCATGGCACCTTTCGAAGCTCTTTATGGAAGGCCTTGCCGTTCGCCTACATGTTGGTGGGAATCTACCGATAAAATCCTACTTGGGCCCGATATGGTTAGGGAAACCTCGGAGAAGATTGATTTGATTCGAAGGAGGATGAAAGCAGCACAAGATAGGCAGAAATAGTATGCTGATAAGAGGAGGACAGATCTTGAGTTTGACATTAGGGACATGGTTTTTATCAAAATATCTCCGTTACGGAATGTTGTTCGCTTTGGGTCTGTTGGGAAATTAGCGCCAAGGTTTGTAGGGTCGTTTCTTATAAAAGACAGGATTGGGATGATGGCGTATAGGGTGGAGTTGCCTGAGAAACTTAGTGGAGTACACGACGTCTTCCATGTATCACATTTGAGGAAGTGTTTGCACAAGACCGCGGAGGTGGTAGAGCCGAGCTTGCTTAAAGAGGTGGAAATAGAGCGTGATGCAACAATTAGACGAGCTCCTACATGCATTCTTGGGTCGGAGATCAAAAAGTTGAGGAACCGAGAGGTCAGACTAGTTAAAGTGCAATGGGGAGATGATGAGAGCAACGCTACTTAGGAGACAGAAGAGAAGATGCATTCGTTGTACCCTTTTCTTTTTGAGGGTATGTCTTTTAATTTCTCCATTATCTCTTAGCTTATCTTGTCTTATCTTTAGTATATCCTCTCGTTAGTATCTTTGACCTTTAGTTAGGATAAATCCTATGGTTGAAACATGTGTTTGAGACATGTTATGTATGATGGATGCAAAATGGACGCAAGTGTTTGCTAGTGGTTGCTCGTGGATGCATATATACACACACTTTAGGCACTAGATCGGCTCAGTCACTACATATTGCATATTGCATAAATGAATGTATTTAGTATAATGGATGTATAATGGTTGTACCATCATATGGATGCTGCATTTCGTTGAATGGGTGTGCACGCATATAGAAGTAGTATGTAAGCAATTAGGATCTTTTGCATACATAATGGATGCATGGCACTATCATGAATTGCATTAAGGAGGTCAACTGAATCAGTGGACCGCCTGATTTTGCATTAAATACAGACATATACACACACTATGCATTTAAACATAAAAGCATTAGAAATCTATAAGGACAGTGGATGCCAGTGTTTGATGATTGAGTAGATGGTTGATTGGATGTTAGGTTAAACATTCTTCTTGACTTGAAGATTTCGGGGTCGAAATCCTTTAAGGGGGGGAGAATGTAACACCCCGTAAATCAGTTAATACTAATATTCACAAATGAAATAATAATTAATTTCAAATATAAGAATATTGGGAAGCGGGCTGCGCCATTGTGTTCGTCTCGGAAAAATACGCGAAATAGAGTCCGAAATTTTGTAAATCGGAGTTCGTATGACCGAGATATGGCCTCGAGAAGTTTCACGAAAAATTCAAATTTTAAAACAGATTTCAAAAACACAGAAATGGAGGCAGGCGGGAAAACTCCTGCCCAGACCAGGTCGACCTGGGGGTCGACTTGGGAGTCGACCTAGGTGGGGGCCAGGTCAACACTAGAGTCGACCTGGGTGTCGACCTCCCTGGTCGAGCCCAGGTGGCCTGGGTGCATCTGGTTGGGTTTTCGGGTTGTGTTTTGAAGGCTGGACGAAATCTAATGGCTCTAATCTATTCTAGGGTAAATCTAATGGCCTGAATGCATCCTAACATCTATAAATAAGTGGGTAGACTCTAACCCTAAATCACTTGAAAAATTGGAGAGCTACCGACATGCCGTTGCCATGGAGTTCAGCGTAGCCGTCACAAACTAAAGAAGAAGGAGAAAGCCTAGCCTACAACTAAATCTACTCAACAAACAAATTAAATCAAAGACTCTTTCTATTTCTCTTCTTTAAATTGTGAGTATGATGATTCTCACAATGTTATTATATAATAATTCGATTAAGTTATGAATGGATCACAAGAAAGTGATGTGAATTGTAATTGTAAATTCTATATTGTGGATCTCTTGTTATGTTATTATGTTGTCATATGTTGTAAATTATATGTTGTAAATTCTCCTATGCTATGCCATGCTATGATGAAAATCATGCTATGCTATGTTATGCTATCATGCTATGCTATGTGTAAATCATGCTATGTTATGTCATAAATCTTATATATGTTGTAGATCTCATGTTAACACATATGTTGAAATCCATATGTTATATGATAATGATATCAGGTTAAGTTGTGTTGGATCGTACAAGTTGTAAAATCATGATATTGTTATTTATGTGAATTGGATCATGTTTAAAGTTTATGTTTTTTTTTAAATTAAATGGATCATGATTATGGGAATTTGCCTATTAGGTTAGGTGTACCCATATACATGAATCCACAATTTAAATTGGATCTTGAATATGGGAATTTTCCTATTAAGTTAGGTGTACCCATATGCATGAATCTATGACTAAATGAACTTTTATTATGGGAATTTGCCTATTGAGTTAGGTGTACCCATAAAAACCCATATTGTTAGATTAGATGATGTTGATTCACACATGTTCCTATGCAAGTTTATGAAATTCGATTGAGATCATATTATGTGAATTATGAACAAGTTGACATCTTTAGATCCATGACATGTATAATCCTATGCAAAGTTGTACATATGCAAGTTTCACCCCTTATCATGATTCATTTAGTCATATATACATGTTGTTATTGTGATAATCTCTTTTATGCTATGAGTTAGACTATTCGAGTCTAATATATATATTTTGCGAATAAACGTTCAAACGTGGGGTAAGGGTGATATTAGGAATTAATAAATTGGGTGCAATTTTGTATGATTTTGCACGCCTTGAATGGATGTCCATAATTGAGTCAATTATGGACATTGTTGAATTTGGAATTAATTAATAATTCAAGTAGCGAATTATTAAAATTGGGGAAAGTGGATTATTAATAATAATCAATGCTTAGGACACGAGGTTGGACCCGTCTGTGACGTAAACCTGCCCGGACCCGCCCGACAAATCCAGTAGTCACAAATGTCGGCCCAATGTGAGAGGTCCTAGGCCCAAACTAAAGCATAACTGTTGTAAAGACACGAGGTTAGACTCTTTTATGGTGTAAGACTGCCCGGAACTGCCCGGCAAATCCAGCTGCCATAAATGCCAGTCTAATGTGAGAGGTCTTTATGAGGTTATGGCCTTAATGAATTAAAAAATACTTAGCCAGATAATCATGTAAGGTGGGACATGGGGGTTAATTAGGTGCCTTGGGTGGCATGAGGAATCTAGTGGTTGCCTTTAGAGGCATTTGAAATACGAGTAGACTTAACCAAATACACATGTAAATGAACATGACTAAGTGGGTTAAGTGGATGGACTAATGGGACAAGCTTAGGTGGAATGCTTGTGGGAAATAATGGGGGCCCATTTCAACCAGTATCCCAAAACGTATCTTTGTGGGCTCGACCCAAGTCGAGGACGGGACACGCATACTGGGTCTGACTATAAGAGGCCAAAACAGGGAGAGGTGGCAACGCAAGTCCAACGGGTTTCATATGCGTGTGTGGACCCGGGCTGGTAGGTAAGACGTTGTTGCATCGTGTAGGTATAAGCCGTGCATCTCCGTTATATCGGGTTGCCACTTTAGGGGAATGATACACCCCACTGTGGGGCCAGCACGGGTATCTACGAGTAGGGAGCCGATCGAAAAATGGAAAGTGGGGTACACCTAGTGGAGATAGGGGCAGGCGGCACCTATGTAGTCAGCTAGAAGTACGTAAAACCATTAAGAAAGTTTCTAAGTGAAGCTAAGTGGGATCAATCTTTAGGGTGACTGGTGTGGTGCAGTATAGTGTTTATCCTTTAGTATTTAGGAGCGCCTATAACGTTGCCTTTAGCGATTATCTATGTCCTTAATCTGCTCTTTCATAGACATTTCCTTGTTTTCCAGCTTATGCCTTAGTCTAGTTATTTTGATAATAGTATTGTAGAATTATCATACTCGCCAGACTTTATGTCTGACCCCCTCTTTTCCATCTTTTTCTCCCTTCAGGTCCTCAGGTTGGGCCAAGTTCTAGTGGAGTCTAATTGGATCGCTTATCTCTTGGAAAGCTTGGACTGCAGAAGTAAAGTCCAGCTTGTTATCTTTCTTTTTAATGGCTATTTATTGTAATGAGATTATGTATTTTGTTTTTGTGGAGACGGATGTTGTACTTGGTTATGATCTATGGTTTTATGATGTAACAGACATATTTAATTTCCGTTGCAATAAAATGAAGTTTTAGATTTCCAAGTGCTATTTATTATCTGTCTTGTTGTAATTTCTCTGTTCTATATTCACTTATGACCTCCATGGAAGTTAATGCATTCCCTTTGTGAGTGACATTAATGGACGTGGGGTGTTACATTTGAGATGTTGTGGTATAATGATGTTAGACCTATTGGATATTTGCAAGTATATGATTCATGTTGAAAGTTAACAACTATATGTTTGTGGTAGTTTATTACAACAAAGTTGAGACTCATGCAAGTATATGATTCACTATTATGCTAACATGATTTTTGATCCTTCTATGTATATTTTTATGATCATTTTTAGTGTATTTGGATCCATTTGGGTATTATGATTCATATGAATTTATGTTGGAATTGGCATCATGATTCTAGTGAAAAAAAGAAACATACTTTTGTATTAGTGACAAAACTAAGCATCTTTGTGAACTTGTGTTGACATTATGAACATGACTAGATTACGTTTGGTGTTATGCCCAATTGAAAATATGTTTTAAGCCTATGTTGCTATCAAAATCATATGATAGTATATGTGACACATAATTAAGTTAGATTCACATTTTAAATGAAAGTTTACATGACTAGATTAAAACCGTGATTCATGTTTAGGTATGTTTTATGTCATGATTTTATGCTATTACAATGCAAGTTCACAAGTGCCTAATTCATGTTAGTTAGATCGCTATGTTGCAAGTTCATGCGTTCACACACCCCTTTTGATCTTACTTAGAATATATTCACACCATGTTCTATGCCTCCCCTTTTTCATGTGGCTAAGTTGGGCTTAAATGATAAACCCAACATATGTTATATTATAGCGAACGTATAAAACGGGGGTAATGACGTTGGGTTAAAAATATAAAACATATGTGTTGGCATGTTTGACACATGCCAACGACCTTGAAAACATTTAAGTGGTATAAATTAATTTTACCCAATAAAGATGAATTTGAATAATGGGCTGCAGATATTTACATATAAAAAGAAACGAAACAAAATATGTAAACTTAGAAAATACGATGTGTTTAACCCGAGGTTGGATTGAGTTGTGACATAAACCTGCCCGGACCCGCCCGGCTGTCCAGAAGTCACAACAATACCTATCCAATGTGGGTGGTTAAACATTGAGCCTAATAAAGACCCGAGGTTAGACTGAGTTGTGACGTAAGACTGCCCGAAACCAACCGGCAACATGCAGTCACAACAATATCTGTCTAATGTGAGAGGTCGAGGCTTTAATAAGACAATTAAGGCTGAGTCAGGATTGATAGGATTAAGTAAATTAAATTAATACTTAATCAAATTGAACATGCTAAACTATACAGACTGATTGGGGGTTAGGTTTATACAGAACACTTAACCAACTTAGCATGTTGGCTAGAAATAGAAAACCTAGTAGCAGGGGACCCTTTTCAGTAGTATCCCTACAAGGTGTATCAGGATACCCTGAACTAGGCAGGGTGGGGCACGATTACTGGGCTGACTGTAAGAGGTCAAATCGACGGCGGTGGTGCAGCAGTGTAGGTTCTAACGGGGTGCGGGCGTGCACACACTCCGGCGCAGAAAAATTAGGCACTGGGCACCAGTAGTATACCTGTGCATTCTAGAATTGTGTCGGGCCGCCACCATAGGACTTGATACACCCCATGGTGGGACCAGCATAGGTACCTACAACATCGGGGGCCGTAAGACACATGTACTATGTGAGTAGGAGCCGATCATTAGAAATGGATCAATTCACCCTGATAACGGGGTGCCTGTTGGGAACTAGTTTATAGGGGTACAGAGATTAATATGGGGTACGATAGTATATTCGACTTTAGACAACTTAACTTAGTTTATGGTGCTTCCCCATTTCCAGTTTGTACGTATCATGCTCATTTACTTATTCATAGACTGAATAGTCCTAGACTTACTCAGGCTTTATGTCTGACTCTACTTTTCTTTCGTCCTCCCCCCTCCAGGTCTACAGGGAGGGAATACCGCAGCTTGACCAGTTTTCACATCCAGCTTGAAGAGAAAGAATGTATTGCTTGGATCTCTCTCGTTTTGGACTATGGTTTTGGATAGCAATTATGGGGACTTATGCAGTTTACTTATGTTTTTATGCTTCTTTAAGTTATGAAATCAAGACAGTTATGAAAATGTAATGTTTTTGGAAGTATTGTAAGACAATTATGGCATGGTTTATGTAACACGTATTTTGATGAAATAAAAGTTGCTGTTGTTTTCCGTTGTTCAAAAATATGTGTATTTATATCTGTCTTGTGTATCTGTGACTTATACTTATAAACCTCCACCAAAATTAGGGCATTCCCTTTGAGAGTGACCCTAACGGAGGTGGGGTGTTTCACAGGTAATAAACGCTATACAATTGTAGTTTTAAACGCTATATAAATAACAATAGACGCTACAATAGAAGGTGATTAAACGCTATATAAATAAGTAAAAACGCTATGGAAACACATACAAACGCTATAAAAAGTCAATATTGGATGGTACATTTTATACCCTTTTTGTTTGATAGCAAACAAAAACGCTATATAAAAGTCATCTTTAATAGCGTTTTTGTTTTCGCTATTTAAAGTAGAAGGTCTAAGATAGTATGTCGTTACATGGCGTTCTCTGAAACGTTATGTTAGGTTATAACAGCGTTTTTCAAATGCTATGAAAGCCACATTTTGTTGTAGTATGCTTGTTTTCCTCCTTTCTTTCTTCCCTTTTTATTTTTTTTATAGCTAGGCTATCTTCAAGCCTACGTCTATTGTGGATTTATGCGATTGAAGCGATACTGGGAAAAAAGGGAAAAGGTTGATTTTGGTATAACATGGGATTGGGAGGTTTGGGGGCATAACTTATAATGGGGTTATGGGCATAACTATGCTTGGAATTATGAATACAACCATGATGGGATTTATGAATACAAATCAAATTGGAATTATGAATACAACTATGGTGGGATTTATGAATGCAAATCAAATTGGAATTATGAATATGAAAATTGCAATTTTAAGTTGAATTGGGATTATAGGAATAATCTATTGATAGGATTATAAGCATAAACGTGAATTGCGGTGTATGGGTAATTGACATATATTATAATCCAAGATTTGAATTATGGGTATAAGTTATAATAAGAACTTTTATGCCTAAGACACGAGGTTAGATTCGGACTGTGGTATAAGTCTACCCGGAACCACCTGACATATCCAGCAACCAGAAACGGCAATCTAATGTGAGAGGTCGAAGGCAGAAATTAGATGCGTAATAGTGCTAAGACACGAGGTTAGATTTGGATTGCAGTAGAAGTTTTCCCGGAACCGCCCGGAATATTTAACAACCGCAAACGGAAATATAATGTGGGTGGTCTTGCACAATTACGGGTATAATGAATTAATAATAAGCACTTAACCAAGATAAGACATGTAGTAAGACATGGGAATAATAAAGGGTTAAGTGGGTAACGTGGCTAGCATGGATAATTCGTTAAATTAGAATGCTTAATCTAATTAAATCTGTAGCAGTATTACGAACCAATTCAATTGAGTAAGGGTTAAGTAAACTTGTTAAAGAAGTGGGAAGGATAAAGTAAATCTTAATTAACGCTAAATGGGGAATGATAACAACCTATTAGGAACGAACTTGAATAAGAAGAGGAAAGATAATAGGTAGGCTTGTCCTAGGGACAAGTGGGAATTATAACTTAAGAAATAAGGTAAGTTATAATGAACGATAGGGGAAGATGAAATAACTTATGTAATAAAGTTATACTTAATCGAAGTAACTAGCGAGAATAAGAATAAATCCATAAATGAGGATACATAAGTTATATGAAGGAAAAGGGTAACTCATTAGTAAACCTTTGTTAAGAGAACTAAGTTAATAAGTAAATTATGGTAAATTGTCAATTATGGTAAATTGTAATTAATGACGGTGTACGAAGAGATTATGATTAAATGAGAAAGAAGAAGGAAAACTTATGGAGATAAGTAAGTTGTATTTAATCATAAATATTGAATGACAGAAAACATGTAAATTAAGATGTACTTAATTATAAATTAAGTAGAACATGTTATGGCAACCATGAGATGGGACAAAGAGCAGCGTAAAGAGAATGAATTATGAATATTGAATTACAATATAGAGAATAACATGTTGTAGGCTTATTAATGAACTTAAATGAATTAAGTTATGAATGAGGTTAACAAGCAAGAGAAGCTTGGTAACTTGAAGAAGAAGTCAAGGGAAAATGGAAGCAGCCAAGTTAATGGGAAATCTGCCGAGGTAGAGCAAGCGCGTAATTGATGATTAGACATTGGATCAAATGACACAGTAAAGTGAGGCGCTTGGGATAGTCCGTATGTAAGAGGATAAATAGCCAAACGGGGTGGATCATCGTGGTGTCGTAAGGCACGAGGGGAGCGCACATTAATCTGATTATTCTGGCGGTTCCTATGGACTGGAAGGGGAAGCACACGGCTTCCTGAGACGTTAAAGGTGCTCCTGGTAGTCCTCTGTAGTGGTGTAGTTTCGGACTATGCTCACAGAGGTTGGGTCTGCGCGTAACTATCAGGTGGGTGGGCCTTGACTGCACAAGTAGGGGGCAGTCAGAATGTTGTACGTGGTGACATTAAGGGTAGCTCGGCGGCTGCCTCACTTCGGAGGGTCAGGACCAACAAAGATAGTATAGGTCGTTGAGAACCTATCATCGGCAGCCAGCGAGATGCGAAAGGACTAGAGATAAACCCAAGAGGACATCGACCTTTCACTATCGAAGCGGTGGTTGAGGGTAGACACCACATGGATGTTTAGATTGTTTTCTTAGGGCTTGTCGCTTAGCTCTTATAGTCTTTACTAGTCAAGGGAGGGGCCGAGGTAGGGCCATAGCCACCATAGAAAAACAGACCCTAGGGATATTTGTGTGAGAGGCTCTTAAAGGTGGGCCTACACAAATATAAGAAAAGCTCTCGACCGAGTTCTGTGTATAGCCCTGCCACGGAACTCGGGCACGCACACATGATAGGTGTGCGGGTTAGGCATCGAATACGTTTGGCAATACGTACGTGGGAAAGTCTAGGTACACACATGTCTGCTCTGGGTGGTGTATCGTAGACTTGAGGGCGTTATTCGATGATGGCAGTCATTATGCCTACGAAATATAGTTATAATGGTTCCATGTAGACGTAGCGCCATTATATACAGAGATCTGTACGTCACTTGGATGTAGGGTGAGGGACTGCGTATATTCCTGCGATGATACGATGAGGACCGTGCGAATGGGGTACCATAGGGTGTACCTTAATTTGGGTTAGCTACATATGTATTATATTAGGTTAATCTACTAGGGAGTAGATGGGTACAACGAGTGTGTGTGTAAGCGTGGAGCGCTATTGACACCAATAACCTAATAAATAAGAAAATTTAACTGAACGGTGTATGTAGGATTGTCCAAAGTGTGTACTTTAAATTCATTCACACAGAACTTATGTTCTGACCCCCTCCTCATAACACAATTACAGGTTAGGCTTGAGACAGAGATGTTATAGCTTTGGATACTGGCTAGGCAGTACTACTATTCAGGTAAAGCTATGTTTTGATTATATTATATTTTGTTCCTTCCGCTGTGAGATGTTTTCCGAGCTCTGACATGTTTTATGTCTTTATCTTTTTCTGCAGGATACGAGAGCAAACCAACACAGGTTTCGATGGATTGGGTTTTCAAAAAAAAAATCGGTCTGTCGAGACCCATGTTGTTACAAAAACATCCCCTCAAGTCAGTTACAACATTCTCTTGGTGCCTTTCCTGAATCCTTTCCTCTTCTCTTTTCGTAGCATGTTTGGGGACCCCAACTTTCCAGAGGGTATCCCTGTCTGACTTGGTTCCACAGGTACGTGGAAACTACACCATCAACCGAAGGGTAAGAAGATTCCCAAGATCCCTCTCCAGCCTGGTTGCTTCTCCTATTCCACTGAGCCAAGGTATTTCTAAACTCATCTATATATGCGCTCATATATACACACTCAACCTTCAGCTCAATCTAGGGTATTGTTAACCTCATCTCTACTGAGTCACGCCACAAAGCCAAGGTAATTACTTAAACTTCAGCTCTGATGCCACTATAACGACCCGGGGGATTCGCGATCCTGAGTACTCGACATAAATCCCAATGTCGACTATTCAAGCATCGGAAATACCGGATAGTCCATGATAGAAATTAGAGGATGAGAATAAATAAGATAGAAACTTAGAATAGAAGAAGAAGAAGAACATACAACATCATAGTGAATAAGAATCTCACAGCAGAACGAACAATATATAATAGATACATAACATTAAAATAAAATCAGTATATGTATACGGTAACATTTATCAGAGTATAACACTTACAACATAGCGGAAATAAACAATAGCTATATAAATGCTGCTGAAGCCTCCTGCTCTAGTTTTCCAAGTATATCTGTAAAATCCCGACTACTTGAGTGCCCATAAAAAATTTGGCACCCAAGAGTCTAGGGAAAACAAAACAAAATAAACTTTGTGTCAGTCATGGGACTAGTGTAAGTAAAACAATTTAAAAACAGTTTGAGCAATTAAAACAATATCTAATAAGACCACGCCGTATAACATGGAATGGGTTTTCCCCCTATGAATATCCAAAACATTTGATTCAACTTTCAAAATCCTTTTGGAAGAAACGATAATCTTTATATCAAAACTCTTTTGATATTATAATAATGTCTATCAACCACAATTAATAATCATCTAGCATAAATGCTTTCATCTCACGTTCTACATATATAGTATACAATCAAAAACGCGAGCACTTATTGGGTAATGGATTTCCAACTATGACAAGGTATGGAACTACCTTCTGATAGTCTACATCTAGAGAGGAATTCACTGGGTTCAACAAGAACATCTTGCAACCTGATCACACATGACCGACCACTCATTTCGCTTGAGTGTGTCGAATGTATATCACCAACGGTTGGGATCAGCAACTCTTTCCCGAATGGAACAGCATCGAATAGATTAAAGAATGAAATGAATATCTCTAGAGAGGTGATATTACACCCTAATTGGCAGCCAACCACTTAGTCATGCTGACTGCCCGATTTTTGTCACTTCCCAGTTATGAGGCTATAGGCCACGCTTATCTCTGACCGATCACACATTTATTCAATTTGAATGTCGCATTGTCATACCCGTCAAATCACAAATTGATTTCCCCAAAAATACAATGGATATACAGCTAAGAGAAACGAATTCCTCCGCCACTAAATGTACATATGTTTATCAACTTACGTGATCCATTAAATATACTCTGTCAGACATTCTTCCATACAGGTTGTCCTGGGACTGGACAAACCGAAGGCACTATTCTGTAAACAGGACAACCCTTGCATAACTCCATCTTTAATTATCTTCATCATATTTGATCGCAATGCTAACGACCATATAGAGTGGTATTCAGATAATGAATTCGATCCCGGTCTCTCAGTAGTGACGACGGAAAATGGTCAAAAACTTCAATAGTCGGTGAGTTAACTATAAAAAAAACACGTGTGCAAACAACGATATTATTTCCAGATGGAAATTATATCGATCAATCGTCATTGAACATTTATCTATTTAGTTCTTTAATTTATTCATTTTCAATTTCCGGTTTCCATATATTCAACATTTCTTATTTTCTAAATTTAGAAAATACATGTTATTACCATTGGAAAACATTTCCATTTCTTTTTTCTATATTAGAAAACATTTCTGATTCTTATTTGGAAAACATTTCCAAAACTCTTACATTTGGATTTAACCAGATGTTTAAATAAAACATCACTATGCCAACTCAAAACCTTACACTCATTAACTAAATTCACTTAACCAATCTTCATTGTCGAACCTTAACCATTCCTTACTTAAAAACGAAGTCAATCAAGTTTGGGGTATAATTACCTCTCAGACCTTAACAGAACAACATTTCTAACTTCAAAACAGACAAAGTTCACCATCTAAATCTTTAACAACTTCCTTAAGTAACTCTCGGGTTCTATTTACGAATCCACTTCTTTATTGAAAATACTGACTATAACTATAGCATTATAATCCCTACTTCTGAAATATCTAACTTCAAAATATAACTTTTATTCCTTAACTTAACTAAATTACTAAATAGGCAATTTATAAATAAATCATTAAATCTTGATTAAAAACAGAAAGTGTACTTTCCCGAATTCGATATAATCGAATTTCAACGTATAACTCTCTTTCGAATAATCTTTATTCGATAACTCCTTTTCAAATAACTATATTCGATTAACTCCTTTCGAATAAACTATATTCGAGTAACTCCTTTCGAATAACTATATTCGATTAACTCCTTCGAATAAACTATATTCGATTAACTCCTTTCGAATAAACTATATTCGATTACCTCTGTCCAATTGTCTCTAACCAATTAGCTCTATTCAATTATCTCTAACCAATTAACTCTGTTCAATTATCTCTAACTAATTAACTCTATTTTATTAACTATATTGAATTAACTCCTTTTGATTAAATCTAATCGATTAACTTTTTTCAATTAACTTCTTTCGAATAAACTATATTCGATTTAACTCCTTTCGAATAAACTATATTCGATAATCTCTTTTCGAATAAACTATATTCGATTTAACTCCTTTCGAATAAACTATATTTGATTTAACTCCTTTCAAATAAACTATATTCGATTTAACTCCTTTCGAATAAACTATATTCCATTTAACTCCTTTCGAATAAACTATATTCGATTAACTCTAATTCGACTAACTCTAATTCGACTAACACTTATTCAATTAACTTTATTCGAATAACTAATATTCGACTAACTCTTGTTCGATTAACTCTATGCAATTAACATGATTTACTCTAATCGATTAACTCTAATTCGATTAATTCTAATCGATTAACTCCAATTTATTTCTAACAACTTAATCTCAATTATAATTCCCTTTATAAATGTTGAGTTCACATTCTACTTAACATATCAGTGTCAAAACCGATTTCTACTCCTCTATATAAATTCAGACTTATATATCCAATTTATCCAATGATGAAATAGTTTGCTTAATTTATAAAACATATTTATAAATTAATCTTCCCAATTTGCCTGTTAAAACACATTTCTATTTAATTCCACTTTATATAAATAATTTTCCTTTATTTTATATCTTGCTAATTTTCCTTTTTATAACTTTATTTATTTACCAAATAAACCCCTTTTGATAATTCTATTTATTTATCAAATAATTCCCTTTTTATCTTTATTTATTTTCTAAATAAATATTTATTTTTCAATTCTATTTATTTAACAAATAAATATCTCCTTTGAATTCCATTTATTTAACAAATAAATATCTCCTTTTCAATTCTATTTATTTAATAAATAAATATCTCCTTTTCAATTCTATTTATTTAACAAATATATATCTCCTTTTCAATCTCCTTTAATTTTATAATTAATTCTTTTATAAAATCCAATACGCTTTGAAAATCCGCTTTTCTACATCCTAGTATTTCTTACGGTATTTAAAACACCAGATAACAATGATTGATATCATTCAACACACGTAATCAACACAAATTATATATCACATCATATATTACAATATATGAATAGAACAGTATTATAAATATTGAGGAATCCAGTTGGATCCCTCCAACCTGTTTCCTTGCATCATAGATGTTAAACAATATAGTTAACATCAACTTTGTTTCAATATGAAACATTCTGATAAACAGAATCAATATTTGACTAACGATATATACATCGTTATCTATAATTTCAACCAATAAATCAGCAATTCAATCAAACAATGAACACACAACAATAAATTATCATTTATTAATTCTAAGATTACATTATAAAAATATGAACTGATAGAGTTGGTGAGGTTTACTCACATTGGACAGTTATCGTCAAATAACAATTAACTATCTTTGATTCAAACAGACAATTTATTTTGTAGTAAATTGTAATGAGCTCTGATTCTCTCCTAGTCAGTTCTAATGTGTAGCCACCGTCCATACGATCCCGACGGATCTTGTTTCGTCAAATTATGATCATGTATGATCAAGTTATAGCATTTACAAGTTAATGCACTTTTTAAACTAAAATTAAATTTACTTAACTATCGGGCGTCATCCTATTTAAATCCTTGGCCCAACTTCTCACTGCCAAACCCATACCCGTTCCCCTTCTTCCCTACCGGTACCCTTAATTGCTCACGCACAAAACAATGGCCATTGCCAGTAAATCATGCTCCACGTTCTACCTCAATTATCCACCATCTTTTAAACCACAACCACCATACTTCCTCTCATCAAACCCTGATCAACCCCGCACCAGTTTCTCCAAGCGCGCACCATCCTCCCTATTTCCGTCTATCGAAGTCGATGCACGACTACAGTATGAGATCGACACCAGAATGCATTACACACCCCAATACTTTTCCAATTCATGCTGCTTCACACCCTCAACCCAAATCTCAACTCCGTTTCATCCATTTCCGATCGTAATACTCCATAACCCGAACCCTAGGAGTCAATGTTCACTTCCGCGAAACATCAGTGTTGATCACACTTCACAATTTTTACGCCAAAATGGAGAGTGCAGTTGCAGGAACCTGAATAACCATGGATTGAGATTTATAGAGTTATGCTTGATTTTCTAAAAATCATTTGAGGATCAAATTTTCTTACGGTGGAAAAATATGATGGAGGTGCATTTCGTTTGACCTGAGAAAATGATTTTAGGGTTAGGTGAAGTTAGTGGGTTATTTATAGGAATAGGAAAATATTTTATTTTATTTTATTTTTTATTTGATTATTTAATTCAATTATAATGAATCGTTGTATGAATTTACCATTTAAAAATTCACATAATTACATACGATATACAAAAATCATGAAAATTGGCATGCAGCTAGAGTTCGACATTACGGAACCAACGAAACTGGTTTCGTCGAACTCCGACTCAGTTTGCTCACACAGCATATTTTTAAAGTCAGAATATTGACTGTTTTTCACAATAAAATCCCGTACGGCCACATAATGACTCTAAAAATCACAAAAATTGAAATCTAGCAATAATTTGTTATTGCGGACCCAAGAAAATTAGTTTCATCGAAAATGGAGGTCGTTTGCAAAACTGGCTATTTTTGAAAGCTCTAAATAAACCCTTTTAATTATAAAAATGTATATAAAATAATTAAATTAAATATTTAAAAATAAATATTATCGTATATATTTACGATAGAATATCAAACAACTTTAGAATAATCCTATATGAATTTCTTACTTGATACTTCAAGTCCCGATTAAATCGATATTCGGTTTATAATGAAATTCCTTTTATATATTATTATAATTTATATATGAATTCCTATTGTTTCGGTGCACTTGCATCAGTTGTGTTAACGACTGACGCAATTGATATTATTTGCTTCGGTCATGTGCACAACCAGAGCAAATGCATTGAAGCAAGTAGTGTAATTTGCAGTTGCTTCGGCGCATTTGCTTCGGTTGTGCACACAACCGAAGCAAATAATATCAATTGTGTCGGTCGTTAACACAACCGACGCAAGTGCATCGAAGCAAATAGTATTAATTGCTTCGGTTGCCTTTATAACTGTAACGAACCGGGATTTTCGACTCCGAAAATCAACATCAAACTACCATGTTGACTATTCAGACATCGAACATTCCAGATCATTAATAGAAAGAAGTTAGAGGGTGAGAATAGATAAGGTAGAAATATTGAATAGAAGAAGAAGAGGAAAGCAACACCACACAGAGTCTCACATCGCAGCGGAACAAAATATAATACAGAAATAAATCTTTATTGAGAGCTTTGAAAATACTTACAGTATCAGAGTACATCATACCATGGGACAGTTGTAATAGCCTGTTCCCATATACAACACACAGCGGAATAGTAGTAATATCATACGTCTGGACTCTTCCAGCTCGTCTCTTCATAGCAGTCGCTAACCTGAACCTGTACACTCCGGGCTAACCCGAGCATTTACAAAACACCGGGTCAGTCTGGTGAACCAGAGTGAGATAAACTCGCATAGTAATAAGGGTGAACCATCCAATCATGATTTTAAAGTTCAAAATCTTTTCAAAAGGAAAGGATAATCGTAAGACCAAATCCACACATAAATACGGACGGTTTTTACCTTACGATAACCCAAAACAGTTTGAAACCAATATCTTGTCTGATATTATAATAATGTCTAAACACAAGTAAATATCAATCTAGTGGAACGCTTGCATCTCACGCTCCACATATATAGTATACAATCAAAACCCGCAGGCGCTTATTGGATATTGGATTCCGACTTGACAAGGTATGGGTCCACCTTCCGATAGTGTATCTCTAGAGACGAATACACTGGGTTCAACAAGAACTTCTTGCAACCCGGCCCTCACATAACCGACCACTCATTTCGCTTGAGTGTATCGAATGTATATCACCGACGGTTGGGATCAGCAACCGTCTCCCGAAAAGGGACAGCATCGAAACATAGATTAAGAAACAAATAGGATTTCCTCTAGATAGGTGATTATACACCCTAATGGGAGCGACCCACATAGCCATGCTGCCTGCCCGATTTTTGTCATTTCCCGGTTGATGAGGCTTGAGGCCAGAATTAACTCTTGACATCTGGTCGCCATTCACTTTGAATGCCACATCGTCAGATCTGTCAGATATCACTAATTGACGTCCACAAAAATACTCTAGCTGGAAGCTAAGAGAACGGCAACTCCCCGCCAACAACTATCGTACGTTTGAAGAAATCAACGTACGTGACCCTTTGGAAATACTCTGTCAGACATTCGTCCATATACGTCATCCAGGAACAGGATGAACCGAAGGCACTCTCCTACCGCATCCAATATAGGAACCACCCCATGGATCAGTAGCGAGAAGTCCTTGCAACCCGTAGAATCCAACTACGACAGAATCACAGTTTATCTCTGTTTGCCAGGCAGAGAATATTAGTGGTTCTTCCGTGTATGATAGTCCACGGTCTTCAATGCTCCATTTCGAACATCTTCTGAGATCTTCACGTATTTGTTGGTCAGAATGGTTTTCGAATATAAATTCGATCCCGGTCTTTCCGTACCAACAATCGTATTGGACATATTTGATAGTCGGTGTTTTAACTATCAAAATATACAGTGTTTCAATCATGACACTCCAATGAGTTCATTGGTTCAGTATTCAGCATCACTTGGCCCATATCAAAACTGATTTACTTTTGTTAAATTAAAAACTTCTAATTCTTTAAATATTCAAAAATACGATATTTGAATACTCTAATTTGATTTAACTTTAATCGATTAACTATCATTAGACTTAACTCCATTCGCTCGACTCTAGATCACAGCGATCACAATGGTTACGCCTGATTCCCTCAGGAAACATCCGACCGCCGTAGGCTATTTGCAGCCTTGCGAATTACGCTAGCAGTCGTAAGCAATGGCAACTTAGCCGAATAATTATGTTTGGCTAATTCTATCTCGAATAACTATATTCCATTTCCCCATTTGAAATCTCATTTAAAATTCTCCTTTTTACTAGATCTCGTTTTCAAATAACGTTAATGTAAAGTTAACGCTTTTCACTTTAAATCTCACTTAAAGCCTCTGGTTTATAATAAACCCTTTTTATCGTAATCTCCTTTCACTTAATTCATATAATTGAGTACGTTTATTTCCTTTCACCATTCAATTGGCTTGCATCTCATATTCGGTAACTTTTTAAATGAATTCCCATTTAAAAATATATTCCTAAATTCATCATTAATTAAAATAATAACTTATTTCAACCATTAACTACTTTAGTAGTTAATCCCTTTATTAACTAAATTAAATATTAAATCCCTTTTAAATCCTTATTTAAATTCCAACAATATTCATTTAACTGTTTTAGTCAAAACACATTAACTTGATAAACAAATTCTAATTCCAGACGGTCGATTCAATTAACTCAAAAACTTGATTACCTCGTTAACCGATTTCAACAATCCTCGCTTTAAATTAATTAAAAATATAATTAATTTAGATAGATTCTAATTATTTGTTTTCTTTACAAAACAAATTTTCAAGGTTTAACCATTTAATTCATTTCTTATTCTTCAACTGGTAAATCTGATTAACATCAACATTTGCTTTGCAAAATAAATTCATAACAAATCAAAGTCTTAAACAAATAAAATATTTATTTATTTCTCTTAAATAACTTTTATTCAAATAATATAATTCAAATTTAACTCTGGTTATAAAATAAATTTTATAACCTCAACTCTATCGATTCACCTGACGGTGAATCAATATCTATAACTCGATTGGTTTTAAAGGCCATACTCTGCCAAACACTTAACCAATATCGCCCATTGGTTTAAACCAAACAGATGTTGAATATCCAGTCAATAATCAACCATCAAATCAATCACACAAACAGATCAGTTCAAAGATGATCATATGAAAATAAATAATACATTTGAGGAATCCGGTTGGATCCCTCCAACCTGTTCTTCCCTGTATTCAAATGGTTTTTCTCAAATTAGACGGTTCAGTTTTGTTTAACTGATGAATTTAATAACGACCATTTAACATCAACCATAAGAAATTCAAACAATTCAACCATTTAAACATGTTTATAAATAAACATGACCAACCAAGGTGAGTTACCTTTATTGGAACCAATCGTTAAAAATAACGATTTGGTATTTCACTGAAATTAAACACAGTTTAATTTCATCGGTTAAATCAACAAACAAGGGTATAACTAGCAAACAGGCAACCATCAGCAAGCAGAGCACACAAAATAAAAATACCCAATTTATATAAAATATAAAAAAAAGGTAACTGAGTGAGTTTAACTCACCTTGATCTGGTTTATTTCTGAAGCGGTTCCTTTCAATTAAATTAAACTAGTGTTTAATTTAATTAAAAATTCCAATAGCTTCCAGCTTCGTCTAAACCATTCCACACTGCAGTGTTCTCAATTTCGGTTCCAACGCATTTCATTTGGTCCAATTCTGATATAAATCATAAATAATATAAGTTTACGGTTTCTATGATTTATTTAAACAATTCATTTCTTAGTTGAAAATTTATTACCAACAAATTTTCTTTTTAATTCACGGTCAAGGGGCAGATGCAATATTACGTGGTTCGATTACTCCTACTTCTCATCCCTGTATTCTGCACCTTACTAAGGTTAATTATAATTAATATGAATGAATAAGGATTAGTTGGCATTATATTATAATTAAATTTCTATAATTACTTTGTAACATTGCGTATATAGGTTGATTTCTATTCTCCCATCCTTCATTCATGTTCCTTATATATGCACACAACAGCAGCCTTTCGCTAGTCCTTCAGCTGCCCCGCCTACAAGTATAAGTTGAAATCAGATCTCTAAACTATACATTATAACGTTAACTGAGATTATAAAATTAGTGTCAACTAATGCCATTTTAATTACTATTAATTAAGGCTAACTATGAATTTAATTCCGGAATAAGGCTGATTGTATTTTTCCCATTCGAACAGCTGCAGGTCTTTGTTTCAAGTGTAATAAGTTAATTAACTACTAATGATTGAATCAATACTCTAAGTAAAATTAACCACTTCCTAGTTAAGTTAGGTTCATACTAAAAATGTTTTATCACTTATAATAGAAATGGGCCGACTTCCCCTTTTCATGAATACTGGTCTTCGCTTTTCCTTCTAAACCCACTTCGCTGCCACCCTTGGTCACCGTCGCTCCACCTCTTCCGTCCACCAGACCGGCATCCACGACCCCCAATCCAAACGCCTACGTCCCCTCGACCTTCGCACCCAGGTCCCGTGCATCCAGGCTCCGCCATCTGTCAGTAAATGGGTCACCACCATCGCTGCTTTCGGATAGGATTCCGCCCTCCTCGACAAACACTAGCTCATCATCACCGTTCAGATGGAAGCCCCTTCGAAGCTGAACGTTATTGTATTCAAAGTTTTCAGATTTACTGAAAGATTCTGGAGTTTTTAAGGAAGAGAAAATCGGAGGATATAAGGCGTTCGTTTCTTTTTAATGTTGCTTGGAAATGAGTCTCTGAAGGAGTTTCAAAAGAAAATGGTTTTCGTTTTGCTCACTAGAAGGTAGAAAATGAAATATTCCAGCATCCTATTTTATAGTAGAAAATTGCGTGGGGGTCACGTTTTCCTTTGGTTTGGCAAACACGGAAGAGGTGGATTGGCAAGCACGGTAACGATAGTTTGGGGCTCAAGAAAAATATATGGAATTGTTTATTCTTACTTTATATTCATTCATGGTTTTACTGTAGCTGTCATAACAAGGAAAAGAAAATTTGGCATGAGCGGTAGGTACGTTTCTTTTTTTTTTTTGGTAGACTAAACTTTAAGTAACATGTGTACACTGTTCGCTTGTACGGGAAGTGGGGATGGACTGATATATATTTTTGTAATGTTATCAGTGAAACTTCATCGTGAAGTAACTCAATAAAACCACTACAGACGATTTCTGTTTTCTGATAAAAAGGCTAATCTTAGTGTAAAAAGTTATTCCGAACCCAATGGGACAGGTTTCGTCGAAATCTGAGGTCGTATGAAAAAATTTCCTTTATGAAACCAGAAATGAACACACGTTAAATTTTTCTACGGTCACCAGATAAATCAAATCAACTCGAAACTGCGAAGTCTGACAATAACTTTTCGATACGAACCCAACGGCACTAGTTTCATCGCATTCTGAGACTGTTGCCCTGGTAGGCTGTTTTTACCCCGAACCGCTATACCTCTTTTAACACCAAATTTTCCGGTCTCTAAAAATAACAAACTATATACCTATCCTGGCTCTAATCGACGATACGAACTCAACGGAACTGGTTTCGTGGCCTAATTCGATCGTCTGCTCAAGTTACACTCAAATATCCCTTTATTTATTTAAATACGCGCTATAGAAATTGAACGGGCGTTTACGGCTACCGTGGTCACATACGACATCGGTTTTCCACTCCATTCACCATCATACAATAATTTAGCGATACGGTTCTAATGAAACTAATTTCATCGAAATCTGAGTCCGTTTGCAAAACGATTATTTTAAAGGCCTATAATTTAATAACGATTTTCCATAGCGACTATTTGAAATTTGATTTGGCCATAACTTACTATCTATAACACGAAATCTGGATTTTTCTCTTTCATATGAAAATTATCGTCAGTACGGTTCCAACGTGTCTTGTTTCACAGAAATCCGACTTATATCGAATCCTGTATTCTCAGTTGAAGTTCAAACTCGAATTTACGAACTGCAGCGCTATTTCCAAGCTCTAATTTATATTATATATAAATTATAACGTTCAACTTTGTTTCAATAACGAATTAAATACTAAATTCCATTAATGTTCCCGATATAATATTTAAAATAAATAAATTAAATTAAATATTTAACGGGCAAAAATACGGGTCGTTACATTCTTCCCCCCTTAAAATAATTTCGTCCTCGAAATTGCTAAGGTAAGAAAGAATGTTATAAACTCATTAATTTCAAATCTAATTTTATTTTAAATCGAAAATCAATTCAATACTGTAAATAAATATTTTCACAAATATCGAAAATTTTCTAACACTTTAAATTTTTGAAAAATTTCGTCAGCACCCCCTCTGTACGGCTCAATCGGCACAATTCCAACTCGCCTTTCTAGGCCTTCTCCAATTCAAAAGAAAATGAAACAGCCAAGTGGCTTGCCAAACAGGCTCATAAATCACCAAATCCAAATAAATGTGTACCTTTTTGTCGGGCATATCATTATATCCTTTCCGTCTGCTGCCCTGTTAGCATATACAAATGCATTCCCAAACGAAATTCCAACTTTTATCCTCATAACCAAATCTTTCACACGTCCAAGCCAAACCTCATTCTTAACTCAATTTCCATCCATTATCAATTCCAACCTTAACTTACCAGTCCAACACCATTTCAGATTCCTGTCTCCCAGTTCAAATCAGATTCTGCTCGATATATTATATCACGATTCAATTCCCAGTTAATTAGTTTCAATTCAGCTTGTATTTTCTTTCCCAAATTCTATTTAATTTTGTTTTTGTTCGAACAATTTCCCTGGGAGTTTTTTTTTAAACAGTTCAGCTCTTTCAAAAATCAAATATTCCTTTTCAGGATTCAAAACAACTTGTTTTTCTCAAAGCAAATTTAAACAAAATCTTTGGTAGTAATCCGTCACTTAGAACTCGAAAATGAACACCGATAATGGCGCGCACATCATCGGAATCTATTTTCCAGTTGTCGAAGTGAGTTCAATACTATATCACTTTCAAAACCATTTCTAAACACTTCCATTTTGAAATCAGTTCAAAATATCCTTTGCAAGGCTTGTAAAACAATTTAAAAACCTCCCAGGATTTTAAAATTCTCATATATTAAGTCCAATTCCATTTTCAACCACTTGTCCAAATTTCCCAAGTTTTAATTTCAATTCTGATTTAAATTCAGATTTAACTCCTCTGATTTTCATATATCTCACTTATATGAATTCTGATTGGTTATATATATAACCATTTCACATTTTAAAATTTTATTGGATTATAATCACAACCAACACATCCAATATATTATAATTACAATATATATATTTCCTCTATATCAAAATATACTTTGGGTAAAATTATTTCATTTACCCTCTTTTCAAAACATATCGTGACGACCCATCGTATTCGAGTGTTTATAAACCCCTATCGATACAGTGGATCAAACTGATCGATCAGAACTCATAAACAACTCAACCGATAAATCTCCACAATATAAAACAACTTTTATAAAATCTACAAATACGTTCACTCGTATATATACACTCAACTCAATCTAGGGTATTGCTAACCCCATCTCTACTGAGTCACACCACAGAGCCAAGGTAATCACTTAACCTTTAGCTCTGATACCACTGTAACGAACCGGGATTTTCGACTCCGAAAATCAACATCAAACTACCATGTTGACTATTCAGACATCGAACATTCTAGATCATTAATAGAAAGAAGTTAGAGGGTGAGAATAGATAAGGTAGAAATATTGAATAGAAGAAGAAGAGGAAAGCAACACCACACAGAGTCTCACATCGCAGCGGAACAAAATATAATACAGAAATAATCTTTATTGAGAGCTTTGAAAATACTTACAGTATCAGAGTACATCATACCATGATACAGTTGTAATAGCCTGTTCCCATATACAACACACAGCGGAATAGTAGTAATATCATACGTCTGGACTCTTCCAGCTCGTCTCTTCATAGCAGTCGCTAACCTGAACCTGTACACTCCGGGCTAACCCGAGCATTTACAAAACACCGGGTCAGTCTGGTGAACCAGAGTGAGATAAACTCGCACAGTAATAAGGGTGAACCATCCAATCATGATTTTAAAGTTCAAAATCTTTTCAAAAGGAAAGGATAATCGTAAGACCAAATCCACACATAAATACGGACGGTTTTTACCTTACGATAACCCAAAACAGTTTGAAACCAATATCTTGTCTGATATTATAATAATGTATAAACACAAGTAAATATCAATCTAGTGGAACGCTTGCATCTCACGCTCCACATATATAGTATACAATCAAAACCCGCAGGCGCTTATTGGATATTGGATTCCGACTTGACAAGGTATGGGTCCACCTTTCGATAGTGTATCTCTAGAGACGAATACACTGGGTTCAACAAGAACTTCTTGCAACCCGGCCCTCACATAACCGACCACTCATTTCGCTTGAGTGTATCGAATGTATATCACCAACGGTTGGGATCAGCAACCGTCTCCCGAAAAGGGACAGCAACGAAACATAGATTAAGAAACAAATAGGATTTCCTCTAGATAGGTGATTATACACCCTAATGGGAGCGACCCACATAGCCATGCTGCCTGCCCGATTTTTGTCATTTCCCGGTTGATGAGGCTTGAGGCCAGAATTAACTCTTGACATCTGGTCGCCATTCACTTTGAATGCCACATCGTCAGATCTGTCGGATATCACTAATTGACGTCCACAAAAATACTCTAGCTGGAAGCTAAGAGAACGGCAACTCCCCGCCAACAACTATCGTACGTTTGAAGAAATCAACGTATGTGACCCTTTGGAAATACTCTGTCAGACATTCGTCCATATACGTCATCCAGGAACAGGATGAACCGAAGGCACTCTCCTACAGCATCCAATATAGGAACCACCCCATGGATCAGTAGCGAGAAGTCCTTGCAACCCGTAGAATCCAACTACGACAGAATCACAGTTTATCTCTGTTTGCCAGGCAGAGAATATTAGTGGTTCTTCCGTGTATGATAGTCCACGGTCTTCAATGCTCCATTTCGAACATCTTCTGAGATCTTCACGTATTTGTTGGTCGGAATGGTTTTCGAATATAAATTCGATCCCGGTCTTTCCGTACCAACAATCGTATTGGACATATTTGATAGTCGGTGTTTTAACTATCAAAATATACAGTGTTTATATCATGACACTCCAATGAGTTCATTGGTTCAGTATTCAGCATCACTTGGCCCCTATCAAAACTGATTTACTTTTGTTAAATTAAAAACTTCTAATTCTTTAAATATTCAAAAATACGATATTTGAATACTCTAATTTGATTTAACTTTAATCGATTAACTATCATTAGACTTAACTCCATTCGCTCGACTCTAGATCACAGCGATCACAATGGTTACGCCTGATTCCCTTAGGAAACATCCGACCGCCGTAGGCTATCTGCAGCCCTGCGAATTACGCTAGTAGTCGTAAGCAATGGCAACTTAGCCGAATAATTATGTTTGGCTAATTCTATCTCGAATAACTATATTCCATTTCCCCATTTGAAATCTCATTTAAAATTCTCCTTTTTACTAGATCTCGTTTTCAAATAACGTTAATGTAAAGTTAACGCTTTTCACTTTAAATCTCACTTAAAGCCTCTGGTTTATAATAAACCCTTTTTATCGTAATCTCCTTTCACTTAATTCATATAATTGAGTACGTTTATTTCCTTTCACCATTCAATTGGCTTGCATCTCATATTCGGTAACTTTTTAAATGAATTCCCATTTAAAAATATATTCCTAAATTCATCATTAATTAAAATAATAACTTATTTCAACCATTAACTACTTTAGTAGTTAATCCCTTTATTAACTAAATTAAATATTAAATCCCTTTTAAATCCTTATTTAAATTCCAACAATATTCATTTAACTGTTTTAGTCAAAACACATTAACTTGATAAACAAATTCTAATTCCAGACGGTCGATTCAATTAACTCAAAAACTTGATTACCTCGTTAACCGATTTCAACAATCCTCGCTTTAAATTAATTAAAAATATAATTAATTTAGATAGATTCTAATTATTTGTTTTCTTTACAAAACAAATTTTCAAGGTTTAACCATTTAATTCATTTCTTATTCTTCAACTGGTAAATCTGATTAACATCAACATTTGCTTTGCAAAATAAATTCATAACAAATCAAAGTCTTAAACAAATAAAATATTTATTTATTTCTCTTAAATAACTTTTATTCAAATAATATAATTCAAATTTAACTCTGGTTATAAAATAAATTTTATAACCTCAACTCTATCGATTCACCTGACGGTGAATCAATATCTATAACTCGATTGGTTTTAAAGGCCATACTCTGCCAAACACTTAACCAATATCGCCCATTGGTTTAAACCAAACAGATGTTGAATATCCAGTCAATAATCAACCATCAAATCAATCACACAAACAGATCAGCTCATAGATGATCATATGAAAATAAATAATACATTTGAGGAATCCTGTTGGATCCCTCCAACCTGTTCTTCCCTGTATTCAAATGGTTTTTCTCAAATCAGACGGTTCAGTTTTGTTTAACTGATGAATTTAATAACGACCATTTAACATCAACCATAAGAAATTCAAACAATTCAACCATTTAAACATGTTTATAAATAAACATGACCAACCAAGGTGAGTTACCTTTATTGGAACCAATAGTTAAAAATAACGATTTGGTATTTCACTGAAATTAAACACAGTTTAATTTCATCGGTTAAATCAACAAACAAGGGTATAACTAGCAAACAGGCAACCATCAGCAAGCAGAGCACACAAAATAAAAATACCCAATTTATATAAAATATAAAAAAAGGTAACTGAGTAAGTTTAACTCACCTTGATCTGGTTTGTTTCTGAAGCGGTTCCTTTCAATTAAATTAAACTAGTGTTTAATTTAATTAAAAATTCTAATAGCTTCCAGCTTCGTCCAAACCATTCCACACTGCAGTGTTCTCAATTTCGGTTCCAACGCATTTCATTTGGTCCAATTATGATATAAATCATAAATAATATAAGTTTACGGTTTCTACGATTTATTTAAACAATTCATTTCTTAGTTGAAAATTTATTACCAACAAATTTTCTTTTTAATTCACGGTCAAGGGGCAGATGCAATATTACGTGGTTCGATTACTCCTACTTCTCATCCCTGTATTCTGCACCTTACTAAGGTTAATTATAATTAATATGAATGAATAAGGATTAGTTGGCATTATATTATAATTAAATTTCTATAATTACTTTGTAACATTGCGTATATAGGTCGATTTCTGTTCTCCCATCCTTCATTCATGTTCCTTATATATGCACACAACAGCAGCCTTTCGCTAGTCCTTCAGCTGCCCCGCCTACAAGTATATGTTGAAATCAGATCTCTAAACTATACATTATAACGTTAACTGAGATTATAAAATTAGTGTCAACTAATGCCATTTTAATTACTATTAATTAAGGCTAACTATGGATTTAATTCCGGAATAAGGCTGATTGTATTTTTCCCATTCGAACAGCTGCAGGTCTTTGTTTCAAGTGTAATAAGTTAATTAACTACTAATGATTGAATCAATACTCTAAGTAAAATTAACCACTTCCTAGTTAAGTTAGGTTCATACTAAAAATGTTTTATCACTTATAATAGAAATGGGCCGACTTCCCCTTTTCATGAATACTGGTCTTCGCTTTTCCTTCTAAACCCACTTCGCTGCCACCCTTGGTCACCGTCTCTCCACCTCTTCCGTCCACCAGACCGGCATCCACGACCCCCAATCCAAACGCCTACGTCCCCTCGACCTTCGCACCCAGGTCCCGTGCATCCAGGCTCCGCCATCCGTCAGTAAATGGGTCACCACCATCGCTGCTTTCGGATAGGATTCCGCCCTCCTCGACAAACACTAGCTCATCATCACCGTTCAGATGGAAGCCCCTTCGAAGCTGAACGTTATTGTATTCAAAGTTTTCAGATTTACTGAAAGATTCTGGAGTTTTTAAGGAAGAGAAAATCGGAGGATATAAGGCGTTCGTTTCTTTTTAATGTTGCTTGGAAATGAGTCTCTGAAGGAGTTTCAAAAGAAAATGGGTTTCGTTTTGCTCACTGGAAGGAAGAAAATGAAATATTCCAGCATCCTATTTTATAGTAGAAAATTGTGTGGGGGTCACGTTTTCCTTTGGTTTGGCAAACACGGAAGAGGTGGATTGGCAAGCACGGTAACGATAGTTTGGGGCTCAAGAAAAATATATGGAATTGTTTATTCTTACTTTATATTCATTCATGGTTTTACTGTAGCTGTCATAACAAGGAAAAGAAAATTTGGCATGAGCGGTAGGTACGTTTCTTTTTTTTTTTTGGTAGACTAAACTTTAAGTAACATGTGTACACTGTTCGCTTGTACGGGAAGTGGGGATGGACTGATATATATTTTTGTAATGTTATCAGTGAAACTTCATCGTGAAGTAACTCAATAAAACCACTACAGACGATTTCTGTTTTCTGATAAAAAGGCTAATCTTAGTGTAAAAAGTTATTCCGAACCCAATGGGACAGGTTTCGTCGAAATCCGAGGTCGTATGAAAAAAATTCCTTTATGAAACCAGAAATGAACACACGTTAAATTTTTCTACGGTCACCAGATAAATCAAATCAACTCGAAACTGCAAAGTCTGACAATAACTTTTCGATACGAACCCAACGGCACTAGTTTCATCGCATTCTGAGACTGTTGCCCCGGTAGGCTGTTTTTACCCCGAACCGCTATACCCCTTTTAACACCAAATTTTCCGGTCTCTAAAAATAACAAACTATATACCTATCCTGACTCTAATCGACGATACGAACTCAACGGAACTGGTTTCGTGGCCTAATTCGATCGTCTGCTCAAGTTACACTCAAATACCCCTTTATTTATTTAAATACGCGCTATAGAAATTGAACGGGCGTTTACGGCTACCGTGGTCACATACGACATCGGTTTTCCACTCCATTCACCATCATACAATAATTTAGCGATACGGTTCTAATGAAACTAATTTCATCGAAATCTGAGTCCGTTTGCAAAATGATTATTTTAAAGGCCTATAATTTAATAACGATTTTCCATAGCGACTATTTGAAATTTGATTTGGCCATAACTTACTATCTATAACACGAAATCTGGATTTTTCTCTTTCATATGAAAATTATCGTCAATACGGTTCCAACGTGTCTTGTTTCACAGAAATCCGACTTATATCGAATCCTGTATTCTCAGTTGAAGTTCAAACTCGAATTTATGAACTACAGCGCTATTTCCAAGCTCTAATTTATATTATATATAAATTATAACGTTCAACTTTGTTTCAATAACGAATTAAATACTAAATTCCATTAATATTCCCGATATAATATTTAAAATAAATAAATTAAATTAAATATTTAACGGGCAAAAATACGGGTCGTTACAATAACCGTCACAAATGCTATTATTTGCATCAGGTCCTTAGGAACCGAAGCAAACGTACTGAAGCAAATAGCTTTACTTGCATCGGTGCCATAGGAACTGAAGCAAATGCTCCAAAGCAACTAGAAATTATTATAATCAAAGCAAGCATACATACCAATAATAATAAACACTAGCTTAATTACATATGTTATAATAAATAATTTTCTATGATTAATAAATATCAATAAATAATTTATAATGACTAATTAATTTTTAAGCTTAATATTGTGTTATATTTAACTATTAATAATTAGTAAATTATAATTAATATTTATGAACTACATTTTAGAATTAATAAATAAATAAATAATATTAAATAAAGTGATATTTTGTATAATAAATAATTTTAAATAATTATTAATTAGTTAATAATTAGTAGTAAAAAATTAATAATTAATAATTAGTAGTAAATAATATAATTAATTATTAATCAAGTAGAATTAAATAAGAATAATTAATAATTAATAGCTAATAAACAAGAAGTAAATTAATAAATTATAGTTAATAAACTGAGAATTAGTAAATAACTGTTAATTTTATTTATTATTGTAAGCAATTGATAGTCAATAAAAGTAAATAATAGTTTATGAACATAATTAATAAATTAAAATTAAATAAATAGTAATTAGTAAATACATGTAATCATTAATATATAATCAATAATCTATTATATTAATTATAATAATTAGTAAATAGTGACGAATAATTAATTTATAATAAATAGCAATTAGTTATTCATTATCACTATTAAGTATATAATAATTAAAAATTAATAACTTATTCAAAATAATTAACTTTTATTAATTTAATATTAATTCATTATTACTGAGTAGTAATAACAATTACTAGTTAATAATTAAAATGAATAACAAATAATAGGTCATGTATAATAATTAACTATTGTTAATTATTAACAGTTAGTAAATAATATTTAATGAATAATATCGATTATTTGATAATTAACATTTACTTTTGAATAATTAAGAAGTAATAGTTAATAACTGATACTTGGCAATTAAGACTAATATTTTAATATTTACCATTTAGTAATTAATTTTTTGCAGTTAACAATTACCATTAAATAATCACTTTTAATAATTACTTTAAAAAATTACAAAAAACTAGTAATTAGTAATTAATATTGGTTTTTTAAAAGTTAGTAAATACTACTAAATAACTAACTATTAGTAATCAATATTTCATACTTAATATTTACTCTTTGGAATATAGAATTATAATCAATTAATAACTAATTAATTTAATAAATAAAGTTTAACATTTAACATTTTATTAATAAGTAATATTTGGTAATAATTAATAATTAGCTATTAATTAATAATTACTATTAAATAATCAGTTATTGATAATTATACACTAATTAAGAATTAATATTATATTTTTAATAGCCATATGATAAAATGTTGATAATTCCTATGTGTAATTACTTTTAATAACTAATAAATGTATGATATTTGTGTTATATTATTATTTTTAATTGTGCTTTAATTTGAATCCATAACTGTATATACAAAATTGAAAATACATTAAAAATATAGAACATATACAAAATTGAAAATGTAAAAGAGATACAGAAATAAAAATACAGAATAAATACAAAATTGACCAAAATATTTCAACATAATCAAAAGTACAGAGTAGATACAACAACGAAAATTAAAAATACTAGACAAATACAATCAGTTAAGGTAATCCTATAGCAATCACTTCATTTCTTATGTTATCTCGTAGCAAGGCCACGTTATGTCTTATGTTGTTTTTTCACTCTCTACAAGTACCATAACAATTGTCTTCTGTCCAGAATACGAGGGTACTACGAACGATACTACCCACAGTTTTAAATGTATGACTGGTTCTAGTGCTCACGGAAGAATGTATAACTTTCCAAACCAAGGGTGAGTTTGAGGTAAGCGGAAGCGGAAAATTATAGCGAACCATTTAGTTAAGCAGAGAATGCGTTTGCGGGTTTACGCGGACCATTTTACTTTTGTTTTTCTACTTTAATTACTTTATGTTTAAAACATAATATATAGTATCACTAAAGCAGAATAACACAACAAATGACGGACGTTGAGGGGTAGAATAAATATTTTTTTAATTTAATTAATTTATGTTTAAAACTTGAGTCGATTAAAACGACGGATGTTCCAGACGGCGGTCGACCTAGCCGGTTAGGTCGTGGGAGTCCAGGGGGCAGCGTCCCCGGCGAGGTCTGAGGCAACGCTCCGTCAAGGTATATCTCAATTGTTTTCTATTTTAAAATGAACAAAAAAACTTAATGGAAAAATTAAAACTTAAAACTTAAAACAACTATTTTAAATTGGAAAATTTTAAACAGCCATTTGTTTCACGGTATTTCATCTCTTTTTTTTTTAAAAAAAGAAGGAGAATAAAACAATTTTTTTAGTTAACCGAGTAAAAATGCTAAAACTTAAAACAAGAGAAACAAGCTGAAGAAACCTACTCTTAAAATTTACAAAATACGCAGCCCAGAAAAACTTGTACAGTCAACAAACGCACGTAACCCATTAGCAGCCCACACAAGTAGTCCCGATACCCTAACCGACCTATCCTTACTGCAATTAAAAAAATAGAAAAAAAATATGAAGAAAGAGAAACGAGACGAAAAAGAATTTGTTCTGGATTCGAAATCAAAATCCAAGTAGCGAATGGGAACAGGGGATTGGTTAGTATGGGTGTGCAGTTTTGGGTTAAAGTGTTCTCTAATGAGGTGAGGTGGATTTGCGGGTTTGGGATCGCGGCTATTCCGATGATGGCTAGTGATGATTGACGATGGAGGCGAGAAGGTTGAAAAGGTGCGATTCATTTGGGGTGGAGAAGCGATGTCAGGTTTGCGGTGGTTGGGAGTTTAGGCATAGTTATGGAGTATTTTGTCGGGTAGAGAATGGGTTTTTGATGTTGGAGGCAAATTGAAGGCTGATAGTGGTGATTGGATCGGTTTTCCGAGTTTGTGAAATGAAATAATTTGCAAGGAGGTGAAGGGGTTTGTTGAGTCGTTCCTGGTGTGTTGGTTTCAGTTATGGGTGAGAGTTGTAGTCGGGTTCATGAAGGAGATGGAAGGGCAGGTCAGGTAATTGTGTGGGTGATGAAGCTGGTTCTGGTCATGTTGTGGTCGGAAGAAAGTGATGCTGAAGTGTTTCTGGTGAAGCTTATATTATAAGCCGCCATAAGTATGTTTTTTCTTTAGAACGAAGTTCGCTCTCTCGAAAACAGGAAGGGTCGCTGCTGTTAGAGAAACAATCAGGTAATTAATCAAACTTGCTTGCTGCTAGTTTTTCCTTGTAAAATTAAAAACATATATCAGTGCTAATTTGAAGTCGTGCATGCACTATCAAACTATGGTCAACAACATAGCAAAAAGTACAATGAGGACATATGTTTTAAGTTATATCAGAATCTATTGATGAAAATAAGTGGCTCTTGTGAAAAACTAGAAGTGGAAAGAAATTACATGACAAATAAAGTGCGGTATTTCTTTATACCAGAATCCATTATGATTCTCTCTTTTATACCAACATTGAAGTGTGGTATGTCATTTTATGAGAAGTTGACACTAAGGTAATAACATAATTTTGATGTTATGTTTGGAATATTTACCAGCATTATTTCCTTGCCTGGCAGTCCAAAATCTGAAAGTAACAACCATACATCATGGAAGTTCAACGCTAGTGCGTGTGTAATGAAAATCAACCCTTTGAAAACTCAGCAATATGACTATGCCTAACATCTCTGTGCACTCATCAGTTACACAAAACATTATTTTATTTACTGGCCAAAAAAATGACAGTAAACAATCGTATCAAGTTGTTAAATACTACTCAAGCAGATGTTACTCATATGTAAGAAGATAAGAATACACGACAGTCTTTGATTTGTTTTTGTCCCGTTAATATAAGGTGCATTTAGAATCACATAATATGTTGCCTTCTTACATTATGATGTGACCCACGCATGTTTCATATATGTATCTGCTCACTTCATCATGCTGTTAATGTATGCTGTAACAACAGAATATTAATTGTGTTTGACTTTCAATTTTTCTTGCTTTGCTGTATACACATTTAGTTAACCACTTGTAGTATACACATCTAGTTAACCACATAGAAAACACTCAATCGGTTTGAGTATAATGTATGTTTCTCTCCACAACTTCTACCCAAAAATTCAATATGTCCTACTCGTGCAACATGCACAGCTTGGCGTATAAAATGCTCAGTATGATATAATGCATGTTTACATTCAGCACATATATGTAATTTTTCTTCAACTTGGTTGTCTTTAAACATGTCCAGACTACAAGTCACTACATAGTCTGATACAATGTCTACAAAATAATATGATACAATGTTAAACCCAATTTAGTTTATTTTTTTTCTAGTGTAAGCATAGTAACACGTTTTAGTACTAATATTATTCCATATAGTTAACAGTGGTACATATGTCATTTATTTTACTACAAACCAATTTTGTTCTAATTCACCCAAATTTTTTTCTATATTTTTATTAATCCTTATATTTACACTTGTAGGCGATTAGTATAATGTTATTGAACTTGCAATGTACGGACACAGCCAAGATATAAAGGCCAACTTCTTGTTTACTAACTTTGTTTTGTTTATGCACGTTCTCAGCGCGATAGGAGCATAACTACTATATAAGCGCAGTAGCAGGGTCGGATAATGGTTGTTATTTAGTAAAAATGTCCAAAGATATTATAAATTTTAGGGGAGTCAGTCCTGACCATTTCTTCTAACCATTTCTCATAGGTTTATACTTCTTTGTAGCTTCAATTACAGGTTTACAGTATGCACAACAATCCTACAAAGTGGGTTATTCTTTCTAGGGGTGAGCAAACGGTTGGTTCGGTTCGGTTATATGTAAAAAATTGAAAACCAAACTGAAACCAATTGGTACATTAAACGAACCAAACCAAACTGATTTAATTTAAAACCAAACCCGAACCAAACTAATTCGGTTCGGTTTGGTTCGGTTTTTTTTCGTTTATGAAATTTTATCAAACTCGGACTGCAAGCAAAACAACTATAACTATAAACTAGAGACTGAACAAGCAAACACTACTACAAGACAACAATTCTACATGATGATATAATCGAAACGCAACTGGTGACTCACAGTTCTACAAGTTCACAACCAACAAGATACACATTCCTATTTACAAAACAAAACATAAGACCTGGAACATATTGGAATGGAATAAGTAATACACAATCCTACTGTCACAGCTCCAATTTCAAATGCAAGTTGAAAATAGCAACAAAACAATTTGCAATTCATTTACAAAAAATGGACAAGCCTTTTATCTTTCATTTTGTTGTCACAATGCCAAATCATATAGCAAGCTACTCTCAAAATTTTGACATACCAAGGCCTGTTCCAAAGGAAAAACATAAATTTTAAAGCCATTGAATTAACATGATAATGAAAAAAAAACAAAATTACTTGAACCCTGAGATAAAAGCACTAGCAGACTACACTTGCATTCCCAAAACAATATACATGATGCTATTTTTTAACTGGAAATTGTTGTTTTATCTGAAACAATTTGGGTACATAGCAATAAGAATACATGACCCCTTCTGAATTCTGGATCTTACATATAATGTAGCACTGCTGTTTTTGCTTAAAAAACATAGATAAGGTAGCACCGGGCACCAGTGAAAAAGAATGTAGTAATGCTAAGATAATGTAGAGTAGAACCAGTAAGATAAATGTAGTAGAAACAATGAAATTTTGAGACAGAAGCACCCAATTTCAAACCCAAAAAAGAAAAGAAATGAATAATCAAACACACCTAAATGTCCCCGTGAACATAAGTGATGAACAAGCAAGGGCAGCACTGTTGAAATCAGCAAATCGAAACTGGTTTGTGTCTTGCCATGAATTATGATCGTTTTAAACCCTAATCAGTTATTTTGTCAAATCCGAAGAAAGTGAAGCATAAAAAATTGGGGCACAACATGCAGAGAATTTTAGGTGAGAAGTGAGAATTGAGAAGAAAAATACGATCTTTGTTTGCTTTATGCGTAGGTTACAGAAAGAGAAGTAAAATTTAATTCACACGAGAAATTTGGAAGGATGCTTTGATTCCTGAAATAAGGCTCCTCGTTTCCTTACCTATCCCTTGAAAAGCGCAAATCACATATATTAAGAAGGAAATAAATATTAAATAATAAGTGTGGTGCCATTGTTAAATTTATTCGGTTATATCAGTTGGGCCAAAATTCATTATCTGAAAACCAAACTCGAACCGATAACGAAATAAAAAGTAAAACAAAAACCAAACCCAACCAATTAACCGGTAAAACCAAACCAAATTAACCAAACTAGTTCGGTTCAAACCAAATAATGCTCACCCCTAATTCTTTCCATCCACATGGATAAATAAACTGAGTGCTCTGTTAATTTAATTTATATTACTTTGGATGTCTTACAAATCATATATATATATATATATATATATATATATATATATATATATAATTCCAGCTTTTATTTACTACTACTCATGTGATCTTGCTTGAAATAACAATGGTCAAGTTTTCAAAGATTTTCTCATTAAGGAAAGGTTTAAAATTTCCTAACTGGAATTGTTTTAGCTTCTTGCTTTTATGGTATTTTTTAATTCTATAATAATTCAAGTATCAAAAAACAAATAAAATGTTGTAAAAAGTTCAAGATTTTTTTTAATGGTATTTAGGAAATGACCTATATTGGACAACCCTTTGATTGACCTGTTTTTAAGTGATACCCTTGGCAATTTCCTGTAACTCACCTTAAATTCTGACATTACTTCTTGTTGCAAGCCCCTTTAATAATGTTTATGATATTTTTTATTGGAAAACTGCTTTGGATTTCCATTTGTCATGCTTTGTGATATTTTTGTTATTTCTTAAATATATTGTGAAAAGAAAATGTGCTTATGAAGTATAACTTTTTGTTGACATTGCATGTATTACTATTTACAGGGCATTATGAATTTCTTGGATGTGTGAAAATGGGCTACAACGTTGTTGCCATTTCAGATGATATAACATGGTTTATTCTTATCTTCCTTTCTCTCAAATATTCTATATTAAGTTATTGTAGATTTATACGTAAAAAAGTTCTTTGATATACACACACACACACACTTCCATTTTATGTCAGCAGCATGTGTGTGAGCTGCGCAGCGCATGATGCATAGCAGTAGGTACTTCACTTTAGTGCATGTCACATTGTTAGATGAAGAGAGAAGGTAATTTATAATAATAATAAGTGTTATGATAAAATGTACTTGTTATGTATTCCATATCTTTGTATTAGCTAAGGCAACTTTTTTCTTGTCCAGGTCGGAGATGAATGAGAAGCTTCTAGCTCAGTATACCGTTTGCAGTGTATATATCAGTATAATTTTGATTGTATAATTGTTATGGTGGTGCTTGCTGACATGCTTTACACGGTAAAGAAATTTGAATGTTTCATGTTTTGTTCTGATTGTATAATTGTGTATAAATATAGGTTTCGTTTTGATTGTAAAATTTGCATTGCGTTTCAGTATATATATACTTGAAAACTGAAGTACCAGAGAAATCTGAACGTTGTTATAGTCTATGAGTAAATGGTTTAGCATATGTGGGCGTAATTATTTCAATGCATTTACTAATTTTGTAGTTGTGATTTGATATTGTTTCAGGTTTTAAAACCTGAAACAGTATCATTTTTTTTTCCTTCAGGCAGCATTTGTGTCGGTTGTTGTTAAACAATCGACACAAATGACGGTTATTTGCGTCTGCCATTTCTAAACAACCGACACGAATAAGCGTTATTTGATTCAATGTGCACAATCATATACGTCGGTCGTTGACAAACAACCGACGCAAATAATGTTTATTTGTGTCGGTCATACAACCGACGCAACAGAAATTGCCTTGTTGTGTCGTCTTCATTTGCGTCGGTCGTAAAACCGAAGCAACAGGGGAATAAAGACCGACATAAATAAGTAGTTTTGTAGTAGTGGAGATGTGAAAGGACTAGAGATAAACCCAAGAGGACATCGACCTTTCACTATCGAAGCGGTGGTTGAGGGTAGACACCACATGGATGTTTAGATTGTTTGCTTAGGGCTTGTCGCTTAGCTCTTATAGTCTTTACTAGTTAAGAGAGGGGCAAAGGTAGGGCCATAGCCACCATAGAAAAACAGACCCTCGGGATATTTGTGTGAGAGGCTCTTAAAGGCGGGCCTGCACAAATATAAGAAAAGCTCTCGACCGAGTTCTGTGTATAGCCCTGCCACGGAACTCGGGCACGCACACATGATAGGTGTGCGGGTTAGGCATCGAATACGTTTGGCAATACGTACGTGGGAAAGTCTAGGTACACACATGTCTGCTCTGGGTGGTGTATCGTAGACTTGAGGGCGTTATTCGATGATGGCAGTCATTACGCCTACGAAATATAGTTATCATGGTTCCATGTAGACGTAGCGCCATTATATACAGAGATCTGTACGTCACTTGGACGTCGGGTGAGGGACTGCGTATATTCCTGCGATGATACGATGAGGACTGTGCGAATGGGGTACCATGGGGTGTACCTTAATTTGGGGTAGCTACATATGTATTATATTAGGTTAATCTACTAGGGAGTAGATGGGTACAACGAGTGTGTGTGTAAGCGTGGAGCGCTATTGACACCAATAACCAAATAAATAAGAAAATTTAACTGAACGGTGTATGTAGGATTGTCCAAAGTGTGTACTTTAAATTCATTCTCATAGAACTTATGTTCTGACCCCCTCCTCATAACACAGTTACAGGTTAGGCTTGAGACAGAGATGTTATAGCTTTGGATACTGGCTAGGCAGTACTACTATTAAGATAAAGCTATGTTTTGATTATATTATATTTTGTTCCTTCCGCTGTGAGATGTTTTCCGAGCTCTGACATGTTTTATGTCTTTATCTTTTTCTGCAGGATACGAGAGCAAACCAACACGGGTTTCGATGGATTGGGTTTTTGAAAAAAAAATCGGTCTGCCGAGACCCGTGTTGTTACAAAAACATCCCCTCAAGTCAGTTACAACATTATCTTGGTTCCTTTCCTGAATCCTTTCCTCTTCTCTTTTCGCAGCATGTTTGGGGACCCCAACTTTCCAGAGGGTATCCCTGTCTGACTTGGTTCAGCAGTTACTGGAAACTACACCATCAACCGAAGGGTAAGAAGATTCCCAAGATCCCTCTCCAGCCTGGTTGCTTCTCCTATTCCACTGAGCCAAGGTATTTCTAAACTCATCTATATATGCGCTCATATACACACACTCAACCTTCAGCTCAATCTAGGGTATTGTTAACCTCATCTCTACTGAGTCACGCCACAGAGCCAAGGTAATTACTTAAACTTCAGCTCTGATGCCACTGTAACGACCCGGGGGATTCGCGATCCTGAGTACTCGACATAAATCCCAATGTCGACTATTCAAGCATCGGAAATACCGGACAGTCCATGATAGAAATTAGAGGATGAGAATAAATAAGATAGAAACTTAGAATAGAAGAAGAAGAACATACAACATCATAGTGAATTAGAATCTCATAGCAGAACGAACAATATATAATAGATACATAACACTAAAATAAAATCAGTATATGTATACGGTAACATTTATCAGAGTATAACACTTACAACATAGCGGAAATAAACAACAGCTATATAAATGCTGCTGAAGCCTCCTGCTCTAGTTTTCCAAGTATATCTGTAAAATCCCGACTACTTGAGTGCCCATAAAATATTTGGCACCCAAGAGTCTAGGGAAAACTAAACAAAACAAACTTTGTGTCAGTCATGGGACTAGTGTAAGTAAAACAATTTAAAAACAGTTTGAGCAATTAAAACAATATCTAATAAGACCACGCCGTATAACACGGAATGGGTTTTCCCCCTATGAATATCCAAAACATTTGATTCAACTTTCAAAATCCTTTTGGAAGAAACGATAATCTTTATATCAAAACTCTTTTGATATTATAATAATGTCTATCAACCACAATTAATAATCATCTAGCATAAACGCTTTCATCTCACGTTCTACATATATAGTATACAATCAAAAACACGAGCACTTATTGGGTAATGGATTTCCAACTATGACAAGGTATGGAACTACCTTCTGATAGTGTACATCTAGAGAGGAATTCACTGGGTTCAACAAGAACATCTTGCAACGCGGCCACACATGACCGACCACTCATTTCGCTTGAGTGTATCGAATGTATATCACCAACGGTTGGGATCAGCAACTCTTTCCCGAATGGAACAGCATCGAATCGATTAAAGAATGAAATGAATATCTCTGGATAGGTGATATTACACCCTAATTGGCAGCCAACCACTTAGTCATGCTGACTGCCCGATTTTTGTCACTTCCCGGTTGTGAGGCTAGAGGCCAAGCTTATCTCTGACCGATCACACATTTGTTCAATTTGAATGTCGCATTGTCATACCCGTCAAATCACAAATTGATTTCCCCAAAAATACAACGGATATACAGCTAAGAGAAATGAATTCCTCCGCCACTAAATGTACATATGTTTATCAACTTATGTGATCCATTAAATATACTCTGTCAGACATTCTTCCATACAGGTTGTCCTGGGACTGGACAAACCGAAGGCACTATTCTGTAAACAGGACAACCCTTGCATAACTCCATCTTTAATTATCTTCATCATATTTGATCGCAATGCTAACGACCATATAGAGTGGTATTCAGATAATGAATTCGATCCCGGTCTCTCAGTAGTGACGACGGAAAATGGTCAAAAACTTCAATAGTCGGTGAGTTAACTATAAAAAAACACGTGTGCAAACAACGATATTATTTCCAGATGGAAATTATATCGATCAATCGTCATTGAACATTTATCTATTTAGTTCTTTAATTTATTCATTTTCAATTTCCTGTTTCCATATATTCAACATTTCTTATTTTCTAAATTTAGAAAATACATGTTATTACCATTGGAAAACATTTCCATTTCTTTTTTCTATATTAGAAAACATTTCTGATTCTTATTTGGAAAACATTTCCAAAACTCTTACATTTGGATTTAACCAAATGTTTAAATAAAACATCACTATGCCAACTCAAAACCTTACACTCATTAACTAAATTCACTTAACCAATCTTCATTGTCGAACCTTAACCATTCCTTACTTAAAAACGAAGTCAATCAAGTTTGGGGTATAATTACCTCTCAGACCTTAACAGAACAACATTTCTAACCTCAAAACAGACAAAGTTCACCATCTAAATCTTTAACAACTTCCTTAAGTAACTCTCGGATTCTATTTACGAATCCACTTCTTTATTGAAAATACTGACTATAACAATAGCATTATAATCCCTACTTCTGAAATATCTAATTTCAAAATATAACTTTTATTCCTTAATTTAACTAAATTACTAAATAGGCAAATTATAAATAAATCATTAAATCTTGATTAAAAAAAGAAAGTGTACTTTCCCGAATTCGATATAATCGAATTTCAACGTATAACTCTCTTTCGAATAATCTCTATTCGATAACTCCTTTTCGAATAACTATATTTGATTAACTCCTTTCGAATAAACTATATTCGAGTAACTCCTTTCGATTAACTATATTCGATTAACTCCTTCGAATAAACTATATTCGATTAACTCCTTTCGAATAAACTATATTCGATTACCTCTGTCCAATTGTCTCTAACCAATTAACTCTATTCAATTATCTCTAACAAATTAACTCTGTTCAATTATCTCTAACTAATTAACTCTATTTTATTAACTATATTGAATTAACTACTTTTGATTAAATCTAATCGATTAACTCTTTTCAATTAACTTCTTTCGAATAAATTATATTCGATTTAACTCCTTTCGAATAAACTATATTCGATAATCTCTTTTCGAATAAACTATATTCGATTTAACTCCTTTCGAATAAACTATATTTGATTTAACTCCTTTAAAATAAACTATATTCAATTTAACTCCTTTCGAATAAACTATATTCCATTTAACTCCTTTCGAATAAACTATATTCGATTAACTCTATTTCGACTAACACTAATTCGACTAACTCTTATTCAATTAACTTTATTCGAATAACTAATATTCGACTAACTCTTGTTCGATTAACTCTATGCAATTAACATGATTAACTCTAATCGATTAACTCTAATTCGATTAACTCTAATCGATTAACTCCAATTTATTTCTAACAACTTAATCTCAATTATAATTCCCTTTATAAATGTTGAGTTCACATTCTACTTAACATATCAGTGTCAAAACCGATTTCTACTCCTCTATATAAATTCAGACTTATATATCCAATTTATCCAATGATAAAATAGTTTTCTTAATTTATAAAACAAATTTATAAATTAATCTTCCCAATTTGCCTGTTAAAACACATTTCTATTTAATTCCACTTTATATAAATAGTTTTCCTTTATTTTATATCTTGCTAATTTTTCTTTTTATAACTTTATTTATTTACCAAATAAACCCCTTTTGATAATTCTATTTATTTATCAAATAATTCCCTTTTTATCTTTATTTATTTTCTAAATAAATATTTATTTTTCAATTCTATTTATTTAACAAATAAATATCTCCTTTGAATTCCATTTATTTAACAAATAAATATCTCCTTTTCAATTCTATTTATTTAATAAATAAATATCTCCTTTTCAATTCTATTTATTTAACAAATATATATCTCCTTTTCAATCTCCTTTAATTTTATAATTAATTCTTTTATAAAATCCAATACACTTTGAAAATCCGCTTTTCTACATCCTAGTATTTCTTACGGTATTTAAAACACCAGATAACAATGATTGATATCATTCAACACACGTAATCAACACAAATTATATATCACATCATATATTACAATATATGAATAGAACAGTATTATAAATATTGAGGAATCCAGTTGGATCCCTCCAACCTGTTCCCTTGCATCATAGATGTTAAACAATATAGTTAACATCAACTTTGTTTCAATATGAAACATTCTGATAAACAGAATCAATATTTGATTAACGATATATATATCGTTATCTATAATTTAAACCAATAAATCAGCAATTCAATCATACAATGAACACACAATAATAAATTATCATTTATTAATTCTAAGATTACATTATAAAAATATGAAATGATAGATTTGGTGAGGTTTACTCATATTGGACAGTTATCGTTAAATAACAATTAACTATCTTTGATTCAGACAGACAATTTATTTTGCAATAAATTGTAATGAGCTCTGATTCACTCCCAGTCAGTTCTAATGTGTAGCCACCGTCCATACGATCCCGCCGGATCTTGTTTCGTCAAATTATGATCATGTATGATCAAGTTATAACATTTACAAGTTAATGCACTTTTTAAACTAAAATTAAATTTACTTAACTATCGGGCGTCATCCTATTTGAATCCTTGGCCCAAATTCTCACTGCCAAACCCATACCCGTTCCCCTTCTTGCCTACCGGTACCCTTAATTGCTCATGCACAAAACAATGGCCATTGCCAGTAAATCATGCTCCACGTTCTACCTCAATTATCCACCATCTTTTAAACCGCAACCACCATACTTCCTCTCATCAAACCCTGATCAACCCCGCACCAGTTTCTCCAAGCTCGCACCATCCTCCCTATTTCCGTCTATCAAAGTCGATGCACGACTACAGTATGAGATCGACACCAGAATGCATTGCACACCCCAATACTTTTCCAATTCATGCTGCTTCACACCCTCAACCCAAATCTCAACTCCGTTTCATCCATTTCCGACCGTAATACTCCATAACCCGAACCCTAGGAGTCGATGTTCACTTCCGCGAAACACCAGTGCTGATCACACTTCACAATTTTTATGCCAAAATGGAGAGTGCAGCTGCAGGAACCTGAATAACCATGGATTGAGATTTATAGAGTTATGCTTGATTTTCTAAAAATCATTTGAGGATCAAATTTTCTTACGGTGGAAAAATATGATGGAGGTGCATTTCGTTTGACCTGAGGGGTTAGGTGAAGTTAGTGGGTTATTTATGGGAATAGGAAAATATTTTATTTTATTTTTTATTTGATTATTTAATTCAATTATAATGAATCGTTGTATGAATTTACCATTTAAAAATTCACATAATTACATACGATATACAAAAATCATGAAAATTGGCATGTAGCTAGAGTTCGACATTACGGAACCAATGAAACTAGTTTCGTCGAACTCCGACTCAGTTTGCTCACACAGTATATTTTTAAAGTCAGAATATTGACTTTTTTTCACATTAAAATCCCGTACGGCCACATAATGACTCTAAAAATCACAAAAATTGAAATCTAGTAATAATTTGTTATTGCGGACCCAAGAAAATTAGTTTCATCGAAAATGGAGGTCGTTTGCAAAACTGGCTATTTTTGAAAGCTCTAAATAAACCCTTTTATTTATAAAAATGTATATAAAAATAATTAAATTAAATATTTAAAAATAAATATTATCGTATATATTCACGATAGAATATCAAACAACTTTAGAATAATCCTATATGAATTTCTTACTTGATACTTCAAGTCCCGATTAAATCGATATTCGATTTATAATGAAATTCCTTTTATATATTATTATAATTTATATATGAATTCCATAGCGACTATTTGGAAATTTGATTTGGACATAACTCAAAATCTACACAATGTAATCTCGATTTTTCTCTTCCATTAGAAAAATATACTTCACCAGCTCTGAACGTTTCTTGTTCCACAGAAATCTGACTTAAAACGGATTATGTACATTCAATTGAAGTTCGAATCGCCAAATTACGAACTGTAGTGCCATTTCGAGCTCGATTTAAATTATAATAAAATTATACGTTCAACTGTCGTTTATATAATATATTCGTTAATATAATTCAACTCTAAATTAAATTATATATTATATATGATCCAATTCACACAATATTGTGAATTCCACTATTTCCGGCTATTTCGGAAATTAAACATATTATTCTATTATTACTATTAAATTAAATATTTAATATTATATAATTCTGGTTATTTTAAATTACCAAACCATTATTTTAAATAATTAAATAAATTATTTATAATACCGTAAAATACGGGTCGTTACATTCTTCCCCCTTAAAATAATTTCGTCCTCGAAATTGCTAAGGTAGAAAACAAACCGTACTAACTGGTTAAAAATTATTTGTATACTTCTTTTTCAGTTTCAACTGAACTAATTAATTTCAACTAAAATATTACTTCATTCTCATTAACGAATATTTTCAAAAAATCCTGAATTTTTTCTAATACCTTAAGTTTTCGAAAAATTTCGCCAATACCTCCTTTGTACTGGTCAATAGCTCAACTCCAACTCGCCTCTCTAGGCCTTCTTCAACCCAAAAGAAAATCAAACAGCCAAGCGGCTTGCCAATTCGGCTCATCAAAATCTCAAACCCAATTAGAATATAAACTTGTACCTTATTGTTGGGCATATCATTATAGCCCTTTCCATTTGCTTTTAATTCAGCATATACCAATGTCATCCCAAATCAAACTCCAGTCAACTTTATCCTCATATCTAACCTTTGTTTATAACTATGCCAATTTCCATTCTGAACTCAAATTCCACTATCAATTCCAAATTCTTACGACATCAATCGAACTTACCCGATATCATTATATTCCAATTCAATTCTATTTTCACATAATTGACTTCAATTTAATTCGAATTTGCTTTTCCAATTTCAATTCAATTTCTATTTGTTTTTACAAATTTTAGTTTAACTTGTTTTAATTAAAATAATCTGTTTCTGGGAATTTTTAAATAGCTTGGCCTTTTCCAAAAATCAAAATATTCAATTGGAATATCAAAACAACTTGTTTTCTCAAAATAATTCAAAAACAAAAAAATTTAGTAGTTAACCGTCACTTACAACTTGAAAATGATACTGATGATGTGGCCGTCATCATCAGGGTTATTTTCGAGCTTATCGAAGTGAGTTCAATTATATAACAATTTCAAAACCATATTTAAACACCTTCATTTTGAAACTATTTCAAAATATCCTTCATAATGCTTGTAAACAATTTAAAATCTCTCAGGATTTTAAAATTATCATATACCTAATCCAAATCCATTTACAAACACCTTTCCAAATTTCCAGGGTTTTAATTTCAATTCTGATTTAAGTTCAGTTTCAATTCAGATTTAATTCATTTGATTTCACGTATTTCACTTATATGAATTATGATTGGCTATTTACATAACCATTTCGCATTTTATAATCCTATTCTATTATAATCACAACCAACACATCCAATATACGATAATACTTCAAATATCTATACTTGGTTTATATTGAAATATAATTTGGGTAAAATTATTTCATTTACCCTCTTTTCAAAACATACTGTGTCGGTTCATCGTATTCGAGTGTTTATAAACCCCTACCGATACATTGGATCAAACTAATCGACCGGAACCCATAAACAACTTAATCAATAAATCTCCACAATATAAAACAATTTTATATTGAATAACAAATACGCACTCATATATATACACTCAACTCAATATAGGGTATTTCTAACCTCATCTCTACTGAGTCACACCATAAAGCCAAGATAATTACTTAACCTTCGGCTCTGATACCACTATAACGACCCGAGGGATTCGCAATCCTGAGTACTCGACATAAATCCCAATGTCGACTATTCAAGCGTCGAAAATACCGGATAGTTCATGAAAGAAATTAGAGGGTGAGAATAGATAAGATAGATACTTAGAATAGAAGAAGAAGAACATACAACATCAGAGTAAACACGAATCTCATAGCGGAACGAACAATATATAATAGATACATAACTTTGAAATAAAATCAGTATATGTATACGGTAACATTTTTCAGAGTATAACACTTACAACACAGCGGAAATAAACAATAGCTATATAAATGCTGCTGGAGCCTCCTGCTCCAGCTTTCCAAGTATATATATAAAATCCCAACTACTTGACTGCTTGTACAAAATTGGGCACCCAAGAGTTTAGGGAAAACAGAACAAAACAAACTCTGGGTCAGTCATGGGACTAGTGTGAATAAAACAATTTAAAAACAGTTTGAGCAATTAAACGATATCCCATAAGACCACGCCGTATAACACGGAATGGGTTTTTCCCCTGTGAATATCCAAAATATTTGATTCAACTTTCAAAATTCTTTTGGAAGAAACGATAAACTTTATATCAAAACTCTTTTGATATTATAATAATGTCTATCAACCACAACTAAATAATCATCTAGCAGAAACGCTTTCATCTCACGTTCTACATATATAGCATACATTCAAAATTGCGAGCACTTATTGGGTAATGGAATTCCATCTATGACAAGGTACGGAACCACCATCCAATAGTGTACCTCGAGAGAGGAATACACTGGGTTCAACAAGAACATCTTGCAGCCCGGCCACACATGACCGACCACTCATTTCGCTTGAGTGTATCGAATGTATATCACCAACGGTTGGAATCAACAACTCTTTACCGAATGGGACAACTTCAAATGGATTAAAGAATGAAATGGATATCTCTAGATAGGTGATAATACACCCTAATTAGCAGCCAACCACTTAGCCATGCTGCCTGCCCGATTTTTGTCATTTCCCGGTTATGAGGCTAGAGGCCACGCTTATCTCTGATAGATCACACATTTATTCACTTTGAATGTCACATTGTCATATCCGCTAAATCACAAATTGATTTCCCCAAAAATAAAACGGGTATACAACTAAGACAAATGAATTCCTCCGCCATCAAATGTACGTACGTTTGAAGAGATCAACTTACCTGATCCATTAAATATACTCTGTCAGACATTCTTCCATACAGGTTGTCCTGGGACTGGACAAACCGAAGGCACTATTCTGTAAACAGGACAGCCCTTGCATAACTCCATCTTTAATTATCTTCATCATATTTGATCGCAATGCTAATGCCCATATAGAGTGGTATTCAGATAATGAATCTGATCCTGGTCTCTCCGTATTGACGACGGAAAATGGTCAAAAACTTCAATAGTCGGTGAGTTAACTATAAAAAGAACACGTGTGCAAACAATGATATTATTTCCAGATGGAAATTATATCAATCAATCATCATTGAACATTTATCTCCTTAGTTCGTTAGTTTATTCATTTTTCATTTCCTCTTTCCATATATTCAACATTTTTTATTTTCTAAATTTAGAAAATACACGTTATTACCATTGGAAAACATTTCCATTTCTTATTTTCTATATTAGAAAACATTTTTTATTCTTATTTAGAAAACATTTCCAAAACTCCTACATTTTTATTTAACCAGATGTTTAAATAAAACATCTCTATGCCAACACAAAACCTTACACTCATTAACTAAATTCACTTAACCAATCTTCATTGTTGAACCTTAACCATTCCTTAGTTAAAAACGAAGTCAATCCAGTTGGGGTATAATTACCTCTCAGACCTTAATAGAACAACATTTCCAACTTCGAAATAGACAAAGTTCACCATCTAAATCTTTAATAACTTCCTTAAGTAACTCTGGGATTCTATTTACGAATCCACTTCTTTATTGAAAACACTGACTATAAATATAACGTTGCAATCCATACTTCTGAAATATCTAACTTCAAAATATAACTTTTATTCCTTAATTTAACTAAATAGGCAAATTATAAATAAATCATTAAATCTTGATTAAAAACAGAACGTGTACTTTCCTGAATTCGATATAATCGAATTTCAACGTATAACTCTCTTTCGAATAATCTCTATTCGATAACTCCTTTTCGAATAACTATATTTGATTAACTCCTTTCGAATAAACTATATTCGAGTAACTCCTTTCGATTAACTATATTCGATTAACTCCTTCGAATAAACTATATTCGATTAACTCCTTTCGAATAAACTATATTCGATTAACTCTGTTCAATTATCTCTAACCAATTAACTCTATTCAAATATCTCTAACCAATTAACTCTATTCAATTATCTTTAACCAAATAACTCTATTTGATTAACTCTATTGGATTAACTCCTTTTGATTAACTCTAATCGATTAACTCTTTTCAATTAACTTCTTTCGAATAAACTATATTTGATTTAACTCCTTTCGAATAAACAATATTCGATTTAACTCCTTTCGAATAAACTACATTCAATTTAACTCCTTTTGAATAAACTATATTCGATTTAAGTCCTTTCGAATAGACTATATTCGATTAACTCTAATTCGGCTAACTCTGATTTGACTAACTCTATTCGAATAACTAATATTCGAAAAACTCTTGTTTGATTAACTCTATTCAATTAACTCTAACTCGATTGACTCTAATCGATTAACTCTAATTCGATTAACTCCAATTTATTTCTAACAACTTAATCTCAATTATAATTCTCTTTGTAAATGTTGAGTTCAAATTCTACTTAACATATCGGTGTCAAAACCGATTTCTACTCCTCTATATAAGTTCACACTTATACATCCAATTTATCCAATGGTAAAATAGTTTTCTTAATTTATAAAACATATTTATAAATTAATCTTCCCAATTTGCCTGTTAAAACACATTTCTGTTTAATTCCACTTTATATAAATCTTTCCCTTTATTTTATATCCTGCCAATTTTCCTTTTTATAACTCTATTTATTTACCAAATAAACCCCTTTTGATAATTCTATTTATTTATAAAATAATTCTCTTTTTATCTTTATTTAATTTCTAAATAAATATTTCTTTTTCAATTCTATTTATTTAACAAATAAATATCACCATTGAATTCTATTTATTTAACAAATAAATATCTCCTTTTCAATTCTATTTATTTAACAAATAAATATCTCCTTTTCAATCTCCTTTGATTTTATAATTAATTATTTTATAAAATCATTTTCCTTTTATATATAAAATCCATTGATTTTATATAAATAATTTATTATCAAAATACACTTTGAAAATCCCCTTTTCTACATCCCATTATTTCTTATGGTATTTAAAATAACAGATAACAATGATCGATATCATTCAACACATGTAATCAACTTGGATTATATATCACATCATATATTACAATATATGAAAAGAACAGTATTATAAATATTGAGGAATCCAATCGGATCCCTCCAACCTGTTTCCCTGCATCACAGATGTTAAACAATATAGTTAACTTCAACTTCATTTCAATATGAAATATTCGGATAAACAGAATCAATATTTGATTAACGATATATATATATCGTTACCTATAATTTAAACCAATACATCGGCAATTCAACCAAACAATCAATTATCATTTATCAGTTTTAAAAATACGTTATAAAAATATGAACTGATAGAGTTGGCGAGGTTTACTCACATTGGACAGTTATCGTTAAATAACGATTAACTATCTTTGACTCAGACGGACAATTTATTTTGCAATAAATTGTAATTAGCTCTGATTCACTCCTAGTCAGTTCCAGTGGGTAGCCACCGTCCATACGATCCCATGGGATCTTGTTTCGTCAAATTCTGATCATGCATGATCAAGTTATAGCATTTACAAGTTAATGCACTTTTTAAACTAAAATTAAATTTACTTAACTATCGGGCCTCACCCTATTTGAATCCTTGGCCCAACTTCTCACTGCCAAACCCATACCTGTTCCCCTTCTTCCCTACCCGTAACCTTAATTGCTCACGCACAAAACAATGGCCATTGCCAGCAAATCATGCTCCATGTTCTACCTCAATTATCCACCATCTTTTAAACCACAACCACCATACTTCCACTCATCAAACACTGATCAAACCAGCACTAGTTTCTCCAAGCTCGTACTATCCTCCCCATTTCTGTTTATCGAAGCCGATGCACGGCTACAGTATGAGATCGACACAAAATGCATCGCACACCCCAATACTTCGCCAAACCATGCTGCTTCACTCCCTCAACCCAAATCTCAACTCCGTTTCACCCATTTCCAACCGTAATACTCCATAACCTGAACCCTAGGAGTCGTTGTTCACTTCTGCGAAACACCAGTGTTGATCGCACTTCACAATTTTTATGCCAAAATGGAGAGTGCAGCTGCAGGAACACGAATAACCATGAATTGAGATTTATAGAGTTATGTTTGATTTTCTAAAAATCATTTGAAGATCAAATTTTCTTACGGTGGAAAAATATGATGGAGGCGCATTTCGTTTGACCTAAGAAAATGATTTTAGGGATAGGTGAAGTTAGTGGGTTATTTATGGGAATAGGAAAATGTTTTATTTTATTTGATTATTTAATTCAATTATAATGAATCGTTGTATGAATTTAACATTTAAAAATTCACATAATTACATACGATATACAAAAATCATGAAAATTAGCATGCAGTTAGAGTTCGACATTACGGACCCAACGAAACTGGTTTCGTCAAATTCGGACTCAGCTTGCTCACACAGCATATTTTTAAAGTCAGAATATTGACGTTTTTTCACATTAAAATCACGTACAACTACATACTGACTTTAAAAATTACGAAAATTGAAATCTAGCAATAATTTGATATTGCGGATCCAAAAAAATTAGTTTCATCGAAAACAGAGGTCGTTTGCAAAAATCGTTATTTTTAAAGCTCTAAATAAACCCTTTTAAATGTATAAATATATTTAAAAATAATTACATTAAATATTAAAAAATAAATATTACCGTATATGTTCACAATAGAATATCATACAGCTCCAGAATAATCCTATATGAATTTCTAACTTTATATTTCAAATCTCGATTAAATCGATATTCGATTTATAATGAAATTCCTTTTATATATCGTTATAATTTATATATGAATTCCATAGCGACTATTTGGAAATTTGATTTGGACATAACTCAAAATCTACACAATGAAATCTCGATTTTTCTCTTCCATTAGAAAAATATACTTCACCAGCTCCGAACGTTTCTTGTTTCATAGAAATCCGACTTAAAACAGATTTTGTATATTCAACTGAAGTTCGAATCGCCAAATTACGAACTGCAGCGCCATTTCGAGCTCAATTGAAATTATAATAAAATTATACATTCAACTATCGTTTATATAATATATTCGTTAATATAATTCAACTATAAACTGAATTATATATTATATATGATCCAATTCACACAATATTGTGAATTCCACTATTTCGGAAATTAAATATATTGTTCTATTATTACTATTAAACTAAATATTCAATATTACTTAATTCTAGCCATTTTAAATTACCGAACCATTATTTCAAATAATTGAATAAATTATTTATAATATCGTAAAATATGGGTCGTTACAATGCCCTACATTTAGGGGAGGTTTTGAAGATTCTTTGAGCGCACCAGCTTAAGGCGAAATTCTCCAAATGTCATTTTTAGAGGAAGGAAGTCAGATTTCTAGGGAATGTGGTCTCCAAGGATGGGATAGCAGTGGATCCCGCAAAAGTAGTTGCAGTTCAAGATTGGAAGATTCCAAAGAATGCAATGTAGGTGAGGAGTTTTCTTGGTTTAGCGGGCTATTACAGGAAGTTTATTAAAGACTTCGCAAAGATATCATCCCCACTCACCAAACTGACGAAGAAGAATCTCACATTTTCTTGGGAAATAGACTGCGAGGATACTTTCCGGCGATTGAAGAGGGCTCTGTTAACAACCCCTGTTTTAACATCACCAGATGGGAGCAAGATGTTGATGGTGTATATGGATGCATGTGGTATAGGGCTTGGTGCCGTTTTGATCCAAGAGGGAAGGGTAGTATGCTATGGTAGTAGACAGCTGAGAGTTCATGAGAAGAACTACCCTACCCATGATTTGGAATTAGCTGCTATTGTATTTGCGCTTAAGAGCTGGCGACATTATTTGCTTGAGGAGAGGTTCTAGTTATACACGGACCACAAATCTCTCAAGTATTTGTTCTCACAGAGGGATCTCAATTTGAGACAGCATAGATGGATGGAGTTCCTAGCGTCCTACGACTTTGAGATTGCTTATACCTCTGACAAGGGTAATGTAGTGGCTAATGCATTGAGTAGGAAGAGGATGACTTTGAGTCCTCTATTCATAGAGAGGAAAAGCTTGGATTACATATCGACTTTTGATTTTTGGCCTTCTATGGATCTTACACCTGGTTTTTTGGCATCCTTAGAGGTGCGGCCTACTCTTATGGATCAGATAGGATCTTCGCAGCAAGTGGACCCACCGATGGCAGACATCTTGGATAGGCTCAGCAGAGGGGAGACTTATGGTCACCTTAGTAGATATTCCACAGATGATAGAGGGTGGTAGTGACGGGATGGATGGCGGTGTGTTCCACGTATTGGAAGTTTGCTGGAGATAGTCCTTGAAGAAGCTCATCATTCTAGGATGACTATCCATCCAGGCGGATATAAGATGCATAGAGATATGAAGAGGGTTTTCTTTTGAGTTGGGATGAAGAAATATGTTGCAGAGTTTGTCTCTCGATGTTTAGTTTGCCAGCAAGTCAAAGCTGATCAAAGGAAGCCGGGCGATTTAATTTGTAATGACCCGAAAATCCGGTCCAATTTGAGCTGACCTAAAAACACAAGTCCAACCCCAAATTAAACTGAAAATCTGGAAATTAATAGAATGAAAAACAGAGGGTGAGGAAAAATAAGATAGAAACTTAGAATAGATGAAGAAGAAGAACACAACATCAGAGTAACACGAACCTCACAGCGGAACGAATAACATATAATAGATAACATATCTTTGAAATAAACATTTGTACTTGAATATACATCATTATCAAAGTACAACACTTACAACACAGTGGAAATAAACTATATCTATATGATCCTGAAGCCTCCTGCTCCATCTCTTCAGGTATATCTGTAAATCCCGACTACTTGACTGCCCGTACAAAATTGGGCACCAAAGAGTTTAGGGAAAACAAAACAAAAATAAACTCCGGGTCAGTCATGGGACTGGTATGAGTAAAACAGTTAAAAAAGTTCAAGCAGGTAAATGATATCTCATAAGACTACGCCGTATAACGGAACGGGTATTTCCCTTATGAGAATCCAAATTATCTTTATATCAAAAACCTTTTGATATTATAATATTGTCTATCAACCACAATATAATAATCATCTAGCAGAAACGCTTTCATCTCACGTTCTACATATATAGTATACAATCAAAACTGCAAGCACGTATTGGGTAATGTATTTCCAACTATGACAAGGTATGGAACCACCTTTTGCTAGTGTACCTCTAGGATGGAATACATTGGGTTCAACAAGAACATCTTGCAACCCGCCACACATGACCGACCACTCATTTCGCTTGAGTGTATCGAATGTATATCACCAACGGTTGGGATCAGCAACTGTTTCCCGAATGGGAAAACATCAACAATAGATTTTTAGAAGTAAATGAAACTCTAGATCAGGTGATTATACACCCTACTTCGAAGCGACCAACTTAGCCATGCTGCCTTCCCGATTTCTTTTATTTACCGGATGTGAGGCTAGAAGCTAAGATTTATCATTACATCAGATTCACTTTGAATGCCAAATCGTCAAGTCCATCAAATCACCGATTGACGTCCTCAACCATACATTATGTGTTAGCTAAAAGAAGTTTCCTTTTCCGCATCCACTCTTGGTACGGTTGGAGAAATCAATATACGTGATCGTCTGGAAATACTCTGTTTGACATCCGTCCATACAAGTTATCCAGGAACAGGATGAATCGAAGGCACTATTTAGTACATCCATCTTAGGCACTGTTATTTAAGACTTATACAATAGCCCTTGCGCTTTACTCCGTCTTCAATTATTTTTGGCATATATGATTCGCAACACTTATGCCAATACAGAGTGGTTCTTTGGATAATAATCCAACCAGTCTCTCCATATTAACAACGTTAAAATGGTCAAAACTTTGATAGTCTGTGATTTAACCATCAAAGGAAAACAGGTGTGCAAACAACGATATTATTTCCAAATGGAAATTCTATGTAACGACCCGGGAAAAGACGACCTTGATTATCCGATATACAACACATATCGAACATCAAGGGTCGACAATTACCGAATATTTAATGAAAGAATTTAGAGGGTGAGGATAGATAAGATAGAAAATTAGAATAGAAGAAGAAAAAGAAGAACACAACATCAGAGTCACACGAATCTCACAGCGGAACGAATAAAATATAATATATCACATAACTTGAAATCAAAAGCAGTATATGCATATAATACAATTATCAGAGTACAACTCTTGCATCACAGCGGAAATAAACAATAGCTATATAAGTCCTGAAGCCTCCTGCTCCAAGCTCTCCAAGTCTATCGGTAAAATCCTGACTACTTGACTGCCCGTACAAATTTGGGCACCCAAGAGTTTAGTGAAAACAAAACAAAATAAAACTCTGGGTCAGTCATGGGACTGGTGTGAGTAAACTCAAATCATTTGGTTTAACTTTTCAAAATCCTTTCCAAAAGAAAAGATAATCGTAAGACCAATCCACACATAAACACGGACGGTTTTTACCTTACGATAACCCAAAACACTTTGGAAATCATATATTATCTGATATTATAATAATGTCTAATCACAAGTAATTAAAATCTAGTAGAACGCTTGCATCTCACGCTCTACATATATAGTATACAAATCAAACTCGCGGGCACTTATTGGAGATTGGATTCCGACTTTGACAAGGTATGGGACCACCTGCCGATGGTGTATCTCTAGAGGCGAATACACTGGGTTCAACAAGAACATCTTGCAACCCGGCCCTCACATGACCGACCACTCATTTCGCTTGAGTGTATCGAATATATATCACCAACGGTTGGGATCAGCAATCGTCTCCCGAATGGGGCAGCATCGATAGGTTTAAGAAGCAATTGGAATTTCTCTAGATAGGTGATTATACATCCTAATGGGTGCGACCCACATAGCCATGCTGCCTGCCCGATTTTTGTCATTTCCCGGTTGATGAGGTTAGAGGCCACGCTTATCTCTGATAGATCATTCACTTTGAATGCCACATCGTCATACTCGCCAAATCACAAATTGATTTCCGCAAAAACACCACGGGTATAAAGCTAAGAGAAACGAATTCCTCCACCACCAAACGTAAGTATGTTTGAAGAGATCAACTTACGCGATCTATTGAATATACTCTGTCAGGCATTCTTCCATACACGTTTGTCCTGGGACTGGACAAGCCGAAGGCACTATTTTGTAAACAGGATAGCCCTTGCACTTTACTCCGTCTTCAATATATTCAGCATACTTGATTCGCAACGCTTATGCCAATACGGAGTGGTTCTGTGGATAATAATCCAACCGGTCTCTCCATATTAACAACGTCAAATGGTCAAAAACTTTGATAGTCGGTGATTTAACTATCAAATGAAAACATGTCTGTGTGCAAACAACGATATTATTTCCAGATGGAAATTCTATCGATCAATCATCAATCATCATTAATTCTTAAATTAAATTATCATAATTTATTCTTTTCCTTATTCCTGTTTCCCTATATTTTTTATTTACTATGTATAGAAAATATACGTTATTAACAATGGAAAACATTTCCACTTCTTGTTTTCTTATTAGAAAATATCCTGATCTTATTTGGAAAACATTTCCAGAATTCCTTCATTGGGTTTAAACAGATGTTTGAATAAACATCGCTATGTCAACACAGACCGTTATGCTCATTAACTAAATTCACTTAACCACTTTCCACTATCGAACTTATCCACTTCTTAGTTAAAACTGAAGTCAATCAAGTTGGGGTATAATTACCTCTCAGACCTTAACTGAACAACATTTCTAACTTCGAAACAGACAAAGTTCACCTTTTTACACTTTCAACCACTTACTTACGTAACTCTCGGATTCTATTTACGAATCCACTTCCTTTACGGAAGTCATTTGATTATGGTGTTATAATCCCCTGCGTCCGAAATATAATAACTTTAATATGACTTTTTCTTTCTAGCTCAAATAAATACACGAACAACTAATTTATCAACTCCTATTCGGTTAACTATAATCTATAACCCTTATTCTATTAACTTTTACTGGATTAACTCTTATTTGGATAACTCGGTTTGATTAACTCATCTTGATTAACTCAACTCAACCAACTTACTTGATCAGCTCAACTTGACTAACTTAACTTAATTAACTCGACTTATTTAACTCAACTTATTTAACTTAATTTGACTAACTATTATCGAATAACTAATATTCGATTAACTTATATTCGACTAACTATGTCTGTTTTTAACTTCATTTTGAATAGCTAACATTTGATTTAACTTCATTCGCTTGACTCTAGATCGCAGCGATCACAATGGTTACGCCTGATTCCCTCAGGAAACATCCGACCACCTTAGGCTATCTGCAGCCCTGCGAATTTCGCTAGCAGTCGTGCTAAATGGCAATTTATACTGAATAACTACTTCTGTTTAACTATATCTCGAATAACTAAGTTCGATCAACTCTAATTGAATAACTAATATTCAATTTAACCTTTATTCGGTTACTATATTTGAATAACTCTAGTTCGATTTGATTCAAACCGCTTAACTCTAACTGATTTACTCTACTGGTTAATTCTAACTAACTAACTCTAACTTTTTAACTCTAACAGCTTAACTCCAATGGTTTAATTCTAATAGATTAACTCCAACTGTTAGACTCTAATAGTTTAACTCTAACAGTTTAACTCTAATGGTTTAACTCTAACTGTTTAACTTTAACGGTTTAACTCTAACTAACTAACTTTTCTGATTAACTCTAATGGTTTAACTCTAACCGTTTAACTCTGACAGTTTAACTTTGGTTGATTGACTCTTTTGAATTAACCCCTTTGAATTTTCTCTTTTGAATAATTCCATTTGAATAACTCCTTTTGAATAACTCTTTTGAATAACTCTTTTGAATAACACTTTTCGAATAACTCTTTTGAATAATACTTTTTTCTATTTGTTTACTTCACAAATAGCTATTCCCTTTTTACTTCTATTTATTTAACAAATAATTATTACTTTTAGCTTTTCCATTTATTTTCTATATAAATATCTCTTTTAACTTTCCTTTATTCCCTAAATGAATATTCGCTTTTCAATTCCATTTGTAATCGTTTTACAAATGATTCCCTTTTGATTTCTATTTGTAAAGGTTTCACAAATAGCTATTTTTTCCCTATTCTATTTGATTTGCAAATATTTTCCTTTACATTTGTTTTACAAATGTATTTCCTCTATGTTTGTTTTTCTTTTCACACCTTCTTCTTTATATTTGATTTCACAAATATTTTCCTTTACTCAATTTCTTTGATTCTATAATTATTTTCCTCTATTAAACTCTTTTCCTTTTATATATAAAATCTATTGATTTTATATAAATAATCTATTTTCAAAATATACTTTGAAAATTCCTTTTCACTTCCCGTTATCATTTATGGTATAAAAATACCAAATCAAAAGGTTTGATCATCATCCAAACACACGAGTTCAACGACAGATGATATAACACATCATATAACAGAATATATGAAAAATGGTAAATAAATGTCAAGGAATCCAGTTGGATCCGTCCGACCTGTTTCCCTGCATCCACAGATGTTACACAATATATTTCACATCAATTTCATTTCAATATGAGGTATTCTGATAAACAAAATCAACATCGGTTAATGATATATATAACTATATCGGTATTTTCAACAAGCTGACTAGCAGTTTAACCAAACAATCAACACTCAGCAATTCAATCAATATTTATCAGTTCTAAAATACTTTATAAAAATATAAAGTGTTCAGAGTTAGTGAGATTTACTCACATTGGACGGTTTATCGTTGAATAACGATAATCGGTCATTGATTTGGTTTAGACGTTAAATTTCACCATAAATCCAAACGAGCTCCAATCCACTTGCGGCCAGTTCCATTGCGTAGTGCTCGTCCATACGATCCCAACGGATCCTGTTTCGTTAAATTTCGTTAATGTATGCAAAAGTTATGCGATTTACAATATTTACCTAATTTAAATGAATATATATTTAATTAAATTATTAAATTATTTTTATCTTAATAAATTTCTAATTGCGTTATTAGCCAAATTACCTTCCCTGCCCTTCTAAAAAATCCTACTTTCCCATCTCTAGCCATATCCAATTTTTTTAAAATTGAAAAACTATTTTAATATTAATTAAATTTAATTTTCAAATAAAATATTTAAAAATATTCATTTAATCATAACTTAAAAGTTTTAACCCGGATCAAAAATCTGCTTCCACTCATTTTAAAGTATTTTTCGATAAGAATCCAACGGTCCTTGTTTCGTGGAAATCCGACTTGTTTTGAAAAAATTATAAGCTTTTAAAGTTTATGGTTAAAAATTACGAAAATGCCCCTGGTCTGTTTTAAATTCAAATTAAATTCAAATTAAATTTTAAATTTAAATTTAAATTAATCATCCCATCCGTCGGATCAGTTAGGGATAGCCAGGGAGAGCAGGAAACTATATTTTCCAAACTCAAGCCTTAGACACTATCCTCTCTGTCACCCTTAGAATGTTCTGATATTTATTTTTACAAATTCTATTTTAATTATAATATATATATATATTACAAAAATAAATAAATAAATAAATATTATTTAAAAACTTACCCCGCGAAGCCCAAGCCTCTGCCTAAGAGTCCCTAGCTCCCCGTCTTGCCCTCCTTTCTCCCTTCCTTTCATTTTCCTTATTTCCTAATATTTTATTATTATTTCTGCCATTGCCAAAGCTTGAAAGAGGAGGAGGAGGAATGAGTTTAAAATGAAGGGGGGGGGGGGTATTTATAGCCGAAGGAGTCACATGGATTGCTGAGGTGGCGCGAATCCAACGGTCGAAAATGGATGGCTAGGATTAATCCTTAAATTAATTAAATTATAAAAAATTTAATAATTTATGAATAGTAAAGTGTGTTTTCTCAACCCTATTCGGACGTTAATTTGATTTACTTATTGATACCTTATCCAAAATCTTTTTCAAGCATGTTGTTCAATTTTTCTTGCTCTTCAATACTCTATAAAAATATATCAATTTTGAATTTGTTTGAACTTTCAAATAATTTAAATTCAAATTCAAAATAGTGTTTTGTGTTAGTTTCAACACCTTCCGGTCTCATGTTGGAGTATCAAACGATAACGGTTTTCAGAAATTCTTCCACCATCTGGTCCGGTTTTTAACGTACTTCAATCCTATGTATTCAAATCAAAAATGGGAGTTCGTTTAGATTTTCAAATAATTTGTTTAAATTTTGTTTCCTTAATAACTTTCTATATCCGTTATAGGATTTTCCCAAATTTCATATATAGCTAATATCCAATGTTTAGACTTTTCCTGGATAAGTCTCAGGTTCCAGTTTTGCCGTTAGCATTAGCAAATTCCAATTACCGTCAAAATTTAGTTCAAATTTTAGCCTTTTATTTTTTCTTTTCCACATACAGATGCCATTTTTGACGTAACTTGGTTGGTTACCTAATTTCATCATTTTGGATTTAATGAAACTGATTTCATCGAAATCCGAGTTCGTTAGCTACTACATCCTTTGTAAACGTACTATTTTAAATTAAAAATTTATCCTTTTATACTGCCAGTTCACATTATATTGCAGATCCACTAAATTTCTACCATTTCGGAATAAAATAAAATATTCAAAATTATTGAAATTAAACCATTTAAAATTCCAAAACAATAAAAACATTTTTAAATATTAAACTAAATGGTCAAAAAATCTGGGCCATTACATTCTATCAATCAATCATCAATCATATATATATATATATATATATATATATATATATATTTCCTTATTTTCTGTGTTTAGAAAATATACGTTATTAACACTGGAAAACATTCCCATTTCTAATCCATATTTCCAATTTCAGTATTTGATTACGTTTCTGATTCTATTTGGAAAACATTTCCAAATCCTCTTTACTTGGATTTGAATCGGTCAAAACCCTAGGTCAAAACCCTAGGTCAAAATCCAAAAATATTAGAATCTATTTGAGAATATCTTTCCAACGAATCCGAAGAATCAAAATTTCATAGCGGGAATCAAAAGATATGGTTAAATGAATTTTCAGAAAGGTCGCTATGGAATTTATATAGCCCGTGAAAATGGCCATTTTGCAAACGACCTCGGAATTTGACGAAACCACTTTTGTTGGATCCAGGATGTCAATTTATTGCTAGTTTTCAAATTCCATAATTTTTGGAGTTAATATGTGAGCGTGGCGAAGAAAAATGTGTTTGGTCGATTATAGTTAAATTGGATCGACCAGAAAATGGTCATTTTTCAAACGGTCTCAGAATTCGACGAAACTAGTTTTGTTGGGACCGTATCGTCAAAACATAGCTAGATTTATTTTTCTAGAATTTTCGAGTCAGTTTGTGGCCCTGGCAAATTGAAATGTACATTCAAATTAAATATTGAATGTTATATATTTTAAATTGAAGGAAAACTGACTGAAACATTCGAATGGGCCTTCAAAACATATCCCATTGTGTCCGAGATGGGGGTATTCGGCTATGGGCGACAGTTGTTGGGTTTGATTCTAAGTCGAATGGATAAACAAGTATTTTTGCAATTAAATAATATATATATATATATATATATATATTATATACCATTTGAATCGGTCAAAACCCTAGGTCAGCATCTTTATCGTGGTCAACCTATGCCGCTGCTACGTTTCGAACGGCGGATTTCATTCCAAATTTCAAACCGCAAATTCCCTTAAATCCTCATGAATTAAAACACGAATTAAACATGAAGCTGAAGAGAATTTCGAGAGCTATCATCTCGTATGAGTTTGATGGAATCTCGTTTGGTGTTTTAGGAGTAATAAGGCCTGAAAGGGGCCGACTTTCGTTTGGAATTGGGGGTAAACGATGAGTGCGAGTTCGTCATAGCTCAGGGAGGATGTGGCGCTCTCCAAGGCACGCGAGGAGGAAGTAGTTGATCGGCTCCAAGTGCCTCGTGATTCGTGCGTGCTGAAGGCCTAAGGAGGAGCAGTGGTTTTCTCTTTTGCCTGGAATGAGATGTAGAAGAAGATTAGAGAAATAGGAATTTGATGAAACGAAATGCGCTGGACTCGCATTGAAGAATACTACAACATGGGACTGACCAGAAGTGAAACAGAGTAGATTAGAATTTCAGGAAAATTCAAATTCAAAGCAGAACAGAAATTCAGAAATAAAAGGGTCAATGTGAGAAATTCTCTCACTATAATTTTCTGTATAGTTATTTATTTTATAACTGCTGAACTGTTCCCCCTCGTCCACAGACCATGGACGACTTGTATGCTTGTTTGTTTGATTGTATTGTGTTGTGATTGTGATGAGAAATTGAAAGTGAAAATATCGTATAAATTGAAAGTGAAAATATCGTATATATTGAATGTGAAAATATCGTATATATTGAATGTGAAAATATCGTATATATTGAATGTGAAAATATCGTATATATTGAAAGTGAAAATATTATATATAGTGAAAGTGAAAATATCATATACATTGAAAGTGAAAATATTATATATAGTGAAAGTGAAAATATTATATATAGTGAAAGTGAAAATTTTATATATAGTGAAAGTGAAAATATCGTATGTATTGAAAGTGAATATATCGTATGTATTGAAAGTGAATATATCGTATGTATTGAAAGTGAGTATATCGTATATATTGAAAGTGAAAATATCGTATATATTGAAAGTGAAAATATCGTATATATTGAAAAGTGAAAATATTATATATATGAAATGAAAACAATATATATACGAATTGAAAACGAACTGAAATAGAAATTGAATTCGAATTGAATTTAATAGAAAATGAATTCGAATTGAATTGAATAGAAATTTGAATTTAATTGAAATGAATTTAAAACGAATTTATATGGAAAATTCAATTTGGATTAGAATTCGAAATGAAAGTTGAAATTGTTTTTGAAACGAATTTAAAACAATTTATAAAATTCGTTTTAAACAGAAATCAACGAAATATATATTATATATATTATATATATTATATAATGGCCTGAATAGAATGCGCCGCGCTGCAGCAGTTCGCGAATTTCGACCATTGACTTCGAACGGACATTACGGGAGATCCGACCATCGGATTCTCCTGAAACCGGAACCGTTGGGTTCGTATCGAAAAGAATTTTCCAGTGAATATTATAGATTTGAAATCTAACGGTTGGATTTGGAATTATGTCCAAATCAAATTTGGAAAAGGTTGTTGTAAGTGCAGTTCGATGGCCATTGGTGGAAATCGACTGCACGGGCCTTGATAAAATTATTAAAAATATCGATAATTTGTGTAAAATCATAAGAAATGATTTGTGAAGAATTGGGATGAAAAATCCCATATTTGAAAAGATAAAAATTGATTTTTATCGAAATGAACTAGCTTTGAACTAGAATTATAATTCTATTTATTTTTAAAATAAATAAAGTGGATTTGAAATGGTTTTGAAAATAACCAGAATTTCCAATATATGAATTGGAATGGATTTGAATTTAAATTATCTTTGGATATTTTCGATATTGGACTCCGTGATTATACAGATATCGTGATGAGAATTTGGAAGATATCGATATCGTTATTCCCGATATGATATCTGTTGGGTTCAGGATTTGATGTTGAATATAAGTCAATACTATCTCTATTCAAAACCTTATATTTAATGTCAAATTTGATTGATTGTTTGTTTGGATTGTGCTCGACCAGTTAATGAGCAAAATATGCTTTTACATTTAGCATTGGGTTGGGTTGAAAATATCTGTGTGTTAACGCCTTGTGAAACACTTCACGATTTGACGATAAGGTGTTTAGTGATGTTGTGTTCATTTCAAATTTAATGAATGATTGTGAAATGATATTTTTCTTAAGTGAAAGGAAATGTATTCCCGATTTTGGACAGGGAATGTTTTATAAAAATGTTTTATAAAACAGAAAGAATTTCGAGGCCCAAAACCCGATGATTTCTAAAATGATTTAGAAATGTATTTTATGTTACATTGTGGTTCATCGCATATTCGATTAGTTGCTATTGATGATGTATCTGCTTGGTGGCGGAGAATTTATTCTCTTGCTTAACACCCTTCTTTGAGACGTACGAGCTCAAAGGTTGTGTGATTAATAGTGACTGATCATATGCGTGAATTACTGATGTGAAGTACTATATTTTGAAAGTACTTGTGATTATTATGTTGTGAAATAATTTTCCCTACTTCGGGATATGAAATGATTTAGAATGTGGGTAAAGAGTCGGGTAACCCTGAGACTAAAAGTATGGGTGAGAGGGCGATGTATGCTCTCCGTGTGTGGGAGGTAGATCGTCGGTGTAGCCTGCTCCTATGTGGGGCAGGTGCACATTTATATATCGAGTTGCGAGGTGCGTACCCTTTGCCTTGTCGATGGGGAGAACGATATTTGGTTGCATACTTGTTTGTATGCATTGTTATGTTTTGGAATTCATATTTCCAGACATTTTGGTTTGAGATCCCGAAGTGAAATATACTTTGATATAGAAAGTTAGATATGTATTTCAAATGATTTGAAATAAGAAATCGGGAATATAATCCAAAGGAATAATTTTTGTAAATTGAATTGGATTTGGAAAATCTAAGTGTAGTGATTAATCTAAATGGGTAGATTGGGATATTGCATGTTGATTGATGCGTAGTAGATCCATATATCTATATTGATTATTGTTTATACACTGGTATTCATGGGGTTAAACCCGTTCCGCGTTAGCGGCGTGGTCCCGTGATATGCCACATTAGTAAATAAGTTAATTATAACTGTTAGAGTTTCTCACACCAGTCCCATGACTGACCTATAGTTTGCTTTTCCCTTGCGAACTCGGGTGCCCCTATTTTACACACGGGCAGTCGAGTAGTTTTTTTTTTGCAGATCTATTGAGCAGGGTTCTGGATTGAAGCTTTAAGCTGTGTCCAGACGTTTACAGTCTTCCGCTGTGTAGTTTATATTTCCGCTGTGCATTGTATTACATTTATGTAAATTTATCTTCCGCTGTGTATTATTTTCGAGATACTCTGATATTCTGTACTCTGATGTAACATTATTATGATGTTTATAGAAGTCTTCTGTTATTTGTTCTGATGTGTTGTATACCCAGAGTTAGCGTATGCGGGAATCGAACGGTCTTGGTTGGTTTAGCGATCGATCAGGTCCGGGCGAAATCCGTGTCGTTACAAAACCTTTCTTCGAATAAACTATATTCGATTATCTCTATTTGATTAACTCTAATTGAATAACTTTAATTGAATAACTTTATTCTGTTTTAACTTTATTTCGAATAACTATATTTGATTTAACTCCTTCGAATATAAACTATATTCGATTAACTACTTTGAATATAAACTATATTCGATTAACTACTTCAATATACTCTAATCAAATAACTTTATTTGATTAACACTATTCTCTTTTTATAATTATATTTGTTTTCTAATAATATTCCTTTATAATATCCTAATCATTTTCTAATAATATTCCTTTATTCTATTCTATTCGTTTTCTAATAATATTCCTTTATAATATCCTATTCATTTTCTAATAATATTCCTTTATTCTATTCTATTCTTTTTATCAACATTTTTCCCTTTTATAAAACTCTATTCATTTTATAAACATTTTCCCTTTTATTTACTTTCGAAATATTTCCTTTTATAAAATCTGTTGATTTTATAAAATCCCTTTATTTCAATATACATTGAAATAATGCTTTTTAAATCCAAGGGTTTTTATAATATTTAAAATATCGAATAATAAGGATCGATATCATTCTAACACACATAATCCATAACAGATTATATAACACATCATATATCACAATATATGGAAAAACAGTAAAATAAATGTTGAGGAATCCAGTCGGATTCCTCAAACCTGTTTCCCTGCATCACAGATGTTAAACAATATAGATAACATCACTTTCAATTCCATATGATATATTCTGATAAACAGAATAAATATAAAAATTCAACCAACTGACTAGCAGTTCAATCAAACAGTCAACACACAGTCAATCAACCAATATTTAACAGTTCTAAAAATACAAAATGAAATTATAAACTGTTCAAAGTTAGTGAGATTTACTCACATTGGACGATCATCGTTGATAACGATAACCATCGCTCGGTTTGATTCAGACAAACAATTTATTTTGCAATAAATTGTAACGAGCTCCGATGGACTTCCAGTCAGTCCCATTGTGTAGCCACCATCCATACGATCCCAACGGATCTTGTTTCGCTGGATTTCGACAACATATGGCATAGTTATGAATTTTACAAGTTTAACACACATTTAAATTTAAATAAAACTCAATAACTTTTCCACTGGGCTTTACCCTTTTGACTTGGCCCAACCATTACCTTTACAATCTAAGACCCGTACCCGCTCCTTTGCCTTTCCTCTCCAAAACAATCACGCTCCAGTAAACATCATCCGCAAAAAACCATGGCCATTTCCGCCCATTCTTGCCTCTCGTTCTCCTCCTTTTTTCTATAAATCCACAAACGGATTTCACCAAAATTATTCTTTTCAAATTCTCATCATCCTCAGATGAATTTCCTCCAACTCGCATCAGCCTTCCCAAACTCGTCGCCCTCAAATGAACGACGCACCCCAGCATTTGATCGACCCAAACTTACATCGAATACCACAAAAACATCCATACGTCTGCGCCTTGCTACCCTGAGCACCAATCCCTCCTTTAACTCGCGAATTGAAACTTACACCACTCGAAAATGCCCACCCTAAATCTACTGTGTACTTACGGTAGCAAATAAAACATGTTCGAACTCAATGAAAACTATATCAGACTGAAGCGTAGGGTGATACAAGTTCAAACATATACCCCTTTTGATTTATAGCATTTTATTTTGAATTTATCTCGATTTTTGAAGGTCTTGTTTTTCACTGGAAGATAAGGAAGAAGTGGCGGCTGACCTTTCTTGCGTTTGTGGTTCGGGAAGAAACCAGTGGAAGGATAATGTCCTCGATATTTATAGATTTTGATTTTAGTTGGTTTGAGTTTAAGAGGAAGAGCTTACTCCAAGTTTAGCAAACATTTACTGCTGGGTGCAAACATAAAGGAATACGTGGCCTTATTTTCGATCAAGGAAATATGTTAGGATATTCTGTTTTGAGTTGTAAAATTTAACATACCCTATATATATGTAATTCTGTCCATATACAAGCTGCTATGAACAGAAATAAAAATATCATTGAAACGAGCACTGTGCCACGGTTCCAAAAATATAATAATATCGGTAGTTCAACTCATATTTTGAAACCCCAAAATCGCTGATTAAGGGTGCAAAATGCTCCAAATAAAAAGTTGCTTATTTAATTAATTAAAAATTACAGTAAAATTCTAAAAATTAAATTATCGTTATGTCCCAAAAGAACCTTGTCTAAATTCAAACCCAATCTCTAGTTGTATCGAGTAAACCGTTACGGTCGATAAACAATTCTATAACGATTATTTTATAATTTGATTTAGACATATCTCAAAATCTACACGACGAAATCCCGATTTTTCTCTTCCACTAGAAAGATATACTCCACCAGCTCCGTACATTTCTTGTTTCACAGAAATCCGATTTAAAACGAATCCTGTATACTCAGTTGAAGTTCAAATCGCCAAATCGCGAACTGCAGCGCCATTTCGAGCTCGATTATAATTATAACATAACTATACGTTCAAACTGTCATTATTTAAATATATTCATTATTCTAATCAAATTCTAAACTGAATTAAATATCACAGTTGATCCAGTTCACACCGTATCATCATTTCAGCCAATTCAGATTATTTCAGAATTAAATATATTATTTAATTTATTATTTTAATTAAATATTCACCATTATTTAACTCCACGACCATTTAATTCACTATATCACTATTTATATAATTAAATAAATAAATTATAATACCTCTGCCAATGCGGGTCATTACATAATTCATCCTTTAAAGTTCCCATAGTGGAAGTGGGAGAGTGTCTCTGTGGATTTCATCGATGGTTTGCCTAGATTGGAAAGGTAACACCAGCATCTAGGTTATAGTAGAGAGGCTTACTTAGAGCGCTCATTTTATTCCTATTAAGAGTAAGAGAACAGTGGCATGGTTGGCATCAGTTTATCTTCGTGAGATAGTCCGTCTACATGGAGTACCTTCTAGCATAGTGAGCTATCATGGCCCCATCTTTACTAGTGCATTCTGGAAGAACCTACAAGAGGAATTAGTTTCACAGTTATGTTTGAGCACCGCATATCACCCCCAGACAGAAGGGCAGACTAAAAGGGAGAATAGAGTTCTAGAGGATCTTTTAAGGCGGTGTATCCTATAATTCATAAGGACTTGGGAGGAACACTTCCATTGGTTGAGTTCGCCTACAACAACAGTTATCAGGCTAGTATTGGCATGGCACCTGTAATAACCCGGAAAATGTGAACCAGTTAAAATTTTTTAAATTAGGTTATTACCAAGAAATTTGATTGGTTGAAATAGCATATTTCAATAAAATATAGAATTTGGTATGGTATGGCAGTTTGAAATTTTGAATACAAACTTTGTCTGACTGTACCGGGTGGAAGATATAACGGATTTTGATGAAACTGAAAATATTTAAATTTGTTTATCAATACCTTTCTAAAAAACCTGAAAAATCGAAATTTCATAACGGAAATCAAAAGTTATGGCCAAATGAATTTTCAAAAAGGTCGCTATATAGTATATATAGCCCTTGAAAATTGAGATTTTGCATACGACCTCGGAATTCGACGAAACCACTTTTTTTGGGTCCGGGATGTCAAATTATTGCTAAGTTTCAAATTTCATAATTTTTGAAGCTAGTATGTGAGCGGGGCAAAAGATAACGTGTTTGGTCAAATTCTGTTAAAATGGATCGACCTAAAAATGGCCGTTTTTCAAACGAGCTCAGAATTCGATGAAACTGGTTTTGTTAGTACTGTATCATCAAAACAAAGCTAGATTTATTTTTCGGGAATTTTTCGATTCAGTTTGTGGCCCTGGCAAATTGAAATGTACGTTTAAATTAAATATTGAATGTTTTATATTTTAATTTGAAAACTAACTGACTGTAACAGTCGAAATGGCCAACGAAACATATCCCATTGTGTCCGGAATGGGGGTATTTAGTTAGGGGCGACAGTCGTTGGGTTTAAAAAGGAGTCCGTTTGCAAAAACACTATTTAAAAATTTCTATAAATCTCTGGCCAATAGGAAATTTTCTTTTATAAAAAAATAAAAAAAACCCCCAAAAACCCTCCGTCGTTCAAAAGAACCGACGATCCACATCGTTCATCTCTTTCCGCCCACGCCGCCGCCGCTACAGGCCATTCCAGACCTTGCCACCACCGCCGTTCGCTCCGCCTCTTCCCTCTCTACAAATCCGACCCATCGCCGACCCCCATCGCCTCCGCCATCGTCGGAATCGCCCCCACGAAGTTCCAAACTTCCCATCGCCAGATCTGCTCCGATCTTCCACCATTTCCGACCCCACCACCAGCGACCTGACGCCCTCGACCTCCTCTACGGCGCCATCACCTCCGATCAGACCCACGACGCACAGATTTCGCGAAAACAGCGAATCCCCTTTTGAACGAATAATAAAGGTAATTCCTTTATACGTTTTTAACACAATAAAGCGTTGCAAAGCTTTGAAAAATAATATCTTTTTCGTTCTTTAACGAAATTTGATGAAACAGGAGACACCGTGACCGCAAGGAGGCTCTCTACATTCTAGAAGAAGCCGTGGATTTTTCTGACCTTCCTACGATTTTTAGCACTGCAATAACCAATGTGAGGAATCTAAACTATTTGTGTGAATGAAATCGCGTTGTATAAATTATATAAGCGAAGTGTAAATTATATACGCATTGTATACCTCATGCACATGTGTTGTATAAGTTATATTAGCGATGTATAAATTATACAAGCATTGTTTGAAACATATATGCTTTGAATTGTGATGAAATGCAAGTGAATTATTATATTATGTATATATATATATACTCCCCTCGTCCACAGACCATGGACGATATTTATTGCTTGTGATTGACGTGATATTATATGGTATGACGAAGGGTTGGAAATAATTGTTTGTGGTTGATATTATGGTTGAAAAATACCTTTGTTGATGAAAAATACCCTCTTGTTGTTGAAACAAAATAGAATAGGATTGTGGAATTGAAAATAAAACATGCCGCCTACGTGCGAACTAGATGCATGATCCCCATTGTCAAAAACCGCGAGGTTTTAAGGTAGAGCGAGGAGCCGTACTAGGGACGGTCCCGGTTTTAACTACCCTGCCGTTATGCTGCCGAAATTTTCTGAAATATTTATGTGTTAGAATAATTTTCATTCGTTGGAATAAATTTACATATACTATATCGAATATTCATGTGTTGAGTTGCAATTCATTCGTTGAGTTGAAATTCATGTGTTGAATATTATTCGAATTTAAACAAATGGCTTTAGCGATAAAAATCACATTTTTATATATATATAAACTATATAGAATATTCATGTGTTGAGTTGTAATTCATTCGTTGAGTTGAAATTCATGTGTTGAATATTATTTGAATTTAAACAAATGGCTTTAGCGATAAAAATCACATTTTTATATATATATATATATATATATATATATATATATATATAAACTATATAGAATATTCATGTGTTGAGTTGCAATTCATTCGTTGAGTTGAAATTCATGTGTTGAATATTATTTGAATTTAAACAAATGGCTTTAGCGATAAAAATCACATTTTTATATATATACAAACTATATAGAATATTCATGTGTTGAATTGCAATTCATTCGTTGAGTTGAAGTTCATGTGTTAAATGTTATCATCTTTTAAAAATAAAATGAATCGACAATGAAAACTATATTTTTATAGTGAATAAGAAGTGTTAAAAATACACATGTGTCGAATAAATATTTTTGATGATAAAAATATTCCTTTTATCATGTATACGCTTAGTTAAAAATACACATGTGTCGAATAAATATTTTTGATGATAAAAATATTCCTTTTATCATGTATACGCTTAGTTAAAAATACACATGTGTCAAATAAATATTTTTAATGATAAAAATATTCCTTTTATCATGTATACGCTTAGTTAAAAATACACATGTGTTGAAATAAATAATAGTTTGCTAGAAATATTATTATTAGCTTTGTTCTGCATATATATACATGTGTCGAACAGGAAAAATGGATTAGCTGTAGAGTAAAGAAATTATTTGCGTGCCCGACAAATAGGTAAATCTTGATGAGTTGGCTGCGCAATTTTATTTATATATCAACTCCTGTGAATACCATTGGATGCGGATTGCTGGTTTTTCTGTGTGAAATAATAAACAACGCCATAGGATAGTAACAACTAATTTTGAACTACACTACATGGCATACTTCTTGATAATAGGCATACTTCATCATATTCCACATAAGCAATTGGAGCTTGTGTGACGAGGTGGAAGATTTACCATACAAGCAAGAGGCTTGTATGGCGATGACTATGTACTACAGGTTGAACAGATGACTGATATGGACTATATAAATTATAACGATAAATTGCCAGATTAATAAAAACCCCACACGGGTCTGGAGTTGACAATAATCACGTCGCTCTAGTTATTAGATACGGCACATGGACTATTTATTTCCACACGGAAACGGGGTGACGGGAATTTATTCTCTGGAGTGATTATCAGTACATGCTCCCCCGTAAACACCAGAATATATCACTATAAATATGTGAATGCTTTTTAGGATTTATTGGGTACCTAATACGGCCCAATAAATTTCCAAACCCCTCCCTGTACAAAGGAGGTTATGGCGAAATTTTTCGAAATATTAAGGTGTTAGTGAAATATTTGAAGTGAAAACGAAGTTGAAATTATAGAATGAACTATAGTTGAAATAATGGAATGAACTATATTTATATATATAAATATAAATATAATTAAAAGGAATAGAGGCCGTGTAGTTCGTGTTTCGGAATCGTAATTTGAAACGATTAGTACGAGGAATCCGACCATCGGATTTTCCCGAAACCGCAATCGCTGGGTTCGCCTTGGAAATATCTTTCCAACGGCACCAACCTTGTAAAAATCCTACGGTTGTATTGTCCGGAATGTTTAATTCAAATATGAAGAATAACAGTGCAAGAATCGTTTATATTTATATATAAATATAAATATAATTAAATTAAATCGAATAACGACGCTGTAGTTCGAATTTTGAAACCGTAACTTCAAACGACTAGTGTGGAAGATCCGACCGTCGGATTCTCATGAAACTGGAACCGTTGGGTTCGCTTTGGGAATATCTTCCCACTGATATAGACTTTGTAGAAATCCAACGGTTAGATTTCCCGATATGTGTAAAACAATTAAGGGAAAAACAGTGCCACGACACGACCTGAAACGTCGTTTAATTAAATATGGCCATTTTTAAATGAATAAAAATGGCGAAAAATCGTTATAAAATATTATAAGCAATATTGTTTGAGAATAAACCAAATGGGCTTGAATTGTTTGATATTTGATGGTTGTATGTGTATGACATGAAAATAACACTAAAGAACCGAAAGATGGATGTCGAATAATATAACCATAAAATGAATCGATTTAAATTCTAATGACGTGAATTATTTGAAAAGGCCGAGCTAACCCTCATTTCAAATAATTTATAGAGCGATTCGAATTGGAAAACGCAAAGGCGATTCAAGACCGACGATCTTCGTATCGGTTGGATGGGCGCTACTGAGGTTCCTGACCGGAGTAGCTACCGGAAAGGGACGGAAGTAGTAGCCGTCTGAACGTATGTGTTGATTGGACGGATATACGAGGAATTTGACGCCTCCAGTTTCGTTCTGACCCAGAACGGACTTGTAAAGGGACTGTGTGTCTGACATTGGATTTTGTTCTATATTGATTGATCTCTGTTAAATATATATCTGTTTGGTGGTGGAGAATTTATTCTCTTGCTTAACGCCCTTCTCTGAGACGCACGAGCTCAGGGGTTATATATCGATAGAAATCAATCGTATGGAGTGGACTGCCTATGTGGCATGCCAAGATGCTATGACCAAGGCTTCTGTTGCAAAGCAAAGTCTTGTGGATGATGATCAAAGCAAGGTCTACGTGGCCTAGCTTTGTGTATTTCGTAGATTCGCGAGCCTCACACCCCGGTATGAGTTAAAAACGGGATACGGACTGCAGGGAGAGCACGACGTTTCTTTCTAGCTATGGTGGTGTCAGTGACTTACCAGCCCTGACATATATATCTACTTTTCACCTTTGTGGTTGTTGGAATGCGAGGCGCCTCGATTGTAGGTCTGTAAGGACAGGGAAACGTGTGTTCAGGAATTGCCAATCCTCAAACGTAAGAGAGGACCGGCCCTGAAGATCCAGGGGTTACCCAGAGTGTGTAGTCCCGAGGCATTTGCTACAGTGTCTCGAAGCGGAGAGGAGCTTGCCCCTTGCCTCGACTCATGACGAAAATCCAATTTCCAATACGAAATAACGAACTTGATTGTAGAACTAGTATGGTGACATAGTATATGGTAGCTATGCCGCCTATGATTGATATTTATGATGCTATTCGTTTTTGAAACATATATGCACTAGTAATAATATCAAATGATTTCGCTTTATACGTATTAAGCATATTTGGCTATTATAAGGTAAAACTCTATCCTCCGGCTTGCGTTGCATTGTGTGATGGGACCTGAGTCTTATAATAGCTTCATTCTTTCTAAAAGCATTGCGATTGTTTTAAAAGAACTTACTTTATTTTGAATGCACTAGCAATCACTGGAGTAAACCCGTTCCGCGAAAGTGGCATGGTCCTATGATTTGCTATTACTGTTGTTTAACTGTTAAATAAATTCCTCATACCAGTCCCCATGACTGACTCGTTGTTTGTTTCACTTTGCAAACGCGGGTGCCCTTATTTTCACACGGGCAGCCTAGTACACAGGTGACAGGTTGTTTTTGGCTCTGCACTGCTGCATAGAGTGCATTTTTGGCTCATGGCGAGGCTGACTTCACAGAGATGACTTTGACATTTTCCACCATTACTGTATTTATATTATGATTCCGCCACTGGCGATGCAGACTGATTTACTTTCCGTATTTCTCACTATATGTATATGTATTCCGCCTTCGGCGATGTAGACTAATACCCTTATTATGTCTCACTGCATGTATGTATTCCGCCTCTGGCGATGATGACTGATCACTTTCCTTTCATTTACTAAGTTATATCCCATGTTATGCTATTCTGATATTCCTACATGTTGTGATTCCGTTGTCATATCCATGTAAAATTATTTTATTTATTGTTTCTGCTATTATCTGTACTCTGCTATGATGATTAATGTGTTATTTCCCAATGATTATCCTTAATACCGCCCCTCGGATTTTGGGATTGTCACAGTTGGTATCAGAGCTTAGGTTAACCTTAGTTCCGGGATCTAACACATTAAACACCTCGTCAGAATAGAATCAGTAGTGTTCTAATGCGAGTAGCTCATTAGAGATAGGATTAGCAATGTCCTAGAATGAGCTAAACAGATTAGCAAAACAATTTGATCAGTACATCATCATTATCTTTCCTTGTATTCCCTTGCTTTATCATTTATGAAAATTATCAAATCTGTGAGCTTGACTCTTTTCTTGCTTATACAGTTCTCTTAGATGGCTACGCGAGGAGCAGCAGCTAGAGGAGGTCGTGGAGGCCGAGGAGACGCAGCAGGAGGACGGGGGAATATCCCCGTAGTAGTGGAAGGCCCTATTGTTCAGCCACCAGCACCAGAAGACTTTGAGCTAGATAAAGTAGCAAAGAGGTACAGAAATCTTGGGGGAAAACCTTTTACTGGCACTGGCACAGTGACCGAGGCTATAGCTTGGCTGAAAACCTGTGAGAAAATCTTTGAAGGCATGGGCATGGGAACTAACAACAAAGCCCGACTTTGCATTTGGCTCCTTCAGGAGGAAGCGGAGCTGTGGTGGGATGCCATTACCTCAGAAGATGCCGCTGGTACTGTCCGGACTTGGGAGCATTTCAAGACTATGTTCAATGAGAAGTTTGTACCGGAACAAGCTCTAGAGAGGATGCGATGGCAGTTTGCTAATCTCCAGCAAGGAGACCTCTCTATTCAGGATTATCTAAATAAGTTCACTCAGTTATCGCGCTATGCTCCAGAACTGATTTTGACCAACAAAGCAAAGAATAAGAGATTCATATTTGGGCTGAAGCGCAAGTACCATGATAGAGCTATGGGCAACATCAAACTCTCCTTTATAGAACTAGTAGAGATGGCTTGCAATTACGAAGACATGGATGAGAGGCATGCTAGCCAAGACCGCGCCAAAAGCCAAGCTGGAAATAAGTGCAAGGCTTCAACAGATCAACCCGAATCTAGCATTACCGCGGCCACTACTCAGAAACCTGCAAAGATCCCGAAAGGAAATTGCTACAACTGCGGGAAGCCAGGTCACGTTTCTAATGTATGCAAAGCTCCGAGGAAGCCAAAGGCAAATGACTCAGCCGAATGCTACAACTGCCATAAGAAGGGGCACTATAGCAGGAACTGTCCTCTGAAGCAGAATGCTCAAGTGGCTCATGTCTATGACGGGAAGACCCCGCCAGCTATCACCGATGGATCAGGTAAACCTGATGTCTTGGTAGGTACCCTTACCATTAAAAATATTCCTGTTTCTGTACTTTTTGATACTGGTGCATCACGTAGCTTCATTTCTGGTAACCTTGTTCACAAGTTAAAATTGAAACGAAGAAAACTTAAGGAACCAATTAAAGTTCGAAACCCAATAGGAAGTTCCGTTAGTCTCAGTTTGTACTGTAGAGTGCCTATCTCTTATTCTTGCTATAAGTTTTCTTTTGATTCGATTGTCATGGACCTTTCCGAATTTGATATTATACTGGGGCTGGACTGGTTGACAAAATATAAGGCCGAAGTTAGATGTGCCGAAATAATCGTGAAAGTTGAAACAAAATCTGGGCATATCACTATACCATGTCTCGGTGCAGAAATAAATAAAACAGAATTTTGGTCTTCTTTAGAAGTTACTCCCCCTTCATTAGAAAAGATACCGGTCGTTAAAAACTATGCGGATGTGTTTGAAGAAGTAGAAAACTTACCGCCGCAAAGAGAAATTGAATTTAGGATAGATCTAATTCCTAACGCCCGACCAGTAGTACATCCAATAAGAAGAATGGCCCCGAAAGAAAAAGAAGAGTTAAGCAGTCAAACCGGAGAATTGCTTTGGAAAGGTCTAATAAGACCGAGCTTTTCAGCTTGGGGAGCAGCTGTAGTGTTTGTCCCGAAATCAGACGGTACTTTAAGACTTTGCGTTGATTACCGAGATCTCAATAAACAGACACTGAAGAACAAATATCCCTTGCCCCGAATAGATGATCTGTTAGATCAATTAAATGGAGCAACAGTATTCTCCAGAATGGACCTAGCTACAGGTTTCCACCAATTACGTATAGCAGAAGACTGTGTTCCTTTGACAGCCTTCAGGGGTCCCGATTTATTCTACGAATGGTTAGTAATGTCGTTCGGCTTATGTAACGCTCCGGCATACTTCGTTGATCTTATGAACAGAGTGTTCTGTGGTGTATTGAATAAATTTGTTCTAGTCTTCATCAATGACATTTTAATCTACTCCAAGTCGGAAGATGAACATGCAAAACATTTAGAACAAGTGTTGAAAATTCTAAGGAGAAATGTCTTGAAAGCTAAATTTTCTAAGTGTGTCTTCTGGCAGAATGAAGTTAAATTCCTAGGCCATGTCATATCAAAGGAAGGAATTGCTGTAGATCCAAGCAAAATTACAGCAATTCAGAACTGGAAACAACCTACTACGCCCACAGAAGTTCGAAGTTTCCTTGGATTAGCTATTTACTATCGGAAATTCGTTCAGGATTTTTCAAAGATATCTGGAGTTTTGACAAAGCTTACAAAGAAGCATGAGAAATTCAAATGGACTCCCTAATGCGAAGAAGCTTTCCAGGAGCTGAAACTGAAGTTGACAACCGCTCCAGTATTGACAATAATAGAAGGCAACCAAGACTTGACTGTATGTACAGATGCTTCTATTAGAGGGCTAGGAGCAGTGTTAATGCAAAAAGGCCAAGTGATAGCTTATACCAGTCGTCAACTAAAGCCGCATGAAAGAAACTATGCAACTCATGATCTTGAGTTATTAACTATCGTGTTTGCTTTAAGAATCTGGAGGCATTATTTATTGGGCGAGAAATTCGAACTATTTACCGATCATCAATCCTTGAAGTACCTGTTCACTCAGAAAGATTTAAACTTGAGACAACAGCGTTGGTTAAAATTCCTTGCAGCATACGATTTTGAAATTCTATACACTCCAGGGAAAGCCAATGTGGTAGTCGATGCGCTCAGCAGAAAGAATGAAATCATCGCCAGTTTTGTCATCACGTCTTCATTAATAGACAGGATCTCGACCCTTCAGAAAGACGATGAATTTATTCAAAGAATCAGTCAAAGAGTCAAAGGAGGTGAATCCACAAGTTTTCGACTCGATGACAAAGGAGTTCTAAGATTAAAGGGTAGAATTTGCATCCCAAACCTTCCCGAGCTCAGAAGAGAAATACTTGATGAGTGCCACAAATCCAAATTAAGTATCCATCCCGGTGTGAGCAAAATGTATAACGATATCAAACGCACATTCTGGTGGAGGTCAATGAAAAGAGATATCTCATTATATGTTAGCAGATGCCCCACTTGTCAGCTAGTTAAGAGTGATCAGCAGAAATTGGCTGGATTATTACAACCATTAGAAATTCCTGGATGGAAGTGGGAACAAATCTCGATGGATTTCATCGATGGTTTGCCTCGAACTAAGAAAGGAAACGACAGTATATGGTTAATCGTAGATCGCTTCACGAAGACTGCCCATTTCATACCTGTCCGATCCAACAGAACGGCTCAAAGTCTAGCACAGATTTACTTCAGAGAAATAGTTAAACTACATGGAGTGCCGCTCAATATAGTCAGCGATAGATATCCCCTGTTTACTAGCAAATTCTGGGAAGCATTCCAGGAAGAATTGGGAACCAAATTGAATCTAAGCACCGCTTATCACCCTCAGACAGACGGCCAAACTGAGCGGGTGAATAGAATTCTAGAAGATTTACTGCGCGCTTGCATTATAGATTTTGGAGGTTCATGGGAAGATCACTTACATTTAGCAGAATTCTCGTACAACAATAGCTATCAAGCAAGTTTGGGAATGTCTCCATTTGAAGCATTATACGGTAGACCGTGTAGATCTCCCGCATGTTGGGTAGAACCTGGCAACAGACTTGTGTTAGGGCCCGATATGATTCGAGAAGCATCGGATAAAGTCGATTTCATTAAGAAGCGATTAAAAACCGCACAGAGTCGACAGAAAAGTTATGCTGATGCGAGAAGAAGGGATATATCGTTTGCCGTTGGCGATTATGTTTATTTAAGAGTTTCTCCAATGCGAGGAGTAATCAGATTTGGAAAGACTGGGAAGTTGGCACCGAGATTTATTGGTCCCTTTCCTATACTCGAACGGATTGGAACTCTAGCATATAGGGTTTCATTACCTAATTGGTTGCCTGGTATACATGATGTGTTCCACGTGTCTCAACTAAAAAAACATGTTCATGATCCCGACCTTATTGTGGAAGAAGCAGCGCAACATGATATTGACATAACTCCAGAATTAGCACTCAGTAGAGAGCCATTAAAGATAGTTGGCAAAGAAACTAGAGAGCTGAGGAGGAAAAAGATTCGTCTAGTCAAAGTGCAGTGGAGTAGTGATCCTAGGGACTGTACTTGGGAGACTGACGAAAGCATTAAACAAGCCTATCCCAAATGCAGAGTGGACATCTCTGACTAACTCCGGTGCGAGGTACCTTTACAATACTTTGCATTTACATTTTATTTCCTGCTTAACGGCTATTTCCTTTTCGAGGACGAAAAGTTTTAAGTGGGGGAGATTGTAATAACCCGGAAAATGTGAACCAGTTAAAATTTTTTAAATTAGGTTATTACCAAGAAATTTGAATGGTTGAAATAGCATATTTCAATAAAATATAGAATTTGGTATGGTATGGCAGTTTGAAATTTTGAATACAAACTTTGTCTGACTTACCGGGTAGAAGATATAACGGATTTTGACGAAACTGAAAATATTTAAATATGTTTATCAATACCTTTCTAACGAATCTGAAAAATCGAAATTTCATAACGGAAATCAAAAGTTATGGCCAAATGAATTTTCAGAAAGGTCGTTATATAGTATATATAGCCCTTGAAAATTGAGATTTTGCATACGACCTCAGAATTCGACGAAACCACTTTTGTTGGGTCCAGGATGTCAAATTATTGCTAAGTTTCAAATTTCATAATTTTTGAAGCTAGTATGTGAGCGGGGCAAAAGATAACGTGTTTGGTCAAATTCTGTTAAAATGGGTCGACCTAAAAATGGCCGTTTTTCAAACGAGCTCAGAATTCGACGAAACTAGTTTTGTTAGGACCGTATCGTCAAAACAAAGCTAGATTTATTTTTCTGGAATTTTTCGATTCAGTTTGTGGCCCTGGCAAATTGAAATGTACGTTTAAATTAAATATCAAATGTTTTATATTTTAATTTGAAAAATAACTGACTGTAACAGTCGAAATGGCCAACGAAACATATCCCATTGTGTCCGGAATGGGGGTATTTAGCTAGGGGCGACAGTCGTTGGTTTAAAAGGAGTCCGTTTGCAAAAACACTATTTAAAAATTTCTATAAATCTCTGGCCAATAGGAAATTTTCTTTTATAAAAAAATAAAAAAAATAACCCAAAAACCCTCCGTCGTTCAAAAGAACCGACGATCCACGTCGTTCATCTCTTTCTGCCCACGCCGCCGCCGCTACAGGCCATTCCAGACCTTGCCACCACCGCCGTTCGCTCCGCCTCTTCCCCCTCTACAAATCCGATCCATCGCCGACCCCCATCGCCTCCGCCATCGTCGGAATTGCCCCCACGAAGTTCCAAACTTACCATCGCCAGATCTGCTCCGATCTGCCACCATCTCCGACCCCACCACCAGCGACCTGACGCCCTCGACCTCCTCTACGGCGCCATCACCTCCGATCAGACCCACGACGCACAGATTTCGCGAAAACAGCGAATCCCCTTTTGAACGAATAATAAAGGTAATTCCTTTATACGTTTTTAACACTATAAAGCATTGCAAAGCTTTGAAAAATAATATCTTTTTCGTTCTTTAACGAAATTTGATGAAACAGGAGACACCGTGACCGCAAGGAGGCTCTCTACATTCTAGAAGAAGCCGCGGATTTTTCTGACCTTCCTACGATTTTTAACACTGCAATAACCAATGTGAGGAATCTAAACTATTTGTGTGAATGAAATCGCGTTGTATAAATTATATAAGCGAAGTGTAAATTATATACGCATTGTATACCTCATGTACATGTGTTTTATAAGTTATATTAGCGATGTATAAATTATACAAGCGTTGTTTGAAACATATATGCTTTGAATTGTGATGAAATGCAAGTGAATTATTATATATATATATATATATATATATATATATACTCCCCTCATCCACAGACCATGGACGATATTTATTGCTTGTGATTGACGTGATATTATATGGTATGACGAAGGGTTGGAAATAATTGTTTGTGGTTGATATTATGGTTGAAAAATACCTTTGTGGTAGAAAAATACCCTCTTGTGGTTGAAACAAAATAGAATAGGATTGTGGAATTGAAAATAAAACATGCCGCCTGCGTGCGAACTAGATGCATGATCCCCATTGTCAAAAACCGCGAGGTTTTAAGGTAGAGCGAGGAGCCGTACTAGGGACGGTCCCGGTTTTAACTACCCTGCCGTTATGCTGCCGAAATTTTCTGAAATATTTATGCGTTAGAATAATTTTCATTCATTGGAATAAATTTACATATACTATATCGAATATTCATGTGTTGAGTTGCAATTCATTCGTTGAGTTGAAATTCATGTGTTGAATATTATTCGAATTTAAACATATGGCTTTAGCTATAAAAATCACATTTTTATATATATATAAACTATATAGAATATTCATGTGTTGAGTTGCAATTCATTCGTTGAGTTGAAATTCATGTGTTGAATATTATTTGAATTTAAACAAATGGCTTTAGCGATAATAATCACATTTTTATATATACATAAACTATATAGAATATTCATGTGTTGAGTTGCAATTCATTCGTTGAGTTGAAATTCAATTGTTGAATATTATTTGAATTTAAACAAATGGCTTTAGCGATAAAAATCTCATTTTTATATATATACAAACTATATAGAATATTCATGTGTTGAATTGCAATTCATTCGTTGAGTTGAAGTTCATGTGTTGAATGTTATCATCTTTTAAAAATAAAATGAATCGACAATGAAAACTATATTTTTATAGTGAATAAGAAGTGTTAAAAATACACATGTGTCGAATAAATATTTTTGATGATAAAAATATTCCTTTTATCATGTATACGCTTAGTTAAAAATACACATGTGTCGAATAAATATTTTTGATGATAAAAATATTCCTTTTATCATATATACGCTTAGTTAAAAATACACATGTGTCGAATAAATATTTTTGATGATAAAAATATTCTTTTTATCATGTATACGCTTAGTTAAAAATACACATGTGTTGAAATAAATAATAGTTTGCTAGAAATATTATTATTAGCTTTGTTCTGCATATATATACATGTGTCGAACAGGAAAAATGGATTAGCTGTAGAGTAAAGAAATTATTTGCGTGCCCGACAAATAGGTAAACCTTGATGAGTTGGCTGCGCAATTTTATTTATATATCAACTCCTGTGAATGCCATTGGATGCGGAGTGCTGGTTTTTCTGTGTGAAATAATAAACAACGCCATAGGTTAGTAACAATTAATTTTGAACTACACTACATGGCATACTTCTTGATGATAGGCATACTTCATCATATTCCACATAAGCAATTGGAGCTTGTGTGACGAGGTGGAAGATTTACCATACAAGCAAGAGGCTTGTATGGCGATGACTATGTACTACAGGTTGAACTGATGACTGATATGGACTATATAAATTATAACGATAAATTGCCAGATTAATAAAAACCCCACACGGGTCTGGAGTTGACAATAATCACGTCGCTCTAGTTATTAGATACGGCACATGGACTATTTATTTCCACACGGAAACGGGGTGACGGGAATTTATTCTCTGGAGTGATTATCAGTACATGCTCCCCCGAAAACACCAGAATATATCACTATAAATACGTGAATGCTTTTTAGGATTTATTGGGTACCTAATACGGCCCAATAAATTTCCAAACCCCTCCCCGTACAAAGGAGGTTATGGCGAAATTTTTCGAAATATTAAGGCGTTAGTGAAATATTTGAAGTGAAAACGAAGTTGAAATTATAGAATGAACTATAGTTGAAATAATGGAATGAACTATATTTATATATATAAATATAAATATAATTAAAAGGAATAGAGGCCGTGCAGTTCTCGTTTCGGAATCGTAATTTGAAACGTTTAGTATGAGGAATCCGACCATCGGATTTTCCCGAAACCGCAATCGCTGGGTTCGCCTTGGAAATATCTTTCCAACGGCACCAACCTTGTAAAAATCCTACGGTTGGATTGTCCGGAATGTTTAATTCAAATCTGAAGAAAAACAGCGCCAGAATTGTTTATATTTATATATAAATATAATTAAATTAAATCGAATAACGACGATGTAGTTCGAATTTTGAAACCGTAACTTCAAACGACTAGTGTGGAAGATCCGACCGTCGGATTCTCACGAAACTGGAACCGTTGGGTTCGCTTTGGGAATATCTTCCCACTGATATAGACTTTGTAGAAATCCAACGGTTAGATTTCCCGATATGTGTAAAAAAAATTAAGGGAAATACAGCGCCAGTGCCACGGCACGACCTGAAACGTCGTTTAATTAAATATGGCCATTTTTAAATGAATAAAAATGGCAAAAAATCGTTATAAAATATTATAAGCAATATTGTTTGAGAATAAACCAAATGGGCTTGAATTGTTTGATATTTGATGGTTGTATGTGTATGACATGAAAATAACACTAGAGAACCGAAAGATGGATGTCGAATAATATAACCATAAAATGAATCGATTTAAATTCTAATGACGTGAATTATTTGAAAAGGCCGAGCTAACCCTCATTTCAAATAATTTATCGAGCGATTCGAATTGGAAAACGCAAAGGCGATTCAAGACCGACGATCTTCGTATCGGTTGGATGGGCGCTACTGAGGTTCCTGACCGGAGTAGCTACCGGAAAGGGACGGAAGTAGTAGCCGTCTGAACATATGTGTTGATTGGACGGATATACGAGGAATTTGACACCTCCGGTTTCGTTCAGACCCAGAACGGACTTGTAAAGGGACTTTGTGTCGGACATTGGATTTTGTTCTATATTGATTGATATCTGTTAAATATATATCTGTTTGGCGACGGAGAATTTATTCTCTTGCTTAACGCCCTTCTCTGAGACGCACGAGCTCAGGGGTTATATATCGATAGAAATCAATCGTATGGAGTGGACTGCCTATGTGGCATGCCAAGATGCTATGACCAAGGCTTCTGTTGCAAAGCAAAGTCTTGTGGATGATGATCAAAGCAAGGTCTACGTGGCCTAGCTTTGTGTATTTCGTAGATTCGCGAGCCTCACACCCCGGTATGAGTTAAAAACGGGATACAGACTGCAGGGAGAGCACGACGTTTCTTTTTTGCTATGGTGGTGTCAGTGACTTACCAGCCCTGACATATATATATATATATATATATATCTACTTTTCACCTTTGTGGTTGTTGGAATGCAAGGCGCCTCGATTATAGGTCTATAAGGACCGGGAAACGTGTGTTCAGGAATTGCCAATCCTCAAACGTAAGAGAGGACCGGCCCTGAAGATCCAGGGGTTACCCAGAGTGTGTAGTCCCGAGGCATTTGCTAGAGTGTCTCAAAGCGGAGAGGAGCTTGCCCCTTGCCTCGACTCATGACGGAAATCCAATTTCCAATACGAAATAACGGACTTGAATGTAGAACTAGTATGGTGACATAGTATATGGTAGCTATGCCGCCTATGATTGATATTTATGATGCTATTCATTTTTGAAACATATATGCACTAGTAATAATATCAAATGATTTCGCTTTATACGTATCAAGCATATTTGGCTATTATAAGGTAAAACTCTATCCTCCGGCTTGCGTTGCATTATGTGATGGGACCTGAGTCTTATAATGGCTTCATTCTTTCTAAAAGCATTGCGATTGTTTTAAAAGAACTTACTTTATTTTAAGTGCACTAGCAATCACTGGAGTAAACCCGTTCCGCGAAAGTGGCGTGGTCCTATGATTTGCTATTACTGTTGTTTAACTGTTAAATAAATTCCTCATACCAGTCCCCATGACTGACTCGTTGTTTGTTTCACTTTGCAAACGCGGGTGCCCTTATTTTCACACGGGCAGCCTAGTACACAGGTGACAGGTTGTTTTTGGCTCTGCACTGCTGTATAGAGTGCATTTTTGGCTCATGGCGAGGTTGACTTCACAGAGATGACTTTGACATTTTCCGCCATTACTGTATTTATATTATGATTCCGCCACTGGCGATGCAGACTGATTTACTTTCCGTATTTCTCACTATATGTATATGTATTCCGCCTTCGGCGATGTAGACTGATACCCTTATTATGTCTCACTGCATGTATGTATTCCGCCTCTGGCGATGATGACTGATCACTTTCCTTTCATTTACTAAGTTATATCCCACGTTATGCTATTCTGATATTCCTACATGTTGTGATTCCGTTGTCATATCCATGTAAAATTATTTTATTTATTGTTTCTGCTATTATCTGTACTCTGCTATGATGATTAATGTGTTATTTCCCAATGATTATCCTTAATACCGCCCCTCGGATTTTGGGATTGTCACAGCACCCTTCGAGACACTGTATGGACGACCTTGTAGATCACCGACCTATTGGTAGGAGTCTACATAAATGCTTCTATTTGGACCTTGAGATGTTTGAAGAAACTTCAAAAAAGATTGTCCTTATCCGCAGACGGATGAAGACATCTTAGGACAGGTAGAAGTCGTATGCAGATAAGTGAAGGACTAATATTAATTTTGAGGTAGGAGGCATGGTTTTCATCAAAGTATCACCTTTAAGAAGCTACACAACCGAGTGGTCAAGTTGATGAAAGTTCAATGGGGAGAAGAAAGAAAAGATGCAACATGGGAAACAGAAGACAAGATTCGGCTTAATACCCCTTCCTTTTCAAGGGTATGTTTTTAACTTCTTTTTCCAAGCTTCATTTCATAGTTACTTCTATCATTTAAGTATATCCTATCGATCGAATCTTGCACCTTTAGGTAGGGAACCATTGGATGTAAAAATGTGTTTGAGACATGTTATGTCTGATGGATACAAGTGGATGCAACTGTTTACTAGTGGTTGCTCATGGATGCATATACACACACAGTAGGCACTAGATCGACTCAATCACTCTCATACTGCATATGGATGAGTGTGCATTTTCTTCTTTTTATGGACGAAAATGATTGTGCATATATTTAAAGATTACATGATATATTAGGATTATTTGCATACATGTTGGATTCATGGCACTGACATACATTGCGTTAAGGAGGTCAACTGAATTAATAGACCGCCTGATTTTTCGCATTAGCATAGGAACATATACACACACCTTTGCATATGTTCATATAAACATTAGATATCTTTTAAGGACAATTGATGCCTATGATTGGTGGATGAGTCGATGGTTGATGTTAGGATATACATTCTTCTTAACTTGGAGATTTCGAAGACGAAATCCTTTACGTAGGGGAGAATATAACACCACGTAATTTTAAGGAATACTATAATGATAAACTAAAGAATACGTAATTAAGTATTTAGGAATAAGTAAAGTGAACTGCACCATTGCGTTCGTCTCAGAATTCTGCTTAAGACAAACTCTGAATTTGCATAAAACAGACATCGTATGAGAAAGTTATAAAGCTTAGAAGTGTGTATGCATATAAGAGAATTATATATAAACAAATCAAGTTCAGAATTCAAAATAATTTGAAAATCAGAGCGGGAAATTGAAGCGGGATTCTGGCCTATTGGGGGTTGAGCCGCACCACATGGAAATCGACCCTAGGGTCGACCCACACAAGGGGTGTCGACCCTAGGGTCGACCCCGGGGTCGACGCACCCCAGATCCGAGCATATTCTTACCCTGCACCTAGACGCGTTTCTGAATGAGATTTGTTAGAGGTAGGCAATAAATAGGACAACATTTCTATTGTTTCATTCACGCAAGCTTAGATTGAATTAGCCTATTCTTCTGCAACAACAACTTATACGTATTCAGGAATCTCTGCTACAACATTAACATTCTTTTCTCGATTCTTTAGATCCAGTCTCTATGAGTTCATGTTATTTTCAGATATAAACATTTAACAAGTAATCCTGACATGTTTATAAATATGGGTCTAAACCTATGCCTGTTAAGAAATCAATTCATATACAAATAGATTGGTCATTACATGTACACCTGATTTACTATTCAATGCTTATATGCCTATTTCTAATATGCCTATTTCTGCTATCATATGCCTATTCTGTTATCATGCCTATTTCTATTCTCTTCTCTCCCACTTTCCCTTTTTATTTTTATAGCCAGGCTACCAACGAGCCTCGGCCTGTTGCTAAAAGATTTGAACGAACAAAGCGGGGGAATTGTTGGAAAGTTAAATTGGGGCATATCTTGTATTATAAATCATGACAGGGATTTAGGGGCATAACCTATACTGTGATATATTACTATAATCTGGAGCATATCTTATAATGTGAATTATGACATGAAAATTAGGACATGTAAAATCTATAGACTTAATAATTAGATTAAGCGAAACATGTAATCAAACTGTAATATTTAACCTATTTAAATCTGTGTGGGTTTCATGAACCTAAAAAAAACTATGTAGGGGTTAAATAAACCTATTTGAATCGGTGGGGGTTAAGTAAATGTAATAAATATGAGGGGTATACAAACCCGATAAACTTAACCTGTTTTATATGTTGGGATTATGCGGGCTTGTAAATTTGTTAGCCATGACCTTTCAAAATCCTAGTAGTTTGGGATAAAACCTGGGGATGGCTTTTGTCATTTGTTTCGTGGGACCCGTATCCGTCAGTAACCCATTCTGGTATCATAGAGGGGACCCCAAACTAGGTAGGGGTCATGGGCATGCTTACTGAGATGGTTGTAAGAGGTTAATACAAATGGAGGTGGTCTGATGGTACATTCCAACGCAATCATGTGCGTGCATGGGTCTGGCTTGCTCAGGGAAAATAAGACATTGTAACACCAGTAAATATGGTTGTGTCTATTGGTGGTTGCTACTTTAGGAAGTGATAAATCCTACTATGGGGCTGACACAGGGTATTTACGAGATAGGGAGACGATCGATTATGGGTACTAATTAGGGTACATCTAGTCATGCCTGTTTAGGTGTCCGTTATTATCATTTGGGGGTAACACCCATTATTCTTGTTGGGGTGCCTGTTATTATTGTTTATGCGTAAACCCCATCACTAGAAGTATACCTAAGTCTACCATTATGTTTCTGCTGGGATCATTCCGTTTCAGTTATACTAGTACTGGTGTAGAGAAAAGTATTTATGAAGCATTATCTGTTCAGTTTATCCTGCTTATCATGTTCAGTCTATCATACCTACCATATGACACTGTTATCTCTCATTCAGTTTGTGTTCCTGTCATGATGCTTTTAATTATTTATATGCTAAAAGTAATTAGACTCGATAGACTTTATGTCTAACCCATTTTGTTTCCTTTTTTCTCTCTTCCTTCCCCCACCCCAGGTTCTCAGGGAGGGAACACTCAAGTTTAATTAGGATTCTACCTCTGTTCAGATTGGATTTTGGATATTGCCTAGATGTGCCACTTTGATTACTTATCCACTCTGTTATGGCTCTTTTTTGGGGACTATGATTTTATATTACTGTACTCTGATGGTTTTATACAAGGTAGATACTTTTATTTGATGTTATTGGTTTTCAGTATTTCAGAATGATGTTGTAACTGGATTTTAGAACACGATGTTTTCCGTTAGAAAATGAATTTTTAAATTTTTGTTGCTATTTTCTATCTGGCTTGTGATGTTTATGTTTACGTTTACGTATAACGCTTCACGGAACTTAATGCAATCTATTAAAGAGTGACATTAACGAACGTGAGGTGTCACAGTTTGTTTATGATATAGAAAAAAAGCTATATGTGATATGTTATATATGTACTGCACTTGTCACCATGTATATACATACATATCAGTAAGTTTATAGGTATGTGTTCCTTATCATGTCCATGCTACACTTGATGTTCATTTTTCGATTGCCATGAGTTCACCACTGAGTACTTGCTTGTGCATATGTTATTAATACATTTTGGCCTATGCTATCCATTCAAATTGCTTCCTTTTTGTTATGATGTCTCTATGTTCCTATATACCTGGTGATTCCTGTGGTCTTCTGCACACTCCAAATTGCATTTTTTTGTATGTGTTATATTTGCATTGAATTGTACTGGACCATTCCTTGATGCCTGTATGTTTATATATCCATGTCCACTTGAACTGCTTGTAGTAGTTGTTGCACCACTGCACTTGTTGGCCTTGGAATAAAAGAGATCACACACATGATGTGCACTAATTCAATCCATCCTATTTGCATGTGAAAATGTTAGATGTACATTCCTTTATATCATGTAAGTCTAGTACATCTTGAAAACAAATGTGTTCCATACCTAGTAGCTTAGCTTGAAGACATATATAATATGCGTCTAATTTGTTTTACCTTGATCCTGAAACCTTTAGGTTCAAAATTTAAATCTAGAAACTGCAAGTTTCTTTGGTGTACACTAACATTAAATACTTAGCAGTTTGAGCACACGTTCAAATTTTGAAATCGCATATAAAAGTTAGGATTAACTGTTATATTTTAGTGGTTATTGTAGTTGATTAACTTGAACAAAGAGTAATCCTGAATCGAGTGTTTATGTTTTTGCATGGAATTCTTAGGTCAGATATGACTGTTGCAGATTAAAAGATTTCAGCTATCGAAGCTTGAAGCACATGAAGACATGCTCGCTTGGATTCATCCTTTCCTAAAAAAATATTTATTTTAAGTGTATGTGTACTGTAAAATCTTCCGCTATAAATATATTTTTGTACAAACCCTGATATTTATGTAAAATTATTCCACTATGAGGTATTGTAATTTATTTATTATGTGATTTCAGTGTCTGATTATGTTTAGACCCCGTAAGCTAAATGACAATATGTTGTTTTGAGCGGTTTAAGTTGGTTTAATTACAGATTTGAAGTGGTCGAAAAGGAAAGTCATTATAGTTGGTATCAAAACTTTGGTTTATACAAAGCTTAGCATATCGGGATTAAAAACTCATTAGAGATAGGGTAGTAATACCCTAGAATGAGTAGAGTCATCATTGGAATTACTATTGAGAGAGCGCATTTTGAAAATATTAAATATATTGAAAATTTAGATCTTTACAAATTCCTACTCCTTTGAATCCACTTTTCTTTGATTAGCTTCTTTTCGATAAGGTTTTCCTTGGGATTAATCTAGATCTCGTCCAGAATCCATTTTTGAGTTCCAAGATTAACCGTAGAAATTTAAATATATGTTACAAGAGAATTAATAATGTGACTTATTAACTACTGTATTCGAAATGAATAGACTTTATTTGCCATAGTATATGAATAACATTAAGTGAAAATCTGAACCTTAACAAATGTTTTGCTAAGTATTAAAAATGATATTTTGCTAAAGAACTTGAAAAATATTAAACTATAGTGTCGCAACAAGCTAGATTTATAAATATTGAAATACTGACTCGAGTTTTAGTAGGATGATCAATTTTTTTTATGATTGGAGAATATAACAAATTGATTGTGGAAATACGTATTTGTTTTTAAATTGTTTTGTCGTCATTAGTAATCTAATTAAAGTTAAATTACTGGAATATAAACTAATGAAGATCTCAAAATTATGTTAGGAAAATCTCATTAAACTATCACGTTATCGAAGATGATAAATATGGAAGCATAGAAGGCAGCACGTCAAGAACGAAGAGCGATTACCCGTAAAGAAAAGGAAGAGGCGATTGCAGAACATGAAAGGATAATTAGAGAAAGACAAGGAAAAGGGACATTTTGCAGTTGTGTTCAGAGAGAGACAAGTGAAAGAAGAAAAATGGTAAGATTTGCAGGTTCGAGATTTTCTGTTTTGAATGTCGATGGAAGCGACATTTTCCTTGTCGTTGCCTTGAAGTGAAAAAGAAGAAGCCTTCACCTGCTGTACTAGTCAATAAACCAATTATTTGCCACCATTGCAAGCATGTAGGACATATAGCTCAGAACTTTTCCGGAAGGCAACGTGGAAGGCAAGCCGTGTTGCACCCTGCTAGATTAAAGACCATGAAGTATGAAAATGAAAATGGAAGTATCTCATATTATTGTGGAAATTGCAAGAATTGGGGACATGCTATTATGGAATTCATTAATCCTTTTGTGGAGATACCAGAAAGGGTGAATACTATGGAGTCGTTCATGCGAAGTGTAGAGTAGAGAAGCAGAGTAGGATAGATCTTGATAGTTCTGAATATTAACCAGTTTTACTAATGACTCCTCGTATGAGATTTTATCTTTTGCATCCCTAGTTTTGTAAGATTGTTGTCATTCTTGTAACAAGATTACGTATATTTAGGTACCTAATGGTTTCTCGTGTGATGAAGGATGTACTCATTGTATGAAATAATAAAGTTTATTTGTGTTCCATAAGTACTATGCAAGTGGTTTGTTTAATTTTTTTAAGACACGTATTTAAATCTAAGCAATTAGATAATATTATTGATGCATAATGTTTAAAGAAAATTTTGCTTAAGAAATATTTTAAAATAATGTAACCATCACTATATGAACCATAAGAATACATCTTAAACTATTGATTTTGAAATCTTGGAAGATTTGAATTTGAATAGTGCTCGATTTAAGAAATGATTATTGAAGTCATATTATGAAAACAAAGCCGAATTAACATTGAAATGTCTTATAAATTTATTCAGATTGGATTACACTTCTTGAAATTAGTATTACTATTAATATTATGTATCTACCTTATTTAAATTATTTGAATACTTGTTTATTCTATTCAAGCCTATTTTTTTGTTAAGCCTATTATTTTATTTAAACATTTTTATATAAAAACTTATTTACTCCATTCGAATTTATTTTGTACCAAAACCTGTTTATTTAATTCAAAAAGATTTTATATCAAGCTTATTATCTTACTTAAACTATTTTGAATCTAACATTACCATTATAGAGGTAAGAGTACATATTTCCGATCCGAGTTATTTAAATCCAAAATGATTGAATATAAAGGTTCAACTAAAGATATTCGTGACGTGTACACCAAATCAAAGGTGAAGTTTGATAATGAATTGATTTGTGGATGTAAACTTGAATTTGAAATGATATCAAATATCCGAACTGATAAAGAAATCATACTGAATTGACATAAATTGAAACGGAAATCTGAATTGATATAAATTTAAATGGAAATTTCTAGAATACCTTATTTTGGATATTTGATATGAAATTTTTCTAAACATAAATATATGAAAGATTTATATAAGAATGCATTAAAATACAAAACTATTGATTTGAAGGTAATTGATTTGGAATGATAATCTTATATAGTGGAATTTACATAAGAATGACATGTTAACATGATTTGAGGAATCTTATGTAAATGAAATTTATGTAATTGCGATATGTGCGAAACATGAAATGAAGTACGATATATAGTACGTATGTTACAAGTTGATGATATAGGAAGTACCTTCCATTGGAAATCGAGGTCCTACCCGGTAGGAACTCTTGTTGATATTTCTTTGATTGTGGTTGTCCGAATGTAATACTCATGGGTTATCTTTTGAACTCGGCTGCATAGCGAAATTCGTAGGGCCGCAAAGGCCAATGACAATGGATGTTTCCTAGGGGAGCCAGGCATAATCATTGTTTGTACTGCGCTCTATGGTCGTTTTATGATGGCGAAATCTGCAAGGCTGCGAAGGCCTATGGGTACAGATGTTTCCTGGAGGATCCAAATGTAACCATTGTGTATCTGCGATCCACATTGTGTAATTCATAGGGCAGAAATTGCCTAAGGTTTACGGGTGATAGAGATGTAACCACCAGTGTTACTATATGTAAATTGCGATCTGTGAGATTTTTTTGAGGTGTTATAGCGAAATACGTAAGGCACTGATTACCCTGCCACCTATGGCCACGTCACTTTGTCCTCTTAACCTAGTGATAAAGCGACCATAGTTGCTACGTTCCGTGATGATCTCTGGTTATTCTATTCTATCTCTATTGATTCATCCTGTTGATTGTTCATGACGAAATTCATAAGGATGAGATTTCCTATGGGTATGGATGCTTCCAAGGGGGCCTAGGCGTGATAATTGTTTATTTGCGATTCATGAATATTTTCATCAGTTGGTTTATTGGATGGTACTTATTTTGTCTATTTTACTATTTTTCAGGTAATTTCACTCGATGTTGAAATGAGTTTACTTAATACTTCGAGATTTCTAGTTTTGCATCTAATTAACGCATTACCAGATTCTTGTAGAACGATGATAAACTTGTGGAAATATCGAGTTATCGTAAACGATATCTGATATAAAAGAAAATTTTCAAATAACTTTCTTACAAACTTTAAAATTAGTATATAAATCACTTGAATTAAATACATTAGTATAGCTAAAAAAATGAACTATAATGCGTGAATGCACGAAAACCATTCTATTTACATAACAATTTTGATTTAATTTGGATATACGATTTTGATCTCAAATCGACTTGTTTGCTCGATCCTCGACGACGAACACTGATAAGAGTTTTTGATGAAAAATTGAAGTTCTCTATCATAGTTTATCACTATGAAAGGAGAATAGAAGTTTATAATCAAGAAGTCAATTTAGAAGTCCGCACTAGAGTGGTCGGGTTATCAATACTAATTAAAAGTAGAATTTTGTATTTGAATAAACAATTGAAGTTGATATGCATATGAATGGTATATCGTTTAATTACAAGTTCCTTATTTCTTTCCTTTTCAAGGATGAAAAGTTCTGAGAGGGGAAGATTGTAACATCCCGAATATTTCGAACATTTAAGTTTTTGAATTAAATTAAATTATTTAATTTAAAGTGGTTAACAATAAGGATCAAAAGATAGATTTAAATTAGAATGTATTTATTTGGAAATTAAGATATGAAATTGATTTATAATGAAATATGAATCTTTAAAAATTATTTTTCTCATACATAAGATATCTAAATAATTTCATAAAGAAAATGTCAAAATTTAGTCGCTCCATTTGAACCTGTTATTGATGATTATTTGCAGTAGCAGTAATCGATATATCTCAAATAAAAATCTGAAATTAATTATTTGGGATGCGTCTAACTAGACATATGGAGGAATGAATTTCATTGAAAAAATATGCAAGTTTGTTCTGTTGTGTTAATTTTATTAAAGATATAATATAATTGCTATGATTAAAACATTGTCGGAACTTGGGCGAATTTGAACTAAAAATTCTAGATTGAATTCTAAGAATAACGTTATTTTTCGTTTTGCGAAAATCAGAAGTTTTGACCTCCATTTAATTATTTTCGCGTGCGAATTTTCATTAAAAGGGGTCTGTAACCTGTTTTTGATCAGAGTGTCATGACGTTGTGAACTGTGTTACTGTGTACCATTGTGTCCATCTCATCGCACTGATCACCACAGTACATTTATTTTAAGTTTCGATGCTCGGTGTGGCACAAAATTTCGAAATAGCTTGCATAGTTCATTTTGAAAATAGAGTCATTTGGGTTCGATGTGTTTCTATTTGGATTCAACTTATTTTTCTAACTATTTTGGTTCTACAGACCTAGTCTGTAATGTTCTATGACGCTCGAAAGGACATAAATGTTATAGTCTATACTTTCACCTATTCTCCATTCTTCCTTACGTAGCCTTGTTAATTCCATACATTATTCCTTTTCTCTTTGCCTTTCACCCATTCCTCTCGTTCACACTTTAAAGAAAAACTCACGTTCCAAAACTTGCCATAAATATAATTTCAAAACTTGCCACAAATTCCCTTTCCATGTTCAACGCATGGCACAAAGGAAAAAAAATAATACCGTCGAAGCTTAAATGGAAAGCCATGTGATCATTTTTTATGACATGAAGCATCCAAAAATAAATTCAATGATGTGTTACTACTTACGTACCTCTCTTTCAAAAGCCACCTCTCCATTTTTTAAAGTTCCCTTGTCTTACAAAGAATGCATGCATACATTTAAATAAATAAAAACAAATAACTTTGAAATGGCAAAAATTGAATACCTATTCTTTCATCTCATCCTTGAATGTGAAACAACATGACACATTTGTCCATTTATAAAGATAAAAATATATTTGTAGCACGTCCTTCTCCATTCTGCACGATCTCTCTCCTCTTTCTTTTGGTTTGCCATCCGGAGCTCCATAAAAAATAAAAAAAATCAAATATAAAAATCGTACCCATTCAGATCTGAAACCGCCATTCTCTCCCATAACTGATCAGCTCCAGCCCTGTGCGTTGCCACTGATATTCAGATCTTGCTCCACCCCGATCCTATTCACTGCTACAACTTAAATCACTGTTGTTTTAAGATGATTTGTTGTTCATAATTAATTCTATTTCAAGTTTTCAGCTTTATGAATGATATTTGAACATAGATTTTGTTGCTTTAAACTGATAACCGAAATTGAAATTCATTATCATTTTTTTTTCATTTGATATTACGTCATATACACGGATCTGATTGCTTGAATTGCTGCCTTTTTGTTATCCTTAGATTTTGTGTGCTTTGAGAACCGTCAAATTTGTATCTTTGTGTCCAATTTAATTACATGAGCACAAAACATTATGTTCCCTACATGTACTATATTTTGGGCATTTGCAGTAGCACTAAAGATGAAATTTTGAAAGAAAAAAAGATGCATATGCAAGATTGCGTGTGATAGTGCAATGTCATATACTTGAGCTACACTGGACCATTAAAATTTATAACAGAAGAAAATGGTTTAATATTTTGAACAGTTAAACCAATGTTTGAATCAATGTTTGTTCACATCAAGGAAATTACATCTAGGGCTTGAAAATAGTCATAAAGATTTAAAATTAATGTTTAAATCTCGTACATGCAAGTGTTGCATGAGTATGTAAGCTCGTACTTCCATTTAAATTGCAAGTATGAACTGTCAAGTTCATATATAAACCTGCAAGTATGAACTATCAGTATTTCACTATTGGTAGAACCATTTGTATATTTATAAGCTTGTTAAAAGCATTGTGCAGATTTCATGATTTATAGAAAAGAAAAAGAAAATCATTTCCCAATATCTTTGAACTTATGACTAGAGTTTGTTTATGATCTAGAAAAAAGCTATATGTGATATGTAACATATATATTGCACTTGTCTCCATGTATATACATACATATCAGTAAGTATATAGGTATGTGTTCCTTATCATGTCCATTGTAACACCCCACGTCCATTAATGTCACTCACAAAGGGAATGCATCAATGTCAATGAAGCGTTATTGTTTGTATAGAAAAGATAAATTACAAAAATAAATAAATAAAACAACACAGCGGAAGATAAAACTTATTTTATGTCATCATAACTCAAAACGAGTTTATATAAGTAGTGTCCAAAACCATTACAAGAGGATCAGTAGTCTTTTCCAAAAACTTCAAAGTACATAAAGAAGCAAACACTTAAATAACATAAATGCATAAATCCCCACTGAGCATAAGCAAAGCCTTAAAGATGAGAGAGTCCCAAGCGATACATCTACTATCTTCAAGCAACTGAAAGAAATCTGCACTAAGCTGTAGTATTCCCTCCTGGCAAAACTGGGGGGGGGGGTGTAATAACCCGCAAAATCTGGGCCAGTTTAAAATTTTTATTTTAGCAATTTTAGCGAATTTTGAATATTTAAAATAGATTATTTTAAATAATATCGACGAGAAATTTATTTTGAATATAATTCGACGTATATATTTATATACGTCGTCGTTAGAATATAAATATTTATATATAATTATAAATAGAATTGAAAATGGCGCGGTAGTTCGATAATTCGATTTCAAACTTCAATTGAATGTACCGGGTGCAAAACAAACCGGATTTTAGTGAAACCAAAAACATTAGGATCTAATTGATAATATCTTTCTAACGGATGTAAGAAACTGAGATTTCACTTTAAAAATTGAGAGATATGTCCAGTTGAAAATTCTGAATAGTCGCTATGGAATTCAGGCCCTTAAAAATGGACATTTTGCAAACGACTTCGGATTTCGACGAAACCAGTTTTGTTGGGTCCGTGATGTCGAATTATTGCTAGGTTTCAAATTTCATAATTTTTCGAATCAATATGTGAGCGTGGCAAAGGAAAACGCGTTTGACCAGTTTCAGTTGATTTTAATCGACTGGAAATTGGCCATTTTTCTAACGGTCTCAGAATTCGACGAAACTAGTTTTGTTAGGACCGTATCGTCAATACGAAGCTAGAAAATATTTTTCTGGAATTTTTCTAGTTAGTATGTGACCCCGGTAATTTGAAATGTACGTGTAAAATTCAATATAGTGATTTAAATGTAAAATAAACGGAAACTGATTCAAACGATCAAATCAACTTGCGGTGCATATCCCATTGTGTTCGGAATGGGGGTAAAACGCTATGGACGACAGGTGGTGGGCCTCGTTTTGATGACGTATGTAAAAGTCAACTTTTAATAATAATAAAATAATAAATTAAAATAAATAAAAAAATAAAAAAAAACCCTCCTTATTCATATCAGACCCCCCCCCCCCCCCGATTAAAATTATTTCAGAAAAAAGGAAAAATGAAAAAAAAAAGCAACGACGAGAACCCATCGTCGATCCTCCTCCTCCACCCATCGGACCGCCGCCGTCCAAGGATGCCGCCGCCCCTCCGATGTACCTCGCCTCTCTCCCCTTCGTTCTCCTTCCACCCCGAACCCTAAACCCGCTGCTACCCCAATTCGAAACCCCTCCTCCAGCGCTGACAAGCGCCGCGCAACCCCCCCCTCCTTCGTTCGAAAACCCCCAAAGCCACTGACCCCTTTTCCCTTCACACACTGTAAGTTATTTTTTTTTTTTATTATTGCTTTTTGTTTATTTAATTTTAAAAACTGATTTTTTTAGGAAATTTTAAAAACTGATTTTTTTAGGAAATTTTAAAAACTGATTTTTTTTAGGAAATTTTAAAACTGATTTTAAAAGTAAATTAAAACTGATTTTAAAAAAAGAATTTAAAATAAAAAAGGTATGATCTTTATATTTTTAAAGTGATAAAGATATGATTTTTATATTTTTAAAGTATTAAAAATATAATCTTTTATATGGTAGGAAGATAAAAATATAGTCTTTACTATATAGAAGTATTAAAAATATAATCTTTACTATATAGAAATATGAAAAACATGATTTTTATATTTTTAAAGTATTAAAAATATAATCTTTATAGGATAGAGAAGATAAAAATATCATCTTTGTATATGTAGCAAAATAAAAATCTGATTTTTATTTTATATACGTTGAAATCAAGTGATGATTTTTATAAAGGTGAAATCTTTAAATTTAAAAAGGTGAAATCTTTAAATTTAAAAAGGTGAAATCTTTAAATTTAAAAAGGTGAAATCTTTAAATTTAAAAAGGTGAAATCTTTATATAGAAAATAGCGTGATAAAAATATGATTTTTATATATTGAATAGCGAAGTAAAAATATGATTTTTATATATTGAATAGCAAAGTAAAAATTCGATTTTTAAATATATGAAGTAATTATAAAAATATGATTTTTAAATTGAAAGTGAATAAATAAAAATGTGATTTTTATTTTAAAGACATCGAAATATAAAAATGTGATTTTTATACATATAGTGACTACGGGCAACGAAGACGATGAAGATGAAGATTTCTATCAAATGAAGTGCCGTGGAGCTAGGATAGCTTTCGGTGAGAACTTCTCACCTTTCAATTTAATTTTTCTAGTTATATATATACTAGGATGCAGACGGTGCTTAGTAGCACCCGACACCCGTCCACATACCATGGACTTGTTTGTTTGGATGTTTGGTGATTGATTGAGATATTGGTTTGAATGTGGTTTGTGGTGTGAAAAATCGAATCGATAAATTGGTTGGGATTAGACGTGCGCCGTTATAAGGCGAAGGAGTAAGACTAGGTTAGACTCTTACTCCAAATTTTGTGGTTTGTATAACGAAAGTGATTTGATTGATGTGTGAATGGCGTGGGCCTTCACTAGACCGGGGATAAGGCTAGGCCTTGTCCCGTTTCTAGTATCGTGCCGTTATGCCGCCGAAATTTTCTAAAATATGTTAGAAAAATAAAAATATCATTTTTATTGTGTAAATGAAATGAATAGGAATTCAAGTGTTGAAATAGAATATTTTATCGTTAAAAATAATTTTTAACGTGAAAGTGAATAAATAAAATATTTATAAACAGATCGGCCGATTTGTTTATATACACTGATTTGACTGATATTGATTGGGTCGATAAATTTTACACATCGCCCAACTGCACAAATAAAATCTGTGTTTGATTGTTTGAAACCCCACACAGGTGTTGGGATGAAATTTGAAGTTCACTCATCCTGATTGATCAAATATGTCGATCGATTGATTGACAGGCTGTTATAAGCGTTAGATATCGATATTTGATGCTTATGCAGTGTAGTGCACTTTGGTTGATGGTTGATTATTTTTCGACGCTATTATATACATGTGTTGTATGGAATCCATATAATTAACGTTATATGGTGATTGATTGGGCCTCATTCCAATCGGGAAAATAATGAATATTATAAAAGAAAATTCATGTGTTGAATATAAAAATAGTCATGTGTTGACAATATTCATGTGTTGAGTGAAATATTTTAAATTAAATAAATTACATCTTTATCATATTTAAAATTAGAACTACTTCCTAGTAGAAATCTGATGAAAATCAAACGATAGATACCATAGTTTTATAAAATATTTCACATAATAAAAATAGTGATGTGTTGACAGCACTCATGTGTTGAGATTAGTCGTGTGTTGAAAGAAATATAGGTTCATGTGTTGAATTGAATAGAAGTTTTTGAAATATATAAAGCCGTGTGGATTAGAGATGCGCTATTTTGACGTGAACGATATTTATATCGATTTTATTCGTTTTACAACGAATATTGAAAAGTGATTTCAAAACTAAATATTTTGAAATGAAATTCAATTGAATTAGATTAAAATTCGAATTGAATAGGAAATGAATTTGAATTTGAATAAAATAGAAATGAATTGAATTGAAAACGATTTCGAAATGAATTGAATTGAAAACGATTTCGAAATGAATGGAATTGAAAACGAATTCAAATTGAATTGAAAGTGAATTGAAATGAATTCAAATTGAATTGAAATTTGAATTGAATAGAAATGAATTTTAAAACGAATTTATAGAGAAGAATTCAATTTTGATTTGAATTGAAATGGAAGTTGAAATTGCTTTTGAAACGAATTCAAAACTATTTTTAAAATTCGTTTTAAAAGGAAATCGACGAAATATATATTATATATATTATATATATAATATAATGGCCTGAATAGAACGCGCCGCGCCGCGGCAGTTCGTGAATTTCGACCATTTATTTCAAACGGACATTGCGGGAGATCCGACCGTCGGATTCTCCTAAAACCGGAACCGTTGGGTTCGTATCGAAAAGAACTTTCTAATGAATATTAGAAATTTGAAATCTAACGGTTGGATTTGGAATTATGTCCAAATCAAATTCGAAAAAGGTCGCTGTAAGTGCAGTTCGATGGCCGTTGTTGGAAATCGACTGTACGGGCCTTGATAAAATTATTAAAAATATCTATAATTTGTGTTAAATTATAATAGGTGAATTGGAAAGATTTGAGCTGGAAAATTCCACATTTGAAAAGATAAAAATAGATTTTTATCGAAATGAACTAGTTTTGAACTAGAATTGAAATCAATTTATTTTTAAAATAAATAAATTGAATTTGAAAGTGATTTTGAAAATAATCGATAATTTCCAATACGTGGATTGGACTGGAGCTGAATCGAAATTATCTTCGGGATATTTCGATGTTGGATTTCGTGACTATACAAATATTGTTATGGGGATTTGAAAGATATTTTATATCGTTATTTCCAATACGATATTTGTTGGTTTCAGAATTTGATATTGAATATAAGCCGATATATTTTCTATTCAGAGCCTTGTATTTAATATCAAATGTGATTTGGTTTGTCGTGAATCGTGTTTTTGATGACATTGGTTCTTTAACCCAGTTAAAGGCAGAATATTGATTTTTGAGAAGATTAAAACTAAGTGGAGTTTTAATGAATCTTTAATTAGATTAAAAAGGTGAATTGATAATATAAATTATCAAATCTGCAAGGTGATCGAGAAGGGAGTACCACCAGTTTTGCTCCAAAGCGATAGTTAAATCTTTAATTAGATTTGAACGTGAAATGGTAATTAATTTTACCGATAACACCGTGGTGTTAGATATGGAGTATCACCAGTTTTGCTCCATGGGATATATAGGTTGGGATTGGGAAATAAAACAAATAATTACTTCGGTGTGGTTCGTTAATCCCGACTAGTTTGAAATGATATCCAAAGGAGGATTAAAGAATAAATTTAGAAGAATTTATCTTGGATAAAATTAATGGGAACCTTTCCCTAAGAATGTGATTTCATGAATAAAAGAATATTCTGAATTGGAATGAGGCGTTTGTTGTGTTTGTGTAACATTTGTTAATTATATACGTGGGTTATTCAGAAAGGCCGGGTTATACCCATTCTGAATAACCGATTCGACGAGATGTCGAAGATGAAGACGGTGGTTGAAGACCGGAAGTCTTCACATCGTTTGGGTGATTACTGATGATCTTGATTGGGCTGTACACCCAAGATGAGGGAAACAGTCGGTGATCGTCCAGACGTACTTGGAGATCGATGGATATGCGAGGAAAGTGCCTCCGGTTTCGTTCAGACCCAGAACGGACTTGTAAATGGACTGTGTGTCCGACATTGGATTTTAGTCCGTGTGATTGATCTCTATTAAATATATATCTGTTTGGCGGCGGAGAATTTATTCTCTTGCTTAACGCCCTTCTCTGAGACGTACGAGCTCAGGGGTTATATATTGATGGATATCAAACGCATGGAGTGAATTGCCTGTGTGGCATGCGTAAGTGGCAATTGATCAAGGCTTCTGTTGAAAAGCAAAGTCTTGTGGTTGATGATCAAAGCACGGCCTGTGTGGCATAGCTTTGTGTATAACGTGAATTCGCGAGCCTCACACCTCGGTATGAGTCAAAAACGGGAGACGGACCGCTGGGAGAGCACGACGTTTCTTTCTAGCTAGGGTGGTGTCAGTGACCTACCAGCCCTGACATTTATATACTTTTCACCTGTGTGGTTGTTGGATACGAGGCGCCTCGGATATAGGTCTGTAAGGACCGGGAAACGTGTGTTCAGGAATAACTAATCCTCAAAAGTAAGAGAGGACCGGCCCAGCCGATTCCAAGGATCAAAGTGGGGTCCTGAGGCATTTGCTAGAGTGTCTCGAACGCGGAGAGGAGCTTGCCCCTTGCCTCGGCTCATGACGGAAATCCAATTTCCAATACGTGTATTGCGGTTTTAATTGTAGAACTAGTATGGCGACATGATAGATGGTACCCATGCCGCCTATGATTGATATTTATGATTTGAATTGTTTTGACACTATACACTTATTATAGTATCAAATAATGTGTTTTAAACGTATCAAGCATGCTTTGGCTGTTATAAGGGAAAACCCTATCCTCCGGCTTGCGTTGCATTGTGTGATGGGACCTGGGTCTTATAACAGCTTCATTTTTCTTTATTTAGCATTGCGCTGTTTGTTCTATGCACTGGTATTCTTGGGAGGAAACCCGTTCCGTGTTATACGGCGTGGTCCCTTGATTTACCTAACTTTAAAACCAATATTAATAACTGTTTTAGTTCTCACACCAGTCACATGACTGACCTGGAGTTTATTGTTTTAACCTAAACTCTGGGTGCCCCTATTTTCCACACGGGCAGCTAGTAGTTTTGGTTTTGCAGATTTATATTCATAGGGTCCTGATTTACGGCTGGAACGATGCTCGGAAAGCTCTGTATCCGTGTATCACTTCTAGTTGTGATTTTGTATTATTTTCCGCTGCTTTGTAATTTATTGTAATCTCTGATATTTGTCGAATGTAATTTATTCATTTATACTCTGTATATTCTTGTATCTGATGGAATTGTTGTAATAACAATGAAATGTTCTTCCGTATGCGCTCTGTTTTGTCTTGTCCTCAATTCTATCCGTGCTTTCCTTCACGGGGAAGTTCGGGTCGTCTAAATTTGGTATCAGAGCTTTGGTTTACAGAGCTCGAGAACAAGGCACATTAGAACCATACGAAAGAATTCATCAGATATTGGATTAGAAATATCCAATTAGAATGGCTCGTTAGAGATAGGATCAGTAGTATCCTAGAACGAGTGCGAAGAGTATATCTTTCAAAAGAAAACAATTTTGTTTTGAAATTTAAATCTCTTTATACGTATTTGAATATTTATTTATTTTGAATATGGACAATCGAGTATATATAGATTTCGCGTATACGCGTCATGAACGTATATTCGAAGTTTTAATATACTGGGTAGATATAGAATCACATTCTAGACACCCGGAGATGGTTCTGATGATTGATATATCATCATCAGAATTTATGTTCGTGTTTCGAAGGTGTGATTTCTATATATTTCCATTAGACTGGTGTGAGAACCAAAGCTTATATAGTTAGAACACATTGTTGTGAATTGGCATCAAAACATGATTTTCTGTATATGTATCAAAATTATGAATTTGAAACTCTAATTCACTAATTGATTGATGTTTGTGTTGTTTGTTTATTTGTTTGCTAATTTCTAACCATTTATGCCTAATATAATCAAATATCGAAGTGTATTGAAAATTGGTCGCATATGCATGCATATATATACTTATATTGAACAGGTCATAGCAAGGAGGCTAGAGCCGAAGAATAAAATTTGTTTGCCCGACAAATAGGTACATGTTTACTACATAATTTCCTGTTTTGTTTGGGTGATGATGATTTTGTGAGCCTATTGGCTAGCCGCTTGGCTTTTTCTTTTTCTTTTTGAGATCTGAAGGACCGGGGAAGCTATTTGAAATTCCCCGATGCTCCCATTGCAGGGGAGGTTATGGCGAAATTTTTCAAAAATTTAGGGTGTTAGCCAAATTTTTGAAATTTTAAAAATTCTCAGAAACTTAAAAGTTAGAGAATGGAAGCCTGATCGATCGTAGAGCTGAATAATCAAACCACTTTCGACTTTGTTCCTTTTCGGGGACGAAAAGTTTTAAGTGGGGGAGATTGTAATAACCCGCAAAATCTGGGCCAGTTTAAAATTTTTATTTTAGCAATTTTAGCGAATTTTGAATATTTAAAATAGATTATTTTAAATAATATCGACGAGAAATTTATTTTGAATATAATTCGACGTATATATTTATATACGTCGTCGTTAGAATATAAATATTTATATATAATTATAAATAGAATTGAAAATGGCGCGGTAGTTCGATAATTCGATTTCAAACTTCAATTGAATGTACCGGGTGCAAAACAAACCGGATTTTAGTGAAACCAAAAACATTAGGATCTAATTGATAATATCTTTCTAACGGATGTAAGAAACTGAGATTTCACTTTAAAAATTGAGAGATATGTCCAGTTGAAAATTCTGAATAGTCGCTATGGAATTCAGGCCCTTAAAAATGGACATTTTGCAAACGACTTCGGATTTCGACGAAACCAGTTTTGTTGGGTCCGTGATGTCGAATTATTGCTAGGTTTCAAATTTCATAATTTTTCGAATCAATATGTGAGCGTGGCAAAGGAAAACGCGTTTGACCAGTTTCAGTTGATTTTAATCGACTGGAAATTGGCCATTTTTCTAACGGTCTCAGAATTCGACGAAACTAGTTTTGTTAGGACCGTATCGTCAATACGAAGCTAGAAAATATTTTTCTGGAATTTTTCTAGTTAGTATGTGACCCCGGTAATTTGAAATGTACGTGTAAAATTCAATATAATGATTTAAATGTAAAATAAACGGAAACTGATTCAAACGATCAAATCAACTTGCGGTGCATATCCCATTGTGTTCGGAATGGGGGTAAAACGCTATGGACGACAGGTGGTGGGCCTCGTTTTGATGACGTATGTAAAAGTCAACTTTTAATAATAATAAAATAATAAATTAAAATAAATAAAAAAATAAAAAAAAACCCTCCTTATTCATATCAGACCCCCCCCCCCCCCCGATTAAAATTATTTCAGAAAAAAGGAAAAATGAAAAAAAAAAGCAACGACGAGAACCCATCGTCGATCCTCCTCCTCCACCCATCGGACCGCCGCCGTCCAAGGATGCCGCCGCCCCTCCGATGTACCTCGCCTCTCTCCCCTTCGTTCTCCTTCCACCCCGAACCCTAAACCCGCTGCTACACCAATTCGAAACCCCTCCTCCAGCGCTGACAAGCGCCGCGCAACCCCCCCCCCCCTCCTTCGTTCGAAAACCCCCAAAGCCACTGACCCCTTTTCCCTTCACACACTGTAAGTTATTTTTTTTTTATTATTGCTTTTTGTTTATTTAATTTTAAAAACTGATTTTTTTAGGAAATTTTAAAAACTGATTTTTTTAGGAAATTTTAAAAACTGATTTTTTTTAGGAAATTTTAAAACTGATTTTAAAAGTAAATTAAAACTGATTTTAAAAAAAGAATTTAAAATAAAAAAGGTATGATCTTTATATTTTTAAAGTGATAAAGATATGATTTTTATATTTTTAAAGTATTAAAAATATAATCTTTTATATGGTAGGAAGATAAAAATATAGTCTTTACTATATAGAAGTATTAAAAATATAATCTTTACTATATAGAAATATGAAAAACATGATTTTTATATTTTTAAAGTATTAAAAATATAATCTTTATAGGATAGAGAAGATAAAAATATCATCTTTGTATATGTAGCAAAATAAAAATCTGTTTTTTATTTTATATACGTTGAAATCAAGTGATGATTTTTATAAAGGTGAAATCTTTAAATTTAAAAAGGTGAAATCTTTAAATTTAAATAGGTGAAATCTTTAAATTTAAAAAGGTGAAATCTTTAAATTTAAAAAGGTGAAATCTTTATATAGAAAATAGCGTGATAAAAATATGATTTTTATATATTGAATAGCGAAGTAAAAATATGATTTTTATATATTGAATAGCAAAGTAAAAATTCGATTTTTAAATATATGAAGTAATTATAAAAATATGATTTTTAAATTGAAAGTGAATAAATAAAAATGTGATTTTTATTTTAAAGACATCGAAATATAAAAATGTGATTTTTATACATATAGTGACTACGGGCAACGAAGACGATGAAGATGAAGATTTCTATCAAATGAAGTGCCGTGGAGCTAGGATAGCTTTCGGTGAGAACTTCTCACCTTTCAATTTAATTTTTCTAGTTATATATATACTAGGATGCAGACGGTGCTTAGTAGCACCCGACACCCGTCCACATACCATGGACTTGTTTGTTTGGATGTTTGGTGATTGATTGAGATATTGGTTTGAATGTGGTTTGTGGTGTGAAAAATCGAATCGATAAATTGGTTAGGATTAGACGTGCGCCGTTATAAGGCGAAGGAGTAAGACTAGGTTAGACTCTTACTCCAAATTTTGTGGTTTGTATAACGAAAGTGATTTGATTGATGTGTGAATGGCGTGGGCCTTCACTAGACCGGGGATAAGGCTAGGCCTTGTCCCGTTTCTAGTATCGTGCCGTTATGCCGCCGAAATTTTCTAAAATATGTTAGAAAAATAAAAATATCATTTTTATTGTGTAAATGAAATGAATAGGAATTCAAGTGTTGAAATAGAATATTTTATCGTTAAAAATAATTTTTAACGTGAAAGTGAATAAATAAAATATTTATAAACAGATCGGCCGATTTGTTTATATACACTGATTTGACTGATATTGATTGGGTCGATAAATTTTACACATCGCCCAACTGCACAAATAAAATCTGTGTTTGATTGTTTGAAACCCCACACGGGTGTTGGGATGAAATTTGAAGTTCACTCATCCTGATTGATCAAATATGTCGATCGATTGATTGACAGGCTGTTATAAGCGTTAGATATCGATATTTGATGCTTATGCAGTGTAGTGCACTTTGGTTGATGGTTGATTATTTTTCGACGCTATTATATACATGTGTTGTATGGAATCCATATAATTAACGTTATATGGTGATTGATTGGGCCTCATTCCAATCGGGAAAATAATGAATATTATAAAAGAAAATTCATGTGTTGAATATAAAAATAGTCATGTGTTGACAATATTCATGTGTTGAGTGAAATATTTTAAATTAAATAAATTACATCTTTATCATATTTAAAATTAGAACTACTTCCTAGTAGAAATCTGATGAAAATCAAACGATAGATACCATAGTTTTATAAAATATTTCACATAATAAAAATAGTGATGTGTTGACAGCACTCATGTGTTGAGATTAGTCGTGTGTTGAAAGAAATATAGGTTCATGTGTTGAATTGAATAGAAGTTTTTGAAATATATAAAGCCGTGTGGATTAGAGATGCGCTATTTTGACGTGAACGATATTTATATCGATTTTATTCGTTTTACAACGAATATTGAAAAGTGATTTCAAAACTAAATATTTTGAAATGAAATTCAATTGAATTAGATTAAAATTCGAATTGAATAGGAAGTGAATTTGAATTTGAATAAAATAGAAATGAATTGAATTGAAAACGATTTCGAAATGAATTGAATTGAAAACGATTTCGAAATGAATGGAATTGAAAACGAATTCAAATTGAATTGAAAGTGAATTGAAATGAATTCAAATTGAATTGAAATTTGAATTGAATAGAAATGAATTTTAAAACGAATTTATAGAGAAGAATTCAATTTTGATTTGAATTGAAATGGAAGTTGAAATTGCTTTTGAAACGAATTCAAAACTATTTTTAAAATTCGTTTTAAAAGGAAATCGACGAAATATATATTATATATATTATATATATAATATAATGGCCTGAATAGAACGCGCCGCGCCGCGGCAGTTCGTGAATTTCGACCATTTATTTCAAACGGACATTGCGGGAGATCCGACCGTCGGATTCTCCTAAAACCGGAACCGTTGGGTTCGTATCGAAAAGAACTTTCTAATGAATATTAGAAATTTGAAATCTAACGGTTGGATTTGGAATTATGTCCAAATCAAATTCGAAAAAGGTCGCTGTAAGTGCAGTTCGATGGCCGTTGTTGGAAATCGACTGTACGGGCCTTGATAAAATTATTAAAAATATCTATAATTTGTGTTAAATTATAATAGGTGAATTGGAAAGATTTGAGCTGGAAAATTCCACATTTGAAAAGATAAAAATAGATTTTTATCGAAATGAACTAGTTTTGAACTAGAATTGAAATCAATTTATTTTTAAAATAAATAAATTGAATTTGAAAGTGATTTTGAAAATAATCGATAATTTCCAATACGTGGATTGGACTGGAGCTGAATCGAAATTATCTTCGGGATATTTCGATGTTGGATTTCGTGACTATACAAATATTGTTATGGGGATTTGAAAGATATTTTATATCGTTATTTCCAATACGATATTTGTTGGTTTCAGAATTTGATATTGAATATAAGCCGATATATTTTCTATTCAGAGCCTTGTATTTAATATCAAATGTGATTTGGTTTGTTGTGAATCGTGTTTTTGATGACATTGGTTCTTTAACCCAGTTAAAGGCAGAATATTGATTTTTGAGAAGATTAAAACTAAGTGGAGTTTTAATGAATCTTTAATTAGATTAAAAAGGTGAATTGATAATATAAATTATCAAATCTGCAAGGTGATCGAGAAGGGAGTACCACCAGTTTTGCTCCAAAGCGATAGTTAAATCTTTAATTAGATTTGAACGTGAAATGGTAATTAATTTTACCGATAACACCGTGGTGTTAGATATGGAGTATCACCAGTTTTGCTCCATGGGATATATAGGTTGGGATTGGGAAATAAAACAAATAATTACTTCGGTGTGGTTCGTTAATCCCGACTAGTTTGAAATGATATCCAAAGGAGGATTAAAGAATAAATTTAGAAGAATTTATCTTGGATAAAATTAATGGGAACCTTTCCCTAAGAATGTGATTTCGTGAATAAAAGAATATTCTGAATTGGAATGAGGCGTTTGTTGTGTTTGTGTAACATTTGTTAATTATATACGTGGGTTATTCAGAAAGGCCGGGTTATACCCATTCTGAATAACCGATTCGACGAGATGTCGAAGATGAAGACGGTGGTTGAAGACCGGAAGTCTTCACATCGTTTGGGTGATTACTGATGATCTTGATTGGGCTGTACACCCAAGATGAGGGAAACAGTCGGTGATCGTCCAGACGTACTTGGAGATCGATGGATATGCGAGGAAAGTGCCTCCGGTTTCGTTCAGACCCAGAACGGACTTGTAAATGGACTGTGTGTCCGACATTGGATTTTAGTCCGTGTGATTGATCTCTATTAAATATATATCTGTTTGGCGGCGGAGAATTTATTCTCTTGCTTAACGCCCTTCTCTGAGACGTACGAGCTCAGGGGTTATATATTGATGGATATCAAACGCATGGAGTGAATTGCCTGTGTGGCATGCGTAAGTGGCAATTGATCAAGGCTTCTGTTGAAAAGCAAAGTCTTGTGGTTGATGATCAAAGCACGGCCTGTGTGGCATAGCTTTGTGTATAACGTGAATTCGCGAGCCTCACACCTCGGTATGAGTCAAAAACGGGAGACGGACCGCTGGGAGAGCACGACGTTTCTTTCTAGCTAGGGTGGTGTCAGTGACCTACCAGCCCTGACATTTATATACTTTTCACCTGTGTGGTTGTTGGATACGAGGCGCCTCGGATATAGGTCTGTAAGGACCGGGAAACGTGTGTTCAGGAATAACTAATCCTCAAAAGTAAGAGAGGACCGGCCCAGCCGATTCCAAGGATCAAAGTGGGGTCCTGAGGCATTTGCTAGAGTGTCTCGAACGCGGAGAGGAGCTTGCCCCTTGCCTCGGCTCATGACGGAAATCCAATTTCCAATACGTGTATTGCGGTTTTAATTGTAGAACTAGTATGGCGACATGATAGATGGTACCCATGCCGCCTATGATTGATATTTATGATTTGAATTGTTTTGACACTATACACTTATTATAGTATCAAATAATGTGTTTTAAACGTATCAAGCATGCTTTGGCTGTTATAAGGGAAAACCCTATCCTCCGGCTTGCGTTGCATTGTGTGATGGGACCTGGGTCTTATAACAGCTTCATTTTTCTTTATTTAGCATTGCGCTGTTTGTTCTATGCACTGGTATTCTTGGGAGGAAACCCGTTCCGTGTTATACGGCGTGGTCCCTTGATTTACCTAACTTTAAAACCAATATTAATAACTGTTTTAGTTCTCACACCAGTCACATGACTGACCTGGAGTTTATTGTTTTAACCTAAACTCTGGGTGCCCCTATTTTCCACACGGGCAGCTAGTAGTTTTGGTTTTGCAGATTTATATTCACAGGGTCCTGATTTACGGCTGGAACGATGCTCGGAAAGCTCTGTATCCGTGTATCACTTCTAGTTGTGATTTTGTATTATTTTCCGCTGCTTTGTAATTTATTGTAATCTCTGATATTTGTCGAATGTAATTTATTCATTTATACTCTGTATATTCTTGTATCTAATGGAATTGTTGTAATAACAATGAAATGTTCTTCCATATGCGCTCTGTTTTGTCTTGTCCTCAATTCTATCCGTGCTTTCCTTCACGGGGAAGTTCGGGTCGTCTCAGGGGGGGAGGAAGAAAAGAGGTGGAAAGAAAAAGGGGGTCAGACATAAAGTCTGGCGAGTGCGATAACTTTAACAATATAATTATCAAAATAACTAGGCTATGGCATAAGCTGGAAAATAAGGAAATGACAATGAACAATTGGGTATGACAGAACAAAACGAGGAAATAAGTTGAACCAAGATAACGTTAAAGGCACACCTAGTCACTATAAGATAATCACTACACTGCACCACCACTAGTCACCCTAAAGGTTGATCCCGCCTACAGTACTTTAATAATGATAATGGTAGTTTAGTGTACCCTAGCTACCTTCACAGGTGCCGCCTGCCCCTATCTCCTTTAGGTATACCCACTACCCTCACTCGATCGGCTCCCTAACTCGTAGATACCCGTGCTAGCCCCACAGTGGGGTGTATCACTCCACAAAGTGGCAACCCGATACAACCAAAAATGCACGGCTTATATCTACATGATGCAACAACGTCTTACCTACCAGCCCGGGACCACACACGCACATGAACTCGTTGGACTTGCGTTGCTACCGCTGACCCGTTTTGACCTCTTACAATCAAATCCAGTACGCGTGTCCCGTCCTCGACTTGGGTCGAGCCCACAAAAATACTTAATGGGTTACTAGTTTGAAAAGGGATCCCATGCATGACACAAGCTTTCCACCTACGCTTGGTCCCCTCTAAGGTTTTTCCCCAATTAACCCCATTCTTAATCATATCTTTTTACATGTCTCAATCTTGGTTAAGTGCATCTAATCGTATTTCAAATGCCACCCAAGGCACCCCCTTAATTCCACATGCCACCCAAGGCATCCACTTAACCCCCTCATGTCCCACTACATGTTTATCTGGTTAAGTGTTTCTTAATTCATTAAGACCGTAACTTTGTAAAGACATCCCATATTAGACTGGCATTTGTGGCAGCTGGATTTGCCGGGTAAGTCCGGGCTGTCTTACACCACAAACGAGCCTAACCTCGTGTCTTTACAACTGTTACGTATTTAATTTATACCTAAGACCTCCCACATTAGACTGGCATTTGTGGCAGCTGGATTTGCTGGGTGGGTCTGGGCAGTCTTACACCACAAAAGAGTCTAACCTCGTGTCTTAGGCGATTAATTAGACATACTTAATCATCCCCACTTTGAATTAATTTCCCTATTCAAATTGTCAATCAATTACAAATTTAACTATGTCCATAATTGACTCAATTATGCCCATCTATTTATGGTATATAAAATTATACCAATTAACCTCACATTTAAGGCATTTATGCCAATTCTCAATATTAAATCTTTTAATATTATCCCATTGCCCCACGTTGTACGTTCGTTTGTTTAACGTAAAATATATGTTACACTCGAATAGTCTAACTTATGGAATAAAGAGAAAACATCACAACATGCAAACAATAAAAACTAGATCTAAACATAAGGGGTGAACTTGCATGTGTAAATAAGGTTTTTCATCCAAAAACTTGCATAGGCCAAAGTTACAAACTTACATAAACTATGGATGTCATAGATCTAATCATAAGGTGTAAACTTCCATAGGCAATAGTCACAAACTTACATTACATGATTAATACTCCAATATATATATATATATATATATATATATATATATATATATACTTGCATATGTGATTTATACAACACAGACTATGATGTAAACTTGCATCTAACTCACACATGTCATAGCCTAACTTTAGATCCAATTTACACATAAAATAGATGTCATGAAACATGTAAGGTTGTATATGATTCTCACTAACTTGCATATGATTCATATCTAAATTAACATCTAAACTTGCATACATACATATGATTTAACATATGAACTAGTTCCAACAATATAACCAAACTAGCATATGAAACATCATTATGAATTGATTGTACATAAACCACCAATTAACATAGATTTACAAAATAGATGATAACATCACAACTTTACAACATAGATAATAACATCATAGATTTACAACATAGATAATAACATGCGGTCAATGATTCACAACATAACCATATAATCCAAATCATAGCTCAATCCAATTAAATTGTTAATTATCTTATTAAAGAAATCGAGCTCACAAAAAGAAGGTCTTCCGTTCTGAAATCTGAGTTCTAAAATTGATTTAGCTCGCCTTTGTAGTAGATTCGTTATTGTTTAGATTAGAGTTGAATAGAACTGAATTAATTAGCTTTGATTTCCCTCTACTTGGTGGCGGCTACTCTAGGTTACAAGATGATAGCATGACGGCCATGATTCAGATTTTTATTTGATTTTAGGGTTTGAGTCTACCCATGTTTATATGGAATTTAAATTTAATTATAGCCGTCGGATGATCTTAGGGTTAATCAAAACCACTCAGTCAGGATAGGGTGACACCTCAGCCCTAATGACTCAGCAAGGAGTCAGAATGGACTAAGAAATGAGTCACAATATGGATCAGATTGCACCAGAAAGATGTTCAGGCTTTCTGCTCGGTCTGGGCGCACTTGGTAGGTGCGCCAGTAGCACTGGCGCACTTCCCAAGTGCACCAGTGCAATTTTTTTTCTGATTCTTCCGCCTAACTTTGTTCGTCCATATCTCCTTCATTCGGTATCAGTTTTATGCAAACTCGGACTCTATCTCAACCAGAATTGCGAGACAAACAAAATGGTGAAACCCATTTCCCTTAATTCTCAAATCTGAGATTAAATATTCTTTAATTTAGTTAATTCGATTATTCAACAATTCGGGGTGTAACATTCTCCCTTACTTAAAGGATTTCGTCTTCGAAATCTCTAAGTCAATAAGAACGTATCCTACCATCCAATCATCCATATACTCAACCATCAACCACTAGAAACCATGGTCCTTAAAAGAATTCTAATGCTTTTCATGTACATATGCATAGTGTGTGTATATGTCCATATACTAATGCTAATTCAGGCAGTCCACTGATTCAGTCGACCTCCTTAATGCAAATAATGATAGTGCCATGTATCCATCATGTATGCACAGAATCCTATACATATCATTACTACATGTGTGCACAACCATCCATTTAAATGCAACATCTATATGATACACACATTCAATGTACATTCATTTTACTAAATACATCCATTTATATGCAATATGCAATATGAAAGTGACTGAGCTGATCTAGTGCCTAAAGTGTGTGTATATGCATCCACGAGCAACCACTAGCAAACACTTGCATCCATCATACATAACATGTCTAAAACACATGTTTCAACCATAGGACTACCTTATCTAAAGGTCAAAGATATTAGCGAGAGGACATACTAAGGATAAAACAAGATAAGCTAAGCGATAAAGGAGAAATTAAAAGACATACCCTCGAAAAGAAAAGGGTACAATGAACGCATCTTCTCTTTCGTCTCCCAAGTAGCGTTGCTTTCATCATTTCCCCATTGCACTTTGACTAGCTTGACCTCTCAATTCCTCAACTTCTTAATCTCCGACCCAAGAATGCACGTATGAGCTCGTCGAATCGTCGCATCATGCTCTGTCTCCACCTCTCTAAGCAAGCTCGGCTCTACCACTTCCATGGTCTCATGCAAGCACTTCATCAAATGTGATACATGGAATACGTCGTGTACACCACTAAGTCTCTCGGGTAACTCCACTCTATATGCCATCTGTATAATCCTCTCCTTAATAGGAAACGGCCTTACAAACCTTGGTGCTAACTTCCCAACGGACCTTATGCGAACAACATTCCGTAATGGAGACACCTTGATAAAGACCATGTCCCCAATGTCAAACTCAAGATCTGTCCTCTTGTCCGCATAAGATTTCTGCCTATCTTGCGCCATCTTCATCCTCCTTTGAATCAAATCAATCTTTTCCAAAGTCTCTCTAATCATATCAGGCCCAAGTAAGATCTTATCCATAGATTCCCACCAATATGTAGGCGAACGACACGGCCGTCCATAAAGAGCCTCAAAAGGTGCCATGCCAATGCTAGACTGAAAGCTATTATTATATGCAAACTCTATCAAAAGAAGATGCTCCTCCCATGTACCTCTGAAGTCTAAAACACATAGCCTCAAAAGGTCCTCTAGAATACAATTCACCTTCTCGGTCTGGCCGTCCATCTGAGGATGATATGCGGTGCTCAAACATAACTGAGTCCCTACCACCTCTTGCAAGCTCCTCAAAAACTCGCTAGTAAAGATAGGATCGCGATCGCTCACTATGCTAGAAGGAACACCGTGCAAACGAACTATCTCTTGAATGTATACGGAGGCTAACCATGGAGCAGTCCTCTTACTCTTTACTGGAATGAAATGGGCGCTCCTAGTAAGTCTGTCTACCATGACCCAAATCCCTGTATTACCCTTCCTCGATCTCGGTAATCCATCAACAAAGTCCATCAAGACACTCTCCCACTTCCATTGTAGGATCTCCAATGGTGAAGCAACCCACAGGGCTTCTTTTGCTCTACTTTTACTTGTTGGCACACCAAGAATCCAGCGAAAAACTCGGCCACATCCTTCTTCATACCGGCCCAAAAGTAAACTCGTCTCATGTCCATGTACATCTTGTCCCCGCCGGGATGAATGGTCATCTTTGAACGATGTGCATCATCAAGAATGGTCTTCCTAAAGTCCTCATCTTGTGGTACACAAAGTCTACCGTCCCTATGTAACCAACCCTTATCATCTAGGGTATACCTACTTAGATGGCTCGATGACTCCCCCCTTATGAGCTTCTCTACTAACTCAACCAACTGTGGGACATCTCGCTGTGCCTCACCTATCCATCCCAAAAGCGTAGGTCTGACCTCTAAGTCAATGGAAGATATAAAGTCAAACGTAGAGATGAACTCTAAGCTTCGTCGCTTAACAAACAATGGACTCAAGGACAATCTTTTCCTACTTAAGGCGTCTACCACCACATTACCCTTGCCTGGGGTTTATGCTATCTCGAAATCGTAGGATGCTAAGAATTCCATCCACCTTTGCTGCCTTAAGTTCAAGCCCTTCTGAGAGAACAAGTATTTTAGCGATTTGTGGTCAGTGAACAATTCGAATTTCTCGCCAAGAAGATAATGCCGCCAAGATTTAAGCGCGAAAACAATAGCGGCCAACTCTAGGTCATGCGTAGGGTAATTTCTTTCATGCACTCTCAACTTCCTTCCACCATAGGCTATTACCCTTCCCTCTTGCATTAAGACCGTGCCTAGTCCTGTCCCACAAGCATCGGTATAAACGGTAAATGGCTTACTCCCATCTGGCAACACTATGACTGGGGCTGTGGTCAAAGCTCTCTTTAAACGTTGGAACACATCATCACAATCTACGTCCTACATAAAAACTAGGTTCTTCTTTGTCAAGTGCGTTAATGGGTCTGATATTTTTGCGAAGTCCTTGATAAACTTCCTATAGTAGCCAGCCAACCCCAAGAAACTCCTCACCTCGGTAGCATTTTTAGGGACCTTCCAATCTTGGATGGCCACTACCTTCGCGGGATCCACAGCTATCCCTTCTTTGGAAACCACGTGCCCTAAGAATCGCACTTCCTCCAAAAGTGACATTTAGAAAATTTAGCTTTAAGGTTATGCGCTCAAAGGGTCTCCAATACTTCCCTAAGATGTAGGGCGTGCTCTTCCCCGCTCTTAGAAAAGACCAAGATGTCGCCCACAAAGACCACCACGAATTTATTAAGGTACTCCCTAAACACTCTACTCATCAAGTCAACAAAGTATGTGGGGTCGTTTGTCAAACCGAAAGGAATCACAAGCTAATCATAGAAACCGTCCGGAGTCCTAAAGGCAGTCTTGTCTATGCTATCCTCAGCCACTCTAAACTGATGGAAACTAGTGTCTAAGTCCAACTGCGAAAACACTGAGGTGCCAACTAACTGATCGAAGAGATCATCAATCCTCGGCAGTGGGTGCCTATTCTTCTTAGTAAATTTATTAAGCTCTCTATAGTATACAAAAAGACTAGGGGACACATCCGCCTTCGTGGAAAATACTACTGGAGCACCCTACTCCAATATACTATGTCTTATGAACCCTTTCTCAAGCAACTCCCTTACTTTCTTATTAAGTTCCCTCCTCTCATGAGGATCCATGTGGCGTACTGACATAGATACTGGTTTTGCATTGTCTACAAGATAAATACGAAAGTCTATCTCACGTTTTGGGGATAGACCCCTCACCTCATCGAAGACATCAACATATTCATGGACTATACGAACAGAATGTAAATCATCATTGGTTGTGTCAAGTCACTCAAGATAACTAAGCAACACCGGTCCTCTAGGGTCACAAGAAATGTCAAGGGTCTTTCCACTACGAGTCAACAATTTTACTACCCTTCGTTTACAATCTAGGATGGCGCCATATCGGGCTAGCCAATCCATCCCTAGAATCAACCCATAGCCCATGAAACCAAGCACAAAAGCATTACATTCGAAACCAACGCCTAAGATAGGCAATCTCAAATCCCTACAAACCATGGATAAATGAGTCGACCCACTAATAGGATTTGAGACTACAATGGGATCCATAACAAGACTAGTATCTAAGTGCAGTGTTTCAACTAGTGATGTAGAGATAAACGAATGTGATGCACCAGAATCGAATAAGGTACGGACATGATGATCAAATAGAAAAACTAAACCCTCAACGGAAATGTTTCTACCTCGTTCTTGCAGCGGTGGGACCGCGAGAGCCTGGACATGCTCCCTTGCCAGCCTTGGTGCCACGAGAGCCTGAAGCTGCCCTCCAGAAGTTCTTTGCCCTTGTCCCTGTTTCCTTGGGCAGTCCTTAACTAGATGACCTGCCTCTCCACAGTGGAAACAACCAGTCTTCTTCTTTTTCCTACAGTCTTTGCTCAGATGGCCTGGTGTCCCACAATTAAAGCACTTCTTCTTTCCTTTGCCATTATTTTTCTTCCCGCCTATCTTGTTTTGTTGTTGTTGTTGCGGTTTCTTTTGATCCCCTTTCTTCTCGGGTGCCTTATTAGCATTGGCGCCCTTCTCCTCTTCATGCATAAGCGCCATATCAACTAGCCTCTAAAAGGTGGCCTCCATAGGGATGTGGGTCATAGCTAACCCATGTAGTGGCTCATTCAAACCCTTAAAAAATCTCAGGGCCTTCTTTTCGGGTGTATTCACCAAGTCCAAGCCAAATGTCGCCAACTGATTGAACTTGTTGATGTATTCTTTTACTGATAGATTCCCTTGCTTTAACGCTAAAATTTTTTGCATATATAAATTCTCTTCGGCCCGTGAGAGAAACTTTGCCTCAAAACTATGCCTGGAATCCGGCCATGTATCAACTGGATGCTCTCCATGAAACGACCCGCAAATCCGTACACTTTGAGTCGACTAATTTCACCACACCTCCAACCCAAATTGCAAAGAAATACGAATCATTATTAGAAAGAAGTTATAGGATGAGAAATAGAAAGAAAGAAAAGTTAGAATAGAAGAAAAACGAAGATCACAAACTCACAGCGGAACGAATAAAATATATTAGATAACACAAACTTTGAAAAACAAACCAGTAACTTTATATACACACCATCATCAGAGCACAACAGCTATCTCTGAAATAGTTATAAACACCTGTTTCCAGATACAACATAGTACACAGCGGAAAATATGATAGTCTATAGCTAACTGGTGAAGCTTTCTGCTTCAAGCTCCTTCAAGTGAATCTGTACAATCTCGACTACTTGACTGCCAGTACAAATTTAGGCACCCAAGAGTTTAGGGAAAACAAACAAAATAAACTCTGCGTCAGTCATGAGACTGGTGTGAGTAAACTTCAACCATTTGTTTAACTTTCAAAATCCTTTCGAAAGAAATGATAATCGTAAGACCGATCCACACATAAACACGGATGGTTTTTACCTTACGATAACCCAAACATTTTGATATCAAAATCTAGTGATATTATAATTGTGTCTAAATCAAATAAATAGAATCTAGCGGAACGCTTGCATTTCACGCCCCATATATAATGTAAAATCAAAACCGCAGGCGCTTATTGGAGATTGGATTTCCAACATGACAAGGTATGGGACCACCTGCCGATAGTGTATCTCTAGAGGCGAATACACTGGGTTCAACAAGAACGTCTTGCAACCCGGCCCTCATGTGACTGACCACTCATTTCGCTTGAGTGTATCAAATGTATATCACCAACGGTTGGGATCAGCAACCGTTTCCCGAAAGGGACAGCATTGATAGATTAAAGAACAAATGGAATTTCTCTAGATAGGTGATTAAACATCCTAATGGGTGCGACCCACATAGCCATGCTACCTGCCGGATTTTTGTAAATTCCCGGTTGTGAGGCTTGAGGTTTGAATTATCTTCCAGAACATCTGGCCACCATTCACTTTGAATGCCACATCGTCATACCCGCCAAATCACAAACTGATTTCCCCAAAAATACCACGGGTATAAAGCTAAGAGCAACGAATTCCTCGCCACCAAACGTAAGTATGTTTGAAGAGATCAACTTATGCGATTTGTTAGATAAACTCTGTCAGACATTCGTCCATTCACGTTGTCCTGGGACTGGACAAACCAAATGCACTATCCCGTAAACAAGAAAGTCCTTGCATAACCCCGTCTTTAATTATCTTCATCATATTTGATCGCAAAGCTAACGTCCATACTGAGTGGTTTCTTGATAATGAATCTGATCCCGGTCTCTCTGTGTTGACGACGGAAAAATGGTCAAAAACTTTGATAGTCGGTGATTTAACTATTAAAGAAAAACAAGTGTACAACCGACGATCTTATTTCTAGGTAGGAATTCGATCAATCAATCATCGATCAACATTGGCCCCTTTAAATCAATTCGTTATTATTTTATCATTTCCAATTTCCTTTTTTTTAATTCCTCATTTTATTTGGGGAAAACATTTCAAATTCTTTAAATTAATGCGATGTTATAAAACATCGTTATAATAACTCGACCCACTAATCATTCATTAGCTAACCATATTGCTAACCAAGTTTCACTATCGAACCTTAACCATTCCTCCATTGATCATGAAGTCAATCAAGTTGGGGTATAATTACCTCTCAGACTCTCAACTTTGAAATAGTCAACGCTCACAACTTTAACAAACGTCGCTTACACGACTCTCGGATTCGATCTAAGAACACATTCCTTTTAAAGAGAAATATTGATTTTAACGATAGCGTTATAATCGCTATTTCCAAATATTTGATTTATAAAACATTTCTTTTAACAACAGCGTTACAATCGCAGTTTAGAGTTATAGAACACTTATTATAACAATAGCATTACAATCGCTATTAAAAGCAGTTATTATAACGGCAGCGTTTAAAATTGCTATTAAAAATATTTGGTTTATCAAAATACAACATGTATTTATTTATTTAAGTAAATAAATAAATAATTAAATTTGTTTGAAATGGAAAGTAAAATAACTACTTCCCTAAATTCGATATAATCGAGTTCCAGTAAATAACTTCCTCTCAATAATCTGTATTCGATTTATATTCCAAATTTTGGAATTTATCTACCATTTTAGTTTTAACTCAAACTCTAAATTCACTTTTGAATCTGTCCTTTCAAATTCTTGCCCAATTCCTTTATAGCCATTTTGGTTTACCAAAACGTTATTACAATTTATTTTATATTCCAAATGTTGGAATAAAACTGACCGTTTTATTTTAAAATGATGATCCATTTCCCTTTCTTATTCACATTTCAATTTGGATTCATATTTCAGATCCAAATTTCCTCTATAAATATTTTATTTGCTAATATTTACTTTAAACCATTATCTACTTTAATTCTGAATATATTTCCTATATATACTATCATTTGGTTTTGTTCTTATAAACATTCTTTTAAACTCAAATTTCTATTTAAAACTTCTATTCAGAATTGTGACGAGAAGGAATTTCGCTCGGTCCGAACCAGTCCCTAAACCGACCCAGACCGCTCGAAACGCCCTATCGTTTGAGAACAAGACAAAACAGAACGCATACAAAAGAACATTTCATTGTATATTACAACAATACATCAGATCACAAGAATATATAGAGTATAAATGAATATTACACAGAAATATCAGAGATTTAAATTACATTTAAATACATAGCAGCGGAAAATAATACAATACACAACTAGAAGAGATATACGGATACAAAGCTTTCCGGATATCGTTCCAGCTGTAAACCAGGATCCTGTGAATATAAATCTGCAAAACCAAAACTACTAGCTGCCCGTGTCAAAATAAGGGCACCCAGAGTTTAGGTTAAAACAATAAACTCCAGGTCAGTCATGTGACTGGTGTGAGAACCAAAACAGTTATTAATCTTTATTTTTAAAGTTAGGCAAATCAAGGGACCACGCCGTATAACACGGAACGGGTTTCCGCCCAAGAATACCAGTGCATAAAACAAACAGCGCAATGCTAAATAAAGAAAAATGAAGCTGTTATAAGACCCAGGTCCTATCACACAATGCAACGCAAGCCGGGGGATAGGGTTTTCCCTTATAACAGCCAAAGAATGCTTGATACGTTTAAAACAGATTATTTGATACTATTATAAGTGCATAGTGTATAAAACAACTTCAAATCATAAGTATCAATCATAGACGGCATGAATGACCCATACCACTATGTCGCCATATATAAATTTACAATCAAAACCGCAATGTCATATTTGGAAATTGGGTTTCCATCTATGAACCGAGGCAAAAGATAGTCCTCAACCGATTCGAGACAATCTAGCCCATGTCCCAGGCAAGTACTCAGTCAAGCCTTGGAGCGATAGGGTCGGTCCACCGATGTGGATTACAATGCCTAAACACTACGTTTCCTCGCCCTTTGGGGCGTAAATGAGCCAACGAATGGCTCCATCAGACCCGGATCGTCCGATCTAACCGAGGCGCCTCGCAACAGCAACAACCACATAAGTCAAACTCGTCAGGGTGTGTAAAACCACTGACGCCACTTTTTAGCTAGAAGGAAACGCATGCCCTCCCTGAGGTTCGTCTCCCGTTTTTGGTTCATACCGGGTGTGAAACTCGCGAAGTTAACGTTACACAAAGCTACGCCACAAAGGCCGTGCTTCGATCATCAACCACAAGACTTTGCTTTTCAACAGAAGCCTTGATCATTCGCCACTGAGGCATGCCACACCGGCAGTTCACTCTATGCGTTTGATATCCATCAGTATATAACCTCTGAGCTCGTACGTCTCAGAGAAGGGCGTTAAGCAAGAGAATAAATTCTCCGCCGCCAAACAGATATATATTTAATAGAAATCAATCACACAGACTAAAATCCAATGTCAGACACACAGTCCATTTACAAGTCAGTTCTGGGTCTGAACGAAACCGGAGGCTCCTAGTACCCCGCATATCCATCGATCTCCAAATACGTCTGGACGATCACCAGCTGTTTCCATCTTCTTGGGTGTACAGCCCAATCAAGATCATCAGTAATCACCCAAACGATGTGAAGACTTCCGGTCTTCAACCGCCGTCTTCATCTTCGACTTATCGTCGTATCAGTTATTCAGAATGGGATAAACCCGGTCTTTCCGAATAAATCGCGTATATTTTAAATAAGTGTTACACAAACACAACATACACCTCATTCCAATTCATCAGTCACTAACCGTAAATTAATCAAGAGAATAATTCCCTAAATATTAACCCCGAAGGCCGAAACCAACAACAGATCAATATTCAGAAAACCATCCTACTTGGCTAACCGACAGTTAGTTTCTAAATTTCACATTCATAGGGAAACGTTCCCATTAATTTTATCCAAGATAAATTCCTTGAATTTATTCTTTAATCTTCTTTTGAATTTCGATTCAACTAGTCGAGATTAACGAACCTTACCGAAGTAATCATTGGTTTTAATTTCCCAACCCCGACCTATTCATCCCATGAAGTAAAACTGGTAATACTTCATATCTAACATCCCGGTGTTATCGATAAATTCAATTACCATTTCACGTTCAAATCTAATTAAAGATTTAACTATTGCCTGGAGCAAAACTGGTGATACTCCATTTCGATTATTTCAATCTAATTAAAGATTCATTAAAACTCTACTTAGTTTTAATCTTTGACTGGGTTAAAGAATCAGTGTCATTTAAAACACAGTTCACGATAAACCCAAAATCACATTCCATTAATTATCGGGTTAAAGAACGAGTGTCATTTAAAACACTGTCCACGACAAACCCAAAAATCAATATCAATTCAATTCCAATTAAATATTATTTAATTGGTACACTTCATTAAATCTAAATAAAAAGATTTAATCTTTTCTCAACTGGGTTCAAGAACAGTGTTAGTGAAGACACCATTCACGACAAACCCAAATCGCATTTGATATTAAATACAAGGCTCTGAATAGAAAATATCTCGGCTTATATTCAATATCAAATTCCACGATTAACAAATGCCGTATTGGAAATAACGATATAAATATATATCTTTCAAATTTCCATAACAACTTCTGTATAATCACAAATTCCAACATCGAAATATTCCGAAGACAATTTCGATTCAAATCCACTCCAACGCAATCATTGGAAATTCCGGTTATTTTTAAAACCCTTTTTCACATTCAATTTATTTATTTTAAAAATAAATAGGATTATAATTCTAGTTCAAAACTAGTCCATTTCGATAAAAATCTATTTTTATCTTTTCAAATATGGAGTTTTTCATCCCAATTTTTCCCAAATCATTTCTTATGATTTTACACAAATTATTGACATTTTAAATAATTTTATCAAGGCCCGTACAGTCGATTTCCATCAACGGCCATCGAACTGCACTTACAACGACCTTTTTCGAATTTGATTTGGACGTATCTCCAAATCCAACCGTTAGATTTCAAATTTCTAATATTCGTTAGAAAGCTCTTTTCGATACGAACCCAACGGTTCCGGTTTTAGGAGAATCTGACGGTCGGATCTCCCGTAATGTCCGTTTGAAATAAATGGTCGAAATTCACGAACTACCGCGGCGCGGCGCGTTCTATTCAGGCCATTATATTATATATATAATATATATATCGTCGATTTCTATTTAAAACGAATTTTATAAATAGTTTTGAATTCGTTTCAAAAACAATTTCAACTTCCATTTCAATTCAAATCAAAATTGATTTCTTCTTTATAAATTCGTTTTAAAATTCATTTCTATTCAATTCAAATTTCAATTCAATTTGAATTCATTTCAATTTGTTTCCAATTCAATTCGGTTCGAATTCGTTTCGTTTGCTATTCAATTGAAATCGAATTCGTTTTCCATTCAATTCGAATTCATTATATATTCAATTCATTTCGAAATCGTTTTATATTCAATTTATTTCGAAATCGTTATATATTCAATTCATTTCGAAATCGTTTTATATTCAATTCATTTCGAAATCGTTATATATTCAATTCATTTCAATTTCATTTCAAAATGTGCATTTTCGAAATCACTTTTCAATATGCATTTTAAAATGAATAAAATCGATATAAATATCGTTCACGTCAAAATGGCGTCAATCTAACCAACACGGCTTCATATATTTCTATTTTCAAATATTCTATTCAACAAATGAATATTTATTTTTGTCAACACACGACTAATCTCAATGTGAAAACCCGTAACTTCCCCGTAAAGGAAAGTGTCGGATAGTTCGAGAACAAGCCACAACAGAACGCATATAAAAGAACATTTCATTGTATATTACAACAATGCATCAGATTACAAGAATATACAGAGTATAAATGAATAAATATTACACAGAAATATCAGAGATTTAAATTACATTTAAATACATAGCAGCGGAAAATAATACAATACACAACTAGAAGAGATATACAGATACAAAGCTTTCCGGATATCATTCCAGCTGTAAACCAGGATCCTGTGAATATAAATCTGCAAAACCAAAACTACTAGCTGCCCGTGTCAAAATAGGGGCACCCAGAGTTTAGGTCAAAACAATAAACTCCAGGTCAGTCATGTGACTGGTGTGAGAACGAAAACAGTTATTATCTTTATTTTCAAAGTAAGGTAAATCAAGGGACCACGCCGTATAACACGGAACGGGTTTCCTCCCAAGAATACCAGTGCATAAAACCAACAGCGCAATGCTAAATAAAGAAAAATGAAGCTGTTATAAGACCCAGGTCCTATCACACAATGCAACGCAAGCCGGGGGATAGGGTTTTCCCTTATAACAGCCAAAGAATGCTTGATACGTTTAAAACAAATCATTTGATACTATTATAAGTGCATAGTGTATAAAACAACTTCAAATCATAAGTATCAATCATAGACGGCATAAGTGCTCCATCCCACTATGTCGCCATACTAGGCTCTACAAATAAAACCGCAGAATCACATATTTGGAAATTGGATTTCCATCTATGAACCGAGGCAAAAGATAGTCCTCAACCGATTCGAGACGCTCTAGCCCGCCCCTCAGGACCCAGACTAAGGTGTGCCCTTGGATCCTCAGGGCCAGTCCACCGATGTGGATTAAACTTAAACCCTGGACATGCATTTCCCCGCCCTATGGGGCGTAAACGAGCCAACTAAATGACTCCATCGGTTCGAGAACGACCGATCAATCCGAGGCGCCTCGCAACAGCAACAACCACATAAGTCAAACTCATCAGGGCGTGTAAAACCACCGACGCCACTTCTAGCTAGAAAGAAACGCATGCCCTCCCTGACGTCCTCTCCCGTTTTTGGTTCATACCGGGTGTGAAACTCGCGAAGCAAACGTTACACAAAGCTACGCCACAAAGGCCGTTCTTTGATCATCACCACAAGACTTTGCTTTTCAACAGAAGCCTCGATTAATTGCCACTTAGGCATGCCACACAGGCAATTCACTCCATGCGTTTGATATCCATCAATATATAACCCCTGAGCTCGTACGTCTCAGAGAAGGGCGTTAAGCAAGAGAATAAATTCTTTGCCGCCAAACAGATATATATTTAATAGAGATCAACCACACGGACTAAAATCCGATGTCAGACACACAGTCCATTTACAAGTCCGTTCTGGGTCTGAACGAAACCGGAGGCACTAGTACCCCGCATATCCATCGATCTCCAAGTACGTCTGGACGATCACCAACTGTTTCCATCTTCTTGGGTGTACAGCCCAATCAAGATCATCAGTAATTATCCAAACGACGTGAAGACCTCCGGTCTTCGACCATCGTCTTCGTCTTCGACTTATCGTCGTATCAGTTATTCAGAATGGGATAAACCCGGTCTTCCCGAATAACTTGCGTATATTTTAAATAAGTGTTACACAAACACAACATACACCTCATTCCAATTCATCAGTCACTAACCGTAAATTAATCAAGAGAATAATTCCCCAAATATTAACCCCGAAGGCCGAAACCAACATCAGATCAATATCCAGAAAACCATTCTGCTTGGCTAACCGACAGTTAGTTTCTAAATTTCACATTCATAGGGAAGGGTTCCCATTAATTTTGTCCAAGATAAATTTCTTGAATTTATTCTTTAATCTATTTTTTGAATATCAATTCAAAACTAGTCGGGATTAGCGAACCTTACCGAAGTAATCATTTGTTTTAATTTCCCAATCCCAACCTATTCATCCCATGAAGTAAAACTGGTAATACTTCATATCTAACACCACAGTGTTATCGGTAACTTCAATTACCATTTCACGTTCAAATATAATTAAAGATTTAACTATCGCCTGGAGCAAAACTGGTGATACTCCATTTTCGATCATTTCAATCTAATTAAAGATTCATTAAAACTCCACTTAGTTTTAATTTTCGACTGGGTTAAAGAATCAGTGTCATTTAAAACACAGTTCACGATAAACCCAAAATCACATTCATTAATTATCGGGTTAAAGAACGAGTGTTATTTAAAACACTGTTCACGATAAACCCAAAAATCAATATCGATTCAATACCAATTAAATATTATTTAATTGGTACTCTTCATTAAATCTAAATAAAAAGATTTAATCTTTTCTCAACTGGGTTCAAGAACAGTGTTAGTGAAGACACCATTCACGACAAACCCAAAAATCACATTTGATATTCAATACAAGTCTCTTAATAGAAAATATATCGGCTTATATTCAATATCAAATTCTACGACTAACAAATATTGCATTGGAAATAACGATATATATATATATATATATATATATATATATATCTTTCAAATTTCCATAACAACATTTGTATAATCACGAAATCCAACATTGAAATATTTCGAAGACAATCTAGATTCAAATCCATTCCAATGCAATCATTGGAAATTTTGGTTATTTTCAAAACCATTTCAAATTCAATTTATTTATTTGAAAATAAATAGAATTATAATTCTAGTTCAAAACTAGTTCATTTCGATAAAAATCTATTTTGATCTTTTCAAATATGGAGTTTTTCATCCCAATTCTTTCTAAATCATTTCTTATGATTTTACATAAATTATTACTATTTTTAATAATTTTATCAAGGCCCGTACAGTCGATTTCCAACAACGGCCATCGAACTACACTTACAGCGACCTTTTTCAAATTTGATTTGGACATAATTCCAAATCCAACCGTTAGATTTCAAATTTCTAATATTCGTTAGAAAGCTCTTTTCGATACAAACCCAACGGTTCTGGTTTTAGGAGAATCCGACGGTCGGATCTCCCGTAATGTCCGTTTGAAATCAATGGTCGAAATTCGCGAACTGCCGCGGCGCGGCGCGTTCTATTCAGGCCATTATATTATATATATAATATATATAATATATATTTCGTCGATTTCTATTTAAAACGAATTATATGAATAGTTTTAATTTCGTTTCAAAAGCAATTTCAACTTCCATTTCAATTCAAATCAAAATTGAATTCTTCTTTATAAATTCGTTTTAAAATTCATTTCTATTCAATTCAAATTTCAATTCAATTTGAATTCATTTCAATTCAATTTGAATTCGTTTTCAATTCAATTCATTTCAAAATCGTTTTCAATTCAATTCATTTCAAAATCGTTATATATTCAATTCATTTCGAAATCGTTATATATTCAATTCATTTCGAAATCGTTTTCAATTCAATTCATTTCGAAATCGTTTTCAATTCAATTCATTTCGAAATCGTTATATATTCAATTCATTTCGAAATCGTTTTCAATTCAATTCATTTCGAAATCGTTATATATTCAATTCATTTCGAAATCGTTATATATTCAATTCATTTCGAAATCGTTATATATTCAATTCATTTCGAAATCGTTATCAATTCAATTCATTTCGAAATCGTTTTCAATTCATTTCATTTCAATTTGAATAAAATCGATATAAATATCGTTCACGTCAAAATGGCGTCAATCTAATCAACACGGCTTCATAAATTTCTATTTCAAATATTTCTTTTTCAAAATAGTTGTTATTATCAAAATATTCTTTATTTTCACGATTGGAATGAGGCCCAATCAATTACCATATAAAGTTAATTATATGGATTTTCATACAACACATGTATATAATAGCAACGATAAATAATCAACCATCAACCAAAGTGCACTACACTGTATAAGCATCAAATATAGATATCTAATGCTTATTACAGCCTGTCAATCAATCGATTGACATATTTAATCAATCAGGATGAGTGGACTTCAAATTTCATCCCAACACCCGTGTGGGGTTTCAAACAATCAAACACAGATTTTATTTGTGCAGTTGGGTGACGTGTAAAATTTATCGACCCAATCAATGTCAGTCAAATCAGTGTACATAAACAAACCGTCCGGTTTGTAAATGAATATTTTATTTATTCACATTCACGTTAAAAATTATATTTTTAACGATAAAACATTTTATTTCACATATGAATTTCTATTCGATTCATTTATTCGATAAAATGATATTTTTATTTTTCTAACTTATTTTAGAAAATTTCGGCGGCATAACGACACGATACTAGAAACGGGACGAGGCCTAGCCTTGTCCCCGGTCTAATAATGGCCACCGCCATACCCATGTCAATCAAATCACTTTCGTTATGCAAACCACAAAATTTGGATTAAGAGTCTAACCTAGCCTTACTCCTTTGCCTTATAATGGCGCACGTCTAATCCTAACCAATTTATCGATTCGATTTTTTTTTCACACCACAAACCACATTCAAACCAATATCGCAATCAATCACCAAACAGCCAAACAAACAAGTCCATGGTCTGTGGACGATTGTGTCGGGTGCTACTAAGCACCATCTGCATCCTAGTATATATATAACTAGAAAAAGAAATTGAAGAGTGAGAAATTCTCACCGATAGCTATCCTAACTCCACGGCACTTCTAATGCAGGAAATCTTCGCCAACTCGCCTTTTTGTCGCTTTCGCCCGTATTCTCTACATATGTAAAAATCGAATTTTTATTTCGAAGTTCAATATATAAAAATCATATTTTTATTTCGAAGTTCAATATATAAAAATCATATTTTTATTTCGAAGTTCAATATATATAAATCATATTTTTATTTCACTACTCATATAAAAATATCGTCTTTTCATATTTAAAAATATCGTCTTTTCATATTTAAAAATATCGTCTTTTCATATTTAAAAATATCGTCTTTTCATATTTAAAAATATCGTCTTTATAAAAATCTCATTTTTATTTTGCTAACTCTTATAAAGGTGCTATTTTTAATATTCCTACAATGCAAAGATCATATTTTTATCTTTCTTCAATATAAAAGATTATATTTTTACTACTTTAAAAATATAAAAATCATATTTTTAATACTTTAAAAATATAAAAATCATATTTTTAATACTTTAAAAATATAAAAATCATATTTTGCTATTCTAATGTAATACATAGAAAATTCACATTTTGATTTTTGCCATTCATATATATAAAAAAAATCTGATTTTTTTTCTTTGCTTTCATATATATGAAAAAAAAGCTTAACTTTTAAATGTTAAAAATCAATTCTTTCTTCAAGTTATACATAATTAAAACTGATTTTTCCAACATGTTTTATTTAAAATATACTCAGATTTAAACTATGTTTAACATAAAAAAACTGATTTTAAAAACTAGGTTTTATAATAAAATAAAATCACCTTTCCGAACACTGCTGTGGGGCCTGGAAGCTGCGTGGGGGGGGGGGGGGGGAGGGGGGGCTGGTTCGCCAGAGGAGGAGGGTTGCTCAGGAGGTGGCGCCTGGATTTGAAGGGGGATGTGGCGATTCGGTTGTTCTCGCGGTGGGTGGGTTTTGGGGTTGCGGTGGATCGGAGGGCGCGAGTTGGAGGCTGGAGGAGGAGATGCGGTGGGGGCGCCTCGGCGTGGTGGTCGGCGTCGAGATCGACGACGGGGCGGGGCTCCGCCCCCCTTTTTTTCTTTTCTTTTTTTCTTTCTGATTTAAATGATTTTAGTCGGGGGGGGGGGGGGGGGTCTGATATGAATAAGGAGAAGTTTAATTAATTTTTTTTCTTTTATTAATTTATTTATTTTATTTTTTCAAAAAGTTGACTTTCACATACGACCTCTAAACGAGGCCCACCGCCTGTCGTCCATAGCGTATTACCCCCATTCCGAACACAATGGGATATATATCGCAAGCTGATATGATCGTTTGAATCAGTTTCCGTTCAATCTACATTTAAATCACTATATTGAATTTTAAACGTACATTTCAAATTACCGGGGTCACATACTAACTCTAAAAATTCCAGAAAAATATTTTCTAGCTTCGTATTGACGATACGGTCCTAACAAAACTAGTTTCGTCAAATTCTGAGACCGTTGGAAAAATGGCCATTTTCCGGTCGATTAAAATCAACGGAAACTGGTCAAACGCGTTTTCCTTTGCCACGCTCACATATTGATTCGGAAAATTATGAAATTTGGAATCTAGCAATAACTTGACATCACAGACCCAACAAAAGTGGTTTCGTCGAAATCCGAGGTCGTTTGCAAAATGGCTATTTTTAAGGGCCTGAATTCCATAGCGACTATTCAGAATTTTCAACTGGACATATCTTTTGGTTCCCATTAAGAAATCTTAATTATTCGGATTCGCTGGAAAGATATTATCAATTAGATCCCATTATTTTTGGTTTCACTAAAATCCGGATTATTTTGCACCCGGTACATTCAATTGAAGTTTGAAATCGAATTACCGAACTACCGCGCCATTTTCAATTCTATTTTTAATTATATATAAATATTTATATTCTAACGACGACGCGTATAATATATACGTTCGAATTCTATTCAAAATAAATTTCTCGTCGATATTATTTAAAATAATTCATTTTAAATAATCAAAATTCGCTAAAATTGCCAAAATAAAAATTTTAAACTGGCCCAGATTTTCCGGGTTATTTCAATCTCCCCCACTTAAAACTTTTCGTCCCCGAAAAGGAACAAAGTCGAAAGTGGTTTGATTAATCAACTCTACGTTCGATCTGGCTTCCATTCTCCAACTCTTTAGTTTCTGAGAATTTTCAAAACTTCAAAAATTTGGCTAACACCCTAAATTTTTGAAAAATTTCGCCATAACCTCCCCTGCACCGGGAGCATCGGGGAATTTCAAATAGCTTCCCCGGTCCTTCAGATCTCAAAAAGAAAAAGAAAAAGCCAAGCGGCTAGCCAATAGGCTCACAAAATCATCATCACCCAAACAAAACAGGAAATTATGTAGTAAACATGTACCTATTTGTCGGGCAAATAAATTTTATTCTCTGGCTCTAGCCTCCTTGCTATGACCTGTTCAATGATATATATGTATATGCAAGCAAACGCGACCAATTTTCAATACAATTCAATATTCGATTCAGTTAGGCATAATGGTTCAAAATTATCAAACAAATAAACAAACAACACAAACATCAATCAATTAGTTGATTAGCTTTTCAAATTCATAATTTTAATACATATACAAAAATCATGTTTTTGATGCCAAATCACAACAATGTATTCTAGCTATATTAGTTTTGGTTCTCACACCAGTCTAATGGAAATATATAGAAAATCACACCTTCAAAACTCGAACATAAATGTTGATGATGCGGTCGCTATCATCAATACCATCTCCGGGCGACTACAGTGTAATCCTATATCTATCCAGTATATTAAAACTTCGAATATACGTTTGCAAGGCGTATATGCAAATTCTTTATATACTGAATTGTCCAAAATCAATATAAACAAATAATCAAATACGAATAGTTGATTTAAATTTTCAAAACTAAATTTGTTTTTACTAAAAAAAATATACTCTTCACACTCGTTCTAGGATACTACTAATCCCATCTCTAACGAGTCACTCTCATTGGATATTGCTAATCCAATATCTGATGAATTCTTTCGTACGGTTCTAATGTGCCTTGTTCTCTAGCTTTGTAAACCAAAGCTCTGATACCAACTGTGAAAACCCGTAACTTCCCCGTAAAGGAAAGTGTCGGATAGTTCGAGAACAAGCCACAACAGAACGCATATAAAAGAACATTTCATTGTATATTACAACAATGTATCAGATTACAAGAATATACAGAGTATAAATGAATAAATATTACACAGAAATATCAGAGATTTAAATTACATTTAAATACATAGCAGCGGAAAATAATACAATACACAACTAGAAGAGATATACGGATACAAAGCTTTCCGGATATCATTCCAGCTGTAAACCAGGATCCGGTGAATATAAATCTGCAAAACCAAAACTACTAGCTGCCCGTGTCAAAATAGGGGCACCCAGAGTTTAGGTCAAAACAATAAACTCCAGGTCAGTCATGTGACTGGTGTGAGAACGAAAACAGTTATTATCTTTATTTTCAAAGTAAGGTAAATCAAGGGACCACGCCGTATAACACGGAACGGGTTTCCTCCCAAGAATACCAGTGCATAAAACCAACAGCGCAATGCTAAATAAAGAAAAATGAAGCTGTTATAAGACCCAGGTCCTATCACACAATGCAACGCAAGCCGGGTGATAGGGTTTTCCCTTATAACAGCCAAAGAATGCTTGATACGTTTAAAACAAATCATTTGATACTATTATAAGTGCATAGTGTATAAAACAACTTCAAATCATAAGTATCAATCATAGACGGCATAAGTGCCCCATCCCACTATGTCGCCATACTAGGCTCTACAAATAAAACCGCAGAATCACGTATTTGGAAATTGGATTTCCATCTATGAACCGAGGCAAAAGATAGTCCTCAACCGATTCGAGACGCTCTAGCCCGCCCCTCAGGACCCAGACTCAGGTGGGCCCTTGGATCCTCAGGGCCAGTCCACCGATGTGGATTAAACTTAAACCCTGGACATGCATTTCCCAGCCCTATGGGGCGTAAACGAGCCAACTAAATGACTCCATCGGTTCGAGAACGACCGATCAATCCGAGGCGCCTCGCAACAGCAACAACCACATAAGTCAAACTCGTCAGGGCGTGTAAAACCACTGACGCCACTTCTAGCTAGAAAGAAACGCATGCCCTCCCTGACGTCCTCTCCCGTTTTTGGTTCATACCGGGTGTGAAACTCGCGAAGCAAACGTTACACAAAGCTACGCCACAAAGGCCGTGCTTTGATCATCACCACAAGACTTTGCTTTTCAACAGAAGCCTCGATCAATTGCCACTTAGGCATGCCACACAGGCAATTCACTCCATGCGTTTGATATCCATCAATATATAACCCCTGAGCTCGTACATCTCAGAGAAGGGCGTTAAGCAAGAGAATAAATTCTTTGCCGCCAAACAGATATATATTTAATAGAGATCAACCACACGGACTAAAATCCGATGTCAGACACACAGTCCATTTACAAGTCCGTTCTGGGTCTGAACGAAACCGGAGGCACCTAGTACCCCGCATATCCATCGATCTCCAAGTACGTCTGGACGATCACCAACTGTTTCCATCTTCTTGGGTGTACAGCCCAATCAAGATCATCAGTAATTATCCAAACGACGTAAAGACCTCCGGTCTTCGACCATCGTCTTCGTCTTCGACTTATCGTCGTATCAGTTATTCAGAATGGGATAAACCCAGTCTTCCCGAATAACTCGCGTATATTTTAAATAAGTGTTACACAAACACAACATACGCCTCATTCCAATTCATCAGTCACTAAACGTAAATTAATCAAGAGAATAATTCCCCAAATATTAACCCCGAAGGCCGAAACCAACATCAGATCAATATCCAGAAAACCATTCTGCTTGGCTAACCGACAGTTAGTTTCTAAATTTCACATTCATAGGGAAGGGTTCCCATTAATTTTATCCAAGATAAATTTCTTGAATTTATTCTTTAATCTATTTTTTGAATATCAATTCAAAACTAGTCGGGATTAGCGAACCTTACCGAAGTAATCATTTGTTTTAATTTCCCAATCCCAACCTATTCATCCCATGAAGTAAAACTGGTAATACTTCATATCTAACACCACAGTGTTATCGGTAACTTCAATTACCATTTCACGTTCAAATCTAATTAAACATTTAACTATCGCCTGGAGCAAAACTGGTGATACTCCATTTTCGATCATTTCAATCTAATTAAAGATTCATTAAAACTCCACTTAGTTTTAATTTTCGACTGGGTTAAAGAATCAGTGTCATTTAAAACACAGTTCACGATAAACCCAAAATCACATTCATTAATTATCGGGTTAAAGAACGAGTGTTATTTAAAACACTGTTCACGATAAACCCAAAAATCAATATCGATTCAATACCAATTAAATATTATTTAATTGGTACTCTTCATTAAATCTAAATAAAAAGATTTAATCTTTTCTCAACTGGGTTCAAGAACAGTGTTAGTGAAGACACCATTCACGACAAACCCAAAAATCACATTTGATATTCAATACAAGTCTCTTAATAGAAAATATATCGGCTTATATTCAATATCAAATTCTATGACTAACAAATATTGCATTGGAAATAACGATATATATATATATATATCTTTCAAATTTCCATAACAACATTTGTATAATCACGAAATCCAACATTGAAATATTCCGAAGACAATCTCGATTCAAATCCATTCCAATGCAATCATTGGAAATTTTGGTTATTTTCAAAACCATTTCAAATTCAATTTATTTATTTAAAAATAAATAGAATTATAATTCTAGTTCAAAACTAGTTCATTTCGATAAAAATCTATTTTTATCTTTTCAAATATGGAGTTTTTGATCCCAATTCTTTCTAAATCATTTCTTATGATTTTACATAAATTATTACTATTTTTAATAATTTTATCAAGGCCCGTACAGTCGATTTCCAACAACGGCCATCGAACTGCACTTACAGCGACCTTTTTCAAATTTGATTTGGACATAATTCCAAATCCAACCGTTAGATTTCAAATTTCTAATATTCGTTAGAAAGCTCTTTTCGATACGAACCCAACGGTTCCGGTTTTAGGAGAATCCGACGGTCGGATCTCCCGTAATGTCCGTTTGAAATCAATGGTCGAAATTCGCGAACTGCCGCGGCGCGGCGCGTTCTATTCAGGCCATTATATTATATATATAATATATATAATATATATTTCGTCGATTTCTATTTAAAACGAATTATATGAATAGTTTTAATTTCGTTTCAAAAGCAATTTCAACTTCCATTTCAATTCAAATCAAAATTGAATTCTTCTTTATAAATTCGTTTTAAAATTCATTTCTATTCAATTCAAATTTCAATTCAATTTGAATTCATTTCAATTCGCTTTCAATTCAATTTGAATTCGTTTTCAATTCAATTCATTTCGAAATCGTTTTCAATTCAATTCATTTCGAAATCGTTTTCAATTCAATTCATTTCGAAATCGTTATATATTCAATTCATTTCGAAATCGTTATATATTCAATTCATTTCGAAATCGTTTTCAATTCAATTCATTTCGAAATCGTTTTCAATTCAATTCATTTCGAAATCGTAATATATTCAATTCATTTCGAAATCGTTATATATTCAATTCATTTCGAAATCGTTTTCAATTCAATTCATTTCGAAATCGTTATATATTCAATTCATTTCGAAATCGTTATATATTCAATTCATTTCGAAATCGTTATATATTCAATTCATTTCGAAATCGTTATCAATTCAATTCATTTCGAAATCGTTTTCAATTCAATTCATTTCATTTCAATTTGAATAAAATCGATATAAATATCGTTCACGTCAAAATGGCGTCAATCTAATCAACACGGCTTCATAAATTTCTATTTCAAATATTTTATTTCAAATATTTCTTTTTCAAAATAGTTGTTATTATCAAAATATTCTTTATTTTCACGATTGGAATGAGGCCCAATCAATTACCATATAAAGTTAATTATATGGATTTTCATACAACACATGTATATAATAGCAACGATAAATAATCAACCATCAACCAAAGTGCACTACACTGTATAAGCATCAAATATAGATATCTAATGCTTATAACAGCCTGTCAATCAATCGATTGACATATTTAATCAATCAGGATGAGTGGACTTCAAATTTCATCCCAACACCCGTGTGGGGTTTCAAACAATCAAACACAGATTTTATTTGTGCAGTTGGGTGACGTGTAAAATTTATCGACCCAATCAATGTCAGTCAAATCAGTGTACATAAACAAACCGTCCGGTTTGTAAATGAATATTTTATTTATTCACAATCACGTTAAAAATTATATTTTTAACGATAAAACATTTTATTTCACATATGAATTTCTATTCGATTCATTTATTCGATAAAATGATATTTTTATTTTTCTAACTTATTTTAGAAAATTTCGGCGGCATAACGGCACGATACTAGAAACGGGACGAGGCCTAGCCTTGTCCCCGGTCTAATAATGGCCACCGCCATACCCATATCAATCAAATCACTTTCGTTATGCAAACCACAAAATTTGGAGTAAGAGTCTAACCTAGCCTTACTCCTTCGCCTTATAACGGCGCACGTCTAATCCTAACCAATTTATCGATTCGATTTTTTTTTCACACCACAAATCACATTCAAACCAATATCGCAATCAATCACCAAACAGCCAAACAAACAAGTCCGTGGTCTGTGGACGATTGTGTCGGGTGCTACTAAGCACCGTCTGCATCCTAGTATATATATAACTAGAAAAAGATATTGAAGAGTGAGAAATTCTCACCGATAGCTATCCTAACTCCACGGCACTTCTAATGCAGGAAATCTTCGCCAACTCGCCTTTTTGTCGCTTTCGCCCGTATTCTCTACATATGTAAAAATCGAATTTTTATTTCGAAGTTCAATATATAAAAATCATATTTTAATTTCGAAGTTCAATATATAAAAATCAAATTTTTATTTCGAAGTTCAATATATATAAATCATATTTTTATTTCACTACTCATATAAAAATATCGTCTTTTCATATTTAAAAATATCGTCTTTTCATATTTAAAAATATCGTCTTTTCATATTTAAAAATATCGTCTTTATAAAAATCTCATTTTTATTTTGCTACCTCTTATAAAGGTGCTATTTTTAATATTCCTACAATGCAAAGATCATATTTTTATCTTTCTTCAGTATAAAAGATTATATTTTTACTACTTTAAAAATATAAAAATCATAATTTTAATACTTTAAAAATATAAAAATCATATTTTTAATACTTTAAAAATATAAAAATCATATTTTGCTTTTCTAATGTAATACATAGAAAATTCACATTTTGATTTTTGCCATTCATATATATAAAAAAAATCTGATTTTTTTTCTTTGCTTTCATATATATGAAAAAAAAGCTTAACTTTTAAATGTTAAAAATCAATTCTTTCTTCAAGTTATACATAATTAAAACTGATTTTTCCAACATGTTTTATTTAAAATATACTCAGATTTAAACTATGTTTAACATAAAAAAACTGATTTTAAAAACTAGGTTTTATAATAAAATAAAATCACCTTTCCGAACACTACTGTGGGGCCTGGAAGCTGCAGGGGGGGGGGGGCTGGTTCGCCAGAGGAGGAGGGTTGCTCAGGAGGTGGCGCCTGGATCTGAAGGGGGATGTGGCGATTCGGTTGTTCTCGCGGTGGGTGGGTTTTGGGGTTGCGGTGGATCGGAGGGCGCGAGGTGGAGGCTGGAGGAGGAGATGCGGTGGGGGCGCCTCGGCGTGGTGGTCGGCGTCGAGATCGACGACGGGGCGGGGCTCCGCCCCCCTTTTTTTCTTTATTTTTCTTTCTGATTTAAATGATTTTAGTCGGGGGGGGGGGGGTCTGATATGAATAAGGAGAAGTTTAATTAATTTTTTTTCTTTTATTAATTTATTTATTTTATTTTTTCAAAAAGTTGACTTTCACATACGACCTCTAAACGAGGCCCACCGCCTGTCGTCCATAGCGTATTACCCCCATTCCGAACACAATGGGATATATATCGCCAGCTGATATGATCGTTTGAATCAGTTTCCGTTCAATTTACATTTAAATCACTATATTGAATTTTAAACGTACATTTCAAATTACCGGGGTCACATACTAACTCTAAAAATTCCAGAAAAATATTTTCTAGCTTCGTATTGACGATACGGTCCTAACAAAACTAGTTTCGTCGAATTCTGAGACCGTTGGAAAAATGGCCATTTTCCAGTCGATTAAAATCAACGGAAACTGGTCAAACGCGTTTTCCTTTGCCACGCTCACATATTGATTCGGAAAATTATGAAATTTGGAATCTAGCAATAACTTGACATCACGGACCCAACAAAAGTGGTTTCGTCGAAATCCGAGGTCGTTTGCAAAATGGCTATTTTTAAGGGCCTGAATTCCATAGCGACTATTCAGAATTTTCAACTGGACATATCTTTTGGTTCCCATTAAGAAATCTTGATTATTCGGATTCGCTGGAAAGATATTATCAATTAGATCCCATTATTTTTGGTTTCACTAAAATCCGGATTATTTTGCACCCGGTACATTCAATTGAAGTTTGAAATCGAATTATCGAACTACCGCGCCACTTTCAATTCTATTTTTAATTATATATAAATATTTATATTCTAACGACGACGCGCATAATATATACGTTCGAATTCTATTCAAAATAAATTTCTCGTCGATATTATTTAAAATAATTCATTTTAAATAATCAAAATTCGCTAAAATTGCCAAAATAAAAATTTTAAACTGGCCCAGATTTTCCGGGTTATTACACTCAACGAATGAGTATTGTCCACGTGTGACAATTTTTGTTAAATTATTTCGTTCAACACATGACTAATCTCAACGGATGAGTACAGTCAACACATGAACTTTAATTTTATATTGATAAAAATGCAAATTTTATTATTAAAATATTTCGTTCAACACATGACTAATCTCAACGAATGAGTACAGTCAACACATGAACTTTTATGCTATAATATTCTTTATTTTCTAAATTGGAATGAGGCCCAATCAATCACCATATAAAATTAATTATATGGATTTTCATACAACACATGTATATAATAGCATTGAAAAATAATCAACCATCAACCAAAGTGCACTACACTGTATAAGCATCAAATATAGATAGCTAACGCTCATAACAGCATGTCAATCAATCGATTGACATATTTAATCAATCAGGATGAGTGAACTTCAAATTTAATCCAAACACCCGTGTGGGGTTTCAAACAATCAAACACAGATTTTTATTCGTGCAGTTGGGCGATGTGTAAAATTTATCGACCCAATCAATATCAGTCAAATCAGTGCATATAAACAAATCGGCCGATTTGTCTATAAATATCTATTCATTCACTTTCACGTTAAAAATTGTATTTTTAACGATCAAACTATTTTATTTTAACATATGAATTTCTATTCAGTTCATTTATTCCATAAAATTGATATTTTTATTTTTCTAACAAATTTTAGAAAATTTCGGCGGCATAACGGCACGATACTAGAAACGGGACAAGGCCTAGCCTTATCCCCGGTCTAGTGAAAGCCATCGCCATTCACACTATCAATCAAACCAATTTCATTTCACCAAACAATTCAATTCAAACCAAATAATCTAACCAACTACACAACCAAACAATTAAACAAACAAGCCATCCATGGTCTGTGGATGACGGGTGTCGGGTGCTACTAAACACCGTCTGCATCCTAGTATATATATATATAACTAGAAAAAGAAATTGAAGAGTGAGAAGTTCTCACATATAGCTATCCAATCATCTTGACTCTTCTTTGATAGAAATCTTCATCGTTATCGCATCTTTGTCATCTTCGTTGCCCGTAGCCACTACATATATAAAAATCATATTTTTACTTCATTCATATAAAAATCACATTTTTACTTCGATGTTCAATATATAAAAATCACATTTTTACTTCGATGTTCAATATATAAAAATCACATTTTTACTTCGATGTTCAATGTATAAATTTCACATTTTTACTTCGATGTTCAATGTATAAAAATCACATTTTTACTTCGATGTTCAATGTATAAAAATCACATTTTTACTTCGATGTTCAATATATAAAAATCACATTTTTACTTCGATGTTCAATGTATAAAAATCACATTTTTACTTCGATGTTCAATATATAAAAATCACATTTTTACTTCGATGTTCAATGTATAAAAATCACATTTTTACTTCGATGTTCAATGTATAAAAATCACATTTTTACTTCGATGTTCAATGTATAAAAATCACATTTTTACTTCGATGTTCAATATATAAAAATCACATTTTTACTTCGATGTTCAATGTATAAAAATCACATTTTTACTTCGATGTTCAATGTATAAAAATCACATTTTTACTTCGATGTTCAATGTATAAAAATCACATTTTTACTTCGATGTTCAATGTATAAAAATCGAATTTTTACTTCGATGTTCAATGTATAAAAATCGAATTTTTACTTCGAAGTTCAATATATAAAAATCACATTTTTACTTCGCTATTCAATATATAAAAATCGAATTTTTTACTAATGTAAAAATTCCATCTTTTCTAATGTAAAAATTCTAACTTGATTAGATAAAGATCCCGCCTTTCTACCGATAAAAATTTCGTCGTTCCTATACTAAAAATCAAATCTTTCTTGATTCAAAAATCTAATCTTTTTAATAAGCAAATCTAACCTTTTCCTACTATAAAAATCCCGCCTTCTCTATTATAAAAAATATATTTTTAACCTTTCTATTAAATAAAAATGAAAACTATATCTTTTCTTGTAATGAAAAATCACACTTTTTGTAAGCAGAGATCGTATTTTTATCTTGCCATCATATGTAGAAAAATCCAATTCTTCTTATGTAAGAAATTATATTTTTTTTCCTATCTAAAAATCCTATTTTTCTTATATAAGAAATTATATTTTTTTTTGTATAACTTAAAAATCATTTCAAAGCAAACATAGAAATTCATTTCAAAGAATATACAAGAAAATCTGAATTTTATATATAAAGAAAAACAGATTTTTTTCCTCTAGACTTATAAAACTAACTACATAGAAAGTAAACAAAAATAATTAAATAAATAAAAACAAATATTAGAACTTACAGTTTTTTTTTTATTCAGCGAAGGGGGGTCGAAGTTGTTGCGCGAGGCTGGAGGAGGCGGAGGGGGTCTCGGCGTTGGAGCCTGCAGTGGCCAGGGGGTGGCGTCGGTCTTGGAGGCTGGGGAGGCAGCTCGGTTGGCGGAGGGACAGGCGGAGGGTAGTGGGAGGCGGGGCAGGCGGATTTCGTCGATGCAGGGCGCGGTATTTCGAGGATGAAGTGGTTGCGTTGGCTGCTGCGAGGGGGGGTTCGATTGGGGGTTTGCGGCTTGTGGTTCGCCATCGGCGACGAGGCGGAGGGGGGGGGGGGAGAAAGGGGCTCGATCGATTAGGGATTCGGTTTTTTTTTTCTTTTTTTGTTAGTTCTGATTGGATTGAAAATGATAGAGAGGGGGGGGAGGGCCAGAGCGGGTTTAAGGGGGGGGGAGATTTTTTTTATTTTTAATTTATTAATTATTTAGTTTGCAAAAAGTTGACTTTTACATACGACCTCGAAACGAGGCCCACCGCCTGTCGTCCATAGCTAATTACCCCCATTCCGAACACAATGGGATATGTATCGTAGGTTAATTCGGTCGTTTCGACCAGTTTCCGTTGAATTTACATTTAAATCACTATATTGAATTTTAAACGTACATTTCAAATTACCAGGGTCACATACTAACTCTAAAAATTCCTGAAAAATATTTTCTAGCTTCGTATTAACGATATGGCCCTAACAAAACTAGTTTCGTCGAAATATGAGGCCGTTTGCAAAATGTCCATTTTTAAGGGCCTGAATTCCATAGCGACTATTCAGAATTTTCAACTGGACATATCTTTTGATTCCCGCTATGAAATTTTGATTTTTCGGATTCGCTGGAAATATATTATCAATTAGATTCCATTAATTTTGGTTTCACTAAAATCTGGATTGTTTTGCACCAGGTATGTTCAATTGAAGTTTGAAATCGAATTATCGAACTACCGCGCCATTTTCAATTCCTATTAATAATTATAAATAATTATTTATATTCTAACGACGACGTATATAATATATACGTCGAATTCTATTTAAAATAAATTTCTCGTCGTTATTATTTAAAATAATTCATTTTAAATAATCAAAATTCGCCAAAATTGCCAAAATAAAAATTTTAAACTGCCCCGGATTTTCGAGTTGTTACAAGAATTTTCAAACAATATACTTTATTCCAATAATTGAAAATCTCGTTTATGATTTGCTTTGAAATTTGCTAAGTTAAAATCTCACCTCTAACATTGCTTTCAAATTGGATTTCCATTTTTTTTCTTTTTTTCATATAAATTCAAAATTTGAGTTTATATTTCCTTTTATCCAATGTTACATAATTCATTTAATTCATAACACATTAAAAATCAACCCCTTGTTTTAATAAACAAGTTTCTACTTTGAACTTTCTTCGAAAATTTACTTTGTTTTTGGAAAATATATATTTCCTTTTAAATCTCAAATTTATTTCCTGTATTTCAGAATATTTTACGGTATTTAAATACCAAAATTTTAGGGCCAGTGATAACAAAATCCATCATAGAATACCATTACATCATATAATGCAAATATACGAAAACAATAATATAAATGTTGAGGAACCCAGTTGGGCCCCTCCAACCTGTTTCCCTGCATCCACAGCTGTCAGTCAACATTTATTTCACATAAACAAGAGATATCAGAAAAAATACGGTATAACGATATCAACCAGTTTTATCAACCATTCATCCAAACAACAATCACACAGTACGAAATAAATTTAAAACTCGTTTATATAAAAATATAAACGAGGTAGAGTTAGTGAGTTTACTCACCTTAGTTTGCAATTGATGATTCTGCTTTTGTTCCATTTAAAATGAAACAGACATTTTTTTTTCTACAAAATTCCAATAGCTTTATTCTCAGTGAAATCGGCTCCACAGTGTAGACTTTGTCGCTACGTTTCCGACTTGACCTATTTTGTGCCATTCTGTTATCATATCAATATGTTATCACCGTTACTAGTTTATATATGACTTAAATCATAATTAGTTTACTTGGAAGTAATTAAATTAATTTAATTATGTTTTATTGTTATATATTCTTGATCATAGTTGTACCTTATGCCAGATCGATAGATTTAAAAGCAATTCATTGCTCCAGTGTTTTGAACGCCTTTGCCTGCTCTTCAGGCTCCACCACCTTCCTGAGTAACAATTCATCATAAATGGTTCTAAGAGGGACAAATCTCTATTTCTAGAGTTTAGGAAAAACATGCCATCAAGTTTGATTGGAGTACCAACACGCACATTTCCTCCTAGCACATACAACAACAGAGCACACCATTCCTCCTTTTTTTATTTTTCTTCTAACTCCTTCCTTGTTTGTTTATACACATACATCGAAAAGCGCCAAAAATCATCGCACCAATACCCATGTTCCACCCGTTATTAACACTTCTCTCTCGTTCAATTATACAGCCGATGCTCCCATTTTCCCCAAATCCCCACGCATCCAACTCTACAACAAATGAAAATCCACTCCACAAGATTAAACTCCTCCACGCACTCCATTAATTCCCATACCAACTCCCTCAACCAACTACTTGCGTTCTCAAATCGGAACCCCCCTATAACGCGACTGTGCTGTCGGGAAGGACAGCGACGCCTTCTTTCACCCATCACTTCCGAATTCTGCCACAGTCCTACTACTGACGCGCCTCCTTCCTCGAAGCCCGATGCCACCCTCCTAAAACCACATGCAATAGTTAAAATCCAAGATAAACCCAAAACATGCTAGAATCCCAAATCGATGCTCACCTTACAACAATCTCAGTGAATCCGAAAGCATGATTTTCCATTGAGAATTTTCTAGTCTATGATTTTTGATTTTTAAGCAATTGATTATTTTAATCGATTATTCGAAGTGGTTCGTTTTCATCTTTCTGTGTCTAGAAAGAAAAGTATGGAGGAATAAGAATCAATATTTAAAGGGACGATAGCTTGAGCACCACGGTGTCGGTGTCTTAGTACTCACGGATGTTAGATTTGGCTTGCACGACACGGTATTGAATAGCTTCAACAACACGGTTTCAATTCACTTGCCACTCACGGTTTTGAGTTGGCTTGGATATCATGGGTGTAAATTTCTTGGAGAGAACGGTATCTTTTGGCTTGGCATACACGGCGTTGGATGGGTTGATGTGCATGGAATTGTAGTAGCGTGGAATACAGTAGATTGGAGAGTAAGCTGTTTTTCTGAAATGTTTTGAAGCACTATTTTGAACGGCTCATTCGGCCAAGTAGAAATTTTATTCATTTACTTGAAAAGAAATGTTAGCAGATAAAAGGGACGATGTATACACATTTTTTTGGAGATACCTTTTTTCCTTTTCTTTTGAGTTTTAAGTTATAATCACTAGCGTACCCAGTTATGTAGAATCGTTTTCATGTCCGAGCCGCTATAGACATAAATAAGAATACGGTCATGTCCAGCGAGGTCCCACGATCCCAAAAATATAATAATATCGGTAGTTTAACCTATATTATGAAATCCCAAAATATTGATATAGGGTGCAAAATACTCCAAATAAAAAGTTTCATATTTAATTAATTAAAAATTTCAGTAAAATTCTAAAAATTAAATTATAACTACGCCTCAAAAGAATCTTGTCCAAATTCAAGACCAATATTTAAATATATTAAATAAACCGTTATGGCTTATACACGACTCCATACCACTATTTCTTAATTTGATTTGGAGATAACTTTTTATTCTCGCTATGAAATCTAATCCGTCGGAATGATATTTTCAAACGGATTCAAATATTTCTTATTTCGCTAAAATTCGATTTATTTTTAATCCTGTACATTCATTTGAAATTTGAAATTGAATTTTCAAACTACCACGCCATTTTAAACTCGTTTTAAATTATATTATGAATTATACGTTTAAACATTGCTTTATTAAAAAAAATCCTATCTATAATTCAAATAAGTATTAAAAACAAATTTAAATATTCAAAACTCAACAGTTGAAAACCCAGGTCGTTACATTCCTTCCCCCTAAAAATAATTTCGTCCTCGAAATTGCTGAGGTAGGAAAAGATGCTACATACCCTATTAACTATGTCCAAAATTCCTTTTTGTTCGATTCTTAACTTTAATTCAATTTTATTTCAAATAAAATATAAATTTATTCTTACTAATAAAATTTTGAAAATTTTCTAACACTTTAAATTCTGAAAAAGTTCGGTAGCATCTCCTCTGCACGACTCAATTGGCACAACCATAACTCGCCTTTCTAGGCCTTCTCCAAACCAAAAGGAAATCAAAAAGCCAAGCGGCTTGCCCCATAGGCTCATAAAATCATCAACCCAAGTAATATTGTAAACATGTACCTTTTTGTCGGGCATAATTCTATCTCTAGCATTTGCTTCCATACTATATCTGCTCAGCATATATCCATTTCCAGTTGGTTTCAAATCAATCCAACTTCCAGTTTTTTAATTCTCTAATCAACTTTTGATTAGTTCACTTTTATTCACTAATCCAAATTGAGTTCTATTTTCAAAAGTCAACCCTCTTATTCTGTTGGAGGATTCCATCCAGTTTAATTCCAAACAACATCATCCAATATATATTCAATTTGTTTGTTTTCATTCTAGGTTGTCTCTAATCCAGTCTAATTATATTGTAACAACCCGAAAAATACAAGCCAATTTAAAAATTTTTAATTGGTTATTTCAAAGGAATTGGAACAACTGAAATAAAATATTTCAATAAAATAGTGAATTAGAAATAGTAGGGCTGTTTGAAAATTTGAATTCAAACTTTGACTGACTGCACTGGGTGCAAAATATCACGGATTTTGGTGAAACCAAAAATAATTAAATCTGTTTATGAATACCTTTCTAACGAATCTGAAAAATCGAAGTTTCATAGCGGGAATCAAAAGTTATGGCGAAATGAATTTTCAGAAAAGTCGCTATATAAATATATAGCCCTTGAAAATAGATATTTTGCAAACGACCTCGGAATTTTATGAAACCACTTTTGTTGTGTCCGAGATGTCAAACTATTCCTAGGTTTCAAATTTCATAATTTTTGAAGCTAGTATGTGAGCGTGGCAGAAGAAAATGTGTTTGGTCAATTTCTGTTATATTGGATCGACCAGAAAAGGGCCATTTTTCAAACGATCCCAGAATTCGATGAAACTAGTTTTGTTGGGACCGTGGCATCAAAACATAGCAAGATTTATTTTTCTGGAATTTTTCGAATCAGTTTGTGGCCCTGGCAAATTGAAATGTACGTTCAAATTGAATATAAAATTTTTTATACTTTAATTTGAAAAATAACTGACTGTAACAATCGAATTGGCCTACGAAACATATCCCATTGTGCCCGGGATGGGGGTATTTAGCTAGGGACGATAGTCGTTGGGTTTCAGTTGGTGTCCGTGTGGAATAATACTATTTAAAAATTTAATAAAACCACGGGCCAATGGAAATTCTCCTTTCATAATTTAGAAAATATAAAAACTTTAAAAAAACCCCTGCCCCCTTTCTAACCAACGGAAGTCATGCTCCGTTGTTCCCAGCCCAATCGCCGCCGCCTCAGCCACCTTCAGACGCCGCCACCACCCGACCTCGACGCCGCCTCCCCTCTTCAAATCCGACCAACTACCACCCTCGCTCGTCGCCGCATCGTCGAGCACGAGCCCCACGAAGTTCACGACTTCACGCCACCGCCCCGACCAGATCCGACCACCAAACACCGCCTTCGACCATCGACAGCAAGCCTTGCCCCCCTCTGTCACGTCGCACCACCTGATCGAAGCCACACTGCACGGATTTCGCGAATTTTTGAAACCCTAGTTCGAACTAAATTTGAAGGTAACGGCTTTGATTTCTTTGAACTTAAAATAACACTTTTATGTGTTGCAAACTTTGAAAAATCGTATCTTTATGATGTGTTGACGAAATTCAATGAAACTGGAAACATTGTGACCACAAGGAGGCTCTCTACCACATAAAAGAGATCGCGGATTTTTCTGATCTATCTACGATTTTTAGCACTTCAAAAAACAAGGTGAGATTTCTAAATTGAAATGTGAATGGAAATGTCATGTATAAATTATATAAGCGAAATATAAATTATACACGTGTTGTATACCTCATGTACATGCGTTGTGTAAGCTATATGAGCGAAGTATGAATTATACATGCATTGTATAAATGATATGTGTGTTGAAATGCAAGTGGAATATAGAAATAATATATAAATATACTCCCCTCTTCCACAAACCATGGACGATATTTATTGTTGTGAATTGGTGTGAAAATTTGGCTGAAAAATGCGAATGGTTGAATAATTGTTTGTGGTTGATATTGATTGGTTGTGGTTGAAAAATACCCATTGGTGATTGAAAAAATTTGGAAAAAAATTTGGAAATGAAAATAAAACATGCCGCCTACATGCGAACTAGATGCATGAAATCCCCATTGTCAAAAACCGCAAGGTTTTAAGGTAGAGCGAGGAGCCGTACTCGGGACGGCTCCGGTTTTAACTACCCTACTGTTATGCTGCCGAAATTTTGAATAATATTCATGTGTTAGAATTATTTTCATATGTTGAAATTATTTTCATATGTTTAAATTATTTTCATATGTTGAAATCATTTTCATGCATTGAAATTAAAGTCATGTGTTGAAACTATATCCATGTGTGGAAATGCTCATGTGTTGAGAAGTGATGTGTGAAAATTAAATTCATGTGTGAATGAATAAAGTATTTAAACAATAAAAATCACATTTTTACAAAATATATGAAGTATGTAAATATTCTCCTTATATATAAATAATTTCAACAATAAAAATTTCATCTTTCTTATATGAACAAACTATATAAAATATCCGTGTGTGGAAATGCTCATGTGTTGAGAGTGTATGTGTTGGAAAGGTTCATCTGTTGAATAAAAGATCGAACAATAAAAATTACATTTTTATTGAAATTATGATGTGTTAAAAACATTCATGTGATGAATTAATATTTTAGATGAAAAAATACCATTTTTATCATATATGTGATTTGCTAAAAATATGCGAGCGTTGAAATAAATATTTGTGAAAGAAATATTATTTTTAACATGCATAGGAACTAAATAAAATAGTCATGTGTTGAAATATATTTAGTTCGCCAAAATTATCATTTTGAAATGAAGGTTAAAAATAACCACTTGTTAAATAAATATGCATGAGTTGAAATATTCATTAATTAGCTAATGATATGATTTTTGCTTGTGTATGCAACATGTGAATGAATGGTGTCTTTAAACCAAATTGAATCAAGTATGAAGTTGAATGGAAAATGATAAGTGATAAGAATTGCACATATGTACATGCATATTTATTGAACAGGTTATAGCAAAGAGGCTAGAGAAGAGGATTAAAATTGTTTACCCGACAAATAGGTACATGTTTACTGTTTTGCTTGGGTGATGATTTTATGAGCCTGTTGGTTAGCCACTTGGCTTTTTCTTTTTCTTTTTGAGATGAGATGCCCGTGTGGCTATTTGGGAATTTTCCCAACCCCTCCCGTACAAAGGAGGTTATGGCGAAATTTTCCAAAATTTAAAGGCGTTAGTGAAATATTTGAAGTGAAAACGATATATAAATCGTCGAATGAACTATATTTATATAAATATATGAATATAAATAAAATTAAAACGAATCATGGTCATGCAGTTCGCGTTTTGAAACCATGATTTCAAACGATTAGTGTGGGAAATCCGACCATCGAATTTTCCCGATACCGCAACCGTTGGGTTCGCCTTGGAAATATCTTCCTAACGGCACCAACTTTGTAAAGATCCGACGGTTGGATTCTCTGGAATGTTTAATTCAAATCTGAAGAAAAACAGCGCCAGAATCGATTATATTTATATATAAATATAAATATAATTAAATTAAATCGAATAACGATGCTGTAGTTCGTATTTTGAAATCGTAACTTCAAACGACTAGTGTGGGAAATCCGACCGTCGGATTTTCCCAAAACTGAAACCGTTGGATTCGTTTTGAAAAGATCTTTCTAATGGAAGAAAATTTGTGAAGATCCAATGGTTAGATTTTCATATATGTGTAAAACAAATTTAGTGAAAAATAGCGCCAACGCCTCTGCACGACCTAAAACGTCATTTAACTAAATATAGCCATTTTTAAATAAATAAAAATGGCGATATATCATTATAAAATGTTATAGACTATATAGAGTGGAAATAAACCAATTTGGTTGTGTTTGCTTGATATGTGATGGTTGAATATATCTAACATGAAAATATACTAAGGAACTGAAATGTGAATGTTGAGCAATTTAACCATGTGAAGAATTGATTTGAAAATCTAAATATATGTGGATTACTTGAAAAGGCCGAGTTAATTCTCATTACAAATAATCGATCGACAGTGAGAAGTCGAAGAGATGAAGACGGTTCAAGACCGACGATCTTCACGTTGGATGGATGGGCGCTACTGATGCTCGTGATTGGAGTAGCTACCTTGAAGGAGCTGAAGTAGTAGCTGTCCGAACGTATTGTTGATTGTGCGGATATGCGAGGAATTTGGTGCCTCCGGTTTCATTCAAACCCAGAATGAGCTTGTAAATGGACTGTGTGTCTGACATTGGATTTTGTCCTGTGCTGATTGATTTCTGTTAAATATATATCTGTTTGGCGGTGGAGAATTTAATCTCTTGCTTAACGCCCTTCTCTGAGACGTACGAGCTCAGAGGTTATATATTGATAGAAATCAGTCGCATGGACTGGATTGCCTATGTGACACGCGCTAAGTGGCATATGATCAAGGCTTCTGTTGCAAAGCAAAGTCTTGTGGTTGATGATCAAAGCATGGTCTGTGTGACGTAGCTTTGTGTATAACGTGGATTCGCGAGCCTCACACCCCGGTATGAGTCAAAAATGGGAGAAGGACCCAAGGAGTGCACGACGTTTCTTTCTAGCTATGGTGGTGACAGTGACCTACCAGTCCTGACATTTATATCTAATTTTCACCTGTGTGGTTGTTGGAATATGAGGTGCCTCGATTATAGGTCTATAAGGACTGGGAAACGCGTGTTCAGGAATTGCTAATCCTCAAAACTAAGAGAGGACCGGCCTTGGAGGATCCAGGGATTGTTGTGTGCGGTCCCGAGGCATTTGCTAGAGTGTCTCGAACAAAGAGGAGCTTGCCCCTTGCCTCGACTCATGATGGAATCCAATTTCCAATACGAAATTGTGGATGTGATTGTATTACTAGTATGGCGACATGATATATGGTACCCATGCCGTCTAGGATTGATATTTATGATTGAAATTGCTTTTGAAACATATATGCACTAGTAATAATATCAAACACTTTTGTTTTATATGTATGAAGCATTTTTGGCCATTATAAGGTAAAACTCTATCCTCCAGCTTGCGTTGCATTGTGTGATGGGACCTGAGTCTTATAATTGCTTCATTTTTATAAAAAGCATTGCGATGATTTAATCATTTACTTTATTTCATGCACTAGCACTCATTGGAGTAAACCTGTTCCGCGAAAGTGGCGTGGTCCTTTGATTTGCCTTATTATTGTTGTTTAATAAGTTAAGTAGATTTCTCATACCAGTCCCATGACTGACTCGTAGTTTGTTTCACCTTGCAAACTCGGGTGCCCTCATTTTCACATGGGCAACCTAGTTACAAGTAGCTGATAGATTTTGGCTTGGCACCGCAGTAGAGGTGCACTTTTGGACTCATGGCGAGGCTTGACTACATTGTGATGATTGTGACTTTTCCGCCATTATTGTATATGTATTATGATTCCGCCACTGGCGATGTAGACTGATGTTTAGTTTATGTATTCTCTATGTATGATTCCGCCACAGGCGATGTAGACTGATTATGTACTGTTATGCACTAAGTAGTATCCTGCACTGTGCTCTCTGATGTGGTGATATTTATATGATTCTGCTGTCATATGTGTGTAAATTATTCTATTTCATGTTTATGCTATTATCTGTGATCTGCTAATGATGATTAATGTGTTATATTCCAATGATTATCCTTAACACCGTGCCACGGGGTTTTGGGGTCGTCACAGCTGGTATCAGAGCTTTGGTTAACCTTAGTTCTGGAATCTAACCCATTAAACACTTCGTCGGAATAGAATCAGTAGTATTCTAAGGCGAGTAGCTCATTAGAGATAGGACTAGTAATGTCCTAGAATGAGCTAAGCAGAATAGAAAAAACAATTTGATCAGTCCATCGTTATCTTTCCTTAAGTTCTTCTGCTTTACCATACAATAAAATTATCATTTCTGTAGGCTGACTCTTTTCTGGCTTATACAGAACTTGAACAATGGCTACCCGAGCAGCCGCTGGTAGAGGAGGCCGAGCTGGCCGTGGCAGAGGACGAGGAGAAGACCCAGTTGAAGAAGGACCCTTGATACAACACCCGGCCGCTCAACAGTTTGAGTTGGACCGCATGGCAAAAAGGTACAAGAACCTAGGAGGCAAAACCTTCTCTGGAACGGGCGCTGTAATTGAGGCCCTTGCATGGTTGAAAACATGCGAGAAGATACTTGGAGGCCTAAGGTTGGGTGATCAAGACAAATCTTTCATGGGCGCTTGGCTTCTACAAGAAGAAGTCGAACTATGGTGGGAAGCTCTTACCGCAACAAACAGAAATGCTGGTAGGACATGGGACGAATTCAAAGAATTATTCAAAGATAAGTATGTCCCAGAGCAAGCCCTTAAGCGCATGCACGACGAATTCACAAACCTCCAGCAGGGGGATCTCTCGGTGCAAGATTATCTGAACAAGTTTACACAATTATCCCGCTATGCTCCAGAGCTCGTCGCCACCGCAAAGTCAAAGAATAAGAGGTTCATCCTCGGGCTGAAGCGACAGTACCAAGATAGGGCAATGGCCCACATCAAGCTGGCTTTTAACGAGTTAGTAGAAATGGCGTGCAACTATGAAGACCTGGATCAAAGGCACCTAGATCAGGATCGTGGTAAAATCCAAGCCGGGAATAAACGCAAGCCCGCTGCGAATCAAGAGGGGTCAAGCCAAGCGGCATCCTCGAAACCACAGACTAGCAGGCTGCCAAAGGGAAGCTGCTATAATTGTGGCCAGGAGGGGCACTATTCAAATGTTTGCACAGCCCCGAAACGGCAGAAGACCAATTCTCAAGGTTCAAGCCAAGGCTCCCAGAACCCTCGCTCCTGCTTTAACTGCCGTAAGATAGATCATCTTGTCAAAGACTGTCCTTTGCTTAAGAAGGCCGCAGTAGCTCACGTATATGACGGGACGAACCCGTCGGTTGCTTCCGATGGAGCAGGTAAACCCGATGTTTTGGGAGGTACCCTTACAATTAAAAATATTCCTGTTTCTATATTATTTGACATGGGTGCATCACGTAGTTTTACTGCTAGTAACACAGTTCACAAATTAAAGTTAAAACAAAGAAAGCTCAAAGAATCGGTTAAAGTTCATAATCCAATAGGGGGCTCTATTATTCTCAGCTCATACTGTAGAGTGCCAGTCTCTTATTCTTTCTACAGGTTTCCTTTTAATCTAGTCATTATGGATTTTCCTGAGTTTGATATCATTCTCGGGCTAGATTGGTTAACGAACTACGAAGCTGAAGTAAAGTGTGTGGAAAGGATAGTAAAAATTCGAACGAAGCTTGGATATATTACTATACCATGCCATGTTTCGAATCCAGATAGAAAGGAGTTTCGGTCGACAGTAGAAGTTATCCCCACTTCCTTAGAAGAGATACCTGTTGTTAGAAACTATGCGGATGTGTTTGAAGAAGTCGAAAACTTGCCTCCGCAAAGAGAAATAGAATTTAGAATTGATCTGATTCCCAATGCCAGACCAGTAGTACATCCAATTCGGAGAATGACTCCAAAGGAGAAGGAGGAATTAAGCGATCAAACTCGTCAACTGCTATGGAAGGGTCTGATCAGACCTAGCTTTTCTAGTTGGTGTGTAGCTGTAGTGTTTGTCCCGAAGTCAGACGGTACTCTTCGATTGTGTGTTGATTACCGAGACCTCAACAAATTGACGCTAAAAAACAAATACCCATTACCGCACATTGATGATCTGCTAGACCAATTAAATGGGGCGAGAGTATTTTCCCTAATGGACCTAGCTACAGGTTTTCATCAATTGAGAATTACGGAAGAGTGTGTTCCTTTGACCGCTTTCAGAGGTCCAGACATATTTTATGAATGGTTGGTAATGTCGTTCGGCCTATGCAATGCTCCAGTATATTTTGTCGATCTAATGAATAGAGTGTTCAGGGGAGTTCTGAAAAATTTGTCCTCGTATTCATCGATGATATTTTAATCTACTCCAAATCAAAACCCGAGCATGAAAAACACTTAGAACAAGTATTGGAGATTCTAAGAAAGAACGTCTTCAAAGCCAAATTATCTAAATGTGTCTTCTGGCAAGAAGAAGTGAAGTTCATTGGCCATGTCATGTCAAAGGAAGGGATTTCTGTCGATCCAAGCAAAATAAAAGCAATTCAAGACTTGAAACAGCCTACTACACCCACAAGGTTTGAAGTTTTATAAGGTTGGCTAGTTATTATCGAAATTTCATTAAGGATTTCTCGAAGATATCCGGTCCGTTAACAAAGCTCACGAGGAAGCATGAGAAATTTATGTGGACTTCTGACTGTGAAGAAGCTTTCCAGGAATTGAAATCGAAACTGACAACTGCTCCTGTGTTAACCATTATCGATGGCAATCAGGTTTTGACGGTTTGGACAGATGCTTCTATTAGAGGTCTTGATGCAGTGTTAATGCAAAGAGGCCAAGTAGTCGCTTATGGAAGCCGCCAACTGAAACCACATGAGAAGAATTATTAACTCATGATCATGAGTTGCTAGCCATCGTTTTTGCTTTGAAAATTTGGAGGCATTACTTATTAGGCGAGAAATTTGAACTGTACGCAGGTCATCAATCATTGAAGTATTTATACACCCAGAAAGATCTGAATTTGAGACAGCAGCGTTGGCTATAATTTCTTGCAGCATATGATATAGATATCCTGTATACATCGGGAAAGGCTAATGTTGTAGCGGATGCACTTAGTAGAAAAACCGCAATCATTGCCAATCTTATAATTACGCCTGGCTTGATTGATAAGATATCTGCTCTCCAGAAGAATGATCACTTCATTCAAAGGATGAAAGGGAGAATCCAAAAGGGCGAGCCCTCAAGTTTTCAGATAGATAAAGAAGAAGTTCTGAGACTGAAAGGGAGAATCTTTGTTCCCAACATCCTAGAGCTTAAAAGAGAGGTGCTCGATGAATGCCATAAATCCAAGCTTTGCATTCATCCTGGAGTAAGTAAAATGTACAACGATATCAAATGCACTTTTTGGTGGAAAGCGATGAAAAGGGACATTTCTTTATATGTTAGCAGATGCCCTACTTGTCAATTGGTCAAGAGCGACCAACAAAAGCTAGCTGGATTGTTGCAACCGTTGGAAGTTCCAGGTTGGAAATGGGAACAGATTTCCATGGATTTTATAGATGGTTTGCCCTGAACCAAGAAAGGTAATGATAGTATTTGGGTAATCATAGATCGCTTCATGAAGACTGCCCATTTCATACCTGTCAGATCCAATAGAACCGCTCAAAGTCTAGCACAGATATATTTCAAAGAAATTGTTAACCTGCATGGAATTCCCATCAGCATAGTCAGTGATAGAGACCCAATATTTGCTAGCAAATTCTGGGAGGCATTCCAGACAGAATTGGGAACGAAACTGAATATGAGCACCGCTTATCACCCTCAGACAGATGGCTAAACTGAGTGAGTGAGTAGAATTCTGGAAGATTTACTGCGGGCTTGTATTATTGATTTTGGCGGGTCATCGGAAGATCACTTACATTTGGCAGAATTCTCATAATAGCTATCAGCAAGTTTGGGGATGTCGCCATTTGAAGCATTATATGGCAGACCGTGCAGATCTCCAGCATGTTGGGTAGAACCTGGCAACAGACTTGTGTTAGGACCTGATATGATTAGAGAAGCGTCTGATAAAGTCGACTTCATCAAGAAGCGATTGAAAACCGCACAAAGCTGACAGAAAGGTTATGCAGATTCTAGAAGAAGAGATCTGACGTTTGCTGTAGGTGATCATGTTTATTTAAGAGTTTCTCCGATGAGGGGAGTAATCAGATTTGAAAAAACTGGGAAGTTGGAACCGAGATTTATTGGTCCCTTTCCTATACTTGAACGAATTGGAACTCTTGCTTATGGGGTTCAATTACCAGATTGGTTACCTGGAGTGCATGATGTATTTCACGTATCTCAATCTAGAAGACATGTGCATGATCCGGATCTTATTGTAGAAGAAGCAGCGCAACAGGACTTGGAAATAACTCCAGAATTAGCAGTCAGAAGGGAGCCATTAAAGATTGTTGGCAAAGAAACTAGAGAGCTAAGTAGCAAAAAGATTCATTTAGTTAAAGTGCAGTGGAGTAGTGATCCTAGAGACTGTACTTGGGAGACTGAGGAGAGCATTAAGCAAGCTTACCCCAAATGCAGAGTGGACATCTCTGACTAACTCCGGTGTAAGGTACCTTTACAATACTTTGCATTTACATTTTTGTTTCCTACTTTACTGTTGTTTCCTTTTCGGGGATGAAAAGTTTTAAGTGGGGGAGATTATAACAACCCGAAAAATACGAGCCAATTTAAAATTTTTAAATTGGTTATTTCAAAGGAATTGGAACAATTGAAATAGAATATTTCAATAAATAGTGAATTAGAAATAGTAGGGCAGTTTGAAATTTTGAATTCAAACTTTGACTAACTGCACCGGGTGCAAAATATAACAGATTTTGGTGAAACAAAAAATAATTAAATCTGTTTATAAATACCTTTCTAACGAATCTGAAAAATCGAAGTTTCATAGCGGGAATAAAAAGTTATGACCAAATGAATTTTCAGAAAAGTCGCTATATAGAATATATAGCCCTTGAAAATAGATATTTTGCAAACGACCTCGGAATTCGACGAGACCACTTTTGTTGGGTCCGGGATGTCAAACTATTGCTATTTTTCTAATTTCATAATTTGTGAAGCTAGTATGTGATCGTGGCAGAAGAAATTGTGTTTGGTCAATTTCTGTTAAATTGGGTTGACCAGAAAAGGACCATTTCTCAAACGATCTCAAAATTCGATGAAACTAGTTTTGTTGGGACCGTTGCATCAAAACATAGCTAGATTTATTTTTCTGGAATTTTTCGAATCAGTTTGTGGCCCTGGCCTGAAATGTACGCTCAAATAGAATATAACATGTTTTATACTTTAATTTGAAAAATAACTGACTATAACTATCGAATTGGCCTACGAAACATATCCCATTATGTCCGGGATGGGGGTATTTAGCAAGGGACGACTGTCGTTGGGTTTGAATTGGTGTCCATATGGAATAACACTATTTAAAAATTTAATAAAACCACGGGCCAATGGAAATTCTCCTTTCATAATTTAGAAAATATAAAAACTTTAAAAAAAAAACCCGCCACCTTTTCTAACCAACGGAAGTCATGCTCCGTCGTTCCCAGCCCAATCGTCGCCGCCTCAGCTACCTTCAGACGCCGCCACCACCCGACCTCGACGGCGCTGCCTCCCCTCTTCAAATCCAACCAACTACCACCCTCCCTCGTCGCCGCATCGTCGAGCACGAGCCCCACGAAGTTCACGACTTCACACCGCCGCCCCGACCAGATCCGACCACCGAACACCCCCTCCGACCATCGACAGCACCGCCTCGCCCCCTCTGTCATGTCGCACCACCTGATCGAAGCCACACCGCACGAATTTCGCAAATTTTTGAAGCCCTAGTTTGAACTAAATTTGAAGGTAACGACTTTGATTTCTTTGAACTGAAAATAACACTTTTAAGTGTTGCAAACTTTGAAAAATCATATCTTTATGGTGTGTTGACGAAATTCGATGAAACAGGAAACATTGTGACCGCAAGGAGTCTCTCTACCACATAGAAGAGACCGCGGATTTTTCTGATCTATCTACGATTTTTAGCACTTCGAAAACCAATGTGAGATTTCTAAACTGAAATGTGAATGGAAATGTCATGTATAAATTATATAAGCGAAATAAAAATTATACACGTGTTGTATACCTCATGTACATGCGTTATGTAAGCTATATGAGCGAAGTATGAATTATACATGCTTTGTATAAATGATATGTGTGTTGAAATGCAAGTGGAATATAGAAATAATATATATATATATATATATATATATATATACACACACACACACACACTCCCCTCATCCACAAACCATGGACGATATTTATTGTTGTGAATTGGTGTGAAAAATTGGGTGAATAATGCGAATGGTTGAATAATTGTTTGTGGTTGATATTGATTGGTTGTGGTTGAAAAATACCAATTGGTGATTGAAACAAATTGAAAATTATTGTTGAAATGAAAATAAAACATGCCGCCTGCATGCGAACTAGATGCATGAAATCCCCATTGTCAAAAACCACGAGGTTTTAAGGTAGAGCAAGGATCCGTACTCGGGACGGTGCCGGTTTTAACTACCCTGCCGTTATGCTGCCGAAATTTTGAATAATATTCATGTGTTAGAATTATTGTCATATGTTGAAATTATTTTCATATGTTGAAATTATTTTCATGCGTTGAAATTAAAGTCATGTGTTGAAACTATATCCATGTGTGGAAATGCTCATGTGTTGAGAAGTGATGTGTGAAAATTAAATTCATGTGTGAATGAATAAAGTATTTAAACAATAAAAAACACATTTTTACAAAATATATGAAGTATGTAAATATTCGCCTTATATATAAATAATTTCAACAATAAATATTTCATCTTTCTTATATGAACAAACCATATAAAATATCCATGTGTGGAAATGCTCATGTGTTGAGAAGTGTATGTGTTGGAAAGGTTCATGTGTTGAGTAAAAGATCGAACAATAAAAATTACATTTTTATTGAAATTATGATGTGTTAAAAACATTCATGTGTTGAGTTAATATTTAAGATGATAAAAATACCATTTTTATCATATATGTTATTTGCTAAAAATATGCGAGCGTTGAAATAAATATTTATGAAAGAAATATTATTTTTAACATGCATAGAAACTAAATAAAATAGTCATGTGTTGAAATATATTTAGTTCGCCAAAATTATCATTTTGAAATGAAGGTTAAAAATAACCACTTGTTCAAATAAATATGCATGAGTTGTAATATTCATTAATTAGTTAACGATATGATTTTTGCTTGTGTATGCAACATGTGAATGAATGGTGTCTTTAAACCAAATTGAATCAAATATGAAGTTGAATGGAAAATGATAAGTGATAAGAATTGCACATATGTACATGCATATTTATTGAACAGGTTATAGCAAAGAGGCTAGAGAAGAGGATTAAAATTGTTTGCCCAACAAATAGGTACATGTTTACTGTTTTGCTTGGGTGATGATTTTATGAGCCTATTGGCTAGCAGCTTGGCTTTTTCTTTTTCTTCTTGAGGTGAGACGCCCATGTGGCTATTTGGGAATTTTCCCAGCCCCTCCCGTACAAAGGAGGCTATGGAGAAATTTTCCAAAATTTAAAGGCGTTAGTGAAATATTTGAAGTGAAAACGATATAGAAATCGTCGAATGAACTATATTTATATAAATATATAAATATAAATAAAATTATAACGAATCGTGGCCGTGTAGTTCGTGTTTTGAAACCGTGATTTCAAATGATTAGTGCGGGAAATTCGACCGAATTTTCCCGAAACCGCAATCGTTGGGTTCGCCTTGGAAATATCTTCCCAACGGCACCAACTTTGTAAAGATCCGACGGTTGGATTCTCTGGAATGTTTAATTCAAATATGAAGAAAAACAGCGCCAGAATCGATTATATTTATATATAAATATAAATGTAATTAAATTAAATCGAATAACGACGCTGTAGTTCGTATTTTTAAATCGTAACTTCAAACGACTAGTGTGGGAAACCCGACCGTCAGATTTTTCCAAAACTGAAACCGTTGGATTCGTTTTGAAAAGATCTTTCTAACGGAATAAAATTTGTGTAGATCCAACGGTTAGATTTTCAGATATGTGTAAAACAAATTTAGTGAAAAACAGCGCCAGTGCCTCGGCACGACCAGAAACGTCGTTTAATTAAATATAGTTGTTTTTAAATAAATAAAAATGGCGATATATTGTTATAAAATATTATAGACGATATAGAGTGGAAATAAACCAATTTGGTTGTGTTTACTTGATATGTGATGGTTGAATATATTTAACATGAAAATATACTAAGGAACTGAAATGTGAATGTTGAGTAATTTAACCATGTGAAGAATTGATTTGAAAATCTAAATATACGTGGATTATTTGAAAAGGCCGAGTTAATTCTCATTTTAAATAATCGATCGACGGTGAGAAGTCGAAGAGATGAAGACGGTTCAAGACTGATGATCTTCACATTGGATGGATGGGCGCTACTGACGCTCGTGATTGGAGTAGCTACCTTGAAGGAGCTAAAGTAGTAGTCATCCAGACGTATTGTTGATTGTGCGGATATGCAAGGAATTTGGTGCCTCCGGTTTCGTTCAAACCCAGAGCAAGCTTGTAAATGGACTGTGTGTCTGACATTGCATTATGTCCTGTGCTGATTGATCTCTGTTAAGTATATATCTGTTTGGCGGCGGAGAATTTATTCTCTTGCTTAACGCCCTTCTCTGAGACGTACGAGCTCAGAGGTTATATATTGATAGAAATCAGTCGCATGGAGTGGATTGCCTGTGTGACACGCCTAAGTGGCATATGATCAAGGCTTCTGTTGCAAAGCAAAGTCTTGTGGTTGATGATCAAAGCATGGTCTGTGTGACGTAACTTTGTGTATAACGTGGATTCACGAGCCTCACACCCCGGTATGAGTCAAAAATGGGAGAAGGACCCAAGGAGTGCACGATGTTTCTTTCTAGCTATGGTGGTGTCAGTGACCTACCAGCCTTGACATTTATATCTACTTTTCACCTGTGTGATTGTTGGAATGCGAGGCACCTTGATTATAGGTCTGTAAGGACAGAGAAACGTGTGTTCAGGAATTGCTAATCCTCAAAAGTAAGAGAGGACCGGCCTTGGAGGATCCAGGGATTGCTATGTGCGGTCCCGAGGCATTTGCTAGAGTGTCTCGAACAGAGAGGAGCTTGCCCCTTGCCTCGACTCAAGATGGAATCCAATTTCCAATACGAAATTGCGGATGTGATTGTATTACTAATATGGCGACATGATATATGGTACCCATGCCGTCTAGGATTGATATTTATGATTGAAATCGCTTTTGAAACATATATGCACTAGTAATAATATCAAACACTTTTGTTTTATACATATGAAGCATTTTTGGCCATTATAAGGTAAAACTCTATCCTCCGGCTTGCGTTGCATTGTGTGATGGGACCTGAGTCTTATAATAGCTTCATTTTTATAAAAAGCATTGCGATAATTTAATCATTTACTTTATTTCATGCACTAGCACTCATTGGAGTAAACCCGTTCCGCGAAAGTGGCGTGGTCCTTTGATTTGCCTTAGTATTTTTGTTTAATAAGTTAAGTAGATTTCTCATACCAGTCCCATGACTGACTCGTAGTTTGTTTCACCTTGCAAACTCGGGTGCCCTCATTTTCACACGGGCAGTCTAGTTATAGGTAGCTGATAGATTTTGGCTTGGCACCGCAGTAGAGGTGCACTTTTGGACTCATGGCGAGGCTTGACTACATTGTGATGATTGTGACTTTTCCGCCATTATTGTATATGTATTATGATTCCGCCACTGGCGATGTAGACTGATGTTTAGTTTATGTATTCTCTATGTATGATTCCGCCACAGGCGATGTAGACTGATTATGTACTGTTATGCACTAAGTAGTATCATGCACTGTGCTCTCTGATGTGGTGATATCTATATGATTCCTCTGTCATATGTGTGTAAATTATTCTGTTTCATGTTTATGCTATTATCTGTGATCTTCTTATGATGATTAATGTATTATATTCCAATGATTATCCTTAACACCGTGCCACGGGGTTTTGGGGTCGTCACAATTGAGCTTAAGTTAAATTTCAATTCATTTGATATGTTTTATCATTTCAATCTATTCAACTTATACAAGTTAAACTTTAATTTCAGATTCAAATTCCCGAATTTTATTTCAAATTAGTTTGAAATCATATATATTTATACACATATATTTATAATCAAATCAATTCAAAACATTTGAATTTCAAAATCATCTTGCCCTTTTCAAACTAATTTTTCATTCCCACATTATTATGGTAGCAATCCATCACTCAGAAACTTGAAAATGAATACTAATAATGTCGCGACCCATTATTAGAATTATTTTCTTGCCACTGAAGTGATTTCAATGCTTAATCCCTTTTAAAATCCATTTAAAACCATTTTTGTTCAAAAATCCTTCAAAGAAATATTAAAATACTTTTAAAAATACTTCAGAAAACATTTCTAATACCCTGGGATTTAAATTCCAAATTCTGGTCTAAATCCAATTGAAATTCAGCTCATTTGTATATCCGATTCTTATACAAATTCAATTTGGTTTATATCACCATTTCGGTATTATAATCTCATTTGATTATAATAACAACCACCCAGTTCAAATAATTTCAGAAAATTATTCCTTTTATATCAAAAATAGTTTTGGGCAAAATTAATGCATTTACCCCTTTTAAAACGATACTGTGTTGAATTGCTTTGTTCTAGAGTTTAGAAACACCTATCAATCCAGTTGTACATCCTGTATCGACCTCAATTCATAAACTGCTCAACAAACCAGTCAACACAAAATAAAACCATTTTATATCAAATCTACAAATACGCGCTCATATATATACACTCAATCTCAATCAAGGGTATTACTAACCCCTTCTCTATTGAGTCACGCCACAGAGCCAAGATAATTACTTAACCTTCAGCTCTGATACCAAATGAAACGAGCCGCAAATCCGTACACTTTGAGTCGACTAATTTCACCACACGTCCAACCCAAATTGCACGGAAATATGAATCATTATTAGAAAGAAGTTAGAGGATGAGAAATAGAAAGAAAGAAAAGTTCGATCAGAAGAAAAACGAAGATCACAAACTCACAGCGGAACGAATAAAATATATTAGATAACATAAACTTTGAAACACAAACCAGTAACTTTATATACATACCATCATCAGAGCACAACAGCTATCTCTGGAACAGTTATAAACACATGTTTCCAGATACAACATAGTACATAACAGAAAATATGATAGTCTATAGCTAACTGGTGAAGCCTTCTGCTTCAAGCTCCTTCAAGTGAATTTGTACAATCCCGACTACTTGACTGCCCGTACAAATTTAGGCACCCAAGAGTATAGGGAAAACAAACAAAATAAACTCTGGGTCAGTCATGGGACTGGTGTGAGTAAACTTCAACCATTTGTTTAACTTTCAAAATCCTTTCGCAAGAAATGATAATCGTAAGACTGATCCACACATAAACACGGATGGTTTTTACCTTACGATAACCCAGAACATTTTGATGTCAAAATCTGGTGATATTATAATAGTGTCTAAATCAAATAAATAGAATCTACCGGAATGCTTGAATCTCACACCCCATATATAATATATAATCAAAACCGCAGGTGCTTATTGGAGATTGGATTTCCAACATGACAAGGTATGGGACCACCTGTCGATAGTGTATCTATAGAGGCGAATACACTGGGTTCAACAAGTACGTCTTGCAACCCGGCCCTCACATGACCGACCACTCATTTCGCTTGAATGTATCGAATGTATATCACCAACGATTGGGATCAGCAACCGTTTCCCGAAAGGGACAACATAGATAGATTAAAGAACAAATGGAATTTATCTAGATAGGTGATTATACATCCTAATGGGTGCGAACGACATAGCCATGCTGCCTACCCGATTTTTGTCAATTCCCGGTTGTGAGGCTTGAGGTTTGAATTATCTTCCAGAATGTCTGGCCACCATTCACTTTGAATGCCACTTCGTCATACCCTCAAATCACAAATTGATTTCCCCAAAAATACCACGGGTATAAAGCTAAGAGAAACGAATTCCTCCACCACCAAACGTAAGTACGTTTGAAGAGATCAATTTACGTGATTCATTAGATATACTCTGTCAGACATTCGTCCATTCACATTGTCCTGGTACTGGACAAACCGAAGGCACTATCCCGTAAACAAGATAGTCCTTGCATAACCCCGTCTTCAATTATCTTCATCATATTTGATCGCAATGCTAATGTCCATACAGAGCGGTTTCCAGATAATGAATCTAATCTCGGTCTCTCCGTATTGACGACGGGAAAATGGTCAAAAAACTTCGATAGTCGGTGGTTTAACTATCAAAGAAAAACAAGTGTACAACCAACGATCTTATTTCCAAGTAGGAATTCGATCGATCAATCATCGATCAACACTGGCCCCTTTAAATCAATTCCTTATTATATTATCATTTCCAATTCCCTTTTTTTTAGTTCCTCATTTTATTTGGGGAAAAACATTTCAAATTTTTTAAATTAATGTGATGTTTTAAAACATCGTTATAATAACTCGACCGACTAATCATTCATTAGCTAACCATATTACTAACCAAGTTTCACTATCGAACCTTAACCATTCCTCCATCGATCATGAAGTCAATCAAGTTGGGGTATAATTACCTCTCAGACTCTCAACTTTGAAATAGTCAAAGCTCACAACTTTAACAAACGTCGCTTACATGACTCTCGGATTCGATCTAAGAACACATTCCTTTTAACGAGAAATATTGATTTTAACGATAGAGTTATAATCACTGTTTCCAAATATTTGATTTATAAAACATTTCTTTTAACAACAGCGTTACAATCGCTGTTTAGAGTTATAGAACACTTATTATAACAATAACATTACAATCGCTATTAAAAACAGTTATTATAACGGCAGCATTTAAAATTGCTATTAAAAATATTTGATTTATCAAAATGCAACATGTATTTATTTATTTAAGTAAATAATTAAATTTGTTTGAAATGGAAAGTAAAATAACTACTTCCCTAAATTTGATATAATCGAATTCCAGTAAATAACTTCCTCTCAATAATCTGTATTCGATTTATATTCCGAATTTCGGAATTTATCTACCATTTCAGTTTTAACTCAAACTCTAAATTCACTTTTGAATCTGTCCTTTCAAATTCTTGCCCAATTCGTTTATAACCATTTTGGTTTACCAAAACGTTATTACAATTTATTTTGTATTCCAAATGTTGGAATAAAACTGATCGTTTTATTTTAAAATGATGATCCATTTCCCTTTCTTATTCACATTTCAATTTGGATTCATATTTCAAATCCAAATTTCCGCTATAGATATTTTATTTGCCAAAATATACTTTAAACCATTGTCTACTTTAATTCTGAATATATTTCCTTTATATACCATCATTTGATTTTGTTCTTATAAACATTCTTTTAAACTCAAATTTCTATTTAAAACTTCTATTCAGAATTTTCAAACAATATACTTTTATTCCAATAATTGAAAATCTCGTTTATGATTTGCTTTGAAATTTGCTAAGTTAAAATCTCACCTCAAACATTGCTTTCAAATTGGATTTCCATTTTTTTTCTTTTTTCATATAAATTAAAAATTTGTGTTTATATTTCCTTTTATCCAATGTTACATAATTCATTTAATTCATAACACATTAAAAATCAACCCCTTGTTTTAATAAACAAGTTTCTACTTTAAACTTTCTTAGAAAATTTACTTTGTTTTTGGAAAAATATATATTTCCTTTTAAATCTCAAATTTATTTCCTATATTTCAGAATATTTTACGGTATTTAAATACCAACATTTTAGGGCCAGTGATAACAAAATCCATCATAGAATACCATCACATCATATAATGCAAATATACAAAAACAATAATATAAATGTTAAGGAAGCAAGTTAGGCCCATCCAACTTGTTTCCCTGCATCCACAGTTGTTAATCAACATTTATTTCACATAAATAAGAGATATTAGAACAAATACGGTATGACTATATCAACCAGTTTTATCAACCGTTCATCCAAACAACCATCACACAGTATGAAATAAATTTAAAACTCGTTTATTTAAAAATATAAACGAGGTAGAGTTAGTGAGTTTACTCACCTTGGTTTGAAATTGATGATTCTGCTTTTGTTCCATTTAAAATGAAACAAACATTTTTTTCTACAAAATTCCAATAGCTCTATTCTCAGTGAAATCGGCTCCACGGTGTAGACATGTCACTACGTTTCCGACGTGACCTATTTTGTGCCATTCTGTTATCATATCAATATATTATCACCGTTACTAGTTTATATATGACTTAAATCATTATTAGTTTACTTGGAAGTAATTAAATTATTTTAATTATGTTTTATTATTATATATTCATGATCACAGTTGTATCTTATGCCAGATCGATATATTTAAAAGCAATTCATTGCTCCAGTGTTTCGAACGCCTTCGCCTGCTCTTTAGGCACCACCACCTTCCCAAGTAATAATTCATCTTAAATGGTTCTAAGAAGGCAAATCTCTATTTCTAGAGTTCAGGAAAAACATGCCATCAAGTTTGATTGGAGTATCAACACGCACATTTCCTCCTAGCACATACAACAACATAGCACACCATTCCCCCTTTTTTTCTTTTTTGTCTAACTCCTTCCTTGTTTGTTTATACACATACATCGAACAGCGCCAAAAATCATCGCACCAGTACCCATGTTCCACCCGTTATTAACACTTCTCCCTTGTTCAATTATACAGCCGACGCTCCTATTTTTCCCAGATCCCCACGCATCCAAATTTACAACAAATGAAAATCCACTCCACCAGATTCGACTCCTCCACGCACTCCATTAATTCCCATACCAACTCCCTTATCCAAATACTTGCGTTCTTAGATCGGAAACCCCCCATAACGCGACTGTGCTGCCGGGAAGGACAGCGACGCCTTCTTTCACCCATCACTTCCGAACTCTGCCACAGTCCTACTACTGACGCGCCTCCTTCCTCGAAGCCCGACGCCACCCTCCAAAGACCACACGCAACAGTTAAAATCCAAGATAAACCCAAAATATGCTGGAATCCCAAATCGATGCTCACCTTACAATAATCTCAGTGAATCCGAAAGCATGATTTTCCATTGAGAATTTTCTAGTCTATGATTTTTGATTTTTAAGCAATCGATTATTTGAAGTGGTTTGTTTTTGTCTTTCTGTGTCTAGAAAGAAAAGTATCGAGGAGTAAGAATCAATATTTAAAGGGACAATAGCTTGAGTACCATGGTGTCGGTGTCTTGGTACTCACGGATGTTAGATTTGGCTTGCACGGCACGGGAATGAATAGCTTCAACAGCATGGTTTCAATTCACTTGCCACTTACGGTTTAGAGTTGGCTTGGATATCACGGGTTTAAATTTCTTGGAGAGAACGGTATCATTTGGCTTGGCATACACGGTGTTGGATGGGTTGATGTGCACGGAATTGTAGTAGCGTGGAATACAGTAGATTAGAGAGTAAGCTGTTTTTCTGAAATGTTTTGTAGCACTATTTTGAATGGCTCATTCGGCCAAGTAGAAATTTTATTCATTTACTTGAAAAGAAATGTTAGTTGATAAAAGGGACGGTGTATACACATATTTTTGGAGATACCCGTTTTCCTTTGCTTTTGAGTTTTAAGTTATAATAACTAGTGTACCCAGTTATGTAGAATCGTTTTCATGTCCGAGCTGCTACGGACAGAAATAAGAATACGGTCATGTCCAGCGAGTTACCATGATTCCAAAATTATAATTATATCGGTAGTTTAACCTATATTATGAAATCCCAAAATATTGATATAGGGTGTAAAATACTCCAAATAAAAAGTTGCATATTTAATTAATTAAAAATTTTAGTAAAATTCTAAAAATTAAATTATATCTATGCCTCAAAAGAATCTTGTCCAAATTCAAGACCGATATTTAAATATATTAAATAAAACGTTAGGGCTTATACACGACTCTATAGCGACTATTTCTAAATTTGATTTGGACATAACTTTTTATTCCCGCTATGAAATCTGGATTTTTCACATTCATTGGAAAGATATTTTCAAATAGATTCAAATATTTCTTGTTTCGCTAAAATCCGATTTATTTTAAATCCTGTACATTCATTTGAAATTTGAAATCGAATTTTCAAATGACCGCACCATTTTAAACTCGTTTTAAATTATATTATGAATTATACGTTTAAACATCGTTTTATTAAACAAATTTCTATCTATAATTCAAATAAATATTTAAAACAAATTTAAATATTGAAAACTCAACAGTTGAAAATCCGGGTCGTTACATTCCATTAGTGACCTCCCACCAAAACGAAGCTTCGTCCTTCATTAACCAAGCAGCCAATTGGACCTTCTTACAATCGTCCAAATCGAAAATGCCAAACAGATCCTCCACTTCTTTCAACTAATTTCTAGCTTCAATGAACGTTTTAGTCCCACTAAAAGATTTTCCACCCATCGAACGAAAGTCTTTACATATATTGGAGAAAGTATCTCCACGTGGAGGAATGGCTGGAGCTGGGGGAGGAGGAGGAACGTTGGCCGGTCCCGTGGCAGCGGCCCTAGCATCGAGATATTGACGAAACCAACCGGGTACATGAACACCCTCTAGTATCTCAGATGCTCCAGACATGCTGAAAAGAAAAGGAAAGAGTTTTAAAACAAGGAAGGCGAAAGAGAGATGTGTGGCTTGCGGGGATTATGCTCTTTTAAGTAAACTTTCATTGAAAATAGCTTCTTTAAAACAAGTTTTTGAAAATACTTTCTAGGAAAATAATACTTTTAAAAACACTTTTCAAAACTTTTTATCTGTTCGTGTAACCATAGCTCTGGTACCACGTGTAACACCCCATGTCCATTAATGTCACTCACAAAGGGAATGCATCAATGTCAATGAAGCGTTATTGTTTGTATAGAACAGATAAATTACAGGAATAAATAAATAAAACAACACAGCGGAAGATAAAACTTATTTTATTTCATCATAACTCAAAACGAGTTTACATAAGTAGTTTCCAAAACCATTACAACAGGATCAGTAGTGTTTTCCAAAAACTTCAAAGTTCATAAAGAAGCAAACACTTAAATAACATAAATGCATAAACCCCACCGAGCATAAGTAAAGCCACAAAGATGAGAGAGTCCCAAGCGATACATCTACTATCTTCAAGCAACTGAAAGAAATCGGCACTAAGCTGTAGTATTCCCTCCTTGCAAACCTGAGGGCGGGGGGATGAAGAAAAGAGGTGGAAAGAAAAAGGGGGTCAGACATAAAGTCCGGCGAGTGCGATAACTTTAACAATATAATTATCAAAATAACTAGGCTAAGGCATAAGCTGGAAAATAAGGAAATGACTGTGAACAATTGGGTATGACAGAACAAAACAAGGAAATTAGATGAACCAAGATAACGTTAAAGGCACACCTAGTCACTATAAGATAATTACTACACTACACCATCACTAGTCACCCTAAAGGTTGATCTCGCCTATAGAACTTTAATAATGATAATGGTAGTTTAGTGTACCCCTAGCTACCTTCATAGGTGTCGTCTACCCCTATCTCCACTAGGTGTACCCACTACCCCCACTCGATCGGCTCCCTAACTCGTAGATACCCATGCTGGCCCCACAGTGGGGTGTATCACTCCCCAAAGTGGCAACCCGATACAACCAAAATTGCACGGCTTATATCTACACGATGAAACAACATCTTACCTACCGCCCGGGCCCACACACGCATATGAACCCGTTGGACTAGCGTTGCCACCGCTGACCGGGTTTGACTTCTTACAATCAAATCCAGTACGCGTGTTCCGTCCTCGACTTGGGTCGATCCCACAAAAATACTTAATGGGTTACTGGTTTGAAAAGGGCCCCCATGCATGACACAAGCTTTCCTGTTTTTCCCCAATTAACCCCATTCTTAATCATGTCTTTTTACATGTCTCAATCTTGGTTAAGTGCATCTAATCGTACTTCAAATGCCACCCAAGGCACCCCCTTAATTCCACATGCCACCCAAGGCACCCACTTAACCCCCTCATGTCCCACTACATGTTTATCTGGTTAAGTGTTTCTTAGTTCATTAAGACCGTAACCTTGTAAAGAACTCCCACATAAGACTAGCATTTGTGGCAGCTAGATATTTCGGGCGGGTCCGTGTTGTCTTACACCAGAAATGAGTCTAATCTCATGTCTTTACAACTGTTGCGTATTTAATTTATACCTAAGACCTCCCGCATTAGACTGGCATTTGTGGCAGCTGGATTTGCCAAGCGGGTCCGGGCAGTCTTACACCACAAAAGAGCCTAACCTCGTGTCTTAGGCGATTAACTACACATAATTAATCATCCCCAACTTGAATTAATTTCCCTATTCAAATTTTCAATCAATTACAAAGTTAACTATGTCCATAATTGACTAAATTATGTCCATCTATTTATGGTATATAAAATTATACCAATTAACATCACATTTAAGGCATTTGTGCCAATTCTCAATATTAAATCTTTTAATATTATCCCATTGCTCCACGTTGTACGTTCATTCGTTTAACGTAAAATATACGTTAGACTCGAATCTTCTAACTTATGGAATAAAGAGAAAACATCACAACATGCTTAGAATAAAAACTCGATCTAAACATAAGGGGTGAACTTGCATGTGTGAATAAGGTTTTTCATCCAAAAACTTGCATAGGCCGAAGTTACAAACTTACATAAACTGTGGATGTCATAGATCTAATCATAAGGTGTAAACTTGCATAGGAAATAGTCACAAACTTACATTACCTGATTCATACTCCAATATATATATACTTGCATATGTGATTTATACAACATAGACTATGATATAAACTTGCATCTAACTCACACATGTCATAGCCTAACTTTAGATCCAATTTACACATAAAATAGATGTCATGAAACATGTAAGGCTGTATATGATTCTCACTAACTTGCATATGATTCATATCTAAATTAACATCTAAACTTGCATACCTACATATGATTTAACATATGAATTAGTTCCAATAACATAACCAAACTAGCATATGAAACATCATTATGACTTGATTGTACATAAGCCAACAGTTAACATAGATTTATCACATAGATGATAACATCACATCTTTACAACATAGATAATAACATCATAGATTTACAACATTGACAATAACATACGGTCATTGATTCACAACATAACCATATAATCCAAATCATAGCTCAATCTAATTAAATTGTTAATTATCTTATTAAAGAAATCGAACTCACAAAAAGAAGGTCTTGCGTTCTGAAATCTGAGTTTTGAAATTGATTTAGCTCGCCTTTGTAGTAGATTCGTTATTGTTTAGATTAGAGTTGAATAGAATTGAATTGTTTAGCTTTGATTTCCCTTTAGTTGGTGGCGGCTACTCTAGGTTACAAGATGACAGCATGACGGCCATGATTCATATTTTTATTTGATTTTAGGGTCTGAGTCAACCTATGTTTTTATAGAATTTCAATTTTATTATAGTTATTGGATGATCTTAGGGTTAACGAAAACCAATCAGTCAGGATAGGGTGACACCTCAGCCCTAATGACTCAGCAAGGAGTCAGAAAGGACTCAGCAATGAGTCACAATATGGATCATATTGCACCAGAAAGCTGTGCAGGCTTTCTGCTGGGCCTGGCCGCACTTGGCAGGTGCGCCAGTGCCACTTTTGTACTGGCGCACTTCCCAAGTGCGCCAGTGCAAATATTTTTTTCTTCTGATTCTTCCGCCTAACTTCGTTTATCCATATCTCCTTCATCTGATATCCATTTTACGCAAACTCGTACTCTATCTCAACCAAAATTCCGAGACAAACACAATGGTGCAACCCATTTCCCTTAATTCTCACATCTAAGATTAATTATTCTTTAATTTAGTTAATTCGATTATTCAAAAATTCGGGGTGTTACATCCATGCTCCACTTGTAATGTCCCGTATTTTTGGTAGTCAAATATTTAATTTAATTTATTACTTTTAAATATTATATTTGAAATATTATTAGTATTTAATATTGAATTCGTTATTAAAATAAATTTTAAGTATTAAATTTATATTTAATATAAATCAATCTCGTAATGGCGTGGTAGTTCGTAATATTGAGTTTTGAACTTCAATTAAATATATAAGATCTGATATAAGTCAGAATTCTATAAAACAAGAAACGTTGGAATCTTACCGATTATAATTTTCATATAGAAGAGAAAAATTCAAATTTTGTGTTATAGACTGTTAGTTATGTCCAATTCAAATTTTAAAATAGTTGCTATGGAAATCGTTAATATACGATAACGTTTATTTAATAATTTATAAGGGTTTTTACATAATTTGGATAACGTTCAACCCGAAATTGATGATACTGAGTTGTATAATTTATATTTGAAGATATATGATAATTTTATTTGGATATTTACGATAATAATAATTTATTATTATTTAATTGAATTATTTTGGAATTTTATAATATTTAATCGATATTTATAAGCCTTAGAAATAGCCAACTTTCAAACGACCTCCGTTTGCGATGAAACGAATTTTGTTGGATTCAGAACATCAAAACATAGCATGTTGCAAATATTAGGCCCAAGTGGAGTTAATATGTGAGCACACAAAATTTATTTGTAAACCAACAAACAATTTAAATTATAAAATATCGTCGCTTACCAAACGGAGTCGGATTTCGACGAACGATTAGTAAGTTATTATTACGTTTCAAATTTGGTAGCAACCCGATTAACCACGTGATCGTGGCAGCGTCAAACGCCCTTGTTTTTATTTAAACGTTTATTTTATTTTGGCCAATTTAGACAGGGGTAACTTTAAAGGAATAAAAGACTAGCCAGATAAACTTCGATTTTAATGAAACAAATTTCATTGAATCTGTAAGGAAAAGGAAAAGTAGAATTACAAGGTTTCAAGTAGATTAGATTTGTTTTTTGATCGTGGGAAATTTAAATGCGTGATTTTTAGCATGTGATTTATAAAGGACTTTTTTCAAACGACCTCAGAATTCGACAAAACCTGTCTCATAGGGTTCGAAATTTATTTTATGCTAGGATTAGGAGTTTCGTCTCGATTGGACATCATATGTGAGTGTTTTGATCCGATACTTCATGTGCAAGTTTCATATATAATAAAATATTAATATTTATATCCTAACACTATAAACACTACCCATAAAACCCGATTTTTGCGTAAAATTCAGCTGCGCATGGTCAACAACGCGAACCGCCGCCAATAACACATTAAACGGCTGAAATAAATCGATCTTCTCCCTCAGATCTCTCCTAGTTCGTTGATCAAATCAAAAAACTATCCAACTACAAAATTAATCAGCACTATTAGTGTAATAACCCGGAAATCTGAGCCAATTTAAAAAATTTATTTTGGAAATTTTGATGAATTTTGACTATTTAAAATGAATTATTTTAAATAATTATGACGAGAAATTCAGTTTAAATAGAATTAGAACGTATATATTTATATAGGTCGCCATTAGAATATAAATATTTATTTTAAATTATAAAAGGAATTGAAAATGGTGCGGTAGTTCGAAAATTCGATTTCAAATTTCAAATGAATGTACAAGATTCAAAATAAACCGGATTTTGACGAAACCAAAAATATTTGAATCTATTTGAAAATATATTTCCATCGAATCCGAAAAATTGAAATTTCATAGCGGGAATAAATGTTATGCCCAGTTGAAATTTCGGAATAGACGCTATGGAATTTTGGCCCTTAAAAATAGAAATTTGGCAGATGACCTTACTTTTCGACGAAACAACTTTTGTTGGATCTGGGATGTCAAATTATTGCTAGATTCCAAATTTCATGATTTTTCGATTCAATATGTGAGCGTGGCAAGAGAAAACGTGTTTTGATAGTTTCTGTCAATTTCGATCGACCTAAAAGTGGCCATTTTTCAAACGATCTCAGAATTTGACGAAATTAGTTTTGTTAGGACCGTATCGTCAATACAAAGCTAGAAAATATTTTTTGGAATTTTTAGAGTCCGTATGCAGCCCTGGTAAATTGAAATGCGCGTTCAAATTCAATATATAGATTTATATTTTGATTTTGACGGAAACTGATCGAAACGATTGAATCAACTTACGAACATATCCCATTGAGTTCGGAATAGGGATAATTAGCTGGGAGTGACAGTCGTTGGGTCTAGTTTGAGGTTCGAACGAAAAACACATTTCCTTTGAGAATTAATTAAATTAAAAATATATTATATATACTCTTTCCCTCCTCTCTCTCTTCCCCTTACTAGTCAACATCCCCCTCAAACCGTTCAAACACGATCTGGGAAATAAAAAAAAAGAAAAAAAGGAAATCGAAAGAAAAAACCGCAATGGAGGGGAGGGTCACCGTCGCGCCTCTACCGTCCACCGCCCCGTCCTCCCCGCCCCAGTGAGACGCCGTCGCCCTTCCCCGACTCCCTCCCTCTCGCACGAGCTCCCAAGCTCAAACCCGTTTCTCTAAACCGACGATGACCACCACTGAAGACCCCTAGCCCAATCCCATAGACCGCCGCTGCCAGAACTAATCCCCCGCCACCGCTTGCTCCCCCTCCCGCACCACCATTCTGCCGCACAAGGTCCTCCACCACCATCTGAATGAAAATAAAGTGAGTCCTTCTTTTACTTAGTTTAATTAGAAAAAAATATGATTTTGTTTATTTATTTTATTTGTTATAAATAGATAAGATTTTATTATGTAAAGATAAGTCTTTATTTATTTATTTATTATATATGAAGTTATGATTTTTATTTTATAAAGTTAGGACTTTTATAGTAAATAAAAATATGATTTTTATATTATAGAGATAATAAAAATATGATTTTTATATTGTAGAGATAATAAAAATATGATTTTTATATTGTAGAGATAATAAAAATATGATTTTTAAATGAGTAGCGGACTGAAAATAGAATTTTTATATAATAGAGAATATAAAAATATAATTTTTATATAAGTAGCGAAATAAAAATCTGATTTTTATTATATATATGTTGAGATAAAATGTGATTTTTATAGCGTCGAAATAAAAATTCGATCTTTATATAAGAAATAGGAATATAAAAATATAATTTTTATGTAGAAAGAAGCGTCGAAAAAAATATATGAAGTAGAAATAAAATGTGATTTTTATTTATATGAATACCATATAAAAATGTGATTTTTATAGAAAAGGTTTAGAATAAAAATATAATTTTTATAATGAAAACATCGTGTTAAAGATGCTATTTTTATCATCTTGAAGACAAAGTAAAAATATGTGATTTTTATGTATGTAGTGAATACAGGCAACAAAAGTGACAAAAGGTGAGAACGGCAAAGATTTTCTACATATGAAGAGTCGCGGCGTTTGGTTTAGCTTCTTGGTGAGAACTTCTCACTTTTAATTTATTTTCTGGTTGAAATATATACTAGGATGCAGACGGTGCTTAGCAGCTCCAGACACCCGTCGTCCACAGACCATGGATGACTTGTTTATTTGATGGATGTGTTGTGAAAATTGATTGTGTGTTGTGGAATGAAAATAAATATTTTAAATTTAAAAATATAATTTTTAAAGTGTATATAAAATAAATATTTATAAACAAATTGGACGATTTGTTTATGTATGCACATTTGAATGATATTGATTGGGACGATAAATTTTACACATCGCCCAACTGCACAAATAAAAATCTGTGTTTGTTGATTTGAAACCCCACACGGGTATTGGGATGATATTTGATGTACACTAATCCTGATTGTTTAGTTGTATGTCAATGGATGGGCTGACATACTATGTAAGCGTTAGTTATTTATATTTAATGCTTATGCTGTTGTGTGGTGCACTTTGGATGATGGTTGATTATTTATCATTGCTATTATATACATGTGTTGTACAGAACCCATATAAATAACATTATATGGTAATTGATTGGGTCTCATTCCAATTTAGAAGATATATATTCATGTGTGGAATAAAAGAAAATTCATGTGTTGAATAAAATATATATTCATGTGTTGAATAAAATAAAATTCATATGTTGGATAAAATATATATTCATGTGTTGAATAAAAGAAAATTCATGTGTTGAAAAAAATATTCATTTGTTCAATAGAATAACAAAGTTATTGAAATATATAAAGCCGTGTTGATTAGATATGCGCCATTTTGGACATGAATGATATTTATATCGATTTTATTCATTTTTATATTGAATATCGAAAAGGAATCGATTTCAAAATATAATATTTTGAAAATACTATCATTTATATATCGATGATATGGAATATTCAATTTTGATTTGAAATTGAATATGAAGTTGAAATCGTTTTGAAAACGAATTTAAAATGATTTATAAAATACGTTTTAAAAGGAAATCGATGAAATATATATAATATATATTATATATATATATAATGGCCTGAATAGAACGCGTCGCGCTGCGGTAGTTCGCGAATTTCGACCATTGACTTCGAATGGACATTACGGGAGATCCAACCGTAGGATTCTCCTAAAACCGGAACCATTGGGTTCGTATCAAAAAGAGCATTCTAACGAATATTATAAATTAGAAATCTAAAGGTTGGATTTGGAATTATGTCCAAATCAAATTTGGAAAAGGTTGATGTAAGTGCAGTTCGATGGCCGTTTATGGAAATCGACTATACGGGCCTAGATAAAATTGTTAAAAATAGTAATAATTTATGTAAAATCATAAGAAATGATTTGGAAAGAATTGGGATGAAAAAAATCCATATATGAAAAGATAAAAATAGATTTTTATCGAAATGAACTAGTTTTGAACTAGAATTATAATCCCATTTATTTTTAAAATAAATAAAGTGGATTTGAAATGGTTTTGAAAATAACCAGAATTTCCAATATATAAAGTGGAAATGGATTTGAATCAATCGGAATATTTCGATGTTGGATTTCGTGATAATGCAGATATTGTTATGGAAATTTGAAAGATATATTTATATCATTATTTCTAATACGATATTTGTTGGTCGTAGAATTTGATATTGAATATAAGCCGATATATTTTCTATTCAGAGACTTGTATTTAATATCAAATCGGATTTGGGTTTGTTGTGAATGGTGTCTTCATTTACACTGTTCTTAAACCTAGAAGAGAAAAATATTAAACCTTTTTATTTAGATTTAATGAAGTATACCAATTAAATGGTATTTAATTGGAATTGAATTTGAATTGATTTTTGGGTATTATCATGAACGGTGTTTTAAATAAAACTTGTTCTTTAACCCGATAATTAATGGAATGTGATTTTGGGTTGTCGTGAATGGTATCTTCAATAATACTGTTCTTAGGCCCAATGGAGTTAAAAAAATCAGAAACTAACTGAAGACTAGTTAAGTTGAATGGTTTCTTGGGTATTGATCTGATGCTGGTTTCGGCCTTCTGGGTTATTACTTAGGGAATTGTTCACTTGCTAATTTACGTTTAAAGGCTGATGGAATAGAATGTGATTTTGGGTTTATCATGAACCGTGTTTTAAATGACATTGGTTCTTTAACCCAATTAAAGACAGTATATGATTTCCCGAGTTAAATAAACATTAATATTGATTTTCGGGAAGATTAAAACCAAGTGGAGTTTTAATGAATCTTTAATTAGATTGAAATGATCGAGAATGTAGTATCACCAGCTTTGCTCCAGTTGATAGTTAAATCTTTAATTAGATTTGAATGTGAAATGGTAACTGAATTTACTGATAACAAAGTGGTGTTAGATATGAAGTATTACCAATTTTACTTCATGGGATGAATAGGTTGGGATTGGGAAATTAAAAAAATGATTACTTCGGTAAGGTTCGTTATTCCCGACTAGTTTGGATAAATCATAATTCGGTTTGAATTGATATTCAAAAGAAGAAATAAGAATAAATTTAACGAATTTATCTTTGATAAAATTAATGGGAACCTCTCCCTAAGAATGTGAAATTTAGCAACTAACTGAAGATTAGTTAAGATGAATGGTTTCCTGGGTATTGATCTGATGTTGGTTTTGACCTTCGGGTTTAATATTTGGGGAATTATTCTCTTACTAATTTATGGTTAGTGACTGATGAATTGGAATGAGGCGTATGTTGTGTTTGTGTAACACTTGATTATTATATACGCGAGTTATTCGGAAAGACTGGGTTTATCCTATTCTGAATAACTGATACGACGAAGGTGAAGACGGTGGTTGAAGACCGGAGATCTTCACATCGTTTGGATGATTCCCGATGATCTTGATTGGGCTGTACACCCAACAGGAGGGAATGAGTTGGTGATCGTCCAGACGTACTTGGAGATCGATGGATATGCGAGGTACAAGGTGCCTCCGGTTTCGTGCAGACCCAGAACGGACTTGTAAATGGACTGCGTGTCTGACATTGGATATTATTCTATGTGATTGATGGATATCGGTTGCATGGAGTGGTTTGCCTATGTGGCATGCTAAGATGCAAATGATCAAGGCTTTTATTGAAAAGAAAAGTCTTATGGTTGATGATCAAAGCACAGCTTGTGTGGCATAGCTTTGTGTAGCTTTAATTCGCGAGCCTCACACCCCGGTGTGAACCAAAAACGGGAGAGGACATCAGGGATGACTTGCGTTTCTTTCTAGCTAGAAGTGGCGTCCGCGGTTTTACACGCCCTGACGAGTTTGACTTATGTGGTTGTCGGAATGAGAGGCGCCTCAGATATATCGGTGACTATGTGGAGCCGATGGAGCCATTGGACTCATTGACGCCCCATAGGGCGGGAAACGTAGTGTTCAGGCATTTTAATCCACATCGGCGAACCAGCCCTGTCGCTCCAAGGGACGATATGTTCTATTCCTGAGATACGGGCTACAGCGTCTCGAATTCGGTAAGGACGATCCTTGCCTTGGTTCACAGATGGAAATCCAACTTTTAATACGTGACTTTGCGGTTTTGATTGTAGAGCCTAGTATGGAGACATAGTGGTATGAGGCACTTATGCCATCTACGATTGATACTTATGATTGAAATTGTTTTGACACTATACACTTATAGTAATAATAAAAGATAAAATTTAGTGTATCAAGCATTCTTTGGCTATTATAAGGTAAAACCCTATCAACCGGCTTGTGTTGCATTGTGTGATGGGACCTGGGTCTTATAATAGCTTCATTGTTCTTTATTTAGCATTGCGAAGTTGTTTTATGAACTGGTATTCTTGGGAGGAAACCTGTTCCGTGTTATACGGCGTGGTCCCTTGATTTACCTAACTTTAAAATAAAGATTAATAACTGTTTTAGTTCTCACACTAGTCACATGACTGACCTGGAGTTTATTGTTTTAACCTAAACTTTGGGTGCCCTTATTTTCGATACGGGCAGCTTGTAGTTTTGGTTTTGCAGATTTATATTCACAGGATCCTGGTTTACAGCTGGAATGATATATGGAAAGCTTTGTATCCGTATATTCTTTTCAGTTGTGTTTTGTATTATTTTCTGCTGCATTGTAATTTGTAAATCTTTGATATTTATTGAATGTGTAATATTTATTCATACTTTGTATATTCTTGTATTCTTATGGAATTGTTGTAATAAGCAATAAAAAGTTTTCTGTTTGCGTTCTGATGTGGCTTGTCCTCAGTACAATCCGTGATTTCCTGTAAGGGGGATTTCGGGTCGTCTCAGTTGGTATCAGAGCTTTGGTTTACATAGCTCGAGAACAAGACACATTAGAACCATATAAAAGAATTAATCAGGGATTGGATTTGCAATATCCAATGAGAATGACTCGTTAGAGATGGGATCAGTAGTATCCTAGAATGAGTGTGAAGAGTATATTTTTAAATTGAAAACAATTTTTGTTTTGAAAATTTAAATCAATTATTCGTATTTGATTATTTATTTTATATTGAATTTGGACAATCCAATATATAAAGATTTTGCGTATACGTCTGATCCATGTGTATTCAAAGTTTTAATATACTAGATAGATATAGAATCACACTCTGGTCGCTCGGACATGATTCAGATGATTGACGCGTTATCATCAGAATTTATTTTCGTGTTTCGAAAGTGGGATTTCTATATGATTTCCAATTGACTGGTGTGAGAACCAAAGCTAGATAGGGCTTATTGTTGTGATTTGGCATCAAAAATCTAATTTTTTGGATATGTATTAAAGTTATGTGATTGAAAAGATAATCAACTAATTGATTGCTGGTTGTGTTGTTTGATTAATTAAATGTTGAGCCTTTAGCCAAATTGAACCAAATAGTGGATTGTATTGAAAATTTATCGCATTTGCATGCTTGTACATGTACTTACATTGAACATGTCATAGCAAAGAGGCTAGAGCAGAGGAATAAAATTGTTTGCCTGACAAATAGGTACATGTTTATTGTATTTCTTGGGTTTTTGATGATTTTATGAGCCGATTGGCTGTTTCTTTTTCTTCTTGGATTGGTGAGGGCCGTGGGAGGCTATTTGAAATATCCCGAAGCTCTCGGTGCAGGGGAGGTTATGGCGAAATTTTTCAAAAATTTAGGGTGTTAGCCAAATTTTGAAAAGTTCTTAGAAACTGAAAATTTGAATAACTTAAGCCATAATGAAAAGAATGAAAGTTGAGTTGATTTGTAAAACAACTTTCGGCTTCGTTCCTTTTTGTGGACGAAAAGTTTTAAGTGGGGGAGTTGTAATAACCCGGAAATCTGAGCCAATTAAAAAAATTTATTTTGGAAATTTTGATAAATTTTGAATATTTAAAATGAATTATTTTAAATAATTATGACGAGAAATTCATTTTGAGTAGAACTAGAATGCAAATATTTATACAAGTCGTCGTTAGAATATAAATATTTATTTTAAATTATAAAAGGAAATGAAAATGGCATGGTAGTTCAAAAATTCGATTTCAAATGAATGTACAAGATTCAAAATAAACCGGATTTTGGCGAAACCAAAAATATTTGAATCTATTTGAAAATATCTTTCCATCAAATCCGAAAAATTGAAATTTCATAGCGGGAATAAAAAGATATGCCCAGTTGAAATTTCAGAATAGTCGCTATGGAATTTTGGCCCTTAAAAATGGAAATTTTGCAAACGACCTTCGTTTTCGATGAAACCACTTTTGTTGGATCCGGGATGTCAAATTATTTCTAGATTCCAAAATTCATGATTTTTCGAATTGATATGTGAGCGTGGCAAGGGAAAACGTGTTTTGATAGTTTCTGTCAATTTCGATCGACCTGAAAATGGCCATTTTTCAAACGATCTCAGAATTTGATGAAATTAGTTTTGTTAGGACTGTATCATCAATACAAAGCAAGAAAATATTTTTTTGGAATTTTTTGAGTCCGTATGTAGCCCCGAAAAATTGAAATGTCCGTTCAAATTCAATATATAGATTTATATTTTGATTTTTATGGAAATGATTGAATCAACTTACGAAACATATCCCATTGAGTTCGGAATGGGGGTAATTAGCTTGAGCGACAGTCGTTGGGTCTAGTTTGAGGTTCAAATGAAAAACACATTTCCTTTGAGAATTAATTAAATAAAAAAAATTATATATACTCTTTCCCTCCTCTCTCTCTTCCCCTTACCAGTCAACACCCCCCCAAACCGTTCAAACCCGATCTGGGAAATAAAAAAAAAGGAAATCGAAAGAAAAAAACCGCGATGGAGGGGTGGGTCACTGCCGCGCCTCAGCGTCGTCCACCGCACCGTCCTCCCCGCCCCAGTGAGACGCCGCCGCCCTTCACCAACTCCCTCCCTCTTGCACGAGCTCCCAAGCTCGAACCTGTTTCTCCAAACTGACGATGACCACCATCGAAGACCCCTAGCCCAATCCCACTGACCGCCGCCGCCAGAACTGATCCCCCGCCAGCGCTTGCTCCCCCTCCCGCACCACCATTCTATCGCACTGGGTCCTCCACCACCATGAGAACGAAAATACAGTGAGACTGTTTTTTTATATTTTGTTTTACTTAGTTTAATTAGAAAAAAATCTGATTTTGTTTATTTATTTCATTTGTTATAAATAAATAAGATTTTATTATATAAAGATAAGTCTTTATTTATTTATTTATAATATATGAAGTTAGGATTTTTATTTTATAAAGTTAGGACTTTTATAATAAATAAAAATAAGATTTTTATATTGTAGAGATAATAAAAATATGATTTTTATATTGTAGAGATAAAAAAAATACGATTTTTATATTGTAGAGATAATATAAATATGATTTTTATATTGTAGAGAGAATAAAAATATGTAGAGAGAATAAAAATATGATTTTTATATGAGCAATGGATTGAAAATAGAATTTTTGTATAATAGAGAATATAAAAATATATTTTTTATATATGTAGCGAAATAAAAATCTGATTTTTATTATATATATGTTGAGATAAAAATGTGATTTTTATAGCGTCGAAATAAAAATTCGATCTTTATATAAGAAGTAGGGATATAAAAATATAATTTTTATATAGAAAGAAGCGTGGAAAAAAAATATGAAGTAGAAATAAAGATGTGATTTTTATTTATATGAATACCGTATAAAAATGTGATTTTTATAGAAAAGGTTTAGAATAAAAATATAATCTTTATAGTGAAAACATCATGCTAAAGATGCTATTTTTATCATCTTGAAGGCGAAGTAAAAATATGTGAATTTTTATATATATAGTGAATACGGGCAACGAAAGTGACAAAAGGCAAGAACGACAAAGATTTTCTACTTATGAATAGTCGTGGCGTTTGGTTTAGCTTCTCGGTGAGAATTTCTCACTTTTAATTTATTTTCTAGTTGAAATATATACTAGGATGCAGATGGTGCTTAGCAGCACCCGACACCCGTGGTCCACAGACCATGGATGACATGTTTGTTTGATGGATGTGTTGTAAAAATTGATTGTGTGTTGTGGAATGGAAATAAATATTTTATAGTTAAAAATATAATTTTTAACGTGTATATAAAATAAATATTTATAAACAAATCGGACGATTTGTTTGTGTACACACATTTGAATGATATTGATTGGGACGATAAATTTTACACGTCGCACAACTGCTTAAATATAAATATGTGTCTGTTGATTTGAAACCCCACACGGGTATTGGGATGATATTTGACGTACACTAATCCGGATTGTTTAGTTGTATGTCAATCGATGGGTTGACAGACTATGTAAGTGTTAATTATTTATATTTAATGCTTATGCAGTTGTGTGGTGCACTTTGGATGATGGTTGATTATTTATCATTGCTATTATCTACATATGTTGTATAGAACCCATATAAATAACATTATATGGTAATTGATTGGGTCTCATTCCAATTTAGAAGATATATATTCATGTGTTGAATAAAAGAAAATTCATGTGTTGAATAAAATATATATTCATGTGTTGAATAAATGAAAATTCATGTGTTGGATAAAATATATATTCATGTGTTGAATAAAAGAAAATTCATGTGTTGAAGAAAATATTCATTTGTTGAATAGAATAACGAAGTTATTGAAATATATAAAGCCGTATTAATTAGATATGCGGTATTTTGGACGTGAACGATATCTATATCGATTTTATTCATTTTTATAATGAATATCGAAAAGGAATTGACTTCAAAATATAATGTTTTGAAAATACTATCATATATATATCGATGATATGGAATATTCAATTTTGATTTGAAATTGAATATGAAGTTGAAATCGTTTTGAAAACGAATTTAAAACGATTTACAAAATACGTTCTAAAAGGAAATTGACGAAATATATATAATATATATATTATATATACAATGGCCTGAATAGAACGCGCCGCGTTGCGGTAGTTCGCGAATTTTGACCATTGACTTCGAATGGACATTACGGGAGATCCGACCGTTGGATTCTCCTAAAACTGGAACCACTTGGTTCGTGTCGAAAAGAGTTTTCTAACGAGTACTAGAAATTAGAAATCTAATGGTTGGATTTGGAATTATGTCCAAATCAAATTTAGAAAAGGTCGCTGTAAGTGTAGTTCAATGGCCATTTATGGAAATCGACTGTACGGACCTAGATAAAATTATTAAAAATAGTCATAATTTATGTAAAATCATAAGAAATGATTTGGAAAGAATTGGGATGAAAAACTCCATATTTGAAAAGAGTAAAAATTGATTTTTATCGAAATGAACTAGTTTTGAACTAGAATTATAATCCCATTTATTTTTAAAATAAATAAAGTGGATTTGAAATGATTTTGATAATAACCAGAATTTCCAATATATAAATTGGAAATGGATTTGAATCGAAATTGTCTTTGGAATATTTCGATGTTGGATTTCGTGATTATGCAGATATTGTTATGGAAATTTGAAAAATATATTTATATCATTACTTTCAATACGATATTTATTGGTTGTAGAATTTGATATTGAATATAAGCTGATATATTTTCTATTCAGAGCCTTGCATTTAATATCAAATGGGATTTGGGTTTCTGTGAATGATGTCTTCATTTACACTATTCTTAAACCCGGAAGAGAAAAAGATTAAATCTTTTTAATTAGGTTTAATGAAGTATACCAATTAAATGGTATTTAATTGGAATTGAATTTGAATTGATTTTTGGGTTTATCGTGAACGGTGTTTTAAATAATACTTGTCCTTTAACCCGATAATTAATGGAATGTGATTTTGGGTTGTCGTGAACGGTATCTTCAATAATACTGTTCTTATGCCCAACGGAGTTAAGAAAATCAGAAACTAACAGAAGATTGGTTAAGTTGAATGGTTTCTTGGGTATTGATCTAATGTTGGTTTCGGCCTTCGAGGTTATTACTTAGGGAATTGTTCACTTGCTAATTTATGGTTAAAGGCTGATGGAATAGAATATGCTTTTGGGTTTATCGTGAACCGTGTTTTAAATGACATTGGTTCTTTAACCCAGTTAAAATATTATATGATTTCCCAAGTTAAATAATCATTAGTATTGATTATTGGGAAGATTAAAAACAAATGGAGTTTTAATGAAGTGAAAATTAGGCACACATCCCTAAAATTAAAGTCAATTAACATGTAATCCTCCCGCTTTAAATTATACTTTTCGCATCCCTATTTTTTTCCGATATTCTTTTTCCACAAATACCCTTGTTCAAATTAACGCATTTTTCTTTTCATGGCGGCTTCATGGTTTTCTTCATAGATTTGATTCATACGGCTATTATTTAAAGAGAATATTTTCGTTGATTTAATGTTGTTGTCGTCAGTGTTTTTTTTCTTCTGAGATTCAATATTCGATCTAATCGCGATTTGTTGAAGAATCTAATATTCGATTTCTTTAGCGATTGTGTTGATACCGAAAATTGGTATAACAACCAAAATGGTATTTCTAAACACGTTACCTAAATAGAGGCGAGATGCTTAGAAAGCACGTCATCTTTTCAGAGGCGGGGCGTTAGAAAACCTTTAGAGTTGTGTGAGGCCATATCTAACATTCAAAAGCATCAAAATACCAAAATAAGGAAAGAAGACAAGAATTTTATAGTGGTTCGACTCTTAATCAAGTCTGCGTCCACTTTGAAGATTGGATTTCATTAATCACCAAAAGATTACAACATTTGCTCCATTATACATTCATACAAGCTCCTTTGACATGCATTTGTCCTTACAACCAATTGAAAGAATTGATGAAAGCTTAAAGTATTTTATGCCAATCCCTCCATGGAAGCCATGGATGAAAGCTCCTTAGATCTTTGGGTGAATGATCAAGAAGAAATGAAGAAGTGCGTGAAATGCTTATGCTTGTTCCTCCATGAAAGCTATGCTCCACATGCTCCAATGTTCCATAGGCTTATGATTGATGATAGGGAAGAGAGGTAGGAATGCTTGGAGAAATCCCGAAAGCAATTAGGCAGCACCTCCTCGTAGTTCCAGAAAAGCCCCCCCAAAATGATGGAGGTAGGGTCCTATTTATAGGCAGAGAAATGGCTGAAACCTTATATGCAGGGGCCTGGTCGGTATTTTCAGTATTTACGGAAATGCCACTGCTAGTTGTAACCAGTTGTTTCCAGCTATCACGCCATCACAGGTCGTTTCTAGCGCTTTGGCCGACCAGGAGCTTCCGCCAGAAGAAAGGACGACCAGGAGGCTAGAATGCGGAGCGGACCGGCTAGGATGCTTGGAACAAACGGACCAGGAAGCCTTGAAGCTTGTTGGTGCGATCCAGAGCTAGTAAACGACCAGATACCTTGTATTTTTGGAGCGACCAGGGATCTTCTGTACTTTTGGGATGATCAAGAGCTTTGGTATGTTTAGAGCGACCAACTATCTTGAATATTTGGAGCGATCGGTAATCATTGGCCTTCGGAACGACCAGAAGCTTTGAGGCTGGTTGGAGTGAACGAGAGGCTAGCGAGCGACCAGATGTTCCGTATATCCGGAGCGATCAGCCTTCTTTGGCTTTTGGAGCAACCAGCTTCGGATCGACCAACTTCTTTTGGCTTTTTTGGAGCAACCAGCGCTCATGAGAGCGACCAGATTTAGAACGACCAGGATTCTTGCGCTACGACCGCTCCCTTTTAATAACGACAGGACCGATCCCTTCTTCAAAATGCTTAAAACCGACCCATATTCACTTGGATCGATCAGATGGATAAATTTTGCCCCTCGAAGTTTCATAGTTTTTATAAAAACTGTGGGCTTCGAAACATTAGTGGATCGATCTGCTTCAATTAAGGGTCGGTCTTGGTCGCAATTCTCATGGGTCGGTTCTGGAATTAGCTTGAGGGGTCGGTTTTAAATGTGGAAAGTAGAGGTCGGTCTTTTCTCCAGTTTTGGAACGCACAAAAAAGCCAAATTCTGGAAGGCGAAGAGACAATTCCTAAAAATCCGGAGAGGCCAAATTAAACTTATATAATTAATTCAACCCGTCATTTCCTTCTCCATTTCTTCTCGGTCAAAATCTTCATCAATGGTAGCTTTCCCTTCTTTAAAAAACAAATTGCTTGATCTTTAGCTTACTTCCTTGCCGATTCAAGCTGCTGCTTTACCAACCCGAACTATTCTTCCAAATCCCAGGTACATTGTATGCATTCTAACGTTGATTTTGAGTTTGGAGTAGAATGAGTTTGGGGAAGAAGTCACAATAATTTTTGGTAAACCTTCGTTGTTGACATCATTAATCATTTGAGCGTGGTTTCAACCGAGTCACCCTAATGGAATAGGGGAATGATGATTTCCAAATGAGCAATTTCTATGTCATTTTCGCAGCGATCACGACTTGTTTGTGCAAATGCTTGACTGACTGATGCGTATGAAATCTTTTTGTGATGCATGCTTTGATTTTCCTTCTAGAATCATCTCTTTGTACCATTATTTTTGATGTTTTTACTGTGCAGTTGCAATGAAAATTTAAGTTTCCTTTCATTTGCGCGGCCAGACTGGTCGTTTTTAGATCAGTGGTATGGTCGGTTTTTAGATGAGCCGATCCTCCTTCGACCGACCAGAACAGGCTATCTTTAGTTTTACCCGATATGAACGATCCAGATGGATTTGAATCTTGACCGACCAGGGTATGATTGTTTTCAAACTAATCGTAGAACGACCAGCCTTGGGATGTTTTTATCGACCCAGTCGAGGCTAGTTTTGTGCGACTAGAGCTGGATTAAATTTTGACTGATTTTTAAGCGATCGGTATTGTCTGTGTTGGGAGCGACCAGAGTTTTACCCTTTTTGGCACAATCGGATCCTTACCATTTTAGAGCGAACAAGATTTGACCGATTCAGGTCAGCTTTTGTGTGTGATCCCCCTAAAAACGATCGCCTTTAGAGCTGAGTGAGGCTTTGGTGGAGTTTGGGTCGCGCTATGACGAAGTTTGATATAAACCTACCCAGGCCAATCTTGGGTGACCAGCGTTTTAGCTTTTAAAGCGATCAGCCTTAGATAATTTTCAGGCCGACCATTCTTGTTTGACTGATCATGACCGATCAGTTTAGCTCACAACACTGCTTGAACTTGATTGTTGACAAAAAAATTTGTGAAATTTCTGTGCAGGATGACAGGTAAGCATGGTATGCCAGAAAACCCCCAACAGGAGGATAGTGATTCTAAAAGACAGCGTAGAGCTGGTAAATCTCCTGTGCCTGAAGCTTGTTCTGCAACTAGTGATTCTGCTGTGATAACCCCTTCCCTAAATGAACTTTGAGTTATCATAAATAGACCCCAATATTGTGTCTTGCCATGTCAACCCGAGCTTGCCGATCAGTTCAATGGATACTGCTTGGATGGGGTGTTTATTAACCCTGATATACACCCGTCCGATTACAGAGTGCTTGCTGATGACGTGAACTCTATTCAGCTTGATGGGCTGACTCAGCTTGACAAAGTGAAAGATTGGCTTGAAAGACATTTTGACATGCTTAGCAATTACTTGGCTAAAGACTTGACAGGATGGCATGACCTTGTCAACAATCTTTCGGGGCTGAATCGTGAGCATCTCAAGTGTATAGCTCTTTTGGAGGGAGATAAGGCCCTCCTCATTCGAGCTCTCAAGTCTAGGGATAAGACGATTGTCGAACTTTTGGGCCAGGAACGCGAGGTCCTTCCCCCTTCCCCTTGTGATGGGGAGAAATCTCTTGGTAAGAATGCTTGACTTGGGGGTTTCAGATCCGGTGTTTGTAGATATTGTATGACTGGATGTATCAAGCGAGTGCCAGTCCTCACTTCATGACTCTTTTTATCACCTACTTTTGGTTGTGTACGCGACACTGGTAGTTTTATTTTGGTATGTGTATGTGACGATGTTCTGTGTTTTGGTGCTTTTAACCTTGTTATTACTTTCTTCTGCGCATTCTGGTTTGTACATTATGCTTGCACACCACACTTTACACATTTTTCTTATTTATGAATTTCCCACTTATAAACGGTTGAGATGATCCTTTGGTATGTGAGAAATCAAGGAGCTGCTTTTGGTTTTGTGTCGTGATATGTGATATGCCCCCGTACCATTGGATTGTTTCAACCTTTATATATCGAAGGTGGATAGTTGGATGCTTTTGATTCTTTATACGAACCTTGCACGCTTTGTTTGGAATTCTCCATCCTTTGCGTCCTAATGTGTTGGGTATTCAAGAAATGTTTGAATGCCTTTTGAAGGTTTTCCTTGTCAAAGACTCAGTAATATCGTAGTCAAGTTTTTTCTGACTTTGATTTATTGACTGAGCACTCCTGGAGAAGACTCAGTTTATTATTCGACTGAGAATCCTCGGAGAGGGTTTGGGTTAAGAAACTCGGTTATAACACGATCAGATTTTGTCTGACTTTGGGTTATTTGGCCGAGCACCCCTGGAGAAGACTCAGTTTATTATTCGACTGAGAATCCTCGGAGAGGGTTTGGGTTAAGAAACTCTGTTATAACACGATCAGATTTTGTCTTACTTTGGGTTATTTGGCCGAGCACCCCTGGAGAAGACTCAGTTTATTATTCGACTGAGAATCCTCGGAGAGGGTTTGGGTTAAGAAACTCGGTTATAACGCAATCAGATTTTGTCTGACTTTGGGTTATTTGACCGAGCACCCCTGGAGAAGACTCAGTTTATTATTCGACTGAGAATCCTCGGAGAGGGTTTGGGTTAAGAAACTCGGTTATAACACGATCAGATTTTGTCTGACTTTGGGTTATTTGACCGAGCACCCCTGGAGAAGACTCAGTTTATTATTCGACTGAGAATCCTCGGAGAGCGTTTGGGTTAAGAAACTCGGTTATAACACGATCAGAGTTTGTCTGACATTGGGTTATTTGACCGAGCATCCCTGGAGAAGACTCAGTTTATTATTTGACTGAGAATCCTCGGAGAGGGTTTGGGTTAAGAAACTCGGTTATAACGCGATCAGATTTTGTCTGACTTTGGGTTATTTGACCGAGCACCCCTGGAGAAGACTCAGTTTATTATTCGACTGAGAATCCTCGAAGAGGGTTTGGGTTAAGAAACTCGGTTATAACGCGATCAGATTTTGTCTGACGTTGAATTATTTGACCGAGCACCCCTGGAGAAGACTCAGTTTATTATTCGACTGAGAATCCTCGGAGAGGGTTTGGGTTAAGATTACGCCTGCTTTTGGACCGTATTTCTTCAGTAAAGCTATGGCGAGTTTTATGCCGGAAAACAGGATGACGGAGGTATCGTGTCCTGTAACCATAGCTGTGCATCTTTTGGATATATGATCAAAGACATGCGAATATAAAGCTTTGACAGAATCAGAAGTGCTGCTGGATTTATATTCATGTAATTTCATACAAAGTATTTACTATTTCCATAGAAAAATACAAAAGAATATGAGATAGAAAATCATTTGAAATAGCGACGAAGGTGATCACTGTTCCAGGCCCTTGGGAGTTCTACTCCATCTGTAGTTTTGAGCTTAAAGGTACCGTCGAGGAGCTTTTGGTCGATGACAAATGGACCTTCCCAATTGGGGCCAAAGACTCCTGTTGCGGTCATGATTTTATTTAACACCAGGTCTCCTATTTCGAATGTTCTATGCCTGACCATTTGATTGAAGTGTCGAGCAATTCTTCTCTGATGGGCGACCATTCTATGTTCTGATTCAGTACTTTTCTCCTCGAGTAAATCAAGAGCCTCAAGTTGCAGCTTTTCATTCTCTTCTTGATTAAAATGAATTCTGCGGTGAGTTGGAACCTCTAACTCCACAGGTATCATTGCTTCTGAACCATATGCCAAGGAGAACGGAGTATGCCCAGTTGCAGTTTTATGAGTCATACGATAAGCCCATAGGGCAAGTGGCAATTCTTCAATCCAGTTGCCATTAGCTTTCTCGAGACGCTTTTTAATGGTGGACTTCAGGATTTTGTTGACTGCCTCAACTTGCCCGTTGGCCTGCGGGTGGGCAACTACTGCAAAACTTTTCTGAATATGATATTTGTTGCAGAAATCCTTGAATTCATCACTTTCAAATTGCGTGCCATTGTTGGTGATAATTTTCTGTGGAACCCCAAACCTGCATATGATATTTTTCAACACAAAGTTGATTACCTTCTTTGATGTGATAGTTGCCAATGGTTCAGCTTCAGCCCATTTGGTAAAGTAATCCACGGCCACAATAGCATATTTGAAGCTTGATTTTGCGGTAGGTAGTTCTCCAATCAAGTCTATGCCCCAGACAGCGAATGGCCAAGGACTCAACATTTGTGTCAACTCATTTGACGGAGCTCCTGGAATTTTTGCAAATTTCTGGCACCGGTCGCATTTCTTAGTGAATGTCATTGAGTCGAGGTTTACATTGGGCCAAAAATAACCATATCGAAGGACCTTTTTGGCAAGAGTCTGTCCACCAACATGACCTCCACAATCTCCTTCATGTAGCTCCGCCAAAATCGCTTTAGATTCCTCCTTTGTTACACACCGTAGTAATGGCGTTGAATATCCTCTCCTGTATAAATGACCATCTTAGACAAGATATAGGCGAGACTTTCGGAGCAGTTTTCTATGATCCTTTGGTTTCTCAGGAAGTGTTCCGTGAAGTATATAGTTTTTTATAGGGGTCATCCACGAGTCGGGCTCGTTGGTTGTTTCCATGACCCAGTCTATATCGGATTCCTCAATGCTGGAACTAGATAATACTTCCACAGGAACTAGATCGAAGATTTGAGGATCTTCGGTGCTAGCTAGCTTTGATAAGGAATCTGCCTTCCAATTTTCCCTGCGAGGAATATGAGAGATAGAATAATATTCCAAGTTGTCGAGAAGTTCTTTGGCTTTAAGCAGATATGTCGGAATCCTTCCCATCTTAGTCTGGAATTCACCTTTGATTTGGGAAACCATTAGCTGTGAATCGCTGAATATTAGTAGACTTTTCAAGCTTAATTCTTTTGCAACCCGCAATCCTCCGAGTAACGCTTCATATTCAGCCTCGTTGTTGGTGATGGGGAATTCGAATCGCAGAGCACAGCATACATGTCGTCCTTCTGGGGTTTCGAATACTATCCCTGCCCCAGCAAAATATTCATTCTTAGCGCCATCAACAAAAAGTTTCCACCTAATGGCCAATTCATTAGTTTCCTCCATTTCCTCTCCCCTGTCAGTGAATTCAGCGATAAAGTCGGCCAGAGCTTGCCCATTTATTGCTTTTCTGGGGTAGTAAGTGATATCATATTGGCTGAGTTCAATATTCCATTTCAGGAGTCTCCCTGAAGTTTCTGGACGGAACAACACCTGTTTCAAGGGTTGGTCGGTAAGGACTTTAATAGAGTGGGATTGGAAATAGGGTCTGAGCTTTTGTGATGCGATGAGCAAGGCATATGCAAGCTTTTCTATCCTTGGATAATTCATCTCTGCCCCAGTAAACCTTTTGCTAATGTAGTATACTGGCCACTGCACTTTGTCTTCCTCCCTAACGAGTGCTGCGCTCAACGCATGGGATGACACTGCAAGGTATAAGAGCAAGCTTTCTCCATTCCTAGGCTTTGATAGCATCGGAGGGGATTCCATGTGCTTGATGAGATCTTCAAATGCTTACTGGCATTCAAGAGTCCACTGGAAGCTTTTCTTTTCCTTTTTTAATGCATCAAATAGGGGAATGCACCTGTCCGTTGCCCTTGAGATGAAGCGGCTCAATGCTGCTACCTTGCCATTTAAGCATTGGAGTTCTTTCTTAGTCCGTGGGGCTTGCATTTCTCGTAAAGCAATCACTTGTGCTGGGTTTGCTTCAATGCCCCGAGCATTTACCATGAAACCAAGAAATTTTCCTGATGCTACGCCGAACGAGCACTTAAGTGGATTGAGCTTCATGTCGTATCTCCTCAGGATTTGGAACATTTCATCAAGATCCTCTATGTGATTCTTTGCCTCTTTGGATTTTACCAGCATGTCGTCAACATAAACCTCCATAGTCTTTCCAATTTGAGTTTTGAACATTGAGTTCAACAAGCGTTGGTAGGTGGCACCTGCATTTTTCAAACCAAACGGCATTACCTTATAACAATATAAACCACGATCAGTTATGAAACTGGTACTATCCTGGTCTGGCTCATGCATCATAATCTGATTGTATCCAGAATATGCATCCATGAAAGACAATAGTTCATGCCCCGCCGTTGCATCAACAAGTTGATCAATTCGAGGTAGGGGGAAACTATCTTTTGGGCAAGCCTTATTCAAGTCAGAATAATCAACACACACTCGCCATTTGCCGTTTGATTTTTTCACAAGGACCGGATTGGACACCCAATTAGGGTAGGTGGATTCTCGAATGAAATTATTCGTCAATAGCCTATCCACTTCATCTTTCAAAGCTTCAGACCTTTCTGGGCCCTGTAACCGTCTTTTCTGCTTCACCGGGCGCACATTGGGGTCAATATTCAGCTTATGTACTATTACGTCTGAAGGTATCCCGCACATATCTGAGTGACTCCAAGCGAAGACATCCAAATTTGCTTTCAAAAAACTAATCAATTCCTTTTGCAGCATAGGGTCCAATTGGGAGCCTATCTTTATTAGCTTATCTGTATCACTATCATGGATCTCTATGGAAATGGTAGCTTCAGCTGGTGCTACCTTTTCATCCCTGCACTGATTTTTCGTGGGTTCATATCTTCCTGCATGTCGTTATATGTTCCAGCGCAGGGGATGGTCATTAATTGCTATAAAGGAGCTTCATGGATGCAGAGAGGAGTCTCCGCATCCTTCTGAATTTCGTATTTCCGAGCTTCAATCAGTTCTGCCATATAGCATTCTCTTGATTCCTGAGGATCCCCTTTGATAACTCCCACCCCATTTGTGGTCGGGAACTTCATCATCAAGCACCAAGGAGCAAGAGCTATCCTGAAGTCGGCAAGTGCTGGCCTTCCCAAGAATGCATTGTACCCTGAAGGTGAGTCAATTATAACGAAAGATTGTATCATGGATACTTGCCTCTCTCCCTCTCCTAGCTCTACAAGGAGATCAATCACACCTATTGGCTGAGTTGGTACGCCAGTGAACCCATGTATTTTGTCTTTGCTAGCTCGCACATTATCCATGGATAGACCCATTTTAGAGAAAGTACTGTAAAACAGAACATTCACAGTTGCTCCGTTATCAATCAACACCTTCTTTACTATTGCTGGACCCAAGCCAATGGTGATCACCATTGGGTCGACAGTTGGAACCAACATTCCGTCGGAATCCCGATCCCGGAAGATAACATCTTCGCAGGATGTTTTAGGCATTTTCCGACGAAGAGAATTATTGCAAACCTCAAAACCGTCTCCTTTTAGAATGCTTCTTGGTTCATTAGTATACCTGATCATATCCTCCCAAGTATCCGCTGCAGGATGAGGTCCGCCACTGATTATATTGATTACAAGTCGAGGAATATTCGCAGGTGTTCTTCTGTCTTGACTTGGATGGACCTGCTGCCCCTGGGCAGGCTCGGTATCTGATGAACGCTTTACATACTCCTGGAGACGATTTTGCCTTATCAATTCTTCAATCAAGTTTTTCAGGTGTCGACATTCATTAGTGTCGTGTCCCGGTCGATTGTGAAATCGACAGAACCTCCCTGAGTTTGCAGCTTCTTCGGACACCTTTACTGGCTTTGGGCTCGGATAGCCCTCTGCATCCTTCGTTGCCATATATATATGCTCGATTGTATCGTTCAACGGAGTAAAATCCGTTGGCTTGAAGAAACGCCGTTTCTTGGAGTCCTTATCATTTCTAGCATCATTACTGCTTCCTCTCTTTTGACCTTCCCAAAATTTTCTTGACTATTCTTTTTCGGAGCTTCCTTCCTTTCCGGGACCCCCTTAGTTTTGACATTGCCAACGGAATAGATAGGATCATCTTCAAGACACATGTATTCCTCGGCTTTGTCATAAAATTTCTCTAGCGTCTCAGGTTTCTTTCTTTTTAGCCACCTTCCTAACTCAGACATCTTATCAATGCCCCCCTTTAAGGACATTAGAATTAGCCTTGGCTCTTGGGTCCCTACTTCTGCAGCAGCAGCATTAAAACGATTCAAGAAAGACCTTATCGTTTCACCAGGAGCTTGTTCTAGTTCATTGAGGGACATGATATCTCTGACCTTTGTTGTTTGGAGGCGGAACTGGTCTCGGAAGCATCTTGCCAATGTGGCAAAGTTATCAATAGATCTGGGAGGCAACTTTGTGAACCATAATGACGCAACCCCCTCCAAATATACCGGGAAGTATAAGCACTTAAGCTCGTCAGTTGCTTGTGCCCCATCCATGTGTTGATCGTATCGGAACAAGAACACATTAGGGTCACCTGTCCCATTATAAGCTTGGATGGTGGGCGGTTTGAACTTTCGCGGGAAGGTCGTTTTCTTGATTCTTTCGGTAAGGGGGGTTTTAGATGGCGCGAATTCCCATTCTGCTTCATTGTCGTTTCGGTGCTTGTCCTCCTTCATGATCTGTCGGACCATCTTCAGAAGGCGATCCTTCTCGCCGAGGCTTTCTGCGGGGCGGACGCCTGTGTCTTGGCCGGAGGCTTGCCTTTGCAAACCTTCACGGTTGCGACTTAGGGGCCCTGGTCTTTCTCGATTGGAAAGTGCCCCTTTGGCAGCATCGGCAACTCGACAAGAAGTAGCTTCTCCATTATGGTTCCAAGCGGCTTGCTTTGGATTATCGGGCTTTCCTTTACCAGGATTAGAGATTTCTTAAAAAGATTTTTCCCGATTTGGACTAGAAGAAGAAGAACCAGCATCCTCTGCACGAATGGGCTTAGTGGCCACCTTTGCCGTAGCGGCCTGAAGAGCAAAGAGCGAATCAAGTTTTGTCAACATAGCTTTGTTAGCTATCTCTAGCTGTTGCGTCAATCCAGCGATAGCTTGATCAAGCTCGCCTCTTGTGACATTCACACCTCCATTAGATGTCTCTCCCACTTCAAATCGGTTAGCCACGGGGGTCTCATCCCGATTTTCTCCATTAGAGATTCTAATTCTAGCTTCCTTATTTGCTTTTGGCGGCATTATTTCAGAAAGCACCTTGAACTTTGAGGAGAGTTCGTTGGAAGGTCCAAATCGCAAGCTGGAGCGAGCTATTTTAAAGCTTGGCTTCAAGATCTCAAGATCTCCGTAGTATATTTGATGCCAGAAAGTAGATCTGGCCCCACGGTGGGCGCCTAATTGTTGATACCGAAAATTGTATAACAACCAAAATGGTATTTCTAAACACGTTACCTAATTAGAGGCGAGATGCTTAGAAAGCACGTCACCTTTTCAGAGGCGGGGCGTTAGAAAACCTTTAGAGTTGTGTGATGCCATATCTAACATTCAAAAGCATCAAAATACCAAAATAAGGAAAGAAGACAAGAATTTTATAGTGGTTCGACTCTTAATCAAGTCTATGTCCACCTTGAAGATTGGATTTCATTAATCACCAAAAGATTACAACATTTGCTCCATTATACATTCATACAAGCTCCTTTGACATGCATTTGTCCTTACAACCAATTGAAAGAATTGATGAAAGCTTGAAGTATTTTATGCCAATCCCTCCATGGAAGCCATGGATGAAAGTTCCTTAGATCTTTGGGTGAATGATCAAGAAGAAATGAAGAAGTGCGTGAAATGCTTATGCTTGTTCCTCCATGAAAGCTAAGCTCCACATGCTCCAATGTTCCATAGGCTTATGATTGATGATAGGGAAGAGAGGTAGGAATGCTTGGAGAAATCCCGAAAGCAATTAGGCAGCACCTCCTCGTAGTTCCAAAAAGTCCCCCCAAAATGATGGAGGTAGGGTCCTATTTATAGGCAGAGAAATGGCTGAAACCTTGTATGTAGGGGCCTGGTCGGTATTTTCAGTATTTACAGAAATACCGCTGCCAGTTGTCACCAGTTGTTTCCAGCTGTCACGCCATCACAGGTCGTTTCTAGCGCTTTGGCCGATCAGGAGCTTCCGCCAGAAGAAAGGACGACTAGGAGGCTAGAATGCGGAGCGGACCGACCAGGATGCTTGGAACAAACGGGCCAGGAAGCCTTGAAGCTTGTTGGTGTGATCAAGAGCTAGTAAACGACCAGATACCTTGTATTTTTGGAGCGACCAGGGATCTTCTGTACTTTTGGGATGATCAAGAGCTTTGGTACGTTTAGAGCGACCAACTATCTTGAATATTTGGAGCGATCGGTAATCATTGGCCTTCGGAACGACCAGAAGCTTTGAGGCTGGTTGGAGTGAACGAGAGGCTAGCGAGCGACCAGATGTTCCGTATATCCGGAGCGATCAGCCTTCTTTGGCTTTTGGAGCAACCAGCTTCGGATCGACCAGCTTCTTTTGGCTTTTTTGGAGCGACCAGCGCTCATTAGAGCGACCAGATTTAGAACGACCAGGATTCTTGCACTATGACCGCTCCCTTTTAATAACGACAGGACAGATCCCTTCTTCAAAATGCTTAAAACCGACCCATATTCACTTGGATCGATCAGATGGATAACATTTTGCCCCTCGAAGTTTCATAGTTTTTATAAAAACTGTGGGCTTCGAAACATTAGTGGATCGATCTGCTTCAATTAAGGGTCGGTCTTGGTCGCAGTTCTCATGGGTCGGTTCTGGAATTAGCTTGAGGGGTCGGTTTTAAATGTGGCAAGTAGAGGTCGGTCTTTTCTCCAGTTTTGGAACGCACGAAAAAGCCAAATTCTGGAAGGCGAAGAGACAATTCCTAAAAATCCGGAGAGACCAAATTAAACTTATATAATTAATTTAACCCGTCATTTCCTTCTCTATTTCTTCTCGGTCAAAATCTTCATCAATGGTAGCTTTCTCTTCTTTAAAAAACAAATTGCTTGATCTTTAGCTTACTTCCTTGCCGATTCAAGCTGCTGCTTTAACAACCCGAACTATTCTTCCCAATCCCAGGTACATTGTATGCATTCCAACGTTGATTTTGAGTTTGGAGTAGAATGAGTTTGGGGAAAAGTCACAATAATTTTTTGGTAAACCTTCGTTGTTGACATCATTAATCATTTGAGCGCGGTTTCAACCGAGTCACTCTAATTGAATAGGGGAGTGATGATTTCAAAATGAGCAATTTCTATGTCATTTTCGCAGCGATCACGACTTGTTTGTGCAAATGCTTGACTGACTGATGCGTATGATATCTTTTTGTGATGCATGCTTTGATTTTCCTTCTAGAATCATCTCTTTGTACCATTATTTTTGATGTTTTTACTGTGCAGTTGCAACGAAAATTTAAGTTTCCTTTCATTTGCGCGGCCAGACTAGTCGTTTTTAGAACAGTGGTATGGTCGGTTTTTAGATGAGCCGATCCTCCTTTGACCGACCAGAACAGGCTATCTTTAGTTTTACCCGATATGAACGATCCAGATGGATTTGAATCTTGACCGACCAGGGTATGATTGTTTTCAGACTAATCGTAGAACGACCAGCCTTGGGATGTTTTTATCGACCCAGTCGAGGCTAGTTTTGTGCGACTAGAGCTGGATTAAATTTTGACTGATTTTTAAGCGATCGGTATTGTCTGCGTTGGGAGCGACCAGAGTTTTACCCTTTTTGGCACGATCGGATCCTTACCATTTTAGAGAGAACAAGGTTTGACCGATTTAAGTCAGCTTTTGTGTGTGATCCCCCTAAAACCGATCGCCTTTAGAGCTGAGTGAGGCTTTGGTGGAGTTTGGGTCGCGCTATGACGAAGTTTGATATAAACCTACCCAGGACAATCTTGGGTGACCAACGTTTTAGCTTTTAAAGCGATCAGCCTTAGATAATTTTCAGGCCGACCATTCTTGTTTAACTGATCATGACCGATCAGTTTAGCTCACAACACTGCTTGAACTTGATTGTTGACCAAAAAATTTGTGAAATTTCTGTGCAGGATGACAGGTAAGCATGGTATGCCAGAAAACCCCCAACAGGAGGATAGTGATTCTAAAAGACAGCGCAGAGCTGGTAAATCTCCTTTGCCTGAAGCTTGTTCTGCAACTAGTGATTCTGCTGTGAGAACCCCTTCCCTAAATGAACTTCGAGTTATCATAAATAGACCCCAATATTGTGCCTTGCCATGTTACCCCGAGCTTGCTGATCGGTTCAAAGGATACTGCTTGGATGGGGTGTTTATTAACCCTGATATACACCCATCCGATTACAGAGTGCTTGCTGATGACGTGAACTCTATTCAGCTTGATGGGCTGACTCAGCTTGACAAAGTGAAAGATTGGCTTGAAAGACATTTTGACATGCTTAGCAATTACTTGGCTAAAGACTTGACATGATGGCATGACCTTGTCAACAATCTTTCGGGGCTGAATCGTGAGCATCTCAAGCGTATAGCTCTTTTGGAGGGAGATAAGGCCCTCCTCATTTGAGCTCTCAATTCTAGGGATAAGATGATTGTCGAACTTTTGGGCCAGGAAAGCGAGGTCCTTCCCCCTTCCCCTTGTGATGGGGAGAAATCTCTTGGTAAGAATGCTTGACTTGGGGGTTTCAGATCCGGTGTTTGTAGATATTGTATGACTGGATGTATCAAGCGAGTGCCAGTCCTCGCTTCATGACTCTTTTTATCACCTACTTTTGGTTGTGTACGCGACACTGGTAGTTTTATTTTGGTATGTGTATGTGACGATGTTCTGTGTTTTGGTGCTTTTAACCTTGTTATTACTTTCTTCTGCGCATTCTGGTTTGTACATTATGCTTGCACACCACACTTTACACATTTTGCTTATTTATGAATTTCCCACTTATAAACGGTTGAGATGATCCTTTGGTATGTGAGAAATCAAGGAGCTGCTTTTGGTTTTATGTCGTGATATGTGATATGCCCTCGTACCATTGGATTGTTTCAACCTTTATATATCGAAGGTGGATAGTTGGATGCTTTTGATTCTTTATACGAACCTTGCACGCTTTGTTTGGAATTCTCCATCCTTTGCGTCCTAATACGTTGGGTATTCGAGAAATGTTTGAATGCCTTTTTAAGGTTTTCCTTGTCAAAGACTCAGTAATATCGTAGTCAAGTTTTTTCTGACTTTGATTTATTGACTGAGCACTCCTAGGAAGACTCGGTTTATTATTCGACTGAGAATCCTCGGAGAGGGTTTGGGTTAAGAAACTCGGTTATAACACGATCAGATTTTGTCTGACTTTGGGTTATTTGGCCGAGCACCCCTGGAGAAGACTCAGTTTATTATTCGACTGAGAATCCTCGGAGAGGGTTTGGGTTAAGAAACTCGGTTATAACACGATCAGATTTTGTTTGACTTTGGGTTATTTGGCCGAGCACCCCTGGAGAAGACTCAGTTTATTATTCGACTGAGAATCCTCGGAGAGGGTTTGGGTTAAGAAACTCGGTTATAACGCGATTAGATTTTGTCTGACTTTGGGTTATTTGACCGAGCACTCCTGGAGAAGACTCAGTTTATTATTCGACTGAGAATCCTCGGAGAGGGTTTGGGTTAAGAAATTCGGTTATAACACGATCAGATTTTGTCTGACTTTGGGTTATTTGACCGAGCACCCCTGGAGAAGACTCATTTTATTATTCGACTGAGAATCCTCGGAGAGGGTTTGGGTTAAGAAACTCGGTTATAACACGATCAGATTTTGTCTGACTTTGGGTTATTTGACCGAGCCCCCCTGGAGAAGACTCAGTTTATTATTCGACTGAGAATCCTCGGAGAGGGTTTGGGTTAAGAAACTCGGTTATAACGCGATCAGATTTTGTCTGACTATGGGTTATTTGACCGAGCACCCCTGGAGAAGACTCAGTTTATTATTCGACTGAGAATCCTTGGAGAGGGTTTGGGTTAAGAAACTCGGTTATAACGCGATCAGATTTTGTCTGACTTTGGGTTATTTGACCGAGCACCCCTGGAGAAGACTCAGTTTATTATTCGACTGAGATTCCTCGGAGAGGGTTTGGGTTAAGATTGCGCCTGCTTTTGGACCATATTTCTTCAGTAAAGCTATGGCGAGTTTTATGCCGGAAAACAGGATGACGGAGGTATCGTGTCCTGTAACCATAGCTGTGCATCTTTTGGATATATGATCAAAGACATGCGAATATAAAGCTTTGACAGAATCAGAAGTGCTGCTGGATTTATACTCATGTAATTTCATACAAAGTATTTACTATATCCATAGAAAAATACAAAAGAATATGAGTTAGAAAATCATTTGAAATAGCGACGAAGGTGATCACTGTTCCAGGCCCTTGGGAGTTCTACTCCATCTGTAGTTTTGAGCTTAAAGGTACCGTCGAGGAGCTTTTAGTCGATGACAAATGGACCTTCCCAATTGGGGCCAAAGACTCCTGTTGCAGTCATGATTTTCATTAACACCAGGTCTCCTATTTCGAATGTTCTATGCCTGACCTTTTGATTGAAGTGTCGAGCAATTCTTCTCTTATGGGCGACCATTCTAAGTTCTGATTCAGTCCTTCTCTCCTCGAGTAAATCAAGAGCCTCAAGTTGCAGCTTTTCATTCTCTTCTTGGTTAAAATGAATTCTGCGGTGAGTTGGAACCTCTAACTCCACAGGTATCATTGCTTCTGAACCATATGCCAAGGAGAACGGAGTATGCCCAGTTGCAGTTTTATGAGTCGTACGATAAGCCCATAGGGCAAGTGGCAATTCTTCAATCCAGTTGCCCTTAGCTTTCTCAAGACGCTTTTTAATGGTGGACTTCAGGATTTTGATGACTGCCTCAACTTGCTCGTTGGCCTGCGGGTGGGCAACTGCTGCAAAACTTTTCTGAATATGGTATTTGTTGCAGAAATCCTTGAATTCATCACTTTCAAATTGCGTGCCATTGTCGGTGATAATTTTCTGTGGAACCCCAAACCTGCATATGATATTTTTCAACACAAAGTTGATTACCTTCTTTGATGTGATAGTTGCCAATGGTTCAGCTTCAGCCCATTTGGTAAAGTAATCCATGGCCACTATAGCATATTTGAAGCTTGATTTTGCGGTAGGTAGTGCTCCAATCAAGTCTATGCCCCAGACAGCGAATGGCCAAGGACTCAACATTTGTGTCAACTCAGTTGACGGAGCTCTTGGAATTTTTGCAAATTTCTGGCACCGGTCGCATTTCTTAGTGAATGTCATTGAGTCGAGGTTTACATTGGGCCAAAAATAACCATATCGAAGGACCTTTTTGGCAAGAGTCTGTCCACCAACATGACCTCCACAATCTCCTTCATGTAGCTCCGCCAAAATCGCTTTAGATTCCTCCTTTGTTACACACCGTAGTAATGGCGTTGAATATCCACTCCTGTATAAATGACCATCTTGGACAAGATATAGGCGAGACTTTCGGAGCAGTTTTCTACGATCCTTTGGTTTCTCAGGAAGTGTTCCGTGAAGTATATAGTTTTTAATAGGGTTCATCCATGAGTCGGGCTCGTTGGTTGTTTCCATGACCCAGTCTATATCGGATTCCTCAATGCTGGAACTAGATAATACTTCCACAGGAACTAGATCGAAGATTTGAGGATCTCCGGTGCTAGCTAGCTTTGATAAGGAATCTGCCTTCCAATTTTCCCTGCGAGGAATATGAGAGATAGAATAATATTCCAAGTTGTCGAGAAGTTCTTTGGCTTTAAGCAGATATGTCGGAAGCCTTCCCATCTTAGTCTGGAATTCACCTTTGATTTGGGAAACCATTAGCTGTGAATTGCTGAATATTAGTAGACTTTTCAAGCTTAATTCTTTTGCAACCCGCAATCCTCCGAGTAACGCTTCATATTCAGCCTTGTTGTTGGTGATGGGGAATTCGAATCGCAGAGCACAGCATACATGTCGTCCTTCTGGGGTTTCGAATACTATCCCTGCCCCAGCACAATATTCATTCTTAGCGCCATCAACAAAAAGTTTCCACCTAATGGCCAATTCGTTAGTTTCCTCCATTTCCTCTCCCCTTTTTGTGAATTCAGCGATAAAGTCGGCCAGAGCTTGCCCATTTATTGCTTTTCTGGGGTAGTAAGTGATATCATATTGGCTGAGTTCAATATTCCATTTCAGGAGTCTCCCTGAAGTTTCTGGACGGAACAACACCTGTTTCAAGGGTTGATCGGTAAGGACTTTAATAGAGTGGGATTGGAAATAGGGTCTGAGCTTTTGTGATGCGATGAGCAAGGCATATGCAAGCTTTTCTATCCTTGGATAATTCATCTCTGCCCCAGTAAACCTTTTGCTAATGTAGTATACTGGCCACTGCACTTTGTCTTCCTCCCTAACGAGTGCTGCGCTCAGCGCATGGGATGACACTGCAAGGTATAAGAGCAAGCTTTCTCCATCCCTAGGCTTCGATAGCATGGGAGGGGATTCCATGTGCTTGATGAGATCTTCAAATGCTTGCTGGCATTCGGGAGTCCACTGGAAGCTTTTCTTTTCCTTTTTTAATCCATCAAATAGGGGAATACACCTGTCCGTTGCCCTTGAGATGAAGTGGTTCAATGCTGCTACCTTGCCATTTAAGCATTGGAGTTCTTTCTTAGTCGGTGGGGCTTGCATTTCTCGTAAAGCAATCACTTGTGATGGGTTTGCTTCAATGCCCCGAGCATTTACCATGAAACCAAGAAATTTTCCTGATGCTACGCCGAACGAGCACTTAAGTGGATTGAGCTTCATGCCGTATCTCCTCAGGATTTGGAACATTTCATCAAGATCCTCTATGTGATTCTTTGCCTCTTTGGATTTTACCAGCATGTCGTCAACATAAACCTCCATAGTCTTTCCAATTTGAGTTTTGAACATCGCGTTCACCAAGCGTTGGTAGGTGGCACCTGCATTTTTCAAACCAAACGGCATTACCTTATAACAATATAAACCACGATCAGTTTTGAAACTGGTACTATCCTGGACTGGCTCATGCATCATAATCTGATTGTATCCAGAATATGCATCCATGAAAGACAATAGTTCATGCCCCGCCGTTGCATCAACAAGTTGATCAATTCGAGGTAGGGGAAACTATCTTGTGGGCAAGCCTTATTCAAGTCAGAATAATCAACACACACTCGCCATTTGCCGTTTGTTTTTTTCACAAGGACCGGATTGGACACCCAATTAGGATAGGTGGATTCTCGAATGAAATTATTCGTCAATAGCCTATCCACTTCATCTTTCAAAGCTTCAGACCTTTCTGGGCCCTGTATCCGTCTTTTCTGCTTCACCGGGCGCACGTTGGGGTCAATATTCAGCTTATATACTATTACGTCTGGAGGTATCCCGCACATATCTGAGTGACTCCAAGCGAAGACATCCAAATTTGCTTTCAAAAAACTAATCAATTCCTTTTGCAGCATAGGGTCCAATTGGGAGCCTATCTTTATTAGCTTATCTGTATCACTATCATGGATCTCTATGGAAATGGTAGCTTCAGCTGTTGCTACCTTTTCATCCCCTACACTGATTTTTCGTGGGTCCATATCTTCCTGCATGTCGTTATATGTTCCAGCACAGGGGATGGTCATTAATTGCTATAAAGGAGCTTCATGGATGCAGAGAGGAGTCTCCTCATCCTTCTGAATTTCGTATTTCCGAGCTTCAATCAGTTCTGCCATATAGCATTCTCTTGATTCCTGAGGATCCCCTTTGATAACTCCCACCCCATTTGTGGTCGGGAACTTCATCATCAAGCACCAAGGAGCAAGAGCTATCCTGAAGTCGGCAAGTGCTGGCATTCCCAAGAATGCATTGTACCCTGAAGGTGAGTCAATTATAACGAAAGATTGTATCATGGAGACTTGCCTCTCTCCCTCTCCTAGCTCTACAAGGAGATCAATCACACCTATTGGCTGAGTTGGTACGCCAGTGAACCCGTGTATTTTGTCTTTGCTAGCTCGCACATTATCCATGGATAGACCCATTTTAGAGAAAGTACTATAAAAAAGAACATTCACGGATGCTCCGTTATCAATCAACACCTTCTTTACTATTGCTGGACCCAAGCCAATGGTGATTACCATTGGGTCGACAGTTGGAAACAACATTCCGTCGGAATCCCGATCCCGGAAGATAACATCTTCGCAGGATGTTTTAGGCATTTTCCGACGAAGAGAATTATTGCAAACCTCAAAACCGTCTCCTTTTAGAATGCTTCTTGGTTCATTAGTATACCTGATCATATCCTCCCAAGTATCCCCTGCAGGATGAGGTCCGCCACTGATTATATTGATAACAGGTCGAGGAATATTCGCAGGTGTTCTTCTGTCTTGACTTGGATGGACCTGCTGCCCCTGGGCAGGCTCGGTATCTGATGAACGCTTTACATACTCCTGGAGACGATTTTGCCTTATCAATTCTTCAATCAAGTTTTTCAGGTGTCGACATTCATTAGTGTCGTGTCCCGGTCGATTGTGAAATCGACAGAACCTCCCTGAGTTTGCAGCTTCTTCAGACACCTTTACTGGCTTTGGGCTCGGATAGCACTCTGCATCCTTCGTTGCCATATATATATGCTCGATTGTATCGTTCAACGGAGTAAAATCCGTTGGCTTGAAGAAACGCTGTTTCTTGGAGTCCTTATCATTTCTAGCATCATTACTGCTTCCTCTCTTTTGACCTTCCCCAAAATTTTCTTGACTATTCTTTTTGGGAGCTTCCTTCCTTTCCGGGACCCCCTTAGTTTTGACATTGCCAACGGAATAGATAGGATCATCTTCAAGACACATGTATTCCTCAGTTTTGTCATAAAATTTCTCTAGCGTCTCAAGTTTCTTTCTTTTTAGCCACCTTCCGAACTCAGACAGCTTATCAATGCCCCCCTTTAAGGCCATTAGAATTAGCCTTGGCTCTTGGGTCCCTACTTCTGCAGCAGCAGCATTAAAACGATTCAAGAAAGACCTTATCGTTTCACCAGGAGCTTGTTCTAGTTCATTGAGGGACACGATATCTCTGACCTTTGTTGTTTGGAGGCGGAACTGGTCTCGGAAGCATCTTGCCAATGTGGCAAAGATATCAATAGATCTGGGAGGCAACTTTGTGAACCATAATGACGCAACCCCCTCCAAATATACCAGGAAGTATAAGCACTTAAGCTCGTCAATTGCTTGTGCCCCATCCATGTGTTGATCGTATCGGAACAAGAACACATTAGGGTCACCTGTCCCATTATATGCTTGGATGGTGGGCGGTTTGAACTTTCGCGGGAAGGTCGTTTTCTTGATTCTTTCGGTAAGGGGGGTTTTAGATGGCGCGAATTCCCATTCTGCTTCATTGTCGTTTCGGTGCTTGTCCTCCTTCATGATCTGTCGGACCATCTTCAGAAGGCGATCCTTCTCGTCGAGGCTTTCTGCGGGGCGGACGCCTGTGTCTTGGCCGGAGGCTTGCCTTTGCAAACCTTCACGGTTGCGACTTAGGGGCCCTGGTCTTTCTCGATTGGAAAGTGCCCCTTTGGCAGCATCGACAACTCGACAAGAAGTAGCTTCTCCATTATGGTTCCAAGCGGCTTGCTTTGGATTATCGGGCTTTCCTTTAACAGGATTAGAGATTTCTTGAAAAGATTTTTCCCGATTTGGACTAGAAGAAGAAGAACCAGCATCCTCTGCACGAATGGGCTTAGAGGCCACCTTTGCCGTAGCGGCCTGAAGAGGAAAGAGCGAATCAAGTTTTGTCAACATGGTTTTGTTAGCTATCTCTAGCTGTTGCGTCAATCCAGCGACAGCTTGATCAAGCTCGCCTCTTGTGACATTCACACATCCATTAGATGTCTCTCCCACTTCAAATCGGTTAGCCACGGGGGTCTCATCCCGATTTTCTCCGTTAGAGATTCTAATTCTAGCTTCCTTATTTGCTTTTGGCGGCATTATTTCAGAAAGCAACTTGAACTTTGAGGAGAGTTCGTTGGAAGGTCCAAATCGCAAGCTGGAGCGAGCTATTTTAAAGCTTGGCTTCAAGATCTCAAGATCTCCGTAGTATATTTGATGCCAGAAAGTAGATCTGGCCCCACGGTGGGCACCTAATTGTTGATACCGAAAATTGTATAACAACCAAAATGGTATTTCTAAACACGTTACCTAATTAGAGGCGAGATGCTTAGAAAGCACGTCACCTTTTCAGAGGCGGGGCGTAAGAAAACCTGTAGAGTTGTGTGAGGCCATATCTAACATTCAAAAGCATCAAAATACCAAAATAAGGAAAGAAGACAAGAATTTTATAGTGGTTCGACTCTTAATCAAGTCTATGTCCACCTTGAAGATTGGATTTCATTAATCAACAAAAGATTACAACATTTGCTCCATTATACATTCATACAAGCTCCTTTGACATGCATTTGTCCTTACAACCAATTGAAAGAATTGATGAAAGCTTGAAGTATTTTATGCCAATCCCTCCATGGAAGCCATGGATGAAAGCTCCTTAGATCTTTGGGTGAATGATCAAGAAGAAATGAAGAAGTGCGTGAAATGCTTATGCTTGTTCCTCCATGAAAGCTATGCTCCACATGCTCCAATGTTCCATAGGCTTATGATTGATGATAGGGAAGAGAGGTAGGAATGCTTGGAGAAATCCCGAAAGCAATTAGGCAGCACCTCCTCGTAGTTCCAGAAAAGTCCCCCCAAAATGATGGAGGTAGGGTCCTATTTATAGGCAGAGAAATGGCTGAAACCTTGTATGCAGGGGCCTGGTCGGTATTTTCAGTATTTACAGAAATGCCACTGCCAGTTGTCACCAGTTGTTTCCAGCTGTCACGCCATCACAGGTCGTTTCTAGCGCTTTGGCCGACCAGGAGCTTCCGCCAGAAGAAAGGACGACCAGGAGGCTAGAATGCGGAGCGGACCGACCAGGATGCTTCGAACAAACGGACCAGGAAGCCTTGAAGCTTGTTGGTGCGATCAAGAGTTAGTAAACGACCAGATACCTTGTATTTTTGGAGCGACCAGGGATCTTCTGTACTTTTGGGATGATCAAGAGCTTTGGTATGTTTAGAGCGACCAACTATCTTGAATATTTGGAGCGATTAGTAATCATTGGCCTTCGGAACGACCAGAAGCTTTGAGGCTGGTTGGAGTGAACGAGAGGCTAGCGAGCGACCAGATGTTCCGTATATCCGGAGCGATCAGCCTTCTTTGGCTTTTGGAGCAACCAGCTTCGGATCGACAATTTCTTTTGGCTTTTTTGGAGCGACCAGCGCTCAATAGAGCGACCAGATTTAGAACGACCAGGATTCTTGCGCTACGACCGCTCCCTTTTAATAACGACAGAACCGATCCCTTCTTCAAAATGCTTAAAACCGACCCATATTCACTTGGATCGATCAGATGGATAACAAATTGAGAGATATAATGAATGTTTCATCTTCAAGGTAATTTGCACTTCTTTTTTTTCATACGTGTGTTATTATTATTTTCGATTTGTTTTGATGTATTTATTATTATTTATAAGGCTTCTTTTGTGAGATTAAATTTCAATACATTTGTGCAACTGTGCATACAAGTATGCTAATATTTTTATTATGTGCTTACAAGTATAAAACTATTTTGTATTTTGGATAACAAATGTATGCAATTGTCATGAATATGTGCATACAAGTATGCAACTATTTTGTATATGTGCATATAAATACGCAACTTTTCTTAAATAGTGGATAAAATTGTACACTTCTAATTTGAATATGCGCATACAGATTTGCAATTGTTCCCTATATGTTCATACAATATGCAACTATTCTGAATATATGTAATACAACTATTATTAACAGTTGCATAAAAGTTTGATGATATTCTGGATATATGTGTACATGTATGCATATAATTATAATATGCTGCAAACATATGTGTAGTTTTAATTGATTAATGCTGATAAGGTTTATTAATAATTCTCTTCTTTGTATAACAGTGTTCCTGCTAATGTTGGTGTATTGGTCTTGTTGAAGTTTGGGAATGATAGCTTTTCTATACATCTTTATTTTGATAGTACTGTTGATATTGTAAGAGATGCTGTTTGTGGTAAATGGATTGATTTAAGTCCATTGTCATTTGAATTGTATCACATTAGAGATGGCTTGAGAAGGAATATTCAAAGTAATTCTGATCTTCGATCTATTCTAATGTTGGCTGCACATAATCATGAGGATTATTTGGTTTTTTTTGTTGAGGTCAATCGTAGTAGTTCGTCAGGTAACAATGCTAGGTCAGATGATGTTTCTTGTGGTAGTGATTCTTCTTTTTCTAGTACATGTGATTCAAACAATCAATTGAAATAATTGTTGAGAAGTGATTTGAATCAACCTGTTTTTTATGGTGTTGGTCAGCAATTTCCAGGAGGTGTTACTGAATTTATGTTGTATGTGATGATGTATAGTATGAAGACTAGATACAAGCTTAATTTGGTTAAGAATGACAAGGAAAGAGTTACAGCCGTTTGTTCTAAGCAAAATTGTACTTTTAGGATTCATGCTTCTGTTAAGTTCAATCTTCCTGGCTATTTTGTTTTAAAGAGATTTCAACCTGATCATACTTGTGGTGCAGGAATTCATGATATAAACAATCATGCTGTATCCAGCAAATTCATTAAGTTGTTAGTTTATGATCATATTCATTCTAATCCATTAATGAAGATCAAGGACATTGTTAATTTGTTTCAAACCGAGTATAATGTTATTTTGAAGTATTACTATGCTTATAGTGGGAAGAAGTTGGCATTAGAAGAGTTACATGGAAGCGTTATAATGTCATATCATCATTTGTAGTCATTTTGTGATGTTGTTGTTACTACTAATCCTGGGAGTAAAGTTGTGTTGGAGTGTAATGATGATACACGTCAATTTGAAAGGGTTTTTATTGGTTTCGAAGCTTGTGCACATGGATTTTAATATTGTTGTCCTTTAATTTTTGTTGATGCTACTTTTATGAAAGGAAGAGCTCAAGGTTGTTTGATGGCTGCTACTGGTAAAAATGGAAAAATGAATGTATGGTGTTTTGTCAGTTTATAACTGTATATGTATACATAATAGTATGCAGTTATATTTATTATATGCATTCATGTATGCAACTATTCTGGATGAATGCATAGGGATATAATAATCTTCTATATGTATGCATACAATTATGCAGCTATTCTTAATACATTCATAGAAGTATGTAAATATTATGAATACATGCATTCATTTGCATGCATCTATTCTGAATAAGTGCATACTTGCATGCATATTTTTTGAATAAGTGCATATATGCATGCATCTATTGTGAATAAGTATAAATATTACGAATACATGCATTCATTTGCGTGCATATATTCTGAATAAGTGCATACTAGCATGCATCTGTTCTGAATAAGTGCATATATACATGCATTCATTTGCATGCATCTGTTCTGAATAAGTGCATACTTGTATGCATCTGTTTTGCAAATTTGCATTCAAGTATGCTATTATTTGGAATACACAATAATGCAACTGATCTAAAAATTTGCAAAAATTATTTATAATTGTTGCTGATTTTATTTTTTGTTTAATAATATGTTTGTTTCTGTTAACAGGATTTTTTTCTTTAGCAATTGCTATTGTGTCCGAGGAAGATGAAGACAATTGAATTTGGTATTGTGAACAACTGAAAGAGTTTCTTAAGGATGATAGTAGAAGCTTTGTTTTCATTTCTGGTCGTCATCCTGATATTCTTGTTGCTATTCCGAAAGTGTTTCCAAATTCAGTTCATGGTTCTTGTTTTTATCATTTGAACAACAATTTAAAGGTTGCTCTAAAATCTGAATTTTCCAAATCAAACAAGAAGTTGTTATTAGATTTGTTTGCATGAGTTGCTTATGCTTCTAATTTGATTGATTTTAATGCTGCATTGAAGAATTTTAGAGATGTTGGTGGATCCAAAGTGGTAATTTTTTTAAGCGGAATTCCTTTTGAGAAGTTTGCAAATGTTTTTTTCCTGGTTGTCCTTATGGTGAGAAGTCTTCTAATTGTTCGGAGAGTTTTAACAAATGGATTTTAGAGGAAAGACATTTACCTATTACTGCCTGTTTGGATAAAATTAGAATGAAGTTAATGAAACTTATGTCTGACCATCATGAAGTTGCTTCTACTTGGAATAGTGTTTTATGTTCTGTGATTGAAACTCGATTAAGAAACCTTTATTTGGAAGGAGCTTCATGGTTTGTTATCAAATCAAGTGAATACGTGTTTGAAATTCATTCTCCCGTCCATCAATCCGTTGATTTACATAGTCGAGTGTGTTCTTGTAACATGTGGCAAATTAATGGTTTTCCTTGCTCTCATGTTATAATATGTATTTTAAGTTGTGAGAAGTTGGATGTGTATGACTACATCGAAGATTACTTCAAAGTTTCTTATTTTCGATTAGCTTATTCTCATGCAATCAATCCTATCATAGACTTTATGGGTGAAGATGTTGCAATTGAAGATGCAATTATAGCTCCTCCAAAAGGTAGAAGAATGCTCGGTCGTCCATTGTCTTCTAAAAGGTTAAAATCTGCTGGTGAATTTACAAAGACTATTAGATGTGGGTTGTGCAAAAAGTTGGGGCATAACAAAAGGACTTGTTCTTCACAAGGAAACTAATTGCAATTTGGTTTAGTATTTTGATATGTTTGTAACTAGTTTGAATTTTTCTGTTTTGTTGTTTACTTTTTGTAACCAAGTTGAATATTTCTGTTATGTTTGTAACTTTGGTTTATTATTTTAACGTTTCTGTGCTGAAGTTAGGTTTTGTATTTTGAATATTATTGTCAATATATGTGTTCTGTTTTGCATACATGTATATATGCATACTGTGAATACTGTGAATGAATGTAAGTAGCCTGTTCTTTTCCTGTATATATGCATACATGTATGCTGCTATTTAGAATGTTTAGCATTCTAGTATGTAACTTTTCTATATAGATGCATTCATTCCGGCTATAAATTTGTATACAGTACATATATATACTGTGAATTTGTGTTTAGTGTTTCTGTGATGAAGTTTGGTTTATTGTTTATGTGAATACTGTGTATGAATGTAAGTACCAGTTTTTTTTCCTATATATATGCATACATGTATGCTGCTATTTCGAATATTAGCATTTTAGTATGCAACCTAGCTATATAGATGCATACATTCCGGCTACAAATTTGTATACAGTACATATATATTCAGATTTTCTTAATATGAGCATATGATTATGCATTTATAATGATTAGATGCATACATTCGAGTAATAAATTGGTATAAAGAATATAAATTCACGTTTTCTAAATATACGCATATAAGTATGCAAGATATGTACATAATAGTAGGCGGTTTTTTAACAATTAATTGAATCAGCAACAGTAATGTAAGAAATATAAGTAAAATCAAACGAACTTAACTCAGTATAAAAAATTACACATTGATTCAGCTTGAAAACTAGATAATCACTTGCCAGTAGTTCATACATTGTACTTTAGTCAGAATATTTACAATGCTTTGATCATTGCATTTTAGCAAAAATATTTATAAGAAGTGAAAAGACCATTTTCCACAAATTTAAGCAGAAGGTTTGTTTGCATCTGAAAATATAAAGTTCTGTGTCAGGTCTTCTTCTGGTGTCCAACTATGAGTTTTGCAATTGAGAAGTTCGTAAGTAAGCTTGGCCCATTGTAGATAAATAGTCGCAGGCTTGTACATTTCATCCTGTTTATCAATTTCTTTGTACTCGCTTCTCTGTTTCATCATGTTAATGACGAACATTCCACAATCGACCCTGCAGAATTTGTAAAACATGATTAATATTATGCTAGTATTTAAGAAAGCTGCATACAAGTATGCACATATTCATACTATATCAGTAAATAATTGTAAATACAAGTATGTAAATACAAGTATGCACACAAGTGTAAAAATAATTGTAAATACAAGTATGCAATTATTTTTATTTACTTACATGGCGCCTTGTTGTGGGCAATTAGCAATTTCAAGTTGTCCATGTTTTTGAAAAATCTTGTTCTCTAGCTTTTTCAGCAATCCACAGATGTAAATTCTCTGTATATGTACGAAAAAAATACATACATATGACTATTTATAACAGTTTAGATACTAGTTTGAATGTCAATTATCTTCAATTTACATACAAAATCTCTTGCAAGTCTTTGGTGATTTCCTCCTTCACAACGATTTTTGTTGGAATCGTAATGTATCCATCTTCTACCGTCTTTTATAAATTCTAACAATGAAAAATGGTTTCCCTCGTGGATAGGAATCAATATTTTTGTGCTTGTGTTGTAGAATGTTTGCACTTTTTTATCTATCAAATACTCTCTATTTTCTGATGATTCATTCTTAATTAATGCCTGTAATTGCAATCATTTTAGTGACCAAAATTTTTGATGTTACAAGAGAATTTTGCTAGAAAATTAATAAAAACTTACAGAAGCAATAGTTCTGATGTACATGATTTCTGGATGGTCGTTGTTGAGCTCATGTGCACACCAGTCAATTATCTGTTTAAATTAGTAGATTGTAAATGTTAAGGAAAACTTCCAGCTAATAATCACCATATGAAACTACATTTGAATTTGATTGCGGTTATACCTTGAGTCAAGGAATCCTCCAGCTATTAAATCAGCCAATGAAACTCCAAAAATGTATATGTCTGCGTCGCCATTAAGGTATGCGCTTCTACTGCTAATTTATGTAATATATTTAGAGAATTTCTAGAAATATATTAGCACTGATCTATGCATCTAATCTTAATAATTGCACATATATATATATATGCAACTTTTATTTTTAATTAAAACATTTAGAAAATTTAATTAAGTTTTTAAATTTTTTTACTCTAGGTCTGAATTTGAAAAATATGCTTCTAGTTTCTAGATTTGATCCTCTGGTAGTTGCTTAACATTGTTAAATTTCCTGACGTCCATTTTTGTTCGTACATTCGTTTCTTCTGATGTTATTCTCATCTCATAATCCTCAACAATCACAATTTCTGTTTGTTCCTGTTTTTTCTGTTTTTTTGGGCTGCAGCTGAGAATAATATAAGATATCAGCAATGTATTGATGGAAACTTTCTATTTGGAACATTATTACCATTAGAAATTATTTTTATTTATTTTTTGCCTTTTTGCTTTCTAACATTTTGAAGCTTCGGCTTCTTCGGCTTCCCGTTGTCATTAGTCTTCTCCAGCTCCTTTATGTCTTTTGATTTTTCATCATCAGTTTTATGATCATTATTCTTCTCCATGTTATCTATTTACATATTATTAATCTCATCAATAATTGAATAGATGCACACACGCAAGCAACTATTCAGAAATAGCTGCACACAAACATGCAACTATTTTTGAATAGTTGCAAACAAGCATAGAACTATTCTGAACAAATGTACCCAAGCATGCAACAATTAGTAATAGATGCACATAAGAATGCAATAATTTGTTATACTGTATTGCTTGAAACTAAATAATGTGTTCATTATTTATTACCATCAGAATACTATAATTATTTTTTTACCTTTTTCCTTTTCCACCTCCTTCTGTTCTTTCTCCACCATGTTCTTTTCTTTCTCCATCTCCTTCTCTGGCTTCTTTGGCTCCTGTTTCTTCTCCACATCTTTCTGTTTTTTCTCCGCCTCCTTCTCTGGCTCCTCTTCCTTCTGTCCAACCTCATCATTGTTCTTCTCTGTATCTACTTCCATGTTATCAATCTGATCAATATTTCTTGTATCAGCTTTTTTATCTTTATCCTGCATGCCAACATCTAATTTTTTTTGCGGTTCTTCATTTCCTTCATCTTATGCAGTGTTTTCTTTTTCCATATTATCTCTGTCAACATTTTCATTCTTGTCACCTTCGGCACTTTTATTCTCATCATCATCAGCATTATTATTCTCATCTTCATTTTCATCGTTCATATTAAGATTTTCCTGCTTTTCATCCTCACTCTCATCATTATTTTCACTTTCATTGTCATCGTTCATATTATCATTTTTCTGCTTTTCATTCTCACTCTCATCGTCATACTCAGCCTCACTTTCATTGTCACTTTCATTCTCAATCTTATCCTCATTATCCTTTTCCTCTTCATTATTCTTGCTTTCATTGTCATTATCCTCACTTTCATTATTATCCTCATTTTCAATTGCATTTGCATCTTTTATTCGAAGTTGTACTTTTCTTCCCTTTTCTTCACTCTCAGTGCTTTCGTCACTCTCAGTGCTTTCTTCACTCTCATTAATTTTCTCACTATCAGCGTTTTCGTCACTCTCTTTATTTTCGTCACTTTCATCTTCTTTAGATTCATCACTGTCAGCAAGTCCTTATAGTCTTTTTTTTAACCTTAAATTTTCCTGTTTAAGTTGTTTGTTTTCTTGTTGTAGCTTTACCATCAAGCTCGTGTAATTTTCCACCCATTTCAGGTAAACTGCTTCGTACTCTTTGTCTTTGTAAATAGCTTGTTCTAACAGTTCTAAATCCTTTCCTTGGGACTCCTGAAAACAAAGGTAGCAAATGTTCAACTAATATTGAAAATAAATGCTATAATGTATGCATCTGTAGAAAATAAGTGCATACATCCATGCATTTTTTATACAGATGAATACCAAGAAGCATCTGTTCAAAATATATGCACAAATATATGAAACTGAACTTGACTGTTGTGAATAGACACATAGATGCGTGCAATTGTTATGATTATAATCATACATGGATGCACCTCTTTATAATAGATGCATACATGTATGTAACTATTCCTATATATCTGCATAGCTGTATGCAACATTTTTAATATGACACTAAAAAATTATTCAAAATTAAATATCACTTACAGTTGTGTATTTGATGTTTATTAACATGTTTGGCTTCAACAATTTTATATCACATTTTGCAGCCAGTAGATATACATCACTGTATTCTTTCTTTGTATTTTTTAGAACATAGGTTTTTTCGCAAACCCACCACTGGAAAAAAAAATTATTTATTATTAGAATGAACAATAATTAAATAAGAAACATACAAAAAAGATCAAAATAGTACTAGCAATAGTGTCACACAAGCATTAATCTTGCGTGGTGTATCACTGTATTTTTCCACTTGGGTTATGAGATGGTTGTGTATGGTTTTTGGCCAAGATATTTTCATTAATTTTTGGCTGCATACACAATATGGAATCAAGGTCCATGGTAAGCTGTATTTTGTGTTTATTAGAAGAAATGTTGCGGCCAAATAAAGAAGAATAAGCTTCACTGCATCAAATTTTGCTTCGGCTGTGTCTTCTTTTAATGTCAAAAAATCTGTCTCTTTATATTTTTCTTGTTGACTGAGGCTTCTCCTTTAAAATATCTTTCCATGAACGATTTATATTCTTCATCTTCCTTCTCGTTCTTTTTCAAGTGCCCTGTTGTTTTTATTATCTGTCCTTGTATTGGAGCACCTAGTAAATCTGCAACATCTTCTTGTGTAAAAGTTAGCATCATATCACCAAACTGAAAATATTTTAAGTTCTTCTTGTAGTTCTTGATGATGAGATCAATTGTAGAATTTTTAATGGTTTCTGCAGGTGATATGAGCCTATCAAAAATCATGTTAATAAACTTGTAGAGTGGTAGTTTTTTCAAATATTTTGAATGTTGTGCTATAAATAGTTGATCTTTGTTTATGTCTTCCACCAACTCAATGAACGCCTTAATATTATTTCTGTAAACATTGTCCTTCCTGGGAAGCATTTGTTCATCTTCAATTTTCCTTCGTTTGATTATTGGTGCATGTTTTGAAAGGTTTTCTGGGAGAATTATTGTTGTTTCTTTTTGAATCTCTTCATTATCACCTTGTTCAACATTTGCTCTCTGTAATAAGGGTTAAAAAATTATTTAAATAAGTTTTGAATATATGCAGATATTTGAGCACTTTTGTGCGACTATTCTTAATAAAATTACAAATAAAATTACACAAGCGTGCAACTATCATAAATAATAACACACAAGTATGCAACTATCTTGAATAATAGCACAGAAGTGTGCAACTATCCTGAATAAAAGCATATAGGAAAGAAAATATCCTGAACAATAGAATATAGGAATGCAACCATCGTGAGTAAAATCATAGAAGCATGCAACTATCTTGAATAAAAGAACGTAATAATGCAACTATCCTTAATAAAAGCACACAAGCATGCAATTATCCTGAATAAAAGCACACAAGCGTGCAACTATCCTGAATAAAAGCACACAAGTGTGCGACTATTTTGAATAAAAGCACACAAGTGTGCAACTAACCTGAATAGAAGCACGCATGCGTGCCACTATCCTGAATAAAAGCACGCAAGCGTGCAACTATGCTGAATAAAAGCACACAAGCGTGCGACTATCCTGAATAAAAGCACGCAAGCGTGGGACTATCCTGAATAAAAGCACGCAAGTGTGCGACTATCCTGAATAAAAGCAAGCAAGCGTTGGAATATCCTGAATAAAAGCACGCAAGCGTGCGACTATCCTGAATAAAAGCACGCAAGCGTGCGACTATCCTGAATAAAAGCACACAATCGTGCGACTATCCTGAATAAGAGCACACAAGGGTGCGACTATCCTGAATAATAGCACACAAGGGTGCGACTTTCCTGAATAAAAGAACGTATGCGTGCGACTATCCTGAATAAAAGCACGCATGCGTGCGACTATCCTGAATAAAAGCATGCATGCATGCCACTATCCTGAATAAAAGCATGCATGCGTGCGACTATCCGGAATAAAAGCACGCATGCGCGCGACTATCCTAAATAAAAGCACACAAGCATGCGACTATCCTAAATAAAAGTACACAATCGTGCGACTATCTTGAATAAAAGCACAGAAGCTTGCAACTATCCTGAATAAAAGCACACAAGGGTGCGACTATCTTGAATAAAAGCACACAAGTGTGCCACTATCCTGAATAAAAGCACGCATGCGTGCCACAATCCAGAATAAAAGCACGCATGCGTGCGACTATCCAGAATAAAAGCACGCATGCGTGCGACTATCCAGAATAAAAGCACGCATGTGAGCGACTATCCTGAATAAAAGCACACATGCGTGCGACTATCCTGAATAAAAGCACACAAGCATATGATTATCCTAAATAAAAGCACACAATCGTGCGACTATATTGAATAAAAGCACACAAGGGTGCGACTATCCTGAATAAAAGCACACAAGCGTGCGACTATCCTAAATAAAAGCACGAATGCGTGCCACTATCCTGAATAAAAGCACGCATGCGTGCGACTATCCTAAATAAAAGCACGTATGCGTGCGACTATCCTGAATAAATGCACACAACCATGCGACTATCCTATATTAAAGCACAAAAGGATGCGACTATCCTGAATATAACCACACAAGCGTGCAACTATCCTGAATAAAAGCACACAAGGGTGCGACTATCCTGATTAAAAGCACACAAGCGTGCAACTATCCTGAATAAAAGCACACAAGGGTGCGACTATCCTGAATAAAAGCACACAAGCGTGCAACTGTGCTGAATAAAAGCACACATGCGTGCAACTATCCTGAATAAAAGCACGCATGCGTGCCACTATCCTGAATAAAAGCACACATGCGTGCGACTATCTTGAATAAAAGCACGCATGCGTGCGACTATCTGGAATAAAAGCACACAAGCGTGCAACTATCCTGAATAAAAGTACGCATGTGTGCAACTATCCTGAATAAAAGCATGCATGCGTGTGACTATCCAGAATAAAAGCATGCATGCGTGCGACTATGCAGAATAAAAGCATGCATGCGTGCGACTATCCAGAATAAAAGCACGCATGCGTGCCACTATCCTGAATAAAAGCATGCATGGGTGCCACTATCCAGAATAAAAGCACGCATGCGTGTGACTATCCAGAATAAAAGCACGCATGCATGCGACTATCCTGAATAAAAGCACACAAGCGTGCGACAATCCTGAATAAAAGCACACAATCGTGCGACTATCCTGAATAGAAGCACACAAGCGTGCAACTATCCTGAATAGAAGCACACAAGGGTGCGCCTATCCTGAATAAAAGCACACAAGCGTGCGACTATCCTGAATAAAAGCACGCATGCGTGCCACTATCCTGAATAAAAGCACGCACGCGTGCGACTATCCTAAATAAAAGCACGCACGCGTGCGACTATCCAGAATAAATGCACGCATGCGTGCAACTATCCTAAATAAAAGCACGCACACGTGCGACTATCCTGAATAAAAGCACGCATGCATCCTGAATAAAAGCACGCATGCGTGCGACTATCCTAAATAAAAGCACACAATCGTGCGACTATCCTGAATAAAAGCACACAATCGTGCGACTATCCTGAATAAAAGCACACAAGGGTGCGACTATCCTGAATAAAAGCACACAAGCTTGCGACTATCCTGAATAAAAGCACGAATGCATGCCACTATCCTGAATAAAAGCACGCATGCGTGTGACTATCATTAATAAAAACATACAAGTATGCAACTATCCGTAACAAAATCATCCAAGAATGCAACTATCATGAATAAAATCACACATGTGTGCAACTATCATGAATAATAGCATAAAAGTGTGCAACTATCCGGAATAAAATTATGTAATCAAGCAACAAACATTAATAAAACCATATTAATAATTTTATCCGGAATAAAATTATGAATAACAACATTTACGCATGCGACTATCATTAATAAAACCACACAAACGTGCAAGAATTTAGAATAACAGCATTCAAGGATGCAACAATTTTATGTAACAGCAAATTTTGATAATAATTCGAAAAATCAGTAAATACTGAAGTTTTTTAGTAACTAAGTACAATATTTGCCACAATCACTTTCGATTACTGTTGTTTACAATCTATAATATACATTTTTCATAAACAGTGAAATATGAAATAAAGAATACAAAAATATACCTTCCCTCGCACCATTGTTGATAAAACGACAATGATTTTCAAGTTTTCAGAAGATCGAGATTAAGTGAAGATCGCGATTAGGGTTTGATTTATATTGCTGATCGACTGATTTAGAACAATGATTTGTTGTAAGTAGTCGCGGTTAGGTTTATGAGGCGTCGTAAGGGTAAAACTGGAAATAATAGACCCGCATTCAAAAATAAGGACCTAACTTTTAATGTTATAGCGGCTGGACTTTTTTTTAATTTTGAAAGTTAATAGGGATGTTAGCCTAACGTTCTCTAATGAATCTTTAATTAGATTGAAATGATCGAGAATGGAGTATCAGCAGTTTTGCTCCAGGCTATAGTTAAATCTTTAATTAGATTTGAACGTGAAATGGTAATTGAATTTACCGATAACACTGTGGTGTTAGATATGAAGTATTAACAGTTTTACTTCATGGGATGAATAGGTTGGGATTGGGAAATTAAAACAAATGATTACTTCAGTAAGGTTCGTTAATCCCGACTAATTTGGATAAACCATAATTTGGTTTGAATTGAATTCAAAAGAAGATTAAAGAATAAATTTAAGGAATTTATCTTTGATAAAATTAATGGGAACCTCTCCCTAAGAATGTGAAATTTAGCAACTAACTGAAGGTTAGTTAAGATGAATGTTTCATGGGTATTGATCTGATGTTGGTTTCGCCCTTCGGGGTTAATATTTGGGGAATTGTTCTCTTACTAATTTACGGTTAGTGACTGATGAATTGGAATGAGGCGTATGTTGTGTTTGTGTAACACTTGTTTATTATATACGCGAGTTATTTGGAAAGACCGGGTTTATCCCATTCTGAATAACTGATACGATGATAAGTCGAAGGTGAAGACGGTGGTTGAAGACCGGAGGTCTTCACATCGTTTGATGATTCCTGATGATCTTGATTGGGTCGTACACCCAAGAGGAGGGAATGAGTTGGTGATCGTCCAGACATACTTGGAGATCGATGGATATGCGAGGTACAAGGTGCCTCCGCTTTCGTTCAGACCTAAAACGGACTTGTAAATGGACTGTGTGTCTGACATTGGATATCGTTCTGTGTGATTGATGGATATCGGTTGCATGGAGTGGTTTTCCTATGTGTCATGCTAAGATGCAAATGACCAAAGCTTTTGTTGAAAAGCAAAGTCTTGTGGTTGATGATCAAAGCACCGCCTGATGGCATAGCTTTGTGTAGCGTTAATTCACGAGCCTCACACCCCGGTGTGAACCAAAAATGGGGGAGGACCTCAGGGAGGACTTGCGTTTCTTTCTAGCTAGAAGTGGCGTAAGTGGTTTTACACGCCCCGATGAGTTTGACTTATGTGGTTGTTGGAATGTGAGGCACCTCAGATATATCGGTGGCTATGTGGAGCCGATGGAGTCATTGGACTCATTGACGCCAAATAGGGCGAGGAAACGCAGTGTTCAGGCATTTTAATCCACATCGGTGGACCGGCACTGTCGCTCCAAGGGACGATGCGTTCTATTCCTAATACACGGGCTAGAGCATCTCGAATTCGGTAAGGATGATCCCTTGCCTTGGTTCACAGGTGGAAATCCAACTTCCAATACGTGACTTTGCGGTTTTGATTGTAGAGCCTAGTATGGCGACATATTGGTATGGGGAACTTATGCCATCTATGATTGATACTTATGATTGAAATTGTTTTGCCACTATACACTTATAGTAATAATAAAAGATGAAATTTAGCGTATCAAGCATTCTTTGGCTATTATAAGGTAAAACCCTATCCTCCGGCTTGTGTTGCATTGTGTGATGGGGCCTGGGTCTTATAATAGCTTCATTGTTCTTTATATAGCATTGCGATGTTGTTTTATGCACTGGTATTCTTGGGAGGAAACCTGTAACACCCCGTAATTTTATAACATTAAAATTCACAAATTAAAGTATACTTAATTTTTAGAAAAGAATTAAGTGAAATGGGTTGCGCAGAGAAATATATATATATATTGATATATATATATATATATAAATTAAAAATTAAATAAATAAATATGCGAAAAAGTTCAAAACAGCAAATTGGGAGGGGGAATAACTGAACCGGCCCATTTTTGAGGTCGACCCAGGCCCCGCTGGGTCGACCAGGAGTTAATCCAGGGTGTTTGGCTGCCAACCCGTGGGCCGATTCGCTCAAATGCAGATTTTACATTTGATTGGTTCTCATGGTTCAGGGTTAATCTAATGGTCCTAAATAACTTCCTACACCTATAAATACATCCTAATGCTAACCCTAAACCTAATTAAAATAGAATAGTTACCGTCATACCATCGCCATGGAAATCAATGGAGCCGCCGCCAACTAAGAAAGAAGAAGAGCAAATTCAATTCTAATTCTCTCAACCCTAAAGCAAAGCAAAACTCTCTCTTTTCTTCTCTAAATTATGAGTATGATGATCTTAACAAGATTATTATCATTTTAATTAGGTTGAGTTATGAATGGATTATGAGTAGATGATGCGAATTATCATATATGTTGTTGTAAACCCCTTTTGCTATCATGTATATTGTAAATCCAATGTTATGTGATGATGATATCTTATATGTTGTAAATCATGCTTTGATGATGTTATGTATGTTGAAAGTTTCTATGCTAAGTTGTGATGAATCATACATGTTAAAAAGGCCATGATGTTACCATCTATGCTAGTTAGTTCATATTAATTAAATCATCATGTTTGGGTTATGTTGATCAATATGACAAGTCACATATGCAAGTTAGATTGATTAGAAAAGTTATGAACATATACCAAGACATCTATTATGACATCTAGAATTATGTTATGACATATGTGATATCCTATGCTAGTTCACACCATCATTATGTTGCCTACAAGCCCCATATGCAAGTTTATGTATAGATTTGGGCTATGATCATATCATGTAAATTGAGACATTTAACAAGTTGACACCTTTTGATCCTTAACATGTGTAGCTTATGCAAGTTTCACCCCTATTATGATTAGATTTATTTTAATTATCTATATGTTGTGATAATTTATCTTTGTGCTAGGTGTTAGACTATACAAGTCTAGCCTATATTATGCGTTGAATAAGCAAACGTATAAACGTGGGGTAGGGGTAATATTAAGGATTTAATATTAAAATGTTGGGGTGCAATTGATATGATTTTGCATGCCATAAGCGGATGGCCATAATTGAGTCAATTATGGACATCATTAAAAGTTGGCTTAATTAATAATTTGAATAGGGAATTATTAAAACTGGGGTAAAAGATTTTAATTGTTAATCAATGCTTAGGACACGAGGTTGGACTCGTTTGTGACGTAAACCTGCCCGGACCCGCCCGGCAAATCCAGTGGTCACAAATGTCAGCCCAATGTGAGAGGTCCTAGGCCTAAACTAAAGCATAACGGTTGTAAAGACACGAGGTTAGACTCTTTTATGGTGTAAGACTGCCCGGACCCGCCCGGCAAATCCAGCTGCCATAAATGCCAGTCTAATGTGAGAGGTCTTTATGAGGTTATGGCCTGAATGAATTAAGAAATACTTAACCAGATAAACATGTAAGGTGGGACATGGGGGTTAAGTAGGTGCCTTGGTGGCATGAGGAATCTAAGGGGTGCCCTTAGTGGCATGTGAAATACGATTAGTAAGACTTAACCAAACACACATGTAAATGAACATGACAAAGAGGGTTAAGTGGGATATACTAGTGACAAGCTTAGGTGGGTAGCTTGTGGGGGCCCATTTCGACCAGTATCCCAAACGTATCTTTGTGGGCTCGACCCAAGTCGAGGACGGGAAACGCATGCTAGGTTCGACTGTAAGAGGCCAAAACGGGGAGCAGTGGCAATGCAAGTCCAACGGGTTTCGTATGCGTGTGTGGACCCGGGCTGGTAGGTAAGACGTTGTTGCATCGTGTAGGTATAAGCCGTGCATTCTCAAGTTGTATCGGGTTGCCACTTTAGGGGAGTGATACACCCCACTGTGGGGCCAGCACGGGTATCTACGAGTACGGAGCCGATCGAAAGTGGGTAGTGGGGTACACCTAGTGGAGATAGGGGCAGACGACACCTATGTAGTCAGCTAGGGGTACGTAAGGCTATTTATAAAGTTTCTATGTGAAGCAAGTGGGATCAAACAATAGGGTGACTGGTGTAGTGCAATGTAGTAATGTGCGGTGCAGTGTAGTAATCATTCGTTAGTAATTAGGTGTGCCTTTACCGTTATCTTTAACGTTATCTTAAACGCTATCTTTATCTTCCTAAGAGTTCATAGACATTTACTTGTCTTCCAGCTTATGCCTTAGTCTAGTTATTTTGATAATAGTATTGTTTGAATTGTCATACTCGCCAGACTTTATGTCTGACCCCCTCTAGTTCTATCCTTTTTCCCCCTCCAGGTCCTCAGGTTGGGCCCATCTCTAGTGGAGTTTGATTGAATTGCTTCATCTCTCTTTGGAAAGCTTGGACTGTTGAAGTAAAGTCCAGCTTGTTATCTTTTTGATGGCTATTTATGTAATGGGATTATGTATTTTGTTTTTATGAAGATGGATATTGTACTTGGTTATGATCTATGGTTTTATGATGTAACAAACATGTTTAATTTCCGCTGCAATAAAATGAAGTTTTAGATTTCCAAGTACTATTTATTATCTGTCTTGTTGTAATTTTTCTGTTCTATATTCACTTATAACCTCCATGGAAGTTAATGCATTCCCTTTGTGAGTGACATTAATGGACGTGGGGTGTTACATGTAGTATCAGAGCTTAAGGTTACCAGAACAGATAAAAATACTTTAGAAAAATAGTTATTTTTGGAAGAAGTGTTTTCAAAAACATGTTTTAATTAGAAATTTAAAGAGAAAAGTTTTTAAGAAAAACATAATCCCCAATAGCCACACATCTTTATCTTTCGAATTCTCCATTTTGAATCTTTCCTTTTTCGTTTCAGCATGGCTGAAGATCTTAATCTACCCGATGGTGTAACGATACCAGAATGGTATAGGAGGCTATTGGAGGCTAGGGCCACTGCAGGTCCAGCCAATGTTCCTCCACCACCAGTTGCACCCGTTCCTCCTCCTCCTCCTCGTGTAGATACTTTTGCAAAGACGTGCAAGGAATTCAAGGCTATGGGTGGAAAACCATTTCAAGGGTCAGAAACATTTGTGGAAGCTAGAGATTGGTTTAAGGAGGTGGAAGAATTGCTAGAAATCTTTGAAGTAGAAGAAGGGAGGAGAGTTCGTTTAGCAGCTTGTTTGATGAAGGGAGAGGCCTCGTTTTGGTCGGAGGTCACTAATGGGGAGCGTCCTGTTGACTCTTGGGCAGATTTCAGATGTAGGTTCGAGGCGAAGTTTCTCTCAAGGGCGGAAGAAAATCTATATATGGAAAGGCTATTGACATTGAATCAAGGAAGCTCATCAGTGAAAGAATATGTCAATAAATTTAATCAGTTAGCAAGGTTTGGCATAGACTTAGTAAACACGCCAGAGAAGAAGGCTCTAAGGTTCGTGAATGGCTTGAATGAACCATTGCAAGGGTTGGCTATGACCCACATCCCGATGGGGGCCACCTTTGAGAAGTTAGTATAAATGGCGCTCATGCATGAGGAGAAAAGCGCTAAAGCTGATAAGGCACCCGAGAAGAAGGGGGATCAGAAGAAACCACAACAGCAAAACAAGAAGGGTGGTAAAGACAATAACGGCAAGGGAAAGTAGAAATGTTTTAACTGTAGGACACAAGGCCATCTCAGCAAGGATTGCCGAAAGAAAAAGAGGACGGGCTGTTTTCATTGTGGCGATGCGGGACATTTAGTGAAGGACTGCCCAAAGAAGGGGCAGAGGGCAGGAGCTACCTCGGGAGGACAGGTGCAGGCTCTTATGGCACCAGGGCAGGCTAGGGGACAAGTTCAGGCTCTCGCGGTCCTACCGCTGCAAGAACGAGGTAGAACCATTTCTGTTGAAAGCTTAGTTTTTCTGTTTGATCATCATGTCCGTACCTTATTCGATTCGGGCGCATCACATTCGTTTACCTCTACATCATTAGTTGAATCACTGCACTTAAACACCAGTTTAGTAGAGGATCCCTTAGTTTCGAATCCAATAGGGGGCTCAGCTTATTTGTCTATGATGTATTTAGATTTGAAAATTTCCAGACTTAGCGTTGAATTTAGATGTGATGCTTATGTGTTGGGCTTCACGGGCTATGGGCTAATTTTAGGAATGGATTGATTATTCAGAAATGGGGCCGTTCTTAATTGTGAAAGGAGAGTAGTTAGGCTTGTGACTCGCCTTGGCAACACTCTCGAAATCTTTTGTAATCCCATAAATTCGGTTATGCTAAGTTATCTAGAATCGCTTGACGCGTCTGAGGAAAATATACGATCTGTTAGAGTGGTCCGAGAATATTTGGTTGTGTTTGAGGAGGTGAAGGGCTTGCCTCCGAAGCGGGAGATAGATTTTCGAATATATCTTGTGGATAATGCGAAACCAGTATCTTTGCCAGTATGCCATATGGCTCCACGTGAAAGGAGGGAACTCGATAAGCAAGTGAAGGAGTTGCTTGAGAAGGGGTTCATAAGACGAAGTATATTGGAGTGGGGTGCTCCAGTAGTATTTGCCACGAAGGCGGATGGGTCCCTTAGACTGTGTGTGGACTAAGAGAACTTAATAAACTTACTAAGAAGAACAGACATCCACTGCCGAGGATTGACGATCTCTTCGATCAGTTAGTTGGCGCCTCAGTGTTTTCACAGTTGGACTTAGCCACTGGGTTCCATCAGTTGAGAGTGGCTGAGGATAGCATAGACAAGACTGCCTTTAGGACTCCGGACGGTTTCTATGAATGGCTAGTGATGCCCTTCGGTTTGACAAACGCCCCAACATATTTTGTTGATTTGATGAGGTGGGTGTTTAGGGAGTACCTTAACAAATTCGTGGTAGTCTTTGTAGATGGCATCTTGATCTTTTCTAAGGATGAAGAAGAGCATGCCCTACATCTTAGGGAAGTGTTGGAGACCCTACGAGCGCATAGCCTTAAGGCTAAATTTTCTAAGTGTCACTTCTGGAGGAAGGAAGTACGGTTCTTGGGGCACGTGGTTTCCAAAGAAGGGATAGCCGTGGATCCCGCGAAGGTGGTGGTCATCCAAGATTGGAAGGTCCCTAAAAATGCTACCGAAGTGAGAAGTTTCTTGGGGTTGGCTGGCTACTATAGGAAGTTTATCAAAGACTTCGCAAATATATCAGCTCCATTGACACGCTTGACGAAGAAGAACCTAGTTTTCACATGGGACGTAGATTGTGATGATGCGTTCCAACGTTTGAAGAGAGCTTTGACTTCAGCCCCAGTCTTAGTATTGCCAGATGGGAGTAAGTCGTTTACCGTTTATACTGATGCTTGTGGGATAGGACTAGGCGCAGTCTTAATGCAAGAGGGTAGGGTAATAGCCTATGGTGGAAGGCAGTTGAGAGCGCATGAGAAAAATTATCCTACACATGACCTAGAGTTGGCCGTTATTGTTTTCGCGCTTAAGTCTTGGCGTCATTATCTTCTTGGCGAGAAATTCGAATTATTCACTGACCACAAGTCTTTAAAATATCTATTCTCTCAAAAGGACTTGAACTTAAGGCAGCAAAGGTGGATGGAGTTCTTAGCGTCCCACGACTTCGAAATAGCCTATACCCCTAGCAAGGGTAACATGGTGGTAGACACCTTAAGTAGAAAAAGATTATCCTTAAGTCCTTTGTTTGTTGAGCGGCGAAGTTTAGAATTCATTTCGATGTTTGACTTTAGACCTTCCGTTGACTTCGTACCCGGTTTGCTAGCATCCTTGGAGGTTAGACCTACGCTTTTGGGACGGATTGGCGAGGCACAGCGAGACAACCCGCAGTTGGTTGAGTTAGTAGAAAAACTAAAAGGAGGGGAGTCATCAAGCCATCTCCGTAGGTATACCCTAGACGATAAGGGTTTGTTACGTAGGGACGGTAGACTTTGTGTACCAAAAGACGATGACCTAAGGAAGACTATTCTTGACGAAGCACATCATTCGAAGATGACCATTCATCCCGGCGGGGACAAGATGTACAAAGACATGAAGAGAGTTTACTTTTGGCCGGCATGAAGAAAGATGTGGCCGAGTATGTCGCTAGATGCTTGGTGTGCCAACAAGTAAAAGCGGAGCAAAAGAAACCCGGTGGGTTGCTTCACCCATTGGAGGTTCCACTATGGAAGTGGGAAAGTGTCTCGACGGATTTTGTGGATGTATTACCGCGATCAAGGAAGGGTAATACGGTAATTTGGGTTATAGTAGATAGACTTACTAAAAGCGCCCATTTCATTCCTATAAAGAGTAAGAGGACTGCTCCATGGCTAGCCTCCGTATACGTTCGAGAAATAGTTCATTTGCACGGTGTTCCTTCTAGCATTGTGAGCGACCGCGATCTTGTTTTCACTAGCGAATTTTGGAGAAGCTTACAAGAGGCAGTAGGGACTCAGTTATGTTTGAGCACCGCATATCATCCTCATACGGACGGCCAGACTGAGAGGGTGAATCGCATTTTAGAGGATCTGTTGAGGCTATGTATCCTAGACTTTGGGGGTACATGGGAAGAGCATCTTCCATTGGTTGAGTTCGCATATAATAATAGCTTTCAGTCCAGCATTGGTATGGCACCATTCGAAGCTCTATATGGACGACCTTGTCGTTCACCTACATGTTGGTGGGAATCTACGGATAAGATCTTACTTGGGCCCGATATGATTAGGGAGGCTTCGGAGAAGATCGACTTGATTCGAAGGAGGATGAAAGCAGCACAGGATAGGCAGAAATCTTATGCGGATAAGAGGAGGACAAATCTCGAGTTTGAAGTTGGGGACATGGTCTTTGTCAAAGTGTCTCCATTACGGAACGTTTTTCGCTTTGGGTCCATTGGGAAATTAGCACCAAGGTTTGTAGGGTCGTTTCCTATTAAAGAGAAAATTGGACAGATGGCGTATAGAGTGGAGTTGCTCGAGAGACTTAGTGGTGTACATGACGTATTCCATGTGTCACATTTGAGGAAGTGCTTGCACGAGTCCGCGGAAGTGGTAGAGCCGAGCTTGCTTAGAGAGGTGGAGATAGAGCGTGATGCGATAATTCGACGAGCTCCTACGCGCATTCTTGGGTCGGAGATCAAGGGGTTGAGGAATCGAGAGGTCAGACTAATCAAAGTGCAATGGGGAGATGATGAGAGCAACGCTACTTGGGAGACAGAAGAGAAGATGCGTTCACGATACCCTTTTCTTTTTGAGGGTATGTCTTTTAATTTCTCCTTTATCGCTTAGCTTGTACTTATCTTATCTTTAGTATATCCTCTCGCTAGTATCTTTGACCTTTAGTTAGGATAATCCTATGGTTGGAACATGTGTTTGAGACATGTTATGTATGGTGGATGCAAAGTGGATGCAAGTGTTTGCTAGTGGTTGCTCGTGGATGCATATACACACACTATTAGGCACCAGATCGGCTCAGACACTTCACATTGTATATTGCATATATATGGATGTATTTAGTAAAATGGATGTATAATGGTTGTATTATCATATAGTTGCTGCATTCGGATGGATGGTTGTGCACGCATATAGAATTAATATGTATCATTAGGAATCTTTTGCATACATATTGGACGCATGGCACTATCATGAATTGCACTAAGGAGGTCGACTGAATCAGTAGACCGCCTAATTTTGCATTAGATATGGACATATACACACACTGTTCATATAAACATTAAAGCATTAGAAGTCTTTTAAGGACAATGGATGCTGGCGTTTGATGGTTGAGTAGATGGACGATTAGATGGTAGGATATACATTCTTCTTGACTTGGAGATTTCGGGGACGAAATCCTTTAAGGAGGGGAGAATGTAACACCCCGTAATTTTATAACATTAAAATTCACAAATTAAAGTATACTTAATTTTTAGAAAAGAATTAAGTGAAATGGGTTGCGCAGAGAAATATATATATTGATATATATATATATATATATTAAAAATTAAATAAATAAATATGCGAAAAAGTTCAAAACAGCGAATTGGGTGGGGGAATAACCGAACCGGCCTATTTTTGAGGTCGACCATAGCGCCGCTGGGTCGACTAAGGGTTAATCCAGGGTGTTTGGCTGACAACCTGTGGGCTGATTCGCTCAAATGCAGATTTTGCATTTGATTGGTTCTCATGGTTCAGGTTAATCTAATGGTCCTAAATAACTTCCTACACCTATAAATACATCCTAATGCTAACCCTAAACCTAATTAAAATAGAATAGTTACCGTCATACCATCGCCATGGAAATCAATGGAGCCGCCGCCAACTAAGAAAGAAGAAAAGCAAATTCAATTCTAATTCTCTCAACCCTAAAGCAAAGCAAAACTCTCTCTTTTCTTCTCTAAATTGTGAGTATGATGATCTTACCAAGATTATTATCATTTTAATTAGGTTGAGTTATGAATGGATTATGAGTAGATGATGTGAATTATCATATATGTTGTTGTAAACCCCTTTTGTTATCATGTAAATTGTAAATCCAACGTTATGTGATGATGATATCTTATATGTTGTAAATCATGCTATGATGATGTTATGTATGTTGAAAGTTTCTATGCTAAGTTGTGATGAATCATACATGTTAAAAAGGCCATGATGTTACCATCTATGCTAGTTAGTTCATATTAATTAAATCATCATGTTTGGGTTATGTTGATCTATATGACAAGTCACATATGCAAGTTAGATTGATTAGAAAAGTTATGAACGTATACCAAGACATCTATTATGACATCTAGAATTATGCTATGACATATGCGATATCCTATGCTAGTTCACACCATCATTATGTTGCCTAAAAACCCCATATGCAAGTTTATGTATAGATTTGGGCTATGATCATATCATGTAAATTGAGACATTTAACAAGTTGACACATTTTGATCCTTAACATGTGTAGTTTATGCAAGTTTCACCCCTATTATGATTAGATTTATTTTAATTGTCTATATGTTGTGATAATTTATCTTGTGCTAGGTGTTAGACTATAAAAGTCTAGGCTATATTATGCGTTGAATAAGCGAACGTATAAACGTGGGGTAGGGGTAATATTAAGGATTTAATATTAAAAAGTTGGGGTGCAATTGATATGATTTTGCATACCATAAGTGGATGGCCATAATTGAGTCAATTATGGACATCATTAAAAGTTGACTTAATTAATAATTTGAATAGGGAATTATTAAAACTGGGGTAAAGATTTTAAGTGTTAATCAATGCTTAGGACACGAGGTTGGACTCGTTTGTGACGTAAACCTGCCCGGACCCGCCCAGCAAATCCAGTGGTCACAAATGTCAGCCCAATGTGAGAGGTCCTAGGCCTAAACTAAAGCATAACGGTTGTAAAGACACGAGGTTAGACTCTTTTATGGTGTGAGACTGCCTCGACCTGCCCGGCAAATCCAGATGCCATAAATGCCAGTCTAATGTGAGAGGTCTTTATGAGGTTATGGCATGAATGAATTAAGAAATACTTAACTAGATAAACATGTAAGGTGGGACATGGGGTTAAGTAGGTGTCTTGGGTGGCATGAGGAATCTAAGGGGTGCCCTTAGTGGCATGTGAAATACGATTAGTAAGACTTAACCAAACACACATGTAAATGAACATGACTGAGAGGGTTAAGTGGGATATACTAGTGACAAGCTTAGGTGGGTAGCTTGTGGGGGCCCATTTCGACCAGTATCCCAAACATATCTTTGTGGGCTCGACCCAAGTCGAGGACGGGACACGCATGCTGGGTTCGGCTGTAAGAGGCCAAAACGGGGAGCGGTGGCAACGCAAGTCCAATGGGTTTCGTATGCATGTGTGGACCCGGGCTGGTAGGTAAGACGTTGTTGCATCATGTAGGTATAAGCCGTGCATTCTCAAGTTGTATTGGGTTGCCTCTTTAGGGGAGTGATACACCCCTCTGTGGGGCCAGCACAGGTATCTACGAGTAGGGAGCCGATCGAAAGTAGGTAGTGGGGTACACCTAGTGGAGATAGGGGCAGACGACACCTATGTAGTCAGCTAGGGGTACGTAAGGCTATTTATAAAGTTTCTGTGTGAAGCAAGTGGGATCAAACAATAGGGTGACTGGTGTAGTGCAATGTAGTAATGTGCGGTGCAGTGTAGTAATCATTCGTTAGTAATTAGGTGTGCCTTTACCGTTATCTTAAACGCTATCTTTATCTTCCTAAGAGTTCATAGACATTTACTTGTCTTCCAGCTTATGCCTTAGTCTAGTTATTTTGATAATAGTATTGTTAGAATTATCATACTCGCCAGACTTTATGTCTGCCCCTCTCTATTTCTATCCTTTTTCCCCCTCCAGGTCCTCAGGTTGGGCCCAGCTCTAGTGGAGTTTGATTGAATTGCTTCATCTCTCTTTGGAAAGCTTGGACCGTTGAAGTAAAGTCCAGCTTGTTATCTTTTTAATGGCTATTTATGTAATGGGATTATGTATTTTGTTTTTATGAAGATGGATATTGTACTTGGTTATGATCTATGGTTTTATGATGTAACAAACATGTTTAATTTCCGCTGCAATAAAATGAAGTTTTAGATTTCCAAGTACTATTTATTATCTGTCTTGTTGTAATTTTTCTGTTCTATATTCACTTATAACCTCCATGGAAGTTAATGCATTCCCTTTGTGAGTGACATTAATGGACGTGGGGTGTTACAAACCCGTTCCGTGTTATACGGCGGGGTCCCCTGATTTATCTAACTTTAAAATAAAGATTAATAACTATTTTAGTTCTCACACCAGTCACATGACTCACCTGGAGTTTATTGTTTTAACCTAAACTCTGGGTGCCCTTATTTTCGACACGGGCAGCTTGTAGTTTTGGTTTTGCAGATTTATATTCACAGGATCCTAGTTTATAGCTAGAATGATATCCGAAAAGCTCTGTATCCATATATTCTTTTCAGTTGTGTTTTGTATTATTTTCCGCTGCATTGTAATTTGTAAATCTCTTATATTTATCGAAATGTGTAATATTTATTCATACTCTGTATATTCTTATGGAATTGTTGTAATAAGCAATGAAAAGTTCTTCTGTTTTCATTCTGTTTTGGCTTGTCCTCGGTACAATCCGTGATTTCCCATAAGGGGGATTTCGGGTCGTCTCAGTTAGCGATTTATTTTCAACGACCACGATCTAATTTTGTTTATCAAGATGATCAGAATCATATTAGGAAGTGGGCGCGGTTATTTGGGTGCTGGAGACGAACTACTTCACCTGGAGACTCGAAATTTGGGTCGATAGAGGAGGTGGCTCAGGCATTTCAGGAGGAAGTGTTGGCCAACTTCCAGTTGATCGGAGCTCCATACGATAGTGGATGTTTTGACGTGCATTTGGTGAAGATGTTTCAACTGGGTATCGCTAAGCAATGTAGGAAATGCAGCATGCTCAAAGGAAAACAAAAAGGAATAAAAGGGGCATGTAGCCAGGAATTCACCAGTGGATGATAAAGAAGGTGGTCATGGGTTCTAAAGTTACAGGATGGATACTGGAACGAATTGGAAAAAGGGAATGCAGAAAGAAAATGAAGGCAACAGGGTAACGCGTGAACAAAGTAAAATTATCAGCCGCTTATATTAAATGTAAAAATACCTGAGTTAATTTTAGTTACAAAATAATTAGTGTTAATTTAATCGTGATTGTGAATAGGTAGATGAAGATGATGCAAGGACGTGGCTTTGGGAAACAACAAACAGAAAATTGGCCCTTTTTAATTTCCTAACCTAAAGTACTTAATTATATTAATTAGTTGATTAAGAAAACAAATAGGAATTAAATTAGTTTAAATTATATAATCTTAAATTATTTATAACTCATATATCATCAGAATTGAACAAAATAACTGGTGCTGGAATCGTGGCGACAAGCTCAACATCTTGGAACTATTCTGGATAAAGATGAATACGGTGGGAATTTACAGTTAAATAAACGACCGTTTAATTCAATGGTAATCGAACCATTTCGACGGCAAATCAAATCAAAGTGAGTTAAACTCACTTAATTCTTCCCACTTGTATTTTATATAAATCGAGTGTTATAATTGTGTGTTATGGTTGCTAATGATTGACTGTTTTGTTGATTTTATATTCATATATCGATTAAACCGATGAAATTAAACGTTGTTTAATTTCAGTTAAAACCAAATCGTTATTCTAACGATTGGAAAAAAATAGAGGTAACTTACCTTGTTAGACATGTTTATAATAATACAAACGTGTTTAATTTAATTGTTTGTTAATTTAAATTGGTTGATATTAAATAGTCGTTATTTACTGTTATAAAAATTATTAGTTCAAATTTAATAATTCTTTAATAAATTTTATTGAGATAACATTTTGAATGCAAGGAAGAACAGGTTGGAGGGATCCAACTAGATTTCTTAAATATATTAAACGTTGATTAATTTCATATTATCATTATATGAACTATTCTGATTGGGTGTGTAACAACCCCAAACCCCGTTCCACGGTGGCAAGGGTAATCTTTGGAATATAACACATAAACAGATAACAGCAGAACATAAATAAACAAATACACCAGATAATTTACAATAGAATACACTGGATAAACATAATCATTAGAGTTAGACAATATACATGATCATACTTAGTACAAAATACAGTTCAGCTTTACATAAAATGTCTACAGCGGAAAACAAAACATAATATGTACAACAGGAGCTGAACAGCATAAAAAGAGATAAATGATAACATCCATCTTCAGCTCCAGCTATCCAGAAAGAGCCTGCTAAAACCTAAATACAAGGCTGCCCGTGTAGAAATAGGGGCATTTGAGTTTGCAAGTGAAACGAACTACGAGTCAGTCATGGGACTGGTATGAGAAATCTATTTTAACTTATTTTACAATTTGGCCAATCACAGGACCACGCCACTTTTGCGGAACGGGTTTACTCCATTGGATTGCCAGTGCTTTAAAATAAGTAAATCTTTAAACATCGCAATGCTTTTTATAATAAATGAAGCCATTATAAGACTCAGTTCCCATCACACAATGCAACGCAAATCGGAGGATAGAGTTTTACCTATAATGTCCAAAATATGCTTGATACGAATAAAAAAAAGCATTTTACATTATTACTAGTGTTTATATGTATCAAAAACAATTTCAATCATAAGCATCAATCATAGAGGGCATTAATGCCCCATACCACTGTGTCGCCATATATAGGTATACAGTCAAAACCGCACGATGTCGTATTTGGAAATTGGATTTCCGTCATGAACCAAGGCGAGGGATTATCCTTACCGAATTCGAGATGCTCTAGCCCGTGTCTCAGGCAAGCGCGCAGGCAAGCCTTGGATCGTCAGGGCCGGTCCGCTCGATGTGGATTAAAATTCCTGAACACTGCGTTTCCCCGCCCTATGGGGCGTCACTGGTCATATCCGACCACATCATCGGCTCTGAAGAGACCGAAGCAACCAAGGCCTCGCTTTCCGTCATCCACATAAGTAAAATACACAGGCGTGCAAAACCCAAAGCACCACTCCTACCTAGAAGGAAATGCATGTTCTCCCGGAGGTCCTTCACTCGTTTCTGGCTCATACCGAGGTGTGAGGCTCACGAAACAACGCTAAACACAAAGCTAGCTATTCACAACCGTACTTTGATCATCAACCACAAAGCTCTGCTTTTCAACAAAAGCTTTGATTATTTGCATCTTAGCATGCCACATAGGCAAACCACTCTATGCAACCGATATCTATCAATCACACAGAATGATATCCAATGTCAGACACACAGTCCATTTACAAGTCCCTTCTGGGTCTGAACGAAACCGGAGGCACCTTATACTTCGCACATCCGTACAATCAACAAGAACGTCCGGACGACTACTACTTCAGCCCCTTCAAGGTAGCTACTCCTATCATGAGCATCAGTAGCACCCCTCCATTCGACGTGAAGATCATCGGTCTTACACCGTCTTCATATCTTCGACCTTTAATCGTCGATCAATTATTTTAAATGAGAATTAACTTGGCCTTTTCAAATAATTCACGTATATTTAGAATTTCAAATCAATTCATTTCAATGGTTAAATTATTCGACACCAATAATTCAATTCATTAATGTAGTTTTCACGTCAAACACATCCAACCATCAAATATCCAATAAACCGAGAAAATTCAGTTTATTTCCATTCCATATCGTTTATGATATTTTATCACGATTTATCGCTATTTTTATTTATTTAAAAATAGCCAATTCATTCAAACGAGGCTTAAGGCCATAACGCGGCCGTGGCGCTGTTTTTCTTCAGATTTGATTTACACCTATCTGAAAATCCAACCATTGGATCTTTACAAATTTTATATCGTTAGAAAGATCTTTTCAAAACGAATCCAATGGTTTCAGTTTCGGGAAAAATCCAATGGTCCGATCTTCCGGTACAATCGTTTGAAGTTACAATTTCAAAATACGAACTGCAGTGTCGCTATTCGATTTATTTTAATTATATATACATACATATATATATAATCGATTATGGCGTTGTTTTTCTTCAGATTTGAATTAATCATTCCAGACAATACAACAGTTGGATCTTTACAAAGTTGGTGTCGTTGGAAAGATATTTCCAAAGCGAACCCAATGGTTTCAGTTTCGGGAAAATCCGATGGTCGGATCTCCCGCACTAATCGTTTGAAATCACGGTTTCAAAATATGAACTACAACTTCGTTATTCGATTTATTTTAATTATATTTATATATATACATAATCCATTCTTCGATTTAAAAACTATATACACTTCATATATTTGATAAAAATTATATTTTTATCCAACAGATATTTATTTCAACACATCACTATTTTTAACAGTTCATATATATCATAAGAATGTGATTTCTATTGTAAAACAATTTATTTCAAAACACGATTATTTTATATAGTTCATACATAAGGTAAAAATGTTATTTTTAGTGTTAAAACAATTTATTTAAAACATTAATATTTTATATAGTTCATACATAAGGTAAAAATGATATTTTTGGTGTTAAAACAATTTATTTAAAACACTAATATTTTATACAGTCTATATATATGATAAAAATGTTATTTTTATCTTTCAAAGGATTTATTCTATACATGAACTTCATTCAACACATGAATTTTATTCAACCCAGGAATTTCTATTCAATACATGAATTTCTATTTAACACATGAATTTCTATTCAACATATGAATATAATTCAAACACAGGAATATTTCATAAAATTTCGGCAACATAACGGCAGGGTAGTTAAAGCCGGCACCGTCCCGAGTACAACTCCTCGCTCTACCTTAAAGCCTCGTAGCTTTTGACAATGGGGATTTTCTATATATAGTTCGTACGCAGACGAATTTTCCCATATACTAATCCTATTGGGATTTCAACCACAATCAAACATTTCAAATCAACCATTCATGATCCTCACCAAATTTCACATCAACTAATAATCCAAACAATATCACAACCAATATATATCGTCCATGGTCTGTGGACGAGGGGAGTAAATACGTATATAACTATATTTAGATTTCATTTCAATTCATTTCAACGCATATATCATTTTTACAATGCATATATAATTTATACATCGAACATACAACTCATACAACGCTTATACATGAGATGTACAACGCTTATATAACTCATACATCGACTATATAATTTATACATCGTTATTTCCATATCGTTTATAAATCAGAAATCTCACATTTGGTTCCACTCCTCCAAAAATTGTAGAAGGCTCAGAAAAATATCCGGTCTCTTCTAGAATGTAGAAGACGTCTGCATGAGTCCACTGTCTCTTGTTTCACTGGATTTCGATCACATAGCAAAAAGTTATTATTTTTAGAAATTAATCATAATTTGCGATGGTTTTAAGGTGTTAAAACAGTTTAAAATAAACAAGGCCGATACCTCTCTGAATTTGTTCGAAACTAGGTTTCGATTAATCTCGAAATCCATGCAGAGTGGTGACGATCGGAGAGGCGCTCAGGCATGTGAGGAAGCGGGCCCACTCGATGGCCTGTGCTGGTGCCAGCGGCGGCTCAAAGTCTCCGACTTTGGGAGGCTGGATCTCACGATATACACAACGATAGAGGGTGTTCTTTTGATGGATGTGGAGCTCTTAGAGAGATCTATAAAATCCTCGACAAGAGGGTGGTGTAATTTTGCTTGTAGGAGGAGGAATTGGGCTGAGAAGGCGGTGAAGGGTTTCCTCCTTTGATCGATGTCGTGGAGATAGAAAACATGACTTTTATTTTTTATTTTTTATGAAAGAAAAAAATGTGATTGGTCGATATTTATAATAATTTAAAAATTAGGGTTTTCTCATATGAACTCCAATCCAAACCCAACGACTGTCATCCCCAGGTAAATACCCCCATTCCGAACACAATGGGACATGTTTCGGAGGCCATTTCGACTGTTTCAGTCAATTTCTCTTCAAATTAAAATGTAAAACATTCAATATTTGATTTGAGCGTACATTTCAATTTGCTGGGGCCACATACTGATCCCGAAAATTCCAGGAAAATAAATCTAGCTATGTTTCGACGATACGGTCCCAACAAAACTAGTTTCGTCAAATTTTGAGACCGTTTGAAAAATGGCCATTTCCTGGTCGATCCATTTTAACTGAAATCAACCAAACACATTTTCCTTCGCCACACTCACGCATGGAATTTGAAATCTAGCAATATTTGACATCCCGGACCGAACAAAAGTGGTTTCGTTGAATTCTGAGGTCGTTTGCAAAATGGCTATTTTCACGGGTTATATAAATTCTATAGCGACCTTTCTGAAAATTCATTTGGCCATAACTTTTGACTCCCGCTATGAAACTTCGATTTTTCAGATTCGTTAGAAAGATATTCATAAATAGATTTAAATATTTTGGGTTTCACTCAAATCCATTTTAGTTTGCACCCGGTACAGTCAGTCAAAGTTTGAATTCAAATTTTGAAACTGCCGTGCCATTTAAGGCCTTGTTTATAATTAAAAACAATTATATTTATTTTCAAACGTTGATTCAAACTTACTTTTCGTTGTCATTATTTAAAATAATTTATTTTAAATATTTAAAATCCACTAAAATAGCCAAATTAAAAAAAAAATTGGTTTAGATTTTCCGGGTTGTTACAATCTCCCCCACTTAAAACTTTTCGTCCCCGAAAAGGAACGAAGTCGAAAGTTGTTTAATTAACCAACTCAACTTTCATTCTGGCTTTCATTCTTCAACTTTTTAGTTTCTAAGAATTTTCCAATTCTTCAAAAATTTGGATAACACCCTAAATTTTCAAAAAAATTCGCCCTAACCTCCTTTATCCGGGGAGGGGTTTGGAAATTTATTGGGTCGTATTAGGTACCCAATAAATCCTAATAAGCATGCACATATTTATAGTGATATATTCCGGTGTCCACAGGCGAGTGTGTATAGATCATAACTCCAGAGAATAAATTCTCGTCACCCTATAAATGGTTTTTGTGCCTTAGTGACCAAAGAGACGTGTTTATTGTCATCTCCAGACCTGTGTGGGGTTTTTATTAATCTTGCAATTTACCGTTAAATTTTTATAGAGTCCATATCAGTCATCAATTCAACTTGTAATATATAGTCATCGCCATACAAGCCTCTCGCTCGTACGGTAAGTCTTCTACCTCGTCACACAAGCTCCAAATGCTTATGTGGTATATGATAAAGTATGCCTGTCTTCGAGAAGTATGCCATGTAGTGTAGTTAAAAATTAATTGTTACTATCCTATGGCGACATTTATTATTACACACAGAATGACCAGCACTCCGCATCTAATGGCATTCACAGGAGTTGATATAATAATAAAATTGTGCATCCAACTCATTAACGTTTACCTATTTGTCGGGCATGCAAATAAATACTTTACTCAACAGCTAATCCATTTACCTTTTCAAACATACACTAATGTACACGTATTTATTTCTATCTGTTTTTAAATCAGTTCAATACTTGATTCTATTTGGCTAAATGGTTCAAAATTCTAATTAATCAAACAACACAACCAACAATCAATTTGTTTTTATCTTTCAAAAATATACTAATTAATTCATATACTCTTTTAAAATCATCAGACTATATAATTAAAAAGTTATACATCCATGCACAGAAGACAACAACAAAGTAAAGAACATAATGGAAATGCAAAATATGGTAAATGTACCTTGCACCAGAGTCAATCAGAGATATCCACCCTGCACTTGGGATAGGCCTTCTCAATGCTTTCCTCAGTTTCCCAAGTACAATCTCGCGGATCTCCACTCCATTGCACTTTGACTAAGTGAACCTTCTTGTTCCTCAGCTCTTTGGTTTCTTTGCCAATAATCTTTAGTGGCTCTCTTCTCACAGCCAATTCTGGAGTAATTTCTATATCCCATTGCGCGGCTTCTTCCACAATTAAATATGGATCATGAACATGCTTTCGAAGTTGAGATACGTGAAACACATTATGCACTCCAGGCAACCAATCTGATAACTGAACCCTATAAGAGAGAGTTCCAATCCGTTCTATAATAGGAAACGGACAAATAAATTTGGGTGCCAATTTCCTTGTTTTACCGAACCGGATTACTCCTCTCATCGGAGTTACCTTCAAATACACGTGGTCACCAACAACAAATGATTATTCTCTTCTTCTCTTATCTGCATAGCTCTTCTTTCGGCTTTGGCTACTAGTAATCGTTTCTCAACAAAATCGACTTTGTCCGCAGCTTCGCGAATCCTATCGGTTCCCAATATGAGTCTATTACCAGGTCCTACCCAACGAGCAGGAGATTGGCATGGTCTACCATACAATGCTTCGAATGGTGACATTGTCAGGCTCGCTTGGTAGCTGTTGTTGTATGAGAACTCAACAAATGCAAATGATCTTCCCATGATCCACCGAAATCAATAACACAAGCCCACAATAAATGTTCTAGAATACGATTCACCCTCTCAGTTTGATCATCTGTTTGAGGATGATATGCGGTGCTCAAGTTCAGTTTCGTTCCCAATTCTGCTTGGAATGCTTCCCAGAATTTACTAGCAAAAATCGGGTCACGATCGCTAACGATGCTCATGGGAACTCCATGAAGTTTAACAATTTCCCTAAAATAAATCTGCGCCAGACTCTGAGCATTTCTATTCGATCTGACAGGCAAGAAATGGGCGGTCTTCGTGAAACGATCTACGATCACCAAAATACTATCATTCCCTTTTCTGGTTCTGGGCAAACCATCTATGAAATCCATAGAAATCTGTTCCCACTTTCCACCTGGAATTTCCAAAGGTTGCAACAATCCAACGAGTTTCTGCTGATCGCTTATGCCTTGTTGACAGGTGGAACACCGACTAACATATATAGAGATATCTTTTTTCATTACCTTCCACCAGAAAGTTTGCTTGAGGTCATTATACGTTTTACTAACCCCTGGGTGGATACTCAGTTTGGACTTGTGGCTCTCGTCCATTACTTCTCTTTTGAGCTCAAGATTGTCGGGAACACAAATTCTACCTTTCAATTTCATTCTGCTTCACTCATTCTAGGATATTACTAATCCTATCTCAAATGAGCGATCTGTCTTAGAACACTACTGGTATTTCTGACGAGTTCGTTAAAATGTTATATTCCAGAACTAAGCTTAACCAAAGCTCCGATACAACGTTTGTGACAACCCCAAACCCCGTTCCAAGGTGGCAAGGGTAATCTTTGGAATATAACATATAAACAGATAACAGCAGAACAGAAATAAATAAATACACAAGATAATGTACAATAGAATACACTGGATAAACATAATCATCAGAGTTACATAGTATACAGGATCATACTTAGTACAAAATACAGTTCATCTTTACATAAAATGTCTACAGCGGAAAACAAAACATAATATGTACAATAGGAGCTGAACAGCATAAAAAGAGATAAATGATAGTACGTCTTCAACTCCAACTATCCAGAAAGAGCCTGCTAAAACTTGAATACAAGGCTGCCTGTGTAGAAATAGGGGCACCCGAGTTTGCAAATGAAACAAACTACGAGTTAGTCATGGGACTGGTATGAGAAATCTATTTTAACTTATTTTACAATTTGGCCAATTACAGGACCACGCCACTTTCACGGAACGGGTTTAATCCATTGGATTGCCAGTGCTTTAAAACAAGTAATTCTTTTAAACATCGCAATGCTTTTTATAAAAATGAAGCCATTATAAGACTCAATTCCCATCACACAATGCAACGCAAACCGGAGGATAGAGTTTTACCTTATAATGGCCAAAATATGCTTGATACGAATAAAACAAAAGCATTTGATATTATTACTAGTGTTTATATGTTTCAAAAACAATTTCAATCATAAGTATCAATCATAGACGGCATTAATGCCCCATACCACTATGCCGCCATATATAGGTATACAATCAAAACCGCACGATGTCGTATTTGGAAATTGGATTTCTGTCATGAACCAAGGCAAGGGATCATCCTTACCAAATTCGAGATGCTCTAGCCCATGTCTTAGGAAAGCACGTAGGAAAGTCTTGGATCGTCAGGGCCGGTCCACTCGACGTGGATTAAAATTCCTGAACACTGTGTTTCCCCGCCTAATGGGCCATCATTGGTCATATCCGACCACACCATCGACTCCGAAGAGACTGAAGCAACCGAGGCCTCGCTTTCCATCATCCTCATAAGTAAAATACCTGGGCGTGCAAAACCCAAAGCACCACACGTAGCTAGAAGGAAACACATGTTCTCCCTGAGGTCCTTCTCCCGTTTCTGGCTCATACCGGGGTGTGAGGCTCGCGAAACAACGCTAAACACAAAGCTAGCTATTCACAGCTGTGCTTTGATCATCAACCACAAAGCTCGGCTTTTAAACAAAAGCTTTGATCATTTGCATCTTAGCATGCCACACAGGCAAACCACTCCATGCAACCGATATCCATCAATCACACAGAATGATATTCAATGTCAGACACACAGTCCATTTACAAGTCCCTTCCGGGTCTGAACGAAACCAGAGGCACCTTATACCTCGCACATCCGTACAATCAACAAGCACGTCTGGACGGCTACCACTTCAGCCCCTTCAAGGTAGCTACTCATATCATGAGCATCAGTAGCACCCCTCCATTCGACGTGAAGATCATTGGTCTTGCACCGTCTTCATGTCATCGACCTTTAATCGTCGATCAATTATTTGAAATGAGAATTAACTCGGCCTTTTCAAATAATTCACGTATATTTATAATTTCAAATCAATTCGTTTCAATGGTTAAATTATTTGACACCAATAATTCAATTCATTAATGTAGTTTTCATGTCAAACACATCCAACCATCAAATATCCAATAAACCAAGCAAATTCAGTTTATTTCGATTCCATATCCTTTATAATATTTTATCACGATTTATCGCTATTTTTATTTATTTAAAAATAGCCAATTCATTCAAACAACGCTTCAGGCCATAACGCAGCCATTGGCGCTGTTTTTCTTCAAATTTGATTTACACATATTTGAAAATCCAACCGTTGGATCTTTACAAATTTTATATCATTATAAAGATCTTTTCAAAACGAATTCAATGGTTTTGGTTTCAAAAAAATCCACCGGTCGGATCTCCCGGTACAATCGTTTGAAGTCACGATTTCAAAATAAGAACTGCAACATCGTTATTCGATTTATTTTAATTATATATATAATCGATTCTGGCACTATTTTTCTTTAGATTTGAATTAAACATTCCAGACAAGACAACCGTTGGATCTTTACAAAGTTGGTGTCGTTGGAAAGATATTTCCAAAGCGAACCCAACGGTTTCGGGAATGGTCGAATCTCCCGCACTAATTGTTTGAAATCACAGTTTCAAAATATGAACTGCAGCTTCGTTATTCGATTTATTTTAATTATAGTCAGATATATATATATATATATATGTATGTATAATCCATTCTTCGATTTCAAAACTATAGTCACTTCATATATTTGATAAAAATGGTATTTTTATCCAACAGATATTTATTTCAACACATCACTATTTTTAACAGTTCATATACATCTTAAAATTGTGATTTTTATTGTAAAACAATTTATTTCAAAACATGATTATTTTATATAGTTCATACATATGGTAAAAATGTTATTTTTGGTGTTAAAACAATTTATTTAAAAACTAATGTTTTATATAGTTCACACATAAGGTAAAAATGTTATTTTTGGTGTTAATTTTTTTATTTAAAACACTAATATTTTATATAGTCTATATGTATGATAATAATGTTATTTTTTATCTTTCAAAGGATTTATTCGATACATGAACTTCATTCAACACATGAATTTTATTCAACCCATGAATTTCTATTCAACACTTGAATTTCTATTCAACACATGAATATAAATCAAACACAGGAATATTTCAGAAAATTTCGGCAGCATAACGGCAGGGTAGTTAAAACCGGCACCATCCCGAGTACGGCTCCTCGCTCTACCTTAAAGCCTCGTAGCTTTTGACAATCATGATTTTGAATATCTAGTTCGTAAGAAGACGAATTTTCCCATATACTAATCCTATTGGGATTTCAACCACAATCAATCATTTCAAATCACCCATTCATGATCTTCACCAAATTTCACATCAACTAATAATCCAAACAATATCACAACCAATATATATCGTCCATGGTCTATGGACAAGGGGAGTGTGTATATATATATATATATATAGACGTATATAACTATATTTCTATTTCATTTCAATATCATTTCAATTCATTTCAACGCATATATCATTTTTATAACACATATATAACTTGTACATCGAACATACAACTTATACAATGCTTATAATGAGATGTACAACGCTTATATAACGCACACATCGACTATATAATTTATACATCATTATTTCCATATTGTTTATAAATCATAAATCTCACATTGGGTTCCACTCCTCCAAAAATTGTAGAAGGCTCAGAAAAATATCTGGTCTCTTCTAGAATGTAGAAGACGTCCGCACGAGTCCACTATCTCTTGTTCACTAGATTTCGATCACATAGCAAAAAGATAATTTTTTTAGAAGTTAATCATAATTTGCGATGGTTTTAAGGTGTTAAAACAGATTAAAATAAACAAGGCCAATACCTCTCTGAATTTGTTCGAAACTAGGTTTCGATTTATCTCCAAATCCGTGCAGAGTGGTGACGATCGGAGGGTACCACCTTGGAGGGCTTGGAGAGGCGCTAAGTTGTGTGGGGAAGCAGGCCCACTCGGTGGCCTGTGCTGGCGTCGGCGGCGACTCAAAGTCTCCGACTTTGGGAGGCTGGATCTCACGATATACACAACGATAGAGGGTGTACTTTAGATGGATGTGGAGCTCTTGGAGAGATCTATAAAATCCTCAATAGGAGGGCCTATAATTTTGCTTGTAGGAGGAGGAGTCGGGCTGAGAAGGCGGTGAAGGGTTTCCGCCTTTGATCGATGTCGGGGAGAGAGAAAACAAGGCTTTTATTTTTTATTTTTTATGAAAGAAAAAATGTGATTGGTCGATATCTATAACAATTTGAATATTAGGGTTTTCTCATATGAACTCCAATCCAAACCCAACGACTGTCGTCCCTAGCTAAATACCCCCATTCCGAACACAATGGGATATGTTTCGTAGGCCCTTTTAACTATTTCAGTTAGTTTCTCTTCAAATTAAAATGTAAAACATTCAATACTTGATTTGAACGTACATTTCAATTTTCCGGGGCCACATATTGATCCTGAAAATTCCAGTAAAATAAATCTAGCTATGTTTCAATGATAGGGTCCTAACAAAACTAGTTTCGTCGAATTCTGAGACCGTTTGAAAAATGGCCATTTCCTGGTCGATCCATTTTAACTGAAATCAACCAAACATATTTTCCTTCGCTACACTCACATACTAACTTCAAAAATTATGGAATTTGAAACATAGAAAAAATTTGACATCCCGGACCCAACAAAAATGGTTTCGTCGAATTCTGTGGTCGTCTGCAAAATGACTATTTTCACGGGCTATATAAATTCTATAGCGACCTTTCTAAAATTCAATTGGCCATAACTTTTGACTCTCGTTTTGAAACTTCGATTTTTCAGATTCGTTAGAAAGATATTCATAAACAGATTTAAATATTTTTGGTTTCACTAAAATCTGTTTTAATTTGCACCCGGTACAGTCAGTCAAATTTTGAATTCAAATTTTGAAACTGCCGCACCATGTAAGGCTTTGTTTATAATTAAAAATAATTATATTTATTTTCAAATATCGATTCAAACTTACTTTTCGTCGTCATTATTTAAAATAATTTGTTTTAAATATTTAAAATCCACTAAAATAGCCAAATTAAAATTTTTTTAAACTGGTTCAGATTTTCTGGGTTGTTACAGGGTGATTGATTTGATTATTGATTATTGATCATTAACTGGAAAATTCAACATTTGTCTTGTTTTAATCAATGGGCAATATTGGATAAGTAACCGGCATAAAATGTCCTAAAAAAACTGATTTGTTTATATTGATTTACTGTTTGGTGAATCAATAGAACTAAAGTTACAAAATTTATTTTATAACAAGTGATAGATTTTGAAATATATTATTTTGAATAAAAGTTTATTAAAAGGAATAAATATTTATTATTATTATTTAATTTTATGAGTTATTATTAAATGATTTTATAAAGTAAATTATTATTATTAATCAGATTTATAAGCAGTGTAGAAAATTAACCTAACGGTTAAGTTTTGAATAATTGTTTTTAATAAACAATTAAAGAGAATGTATTTATATTAATTACATTATTAATTGAAGGAAGAACTATAATTGGAATTGATTAATGAATTAATCATTGATTAAGTTGACCGTTTTAATTGGGACTAATTATTAAATTATTTTGTTTTGAATTAATTTAATAAATAATTTAACAAATATTTGTTTTAATTTTAAAAGATTTAAAAAGGAATTTTCTAATTAATTTAGTTAATAAAAGAAATTACTGACGATACTATAGTAATGATTGAAGTAAATTATTATTTTAATTAATAATAATTTAGTAGATTACTTTTTAATTGAAATTCATTTAAAAGGTGATCGAAGTTGAAATGAAATCTAGTGAACTGTAAATGGGATTTACGAATGGTTTTATATTAAAATTCGGGCTTTATAACGAAGTTATAAAAGGGATTCTAAGCAAATACGATAGCTTAAAATAAATGTTTACTTAATATTTGAATTAAGTAAAGGAAATAAAGACAAAGACGTTTTATATTAAACCTGAGTTTGGTAAACAAGGTTCATAAAAAAAAAATGTGAAGTTAAAGTGTTAACTTTAAATTATTGTTATTAAATAAGGGAATTTAGAGAAATGAATGGAATTGAAATGTGATTTTCAAAAAGGAAAGACTAAAAAAGGGATTTGTAATTGAATTTGGTAAAAGATTTAGTAATGGAATTTCGTAATAATAATTCGAATTATAAAATGTATTCTTTGAAAGAAGTTCAGGTTAAGAAGTGATTTTATTAAGAAATTACTTATTCAACATATTAAGTAAAAGTAAGTTATATTTAAAAAGAGATATTTCCAAAAGTAAGAAAGTTTTTATAAACCGTATTTTAATTAAAATAGTTTAATGAGATGTGTTTGATATTAGAATGAATATGGGTTTTTGAATTACATCACATATCTATCTTAAGATAAGGACATTGTTGATCAAGGTCTGAGAGGTAAATAAAAACCCCAACATGAATGACTTCAGGATTATCTGAGGATGATATTAGTTTGTAATGGGAAAGAGATCAAGAATAATTTATTATTTCCATATGAGAAATAGTAACACAATGTAAATAAAAGGCTCAAGAATTAATAATGAGATTTGCAAAGTAACGGAAATGGGGAGATTTGAGAATATATATACATATATTATATATAATGATATTTCCCAAAGTAAAAGGAAATGAATAGTTAAGTTTTGAAATGAGTTTATTCTGAAAGAATAAGAGTTGGGTAGTGTTTTCAAATAACGATGTTTTTTGTGAAATTCGACAAAACCAAAAGGGGAACATATATATACTATTTAATTCCTAGTAAATAAAATAGTTTTGAAAATAATCTTACGTTAAACAAGAAGTGAAATGCTATATTGAAATATTGAAAGATTTTTAAGTTTAATTAACCATTCTTTGATTATTTTAATTAAAAAGCCAAGTAATGTCGAGTACTGAATCAGTGAACTCATTTCATTCTCATGATCATTTATTTGATAGCTAAATAACTGACTATCAAACCTAACTCATACGATGTTGGTACGGAGAGACCGGAATCAAATTTATATTCGAGAACCATTCCGAACCAGCAAACACGTGAAGATGTTGATTGAAGATGGAGAAATTGAAGACCGTTGATCTTCATAAGCAGAGGAACTACTTGTTGAATCTCTCTTGTTAGCTCCCAGAGATATTTCAATGGTGATTCTGTCGTGTTTGAAATCTTCGGATACCTAGGTTGTGGTAGGAGGTGCCTTCGATTCATCCTGTTCCTGGATAACTTGTATGGACGGATGTATGACAGAGTATTTCCAAAGGGATTACGTACGTTGGTTTCTTCAAACATACCATAGTTTGTGGCAGAAAGAGGTCGTTCTTAACTTAACAACTAGAGTATTTTCATGGATGTCAATTAGTGATTTTCTGGCAGATCTGACGATGTGGCATTCAAAGTGAATGGTGGCCAGATATTCCAAAGGGTTATGTCCTCAAGCCTCATCAACCGGTAAATGACACAAAATCGGGTAGGTCGCATGTCTATGTTGGTAACACATATCAAAAGGGTATATCATTACCTGACTTAGAGAAATCAAATGCCTTCAGTCATCCCTTTTTATTTATGTATGTATGTTATCTGTTCGGTTGGTTGGCCCCTAACTGTGGTAATGATATATTCAATAATCTCAAGCGGAGTGAGGGGTCGGTCATGTTTATCCTGAGTTATAAGATGTTCTTGTTGAACCCCAATGTATTCATCTCTGGAAGTACATTGTCGAGAAGGTGGCCCCATACCTTGCTAGGAAATCCATTCTCCAATAAGAGCCCGTGGTTTTGATTATAAACTATGTAAGTGGAGTGTGAGATGCAAGTGTTCTGCTACATTGATATCTATTTGTATCTTGACACTATTATAATATCAGAAAAGATACTGATTTCAAAATGTTTTGTGTTATCGTAAGGTAAAAACCATCTGTATTTATGCATGGATTTGGTCTTATGGTTATTCTTTTATTTCAAAAAGATATCGACTCTAAAATCAAGTTGGCTGATACGTTTTAAACTTAGTGTGTTTTCTCACCCTTGTTTACCAGACTGATCCGGCATTTGTAATGCTCGGGTTAGACTAGGTTTTAACAGGTTCAGGTCATCGAATGCTGCGATGTCCAAAGATGAGCTGGAGGTGTTCAGATGTATGATATCAAGTATTTATTCCGCTGTGTTGCATATGAGGACAGATTAATATAACAATCCATATGTGTGATGCACTTTGATGAATGCAAGTATTTTAAAGCTATCAGTAAAGATTTATTTATATGTTATATTTTATTCCGCTGTAATGTGGAACTCTGTATTGCGTTTGGTTCTTCTTCTTCTATTGTAATATTTGTTTCTTTCTTATCTCACCCTCTAATACTCTTTTTCTTAACCCGGTATTTCGATACTTGATAAATAACATAGTAATTATGGTGATTTTCGGGGTCGAAAATCTATTAGGACATTACACCAATTGATTATCATTTTTTGATTGCAATGAGTTCACTGTAAAGTACTTGCTTGTGCACATGTTCATGATACATTTTGGCCTGTGCTACCCTTTTATGTTCCCAAATACTTGGTCATTCCTGTGGCCTGCTGCACACTCCTAATTGCATTTTTTTATGTGGGTTAAATTTGTGTTAAATTGTACTTGGACCATTCCTTGATGCCTGTATGTTTATATATCCATGTCCACTTGAATTACTTGTAGTTATTGTTGCACCTATGCACTTTTTTGCCTTGTAATAAAAGAGATCACGCACATGATGTCCATTAATTCAATTCATCCTATTGGCATGTGAAAATGTTAGTTGTACATTCCTTTATATCATGTAAGTCTAGTACATCTTGAAAACAAATGTTCTTTATACCTAGTAGCTTAGCGTGTCTAAATTTTTTTACCTTGATTTTTAAACCTTTAGGTCCAAAATTTAAAGATGGAAACTGCAAGTTTCTTTAGTGTACACTTACTTGGCAGTTCGAACACACGTTCAAATTTTGAAACCGCATATAAAAGTTAGGATTAACTGTTATATTTCAGTTTTTATCGAAGTCAGTTAACTTGAACAAAGATTAATCTTGACTCGAGTGTTTTATATTTTTTCATGGATCGCTTGGGTCAGATACGAGTGTTGCAAATTTAAAGATTTCAACTACCGAAGCTTGAAGCAAGTGAAGATGCGCTCGCTTGGGTTCATCCTTTCCTGACAAATTTATTATTTTAAATGTATATGTATTGTAAAATCTTCCGCTATAAATATATTTTTGTACAAAATCTGATATTTCTGTAAAATTATTCCGTTGTGAGATATTGTAATTTATTTATTATGCGATTTCTATGTCTGATTATGTTTAAACCCTGTAAGCTAAATTACAATCTACCATTTTGAGCGTTTGAGTTGGTTTAATTACTTATTTGAAGTGGTCAAAAAGGCAGGTAGTTAAGCATCTCGTTTGGACTTCTTACTACCCAGTACAGTATAAGCGTGCCTTCACCTCCTCATGAGACCTGGTGTAGTGTGATAAAAAGGAATACTAATTAATATGGATCCCTAACCAAAAATTCAGTTTGATATAAGTCACCCCTAGACAGTCCCCAATTAAATTTACTAGCAGTAAGGCCACCATAGAATTATTGTTGACTGCCTAGATACCCCAGTCCCATAAGGGGATGCGAATAAAGGATCTTAAGGTAAATTAAACATTATAGGGAATGAAGAGTGTTTTATGGATTATATTAAATTTCTTAAAAACATTTTGAATTAAATAGAATACTACGCAAACCACAAATATCACAGATGCAGAAAATAAAGTAAAAGCAGTAAAAGGAAAGTACACATCAGGATTTTATACCGGTTCAGGACTTCCCTACATCCAGTCCCACCGGGCTGATGTGAATTTTTATTCAACAAATCCAATTACAATCCTTGATTTTAGGGCTATAAGGGTACACCCCAACTGATTTGAAGTGCAGTAAGGCTTAGTTGATTTCCAGGCCAAACATTACACTCGATCGATTTCTGAGAAACAATCGCACACAGTAAATTTATACGAGACACTACTACATCCTTCTCTTATCATTTTTTGTATTATTGACTCTATATACTTTGATCTTATGATCTTTGATTACAAACAGCGTATAACTCTTGAGTAGCACTTGAATTTCAGAGAGAGTTTGATGTAGAATTGAAAGAGAAGAAGAATGATATGATTTCTACAAAAATCGGTAGAGTATAAGTATAGAAAGTTAAGAAATTAAGAAGAATAATGGTAAAATGATTAAGGAAGAAGGAGATGAAAAGTAATTAAATATTTCGAATGATGAAGTCTTTATACAGATTTCCAATAGCCGCATCCTTTTAGAAAAGATTTGAATTCAAAAGGCACAACTTTTCAAAATTTTAAAAACAATTTAACGGCTCCTATGTCGACATACACAAAGTTGTATGTCGGCATCCCTTCATAAAAGTTCAAAAATAAAATTTCAAACCAAATCAAATAATGTTTAAATAAATATGGAGATTCATGAGTTAAAACAAACTATCTTCCTTTATATTGAAATAAAGTATTTTAAGTAAAAATATATTTAAAAACATATATTAAAATGACTTTAAAAAATGATTAAAAACTAAATATAAAATGATATAAAAGTATATACATATATAACACTATAAATATATCAAAAACTTAATATAAATAAGAAAATTGAATATATAAGAACAATAGTAAAATTAGTATTAATTTTGTAAGTAAAACATATTTAAATTTGGTGTTGAGAACAATTAAAAAAGCAGAAGTTAAAACATATTTCTGAAGATAAAATATTTCTAAAAATTAAGTAGCCTAAGTTTAAAATAAGGAAGTAATTTTGAAATCATTTGAAAAATATATTCAAAGAGAAGGAAGTAATTTTGAAATCATTTGAAAAGGAATTTGAAATCAGAATTAAGTTTGAAACCAGAATTTAGTGTTATCTAGAGTTTCAACAATATATCTAGAGTCTAGGCCCAATTACTCTATATTTCTTGAACTCTTAAATTTTTGATACTCACGAGTCTTGAAATTTAGATTCTTCTTCTTTGAAATCTTGATTCTCTAAACTGTACAGTCTTCAATAATCATTACCTTCATAGATTTCATGTGTACATATATATATATATATATATATATATATATATATATATATATATATGTATTCTAAATAATAGTATTAGTATATATTTTATAATAATAATAATAATTGAAATAAAGTTGAAACAAGGTTGTTGTCATCAAAACCTTCACTATCAACATCTCAGTCTCTAACAGTCTGCCCATTTTTTATGATGACAACCTTGGTTATATAAATGGGAAACGAATCCTATATTTTTTGCAATGGTAAAAATAATGGCGTCCTTCTGAAATCAGCGATTTTCTCTCGCTCCCTTTCTCTTTCTTCCTAGTCGATCTATTTTACTTTATCATTGGCTCTATCTTCTTTCTTCGCTGCTTGCGAAGCTTGCGCTTTTTTTCTAGAGCTATTCTCTCTTTCCTTGCGTTTGGCCTTCTCGTTAAGGCTTCGTGATCGGTTCAGTGGTTTGCGATTTCGTGATTCAAGGCTCCTTTCAGTTGCCTGGTTTATCTTTTGCGTTGATTGCCAAGACCCTTTTGGAAGTGGCGGCTCCTCTGCTGTCTCTCTTTATTGCCGGTTGTTCTGTGTTTGTGGTTCACCTGCTTTCTTTGAGATCGTTTGTGGAGTTGTCGAGATTCAAGTTTCTGGTTATTGATGGAAGCTTCGTGGAGCTGACCCCGAAGTTTTCTGGAACTCTAGCGTCTTGCTGGACTCCACAACGAGACTCAGGTTACGTTTCAGATCTGATTGCTAAAGGGGTTAAAACTTTCATTGATGTTAATCGAGAGAATGGGGATTTCACCGCCCCTTTTCAACCTTGGTTAAGCTTCAGGGGTTCGAACTCCTCTGGTTATTCGGTTGTCCATGGCTTCTCTGTTGGTTCATCTTGTGTGGAGGTGTTTTTAGTCCTAATTTTGGCCATGTTATAGCAGCTACAAGTGTTAGTGGTGGAGATTTGACCACTCCACTCAACCTAGTGCCGTGTACTAGTTCTGATGGGAAGGCAGTTCCAGTCGAAGGTGCTTTGTAGCCTCCCTTGTATCGTAAATGATGATCATCGCGACGTCGTTGAAAATACATGAAGGTAGCATTGCCTACGGTTCGAAACCATCTTCCTTCGGACTTGCTTTGTCCTCTTGTGCAGGTTTCTGGTTGTGAGCAGGTTGCTCCCCCACTTGTCTAAATAGTTCTTTTACTGCCCTTGAAAGTCTATCAGAGTTTGCGAGCTATGAAGTGGAGGATTTCATCACCTCTGCATCAGTGGTCCGAGTTAATAAGGAGGCTTCATTGTTTGATGTGGTCTCGACTGGCTTGCTCAATGCTACGCCATTCTTTAGTTGTGATGATGTTCTGGAGGTGTTGGGTTCTAAGATGTTGGGGTGTGTTGTTGATGAGGAGGATACCGTTGATGATGTGGCTACTCTTTGGGATAGTAGCATGGGATTCACTATTGACTACGTCGACCTTTTTCCTCTCTGCCAGGTACCTAGTCCTTTATTTTTTCGGCTTTTTATTGACATTAGGCATATTTAACATGAGGGGTTGTTAGCTGCCACGGTCATGGTACCCGTAGTTCTTTGTGTGTCCTCTGTTTTGTTGTTCCCTCTTTCGACTGGTTCGATATTTACTGCGTCCTCTTTTGTATATTCAGACAGTGAGACCAGTTTGTTGCAGTTTGCTTTCTTCAGTTTTTCTTCCTTTTTCGTGATTCGGCTTCATCTCTGTTGTTTGTAGCTAGTGTTTTTTTTGTTGGGTTTGTTTCTTTGGATAACAGAGTCTTTTTCTAGGCTCTTGTTGTTGTTTGTCACTGCGACCATTGCTCGTCGATGGTCCAAGTCACTTATTTCGTGGTAGGCGTATCAGTGTCGGTTCTGGTTCATGTGGGGTTACCTGGATATGTTAGTCTTAACGTGGCCTTCTTTTTGTTGTCAGAGACTTTTCATTGTTGTTGGCGGTTTGTGGGCTTTCGGTGCGTTAGTCAGAAGTCTCATATGATGTTGGGTTATTGGTCACGGCGGTCTATCTGTTGTAGCCGTAGGTTGGTTCCAATTTTGGGATAACATATGTGTTTCCAGGTAGAATGCCGACCGTGTAATCATGCACTTGATATTGATTCTTCAGGATTGGATGATGGAACTTTACCATCTATGTGGGGTTGTCAATCTGATGACAGCTTGGCACTGGTAGAGTCCACACAGTGACTAGTGATGCGCCTCTTGTCGTATCCTTCATTTACACCCGGCTTGTTGTCTCTGGTCTTCCCTCCTTGTACACACCTAGGTAATGTTTTCCTTCCCGCTCTGTGGTCTCGCCCCATGCTTAGTAGTGACGAGATAGCGATCATTAGCGATCGCCTATTTCGTCTTACTAAGAACTCTCTCCCGATTAAATCTGGTCGCTTCAGGTCTATCTTGTTTGTTCAAGATTTGGATTTTGGGGTTTCCTTTGGAACCTCCGAAGCTAGTGAGCCTTCTATTCATCCGCGTGTTGGCCCTTCCCGTTCTTCACGTATAAGAACAAATGTTGTGCCTCGCACTCCTCGCACCATTTGCACATGCTCTATAGCGGCGTCCGAGTGGAATGTTTGATCTACTCAACACACGTTGTACCTCGCCTTATCTGTTAGTGGTTGGTTCTGTTATCAGGGTAGGTTCTCCCTGTTTTCTTGTCTCTTTCTTCTGGTTTCTCTTGTCTCCTTAGTTTGATGGTGAACTTCCTCTTCTGGAACATCCATAGTGTTAGCAACGATGCGTCCGTATCGAGGCTCAGGCGCATTGTTCAGAAACAGTATGTCTTCTTGTGGCGCTTATGGAACCATTGCTAGGTCCGAATGAGCTCACCAAGTTTTTTTCTCTCTCTTGGTTTTGGCAGTGGTTTAGCCAATGCAACGGGCAAGATCTGGATCCTGTGGTCCAAAGACATTGTTGCCCATCCTATCTTCGATTCTGACCAATTACTGTTAGTTGCCTGCTCACTCTCTTCTTTCTTTTCCTCGTCCATATTTTCTGCTGTCTACACTAAGTGCGGTAGGTTGGAACGTTTGACTCTCTGGTCCGACGTTCTCGGCCTGTCGGCTTTTGGCTTTTCGGTTTTGGTGTTGGGAGGCAACTTCTATGTAGTCGTAAGTCAGGCAGAAAAACTAGGAGGTAATGTGGTTAGCCGTGCTTCTGTGGCTGATTTCAACACCTTCAACGTTGAGTTAGGCCTGTAAGATGTCTCTTTCGTCGGATCGGCCTTCACTTGGTGTAACAACCAAGATGGGACGAATAGGATTCTATCTACGCTTGATAGAGTTTTCGGATCGGAGAGTGGTTGAGCCTTCCATTCAATTTCTCTGTTTCCCATCTGCACCATACCTTCTCGGATCATGCTCCTATGCTTCTTAGTTGTTCTCCCTGTACGATTTTTGGCCCTACATCCTTTAGGTTCCAGAGTATGTGGAGATCCCATCAGTCGTTCCATCGGGTTGTGGAAGACTCCTAGAACTCTCCGATCGAAGGTTCGCCTTCTATCGGTTTCTCCTGCAAGCTTAAGCACCTTAAGTCTTGCCTCAAGTCTTGGAACGTTTTTGTGTTCAAGAACATTTTCGACCATGTCAGAGCAGCCGAAGAGTCTCTTGTTCTTGTAGAGGCTTCTTTCGATGAGGATCCCTCTGTATCTAACAAGGATGCGTGGGCTATCGACGATGATTCTAACTCTAAGTTCTTCTGCTCTTCCATTCATAAGAATAATAAACTTCTTACGATTCTTCATATTTAGCGTCCGGATCTCTCGATGGCTTCGACGCCACAGGATATCAAGGACACTATTCTCTCCCACTTCCAGTCCTTTCTTGGTTCCTCCTCGGTCTCGGTTTTTTATCCGTCTCTCCTCTCTCACATTCCGAGGTTGGTTTTACCATCGGAGTGTAACTTGCTGCCCCTCCTTCTACGGAAGAGATACACGCCTATATCTTTTCACTAAGAAAGGATAGTGCTAGTGGGCCAGATGGCTACAATGGGGTTTTTTACCAAAGCGTCTGGTCGATTATCCAATCGGACTTCTGCCAGGCTATTCGGTTCTTCTTCTCGAGTGGAGATCTGCCTCAGGACTGGACCTCCACTAACTTGGTCCTTATCCCAAAGTACGAAAATCCTACTTCGTGTGCGGATTTTCGCCCAATCAGTTTGTGTAACTTTTCTAATAAGGTTATCGGGCTTTTGGGTTTCCTGAGGCCCTTATTGATGTTATCTGGAGGCTCATTTCCAACTCTTGGTTCTCTATTCTCATCAATGGAGCGGCCAACGGGTATTTTAAGGCTGGAAGATGTCTCCGTCAGGGAGATCCCCTCTCACCATCGCTTTTCGTTATCGCCGCTGAGGCTTTCGTACATGGATTGCATTCACTGACGATAGCTAATCAGATCAACCACTTTTGCATGCCTTCTGGTTGCCCGGTCATTTCTTCCTTATCTTTTGCTGATGACATTATCATTTTCATGAATGGTAACCGCCTTTCTATTCGTCGTCTTGTCGACTTCATTCAGAATACAAGAGGAGCTCTCGTCAACTCCTTAATACTGCAAAGAGATGCTTCATCGCATCAAGAGACTTGCCCACGGTCAGATCTTTTTGGATCAAAACCTTCACTGGTTATAAGGAGGCTTCTCTTTCTTTGTCGTACCTGGATATCATTCTTTACAGAGGTCGTAAGCTCGACGCTATTTTCGACCCCATCGCCGATAAAGCCGGGGAAGGGGGGAGATCATAAGGTAGAATGCAACGCTTCTCTCTCAGGTAGGAAGACTGGTTCTTATAAAGTTGATGCTCGACTCTATAGGATCGCCCATCTTTGCTGTTATGACTTCTACCTCTTCTTTTTTAATATCCTTCTGTTCGTTGGCTTTGTCTTTTTTGTAATGACCAGCATTCTACGCATCGGAGGATCGTAGAATATTTATTTCTTTTTCATATGAAGTCGTATGGTCGTGTCACTTAGGGGAACGATTATTAAGGTGATTTCCCATGTTCACGATTTTTGCCGAATTTTAAATGACCGTTTTGCCCCTGTCGAATCTTGTTTCGCCTATAACTTTTGATTGGTCCGGAGTTTTAACCTGAAATCAATTCTGTTGGATCCAAATGATGGTTTACCTTTCCGTAGAGTGGTCACATTTGTCAAACGGACTTAACATTTGGGAGATATGGCTGAAAAAATGTTTAAAAGGTGAAAAACAGCTAAACCGGGCCTAATTAAGGTGATTAGCAGCTAGACCCGTAACCTATTTCGGGATTAGGGTTCTGGGGAGGCTGATAGGGTTAGGGAATTCAGTTTTTATTCATTTTTCAGCTGCCACTTACATCTCCTGAAACCTAGCCATGGCCTTCACCTTCTAAAATCATCCCAAATCTCTTTCTAATCGAGGATTAAGCTAAGCTACATCAAATCAAGGTAAATCAACATCAAATCAGAGTTGGAGTTGCTGTGTTGCATTGGAATTCGACCCAAATAGTAGAAAACTTTCAGGTCTAAGATTATTTGTGGCTAAGGTGAGTGATTTGCATTGTTTTTCACTAATTACGGCTAATTAGGGGTGATTAGTGTTAATTAGCAAAATTATAACTCAGAAAAATTTGGAAAATTGTTCAGAAATTCTTAAATATTATTTTATAGAAATTTGAGTTAATTTGGACATGTTTTGCTAATCGTAAGGTTAAATCTTGATTAAGGGGATAAAGGGGAAAATCATAGTTTTGGGTATGTTTGATCCATATTTGCATGTTAAATTGTTGTTTTTGTGTTTATGGTTGATTTTATATATATATATATATATATATATATATATATATATATTGCTATTACTGTTTGGAATGATTTGTGATTGCATAGAAAAAGTTATATTGGTCGAAAACGTCGTCGTAAGGCGTAAATTGCTTGTTGGAAAAAGTTATAGGAAATTGGTCATTCTCGTTCGTGAAGCACCTGTCCCTCACGACCCGACCCCTAGGATCGTGCAACACCCTCACACCACGACCCCTAGGATCGTATGACACCCTCACTCCATGAACCCTAGGTTCGTGCAGCACCCTCACATCACAACCTCTAGGATTGTGCAGTACCCTCACACCCCTACCCCTAGGATGGCGAAGTATCCTCACGACACGACTCCTAGGATGGCGAAGTATTCTCACGACCCAACTCCTAGGATGGTGAAGTATCCTCATGACCCGACTCCTAGGATGGCGAAGTATCCTCACGACCCGATTCCTAGGATGGCGAAGTGTCCTCACGAACCGACCCCTAAGTATGTGAAGCACCCTCACGACCGATCGTCAGGAAGATGGCGAACCCTCACACTCCTACTGTGAGGAAGATGGCGAACCCTCACACCCCGATCATGAGGAAGAGGGAAAACCCTAGGAGGGCGACCGTGAGGCAGATGGAGAACCCTAGGATGGCGAGCCGTAAACCGCACTAGGAAGGAAAGGGGATCATGACTCGGACTGAAGAATCATGAACCGGATCAGGATAGCGACCACAAGCTACTTGTTTACCACGAACCGAAACAGAGAATGGAAGAAAGGTGAATCACAAACCATGCCAGGAGGGGGACCGCGAGCCGTGTGGACCACGAACCGAAGCCAAGGGGGTGACACGAGTCGAAGCTTGACCCGAACCATGAACCGAGGAAGCTGATCACGAACCGAAGCTTTGGAGCATCATGATTCGATATGGAGGATTACGAACTGATATAAAGAGTCACGTGATGAGATAACGACCAAAACCCGAGATGCAAAGGTAGTCCAAATGAGAGGTTATTACTCAGGATCCCAAAGGGGATCAACGAGTTAACTTCATGAGTTGGACTTTGCTGCGGGACATGCACAAAGGGGTTATCATGTCCATAACTTTAGTTCACCACTAAAAGACGGATTAGTGGCTATGGATCAGTGCAATGGGGTCATTGTGACTCCATGGAGCAAAGTGATCATAGCAAAGGATTGAGTGATCGAGTGGTGGATATTGTATGCTTTACGCACTGGGTGAGAGACAGGATGATTGCTATGTTTGATGTTTGCTATCACCATAACCCCACCCCCATTTACACTTTATGTTAGTGTTACCTTATAGTATTGCACATCTTGTTGTGCTAACTCTTTGGTTGCAGGTCCAGGTTCAGGTATGATTGGGTTATACCTGTTATTGTTCTGTTTTGTTGCTTATCGCTCATACCAGACTTTTGTCTGACCCAGAGTTTTATGTCTCTTCTTATTACTCTGGTGGCTCCTAAACGAGCCGGCTAGAGACAAGTTAGGTGGTAATGTGCAAGTATCTATCTGGAGACGAGCAGGAGGCTTCCACATATGATATATATATACTCCCTGTGTTGTAGATGGTCACTGGTTGGGCATTAGTAGTGTACCTTTTATTTCTTTTACATTAGAGAAAGAAATTTGAAGTTGTAGTTATGATATTGGATCACAAGTTGTGTTATGGATTCCGCTGCTATGATGATTTTGTTTTCAGCTTATGCGATGTCTCGCTTGTTTTATGTCAACGTTATGTTGTTATTATATTTTATTCCATGCGCTATGAGAGATACTACAGGTTCCTTGTTAGTTCATAGTTTCAAATTCCTTTCTTTTCTTTTCTTTTCTTTTCTTTTCTTTCGACGACCGTCCATGCTAGTTGGACATTAGTACAGCGCATTTCAAAGGAAATGTCGGCTGGTTCGGGGGTGACCATCGCATTTGGTATCATAGCTCTAGGTTGCATAGTTAACCGAGGGGAAGCCATCAGGGAGAGATAGTACACGTATATGAGAGTGCGTATTTGTGATATTTTGGTTTTCAAAAGCTATATATATATACTATTGGTATATGTAAGGATGAAGTCGCACTGCACTGGCACCACTATGGAGATGGTTAATCGTTTTCTCTTTACAGATTTGACAATGAGCCGATATACGAGGAGTACGGGTTCAGGGGCTAATAATAGGAATGTCCCTGATATGAGGGCAATGTTCACTACTTTCATGCGAGAGATGCTTAGGGATGCTCGGGGAGCAGTCCCTAATGCTGCTAATGGTGTTGGTTCAGTAGTGCAGGCGCCTAGGGCCGATTTCGCTAAGCTTAGCAAGGATTATACTAGTCTTGGCGGGAAGCCGTTCCATGGAATGGAGTCGGCTACGGATGTTCAATATTGGTTGGATAGTTGTGAGCGCATCTTCGAGGACTTGGGAATCAATGAAGCCATGAAGAGAAGTTAGCATCGCGTCAGCTTCAAGGACGAGCTATGAATTGGTGGATTACTATTAAAGCAGTTACTCCTAAAGATCAAGTTACTTGAAATCAGTTTATGACTCATTTCAGCGAAAAGTTCATTCCAGCTGCTCACAAATCTGAATTGTTTAGGAAATTTTTGGAGCTTAAGCAGAATCGTAGGGCAGTCTTGGAATATATTGCTTTGGATTATCTCTTATCGACACTGCCGAGAAGAAGAACGAGAAGTTCATAACCGGCTTAAATGAGTACTTAGTGGAAAGGCTGATAAACCACATCGACGAGATGTTCGAGTCTATAGTGGGGAAAGCATTAAGATCAGAGAGTCTTTACCCTAAGTCAAAGATCGATGTTGCTATTGCATCTGTAGAGGAACCAAAGCCATAAGCAAGCGGTGGAGGTAATAAGGAGTCTCAGAATAAGAGAAAACAACACCAGACCAAGGGTGGTCAGAAAAAGAAGGACAAGAAAGATAAAGAGTGCTTTAGTTGTGGAAAGAAGGGCCACTATGCTAGAGATTGTCAGGAAAACCTTGGGGAAAGGAAGTGCTTCAATTGCGGCCAAGTGGGACATCACAAGGATAATTGCTCGCAACACCCTAAAGAGAAGCAGATTATGAAATCATATGCTATCAACGTTGTTCCTTCTTCGTCGAATGCCTCAACTGCGCAGAGAAGGGAAAGGGCATCATTATTCGAGGTATGCGTTCTATTTATGATGTTTCTGTTCTAGGTTTGTTTATAGCGAGGCATCCCATTCCTTCATATCCAGTGACCTAGTAGATAAGTTGGGATTGGAACCTGAGATAGTCGATAGACCTTTAGTTGTGACGAACCCGATATGTGGTTCAACTAGTCTTTGCATGATTTGCTGCAATGTGGCCTTATCGAGTTATGAACATATGTTTGCTTGTGATTGCTTAGTTGTTTTGCTAGTACCGTCTCACGTAGATTGTCTAAATCCGAAGGAGATGTTCTTTGAGTGCTTGTCTGATATTGGTTTAGGCCTTTGGGGCTTGAGCTTAGGGAATGTCGATTTCGACTAGGATGGTTTGCATGAGATATAAGTAGTTGTTGTGATTTCCATTGAATGATATCTCGGCTTACTCGAGGAGCGATGTGCAGCCGTGGCATGATAGGATTGTTCAATGGTATGGACTTCCCCGAATTGGATTCGATAGGGCTAGGAGATGACTCAAGTAGGACTTGAGGAAGCTACAAGGTAATGGATTGTTTAGGACCCTATGTTGAGGTTCTCTTTGGTTCAAGAATGGTAGAACTTCGAAGGGATAAGATGTGCACGTTAATCGTGGAGATGCAACAAGGGCTAGGACGATTCAAGTTAGACTTGAACTCATAAAAGAAAAATGGTTGTTCGTTGATCTTGGAGATGCAACGAATAGAGAGACGACTCATGTTGGACTTGAGATTTGTCAGTAATGGAAACTCGAGACTGGGTCAGAGTATGTGGGTAGCTCTTCTGATGAGAGTACTAAGAAATCGTCGATACTTAGAGTGTTCTAGGCGGACTCGAAGCAGGTTATCTGGGGACGCCCATTACTTTGGATCCGTTGGACATGATCTAGTTATCTTTGGAGGATAAATGTACGTTGGACGTATGGTAGTCCGTATGGAGGCGAGGCTTCCATTAGCCTTAGGATTGGTTGGACCAGTCAAGTAGGCATCAACGTATGTATGGAGGTGGGACTTCCATTAGCCTTGGGATTGACTGGATCAGTTAGGTAGGTATCGACGTATTTATGGCTTTAGCAGTTGATAGATAGGACATGTTTGGTGGATGCTATGGTTGCTATGTTTGTTCCTATTTTTGTTCCCTTGAGTAGACTATCGGCTGTAGGATTCTGGTAATAGAGAATGAAGAGATGACGGCATACACGAATGCCTGTGCTACCGGGCTAGGTGCGATAGTTGATGCATTGAATATGAGACATGACAGTTTAGATGCTATGTTTCTTGAATGGAAGCAACTAGGGTATATCGTGGGATATGATCTCAGACGTAATTATGGATTGGATCCAGAAATGTTAGCAAGTTAGACGACCAGGCCGACTTTGATTGAGCGGATTTGTTCCAGTCAGAGGGTTGATCCTAATCTATTGGAAATCATCTCCAAGGTAGAGATGGGCATCGACAGTGAGAAGATGAACAAGTATGGACTTGATCGAGGAAGATTGCTTAGAAAGAATGAGAGACTAGTTATATCCAACATTAATGGATTGAGAGATGTAGTTCTTAGAGAACGTCATCACTCAAAACTGACTATGCACCCCGGTGGTAACAAAATGTATCAAGACATGAAGCAGACCTACTACTAGGAAGGGATAAAGAGAGACGTTGGGAAGTTTATATCCAAGTGCATGAATTGCCAACTAGTTAAAACCGAACAAAAGGAGCCTAGTGGTTTGTTACAATCGTTGGAAATTCTCGAATGGAAATGGGAACAAGTCTTAATGGATTTCATTGACGGTTTACCAAGGACTAGATTGGATCATGATAGTATTTAGGTGAACCGTGTATTAGAGGATCTCTTGAGGGCTTGTATATTAGATTTTGGTGGGTCATGGGATGACCGTTTGCATCTAGTTGACCTTGCATATGATAATAGTTATCGGTCCAATATTAGTATGACTCCATTTGAGGTTTTACGGAAGATTGTGCAACTCACCATCATGTTAATTGGAAACCGGTGAGAAATTTGTGCTTGGACCAGAAGTAATAAGAGAAACTTCAAATAAGATGGCGGGAGTTCACAACGTATTTCATGTTTCCCAATTAAGAAGTTTGTGCACAACCCTAATGTGACTACTTCACCAAATCAGTCGGACGATATCGAGGTAGAACCCGAGATGGTTAGGAACCACAAGACGATTCGTATTGTCGGACACGATACGAAACGACTTCCAAGGAAGACGGTGAAACTAGTCAAAGTCCGGTGGGGTGGGAATGAGAAAGACTGTACTTGAGAAACAGAGGAGAGCATAAGAAAGTTGTATTTAGAACTCTTTGCCTGATAAGATTTTAATAGTGATAGTTTCTTCCCTCGTTAGTAAACCGCATGCTAGGATAGGCTTGTTGTGTTTGTTATGTATGTTTGATTGATTGCAAATAATTGATAGGCATGCGGGAACCTTTTTATGTTTTGGCTAAGGAATTTTGGGGGCGAAATTTCTTCAGTGGGGAAGAGTGTAACGACCCGCATTCTACGAATCAGAGGATCATAGAATATTTTTTTTTCATATTAAGTCATATGGTCGTGTCACTTTAGGGAACGGCTATTGGGGTCATTTCTCATGTTCACGATTTTTGCCAAATTTTAAATGACCGTTTTGCCTCTAACAAATATTATTTAGCCTATAACTTTTGATTGGTAAGGAGTTTTGACCTAAAACCACTTCCATTGGATCCGGTTGGTGGTTTATCCATAGAGTGGTCACATTTGCCAAACGGACATACCGTTTGTGAGATATGGCTGAAACAAGGTTTAGAAGGTGGAAAACAGCTTAATAGGGCCTAATTAAGGTGATTAGCAGTTAAGCCCATAACCCATTTCAGGATTAGGGTTATGGAAAGGCTGATAGGGTTAGGGAATTTAGTTTTTATTCATTTTTCAGCCACCACTTACATCTCTTGAAACATAGTCATGGCCTCCGCCTTCTAAAATCATCCCAAATCGCTTTCTAATCGAGGATTAAGCTAAGCTACATCAAATCAAGGCAAATCAACACCAAATCATAGTTAGAGCTTTTGTGTTGCATAGGAATTCGACCCAAACAGTAGAAAAGTTTTAGATCTAAGATTATTTGTGGCTAGGGTGAGTGATTTGCATTGTTTTTCACTAATTTCGGCTAATTAGGGGTGATTAGTGTTAATTAGCGAAATTATAACTTAGAAAAATTTGGAAAAATGTTTAGAAATTCTTAAATATTATTTAACGCCTCTATTAGAAATTTAGGTTAATTTGGATATGTTTTGCTAATCGTAAGGTTAAATCTTGATTAAGGGGACTAAGGTGAAAATCATAGTTTTGGGTATGTTTGATCCATATTTGCATGTTAGATTGTTTTTTTGGTATTTAAGGTTGATTATATATGTTGCTATTACTATTTGGAATGATTTTTGATTGCATAGAAAAGTTAGATTAGTCGAAAACGTCGTCGTTAGGCATAAATTGCTTGTTGGAAAAAGTTGCAGGAAATTGGTCATTCCCGTTCGTGAAGCACCTGTCCTTCACGACCCGACCACTAGGATCGTGCAGCACCCTCACATCACGACCACTAGGATCATGCAGCACCCTCACACCACAACACCTAGGATGGTAAAGTATCCTCACGACCCGACTCCTAGGATGGCGAAGTATCCTCACGAACCAACCCCTAGGAACGTGAAACACCCTTACGACCGGACCGTGAGGAAGATGGCAAACCCTCACACCCCGACCATGAGGAAGATGGCGAACCCTCACACACCGACCGTGAGGAATAGGGCAAACCCTATGAGGGCGACGATGAGGAAGATGGAGAATCCTAGGACGGCGAGCCGTAAACCGCACCAGGAAGGAAAGGGGATCACGACCCGGACTGGAGAATCATGAACCGGATCAGGATAGGGACTACGAGTGGCTTATTTACCATGAACCCGAACTGAGAATGGAAGAAAGGTGAATCACGAACCTACTAGGAGGGGGACCGCGAGCCGTGTGGACCACGAACCGAAGCCAAGGGGGTGACCCAAGTCGAAGCTTGACTCGAACCTTGAACCGAGGAAGCTGATCACGAACCGAAGCTTTGGAGCATCACGAGTCGATATGGAGGATCACGAACTGAACCGAAGAGCCACGTGACGGGATAATGACCAAAACTCGAGATGTAAAGGTATTCCAAGTGAGAGGTTATTACTCAGAATCTCAAAGGGGATCAACGAGTTAACTTCATGAGTTGGACTTTGCTGTGGGATGTGTGCAAAGGGTTTATCGATATCCATAATTTTATTTCACCACTGAGAGACGGATTAGTGGCTATGGATAAGTGGAATGGGGTCATTATGACTCCATGGAGCAAAGTGATCATAGCAAAGGATTGGGTGATCGAGTGGTGGATATTGTACGCTGTACGCACTGAGTGAGTGACAGGATGATTGCTATGTTTGATGTTTGCTATCACCGTAACCCCACCCCATTTACACTTTATGTTAGTGTTACCTTAGAGTATTGTATATCTTGTTGTGCTAACTCTTTGCTTGCAGGTTCAGGTTCAGGTATGATTGGATTATACCTGTTATTGTTCTGTTTTGTTGTTTATCGCTCATACCAAACTTTTGTCTGACCCAGAGTTTTATGTCTCTTCATATTACTCTAGGTGCTCCTAAACGAGCAGACTTGAGATGGGTTTGGTGGTGATGCGCGAGTAGCTGTCTGGCGACGAGCAGGAGGCTTCCACGTATGATATACATATATACTCCCTATGTTGTAGCTGGTCACTGCTTGGGCATTAGTAATGTACCTTTTCTTTCTTTTGCTTTAGAGATAGAAATTTGAAGTTGTAGTAATTATATTGGATCATAAGTTGTGTTATGGATTTCGCTGCTATGATGATTTAGTTTTCAGCTTATGCACTGTCTCTCCTGTTTTATGTCAAAGTTATGTTGTTATTATATTTTATTCCATGCATTGTGAGAGATACTATAGGTTCCTTGCTAGTTCATAGTTTCAAATTTCTTTCTTTTCTTTTCTTTTCTTTCGAAGACCGTCCCGTGCTAGTTGGACATCGGTACAGCGCATTTCGAAGGAAATATCGGCTGGTTCGGGGCAAGCCGTCACATTTTTTCTAGGGGAAAAAAGACTACGCTAATCGTCACCATTGGGTCTCGTGGGACATTATCTGCCGCCCTAGGAACGAGGGGGTTTAGGTCTTAGAAACCAAAAGGATAATTGTATAGCTTATGCTTGTAAATTATGGGCTAGGTTTGAAGCAAACGATTCCTTATGGGCATCGTTTCTTCACGCTAAGTATCGCAGGCTACAAGCCAATAGCTATATCAGGATTCCAACCTATGCTAGTGAGACGTGGAAATGGATGCAAGCCGTGAAGGCCTTTTCGGATTCGCATGGAGGTGGGTTGGGATGCGATGGTAGCCCACTCTCGATTCAGGCTGCTTGGAATTCGGCTAGGTCGCCATCGCCTCTTCTACGTTCTTTCTCTCTTATCTGGGATTCCCATTTTCCTCCGAAGGTGTCTCTTTTTATGTGGCGGACCCTCCACGGGGGGCTACCGTTACATGAGAACCTCCAGAGTATTGGCATTCCTTTAGCTTCTCGTTGCAGATGTTGCGGATCCGGGGACATCAAATCCATTTCCCATCTATTTTTCTTGGGCTTCGCTACCAACTATGTTTGTAACTACTTTGGAAAATTAATAGGTCTTCGAGGAAATGAATCCTCCCCCTCTGATAGACTGAGTAACTGGTGGACCAGAATCTCAGGAAAATCGTTGCGTTCTGTCCTCTTTCGTCTTGTACCTTGTCTTATCTGCTGGCACATTTGGTGCATGAGGAATTAGGCGATATATGATCAGGTGTCTATGGACCCCTCAACTATCATCCGAAAAGTTAGGAATGACATTTTCCTAACCTTCCGTGCCAGACCTTTTAGAGGATCTATCAGAGCGCGGTCGCGGCGGCTCGCTATAACCTTTGACATTTCATCAGTTACAGCAACCGCCAGAGCGGGAATCGATTGATCTTTGGTTACCTTAGGATATTGGGATTCATTCTGTTACCCTATTCACACCATCCCCCCCCCCCCCCGTTTGAGACTTATATTGTTTGCTAGTGCTGTAGGGGATGTTTTATAGGTTTTGCTTTGCTGGATTTCAGATTTATGGATAGGGTCTTAGGCTTTGGTGGGAGCTTGGTTTTTCTAGCTTTTCTGTTTAGCGGATGCAGCTCCCAGTTTCCTTTCCTGCTATCCTGTGGTGGCCTCTTTCATCGACTAGGTTTTCGTCGGTCCTCTTCCCTCTCTCCATACTGGCGCCTCATCACCATCGGCGCCCAACAGGGTTTTCCCATCTGTTACAGTCTCGCTGAAGCTGTTCAGTTACTAGCCGTTTCTATTGCCTTTTCTATTTCCATGTATCTTTAAGCTTTTTTGTATGCACAGATTATGTATTTATTTCTACATAATCTATTTTTGTGAGCCTTTGGAGAATGGCTAGATTCTCCTCTTTGTTATATATATATTTCCAATTAAAAAAAACCTTGGTTATAAAATGTTCACACCTGATGTCGTGATTCGCCAGTTACTCACCCTTACTTCATTATCTTTATTTTTAAAATTACTAACTCCCCCTTAAATTAAACACTATTTTATAGTTCCCCCTTTTTCATTAACAAAAACTATGATAAAAACTAAGATATAACGCTCCCCCTAAAACAAAGGCATATTCCTAATATCTAAAACTAAGACTAATAAACTTAAAACTATCATATTCCAAACTAAGTACAATAGTCTAATAATATCCTTAGGTACGTATACTACCATATAAACATTAGAAAACTGAATACTAGAAAACTAGAGAAATTCCTTACAAACATATATACTTTTATTATTATATGTTTACAAGTACATAAGTAGATTTATCAAATATATACACGAAGATTTACGTACAATAACACATATACAAATACATGAATATATGAAACCTAATGTTTTCAACTATTGGGGAGTTGTGAATTGGACAATTTTGGTAATGGAGACAGAATTTTCCATTTTGTTCAATCACATTCCCATTCTTGTCAAAACAGACTTCACCAACATATATTGTCTTGGCCATTCCTTGATTTTGATTCTCTACTTCCTCTTTTTCAACCTCTTCTTCCTCTTCTTCTTCATCTTCCTCTATGGAATTATGGACTTGAATGGTGGAGGAATCATCTTCAATAATAGTTGGATTTTCTTGGTTATTCATTATATCTTCTAATGATCTTCCCTTTCTTTTTTTGCTCTTTTGCCATCCGAAGTTGTAGAGGTTGGATTTCAACGAGTAATGGCAAGGTATCTTTCAAAGATTCCTACAGCTTGATAATTCGTAGAACGTTTAAATGACCCTTGGGTAAGCGTAGGGATCGAAAAGGAGTTTTTGTTATTATTTGAATCGGAAGCCGTTGTTTTATAGTTTTACAATTTTTATTGTAGATAGAATTAGTAAGAAAAGAAGGATTTTCAAAGTAAAGAATTTAAATAATATAAATAACTAACTTTGGAGGGAATTTTAAAATTTTCTATTATATGTTAACATGCCACTTTATATATGTCGACATATATATGTATATTTTGAATTTTTTTTATTTTGCTTATAATTTATACTATATTTATACTAACATATTTAATTATTTCACTTTATTTAGAGAAAAATTCCTAGTCCTCTTCTTAATTTAGCACATGTTGCTTTGTTTATGGTTAAGTTATTACATCTGCAATTTGATTTTCTATGTTAATAAATTCTAGTGAAATATTTTCTTTATTTACGTATCTCTTAGGGAAATGATGTCCAACATCAATATGTTTTGTTTTAGCATGATGAATAGGATTTTAGATAGATTTATAGCACTTATATTATCATAGTAAATTGGTGATTTTGTTATATTTAAACCAAAATCTCTTAGAGTTTGTTGTATATAAATTACTTCAGAACAAGCCAAAGCAGCAGATACATATTCTGCTTTAGTTGTTGACAAGGAAAATGTAACATCCTGAAATTTTAAAGGACATTATAACAATAAACTAAAGGATACTTAATTAAATATTGGGAATTAAGTAAAATGGACTGTAACACTGTGTTTGTCTCGGAATTCTACTTAAGATAAGACACCAAGTTTGCGTAAACGAACATCGTATGAGAAAGATATGAAGATTAGAAATTTGTATACATATAAGCGCTTTATGTATAAAAAAATTAATCAGAATTTTCAAAAAATACGTAGCGGGATAAAGTGGGAGCGCAACGGGAAATCGACCCGCTAGGGATCGATCCATGCCTGGTTTGGGTCGACTACGGGTCGACCCAAGGGCAAGTGGGTTGACCCAAGTAGGGGTGGGTCGACCCAATTGAGATCTGGCCAAATTCTTGTGTCTGAACCTGGACCTGTTTGCTTGCTGGGTTCGTTGGAGATAGCCTATATATAGGACAACATTTCCATTGTTTTTTTACACCTAAAATTATGGAGACAAGGAGATGCTACCTCTGCTTTGATTGAATTAGACTATCTTCTTCTACATCAGCCTATATACATATATCAGAAAGATTTCTTGTGCTTAGATCCAATTTATGTGAGTTCATGTTACTTTTAGATATAAAAATTTAACAGTAACTCTGACATGTTTATAAACCTAGATCTAAACCTACACCTGTTAAGAATCTGACCCATATCTAAACAGTTCTATTACTACATGTATTCTTTTGTACACCTGATCTATTGTTTAGTTCTTATATGCCTATTTTTGATATGCCTATTTCTAATATCATATGCCTATTTGTGTTATTATATGCTTATTTCTGTTCTTCTCACTCGTTCCCTTTTTATTTTTATAGCTAGGCTACCTTCGAGCCTAGGCCAATATCGCTGAAACATGCATATGAATGAAATTGGGATAATTTTGGAATGATGAGGAATGATAATCTGGGGGAATGTCTTGTACTATGAATCATGACTGGAATTTTGGGGCATAACCCATACTGGCATATATTATACAATGATTATGACTTGAGATTTGGGGCATATAAATCTATAGGCTTAATTTATAGAATAAACAGAACATGTTAATGTAATTGTAAACAACCTGAGGAACCTATTTAATCTATTGGGGTTAAGTAAACTTGTTTAACCTGTTGGGGTTAAGTAAACGTGTTTAAGATGTGGGGGTTATATAAACCTGTTAACCTATAAAACTTAACCAGTTAATTTGTGGGTGTTAGGCAAACATGTTAATCTGCAGGCTTGGTAAAAAACCAAGTTAATTGGGGGACACAAGTTAGGGGTTTGACTTGTGTCATCTTCTGTGTGGGACCCATACCAGTCAGTTACCCATTCTGGTAATAAACGGGGACCCTACACTGGGTAGGGATCAGGGTACGCATATTGAACCGATTGTAAGAGGTTAATTTGGAAAGGGGGTGTGTACGAGCACGTTCCAACGGATTTATGTTCGTGTATGAGTCCGGTCTGTAGGGGACAATAAGCCGTTGTAGCACCAGTAAATAAGTCTGCGTATGTAACTCCCCACCTACTCTAGGGTCACTCACAAAGGGAATGCACTAGTTTTGGTGGAGCATTATCTAGGTAAACATACACAGAGATATCACAAGACAGAACATAAATAAAGCAGTGGTAGAAACTAAAAACCAAATCTTATTATTTTCAAGAAAAGAGACAAAACCTCATATATCCAAAGTACAAGTTGCCATTATTCCATTACATCAAGTTCTAAATAAAGAAGCATTAACTTAAAATAACAAAAGTAAATTATTTCCCAAAAACAACAGACGTGCAGCCATAGCATAGCTCAAGACCAAACCGTACATGAGCTGACAGAAAGCAAGCTAAATCCAAGTTAAGAGCTAGAGTTTCCTCCCTGAGAACCTGGGGGAAGAAACAAAAGAAAAAGAGGCGAAAGGAAACGGGTCAGTCATAAAGACTGGTAAGTCCAAGTGACTTTCATCATAAAAACAGGTAAAGGTAACATGACATGTATAAACTGAAAGCAAACATAAGTATGATGTCAAGATGGATAAGATAGACTAAGATAACATGATGAATCAAGTATATGTCAAGTATAGCATCGCATGTTCAAGGTTCGTTGCACCAACTGTACTAGTAGCCCAACCCATGTCAAGTATTAATCATGAAATGATCCCTTGGCCCAAAATCGTGAATGACCCATTACTAGGTCCAACGGAACGATTCACTAATCGATCGGCTCCCTACAAGTTCTAGCTCATTGTATTTCTGTGTCATATGGCCCAATCACGAATGTAGTCACCTGTGCTAGGTCCACCATAGAGTGTATCAAGCCCTATGGTGCCAACCACCGACACAAATCAAGAATGCATAGATAAACCTACTGATGCTCAATGCCTGCTTTTTCTGCTCCGGAGCGTGTGCACGCCCGCACTCCGTTAGAACCTACACTGGCGCACCCACATAGCCGTCGTTCCGGTCCCTTACAATCAGCCCAGTAATCGTGCCCCACCCTGCCTAGTTCCAGGGTACCATGATACATCTAGTGGGTTACTGCTGAAATGGACCTTGTAACTAGGGTTTCCGTCTAGTAGGTTAAGTGTTGTCATTTAAATTCGAGACTTAACCCCATCGGTCTAGCATATCAAGTCGGCTAAGTGTTGTCAATTAAGTTCGTGACTTAGCCCTACCATTCGCGTGTTGAGTTGGTTAGGTGTTGTCGTTCAAGTTCATGACCTAACCCTACCAATCATATTTCAAGTTGGTTAAGTGTTGTCTTTCATGTTCATGACTTAACCCTATCATGTGGCATTAATTCATTAGTGCACCCTAACCTCTCACATCAGACCTGTTGTTGTGGTCACTGGATATGTCGGGCGGTTCCGGGCAGATTTACACCACAACTCAGTCTGACCTCGGGTTTCAAGTGCGATATGACCAACTACCCACATTGGATCCTATTGTTTGTAGTAACTGGATTTGCCGGGCGGTTCCGGGCAGATTTACACTGCAAACTCAACCCAAACTCGAGTTGGCCATTTTCAAGTTCATTCTAGTTTCATGACCATGTTCAAGTTTCATGTCAAGTTTGTGTCAATTTTCAAGGATAAGTTTCATGCCTACATCCAAATTCAGGTTATAACAATGTTCATATTTCAAGTTTTGCCTATTATCAAGTTCATAATTCATTTTCATAACCAATTCATGTTTTGCCTAATCTACCCAAGTCGTATTCCCATCGCACGTAAACGTGAATCGATCTATACTACAAATAAATCCAAATCCCGAAATAAAGGGAATAACATCGAAACTATGTTAGGCAAAAAGGGACGAGCATAAAACGATAAAAGGGATAACAAGACTAGCATGATATAACTTGAGATAATTGGTTACAACATCACTAGCATATAGGATTTCAAATCTAGCAAGATAAGGCAATAGTCATGATAAAAGTTGACATAAAAGAATAGGTATGCAAGAGCAAGCCAAATACAAGGATAATGGATCCAATGGCTTTGGTGTACATAATAGCGAATAAACTAAGCAAGTCACACCCTAGGTATGAGATCCAACAACTGCAAATTCGGTGTACAACATGGGATTCAACTATGGGCATGAACAATCAACTATAATAGTCTTAAGTAATTAATCCCAGTAGTCATAGTCACAGTCATAGGCAGAAATCTCATAATTATGAACCATAAGCGATTAATCACAATAGTCATGGATAATTATCCAAAATAGTTCTAGGAAAATAGTCATAGTCAATTGACAGTGATAGTTTCAAAGTCATGGTCATAGATAATAGCCTTATGTTCATAATCATAGGTAATAATTCTCATAGTCAAGAGTCATAGGTGATTAGCCACCATTTCCCTTGTCATAGTCATAGGCAGTAGTCTTATGTTCATTGTCATAGGCATAGGCATGGTCTTATGTTCTCAGTCATAGGCATAGTCTTATGTTCTCAATCATAGGCATAGGCGTAGTCTTATGTTCACAGTCATAGTCCTTGGCCATTAACAATAGTTTTAACGTCATAGGCAATATAAGGTTATAGACATGAGAGAGTTTGATTTACAACATGAATAGGTCCAAAGCAAAATTCACGAAAGTCAAGATCCAAGATGAACAAGAATAGATACGGATCAATTACCATACATAGATCCAATTCCAATTTACAACATGGATATTAAGTTTACAGCTTTTATCTAAAAGTAACTTGAACTTACAGTGCGTGGATCGAGAATTAGAAAGCAGAATTTGATTGTTGAATCTCTATTTGATTGACCGTGTTCTAATTGTCCCCCAATTTGCAAATCTCTAAGCGTAAGGAGCAGTCCTTTTTCTTCCTTTTTATCTTATTATTTAGATTATCTTAGAAGCAGCATAAGGACAGAATGAAATGGTGTGGAGAGAATAAGGCTAGGGGGCTGCTTATATAGGGTTAGGCAGACGAATCTGGTCATGAAACAAGTCTAAATACATCAGAATGCATCTAGCTCAGGAAATAGGTTTGGGAGGCAGGTCGTCTTCCCAGTCGACCTGGTCATGGGGGGGTCGACTCCCCAGTCGACCTGGTTGGGGGGCAGGGGTCGACTCCCCAGTCGACCTGGGTATATGGGCGGGAATTTTCCCGCAAGCCTTCTCTGGGTTTGAATTTCGAATTTCTGGCTTTATTTTCAAGCTGTTTTATTTTATTTAAATTCCTGAAAGTTCTGAGGGTCATATCTTGGTCATGCGAACTCCGATTTTCGAAAACTCGGACTCGATTTCATGCAGAATTCTGAGACGAACGCAATGGCACAACCCGTTTCCCCTGATTCTTATTTTAAAATTTTATTCTGCCTTGATTTATGACTTTTAACATGTTATAAAAATACGGGTTGTTACATTCTCCCCTCCTTAAAGGATTTCGTCCCCGAAATCTCTAAGTTAGGAAGAATATATCCTACCATCCAATCATCCATCTACTCAACCATCATTCACAAGCAATCATTGTCCTTAAAAGATTTCTAATGCTATATGAACATACGCAGAAAGTATGTGAATATGTTCCCTATCTAATGCAAATGATCAGGCCTGTTTGATCTTCTTAATGCAAAATATGTTTAGTGTCATGAATCCAACATGTATGCAAATAATGCTAGTCACATAAACACTATATGTGTGCACAAACATTCATCCATATGCAACATCCATATAATAACACATTCAATTTCATCCATAAACAAGTATAAACACTCATGCATATGCAATATGAAAACGTGTCTGTGCCGATCTAGTGCCTAATGTGTGTTATGCAACCACGAGCAACCACTTGCGACCACTTGCAACCATTTGCAAACATGAACCATAACATGTTTCAAATACATGTTTCCATCCATATGGTTCTACCTAAGGTTCTCAAGATAGGATCGAGAAGATAAGCAAGATAAAACAAAGCATCAAGGAGAAGAAGTTAAAGATGTACCCCCAGAAGGTCCTGCTTGTGGGGCTTGCCCTTGCTTCTTAGGGCAGTTCTTGCTGATATGTCCAGTTTCACCACACTGAAAGCATGCTCCCATCTTCATCTTCTTCTTTCTACAATCCTGGACTATATGCCCCTCAATACCACAGAAATTGCATTTTCTTTTCTCACGTGTCTTGTTGTCATTATTGTTGTTGTCGTTCTTGCCTCCTTTCTCGGGGTCTTTCTTCTTGTTTTGAGAATCATTCGCCTTGACCTCCTTCTTGCCATTCTCATCTTCTTCATGAAGTAGGGCCATATCCACCAAGCTCTCAAAGGTCGCCCCCATGGGTACATGAGTCATAGCATGGCTGCGTAGTGGCTCATTCAAACCTCTGACGAAGCGAAGAGCCTTCTTGTGTTGGGTGTTCACTAAATCCAGCCAAAATCTGGCCAGCTGATTAAACTGATTGACGTACTCCCTGATCGTCATGCTTCCTTGCTTAAGAGTTAGGAACTTCTCCATCTGCAGGCTTCTTTCAGCTAGGGAGAAAAATTTCATCTCAAATCTCATCCGGAAGTCTTCCCAAGTTTCCACTGGCCTCTCAGCATGGGTAATCTCCCACCAATACGAAGCTTCATCTTTAAGCAACCACACTGCTAGCTGTATCTTTTGCCTGTCATCCACTTCAAAGATGATGAACAAATCTTCGGTCTCCTTCAGCCAGTTCCTCGCTTCCACAAAGGATTCAGTCCCATAGAAGTCCTTTCCACCCATAGCCTTGAAGTCTCTACACGTCTTTGCGAAAGCATTTCCACGAGGAGGAGGAGGAATCACTGCAGCTGGAGGAGGAATATCTGCTGGGCCTGCATCGTTGGCCCTAGCCTCTAAGTACCTCCTGAACCAGCCAGGTATTGGCATGCCCTTTGGAAAGTTAAGATTCCTAGACATGCTGAAAAACGAAAAGTTAGAGATTCAAACGAGGAAACAAAGGAAAGTGCTAATGGATTTTGGCGAATAGCATTTTCAAAATGATTTTTTCTTGAAAAATGCTTCTTTATAAACGTCTTGAAAATAATTTCAGAAAGTTTTTAAAAGCTTTTGCCCAGTCTGGTAACCTTCTGCTCTGATGCCAAATGTAACACCCCACCTCCTCTAGGGTCACTCACAAAGGGAATGCACTAGTTTTGGTGGAGCATTATCTAGGTAAACATACACAGAGATATCACAAGACAGAACATAAATAAAGCAGCGGTAGAAATTAAAAACCAAATCTTATTATTTTTCAAGAAAAGAGTCAAAACCTCATATATCCAAAGTACAAGTTGCCATTATTACATTACATCAAGTTCTAAATAAAGAAGCATGAACTTAAAATAACAAAAGTAAATTATTTCCCAAAAATAGCAGACGTGCAGCCATAGCATAGCTCAAGACCAAACCATACATGAGCTGACAGAAAGCAAGCTAAATCCAAGCTAATAGCTAGAGTTTCCTCCCTGAGAACCTGGGGGATGAAACGAAAGAAAAATAGGCGAAAGGAAACGGGTCAGTCATAAAGACTGGTAAGTCCAAGTGACTTTCAGCATAAAAACAGGTAAAGGTAACATGACATGTATAAACTGAAAGGAAACATAAGTATGATGTCAAGATGGATAAGATAGACAAAGATAACATAATGAATCAAGTATAGGTCAAGTATAGCATCGCATGTTCAAGGTTCGCTGCACCAACTGTAATAGTTGCCCAACCCATGTCAAGTATTAATCATGAAATGATCCCTTGGACCAAAATCGTGAATGACCCATTAGTAGGTCCAACGGAACGATCCACTAATCGATCGGCTCCCTACAAGTTCTAGCTCATTGTATTTCTGTGTCATACGGCCCAATCACGAATGTAGTCACCTGTGCTAGGTCCACCATAGAGTGTATCAAGCCCTATGGTGCCAACCACCGACACGAATCAAGAATTCATAGATAAACCTACTGATGCCCAATGCCTGCTTTTTCTGCTCCAGAGTGTGTGCACGCCCGCACTCCGTTAGAACCTACACTGGCGCACCCACACAGCCATCGTTATGGTCCCTTACAATCAGCCCAGTAATCGTGCCCCACCCTGCCTAGTTCCAGGGTACCATGATACATCTAGTGGGTTACTGCTAAAATAGACCACGTAACTAGGGTTTCCGTCTAGTAGGTTAAGTGTTGTCATTTAAATTCGAGACTTAACCCCGTCGGTCTAGCATATCAAGTTGGAGTGTTGTCAATTAATTTCATGACTTAGCCCTACCATTCACGTGTTGAGTTGGTTAGGTGTTGTCGTTCAAGTTCATGACCTAACCCTACCAATCATATTTCAAGTTGTCTAAGTGTTGTCTTTCATGTTCATGACTTAACCCTATCATGTGGCATTAATTCATTAATGCACCCTAACCTCTCACATCAGACCTGTTGTTGTGGTCACTGGATATGCCGGGCGGTTCCGGGTAGATTTACACCACAACTCAGTCTGACCTCGCGTTTCAAGCGCGATATGACCAACTACCCACATTGGATCCTATTGTTTGCAGTAACTGGATTTTCCGGGCGGTTCCGGGCAGATTTACACTGCAAACTCAACCCAACCTCGAGTCGGTCATTTTCAAGTTCATTCTAGTGTCATGACCAAGTTCAAGTTTCATGTCAAGTTCATGTCAAGTTTCAAGGATAAGTTTCATGCCCACATCCAGATTCAAGTTATAACAATGTTTATATTTCAAGTTTTGTCTATTATCATAATTCATGTTCATAACCAATTCATGTTTTGCCTAATCTACCCAAATCGTATTCCCATCGCACGTAAACGTGAATCGATCTATACTACAAATAAATCCAATCCATAAATAAAGGGAATAACATCGAAATTATGTTAGGCAAAAAGGGACAAGCATAAAACGATAAAAGGGATTATAAGACTAGCATGATATAACTCGAGATAATTGGTTACAACATCACTAGCATATAGGATTTCTAATCTAGCAAGATAAGGCGATAGTCATGATAAAAGTTGACATAAAAGAATAGGCATGCAAGAGCAAGCCAAATACAAGGATAATGGGTCCAATGGCTTTGGTGTACATAATAGCGAATAAACTAAGCAAGTCACACCCTAGGTATGAAATCCAATAACTGCAAATTCGGTGTACAACATGGGATTCAACTATGGGCATGAACAATCAACTATAATAGTCTTAAGTAATTAATCCCAGTAGTCAGAGTCACGGTCATAGGCAGAAATCTCATAATTTTGAACCATAAGTGATTAATCACAATAGTCATGGATAATTATCCATGATAGTTCTAGGAAAATAGTCATAGTCAATTAACAGTGATAGTTTCAAAGTCATGGTCATAGATAATAGCCTTATGTTCATGATCATAGGTAATAATTCTCATAGTCAAGAGTCATAGGTGATTAGCCACCATTGTCCTTGTCATAGTCATAGGCAGTAGTCTTATGTTCACCGTCATAGGCATAGTCTTATGTTCTCAGTTATGGGCATAGTCTTATGTTCTCAATCATAGGCATATGCGTAGTCTTATGTTCATAGTCATAGTCCTTGGACATTAACAATAGTTTTAACGTCATAGGCATGTTAAGGTTATAGACATGAGAGAGTTTGATTTACAACATGGATAGGTCCAAAGCAATATTCACGAAAGTCAAGATCCAAGATGAACAAGAATAGATACGAATCAATTACCATACCCAATTCCAATTTACAACATGGATATTAAGTTTACAGCTTTTATCTAAAAGTAACTTGAACTTACAGTGCGTGGATCGAGAATTAGAAAGTAGAATTTGATTGTTGAGTCTCTATTTGATTGATTGTGCTCTAATTGGAATCCCCTTATTTGCAAATCTCTAAGCGTAGTCTTGATGGAGAAGGAGAAGTCCTTTTTCTTCCTTTTTATCTTATTATTTAGATTATCATAGAAGCAGCATAAGGACAAAATGAAATGGTGTGGAGAGAATGAGGCTAGGGGGCTGCTTGTATAGGGTTAGGCAGACGAATATGGTCACGAAACAAGTCTAAATACATCAGAATGCATCTGGCTCAGGAAATAGGTTCGGGAGGCAGATCGACCCCCAGGTCGACTCCCCGGTCGACTCCCCAATCGACCTGGTTGGGGGGGTTCGACTCCCCAGTCGACCTGGGTATATGGGCGGGAATTTTCCCGCCAGCCTTCTCTGGGTTTGAATTTCGAATTTCTGGCTTTATTTTCGAGTTGTTTTATTTTATTTAAATTCCTGAAACTTCTGAGGGTCATATCTTGGTCATACGCACTCCGATTTTCGAAAACTCGGACTTGATTTCATGCAGAATTCCGAGATGAACGCAATGGCACAACCAGTTTCCCCTGATTCTTATTTTAAAATTTTATTCTGCATTGATTTATGACTTTTAACATGTTATAAAAATACAGGTTGTTACAACGTCCTTTTTAAGGTTGCCACTTTTGGAAGTAATACACCCTACCGCGAGGCCGACACAAGGCATTTACGAGTTAGGGAGCTGATCGCTTGGTGGTAGTAATTAGGGTACATCTAATTCTGTTTGTTTCGGTTGAGGTACCCGTTATTTCGGTTTGGGGTAACACCATTTATTTCTGTTGAGGTGCCATTTATTTCTGTTTGGGTAAAACTTGTTACTAGAGTACACCTAGAACTATCATTATGTTTTCGTTGGGGTCATTTTGTCTCTGTTAAGTAATTAGGGGACACATAATCCTGTCATAATATGATATAGTAGTAATGCTGCAGAGAAGGCTATTTGAGAAGCATAATCTACTTTGTTTAATTTGCTTGTTCTGTTTAGTCTGTTCATACTGTTATATGATATTGTTATCTATCATCCAGTTTATATGCCTATCATGATGCTTTTACTTTTTTATATGCTAAAAGTCATTGGACTCGCCAGACTTTACGTCTGAACCGTTTTGTTTCCTTTTCTCTCTCTTCCTCCCCCTCCAGGTTCTTAGGGTGTGAACGCTCAAGCTTAATTAGGATTCTCTCTTTTGTTTATGTTTCTACTTAGATTTGGATCTGCTTTGATGTATCGCTTCGACTACCTGTCTATTTCATTATGGCTATTACTGGGTATTATGATTTTATATTTATGTACTCTGGTGGTTTTTAGTGCAAGACAGATTTTTGTTTTGATGTACTCAGTTTCAGTATTTTTTGCTTGATGCTGTAACTGGTTTTGAGACTACGATTTTTTTCTATAAAATAATGAATTTTAAAATTTTCGTTGCTTTTTTATTTCTGCCGTGTGATATTATGTTTCTATTTACCTATAACGCTTCACTGAACCTAATGCATTCTAATAAAGATTGACATTAACGGACGTGGGGTGTCACATTTGGTATCAAAGCTGAAGGTTACAAGATTGGATAAAAAGTTTTTGGAAATTGTTTTCAAAAGGTTTCAAAAAGAAAGTGTTTTCAAAGAAAAGTCTATTTTTGAAAAACATATTCCCCAAAGCCAAAAAAATATATTTCAATTCTCTGTTTGAATCCCTTTTCCTTTTCTTTTCAGCATGTCTGGGGAACCGAATCTTCCCGAGGGCATTCAGATACCGGCTTGGTTCCGTAGATATCTTGAGGCTATGGCGCCTGCCGTAGGCCAAGGAGCCCTTCCCCTAGCTGCAGTCGTTATTCCTTCTCCCCCTCCGCGAATGGATAATTTCTCTAAGATATATAAAGATTTCTGTGCTATGTAATGAAAGCCATTCCAAGGAATTGAGAACTTTGTGGAAGCATGGAATTGGCTAAAAGAGACGGAAAACTTGTTTGGTCTTTTCGAGTTGATGATTGCAGAAAGATACAGTTGACTGCATGGTAGCTTAAGGACGAGGCTTCGTGCTAGTGGGAAGTGACACAAGCAGGGCATCCAGTTGATACTTGGGACGATTTCCAACATAGATTCGAGATGAAGTTTCTTTCTCAGGCAGAAGAAAGTATGCAGATGGAGATGTTTCTGGCACTTAAATAAGGAAGCATATCCATTAAAGAGTATGTCAATAAGTTTAATCAGTTGGCAAGGTTTGGTCTGGAGCTGGTGAATACCCCGCACAAGAAAGCTTTAAGGTTTGCAAGAGGATTAAATAAACCTCTTCAAGCATTGGCATTATCTCACATTCCGATGGGGGCTACTTTTGAAAGATTGGTTAATATGGCATTGATGCACGAAGATGGTGAAGATGAGAAAATGGATGCAAAGACTGATGAGATGCAAAATAAGAAAGTGTGGCCCAAGAAAGAATTAAGAAAAGAAGGTTGGAAAGAACGACAAAGTTTAAGGCAAGAAGAAATGTCAAGGTTATATGAGCTTGGGTCATTTGGTCAAAGATTACAGAAAAAGGAAGAATGCTTGCTTCAACTATGGTGAGTTTGGACACTATACTAAGGAGTGCATAAGAAGCAAGAACAGAGCCAAAGGGAAGGATCTTTTGGAGAGTACGTGCATGCTCTCAAGGCAAGTGTACCAGAAAGTGGTGGGAAAGTTTCTGTTGAAGGTTTGATTTCTCATTCCGATCAGCCAGTTAGGACTCTTTTTTATTCTGGAGCTTCTCACTCTTTTATATTTGAATCTGTGGTTGAGTCTCTGCACCTTAGTACTAGTATTGTTTCTGATCCCGTTATTGTCTCAAACCCAATCAGGGTCACTGCTCATCTAACTATGATATATCAGGGTTCGAGTTTGAGTGCGACGCATATGTACTTGGTTTTATGGGATATGGTTTGATTTTAGGGAAGGATTGGCTAGCTATACATAGTGCCATTCTAGACTGTGAGAGGAGGGTCGTTAGAATTTTGACTTGCCAAGGAAGGACTCTCGAGATTTCCTATGACCCAAAAGGGTTTGTCATGCTTAGTTTGCTAGAATCACTTGATGCTTTTGTTGATGATTCGCGATCTATACCTGCAGTCTGTGAGTATCTGAATGTTTTTGAGGAGGTTAGGGGCTTATCACCAAGGAATGAGATTGATTTTCAGATATATTTGGTGGATAATGCGAAGCCATTCGCATTGCCTATGCACCACATAGCTCCTAGGGAAAGGATCGAACTTAGCAAACAAGTAGGGGAGCTACTTGAGAAGGGGTTTATTAGGCGAATTATATCTAAATGGGGTGCTCTAGTCATATTCTCTACCAAGATGAATGGTTCACTTCGTCTATCTGTAGATTATAGGGAGTTGAATAAGTTCGCTAAGAAAAATAGTCACCCATATCCGAGGATTGATAATTGGTTTGACCAGCTTGTTGGCGCATCTGTTTTCTCTTAATTAGACTTGGCCGTGGGATTTCATCAGCTGAGGGTGGTCGAGGACAGTATAGACAAGACCGCTTTCAGAATTCTAGATAGTATCTTTGAGTGGTTAGTCGTGCCTTTTGGGTTGACGAATGCATCCGCTTATTTTGTGGATCTGATGAGTAGGGTGTTCAGGGAGTTTCTGAATAAGTTCGTTGTGGTCTTTGTGGATGACATTCTGATTTTTTTGAAGAGCGAGGAAGAGCATGCCCTACATCTAGGGGAAGTATTGAGGACTCTCCAAGCACATCAGCTTAAGGCAAAATTCTCCAAATGTCACTTTTGGAGAGAGGAAGTTCGATTTCTGGGGTATGTGGTGTCCAAGAATAGGATAGCGATGGATCCCGCAAAAGTAGTTGCAGCTCAAGATTAGAAGGTTCCAAAGAATGAAATGGAGATGAGAAGTTTTCTTGGGTTGGCGGGCTATTATAGGAAGTTTATTAAGGACTTTGTAAAGATATCAACCCCACTCACCAGACCGACGAAGAAGAATATAACCTTTTCATGGAGCATTGACTATGAGGATGCTTTTCAGCGATTGAAGAGGGCTCTGACAACAACCCCAATTTTGACTTTGCCTGATGGGAACAAAGTGTTCACAGTGTACACTGATGCATGTGGTACTGGGTTTGGTGTCGTCTTAATGTAAAAGGGAAAGGTAGTATGCTACGGTGGTAGACAGTTGAGAGTTCATGAGAGGAACTACCCTACCCATGATTTAGAGTTGGCTGCTATATTGTTTGCGCTTAAGACTTCACAACATTATCTACTTGGAGAAAGGTTCGAGTTGTCATGGGTCAAAAATCTCTTTAGTATTTGTTCTCACAGAAGGATCTCAATTTAAGACAGCAGAGGTGGATGGAATTCCCAGCGTCCAATGAATTTGAGTTTTCTTATACCCCTGGCAAGCGTAATGTGGTATAGGATGTGTTGAGTAGGCCGAGGATGACTTTGAGTCATCTACTCGTAGAGGGGCGGAGTTTGGAGTACATATCGACCTTAGATTTTAGGCCATTTACGGATCTTACACCTGGTTTTTGGCATCCTTAGAGGTGCGACCTACTCTCATGGATTAGGTAGGATCTTCGCAATGAGAGGACCCACAAATAGTAGAAATCTTGGATAGACTCAGTAGAGGACAGACTTCTAGTCACCTTAGTAGATATTCCACGGATGATAAAGGGTGGCTATGAAGGGATGGGAGGCTTTGTGCTCCCCGAGTTGGAAGTCTGTTAAAGATAGTCCTTGAGGAAGCCCATCATTCTAGGATGACTATCCATCCCGGCGGTGATAAGATATATAAAGATACGAAGAGGGTTTTCTTTTGGGCTGGGATGAAGAAAGATGTAGCAGAGTTTGTCTCTTGATGCTTAGTTTGCTAGCAAATTGAAGTTGAACAAAGGAAGCCCAGCGATTTACTTCATCCTTTGTAGGTCCCATAGTGGAAGTGGGAGAGCGTCTCTATGGATTACATCGATGGTTTATCTCGATTGAGGAAAGGTAACACAGTATTTGGGTTATAGTTGACAGGCTTACTAAGAGCGCTCATTTCATTCCTGTTAAGAGTAAGAGAATGGCAGCATGGTTGGCATCAGTTTATCTTCGTGAGATAATCCGTCTACATGGAGTACCTTCTAGCATAGTGAGTGATCGTGACCCCATCTTCACTAGTGAGTTCTGGAAGAGGCTGTAAGAGGCATTAGGTACACAATTATGTTTGAGCACTGCATATCAACCTCAGACCGATAGGCAGACTGAGAGGGTGAATAGAGTCTTAAGGATTTTTTGAGGTCGTGTATCCTAGACTTTGGAGGGACTCGGGAGGAGCATCTTTCGTTGGTTGAGTTCGCCGACAACAATAGTTATCAGGGCAGTATAGTTATGGCGCCCTTCAAGGCATTGTACGAACGACCTTGTAGATCACAATCTTGTTGGTAGGAGTCTGCAGATAGGCTTCTACTTGGATCTGAGATGATTAGAGAAACTTCAGAAAAGATTGATCTTATTCGTCGATGCATGAAGACAACTCAGGACAGACAGAAATCCTACGGACATAACAGAAGGACTGATATCGAGTTTGAGGTGGGAGATATGGTTTTCATCAATGTATCACCTCTGAGGAATATGGTTCACTTTGGATTTGTAGGGAAACTGGCACCAAGGTTTGTTGGGCTACTTCCCATAGTGGAAAGGATAGGTCAAATGGCCTATAGGGTGAGACTACCAGAGAGGTTGGTGGGTTTTCATGATGTTTTCCATGTTTCTCATTTGCGGAAATGTCTGCACGATACAGCAGAGGTTGTTGAGCCGAGCATGCCTGAGGAAATAGAGGTATAAAGGGAGGCGACATTTAGATGGTTTCCTTTTCGTATTTGGATCAGAGGTTAAGAAGCTACGCAACAAAGAGGTCAAGTTGATGAAAGTGCAATGCGGAGAAGACAGCGAGGATGCAACTTGGAAGACTGAGGACAAGATTCACACTTCTTACCCTTTTCTTTTCAAGGATATGTTCTCAACTTCTTTTTCCAAGCTTTTATTCGTACTTGCTTTTGTCATTTGAGTATACCTTATTGATCGAATCTTCGAACTTTAGGTAGGAAACCAATATATGTGAACATGTGTTTGAGGCATGTCATGTTTGATGGATGCAAGTGAATGCAAGTGGTTTCTCATGGATGCATATACACACATTAGGCACTAGATCGTCTCAAAGCACTCTCATATCGCATATGGATATGTGTGCATTTTTCTTTCTAATGGATGAAATTGGGTGTATCATCATACGGATGTTGCAGTTAGACAAATGATTGTGCACACATATAGAGTTTACATGATATACTAGAACTATTTACATACGTTTTGGATTCATGGCACGTACATATATTTCATTAAGGAGGTCGACTGAATCATTAGACCGCCTGCTTTTCGCATTAGCATAGGGACATATACACACACCCTTGCATATATTCATATAAGCATTAGAAATCTCTTATGGACAATGGATGCCTATGATTGATGGATGAGTAGATGGTTAATGGATGTTAGGATAAACATTCTTCTTCTTAGAAATTTCAAGGACGAAATCCTTTAAGTAGGAAGAATGTAACACCCCGTAATTATAAAGAACATTATAACAATAAACTAAAGGAAACTTAATTAAATATTGCGAACTAAGTAAAAGGGACCGTATCATTGTGTTCGTCTTGGAATTCTGCTTAAGACAGACTTTGAGTTTGCGTAAAATGAGCATTGTACGAAAGGTTAGAAGTTTGTATACATATAAGAGCTTTATGTATAAATAAAACTAATCAGAATTCTCAAAAATATGTAGCGGGATAAAGTGGTGTGCGCAGCTGGAAATCGACCTGTTGGCGGTCGACCCATGCTTGGTTAGGGTCGACCTACGGGTTGACCCTAAGGCAAGTTGGTCGACCCAGGTAGGGGCGGGTCGACCCAACTAACATCTGGCCGAATTCTTCTGTTTGAACATGGACCTGTTTGCTTGTTGGGTTCATTGGGGATAGCCTATATATAGGACAACATTTACATTGTTTTTCTACACCTAAAACAATGGAGACAATGAGATGTTGCCTCTGCTTGGATTAAATTAGACCGTCTTCTTCAACATCAGCCTATATACATATGTCAGAAATCTTGTGCTTAATCCAATCTCTGTGAGTTCATGTTACTTTTAGATATAAAAATTTAATAATAACCCTGACATGTTTTTAAACATGGATCAGAACCTACGCTTGCTAAGAATCTGATTCATATCTAAACATTTCTATTACTACATGTGTTCTTTTGTACACGTGATCTGTTGTTAAATTCTTATATGCCTGTTTTTGATATGCCTATTTTTGCTATCATATGCCTATTTCTATTCTTCTCTCTCTCAATCCCTTTTAATTTTTGTAGCCTAGGCTACCTTCGAGCCAAGGCCAATATCGCTGGAACATGCATATGAATGAAATTCGAATAATTTGGGAATGATGTGGAATGATAATTTGGGGGCATATCTTGTACTATGAATCATGACTGGAATTTTGGGGCATAACCTATACTGTAAAATGTGACTAAAATTTAAGGCATATCTTATACTGAATTATGACTTGAGATTTGGGGCATATAAATCTGTAGGCTTAATTTGAAGATTAAGCGGAGCATGTTAATGTAACTATGAACAACCCATGGAACCTGTTTAATCTGTTGGGGTTAAGTAAACCTATTTAATATGTTGGGGTTAATTAAACTTGTTTAATCTATTCGAGTTAAGTAAACATGTTTAAGCTATGAGGGTTATATGAAACTGTTAACCTATAAAACTTAACCTGTTATTCTGTGGGGGTTAGGCGAACCTGTTAATCTGTAGGCTTAACTTGGTAAAAATCCTAGTTAATTAGGGGACATAAGTTAGGGGTTTTACTTGTGTCATCTATTGTGTAGGACCCATATCAGTCAGTAACCCATTCTGGTATTAAACGGGGACTCCACACTAGGTAGGGATCAGGGAACGCATACTGAACCGATTGTAAGAGGTTCATCTGTAAAAGGGGTGTGTACGGGAACGTTCCAACAGAGTCATGTGCGTGCATGAGTCCGATTTATAGGGGAAAATAAGCCGCTGTAGCACCAGTAAATAGGTCTGCGTCCTTCTGTAGGTTGACACTTTAGAAAGTAATACACCCGACACAGGGTATTTACGAGTTAGGGAGCTGATCGCTTGGGGATAGTAACTAGGGTACATCTGGTTCTGTCTATTTCTATTGAGGTACCTGTTATTTATGTTTGCGGTAACACCCTTTATTTCTTTTGAGGTGCATGTTATTTCTGTTTGGGTAAACCCCGTTACTAGAGTACACCTAAATCTACCAATATGTTTCTATTGGGATCATTTTGTGTCTGTTAAGTAATTTGGAGATACCTAATCCTATCATAATTTGATTTACTAGTATCGGTGTAGAGAAAACTATTTGTGAAGCAAAATCTACTCTGTTTATTCTGCTTATTCTGTTCAGTCTGTTCATACCTGTTATATGATATTGTTATCTCTTATCCAATTTATATGCCTATCATGATGCTTTTACTTCATTATATTCTAAAAGTCACCAGCCTCGCTAGATTTTATGTCTTACCCATTTTTTTCCTTTACTCTCTCTTCCTTCTCCCTAGGTTCTCAAGGTGGGAAAGCTTATGCTTAATTAAGATCCTCTCTTTTGTTTCTGCTTGGATTTGGATCTGCTTCGATGTATCGCTTCGACTACTTGTCTACTTTATTATGTTTATTACTGGGGATTATGATTTACATTTCTGTACTCTAATGGTTTTTAGCATAAGACAGATGTTTTGTTTTGATGTACTCAGTTTTAATATTTTATGCCTGATGTTGTAACTAGTTTTGGGACTACAATGTTTTTTTGCAAAATAATGAAGTTTTAAATTTCCACTACTATTTTATATCTGCCTTGTGATATTCTGTTTCTGTTTACCTATAACGCTTCATGGAGCTTAATGCATTTTGGTAAAGAGTGACATTAACGGATATGGGTGTCATAGGAACGGTGTTTCGCATTTTACTAAACCTGTAAACCAGGGAATGACCCAAAAAGTGACAAGTTCCACCTGTGCATTTTTGGTCTTATTTACAACCAGCATCGCAGCACGAAATTAAATCGGATGCACGTTTTACGGGTTTTAAGTGAGCTTTCTTTAGGTTGTGATTGATATCTAGCACAAGGACAAAAGTTATGCATTATGTCTGGTCTACTTCCAATTGTATATAGTAAAGATTCTATAATTCCTCTATATAGTTTCTGGTCTACATCTTTTAAAGAATCATCTTTGCTCAAGGCTTCATTTATTGTCATAGAAGTGGTTTTCCTTTAGTACTGGCCATGTTACATTTGTTAATTAAGTCCCTAGCATATTTTTTCTTGAGTAATAAATATTCCATTTCCTAATTATCTAATTTGTGATCCTAAAAAGAAAGCGATTTCTCCCATATGACTCATTTCAAATTCTTTTGTCAAGAATTCAGAAAATTCTTGGTTCATTTTATTATTTGTTGATCCAAAAATTATATCGTCTACATAGATTTGTACTAATTGAATATCATTTTCATTTCTTTTAATACATATTTTATTATCTACTTTACCAATTTCAAAGTTTGATAGTAATAAATAAGTTCATAATCGATCATACTAGACTCTAGGTGCTTGTTTTAAACCATATAAGGCTTCTTTAATTTATAAACGTGGTTAACAAATTTTTCATCCTCGAATAATGGGGGTTATTTAACATAAACATATTCTTTAACGAATCCATTTAAAAAGATACTTTTTACATCCATTTGAAATAATCTGAAATTATTATGATTAGCAAAAGCAAGTAGAATTCTAATAACTTCTAGTCTTGCTATGGAGGCAAAAGTTTCATCATAATTTATTCCTTCTTCTTGACAATATCCTTGAGAAACTAATCATGCTTTATTTCTAACAACCTCACCAAGTTCGTTCATTTTATTTTTATACACCCATTTAGTTCCTATTATAGTTTTATCCTCTGACCTCGGAACAAGTTTCCATACATTATTTCTGGTGTACTGATTCAATTCCTCTTGCAAAGTAAGTATCCATGAATCATCAAATGATGCTTCATTTTGATTCATAGGTTCAATGGTTGGTATAAATGCTATATTACTCATATTATTTAATTGATTTCTGGTTCTAACTACTGATCAATATCTCCTAGTATATTCTCTACAGGATGATCTCTTAAAAGCCTAATTTATTAAGTTGATTAATTTCATTATTTATTTCATTTGATTCATTATCATTGCCATATTCATCTTTATTTTTATTTAAATTTTTATATTTCCATCAAATGATACATTTAGAGTTTCTTCAATAGTATCAATTCTTAAATTGAAAACTCTATATGATTTACTTCTATTTGAATATCCAATAAATATTCCTTTATCTGATTTTGGATCAAATTTATCTAGTTTTTCTTTAGTATTTGAAATAAAGCATTTACTCCCAAAAAATATGAATTAAGATACCTTCGGTTTCTTATTATACAGAAGTTCATATGGATTAGTTAATGGTTTAATTAAGATTCTATTTAAAATATAACAAGCCGTAGCAACTGCTTCAACTCAAAAAATTTTAGGTAAACTACTATCAGATAACATAGTTCTCGCACACTCTTATATCGTCCTATTTTTATGCTGAACTACACCTTTTTATTAAGGAGTTCTAAGAAATGAAATTTTTTGAGTAATTCCCTTTTTATTGCAAAATTTCTCAAAATTTTCATTTTTAAATTCTCCACTGTGATCATTGCGTATAGCTTTAATTTTCGAAGATAATAGATTTTGAATTCTCTTAGCAAAAGTTTTAAATAATTCAAAAGCATCACTTTTATGTTTAAAAAACAATGTCCAAGTAAATATAGAGAAATCATCGGTAATTATAGAAACGTATTTACAATTTTCCTTTATAATGAAATATAGTATATTAAGTAAATATATACTTAAGAACAGATATTAAAATGACTTCAAAAATGATTAAAAATAAATATAAAATGATATAAAAGTATATCTATAAAACTAAAAATATATCTAAAACATAATATAAATAAGGAAATGAAAATATAAGAACTATAATAAAATTAATATTAATTTTGTAAGTAAAACTTATTTAAATTAGGGTAAAGTATAACTAAAAAAGCAGGAGTTAACATATAGAGATAAAATCTTTCTAAAAATAAAGAAGTATAAATTTAAAATAAGGAAGTAATTTTGAAATCATATGAAAAATAGATTTATAAACAAGGAAGTAATTTTGAAATCATTTGAAAAGGAATTTGAAATCAGAATTAAGTTTGAAATCAGAATTCAGTGCTATCTAGAGTTTTAACAATATATCTAGAAACAATTACTCTACATTTCTTAAACTTTGGAGGTCTTGATACTTATGAGTCTTGAATCTTGAACTCTTCTTCTTTGAAATCTTGTTTCTCTGAGCTATATGGTCTTCATTAATCATTACCTGCATAGATTTCATATATATATATATATATATATATATATATATATATATATACACACATACACACACACATACTAGATAACAGTGTTAGTATATATTTTGTAATAATAATAATTGAAACAAAGTTGAAACAAGGTTGTTGTCATCAAAACCATCACTATCAACATTTTAGTCTCTAACATAACCTTTACAGAATTGTCAACAAACTCCTAGGGCACTATAAATTAATTAATTAGTTGTCCTCTTATTTTCCCTAATTAGCTTACCCCTACCGCCGGAACATACAACTGCTATGAGCCACTTATTTCCCGTAATTAGCCATCGCTATCGGAACAAACCCCTATTACACATTTTCTTAATAGGACACTTACTTTCCCTAATCAGCTTTTGCTGCCGGAACAGACCACTACTATCCATGCTTATTAATTTGTTTATTTTAAACTTAATGGCCAATTTACTTTTTATTAATAAGCCTACTTTCTTCATATAACTTTTCTGTCATAGATAGGTTGTATGTAAACTTCAATTTATAGGTTGTCTATAATCATCATTTTTGTTTAATTTCATTGTTAACCCAACCTCCGCTATTTAGCATCTATCCAAGTGCCATTTATTCAATTTATAAAAATTACAATTCAATTGTTCTTTATTGCGTAATTCCAATAAGCCCCAATTTATCCTTTTAATACATAATTCATATTTTTCCCAAATGCGCTTTTATTGTCAAATTCAATTTTTTTTTTAAACTGCGCATAAACAAAAAGGAATAATGCTTTAGGCTATTTGAAGGCCTAAACTCAATGTGAAAAATAAAAAGGACAATGGCCTAGGCTCTCGCATGGCCTAGGATTTCGCATGGCCTAAGTTCCGATAAATATGAACAAATCTAAAATAAGATAGGGTTACATCTGAACTGTAAGTAAAATTATACAAAGAAAAAGAGAAAAAGATGAACTGAATAAATCTAAAGTAATAGATTACTAGAATAGACAGAAGAAAGGAACGAAGAAATAATCATATATACATAGATTATTTTCAGAAAAGAAAACCGAAATCTGAAGGAATCAACAACTACAATACTATCAAAATAAATCTCAATTCACACTGACCTTGTAATAACTAAAAGTACTCACAAATTTAACCAAATCCGATAAGCCTTGGTAGGATATATATATATATATATATATATATATATATATATTCTCCAAAAATATGTGGAAATGTAACAACCCAAAAAATCTGAACCAATTTAAAATTTTTAATTTGGCTATTTTACTGGATTTTGAATATTTAAAATAAATTATTTTAAATAATAACGACCAAAAGTCTATTTGAATCGATGTTGTAAAATAAATATGTTTATTTTAATTATAAACAAGGCCTGAAATGGCGCGGCAGTTAGAAAATTTGAATTCGAACTTTGACTGATTGTACCGGATGCGAAATAAAATGGATTTTAGTGAAACCAAAAATATTTAAATCTGTTTATGAAAATCTTTCTAACGAATCTGAAAAATCGAAATTTCATAGCGGGAATCAAAAGTTATGGCCAAATGAATTTTCATAAAGGTCGCTATGGAGTTAATATATGAAAATAGCCATTTTGCAAACGACCTCCGTTTTCGATGAAACCTATTTTGTTGCATTCGGGGTGTCAAATTATTGCTAGGTTTCAAATTCCATGATTTTGAAATTAATATGTGAGCGTGTCAGGGCAAAATGTGTTTGGTTGATTTCAGTCAATTTGGATCGACTAGAAAATGGCCATTTTTCAAACGGTCTGCAAATTTGATGAAATAAGTTTTGTTGGGACCGTATCGTCGCAACATAGCCAGATATATTGTTTTCGAAATTTTTCGAATCAGTATGTGGCCTCGACAAAATTAAAATGTACGTTCAAATCCATATTTGAATGTTTTATATTCTAATTTGAAGAAAAACTAGCTGAAACAGTCTAATGGGCTTACGAAACATATTCCATTGTGTTCGAAACATGGGTATTTAGCTTGGGCGACACTCGTTGGGTTTGATTTGGAGCCCGGATTAGAAAACCCTATTTTTGGAATTAATATTTATATGGACCAATCAGGAAATTTCATTCATAAATAGACAAATATAAGAAAAAGCATTTCTCTCTCCCCGTATCGCGACCGAAGGCGGAAAGCATTTCATCTCTTCCCGGCCAATTTCCGGCAAATCAACGCATAATTACCCTTCGACCCAGTTGGGAATTTTTTAGATCTCATCGAGATTTTCCCATCCATACCCGTTGCACCCCTGGTTGTTGCGCGAAACTCGAGAATCACCTCCGGGAAGTTCGAAACTTCATCGCGTCGCCGTGCCTGAGTCCTGCAGTCGAACTGGCCGCCACCCCCATCAATCCACATGCCTCGCCTCCCTCTAGTCACCTCCGATCGTCACCAAGTGCTCCAGATTTCACGCAAACCGTAAACCTAGTTTTGAAGCAAACTGCTAAGTAACAGGTTCGTTTTTTTTAACTGATTTCAACAGTTTAAAAGCGTTGCAAAGTATGTTTTCCCAATAAAAATCATATCTTTTTGTTATGTTGTTGAAATCCAGTGAAAAAAGAGACACCGGGACCGTGAGGACGTTCTCTACATTCTAGAAGAGACCGGATATTTTTCTGAGCTTTCTACAATTTTTGGAGGAGTGGAACCCAAAGTGAGACTTCTGAATTATAAACGATATGGAATGACGATGTATAAATTATACGGTCGATGTATGAGTTATATAAGCATTGTACACATCATGTATAAGCGTTGTATAAGTTGTATGTGCGTTGTATAAGTTATATATGCGTTGTAAAAATCATAAATGTGTTGTAAAAATCATATATGCGTTAAATGGAATTGGAATGAAACCAAAATATATTTATATACGTATATATATATATATATAGTCCCCTCGTCCACATACTATGGACGATATATATTGGTTGTGATATTGCTTGGATTTTGGTGGATGTGAAATTTGGTGAATATCACGAATGGTTGAATTCATATGATTGATTGTGGTTGAAATCCCTATAGGATTAGTATATAGGAAAATTCGTCTGGGTAGAACTAGATATTGAAATCCCCATTGTCAAAAGCTGTGAGGCTTTAAGGTAGAGCGAGGAGCCATACTCGGGTCGGTGCCAGTTTTAACTATCCTACAATTATGCTGCCGAAATTTTCTAAAATATTCCTGTATTTGATTTATATTCATGTATTGAAATATATTCATGTGTTGGAAAATATTCATGTATGAAATAAAATGGTTTGAATGATAAAAATAACATTTAAATCGAATGTATGAAATAAGAAATGGTTTGATGATAAAAATAACATTTTTATTGTATGTACAAAGTATATAAAATAATCGTGTTTGAAATAAATTGTTTTGAAAATAAAAATCGAATTTTTATAATATACATGTATCGCTAAAAATATTCATTTTTGAAATAAATTGCTTTAACAATAAAAATCACATTTTTATCATCTATATGTAGTATATAAAATAATCATGCTTGAAATAAATTGTCTTGATAGTAAAAATCACATTTTTACTATATATATATATATATATATATATATATATATATATATATATGAATTGCTAAAAATAGTCATGTGTTGAAATAAATACCTATTAGATAAAAATATTGATATTTATCACCTATATGAGTTGAAATGGTTTTTGAAATCGAACAATGGATTATATATATATATATATAATTAAAATAAATCGAATAACGAAGCTGCAGTTCGCATTTTGAAACCGTGATTTCAAATGACTGTACCGGGAGATCCGACCATCGGATTTTCCCGAAACCGAAACCATTGGGTTCGCTTTGGAGATATCTTTCCAACGACACCGACTTTGCAAAGATCCATGGTTAGATTATCTGAATGTTTAATTCAAATCTGAATGAAAACAACGCTAGAATGGATTTTATATATATTTATATATATATAATCGAATAACGACGCTGCAGTTCGTATTTTGAAATCTTAACTTTAAACGATTGCACCGGGAGATCCGACCGTCGGATTTTCCCAAGATTGGAACCTTTGGGTCCGCTTTGAAAAGATCTTTCTAATGATATAAAATTTGTAAGGATCCAACGGTTAGATTTTCAGATATGTGTAAATCAAATTTGGAGAAAAACAGCGCCATGATCGCGTTATGGCTTGAAGCGTCGTTTGAATAAATTGGCTATATTTAAATAAATAAAAATAGCAATAAATCGTGAGAAAATATTATAATTGATATGGAATGGAAATAAACCGAATTTACCCGGTTTATTGAATGTTTGATGGTTGAATGTGTTGACGTGAAAAATACATTAATGAACTGAATTATGGATGTCAGATAATTTAACCATTAAAATGAATTGATTTGAAATTCTAAATATATGTGAATTATTTGAAAAGGCTGAGTTAATTCTCATTTCAAATAATTGGTCGACGGTTAGAAGTCGAAGATATGAAGACGGTGCAAGACCAAGGATCTTCACATTGAATGGATGGCTACTGATGCCTTTGATGGGAGTTGTTGCCCTGAAGGGGTTACAGTGGTGGTCGTCTGGATGTACTTGTTGATCGTTCGGATGTGCGAGGGCCTCTCTCCTGTATTGGACATACGGGAGAGGAATAAGGTGCCTCCAGTTTCGTTCAAACCCAGAACGGACTTGTAAATGGATGTGTCTGACGTTGTAGATTGACAACGTGGCATACAAAGTTGTTGTGATCAAAGCTTTTGTTGAAAAGTAGGGCTTTGTGGTTAATGATCAAAGCAGGCCTTTAAATAGCTAGCTTTGTGTTTAGAGTATTCGTGAGCCTCACACCCCAGTATGAGCTAGAAACGGGAGAGGACATCAGGGAGGACCTGCGTTTCTTTCTAGCTAGGATTGGTGTCAGCGTTTTACACGCCCTGACATTTTACTTATGTGGATAATGGATAGCGAGGCGCCTCGGTTATATCGGTCGCTACTAGGCCGATGGTTTGGTCGGCATATGACCAGTTTACACCCCATAGGGTGGGGAAACGCAGTGTTCAGGCATTTTAATCCACTCCGTGGGGACCGGCCCTGACGATCCAGGGCTTGCCTGCACGCTTGCTTGAGGGGCGGGCTAGAGCGCCTCGAAGCGGTAAGGACAATCCCTTGCCTTGGTTCATGACGGATATCCAACTTCCAAATACGGCATCATATGGTTTTGATTGTATACCTATATATGGCGACATAGTGGTATGGGGCATTTATGCCACCTATGATTGATAGTTATGATTGAAATTGTTTTCGAAACATATAAACACTAGTAATAATATCAAATACTTTTGTTTTATACGCATCAAGCATATTTTGGCCATTATAAGGTAAAAACTCTATCCTTTGGTTCTTGCATTGTGTGATGGGAACTGAGTCTTATAATGGTTTCATTTTTATAGAAAGCATTGCGATGTTTAAATGATTTACTTGTTTAAAAGCACTGGCAATCCAATGGAGTAAACCCATTCTGCGTTAGCGGCGTGGTCCTGTGACTGGCCTTATTATTAAAATAAGTTAAGTAGATTTCTCATACGAGTCCCATTACTTACTCATAGTTTTTTTCACTTGCAAACTCAGTTGCCCCTATTTCTACACGAGAAGCCTTATATTCAGGTTTTAGCAGGCTCTTTCTGGATAGCTATGGAGCTGAAGATGGATTCTATCATTTCTTTCTTTTTATGTTGTTCAGCTTCTGTTATACATATTATGTTTTGATTCCAATGGAGACATTTTATGTAAAGCTGAACTGTACTTTTGTACTAAGTATGATCCTGTATACTGTGTAACTCTGATGATTATGTTTATCCAGAGTATTCTGTTGTACATTATCCTGTGTATTTATTTATTTTTATTCTGCTGTTATTTGTTTATGAGTTATATTCCAAAGATTACCCTTGCCACCGTGGAACGGGGTTTGGGGTCGTCACAACGTGGACCCAAGGTCTCAGAACCCCATTAAATTATTCGAGGAGAAGGTAGTGTAAAGTGGAGACAGAGAACGAAGGAAATGGAGTATGGGAAATAGGGTTAGGTTTGGAGCTATATTAATAATAGAGATAGGGGATTTGAGACCGCTAGATTTTAGGTTAATAACTTGAGCCATCATATCAAAAGAAGTTACCAGAGAACGCACATGAAGTCAGCCTCAGTTGCACCAGAAACGTGCGAACCAAGTTGCACACGTTGTTGGATGGGTGGACCTATCCCTTAGGTGGGTCGACCACCGGGTTGACCTAGCTAAGGATTGGGTCTCCCTAGTTAATGTAATTTCCTACTGATTTAGTTTCTAATTAATTCGATGTTTATTTGAATTTCAAACTTCTTTCTTTCATATCTTATTCGTTTTAAGTCCAGTTTCAGCAAATCAAATGTCTATCTTACCCAAAATTTCATAATGGACCCAATGGTGCAACCTTTGTTGCCCATTTCTCAATATTTTTCTGATTAGTATTTATTTTATTAACCTTTAACTAAGTTACTATATTAAATATATGGGTTGTTGTATTCTTCCCTACTTAAAGGATTTCATCTACGGAATCTCTAAGGATAAAAGAATGTCATAAATATTATCACACCATCATCTACATCAATTTTGAGATGACCCAAACTTCCCTGTAAAGGAAAGCCCGGATTGAGCTAAGAACACGACAAATCAGAACACAAACGACCGAACCTTTCATTGCTTATTACAACAATTTACATCAGAGTACAAGATTATAACAGAGTATGAATAAATATTACATTTGACAAACATCAGAGATTTACAAATTACAATGCAGCGGAATAATAATACACAACACAACTGTAAGAAATACACGGATAAAGAGCGTTCCGAATATAGCTCCAGCTGTAAACCTGGAACCTTTGAATATAATATCTGCAAAACCAAAACTACTAGCTGCCCGTGTGGAAAATAGGGGCACCCGGAGTTTAGGATAAAACAATAAACTCCAGGTCAATCATGTGACTGGTGTGAGAACTAAAACAGTTATTAATTTGATTTTAAAGTTAGGTAAATCAAGGGACCACGCCGTATAACATGGAACGGGTTTACCCCCAAGAATACCAGTGCATAAAACGTACAACGCAATGCTAAAGAGAAAAATGAAGTTATTATAAGACTCAGGTCCCATCCCATAATAAACGCAGTCGAGGATAGAGTTTTCCCTTAAAATAGTCAAATATGCTTGATACGCGAAATTTCATCTTTTATTATTATTTTACGTGAAGGAATCAACTTCAAATATATGTATCAATCATAGGCGGCGTAGGTACCATTATATTATGTTGCCATACTAGTTCTACAATTAAAACTGCACAATGCCGTATTGGAAGTTGGATTCCATCTGCGAACCAAGGAAAGCGATCATCCTCTGCACATTCGTGACACCCTAGCAAGTGCCTCAGGATTCAGTCGCAACTGCACCTGGATCGGCAGGGTTGGTCATCTGTCGATGATTAGTTATACCATAAACTATATGTTAGCCGGTTTTATTGAACCTCTAAAATGGTCAGTATGTCGACCATATCCATCAGCCCCATAGTGACCGATATAATATCCATCAGCCCAGATGAGCCGATATATCCAAGGTACCTCATCTCTCGTCAAGTAATAATAGTGTGCAACATCCACATGAGTAAACAGCCTGGGCTCTATACCATAACGTTACTCGTAGCTAGAACTAACATATGTCCATTTCCCTACTATCCTTCCTGTTTTTGGTTCACACGGGGGTGTGAGGCTTGTGAATTAACACTATATAAAGCCATGTTATTTAAAGCCGTGCCTTGATCATCAACCACAAGACTTTTCTTTTCAAAAAAAGGCTTGATCATTTGCATCTCAGCATGCCACACAGGCAATTCATGCCGTGCGACTGATGTCTATCGATATATAACCTCTGAGCTCGTATGTCTCAGAGAAGGGTGTTAAGCAAGAGAATAAATTCTCCACCACCAAACAGATATATATTTAATACAAATCAATCAACATAGGATAAAATCCAGTGTTAGACACACATCCATTTACAAGTCCTTTCTAGGTCGGAGCGAAAACGGAGGCGCCTTATTCCTCGTCCCATATGTCCAATACAAGAGAGAGGCCCTCGCATATCCATCGATCTCCAAGTACGTCTGGACGATAACTACTTATTACCTCGTCTTGGGTGTATAGCCCAATCAAGACATCTGTAATCATCCAAACGATGTGAAGACCTACGGTCTTCAATCACCGTCTTCATCGTTAAATCAGTTAATCAGAATGAGTTTAAACCCGACCGTTCTGAATAACTCGCGTATTTTATAAAGAAGTGCTATAAAAACACAACATACGCCTCATTCCAATTCTGAATATTCTTATTTAAATATTCATATCATTTGGGAAAGGTTCCCATTAATTTTATCAAAGAAAATTCTTTAAATTTATTCTTTAGTCTTCCTTTTGATAACATCTCATACCAAATTAAGGTTTATCAACTAGTTGGGATTAGCGAACCTTACCGAAGTAATCATTTGTTTAATTTCCCAATCCCAACCTATTTATCCCATGAGAAAAATTGGTAATACTCCATATCTAACACCACAGTGTTACCGGTGAATTTAATTACCATTTCATGTTCAAATCTAATTAAAGAATGACTATCGCCTGGAGTAAAATTGGTGATACTCCACTTTCGATCATTTCCTGAATTTGATAATTTAAATTATCACATTCTCTTTTCAATCTAATTAAAGATTCATTAAAACTCCATTTAGTTTTAATTTTCCCAAAAATCAATATTAATGATTATTTAACTTTGGAAACACAAGCACACCGCATCGACAATCTACATCGTACTATTGATTTCTGTCGATATATAACCTCTAAGCTCGTACGTCTTAGAGAAGGGTGTTAAGCAAGAGAATAAGTTCTCCGCCACCAAACATATATATATATATATATATATATATATATATATATAGCAGAGATCAACCATACAGTTTGAAATACAATGTTAGAAATGTAATCCTGCCTTTAACTGGGTTAAAGAACCAATGTCATTTAAAACACAGTTCACGATAAACCCAAATTCATATTCCATTAATTATGAAATCTTCATGGAAAAATGGATAAATATATAATCGATGTCAATTTCCGTATCCAACTAATAATATAAATGGAATAATGACAAAGCCTTTTAAATTCCATATATATGAACAGTCTTCCTCAACAGCAACTCACTTCGATTATTACCAAATCGAATTCCATTCAATCTCAATTTATTTATATAAAATTGGAAAACTTTACTTTGGAAAATTCCCGTTAAATCTAAATAAAAAGATTTATAAATTCCAAATTACATTTCATAGTTAATCGGGTTAAAGAACAAATGTCGTTTAAAACATCGTTCACTATAAACCCAAAATCCAATTCTTTTATTCAATTCCAATTAAATATTAATTAATTGGAAAACTTCACTAAATCTTAAATTAAAGATTTGTTCTTTTCTCAACTGGGTTTGAGAATAATGTTAATGAAGACACCATTCACGACAAACCCTAAATCCCATTTGATATTAAATACAAGGCTCAGAGTAGAAATTATATTGGCTTATATTCAATATCAAATTCTGAAACCAACAAATATCGTATTGGAAATAACGATAATTATATCTTCCGAATTTCCATAACAATATCTATATAATCACGAAATCCAACATCGAAATATTCCGAAGATGATTTCCATTCAAATCCACTCCAATTCATGTATTGGAAATTCTGATTATATTATAAACCCATTCCCAATCCAAATTTATTTATTTAAAAAATAATTGGATTATAATAGTAGTTCATTTCGAAAAAAATATTTTTATCTTTTTAAATATGTAATTTTTCATTCCAATTATTTCCAAATCATTTATTATGATTTTACACAAATTATTGATATTTTTAATAATTTTATCAAGGCTCGTACAGTCGGTTTCCAATAACGGCCACCGAACGTCACCTACATCGACCTTCTCCAAATTCGATTTGGAAGTATCTCCGAATCAAACCATTAGATTTCAAATCTCTTTTGTTCCTTGGAAAGCTCTTTTTCATAAGAACCCAACAGTTCCGGTTTTAGGAGAATCTGACGGTTGGATCTCCCGTAATATCAATTCGAAGTCAATGATCGAAATTCTGAACGGCCACGGCGCGGCACGTTCTATTCAGGCCATTATATTATATATATAACATATATAATATTTCTTCATTTATTTCCATTTAAAACATATTTCATAAATCATTTTAAATTCGTTCTAAAAACGATTCCAACTTCATTTTCAATTTTAAATCAAAATTGAATTTTCCTTATTATTATAATATATAATTGACAATATTTTTAAAATATCAGTTTTCGAAATCATTTCCTTTTCGATATTCATTATAAAAATGAATAAAATCGATATAAATATCGTTCACGTCAAAATGGTGCATATCTAGTCAACACGGCTTCATATTTTTCAATATTTAATTCCGTCCCAAATCGGACATCAAAATCATATTTAGATCCATTACAGAAATATTATTTTAAAATATTAGTTAGTTTAAAATATTCACTATTCGTCATTTCAAAATATTCGTTAATTTAAAATATTCGTTCTTCCTGAATTGGAATCAGACACAGTCAATTACCATATAATTTTATTTATATGGATTTTATACATACATGGACACAACAATAATCAAACACAGTCAACCATCATCTGGAGTGCATTACACAACTGCATAAGCGTTAAATATAAATAATTAATGCTTAAAACAGTCTATCAACCCATCGATTGACATACAACTAAACAACTGGTATTAATGTACGTCAAATATCATCCCAATAACCGTGTGGGGTTTCAATTAACGCACATAGTTTTTATTTATGTCGTTGGGTGATGTGTAAAATATATCGTCCCAATCAATATCAGTCAAATGGGTATACATAAACAAATCGTCCGATTTGTAAATGAATATTTATTTTTAACACATGACCATTTTATATGGTTCATATGTCCAATAAAAATTATATTTTTGTTGTTAAAATATTTTATTCCATACATGAATATTTTATATATTATATTCATTCAATGAAAATGGTATTTTTATTATCCAAACATTTTATTCCATACAAGAATATTTTATATATTATATTCATTCAATAAAAATGATATTTTTATCATTCAAATATTTTATTCCTTACATGAATATTTTATGCAATTTATTTATACAATAAAAATGATATTTCTATTGTTCAAATATTTTATTCCATACATGAATATATTATATATTATATTCATTCAATAAAAATGATATTTTTATTATTCAAATATTTTATTCATCACATGAATATTTTATATATTTTATATATATAACAAAAATGATATTTTTATTATTCAAACATTTTATACAATAAAAATGATATTTTTATTATTCCAACATTTTATTCCATACAATACAATCAACAATCACAATACAGTCCAATTCCACAACACAATACAATCAAACAAGTCGTCCATGGTCTGTGGACGATGGGAAGCAATTCATATATGCAGTTATAAAATAAATAACTATACAGAAATAATTCTAGCGAGAAGTTCTAACATTGGGATCCACTCCGTTAGTTTTTATCTAAATTTCTGAACAATTTGGATTTGAATTTGTCCGAAATTCTGACGTGCTCCATATTGGGCCCGGTTAGTCTTGTTGTGAAGCTCTCATCCCCACGATCACAAAGGATCCAGTTTCTCATGATTTAGGCCTCGTATAAGAAAGTTATTGTGATTAATACATTGGGTAATTAACGATATAATTAACTAGAATAGTTATTCAATTAAATTTTAAAACCTTCTTCATCTTCTGTATAATGGCCGTTGAACCAACCTATTTGCTCCGATCTAGGGTTCCATTTTGTTGCCACCACATTGCACCGGAAGTCGATCGGAAGGGGAGCGGCACTACCTACCACCGTCAGGGAGGGTGGCCAGCTCGAGGCCCCAAGGCGGTCAGGAAACGCTCGCAAACAAGCCCAGTTCGAGGCGGATTTTCACACCCAAAACAACACAATTTTAGATCCCAACCGTTAGATTTGTAGAGCTCGAAGAGCTGATCGATTTCCTCTTTGAAGTTTTGAATTTCATTGTTTAGATTAGAAGAAAAGAGGCAGAGAAGAATCGAAGAATTTTCGTCATTGTTTTGGAAGGAGCAGCGGGCTCTTAATTGTGGCCCGTAAGGTTTGAAGAAAATAAATAAATATATATATAATATTAATTTAATTTAAAAGTTAGGGTTTTGCATCCGAACTCCAAATCATACCCAACGACTGTCGCTCCTAGCTAAATACCCCCATTTCTGACACAATGATATATGTTTCGTAACTCAATTCGGTTGTTACAATCAGTTTGTCTTCAAATTAAAATATAAATCAATATATATTTAATCTAAACACACATTTTAATTTATCGGAACCACATATTGATTCCAAAAATTCCCAAAAAACAAATATAGCTATATTTTTACGATACGGTCCTAACAAAACTAATTTCATCAAATTTGGAGACCATTTGAAAAACCGTCATTTTCCAGTCGATTGAATTCAAATTAAATTGACCAAACATGTTTAAATTTACCACACTCACATATTAACTCCAAAAATTATGAAAATTGAAATCTAGCAATAATTTGACATTCCGGATCCAACAAAAGTAGTCTCATCGAAAACGGAGGTCGTTTGCAAAATCTCCACTTTTAAGGGCTATATTTTATATAAAATTCCATAGCGATTATCCTGAATTATCAACTGGACATAACTTTTTATTCCCGCTATGTAATCTAGATTTTTCACATTCGTTGGAAAGATATTTTCAAAAAGATTCAAATATTTTTGGTTTCACTAAAATTCGGTTTATATTGAATCCTGTACATTCAATTGAAATTTGAAATCGAGTTTTCAAACTACCGCGCCATTACTAATTCCTTTTATAATTAAAATAAATATTTATATTCTAACTTCGATTTAAATAAATTTATACATTCTAATTCTACTAAAAATAAATTTCTAGTCATTATTATTTAAAATAAATCATTTTAAATATTCAAAATTCATTAAAATTGCCAAAATAAAAAATTTAAATTGGTTCTGATTTTCGGGTTGTTACAATCTCCCCCACTTAAATATTTTCATCCTCGAAAAGGAACGGAGCTGAATGTTGTTTTACTAATCAACTCAACTTTCATTCTGTCTTTCATTTTTCAACTTCTCAGTTTTTAAGAATTTTCAAATTTTTCAAAAATTTGGCTAATACCCTAAATTTTCAAAAAAAAATCGCCATAACCTCCTTTGTATGGGGAGACATTTAAAACCGCAACTAGCCACGCAGGGCCCTTATCAACCAAAAAGAAAAAGAAAAGGCCAAGCGGCTAGCTAATCCGCTCATAAAATCATCCAAACCCAATAAATTAATAAACATGCACCTATTTGTCGGGCACACAATTTTATTCCTCTTCTTTAGCCTCCTTATTATGACCTGTTCAATGTATATACATGTATATGCATGCAATTTCAATCAATTTTCAATTCAGTTCAATAATTTGATTCAATTTGGCTAAATTTACCATACACTCTTGTATTGGTTTTGATTAATTACCATTCCAATATTTTTATTAGTTAAACTAATAATCCAACAACACAACCAACAATCAATTGGTTAATCAAATTTTCAAATTATAACATTGATATATATACACAAAATCATGTTTTTTGATGCCAATTCACAACAATAAACCTATCTAGTTTTGATTCTCACACCAGTCAATTGGAAATGTATAGATATCCCACCTTTGAAACTCGAACATAAGTACCGATGATGTCATGACAATCATCAGTATCATCTGCGGGAGACTAGAGTGTGATTCTATATCTATCCAGTATATTTGAGGCCTCGTACACATGCCAGCTAGGCGTACATGCAAAATCTTCATATACTAGATTGTCCAAATCAATATAAATAAATACTCAAATACATATAATAAAGTTTAAATTTTCAAAAAAAAATCATTTTCATTTTTATTTAAAAAATAAAACTCTTCGGGCTCATTCTAGGTTACTACTGATCCTATCTCTAACTAGTCATTCTCATTGGATATTACCAATCTCTGATGAATTCTTTCATATGGTTCTAATGTGTCTTGTTCACGAGCTCTGTAAACCAAAGCTCCGATACCAACCTGAGACGACCCAAACTTCCCCGGAAAGGAAAGCTCGGATTGAGTTGAGAAAACGATAAATCAGAACACAAACCACAGAACCATTCATTGCTTATTAAAACAATTTACATCAGAGTACAAGAATAAAATAGAGTATGAATAAATATTAAATTCAAACATCAGAGATTTACAAATTACAATGCAGTAGAAAAATAATACATAACACAATGGTAAGAAATACACGGACATAGAGCGTTCCGAATATAGCTCCAGCTGTAAACCAAGATCTTGTGAATATAATATCTACAAAACCAAAACTACTAGTTGCTCGTATGGAAAATAGGGGCACCCAGAGTTTAAGTTAAAACAATAAACTCCAGGTCAGTCATGTGACTGGTGTGAGAACTAAAACAGTTATTAATTTGATTTTAAAGTTAGGTAAATCAAGGGACCAAGCCATATAACACGGAATGGGTTTGCCCCTAAGAATACTAGTGCATAAAACATACAACGCAATGCTAAAGAGAAAAATTAAGCTATCATAAGACTTAGGTCCAATCACACAATGAACGCAGTCGAGGATAGAGTTTTCCCTTATAATAGACAAATATGCTTGATACGAGAAATTTCATCTTTTATTATCACTATAAGTGAAGAAATCAACTTCAAATATAAATGTATTAATCAGAGGCAACGTAGGTACCATTATATTAAGTTGTCATACTAGTTCTATAATTAATACCGCACAATATCGTATTGGAAGTTAGATTCCATCTGTGAACCAAGGCAAGGGATCATCCAGTGCACATTCGAGACACCCTAGCAAGTGCCTCAGAATTCAGTCGCAACTGCACCCGGATTGGTAGGGTTGGTCATCCGTCGATGATTAGTTATACCATAAACTATATGTTAGCCGGTTCTATCGAACCTCTAAAATGGTCAGTATGTCAACCATATCCATCAGTCCCGTAGTGACCGATATAATATCCATCAGCCCAGATGAGCCAATATATCCGAGGTACCTCGTCTCCCATCAAGTAATAATAGTGTGTAACATCCACATGAGTAAACATCCTGAGCTCCATACCATGACGTTACTCGTAGCTGGAACTAACATATGTCCATTTCCCTATTGTCCTTCCCGTTTTTGGTTCACACTGGGGTGTGAGGCTCGCCAATTAACGCTAAGCATAGCCATGCTATTTAAATCCGCGCTTTGATCATCAACCACAATACTTTGCTTTCCAACAAAAGCCTTGATCGTTTGCATCTCAACATGCCACACAGGCAATTCATGCCATGCGACTGATGTCTATCGATATAACAACTCTGAGCTCGTACGTCTCGGAGAAGGGTGTTAAGCAAGAGAATAAATTCTCCGCCACCAAACAGATATATATGTAATAGAAATCATCAATACAGGATAAAATCCAATGTCAGACACACATCCATTTACAAGTCTTTTCTGGGTCTGAACGATACTGGAGGCACCTTATTCCTCGTCCCATATGTCCAATACAGGAGAGAGGCCCTCGCTTATCCGTCGATCTCCAAATACGTCTGGACGATCACAACTTATTATCTGGTCTTTGGTGTACAACCCAATCAGCACATCAGTAATCATCCAAAAAATGTGAAGACCTCCGGTCCTCAACCACCGTCTTCATCGTCGACTTATCGTCGAATCAGTTATTCAGAATGTGTATAAACCCGACCTTTCTGAATAACTCGTGTATTTTATAAACAAGTGCTATAAAAACACAACATACGCCTCATTCCAATTCTGAATATTCTTTTATTTAAATATTCGTATCATTTGGGAAAGGTTCCCATTAATTTTATCAAAGATAAATTCTTTAAATTTATTCTTTAATCTTCCTTTAGATAACATTTCAAACCAAATTAAGGTTTATCAACAAGTCGGGATTAGCGAACCTTACCGAAGTAGTCATTTGTTTAATTTCCCAATCCCAACGTATTTATCCCATGGAGCAATACTGGAAATACTCAATATCTAACACCACAGTATTATCATAAATTTAACTACCATTTCACGTTCAAATCTAGTTAAAGATTTTACTATCGCCTAGAGTAAAACGGGTGATACTCCACTTTCGATCATTTCCAGAATTTGATAATTTAAATTATCACATTCTCTTTTCAATCTAATTAAAGATTCATTAAAATTCCACTAAGTTTTAATTTTCCGAAAAATCAATATTAATGATTATTTAACTTTTGAAACACAAACACGCCGCATCAACAATCTACACCGTACTATTGATTTCTGCCGATATATAACCTTTATGCTCGTATGCCTTAGAGAAGGGTGTTAAGCAAGAGAATAAATTCTCCACGGCCAAATAGATATATATATATATATATATTTAGCAGAGATCAACCATACAGTTTGAAATACAATGTTAGACATGTAATCCTGCCTTTAACAACGTTAAAAAACCAATGTCATTTAAAACACAGTTCACGATAAACCCAAAATCATATTCCATTAATTGTGGAATCTTCACGGAAAAACGTATCAATGTGTAATCAATGTCAATTTCTGTGTCTGACTAATAATATAAATGGAATAACGACAAAGTCTTTTAAATTCCATATATATTAACAGTCTTCCTCCACAGCAGCTCACTTCGATTATTACCAAATCGAATTTCATTCAATCCCAATTTATTTATATAAAATTGGAAATCTTCTTTTGGAAAATTCCTGTTAAATCTAAATAAAAAGATTTATAAATTCCAAATTACATTTCGCGGTTAATTGGGTTAAAGAACAAATGTCGTTTAAAACATCGTTCATTATAAACCCAAAAATCCAATTCTTTTATTCAATTCCAATTAAATATTAATTAATTGGAAAACTTCACTAAATCTTGAATTAAAGATTTATTCTTTTCTCAACTGGGTTTAAGAACAGTGTTAATGAAGACACCATTCACAACAAACACAAAATCCCATCTGATATTAAATACAAGGCTCGGAATAGAAATTATATCAGCTTATATTCAATATCAAATTATGAAACAAGCAAATATCGTATTGGAAATAATGATATAATATATCTTCCAAATTTCCATAACAATATCTGTATAATCACGAAATCCAACATCGAAATATTCCGAAGATGATTTCCATTCAAATCCACTCCAATTCATATATTGGAAATTCTGGTTATATTAAAAACCCATTCCCAATCCAAATTTATTTATTTAAAAAATAATTGGATTATAATACTAGTTAATAACTAGTTCATTTCGATAAAAATATATTTTTATCTTTTTAAATATGGAATTTTTCAATTCATTCCAAATCATTTATTATGATTTTACACAAATTATTGATATTTTTAATAATTTTATCAAGGCCTATACAATCGGTTTCCAATAACGGCCACCGAACTGCACCTACATCGACCTTCTCCAAATTTGATTTGGACGTATCTCCAAATCAAGCCATTAGATTTCAAATCTCTTGTATTCCTTGGAAATCTCTTTTTCATATGAACCCAACGGTTCCAGTTTTAGGAGAATCTGACGGTTGGATCTCCCGTAATATCAATTCGAAGTCAATGATCGAAATTCGCAAATGGCCGTGGCGTGGCGTGTTCTATTCGGGCCATTATATTATACATATATATATATAATATAATATAATATAATATATTCTTCGTTGGTTTCTATTTAAAACGTATTTTATAAATCATTTAAATTCGTTATAAAAACGATTCCAACTTCATTCTCAATTTTAAATCAAAATTGAATTTTCCTTATTATTATAATATATAAATGACAGTATTTTTAAAATATTAGTTTTCGAAATCATTTCCTTTTTGATATTCATTATAAAAATGAATAAAATCGATATAAATATCGTTCACGTCAAAATGGCGCATATCTAATCAACACGGCTTCATATTTTTCAATGTTTTCGTGTCCATCCCAAATCGGACTTTAAAATCATATTTTGATCCATTACTGAATATTATTTTAAAATATTAGTTATTTTAAAATATTCACTATTCGTCATTTCAAAATATTCGTTAACTTAAAATATTTGTTCTTTCAGAATTGGAATCAGACAAAGTTAATTAACATATAATTTTATTTATATGGATTTTATACACGCATGGACACAACAATAACCAAACATAGTCAACCATCATTCAGAGTGCATTACACAACTGCATAAGCATTAAATATAAATAATTAACGCTTACAACAGTTTGTCAACCCATCGATTGACATACAACCAAACAATTGGGATTAGTGTATGTCAAATATCATCCCAATAAACGTGTGGGGTTTCAATCAACACACACATATTTTATTTGTGTCATTGGGCGATGTGTAAAATATATCATCCCAATCATTATCAGTCAAATGGGTGAACATAAACAAATCGTTCGCTTTGTAAATGAATATTTATTTTCAACACATGACCATTTTATATGGTTCATATATCCAATAAAAAATATATTTTTATTGTTCAAATAATTTATTCCATACCTGAATATTTTATATATTATATTCATTCAATAAAAATGATATTTTTATTATCCAAACATTTTATTCCATACAAGATTATTTTATATATTATATTCATTTAATAAAAATGATATTTTTATTATTCAAATATTTTATTCCTCACATGAATATTTTATGCAGTTTATATATACAATAAAAATGATATTTCTATTGTTCAAATATTTTATTCCATACATGAATAAATTATATACTATATTCATTCAATAAAAATGATATTTTTATTATTCAAATATTTTGTTCATCACATGAATATTTTATATATTTTATATATACAATAAAAATGATATTTTAAATATGCAAACATTTTATACCCTACAAGAATATTTTATATATACAATAAAAATTATATTTTTATTATTCCAACATTTTATTCCATATAATACAATCGACAATCACAATACGGTCATTTCCATAACACAATATAATCAAACAAGCCATCCATGGTCTGTGGATGACGGGGAGCAATTCATATATGCAGTTATAAAATAAATAACTGTACAAAAATAATTTTAGTCAGAAGTTCTCACGTTGGGATCCACTCTGTCAGATTTTATCTGAATTTCTGAACAATTTGGATTTGAATTTGTACGAAATTCTGACGTGCTCCATATTGGGCCCGGTTAGTTTTGTTGTGAAGCTCTCGTCCCTACGATCGCAACGGATCTAGTTTCGCATGATTTGGACCTCGTATGAGAAAGTTAATGTGATTAGTACATTGGGTAATTAATGATATAATTAACTAGAATAATTATTTAATTAAATTTTAAAACCTTCTTCTTCTTCTGCATAACGGCCGCTGCTCCAACCCATTTGCTCTGATCTAGGGTTCCACTTCGTTGCCACCACGTTGTGCAGGAAGTCGATTGGAGGCTGTGACATGAAGGGGGGCGGCGCCGCCTACCACGCCAGGGAGGGTGGCCGGATCAAGGCCCTACAGCGGTCAGGAAACGCTCGCGGACGAGCCTAGTTCGAGGCGGAATTTCACACCCAAAACAACACGATTTTAGATCCCAACTGTTAGATTTGTAGATCTCGAAGAGCTGATCGATTTCGCCTTTGAAGTTTCGAATTTCATTGTTTAGATTAGAGGAAAAGAGGCGGAGAAGAATCGAAGAATTTTCGCCGTCGTTTTGGAAGGAGCGGCGGGTTCTGAATTGTAGCCAATAGGTTTTAAGAAAATAAAATTTTATATATATGTATATCATATTAATTTAATTTAAAATTAGGGTTTTGCATCCGAACTCTAAATCAAACCAACGAATGTTGCCCCTAGCTAAATGCCCCCATTCCGGACACAATGGGATATATTTCGTAACCCAATTCGGTTACAATCAGTTTTATTTAAATTAAAATATAAATCAATATATATTTAATCTGAATTCACATTTTAATTTATCGGGGCCACATACTGACTCCAAAAATTCCCGAAAAATAAATCTAGCTATATTTTAATGATACGGTCCTAACAAAACTAATTTTGTCGAATTGGAGACCGTTTGAAAAATGGACGTTTTCCAGTTGATTAAATTCAAACTAAATAGATCAAACACGTTTAAATTTACCACGCTCACATATTAATTCCAAAAATTCTGAAAATTTGAATCTAGCAATAATTTGACATTATGGATCAAACAAAAGTGGTCTCGTCGAAAATGGAGGTCGTTTGCAAAATCTCCACTTTTAAGGGCTGTATTTTATGTAAAATTCTATAGTGACTATCCTGAATTTTCAACTGGACATAACTTTTTATTCCCACTATGAAATCTAAATTTTTCACATTCGTTGGAAAGATATTTTCAAATAGATTCAAATATTTTTGGTTTCACTAAAATCCGGTTTATTTTGAATCCTGTGCATTCAATTGAAATTTGAAATCGAATTTTCAAACTACCACGCCATTTCTAATTCCTTTTATAATTAAAATAAATATTTATATTCTAACTTCGATTTAAATAAATTTATACCTTCTAATTCTACTAAAAGTAAATTTCTAGTCATTATTATTTAAAATAAATCATTTTTAATATTCAAAGTTCATTAAAATCGCCAAAATAAATTTTTTTAAATTGGTTCTGATTTTCCGGTTTGTTATAAATTTACTCATCCACCAATCATAGGCATCCACCGTCCTTGGGATTTCTAATGCTTTTCATGAACATATGCAATAATGTAGTGTATATGTCCCTAACTAATGCAAGAAATTAGGCGGTCCACTGATTCGGTCAACCTTCTTTTATGCAATTTATGTCTTTGTCATGCATCCAAAATGCATGCAAGGAAAACCCAATGGTACATAAAATTCTATATGCGTGCTACAACCACCATCAAAATGCAACCTAATGAACATATGCAATAATGTAGTGTACATATACAATCACCCATATTCATCCACAAATTAATAGTGCACAAACACCCATGTGAAATTTTGTTAGTGTCTTAGTTGTCGATCATTAATTAGTTCCTAATGTATGTATATACATCTATTGCCTCGACTAGAAAACACTTGCATCCACGTGAATCCATCAAACATAAAATATCCTAATAGCATGTTTAAACCATGTCCAACTATCCATAGGCTTTCCTAAGACACTAATCTAAATGATAGGAAATGGACAAGGTTAAAATTCAAAATTAAGAAAGGATTAATGGCATACTATCAAAAAGGAATGGAAAAGATGTGTGAATCCTCTCTTCTATTTCCTGTGTTGCTTCGTTGCTATCTCTCCCCACTGAACCTTGATAAGTCTAATCTCCTTATTCTTAACCTCTTTATTTCAGAATCAAGATTATGTGTATGTACTCGTCTGACAGAAGCCTCCTTCTCGAGCTCAACCTCCTCTAAAGTACTTGGCTCCACTGTTATCACAGAATCATGTAGGAATTTCCTCAAATGCGAGACACGAAATACATTGAGAACCACTGATAGCCTCTTCGGTAACTGAACCTTATTGGCCATATGGCCTATCCAATCTACTAACAGAAATGACACAACAAACCTTGGTGTTAATTTCCCAACTGAGCCAAACCGCACTATGTTCCTAAGGGGAGATACTTTAATGAAAATCATATCCCCTACACTAAACTGAATATCTGACCTTCTTCTGTCCATATAAGATTTCTTTCTGTCTTGAGCTGCCTTCATCCTTTTTCGAATTAAGTCGATCTTGTCTAAGGTTTCTTTGGCCATCTTTGGTCCAAGAAGAAATCTACCTGTAATCTCCCACCAACAAGAAGGTGATCTACAGAACCGTCCATACAAAAGCTTTGAAAGGTGTCATGCCGATACCCATCTGGTAGCGGTTGTTATAAGTAAACTCAACTAAGGGAAGATGCTTCTCCCAACTCCCTCCGAAGTCCAAAATGCACAGCCATAATAAATCCTCACGAATCTGATTAACCCTCTCAGTATGTCCATCTGTCTGAGAGTAGTATTTATTATTAAGTCTCAGCTATGTCCCTAACGCCTCCTGCAGGCTTCTCCAAAACTCACTGGTAAAAATGGGGTCTCTGTCACTAATGATGTTCGTGGGAACTCCATAAGGTCTGATGATCTCCCTTGAATATATCGAAGCTAACCCAATTGCGGTCCTCTTATTCCTAAATGGAATGAAATAGCGCTTTTGGTTAATCTATCCACCATCACCCAAATGCCGGTATTTCCTTTCCACGATCTAGTCAAATCATCTATGAAATCCATTGAGATGCTCTTCCACTTCCACTGTGGCATATCTAAGGGCTAAAATATTCCACCAGGCTTCCTTTGCTCAGCCTTAACTCTTTGACCTGTTATGCATGTTGCCACAAAATATGCTGCATCATTCTTCATCCCTTTCCAATAGAAGACCCTCTTCATATCCCTATACATCTTATCTCCTTCTGGATGGATGGTCATCCAAGAGTTATAAGCCTCCAATAATACTACACTCGTCACATCTCTTATGCGGGGTACACATAACCTACCATCACAACGTTGTCGTCCTCTCTCATCAATTGAATATCTAGAAAGGTGCCTGGTGGTCTCGCCACTACCTAGTCGACTCAAAATATCGGTTAGCTTCTAATCATCACATTGGCTGAATCCATTCCATTCCAATAGAGTAGATTGCACCTTAAGCGATGCTAATAATCCTGATGCATAATCCGTAGATGTTCTTAAATCAAAAGATGAGGAGATAAACTCTAAAGTCTGCCACTCAACGAATAATTGGCTCAATGTCATTCTCTGCCTACTCAGAGCATCCGCCACTACATTCCCCTTCCCTAGGATATAAGAAATCTCAATATCGTAGATGTTAGAAACTTCATTCAATGCTGCTTCCTCCAAGTTAAGATCCTTTTGTTAGAATAAATATTTGAGAGACTTATGATCGGTATACAACTCAAACCTCTTACCCAACAAGTAATGCCTTCAAGACTTAAAAGTAAAAAACAATAGTTGTTAGCTCTAAATCATGGGTAGAATAATTCTTCTCATGTACCCTTAATTTTCTGCATCCATAATACACAACCCTACCCTCCTCCATTAGGATTGCACCTAGTTATGTTCCATAAGCATATGTATACATTGTAAACATCTTAAATATGTCTGGGAGTAAGTTCTTTTTTTTTGAACTCATAAAGGAATCCTCACAATCCATGTCCCATGAGAATACCAAGTTCTTCTTAGTATGGCAGGTAAGCGGAGATGAAATCCGAACAAACCCCTTAATAAGTTTATGATAAAACCCCGCCAAACCTATAAAGATCCTTACCTCAATCGCATTCTTAGGGGCCTTCCAGTCTTGCGTAGCAACCACTTTAGTGGGATCCACCACTATACCATATCTCAAAACTACATGCCCTAAGAATCTCACTTCTTTATGCCAAAATTGGAACTTCGAGAATTTCGCCTTCAACTGATGGACATAAAGGGTATGGAGAACCTCCTCCAAATGCAACACATGCTTATCCTCATCTCGTGAGAATACTAATGTGTAATCCACAAACACTCCACAAATTTATTTAGGAACTCCCTGAACACTTGGCTCATTAAATCAACAAAATATGTCGATGCATTGGTTTGCCCAAAGGGAATAACCAGCCACTCGAAAATTCCGTTTGGAGTCCTAAAAGTGGTCTTATTCACACCATCATCTGTAACTTGAAGCTGATGAAACCTAATTGCCAAATCTAACTGAGAGAAAATAGATACACCCACCAACTGATAAAATAAATCGTATATCTGAAGGAGTGGGTATTGATTCTTCGTCGTAGGATTGTTCAATTCTCTATAATCCACACATAGATGGAGAGAACCATCTACCTTAGTAGCAAAAACGACTAGTGCTCCCCACTCATATATACTCCATCTAGTAAAGCCTTTCTGTAACAGCGCACCCACATGCTTACTTAGTTCCTTCCTTTCCCTCGGAGCCATATGGTGCACAGGTAATGCAATGAGCTTAGCATTCTCTGTTAAATAAATACGGAAGTCGATCTCTCGTCTCAGAGGTAGTCCTTTTACCTCCTGAAATACATCCGAAAAATCTCTCACCATGGGTACTTAGCTAAGATCATCGATGGAAGTATCTAGGGACTCTAAGAAGTTTCAACATGACTGACCCTCGTGGGTCACAATATATCTCGAGGGCCCTACCATAACAAGTCATCAAACTCACTACCCTCCTCTTGCAGTCAAGAATGGCAACATACTTGGCCAACCAATCCATCCCTAGAATAATATTGTACCAAGAAAACCCCGGTATATAGGCGTTACAATCAAACTCGATGCCAAATACATAAAAACTCAAACTCTTACACATCATAGAAAAATGAGGCAAGCCTCCTATATGGTTTGAAACTACTACTGGATTAGAAACAAGAGATATACTACGGTGCAGACAACCAACTAACAAAATAGAAATGAACGAATGTGAAGCACCAAAATCAAATAATGTAACACCCCGTGTATTCTATAACCATTAAATTCACAAATTAAAGTATAACTAATTTCAAATCAGAGAATTAAGGGAAACGGGATACGCCATTGCGTTCGTCTCGGAATTCTGCTTGAGATAGAGTCTGAGTTTGCGTAAAACGGATATCGTATGAAGAAGATATGGACGAACGAAGTTGGGCGAAAAACCAGAAAACGGGTCAGAATGCACTGGCGCACTTGGGAAGTGCGCCAGAACAAAAATGAACTGGCGCACTTGGGAAGTGCGCCAGTACATTTTTGACCTGGCGCACCTGCCAAGTGCGCCCAGGTCAAAAATGACCTGCTGGTCAGGTCTGGTCAAGTCCTGGCTGGCCAGGTCTGTGTTTGGTCGATTTTCTGAGCCTTGCCTTGTCACTAGGGCTAGGTGTCATCTCCTGGTTGGTCTCTCCTTCAAACGAACGGCTATTATTGAACCAAGCTTCATCGACGGTCTAAATCAACTCACAAACTCTATAAAAAGGACCTAAGACTAACCCTAATTCACATAAACTAAAATGGAGATGAGACCGTCATGCTGTTGAGGAGAGACTGAGGATAGCCGTCAGAAATAGAGAGACAACTAGGAGATAATTCATAGCTTAAAGCAACATTAATCAAATCAAAGTAATGCCTACAACAAAGGATAGCATCTCCAAATTCAGAATTCAGATTCCTGAATTGAAGATTCGTCATACGCTGTAAGTAGAGTGCTATTCCGATGTGAATTAAATAATTGTGTTGATTTGTGTAATGTAAGAAATGGAATTGTGGCGATAATAATCTATATTTGTATGTTGCTTTGATGCAAAACGATTTGGGAATATTATGGTATACGATTGGATATTTGCAAGTACGCGATTTGCGTTGGAAACGAAATGGAATTGTGGCGATAATGACTTATATTTGTATGTTATTTTGATTCTAAACGATTTGGCAATGCTATGGTTTGATTCATACAAGTATATGGTTTATGTTGACAACCACATGTTGTGGAATTTTGATTGGGACTCATGCAAGCATATGATTCATATTGAAAACTACATGTTTGTGGTAGTTATTTACAACACCCATTTGGTAAATGCAAGTATAAGATTCATGTTGAAACAACAACTATATGTTGTAATAGTTTATTTTTGAAATTCATGCAAGTCTATGATCTATTGTTATGACAACATGATGTAAAATTCTATGGTCATCTTTAGTGTAATTTGGTTCACCTAAGTATTATGATTCATATGAAGGTTATGTTGAAATTGGCATCATAGTTCAAGTATAAAAATCATGATTTTGTGATAGTGACAAAAGCAAGCGTCGTTGTAAGCTTGTATTAATTTTATGAACATGACTAAGCTATGTTTGTTATTATGCCTAGTTAAAAACATGTTTCCTAAGCTTATGTTGTTATCTTAATCATATGATAATATATTTGGCATATAAGTTACATTAGAAATTACACTAGAATTACATCCCCTTACAAGTTACATAGATAGAACAAAAACCATGATTATATGAATAGTAGGAGTCATATTCAATTATGTTTATGCCATGACCATATAAGGACTCATGTTCAATTATGATTATGCCATAATTATATGATTAGAGTGGTTCATGTTTAAGTACTATTTATGTCAAGACTACATGTTTCGTTTACACCATGATTATGTGAATAGAATGATTCATGTTTAAGTATTGCTTATATTATATGTTGTTACAATTGCAAGTTCACATATGCCTATCTTATGTTAATTAGATCGTATGTTGCAAGTTCATGCGTTCACACTCCCCTTTTTATGTCACCTTATAAACACCATGTTATAGCCTCCCCTTTTCATATGGCTAAATTGGGTTTAAGTATTAAACCCAACACACCTTACATTGGAACGAACGTATAAAACGGGGGAAATGACGTTTGGGCTAAAATATAGAACATATGTGTTGGCTTGTTTGACGCACGCCAATAACTTTGAAAAACAATTAAGTGGCATAAATAAATCTTAATCAATAAAGGTGAATTTGAATAATGGGCCGCAAATATTTACATATAAAAAGAAAAGAGACAAAATATGTAAATGTAGAAAAATACGATGTGTTTAACCCGAGGTTGGATTGAGTTGTGATGTAAACCTGCCCGGAACCGCCCGGCTGTCCAGTAGTCACAACAATACCTATCCAATGTGGGTGATTAAACACGGAGCCCAATAAGGACCCGAGGTTAGACTGAGTTGTGGCGTAAGACTGCCCGGACCCAACCGGCAACAGGCAGCCACAACAATACCTGTCTAATGTGAGAGGTCAAGGCTTTAATAAGACAATTAAGGCTGAGTCAGGATTGATAGGATTAAGTAAATTATATTAATACTTAATCAAAATGGAACATGCTAAACTAAACAGACTGATTGGGGGTTAGGTTTATAAACACTTAACCAACTTAGCATGTTGGCTAGAAATAGAAAACCTAGCAGCGGGGGACCCTTTTCAGCAGTAACCCTATAAGGTATCATGATACCCTGAAACTAGGCAGGGTGGGGCACGATTACTGGGCTGATTGTAAGAGGTCAAATCGACGGCGGTGGTGCAGCAGTGTAGGTTCTAACGGGGTGCGAGCGTGCACACACTCCGGCGTAGAAAAATAAGGCACTGGGCACCAGTAGCATACCTGTGCATTCTAGGATTGTGTCGGGCCGCCACCATGGGACTTGATACACCCCATGGTGGGACCAGCATAGGTAACTACAACATCGGGGGCCGTAAGACACATGTAACTATGCGAGTAGGAGCCGATCATCATAAAATGGATCACTTCACCCTGATTATGGGGTGCCTGTTGGGAACTAGTTTAAATGGGTACAGAGATTAATATGGGGTACGATAGTATATTCGACCCTAGTCAACTTAACTTAGTTTATGGTGCTTTCCCATTTCTAGTTTATACTTATCATACCCAGTTCTTTATTCATAGACTGAATAGTCCTAGACTTACTCAGGCTTTATGTCTGACTCTACTTTTCTTTCGTCTTCTTTTCTTCCGTTTCCCCCCCCTCCCCCATCCCCCCCCCCCCCCCCAGGTCCACAGGGAGGGAATACCGCAGCTTGACCAGTCTTCATATCCAGCTTGTAGAGAGAGAATGTATTGCTTGGATCTTTTCGTTTTGGACTATGTCTTTGGACAGCAACTAAGGGACTTTTGCAGTTTATTTATGTTTTCTTTATGCTTCTTTAAATAATGTAATCAAGACAGTTATGAAGATGTTATGTTTTTGGAAGTATTGTAAGACAATTATGGTATGGTTGGTGTAACACGTATTTTAATGAAATAAAAGTTGTTGTTTTCCGTTGTTCAAAAATATGTGTTCTTATATCTGTCTTGTATATCTGTGACTTATACTTATAAACCTCCACCAAAATTAGGGCATTCCCTTTGAGAGTGACCCTAATGGAGGTGGGGTGTTTCAAATAAGGTCCTAACTAAAATCCATAAAGAGAGATTAAACCTTCGACTGTGACGTTCATGCCTCTATCATGACCGACACTAGCCTAAGCCGCCTCCAATGCATGCATCTACGCTCCAGATGAACCAACTCCTTCTCGTTGCTTCTGAGGACACTGCTTACTATAATGACCCGACTGTCTACAACTAAAGCAGCTTCCTTTTTTAGCAGTCTTCTTGTAGTCCCTTACAAAATGGTCCATCATACCGCATCCATGGCATTTAATATCCTTCTTTATCTAAGCTTTTTCTGGCCTCTTTCCCTTCTCATTAACTTTTTAAGGCCACCATTTCTTTTTCCCAAAATTATCCTTAGCACCTTAGCTTTACTTTCCTTGCTATCACCTTCCCCTTCCTCGTGCATAAGCGTCATCTTAACAAAATTCTCAAATGTAGCACCCATCAGAATATGAGTCATAGAAAATCCTTGTAAAAGTTGATTCAGATCCTTAGCAGAACTCACAAGTTTCTTATGAGTCTTATTCATCAAATCCATTCTAAACCTAGTAAGCTCATTGAACTAATTAACATATTCCTTCAAAGAAAGATCACCTTGTCTCATACTAGAAACTTCTCTAATTACTTACCCTCTTCCGCATGAGATGGAAACTTCCTTCTAAACCTCTCTATAATGTTGTTTCACATCTTAAAATCACGCTCTGCCTCAGCCATCTCCTACCAATATAAAGCCTTATCGTTCAATTTCTAAGCAGCCAACAAAGCTCTCTTCCTATTATCAAGCTCCAAAAGTATAAATATGCGTTCATATTCCTGAGCCAGGCCCGGAGTTCAACAAAAGTTTCTAAACCAAGGAAGGTCGTGTTGCCAAGAGCAATGAAATCTTTGTAAAGCTCAGAGAAGTCGAGCATTTGTTATGGGTTAGGAGGAGCTACCAGGACTAGAGCAGGAGCTTAGGCATCCTTTGTCCCTTCGAATGGTGTCATACCTTCTACGTACCTATGGAACCAAGTCGGAAAGGGGATACCCTATGGACGATAAGGATCCCCAAACATGTTGCAAACGGTATAGAGAGAAGGATTCAGGAGCAGAATCGATGGAATATTATAATTGACTAGAGAGGATGTTTTTCAAAAAAAAGTTTTTATTTTAAAAACTCTTTTCTTTAAAAGACTTTTCTTTTAAAAACAAAAACTTTTTACTATTCTTGTAACCTTATGCTCTAATACCAAATGTAACACCCAGCATTTCTTAACGTTATAAGGATTCCGTTAAGGAATATAAAGCGTTTAGGTACAAAATAATATCAGAAAGACTAAAATTCACAAGACCGCATATGAAAAACACAACGGAACTTAAAATTTCATCTAAAGCAGAATAAATAGTGTTGTTACATCATAGATTTTACTTTATCATAAAAACAACAATTGTCTTACGAAAATAACATAAACATAGTACCATAATAAAAATCCCTCTTAACATCAGACGCCGAAATAAATTAGACGTGAAATAATACATGTAAAAGCATAGAATAAGACAAATGAGAATCTCTAATGGGACAAGCTAGGAAAAACTCTATCAGCTACTAGATGCTCTACCTTGAGAATCTAGGGGAAAGGAAGGAAGAAAAGAGAAAGAAAACTAGTCAGGCATAAAGGCTGGTGAGTTCTGTAATTACTAGCATGGGTGATAAACATGAAATCTGGACGGAATGATAATTTGAAGCACAATATAATAAATAAGAACAAGAAGATAGGTAAGGCTATAGTCGATTGTCAAATCATTCAATTTCTATACCATTTGTTGCAACTCATAATTAGGATATAACCTAATTCTACCCATCGATTGGCTCCTAAACCACAATTGTGATAAGCTATGCTGACTATGGTCTCGGGTTTGTAAGACCCAATCCATCATCTCTAAGGACATATCGTAAATCACATACGTCACAACGTCTTATTTTCCCTAATCGGTGCGATGCACGCTCACCGCCACGTCGGAACGCATCCGTACCTACCTCGTTTGGACCCTTAACTATCCAATATTGTCAAAGCATGCCTGCACCTCCTCATCAGACCTCGGTGAAATTTGATAAAAAGGAATACTAACTAGTATGGATCCCCCAACCAAAAATGCAATTTGACGTTAGTCAATCCTAGACTTAGTCCCCAATTTAATTTACTAGCGTCAAGGTCACCATAGAATTATTGTTGATCGCCTAACTGCCCAAACCCCCTATAGAATTGTCAAAAAACGCCTAGGTTACTATAAATTAATTATTTTAATTGGCCTCTTATTTTCCCTAATCAGCTTAGCCCTGCTATTGGAACAAACCAATATTATGAGCCCCTTTATTTTCCCTAATCATCCATCATTGCCGAAACGGACCCCTACTACACATTTGATTAATAGGTCAGTTATTTTCCCTAATCATCTTATGCTGCCGGAATGGACCACTACTATTCATGCTTATAAATTTGTTTAGTTTGAACTTAATGCCCAATTTAAGTTTTATTAATAAGCCTCCTTTCTTCATGTAACTTTTTTTCATATTACAGGTTACATGTAAACTTCAATTTAAAGGTTGTATATCAGCATCATTTTTGTTTACTTTCATTGTACAACCCAACCCCCATTATTTAGCGTCTATCCAAGTGCATTTATTCAGTTTATCAAAGTTATAGTTTAATTATTCTTTTTTGGATAATTCCTGTAAACCCCAGTTCATCCTTTTTATACATAATTCATATTTTCCTAAATGTGCTTTTATTGTAAAATTCACATTTTTACCCAAACTATGCATAAATAAAAAGGAATAATATTTTAGTCTTTCTGAAGGCCTAAACTCAACATGAAAAATAAAAAGGACAATGGACTAGGCTCTCGCATGGCCTAGGCTCCGATAAATAAAAACAGATCTGAAATAAGATAGGGCAACATCTTTGTAAATAGATTATATGAAGAAAAAAGGTAAAGACGAACTGAATAAATCTGTAGTAATAGATTACTAGGATAGACATAGATTATATGATAGAAGCAGTAACTAGATATACATAGATTATTTTCAGAAAAGGAAGCTGAAATCTAAAGGAATCAACAACTATCATATAATCAGAATAAATCCTAATTCACACCGATGTTGTAATTACTAAAAGTACTCACAAATTTAAGCAAATTAGATAAGCCTCAGTAGGAAATCTCTCTATATAAATATTCTCCAAAAATATATGTAAAGACCAAAGGTCTCAAAACTCAATTAAATTATTTGAGGGGAAGGCTATGAAAAGTGGAGGCCGAGAATGGAGGAAATGGAGTAGGGAGAAATAGGGTTAGGTTTGGAGCTATATTGATAACAAGGTTAGGGGATTTGGGACGGCTAGAATTTAGGTTAAAATTTTAGGCCATCAAATCAGAAGAACTCTCCAGAAAACACACCCGAAGTTAACCCGAATCGCAGCAGAAATGTGCACACCAGGTTGCGCATGTTGCTAGAATGGGTCGACCCATCCCTTAGGTAGGTCGACCCACTTGGGGCCTGGGTCGAACCCTAGATGAACCCAACTAAGGATTGGATTGCCACAGTTGACACAATTTTTGGCTAATTTAATTTTTAATTAATTTGTTGTTTATTCGAATGTCAAACTTCTTTTTATCGTGTCTTCCTCGTTTTAAGTCCGATTTCAGCAAAACAAATGTTTATCTTAGCCAGAGTTTCACGACGAACCCAATGGCATAACCGTCATAGTCCATTTCTCAAAAAATTCCTAATTAATATTTATTTTATTGACCTTTAAATTAAGTTGCTTTACTTAAATTTTGGGTTGTTACAGCTATAAGACGAGCATTGGCATGACACCTTTCGGAGTTTTGTATGGATACCCCTATAGATCTCTATCTTTTTGATGGAATACCATATATAGGTTTCTTCTTGGACCAGAGATAATCAAAGAGACCTCAGATAAGATCGATTTAAATTGTAAAAGCATGAAGGCAACTCAAGACAGGCAAAAATCATATCTAGATGAGAGGACAGATCTTAAGTTCAGTGTAGGGAACATAGTTTTCATTAAGGTACCTCCACTAAGGAATGTGGTGTGGTTTGGCTCAGTTGGAAAGTTAGCACCGAGATTTGTTGGGTCATTTCCTATAGTGGAGAGGGTAGGTCATATGACCAATAGAATTCGGCTACCGGAGAGGATGTCAAGGGTTCGTGATGTATTTCATGTCTCGCATTTGAGGAAGTGCTTGCATGATTCTGCAATAGTGGTGGAGTTGAGTAGCTTGGACGATGTAACAACCTGAACTTCCCCGGCCTCCGAAGAAACACGACAAATTAGAACAAACAGAAGTACATTTCATTGATTATTACAACAATTTGCATCAGAGTACAAGAATATACAGAGTATGAACAAATAATATACATATGATAAATATTAGAGATTTACAAATTACAATGCAGCGGAAAATAATACAAAACACAACCGAAAGAGATGCACGGATACAGAGATTTCCCAATATCATTCCAGCTATAAACCAAGATCCAGTGAATATAAATCTGCAAAACCGAAACTACTAACTACCCATGTGGAAAATATGGGCACCCAGAGTTTAGGTTAAAACAATAACTTCAGGTCATTCATGTAATTGGTGTGAGAACTAAAACAGTTATTTAAAACTTTACTTTAAAAGAGAGTAAATCAAGGGACCATGCCGCATAACACGGAATGGGTTTCCTCCCAAGAATACTAGTGCATAGAATGAACAACGCAATGCTTTTTGGAAATATGAAGCTATTATAAGACCTAGGTCCCATCACACAATGCAACGCAAGCCGGAGGATAGGGTTTTCCCTTCTAATAGCCAAACATGCTTGGTACGTTTAAAACAAATTATTTGATACTATTATAAGTGTATAGTGTCAAAACAACTTCAAATATAAATTTATCAATCCTAGACAGCATGGATACCATATATCATGTTGTCATACTAGGCTCTACAATCAAAACTGAAATGTCACGTATTGGAAATTGTATTTCCGTCATGAGTCTAGGAAAGGGATGTACTCCTCTCCGCTTCGAGATACTCTAGCATATGCCTCAGGACTTCACACTCTGGGCAACCCCTGGATCCTACAGTGTTGGTCCTCCCTTACGTTTGAGGATTAATTATTCCTAAACACATGTTTCTCGGTCCTATCGGACCTATCCTCTACTCCGTAGTAACCGATATAACCGAGGCGCCTCGTAATCCAACAACCACATAGGTAAAAATAATAAATGTCTGGGCTCCATACCATGACACCACCCATAGCTAGAAAGAAACGTCATGTTCTCACTGCGTCCCTTATCCCGTTTTTGACTCATACCGAGGTGTGAGGCTCGGGAATTAACGCCTTACACAAAGCTATGCTATATTAAAGCTGTGCTTTGATCATCAACCACAAGACTCTGCTTTTCAACAGAAGCCTTGATCGCTACATTTCTGCATGCCACACAAGCAATTCACGCCATGCAACTGATGTCTATCGATATATAACCTCTGAGCTCGTACGTCTCAGAGAAGGGCGTTAAGCAAGAGAATAAATTCTCCGCCGCTGTGATGGCCCAAAAATCCGGACTATCTGAGCTGACTAATACAACACATGACCAACTCAAATAATACAGAAATACGAGTCATTAGGGTTAAAGGAAATAGAAGAGATAGAAGAAGAACAAAAAAATAACAGTATAGAACCTCACAGCGGAATGAATAAAATATATTATATAACATAAGCTTTGAAATACAAAAGTTTTTATCATATATACATACCATCATCAGAGTACAACACAACATTTGGTACAGCGGAAATAACTCTAAATAACTAACGTTGAACCCTCCTACTTCAAGCTCCTCTAGATGTATCTATAAAGCCTGAAACACTTGACTGCCCGTACAAATTTGGGCACCAAAGAGTTTAGGAGAAACAAACAAAATAAACTCTGGGTCAGTCATGGGACTGGCGTGAGTAAACTCCAACCATATTGTTCAACTTTGAAAAAAAAAACTTTTGAAAGAAAAGTATAATAGTAAGACCAATCCACACATAAACACGGACGGTTTTTACCTTACTATAACCCAAAACATTTTTGATATCAAAATCCAGTGATATTATAATAATGTCTAATCAAATAAATAACCAAATAGTAGAGCGCTTGCATCTCACGCTCTACATATATAGTAAAAATCAAAACCAGAGGGCGCTTATTAGAGATTGGATTCCAACTATGACAAGGTATGGGACCACCTTCCGATGGTGCATCTCAAGAGGGGAATACACTAGGTTCAACAAGAACGTCTCAACCCGGCCCACACATGGCCGACCACTCATTTCGCTTGAGTGTATCGAATGTACATCACCAACGATTGGGCTCAAACCATCGTTTCCCGAAAAGGGAAAGCATCGAAATAGATTAAAGAAATAAAAGGAATTTCTCTAGATAGGTGATTATACACCCTAACGGGAGCGACCCACATAGCCATGCTGCCTGCCCGATTTTTGTCATTTCACGGTTGTGAAGCTTGAGGCTACGTCTATCTTTTAGAACATCTGGCCACCATACACATTGAATGCCACATCGTCAAACCTGTAAAATCACTAGTTGATCTTCCCAAAAATATTACGGGTATAAATGCTAAGAGGAACGAATTTCTCCGCCACCAAACGTAATACCTTGAAAAGATCGTTTTATGTGACCGTTAGGAATACTCTGTCAGGCATTCGTCCATACAAGTTGTCCTCGAACTGAACGAACATAACAGCTCTTGCATTTCACTCCGTCTTCGATTATCTTCATTATAATTTAATTCGCAACGTCTATGCCTATATGGAGTGGTTTTCGGATATTAAATCCAACCGGTCTCTCCGTATTGACAACGTTGGTCAAAAATCGTTGATAGTTGGTGATTTAACTATCAAAGGAAAAAAATAACATCCATCAAACAATTTTACAATTACTGGACCTTTCTAATACTTATTCATTCATTATCTATTTTCCAATCTTCTTATCAAATTATATATATTGATTACTAATTGTCAAATTTCTTAAAAATATTATAACTCCTTAAATTTTTGGAAAATTTCGCCAGCACCTCCTTTGTAACGGTCAATAGTTCAAACCCCAACTCGCCTCTCTAGGCCCTTTCCATTCAAAAAGAAAATCAAAAAATCCAAGTGGTCTGCCGATTCGGCGCATAAAACCTCATATGGAAATTTAAACATGTACCTTTTTGTCAGGCACTTAAATTAAGATCTTCAAACTCTCTTCCTACTCTTCATCCCATACATGTCTATCATATATATGACATCCCCAATTTATTTAAACTTAATCCAAATAATTTAACCTAATATGCTAATTTATTCTCCAATTAACCTTCTTACCAAATCCCTTTTTATTTTGAACTTATCATGTTTAAATATAACTTAATTCGCTTGCCAACTTGTTGAATTCCATTTCTAACCCGGTATTCGATTTCCCCATAAATCTACATCCCTTCCCAAACTAAGTAATTTTCATTCCAACTTTATTAACTAATTTCTTTTGAGATTAGTTAACATCATTTGGTAAATAAAAATCTGATTTTTATTTGGAAAAACCACATCACTTACTCCACTTGAGTTCGTATTTATTTTATAACTCAAATATGGATTTTCTAATTGCAACTCGGATTTTTATTCATTAAAAATTCCTTTATTTTATTTAACAAACCGTTATGGTTCTAAACAATTATGGCGCTGCTTTTCTGAAATTTTGATTCTGACATAACTCAAAATCTATAAAACGGAATCCAGATTTTTCTCTTTCATTTGAAAACTATCACTGAATAGGTCCGGATTTCTCTTCTTTCATTGAATTCTGCCTTATATCGAGTTCTGCATACTCAATTGAAGTTCGAATCGCCAATTTACGAATTACCGCGCTGCGACAAGTTCGATTTTAATTAAATTAAATATAAAAGTTTTAAAAACATCATTAGTAAATAAGTTCCAATTCCACTTTCAATATTATTAAAACTCACCAGTTATCTGAATTTAAATTTAAAAATCCCGATTTCCCAGCTCATTGATTATTTTATTCCATATCCATTGTAATAACCCAGAAATCTGAGCCAATTTATAAAATTTATTTTCGCAATTTTAGCGAATTTTGAATATTTAAAATGAAATATTTTAAATAATATCGATGAGAAATTTATTTTGAATAGAATTCGAACGTATATATTTATTTGAATCGTTGTTAGAATATAGATAATTATTTATAATTATAAAAGGAATTGAAAATGGCGCGGTAGTTCGATAATTCGATTTCAAATTTCAAATGAATGTACCGAGTGCAAAATAAACCGAATTTTAGCGAAACCAAAAATATTAGAATCTAATTGATAATATCTTACCAACGAATTCAAAAAATTGAAATTTCATAGTGGGGATAAAAAGATATGTCCAGTTGAAATTTCAGAATAGTCGCTATGGAATTCTGGCCCTTAAAATGGAAATTTTGCAAACGACCTCGGTTTTCGATGAAACCACTTTTGTTGGATCCGCGATGTCAAATTATTGCTAGGTTTCAAAATTCGTAATTTTTCGAATCAATATGTGAGCATGGCAAAGTAAAACGCGTTTGACTAGTTTAAGTTGATTTTAATTGACTGGAAGATGACCATTTTTCAAACGGTCTCAAAATTCGACGAAATTGGTTGTGTTAGGACCGTGTCATCATTACGAAGCTAGAAAATATTTTTCGAGAATTTTTCTATTTAGTATGTGGCTCCAGTAAATGGAAATGCGTGTTCAAATTCAATATATAGAGCTATATTTTGATTTTGGCGAAAACTAATCGAAACAGTCGAATCAACCTGTGATACATATCCCTTTGTGTTCGCAATGGGGGTAATTAGCTATGGATGACAGGCGATGTGTTCGATTTCTAGATCGAGATAAAAAGTTACTTTTTGAAATAAAAATAAATATATATAATTATATAATCCTAACTCCTAACCCTCTCTCTCTCCTTTACACTAAGCCCCCCTCCCCCCTACCCCGGGTTACCTTTTTCTGCAAACAGAAAAAAAGGGGGGAGGGCAACGCGCCCTAGATCCACCGCCATCGACAGGCGATCCCCCCCCCCCAAAACAGCTCCTCCTCCGTAGACTCCCCCTCCACTGCCCAGTCAGCGCGAGGTCATCGGCCCCCGTCTCAAATGCGATTCCCCCAAACCGTACGCACCTGCCACCGCCACCTTTCCCTTCGAGCCGACGCTCCTCCAACCCGCCACCCGCCTGACCAAAACCTACAACCACCACGAGACGCGCGAGACCCCCTCCTCCAACACGCTGTAAGTTTTTTTTTCTTAATTCTGATTTTTAGTTTTAGGAAAATATAGGATTTTTAACACCTTAAAGCTAGGATATTTAACACCTTAAAGTTAGGATTTTTAACACCTTAAAGCCAGGATTTTTAACACCTTAAAGCTAGGATTTTTAACACCTTAAAGTTAGGATTTTTATTCGCTTATTGCTAGGATTTTTAATCGGGAAAAGATGTAATTTTTATCATATAAAAGATGTAATTTTTATCATATAAAAGAAGAAATTTTTATCATATGAAAGATGTAATTTTTATCATATAAAAGATGTAATTTTTATCATATAAAAGATGTAATTTTTATCATATAAAAGAATTGATTTTTATCATATAAAAGAAGTAATTTTTATCATATAAAAGAAGCGATGTTTATAGTATAGAAAGAATAAAAATAGGATTTTTATATTCTATAGTTAGTAAAAATTTGATCTCTATATATGTAGGGAAATAAAAATCTGATTTTTTTTATATATATGTTGAAATAAAATGGGATTTTTATAGAGGCAAAATAAAATTTTGATTTTTGTATAAGTAGTAGAAATATAAAAAAATAATTTTTATATAGGAAGAAAACTGCTAAAAATATATGAAGAAGTTAAAAATATGATTTTTATATTATATAGATAATAAAAATTCGATCTTTATTATAGTAGCTGTATAAAAATAGAATTTTATCTATATAGTAGCGATATAAAATAGAATTTTTATCTATATAGTTGCAGTATAAAAATGTGATTTTTATCCCTATAGCATTGAAATAAAAATGTGATTTTTATATATGTAGTGAATACGGGCAACGAAAGTGTCAGACGATGAAGATTTTCTACATATGAAGAGTCGTGGCGTTTGGTTTAGCTAGTCGGTGAGAACTCCTCACCTTTAATTTAAATTTCTAGTTAAAAATATATACTTGGATGCAGACGGTGTTTAGTAGCAACCGTCGTCCACAGACCATGGACGGCTTGTATGCTTGTTTGTTTGATTTTGATATGTAGCTGATTGTGTGATGTGATGTGAAATGAAATAAAATATTTATATAGTTAAAAATGATTTATAGTTGAAAATAAAATTTTTGACATGAATGTGAATATATTAATATAAACAAATCGGACGATTTGTTTATATACACACATTTGACTGATATTGATTGGGATGATAAATTTTACACATCGCCCAACTGCACAAATAAAATCTGTGTTTGATTGTTTGAAACCCCACACAGGTATTGGGATGATATATGACATACACTAATCCCAATAATTAGCTGTATGTCGATCGATTGATTGACAGGATGTTATAAGCTTTGAATATTTATATTTGATGCTTATACAGTGTAGAACGCACTTTGAATGATGGTTGGGTGTTTATCGTCATTGTTATATATATGAATTTGATGAAATCCATATAACTGAAATTATATGGTAATTGACTGTGTTTGATTCCAGTTCAGAAATATCGAATAATTTAAAAATAATATTCTTTGAATACTGAAATGTGAAGCCGTGTTAAGTAGTTACACGCCATTTTAACACGAACGGGAATTTTGTCGATTTTATAATGAATATTGAAAGTGATTTCAAAATCGAATATATAGAAATGAATTCGAATTGAATTTAAATAGAAGGGAAATCGAATTAAAATTGAATAGAAATGAATTCGAATTGAAATTGAATAGAAACGAATTCGAATTGAAATTGAATAGAAATGAATTCGAATTGAAATTGAATAGAAATGAATTCGAATTGAAATTGAATAGAAATGAATTCGAATTGGAATTGAATTAATTTGAAATTCGAATTGAATTGAAAATGAACTAAAATTGAATTAAAAATCGTTTTGAATTGAAATCAATTTGAAATGAATTTAAAACGAATTTATAAGGAAAAATTCAATTTTGATTTGAATTTGAAATGAATTTGAAATAGTTTTGAAAACGAATTTAAAACAATTTATAAAGTACATTTTAAATGGGAATCGACGAAATATATATAATATATATTATATATAATGGCCTGAATAGAACACGTCGCGCCGCGGCAGTTCGTGAATTTCGACCATTGACTTCGAATGGATATTGCGGGAGATCCCATCGTCGGATTCTCCTAAAACCGGAACCATTGGGTTCGTATCGAAAAGAGCTTTCTAACGAATATTAGAGATTTGAAATCTAATGGTTGGATTTGGAATTATTTCCAAATCAAATTTGGAAAAGGTCGCTGTAAGGGCAGTTCGATGGCCGTAGATGGAAATCGACTGTACGGGCCTTGATAAAATTATTGAAAATAGTAATAATTTGTGTAAAATCATAAGAAATGATTTGTGAAGAATTGGGATGAAAAACTCCATGTTTGAAAAGATAAAAATAAATTTTTATTGAAATGAACTAGTTTTGAACTAGAATTATAATTTTATTTATTTTTAAATAAATAAATTGGATTTGAAAGGGTTTCAAAAGTAACCAAAAGTTTCAATAATTGGATTGGAATGGATTTGAATCGAAATTGTCTTCGGAATATTTCGATGTTGGATTTCATGATGAAACAGATATTGTTAGGGGAATTTGAAAGATATATTTATATCGTTATTTCCAATACGATATTTGTTGTTCATAGAATTTGATATTGAATATAAGCCGACATATTTTCTATTCAGAGCCTTGTATTTAATATCAAATGTGATTTGGGTTGTAGTGAATGGTGTCTTCATTAACACTGTTCTTAAGCCTAGTTGAGAAAAAGATTAAATCTTTTTACTTAGATTTAATGAAATGTACCAATTAAATAATATTTTATTGGAATTGAAATGGTATTGATTTTAGGGTTTATCGTGAACCGTGTTTTAAAATACATCGATTCTTTAACCCAGTTAAATATTAAAACCAAGTGGAGTTTTAATGAATCTTTAATTAGATTGAATGATCGAGAATGGAGTATCACCAGTTCTGCTCCAGGCGATAGTTAATTCTTTAATTAGATTTAAACGTGAAATGGTAATTGAATTTACCGATAACACCATGGTGTTAGATACGAAGTATGACCAGTTTTACTTCATGCGATGAATAGGTTGGGATTGGGAAATTAAAACAAATGATTACTTCGGTAAGGTTCGCTGACCCCGACTAGTTTGAAGTGATATTCAAAGGAAGATTAAAAAATAAATTTAAAAGAATTTATCTTTGATAAAATTAATGGAAACCTTTCCCTATGAATGTGAAATTTAGAAACTAACTGTAGGTTAGCTAAGCATAACGGTTTCCTGGGTATTGATCTGATATTGGTTTCGGCCTTCGGGGTTAATATTCGGGGAATTATTCTCTTGTTGATTTACGGTTAGTAACTGATGAATTGGATTGAGGCATATGTTGTGTTTGTGTAACACTTGTTTATTATATACGCGAGTTATTCATAAAGACCGGGTTTATCCCATTCTGAATAACTGATTCGACGATGAGTCGAAGATGAAGACGGTGGTTGAAGACCGGAGGTCTTCACGTCGTTTGGATAATTACTGATGATCTTGATTGGGCCGTACACCCAAGAGGAGGGAATCAGTTGGTGGTCGTCCAGACGTACTTGGAGATCGATGGATATGTGGGTTATTAGGTGCCTCCGGTTTCGTTCAGACCCAGAACGGACTTGTAAATGGACTGTGTGTCTGACATTGGATATCATTCTGTGTGATTGATGAATATCGGTTGCATGGAGTGGTTTGCCTGTGTGTCATGCTAAGATGCAAATGATCAAGGCTTCTGTTGAAAAGCAAAGTCTTGTGGTGATGATCAAAGCACGGCCTGTGTGACATAGCTTTGTGTAACGTTGATTCGCGAGCCTCACACACCGGTTGTGAACCAGAAACGGGAGAAGGACCTCACGGAGGACATGTGTTTCTTTCTAGTTAGAAGTGGCGTCAGTGGTTTTACACGCCCTGACGAGTTTGACTTATGTGGTTGTTGCTGTTGCGAGGTGCCTCGAATATATCGGTGACTATGTGAAGCCGATGGGGTCATTTGTTGGCTCATTTACGCCCCCAAAGGGTGGGGAAACGTAGTGTTCAGGCACAATAATCCACATCGGTGGACCGGCCCTGACGATCCAAGGGGCAGTTGCGGCTGTTCCTGAGGGGCTGACTAGAGGCTCTCGAATTCGGTGAGGACTATCTTTTGCCTCGGTTCACAAATGGAAATCCAATTCCCAAATACGTGATCTTGCAGTTTTAATTGTAGAACTAGTATGGTGACATGATATATGGTACCCTTGCCGTCTATGATTATACTTATGATTTGAAGTTGTTTTATACACTATGCACTTATAATAGTATCAAATGATTTGTTTTAAACGTACTAAGCATGTTTGGCTATTATAAGGGAAAACCTTATCCCCCGGCTTGCGTTGCATTGTGTGATAGGACCTGGGTCTTATAATAGCTTCATTTTTTCAAAAACATTTTGCAGTTTTGTTATATGCACTAGAATTCTTGGGAGGAAACCCGTTCCGTGTTATACGGCGTGGTCCCTTGATATATTTGATTTAAAGTAAAGTTTTAAATAACTGTTTTAGTTCTCACACCAGTCCCATGACTAACCTGGAGTTTATTGTTTTAACCTAAACTCTGGGTGCCCTTGTTTTGACATGGGCAGCTAGTAGTTTTGGTTTTGCAGATTTATATTCGTAGGATCCTTATTTACAGCTGGAACGATACTCGGAAAGCTCTGTATCCGTGTATTACTTCTAGTTGAGTATTGTATTATTTTCTACTGCTATGTAATTTAAATCTCTGATATTTTTCTGTGTAATATTTATTCATACTCTGTATATTCTTGTATTCTGATGGAATTGTTGTAATAAACAATGAAAAGTTCTTCTGTCTGCTTTCTTTTGTGTGTTGTTCTCAAAGTATCCGCTCTTTCCTTCACGGGGAAGTTACAGGTCCTTACAGTGGTATCAGAGCTTTGGTTTACCGAGCTCGGAGAACAAGGCACATTAGAACCATATGAAAGAATTCATCAGAGATTGGATTAGTAATATCCAATAAGAGTAAATAGTTAGAGATAGGATCAATAATGTCCTAGAATGAGTGTGAAGGGTATGTTTTTGAAATATAAAAAGAAAAACAAATTTTATTTTGAAATTTAAATCATATTATACGTATTTGAATAATTTATTTTAAATTGATTTGGACAATCTAGTATATAAAGACTTTGCATATACGCCTATCTAGCGTGTATACGAAGTCCCAAATATGCTGGATAGATATAGAATCACACTCTAGTCACCCGGAGATGGTACTGCTGATAGCACGTGCATCATCAGTGTTTATATTCGAGTTTCGAAAGTGTGATGTCTATATATTTCCATTAGACTGGTGTGAGAACCAAAATAGATAGGGCTTATTGTTGTGATTCGGCATCAAAAATGTGATTTTTGACTATGTATCAAAATTATGAGTTTGAAACGATAATCAACTAATTGATTGATGGTTGTGTTGTTTGATTATTGTTTGATTTATTAAATGTTGAACCTTTGGCCAAATTGAACCAAACAGTGAAGTGTATTGAAAAATGATCGCATTTGCATATGTATACATGTACTTACATTGAACAGGTCATAGCAAGGAGGCTATAGCAGAAAAATAAAATTGTTTGCCCGACAAATAGGTACTTGTTTACCATAATTTACTGTTTGTTTGGGTGATGATGATTTTATGATTCAATTGGCTAGCCGCTTGGCTTTTTCTTTTTATTTTGGATTGAAGAAGGCCATGGGAGGCTATATGAAATATCCCGAAGTCCCCGGTACAGGGGAGGTTATGGCGAATTTTTTCGAAAATTTAGGGTGTTAGCCAAATTTTTGAAAAATTTGAGAAGTTTTTAGAAACTGAAAAGTTGAAGAACTTAAGCCATAATGGGAATAATGAAAGTTGAGTTGATTTGTTAAACAACTTTCGGCTTCGTTCCTTTTTGGGAACGAAAAGTTTTAAGTGGGGGAGATTGTAATAACCCAGAACCTGAGCCAATTTAAAATTTTTATTTTGGCAATTTTAGTGAATTTTGAATATTTAAAATGAAATATTTTAAATAATATCGATGAGAAATTTATTTTGAATAGAATTCTAACGTATATATTTATTTGAATCGTCGTTAGAATATAAATAATTATTTATAATTATTAAAGGAATTGAAAATGGCGCGGTAGTTCGATAATTCGATTTCAAATTTCAAATGAATGTACCGGGTGCAAAATAAACCGGATTTTAGCGAAACCAAAAATATTAGAATCTAATTGATAATATCTTTCCAACGACTCTGAAAATTTGAAATTTCATAGCGGGGATAAAAATATATGTCCAGTTGAAATTTCAGAATAGTCGCTATGGAATTCTGGCCATTAAAATGGAAATTTTGCAAACGACCTCGGTTTTCGACGAAACCACTTTTTTTGGATCCACAATGTTAAATTATTGCTAGGTTTCAAAATTCGTATTTTTTCGAATCAATATGTGAGCGTGGCAAAGGAAAACGTGTTTGACCAGTTTTAGTTGAATTTAATCGACCGGAAAATGACCATTTTTCAAACGGTCTCAAAATTCGACGAAATTAGTTGTGTTAGGACCGTATCGTCAATACGAAGCTAGAAAATATTTTTCGGGAATTTTTATATTTAGTATGTGGCCCTAGTAAATAGAAATGCGTGTTCAAATTCAATATATAGAGCTATATTTTGAATTTGGCAAAAACTAATCGAAACAGTCGAATCATCCTGTGATACATATCCCATTGTGTTTGGAATGGGGGTAATTAGCTATGGACGATAGGCGGTGGGTTCGATTTCGAGGTCGAGATAAAAAGTTACTTTTTGAAATAAAAATAAATAAATATAATATATATATAATTATATAATTCTAACTCCTAACCCTCTCTCCTTTACACTAATCCCACCACCCCCCCTCGTCGATACCTTTTTCTCCAAACAAAAAAAAGAGGGGGGGAGGGCAACGCGCCCTAGACCCACCGACGTCGACAGGCGATTGCCCCTCCCCCCCCCCCAAAAACAGCTCCTCCTCCGCAGACCCCCCCCCTCCGCTGCCTAGTCAATGCGAGGTCATCACCCCCTTCTCATACGCGATTCCCCCAAACCGCACGCGCCTGCCACCGCCACCTTTCCCCTCGAGCCGACGCTCCTCCAACCCGCCACCCGCCTGACCAAAACCCACAACCACCGCGAGACGCGCGAGACCAACCCCCCCCCCCCCAACACGCTGTAAGTTTTTTTTTTCTTAATTCTGACTTTTGGTTTTAGGAAAAATGCAGGATTTTTAACACCTTAAAGCTAGGATTTTTAACACCTTGAAGTTAGGATTTTTAACACCTTAAAGCTAGGATTTTTAACACCTTAAAGCTAGGATTTTTAACACCTTAAAGTTAGGAATTTTATTCGCTTAATGCTAGGATTTTTATTCGGGAAAAGATGTAATTTTTATCATATAAAAGATGTAATTTTTATCATATAAAAGAAGTAATTTTTATCATATAAAAGATGTAATTTTTATCATATAAAAGAAGTAATTTTTATCATATAAAAGAAGTAATTTTTATCATATAAAAGAAGCGATGTTTATAGTATATAAAGAACAAAAATACGATTTTTATATTCTATAGTTAGTAAAAATTTGATCTCTATATATGTAGGGAAATAAAAAATCTGATTTTTTTATATATATGTTGAAATAAAATGGGATTTTTATAGAGGCGATATAAAAATTCGATTTTTGTATAAGGAGTAGAAATATAAAAATATAATTTTTATATAGGAAGAAGCGTGGTAAAAATATATGAAGAAGTTAAAAATATGATTTTTATATTATATAGATAATAAAAATTCGATCTTTATTATAGTAGTTGTATAAAAATAGAATTTTTATCTATATAGTAGCGATATAAAAATAGAAATTTTATCTATATAGTTGCAGTATAAAAATGTGATTTTTATCCCTATAGCATTGAAATAAAAATGTGATTTTTATATATGTAGTGAATACGAGCAACGAAAGTGTCAAACGGTGAAGATTTTCTATATATAAAGAGTCGTGGCGTTTGGTTTAGCTAGTCGGTGAGAACTCCTCGCCTTTAATTTAAATTTCTAGTTAAAAATATATAATAGGATGCAGACGGTGTTTAGTAGCGCCCGACACCCGTCGTCCACAGACCATGGACGGCTTGTATGCTTGTTTGTTTGATTTTGATGTGTAGTTGATTGTGTGATGTGAAATAAAATAAAATATTTATATAGTTAAAAATATTTTATAGTTGAAAATAAAAATTTTGACATGAATGTGAATATATTAATATAAAAAAATCGGACGATTTGTTTATATACACACATTTGACTGATATTGATTGGGACGATAAATTTTACACATCGCCCAACTGCACAAATAAAATCTGTGTTTGATTATTTGAAACCCCACACGGGTATTGGGATGATATATGACATAAACTAATCCCAATAATTAGTTGTATGTCGATCGATTGATTGACAGGCTGTTATAAGCATTGAATATTTATATTTGATGCTTATACAGTGTAGAACGCACTTTGGATGATGGTTGGGCGTTTATCGTCATTATTGTATACATGAATTTGATGAAATCCATATAACTGAAATTATATGGTAATTGACTGTGTCTGATTCCAGTTCTGAATTATCGAACAATTTAAAAATAATATTCTTTGAATATTGAAATGTGAAGTCGTGTTAAGTAGTTACACGCCATTTTAACACGAACGGGAATTTTGTCGATTTTATAATGAATATTGAAAGTGATTTCAAAATCGAATATACAGAAATGAATTCGAATTGAAATTGAATAGAAATGAATTCGAATTGAAATTGAATAGAAATGAATTCGAATTGAAATTGAATAGAAATGAATTCGAATTGGAATTGAATTGATTTGAAATTCAAATTGAATTGAAAACAAACTGAAATTGAATTAAAAATCGATTTGAATTGAAATCAATTTGAAATGAATTTATAAGGAAAAATTCAATTTTGATTTGAATTTCAAATGAATTTGAAATCGTTACGAAAACGAATTTAAAACGATTTATAAAGTACGTTTTAAAAGGGATTCGATGAAATATAATATATATATATATATATATATATATATATTATATATAATGGCCCGAATAGAACGCGTCGCGGTAGTTCGTGATTTCGACCATTGAATTCAAATGGATATTGCGGGAGATCCGACCGTCGGATTCTCCTAAAACCGTAACCGTTGGGTTCGTATCCTAAAGAGATTTCTAACGAATATTAGAGATTTGAAATCTAACAGTTGGATTTGGAATTATGTCCAAATCAAATTTGGAAAAGGCCGTTGTAAGTGCAGTTCGATGGCCGTTGATGGAAATCGACTGTACAAGCCTTGATAAAGTTATTGAAAATAGTAATAATTTGTGTAAAATCATAAGAAATGATTTGTGAAGAATTGGGATGAAAAACTCCATATTTGTAAAGATAAAAATAGATTTTTATCTAAATGAACTAGTTTTGAACTAGAATTATAATTTTATTTATTTTTAATAAATAAATTGGATTTGAAAGGGTTTTAAAAGTAACCAAAAGTTTCAATACTTGGATTGGAATGGATTTGAATCGAAATTGTCTTCGGAATATTTCGATGTTGGATTTCGTGATGAAACAGATATTGTTAGGGGAATTTGAAAGATATAATTATATCGTTATTTCTAATACGATATTTGTTGGTCGTAGAATTTGATATTGAATATAAGCCGATATATTTTCTATTCAGAACCTTGTATTTAATATCAAATGTGATTTTGGTTTGTAGTGAATGGTGTCTTCATTAACACTGTTCTTAAGCCCAGTTGAGAAAAAGATTAAATCTTTTTATTTAGATTTAATGAAGTGTACCAATTAAATAATATTTAATTGGAATTGAATTGGTATTGATTTTAGGGTTTATCGTGAACCATTTTAAAAGACATCGATTCTTTAACCCAGTTAAAGATTAAAACCAAGTGGAGTTTTAATGAATCATTAATTAGATTGAATGATCGAGAATGGAGTATCACCAGTTCTGCTCCAAGCGATAGTTAAATCTTTAATTAGACTTAAATGTGAAATGGTAATTGAATTTATCGATAACACCATGGTGTTAGATATGAAGTATGACCAGTTTTACTTCATGGGATGAATAGGTTGGGATTGGGAAATTAAAACAAATGATTACTTCGGTAAGGTTCGCTAGCTCCGACTAGTTTGAAGTGATATTCAAAGGAAGATTAAAGAATAAATTTAAAAGAAATTATCTTTGATAATATTAATGGGAACCTTTCCCTAAGAATATGAAATTTAAAAACTAACTGTAGGTTAGCTAAGCAGAACGGTTGCTTGGGTATTGATCTGATGTTGGTTTCGGCCTTCGGGGTTAATATTCGGGGAATTATTCTCTTGTTGATTTCGGTTAGTGACTGATGAATTGGAATGAGGCGTATGTTGTGTTTGTGTAACACTTGTTTATTATATACGTGAGTTATTCAGAAAGACCGGGTTTATCCCATTCTGAATAACTGATTCGACGATGAGTCGAAGATGAAGATGGTGGTTGAAGACCAGAGGTCTTCACATCTTTTGGATAATTACTGATGATCATGATTGGTCCGTACACCCAAGAGGAGGGAATCAATTGGTTGTCGTCCAAACGTACTTGGAGATCGATGGATATGTGGGGTACTAGGTGCCTCCGGTTTCGTTCAGACCCATAACGGACTTGTAAATGGACTGTGTGTCTGACATTGGATATCATTCTGTGTGATTGATGGATATCGGTTGCATGGAGTGGTTTGCCTGTGTGGCATGCTAAGATGCAAATGATCAGGGCTTCTGTTGAAAAGCAAAGTCTTGTGGTGATGATCAAAGCACGGCTTGTGTAGCATAGCTTTGTGTAACGTTGATTCGCGAACCTCACACCCCGGTTGTGAACCAGAAATGGGAGAAGGACCTCAGGGAGTACATGCGTTTCTTTCTAGTTAGAAGTGGCGTCAGTGGTTTTACACGCCCTGACGAGTTTGACTTATGTGGTTGTTGCTGTTGCGAGGCGCCTTGGATATATCGGTGACTATGTGAAGCCGATGGAGTCATTTGTTGGCTCATTTACGCCCCAAAGGGAGGGGAAACGTAGTGTTCAGGCATAATAATCCACATCGGTGGACCGGCCCTGACGATCCAAGGGGCAGTTGCGGCTGTTCCTAAGGGGCGGACTAGAGGCTCTTGAATTCAGTGAGGACTATCTTTTTCCTCGGTTCACAGATGGAAATCCAATTCCAAATACATGATTTTGTGGTTTTAATTGTAGAACTAGTATGGCGACATGATATCTGGTATCCATGTCGTCTATTATTGATACTCATGATTTGAAGTTGTTTTATACACTATGCACTTATAATAGTATCAAATGATTTGTTTTAAACGTACTAAGCATATTTGGCTATTATAAGGGAAAACCCTATCCCCCGGCTTGCGTTGCATTGTGTGATAGGACCTGGGTCTTATAATAGCTTCATTTTTCCAAAAACATTGCGCTGTTTTGTTATATGCACTGGTATTCTTGGGAGGAAACCCATTCCATGTTATAGGGCGTGGTCCCTTGATATATCTGATTTAAAGTAAAGTTTTAAATAACTGTTTTAGTTCTCACACCAGTCCCATGACTGACCTGGAGTTTATTGTTTTAACCTAAACTCTGGGTGCCCTTATTTTGACATGTGCAGCTAGTAGTTTTGGTTTTGCAGATTTATATTCGCAGGATACTGATTTACAGCTGGAACGATACTCGGAAAGCTCTGTATCCGTGTATTACTTCTAGTTGTGTATTGTATTATTTTCCGCTGCTATGTAATGTAATTTAAATCTCTGATATTTTTCAGTGTAATATTTATTCATACTCTGTATATTCTTGTATTCTGATGGAATTGTTGTAATAAACAATGAAATGTTCTTCTGTCTGCATTCTTTTGTGTGTTGTTCTCAAAGTATCCGCTCTTTCCTTCACGGGGAAGTTACGGGTCCTTACATCCATACTACGTTATAAATAAATTCAAACTCTAATTTTCTGTATTCAATTTCAATTCGCATGGAATTGAATTGTTAAAATTTGATATAATCGAATTCAAATATTAAATTCTCTTTTATGGAAATAATCAATTAACTCAACATCTTTTACCATTACAAACTAATATCATCCCTTGATAATAGCGAAGTCGTTCAAGTTGGGGTATCTTATTTACCTCTCAGACCTTGGTCGACAACGTTCTTATCTTGAGACAGATAAGAGTTTGTAATTCCAAAAATTGATTATTTATCATAAAAATCTCCTTTTTTATCCCATTTAAAAATATGATTTTTAAACGTATTTCTTATATTTGGAAAAAAATCTATTTCCAATTTATCCAACGAAATTTCTTCATTCCATTTATAAACACAGTTTATAATCGACTTCCTTATTTTATATCTTAACAATAAACTTCCAACTTAAAATCCTTTTGAAATTATCTAACGATGATAAATATCCTTTGTACACTGATCTCCTTGTTTTATTATTTAAAACAAGTTTTCCATTCCAAATCTCATTTTAAAAACCAAATTCTACTTTGCGGAAAGTAATTTTCCTTTTTCAATTTACCTTCGAAAACATTTTTTAACTATAACTTATATGTATGTAAACATAGAATTTGTTTCATATTTAATTTAGATTTTAGCGTCTAATTAGTACAATTTCTATATTCCTTCTGAAAATAGTTTATTCAATTTATTTATTTTTATTCGACATAGTCGAATTCAAAGTCATAAATCCTTATCGATTTATTTGAATTCAGTTTACGTTCCGAACCTCATAATAAATTTCATCATTCTTTTTGAACGATTCCAAATTATATCTTCCTTTTTAAATCCGTACTTAATTTAAATTAATAAATTATCCAATTGAAAATTTCCCTCTTTTATTTATAAACATTGTTTATAAATTTCACTTCTTGTTTTAAACATTTAAAACAAGCCCAAATTTCAAATCTTATTTGAAATCCAATTTTCATTCTGGAAATTAAATCTCCTTTTTAAATTCAAACTTGAATTTAAAAATTTAATATTATCAAATGATAATCTTTCTTTACATTTATTTATAACATTGTTTATAAATTCAGCTACTTGTTTTTATTATTAAAAACAAGTTAATACTTCTCAGTCCATTTGAAATTCCATTTTCATTTCGAAAAGTAAACTTTCCTTTTTAAATCTTAAAATCCCTTTTTATATTTTTAAATATAAATATCAAGGGCCAGTGATATTATAATATCCAAACACACTAATAATTCATTCAATTCACACATCACACACACATATAAATATGTAAACAGCAGTAAATAATTTTTTGAGGAATCCAGTTGGATCCCTCCAACCAGTTTTTTTCCATGATCACAGATGTTAGTCAACAAAAATAATACCAATCCTGTATCAAGGAAGGATATCGTGGTATAAAATGTCATCCACTCATATTCGTGGGGCGTAGGGTCATTCGCTAATGATACTACAGGCATCTGCTAATGGTACTGTGGGAATCCAATATAAATATAATAACCACAATCACCAAGCCTATATAACTAATATATGTAACCACAGTAATTCAATAATTCATGCTTGCATCCAAACAGCTAACAATTTATTTTTAACGATAAAAATAAATGTTTAAGTGAGATTTACCCACCTTGGTTTTATCATCAAAACAACCACAATCACCAAGCCTATATAACTAATATATGTAACCACAGTAATTCAATAATTCATGCTTGCATCCAAACAGCTAACAATTTATTTTTAACGATAAAAATAAATGTTTAAGTGAGATTTACCCACCTTGGTTTTATCATCAAAACAACGATTGGTTTTCGATTAAATTAAACACATGTTCAATTAAATAGAATACCCTCCTCGGCCCCAAATCAGTCTAATCTAGCTTGTATGCTTAAATATTGTTAATACGACTCTAACGCACCTCGTTTCACTTGAATTTGAAACCGTATGATAATGTTGTTATTTTTACAAGTTGTATATAACATATATATATATATATGATTAAACATTTATAAATAATTTAATTAAATTTTACCTTAATCCACTTTTAGTCTTCTTTCCCCACTGTTAACACATTTAGGCCCAGTATTCTATCATGTTCATTGTTTGACCTCCTCTACATTGTCAACACAACTACCTCAGTCAACTACACGGCACCACCAACCGTTATTGCATTTACATGACACCTGCTGCCGTTGCAAAGAAATTTCGGTTCTACTCCACCCGAAAGACTGACATGTCCGCGCCCTCCTCGACTGCCACTGATAAGCTCAGCTTGACCACTCCCCTTTAACTGTCACACTCCTTCCATTTCACAACACTATCGAACATCAAACCATCTCGTTTGTTTAGTAGTCACCGCACAATTTCCCAAAGTCAACATCGAGTAATCTATTCCCAACAACAACAAATGCGAGCTTCCCCCAAATCCACCTTCTTCACGTCGGAAGTTCTACACATCCCTCTGCACTTTGATTATCCCATGACGCTTACATAGGAGTCATCTTGATCTTCAATACCCAACCATCGCAACAAGCATCGATACTTTTGGCTTTAGATCTTCACCAAACTCCAGCGTTGAATTCCCATCACTCTACTGAACAGCGCGCCCTCCTTCACTCGAATAAACATCCCCTCCGAACCACGAAATCGAGAGCCCTAATTCCACGCTGTAAGGAGGACAGTGACTCAGATTTTTGAGATACCCAAAATCGAATTTACCGCAGTGAAGCTCTTGAGCTCGGAATTCAACGAATATATTATTGTATGATTTTGTTGTGAATTCGAATTGATTTCGAATTTTAAATGAGGGAGAGGAGCGGTTTTCTTTGTTTGGTGTTGAGATCTGATTTCGATTTTATTTTGATAGAGAACAAATGAAGTGAGGGATTAAGGGTCGAAGGAATTATATTGAGGCATCGGCCATTTTTGATTTGCAAACATATGAAGTAGGAGCAGTATCATATTTTCTTCTTCTTTTAATTTGATTATCTGAGGAAATGAAATCAGGAGAGAAAGAGGAGGATGCACTCGTGTATATATACGAATATGATACTTAATTACTAAGAAGTAATGTCTACGAAAGGTACATTGTATTTAATGTGATTTGAATTTAAAAAGATTTTGTTTCTTTTCAAATAGATACTGATTTTATTTAAAGGGATTTTTATCCTTTTTAAATAGATATCGATTTGATTTTCAATTCGATTTCAATCTTATCCATTACAATTATCTCGGGTTCGCAACTTGAGATCGTAACCGCTATTAAATGCACCGACCGACATTTCAATGTTATAATGCTACTCCGGACATTACGGGATATATTCTGAAATTTATTTCGAACGTATATATATAACATAACCATATTAAATCTAAATAATATAATTTAAATTCAGGAACAAATAAATTCTCCGAAAATAAAATATATTTATTATCGTCTATATTCAAATATAATTAATACTGATCAACTGAATTGTTATGATTCACTTTTTAAATCACGAATTGAATTATTTTCATATTACTATAATTTAATATATTCGATATTAAATCAAAATCGATAGCTAAATACAAAATTCATTTATATTATCAATTCAATAGTTAAAACCATATTAAATATTTAAAATAAACTATTCAAAAAATCCGGGTCGTTACATTCTTCGCCCCTAGAAGAATTTCATCCCCGAAATTACTATGGTAGGAAAATGCTTCAAACCCATTACTTTTTAAAACTAACTTATGTTGAAACTCATTACTTTATATTTCAAAATTTTAGTTACAATAACACTTTCTAATTTCATTTATGTCTTACACCATATAAGCTTACATCCATTCAATTTGAATGACTTATAACCAGTATATTTAAATTGGATTCATATTCCATTTAATTCCACTCAAATTGATTTTGATCAATTTATCCACTTCGACCCATTTAACTTGCTTAAGTTAAATTTCAATTCCAAAAATCAAATTCCCAGGTTCTATTTCAAATCCTTTTGAAATCAGATAAATATCATATATTTATAATCATCTCAAATTCAAAAATATTTGAATTTTTCAAACCAACTTGTTTTCTTTCAAACAAATTTCCATCAAAACTTTTCAAAGGTAGCAATCCATCACATACAAACTAGGAAATGAACATTGATAAAGTCGCGATCATCATCAGTATTATTTTCTAGCCACTGAAGTGAGTTCGATGCTTTATCACTTTCAAAATCCATCTAAAATGATTTTTATTCAAAAATCCTTCCTAGACAGGGCTATATTATCTTAATATACTTTGGAAAAATATTTTCCGAACACCCGGGATTTTGAATTCCAAATTCTGGTTCTAATTCAATTTAATTTCATCTTATTTGTATTCTTATACAAATTCTATTTTGTTATCTATAATTATTTCAATTTTATCATCCCATTTGATTATAATTTCAATCAACACATCTATATATTCTGAAAATCTTGGAAAATTATTCCTTTTATATGAAAATATTGTTTTGGGTAAAATTATTTCATTTACCCAACTTTCAAAACATACTATGTCAATTTACTCTATCCAAGTGTTTAAAAATCCTGAACGGCCACGTCAGCTAAACGCGTCGACGTGAAATTTATATATCACTCAACAGATCAATCAACACAATATAAAGCAGTTTTCATACAAATCTACAAATACGCTCTCTCATATATACACTCAACTCATTCTAGGGTGCTACTGACCCTATCTTTAATGAGTAAACCCCCACCAAAGCCTAGGTGTTCGCTTAACCTAAGCTCTGATACCAACTGTGATGGCCCAAAAATCCGCACTATCTGAGCTGACTAATACAACACACGACCAACTCAAATAATACAGAAATACAAGTCATTAGGGTTAAATGAAATAGAAAAGATAGAAGAAGAACAAAAAAATAACAATACAGAACCTCACAACGGAATGAATAAAATATATTATATAACATAAGCTTTGAAATACAAAACTTTTTATCATATATACATACCATCATCAGAATAATACACAGCATTTGGTAAAGTGAAAATAACTCTAAATAACTATCGTTGAAGCCTCCAGCTTCAAGCTCCTCCAGGCGTATCTGTAAAGCCTGAAACACTTGACTGTCCGTACAAATTTGGGCACCCAAGAGTTTAGGAAAAACAAAACAAACAAACTCTGGGTCAATCATGGGACTGGCGTGAGTAAACTCCAACCATATTGTTCAACTTTGAAAAAAAACTTTTGAAAGAAAAGAATAACAGTAAGACCTTTCCACACATAAACATGGACGGTTTTTACCTTACTATAACCCAAAACATTTTTGATATCAAAATCCAATGATATTATAACAATGTCTAATCAAATAAATAACCAACTAGTAGAGCGCTTGCATCTCACGCTCTACGTATATAGTATAACATCAAAAACTACAGGGCGCTTATTGGAGATTGGATTCCAGCTATGACAAGGTATGGGACTACCTGCCGATGGTGTATCTCTAGAGGGGAATACACTGGGTTCAATAAGAAAGTTTTGCAACCCAGCCCACACATGACCAACCACTCATTTTGCTTGAGTGTATCGAATGTACATCACCAACGGTTTGGCTCAAACCACCGTTTCCCGAAAAGGGACAGCATCGAAATAGATTAAAGAAATAAAAGGAATTTCTCTAGATAGGTGATTATACACGATTATACACCCTAATGGGAGCGACCCACATAGCCATGCTGCCTGCCCGTTTTTTGTCATTTCCCGGTTGTGAAGCTTGAGGCTACGACTATCTTTTAGAACATCTGGCTACTATACACTTTGAATGCCACATCGTCAAACCCGTCAAATTACTAGTTGATCTTCCCAAAAATATTATGGGTATAAAAGCTAAGAGGAACGAATTTCTCTGCCAACAGACGTAATACCTTGAAAAGATCATCTTATGTGACCATTAGGAATACTCTGTCAGATATTCATCCATATAAGTTGTCCTGGGACTGGACGAACATAACAGCTCTTGCATTTCACTCCGTCTTTGATTATCTTCAGTATAATTTAATTCACAACATCTATGCCTATACGGAGTGGTTTTCGGATATTAAATCCAACCTTTCTCTCTGTATTGACAACGATCGGTGATTTAACTATCAAAGGAAAAAAATAACATTAAACAATTTTACAATTACTGGCCCTCTCTAATATTTATTCATTCATTATCTATTTTCCAAACTTCTTAACAAATTATATATATATATATATATATTGATTTCTAATTGTCAAATTTCTTAAAAATATTCTAACTCCTTAAATTTTTGGAAAATTTTGCCAGCACCTCCTTTGTACTGGTCAATAGTTCAAACCCCAACTCGCCTCTCTAGGCCCTTTCCATTCAAAAAGAAAATCAAAAAAGCTAAGTGGCTTGCCGATTCGGCGCATAAAACCTCATATGGAAATTTAAACATGTACCTCTTTGTCGGGCACTTAAATTAATATTTTCGAACTCTCTTCCTACTCTTCATCCCATACTTGTCTATCATATATATGACATCCCCAATTTATTGAAACTCAATCCAAATCATTTGACCTAATTTGCTAATTTATTCTCCAATTAACCAACTGTGAGGACCCGTTACTTCCCCGTTAAGGAACGAGCGGATACTTTGAGAACAACACACAAATGAATGCAGATGGAAGAACATTTCATTGCTATTACAACAATTCCATCAGATACAAGAATATACAGAGTATAATGAACAAATTACATTCGACAAATATCAGAGATTACAATAAATTACATAGCAGCAGAAAAACAATATAAAACACAACTGAAAGTAATGCACGGATACAGAGCTTTCCGAGCATCGTTCCAGCTGTAAATCAGGATCCTGTGAATATAAATCTGCAAACCAAAACTACTAGCTGCCCATGTCGAAAGTAGGGGCACCCGGAGTTTAGGTTAAAACAATAAACTCCAGGTCAGTCATGTGACTAGTGTGAGGACTAAAACAGTTATTTAAAACTTTACTTTAAAAGAGAGTAATTCAAGGGACCACGCCGTATAACACGGAACTGGTTTCCTCCCAAGAATACCAGTGCATAGAAAAGACAACGCAATGCTTTTTCGAAAAATGAAGCTATTATAAGACCCAGGTCCCATCACACAATGCAACGCAAGCCGGAGGATAGGGTTTTCCCTTATAATAGCCAAACATGCTTGGTACGTTTAAAACAAATCATTTGATACTATAATAAGTGTATAGTGTCAAAACAATTTCAATCATAAATATCAATCATAGGCGGCATGGGTACCATCTATCATGTCGCCATACTAGGCTCTACAAATAAAACCAAAATAGATGTATTGGAAATTGGATTTCCGTCATGAGTCGAGGCAAGGGGCAAGATCCTCTCCGCTTCGAGACACTATAGAAATGTCTCAGGACTACGCACTCTGGGTAACCCTTGGATCGGCTAGGCCGTTCCTCTCTTACGTTTGAGGATTGGAAATTCCTAAACACACGTTTCCCGGTCCTTACAGACCTAAAATCGAGGCGCCTCATTCCAACAACCACAAAGGTGAAAAGTATATAAATGTCAGGGCTGGTAAGTCACCGACACCACCAAAGCTAGAAAGAACTCCCAACGGTCCGTATCCCGTTTTTAACTCATACCGAGATGTGAGGCTCGCGAATCCACGATATACACAAAGCTGCCACGTAGGCTGTGCTTTGATCATCAACCACAAGACTTTGCTTTTCAACAGAAGCCTTGATACATGCAACTCAGCGTGCCACACAGGCAATACATGCCATGCGATTGATATCTATCGATATATAACCTCTAAGCTCGTACGTCTCAGAGAAGGGCGTTAAGCAAGAGAATAAATTCTCAGCCGCCAAGCAGATATATATTTAATAGAAATCAATCAACACATAATAAAATCCAATGTCAGACACACAATCCATTTACAAGTTCGTTCTGGGTCTGAACGAAACTGGAGGCACTTTCCTCGCATATCCATCAATCTCCAAGTACGTCTGGACGACCACCAACTATTTCCATCCTCTTGGGTGTACAGCCCAAATCAGGATCATCAGTAATCACCCAAACGATGTGAAGACTTCCTGTCTTCAACCACCGTCTTCATCTTCGACATATCGTCGAATCGGTTATTCAGAATGGGTATAAACCCGGCCTTTCCGAACAACCCACGTATATTAAAAACAAATGTTACACAAACACAACATACGCCTCATTCCAATTCATTAGTCACTAACCGTAAATCAGTAAGAGAGCAATTCCCCAAATATTAACCCCGAAGGCCGAAACCAACATCAGATCAATACCCAGGAAACCATTCTTCTTAACTAACCTACAGCTAGTTTCTAAATTCCACATTCTTAGGGAAAGGTTCCCATTAATTTTATCCAAGATAAATTCTTCAAAATTTATCCTTTACTCTTCTTTTGGATGTCATTCCAAACCAAATTATGGTTTTCCAAACTAGTCGAGATTAGCGAACCACACCGAAGTAATTATTTATTTTATTTCCCAATCCCAACCTATTCATCCCATGAAGCAAAACTGGTAATACTCCATATCTAACACCACGGTGTTATCGGTAAAATTAATTACTATTTCACATTCAAATCTAATTAAAGATTGAACTATCGGTTGGAGCAAAACTGGTGATACTCTATTCTCGCTCATTTTCCAAATTTGATAATTTAAATTATCAATTCACATTTCAATCTAATTGCAGATTCATCAAAACTCCTTTTACTGGGTTAAAGAACTAGTGTTATTTAAAACAAAGTTCACGATAAACCCAAATCACATTCTATTTATTATTGGGTTAAAGAACAAGTGTTTAAACACTCTTCACGATGAACCCACAAATCAATTCTATTTACAACCCATTTCAAATCCAAATTGTTTATTTAAAAATAAATGAGTTTTAATTTTAGTTCAAAACTAGTACATTTCGATAAAAATCTATTTTTATCTTTTCGAATATGGAGTTTTTCATCCCAATTTTTCCCAAATCGTTTCTTATGATTTTACACCAATTATTACTATTTTTAATAATTTTATCAAGGCACGTACAGTCGATTTCCATCAACGATCATCGGACTGCACTTACAGCGACCTTTTCCAAATTTGATTTGGACGTATCTCCAAATCAAACCATTAGATTTCAAATTTCTAATATTCGTTAGAAAGCACTTTTCGATACGAACCAAACGGTTCTGGTTTTAGGAGAATCCGACGGTCGGATCTCACGTAATGTCCGTTCGAAATAAATGGTCGAAATTCACGAACTGCCGCGACGCGGCGCGTTCTATTCAGGCCATTATATTATATATATAATATATATAATATATATTTCGTCGATTTCTATTTAAAACGAATTATATAAATAGTTTTAAATTCGTTTCAAAAACAATATCAACTTCCATTTCAATTCAAATCAAAATTGAATTTTTCCTTATAAATTCGTTTTAAAATTCATTTCTATTCAATTCAAATTCAGATTGGTTTTCTACTCGATTCAATTCAAATCAGTTTTCTATTCGATTCAATTCAAATTTCTATTCAATTCAATTTGAATTTCTTTTCTATTCGATTCAATTTGAATTTCTTTTCTATTCAATTCAATTTGAATTCGTTTTCTATTCGATTCAATTCGAATTCGTTTTCTATTCGATTCAATTCAAATTGGTTTTCTATTCGATTCAATTCAAATTTCTTTTCTATTCAATTCAATTTGAATTTCTTTTCTATTCGATTCAATTCAAATTGGTTTTCTATTCGATTCAATTCAAATTTCTTTTCTATTCAATTCAATTTGAATTTCTTTTCTATTCGATTCAATTTGAATTTCTTTTCTATTCGATTCAATTTGAATTTCTTTTCTATTCGATTCAATTCAATTTATAAAAACAAATATAATCGATATAAATATCGTTTGCGTCAAAATAGCGCATCTCTAATCAACACGGCTTTATATATTTCAATAATTCCGTTATTCTATTCAACAAATGAATATTTATTCTTGTCAACACATGACTAATCTCAACGGATGAGTACTGTCCACGTATGACTATTTTTTTTTAATATATTTTATATAAATTAAGGTATCTATCGTTTGATATTAAATCAGATTCCAACCGTAAATTAGTAAGAGAACGATTCCCTGAATATTAACCCCGAAGGCCGAAACCAACATCAGATTAATATCCAGGAGACCACTCATCTTATCTATTTTCCAGTTAGTTTCTAATTTTATATATGATAAAGATGTAAATTTTATTGTTAAAATATTTCGTTCAGCACATGACTAATCTCAACGGATGAGTACATTCAACACATGAACCTTTATTTTATAATATTCTTTATTTTCTAAATTGGAATGAGGCCCAATCAATCACCATATAGCGTTAACTATATGGATTCCATACAACACATGTATATAATAGCAACGATAAACAATCAACCATCATCCAAAGTGCACTACACTATATAAGCATCAAATATAGATATCCAACGCTCATAACAGCCTGTCAATCAATCGATCGACATACAACCAATTATTGGGATTAGTGTATGCCGTATTTTATCCTAATACCCGTGTGGGGTTTCAAACAATCAAACACGGATTTTATTTGTGCAGTTGGGCGATGTGTAAAATTTATCGACCCAATCAATATCAGTCAAATCAGTGTATATAAACAAATCGGCAGATTTGTTTATAAATATTCCTTTATTCACATTCACGTTAAAAATTATATTTTTAACGATAATTAATTTATTCCAACACATCCACATTTTATTATCGATTTCACATCAACAACACAAATAAATTTCACAACACATCAATTAAACAAACAAGTCATCCATGGTCTGTGGATGACGGGTGTCGGGTGCTACTAAACACCGTCTGCATTCTAGCATATATATATATAACTAGAAAAAGGAAATTTGAGTGAGTAGTTCAAACCAATAGCTATCCCAACTTCACGACACTTCATTTATAGAAATCTTCGTCGTTCTCGCCTTTTTGTCACCTTCGTTGCCCGTAGCCACTACATATATAAAAATCGAATTTTTACCTCGCTATTCAATATATAAAAATCGAATTTTTACTTCGCTATTCAATATATAAAAATCGAATTTTTACTTCGCTATTCAATATATAAAAATCAAATTTTTACTTTGCTATTCAATATATAAAAATCAAATTTTTACTTTGCTATTCAATATATAAAAATCAAATTTTTACTTCGCTATTCAGTATATAAAAATCAAAATTTTACTTTTCTATTCAATATATAAAAATCAAAATTTTACTTTGCTATTCAATATATAAAGATCAAATTTTTACTATAAAGATTTCGCCTTTTCAATTATAAAGATTTCGCCTTTTCAATTATAAAGATTTTGCCTTTTCAATTATAAAGATTTCGCCTTTTCAAATTTAAAAATCATATCTTTTCTATTTTAAAAAATCTAATCTTTTCTATTTTAAAAATCTAATCTTTTCATATATAAAAATATAATCCTTTCTTGTCATAAAAGTATATTCCTCCTACTTAAGAATCACATCTTTATTTAAACAAAAATCACTTCATTATCTAAATAAAAATCACTTTATTATTTTCTTCTTACAATCAAAAATCATATTTCTTCTAATCATAGAAAATTATATTTTCCATTCCAGAAATCTATATTTTTAATAGCGTAAAAATTCAGTTTTTAATATAAAGATTATATTTTTATTACTACAATATATATATAAATCGGATTTTATTGTAAATAATAAATAAATAAATAAATAAAGATTTAAACACTCACCGTTTCAAGGAGGGAAAGGCCGGAGGTGTCGGAGGCGCCTGAGCTCGCGGTGGCCGTGAAGGGGAGGAGGCGCTCGCGTTTGGGGGCTCTGGGCTTTGGTGGCGACGCAGGCTTCGACGAGGGGGGGAATGAGAGAGAGCGACGCGAGGTAGGGGGTTGTCGTGCGTTGGGGCTTGGAGGTGGGGTCTGTGGGGCTACAGGCGGTCGGTGGAGGTGGGCGAGGGGGTGCGACGGGTTTGGGTTGGGCTCGGGGTGGCTACGGGTCTCGCGAGGCCTGGGGGTTCGCGTTGATCGCGAAGGAGGAGGTGGGGGAAGAAGGAGAGGGGGCGGCGGCGTGGGCGTCTGGGTGCGATGGTGCTCCTCCCTGGCAGCACGCGATTTCGATTCAGGTTTCTGTTTTTTTTTCTTCTGTTGAACCGATGATAAAAGGGGGGGCCTGAGATAAAGGAAAGGAGAGAGAAGGGTTTTATATTTTATTATTTTTAATCCAAAAAGTTGGCTTTTACATACGACCTCTAAACGAGGCCCACCGCCTGTCGTCCATAGCTAATTATCCCCATTCCGAACACAATGGGATATGTCTCGTAGGATGATTCGATCATTTCGTTCAGTTTTCGTCAAAATCAACATATAACTCTATATATTGAATTTGAACGCGCATTTCAATTTACCAGGGCCACATAATAACCCGAAAAATTCCAGAAAAATATTTTCTAGCTTCATATTGACGATACGGTCCTAACAAAACTAGTTTCGTCGAATTCTGAGACCGTTTGAAAAATGGCCAATTTCCAGTCGATTAAAATCAACTAAAACTGGTCAAACGCGTTTTCTTTTTCCACGCTCACATATTGATTCGAAAAATTATGAAATTTGGAATCTAACAATAATTAGACATCACGGATCCAACAAAAGTGGTTTCGTCGAAATCCGAGGTCGTTTGCAAAATGTCAATTTTTAAGGGCCTGAATTCCATAGCGACTATTCAGAATTTTCAACTGGACATATCTTTTGATTCCTGCTATGAAATCTCGATTTTTCGGATTCGTTGGAAAGATATTATCAAATAGATCCTATTATTTTTGGTTTCACTAAAATCCGGTTTGTTTTGCACCCGGTACATTCAATTGAAGTTTGAAATCGAATTATCGAACTACCGCACCATTTTCAATTCTATTTATATTTATATATAATTATTTATATTCTAACGACGACGTATATAATATATACGTTCGAATTCTATTCAAAATAAATTTTCCATCGTTATTATTTAAAATAATTCATTTTAAATGTTCAGAATTCGCTAAAATAGCCAACATAAAAATTTTAAACTGGCTCAGATTTTCCGGGTTATTACACCTTCTTACCAAATCCCTTTTTATTTTTAACTTATCATGTTTAAATATAACTTAATTCGCTTGCCAACATGTTGAATTCCATTTCTAAATCGGTGTTCGATTTTCTAATAAATCTACATCCCTTCCCAAACCAAGTTAAGTTTCATTCAAACTTTATTAACTAATTTCTTTTTTAGATTAGTTAACATCATTTGGTAAATAAAAATATGATTTTTATTTGGAAAAACCACATCACTTATTCCTCTTGAGTTCGTATTTATTTTATAACTCAAATATGAATTTTCTAATTGCAATTCGGTTTTTTATTCATTAAAAATTACTTTATTTTATTTAATAAACCATTATGGTTCTGAACAGTTATGGCGCTGCTTTTCTGAAATTTTGATTCTGACATAATGTAATGGCGCGTTTTGTAAGGTATAATAATTAAGTTATTTAATTATTTAAATAACGAATATTTTTATAAACGATAGTTGAACGTATAATTATAATTTTATTATAATTAAAATCGAGCTTGAAATGGCGCTGCAGTTCGCGATTTGGCGATTCGAACTTCAACTGAATGTACATGATTCGTTTTAACCGGATTTCTGTGAAACAAGAAACGTGTGGAGTTGGTGGAGTATATCTTTCTAGTGGAAGAGAAAAATCAGGATTTCATCGTGTAGATTTTGAGTTATGTCCAAATCAAATTTCAGAAAAGTCGCTGTGGAATTCCTTTATAATTTGCGACGTTTTATATACGTTATAAATCGATTTTTCGATACGAACTGAATATCGGGATAATCTGGAGTCTGGAAATCAAGTCATAAAATCTGAGGTGATATTCTGGAGCCGGACGACATTGTATATGGATATATACGATAATATTAATTTATTAATATTTAATTTATTTATATTTAAAATATATTTATTTATTTAAATGGGTCATTCAGAGCTTTAAAAATATGCTGTGTGAGCATACGAAGTCGGAATTCGACGAAACCAGTTTTGTTGGATTCGTAATATCAAATAGTTGTTAGATTTCCAGTTTCGTGATTTTTAGAGTCACTGTGTGGTCGTACGGATTTTTAGAGTGAGAAACAGTCAGTATTTCGATGGTTAAAAATACGCTGTGTGAGCATACGGAGTCAGAATTCGACGAAACCAGTTTTGTTGGGACCGTAATGTCGAACTCTAGCTATATGTCCAGTCTGGTGATTTTTGAATATCGTATATGGTCGCAGGGATTTTTAAGGACTAAGAACAAAAGGGAAAATCATTAAAATAAAATAGAAAAATAGTAAATAAAAATATCCTAACTTTTCTTGGCCAATTTAAGGGCCACGCCTCATGTCTTCTCAGCCACAAATGATACCTACCATACACAGGCTTATAAAACTACCCATTTCCTTTACAACGTGAGGTTCCAAGATTTTTTAAAAATCAAATACCAAACTAGAAATTGCAACTCCAAATTCGTTGAGATCCCTGGAGGAGGAGCTTCACGCCGGAGTCTTCAGATTGAGGTGCGATTCATGTTGGAGGGGATCGACCGTATACAGCGTATACCGCTGTTGTTCAAGGGTTGGGTTTTGGGAGTTTTACTGTCGGAGATGAGTGAAAAGGAGTTCGTATTTGGATTGAGTGAAGGAAACAGGTTCGTTTGAGGTTTTATAGTGAGAATCCATACTAGAAGCTGTCGCTGTCCTCCACTGGTCTCGCCGTGTCGAGCTCGAGACGCAACTGGACTGGTGATTTCGAGTGTGGCGTGATGGTATACAGGGTGTCAAGGATTTGATGAGGATCATCATGGAAACTTTTGTTTGATTTAAAGATGGCCGAAGGAGGAGGTATTGGAGGTCAAAATGGCGGTCAATGGGCGATTATTTTGTTTCTGGAGCCGATAGTTTGGTTTGGGGAAGACAATGAGAAGCGGGTTTATATGAATGGAGTTGGGCTTGGGCCAAAGTTGAAAGTGTGAGGCCCGTTCTTTTGTTAATTAAAGTTTAGTTTTATTTAAATAGTAATCTAACTTGTTAATGAGATATCGTGGTCATATGAAATCAGAATCACGAACCGTAAGTCGCGTTGGGATCGTATGGACGAGCACTACGAAATGAGACTGACCGGAAGTCCATCTGAGCTCGTTACAATTTATGGCGAAATAAATTGTCCAATCTGAATCAATGACAATTATCGTTATTAACGATGATAGTCCAATGTGAGTAAAACTCACCAACTCTGAACAGTTATATTTTTATATTGTATTCTTAGAACTGTTAATCATCTGTTGATTTCTGTGTGTTGGTTGATTGATTGAACTGCTAGTCAGTTAGTGGAAATTTTATATATATATAAATATATATATATATATAAAAATATATATATATATAAATATATATATATATATATAAATATATATATAAACCGTTAAATATTTATATATCGATTCTGCTATCAGAATAATTTATATTGAACTGAAAGTGATGATAATCATATTGTGTAACATCTGTGGATGCAGGGAGACAGGTTGGAGGAATCCAACTGGATTCCTCAACAGTTATTTTTACTGTGATTTATGTATTGTGATATATAAATGTGATATATATAATCTGTTGTGATTACATGTGATTGGATGATATTTATCGTTGTTAGATGATGTGTTAAAAACCATAAGTTAACCAAAGCGAGTTAGTCGAGTTAAACAAAGAAGTTGGTTAAGTTAACCAAAGCAAAGTTAGTCGAGGTAAACAAAGTAATTGGTTAAGTAAATCAAAGCAAGTTAGTTAAGTTAAACTAAGTGGTTAATCAAAGTAAATTTGTTAAGTTAAAGTGATTAATCGATGTGAATTAGTTAAGTTAAACTAAAGGATTAATCGATGTGAATTAGTTAAGTTAAACTAAAGGATTAATCGATGTGAATTAGTTAAGTTAAACTAAGTGGTTAATCGAAGTGAATTAGTTAAGTTAACTAAGTGGTTAATCGAAGTAAATTAGTTGAGTTAAACTAAGTGAATCGGTTAGAGTTAATCAACGTGAATTAGCTAAGTTAAACTAAGTGGATTTGTTCAGTTAATCAAGATGAGTTAACTCAGTTAGGTTAAACCAGTAGAGTTAACTAGTTGAGTTAACCAGTTAGAGTTAATCAGTTAGGTTAAACCAGTTAGAGTTAACCAGTTAGGTTAAAACCAGTTAGAGTTGACCAGTTAAAGTTGACCAGTTAGAGTTGACTAGTTAAAGTTGACCAGTTAGAGTTGACCAGTTAGAAGTTGACCAGTTAGAGTTGACCAGTTAGAATTGACCAGTTAGAATTGACCAGTTAGAATTGACCAGTTAGAGTTGATCAGTTAGAGTTATCCGAAGTAGAATTATCGAGTATAGTGTATTCGAGAGAAGAGAAATCGAATATAGTTTATTCGAGTGGAGAAATCAAATGTTATTCATTTGAGAAGAGTAATCGAATATAGATTATTCGAGTGGAGAAATCAAATGTTATTTATTTGAGAAGAGTTATCGAATATTATTTATTCAAAGAGTAGTTATCGAATATGAGTTATTCGAAGTTAGTTAATCCAAAGGAGTTATTCGAAGTTAGCTAATCCAAAGGAGTTATTCGAAGTTAGCTAATCCAAAGGAGATATTCGAAGTTAGTTAATCCAAAGGAGTTAGTCGAAGAGTTAATCGAATATAGTTATTCGAAAGAAAGAGTTAATCGAATATAGTTATTCGAAAGAAAGTGTTAATCGAATATAGTTATTCGAGTAAAGTTAAAAGAGTTAATCAAATATAATTTATTCGAATAGAGTTAGAGAAGTTAATCGAATATAGTTCATTCGAATAGTGTTGGAGGAGATATCGAATACAGTTTATTCGATAGGATAGAAGTGAATATAATTCATCAATTAAGTTATTCGAATTAGTTATTCGAATAGAGTTAAACACGTAGGAGTAAATTGAATATCAGTTATTCAATTTGAGTTAATCGAATTTAGTTATTCGAGAAGAGTTAAATCGAATTTAGTTATTCGAAAGGAGTTAATCAATTTGAGTTAAGTTAATCGATTTGAATTAAGTTGAATCGAAATGGAGTAAATCGATTAGAATCAGGTTAATCGAGTTAGAGTAAATCGAATATTGGTTATTCGAAGGTAAGTTATTCGAATTAGTTATTCGAAGGAGTTAATCAAATGAGTTGATCCAAAGGAGTTAGTCGAATATTATTTATTCGAATAGAGTTAAAGGAGTTAACGATTTTAGTTTGATCGAAAGGAGTTATCGATTAGTAAATCGAAAGGAGAATTTCGAATATAGCATATTCGAAAGAAAGAGATCGAATATTGTTTATTCGAAAGAGAGAGATTTCGAATATGAGTTATTCGAAGAGAGATAATCGAATATAGGTTATTCGAAGAAGAGTTAATCAAATAGAGATTTCTCGAAAGGGAGTTATACGTCGAATTCGATTATAGCGAATTCGGGAAAGTACTATTTACTTTCCAGGGTTTAAATCAAGATTTAGTTATTGATTTAGAAATTAGGTGTCTGTTAAATTATTCGAGTTAGGAGATAAAGTTATAATTTAGGAGATATTTCAGAAGTAGGAATTATAACGTTATAGTTATAATCAAACGCTGTCATATAAGAAGTGGATTCGTAACCTGAATCCGAGAATTTGCGTAAACAGATGATTGGAAAAAGTGAGTGACGAGCTTCATCTATTTCACAGTAAAGGACGTTGTTCAATTAAGGTCTGAGAGGTAATTATACCCCAACTTGATTGACTTCAGAATTGACAAAGGAATAGTTGTGGTTCGATAGAAAAGGTTGATTTGAAATATAGTTAAGTAATAAGCGATTAATGGATTAAGCGTAACGATGTTTTATACAACGTTCATTGGAAATCCGTAAATGAGTTTTGGAAATGTTTTCCAAATATAGTCAGATATGTTTTCTAAACATAGAAAATGAAATGTTTTCATGATAAGAATTTAAGAAATAGAGTTGAGCAAATTTAGAAACTAACTGGAGAGGGTAAGTTGAACGGTTTTCTAAGTGACGATCTGATGTTGGTTTCTACCTTCCGTATTGATACTTAGAGAATTGTTCTCATACTAGTTACAGTTAGGGACTGATAGTTGCGAAATAATAGTGATGTGAAAATAAGCTATGGAAATGTTTTCCAATGATTAATAACATATATTTTCTAAATATATGAAATAAGGAAATATGAACATATGATGATTGATCGATTGAATTTCCATTTGGAAATAAGATCGTTGTTTGTACACCGACATGTTTTCATTTGATAGTTGAATCACAGACTATCAAAGTTTTTACCATTTTAACGTTGTTATTATGGAGAGACCGGTTGGATTATTATCCAAAGAACCACTCTGTATTGGCATAAGCGTTGCGAGCAATATCAGCCAAAGATAAATTGAAGACGGAGTAAAGTGCAAGGGCTGTTGTGTAAGTCTTAGATAACAGTGACTAAGATGGATATACTGAATAGTGCCTTCTGTTTGTCCAGTCCCAGGACAACGTATGGGGAAGAAGGTCTGACAGAGTATATCCAATGGATCGCGTAAGTTGATCTGTTCAAACGTATTCACGTTTGGTGGCGGACGAATTCGTTTCTCTTAGCTATATACCCGTGTTATTTTTGGATAAGTCAATTTGTGATTTGGCGGGTATGACGATGTGGCATTCAAAGTGAATGGTGATCAGATGTTCTGAAGATAGACGTAGCCTCTAGCCTCACACCAGGAAGTAACAAAAGTTGGGCTAGGCAGCATGGCTAGTTGGGTCATTCCCAAGCAGGGTGTATTGTCACCGATCTAGGGAATATCCATATTTATACTTCTTTTTGATTCTGTATCTTCGGATGACGGTTTGATGGCCTATAACCGTGGTGGCAATATATTCGCGACACTCAAGCTAAATGAGTGAGCGGTCATGTGTGGCCGGGTTGCAAGACGTTCTTGTTGAACCCTGAGTGTATCACCTCTAGAGTACACTATTCAGAAGGTGCTCCCATACCTTGTCTGTTGGAATCCATTCTTCGATAAGCGCCCTGCGGTTTATGATTTTATACTATGTATGTAGAACGTGAGATGCAAGCGTTTCTGCTAGATTGATATCTATTTGTACTTAGACATTATTATAATATCACAATGATATTGCTTGTCAAAGTTGTTCAGTTACTCATAAGGGAAAAACCCGTTCCGTATTCACGGCGTGGTCTTATGAGATATCCTATACTTGTTTTAAACTGTTTTACTCATACCAGTCCCATGACTGACCCGGAGTTTACTTTGTTGTTTTCCCTAAACTCTTGGGTGCCTAAATTTGTACGGGCAGTCAAGTAGTCGGGATTTACAGATATACTTGGAGAGCTTGGAGCAGGAGGCTGCAAGATTTGATAGCTATAGCTATTTCCGCTGTGTTGTAAGTGTTGTACTCTGATAAGTGCTATTGTATATATATAACTGTGTACTTCAAAGTTATGTTATATATTATATGTTATTCGTTCCGCTGTGAGATTCGTGTTACTCTGATGATTATGATGTTCTTCTTCTTCTTCTATTCTATTAGTTCTATCTTTTCTTTCTCACCTTCTAAATTCTTTCAATAATGTCCTCGGAATTTCCGACTCTCGAGGAGTCGGAAATTTCCAGCCGTTACAGTTGGTATCAGAGCTTAAGTTTAAGTGATTACCTTGGCTCTGTGGCGTGACTCGGTAGAGATAGGGTTAGTAATACCCTAGACTGAGATTGAGTGTATATATACGAGAGCGTATTTGTTATTCAATATAAAATTGTTTTATATTGTGGAGATTTATTGGTTGAGTCGTTTGTGAATTCTGGTCGATCAGTTTGATCCACTGTATGGGTAGGAGTTACCAAACACTCGAATACGATGAACCATCATGGTATATTTTGAAAAGAGGGTAAATGAAATAATTTTACCCAAAGTATATTTGATATATATTGAATTAATAATATATGGGATATATTGATTGTTATTATAATCGAGTAAAATTATAAATGAAATGGTTATGTAAATAACCAATCAGAAATCATATAAGTATAATATATGAAATCAAGATGAATTAAATCTGAAATTTGAGTAAGTGTTGATAAATGAATCAGGAATTAAAATAAGTAAATTTTAAGTTCCTGGGAGATTTTAAATTGATTTACGAGTATTAAGAAAGAATATTTGAAATGTATTTCAAAATAAAAGAGTTTAAAATGATTTTGAAAGTGATATAGTATTGAACTCACTTCGATCGCTGGAAAATAATTCTGATATTTGCTGCAGCATTATCAGTGTCATTTTCGAGTTGTAAGTGACGGATTACTACCAAAGTTTTGTTTTTGAATTATATTGAGAAAACAAGTGGTTTAGAAATTCAAAAGTTTTGAATTAGTATTATGGTTTCAAATTGATTTGAAATAGAACCCAGGAATTTGAAATTTCGGAAATTTAATTTAACTTATGAAGTTAAATAGATTAAGATGGTAATGAATAATTAAATTAAAATTTTAACTTGAGCAAAGTTAAATAAAAACTGGAATTTGATTAGAGAATAATCTGGAATGGAACTTAACGAAGTTAAGAAATGGGATTTATAAGGTAAGAGAGTTTGAATTTGATAGTGAAACTTGAATGGTATTTGACTTGGATATAAGTGAATGATTCGGTTTGAGGAAAAACTGATTGGAGATCAATTGGAATGGATAACAGTGGTATATGTTGAAGTGGTAGCAGATGGAAGGGATATAAAGGACATGTCCGACAAAAAGGTACAAGTTTATATTTATATGAGTTTGGAATTTATGAGCCGATTGGGCAAGCCACTTGGCCGTTTGATTTTCTTTTGGGTGGGAGAAGGCCTAGAGAGGCGAGTTGTGGTTTTACCGATAGGGCTATACAAAGGAGGTTATGGCGAAATTTTCTGAAAAATTTAAAGTGTTAGAAAATTTTCAAAATTTTTTGAAAATTTTAGTTAGTCGGAAGAATAAATATTTCAGTCGATATTAATTGGTTCGGTTAAAATCAGAAATAAGGGGTAAACCAATCTTAGGAGTTCCAATATATAGGGTCATCCTCTAACTTGGCAATTTCGAGGACGAAATTATTTTAAGTGGGGAAGTCTGTAATGGCGCGTTTTGTAAGGTATAATAATTAAGTTATTTAATTATTTAAATAACGAATATTTTTATAAACGATAGTTGAACGTATAATTATAATTTTATTATAATTAAAATCGAGCTTGAAATGGCGCTGCAGTTCGCGATTTGGCGATTCGGACTTCAACTGAATGTACATGATTCGTTTTAAGCCGGATTTCTGTGAAACAAGAAACGTGTGGAGCTGGTGGAGTATATCTTTCTAGTGGAAGAGAAAAATCGGGATTTCATCGTGTAGATTTTGAGTTATGTCCAAATCAAATTTCAGAAAAGTCGCTGTGGAATTCCTTTATAATTTGCGACGTTTTATATACGTTATAAATCGATTTTTCGATACGAACTGAATATCGGGATAATCTGGAGTCTGGAAATCAAGTCATAAAATCTGAGGTGATATTCTGGAGCCGGACGACATTGTATATGGATATATACGATAATATTAATTTATTAATATTTAATTTATTTATATTTAAAATATATTTATTTATTTAAATGGGTCATTCAGAGCTTTAAAAATATGCTGTGTGAGCATACGAAGTCGGAATTCGACGAAACCAGTTTTGTTGGATTCGTAATATCAAATAGTTGTTAGATTTCCAGTTTCGTGATTTTTAGTCACTGTGTGGTCGTACGGATTTTTAGAGTGAGAAACAGTTAGTATTTCGATGGTTAAAAATACGCTGTGTGAGCATACGGAGTCGGAATTCGACGAAACCAGTTTTGTTGGGACCGTAATGTCGAACTCTAGCTATATGTCCAGTCTGGTGATTTTTGAATATCGTATATGGTCGCAGGGATTTTTAAGGACTAAGAACAAAAGGGAAAATCATTAAAATAAAATAGAAAAATAGTAAATAAAAATATCCTAACTTTTCTTGGCCAATTTAAGGGCCACGCCTCATGTCTTCTCAGCCACAAATGATACCTACCATACACAGGCTTATAAAACTACCCATTTCCTTTACAACGTGAGGTTCCAAGATTTTTTAAAAATCAAATACCAAACTAGAAATTGCAACTCCAGATCCGTTGAGATCCCTGGAGGAGGAGCTTCACGCCGGAGTCTTCAGATTGAGGTGCGATTCATGTTGGAGGGGATCGACCGTATACAGCGTATACCGCTGTTGTTCAAGGGTTGGTTTTTGGGAGTTTTACTGTTGGAGATGAGTGAAAAGGAGTTCGTATTTCGATTGAGTGAAGGAAACAGGTTCGTTTGAGGTTTTATAGTGAGAATCCATACTAGAAGCTGTCGCTGTCCTCCACTGGTCTCGCCGTGTCGAGCTCGAGACGCAACTGGACTGGTGATTTCGAGTGTGGCGTGATGGTATACAGGGTGTCAAGGATTTGATGAGGATCATCATGGAAACTTTTGTTTGATTTAAAGATGGCCGAAGGAGGAGGTATTGGAGGTCAAAATGGCGGTCTACGGGCGATTATTTTGTTTCTGGAGCCGATAGTTTGGTTTGGGGAAGACAATGAGAAGCGGGTTTATATGAATGGAGTTGGGCTTGGGCCAAAGTTGAAAGTGTGAGGCCCGTTCTTTTGTTAATTAAAGTTTAGTTTTATTTAAATAGTAATCTAACTTGTTAACGAGATATCGTGGTCATATGATATCAGAATCACGAACCGTAAGTCGCGTTGGGATCGTATGGACGAGCACTACGAAATGAGACTGACTGGAAGTCCATCCGAGCTCGTTACAATTTATGGTGAAATAAATTGTCCAATCTGAATCAATGACAATTATCGTTATTAACGATGATAGTCTAATGTGAGTAAAACTCACCAACTCTGAACAGTTATATTTTTATATTGTATTCTTAGAACTGTTAATCATCTGTTGATTGCTGTGTGTTGGTTGATTGATTGAACTGCTAGTCAGTTAGTGGAAATTATATATATATATATATATATATATATATATATATATATAAACCGTTAAATATTTATATATCGATTCTGCTATCAGAATAATTTATATTGAACTGAAAGTGATGATAATCATATTGTGTAACATCTGTGGATGCAGGGAGACAGGTTGGAGGAATCCAACTGGATTCCTCAACAGTTATTTTTACTGTGATTTTTGTATTGTGATATATAAATGTGATATATATAATCTGTTGTGATTACATGTGATTGGATGATATTTATCGTTGTTAGATGATGTGTTAAAAACCATAAGTTAACCAAAGCGAGTTAGTCGAGTTAAACAAAGAAGTTGGTTAAGTTAACCAAAGCAAAGTTAGTCGAGGTAAACAAAGTAATTGGTTAAGTAAATCAAAGCAAGTTAGTTAAGTTAAACTAAGTGGTTAATCAAAGTAAAAGTTAAAGTGATTAATCGATGTGAATTAGTTAAGTTAAACTAAAGGATTAATCGATGTGAATTAGTTAAGTTAAACTAAAGGATTAATCGATGTGAATTAGTTAAGTTAAACTAAGTGGTTAATCGAAGTGAATTAGTTAAGTTAACTAAGTGGTTAATCGAAGTAAATTAGTTGAGTTAAACTAAGTGAATCGGTTAGAGTTAATCAACGTGAATTAGCTAAGTTAAACTAAGTGGATTTGTTCAGTTAATCAAGATGAGTTAACTCAGTTAGGTTAAACCAGTAGAGTTAACTAGTTGAGTTAACCAGTTAGAGTTAATCAGTTAGGTTAAACCAGTTAGAGTTAACCAGTTAGGTTAAAACCAGTTAGAGTTGACCAGTTAAAGTTGACCAGTTAGAGTTGACTAGTTAAAGTTGACCAGTTAGAGTTGACCAGTTAGAAGTTGACCAGTTAGAGTTGACCAGTTAGAATTGACCAGTTAGAATTGACCAGTTAGAATTGACCAGTTAGAGTTGATCAGTTAGAGTTATCCGAAGTAGAATTATCGAGTATAGTGTACTCGAGAGAAGAGAAATCGAATATAGTTTATTCGAGTGGAGAAATCAAATGTTATTCATTTGAGAAGAGTAATCGAATATAGATTATTCGAGTGGAGAAATCAAATGTTATTTATTTGAGAAGAGTTATCGAATATTATTTATTCAAAGAGTAGTTATCGAATATGAGTTATTCGAAGTTAGTTAATCCAAAGGAGTTATTCGAAGTTAGCTAATCCAAAGGAGTTATTCGAAGTTAGCTAATCCAAAGGAGATATTCGAAGTTAGTTAATCCAAAGGAGTTAGTCGAAGAGTTAATCGAATATAGTTATTCGAAAGAAAGAGTTAATCGAATATAGTTATTCGAAAGAAAGTGTTAATCGAATATAGTTATTCGAGTAAAGTTAAAAGAGTTAATCAAATATAATTTATTCGAATAGAGTTAGAGAAGTTAATCGAATATAGTTCATTCGAATAGTGTTGGAGGAGATATCGAATACAGTTTATTCGATAGGATAGAAGTGAATATAATTCATCAATTAAGTTATTCGAATTAGTTATTCGAATAGAGTTAAACACGTAGGAGTAAATTGAATATCAGTTATTCAATTTGAGTTAATCGAATTTAGTTATTCGAGAAGAGTTAAATCGAATTTAGTTATTCGAAAGGAGTTAATCAATTTGAGTTAAGTTAATCGATTTGAATTAAGTTGAATCGAAATGGAGTAAATCGATTAGAATCAGGTTAATCGAGTTAGAGTAAATCGAATATTGGTTATTCGAAGGTAAGTTATTCGAATTAGTTATTCGAAGGAGTTAATCAAATGAGTTGATCCAAAGGAGTTAGTCGAATATTATTTATTCGAATAGAGTTAAAGGAGTTAACGATTTTAGTTTGATCGAAAGGAGTTATCGATTAGTAAATCGAAAGGAGATTTTCGAATATAGCATATTCGAAAGAAAGAGATCGAATATTGTTTATTCGAAAGAGAGAGATTTCGAATATGAGTTATTCGAAGAGAGATAATCGAATATAGGTTATTCGAAGAAGAGTTAATCAAATAGAGATTTCTCGAAAGGGAGTTATACGTCGAATTCGATTATAGCGAATTCGGGAAAGTACTATTTACTTTCCAGGGTTTAAATCAAGATTTAGTTATTGATTTAGAAATTAGGTGTCTGTTAAATTATTCGAGTTAGGAGATAAAGTTATAATTTAGGAGATATTTCAGAAGTAGGAATTATAACGTTATAGTTATAATCAAACGCTGTCATATAAGAAGTGGATTCGTAACCTGAATCCGAGAATTTGCGTAAACAGATGATCGGAAAAAGTGAGTGACGAGCTTCATTTATTTCACAGTAAAGGACGTTGTTCAATTAAGGTCTGAGAGGTAATTATACCCCAACTTGATTGACTTCAGAATTGACAAAGGAATAGTTGTGGTTCGATAGAAAAGGTTGATTTGAAATATAGTTAAGTAATAAGCGATTAATGGATTAAGCGTAACGATGTTTTATACAACGTTCATTGGAAATCCGTAAATGAGTTTTGGAAATGTTTTCCAAATATAGTCAGATATGTTTTCTAAACATAGAAAATGAAATGTTTTCATGATAAGAATTTAAGAAATAGAGTTGAGCAAATTTAGAAACTAACTGGAGAGGGTAAGTTGAACGGTTTTCTAAGTGACGATCTGATGTTGGTTTCGACCTTCCGTATTGATACTTAGAGAATTGTTCTCATACTAGTTACAGTTAGGGACTGATAGTTGCGAAATAATAGTGATGTGAAAATAAGCTATGGAAATGTTTTCCAATGATTAATAACATATATTTTCTAAATATATGAAATAAGGAAATATGAACATATGATGATTGATCGATTGAATTTCCATTTGGAAATAAGATCGTTGTTTGTACACCGACATGTTTTCATTTGATAGTTGAATCACAGACTATCAAAGTTTTTACCATTTTAACGTTGTTATTATGGAGAGACCGGTTGGATTATTATCCAAAGAACCACTCTGTATTGGCATAAGCGTTGCGAGCAATATCAGCCAAAGATAAATTGAAGACGGAGTAAAGTGCAAGGGCTATTGTGTAAGTCTTAGATAACAGTGACTAAGATGGATATACTGAATAGTGCCTTCTGTTTGTCCAGTCCCAGGACAACGTATGGGGAAGAAGGTCTGACAGAGTATATCCAATGGATCGCGTAAGTTGATCTGTTCAAACGTATTCACGTTTGGTGGCGGACGAATTCGTTTCTCTTAGCTATATACCCGTGTTATTTTTGGATAAGTCAATTTGTGATTTGGCGGGTATGACGATGTGGCATTCAAAGTGAATGGTGATCAGATGTTCTGAAGATAGACGTAGCCTCTAGCCTCACACCAGGAAGTAACAAAAGTTGGGCTAGGCAGCATGGCTAGTTGGGTCATTCCCAAGCAGGGTGTATTGTCACCGATCTAGGGAATATCCATATTTATACTTCTTTTTGATTCTGTATCTTCGGATGACGGTTTGATGGCCTATAACCGTGGTGGCAATATATTCGCGACACTCAAGCTAAATGAGTGAGCGGTCATGTGTGGCCGGGTTGCAAGACGTTCTTGTTGAACCCTGAGTGTATCACCTCTAGAGTACACTATTCAGAAGGTGCTCCCATACCTTGTCTGTTGGAATCCATTCTTCGATAAGCGCCCTGCGGTTTATGATTTTATACTATGTATGTAGAACGTGAGATGCAAGCGTTTCTGCTAGATTGATATCTATTTGTACTTAGACATTATTATAATATCACAATGATATTGCTTGTCAAAGTTGTTCAGTTACTCATAAGGGAAAAACCCGTTCCGTATTCACGGCGTGGTCTTATGAGATATCCTATACTTGTTTTAAACTGTTTTGCTCATACCAGTCCCATGACTGACCCGGAGTTTACTTTGTTGTTTTCCCTAAACTCTTGGGTGCCTAAATTTGTACGGGCAGTCAAGTAGTCGGGATTTACAGATATACTTGGAGAGCTTGGAGCAGGAGGCTGCAAGATTTGATAGCTATAGTTATTTCCGCTGTGTTGTAAGTGTTGTACTCTGATAAGTGCTATTGTATATATATAACTGTGTACTTCAAAGTTATGTTATATATTATATGTTATTCGTTCCGCTGTGAGATTCGTGATACTCTGATGATTATGATGTTCTTCTTCTTCTTCTATTCTATTAGTTCTATCTTTTCTTTCTCACCTTCTAAATTCTTTCAATAACGTCCTCGGAATTTCCGACTCTCGAGGAGTCGGAAATTTCCAGCCGTTACACATAACACATTATCTATAAAACGAAATCCAAATTTTTCTCTTTCATTTGAAAACTATCATTGAATAGGTCCGGGCGTTTCTTGTTTCATCGAATTCTGCCCTATATCGAGTTCTGCATACTCAGTTGAAGTTCGAATAGCCAATTTACGAACTATCGCACTACGGCAAGTTCGTTTTTAATTAAAGAAAATATAAACGTTTTAAAAACATCGTTAGTAAATAAGTTCAATTCCACTTTCAATATTTTTAAAAATCACCAGTTATCTGAATTTAAATTTAAAAATCTTGATTTCCCAACTCGTCGATTATTTTATTCCATATCCGTACTCCGTTATAATTAAATTCAAACTCCAATTTTCTCAATTTCAATTCGCATGGAATTGAATTATTAAAATTTGATATAATCGAATTCAAATATTAAATTCTCTTTTATGGAAATAATCTATTAACTCAACAACTTTTACCATTACAAACTAATATCATCCCTTGATAATAGTGAAGTCATTCAAGTTGGGGTATCTTATTTACCTCTTAGACCTTGGTCGACAACGTTCTTATCTTGAGACAAATAAGAGTTTGTAATTCCAAAACTTGATTACTTATCATAAAAATCTCCTCTTTTATCCCATTTAAAAATATGATTTTTAAATGTTATTTCTTATATTTGGAAAAAATCTATTTCGAATTTATCCAATGAAGTTTCTTCATTCCATTTATAAACACGGTTTATAATCGACTTCCTTATTCTATACCTTAACCATAAACTTCCAACTTAAACTCCTTTTGAAATTAGCTTCCAAATTATCTAACGATGATAAATATCGTTTGTACACTGACCTCCTTGTTTTATTATTTAAAACAAGTTTTCCATTCCAAATCTCATTTAAAAACCAAATTCTACTTTGCGGAAAGTAAATTTCCTTTTTCAATTTACCTTCGAAAACATTTTATAACTATAACTTATATGTATGTAAACAAAGAATTTGTTTCATATTTAATTTAGATTTTAGCTTCTAATTAATACAATTTATATATTCCTTTTGAAAATAGTTTATTCAATTTATTTATTTTTATTCGACATAGTCGAATTCGAAGTCATAAATCCTTATTGATTTATTTTGAATTCAGTTTACGTTCCGAACCTCATAACAAATTTCATCATTCTTTTTGAACGATTCCAAATTATTACTTCCTTTTTAAATCCATACTTAATTTAAATTTATAAATTATCCAATTGAAAATTTCCCTCTTTTATTTATAAACATTGTTTATAAATTTCACTTCTTGTTTTAAACATTTAAAACAAGCCTAAATTTCAAATCTTATTTGAAATCCAATTTTCATTCTGGAAATTAAGTTTTATTTTTAAATTCAAACTTGAATTTAAAATTTTAATATTATCAAACAATAGTTTTTCTTCACATTTATTTATAACATTGTTTATAAATTCAGTTAATTGTTTTTATTATTAAAAACAAGTTAATACTTCTCAGTCCATTCGAAATTCCATTTCCATTTCAAAAAGTAAACTTTCCTTTTTAAATCTTAAAATCCCTTTTTAAATTTTTAAATATAAATATCTAGGGCCAGTGATATTTTAATATCCAAACACACTAATAATCCATTCAACTCACACATTAAACACACATATAAACATGTAAACAACAGTAAATAAATTTTTGAGGAATCCAGTTGGATCTCTCCAACCTTTTTTTTTCCAACATCACATATGTTAGTCAACAAAAATAATACCAATCCTGCTTCAAGGCAGGATATCGCGGTATAAAACGTCATCCACTCATATTCGTGGGGCATAGGGTCATCCGCTAATGATACTGTGGGCATCCTCTAATGGTATTGCGGGAATCCAATATAAATATAATAACCACAATCACCGAGCCTAAATAACTAATATATATAACCATAGTAATTCAATAATTCATGCATGCATCCAAACAGCCAACAATTTATTTTTAACGATAAAAATAAATTTTTTAAGTGAGATTTACTCACCTTGGTTTTATCATCGAAACAGCGATTGGTTTTCGATTAAATTGAACACATGTTCAATTTAATCGAATACCCTCCTCGGCCCCAAATCACTCTAATCTAGCTTGTATGCTTAAATATTGTTGTACGACTCTAACGCACCTCGTTTCATTTGAATCTGAAACCATGTGGCAGTGTTGTTATTTTTACAAGTTGTATATAACACATATATATATACATATAATTAAACATTTATAACTAATTTTATTAAATTTTACCTTAATCCACTTTTAGTCCTCTTTCCCACTATTAGCACATTTAGGCCCAATATTCTATCGTGTTCGTTGTTTGACCTCCTCCACGTTGTCAACACAACTGCCTCGGTCAACTACATGGCACCACCAACCACTATTGCATTTACATGAACACCTGCTGCCATTACAAAGAAATTTCGGTTCTACTCCTCCCAAATGACTGACATGTCCACGCCCTCCTCGACTGCCATTAACAAGCTCAGCTTGACCACTCCCCTTTAACTGCCACACTCCTTCCATTTCACCACACTACGAACATAAAACCATCTCGTTTATTCAGCAGTCACCGCACAATTTCCCAAAGTCAACATCGAGTAATCTATTCCCAACAACAACAGATGCGAGCTTCCCCCAAATGCACCTTCTTCATGTCGGAAGTTATATGCATCCCTCTCTACTTTGATTATCTCGCGACGCTTACACGGAGTCAGCTCGATCTTCAATACCCAACTATCGCAACAAGCATCGATACTTTTGGCTTCATTACTTCACCAAACTCCAGCGCTGAATTCCCATCGCTCTACTAAACAGCGTGCCCTCCTTCACACGAATAGACATCCCCTCCGAACCTTGAAATCGAGAGCTCTAATTCGACGCTATAAGGAGGACAGTGACTCAGATTTTCGAGATACCCAAAATCGAATTTACCGCAGTGAAGCTCTTAAGCTCGTGAATTCAATAAATATATTATTGTACGATTCTGTTGTGAATTCGAATTGATTTCGAATTTTAAACGAGGGTGAGGAGCGGTTTTCTTTGTTTGGTGTTGAAAAGTGATTTCGATTTTATTTTGATAGATAACAAATGAAGTGAGGGGTTAAGGCTCGAAGGATTTATATTGAGGCATCGGCCATTTTTGATTTGCAAACATATGAAGGAGGAGCGGTATCATATTTTCTTCTTCTTTTAGTTTGATTATATGAGGAAATGAAATCAGGAGAAAAAGAGGAGGATGCACTCGCGTATATATACGAAGATGATACTTGGTTACTAAGGAAGTAACGTTTGCGCAAGGTACAATGTATATAATGTGATTTTAATTTAAAAAGATTTTGTTTCTTTTTAAATAGATACTGATTTGATTTAAGGGGATTTTTATCCTTTTTAAATAGATATCAATTTGATTTTCGATTCGATTTTGACCTTATCCATTACAATTATCCCGGGTTCAGAACTTGAGATCGTACCTGCTATATAATGCACCGACCGACATTTCAATGTTATATTGCTACTCTGGACATTACTGGATATGTTCTGAAATTTATTTCGAATGTATATATATAACATAACAATATTAAATCTATATAATATAATTTAAATTCAGAAACAAATAAATTCTCCGAAAATAAAATATATTTATTATCATCTATATTCAAATATAATTAATACTGATCATCTGAATTGTTTTGATTCAGTTTTTAAATCACGAATTGAATTATTTTCGTATTACGATAATTTAATATATTTGATATTAAATCAAAATCGATAGCTAAATACAAAAGTCATTTATATTATCAATTCAATAGTTAAAACCATATTAAATATTTAAAATAAACTGTTTGAAAAATCCGTGTCGTTACAGCCGCCAAACAGATATATATTTAATAGAGATCAATCAACACAGAATAAAATCCAATGTCAGACATACTTCCATTTACAAGTTCGTTCTGAGTCTGAATGAAACCGGAGGCACCTTATTCCTCGTCACATATGTCCAATACAAGAGAGAGGTCCTTGCATATCCGGTCGATCTCCAAGTAGTCTGGACGATCACCACATATTACCTTGTCTTGGGTGTACAGCCCGATCAAGACATTAGTAATCATCCAAACGATGTGAAGACCTCCAGTCTTCAACCACCATCTTCATCATCGACTTATCGTCGAATCAGTTATTCAAAATGGGTATAAACCCGATCTTTCCGAATAACTCGCGTATATAATAAACAAGTGCTATAAAAACACAACATATGCCTCATTCCAATTCTGAATATTGTTTTATTTAATATTCATATCCTTTGGGAAAGGTTCCCATTAATTTTATCAAAGAAAAATTCTTTAAATTTATTCTTTAATCTTCCTTTGGATATTAATTCGAACCAAATTAAGGTTCATCCAAACTAGTCGGGATTAGCGCACCTTACTGAAGTAATCATTTGTTCAATTTCCCAATCCCCACCTATTCATCCCATGAAGAAAAACTGGTCATACTCCATATCTAATACGATGGTGTTATCGGTAAATATAATTACCATTTCATGTTCAAATCTAATTAAAGATTTAACTATCGCTTGGAGTAAAACTGGCGATACTCCATTCTCGATCATTTCCCAAATTTGATAATTTAAATTATCAATTCCCATTTCAATCTAATTGATGATTCATTAAAACTCCACTTAGTTTTAATCTTCCCAAAAATCAATATTAATGATTATTTAATTTTGGAAACACAAACATGTCGCATCAACAATCTACACCGTACTATTGATTTCTGCCAATATATAACCTCTAAGCTCGTATGTCTTAGAGAAGGGTGTTAAGCAAGAGAATAAATTCTCCGCCACCAAACAGATATATATTTAGCATAGATCAACCATACAGTTCGAAACCAATGTTACATATGTAATCCTGTCTTTAGCTGGGTTAAAGAACTAATGTCATTTAGAACATAGTTCACAGTAAACCCAAATCACATTCCATTAATTATGGAATCCTCACGGAAAACAGATCAATATATAATCGATATCAATTTCTGTATCTGACTAATTATATAAATGGAATAACCACGAAGCCTATTAAATTCTGTATATATTAACAGTCTTCCTCCACAGAAGCTCACTTCGATTATTATCAAATCGAATTCCATTCAATTCCAATTTAATATATTAAATTGGAAAACTTTACTTTGGAAAAATCCTGTTAAATCTTATATAAAAGATTTATAAATTCCAAATAACATTTCACTGTAAATCGGGTTAAAGAACGAATGTCGTTAAAAACATAGTTCACAATAAACCCAATTCACATCTCGTTTTACTCCAGTTAAATGTTAGTTAACTAGAAACTCTAATAATCTTAACTAAAAGATTTATTCTTTTCACACGGGGTTTAAGAACAGTGTTATTTAAGATACGATTCACGACAAACCAACAATCCAATTCTTTTATTCAATTCCAATTAGATATTAATTAAATGGAAAATTCACTAAATCTTTATTAGAAGATTCATTCTTTTCTCAACTGGGCTTAAGAACAGTATTAATGAAGACACCATTCACGACAAACCCAAAATCCAATTCAATATTAAATACAAGGCTCTGAATAGAAATTATATCGGCTTATATTCAATATCAAATTCTGAAATCAACAAATATCGTATTGGGAATAACGATTTATATATCTTCCAAATTCCTCCACAGTATCTGTATAATCATGGAATCCGATATCGAAATATTCCGAAGATAATTTCGATTCAAATCCATTCCAATTCATATATTGGAAATTCTGGTTATTTTTAAAATCATTTAAATCCAGTTTATTTATTTTAAAATATTGGATTATAATTCTAGTTCATAACTAGTTCATTTTGATAAAAAATATACTTTTATCTTTAAAAACGTGAAATTTTCCATCCCAATTCTTTCCAGATCATTTAAAATGATTTTACACGAATTATGGATATTTTTAATAATTTTATCAAGGCCCATACAGTTGATTTCCATAAATGGTCATCGAACTGCACTTATAGCGACCTTTTCCAAATTTGATTTGGACATAATTCCAAATCCAACCGTTAGATTTCAAATTCCTTATATTCATTGGAAAGCTCTTTACGATACGAACCCAATGGTTCTGGTTTTAGGAGAATCCGATGGTTGGATCTCTCGTATTGTCAATTTGAAGTCAATGGTTGAAATTTGCGAACTGCCGCGGTGCGGCACCTTCTGTTCAGGCCATTAAATATATATATTATATATTCTTTGTCAATTTCCATTTAAAACGTATTTTATAAATTGTAATGACTCGCCATTTTGACCGTGCCGAATTGACAAAACATGTCAACTCGAAACATCCAAAACAACATATTGTTATTAGCTTCTGAGGTAAATAGAATAAATCACAGAATCACGGATCATAGACACAGATATAGAGCAATATATCTCATAGCGGAAAATACAAAATATAATATTAGTTCATGAAGCTACTAAATAAAATTTTACAACAGAGTTTACATAAATAATACAACGAAAGTCTAATACGATAAATGAATGATAACAGTCGGAAAAAAAAAATGATAAAAATAACTGGATGTCTGGAACAACTAAACAAGTAGATATAAATGAGCAAAAATGTAATAATCTTCAAACTCCAAGAGTGGATCCCGAAAGCTGTGATAATCGATCTGACCCGAGCAATAATGCTAAACAAAACGACTCGGATCAGGATTAACATTCTCATGGAAGTAAATCAACTCCAACTATAACGACCCAACTTTCGAACACATCGGAAGTCGTGTCATTAATAAGAATAAGAATAGATAGAAGATAAAATCACAGAAAAAACATCAGAATCTCACAGCGGAATTTTTCAAAAGATGATATTTCATAATATTACACAGCATTACATATTACATCAGAGCATCATAGATCTAGTGATACAAGCCATTCATAGTACATCTATAGTTATACATATCATTGACGACTAACTTGCAGAGTTATAATTATACAGTAGATAAGATAAGTAGACCAGCACACAGAAAGTCTCCATCCATCTTTTCAAGTTTTTCTAACCTGATTCACTTGCCTATTCATAACAAGTGTTATGAATACCCAAGAATTTAAGGGAAACACAGAAAAAAAAAAACTCCAGGTCAGTCAGGGGACTGGTATGAGTAAATATTTTTTAAACAGATTAAAGAAATAAAAATATCTCATAAGACCATGTCGTGATAATGGAACGGGTTTTTACCTTATAAGATCGAAACACTTTGTATACTTTAAACCAGATATTATCATAGTGTCTATTGGTTTTTCACAAATAATTTAGAATCTAGAAGAATGCTTGCATCTCACATTCTCCTATATAATATACAAATAAAACCGCTTGGCGTTTATGGAAATTTGATTTCCAACTATGACAGGGTATGGGACCACCTTCTGATGGTGTATCTCTAGAGGCGAACACACCTGGGTTCAACAAGAACGTCTTGCAACCCGGCCCACACATGACCGACCACTCATTTATCTTGAGTATATCAAGTGTATATCACCAATAGTTGTGTACGGCAACCATTTCCTGAATGGGCAGAGTCGATAGAGTAAGAAACAAAAGGAATTTCTCTAGATAGGTGATGCTACACCCTAATGGGAGCGACCCACATAGCCATGCTGCCTTCCCGATTTTTGTCATTTCCTGGGTGTGAGGCTTGAGGCTAGACTTACCTTTTATCATCACTAGTTTATTTTCTTTGTATGCCACATCATCAAAACTTCCCAATCACTAATTGACTTCACCAAAAATATATTATAGGTATATAGCGAGAGAAACGAATTCCTCTGCCACCGTATAAATACGTTTGGAGAGATCAACGTATGTGATCGGTTAGAATTACTATCAAACATTCGTCCATACAAGTAGTCCTAGGGTTGGACAAACCGAAGGCACTATTCAAGAATAGCCCTTGTATATCGCCGGCTTCAATTTAACAATCTCTGACGCGTGGTGTATAATTAAATCAAAGTGAAATATTTATTTCGGCCTCTTTGAAATGATTAGCAAAACATTTCCTTTTTAAATTATTAATATAACATGATTATAATCTACTTTACATATATAAAACAGTCAAACAAAACAGTATATAATCATCTTGCCTATATCTGGGTATTTTGATCATCTCTTAAAATGGACAATTTCAGTGTGCGCGCCGCACACGGTTTTTCTTTCCATTTTGTTCGCAAATTTTAAAAATACATACACTATTATTTAGAAAATATTTTGTTCCATAATTACTTCTTATTTCAATTATTCATAAATGAATTAAATTTATAATTTACAATTTATATTTTACAAAATACAGATAGTATATGACCGGTTTCTTTGTATCAGAAAATTCAGTTCACAACAGATAATTTAGCGTATTTATAGCATATGGTTTCCCTTTTTAAAATTACAATATTCACATTAGAAAATTATTTATAATTATAATTATAAACAAAGTTTATAATTAAATTTAAATACAGCTTTATTTTCAATTTTTTGGCAATAACTTTCACTCGATTTCAAACACCTGATTCACTTCTTTTTCCTTCTTACTATTTTAAATAAAAGTTTTATTTTATTATTTATTTCTCTTTTATATTTAGTTTATTAGTTATTAAAAACATGTTTTTGTTTAATTATAAATCAAAAATTCCTTATTTGATCACAAATATGGTAAAGTACCACTTATTGGCAAAGTACCAGTTCGAGATCATGGGTGTGCGCATGTGGAAACTGGCCGGGTTCCCATGATTTTAGCAAAGTACCAGGGGACATATTTAAGTACCAACCAACACTTCCAAAATCACTTGATTTTCTTGCTGATCTGTAGTAAACCTTGTGTGCCAGTCCCAGTACGCAAAGTACCCATTTTGAAGAAAGTACCACCCCCTAAATCCTCATAATTCCTGGCCTGATCACTTGAAAAGCATGGTACCACTTCTCCTTCTTCTTCTTCATTTTCCTTCCATGCCCGTGCACATGGACAACCACCAGTGCCACTTCCATCCACCAACGACCATCCACGCGAGTCACTCCTCATCCCTTGATCACAATCCCATACCCCGATCGCCATCACCACGTCGCCAGTAGGAATTCACCGTGCCACCACTTTTTCTGGAATAGGACCATCCAAGAAAATGATCTCTACGCCTCACCTCTACCATGCGTCACCGCCACCTTCTGGCCATGTCACCTTGATCCCAGATGTCATCATCCTCCCTGGACCGCACCCCCTGGCTCCTCCGATGAAATGCAGTTCCAGCGAAAAGGAACCGAACCCAAAAACCACTTTAAACCCTGTTTTGATCATGTCCCCTAAATCCCTTCAGTATAAAAATTAATTAGCATTTTTCCTAGGAACTCCAACCCTAGATGAAGCTCCACTTTCAACCGCATGGCGCACGATGGCCTGGATGATCGGAATTTGACCAATGTTCAAATTCTGATCATCTCAGGATATCTCATGGTTTAAGTAGTTAAAAATCATGATTTTCCTTTTAAAAATCCTTATTTCAATCCACCATTTTGTTTATGTAATCAAACTGAGTTTTCATGATGTTTGAAAATTCAATGTTGGTTTGGGTTTCCAGAGAGCAACTGTTACTTTGTTTTCATGTAACAGTGTGGGTTTTGAAATGTTTTTGCCTTGCTTACAAAATCTATTCAGCTATGTGAAGATTTTAAAACCGATATGGTAGCTTATTCAACTCCCCTGCCCTATAATTTGTTGATCAGATGGGTGTGTAGAATTTTAAACCAAGAAGACAGGACCTGGTAATACACAGTAAAATACCATTTCCCTAAACATTTGATTCTTAAAGGTTTTAAGTACCAACTAATAAATTTGTTATCAGATCAAACAGGTAATTCAACCAAGGCATATCACTTGAACAAGATCATCACAAAACCCAAGTTCAACTTACAGTTCAAAACAGCAAAATGCAGAGATTTTAAAACAGGAAATTTTAAAAGTAGTTTACTCACCATTTTGTTAGAAGCTCTCAGTTTTTCTCCTCACTGGTTTTGCTCGAATGGTTTTGTTTTGTGTAAGGAATGTGCGTGTTCAGGTCTTATTTATAGTAGTAGGAAACTATAAAAAAATTACTGGTGCATTTAATACTGTTATGCAAAAAGAGCAAACAGTTTTCATACTTCACTTGTGACCTAATGATTGACAACATTAAAAATCCATTTCTTTCTCAAAATCAAAACACTACTACCTAAATTTACATGGATCATATCAGCCCTGAAAATTTCCTGTGCAAGGCATATTCTTCCCCTATTGGTCTACTATGAAACATCACATTAAATGCTCTATGTACCACCATGTTTTTTCTAAATCTTTCCTTGGTTATAGAGGAGAGTTCCATGGCACCCCAAATTTGTAGCACCCCAAAAGCCCCTTAATGAGAGCCACTCATTTATTATTAAATAAGATAGTGGGGGGAGAGAGAGTTAGCGGGAGGAGAGAGAAAAGGGATTGTGTTGTGGAAATTAGGGGGCTAAAGGGGTGCTACACTATTTAGGGTGCTCTTGATCCTATTAAATAGGGTAAATTACTTTTGTACCATAAATGCTCAGAATTTTATTGAGTTTCTAAACCATATTTTCCCATATGACAACATGATTTAACACAAAATATATTAAACTTTTACTTGGCCTCCATGGTGATCTAAAATCTGAAAATTCTTGTACAATTTGATTCAAGGCCATGTGATATATGTGTAGGAAAAATCTTAGAAAATATATATGTTAGTAAGTATCTAAGACTTTGGTTTATATATACAAGATTTTGTAAATCTCTATGCACATGTCTTATGACAAAGTAGCCATGCTTTTGAAAAATGAAAAGGAAGAGTATTTTCAGAAATCACAAGTAAGAAAAGAAAAGGATTTAAAAACTGAAAATAGTTTAATCTAAATTGATTTGGCCATGTGAACAATATTTACCCTTAGATCCTAGTTGCTAGCCAATCTATAATGTAGGTTATACTTTCAAGACTATGAATGAGAGCATGATTTTCAAGAGAAATTGGCACTTCTTGTTTTTGGTTTGATGCATATATAAATACAAAGATTTCCCTTGAATTTTGTTTTGAGAACATAAGAGATTTTTAGCATGTTTTGGTCTAAGTATGCTTTATGATAAAAATCAAGAGTTTTGCTAAAAAATAAGGTTTTGAAAAAAATGAACAAAGTGTATGTAAGAAGAATGGCAATTAAAATTTTGCTACGTATAAGTGTTACCCTTCCTATATGAAAAAAAAATGAATTCAAACAACCGCTATCAAATATATGCTATCATACATACATAAAAGAAAATTGCAATTTAAACCTTTGACATGTTTGAAATATTTTGAAGTCTTGATTTTTAAATCGTACTTGTAAATACGTACTCACGATCAATTAATGTTTGTGTTTGCGATCGATATAAAAACCAGGTTATTACAATCTACCCCCTTATAAAAATTTCATCCTCGAAATTCGTAAACAGAAGATAAGTAAAAGATAATATATATCATATCATAATACGTCAAACTGACTACAGCAAAATACAAGTACTATACTCGACTAGTATCGAGTTATAGACTACTATAATATACATATATGCCATACCACTAGTACTACTATATGTACGATACCATCCCAGTCCATCTATCTTACTCAGAGCAACTACTAATCTCGATGATATCCTCATCATCTGAAATGATAACCATCTCCTCGTCATCTGGAACGATAACCACATCCTCATCATCTGGAATGATAATCACATCCTCGCTATCCGGGATATTAATCACCTCAACTACCTCATCACTCTCCTCAGGGTCATCATCATCTGAGAGCTCTATGATCTCAATGGGAGAAGGTGGGTATAGCATCATACCAGGGTAGGTATAATCCATAGGTATCCATATATTCCCTCCATTTTCCTAAAATTGTTCCATCTCCTGTGCGAGTTGTTCCCACAGGTCTGCTAATTGCCCATCCATAGGTACTGGTGGGGTCACAACCCAAGGCTCTGACTGTGGCTGAGCAAGTGGAATGTCCTCCTCGGGCTCTTCCTCTGGATCCTCCTCGGGCTCCTCCTCAGGCTCCTCCTCAGGATCTTCCTCAGGCTCCTCTTCGGGATCCTCCTCATCATCTATATCATCATCGTCATCCCTGTCTCCGTCGTCTCCACTGCTGCTATCATCACTATCTCCATCACCCCCTCCCTCGCCTGCATAGTACTCCTCTTAGTCGTCATCCCCCTCAAAATCGGGCTCCTGAAGCACGTCCATACTGCCCTTCTCAATGGAAGACTCTCCATGGTAGATACCTGACCCCTCTATGTCTACATACCGTCGCGTCCCCTCATCATCCTGAGTACCTACAAGCTCATGAATACTGATGCCAGTGTGCAATCTCAATCTCTGTAATGGGGTCAGTCTCTTCCTTGCGGTTTTCTTGAAGACAGGTGCCATCTGGAAAAGAAACAAAGAATAGATTTCAGTACAAGTGATAGTAAACTGAAAGAGTTCATAAGTCTTACGAATACTGAGTCCTCAAAACTCCCATAATCCACAGAGATGAAAACCCAAAATTCCATTTCCAAACATAAGATAACATCCATAACAAGCCATACAATACCATCATACATAGGATACATCCAAATCAAATGGATAGCTGACACCTAGTTCAGAACAAAATCCAGATAGAACTCCCTGATGTGTTTCTCCGTTTCCCAAGTACAGTCATACGGATTCTCACTCCATTGTATCTTGAGTAGCTTCACAACTTATTCCGAAGTCGCTTTTCTTCTTTATCCACCACATAGACTGGATATCTAACCATAGTCAAGTTCGGTTCAATTTCAAGATCCTCCTGAACCGATGGTTCCAAGATTAAAGACGGGTCGTGAACACATTTGCGAAGATGAGACACATGAAAAACATTGTGAATTCCCACCATTCTTTCTGGTAATTCCACCCTATAAGCAAAATATCTAACCTACCCAAGAACACGGAAAGGTCCTACGTATTGTGGAGCTAACTTCCCTGTCTTACCAAATCTGATTGTTCCCTTAATTGGTGAAATCTTCACAAACACAAAATCTCCAACAGAAAAATTAAGATCCCTTCGTCTTTTGTCTGCATAAATTTTCTATCGATCCTGGGCCTCCTTCATTCGTCTTTTAACCAGCTACACCTTCTCGGTTGCTTCTCGAATCATATCTGGTCCGAGAACAAGTTTGTTCCCTGACTCTACCCAACAAGTTGGTGATTTGCATGGTCTACCATAGAGAGCTTCATATGGTGCCATGCCTATATTTACTTGGCAGCTATTGTTGTAGGAGAATTCGACTACATGTAGTGATCCTCCCAAGATCCCCCAAAGTCAAGAATACAGGCTCTTAACAGGTCTTCCAATATCATGTTTACTCTTTCTATCTGGTCGTCTGTTTGGGGATGATAAGCAGTACTCAAATTCAGCTTAGTTCCCCAAGTTATTTGGAGTGCTTCCCAGAATTTACTGGTGAAAATGGGATCTCTATCACTTATAATGCTTACCGGAACTCCATGTAATTGCACAATCTCCCTTATAAAAATTTCGGCTAATGAAGCTGCAGTCCGAGTTGGTTTAACTGGAATAAAATGCACACTTTTTGTCAGTCGATCTACTATCACCCAAACTCCTTCATATCCCTTCATGGTCTTGGGTAGACCATCGATGAAATCCATCGATATCATTTCCCACTTCCAATTAGGAATCTCCAAAGGTTTCAGTAGTCCTGCTGCTTTCTGGTCATCACCCTTTATTTGTTGGTAGCATAGAGACTGGTTTATATAAACCAGAATATCTCTATTCATTCCAAGCCACCAAAATACTCGCCTCATATCTCTATACAACTTGTGTACTCCAGGATGAATACTCAGCTTTGATTTATGGCATTCTACCAAAACTTCTTGCCTTAACCCGTCAACATCAGGAACACACAGTCTTCCATTTATTCTGAGAATACCTTGGCCATCCACTTCAAAATCTGACTCCCCTCCTTTTATAACTCCTTGAATCAACTTCTTCAGATTTTCATCTCTCCGTTGATTTGCCATCATTCTTCCTTGAAGTGCTAGAGTAGCTTCTAGAAGAGATAAGATTGCATTTCTGGTTAGAGCGTCTGCTACGACACTTGCTTTTCCTGGAGTATAGATAATATCCAGATCGTATGACGCAAGGAATTCGAACCACCTTTGTTGCCTTAGGTTGAGATCTTTTTGGCTAAACAGATATTTGAGTGGTTTGTGATCTGTAGAAAGCTCGAACTTCCCTCCTAGCAGGTAGTGACTCCACATTTTTAATGCAAAAACAACCGCCAATAACTCTAGATCGTGCATAGCATAATTCTTCTCATGAATCTTCAATTATCTACTAGCATACGTAACCACATGTCCATTCTGCATTAGTACTGCACCGAGTCCCACTCCACAAGCATCAGTATAAACCTCAAATCCACCTTTTCCATCGGGAACAGTTAAAACTGGTGCCTCTGTCAATTTCTTCTTTAACTCCTTGAATGATTCTTCACATTTTGGAGTCCGTATAAATTTCTCGCCCTTCTTAGTTAGCTTAGTCAGATGAGAAGATATCTTAGAATAATCTTGGATAAACCTCCTGTAATATTCTGCTAATCCCAAGAAACTACGGACCTCCGTCGGTGTTATGGGCTGCTTCCATTGTTGCACTGCTTCAACTTTGATCGGATCCATAGAAATACCATCTCCATTCACAATGTGCCCCAAGAATCTAACTTTAGATTGCCAGAAATGACATTTAGAAAAAGTTCGCCTTTAATACATTCGTCCTTAGAGTCTCCAATACCACTTTAAGATGATATCGATGCTCTTCTTCTGTCTTTGAAAAGATTAAGATATCGCCAATAAAAACCAGGACGAACTTGTTCAGAATTTTTCGAAAGACACGATTCATCATGTCCACAAAATACGCAGGGGCGTTGGTTAATCAGAATGGAATAACTAACCATTCATAAAAGAAATCCATGCCTCTGAAAGCAGTTAAAGGAATACTCTTCGGCGATCCTTAACTGTTGGAATCCTATTGCAAGATCCATTTGAGAAAACATCGTGGCTCCATTCAACTAATCAAAGAGATCGTCAATTCGCGGCAAAGGATACTTATTATTGATGGTCACTTTATTTAACTCTCTATAGTTAACGCATAATCTTAGTGATCCATCAGACTTAACCATAAAAACTACTGCTGAACCCCAGCTTGAAAAAACTTGGCCTGATCAATCTTCTGGCCAGTAAATCTTGAGTTTTCTTTTCAAGCTCCATTACTTCCTTTGGCGCCATTCGTCTTTTTGGTTGAACTAACGGTCTGGCTCCTGGAATTAGATCGATACGGAACTCTATCTCTCGATGTGGGGGTAAACTTCTTAACTTCTTCAAATACATCATAAAAATCTCTGACTACTTCTAACATCTCCAAATTTTATTGTAGTGCTTCCTAAGCATACAAGAAACTACACATGTGAATACTGGGTTTTCCATATAGTATCTTAGCTTTGCTCTCGATGTTGGTTATCAAAGTTATGATTTCTTTATCGATTTGATCTTAGCTTGGAATTTACTCAACCAGTCTATCCCAAGTATAAAATTAAATCCTTTGAAATCCAAAACATAGAAATCAAAAAGGAAGGAATGTGAAAGGTACGAGAGTACTACATTATCGCAATACATTTTTAGTTCAGTTTTTCTGCCAATAGGATTAGATACGCAAATTGGATTCGGGGAAATCTTTGGGATAATCGGAATTTTCCTACCGTTCCAGAAGAAATTAAACTATTCGAGGCGCCGGTGTCAAATAAAATATGAACATCAACTCCATTTAAATCAAAAGTACCTTTGAGAACTCCTTTTCCCTTCACTTCCTGGGAAGTTGATGGTTCACTTTTGATAGCATATACTTTTGGTTGTTGCGCCTTTTTCATAAGTGGACAGTCCTTAACCAAGTTCCTAGGCTGATGACAGTTGAAACACAGAGTCTTCATGACCATTGCATTTCCAGGGCCTTGCTGTTGTTTCTGCTGTTGCTGTTGAGGTTGCTGTTGTTGCTGAGTTTACTGTGGCTTTTTCGCTGCTGGTTTAGTGCAGAACTTAGCAATATGCCCCTTCTGCAGGCAATTGTGGCATTTTGTATCTTTGAATCGTTCCTTGGCTTTCTCCCCCATCTTTGGTACTCCCTTGTTGTTGTTCCAGTTTGGATTGAATTTCCTTTTAATTGGATTCTCACCACTAAGTCCTCCTGTCTTTGCTTCTTTTGCAACTGGTTTATTTCCCTCCGGGGCCTCATAACGAACTGCCATATCATTTATATCAACAAATGGAATCTTGAGATGCCCAATCATTTGAACTTGCAGGCTATCCTTTAATCCTGCTATAAACATTTCATTCTTCTTGAGTGGGGTGTTGATCAGTTCTGGACCAAAACAGGAAAGTGCATTGAATTTGTTCTCATACTCGAATATTTTCATGTTCCTTTGTTTGAGATCGATGAAATCCCGATACATCCTCATTTTGCCAGCAGTAGGCAGAAATTGCGCTTCAAATGCTTCTTTGAATTTATCCCAAGTAAAATCTTCCTCGGGAATATTTGCAGTTTGGGCGTCCCACCAGATTGCAGCAGCTTCTTGGAGTTGCCACGAAGCTAAGAGACGTCTCTGCCATCATTCAATTTCAATCCTTTGAAAATCCTCTCGCAGGACCTCAACCATGCTTGAAACTCACTAAAAGACTCAGTCCCTTTGAATACCTTCCCTCCCAGAGTGGTATACTCCTTACATATAATTGCAAAGCTTTTGTCTTGTTGGACTGGCGTAACTTCCTCCACAGTTTCTACTTGATCTTGAGAGGCAGTATTACTCCCATTGGTAGTGGTAGTCCCACTAGCTCGACCTCTTTGTGCACGGGTACTCATACTTAATCACCTGAATGTAACAGGATGTCAATCGAGACTTGATTGGATATAATTAACTTAGGTATATCATCCAAGTTGACCTAAATTTATTTTAAATTTTATAAAAAAAATACGCTCTCTCACACTCACCCAAAGCCTAGGTAATCAATAACCTAAGCTCTGATACCAACTGTAACGAACCAACTTTCGAACACATCGGAAGTCGTGTCATTAATAAGAATAAGAATAGATAGAAGATAAAATCACAGAAAAAACATCAGAATCTCACAGCGGAATTTTTCAAAAGATGATACTTCATAATATTACACAGTAATACATATTACATCAGAGCATCATAGATCTAGTGATACAAGCCATTCATAGTACATCTATAGTTATACATATCATTGACGACTAACTTGCAGACTTATAATTACATAGTAGATAAGATACGTAGACCAACACACAGAAAGTCTCCATCCATCTATTCAAGTTTTCCTAACCTGATTCACTTGTCTATTCATAACAAGTGTTATGAATACCCAAGAGTTTAAGGGAAACACAGAAAAATAAACTCCGGGTCGGTCAGGGGACTGATATGAGTAAATAGTTTTTAAACAGATTAAAGAAATAAAAATATCTCAAAAGACCACGCCGTGATAACGGAACGGGTTTTTACCTTATGAGATCGAAACACTTTGTATACTTTAACCCATATATTATCATAGTGTCTATTGGTTTTTCACAAATAATTTAGAATTTAGAAGAATGCTTGCATCTCACATTCTCCTATATAGTATACAAATAAAACCGCTTGGCGTTTATGGAAATTTGATTTCCAACTATGACACAGTATGGGACCACCTTCCGATGGTTCATCTCTAGAGGCGAATACACCAGGGTTCAACCAGAACATCTTGCAACTCGGCCCACACATGACCGACCACTCATTTCTTGAGTGTATCGAGTGTATATCACCAATGGTTTTGTACGGCAACCATTTCCCGAATGGGCAGAATCGATAGAGAAAGAAACAAAAGGAATTTCTCTAGATGGGTGATGCTATATCCTAATGGGAGCGACCCACATAGCCATGTTGCCTGCCCGATTTTTATCATTTCCTGGGTGTGAGGCTTGATGTAACACCCCACCACCGTTAAGGTCACTCGCAAAGGGAATGCCTTAACTTTGGCGGAGCGTTTTTAGTAGACAGAACAGAAATTTACAAGACAGATAAAGTAGTACTTGAAAATTTTATAACTTTATTACAACAGAAACAGAAATAAGTTTGGTTGCATCTTTCAAAATCACAATATCGGAATTCAAGTACATAAATATCGGTCTTGTACAAAAGCCTTCAGAATGCATAGTTTTTAAAGCCATAATCCCCAGTATAAACTTCCATGGAAAGATACAGCCAAAGCCAAGCAATACTTCAAACACTTCCAGCAGAGAGAATCTGAATCAAGCTCCTATGTTTCCACCATGAGAACCTGGGGGGAAATGAAAGAAAAGAGGCGAAACAAACTAGGTCAGACATAAGTCTGGCGAGTCCAGTGACTTTCAACATATAAACAGATAACAGTATCATGACATGTAAATAAAACTGGATGAGAGATAACCGTAACAAAAATAGCAGGTTAACAGAAGAAACGGAATGATATTGGCTAAGCTAAGCTTCTTTCTTACTTTTCACTTCTCTACTCTAATACTAATATAACAGGATTAGGTGTTACCCAAATGTCTAAGCTGAAACAGAAACGGAAACAGAATAATCTCTACAAAAACAAAATGCTAGAATAAGGTGTACACTAGTAATGGGCCTTTACCACCCGAACAGACGGTACCACGCAGAAACAGAATGGTGCTACCACCCAACGGAAATAGACGGTACCCACAGAAAAAGACAGAACTAAGTGTACCCTAATGTCTAAACTGAAACAGAAACGGAAACAGAATAATCTCTACAGAAACAAAATGCTAGAATTAGGTGTACACTAGTAATGGGCCTTTACCACCCGAACAGACGGTACCACGCAGAAACATACAGATGTTACCACCGAATAGAAACAGATGGTACCCACAGAAATAGATGGAACTAAGTGTACCCTAAGTCCTACCCCCAAGCGATCGGCTCCCTAATGCATAAATACCCTGTGTCGGCCCCACAGTAGGGAGTATCACTCCCTAAAGTGGCAACCTATTGGCACAGACCTATTTACAGATGTCACGGTGTCTTACATCCTCAGAGCAGACTGGATCCATGCACGCACATGACCCGGTTGGAAAGCACCATCAACACCCCTCGCCATTATCAGAATGAACCGCTTATAATTAGTTTAGTAAGCGTGCCCAGACCCTAACATAGCGTGGGGTCAAAGTTTTGATACCAGAAAGAGTTACTGACTAATATGGGTTCCACACAACAGATGACACAAGTAATTCCCCTCCTAACCTTGTGTCCCCAGACTAACAGATTTCAGATTAACTTGTTTACGGATTTCAGACAGAGTCCAGATTACTAGTTCACAGATCAGACAATCAAGTTAACAAGTTTTCGGATTAACAGATCAGACGTACGTACTTAACAGACTTACAGATTGTCTAACTTTGCATTGGGCCTACAGATTCACGAAACGGGTTTATTAGATTCATCAGTCCAGTTGGTTAAACCCTATCCACCCAACACATTTTTAGAAACCACATTTCTCTTAAATTTTTATTAATTAAATATTAGTGCATAGACCTCTCACATTAGGTCGGTAGCTTGTGGCCGCTGGATGTGTCGGGCGGTTCCGGGCAGACTTCTGCCACAAGCCAGACCTAACCTCGTGTCTAAGCATATTTTAATTATGCCTACGACCTCTCACATTAGACTGACAGTTTGCGGTTGCGGGTTAAGCCGGTTGGTTCGGGGCAGGCTTCTACCACAAACAGAGTCTAACCTCGTGTCAAAGCCAATTTATTCCAATACAGTTTATACAGATATCAGACTAATTATGTTCATTTAACAGATTAAACTTCTTTACAGGTTACAGCAGATTAATCAAATTTCCATGTTTTACTCAATCTTAGATCGAGCCTATGGATTTTCATACCCAAATTACAATTATTTAGCTTTCAACAGATATGGCAATTCAACAGCTAACAGATCTAGCAGATTAGGCGATTCAATAGATTAGCAGATTAGGCAATTCAACAGATAACAGATCTAATAGATTAGGCGATTCAACAGATTAGCAGATTAGGCAATTCAACAGATAGCAGATCTAGCAGATTAGGCGATTCAACAGATTAGCAGATTAGGCAATTCAACAGATAACAGATAATAGATTTAGCAGATCAGGCAATTCAACAGATTAAACATTTCTAAAATTCTATTTACATATCTTGCCTAATCATAAATTAAGCCTAAACTTACATGCCTAAATCATGGTTATAATTCATAATACAATATGTGCCCAAATTTTTAGTTAAACTTGGCACAGTATATAATATTCTCTAAAAGCCCAAATCATGATATACCATATGAATTATGTCAGATTATAGCCGTTAATGCTAAATATCCAAAAATCCACTTTTAGGCGTATTCACATTGATAGTTATCCTATTATAATATAGGTCTCTACGCCTCAGTCACATATTCTTTTTTTTTCAAGTCATGAATCGTTATATAAAAATATGCCCAAGAATCTAGATCTTTAAATTATAACATCTCAAAATCAAATCTTAATTTTAAACGTGTGTTATGTCCCTAAGTTTCAGATCACGTGTTATCATATAATGATTACTCTTCTTCCAAATTGTAGAGTATACACAGATCTAGATCTAATTTACAACATATGTCCATTTCTCAAATCAGTCAAAGATCAGTCATGTCCAATTATGCATTATCCAATATTTGTCCCAAAATTTAGCGTTCGTGCGTTAATCTCTTATGAGATTTGGCGCAGGCTCGTGGAAGCCTGGCTATAAACAAGAAGGAAGAAAAGAGGGATAGATAAAGAACAGTCACAATCAAGATAGATCCACAGAAAAGTATGCATAACCTCAGATCCAGATCCACAAAAATGTCAAGATAATTATTAAACTTTATATCTGAAAATAACTGTACTCACAAAAAGGGAACGATTCTTGATTTCTGGGATCTGTATTCTGACACTGAATAGCGCTCCCTTGGCATAGATTATCGATTAGATTAGAAAATAGTTGTTCTCTTTTAACTCGATTCAGATTGAAAGAAGATGCACTAGTTCTAGTCTTGATTATAGCAGAGTAGCGACGCCATTTTTATTTTTAATTAGAATAGAGGCAGAGTATAGGCAGAATGAAATTGTGTGGAGAGAAAGCTAGGTTTGGGGGTGTTTAAATAGGTTAGAGCTCACGAATCCGGTCAGAAAGGCGTCCAGGTGCAGAAAGATGGATCTGTCTCCAGATCTGGAAAAGGGGGGAGGTCGACCCTAGTGTCGACCTGTTTACCTAGGTCGACCCCCAGGTCGACCCTAGTGTCGACCTGGGTCCTAGGCGGGAATTTTCCCGCCCAGCCCGGGTGTCTGTTTTGAATTTCGAAATCTGAATTTTTGAATTTCTTGCTGGTTTTTACTGAAACTTCTGAAGGACATATCTTCTTCATACGGAGTCCAATTTACGCAAACATGGACTCTATTCCAAGTAGAATTTCGAGACGAATGCAATGCCATAACCCATTTCCCTTAATTATTTTGTTACAGTTTAATTATTCTCTGGTTTGTCATTCTTATGTTCACAGAAAATGCGAGGTGTTACACTTGAGGCTAGACTTACCTTTTATCATCACTGGTTTATTTTCTTTGAATGCCACATCGTCAAAACTTCCCAATCACTAATTGACTTCCCCAAAAAAATATTATAGGTATACAGCGAGAGAAATGAATTCCTCTGCCACCGTATGAATACGTTTGGAGAGATCGACGTACGTGATCGGTTAGAATTACTTTGTCAGACATTCGTCCATACAAGTTGTCCTGGGGTTGGACAAACCGAAGGCACTATTCAAGAATAGCCCTTGTATATCGTCGGCTTCAATTTAACAATCTCTGACACGGGCGTATAATCAAATCAAAGTGAAATATTTATTTCGGCCTCTTTGAAATGATTAGCGAAACATTTCCTTTTTAAATTATTAATCTAACATGATTATAATCTACTTTACATATATAATTACAGTCAAACTAAACAGTATATAATCATCCTGCCTATATCTGGGTATTTTGATCATCTCTTAAAATGGACAATTTCAATGTGCGCGCCGCACATAGTTTTTCTTCCCTTTTTGTTCGCAAAATTTAAAAATAAATACATACATTATTCTTTAGAAAATATTTTGTTCCATAATTACTTCTTATTCCAATTATTCATAAATGAATTAAATTTATAATTTACAATTTATATTTTACAAAATACAGAGAGTATATGACCGGTTTCTTTATATCAGAAAATTTAGTTTACAACAGATAATTTAGCGTATTTATAGTATATGGTTTCCCTTTTTAAAATTACAATATTTACATTAGAAATTTTTTTCTAATTATAATTATAAACAAAGTTTATAACTAAATTTAAATACAGCTTTATTTTCAATTTTTTGGCAATAACTTTCACTCGATTTCAAACACCTGATTCGCTTCTTTTTCCTTCTTGCTATTTTAAATAAAAGTTTTATTTTATTATTTAATTCTCTTTTATATTGAATTTAATAGTTATTTAAAACTGGTTTTTATTTAGTTATAAATCAAAAAGTCCTTATTTGATCACAAATATGGTAAAGTACCACTTGTTGGCAAAGTACCAGTTCGAGATCATGGGTGTGCGCATGTGGAAACTGGCCGGGTTCCCATGATTTTAGCAAAGTACCAGGGGCCATATCTGAGTACCAACCACCACTTCCAAAATCATTTGATTTCCTTGCTGATCTGTTGTAGACCTTGTGTGCCAGTCCCAGTACGCAAAGTACCCATTTTGAACGAAGTACTACCCCCTAAATCCTCACAATTTCTGGCCTGGTCACTTGAAAAACATGGTACCACTTCTCCTTCTTCTACCTTCTCCTTCCGTGCCCGTGTACATGCACAAACACCGGCGCCACTTCCATCCACGCAAGTCGTTCCTCATCCCATGATCACAATGCCATACCCCAATCGCCATCATCATGTCGCCAGTAGGAATTCACCGTGCCACCACTTTTACTGGAGCAGGACCATCCATGAAAATGACCACTATGCCTCACCTCGACCATGCGCCACCGCCACCTTCTGGCCACGTCACCCTAATCCCTAGACGTCATCATCCCCCCTGGACCGCACCCCACTTGGCTCCGCCGAAGAAATGCAGTTCCGGCGAAAAAGAACCGAACCTAAAAACCACTTTAAACCCTATTTTGATCATGTACCCTAAATCCCTTCATTAGAAAAATTATTTAGCATATTTCCAAGGAACTCCGACCCTAGATGAAGCTCCACCTTCAACCGCATGGCGCACGGTGGCCTGGATGATCGGAATTTGACCAATGTTCAAATTCTGATCATCTCAGGATATCTCATGATTTAAGTAGTTAAAAATCATAATTTTTCTTTTAAAAATCATTATTTCAATCCACCATTTTGTTTATGTAATCAAACCGAGTTTTCATGATGTTTGAAAATTCAATGTTGGTTTGGGTTTCCAGAGAGCAACTACTACTTTGTTTTCATGTAACAGTGTGGGTTTTGAAATGTTTTTGCCTTGCTTAAAACATCTATTCGGCTATGTGAAGATTTTAAAACTGATATGGTAGCTTATTCAACTCCCCTACCCTATAATTTGCTGATCAGACGGGTATGTAGAATTTTAAACCAAGAAGACAGGACCTGGTAATACACAGTAAAATACCATTTCCCTAAACATTTGATTCTTAAGGGTTTTAAGTATTAACTAATAAATTTGTTATCAGACCAAATGGGTAATTCAACCAAGGCATATCACTTGAACAAGATCATCACAAAACCCAAGTTCAACTTGCAGTTCAATACAGCAAAATGTACAGATTTTAAAACAGGAAATTTTAAAAGCAGTTTACTCACCTTTTTGTTAGAAACTCTCAATTTTTCTCCTCACTGATTTTGCTCGAATGGTTTTGTTTTGTGTGAGGAATGTGCATGTTCAGGTCTTATTTATAGTTGTAGGAAACTATAAAAAAATACTGGTGCATTTAATACTGTTTTGTAAAAAGAGCAAACAGTTTTCATACTTCACTTGTGACCAACGACTGACAACATTAAAAATCCATTTCTCTCTCAATATCAAAACACTACTACCTAAATTTACATGGATCATATCAGCCCTGAAAATTTCCTGCGCAAGGCATATTCTTCCCCCTTGGTTTACTATGAAACATCACATTAAATGCTCCATGTACAACCATGTTTTTTCTAAATCTTTCCTTGGTTTAAACAAATATAGTAGCTTCCTTTTGTACCATAAATGCTCAGAATTTTATTGAGTTTCTAAACCATATTTTCCCACATGACAATATGATTTAACACAAAATATATTAAACTTTTACCTGGCCTCCAAGGTGATCTAAAATCTGAAAAATCTTGTACAATTTGATTCAAGACCATGTGATATATGTGTAGGAAAAATCTTAAAAAATATATATGTTAGTAAGTATCTAGTGTAGGCAAGACTTTGGTGTTTATTTATAAGATTTTGTAAATCTCTATGCACATGTCTTATGACAAAGTAGCCATGTTTTTGAAAAAAGAAAAGGAAGAGTATTTTCAGGAATCACAAGTAAGAAAAGAAAAATATTTAAAAACTGAAAATACTTTAATCTAAATTGATTTGGCCATGGGAACAATATTTACCCTTATATCCTAGTTGCTAGCTAATCTATTGTAAGGACCCGTAACTTCCCCGTGAAGGAAAGAGCGGATACTTTGAGAACAACACACAAAAGAACGCAGACGGAAGAACATTTCATTGTTTATTACAACAATTCCGTCAAAATACAAGAATATACAGAGTATAATTGAATAAAATACATTCGATGAATATCAGAGATTACAATAAATTACATAGCAGCAGAAAAATATACAAAACACAACTGAAAGTGATACACGGATACAGAGCTTTCCGAGCATCGTTCCAGCTGTAAATCAGGATCTTGTGAATATAAATCTACAAAACCAAAACTACAAGCTGCCCGTGTGGAAAATAGGGGCACCCAGAGTTTAGGTTAAAACAATAAACTCCAAGTCAGTCATGTGACTGGTGTGAGAACTAAAACAGTTATTTAAAACTTTGCTTTAAAAGAGAGTAATTCAAGGGACCATGCCGTATAACACGGAATGGGTTTCCTCCCAAGAATACTAGTGCATATAACAAAATAGCGCAATGCTCTTTGGAAAAATGAAGCTATTATAAGACCCAGGTCCCATCACACAATGCAACACAAGCTGGAGGATAGGGTTTTCCCTTATAATAGCCAAACATGCTTGGTACGATTAAAACAAATCATTTGATACTATTATATGTGTATAGTGTCAAATCAATTTCAATCATAAATATCAATCATAGGCGGCATGGGTACCATCTATCATGTCGCCATACTAGTTCTACAATTAAAACCGCAATGTCACGTATTGGAAATTGGATTTCCGTCATGAGTCGAGGCAAGGAGAAAGCTCCTCTCCGATTCGAGACACTCTAGCAAATGCCTCAGGACCCCACTATAATCCTTTGGAACCTCCAAGGCCAGTCCTCTCTTTCTTTTGAGGATAAGTTATCCCTGAACACACGTTTCCCGGTCCTTACAGACCTATATCCGAGGCGCCTCGTATCCAACAACCACACAGGTGAAAAGTATATAAATGTCAGGGCTGGTAGGTCACTGACATCACCATAGCTAGAAAGAAACGTCGTGCACTCCTTGGGTCTGTATCCCGTTTTTGACTCATAACGAGGTGTGAGGCTCGCGAATTCACGTTATACACAAAGCTACGCCACACAGGCCGTGCTTTGATCATCAACCACAAGACTTTACTTTTCAACAGAAGCCTTGATTAATTGCCATTTACGCGTGCCACACTGGCAATTCACTCCATGCGACTGATATCCATCGATATACAACCTCTGAGCTCGTACGTCTCAGAGAAGGGCGTTAAGCAAGGTAATAAATTCTCCGCCGCCAAACAGATGTATATTTAATAAATATCAATCGACACAGAATAAAATCCAATGTCAAACACACAGTCCATTTACAAGTTCGTTCTGGGTCTAAACGAAACCGGAGGCACTTTCCTTGTAACAACCCGGAAAATCTGAACCAATTTAAAAAATTTAAATTGGCTAAATAGTGGATTTTAAATATTTAAAATAAATATTTTAAATAATAGCAATGAAAACTGAGTTTGAATCGACAATTGAAAAGGAATATAATTAATTCTAATTATAAACAAGGCCTGAAATGGGGCGGTAGTTTCAAATTTTGAATTCAAACTTTGACTAACTGTACCAGGTGCAAAACAAAACGGATTTGAGTGAAACCAAAAATATTGAAATTTGTTAGTGAATACATTTCTAATGAATCTGAAAAATCGAAGTTTCATAGCGGGATGCAAAAGTTATGGCCAAATGAATTTTCTGAAGGGTCGCTATGGAATTTATATAGCCCGTGAAATTGGCCATTTTGCAAACGACCTCGGAATTCGACGAAACCACTTTTGTTGGATCCGGGAGGTGAAGTTATTGCTAGGTTTCAAATTTCATAATTTTTGAAGCTAGTATGTGAGCGTGGCAAAGGAAAACGTGTTTTGGTCAATTACAGTTAAATTGGATCGACCAGAAATGGGCCATTTTTCAAACAGTCTCAGAATTTGATGAAACTTGTTTTGTTGGGATCGTATCATCAAAACATAGCCAGATTTATTTTTCTGGAATTTTTCGAATCAGTTTGTGGCCCTGGCAAATTGAAATGTACGTTCAAATCGAATATTGAATGTTATATATTTTAAATTGAATGAAAACTGACTGAAACAGTCGAATGGGCCTACGAAACATATCCCATTCGGAATGGGGGTAAAACGCTAGGGACGACAGTCGTTGGGTTTGGATTGGAGGTCGTGTCAGAAAACCCCTTTTAAAACCCACGGGCCAATCAGATTTTTTTTTAAAAAAAAAAGGAAAACCCCTTTTTCTCTCTCCCCGATTAAACGCGAACGACGGCGGATTGCATTCAATCCTTCCTCCCTCAATTCCTCCTCCTACATGCAAAATTAGCCCCTCCTCTAGTTGAATATTTTGTAGAGCTCCTCGAGATCTTCAAATCCAAATATAGTTTGGAATTTTTCGTGGCCTGTGGAGTGCGAATCGAGCCACTAAACGTTCGTCGTTCAAACCCCCGCCACCGCGCCATCCGACCACCCAGCTGGACTCCACCATGTCGCGCCAGCGCGCCTCTCCTCCCCCTTCGACGCTGCGAAGGCCGATCGACGAATAGCTACGTGGATTTCGAGATAAATGCAAACCTAGTTTTGAACAGTTTGCTGAAGGTACGGCTATGATAATTTTCAACTATTTTAACACCTTTAAACCGTTGCAAACTTTGAAAAATCATATCTTTTTTCGTGTGTGATCGAAATTCAGTGAAACAAGAGACAGTGGACTCGTGTGGACGTCTTCTACATTCTAGAAGAGACCGCATATTTTTCTGAGCCTTCTGCTATTTTTGGTGGAGTGGAACCCAATGTGAGATTTCTAATTTATAAACGATATGGAAAACGACGTTGTATAAATTATATAATCGATGTATGAGTTATATAAGCGTTGTACACCTCTTGTATAAGCATTGTATAAGTTGTACATTCGATGTATAAGTTATATATGCATTGTAAAAATTATATATGCGTTGAAATAGAAGTGAAATGCTATATATAAAAAAAAAATATACGCCCCTCGTCCACAAACCATGGACGATATTTATTGGTTGTGATTGGTGTGAAAATTGATTGATAGCGAATGGTTGATTGAAATTGTTTGTGGTTAAAATTGATTGATTGTGGTTGAAAAATACCCGTTTGTGGTTGAGAAATATTTGGTTGAAACCACATAGGATTAGTTTGTGGAAATGAAAAAAAATATACATGCCGCCTGCGTGCGAACTAGATGCAAGATTCCCCATTGTCAAAAGCTGCGAGGCTTTAAGGTAGAGCGAGGAGCCGTACTAGGGACGGTCCCGGTTTTAACTACCCTGCCGTTATGCTGCCGAAATTTTGAATAATATTCATGTGTTAGAATTATTTTCTTGTGTTGAAATTATATTCGTCTATTGAATAGAAAACCTTCATGTGTTGAATCGATATTCATTCGTTGAATAGAAATTCATGTGTTGAATGGTATTCGTGCTTTAAATATAAAAATCACCTTTTTTATTTATATATATAAACTATAGAAAACCTTCATGTGTTGAATCGATATTCATTCATTAAATAGAAATTCATGTGTTGAATGGTATTCGTTTTTTAAATATAAAAATCACCTTTTTATATATATATATATAAACTATAGAAAACCTTCATGTGTTGAATCGAAATTTATTCGTTGAATTGAAATTCATGTGTTAAATGGTATTCATATTTTGAAAGAAATTGTTTTATAATAAAAATCCTACTTTTATCATCAATATGAACTATATAAAATAATCCGGTTTTGAAGTAAATTGTTTTATAGTAAAAATCCCATTTTTATCACCTATATTAACTATATAAAATAGTCGAGTTTTGAAATAATTTGTTTTACATTAAAAATCACATTTTTATTATATACATGAATTGTTAAAAATGTGAAGTGTTGAAATAGAAGACAGTTAGCTAAAAATATCATTTTTATCAAATGAATGAAAATCATATAGTTTTGAAATTGAAGAATCGATATATATATATATATATAATTGAAATATATCGAATAACGGCGCTGCAGTTCGTATTTTGAAACCGTGATTTCAAACGATTATACTGGGAGATCCGACCATCGGATTTTCTTGAAATCGCAACCGTTGGGTTCGCTTTGGAAATATCTTTCCAACGGCACCAACTTTGTAAAAATCCAACGGTTGGATTGTCTGGAATGTTTAATTCAAATCTAAAGAAAAACAGCGCCAGAATCGATTATATTTATATATAAATATATATATTAATATAATTATATTAAATCGAATAACGACGCTGTAGTTCGTATTTTGTAATCGAAACTTCAAACGATTATACCGGGAGATCCGACCGTTGGATTTTCCCAAAACTGGAACCGTTGGATTCATTTTGAAAAGATCTTTCTAATGATGTAAATTTTATGAAGATCCAACGGTTAGATTTTCAGATATTGTAAATCAAATCTGAAGAAAAACAGCGCCACGGCCGCGTTATGGCCTGAAGCGTCGTTTTGAATAAATTGGCTATTTTAAAATAAATAAAAATTGCGATAAATCGTTATAAAATATTATAAACGATATGAATGTGAAATTTAGAAATTAACTGAAGGTTAGCTAAGTCGAATAGTTTCCTGGATTTTGATCTGATGTTGGTTTCGGCCTTCGGGGTTAATATTTGGGAAATCGTTCTCTTACTGATTGACGGTTAGTGACTAATGAATTGAAATGATGCATAGTAGTGTTTGTGTAGCACTTGTTTATTATATACGCGATTTGTTCAGAAAGACCAGGTTTAGCCCATTCTGAATAACTGAATCGACGATAAGAAATTGAAGATAAAGACGGTGGTCGAAGACCGGAGATCTTCACCTCGTTTGGATGGTAACCGAGGTCCTGATTGGGAGGCATCCCGAAATATGGATAATGAGTGGTGATCGTTCAGGCGTACGTGGTGATCGATGGGTTTGCGAGGTATATAGTGCCTCCGGTTTCGTTCAGACCCAGAACGGACTTGCAAATGGACAGTGTGTCAGACATTGGAATTTATTCTGTGTGGTTGATAGCCATCAGTTGCACGGTGTGAATTGCCTGTGTGGCATGCTAAGATGCAGTGATCAGGGCTTCTGTTGAAAAGCAAAGTCTTGTGGTGATGATCAAAGCACCGCCTGTGTGGCGTAGCTTTGTGTATAACGTGAATTCGCGAGTCTCACACCCCGGTATGAACAGGAAACGGTAGAGGACATCAGGGAGGGCATGCGTTTCTTTCTAGTTAGAAGTGGCGTCAGTGGTTTTGCACGCCCTGACGAGTTTGACTTATGTGGTTGTTACTGTTGCGAGGCGCCTCGGTTAGATCGAATGATCCGGGTCCGATGGAATCATTCGTTGGCTCATTGACGCCCTATAGGGCGGGTAAACGCATTGTTCAGGCATTATAATCCACTCCATGTGGACTGGCCCTGACGATCCAAGGTACGGTTGCGGCCGTGCCTGAGACACGGGCTAGAGCGTCTCGAATTCGATAAGGACTATCTTTTGCCTTGGTTCATGACGGAAATCCAATTTCCAAATATGTGACTGTGCGGTTTTGATTGTATATATATATATATGGAGACATGATATATGGTACCCATGTCGTCTATGATTGATGGTTATGATTGAAATTGTTTTCGAAACCTATAAACACAAGTAATAATATCAAATGCTTTGTCTTATTCGTATCAAGCATATTTTGGCCATTATAAGGTAAAACTCTATCCTCCGGTTTGCGTTGCATTGTGTGATGGGAACTGAGTCTTATAATGGCTTCATTTTTATAAAAAGCACTGCGATGTTTAAAAGAATGATTTGTTTTAAAGCACTGGCAATCCAATGGAGTAAACCCGTTCCACGAAAGTGGCGTGGTCCTGTGATTAGCCATATTTTGAACGTGTTGAGTAGATTTCTCATACCAGTCCCATGACTGACTCGTAGTTGGTTTCACTTTCAAACTCATGTGCCCCTTTTTCTACACGGGCAGCCTTGTATTCAGGTTTAGCTGGCTTTATCCGGACAGCTGGAGCTGAAGATGGATTCTATCGTTTATCTCTTTTTATGCTGTTCAGCTCCTATTGTACATTATGTTTGTTTTTCCGCTGTAGACATATACGTATAGCTGAACTGTATTTGTACTAAATATGATCCTGTATACTGTGTAACTATGATGTTTATGTTTATCCAGTGTATTATTTGTTCATTATCTAGTGTATTTATTTAATTCTGTTCTGCTATTATCTGTTTATGTGTTATATTCCAAGGATTACCCTTGCCGCCGTCTGTACGGGGTTTGGGGTCGTCTCATATAATAACAGCTACCAGGCGAGCCTGACAATGTCGCCATTCGAAGCACTGTACGATATACCGTGCCGATCTCCTGCTTGTTGGGTCGAACTCAGTAATAGACTTGTGTTGGGGCCAGATATGATCTGAGAAGCTACCGACAAAGTCGACTTTATTAAGAAGCGATTACTCGCCGCTCAAAGCCGCCAGAAGAGCTATGTCGATAGGAGAAGAAGAGATATATCATTTGTTGTTGGAGACTATGTATATTTGAAAGTATCGCCGATGAGAGGAGTTATCCGGTTCGGTAAAACTGGGAAGTTGGCGCCCAAATTCATTGGTCCATTCCCTATTCTTGAACGGATCGGAACTCTCGCTTATAGGGTTAATTTGCCTGATTGGTTGCCTGGAGTTCATGATGTATTTCACATATCTCAACTTCGAAAGCACGTTCATGATCCAGACTTGATCGTGGAAGAAGCAGCTCAACAGGATATAGAAATTACTCCAGAATTAGCTGTGAGAAGAGAGCCGCTAAAGATTATCAGCAAAGAAACCAAAGAGCTGATGAACAAGAAGGTTCACTTAGTCAAAGTGCAATGGAGTGGAGATCCGTGAGATTGTACTTGGGAAACTGAGGAGAGCATTCAGAAAGCCTATCCTAAGTGTCGAATAGATATCTCTGATTGACTCCGGTGCAAGGTACATTTACCATACTTTGCATTACCATTGAGTTCTCTACTCAGTTGTTATTTCTTTCCATGGATGTGCACTTTTAATTCTATGGTCTGAATGATTTTAAAAGAATATAGGAATTAATTTGTATGATTTTGAAAAGTTAAAAACAAATTGATTGTTGTTTGTGTTGTGTGATAGTAGATTTGATTAATTAAAATTGTTGAAACAATAGTTAATTTAATTAATAAGAGAATAATGGTAGAATTTATTCATTTAAATCACACATTGAACTGATTAGAAAATAGATAGAAATATATACTTGTGCATTATATATGTTTGAACAGGTAAATGGATTAGCTGTTGAGTAAAGATTTTATTTGCGTGCCCGACAAATAGGTAAACCTTAATGAGTTGGATGCGAAATATTATTATATCAACTCCTGTGAATGCCATTGGATGCGGAGTGTTGGTTATTCTGTGTGTAAAAATAAACGTCGCCATAGGATAGTAACAATTAATTTTGAACTACATTACATGGCATGCTTCTGAAGATAGGCATACTTCACCATATACCACATAAGCATTTGGAGCTTGTGTGACGAGGTGGAAGATTTACCATACGAGCGAGAGGCTTGTATGGCGATGACTATATTTTATAGGTTGAACTGATGACTGATATAGACTATTTAAATTATAACGATAAAATTGCCAGATTAATAAAAACCCCACACGGGTCTGGAGTTGACAATAATCACGTCTCTCTAGTTATTAGATACGGCACATGGACTATTTATTTCCCACACGGGACGAGGTGACGATGATTTATCCTCTGGAGCAATTAAAATACACACTCCCTCGGGCTTTGACAGGGTGACGAGAATTTATTCTCTGGAGTTATTATCTATACACGCTCCCTTGTAAACAACAGAATATATCACTATAAATATGTGTATGCTTTATAGGATTTATTGGGTACCTAATACGGCCCAATAAATTTCCAAACCTCTCCCCGTACAAAGGAGGTTATGGCGAAATTTTTCGAAAATTCCGGGTGTTAGCCAAATTTTTGAAGAATTTGAAAATTCTCAGAAACTGAAAAGTTGGAGAATGGAAGCCAGATTGAACGTAGAGTTGATTAATCAAACCACTTTCGACTTTGTTCCTTTTCGGGGATGAAAAGTTTTAAGTGGGGGAGATTGTAATGACCCGGAAAATCTGAACCAATTTAAAATTTTTAAATTGGCTAAAATAGTGGATTTTAAATATTTAAAATAAATATTTTAAATAATAGCAATGAAAACTGAGTTTGAATCGACAATTGAAAAGGAACATAATTAATTCTAATTATAAACAAGGCCTGAAATGGCGCGGTAGTTTCAAATTTTGAATTCAAACATTGACTAACTGTACCAGGTGCAAAACAAAACGGATTTGAGTGAAACCAAAAATATTTAAATCAGTTAGTGAATACATTTCTAACGAATCTGAAAAATTGATGTTTCATAGAAGGATGCAAAAGTTATGGCCAAATGAATTTTCTGAAGGGTCGCTATGGAATTTATATAGCCCGTGAAATTGGCCATTTTGCAAACGACCTCGGAATTTGACGAAACCACTTTTGTTGGATCCGGGAGGTGAAGTTATTGCTAGGTATCAAATTTCATAATTTTTGAAGCTAGTATGTGAGCGTGGCAAAGGAAAAGTGTTTTGGTCAATTATAGTTAAATTGGATCGACCAGAAATGGGCCATTTTTCAAACGGTCTCAGAATTCGACGAAACTAGTTTTTTTTGGGACCGTATCGTCAAAACGTAGCCAGATTTATTTTTCTGGAATTTTTCAAATCAGTTTGTGGCCCTGGCAAATTGAAATGTACGTTCAAATCGAATATTGAATGTTATATATTTTAAATTGAATGAAAACTGACTGAAACAGTCGAATGGGCCTACGAAACATATCCCATTATGTTCGGAATAGGGGTAAAACGTTAGGGAAGACAGTCGTTGGGTTTGGATTGGAGGTCGTGTCAGAAAACCCCTTTTAAAACCCACCAGCCAATCATATTTTTTTTAAAAAAAAAGGGAAAAACCCTTTTTCTCTCTCCCCGATTAAACGCGAACGACGGCGGATTGCATTCAATCCTTCCTCCCTCTATTCCTCCTCCTATACGCAAAATTAGCCCCTCCTCCAGTTGAAGATTTTGTAGAGCTCCTCGAGATCTTCAAATCCATATATAGTTTGGAATTTTTCATGGCCTGTGGAGTGCGAATCGAGCCTCTGAACGTTTGTCGTTCAAACCGCCGCCACCGCGCCGTCCAACCACCGAGCTGGACCCCACCACGTCGCGCCAGCGCGCCTCTCCTCCTCCTTCGACGCTGCGAAGGTCGATCGACGAATAGCTACGCGGATTTCGAGATAAATGCAAACCTAGTTTTGAATAGTATGTTGAAGGTACGACTATGATAATTTTCAACTGTTTTAACACCTTTAAACCATTGCAAACTTTGAAAAATCATATCTTTTTCGTGTGTGATCGAAATTCAGTGAAACAAGAGACAGTGGACTCATGTGGACGTCTTCTACATTCTAGAAGAGACCGCATATTTTTCTGAGCCTTCTGCTATTTTTGGTGGAGTGGAACCCAATGTGAGATTTCTAATTTATAAACGATATGGAAAACGACAATGTATAAATTATATAGTCGATGTATGAGTTATATAAGCGTTGTACACCTCTTGTATAAGCATTGTATAAGTAGTACGTTCGATGTATAAGTTATATATGCATTGTTAAAATTATATATGTGTTGAAATAGAAGTGAAATGCTATATATAAAAGTATATATATATATATATACGCCCCTCGTCCACAAATCATGGACAATATTTATTGGTTGTGATTGGTGTGAAAATTGATTGATAGCGAATGGTTGGTTGAAATTATTTGTGGTTGAAATTGATTGATTGTGGTTGAAAAATACCCGTTTGTGGTTGAAAAATATTTGGTTGAAACCACATAGGATTAGTTTGTGGAAATGAAAAAAAAATATGCATGCCGCCTGCGTGCGAACTAGATGCATGATTCCCCATTGTCAAAAGCTGCGAGGCTTTAAGGTAGAGCGAGGAGCCGTACTAGGGACGGTCCCGGTTTTAACTACCCTACCGTTATGCTGCCGAAATTTTGAATAATATTCATGTGTTAGAATTATTTTCTTGTGTTGAAATTATATTCGTCTGTTGAATAGAAAACCTTCATGTGTTGAATCAATATTCATTCGTTGAATAGAAATTCATGTGTTGAATGGTATTCTTGTTTTAAATATAAAAATCACCTTTTTTATCTATATATATAAACTATAGAAAACGTTCATGTGTTGAATCGATATTCATTCGTTGAATAAAAATTCATGTGGTATTCGTGTTTTAAATATAAAAATCACCTTTTTATCTATATATATAAACTATAGAAAACCTTCATGTGTTGAATCGAAATTTATTCGCTGAATTGAAATTCATGTGTTGAATGGTATTCATATTTTGAAAGAAATTTATTTATAATAAAAATCCTACTTTTATCATCAATATGAACTATATAAAATAATCTGGTTTTGAAGTAAATTGTTTTATAGTAAAAATCCTATTTTTATCACCTATATTAACTATATAAAATAGTCGAGTTTTGAAATAAATTGTTTTACATTAAAAATCACATTTTTATTATATACATGAATTGCTAAAAATAGTGAAGTGTTGAAATAGAAGACAGTTAGATAAAAATATCATTTTTATCAAATGTTTGATAATCATATAGTTTTGAAATCGAAGAATCGATATATATATATATATATATATATATATATATATATAATTGAAATATATCGAATAACGACGCTGTAGTTAATATTTTGAAACCGTGATTTCAAACGATTATAACGGGAGATTCGACCATCGGATTTTCCTGAAATTGCAACCGTTGGGTTCGCTTTGGAAATATCTTTCCAACGGCACCAACTTTGTAAAAATCCAACGGTTGGATTGTCTGGAATGTTTGATTCAAATCTGAAGAAAAACAGCGCCAGAATCAATTATATATATATATATATATATAATTATATTAAATCGAATAACGACGCTGCAGTTTGTATTTTGTAATCGAAACTTCAAACGATTATACCGGGAGATCCAACCGTTGGATTTTCCCAAAATTGGAACCGTTGGATTCGTTTTGAAAAGATCTTTCTAATGATGTAAATTTTATGAAGATCCAACGGTTAGATTTTCAGACATGTATAAATCAAATCTGAAGAAAAACAGCGCCATGGCCGCGTTATGGCCTGAATCGTCGTTTTGAATGAATTGGCTATTTTAAAATAAATAAAAATAACGATAAATCGTTATAAAATATTATAAACGATATGAATGTGAAATTTATAAATTAACTGAAGGTTAGCTAAGTCGAATAGTTTCCTGGATTTTGATCTGATGTTGGTTTCGGCCTTCGGGGTTAATATTAGGGAAATCGTTCTCTTACTGATTGACGGTTAGTGACTAATGAATTGAAATGATACATAGTAGTGTTTGTGTAGCACTTGTTTATTATATACGCGAGTTGCTCAGAAAGACCGGGTTTAGCCCATTCTGAATAACTGAATCGACGACAAGAAATTGAAGATAAAGATGGTGGTCGAAGACCGGAGATCTTCACCTCGTTTGGATGGTAACCGAGGTCCTGATTGGGAGGCATCCCGAACTATGGATAATGAGTGGTGATCGTCCAGGCGTATGTGGTGATCGATGGGTTTGCGAGGTATATAGTGCCTTCGGTTTCGTTCAAACCCAGAACGGACTTGCAAATGGACAGTGTGTCAGACATTGGAATTTATTCTGTGTGATTGATAGCCATCAGTTGCACGGTGTGAATTGCCTGTGTGGCATGCTAAGATGCAGTGATCAGGGCTTCTGTTGAAAAGCAAAGTCTTGTGGTGATGATCGAATCATCGCCTGTGTGGCGTAGCTTTGTGTGTAACATGAATTCGTGAGCCTCACACCCCGTTATGAACCAGAAACGGGAGAGGACATCAGGGAGGGCATGCGTTTCTTTCTAGTTAGAAGTGGCGTCAGTGGCTTTACACGCCCTGACGAGTTTGACTTATGTGCTTGTTACTGTTCCGAGGCGCCTCGGTTAGATCGGACGATCCGGGTCCGATGGAGTCATTAGTTGGCTCATTGACGCCCCATAGGGCGGGGAAACACATTGTTCAGGCATTATAATCCACTCCGTGTGGACCGGCCCTGACGATCCAAGGTACGGTTGCGGCTGTGCCTGAGACACGGGCTAGAGCGTCTCGAATTCGGTAAGGACTATCTTTTGCCTTGGTTCATGACGGAAATCCAATTTCCAAATACGTGACTGTGCGGTTTTGATTGTGTATCTATATATATATATATATATGTATATATATATATATGTATATATATATATATATGGCGACATGATATATGGTACCCATGCCGTCTATAATTGATAGTTATGATTGAAATTGTTTTTGAAACCTATAAACACTAGTAATAATATCAAATGCTTTGTTTTATTCGTATCAAGCATTTTTTGGCCATTATAAGGTAAAACTCTATCCTCCGGTTTGTGTTGCACTGTGTGATGGGAACTGAGTCTTATAATGGCTTCATTTTTATAAAAAGCACTGCGATGTTTAAAAGAATGATTTTTTTTAAAGCACTGGCAATTCAATGGAGTAAACCCATTCCACGAAAGTGGCGTGGTCCTGTGATTAGCCATATTTTGAATGTGTTGAGTAGATTTCTCATACCAGTCTCATGACTGACTCGTAGTTTGTTTCACTTTCAAACTCGGGTGCCCCTTTTTCTACATGGGCAGCCTTGTTTTCAGGTTTAGCTGGCTTTATCCGGACAGCTGGAGCTGAAGATGGATTCTATCATTTATCTCTTTTTATGCTATTCAGCTCCTGTTGTACATTATGTTTTTTTTTCCGCTGTAGACATATATGTATAGCTGAACTGTATTTGTACTAAGTATGATCCTGTATACTGTGTAACTCTGATGTTTATGTTTATCCTGTGTATTATTTGTTCATTATCTGGTGTATTTATTTAATTCTGTTCTGCTATTATCTGTTTATGTGTTATATTCCTAGGATTACCCTTGCCGCCGTCAGTACGGGGTTTGGGGTCGTCTCATTCCTCGCACATCCATCCATCTCCAAGTACGTATGGACGATCACCAACTGATTCCCTCATCTTGGGTGTACAACCCAATCAAGATCATCAGTAATCACCCAAACGATGTGAAGACTTCCGATCTTTAACCCCCGTCTTCATCTTCGACATCTCGTCGAATCGGTTATTCAGAATGGGTATAAACCCGGCCTTTCTGAATAACCCACGTATATGATAAAAAAATGTTACACAAACACAACAAACGCCTCATTCCAATTCAGAATATTCTTTTATTCAAAAAATCACATTCTTAGGGAAAGTTCCCATTAATTTTATCAAAGATAAATTCCTCTAAATTTATTCTTTAATCTTTCTTTGGATATCATTTCAAACCATGTTATGGTTTTCAAACTAGTCGGGATTAGCGAACCACATCGAAGTAATTATTTATTTTATTTCCCAATCCCAACCTATTCATCCCATGGAGCAAAACTGGTAATACTCCATATCTGACACCACGGTGTTATCGGTAAAGTTAATTACCATTTCACATTCAAGTCTAATTAAAGATTTGACTATCGCTTTGGAGCAAAACTGGTGATACTCCATTCTCGATCACATTCTAGATTTGATAATTTTAAATTATCAATTCACATTTCAATCTAATTAAAGGTTCATTAAAACTCCACTTCGTTTTAATCTTCCCAAAAATCAATATCCTATCTTTAACTGGGTTAAAGAACCAATTCACCTAAAACACGATTCACGAAAAACCCAAATCACATTTGATATTAAATGCAAGGCTCTGAATAGAAAATATACCGGTTTATATTCAATATCAAATTCTGAAACCAACAAATATCGTATTGGAAATAACGATATAAATATATCTTTCAAATTCCCATAACAATATCTGTAAAATCACGGAATCCAACATCGAAATATTCCAATGACAATTTCGATTCAAATCCATTCCACTTTATATATATTGGAAATTCTGGTTATTTTCAAAGCCAATTCAAATTCAATTTATTTATTTCAAAAATAAATTGATTTTAACTCTAGTTCAAAACTAGTTTATTTCAATAAAAATCTATTTTTATCTTTTCAAATGTGGAATTTTTCATCCCAGTTCTTTCCATTTCACATATTATAATTTTACACAAATTATAGATATTTTTAATAATTTTATCAAGGCCCGTACAGTCGATTTCCATCAACAGCCATCGAACAGCACTTACTATGACCTTTTCCACATTTTATTTGGACATAATTCCAAATCCAACTGTTAGATTTCAAATTTCTAATATTCATTGGAAAGCTCCTTTCGATACGAACCCAACGGTTCCGGTTTTAGGAGAATCCGACGGTCGGATCTCCCGCAACATCAATTCGAAGTCAATGGTCGAAATTAACGAACTGCCGCGGCGCGGCGCGTTCTATTCAGGCCATTATATATATAATATATATATTATATATATATATCATCGATTTCCTTTTAAAACGTATTTTATAAATCGTTTTAAATTCGTTTTCAAAACCATTTCAACTCTATATTCAATTTCAAATCAAAATTGAATATTTCATATCATTACTATATAAATGATAATATTTTCAAAACGTTATATTTTGAAATCACTACCTTTTCTATATTCATTATAAAGATGAATATAATCGATATAAATATCGTTCACGTCAAAATGGCGCAACTCTAATCAACACGGCTTTATATATTTCAATAAATTCGTTATTCTATTCAACAAATGAATATATATTCTATTCAACACATGAATCTATATTTCTTTCAACACATGACTAATCTCAACACATGAGTACTGTCAACACATGACTATTTTTGTTATGCAATATATTTTATAAAATTATGGTATCTATCGTTTGATTTTCAGACTCCACCGTGAAGTAGCTTCTAATTTTAAATATGATAAAGATGTAAATTTTATTATTAAAATATTTTACTCAACACATAAATAGTTTCAACACATGAACATCGTCAACACATGACTATTTATTCTATTTTAATATTCTTTATTTTCCTAATTGGAATGAGGCCCAATCAATTACCATATAACGTTAATTATATGGATTCCATACAACACATGTATATAATAGCAACGATAAACAATCAACCATCATCCAAAGTCCACCACACAACTGCATAAGCCTTAAATATAAATAATTAACGCTTACACAGCCTGTCAATCAAACGATCGACACATAACTAATTATTGGGATTAGTGTATGCCGTATTTCATCCCAATACCCGAGTGGGGTTTCAAATCAACAACCACAAATTTTTATTTGTGCAGTTGAGCGATGTGTAAAATTAATCGATCCAAGAAATATCAGTCAAATCAGTGTATATAAACAAATCGGCCGATTTATTTATAAATATTTATTTATTCACATTCACGTTAAAAATTATATTTCTAACGATAATTAATTTATTTCAACTATCTACATTTTATTATCGATTTCACATCAACATCACAAACAAATTTCACAACACATCAAACAAGCATACAAGCCGTCCATGGTCTGTGGACTACAGGTGTCGGGTGCTACTAAGCACCGTTTGCATCCTAGTATGTATATTCATAACTAGAAAAAGGAATTTAAAGTGAGAAATTCTCACCAAAGCTATCCCAACTCCACGACACTTCTAATGTAGGAAATCTTGTAGTTCCCGCCTTTTGTCACTTTCGTTGCCCGTAGCCACTACATATATAAAAATTACATTTTTATGTTGTTGCTATGTATATAAAAATCATATTTTTATAATCACTCCATATAGATAAAAATTCTATTTTTACACCGACGTTCATATAATAAAAATTATATTTTTATCACGCTATTCTCTATATAAAGATTTCGCCTTTTCAAATATAAAGATTTAACTTTTATTTTATCACTATAAAAATCACATCTTTATCTCAACATATATATAATAAAAATCAGATTTTTATTTTGCTATATTTATAATGATGATATTTTTACTATTTTACCGATATAAAAATTATATTTTTATACTCCTATAATATAAAAGATTATATTTTTATACTTCACATATGCTAAAAATCATATTTTTATTCTTTTTATAATATAAAAAATTATATCTTTAACCTTGCTATATAATAAAAATTATATTTTTATTCGGTGCTTGCATATAGAAAAATCATTTCTTTCGTTTAAAAACTCGTCATGTATGTATAAAAGTATAAGCTTTTCAAAAATAAAGATATAGTCTTTACCTTTATAAAGATCAAAGCTTTAATTATAAAAATCCGACCTTATTACTAAATAAAATCAGATTTTTATTTTAATATAAGTAATAAATAAAATAAAATAAAACTTACAGTTTTTGGTGAAGGAGGGTGTCTTCCGATCAGGGGAGAGGGGTTTTGAAACGGCGGTTAGGGCTAGGGGGTGGAGGAGGTCGGGGCGAGGCTCAGGGGGGGTGCGGCGGTTTTATTCAGAAGAAGAAGGAGGAGAGAGAAACACGAGAGGGAGGGAGGGACTGACACCGCTCGGCGGTGGTAGTGGGCGGCGCCACCTGCGTCCGGGAGGGAGGATTGCGCTGCTGCGTTGCGCGGTTTCCTTCCCCTTTTTCTTTTTTATTTTTTTTATTTTTCTAAATCGATTTGTAAATGAAAAGGGGAAGGGGGTTAACGGGTTTAACCGTGGGTAAGGAGAGAAAAGGAGGGGCCCAACCATATATATAATTATTATATTTAATTTAATTTTTAAATTTCAAAAAATTACTTTTTCATACGAACTCTAAACGAGACCCACCGCCTATCGTCCATAGCTAAATACCCCCATTCTGAACACAATGGGATATGTATTATAGGCTGATTCGATCGTTCCGACCAGTTTTCGTCAAAATCAAAATATAACTCTTTATATTGAATTTGAACGCGCATTTCAATTTACTGGGGCCACGTACTAACTCTATAAATCCCATAAAAATATTTTCTAGCTTCGTATTGACGATACGGTCCTAACAAAACTAATTTCATCGAATTCTAAGACCGTTGGAAAAATGGCCATTTTCCAGTCGATTAAAATCAACTAAAACTGGTCGAACGCATTTTCCTTCGCCATGCTCACATATTGATTCGAAAAATTATGAAATTTGGAATCTAGCAATAATTTGACATCTCGGATCCAACAAAAGTGGTTTCGTCAAAATTCGAGGTCGTTTGCAAAATGGCTATTTTTAAGGGCCTAAATTCCATAGCGACTATTCAGAATTTTCAACTGGGCATATCTTTTATCCCCGCTATGAAATTTCGATTTTTCGGATTTGTTGAAAAGATATTCTCAAATAGATCCTATTATTTTTTGTTTCGCTAAAATCCGGCTTATTTTGCACCCGGTACGTTCAGTTGAAGTTTGAAATCGAATTATCGAACTACCGCGACATTTTCTATTCCTTTTATAATTATATATAATTATTTATATTCTAACGATGACGTATATAAATATATACGTTCGAATTATATTCAAAATAAATTTCTCATTGATAGTATTTAAAATAATCATTTTAAATATGCAAAATTCGCTAAAATTGCCAAAATAAAAATTTTAAATTGGCTCGTATTTTCCGGGTTGTTACATCTATCGTGTAGGTTATACTTTCAAGATTATGAATGAGAGCATGGTTTTCAAGAGAAATTGGCACTTCTTGTTTTTGGTTTGATGCATATATAAATACAAAGATTTCCCTTGAATTTTGTTTTGAGAACATAAGAGATTTTTAGCATGTTTTGGTCCAAGCATGCTTTATGATAAAAATCAAGAGTTTTGCTAAAAAATAAGGTTTTGAAAAAAAAATGAACAAAGTGTATGTACAATGAATGGCATTTAAAATTATTCTATGCATAAGTGTTACCCTTCCTATATGAAAAAAAAAGAATTTAAACAACCGTTATCAAATATATGCTATCATACATACATAAAAGAAAATTGCAATTTAAACCTTGACATGTTTGAAATATTTTGAAGTCTTGATTTTTAAATCATATTTGTAAATACGTACTCACGGTCAATTAATGTTTGTGTTTGCGATCTGTAACGGCCCGGGAAAATTTGACGCTCGAATTTTCAACAACAATACTTAATCCCGTATTACTTGTCAAAAATCCAAGTATCGAACCCCAAACTGTTAATAGAAAGAAGTTAGAGGATGAGAAATAGGAAGAAAGAAATTTTAGAATAGAAGAAAGAAGAAGAACACATCAGAATCTGACAGCGGAACGAGTAAATATAATATAACAAATCTCTTTGAAAAGAAGACTGTATATATACATACCATTTTATCAGAGTAAACATACATCAATCACAGCGGAAATACTTGTATAACTAACGGTGAACCCTCCTGCTTCCAACTCTGAAACTTGTAGCGGAACCTAACCTGTAAATATGCTTGGCCTGACCCGAGCACATTTGATTTAAAACAAAAACACACCGGGTCAGTCTGGAATACTTTCAGTAATAAATTCACAGCACACACAACTTGTTTAACTTTGGAAAATCCCTTTGAAATAAAAAGATAATAGTAAGACCAGCCCACACATAAACATGGACGGTTTTTACCTTACTATAACCCAAAACGTTTTTGAAATCAATATCTTTTCTGATATTATCATAGTGTCTAAATACAAGTAAATATCAATTTAGAGGAACGCTTGCATCTCACGCTCCCCATATATAGTATACAAACCAAAACCGCGGGCGCTTATTGGATATTGGATTCCAACTTGACAAGGTATGGGTCCACCTTCCGAACGTGTATCTCTAGAGGCGAATACACTGGGTTTAACAAGAACGTCTTGCAACCCGGCCCACACATGACCGACCACTCATTTCGCTTGAGTGTATCGAATGTATATCACCGACGGTTGGGCTCAAACCACCGTCTCCCGAAAAGGGACAGCATCGATAGATACAAGAAGCAAAAGGAATTTCTCTAGATAGGTGATTATACACCCTAATGGGAGCGACCCACATAGCCATGCTGCCTGCCCGATTTTCTGTCATTTCCCGGTTGATGAGGCTTGAGGCTACGTTTTATCATCACATCAGATTCACTTCGAATGCCACATTGTCAGATCCATCGAAATCACTTAATTGACGTCTACAACAATACATTACGTGTTAGCTAAAGAAGTTTCCTTCTCTGCTTCCACTCTTGGTACGGCTGGAGAAATCAATGTACATGACCTTTCTGGAAATACTCTGTCAGACATCCATCCATACAAGTCATCCAGGAACAGGATGAACCGAAGGCACTCTCCTACTGCATCCTAGGTATCACCCTATAGATCAGTTGCGAGAAGTCCTTGCAATCCGAAGATTTCAATCACGACAGAATCACAAGTCAAAATATCTTCGGGAGCGACCCTTAGAAATCGAACGAGTAGTTCTTCCGCTCATGAAGATCAACGGTCTTCAATGCTCCATCTCGACCATCTTCTGATATCTTCGACGTTACGTATTTGCTGGTTGGAATGGTTTTCGAATATAAATTCGATCCCGGTCTTTCCGTACCAACAATCGATAAAAGGCCAAACTTTGATAGTCGGTGATTTAACTATCAAATCATAATAGTGTATCTCAGTGGACTGGCAGCTCAGGTCCTTTATATGAAATATCTCATAAAACCAATTTATCGATTTCTTATAATCGACTTCATAACTTTATCTTAACAAAACTCTTATGGGTTTCGTTACTTGAAAACATTACTCGCTACTCGCTTTAGAACAACATATTTACCAAGCTCTTTTTTTCTTTTCATTTCCTTTGTTTGGAAATATTGCCATATTTTATAAATCAGTTTTTATTTCCTCTTTGGTCGTTAACATCGTATAATTACCTCAAAACCCTTTTTACTTTCTCTTTGATTTGAAATCATGGTTATAGTTCAATAAATCCACTTTCCCTTTTCCTTTATTATTTCCATATCGTTATATTCTTATTCAATCAACGACAAATATTTAATTACCAAAATCTCTTTCTTATCATGATTAACCCACTTCGCTTAATCTCGTTCCCAGGTGAACGCTTGTTTTAAAATCCTTGTTTTGGGTAAAACCCCTTTTTCATACTCGTTTATACGATTTGAATTAGATTCAATTCCTTTCGATGCTAATCCATTTTTAAAGGTTTGTTTAAAATAAATGATAAATTCCATTTATCACAAAACATCTCGATAATCACTTCTCTATACATTACAAACAAATATCGTCTTTCGATAATAGCGGAGCCGTTCAAGTTGGGGTATTCCAATTACCTCTCAGACCTTGATCGACAACGTTCTTATCTCAAGATAGATAAAAGCATATAATTTAAAACCAATGTCAAACCATCTCAATAATCCAATATGTTATTCCCATTTCCATTTATCTTGGTTTTATAAACCATTTTCTTTCATTTGAAAACCCACTTTTCATATTAATTTCTTTTTCTTAATTGAGAAAAACTCTGATTGGAATGTACGCCTTAGGTTGCACCCATATTTACAAATCTTGTTTATACGATTTGAAACAAATTCAAATCCCTTTCATACTAATCTATCCATAACTTATATTTATTTTAAAGGAAATTTCAAGTCTTTTAAATGTCAATCCCTTTGATTTGATCAATTTAAAACAAATTGACACAATCGTCAAATTCCAACTTTAAACGGTTGATTTTCGCCCACCGTACATATCAGTTAACCATTAACTGATTTACGTTATCATTTCTTCCTTAAATTTATTAAATAACTTAATAAATTTAAAACATCAGTTAATTGATTATAAAAACAATTATTTCATTTCACTAACCCGTAGGTTAGTTCCTGACTGCAGTTCATGAATGACTGCAGTTCATAAATAACAGGATAAACAGTTGGTTCCTGCCAACCATAACCCTCAGTTAAGTGGCTATCTGACTTCTATTCAATTTCTCTTCTTAAATTAATTAAATAACTTAATTAATTTAAAACATCGGTTAATTGTTTTGTAAAAACAATTATTCTCTTTCACTAACCCATCGGCTAGTTTCTGACCTCTGTTTGTACAACTGCGTAGAAATTCACTATATAAACTTTTAATCATCGCATTTCTAAAACATGATTTTAAATTTATATATATAATTATAAAACTTCTTATTTATTTTAAAATAAAATAAAATAACCTCAAAAATTTAATTTAGTTATAAAATAAATTTTATAACTTGAAACTGCGTCTGTTCGCCTGACGACAAAACGATGTTTTGAAAACTATAGATTTAAACCCTCACTGCCAACCACTGTCGACTGATTAAAAATCACATCAACGGTCACATCAATTCAACCATCAACAGTCAATAGGTTTTGATGTCACTTGGGGTTCAAACAGTTCATGTGCAACCAGTATAAAAATAAACAACACACACAATTTATTTTGAGGAATCCGGTCGGATCCCTCCAATCTGTCCTTCTCTGCATCACAGATGGTTATCACATTTAAATAAATAATTTAACAGAAATGATAAAACAAACATCCCTCTAATCAACCATAAGCAACCAATGCAGTCAATCAACCAGTATTTATTTTTTTATGGATTTATCACATCATAGTAGTCCAGAAAAGTGTGAGAATTAACTCACCATTCTTTGGATTGACGATCAATTCAGCGTTGTTTCATATATATTTAAACAAGCGTTTAAAGATATATGAAATTCCGGTTGCTTTCAAATCCCTTTTCGATTCAGCTCGGCAGCGTACTGCTTTTCTCCATGATTCCAACGACATTTGTTTCGTGCAATTCTGTTCACGAACGCACCGAAGATACGCATTAAAAGATTAAGGTAATTAATGAATCATTAATAAATTAATAATTAAATTAATTACCCTAACTACTAATTACTAATCAATGACGTGGTCTGATCTCTCCTTTTACCGAACGCACCTGTTTCAGACAATCACAGCTCCATTTCCGCCCTTTTATTCCACCTTCTCCACCGCTACACATAGAAACGCCCAGTAAAACACCGTCCATCCTTCCATGCCCCATCCTTCTTTTACGTTCTACATCTTTCTTTCTTTCTTTTTTTTTTTTTTTTTTTTTTTTTTTTTTTTGCTGCGCATGCAATCTCACTGTATGCTTGCACTTCCCTTAGCTGGCACTCCCTCTTCTAATCTTCTTCTCACGAAATACATGCTACAGGCACTTCCCACAACTACAATCCTACTTCCCATACCAACTTCCTTCCCTCTTTCTTCTTCTTCTTTTTTTTCTTCTATACTTCATGCGCTGCATCCCTCCATGAACAATGCTCCCAATACACCATGCTTCATGCAAGCCACTCACCGCCTTTCCCTTCCAGCGCAAAACACCACTTCCCATACGTTTGCTCCTGTAGTTTCATTTCATTTTTTTTTTTTTATAGAATGTAAGTTTGCGGTTTCAGTCAGGAGGGGAAACACAGCGAAAAAAGAAATGGACAAAACAGGAGGGGCGAGAGGGTATATATACATGAAGAAGCTTGGGGATCACGGTTGTAGTGGCGTGCAAGGCACGAAAACAAACGGCGTGGTCGGCAAGGATAGGTTATATATATCCCTTAAATAGAAAGGTTGACCATTCGAAATCTCATTAACTAATTTCCAGTTTCATAGCGGATGATTACCCTATATGCCCCACGCTATGATTAGTGTATTTCACATTACAACCAAGCAACCATTTCAAATCGAATTCACTTATTAAAACCCAATATTCATTCGAAATCTCATTAACTAATTTCTATTCAATTTAGTTAATTCCATTCAATAAATCAAAATCTGGTTTCTGTTTCAAAAATCATATTCATTTACACAACTTGAATTCGCATATATTTGACAGCTCAACTCTGAAATTTTCTAAATAGAAACTTCGGATTTTCTTGCTTAAAATCCTCTTATAATATTAAATAAACCATTATGGTTTTAAAACGATTCTGGCGCTGTTTTTCTGAAAATTTGATTTTGACATATCTCAAAATCTATACGACGAAATTCAGATTTTTCTCCTTCATTAGGAAACTATTATCAAATCGGTCCTGACGTTTCTTGTTTCAAAGAAATCCGACTTCAATTGAGTCCTGTATACTCGATTGAAGTTCGAATCGCTATTTTACGAACTGCAGTGCTGCGGCGAGTTCGTTTTTAATTATATTTATATATATAAACTTTTAAACTTCGTTAAAATTGAATTCAACTTCGGTTTAACCTTATTTGAATTCCTCGATTCAAATTCCAATCTCACTTTTGAATTCTATATTTCAAATCCCAATTCCTTTTCAATTTGATATTCAAATTCAATATTTGAATTTCTATTTGAATTCCCTATATTCAAATTCTATGTTTGAATTCATTTGAATTCTCTTATTCAAACTCTATTTTTAAATTCCATTTTTAACTTCTACATTCCAATTTCTATATTTGAATTCTATTGGAATTCAAATATTCAAACTCCTTTTTAAATTCTAGATTCAAAATTCCATTATAACTCCCATTGAAACTTCGTTGATATTTGACTCCGAAAAGGAAATCCATTATAATTCAATTAAAATGTTTAAAAAAAAAGCACTTCGAACGGTATATTGCTTAGTAACACAGGCATGGACCTCTCGAGTACTTCATGCCAAAGTAACAAAACTGATTGATAGGTTGCATATATGTTCAGAATGCACCAGCTATTTCTCCCCCTAAGACATTGACCATACATTGAATCAAATCAATACAGTGAAACTGAAAACTTACCACGTGATACACTACAGCAACTCTAAAGCATAAAACTTAGGCATGATGGGTACTGAGCAAATATATTTATCTGCACACCTAAATAAAAAAATAAAAAAATAAAAATAAAAAAATATAGCTACTGATCAAATCGGCTTGTGTTCTCAAATCAAAGTACCTACCTTACCCTACAACGTGATAGCCAAGTTTTCTTGGCTAGCAAGTATTGTGACCATTACGTTTTCTGTCCTTCAACTGCTATGGCAAACCTAAAACAGTAGAGAACCAATTAAAGAGAAAGTATAAAACTATTCTAAACTGTCCATCTAGCCGACCTACACTTGTACCCTTTGGTCCCTTTCCTCATCTCTAAGCATACGGCTACCCTCCCAGATAGAAAAGAAAAACACACTAGCAGTGGATAGCCAGGAACACACACTGCCAGTTGATAAAATTGAAATAAGAAGCAGTACCTAGTCTAAAACTGTCTGCCAGCCCATGGGTACCATACGCCTTGGCAACCAAGGTATTGAAATATTATAAATACATAAGGATGACTGCAATTATTTTGCAGCTTCAGAAAAATCAGCAATAGCCGAACAGCTTCATTGCTTGTAAACAAAATCAAGATCAAACAAATTATTTTCTCATCTAGAAATCTCGGAAAATAAGTATATTTTGAGTCTTGGCTATTTTCTCTTCAGGATAGTGTATGTATCATTGGGATGGATGTAGGGACTGTCGAAAGCACGGAGCGTGGTTCTGTGTATTATGGGGATTGCGGAACACATGTTCGAAGCAGTACGAGGTCAAAAGTGAGAGAAGTCATGCGTACTGGTTTGGTTCCTAAACCGAAGTGATGTGGTGATGGAGCGTTCAAGGGCGAAGGCTCAAGCGTTGCTAGTTTTGGTTTTAGCTGAGTAGAGTAAATGGGAGGAGCTGATAGAGTTCTTGAAATAGCGGCGTTCAGTTTATTAAGGACTGTAGTATGGCATGAGGTTTAAGGTGCGGAATGGCAAGAAATTAGAGCAGCAACAGTACAAGAGGTTTTCGAAAATGATATTATAGTAGAAAGTGTTTGGGGAAGAAGGCCTGCCGTGGACGGATAGGTGAAATTATGGACTGCTCAATATAGGGTGCGGCCCAGTAGTGTTGAAAAAAAAAACGAATAAATATATAAAGCTCAAATAAGGGGCATGTGTGTGGAAATGGGAGAATACCCGTGACTTGGGTTCAGAATTGTAAACAGAAAGGAAGAACTGTTGTATTGGATCAAACGGTTGTCGGTTCAAGAATGGAGTTGGGCTTTATTATTCCACAGTGAAGCCCAATGGAGAAAAGGGATATATATATATATTGAAATATGGCGGGCTCATTATTTACCAACTGACGAGTGGGGCACGAAGGGTTACTGGAAATGGCATTGGGTACAAAAGGGACGGGACTGATATGAAAAGGAGGATGGGCTAAGCGAAAACAAAGGACCAGCACATTTATAAGGAAAAGCCAGAACTTAGGAAATGATAAGAATCTAACAGGATCAGATCAGCATTTTGTTCGAGCAAACGTGGTTGCAACAACCTTATGGGGCGCCGCCTACCGCATTGGAATCGTGCGGACGCAGGCTACCCGATGGTTCTAGTCTTGAGAGATTTGGAGATCATTTCAATTTATGGAAGAATTAAAATGTCTGGTGCAATCAACTGACGCAAATCGTTATTTAACGGTTAACGCGCCAAGGTGAGTAAATTCACTAACTCTCTTTTTATTTAAAATATTTTAATTATATTTTAAATAATGGTTGAATGCTGTGAGATGGTTGTTTAGGCAAATTATGGTTAAATTGGTTGAAATATTACATATCGTTGCATATGTACACATCACCGGTTGGATACTGATTTCATCGATTTTAATATTCCCTAGGATGGAACCAGTGTTAATTGTTGACTAACATCGGTGCATGCAGGAAACCGGTTGGTGGAATCCAACTGGATTCCTCAATATTTATATGTACTGTGTGTTTTATATAGATGCACTGTTTGAACCCAAATGACTTTTGAAACCTTGTGTTAATATTAGCGTTGAATGGAAATTCGAACGTTATTTTGATTTAATCAATAGATGATATCGATTAAGAAAGTGGCAACAACCAACCGTAAATGTATCATTTGTTTTAAACCGCTATTGTTTTACCAAATCCCACCGTGTGCGAAGCACGTGTTTCACCATACTTACTAAATGCTTTGGTAAGTAGATTCTTATATTGATAAGATTAATAAGTATGTAGGCGGAGATGAACTTGATGATTAATAACAAGTATTTATTGTTTTAAGAACAAGTAAATGAGATATATACAAATGGATTATGGTTGATTCATATTAAGTAAGATTAGTTAGAATCGATTATTGTTTATTTAATAGTAAATGAGATTATTTAGAAATAAATTATTTTTCTATAGAAATCGATACAAGTGAAATTATTTGGATTTATAAATGTTATTTATTCAAAATGAAAAGATTTGTTAGAATTGATTAGTGGGTTAATCATGGCTATATATTTATCAAGCAAACTGTTTTGATCAATAATTGGTTATTTAATTAAATTAGATTGGGATGATTAATCTAATATAATAAATTAACGAATAATTGGTTTAGTTTAAATAAGATTTTTAAAGTATAAGGGATTTGTCTAAAGAAGACAAAGCGAAGAGGAATGTTTAAAAAGAGATTTGTCTAAGAAAGACGAAGCGGAGAAAAATGTTTAAAATGGGTTTGAACAAGGGAGTTGAAGCTAATGTAAATAACCGAGTTTTCAAAATAAGGATATGGCGTCATAAAACCATATTTAAAATATAACAAGAAGTATGGTTGACTGACTTTAAAGTATAAGGAATTAGAGTTACAAACTTATATCTATTCTAAGGTAAGAACGTCGTCGATCAAGGTCTGAGAGGTAATTAAAATACCCCAACTTGAACGGCTTCACAATTATCGAGGGATGGTATTTGGTTTGTAACGGAAAGAGATATCAAGATTTTTGTAACGAAAAGAGATGTTAAGTTTTTTGTAATAAAAAGAGATGTCAAGAAATTGTAACGGAAAGAGGTGTTGAGATTAATTATAAAGTGGAATATAGTAGCATATTGCAAGTCTCAGAACTATAGCAGTAAAGTAACGCTGTTGACTAGGCTTAAAGCGTGACTGTTATGTCAAGATTAGTTATAAAGGGATATGGCAGCGTATAGCAAGTTTGAACTGTAACGATAAATGAAACGCTGTTAACCAAACTTAAGCGTGATGTTTATATACAGTAGCACTTCCTAGGGAAGGGAAGCAGCTTGTTTTGAAATTCACTTATTCAAAAGTAATAAGTAATGACGTTTGTCCAAAGAAATATAAGAACGAATGTTAAAGTGCCTGTGATTGGTGTGATATTGGTTATACAATTGGATGGATGTTGTTTTTACTTCGATAGTTAAACAACCGACTATCGAAGTGTTTTGACCATCGTTGTCTATACGGGGAGACCGGTTGGATATACTATCTGAAACCACTCCGTATAGGCATAAGCGCTGCGAATTATGATGAAAAAAATTGAAGACGGGGTGAAGTGCAAGGGTCGTCCGGTTCAGAATGGTGCTTTCTGTTTGTTCAGTCCCAGGACAACTTGTATGGACGAATGCCTGACTGCGTATTCTTAGAAGATCACCTAAGACGTTCTTTTCAAGATATTACGTCTGGTGGCGGAGAAATTCGTTTCTCTTAGCTTTTATACCCGTAATATTTTGGGAAGATCAACTAGTGATTTGACGGGTTTGACGATGTGGCATTCAAAGGGTATGGTGGCTAGATGTCCTAAAAGGTAAACGTAGCCTCAAGCTTCACAACCGGGAAATGACAAAAAAATCGGGCAGGCAGCATGGCTATGTGGGTCGCTCCCATTAGGGTGTATAATCACCTATCTAGAGAAATTCCTTTTGTTTCTAAATCTATCGATTCTGCCCATTCGGGAACGGTGGTTTGAGTCCAACCGTTGGTGATATACATTCGATACACTCAAGCGAAATGAGTGGTCGGTCATGTATGGGCCGGGTTGCAAGACGTTCTTGTTGAACCCAGGTGTATTCGCCTCTAGAGATACATTATCGGAAGGTGGTCCCATACCTTGTCATAGTTGGAATCCAATCTCCAATAAGCGCCCTGCGGGTTTTGATTTTATACTATATATGTAGAGCGTGAGATGCAAGCGTTCTACTATTTGGTTATTTATTTGATTAGACATTATCATAATATCACTGGATTTTGATATCAAAAATGATTTGGGTTATAGTAAGGTAAAAAGCCGTCCGTGTTTATGTGTGGACCGGTCTTACTATTATCTTTTCTTTCAAAGGATTTTTGAAGTTAAACCATATGGTTGGAATTTACTCACACCAGTCCCATGACTGACCCAGAGTTTATTTTGTTTTGTTTTCCCTAAACTCTTGGGTGCCCAAATTTGTACGGGCAGTCAAGTGTTTCAGGCCTTTACAGATACACTTGGAGGAGCTGAAGCCGAAGTCTTCACTATTGATTATTTAGAGTTATTTCCGATGCATCAAATGTTATGTTGTACTCTGATATGGTATGTATATACAATACAGTTTGTATTTCAAAGTTATGTTATACAATATATTTTATTCGTTCCGCTGTGAGATTCGTGTTTACTCTGATTATGTTCAGCTGTGTTCTTCTTCTTCTCCTATTCTATTAGTTCTATCTTTTCTATCTCATCCTCTAACTTCTTTCTATTAATGGTCCGGTATTTTCGATGTATGAACAGTCGACGCTGGGTTTTGTGTCGATTTTCGGAGTCGAAAATTCCTGGGTCGTTACAGTGGTATCAGAGCTAAAGGTTAAGTGATTACCTTGGCTCTGTGGCGTGACTCAATAGAGATGGAGTTAGTAATACTCTAGATTGAGTTTGAGTGTGTATATATGAGCGCGTATTTATAAATTTATATAAAAACTGTTTATATTGTGTTGATTGATCTGTTGAGTGGTATATAAATTCCAGATCGACGCGTTTAGCTGACGAGGTCGATAGGGATTTATCAACGCTTGGATAGAGGATTTCGACATAGTATTGTTTTGAAAGAGAGTAAATGAAATAATTTTACTCGAAATATATTTTGATATAAAGAAAGCATATATATTGGAATTATCTAATATATATTGAATGTGTTGGGTGAACTTATTATCGAATAAGATTTATAATTGAATTGGTTATATAAATAACCAATCGAAATATTTTATACATATAATATGTAAATCAGATGAACTGAATCTGAAATTTAAACCAGAATTGGAATTAAAATTCTGAAACATGAAATTGTTTGTAAATGAAATTGGAATTAAATATATGGAATTTTAAGATCCTGGGGAAATTTTGAAATATTATCCAAGTTTCGAAAAAATATTTTTGAAGTAATTTCAAATAAAAGTATTTGAATATGAGTTTTAAAAGTGATATAGTATTGAACTCACTTTGATCGCTGGAAAATAATTCCGATGATGAACCGCGGCATCATCAGTGTTCGTTTTCGAGTTTCTAAGTGATGGATTACTACCAAAGATTTTGTTTTGAAGTAAGTTGTTCAGAAATTCAAATGTTTTGAATTGCTATGTTATGAATATATATGTATATTATTTCAAACTGATTTGAAACAAAACCCCAGGAATTTGAATTCTGAAATTAAAATTTACTTATGAAGTAAATAAACAGCGAATTTAAATAAGTCAAATAAAATTTGAGTTGAATTGAAGCCAAATAAGTGGAAATCGTACTGGAATAAGGATTTGACTTGGCAAAGTAGTTTGAGTTGTGAATTGAGATTGGGAATGGAACCGAACTTGGTTTGGAAATTTGATTATTTGGAATTGGAATTGGACTGGAATTTGAAGAAGAAATTTGTGTTGGGATTATTGATTGAGAATAAACTGACTGGAGATCGGTTGGAGATGCATTTGGGTATGCTGAACGGATTGCAAATGGAAGCGAGAAAGTTGGATGCCCAATGAAGGGAGAAGGCCCAGAGTGGCGTGTTGTAATAGTACCGAATGAACAGTGCAGCGGAGAGATTGATGAAATTCTCTGAAAATTAAAATGTTGGAAAATTTTCAGAATTTTGAAAATTTTCGTTACAAAGAAGGGAATTAATATTTTGATCAGTTCAGTTGAAAACTGAAATTATGAAGTAAACCAAAAAGATTTTTAACCTGTTTACAACAGAGACTGTAGCATTTTTCCAAGCTTAGCAATTTCGAGGACGAAATTATTTTAAGGGGGAAGGAATGTAATGTCCCGCATTTTTACCGGTCCGTAATTGAATATTTAAATCAGTTTAAATATTGAATTCTTAATATAAGTGGATTTATATATTAATTAAAACGGAGTTGAACGTATAAAAATATATATTAAATATAATCAAGCTCATAACGACGCTGCAGTTCGTAATTTAACGTTATGAACTTCAACTGAGTGTACAGAATTCGTTATAAGTCGGATTTTCTCGAAACAAGAAACGTTAGAATCTGTTGAACTGTATCTTTCTAACAGAAGTGAAAAAACCAAGATTTCGCGTTATAGATTGCGAGTTATATCCAAATCAAATGTTCGAATAGTCGCTATAGAAACATTTATCGACCGTAACGGTTTATCCGATATAACTAGATATCGGTGTCGAATTTAGATAAGGTTCTTTTGAGGCATAGTGATAATTTAATTTTTAAAATTTTACTGTAATTTTTAATTAATTTAATACGCAACTTTTATTTGGAGTATTTTGCACCCTATATCAATATTTTGGGGTTTCAAAATATGAGTCAACCTACCGATATTATTATATTTTTTGGATCGTGACACCCAGCTTGGCACTACGGTATTTTTATTTTCGTTCGTAACGGCTTGCGTGCGAACTAAGTTTTATATATAAACTGGTAACAAAGTGGAGGAAAAAAAAAAAAAAAAAAAAAAGCACTTCGAACGGTATATTGCTTAGTAACACAGGCATGGACCTCTCGAGTACTTCATGCCAAAGTAACAAAACTGATTGATAGGTTGCATATATGTTCAGAATGCACCAGCTATTTCTCCCCCTAAGACATTGACCATACATTGAATCAAATCAATACAGTGAAACTGAAAACTTACCACGTGATACACTACAGCAACTCTAAAGCATAAAACTTAGGCATGATGGGTACTGAGCAAATATATTTATCTGCACACCTAAATAAAAAAAATAAAAAAAATAAAAATAAAAAAATATAGCTACTGATCAAATCGGCTTGTGTTCTCAAATCAAAGTACCTACCTTACCCTACAACGTGATAGCCAAGTTTTCTTGGCTAGCAAGTATTGTGACCATTACGTTTTCTGTCCTTCAACTGCTATGGCAAACCTAAAACAGTAGAGAACCAATTAAAGAGAAAGTATAAAACTATTCTAAACTGTCCATCTAGCCGACCTACACTTGTACCCTTTGGTCCCTTTCCTCATCTCTAAGCATACGGCTACCCTCCTAGATAGAAAAGAAAAACATAATGAATAGTTTTAAATCCCTTAAATGGGAATAATAACCAAATAATCGTTTGGATTTGAAACACTTTGATACTAAATCCCTTAAATAATAACTAAATGTAAGAGATTATATATTTTTAAATAATAACGAACCGGGATTTTCGACTCCGAAAATCAACATCAAACTACCGTGTTGACCATTCAGACATCGAACATTCCAGATCATTAATAGAAAGAAGTTAGACGGTGAGATAAGAAAAAAAGAAATATTAGAATAGAAGAAGAAGAAGAACACCACACAGAGTCTCACATCGCAGCGGAACAAAATATAATACAGAAATAAATCTTTATTGAGAACTTTTAAAATGCTTACAATATCAGAGTACACATCTGGACAGTGATAATAATCTGTCCTCATATAACACACAGCGGAATAGTAATATCATACGTCTGGACTCTTCCAGCTCGTCTCTTCACAGCAGTCGATAACCTGAACCTGTACAACCCGGCCTAACCCGAGCATTTACAAAACACCGGGTCAGTCTGGTGAACCAGAGTGAGATAAACTCGCACAGTAATAAGGATGAACCATCCAATCATGATTTTAAAGTTCAAAATCTTTTCAGAAGAAAGGATAATCGTAAGACCAAATCCACACATAAACACGGACGGTTTTTACCTTACGATAACCCAAAACAGTTTTGAAACCAATATCTTGTTCTGATATTACAATAATGTCTAAATACAAGTAAATAGCAATCTAGTGGAACGCTTGCATCTCACGCTCCACATATATAGTATACAATCAAAAACTGCGGGCGCTTATTGGGAATTGGATTCCGACTTTGACAAGGTATGGGTCCACCTTCCGATAGTGTATCTCTAGAGACGAATACACTGGGTTCAACAAGAACCTCTTGCAACCCGACCCTCACATGACCGACCACTCATTTCGCTTGAGTGTATCGAATATATACCACCGACGGTTGGGATCAGCAACCGTCTCCCGACAAGGGACAGCATCGAAACATAGATTAAGAAACAAATAGGATTTCCTCTAGATAGGTGATTATACACCCTAATGGGAGAGACCCACATAGCCATGCTGCCTGCCAGATTTTTGTCATTTCCCGGTTGATGAGGCTTGAGGTCAGAGTCTATTCTTGAACATCTGATCGCCATTTACTTTGAATGCCACATCGTCAAATCCATCAGATATCACTAATTGATATCCACAAAAATACTCTAGCTGGAAGCTAGGAGAACGACGATTCCCCGCCAACAACTATCGTACGTTTGAAGAAATCAACGTACGTGACCCTTTGGAAATACTCTGTCAGACATTCGTCCATATACGTCATCCAGGAACAGGATGAACCGAAGGCACTCTCCTACTGCATCCAATATAGGAATCACCCCATGGATCAGTAGCGAGAAGTCCTTGCAACCCGTAGATTCCAACCACGACCGAATCACAGCTTATCTCTGCTTGCCAGGCAGAGAATATTAGTGGTCCTTCCGTTTATGAAGATCCCCGGTCTTCAATGCTCCATCTCGACCATCTTCTGAGATCTTCACGTATTTGTTGGACGGAATGGTTTCCGAATATAAATTCGATCCCGGACTTTCCATACCAACAATCGTATTGGACAGATTTGATAGTCGGTGTTTTAACTATCAAAATATACAGTGTTTCAAACATGACACTCCAATGAGTTTACTGGTTCAGTATTCAACATCACTTGGCCTTTAATTAAAATGATTTACTTTTAAACTTCTAATTTCAATCTTTAAAAATACGATAATTGGATAACTCCAATTTGATTTAACTCTAATCGATTAACTCTAATTGATTAACTAATACTCGACTCAAAACCATTCGCTTGACCCTAGATCACAGCGATCACAATGGTTACGCCTGATTCCCTCAGGAAACATCCGACCGCCATAGGCTATCTGCAGCCCTGCGAATTACGCTAGCAGTCGTACGAAATGGCAACTCAGCCGTATAATTATGTTTGGCTAATTCTATCTCGAATAGCTATATTTAATTACCCATTTTGAAATCTCATTTAAAATTCTCCTTTTTACTTGATCTCGTTTTCAAATAACGTTAATGTAAAGTTAACGCTTTACACTTTAAATCTCACTTAAAACTCTGGTTTATAATAAACCCTTTTATCGTAATCTCCTTTCACTTAATTCATATAATTTAGTACGTTTATTTCCTTTCACGATGACACAGGTTTTTTATCTTTGCTTGATGGAATCGGTTTGCAGAAGGAAGAACGATGGGCAGAAATGAAATGAGTGGTTTTGGTGAGGACCATTTAACGAGTGCGATGAGTAAATTTATAGATTTGAGAGCAGACAAAATGTACAACTCCATTAAATCCTGTGTTTCTTAGATTTGCAAAGGGGCAGACAAATTTTACAGCTCAAGAAGAAGATAGCTGCGCGCTATCAGTTTTAGGGTGACCTTGCTTATATTAGGTCGGCTGATAAACACTGAAAATATTATAAATTTGAATTTTAAATTAAAACACCTTGTGGTCCTCAACCCGTAAATCTAAATTGCTATTGTAATGAGCAACGTTTCCAACGTTATTTCCTCAACCTAATGGATTCTGAAATTAAAGAAGAGAACAAAATTTAAATTGAAATTTATATTAAATTTAATTTCTTGAAATATAAATCGATTTTAAAATAGTTAAATCTATTGATAACAAAATTTTATTTATCATTCTAATTCAATATAAAAATACAAACTAATCGATAGAATCGTTTTGATTTTATTTTAACTTCGTGTTCAGTTATATTTTGTTCTCGTATTTCGATTATTTGATCGAGAATCCACTATAAGAATTCTTTTATATTGTTAATTCAATGTTTAAACGATACTAAATATTTAAAACTAATCGTTCAAAAACCTGGGTCGTTACATTCTTCCCCCCTTAAAATAATTTCGTCCTCGAAATTGCTTAGGTAGAAAAATGATACAAATCCATTACTTTCCAACCATCCACTTATGTTGAAACTCAACTCCTCATATTTCAACAAATTTAATTCCACCAAAATCTTTGGTCTTCTTCATTCAATTCGAATGATCTACGATCAATCCATTTATATCCAATCTATATTTCAATAAACCTATTCAAATTGATTCTAATCAATTCATTCACTTCGACCCATTTAACTTGTTTAAGTTAAATTTAAATTCCAGAATTCAAATCCCTGGGTTTTCATTTCAAATTCTTCTGAAATCACATAAATGTATACTTATTTTTATTTTCATCTCAATTCAAAACATTTGAATTTTCAATCTACTTGTTTTCTTTCAAAACAAATTTCCATCAAAACTTTCTAAGGTAGCAATCCATCACTTAGAAACTCGGAAATGAACACTGATGATGTTGCAATCATCATCAGAATAATTTCCCAGCCACTGAAGTGAGTTCAGTGCTTTATTATTTCAAAATCCATGATTTTCTTTCAAATCCTTTAAAACAAATCTATATTATTTTAATATACTTTGAAAAATATTTTTCAACTTCCCAGGATTTTGAATTCTTAATTCTGGTTTGAATTAAATTCTAATTCATCTCATTTGTATATTTAATTCCTATACAAATTTTATTTTGGTTATAAATAACCATTCTAAATTTATAATCTCATTTGATTATAAAATCAACATCCAACACATCCATATAATAATAATTCTAGAAAATTATTCTTTCTATATCAAAAATATAATTTTGGGTAAAATTGTTTCATCTACCCATTTGGAAACAATACCATGTTGTATTTTCTGTTCAAATGTTTAGAAATCCCTATCGACTTCGTGGCGTCCCACGATTCGACCAGAATTCATAAACCACTCACAGACTAGCCAACACAGTATAAAACAGTTTTTATATCAAATAACAAATACGCTCTCTCGTATATATACACACTCAACTCATTCTAGAGTACTACTAACTCTATCTCTAATGAGCACATGCCACACAAGCCTAGGTATTCGCTCAACCTGGCTCTGATACCAACTGTAACGACCCGCAAATCCGTGCTATCTGAGTTGACTAAAACGCCACACGTCCAACTCAAATAACACAGAAATACGACTCATTATTAGAAAGAAGTTAGAGGATGAGAAATAGAAAGAAAGAAATATTAGAATAGAAGAAAACGAAGATCACAACTCACAGCGGAACAAATAAAATATATTATATAACATAAGCTTCGAAATACAAATCTGTTTTGTACATACATACATACCATCATCAGAGTACACATAACATTTGATTCAGCGGAAGTAACTCTAAATAACTAACGTTGAAGCCTCCTTCTTCAAGCTCCTCCAAGTGTATCTGTAAAAGCCTGAAACACTTGACTGCCCGTACAAATTGGGCACCCAAGAGTTTAGGAAAAACAAAACGAAATAAACTCTGGGTCAGTCATGGGACTGGTGTGAGTAAACTCCAACCACTTGTTTAACTTTTAAAATCCTTTTCGAAAGAAAAGATAATAGTAAGACCAGCCCACACATAAACATGGACGGTTTTTACCTTACTATAACCCAAAACACTTTGATACGAAAATCTAGTGATATTATAATAATGTCTACATCAAATAAATAACCAAATAGCAGAACGCTTGCATCTCACGTTCCACATATATAGTATAAAATCAAAAACCGCATGGCGCTTATTGGAGATTGGATTTCCAACATGACAAGGTATGGGACCACCTTCCGATAATGTATCTCTAGAGGCGAATACACCTGGGTTCAACAAGAACATCTTGTAACCCGGCCCACACATGACCGACCACTCATTTCGCTTGAGTGTATCGAATGTATATCACCAACGGTTGGACTCAAACCACCGTTTCCCGAATGGGCAGAATCGATCGATTTAGAAACAAAAGGAATTTCTCTAGATAGGTGATTATACACCCTAATGGGTGCGACCCACATAGCCATGCTGCCTGCCCGATTTTTGTCCTTTCCTGGTTGTTGAGGCCTGAGGCTACGCATACTTACCATTCATTGATAACACAATCACTTTGAATGCCACATCGTCAGATCCGTTAATCACTAGTTGAGTTTGCACAAATATTCTGGATATTATGCTAAGGGATAAATCCGTTGCAACCATATATATTCATACAGACCAACCCATTTGATCATTGGAAATACTCTGTCAGACATTCGTCCATTTACGTTCGTTCTGGGATTGAACGAAACCGAAGGCACTATTTCTATTAATAGAAAAAGCCCTTGCACTTCACTCCGTCTTCAATATATTCAGCATACTTGGTTCGCAACGCTAATGCCGATACGGAGTGGTTCTTCGGATAATAATCCAACCGGTCTCTCCATATTGACAACGATGGTCAAAAACTTCGATAGTCTGTGATTTAACTATCGAATAAAAACAAGTGTTCATCCAAACATATCAAACAAATCACTGGGCTCTTTAATTAATATTTCATTAATTAAATCTCTTTTCCATTTCCTCTATCAATATTTGTTAACCAAATATTTTCAATAATCATCCTTGGCCCTTTATGCCATTTGGAAAACGGTTTCAAATATTAACTTCTTTTATTTTCTATATATTAGAAAAATCTCTATTTGCAATTGGAAACAATTCCAATCATTTATCTCTATCCCCTTTTGTTTACAACATTCGATTTTTATATTCACTTTACTATCGAATTCAATACGTCGATACAATGATTTCAAATTATCAAAATATCTTAAAAATATTCTAACTCCTTAAATTCCCGGAAAATTTCGCCATAACCTCCCCTATATCGGGAGCATCGGGAAATTTCAAATAGCTTCCCGGTATCTTCCAATCTCAAAAAGAAAAAGAAAAAGCCAAGCGGCTTGCCGATACGGCGCATAAAACCCATATATGAATTTAAACATGTACCTTTTTGTCGGGCACATAAATAAAAATCTTCATATGCTTCATAACAAACCTGCTTACACATGTTCACCTGTTTTCCATTCAATTCAACTCAATCCATTCGTTTGAATTCAAATTTGAATCGTTTGAATTCGGTTTCGCTTAATTATTCTTTAATTAGCCCTTTTGCCTATTTCACTTCTTTGTTTGAACATAACATGTTCAAATAAAATATTTAACTCGTTCATAACCAAATTGAATCTAAATTTCAATTCTAGTTCTCTTTTCCATTTCGAATATAAATTTCAAATCGAATTTACTTATTCAAACCCCAATATCCCTTCGAAAACTCATTAACTAATTTCTATTCAATTTGGTTAATTCCATTCAATAAATCAAAATCTGGTTTCTGTTTCAAAAATCATATTCATTTACACAACTTGAATTCGCATATATTTTACAACTCAACTCTGAAATTTTCTAAAAAGGAAATTCGGATTTTTATTTGCTTAAAAATCCTTTTATAATATTAAATAAACCATTATGGTTTTAAAACGATTCTGGCGCTGTTTTTCTGAAAATTTGATTTTGACATAACTCAAAATCTATACGACGAAATTCAGATTTTTCTCCTTCATTAGAAAGCTATTATCAAACCGGTCCTGACGTTTCTTGTTTCAAAGAATTTCGACTTCAATTGGGTTCTGTATATTCAATTGAAGTTCGAATCGCCAATTTACGAACTGCAGCGCTACGGCGAGTTCGTTTTAATTATATTTATATTTATAAACCTTTAAACTTCGTTAAATGAATTCAACTCCCTTTTAATATACATATATAGATATATATATTCCAAATTCCATTTGAATCTTTACATTTCAAATTCCATAGTTTTAAATCCTGTACTCAAATCCCATTTGAAATCCTTTATTCGAATTTTCATTTCAAATTCTTTATTCGAATTCCATTTCAAATCCTTTATTCGAATTCCCACTTCAAATCCTCTATTCGAATTCCCACTTTAATTCAACTCCTTTTTGAATTTCTATAATTGAAATTCATACTTGAATTTAGATATTCAACTCCATTTTGAATTCCCTTTTTGAAATTCAAATATTCAAACCCCATTTGAATTTCTATGTTCAAATCTATTTCCAACTCTATTTGAATTAAAATATTCCAATTTTCTTTCAAACACAATTGAATTCTAAATTCGAATTCATTTACAAATACCATTTGAATTCTAAATTCAAATCCATTAGTTAAACTTCACATTTAATTTTCTTGAATCCCAATACCTTGATTTATTCCTTTGAATTAAATTCCACTTTAACTTCTATAATCAAATCCCTTTTTGAATGGTTATATTTGAAAATCATATTTGAATTTAAATATTTAACTTCATTTAAATTTCTATTTGAACTCTCATATTTCAATCCCATTGGAATTTCTTTATTCAAACCCATTTGAATTCCTTTGAATTCAAATTCCATTTCAAAACTATTTGGATTTCCTATTTTGAAATCCTATTTCAATCCTACTTTGAAATCCTACTTTCAAAGTTTATTTCAAATTCTATTTTTGAAATTTCATATTCAAACTTTTACTTGAATTCCTATATTCAATTTCATGTTCAAATTCAATACTTGAATTTCTATTTCGAATCGCTATTCAAATTTCATATTTGAATTCCATTTCAAATCTTTATTCAAATTTCATATTTGAATTCTTCCTTGAAATACTATATTTCAAATTCTATTTTATTCTTCTTTGAAATTCTATATTTCAAATTCTATTTTGAAATTCTACATTCAAATCTCTATTTGAATTTCTTTATTCGAATTCCTTCGAATTCACATTTTATTTTAATTCCTTGAATTCAAATTCTATTTTTCATTCTAATCTCGTCTATTCAAATTCTATTTGAACTTCTTATTTGAATTTCTAATATTCAATCCCCTTTTAAAATTCAAATATTTAACTCCCTTTTTAAATTCAAATGTTATACTCAAATTTCATTTGAGTTATATATATTTAAAAATTTCATTTCACATCCTGTTTTGAAATTTCATTTCAAATTCCAATTTCACGCTGGTATTTCTATTTTTGAATTATCAAATGATAATTCTTTCACTTCACTTATAACTTCGTTATAAAAGAACTATTTATAAACTTCGTTTATAAAGAAACTACTTGATTTATTTTTCAAAAAAAACAAGTTATATCTTATTTCCATTTGAAATTCAAATTCTATTTTAAAAATAGAATTTTTCCTTTTGAAATCTTAAATATCCTTCCACGATATTTTTAAATATCATTACTTAAGCCCAGTGATAAAACACACAAAGCAACCAATTATTTATTTTTCTAACACATCATATATAACAATATATATGCAAACAAATAAACAAACAGATAATATTTTTTTTTTGAGGAATCCAGTTGGATTCCTCCAACCTGTTTTCCTGCATCCACAGATGTTAGCACATAAATAATACCCATTCTGCTTCGTGGCAGAATATCGCGGTATAGAAGGTCATCCACTAATCATAGCATGGGGTGTATAGGGTAATCATCCCCTATGAAACTGCGGGCATCCGCTAATGAGACTGCGGGAATCCAACCAATCAATCCACCCAATATATATATATATATATATATAGCCTAAATAACTAATATATATAAAACAACCAGAAATCATTCAACTAGCAACAAACAATTATTTTTAATGAAATAAAAATAATTCTAAAGGTGAGTCAGATTTACTCACCTCGATATTTCCTTTTTCTGAATATCCAGTTAATCTCCATCTTGCTGCGACTATGAATCGTCTTCAACCAAATCTAGTTGTCCCTTTGATAATTTAAGTTTGTTATCGATTAACCATTTGTTAAATTTATATAAATTGTTAAAATAAAATAACTATCCTATGATTATTTAATTAAATGATAAAATGGTTTATAATTTAAACTAATCCTAACAATTTAAATAAATAAATTTTATGAAATTTAAAACTAAATAAAACGTATACCTTAAAGCTATCCCAACCACTCGACTAATCCACAGAGTAATCCTCGAACATTTCCAAAACTGTATCAGCCCCAAAACTGCAATCTGCCTCATTACGGCATTTCATCAAACAGCTTGCTGTCGTCTCTTCCCTGTTCAAAATATCAGACCACGCTTCCACCCTTTTGATCACAAAACCGTGTACAGGAAACCCCTAGATCCAATTCGAAATCATCAGCAAACCTTTCTCGAAAATTTGAAAGGTTACTGCTGCTCGATACTGCTCTGTTGAACGAGCGACATCCTCCCCCAAAAGCCACCGCAGTTGACCAGAACCACCCTACCGAACACCCAATCTTCATCGCACCCTCTTCTGAAAGTCGCGACTGCTTTCCCCTCCAACGCCCCTCAATTCATCTCCGTTTCGAACTCCAGAAAATCGAACTCCACTTTTCCCTTCAACTACTAGCTCCGATCCCCTAAAATTGCAACGACATCATTCCCCTTTCAACTACTAAGTCGCGAGTGCTTCTAGGATGGCCCGAGATTTAGGCTTCGCGATTTCAATTCAATTTCTTCTTCTTTATATTTATATGAGATTAGTTTGGACAAGTCCTTGTAAACCAGAATCGACAGTAATACAAAGGAATTGTTGTTTTCTTGCTTATAATCTCTTACATTTCTGAAAACCGTTATCGTTTGATACTCCAACATGAGACCGGAAGGTGTTGAAACTAACACAAAACACTATTTTGAATTTGAATTTAAATTATTTGAAAGTTCAAACGAATTCAAAATTTAAATATTTTTATATATTACTGAAGAGCAAGAAAAATTGAACAACATGGTTGAAAAAGATTTTGGATAAGGTATCAATAAGTAAGTCAAATTAACGTCCGAATAGGGTTGAGAAAACACACTTTACTATTCATAAATTATTAAATTTATTTATAATTTAATTAATTTAAGGATTAATCCTAGCCATCCATTTTCGACCGTTAGATTCGCGCCACCTCAGCAATCCATGTGACTCCTTCGGCTATAAATAACCCCCCCCCCCTTCATTTTAAACTCACTCCTCTTCCTTCTCTTTCAAGCTTTGGCAATGGCAGAAATAATAATAAAATATTAGGAAATAGGAAAAAGGGAAGAAAGGGAGAAAGGAGGGCAAGACGGGGAGCTAGGGACTCTTAGGCAGAGGCTTGGGCTTCGCGGGGTAAGTTTTTAAATAATATTTATTTATTTGTGTAATATATATATATATATATATTATAATTAAAATAGAATTTGTAAAAATAAATATCAGAACATTCTAAGGGTGACAGAGAGGATAGTGTCTAAGGCTTGAGTTTGGAAAATATAGTTTCCTGCTCTCCCTGGCTATCCCTAACTGATCCGACGAATGGGATGATTAATTTAAATTTAAATTTAAAATTTAATTTGAATTTAATTTGAATTTAAAGCAGACCAGGGGCATTTTTGTAATTTTAACCATAAACTTTAAAAGCTTATAATTTTTTCAAAACAAGTCGGATTTCCACGAAACAAGGACCGTTGGATTCTTATCGAAAAATACTTTAAAATGAGTGGAAGCAGATTTTTGATCCAGGTTAAAATTTTTAAGTTATAATTAAATGAATATTTTTAAATATTTTATTTGAAAATTAAATTAAATTAATATTAAAATGGTTTTTCAATTTTAAAAAAAATTGGATATGGCTAGAGATGGGAAAGTATGATTTTTTAGAAGGGAAGGGAAGGTAATTTGGCTAATAACGCAATTAGAAATTAATTAAGATAAAAATAATTTAATTAATTTAATTAAATATATATTCATTTAAATTAGTTAAATATTGTAAATAGCATAACTTTTGCATACATTAACGAAATTTAACGAAACAGGATCCGTTGGGATCGTATGGACGAGCACTACGCAAGGGAACTGACCGCAAGTGGATTGGAGCTCGTTTGGATTTATGGTGAAATTTAACGTCTGAACCAAATAAATGACCAATTATCGTTATTCAACGATAAACCGTCCAAGGTGAGTAAATCTCACTAACTCTGAACACTTTATATTTTTATAAAATATTTTTAGAACTGATAATTATTGGTTGAATTGCTGAGTGTTGATTGTTTGGTTGAACTGCTAGTCAATTGATTGAAAATAACAATATAGTTATATATATTGTTAACCGATGTTGATTTTGTTTATCAGAATACCTCATATTGAAATGAAATTGATGTGAATTATATTGTGTAACATCTGTGGATGCAGGGAAACAGGTCGGAGGAATCCAACTGGATTCCTCAACATTTATTTACCGTTTTTCATATATTCTGATATATGATGTGTTATATCATCTGTTGTTGAACCTGTGTGTTTGGATGATGATTGAACCTTTTGATTTGGTATTTTTATACCATAAGTGATACTAGAAAGTGAAAAGGGATTTTCAAAGTTTATTTTGAAAATAAATTATTTATATAAAATCAATAGATTTTATATATAAAAGGAAGAGAATTTCATGAGAGAAAATGATTATAGAATCAAAGCATTTGTAAAAAAAACAAATATTGGTGAAATCAAATAGAAGGGAAAATATTGGTGAAATCAAATAGAAGGGAAAATATTGGTGAAATCAAATAGAAGGGAAATATTTGTGAAACGATTACAAATAGAAATAAAAAGGGAAACATTCGTAAAAGTATTTACAAATGGAATTGAAAAGGGAATATTCATGTAGGGAATAAAGAAAAGTTGACAGAAGTACTTATTTGTTAAATAAATAGAAAAGGTAAAAGAAATATTTATTTGTTGAATAAATAGAAAAGTTAAAGGGAATATTTATTTGTTAAATAAATAGAAGCGAAAAGAGAATAGTTATTTGTTGAGTAAACGAATAGAAAAGAATCTATTCAAGGGAAGTAATTCAAAGGAATTATTCCAAAGGAATTATTCAAAAGAGAAAAGTCAAAGGGATTAATTCAAAGGAGTTAATCAACTAGAGTTAAACCGTTGGAGTTAAACTGTTAGAGTTAAACAGTTGGAGTTAAACTGTTAGAGTTAAACAGTTGGAGTTAAACTGTTAGAGTTAAACAGTTGGAGTTAAACTGTTAGAGTTAAACCGTTGAAGTTAAACTGTCAGAGTTAAACCGTAAAGTTAAACAGTTAGAGTTAGTTAGTTAGAGTTAACCAGTTAGAGTTATTCAGTTAGAGTTATCCAGTTAGAGTTATTCAGTTAGAATTAACCAGTTAGAGTTAATCAGTTAGAGTTAATCGTTTTGAGTCAAATCGAACTAGAGTTATTCAAATATAGTAATCGAATAAGGGTTAATTGAATATTAGTTATTCAATTAGAATTGATCGAATCTAATTATTCGAGATAGAGTTAAAAATAGACAAAGTTATTTAAGGATGAATTTCCATTTAGCACGACTGCTAGCGTAATTCGCAGGGCTGCAGATAGCCTACGGCGGTCGGATGTTTCCTGGGGGAATCAGGCGTAACCATTGTGATCGCTACGATCTAGAGTCAAGCAAATGGTGTTAAATCAAATAGTAATTAATCAATAGAAGTTAATTAAGTCGAGTTAGTCGAGTATTAGTAAATTAAGTAGGGTTAGTCAAAAAGGGAATTAATCGAATATCACCTATTCGAAGTAGAGTTATCGAATATAGTTTATTCGAGAAGAGTAATCGAATATAGTTCGTTCGATGTGTGTTAAATCGAATATAGTTATTCGAAGGAGAGAATTATCGAATATGGTTTATTCGAAGTGAGATTTTTCAAATATTAGTTATTCGAAGAAAAGGATTATCGAATATTAGTTATTCGAATAGGGGAATCGAATATAGTTTATTCGAAAGAGAATTATCGGATAGTGATTATTCGAGAGTGAATCATACATGAAAATTCGATTATATCGAATCAAGGGAAGTAATGTTTACTTTCCATTTCAAATCAAGTTTCAATTATTTGTTAATAAAGTAGTTGGTTGTTTATTTATCCAAATTAAGATATGGAAATATATTTAAGTTAACATATTTTGAAAGCATGGAATTATAACATTTATAGTTATAATCAAATGATTCAGTAAAGGAAGTGGATTCATAAATAGAATCCGAGAGTTCGCAAGGAAGTTTCTTAAAGAGTAAAGTTTGAACTTTGTCTATTTCGAAGTTAGAAATGTTGTTCAGTTAAGGTCTGAGAGGTAATTATACCCCAACTTGATTGACTTCGTTTTTAACTAAGAAGTGGATAAGGTTCGAGAGTGAAAGGGGTTAAGTGAATTTAGTTAATGAGCGAAATGGTTGGTGTTGGCATAGCGATGTTTATTCAAACATCAGTTTAAACCCAATGAAGGAGATTTGGAAATGTCTTCCAAATGAAAATCAGAAATGTTTTCTGAATATAGAAAATGAGAAATGGAATTGTTTTCCATTGTTAATAACGTATATTTTCTAAATATAGTAAATAAGAAATATAGGAAAACAAGAATAAGGAAAAGGGTAAATTTATGATAATTTGATGATGAATGATGATTGATTGATAGAATTTCCATCTGGAAATAATATCGTTGTTTGCACACCGACATGTTTTTAATTGATAGTTAAATCACCGACTATCAAAGTTTTGACCATTTTAACGTTGTTAATATGGAGAGACCGGTCGGATTATTATCCAGAGAACCACTCCGTATTGGCATAAGCGTTGCGAATCAAGTCTGCTGAATATATTGAAGACGGAGTTATGCAAGGGCTATCCTATTTACAGAATAGTGCCTTCGGTTTGTCCAGTCCCAGGACAAACGTGAATGGACGAATGTCTGACAGAGTATATTCAAAGGATCGCGTAAGTTGATCTCTTCAAACGTACTTACGTTTGGTGGCAGAGGAATTCGTTTCTCTTAGCTGTATACCCGTGGTATTTTTGCTGAAATCAATTTGTGATTTGGCGGGTATGACGATGTGGCATTCAAAGTAATGGAGGTGGGATCTGTCAAAAGATACGTTATGACCTCAAGCCTCATCCACCAGGAAATGACAAAAATCGGGCAGGCAGCATGGCTATGTGGGTCGCACCCATTAGGATGTATGATCACCTATCTAGAGGAATTCCTTTTGTTCTTAAATCTATCGATGTTGTCCCTTATCGGGAGACGGTTGCTGATCCCAACCGTTGGTGATATACATTCGATACACTCAAGCGAAATGAGTGGTCGGTCATGTGTGGGCCGGGTTGCAAGATGTTCTTGTTGAACCCAGTGTATTTGCCTCTAGAGATACACGTTCGGAAGGTGGTCCCATACCTTGTCAAGTTGGAATCCAATCTCCAATAAGTGCCTGCGAGTTTGATTGTATATTATATATGTAGAGCATGAGATGCAAGCGTTCTACTAGATTTTAATTACTTGTGATTAGACATTATTATAATATCAGATAATATATGATTTCTAAAGTGTTTTGAGTTATCGTAAGGTAAAAGCCATCCGTATTTATGAGTGGATTGGTCTTACGATTATCTTTTCTTTTGAAAAGGATTTTGAAAAGTTAAACCAAATGATTGGAGTTTACTCACACCAGTCCCATGACTGACCCAGAGTTTTATTTTGTTTTGTTTTCCCTAAACTCTTGGGTGCCCAAATTTGTATGGGCAGTCAAGTAGTCAGGATTTTACAGATAGACTTGGAGAGCTTGGAGCAGGAGGCTTCAGGACTTATATAGCTATTGCTTATTTCCGCTGTGATGCAAGGGTTGTACTCTGATAATGGTATTGTATGCATATACTGCTTTTGATTTCAAGTTATGTGATATATTATATTTTATTCGTTCCGCTGTGAGATTCGTGTTACTCTGATATTGTGTTCTTCTTTTTCTTCTTCTATTCTAATTTTCTATCTTATCTATCCTCACCCTCTAAATTCTTTCATTAACTATTCGGTAATTGTCGACCCTTGATGTTCGATATGTGTTGTATATCGGATAATCAAGGTCGTCTTTTTCCCGGGTCGTTACAGTGGTATCAGAGCGAGGTTACGTATTACCTTGGCTCTGTGGCGTGACTCAGTTTAGATAGGGTTAGTAATGCCCTAGACTGAGTTTGAGTGTATATATAAGAGTGAACGTATTTGTTATTTTATATAAAATGATTTTATACCGTGGAGATTTATTGGTTGAGTCGTTTATGAGTTCTAGTCGATCAGTTTGATCCACTGTATCGATAGGAGTTCATAAACACTTGAATACGATGGGTCGACACGATATGTTTTGAAAAGAGGGTAAATGAAATAATTTTACCCAAAATATATTTTGATATAAAGAAATATATATTTGAAATTATCGTGGTATATTGGATGTGTTGGTTGTGATTATAATCGGATAAGATTATAAAATGTGAAATAGTTATGTAAATAACAAATCAAAATTCATATTTGTGAAATATATGAAATCAGATGAATTAAATCTGAATTTAAGTTCAGAATTGGAATTAAAATTGCTAAAATTTGAATAAGCATTGTAAATGGAATTAAATTGAATATATGTGAATTTTAAAATCCTGGGAGATTTTAAATTTGTTACAAGCATTAAAAAGGGATATTTTGAAATGAATTTCAAAATGAAAGTGTTTAGAAATGGTTTTGAAAGTGACATAGTATTGAACTCACTTCGATAGCTGGAAAATAAATTCCGATGTTGATCCGGACATCATCGGTGTTCATTTTCGAGTTTGTAAGTGACATATTACTACCAAAGATTTTGTTTTTGAATTGTTTTGAGAAACCAAGTTGTTTTGATATTCCAAAGGGATTTTTGATTTTTGGAAAAGGAAAAGCTATTTGAAACTCCCAGGTAAGATTGTTTGAAATAAACACAAATTAAATAGAAATTTGTGAAAGTAAATTTGAAATTGAATTGAAGGCAGTTCAGTGGAAATTGAGTTTAATTGAAATAGAATGGTATCAAGTAGAATTGGACTGGATTAGAGATAATATGGGATAGAAATGGATGGTCAAGCAAGAAATTTGAATTGAGATTGGAATTGCAGTTTGATTGAAATTTGGCTTGGTTATAAGAGGATGGTCGTGTTGAAGATAAAAGTGATTGGGAGTTTGATTGGGATGATAGTGGTATATGCTAAATTGATAGCAGAATTGAATGCCGACAAAAAGGTACACGTACATATTCATATGAGTTTGATGAGATTTATGAGCCTGTTTGGCAAGCCACTTGGCTGTTTGATTTTCTTTTGGGTTGAAGAAGGCCTAGAGAGGCGAGTTGGAGTTTGAGCTATTGACCAGTACAAAGGAGATGCTGGCGAAATTTTTCAGAAATTTCGAATGTTAGAAAATTTTCAGAATTTTTGAAATTTTCATTTATAGAAATAAATTAATAAATTAATTAGAATTAATTGGTTTAGTGAAACCGGAGTAAATAAATAATTTTAACCTAGTTATAAAGTTCAATTTTCTACCTTAGCAATTTCGAGGACGAAATTATTTTAAGGGGGAAAGAATGTAACGGCCCAGATTTTTTGACCATTTAGTTATTATTTAAAAATGTTTTTTTATTGTTTTGGAAGTTTAAATGGTTTAATTTCAATAATTTTGAATATTTTATTTTATTCCGAAATGGTAGAAATTTAGTGGATCTGCAATATAATGTGAACTGGCAGTATAAAAGGATAAATTTTTAATTTAAAATAGTACGTTTACAAAGGAAGTAGTAGCTAATGAACTCGGATTTCGATGAAATCAGTTTCATTAAATCTGAAATGATGAAATTAGGTAACCAACCAAGTTACGTCAAAAATGGCATCCGTATGTGGAAAAGAAAAAATAAAAGGCCAAAATTTGAACTAAATTTTGACGGTAATTGGAATTTGCTAATGCTAACGGCAAAACTGGAACCTGAGACCTATCCAGGAAAATTCTAAACATATGATATTAGCTATATATGAAATCTGGGAAAATCCTATAACGGATATAGAAAGTTATTAAGGAAACAAAATTTAAATAAATTATTTGAAAATCTAAACAAACTCCGATTTTTGATTTGAATACATAGGATTGAAGTACGTTAAAAACCGGACCAGATGGTGGAAGAATTTCTGAAAACCGTTATCGTTTGATACTCCAACATGAGACCGGAAGGTGTTGAAACTAACACAAAACACTATTTTGAATTTGAATTTAAATTATTTGAAAGTTCAAACGAATTCAAAATTTAAATATTTTTATATATTACTGAAGAGCAAGAAAAATTGAACAACATGGTTGAAAAAGATTTTGGATAAGGTATCAATAAGTAAGTCAAATTAACGTCCGAATAGGGTTGAGAAAACACACTTTACTATTCATAAATTATTAAATTTATTTATAATTTAATTAATTTAAGGATTAATCCTAGCCATCCATTTTCGACCGTTAGATTCGCGCCACCTCAGCAATCCATGTGACTCCTTCGGCTATAAATAACCCCCCCCCCCCCTTCATTTTAAACTCACTCCTCTTCCTTCTCTTTCAAGCTTTGGCAATGGCAGAAATAATAATAAAATATTAGGAAATAGGGAAAAGGGAAGAAAGGGAGAAAGGAGGGCAAGACGGGGAGCTAGGGACTCTTAGGCAGAGGCTTGGGCTTCGCGGGGTAAGTTTTTAAATAATATTTATTTATTTGTGTAATATATATATATATATATATATATATATATTATAATTAAAATAGAATTTGTAAAAATAAATATCAGAACATTCTAAGGGTGACAGAGAGGATAGTGTCTAAGGCTTGAGTTTGGAAAATATAGTTTCCTGCTCTCCCTGGCTATCCCTAACTGATCCGACGAATGGGATGATTAATTTAAATTTAAATTTAAAATTTAATTTGAATTTAATTTGAATTTAAAGCAGACCAGGGGCATTTTTGTAATTTTAACCATAAACTTTAAAAGCTTATAATTTTTTCAAAACAAGTCGGATTTCCACGAAACAAGGACCGTTGGATTCTTATCGAAAAATACTTTAAAATGAGTGGAAGCAGATTTTTGATCCAGGTTAAAAATTTTAAGTTATAATTAAATGAATATTTTTAAATATTTTATTTGAAAATTAAATTAAATTAATATTAAAATGGTTTTTCAATTTTAAAAAAAATTGGATATGGCTAGAGATGGGAAAGTATGATTTTTTAGAAGGGCAGGGAAGGTAATTTGGCTAATAACGCAATTAGAAATTAATTAAGATAAAAATAATTTAATTAATTTAATTAAATATATATTCATTTAAATTAGTTAAATATTGTAAATAGCATAACTTTTGCATACATTAACGAAATTTAACGAAACAGGATCCGTTGGGATCGTATGGACGAGCACTACGCAAGGGAACTGACCGCAAGTGGATTGGAGCTCGTTTGGATTTATGGTGAAATTTAACGTCTGAACCAAATAAATGACCAATTATCGTTATTCAACGATAAACCGTCCAAGGTGAGTAAATCTCACTAACTCTGAACACTTTATATTTTTATAAAATATTTTTAGAACTGATAATTATTGGTTGAATTGCTGAGTGTTGATTGTTTGGTTGAACTGCTAGTCAATTGATTGAAAATACCAATATAGTTATATATATTGTTAACCGATGTTGATTTTGTTTATCAGAATACCTCATATTGAAATGAAATTGATGTGAATTATATTGTGTAACATCTGTGGATGCAGGGAAACAGGTCGGAGGAATCCAACTGGATTCCTCAACATTTATTTACCGTTTTTCATATATTCTGATATATGATGTGTTATATCATCTGTTGTTGAACCTGTGTGTTTGGATGATGATTGAACCTTTTGATTTGGTATTTTTATACCATAAGTGATACTAGAAAGTGAAAAGGGATTTTCAAAGTTTATTTTGAAAATAAATTATTTATATAAAATCAATAGATTTTATATATAAAAGGAAGAGAATTTCATGAGAGAAAATGATTATATAATCAAAGCATTTGTAAAAAAACAAATATTGGTGAAATCAAATAGAAGGGAAAATATTGGTGAAATCAAATAGAAGGGAAAATATTGGTGAAATCAAATAGAAGGGAAATATTTGTGAAACGATTACAAATAGAAATAAAAAGGGAAACATTCGTAAAAGTATTTACAAATGGAATTGAAAAGGGAATATTCATGTAGGGAATAAAGAAAAGTTGACAGAAGTACTTATTTGTTAAATAAATAGAAAAGGTAAAAGAAATATTTATTTGTTGAATAAATAGAAAAGTTAAAGGGAATATTTATTTGTTAAATAAATAGAAGCGAAAAGAGAATAGTTATTTGTTGAGTAAACGAATAGAAAAGAATCTATTCAAGGGAAGTAATTCAAAGGAATTATTCCAAAGGAATTATTCAAAAGAGAAAAGTCAAAGGGATTAATTCAAAGGAGTTAATCAACTAGAGTTAAACCGTTGGAGTTAAACTGTTAGAGTTAAACAGTTGGAGTTAAACTGTTAGAGTGAAACAGTTGGAGTTAAACTGTTAGAGTTAAACCGTTGAAGTTAAACTGTCAGAGTTAAACCGTAAAGTTAAACAGTTAGAGTTAGTTAGTTAGAGTTAACCAGTTAGAGTTATTCAGTTAGAGTTATCCAGTTAGAGTTATTCAGTTAGAATTAACCAGTTAGAGTTAATCAGTTAGAGTTAATCGTTTTGAGTCAAATCGAACTAGAGTTATTCAAATATAGTAATCGAATAAGGGTTAATTGAATATTAGTTATTCAATTAGAATTGATCGAATCTAATTATTCGAGATAGAGTTAAAAATAGACAAAGTTATTTAAGGATGAATTTCCATTTAGCACGACTGCTAGCGTAATTCGCAGGGCTGCAGATAGCCTACGGCGGTCGGATGTTTCCTGGGGGAATCAGGCGTAACCATTGTGATCGCTACGATCTAGAGTCAAGCAAATGGTGTTAAATCAAATAGTAATTAATCAATAGAAGTTAATTAAGTCGAGTTAGTCGAGTATTAGTAAATTAAGTAGGGTTAGTCAAAAAGAGAATTAATCGAATATCACCTATTCGAAGTAGAGTTATCGAATATAGTTTATTCGAGAAGAGTAATCGAATATAGTTCGTTCGATGTGTGTTAAATCGAATATAGTTATTCGAAGGAGAGAATTATCGAATATGGTTTATTCGAAGTGAGATTTTTCGAATATTAGTTATTCGTAGAAAAGGATTATCGAATATTAGTTATTCGAATAGGGGAATCGAATATAGTTTATTCGAAAGAGAATTATCGGATAGTGATTATTCGAGAGTGAATCATACATGAAAATTCGATTATATCGAATCAAGGGAAGTAATGTTTACTTTCCATTTCAAATCAAGTTTTAATTATCTGTTAATAAAGTAGTTGGTTGTTTATTTATCCAAATTAAGATATGGAAATATATTTAAGTTAACATATTTTGAAAGCATGGAATTATAACATTTATAGTTATAATCAAATGATTCAGTAAAGGAAGTGGATTCATAAATAGAATCCGAGAGTTCGCAAGGAAGTTTCTTAAAGAGTAAAGTTTGAACTTTGTCTATTTCGAAGTTAGAAATGTTGTTCAGTTAAGGTCTGAGAGGTAATTATACCCCAACTTGATTGACTTCGTTTTTAACTAAGAAGTGGATAAGGTTCGAGAGTGAAAGGGGTTAAGTGAATTTAGTTAATGAGCGAAATGGTTGGTGTTGGCATAGCGATGTTTATTCAAACATCAGTTTAAACCCAATGAAGGAGATTTGGAAATGTCTTCCAAATGAAAATCAGAAATGTTTTCTGAATATAGAAAATGAGAAATGGAATTGTTTTCCATTGTTAATAACGTATATTTTCTAAATATAGTAAATAAGAAATATAGGAAAACAAGAATAAGGAAAAGGGTAAATTTATGATAATTTGATGATGAATGATGATTGATCGATAGAATTTCCATCTGGAAATAATATCGTTGTTTGCACACCGACATGTTTTTAATTGATAGTTAAATCACCGACTATCAAAGTTTTGACCATTTTAACGTTGTTAATATGGAGAGACCGGTCGGATTATTATCCAGAGAACCACTCCGTATTGGCATAAGCGTTGCGAATCAAGTCTGCTGAATATATTGAAGACGGAGTTATGCAAGGGCTATCCTATTTACAGAATAGTGCCTTCGGTTTGTCCAGTCCCAGGACAAACGTGAATGGACGAATGTCTGACAGAGTATATTCAAAGGATCGCGTAAGTTGATCTCTTCAAACGTACTTACGTTTGGTGGCAGAGGAATTCGTTTCTCTTAGCTGTATACCCGTGGTATTTTTGCTGAAATCAATTTGTGATTTGGCAGGTATGACGATGTGGCATTCAAAGTAATGGAGGTGGGATCTGTCAAAAGATACGTTATGACCTCAAGCCTCATCCACCAGGAAATGAAAAAAATCGGGCAGGCAGCATGGCTATGTGGGTCGCACCCATTAGGATGTATGATCACCTATCTAGAGAAATTCCTTTTGTTCTTAAATCTATCGATGCTGTCCCTTATCGGGAGACGGTTGCTGATCCCAACCGTTGGTGATATACATTCGATACACTCAAGCGAAATGAGTGGTCGGTCATGTGTGGGCCGGGTTGCAAGATGTTCTTGTTGAACCCAGTGTATTTGCCTCTAGAGATACACGTTCGGAAGGTGGTCCCATACCTTGTCAAGTTGGAATCCAATCTCCAATAAGTGCCTGCGAGTTTGATTGTATATTATATATGTAGAGCGTGAGATGCAAGCGTTCTACTAGATTTTAATTACTTGTGATTAGACATTATTATAATATCAGATAATATATGATTTCTAAAGTGTTTTGAGTTATCGTAAGGTAAAAGCCATCCGTATTTATGAGTGGATTGGTCTTACGATTATCTTTTCTTTTGAAAAGGATTTTGAAAAGTTAAACCAAATGATTGGAGTTTACTCACACCAGTCCCATGACTGACCCAGAGTTTTATTTTGTTTTGTTTTCCCTAAACTCTTGGGTGCCCAAATTTGTATGGGCAGTCAAGTAGTCAGGATTTTACAGATAGACTTGGAGAGCTTGGAGCAGGAGGCTTCAGGACTTATATAGCTATTGCTTATTTCCGCTGTGATGCAAGGGTTGTACTCTGATAATGGTATTGTATGCATATACTGCTTTTGATTTCAAGTTATGTGATATATTATATTTTATTCGTTCCGCTGTGAGATTCGTGTTACTCTGATATTGTGTTCTTCTTTTTCTTCTTCTATTCTAATTTTCTATCTTATCTATCCTCACCCTCTAAATTCTTTCATTAACTATTCGGTAATTGTCGACCCTTGATGTTCGATATGTGTTGTATATCGGATAATCAAGGTCGTCTTTTTCCCGGGTCGTTACAGATGCAGCTGGAGATCCCAGTTAAATTAAACACGAGTTTAATTTAATCAAATCAGTTGTTATTGTAACAACGCAACTCAAGGTGAGTTAAACTCACTCAGTTACCCTTTTTATATTTTATATAAATTGGGTATTTTTATTTTGTGTGCTTTGCTTGCAATGGTTGACTGCTTTGCTAGTTATCTATTTAACTGTGGATTTAAACGATGAAATTAAACTGTGTTTAATTTCAGTGAAATATCAAATCGTTATTTTTAAAACGATTGATTCCAATAAAGGTAACTCACCTTGGTTGGTCACGTTTATTTATAAACGTGTTTAAATGATTGAATTGTTTGAATTGTGTGTGGTTGATGTTAAATGGCCGTTATTTATTGTTATCAGTTAAACAAAACTGAATAGTCTGATTTGAGATAACCGTTGTGATTACAAGGAAGTGATTTCACCAAAACAATTCAATAGATTTTAATTAGAACGATAATAAATTTGTATTATCTATGGATTTAGTTATTTTTAAATCAATTTATATTTTAAGAAATTGAATTTACTGTAGCGACCCGCAAATCCGTGCTATCGGAGTTGACTAAATACAACACACGTCCAACCCAAATAACACAGAAATACGACTCATTATTAGAAAGAAGTTAGAGGATGAGAAATAGAAAGAAAGAAATATTAGAATAGGAGAAAAACGAAGATCACAACTCACAGCGGAACGAATAAAATATATTATATAACATAAGCTTTGAAATACAAATCTGTTTTGTACATATATACATACCATCATCAGAGTACACATAACACTCGATTCAGCGGAAGTAACTCTAAATAACTAACGTTGAAGCCTCCTTCTTCAAGCTCCTCCAAGTGTATCTGTAAAAGCCTGAAACACTTGACTGCCCGTACAAATTTGGGCACCCAAGAGTTTAGGGAAAACAAAACAAAATAAACTCTGGGTCAGTCATGGGACTGGTGTGAGTAAACTCCAACCATTTGTTTAACTTTAAAAATCCTTTCAAAAGAAAAGATAATAGTAAGACCAGTCCACACATAAACATGGACGGCTTTTACCTTACTATAACCCAAAATACTTTGATACGAAAATCCAGTGATATTATAATAATGTCTACATCAAGTAAATAACCCAATAGCAGAACGCTTGCATCTCACGCTCCACATATATAGTATAAAATCAAAAACCGCATGGCGCTTATTGGAGATTGGATTTCCAACATGACAAGGTATGGGACCACCTTCCGAGGATGTATCTCTAGAGGCGAATACACCTGGGTTCAACAAGAACATCTTGCAACCCGGCCCACACATGACCGACCACTCATTTCGCTTGAGTGTATCGAATGTATATTACCAACGGTTGGACTCAAACCACCGTTTCCCGAATAGGCAGAATCGATAGATTTAGAAACAAAAGGAATTTCTCTAGATAGGTGATTATACACCCTAATGGGTGCGACCCACATAGCCATGCTGCCTGCCCGATTTTTGTCCTTTCCCGGTTGTTGAGGCCTGAGGCTACGAATACTTACCATTTATTGATAGCACAATTACTTTGAATGCCACATTGTCAGATCCGTTAATCACTAGTTGAGTTTGCACAAATATTCTGGATATTATGCTAAGGGATAAATCCGTTGCAACCATATACATTCATACAGACCCACCCATTTGATCATTGGAAATATTCTGTCAGACATTCGTCCATTTACGTTCGTCCTGGGATTGAACGAAACCGAAGGCACCATTTCTATAAATAGAAAAGCCCTTGCACTTTACTCCGTCTTCAATATATTCAGCATACTTGGTTCGCAACGCTTATGCCGATACGGAGTGGTTCTTCGGATAATAATCCAACCGGTCTCTCCATATTGACAACGATGGTCAAAAACTTCGATAGTCTGTGATTTAACTATCGAATAAAAACAAGTGTTCAATCAACATATCAACAAATCACTGGGCTCTTTAACTAATATTCATTAATTAAACCACTTCTCTATTTTCTCAATCAATATTTGTTGGCCAAATATTTTCAATAATCATCCTTGGCTCTTATGCCATTTGGAAAACGTTTCCAAATATTACTTCTTTTATTTCTATATATTAGAAAATGTCTCTATTTGCAATTGAAAACAATTCCAATCATTTATCTCTATCCCTTTTTGTTTACAACATTCGATTTTTATATTCACTTTACTATCGAATTCAATACGTCGATATAATGATTTCAAATTATTAAAATATCTTAAAAATATTCAAACTCCTTAAATTTCCGGAAAATTTCGCCATAACCTCCCCTGTATCGGAAGCATCGGGAAATTTCAAATGGCTTCCCGGTATCTTCCTCAATCAAAAAGAAAAAGGAAAAGCCAAGCGGCTTGCCGATACGGCGCATAAAACCCATATATGAATTTAAACATGTACCTTTTTGTCGAGCACATAAATAAAAATCTTCATATACTCCATCCCATATCTGTTTAACACCTGTTCACCTGTTTTCCATTCAATTCAATACCATTCAATCGTTTGAATTCAGTTTCGCCATTTATTCTTTAATTAGTCGTTTTGCCTATTTCACTTCTTTGTTGAACATAACATGTTCAAACAAAATATTTAACTCGTTCATAACCAAATTGAATTTCAATTTCAATTCTAGTTCTCTTTTCTATTTCGAACATATATCTTCAAATCGAATTTACTTATTTAAACCCCAATATCCATTCGAAAACTCATTAACTAATTTCTATTCACTTTAGTTAATTCTATTCAATAAATCAAAATCTGGTTTCTGTTTCAAAAATCATATTCATTTACACAACTTGAATTCGCATATATTTTGCAACTCACTCTGAAATTTTCTAAATCGAACTTCGGATTTTATTTGCTTAAAAATCCTTTTATAATATTAAATAAACCATTATGGTTTTAAAACGATACTGGCGCTGCTTTTCTGAAAATTTGATTTTGACATATCTCAAAATCTATGCGACGAAATCTAGATTTTTCTCTTTCATTAGAAAACTATTATCAAACCGGTCCTGACGTTTCTTGTTTCGAAGAATTCCGACTTCAATCGAGTTTTATATATACAATTGAAGTTCGAATCGCCAATTTACGAACTGCAGCTCTGCGGCGAGTTCGTTTTAATTATATATATATATATATATATAAACCTTTTTAAAATTTCTACAAATGAATTCAACTTTATTTAATTCTATTTGAATTCCTTGATTCAAATTCCAATCTCATTTTTGAATTCCATATTCAAATTTTCAATTCCTTTTCTAATTGATATTCAAATCCAATATTTGAATTTCTATTTGAATTTCCTATATTCAAATTCTAACTTGAATTCATTTGAATTCTCTTATTTAAACTTTATACTCAAATTCCATTTGAACTTCTATATTCCCATTTCTATATTTGAATTCTATTGAAGTTCAAATATTCAAACTCCTTTTTAAATTCTATATTCAAAATTCCATAGTTTAAAACTCATTTGAATTTCAAATTCAAATTCCATAGATTAAACCCTATTTGAATTCAATTTGAATCTCTTATATTCAAATTCCATTTTCCTTTTCCGACCCCATTTGAATTTCTAATATTCAGATTCATTTCAACACCATTTGAATTTCTAATATTCAAATTCATTTTTTCACCATTTGAATTTCTAATATTCAAATTCATTTTTACACCATTTGAATTTCTAATATTCAAATTCATTTTTACACCATTTGAATTTCTAATATTCAAATTCATTTGAATTCCCTTGAATTCAAATTCCATTTCAAAACCATTTGGATTTCCTATTTTGAGATCCTATTTGAAATTCCATTTCCAATTCTACTTTGAAATCCTATTTTCAAAGTTTATTTCAAATTCTATTTTGAAATCTCATATTCAAATCTCTATTTGAATTTCTTTATTCGATTCCATGTTCAAATTCAATACTCGAATTTCTATTTCAAATCTCTATTCAAATTTCATATTTGAATTCTTCCTTGAAATACTATATTTCAAATTCTATTCAATTCTTCTTTGGAATTCTATATTTCAAATTCTATTTTGAAATTTCTACATTCAAATCTCTTTTTCCCTTTAAAATTCAAATATTTAAACGCCCTTTAAAAATTCAAATGTTATACTCAAATTTCTTTTGAGTTATATATTTAAAATTTTCTTTCACACCCTGTTTTGAAATTTCATTTCAAATTCCAATCTCACGCTGGTATTTCTATTTTTGAATTATCAAATGATAATTCTTTTCACTTCATTTATAACTTCGTTATAAAAGAACTATTTATAACTTCGTTTAAAAAGAAACTACTTGTTTTATTTTTCAAAAACAAGTTTATATTTTATTTCCATTTAAAATTCAAATTCTATTTAAAAATAGAATTTTTCTTTTTTTAAATCGCCAATATCCTTTTTACGATATTTTAAAATATCATTACTTAAGCCAGTGATATTTAAACACACAAAGCAACAAATTATTTATTTTTCTAACACATCATATATAGCAATATATATGCAAACAAATAAACAAACAGATAATATATTTTTGAGGAATCCAGTTGGATTCCTCCAACCTGTTTTCCTGCATCCACAGATGTTAGCACATAAATAATACCAACTCTGCTTCGTGGCAGAATATCGTGGTATAGAAGGTCATCCACTAATCATAGCGTGGGGCGTATAGGGTAATCATCCACTATGAAACTGCGGGCATCCGCTAATGAGACTGCGGGAATCCAACCAATCAATCAACCCAATATATATATATATAGTAGCCTAAATAACTAATATATATAAAGCAACCAGAAAATATTCACACAAGCAACAAACAATTATTTTTAACGAAATAAAAATAATTAAAATAAAAGGTGAGTGAGATTTACTCACCAGGGTTTTTATTTGTCGAATATCCAATGCAGCCAATGACGATGATTCCTTCATACGTCTGGTTTTTCCAATGTAAACACTATTAATAAAATTCCAGTTATCTAAGCATAATGATTTTATTAAATTAATTACTTTCGCCATGTATAACCTAAATTTCATATTCAAACAACTAGTCTAAAATTTTAATTCTTTACAACTACTTTCTTTAAATTAATTATCAACCTATAAACCGATGCCAAAATAACTTTTAAATTCTAATTCCAAAAATACCTTATGGCCAATGAATTTATCATCTCAACTTTACATTTTTATTTCAAACTTGAATTAAAAATAAATTTCTAATTGACTAGTGATGAATTTATTTAAATTAGAAGATTACCTTAAGCCATTTTCTAATTTCCTTCTTTAAGCATTTCACTGATCAACTTGCTTCACAACAACTTTTCCAGCATCCAAAATGTCGAACACAGTAAACAGAGTGGATCGACTCAAGGCCTCCACTGAAACCCCCTGTCGTACCAAATCCTAGGGTCGGAATCCTCTCAACATGCTCCAGAAAACCCATGCCCAAACCAACGTTCGCGAGCAACTCCTCCTGATGTCGATCCCTACAGTCGGTTTCTGCCTGCGACCAACCGAGTACTCCTCGGTTCCATCATCGAACGCTCGCACTCCACTAACGCAACCACCAGATCTACCTTCATTCCCCCAATTCGCGTCGCCTGTTGGCTGACCCCGACCATCGACTTCACCAAAACCCTCCCAATCGAACGCGACTGCGTTGAATTTGGATCTCGCGATGGCAAATATGGTGATGAAAAGAATTTAATTACCTTAATCTATTGATGGTTGATTATTGACTACTTTAATTACACCAAGTATATTGTCAGAGATTTGTATTTTTAAAAGATCTGGGTATGGTTTTAAAGATATTATTATTTTATATTATAACGAAACTTCCGCGGTGAAGTACCAAGTAGAACTAATCACAGTCGACTTCTGTCTACTGATAAAAAAAACTTATCTTAGTGTAAAAAGGTCTGGATCCCTCAACCTTTTATTTACTGTTTTATTTAATGGTGTTATATGTTATGCTACATTATCCATGGTTGAATTTGTGTGTTTGGTTTACCCTGTCCTTAGGAACCTGGTATTTTAGATACCGTAAAATATCATCGAATGTGAAAAAGGAAATTAGAATTTAAAAGCAGAGTTTATTTCCAAATTAGAAATAATTTCTTTTTCATTGAGTTGCAAATGGAAACCTATTCCATTGGGTAGACCGAGTAAAATGTTATAAATAAAGATATAAATTAAGTGGATCATTAACCATTGGGTAAATTAAAAGGTGAGTTCAAATATGAATGTATATTTGAAAGTGAGTATCGGTTTTGAAACCAATATTTGAAATGGATTTGAATTTAGCAAAGTATAGAGGAAAGTAAGAAGAAAAAAAGATTTTCAAATGCTTAAAATAAAAGAATAATTAGTTTAAACCAAAGAAATATTTTGCAAATAAAATGTATATCAAAAGGGAATTTATAGAAATCGAATTAAGTGGTTAGAAGAATGTATAGTTTATAAATATGTTTAAAGGAGAACTTGAATTGTTTAAAATAAACAGAGTTTATAAATGAACAACGGAAGCATGTGCGTCGCACACGGTATTTTATTCAAAACAGCAATCATAGCGCTGTTGTTATAAGAAATGTTTTTTTTTTAAAAATTTTAAACAGCGATTTTAACGCTGTCTTTGTAAGGAATGCTTTTATAAAACTAAACAGCGATTTTAGCGCTGTTGTTATAATAGATGTTGTAAATCTATACAGCAATTCTAGACGCTGTTGTTATAATAAATGTCTTGGAAAATCTAAATAGCAATTTTAACGCTGCCGTTATAATAACTGTTTTAATAGCAAATTTTAATGCTATGGTTATGATAAGTGTTCTATGATGCTAGACAGCGGTTTTAACGCTGTTGTTAAAAGCAATGTTTTATAAACCAAGCATTTGGAAACAGCGATTATAACGTTACCGTTATAATCAGTATTTTTATAAAGAAGGTGTGTTCGTAGATCAAATCCGAGAGTCATGTGAGCAATGTTTGGTTTAAAGTTGTGAGCTCTGACTAATTCAAAGTTAAGAAATGTCGTTCAGTTAACGTCTGAGAGGTAATTATACCCCAACTTGATTGACCTTAGTTTTAACTAAGAAGTGGATAAGGTTCGAGAGTGGAAGTGATTAAGTGAATTTAGTAAATGAGTGAAATGGCGATTTGACATAGCGATGTTTATTCAAACATCTGTTTAAAACAAAAATGAAGGAGATTTGGAAACGTTTTCCAAATGAGAGTCAGAAATGTTTTTCTGAATATAGAGGACAAATGATGGAAATGTTTTCCATTGTTAATAGCGTATATATTCTAAATATATTAAATAAGGAATGTAAATGAAAATGAAAAGGGAAATGAATGAATGAACTAAAAAGGGATAAACGTTGAATGATGTTTGGTCGACAGAATTTCCTTTTGGAAATAATATCATTGTTTGCACACCGACATGTTTTCATTTGATAGTTAAATCACCGACTATCAAAGTTTTTGACCATTTTAACGTTGTTAATATGGAAAGACCGATTGGATTATTATCCAGAGAACCACTCCGTATTAGCATAAGCGTGGCGAATCAAGTATGCTGAATATATTGAAGACGGAGTTATGCAAGGCTATCCTGTTTACAGAATAGTGCCTTCGGTTTGTCCAAACCCAGGACAACTTGTATGGACGAGTGTCTGACAGAGTATTTCCAAAGGGGGTTACGTACGTTGATTCCTTCAAACGTACGAAGGTGGTGGCATAGAAGGGAAACTTCTTTAGCCTAACAATCTGAGTATTTTTGTGGGAATCAATTAGTGATTTCCGATGGATCTGACGATGTGGCATTCAAAGTGAATGATGGCCAGATGTTCTGAAAGATAATTCAAACCTCAAGCCTCATCAACCCGGAAGTGGACAAAAATCGGGCAGGCAGCATGGCTATGTGGGTCGCACCCATTAGGATGTATGACCATCTATCTAGAGAAATTCCTTTTGTGCTTAAATCTATCGATGCTGTCCCTTATCGGGAGGCGGTTGCTGATCCCAACCGTCGGTGGTATACATTCGATACACTCAAGCGAAATGAGTGGTCGGTCATGTGTGGGCCGGGTTACAAGATGTTCTTGTTGAATCCAGTGTATTCGTCTCTAGAGATACACGTTCGGAAGGTGGTCCCATACCTTGTCAAGTTGGAATCCAATCTCCAATAAGTGCCTGCGAGTTTGATTGTATATTATATATGTAGAGCGTGAGATGCAAGCGTTCTACTAGATTTTAATTACTTGTGATTAGACATTATTATAATATCAGATAATATATGATTTCCAAAATGTTTTGGGTTATCGTAAGGTAAAAACCATCCGTGTTTATGTGTGGATCGGTCTTACGATTATCTTTTCTTTCGAAAGGATTTTGAAAGTTAAACAAATGATTGGAGTTTACTCACACCAGTCCCATGACTGACCCAGAGTTTATTTTGTTTGTTTTCCCTAAACTCTTGGGTGCCCAAATTTGTACGGGCAGTCAAGTAGTCGGGATTTTACAGATTCACTTGGAGGAGCTCGAAGCAGGAGGCTTCACCAGTTAGCTATAGACTATCATATTTTCCGCTGTGTACTATGTTGTATCTGGAAACAGGTGTTTATAACTGTTCCAGGGATAATCGTTGTGCTCTGATAATGGTATGTATATACAAATACTGATTTGTGCTTCAAAGTTATGTTATCTAATATATTTTATTCGTTCCGCTGTGAGATTCGTGTTCTGATGAGTTTGTGATCTTCGTTTTCTTCTATTCTAATATTTCTTTCTTTCTATTTCTCATCCTCTAACTTCTTTCTAATAATGGTTCGTATTTCTGTACAATTTGAGTTGGACGTGTGGTGTTATTAGTCGACTCAAAGGGTACGGATTTGCGGGTCGTCTCATTTGGTATCAGAGCCAGGTTATACTGAGGCCTAAATATATATGTAACATCAGCATAGTTATATCTTCACGGAAACAACCCATATCTGAATTCAATTATAAGGGGAAAATCCCGGTTCGTTTTTATTTAAAAATATATAATCTCTTACATTTAGTTATTATTTAAAAATGTTTTTTTATTGTTTTGGAAGTTTAAATGGTTTAATTTCAATAATTTTGAATATTTTATTTTATTCCGAAATGGTAGAAATTTAGTGGATCTGCAATATAATGTGAACTGGCAGTATAAAAGGATAAATTTTTAATTTAAAATAGTACGTTTACAAAGGAAGTAGTAGCTAACGAACTCGGATTTCGATGAAATCAGTTTCATTAAATCTGAAATGATGAAATTAGGTAACCAACCAAGTTACGTCAAAAATGGCATCTGTATGTGGAAAAGAAAAAATAAAAGGCCAAAATTTGAACTAAATTTTGACGGTAATTGGAATTTGCTAATGCTAACGGCAAAACTGGAACCTGAGACCTATCCAGGAAAATTCTAAACATATGATATTAGCTATATATGAAATCTGGGAAAATCCTATAACGGATATAGAAAGTTATTAAGGAAACAAAATTTAAATAAATTATTTGAAAATCTAAACAAACTCCGATTTTTGATTTGAATACATAGGATTGAAGTACGTTAAAAACCGGACCAGATGGTGGAAGAATTTCATAAATGGGAATTTCATATAGGATTGTACCAGTTAATCATAAATCCGAGCTATCTGAGTTGACTAAATACACCACACGTCCAACCCAAATAACACAGAAATACGACTCATTATTAGAAAGAAGTTAGAGGGAGAGAATAGATAAGATAGAAAACTTAGAATAGAAGAAAAACGAAGATCACAACTCACAGCGGAACGAATAAAATATATTATATAACATAAGCTTTGAAATACAAATCTGTTTTGTTCATATATACATACCATCATCAAAGTACACATAACATTTGATTCAACGGAAGTAACTCTAAATAACTAACGTTGAAGCCTCCTGCTTCAAGCTCCTCCAAGTGTATCTGTAAAAGCCTGAAACACTTGACTGCCCGTACAAATTTGGGCACCCAAGAGTTTAGGGAAAACACAACAAAATAAACTCTGGGTCAGTCATGGGACTGGTGTAAGTAAACTCCAACCACTTGTTTAGCTTTCAAAACCCTTTCGAAAGAAAAGGATAATAGCAAGACCAGCCCACACATAAACATGGACGGTTTTTACCTTACTATAACCCAAAACACTTTGATATCAAATCCAGTGATATTATAGTAATGTCTACATCAAATAAATAACCAAATAGCAGAACGCTTGCATCTCACGCTCCACATATATAGTATAAAATCAAAACCCGCATGGCGCTTATTGGAGATTGGATTTCCAACATGACAAGGTATGGAACCACCTTCCGATGATGTATCTCTAGAGGCGAATACACCTGGGTTCAACAAGAACATCTTGTAACCCGGCCCACACATGACCGACCACTCATTTCGCTTGAGTGTATCGAATGTATATCACCAACGGTTGGACTCAAACCACCGTTTCCCGAATGGGCAGAATCGATAGATTTAGAAACAAAAGGAATTTCTCTAGATAGGTGATTATACACCCTAATGGGTGCGACCCACATAGCCATGCTGCCTGCCCGATTTTTGTCCTTTCCCGGTTGTTGAGGCCTGAGGCTACGATTACTTACCATTCCTTGATAACACAATCACTTTGAATGCCACATTGTCAGATCCGTTAATCACTAGTTGAGTTTGCACAAATATTCTAGATATTATGCTAAGGGATAAATCCGTTGCAACCATATACATTCATACAGACCAACCCATTTGATCATTGGAAATACTCTGTCAGACATTCGTCCATTTACGTTCGTTCTAGGACTGAACGAAACCGAAGGCACTATTTCTATTACTAGAAAAGCCCTTGCACTTTACTCCGTCTTCAATATATTCAGCATACTTGGTTCGCAACGCTTATGCCGATACGGAGTGGTTCTTCGGATAATAACCCAACCGGTCTCTCCATATTGACAACGATGGTCAAAAACTTCGATAGTCTGTGATTTAACTATCGAATAAAAACAAGTGTTCATCCAAACATATCAAACAAATCACTGGGCTCTTTAATTAATATTCATTAATTAAATCTCTTTTCCCTTTTCTCTATCAATATTTGTTAACCAAATATTTTCAATAATCATCTTGGTTTCTTATGCCATTTGGAAAACGTTTCCAAATATCAATTTCTTTTATTTTCTATATATTAGAAAATATCTCTATTTGCAATTGGAAACAATTCCAATCACTTGTCTCTATCCCTTTTACAACATTCGATTTTTATATTCACTTTCCTATCGAATTCAATGTGTCGATACAATGATTTCAAATTATCAAAATATCTTAAAAAGATTCTAACTCCTTAAATTTCCGGAAAATTTCGCCATAACCTCCCCTGTATCGGGAGCATAGGGAAATTTCAAATAGCTTCCCGGTATCTTCCAATCTCAAAAAGAAAAAGAAAAAGCCAAGCGGCTTGCCGATACGGCGCATAAAACCCATATATGAATTAAATATGTACCTTTTTGTCGAGCACATAAATTTAAATCTTCATATGCTTCATAACAAACCTGCTTACACATGTTCACCTGTTTTCAATTCAATTCAACTCAATCCATTCGTTTGAATTCAAATCTGAATCGTTTGAATTCGGTTTCGCTTAATTATCCTTTAATTAGCCCTTTTGCCTATTTCACTTCTTTGTTTGAACATAATATGTTCAAATAAAATATTTAACTCGTTCATAACCAAATTGAATTTCAATTTCAATTCTAGTTCTCTTTCTATTTCGAATATAAATTTTCAAATCGAATTCACTTATTTAAAGCCCAATATTAATTCGAAATCTCATTAACTAATTTCTATTCGAATTAGTTAACTCTATTCAATAAATCAAAAATCTGATTTCTGTTTCAAAAATCATATTCATTTCTCCACTGGAGTTCACATATATTTTATATCCCAAATCTGGATTTTTCTAAATAGAAATTTCGATTTCATTTGCTTAAAATCCTTTAATATCATTAAATAAACCGTTATGGTTTTATAATGGTTCTGGCGCTGTTTTTCTGAAAATTTGATTTTGACATAACTCAAAATCTATACGACGAAATTCAGATTTTTCTCTTTCATTAGAAAACTATTATCAAATCGGTCCTGAAGTTTCTTGTTTCGAAGAATTTCGACTTCAATTGCGTTCTGTATACTCAATTGAAGTTCGAATCGCTATTTTACGAACTGCAGCGCTGCGGCGAGTTCGTTTTAATTATATTTATATATATAAACTTTTAAAACTTCGTTTATATAAATTCAACTCTATTCTGATATGTTTTAAATATATATCAAACCATTTTTCCCAACTCAACAAATATCTCTGATCTTCTATTTCATTTATATTTGAAATCTATATTCAAATTCCAATTCGACTATAATTCAAATTCTATATTCAAATTCTATTTCAACTATTTGAATCCAAATTCCATTTTTAATCTATTTGAACTTCAAATATTTAAACTCATTTTTACTTTGAACTTCAAGTACCACATTTACTTCCTTTGAATTCAAATACCATGTTTCAAATTCCTCTTATTCAAATTCCTTCTATTTAAACTCCATTTGAGTTTTGTTTGAATTTATATTTAACACCATTTGAATTCTATTTAAATTCTTATATTTAAATCCTTTTTATTAAGACCCATTATTTAAATCCCATTTGAATTTCCCTTATTTCAAATCCATTTGAACTCCTTTAAAATTCAAATTCTATTTCAAAATTTATTTGGATTTCCTATTTTGAAATCCTATTCCACTTCTTACTTTGAAGTCCTATTTTCAAAGTTTATTTCAAATTCTAATTTGAAATTCCATATTCAAATTTCTACTTGAATTTCTATATTCAATTTCATGTTCAAATTCAATACTTGAATTTCTATTTCAAATCTCTATTCAAATTTCATATTTGAATTCCAATTCAAATCTCTATTCAAATTTCACATTTGAATTCTTCCTTGAAATACTATATTTCAAATTCTATTTTGAAATTCTACATTCAAGTCTCTATTTGAATTTCTTTATTCGAATTCCTTCGAATTCAAATCTTATTTTAATTCCTTGAATTCAGATTCTATTCTAATTTCGTCTATTCAAATTCTATTTGAACTTCTATTTGAATTTCTAAAATTCAATCTCCTTTTTTCTTTTCAAATAGAATTCCGAGCTATCTGAGTTACAAACTAAGAAAATCCGAACGGTATATTGCTTAGTAAATGTAATTTATATCTTTATTTATATTAGGACTATTTAATTGAGTGAATTTCCAACTCCCTTGTTCAAACCCATTGGTTATTAGGATACGTAGGATATTCCTTGGAATTACATCCACCATTTCCAATATTGGTTTCACAGCCGATACTCACTTTCAAATATACATTCATATTTGAACTCACCTTTTAATTTATCCAGTGGTTAATGATCCACTTAATTTATATCTTTATTTATAACATTTTACTCGGTCTACCCAATGGAATAGGTTTCCATTTGCAACTCAATGAAAAAGAAATTATTTCTAATTTGGAAATAAACTCTGCTTTTAAATTCTAATTTCCTTTTTCACATTCGATGATATTTTACGGTATCTAAAATACCAGGCCATTTATTTGGTAATAACCTGGATTATTATCTATGCTGATATTCTAGTTAGAATGGGAATTTCATAATACGGGATTAAGTATTGTTGTGTGCTCTGCTTGCTGATGGTTGCTATTTAGTGTTATCAGTTAAACAAAACTGAATGGTCTGATTTGAGATAGCCAATTGAATGGTGAAAGGAATAAACGTACTAAATTATATGAATTAAGTGAAAGGAGATTACGATAAAAGGGTTTATTATAAACCAGACCATCATCAGAGCACAACAGTTATCTCTGGAACAGTTATAAACACCTGTTTCCAGATACAACGAAATACACAGCGGAAAATATGATAGTCTATAGCTAACAGGTGAAACCTCCTTCTTCTATCTCCTCCAGGTGAATCTGTAAAATCCTGACTACTTGGCTGCCCGTACAAATTTGGGCACCCAAGAGTTTACGGAAAACAAAAACAAAATAAACTCTGGGTCAGTCATGGGACTGGTGTGAGTAAACTCCAATCATTTGTTTAACTTTCAAAATCCTTTTCAAAAGAAAAGATAATCGTAAGACCAATCCACACATAAACACGGATGGTTTTTACCTTACGATAACCCAAAACACTTTGGAAATCATATATTATCTGGTATTATAATAATGTCTAATCACAAGTAATTAAAATCTAGTAGAACGCTTGCATCTCACGCTCTACATATATAATATACAATCAAACTCGTAGGCACTTATTGGAGATTGGATTCCAACTTGACAAGGTATGGGACCACCTTCCGAACATGTATCTCTAGAGGCAAATACACTGGGTTCAACAAGGTGAATAACCTTTTATTTCAAGCCGAGCTATCTGAAGTACTCGAAAGTCCACACAATTATTTGTAAAGGATCCACTCAACTGTAACGAACCGGGATGACTAAAAGCAAGAAAATCCGAAGTTTCTATTTAGAAAATTTCAGAGTTGAGCTGTCAAATATATGCGAATTCAAGTTGTGTAAATGAATATGATTTTTGAAACAGAAACCAGATTTTGATTTATTGAATGGAATTAACTAAATTGAATAGAAATTAGTTAATGAGATTTCGAATGATTATTATCCTTGCCAACTGTAACGGCCCGGGAAAATTTGACGCTCGAATTTTCAACAACAATACTTAATCCCGTATTACTTGTCAAAAATCCAAGTATCGAACCCCAAACTGTTAATAGAAAGAAGTTAGAGGATGAGAAATAGGAAGAAAGAAATTTTAGAATAGAAGAAAGACAGAAGGACAGGTTGGAGGGCTGTAACGAACCGGGATTTTCGACTCCGAAAATCAACATCAAACTACCATGTTGACTATTCAGACATCGAACATTCCAGATCATTAATAGAAAGAAGTTAGAGGGTGAGAATAGATAAGATAGAAATATTAGAATAGAAGAAGAAGAAGAAAGCAACACAACACAGGTTCTCACATCACAGCGGAACAAAATATAATACAGAAATAACCTTTATTGAAAGCTCTTGAAATACTTACAATATCAGAGTACACATCTGGACAGTGATACTAATCTGTCCTCATATAACACACAGCGGAATAATAATATCATACGTCTGGACTCTTCCAGCTCGTCTCTTCATAGCAGTCGATAACCTGAACCTGTACAACCCGGCCTAACCCGAGCATTTACAAAACACCGGGTCAGTCTGGTGAACCAGAGTGAGATAAACTCGCACAGTAATAAGGGTAAATCATCCAATCATGATTTTAAAGTTCAAAAATCTTTTCAAAAGAAAGGATAATCGTAAGACCAAATCCACACATAAACACGGACGGTTTTTACCTTACGATAACCCAAAACAGTTTGAAACCAATATCTTGTCTGATATTATAATAATGTCTAGATACAAGTAAATAACAATCTAGTGGAACGCTTGCATCTCACGCTTCACATATATAGTATACAATCAAAACCCGCAGGCACTTATTGGGAATTGGATTCCGACTTGACAAGGTATGGGTCCACCTTCCGATCGTGTATCTCTAGAGACGAATACACTGGGTTCAACAAGAACTTCTTGCAACCCGGCCCTCACATGACCGACCACTCATTTCGCTTGAGTGTATCGAATGTATATCACCGACGGTGGGGATCAGCAACCGTCTCCCGACAAGGGACAGCATCGAAACATAGATTAAGAAACAAATAGGATTTCCTCTAGATAGGTGATTATACACCCTAATGGGAGCGACCCACATAGCCATGCTGCCTGCCCGATTTTTGTCATTTCCCGGTTGATGAGGCTTGAGGCTAGAATTAACTCTTGACATCTGGTCGCCATTTACTTTGAATGCCACATCGTCAAATCCATCAGATATCACTAATTGACATCCACAAAAATACTCTAGCTGGAAGCTAAGAGAACGGCAAATCTCTGCCAACAACTATCGCACGTTTGAAGAAATCAACGTACGTGATCCTTTGGAAATACTCTGTCAGACATCCGTCCATACATGTCATCCAGGAACAGAATGAACCGAAGGCACTCTCCTACCGCATCCATATAGGAATCACCCCATGGATCAGTAGCGAGAAGTCCTTGCAACCCGTAGATTCCAACCGCGACAGAATCACCGTTTATCTCTGCTTGCCAGGCAGAGAATATTAGTGGTTCTTCCGTTTGTGAAAATCCACGGTCTTCAATGCTCCATCTCGATCATCTCCTGATATCTTCACGTATTTGTTGGTCGGAATGGTTTTCGAATAAATTCGATCCCGGTCTTTCCATATCAACAATCGTATTGGACAGATTTGATAGTCGGTGTTTTAACTATCAAAATATACAGTGTTTCAAACATGACACTCCAATGAGTTCACTGGTCCAGTATTCAGCATCACCTGGCCTTTTTAATTCAACCTTTAATTCTTTTAAATATTAAAATACGATATTTGAATACTTCTAATTCGATTTAACTCTAATCGATTAACTCTAATTGATTAACTAATACTTGACTTAAAACCATTCGCTTGACTCTAGATCACAGCGATCACAATGGTTACGCCTGATTCCCTCAGGAAACATCCGACCGCCGTAGGCTATCTGCAGCCCTGCGAATTTCGCTAGCAGTCGTACGAATTGGCAACTCAGCCGAATAATTATGTTTGTCTAACTCTATCTCGAATAACTATATTCTTATATACTAATGTCCTCAGAATCATTACGTTATGATACTTAGTAAAATAACTTATAACCATATATGATTTTCACTCAATTCCTCTTTCAAAACATTCGTTGTATTACCATGAACCTCTTTTACGATCGCCAACTAATATCATCTTCAGATAATCCCGATGTTGTTCAAGTTGGGGTATTTTAATTACCTCTCAGACCTTGATCAAACAACGTTCTTACCCTCAGATGAATATCAGTTGTAATCACAAAAATCAATATTCCCATCGTAACTTAGATTTGGTTAGACAACTCTATGATCCAATTCTTTATCCAAATTCTCTTAAACCAATCACCTTTTACATCTAATTAACCATTTCCCACTTTGGGAATCTCATTCCACATTTACCCTTCCCTACTCGATCTCATTTTCAAAAAATCTTAATTCAATATTAACAGTTTAACACTTTGAATCTCATTTAAATACTCTGGTTTATCTTAAACCCTTTTTCGAAATCTCCTTCGACTTAATTCAAATGATTAAGTAATATTTACTTCAAGCCCTCATTCTCGCTAAAAATTCCTTTTATAACTTCGTTATAAAACTTAGGTTTAAAATAAAACCTATTCATGAACTCCTCATTTCGCTTGATCAAATAATTACCCAAGCTAAACCATTCGGCTTATTTCTTATTTCCGTACTTATCAATCTGATTAACTTTCTAAAATCACTTAATAATAAATCAAAGTCTTAAATAGGTAAACTATTCATTTATTTCTCTTTATATAACTTTTATTCAAAATGGTATTCAAAAATCTATTTCTAGTTATAAAATAAATTTTATAACTGCATCTCTATCGATTCACCTGACGGTGAATCAATATCTGTAACCCGATTGATTTTTAAAGGCCATACTCTGCCAAACACTTAACCAATATCGCCCATTGGTTTAAACCAAACAGATGTTGAATATTAAATCAATAATCAACTATCAAATCAATCACACAAACAGATTAGTTCATATATGATCATATGAAAATAAATAATACATTTGAGGAATCCGGTTGGATCCCTCCAACCTGTCCTTCCCTGTATTCAAATGGTTATCACAAATCAGACCATTCAGTTTTGTTTAACGGATAACCCTAAATAGCAACCATTAACCACAAGCAATTCAAACAACTCAACCATTTAAACATGTTTATAAATAAACATGACCAACCAAGGTGAGTCACCTTTATTGGAACCAATCGTTAAAAATAACGATTTGGTGAATTCACTGAAATTAAACACAGTTTAATTTCATCGGTTAAATCAATAGGTAAATAACTAGCAAAACAGTCAACCATTTGCAAGCAGAGCACACAAAATAAAAATACCCAATTTATATAAATATAAAAAGGGTAACTGAGTGAGTTTAACTCACCTTGAGTTGATATCGTTGGTCCGGTTTTTCCCAATTCCGTTGCTTTCGCAATTTCTTCCAGTCTTTGCTCCACGTTCCAGTCTACTCGTTTTGATCAAGTATACCTTATCGTTTTCTTCACTGCACTCTCGTTTTTGCTTCCAGTCCTTCTAGGTCTTTTCGTTTTGTTCTTCACGCTTGTAAATACTAATACTGATCGATCCCCTTTCCTCTTGCAAAACAATTCCTTCACATTTGTCCATCCTTCCATCCAAATTTACACCACGTAACATCCCACCTCCTCCACGTTAAAACCCAACCGACGATGTTTCTCCCCATGCTCCCTTAAATCCCTGTACATAGGCACTCATTTTCCATTTGTACTTCGGAAACAACCCATTGCTACCGTGCCCGACTTCAGCTCGCACTTGCTCCGAACCAACACACCCATCAGCCGCTTCCAAGACCTTCCACCGAACTGCTATTACATGCATACTGGAAAAACCACACACCATCGTCCACCCGCTTGAGCCGCAACACCTCGTCGAAACCCGAGCCACCAGATTCCACTCGGACCGCCGTACTGACGCTCATCTCCAGAGCCCACACGCCGATCCCCTCCTTAGTACACCGAGGTCAAAACGAACGGCTCCGACATCACCCTCCCATCGCTCAATACAACTGCGTGTGTGCTTGGATCACAAGGGTTTGCGTGTTATTTAATATTTTGGGTTTGGGTTTCATTTTGATGCTGCTGGAAATGAGGTTCTGAAGACAAGAGCTTCGTAGAAAAATGGGTTCGGTTTGCTCACTGAGAGGTAGAAAAATGAAATAAGGCAGCATCCTATTTTATAGTGGAAAGATACGTGGGGTTTACGTTTACTTGGGAGTTACGTTTGGAGGAAGTGTGGTTGCCAAGCTGTCGGTTGTGTACAGCGCAAGGATGTGTGTACGTTGGTGATTTGATAACACAAAACAGTGGCTATATATAGGCTTGTCGGTGAAAAGAAGTTCCATTCTCAGTATAGGGTGCGGTACAATGTGGTTGACCCGATACCGTATATTAGGGTAGTGACTAGGTTATGGTATTTATATAGTGATATTTTAATAAAATATTATCTCACGAAACTTCAACCCGAAGTAGTTGATAAAAACCACCACAATTCATTTCTGTCTACTGATAAAAATGCTAATCTTAGTGTAAAAAGATATTCCGGATCCAATGGGACAAGTTTCGTCGAAATCCGACATCGTATGAAAAATTTTCCTTTATGAAACCAGAAATGAACACACGTTTAATTTTTCCACGGTCACCAGATACATCAAATCCACTTGAAACTGCGAACATCGATAATAACTTTTCGATACGAACCCAACGGCACTAATTTCGTCGCATTCTGAGACTGTTGCCCCGGTAGGCTGTTTTTACCTCGAACCGCCCTACCCTTTTTAATGCCAAATTTCTCGATCTCTAAAAATAACAAACTATATACTTATTCCGACTCTAATCGACGCTACGAACTCAACGGAACTGGTTTCGTGGCCTAATTCGATCGTCTTCTCAAGTTACACTCAAATATCCCTTTATTTATTTAAATGCGCGCTATAGAAATTGAACGGGCGTTTACGGCTACCGTGGTCACATACTATATCGGTTTTCCACGCAATCCACCACCGTACAATAATTTAACGTTACGGTCCCAATGGAACTGATTTCGTCGAAATCTGAGTCCGTTTGCAAAACGGCTATTTTAAAGGCCTATAATTAAATAACGGTTTTCCATAGCGACTATTTCAAAATTTGATTTGGCCATAACTATCAAATTATAACACGAAATCTAGATTTTTCTCTTTCATATGAAAATTATCATCAATACGGTCCCAACGTTTCTTGTTTCACAGAAATCCGACTTATATCGAATCCTGTATTCTCAGTTGAAGTTCAAAACTCCAATTTACGAACTGCACGCCATTTTCAAGCTTGATTTTATATTATATAAATATATAACGTTCGACTTCGTTTTTAATAACGAATTAAATATTAAATTCCATTAATATTCCCAATATAATATTTAAAACTAATTTAAATATTCATATTCAAATGGTCGAAAAACACGGGTCGTTACATTCTTCCCCCCTTAAAATAATTTCGTCCTCGAAATTGCTAAGGTAAGAAAAAACGTTATAAACTCATTAATTTCAAATCTAATTTTACTATAAATTGAAACTCAATTCAGTATCGTAAATAAATATTTTCAAAAATATTGAAAATTTTCTAACACATTAAATTTTCGAAAAATTCCGCCAGCACCTCCTCTGTACGGCTCAATCGGTACAACCACAACTCGCCTCTCTGGGCCTTCTCCAACCCAAAAGAAAATAAAACAGCCAAGCGGCTTGCCAAATAGGCTCATAAATCTCCAAACCCATATAAAAATAAACGTGTACCTTTTTGTCGGGCATATCATTATATCCTTCCCGTCTGCCACCCTGTCAGCATATACAAATGCACTTCCAAAACAAAATTCCAATTTCATCCTTCGAATTAAATTCTTCACGTGTCCAAGCCAAATTTCATTCTTGACTCAATTTCCATCCATCATCAATTTCAACTCTTAACTTATCAATCCAATACCATTTCATATTCCTGTCTCCCAATTCCAAATCTGATTCCACTTGATATATTATATCTCGATTCAATTTTCATTTAATTGGTTTCAATTCAATTCATGTTTGCTTTCCCAAATTTCTATTTAATTTAATTTTTTTTTCTTTGTTCAACAAATTCCCTGGGAGTTTTTAAACAGTTTAGCTCTTCTAAAACCAAATATCCCTTTTCTGGATTCAAAACAGCTTGTTTTTCTCAAAGCAATTCAACCCAAAAATTTTGGTAGTAATCCGTCACTTAGAACTCGGAAATGAACACTGACGATGTGGCCAGCATCATCAGAGTTATTCCCCAGCGATCAAAGTGAGTTCAATACTATATCATTTACCCAAACCCGAATTCAAACATTTTCATTTCGAAATCTATTTCAACATACCAAACACAATGCTCGTAAACAAATTTAAAATCTCCCAGGATCTTAAATTTCTCATATATTAAGTCCAATTCCATTTTCAACCACTTGTCCAAATTTCCAAAGTTTAACTTCAATTCTAATTTGAATTCAGATTTAACTTCTCTGATTCTCATACTTATATGGATTCTGATTGGTTATATATAACCATTTCAATTATAATCTCATTTGATTATAGTAACAAACAACACATCCAATAATAATATTTCCAACATATATATTTTCTTTATATCAAAATATAATTTGGGCAAATTATTTCATTTACCCTCTTTCAAAACATATTGTGTCGGTTTATCATACTTGAGTGTTTAGAAACTCCTATCGACACAGTGGATCAAACCGATCGACCAGAATTCATAAACAGCTCAGACAAATAAATCTCCACAATACAAAACAAATTTTTATAAAATCTACAAATACGTTCACTCGTATATTATACACTCAACTCAATGTAGGGTATTACTAACCCCATCTCTACTGAGTCACGCCACAGAGCCACACAGAGCCAAGGTAATCACTTAACCTCACTCTGATACCACTGTAACGACCTAACGGCAGTGAGCTAACCTCCCACCGTGGCTTACAGAGATACCTCAGAACTGCTTTTACGGCCAGCCTCTCGACTCGACCAACCCACATTGTCGGGAGATGTAGGGGTAAGAGTCTCCCGTTCGCCACCAAACGCGAAGCGATAACCCCCTATCATCCGTACCAATTAAGCAACCAGCTCTGATACCAACTGTAAAGACCCCGAGATTCGAGTAGGCTTTTCAACCATCCTCTCCTCCCTCGGCACTGGGCTAACCTCCCAGCTTTTCAGAAAATAATTTTAATTAAATCTGTTTTGTACATATATATAATAAATTCCTGGAATACCATTCAATGCATATAGGAATTCCGAGCTATCTGAGTTACAAACTAAGAAAATCCGAACGGTATATTTAAATGTAACGAACCGGGATTTTCGACTCCGAAAATCAACATCAAACTACCATGTTGACCATTCAGACATCGAACATTCCAGATCATTAATAGAAAGAAGTTGGAGGGTGAGATAAGAAAGAAAGAAATATTAGAATAGAAGAAGAAGAAGAAGATCACCACAACACAGAGTCTCACATCGCAGCGGAACAAAATATAATACAGAATTAACCTTTATTGAAAGCTTTTGAAATACTTACAATATCAGAGTACACATCTGGACAGTGATACTAATCTGTCCTCATATAACACACAGCGGAATAGTAATATCATACGTCTGGACTCTTCTAGCTCGTCTCTTCACAGCAATCGATAACCTGAACCTGTACAACCCGGCCTAACCCGAGAATTTACAAAACACCGGGTCAGTCTGGTGAACCAGAGTGAGATAAACTCGCACAGTATTAAGGGTAAATCATCCAGTCTTGATTTTAAAGTTCAAAAATCTTTTCAAAAGAAAGGATAATCGTAAGACCAAATCCACACATAAACACGGACGGTTTTTACCTTACGATAACCCAAAACATTTTTGAAACCAATATCTTGTCTGATATTATGATAATGTCTAAATACAAGTAAATAGAATCTAGTGAAACGCTTGCATCTCACGCCCCACATATATAGTATACAATCAAACCGCAGGCGCTTATTGGAGATTGGATTCCAACTTGACAAGGTATGGGTCCACCTTCCGATCATGTATCTCTAGAGACGAATACACTGGGTTCAACAAGAACTTCTTGCAACCCGGCCCTCACATGACCGACCACTCATTTCGCTTGAGTGTATCGAATGTATATCACCGACGGTTGGGATCAGCAACCGTCTCCCGACAAGGGACAGCATCGAAACATAGATTAAGAAACAAATAGGATTTCCTCTAGATAGGTGATTATACACCCTAATGGGAGCGACCCACATAGCCATGCTTCCTGCCCGATTTTTGTCATTTCCCGGTTGATGAGGCTTGAGGCCAGAATTAACTTCTGATCATCTGGTCACCATTCACTTTGAATGCCACATCGTCAGATCCGTCAGATATCACTAATTGACGTCCACAAAAATACTCTAGCTGGAAGCTAAGAGAACGGCAAATCTCTGCCAACAACTATCGTACGTTTGGAGAAATCAACGTACGTGACACTTTGGAAATACTCTGTCAGACATCCGTCCATACAAGTCATCCAGGAACAGGATGAACCGAAGGCACTCTCCTACCGCATCCATATAGGAATCACCCCATGGATCAGTAGCGAGAAGTCCTTGCAACCCGTTGATTCCAACCACGACAGAATCACAGCTTATCTCTGCTTGCCAGGCAGAGAACATTAGTGGTTCTTCCGTTTATGAAAATCCACGGTCTTCAATTCTCCATCTCGACCATCTTCTGGTATCTTCACGTATTTGTTGGTCGGAAGGGTTTTCGAATACAAATTCGATCCCGGTCTTTCCATACCAACAATCGCGTTGGACAGATTTGATAGTCGGTGTTTTAACTATCAAAATATACAGTGTTTCAATCATGACACTCCAATGAGTTCACTGGTTAAGTATTCAGCATCATTTGGCCTTTAACAAACTGATTTGCTTTTGTTAACTTAAAACTTCTAACTCTTTTAATATTCAAAAATATGATATTTGAATAACTCTAATTCGATTTAACTCTAAACGATTAACTAATATTCGACTTCACTCCATTCGCTTGACTCTAGATCACAGCGATCACAATGGTTACGCCTGATTCCCTCAGGAAACATCCGACCGCCGTAGGCTATCTGCAGCCCTGCGAATTACGCTAGCAGTCGTACGCAATGGCAACTTAGCCGAATAATTATGTTTGGCTAATTCAATCTCGAATAACTATATTCAATTACCCACTTTTAAATCTCATTTAAAATTCTCCTTTTTACTTGATCTCGTTTCCAAATAACGTTAATGTAAAATTAACGTCTTAACACTTTGAATCTCACTTAAAACCTCTGGTTTATAATAAACCCTTTTATCGTAATCTCCATTCACTTAATTCATATAATTGAGTATGTTTATTTTCTTTCACCATTCAATTAGCTTGCATCTCACATTCGGTAACCTTTTTAAATGAATTCCCATTACAAATATATTCCTAATTTTATCAAACATTAATCCCTTTATTAACTAAATTAAATATTAAATCCCTTTTAAATCCTTATTTAAATTCAAACAATATTCGTTTAACTATTTTAGTCAAAACACATTAACTTGATAAACAATTCCAATTCCAAACGGTCGATTTAATTAACTCAAAACTTGGTTATCTCATTAACCGATTCCAACAATCCTCGCTTTAAATTAATTAAAAATATAATTAATTTAAATAGATTCTAATTATTTGTTTTCTTTACAAAACAATTTTTCCAAGGTTTTACCATTTAATTCATTTCTTATTCTTCAACTGGTAAATCTGATTAACATCAGCATTTGCTTTGCAAAATAACTTCATAACAAATCAAAGTCTTAAACAAATAAAATATTTATTTATTTCTCTTAAATAACTTTTATTCAAATAATATAATTCAAATCTAACTCTGGTTATAAAATAAATTTTATAACCTCAACTCTATCGATTCACCTGTCGGTGAATCACTGTCTATAACACTATTGGTTTTAAAGGCCATACTCTGCCAAACACTTAACCAATATCGCCCATTGGTTTAAACCAAACAGATGTTGAATATCCAGTCAATAATCAACCATCAAATCAATCACACAAACAGATCAGTTCATATATGATCACATGAAAATAAATAATACATTTGAGGAATCCGGTTGGATCCCTCCAACCTGTCCTTCCCTGTATTCAAATGGTTATCTCAAATCAGATGGTTCAGTTTTGTTTAACGGATAACCCTAAATAGCAACCATTAACCACAAGCAATTCAAACAACTCAACCATTTAAACATGTTTATAAATAAACATGACCAACCAAGGTGAGTCACCTTTATTGGAACCAATCGTTAAAAATAACGATTTGGTGAATTCACTGAAATTAAACACAGTTTAATTTCATCGGTTAAATCAATAGGTAAATAACTAGCAAAACAGTCAACCATTTGCAAGCAGAGCACACAAAATAAAAATACCCAATTTATATAAATATAAAAAGGGTAACTGAGTGAGTTTAACTCACCTTGAGTTGATATCGTTGGTCCGGTTTTTCCCAATTCCGTTGCTTTCGCAATTTCTTCCAGTCTTTGCTCCACGTTCCAGTCTACTCGTTTTGATCAAGTATACCTTATCGTTTTCTTCACTGCACTCTCGTTTTTGCTTCCAGTCCTTCTAGGTCTTTTCGTTTTGTTCTTCACGCTTGTAAATACTAATACTGATCGATCCCCTTTCCTCTTGCAAAACAATTCCTTCACATTTGTCCATCCTTCCATCCAAATTTACACCACGTAACATCCTACCTCCTCCACGTTAAAACCCAACCGACGATGTTTCTCCCCATGCTCCCTTAAATCCCTGTACATAGGCACTCATTTTCCATTTGTACTTCGGAAACAACCCATATCTGAATTCAATAATTTTCAAATGTAAGAGATTATATATTTTTAAAATAATTGTTGTTGCTCGTTTGGATGGAATAGAAGAGTGAAAGTTGAATAATAACAGTCAAGTGTTTTAAATGGGAAATATCCGAAATTTAGTATCCTCTCAGATCCACTCAACTGTAACGAACCGGGATTTTCGACTCCGAAAATCAACATCAAACTACCATGTTGACCATTCAGACATCGAACATTCCAGATCATTAATAGAAAGAAGTTAGAGGGTGAGATAAGAAAGAAAAGAAATATTAGAATAGAAGAAGAAGAAGAAACAACACAACCCAGAGTCTCACATCGCAGCGGAACAAATTATAATACAGAAATAACCTTTATTAAAAACTTTTGAAATACTTACAATATCAGAGTACACATCTGGACAGTGATACCAATCTGTCCTCATATAACACACAGCGGAATACTAGTAATATCATACGTCTGGACTCTTCCAGCTCGTCTCTTCACAGTAGTCGATAACCTGAACCTGTAAAACCCGGTCTAACACGAGCATTTACAAAACACCGGGTCAGTCTGGTGAACCAGAGTGGGATAAACTCGCACGGTAATAAGGGTAAATCATCCAAACATGATTTTTAAGTTCAAAAATCTTTTCAAAGGAAAAGGATAATCGTAAGACCAAATCCACACATAAATACGGACGGTTTTTACCTTACGATAACCCAAAACAGTTTTGAAACCAATATCTTGTCTGATATTATAATAATGTCTAAATACAAATAATTAACAATCTAGTGGAACGCTTGCATCTCACGCTCCACATATATAGTATACAATCAAAACCGCGGGCGCTTATTGGAGATTTGATTCCGACTTGACAAGGTATGGGTCCACCTTCCGATCGTGTATCTCTAGAGACGAATACACTGGGTTCAACAAGAACTTCTTGCAACCCGGCCCTCACATGACCGACCACTCATTTCGCTTGAGTGTATCGAATGTATATCACCGACGGTTGGGATCAGCAACCGTCTCCCGAAAAAGGACAGCATCGAAACATAGATTTAAGAAGCAAATAGGATTTCCTCTAGATAGGTGATCATACACCCTAATGGGAGCGACCCACATAGCCATGCTGCCTGCCCGATTTTTGTCATTTCCCGGTTGATGAGGCTTGAGGCCAGAATTAACTTTTGAACATCTGGTCGTCATTCACTTTGAATGCCACATCGTCAAATCCATCAGATATCACTAATTGATATCCACAAAAATACTCTAGCTGAAAGCTAAGAGAGCGGCAATTCTCCGCCAACAACCATAGCACGTTTGAAGAAATCAACGTACGTGATCCTTTGAAAATACTCTGTCAGACATCCGTCCATATACGTCATCCAGGAACAGGATGAACCGAAGTCACTCTCCTACCGCATCCATCTAGGAATCACCCCATGGATCAGTAGCGAGTAGTCCTTGCAACCCGTAGATTCCAACTACGACAGAATCACAGCTTTCCTCTGCTTGCCAGGCAGAGAATATTAGTGGTTCTTCCGTTTATGAAAACCCGCGGTCTTTAATGCTCCATCTCGATCCTCTTCTGAGATCTTCACGCATTTGTTGGTCAGAATGGTTTTCGAATATAAATTCGATCCCAGTCTTTTCATACCAACAATCGTATTGGCCAGATTTGATAGTCGGTGTTTTAACTATCAAAATAAACAGTGTTTCAAACATGACACTCCAATGAGTTCACTGGTTCAGTATTCAGCATCACTTGGCCTTTAACAAAACTGATTTACTTTTAAAAACTTCTAATTTCAATCTTTGAAAATACGATAATTGAATAACTCCAATTTGATTTAACTCTAATCGATTAACTGATATTCGACTTCACTCCATTCGCTTGACTCTAGATCACAGCGATAACAATGGTTACGCCTGAATCCCTCAGGAAACATCCGACCGCCGTAGGCTATCTGCAGCCCTGCGAATTACGCTAGCAGTCGTACAAAATGGCAACTTAGCCGAATAATTATGTTTGGCTAATTCTATCTCGAATAACTATATTCAATTTCCCATTTTGAAATCTCATTTAAAATCCTCCTTTTTACTTGATCTCGTTTCAAGTAACGTTAATGTAAAGTTAACGCTTTACACTTTAAATCTCACTTAAAGACTCTGGTTTATAATAAACCCTTTTATCGTAATCTCTTTTCACTTAATTCATATAATTGAGTACGTTTATTTCCTTTCACCATTCAATTGGCTATCTCAAATCACCACATTTAGTTTTGTTTACTGATAACACTAAATAGCAACCATTTAACATCAACCACAAGCAATTCAAACGATTCAACCATTTAAACACGTTTATAAATAAACGTGACCAACCAAGGTGAGTCACCTTTATTGGACCCAATCGTTAAAAATAACGATTTGATATTTCACTGAAATTAAACACAGTTTAATTTCATCGGTTAAATCAACAGTTAAATAGATAACTAGCAAAACAGTCAACCATTGGCAAGCAGAGCACACAAAATAAAAATACCCAATTTATATAAAATATAAAAAGGGTAACTGAGTGAGTTTAACTCACCTTGGAATTCCGTCGCTGAAACAGTTCATTTAAATCGAATTAAACTGACGTTTAATTTAATTAAAATTCCTGTAGCTGCCAACTCTGATAACATCGGCTCCATCCGGTTGTGTACGTCGATATGGTTCCGACGTCACTTGTTTTGTCGACCTCCGTTGCTGTATGACCAATGTACAAACCTTTTTTACTATGGTATTCACTCTTTAACAAAATATTATTAATGACTTAATTATGAATTATTATAAATAATCCCTAATTAACGTTATCATCACCTTTGTTGGACACATTCTAAAAATATAGACTGGTCAAAATGTATCACATGGCCATGTTATATTAAATTGTAAAAATGAGTGAAGTTTAAACCTTTTTTCACGTCCATGTTATATTAAATTGTAGAAATACAAGTGTGAAATTTGAATAAAGAAATTCGAATAGAGATTTGAATGTAGAATTTCAAAATAAAATTTGAAATAAACTTTGAAAATAGGATTTCAAAGTAGAATTGGAAATAGAATTTCAAATAGGATTTCAAAATAGAAAATCCAAATGGTTTTGAAATGGAATTTGAATTCAAGGGAATTCAAATGGATTTGAGTGAAGAAATTCAAATGGTGTTAAAAATGAATTTGAATATTGGAATTCAAATGGGGTTGGAAATGAAGTTGAATATTAGAATTCAAATGGAAATGGGAAATGAAATTTGAATATAAGAGATTCAAATTGAATTTAAATAGGATTTGATCTATGGGGTTTGAATATGAAATTCAAATGAGTTTTAAACTATGGAATTCTGAATATAGAATTTAAAAAGGAGTTTGAATATTTGAATTTCAATAGAATTCAAATATAGAAATTGGAATGTAGAAGTTAAAATGGAATTTAAAAATAGAGTTTGAATAAGAGAATTCAAATGAATTCAAACATAGAATTTGAATATAGGGAATTCAAATATTGGATTTGAATATCAATTAGAAAAGGAATTGAAAATTTGAATATGGAATTCAAAGTGAGATTGGAATTTGAATCAAGGAATTCAAATAGAATTAAATAAAGTTGAATTCATTTTTAGAAGTTTTAAAAAGTTTATATATATATATATATATATATATATATATATATAATTAAAACGAACTCGCCGCAGCGCTGCAGTTCGTAAATTGGCGATTCGAACTTACATTGGGTATACAGAACTCAATTGAGGTCGGAATTCCTTGAAACAAGAAACGTCAGGACCGGTTTGATAATAGTTTTCTAATGGAAGAGAAAAATCTGGATTTCGTCGTATAGATTTTGAGTTATGTCAAAATCAAATTTTCAGAAAAGCAGAGCCAGAACCATTATAAAACCATAATGGTTTATTTAATGATATTAAAGGATTTTAAGCAAATTAAAATCGAAATTTCTATTTAGAAAAATCCAGATTTGAGTTATAAAATATATGTGAACTCCAGTGGAGTAATGAGTTGATTTCTGAAATAGAAATCAGATTTTTGATTTATTGAATGGAATTAACTAAATTGAATAGAAATTAGTTAAGGCGATTTCGAATGAATATTGAGCTTTAAATAAGTGAATTCGATTTGAGAATTTATATTCGAAATAGAAAAGAGAACTAGAATTGAAATTGAAATTCAATTTGGTTGTGAGCAAGTTAAATATTTTGTTTGAACATGTTATGTTCAACAAAGAAGTGAAATATGCAAGAAAGGCTAATTAAAGAATAATCGAGCGAAAATGAATTCAAACGATTCAAAATTGAATTCAAACGAATGGATTGAGTTGAATTGAATTGAAAACAGGTGAATATGTGTTAAGCAGGTTTGGGATGAAGTATATGAAGATTTTTATTTATGTGCCCGACAAAAAGGTACATGTTTAATTCATATATGAGATTTATGCGCCGTATCGGCAAGCCGCTTGGCTTTTTCTTTTTCTTTTTGAGATTAGAAGATACCGGGAAGCTATTTGAAATTTCCCGATGCTCCCGATACAGGGGAGGTTATGGCGAATTTTTCCGGAAATTTAAGGAGTTAGAATATTTTTAAGATATTTTGATAATTTGAAAGCATTGTATCGACGTATTGAATTCGATAGGAAAGTGAATATAAAAATCGAATGTTGTAAACAAAAAGGGATAGAGATAAGTGATTGGAATTGTTTCCAATTGCAAATAGAGATATTTTCTAATACATAGAAAATAAAAGAAGTTAATGTTTGGAAACGTTTTCCAAATGACATAAGAGGCCGAGATGATTATTGAAATATTTGGTTAACAAATATTGATAAGAGAATATAGAAGAGATTTAATTAATGAAATATTAATTAAGGAGCCCAGTGATTTGTTTGATATGTTGATTGAACACTTGTTTTTATTCGATAGTTAAATCACAGACTATCGAAGTTTTGACCATCGTTGTCAATATGGAGAGACCGGTTGGATTATTATCCGAAGAACCACTCCGTATCGGCATAAGCGTTGCGAACCAAGTATGCTGAATATATTGAAGACGGAGTGAAGTGCAAGGGCTTTTTCTATTAATAGAAATAGTGCCTTTGGTTTCGTTCAATCCCAGAACGAACGTATATGGACGAATGTCTGACAGAGTATTTCCAATGATCAAAAGGGTTGGTCTGTATGAATGTATATGGTTGCAACGGATTTATCCCTTAGCATAATATCCAGAATATTTGTGCAAACTCAACTAGTGATTAACGGATCTAACGATGTGACATTCAAAGTGATTGTGTTATTAAGGAATGGTAAGTAATCGTAGCCTCAGGCCTCAACAACCGGGAAAGGACAAAAATCGGGCAGGCAGCATGGCTATGTGGGTCGCACCCATTAGGGTGTATAATCACCTATCTAGAGAAATTACTTTTGTTCTAAATCTATCGATTCTGCCCATTCGGGAAACGATACCAACTGAAACGACCCGCAAATCCGAGCTACCTGAGTTGACTAAATACACCACACGTCCAACCCAAATAACACAGAAATACGACTCATTATTAGAAAGAAGTTAGAGGATGAGAAATAGAAAGAAAGAAATATTAGAATAGAAGAAAAAACGAAGATCACAAACTCACAGCGGAACGAATGAAATATATTCTATAACATAAGCTTTGAAATACAAATCTGTTTTGTACATATATACATACCATCATCAGAGTACACATAACATTTGATCCAGCGGAAGTAACTCTAAATAACTAACGTTGAAGCCTCCTGCTTCAAGCTCCTCCAAGTGTATCTGTAAAAGCCTGAAACACTTGACTGCCCGTACAAATTTGGGCACCCAAGAGTTTAGGGAAAACAAAACAAAATAAACTCTGGGTCAGTCATGGGACTGGTGTGAGTAAACTCCAACCATTTGTTTAACTTTAAAAATCCTTTCAAAAGAAAAGATAATAGTAAGACCAGTCCACACATAAACATGGACGGCTTTTACCTTACTATAACCCAAAACACTTTGATACGAAAATCCAGTGATATTATAATAATGTCTACATCAAGTAAATAACCCAATAGCAGAACGCTTGCATCTCACGCTCCACATATATAGTATAAAATCAAAAACCGCATGGCGCTTATTGGAGATTGGATTTCCAACATGACAAGGTATGGGACCACCTTCCGAGGATGTATCTCTAGAGGCGAATACACCTGGGTTCAACAAGAACATCTTGCAACCCGGCCCACACATGACCGACCACTCATTTCGCTTGAGTGTATCGAATGTATATTACCAACGGTTGGACTCAAACCACCGTTTCCCGAATGGGCAGAATCGATAGATTTAGAAACAAAAGGAATTTCTCTAGATAGGTGATTATACACCCTAATGGGTGCGACCCACATAGCCATGCTGCCTGCCCAATTTTTGTCCTTTCCCGGTTGTTGAGGCCTGAGGCTACGATTACTTACCATTCATTGATAGCACAATCACTTTGAATGCCACATTGTCAGATCCGTTAATCACTAGTTGATTTGCACAAATATTCTGGATATTATGCTAAGGGATAAATCCGTTGCAACCATATATATTCATACAGACCAACCCATTTGATCATTGGAAATACTCTGTCAGACATTCGTCCATTTACGTTCGTTCTAGGACTGAACGAAACCGAAGGCACTATTTCTATAAATAGAAAAGCCCTTGCACTTTACTCCGTCTTCAATATATTCAGCATACTTGGTTCGCAACGCTCATGCCAATACGGAGTGGTTCTTCGGATAACAATCCAACCGGTCTCTCCATATTGACAACGATGGTCAAAAACTTCGATAGTCTGTGATTTAACTATCGAATAAAAACAAGTGTTCAATCAACATATCAACAAATCACTGGGCTCTTTAATTAATATTCATTAATTAAACCACTTCTCTATTTTCTCAATCAATATTTGTTGGCCAAATATTTTCAATAATCATCCTTGGCTCTTATGCCATTTGGAAAACGTTTCCAAATATTACTTCTTTTATTTCTATATATTAGAAAATGTCTCTATTTGCAATTGAAAACAATTCCAATCATTTATCTCTATCCCTTTTTGTTTACAACATTCGATTTTTATATTCACTTTACTATCGAATTCAATACGTCGATATAATGATTTCAAATTATCAAAATATCTTAAAAATATTCTAACTCCTTAAATTTCCGGAAAATTTCGCCATAACCTCCCTTGTATCGGGAGCATCGGGAAATTTCAAATGGCTTCCCGGTATCTTCCTCAATCAAAAAGAAAAAGGAAAAGCCAAGCGGCTTGCCGATACGGCGCATAAAACCCATATATGAATTTAAACATGTACCTTTTTGTCGAGCACATAAATAAAAATCTTCATATACTCCATCCCATATCTGTTTAACACCTGTTCACCTGTTTTCCATTCAATTCAATACCATTCAATCGTTTGAATTCAGTTTCGCCATTTATTCTTTAATTAGTCGTTTTGCCTATTTCACTTCTTTGTTGAACATAACATGTTCAAACAAAATATTTAACTCGTTCATAACCAAATTGAATTTCAATTTCAATTCTAGTTCTCTTTTCTATTTCGAACATATATCTTCAAATCGAATTTACTTATTTAAACACCAATATCCATTCGAAAACTCATTAACTAATTTCTATTCACTTTAGTTAATTCTATTCAATAAATCAAAATCTGGTTTCTGTTTCAAAAATCATATTCATTTACACAACTTGAATTCGCATATATTTTGCAACTCACTCTGAAATTTTCTAAATCGAACTTCGGATTTTATTTGCTTAAAAATCCTTTTATAATATTAAATAAACCATTATGGTTTTAAAACGATACTGGCGCTGCTTTTCTGAAAATTTGATTTTGACATATCTCAAAATCTATGCGACGAAATCTAGATTTTTCTCTTTCATTAGAAAACTATTATCAAACCGGTCCTGACGTTTCTTGTTTCGAAGAATTCCGACTTCAATCGAGTTTTATATATACAATTGAAGTTCGAATCGCCAATTTACGAACTGCAGCTCTGCGGCGAGTTCGTTTTAATTATATATATATAAAAACCTTTTTAAAATTTCTAAAAATGAATTCAACTTTATTTAATTCTATTTGAATTCCTTGATTCAAATTCCAATCTCATTTTTGAATTCCATATTCAAATTTTCAATTCCTTTTCTAATTGATATTCAAATCCAATATTTGAATTTCTATTTGAATTTCCTATATTCAAATTCTAACTTGAATTCATTTGAATTCTCTTATTTAAACTTTATACTCAAATTCCATTTGAACTTTTATATTCCCATTTCTATATTTGAATTCTATTGAAGTTCAAATATTCAAACTCCTTTTTAAATTCTATATTCAAAATTCCATAGTTTAAAACTCATTTGAATTTCAAATTCAAATTCCTAGATTAAACCCTATTTGAATTCAATTTGAATCTCTTATATTCAAATTCCATTTTCCTTTTCCGACCCCATTTGAATTTCTAATATTCAGATTCATTTCAACACCATTTGAATTCCTAATATTCAAATTCATTTTTTCACCATTTGAATTTCTAATATTCAAATTCATTTTTACACCATTTGAATTTCTAATATTCAAATTCATTTTTACACCATTTGAATTTCTAATATTCAAATTCATTTGAATTCCCTTGAATTCAAATTCCATTTCAAAACCATTTGGATTTCCTATTTTGAGATCCTATTTGAAATTCCATTTCCAATTCTACTTTGAAATCCTATTTTCAAAGTTTATTTCAAATTCTATTTTGAAATTTCATATTCAAATCTCTATTTGAATTTCTTTATTCGATTCCATGTTCAAATTCAATACTCGAATTTCTATTTCAAATCTCTATTCAAACTTCATATTTGAATTCTTCCTTGAAATACTATATTTCAAATTCTATTCAATTCTTCTTTGAAATTCTATATTTCAAATTCTATTTTGAAATTTCTACATTCAAATCTCTTTTTCCCTTTAAAATTCAAATATTTAAACGCCCTTTAAAAATTCAAATGTTATACTCAAATTTCTTTTGAGTTATATATTTAAAATTTTCTTTCACACCCTGTTTTGAAATTTCATTTCAAATTCCAATCTCACGCTGGTATTTCTACTTTTGAATTATCAAATGATAATTCTTTTCACTTCATTTATAACTTCGTTATAAAAGAACTATTTATAACTTCGTTTAAAAAGAAACTACTTGTTTTACTTTTCAAAAACAAGTTTATATTTTATTTCCATTTAAAATTCAAATTCTATTTGTTTATGAAGGAGCTATCGAAGTTTTTGACCATCGTTATATCAAATGATACCATTATCAAACCTAAGCGACATGCGGTATGAATATTAAATACACGGGATAAATCCTATTATCAAACCGCATGTTGGTCTTACTATTGAATTCTTTAATGAAACATCCTATTTTCAAATTCTTTTCCAAACAATTCAAAGTGATTGTGTTATCAATGAATGGTAAGTATGCGTAGCCTCAGGCCTCAGCAACCGGGAAAGGACAAAAATCGGGCAGGCAGCATGGCTATGTGGGTCGCACCCATTAGGGTGTATAATCACCTATCTAGAGAAATTCCTTTTGTTCTAAATCTATCGATTCTGCCCATTCGGGAAACGGTGGTTTGAGTCCAACCGTTGGTGATATACATTCGATACACTCAAGCGAAATGAGTGGTCGGTCATGTGTGGGCCGGGTTGCAAGACGTTCTTGTTGAACCCAGGTGTATTCGCCTCTAGAGATACATCATCGGAAGGTGGTTCCATACCTTGTCATGTTAGAAATCCAATCTCCAATAAGCGCCATGCGGTTTTTGATTTTATAATATATATGTGGAGCGTGAGATGCAAGCGTTCTGCTATTTGGTTATTTACTTGATGTAGACATTATTATAATATCACTGGTCGCTCAACTCTAGATCGCAGCGATCACAATGGTTACGCCTGATTCCCTCAGGAAACATCCGACCGCCGTAGGCTATCTTCAGCCCTGCAAATTACGCTAGCAGTCGTACGTAATGGAAACTTCTATTGAGTAACTCTGTTTGACTAATTGTAACTCAATTACGATATTCGATCAACTCTAATTGAATAACGATATGTTTAATATAATTTGAAATCAATATTCTTATTTTCTTTTGAAACTAATATGGTAGTATTATTTAATTCCCAAAATCTTGCATTGGAGTTTGATATTCCTCGTATAAGATAAATCCAATTCAACCCTTCCACTCACACCAAACTAATACCATTCCTCGATAATAGTGAAGCCATCCAAGTTGGGGTATTTTAGTTACCTCTCAGACCTTGATCAACTCGTTCTTACCTCAGAAAAATATTAGTTTGTCACTTAAACAGCGATACTAAATCTCATTTCAAATCTTGATTTCAAATCTGGGTTTCCATCACTGTTTCTTACATTTGAAATCCTTGCTCAAAAATCATCTTACTTAGTTCCTTTAATTAAGGAAGTCTTCATTCAAAACACCATTTTTACGTAAAGCACAATTTCACTTATGAATCTTGTTTACAAAACCTTGTTTTGCAGCTTGGATCCTTAAAACTCTTTATAACCCTTTATAAATCTTTTTGGTCAAACCATATTGCCATTTCATTATATCCAATTGAATCCAAATTAAAGCCATCACTTTAATTATTAAAATAACCATTTACATTAAGATTAACTACATTAACACTAAACAACTCGATAATCTCCTTTAACTTGGATTTGATTTCGGAATTCCATTTATCAATATTTAACACAAACCAACGGTATTTCAAATTCTTTAATGAAACATCCTATTTTCAAATTCGCAACGCTTATATCCTTTCAGACAGCACGGATTTTTAACGTTATTTATTCGAACCAGAGTATGTAACAGTAAAAATTTAGAGGTCGGCTGAAAAGAATTTGAAAAGATTTTGATGTAATAATATAATATTCCCAAAATATTTGTGGTCCCTAATTCACAAATTTTGAACCGCTATTCAGTCGTAATGAACGACGTTATAAGATTATTACGCTATTCTGAACATATTTTGATATTTTAAATTTTCAACGATATACTATATTAAATTAATATAACATAATATAATTTCAGAACAAACCAAATATTCAAACAGAATTTATACCGGTCCTCTGGATTGTTTTGACTCAGTTTAAATCTCAAATTGAATTATTTCAGTTCTCGTATTTCGATAGTATTCGAAATAAATCGTATTTCGATTACTTTAAACAATAACCCAATAAAATACCATCTATATTTTAAATTCAATATTTAAAACCATACTAAATATAAACTGTTCAAAAATCTGGGTCGTTACATTCTTTCCCCCTTAAAATAATTTCGTCCTCGAAATTGCTAAGGTAGGAAAAATACTATAAACTCACTAACTTTTCATAACTCCTTTATGTTGAAACTCACCTCTTCATATTTCAACAAATTAACTCCAACCAAAACTTTTGGTCTTCACACATTTGAATGATCTACGATTAATCCATTTATATCCAATCTATATTCCAATAAACCTATTCAAATTGATTCTAATCAATTCATTCACTTCGACCCATTTAACTTGCTTAAGTTTAATTTAAATTCCAGAATTCAAATCCCTGGGTTTTTCTTTTCAAATTCTTTTGAAATCCCATAAATATATACATACATTTATTTCCATTTCAAATTCGAAATATTTGAATTTTCAAACCACTTGTTTTCTTCCAAACAAATTTCCATCAAAACTTTTTCTAAGGTAGCAATTCATCACTTAGAAACTCGGAAATGAACACTGATGATGTTGCAATCATCATCAGAATTATTTCCCAGCCACTGAAGTGAGTTCAGTGCTTTATTATTTCAAAATCCATCTAAAATGATTTCCTTTCAACTTTTTCTAAAAGAAAGCTATATTACTTTAATATACTTTGAAAAATATTTTTCAACTTCCCAGGATTTTGAATTCTCAATTCCGGTTTGAATTTCAATTCTAATTCATCTCACTTGTATATATTATTTCATATACAAATTCTACTCTGGTTATAAATAACCATTCTAAATTTATAATCTCATTTGATTATAAAATCAACATCCAACACATCCATATAATAATTCTAGAAAATTATTCTTCTATATCAAAATAGAATTTCGGGTAAAATTATTTCATTTACCCTCTTTAAAACAATATTATGTCGATTCTTCTGTCCAAGTGTTTACAAACTCCTATCGACGTCGTGGCGTCCCACGATTCGACCAGAATTCATACACTACTCAACAGACAAGTCAACACAATATAAAACAACTTTTATATCCACTTACAAATACGCTCTCTCATATATATACGCTCAACTCATTCTAGGGTATTACTGACCCTATCTCTAATGAGCACATGCCACACAAGCCTAGGTATTCGCTCAACCTAAGCTCTGATACCAACTGAAAACAGGTGGTCCCAATTATGATGTGTTAAAATCAAAAACCGCATGTTGGTCTTACTATTGAATTTTTCGTTAAACATGGGCCATGCGTTAATTGGTACGGATGATAGGGGGTTCTCGCTTCGCGTTTGGTGGCGAACGGGAGACTCTTACCCCTACATCTCCCGACAATGTGGGTTGGTCGAGTCGAGAGGCTGGCCGTAAAAGCAGTTCTGAGGTATCTCTGTAAGCCACGCTGGGAGGTTAGCCCAGTGCCGAGGGAGGAGAGGATGGTTGAAAAGCCTACTCGAATCTCGGGGTCTTTACAGTTGGTATCAGAGCTTAGGTTGAGCGAACACCTAGGCTTGTGTGGCATGTGCTCATTAGAGATAGGGTCAGTAGTACCCTAGAATGAGTTAAGTATATAGATACGAGAGAGCGTATTTGTTAGTTGATATAAAAGTTGTTTTATATTGTGTTGGCTAGTCTGTTGAGTGGTTATGAATTCTAGTCGAATCGTGGGACGCCACGACGTCGATAGGAGTTTCTAAACACTTGAACAGAAGATTGAACACAGTATTGTTTTAAATGGGTAAATGAAATAATTTTACCCAAAATTTCTATTTTGATATAAAAAATAATTTTCTAGAATTATTATTATATGGATGTGTTGGATGTTGATTTTATAATCAAATGAGATTATGGAATTAAAATGGTTATTTATAACCAAATAAAATTTGTATAGGAATTAAATATACAAATGAGATGAATTAGAATTTAATTCAAACCAGAATTTGGAATTTAATCCTGGGAAGTTGAATAGTATTTTTCAAAGTAATTAAAATAATATAGTTTTACTTTGAAATGGTTTTGAATGAAAATCATTTTGAATTGATTTTTAAAAATGATAAAGCACTGAACTCACTTCAGTGGCTGGGAAATAATTCTGATGATGATTGCAACATCATCAGGGTTCATTTCCGAGTTTCTAAGTGATGGATTGCTACCTTAGAAAGTTTTTGATGGAAATTTGTTTTGAAAGAAAACAAGTAGATTGAAAATTCAAATGTTCTGAATTTGAATTAGTTATAAATATATGTGATTTCAAAAAGGATTTGAAATAGAAAACCCAGGGATTGGAATTCTGGAATTGAAATTTAACTTGAACAAGTTAAATGGGTCGAAGTGAATGAATTGATTAAAATCAATTTGAATTGGTTTAATAGAACATAGATTTGATATAAATGGATTGATCGTAGATCATTCAAATTAAAGGAAGGAAGACCAAAAGTTTTGGTGAAATTAAATATGTTGAAATATAAGGAGGTGAGTTTCAACATAAGGGAGATTTTGAAAGTAATGGATTTGTACCATTTTTCTGACCTTAGCAATTTCGAGGACGAAATTATTTTAAGGGGGGAAGAATGTAACGACCCAGATTTTTGAACAATTTATTCTAAATATTTAGTATGGTTTTGAATATTGAATTCATAGTATAAATGGTATTTTATTGGGTTATCGATATAATAATCGAATTACGATTTATTTTGATAATTTTTGAAATACGAGAATTTATAATTCAAAGTTAAAATTTGAATCAAAACAATTCAATAGATTTTAATTAGAACGATAATAAATTTGTATTATCTATGGATTTAGTTATTTTTAAATCAATTTATATTTTAAGAAATTGAATTTAATATAAATTATCGATTTAAACTGTTGTCTATTATATACTGTTAACTAAATTTTAGAATAGGTTCCGTTAGGGTTAGAATATCATATAAATGTGGAAACGTCGGTTGTTACGTTGAATTTGCAGTTCAGGATTTCAAATCAGGGACCATGAGGTATTTTGGTCTATTATATTTTATAAAATCAAATCAAAAGAAAGCAGTGTATGTACTTAAGCAAACATGAATTCCTAAAGCCGATCTATCTTCAATTATAGGCAGACATATTATTTTTCTCGAGCACAAATTCCTGCTCCCCAAATTCGAAGCAAGCAAACAGCCATTTTAATGGCTCGTACTCGTTGTTTCCCTTCTTTTGCTTATATAAACCACCGCGACTCCATTCTTTCGTTCAACAGAAAAACAAACGAAATTAAAAATGGCCGCAGCCCACCCCTCAAATCAAAATCAAAACGAAAACTGCTCATCACCATATTTGCCATCGCGAGATCCAAATTCAACGCAGTCGCGTTCGATTGGGAGGGTTTTGGTGAAGTCGATGGTCGGGGTCAGCCAACAGGCGACGCGAATTGGGGGAATGAAGGTAGATTTGGTGGTTGCGTTAGTGGAGTGCGAGCGTTCGATGATGGATCCGAGGAGTACTCGGTTGGTCGCAGGCAGAAACCGACTGTAGGGATCGACATCAGGAGGAGTTGCTCGCGAACGTTGGTTTGGGCATGGGTTTTCTGGAGCATGTTGAGAGGATTCCGACCCTAGGATTTGGTATGACAGGGGGTTTCAGTGGAGGCCTGGAGTCGATCCTCTCTGTTTACTGTGTTCGACATTTTGGATGCTGGAAAAGTTGTTGTGAAGCAAGTTGATCAGTGAAATGCTTAAAGAAGGAAATTAGAAAATGGCTTAAGGTAATCTTCTAATTTAAATAAATTCATCACTAGTCAATTAGAAATTTATTTTTAATTCAAGTTTGAAATAAAAATGTAAAGTTGAGATGATAAATTCATTGGCCATAAGGTATTTTTGGAATTAGAATTTAAAAGTTATTTTGGCATCGGTTTATAGGTTGATAATTAATTTAAAGAAAGTAGTTGTAAAGAATTAAAATTTTAGACTAGTTGTTTGAATATGAAATTTAGGTTATACATGGCGAAAGTAATTAATTTAATAAAATCATGAATATTTGAATTCCAATAGAATTCAAATATAGAAATTGGAATATAGAAAGTTCAAATGAAATTTAAATATAGAGTTTGAATAAAGGAATTCAAATAGAAATTCAAATATTGAATTTGAATACCAAATAAAAAAGGAATTGGAATTTGAATTTAGAATTTCAAATAAAAGTGAGATTTGAATTTGAATCAAGCAGAGTTAATTGGAGTTGAATTCATTTTAAAGAAGTTTAGAAGTTTAAAAGTTTATATACAGGATAGCCCTTGCATAACTCCGTCTTCAAGATATTCAGCATACTTGATTCGCAACGCTTATGCCAATACGGAGTGGTTCTCTGGATAATAATCCAACCGGTCTCTCCATATTAACAACGTTAAAATGGTCAAAACTTTGATAGTCGGTGATTTAACTATCAAATGAAAACATGTCGGTGTGCAAACAATGATATTATTTCCAAAAGGAAATTCTATCGACCAAACATCATTCAACATTTATCCCTTTTAGTTCATTCATTTATTCATTTCCCTTTTCACTTTCATTTACATTCCTATTTCCCCACGAATAGGTCAGTGTATTGTCTCATCTAGGTGTAGCATAGCTGTTATGTGGAGAGTCTCGAAAAGTTTCTTGGTCGGCACGGGTAGCAGTTTTCACAGCAAGGAAAAGAAAATGTTTGGGACGCACCCCTTTTCCTATTTTTTTTTTTTTTCCACTTTTAAGTAGTACATAAATTCCCATTTTGACGTTCGCTCAACTCATGTTCACGCTAACAGTCCTTCCACGTTTCACCCTTTGTTACAACCGTGACCACCTGTTTTCATTCTCCCCATTATCAGTTCACAGTCTTTCTTTAATACTTCAACTCTACACGTCCCTGCCATTTGGAATTTGAATTAAATGAATATTGTTTGAATTTAAATAAGGATTAAAAAGGGATTTAATATTTAATTTAGTTAATAAAGGGATTAACTAATAAAGTAGTTAATGTTTGAAATAAGTTATTATTTTAATTAATGATAAATTTAGGAATATATTTTTAAATGGGAATTCATTTAAAAAGTTACCGAATGTGAGATGCAAGCCAATTGAATGGTGAAAGGAAATAAATGTACTCAATTATATGAATTAAGTGAAAGGAGATTACGATAAAAAAGGTTTATTATAAACCAGAGGTTTTAAGTGAGATTTAAAGTGTAAAGCGTTAACTTTACATTAACGTTACGTGAGAGTGAAATCAAGTAAAAATGGGACAAGGGAAATAAGATCCCCAAAGTGAATAAGGGTTGAAAATAATTGAAAGGGGATCGATAGAAAGTGAAATTTGGGGATAAAGAAATGGGTCATAAGATTGTATAACTAAACCCAATTTATAAATGGGATTGTTGTGAGGCTGGAGTGGAATTTTGGTGTTGGATTACAACTGACATTTATCTGAAGATTTGAACGTTGTTGATCAAGGTCTGAGAGGTAATTAAAATACCCCAACTTGAACAACATCAGGATTATCTGAAAATAGTATTAGTTGGTAATCGTAAGTGACGTTAGTGGATATGTTTTGAAGATCTAAACAGCGATTTTAGCGCTGTTATTATAATATATGTTTTGTAAATCTAATATAGCGATTGTAGCACTTTTGATATAGTAAATGGATTGTAAACCTAAACAGCGATTATAGCGCTGTTGTTTTGTAAATCTAAATAGTAATTATAACGCTACTGTTATAACATATGTGCTATAAATTTCTTTGTTAAAACTAATGGATTTCCGAATTTAAAGGATGATTTGAAGGAAGATTTTAAATGGGAAATTGAATATAGTTATTCGAGATAGAATTAGCCAAACATAATTATTTTTGGCTAAGTTGCCATTTCGTACGACTGCTAGCGTAATTCGCAGGGCTGCAGATAGCCTACGGCGGTCGGATGTTTCCTGATTCAAAGAAAGATGTAGAACGTAAAAGAAGGATGGGGCATGGAAGGATGGACGGTGTTTTACTGGGCGTTTCTATGTGTAGCGGTGGAGAAGGTGGAATAAAAGGGCGGAAATGGAGCTGTGATTGTCTGAAACAGGTGCGTTCGGTAAAAGGAGAGATCAGACCACGTCATTGATTAGTAATTAGTAGTTAGGGTAATTAATTTAATTATTAATTTATTAATGATTCATTAATTACCTTAATCTTTTAATGCGTATCTTCGGTGCGTTCGTGAACAGAATTGCACGAAACAAATGTCGTTGGAATCATGGAGAAAAGCAGTACGCTGCCGAGCTGAATCGAAAAGGGATTTGAAAGCAACCGGAATTTCATATATCTTTAAACGCTTGTTTAAATATATATGAAACAACGCTGAATTGATCGTCAATCCAAAGAATGGTGAGTTAATTCTCACACTTTTCTGGACTACTATGATGTGATAAATCCATAAAAAAATAAATACTGGTTGATTGACTGCATTGGTTGCTTATGGTTGATTAGAGGGATGTTTGTTTTATCATTTCTGTTAAATTATTTATTTAAATGTGATAACCATCTGTGATGCAGAGAAGGACAGATTGGAGGGATCCGACCGGATTCCTCAAAATAAATTGTGTGTGTTGTTTATTTTTATACTGGTTGCACATGAACTGTTTGAACCCCAAGTGACATCAAAACCTATTGACTGTTGATGGTTGAATTGATGTGACCGTTGATGTGATTTTTAATCAGTCGACAGTGGTTGGCAGTGAGGGTTTAAATCTATAGTTTTCAAAACATCGTTTTGTCGTCAGGCGAACAGACGCAGTTTCAAGTTATAAAATTTATTTTATAACTAAATTAAATTTTTGAGGTTATTTTATTTTATTTTAAAATAAATAAGAAGTTTTATAATTATATTTATAAATTTAAAATCATGTTTTAGAAATGCGATGATTAAAAGTTTATATAGTGAATTTCTACGCAGTTGTACAAACAGAGGTCAGAAACTAGCCGATGGGTTAGTGAAAGAGAATAATTGCTTTTACAAAACAATTAACCGTTGTTTTAAATTAATTAAGTTATTTAATTAATTTAAGAAGAGAAATTGAATAGAAGTCAGATAGCCACTTAACTGAGGGTTATGGTTGGCAGGAACCAACTGTTTATCCTGTTATTTATGAACTGCAGTCATTCATGAACTGCAGTCAGGAACTAACCTACGGGTTAGTGAAATGAAATAATTGTTTTTATAATCAATTAACTAATGTTTTAAATTTATTAAGTTATTTAATAAATTTAAGGAAGAAATGATAACGTAAATCAGTTAATGGTTAACTGATATGTACGGTGGGCGAAAATCAACCGTTTAAAGTTGGAATTTGACGATTGTGTCAATTTGTTTTAAATTGATCAAATCAAAGGGATTGACATTTAAAAGACTTGAAATTTCCTTTAAAATAAATATAAGTTATGGATAGATTAGTATGAAAGGGATTTGAATTTGTTTCAAATCGTATAAACAAGATTTGTAAATATGGGTGCAACCTAAGGCGTACATTCCAATCAGAGTTTTTCTCAATTAAGAAAAAGAAATTAATATGAAAAGTGGGTTTTCAAATGAAAGAAAATGGTTTATAAAACCAAGATAAATGGAAATGGGAATAACATATTGGATTATTGAGATGGTTTGACATTGGTTTTAAATTATATGCTTTTATCTATCTTGAGATAAGAACGTTGTCGATCAAGGTCTGAGAGGTAATTGGAATACCCCAACTTGAACGGCTCCGCTATTATCGAAAGACGATATTTGTTTGTAATGTATAGAGAAGTGATTATCGAGATGTTTTGTGATAAATGGAATTTATCATTTATTTTAAACAAACCTTTAAAAATGGATTAGCATCGAAAGGAATTGAATCTAATTCAAATCGTATAAACGAGTATGAAAAAGGGGTTTTACCCAAAACAAGGATTTTAAAACAAGCGTTCACCTGGGAACGAGATTAAGCGAAGTGGGTTAATCATGATAAGAAAGAGATTTTGGTAATTAAATATTTGTCGTTGATTGAATAAGAATATAACGATATGGAAATAATAAAGGAAAAGGGAAAGTGGATTTATTGAACTATAACCATGATTTCAAATCAAAGAGAAAGTAAAAAGGGTTTTGAGGTAATTATACGATGTTAACGACCAAAGAGGAAATAAAAACTGATTTATAAAATATGGCAATATTTCCAAACAAAGGAAATGAAAAGAAAAAAAGAGCTTGGTAAATATGTTGTTCTAAAGCGAGTAGCGAGTAATGTTTTCAAGTAACGAAACCCATAAGAGTTTTGTTAAGATAAAGTTATGAAGTCGATTATAAGAAATCGATAAATTGGTTTTATGAGATATTTCATATAAAGGACCTGAGCTGCCAGTCCACTGAGATACACTATTATGATTTGATAGTTAAATCACCGACTATCAAAGTTTGGCCTTTTATCGATTGTTGGTACGGAAAGACCGGGATCGAATTTATATTCGAAAACCATTCCAACCAGCAAATACGTAACGTCGAAGATATCAGAAGATGGTCGAGATGGAGCATTGAAGACCGTTGATCTTCATGAGCGGAAGAACTACTCGTTCGATTTCTAAGGGTCGCTCCCGAAGATATTTTGACTTGTGATTCTGTCGTGATTGAAATCTTCGGATTGCAAGGACTTCTCGCTACTGATCTATAGGGTGATACCTAGGATGCAGTAGGAGAGTGCCTTCGGTTCATCCTGTTCCTGGATGACTTGTATGGATGGATGTCTGACAGAGTATTTCCAGAAAGGTCATGTACATTGATTTCTCCAGCCGTACCAAGAGTGGAAGCAGAGAAGGAAACTTCTTTAGCTAACACGTAATGTATTGTTGTAGACGTCAATTAAGTGATTTCGATGGATCTGACAATGTGGCATTCAAAGTGAATCTGATGTGATGATAAAACGTAGCCTCAAGCCTCATCAACCGGGAAATGACAGAAAATCGGGCAGGCAGCACGGCTATGTGGGTCGCTCCCATTAGGGTGTATAATCACCTATCTAGAGAAATTCCTTTTGCTTCTTGTATCTATCGATGCTGTCCCTTTTCGGGAGACGGTGGTTTGAGCCCAACCGTCGGTGATATACATTCGATACACTCAAGCGAAATGAGTGGTCGGTCATGTGTGGGCCGGGTTGCAAGACGTTCTTGTTGAACCCAGTGTATTCGCCTCTAGAGATACACGTTCGGAAGGTGGACCCATACCTTGTCAAGTTGGAATCCAATATCCAATAAGCGCCCGCGGTTTTGGTTTGTATACTATATATGGGGAGCGTGAGATGCAAGCGTTCCTCTAAATTGATATTTACTTGTATTTAGACACTATGATAATATCAGAAAAGATATTGATTTCAAAAACGTTTTGGGTTATAGTAAGGTAAAAACCGTCCATGTTTATGTGTGGGCTGGTCTTACTATTATCTTTTTATTTCAAAGGGATTTTCCAAAGTTAAACAAGTTGTGTGTGCTGTGAATTTATTACTGAAAGTATTCCAGACTGACCCGGTGTGTTTTTGTTTTAAATCAAATGTGCTCGGGTCAGGCCAAGCATATTTACAGGTTAGGTTCCGCTACAAGTTTCAGAGTTGGAAGCAGGAGGGTTCACCGTTAGTTATACAAGTATTTCCGCTGTGATTGATGTATGTTTACTCTGATAAAATGGTATGTATATATACAGTCTTCTTTTCAAAGAGATTTGTTATATTATATTTACTCGTTCCGCTGTGAGATTCTGATGTGTTCTTCTTCTTTCTTCTATTCTAAAATTTCTTTCTTCCTATTTCTCATCCTCTAACTTCTTTCTATTAACAGTTTGGGGTTCGATACTTGGATTTTTGACAAGTAATACGGGATTAAGTATTATTGTTGAAAATTCGAGCGTCAAATTTTCCCGGGCCGTTACAGTTGGTATCAGAGCGAGGTTTAGTGATAACCTTGGCTCTGTGGCGTAACTCGATAGAGATGGGGTTAGTAATACCCTAGATTGAGTTAAGTGTGTATATATTTGAGAGTGCGTATTTGAAAATTATTTTAAAATTATTTTATCTAGTTTTGCCCGGATTATATTTTATATAAATATATTTTTCTAAAATGATTGTGAAAATGGATTTGTTTGAGTAAGTTGAATAAGAATCCAATTTGGGATATTAAATTGAAGTAAAGATTTTACTTGTGAAATCAAGGAAATGGAAATTGGATGGAATTAATCCAATGTAAATTAAATGAATGTGAAAACAAAGTAAAAGCAAATGAGAAAGATTAACCAAAATGGTTTTGTTGAATTGAATGCCTTGGTTGTTGTTTGATATTGGATGGAGTGTATAAAATTCACCAACTATTGGTTGAAACCAATCTGAAATGATCAAGTAAAGGAATTAAACCAAGATTAATTTGAATGGATGTTTAAAATAAATGGATTGCTAAGTCCATCAGAGTTGAATAAAGTGATGTGGTTATTTCCAATTGTTGGAATTGGATGATGTGGGAGATATTTGGATAAAATTGACTTTGGTTTGAATACTAATGGATTTTATTGGAGTTGAGTACAGGTACAAAGTTAATCCAAGAAAAACTCTGGAGAAATTTGAATCTAGTTTGGTATGCTAGTCGAGTAAGCAAACATATATATATGCTAATCGCGTAATAGCGCTCGCAAAAAGGTACGCCCACGCAAAATATAAAATTTTGATTTTTGTTTGGGTTTTGAATTTGGATTTTGGATTTTTCCGACCCTGTTGGTCAATATATAGATATTTCTTGAACCTGCGATATTGCAGATGTCCCTCGTACATGGGAGACTCTGCCGAAATTTTTCCAGAATTTAAAGTGTTAGAAATTTGTTGGAATTTTTGGGAAAATTTGTTATTTGAAATAATTTGGTTTTAAAAACCAGTTGGATTAGATTTGAAAATAAAAACGGAGTTTAATTAAATATATTTTCGAAAAGATAACGAGATTGCCACTTTCTTCTACCTTAGCAATTTCGAGGACGAAATTATTTTAAGGGGGAAGGAATGTAACGACCCGCATTTTTCTGGTAATTATTTAATTTATTTTATTATTTAAAATATGGGTTTGATTTAAATAATTGAATTTAACGATTTATTTAAGAATATATTATATAAATAAATAATAAAATAATATTTTAAGTTTCCAAACCGTCAGAAAATGTTAAGTTGGCAATATAGTGTGAACTGGCAGTTTGGAATAGTTGAATGTTAGTCTATATTAAATTTTATTGATGATTTCGGCTAAATGACGACGATGAATATATATAGTTTATAATTTAATTAAATAACGAGCTGCAGCAGCGCGGCAGTTCGTGTTTTGGTGTTTTGAACTTCAATTGGCTGTACAGGGCCCAAATTAAGCCGGATTTCTATGAAATAAGAAACATTGAAATCTGTTGAACTATATCTACCTAACAGAAGTGAAAAATCAAGATTTCACGTTATATATTGCGAGTTATGTCCAAATTAAATATTCAAGAAAGCAGCGGCATAATCGTTTATCGACCGTAACGGTTTATTTGAAATAACTCCGTACCGGATTCGAATTTGGACAAGGTTCTTTTGAGGCGTAGTTATAATTTTATTTTTAGAATTTTACTGTAATTTTTAATTAATTTAATATGCAACTTTTTATTTGGAGTATTTTGCACCCTTAAGCAGCGAATTTGGGTTTTCACAATATAAGTCAATCTACCGGTATTATTACATTTTCGGAATCGCGACACCTCGTTGATCACAACTGTATTTTTATTTCAGTCCGCAACGCTCATATAACCGTACATAGTGGTGTGGGTGACTTTATTTGAATGGTTAACTGGTCAAACGAACTCAAAATTCAACGAAACAAGTTTCATACGAAACCTTAGAAAGAGGTCTAGTGAAACGTTAAGGTCTCATATTTTTAGGATTTTTTCTGAAATTTTTAGGAATTAAAGCTCGGTGTTTTTCATCGATATTTTCTAAGGGATTTTCGCAAACGGTGTCGGAATTCAACGAAACCTGTCCCATTGGGTCCGGAATATCTTTTTATGCTAGGATCAGGTATTTTTTTTAATTAAGAGTCAAATGAGATGTAAATTTTAAAAAAAAAACTCCATGCAAATGTCATTGTAATAAAATATTATTAAAACAATCCAAACTCTTCTTTTTTTTCTCTTTTTTTTTCTCACGCACTCTTTGTCTTTGCATCTCACGTCCAGATACCTTGCGCCCAAAATTTCTAAGGTCTTGCGTCCCAAACCATTTAAGTGCGGTGCCTTGCAATCTACTAAAAACCGTGTCCACCAAGTTTTGTCACGGAATCCCAGCTACCCTACACTTTAGTCTCTTACTTTATGTATTTTTTTTAGCAAAATGAGAAGCCTTGCCGACAAAGCTTTCCAAATGAAAGCGACATATCAGATCCTTGCCGACCACGCTGTTTGTTTTCGTGCCTTGCACGCCACTACAACCGTGATCCCCAAGCTTCTTCATGTATATATACCCTCTCGCCCCTCCTGTTTTGTCCATTTCTTTTTTCGCTGTGTTTCCCCTCCTGACTGAAACCGCAAACTTACATTCTATAAAAAAAAAAAGTTTGGATTGTTTTAATAATATTTTATTACAATGACATTTGCATGGAGTTTTTTTTTTTAAATTTACATCTCATTTGACTCTTAATTAAAAAAAATACCTGATCCTAGCATAAAAAGATATTCCGGACCCAATGGGACAGGTTTCGTTGAATTCCGACACCGTTTGCGAAAATCCCTTAGAAAATATCGATGAAAAACACCGAGCTTTAATTCCTAAAAATTTCAGAAAAAATCCTAAAAATATGAGACCTTAACGTTTCACTAGACCTCTTTCTAAGGTTTCGTATGAAACTTGTTTCGTTGAATTTTGAGTTCGTTTGACCAGTTAACCATTCAAATAAAGTCACCCACACCACTATGTACGGTTATATGAGCGTTGCGGACTGAAATAAAAATACAGTTGTGATCAACGAGGTGTCGCGATTCCGAAAATGTAATAATACCGGTAGATTGACTTATATTGTGAAAACCCAAATTCGCTGCTTAAGGGTGCAAAATACTCCAAATAAAAAGTTGCATATTAAATTAATTAAAAATTACAGTAAAATTCTAAAAATAAAATTATAACTACGCCTCAAAAGAACCTTGTCCAAATTCGAATCCGGTACGGAGTTATTTCAAATAAACCGTTACGGTCGATAAACGATTATGCCGCTGCTTTCTTGAATATTTAATTTGGACATAACTCGCAATATATAACGTGAAATCTTGATTTTTCACTTCTGTTAGGTAGATATAGTTCAACAGATTTCAATGTTTCTTATTTCATAGAAATCCGGCTTAATTTGGGCCCTGTACAGCCAATTGAAGTTCAAAACACCAAAACACGAACTGCCGCGCTGCTGCAGCTCGTTATTTAATTAAATTATAAACTATATATATTCATCGTCGTCATTTAGCCGAAATCATCAATAAAATTTAATATAGACTAACATTCAACTATTCCAAACTGCCAGTTCACACTATATTGCCAAATTAACATTTTCTGACGGTTTGGAAACTTAAAATATTATTTTATTATTTATTTATATAATATATTCTTAAATAAATCGTTAAATTCAATTATTTAAATCAAACCCATATTTTAAATAATAAAATAAATTAAATAATTACCAGAAAAATGCGGGTCGTTACACGATCGATATAAAATCCGGGTCATCACACAAATGAAATGTTCGATAAAATGCAATCGGTAACTTAAAGGATGTTTGGGATCACCATCCTTTAGGGATTTGTCAAACTAATACTATATAGTATAATACGCTATACACAATAGTGTCTATCAGTAAAGTAAAAATATCAAAATAGCGTAAGCGTGATTACCGTGACTATCCTTACACCGTTTATATATCCCATAGTATATACAGTACCATAATTCCTCCGTAAACTGGAGGTTGATCAGAGGGCACTTCATATAAAATAGTATAAAACAAAATCGTATTGGGCTCATATAAGGCATGTGACAAGGCACGCAAGGAATGCCAGGGTGGATTCACCGTTTGCAGAGCCAGACTGGTGGTAACGCATAGCAGCTACTACCGCCCACCTCGAGACACATTCCATATCAAATCGGAGGGTGGCCACCAAAACACATCTAAAAACTAATAGTATGGTATCGAAGAAGTGTGCTCGATAGGAGGAATGACCTCAATTGGTCCGTGGGTAGCTCCAGTTTTAGCCACATCAAGCTGACTCAAGGTAGTCAGGGTCTCGTAATTAATATGAAATAGAAAATGGAGTCATTCGCCAAATCATCCCCTTCATTCTGGAACTCTACCGCATACACAGTTATTAAAGTGGTTTTCAGTATTGGTAGAGAGTATGGCAGCCGATCCCGGACTCTTTAACAACCAATCGTTTACATTTTTCACACCACGGCCATAACCATTATTTTATAAATCACTTTATAAAATAGTTTGTACGAAATCCCACATTCGAATTTGAAATCAAAATTAAATATCTAACATCGAATATATATAATTTTGAAACCCATTCACTTAAATCGAATCAATTTAGAAATCATATCGTGAAGGTTTCGAAATATAATATAAATTAATACTATAATACTTAACTTCGACTTTATCTAATTTTCAAAAATATTTGCACAACGATTTCAAATCCAAAATCTACTTATATTTAGGTTATACCTTAAAAGTCTCAATTTCATTCAAATCGATATCAAAACATTTTACTTCGATAATATTTTGATTTGGTTTATATTCGTAAAAATTCAAGTTCAAACTAATTCGAATCATTCGATTTTACCTTTTTAAGTTATTAATCAAGTCAATTCATTTAAATCCAACATTTGGTTCGAATTCAAAATATACGATTTAAGTCGAAACTTAAATTGCAATGGAAGCAAATCATATTCAAGTCATATATTTGAAATCATTATTTATAATTTCAAACCATTCATAAAATCTGGTTTTACCCTTTTAAAGCATTCGTTTTAGTCGATTTATGGAATCCAACACTTAGGTTCAAAATTCCATTTATAATTAAAAATGAAATCTTATATTTCAATTTAAACCAAATTGTATCATATCTTATATTAACTCAAATCGAACTATTCAAATTCATTACTTAAAATTTAAGTTGAAACCTTATATTCAATTCAAATAATTTATAAGATTTAAAACCATTATTATATATCAATTCAACAAATTTCTCAATTCAAAACTAAACAGTTTACAAAAAATCAATTCTATATTAAATTTATATATTGAAATTCACATTTTTTCGCAAAAGAAATCGAATTCATTTCATATCAAATAAGATTAAAATTTGTAACGACCTAGCATTTTGACCGCTCCAAGTTTGTAATTAAACCAACTCGAATCGTTCAAAACGACAGATTGTTACTGCTTATGAAGTTACAATATAATCATCACAGAATCACAGACACAGAATACAGAGTATATCACAGCGAAAGTAAAAATTTATACAACAAGATTTAAAAATTTACATATCAGAGTACTGAAGTAAATACAGATATAGCGGAAAACTGAACGTAGAATCATACTGACATCGTACAAAGTAGAGATGTGCCTAACTGCAGTGGAAATAATAGGTGGATAACTGGCACTCCTACGAATTTCAAGCTCTAATAGATAAATCTCCAAACTGGAATACTCAGTATGACCCGGGCATTTTGCAAGAAATAAAACAAACAAAATACTCGAGTCAGGACTAACAGTCTCATATAAGTGAATTGACTCAAATGAAGTGTCCACTGAAATGTACAATAACTTAAAGGATGTTTGCGATTTCCATCCTCTAAGGATCCGCGAAACTAATATCTATATAATAGTACGCTATTATTGTAATGTTTATTCAGTAAAGTATAAATAATGAAAATAGCGTAAGCGGGATTACCATATTACCCTTACGCCGTTTATAAGCATCAATGGTCTATACAGTACAGTAAATTCACCATACTAGTGTTATAAGAGGGCACCCTATAGAAAGCAACACTAAATCAAAATCGTATGAGGATCGTATGGGATAAATATGACAAGGCACTTGAGGCAATACCCATGGTAGGATTCTACCAGTTGCACTCCCGGACCGGTGGTAACGCATAGCAGCCACTACCGCCCACCTCGGAACACACTCCCAAAATCAAAAAGGGCGCCCAAATCATCAAAATAGTCATAGAAATGGTACCGAAGAAGTGTGTCAAATCAAAGGTGCTACCTCAATTAGTCATGGTATAGCTCCTGTTTTAGTCATTTCAATTATGACCCGAAGGTCAAGGCCATTTCGTTATCGTTCGCTTTCCTCAATCCAGTGACCACCTCCAAGTCATCATGCCACATTCCGGATACGTTATCACGTGCACAGTTGTTAAAGTGGCATCGGCACTGACAGAGAGTATTTCACTTACGGACTCCGGTCTCTTTAATAACCAATGCTTACATTTTTTCACACCGTAGCCATGAGATTTGAAATCATACTTCAAGTATCGCAAATAAAAATTTATTTCTAGCATTTGCCCAAGAAATCGCTTACTCAAATCAATTATCATTGGTTCGACTGAGATTTCAAAACCCATATTCACAATAATCCTTTAACAACCATTTGATTTTAAAGTTCGCACCTCCAAAATGTCATTACTGCTTGAAATCCTCAATCTCAACCTCTCGAATTCACTAGACTGGATTGGACATAGACTCTGTTCGAAATCATAAAATATATGTCTAAAATAGTTAAGTTTGAAAATAGTATATATATATATATATGTATATATTAAGTTGAAAATGATGTAAATACATATATGTGTAAATAGTTAGAAACTATTATAAATCCATATAGTTAACGTAATCAAAATATTTATAAAGAAAAATTTACAAAATCAAGTAATGCGGAGAATAGTTTTGTTAAATTGTAGTTTTTATTCAATAATATTAGTCCAAATCCAATCTCAATCCACGTCTCGCCATTTCCTTTCCCATTTCACATTTATATCAAATCCCTTTTATTTGGTTCGATTTCAGTGCTTCATGATTAAACGATTGTCAACTATTGCTTACCTTCGATTTCGTATATCCATTTCTTATAATAATTCCCAACAACTTTTAACGTTAGTTGAAAATCAAAAATGTGATTCATTAGTTTCGTCTTGTTGATCAAACTTTTATTCACCATGATTAGATAACATATTCCTTTACACTTCAACACTTCCCATTTTGACCAAATTCTTCTTACATTCGCATGATGGAAGTTCATTTGACAATCCTATGTCAAATTAAGTTCTAAACATTTACAAATCTTTGCAAATCTTTTTATATTAAATCATCAAATTCTAAAATTTGTCATGTTATTAAATTCATCATATGAACATAAAGTTATGTAGAATGTATTTAAACCAATATAACTTTACGTGTTAACTTGCATAATTTCCTTTAAACTTATTTTCATACAAAATGGATTCCTTGTAGAATTCAACAAAATTTTGAACAAAATTTCTTTAAAACCTTCTTCACGCTATATGGAAAAATTTCATTAAAATTTCTATTTACCAAAACGATAAAATATTTTAAAATATTTTATTTTATTGACCACGGTGTCCATATATAATTTTCTATCCTATGGTCAAGTGACACGGATATTTATCATTTCAATCCGTTCTTTTAAAATATCCGAACCCAGGGTATGTATCTTTTCAACCCGCATCCCAAATTGATTCGAATACACAAAGGTTCGGGTATGTATCATTTCAACCCGTAATGTTTCAAATCTAAGGGGGGAACTTGCATGATGATAAAAATAAACATAACATGTCAACATATATCCATATTGTGTCATATGATATAATAGTGTGTGTCGCACGTGCATAATCATGAAGCAAACAATTCTAGAGCAACTAACATTTCATTCAACATTTAAATCTTTAATTCACTTAATAAAAATATTAGTCTGTGAGTGAGTAGATACTCACCTTTCGTGGAAAAAGTCGAAAGACACCGAGAATGAATGAAAACTGCGATGGCACGATGATGCTAACGATAACAAATGGAGAAGATTAACTACCTAAAATAATTCAAATGGCTTGATTTATTACACAATGATTTTTTTCAAAATAAAACCCAAATGTGAACTTTGTCAAAATTTATAAAAGTTGAGTCATAAAAGAGACTCGAACCAACGACCTATCAACCTTGAATCTTAGGAAAAACCGCTCAGCTAAACCACTCTGATGTTAAGACAAATAGGGTAAACTACAAATCTAGCTTCAGTTCAATGATGTACCAAGTAAAGCCAGTACCAGGATTACTAACACGGTAATAAACTGACAAGATCAATCGCAGCTGTGTTGAATGTATGCACATTCTAGGCTAGAAGACAAGAGCACAAACAAAATTTCAATAGGCCTACCTACAGCAATTAACCTCACATATACACATGAAGAATTTATTTTCAGTAAATATATGTGCAGGCTAGCAGGGCAACAAGAACTGATTCGCTCAAGGTACATGCACAACTAGGACAATGAACTAATAAATTTTACTATAAGGCTTATCCTAACTCACCTATACTAGCATGTATATTTATATACACCTCAAATGCTTATCAAAGAAAGGGACAAGAGGCTTACAACAAACAAAACCGGAGATAGATATGGTTCAGACGGGCTCGAGCTTTGCTAGGCATCGCGAAGGTTGTTAGCGGTAGGATGGCGCGTTGCTGATGAAGGTGCTGTCGGGACTGGTGCGAGCGTGGATGGTTGCTGCTCTTCATTTCCTCTTCTTCTTTTTTCTATTTTTGAAAATATGGGTTCGGTTCCCATCCAATCGGAGTAGAATGGAGATCGACGAGGAAGGGAAGGGGTCACGATCGGAAGGAGGTAGGGCGGCGTCGATCTGGTAGTGGTGTCGAGGCATGCGATTTGGGGATTTCCTGTTTTGGAATTTTATAAAAGGAAAATCTCTATTTGAAATTAAGGAGTAGAAGGTGGGAGCTGGGGAAGTCGGAGCAAAGTCTGGGTAGAGGTCGCCCCGCTGGTGGTCGTCGTCGGACGTTGTCAGTGGCGGTTGTGGGAGAAAGGCTAGGGTTTATGGTTGCTCACGTTTTGAAAAGATGAAGTATACCTTTTTTTATATATGAGTTTTGCTTTGTCTTTCTCTCCCCTTCATCTTATTTTGATTTCCCACTTCTTCTTTTTTTCCCTTCTGCGTTTTACTGAGAAACAAAAGAGGAGGAAGCGTATTGGATGGGGTGAAGAAAGCAACTGGATGGAAATCAGGAAGAAAGCGACACATGTTGATTTCTGGTTTGGAATTTAAAACAAGTGTCTACCGAGGTGGATTTATTATCACAATTGTATTTGTTTAAAAAAATTTTTTTACGTATATTTGAAATAAATAAATAAATATTGTTAAAAGAGAAATCCATTTTAAATAGATATGCATATATCAATTGGAGAATACAAAGGAGATGCGAACAATATTTACGAACAATCGTGTATGTATTTTTACGCATTTTGACTTGAATTAAAGATTCGAATCGATAAATGATAGAATTTCCGGAAACAAAGAGTGGTGTTCCATTTAGACTTCTATTTAGTATTTGTTTCAAAATTGTCTAACTTCCAACGATATTTTATTCTTAAATTATTTATTAAATGTGTAATTAAATTTGACATGCCCCGAACACTTGTTATCTTTTCTAAAAAAATTAATTCTCTCGCTATATCCAACTAGATGCATCTCAAATATGAAATTTCATAATTTAATTTACATCTTAAAATTATTATGTTATTTGCGACATATCAGCTGTCATTACTGCAACTAACTATATACATTGATCTAAACAGAGCGAACAAATTAGAATATTTTCATTATAGGATTATTCAGATTACTCCTTAAAATATATTCAATTTAAGAATCAACATTTTTTATAATTTATCAATTTCGCATTTGTTTCAATAGATAAATTTCTAAATTAGTTATCGTTTTTAAATCTATATTCCAACACAACTTGCACGTTCAAGTTACACTAGATTTCAAATTAATACCTTTCAACATAATTCAAATTTTCTCACTTAAATTCTAATTAACTTCGTAACTAAAAATGTTTGAATTATCGAGTCGTTACATTCTCCCCCACTCAGCGCTTTTCGTCCTCGAAAAGGAAACGTCGTATAAAATCATACCTATATATATATATATATATATGATTATGCTATTACTTCTATTTACGAGCCTTTCAACTGGTTTAAACATATTAGAAGGAAACAAGTTATAGAAATTTTAAAGCTCAAAATTTTTCTAACTCTCGGATTTACAGAAAATTTCGGCAGCATCTCCCCTACACGGTTTGATCAGGAAAAATTTCCCATACACAAAGCAACCAAAACACAAAATATACATCTCATCTATACGATGAAGCATCCCAAATTAGGGGAACCAAAATAAAAAACCAAAAAGTGATAAATAATGCGAGATACGTACCTTTTTATAGCGTTTAAAGCATATCTGCTTATTTTTCTTAGCATTTTGCGCAAAAGCAAGCTCCATGAGCAAAGCACGCCGTTGCAACCTGCTAAGATACTCGACAGATGATAAGGACATGTAAATATAGGATAAACAATATTTAGCATAACAATCATGGCATTACACGTCAAAAGCATGATCAAGCCATTATTTAGCATTAGCGCTTACCTTTCTTTGTATTTATTTCAATTATATCCAATTTGTCACATTCATCATTATTAAGTTTAGTTTCACGCATTTATAAATATATACATATGTAAGTAACATTACGGAGTTATGCATGAATACTTAGGCATATGAATGCAGCAAACCAAACCAATGTAATAAGCATATAGATATAAGTGTATGAAAGTGTATTAGTAAAATACATGCATCAGGCTAATATGGTAAAAGCAAAGCCAAAGAATGATGCATTTCAGGACCGACAAAATGGTGCAGACATGCATAATATATGATCATTTTACATACATAGGTTCGAAATTTGTGCTCATTCTTAGTTGCATCATTTTCCAATCAAATTTTTTTTTTTTCATTGCTGCGGTCTTATGGCAGCAGCCCCATTGGGGTTACCGCGGCAGCCACTTCTGCTGTTATGTGCAGCGGCAGCCACTGCTGCTGCTATACGCAGCGGCAGCTACTGCTGCTGTGGCGATGCAGCAGCACCTTGCTGCAGTTTTTTTTTATTGACATTAAACTCACTTTCCATAGTACTTTATATAACATGCAGGTTCGATGTCAACATTGAAATCCTCTTTAGCTACAAAGGTGTGGTTAGAAACACTTCATGCAACCAATAAATTATCATGCAGTTGTGGATTGAATTCAATGAAAATTTTCGTGCATGGTTGCATTTTATAATAAATCGGGAACTAATATTGTAACAACCCGTATTTTTATAACATGTTAAAACAAGAAATCAAGGCAAAATTAATTTTTAAAACAAGAATCAAGGGAAACAAGTTGCGCCATTGCGTTCGCCTCGAAATTTTACATGAAATAGAGTCTGAGTTTTCAAAAATCGGAGCCCGTATGAGGGAGATATGACCCTCCGAAGTTTCAGGGATTTTCAGAATCAAAAACAGCTCGAAATTCGAATTCAAACCCCGGAACAGGCTGGGCGGGAAAATTCCCACCCAGGGACCAGGTCGACCTAGGGGTCGACCATAGTGTCGACCTCCCAGGGACCAGGTTGACCATAGTGTCGACCTGGGGGTCGACCTGCCTCCCGAACCACTTTTCTAAACCAGATGCATTCTGATGTATTTAGGCTCGTTTTCTAACCAGATTCGTCTGCCTAACCCTATATAAACAGCCCCCTAGCCTCATTTTCTCCACACCATTTCTTTCTGTCCTTATGTTGCTTCTAAGATAATCAAAATAATAAGATAAAAAGGAAGAAAAAGGACTGCTCCTTCTCCATCAAGACTACACTTAGGAATTTACAAATTGGGGGGATTTCAATTAGAACACAATCGATCAAATAGAGATTCAACAGTCAAATTCTGCTTTCTAATTCTCGATTCACGCACTGTAAGTTCAATTTACTTTTAGATAAAAGTTGTAAACTTAATATCCATGTTGTAAATTGGAATTGGATCTATGTATGGTAATTGATTCGTATCTATTCTTGTTCGTCTTGGATCTTGAATTTCGTGAATATTGCTTTGGACCTATTCATGTTGTAAATCAAACTCACTCATGTCTATAACCTTAACATGCCTATGACGTTGAACCTATTGTTAATGGACAAGGACTATGACTAAGAACATAAGACTGCCTATGACTAATATGACTATGCCAATGATTATGACGGTGAACATAAGACTGCCTATGACTAATAAGACTAAGCCTATGCCTATGACGGTGAAAGAAAGACTGTTGTCTATGACTATGACAAGGACAATTGTGGCTAATCAACTATGACTCTCGACTATGAGAATTATTATCTATGATTATGAACATAAGGCCATAATCTATAACCATGACCTTGAAACTATTATTGTTAATTGCCTATGACTATTGCCTAGAACTATTTTGGATAATTAACCATGACTATTGTGATTAATCGCTTAGGATTCTTAATTATGAGATTTCTACCTATGACCGTGACTGTGACTATCGGGGTTAATTACCTGGGACTATTATAGTTGATTGAAACCCATGATGTATACCGAATTTGCAGTTTGTTGGATCTCATACCAAGGGTGCGACTTGCTTAGTTTATTCACTATTATGTACACCAAAACCATTGGATCCATTTTTCCTGTATTTGGCTTGCCTTTGCATGCCTATTCTTTTATGTCAGCGTTTACCATGACTATCACCTTATGTTGCTAGATTTGAAATCCTATATGCCAGTGATGTTGTAACCAATTATCTCAAGTTATGTCATGCTAGTCTTGTAACCCCTTTTATTGCTTTATGCTAGTCCCTTTTGCCTATCATAGTTTTGATGTTATTCCCTCTATTTCGAGATTTGGATTAATTTGTAGTAGAGATTGATTCACGTTCACGTACGAAGGGAATACGATTTGGGTAGATTAGGCAAAACATGAATTGGTTATGAACATGAATTATGAACTCGATAATAGGAAAAACTTGAAACATGAATGCTGTTATAACTTGAACCTGGATATAGACACGAACCTGACATCGACTTGATATGAAACTTGCCTTGAAAACTTGACACGATTTGACATGAAACATGACATGAAAACTCGACATGAATTTTGACACGAAAACTTCAATGTGGGCATGACAATTAGATAAACTTGAAAATGGCCAACTCGGGGTTGGGTTGAGTTTGCAGTGTAAATCTGCCTAGAACCGCCCGGCAAATCCAGTGGCTGCAAACAATAGGATCCAATGTGGGTAGTTGGTCATATCGCACGTAAAACCCGAGGTTAGACTATGTTGTGGTGTAAATCTTCCCGGAACCGCCCGGCAAATCCAGTAACCACAGTAGTTAGTCTAATGTGAGAGGTTGAAGTGCATTAATGAATTAATGCCACATGATAGGGTTAAGTCAAGAACCACTTGAATATACTTAACCAATTTAACACGATGATTTGATAGGGTTAAGTCATGAACCGCTTGAATATACTTAACCAATTTGACACGATGACTTGATAGGGTTAAGTCCTGAACCGCTTGAATATACTTAACCAATTTAACACGATGATCTAATAGGGTTAAGTCATGAACCGCTTGAATATACTTAACCAATTTGACACGATGACTTGATAGGGTTAAGTCATGAACCACTTGAATATACTTAACCAACTTGACACACGATTCATAGGGCTAAGTCATGAACTTAAACGACAACACTTAGCCAATTTGACATGACACGTAGTCGGGTTAAGTCACGAACTTGAATGACAACACTTAACCAACTTGACATGCTAGATTGATGGGGTTAAGTCTCGAATTTAAATGACAACACTTAACCTACTGGACGGAAACCCTAGTTACGCGGTCCGTTTCAGCAGTAACCCACTAGATGTATTATGGTACCCTGGAACTAGGCAGGGTGGGGCATGATTACTGGGCTGATTGTAAGTGACCAGAACGACGGTTGTGTGGGTGCGCCAGTGTAGGTTCTAACGGAGTGCGGGCGTGCACACACTCCGGAGAAAAAAAGCAGGCATTGGGCATCAGTAGGTTTATCTGTGCGTGCTTGATTCGTGTCGATGGTTGGCACCATAGGGCTTGATACACCCTATGGTGGACCTAGCACAGATGACTACATTTCGTGATTGGGCCGTATGACACAGACACATGAACGTGCTAGGACTTGTAGGGAGCCAATAAATTAATAGATCGTTACATGGAATTCGTTAGGTAGCGTAATCCCTAGTGGTCCTAGGTGGCATAAACCCTAATCGAATCCAGAAAACATTCAATAGGCAGCATAATCCCTAGTGGTCCTAGGTGGCATAAATCCTAGTTGAACACGCGATAGCTGATGATAAGGAAACCTAGCCAAAACAAGGGTGGCGGTCCAAACGATTTCAAGAATGGTGGCACTACGTTGAAGTAGTATAGAAATACGTGATGAATCCGTACGATATACAGCAAGGGATTGTACATATACATGGAAAGGATGATACGTGTTGGGATACTAGTACAGTTGCTGCAGAGAATTTAGGAAATCAGAGCAAATAGATATCGTTCTAATGGTGAAGCAGAGAAATCTTGCGATGCTTGATAGAAATCGTGCGAAACTATACTTAGTTCATCCTGAATGGGAACCTTGCAATGTTATACATGACAGAAATCCTATGATGTTATTCTTAGTTATCGTGCCTGTAGCTTATCTTGTCACCATGCTTATGTTTACTTTCAGTTTATTCATGCCATGTTATCTTTACCTGTTTTATGCTGAAAGTCACTAGGACTTACTCAGTCTTTATGACTGACCCAGTTTGTTTCGCCTCTTTTTCTTCCGTTCCCCCCCCCCCCACCCCACCCCCCATCCCCGGTTCACAGGGTGGGAACACAGCTTAGTTCGGATCTTACCAAGCTCTAAGGCTATTTCATGAAGGCTTGGATTGCTCTTGCCTATGGCTTGCTTTGCTGCTTTATTGAGGAATGATTTATAACTGTGGTTTTATGCTTCTTTACAATTGCAAGACAGATTTCGATGTAATGGATTTTTAATAGCATTTTGATGTAAAAGGCTTTAGACCTTTCTAGATTTTAAAGCAATGAAATTTGGTTCTTCTTCCGCTGTTTTATATTTTCTGTCTTGTAATATTTCTGTGTATGTTTACCTAGATAATGCTCCACCAAAGCTAGTGCATTCCCTATTGTGAGTGACCCTAGCAGAGGTGGGGTGTTACATTTGATATCAGAGCAGAGGGTTACCAGACTGGGCAAAATTTTCTTAAAACCTTCTGAAATTATTTTCAAAACCGTTTACAAAGAAGCATTTTTCAAGAAAAATCTTGTTTTATTTAAAGGCTATTCCCCAAAGCCATATGCACTATCTTTTGATTCTCTCCTTGAGTCTCTTCTCCCTTTCTTTTTCACCATAGTTTGTAGGCATGCGACGCATGTTGGAGGGCAAAGTAGTGTCCAACCTCCATCTGCAGCCGCAGTAGTTTTTCCTGCGACTAATCTTATCTCAAGCTTTGTAGTGTTGCCGTGCGATGGAAGTAGCTTTCGAGAAACTTTACAAGGATAGTAAGAACGAGGATAAGGAACACAAGCCTAAGGATGAGAAACTTGTTGATAAGGCGTAATCCACGAAGGAGGACAAAGTGAAAGGGAAGAGGTCAAAGTAAAAGAATAATAAAACCCATGACAAGAAAGGACATCGTTGGTATGGTAAAAAGGGGCATGTAGTTAAGTATCATAGGACAAGGACAAGGGCAAAGAACAAGATCGTCGAGAGGGAAAATTGTATGCTCTCATTACTAGCATATCTAAGAAAGGTGGTAACGTTTCTGTTAAAGGTTTAGCTTCTCTTTTCTATCATACCGTGGGAACTTTGTTTTTATACATCGCATCATTTTGATTCTGCCTCGATAGTTGAGTCTCTGCACCTTAGTATTAGCGCAGTAGAGGATCCCATTTTTGTCTCAAATCATGTTGGGGAATTGGCTCATTTATTCATGACTTGTTTGGATTTGAGAATGTCTATGCTAAGTGTTGAGTTTAGAAGTAAAGCTTATGTTTTTGGGCTATGGGTTGATTCTTGGGATGGAGTGGTTGTCCAGTAATGGTGCCATTCTCGAGTATGAAAAGAGGGTAGTTAGACACTTGACTTGCCTTGGTAATGCCCTCGCAGTCTAGTGTAACCCTTGGGGTTCTGCCATGTTTAGTTACCTAGAATCTCTTAATACATTTATCGATCCGCTTGATTAGTGTTCACCACTAAGGCGGATGGTTCATTTCGCTTATGCATGAGTTATAGAAAATTACCTTAGTAAGTACACTTGGCAACATGGTTGGCATTTGTTTATTTTCAAGAGATAATTCATTTATGTGGAATACCTTCTAGTAAGTGAATGAGATCTAGGATTCACTAGTGAATTTTGGAGAGCTTGCATGAAACCATGAGTACGCAGTTACGTTTAAGCCGAGTATACTAGAAAGAAGAATAAGTAAAAGTGGAACGAGAGGCAACAGTGGAATGAGTTCCATCTCATATTTTGGAAACAAGAATCAAGAAGCTATGAGAATTGTGAAGTTAAAGATGGTGAAAGAACAATGGAGTTAAGCTCAAGGAAATGTGACTCAGAAGATTGAAGACCAGATACAGGTATCATATCTCGTTTTAAGAGTATATCCTTGATACCTCTTTTCCTGTAGAGCTTACTTGTATGCTTTCTTTTAAGTATAACCACTCGGTCCTATTCTCAATCCTATTTCTGTTGCAAACCCCATAGGGAGTATGACTTATCTGTTAGTAATACATGTTAGGGCTTGAGGGTGTCCGTGGGGTTGACTAAACTTTTTGGGTTTTATAGGATATGGGCTGGTGCTTAGGGAGTTCTTCTCCTATTCAGTATATATGTGACGTAGATTTCCAGCTTTGACATTGCCTAATGGGCACAAAGTTTTACTTGCTTTTATCATTCGGCTATATCTTTAGGTAGGAACAATTGGGTGAAACATGTGTTTGAGACATGTTATGATTGATGGTTGCAAGTGGTCGCAAGTGGTTGCTCGTGGTTGCATAACACACATTAGGCACTAGATCGGCTCAGACACATTTTTATATTGCATATGCATGAGTGTTTATACTTGTTTATGGATGAAATTGAATGTGTTATCTTGTAAATGTTGCATATGGATGGATGTTTGAGCATACATATAGTGTTTATGTGATTAGGGCTATTTGCATACATGTTGGACTCATAGCACTAAACATATTTTGCATTAAGAAGATCAATCAAGCCTGATCATTTGCATTAGATAAGGAACATATACACACACTTTCTGCATATATTCGTATAGCATTAGAAATCTCTTAAGGACAATGGATGTCTGTGAATGATGATTGAGTAGATGGATGGTTGGATGGTAGGACACATTCTTCTTAACTTGAAGATTTCGGGGACAAAATCCTTTAAGGAGGGGAGAATGTAACAACCCGCATTTTTATAACATGTTAAAACAAGAAATCAAGGCAGAATTAATTTTTAAAACAAGAATCAAGGGAAACGGGTTGTGCCATTACGTTCGTCTCGAAATTTTACATGAAATAGAGTCCGAATTTTCGAAAATCGGAGTCCGTATGAGGGAGATTTGACCCTCCGAAGTTTTAGGGATTTTCAGAATTAAAAACAGCTCGAAATTCGAATTTGAAATTCGAATTCAAACCCCGGAACAGGCTGGGCGGGAAAATTCCCGCCCAGGGACCAGGTCGACCATAGTGTCGACCTGGGGGTCGACCTGCATCCCGAACCACTTTTCTGAACCAGATGCATTCTGATGTATTTAGGCTCGTTTTCTGACCAGATTCGTCTGCCTAACCCTATATAAACAGCCCCCTAGCCTCATTTTCTCCACACCATTTCTTTCTTTCCTTATGATTCTTATAAGATAATCAAAATAATAAGATAAAAAGGAAGAAAAAGGACTGCTCCTTCTCCATCAAGACTACGCTTAGGGATTTGCAGATTGGGGGGATTTCAATTAGAACACGATAGATCAAATAGAGATTCAACAGTCAAATTCTGCTTTCTAATTCTCGATCCACGCATTGTAAGTTCAAGTTACTTTTAGAAAAAAGTTGTAAACATAATATCCATGTTGCAAATTGGAATTGGATCTATGTATGGTAATTGATTCGTATCTATTCTTGTTCATCTTGGATCTTGACTTTCGTGAATATTGCTTTGGACCTATTCATGTTGTAAATCAAACTCTCTTGTGTCTATAACCTTAACATGCCTATGACGTTGAATCTATTGTTAATGGACAAGGACTATGATTGAGAACATAAGACTGCCTATGACTAATATGACTATGCCAATGATTGTGACGGTGAACATAAGACTGCCTATGACTAATAAAACTAAGCCTATGCCTATGACGGTGAAAGAAAGACTGTTATCTATGACTATGACAAGGACAATTGTGGCTAATCAACTATGACTCTTGACTATGGGAATAATTATCTATGATTATGAACATAAGGCCATTATCTATGACCATGACCTTGAAACTATTACTGTTAATTGCCTATGACTATTGCCTAGAACTATTTTGGATAATTAACCATGATTATTGTGATTAATCGCTTAGGATTCTTAATTATGAGATTACTACCTATGACCATGACTATGACTATCGGGGTTAATTACCTGGGACTATTATAGTTGATTAAAACTCATGTTGTATACCGAATTTGCAGTTTGTTGGATCTCATACCAAGGGTGCGAATTGCTTAGTTTATTCACTATTATGTACACCAAAACCATTGGATCCATTTTTCCTGTATTTGGCTTGCCTTTGCATGCCTATTCTTTTATGTCAGCGTTTACCATGACTATCACCTTATCTTGCTAGATTTGAAATCCTATATGTCAGTGATGTTGTAACCAATTATCTCAAGTTATGTCACGCTAGTCTTGTAACCCCTTTTATTGCTTTATGCTAGTCCCTTTTGCCTATCATAGTTTTGATGCTATTCCCCTCTATTTCGAGATTTGGATTTATTTGTAGTAGAGATCGATTCATGTTCACGTGCAAAGGGAATACGATTTGGGTAGTTTAGGCAAAACATGAATTGGTTATGAACATGAATTATGAACTCGATAATAGGCAAAACTTGAAACATGAACGTTGTTATAACTTGAACCTGGATATGGACACGAACCTGACATCGACTTGATATGAAACTTTCCTTGAAAACTTGACACGATTTGACATGAAACATGACATGAAAACTCGACATGAATTTTGACATGAAAACTTCAATGTGGGCATGACAATTAGATAAACTTGAAAATGGCCAACTCGAGGTTGGGTTGAGTTTGCAGTGTAAATCTGCCCGGAACCGCCCGGCAAATCCAGTGGCTGCAAACAATAGGATCCAATGTGGGTAGTTGGTCATATCGCACGTAAAACCCGAGGTTAGACTATGTTGTGGTGTAAATCTGCCCGGAACCGCCCGGCAAATCCAGTAATCACAACAGTTAGTCTAATGTGCGAGGTTGAAGTGCATTAATGAATTAATGCCACATGATAGGGTTAAGTCATGAACCACTTGAATATACTTAACCAATTTAACACGATGATTTGATAGGGTTAAGTCATGAACCGCTTGAATATACTTAACCAATTTGACACGATGACTTGATAGGGTTAAGTCCTGAACCACTTGAATATACTTAACCAATTTAACACGATGATTTGATAGGGTTTAGTCATGAACCGCTTGAATATACTTAACCAATTTGACACGATGACTTGATAGGGTTAAGTCATGAACCGCTTGAATATACTTAACCAACTTGACACACGATTCGTAGGGCTAAATCATGAACTTAAACGACAACACTTAGCCAATTTGACATGACACGTAGACGTGTTAAGTCACAAACTTGAATGACAACACTAAACCAACTTGACATGCTAGACCGATGGGGTTAAGTCTCGAATTTAAATGACAACACTTAACCTACTAGATGGAAACCCTAGTTACGCGGTCCGTTTCAGCAGTAACCCACTAGATGTATCATGGTACCTTGGAACTAGGCAGGGTGGGGCACGATTACTGGGCTGATTGTAAGCGACCTGAACAATGGCTGTGTTGGTGCGCCAGTGTAGGTTCTAACGGAGTGCGGGCGTGCACACACTCCGGAGCAGAAAAAGCAGGCATTGGGCATCAGTAGGTTTATCTGTGCGTGCTTGATTCGTGTCGATGGTTGGCACCATAGGGCTTGATACACCCTATGGTGGACCTAGCACAGGTGACTACATTTCGTGATTGGGCCGTATGACACAGACACATGAACGAGTTAGGACTTGTAGGGAGCCGATCGATTAATAGATCGTTACGTGGAATTCGTTAGGTAGCGTAATCCCTAGTGGTCCTAGGTGGCATAAACCCTAATCGAATCTAGAAAACGTTCAATAGGTATCATAATCCCTAGTGGTCCTAGGTGGCATAAATCTTAGTTGAACACGCGATAGCTTATGATAAGGAAACCTAGCCAAAACAAGGGTGGCGGTCCAAACGATTTCAAGAATGGTAGCACTACGTTGAAGTAGTATAGAAATACGTGATGAAACCCGTACGATATACGGCAAGGGATTGTACATATACATGGAAAGGATGATACGGGTTGGGATACTAGTACAGTTGTGGCAGAGAATTTAGGAAATCAGAGCAAATAGATATTGTTTTAATGGTGAAGCAGAGAAATCTTGCGATGCTTGATAGAAATCGTGCGAAACTATACTTAGTTCATCCTGAACGAGAACCTTGCAATGTTATACATGACAGAAATCCTATGATGTTATTCTTAGTTATCGTGCTTGTAGCTTATCTTGTCATCATGCTTATGTTTACTTTCAGTTTATTCATGACATGTTATCTTTACCTGTTTTTATGCTGAAAGTCACTAGGACTTACTCAGTCTTTATGACTGACCCAGTTTGTTTCGCCTCTTTTTCTTCCCTCCCCCCCCCCCCCCCCCAGGTTCATAGGGTGGGAACACAGCTTAGTTCGGATCTTACCAAGCTCCAAGGCTATTTCATGTAGGCTTGGATTGCTCTTGCCTATGGCTTGCTTTGCTGCTTTATTGGGGAATGATTTATAACTATGGTTTTATGCTTCTTTACAATTGCAAGACAGATTTCGATGTAATGGATTTTTAATAGCATTTTGATGTAAAAGGCTTTAGACCTTTCTAGATTCTAAAGCAGTGAAATTTGGTTCTTCTTCCACTGTTTTATATGTTCTGTCTTGTAATATTTCTGCGTATGTTTACCTAGATAATGCTCCACCAAAGCTAGTGCATTCCCTTTTGTGAGTGAACCTTGCAGAGGTGGGGTGTCACAAATATACCATGTAATATCTTGTTCAATGTTACGGTATTCTTCCTATTTGTTGTCTTACTTTATCATTCCCTTTTCGATTTGCTGTTAGTTGGACTATTAGTCATTGACTGACAATGATAATGGAATCAGGTTGGCAGGATCAGCTTAGTGGTTCAAAATGTGCCATTTTAGGAAAGGTGGAAGTTCTGAAACTAAGGAGATTATCTGCACATACCAATTCCTGAGGATGATTCAAGGCCACCAACATAGATGCGGTTGATTAATATGAGTCAACATTCGACTTGGTAGAAGTAGAAATCAAGAGAAACTATATATATATATAAGCAGTTATTATGCTAATTTATACAATGAAATTTCCATGCTAGTCATATAATTTCATTTAAAATTTTATTCATAATATACTAAATTGGTTTATTGAATTTTAACTTCAGATTTTAATCTTACATGTGTTTTTCTCATTTCACTAGATCAAGATTTTCTCTTAACTTATGAATTCAAGTTAAACCTTTATTTCAAGCCTTATCCCTTGAGTCTAATAGTCAAACTATATTCCAAAAATCGATTAATTTCATTAGTATATATATAAATTTACACATAAACAATAGTTTAAATTTTCTATTGATGTACGGAAAGGTTCATATATCCATAAACATTCTTACAGGTGTCTCTTTTAAGAATCAAATATTTATAACATTAAACTAAACACACACACACACACACACACACACATATATATTCTTACAATAATAACTTAGGATTAAAGTTTACATAGATTACTCTTATAATTCACTAAATTTCATAAGTTCAAACACAAAGGTTCCACACAAACCGCTATTTTAAAGTGATATTCATACAAGGCAATTTTTATATCTTTACAACTGCACTTATACATACTAAATTTGTATTTCAATATGCTGTTTGGAATCCATTTATGTTTCATAATTCTTGGAATAATCTAACATTTTCAACAATTTGTGCTCATGGATGGATTTTATAGTTATGTGGAAGGTGTTAGTATTTCCACAATTTTGAATTCATCAAAGTAAAAAAATTCCAATTCATTCTTTCTAAAATATTTACAAAATAATGTTTTAAGTATTAATTCGACGCCACGACTGGAATTACATGTTCCTCTCACCTTCGAAACTCAAAAATAGATACTGACGATGCCGCGGTCATCGTTAGTATTATTTTCAAGCAACTGGAGTGTGATTTTATATCTATCTAGTACATATAAGATTTGTCTATACGTTAGCTTGGCGTATATCCAAAATCTTCACGTACCTGATAGTCCAATTTTGACGTCAACGAATATTTTGAAACCCTTCTTTTCGAATAACAGTCTTTAGAAAAATTAATTATATGTCAAAATAATATGATTTAGAACATATCCTACTGTAAATTTCCAAGCAGGGAAATTATACCTCCCCCACTTATTTTTTTTATTTGATTATGATCATTTATATCTTAAAATCAAATAAACTGTTATTATACATAATTTCTTTTAACATTTTTTTCCAAAACATAGATCATTTTCAAGACCTTAAAGTTATGTGTTTTTATTTTTCTCGTATGCAATTCTGTCTAATATTTTACACATGTTACTACTATAAATTCTACATTTTCATGAATTTTTTTTCAAAATATACTCATAGGTACCAAGTTCTATTTTAATCATTTACTCAATCAAATTTATATTTATACATTTTTAACTTAGATCTTACAAATTTATTTTCATGGCCATTTGGAATTTAACCAAGTCATCTTTTCACAAGTCTCATATAATAGACTTTATGAATTCATTGATGTTTAGTTAATGAAATAGGATTATAGATTCACACATAACCCAATACCTTTGGATTTTCACTTAAGTTCATTCAATTCAACTACATCTTTAGTTGTTTACTCAAGGTTTTGTTTTAAATCCCATGCTTTAATTTAATTCGAATCAATCTAAGTTGACTTATAGGCCAGGGCTTGACGGATGGATAAATCAAATCAATTGGATAGATCAAAAATATTAAGGAGTATTCAGGAGCTAAGTCCGACCAATTCTAAATTCTATAAGATGGGTCGAAGCAAAATGATACTCGGATTTGAAAGATCCAACCCAAGAGAAATCTAAAGGAACGAGTTCGTAAGAATGAAATTAAAACAAGGATATATTTTAAATAATGCGAAAATTCGAATTATATTTCATATATAGAAAAATCCTTTTAAAAATTCACTAAAATCAATTAAAATATTTTTATTTTCAAAATACGCTCTCTCGAATATGATTCTAAGATGATTTCACTCATTCTAGAGTATTTCTTCTCTATCCCTAATGAGTATTTCAACAACATAAGCTAAGCTTTGTACGACCAAAACTCTGATACCAACTGTAACGACCAAGCATTTTGACCGCTCCAAGTCAATAATTTAACCAACTCGAATCGTTAAAAACAACAGATTGTTATTGCTTATGAAGTTAAATATAATCATCACAGAATCATTGACACAGAACACAGAGTATATCACAACGGAAGTAAAAATTTAAACAATAAGATTTAAAAATTTACATATCAGAGTACTGAAGTAAATACAGATATAGCGGAAGACTGAATGTAGAATCATACTGACATCAGTTCAAAGTAGAGATGGGCCTAACTGCCGCAGAAATAACAGGTGGATGACTGGCACTACAACGAATTTCAAGCTCTAATAGATAAATCTAGAAACTGGAATACTCGGTCTGACCTGGGCATTTTGCAAGAAATAAAACAAACAAAATACTCGAGTCAGGACTAACAGTCTTATATAAGCGAATTAACTCAAGTGAAGTGCCCACTGAAATGTACAATAACTTAAAGGATATTTGGGATTTCCATCCTCTAAGGATCCACAAAACTAATATCTATATAATAGTACGCTATTATTGTAATGTCTATTCAGTAAAGTATAAATAATGAAAATAGCATAAGCGGGATTACCATATTACCCTTACGCCGTTTATAAGCATCAACAGTCTATACAATACCGTAAATTCACCGTACTGGTGTTATCAAAGGGCACCCCATAGAAAGAAACACTAAATCAAAATCGTATGGGGCTCGTATGGGATAAATATGACAAGGCAATCGAGGCAATAAGCAGGGTAGGATTCTACCAGTTGCACTCCCGGACCGGTGGTAACGCATAGCAACCACTACTGCCCACCTCGGAACAAACTCCTAAAATCAAAAAGGGCGCCCAAGTCATCAACATAGTCATAGAAGTGGTATCGAAGAAGTGCGTCCGATCAAAGGTGCTACCTCAATTAGTCACGGTATAGGTCCTATTTTAGTCATTTCAATTATGACCCGAAGGTCAAGGCCATTTCGTTATCGTTCGCCTTCCTCAATCTAGTGACCACCTCCAAGTCATCATGCCACATTCCTGATACGTCATCACGTGCACAGTTGTTAAAGTGGCATCGGCACTGACGGAGAGTATGCCACTTATTGACTCCGATCTCTTTAACAACCAATGCTTACATTTTTTCACACCGTAGCCATGAGATTTGAAATCATACTTCAAGTATCGCAAATCAAAATTTATTTCTAGCATTTGCCCTAGAAATCACTTGCTCAAATCAATTATCATTGTTTGACTGAGATTTCAAAACCCATATTCACAATTATCCTTTAACAAACATTTGGTTTTAAAGTTCCCACTTCCAAAATGTCATTACTACTTGAAATCCTCAATTTCAACCTTTCGAATTCACTAGACTGGATTGGACATAGATTTTGTTCGAAATCATAAAATATATGTTTAAAATAGTTAAGTTTGAAAATAGTGTGTATATATATATATATTAAGTTGAAAATGATGTATATACATATATGTGTAAATAGTTAGAAACTATTATAAATCCATATAGTTAAAGTAATCAAAATATTTATAAAGAAAATTTTACAAAATCAAGTAATGCGGAGAATAGTTTTGTTAAATTATAGTTTTTATTCAATAATATTAGTCCAAATCCAATCTCAATCCACGTCTCGCCATTTCCTTTCCCATTTCACATTTATATCAAATACCTTTTATTTGGTTCGATTTCAGTGCTTCATGATTAAACGATTGTCAACTATTGCTTACCTTAGATTTCGTATATCCATTTCTTATAATAATTCCCAACAACTTTTAACGTTAGTTGAAAATCAAAAATGTGATTCATCAATTTCGTCTTGTTAATCAAACTTTTATTCACCATGATTAGATAACATATTCCTTTACACTTCAACACTTCCCATTTTGACCAAATTCTTCTTACATTCGCATGACGGAAGTTCATTCGACAATCATATGTCAAATTGAGTTCTAAACATTTACAAATCTTTTTATATTAAATCATCAAATTCTAAAATTTGTCATGTTATTAAATTCATCATATGAACATAAAGTTATGTAGAATTTAATTAAACCAATATAACTTTACGTGTTAACTCGCATAATTGCCTTTAAACTTGTTTTCATACAAAATGGATTCCTTGTAGAATTCAACAAAATTTTGAACAAAATTTCTTTAAAACCTTCTTCACGCTATATGGAAAATTTTCATTAAAATTTCTATTTACCAAATCAATAAAATATTTTAAAATATTTTATTTTATTGACCATGGTGTCCATATATAATTTTCTATGCTATGGTCAAGTGACACGGATATTTATCATTTCAATCCGTTCTATTAAAATATCCGAACCCAGTGTATGTATCTTTTCAACCCGCATCCCAAATTGATTCGAATACACAAAGGTTCGGGTATGTATCATTTCAACCCGTAATGTTTCCAATCTAAGGGGGGGAACTTGCATGATGAGAAAAATAAGCATAACATGTCAACATATATCCATATTGTGTCATATGATATAATAGTGTGTGTTGCACGTGCATAATCACGAAGCAAACAATTCTAGAGCAACTAACATTTCATTCAACATTCAAATGTTCAACTCACTTAATAAAAATATTAGTCTGTGAGTGAGTAGAAACTCACCTTTCGTGGAAAAAGTCAAAAGACACCGAGAATGAATGAAAACCGCGACGGCACGATGATGCTAACGATAACAAATGGAGAAGATTGACTACCTAAAATAATACAAATGGCTCGAATTATTACACAATGATTTTTTTCAAAATAAAACCCAAATGTGAACTTCGTCAAAATTTATTAAAATTGAGTCATAAAAGAGACTCGAACCAGGGACCTCCCAACCTTGAATCTTAGGACAAACCGCTCGGCTAAACCACTCTCATGTTAAGACAAATAGGGTAAACTACAAATCTAGCTTCAGTTCAATGATGTACCAAGTACAGCCAATACCAGGATCACTAACACGGTAACAAACTGACAAGATCAATCGCAGCTGTGTTAAATGTATGAACATGCTGGACTAGAAGACAAGAGCACAAAAAAAAATTCAAGAGGCCTACCTACAACAACTAACCTCACATACACACATTAAGAAATTATTTTCAGTAAATATATGTGCAGGCTAGCAAGGCAACAAGAACTGATTCGCTCAAGGTACATGCACAACTAGGACAATGAACTAATAAATTTTACTGTGAGGCTTATCATAACTAACCAATACTATCATGTATATATTTATATACACCTCAAATGCTTATCAAAGAAAGGGACAAGAGGCTTACAACAAACAAAACCCAAGATAGACAGGGTTCAGACGGGCTCGGGCTTTGCTAGGCATCGCAAAGGTTGCTGGCGGTAGGATGGCGTGTTGCTGATGAAGGTTCTGTCGGGCCTGGTGCGAGCGTGGATGGTTGCTGCTCTTCATTTCCTCTTCCTCTTTTTTTCTATTTTTGAAAATATGGGTTCGGTTTCCATCCAATCAGAGTAGAATGGAGGTCGATGAGGAAGGGAAGGGGTCACGACCGAAAGGAGGTAGGGCGGCATCGATCTAGTGGTGGTTTCGAGGCATGCGATTTGGGGATTTCCTGATTTAGATTTTTCTAAAAGGACAGTCTCGATTTGAAATTAAGGAGTAGAAGGTGGGAGCTGGGGAAGTCGGAGCAAAGTCTTGGTAGAGGCCGCCCCTCTGGTGGTCGTTGCCGGACGTTGGTCAGTGGCGGTTATGGGAGAAAGGCTAGGGTTTATGGTTGCTCACGTTTTGAAAAGATGAAGTATACTTTTTTTTATATGAGTTTTTCTTTGTCTTTCTCTCCCCTTCGTCTTGTTTCGATTTCCCTCTTCTTCTTTTTTCCCTTCTGCGCTTTACTAAGAAACAAAAGAGGAGGAAGCGTATAGGATGGGGAGAAGAAAGCAACGTGGATGGAAATCAGGAAGAAAGCGGCACATGTTGATTTCAGGTTTGGAATTTAAAACAAGTGTCTACCGAGGTGGATTTTTTATCACAATTGTATTTGTTTAATTTTTTTTTACATATATTTGAAATAAATAAATAAATCTTGTTTAAAAAGAAATCCATTTTAAATAGTTATGTATAAATCAATTAGAGAATACAAAGGAGATGCGAACAATATTTACGAACAATCATTGTTCATATTTTTACGCATTTTGACTTGAATTAAAGATTTGAATCGATAAATGATAGAATTTCTGGAAACAAAGAGTGGCGTTCCATTTAGACTTCTATCTAGTATTTGTTTCAAAATTGTCTAACTTCCAACGATATTTTATTCTTAAATTATTTATTGAATGTGTAATTAAATTTGACACGCCCCGAACACTTGTAATTTTTTCTACAAAAAATAATTCTCTCGCAATGTCCAACTAAACGGATCTCAAATATGAAATTTCACAATTTAATTTACATCTTAAAATTCTTATGTTATTTGCGACATATCAGTTGTCGCTACTGCAACTAACTACATACATTGATCTAAACAGAGTGAACAAATTAGAATATTTTCATTATAGGATTATTTACATAACTCCTCAAAATATATTCAATTTAAGAGTCAACATTTTTTTATAATTTATCAATTTCGCGTTTGTTTCAATAGATAAATTTCTAAATTAGTTATCATTTTTAAATCTATATTCCAACACAACTTGCATGTTCAAGTTACACTAGATTTCAAATTAATACCTTTCAACATAATTCAAATTTTCTCACTTAAATTCTAATTGACTTCATAACTAAAAATGTTTGAATTATCGAGTGTTTACAAAATTAGACATCAATTTACAAAATTCAAGTTTATTTCCTAATTCATATTTTAAATCCAATTCGAATTCGCATTCAGTTGATTAAAAATCAAATTTATTTCTTAATTAGGACATTCAATTTCAAAACAATTTCACAATTCAAGTTCATCTCTTACAATTTCAAAGCAATTTGAATTCAAATTCATATCTTATATCAGTTCATTTGTTAAATCAAGTATCGTTATATATAACTTTAAGTCTTTAAAATCGAATTCAAATCATAGAAATCTTAACTTATCCATCTTTGGGTTTATTATTATTAAAGTTTAAAAAAATAACTTTATATATATACAAGTTTATAAAATTCTAAAATTAATTAGAATATAGATTACAAACATATATAAGTTTAAAATAATATAAAATAGATTTAAAGAAATATTTATTAAAATAAAATTAAAATACTTAAATGGATAGTTATATAGTTTAAAATAAGTAAAATTATAAGTAAAATCCTAAATAAACGTTTAAATCTATATTTACTCATAAAATCATTTTAAACATATAATTTAAAGTTTACAAATTAATTTAAACTTTAAAAAAATCTTTAAAATATAATATAAAAATATAAAATCTTAAGTTATTATTTTAAAATCAAAATTTCCATATCCCTTTACTTCGAAAACATGACCAACGGTGTTCGTATATAGTTTTCTACCCTATAGTCAAGTGATATGGATATTTATCATTCCAACCCAAAAATTTCTACAAGTCTATCATTTCAACCCACGATCCTAAATTCAGTAAAAATCGTTTAGGTCTATCATTTCAACCCATAACGATTTTTCCTTATTCTAATGTCAGTTCCGGTATATATCATTTCAACCCTTAGTGATTATTCCTAAACTAGGGGTATCAAAAATCACAAACAACAATCACATTGCAACAATCACATTATATATATCATCAGTGCAACTACATGTCATATGAATATATCGAGTCACATATGAATATGCATATATATCAAATCAAGCAATCTCTATCAGCAATCCTGTACATTTCATATAGCAGTTCAAATAACTGATCTAGCTCCATGAAATAATGTGAGTTAGGTGTGAGATAAACTCGCCTTTCGTGGCACCGAATGTAGACGACAAACTGATTGACACGGAATTGGAATGACGATATCTAGGCATGATTCGAAATAGATCCAACTCGATGATTGCTCAATATTATTTAGTTTTAATAGGAAGAGGTTAGAGGATTTTCACAATGGATCGGTACGGTATTGGGTTTTGGGACGGTTCGGCTATTGGGTTTGGAACAGTTTATGAACTCAACACAATTTTTTATTCAAAACAAAATAAAAATAAAAATAAAAATAAACACACTAAATTCTTTTCAAAAATAATATATATATATATATATATATATATATATCTAAGATTTACGCTCAACAAAATCATTATCTAAATGTATTTTAAATTACATAATTCATCCGAAATAATTGTATATAGATATTATAAATCATACAATTATAAGTAAACACACACATAAAAATATTAAACACCCATACACTACACGTATAAACAATACACACACAACACTAATATACTCACGCACACACACAGTAATACCAATAAACACTCACATGATACACAAAATACCTGCATATATAAGGTGCAGGGACCGTAATAGTGGCAGTCAGGTGGAAGGCGTCGGCTACTTGGCGACTTAGCAAGATTCAGATGTTTTGCTCAGTGGGGACAGCGGGAATGGAGCTAAGTTTCAGGTGGAGGCTTTTGGGTCAGTTTTGTGATTAGAGTATGGAGAGCTGACAGAGTGGTCGGAGCGGTTCAACTGTCGTGAGCTTGGTGGCAGAGGGTCATTTGGCGGATCTCAGGAGGATGGAGACGCTGGAGTCAGGCGGAGCTTGGGGTTCGATTTGGTTGACTGGCCTAAAGTGGAGAGGCGAGGATGTGGGGAGATCGGCAGCAAGGGGCCGTCCATGTGTTTAACGGCGGAGCTGGACACGGAGGAAGATGCAGATTCAGCAGCATGGTGGAGATGTAGTGTGGATGGAGTAACAAGCGATGGGGAAAGCTGATGGTAAAACGGGAAAGGTTGGTGGAGGAAAATACGTTCGAGTTGATGGGGAAAGAAGAAAGAACTTTTAACGACAGGTAAAATAAGAATGGCAATAGCTTTTACAGTATACAAAGTAAAATTTGAACATGTAGCTATGAATTCAGAGCAACTTTATTTAATTGTCTGGTAACCAAGCGTTTTGAAAGTGGGAAAGAACGGGGACAGTTTCAAGTTAAATTAAAACGTTGCTTTTCCAAAGGAATCGAATATGGTTTGAATGATTCGTTGGTTCCAACGTTTGAAAGCAGACAAATGCATTTTTGAAATAAAAAGTAAACCAAAGAGTTTTGAAATGGAATCGAACAAACTATTTTTGATAATCAATAAAAAGTGAAAGGATATATTAGACAACGAGTGAAAAATAAAATTAGAATATAACTAATTAAAAATGAAAGTGAACGAATGATTTTTGCAACACATATTTAACGAGCGATTTGCAAATCAAAAGCGAACGATACCAAATGAGATAAAATTTGGATATGTGAACGATAAACGAATAAACGAGATCAACAAATTGGAAAAAAAACCAATTATTTTAGAAAAACGAAAATTCAACAGTGTTTGCATCAATAACGATCAATACAATTGGCAGATCAACAAGATAAATATTTTGAAACAAAATCAAAGATAAAATTTTATTAATATTGGAAACAAATAATATAACAATACAAGTTTAATATTTAAATTAAAATCTTAGGAATAAATTTCAAATTTAGATAAACAAACTCAATAAAATTGATAAATAAGATTTGGAATACAATATTGTTTTTCTATTATTAAATTATATTAAACTCAAATTCATTCATTATATAAAATCCAAAATAAATTAATTTTAAATCAAAATAAAAAAATTATTTCAGCGAAATCCAAACAAATTTAGTTTAAAGTAATAAAATAAAATAGAAATCAAAATTTAAATTAAATAATTAAATAAAAATACACTTCAAAATCGAGGTTGTTACAGTCCCCCCCCCCCCTCAAACCATTTCGTCCCCGAAAAGGAACGAGGTAGGAAAATAGTAATAGAGGAAACTAATATATTTTAAAACCAATGGTTCATATTTATTATCATATATATAATTTGAAATATATATATAAATCGAAAGTTTAAATATTTTGAAACATTTCAAGACAGTTTAAGTATTCACTCGACGTCTTGATTGGCAATTTTATTTATCCCACTTTTGAAACCCGAAAATATATATCGATGATGCCGCGGTCATCACCAGAATCATTTTCAAGCGACTAGAGTGTGACTCTATATCTACCAAGTATATATAGAATATAACATATACGTTGATCAGACGTATACTCAAATCACTAAATATTCGATAGGCCAATTTTAACATCAGGTAAATACTCAAAACATCTTTATATATTTAAACATAATATATATCAAGTTTTTCAAATCATATATTATAAATAATATATTTCGAATCATTAAAATATTAAGTAGGGAAATTATATCTCACCCCCCACTCATTTATTTATTAAAAATTCAATCTCAGTCTTAATAAATATACTAACAATTTTATTATTAAATCAAATAGATAAAATATTATTCTATATTATACCTAAGTAATTTCAAATCCATGTTATAAATATTCAGACTTATAAAACTTGTTAAATTCCATAAATTTAATATATAAACATCACAAAATAAATCTTTATAAACCTATTTAAATTATAAATTCTTATATGTAACCATTATGGATTTTAACCAAGATAAAATTATTTTCTTACAAAAATCAACATCATTAAATCTTATTAAAAATATATAATTTATCAATTAGAAAAATCCTAAAGTATAAACATCAAACATTTTCAAAATATTGGTATTAACAGAACATAATGTTATTTTCAAATATACATCTCCTAAATATATATCATAATTTCATTATTATTTCAAGAGATTTGTAATACCAATTTTTAGCCAATATTTGATAAGAATGGACTCGCTAGAAGACTTATACTCTCTTTCTACTTCTAACATTGTCATGTGTTGGCTCACTTTTTGATCAAGCCACCCAGGGTTATTCGTAAGAGGAATGCATGAAACCACAGTATCTGAGAACATGAAGGGATGGATCGCGCATCATCGTTTCGCGCGATATCGAATCGCGCACCATCGTCTCGCCCAAATATCGGATCGCGTATCTACGGATCGCCCCAACTCACCAGCGAACGACGTAGCTGGGCGATCCGATCCAAGATCACATTGATACCCCGAGCGAACCGATCCGATCCCCTGGTGCATGGCGAACCCTCTGACCTGTTCAAGCGCGAGCTAGTCTTCAGCGATCCGAATCGCGCGGACCTGGCGACACGTGTCCCCAACCGTCATCTGGACCAATTCTCCCCATCTGCACGATCCGATTTTCAAGCAGGTCACGACACCTGTACACAACGGCTAGTTTGACTGTTTCTTCAACGGTGGCGATGCGATCCGTTGATCTCGGGATCCGCGCCACGTGTCCACGATCCGCCTGACAAAATCAGCTATAAATAGCCCAGAGCTTGGCATTTTTCGGGATCCTTTTGGCAATATTGAGTACTGAATCCGCCATTGTTGTCAAACTACTGAAATATTGAGAGAAATCGCTGTTGTATTAGCTTTTAAAGCATAATCAATAAGATATAAAGTGGACGTAGGCTCGTTAACGCCGAACCACTATAAATTCTGAGTGTTCTTTTCTTTTTCCTTGTACTTCATTTGAAATTCTCTACTATTCATAACAATTTGGGTGTTAGGTCCAAATTTCGATCTAACATTTTTGGTGCTTTCACTGAGAAACTCAGTCTTAAAGTTTCGTCATTCGCTTCTTTGAGGATTCCAGCGATTCGGATATCATGGCTGGAAAAAGATCTAAAGTGTCGCAGACCAACGAAACGATTGAGGAGAGTGTGCACGAACTGAGCAACGAAGAAGCTTTGGATCGCGGAGCGCAGGGGGCGATCCGGTCCGACGAAGACACCTCGTTCCGAGTCGATGAGAACGAGACGATCCGTGCTACTGAACGGGTTGTTACTCGATCTCGGGGCAACACCTCGCAGCCTCCGCGTACCACGACCACGAGTCGATCTCAGGGGGGCGCAGCGAATCGCCCTCCACGAACCGCAGCTGTCCGAACTGATGGTCAGAATACAACTCGACCTGGAAAAGAACCTATGACCCACTCCTATCGTCCTGGAACCTCTGCTCGACCCGGTTCAAGCTCTTTGCGCATAAGAGAGAGTGGTGATGACCACTATGATCCTGCCGCTCCTGTTACTAAGGGGGATCTCTCTCGCTTCGTCGAAATGTGGGATAGGTTGTTTGATGAGTTGGCTGCCCAAAGGCAGGAAAGTTCCATCCTACGGCAAAATTTGATGGCTATGGATAGAAGACTAGATGAGCTAGCAAGGCAAAGAGCATCGCCGGTTCGTCCACTCACCCCAGTATATTCCTCTTCATCTGAAGAATCGCCGAGACCTCCGTGGCGACCGTATGAGAGAGCCGAAAACATAGAACAGCTTCGGTTTGGGACCCTGCCCTCACAGGAAGAAGAAGAACTAGGGGCAGGACCCACAAACCGTAATATGAACGGTCAAGCAGCGACTCTCAGGACTCGAGATGTGAACAGTCCTGTGCATGACAGACCACCTCAGCCCCGTCGTCGCACGCATACCCATGATAACAGGGGGCAGCGAAGCCCTGTCCAAGCCCCGGATTTTGTGGCTGCTCCGCGAAGAGAGATCAGAGAACCTCGTCGGGCCAGAGGCACTGACCCTGAACCTCCTTTGACTAGTGCAAACGTCGCAGCCATGGTTCACCAGATTCTGGCCGACAGCCGTGGACAGCGGAACGAAGATTGGGGGATCGATCGCAGTCATACCCCTTTTACTGACGACATTTTGGACGCGACTTTTCCAAGACGTTTCAACATGCCACAAATGAACCGATATGCGGGAAGATCTGATCCTGTTCAGCACCTAATGAGATACTCTTGGTCGATGACCGCTGCCGCCGCATCTGACGCGGTTAAGTGTAAAGCGTTTCCCATATTCCTGGAGGACGTGGCTTTGCTATGGTTTACTCGGCTGCCGGCAAGATCGATTTCTAGCTTCAGGGAGCTGAGCGAGAAGTTCGTAGAACAATTCCGTATCTATGCACAGAAGACAAAAAGCGTGATCGATTTATTCCTTGTTAAACAGCGACCAGGCGAGAGTCTAAAGATGTACCTGGATCGTTTCAATTTGGCCGCCACTGAGGTTAAAGACCCTCATGAACCGACCATCGTCGCGGCACTGATTGACGGAGTGGATAAGGACACTGAATTCGGGAGGTACTTGGCAGGCAAACCGCCCCATACCAGAGAGTTATTCTATGAGAAAGCCAATGTACATCTACGCCGGGAAGAGGTATACGCAAACCGAAAGCTTAAAACAACTGATAAGGAAGAAATTCAGAGCAATGTCGCCATCAAACAGACTGGAGACAGCTCGGGGAAAGTTGAAGTTAACGTCGGAAATCAGAACCAGGGTGGTCGCCGACCAGGTAACAACAATAACAATGCTAACGGCAACAACCGGAAGAGGGGCCGAGGGAACGACTCCCAGAGAAGGACTCGTCCCAGGGCTTTTGAAAGTTATACACCCATAAGTGATACTCTGGAAAATATCTTCATGGATGCGTACGAAGTCCTCCAGAATAAGAGGCCACCTCCTAGAGAGTCAACAGAGAAAGAGCGTGAGACAGGGAAGTTTTGTCTCTTTCATCAAATCCACGGCCATTCGACGAATGAATGTCGTCACCTGAGGGATGTTGTCGAAAGGCTGCTTCGAGAAGGGAAGCTAGATGAATACAGAGTAACGCCCATGGACAGGGGGCAAGCAGTGCAGGCCCCAAATCAGAATCAAAATCAACTGGCTGCTAGGCCGACTGCTCAGCAAAAAGGAAAGAATATTGTTATCAATACCGTGATCGGTGGACTTTATCTTGCTGGGCACAGTTCCAAAGCATTAGATCAATATGTCAATGCAGCCAAACAACACCTCGAGGTGGGGGAATGTAGCAACCCCGAGGACAGTATCCCGGTAAAGCAGCAGAAGATGATGACCGATGACGTTGTTTTCCGAGAGCGAGAAAGCATCGGAGTCCATGCTCCAACTGAAGATCCACTTGTAATTACGATACCCATAGGGCCAGCCACTGTTCATAAGGTCCTGGTAGACAACGGGAGTTCCGTTAATATTCTTTTCGAAAAGGCCTTTGACCAAATGAATCTTGAAATAAAGGACTTGAAACCCTGCCAAGGATGGATCCGTGGGTTCAACGGAGCATCCACCGCTCCAATGGGTTATGTAGAGTTGCCAGTTACACTTGGGGAAGGAAAACGCCAGAGAGTGAGAATCCTTCCCTTTGTGGTTTTGGATGTTGAATCGCCATACAATGCCTTCTTGGGTCGGCCGGCCCTCGCAAAATTCAGAGCCTGTATAGCCCCCTGGTGCTTGCTATTGAAATTCCCCACAGAAGCTGGCATTGGTATCGTCAGAGGGGATCAAGTCGCTGCACGAGCATGTTATGTTGCCGAACTAAAGTTGCTTCGCAACGGAGGGGATATCGAAACTAAAGGCACTTCTCCCCCTTCGGGGGCGGAGACCTTATAGCAACCAAAGAGGATAATTGTTGGAGAGTTGCCCAGAGAGATGCCCGAGGACATAGATCCCAGAGAGGATCAAGAACCCGGGGGCAGAATGGCGACTCCCAACGAGGCAACTGTGGATGTGCCGATCGATGACAGTGACCCGGAGAAGGTCCTTAAGATCGGATCCCAGTTAAGTCTGAATCTTGCTGAAGAATTGACGAATTTCTTAAAGAACAACTTGGATGTATTTGCTTGGACCCACGCGGACATGTGCGGGATATCCCCATCAATCATGAGCCATTCTTTGAGCATTAACCCCAAACATCCTCCAGTAAAGCAAAAAAGGCGAATGCTGGGCCCAGAGAGGTCCGCTGCCTTGAAAGAAGAGGTTGGAAAGCTAAAGAGTAATGGGTTTATCAGAGATTCAACCTACTCAGACTGGATTTCAAATCCAGTCCTGGTAAAGAAGGCCAACGGGAAGTGGCGAACATGTATCGACTTCTCAGATTTGAACAAAGCTTGTCCAAAAGATAGTTTCCCATTACCTCGAATTGACCAGTTGGTAGACTCGACGGCAGGTCATGAGCTTCTCTCATTTATGGATGCTTATTCGGGATACAACCAAATTCCAATGCATGTTCCAGATCAAGAGCATACTAGTTTTATCACTGATCTGGGGTTATATTGTTATGTGGTAATGCCCTTTGGTTTGAAGAACGCAGGCGCTACGTACCAACGTTTGGTCAACAGAATGTTTTATAACCAAATCGGGAAAACAATGGAAGTATATGTCGACGATGTGTTGGTTAAATCCAAGCAATCTTTTCAACACACTACTGACTTGGCAGAGATGTTCGGCATTCTTCGAAAGTATGGAATGAAACTCAATCCAACCAAATGTTCATTCGATGTTGCTTCTGGAAAATTCTTAGGATTCATTGTCAGTTCGCGCGGTATCGAGATTAATCCGGACCAGATCGCGGCAATCAGAAACATTCAGGAACCTAGGCAAATTAGGGATGTGCAAAGCCTTGCCGGAAAAGTGGCCGCACTAAGCAGATTTATCTCCAGGGCTACGGATAAGTGCATCCCATTCTTCGAATTAATAAAGCGAGGAAAACGCCACTTTAAATGGACACCTGATTGCGTGGAAGCGTTTCAGAATTTGCTCAGGCACTTGGAGAAACCTCCCATTCTATCTAAACCAATAGATCACGAGGATTTATTCGTGTATTTGGCAGTGTCATCCCATGCGATCAGCTCAGCGTTGGTAAGGGAAGAGGATAAGGTCCAAAGACCTGTGTATTACGTGAGCAAAAAATTGACAGCAGCAGAGCGTAATTATCCACGAGTAGAGAAACTGGCGTATAGTTTATTGATTGCCTCCAGAAAACTTCGGCACTACTTTCAGGCACATCCTATCACCATATACACTGATCATCCACTCAAGCAAGTTTTACAGAAACCGGAGGCATCTGGAAGGTTACTCAAATGGAACATAGAGTTAAGTCAATTCGACTTGAACTTTCAGCCCAGACGGTCAATTCGGGGGCAGGTGATAGCCGACTTCATAGCAGAATTCACTGTGCCTGAAGAAGGTGTTGCAGACGAAGAAGTAGAACCCTCAAAGTTACTTTTCGATTCTAATGCCTGGAGATTATATACTGATGGTGCTAGGAACAACGAAAGATCCGGCGCTGGAATAGTACTTGAAACCCCCGAGAAACGATTGATAACCTATGCCATCCGAATGGAGTTTCAGGCCACTAACAATGATTCTGAATATGAAGCTCTGATAGCTGGATTAAGGATTGCAAAGGAACTTGAAGTCACAAAGCTGAACATCTTCTGCGACTCCAAGTTAGTTGTGAACCAAGTCACTGGAAGATTCCAAGCTAAAAGTGCAAGATTGATTCTATACTTAAAGAAAGTGAAAGAACTGCTGAATGAGTTTGATCACTACAGCATATCTCATATTCCGCGGTCAGAAAATCAGCAGGCAGACAAGTTGGCAAAGATGGCTAGTTCTAACGATCCTGAAGTGATTGGGCTAGCCCCCGTTGAAGTACTTCGGTCCCCCAGCATTGATCAGATGGAAATCGACCTAGTACTAGAGACGGAACCAGAAAGGGAATCCTGGATGACCCCTATAAAGAATTTCCTAATGGATGGAGCGCTTCCGACCAAGAAAAGCGAGAGGCGTAAAGTGATTCGTAAAGCCGCCCGATACGTATTGCAAGGCGGAGTTCTTTATAGACAAGGGTTTTCAATGCCCCTCCTTCGGTGTATAGCCCACGATGACATCAAACGCGTGCTGCAAGAAGTCCATGAAGGCGAATGTGGCGACCACACTGGAGGGCAAACTTTGGCGAAAAAGGTATTGCGGCATGGTTATTTCTGGCCTACCATAAACAAGGATGCAGTAAGATATGCACGACGATGTGATGCGTGCCAGAGATTTTCAAAGATACCTAGAGCACCTCCAAGCCAGTTAAAAACAATGATGAGTCCATGGCCATTTGCTATGTGGGGAATTGATATTATAGGAAGTCTCCCCATAGCAAGGGGCGGAGCAAGGTTCGCTATCGTGGCCGTAGACTATTTCACTAAGTGGGTCGAGGCAGAACCACTAACTACAATCACCACTAAGCGAGTGATCAACTTCATTGTGAGAAACATCATTTGCCGATTTGGAATTCCAAAGATTGTGATAACAGACAACGGAACTCAATTTGATAGTGCTGAATTCAGAAACTTCTGCCAAAAATACCACATCGAGAATCGATACACCTCCGTGGCACACCCACAATCGAACGGGCAAGTCGAAGCTGCAAATAAAGTAATTAAGTCCATTTTGAAAAGAAGAATGAAGCAGGCTAGAGCCATGTGGGCTGATGAATTGCCCTTGGCGCTATGGGCCTACAGGACGACATATAAATCAGCGACAGGACATACCCCGTTCTCCCTCGCTTTTGGAACGGAAGCAGTCATCCCGATTGAGATAAAGGTACCTTCTCATCGGGTGACCTATTATGATCCAATGACCAATAATGAATTGCTCCTTGAGTCCCTGGATATGATCGAAGAAAAGAGGGATGAAGCCGACCAGCGTGCTCTGAGATGCAAGCAACAGGTCGCCAGATATTACAACAAAAAGGTCCGAGCCCGGACCTGGGAACCCGGAGACTTGGTTCTGAAACGTGTCTTTCCACCCCCAACTCATATGGGAGCGAAGTGGGAAGGACCGTACTCTATTCTCAGCAAGCTTGATAACGGAACCTTCAAGCTGGCAACCGTAGATGGAAAGGAAATCCCCAGAGTGTGGAATGCCCAACATCTACGGCCATACCTAACATGAGAAGTTTCAAATTTATTCTTTTGCTTTGTTAAAAAACTATGTACAGGGCATGACTTGCCTAGAACAGTCTAATTCCTTAAAGCAAGAGATTATAAAGTGGACGTAGGTCATGATTCGACCGAACCACTATAAAAATACTGTGTGACATTTACCTTTATTGCATCTTTATTTATTTGCTTATGAAAAATCAATGTGAATAATGCAGGTACCCGAAGTCCGGTGCCAACGGTTCCTCTCGTAAACTAATCAGAGGAACCCAAAACTTGGGCAAAGGCTCCAATTGCTTGTCCGACTAGCTTTAATCCACGGAGCACGGGTTAAAGCACACATCAAGGATGATTTTGATGAGAATGCATGATTGCAGACTGCGTAATCCGTGACTCTAACTCTCCAGAGTAGAGAGAGTATAAAGGACACGAAAATCGACGTCCACAAATAACGGCGGTGTACCATGATCGGAGCTGCCTAAGCACGAACTCTAACTCTCCAGAGAGAAAGAGAGTATAAAGGCGTCTCCGATTGAGCGCCGAGAAAGAGCTCCTTTCCCGCTGAAGGATCGGGGAGCGAATGAATCGTTGAGCTCAAACTCTAACTCTCCAGAGAGAGAGAGTATAAAGGCGTCTCCGATTGAGCGCCGAGAAAGAGCTCCTTTCCCGCTGAAGGATCGGGGAGCGAATGAATCGTTGAGCTCGAACTCTAACTCTCCAGAGAGAGAGAGAGTATAAAGGCGTCTCCGATTGAGCGCCGAGAAAGAGCTCCTTTCCCGCTGAAGGATCGGGGAGCGAATGAATCGTTGAGCTCGAACTCTAACTCTCCAGAGAGAGAGAGTATAAAGGCGTCTCCGATTGAGCGCCGAGAAAGAGCTCCTTTCCCGCTGAAGGATCGGGGAGCGAATGAATCGTTGAGCTCGAACTCTAACTCTCCAGAGAGAGAGAGAGTATAAAGGCGTCTCCGATTGAGCGCTGAGAAATAGCTCCTTCCCCGCTGAAGGATCGGGAAGCGAATGAATCGCCAAGCGTAAAACTCTAACTCTCCAGAAAAAGAGACAGTACAAAAGCGTCTCCGATTGAGCGCTGAGAAAGAACTTATTCCCTGCTAAGGGAACGAGGGTTGACTGAACTACTGATATTCCATGAAATCTCTTATACCCCCGTACTCAGAAATAGGGGGCAACTTGCTGTTAGTACTAATTTATCCCTAGTAAACCCCAGTCAGATGCTATGGTAACAACTGATTGGGGGGCACCAGGCACTCATATGCAAACACTAAACTTTGATATAACAGTGTAACATAGCATGAACATTCTTCTTCCTGTTGATTGACTGACTTATAATTATTAATAGTTGGCTAACGACTAAACATGGAAAGTTTCTATGAATACAGGTACACAATGATGTGAGGAGAAACAAATCCTTGTTTATGTACTACGAGTCAGCAAAATGGAAAACAATCTAGAAACAAAAGTGAGGGCCAGTCTCACAATTACACTTCCTGGCCAGTGAAAAACCTAAAGACAAAATATCAACAAACTACAAACATCCTATTTTTTCTTTGATTTTTTCTCTTGCTTCTGCCTCTCCAGCCTCTCCATGTCGGCTTCAGATGAATCCCCCTTCTTCCTCTTCCGCTTGTCTACAAGGGGAACATCCGACTCCTCTGAGGCCTCCACCTCTTTTCTCTTGCTTCTACTGGAGAGGGAAGTCGGGAAGTCATATGGGTTTGCGAAGTGAAGCTGTCGGCTGATGGACTTGGACTGGATTTTCACAATCATCCCGGTTTTGGGATCGAATTCTGCAAGAGGGACTATGTCCAAAGCCTCATCTCCTACCTTCTTTGAAACCAACCCTTCTCTTGTCTGGCTTTTCGACTGGCCAGGGGTTCTTCATCGTCATCATCATCGTCGACCTCTTGGGTGCCGGTAGTGTCCTCTTCGTCATCCATTTGACGACATCCAAGTCTTTTAAAGCTTCGATAGTCTCAGCATCTTTGGATACATCGACGCTAGGCACCGGGATGCTTCCTTCTACTGTTGTGACCTCGACCCGCTCTGAAACATCAATACCGGCACCCGGCAGGGCAGTCTCCTTTTCCACTTCTCTCTCTTTTTCAGCACCCTTGTCGATGGGCTCGCCACCTGCATTACGAGAGACACACATTACTAATTCAATTGGTTGTTCTGCCAGACGACGACAATTCGCAATTGCTTTAGCAAATTGCGGGGAAAAGAGAGAGATACCTTCAGCAGATGCTCCCTCTTGAGTAGTTCCGGATGGTCCAACAACCATGGGAGTTAGGCCTAAAGGGATGAGCGGATCATCAGGATGGTACTCCTCAACTTCGGAGGTTTTAGGCTTCGCGGCGGAACTGGAACCTTCGTCAATTTTGCTTTTACCTTTAGCCATGGTTCTCTCCTTTTCCATTTCCGCCAGGATTAGGCGACGACCCTCTGCCAGGTCCTCGGGCTCGTTGTCTCTTAGGATGCTCTTCATCAATTCATCCTCGTTGATCTCTTCGACACCCAGTCTATATTTTTCGCCCTCCACGATGGCATCCCATAAGTTGGCCAAAGTAACATGGTAATCCGGGATCCATGAGATGTTGCGAGTTTTGAGAACTTGGCCGAGGAAATCGAAAATCATCTCTTCAAACCCCTCAATCTCTTTCTCTCTTGCAAGGAGTTTGTTGTTGGAAGCAGTGGCCATTTCAATGGCACTCTCGACATTCTTTTCGGCAAGAGCTGCACGTCTCTCCGCATCCGCAACCTGGTCATTCAAAATAACCTTTTCTGCTTCCGCCAGGGCCAAACTTTCTTTTAGACTCGCTTTTTCCGCCTCCCAAGCAGCCCTTTCAGCTTCAAAATGGCCTTGTGCTGTATTCAATTCGACATTGGCCATTTTTAGATGTTCAACCTCCTTCTTTAAAGCCATTTTTTCTTGGCTATTGAAGTCCAGTTCTGAATGAAAGCACTGCTTGGCATTCTCTAATTCAGTCTTATAACTTTCGGCGTCCCTCCGTGCTAAAGCAAGCTGGGCCTGAGCGTCTTCCAGGTCCTTCTCCAATTTTGTCCTAGCCCTCTCGTTGTTTTCAAGTTTTTCTTTAGACCTGTGTGCTTCTACTTCGAGTTTTCGGACGACTTCCGAAAGATTGACTGCGTGTTTTTTCATCATCTCGTATTGTCTGGCTGCGTGCTGGACGTGCTCGATAACTTCATCATCCCAATCTTTAGGGATCGGTTCCAAGGCAGGAACAAAGACCATCCTGCCAAAGAACATTCCTGGAAATTGTTCCCGCAGCTTTTCCAGCCTACCTTGGATTTCGGGACCATGGACGTAATCCCGTGACCCGGGGGCAGCTAACTCTGGTTGGCTGGTGGGGACAATGTCACTTCTCTCTTTCTCAGTTTCTTTGGATGAATCTCTGTCCCTATCTTTGGATTCGTGACGCTTCTTGGACGACTGACTGTGGGAAGGCGCACTCTTTGGAGGAGTCGGCTCTTTTGGAAGTTTCTATCCTCCAGTCGGAATTGTCGGATGACTCGAAGGCCTGGTAGAGGTTGATTTAGGTGGAGATCGAGGTTGCGAGGAACTCGGTCTATGAGGAGGACCGCGAGGGCGTTCAATATCCGGACGAAGGCTGGGTGTGCCCTCGCGGAGAGAACGATACGAATAGGATTTTCTGCGGGACATCGCTCCTGTAAAAAAGAAAAGAATATATTAAAACTTTGAATACCCGCGAAGTTAGAGTGCAATGTCAGACAGTGTGTGTGAGGTGTGCATCCCATATAATTCCCCCTAACAGACCCGGGCCTGGAGACAGGCTCATCTGACCCGTTTCTCGTCCCCTTGTTGAAGCAATTGCCTCTTCGGGAGCAGAAAAGAAAGGCTCCTCGCCGAAGTCTTTTTCTGTATATTCAATATCGGGTAGAGGGATTTTATTCAGCTCGTCAAATAACTGTTCTTCCGTCAAGTCATCGTCAGCAACAGTTTCCATTGGAGCAGAGGTAGGGATTTCTTTCGACACATCACCACGGGACTCGTCCCCTCTGTATATGTTCAAGTCTTCATCATCTTGGATGACTATCGGAGAAGGACTTTTGCGAAATTTAGTCGTTTCTACCGCTCGTGAAGTTCCCTCTCCCTCTGTTGGGGGCAAGTACTTATAGGGTTTGCCGCCGCTGCCATGTCCAAATCTTCTGTCTAGGAGGCGATGCTTATGGAGATTGTCGTCAGTGATGCATTTTTTGATCCTTCGAAAGTCGGATCTGCTTTGTGAAAGAATGGATAATCGATTGTTGTATAGAGGACCCTCAGTTTTCGGGAAGACATGATCTGTTCGAAACAAAGGAAAAAGCGGAAGAACGTTAGTACTTAAGCTCCTCGAGCAAGATATTCGATTATATGATCAAAGCTCACTTGATTTAAGCCATCTTCGTGAGCATCCGGCCTGTCTCTTCATATAAAACCAGTCCGATTTAGGGTCCCCTATATTGCTGTACCCATCATATAAAACCTTCCTATTCGCCACCGACTCAAAGAAGGAGAAGTTTGGAGTTGCTGAAGAACGGTGCTTGAAAAGAAAGAAGAACGTCAAATCTCTAAATTTAAGTTCGGCATGTAAGATCTCCGCATATGCAATGTACAAGGTATATAACGATGCGTAGGCGTTTGGATGGAGCTGCATCGGAGCGATGCCCAGTCGTCTTAAAGTGTCGATGGCAATCGGAGGGAACGGAGGGATAGCTCCTACTAGACACATTGTTCGACTAATCGCCATATACCCTTCCGGTGCTAGATGGGGTCTATCTTCGCTTCCGGGTGTCAGGACATCGTCCCAAGGAATGCCGTGTCTTAAGCAAATTCTCTTAAGTTTTATCTCGTCAAGCTTGGACGCTAAAGAATCAGAGAATTTATCTATCCCGACTACGCCTGGGATTTCGTCCGGAGCTCGCTCATCAGACTCAAAGTTGTTGCTGGATGAAGTACTTTCTGTCGGATCTGATTCTGTGGCTTCGTATTCAGATCCAGAATCTTCACCTCCCGGATTGATTGGAGGAATTTCAGGATTATACTGTTCAGGAGTCTCGGATTCCGCTTCTGCTACAGATCTTGAGGAAGAGTGTCCATTCGACATTGCTGCTAGGACGAGAAAATATGAACAATAAGATCAACACTACCCGTCCCCCGTGTGTGCAAGTGCCGGTGTGTGCGCTTGTGTGTGCGCATTATTAAAAATAATAATAAAGCATGAAAGCAGTCAAGGTTATCAGAAGTCGTTAGTCGTCATATGCAATCAAATCATGAGGTCATTTAGTCCAGAAAGTCCAACGTCGCGGCTCTAGCCTAACTGTTCAAAGTTTTATGGTGACAGGATGTTGATTAAAGTCTGAAATTTCTTCGTATCGTTAGCTGTAGGACGGATCGCAAAGCATAGGGATCGCCCCTCTTTCGACTCGCGGAGCACAGGAATCGCCCCCCATCGAATCGCCGGACGAAGGGATCGCCCCTTCATGAACCGTTGCGACTCCCACGATCCGTCCCTTCGTTGCCACCTCGATTTGTCGTCTCGCCACTCGCGTTCGTCTTCCATCTCTGACCACGAACCGAAACGGCCTTCTGTCTTCTTCTTCTTCCCCCTCCGTTTTCCTCCTCTCCTTTCCTTCTTCGAACGCCGAGCTCTATGTCACTTGGCCATGGCGTTTTGATGATTTCATCATAAAAGCACGAATTCTCATCGTTTCCAGTCGAAAAAGTTCGTGGAAGAGCGGCGTTCACAAATAGGAATACTTTTAGTGGAGTTACCTTTCTAAAGATTGAAAGAATTCTTGGATTTTCGAAGGGTCAAAAGATTTGGGTTCGTTCTTCGATAACGCGAGACGATTCGGCAGAAAGAAACAAGAAGGGGAATGAAGAGGAGAGGGTCGGCTTATATAGGCAAAGAAGATGACCGTTTGTCTCCCTTTCTTTGTCTTATTCGGTCCACGAAGCACCAGGTAGGCCACGATCCAAAGCTTGAATCGCATATAAGCCCACGGACCGCTTTGAAACGATGGCCCACAAAACTCAAAGCCCGACACGGCTCAAAGGAAAATACGCCCCGTTTCGCACAGAGGCCTAAGTACTCAGCACGAGACGAGCACGTGACCAAATCGGACCGTGGCACCCTATGGCGATCCGATTCATACATGTGATGATTCGAACCAATGCGACTATTGATTTACGTCCCTTCAGGAGAAGGCAAATCGGAATCGTCGAAGCATGTTCCATCATCGATAAAACATACTTCGAGGGGGCAAAATGTTGGCTCACTTTTTGATCAAGCCACCCAGGGTTATTCGTAAGAGGAAAGCATGAAACCACAGTATCTGAGAACATGAAGGGATGAATCGCGCATCATCGTTTCGCCCGATATCGAATCGCGCACCATCGTCTCGCCCAAATATCGGATCGCGTATCTACGGATCGCCCCAACTCACCAGCGAACGACGTAGCTGGGCGATCCGATCCAAGATCACATTGATACCCCGAGCGAACTGATCCGATCCCCTGGTGCATGGCGAACCCTCTGACCTGTTCAAGCGTGAGCTAGTCTTCAGCGATCCGAATCGCGCGGACCTGGCGACACGTGTCCCCAACCGTCATCTGGACCAATTCTCCCCATCTGCACGATCCGATTTTCAAGCAGATCACGACACCTGTACACAACGGCTAGTTTGACTGTTTCTTCAACGGTGGCGATGCGATCCGTTGATCTCGGGATCCGCGCCACGTGTCCACGATCCGCCTGACAAAATCAGCTATAAATAGCCCAGAGCTTGGCATTTTTCGGGATCCTTTTGGCAATATTGAGTACTGAATCCGCCATTGTTGTCAAACTACTGAAATATTGAGAGAAATCACTGTTGTATTAGCTTTTAAAGCATAATCAATAAGATATAAAGTGGACGTAGGCTCGTTAACGCCTAACCACTATAAATTCTGAGTGTTCTTTTCTTTTTCCTTGTACTTTATTTGAAATTCTCTACTGTTCATAACAATTTGGGTGTTAGGTCCAAATTTCGATCTAACATCATGGTCAAAGATAATTTATTGAATTTGAGTTAAAGGATGAACGAACGAAAAAACCTAGTCAAAGAGGATCTACAAAGGAAGATGGATTCAAATGGAAAGGAAATTTCGGCAAAGGACTTAAATACTAAACGAAATTTTATATACGAAAATATTTGGTTTAAAACATTTAAAAACCATTTATACTTTCAGAATACGCACTTTCTCAAGAAGGATTCTACGACTGATTCCACTCATTCTAGGGTATCTCTACCCTATCACTAATGAGTTTTTACCCCATAGGCTAAAGCTTTGATAAACCAAAGCTATGATACCACATGTAACGACCCGCTATTTTGACCGTGCCAAATAGACAAAACATGTCAACTCGAAATGTCCAAAACAACAGATTGTTATTCGCTTCTGAGGTAAATAGAATAAATCACAGAATCATAGATCACTGGCACAGATAAAGAGAAATATATCTCGTAGCGGAAAATACAGAATATAATAGTAATTCATGAAGCTACTAAATAAAATTTTACAACAGAGTTTACATAAATAACATAGCGGAAGTCTAATACAATAAATAAATGATAACAGTCTGAAACAGAAATGATAGAAATAACTGGATGTCTGGAACAACTGAACAGGTTGATATAAATGAGCAAAAAATTCAATAATCTTCAAACTCCAAGAGTGGATCTCGAAAGTTGTGATAATCAATCTAACCCGAGCAATAATGCAAAATAAAACAACTCGGATTAGGACTAAATTCTCATGGAAGTAAATCAACTCAAATGAGATGTTCGATGAAATGCAATCGGTAACTTAAAGGATGTTTGAGATCACCATCCTCTGAGGATCTGTCAAACTAATACTATATAGTATAATACGCTATACACAATAGTGTCTATCAGTAAAGTAAAAATATCAAAATAGCGTAAGCAGGATTACCATGATTACCCTTACACCGTTTATATATTCCCATAGTATATACAGTACCATAATTCCGCCGTAAACTGGAGGTTGATCAGAGGGAACTTCATATAAAACAGTACAAAACAAAATCATATTGGGATCGTATAAGGCATGTGACAAGGCACGCAAGGAATGCTAGTGTGGATTCATCGTTTGCAGAGCTGGACAGGTGGTAGCGCATAGCAGCTACTACCGCCCACCTTGAGACACACTCCCACATCAAATCGGAGGGGGGCCACAAAAACACATCACAAAAGTAATAGTATGGTATCGGAGAAGTGCGCTCGATAGGAGGTATGACCTCACTTGGTTCGTGCATAGCTCCTGTTTTAGCCACATCAAGTTGACTCAAGGTAGTCAGGGTCTCGTAATTAATATGAAATAGAAAATGGAGTCGTTCGCCAAATCATCCCCTTCATTCTGGAACTCTACCGCGTACACAGTTGTTAAAGTGGTTTTCGGTATTGGCAGAGAGTATGACAACAGCCGATCCCGGTCTCTTTAACAACCAATCATTTACATTTATCACACCATGGCCATTATTTTATAAATCACTTTATATAATAGTTTGCACGAATCTCACATTCAAATTTGAAATCAAAATTAAATATCAAACTTTGAATATATATAATTTTGAAACCCATTCGCTTAAATCACTTAAATCAAATCGATTTAGAAATCATATCGTAAAGGTTTCGGAATATTATATATACTAATATTATATTATTTAACTTCGACTTTATATAATTTTCAAAAATATTTGCGATACGATTTCAAATCCAAAATCTACTTATATTTAGGTTATACCTTAAAAGTCTCAATTTCATACAAATCGATATCAAAATATTTTACTTTGATTATATTTTGGTTTAGTTTATATTCGTAAAAATTCTAGTTCAAACCAATTCGAATCATTCGATTTTACCTTTATAAGAAATTATTCAAGTCAATTCATTTAAATCTAACATTTGGTTCGAATTCGAAATATACGATTTAAGTCGAAACTTAAATTGCAATGGAAGCAAATCATATTCAAGTCATATATTTGAAATCATTATTTATAATTTCAAACCATTCATAACATCTGGTTTTACCCTTTTAAAGCATTCGTTTTAGTTGATTTATGGAATCCAACACCTAGGTTCAAAATACCATTTATAATTAAAAATGAAATCTTATATTTCAATTTAAACCAAATTGTATCATATCTTATATTAACTCAAATCGAACTATTCAAATTCATTACTTAAAATTTAAGTCGAAACCTTATATTCAATTCAAACAATTTATAAGATTTAAAACCATTATTATAAATCAATTCAACAAATTTCCCAATTCAAAACCAAACGGTTTATAAAAAATCAATTCTACATAAAATTCATATATTCAAATTCACATTTTGTCGCAAAAGAAATTGAATTCATTTCATATCAAATAAGATTCAAATTAGAGATCAAATTACAAAATTCAAGTTTATTTCCAAATTCATATTCTAAATCCTATTCGAATTCGCATTCAGTTGATTAAAAATCAAATTTATATCTTAATTAAGAAATTCAATTTCAAAACAATTTCGCAATTCAAGTTCATCTCTTATAATTTCAAAGCAATTCGAATTCAAATTCATATCTTATATCAGTTCATGTGTTAAATCAAGTATCGTTATATATAACTTTAAGTCTTTAAACTCGAATTCAAATCGTAGAAATCTTAACTTATCCATCTTTGGGTTTATTATTATTAAAGTTTATAAAAAAAATTACTTTTTATATATACAAGTTTATAAAATTATAAAATTAATTAGAATATATTATAAACATATATAAGTTTAAAATAATATAAAAATAGATTTAAAGAAATATTTATTGAAATAAAATTAAAATACTTAAATGAATAAATTATATGGTTTAAAATAAATAAAATTATAAGTAAAATCTTAAATAAACATTTAAATCTATATTTACTCATAAAATCATTTTAAACATATAATTTAAAATTTACAAATTAATTTAAACTTTAAAAAAATCTTTAAAATATAATATAAAAATATAAAATCGTAAGTAATTATTTTAAAATCAAAATTTCCAAATCCCTTTAATTCAAAAACATGACCAGCGGTGTTCGTATACAGTTTTCTACCTTATGGTCAAGTGATATACATATTTATCATTTCAACCCGTAATTTATAAAATTTCTACAGATCTATCATTTCAACCCGCGATCCCAAATTCAGTAAAAATAGTTCAGGTCTATCATTTCAACTCATAACGATTTTTCCCTATTCTAATATCAGTTCCGGTATGTATCATTTCAATCCTTAGTGATTATTCCTAAACTAGGGGGATCAACAATCACATACAACAATCACTTAGCAACAATCACATCATATATATCATCAGTGCAACTACGTGTCATATGAATATATCATGTTACATATGAATGTGCATATATATCAAATCAAACCATCTCTATCAGCAATCCTATACATTTCATATAATAATTCAAATAACTGATCTAGCAACCATGAAATAATGTGAGTCAGGTATGAGATAAACTCAACCTTCGTGGCACCGAATGGAGATGATAAACTGATTGACTCGGAATTGGAATGACGATATCCAGGCATGATTTGAAATAGATCCAACTCGATGATTGCTAAATATTATTTATTTTTAATAGGAAGAGGTTAGAGGATTTTCACAATGGATCGATACGGTATTGGGTTTTGGGACGGTTTGGCTATTGGGTTTGGAACAGTTTACGAATTCAACACAATTTTTTATTCAAAACAAAATAAAAATAAAAATAAAAACACTAAATTCTTTTCAAAAATTATATATATATATATATATCTAAGATTTATGCTTACCAAAATCATTATCTAAATGTATTTTAAATTATATAACTCATCTGAAACAATTGTATATAGATATTATAAATCATACAATTATATGTAAGCACACACATAAAAATATTAAACACCCATACACTACACGTATAAACAATACACACACAACACTAATATACTCACGCACACACACAGAGTAATACCAATAAACACTCACATGATACACAAAATACATGCATACATAAGGCGCGGGGACCGTAGTAGTGGCAGTCAGTTGGAGGGCGTCGGCTACTTGGCGACTTAGCAAGATTCAGATGCGGATTTGGGGTTTTGCTCAGTTGGGACAGTGGGAAAGGAGCTGAGTTTCAGGCGGAGGCTTTTAGGTCAGTTTTGTGATTGGAGTATGGCGAGCTGACGGAGTGGTCGGAGTGGTTAAACTGTCGTGAGCTTGGTGGCTGATGGTAAAATGGGAAAGGTTGGTGGAGGAAAATACGTACGGGCTGATTGGGAAAGAAGAAAGAACTTGCAATGAAAGGTAAAAGAAGAATGGCAATAGCTTTTACAGTAAACGAAGTAAAATTTGAACAGGTAGCTATGGTTTTAGAGCAGCTTTATTTAATTGTCTGGTAACCAAGCATTTTGAAAGTGGGAAAGAACAGGGACAGTTTCAAGGTAAATTAAAACGTGGCTTTTCCAAAGGAATCGGACACGGTTTGAACGATTCGTTGGTTCCAACGTTTGAAAGCAAACATATGCATTTTTGAAATAAAAAGAAAACCAAAGAGTTTTGAATAAGAATTGAACAAACTATTTTTGACAATCAATAAAAATTGAAAGGATATATTAGATAACGAGTGAAAAATAAAATTAGAATATAACTAATTAAAAATAAAATGATTTTTGCAACACATATTTAACGAATAATTTGCAAATCAAAAACGAATGATGAGATAAAATTTGGATATGTTAACGATAAACGAATAAACAAGATTAACAAATTGAAAAAAAAAACAATTATTTCAGAAAAATGAAAATTTAATAGTATTTACATCAATAACGATCAATACAATTGGCAGATCAACAAGATAAATATTTTGAAACATAATCGAAGATAAAATTTTAACAATATTGGAAACAAATAATATAACAATACAAGTTTAATATTTAAATTAAAATCTTAGGAATAAATTTCAAATTTAGATAAACAAGCTCAATAAAATTAGATAAATAAGATTTGGAACACAATATTGTTTTTCGATTATTAAATTATATTAAACTCAAATTCATTCGTTATATAAAATCAAAAATAATTTAATTTTAAATAAAAATAAAAATATTTATTTCAGCGAAATCCAAACAAATTTAGTTTAAAGTAATAAAATAAAATAGAAATCAAAATTTAAATTAAATAATTAAATAAAAATACACTTAAAAATCGAGGTTGTTACATAAATCGTTTTAAATTTGTTTTCAAAACGATTTCAACTTCATATTCAATTTTAAATCAAAATTGAATATTCCATATCATTACATGTAAATGATAATATTTTCAAAACATTAGATTTTGAAATCACTTCCTTTTCGATATTCATTATAAAAATGAATAAAATCGATATAAATATCGTTCACGTCAAAATGGCGTTAATTTAATCAACAAGGCTTTATATATTTAAATATTTTCGTGTTCATCCCAAATCGGACATCAAAATCACCTTTTGATCCATTACTAAATATTATTTTAAAATATTAGTTATTTTAAAATATTCATTACTCGTCATTTTAAAATATTCTTTAATTAAAATATTCATTCTTTCCGAATTGGAATCAGACATAGTCAATTACCATATAATTTTATTTATATGGATTCATACACGCATGTACACAACAATAATCAAACAAGCCAACCATCATCTAGAGTGCATTACACAACTACATAAACGTTAAATATAAATAATTAACTCTTACAATAGTCTGTCAACCCATCGATCGACACACAACTAAATATTGGGATTAGTGTATGTCCAATATCATCCCAATACCCGTGTGGGGTTTTCAAACAACAAATACCGATTATTATTATTTGTGCAGTTGGGCGATGTATAAATTATATCGTCCCAATCAATATCAGTTAAATGTGCGTACATAAACAAATCGTCTGATTTATAAATGAATATTTATTTTATTCATATACACATTAAAAATTATATTTTTAACTATAAAATATTTATTTCATCTCATGAATATTTTGTACAATTCATTTATACAATAAAAATGATATTTTTATTGTTCTAAATTTTTTAGAAAATTTCGGTAGCATAACGGCGCGATACTAGAACTGGAATAAGGTCTAGCCTTATCCCTGGCCTAATATTGGCTCGCGCCATATACAGGCCAAATTCTAATCAATTCATTTCATTTCCCAAACCGAATTCAACCAAATAATCCAATCAGCCAAACAACCAAACAAACATGGTTTCAAACAAAGGTGTCGGGTGCTACTAAGCACCGTCTTCATCCTAGTATATATATTTAACTAGAAAATAAATTAAAGTGAGAAGTTCTCACCTTTGGGATCCACTCCTCTGGTTTCATTTCTGAATTGCTTAACCGCTTGGATTTGCCCGAAATCCCAACGCAGTCTTCTCTATGTTGTTCATATTTAAAAAATCACATTTTTAATATGATGTTTATTCGCATTTTTATATCGCTATATATATATATAAGATCACGCTATATATATATATATAATAACAATAGAATTTTTATATAACTAAAAACATTATGATTCATACGATAAAAATCTCATTTTTATATTTCTAAAAAACTCGTTTTTATATTTTTAAAAATTTCGTCTTTATATTTTTTAAAATCTCGTCTTTATATGTTTAAAAATCTCATCTTTATATTTTTTTAAATCTCGTCTTTATATTTTTTTTAAATCTCGTTCTTTATATTTTTAAAATCTCATCTTTATATTTTTTAAAATCACATCTTTATATTTTTAAAAATCTCGCATTTATATTTTTAAAAATATAATCTTTTCATTTAAAAAATTCTAATCTTTATCACTTTAAAAATCAAATCTTTTATATTAATAAAAATCAAACTTTTCTATTATAAAAGTTACATCTTTCCTATAATAAAAATCAGTTTTTTTCAATATTTAAAAATCAGTTTTTTTCTATATTTAAACATCAGTTCTTTTTCTATAATTAAAAAGTAAAAACTCACTGAATGAAGCGGAAGGAGGAGGGGGAGTTCGAAGCTCGCTGATGTTGGGGAGGTGGCGCTCTAACCGGCTACGGAGGCTACAGGGCGGTGGCAGCTTCCGTCGTTTTGGGGATTGGGTTCGGGTGCGGGTTCGTGGGGTTTCAGAAGGGGGAGCGAGGAGAGAGGGCGTCAGAGGGGAGGGCACGATGGAGGAGGGTTGCGGCGCTAGGCGCGGCGATGGCGGTCGGGGGAGGCGCGATTAGGAGCATCGATTTTGGGGGGCACGATTTCTTGTTTGTCGTTCTTTGTTTTTCTTTTTATTTCTTTTTTCCTTGCGTTGACCATCTGAGAGAGGAAGGAGGGAATTTGAATAAATATATTTTATATTTAGTTTACTTTAATTCTCCAAAAAGTTAGATTTTAATACGTTCTAATTCTATTCAAAATAAATTTCTAGTCGTTATTATTTAAAATAAATCATTTAAAATAACCAAAATTCATTAAAATTGGCAAATTAAAATTTTCAAATTGGTTCTGATTTTCCGGGTTGTTACAATCTCTCCCACTTAAAATCTTTTTGTCCTAAAAAAGGAACGGTGCTTAAAGTTGTTTTACTAATCAACTCAACTTTCTTTCTGGCTTTCATTCTTTAACTTTTCAGTTTCTAAGAATTTTCAAATTCTTCAAAAATTTGGCTAACACCCAAAATTTTTGAAAAATTTCACCATAACCTCCTTTGTACGGGGAGACATTAAAACTGCAACTTGCCACGCAGGGCCCTCACCATCCAAAAAGAAAAAGAAAAAAGACAATCAGCTCATATAATCACCCAAACCCAATAAATTAGTAAACATGTACCTATTTATCGGACATACAATTATATTCCTCTTCTCCAGCCTCCTTGCGATGACCTATTCAATGTATATACATGTATATGCATGCAATTTCAAACAATTTTCAATTCAGTTCAATTTTCAACACAAAACTGGTTATATTTACCGTTCATTCTCATATTGGTTTAAATAATCATCATTCCACTATTTCTATTAGTTATAATAATAAACATCAATCCATTTGTTGATTATCTTTTCAAATTTCATAATTTTTTATGTACATATTCAAAATTCCACTTTTTGATGCAAATTAAAACAAACAACCCTATCTAGTTTTAGTTCTCACACCAGTCGATTGGAATCATATAGATATCCCACTTTCGAAACTCGAACATAAATGTTAATGATGAGATCGCTATCATCAGAACCATGCCCGGGTGACTAGAGTGTGATTCTATATATATCTAGTATATTTGAGGCTTCGTATACACGTTTGCAAGGCGTATATGCAAAATCTTCATATACAAGATTGTCCAAATTAATTTAAAATAAATGTTCAAATACGTTGAATAAGGTTTAAATTTTCAAAACAATATTTGTTTTTAATTTGTAATTTAGAACAACACTCTTCACACTCGTTCTAGGATACTATTGATTCTATCCCTAACGAGTCATTCTCATTGGATATTACTAATCCAATCTCTTATGTATTCTTCCGTTTGGTTCTAATATGCCTTGTTCTCGAGTTATGTAAACCAAAGCTCTGATACCACGATGTAACGACCCGAACTTCCCCAGTCTCCGAAGAGAACAGGAAGAACGAATTGTCTGAGAACACGACAAATTAGAACACAAATAGAAGAACGTTTCAATGCTATAGCAATTTGCATCAGAGTACAAGAATATACGGAGTATGAACAAATAATATACATTTGATACATATCAAAGATTTACAAATTACAAAGCAGCGGAAAATAATACAAAACACAACTGAAAGAGATACATGGATACAGAGATTTCTGAATATCATTCCAGTTGTAAATCAGGATCCTATGAATATAAATCTGCAAAACCAAAACTACTAACTGCCCGTGTGGAAAATAGGGGCACCCAGAGTTTAGGTTAAAACAATAAACTTCAGGTCAGTTATGTGAATGGTGTGAGAACTACAACAGTTATTTAAAACTTTACTTTAAAAGAGAGTAAATCAAGGGACCACGCCGTATAACACGGAACGAGTTTCCTCCCAAGAATACTAGTACATAGAATAAACAGCGCAATGCTTTTTAGAAAAATGAAGCTATTATAAGACCCAAGTCCCATCACATAATGCAACGCAAGCCGGAGGATAGGGTTTTCCCTTATAATAGCCAAACATGCTTGGTATGTTTAAAACAAATCATCTGATACTATTATAAGTGTATAGTGTCAAAACAACTTCAAATATAAATGTATCAATCCTAGACGGCAAGGGTACCATATATCATGTCACCATACTAGGCTCTACAATCAAAACTGAAATGTCACGTATTGGAAATTGGATTTCCATCATGAGTCTAGGCAAGGGATGTACTCCTTTCCACTTCGGGACACTCTAGCAAATTTCTCAGGACTGCACAGTCTGGGCAACCCCTGGATCCTGCAGTGCCAGTCCTCCCTTACGTTTGAGGAGTAATTATATATGAACACACGTTTCCCGGTCCTATCGAACCTATCCATCTGCTCCGTAGTAACCGAAATATAACTAAGGCGCCTCGCAATCCAATAACCACATAGGTAAACAAATAAATGTCTGGGCTCCATACCATGACCCCACCCATAGCTAGAAAGAAACGTCATGTTCTCACTGCGTCCCTTATCCCATTTTTGACACATACCGAGGTGTGAGGCTCACGAATTAACGCTTTACATAAAGTTATGCTATATTAAAGTTGTGCTTTGATCATCAACCACAAGACTCTGCTTTTCAATAGAAGCCTTGATCACTACATCTCTGCATGTCACACAGGCAATTCACGCCATGCAACAGATGTCTATCGATATATAAGCTCTAAGCTCGTACGTCTAAGAGAAGAGGTTAAGCAAGAGAATAAATTCTCCAATGCCAAACAGATATATATTTAATAGATATCAATCAACATAGAATAAAATCCAATGTAAGATACACATCCATTTACAAGTTCGTTCTGGGTCTGAACGAAACCGGAGGCACCTTATTCCTCGCCCCATATGTCCAAAACAGGTGAGAGGTCCTCGCATATCCGGTCGATCTCCAAGTACGTCTGGACGATCACCACTTATTACCTTGTCTTGGGTGTACAACCCAATCAAGACATCAGTGATCATCCAAACGATGTGAAGACCTCCGGTCTTCAACCACCGTCTTCATCATCGACTTATCGTCAAATCAGTTATCAGAATGGGTATAAACCCGGACTTTCCGAATAACTCGCGTATATAATAAACAAGTGCTATAAAAACACAACATATGCCTCATTCCATTTCTGAATATTCTTTTATTTAAATATTCATATCCTTTGGGAAAGGTTCCTATTAATTTTATCAAAGATGAATTCTTTAAATTTATTCTTTAATCTACCTTTGTATATTAACTCGATCCAAATTAAGATTCATCCAAACTAGTCAGGATTAGCGCACCTTACCAAAGTAATCATTTGTTTAATTTCCCAATCCCAACCTATTCATCCCATGAAGTAAAACTAGTCATACACCATATCTAACACCACGGTGTTATCTGTAACACCCCGTATTTCTATTAATAACAATGTTTACAAATTAAAGAATAATTAATTTCAGATGTGAGAATTAAGGGAAACGGGTTGCGCCATTGTGTTCGTCTCGGAATTCTGGTTGAGATAGAGTCCGAGTTTGCGTGAATTGGACTTCGTATGAAGAAGTTATGACCATCGGAAGTTTCAGAAAATTCAAAACAGCTCGCAGGAAAATTTAAAAATTCAAGATTCGAAGTCAAACAGGCTAGGCGGGAAATTTCCCGCCCAGCACCACAGGTCGATTGGGGAGTCGACTGGGCAGTCGACACCCCCAGGACAAGGCCGACTGCGCAGTCGACTTAGGTGTCGACCTGGTTCAGTCGGCCAGGTTTTGGCAGAGCCCAATCTTGAGCTGCTGATGTGTCTTTAGGGCTGAGTTGGCTAATTTAACGGTTCAGGTTATTTCTGAGTTGATCTGACGGTCTAAATAAATCCTAAACTCTATATATACCTTGGTAGTCTCCCACTCTAAATTCACATGAAAGATAGAATAGCCGTTGTCATGCCGTCGCCATGGAACTCAGTGTAGCCGCCGCCAACTAAGAAGGAAGAAAGATAATCAAAACTCTAATTCTACTCAACTCTAAAGCAAATCAAGACTCTCTTTCTTTTCTAATTTTGAGTATGATGATCTTAATAAGATTATTAGCAAACTAATTAGATTAAGATGTGATATGGATCATAAGAAAATGATGTGAATTGTCATATATGTTGTTGTAAACCTTATGCTATCATGTATGTTGTAAATCCTATGTTATGTGATGATGATATCCTATATGTTGTAAATCATGCTATGATGATATTATATATGTTGCAAGTTTCTATGCTAAGTTGCGATGTTACAAAGCCATGATGTTATTATGTTGTAGTTAGCTTATGAATCATGATGTTGATTATATATATTTAGGCTATGATGATTCACATGATAAATCACATGTACCTATGCAAGTTTAGAATTATTAGTATGTACAATCTCACATATTGTATGACATCTATTTAGATCTAGAATTATGACGTCTATTTAGATCTAGAATTATGCTATGAAATGTGTGAGTTCTATGTGTTAGATGCTAGTTCACACCATCATTATGTTGCATAAACCACATATGCAAGTTTATACATGAACTTGGGTTATGATCATATTATGTAAGTTGTGACATTTAACCAAACAAGTTGACACCTTTAGATCCATGACATGTGTAGTTTTATGCAAGTTTCACCCCTATTATGATTAGATCTATTTTATTTGTCTATATGTTGTGATAATTTATCTTTGTGCTATGAGTTAGACTATTCGAGTCTAACGTATATTTTGCGTTGAATAAGCGAACGTATAACGTGGGGTAGGGGTAATATTAAGGATTTAATATTAAGAAATTGGGGTGCAATTGATATGATTTTGCATACCATAAGTGGATGGCCATAATTGAGTCAATTATGGACATCATTAAAATTGGAATTAATAAATGATTTGAATAGGGATATATTTAAAACTAGGGTAAAAGATTATAAGTAATAATCAATGCTTAGGACACGAGGTTTGACTCGTTAGTGACGTAAACCTGCCCGGACCCGACCGGCAAATCCAGTAGTCACAAATGTCAGCCCAATGTGAGAGGTCCTAGGCCCAAATTAAAGCATAACAATTGTAAAGACACGAGGTTAGACTCTTTTATGGTGTAAGACTGCCCGGACCCGCCCGGCAAATCCAGCTGCCATAAATGCCAGTCTAATGTGAGAGGTCTTTATAAGGTTATGGCCTTAATGAATTAAGAAATACTTAACCAGATAAACATGTGAGGTGGGACATAGGGGTTAAGTAGGTGCCTTGGATGGCATGAGGAATCTAGTGGGTGCCTTTAGTGGCATTTGAAATACGATTAGTAAGACTTAACCAAACACACATGTAAATGAACATGACTAAGAGGGTTAAGTGGGATGTACTAGTGGGGACAAGCTTAGGTGGATAGCTTGTGGTAAGTAAAGGGGGCCCATTTCAACCAGTAACCCAAAACGTATCTTTGTGGGCTCGACCCAAGTCGAGGACGGGACACGCATACTGGGCTTGACTATAAGAGGCCAAACGGGTTAGCGGTAGCAACGCAAGTCCAACGGGTTTCATATACGTGTGTGGACCCGGGCTGATAGGTAAGACGTTGTTGCATCGTGTAGGTACAAGCCGTGCATCCTTAGGCTGTATCGGGTTGCCACTTTAGGGGAGTGATACACCCCGCTGTGGGACCAGCACGGGTATCTACGAGTAGGTAGCCGATCGAAAGTGGGTAGTGGGGTACACCTAGCGGAGATAGGGGCAGGCGGCACCTATGTAGTCAGCTAGGGGTACACGAAGTTATTTATAAAATTTCTAAGTGAAGCAAGTGGGATCAACCTTTAGGGTGACTGGTGTGGTGCAGTGTAGTAATTATTCGTTAGTATTAGGTGTGCCTTTAACGTTATTTTTATCTACTCTTCCATACCCAATAGTTCATAGACATTTCCTTGTTTTCCAGCTTATGCCTTAGTCTAGTTATTTTGATAATAGTATTGTTAGAATTATCATACTCGCCAGACTTTATGTCTGACCCCCTCTATTTCTATCTTTTTCCCCCTCCAGGTCCTCAGGGTGGACCCAGCTCTAGTGGAGTCTGATTGAATTGCTTATTCTCTCTTTTGGAAAGCTTGGACCGTTGAAGTAAAGTCCAGCTTTTTATCTTCTTTAATGGCGATTTGTGTAATGGGATTATGTATTTTGTTTTATCAAGATGGATATTGTACTTGACTCTGTGTAACACCCCGTGTATTCTATAATAGTGAAATTCACAAATTAAAGTATAATTAATTTCAAATCAAAGAATTAAGGGAAACGGGATAAGCCATTGTGTTCGTCTCGGAAAAATACGCGAAATAGAGTCCGAGTTTTCGAAAAACGGAGTCTGTATGAAGAAGATATGGCCTTTGGAAGTTTCAGAATTCAGGTTAAAATTCAAACAGACGAAAACAGCTCCGAAAAACAAGTTTAAAATTCAAAATCGGGCCCAATTGGCCAGGGCGGGAAAATTCCCGCCTAAGGCACCCAGGTCGACTTGGCAGTCGACCTGGGCTAGCCAGGTCGACTGGGCAGTCGACCTGGGTAACCCGTGTCGACTGCCAAGTCGACACGGTGTCGACTGGGCTGTCGACCTGGCCCCAGAGCCAGGTCGAACCCAGCCCACCCTGGCTGGCCTAGTCTGTGTTTGGTCGATTTTCTGAGCCTTGCCTTGTCACTAGGGCTAGGTGTCAGCTCCTGGTTGGTCTCTCCTTCAAACGAACGGCTATCATTGAACCAAGCTTCATCGACGGTCTAAAACAACTCACAAACTCTATAAAAAGGACCTAAGACTAACCCTAATTCACACAAACTAAAATGGAGCTGAGACCGTCATGTTGCTGAGGAGAGACTAAAGATAGCCGTCGGAAATAGAGAGACAATTAGGAATAAATCAAAAGCTTAAAGCAACATCAAATCAATCAAAGCAACGCCTACAACAAAGGATAGCATCTCCAAATACAGAATTCAGATTTCTGAATTGAAGATTCGTCATACGCTGTAAGTAGAGTGCTATTCCGATGTGAATTAAATAATTGTGTTGATTTGTGTAATGTAAGAAATGGAATTGTGGCGATAATAATCTATATTTTGTATGTTGCTTTGATGCAAAACGATTTGGGAATATTATGGCATACGATTGGATATTTGCAAGTACGCGATTTGCGTTGGAAACGAAATAGAATTGTGGCGATAATGACTTATATTTGTATGTTATTTTGATTCTAAACGATTTGGCAATGCTATGGTTTGATTCATACAAGTATATGGTTTATGTTGACAACCACATGTTGTGGAATTTTGATTGGGACTCATGCAAGCATATGATTCATATTGAAAACTACATGTTTGTGGTAGTTATTTACAACACCCATTTGATCATTGTAAGTATATGACTCATGTTGAAAGTAACAACTATATGTTGTAATAATTTATTTAAGTGTAACGACCCGGGGATTTCAGCGACCTTGGTTATCGACATAAACTTAATGACGACTAACCAAACATCACAAAAACCCGGATAGTCCAAGAAAGAAATTAGAGGGTGAGGATAGATAAGATAGAACTAATAGAATAGAAGAAGAAGAAGAAGACAACAACATCAGAGTAACACGAATCTCACAGCGGAACGAATAAAATATAATATACAATATAACTTGAAATCAAAAGCAGTATATGTATACGATACCATTATCAGAGTACAATACTTACAATACAGCGGAATAAACAATAGCTACATAAGTCCTGAAGCCTCCTGCTCCAAGCTCTCCAAGTATATCTGTAAAATCCTGACTACTTGACTGCCCGTACAAATTTGGGCACCCAAGAGTTTAGGGAAAACAAACAAAATAAACTCTGGGTCAGTCATGGGACTGGTGTGAGTAAACTCAAATCATTTGGTTTAACTTTTCAAAATCCTTTTCAAAAGAAAAGATAATCGTAAGACCAATCCACACATAAATACGGATGGTTTTTACCTTACAATAACCCAAATCATTTTTTTTTTTGAAATCATATCTTATCTGATATTATAATAGTGTCTAATCACAAGTAATTAACAATCTAGCAGAACGCTTGCATCTCACGCTCCACATATATAGTATACAATCGAAAACCGCGAGCGCTTATTGGATATTGGATTCCAACTTGACAAGGTATGGGGCCACCTTCCGAACGTGTATCTCTAGAGGCGAATACACTGGGTTCAACAAGAACATCTTGCAACCCGGCCCACACATGACCGACCACTCATTTCGCTTGAGTGTATCGAATGTATATCACCAACGGTTGGGATCAGCAACCGTCTCCCGAAATGGGACAGCATCGATAGATTAAAGAACAAAAGGAATTTCTCTAGATAGGTGATCATACATCCTAATGGGTGCGACCCACATAGCCATGCTACCTGCCCGATTTTTGTCATTTCCCGGTTGATGAGGCTAGAGGTCATAACGTATCTTTTGACAGATCACACCTCCATTACTTTGAATGCCACATTGTCATACCCGCCAAATCACAAATTGATTTCACCAAAAATACCACGGGTATACAGCTAAGAGAAACGAATTCCTCCGCCACCAAACGTAGGTACGTTTGAAGAGATCAACTTACGCGATCCGTTGGATATACTCTGTCAGACACTCATCCATTCACGTTTGTCCTGGGACTGGACAAACCGAAGGCACTATTCTGTAAACAGGATAGCCCTTGCACTTTACTCCGTCTTCAATATATTCAGCATACTTGATTCGCAACGCTTATGCCAATACGGAGTGGTTCTCTGGATAATAATTCAACCGGTCTCTCCATATTAACAACGTAAAATGGTCAAAAACTTTGATAGTCGGTGATTTAACTATCAAATGAAAACATGTCTGTGTGCAAACAACGATATTATTTCCAGCTGGAAATTCTATCGATCAATCATCATTCATCATCAAATTATCATAAATTTACCCTTTTCCTTATTCTTGTATTCCTATATTTCTTATTTACTATATTTAGAAAATATACGTTATTAACAATGGAAAACAATTCCATTTCTCATTTTCTATATTCAGAAAACATTTCTGATTTTCATTTGGAAGACATTTCCAAATCTCCTTCATTGGGTTTAAACTGATGTTTGAATAAACATCGCTATGCCAACACCAACCATTTCGCTCATTAACTAAATTCACTTAACCACTTTCACTCTCGAACCTTATCCACTTCTTAGTTAAAAACGAAGTCAATCAAGTTGGGGTATAATTACCTCTCAGACTTTAACTGAACAACATTTCTAACTTCGAAATAGACAAAGTTCAAACTTCACTCTTTAAGAAACTTCCTTGCGAACTCTCGGATTCTATTTATGAATCCACTTCCTTTACTGAATCATTTAATTATAACTATAAATGTTATAATTCCATGCTTTCAAAATATGTTAACTTAAATATATTTCCATATCTTAATTTGGATAAATAAACAACCAACTACTTTATTAACAGATAATTAAAACTTGATTTGAAATGGAAAGTAAACATTACTTCCCTTGATTCGATATAATCGAATTTCCATGTATGATTCACTCTCGAATAATCACTATCCGATAATTCTCTTTCGAATAAACTATATTCGATTCCCCTGTTCGAATAACTAATATTCGATAATCCTTTTCTTCGAATAACTAATATTCGAAAAATCTCACTTCGAATAAACCATATTCGATAATTCTCTCCTTCTAATAACTATATTCGATTTAACACACTTCGAACGAACTATATTCGATTACTCTTCTCGAATAAACTATATTCGATAACTCTACTTCGAATAGGTGATATTCGATTAATTCCCTTTTTGACTAACCCTACTTAATTTACTAATACTCGACTAACTCGACTTAATTAACTTCTATTGATTAATTACTATTTGATTTTACACCATTTGCTTGACTCTAGATCGCAGCAATCACAATTGTTACGCCTTATTCCCCCAGGAAACATCCGACAGCCGTAGGCTATCTGCAGCCCTGCGAATTACGCTAGCAGTCGTGCTAAATGGAAATTCATCCTTAAATAAATTTGTCTATTTTTAACTCTATCTCGAATAATTAGATTCGATCAATTCTAATTGAATAACTAATATTCAATTAACCCTTATTCGATTACTATATTTGAATAACTCTAGTTCGATTTGACTCAAAACGATTAACTCTAACTGATTAACTCTAACTGGTTAATTCTAACTGAATAACTCTAACTGGATAACTCTAACTAAATAACTCTAACTGGTTAACTCTAACTAACTAACTCTAACTGTTTAACTTTACGGTTTAACTCTGACAGTTTAACTTCAACGGTTTAACTCTAACAGTTTAACTCCAACTGTTTAACTCTAACAGTTTAACTCCAACTGTTTAACTCTAACAGTTTAACTCCAACGGTTTAACTCTAGTTGATTAACTCTTTTGAATTAATCCCTTTGACTTTTCTCTTTTGAATAATTCCTTTGGAATAATTCCTTTGAATTACTTCCCTTGAATAGATTCTTTTTCTATTCGTTTACTCAACAAATAACTATTCTCTTTTCGCTTCTATTTATTTAACAAATAAATATTCCCTTTAACTTTTCTATTTATTCAACAAATAAATATTTCTTTTAACTTTTCTATTTATTTAACAAATAAGTACTTCTTTCAACTTTTCTTTATTCCCTACATGAATATTCCCTTTTCAATTCCATTTGTAAATACTTTTACGAATGTTTCCCTTTTTATTTCTATTTGTAATCGTTTCACAAATATTTCCCTTCTATTTGATTTCACCAATATTTTCCCTTCTATTTGATTTCACCAATATTTGTTTTTTTACAAATGCTTTGATTCTATAATCATTTTCTCTCATGAAATTCTCTTCCTTTTATATATAAAATCTATTGATTTTATATAAATAATTTATTTTCAAAATAAACTTTGAAAATCCCTTTTCACTTTCTAGTATCACTTATGGTATAAAATTACCAAATCAAAAGGTTCAATCATCATCCAAACACACAGGTTCAACAACAGATGATATAACACATCATATATCAGAATATATGAAAAACGGTAAATAAATGTTGAGGAATCCAGTTGGATTCCTCCGACCTGTTTCCCTGCATCCACAGATGTCAGTCAACATAAATAACATGGAGGTAAAATATTCTGATAAACAGAATCAATATTTCGATACGATTTATATATATCGTTATCGATATTTTCAATCAACTGACTAGCAGTTCAACCAAACAGCCAATACACAGCAAATCAGCCAATATTTATCAATTCTAAAAATACTTTAGAGAAATATAAAGTGTTCAGAGTTAGTGAGATTTACTCACATTGGACGGTTTATCGTTGAATAACGATAATCGGTCATTGATTTGGTTCAGACGTTAAATTTCACCATAAATCCAAACGAGCTCCAATCCACTTGCGGTCAGTTCCATTGTGTAGTGCTCGTCCATACGATCCCAACGGATCCTGTTTCATTAAATTTCGTTAATGTATGCAAAAGTTATGCTATTTACAATATTTACCTAATTTAAATGAATACTAAATTAATTTAATTAATTAAATTATTTTTATCTTAATTAATTTCTAATTGCATTATTAGCCAAATTACCTTCCCTGCCCTTCTAAAAAATCATACTTTCCCATCTCTAGCCATATCCAATTTTTCTTTAAAATTGAAAAACCATTTTAATATTAATTAAATTTAATTTTCAAATAAAATATTTAAAAATATTCATTTAATTATAACTTAAAATTTTTAATCCGGATCAAAAATCTGCTTCCACTCATTTTAAAATATTTTTCGATAAGAATCCAATGATCCTTGTTTCGTGGAAATCCGACTTGTTTTGAAAAAGTTATAAGCTTTTAAAGTTTATGTTTAAAAATTACGGAAACGCCCCTGGTCTGTTTTAAATTCAAATTAAATTTAAAATTTAAAATTTAAATTAATCATCCCATTCGTCGGATCAGTTAGGGATAGCCAGGGAGAGCAGGAAACTATATTTTCCAAACTCAAGCCTTAGACACTATCCTCTCTGTCACCCTTAGAATGTTCTGATATTTATTTTTATAAATTCTATTTTAATTATAATATATATATATATATATATATTACACAAATAAATAAATAAATATTATTTAAAAACTTACCCTGTGAAGCCTAAGCCTCTGCCTAAGAGTCCCTAGCTCCCCGTCTTGCCCTCCTTTCTCCCTTCCTTCCCTTTTCCCTATTTCCTAATATTTTATTATTATTTCTGCCATTGCCAAAGCTTGAAAGAGGAGGAGGAGTGAGTTTAAAATGAAGGGGGGGGGGGCTATTTATAGCCGAAGGAGTCACATGGATTGCTGAGGTGGCGCGAATCCAACGGTCGAAAATGGATGGTTAGGATTAATCCTTAAATTAATTAAATTATAAATAAATTTAATAATTTATGAATAGTAAAGTGTGTTTTCTCAACCCTATTCGGACGTTAATTTGACTTACTTATTGATACCTTATCCAAAATCTTTTTCAACCATGTTGTTCAATTTTTCTTGCTCTTCAATAATATACAAAAATATTTAAATTTTGAATTCGTTTGAACTTTCAAATAATTTAAATTCAAATTCAAAATAGTGTTTTGTGTTAGTTTCAACACCTTCCGGTCTCATGTTGGAGTATCAAACGATAACGGTTTTCAGAAATTCTTCCACCATCTGGTCCGGTTTTTAACGTACTTCAATCCTATGTATTCAAATCAAAAATCGGAGTTCGTTTAGATTTTCAAATAATTTATTTAAATTTTGTTTCCTTAATAACTTTCTATATCCGTTATAGGATTTTCCCAGATTTCATATATAGCTAATATCCTATGTTTAGAATTTTCCTGGATAGGTCTCAGGTTCCAGTTTTGCCGTTAGCATTAGCAAATTCCAATTACCGTCAAAATTTAGTTCAAATTTTGGCCTTTTATTTTTCCTTTTCCACATACGGATGCCATTTTTGACGTAACTTGGTTGGTTACCTAATTTCATCATTTCGGATTTAATGAAACTGATTTCATCGAAATTCGAGTTCGTTAGCTACTACTTCCTTTGTAAACGTACTATTTTTAATTAAAAATTTACCCTTTTATACTGCCAGTTCACATTATATTGCAGATCCACTAAATTTCTACCATTTCGGAATAACATAAAATATTCAAAATTATTGAAATTAAACCATTTAAAATTCCAAAACAATAAAAACATTTTTAAATATTAAACTAAATGGTCAAAAAATCTGGGCCGTTACATTCTTCCCCCCTTAAAATAATTTCGTCCTCGAAATTGCTAAGGTAGAAAAATGAACTTTATAACTAGGTTAAAATTATTTGGTTACTCTGATTTCACTAAACCAATCTATTCTAATTAATTTATTAATTTATTTCTATAAACGAAAATTTTCAAAAATTCTGAAAATTTTCTAACACTCGAAATTTCTGAAAAATTTCGCCAGCATCTCCTTTGTACTGGTCAATAGCTCAAACTCCAACTCGCCTCTCTAGGCCTTCTTCAACCCAAAAGAAAATCAAACAGCCAAGTGGCTTGCCAAACAGGCTCATAAATCTCATCAAACTCATATGAATATGTACGTGTACCTTTTTGTCGACATTCAATTCTGCTATCAATTTAGCATATACCACTATCATCCCAATCAAACTCCCAATCACTTTTATCTTCAACACGACCATCCGCTTATAACCAAGCCAAATTTCAATCAAACTGCAATTCCAATCTCAATTCAAATTTCTTGCTCGACCATCCATTTCTATCCCAGATTATCTCTAATCCAGTCCAATTCTTCTTGGTACCATTCTATTTCAATTCAACTCAATTTCCACTGAACTGCCTTCAATTCAATTTCAAATTTTCTTTCACAAATTTCTATTTAATTTGTTTATTTCAATAATCTGTACCTGGGAGTTTCAAATAGCTTTGCCTTTTCCAAAAGTCAAATATCCCTTTGGAATATCAAAACAACTCGGTTTCTCAAAACAATTCAAAAACAAAATCTTTGGTAGTAATCCGTCACTTACAAACTCGAAAATGAGCACCGATGATGTCCGGATCAACATCGGAATTTATTTTCCAGCTATCGAAGTGAGTTCAATACTATAGCACTTTCAAAACCCATTTTTAAACATTTTCATTCTGAAATTCATTTCAAAATATCCCTTTCAATGCTTGTAACAAATTTAAAATCTCCCAGGATTTTAAAATTCACATATATTCAATTTAATTCCATTTACAACGCTTATTCAAATTTTAGCAATTTTAATTCCAATTCTGAACTTAAATTCAGATTTAATTCATCTGATTTCATATATTTCACTTATATGAATTTTGATTTGTTATTTACATAACCATTTCATATTTTATAATTTTATTCGATTATAATCACAACCAACACATTCAATATACTATAATAATTTCAAATATCTATACTTTGCTTATATCAAAATATAATTTGGGTAAAATTATTTCATTTACCCTTTTTTCAAAACATATCGTGTCGACCCATCGTATTCAAATGTTTATAAACTCCTATCGATACAGTGGATCAAACTGATCGACTAGAACTCATAAACGACTCAACCAATAAATCTCCACGGTATAAAATCATTTTATATAAAATAACAAATACGTTCACTCTTATATATACACTTAAACTCAGTCTAGGGCATTACTAACCCCATCTCTACTGAGTCATGCCACATAGTCAAGGTAAATCACCTAACCTTCAGCTCCGATACCACTGTAACGACCCGGGGATTTCAGCGACCTTGGTTATCGACATAAACTTAATGACGACTAACCAAACATCACAAAAACCCGGATAGTCCAAGAAAGAAATTAGAGGGTGAGGATAGATAAGATAGAACTAATAGAATAGAAGAAGAAGAAGAAGACAACAACATCAGAGTAACACGAATCTCACAGCGGAACGAATAAAATATAATATACAATATAACTTGAAATCAAAAGCAGTATATGTATACGATACCATTATCAGAGTACAATACTTACAATACAGCGGAATAAACAATAGCTACATAAGTCCTGAAGCCTCCTGCTCCAAGCTCTCCAAGTATATCTGTAAAATCCTGACTACTTGACTGCCCGTACAAATTTGGGCACCCAAGAGTTTAGGGAAAACAAACAAAATAAACTCTGGGTCAGTCATGGGACTGGTGTGAGTAAACTCAAATCATTTGGTTTAACTTTTCAAAATCCTTTTCAAAAGAAAAGATAATCGTAAGACCAATCCACACATAAATACGGATGGTTTTTACCTTACGATAACCCAAATCATTTTTTTTTGAAATCATATCTTATCTGATATTATAATAGTGTCTAATCACAAGTAATTAACAATCTAGCAGAACGCTTGCATCTCACGCTCCACATATATAGTATACAATCGAAAACCGCAAGAGCTTATTGGATATTGGATTCCAACTTGACAAGGTATGGGACCACCTTCCGAACGTGTATCTCTAGAGGCGAATACACTGGGTTCAACAAGAACATCTTGCAACCCGGCCCACACATGACCGACCACTCATTTCGCTTGAGTGTATCGAATGTATATCACCAACGGTTGGGATCAGCAACCGTCTCCCGAAATGGGACAGCATCGATAGATTAAAGAACAAAAGGAATTTCTCTAGATAGGTGATCATACATCCTAATGGGTGCGACCCACATAGCCATGCTGCCTGCCCGATTTTTGTCATTTCCCGGTTGATGAGGCTAGAGGTCATAACGTATCTTTTGACAGATCACACCTCCATTACTTTGAATGCCACATTGTCATACCCGCCAAATCACAAATTGATTTCACCAAAAATACCACGGGTATACAGCTAAGAGAAACGAATTCCTCCGCCACCAAACGTAGGTACGTTTGAAGAGATCAACTTACGCGATCCGTTGGATATACTCTGTCAGACACTCATCCATTCACGTTTGTCCTGGGACTGGACAAATCGAAGGCACTATTCTGTAAACAGGATAGCCCTTGCACTTTACTCCGTCTTCAATATATTCAGCATACTTGATTCGCAACGCTTATGCCAATACGGAGTGGTTCTCTGGATAATAATCCAACCGGTCTCTCCATATTAACAACGTAAAATGGTCAAAAACTTTGATAGTCAGTGATTTAACTATCAAATGAAAACATGTCTGTGTGCAAACAACGATATTATTTCCAGCTGGAAATTCTATCGATCAATCATCATTCATCATCAAATTATCATAAATTTACCCTTTTCCTTATTCTTGTCTTCCTATATTTCTTATTTACTATATTTAGAAAATATACGTTATTAACAATGGAAAACAATTCCATTTCTCATTTTCTATATTCTGAAAACATTTCTGATTTTCATTTGGAAGACATTTCCAAATCTCCTTCATTGGGTTTAAACTGATGTTTGAATAAACATCGCTATGCCAACACCAACCATTTCGCTCATTAACTAAATTCACTTAACCACTTTCACTCTCGAACCTTATCCACTTCTTAGTTAAAAACGAAGTCAATCAAGTTGGGGTATAATTACCTCTCAGACCTTAACTGAACAACATTTCTAACTTCGAAATAGACAAAGTTCAAACTTCACTCTTTAAGAAACTTCCTTGCGAACTCTCGGATTCTATTTATGAATCCACTTCCTTTACTGAATCATTTAATTATAACTATAAATGTTATAATTCCATGCTTTCAAAATATGTTAACTTAAATATATTTCCATATCTTAATTTGGATAAATAAACAACCAACTACTTTATTAACAGATAATTAAAACTTCATTTGAAATGGAAAGTAAACATTACTTCCCTTGATTCGATATAATCGAATTTCCATGTATGATTCACTCTCGAATAATCACTATCCGATAATTCTCTTTCGAATAAACTATATTCGATTCCCCTGTTCGAATAACTAATGTTCGATAATCCTTTTCTTCGAATAACTAATATTCGAAAAATCTCACTTCGAATAAACCATATTCGATAATTCTCTCCTTCGAATAACTATATTCGATTTAACACACTTCGAACGAACTATATTCGATTACTCTTCTCGAATAAACAATATTCGATAACTCTACTTCGAATAGGTGATATTCGATTAATTTCCTTTTTGACTAACCCTACTTAATTTACTAATACTCGACTAACTCGACTTAATTAACTTCTATTGATTAATTACTATTTGATTTAACACCATTTGCTTGACTCTAGATCGCAGCAATCACAATTGTTACGCCTTATTCCCCCAGGAAACATCCGACAGCCGTAGGCTATCTGCAGCCTTGCGAATTACGCTAGCAGTCATGCTAAATGGAAATTCATCCTTAAATAAATTTGTCTATTTTTAACTCTATCTCGAATAATTAGATTCGATCAATTCTAATTGAATAACTAATATTCAATTAACCCTTATTCGATTACTATATTTGAATAACTCTAGTTCGATTTGACTCAAAACGATTAACTCTAACTGATTAACTCTAACTGGTTAATTCTAACTGAATAACTCTAACTGGATAACTCTAACTGAATAACTCTAACTGGTTAACTCTAACTAACTAACTCTAACTGTTTAACTTTACGGTTTAACTCTGACAGTTTAACTTCAACGGTTTAACTCTAACAGTTTAACTCCAACTGTTTAACTCTAACAGTTTAACTCCAACTGTTTAACTCTAACAGTTTAACTCCAATGGTTTAACTCTATTTGATTAACTCTTTTGAATTAATCCCTTTGACTTTTCTCTTTTGAATAATTCCTTTGGAATAATTCCTTTGAATTACTTCCCTTGAATAGATTCTTTTTCTATTCGTTTACTCAACAAATAACTATTCTCTTTTCGCTTCTATTTATTTAACAAATAAATATTCCCTTTAACTTTTCTATTTATTCAACAAATAAATATTTCTTTTAACTTTTCTATTTATTTAACAAATAAGTACTTCTTTCAACTTTTCTTTATTCCCTACATGAATATTCCCTTTTCAATTCCATTTGTAAATACTTTTACGAATGTTTCCCTTTTTATTTCTATTTGTAATCGTTTCACAAATATTTCCCTTTTCATATGGCTAAATTGGGTTTAAATATTAAACCCAACACACCTTACATTGGAACGAACGTATAAAACGGGGGAAATAACGTTTGGGCTAAAATATAGAACATATGTGTTGGCTTGTTGGACGCACGCCAATAACCTTGAAATAACAATTAAGTGGCATAAATGAAATTTAACCAATAAAGATGAATTTGAATAATGGGCCGCAAATATTTACATATAAAAAGAAAAGAGACAAAATATGTAAATGTAGAAAATACGATGTGTTTAACCCGAGGTTGGATTGAGTTGTGATGTAAACCTGCCCGGAACCGCCCGGCTGTCCAGTAGTCACAACAATACCTATCCAATGTGGGTGGTTAAAGACGGAGCCCAATAAGGACCCGAGGTTAGACTGAGTTGTGGCGTAAGACTGCCCGGACCCAACCGGCAACAGGCAGCCACAACAATATCTGTCTAATGTGAGAGGTCAAGGCTTTAATAAGACAATTAAGGCTGAGTCAGGATTGATAGGATTAAGTAAATTATATTAATACTTAATCAGAATGGAACATGCTAAACTAAACAGACTGATTGGGGGTTAGGTTTATAAAACACTTAACCAACTTAGCATGTTGGCTAGAAATAGAAAACCTAGTAGCGGGGGACCCTTTTTAGCAGTAACCCTATTAGGTATCATGATACCCTGAAACTAGGCAGGGTGGGGCACGATTACTGGGCTGACTGTAAGAGGTCAAATCGACGGCGGTGGTGCAGCAGTGTAGGTTCTAACGGGATGCGGGCGTGCACACACTCCGGCGCAGAAAAATAAGGCACGGGCACCAGTAGCATACCTGTGCATTCTAGGATTGTGTCGGGCCACCACCATGAGACTTGATACACCCCATGGTGGGACCAGCATAGGTAACTACAACATCGGGGGCCGTAAGACACATGTAACTATGCGAGTAGGAGCCGATCATCATAAAATGGATCACTTCACCCTGATTATGGGGTGCCTGTTGGGAACCAGTTTATATGGGTACAGAGATTAATATGGGGTACGATAGTATATTCAACCCTAGACAACTTAACTAAGTTTATGGTGCTTTCCCATTTCTAGTTTATACTCATCATACCCAGTTCTTTATTCATAGACTGAATAGTCCTAGACTTACTCAGGCTTTATGTCTGACTCTACTTTTCTTTCGCCTTCTTTTCTTTCGTCCCCCCCCCCCCCCCCCCCCGCCCACCCCCCAGGTCCACAGGGAGGGAATACCGCAGCTTGACCAGATTTCATATCCAGCTTGAAGAGAAAAAAAATGTATTGCTTGGATCTTTTCGTTTTGGACTATGGCTTTGGACAGCAACTATGGGACTTTTGCAGTTTATTTATGTTTCCTTTATGCTTCTTTAAATAATGTAATCAAGACAGTTATGAAGATGTTATGTTTTTGGAAGTATTGTAAAACAAATTATGGCATGGATTGTGTAACACAAATTTTAATGAAATAAAAGTTGTTGTTTTCCGCTGTTCAAAAATATGTGTTCTTATATCTGTCTTGTATATCTGTGACTTATACTTATAAACCTCCACCAAAATTAGGGCATTCCCTTTGAGAGTGACCCTAACGGAGGTGGGGTGTTTCACTTGGTACCAGAGCATAGGTTTACCAGATAAGATTAAAAAAAAAGTTTTGAAAATTTATTTTCAAAAAGGAAATTTAAAGAAGCATTTTTTTTTAAGATAAAATGTTTTATTTTAAAAGGCAAAGTCCCCCCAAAGCCATAGGTACTATCTTCTATCCTTCGTTTTGAATCTATCCTTTCTGTTTCAGCATGTCTGGAGACCTTACTCCCCAGCTGCTGACGCTTTCACTCCTCCTCCTCCACGTGAACCAGCAAGCGAAAGAGTCCCAGAGTAGGGAGACGTATAATAGTCAAACAAGAAAGGATCGTAATAGTAATAATAAGAAACGAGAAAAAAGGAAATGCAATTTTTGTGGTACGGAGGGGCACATAGCCAAGGATTGTAGAAAGAGGAAAAGAAAGCAAGGAGAATTTTTTTCATTGTGGGGAGACTGGACACATCAACAAAGACTGCCCTGAGAAGACAGACTTTGAGAAGGGCGGGAAAGACAACAAGTCCCGACAGAAGAGGAAGTGTAAATTCTGTGGCAAAATGGGGCACTTAGTGAAAGATTGCCGGAAAAAGAAGGCCAAGATGAATGGTGGGTGCTTTTCTTGCGGTGAGACAGGCCACATGGCTAAGGACTGCCCAAAGAAACGAGGTATAAATACTTCTGTAGAAAGTGTAGTTTATCTTTATGATCACCCCGTTCGCACTTTATTTGACTCCGGCGCATCACACTCCTTTATCTCGTCTGCTTTAGTAGAATCTCTACACCTAAAAATTAGTACGGTAGAGGACCCCTTAATTGTTTCAAACCCAATTGGGGGCCCAGCTCATTTGTCTATGATCTGTATGGGATTGAAAATTTCTATTCTAAGCGTAGAATTTAAATGTACTGCCTTTGTTTTGGGCTTTTCGGGATATGGTTTGATTTTGGGCATGGATTGGCTATCCAGCAATGGGGCCATCCTTGATTGTGAGAAAAGGGTTGTCAGGCTCCTAACCCAGCTCGGTAACACTTTGGAAATTTCTTGTAATCCCTCGTATGCGGTTATGCTTAGTTATCTTGAATCGCTAGATGCCTCTGTTGAAAATTTGCAATTAGTTAGAGTGGTCCGGGAATATCCGGATGTCTTCGAAGAGGTGAAGGGCTTGCCTCCGAAGCGGGAGATAGACTTCCGCATATACCTTGTAGATAATGCAAAGCCCGTTGCGTTGCCCGTTAGACACATGGCTCCACGGGAAAGGTAAGGGCTCAGTAAACAGATTAAAGAGCTTCTAGAGAAGGGGTTCATTAGAAGGAGCATTTCAGAATGGGGCGCTCCAATAGTGTTCGCCACTAAGGCAGAAGGTTCATTTCGCTTATGCATGAGTTGTGGAGAATCGCCTTAGTAAGTACATTTGGCAACATAGTTGACATTTGTTTATTTTCAAGAAATAATTCATCTATGTGGAATACCCTCTAGTAAGTGAACAAGATCCAAGATTCACTAGTGAATTTTGGAGAGCTTGCATGGAACCATGAGTGTTATGCTTGAGCCAAGTATACTAGAAGGAGAATAAGTGAAAGTGGAACGAGAGGCAGCAGTGAAATAGGTTCCAACTCATATTTTGGAAACAAGAATTAAGAAGCTACGAAATTGTGAAGTTAAAGACGGACAAAACATAATGGAGTTAAGCTCAAGGAATGTGACTTAGAAGATTTAAGACTAGATTCGTGCATCATATCTCTTCTTAAGAGTATATCCTTGATCCCTCTCTTCCTGTAGAGCTTACTTGGATGCTATCTTTTGTGTATATCCTCTCGGTCCCATTCTCAATCCAAATTCTGTTGCAAACCCCATAGGGAGTATGACTCATCTGTTAGTAACACATGTTGGGGCTCGAGGGTGTTCATTGGTTTGACTAAAGTTTTTGGGTTTTATAGGATACGGATTGGTCTTAGGAAGGGACTTCCTTGTGACCTAAAAAGAGTCCATTATGCTTAGTTTCCTAGAATCATATATGGTGGTTGGGTTGAATAATTCTTTAGGTGTCAGTCTGATGTTGATTTCGGTCTTCGGGGTTGATGCTTAGAGAGTTCTCCTCCTAATCAATATATATGTGGCATAGATTTCCAGTTTTGACATTGCCTAATGGGCACAAAGTTTTTACTTGCTTCTATCATTCGACTATACCTTTAGATAGGAACAATTGGGAAAATGGCCTATAGATTAGAGCTACCCGAAAGCTGGCCGGAGTTCACAACGTTTTTCATGTTTCACATCTCCGAAAATGTCTACATGAGTCTGCTGAAGTGGTAGAGCCAAATATCCTAGAAGAAGCTGAAGTGGAACGCGAAGCAACCATAAGAAAAGTTCCAACCCGCATATTAGGAACGGAAGTGAAAAAGCTACGCAACCGCGAAGTCAAGCTCGTCAAAGTTCAGTGGAGCGACGCCGAAGGAGATGCAACTTGGGAAACTGAAGCCAAAATACGCGCAGCCTACCCTTTTCTTTTCGAGGGTACGTCTTTGATCTTTCCTTTTTCCTTAAGTTGCGCTTTTATCTATCTTTTTAGGTATATCTCCTCGACCCTATCTTTTAGGTAGAAACTCTTTGGATGAAAACATGTAATTGAAACATGTTATGGATGATGGTTGCAAGTGGTTGCAAGTGATTGCTAGTGGTTGCTCGTGGTTGCATATACACACACAATCTAGGTTTTAGACCGGCTCAGTCACTTCATATTGCATATGCATATATGTTTGCATTCGTATATGGTTGAACTTTAATGTGTTGTCATATGGATGTTGCATTTGTATGAATGATTGTGCACTCATGTAGAATCATGAATAGGAAAATTTGCATACATAATGGATTCATGGCACTTACATAATTCGCATTAAGGAGGTCAACTGAATCAGTAGACCGCCTGATTTTGCATTAGATAAGTACATGTACACACACACTTCGCATATGATCATGAAGCATTAGAAGTCTTTTAAGGACAATGGATACTCGTGTTCGATGGATGAGTAGATGGATGTTTGGATGTTAGGATATATATTTTTCTTAAACTTGAAGATTTCGGGGACGAAATCCTTTTAAGTGGGGGAGAATGTAACACCCCGTGTATTCTATAACAGTGAAATTCACAAATTAAAGTATAATTAATTTCAAATCAAAGAATTAAGGGAAACGGGATACGCCATTGTGTTCGTCTCGGAAAAATACGCGAAATAGAGTCCGAGTTTTCGAAAAACGGAGTCCGTACGAAGAAGATATGGCCTCCGGAAGTTTCAGAATTCAGGTTAAAATTCAAATAGACGAAAACAGCTCAGAAAAACAAGTTTAAAATTCAAAATCGGGCCCAATTGGCCAGGGCGGGAAAATTCCCGCCTAAGGCACCCAGGTCGACTGGGCAGTCGACCTGGGTAACCCGTGTCGACTGCCAAGTCGACACGGTGTCGACTGGGCTGTCGACCTGGCCCCAGAGCCAGGTCGAACCCAGCCCACCCTGGCTGGCCTGGTCTGTGTTTGGTCGATTTTCTGAGCCTTGCCTTGTCACTAGGGCTAGGTGTCAGCTCCTGGTTGGTCTCTCCTTCAAACGAACGGCTATCATTGAACCAAGCTTAATCGACGGTCTAAAACAACTCACAATCTCTATAAAAAGGACCTAAGACTAACCCTAATTCACACAAACTAAAATGGAGCTGAGACCGTCATGTTGCTGAGGAGAGACTAAAGATAGCCGTCGGAAATAGAGAGACAATTAGGAATAAATCAAAAGCTTAAAGCAACATCAAATCAATCAAAGCAACGCCTACAACAAAGGATAGCATCTCCAAATACAGAATTCAGATTTCTGAATTGAAGATTCGTCATACGCTGTAAGTAGAGTGCTATTCCGATGTGAATTAAATAATTGTGTTGATTTGTGTAATGTAAGAAATGGAATTATGGCGATAATAATCTATATTTTGTATGTTGCTTTGATGCAAAACGATTTGGGAATATTATGGCATACGATTGGATATTTGCAAGTACGCGATTTGCGTTGGAAACGAAATAGAATTGTGGCGATAATGACTTATATTTGTATGTTATTTTGATTCTAAACGATTTGGCAATGCTATGGTTTGATTCATACAAGTATATGGTTTATGTTGACAACCACATGTTGTGGAATTTTGATTGGGACTCATGCAAGCATATGATTCATATTGAAAACTACATGTTTGTGGTAGTTATTTACAACACCCATTTGATCATTGTAAGTATATGACTCATGTTGAAAGTAACAACTATATGTTGTAATAATTTATTTAAGATTCATGCAAGTATATGATCCATGTTAACAACTATATGTTATGATATTTTAATTGGAATTCATGCAAGTATATGATTCGTTATTATGCTAATATGATGTATATACTTTTATGACCACTTTTAGTGTGTAATTGAACCGACTAAGTACTATGATTTATATGAATCTATGTTGAAATTGGCAAATCATACTTTTGTGTTAGAAACAAAAGTAAGCACCTTTATGAACATGACTAAACTATGTTTGTTATTATGCCTAGTTGAAAACATGTTTTTTTTGGCTTATGTTGTTATCATAATCATATGATAATATATTTGGCACATAAGTTACATTAGAAATTACACTAGAATTACATCCCCTTGCAAGTTTGCATGAATAGAATAAAAACCATGATTTAAGTTTAGGTATGTTTATGCTATAATTCTATAAATGAATTAAAAACCATGATTCATATAAGAACTAGGTTGGGATAATTCTAGTTGAACCATACTTTTGTATTAGTGACAAAAGTAAGTACCTTTTTGTTAACATGTAGTAATTTTATGAACATAATTAGTTTATATTATGCCTAAATAAAAATATAGACTTATATTTCTAGTCAAGACCGTGTGCCAATAATAATGATATCTAATTTAGTTAAATTCTTAATTTCAAGTTTACATGGTTAGTTGAACCTATGATTCATGTTAAAGTATTGTCTATGCATTAACCATATGAATAAAATGATTCATGTATTACTTATGCCATGATTATATGAATAGAACGATGCATGTTTAAATATTGTTTATGGCATAAATATATAAATAGAATGATTCATGTTTAATTATTGATTATGCCATAATCATATGAATAAAATGATTCCATGATTATATGATGTTACAATTGCAAGTTCACATGTGCCTATTTTATGTTAATTGAATCGTTTGTTGCAAGTTCATGCGTTCACACTCCCCTTTTTATGTCACCTTATAAACACCATGTTATAGCCTCCCCTTTTCATATGGCTAAATTGGGTTTAAGTATTAAACCCAACACACCTTACATTGGAACGAACGTATAAAACGGGGGAAATAACGTTTGGGCTAAAATATAGAACATATGTGTTGGCTTGTTGGACGCACGCCAATAACCTTGAAAGAACAATTAAGTGGCACAAATGAAATTTAACCAATAAAGATGAATTTGAATAATGGGCCGCAAATATTTACATATAAAAAGAAAAGAGACAAAATATGTAAATGTAGAAAATACGATGTGTTTAACCCGAGGTTGGATTGAGTTGTGATGTAAACCTGCCCGGAACCGCCCGGCTGTCCAGTAGTCAAAACAATACCTATCCAATGTGGGTGGTTAAACACGGAGCCCAATAAGGACCCGAGGTTAGACTGAGTTGTGGCGTAAGACTGCCCGGACCCAACCGGCAACAGGCAGCCACAACAATATCTGTCTAATGTGAGAGGTCAAGGCTTTAATAAGACAATTAAGGCTGAGTCAGGATTGATAGGATTAAGTAAATTATATTAATACTTAATCAGAATGGAACATGCTAAACTAAACAGACTGATTGGGGGTTAGGTTTATAAAACACTTAACCAACTTAGCATGTTGGCTAGAAATAGAAAACCTAGTAGCGGGGGACCCTTTTCAGCAGTAACCCTATTAGATATCATGATACCCTGAAACTAGGCAGGGTGGGGCACGATTACTGGGCTGACTGTAAGAGGTCAAATCGACGGCGGTGGTGCAGCAGTGTAGGTTCTAGCGAGGTGCGGGCGTGCACACACTCCGGCGTAGAAAAATAAGGCACTGGGCACCAGTAGCATACCTGTGCATTCTAGGATTGTGTCGGGCCGCCACCATGAGACTTGATACACCCCATGGTGGGACCAGCATAGGTAACTACAACATCGGGGGCCGTAAGACACATGTAACTATGCGAGTAGGAGCCGATCATCATAAAATGGATCACTTCACCCTGATTATGGGGTGCCTGTTGGGAACCAGTTTATATGGGTATAGAGATTAATATGGGGTACGATAGTATATTCAACCCTAGACAACTTAACTAAGTTTATGGTGCTTTCCCATTTCTAGTTTATACTCATCATACCCAGTTCTTTATTCATAGACTGAATAGTCCTAGACTTACTCAGGTTTTATGTCTGACTCTACTTTTCTTTCGCCTTCTTTTCTTTCGTCCCCCCCCCCCCCCAGGTCCACAGGGAGGGAATACCGCAGCTTGACCAGATTTCATATCCAGCTTGAAGAGAAAAAAAATGTATTGCTTGGATCTTTTCGTTTTGGACTATGGCTTTGGACAGCAACTATGGGACTTTTGCAGTTTATTTATGTTTCCTTTATGCTTCTTTAAATAATGTAATCAAGACAGTTATGAAGATGTTATGTTTTTGGAAGTATTGTAAAATAAATTATGGCATGGATTGTGTAACACATATTTTAATGAAATAAAAGTTGTTGTTTTCCGCTGTTCAAAAATATGTGTTCTTATATCTGTCTTGTATATCTGTGACTTATACTTATAAACCTCCACCAAAATTAGGGCATTCCCTTTGAGAGTGACCCTAATGGAGGTGGGGTATTTCACTTGGTATTAGAGCATAGGTTTACCAGATAAGATAAAAAAAAAGTTTTGAAAATTTATTTTCAAAAAGGAAATTTAAAGAAGCATTTTTTTAAAGATAAAATGTTTTATTTTAAAAGGCAAAGTCCCCCCAAAGCCATAGGTACTATCTTCTATCCTTCGTTTTGAATCTATCCTTTCTGTTTCAGCATGTCTGGAGACCTTACTCCCCAGCTGCTGACGCTTTCACTCCTCCTCCTCCACGTGAACCAGCAAGCGAAAGAGTCCCAGAGTAGGGAGACGTATAATAGTCAAACAAGAAAGGATCGTAATAGTAATAATAAGAAACGAGAAAAAAAGAAATGCAATTTTTGTGGTACGGAGGGGCACATAGCCAAGGATTGTAGAAAGAGGAAAAGAAAGAAAGGAGAATGTTTTCATTGTGGGGAGACTAGACACATCAACAAAGACTGCCCTGAGAAGACAGACTTTGAGAAGGGCGGGAAAGACAACAAGTCCCGACAGAAGAGGAAGTGTAAATTCTGTGGCAAAATGGGGCACTTAGTGAAAGATTGCCGGAAAAAGAAGGCCAAGATGAATGGTGGGTGCTTTTCTTGCGGTGAGATAGGCCACATGGCTAAGGACTGCCCAAAGAAACGAGGTATAAATACTTCTGTAGAAAGTGTAGTTTATCTTTATGATCACCCCGTTCGCACTTTATTTGATTCCGGCGCATCACACTCCTTTATCTCGTCTGCTTTAGTAGAATCTCTACACCTAAAAACTATTACGGTAGAGGACCCCTTAATTGTTTCAAACCCAATTGGGGGCCCAGCTCATTTGTCTATGATCTGTATGGGATTGAAAATTTCTATTCTAAGCGTAGAATTTAAATGTAGTGCCTTTGTTTTGGGCTTTTCAGGATATGGTTTGATTTTGGGCATGGATTGGCTATCCAGCAATGGGGCCATCCTTGATTGTGAGAAAAGGGTTGTCAGGCTCCTAACCCAGCTCGGTAACACTTTGGAAATTTCTTGTAATCCCTCGTATGCGGTTATGCTTAGTTATCTTGAATCGCTAGATGCCTCTGTTGAAAATTTGCAATTAGTTAGAGTGGTCCGGGAATATCCGGATGTCTTCGAAGAGGTGAAGGGCTTGCCTCCGAAGCGGGAGATAGACTTCCGCATATACCTTGTAGATAATGCAAAGCCCGTTGCGTTGCCCGTTAGACACATGGCTCCACGGGAAAGGTAAGGGCTCAGTAAACAGATTAAAGAGCTTCTAGAGAAGGGGTTCATTAGAAGGAGCATTTCAGAATGGGGCGCTCCAGTAGTGTTCGCCACTAAGGCAGAAGGTTCATTTCGCTTATGCATGAGTTGTGGAGAATCACCTTAGTAAGTACATTTGGCAACATAGTTGACATTTGTTTATTTTCAAGAAATAATTCATCTATGTGGAATACCCTCTAGTAAGTGAACAAGATCCAAGATTCACTAGTGAATTTTGGAGAGCTTGCATGGAACCATGAGTACGCAGTTATGCTTGAGCCAAGTATAATAGAAGGAGAATAAGTGAAAATGGAACGAGAGGCAGCCGTGAAATAGGTTCCAACTCATATTTTGGAAACAAGAATTAAGAAGCTACGAAATTGTGAAGTTAAAGACGGACAAAACATAATGGAGTTAAGCTCAAGGAATGCGACTTAGAAGATTTAAGACTAGATTCGTGCATCATATCTCTTCTTAAGAGTATATCCTTGATCCCTCTCTTCCTGTAGAGCTTACTTGCATGCTATCTTTTGTGTATATCCTCTCGGTCCCATTCTCAATCCAAATTCTGTTGCAAACCCCATAGGGAGTATGACTCATCTGTTAGTAACACATGTTGGGGCTCGAGGGTGTTCATTGGTTTGACTAAAGTTTTTGGGTTTTATAGGATACGGATTGGTCTTAGGAAGGGACTTCCTTGTGACCTAAAAAGAGTCCATCATGCTTAGTTTCCTAGAATCATATATGGTGGTTGGGTTGAATAATTCTTTAGGTGTCAGTTTGATGTTGATTTCGGTCTTCGGGGCTGATGCTTAGAGAGTTCTCCTCCTAATCAATATATATGTGGCATAGATTTCCAGTTTTGACATTGCCTAATGGGCACAAAGTTTTTACTTGCTTCTATCATTCGACTATACCTTTAGATAGGAACAATTGGGAAAATGGCCTATAGATTAGAGCTACCCGAAAGCTGGCCGGAGTTCACAACGTTTTTCATGTTTCACATCTCCGAAAATGTCTACATGAGTCTGCTGAAGTGGTAGAGCCAAATATCCTAGAAGAAGCTGAAGTGGAACGCGAAGCAACCATAAGAAAAGTTCCAACCCGCATATTAGGAACGGAAGTGAAAAAGCTACGCAACCGCGAAGTCAAGCTCGTCAAAGTTCAGTGGAGCGACGCCGAAGGAGATGCAACTTGGGAAACTGAAGCCAAAATACGCGCAGCCTACCCTTTTCTTTTCGAGGGTACATCTTTGATCTTTCCTTTTTCCTTAAGTTGCGCTTTTATCTATCTTTTTAGGTATATCTCCTCGACCCTATCTTTTAGGTAGAAACTCTTTGGATGAAAACATGTAATTGAAACATGTTATGGATGATGGTTGCAAGTGGTTGCAAGTGATTGCTAGTGGTTGCTCGTGGTTGCATATACACACACAATCTAGGTTTTAGATCGGCTCAGTCACTTCATATTGCATATGCATATATGTTTGCATTCGTATATGGTTGAACTTTAATGTGTTGTCATATGGATGTTGCATTTGTATGAATGATTGTGCACTCATGTAGAATCATGAATAGGAAAATTTGCATACATAATGGATTCATGGCACTTACATAATTCGCATTAAGGAGGTCAACTGAATCAGTAGACCGCCTGATTTTGCATTAGATAAGTACATGTACACACACACTTCGCATATGATCATGAAGCATTAGAAGTCTTTTAAGGACAATGGATACTTGTATTTGATGGATAAGTAGATGGATGTTTGGATGTTAGGATATATATTTTTCCTAAACTTGAAGATTTCGGGGACGAAATCCTTTTAAGTGGGGGAGAATGTAACACCCCGTGTATTCTATAATAGTGAAATTCACAAATTAAAGTATAGTTAATTTCAATTCAAAGAATTAAGGGAAACGGGATACGCCATTGTGTTCGTCTCGGAAAAATACGCGAAATAGAGGCCGATATTTCGAAAAATGGAGTCCGTATGAAGAAGATATGGCCTCCGGAAGTTTCAGAATTCAGGTTAAAATTCAAACAGACGAAAACAGCTCAGAAAAACAAGTTTAAAATTCAAAATCGGGCCCAATTGGCCAGGGCGGGAAAATTCCCGCCTAAGGCACCCAGGTCGACTTGGCAGTCGACCTGGGCTAGCCAGGTCGACTGGGCAGTCGACCTGGGTAACCCGTGTCGACTGCCAAGTCGACACGGTGTCGACTGGGCTGTCGACCTGGCCCCAGAGCCAGGTCGAACCCAGCCCACCCTGGCTGGCCTGGTCTGTGTTTGGTCGATTTTCTGAGCCTTGCCTTGTCACTAGGGCTAGGTGTCAGCTCCTGGTTGGTCTCTCCTTCAAACGAACGGCTATCATTGAACCAAGCTTCATCGACGGTCTAAAACAACTCACAATCTCTATAAAAAGGACCTAAGAATAACCCTAATTCACACAAACTAAAATGGAGCTGAGACCGTCATGTTGCTGAGGAGAGACTAAAGATAGCCGTCGGAAATAGAGAGACAATTAGGAATAAATCAAAAGCTTAAAGCAACATCAAATCAATCAAAGCAACGCCTACAACAAAGGATAGCATCTCCAAATACAGAATTCAAATTTCTGAATTGAAGATTCGTCATACGCTGTAAGTAAAGTGCTATTCCGATGTGAATTAAATAATTGTGTTGGTTTGTGTAATGTAAGAAATGGAATTGTGGCGATAATAATCTATATTTTGTATGTTGCTTTGATGCAAAACGATTTGGGAATATTATGGCATACGATTGGATATTTGCAAGTACGCGATTTGCGTTGGAAACGAAATAGAATTGTGGCGATAATGACTTATATTTGTATGTTATTTTGATTCTAAACGATTTGGCAATGCTATGGTTTGATTCATACAAGTATATGGTTTATGTTGACAACCACATGTTGTGGAATTTTGATTGGGACTCATGCAAGCATATGATTCATATTGAAAACTACATGTTTGTGGTAGTTATTTACAACACCCATTTGATCATTGTAAGTATATGACTCATGTTGAAAGTAACAACTATATGTTGTAATAATTTATTTAAGATTCATGCAAGTATATGATCCATGTTAACAACTATATGTTATGATATTTTAATTGGAATTCATGCAAGTATATGATTCGTTATTATGCTAATATGATGTATATACTTTTATGACCACTTTTAGTGTGTAATTGAACCGACTAAGTACTATGATTTATATGAATCTATGTTGAAATTGGCAAATCATACTTTTGTGTTAGAAACAAAAGTAAGCACCTTTATGAACATGACTAAACTATGTTTGTTATTATGCCTAGTTGAAAACATGTTTTTTTTTTGCTTATGTTGTTATCATAATCATATGATAATATATTTGGCACATAAGTTACATTAGAAATTACAATAGAATTACATCCCCTTGCAAGTTTACATGAATAGAATAAAAACCATGATTTAAGTTTAGGTATGTTTATGCTATAATTCTATAAATGAATTAAAAACCATGATTCATATAAGAACTAGGTTGGGATAATTCTAGTTGAACCATACTTTTGTATTAGTGACAAAAGTAAGTACCTTTTGTTTAACATGTAGTGATTTTATGAAAATAATTAGTTTATATTATGCCTTAATAAAAATATAGACTTATATTTCTAGTCAAGACCGTGTGCCAATAATAATGATATCTAATTTAGTTAAATTCTTAATTTCAAGTTTACATGGTTAGTTGAACCTATGATTCATGTTAAAGTATTGTCTATGCATTAACCATATGAATAAAATGATTCATGTATTACTTATGCCATGATTATATGAATAGAACGATGCATGTTTAAATATTGTTTATGCCATAAATATATGAATAGAATGATTCTTGTTTAATTATTGATTATGCCATAATCATATGAATAAAATGATTCCATGATTATATGATGTTACAATTGCAAGTTCACATGTGCCTATTTTATGTTAATTGAATCGTTTGTTGCAAGTTCATGCATTCACACTCCCCTTTTTATGTCACCTTATAAACACCATGTTATAGCCTCCCCTTTTCATATGGCTAAATTGGGTTTAAGTATTAAACCCAACACACCTTACATTGGAACGAACGTATAAAACGGGGGAAATAACGTTTGGGCTAAAATATAGAACATATATGTTGGCTTGTTGGACGCACGCCAATAACCTTGAAAGAACAATTAAGTGGCATAAATGAAATTTAACCAATAAAGATGAATTTGAATAATGGGCCGCAAATATTTACATATAAAAAGAAAAGAGGCAAAATATGTAAATGTAGAAAATACGATGTGTTTAACCCGAGGTTGGATTGAGTTGTGATGTAAACCTGCCCGGAACCGCCCGGCTGTCCAGTAGTCACAACAATACCTATCCAATGTGGGTGGTTAAACACGGAGCCCAATAAGGACCCGAGGTTAGACTGAGTTGTGGCGTAAGACTGCCCGGACCTAACCGGCAACAGGCAGCCACAACAATACCTGTCTAATGTGAGAGGTCAAGGCTTTAATAAGACAATTAAGGCTGAGTCAGGATTGATAGGATTAAGTAAATTATATTAATACTTAATCAGAATGGAATATGCTAAACTAAACAGACTGATTGGGGGTTAGGTTTATAAAACACTTAACCAACTTAGCATGTTGGCTAGAAATAGAAAACCTAGTAGCGGGGGACCCTTTTCAGCAGTAACCCTATTAGGTATCATGATACCCTGAAACTAGGCAAGGTGGGGCACGATTACTGGGCTGACTGTAAGAGGTCAAATCGACGGTGGTGGTGCAGCAGTGTAGGTTCTAACGGGGTGCGGGCGTGCACACACTCCGGCGCAGAAAAATAAGGCACTGGGCACCAGTAGCATACCTGTGCATTCTAGGATTATGTCGGGCCGCTACCATGAGACTTGATACACCCCATGGTGGGACCAGCATAGGTAACTACAACATCGGGGGTCGTAAGACACATGTAACTATGCGAGTAGGAGTCGATCATCATAAAATGGATCACTTCACCCTGATTATGGGGTGCCTGTTGGGAACCAGTTTATATGGGTACAGAGATTAATATGGGGTACGATAGTATATTCAACCCTAGACAACTTAACTAAGTTTATGGTGCTTTCCCATTTCTAGTTTATACTCATCATACCCAGTTCTTTATTCATAGACTGAATAGTCCTAGACTTACTCGGGCTTTATGTCTGACACTACTTTTCTTTCGTTCCCCCCCCCCCCCCCAGGTCCACAGGGAGGGAATACCGCAGCTTGACCAGATTTCATATCCAGCTTGAAGAGAAAAAAATGTATTGCTTGGATCTTTTCGTTTTGGACTATGGCTTTGGACAACAACTATGGGACTTTTGCAGTTTATTTATGTTTCCTTTATGCTTCTTTAAATAATGTAATCAAGACAGTTATGAAGATGTTATGTTTTTGGAAGTATTGTAAAACAAATTATGGCATGGATTGTGTAACACATATTTTAATGAAATAAAAGTTGTTGTTTTCCGCTGTTCAAAAATATGTGTTCTTATATCTGTCTTGTATATCTGTGACTTATACTTATAAACCTCCACCAAAATTAGGGCATTCCCTTTGAGAGTGACCCTAACGAAGGTGGGGTGTTTCACTCTGATTTATGGTTTTATGATGTAACAAACATGTTTAATTTCCGCTACAATGAAATAAAGTTTTATATTTCCAAGTACTACTTATTATCTGTCTTGTTGTAATTTTTCTGTTCTATATTCACTTAAAACCTCCATGGAAGTTAATGCATTCCCTTTGTGAGTGACATTAATGGACGTGGGGTGTTACACGTGGCATCAGAGCTTAAGGTTACCAGAACAGATAAAATTTTTAGAAAAACTATTTTTCTAAAGTATTTTTGGAAGAAGTATTTTCAAAAACATGTCTTGATGAGTAATTTAAAGAGGAAAGTTTTTTTGAAAAACATAATCCCCAATAGCCATATATCTTTATCTTTTGAATTCTCCATTTTGAATCTTTCCTTTTTCGTTTCAGCAAGGCTGAAGATCTTAACCTTCCGGAGGGTGTAACGATACTAGGATGGTATAGGAGGTTATTAGAGGCTAGGGCCGCTGCAGGTCCGGCCAATGTTCCTCCACCACCAGTTGCACCCGCTCCTCCTCCTCCTCCTCGCGCTGATACTTTTGCAAAGACATGCAAGGAATTTAAGGTTATGGGTGGAAAACCTTTTCAAGGGTCAGAAATGTTTGTGGAAGCTAGAGATTGGCTTAAGGAGGTAGAAGAATTGCTAGAAATCTTTGAAGTAGAAGAAGGGAGGAAAGTCAAATTAGGAGCTTGGTTAATGAAGGGAGAGGCCTCGTTTTGGTGGGAGGTCACTAATGGGGAGCGTCCTGTTGATTCTTGGGCGGATTTCAGACGTAGGTTTGAGGCAAAGTTTCTCTCAAGGGCAGAAGAGAATCTATATATGGAAAGGTTCTTGACATTGAAGCAAGGAAGCTCATCAGTGAAAGAATATGTCAACAAATTTAATCAGTTAGCAAGGTTTGGCTTAGATTTGGTGAACACGCAGGAGAAGAAGGCTCTGAGGTTCGTTAATGGCTTGAATGAGCCATTGCAGGGGTTGGCTATGACCCACATCCCTATGGGGGCCACCTTTGAGAAGCTAGTAGACATGGCACTCATGCACGAGGAGAAAGGCGCTAATGCTAATAAGGCACCCGAGAAGAAAGGGGATCAGAAGAAACCACAACAGCAAAACAAGAAGGGTGGTAAAGACAATAATGGCAAATGAAAGAAAAGATGCTTTAACTGTGGGACACCAGGCCATCTCAGCAAGGATTGCATAAAGAAAAAGAAGACTGGCTGTTTTCACTGTGGTGAAGCGGGACATCTAGTGAAGGACTGCCCAAAGAAGGGGCAGAGGGCAGGGTCTACCTCGGGAGGACAGGTGCAGGCTCTTATGGCAGTAGGGCAGGCAAAGGGACAAGTTCAGGTTCTCGCGGTCCCACCGCTGCAAGAACAAGGTAGAACCATTTATGTTGAAAGCTTAGTTTTTCTGTTTGATCATCCTGTCCGTACCTTATTCGATTCGGCCACATCCATTCGTTTATCTCTACATCATTAGTTAAATCACTGCACTTAAACACCAGTTTAATAGAGGATCCCTTAGTTGTTTGGAATCCAAGTGGGGGCTCAGCTTATCTGTCCATGATATGTTTGGATTTGAAAATTTCTATACTTAGGGTTGGGTTTAGATGTGATGCTTATGTTTTGGGCTTCATGGGCTATGGGCTAATTTTAGGAATGGATTGGTTATCCAGAAATGGGGTCGTTCTTGATTGTGAAAGGAGAGTAGTGAGGCTCATGACTCGCCTTGGCAACACTCTCGAAATCTTTTGTAATCCCATAAATTCCGTTATGCTAAGTTATCTAGAATCGCTTGACGCGTCGGTGGAAAATCTACGATCTGTTAAAGTAGTCCAAGAATATTCAGATGTGTTTGAGGAGGTGAAGGGCTTGCCTCCGAAGCGAGAGATAGATTTTCGAATATATCTTGTGGATAATGCAAAACCAGTATCTTTGCCAGTACGCCACATGGCTCCTCGTGAAAGGAGGGAACTCAATAAGCAAGTGAAGGAGTTGCTTGAGAAGGGGTTTATAAGACGAAGTATATCGAAGTGGGGTGCTCCAGTAGTATTTGCCACGAAGGCAGATGGGTCCCTTAGACTTTGTGTGGACTATAGAGAACTTAACAAGCTTACTAAGAAGAACAGACACCCACTGTCGAGGATTGACGATCTCTTCGATCAGTTAGTTGGCGCCTCAATGTTTTCGCAGTTGGACTTAGCCACTGGATTCCATCAGTTGAGAGTGGCTGAGGATAGCATAGACAAAACTGCCTTTAGGACTCCGGACGGTTTCTATGAATGGCTAGTGATGCCCTTCGGTTTGACAAACGCCCCTGCATACTTTGTTGATTTGATGAGTAGGGTGTTTAGGGAGTACCTTAATAAATTCGTGGTGGTATTTGTAGACGACATCTTGATCTTTTCTAAGAATGAAGAAGAGTATGCCCTACATCTTAGGGAAGTGTTGAAGACTCTACGAGCGCATAACCTTAAAGCTAAATTTACTAAGTGTCACTTCTGGAGAAAGGAAGTGCGATTCTTAGGGCACGTGGTTTCCAAAGAATGGATAGCTGTGGATCCCGCGAAGGTGGTGGCCATCCAAGATTGGAAGGTCCCTAAAAATGCTACCAAAGTAAGGAGTTTCTTGGGGTTGGCTGGCTACTATAGGAATTTTATCAAAGATTTCACGAAAATATCAGCTCCATTGACACGCCTGACGAAGAAGAACCTAGTCTTCGCGTGGGATGTAGATTGTGATGATGCGTTCCAACGTTTAAAGAGAGCTTTGACCTCAGCTCCAGTCTTAGTGCTGCCAGACGGGAGTAAGCCATTTACTATTTATACCAATGCTTGTGGGACAGGTCTAGGCGCAGTCTTAATGCAGGAGGGAAGGGTAATAGCCTATGGGGGAAGATAGTTGAGAGCGCATGAGAAAAATTACCCTACACATGACCTAGAGTTGGCCGCTATTGTTTTCGCGCTTAAGTCTTGGCGCCATTATCTTCTTGGGGAGAAATTCGAATTGTTCACTGACCACAAATCGCTAAAATACTTGTTCTCTCAGAAGGACTTGAACTTAAGGCAGCAAAGGTGGATGGAATTCTTAGCGTCCTACGACTTCGAAATAGCATATACCCCTAGCAAGGGTAACGTGGTGGCAGATGCCTTAAGTAGGAAAAGGCTGTCCTTGAGTCCGTTGTTTGTTGAACAGAGAAACTTAGAATTCATCTCTATGTTTGATTTTAGACCTTCAGTTGACTTTGTACCCGGTTTGCTAGCATCCTTGGAGGTCAGACCTACGCTTTTGGGACGGATTGGTGAGGCACAGCGAGACGACCCACAGTTGGTTGAGTTAGTGGAGAAGCTCAAAAGAGGGGAGTCATCAAGCCATCTCCGTAGGTATACCCTAGATGATAAGGGTTGGTTACGTAGGGATAGTATACTTTGTGTACCACCAGACGAGGACTTGAGGAAGACTATTCTTGATGATGCACATCGTTCGAAGATGACCATTCATCCCGGCGGGGATAAGATGTACAAAGACATGAAGCGAGTTTTATTTTGGGTCGGTATGAAGAGGGATGTGACCGAGCATGTCGCTAGATGCTTGGTGTGCCAAGTAAAAGCGGAGCAAAAGAAACCCGGTGGGTTGCTTCACCCATTGGAGGTTCCACTATGGAAGTGGGAAAGTGTCTCGATGGTCTTTGTAGATGGATTACCAAGATCAAGGAAGGGTAATACAGGGATTTGGGTTATAGTAGACAGACTTACTAAGAGCGCCCATTTCATTCCCGTGAAGAGTAAGAGGACTGCTCCATGGTTAGCTTCTGTATACGTTCGAGAGATAGTTCGTTTGCATGGTGTTCCTTCTAACATAGTAAGCGACCGTGATCCTATCTTCACTAGCGAATTTTGGAAGAGCTTGCAAGAGGCGGTAGAGACTCAGTTATGTTTGAGCACCGCGTATCATCCTCAGATGGACGGCCAGACTGAGAGGGAGAATCGCATTCTAGAGGATCTTTTGAGGCTATGTATCCTAGACTTTGGGGGTACATGGGAAGAGCATCTTCCGTTGGTAGAGTTCGCATATAATAACAGCTTTTAATCTAGCATTGGCATGGCACCTTTCGAAGCTCTTTATGGACGACCTTGTCGTTCACCTACATGTTGGTGGGAATCTACGGATAAGATCTTACTTGGTCCCGATATGATTAGAGAGACTTCAGAGAAGATTGATTTGATTCGAAGAAGGATGAAAGCAGCGCAAGATAGGCAGAAATCTTATGCGGATAAGAGGAGGACAGATCTTGAGTTTGATGTTGGGGACATGGTCTTTATCAAAGTGTCTCCATTACGGAACGTTGTTCGCTTTGGGTCCGTTGGGAAATTAGCACCAAGGTTCGTAGGGCCGTTTCCTATTAAGGAGAAGATTGGATAGATGGCGTATAGAGTGGAGTTTCCTGAGAGACTTAGTGGTGTACACGACGTATTCCATGTATCACATTTGAGGAAGTGCCTACACGAGACCGCGGAGGTGGTAGAGTCGAACTTGCTTAGAGAGGTGGAGATAGAGTGTGATGCGACGATTCGACGAGCTCCTACGCGCATTCTTGGGTCAGAGATTAAGAAGCTGAGAAATCGAGAGGTCAGACTAGTCAAAGTACAATGGGGAGATGATGAGAGCAACGCTACTTGGGAGACAGAAGAGAAGATGCATTCATTTTACCCTTTTCTTTTTGAGGGTATGTCTTTTAATTTCTCCTTTATCGCTTAGCTTGTACTTATCTTATCTTTAGTATGTCCTCTTGCTAGTATCTTTGACCTTTAGTTAGAGAAATCCTATGGTTGAAACATGTGTTTGAAACATGTTATGTATGATGGATGCATAGTGGATGCAAGTGTTTGCTAGTGGTTGCTCGTGGATGCATATACACACATTTTAGGCACTAGATCGGCTCAGTCACTTCTTATTGCATATTGCATGTAAATGTGTGTATATAGTTAAGTTAATGGATGTATAATGGTTGTGTTATCATATGGATATCGCATTTTGGTGAATGGTTGTGCACACATGTAGAAATAATATGTATCGATAGGGTTCTTTCGCATACATAATGGACGCATGGCACTATCATGGTTTGCATTAAGGAGGCCAACTGAATCAGTAGACCGCCTGATTTTGCATTAGATAAGGAACATATACACACACTTCTTACATATGTTCATACAGCATTAGAAACTTTATAAGGACAATGGATGCCAGTGTTTGATGGTTGTTTGGATATACATTCTCCATAACTTGGAGATTTCGGGGGCGAAATCCTTTAAGGAGGGGAGAATGTAACACCCCGTATTTCTATTAACAACAATGTTTACAAATTAAAGAATAAATAGTTTTAGATGTGAAAATTAAGGGAAACGGGTTGCGCCATTGTGTTCGTCTCGGAATTCTGGTTGAGATAGAGTCCGAGTTTGCGTGAATTGGACTTCGTATGAAGAAGTTATGGCCATCAGAAGTTTCAGAAAATTCAACACAGCTCGTAGGAAAATTTAAAAATTCAAAATTCGAAGTCAAACAGGCCAGGCGAGAAATTTCCCGCCCAGCACCCCAGGTCGACTGGGGAGTAAACTGGGCAGTCGACACCCCCAGGACCAGGTCGACTGCGCAGTCGACTTGGGTGTCGACCTGGTCCAATCGGCCAGGTTTTGGCAGAGCCCAATCTTGAGCTGTTGATGTGTCTTTAGGGCTGAGTTGGCTAATTTAACGGTTCAGGTTAGTTCTGAGTTGATCTGACGGTCTAAATAAATCCTAAACTCTATATATACCTAGGTAGTCTCTCACTCTAAATTCACATGAAAGATAGAATAGTCGCCGTCATGCCGTCGCCATGGAACTCAGTGTAGCCGCCGCCAACTAAGAAGGAAGAAAGCTAATCAAAACTCTAATTCTACTCAACTCTAAAGCAAATCAAGACTCTCTTTCTTTTCTAATTGTGGGTATGATGATCTTAATAAGATTATTAGCAAACTAATTAGATTAAGATGTGATACGGATCATAAGAAAATGATGTGAATGGTCATATATGTTGTTGTAAACCTTATGCTATCATGTATGTTGTAAATCCTATGTTATGTGATGATGATATCCTATATGTTGTAAATCATGCTATGATGATATTATATATGTTGCAAGTTTCTATGCTAAGTTGTGATGTTACAAAGCCATGATGTTATTATGTTGTAGTTAGCTTATGAATCATGTTGATTATATATATTTGGGGTATGATGACTCACATGATAAATCACATGTACCTATGCAAGTTTAGATTTATTAGTATGTATAATCTCACATATTGTATGACATCTATTTAGATCTAGAATTATGATGTCTATTTAGATCTAGAATTATGCTATGACATGTGTGAGTTCTATGTGTTAGATGCTAGTTCACACCATCATTATGTTGCATAAACCACATATGCAAGTTTATACATGAACTTGGGTTATGATCATATTATGTAAGTTGTGACATTTAACCAAACAAGTTGACACCTTTAGATCCATGACATGTATAGTTTTATGCAAGTTTCACCCCTATTATGATTAGATCTATTTTATTTGTCTATATGTTGTGATAATTTATCTTTGTGCTATGAGTTAGACTATTCGAGTCTAACGTATATTTTGCGTTGAATAAGCGAACGTATAACGTGGGGTAGGGGTAATATTAAGGATTTAATATTAAGAAATTGGGGTGCAATTGATATGATTTTGCATATCGTAAGTGGATGGCCATAATTGAGTCAATTATGGACATCATTAAAATTGGAATTAATTAATGATTTGAATAGGGATATATTTAAAACTGGGGTAAAAGATTATTAGTAATAATCAATGCTTAGGACACGAGGTTGGACTCGTTTGTGACTTAAACCTGCCCGGACCCGACCGGCAAATCCAGTAGTCACAAATGTCAGCCCAATGTGAGAGGTCCTAGGCCCAAATTAAAGCATAACAGTTGTAAAGACACGAGGTTAGACTCTTTTATGGTGTAAGACTGCCCGGACCCGCCCGACAAATCTAGCTGCCATAAATGCCAGTCTAATGTGAGAGGTCTTTATAAGGTTATGGCCTTAATGAATTAAGAAATACTTAACCAGATAAACATGTGAGGTGGGACATGGGGTTTAATTAGGTGCCTTGGGTGGCATGAGGAATCTAGTGGGTGCCTTTAGTGGCATTTGAAATACGATTAGTAAGACTTAACCAAACACACATGTAAATGAACATGACTAAGAGGGTTAAGTGGGATGTACTAGTGGGGACAAGATTAGGTGGATAGCTTGTGGTAAGTAAAGGGGGCCCATTTCAACCAGTAACCCAAAACGTATCTTTGTGGGCTCGACCCAAGTCGAGGACGGGACACGCATACTGGGCTTGACTATAAGAGGCCAAACGGGTTAGCGTCGGCAACGCAAGTCCAACGAGTTTCATATGCGTGTGTGGACCTGGGCTGGTAGGTAAGACGTTGTTGCATCGTGTAGGTATAAGCCGTGCATCCTTAGGCTGTATCGGGTTGCCAATTTAGGGGAGTGATACACCCCACTATGGGACCAGCACGGATATCTACGAGTAGGGAGCCGATCGAAAGTGGGTAGTGGGGTACACCTAGCGGAGATAGGGGCAGGCGGCACCTATGTAGTCAACTAGGGGTACACGAAGTTATTTATAAAATTTCTAAGTGAAGCAAGTGGGATCAACCTTTAGGGTGACTAGTGTGGTACAGTGTAGTAATTATTCGTTAGTATTAGGTGTGCCTTTAACGTTATCTTTATCTGCTCTTCCATACCCAATAGTTCATAGACATTTCCTTGTTTTCCAGCTTATGCCTTAGTCTAGTTATTTTGATAATAGTATTGTTAGAATTATCATACTCGCCAGACTTTACGTCTGACCCTCTCTATTTCTATCTTTTTTTCCCCTCCAGGTCCTCAGGGTGGACCCAGCTCTAGTGGAGTCTGATTGAATTGCTTATTCTCTCTTTTGGAAAGCTTGGACCACTGAAGTAAAGTCCAGCTTGTTATCTTCTTTAATGGCTATTTATGTAATGGGATTATGTATTTTGTTTTATCAAGATGGATATTGCACTTGACTCTGATTTATGGTTTTACGGTGTAACAAACAAGTTTAATTTTCGCTGCAATGAAATAAAGTTTTAGATTTCCAAGTACTACTTATTATCTGTCTTGTTGTAATTTTTCTGTTCTATATTCACTTAAAACCTCCATGAAAGTTAATGCATTCCCTTTGTGAGTGACATTAATGGACGTGGGGTGTTACATTATCGGTAAATGTAATTACCATTTCACATTCAAATCTAATTAAAGATTTAATTATTGCTTAAATCTCCAGTCTTCAACCACCATCTTCATCATCGACTTATCGTCAAATTAGTTATTCAGAATGGGTATAAACCCGGACTTTCCAAATAACTCGCGTATATAATAAACAAGTGTTATAAAAACACAACATACGCCTCATTCCAATTCTGAATATTCTTTTATTTAAATATTCATATCCTTTGGGAAAGGTTCCCATTAACTTTATCAAAGATGAATTCTTTAAACTTATTCTTTAGTCCTCCTTTGGATATTAATTCGAATCAAATTAAGGTTCATCCAAACTAGTCGAGATTAGCACACCATACCGAAGTAATCATTTGTTTAATTTCCCAATCCCAACATATTCATCCCATGAAGTAAAACTGGTCATACACCATATCTGACACCACGGTGTTATCAATAAATGTAATTACCATTTCACGTTCGAATCTAATTAAAGATTTAACTATCGCTTAGAGTTAAATCGGCGGTCCTCCATTCTCGATCATATCCCAAATTTGATAATTTAAATTATCAATTCCCATTTCAATCTAATTAAAGATTCATTAAAACTCCACTTAGTTTTAATCTTCCTAAAAATCAATATTAATGATTATTTAACTTTGGAAACACAAACATGCCGCATCGACAATCTACACCGTACTATTGATTTATGCCAATATATAACCTCTAAGCTCGTACGCCTTAGAGAAGGGTGTTAAGCAAGAGAATAAATTCTCTGCCACCAAACAGATATATATTTAGCAAAGATCAACCATACAGTTTGAAATACAATGTTATACATGTAATCTTGTCTTTAACTGGGTTAAAGAACTAATGTCATTTAGAACATAGTTCATAATAAACCTAAATCACATTCCATAAATTGTGGAATCCTCACGGAAAATAGATCAATATATAATCGATACCAATTTCCGTATCCAACTAATAATATAAATGGAATAACGACGAAGCCTTTTAAATTCCGTATATATTAATAGTCTTCCTCCACAGAAGATCACTTCGATTATTATCAAATCGAATTCCATTCAATTCCAATTTGATATATTAAATTGGAAAACTTTACTTTGGTAAATTCCCGTTGAATCTTAAATAAAAGATTTATAAATTCCAAATCACATTTCGTTGTAAATCAGGTTAAAGAACGAATGTCGTTAAAAACACAGTTCACAACAAACCCAATTCACATCCCATTTTATTCCAATTAAATGTTAATTAACCGGAAACTTTAATAATCTTAATTAAAAGATTTATTCTTTTCACACCGGGTTTAAGAAAGTGTTATTTAAGACATAATTCACGACAAACTCAAAATCCAATTCTTTTATTCAATTCCAATTAAATACTAATTAAATGGAAAACTTCACTAAATCTTTATTAAAAGATTTATTCTTTTCTCAACTGAGCTTAAGAATAGTGTTAATGAAGACACCATTCACGACAAACCCAAAATCCAATTCAATATTAAATAAAAGGCTCTGAATAGAAATTATATCGGTTTATATTCAATATCAAATTCTAAAATCAATAAATATTGTACTGAGAATAACGATATATATATCTTCCAAATTCCTTTACAATATCTTTATAATCACGGAATCCAATATTGAAATATTCCAAAGATAATTTCAATTCAAATCTATTCCAATTCATATATTGGAAATTCTGGTTATTATTAAAATCATTTCAAATCCAATTTATTTATTTAAAAATATTGGATTATAATTCTAGTTCCTAACTAGTTCATTTTGATAAAAATATATTTTTATCTTTACAAACGTGGAATTTTCCATCCCAATTCTTTCCAGATCATTTATTATGATTTTATACAAATTATTGATATTTTTAATAATTTTATCAAGGCCCGTACAGTCGATTTCCATAAACGGACATCGAACTGCACTTACAACGACCTTTTCCAAATTTGATTTGGATATAATTCCAAATCCAACTGTTGGATTTCAAATTCCTTATATTCGTTGGAAATATCTTTTTGGTGCAAACCTAACGTTTCCGGTTTTAGGAGAATCCGACGGTCGGATCTCCCGTAACATCAATTCGAAGTCAATGGTCGAAATTCGCGAACTACCGCCGGGCGACGCGTTCTATTCAGGCCATTAAATATATATAATATATATTATATATTTCATTGATTTCCATTTAAAACGTATTTTATATATCGTTTTAAATTCGTTTTCAAAATGATTTCAACTTCATATTCAATTTTAAATCAAAATAGAATATTCCATATCATTATATGCAAATGATAATATTTTCAAAACATTAGATTTTGAAATCACTTCCTTTTCGATATTCATTATAAAAATGAATAAAATCGATATAAATATCGTTTACGTCAAAATGGCGTTAATTTAATCAACACAGCTTTATATATTTAAATATTTTCGTGCCTATCCCAAATCGGACATCAAAATCACATTTTGATCCATTATTGAATATTATTTTAAAATATTCATTACTCATCATTTTAAAATATTCTTTAATTTAAAATATACAGTCTTTCTGAATTGGAATCAGACTTAGTCAATTACCATATAATTTTATTTATATGGATTTCAAACACACATGTACACAATAATAATCAAACACAGCCAACCATCATCTAGAGTGCATTACACAACTGCATAAGTGTTAAATATAAATAATTAACGCTTACAACAGTTTGTCAATGCATCGATTTACATACAACCAAATATTGGGATTAGTGTATGTACAATATCATTCCAATACCTATGTAGGGTTTTCAAACAAGAAACACTGATTATTATTATTTGTGCAGTTGGGCGATGTGTATATATTATCCCAATCAATATCAGTTAAATGTGTGTACATAAACAAATTGTCCGATTTGTAAATGAATATTTATTTTATTCATATACACGTTAAAAATTATATTTTTAACTATAAAATATTTATTTCATCTTATGAATGTTTTATACAGTTCATTTATATAATAAAATGGATATTTTTATTATTCTAAAATTTTTAGAAAATTTCGGCAGCATAACGGCGCGATATTAGAACCGCAATAAGGTCTAGCCTTATCCCTCTCCTAATAATGGCTCGCACCATATACAAAACAAATTCTAATCATTTCATTTCATTTCCCAAACCAAATTCAACCAAATAATTCAATCAGCCAAACAACCAAACAAACATGGTTTCAAACAATGGTGCCAGGTGCTACTAAGCACCGTCTGCATCCTAGTATATATATTTAACTAGAAATACACTAAAGTGAGAAGTTCTCACCTTAGGGATCCACTCCTCCAGTTTCATTTCTGAATTGCTGAACCATTTGGATTTTCCCGAAATCCCAACGCAGTCTTTTCTATGATGTTCAAATTAAAAAAAATTACATTTTTAATATGATGTTTATATTATTTAAAAATCGCATTTTTATATTGCTATATATATATAGAAAAGATCACGCTATGTATATAATAAAAATCGAACTTTTATATAACTAAAAACATTATGATTCATACGATAAAAATCTCATTTTTATATTTCTAAAAATCTTGTTTTTATATTTTTAAAATTTTCGTCTTTATATTTTTTTAGATATCGTCTTTATACTTTTTAAAATCTCGTCTTTGTATTTTTAAAAATCTCGTCTTTATATTTTTAAAATCTCGTCTTTATATTTTTTAAAATCTCGTCTTTATATTTTTTTAAATCTCGGCTTTATATTTTTAAAAATCTCGTCATTATATTTTTAAAAATATAATCTTTTCGTTTTAAAAAATCTAATCTTTATCACTTTAAAAATCAAACTTTTCTATAATAAAAATTATATCTTTCCTATAATAAAAATTAGTTTTTTTCTATATTTAAAAATCAGTTTTTTTTCTATATTTAAAAATCAGTTTTTTTCTATAATTAAAAAGTGAAAAAGCACTAGAACGAAGAGTGAGGAGGATGAAGAGATCGGAGCTCGCGCGGTGCTGGGGAGGTGGTGCTCTGACTAGCTGCGGCGGCTTCCGTCGTTTTAGGGATTGGGTTCGGGTGCGGGTTCGTGGGGTTTCAAAAGGGGAGAGCGAGGAGGAGAGAGGGCGTCGGAGGGGAGGGCACGATAGAGGGGGGTTGTGGCGCTAGGGGCAGCGACGGCGGTCGAGGAAGGTGCGATGAGGAGCGTCGATTTGGGGGGGCGCGATTTCCTATTCGTCGTTCTTCGTTCTTTTTTATTTCTTTTTTTCCTTGCATTGACCATCTGAGAGAGGAAGGAGGGAATTTGAATATATATATATTTATTTATTTAATTTACTTTAATTCTCCGAAAGGTTAGATTTTAATACGTTCTAATTCTATTCAAAATAAATTTCTAGTCGTTACTATTTAAAATAAATCATTTTAAGTATCAAAAATTCATTAAAATTACCAAAATAAAATATTAAAATTGGTTTTGATTTTCCGGGTTGTTACAGAAGAGGTTGAGAAGAAGATATCTATTAGATGAGTACCTACAAAGATTACGGAATATGAAGTAAAGAAGTTAAGGAAAAAAGAGATTAAGCTCGTCCAGGTTCAGTGAGAATAGGACAACAATGAGGCGACATGAGAACTAAAGAAGAGGATCCACACATCTTTTCCATTTCTTTTTGATAGTACGCTCTCAATCCTTTCTTAGTTTTGAATTTGAACTTTATCCGTTTCCTATCATTTGAATTAATGTGTCTAAGGAAAAGTCTACGGATGATAGGATGTGGTTTAAACTGTTGGAGAATGGAGTTTTGATGACAACAACCTTATTTCATTATTAATTGATTATAAAATATATACAGAACTTTTGTCTAGAATGCATATATATACACATATGTAGGATTTATATACAAAGAATTATTACTGAAGACTGTATAGTTTAAAGATATTAGAGATTTAGAATTCAGAGATGATTCAAGACTCATGAGTAATCAGTATTTCAAGAGTTCAGGATAAAATATAGTAATAGAGTCTAGCTTATGTGAGATTAACACTCTACGTTCAAATTCAAATTCTGTTTTTCAAGTTTTGATTTCAAATTCTATCCTCAATCTCTATCTTCTCCATTTTACTTTCTTTATTTTACTTTTGATTTTAAACTCAAGCTTAATAAGTTTTATATAATTACTTACTTAATATACTTTATATTTATATAGTTTAAACTTTATAATTTTATAAATATGTTTATATAGTTTATACTAATGGTTTCAGATGATTTTCTAATTTTTAATATCCATTTACAGCACTATATTTTAATTCAAGAGTTTCCAGAATTATATATATATATATATATATATATATCAAAACACTTCAAAAATGTTTAAAATCCAATTTTACAAAGGAATATGTCGACATATATTTATGCTTATGTCAACATATAACTGTCATATTTTTTATTTTCAAAGGAAGTGTCTTTCACTATTTGTTACATTCCAGAAGCGTTGCAACCTTTAAAATCTTATAAATAGGGGCATATTTCGAATTTTTTCATCATTCTTTTTTCCCATCTTCATCTCCTTTCTTTACACCATTATATTTTCTTATTTTTATGATTTCTACACTTATACTCCACCGAAATCAATTCTATTTACATAAAACTTCTTCTCTTCTCACTCTCTACTCATTACTCTCTAAATCAAAGTGCTATTGAAGAGTTATAGAGCTATTATAATCATTTGGAAGTGTTTGGGTAATCAGTGTTTTCCTTGTAGTCGTGAAATCAAGGAACGAGAGAGGTTTTAACCTTGTAGCCGTGAAATCAAGGGGGTTGTACCTGGATATTGCTATAGTAATAAAACTCTGTGCAATCCAGCGTTGCATCGGACTGGACGTAGGAGTAATCTGAACCAGTATAAAATCCGGTATGTTCTTTCCTTTTCTGCATTTTATTTTTATTTATCTTTGTGTTAGTGTTTAATTAAGTGTCTGTGATTGTTTATATGGTGCGTGATTCATATAATGGACCATATAAGTTTAGAATTTGTTTAATTTCTCAAAAACACTATTCACGCCCCCTCTAGTGTTAGTTTTTCCTTAACGATCCATTCTGCAATCCCTAACAATTGGTATCAAAGCAAGGTCATTCAAAATGTTCATAATCTGGTTTATGAAAATAGTTATAATGGCAACCAACACTGGTAGCAATAATAGTTTTTTTGTAGAGGGTCAGTCCACTGTTATACCACCACTGTTTAATGGTAGTAATTATTCATATTTGGAATGTAAAATGAAAATATATTTACAATCGGTAGGATTAGAAACATGGGATAGTACACAAAATGAGTTTGTTGAACCCACAACTGCTTTTACACAACGGACAAATGAACAAAATACTGCTGCATAAAGAAATTTTAAAGCATGAATATGTTATTTTGTTCATTAGATAGGAATGAGTTTAATAGAGTATCAGTATGTAAAACTGCTTATGAGATTTGGAGAACTTTACAAATTACTCATGAAGGAACTAGTAAAGTTAAACAAACTAAGATATCATTATTAGTTAATCAGTTTGAGTTATTCAAAATAAAGGAGATTGAGTCTGTCTCCAATATGTATTACGGATTTCAAGAGATTTTGCATTCAATAACAGCACTTGGAAAAAACTTATTCTGAAGAAGATCAAGTTAGAAAAATATTGAGTTCATTGACTTCAGAAGGAATCAGAAAACTTTGGCAATTGAAGAAGTCAATAATGTCAGTGAAATGAAGATTGAAGAGTCAATCGGAAATCTGATGTCTTTTGAAGTCCTATTACAAAAAGAAAGGAAAACAGGCCAACTAAGAAGAAATCCATCGAATTTAAAGCAACAACAAATGATTCTGACCCAAGTTGTGAAGATGATGAAGAAATGATGAAGGGAAAATTTCGGAAATATAGAAGGGAAAATTATTCTCAAAATAATAATCAAGGAAGTTCAAGAAGAAATGATGATCGATGTTATAACTGCAACAAACCAGGCCATTTAAGAAGAATGTGTCCATATCCAGATAAATCGGCTCAACAAACGAACAACAATTCATCAAGGAAAAGAAAGAAAGCATATGTAGCAACATTAGATGATTCAGATTCATCATCAGGTGATGAAGAGCCAGAAATTGGAAATTCAAATATGTGCTTCACGGCAATTCAGAATTCAATTTTTTTGAAGAAAAGGATCTAAAAACCGGGTACGCCTTAATTAATTTTTAAATTTTCTTTGCTTGAAGGGTCGCTTTGATTGTTTGCTTTGTTTTGAATTTAAAAAAAATTAAAACATTAAATCTCAAACTTGAAATTTGAAATTCAAATTTGAAATTTGAAATTTGAAATTTAAATTTGAAGTTCTAAATAATAATATGATAATAAATAAAATAATAAAATAAAAATTTTGAATGTTCGTTAGGATTAGAATTATTTCAGGAAATCATTAAACCTGAAATATAAATCGATAATCACTTTTCGCAAAAATCAAATTTCCTCTGAAAATAGATACATATGTCGACATATATATGCCTATATGTCGACATGTCTAACCAGCAATTTGAAATTTAAAATTTGAATTTCAAAGGTTAAAACTTTCAAACTTCCCTCCAACTTTTCACCAACTCCCAAGGTTTGAAAAGGTGTCATTGACTTATGAAAAGTTGTTCCTATTCAATTCATATCCATTCAGTTTCTATATAGACACCTATTCTCTATACCTTTCATTCACAATTCAAAACAATATTCTTCATATCTATTCTCTTTAAAACTATCAATTCAATGGCTTCCTCAAGTTCATCTCAGAAACTGAAGTTAACCAAAACCATCAAAGGTTATCTTCATAATGACAAAGAAGCTATCAAAACTTATGTTAACTATGTAGCAAATGCTAAAGTTAATACAGGTGCTTTCATCGTCTTTGGAGACCTTCCTTCTTATGATCTTATCTCTCTCTTTTAACACAATGAAGTCTTGAGTCTAATTGACTTACGGAATAATAACGAAGTGTGTTATCCTAAGCTTGTTAAGATGTTCTATGTGAATCTTAATCGCGAATTTTATGATGGCAACGAAGACCAAATTTGGAGTAGCGTCAAAGGCACGCAGATTGTTCTCGATGCCGAAGTCTTGGGCAATATCTTAAATTATAGAAGCATAGGCTCGGATTGTTCGGATTTCATTATCGATGAAACCGATTTAGAGACTTATCACGACATATTCGAAATCGAGGCTCAAATGGATTTCAAAACTCGCTTTTTCCGTCCAAAAACAAGAATTATCGACCTTCTCCACCAACATACCATCACTTCTCATTCTGTAAACTTTAATAATCCAACTGTCAAGGTCCAAAAAGTCTTTGCTATTATGGGTGGCTATAACATCAATTGGGCCGACATGATCTTAAAGAAATCAAACCCATAGAAATGTCATCAAGGGAAAACACTCTTTATTATGGAGTTTATCTCTCTCACATTTTCAAATACTTTGGAGTTGATCTTCACAGAGAAGAATTTGTGCCAAGGAAAGTGTTTGACTCCTCAAACATACATCTCATGCAAATTCCTCTCACTTTCCAATCTTATGAGACATTTGAAGCCAAACAAGCACGAATGCAATAAGAACAAGCACTATGGAATTCGAAGATGAAGAAACTTCTTTACAAAACATTGAGTGTCCAACCAACAATAGACTCATTTCCAAAGAGATGATGCTCAAAATCAAGTGAAGATTGTCAACAATCAAAAGAATCTTAAAAGGAACCTTTCCAAAATGACCAAGTTCGTGGTAAAGATAAGAAGCAAGCTTGAAATTTCATCTTCCTCGTCATCATCCGGTGAAAATTAGTCAATCCAGTTTAATTTATCCTTATGTATTCGCTTGTATTTGCTTTATTTGCTTTCGAATCTCGTATTTAGTGTGTCTTAATTAGTTGGATGTATTTGCTTTTATGAAGTAATGAATGGAGTTTTATTTATGTTAAAATTATCTTTAAGTTACTGCAAAAACTTTAAAAACAATTATAATATAATATAAGATTAAAAGATTCAAAAAATTTAATAGGATATACATAATTGCGTATGTCGACATATAACTGCCAGATTTTCAAAACTTTTCAAATTTTAAAATTAAATAACTAACTTATATCAATTTAAAATCCAACGAATTCCAGACCCTATTTAAGCCTATTTCTTCTAGTAAAATTCATTATTCCATTTCTCCTTTTTCTCTATTCATTTCTTATCAAATCTATGGAAAATCCAATTCATAATCTAAGTGAAAATCTTGAAGAAACGTTGAATTCCTTCAAGAATATCCTCTCTATAATTCGACGAAACGGCGTCATCTTGAATTAAGCCAATAAAGATGTTTGAACAACAAGAAAAGCATTTTAATGCAGTTAGATGGCTAATCTCCTCCGTTATCAGAGATGAAGATAATAATCTCGCTAAGGCACACCAACCAAAGAAGATGAATATTGGGAAGTCATCAAGAAGGATCTAATCTTTGGAGAAGAAAATTGGGTAGAGGTCCAAAGAAACATTTAATTGCTTGGTATGATTGATATGTTTGATTTTTCTGATTTGGATTCTATGACTTAAAACTTTTATATATTAAATGTATGGTGTGGTGTGCTTGATTTGGTTTGTAAATATAACTCATAACATATGTAATTATGTTATTTGGATTGGTTTGTTTATATAATTAGTATTTACTATTGTAAATTTAGGGGGAGTACATTTATTTACTATAAGGATTAAATGGATTAAGGGTAGTACTTTACCTTGGATAGATTTAGGACTTAGGGGGAGTATTTTACTTTGATATAGGAATTATTTAGATAGTTATAAGATTTAGGGGAGTAGTTTTAGAGTTTCTTTTTGATAATGCCAAAAGGGGAGAAATTATAAAATATGGAACTAGTTTATAGGATCCATATAGACAGGGGGAGTATTAGAAGAATCATCATCAACAGGTATGTACAGGAATGATATTTTATAAACTAAGGTTGTCATCAACAAAAAGGGGGAGATTGTTGGAAAATGGAGTTTTGATGACAATAACCTTATTTCGATATTAATCGATTATAGAATATATACTAACACTTTTATCTAAAATATATATATATATACACATATATGAAGGATTTATATACAAGAATTGTTACTGAAGACCGTACAGTTTAAAGATATTAGAGATTCAGAATCAGAGATGATTCAAGACTCATGAGTAATCATGATCTCAAGAGTTCAAGATAAAATATAGTTTTAGACTCTAGTTTATGTAAGACTCCGAATATCATTCTAGGTTCAAATTCTGTTTTTCAATTTCTGATATCAAATTCTATTTTCAAATTCTATCTTCAATCGCTGTCTTCTCTATTTTACTTTCTTTATTTTACTTTTGATTTTAACTCAAGCTTTATAAGTATTATATATTTACACTTTATATACTTTGTATTTATATAGTTTTAAACTTTATAATTTTATAAATATGTTTATATAGTTTATACTTTGGGTTTCAAAGGATTTTCTACTTTGTAATATTCACTTACACTGCTACTTTTAATTCAAGAGTTTCCAGAATATTATATATATATATATATATATATATCAAAACACTACAAAAATGTTCAAAATCCAATTTTACAAAGGCATATGTCGACATACATTTATGCCTATGTCGACATATAACTATCATATTTTTATTTTCAAAGGAAGTGTCTTTTCACTATTTGCAACGTTCTAGAAACGTTGCAACCTTCCAAATCTTATAAATAGGGGCTGATTTCGAAAAAAAAATTCATCATTCTTCTTCTTTGTCTTCATCTCCTTTCTTTACACCATTATATTTTCTTATTTTTATGATTTCTACACTTATACTCTGCCGAATTCAATTCTATTTACATAAAACTTCTTCTCTTCTCACTCTCTACTCATTACTCTCTGAATCAAAGTGCAATTGAAGAGTTATAAGGCTATTGTAATGATTTGGGAAGTGTTTGGGTAATCAGTGTTTTCCTTGTAGCCATGAAATCAAGGAACGAGAGCGATGTTAACCTTATAGCCGTGAAATCAAGGGGGTTGTACTTGGATATTGATATAGTAATAAAACTCTGCACAATCTAGCGTTGCGTCGGATTAGACGTAGGAGTAATCCGAACTAGTATAAAATCCAGTATGTTCTTTCCTTTTCTGCATTTTATTTTGTTTATCTTTGTGTTTGTGTTTGTGTTTAATTATGTGATTGTCTCTGTGGTGTGTGATTCATATAGTATATCATACAAGTTTTAGGTTTTGTTTATTTCTCAAAAACACTATTCACTCCCTAGTGTTAGTTTTGCCTGAATGATCCATACCACAATCCCTAACAATTGGTATCAGAGCAAGGTCTTTTAAAAAGTTCATAATTTGATTTATGAAAATAGCTATAATGGCAACCAATATTGGTAGCAATAAAAGTTCTTTTGTAGAGGGTCAATCCACAGATAGACCACTACTATTTAGTGGTAGTAATTATTCATATTGGGCATGTAAAATGAACATATATTTACAATCAATAGGATTAGATACATGGTATAGTACACAAAATGAGTTTGTTGAACCCACACTACTTTTGCACAATGGACAAATGAACAAAATATTGCTGCATAAAGCAATTCTAAAGCCATGAATATGTTATTTTGTTCACTAGATAGTAATGAGTTTAATAGAGTATTAGTATGTAAAAATGCTTATGAGATCTGGAGAACTTTACAAGTTACTCATGAAGAAACTAGTAAAGTTAAACAAACTAAGATATCAATCTTAGTTAATCAGTTTGAGTTATTCAAAATGAAGGAGAATGAGTCTATCTCCGATATGTATTGCAGATTTCAACAGACTGTACATTCATTAACAACGCTTGGAAAAACTTATTCTAAAGAAGATCAAGCAAAAAAATATTGAGTTCATTGACTTCAGAATGGGATCTGCAAACTTTGGCAATTGAAGAAGCCAATAATGTCAGTGAAATGAAGATTGAAGAGTTAATCGGAAATCTGATGTCTTTTGAAATCCAATTACAGAAAAGAAAGGAAAACATGCCAATTGAGAAGAAATCCATCGCATTTAAAGCAACAACAAATGATTTTGACTCAAGTAACGAAGATGATGAAGAAACAACCCTCATTACATGACATTTTAGAAAATTTATGGAATATAGAAGGAAAAATTATTCTCAAAATAATAATCAAGGAAATTCAAGAAGAAATAGTGATCGATGTTTTAATTGCAACAAACCAGGCCATATAAGAAGAATGTGTCCATATCCGGATAAATCGAATCAGCAAACGGACAACAGCAATTCATCAAGGAAGAGAAAGAAAGCATATGCAACAACATTAGATGATTCAGATTCATCATCAAGTGATGAAGAGCCGGAAATTGGAAATTCAAATATGTGTTTCACGGTAATTCTGAATTCAGAAAATTTCGAAGAGAAGGATCTGAAAATTGGGTACGCCTTAATTAATTTTTAAATTTTCTTTGGTTGAATGGTTGCTTTATTTTGAATTAAAAAAAATTCCATCTTTAAAATTCAAACTTGAAATTTGAAATTCAAATTCAAATTTTGAATTTTGAAATTCAAAATAATAAAATAATTTTTTTGGATGTTTGTTAATATTAGAATTATTTCAGGAAATCGTTAAACCTGAAATATAAATCGATAATCACATTTCACAAAATCAAATTTCCTTTGAAAATAAGAACATATGTGGACATACATATGTCTATACGTCGACATATCAGACCAGTAATATGAATTTTAAATTTTGAATTTCAAAGGTTTAAACTTTCAAACATCCTCTCAACTTTTCACCAACTCCCAAGGTTTGACAAGGTGTCATTGACTTCTAAAAAGTTGTTCCTATTCAATTCATATCTATTCAATTTCTATATATACACCTATTCTCTCTACCTTTCATTCATAATTCAAAACAATATTCTTGATATTTATTCTCTTCAAAACTATCAATTCAATGGCTTCTTCAAGTTCATCTCAAAAATAGAAGTTAACCAAAACTATCAAAAGTTATCTTCATAATAACAAAGAAGCTATCAAAACCTATGTTAACTATGTAGCAAATGCTAAAGTTAATACAGGTGCTTTCGCCGTCTTTGGAAACTTTCCTTCTTATGATCTTATCTCTCTCTTTCAACACAATGAAGTCATGATTCTAATTTACTCACGGTATAATGACGAAGTGTGTTATCCTAAGCTTGTCAAGATGTTCTATGCGAATCTTAATCGCGGATTTTACGAAGCAACGAAGACCAAATTTGGAGTAGTGTCAAAGGCACGTAAATTGTTCTCGATGTCAAAGTCTTGGGCAATATCTTAAATTGTACAAGCATAGGCTCGGATTGTTCGGATTTCGTTATCGATCAAAACGATTTAGAGACTTATCACGACATGTTCGAAAGAGATGCTCAAATGGATTTCAAAAATCACTTTTTCCATCCAAAAACAAGAATTGTCAACCTTCTCCTCCAACATATCATCACTCCTCATTCCAGAAACTTTAATAATCCAGCTCTCGAGGTCCAAAAAAGTCCTCTTTGCTATTAAGGGTGGCTATAACATCAATTGGGCCGACGTGATCTTAAAAGAAATCAAGCCCATAGAAATGTCATCAAGAGAAAACACTCTTTATTATGGAGTTTATCTCACCCGCATTTTCAAATACTTTGGAGTTCATCTTCACGGAGAAGAATTTGTGCCAGGGAAAGTGTTTGACTCCTCAAACATACATCTCATGCAAAATTCCTCTCACTTTCCAACCTTATGAGACATTCGAACCAAACAAGCTCGAATGCAACAAGAACAAGCACCGACGGAAGTCGTAGAAGAAGAAACTTCTTTACAAAGCGTTGAGTGTCCAACCAACAATAGACTCATTTCCAAAGAGATGATGCTCTAAATCAAGTGAAGATTGTCAATAATCAAAAGAAGCTTAAAAGGAACTTTTCCAAAATGAACATGTTCATGGTCAAGATAGGAAGAAAGCTTGGAATTTCATCTTCCTCATCATCATCCGCTAAAAGCTAGCCTATCTAATCTAATTTATCTTTATGTATTCGCTTGTTTTTTCTTACATTTGCTTTCGAAACTCGTATCTAGTGTGTCTTAATTAGTTGGATGTATTTACTTTTATAAAGTAATGAATGGGGTTTTATTTATGTTAAAATTATCTTTAAGTTACTGCAAAAACTTTAGAACAAATTATAATATAATATAAGATCAAAAGATTCAAAATTTGAAAATCTTCCACATTTTTAATAGGAGATACATAATTGCATATGTCGACATATAACTATCAGATTTTCAAAACTTTTCAAATTTTAAAATAAATAACTAACTCATATCCATTCAAAATCCAACAAATTCCAGACCCTATTTAAGCCTGTTTCTTCCAGAAAAATTCATTATTCTATTTCTCCTTTTTCTCTATTCATTTTTTATCAAATCTATGGCAAATCCAATTCATAATCTAAGTGAAAATCTTGAAGAAACGTTGAATTCCTTCAAATATATCCTCTCTACAATTCTACGAAACCAGCATCATCTTGAATTAAGCCAAATAAAGATGTTTGAATAGCAAGAAAAGCATTTTGATGCAATTCGATGGCTAATCTCCTCTCTTTTCAGAGATGAAGATAACAATCTCGCTAAGGCACCACCAACCAAAGAAGATGAAGATTGAGAGGTCATTAAGAAGGATCCATTCTTTTGGAGAAGAGGGTTGGGTAGAAGTCCCAAAAAACGTTTAATTGCTTGGCATGATTGATATGTTTGATTTGGATTCTATGACTTAAACTTGTATATGTTAAAAATACAGTGTGGTGTGCTTGATTTGGTTTGTAAATATAACTCATGTTTAATTCAAAACACTATGTTTTAATTCAAGAGTTTCCAGAATTATATATATAAATATATATATATATATATATATATATATCAAAACACTTCAAAAATGTTCAAAATCCAATTTTACAAAGGCATATGTCAACAAACGTTTATGCCTATGTCGAAATATAACTGTCATATTTTTGATTTTCAAAGGAAGTATCTTTTCACTATTTGTAACGTTCCAGAAGCATTGCAACCTTTCAAATCTTATAAATAGTGGCTAATTTCGAATTGTTTCATCATTCATTTTCTCTATCTTTATCTCTTTTCTTTACACCAATATATTTTCTTATTTTTATGATTTCTACACATACTCTGATGAATTCAGTTCTATTTACATAAAATTTCTTCTCATTCTCTACTCATTACTCTCTGAATTAAAGTGTTATTGAAGAGTTATAGAGCTATTGTAATCATTTGGGAAGTTTTTGGGTAATCAGTGTTTTCCTTGTAGCCGTGAAATCAAGGAACCGGGGTGGTGTTAACCTTGTAGCCGTGAAATCAAGGGGGGTGTACTTGGATATTGATATAGTAATAAAACTCTACATAATCCAGCGTTGCTTCAGACTGTAAGTAATCCGATGCAGTATAAAATCCGGTGTGTTCTTTCCTTTTCTGCATTTTATTTTTGTTTATCTTTGTGTTTAATTCTATGTCTATGATTGTTTCTATGGTGTGTGATTTATATAATAGATCATATAAATTTTAAATTTTGTTTAATTTCTCAAAAACACTATCCACCCCCCTCTAGTGTTAGTTTTGCCTTAATGATCCATTTTGCAATCCCTAACATAAACATGTTATTATAACATTTTATGTTTGATGTATTCACGTGGATGCAAGTGTTTGCTAATGGATGTTGTGAATGCATGTACACGCACTAAGCACTAATTAGTGATCGACAACTAGGACAATAACATAATTGCATATGGATGTTTGTGCACTTTTAATTCACTTTAACTTATAGGTGAAAAATGGGTGGTTATCATATTGATGTTGCATTTTGATGGTGGTTGTAGCACACATATATAATTTTATATCATTAGGACTTTCTTGCAAACATTTTGGACGCATGGCACTAACATAAATTGCATAAAAGGAGGTTGACTGAATCAGTGGACCACCTAATTTCTTGCATTAGTTAGGGCCATATATACTATTACGTACATTCATAAAAAGCATTAGAAATCCTAAGAACAATGGATGTCTGTGATTGATGGATGAGTATATGGATGTAGATGATAGTGTGATAATGTTTATAACATTTTTCTAGCTTAGGAGATTTCGGGGAAAAATTATTTTAAAGAGGGAAGAATGTAAAAACCAAAGTTTTAATAAAGAAATTTACATAGAAGGTTAATAAAATAAATATTAATTTTAAAATAATGAGAATTTTGAAATGGGGGTTACACCATTAGGTCCTTATGAAATTTTGGTTATGACAGACATTTGATTTGCTGAAATCAGACTTAAGATGAAGAAGTTACGAAGGAGAGAAGTTTGAAATTCAAATTAGAAATTTAAAATAAAACAAACGGATTAAAATGATTAATAAATCGGAAATCATGTTGGAAATGGGATGGGCCAGTCCCAAGCTTGGTTGACCCACCTATAGGATGGGTCGACCCATTCCTCTGTAACGTGCGTGCCTTGGTGCACACATTACTGATGTAATTGGACGATTTTTTGGTAATTTTCTAGAGTCATCTTTGATTAGATGGACCAAGTTAAAAACCTAATATTTAACGGTCCTAGGCTCCCTAACTCTATTTTAAATATAGCTCCAACCTAACCCTATTTTTCTCTTCTCCATTTCCCACATTCTCTGCGTCTACTATACAAAACGTTTTCCTCTAAAAAATTTAATGGATTTATGAGATTTAGGCTTTTTTCATACATAAAATTTGGAAGAATATTTATACATAGAGAATTCCTACCAGGCCCTGTCAAACTGCATAAATCAGTGCGTATTTTCTATGATTACAAGATCAGTACAAACTGGGAATTATTTGGACACTATAACAGTTGTTAATTTCTTCAGTAATTTACATATTTCAGTGTTTCTTTTCTATAAATGATTTTTTTGTATTTGATTACTGCTTCTATCCCTACCTTAGTCTATTTCAGTAATTTGTTCTGTTAGTGCAAATCATTCAATTTATTTCTGTCACTTTTTCTTCATAGATTATTATATGTACATTTATATTTTGTCATGCTTTATTTCTTATTCATATGAGCCTATGCCATGCGAGAGCCTAGGCCTTTTTTTCTTTTAATTCATGTTGAGTTTAGGCCTTTCAAGGAGCCTAAACCTTTATATCTTTTTGTTTATGTGCATTTTGAGAAAAAGTGTGAATTTCATTATGAAGCGCATATTGAGGAAAAATATAATTAAGTATAAAAGGATTAATAGGGGCCTATTGAATTAAAACAATAATGGACAATTAAACTGTAATTTTGGTGAAACCATTAATAAATTGAATAACTAGAAATCTGAGCAGATGTTAAGTAGCGGGGGTTGGATTGTATAATGAATATAAACAAGATAATATTAAATGCAACCTAAAATAGAACAAATAGTTATATGGAACAAGTAGGCTTATTAATAAACTTAAAATGGGCATTAAGTTTAATGTGAACAAATTAATAAGCATGAATAGGGGTATGTTCTGGCGATATTAATTGATTGTGGAAAATAAATGGCATATTAAGAAAGCGTATAGTGGGAATCCATTCCGGTAGGGATGACTAATTAGGGAAAATAAGTGGCTCATGGTGGTGGTCCGTTCCAGCAGTAGGGGTAAGCCGATTAGGGAAAATAAGTGGTCGATTAAAATAATAAATTTATAGCAGCCTAGGCTTTTATTGATAATTCTATGGGGATCTAGGGTAGCTAGGCGGTCAATAATAATTCTATGGTGGCCTTCACGATAATAAATTAAATTGGGGACTAAGTCTATAGGTGACTTAAGTCAAATTGCATTTTTTGTTGGGGATCCGTATCAGACAGTATCCCTTTTATCATACTATATATAGAGGTCTCACAAGGAGGAGAGGACATTCTTTTACTGTACCGGGCAGTAAAAAGTCCAAATGAGTGGGTACGAGCGCGTCCTGGTGTGGCAGTGAGCGTGCATTGTGCCGATTGGAGAAAATAAGTCGTTGTAATGCCTGTGATTAACGCTATTTCGTTAGAGCTGATGGTCGACTCGGGCCTAATAAACCCGAGACCATAAACGACGTTTAGGAGCCGATCAATGGGTAGGATTAGGTTACATCCTAATTATGGGTTATAGTAAATGGTGCAGAAATCGAATGAGATGACAATCGACTAAATTTTTGCTTACCTTTCTATTTTCCTATTTACTATTATTGTGCTTTAAACTATTATCCTGTCTAGATTTCCTCTTTTATCACCTGTTCTGGTAATTACAGAACTCACCAAGCTTTACGTCTAACTAGTTTTCTTTCTTCCTTCCCCTCGGGTTCTCAGGGTAGAGAATTTAGTAGCTGATAGAGTTTTGGCCCAACTTGTCTTATTGGAGATTTATGCTTGCCTTATTATCTGCTTATTCATGTACTACTATACGTTTGACTTATTTCTGTATTTGATGTTGAGAGAAATTTTTATTTTATACTCTAATTATGTTGCTTTTTCATAAGACGATTATGAGTTTATGATTGAAGTACATTTTATGATGTAATGACACTTTTTTCTGGTTTAAATAAAGTTTTAAAAGATTTCGTTGTGTTTTCATATGCTCTCATGTGAATTTTAGTCTTTATTATGTTATTATATACCTATACGCTTCATATACCTTAGCGAAATCATCATACGAGGGACGTTAAGGGATGTGGGGGTGTTACATATATGGTTGATGATGTATAATAGTCTGACTAGAGTTGGGGTTCTCCATTGGCCCTTGACGGACGACAACGACCGGTCATTCGATGATTGATGTATTCAAGGCTTTGGCCGGCGATAGCTAGGGTATCAGATGTTGTGAATGCTATGATTGATTGTATATTTTCTTCTCTATTTTCTATGGGTAGGCTATCATTGTATATCATTAAAGAGAAGCGGGATTGGGGATGTCCTTTCCTATTCTTTGGAGTCACATATTATAGATGATTATCATATGCTAATTTTGTGTTTGTTGGGCAAATCAGATGATTGAACTGTCTATATTCATATATCATGTGTAACTTTTGTTAGTTATTGGATCGCTTATTTAGACTGTAATTTGATTCAAGGTTTTATGTTTGCCTCTTATTACCTTGGGTTGCTCATCAATTGTGTTGGTGAGTAGACTGAGATAGCAGGTAGCATGTTTGCCAATGATTTTGTGCGATGACAAACTAGAGGCTGACGTACTACTACTATGTTATATAGGTATTCTTTTGTTGTATATTGATGTCTTTCGATACTCTGAGAGATATGTAGTGAGGCTTGATGTACGAATTTCTCATTTTCACAGTTTTCTGTATTTGCGACTCTGAGATGTTATGGAGATTTTTGTTTCTGTTCTATTATGCTTCACTATTATATCCTGTTGTATATTTTCTATTATATTTTATCCATGCGCTGTGAGTTATGCGACATGCTTATTTCTAGTTATTCTTCCTTAGTGGTCGTCCCATATCGGCATCGCACGTCATATAATGCACTTCTTCTTAGTTTAGTGCAAGACCTATGGGTTATCATTACAATTATGTTCAATTGATCCATGTTTATGTGCACTTGGATGATCATGCATGATTATTATCTGCGGGGTTATTGTTTGAATGGTTGAATTGCTCACTATGCTTAATCTTGTGTGCTATTGTTGTTCATTTTAGGATCTAGATGGACGATTGGAGTAGATCGGAGGATGATCGTAGAAGATCTAGAGTGGATTCGAAATTCTGGAGTGTTTCAAATTCGAGAGTTGGGTTTGAAGCCAATATGTATACTTGAAGTCATTTTCTTTGAGTAGGCATAAGGGCTCGAAGTCAAGGGAATTCCTTTGAGGGCGATTAGAGATCTTCGAATCAAAGCAAGTAGTAATGTGTAACTAGGCTTAAAACATGTCTAGTTGATTTGTAGCACTTCGAAGCAGCTGGCTTAGACAAGAAAAGAGCGTTTCGAATCAATTTAATGACCTGAAGCAAAGCAGATGGATTCGAAGTAGGACCAAACATGTTTGAAGCAATTGATGGTGAAATTGAAGTATATCAGGCAGGTTTGAAGCACAACAAAGATGTATTCAGAGTAAAGCGAAAGAGTTTGAAGCACAACAAGGTGAAGTGATGGCTCGAAGCAATTTTAAGATAAGTGCTTTGGTTCGAAGCAATGAACATTGGACCAATGCAAAGTAGAGGAGCTACGGATCGATGTGATGCAAGATACTTGAGGCAGTGAATTGAAGGGAGGTAGTGATTCAAAGCAAGGGAGCTCTTTGACGTAGTTTTCAAAGGGAGATAAATTTAAGTTTGAAGCAAGATGGTTTTGTGATTGGAAGGTTTTATTTTGAGCTGGTTAAAACAATACGATGCTTCTCTACTCGAAGCAGGGTGCATTGAAGCTCAAAGAAAAATGTTTTGAAGCCGAATATTTCGAGTCCTGAAGTAGGGTAGCATTTCAAAATCCAGAATAGAATGTTCCAAAGTAAAATGTTTCAAAGCACGAAGCAGAGTGCTTCGAGACTCGAAGTAAAACGTTTCGAAGCTTGAAGCAGTATGTTTCGATGTAGTATTTCTTTCACGTTTTTTACTCTAGGCCTTCAACACAATTTCAGATTTCTTTGAAATGAAAAATCTTGTCCGAAGCAAGTAACTAGCAAAAAAAGCCTGTGTGATCCACAAGGTGGAATGATGAGGTCTTCAGGGTTGCGATGACTGCTTCTACAAGGAAGTCATGTCTTTTCGATTAGAGAATTGGATGGGAATGTAATTCAAGAAGGGTGATAGGATGCTTAGGATGGAACATGCTAAGGGACCATGGATTGGTTTGAGGGGACTGCTTCTGTATTTGAGAGTGCGAATGGACTTTTGATAGCTTGGGTTGTTCTAGTTATTGACTCAAAGCAAGGGTATCATGTACCCTAGATCACTTTGGAAGTGGTCTAATTGCTTGACATTTGGATCCCAAAGGAAAACGTGTTTAACAAGTGGGTTAAACACGATAGTCCGACTAGTATCGAGTTTTCCCATTAGCCCTTACATAAGAGAGGATAGTCATATGGGTTATCAATGTGTTTAAGACTTTAGAAGGCAATTGTTAGGTTTTGGTCGATTGATTTTATGGTTGTTATGGATGCTCTTATCTTCTTTCTCGAGTAGTTCAACACCTATATAATTCTGGAGAGAGGATGAGTAATGATGTGGGTTGTTTAGATTATTCTATCCAAATCAATACCCTCCATTGTTTGCTTACTGAAGAAATATATATTACTAAGTTATTATGTGCTACTATGTAGTTGCAGGGACATGTCAGGTATGAGACTTAAACTTGTCAAGTAGCATATTTTCTAGTATAACAATTGATAGTCATTTATCGTTCATAACAAACTGTCGTTGGACCCAAGGTTTTATGTTTCCTCTTATTATCTTGGGTGCTCATTGATGTAATCGATGAGTAGACTATATAGCGGATATCGATGGCGCTGAAGCTGTATCAGATAGGAGTTATGAGAGCTTTGCGTATTACTGCTTGTAAATATATATTTTCCATTGTTTTACTTATATACTCTTAGGAATGTAGTGGGGATTAAATGTACTTATATATTATGACATCTTGTACATAGCTTGTTGGTTTTATGGAGATGAGGTTTCCACTTTGTTATGTCTAACAACTATTCTGATACATTTGTTCTTATTATATTTTTTTCCATGCATTGAAAGATATATGATATATTGTTTTGTTCACTAATGATCTTCCCATATCAGCCTGACGCGTTACAACGCATCTTTTCCATTTTTGCTATGTGGTGGTATGGCGAGGTCATCACACCTCGTCATACAAAATATGGTCGTATCTTAATATCTGTTAAACATAGTGTCTAACAAATAAATCTTTACAAACATCACAAAATCTTAGTGTCGTTTAAACATAGAATTTAGCAAACAATTTTTTATTCAGATTTAAAACTTTCTTTTGCAAATATTACTAAACCTAGTACTATCTAAAAATAAAATTTTAATAAATAAATAACTCATAAAAAACAATTTATGTTTAAAATATTCATTTACAAGTTCAAACTGGTAATCTACGAATATTTTCAAATCTTTATATCATTTGAAGAAAAAAATTGATAAATAAAGTTGTTTTACAAATAAAAAAGCTTACCTATAAATACCATCAAACTACCAAATCGTAATATTACCTAAAATCACCATTTATCAAATAAATTATTTACTAACAATATACATTTTGTAAAAAATAATAATTCATACGTGAACTGCAAGCAACCATCATGCACGAAGTATGAGCCACTACGCTCGTAGAACATAACTCCTTCATTATAGTATCACTATGTGTCAATTATGTATTATTATGTTTTTGTATTATAATATTGTTTATGATGGAATGATGAGTAATTTAGTTTGAAAGATGGTTGAATTTGTTTAAGTAGCATGATTCATTATGCTATTTGGACATAGGGTGCATTCTTTTTCGAACTGAAATTGGCAAATGAAAGGGGCTGGGGATGGGTCAAGTTCGCGAAAGGGAAATGCGTTCTTTTTTACGAAACGGGCAACGTGAAAGGAGCAAAAATAGTATTTTTATTTTGTCTATGTTAATTATTTGTAAATAAAATAGATATATACCCGATACATAATACAAAATACATAATAGAAATACATATTCAAAATGCAAAATATAAAATACGTAATACAAAGTAGAATTTACAAATACAAAATACTATGGTGAGAAGGTAGGTGGAAAGTTTGATGGATATATAATGGAAAGTTCGATGGAAATATTGGTGGAAAGCTTGTTGTAAACGCTCGTGGTGACATATACATCATGTACTATTGGTGTCTAATTGTATGATTGCATTTGTCGAACTTGTACCATAATCATTCTCCTGTATCATCATCTTCTAGAAGTGTGAGCGTATCCCTGCTCACCTTGATTTGGAGTAGTAAAATTGCTTTGAAAAGTTGAACATCTTCAAATTTCTTCGCACGCTCAGTTGTTGGCTTCAAATCTGAATTTGAAGTAGTGGACTGTGGGCTTGTATTTGCATAAAGGAAGCTACTAGCATTAGTGGATGTATTAGAGGATGGACTATCTATTTCAGAACGATATTTCTTGTTTTTATATTTTTCATACACCACATCAACAATCGCGTCCATTTTTTCCTCGTTATCTGTCTGTCTTCTTCTGCCTGATCGGCCCTTGGATGTGGAACCTACATCACATGTTTGTGTAGGCTGTTGAAACATCTGTTGCATGTTGATGTCTTCAAGTGGGGACTGTGAAACCATATGTTTTCCATGTTCGGTTAAAACACGTGTGTGGAATGTCTTCTGGAGGAGGAGAACGAGACGGCTGTTGAGTGTTGAAACCTTGGTACTGCCAAGAGTAATAATGTAACGACCCGTATTCTACGCATTATAGGATCGTAGAATATTTATTTCTTTCACATACGAAGCCGTATGGTCATGTAACTTTGGGAGACCACTATTGGGGTCATTTCCCATGTTCATGATTTTTCCCGATTTTTAAATGACCATTTTACCCCTAGTTGGCACTGTTTTGGCCATAACTTTTGACTGGAAAGGAATTTTGACCTGAAACCACTTCCATTGGCTCCGGATGATGGTTTACAATTCCGTAGAGTGGTCACATTAGCCAAATGGACTCACCGTTTGGGAGATATGGATGAAACAAGTTTCAGATGGCGAAAAACAGCTTAATTGGGCATAACCGGGTGATTAACAGCTAGGCCCAATGGGGGATTTCGGGATTAGGGTAAGGAGGAGGCTGAAATCAGTTAGAGAACGATCTTAACATCATTTCACAGCCGCCACTTTCTTTCTTGCAACCCTAGCAATGGCCTCCAACACCCAAATCACCTTCTAATCACTTTCTAATCAAGTTTTGGCTAAATCTGCATCAAATTAAGGAGAGGAAATACGAAAGCAAGGCTAGAGCTGCTGTTAGACATCAGTATTCGTCCAAATCAGCAAGGTTTCAGTTCTGAGAATTTCGTTTGTGGTCAAGATGAGTGATTAGCATCGTTTTGACACTGATTACAGTTAATTAAGGGTAATTAGTGAAGATTAGCGAATTCATACACTGATAAATTCCGGAAAAATGTCTATAAATTCGAAAATAATATTTTATGCCTCTGGTAGAAATTTGGTTTAATTTGATTAAGTTTTTTTAACGCTATGATTAGTTTTGCTTAAACATGCTTAAGGGAAATTATGGGGTTTTGGGTATATTCGATCCATTTTGACATGTAAATTCATTGTTTTGGTGTTTGTGGTTAGATTGTTATGTTGCTATGACCGTTTGGGATGATTTGTGATTGATTAGTATAGTTAGATTTGTCGAAAACGTCATCGAATGGCGTAAACAAGTTGCTGGAAAAAGTTGCAGAAAGTTGTGCAGGGTTTCGGATCGGATCGGATATGGGCTCGGATCGGATTGGAGACCTGGGCAAGGAACCCGACCCGAACTGGAGTCTGGCACAAAAGAGGCTTGGCAAAAAGGAAGGCCATGTTGGTTAAGCTGGGGATCGGATCGACTTAGGGACGAAGGGCTCGGATCGGAACTTGACACTTGGGAGAACTGGCAAGAAGGAAAGTCACGCTAATTGAACCGGGATCGGATTGGATGAAGAAGGAGGGATCGGATCGGAGCACGTGAAGAACGAGGGAGCGGATCGGAGCGGAAGCACGAACTGGAAGGGAGATGGCACTCGACCCGACCCGGAGGAGGACACCCGACCCGAACCGACATAATGCTGGAAACCCGAACCGAACCGCTACAGGGGAGGACAACACACCGACCCGACTCAGAATGGACACCCGACCCGAACCGATGGCTTGAAAGGAACCCGACCCGACCCTGTATTGACCAATAACCCGAGATGCAAAGGGAGTCCAATATGGGAAGTTAGAGCTGAGGATCCAGTTGGGAACCGATGAGTTCACTTCATGATTAGGCTTTGCTGCGGGACGTGTGCCAAGGGGCAGTCGATGTTTATGACTTTGGATCACTATGTATGGGAAGTACGTGAACAGATTCAGGGCTGAAATGGCCTAGGTACGACTAAAGGGCTATAAACCAATGAAGTGGGGTCATTTGTAAAGATTTGGTCATGACTCCATGTGGTAAGCTTGGTAGTAGCAGTAGTTGTACAAGTTGAACTCCGTCACTACTTCGATGGGTCTAGTGATTGACAGTGGTGGACATCGTATGCTTTACGCACTGAGTGAGAGATGTGAGGATGGTTGCTATGGATGATTTGTTTGCTATCACTATGACATGCATACCCCACCCCCGTATTCTTTACACTATTTATTATGGCACCTTAGAGTACTGTACGGTATGTGGTACTAAATCTTTGGTTGCAGGTCCAGGTTCAGGTATGGTTTAGTATACATGTTATTGTTCTGTTTAGATGCTTATCGCTCATACCAGGCTTTATGTCTGACCCAGAGTTTTATGTCTCCTCTTATTACTCTGGGTGCTCACACAAGCAGACTAGAGATAGGTTAGCTGGTGATGCACGGGTAGATGATCCGGAGACGAGCAGGAGGCTTCCACGTAATATATATATATATATATATATATATATATATATATATATAGTATTCTCCCTGTGTTGTTAAAGATCACTGCTTTGGCATTAGTGGTTCATCTTCTACTTTAGCTTTCTTTTGTTTAGAGACATTAAATTTGGAAAGTTGTAATAAGCTGTATTTGGATTTCCGCTGCTCTGATGTTGATGTTGATTTTAGTTATCAGCTTATGCACTATCTCACCTGTTTTATGTCAAGTATGTTATTATTATTATATTTTACTCCATGCGATGTGAGACATTCTACAGGTTCTTGATTAGTTAATTCCCCTCTTTCCTTCCTTCTGACGACCGTCCCGTGCTAGTCGGGCATGTGTACAATGCACCTTCGAAGGAAATGCAGGCTGGTGCGGGGCGGGCCGTCACACTTGGTATCAGAGCTGTAGGTTGCGTAGTTAACCTTGGGAAAGACACTAGGGAGAGATAGTACGTATATGAGAGCGTGTATTTGTGATTAATTTGGTTTTTAAAAGCTATATATATACTATTAGTAGTGTAAGAATGAAGTCGTACTGCACTAGCACCACTATGGGGTCGTTAATCGTTTCCTTTTTCAGATTGACGATGAGCCGATATGTTAGAGGTACCGGTAGAGGGGCCAATAATGAGAATGCTGCTGACATGAAGACGATGTTTACTGACCTCATGAGAGAGATGCTTAGGGATGTGCAGAGGGCAGCTCCCAATGGTGGAAATGGTGGTGGTCCAATAGTGCAGGCGCCGAGAGTCGACTTCGCCAAGATGAATAAGGATTATACTAGTCTTGGTGGGAAGCCGTTCCATGGAACGGAGTCGGCTACAGTTGTTTAGGATTGGTTGGATAGTTGCGAACGTATCTTCGAGGATTTGGGCATCGAGGATGCGATGAAGAGAAAGCTAGCGTCCCGTCAGCTGCAAGGGTGGGCAATGAATTGGTGGAATGCTATAAAGGCAGCTACTCCCGAAGATCAGATTACTTGGGAGCAGTTTAAGGCTCGCTTTAGCGAGATGTTCATTCCAGCTGCTCAGAAGTCAGTGCTATTTAAGAAATTCTTGGAGCTCAAGCAGAATGGCAGAGCTGTCTCGGAGTATATTGCTGAATTCGACACTTTGTCAAAATATGGGTTATCTCTTATTGATACTGCCGAGAAGAAGAATGAGAAATTCATAACTGGTTTGGATCAGTACTTGGGGGAAAGGCTTACTAACCACATCGATGAGACGTTTGAATCGATTGTGGAGAAAGAATTGAGATAAAAAAGTCTCTACCCTAAGCTGAAGACTGAGGTTGCATCCGCAGATGAGCCAAAGCCACAAGCAAGTGGTGGAGGCAAGGGTAGTTCCCAGAATAAGAGAAAGGAAGAATCAGACTAAGGATGGCCAGAAGAAAAGGAATAAGCAAGATGTTGAGTGCTTCAGCTGTGGTAAGAAGGGCCATTATGCTAGTAATTGTCGGGCCAAGCCAGCGGACATGAAGTGCTTCAACTGTGGCCAAATGGGACATCACAAGGACAAGTGTCCACAACCCCCTAAAGAAAAGCAAATGGTGAAAGCATACGCCCTTAATGCTATTCCTTCTTGGTCGAATGCCCCAACTGCGGCGGAGAAGGGAAAGAATTTCGTCATTCAAGGTATGCTTTCTGTTTATGATGTTCCTGTTAGAGTTTTGTTTGATACCGGAGCTTCCAGTTCTTTCATATCTAGTGACCTGGTAGATAGGTTGGGATTGGAGCCCGAGATTGTCGATAGACCTTTAGTAGTGACGAACCCAATTGGTGGTTCGACTAGCCTTAGCATGATTTGTCGTAATGTGGTCTTATCGAGTCATGGATGCATGTTTGTTTGTGATTGCTTTGTTTTGGGCTTTACTGGGTTTGGCATTATTTTAGGAGTAGATTGGCTCCGAAGATACGGGGTGGTGGTAGACTGTGAGGGCTTTTTGGTGACAGCTAGAGCGGATGATGGGCGGAGGATAGTGTTTGGTGGTCTACCCAGTTAGGGGGTATTGGCTAGTTTTCTAAACTCCCTCGACATTCCGCATAGTGAGTTGTCAGGTTTGCCCGTGGTTGGCCAGTATCCGGATGTTTTCGAAGAAGTGACCGGGCTTCCACCACACTGAGAGATTGAGTTCCGTATTGATTTGGTAAAAGATGCCAGACCTATAGTGATGCCACTTCGTCGTATGGCACCAAGGGAGCAGCGAAAGCTCGAGGTGCAAGTCAGCGATCTTTTGAAGAAGGGATTTATCAGAAGGAGTGTTTCTGAATGGGGAGCACCAGTTGTGTTTGCTACCAAGGCGGATGGTTCCCTTCGTTTGTGTGTAGACTACCGCGAGTTGAATAAAGTGACGAGGAAGAATAAGTATCCTCTACCGTGGATAGATGATTTGTTCGATCAGTTGAGTGGCGCGAGAGTATTTTCTCAGTTGGATCTCGCAACGGGTTTTCATCAGCTTAGAGTGGAAGCTGAGAGTATAGCTAAAATGGCATTTCGGATGCCGTCTGGATTTTATGAGTGGTTGGTCATGCCATTCGGGCTAACCAATGCCCCAGCATATTTTGTGGATCTTATGAATAGGGTATTTAGAGATCAGTTGAATAAGTTTGTCCTTGTGTTCGTTGATGATATTTTGGTCTATTCAAGGACAGAGGAAGAACACAAGGAACATTTAAAAATGGTGATGGAGGTGTTGAGAAAACACCAATTGAAAGCAAAGTTTTCTAAGTGTCACTTCTGGAGGAGGGAAGTGAGGTTCTTGGGCCTTGTTGTATCAGAGAATGGTATTGCCGTGGACCCGGCGAAGGTGGCTACGGTACAGGATTGGCCTACGCCCAAGAATGCAACAGATGTAAGAAGTTTCTTGGGGTTAGCTGGATATTATCGTAAGTTTATCCAAAGTTTCTCCAAGATAGCAGCACCATTGACCCAGTTGACCAAGAAGAATCAAGCTTTTGTCTGGGATGAAAGGTGCGAGAATGCATTCAAGAGTCTAAAGGACAAGTTGACATGCGCACCAGTGTTAGTCATTCCTAAGGGGAATGAAGAGATGACGGTATACACGGATGCCTGTGGTACCGGACTGGGTGCTGTATTGATGCAAGGCGGTAGGGTTGTTGCTTATGCAAGTCGGCAATTGAAACCGCACGAGAAAAGATACCCTACCCATGATTTGGAATTGGCAGCGATCGTGTTCGCGTTGAAGATGTGGAGACACTATCTCTTGGGAGAAATATTTGAGCTGTTCACAGATCATAAGTCGTTGAAGTATCTCTTCTCCCAGAAGGATTTAAATCTCCGGCAACAAAGGTGGTTAGAATTCTTGGCTTCCTATGATTTTGACATCGCATATACACCGGGGAAGGGCAATGCGGTGGCTGATGCATTGACTAGGAGACATGCCAGTTTAGGGGCTATGTTTCTTGAATGGAAGCAACTGGAGTATATCGCGGGGTTTGATTTCAGACCAAAGTGCGAACTGAATCCAGAAATGTTAGCAAGTTTGACGGTCAGACCCACTTTGATTGAGCGGATCGGCTCTAGTCAGAGGGACGATCCTAACCTATTGGAGATCATCTCCGAGTTAGAGATGGGTATCGATGAGGAGATGAACAAGTATGGGCTTGATCGAGATGGATGGCTTAGAAAGGATGGAAGACTAGTCGTACCCAATGTCAATGGATTGAGAGATGAAGTGCTTAGAGAATGTCATCACTCAAAACTGACTATACACCCCGGTGGTAACAAGATGTATCGAGACATGAAGCGGACCTACTACTGGGAAGGGAAGAAAAGAGACATTGGGAGGTTTATATCCAAATGCATGAATTGCCAGCTAGTTAAAGCTGAGCAAAAGAAGCCTAGTGGTTTGATGCAACCATTAGAAATTCCTGAATGGAAATGGGAGCAAGTCTCGATGGATTTCATCGACGGTTTACCAAGGACTAGATCGGGACATGATAGCATTTGGGTGATTGTGGACCGATTGACTAAAAGTGCAAGATTTATACCAGTCAAATCGACCAGAACGGCAACCAAGTTGGCAGAATTGTATATGAAGTGGGTAGTGAGATTTCATGGAGTACCTAAAAGCATTGTGAGTGACCGAGACCCGTTGTTCACTAGTGGGTTTTGCAAGGGCTTACAAGAGGCTCTAGGGTCAGAGTTACATCTCTGTACCGCATATCATCTTCAGACCGACGGTCAGACGGAGAGGGTGAATCGTATTTTGGAAGATCTCTTGAGAGCATGTATATTGGATTTTGGTGGATCATGGGATGACCATTTGCATCTAGTAGAGTTTGCATATAATAATAGCTACCAATCCAGTATCGGTATGGCTCCATATGAAGCTTTGTACGGAAAACCGTGCAACTCACCATCATGTTGGATAGAGACTGGCAAGAAGTTTATGCTTGGACCAGATGTGGTGAGGGAAACTTCAGATAAAATCAAGATCATTCAACAACGAATGAAAGATGCCCAAGATAGGCAGAAGAGTTATGCTGATAAGAGGAGAAGAGACTTAAAATTTTCCATTGGCGACTTGGTGTTTGTCAAGATTTCTCCGTTGAAGAGCGTAATACGAATTGGCAGGAGAGGCAAGTTGGCACCAAGATTTGTTCGCCCATTCCCTGTTCTTGAACTAGTCGGGAATTTGGCATACAGAATTGACTTACCAGAGAAGATGGCGGGAGTTCACAACGTATTTCATATTTCCCAACTAAGGAAGTTTGTTCACGACCCAGATATGACTATTTCACCTGATCAGTTAGAGGACTTCGAAGTAGAACCGGAGGCGGTTGGGAACCGCAAGCCGGCCCGTATTGTCGAGCACGACATGAAGCAACTTCGAAGGAAGGAGGTGAACCTAGTCAAGGTTCAGTGGAGCGAGGACGAAAATGATTGTACTTGGGAGACAGAGGAGAACATTAGGAAGACATATCCAGAACTCTTTGCCTGGTAAGATTTTGACTTCGATTTAGTTTTCCGCATGCTAGGATAGGCTTGTTTGCTTGCTTTGCATGTTTGGTTGTTGTATGTGGCTGTTAGGCATGCGGGATCTTTTGTATGTTTTGGGTTAAGGAATTTCGGGGACGAAATTTCTTAAGGGGGGAGAGTGTAATGACCCGTATTCTACCATTTTACCCCTAATTGGCACTGTTTTGGCCATAACTTTTGACTGGAAATGATTTTTGACCTGAAACCACTTCCATTGGCTTCGGATGATGGTTTACAATTCCGTAGAGTGGTCACATTAGCCAAACGGACTCACCGTTGTTTACAATTCCGTAGAGTGGTCACATTAGCCAAATGGACTCACCGTTTGGGAGATATGGCTGAAACAAGTTTCAGATGGCGAAAAACAGCTTAATTGGGCATAACCGGGTGATTAACAGCTAGGCCCAATGGGGGATTTCGGGATTAGGGTAAGGAGGAGGCTGAAATCAGTTAGAGAACGATCTTAACATCATTTCACAGCCGCCACTTTCTTTCTTGCAACCCTAGCAATGGCCTCCAACACCCAAATCACCTTCTAATCACTTTCTAATCAAGTTTTGGCTAAATCTGCATCAAATTAAGGAGAGGAAATACGAAAGCAAGGCTAGAGCTGCTGTTAGACATCAGTATTCGTCCAAATCAGCAAGGTTTCAGTTCTGAGAATTTCGTTTGTGGTCAAGGTGAGTGATTAGCATCGTTTTGACACTGATTACAGTTAATTAAGGGTAATTAGTGAAGATTAGCGAATTTATACACTGATAAATTCTGGAAAAATGTCTATAAATTCGAAAATAATATTTTATGCCTATGGTAGAAATTAGGTTTAATTTGATTAAGTTTGGTTAACCCTATGATTAGTTTTGCTTCAACATGCTTAAGGGAAATTATGGGGTTTTGGGTATATTTGATCCATTTTGACATGTAAATTCATTGTTTTGGTGTTTGTGGTTAGTTTGTTATGTTGCTATGACTGTTTGGGATGATTTTTGATTGATTAGTATAGTTAGATTTGTCGAAAACGTCATCGAATGGCGTAAACAAGTTGCTGGAAAAAGTTGCAGAAAGTTGTGCAGGGTTTCGGATCGGATCGGATATGGGCTCGGATCGGAATGGAGACCTGGGCAAGGAACCCGACCCAAACTGGAGTCTGACACAAAAGAGGCTTGGCAAAAAGGAAGGTCATGTTGGTTAAGCTGGGGATCGGATCGACTTAGGGACGAAGGGCTCGGATCGGAACTTGACACTTGGGAGAACTGGCAAGAAGGAAGGTCACGCAATTGAACTGGGATCGGATCGGATGAAGAAGGAGGGATCGGATCGGAGCACGTGAAGAACGAGAGAGCGGATCGGAGCGGAAGCACGAACTGGAAGGGAGATGGCACCCGACCCGACCCGGAGGAGGACACCCGGCCCGAACCGACATAATGCTGGAAACCCGAACCGAACCGCTATAGGGGAGGACAACACATCGACCCGACTCAGAATGGACACCCGACCCGAACTGATGGCTTGAAAGGAACCCGACCCGACCTAGTATTGACCAATAACCCGAGATGCAAAGGTAGTCCAATATGGGAAGTTAGAGCTCAGGATCCAGTTGGGAACCGATGAATTCACTTCATGATTGAGCTTTGCTGCGGGACGTGTGCCAAGGGGCAGTCGATGTTTATGACTTTGGATCACTATGTATGGGAAGTACGTGAACGGATTTAGGGCTGAAATGGCCTAGGTACGACTAAAGGGCTATAAACCAATGAAGTGGGGTCATTTGTAAAGATTTGGTCATGACTCCATGTGGTAAGCTTGGTAGTAGCAGTAGTTGTACAAGTTGAACTCCGTCACTACTTCGATGGGTCTAGTGGTTGACAGTGGTGGACATCGTATGCTTTACGCACTGAGTGAGAGATGTGAGGATGGTTGCTATGGATGATTTGTTTACTATCATTATGACATGCACACCCACCCCCGTATTCTTTACACTATTTATTATGGCACCTTAGAGTACTGTACGACATGTGGTACTAACTCTTTGGTTGCAGGTCCAGGTTCAGGTATGGTTTAGTATACCTGTTATTGTTCTGTTTAGATGCTTATCGCTCATACCAGGCTTTATGTCTGACCCAGAGTTTTATGTCTCCTCTTATTACTCTGGGTGCTCACACGAGCAGACTAGAGACAGGTTAGCTGGTGATGCACGGGTAGATGATCCGGAGACGAGCAGGAGGCTTCCACGTAATATATATATATAGTATTCTCCCTATGTTGTTGAAGATCACTGCTTGGGCATTAGTGGTGCATCTTCTACTTTAGCTTTCTTTTGTTTAGAGACAGTAATTTTGGAAAGTTGTAATAAGCTGTATTTGGATTTCCGCTGCTCTAATGTTGATGTTGATTTTAGTTATCAGCTTATGCACTGTCTCACCTGTTTTATGTCAAGTATGTTATTATTATTATATTTTACTCCATGCGCTGTGAGACATTCTACAGGTTCTTGATTAGTTAATTCCCCTCTTTCCTTCCTTCAGACGACCGTCACGTGCTAGTCGGGCATGTGTACAGCGCACCTTCGAAGGAAATGCAGGCTGGTGCGGGGGCGGGCCGTCACAAATAACATGGGCATTAGTTACTATACTATTACTAAAAATTTGATCGAGTTCATTCAAATTGCCTATCGGTTGTCTCCTGTTTTTCAAAATTAGGTAAATTTAAAAGAAACCTAAATCAGATGCGAAAAATTAGAAACATAAATCGAGTTCGAAAAAGATAAAATGTATTACCCTATGTGCTCGATCCACCAAAGTTCGTTTCCACTAATTGTTACTCGAGCATAATCCCATCCCGTGTCTGTTATATTTCTCAAAAGTTGTCAAACCCCCTATTTCTTCTTCAACGCCTCGTATTTGGCTGTAATTTGTTCAACAATGAACGATGATTCGTTCGGAACACCCACTAAAGCTTCATTCAATTTTATTGTTAACTTCTTATGATTTCCTTTTCGATTCCCCAGGCAGCTTAATAAGCTACGACAACTATTCAAAAAAATGCAGAATTTACGTAAACAGACCAAATTCTTGGGCTACGGCGGGAATTTCTCTATACATTCTGATCGACCTTTACGAGACAAAAAAATGTTAAAGAAACAGAAAAACTTAAAAAAAAAAAAAAAAAATTCTAATATGAAATGAACAAGAAATGATATAAAATTATCAGAATACTATGCTGTTACAATAAACACTTGAATTTAGCAGTGTAAATCAGTCGGACCGGACGTAGGTGTGTTCAATTTCTGTTCTAAAAAAATCGTACCGAACACGGAGCAGACCAAATTTTTTCTCGGAAAAATTTCGTTGTCCTAATTCGTGTCCTACATAAAATCGGTCGGACATGAACATATGTTTTACGGACACGGACACGATCAACTCGGTCAAACATGGCTATTTATATCATATTTTACTAGATTTTCTCTCAACTATACGCCAGATTACAAGTAATTCGGACGAATTCGGATGAGGTCGGACCGAACATGATTTTTTCACGTACAAATTTTGTTGTCCTAACTCGTGTCCTAAATGAAAATCGTACGAACGTATTTCAGTTACGGACACGAACGGGCGTCGGACATTTGAACAAAATTTACAACCCTACTTGAATTTAGGAATTTGTAGAAAGCAAGTGAGGAGAGTCATAGAAGAAGATGAATATGCATAAAAAGATTTTGAAATATGACCGTTATGAGGAGCTGTTCGCGTCCAATGCATTGGAACTTCCGGACGCGAACGACTCTTTCACAACTGTTTGTTTGAACCAAACGGTTCATTTGAACTGGTCAGTTCAGTAGATCCACGAAAAAGAATGCACCAATTCTTCTGTCCTCAAATTCAGTGTACCCCCGTGTCCTAATCAATCAGAGCCCCTCTGATTTTTAACTTTTGCACTTAAACCCCTGAATTGTTTTTGTACTTAAATACATAAAAAACGGATATGAGGAGATTTGATTGGAGGAAAACGGGGAAATGAGTATAGAAGAATTGGTCTCGAAAAAGAATGCCTTAGTCATGTTACATAGGATTAAATTAGATTAAAAAAAGAATCACAGTATCTGGATACGTGAGCGTTTTCTTTTCAGATATAGTAAAGCTTGGAAATTCAAGCATGCACGCATCCCTGTCTGCGTAGACAGCAGATTGGGCAAGCCCCATAAAATCCGACCAGATGAACCAAAGGATCCCGCATTCTTCTCCTTCGTGTCCCCTCATTTTCGCACTGCGTTTCTCTCAGAACAATTTAGATGTCATCAGAGCAACAAGTTCCGATAGTCGATCTGCGCAATCTAGCGCAAACCGACATTCAACGCCTAGCCACTTCGAACTCCAGTTACTTCAATATCGAGTCCCTACTCACCGTTATCCCGATCATCGATCCATCCACCTTCAACGAGTCTGCCAGCAGTCGCAAGCAGACGTTCTCCCGTCTTCCTCTGAAAACCAACTCGAAAAACGCTGTAGTCGTTCCCGACTCTAACGCTCGTCGCGTGGGTCGCCCGGTAAACCCTAGCCCTAGTTTGGGCCGTCGACCCCGCAATGACGATGAGGAAAACAAAGAGAATCTCCAGATCGTGTCCACCTTAAAAAATCTGTTTGCGATCCGTGAGAAAGGAGAGAGTATTGAGAAGTTGGATGGGGAGACGAGGAATTTGAATGGCGAAGAGATTGATTTGGAGGAGTTGGGGAAGAAGGTAGACTTGTATGACGAGGTGATTAGGGGAAGGACGGAAGGATTGGAAAAGGAAGATGAGTTGTTGGGTTATATGACGGCGTTGGATGGAGTGTGGGTTAGCAGTAGGAAGAAAAGGAAGATTGTGGATGCTGGAGTGTTTGGGTGCGAGTTGCCAAAAGGGTGGAAAGTGTTACTAGGACTAAAGAGGAAGAACAAGCAGGTGTTCCTGCATTGCCGGGAATATGTTAGGTATTGTTTCTTTTTACTTTTTAGTATATATGTGTTCATGTTTAAACTCAAACCAATGTGAATGTTATTTTTTGTACACTGTAGTGTGGTTTGGAGTGTAGTATGCATGTTAGGATCGATCTGCCAATGCAAGTCTTGCAGGTTAGAACACTACGATGTGTTGGTTGTTTGATTGATGCAAGCGAATTGTGTTCTAATTTGAATATATGATGCCTATGGAGTATGGGGATGTTGGATTTGATTAGTATATTTCAGCAGCAATGATTTTTCTCCAATATTTGCTCATGTTTCTTTCAGTGGATGTAATTTATCCATTATTTTTTACTGTCTCAATCATTGTCCTTAAAATAAAATAAATGAGAGGATATTCAATACTAACTACCATTCCGGTTTTAGTCAACTTGAAGGTGCTGAAATATGATGTTTTGCCGAGTTTTGATATGAAGAATCAAAGGTTTAAACAAATATTTGTGTATAAACAAAAATAGCGACTGCCATCAATATATCCACAAATGTTAAGCTTGTTAAACCATCCTCGTATTTTTTACCATGTTAATGCAGTGTATACCGTCTCTATACCTTTCCTTGCATTTTAATGTATCATTATATAACAAGCACTCTATTTATGATGGAACCTGCACCAGTACTAGAAACATCCAAGGTAAAAATGTGAACGCAACTTCATTTTATACCAGAGTGGTAATGCAATGATGTAAAAAAAAAAAAAACATGTTTTTATAGGCAACATATCTTGATAGAGGTAATTATTTTACACCACTTCAGTTCTTACACATGCAACATATGATAGTGATAAGCATTTGTTATCAAAAATATTGAAATCTTATGATTTAAATTCCGTTTACGGTAACTCTTTCTCTTTCTAACTTGATTTACATTCATATTCAAACATAGTTGAAACCAGAATTTAGGAAAATAGTTCAGTATGTACTTTATATGGATCTACAATTCTAGTTCTAATGTTTTCAAATCAAAACTAAAAGGGAACAAGAAATAAACTTTTGAAGTAATTTAAACATCAAAATCAATTTCAGAGTGCATATAAACTTTAAAATACGTATCTTTTGGATTTACAGTTTACGATTTATATTCCATTCCAATTTAAAAGTTTTGAATTTTATAATTTACAATTTAAATCTTGTTTTCAGAACCTGAACTTTGCATTGGTTGCTTTAGTGCCTAGCTAATTTCCAATACAAGTACTTTGAACATTGAATAAATATATAATCAAGCTATGTTCATTTTATGATGTTTATGTTTTTTTTTTCTTAAACAAAATCATCCAAATCATTCATCAATGCACATCCAACCTAACCTACCACTTCCATACATAAAATTTTGAACACTTATGATAAACTTATATTTCATTTATTTTTCAATCATTAATAATCTTTCTATTGTATATCATTTATGCAGTTTTAGGCCCGGTTAGTCATTGATATAACCTTACCTTTCTTTTGGATTGTATGTGTTTTAAAGGTCAAGTAGCTAAACAAATTTTGTTTTCCTCAAGATATAATTATAGTAATATTCAATTGTAATTTTGTTTTAATACCATATTACGTTTTGATTTAACATTACATGACTATCCACAATTGTGTAAAATACACATCAAAACAAATGTATGTCATTTTAAGTCCGCAATATATACTTGATAGCTTTGTCCCATCTTGAAATGCCTTAATCACAACATTTAGAGAGAGTGATAGTAACACATATATTGAAATTAACATATCCTTTTAAAAGAAAAAAAATCTAAAGTAAACTAGTTAGTTAATCTCGTGTTATTTTCTAAAAATAGACTTCAAGAAGTCGAAGGTCTTTGCTTACTTTGAGCCTCGAAGGTCCATTTCAAAACTGTTCGACAATCGAAATGTTTTTCCTACATTTTTTGTTGAATGTTGACCTTTTCATGTGGATATATTGCTTTGATATCAATATTCTTAATTGGTATCCTATATTATTGTTTGAAGTTTTAAATTTAAAATTCAGTCCCGATAATGTCATAAATCAGTCCTTCTCATAATTAGATTATAAATAAAACCATAAAACAAGTTATTAAAAGTAGAAGATATAAACTTGTGTTAGCGATGTTTTTGGTCACTAGCGTCACTAACGCCCGAATAGATCATGAGTCGATCCACAGTCACAAAATACGAAAGAAGTAATTGAACACAACTATTTTATAGTGGTTTAGCAAACTTTGGTCTACATTTACTTGAAATAATCTTTGATTATACTGTAGATTACTAGTACAGTTGTTCGTTAATGAAAATAGGGAGAATGAAGATGTAGTTGTCTCTTGAAAATGGTAGAGCTTCTTCAACGTAGTTTCCAAGAGAAGGTCCCATTTTCTAGTGTCAATGGCGGAGTATTTATAGACTAAGAGAAGCTTAAATTGACCCAGAAATTCACAGAAGAGCTCAAAGAGGTAGAAAGATCTAGGCTCGTAAGTGGGGCCCAGATCGTCACACCTAGGGGATCAGTGTTGATCCCTAGGGAGGGATCAAAACCATTCTCTAGGAATTGCCCCCAAATGAGAGACGATCCCTAGGATGGGGTACCATAAATCTCTTGTTCCTTCACATGTAATTTATCCTTTAGTCTTCGAGTTGTGTACATAACTTCGTTGAAGTTTGAGTTTCTGCACTTTGGATCCATACGATCCCTAGTTTTCTCATAGTATTTTCAAAGTGCTGTCTGAGTAAATCCAGTTGTTTGTAGCTTCATATCCTTATTCATACTCGATTCCGGAGTGATCAACCATCTTTTCAGGTTGTCTATCCCGAATGTTATGAACTTTATGTATCCGAGTTCATCAAGTAATGACCTTGTTAAAAGATGAGTTAACACTTACCCTCCAAAACATATCTCGCTATGAAAGATGTGTTTTGTACTGTCATAAGTTCATGATCTCTCTAGATTATTCATAAGTTCCATGGTTGCTTCGAGCTGATAGTCAAATCTACGATCTCACCGAATCATTAAAGATTTTCAAATTCGCAGTTGTTTCGAGTTGATATCCAAGTACATATCGTCTTTGGATGGATTCTTGGTGTTTTTGGACCTGTGCTGAGCATAGTCCACACTTAACGATAATAGCCTCTTTGAGCTTTTGCTCGGCATATTCCATACCTAGCGATCATAGCCTTTCCATGCCAAGCGTTATCCACTATAGGTGATCCTTGCTTTCTTATACCATGCATAATCCATACTTGGCGATCCTAGCCTCATTGGATTGTTGTCGAGTTTAGTCCATGTTCGATGATCCTGACTTCTCATGCCAAGTGTAACCCACACATGGCGATCCTAGCCTCGTCGGGTTCTTTACAAGCTTCATCCACACTTGATGATTCTGATCGAGTAGTCCCGTGCGTAGGATGGGTCTTGCCAAACATAAGCCATACTTGACGATCCTAGTCTCATTGGGCTCTTGCCAAGCGTAAACCAGTAGCTAGAACTGTTTGACCCTTGTCAATCATGAGCCATACTTGTGATCCGAGCCTCACTGGGCTTTTGCCAAATGTTATCCACACGACGATTCTATATAGTCAATTTTGACAAGTTCTTTACAAAATTGTCTATCCGTTGCCATGTGTAAACCACACACGACGATCCACTAGTGTATTAAAATTAGAAATTCGGTTATCAGTTTCATACTTGATAGGCATAAACCACACTCGCCAAATAATTTTATTAAAGTGCAAAATGCATTAGTCTTATTACATCAGAAATCATTAGTTTATCGTCATTTTTACGCTTGCGTAGAGATCTCGCCATTTCTCATTCAAATGTAAGTGGTTTAGACATTTTATTATAGATTCATTAAAATAAAAGCAATTGGAATGCTTTGTCATCGTTTAAGAGCATACAGATCTCCTTAAGATATTTGCACTCATTGTGTCATATCCGTTAATTCCATGTAACGAATAAGTTTCCTGAAAGCATGCTCACGCTCCGAAGGCTCACTTCTTGCTAGCCTCTAATGCAGAAGGCATTCCCTGGTGTCCATATATTTTCTTTCCAAACCGCTATTTATATCTGTATAAGAAAAGAATCTCGACCCTCTCATTCTTTTCGATTGGTCATATTCGTCGTTGACCTTTTGTTTTTCTTTGTCCTTTTCTGAGCCGGACGATCTTTTGTCCTTAGGGCCTCACGATCTGCTTTTGCATCTTCCTATCGTAAGAATCGATCAGCTTCTTGATAGAATCCTCCAAAATTCCTCAAGGGTCTTGTCCGAAAGAAACCTTAAAGTCTGAATTATCCGAAATCTCAGATATAGTCGCCAACAAATCAATTGATGAATTTGGCCGATCCACCTAAGTCACCGCTGCATCAAACCAAGCCAAAAAGTTCAGTGGACGTATTTGTCGTTGTTATGTAGTTTTTGTTAGACGAGGTCACCGCCTCTTTTTGCAGGAGTGTCCATGGGATTTTGTTAGAGATTTGCAATCATGACAAAATGAAGCGAGTCGTGATGTTGGTCGCCGAGGAATTTATGACAACTAAGGACATGCACAAACTAGACATGAAGGCACTCTAGGGTCTCGGGAGGCGAGGTTGTATTTGTTGTGACTTGGTCGTTGAGAGATGATGATGGGACGATGTTGTCCATGAGGCTTATAGCTTTTCATCAAGCTAGAGGATATGTCAGGAAAGAACCTAGTTTAAGGAAACCAAAACAATCAACTCTTTGCAGGTTGGAAGGTCGAAAGCGAACATTTCATTAGTTTGGAGATGATCCTGACACATGTCATGATGCCATGTGGGCTTATTGATGGACTTTATGTTGATTTACCTATTTATACTTTTGCGGAAAGAGTGGGAGCAATAGTTCTAGTTTATCAAATAGTTTCAATCCTTTATATGTTGAAACATGCATCACTAACTGTTCGAAGATTATAGTTTGAATTATACATCAGATAAATTATTTTTTAAGTTTTGACCTATAACCCATCAATTTTAGAAATAAAAATTATGTTGGGAATAAGTTGAAGGTGTGGATGACTCTTGATTTGTCAAAATAAATAATGCTACATCGGCTAATATTCCTTATTCTTTGATGCATTGACCAGCCCATTCAAAGCGTTCAGTCAACTTTTTATTTGCCTTAGGCAAAGACGCTAGACATAAAACTCATGTCTTAGCTCCGATAGCCATCGTTTAAACAAAAAGAAACTAACGGTACACGAATGACATAATCCTTTGTCGGACGTACATGTGCATCAAACATAAAATTTAGGTTTATTTTTCACCTTGTAAATATAGTTTCTCATTTTGTAATGCTACATCGGCTAATATTCCTTATTCTTTGATGCATTGACCAGCCCGTTCAAAGCGTTCAGTTAACTTTTTATTTGCCTTAGGCAAAGACGCTAGACATAAAACTCATGTCTTAGCTCTGATAGCCATCGTTTAAACAAAAAGAAACTAACGGTACACGAATGACATAATCCTTTGTTTGACGTACATGTGCATCAAACATAAAATTTAGGTTTATTTTTCACCTTGTAAATATAGTTTCTCATTTTGTAATCAATGAACCCAAGTTTGACCATTGACCAGAATCCTGTTTCAAATCTCGCAAATATCGCTCGAGATCTCCTCCGAGATCTCGTTTTGGGCTACTTCTGAAACGAAACAACAAATATCACTATAAATCTTCTTTCGAATATATCGTCCGATATATTACAATATCGAACGATATATCGACTGAAACAGAATACTGGAATATCGTCCGAGATCTTAGTTTTTTTGGTTAAAACTTAAATCTATGCCTAAACTAGAACAATAATTAAAAAACTCAAATCTAGCCATGATAATCTTTTGTTAGTTTATATTTTGCATGTTAAATGACAATATTGTATGTTCATATATGTTCTATAATTCTTATGATTTTAATATTCGTCTTTTTTACATACATGTTACCTATAAAATCATGTATTTTATGGTCTATTAATGCTGACTTTTTTTTATGTTTTGGATCCTTTTAATGTTTTATGTTTAACAATAGTTCTATTTTAATTATATTACAATTTAGAGTACGAATGATCTTTCGCAAAATAAAGAATAATAAAGTTATTTTGCAATTCATACCCGAGATGGAAATCCGAGATGAACTTTCATACTCGAGATGGAAATCCGAGACGAACTCCCAAGTTAGACTCATCTCGTCCGAGAACTTCCCCGATACGAGATCAAGCCTATAAAATCCCCTAGACGAAACGCGACCGATATCCGAGATTTAAAACCTTGGATGAGATATAAAGTATGTATTTTAAATGGCATATTCTCCTTTTTTCCAATGAGCTTATTCTAATTTTTGTTTAAATTTCCTACAAAACTTCAATAAATAAGAGTTGTAGAAGGTTTAAATGGTTTTTTCTTGGTAGACTAGAAAACATTAGGCTGCATCAATTATTCTTTAATGACCTATTTTGGATGATGACAAGCGATCACATTAGATCTACTCCTACTTTCATAAGGCAATAGTTCATCAAATCATATTTATTTGATTTCGTGTTAAAGGACATATGACTTACAATATTGTTTGTTTATTGAGCTATTGATTTTGCACCGCTGGATAAACCAACAACCATACCTTCGAAGATGATGGTTCGTCAAGAAATAAGGAACATCTAATGTGCTCATTTTTGGAGTAGATTTTATGCCTATGTTACTTCATGTTTACGATTCTTTACACGTTATCTTCTTTTTTATTGTAAAAAAAGTGTATTGAAATTTCTCTTGTTATACATTTTAATTGTTGGTTGAAATTTATTAACACAATTTTTTCATTGACGCATTCACTAACATAAGAACTTACTAATGTTAATTTATTTTTTTATTTATTTTTTTGAATAATTATTAGCTAAAATATATTATTGATTGTTAATTGAAATTCATTAATTACTAATATTAACTTTGATTGTTTAACTGTGAATTAAATTTAACAAATAGCAACTAATAATTTGTTTACTAATATTTATATTACTTATATGTTATATAATTAATAAAACAAAAAGGTTATTAACTTTACGTTTAAGGTGAATTGCTGGTCATAAATGCCCAGGGAACGCATTTTCAGTGAACCACTTTATGTTGAACTACCGTTTGGTGATTGTTGTTTGAGGACTGTGTCTAAGCTTATGTTTTGAATTTTTTTTTCTTGATCATTTTAGGATGACCCTTTTATCATTTTGACCAAATATTCCATGTAAACCTTTTTTTTGTCGTGAATTTTAAACTAATTCATAATGATTCATGTAAGCAACCTATAATTTTTCTTCAATTATTGATTCTTCGAATTCCACGATACAAAAGGTATATATGGAATATCTCATCTAAATAAATTATTAGTTACATTTCAATTCATTATTAAAAGTTCAAATTTAGTATTTGGTAACTATTAATAATGGATATTAATGTATTTTAGTTAATAATTACTCTTAAGTAATCATGATTAATAAATCAATATTAATGTTTTGGTTAATGCATCAATAATAGAAATTGCATCAATAAATTTCAGCAATGCCCAATATACAAGTGTAGAATAGTAGAAATTTCATTATGTTTTTGTCACAATAAAATAAAAACAATAATGTATCAAGCAGGATAAGACATTAAGTATGTAGGCATGAAGCCTAATAGCAAAAGGAGCATGTCATATGTTCCATATTTCTTGATGAACCATCATCTTTGCTGCTATGCATGTTGGTTTCTCTGGTGATGTAAATGTAACGAGGGCTAGTTGTTATCTCCCATAAACTGACAAAATAGGGCGTGGAATTGAGACTACTGTTGGGCTAGGATTAAAAGGAGGACTGGTATGACGGTAGTCGAGTTCCCTAGTTCTATCTTCAATTTCGTCAGCTTGAGTTAAAAAATAATAATTTGATGTAATGAACATTAAATATAAGATAAGATATTGTTGGCTACTGGAAGAAAGATGACATAGAAACTTTTTCTCAAAGATATCCATCGGTTCAATATTTTAATTTTCATCTTTAATGAGTTAGTAGTATTAGAAGGATGTTTCAATTAGTAACAAATTATTTTACTTACCACTGAGTTTTGCTAGTTTTAATATCTCATGTTTGAAAATAGAGGCGTGTATTAATTGCAATTTATACATGTAAGGCATTGTTAGATATACATTTTATTTGCAGTTAATGTTTAGTTAATGAAAATAGGTTTAAGTTCGCAACTTACAATGTAGTATGGTTTGTGCATTAGTGCTATTCAGAAATGTGTGAGTTTACTGAATGGGATTTTTGCATGTTACCATATGGAAATGTTTTCTAAGTATTTTTATACCATAAATTTCAAAGTTATTTTGTATTAAAGGGGGCAAAAAAATGAAATTGTGTGCAGTTATCCACATGGAAATGTTACTAGAGTGGGTAGATTTTTATTTTTAATTTATTCTTTGGTGTAAAATGATAATCTTTTGTCAAACAACAGATTTTAATTTTCAAATTTAATTATCAATATTTTTTATTATTTTGTTTGGATACATAGATGAGCAAATAATACATAAATCAATCAATATTTATATAATGTGTATGAATAATATTCTTTATTTTTTTTGAAAATTTATTTATTGTTTTCTTTTGTTCGAATTCATGAATGAACAAATTTTACAATATTATAGTTACTCACAATTATGGTTAATCACAATTTTGTTAATCACAATATTACAGTATCTTACAATAGTACAGTTAATCACAATTTTCCTTTTGCTCCCCCCCCCCCCCCTCTTATGATGCCGTTCCAACTTTGATGAAGTGCACTCAAACGCAATACTTAGTTCACTTCTCTCTCTGTTCCACTTAAGTACCTCTTTCTCCAACTCAGCTTTCATGCACTCATGGTCTACCTCAAAATATTGGTAGATAAATTAAGTAAGTTTTAAGAGGTTGTAACTAGGTTAGCATTGAATACATTAGATGAAGAGAAAGAAAAAAAAAGGAGAAGTCAAATCAATTATTTAACAATAGATGTAACCGAGCAGAGCGCTATCTTTGGTGGGGACTAAATTTTATCTTTTAACTTTTGTATATTATCGCAGGGCTACCGTAATTTACTCTTTATTATTTCAAACTGTAACTATTTTTGCTTCCATTACTTGATGGTTTCTCTTTAGTCCTTTAGATTGCTACTTTATTACTTACATTTCCTCTAAATCAAAGAGTGGGTATGTGCATTTGTTAAGATTTTTAATCTCAAATTATATGTCGATGCATATCTTGGGTTTAGTTCTTAACATCTTAATGAGATGAGCCTCAAACAAGTTAAAAGTTACATTTGAAATTTTGTCTTGTTCAAATGAAAGGAATGGATTTCTGGGGAGATTTCAAGGGAGCTGAAAAATATTTAAAACTCTGATATGTATATTTCAGCTTTTATAATAAACTGAAATTTAAGTTCATAGTATTCTGCATTCAATGTTACAACACTAAATTTTGTACACTGATAAAATTCATGGAATGAAAACATTAATTTGGGCTAATTTAATGTTTTACATATCATACTTATTGTTGTCATAGTTTTATGTCATCATTCGACAACTTCATGTGAAGGATATCATATGTAGATTCCAAGATAATCAAATTAAACAAATAGAAATTAAATGGATACATGTGAAGTCAAAATATGCAGAACAACACAAAGAATTAAATCAAAAGACACAGACCATCACAATATGTACTTGGGTATATATTTAATGCAGTCTAGAATAAATACTAGAGACTTGAATAGAACTATAACTTGATCTCATACTTGATACTTCTACTTATACTGAACAAAGCATCAGGTAAAATGTATGCTACAAACAAGACATGCAATTTTCTTTTTAAAACCTGTACTTTTTATTTAATTGTTCTCACTTAAACTCCTTCAAAATAACAGCAAAATCTTAGCATATTTTACAAAGCACTCAAATGTCTTAATAAATATGTTAACAAAAAATACGAAGGCATATTGATTCATCATCTTTCCATTTATCACCAAAATTTCTACATACAACCAAAAGGAAAATAAATTCAGAAATAAAAACTAAGATCTTAAAGCATATTGATTTCTCTCTCTCCAAGCTTGTGAGAATTCATTGTCATGGTTGGTGCTTTTATAAACTGTCAAAAAAACTTTTTCATATCCTTAAGAAAAACGTGTACAACCATTACATACTAGGAAAAAAAAGAAAGAAATTAACAGCTGACAAGTGACTATGGAACTAGGAGGCTTGCCCTCATAAATCATGTGAACTGGTTTCGCGTCTTGTTTGAAAGGTGTCAGCATTTCTACCACTTCAAACATCTCTCTTTTATACATTTTAGATTTTGAGTGATGATAAAGATTATATATCATCTCAAAGTTGTTATAAATCAACTTTGCTATCCATTTCTTTATTTCTAAGGTGCATTACTGGCAACTTACCGGAATTTGATCTTTAATTGTTCTAAATGATACCACGTTTTTGCTATAGTAAACATCTGTACTTGTTTGAGCAAGAATACAAGAACTGATAATGCTTGTAACATTGCATGATATCTAATGTCATTTTCGTGTGTGTTAGATTTTGTGACAAAATCGAGCATCTACCTTTCAACTTTGATCTAACTTGTACCATCTTATGTAATACTTCTAATGGAGGTGACTTATTAACCCATTTTATGCCATACATAAATTGACATTTTTGCATTCTTTACCATATTATATACTTCTTTAAATAATCTATATTTCTTGCACTTAATAATATGCTTTTGGGAATTTTCTCATTATTTTGGTGTGTGCATATTTTGGGTTAAAATGGAATAAACAGACAGGATCAGTGCACTTAGGTTTATTTGGTTTCGACAATTAATATAAGTGAACATTAAAAAGGCTCATTCCTAATGACTAAGTCTTACAATTCATCCCTATCGTGTATTTTCCTTTATAATCAAGTCTTTGTTCATTGCCATGTTAATAACAATGATTATATCTGCCGTTATTTTGCAGACTTCTTAGTCAGTTCTAATTAATACCCATTCTTTCATCATTTATAGTATGATCAATCACTTGTTAGATTGCATAGCTTGTCTCTATTATTTTATTGAGTCATGCCTTTTTTATTCCTATTGTACTTATGTCAGTCTTATTCAGAAGTCAGAACCCTTATCTTGTCCTTAAACGAGGATGCAATCATCAATATAATGGAATTAAAATGGGTGCATGAGCTGAGTTTACTGAAAATAATGAAAACATTAGATCAATGAAAATTAAGATGATTTTGATGATTCAATGATCAAATGACAACTGTGATTATGTAGTGTCTTCTTTAATGGTTTTTGGATGTTGTGCAAGAAAGACAATATAAATGGTGTTGCTTATAAGGTAGGAAGATTTTCATATTTCTAATATGATTATAAAATTATTGTCTATTATGATCGAACATTTATTATTTTCGTAAAAAGAAGCCAGGCTTTAATTTGGTTTAAAAAGGAATACCCATTCTCGCACAATTAGAACAGTGACTTTAATATAATAAATACAAGTCTTAAGGTAGTTGACTCACTATTTGTTAACAAGTCATGTGCTAAATAATATGCATATTAACGGAGTATTTGGTGTTTTTTTATTATCTTTCCATCGAAAATGAAGATCGATCTTCCCTTTTTACAAAGACTAAACCTTATTTGTATTTGTGTTTGTTTTATCACTTTGAGTCTTTGTAATAAATGGAAACTGTGTCTATAAAGTTGTTAGCATTTATTGATACACTTGAAATGAACAAACTTTATAGAAGCTGAAAAGAAAATTTTAAGCATCCCTTGTTTCTAAAACTGTACTATGTGCATTGATTTATGAGAAAAAAGGGTAGTTACATGTATAAGTTAAGTTTCTATAAAGTTATTAAAAATATAATTACAAGAATAAATAATGAAAAAAACGTCAAACTGTCTTTTACATGAGATGCATTAATATGTATCAATTTATGATTCAAATACACCAGTTCGTATTGAATGATACACTGTATAAATTAAGTTTTTACATAGAAATGCAAAATGATAAAATTTTAAACGAATTAATTGCATTTAATCGGCAAATGAACCTCTTTCTCAAGAGAAATTTCAATTTTTTTTTGGCTTGATTATATTATAAATGTTGCACTGTATGTCAGTGGAATGATTTGTATATATGATTGAATGGTGAAAATGGGTAGTTAATTTGATCATTTATTTGTTATTAAAATATATGTATTTTTAGAATATTATTTTATGAACTTGACTTTTGCATATAGAAAATGTCCTTCATTTAAAAGCTCACGTTGTGTGTGTTATGATGTGATATAAAATCACATTTAGAGAAAATAAATATAATAAAAGGGAAACACATACTTGGACTCGCTTAGAATAATGTGCATAAATAGATATACATATTGTGATAAAAGAGAATATTTTTTTTAACTTGGATGAAAAAATTTATTTGTTGTCACATAGATGAGGATTTGAGCACTAAGTGATCTTTTGTTATAAATATATACTTGTATAAGAGTCTTTTAATGTAAGGAGAATGGTTTTATCGTTGTCAAATTTTAGACATTTTCTCTTGTAATCTTTGAAATTAATGTCTGTTTGGAGAAATTTGTCTGTTGTTATTTTTCTTCACTCTTAATCTCTTCTCAAATCCAATTACAATGGGATACTTATGGTAACCCTAACAATAGTATAATAGCATACTGCACGAATTTTTCCGATGAAATTTCGGTTATGAAAATGGTATATGTTGAGAATTTTAATGAGAGAAATTGTGGGTAATGGAAGATGAAGAATTTTCCATACCTCAATGATCTTCACCTTCGCCCACCATTAGAGAACAAAGTGAGAACACTAGTAATGTATCTGAAACACAACGGAAAACTTTGGATAAGAAAGGTGTAGCGCTATCTAGTGTTTTCAGGTGAATATATTATTTCATATTGCTGCTAATGGAATATTTATTTTTGGATTTTTGAAGAATCTGGTAGGATTCCAAGGAAAAATTCTGCAACAAACAAAAGTTCATCTAGTTGAAAGATCGATGAATCTAATGCTTAAGGAAAATTGGTCATTAGGAGATCATCATAATGTTTTTCAAGCAATTATGAATCAATTGGCAACCAAATTATAAGTTAGACGATGAGACACGTCTTGATGTTGATGAATTTATTGCTTAAGAGTTGAAAACATTTGTGATGGCATCAAACAACTCAAATCCAGTTGGAGTTGTTTCAACACATCGACAATTGATGGTCAGCTTAATGACGAGATACAAAAGATAAACCTAATGAAAGGAAATGATCAAAATGGAAGGTAAGGTGGAAAACAATTGAAGTACATCCTGCAAGTGGGGATAGCCATACAAATATAGAAAGCCGCTTAAATAGATCAAATAAACAAATCAATTATAAAGGGGATTTCATATGTTACTACTATAAAAATCTCGATCACCATCCGATATTTTGCAACAAGTTTAAAAGGGATTTAAAAATGATGAAAGAGTTAGAGAAATGAAAAGATAAGCTTGAGGAAGCAAGGGATGACAGGGCGAGTCTCAATATTAGTAAAGAGATTTTGTGTGGACGGTAAAAAGGGAGGAGTGAGTTCTTAAATCGAGTGGATATTTCTGTATGTGCAATCAAAGTGGATCATTCATTGACTATAAGAAACAAGAAAGAAAGGTGAAGTCCGCTAATGATGGAGATGTCGAGGCGAATGCTATATTTTTGGTTAGGCTAAAAATGCACGATAGAAGAGTAGCGGAACTAATGAGTGTTAGGCAATGCCCAAAAAATAAAAAGTATCTTGTTTCAATAAGGTAGTTAGATGGAAAAAGTTGCAATTTTTCAGCCGAGTCGGAATGACAAGGGTTTGGAAGGTAATATGGATGTGTTGTTCGCTAAAAGGGAAATCAATCATGTGTACAAATTGCTTGGAAAATACGATGGGGAGTGAAGTGACTTCTTAAAGTGGTGTTGGAAAGGGAAATTTGTTTAAATAAAGGAGTCAACAGCGGAAAACTATATGGATGCCTTTTTGATATTATAAGCAGTTAAGGTTTACTGGTGATATACATTTTCAACTGGGAGTATACAAATTAGATGTTTTGGTTGACTTGAAAACCGAATATGAAATGAAGGGATACAATTTTGCATTAAGGTGAAGTATTATGATTTGTATCGTGATACTATATCACATTTAGAGGGAACAAATATATTTAAAAGGAAACACATACTTGTAGGTTTGCCTATTGTAATAAAAGTGGATTTTGATTCTTTAAATTAGATTTAAGAAATTTACTTGTTGACATATAATTGAGGATTTATGCATCCAGTGATCTCTTATTATAAATACATTTGTACAAGGGTGTCATTTAATGCAAGGAGAAGGGTTATTGTTATGGCATTTTAGGGATTGCGGTTTCTTCTCAACTGTTAGGGCTCTTGTAATCTTTCATTGAATCAATGAAGGTTTTGTTCATACGAATTTGTTTTTTTATTGTTTTCTTTCACTTCTTATCAATGAAATCTAGTTGTGTAGAAATCCCTGCGATAACCTTAACACGTAATTTAGTGGCATAAATGGATCTTTAATTCTAATTTTCTATACCAAGAAATCATGTTTGAAAAATCAAGTTTGTAATGCTATAAATGGTTCTATTGATCTATCAATCATGAGGAGACGTTTTGAATGTTCCGAGTTTCACCAATGACGTGTGGTTCAAAATCTTTAATTGTACGATTTTATTTGGTTTTTGTATAACTTTTCTTTATTGATTTGTCAGAAATTAAAAACCATAACATATATTATTCTCTGGTAGATTAATTAAAAAAGCAAATACACTAAAAAAATACATCAAATTGTTTATTGGACTCCCAACAATATTCAATTGAAAAGGGTTACTTGTGATTTTTGATACATGGATTTATCAAATCATAAAGAAATGAAGGGTTCTTAAACTATAAATGTAGATCATCTTATCCAACAACCAAAAACCAATCGAATTAACTAACATTGATTTGGTATTTTTTGGGTTCTATTTTGCAATTTCAATTCAATTTATCATATATTTCCTTAATAGGGGTTGAACAGGCTAACTGCACTCTTCTGCTTTTGTGGAAAAAATGAGCATATATTATCTTTGAATTAACCGCACATTTAATTTAAAACTAATTACTTCTAGAAGTAAATATATTATTGAAGTATACATAAACCTCTATTGCTTTTTATGAAAGGAATATTACTTGGAAGGACCTGAAAACATTTGTTGACGGGTCTAAATATATTTGTTACCTCACCCGAGAAATTTATTTCTATTATTTATTTTTTCTTCAAATTATCCTAATTCAAACTTCCCGACATATATATTATGCAATATGTTGAACTTCACCGGTAAAATTAGGATTTTACTGCACTAAAAATGAATTTACTTTCAGTACTTAAATATTTCAGTTACTAAAAACCTAGCTGCCTTATAAAGTGTCAAATGCTATAAACTGCCATTTTCTTTTGACATTGATATATATTAGTGCATAATCCATGAGTTGCATACGAGAATATTGTAAAAAACAATATCAAAATTTTAAATACATTGTTAGAGTTAATTATTTATAATGTAATGATGATGAATTTGTTAAAACAAAATATTATTGAATCCATTTTTTATTTTTGCTCAGTTCTTTAGTTTTTGCTTTGTGATTTTTATAACTTTTGTCCTTTTTTAGATAAATGGATTACATGCTAAATTTTATTATTTTCAAAATTTCTATGCTGCTAAAAATAATAAGTAATGTTAATTAATAACATTAAATTTGTTGATTTAACATCTAAGATTTTGTCAGTCTGTCTTACATATGTATATTTGTTAGAGTTTATTTTCAATTGGCATGTGATATTATTTTACTTTCTAACTAATAATTCTATAATTTCCTTTCTAATGCAATTGAAACAAATAACATATTTATTGCAAAACAAGACGTTAAAACATTTTATTTTGTTTAAATTAATTTTGTAGAAAATTAAATTGTTAAATTGAAATTGAGATAACAAAATATGGATAAACAGAAAAATGCAGGATAGAATATTAACGTAAAGATAATAAGTTGAATTAGAATCATGAATTGCAAGGACTCAAATATAGTATACCAGAGAGAATAAATAAAAGCAAAACTAGTGTCATACTTTACTATTGTTTCGTAAAATAGTTAGGCATGTCGGTAAAATAATAGAAAATAATTAAGTGTCATACTTTACTATTATTTCATAAATAGCTAGGCATGTTGGTAAAATAATTAAGTATATTGATTGTTTTTGCTTCCCTTAAATTATTAGGGGAGATTAAGGAGAAACATTTAATATGATGCAACTAAGGAGAACATAGCATTTTATTTTTTCTATTTAACTATTATTTAATAAAATCATACATATATATATATATATATATTAACATGTTATGAACAATAGATATGAATATTTAAGTAATAACTATCTAAACTAATATCTTTTAATTTTAAAAGTGTACTTTTGTAACTTAATATGTATGATATTCAATTCATTTATATCTACGAGTATTACGGTACGCGCTTCGCGTGTGAATTATGTTTTTAGAAACTGTATATGTTTGGCACTTTCAAGAGTAATTTATTTGCATGAATATTTAGTTTTTTTTAACGTCGAAATCATGTGTAATTAGTTTGAATTTTTACTTCTAAGTTGCAATATCTATTATTTTTATTTGTTTTAATTTTTATTTATGTTGTTAATTAGTAAAAAGATGTTGCAAATAAATGTTTATTTGTTAGATCCTATTTTTTTTAGTGATATTAGGATTTGTTAATATTTGTAGAAATGCAGCTTGAATTTGTAAAAAGCTTTAACTATTATTAGATTTTATTTTTAAATGATATATAAAGATAAAAATATATAAGGTTATTTTTTTTGGGATTTTGCGGTTGGCCTAAATATTTGTGTTGTGTTCAACTATTAATAAAGATTAAATAAATATGAATAAATATTTTTACTATGGACCTTTGTATGTTACATAGCTTTTTTGTTAATAAAATAATTCATAATAATAATTTTTAGATTAAATAATATTATATATTACACATCGAACTTGATTAATATGTATAATCCTAACTAGTTGATAATAATTATGTAACAAATTCTAATCTTCAAAATGGTTTATATAGGTAAAAATTAGTTTAAAATGATTTTTTTAATATAATTTGCATGTAAAATATGAAATTTAACTAATTTAAACATCTTAAATAAGTATAAAAGATTATGAAAAAAATAATATTATTGTTATTTCTAAATATTTATGTTTAAAATAATATTTTATAATCATTTATTTTAATTTTACAGGAATATAGGCACATTGACAAACTTTGAAAAAAAAATAGACTGAAGGACATCAAGTTTCATTTTTAAGTTGAAGGACAAACTTTGAGCAAAAAACTAGGTTGAAGGAAAATGCTAATTATAATTAACATCATTCTTCAGCCTATTTTTTTGCCAAAATCTGTCGTTCATCCCAAAAATGGAACTTGGTATCTTTCAACCAATTTTTTTTAAAGTTTGTCATTCTCCCTAATTGCCCCTTAATTTTGATATACTATAAGTTAAATATAATACCTACTATTTCATATATATTTAACATTTGTAAATAATTTTTATATTATTAGTTTTTAATTTCAAATATATTTTTATTCTAAAACGACTTTTTTTTTTTTTTGTGAATATATACATGCATGCGTATAACGATAGCTTTAAATATGATTTTACGAAATTGATGAGAACCAAAATCTAAATCATAGCACATGATAATGTAAAAATGATAAATGATAATTGAGGAGAATAATAGTTGTTTTCAATCTATTAAATAGGAGTAAAGGGAAGAGTTTCTCACTTTCATTGCATATAAAAGTTTTCAGCTCTCTCCATAATTCTCACTAAATATTTATTTTCAAATACTTGCAATTTTTCATTATTATGATTGTCATAAAATTTTGTTAATCCTCTCATTAGCATTTTACATTTAAATATATAAACAATTATTTACAAAATTATCTTAGGTGTTATCGTGTTATTTTACATTCAAGTCCATGTTTCTAAATTAATTGTGTGATCTTAAATTTGAGTTTCATTATTTATTTAATTAACCAATATTTATTTTTTGGTTTAATAAAAAGTTGATAATTCAATGCATTGTATACCATACTTGCATTGACAAAATATTTCATTCATATCCATATAACATAAAATTTCGTAGTTATTTATATTTAGTTCTCTTGCATTATACATTCAACTTTAAAATTTGTATTTTTTTGCAATGGAAAATATATGATAATATTCGTTCTAAAGTTCGCATTTCATTATAAACAAATATATACAACTTTTTTTATAAAAATAGACACATTACTACACATATACACATTTTTTTCATTCTAAATTTAGTGCACATTATCTTTAATAAAAAAATTGTTAAGAATGACACTAAATTAATGAGAAACGATGAATATAATAGTTTGGAATTTTGAAAAATAATGAACATTTAAAGAGTTATTATGTTTTGTGAAAATGTTAAATTTTGAATATGCATATTTGTAGTTTACTTTAAAATGGATACAAATATACAATATTTTAAATAGAAATATTTCTTATTATTTTATTGCCTTTTGAGTCAGAAGTTAATGGTTTTCGATCTTTTTTGTTATAAATTAAAACTAATTGGGTACAAAATAATGTTTTGAAAATCAAGTTATCAATTTTTGTAGAGTCGAATTAAGAATTAAGAATATGATTGTAACGTTTCTTTTAATCAACATTTTTTAGTTATTAAATAAATAATTTATTTATTTCTTTGACAATGTAATATACCTATTTATGATGTTGATATTAACTTCAAAAGCCTTAAATCATAAGGTTTATCGACTCCTTAGTATTTCACTTGTTTTAAACAAATGTACTAAAACTAAATGTGAAAACTTAAAATCTATGCATATAAATATTTATCTATTGAAATTTGTAAAAATATTAGTTTTAAAATTAATCAAGAATATTAATATTCATTTATTTTCTTGACAAATATTAAGTATTAATTTTTTTTAATATTTAACTCATTATAATCTATAAAAATGATAAAAAAAATTACATAAACAAAAAAATTAAATCATATAACGAAAGTTACATACTTAAAATAGTAAGTTTAATGCACAACTCAATCATCACAACAAATTCACCATATATTGTATAATAAATTCAATTCTTTATATATACTTATAGAACTACAAAACAACGTTGGGTGCAATGCACATGCTACATACTAGTAATTAATAAACTTAGAAACATTGGACATGGTTAAATAAGGTTCCACAGGGAGTTTTCGGTAGGGGATCGTCAAATTATTTACTATACTTATCAAAGCAGATAATGTAAGCAGAATTTCCTACTTTCAAGTCCATTCTCTTTATTATCATTTTACATTTATATGTTGATAACTAATAATTTATATTATTATTTTTAATACTCTCTTTTATTATGTTGTTTTACATTCAAGTTCGTTAATAAATGATCTAAAATTTGAATTTTGAAATAAGTTCAACTAACTAATATTTATTATTTGATCTAATAGATCCTAAAAATAATAATTCAGCATATTGTATGTCTTGTTTACATTGACAAAAATTATAAAACTAATATTTCATTCAAGTCCATACAAAATTTTTAACAATTTCACGCTAAACTATCTTTAGTTATTTTACATTATTCTACATTCAAATTTGCATATGGTGCTTACTATAAAAAAAATGCATGTAAATTTTCTTGTTAAACTTGGTATATATTATATATATATGCATAATGTTCTATGCTTTTAAAATTGTACATCAAGTGGATTCTTTATAAATTTTTTTAGAATAATATTACATTAATGACAAGTAATGAATACCATAGTTTGTAACTTCTAAATATTTGAATATTTTTTGTTAGTATCTTTTCTAAAAATGTTAAATATTACTAATGTATATTCATATTCATCATTTATGTCGATTAATAGATTGAAATATACGATATTTCGATTAGAGTTGTTTTTACTTACGTTTGTTAATGCCTTTGAAGCATATGTTAATATGTTCTTAAATTTTTTATTACAAATTCGGATTAATGAGGTATAAAAAATGGTTTAAAAACCAAGTTATCATTTTTACAAAAGTAAATAACAATATAAATCTGTAATGTTCCTTTTAACATGCATTCCATTTTGTTGTTAAAGAAAATATTTGTTTATCACTTTGGTAGTATTATGTACTAACTTTTGATATTGATATTAACTGTAAGAGCTTAAAATGCGTAGAAATATATTGATTCATTACTATTACAGTTTCAATTGTAAGTTTTTTATGTTATTTCACAAAGTAATATTTGAAATACAATTTGTGTATCATTTATCTTTCATAAAGGTAATAAAGAAAATATAATAAGTGCATGTATGTGTGTATATAATTATGTATAATTATATATATATATATTTATTTATCTATTAAATATATAAAATCGTTAATTTTAAAATGAATTTACAACACCTACTTCCATTTATTTTATTTATAATAGTAAATGCTTAAAAAATTATATCAATCATTATTATCGATAATATGACAACATTTTTTTAATATAAATAAATTACATAAATAACATAACAAAAATTCCGTACTAAAATAACAATAAGGTAAATTCATTATTCAGTTATCTTAATAAGTTCATCATATATTATATAACAAATTCACTTCCTTTAAAAATGTATGATTTTTTTCTAATCGTACCGTATGCAATGCACATGATAAACTCTTATGTAATAATATAGATCGAATTCATACTTACGCCAATTTTCTCTTTTCTTAATTCTCTCATGCTAATTATTTTCAAAATGACCACTTCTATTTTCATCTTGTTTTACACATCTCATGCCTCATTCAGTTAAAAATAATCGTCGCAGTTCGCTTTTTCTTCACCTCCAATTCATTCCGTGAATACCCTATTTTCTCCATAAATCGCATTCATATATGATGTGCTTCATTCACGAGCTACTCTCGGTCTGAATCAATTTATACTTCAAACCTTGCTCGATTCAAACTAGGTTATTATATAAATCTCACCAAGTCCGAACGAGGTTATTACATGAATCTTGCTTGGGTCGAGCGAAGTACGCGAATACCCTATTTTTCCTTAAATCACGTTCATTTATGATGTGCTTCATTCATGAGCTACTCTCGATTTGAATCAATTTATTATACAAACCTTGCTCGATTCAAACTAGGTTGTTATATAAATCTCGCCCATTCCGAACGAGGTTATTACATGAATCTTGCTTAGGTCGAGCGAAGTATTTACATAGACCTTTATAAATAAATTACCGAAGTGTAAATGGACACATGCAATGTATGACCTTTCAAAACATTTTAATATAATTTATGATCTCTAAAATTATTAGTTGTCTATAAAATCTTGTCAACCTGTTATATTACTCATCTTTTATAACTCTTGGAGTTATATACTCTTATTCGATGTTTGAAATATTACATTTAAATACACACGCTTAAGTTAATTAACTATCCTAACTTAAACAATTCAAAATAAACTCAATTAACTACCATTCATTGTTTTGTCTATCAAATCGTAAAAAATAACAATTTCAATATGCATGTCATACTGGTAATAAAATATGGAAAATTTTCTTGTTTAAATGTAATAATATATAAGTCACATAATAAACATTAGTCACATAAACATTGGAAATAATTTGTATTTGTATTTTATCTATCTAATTCGTAAATGTTGGGAACTACTTTTATTTATATTTTATCTATCTCAACAAATTATCTATTAAATAAATAATAGTAGGACAAAGAGTTTCTAAATCCCTCATTAGTTATCTAAGTTAATTGTATAGGTTTTGTCCCCGTTCTTTAGTTCTCTCGTATTTTTTATTGCGTAAGTTTTAATTTCACAATTGTACACAATGTTTACTAATTCTTTTCATGGTTTTTACACTTGAATACCTATTTTAATGACAATAAAAGGTCTCTTTGATTCGATCTTCTATTATTGCACTTTAGTCAATAAATGGAAACTAATTAATTTAATAGTTTACTTTAAATTATTTAAACAAATTTTAGTAACTAATAACTATTCATTTGTCCAATATATCTTAAAACCTATCAATTTTTATATGTATACCACATTAATGTTAATAAAGGGTAAAATCAAATTTTAGTTCAAATATAAATTACATAAATCTTACACATGTATACACACGCACACACACACACACACATAAACGAGGATGAAAAGTGTGATATATAATTGATAACGAAACATATTTATCATATACTACGTAGTTAAATGCTTAGACTTTGGTACAAGAGATCACAGGTTCCAAACTTGCATAATGAGATTTGAATACATATAGACGCCTAATATGTTGTATACTATATAAGACTTGTAGTACTAAATATACTACCATCTAAGTAGCCAATTATTATTTTTTACCAATTTTTTTTTAATAATGCTTTCAAAACTTATTGTATGCAATGCACGAGTTACACACTAGTTAATTAAAAAAACGAAAAACTTCATGAAAAAATAATATGAGAGATCATGAAGAAGAGTATTTTCTTTTGCTTTACTGTATTAAATTGATTAATAAACTGTTCAATAAATTCGATTAGATGAATGGTATATAGATTTTGTTTTAGGTAGCCCTTGTGATAACGATAAACTTATCAAAAATTAAATTTGTAATAACAATGTCTTATTGTATTTTGTTCATTTTGAAGGTTGCATATTGAAATATTTATCGAAAAGAACATGTAATACAATCAAATTATTAAAGGAATATTTGGCTACAAATTAAACTGGAGATAAGAATTGAAATATGAGAAACTTTATTAATACTGAATATTAGGCTTAGGTCCTTAAAATCAAACTTAATGCACGGAGGCTCCTTCTAAAAAGATTGTAAATTAAGTCTTTGGAATTTAATTACTGAATAATTGCATACAATTATGCAGTTATTCAGTGAATAATTGTGGATATTTCCGCGAATTTTCATTGAATAATTGTGAAAATATATGTAATTTTTGGATATAGTTGAATTAATATATGCAATTATTCAGTAACTTAATTTAGGGACCTAATTTGCATATATTTTTTTTGCAATGATGTTTGGTATATTTTGAAACTTAATAGGGATTTTAGCCAGACCATCTCTTATTAATATTTTAATTTTGTTCAATGTTATTTTACATTTAAACCCGTTTATATTTTAATAATCTATCGTGATGCAACTTGGAGAAAAATAACCAATTATTTTCCCTAATAACCATTAGCAAATGTAAATTAATTACTTTGTTTTTTTTGCTAATATGAAAAGAATTATATTGTATAAAATTAAAAAGAGTGAAACGTAAATGAACATATGATCATATTTCTATCACTTAATTAAAGAAAACTACATTTGGCATTAAAAAAAAACGAAAGTGAATATTAAAGGAAAAAGAACTGAAAAGTAGAAATAAGAATTGAAATATGAAAAATTGTATTGATACTTAAATTTGTTAAAGAATAATTTATATTTTGAATGTTTGATTCATATTACGATTATTTTCCTTTGTGATACAATTTGAAGAAAAACGTATTCATGTATATGTATGTATGTATATGAATATGTATATGTATATGTATATATACATATACATATATCTTAAAATACGTATAGCAACTGTTTTTCTAAGTAGGAGTGAAACATAAATGAACACATGATCATATTATAACAATTAATTGTGAAGGAAGTTAATCATGATATGGAAAAAAGTAAATGTGAATAATAATGTAAAGATTATAACTTAAGAGAAAAAATTAAATTGTAAGAACTTCGCTGTAACTAGAGAGAATTATAAAAAGAAAAGCAAATTTTTCTTAGTTTACCCTAATGTAACAGATAGTTAAGTACTTCTGTTGTTTGCATCCAAAGATAAATTTTTGATAAATATCTTTGCAGAATTGAATGTAAATTAGTGGGATAGAACTAAGGAGAGAGCTTTAAATGCTTCCGCTTTACTATTAGTCTATTATTTAGTAGATTAGTATACTTCTTCATTCTATATAGTAATGTTTTATATTTCTATATCACAAACTCGTATAAGTTTCCCTCACATACTTGCAGTTTATAGGTTCCCTTGACCCTGACTTGAAATATGTTAAAACCAGCATTTGTCTCTATGAATGTCGAACCCTGACACTCTTAGTTAAATGCCAAACTCCAGAATAACAAAAACATGTTTGTATAAGCTGGCATGGGAATCATGTCATTACTTTATAATAACAAAGACTCGGGATAGCCCTAAATAACCGTGCAATTTCAATCTTTTTAAACAGCGGTCTTTTAGGTTTTGAGAGTCAGGGATGCTTTAAGTTGCCATCAAGTGTGACATGTTCCAAAATTACCGTATAATATGTAGCCGAAGATCATAAATACTTCCATAAGCATTTACTAATGCCTAAGGTGGCAAAATTGTACTATAAAATTCTGTCATGGACACAAGTTCATGTATTTACGCCAAATCCAATTCTAGTTGTTTCCCAAGCTAAAACATGTCCAAAATCCAACGTCTTGATGGATCGGTTCTGATCCATTTACTTAGACAATGTTTTCTTTGTTTACCTTCCAATCGATCTACCATTGCCCATGACCCCCAAAAATGCTAAGGTCAAAAAATTGGATGGATTCGTTCCATATGGATCGACGCCAATCCACATACCTACCCAAAATTGGCTGTCTTTTGTCTTGATCCAAACTTGATTGCAGCTTATAGTTCCCTGATTTGGAATATGGTAAAACCGGCATATGCCTCTATGAATGTTATGAACGCCTGAAACTCTTAGTTAAATACCAAACTTAAGAATAGCACAGACATGTTTGTATAAGCTGACATGGGATCATATCATTACAAAATAATAAAAGTCAAAATTGCCCTAAATAACTATACAATCTCAATCTTTTTAGGCAGCTATACTTGAGGTTTTGACAATCAAGGATTCTTTAGGTTTCCATCAAGCCTCACACATTCAGAAGTTACTATCTAATATATAGCAAAAGATGCTAGATACCTCCATCGGTATTTATTAATAATTTATTATCTAAGGTGACAAAACTTTGCCATAAATACTAAAGGCAACTTGGTGATATGAATCTGTGTGATTTTAAGACACACACACACAACACAAAGTTTAGTTTCCAAGCGGCAAGTTGAATCCAGCAGCATGCATAGCTTGATATTCATAACCATAACAGTGCTGTGACTTGTAAAGAAAGTTATTAACCCAATTGGTCTACTCTCAGCAAACATTTCTACCGTGACTCTATTTGAATATTAGTTCAATAAGTCAAATTACTTGAAAGCTTCTGTCGTGTGATAACCACCATTCAACTACTACAACTGCTTTTGTTATGTAGTTTGTGAACTAACGTCGTAAAAGTTGTAAGTTCATACCATTTAGTTTATAAACCAAGCCCCCTCACAAATGTTGTGATATGATGATTATGTGTTGTAGGTTCCTTGTTGATGACTGATACTTTTTTATGTTTAAGTATTGGTCTATCAAGTCAGTCCAAAATTATTATTCTATACATGTTGTCAGTAGCTTAACTCAGTCCTTAGTGTAAGCATAGAACTTGCATGGTGATTATTTTGTTTCAGTATTTGATTTCCTATTATTTTGCTTCTAACCGACAGTCCAAGTGGAAAGCATTTCGCCAGTTGCAAAGCTGTTTCTTCATACATTCTCTTTCTGAATGGGCAGCATGATTCATCTCAGCAAACCTCGGCTCAGCATGCCCTCCCTGCCTCTGAGACGGCCAAAGCTCTTGTAAATGTAAGTCTATTCAAAGTGCTATATCAAACTTCATTAGCAAGATGTATCTTGTTGTGTTAAATGGCAGATGTCATGTTGTCTAAAGAATATAAAGGAAATTTTGTGAATCTAGGTCAAATTTTCAAATTTATTACGCAAATAGGTCAGTTTCCAAGCCACTTTGGCAACGTCAGCGCAAATATGTATGTATGTATGTGTATATATATGTATATATATGGGAGTTTTGAAAAGATGCCAGATATACTTGAGAAAATAACTCAACCATCTTTTCAAAAACTACCAATAGAGCATAGCATTTTCAATTAAAATGAAAAAACATTGGCGGCTTCGCAAAAGGAGCCGTGTATTATATGTTGTGGATGCCATCTCAATAGTCGGCAGACACCAAACGTGCTGTTCCCTCTTTTTGTTTCCTCATTCCAACTTTACCAAATTTTGAGCAAAAAACTCAACAACAACAACAACAAAAAAAAAAAAAAAAAAAAAAAAAATCCCCGCATCTTTTCTCTTCCAAAATTCTCGTTTTCCTTTCATCAAAATGGGTAAATTGCAGTATTTTGTTAGATCTAATTGAATTGTAAATTGCATCTATAAAAGATACGATTCTCGAATCCTAGCTTTTTTGCTATAATTAGTTATAAAAATTGTGTAATACTGATGTTTATTGTTATCGTAGAATGACTCATAATTTTGTTCTGATTATTTGCTATTTCGATGGTGAATTGGCGATTGTTGAGCAAATGTGGAAAGTATATTGGTGTATCATATAAGGCGGTAGAAGTATGCAAATGTTGTAACAATTGACTAGTTGAAAGAATCGGTTTTCAAAGTTATTGAGCTAAAATCTGTGGAGTTCGATATAGATTTAATTTGCTGTTGGTCTATTAACTTGAGATTAAGCAATTAAAATTTGAAGTTTGAAGAAAATAGAGATTAAGGTAAAATTTGAATCAACTGGAGCTTAGATGCGATGAAGAAAAAACCATGCTTTAAATTGTCAATGAAATTAACAAAAGAATGGATTAGAATTCAATTTTCTGGGTCTCTTCTTTTATTTTCTTCCCTTTAAGAGGTCTGGTTTGGTAAATTAAGGAATGAGGAAAGAAAATGAGGTGGTTTTACTTAAGTGACAATGATAAAAGGATAGAGCCAGTTTTGAAAAATCGCCAAGGGGTGACATTTTGGAAATCCCCAGTAGACGTCCTTCGTAAACTCGCCAATCAACAATCACTTAAACTTTTAAAAAAATTATGTGCGCAAATAAGCTTGTATTAAACAACCCATTTATAATAAGATAACATACAAATTCAATGACAACATGCACAGAAACAACTTTATATCAAACAAAACATAACCTTAGCCATTATTTAGTACAATAAACATCAACATACAGCACCACTAAATAAATACTACATCTCAGCATTCCAGGTAGCATAACGTGCTTCATCAAGAGTTTCGATTGCAAGTACGGATTATATTTCGATTGCAAGTACGGATTATATCCTGCGGTAATTGTAATTTTCCAGTTGTATGACTTCAGCCTGCATTTCAAGTGAATTTCGAGCCATCTGCGAGACGTTTGAGGATCTATCCAACATTATGATAGTACTTTAGTCATTGTTCCATGCTTTGAGTACTGAGGGCATTCATAAAATCAACATCCTGCATTTTTTTCTACACGCTATCATTTGAAATTCACAGTAACATATTTCGTTGGGGGTGTTCTATGGGGATTTTTTTTCTCTGGTTCATCAAACTGTATCAACACAAACTTCTTTTTCCGGACTACGCTCCACTGCCACCACATCAACACTTATCCCTAGTCTAGATGTTACACTCATTGTTCTGGGATTTTCCACAGATTGAGTTTCGGGTACAAAATCAATGTCAGTGGACGTATGCAACTAGAATGACATCATAGTCAAATTCCAAATTACCACAGAATTTAATCGATGTCTAATCGTCGATTTTCCAATTATTCATAGCAGATAGTAATTAAAAAAATAATTACAAAAATTGACACTATACACGATATATAAATATTGTGAATTATGATAGACCACCCCCTCCCTTCCCCCACCCCCACCCCGGGGGGTCGTAATATAACAATGGAAAGAGAAAGATATGGGGATTTTACATAGGCGACTATTGAAAGAGCATGATTTTTCAAATATATCTGACACCTTTCCAAAAGTCGTCAATACACACACACACACACACACACACACACACATTAGAAGAAAAATAAGATGGTGACATATGGAATGTCGCTGGCTTACCAAATTCAGCTTGGCGGTTACGCAGCCAGAACTTCTGTATTTACAGTTAGTTTGGAAACTAGCCTATATCCCTAACAAGTTTGAAAAATTGGACTAAATCAACAAAATTTCTGAATATAATGATGTATTCTATTGAATATAAGTGTGATGCTTAATTCAATAAATAGATAACCCACCAGAAGAAAGAAAAGGAAAAATCTTAATTGTAATTTCAGAGTTTATTCTATTTTCTGTTACAGTGACCCAAAAAACTCGCCATTTATCATATGTAACTCTCGCGCTGATTTTTTATTATCATACGTGTAACAGGTGACCAATCAAACTGATCAAGATGTTAATAAATTAGAGTTGGGTAACTGCTCTTACGTTACTCCTATCTCTTACATCTCAACTGAATGCGAGAAACAAGGGCAGTTGTTCAATAATACAGACAGACCAGAAAATTCTTTGCAGTGCCAGAGATGTAACTTAACATTTGTTGATGAAGATGCTAAATCACGTCATCTGTCTTCTTTTCATGGGAGTAATAAGAGGCGTAGACTTGGACAGTCCTCCACTGAAAGTATTAACATGAAAGATGGAAAATATGAATGCCAGTTGTGCTGCAAGACTTATACAGAAAAGCATCGCTACAATCGGCATATTGGAGCACACAAAAGACATGGGAGCTTGAAGAAGGGTAATGGTGGAGTCATTGAAAGTGCAAGCAGTATTGGCAACTCTTCTGCATCACTTATACCATACGATCAATCTAAGAAAAACATTTTTGTTGATGCAAACGCCGAAGCTTCAATGCATGATAATTCTACAGAGAATATAACAGAAGCAGTTTCCAAAGAAGGGGAACATCATCTAAATGAGAGTGTCACTGAAGGGTCAAGGGATATTAGTAACTCTACTTTGCCGTCACCGATGCCCTGCGATCAGCCTAAGGTTGATATTACTGTTAAACAAAATGCTGAAGTTTCAACACATAACGATTGTGCAAAACGTACAACTGAAGCAGTTTCCAAAGAAAGTGAACATAATCTAGATGAAAGCGTTAAAGGAAATGCTGAAGCTTCAACACATAACGATTCTGCAAAACAAACAACTGAAGCAGTTTGCAAAGAAAGTGAGCATAATCTAGATGAAAGTGTTAAAGAAAGTGCGGAAGTTTCAACACACAACGATTCTGCAAAACATACAACTGAAGCAGTTTCCAAAGAAAGCGAGCATAATCTAGATGAAAGCGTTAAAGAAAATGCTGAACCTTCAACACATAATGATTCTGCAAAACATACAACTGAAGCAGTTTCCAAAGAAAGTGAGCATAATCTAGATGAAAACGTTAAAGAAAATGCGGAAGTTTCAACACATAACGATTCTGCAAAACATACAACTGGAGCAGTTTCCAAAGAAAGCGAACATAATCTAGATGAAAGCGTCAAAGAAAATGCGGAAGTTTCAACACATAATGATTCTGTAAAACATACAACTGAAGCAGTTTCCAAAGAAAGCGAACATAATCTAGATGAAAGCGTTAAAGAAAATGCTGAAGCTTCAACACATAACGATTCTGCAAAACATACAACTGAAGCAGCTTCGAAAGAAAGTGGACATAATCTAGATGAGAGTGTCATTGTAGACGCAATGGATATTAGCATATCTCCCTCTGCATCGCTCAGGCCGTGCGATCAGTCTAAGAATAATGTTTCTACCAATGAAAATGCTGAAGCTTCATCACTCAAGGATTCGGATTCTGCAAAACATATAACGGAAGCAGTTTCCAATACTGTGAGTTATGAAGCTAATGCATGCATGAATTCCTTATCTCCATCGCTCAACAATATTAATGAGCTGGAAGGCATAGCAGGATTTGATGATTTGAGCCTGGGAAGCATCGATCCTTCAGATTTCACTCTGTTCCCAGAACAGCTTGAATGGGGAATGTCCTTCGACAAGAACCCCACCAACAGTGCTCCAACAGTTGTCTGTGCCTGGTGCAGCAGAGAATTCATTCTTCAAGGCTACGAGACTGATGCAGAGTCAGGTTCGTTGGGTTATATTTGCCCATGCTGCAAGGCCCAGATTTCTGGACACGCTGGTATGTTCAATGATGGGTTTCCATAGGCAAGAATACTTGCTGTTATTTAGTGCTGTTGCAAGACTTCAGACTTTTACTGCTGTGTTAAACTTGTGTTGTTTCTTTTTAGGGTTATCGGTAAACCTTGTTAAATTATGTTGATGCCGATGATGTTGTATGCGAAAAAATTGCACTGTGAACTTGTATGCTTTTGCCATGGTCAATCACTTCTTCGGTGCTGTGGTAGCATTGTGCAAATGAAATAAATTTCCATGCAGCTTGACAGGAACATGAATGATGAGCCAGTAATGCAAAAGGGTTTTCAAAGCTGGCCCTGCTTTTGGGCTGGTCACGATCATTTTCAATTGGGTTGCCAATTTGATTGTTGGGCAAATATTCATTGTGGATAGGTAATATCAATCTTGGTTTGTTGGTCTTTGTAGACCATTGGAAATGAGATAGATAATATCAATCTTGATTATTCATAGTGGTTTTTTCTTCTTCTACTTGCTAACAAATCGAGGGCTGTCAACGCATCAGTTAATCGTTAATTGTGGATAGTGTGATAATCGACAAGCTGATTCAAGCAAACAGCTTTGCAGATATTACTAAGTATAAATTGGTACCTCCAGCAGTTATCAAATCGGGCCTCTTCTAGGTAACCACACCTGCAGGCAACACTACTTTTGAATGGATTAAGCATGGAATAACGGGCCTAGAGAATTTTGGTGGAGGAGTTATTAGATATTCGCTAAAGGCTCAACCAACAAATTCAAGCCAACATTTGCTTGATGAACCAGCTGATTAGCTGTCATAGAAATAACAGAGAAGAACAGACTTTTTCGCATAATTCCTCATCATTGGGGCTAGCACCGGATGAGCAGAAGATAAAGGATGGACCAACAACCTGTTGGAATTAGGACACAAGAGGCTAAGGCACAAGGGACCGACCCACCTAGAGGGATCAGTATCGATCCGTCACATAGAAGATCGGGACCCCTGCTCAACTTGACATGTTTCCTCTTGTCCAGTCAGCGACTTTCTTCCCGGATCCTATGATCAACTGGCGCGCTGAGCATTGCACCGAAGCCGCCGATTTGCCTTTAATGAATGGACTTCATACAGTTGGACAATCAACTCACCCAAAGCCAAAGCTAGGAGAAACAAGGCGATCCGGCAAAACCCGACGTTGTAACGTGGTCCAAGCACACATGATGGATTCTGATTATTATCAAGTGATAAATATCCAAACTCCGAACTTGACGGCTAATATTCGACAGATTATTGAAGAAAATCAACACCACGATGACAATGACTACGGTGCCTACGGAGGCCACAATCCTTTCATAGACGCTATCATATGCAAGTACATACGCAATTCAACATGCCCACTATGTCGGCATACGCAGGGAGGACTGATCTTCGACAACATCTCTTGGCATACAAATAGAATATGGACTTCGCTCGAACTATTATGCAATCAAGTGCAAGAGCTTCTTAATATTTCTGGAAGAAGTAGCGATCACATGGTTTACTTGATTATCCTCCCAACCCATTTCCTCATTCAACCAACTAGCGAGGAGATTTATTACACAATTTCGAATGCACCTAACTTGCCCAAAGATGCCATGTCTTTATCCAACCTATTTCAAAGACACGAAGAACCACCGGAAAGCTTTCTTACAAGTTTTAACCCAACTGTGGCTAAAGTAAGCAATCCAAAGAAGGGCATGATCCTGATAGCGCTAATTCAAGGAATCCATCCGATCATGGATTTCGAAGAATGATTAGAAATGAAACCTCACTCAAGTCTGAATCGCTTTTATGTCTGGTCCGCTAAATATTTACGCAAGGAGGCCAAACTCACTAGAAAACCTATGATGCAGGTCCGCCAACGATTCAAGTTGAAATTGATATAGAGCAATTTAAAGCTAGTTTTGACAATGATTCAAATGTCCAAAATTATAAGAGAAAGGATCCCAATAAGCAACCAACGATCCATACATACGATAATACGCACCACTGAACGATGTAGTGGAAAACATCTATCTCACTTGTGCGAATTGTCCAGGGAAACACCCGTTAGAGAATCTACTGGAAGCCAGATACAGACCGAGAAATTCTGTATATTCCATGAGACATATGGTCACAATACAAGTTAATGAATCACTTAGTGATGAAATTGAAAAACTGGTTCATCAAGAAAAACTCCTAGAGTATGTGCAAGCCTTACGGAATAGCTGACAATGGACTTCTGACCATTATCGTGAATGATGACCCGAAAGGGCCTTAACTATAAACTAAACCTTCAATGGTCATCTCTCGACTAAAGCAAACCAAAGTAAAGTGGTTTGACAAAGACATAAATATAATTTCATTTTAGAATAAAACTTATCTTTATTTGTTTGAATTGTTAAATAATATGGACTCTGTCGTTTATTTGCTTTAATAAAAATATTTTTCAATCATGCACCTTGTTTTGCATGTTTTTTGAATTTTTGACATGAGGGACTTAAGTGAAACATTACAAGAAATGCGACGACGCCGCGCAACGGCTTGCGACGGATAAAAAAGCGGTCATTGCAAGCCATCGCAAGCCATTGCTGTAACGACCAGTACTTTTAAGTATATTTTATTTAATTAATTTAAAATTTTCTTTTTTTTTATTTAAACTCCATTTGTTTGTATTTATTTTTTTATGATTTAAAGTATATTTATTTTGTATGTTATATAGCGAATGGATTTGATTTAGATTTAAATATAAGTTAAGGATACAAATCAATGTATATGTATTCCAAATCTTATTTATTTAATTTTATCAAGTTTATTTATTTGGATTTGAAATTTATTTTCTTAAGAATTTTAATTTAAATATTAAACTTGTATTATTATATAATTTGTTTTCGATATTTATAAAATTATATCTTTGATTTTATTTCAAATCATTCTTCTTAATCAAGAGTTTGTATTGATTGTTATTCTTTCAAACATCGTTCAATTATCATTTTCGAATTTGTTTCTTTTTGATATTCCAAACCCGGTCCTTTCCGATTCGTTAATATAGTCTTATTTGTTCATCGTTACATATTAAAACTAAAATCCATTTGATATCGTTGACTTGTAAACCGTTCATTTTCATTTGCAAGCATCACTTTGATTTGTTAATTTGGTTTTATTATTTTAGCGTTCCCGTATCAAATCTTAATCTCGTTGATATCGTCATTTTCCATTTTTAAGTGCTCATTCGCTTTTAATTTAAAAACCCGTTGGTCCCTTTTTCACCTTTAAAATATACCATAGTTTCTCTCAAAACTTCGGTATCAATGCATGGTTCAAAGTTTTAATCATCCGATCGTTTTTTTTCAAAGCAACTGTTGGAGTACTTTGTTTCATTCCAGACGTCATTGGTAATTGTTCCGATGACCAACTTTTTACATTCGTATATATATATATATATATATATATATATATATATATATATAAGGGATGAATACGGATGGCTTTCTCCTTTACAAAGCAATTATAGCAGCTTATTCCATCGTCTCCTTCTCTTCTTCATGAACAAAGACATCAGTTCCCTCACCACCTACCGGAATCCGACCATCACCTGCCACCATGCCTAGCCCAAGCCCGTCCATCTCCCTCCACCGTGCCTAAGACCAGTTCCGACCCCCTCTGCCCATCTCTCCCTACTTTGGTGAAACCTACTCCGTCCTCCCTCCGACTCGAGATCCGCCTCGCCTCCTGCAAACTCCGCCCGAACCCAGACTTGCAAGCCTGTACTCCACCACCCAAAATTGATCCAAGACCTGCTTCACTCGCCTCAGACTAGTGACGACCGACCTGATCCCCAGCTCCGTCCAAACCCGACGTTTTGAACCGCGCCCAGCCATCCGCCTGAAGCCTCCCCATCGATTGTCTTCGTCAAACCCACCGCGTAGACTCTCCGACTGCCCTCCACCTCGCTGAAGACGACCCCGTACCATTCCTGTGTGCATGCATGAAGTGTATATCCATTTTGTGTACTGTGAATGCCTGCATGGTGTGAGTTGTGTAGTGTTATTTGTTGTGTGTAGTTTGTCCGTGAGTGTGCGTTATGTTGTTTATATTATGTGTGTATATAATGGGTGTGTTTGTGTAGTTGTGATATGTGTGTGCGCAAGCTTTAGTATGAGTGGGCTATATATAATATGTATATATATGTTCAGAGTGTGCTTGTTTTGTTAATGAAGGGTTTATATGCCTATATAATTTATATAGTATAAATATAAATACTGTTTTGGTGTTTGTAGTTTTAATATATATATACATTATAATTTCTATAAATATACGTATGTATCTATGTATTAATTTTATAAAATTTATTTTGTTTATTTTGAGTCCGGTTTGGTGTTTAGTTCTGAAACCCATCCCAAACCCGATAACCGTACCGATCTGTCGAGAAATTCCCAAACCCCTTCCTTTTATAATAAAATATATTGAGCGATCATCTAGTTGAATCTATTCTGGTTCGTGCCTTGAAGTCGCTGTTTCAATTCAGTGTCAAATTCATTTGTTGTTTCCAGTCTATGCCACGAAAGGTGAGTTTATCTCACACCTGACTCACATTTATTTCATGGATGTTCGATCAGCTATTTGAACTGTTATGAAATGGACTGCTAGTAGGAATTGTTTGTTTAATATGTACACTTTCATATATGACACGATATTCACATGACACGTAGGTGCACTGATTATATATGACTATGATGTGATTGATGCTATGTGATGATTTGTTATATTGTTGATACCCCTAGTTTAGGAAAAACCACTAAGGGTTGAAATGATACATACCCGAACGGATATTAGAATAGGGGAAAATTGTTATGGGTTGAAATGATATACCTGAACAATTTTTACTGAATTTGGGATCGCGGGTTGAAATGATAGACCCGTATAAATTTTATAAATTACGGGTTGAAATGATAAATATTCGTATCACTTGACCATAGGGTAGAAAACTTCAAACGGACACTGTTGGTCGTGTTTTCGTAGTAAAACGATTTGGAATTTGAATTTAACTTAATATTTTTTTTATATTTATATTTTAAAGTTTTTAAATTAAAATTTTATAAATTTTAAATTATATGTTTTAAAATGATTTTTATAAGTAAATATAGATTTAAATATTTATTTAGGATTTACTTATAATTTTATTTATTTTAAACTATATAATTTAATTATATAAGTATTTTAAACTTTTTATATTATTGTATATAATTCTTTTAAACCCATTTCTATATTGTTTTATCCTATATATATTTTTAATTTATATTCTAATTAATTTTAGAATTGTATAAACTTATATATATATATATCTACTTCTTTTAAAGTTATGTTTTCTTATGTATTTTATAAACTTTAATAAACTAAAAGGAGGACAAGTTAGATTTCGCGATTTAAATTCGAAGTCTTAAAGATGTAAATTTATAAAACGATATTTGAATAACGAATGAACTCATATTAAGTTATGAATTCGAGTTGATAAGAACTTTTAGTAGAGATGAATTTGAATTCGGTAAAAATATGAAATGAATTCGAATTCGAATGGGTTTGCACTTATAAGAGATAAATTTGAATTGTGAAATTAATTCTAAATTTGAATCTTTCAAATTTAAGAGAAAATGTATTTGAATTTAAAATTGATAGGGAATGAATTCTATTTTTAGTAACCGAATCTGAATTCATATATATATATTTTTATATATAATCGATTTTACAATCGTATGGTTTAAATTGGAATATCTGTGAAATCGAATTTATAAGAATGTTTTTAAATTGTATGAATTGTTTGAACTGAAATATAAAGTTTTGACTCGAATTTGTAAGCAATGAATTTGAATTACACGACTTGAGTTACGGAATATGGTATGCTTTGCTGAAATTGAAATATATGATCTGTTTTGAATCAAAAAAGAGAGTTAGATTTGAATTATTTGCAATGGGATTTGAACCTAAGTGTTGGATTTTATAGATCGACTAAACCGAATGCTTTAAAGGGGTAAAATCCCTATTTTAAGAATTGTTTGAAACTATCAATAACGATTTCGAACATTTGACTTGAATTATAAAGTACGATATAATTTGTTTAATTTGAAATGTAAGTTTTTGACTTGAATCGTATATTTCGAATTTGAACCAAAATGTTGGATTTAAATGAATCGACTTGAAACTATTTCTTATAAAGGTAAGAATTGAATCGTTTGAATGTTTGAACTCGAGTTTTGACGAATATAAACTAAACCAAAATATTATTGAAGTTAAATGTTTTGGTATTGATTTAAAATGAAAATTTAGATATTTAGGGTATAACTTAAATATAAGTCGAATTTAGATTGAAATCGTTATGCGAATATTTTCTAAAATTATATAAAGTCAAAAGTAAATATTATAGTATTAGTTATACTAATTTCGAAATCTTCACAATATCATTATCGGTTCAATTTGAACGATTTAAGTAAGTTGTTTTCAAATTTAATATAATTGAAGTTAGATATTTAAAATTTGAAATTCAAATTCGAACTTGAGATTTCGTATAAACTATTTTATAAAGGGATTTATAAAATAATGATCACGGTGTGAAAATGTAAACGATTGGTTGTTAAAGAGACTAGGATCGACTATTATCATACTCTCTGCCAATACAGAAAACCACTTTGACGACTGTGTATGCGGTGGAGTTCCAGAATGTAGTAGGATGGATGACGATCGACTTTATTTTCTATTTCATATTAATTACGAGACCCTGACTATCTTGAGTCAGCTTGATGTGACTAAAACAGGAGCTACGCATGGACCAAGTGAGGTCATACATCCTATCGAGCACACTTCTTCGATGCTATTCTATTACTGTTGAGATTCAATTGGGCCCTTTTGATTATGGGAGTGTGTTTCGAGGTGGGCGGTAGTTGCTGCTATGCGTTACCACCAGTTCGGTTCTGCAAACGATGAATCCACCCTGGCATTCCTTGCGTTCCTTGTCACATGCCTTATACGAGCCCACTACGACTTTGTTTTGTACGGTTTTATATGGAGTGCCCTCTGATCAACCTTCAGTTTACGGAGGAATTATGGTACTGAATATACTATGCGAATATATAAATGGTATAAGGGTAATCATGGTAATCCCGCTTACGCTATTTTGATATTTTTACTTTACTGATAGACACAATTGTATATAGCGTATTATACTATATAGTATTAGTTTGACGGGTCCTTAGAGGATGGTGATCCCAAACATACTCTAAGTTACTGATTGCATTTCATCGAACATTTCATTTGAGTTAATTTACCTCCATGAGAATGTTAGTCCTGATCCAAATTGTTTTGTTTTGCATTATTGCTCGGGTCAGATCGAGTATTTCAGTTTTCAAGATTCACCTTTGGAGTTTGGAGTTTATATTGGATTTTTGCTCACCTATATCTACTTGTTGATCGGTTGTTCCAGTCATCCAGTTATTTCTATCATTATGTTTCAGACTGTTACCATTTATTTATTGTATTTAACTTCCGCTGTATTATTTATGTAAACTCTGATGTAAAATTTATTTAGTAGCTTCATGAACTACTATTGTATTTTAAATTTTCCGCTATGAGATATTATATTGCTGTATCTGTGTCTATGATCTGTGATTTATTCTATTTACCCCAGAAGCTAATAACAATCTGTTGTTTTGGACGATTCGAGTTGACATGTTTTGTCGATTCAGTACGGTCAAAATGGCGGGTCTTTACATTGGTATCAGAGCTTTGGTTTCATCAAAGCTTTAACCTATGGGGTAGAAACTCATTAGAGATAGGGTGGTGATACCCTAGAATGAGTGGAATTAGTCCCGGAATCCTTTTAGAGAGAGAGCGTATTTGAAAATATATATGATTTTTAAAATGGTTTTAAAATGTTCTTAAAACAATATTTTTGAATATAAAATTTTGTTTAATATTTAAATCTTCCCTGAAATTTCCTTCTATTTGAATTCATCTTTCTCCGTAGATCATCTTTGATTAGATTCTTTCACTCGTTCATCTTTTAACTCGAATTCTGCTATTCATCCTTGGCCATATCAAAGTAAGAAGTAGAAGGAGAGTATAAGTCTTCTAGCGAATTCATTCTTATTGATATTGATATGAAATTGGTATTTTGGAAGGTATATATATACATATAAATTTTTCTTGTTGTAATATTAAATTTTGATATATATTTGCCAAAGATGTATATTTGTAAATAATCTTATATTTTTGGTAATACCAATATTTTGAAAAGATATAATGATTATACTTTGATATTTTATATTTTATAAACTATATATTTTATATAAGATTTAAAGATATAGATTTTGTAAGAAAATGATTTTATCTTGGTTTGAATTTATAATGATATAGTTTATAAATGTAAGTATATATGGGATTTTATAAATTTAAATTGGTTTATAAAGATATTTTTTATTTGTGACGTATATATATGTTATACTATGGAATTAAATAAGCTTTATAAGTTTAAATAAATATATACATGTATATGACATTGATTTGAAATTATTTAAGTATAGTATAAAATAATATTGTTATGTATTTGATTTAACAATAATATTGTTAAGATATTTATTAAGCATTGAGGTTGAATTTTAATAAATAAATGAGTGGAGGAGAGATAATTTTTCCCTACTTAAAATTTTAATGATTTGAAATATATTATTTAGAATATATGATTTGAAAATTTGATATATATTCTGTTTAAATATATATAAAAACGTTTTGATTATTTATCTAACGTTAAAGTTGGCCTATCGAATACTTAGTGATTTGGGTATACGTTTGATCAACGTATATATTAAATCCTATGTGTATTGGATAAATATAGAGTTACACTCTAGTCGCTTGAAAATGATTATGGTGATGACCGCGACATCATCAATATCTATTTTCAAGTTTTGAAAGTGGGATAACTATATATTGTCAATCGAGATGTTGAGTGAATACTTAATTTTTTTTTTGAAATATTTGAAAACATTTTAGTTTTGATTTATATATATTTTAAATTATTATATAGATATGATAATGTATATGAACCATTGGTTTAAATATATTATTTAATTACTATTTCTCTACCTCGTTCCTTTTCGGGGACGAAAAGATTCGAGTGGGGGAGACTGTAACGACCAGTACTTTTAAGTGTATTTTATTTATTTTATTTTAAAAAATTATTTATTCAAACTCCATTTGTTTGTATTTTTTTATTATGATTTAAAGTATATTTATTTTGTATTTTATATAGCGAATGAATTTGAATTAGATTTAGATATAAGTTAAGGATACAAATCAATGTATATGTATTCCAAATCTTATTTATTTAATTTTATCAAGTTTATTTATTTGGATTTGAAATTTATTTTCTTAAGAATTTTAATTTAAATATTAAACTCGTATTATTATATAATTTGTTTTCGATATTTATAAAATTATATCTTTGAGTTTATTTCAAACCATTCTTCTCAATCAAGAGTTTGTATTGGTTGTTATTCTTTCAGACATCGTTCAATTATCATTTTCGAATTTGCTTCTTTTTGATATTCCAAACCCTCGATTCGTTAATATAGTCTTATTTGTTCATCGTTACATATCAAAACTAAAATCCATTTGATATCGTTGACTTGTAAACCGTTCATTTTCGTTTGCAAGCATCACTTTGATTCGTTAATTTGGTTTTATTATTTTAGCGCTCCGGTATCAAATCTTAATCTCGTTGATATCGTCATTTTCCATTTTTAACTGCTCGTTCGCTTTTAATTTAAAACTCGTTGGTTCCTTTTTCACCTTTAAAATATACCATAGTTTCTCTCAAAACTTCGGTATCAATGCTGATTCAAAATTTTAATCATCCGATCATTTTTTTTCCAAAGCAACTGTTGGAGTACTTTGTTTCATTCCAAACGTCATTGGTAATTGTTCCGATGACCAACTTTTTACATTCATATATAATTATATATATAAGGGAATGAATACGGATGGCCTTCTCCTTTACAAAGCAATTACAACAGCTTATTCCATCGTCTCCTTCTCTTCTTCATGAACAAAGACAACAGTTCCCTCACCACCTACCGGAATCCGACCATCACCTGCCACCATGCCTAGCCCAAGATCGTCCATCTCCTTCCTCCGCCGTGCCTAAGACCAGTTCCGGCCCCCTCTGCCCATCTCTCCCTGCTCCGGTGAAGCCTGCTCCATCTGTCCGTCCTCCCTCCGACTCGGGATCCGCCTCGCCTCCTGCAAACTCCGCCCAAACCCAGACCTGCAAACCCGTACTTCACTACCCAAAACTGATCCAAGCCCTACTTCACTCGCCTAAGACTAGTGACGACCGACCTGATCCCCAGCTCCGTCCAAACCCGACGTTCTGAACCGCGCCCAACCACCCGCCTGAAGCCTCCCCATTGACTGTCTTCATCAAACCCACCGCGTGGAATCTCCGACTGCCCTCCACCTCGCTGAATACGACCCCTTACCATTCATGTGTGCACGAGTGAAGTGTATATCCATTTTGTGTACTGTGAATGCCTGCATGGTGTGAGTTGTGTAGTGTTATTTGTTGTGTGTAGTTTGTCCGCGAGTGTGTGTTATATTGTTTATATTATGTGTGTATATAATGGGTGTGTTTGTGTAGTTCTGATATGTTTGTGAGCAAGCTTTAGTGTGAAGGGGCTATATATAATGTAACAACTCGAATTTTCAGAACCAATTTAATTTTTTTATTTTGGCTATTTTAATGGATTTTGAATATTTAAAATGATTCATTTTAAATAATAACGATTAAAAATTAATTTAAATTGTAGTTAGAATGTAAATTTTTATTTTAATTATATAAACGAGCCAGAAATGGCGCGGTACTTTGAAAATTCGATTTTAAATTTCAAATGAATATACATAATTCAATATAAGTCCGAATTGGACGAAACAAGAAAAGTCATAATCTGTTTAGTTATATCTTTCTGTCGGATGTGAAAAATTCAGATTTTATAATATAAATTAAAAGTTTTGTCCAGCTTAAAATTTAAAATAGTCGCTATGGAATTTATATATTTTTAATATAATATATAGTCCATAAAAATAGCCATTTTGCAAACGACCTTCGTTTTCGATCAAACCACTTTTGTTGGATCCGGAATGTCTGATTATTTTTATTTTCCAATTTTCATAATTTTTGGAATTGATATGCGAGCGTTGTGAATTTAAATGTGTTTGGTAATTTCAGTTTGAATTGGATCGACCAGAAAATGACCATTTTTCAAACGGTCTCCAAATTCAACGAATTTAGTTTTGTTAGCACCATATCATCAAAACATAGCTAGATTTATTTTTCTGTAACTTTTGGAGTCAGTATGTGGCCCCGGTAATTTAAAATGTACGTTGAAATCAATTTTGAATGTTAAATTATTTTGTATTTTAATTTCAACGAAAACTAAATGAAACAGTTGTGTTGGCTTACGGAATATATCTCATTATGTCCGGAATAAGGGTAATTAGCTAGAAACGACAGTCGTTAGGTTCGATTCGGAGTTCGTATGAAAAATCCTACTTTTTGAAATTAAAAATAATAAGTATATATATTGTTCAAATGAGGTCAACCCTCATTATCTCTCTCCCCGTCAAAACCTTCAGCCGCCCATTTCCCAAACCCGTCGCTCCCTCCTATCCGCGCGCCCCGCCTCCAGCCGCGCCGCCGCTGGCCTCCCACAGCCTCTACCACCTCCGGCGACCGCCCTCCCCCTTCTCTCTCCTCTCTACTCTCTCTCTCTCTTATTTAAATCCCCGCACCCAAACACAACGCCATGGCCCACCTCCGACCATCACTGACCCGCCGCACCCCCTTCCACCACCAACAGTCCGTTCCGCTGCCACCCGCCACCTAACCCCGACTGTGGGGCCCCCTCCACTTAAAAATCAATTTTTTTATATATTTTCACTTTTGCGTTTAACACCTTGAGATTCCACAGCCAATATCTCCCAAACTGAGCACTTCTAGCCAAAACTTCACATTGTCAAAATCGAAGAGCATGACTTTCTCTTCGATTTAAGTATATAGAAGTCATATTTTGGATTGTGGAGTTGCCCGAAAAACGCGTCCAAAGTCTGCTGTCCAAATACTGTCATTTCGCGAATTCTGGCAAATTGGAGCATTTTCGGAAGAAAGGCCCCTAGGCAAAAGTTTTCCCGAATAGCGCGTTTAGGCTAGCATAGAAGACGGCGTGAATATTGGAGCTCGTTTACAAATTCTGGGACCATAACAGCAATTCAGAACGCTAGAAACAACGGCGGAGTGGATCCCAATGTGAGAACTCCTTCTCATTTAATTTATTTTACTGTCAATTATGTCCTAGGTTGTAGACGGGGCTTAGAAGCCCCTGACACTATTTATTGTACAAACCCTAGTTGTTTGTTTAGATTGTGATTGTAAAATTAATTGTGTGATTGTTTGAATTGGTTGTGATTATTGTGTATAGCGCGAGCCAGTATCTGGAGAGGGGTAATGCTAGATATTACTCCGGTTTTAATATCACGCCGTTATAATGCCGAAATTTTCTGAAATAAATATTGTTCATTAAAAATATTTTTTTTAATGTGTATATGAATTGTATAAAATTCATGTGTTGAATAAAACGTTTGAACAATAAAAATATAATTTTTATTGAAAGTATGAACTATATAAAATAGCCAAGTGTTGAAATAAATATTTTATTGTTAAAAATATAATTTTTAATGTATATATGAACGACATAAATTCTCCTGAAATGAAAATAAATATTCAATTACAACTCGAAAGATTTTTTTATGTACACCCATTTAACTGACACTGATTGGGACGATAAATTTTACACATCGCCCAACTGCACAAATAATATTTAGTATTTGTTGGTTGAAACCCCACACGGGTATTGGGATGATAATTGACATACACTAATCCCAATTGTTTAGTTGTATGTCAATTGATTGGTTGACAGACTGTTGTAAGCGTAAATTATTTATATTTAATGCATATGCAGTGGTGTGATGCACTCTGGATGATGGTTGATTGGTTTTGATTGGTGTTGTATACATGTGTTGTATAAAATCCATATAAATTATATGGTAATTGATTGGGTATGATTCCAATTCAGAAAAACGAATATTTTAAAATAACGAATATTTCAAAATAATATTCCGTAAAGGATTAAAATATGATTTTTATGTCCGATTTTGGATGGACACGATAATATTGAATAGGTGAAGCCGTGATGATTAGATTTGCGCCATTTGAACGCGAACGATATTTATATCGATTTTATTCGTTTTTATAATGAATATCGAAAAGAAAATTATTTCAAAACCTGATATTTTGAAAATATTATCTTTTAAATATTATAATGATAAGGAGTATTAAATTTTGATTTAAAATCGAAATGAAAGTGGGAATCGTTTTGAAACGAATTTATAAAATACGTTTCGAATGAGATAATATATATATATATATATATATATAATGTAATGGCCTGAATAGAACGCGCCGCGACTGTTCGTGAATTTCAACCATTGACTTCGAATTGACATTACGGGAGATCCGACCGTCGGATTCTCCTAAAACCGGAACCGTTGGGTTCTTATCTGAAAGAGCTTTCCAATGAATATAAGCGATTTAAAATCTAACGGTTGGGTTTGGAATTATGTCCAAATCAAATTTGGAAAAGGTCGTTGTAAATGCAGTTCGATGACCGTTTATGAATATCGACTGAAAGGGCCCTAATAAAATTATTAAAAATATTAATAATTTGTGTAAAATAATAAAAAATGATTTGAAAAGAATTTGGATGAAAAATTCCACATTTGTAAAGATAATAATATATTTTTTTATCAAAATGAACTAGTTATTAACTAGATTTGAAATCCAATAATTTTTAAATAAATGAATTGGACTTATATAAAGGGTTTTAATATAACCAGAAATTTCCAATCTATAAATTGGAATGGATTCAAATAGAAATCATCTTTGGGATATTTCGATATTGGATTCCGTGACTATACAGATATTGTGGAGGAATTTGGAAGATAGATATATATCGTTATTCCCCATACGATATATGTTGGTTTCAGAATTTGATATTGAATATAAGCCGATATAATTTCTATTTAGAGTCTTATATTTAATATCGAAGTGGATTTTGGGTTTGTCGTGAATGGTGTCTTCAGTAACACTATTCTTAAACCCCGTGGTGAAAAGAATAAATCTTTTAATTAAGATTATTAGAGTTTCCAATTATGTTTAGTAATTGGAATGAAATGGAATGTGAATTGGGTTTATTGTGAACTGTGTTTTTAACGACATACGTTCTTTAACCCCATTAACAGTTAAATGTGATTTGGAATTTTCCAAAGTAAAGTTTTCCAATTTAATAAAATAAATTGGAATGGATTGGAATTCGATTTGGTAATAACCGAAGTGAGTTTCTGTGGAGGAAGACTGTTAATATATATGGAATTTAAAAGGATTTGTCGTTATTCCATTTATATATTAGTCGGATACGGAAATTGATATCGATTATATATTGATTTGTTTTCCGTGAAGATTCCTGTAATGACCCGCATTTGCAGAGGTAATATAATTAATTTATTTAATTATATAAATAGTGATATAGTGAATTAAATGGTGGTTTAATTAAATAATGGTGAATATTTAATTAAAATAATAAATCAAATAATATATTTAATTCTGAAATAATCAAAATTGGCTGAAATGGCGATATGGGGTGAACTGGATCATCTGTGATATTAAATTCAGTTTAGAATTGAATTTGAATAACGAATATATTATTTGAACGACAGTTTGAACGTATAATTATATTATAATTAAATCGAGCTCGAAATGGCGCTGTAGTTCGTAAATTGGCGATTCGAACTTCAACTGAATGTACATGATTTGTTTTAAGCCGAATTTCTGTGAAATAAGAAACGTTAGGAGATGGTGGAGTATATTTTTCTAGTGGAAGAGAAAAATCGGGATTTTGTCGTGTAGATTTTTATTTATGTCCAAATCAAATTTTAGAAAAGTCGCTGTGGAATTCCTTTATAATTTATAAAGGAATTATTTATATTTAAAAAAAAGGAATTTCATTTTTAAATCGAATATCGATTTAATCGGGATTTGAAATATCAAGTTGTAAATCCTAGTAGAGCTGTATGGTATTCCACTGCGAATATATACGATAATATTTATTTTTAAATATTAAAATTTAATTTTTATTTAAATATATCTATATATTTAAATAGGCTATTTAGAGCTTTAAAAATAGCCACTTTTGCAAACGAAGTCGGAATTCGACGAAACTAATTTTGTTGGATCCAAAATGTCAAATAGTTGTTAGATTTCCGGTTTCGTGATTTTTGAAGTCACTGTGTGGCCATACAGATTTTTAGAGTGAAAAACAGTCAGTATTTTGACAGTTAAAAATACGTTGTGTGAGCATACAGAGTCGGAATTCGACGAAACCAGTTTCGTTGGGACCGTAATGTCGAACTGTAGATGCATGTCCAGTTTAGTGATTTTTGGGTATCGTATGTGGTCACAGGAATTTTAGAGGATAAATACGTATAACGTTTGCTTAAAAATCAATAAAATATTGAATATAAAAATATATTTAAACTTTCTATAAATACCATTCCCTATCCCTTAAACCCTAAGCGGACATCATTCTGGTCAACGAGATTTATTTCCGCCGTTCTCTAATTTTTCTCCTCACAGTAAAACCCTCCTCTTCTAAAATCAAATAAAAATCGAAGAAAAATCTATAAATCACAATCCAACCATCGTTGAAATCATTGAAGGATGCTCTTCATTTCTGTGTACTTATTGTTTGGTCCGACGTCTTTTTTTTGAGTTCGATATATGCACAGCGAAACAAGGGTTTGGGTTCTCGATCGATTTAGGCATTTATGGTTTATTTCGAGTTCAGTTTCGAGTTGAGGGGATGAAGGAGAGTGGTGTACGTTGTTTTGGTGAAATTCGGAATCAAGATGTGTCGATCACAGTACTGTTGCAACCCGCGTAGTCGATGAGCGCGATCTTCAAGGATGAACTGGACGGGATGTTATGGGTATGGGGTAGAACGGTTTTTGAAGAGAGAAATTATCATGTTTTTAGTTTAACTTTTAGTAGAGGAGGGAGAAATCGAAGAATGGAAATGGCATTGCGATGTATTTCCGGGGGACCGAACTGTTGAATCGTGGAAGAAGGAGATCAACGAGTGGTTTTGGTGCGTATGAAGGAAACGGGCTTTCAAAAGTGTATTGGGCCCGATGGAAAAAGGTTAAGCCTAAGTGGATAATTATTTGGTTTAATTTATACTTAAATTGTGTAAAATCTTGTAAATTAAATATCTATTCCATACGATATCAGATTGACGAACCGTAAGTTGCGTTGGGACTAGATGGACGAGAGCTTCAAATCAAACAACAGTTTATCGTTCTTTAACGATGAACTGCCAATGTGAGTAATTCTCACTAACTCTGAACAGTTTATAATTTCATGTTGTATTTTTAGAACTGTTAAATATAGGCTGATTGACTACGTGTTGACTGTTTGATTGAACTGCTAGTCAGTCAGTTGAATTTCTATATTGATTCTGTTTAACAGAATATATCATATGGAACTGAAAGTGATGTTGATTTTATTGTATAACATCTGTGGATGCAGGGAAACAGGTTGGAGGAATCCGACTAGATTCCTCAACAGTTATTTTATTGTTTTTCATATATTGTAATATATGATGTGGTTTATAATCTGTGGTTGATTATATGTGTTTGGACGATATTGGTCATCGTGATATGATGTGTTAAGTACCATAAAATATCGGAATGGGAAAAGGAGATTTTCGACATGATATTGAAAACAGAATATTTATAAATTGGAATAATTATAAAGTGAATATTTATTTAGGATAAATAAATAAGATGTTATAAAATGGACTATTCATTTAGAATAAATAAATAGGAGATAATAAGTGAAATATTTATTTGTTAAATAAAAAGGATAAGATAATGGATTTATTTATTTGTTAAATAAATAGAATAAGGAAAGGACATATTTATTTGTTAAATAAATAGGGTTATTAAAGGAAACATTTAGAATAAATAAATAGGATATTAAACGGATTATTTATTTAGGAAATGAATAAGTTATGATAAAGGGATATTGACTTAGAAATTGAATAAGTTATAAAAGAGATGTTAAGCAAAATAAATGGAATAAAGGATTTTCTATTTAGAAAATAAATAGAAGAGTTAATCGAATTGAGTAAATCGAACAGAGTAAATCAAATAGAGTTAAACAAGATTAGAAACTGACTAAAGATTAGTAAGTTGAATAGTTTTCTGAGTATCGGTCTGATGTTGGTTTCGGCCTTCAGGGTTTATACTTGGGGAGTTGTTCTCTTATTAGTTTACAGTTAGAATCTGATAGTTGTGGAATGGTAGTGATTGATGATTGATCAATAGAATTTCCTTCTGGAAATGATATCGTTGTTTGCACACGTATTTTCCTTCGATAGTTAACTCACAGACTATTGAAGTTTTGACCAATTTACGTTGTTAATATAGAGAAACCGGTTGGATTATTATCCAAAGAACCACTCTGTATTGGCATAAGCGTTGCGAATCATATATGCCAAAGAAAATTGAAGACGGAGTAAAGTGCAAGGGCTATTGTATAAGTCTTAGATAACAGTGCCTGAGATGGATGTACTGAATAGTGCCTTCGGTTCATCCTGTTCCTGGATGACTTGTATGGATGAATGTCTGATAGAGTATTTCCAGAAAGGTCACGTACATTGATTTCTTCAACCGTACCAAGAGTGGAAGCGGAGAAGGAAACTTCTTTAGATAACACGTAATGTACTGTTGTAGACATCAATTAGTGATTTTCGATGGATCTGACAATGTGGCATTCGAAGTGAATCTGATGTGATGATGAAGCGTAACCTCAAGCCTAATCAACCGGTAAATGACAGAAATCGGGCAGGCAGCATGGCTAAGTCGGTCTCTCCGAAGTAGGGTGTATAATCACTTGATCTAGAGTTTCATTTACTTCTAAAAATTTATTGTTGATGCTGTCCCATTCGGGAAATGGTTGTTGATCCCAACCGTTGGTGATATACATTCGATACACTCAAGCGAAATGAGTGGTCGGTCATGTGTGGCCAGGTTGCAAGATGTTCTTGTTGAACCCAGTGTATTCCTCTCTAGAGGTACACTAGCGAAAGGTGGTTCCATACCTTGTCATAGATGGAAATCCATTTCCCAGTACGTGCTTGCGGTTTTGATTGTATACTATATATGTAGAATGTGAGATGAAAGCGTTTCTGCTAGATGATTATTATATTGTGCCTGATAGACATCATTATAATATCAAAAGGTTTTTGATATAAAGATATTTTGGATTCTCATAAAGGAAAAACCTGTTCCGTTATACGGCGTGGTCTTATGAGATATCGTTTAATGGCTCAAACTGTTTTAAACCGTTTTACTCATACTAGTCCCATGACTGACCCGGAGTTTATTTTGTTTTGTTTTCCCTAAACTCTTGGGTGCACAATTTTGTACGGGCAGGCAAGTAGTCGGGATTTACAGATATACCTGAAGAGCTGGAGTAGGAGGCTTCAGGATCATATAGCTATTGTTTATTTCCGCTGTGTTGTAAGTGTTGTACTTTGAAATGATATGTATATGCAAGTACAGATTTATATTTCAAAGTTATGTTATATATTATATGTTATTCGTTCCGCTGTGAGATTCGTGTTACTCTGATGTTGTGTTCTTCTTCTTCCTCTATTCTAAGTTTCTATCTTATCTATTCTCACCCTCTAATTTCTTTCATCGATCATCCGGTATTTTTGACCCTTGGATGTTGGATATGTGTTGTATATCGGATAACCAAGGTCGCCAAAAACCTGGATCATTACAACTCCATAATTAATGGATTGTAATTTTGGGTTTATCGTGAACTGTGTTTTAAATGACATTGGTTCTTTAACCCAGTTAAAGACAGGATTACATATCTAACATTGTATTTCGAACTGTGTAGTTGATCTCTGCTAAATATATATCTATTTGGTGGCGAAGAATTTATTCTCTTGCTTAACACCCTTCTCTGAGACGTACGAGCTTGGAGGTTATATATCGCCAGAAATCAGTGGTACGGTGTAGATTGTTGATGTGGTATGTTTGTGTTTCCAAAGTTAAATAATCATTAATAATGATTGTTGGAAGATTAAAACTAAGTGGAGTTTTAATGAATCTTTAATTAGATTAAAATGTGAATGTGGTAATTTAAATTATCAAATTTGGGAAATGATCGAGAATGGAGTACCACCTGTTTTTACTCCAAGCGATAGTTAAATCTTTAATTATACGTGAACGTGAAATGGTAATTAAATTTACCAATAACACCGTGGCATTAGATATGGAGTATTACCAGTTTTTCTCCATGGGATGAATAGGTTGGGATTGGGAAATAAAATAAATGATTACTTCAGTTTGGTGCGCTAATCCTGACTAGTTTGGATAAATCTTAATTTGGTTTGAATTGATTTCCAAAGGAAGATTGAAGAATAAATTTAAAGAATTTATCTTTGATAAAATTAATGGGAACCTTTCCCTAATAATGTGAATATTTGAATAAAAGAATATTCTGAATTGGAATGAGGCGTATGTTGCGTTTGTGTAGCACTTGTTTATGAGATATGCGAGTTATTCGGAAAAACCGGGTTTATACCCATTCTAAATAATTGATTCGACGATAAATCGACGACGAAGACAGTGGTTGAAGACCGGAGTTCTTCACATCATTTGAATGATTACTGATGTCTTGATTGGGATGTACGCCCAAGACAAGGTAATAAGTGGTGATCGTCCGGACGTACTTGGAGATCGATCGGATATGCGAGGACCTCTCTCATGTATTGGACATATGGGACGAGGAATAAGATGCCTCCGGTTTCGTTCAGACCCAGGATGAACTAGTAAATGGATGTGTGTCTGACATTGGATTTTATTCTGTGTTGATTGGCCTCTATTAAATATATATCTGTTTGGTAGCAGTGAATTTATTCTCTTGCTTAACACCCTTCTCTGAGATGTACGAGCTTAGAGGTTATATATCAGTTGCATGGCGTGGATTTCCTGTGTGGCATGCTGAGATGTAAGTGATTAGGACTTCTGTTAAAAAGCAGAGTCTTGTGGTTGATGATTAAATCATGGCTTTAAATAACATAGCTTTGTGTATAGCGTTAATTCGTGAGCCTCACACCTCGGTATGAGTCTAGAACGGGATCGTGACTGCAGGGAGTGCACGACGTTTCTTTCTAGCTATGGGTGATGTCATGTTATGGAGCCCGGACATTTATATTTTTACTATGTGGATGATGGATAGCAAGGTGCCTCAGATATATTGGTCATTACAGGACCGATGGATAGGTCCGATAGGACCGGGAAACGTGTGTTCAAAAATAATTACCACTAACGTAAGTGTGGACCGACCCTGAAGATCCAGGGGTTGCCCAGAGTGTGTAATCCTGTGGCATTTGCTAGAGTGTCTCGAATCGGTGAGGGGCCATCCCTGACCTCGACTCATATATGGAATCCAATTTCCAATACGTGACATTTCGGTTTTAATTACACAACTAGTATGGAAACATAGTAGTATGGGATAATATGCCATCTATGATTGATACATTTATATTTGAAGTTGATTTTGACACTATACACTTATAGTAATATCAAAATAATTTGTTTTAAAACATACCAAGAATGTTTGGCTATTATAAGGTAAAAGTCTATCCTTCGACTTGCGTTGCATTGTGTGATGGGACCTGAGTCTTATAATAGCTTCATTTTCTAGAAAAGAATTGCATTATTTATAAACTGTTTTATGCACTAGTGTTCTTGGGGGAACCCGTTCCGTATTATAGGCGTGGTCCCTTGATATACCTAACTTTAAAGTAAAGTTTTAAATAACTGTTTTAGTTCTCACACCAGTCCCATGACTGACCTGGAGTTTATTGTCTTAACCTAAACTCCGAGTGCCCATATTTTCCACACGGGAAGCTAGTAGGTTTGGTTTTGCAGATATTATTTTCACAGGATCCTGGATTTACAGCTGGAGATATATTCAGAAAAATTTGTATCCGTGTATCTCTTTCAGTTGTGTTATGTATTACTTTTCCGTTGCTATGTAATGTATTTTAATCTCTGATATTTTTCTGATGTATATTATTTATTCATACTTTGTTATATTCTTGTACTCTGATGTAAATTGTTGTAAGAGCAATGAAATGTTCTATTGTTTGCGTTCTGATTAGTCTTGTTCTCAAAGCAGTCCGCCTTCTTATTCAGTTTAGGCCGGCCGGGAAGTTCGGGTCGCTACAGTTGGTATCAGAGCTTTGGTTTACAGAGCTCGAGAAAAAGAAACATTAGAACCAAACGAAAGAGTTCATCAGAGATTGGATTAGTAATATCCAATAAGAGTGACTCGTTGGAGATGGGATCAGTGGTATCTTAGAATGAATTTCAAAGAGTGTTATTTTTAAAATAAAAAAATGAAAATAGATTTTGTTTTGAAGATTTAAACCTTTTTATATGTACCTGAATATTTTATTTTAAATTGATTTGGACTATCGAATATATGAAGATTTTGTATATACGCCTAGCTAGCGTATATACGAAGCCTCAAAAATACTGGATAGATATAGAGTTACACTCTAGTCGCCCGGAGATGATTCTGATGATCGTCCGGACATCATCAGTATTCATTTTTGAGTTTCGAAAGTAGGATCTATATATTTCCAATTGACTGTTGTGAGAACCAAAACTTAGCTAGGATTTGTTGTTTGTGATTTGGCACTGAAAATATGATTTTTGAATATGTATAAAAGTATATGTTTGAAAAGATAATCAACAAATTGATTGTTGGTCGTGAAGGATGATTATTAGTTAACTAATAAAACCAATATGTGAATGAAAGGTAATTTAGCCAAATTGAAGCAAATATTGAACTGAATTGAAATTGTTTGGAATTGCATATATGTACATGCATATACATTGAAAAGGTCATTGCATGGAAGCTAAGAAGAGGAATAAAATTGTATGCCCGACAAATAGGTACATGTTTACTATATTTCTTGGGGTTTGATGATTTTATGAGCCGATTGGCTAGCCGCTTGGATTTTTCTTTTGGATTGGTGAGGGCCCTGTGAGGCAAGTTGTGGTTTTAAAGGTCACCCCGTACAAAGGAGATTATTTCTAAATTTTTCAAAAATTTAGAGTGTTAGCCAAATTTTTGAGAAATTAGAAAATTCTTAGAAACTGAAAAGTTGGAGGATGAAAGCCCGAATGAAAGTTGAGTTGGTTGGTTAAACAACTTTCAACTATGTTCCTTTTCGAGGACGAAAAGATTTTAAGTGGGTGAGATTGTAACAACCCAGATTTTCAGAACCAATTTAAAATTTTCATTTTGGCTATTTTAATGAACTATTGAATGTTTAAAATGATTCATTTTAAATATTAACGATTTAAAATTTATTTAAATCATAGTTAGAAAGTAAAAATTTATTTTAATTATATAAACGAGTTTGAAATGGCGCGGTAGTTTGAAAATTCGATTTTAAATTTCAAATGAATGTACATAATTCAATACGAGTCAGAATTGGATGAAACAAGAAACATCATAATCTGTTTAGTTATATCTTTCTAATGGATGTGAAAAATTCAGATTTCACAATATAAATTAAAAGTTATGTCCATGTGACGACCGCCCATAACCCCCGCACTATACAAAAGAAATAATGCGCTGAAAGGTGTGCAAGGCAGTCATGGACGATCATCAGGGTAGGTAAACACAAGCGGAACCTGTCGTAAACTCACAGCGCAAGGATAAAATATAATAGAACATATACAATAGGTAGTAATAGTGAAGCAGAAATGCAAGACTTTCATACAAAATAGTGTTTATACAAAGTTGCCTCACTACATTATTCAGAAAAGAAAACAGCGGGAACCTAATTATTAGATAGTAGTAAAACTGGTACGTGAGCCTCCTGCTCGCCACTGATCAACACCATCGTCCTCACTAAAGCATCATCTGTCACCTGCAACTTTGTCTGCCCATCCACAACCGGATGAACAACCCAAGATAATTAGAGGAAACATAAAACCTTGAGTCAGACAATAGTCTTAGTGAGCGATAAAACAGCTAACAAACTTCAACAATAAAATGTATGAGAAAGGATAGATAAACATACTAATCTATCCACGATACCAGAGAAGAACTCAACCTTAACTTCCCCACATCGGACAGTGATAGCCTTTACAATCCATTCAACCAAAGGAATAACAATTTATACACGGAAACCAGAGCAACCATTCAACCATGGAAAAACACTCATAACATCCAGATTATATAAGTCTCACACAAAACAACCAATTATCCATGACTGACTCTGGCTATCACCTCCAATCCTGCTTGGAAACCATCGTTAATCGTATGACGGCCAACCTTGCCATATGTCAAGGGCTAATGGTAACCCTGGTTCTAGCATAAACTCCATATGTCCAACCTTGACAGCTAGGCCTTTCAGCGATACCCAAGGTACTCAACCAACAAACTTTCGGTATATTGGGTGCCCCCATCGTACCCCTGCTTTGAGCCTGCTAGAACTTTCGACAACGATAATCACTCGGCCTTCAATATCTCTAGTCGTCCAACCTTGACGGCTATTTACTGCTCAAGCGACCTTCTCGAGCAACCATTATCCACCAATTCACAACCTTTGAGTTGCCACCTCGTTCGTTTTTCCACCTTGATCAACGATTACATCCAACACTTCGAACCTTCCTACTCGAATTTACTTCGGAGTCACACCATCCAAATTTGACTCTACCACCCGATCCAAATTCCACTCTACCACCAGATCCAAATTTGACACTACCACCAGATCCAAATTTGACTCTACCACCATTTCCAAATTTGACGCTACCACCCGATTGAAATTTGACTCTACCACCAGATCCAAATTTTACTCTACCACCAGATCCAAATTTGACTCTACCACCAGATCCAAATTTGACTCTACCAAACTTGACTCTACCACCAAATCCAAATTTGACTCTACCACCAGATCAAAATTTGACTCTACCACCAGATCCAAATTTCTGCATATTGCAATTCAACTCCTATTTCGACCAAAACTTCGCCAAATGACAAATCTGACAAAACCAACTAAACTAAAATCACCAAACACAATCATAAACATATCATAACATTACTAACCACATGAATTTGACGATTACCACAAAATGATGTAAATCTCATCCAAAAACCATTAAAATGAACATATGATCAAAATGAGAGATCTAACTAACATAAACATGTAAAATGACATGAAATTAACGAGTAAAATTTGTTATATTAGATCATAGGGTGATGCATATGAAAATGAACTGATAATGGTGTAAATCTATGATAAAACATCCCAATTTGATGAGAAACATGAACAAACACTCATATACTTCATTGCATTTATGTGAGAGATGTAAACCACTCACCGATTTTCCGAAACAATCTAAAACGATAAAAATAAGAATATGGATAGCGAGCACTCCAAATCAAACCCCTTGATCCGATGAATTCGCCTTTGAAATGATGTAGATCTTGCCTTGGATGGTGTAGATCTTCGATTTGCTCCCTTAGATTTGGATTTTTAATGGCGGAAAGGTATAGGAGGAAGAAGGAGATCAATGACTCCAAATGAGAGAATGGGAAAGTAAACCTTTTCCCTCCACTCTCACCCCTATTTACAGGATTCCACTAAGGCTCCAAAACCTGAATAGCCAACCGAAAAACCTTAAAACAGCGATTTCTCCCAAACCGCTGAGTTAAATCCTTAATGTAACCACTCTACGGAAAGGCAATCATTAATTCCTTTCCAATGGCACAGGTCTCACCCTCTGGTTTGACCTGAGTCAAAAGTTATGCCCTGTACAAGGCTGACATGGGCAAAATGGTCACAAACAAAATCGGTAAAAATTATGGACATGTATCACATCCCCATAAACAACATATTAAAATATGAGAATGATCCAACCCTTAGAGAATAAAACAAATATTTTTACGATCTTCCAATACGTAAAATGCGGGCTGTTACATTCTCCCCCCTTAAGATTTTCGCCCCCAAAATTCCAAATAAACCCAAGTAATCACACTGATTCCGCATGCCTATCATCCATGAGAAACCCATTCTATCATCCATCAAGCCATGCTTCCATAGCCTTATCCTAGCACGCGGAATTCTAACAATCAACAACAAGATACAACGATATAACGAAGATACGATATCAAAGGGTCCTACCGACGAAGAGTTCTGGATGAGTCGCTCTCATGCTCTCTTCTGTCTCCCATGTACAATCATATTCATCCTCACTCCATTGCCCCTTGACTAACTTAACTGTCTTCTTCCTAAGTTGTTTCGTGTCATTCCCCATAACACGAAGTGGCTTACGAGGTCTCGAAACTACGGTCTCTAAGTCTTCGTACTGCTATGGAGATACCACTATATTCGAATCATGCACGAATTTTCGTAGAAACGACACATGGAACACATTATGCACACTCGACATCTTCTCGGGTAACTCCAATCTATATGCGAGCTTTCCAATTCGCTCGACTATCGGAAATGGTCCAACAAACCTTGGAGCTAACTTTCCTTTCTTACCAAATCTAACCATGTGCTTCAGCGACAAAGCTTTCACAAAAACCATATCGCCCACGTCAAATTCCAAGTCCTTACGACGCTTGTTGGCGTAACTCTTCTGATGGTCCTGGGCTGCCTTCATTCGTTGCCGAACTGTCTCGATACAATCTGAGGTTTCTCTAATCATATCAGGCCCAAGTACCAACTTATCTTCAGTTTCTAGCCAACATGCTAGAAAATTGCACTGCCTTCCATACAATGCTTCCTATGGTGCCATCCCAATGCTAGACTGGTAGCTATTATTATACGCAAATTCAACTAGATGTAGATGGTCTTCCCATGATCCTCCGAAGTCTAACACACAAGCCCTCGGGAGAACTTCTAAAACACGATTGACTCTCTCGGTCTGACCATCAGTTTGGGGATGATATGCCGTACTCAAGCACAACCCGGTTCCCAAAGCTTCTTGCAAACTTTTCCAAAATCCACTTGTAAATAATGGATCTCGGTCACTTAATATACTCTTTGGGACACCATGGAATCGAACTATCCATTTCACATAAAGTTCAGCCAATTTCGATGCCGTCCTAGTTGACTTGACAGGAATGAATCTCGCACTTTTGGTCAAACGATCCACGATGACCCAAATCCCCTCGTTTCCTGCCCTGGTTCTAGGTAGTCCATCGATAAAATTCATTGATACTTGCTCCCACTTCCATGTAGGAACTTCCAATGGCTGAAGCAAACCACTCGGCTTCTTCTGTTCAGCTTTCACCAAGTGACAGTTCATACATTTGGAAATGAACTTTCCAATATCTCGCTTCATCCCTTCCCAGTAATAGACTCTCCTCGTGTCCTGATACATCTTATTTCCACTGGGATGAATCGTCAGCTTCGAGTGATGACATTCTCTCAGAACCTCATCCCTCAATCTGTCAATATCCGGAACAACTAATCGCCCTTGCTTTCGAAGCCAACCCTCTCGATCGACCTCGAACTCTTTATCTTCTGATTCCAGTTTCTGAATGAAATCGACAAGCTTCGCATCCTTCTTTTGGCTCTCGCCAATCCTTTCGATAAGAGTAGGTCTTATCGACAAGCTCGCCAACATTTCAGGTTCCAACTCACACCTTGGCCTGAAATCGAACCTTGCCAAGTACTCGAGGCTCTTCCATTCCGAAAACATCGCTCCCAAACTTGCGTGTCTTCGACTTAACGCATCTGCAACTGCGTTACCCTTGCCGGAGTATAGGCTATGTCAAAATCATATGACGCCAGAAACTCTAACCATCTTTGCTACCGAAGGTTCAAATCTTTTTGGGAGAAATGATACTTCAACGACTTGTGATCCGTAAACAACTCGAATCGAACTCCCAACAGGTAATGTCTCCACATCTTCAGAGAAAATACAATCGCCGCCAACTCCAAATCATTAGTTGGGTAATTCTTCTCATGCGGCTTTATCTGTCGACTTGTGTATGCCACAACCTTCTCCTTCTGCATTAGTACTGCTCCAACTCCAGTACAACATGCATTGGTATATACCACCATCTCTTCATTCCCACTTGGAATGGTCAACACAGGCGCACTCGTTAATCTCTCCTTCAGGATTCCGAACGCTTGTTCATACTTTGCATCCCATGTGAATACTTGGTTCTTCTTCGTCAATCTGTCAACGGTGCAGCTACCTTAGAGAAATCCTTGATAAACCGTCGGTAATATTCTGCCAACCCAAGGAAACTCCGAACTTCCATCGCATTCTTAGGTCGATCTCAGTCCTGGATTGCTGCAACTTTAGCGGGGTCAACCGCTATCCCTTTTCCAGAAACTACATGACCTAAGAAGCTCACTTCATCCTTCCAGAAGTGACACTTTGAGAACTTAGCCTTAAACTGATGCTTCCGCAAGATCTCTAACACAACTCTCAAGTGCGTCTTATGTTCTTCCTCATTTCTGGAGTAAACCAGAATATCATCCATGAACACAAGCACAAACCTGTTCAACTGATCTCTGAACATTATATTCATAAGATCCACAAAATATGCTGGCACGTTAGTCAACCCGAATGGCATCACCAACCATTCGAAGAAACCAGATGGTGTCCTAAAAGCAGTCTTTGGCACACTATCCTTAGCCACCCTCAACTGGTGAAATCCCGTTGCCAAATTCATCTGAGAAAACACTTTGGCTTCGTGAATCTGATCGAACAAGTCATCTATTCTTGGCAACAGATACTTTTTTTTCTTTGTCACCTTGTTCATCTCACGATAGTCCACACACAATCTTAACGAGCCATCCGCCTTAGTTGCAAATACGACTGGCGCACCCCAATCGTAAACGCTCCTCCGAATGAATCCTTTTCCCAAAAGGTCACGAACATGCACCTCTAACTCTTGCTGTTCCCTAGGCACCATCCGCCTAAGTGGCATAATGATTGGTCTAGCACCTTCGACCAAATCGATCCTAAACTCAATCTCACGATGCGGCGGCAACTCTTTGACCTCGTCAAAGACATCTACATACTCATTTACGATCAGCACTAATGACAGGTCTTCTTGTGGAACCCCAAGCGAATATAGATAACTTACGAAGATCCCGTCTTCGCACTTACATCTAATTAACACCTTTCGCCCTTCCACATCCCCGACCCTCACCTCTAGCTTCTCGCAATTCACCCTTGCCGCATACCTCTTGGGCCAATCCATTCCCAAGATGATCCCAAACCCAACGAAGTTAAGAACAAAGCAATCACACACAAAAGAGCAACTATGACTCGACAACACTAGACCACGACATATCATACAAACATTTGACAACCCCCAATTGGATTAGTCACTAGAAGGGTCTATCACAAATCTCAGGTTCCAAAACCAAGAGATACATAAGCTCATTGCAAATAAAGGAATGCGATGCTCCAGTGTCAAAAAGCACACGAACTGAAACACCATTAACTGAAAGAGTACCTTGCACCACGACACCCTTTCCCTTCTCCTCTACAGTAGGAACCGTTGAAGAAGTTGGCACAACATCCAAAGCATATGCCCTCACAACCTGCTAGCCCTTAGCTGATTCTGGACAATCTTTATTCTCATGCCCAGGCTTCCCACATTTGAAGCACTTCTTCTCAGCTTTGGGATTCTTGCACTCATTAGCAAAATGACCTTTCTGTTGGTAGTTAAAGCAAACCACCTCACTCTTAGGTTTCTTTTGGCCATCTTTTCCCCTTTTCTGTTGCAGCTTCCTCTTCTTATTATTACCACCCTGCTGTGGTTTCTGAGCCACTTTGGTGGCAGCGACAACATTTGCTTCCTTAGGAAACAAGCTCTCATGACGAATAGCTTTTTCCACAATCTTCTCAAATGAATCATCAAGATGTTCCACTAAAGGTTTTCCGATATAAGCATCCAAACCTAAGACAAACTTCTCGTTCTTCTGATAAGGTGTATCAATGTACGAACGAGCATATCTAGACAAAGCTTCGAAATCAGAAATATAGTCAAGCACAGAATGACCATTCTGTTTCAGCTCTACGAACTTCTTGAATAGAGCAGATTTCTGAGATGTGGAGATAAACTTTGCTTCAAACTTAGCTTGGAATAGCTCCCATGAAATTTCCTCTTCTGGAGTCTCGAGTGTAACTGAATTCCACCATTCCATGGCCCTGTCCTGCAGTTTCCTTGATGCAAGCTTTCTCTTTATTGCATCCTTAATACCCAAGTCTCCAAAGAGTCGGACACATGAGTCCGTCCACCTCTGAACCTCTTCAGCTGGTTCAGTTCCCTTGAATGGTTTTCCCCCTAGAGATGTAAAGTTCTTGCACAGCTTTGCAAAAATCTACTATTCTAGGAACTCGCACACCAACATCTACCGTTGCCGCCACTGGAGCGGGTACCCTTCACATAACTGCTTCTGCCATGGCTTCAAAATGGCTGGGTAATTAGGTTCAACACCATTTCCCCCTTCAGTATTGGCTCCCCTAGCAGCGTGTCTTGTTTCTCGTCTACTCATTCTAAATCTGCAATTTAGAATAATTAGTCACTTCAAGAAAAACTGCTAAAGGAAAACAACCGTTACTACCATATATGCTAATATATATAGTAAGCATCCAACTGAAATCTACAAGTACTTCTCTCATACGTGATTACGTCCTTGAACTTTGGTCAAAAATCGTTGATCAGAGCTCTGATACCAAATGTGACGACCGCCCATAATCCCTGCACTATATAAAAGAAATAATGCACTGGAAGGTGTGCAAGGCAGTTATGGACGATCATCAGGGTAGGTAAACACAAGCGGAACCTGTCGTAAACCCACAGCGCAAGAATAAAATATAATAGAACATATACAATAGATAGTAATAGTGAAGCAAAAACACAAGACTTTCATACAACCAGAAAGTAATATCCATAACTTGGAAATAGTGTTTATACAAAGTTGCCTCACTACATTATTCAGAAAATCAAACAGTGGAAACCCAATTATTAGATAGTAGTAAAACTGGTACATGAGCCTCCTACTCACCACCGATCAACACCATCGTCCTCACTAAAGCATCACATGTCACCTGCTACTTAGTCTGCCCATTCACAACTAGATGAACAACCCAAGGTAATAAGTGGAAACATAAAACCTTGAGTCAGATAACAGTCTTAGTGAGGGATAAAACATCTAACAAACTTCAATAATAAAGTGTATGAGAAATGATAGATAAACATACTTATCTACCCACGACACCAGAGAAGAACTCAACCTTATCTTCCTCACATTGGACAGTGATAGCCTTTACAATCCGTTCAACAAAAGAACAACAATTCATACATGGAAAGCAGAGAAACCATTCAATCATGGAAAAACACTCATAACATCCAGATTATATAAGTCTCACACAGAACAACCAATCATCCATGACTGACTCTGGCTATCACTGCCAATCCTGCTTTGAAACCACCGTTAATCGTATGACGACCAACCTTGCCATATGTCAAGGGCTAATGGTAACCCCAGTTCTAGCATAAACTTCATATGTCCAACCTTGACAATGTCCAACCTTGACAGCTAGGCCTTTCAATGATACCCAAGATACTCGACCAGCAACCTTCCGGTCTATTGGGTGCCCCCATAGTACCCCTGCTTTGAGCCTGCAAGAACTTACGACAACGATAATCGCTCGGCCTTCAATATCTCTAGTCGTCCAACCTTGACGGCTATTTACTGCTCAAGCGACCTTCTCGAGCAACCATTATCCACCAACTCACAACCTTTGAGTTGCCACCTCGTTCGTTGTTCCACCTTGATCAACGAACACATCCAACACTTCGAACCTTCCTACTCGAATTTACTTCGGAGTCACACCATCCAAATTTGACCCTACCACTCAATCCAAATTCAACTTTACCACCAGATCCAAATTTGACTCTACCACCAGATCCAAATTTGACTCCACCACCAGATGCAAATTTGACTCTACCACCCGATCCAAATTTGACTCTACCACCAGATCCAAATTTGACTCTACACCAGATCCAAATTTGACCCTACCACTAGATCCAAATTTCTGCATATTGCAATTCAACTCCTATTTCGACCAAAACTTTGCCAAACGATGAATCCGACGAAACCAACTCAACTAAAATCACCAAACACAATCATAAACATATCATAACATTACTAACCACATGAATATGATAATTACCACACAAATGATGTAAATCTCACCCAAAAACCATTAAAATGAACGTATGATCAAAATGAGAGATATAACAAATATAAACATGTAAAATGACATGAAATTAATGAGTAAAACTTGTTAGATTAGATCATAGGGTGATGCATATGAAAATGAACTTATAATGGTGTAAATCTATGATAAAACATCCCAATTTGATGAGAAACATGCACAAACACTCATATACATCATTGCATTCATGTGAGAGATGTAAATCACTCACCGATTTGCCGAAACAATCTAAAACGATATAAATAAGAATCCGGACAGTGAGCACTCCGAATCAAGCCCCTCGATCTGATGAATTCGCCTTTAAAATGATGTAGATCTTGCCTTGAATGGTGTAGATCTTCGATTTCCTCCCTTAGATTTGGATTTTTAATGGTGGAAATGAGTAGGAGGAAGAAGGAGATCAATGCCTCCAAATGAGAGAATGGGAAAGTAAACCTTTTCCCTCCACTCTCACCCCCTATTTATAGGATTCCACTAAGGCTCCAAAACCTGAATAGCCAACCGAAAAACCTTAAAACAACGATTTCTCCCAAACCGCTGAGCCAAATCCTTAATGTAACCACTCTACGGAAAATCAAACATTAATTCCTTTCCAATGGCACAGGTCTCACCCTTTGATTTGACCTATGTCAAAAGTTATTCCCCGTACAAGGCTGACAGGGGCAAAATGGTCACAAACAAAATCGGTAAAAATTATGAGCATGTCTCACATCCCCATAAACAACATATTAAAAGATGAGAATGATCCAACCCTTAGAGAATAAAACAAATATATTTTACGATCTTCCGATACGTAAAATACAGGTTGTTATAGTCCAGTTTAAAATTTAAAATAGTCGCTATGGAATTTATATATTTTTAATATAATATATAGCCCATAAAAATAGCCATTTTGCAAATGACCTCCGTTTCGATGAAACCACATTTGTTGGATCCGGAATGTCAAATTATTGTAATATTCCAGTTTTCATAATTTTTGGAATTGATATGTGAGCGTGGTGAATTTAAACATGTTTGGTAATTTTAGTTTGAATTGGATCGACCAGAAAATGGCCATTTTTCAAACGGTTTCCAACCGTATCGTCAAAACATAACTAGATCTATTTTTCTGTAATTTTTGGAATTGGTATGTGACTCCGATAATTTAAAATGTACGTTGAAATCAATTTTGAACTTTAAATTAATTTATATTTTAATTTCAATGAAAACTGAATGAAATAGTCGAACTGGCTTACGGGACATATCCTACTGTTTCCGTAATGGGGGTAGCTAGCTAGGGACGACAGTCGTTGGGTTCAATTCGGAGTTCGTGCGAAAAATCCTACTTTTTTAAAATTAAAAATAATAAATATATATATTGGTCAAATGAGGTCAACCCTCATTATCTCTCTCCCTATCAAAACCTTCAGCCACCCCTTTCCCAAACCCGTCGCTCCCTTCGATCCGCGCGTCCCGCCTCCAACCGCGCCGCCGCCGACCTCCCACAGCCTCCATTACCTCCGACGACCCCCTTCCCCCTTCTCTCTCCTCTCTACTCTCTCTCTCTCTCATTTAAATCCTCGCATCCAAACCCGATGCCATGTCCCACCTCTGACCACCACTAGTAGCCCATTCCGCCGTCACCCGCCACCTAACCCCGACTGTGGGGCCCCTTCCACTTAAAAAACAAATTTTTATATATTTTCAGTTTTGCGTTTAACACCCTGAGCTTCACAGCCAATATCTCCCAAACTGAGCGCTTCTATCCAAAACTCCACAGTGCTAAAATTGAAGAGCACGACTTTCTCTTCGATTTGAGTATATGGAAGTCATATTTTGGATTACGGAGTTGCCCGAAAAACGCGTCCAAATACCGCCATTTCACGAATTCTGGCGAATTGGTGCATTTTCGGAAGAAAGGCCCCTAGGAGAAAGTTGTCCGGAATAGCGCGTTTAGACTAGAGAAAAAGATGGCGTGAAGATTGAAGCTCGTTTGCAAATTTTGGGATCATAACAGCAATTCAGAACGCTAGAAAACAACGACGGAGTGGATCCCAATGTGAGAACTCCTTCTCACTAAATTTATTTTACAGTCAAATATATCCTAGGTTGCAGACGGGGCTTAGAAGCTCTCGACACTATTTATTGTACAAACCATAGTTGTTTGGATTGTATTATGGAAATTTGGATTGTAATTGTAAAATTGATTGTGTGATTGTTTGAATTGGTTGTGATTATTGTGGATGGCACGAGCCAGTATCAAGAAAAGGAAAATGCTAGATATTAATCCGGTTTTAATATCGCGCTGTTATAATGCCGAAATTTTCTGACACTACAACAAAAACACCATATTACAACTTTAATTTTACAACGGTGCATAAATCACCGTTGTAATAGAGCATTTATTACAACGGTGCAAAACGCACTGTTGTAATAAATGTTTTTTACAACGGTGAAATTATCACTATTGTAAAGAACATATATATTACCATATCACAACTTTAATTTTACAACGGTGCATTAATAACCGTTGTAATAGATTCTTTTTTACAACGGTGCATTAATCACTGTTGTAAAGAGCATATTACAACTTTAATTTTACAACGGTGGCGTCCACCGTTGTAATAGATCCCTTTTTACAACCTTGCAAAACTCACTGTTGTAATAAACATATATATCACAACTTTTCATTTTATTCGTTGTAATTGAGATGCCTAGTGCATACTTCATGTTTATAATATCTATATTTAGTAACTAATTATATTGAAACTTAATAATAATAATTAATAATAAACTTGGGAATCAATAATATTTGTCAATTATTTTTAAATAATTAATAGTTAATAAGTAGTAATTTTTTTTAATAGTTAATATATGTTAACTAGCTACTTTATTAATTAATAGTAACATAAGTTTGTAATAAGTATTCCTCTCGATTATAATTAACTTAAATTTTTTTGGGTCTGTGCCTATCTACCTGTTTTTGGATGTATGTACACAAGCCATGAGTTTATGGGTACATGCATCCTACTTTAAGCATGTATTCCTTGGCGCACATGTACCATTCCATAGAAAACACATTACCTATGTATTACTTTTTAATTTTACTCAGTGTCTAGAATATGGCATCTTAGACAGTCAAACATATGATAATTGACTACTCTTTTTGCATAAGAATGGTCCCTGTTCTGTACACTATCAACATGCCTTTAAAAAAAACTATTGATATAAGGTTGTAGTTTGTTGGTTGTACAAGTAATTTATCGACATGTCTGTATTTCGGTTCAGCAAAGAAAAACACTGGCTTTTCTTCTTACATCCAATGTAAGTATGAAATAAATTATAAGATGTCAATAATTGTTGTTCTTCCAATGCTGTTTGCTTATGCTTTGTTCAAGTAATCAATGACAATTGAGTCAACTATACTGCATGTTCCAATCTATCATGTTCTCTATTTTGTTCTAAATAAATTCAAAATAAGCATACAATCAAAACAAGCATGTCTAATTATTAAGTAAAAAGGTCCTAAGTTGACATAGTACATACTTAACAAAATTTCCATAAACACAGCGTACATATCAGCGTACATAGTACATACTTAACAAAATTTCCGTCGGTTCTTCAATTAAACGTGCCTTTTGACATCGGTTCTTCCATCGTGTTCCATAGTATTCCGAATTTCCTTTTCCATCGTATTCCACCGCAAACCCTAATTCCCCTTTCGATCCACTTCACATCGCCGCTTCACATCACATCGCCACTGCTCGATCGCCGCTGCTCAATCGCCACTACTCGATCGCCGCTACTCAATCGCCACTACCCGATCGCCTACGTATCTCGCTGGTAAATTTTTATTCGTTGTCTCAATTGCATGTGACAATGCTCCTGTGTCATACTGATTGTAACAATTTTTATTCGGTTCACAGTACAATTTTTATTCGTTGTCTCAATTGCATGTGACAATCGCTACTGTGTCATACTGATTGTAACAATGCTCCTTTTAGGTTGAACTTTGTATATAATTTGATGACAAACCTCAATTGCATGTGACAAATTACCATGGCAAACCTCAATTGCATGTGACAATGCTCCTTTTAGGTTGAACTTTGTATTCAAACATCTATATATTTCTTCGTCTAACTGTAATTCCTGTCAATTTGCAGTCACACTCGTTTTGGACCTGAAATATGAAATTCGATCATATATATGCATATACACGTGCGCATATGTATAAACATGTATTTGGTCATAAGTTGAGTTTGTATGTTTAGTTTACGATATTGACTTTTTGAATTTTTACGGGTTTGGGTATTTGTCATAAACAACCAGTATGTTAGAATGACCAAAGTTTGTTCGCTTGCATTTCATACTTTGTACTGCGGTACTGACTTTGTATACACTATTAAAATCTGAAGTGGAGATGTGTATTTGGGAACACATATACTGTCTAATACCATTTGCTATCTTGATGAAGCTTTGTCATCCTGAATAACACACTAAAATACAAGCCTACAATAGAAACAAGAATAACACACTAAAATACACCAAAAAAAACAGCAAAAATCATTTGCTGTCTTGATGAAGCTTTGTCATCCTGAAGCTTTTACCATTTATATTCATAGGATCTGCAAGAACAACAAACATAGTATGAGATATTTAATTTAACTATAAAAAAGGTTGAGCATACATTTCATAAACACAGCTCCTAGTCCGCTGTTAACTTCAGAAAATGGATTAAATGAGTAATTTTTTCGTGAAACCTCTTAAAAAGTGCAGCAGTTTATAATTTACATCTAATTAATGAAATGCAAGTTCAACTCATTGGATAATACTCCAATAACTAAATTATAATATCTCATGTTTCATTTATCCTTTTAATTAGATGTTTCATTTGGAAAACAAATTAACTGTTTCAGAAAACATCGGATTATTATCAAATGATATTTCATAACCAATGCTAAACTCTGTTTGGCTGTTTCATTTGGATGTTTCAGTTTAGTTTACATCTATTTGGATGTTTCATTTGGATGAAACATTGGAAAACAAATTAGTTGTTTCATTTGGATGTTTCAGAAAACATTAGATAGAAAACATTGGATAATACTCCAATGATTTCAGAAAAAATCTAATTCATTTGGATGTTTCATTTGGAAAACAAATTAGCTGTTTCATTTGGAAAAAAAATCCTGAACTAACACAACAGCCAAATTAAATAGTTCTTCTCAAAAGTTCTGTCAATTTTGGTACATGTTCTTCTCACAATTGAACCAAAACTGCAAATCCTAAACTAACAATAGCTTAACTAAATAGTTCTTCTCATATTAGTGTTTTTCTGCTTGAACTGATGTCATTAGGGTATGAAGTTTTAGATCTGAATCTCTAACTTAACATCTCAAATTAATAAATGTACAATATCCAAGCAAAATTATAAAGCTGAAGAACATGTATCATTTCTAGTATAAAAAAATTAACTTCATTTTAACATATATTACTAACATTAAACCGAACCTTCAAAGACCAGAGCAGATAGTACCTCCCTTGCCTCATGGCTGAGAGACCCTGAAATATAAATTCAAACATCGTGTCACAAATCAAAGTAAATAGAAACATGTTCAATCATTTTTCTTGTTCTGTACAAGGCATAATTTTTAGTGCAATTCAGTTTAATTGAAATTCAGAATTTGAATAATATGAGTCATATGACTTACAGAAGAACTATTCAGTTTAAGTGCAATTAGATGCCCATGTCACAAATCAAAGTATGCTCACCCCTATGTGTGATGGTCTTTTATTTGTGTTTATTTTGATGATATATATATTATTATGCAAATACGTTGTTTTAGAGGGTGGGTCGAAGTATGATAGGTGATGCATAAGAGGGGTAGATAAGGTGGGTGCGTATAACCAAGTTGTACAATAATGTTGAGCATAAGTCTTTATAGTAGGTCCGAAAATTAGAGGCGTTGTTTTACCAAGATGGACAAAGCATGGGTCAATCTACCAAGGTTTCATCATTTTGGCTATTACTTCCATAGTTATAAGTAGTGTGATGCTAAGGGCACATCATTTTCCTCTTACTAATACCACGAATAAAAATAATGAGTACAATAAATTTGATGTACTTCCTAATACCATTATAAACAAATATAAGTATTTATGAATGAGTTTGGTGTTAGGAAGAATGTAGTATAAAATTTTGGTATTAGCAAGAAGAAAACGAGGTGCCCTAGCATCACACTATAAGTATTTAAGAAGGACTATTAATACATTTTTTGTTTTGTAGAATGACAAGCGAATATAGGCAAGCTGTGGAAAATTTTGTATATGGGCATGTTGCGAGTGAAGGGAATCCCGAAAAAAATTAGATGCCCATGTCGTGATTGTAGGAATCTAATTTGGAAAACATCAAGGGAAGTTGTGTCACACTTGATTTGTTTTGGAATGGACCCAACCTATGATATATGGATTTTTCATGGAGAAAAACGGCCATCACAAAATAATAGTGAGACAGATACTTATAGAATGTATGTTGATGCGCAAATCTATGATGAGGAGGTAGAAGCCAATGTTGAAGCAAGACATGGGGAAGGTATTGAGGAAATGATGGAGAATGCCGAAATTCCTTTGTATCCCGGTTGTGCAAGCCACACAAAGTTGTCTGCTACAGTACTTCTTTTCAAGCACAAAGCGCGAAATGGTATATCGGACACGGCTTTTACAGAGCTTCTTAAACTTCTAAAGGATATGTTGCCTAAAGAAAACATGCTTCCTGATTCTACATATGCAACAAAGAAGTTGCTTAAGTCATTTGGTTTAGGCTATAAGCAGATACATGCATGTGTAAATGATTGTTGTTTATTTAGAAAAGAGCTTGCAAATAGTGATTTTTGTCCTAAGTGTGGTAAGTCTCGCTGAAAAAAAAACAAGACTACTTAAGATGGGAAGCAAACCAAAATACCTATGAAGGTTTTGAGATACTTCCCACTGATACCAAGACTGAAAAGAATGTTTGCATCCCCAGAAACATCAGAACAACTAAGATGGCATAGCAGTCATAAGAGTGATGATGGTAAATTGCGTCATCCAGTGGATTCTACTCAGTGGGCTACGATTGATAGAATGTATCATTCTTTTGCTTCCGATCCACGAAATTTAAGGCTTGGCATTGCATCTGATGGCTTTAATCCTTTCGGTGATTGGAATTGTGGATATAGTTGTTGGCCAGTGTTTCTTGTTGCTTACAACTTTCCTCCGTGGCTTTGTATGCACAAAGATAATATGATGCTATCTTTGTTAATTCCTGGGCCACGACAACCGGGAAATGACATTGATGTATACTTGCAACCACTTATTGAAGATTTGAAAAAATTGTGGGATAAAGGGGTGAAAGCGTACGACGCTTACAGTCGTAGTGAATTTAGATTACATGCTATTCTTATGTGGACAATCAATGATTTTCCAGCTTACGGAAATTTAGCTGGTTGCCCTGTAAAAGGTAAGAGAGCATGTCCAGTTTGTGTTGTCAATACCTGCTCAATATGGCTACCATTTAGTAAAAAGTGTGCATACATGGGTCATAGACGATTCCTTGAACCTAACCATGAGTATCGTCAACGGAAAAACTTATTTGATGGAACTATAGAGAATAGAGAAAGGCCTCAAATACAAACTGGTGTTCAAATCTTTGATGATGTTCAAGATATTATTAATGATTGGGGGAAAAATTAAAAAAGGAAGAGAAAGGTGAAAGGAAAAGGAAAAGGAAAAGGAAAAGGAAAACTATGATGAAAAAAGGATGTACAATGTGGAAGAAGAGGTCCATTTTCTTTGACTTGCCTTATTGGAAGGTGAAATTTAACTAGAAACACATTGCTTTCCATTTTCTATTCATGTTTGCTACTTAGTACTTAATTAGTTGTGTTTTGTCAATTTTTAGGCACTTCCTTTGCGGCATAATCTAGATGTGATGCATATTGAGAAAAATATTGGTGAAAGTATTATTGGTACATTGCTTGATATCAAAGGAAAATCAAAAGATGGCCTCAATTCACGCCAAGATCTAGAAGCAATGGGCATTAGAAAAAAATTGCATCCTATAGACATTGGAAATAAAGTATTGCTCCCAGCCGCACCGTGCACCTTATCCGATCAAGAAAAAGAGATCTTTTATAGTAGAATGAAGAACTTGAAAGTGCCTGATGGATATAGCTCAAATATTGGAAAATGTTTTGCAAAAGAAGACAAGATATCAAACCTTAAGTCTCATGATTATCATGTTTTGATGCAACAACTATTGTCCGTTGCATTAAGAGGACTTCTACCTACAGGGATAAGGAATGCACTACTACGACTATGTTCATTTTTTAATGATATATGCCAAAGAGTGCTTGATAGGGATAAATTAGAATTAATGGACTATCAAGTTGCATTAACACTATGTGATCTAGAGAGGTTCTTTCCCCCTTCTTTTTTCGATATCATGATTCACTTAACAATACATTTAGGGAGAGAAGCAAGAATTTGTGGGCCGGTCCAATATCGATGGATGTATCCATTTGAGAGGTAATATTTATTATAAATAATTGACGGTTAAAAGTATCTATAGTTATGAAAGTAACTTGTTTATTCATTTTGGTTATAGATATATGAAAATATTAAAAGGGTACGTTAAAAATCAAGCACGGCCTGAAGGGTGCATTGCTGAGCGCTATGTTTCCGAAGAATGTATGAAATATTGCTCTGGATATATTAAAGATGCATTACAAATTGGAGAGAGGAAAAACCGAAATGAAGTGGAACAAAATGATTTTATACTTGAGGGGCGTCCTATTTCCAAAGGAAAACCTATTACAGTCGATGAGGAGGTGATTAATGCTGCTCATCGATACGTTTTGTTTAATACGAAAGAAGTTGAGCCGTATATAGAGTAAGTATAAGTCCAACTTAACTATGACATACAAAATAAATTAGATCCTTAATTACATTTATGTATGCAGAATGCACAAAGAGGAGCTAAAATGTTTGCATCCTCATCTTGCACAAGACGATTTGGAACTGTCAAAATTGCAATCGAAGACTTTTAGTTTTTGGTTCGGAAAAAAGGTTGATAGCTATATCTTAAAAAACTATTAATGATGAAAGTAATAGATCAACATAAATCTTTATTTAATATATTGTATTTGTCCAGGTTAGAGATGATAGACGTATATCCAATGTCAGCAACATAATAAAATGGCTTTCATACGGACCTCGTTCGCAAATAATTTCTTATTCTGGCTATATTGTTAATGGTCGACGTTTTCATACGAAAGACTTTGAGAAGGCGACACAAAATAGTGGTGTTTCCATTGAGTCAAGTACTGTTTGTGTAGATGGGTCTATTGAAAAAATAATATATTATGGGGTCTTGCGTGAGATTTTCTTGTTGGATTATCGTCAATTTCAAGTTACCTTGTTTAAATGTGATTGGGCAAATATGTATCGTGGAGTCAAAGTTGAAGATGGATTTACATTGGTCAATTTGCATCAATTTCAAAATAAGTTTGAAAGCGACCCGTTTATCTTAGCAACACAAGCGGTTCAAGTTTTCTTCTCTAGAGAAGGTAGTTCTTCAAATTGGTATGTTGTGTTGAGAGCGCCCTCTAGAGGGTTTCATGAATTGGAAAAATACGACGAGGATGAAGAATCAACTAGTAAACCATTGGATGAGTCATAACTTGATGATAGAGACGTAGATAATGGGGATGAAAGTTACGTAAGGGAGGGTTGTAACGGTATTTTGGTATGTTATAAGCATATTTTATTGATTTTTTATTTTATGCATGTTCATATATACCATAAAATGTGTTGTTAGAATGAAAAAAAAGAAAAAAAAATCTGATATAAGATTGACATCTTAGCGTGTATCAAAATAACTTTATTTTCTATTTTATGTTCTTTGCATGTGTATTTTATTTTGTACGTGGTTGTTACAAAGTAGTGCTATATTTAGTGTGATGTTCTAATCCTTTGTAAATCGTTTTGTTTTTTTATAGGTCGACGAGGAAGATTGATCTTGTATTATCGGCGAGGAAGATGGTGCTAGACAAAGGAGAGGTATTCAAGTACATATTGCATTTTTTACCACATGTATTTTTTTAAGTTCAGCTATAGAAGTTCAAATATTAAAATCAACTTGAATGTATGTACAAATCTTAAATATGGATCTTTTGGATATGTGATTTATGATTTAAATTTTATTTTGATTTAAAGTTTGAACTTTGCTTTTTACAATTTTTATCCCATTGAAAATTTGGCATTTCAAATAGATAAAAAAAAATGTAAACAAAAACTTGTGTTTCCTGCCTTTTATTATTATTTCTATCTGTGAAAATTGGCTGAATAAATTTGCAAAATGTAGAGAAATGTTAAGTTATTAAAATATATGTTTTTACAAAACTATTTTATTAACTAATTTTTAGAAAATTCAATATTTAAAGGTATTTTTTCACAAAGAGAACTAAAATCAACATAAAGAATACTGATTAAAACCATCAGAAAAAAAGAATCCATAATTTAAATATCGCAAACACCAGAAATACGGGATACCGAACCAATGTTTCAAAATATCCTGAACTAAGACTGAGAAATACTTGACATTGTTGCAGATAGGTTGATTCCACAAATCTAATTTTGAACGACATGTGAAAAAATTGGAAAACAAAATTGAAAATAAATTTGATGTCTAAAACTGAGTTGCGAACAAACACTAAAGGCCTAATATTGTATCTGGATCAATTCAACACTGAGGAAGAGTGAAGGGAAAAATACAATTCTAAAGGAAAATAGAGAAAATGTGAAACAAGAAAAGGTAAAAGGACAAATGACACACTCCAAATGGAAGTGCAACAAGCGTACAAAGCAAAATAATTAGTATTAGTGGCACACGCTTCATGTTTGTAGGAAAAACGATTTATGAAAACATAACACGTTTAAATAATCAATGTCTAATTTTACTTATAATATGGACTATTTTGAACAAGGATTTTTTTTACATATAGTTAGAAATAGACATAGAAAATTCAAATCGGATCTCATCGTTTATGATTCGATTTACATTTCGATTAAGCGTGCTCTATGTAGAGCTTAAAATCTTACAGATATACACACCATGAAGGTAGCTTAGCAGTTGTTTATAAATGTGCACCATCTCCATCCGCATATTGGTTTTTCCACACAGAACCTGCCTTTATGTAAGTTGCCCTTTGTATGTTTGTCAAGTTATTTCCTCTGCATTGTTCTAGGTAAAGCTTTACAGCTACGTATTTTCTCCATATCACCCTCCCTCCTACTGCACAAGTCAATTATACGTTAAGCTATAGAATGACACTCTACTTATGTAATGTGTTCGGTATCTCAAACAATGGACTAAACAACAATCATACGATGAATGTAATGTGATATAATCATTGTAAGTCCAGCTATTCCTATATATGCGGTAACAGTAATAATAAGAATAAGAAAAAGCTCCAGGAACAATAAGTTAATATAATGTGAGTTGTAGATTGCAAACTTGCATTAAGTTAATATAATGTGAGTTGTATGGCAAGTGCTTCACGCGTGATTTATTTGTTTATATGACTTGTATGTTTAACCTATTAACAATAAATAATTTATATGTATATTTTAATGTCAGAATAATATGTTTTTGTTTAATGTTGTAATATCTTATGATTTTTAAATGTGAATGTTCATTTCAATTAATTAATGAAAAATGAATATGTGCATAAAAATTCTTTATTAGATCAGCAGATGAATATGTGCTTAAAAAATGTGCATAAAATGAATATGTGCAAGTAGTTTTCAATAGCTAAAATGAATATGTGCATAAAAAATGGTCCTCATGTGTACGTAGATGTACTTGCGGAGAAGTGGACTCCGTCTCCACCTCATGCCCTTGCCACTTGTGGCTACTTGATCAGCAGATCGGCATCAAGGCTCCTTTATTTCCTTTTTGGTGTCAAGGTGGAATCTAGTGTAGATTTGTCATAATAATTCGATGGATATTTTAATAACCAAATACTCCTTAACGACAATTTTGTGAGTCTGATATAACGATTGGAAAACCCAAAGAACCGGCAGCCACTGATTTGGAAAATCCATTCCTCGGTTACGTTTCAAACGCGATAAGCACATTTACTCCCTACATTTTGATTAAAGACTCTATTCAGCAGCACCTACCAGTATTTATATGCCTTCCGTACGTACATTTTAAACTGAGCACTGGCAAAAAAAAAAACATTTTTATGTCACTTTTATTTTACCCACTTGTACCCTTGCCATTGCTCAGTGCTCAGTGCTCAGTTTAAAATATAATCATTTCACTGTAGTCGCTTGTATTTTGATGAACAACACAGTTCGTCTTATGATGTTCATGTAGTGCTCAGTTTAAAATATATTGTATGTTCAGCAATTGAAAAATGACTTAAGATTTTTATTTTTTAGCTATTGAAAACTGACTTAAATTTTTTATTTTTTAGAGCTCAAAAATTGCAAGCAAAAGAGCAAAAAAGCAAAGTTTAGCTGCACTTGCAGCTGTTCGTGCTGCTGATGAAAGACCGGTTGGGATTAGAATCAACGAACACCCAGATGGACCACTTCCGTTGCTTCGTGAATTAAATATTGCTATAAGACGATCTCCTCGAAAACATGCTGAATACCCAATACGCACAATTCGCAAACATGGAAGCAACCTTGGCCACACTGCAGAAGGGATGCAGTCCCCTCCTCCTTCCAGTAGCATCCCCGTCGACACTACAAACCAGATACAGCCCCCTCCTTCCAATAACAGCCCCTTCGACAATACAAACCCAGCACAGCCCCCTGCCCGTCAACTACACTTCCATGAAACTCCAGCCAACGATGATTCTAGTCCAAACGAAATTCAACCCGATTCTACTGAAGATCAAAGATTGAAGCAAGCTAGAAGAAAGAGAGGCAGAACGATGATGAAATCATTAGCTATGATACCGGATGAGAAGCCGGAAGTTGAATTTAATGAACGCGGACAAGCAATAGGTGCTTATTCCAAACATTTGTCGTCATATATTGGTACTCTAGCAAGGGAGATGGTGCCTTTTACCATTAGCACATGGAGGAACGTCGGTGACGATTTGAGGGATGATCTGTGGACTTGTATAGAGGTACGTACTGATATTTGACTTGTATACCATATGTCGGCTTTCAATAGTAAATTATGGCTTTCAATAGTAAATTCTGTGAATGATAAATTCTGCCTTGTGTACGATTTGAGGGATGATCTGTGAATAATAAATTCTGGCTTTCAATAGTAAATTCTGGCTTTAAGTTGTATTTAATTTTACTGATTCTATGTTATTTATGTTAGGGAGTACTTATATGTCTCAATATTAAAAGCAACATATTATATGCCTGCTATAGTTCTCTTTATAATGACATATGCATTATGCACATTGCAATACTGTTACATATTATATGTCTCAATATTCAAAGCAACAAATTATATACCTGCTGTGGTACAACATTGCATTTTGCAATACTGTTAGAGACTAATCTGCTGTTTTTTTTTTTTTTTGTGTGTGCGCGCAGTCAAGATTCAAGGTAGATATGGTGTATAAGGATTACTTGTTAATGATAATAGGACAGCGGTGGAAGGAGTCGAAATCAAGGTTAGTTGCAGCTATCAAAAAAGCGTCTCAAAATCCCGACTCTACCGATACTTTAGCAAGCCTAAAACCGTTCAATATAAAGAGCGATGACGAGTGGAATGCTTTTGTAACTGAAAAATTGTCAGAAAAGTTTGAGGTGGTTATTTTTGTCTTACTGAGTTTAACTGTTAAATATATTACATTTTCCTATATCATATTTACTGAATTGATTTTATAGGCAACAAGCCAAAGATTCAAAAGCATTAGAGAAAAGAATAAAGTTCCACACACCATGAGCAGAAAAGGTTATGCAAGATTGGAAGAAGAAATGGTAAAAAAATATTGTTAAAGCAACTATTATATGTTATCACATGAAAAATTCTGAAGCTGTTAAGCTATTTTTGCAGAAAAAGGAAACGTCAACATCTACTATCACTAGAGACGAATTATGGTGCAAAGGCCACACTAGAAAAGATGGAAAACCTCCGAATTCAATTGCTGCCGAATGCACAGTAAGAATAAGTTCAAATATACAATATCAGAAACTGTTGCTATTGTTAACGTGGTTTTAATTTTAATTTCTGAATTTTGGTTGTTTTTTAATTTGTAGTCTAAGATAAACGAGCATCATAATGCCGCAAGTCAGGATTCTCATGGAGCAACATCAGTTACTCAAGATGGCATGTCGAAGCTTTTTGGTCAGGAGCATGGAGGACGTGTAAGAGGGCTTGGTTTTGGGGTTGTACCATCTCAGCTTCGTATTCGGGGTAGCTCATCAGGTGAAGTACATGCATTGCGAAACCAAGTTAGTGGATTGGAGACCAAAGTACAGGAGCTCACTACGATGTTGATGGTAAGTGTTAATTAGAAATTTATTTTAACGGCGATTTTTCTTGTTTTCCTGTTAATTAGAAACCAAGTTATTGTCGGTTTCCGGTTCCGTTCCGGATATTTCGGAATTTCCGGTAAATTCCCGGTTTGATAATTGCGGTGTGGTTTTCTCATGCTGATTTTCCAGATTGACCCATGTTATTCCATTATAATGCTCCGGTTACGTCGATTATTTGACCAATTGCATTTTCTTTTCGTAGCCAACGGTACCAATCAGTAGTGGGTAATGTTTTAAAACAACTCGGAAAAAACAGTGTGACCAGACCCAGTGCCACTCTAACCCAAACTATTTATCTAGGGGTTTCTGCCATGTATATATATATATATTCCTCAGAAATCCATTTATCCAGCAGTTTACAGAGCCTACTCGAACATTTTCCTCCTCTCTCTTTATGGTCCTGTTTCTAAACCTTTAGCATTGTTTTTTGGAACAAATATCTGCTTCCAGCTTTCATCTTAAATTGCAACTGTTTGTCGCAAGGTTTATTATCATTAGGATTTAGGCTAAAAGCCTTTAGATCCGATTTTTCAACACTCTGCAGAATTCTAGGTATTATGGTAAGCAAAATTTATATTATTCATCAAGCTTGGTTAATTAGTTTTTGGCGTGATTTGTGCTATGTAGAGAAGAATCATTCGGATTCTCATTGGTTTGTTGTCAAATGGAAATAAGATTTTAACCAGCTACGTCCGACTGATTTCTTCTATCAATTAAATTGAAGTTTATTTAATTTTTTCAACGTTCATCAATTTATTCCTACTCTTTGATTCGGGATCTGTCGGCTATTTCCTATTAGTTCCGGCATTATGTATGAAATAAAGTTATTTTTGTTTGCCTTCGATTTTTTATATTGAAATAAGAATCATTTCAATTTTTTATATTGCAAGACGATGCTAAGATGGTATGAGTCTGAATTCAGTGTGGATATATTCTTACATTGGCCTTCAATCTGATTGCCTTCGATTTGCTTTGTGTTATTTAACTTATTTCGGAGAGTTTTCAAATTAATACCTTAATTCTTCATAGTATGGTTGTATTAAACAAATACTCCTATTTGTGATTTTCGGGATCTGCTGGTGCTGGGTTGCTGATCAATAAACATAGGCTCCAAAATTTTAAAAAGAACCAGCAATCGCCTATGGGCTGTGGCATTTTGCTGCCGTAGCATGGAGCCAATAATAAAAACTTCACCAGAGGTAGAATGCCTTGGATTATTCTCATGATCCTTTGCCACGATATCTGGTTACATTTTAACACTTTTTTCTTTTAATTCTTAATCTCCCAGGTTAAAGAAATAAGACATGGCCGTTTGTACAATGTTTGTTCTTGGACATAACCCATTATGTCTCTACAATTGAAAAAAAATATTAAAAAAAGAGCAAAGCAAAATGCCTTTTTTTTTTTCATAATGTGTTTCAAATTTACGGCTTCCCAATTGTGCTAGTTTTATATGACCAAAATCATATTTTGTGCTAATTTTATATGACCTATGTATATGCAATCTTTACAGGATCTAAAAGAAAAGCAAGCTAATGCGGGAAATCCAGCAAATCCTGATCCTAATACGCCTCAGGTACCCTTTTTTATTGGTATAATTGATAAAAAGATGTAACATTTCATTGAAATGCTTTTACCGAACTGTGAAATTTTAGGGTGATTTTAAGGACAGTAAATGGATGGGGGTTGGGTACTGTTAAACTAAATTACCGCGCATTAGAAGCTGAAGAACTTTTTAACGTAAACTAAATTCAATTTGGAATAACCTTTGTGTTTATACTGTTATCTAAAACATGCTAAAATTGGGGTACTTTATTTTTGAAAGTGAGGTGTTCATCTTTTATTATTATTGTATTCATACAACAGTAAAGGAAATTTCTCATTTCTAGATCTTACTTCACATAGTTAATCACTTCCAGTCATATATAAGTGTAGTCAACTAATAATCTATCAAAGTACTCATATCTATACCCACACTAGATTAAATTCAGAGAGTTTGCACAGAGTTTATTCACAAAAGATCCACTGTTTTCATATTTCGTCCAGTTTTTGACATGAAGAACAATTAGTTACACATACATATTCACAAACATATATGCATATATATATGTGTGTGTGTGTGCGCGCGCGCGCCTGCATCATACTATATTCAATCACTAAGGGTTTAAAAAAAAAGAGTTTGCAGATGTATTACTGTGTTTTTCTATTGTGTTCACTATCTTTACCATTCTCAGGTTTTATAATTACATTCGTAGATTAAACAAAAATAAGGAAATTATTTGTAAAATAAATAAAGATAACAATCCATTACACATAAATTTCATAGATTCAACTCATCCACTCTTTGTTCCCAGCTTAGAAAGACGCTTCTAATGTTGTTGTTCTGTCGTTAAATCTATTGCATTGTTCTCACAATACAACTGGCAGTAACTGAAACTGCTCCACTCAACAGCCATCAAATTAACTTAAACTTAGTCGTGTGTCTTGTCTTTGATTATACATAAGCCTTTGATTATACATAAGTGCTTACTGTCTATGATGCATAAGCCTTGGATTATACATAAGTGCTTACTGTCTTTTGTATTTAGTTCCATGTATTTATTTGCCTCACTTTCTGTTTTTAGTTTCCAGTTCAGATTTTCTAGATTTTTTTTGTTTGCAGTCACACCGTGGAAGCAATACCTTGGCAGTTCAACTGTCTAAACAAAATGGAAAGCATGCACCTGAAAATGGAAAGCAGGCACCTGAAAATGGAAAGCAATCAGATGAAAATGAAAAGCATCCATCTGAAACTGACGGCAGCAAAACAGAAAAACAGTCTAAGCAGAAAAATCCGGCCAGAAAAACAGCAGTGCAAGCTGATGGAAATGAGGGCAGAAAGTGTAAGATATTGAATTGGGAAAAACAAGTTGTTGCGGAAGGAAGAGTGGCATCCACTGATCCAGAAGCTTTGGTGCACTTTAAAAAACTTGGATCGCAAGGCTGGAAAGTTTGGATTGACGTGGCGGTGGATCCAGAAGCATTCTTGTGGAAGCTGAATTCCGCAATGACTACTATTGGAGAAGCTGTTGGATCAACTGTGGCCTGGAACAAAAATTACGTTGCCTTCAGCTAGAGTGCTTTCGTAGGGTATGCTTTCGTAGACATTCCATCTTTCTTATGTACATATTGGGTTAAATCATGCATGTATTATGAAACGGTTGTGTTTTTGGTGACACGGTTATGTTATGTATATATTGGGTTATGTTTTTGGTGACACGGTTAAGTTGGTGATGTACTACGTACTTGCGTGTTATGTTGATCGAATATTATGTTAAGTAATATATATAAATGATTCTGTGTACTAATATTTGTTGCATTGAAATGTGAATCATATTATCAGTAATATATATGAATTTGTTTTACTAGTCAGGTCCATGCAAATTACAACAGAAAAAAAAGTTGTAATAAGTCATGTTACAACGGTGTGAAAATGTTGTAATATAAATCAATTCACAACGGTGGAAAAATGTTGTAATATCAATGAAATTACAACGGTGCAGACATGTTGTTATATAAATGAACACAACATTATTACAAAATCTACAACAACGGGGATAAAAGTTGTAATATAGTTTATTACAACGGTGATAAAAGTTGTTATACGTATACTCTAACTGTACTATAGTATATACGACAACTTGTAAAAAAATTTATTACAACGGTTGATAACTGTTGTTAAATAATCCTATTACAACGGTGCTGCAACGGTGCAGAAAAGTTGTAATAAAAAATAATATATTACCACGTCTGCATACACGACGGTGGGGGCACCGTTGTAAAATGATATTACAACGGTGTTGCACCGTTGTAATAGGGTGAATTTGTTGTAGTGTGAAATAAATATTGTTCATTAAAAATATAATTTATGATGTGTATATGAACTGTATAAAAATTCATGTGTTGAATAAAATGTTTGAATAATAAAAATATATTTTTTTATTGAAAGTATGAACTATACAAAATAGCCAAGTGTTGAAATAAATATTTTATTGTTAAAAATATAATTTTTAACGTACATACGAATGACATAAATTCTCCTGAAATGAAAATAAATATTCATTTGCAAATCGGACGATTTGTTTACGTGCACCCATTTAACTGACACTGATTGGGACGATAAATTTTACACATCGCCTAACTGCACAAATAATATTCAGTGTTTGTTTGTTGAAACCTCATATGGGTATTGGGATGATATTTGACATACACTAATCTCAATTGTTTATTTATATGTCAATTGATTGGTTGACAGACTGCTGTAAGCGTAAATTGTTTATATTTAATGCTTATGTAGTGGTGTGATGCACTCTAGATGATGGTTGATTGGTGTTGTACACATGTGTTGTATGAAATCCATATAAATAAATTATATGGTAATTGATTGGGTCTGATTCCAATTCAAAAAGAACAAATATTTTAAGATAACGAATATTTTAAAATAATATTCCGTAAAGGATTAAAATATGATTTTGATGTCCGATTTGGGATGGACATGAAAATATTGAATAGATGAAGCCGTGATGATTAGATTTGCGCCATTTTAACGTGAACGATATTTATATCGATTTTATTTGTTTTTATAAAGAATATCAAAAAGGAAATTATTTCAAAATTTGATATTTTGAAAATATTATCATTTAAATATTATAATGATAAGGAGTATTCAATTTTGATTTAAAATTGAAATTAAAGTGAGGACCATTTCAAAATGAATTTATAAAATACGTTTCGAACGAAATATGGCCTGAATAGAACACTCCGCGCTTCGACCGTTCGCGAATTTCGACCATTGACTTCGAATTGACATTACGTGAGATCCGACCGTCGGATTCTCCTAAAACCAGAACCGTTAGGTTCGTATCAGAAAGAGCTTTCCAATGAATATAAGAGATTTGAAATATAATGGTTGAATTTGGAATTTTGTCAAAATCAAATTTGGAAAAGGTCGCTGTAAATGCAGTTCGATGATCGTTTATGGAAATCGACTGAAAGGACCTTAATAAAATTATTAAAAATATTATTAATTTGTGTAAAATCATAATAAATGATTTTAAAAGAATTTGGATGAAAAATTCCACGTTCGTAAAGATAAAAATATATTTTTATGAAAATGAACTAGTTATTAACTATATTTGAAATCCAATAATTGTTAACTAAATAAATTGGATTTATACAAAGGGTTTTAATATAACCAGAAATTTCTAATCTATAAATTGGAATGGATTTGTAGAAATCATCTTAAGGATATTTCGATATTGGATTCTGTAACTATACGGATATTGTGGAGGAATTTGGAAGATAGATATATATCGTTATTCCCCATACGATATGTGTTGGTTTCAGAATTTGATATTGAATAAAAGACAATATAATTTCTATTTAGAGCCTTATATTTAATATCGAAGTGGATTTTGGGTTTGTCATGAGTGGTGTCTTCAGTAACACTGTTCTTAAACCTCGTTGTGAAAAGAATAAATCTTTTAATTAAGATTATTAGAGTTTCCAATTATATTTAGTAATTGGAATAAAATGGAATGTGAATTGGGTTTATTGTGAACTGTGTTTTTAACGACATTCGTTCTTAACCCGATTAACAGTTAAATGTGATTTGGAATTTTCCAAAGTATAGTTTTCCAATTTAATAAAATAGATTTGAATGGAATGGAATTCGATTTGGTAATAATCAAAGTGAGCTTCTGTGGAGGAAGACTGTTAGTATACATGGAATTTAAAAGGATTTGTCATGATTCCTTTTATATTATTAGTCGGATATAGAAATTGATATCGATTATGTATTGATTTGTTTTCCGTGAAGGTTCCTTAATTAATGGAATGTGATTTTGGGTTTATCGTGAACTGTGTTTTAAATGACATCGGTTCTTTAACCCAGTTAAAGACAGGATTACATGTCTAACATTGTATTTCGAACTGTATTGTTGATCTCTGCTAAATATATATATGTTTGGTGACGGAGAATTTATTCTCTTGCTTAACACCCTTCTCTGAGACGTACGAGCTTAGAGGTTATATATCTGCAGAAATCAGTGGTACGATGTAGATTGTCAGTGTGGCATGTTTGTGTTTCCAAAGTTAAATAATCATTAATAATGATTGTTGGAAGATTAAAACTAAATGGAGTTTTAATGAATCTTTAATTAGATTAAAATTTGAATGTGATAATTTAAATTATCAAATTTGGGAAATGATCTAGAATGGAGTATCACCAGTTTTTACTCCAAGCGATAGTTAAATCTTTAATCATATTTGAATGTTAAATGGTAATTAAATTTACCGATAACACCGTGGTGTTAGATATGGAGTATTACCAGTTTTTCTCCATGGGACGAATAGTCTGGGATTGGGAATAAAACAAACGATTACTTCGGTAAGGTGTGCTAATCCCGACTAGTTTGGATAAACCTTAATTTGGTTTGAATTGATGTCCAAAGGAAGATTAAAGAATAAATTTAAAGAATTTATCTTTGATAAAATTAATGGGAACCTTTCCCTAATTATATGAATATTTGAATAAAAAAATATTTTGAATTGGAATGAGGCGTATGTTGTGTTTGTGTATCACTTGTTTATGAGATACGCGAGTTATTCGGAAAGACCGGGGTTATACCCATTCTGAATAATTGATTCGACGATATGTCGACGATGAATACGGTGGTTGAAGACCAGATTTCTTCACATCGTTTGGATGATTATTGATGTCTTGATTGGGTTGTACCCCCAAGACAAGGTAATAAGTAGTGATCGTCCAGACGTACTTGGAGATCGACCGAATATGCGAGGACCTCTCTCCTGTATTGGACATATGGGTCGATAAATAAGGTGCCTTTTAGACCAAGAACGAACTAGTAAATGGATGTGTGTCTGATATTGGATTTTATTCTTTGTTGATTGATCTCTATTAAATATATATTTGTTTGGTGGCGAAGAATTTATTCTCTTGCTTAACACCCTTCTCTGAGACGTACGAGCTTAGAGGATATATATTGATAGACATTAGTTGCATGGCGTGACTTGCCTGTGTGGTATGCAGAGATGCAAATGATCAAGGCTTCTGTTGAAAAGCAGAATCGTGTGGTTGATGATCAAAGCACGGCTTTAAATAGCATAGCTTTGTGTATAGCGTTAATTCGCGAGCCTCACACCTCGGTATGAGTCAAAAACGGGATCATGACTACAGGGAGTGCACGACGTTTCTTTCTAACTATAGGTGGTGTCATGGTATGGAGCCCAGACATTTATATTTTTACCTATGCGGATGATGGATAGCGAGGCACCTCAGATATATTGGTCACTATGGGACCGATGGATAGGTCCGATAAGACCGAGAAACGTGTGTTCAGGAATAATTAATCCATTAACGTAAGTGTGGACTGGACCTGAAGATCCAGGGGTTGCCCAGAGTGTGTAATCCTGAGGCATTTGCTAGAGTGTCTCGAATCGGTGAGGAGCCATCCCTGGCCTCGACTCATAGATGGAGTCCAATTTCCAATACATGACATTTCGGTTTTAATTGCTAAACTAGTATGGCGACATAGTAGCATGAGATATTATGCCGTCTATGATTGATACATTTATATTTGAAGTTGAATTTAACACTATACACTTATAGTAATATCAAAATAATTTGTTTTAAAACATACCAAGCATGTTTGGCTATTATAAGGTAAAACTCTATCCTCCGACTTGCATTGCATTGTGTGATGGGACCTGAATCTTATAGTAGCTTCATTTTTTTTGAAAAGCATTGCGCTATATATAAACTGTTTTATGCATTGGTATTCTTTGGAGGAAACCCGTTCCGTGTTATACAGCGTGGTCCCTTGATATACCTAACTTTAAAGTAAAGTTTTGAATAACTGTTTTAGTTCTCTTACCAGTCCCATAACTGACCTGGAGTTTATTGTTTTAACCTAAACTTTGGGTTCCCATATTTTCCTCACGGACAGCTAGTAGTTTTGGTTTTGCAGATATTATTTTCATAGGATCCTGGATTTACAGCTGGAGCTATATTCAGAAAGTTTTGTATCCATGTATCTCTATCAATTGTTTTATGTATTATTTTTCCGCTGCTATGTAATGTATTTTAATCTCTGATATTTTTCTGATGTATATTATTTATTCATACTCTGTTATATTCTTGTGCTCTGATGTAAATTGTTTTAATAGTAATGAAATGTTCTATTGTTTGTGTTCCAATTAGTCTTGTTCTCAAAGCAATCCGACTTCTAGTTCGGTTTAGGCCGGATGGAAAGTTCGGGTTGCAACAAATAGTATGTGTGTATATATATATATATATATATATGTTCAAAGTGTGCTTGTTTTGTTAATGAAGGATTTATATGCCTATATAATTTATATAGTACAAATATAAATACTGTTTTAATGCGTGTAGTTTTAATATATATATATACACTATAATTTCTATAAATACACGTATGTATCTATGTATTTTTTTTTAAATTTATTGTGTTTATTTTGAGTTCAGTTTGGTGTTGAGTTCCGAAACGCGTCCCAAACCCAATAACCATACCGATCTATCGAGAAATTCCCAAACCCCTTCCTATTGTAATAAAATAATATTGAGCGATCATCTAGTTGAATATATTCTGGATCGTGCCTTGAAGTCGTTGTTTCAATTCGGTGTCAAATTCGTTTGTTGTTTCCAATCTGTCCCACGAAAGGTGAGTTTATCTCACACCTGACTCACATTTATTTCATGGATGTTAGATTAGCTATTTGAATTGTTATGAAATGGACTGCTAGTAGGACTTGTTTCTTTAATATGTACACTTTCATATATGACACGATATTCACATGACACGTAGGTACACTGATTATATATGACTATGATGTGATTGATGCTATGTGATGATTTGTTATATTGTTGATACCACTAGTTTAGGAAAAACCACTAAGGGTTGAAATGATACATACCTGAACGGATATTAGAATAGGGGAAAATTGTTATGGGTTGAAATGATATACCTGAACAGTTTTTACTGAATTTGGGATCGCGGTTTGAAACGATAGACTCGTATAAATTTTATAAATTACGGGTTGAAATGATAAATATCCGTATCACTTGACCATAGGGTAGAAAACTTCAAACGGACACTGTTGGTCATGTTTTCGTAGTAAAATGATTTGGAATTTGAATTTAACTTAATATTTATTTTTATTATATTTATATTTTAAAGTTTTTAAATTAAAATTTTATAAATTTTAAATTATATGTTTTAAAATGATTTTTATAAGTAAATATAGATTTAAATATTTATTTAGGATTTACTTATAAATTTATTTATTTTAAACTATATAATTTATTTATATAAATATTTTAAACTTTTTATATTATTATATATAATTCTTTTAAACCTATTTCTATATTATTTTATCCTATATATGTTTTTAATTTATATTCGAATTAATTTTAGAATTGTATGAACTTATATTTATATCTATTTTTTTTTAAGTTATATTTTCTTATATAATTTATAAACTTTAATTATAAACTAAAAGGAGGATAAGTTAGATTATCGAATTAAATTCAAAGTTTTAAAGATGTAAATTTATATAACGATATTTGGATAACGAATGAACTCATATTAAGTTATGAATTCAAATTGTTAGGAACTTTTAGTAGAGATGAATTTGAATTGGGTAAAAATTTGAAATGAATTTGAATTCGAATGGGTTTGAACTTATAAGAGATAAATTTGAATTGTGAAATTGATTCTAAATTTGAATCTTTCAAATTTAAGGGAAAAATATATTGGAATTTAAAATTGATAGGGAATGAATTCAATTTTTAGTAACCGAATGTGAATTTGTGTATATATATTTTATATATATAGTCAATTTTATAATCGTATGGTTTAAATTGAAATATCTGTGAAATCAAATTTATAAGTATGGTTTTAAATTGTGTGAATTTTTTGAATTGAGATATAGAGTTTTGACTCCAATTTATAAGTAATGAATTTGACTTACATGACTTGAGTTACGGAATATGGTATGTTTTGCTGAAATTGAAATATATGATTTGTTTTGAATCGAAAAAAAGATTTAGATTTGAATTATTTAAAATGGGATTTGAACCTAAGTGTTGTATTTTATAGATCAACTAAATCGAATGCTTTAAAGGGGTAAAACCCTATTTTAAGGATTGTTTGAAATTATCAATAACGATTTCGAACATATGACTCGAATTATAATGTATGGTATAATTTGTTTAATTTAAATTGTAAGTTTTTGACTTGAATCGTATATTTCGAATTCGAGCCAAAATGTTGGATTTAAATGAATCCACTTGAAACTATTTCTTATAAAGGTAAGAATTGAATCATTTGAATGTTTGAACTCGAGTTTTGACGAATATAAACCAAACCAAAATATTATCGAAGTTAAATGTTTTGGTATTGATTTAAAATGAAAATTTAGATCTTTAGGGTATAACTTAAATATAAGTCGATTTTAGATTGAAATCGTTATGCGAATATTTTCTAAAATTATATAAAGTCGAAAGTAAATATTATAGTATTAGTTATACTATATTTTGAGATCTTTACAATATGATTATCGGTTCAATTTGAAAGATTTAAGTCGGTTGTTTTCAAAATTTAATATAATCGAAGTTAGATATTTGAATTTTGAAATTCAAATTTGAACAAGATATTTCGTATAAACTATTTTGTAAAGGGATTTATAAAATAATGACCATGGTGTGAAAATGTAAACGATTGGTTGTTAAAGAGACCGGTATCGGCTTTTTTCATACTCTCTGCCAATACCGAAAACCATTTTAACAACTGTGTACGCGGTGGAGTTCCGAAATGTAGTAGGATGGATGGCGATCAACACTATTTTTTATTTCACATTATTTACGAGACCCTGACTACCTTAAGTTAGCTTGATGTGACTTAAACAAGAGCTACGTACAGACCAAGTGAGATCATACCTTTTATCGACCACACTTCTTTGATACTATTCTATTACTGTTGAGATTCGACTCGGCCCTTTTGATTATGGGAGTGTGTTTCGAGGTGGCCGGTAGTAGCTGCTATGTGTTACCACCAGTCCGGCTCTGCAAACGATGAATCCACCTTGGCATTCCTTGCATGCCTTGTCACATGCCTTATACGAGCCCACTACGACTTTGTTTTGTACTGTTTTATATAGAGTGCCCTCTGATCAACCTCCAGTTTACGGAGGAATTACGGTACTGTATATACTATGGGAATATATAAACAGTGTAAGCGTAATCATGGTAATCCCGCTTACGCTATTTTGAAAATTTTACTTTACTATAGACACTATTTTATATAGCATATTATACTACATAGTATTAGTTTGTCAGGTCCTTAGAGGATGGTGATCCCAAACATCCTCTAAGTTACTGATTGCATTTCATCAAACATTTCATTTGAGTTGATTTACTTCCATGGGAATGTTAGTCCTGATCCAAGTTGTTTTTTTGCATTATTGCTCGGGTCAGATCGAGTATTTCAGTTTTTGAGATTCACCTTTGGAGTTTGGAGCTTATATTGGATTTTTGCTCAACTATATCTACTTGTTGATCGGTTGTTCCAGTCATCTAGTTATTTCTATCATCATGTTTCAAACTGTTTTAATTTATTTATGGTATTTAACTTCCACTGTATTATATATGTAAACTCTGATGTAAAATTTATTTAGTAGCTTCATGAACTACTATTGTATTTTAAATTTCCGCTGCGTGATATTATATTGCTCTATATTTGTGTCTGTGATCTGTGATTCTGTGATTTATTCTATTTACCCCATAAGCTAGTAACAATCTGTTGTTTTGGACGATTCGAGTTGACATGTTTTGTCGATTCGGTACGGTCAAAATGGCGGGTCGTCACAATTACACGGTCTGCTGATACAAAAAGCAGCAGTTACTCCTTCTTCCTCATTATTTCCCCCCCAAGTATTTTCACAAACCCTTATTCTCGTCGCCTCATTTGCTGCAGCACCTTCGGGTGTAGTAACCCGCATTTTTAGCTGTTGAATAATTAATTTATTTAATTATTAAATATTGATTTATCGATACCGAGAACGTGAATTAAATAATATTGAATATTTAATTAATAATTATAATATAATAAAATATATTATAATGTCGAAATAATCAAAAATATTGGAAAATACAATATTCTGTGAACGGGTCATCCCTAAGATGTAATTCAGCTTAGAGTTGAATTATATTGACGAATATATTCAATCGACGGCAGTTTGAAAGTATAATTATATTTTAATTAAAATCGAGCGCGTAACGACGCGGCAGTTCGCTATTTGGCGATTCAGACTTCAACTGAATGTACAGGATTCGTTTTAAGCCGGATTTCAGTGAAACAAGAAAAGTGTGGAGCTGGTGGAATATATCTTTCTAGTGGAAGAGAAAAATCGGGATTTCGTCGTGTAGATTTTGATTTACGTCCAAATCAAATTTCAGAAAAGTCGCCGTGGAATTCCTTTATAATTTGCGACGCTTTATATACGTTATAAAAGGATTTTTCAATGTAAAGTGAATATCGATTCAATCTGGACTCGGAATAGCGAATATATAATTATCCTGGAGCTGTATGATATTCCTCGGTGAATATATACGATAATATAAATTTATTTATATTTAATTTAATTTAATTTAAATATATTTATATATTTAAATGGGTCATTCAGAGCGTTAAAAATAGCCAGTTTTGCAAACGAAGTCGGAATTCGACGAAACCAGTTTCGTTGGGACCGTAATGTCGAACTCTAGCTAACTGTCAATTTTCATGATTTTTAGGCATCGTATGTGTTCGCAGTGATTTTTAGAAGACTAGAACGTATATATAAAAGAGAATATGCCGAGAATATTCTTTTTTTAAAAAAATATCTATATATTTATTTCCATTATAAATACCCCACCCTTAATCCTTATAACCTAATTCCATTCTTCTTTGGTCAACTCTTCTTTTTCTGCCGTAAATTCTCGTGTTCAAAACATGGAAACCGAATATCAGAAAAATTCAAAAGAAAAACCAAATACTGTACTAAAAATCCCAAATCAAATGTCTTTGGATTCGAGAGAGCCTGCACTTCATTTCTAGCTCATTTTTGTTGGGTGCGCACTTGATTTTTGTCGCTGGAAAATTACCCAGCGCGAGTTTAAACGGGCTAGGGTTCAAACTCATTGTTTGTATGGTAGTTTATTGGGGGATTTGAGTTCAGATTTGAGTTTGGTAGGGAAATCCGCACCTTGTTGCGTTGTTTTGAGGAATTCCGATGCTTTTTGTGTATTGCGATGCCTGTACGGGGTCAGGAACAGTTCGACGTCGGGTTTCCAGGGGAGCCGACGAGTTGAAAACTGGGTATATGGGGAGGAAGAGGATCGGAAGGAGAATGAAACGGTGGTGTTTATTTAATTTTTCGGTGAAGCTTTTGGATGGGATTTCTGTGGTGAAGGATCGGCCACCGTTTGAAGAAAATGAGAGGAGGAGCGGAAGTGTCCAGGAAGGAGACGCATTTGATTTCGGAAAGAAGAGGTGCGGTGGGCTTAAATTTGGGCCAAGTTGAAAAGGGGTAAAGCCCATATGAATTTAATCCTAAGTTATTATTTAATTTATATAGTCGTATAGCTTGTAAAACCAATAACTTATCCATATGAAATTAGAATCACGAACCGTAAGTTGCGTTGAGACCGTATGGACGAGAGCTTCACAATGAAGATGACTGGAAGTGGATTGGGGTTCGTTACAATTTATGGAGAAATAAATTGTCCGTCTCAAACAACGAACGCAAACCGATATTTTTCGGTTAACGCACAACTGTGAGTAAATCTCACTAACTCTGAACAGTTTATATTTTCATGTTGTATTTTTAGAACTGTTAAATATTGACTGATTGATTGTGTGTTGACTGTTTGATTGAACTGCTAGTCAGTTAGTTGAATTTCTATATTGATTCTGTTTAACAGAATATATCATATGGAACCGAAAGTGATGTTAATCTTATTATGTAACGTCTGTGGATGCAGGAAACAGGTTGGAGGAATCCGACTGGATTCCTCAACAGTTATTTTATTATTTTTCATATATTTTGATATATGATGTGAATCATAACCTGTTGTTGATTTTGTGTGTATGGACGATATTGAACATCGTGATTTGATATGATTAAACACCGTGACATACCGGAATATTGGAAAGAGAATATTTATAAAATCAAGAGGATTTTATAAAAAGAAAATATTTATAAATAAAAAATTATAAATATAAATATTTATAAATAGAAGATACGTCTACATGGAATTTTAAATGAAGGAAAGCGTTTATAAATGGAATATTTATAAAGTGAATTATTTATTTAGAATAAATAGATATGATATTATAAAATGGATTATTTATTTGTTAAATAAATAAAATATTAAATAGGGATTATTTACTTAGAAATAAATAAGGGATATTCAAAAAGGAAATAACTGCAAATCATTTTCTTTTTGAATGGAAAGGCTTGTGTAGCGGTTTGGGGATTTTCCCGATGCTCCCGGTACAAAGGAGGTTATGGCGAATTTTTCCGGGAATTTAAGGAGATAGAATATTTTTAAGAATAAATTAGAAAAAGATGAATATTTGTAAAACCATTTACAAATGGAATAGAAAGAGAAATATTTGTAAAAACATTTACAAATAGAATAGAAAGAGGAATATTTGTAAAACCATTTACAAATAGAATTGAAAAGGAAATCATTTGTAAAGTGAAGAACTGTTACTAAAAGTAAATCTTTATAAATGAATAAACGTTGTTAAAAAGGAAATCCTTTTAAATGGATAAACATAATTAGAAAGGAGTTAATCGAATATGGTATTCGAAAATTAGTAAATCGAATATGTTATTCGAAAGGGGTTAGTCAAGTCGAGTTAGTTGAATAGAGTAAATCGATTAGAGTTAACCAGTTAGAGTTAACCAGTTAGAGTTAAACATTTAGGGTTAACCAGTTAGAGTTAAACATTTAGAGCTAATCAGTTAGAGTTAAACAATTAGAGTAAATCCAAATGAGATGCCATTTAGTATGACTGCTAGCGTAATTCGCAGGGCTGTAAATAGCCTACGGCGGTCGGATGTTTCCTGAGGGAATCAGGCGTAACCATTGTGATCGCTGCGATCTAGAGTCAAGCGAATGGAGATAAATCGAATATTAGCTATTTGAATATAAAGTTAAAACAGACATAGTTATTCGAATATAAGTTAATCGAATATTAGTTATTCGATAGTAGTTAAATAAGTCGAGTTAATTAAGTTAAGTTAGTCAAACTGAGTAATCCAAAAGAGTTAGTCGAATGTTAGTTATTCGAATAGAGTCAAAGGAGTTAGTCGAATGTTAGTTATTCGAATGGAGTTAAAAGAGATTATCGAATATAGTTTATTCGAATAGAGTTAAAGGAAAGGAGTTATCGATTTTAGTTTAATCGAAAGGAGTTATCGATTAGTTTAATCGAAAGAAGATTTTCGAGTATAGCATATTCGAAAGAAAGAGATCGAATATAGTTTATTCGAAAGAGAGAGATTTCGAATATAAGTTATTCGGAGAGAGATTTCGAATATAAGTTATTCGAAGAGAGATTTCGAATATAAGTTATTCAAAGAGAGATAATCGAATATAGGTTATTCGAAGAAGAGTTAATCAAATAGAGATTGCTCGAAAGGGAGTTATACGTCGAATTCGATTATATTGAATTCGGGAAAGTATTATTTACTTTCTGGTGTTTAAATCAAGAGTTATTTATTTATAAATAAATTGGAGTAGGTTAATTATTCACACTAAAGGATAAATGTTATAATTGAAGTTAGATATCTCGTAAGTAGGGATTATAACGTTATCGTTATAATCATTGTTTTCAATAAAGAAGTGGATTCGTAAATTGAATCCGAGAGTTACGTAAAGAAGTTGTTAAAAGATTAAATGATAAACTGTTACTATTTCGAAGTTGTAACGTTGTTCAGTTAAGGTCTGAGAGGTAATTATACCCCAACTTGATTGACTTCCTTCTTAACTAAGGAATGGTAAGGTCTGATAGTGAATGATGGTTAAGTGAATTTAATAAATGAGTTGAGTTGGCATAGCGATATTTTATTTAAACATCTGTGTAAATACAATGAAGGAACTTTGGAAATGTTTTCCCAATAAGAAATCAGAAATGTTTTCTAATATAGGAAACAGGAAATGGAAATGTTTTTTCCATTGTTAATAAAGTATATTGTCTAATAGAAAATAAGAATTTAGAATATATGGAAACAGGAGATAAGTAAGAAATGAACTAAAGAGATAAATGTTGAATGATGATTGATTGATATAATTTCCATCTGGAAATAATATCGTTGTTTGCACACGAGTTTTTCTTTGATAGTTAAATCACAGACTATCAATGTTTTGACCATTTTACGTTGTTAATATGGAGAGACCGGTTGGATTATTATCCGAAGAACCACTCCGTATTGGCATAAGCGTTGCGAATCAAGTATGCTGAATATATTGAAGACGGAGTAAAATGCAAGGGCTATTGTATAAGTCTTAGATAACAGTGCCTAAGATGGATTTACTGAATAGTACCTTCGGTTTGTCCAGTCCCAGGACAACTTGTATGGACGAATGTCTGACAGAGTATTCCTAACGAATCATATATGTTGATCTCTTCAACGTGTTACGTTTGGTGGCAGAGGAATTCGTTTCTCTTAGCTTCATACCCGTGATACTGTTAGGGAAATCGATAATGATTTGGCAGGTATGACGATGTGGTATTCCAAGTGAATGAAGATTTGATATGAAAAAGATAAGCGTAGCTTCTAGCCTCACATCCGGTAAATGACAGAAATCGGGCAGGCAGCATGGCTAAGTCGGTCGCACCGAAGTAGGGTGTATAATCACCTATCTAGAGAATATTCATTTGCTTCTTTAATCTATCAATGCTATCCCATATATATATATATATATACGGGAACGGTTGCTGATCCCAACCGTTGGTGATGTACATTCGATACACTTTAGCGAAATGAGTGGTCGATCATGTGTGGCTGAGTTGCAAGATGTTCTTGTTGAACTCCAGTGTATCGTTCCTAGAGTACACTGATCGGAAGGTGGTTCCATACCTTATCATAGTTGGAAATCCAATCATCCAATACGTGCTTGCGGTTTTGATTATATACTATACATGTAGTAACGTGAGATGCAAGCGTTTCTGCTAGACTGATATTTATTTGTATTTAGACATTATTATAATATCAGAATGATATTGCTTTGCAAAGTTATTTGGATTCTCATAAGGGAAAAACCCGTTCTGTATTCACGGCGTGGTCTTATGAGATATCATATACCTGTTTTAAATGATTTGAGTATATTCACACCAGTCACATGACTGACCCGGAGTTTATTTTGTTTTCCCTAAACTCTTGGGTGGCTAAATTTGTACGGGCAGTCAAGTAGTCAGGATTTACAGGTATACTTGAAGAGCTTGGAGCAGGAGGCTTCAGCAGTCGATAGCTATTATTTATTCCGCTGTGATGTTATGTGTTGTACTCTGAAATGGTATGTATATACAGTTATAACTTTGTATTTCAAAGGTTATGTTATATTTTATTCGTTCCGCTGTGAGATTCGTGTTACTCTGATGATGTTGTATGTTCTTCTTCTTCTTCTATTCTAAGTTTCTATCTTATCTATTCTCACCTTCTAATTTCTTTCATTAATTACCGGGATTTTTCGATGTTTTGGTTATCGACGTCGAGCTTACGTCGATAACCAAAGTCGCTCAAAATCCGGGTCACTACATCGGGCCTCCAAACTCGCGTCCAATCTTCTAATTTCGTACCGGTATGTCTTCTAACCCTATATTATGTCTAATTAGAGGGTTTAGTTTCATGTTTATATTAGTTTGAAAAATTATTTGTTTAGGGGTATGAAACTGGTTGTCATGTGTGTGCCTATGATGAAGATTCTATTGTAGGTTGTTCTAGGAGTAAATGTAATTGATTAGGAGGTTGAAAACGATGATTATCACGTTATTGTTGTCATGATTATTGTGTTGTATGATGTAGAATTGTTGATTGGTTGGGTGATTTGAAAATTAGTGTGTACTATTATTAACATGTTTATTGATAAGTTCATGTGAGTATTTGTTAACAATGTTGTCGTTACGGGCAAAAATATGTGTACTATATTAAAATTGCTACTATCATGTGTTAGTTGTATGTATTAGCATAAGTTAACAATTAGAATTTAATTTATTAAAAGTGCTAGCTTTTGAATTTTTTATAAAAAACCATAATTTAAAATTTGACATAGTTGGCTAAATATTTAATTATGTGTTAATATTTCAAATTTAAAACTTTTGAATGGAAGTTACAGTATGTTTTCAAATTAAAACTGTAGTTAATAAATATTTATTGAATGTATTAAAAAAAATATTATGCGGACGTTAAAATACAAATTATATAATGTTTTTTACTTATGCGAACCCCTTTGAGTTTTTTGGCCCCGTCTGACAAGTGTTGTATATGATCATTATATGGATATTCATTTTTAGATAGAATGGAAATCTATATTCATCTGTTACAATACTCGTTGGATTTGTCCCAATATTGGACAAGTTACAAATATAATAGCATAAGCATATTTTATAAATCATTTTAGTTTAAATGGTTAACAAAATTTCGATGGCACTTCCTTTTTGTTCCCTGTGTACACACTTTTGTGTACGGTACAGAGACCAATGGGAAGTGCTGCCGAAATTTTGCTGAACCGTTTAACCTCAAATGATTTATAAAATATGCTTACGTTATTACATTTGTAATGGGAAGTAGGTTGAACGACACATAAATAAAACCAATAAACCGAAAAAATGAAGTAGTTATAAATTAAATTTTACAAGACTTCAATTAATATAAAGTGTTGATCGAATTTTCTAACATATTTCTTGCAAATTAGGGAAATGTTCGATTATTTTCTTGACCGCAGTTGAATGTATGAACCCCAAACTAGTATGAAAGGATCGATAAAGGAACATTTTTGTAATAGTGTCCCAGAATTTATTAGATTTGCTAAATCTAATGATCGAAGTAGAGACATTCGTTGTCCATGTAGTAAGTGCAAACATCTGAAGCATTACAAGCCAGATGTATAGAAACACATCTGTATAAATTTTGTTTTGTGCCGAATTATTACTTATGGGATCGTCATGGAGAACTTGTTCAACCTACGTCTGATCCTGTAGTGGTAGAGGATGATGATGAACGATAATACAATGATGACTTCGAGAGAAAATATGGTGCTAGATGCAGCACGATCAATGTTTCCTATCATTGATCAAGGCGACGATGAGAACGAAAATGTTGAAGAACCAACGACAAAAGTTAATCTTTTTAATGATTTATTAGATTCGGCTAAGAGGCCATTGTGGGATGGGTGTACAAGAGGAACCGAATCATCTATAACCGCCGAATACATAACTTTGAAATCAAATTTTAATCTTACAGAAGCCGAATTCACAGCAGTTTGACTATCATCGGTGCTTTCTACATATTAAACATAAATTTAGAACAGATAAAAAAAACTTTTAAGTTAACAAAGTAGAGAGTATGATACCGCCTAAAGTTTGGACAAGTGGAGAGATATGTTTGAATCAAAAATGGTTCAAACACCAAAGGTACACAAATCATACTTCACCAATATGGTTAGAAATTGGAAGGAGCCACAATTGCCAAAGGATTAAAAAAAAAAGTGCGAAAATTTAAATCAAGAGAAGATATAGAATGGTTCAGCCTTAAGCTTGGCCTACGTCCAGTATGGAGGTAGCTTCCATTATCATGACATTATTTAAATTAGTCAGATATTTTATTTCTGTTACATTATTAGATCTGTTACATTATTAGAATAAAATTCTATTTAGTCATATTATTCTATTTATTTATTAAATATTTTATTAATATTAATTTGCACATACCAAAACTGGCCGTTACTCCACCAGTTGTAGGGGATGTAAGGATTGATACATAGAATAACTTTTTATTTGAATCTGCAGGGTCCCAAATGAATTGGCTTATTCGAAAAAAGCCTTGTTCTTTGGACGATCTATCTCGTCTTTGGTACTGCATGGTTCCTCATGCTTGGGAACTCTGCAAGTGTCTTTGTAACGACCTGTATTTTCGACCGTTAAATATTTAATTTAATTTATATTTTTAATATTATATTTGAAATATTAATGGGTTTTAATATTTAAATCATTATTTAAAACGAAGTTTTAACGTTAATTTTATTTATAATATAAAACGAGCTCGAAATCGCGCGGCAGTTCGTAATATGGAGTTTTGAACTTCAACTGAGAATACAGGATCCGATATAAGTCGGATTTCTATGAAACAAGAAACGTTAGAACCGTGTTGACGATAATTTTCATATGAAAGAGAAAAACCCATATTTCATATTGAAATTTGTAAGTTATGGCCAAATAAAAATTTAAAATAATCGCTGTGGAAATTGTTATTAAAATATACGTGTTAAAATAGCCGTTTTTCAAACGGACTCAAATTTCGACGAAATCAGTTTCATTAGAATCGTATCATTAGATTATTGTACGGTGTTGAATGGCAGGGCAAACCAATGTCGTATGTGACCACGGTAGCCGTAAATGCCCGTTCAATTTCTATAGTGCGTAATTAATTTAATAAAGGGTTATTTTGGTATAACTTGAATAGACAATCGAATTGGGCCGCAAAACCAATTCCGTTGAGTTCGTATCATCGATTAGAGTCAGGATAGGTATATAGTTTGTTATTTTTGGGACCATGAAATTTGGTGCCCAAAATGGTATGGCGGTGCGCGTAAAAATGGCCTACCGGGGAAACAGTCTCAGAATGCGACGAAACTAGTGCCGTTGGGTTCGTATTGAAGAACTATTATAGGATTGCAAGGTTTCAAGTTGATTTAATTTACCTGGTGATCGTGGAAAAATTAAACGTGTGTTTATTTCTGGTTTTATAAAGGAATTTTTTTCAAACGAGATCGGATTTCGACGAAACTTGTCCCATTGGGTCCGGAATACCTTTTCACATTAAGATTAGCTTTTTTATCAATTAACAGAGATCGTTTGTAGGGGTTTTAATCAGTTACTTTACCCGTAAGTTTCGTAAAAAAATAAAATAATAATTTAACAATCCCTTTACCCCTATATATACATTCACGAGTAGTCAAATGCCCTAATCTTTCCATCTGCGTAGTCAACAGCGCAGAAAGCCACCTCCACAATTAACGAACGACCCACAACGTTCGATCCTTCATCCCTTTTTAACTTTTAATCCGATAATTAAATTTTGAATTCTTCAACGGCATATACCTAGAGCCCATCGAGATCTATAGGGTGAGCGGTGGCGATGATGTTTAAGTCAGTACGGTGGTCAGAAATCGAGGCAAACGGTGGTACGGTTTTGGTCTTGCTGGTGATGAATGTAGGAGGTTGGCAAGGCGGGACTGCGAGCGAAGATCGACGAGGCTCCGGCGCTCATACTAGTGAAAACTGATCGGACGCTGGTGGTGTGATGGACGGTGCGACAGCCCTTTCTTCGATGGTGCAATGGCTTCCTCCACATGACTGGAGCGAGATGGGAAATATCGAATTGGGAAAGAAATCTGTTGATAACAGTCCACCGCCTGTTTGGGATTTAACGAACTAGAACCGAGATAATGAAGAAAAAGAAATAGTTCGGTCCAAATTCCTTAAACGTGATTTATTTAAACCATAACCAACTAGTTAGTTTAATTGTATGGTTAAAGAAATTTAAACTCAAATTAAATTGTGCGCAGGTATGGATGAAAACATTGGAACGATCGGCATGTGAACGAAGATGGAATTGGCCCTGCTATATTTAAAAACAAAAGTAATTAAGATTAATGAATATATAATTTAAAGGGTTAATTATATTTAATAATCATATAACTAGTATTATACACATGAGTTTAGGGATAAATTGTTATGATCAAAATAGTAGCTGAGAAACTAATAGATTGTTAGCTTGATCGGATAACTAGAATATGTCGGCCCTGTATAATGACGTAATTAACTTATTAAGTTTAAAATAAACTTAGATTAGGAAATAAATAATTATATTTATTAAATAGAGTTACTAAAATGTTTATAACTTGTTGCGATGTTGTCAGAATTGAATGAAACAAGGAACGTTGGACTCGTCTCAACGAACTCTACTTCATGGAACAGAACTGGACGTAATTGGAGTCGACCGGATTTTTAGTTAAATTAAACATAGGTTTAATTGAACTAAAAAGAGCCATTTCATCCGCAAATCAAATCAAGGTGAGTTAAACTCACTCAGTATATTTTTCCCATTTATATTTTACATAAATTGGGTTTTTGTGTTCTGTTTGCCAATGGTTTATAGTTTGCTAGTTATATATTTATCTGTTGATTTAACCAACGAAATTAAACCGTCGTTCAATTTCAGTGAAATACTAGATTTTTATTTTAACAATTGGTTCCAATAAAGGTAACTTACCTTATTGGTCAAGTTTATCTACAAACGTGTTTAATGGTTTGAATTGTTTGATCTGTTTGAATTGTTTGAACTGTGTGGAGATAACCGTTTGTATACAAGGAAGAACAGGTTGGAGGCATCCAACCGGATTCCTCAAATATATTATTTATTATCATATATGAACTGTCACGATTGGGTTATTGATTTAGTAGTGATCATTGACTGAAAAGTCAACATGTGTTGTGTTTTAACCAATGGGCTATATTGGTTGAGTAATCAGCAGTAAATGGCCTAAAAGTAAATCGTTTTGTTTATATTGATTCACCGTCAGGTGAGACGATAGAACTGAAGTTATAAAATTAATTTTTTTATAACTAAAGTTAGATTTTGAAATATATTGTTGAATAAAACTTATTTAAAAGGAAATAAATATGTATGTTTAGAATTAAGTGTAAATTGATTTTATAATGTAACTTTTGACGTTAATAAGATTTATGAACTCGCGAATGGAAGCTTACCTAACGGTTAAGGTAAATAACTGGTTGGTTAAGAAATAATTACATGGAATAATTTAAATTAATTTAAAGTGAGAATAATTGAGATCGATTTATGAGACAATCGTGCCTTGAGTTGACTAAGTCAACCATTGCAACTAAATTTTGATTATGAAATTGGGTTCATTTTGAGTAAATCAAATAAGATAATTTAATGAATATGGGTTTAAAATTTTAATAAGGTTTTTAAAAAAGAAATTACTATTTACTTGAAATAAATAAAGGAATTAACTACTGAAGTAGTTAATGATTGAAATAAATTATTATTATTAATAATAATTTAGGAAATTACTTTTCAAAGTAATCGAAGTGAAGTGAAATCAAATGGAATGGTGAAAGGAGTTTTATGAACGGGTTTATATTCAAAACCCGAATCTTTATAACATAGTTAAAAAGGAATTCCAAGCGAGCAGAATAGCTTGAATTAAATGTTACTTAATTAATTGAATTAAGTGAAAGGTGATTTAGAATAAAAGGGTTTATAATAAACCAAAGTTATATAAAAGAGGTTTGAGGCGTTATATCGTTAATTCTAAATTAACGTTACCTAAAAACGTGGTTAAGTGAAAATGGGAAATCGAAATAAGAGTTGCAAAGCAGGAAAAGGTTGAATGATTTGGAGTTTGGATTGGTATTGATACTGGAGTGTAGTATCGGGTTTTGAATTACAACTCGTATTTACCCTAAGATATGAACGTTGTTGATCAAGGTCTGAGAGGTAATTAAAATACCCCAACTTGAACGACATCAGGATTATCTGAAGATGATATTAGTTGAAATGGTAAAAGAGGATGGGAATGATTTATTATTTCATCAGAGAAATGATAATGCAACATTGTTGATGAAGATTTGGAATATATATATATATATATAATGAGGATTTAAAGGTAAAGGGAAAGTAAAAAGGGATTATCGAAAATATAACGATATTTTCGGGTTAGAAAGGAAATGAAAGGTTGAGTTTATCCTATAAGAATAAACATGGTTTATGGTTTTTAAATGATAAATAGAATATATTTCGTAACGTCGTTCTACGAGTAATAAGTTAACATGATTTCCCAATACTCCAATAACGTGGAAAATTTTTGAATGTGGAAATAGACAACTGAATATGGTATAGGATTTCCTAAGTATTAAAAGGAGAATTTATTAATGAAAAATCTTATGTTAAATAAGAGGCGAGAAAACGATATTTATAATATCGAAAGATTTAAGAATTTGATTTTACCTTTATTTTAAATTTAAGGCCAAGTGATGCTGAATATGGAACCAATGAACTCATTTGGTTGTCATGATTGAAACACTGATTATTTTGATAGTTAAATCACCGACTATCAAATCTGTCCAATACCATTGTTGGTATGGAAAGACCAGGATCGAATTTATATTCGAAAACCATTCCGACCAACAAATACATGAAGATATCAAGAGACGATCGAGATAGAGCATTGAATACCGTGGATCTTCATTAAACGGAAGGACCGCTAATAATCTCTGGGATTGCAACCAGAGATAAACTGAGGTTCTATCGTGGTTGGAATCTACGGGTTGCAAGGACTTCTCGCTACTGATCCATAGGGTGATTCCTATATTGGATGCAGTAGGAGAGTACCTTCGGTTCATCCTATTCCTGGATGACTTGTATGGACGAGTGCCTGACAGAGTATTTCCAAAGGATCACGTACGTTGATTTCTTCAAATGTACTATAGTTGGTTAGCTCCCAACTAGAGTATTTTTTGTGGACGTCAGCATGGATATGTGGGTCGCTCCCATTAGGGTGTATAATCACCTATCTAGAGAAATTCCTTTTGCTTCTTTATTCTATCGATGCTGTCCCTTTTCGGGAAGACGATGGCTAGCTAACACCGTTGGTGATATACATTCGATACACTCAAGCGAAATGAGTGGTCGGTCATGTGAGGGTCGGGTTGCAAGACATTCTTGTTGAACCAGTGTATTCGCCTCTAGAGATACACTGTCGGCAGGTGGTCCCATACCTTGTCATGGTTGGAAACCAATATCCAATAAGCGCCCACGGTTTTTGATTGTATACTATGTATGTAGAGCGTGAGATGCAAGCGTTCTACTAGATTCTATTTACTTGTATTTAGACATTATTATAATATCAGATAAGATATTGATTTCAAAAGTGTTTTGGGTTATCGTAATGTAAAAACCGTCCGTGTTTATTTGTGGATTTGGTCTTACGATTATCCTTTTCTTTGAAAGATTTTAACTTTAAAATCAGGTTGTGTGATACCCTTAATACTGTGCGGGTTTATCTCACTCTGGTTCACCAGACTGACCCAGTGTTTTGTAAATGCTCGGGTTAGCCCAGGGTGTATAGGTTCAGGTTATCGAATGCTGTGAAGAGGCAAGCTGGAAGAGTCCAGACGTATGATATTATATTGCTACTATTCCGCCGTGTGCTGTATATGGGAACAGGTTATTATAACTGTCCCATTGTGTGCTTGAGACGACCCGAAATCCCGTTTTCACGGAAACAGGGTTATCTTTGGAATATAACACAGAAACAGATAATAGCAGAACAGAATTAAATAAATACACCAGATAATGAACAACAAAATATACTGGATAAAAGTAATCATCAGAGTTACACAGTATACAGGATCTTACTTAGTACAAATACAGTTCAGCTATACATAAATGTCTACAGCGGAAATAAACAAAATATGTACAATAGGAGCTGAACAGCATAAAAAGAAATAAATGATAGAATCCATCTTCAGCTCCAGCTATCCAGAAAGAACCAGCTAAACCTGAATACAAGGCTGCCCGTATTCTCTACATAAGTAAAAATCGAATTTTTACTATGTTATTCAATATATAAAAATCGAATTTCAAAAATATATATTCCGCCTTTTCAAAAATAAAGGTTATATTTTTAATATTCCTATGATGTAAAGATTATATTTTTATTACTTTAAAAATACAAAAATCATATCTTACTCCTTCTACTTAATAAGATTTCCGTCTTTTCTCTTTTAAAAATATGATCTTTATTTAATTTTTTTTCCAAGTTCAAATCTTTTCTATTCAAAGTTCAAATCTTTTCTTTTAAAAGTTCAAATCTTTTTCTTTAGAAAGTCCAAATCTTTTTCTTTAGAAAGTCCAAATCTTTTTCTTTAGAAAGTCCAAATCTTTTTCTTTAAAAAGATTAAACCTTTTTCTATTTAAAGTTTTAAAATCAAATCAGTTTTAAACTCTTTTTAAAATCAGTTTTTACTTTCTTTTAAAATCAGTTTTAACATCCTATAAAAAATCAGTTTTAAGAATTTAAAAATAAAAATAAAATAAAATCACTTACATTGCTCTGCGAAGAAAGGGGGGGGGGGAGAAAGAAGGCGTCGGAGGAGGTGGAAGGGGGTAGTGGCGGTCGACTGCAGGCGGTGGTGGTTGTGTGGTTCGGCGGTGGCTCGGTTTGGGGATGTTTGGGTTCGGGGAGAGAGAGGATGGGAGCTGGAGAGAGGAGGGAGGCGGGAGGGTTAGGCGGCGGTCTGAGGGGAGGCGCAGCGGCCAGGCACGGCGGTTGGAGGACCTCTGGCGGCGGCTAGGGCTGAAGGCTTCGATCGTTGTTCATGTTTTTTTTCTTTTATTTCGATTTCTAAAGAGAGAGAAGAGGGAAAGAAGGGGGGGGGCAATATATATAATTTAATTTATTTATTATTTTTCTCCACTAAAAGTTGACTTCTCGTTTGAACCCCAAATCGAACCCACCGACTGTCGTCCCTAGCGTATTACCCCCATCCCGAACCCAATGGGATATGTTTCGTAAGCCATTTCGACTGTTACAGTCAGTTATTCTTCAAATTAAAGTATAAAACAGTTAATTTTAACTTTGAACGTACATTTTAATTTGCCGGGGCCACATACTAATTTAGAAAATTCCAGAAAAATTAATCTGGCTTCGTATTGACGATATGGTCCTAACAAAACTAGTTTCGTCGAATTCTGAGACCGTTTGAAAAATGGCCAATTTCCAGTCGATTAAAATCAACTAAAACCGGTCAAACGCGTTTTCCTTTGCCACGCTCACATATTGATTCGAAAAATTATGAAATTTGAAACCTAGCAATAACTTGACATCACGGACCCAACAAAAGTGGTTTCGTCGAAATCCGAGTTCGTTTGCAAAATGTCCATTTTTAAGGGCCTGAATTCCATAGCGACTATTCCGAATTTTCAACTGGACATATCTTTCGATTCCCGCTATCAAATTTCGTTTGGTCGGATTCGTTAGAAAGATATTACCAATTAGATCCTAATGTTTTCGGTTTCACTAAAATCCGGATTGTTTTGCATCCGATACAGTCCGACAAAGTTTGGATTCAATTTTCGAAACTGCCACGCCATTTCAGGCCTTGTTTATAATTATAATTAATTGTATTCGTTTTCAATTGTCGATTCAAACTCAGTTTTCATCGCCAATATTTAAAAATATTTATTTTAAATATTTAAAATCCATTATTTTAGCCAATTTAAAAATTTTAAATTGGTTCAGATTTTCTGGGTCGTTACAGTGCTGTACTCTGATATTGTAAGTATTTTTTTAAGCTCTTAGTAAAATTTTATTTTTGTAATATATTTTGTTCCGTTGCGATGTGAGACTTCGTGTTGTGTTGTTTCTTCTTCTTCTATTCTGATATTTCTTTCTTTCTTATCTCACCCTCTAAATTCTTTCTAATAACGTCCAGTGTTTTCGGTGTTTGGAAGGTCGACATGAGTTACAATAAAGGTATTTATGTCGATTTTCAGGGCCGAAAATCCCTGGGTCGTTACAGTGGTATCAGAGCTATGGTTTAGTGATAACCTTGGCTCTGTGGTGTAACTCGATAGAGATGGGGTTAGTAATACCCTAGATTGAGTTTGATTATCTACTTGAGGGCGCGTATTTGTAATTTGATATTAAAATTATTTTTGAAATTATTTTTGCCTAATTTATATTATAATAAAAGTAAGGATTTTCTCAATTTATTATATTATGGGAAATCGATTGATTTGTTAATGTTGATTTGAATGATATGCTTGGATTGTGTTGTTGATTGCTTGAATATAGATCTGAAATGATAGACTTGGTTTAAAACCAATATGAAACAAATAACTGGGATAAATCAGTCTAGAGTAATAAACCTGAATGGATAATTAGAGGAATAAATGAAGTGATTATAAATAATTATAATCTCATGTGGATTAGATTGTGTGTAGAACTGGTTGGATCATATGATATGGATATTTGAAACAAATTGATGTTGTTTTGGGGACTAATGAAATTTATTTGAGTTGAGAACAGGTGCAGAAGTGCGAATTCAGCTTTAAAATCCATTCAAGAGAAAACTCTGGAGTTAATTGAATCCAGTTTGAATAGAGTTGCATAATAACTAAGCAAGCTCGAATATAAAATATCGCTTATTGCATAATAACGCTCGCAAAAAGGTACGCCTATGCAGAATATGAAATTTTGGTTTTTATTTGGGTTTTGAGTTTGGTTTTTGAATTTTTCCGACCCTGTTGGTCGATGGATATATATTTCTTGAACCTGCGATATTGCAGATGTCCTCCGTACTGGGGAGAATCTGCCAAATTTTTTCCAAAATTTAAGGTGTTAGAAAGTTTTTGAAGATTTTTGGAAAATTCTTTTATTTGGAATAAATTGGTTTTAAAACTAATTATATTTGTTTTGGAAATATAAAAATCGAGTTTTAAATTTATTATTTTTGTAAATATAGTGGGTTGTAACGTTCTTTCTTACCTTAGCAATTTCGAGGACGAAATTATTTTAAGGGGGGAAGAATGTAACGACCAGTATTTTTGGCCGTTAAATATTTAATTTAATTTATACTTTAAATATTATATTTGAAATATTAATGGGTTTTAATATTTAAATCGTTATTTAAAACGAAGTTTTAACGTTAATGTAACACCCCGCGAATTCTATAACTGTGAAATTCACAAATTAAAGTATAATTAATTTCAAATCAAATAACTAAGGGAAACGGGATACGCCATTGCGTTCGTCTCGGAAAAATACGCGAAATAGAGTCCGAGTTTTCGAAAAACGGAGTCCGTATGAAGAAAATATGGCCTTCGGAAGTTTCTGAATTAAGTTTAAAATTCAAACAGAATAAAATAGCTCAGAAAATCAAGTTTAAATTCCAAAATCGGGCCCAATGGGCCAGGGCGGAAAAACACCCGCCTAAGACACCCAGGTCGACTGGGCTGTCGACCTGGTCTAGCCAGGTCGACAGGGCTGTCGACAGGGCTGTCGACCTGGTCCAGAGCCAGGTCGAACCCAGCCCAACCTGGCTGGCCTATTCTATGTTGGTCGATTTTCTGTAGTCTGCTTTGTCATTAGGGCTAGGTGGCAGGCTCTAATAGGTCTCTCTTTAGGATGAATGGCTACGATCAAACCAAGCAACATCAATGGTCCTAATCAGTTCATAAACCCTATAAAAATGACCCTAGACTCAACCTAATCTATTCATTCAAAAAAAAGAACAAAGCCGCCATGTTGCTGAGGAACGACTAAGAGTAGCCACCAATTGGAGAGAGGATTAGGAGGCAAATTCTAAAAGCATAAAGCAACTTAATCAAATCAAATCGCATCTCCAAATTCCTAAATTGGAGAATTCGCCACACAATTGTAAGTAGAGTATTATTTTGGTATGAACAAATAACTGTGTTGATTTGTATACTTGATTTGTGGCGATAAAGTAATTCATATTTGTGCGTTACTATGATTCTTATCGATTTGGAATATTGTATACGTTTGGATATTCTTGAACTATGTTATTTATTATGAAAACTACATGTTTGCAGTAGTTTTATGCAAGTATACGTTTGGAATATTCACAAATTATGTAATCCATGTTGAAGCTACATGTATTTAGTTGATTAATTGAAATTCATGCAAGTTTGGGGTTTTGCTACTATGCCATCATAATGTATATTTTTGTACATAAATCATTTTGTACGTAATTGGAACAAATTTGGGTTATTATAGTTCATATGAAACTATGTTGAAACTTTGGCACCATGATCTATGTATTAAGCCATGCTTTTGTACTAGAAAACCTATTTGCAAATTTATGAATATGTCTGGGCTATGACTGATATTTTGCATAATTGAAATCCATGTTAGGTCTATATTGTTAACAAGAATTATATGATGACATATGTGGTACATAGCTAGGTTAGATTCAAAAATCCCTTTTGCAAGTTTGCATGACTAAAGTAAAAATCATGATCTCATGTTAGAAATATTTATGCCATGGTTATGTGAATAGATTTAAAATTATGATTAAGTTGAACTATACTTTTGTGTTAATAACAAAAGTAAGCACCTTTGTAAACATGTAGTAATCTTATGAACATGATTTGCTTATGTTTGACATTATGCCTAAATAAAAATATAGGTTTATGTTGTAGTTAAGACTATGTGGCAATAATGATATCCAATTTAGGTTCTTAGCTTAACTACAAGTTTACATGCTTTGATTCATGTCACTTATGCCACTATGCAAGTACACCAGTTTCTGTTTTGTAGTTCCAACGTTATGTTGCAAGTTCGTGCGTTCACATTCCCCTTTTTGTGTATGTAATCGTGCTTTAAGCCTCCCCTTTTCTTATGGCTAAGTTGGGCTTAAAAAGGCTAAGCCCAACATATATATAATAAACGGACGTGTTAAACGGGGGAAAATAACGTTGGGTTAAATTTATCAATAAATGAAAATATAAAGTAGAAGGGCCCAAATTCAAGTATGGGTTGGGCCCATGATTGGTGTAAACTTTACACCATTAACTTAATAATGGGCCGCAAATATTTACATATAAGAAAATAAAGAAGAAAGACAAAATATGTAAATGTAGAACATACGATGTGTTTAACCCGAGGTTGGATTGAGTTGTGATGTAAACCTGCCCGGAACCGCCCGGCAGTCCAGTAGTCACAACAATACCTATCCAATGTGGGAGGTTAAACATGGAGCCCAATAAGGACCCGAGGTTAGACTGAGTTGTGGCGTAAGACTGCCCGGAACCAACCGACAACAGGCAGCCACAACAATACCTGTCTAATGTGAGAGGTCAAGGCTTTAATAAGACAATTAAGGCTGAGTCAGGATTGCTAGGATTAAGTGAACTAAAGACTTAATCAAAATGGAACATGCTAAACTAAACGGACTGGTGGGGGTTAGGTTAGAAAACACTTAACCAACTTAGCATGTTGGCTAGAGATAGAAAACCTAGTAACGGGGGACCCTTTTCAGCAGTAACCCTAGAAGGCGTATCATGATACCCTGAAACTAGGCAGGGTGGGGCACGATTACTGGGCTGATTGTAAGAGGTCAAATCGACGGCGGTGGTGTAGCAGTGTAGGTTCTAACGGGGTGCGGGCGTGCACACACTCCGGCGCAGAAAAATAAGGCACTGGACACCTGTAGCATACCTGTGCATTCTAGGATTGTGTCGGGCCGCCACCATGGGACTTGATACACCCCATGATGGGACCAGCATAGGTAACTACAACATCGGGGGCCGTAAGACACATGTAACTATGCGAGTAGGAGCCGATCATCATAGAATGGATCACATCACCCTGATTATGGGGTGCCAGTTGGAAACTAGTTTATATGGGTTCAGAGATTAACATGGGGTACGATAGTATATTCGACCCTAGACAACTTAACCAAGTTCTTGTTTATACTTATCATACCCAGTTCTTTATTCATAGACAGAATAGCACTAAACTTACTTAGGCTTTATGTCTGACTCTACTTTTCTTTCGTCTTCTTTTCTTCCGTTTCCCCCCCCCCCCAGGTCCACAGGGAGGGAACACTACAGCTTGACCAGCCTTAACATCCAGCTTGAAGAGGAGAAATGTATTGCTTGGACTTTTTCGTTTTGAACTATGGCTTTGGACAACCACTAGGGGGCTTTTGCAGTTTATCTATGTTTTATTTATGCTTCTTTAAATAATGTAATCAAGATAGATTATGAAAGTGTTATGTTTTTGGAAAAGATGTAAGACAATTATGGTGATGTTGTTGTAACACGTATTTGCTTTTATGGAATAAAAGTTATTGTTTTTCCGCTGTTTACAAATATGTGTTCTTATATCTGTCTTGTATATATGTGACTTATACTTATAAACCTCCACCAAAATTAGGGCATTCCCTTTGAGAGTGACCCTAACGGAGGTGGGGTGTTTCACTTGGTATCAGAGCATAGGTTTACCAGATAAGATAAAAAGTTTTGAAAATTATTTTCAAAAAGGAAATTTAAAGAAGCAATTTTAGAAGAAAAATATTATTTTATTTTAAAAAGGCAAAGTCCACTCCCCAAAGTCATAGGTATTATCTCTTATCCTTCGTTTTGAACCTATCCTTTTTGTTTCAGCATGTCCGAAGAACTTAACTTGCCTGAAGGGGTGCCAATACCTGGTTGGTTTAGACGGTTCTTAGAAGCAAGGGCCACTCAGCCAGGTCCTACCGTTCCTCCTCCCCCAGCTGCAGGAAATCATCCAGCTGCAGCGGCACCTTTTCCTCCACCTCCTCCACGGGGAAACACATTTGCTAAGATATGTAAAGATTTTAAAGCTATGGGAGGAAAGGATTTCCATGGAACTGATTCCTTCGTGGCAGCTAGAAATTGGCTGAAAGAAACGGAGGACCTATTCATCATCTTTGAGGTAGAGGATAGACAAAAAGTACAATTGGCAGTGTGGCTATTGAAGGGCGAGGCTTCCTACTGGTGGGAAGTCACTAATGCTAAAAGACTAGTGGAGACATGGGAGGACTTTAGGGCAAGGTTTGAGACTAAATTTCTCTCAGATGCGGAAAGAAGTTTGTAGTTGGAAAAGTTCTTATTTCTTAAGCAAGGGGACAAGACAGTCAGAGAGTATGTGAATCAGTTCGATGAGCTGGCTAGGTTTGGGCTTGACCTAGTCAACACCCCGCACAAGAAGGCTCTCCGTTTCGTCAAAGGGTTGAATGAGCCATTACACAGTTTGGCCATGACCCATATACCCATGGGAGCCACGTATGAAAGATTGGTGCAAATGGCATTGCTGAATGAAGAGGATAAGGGCAAGAAGGAGACAAAGGCAGAAAGCTCTCAAGGGAAGAAAGAGGGTTTGCAGCCTAAGAAGACATACTTTAAGAAGGGCGGAAAAGGCAACAAAGAGAAGAGGAAGTGCAATTTCTGTGGCAAAGTGGGGCACTTAGTTAAGGACTGCCGGAAAAAGAAGGCCAAGGAGAATGGTGGGTGCTTTTCTTGCGGTGAGACAGGCCACAGGGCTAAGGACTGCCCAAAGAAACGAGGACAGGGGCAGAGGGCTGGATCCACCCCAGGGGCACAGGTTCATGTGCTGGAAGCGCCACCTCTGCAACAGAGAGGTATAAATACTTCTGTAGAAAGTGTAGTTTATCTTTATGATCACCCCGTTCGCACTTTATTTGATTCTGGCGCATCACACTCCTTTATCTCGTCTGCTTTAGTAGAATCTCTGCACCTAAAAACTAGTATGGTAGAGGACCCCTTAATTGTTTCAAACCCAATTGGGGGCCCAGCTCATTTGTCTATGATCTGTTTGGGATTGAAAATTTCTATTCTAAGTGTAGAATTTCAATGTAGTGCCTTTGTTTTGGGCTTTTCGGGTTATGGTTTGATTTTGGGTATGGATTGGCTATCCAGTAATGGGGCCATCCTTGATTGTGAGAAAAGGGTTGTTAGGCTCCTAACCCAGCTCGGTAATACTTTGGAAATTTCTTGTAATCCCTCGTATGCGGTTATGCTTAGTTATCTTGAATCGCTAGATGCTTCTGTTGAAAATTTGCAATCAGTTAAAGTGGTCCGGGAATATCCGGATGTCTTCGAAGAGGTGAAGGGCTTGCCTCCGAAGCGGGAAATAGACTTCCGCATATATCTGGTAGATAATGCAAAGCCCGTTGCGTTGCCCATTAGACACATGGCTCCACGAGAAAGGAAAGAGCTCAGTAAACAGATTAAAGAGCTTCTTGAAAAGGGGTTCATTAGGAGGAGCATTTCAGAATGGGGCGCTCCAGTGGTGTTCGCTACAAAGGCGGATGGTTCACTCCGTCTATGTGTTGACTATAGGGAGCTCAACAAGCTAACGAAAAAGAATAGGCACCCGCTCCCTAGAATTGACGATTTGTTTGACCAGCTTGTAGGAGCATCTGTTTTCTCCCAACTCGATTTAGCAACCGGTTTTCATCAGCTAAGGGTGGCTGAAGATAGCATCGATAAAACGGCGTTTAGAACCCCAGACGGCTTCTTTGAATGGCTTGTCATGCCTTTCGGCTTGACAAATGCACCTGCTTACTTCGTGGACCTGATGAGTAGGGTATTTAGAGATTTCCTCAACAAATTCGTAGTGGTCTTCGTAGATGATATCCTTATCTTCTCAAAGAGTGAAGAGGAACATGCTCAGCACTTAAGGGCAATCATGGAAACTTTGCGAGTCCATCAACTAAAAGCCAAATTCTCCAAATGCCACTTTTGGAGAGAAGAGGTGAGGTTCCTTGGGCACATAGTATCCAAACAAGGGTTAGCAGTGGACCCTGCTAAGGTAGTGGCGGTACAGGATTGGAAGACACCAAGGAATGCAACTAAGGTCCGAAGCTTTCTAGGACTAGCAGGTTTCTATCGAAAATTCATAAGGGATTTTGCGAAAATCTCAGCTCCACTCACGAAATTGACTAAGAAGAATCTAGTGTTCAATTGGGATTTGGATTGCGAATTTGCTTTCCAACGACTGAAAAGGGCTCTTACAACAGCCCCAGTTTTGACGCTGCCAGATGGGAGCAAGATGTTCACTGTTTATACGGATGCATGTGGGACAGGGCTAGGTGCCGTCTTAATGCAAGAAGGAAGGGTAGTAGCTTATGGCGGGAGGCAGTTGAAAGTGCACGAAAAGAACTACCCAACCCACGATCTTGAGTTAGCCGCCATCGTCTTTGCACTCAAGTCTTGGCGACACTATCTCCTAGGTGAGAAGTTCGAACTTTACACTGACCATAAATCGTTGAAATATCTTTTCTCGCAGAAGGATATTAACTTGAGGCAACAAAGATGGATGGAGTTTCTTGCCTCGTACGATTTCGAAATCTCCTACACTCCGGGCAAAGGCAACGTAGTGGCAAACGCGTTGAGCCGAAAGAAATTGACCCTAAGCCCGTTGTTTGTTAAAAGACAAAGCCTAGAGTTTATAGCCAGCTTCGACTTTAGGCCTTCCTCCGATTTCGTACCAGGCTTGCTAGCATCTCTCGAAGTGCGCCCAACTTTAGTGGATTCAGTAGGGACAGCACAACGCGAAGACCCTCAGCTTGTGGAAACAATTGATAGGCTAATTAGGGGTGAGACTTTAAGTCACCTCAACAGATACTCCATCGACGATAAGGGTTTGCTAAGGCGAGACGGAAGACTGTGCGTCCCACAGACAAAAGATTTAGTAAAGAAGGTTCTTGAGGAAGCACATCACTCCAAAATGACGATACACCCAGGCGGAGATAAAATGTACAAAAATATAAAAAGGACTTTCTTCTGGAACGGCATGAAAAAGGACGTGGCAGAATTCGTTTCTAAGTGTATGGTGTGCCAACAGGTTAAGGCGGAACAGAAAAAGCCTGGCGGACTACTACATCCTCTGGAGGTCCCGCAGTGGAAGTGGGATAGCATCTCAATGGACTTCATCGATGGGCTGCCTAGGTCTAGGAGAGGCAACACTAGCATTTGGGTAATAGTGGATAGGCTTACTAAAAGCGCCCACTTTTTACCTGTCAAAAGTAAAAGAACCGCCTCATCCCTAGCATCACTTTACCTCAAGGAAATCGTTCGACTCCATGGAATACCATCTAGCATTGTTAGTGACCGAGACCCCATCTTCACCAGTGAGTTTTGGCGGAGTCTGCAAGAAGCAGTAGGAACGCAGTTATGCTTGAGCACAGCCTATCATCCCCAAACCGACGGCCAAACAGAGAGAGTGAACAGAGTTTTGGAAGACCTTTTAAGACTGTGCGTCCTTGACTTCGGAGGGACATGGGAAGACCACCTTCCTTTGGTGGAATTTGCCTACAACAACAGCTATCAAGCAACCATCGGAATGGCGCCCTTCGAAGCTTTATATGGAAGACCGTGCCGATCGCCCACTTGTTGGTGGGAGTCTACGGATAAGCTCATACTTGGACCAGATATGATCCGAGAGACTTCAGAGAAAGTAGACTTAATACGAAGAAGGATGAAGACGGCCCAAGACAGACAAAAGTCCTATGCCGACAAGAGAAGGACCGACCTTGAATTTGAGGTTGGAGACAGAGTTTTTCTCAAGGTATCTCCGCTAAGAAACGTTGTTCATTTTGGAACCACAAGAAAACTGGCACCAAGGTTCGTAGGGCCATTCCCTATCATCGAGAAAATTGGGAAAATGGCTTATAGATTAGAGCTACCCGAGAAGTTGGCTGGAGTCCACAACGTTTTTCACGTTTCACATGAGTCTGCTGAAGTGGTAGAGCCAAATATCCTCGAAGAGGCCGAAGTGGAGCGCGAAGCAACCATAAGAAAAGTTCCAACCCGCATATTAGGAACGGAAGTGAAGAAGCTACGCAACCGCGAAGTCAGGCTCATCAAAGTCCAGTGGAGCGACGCCGAGGGAGACGCGACTTGGGAAACTGAAGCTAGAATACGCACTGCCTACCCTTTTCTGTTCGAGGGTACATCCTTGATCTTTCCTTTTCCTTAAGTTGCGCTTTTATCTATCTTTTTAGGTATATTTCCTCGACCTTATCTTTTAGGTAGAAACCCTTTGGATGGAAACATGTAATTGAAACATGTTATGGATGATGGTTGCAAGTGGTTGCAAGTGATTGCTAGTAGTTGCTCGTGGTTGCATATACACACACAATCTAGGTTTTAGATCGGCTCGGTCACTTCATATTGCATATGCATATATGTTTGCATTCGTATATGATTGAACTCTAATGTGTTGTCATGTGGATGTTGCATTTGTATTGAATGATTGTGCACTCATGTAGAATCAAGAATAGGAAAATTTGCATACATAATGGATTCATGGCACTTACATAATTCGCATTAAGGAGGTCAACTGAATCAGTAGACCGCCTGATTTTGCATTAGATAAGTACATGTACACACACACTTCGCATATGATCATGAAGCATTAGAAGTCTTTTAAGGACAACGGATGCTCGTGTTTGATGGATGAGTAGATGGATGTTAGGATATACATTCCTCCTAACTTGAAGATTTCGGGGACGAAATCCTTTTAAGTGGGGGAGAATGTAACACCCCGCGAATTCTATAACTGTGAAATTCACAAATTAAAGTATAATTAATTTCAAATCAAAGAACTAAGGGAAACGGGATACGCCATTGCGTTTGTCTTGGAAAAATACGCGAAATAGAGTCCGAGTTTTCGAAAAACGGAGTCCGTATGAAGAAAATATGGCCTTCGGAAGTTTCTGAATTAAGTTTAAAATTCAAACAGAATAAAATAGCTCAGAAAATCAAGTTTAAATTCCAAAATCGGGCCCAATGGACCAGGGCGGAAAAACACCCGCCTAAGACACCCAGGTCGACTGGGCTGTCGACCTGGTCTAGCCAGGTCGACAGGGCTGTCGACAGGGCTGTCGACCTGGTCCAGAGCCAGGTCGAACCCAGCCCAACCTGGCTGGCCTATTCTATGTTGGTCGATTTTCTGTAGTCTGCTTTGTCATTAGGGCTAGGTGGCAGGCTCTAATTAGTCTCTCTTTAGGATGAATGGCTACGATCAAACCAAGCAACATCAATGGTCCTAATCAGTTCATAAACCCTATAAAAATGACCCTAGACTCAACCTAATCTATTCATTCAAAAATAAAAACAAAGCCGCTTGTTGCTGAGGAACGACTAAGAGTAGCCACCAATTGGAGAGAGGATTAGGAGGCAAATTCTAAAAGCATAAAGCAACTTAATCAAATCAAATCGCATCTCCAAATTCCTAAATTGGAGAATTCGCCACACAATTGTAAGTAGAGTATTATTTTTGTATGAACAAATAACTGTGTTGGTTTGTATACTTGATTTGTGGCGATAAAGTAATTCATATTTGTGCGTTACTATGATTCTTATCGATTTGGAATATTGTATACGTTTGGATATTCTTGAATTATGTTATTTATTATGAAAACTACATGTTTGCGGTAGTTTTATGCAAGTATACGTTTGGAATATTCGCAAATTATGTAATCCATGTTGATGCTACATGTATGTAGTTGATTAATTGAAATTCATGCAAGTTTGGGGTTTTGCTACTATGCCATCATAATGTATATTTTTGTACATAAATCATTTTGTACGTAATTGGAACAAATTTGGGTTATTATAGTTCATATGAAACTATGTTGAAACTTTGGCACCATGATCTATGTATTAAGCCATGCTTTTGTACTAGAAAACCTATTTGCAAATTTATGAATATGTCTGGGCTATGACTGATATTTTGCATAATTGAAATCCATGTTAGGTCTATATTGTTAACAAGAATTATATGATGACATATGTGGTACATAGCTAGGTTAGATTCAAAAATCCCTTTTGCAAGTTTGCATGACTAAAGTAAAAATCATGATCTCATGTTAGAAATATTTATGCCATGGTTATGTGAATAGATTTAAAATTATGATTAAGTTGAACTATACTTTTGTGTTAATAACAAAAGTAAGCACCTTTGTAAACATGTAGTAATTTTATGAACATGATTTGCTTATGTTTGACATTATGCCTAAATAAAAATATAGGTTTATGTTGTAGTTAAGACTATGTGGCAATAATGATATCCAATTTAGGTTCTTAGCTTAACTACAAGTTTACATGCTTTGATTCATGTCACTTATGCCACTATGCAAGTACACCAGTTTCTGTTTTGTAGTTCCAACGTTATGTTGCAAGTTCATGCGTTCACATTCCCCTTTTTGTGTATGTAATCGTGCTTTAAGCCTCCCCTTTTCTTATGGCTAAGTTGGGCTTAAAAAGGCTAAGCCCAACATATATATAATAAACGGACGTGTTAAACAGGGGAAAATAACGTTGGGTTAAATTTATCAATAAATGAAAATATAAAGTAGAAGGGCCCAAATTCAAGTATGGGTTGGGCCCATGATTGGTGTAACCTTTACACCATTAACTTAATAATGGGCCGCAAATATTTACATATAAGAAAATAAAGAAGAAAGACAAAATATGTAAATGTAGAACATACGATGTGTTTAACCCGAGGTTGGATTGAGTTGTGATGTAAACCTGCCCGGAACCGCCCGGCTGTCCAGTAGTCACAACAATACCTATCCAATGTGGGAGGTTAAACATGGAGCCCAATAAGGACCCGAGGTCAGACTGAGTTGTGGCGTAAGACTGCCCGGAACCAACCGGCAACAGGCAGCCACAACAATACCTGTCTAATGTGAGAGGTCAAGGCTTTAATAAGACAATTAAGGCTGAGTCAGGATTGCTAGGATTAAGTGAACTAAAGACTTAATCAAAATGGAACATGCTAAACTAAACGGACTGGTGGGGGTTAGGTTAGAAAACACTTAACCAACTTAGCATGTTGGCTAGAGATAGAAAACCTAGTAACGGGGGACCCTTTTCAGCAGTAACCCTAGAAGGCGTATCATGATACCCTGAAACTAGGCAGGGTGGGGCACGATTACTGGGCTGATTGTAAGAGGTCAAATCGACGGCGGTGGTGTAGCAGTGTAGGTTCTAACGGGGTGCGGGCGTGCACACACTCCGGCGCAGAAAAATAAGGCACTGGACACCAGTAGCATACCTGTGCATTCTAGGATTGTGTCGGACCGCCACCATGGGACTTGATACACCCCATGTTGGGACCAGCATAGGTAACTACAACATCGGGGGCCGTAAGACACATGTAACTATGCGAGTAGGAGCCGATCATCATAGAATGGATCACATCACCCTGATTATGGGGTGCCAGTTGGAAGCTAGTTTATATGGGTTCAGAGATTAACATGGGGTACGATAGTATATTCGACCCTAGACAACTTAACCAAGTTCTTGTTTATACTTATCATACCCAGTTCTTTATTCATAGACAGAATAGTACTAAACTTACTCAGGCTTTATGTCTGACTCTACTTTTCTTTCGTCTTCTTTTCTTTCATTCCCCCCCCCCCAGGTCCACAGGGAGGGAACACTGCAGCTTGACCAGCCTTAACATCCAGCTTGAAGAGGAGAAACGTATTGCTTGGACTTTTTCGTTTTGAACTATGGCTTTGGACAACCACTAGGGGGCTTTTGCAGTTTATCTATGTTTTATTTATGCTTCTTTAAATAATGTAATCAAGACAGATTATGAAAGTGTTATGTTTTTGGAAAAGATGTAAGACAATTATGGTGATGTTGTTGTAACACGTATTTGCTTTTATGGAATAAAAGTTATTGTTTTTCCGCTGTTTACAAATATGTGCTCTTATATCTGTCTTGTATATCTGTGACTTATACTTATAAACCTCCACCAAAATTAGGGCATTCCCTTTGAGAGTGACCCTAACGGAGGTGGGGTGTTTCAATTAATTTTATTTATAATATAAAACGAGCTCGAAATCGCGCGGCAGTTCGTAATATGGAGTTTTGAACTTCAACTGAGAATAAAGGATCTGATATAAGTCGGATTTCTATGAAACAAGAAACGTTATAACCGTGTTGAAGATAATTTTCATATGAAAGAGAAAAATCCAGATTTCATATTGAAATTTGTAAGTTATGGCCAAATCAAATTTTAAAATAATCGCTGTGGAAATCATTATTAAAATATACGCGTTAAAATAGCCGTTTTGCAAATGGACTCAGATTTCGACGAAATCAGTTTCATTAGAACCGTATCGTTAGATTATTGTACGGTGTTGAATGGCGGGGCAAACCGATGTCGTATGTGACCACGATAGCCGTAAACGCCCGTTCAATTTCTATAGCGTGTAATTAATTTAATAAAGGGTTATTTGGGTATAACTTGAACAGACAATCGAATTAGGCTGCGAAACCAATTCCGTTTAGTTCGTATCATCGATTAGAGTCAGGATAGGTATATAGTTTGTTATTTTTGGGGACCGTGAAATTTGGTGCCCAAAATGGTATGGCGGTGCGCGTAAAAATGGCCTACCGGGGAAACAGTCTCAGAATGCGACGAAACTAGTGCCGTTGGGTTCGTATTGAAGAATTATTATAGGATTGCAAGGTTTCAAGTTGATTTAATTTACCTGGTGATCGTGGAAAAATTAAACGTGTGTTTATTTCTGGTTTTATAAAGGAAATTTTTTCAAACGAGATCGTATTTTGACAAAACTTGTCCCATTGGGTCCGGAATACCTTTTCACATTAAGATTAGCTTTTTTTATTAGTTAACAGAGATCATTTGTAGGGGTTTTAGTCAATTACTTTACTCGTAAGTTTCGTAAAAAAATAAAATAATAATTTAACAATCCCTTTGTAACAACCCGGAATTTGGGGACAATTTAAAATTTTCATTTTGGAGATTTTAGGGGTGTTTAATATTTAAAATAAATTATTTCAAATAATTATGAATGGGAATTTACTTTGAGCAAAGTTAATACAAGTATATTACAAAAAGAATTAGAGATAGGAGGGTAGTTTGAAAAGTCAAACTTGAACTTCGACTAATTACCCAGGGTGCAAAATAAACCAGATTTTGTTAAAACGAAAATATTTAAATCTGTTAATGAATATCTTTCTAATGAATCTGAAAAATCGAAGTTTCATCGAAGAAATCAAAAGTTATGGCCAAATGAATTTTCAGAAAGGTCGCAATAGAGAATATATCGCCCTTGAAAATCGACATTTTGCATGCGACCTCGGAATTCGACGAAACCACTTTTGTTGGATCCGGGATGTAAAATTATTACTAGGTTTCAAATTTCATGATTTTTGAAGCTAGTATGTGAGCGTGGCAAAAGAAACTGTGTTTTGTCAATTTCGGTCAAAAATAATTGACTGAAAAATAGTCTTTTTTCAAACAGTCTTAGAATGAGGCGAAATTTATTTTGTTAGGACCGTGTCATCATAAGTAAGCCAAAAATAATTTTTCTGGATTTTTCTGAGCTAGTATGTGGCCCTGGTGGAATTAACAAGTACGTTCGAATTTAAATTAAATGATTTATTTTTAAAAATAAAAGAAACATGCTTATAACTTCAGAATTGGACTTCGGAGATAGCGCCATCGCGCTCAGAAGTCGTCAAAACCTATTGTTCGACAGTCGTTGAGCGCGAATCGGAGTTCGGACGGAAAATCACTAATTTCTAGAATTAATTGAATAAATAAATAAAATAGAAATACCCTAAATACTAGTATATATACCATCGCTACAGTAGACCTTCTTCTTCTTCCGTTCCTTTACAGCCGCCAAACCCATAAAGCTTCAAACCTTCTCTCTTCAAATTCTCCCTCCCCTCTTCGAATTAGAACGCAAGCCATACACCGAATCGAAGCTTTTCCTCTCCTCTTCGATTTGGTACCCACCACCGCCTCCCCCGTGCCCTGTGCCGCCGCCGCCAAGCCCGAGAAGTTCGGCCAAACGCATCCCCGCTGGGCCCCACCACGTCGATCGCACCCCCCCAATTCCCAACGTCGAAACCCCTTCCGTAGCCCTCCGATCTTCCGTAAACGGTTCGGCAAACCGTCAACTACAACTCCAGAAAATCGAATTTAAAATTCTGAACAATATTGGGTTCTATGGTATTATTCATTTCAGATTTTGTCACGCTTTATAGCGTCGCTGTGTCAGTTGTTAAAGGCTAAATTTTGATTTTTCATATGAATTTGTATTCGAATCGTTCCAGATCTGAAATCTATTTGAATACGAACACTGAATCGGATCAAGCCTGAATCTTCTTCTCAGACCAGACCACTATGAGAATTTATTTTTAATTTAATTTAATTTATTTAATTATTATTTCCATGATTATTAATAGTAGATCTAATATGATATGATATCTAAAACATAGATCTGAAATGTTCATACCGTATGATATTGAATCTGAATGGCCTATAATGACATGATATTAAACCTGAAATTTTATCGTTAAATATGAATTGATTGATTAATTAGAATTAATTATGAGTTAATTTATTTAAATCCTGCCTTGTTGATTTGCCATATGCCAAGTTAAACCTCATCTTGTAAATTGCCTTGAGGTTAATTATTGGATTTGATCATGTTAGTTTGTTTGGATGTTGTTGTTATGGGATTTGACATGAAATAAGATAATGAAAATTATTAAAGGTTGAATTTTTGATTTAAATTATTAAAGACTAAATCTTTAATTGAAATGTTAAAGATGCAAACTTTCATGAAAATATGAAACGATGAAATTTTTCATGTGAACATTAAATTATGAAATTTACATTGTGATTAAAGGAAAAAAAAATTGTTGTAATTTAAGAATGAAAGTTTACATTTTAAAATAAGAATGCGACAAGAATGAAAGTTTACATTTTATTTAATGTAAATAAAATAAGAATGCGACAAGAATGAAAGTTTACATTTTATTTAATGTAAATAAAATAAGAATGTGACATCGAATATAAATTTACATTTTTGTTAATAAGAATTTCACCGAATGAGGAATTTGCACTTTTATTAATGTAAATGTATTGAATTTCACCGTATGTTAAAAATTACATTTTTCTTTGTAATTAAAAGGTGAAATTCATCGTTTGTCAAAATTTACATTTTTATATGTAAATTATAAAGTGAAGCAACGTTGAATGTTAAAAATTACATTTTTCTTTGTAATTAAAAGGTGAAATTCATCGTTTGTCAAAATTTACATTTTTATATGTAAATTATAAAGTGAATCAACGTTGAATGTTAAAAATTACATTTTTCTCTGTAATTAAAAGGTGAAATTCATCGTTTGTCAAAATTTACATTTTCATATGTAAATTATAAGGTGAAGCAACGTTGAATGTTAAAAATTACATTTTTCTTTGTAATTAAAAGGTGAAATTCATCGTTTGTCAAAATTTACATTTTTATATGTAAAATAATAAAGTGAAGCAACGTTGAATGTTAAAAATCATATTTTTACAATGTAAATGAGATGTAGTGTTTGCATTGTAATTAAAAATCATATTTTTACAATGTAAATGAGATGTAGTGTTTGCATTGTAATTAAAAATCATATTTTTACAATGTAAATGAGATGTAGTGTTTGCATTGTAATTAAGAATCATATTTTTACAATGTAAATTAGATGTAGTGTTTGCATTGTAATTAAAAATCATATTTTTACAATGTAAATTAGGTGTAGTGTTTGCATTGTAATAAAAAAAAATCATATTTTTACAATGTGAATTAGATGTAGTGTTCGCGTTGTAATTAAAAATCATGTTTTCACAATGTGAACTAAGAGTAGAGTTTGCATTGTCATTAGAAATTATATTTTTATAGGTAATTTAAAGGTTTTGAGGTATCAAAATTTACAATGTAAGTAAAAGAATGAAGCTATGATGCATTAATAGTACTTTCATTTGTCAAATGAATTAAAAATTTGGTGAGTGTCGGTAGTTGTGTAGGGCGTTGTTTTAACCAAACGACGTTATTACGATTCCATGATTATATAAATATAAATATAATTAAAATTAAATGAATAAGGCGCGGTAGTTCGCGTTTTGAAATCGTACTTTTAAACGACTATACAAGAAGATCCGACCGTCGGATTTTCTTGAAACTGGAACCGTTAGGACCGTTATGGAAAAATCTTTTCAACGATATATATTACGTTATGATCCAACAGTTAGATTCTGAGAAATGTGAAATTCAAAATTGTTCGAAAGCAGCGCCATAGTCGCCATGGACTTAAGGCGTCGTTATACTAAAATTTAATTATTTTAAATAATTAATATGGGAATAAATCATTAATAATAATTATTAATGTATAAGAAGGATTTTAAATATATATATATATATATATATATATGTATACGAGGATTATTTGGAAAGACCGAGTTCACTCATTCTAAATAATCAAACGACGTATAAAGATGGTGAATGAAGACCGTAAATCTACCCCCGAATGGACAACGATTGAGGCCTTGACTTGACTTGCTCCCAATTCAAAGGTCATAGTCATTGCCTAAACGTACGTGTTGATTTCACGGGTTAGGCTTTCGCTCAGACCCAGAGCATAAGCTATTAAATGGATTGTGTGTCTGACATCATACTCTATCAAATATCACGTTATCGATCTTTTGTCGAAGGTATGGATGTTTGGTGGCGGGGAATTTATTCTCTTGCTTAACACCCATTCATATATTTCGGCAAAGGGTTGGTAGTATGGTATGGGGTGATGATGTGGCACGCTAAGGTGCATATGATCAAGGTTTTGTTGAAAAGCAGGCCTTGTGGGACGATCAAAGCATAGCCTGTTTAGGCATAGCTTTGTGTACAACGTGACTTCGCGAGCCTCACACACCAGCGGAGTCTAAAACGGGAGAAGGAAACGCAGGGAGAGAAGCACGTTTCTTTCTAGCTAGAGTGGTGTCAGTGACCTACCAGCCCTGACATTTTACTTATGTGGATGATGGAATGAGGCGCCTCGGATAGGTCCTATAGGACTGGGAAACGTGTGTTCAGGAATAACTAATCCACAACTCGTATGGCGGACCGGCCCTGCAGTATCCAAGGGTTCACTGCGGGGAATCCTGAGACATTAGCTAGAGTGTCTCGAATCGGTAGGAGCTCCTCCCTAGCCTTGACTCATGATGGAACCCAAAATCCAAATACGACCCTACGAATTTGATTGTATTACTAGTATGGAGGCATAGTAGTATGGGATACCGTTCTTCCTAGGATTTCTACATTTACTTTGAAATGTTTTAACATATTAATAATAATATTAAACTCGTATTTGCCATATTTATCATGTTTAATCACTATAAGGTAAAACCCTATCCTCTGGTGTTTGTTGCATTGTGTGATGGGACCTGGGTCTTATGGTGATTCCATTTTTCTAAAAAGCATAGCGTTGTTGTACGATTTACTTATCATTTATTCTGACACTTTTATGCACGACAATCCATTAGGGTAAACCCGTTCCGCATTAGCGGCATGGTCTTTGGATTTGCCCTATTAATAGTGATAAATTAGATAAGAATTCTCACACCAGTCCCACGACTGACCTGTAGTTTGTTTCAACTTTTTGCAAACTTGGGTGCTCTCCTTTCTACACGGGCAGCCAAGTAAACAGGTTATCTTTCGCTTGGAGCCTTTCCTTGGAGCTGCTTATTATTTCTCTTGGATTTTCTTGTGGAGAGGTGATGACTAGGAGTTTGAAGACTTATCATTCGCTGCTCTTACATTTTACTCTTTCTTTTTATTTCAGACATGAAACTTGATTTATTCCACGTGTTTGAGTTAGAGTTGGAACTTATCTCTTTTCTGCGAATTTGATGTAATAATGTAGAATTCTGTGACTGTGGATTTTCTGTGGATTGATGATATTATATTTCCGCTGCTATGATGTTGTTACTCTATGAATTTCCTATGCTATTTTGTATCTATGATATGTATTATTGTATTTATGTTGTATTCCAAATGATAATTTCTTACTTTCACCTCGGGGAAGTTTGGGGTTATCACAGTTGGTATCAGAGCTTTGGTTAAACTTATCTTTGGAATATAACATATTTATGATAATTCGTTTACATAGAATCACAATATTCTGTGGCGAACATTTCATGAGATACAGAATAGCCAGTCACCTTATCATCATCTTTTCATTCATCCTTCGATCTTTTCTATCTATTTGAATCACCATTACAGTTGTTCTGACTCTTTTCTTGATCGTACAGAACAAACTAAAAAATGAGTACTCATGTCGCTAGAACTGCTAGAGGTAGAACAATGGGGCAAAATATTATTGGGACCGAGGAGCCCGCAGTTCAACAACCACCACCGCAGCACTTTGACTTGGTGAGGGTAGTAAAGAATTTTAAGAAATTAGATGGAGTTCCGTTCACAGGTACAGAGACCGTGACGCAGGCTCGGGCATGGCTTAAGAATTGTGAAAGGATATTTAGAGCGCTAGAGCTGGAAGATCAGAAGAAGAGATTTGTGGCTTCATGGATGCTCCAAGGCGAAGCACAACTTTGGTGGGAAGAGGTCAATATAGGAGGAGATGAAGAAAATATGACTTGGACCGAATTTAAAGAGCTGTTTAATGAAGAGTATATTGCAAGGCAAGAGGTGGAAAGGCTTCATGATAAGTTTGCCTGTCGCTATGAGAAGAAGTATGAAGAAAGCAGTTATGGAGCCGCTAAGACTCATGATAAGACTAAGCTGCAATGCTACCACTGCCAGAAGTTTGGACACTATAACAAGGACTACAGGAATCCAAAGAAGGCCAGAAGAGAGGACACTAGAAAATGCTATAACTGCCATAAAAAGGGTCACATCAAACGTAATTTTCCACTATTAAGGTGTTCCCAAGTTGCCCATGTGTACAAGGGGGCAAGTGCACCTTCTTCTTCCGCACCTATTTCTTCTGAAGGAGCAGGTAAGCCTGATGTTTTATGTGGTACTATTTCTGTTAAAAACATTTTTTATGTTGGTTCCTACACTTCTACTATTCTCTTTTCCTTTTCGAGGACGAAAAGTTCTTAAGGAGGGGAGATTGTAACAACCCAAAATTTGGGGCCAATTTAAAATTTCATTTTGGAGATTTTAGGGGTGTTTAATTATTTAAAATAAATTATTTCAAATAATTATGAATGGGAATTTACTTTGAGCAAAGTTAATACAAGTATATTACAAAAAGAATTGGAGATAGGAGGGTAGTTTGAAAAGTCAAACTTGAACTTCGACTAATTACCCAGGGTGCAGAATAAACCAGATTTTGTTAAAACGAAAATATTTAAATCTATTAATGAATCTCTTTCTAACGAATCTGAAAAATCAAAGTTTCATAGCAGAAATCAAAAGTTATGGCCAAATGAATTTTCAGAAAGGTCACTATAGAGAATATATCGCCCTTGAAAATCGACATTTTGCATGCGACCTCGGAATTCGACGAAACCACTTTTGTTGGATCCGGGATGTAAAATTATTAATAGGCTTCAAATTACATGATTTTTGAAGCTAGTTTGTGAGCATGGCAAAAGAAACTATGTTTTGTCAATTTCGGTCAAAAATAATTGACTGAAAAATAGCCATTTTTCAAACAGTCTCAGAATGAGGCGAAATTTATTTTGTTAGGACCGTGTCGTCATAAGTAAGCCAAAAATAATTTTTCTGGATTTTTCTGAGCTAGTATGTGGCCCTGGTGGAATTAACAAGTACGTTCGAATTTAAATTAAATGATTTATTTTTAAAAATAAAAGAAACATGCTTATAACTTCGGAATTGGACTTCGGAGATAGCGCCATCGCGCTCAGTAGGCGTCAAAACCTATTGTTCGACAGTCGTTGAGCGCGAATCGGAGTTCGGACGGAAAATCACTAATTTCTAGAATTAATTGAATAAATAAATAAAATAGAAATACCCTAAATACTAGTATATATACCATCGCTACAGTAGACCTTCTTCTTCCTCCGTTCCTTTACAGCCGCCAAACCCATAAAGCTTCAAACCTTCTCTCTTCAAATTCTCCCTCCCCTCTTCGAATTAGAACGCAAGCCATACACCGAATCGAAGCTTTTCCTCTCCTCTTCGATTTGGTACCCACCACCGCCTCCCCCGTGCCCTGTGCCGCCGCCGCCAAACCCGAGAAGTTCAGCCGAATGCATCCCCGCTAGGCCCCACCACGTCGATCGCACCCCCCAATTCCCTGCGCCGAAATCCCTTCCGTAGCCCTCCGATCTCCCGCAAACGGTTCGGCAAACTGTCAACTACAACTCCAGAAAATCGAATTTAAAATTCTGAACAATATTGGGTTCTAAGGTATTATTCATTTCAGATTTTGTCACGCATTATAGCGTCGCTGTGTCAGTTGTTAAAGGCTGAATTTTGATTTTTCATATGAATTTGTATTCGAATCGTTCTAGATCTGAAATCTATTTGAATACGAACACTGAATCGGATCGAGCCTGAATCTTCTTCTCAGACCAGACCACTGTGAGAATTTATTTTTAATTTAATTTAATTTATTTAATTATTATTTCCATGATTATTAATAGTAGATCTAATATGACATGATATCTAAAACATAGATCTGAAATGTTCATACAATATGATATTGAATCTGAATTGCCTATAATGACATGATATTAAACCTTAAATTTTATCGTTAAATATGAATTGCTTGATTAATTAGAATTAATTATGAGTTAATTTATTTAAATCCTGCCTTGTTGATTTGCCATATGCCAAGTTAAACCTCATCTTGTAAATTGCCTTGAGGTTAATTATTGGATTTGATCATGTTGGTTTGTTTGGATGTTGTTGTTATGGGATTTGACATGAAATAAGATAATGAAAATTATTAAAGGTTGAATTTTTGATTTAAATTATTAAAGACTAAATCTTTAATTGAAATGTTAAAGATGCAAACTTTCATGAAAATATGAAACGATGAAATTTTTCATGTGAACATTAAATTATGAAATTTACATTGTGATTAAAGGAAAAAAAAAATTTGTTGTAATTTAAGAATGAAAGTTTACATTTTAAAATAAGAATGCGACAAGAATGAAAGTTTACATTTTATTTAATGTAAATAAAATAAGAATGCGACAAGAATGAAAGTTTACAATTTATTTAATGTAAATAAAATAAGAATGTGACATCGAATATAAATTTACATTTTTGTTAATAAGAATTTCACCGAATGAGGAATTTACACTTTTATTAATGTAAATTTATAGAATTTCACCGTATGTTAAAAATTACATTTTTCTTTGTAATTAAAAGGTGAAATCCATCGTTTGTCAAAATTTACATTTTTATATGTAAATTATAAAGTGAAGCAATGTTGAATGTTAAAAATTACATTTTTCTTTGTAATTAAAAGGTGAAATTCATCGTTTGTCAAAATTTACATTTTTGTATGTAAATTATAAAGTGAATCAACGTTGAATGTTAAAAATTACATTTTTCTCTGTAATTAAAAGGTGAAATTCATCGTTTGTCAAAATTTACATTTTCATATGTAAATTATAAGGTGAAGCAACGTTGAATGTTAAAAATTACATTTTTCTTTGTAATTAAAAGTTGAAATTCATCGTTTGTCAAAATTTACATTTTTATATGTAAATTATAAAGTGAAGCAACGTTGAATGTTAAAAATCATATTTTTACAATGTAAATGAGATGTAGTGTTTGCATTGTAATTAAAAATCATATTTTTACAATGTGAATGAGATGTAGTGTTTGCATTGTAATTAAAAATCATATTTTTACAATGTAAATGAGATGCAGTGTTTGCATTGTAATTAAGAATCATATTTTTACAATGTAAATTAGATGTAGTGTTTGCATTGTAATTAAAAATCATATTTTTACAATGTAAATTAGGTGTAGTGTTTGCATTGTAATAAAAAAAATCATATGTTTACAATGTGAATTAGATGTAGTGTTCGCGTTGTAATTAAAAATCATGTTTTCACAATGTGAATTAAGAGTAGAGTTTGCATTGTCATTAGAAATTATATTTTTATAGGTAATTTAAAGGTTTTGAGGTATCAAAATTTACAATGTAAGTAAAAGAATGAAGCTAGGATGCGATAATAGTACTTTCATTTGTCAAATGAATTAAAAATTTGGTGAGTGTCGGTAGTTGTGTAGGGCGTTGTTTTAACCAAACGACGTTATTGCGATTCCATGATTATATATATATATATATATATATATAATTAAAATTAAATGAATGGGGTGCGGTAGTTCGTGTTTTGAAATCGTACTTTTAAACGACTATACAAGAAGATCCGACGGTCGGATTTTCTTAAAACTGGAACCGCTAGGACCGTCTTGGAAAAATCTTTTCAACGATATATACTACGTTATGATCCAATGGTTAGATTCTGAGAAATGTGAAATTCAAAATTGTTCGAAAGCAGCGCCATAGTCGCCATGGACTTAAGGCGTCGTTATACTAAAATTTATTTATTTTATATAATTAATATGGGAATAAATCGTTAATAATAATTATTAATGTATAAGAAGGATTTTAAATATATATATATATATATATATATATATATATATATGTATACGAGGATTATTTGGAAAGACCGAGTTCTCTCATTCTAAATAATCAAACGACGTATAAAGATGGTGAATGAAGACCGTAAATCTTCCCTCGAATGGACAACGATCGAGGCCTTGACTTGACTTGCTCCCAATTCAGAGGTCATAGTCATTGCCCAAACGTACGTGTTGATTTCACGGGTTAGGCTTTCGCTCAGACCCATAGCATAAGCTATTAAATGGATTATGTGTCTGACATCATACTCTATCAAATATCACGTTATTGATCTTTTGTCGAAGGTATGGATGTTTGGTGGCGGGGAATTTATTCTCTTGCTTAACACCCATTCATATATTTCGGCAAAGGGTTGGTAGTATGGTATGGCGTGATGATGTGGCACGCTAAGGTGCATATGATCAAGGTTTTGTTGAAAAGCAGGCCTTGTGGGACGATCAAACTTCAAAGCATAGCCTGTTTAGGCATAGCTTTGTGTACAACGTGACTTCGCGAGCCTCACACACCGGCGGAGTCTAAAACGGGAGAAGGGAACGTAGGGAGAGCAGCACGTTTCTTTCTAGCTAGATTGGTGTCAGTGACCTACCAGCCCTGACATTTTACTTATGTGGATAATGGAATGAGGCGCCTCGGATAGGTCCTATAGGACTGGGAAACGTGTGTTCTGGAATAACTAATCCGCAACTCGTATGGCGGACCGGCCCTGCAGGATCCAAGGGTTCACTGCGGGGAATCCTAAGACATTAGTTAGAGTCTCGAATCGGTAGGAGCTCCTCCCTAGCCTTGACTCATGATGGAACCCAAATTCCAAATACGACCCTACGAATTTGATTGTATTACTAGTATAGAGGCATAGTAGTATGGGATACTATTCTTTCTAGGATTTCTACATTTACTTTGAAATGTTTTAACATATTAATAATAATATTAAACTCGTATTTGCCGTATTTATCATGTTTAATCACTATAAGGTAAAACCCTATCCTCTGGTGTGTGTTGCATTGTGTGATGGGACCTGGGTCTTATGGTGATTCCATTTTTCTAAAAAGCATAGCGTTGTTGTACGATTTACTTATCATTTATTCTGACACTTTTATGCATGGCAATCCATTAGTGTAAACCTGTTCTGCATTAGCGGCGTGGTCTTTGGATTTGCCCTATTAATAGTGATAAATTAGATAAGAATTCTCACACCAGTCCCACGACTGACCTGTAGTTTGTTTCACCTTTTTGCAAACTTGGGTGCCCTCCTTTCTACACGGGCAGCCAAGTAAACAGGTTATCTTTCGCTTGGAGCCTTTCCTTGGAGCTGCTTATTATTTCTCTTGGATTTGCTTGTGGAGAGGTGATGACTAGGAGTTTGGAGACTTATCATTCGTTGCTCTTACATTTTTCTCTTTCTTTTTATTTCAGACATGAAACTTGGTTTATTCCACGTGTTTGAGTTGGAGTTGGTACTTATCTCTTTTCTGCGAATTTGATGTAATAATGTAGAATTCTGTGACTGTGGATTTTCTGTGGATTGATGACATTATATTTCCGCTACTATGATGTTGTTACTCTATGAATTTCCTATGCTATTTTGTATCTGTGATATGTATTATTGTATTTATGTTGTATTCCAAATGATAATCTCTTACTTTCACCTCGGGGAAGTTTGGGGTTATCACACCCTTTACCCCTATATAAACATTCACGAGTAGTCAAATGCCCTAATTTTTCCATCTGCGTAGTCAACAGCGCAGAAAGTCGCCTCCACAATTAACGAATGACCCACAACATTCGATCCTTCATCCCTTTTAAACTTTTAATCCAATAACTAAATTTTGAATTCTTCAATGGCATATACCTAGAGCCCATCGAGATCTATAGGGTGAGCGGTGGCGATGATGTTCAAGTCAGTACGGTGGTCAGAAATCGAGGCAAACGGTGGTACAGTTTTGGTCTTGCTGGTGATGAACGTAGGAGGTTGGCGAGGCGGGACTGCGAGCGAAGATCGGCGAGGCTCCTGCGCTCATACTGGTGAAAACTGATCGGACGCTGGTAGTGTGATGGACGGTGCAACAGCCCTTTCTTCGATGGTGCAATGGCTTCCTCCACATGACTCGAGCGATATGGGAAATATTGAATTGGGAAAGAAAACTGTTGATAATAGTCCACCGCCTGTTTGGGATTTAACAAACTGGAACCGAGACAATGAAGCAAAAGGAAATAGTTCGGTCCAAATTCCCTAAACGTGATTTATTTAAACCATAACTAACTAGTTAGTTTAATTGTATGGTTAAAGAATTTAAACTCAAATTAAATTGTGCGCAGGTATGGATGAAAACATTGGAACGATTGGCATATGAGCGAAGATGGAATTGGCCCTGCTATGTTTAAAAACAAAAGTAATTAAGATTAATGAATATATAATTTAAAGGGTTAATTATATTTAATAATCATATAACTAGTATTATACACTTGAGTTTAGGGATAAATTGTTATGATCAAAATAGTAGCTGAGAAACTAATAGATTGTTAGCTTGATCGGATAAATAGAATATGTCTGCCCTGTACAATGACGTAATTAACTTATTAAGTTTAAAATAAACTTAGAATAAGAAATAAATAATTATATTTATTAAATCGAGTTACTAAAATGTTTATAACTTGTTGCGATGTTATCAGTATTGAATGAAACAAGGAACATTGGACTCGTCTCAACGAACTCTACTTCATGGAACAGAACTGGACGTAATTGGAGTCGACTGGATTTTTAGTTAAATAAAACACATGCTTAATTTAACTAAAAAGAGCCATTTCAACCGCAAATCAAATCAAGGTGAGTTAAACTCACTCAGTTTATTTTCCCATTTATATTTTATATAAATTGGGTTTTTGTGTTCTGTTTGCCAATGGTTTACTGTTTGCTAGTTATATATTTATCTGTTGATTTAACCGACGAAATTAAACCATCGTTCAATTTCAGTGAAATACTAGATCGTTATTTTAATGATTGGTTCCAATAAAGGTAACTTACCTTATTGGTCACGTTTATCAATAAACGTGTTTAATGGTTTGATTTGTTTGATCTGTTTGAATTGTTTGATCTGTTTGAATTGTGTGGAGATAACCGTTTGTATATACGGAAGAACAGGTTGGAGGGATCCAACCGGGTTCCTCAAATATATTTTTTATTATCATATATGAACTGTCATGATTGAGTTATTGATTTAGTAGTGATCATTGACTGAAAAGTCAACTTGTGTTGTGTTTTAACCAATGGGCTATATTGGTTGAGTAATCGGCAGTAAATGGCCTAAAAGTAAATCATTTTGTTTATATTGATTCACCGTCAGGTGAGACGATAGAACTGAAGTTATAAAATTAATTTTTTTATAATTAAAGATAGATTTTGAAATATATATTGTTGAATAAAACTTATTTAAAAGGAAATAAATATGTATGTTTAGAATTAAGTGTAAATTGATTTTATAATGTAACTTTTGACGTTAATCAGATTTATGAACTCACGAATAGAAGCTTACCTGACGGTTAAGGTAAATAACTGTTTGGTTAAGAAATAGTTACATGGAATAATTTAAATTAATTTAAAGTGAGAATAATTGAGATCGATTTATGAGACAATCGTGCCTTGAGTTGACTAAGTCAACCATTATAACTAAATTTTGATTATGAAATTGGGTTCGTTTTGAGTTAATCAAATGAATATGGGTTTAAAATTTTAATAAGTTTTTTAAAAAGGAAATTACTATTTACTTGAAATAAATAAAGGAATTAACTACTAAAGTAGTTAATGATTGAAATAAATTATTATTATTAATAATAATTTAGGAAATTACTTTTCAAAGTAATCGAAGTGAAGTGAAATCAAATGGAATGGTGAAAGGAGTTTTATGAACGGGTTTATATTCAAAACCCGAATCTTTATAACATAGTAAAAAAGGAATTCCAAGCTAGCATAATAGCTTGAATTAAATGTAACTTAATTAATTGAATTAAGTGAAAGGAGATTTATAATAAAAGGGTTTATAATAAACCAAAGTTATATAAAAGAGGTTTGAGGCGTTATATCGTTAATTCTAAATTAACGTTACCTAGAAATGTGATTAAGTGAAAATGGGAAATTGAAATAAGAGTTGCAAAGCGGGAAAAGGTTGAATGATTTGGAGATTGGATTGGTATTGATATTGGAGTGTAGTATCGAGTTTTGAATTACAACTCGTATTTACCCTAAGATATGAACGTTGTTGATCAAGATCTGAGAGGTAATTAAAATACCCCAACTTGAACGACATCAGGATTATCTGAAGGTGACATTAGTTGAAATGGTAAAAGAGGATGGGAATGATTTATTATTTCATCAGAGAAATGATAATGCAACATTGTTGATGAAGATTTGGAATATATATATATATATATATATATATATATAATGAGGATTTAAAGGTAAAGGGAAAGTAAAAAGGGATTATCGAAAATATAACGATATTTTCGGGTTAGAAAGGAAATGAAAGGTTTAGTTTATCCTATAAGGATAAACATGGTTTATGGTTTTTAAATGATAAATAGAATATATTTCATAACGTCGTTCTACGAGTAATAAGTTAACATGATTTCCCAATACTCCAATAACGTGGAAAATTTTTGAATGTGGAAATAGACAACTGAATATGGTATAGGATTTCCTAAGTATTAAAAGGAGAATTTATTAAAGAAAAATATGATGTTAAAAAGAGGCGAGAAAACGATATTTATAATATCGAATGATTTAAGAATTTGAATTTACCTTTGTTTTAAATTTAAAGGCCAGGTGATGCTGAATACGGAAGCAGTGAACTCATTGGGTTGTCATGATTGAAACACTGATTATTTTGATAGTTAAATCACCGATTATCAAATCTGTCCAATACCATTGTTGGCATGGAAAGACCGGGATCGAATTTATTTTCGAAAACCATTCCGACCAACAAATACGTGAAGATATCAAGAAGCGATCGAGATAGAGCATTGAAGACCGTGGATCTTCATTAAACGGAAGGACCGCAATAATCTTTGGGATTGCAACCAGAGATAAACTGAGGTTCTATCGTGGTTGGAATCTACGGGTTGTAAGGACTTCTCGCTACTGATCCATGGGGTGATTCCTATATTGGATGCAGTAGGAGAGTACATTCGGTTCATCCTGTTCCTAGATGACTTGTATGGACGAGTGCCTGACAGAGTATTTCCAAAGGATCACGTACGTTGATTTCTTTAAATGTGCTATAGTTGGTTAGCTTCCAACTAGAGTATTTTTTGTGGATGTCAATTGGTGGTATCTGGCGGATTTGATGATGTGGCATTCAAAGTGAATGGTGGCCAGATGTTGTAAAGGAAATTCAAACCTCAAGCCTCATCAACTGGGAAATGACAGAAATCGGGCAGGCAGCATGGCTATGTGGGCCGCTCCCACTAGGTTGTATTATCACCTATCTAGAGAAATTCCTTTTGCTTCTTTAATTTATCGATGCTATCCCTTTTCGGCTAGACGGTGGCTAGCTACCACCGTTGGTGATATACATTCGATACACTCAAGCGAAATGAGTGGTCGGTCATGTGAGGGCCGGGTTGCAAAACGTTCTTGTTGAACCCAGTGTATTCGCCTCTAGAGATACACTATCGGCAGGTGGTTCCGTACCTTGTTATGGTTGGAATCCAATCTCCAATAAGCGCCCGCGGTTTTTGATTGTATACTATATATGTAGAGCGTGAGATGCAAGCGTTCTACTAGATTCTATTTACTTGTATTTAGACATTATTATAATATCAGATAAGATATTGATTTCAAAAGTGTTTTGGGTTATCGTAAGGTAAAAACCGTCCGTGTTTATGTGTGGATTTGGTCTTACGATTATCCTTTTCTTTGAAAGATTTTAACTTTAAAATCAGGTTGTGTGATACCCTTAATACTGTGCGGGTTTATCTCACTCTGGTTCACTAGACTGACCCGGTGTTTTGTAAATGCTCGGGTTAGCCCAGGGTGTATAGGTTCAGGTTATCGAATGCTATGAAGAGGCAAGCTGAAAGAGTCCAGACGTATGATAATATATAGCTACTATTCCGCTGTGTGTTGTATATGGGAACAGGTTATTATAACTGTCCCTTTGTGTGCTGTACTCTGATATTGTAAGTATTTTTTTTAAGCTCTCAGTAAAGATTTATTTTTGTATTATATTTTGTTCCGCTGCGATGCGAGACTCTGCGTTGTGTTGTTTCTTCTTCTTCTTCTATTCTAATATTTCTTTCCTTCTTATCTCACCCTCTAAATTCTTTCTAATAACGTCTAGTGTTTTCGATGTTTGGAATTTCGGCATGAGTTATAGTAAAGGTATTTATGTCGATTTTCAAGGCCGAAAATCCCTGGGTCGTTACAGTCTTGTAGGATTCCCAAGAAATTCTTTGATTTCTTTCGGAAGCAGATGATTATTCATCTGCTTCTCACATTTTGTGAATAGCCGGGACCAACATGAGGAGGTTCGATACATCAAGTGCGAAAAAATTAGATAGGTTCCAATAAGATTGGATTCCCCCTTTTAAAATCGGACGTCTTTTTTTTTGAACCTGGGTACTCGAAGAAATTTGAAAGACATAAAATCTCTCTTTTACAATACATCTTCTCTCTCACATATAAATTTCTCTTGGATCTATGCAAACACGTGGGGGGATGATTGGATAAGCGAAGAAGTTGTTAGATCAAAGGAGGAATGGTGGATAATCTTCAAATGCAAGGAAGTTGAAGGAGGATCTTCAATTTCTAGGACACTTGGTTGATTTTGATCAAAGCCATGCTGAATCAAGCTCTAGATCTTTGTTTGGAAGTGTTAGATGATGTTAGAATCTGCAAGGAAGCAATTTGGCAGCCCCTCGGGGTGGTGGAAATCGATCCATTAAAGCATTGAAGCCATGGTCTATTTATAGGTGAGCCCCCCTAAAGAAATAAGCTGAAATTCATATGTGCAGGTTTTGGGTCGCTCGTATAGTTATTTACAGAAATGCCACCGCTTGGTCATAAATAGCTGTAGACAACTATTTCCAGTTGTTATGCACGTTCGTGCGATTAGGAGTTGTGCGAGCGGTTGGAATGGGAGCGAGCGACCAGTCCAGGGAATGTTTGGAGGACCAAGTACCGACCGACCGGTCCACACACGTGAGTCCCACTTTGCTTGACCAAACGACAACGCCTGACCTTCAGATGTGCGATCGACCTTAATGTAAATCATTCCACTTGTGCGAGCGATCAGCTATGTATGAGGGAATTTGTACCACATGTACAAGTGACTTAACCCATACTGTATGACCAGACAATGTACGAGTGATCGAGATAGGAGCGAGCGGACTATATGAGTCAGTATGGAGTCTGAACGGACAACCTTATGGTTGGATTATGCACGAGCGGTCAGGAGAAGCAACGAGCGAAACATTTATGCAAGCGAGTATGGAACCTATTTTACAGGCGATCGATCCTCTATGTCGCACTCAAACTTTAGGTTGTGGTTGACCCCTGTTGCGTATGAACGACCTTCTCTTCTTACTTGGCTTGGGCTCGGGTGACCAACCTTGGTGTGTCTAACTTGAACACGTACTAACGAGCCTTATGGTACTCGACCCACAACTATCTATACAGATTTAATCAACCAATTTATGTACGGTTTTAAGGGATAAACAAGATATATGAAATCGTAGAAGACTATTCAACAATACATGAAACTAGGGAATTGGTTAAAATTCCAGGTAAATCGGAAATTCATAATTGGTGCAAGCAAAGTATATTTTGGGAGTTACCTTATTGGAAAAATCTCCTACTTTGACATAATATTGACGTCATGCTCAATGAAAAAAACGTTTTCGATAACGTTTTTAATACAATTTTGAATTTAAAGGGGAAAACCAAGGATGATGCGAACTTGAGATGTGATATATTACACTTTTGTAAACAGACGAAACTTCACTTGTACGACGATAATAAAAAATGCAAAGCATATTATGAGCTAGATAAGAAGCAAGTAAAACTTGTGCTAAAGTGGGTGGAAGGATTAAGATGTCCTGATGGGATTTCTTCTAACCTCCGTAGATGTGTGGACTTTAATAAATTGAGTGGGATGAAAAGCCATGATTGCCATATCATGATGGAATATTTTTTTACCTGTGATTTTAAAAGAACTGTTTCCCACAAAAGTATGGAGTGTTAAAACAAAAGTAAGTATATTTTATATACAACTTTGTTCAGCGAGGTTAAAGGTAGATCGTCTACGTAACCTTGAAGTAGAAATCCCCGTACTGCTCTGCAAACTCGAGAAAATATTTCTACCGGTTTTTTTTAATGTAATGGTGCATTTACTTATTCATCTTCCGCCCAAAGCACTCCTTCGAGGTCCTGTGCAATATCGATGGATGTATCCATCTGAGAGGTAATTTTGTATATCCTCAATATTCCTGATACATTACAATTTAGACTTTTGTACCAACGTATAAATTTAATTAATCTTATTATAGGTGTCGGAGAATGGAATGTTGATGTTTTGATAACAACATCCTTGTTTTTTCAATCATTATCATTATTGATTACAAAATATATACTAACACTTATATCCAGAATATATATATATATATATATATATATATATATATGCAGGATTTATATGCAAGTAATAGGTAATGAAGACTGTACAGTTAAGAGATTCAATATTTCAAAGGAGAATCAAGAATCATGAGTATAAAGATATCAAGAATTCAAGACTATCAGGGTTATAGAGTCTAGATGTTGTATAAAACTCTGAATAACACTCAAACTATGTTTTCAATATACTATTAAGTTAACTCTTTTCAAATTTATTTTCAAATTAGTTTCAAACTCCTCTCAGTATAATTTTCCATCCAAGGATTTCAAACTTATGATTTCAAAATATATATATATTTCTTAATTAATAAGTTTCATATGATTATATAGTTTATATATACGTATATGAGTTTATAATTGTATTATATACTTTTTATATCACTTATATATATAGTTTTTAATTGTATGTTTAAATCGTATTTTATTATGTTTTTATACTTGAAAAATAATATTTTAACAACTAGTTTTATTTCGGAAATTTCCAGAATACACATACTAGTTTAAATACTTTAAAAATAATTTAAAATTTGAAAATATAATATGTATGTCGGCATACACATTTTAACATGTCGACATATAACAGTAACATTTTAAATTAAAAAAGATGTGTCTTTTCATTTTTAAAATGTTTCATAAATGGTTGCACCCTTTGGAACGCTATATAAAGGCCTTAAAATCGATTTTTTTTCATAACTTATCTTCGTCTTCTTCCTTCCTTAGCATACCACCATTATTTTTCTTAAAATTCCAAGATTATACACTTATGCTCCGTCGATTTCAAGATAAATTATATCATTCTTCTTCTATTCTCATTCTCTATTAAATACTCTTTGTTTGGAAGTCCTACTCAAGAGTTCTAGGGTAATTGTAATAAGAAATAGGTTGGGTGTGTTCCTTGTAGCCCATAAATCAAGGAAAGATGGGGGTGTGTTCCTTGTATCCCGTGAAATCAAGGAAAGGAAGAGTGTTAACCTTGTAGCCCAAAAATCAAGGGCATTGTAATTGGATACTGATATTAATAAAACTCTGCACAATCCAGCATTGTGCGGGACTAGACATATGAGAAATCTGAACCAGTATAAAACCCGGTGTGTTCTTTCCTTTTATGCACTTTACTTTGTTTATGTTTGCATATGTGATTGTTCCTGTTATAATATTCATTTTGTGATTCGTATAGTAGTTTGAGTAATCGATAATTGGTTAAGATTTTTAAAAATTCTTTAGAACACTATTCATCCCCTGCCCCTTATAGGGTTTGTTTTTCCTGGAAGATCCTTGATCTCAACCCTAACAATAGGTACTTGAATCATTTGAAGAAGAAAATTATACAATAAGCATGAGTAGAAGGTTCGTTCCGCTTAATGAAGAAGTTGTTGAACATGAGTCTACTCAAAAAATGTTATCTATTTTTAGACAACACGGAAGAACTGCTGAAAAATGTGTGGAAATATGTTAACCGATAGAGTCTACCATGTGACATACACTTACATTCTTTTAAATTGCGTGGAAGTTGCACCATTTATCAGGTAATACTAAATTCAGGTACAATTCAATTGTATATATATATATTTATTTATACACATTAATAAAAAGGAACATAACATATATTTGCAGCATATACGAATCACAACATCCATCTGGCAATCTCAGTAAAGAATTTGCTGGATGGTTTTCAAACTATGTTTGTGATCCCACAAACTATGTTGTTAATGAAGGATTACGACATCTTGCTATCAGACTAAAATGTCAATACTTATCTAATATACTTCGTCAATGGATTTAAATTCAACATCAATGATTACGGAGTTGAAAAATTAATATATAACAGCGGTGTATTTGCCAAAGGTAGTGACAATCCGGAGGAGCATATAAAAGATTTTTACGGTGTCTAAACGCAAGTTTTAGAGTTGACATATTATGTATAGCCTACAGGGGAAGTTTTTCTATCCAAATGCAACTGGTTTAGCAAAGTTCTTAGTTCTGGAATTAACTATATCATACCAATTCGTTATGTATGGATGCTGAGATTCCATTGATACAGAGCCAATTCCAATAGACTTATTGAACGTTCCCATTGGCGTGCATCCAGCAGGAATTGAACCTACGAATTTGCCAATTATGAGTTGGGCGCTTTAATCATTCAGCCATGGATGCTTAACAGGGCTCATTGTACATCGTGAATAACCAAATTCCAATTGAAATGAAATCTTTAGGAGGAATCAATGAAAATCTTTAGGAGGAATCAATGAAACGATATCAATTCAAGCACAAAGATTATAAGTTAATTGAAATAAGGCATACATTGCATTACTATAAGTACAATCCTTTCATATTAGCTAAGTAAGCATTACAAGTCTATTTTGCTCCGTATCCATCCTTAAAAAGATTGGTGGGCTATTTTTAAAACAAAGGAAAGATTTACATTTGATGGAAATAATATTCCAGACGAAGTAGGATATCAAGCGGATCTTGAGCCAAATACTGAAATAATGATAGCCGATGACATTGATGTAGGGTCGTTGAATGATGAAGCGAATTGATTAGTAGATGCATTTGTAAGTGCTGAAGAAAACACAATAGAGTGAGTCTGAATCAGAAGATGATGAAGACTGATCATACATGATAACTACTTATGAATTTACTTATGTTATGTACTATTCTGAGCTATGTAATAATACTGATGATGAATGTTCTTAGCTATGAATTTGCTTATGTTCTTTACCATCTCTATTTGTAATATTAATGATGACTATATATGTTATGCATTATTAAGAGTTACGCATTGTTCTTTTTATGTAGGATTATCTGCTGATTGTGTCAGGGTATGATTGTGTGATGATTATTGATTATGTGATGCTTATGTGCTCTTTATTATTTTGTATGCATTATATGATTGTGATAGATATGTCTAATAGACGACGATCCAGAGTACGTCTCATCCTTCTCCTTCATCATCTCTTGCAGCTGGAGCAGGTCCTAGTAACTTGGAGCCAGATCTATGGCGGGTTGCAGAGATTGTTCCCAAGAGCGCTGGGTAAACATCAAATTTATTTAAATTAAGATTATTTAAAATATATGAAATATCTACGTCAAGATGTATACAGGGGTTTCGATGTCAAGTCGGCATCGTTTATTCTAGAAGTATCGAAGCAGTCATATAGGAGTAGGATGTCAGGTTGTTGGCCGCACTGGAATAGTATTCCACCTCATATCATGTCAGGTTGTTAGCCGCACTGGGATAGTATTCCACCTCATATCATGTCAGGTTTTTGGCCGCATTGGGATAGTATTCCACCTCATATCAAGAACATTATCTGGCTAACTTGATGGGTATGTATATTTTTACATTACTATTGAAAAGTAATACACTATACATAATTCAAAATAAATTAAATATGCAGGGCAGGCTGCTGTACGGGTGGAGCCGCAGGATATGGAAGTTTTTATGTCTAACAAGAACATAAAAATGCGCAAAAATTATAGAGAGGCAATTTCAAGGGGAAATAACTCTGGTAAAAATCCAAGTTGGATGAGTGACGATGTTTGGGCTACAACTGAAAGATGTTAGGATACCCAGACAGCTAAAGTAAATATATTCACTTTTGTGTTTATTGCATTATTTTAATTAATTGTGTATCAAATTTAATAGGACGTAGCTGTAAGAATAAGGCAAATAGAAATAAGAATCCAGCTTTCAACCGCGGTGGTCAAAATTTTTTCAACAGCATAGGAGAGAATTGGTATAAATTTTCAATATTTTTAGCGTATGTTCACGTATATCCATATGTATAACATTCATTCTTATTTTCAATAATTTTATTATTGTATATGCTCAGTTCGCAAAGTATGGAAGGGAGCCTTCGATGGAAGAGGTTTTTAGACATACACATGTAGTGGAGGAGACTGACGAAGATGGGAATGTGTCATACAATTGGGCAGACCAAAAGGCTGCGAATGTAATGGTAAATATTTTATCCATAATTAAAATTTTTCATATTCGTTTTTATCACAGTATATAAGTAAATTATATATCAATTGTGTCAAAATTATATTGGTATTGTAGGAGAGATATGACACAGAGCAGGCAAGAGTGACACAGGCTAGTGGACGAGAGGAGCTTACGCTTGCAGAATCCAATCGTATATGAGATTCTATCATTGATTCGCGTACTCAAAATAGGCGATATGGCTTCGGCAGTCGGGATGTAAACCTTTTTCTATACTTTTGTGGTAGCTTGAATTATTAACTTGAATTATTAACTTTAATGTTAACTTGAATTATTTCGTAGGTTTTTACTTTTCAGCAAGCTTACAGGAGGTCCATGGAGGAAGAGAATATAGCTCCGATGCAGCAGTAGTTGGATAAGCTGAATGATTAGCGAAGAAGCCATCTGGCCCAGTAAATAGACGAGCGCATTGCATCATACTATTAGGAGTATGGGTCGATGCCTAGGGAGGAAGACGACAAATACGACGATGATGAGGACACATAGTTTGATTGTTCTTATGGGTATGTACATATTTTTATTAGTAACGTCATGATGTATTTGGTTGTGTTTTGGATTTTGTGGCACTTGAACAGGTTAGTAGTTGTTTTGTATATATTACGATGGAATGTTATGGATTTGGTTGTGTTATGATGGGATGTTATTGGTAGTGTTATGGATTTGGTTTATATTATGATTTGGTAGTGTTATATTGGATTTGGTGTATGTTATGATGGAATGATAGTGATGAGATTTGGTATTGGTGAATTAATTATACGTTTGTGCTTTGAGGGAAAGAAATCACGGCATAGTGTAGCAAAAACTACCCAATATTGGGACGGCTTGCAATGGCCTACAGGTCAAAATTTGCCACGGCTTGCGATGGTTATATTTTTTAACGGCTTGCAATGACTTTTAATGGCTTCCCGAGAAACAAACTACCTCACACGTCTGATGCCACGTGGACAAGTTGTCATTGCAGGCCGTTGCTAAGTTAGTGACGGAGTCGTCACTTTTTCTGTTGGTGATGACTTTAATTGCAATGACTATTTGCGACAGATTGCGACGACTTGCGATGGCTGCCGACTTTTTTTTGCCATCGCAAACAACTGCGTTGTTTGTAGTGAAATCATATGTGAATGGTGTCGGTACGTAGAGACTGGCGACTCCTCCAAGTACAAACAAGATGAGTACAATCTGACTGCTCGTTTGCCAAACCTTACCGCAAATGACTCATATTTTTTACCTTTTAAAAATATTGAATTAAAAGCTGTTTTTTAATAAAATTGTTAGAAATTTAAATATTATTGATCTAAATTTTATTTTTAATAAATTCGATAGCAACAACATGAAAAGATTATTAAATTAACATTATATGACTTTTTTGAATTACTAGAATGTAATAAGATCCATGATAACTTTTAGTACTAAATTTAACTGAAAGTGAAATTTAAAATTTAAAGGGTAGATATCTAATTTGTAATTAATAAGTTGACATCAGGAACGCACATTTTGCGATATAATAAAATGAGCGTTTAATAAAATAAAATTGATATTTGAAAAAGTAAAACGAATGTTTTCATGTTTAATGCAAGTATAATTCAATAAAAAAATGAAATTGAATTTTGAAACAATATTTTCCGATCGTTAAAATGCAATCATAGGTAATAATCTAAAAGTTAATTCGATAGCAAAAGTAAAATTTATACATAATTGCGTTTTTGATATTTTAGGTAGTTCTATTGAATTTAAAGCATCGAAACATATATTTCGATACATAAAACGACGTACTTTGGTTTGGCAATGAAAACGAGCTTTTGGGCCGTAGTTACCACTTTGTCCCAACAAACCTATCATTGCCTATAAATACTTTGCTAATATGTATCCCTAGCAGCCATCGCCTCATCTTTAATCTCAATTTTTGCTCCTTAATCCAAACTTCCTTAATCATCTCTTAATGGCAATTAACAAAACAATTACAAAGGTGATTAAAATTCATACTCTCTAAACTATATCAAATTATATATCTTTGGAAAGCTCTCCTTGGACAGAATCAGTGTCTAGTGTTCTTTCTTTGATAGTTCAGTGCAATTAGGAATCATGGTCAAAGTTCGAAATTGGCGAAACCCTAAGCATTGATTTGGGTGTTTTCAATTTGGCATTAACTGAAAAAAATTGGCATATATTTTTGTAGAGATTATTGATTATGGTTGGTGGTGTTCGTTGGGTTTGAAAGTGGCTAAGGCAGCCGGATATTGGAGATTATGGCTTGAAACCCTATAATTGTGGGGAATGCGCGACTCTCTTAAGGGGTCACAGACACAGCGGTGGCCAGAGGAAGTAGATATGGGTGCGGTGAAGCATATGGGGGTGATCATAGGTTATAAACCGCGGAGTGACAGTGTACAAGCAGTCAAACTTTGGTGTTGGCGACGTGAATATGAGTTCGAAGGTAGCGGGAATGGTGTAATGACCCGAAAATCCGGTCCAATTTGAGCTGACAAAAAACACAAGTCCAACCCCAATTACACTGGAAAATCAGAACACTAATAGAAAGAAAACAGAGGGTGAGGATAGATAAGATAGAAACTTAGAATAGAAGAAGAAGAAGAAGAACACAACATCAGAGTAACACGAACCTCACAGCGGAACGAATAACATATAATATATATAACATAACTTTGAAATATAAATTTGTATATGTATACAACAACATTTTCAGAGTACAACACTTACAACACAGCGGAAATAACTATAGCTATCTAATCCTGAAGCCTCCTGCTCCAGCTCTTCAAGTATCTGTGAATCCCGACAACTTGACTGCTCGTACAAAATTGGGCACCCAAGAGTTTAGGGAAACAAAACAAAATAAACTCTAGGTCAGTCATGGGACTAGTGTGAGTAAAACAGTTTAAAAACAGTTTGAAAAAGTAAACGATATCTCATAAGACCACGCCGTATAACGGAATGGGTTTTTCCCTTATGAGAATCCAAAATATCTTTATATCAAAACCTTTTGATATTACAGTAATGTCTATCAACCACAATATAATAATCATCTAGCAGAAACGCTTTCATCTCACGTTCTACATATATAGTATATAATCAAAACAGCAAGCACGTATTGGGTAATGGATTTCCAACTATGACAAGGTATGGAACAACCTTTCGCTAGTGTACCTTTAGAAACAAATACACTGGGTTCAACAAGAACATCTTGCAACCTGGCCACGCATGACCGACCACTCATTTCGCTTGAGTGTATCGAATGTATATCACCAACGGTTGGGATCAGCAACTATTTCCCGAATGGGGCAGTATCGACAATAGATTTTTAGAAATAAATGAAACTCTAGATCAGGTGATTATACACCCTACTTCGGAGCGACCGACTTAGCCATGCTTCCTGCCCGATTTCTGTCATTTACCGGTTGATGAGGCTTGAGGTTACGCTTCATCATCACATCAGATTCACTTCGAATGCCACATTATTAGATCCATCGACAATCACTAATTGATGTCTACAACAGTACATTACGTGTTAGCTAAAGAAGTTTCCTTCTCCGCTTCCACTCTTGGTACGGTTGAAGAAATCAATGTACGTGACCTTTCTGGAAATACTCTGTCAGACATTCATCCATATAAGTCACCCAGGAACAGGATGAACCGAAGGCACTATTCAGTACATCCATCTTAGGCACTGTTATCTAAGACTTATACAATAGCCCTTGCACTTTACACCATCTTCAATTTTCTTTGGCATATATGATTCGCAATGCTTATGCAAATACAGAGTGGTTCTTTGGATAATAATCCAACCGGTCTCTCCATATTAACAACGTTAAAATGGTCAAAACTTCGATAGTCTGTGATTTAATCATCAAAGAAAAACAGGTGTGCAAACAATGATATTATTTCGAAATGGAAATTCTATCCATCAATCATCAATCATATATATATATATATATATATATATATATATCCTTATTTTCTATGTTTAGAAAATAAACGTTATTAACACTGGAAAAAAAAACATTTCCATTGTTTATTTACATATCACTATCATTTCACAACTATCAGTCCCTGACTGTAAACTAGTAGGAGAACAATTCTCTAAGTATAAACCCCGAAGGCCGAAATCAACATCAGACCGACACTTAGAAAACCATTCAGTTCACTAATCTTTGGTCAGTTTCTAATTTTGCTTAACTCTATTTGATTTACTATGTTCGATTAACTCGATTCGATTTACTCCTCTATTTATTTTCAAAATAAATAATCCTTTATTCTATTTATTTTCTAAATAGATAATCCTTTATTCTATTCATTTTTCTTAACATCTCTTTTATAACTTATTCAATTTCTAAGTCAATATCCCTTTATCATAACTTATTCATTTCCTAAATAAATAATCCGTTTAATATCCTATTTATTTATTTTGAATGTTTCCTTTAACAACCCTATTTATTTAACAAATAAATATGTCCTTTTCTTATTATATTAATTTAACAAATAAATATCTCACTTATTATCTCCTATTTATTTTCTAAGTAAATAGTCCCTTTTATAACATCTTATTTATTTATCCTAAATAAATAATTCACTTTATAAATATTCCATTTATAAAGGTTACCCTTCAGTTAAATTTTCCCTTAACAATATTCCCTATTTATAAATATTCCAATATCGTCCATACACATATAATTGACAACAGATTATATATCACAATATCTGAAAAACAGTAAAATAACTGTTGAGGAATCCAGTCGGATTCCTCCAACCTGTTTCCCTGCATCCACAGATGTTACACAATAAAGTCAACATCACTTTCAGTTCCATATGATATATTCTGTTAAACAGAATCAATATAGAAATTCAACTAACTGACTAGTAGTTCAATCAAACAGTCAACACACAGCCAATCAGCCAATATTTAACTGTTCTAAAAATACAACATGAAATTATGAATTATTCAGAGTTAGTGAGATTTACTCACATTGGCAGTTCATCGTTAAAGAACGATAAACTGTTGTTTGATTTGAATCAAATAGTTTATTTCGCCATAAATTCATACTAGCCCCAATCCACTCCCAGTCAGTTCGAGTGTGTAGCTCTCGTCCATACGGTCCCAACACAACTGACGGTTCTCGATTTTGATTCCGTATAAGCTAGATATCGTATAAACAAATTAATACATTTAATTGAAATAAAACTTGGATTTTAAATTTTCAAATGGGCCTTAACTCTCAAACCATGGCCCAAGCCCACTAATAACCTTCTTCCTAAACGAGATAATAAGGCCGCTCCTCCTGTAAATCTTACACAGCCATTTCCCAAATCTTACACCCATCGTTCTTCCTCCTTGAACCACCGAAAGCTCCCAAACCACCACCATTGTTCATCTCTTTCTGACCACTTCCTCCCCATCCCCTAACTGAAGAACTCGCCGTCCATATCCTAGACGCGTCGAGCAGGAAAACGCCCTACTACCGCAAATCGATCGACACCAACCTTCACCGCTCCTACCCAAATTACCACCGCAACTACCATTTTCCGTCCTCATTCCAAAAACAAACTCGAATCAACCTATAACTTCTTGATTTGCTCAAAAAAAACCAACCTTAGACCTACGGTGTAAACGTCCAACTCCAGAAACAACATCGAGCAGCCCAAAACCGATAGCGACGTGAAGAGAAACACTTGTTGATTTCAACTATACCTATAACATGATTTATAGGAATTTATTTCAATTGTTTTTTATTTTTGAATCACTCGTTTTGTTTGAGAAAAGAAAACTGATGGCGCATTTGTTGACCAACGAAATGAAATTAGGTTTAGGAATTTTAGTTAAGGGTTATTTATAGGAAAATAAATATCTAGATATTTTATAAAAGGAATATTCCCAGTATATTCTCATTTATATATTCATTTTGCTTTCTAAAAATTCTCGTGATTACATATGATACCCAAAAATCACGAAACTGGACATGTAGCTAGAGTTAGACATTACAGTCTCAACGAAACTGGTTTCGTCGAATTCCGACTTCGTTTGCAAAAGTGGCTATTTTTAAAGCTCTGAATAACCCATTTAAATATATAAATATATTTAAATATAATTAAATTTTAATATTTAAAAATAAATATTATCGTATATATTCACCATGGAATACCATACAGCTCTACTGGGATTTATAACTCGATATTTCAAATCCCGATTAAATCGATATTCGATTTAAAATGAAATTCCTTTTTAAAATATAAATAATTCCTTTATAAATTATAAAGGAATTCCACAGCGACTTTTCTAAAATTTGATTTAGACATAAATCAAAATCTACCCGACGAAATCCCGATTTTTCTCTTTCACTAGAAAGATATACTCCATCAGCTCCACACGTTTCTTGTTTTACAGAAATCCGATTTAAAACGAACCTTATACATGCAGTTGAAGTTCGAATCGCCAATTTATGAACTGCAACGCCATTTCGAGCTCGATTTTAATTATATTATAATTTATTCATTCAACTGTCGTTTATATAATATATTCGTCATTCTAATTAAATTCTAAACCGAATTAAATATCACAGATAATCCAGTTCACACCATATCGCCATTTCAGACAATTCTGATTATTTCAGAATTATATTTAATTTATTATTTTAATTAAATATTCACCATTATTTAATTCCAAGACCATTAAATCCTTTAATTCACTATTTAAATAATTAAATAAATTAATTATTATACCGCTGAAGATGCGGGTCATTACATTCTTCCCCACTTAAAATAATTTTGTCCTCGAAATTGCTAAAGCTAGAAGACGACCCTATCTACTGGCCAGACTTATTTGTTCACTTCTCAACTGCGGTTTCACTAAACCAATTTATTTTAATTTAATTATTAATCAATTCTTATCAATGAAAATTTTCAAAAATCCTGAAAATTTTCTAACTCCTTAACTTTTTGAAAATTTTTGCCAGCACCTCCTTTGTACTGGTCAATAGGTCAAACTCCAACTCGCCTCTCTGGGCCATCTCCATCCCAAAAGAAAATCAAACAGTCAAGTGGCTTGCCAATTCGGCTCATAAATCTTATATCCAATAGAAATAAAAACTTGTACCTTTTGTCGGCATATCATTATATCCTTTCCAACTGTTATCAATTCAGCGGATACAAGGGTCATACCTATCAAATTCCAATCCGCTTTTATCCACAACACAACCATTCTCTTATATCCGAGCCAAATATTATTTCAACTCGAGTTTCTTCTCGATTCCCAACTCTTAACTTGATTATCACATTAAGCTTCAAATTTGAATCTCACAATCCAATTTGTCTTGATATCATTCTAATTCAATCTCAGTTACCACTTTACTGGCTTTACTTTAATTCAAATTTGCTTTCACAAATTTCGATTAAATTTGTTTTTAATTCAAACAGTCTTTCCCTAGGAGTTTTTAAACAGTTTACTCTTTCCAAAAATCAAATTTTCCTTTTTGAAATTCAACATAACTTGTCTTTCCCAAAACAAATTCAAAACAGTATCTCTGGTAGTAAATCGTCACTTACAACTCGAAAATGAATACAGATGATGCAGCTGTCATCATCAGAATCTATTTTCCAGCGATCGAAGTAAGTTCAATACTATAAAACCATTTCTAAACATTTCCACTTTGAAATTCATTTCAAAATATAATTCACACTGCTTGTAAAACAATTTAAAATCTCCCAGGATCTTTAATTTTCCTTATTTTTAATCCAAATCCATTTACAAACAATTATCCAATTTTTTTCCAGAATTTTAATTCAATTCCTGGTTTAAATTTTAGATTTAACTCATTTGATTTCACTTATATGAATTCTGATTAGTTATTTACCTAACCATTTAATTTATAATCTTTGCTCTATTATAATTACAACCAATATATCCACTATATTATAATTTTGATATATATCTTCTCTATATCAAGATATACCTTGGGTAACTTATTTTAATTTACCCTCTTTTCAAAACATATCATGTCGACCCATCATATTCGAGTGTTTATAAACTTCTACTGATATAGTGGATCAAACTGATCGACCAGAACCCATAAACAACTCAACCAATAAATCTCCACAATATAAAACAATTTTTATATCAAATACAAATACGTTCACTCGTATATATACACTCAAACTCAATCTAGGGCATTACTAACCCTATCTCTACCGAGTCACGCCACAGAGCCAAGGTAATTCTTAACTTAAGCTCTGATACCAACTGTAATGACCTAAAAATCCAGTCCAATTTGAGCTGAACAAAAACACAAGTCCAACCCCAATTACACTGGAAAATCAGAACACTAATAGAAAGAAAACAGAGGGTGAGGATAGATAAGATAGAAACTTAGAATAGAATAAGAAGAAGAACACAACATCAGAGTAACACGAACCTCACAACGGAACAAATAATATATAATATATATAACATAACTTTGAAATATAAATCTGTATATGTATACAACAACATTTTCAGAGTACAACACTTACAACACAGCGGAAATAACTATAGCTATATAATCCTGAAGCCTCCTGCTCCAGCTCTTTAAGTATCTGTAAATCACGACTACTTGATTGCCCGTAAAAAATTGGGAACCCAAGAGTTTAGGGAAACAAAACAAAATAAACTCCGGGTCAGTCATGGGACTGGTGTGAGTAAAGCAGTTTAAAAACAGTTTGAACAAGTAAACGATATCTCATAAAACCACGCCGTATAACGAAACGGGTTTTTCCTTTATGAGAATCCAAAATATCTTTATATCAAAAACCTTTTGATATTATAGTAATGTCTATCAGCCACAATATAATAATCATCTAGCAGAAACGCTTTCATCTCACGTTCTACATATAAAGTATACAAACAAAACCGCAAGCACGTATTGGGTAATGGATTTCCATCTATGACAAGGTATGGAACCACCTTTCGCTAATGTACCTCTAGAGAGGAATACACTGGGTTCAACAAGAACATCTTGCAACCCGGCCACACATTACCGACCACTCATTTCGCTTGAGTGTATCGAATGTATATCACCAACGGTTGGGATTAGCAACCGTTTCCTGAATGGGACAGTATCGAAAATAGATTTTTAGAAATAAATGAAACTCTAGATCAGGTGATTATACACCCTACTTCGGAGCGAACGACTTAGCCATGCTGCCTGCCCGATTTCTGTCATTTACCTGTTGATGAGGCTTGAGGTTACGCTTCATCATCACATCAGATTCACTTCAAATGCCACATTGTCAGATCCATCAACAATCACTAATTGACGTCTACAACAGTACATTACGTGTTAGCTAAAGAAGTTTCCTTCTCCGCTTCCACTCTTGGTACGGTTGAAGAAATCAATATACGTGACCTTTCTGGAAATACTCTGTCAGACATTCATCCATACAAGTCACCCAGGAACAGGATGAACCGAAGGCACTATTCAGTACATCCATCTTAGGCACTGTTATCTAAGACTTATACAATAGCCCTTGCAGTTTACTCCATCCTCAAATATCTTTGGCATATTTGATTCGCAACGCTTATGCCAATACAGAGTGGTTCTTTGGATAATAATCCAACCGGTCTCTCCATATTAACAACGTTAAAATGGTCAAAACTTCGATAGTCTGTGATTTAATCATCAAAGAAAAACAGGTGTGCAAACAATGATATTATTTCGAAATGGAAATTCTATCCATCAATCATCAATCATATATATAAATATATATATATATATATCCTTATTTTCTATGTTTAGAAAATAAACGTTATTAACACTGGAAAAAAAAAACATTTCCATTGTTTATTTACATATCACTATCATTTCACAGCTATCAGTCCCTGACTGTAAACTAGTAGGAGAACAATTCTCTAAGTATAAACCCCGAAGGCTGAAACCAACATCAGACCGACACTTAGAAAACCATTCAATTCACTAATCTTTGGTCAGTTTCTAATTTTGCTTAACTCTATTTGATTTACTATGTTCGATTAACTCGATTCGATTTACTCCTCTATTTATTTTCAAAATAAATAATCCTTTATTCTATTTATTTTCTAAATAGATAATCCTTTATTCTATTCATTTTGCTTAACATCTCTTTTATAACTTATTCAATTTCTAAGTCAATATTCCTTTATCATAACTTATTCATTTCCTAAATAAATAATCCGTTTAATATCCTATTTATTTATTTTGAATGTTTCCTTTAATAACCCTATTTATTTAACAAATAAATATGTCCTTTTCTTATTATATTAATTTAACAAATAAATATCTCACTTATTATCTCCTATTTATTTTCTAAGTAAATAGTCCCTTTTATAACATCTTATTTATTTATCCTAAATAAATAATTCACTTTATAAATATTCCATTTATAAAGGTTACCCTTCAGTTAAAATTCCCCTTAACAATATTCCCTATTTATAAATATTCCAATCTCGTCCATACACATATAATTGACAACAGATTATATATCACATTATATACCACAATATATGAAAAATAGTAAAATAACTAATGAGGAATCCAGTCGGATTCCTCCAACCTGTTTTCCTGCATCCACAGATGTTACACAATAAAATCAACATCACTTTCAGTTCCATATGATATATTCTATTAAACAGAATCAATATAGAAATTCAACTAACTGACTAGCAGTTCAATCAAATAGTCAACACACAGCCAATCAGCCAATATTTAACAGTTATAAAAATACAACATGAAATTATGAACTGTTCAAAGTTAGTAAGATTTACTCACATTGGCAATTCATCGTTAAAGAACGATAAACTGTTGTTTGATTTGAATCAAACAATTTATTTTGCCATAAATTCATATGAGCCCCAATCCACTCCCAGTCAGTTCCAGTGTGTAGCTCTCGTCCATACGGTCCCAACGCAACTAACGGTTCTCGATTTCGATTCCGTATAAGTTAGATATCGTATGAACAAGTTAATATATTTAATTGAAATAAAACTTGGATTTTAAATTTTCAAATGAGCCTTAACTCTCAAACCTTGGCCCAAGCCCACTAATAACCTTCTTCCCAAACGAGATAATAAGGCCGCTCCTCCTGTAAATCTTACACAACCATTTCCCAAATCTTACACCCATCGTTCTTCCTCCTTGAACCACCGAAAGCTCCCAAACCACCACCATTGTTCATCCCTTTCTGACCACTTCCTCCCCATCCCCTAACTGAAGAACTCGCCGTCCATATCCTCGATGCGTCGAGCAGGAAAACGCCCTGCTACAGCAAATCGATTGACACCAACCTTCACTGCTCCTACCAAAATTACCATAGCAACTACCATTTTCCATCCTCATTCCAAAAACACACTCGAATCGACCTATAACTTCTTGATTTGCTAAAAAAACCAACCCTAGACCTACGGTGGTAAACGTCCAACTCCAGAAACAACATCGAGTAGCCCAAAACCGATAGCGACGTGAAGAGAAACACTTGTCGATTTCAACTATACCTACAACATCATTTATAGGAATTTATTTCAATTGTTTTTTATTTTTGAATCACTCGTTTTGTTGAGAAAAGAAAACTGACGGCGCATTTGTTGACCAACGAAATGAAATTAGGTTTAGGAATTTTAGTTAAGGGTTATTTATAGGAAAATAAATATCTAGATATTTTATAAAAGGAATATTCCCGGTATATTCTCATTTATATATTCATTTTGCTTTCTAATAATTCTCGTGATTACATATGATCCCCAAAAATCACGAAACTGGACATGTAGCTAAAGTTCGACATTACAGTCCCAACGAAACTGGTTTCGTCGAATTCCGATTTCGTTTGCAAAAGTGGATATTTTTAAAGCTCTGAATAACCCATTTAAATATATAAATATATTTAAATTTGATTAAATTTTAATATTTAAAAATAAATATTATCGTATATATTCACCGTGGAATACCGTACAGCTCTACTAGGATTTATAACTCGATATTTCAAATCCCGATTAAATCGATATTCGATTTAAAATGAAATTCATTTTTAAAATATAAATAATTCCTTTATAAATTATAAAGGAATTCCACAGCGACTTTTCTAAAATTTAATTTAGACATAAATCAAAATCTACCCGACGAAATCTCGATTTTTCTCTTCCACTAGAAAGATATACTCCATCAGCTCCACACGTTTCTTGTTTCACAGAAATCCGATTTAAAACGAACCTTGTACATCCAGTTGAAGTTCGAATCGCCAATTTACGAACTGCTGCACCATTTCGAGCTCGATTTTAATTATATTATAATTTATTCGTTCAACTATCGTTCATATAATATATTCGTCATTCTAATTAAATTCTAAACCGAATTAAATATCACAGATGATCCAGTTCACACCATATCGCCATTTCAGCCAACTCTGATTATTTCAAAATTAAATATATTATTTAATTTATTATTTTAATTAAATATTCACCATTATTTAATTCCACGACCATTAAATCCTTTAATTCACTATTTAAATAATTAAATAAATTAATTATTATGCCATTGAAGATGCAGGTCATTACAAATAGTGTGAAGATGATGTTGATGTTTAGCCAGGTGTTGGCTATATTTTTTAATATAAATCAAATCTTTTAACTTCAGTAACTTTTGTATACAAGCTTGGTTTGACACGTAATTTCTTCTATTGAACTCGTATCAAAATTCTAAATAACATGGAACTGGTTGGACCTAAAATTAAAGGCGAGTGTTTAACACCACTCATAAATTACTAAAAATACCACTGTAAGTTAAACCGGGTCATGATATGTCATATTTTATTTGATTATTGTTAGAGGATTTGTATTGAAACTAAAATTGGATATAACTGTTAATAAACACCCGATTGTGTGATAATTGATATTGATATGATATAGTATTTTGATTGGCTGTTTAAAATTTTAAGAATGCACTGAAATTAAATTCAAATGAATGAATTTAAATTGACAGTAATCAGACATTTAATTTTTCATTAAAATTGTATTGTCATTTGAAAACACTGACGTTTAATAACTAGTGACTGTTATGATATATTGGTCGATTTGGATGTCATATGCATGTGTATGCTTATTGGTTGATATGATGGTTGATTGGGTGTTTATATTTCTATTGATTATTGACTATGATGTATTCCGGTTACCAACTTATATATCATTGAAATTGTATAAATTGTTATATGTGTTAGTACCATGGATAATGGTTTCAACGACTACAACCTTAGGGAATAACATAAAATATAAATACTAATGTTTATCTAGATATATGTTGTATATAATGCATGATACTGATAGGTATTGATAATGAAGACTGCACAATATCAAATGAAGATTTAGGATGATTGTGCTAACATAGAGATTCATGGGTTACAAAATGAAGATTCATAAGTATCAAAGATTTCAAGATGTTTTAGATAAATTTAGAGTTTAAGAATATATGTTAAAATTTTGATAACACATGATCTCTTTTTCAAAGTAAGTTTTAAAATGATAATAAGCCTTACTTTCAAAATGGTATTTTTCAAAAAAAAAAGAAAAAGGTTTCTAACATTTTCTATTTTCTATTTATACTATAGTTTTATAATTTTTATATGCTTATGATTTGGTGATTTCATCATACTTCATTTTTAATGGTTTTATAAATATTATGTATATTATATTTAATATTGATGTTAAATATTTTTTAAAATTGTATTAAGTTCTATTATGGTGAAAATATGTAAAACTATGTTCTAATGATTTTACAAAGTTTCAAATTATTCTATAAAGCAAGTTATTTTGAAAATAATTTAAAACAAAACAAATTTTGAAAATACACTAAGGTATGCTGACTAACCATGTTAAATCTACATACATGCTAGCCAGTATTTTCAAAAATTAATTTTTCAAAAGAAGTGTATTTGTCGAAACCATTTGTGAGTATATGTGACTATTATTCTGGTATAAATACCATACTTTCTGAATGAATTTTATAACCAGCTTCTTCATTTCATCCCTCCACATTATCTTCTCACATTTTCTAAAAAAACATAACCATAGTCCGCTATAATTCCATCAAAATCAAATACGTCCAACTCTGATTTGATTCTCTATTATTCTCTCATCTATCTCTCAAGATTAACGTGCAATTCAAAGTTATAAGAGTAATCATAATTAAAGGTCTGAGTTCGTAAACTCTTTCGTATCAAAAAACGATTGCTGAAAAAGAGTATGATTATGGTCCATAAATCAACTTGGTGTGGTTGAGCTTGAAAACCAATTGGGTGTGCTTAGTATCTGTAGAAACCTACGCGCTCTACCTAGAGGTTAGAAATTCTAAAGGGTGCACTTTGTAGCCTTAAAATTGAGAATGTACTTGCATTTGCTGATTGAAAAGAAATCCATAAAGGATTTGTGCATGATAGAGTTGATCAGCATAGAAATATATTAATTTATGCACCTATATTTTATCTTTTTGTATATAAGTAATTATTACGTTGGGTCTTATTTTGTTGTTTTTATAGATATGTTGTCCAGACCTCATTCAGCCTTAAAATTGAAGAATAGATGCCATTTACTTGAAAAATTGCATAAGAGCTTTCATTGGAGGCTAGACGTGTTCACATTGGTCACATTAGAAGAAGATTGGTAGAAAAGATCTCTAAAGATGTCATTGGAGGCTGTTTGTGTTCACATTAGTCACTTTGGAAGAAGATTGGTGGAAAATATCTGTTGAGATATGCTATTGGACCACAATCTTTGATGAGAAGGCCCATAAGAGGATTAGGGTTTCCAATTCACCTATAAAAGCACATGTATACCCATTGTAAACAATTATCTCATTTTCTATCTTCTTCTCCATTAATAAAGTTCTTCTTCTTTTTGTTTTCTGCAATTTTCTATTTCTTAGCAACTAGTGCCATCTACACAATTAGATTTGGTGGATTACTAGTTGTATTTTACATTTATTTTCATTGGTGATTAATCGTTTGATTAGTTTCAACAATAATTCTAATTTTATTTCTGTTTTATTTCTATTCTACACTTTTATTTTCTGCATTTTTATTCTTGTTTTGCAGTTTACTTTCATTAGTGATTAATCGCTTGATTAGTTTCAGCGATAATCCTAATTATTGCAATTTCAATTGTTCTATTTTCAACCAAATCTCAAAAGTCGTCTAACTCACCCATGAAATTCTATAAATAATAATTTTTAATTTGCCTCCCTGTGATTCGACCTGCATATTACACGACCCGTGCACTTGCAGAATTTATTTTAAAATTTTGTGCTTTTCTAGTTCATAGAAAAGCGTCGAACAAGTTTTTGGCGCCGTTGCCGGGGAGGCAATTATTAAATTTTATTATTTATTTAATTTCTGATTCGTATTTATTTTTCCTTTTTGTTATTTTTGTATATATAGAAAAAATTCTTAATTTGTTGGTTTGGTATTAGTCATTGATACCATAATCATATAAACAAGATAAAAAAACTTCTTTTATTTAATTTCTTTCCTTTTCACTCCCTCCTCTTTTCAATACATTGATTTCTGCTTTTTTTTTCAAAAAAAAAAAATCTCTTTTGAAATATTTACCTTCTTTGCCTTGTAGTTAATTCTCTGTTTTGATTTCTTCCCACTTTTGCAATTTCCTTATTTCTTTCCTTATTACAAATAATAATTAAAAAAAGCCAAAAAAAGATTTATTGCTTTACTTTTTTTTCTTTTCTTTCTTGTGTTTCTTTTATATTAAGTTCTCTGTACAGCCTCCTACCCGTCACCAGCAAATTCTTACCCAGTTCACCGACCATCTACAGCATTAACCGATCATCTTCAGTAATAATAAAAATTCTTGCCAATTTTATTTCAATTTCCTTCTTTCTCTTTCTCCATTTATCTCTTTCTCCTTTCTTAAAATTCATTCCCTTTACATTTTTTTTCTCTATGTTTCAACACTTCCAAAAAAGAAAAAAAAATCTTTTAATTCTTTCTCTATTTTCTCCTCTATTTTTCTATTTCAACACATAGATCCTTCTCTATTTCTGTTTCTCTAATCATACAAACAAATCCCCTCTATCACAATTTCATCCTTCACCACAATTCAACCATAACTACCCTTTACCATCAGTAAACTGCATAAACCTTCTACTTCCTGAACCCCATCCTTTCAAACATCTACTACCATCCTCATCAAAAATTACCAACAATCCCATTTTGCGCACCAATCCATACCACTGGCAACCAGTCCACCAAACAATTCAAATCCAAACATCATGCATTCTACCGTCCTTCCCCAGTATTCATCATCAGTTCACACTAATCCCTCTTCAACAACGTTCACCATCCCACAACCTGAACCATCCTCCAACAACCGCCACTGCTACAAAACCCAGTACAAATCACACCGTGACTACTTGTAAACCACACCGTCAACACCACAAATCACCACCTCGAATAGCTTCAACAACTCCAAGCCACTGCACCATTTCCAAACGAAACCCTAAATCGAGATTCCAAATCCGATTTCGAAAACCGATGGCCAAATCACCAAACAAGAAAACCCCTCACCAAACAACTTCTTCGCCGATTCCGAACCCTAGACCCAATTCGAAAATAAATAGTGGGGCTCAATTCAATTTTTTTTTTGGCTGAGTTCAAATTTTTTCTTACTGTAAAAGGGGCATACTTTGTTTTGTTAAAGTGAATTGGGTATTGTTTTTACATGTGAATATTTGAGGCGTGAGATTTTCTTCTTGGAACATCCGATTTTGGGAAAGAAAATAGGGGGCACGATTGGTTTTATAAATGAAAAAAAACAATAGAAGGGCGAGATATTAGGTGTGAGAAATTTGGGGAGGTGTTGTTGCATTTGAATTCTGAGTGTGTGCGTGGCATGATTTGTATTAAATATTGATTTCAACGCTTGAGTGGGTGCCCGTTGTTTAGAGTTTGTACCCAATTTTGTTTCTTTAGCCTAGTGTCCTTTTCTTTTTCTTTTGTTCAGCTTATCCTTTTTATTTTTAGCTAAGTTTTTAGTTTGTTCGAGTTTATAGTTTTTTTCTTCCTCTTCTACAAAAAAATAGGAACTAGATTGAAGTGAAGGAATATAGTCAAACAACATAGCAGACGAGCAGGAAATTCAAGAGTCAACCGATTTCAAATTGCAAACGGTGGAGTTTGAAGTGCAAACACTACTCAAATTTTCTGGACGGACTTCCATACCCCACTGTAATATTTTCTGAACTCTACAGGTGCTCTGCTGCAAAGAAAATATTTATAGAAATTGCTTGTAAAAATCTTCTGCAGGGGCAGCGACTTGCTTGTACAATTTTAATTCCTACAATTACTATTGTCTGATTGTTGTGTGGCCATAATTTATGTTTGAGGGGAACGAATTTCCATAACTAAAATAATCACTCTCATTGTTTTCTAATTATAAAGCTTGATTTGATTTGCAAAATAATATAATTGAAAAGTGGTGTTTTGTAAAGTCGACTGTCTCGTATTATTGGATCGCGGATATATAGTAGTTCAATTTATTGAACTATTAGCTAAAGAGGTTGCATACTACCTGTAAAACATTTGTCATATCCCTTAGTATTCATACTATACGTGAACGGTCATAAGACCCTCTTCACCCTTCCAATTGAGTCAGTTAATTAATAGAGCACAACTCAGTCTTTTATACTATTTTGAACTGAGAATAATTTCTATCTTGCCCTGACTTCTTTAAAATGTTTGATTCAAAAAAATCATTGCGAGAAATGTGGGATAATAATCGGAGTAGACATCCTCTTGAAGAGTATGAGTATAAATCACAACCCATGAAGCAAGATTTTCCAAAATTTCGTGGGCCCAATATCGACAATTTCCAAAATTTTCCAAATGACCAACATTTTCAAAGTCATAGAAATGATCGAAATTACGATTTCAATTCAAACTTCAGTAATTTCAATTATGTGCCACATCCTCATCAAAATGGCTTTGAATCCCAATATAGCTTTGATCAACGTGAATATGCGATTGTAAACCAAAATTCTCAAAATTACAGCCAATATCCACATCTTGAAATAACCTAAATTGCAGTTTTCCATCGAATTTCAACAATTTTAGTTACGAACATAATTTTTATAATCAAAATGATTTCCAGTAACATTTTCTGAAAATTCAAACACCCACCTCATTGGAAATAATATTGATCATGAAATTGATGTGGACTATAATTTTGAGAATCAAGAAATCCAAAACGAGAGCTCTCAAATCAATGATTCTGAAGAATGTAATTTTGATGAGAGGGAAGAAAGGATAAATAAAAAGATGGATGAACTTCTTTGTTTAATGGAATCTTTGAAAGAACAACGAAAGTAACAAAATCAAATTCAAACAAGCGATGAATCGGAAAATAATCCATTCTTTACTGACAGTGGTAATTTTCAGTTAATAACATTGGAAATTGAGAATAACGATCTAAATAATGTTGTTCAAAATTCAACAAATGATTTGGATTTCGATTATTTTCAAGAAAAGGATTTAAGCTCAGAATTTGATCTCTCTCTTTCAAGATGTGAGAAACTTGAAATTTTTGAATTTGAACAAAATAAAAATGTTTATTTTTTTGAAAACTCAGAATTGAAAAAAGATTTTAATGAACATGAATTTTTTGGATTGTATGAGGATGAGCTACCAAATGAGGATGAAATTGAATCAAGTCGCCAATCCAAGTTTGAAAATTTCAATTTTGAGGTTTCAAACGAGCTTGATTTTGTCAATGTCGAAAATATGTTGTCAATTGAGAAATGTGATCACATAGTCTTGAACAAAACTCAGAATTTAAATTTCACGATTGCGATTGAGTTTATATACGATCACAAATTTTTGATCAATTACACTGATAAATTTATTGGGCACATGAATTATTTTTGGAATGTTAGCTTGATTGAAAAACTTCATGTTCGGATGACCCTGGACTTTTATTTACTGGACTATAAATCTAGGTATAAAGATGAGATGGTTTTCAAAAAGCTTTCTTATTAGAAAACATGCCTAGACATAGTGGGAACATGATTCATCGGGATAGAACCAAGTGTAGGGGAAAAAGATGGTGGCATTCTTTGCATCGCACGCATCGTAAACACATATATCATTGTACATATAATTCATTCTTACATATAGCTAGACTGCATTTCATTCTTCAAATAATTTTGCATCTCATTCACCTTTGGGTACGATCTTTCAAATTTAGTAAACGTTTACAGTGTGGACACTGTTTATTTCTAGTGTGGGGGGAGTCTGCATTACATCCTTTTATTTTTCTTTAATTTTTTTTCATTCTTTTCATATAGGACCATCATGCATTTTAGATCATAGTAACATGTCAAAAAAAAATTCCTCGAAAATACGACACATTTTAGATTGATACAACAAAATAAGTTAAGGATTGTTAATTAGTTGATAGTATTTTTTTCTCTCAGCTAAGATTGAAACACCCCACCTCCGTTAAGGTCACTCACGATGGGAATGCCTTAAGTTTGGTGGAGGGTTATAGGTACAAGACATATAAGTATAAACAGCAGAATTCAAATCATTTATTGAATACGTGGTTCAATACAAAAGCATTACATCAAATTTCCTCAAAATAACTTCCAAACATTACACCATAATTTCTAACTTGATTATTAAATAAAGAAGCATAAAACATAGATAAAACTGCATAAATCCCCAAGTGTTGTATCCTAAAGCCATAACTAATGAAAGAGAGTCCCAATCATACATCTACTTTCTTGAAGCTTGCAAAGAGTCGGATTAAGTTGGAGTATTCCCTCCCTATGGACCGGGGGGGGGGGGACGGAAAAAAAGAAGACGAAAAAAACGGGTCAGACAATAAGTCTGGTAAGTTCAGTGATTACTAGTATTTAAATAAGGAAAGAGATCATGACAGTAATAACGAAATATAGGACAATACCCTAATATAAGATAAGTTGAACATGTGATCGCACCCATTACTAAAGTCTCTACACCTACTAACCACTGGTTCAACCAGCCCCACGTGTTTATACCGAACGATCCCCTTAATGATCGGCTCCTACTCGAATCCATTCATGTCCTATGTCATTCGTCCCCGCTTTACTGTAGCTACCTGTGCTGGTCCCACCATGGGGTGTATCAGTCCCTCTGGTGGCAACCCGACACGATTCAAGATGCACAATGTACACTAATGATGCCCAATGCATGATTTTTCCACTCCGTAGTATGTGCACGCCCATACTCCATCGGTACCTACACTGGCCCACCAACCGCCGACGTTTTGACCGCTTATAATTTAGCCCAGTGATCATGCCCCACCCTGCCTAGTTCCAGGGTACCATGATACATCTATGTGGGTTACTGCTGAAATGGGTCCCCGTTACTAGGGTTTTCTAATCAACATGTTTATTTGGTTAAGTATTCAAGTTTACTAACCCCACCCATTTGTTTAGTTAACATGTTGAATCAGTTAAGTGTTTTCCTAATTTACTTAACAATACCAATACTGACTTAGCTTTAATTTATTAAAGCACCAACCACTCACATTAGACAGATCTTGTTGTGGTCACTGGATCTGCCGGTCGGTTCCGGGCAGATTTACACCACAACTCAGTCTAACGTCGGGTTCTTTTTGGGCCTGATGCACTAACCACCCACATTAGACAGGTCTTGTTGTGGTCATTGTATATTCCGGTCGGTTCCCGGCAGATTTACAACACAACTCAGTCTAACCTCGGGTTAGGCATATTCGTCTTTTCTAAATTCACACACACACACACACACACACACACACACATATATATATATATAGTTTCTATATGTAGATTAAATTTGGTTCAATCATGTCATAATTATCCTTTTGATTTAGCTCACCATAAATGGTATATCAAATATACCATTTAATGAACAAATCTATGCCATGAATTTTCATGTTTTTCCATCGTTATCCCCGTAGAACGTACGTATGAATTACATAAAATGTTGGGCTAGCAAATTATCCCAAACCCATAAACAAAAAAGGGGTAATAAATAAGGAACATGAAATAAACATAAAATAACATACATTTAACTTACCACATGTAACTTGGCATAAATGTATCATTGTCTTAACTAAACAGGTAAAGGTGAACTTGTGACTAAGTTGGTTCTAATTTTCATGTAAACTTGATATGGGTCTAACATGGAGGTCTTACATATAAACAAAACTTTAAACCACAATTTAGCATACTAACTTATGTATGTCAAAACATAAGAAAGCCACTATGAACATATTTAAATCACAACTTGGCATGATAACTTATGTGTTAAAACATAAGAGGATTACCATAAACATGTTTAAATCACACTTAGCATGATAACTTATGTTAAAACATAAGAGGATTACAAATCAAATCTTGCAACATAAATGGATTCAACTTGACGTAGTTCTAAATATTCATGAATGTCGATTTAACATGTAAGCATGTGATTTAGATCATAGACTTGCAAATAACCACCAAATTACAACATGACATGTTTCACCATTTTGTTGGCATAATAAGTTCTTTACCCAATCGCAATAGATTCTAATAAGATAAAATATAGTATGTTTTCCACCACAACATGTAGGCATGATTAATCGCAACAGTAATTTAAGATACATTAGAATCAAACTTCATTATCTCATACATCAGCATCATTCCATATTCGAGTTACAACATGCCATGATTTCATTAAAGAAGAAGAGAACGTTTAAATCAGCGTAATAACCAACTTACAAACTAAAAGGAATTCTTGCATTCTGAAATCTGAATTCTGAAATTGGAGATGCGCGCCTTTGATGAAGATCGTTGAATTAGACTCGTTTTAATTTGATTTTAGATGTAAGCTTTTAACTCGTCTTTAAATTGGAAAAAGGTGACGGCTACTCCAAGTTCTCTACTGACGGCATTTCAGTTCTAGGATTATTTTTCTGTGTGTTTTTAGGTTGAGCATTGAGTTGTTTATATAGAATTTCAGTTTAATTATAGCCGTCAGATGAACCTAGGGTTAATCACAGCCACTCAGACCAGATCAGGACCATCCAGAAACCTAGTGACTCAGCAACAAGTCATCAGTTGTTCAAAATTCAGATCTGACCTGGGGCCAGGTCGACCCTAAGGTCGAACCCCAGGTCGACCTCTCTGGGGGGAGGTCGACACTAGGGTTGACCCCCTGGTCGACCTGCCTGGGGGGGAATTTTCCCACCCTGCTCACTCCTGACTTCTGTTTGAATTTGAATTCGTTTTTCAAGCTGTTTGAATTTATTTTGAATTTCTGAAACTTCTGGAGGCCATAACTTCTTCATACGAAGTCCAATTTACGCAAACTCGGAATCTATCTCAACCAGAATTCCGAGACAAACACAATGGTGAAACACGTTTCCCTTAATTCCCACATTTTAAATTAAGCATTCTAAGATTCTTTATTATAACTTTAATAGAAAATACGGGGTGTTACATTGTCCCCTCCTTTTAGGATTTCGTCCCCGAAATCCCCAAGTCGACAAGAACTTATATCCTACCATCCAAACACCCATCTACTCAACCATCAAACACAGGCGTCCATTGTCCTTAAAAGATTTCTAATGCTTCATGATCATGTGCATTGTGTGTGTATATGTCCTTATCTAATGCAAAATGAGGCGGTCTACTGATTCAGTCGACCTCCTTAATGCAAATTATGTCAGTGCCATGAGTCCATTATGTATGCAATTTTTTTTTCTACTCAAAATTTCCTACATGAGTGCACAACTATTCATACAAATGCAACGTCCATATGCTAACACATCAAGTTTCAATCCATATACAAATACATATATGCATATGCGATATGAAAGTGACCGAGCCGATCTAATACCTAATGTGTGTGTATATGCATCCACGAGCAACCACTAGCAATCACTTGCAACCATCAACCATAACATGTTTCAATTACATGTTTACATCCAAAAAGGGTTTTACTTAAGGAGATACACCTAAAAATATAGATACGAGCATAAACTTAAGGAAAGAGAGATCAAAGATGTACCCTCAAAAAGAAAAGGGTAGGTTGCCCGTATTATATCCTCAGTTTCCTAAGTCGGGTCTTCCTCGGTGTCGCTCCATGGAAATTTAACGAGCTTAACTTCACGGTTGCGTAGCTTTTTGACCTCTGTTCCCAAGATACGGGTTGGAACTCTCCTTACAGTTGCTTCTCGTTCAACTTCAACTTCTTCTAGCATACTTGGTTCTACCACTTCCGTAGATTCATGTAAGCATTTCCGCAGGTGAAAGACATGAAAGACATTATGAACCCCGACCAATCTTTCAGGGAGTTGTACCCTATAATCCATCTTCCTAATCACCTCGATGATAGGGAACGACCCTACAAATCTTGGTGCTAACTTCCCTGCGGATCCAAAGAGAACAACGTTCCTTAAAGGAGATACTTTAAGGAACACCTTGTCTCCAACTTCAAATTCAAGGTTGGTTCTTCTTTTGTCTGCGTAGGACTTCTGTCTGTCTTGGGCAGTCTTCATTCTTCTTCGTATTAAGTCTACTTTCTCTGAAGTTTTCCTAATCATGTTAGGTCCAAGTATGAGCTTGTCTGTAGACTCCCACCAGCAAGTTGGTGACCTACACGGTCTTCCATATAGTGCTTCGAAAGGTGCCATGCCTATGGTGGCTTGGTAGCTATTTTTGTAAGTGAATTCCACCAAAGGTAGATGATCCTCCCATGTACCTCCGAAGTCAAAAATGCATAGTCTCAAGAGGTCTTCTAATACTCTGTTGACTCTTTCCGTATGGCCATCGGTTTGAGGGTGATAGGCCATGCTTAAGCATAACTATGTGCCTACAGCCTCTTGTAAACTCTTCCAAAACTCGCTAGTGAAGATAGGATCTTGATCACTCACTATGCTGGAGGGTATCCCATGGAGTCGAACTATCTCTTTGAGATATATGGATGCTAGAGATGAGGCAGTCCTTCTACTCTTGATGGGTATAAAGTGGGCGCTTTTTGTGAGCCTGTCCACTATTACCCAAATGCTGGTATTGCCCCTTCTTGACCTAGGCAACCCATCTATAAAGTCCATCGAGATGCTAACCCATTTCCACTGTGGGACTTCTAGAGGATGGAGCAGACCACTAGGCTTCTTCTGCTCCGCCTTGACTTGTTGGCATATTAAACACTTAGAAACAAATTCAGCTACATCTTGCTTCATTCCATTCCAAAAGAAAACTCTTTTGATGTATTTATACATTTTATCTCCGCCTGGGTGTATGGTCAGTTTGGAATGGTGTGCCTCTTCTAGAACCGCCTTTACCAAGCCCCTTGCTTGTGGGACACATAGTCTTCCATCTTGTATCAACCAGCCCTTGGCATCAATGGAGTATCCATTGAGGTAACTAGAAGTCTCACCCCTAATTTACTTGTCCATCACTTCGGCTAGCTGATGGTCTTCTCTTTGCGCGGCTCCGATTGAGTCTAATAGAGTTGGTCGCACTTCTAACGTTGCTAGAAAGCCAGGTACAAAGTCTGTGGAGGGTTTGAAGTTAAAGCTTGCTATGAACTCCAAGCTTTGCCTTTCCATAAAGAGAGGGCTTAAGGCCATTTTCTTTCTACTCAAGGCGTCTGCTACTGCATTGCCCTTGCCAGGAGTGTAGGAAATCTCAAAATCATACGAGGCAAGAAACTCCATCCATCTTTGTTGCCTCAAGTTGAGATCTTTCTGCGAGAATAAGTATTTCAACGATTTATGGTCAGTATACAGTTCAAATTTCTCACCTAGGAGATAATGGCGCTAAGACTTAAGCGCAAAAACGATGGCCGCCAACTCTAGGTCGTGGGTTGGGTAGTTTTTCTCATGTACTTTCAACTGTCTTCCATCATAAGCCACTACCTTCCCTTCTTGCATCAGAACAACACCTAGTCCCGTTCCGCATGCATCTGTGTATACTGTAAACATCTTGCTTCCATCAGGCAATGTCAGAACTAGGGCTGTTGTTAGAGCCCTTTTCAAACGTTGGAAAGCAATATCACAATCCAAATCCCAATTGAAAGCTAGGTTCTTCTTTGTCAATCTTGTTAGTGGAGCTGAGATTTTTGCAAAATCCTTGATGAATTTCGATAAAAGCCTGCTAGCCCGAGAAAGCTTCGGACTTTGGTTGCGTTTCGAGGAACCTTCCAATCTTGCACAACAACCACTTTTGCGGGGTCCACAGCTATCCCCTCTTTGGACACCACATGTCCAAGGAACCTAACTTCTTCTCTCCAGAAATGGCATTTGGAGAATTTCGCCTTCAACTGATGTGCACAGAGAGTATCCATGACTTCCTTTAAATGTTGAGCATGCTCTTCCTCATTCTTTGAGAAGATCAAAATATCGTCTACGAAGACCACCACAAACTTGTTGAGGAACTCTCGGAACACCCTGCTCATTAAATCAACGAAGTAAGTGGGTGCGTTTGTCAAGCCGAAGGGCATGACCAACCACTCGAAGAAACCATCGGGAGTTCTGAACGTGGTCTTATCAATGCTGTCTTCAGCCACCCTTAGCCAATGAAACCCGGTCGCCAAATCTAATTGGGAGAAAACCGATGCACCTACAAGCTGATCGAACAAATCATCTATTCTCGAGAGTGGGTGCCTATTCTTCTTGGTCATCTTGTTTAGCTCCCTATAATCAACGCACAGGCGAAGTGAACCATCAGCTTTGGTCGCGAACACCACCGGAGCACCCCATTCAGAAATACTCCGTCTTATGAACCCCTTTTCAAGCAGCTCTTTGATTTGCTTGCTGAGCTCCTTTCTCTCCCTTGGGGCCATGTGCCTAACGGGTAAAGCAATGGGCTTTGCATTATCAACGAGGTATATGCGGAAGTCTATCTCCTGCTTTGGAGGTAAGCACTTTACCTCTTCAAACACATCAGAATATTCACGGACTACCTTTACAGACTGCAAGTTCTCAACGGACGCATCAAGAGATTCTAGATAACTAAGCATAACGGAGTTCATGGGATTACAAGAAATTTCGAGAGTGTTACCAAGGCGAGTCATGAATCTAACCACTCACTTTTCACAATCGATGACGACACCGTTACTGGATAGCCAGTCCATGCCTAGAATCAACCCATAGCCCGTGAAGCCCAAAACAAAGGCATTACATCTAAACTAAATGCTTAGAATAGATATTTTCAAATCCAAACAAACCATTGACAAATAGTTTGAGCCCCCAATTGGATTTGAAACAACCAAGGGATCCTCTACTATACTGGTGTCTAGGTGCAGAGATTCCACTAAAGCAGTAGATATAAAAGAGTGCGATGCGCCAAAATCAAATACTGTACGAACAGGATGATCAAAAAGGTAGACTAAACTTTCGATAGAAATATTTCTACCTCGTTCTTGCGCAGGTGCCGTGAGAGCGTGAACTTGTCCTCCAGAAGAAGGTCCGGCTCCCTGCCCTTGCTACCTTGGGCAGGCCCTAGCCATGTGTCCTGTCTCACCACAGTGGAAACAGCCACGCATCTTCCTTTTCTTCTTCTTGCAGTCTTTGATCAGATGCCCGGGAATGCCACAGAAATTACACTTTCTTTTTTCATGGGGTTTGTTGTTCTTCCGGCCTTTCTTTGAATCAGCCTTCTTACTCTGCGACCCTTCCCCCTTCTTATCTTGAGGCACTTCCGCTTTTGCCTCATTCTTGCCCTTGTCTTCTTCAGGTAAGAGTGCCATGTCCACTAACCTCTCTAAGTAGCCCCCATAGGTATATGGGTCATAGCCAAGCTGTGAAGTGGCTCATTCAATCCCTTGACAAAACGGAGAGCTTTCTTATGAGGAGTATTCACTAAGTCCAATCCAAATCGGGCCAACTAATTGAATTGATTGACGTACTCCTTGACCGTCATACTTCCTTTCTTAAGAGATAAGAACTTCTCCAGCTGTAAACTTCGTTCAGCTTGTGAGAGAAATTTCATCTCAAATCTTATCCTGAAATCCATCCACGTGTCAACTGGTCTTTCAGCGTTAGTGACTTCCCACCAATAGGAAGCTTCGTCTTTGAGTAACCATACAGCTAACTGTATCTTCTTCCTATCGTCCACCTCGAAGATGTTTCTTTGAGCCAGTTCCTAGCTTCTACGAATGATTCAGTTCCCTTGAAATCCTTTCCACCCATGGCCCTGAAGTCCCTACAAATCTTTGAGAAAGCATTTGCATGAGGAGGAGGAGGAGCTGCTGCTGCTGGAGGAGGAGGAGGAGGAATATCTGCTGGGCCTGCGTCGTTGGCCCTAGCCTCTAAGTACCTCCTGAACCAGCCAGGTATCGGTACACCCTCTAGAAGGTTAAGATTCCCAGACATGCTGAAATGAAAAAGAAAAGATTCAAAACAAAGGATAGAATGATAGGGCATATGGCTTTGGGGGATTATGTCTTTAAAATAAAATAACACTTTTTCTTGAAAAATGCTTCTTTATGTTTCTTTTTTGAAAAATAGTTTTTCAAAAATTCTTATCTGATATGGTAAACCTTTGGCTCTGATACCAAGTGAAACACCCCACCTCCGTTAAGGTCACTCACGAAGGGAATGCCTTAAGTTTGGTGGAGGGTTATAGGTACAAGACAAATAAGTATAAGTAGCGGAATTCAAAACATTTATTGAATACGTGGTTCAATACAAAAGCATTACATCAAATTTCCTCAAAATAACTTCCAAACATTACACCATAATTTCTATCTTGATTATTAAATAAAGAAGCATAAAACAAAGATAAAACTGCATAAATCCCCAAGTGTCGTATCCAAAAGCCATAACTAATGAAAGAGAGTCCCAATCATACATCTACTTTCTTGAAGCTTGCAAAGAGTCCGATTAAGCTGGAGTATTCCCTCCATATGGACCTGTAGGGGGGAACGGAAGAAAAGAAGAAGAAAGAAAAGGGGTCAGACAATAAGTCTGGTAAGTTCAGTGATTACTAGTATTTAAACAAGGAAAGGGATCATGACAGTAATAACCGAATATAGGACAATACCCTAATATAAGATAAGTTGAACATGTGATCGCACCCATTGTTGAAGTCTCTGCACCTACTAACCATTGGTTCAACCAGCCCCACGTGTTTATACCGAACGATCCCCTTAATGATCGGCTCCTACTCGCATGAATTCATGTCTTGTGTCATTCGGCCCCACTTGAATGTAGCTACCTGTGCTGGTCCCACCATGGGGCGTATCAGTCCCTCTGGGGGCAACCCGACACGATTCAAGATGCACAGTGTACACTACTAATGCCCAGTGCCTGATTTTTCCACTCTGGGGTACGTGCACGCCCATACTCCGTCGGAACCTACACTGGCCCACCAACTTCCGACATTTTGACCCCTTATAATTCATCCTAGTAATCGTGCCCCACCCTACCTAGTTACAGGGTACCATGATACATCTATGTGGGTTACTGCTGAAATGGGTCCCCGTTACTAGGGTTTTCTAATCAACATGTTTATTTGTTTAAGTATTCTAATTTACCTAACCCCACCCATTCGTTTAATTAACATGCTGAATCGGTTAAGTGTTTTCCTAATTTACTTAACCCTACCAATCCTGACTTAGCTTTAGTTTATTAAAGCACCAACCACTCACATTAGACAGGTCTTGTTGTGGTCACTGGATGTGCCGGTCGGTTCTGGGCAGATTTACACCATAACTCGGTCTAACCTCGGGTTCTTTTTGGGTCTAATGCACTAACCACCCACATTAGACAGGTCTTGTTGTGGTCACTGGATATGCCGGTCGGTTCCGGCCAGATTTACACCACAACTCAGTCTAACCTCGGGTTAGGCATATTCGTCTTTTCTAAATTCACATTTATATATATATATATATATATATATCTAATTTCTTTATATAGATTAAATTTGGTTTAATCATGCCATAATTATCCTTTGATTTTGCTCACCATAAATGGTATATCAAATATACAAATTAATGAACAAATCAATGCCATGAATTTTCATGTTTTATCATCGTTATCCCCATAGAACGTACGTATGAATTACATAAAATGTTGGGCTAGCAAATTAGGCCAAACCCATAAAAAAAAAGGGGTAATAAACAAGGAACATGAAATAAACATAAAATAGCATACATTTAACTTATCGCATGTAACTTGGCATAGATGTATCATTGTCTTAACTAAACAGGTAAAGGTGAACTTGTGACTAAGTTGGTTCTAATTTTCATGTAAACTTGATATGGGTCTAACATGGAGGTCTTACATATAAACAAAACTTTAAACCATAATTTAGCATACTAACTTATGTATGTCAAAACATAAGAAAGCCACTATGAACATATTTAAATCACAACTTGGCATGATAAATTATGTGTTAAAACATAAGAGGATTACCATAAACATGTTTAAATCACACTTAGCATGATAACTTATGTTAAAACATAAGAGGATTACAAATCAAATCTTGCAACATAAATGGATTCAACTTGACGTAGTTCTAAATATTCATGAATGTTGATTTAACATGTAAGCATGTGATTTAGATCATAGACTTGCAAATAACCACCAAATTACAACACGACATGTTTAACCATTTTGTTGGCATAATAAGTTCTTTACCCAATCGCAATAGATTCCAATAACATACAATAAAGTATGTTTTCCACTACAAACATGTAGGCATGATTAATCGCAACAGTAATTTAAGATACATTGGAATCAAACTTCAGCATCTCATACATCAGCATCATTCCATATTCGAGTTACAACATGCCATAATTTCATTAAAGAAGAAGAGAACGTTTAAATCTGCGTAATAACCAACTTACAAACTAAAAGGAATTCTTGCGTTCTGAAACCTGAATTCTGAAATTGGAGATGCGCGCCTTTGATGAAGATCGTTTAATTAGACTCGTTTTAATTTGATTTTAGATGTAAGCTTTTAACTCGTCTTTGAATTGGAAAGAGGTGACACCTACTCCAAGTTCTCTACTGATGGAATTTCAGTTCTAGGATTATTTTTCTGTGTGTTTGAGGTTGAGCATTGAGTTGTTTATATAGAATTCAGCTTAATTATAGCCGTCAGATGAACCTAGGGTTAATCACAGCCACTCATACCAGATCAGGACCATCCAGAAACCCTAGTGACTCAGTAGTAAGTCATCAGTCGTTCAAAATTCAGATCTGGCCGGGGGTCAGGTCGACCCCCAGGTCGACCTCTATGGGGGGAGGTCGACACTAGGGTCGAACCCCTGGTCGACCTACTTGGGCGGAAATTTTCCCGCCCAGCCCGCTCTTGACTTCTGTTTGAATTTGAATTCGTTTTTCGAGCTGTTTGAATTTATTTTGAATTTTTGAAACTTCTGGAGGCCATAACTTCTCCATACGAAGTTCAATTTACACAAACTCGGACTCTATCTCAACCAGAATTCCGAGACGAACACAATGGCGTAACCCATTTCCCTTAATTCCCACATTTTAAATTAAGTATTCTAAGATTCGTTATTATAACTTTAATAGAAAATACAGGGTGTTACAAAGATCGAATGTGAAATATAATGAAAAGTTGAATTTTGAGGGATAATAGTGTAACCGGTACATAGGGAGATCCTTAGGTGATGGCCATGAAGTTTATTCTATATTGTAGTCTTTGTTTAAATGAGTGGAGGACTTAAAATACTTATATTGGCTATTCAAATCTTTAAAACTAAGTTGCGTTAAGCTGAATTCATGTAACTCTCTCTTGTTCTTATATTTTCAATAAAAATAATTGCAGTCCAAGGGTATCCAACATTGCTTGTATATCTAGCGTTGGTGTGCAAACCCACGAAGCTCTATCTGACATGTTGTTGACAAAGTCAACGTCGGAATATCTTGGTCTCATTTTATGAGATTGGACACCTAAGGATTACTGACATGTTGTTGACAAAGTCAGCGTCGGTCTGCACAATCTGCCAAGCTCTGTCCCAACTCTCCGTCAGTCCGCAAGGCAGTGTATGTGTGGTATACCTTGGTCTTTTAAGTTAGGTGTATGTAATTAATCATAAAATTCAACATTTATAGAGATAGATAATAAGCGATGGTGCCCAAACATTTCTTGACCTTATTGATTTGACTAGCCATACACAAGGAAATTAGAATACCACTTCACGGATTGTGACAGGCAAACTAATAATTTATTTCATGGCTGCACTATGTTATCGACCGAACCAACTGACGAAACTAGAGTTTAACATTGAAAACTTGATTTATGTTGAAAATTTGTGACAAGTTGAGGTATCTAATATAAAATCAACTAATTAGAAATTGTTAACTTAATTTGTTGTACCACTTTCCTGAAATAACTCGTGTTTTCATTTTTACTTTCATTTGCATATGTCTGTTTCATTCATGCAGTTACATTAGAACCATAACATATAACATTTGGATTTTGTGGGTAATATCCGCTGAAAACCCTCACGAGACACCACTCGTCCTACTAGGGACACCTAGAGGTTTAACGGCTTGTTGCATACGCTCAATGCAACCGTGTTTCCTACGAAAGTGTGACCTACCTAGTTTATTTTTTCATTTTTTTGTTTTACTCGAGGACGAGTAAAAGATAAGTGTGGGGGTATTTGATCAACATAGATATATGTTAATTTATGCACCTATATTTTATCTTTTTGTATATAAGTAATTATTACGTTGGGTATTATTTTGTTGTTTTTATAGATATGTTATCCAGACCACATTCAGCCTTAAAAGTGAAGAATATATGCCATTTACTTGAAGAATTGCATAAGTGCTTTCATTGGAGGCTAGACGTGTTCACATTGGTCACATTAGAAGAAGATTGGTAGAAAAGATCTCTAAAGATGTCATTGGAGGCTGTTTGTGTTCACATTAGTCACTTTGGAAGGAGATTGGTGGAAAATATCTTTTGAGATATGCTATTGGACCACAATCTTTGATGAGAAGGCCCATTAGAGGATTAGGGTTCCCAATTCACCTATAAAAGCACATGTATACCCATTGTAAACAATTATCTCATTTTCTATCTTCTTCTCCATTAATAAAGTTCTTCTTTTTATTTTCTGCAATTTTCTGTTTCTTAGCAACTAGTGCCATCTACACAATTAGATTTGGTAGAGTACTACTTGTATTTTACAGTTATTTACATTGGTGATTAATCATTTGATTAGTTTCAATGATAATCCTAATTTTATTTCTGTTTTATTTCTATTCTACACTTTTATTTTTTGCATTTTTATTCTTGTTTTGCAATTTACTTTCATTAGTGATTAATCGTTTGATTAGTTTCAACGATAATCCTAATTGTTGCAATTTCAATTGTTCAATTTTCAACCAAATCTCAAAAGTCGTCTAACTCGCCCACAAAATTCTATAAATAATAATTTTTAATTTGCCTCCCTGTGATTCGACCTGCATATTACACGACCTGTGCGCTTGCAGAATTTATTTTAAAATTTCATGCTTTTCTACTTCATAGAAAAGCGTCGAACAGAATATAGGCCGACTCCAAACTAGTATAGAAACTCTGATGCATTGTTTCCTTTTTCTTTACTACATTTACCTTTACTTGCATCTTGTTTTTGTGATTTTTAATTACATCAATTTAAGTATAATTCTATTAGAAATTTAAAAGGAGACATATAGTTAAGAACACACTATTCACCCCCTTTACTATTAAAATTAGATTACTTCATATTTTTACATTTGGTATTAGAGCATTGGTTTTTTGGAGTATTCATAGTTTGATCTTTGAAGATTTTAAAATGGATACTAATCTAATAATGGTAATGTTAATGACATAGTTAGTAATTCATTTGTAGAAGGCCACCACCACTTTTAATGGTAGTTACTACATATATTTGTCATATATAATAAAAAGTTATTTGTAGTCCATAGGATCAAACATTTGGAATATCACATATAATGGGTGCACTGTACTAGAGACAAAATTTGCATAATTGACCACTGATCAAAAAGCAGTTGCATAAAATAACTCTAAGGACTGAATATAATATTCGTTCACTAGATAGAAATGAATCTAATAGAGTGTCTATTTGCAAGTTTGCATTTGAAATTTGGAGAACTTCGCAAATTGCACATGAAGACACAAGTAAAGTTAAACAAACTAAGATTTCTAGTTGACAAAACATTTTCGACTATTTAAATTGAGTTTAAATGGGTTAATATCTAAAATATATAGTAGATTTCAAAATATAATGTGTCTACTTATTGCATCGGATAAAAGTTTTTATAAACATGATAGGGTGATTTTTTTTTTTACTTCACTTACTCCTGAATGAGATGAAAAGACACCAGCAATTGAAGAAGTTAATGATATTAATACTCTAAAAATTCGAAGAGTTAATTGCAATTTAATGTATTTTGGAGCATAAATGCAGGGAATAAGGAAAACAAAAGGTAATACAGAAGAAACCAGTATCCTTCAATGCAATAACTTACAAATCTGATTTAGAAAGTGGTGATGGTGATAATAAAATTCATTTATGTGAAGGAGTTTCAGCAAGTTTCTAAATTATAGAAGGAGAAATAGTTCCAAAAGAGATGGTAACAACAATTCGAAAAATGAAAGTGACATTCAAATTGATGGTAGATGTTTTAACTGTAATGAACCCTAACACTTAAAAGGACACTGTTTATATCCCAATAAACAGAAAATCATACCAAACACTAATTCGTCCAAAAAAGGAAAATAACCTGCAGTGCAACATTAGATGATTCAGCTACATCTTCATGCGGTAATGATTCAAATATGGAAATTGACAACATGTGCTTCACATCAACACATGGTTCAAAAAAGCCAGAACTAGATCTAAAATAGACACACATCTAATTAATTCTTTCGGTTGCTTTGATTTTTGGTTGCCTTGATCTTTGTTATTGTCTTGAATTTTTGAATCAAATATTCATTGTTTTTTAAATGATAAAATTAAACTATATTTAATAATATTATTTAATTATTTAATTATTTAATTAACAAACTAATAACATAAAATGTATTTAAAAATTAAATTTTATTATTATCTTATTTTCTGTAAAAATAAATAGGTAACAATAATATAAAAATAATAATTAGGATAATTCAAATTTCTTCCATTAACACGTATATGTTGACATATTATGCCCATGTATATTGACATAGCTGAGAGGTTTTTGAATTTTAAAATTAAAATTCTAAGTTTGAATTTTCCTCCACCTTTTCACCAAACCCTATGCCACTAGAAAACAATCATTGATCAAAGAACATGACATTGACTCTCTATTTATTATATCTCTTAATTCATTTCACCTTTCATTTTAAAATTCAAACTCTCTTCAAACTCTTATCTTCTAGAAACACTTCACCAATGACTTCCTCAAGCACTCCTCCTTTCATCCGACTCTAAAAAACTATTAAAAATCATCTTTTTAATAACCAAGAGGCTATCCAAGCCTACATAAGCTACATGAACTTTGGAAAAGTATATATGGGAAAGCTTGCAGTTTTTAATAATTTTCCAACGTATGTAATCAACTCTCTTTGTTTTGAAAATCGTGCTCGTAGTTCAATTGATGCTCCTCAAAATGGTTTTGTGTGTTATCGTTGTTTAATCGGAATGTATTATGCAAATTGGAAAAGAAAGTGCTATCAAGGGAATGAAGGAAAAGGTTGGAGTAATATTAAATGAATAGAAATTATTTTAGAATGTAAAATTTTGAGTAACATACTTGAATGCAAATCCACCAAAATTGATCTTCTGGCTTTCAAAATAAATGAGCATGATTAAGAAACTTTTCACCACATTTGAAGAAGATGATAACTTTGACTTAAAAATCGAATAAAGGATCAAATTAGATATTATGTAAAGATGATCTACATACAGATTATGGAAGTAAGCAAAACAAAATTTTATGGGAAATTACCTTGGATCTGTTTGGTGCAATTTAGAGGGCAAAATCCTTTTAAGTAAAAGAGAATGTAACAACCTGAAATTTGAATACCTCAACTAGGAATATTTAAATATGCAAATATGGATTATTTATATTTAATAACCAAGTTAGAGTGACAATATATGGTAGTAGGAGTATTTTGGGAAATTATTCAAAAATATATTTTCTTAGGGAAAAGACTGATAAAATGACCAAAACCATTTTAGAAATAAAATTTATTTCTAACCATAAGGATCATGAACGATTTTGGATTTATTTCCCCAACTAAAATGTATGTAAATAAGGTCTTGTAACTTATACAAATAATTGTTTTATGGAGCAAAATGAAGATTAATGCGATTTAAATATTTATGATAACTATTCAAATATATTTTTTAATAATAAGAAATCGTTTTAAGCATGTGATATGGTGATAACATATTGATGGCGACCAAGTTTCATAAAGTAATATACTTAACTAGAAAATATCAGCAAAGTCGATATCACTTTATCGATAAAATCTGGACTTTGTAAATAATTGGTTAATATTATTGAACATGGTTTAATGACTAAATAATCATATTTTAATTATTTAAATATGATAAGAAATCATTTGCAATTTTTGCTTACTTATACAATAGTTCAATTGAAAATTGAATGTATGACCAATAAACGGATACTGGTTTCTCAATGGTTTGACAAATAGAATTCATACAACATGGTGTGATACACATATACAAGTGTATATGCATATGATAATATATACATATAAGGCTAGTGAAGTATTAAACAAAGTAAGAAGAATAAAGAAAAGGTAAGCATAAGAAAACAAAAGGAGTTTACTTTAATAAAATAATACCCTACTCTTACATGCACTATACCCTTACACATACGGGCACACTTCACATCCTTTTACACAAAATGGCAAGCAAAAAGGAAGAGGTGGGTTTGTTCGAAAACGAGGGAGCATTCAAGGGGTTTCACATACTTTTCTCTCTTATTTTGTTCCAAAACGTTTCATGTAAATGCCACATCATCTTCTCAAACTCTTTAGATCAAAACTCTACATTTTTACTCTTCTTAAACCCATTAATGGCTTTTAAAACTCTAAGAAAAGTATTTCTCATTCCTTACTAACTTTCTCAAAGCCATATCAAACAAAACCAAAATTTTCTCAAACTCTTTTGAAACTCTTATATTATCACTAGAAGACTCAACACCAAGTATGAAATCAAGGAGAGAAGTTTTGGAGCACCATTCAAGCTCGGTCGAGCCAAGGAAGAAAAGGGAACAAGTTCGAGTTGCTTAAGAGCGGTCGTAGCGAAGCTATAACAAACTTTAGGAACTCTAGAAACCAACTAAGGTGATAACTAAACAATAAATGATCTTAACTATCCATGTGTTAATGATATGAGTATGTTTGTTACGCTATGTTAAAAGGCATTTTTGTATGTTATGATCGTTATTTATCAAGTTTGAATGGTTATGTGCTTGCTGTACGGATTATTTAAAAAGTCACATTAAATACACGTCAATAAGCATAAAGGAAACTACTTTTCTTTGTTGAATGAAATGGTGAAAATGGAACGATTAAACCTCTTAAAAATGATTTAGAAATGAATAATAAATATTTCTAAATGTAAGTAGGAAGTTTGGAGAGAATACGAATATTGAGCAAGGTGTGTTATAAAACGGTAACTAGCGTTTTCACTCTTTGAAAAGTGGATCTTTTATATATGAAAAAATATGAATCCAATTCTTTAAAGTAAAAAACTTTGGATTGTCATAATCATAGACTTCTGACGAATCTAAAAAATCAAGATACGATTGAGTAGATTTTGAAATATGACCAAAATAAGATTTGAAAAACATCGCGGTTTTGCAGTTCAAGCCCATAAAATGCAATTGTTTTAAATTGATATTTTGATCTCTTAAAATTATGGAGTAAATTTTATAAATCATTTAAAATATTAAAAAGTGATTTAATTTGAATATATGATTTTTTCAATGATAGAAAAGTCTTTTTGATCAATTAAGCCAAAATAACTTTTTTCGATAACCATGAAATTTGAGTTTAAACACAATGGATTTTCTCCAAACCTCTTATGAATGTTTTCAAATGATTAAACACATATTTTAAAGATCATTAAAAAAATATAACTTGTTGAAAATAATTTTAATGATTGAATTCAAACAAAAACTATAATAAGCAATCATTTTAATCTTAACTCTAATAAGCCGACTAGTATACTTGATTTTCCTATTCGACAGGTTCAGTAGGGTGCTTAGCTAAGGAGATTTTCAGATGCAACCCATGCCCTGGCTCACCCGGCCTTTATGCTAAAAAAAAGTTTATTATTTTAAATATGCTTTATATTTCCAAAAATTATTTTAAAAATTGGTTGAGTAGTATATAATTAATAAAAAATATTATTTTACTAGAAAAAACAGGAAAATTTTTGTAACCATTAAAATATTATTTCTGATTTTTAGAAAATTTAATACTTTATTATTTAATTATTTTACATTATTTACTTATAATAGTTTGACTATTTTTTAGTTGGGTTGATCGTTTTTAAAGTGGACCGTCCTCTTTTTATCACAATAAGTAATAAAGACGAAAGTATAGGATTTGGATAGATTTCCTAACAATTGGATTCTAGTTTGAAGTGCTAAAACATGAGAGTATAGAAAAATAAGGATAGGAGCTTGGTGAAAGAACCAAGCCTACTATAAAAAACATCCCAAAGGGGAGGTATCATACCCACAAAGTTGTGAGCAGAAATGTCATTCCTTAAAGAGGATATGCCTTAACCAACAATGGGAGGAGTGGCATGAACAATAAAATCAGTGAACAAAGTGGCAAGATCAACAACATAGTGACATGACTTAGTAGAATATAAGAATGATCTATCCCGTGCAGAATTTTCTTGAATAACTTAGTTCCATTTTCCCATCAGCCCATCAATGGCATAATAAAATTGTCCATCCATAATCAAGTAGTATAGCATGCGTTGTTCACCTATTTCCTCAAAGACAAAATGAATGCATTCCTATGAGGGTTGTATCGAGAGTCAAAACGTCTATAGTGTAATACCCCGAATTTCAGTTAACACTGATATTCACTAATTACATAATTAATAATCTCAGATGTGAGAATCAGGGGAAACGGGTTACGTCATTGTGTTCGTCTCGGAAAAATACGCGAAATAGAGTCCAAAATTTTGTAAATCGGAGTCCATATGACCCGGTTAAGGCCCAAAGAAGTTTTCGGGAAATTTGAATTTCGAAACATGCAGAAATGGGGGCCAGGCGGGAAAACTCCCGCCCAGCCAAGTCGACTTGGCTGTCGACAGGGCTGTCGACTTGCCTGTCGACATGCCTGTCGACTTGGCAGTCGACAGGGCTGTCGACTTACCCTGTCGGCTGATTCTGGCCTGGGTGCACCTGGTTGAGTTTTGGGCTGGGTTGGAGGACTTAGGACGAAATCTGATGGACCTAAACTAACCCAGGGTTAATCTAAGGGTCTAAAACACAACCTAATCCTATAAATACACCCTAAGACTACCCTAATCCATACTAAAAATAGAATCTATGCCATCATGCCGCCAAAATGCAACTTAGAAGGAGCCTCCACTAATTAGAGAAGAGGATTGCAAGCTAATCAACTACTAATCCACCTCTACTTCAACTCTAGCAACTATCTAAGGAGCTAATCTTGGAGTTTGTGAGTTTCTATCACTTTAATAACCAATTGCTAAACTAAGTAGATGAGATGTGATGAGATCATATGGTTTTGCTTGCGGATCAATGGGTTTTAGGTCATATGTTATGATGCTAATTTGCTAATCACTATGTTTAATACTTATTCATGATGACACTATGTTTATGCAAGTTAAGTGTTTGGGTTTATGCATGTTAAGTGGTGGGTTTTATGCATGCTAAGTGTTTGGTTTTATGCATGCTAAGTGTTTGGTTTTATGCAAGTTAAATGCTTGGTTTTATGCTAGAATCATGTGTGAAATAAGTGACATGACATGCAAGTTTAACCTATGAGTTTGGATCTATAATATGCATAATCTATGCAAGTTGTTTGGATTAGTGATATGCATAACATATGCAAGTTTACACCTTTGTATGTCATACATACATATGCAAGTTTACCCCTTTGTATGACATAAGTACATGTGCAAGTTCATCCCTTTTAGACCTATGACATGTATGCAAGTTGACACCTTTATGATAGGTCTATGACATGAACATTTAAGCAAGTTACCATCTTTATGACATATGTGATTCATGCAAGTTTGGGTTGGTTATTTATGCAAGTTGGGTTTATGGTCATATATGCAAGTTGACACCTTTTAAACCCATGATAATGCTAATGATATGCTAAGTTGAACCCGTTGTGTGTATGATGAATCTTCACTTTTGAAGTATGTCATGTTAATGTATTTACGTGGGGACGATGGGGTAAAAATTAATGAACACATAAAATTGTGTGAAGTGGGTATGATTAAACATACCATAAAGTGGATGGACATAATTGGGAATTTACCTATTAAGTTAGGTCTACCCATATTATGGAATTGGGAGTTTACCTATTGAGTTAGGTCTACCCATATTCTTAAATATTTGTAATTAATTAGGGACAATTAATACAAATTATGGGGGTGATTAATTAGGTGTAATTAATCGACTAAGACACGAGGTTGGACCCTTTTGTAGCACAAGACTGCCCGGAACCGACCGGCAAATCCAGCGGCTACAAATGATTGGCCCAATGTGAGAGGTCTTAGTCATAAACTAAATACGTGACAAGTGTAAAGACACGAGGTTAGACTCTGTTATGGTGTAAGGCTGCCCGGAACCAACCGACATATCCAGCTGCCATAAAAGACAGTCTAATGTGAGAGGTCTTTACAAAGGTTACGATCTTAATTAATTAAGAAACACTTAACCAAATTAGCATGTAGTGAGGCATGAGGGGTTAAGTGGGTGCCTTGGGTGGCATGTAGTAACTAGTGGGGGTGCCTTGGGAGGCATGAGGAAACTAGTGGGTTGCCTTGGGTGGCAATAGAAAATACGATTAGAATACTTAACCAAAGTGGAACATGTAATTAAACATGATTAAAGGGTTAAGTAAGTGCCTTGGGTGGCATGTGGGAATCAAGTAAGTGCCTTGGGTGGCATGTGGAAATCTAGTGGGTGCCTTAAGTGGCAATTGAAATATGATTAAATGACAAGCTTAAGTAGTAGCTTGTGGGGGCCTTAAGTGGCAATTGAAATATGATTAAATGACAAGCTTAAGTAGTAGCTTGTGGGGGCCTTAAGTGGCAACTGAAATATGATTAAATGACAAGCTTAAGTAGTAGCTTGTGGGGGCCTTGAGTGGCAATTGAAATATGATTAGATGACTTAACCAAACCTTAACATGTAAGTGGGCATGATTATAAAAAGGGGTTAATTGGGATGCACTAGATAAAATGACAAGCTTAAGTAGTAGCTTGTGGGGGCCCATTTCAACCAGTAACCCATATGTATCTTATTGGGCTCGACCCATGTCGAGGACGGGACATGCGTACTGGGCTTGACTATAAGAGGCCAAAACGGGGTAGCGGTGGCAACGCAAGTCCAACGGGTTTCATATGCGTGTGTGGACCCGAGCTGGTAAGTAAGACGTTGTTGCATCGTGTAGGTATAAGCCGTGCACCGTTGATATTATCAGGTTGCCACTTTGGGCAATGATACACCCCTCTGTGGGGCCAGCAGGGGTATCTACGTTAGGGAGCCGATCGCTTGGGGAGTAGTGGGTACACCTAGTGGAGATAGGGGCAGACGGCACCTATGTAGTCAGCTAGGGGTACACGAAACTACTATTAAAAATTACTAAGTACACTTAGTGGGATCAACCTTAAGTAGGAATTACCCTTGGGTGGGTAGAACTGGTGTGGTCCAGTATAGGAATTACCCTTGGGTGGGTAGATCTGGGGTGGTGCAGTGTAGTAATTATCCTTGGGTGAGTAAATGCGTCTTTACGGTTATCTTAGTTCATCCTAAGTCTAGTTGGCTACTTAGTGTAGCCATTTATCCCCAGTCGTTACCGTATATCAAGCTCATGTCTTACTCTTGTTACTTTAATGATTGTATTGTTAAAGTTATAGGACTCGCTCAGACTTATGTCTGACCCCGTTGTTTTTTTATCTTTTTCCCAACCCTCAGGTTATCAGAGTGGGCCTAGCACTAGTGGGCTTTGATCAGACTGCTTTATCTATCTTTTGGAGCTTGGACCGTGGATGTAAAGCTCAGTTTATCTTTTCTATTATGGCTATGAAGTTATGTAGTGGGATTATGTACTTTTGTTTTATCAGGATGGATATTATGTACTTGACTCTTGTTTATGCTTTTGGTGTAACCAAACATGTTTTACTTTCCGCTGCAATGAAATGATGTTTTAAATTCTCGAGTATTACTTATATCTGTCTTGTTGTAATTTTTCTGTTCTATATTCACTTAAAATACTCCACCGATGTTATGGCATTCCCTTAGTGAGTGACCGTAACGGGTGTGGGGTGTTACACGTGGTATCCGAGCTTAAGGTTACCAGAAAAGATAAAATTTTTAGAAAAACTATTTTCTAAGAATATTTTTGAAAGGAGTATTTTCAAAAACATGTCTTTTAAGAGAAAAGTTTTTGAAAGAAAAGCATAATCCCCAATATCCATATCTATATCTTTCAAATTCTCCGTTTTGAATCTCTTCCTCTCTCGTTTTGAGTTTCCCCTCCGCGTATAGATGATCTTTCTAAGATAGATAAGAATGGAAAACCACTTCAAGGGACTTAGACATTAGTCGGACTAGAAGTTGGTTCAAGAAGGAGGAGGACTTGTAGGTACCTATTGGATAGACGATGGGAGGAAGGCACAAATAGTTGTTGTTTAATGAAGGACGAAACCTCATTTTGATGGGAGGTTACGAGTGGAGAATGGGAAGAAGAGGGCTAGTAGTTATCCTTTTGGAGGAATAGGACACCTTATTAGGATTGTCCAAAGGGGCATGGGCAAGGTATGGAATCTCCTGGAGGGTAGTTGTATTCCCTCACTGCTAGTGTACCAGATGGGGATATGACCGTCTAGGTTGGAATTTGGATTTCTTTATTATCCGGTTCGAACTTTATTTGATTCTGACGCATCGAGTTCGTTTATCTCATCATTGTTAGTTGAGTCACTGCACTTAGACACCAGTTTAGAAGATGATCCCTTAGTTGTTTCAAACCCAATTGGGGCTCCATGATGTGTTTGGGTTTGAAGGTTTCTATACTTAGCGTTAAGTTTAGATGTGATGCTTTTTGGGCTTCACGGGCTATGGGTTAGTTCTGGGCATAGACTGGTTATCCAGTAGGGGTGCCGTTCTTGATTTTGAAGGGAGAGTTGTTAGGCTTATGACCCGCTTGGGTAACACTCTCAAGATCTCTTGTAATCCCATGGAATCTGTTATGCTAAGTTATCTATAATCGCTTGACACGTCGGTCGAGAGTTTGCGATCTGTTAGAGTGGTCCGGGAATACTCGGATGTGTTTGAGGGGGTGAAGGGCTTACCTCCGGAGCGGGAGATTGACTTCCGAATATATCTGGTAGACAATTCCAAACCAGTATCTTGGCCAGTGTGCCACATGGCTCCTCGTGAGAGGAGGGAACTCCATAAGCAAGTAGGCGATTTGCTTGAGAAGGGGTTCATAAGATGAAGTATATCGGAGTGGGGTGCTCCAGTAGTTTTTGCCACGAAGGCGGATGAGTCCCTCAGACTTTGTGTAGGCTAAAGAAAACTAAATAAACTCACAAAGAAGAATAGACACCCATTGCCGAGGATTGATGATCTCTTTGATCAGTTAGTTGGCGCCTCAGTATTTTCGCAGTTGGACTTAGCCACGGGGTTTCGTCAGTTGAGAGTGGCTGAGGATAGTATAGAGAAGACTGCCTTTAGGACTCCGGATGGTTTTTTTTATGAGTGGCTGGTGATGCCATTTGGTTTGACGAATGCCCCCGCATACTTTATTGATTTGATGAGAAGGGTGTTCAGGGAGTACCTAAATAAGTTCGTGATGGTCTTTCTAAATGACATCTTGGTCTTTTCTAGGAGCGAAATAAGTTTTCGTATGTGCTCAATAGGTTGAGCAAAGCCAGTTATGGGATAAACGGTGGTTTTGGAGCGAGACTGGCGAGGACATCCAGAGTTGGACAAGGGCTTAATTAGTTAGCCGTTTTTACTAGTATCATCTCACGTAGGTCGTCTGAATTCGAAGGAGGTATCCCTTGGGTGTTTGTCTGATATTGGTTTAGGCCTTTGGGGCTTGCATTTGGGGGATGCCGAGTTCGACTAGGGTGGTCTGCGTGAGAGATGGACAGTTGTGATGATTTTGGATGGGGTAATATCCTGGTTTTCTCTAAAAGTGGAGAAGAGCATGCCCTACATCTTAGGGAAGTGTTGGAGACTCTTCGAGCGCATAGTCTTAGGACAGCAAAAGTGGATGGGATTCTTAGCATCCTATGAGTTTGAGATAGCGTATACCCATGGCAAGGGTAACGTGGTAGCGGACGCCTTAAGTAGAAAAAGGTTGTCCTCGAGTTCATTGTTCGTTGAACGACGGAGCTTAGAGTTTATTTCTATGTTTGACTTTAGACCTTCCGTTGACTGTGTACCCGGTTTGCTAGCCTCCTTGGAGGTTAGGCCTACTTTTTTTGGGACGGATTGGCGTGGCACAGCGAGACGACCCACAGTTGGTTGGGTTAGTAGAGAAGCTCATAAGGGGGGGAGTCGTCCAGCCATTTGAGTAGGTACACCCTAGATGGTAAGGGGTGGTTGCGTAGAGACGGTAGACTTTGTGTACCGCAAGACGAGGGTTTGAGGAAGGCTATACTTGATGATGCACATCAGTCGAAGATGACCATTCATCCCAGTGGGGACAAGATGTACCAAGACATGAAGCGAGTTTTTCTTTTGGGCCGGTATAAAGAAAGATGTGGCCGAGTATGTCGCTAGATGCTTGGTGTGCTAGCAAGTGAAAGCGAAGCAGAAGAAACCCGGTGGGTTGCTTCACCCATTGGAGGTTCCGCTATGGAAGTGGGATAGTGTCTCGATGGATTACCGAGATCGAGGAAGGGTAATACGGGAATTTGGGTTGTGGTAGATAGACTTACTAAGAGCGCCCATTTTATACCCGTGAAGAGTAAGAGAACTGCTCCATGGCTAGCTTCAGTTTACATTCGAGAGATTATTAGATTGCATGGTGTACCTTCTAGTATAGTGAGCGATCGAGATCCTATCTTCACTAGAGAGTTTTGGAAGAATTTGCAAGAGGCGGTAGGGACTCAGTTGTGTTTGAGTACCGCATATCATCCTCAGACGGACGGCCAGACCGAGAGGGTGAATCGTATTTTAGAAGACCTTTTGAGGCTATGTATCTTGGATTTTGGAGGTACATGGGAAGAGCATCTTCCATTGGTGGAGTTCGCATATAATAACAGCTTTCAGTCTAGTATTGGCATGGCTCCTTTCGAAGCTTTTTATGGAAGGCCTTGTCGATCACCTACATGTTGGCGGGAATCTACGGATAAGATCTTGCTTGGGCCCGATATGGTTAGGAAGACTTCGGAAAAGATTGATTTGATTCGAAGAAGGATGAAAGCGGCGCAAGACAGATAGAAATCTTATGCGGACAAGAGGAGAGCAGAGCTTGAGTTTGATGTTGGGGACATGGTCTTTGTCAAAGTATCTCCGTTACGGAATGTGGTTCGCTTTGGATCTGTTGGGAAGTTAGCACCAAGGTTTGTTGGACCGTTTCCTATTAAGGAAAGGGTTGGACAGATGGCCTATGGAGTGGAGTTGCCCGACAGACTTAGTGGTGTACATACATGATGTATTCCATGTGTCACATTTGAGGAAGTGCCTACATGAGACCGCAGAGGTGGTAGAGCCGAGCTTGCTTAGAGAAGTAGAGATAGAGCATGATGCGACTATTCGACGAGCTCCTACACGCATCCTTGGGTCAGAGATTAAGAGGTTGAGAAACAAGGAGGTTCAACTAGTCAAAGTGCAATGGGGAGAAGATGAGAGCAACACTACTTGGGAGACGGAAGCGAAAATGCGTTCATTATACCCATTCCTTTTTGAGGATATGTCTTTTAACTTCTCCTTTATCGTTTGTCTAGTACTTATCTTCTCTTTAGTATGTCCTCTTGTTAGTGCCTTTGACCTTTAGATAGGGTAAACCTATGGTTGAAACATGTGTTTGAGACATGTTATGATTGATGGATGCATGTGGATGCAAGTGTTTGCTAGTGGTTGCTCGTGGATGCATATACACACACTCTAGACACTAGATCGGCTCAATCACTTCATATTGCATATTGCATATAATTGTGTGTAGGTAGCTATATTTATGGATGTATAATGGTTGTGTTATCATATGGATGATGCATTTTGGTGAATGATTGTGCACTCATGTAGATATAGTATGTGTCGATAAGGTTCTTTCGCATACATATTGGATGCATGGCACTATCACGGTTTGCATATGTTCATACATTAGATAGGGAACATATACACACACTTTTTGCATATGCTCATACATCAGTAGAAATTGTTTTAAGGACAATGGATGCCCGTGTTTGATGGATTGAGTAGATGGTTGTTTGGATGGTAGGATATGCATTCTCCTTAACTTGGAGATTTCGGGGACGAAATCCTTTAAGGAGGGGAGAATGTAATACCCCGAATTTCAGTTAACACTGATATTCACTAATTACATAATTAATAATCTCAGATGTGAGAATCAGGGGAAACGGGTTACGTCATTGTGTTCGTCTCGGAAAAATACACGAAATAGAGTCCGAAATTTTGTAAATCGGAGTCCGTATGACCCGGTTAAGGCCCAAAGAAGTTTTCGGGAAATTTGAATTTCGAAACATGCAGAAAGGAGGGCCAGGCGGGAAAACTCCCGCCCAGCCAAATCGACTTGGCTGTCGACAGGGCTGTCGACTTGCCTGTCGACATGCCTGTCGACTTGGCAGTCGACAGGGCTGTCGACTTGCCCTGTCGGCTGATTCTGGCCTGGGTGCACCTGGTTGAGTTTTGGGCTCGGTTGGAGGGCTTAGGACGAAATCTGACGGACCTAAACTAACCTAGGGTTAATCTAAGGGTCTAAAACACAACCTAATCCTATAAATACACCCTAAGACTACCCTAATCCATACTAAAATAGAATCTATGCCATCATGCCGCCAAAATGCAACTTAGAAGGAGCCTCCACTAATTAGAGAAGAGGATTGCAAGCTAATCAACTACTAATCCACCTCTACTTCAACTCTAGCAACTATCTAAGGAGCTAATCTTGGAGTTTGTGAGTTTCTATCACTTTAATAACCAATTGCTAAACTAAGTAGATGAGATGTGATGAGATGAGATCATATGGTTTTGCTTGCGGATCAATGGGTTTTAGGTCATATGTTATGATGCTAGTTTGCTAATCACTATGTTTAATACTTATTCATGATGACACTATGTTTATGCAAGTTAAGTGTTTGGGTTTATGCATGTTAAGTGGTGGGTTTTATGCATGCTAAGTGTTTGGTTTTATGCATGCTAAGTGTTTGGTTTTATGCAAGTTAAATGCTTGGTTTTATGCTAGAATCTTGTGTGAAATAAGTGACATGACATGCAAGTTTAACCTATGAGTTTGGATCTATAATATTCATAATCTATGCAAGTTGTTTGGATTAGTGATATGCATAACATATGCAAGTTTACACCTTTGTATGTCATACATACATATGCAAGTTTACCCCTTTGTATGACATAAGTACATGTGCAAGTTCATCCCTTTTATACCTATGACATGTATGCAAGTTGACACCTTTATGATAGGTCTATGACATGAACATTTAAGCAAGTTACCATCTTCATGACATATGTGATTCATGCAAGTTTGGGTTGGTTATTTATGCAAGTTGGGTTTATGGTCATATATGCAAGTTGACACCTTTTAAACCCATGATAATGCTAGTGATATGCTAAGTTGAACCCATTGTGTGTATGATGAATCTTCTCTTTTGAAGTATGTCATGTTAACGTATTTACGTGGGGACGATGGGGTAAAAATTAATGAACACATAAAATTGTGTGAAGTGGGTATGATTAAACATACCATAAAGTGGATGGACATAATTGGGAATTTACCTATTAAGTTAGATCTACCAATATTATGGAATTGGGAATTTACCTATTGAGTTAGGTCTACCCATATTCTTAAATATTTGTAATTAATTAGGGACAATTAATACAAATTATGGGGGTGATTAATTAGGTGTAATTAATCGACTAAGACACGAGGTTGGACCCTTTTGTAGCACAAGACTGCCCGGAACCGACCGGCAAATCCAGCGGCTACAAATGATTGGCCCAATGTGAGAGGTCTTAGTCATAAACTAAATACGTGACAAGTGTAAAGACACCAGGTTAGACTCTGTTATGGTGTAAGGCTGCCCGGAACCAACCGGCATATCCAGCTGCCATAAAAGACAGTCTAATGTGAGAGGTCTTTACAAAGGTTACGATCTTAATTAATTAAGAAACACTTAACCAAATTAGCATGTAGTGAGGCATGAGGGGTTAAGTGGGTGCCTTGGGTGGCATGTAGTAACTAGTGGGGGTGCCTTGGGAGGCATGAGGAAACTAGTGGGTTGCCTTGGGTGGTAATAGAAAATACGATTAGAATACTTAACCAAAGTGGAACATGTAATTAAACATGATTAAAGGGTTAAGTAAGTTCCTTGGGTGGCATGTGGGAATCAAGTAAGTGCCTTGGGTGGCATGTGGAAATCTAGTGGGTGCCTTAAGTGGTAATTGAAATATGATTAAATGACAAGCATAAGTAGTAGCTTGTGGGGGCCTTAAGTGGCAATTGAAATATGATTAAATGACAAGCTTAAGTAGTAGCTTGTGGGGGCCTTAAGTGGCAATTGAAATATGATTAAATGACAAGCTTAAGTAGTAGCTTGTGGGGGCCTTGAGTGGCAATTGAAATATGATTAGATGACTTAACCAAACCTTAACATGTAAGTGGGCATGATTATAAAAAGGGGTTAAGTGGGATGCACTAGATAAAATGACAAGCTTAAGTAGTAGCTTGTGGGGGCCCATTTCAACCAGTAACCCATATGTATCTTATTGGGCTCGACCCATGTCGAGGACGGGACACGCGTACTGGGCTTGACTATAAGAGGCCAAAACGGGGTAGCGGTGGCAACGCTAGTCCAACGGGTTTCATATGCGTGTGTGGACCCAGGCTGGTAAGTAAGACGTTGTTGCATCGTGTAGGTATAAGCCGTGCACCGTTGATATTATCAGGTTGCCACTTTGGGGAATGATACACCCCACTGTGGGGCCAGCACGGGTATCTACGTTAGGGAGCCGATCGCTTGGGGAGTAGTGGGTACACCTAGTGGAGATAGGGGCAGACGGCACCTATGTAGTCAGCTAGGGGTACACGAAACTACTATTAAAAATTACTAAGTACACTTAGTGGGATCAACCTTAAGTAGGAATTACCCTTGGGTGGGTAGAACTGGTGTGGTGCAGTATAGGAATTACCCTTGGGTGGGTAGATCTGGGGTGGTGCAGTGTAGTAATTATCCTTGGGTGGGTAAATGCGTCTTTACGGCTATCTTAGTTCATCCTAAGTCTAGTTGGCTGCTTAGTGTAGCCATTTATCCCCAGTCGTTACCGTATATCAAGCTCATGTCTTACTCTGGTTACTTTAATGATTGTATTGTTAAAGTTATAGGACTCGCTCAGACTTATGTCTGACCCCGTTGTTTTTTTATCTTTTTCCCAACCCTCAGGTTATCAGAGTGGGCCTAGCACTAGTGGGCTTTGATCAGACTGCTTTATCTATCTTTTGGAGCTTGAACCGTTGATGTAAAGCTCAGTTTATCTTTTCTATTATGGCTATGAAGTTATGTAGTAGGATTATGTACTTTTGTTTTATCAGGATGGATATTATGTACTTGACTCTTGTTTATGGTTTTGGTGTAACCAAACATGTTTTACTTTCCGCTGCAATGAAATGATGTTTTAAATTCTCGAGTATTACTTATATCTGTCTTGTTGTAATTTTTCTGTTCTATATTCACTTAAAATACTCCACCGATGTTATGGCATTCCCTTAGTGAGTGACCGTAGCGGGTGTGGGGTGTTACATGTAAACTCTGGATTTCTCAGTAGAATTCCAAGCAAAAGGACTGGGTGGCACATGGGTTACCAAACACTCAATAGAAACTGGGTTCAAAATAATGTGAGGGTTGGAGTGGGAGCTACAAGGGGAATGAGGAGAAGCTAAGAGATAAGAAAAGGCAACAAAGTAGAATTAGGAACTACCTTGAGACCCAATGACAAGATGGAGGCTTTGACATCGGAACTTTAGACAGTGGAGGAGCCGAGGGAGGAAGCTAGTAAGAGGTGGCTAGATGACTAATGATCGACAAGTAGTACAGATGTCAGTTTCCTAACCATAACAAACCCGGACCTCAACAATAATAACCAGGGAATCTGAACTTCTATAGAAGATGACAGAGCCTTCATCGGGAAACTTCAATAAGGAATTTAGCATAGATGTAACAACCCGTAATTCTGTAACACTAGGATTCACAAATCAGGGCAGAGTTAAAAGTTAATATCAAAATAAAGGGAAACGAGCTACGCCATTGCGTTCGTCTCGGAATTCTGCATGAAAACGAGTCCGAGTTTGCGTAAATCGGAGTCTGTATGAGGAAGATATGGCCTCCGGAAGATTCAGCGAAGTTCAAATTTCAAAACAGGTCAAGTTCAAAATTCAAATCGGACCCAGATTGGGCTGGGCGGGAATTTTTCCGCCCAAGGCACCCAGGTCGACTGGGTAGTCGACCTGGGGGTCGACCCCCCTGCTTTTTCCAGTTTTCTGCATCTGGTTCGTTCTTCTGTATCTGGACGCCATTCTGACCAGATTCGTTGACTTCTACACTATATAAACAACCCTAGTCTTCTTCTCTATTCACAATTCTCCTCTACCCTTATGCTGCAAAGATTCTTAGTGAACATGGCTTCTTCTCCTCCACTTAATTAAAATATAAATAGAATAATATATATATATATATATAATGAATCAAGACGAGGAGATGCTGCTAAAAAACTTTCAAGAAGAGGTTCAAGTCAGGCTAGGATTTCAAGTGAAGAATCGAAGGCTAGCTCAAACGGTTTCGAGCAACGTCGCACGAATCATAGCAACACCATCTTTCTTTTCTAATCTAAATCTCTATAAGTCAATTATTTCTAGATTTGAACGTTTCTCTCTGTTCGTGACATGAATTAAAGGAATAAAAGAATATGCCAAATCTTTCTATTCGAATCTGAGCCTACGTCTTTGGACCTAATTAAGAACTGTTATGATTTGATGACTAATTAGGCCTTGCCTATGACTGTGAACATTGCCTATGACTATAAACATTGCCTATGACTGTGGACAGTGCCTATGACTATGAACATTGCCTATGACTATGAACATTGCCTATGAACATTGCCTATGACTGTGACTGTGACTATGAGGATTATTCCCTTGACCATGAACACAAGCCTATGCCTTTAATTAGGAAAAATAAACTATTGCCTATGACATAAAAAGAACAACTGTGATTCATGACTAGGAAAGTGTTGCTTAAGTTTTGTGACTGTGAAATTGGTTCTAAACCTGATTTTTCTATTCTGTCTATTCTTGGTTTCTTTGGTTTTAGACCTTGGGAATTTACCTATTAAGTTAGGTCTACCCATGTTCTTGAACCTACGCCTCTATTCTGTCTATTCTTGGTTATAGACCTTGGGAATTTACCAATTAAGTTAGGTCTACCCATGTTCTTGAACCTACGCCTCTATTCTGTCTATTCTTGGTTATAGACCTTGGGAATTTACCTATTAAGTTAGGTCTACCCATGTTCTTGAACCGACGTCGTTATTCAACCCTTTTATGCCAGTTATTATGTCCATCTTTTGCATAGCAGCTTTGGTTCATTCCCTATTTTCTACGAATCTAGATTTATCTATAATCTAGATTGAATTACGATTATACGAACGGTGGGAATACGATTTGGGCAAAATATGAAATTTACTAAAAACATAGTTATAAACTAGGAAATTGGCATAAATGGGGAACATGTATTATGGCATGTTTATAGGAATGCAAATTAGGTAAGTTTGATATGAGTTATAGATTGTGTAACCTGAATCTATTATCGACGTGTAAATCTAGCATTTACATGAAAAGTGAACTAGAGTAATAAGTCTAGTTTGGCATGAATTAGAATTGTTGAATCGGAATTGGATTAGCTAATTTGGCACGGTAAGTATATTAGCATAAGTTTGAAATTGGCCATAATTCGGAGTAATTGGCAGGTTTAGCAAAATCATGGTGTTACACATGGTATTAGAGCTGAAGGTTACCAGATCAGATAAAGGATTTGAAAATTTATTTTCAAAACGGTTTTAAAAGAAGCATTTTCAAGAGAAAAGATTTGTTTTAAAGGCATATTCCCCAAAAGCCATACGCACTATCTTCTCTTCCTCTGTTTAAATTCTTGTCTCCTTCTTTCTTGAGTCTCTGGGGCTCCTGGCTTCCTGGGAGGTAACCTCATCGAAGGGCAAAGTAGTGCCCGGCTTCCATCCATAGCCGTAGTTGTTTCATTTACGGGAAGTTTTCTTTCGAAGCTTATAGGGTTTTCCGGACGATGGAGGCAGTTTTCGAGAGATTTGTCAACATGACTACACACGGAAGGGGATGAGGAGTTTGGCTAAGGAGCATAACCCTAGGATGAGGAATTCATGGATGTAGACTTAGCACACGAAGAGAGGAAGAAATTATAAAACCTAAGACAAGAGGAAGTATCTTTACTAGGGTATGATAGGGCATATACTTAAGGACAAGGGCAAGAACGAGGACGAGATTTTCAGAAGGACAAGTACATGCTTTCGGCACCAAGCGTACCTAGGAGAAGGGTAGTCCGGTTGGAAGAGTCTAGTTTTCTGTTCATACTATTTCCTTAGGTTCTAGCGCTTCTCATTTGTTCATATCCACTTCCATAGTTGGGTCTCTGCACCATAGTACTTGTATAGTAGAAAGATCCCACTAGAGTCTCAAATCCAATTGGTGGTCCGACCAGTTTATTTTTGGTTAGTAGGGATTTGAGAATAGCTATCGAGTTTGCTTATATCATCTCATGAAGATCGTCTAAATTCAGGGGAGATATTCCTTGGGTGCTTGTCTGATATTGGTTTAGGCCTTTGGGGCTTGTACTTGAGGAATGTCGAGTTCGGTTTGGATGGTTTGCGTGAGAGATGAATAGTTGTGGCAGGCACTTCAAAGAGCACGTAGTGACCTTTCGACTCTTATAGTTATGGCATGGCGGATAAGAGGGAAACCTCTAATCATCTTAGTATGTATACCTGGTACCGTGATTGACATCTGTTTATTTTGGAAATGGAGATCCGGAACTTCACAATCGTGAAGTTAAATTAGTTATGATACAGTGGAGTAAAGCTCAAGAAGGCTAGATACTAGCATCATACCCTTTTCCTTGAGGGTGCATCCTTGATTTTCTTTTTGTAAGAGCTTTACGCATAATTGTTTCTCTCTTTCCAAAGTATATCCTCTAGGTCGTATCTTCGATCCTTAGGTAGAAGCCAATGGATGTAAACATGTATTTGAAACATGTTATGGTTGATGGTTGCAAGTGGTTGCTATTGATTGCTTGTGAATGCATATGCATACGTATTAGGCACTAGATCAGTTCAGACACTTTCATATTGCATTTACAGATATGTATTTGTTTGTAAATTGAACTTGATATGTTATCATATGGGTGTTGCATATGGATGAATGGCCTTGCACGCATATAGTATTTACATAACTAGGGATGCTTGCATACATGGTTGGACGCATGGCACTGACATGACTCGCATTAAGGAGGTTGACTGAATCAGTAGACCACCTGATTTTACAGTAGATAAAGACATATACACACTATATGCATATGAACATGAAAGCATTAGAAATATTTTAAGGACAATGGATGCCTGTGAGTGAATGGTTGAGTAGATGGGTGATTGGATGGTAGGACACATTCTTCCTAACTTGAAGATTTCGGTGACGAAATCCTTTTAAGTGGGGGAGAATGTAACACCCCGTAATTCTGTAACACTAGGATTCACAAATCAGGGCAGAATTAAAAGTTAAAGTCAAAATCATGGGAAACGGGCTACGCCATTGCGTTCATCTCGGAATTCTGCATGAAAATGCGTCCGAGTTTGCGTAAATCGGAGTCCGTATGAGGAAGATATGACCTCCGGAAGATTCAGCGAAGTTCAAATTTCAAAACAGGTCAAGTTCAAAATTCAAATCGGACCCAGATTAGGCTGGGCAGGAATTTTCCCGCCTAAGGCACCCAGGTCGACTGGGTAGTCGACCTGGGACACCCAGGTCGACTGGGTAGTCGACCTGGGGGTCGACCCCCTGCTTTTTCCAGTTTTCTGCACCTGGTTCGTTCTTCTGTATCTGGACGCCATTCTGACCAGATTCATTGACTTCTACCCTATATAAACAGCCCTAGTCTTCTTCTCTATTCACAATTCTCCTCTACCCTTATGCTGCAGAGATTCTTAGTGAACATGGCTTCTTCTCCTCCTCTTAATTAAAATATAAATAGAATAATATATATATAATAAATCAAGACGAGGAGATGCTGCTAAAAGACTTTCAAGAAGAGGTTCAAGTCAGGCTAGGATTTCAAGTGAAGAATCAAAGGCTAGCTCAAACGGTTTCGAGCAACGTCGCACGAATCATAGCAACGCCATCTTTCTTTTCTAATCTAAATCTCTGTAAGTCAGTTATTTCTAGATTTGAACGTTTCTCTCTGTTCGTGACATGAATTAAAGGAATAAAAGAATATGCCAAATCTTTCTATTCGAATCTGAGCCTACATCTTTGGACCTAATTAAGAACTGTTATGATTTTATGACTAATTAGGCCTTGCCTATGACTGTGAACATTGCCTATGACTGTGGACAGTGCCTATGACTATGAACATTGCCTATAACTATGAACATTGCCTATGAACATTGCATATGAACATTGCCTATGACTGTGACTGTGACTATGAGGATTATTCCCTTGACCATGAACACAAGCCTATGACTTTGATTAGGAAAAATAAACTATTGCCTATGACATAACAAGAACAACTGTGATTCATGACTAGGAAAGTGTTGCTTAAGTATTGTGACTGTGAAATTGGGTCTAAACCTGATTTTTCTATTCTGTCTATTCTTGGTTTCTTTGATTTTAGACCTTGGGAATTCACCTATTAAGTTAGGTCTACCCATGTTCTTGAACCTATGCCTCTATTCTGTCTATTCTTGGTTATAGACCTTGGGATTTACCTATTAAGTTAGGTCTACCCATGTTCTTGAACCTACGCCTCTATTCTGTCTATTCTTGGTTATAGAACTTGGGAATTTACCTATTAAGTTAGGTATACCCATGTTCTTGAACCGACGTCGTTATTCAACCCTTTTTATGCCAGTTATTATGTCCATCTTTTGCATAGCAGCTTTGGTTCATTCCCTATTTTCTACGGATCTAGATTTATCTATAATGTAGATTGAATTACGATTATACGAACGGTGGGAATACGATTTGGGCAAAATATGAAATTTACTAAAAACATAGTTATAAACTAGGAAATTGGCATAAATGGGGAACATGTATTATGGCATGTTTATAGGAATGCAAATTGGGTAAGTTTGATATGAGTTATAGATTGTGTAACCTGAATCTAGTATCGACGTGTAAATCTAGCATTTACATGAATAGTGAACTAGAGTAATAAGTCTAGTTTGGGATGAGTTAGAATTGTTGAATCGGAATTGGATTAGCTAATTTGGCACGGTAAGTATATTAGCATAAGTTTGAAATTGGCCATAATTGGGAGTAATTGGCAGGTTTAGCAAAATCATGGTGTTACAATAGACTAATTTCCTATAGGTAGTCATACTCTCATCAAAACATCTCAGCTTACCTAATATGGCAGGCAAGCCAACTAAACCAATTAGGGGTTGAAAAACAGAAGGGATACGAGAAAACTAAGTCTAGACTAAAATGGACAAAATCCGCGCTCTCGCACTCAAGGCTGACGGAGTTTATCTAGTCACTATAAAAGAATTGCCTTCGATGAAAGAATGTTCAAAATGGATAACTTTAAGTCGCTCTTCCTCCAAAGATAACTTGAAGTAGTACATCGAATCTAGAAAGATAACTTGGTGGTACCCTCTAAGCTTCCAAAATGGTGACAATGTTCTCTGTTCAATCTTTTTTCTATTGGATCCAAAAATAATCTAACTATATAACCTAACCAAAATTTTGATCCTGCTTCAATTAGCTCAAAGGTAATATATTGAATAGAATTAATTCATAGTAAATATATATTAATACAATGAAATTATAGTACATTTGGATTTATACTATTTTTTATATTGCAATATTAATAATTAAATTAAATTAAATTTTCTTATGAACATATTGATTTTGTAGTTGTGGGTTCTGATGGTATTATGGGCCCTCCTCCTGAGGTTTACGTAGTAGGAGAAGAATTTTGGAAGGATTACTTAGTGGGTTTTTTCTTGGACTCTAATCCCTTGTACTCTATTGTTAAAAATAAGTGTGGTAAAGCTTTCCAAATTAAAGGTAGTCTCTAGGTTTACATGGATAGGTCAATGTACTTTTTCAAGTTCTCTAGGCTGGATGAACAGCTCCTTGCTCTGAGTTCGGATCCGATCTTTATTTCAGGCAAGCCTTTCACTATGACTACGTGGAGTCTGCCAGTTGATCGTGCTAGAGACCAGGTGTTATCAATTCCAGATTAGATATATTTCTCACATATTTTGTCTATGTTGCATTCTTTAGTTGGTTTGAATTGGCTAGTAAATAATATTGGAAAATCGAAGTGTTTTGACAACACCACGGTTGTTCTGAAAACCAAAATATAATACACTACAACCATGCTTTAAGATAATAAATTAAGTATAATTAAATATTCAGAATTAAGCGAAACCGGTATTACCGTTGCGTTTGTCTCCGAATTCTGGTTTAGATAGACCCCAAGTTTATGTAAAACAGATAATGTATGAAGATGTTATGGTCATTAGAAGTTTGTATGCACATAAGTAGATTATATATGAATATAAATTAAAAATAATTCTAGAATCGCGAACGAAGTAAGCGGGAAAACAAAGCAGGAAATGAACTCGTTGTGGGGAGACCCACGTCCATCCCGGGTCGACCCAGGGGTAGGTGGGCCGACCTACTCCAGATCCGAGCGGATTCGAAGTACGAACCTAGATTGTTATGTGACCCTTTTCACTGCTGACTCAACACTAATTGTACGAACTTGATTTAAAACCTAGAATCTAAAGGCTGGGATTGACTCTGTGCATGTATAAATAGATGGCATCTCCCATTTCCAATTCACAACTTCTTCATATCTTCTTCCTCTATGAAACTACTATGAAATAAAAATAAAAATGGGGGAATGTTGCTAAGCCTTGGATCAAACAGAGACAACATCAGGACCTGCATACATACAACTTGATTGAACTTGGACTTTTTCTACAGCTTAGTGTTGTATATATACGAGATTTATTCTCTTCTTCATCAAGACCCTATGAGTTCCTCTCATTTACAGATATGATTTCTTAGACTTTAAACATGACAGTTAAATAAAATTGGGTTAGGGTATACAGTGTTAGTAAGATAAGAGTTATACATGTTTTCACTGTTAATCACTTATTATGTATGTTCAGTATAACATATGCATGTAATAGTTATATGTATCTATTTTCCTTTTCCCTGTTTATGTGTTTTAGTTTATTTCTATTCTTGCCTATATACCTATGTGATGTAATTCTATTCTTCTTCCTCTATTTTCCCTTTTTATTTTACGCTAAGCCTAGTCCTTTGGAAGCCTAGGCTATACCTAATTAGAGTGTGCGTATAATTGGGGCAATAATGAATGATATAAAAAGAGGAATTTAGGCATGTTGTAAATTGGGACTGTTTAACTATAATTTGAGAAAGGGATAATATACACATGTTTAGACTTGTTGTAAAATGATAAAAAGGGATAATATGCATACCTATTGTCATTTAGAAATGTAAATTATGCATACCTGCTGCCATTTAGAAATGTAAAATATGCATATCTACTGTTATTAGGAAATATAATTATGCATACCTGCGAGCATTTAGAAATGTAAAATATGCATATATGCTGTCATTTAAGAAATGTAAAATATGCATACCTGTTGTCACTTAGAAAGGTAAAATATGCATATCAGCTGTCATTTAAAAATGTAATTATGCATATCTGCTGATATTTAGAAATGTAAAATATGCATATATGCTGTTATTTAAGAAATGTAAAATATGCATACTTATTGTCATTTAGAAATGTAAAGTATGCATACATGATGTCATTAAGGAATATAAAATATACATACCTGTTGTCATTTAGAAATGTAAAATATGCATATTTGCTATCATTTAGAAATGTAAAATATGCATACTTGTATCATTTAGAAATGTAGAATATGCATACCTGCTGTCATTTAGAAATGTAAAATATGCATACGATTGTACTTGCTGAAATTTGAGGATAATATGCATACATACTATAATTTGCATATATGTAATGAAAATGGATAATATGCATGACTTAATATAGACATTAAGTAAGTAACATACTATGAAAATGTAAGTACCAGATGTAGGCTAGTAAACTGAATTACTGTATTATACATGTACATTTGGGCAGGTGCTTGTTTAGGGTAAGGGTTGTAGGCAAAATAACATTTACAGAACAATGTAATATTACAACCACACTTATTAATAAACCTAAACCTGCTATGTAAAACATGAGCACTAATAATCTAAGAGGTCCCTTGCTCTTACTGTTGTATCGGGTTTTGGGGACTCTTAAATCCTAGTTTTGGGGGCACGAGCTTTGGGGGTTTGGCTTGTGTCAATCTGCTATTTGGAATCCATTAATCAGCATCACTATTGGTATCTTGTTAGAGGGGGCCTCGCACTAGGAAAGGGCGAGGGCATGCTTTAATAAACTGGAGAGTAAGAGGTTCGCATGGGGGTGGTTACGGGTGCGTTCCGGCAGAGTAATGAGCATGCATAGGTACGAATAGGGAAGATAAGACGATATATGTAACACCCCGCGAATTCTATAACTGTGAAATTCACAAATTAAAGTATAATTAATTTCAAATCAAAGAACTAAGGGAAACGGGATACGCCATTGCGTTCGTCTCGGAAAAATACGCGAAATAGAGTCCGAGTTTTCGAAAAACGGAGTCCGTATGAAGAAAATATGGCCTTCGGAAGTTTCTGAATTAAGTTTAAAATTCAAACAGAATAAAATAGCTCAGAAAATCAAGTTTAAATTCCAAAATCGGGCCCAATGGGCCAGGGCGGAAAAACACCCGCCTAAGACACCCAGGTCGACTGGGCTGTCGACCTGGTCTAGCCAGGTCGACAGGGCTGTCGACAGGGCTGTCGACCTGGTCCAGAGCCAGGTCGAACCCAGCCCAACCTGGCTGGCCTATTCTATGTTGGTCGATTTTCTGTAGTCTGCTTTGTCATTAGGGCTAGGTGGCAGGCTCTAATTGGTCTCTCTTTAGGATGAATGGCTACGATCAAACCAAGCAACATCAATGGTCCTAATCAGTTCATAAACCCTATAAAAATGACCCTAGACTCAACCTAATCTATTCATTCAAAAATAAGAACAAAGCCGCCATGTTGCTGAGGAACGACTAAGAGTAGCCACCAATTGGAGAGAGGATTAGGAGGCAAATTCTAAAAGCATAAAGCAACTTAATCAAATCAAATCGCATCTCCAAATTCCTAAATTGGAGAATTCGCCACACAATTGTAAGTAGAGTATTATTTTGGTATGAACAAATAACTGTGTTGATTTGTATACTTGATTTGTGGCGATAAAGTAATTCATATTTGTGCGTTACTATGATTCTTATCGATTTGGAATATTGTATACGTTTGGATATTCTTGAATTATGTTATTTATTATGAAAACTACATGTTTGCGGTAGTTTTATGCAAGTATACGTTTGGAATATTCGCAAATTATGTAATCCATGTTGAAGCTACATGTATGTAGTTGATTAATTGAAATTCATGCAAGTTTGGGGTTTTGCTACTATGCCATCATAATGTATATTTTTGTACATAAATCATTTTGTACGTAATTGGAACAAATTTGGGTTATTATAGTTCATATGAAACTATGTTGAAACTTTGGCACCATGATCTATGTATTAAGCCATGCTTTTGTACTAGAAAACCTATTTGCAAATTTATGAATATGTCTGGGCTATGACTGATATTTTGCATAATTGAAATCCATGTTAGGTCTATATTGTTAACAAGAATTATATGATGACATATGTGGTACATAGCTAGGTTAGATTCAAAAATCCCTTTTGCAAGTTTGCATGACTAAAGTAAAAATCATGATCTCATGTTAGAAATATTTATGCCATGGTTATGTGAATAGATTTAAAATTATGATTAAGTTGAACTATACTTTTGTGTTAATAGCAAAAGTAAGCACCTTTTTAAACATGTAGTAATCTTATGAACATGATTTGCTTATGTTTGACATTATGCCTAAATAAAAATATAGGTTTATGTTGTAGTTAAGACTATGTGGCAATAATGATATCCAATTTAGGTTCTTAGCTTAACTACAAGTTTACATGCTTTGATTCATGTCACTTATGCCACTATGCAAGTACACCAGTTTCTGTTTTGTAGTTCCAACGTTATGTTGCAAGTTCATGCGTTCACATTCCCCTTTTTGTGTATGTAATCGTGCTTTAAGCCTCCCCTTTTCTTATGGCTAAGTTGGGCTTAAAAAGGCTAAGCCCAACATATATATAATAAACGGACGTGTTAAACAGGGGAAAATAACGTTGGGTTAAATTTATCAATAAATGAAAATATAAAGTAGAAGGGCCCAAATTCAAGTATGGGTTGGGCCCATGATTGGTGTAACCTTTACACCATTAACTTAATAATGGGCCGCAAATATTTACATATAAGAAAATAAAGAAGAAAGACAAAATATGTAAATGTAGAACATACGATGTGTTTAACCCGAGGTTGGATTGAGTTGTGATGTAAACCTGCCCGGAACAGCCCGGCTGTCCAGTAGTCACAACAATACCTATCCAATGTGGGAGGTTAAACATGGAGCCCAATAAGGACCCGAGGTTAGACTGAGTTGTGGCGTAAGACTGCCCGGAACGAACCGGCAACAGGCAGCCACAACAATACCTGTCTAATGTGAGAGGTCAAGGCTTTAATAAGACAATTAAGGCTGAGTCAGGATTGCTAGGATTAAGTGAACTAAAGACTTAATCAAAATGGAACATGCTAAACTAAACGGACTGGTGGGGGTTAGGTTAGAAAACACTTAACCAACTTAGCATGTTGGCTAGAGATAGAAAACCTAGTAACGGGGGACCCTTTTCAGCAGTAACCCTAGAAGGCGTATCATGATACCCTGAAACTAGGCAGGGTGAGGCACGATTACTGGGCTGATTGTAAGAGGTCAAATCGACGGCGGTGGTGTAGCGGTGTAGGTTCTAACGGGGTGCGGGCGTGCACACACTCCGGTGCAGAAAAATAAGGCACTGGACACCAGTAGCATACCTGTGCATTCTAGGATTGTGTCGGGCCGCCACCATGGGACTTGATACACCCCATGATGGGACCAGCATAGGTAACTACAACATCGGGGGCCGTAAGACACATGTAACTATGCGAGTAGGAGTCGATCATCATAGAATGGATCACATCACCCTGATTATGGGGTGCCAGTTGGAAACTAGTTTATATGGGTTCAGAGATTAACATGGGGTACGATAGTATATTCGACCCTAGACAACTTAACCAAGTTCTTGTTTATACTTATCATACCCAGTTCTTTATTCATAGACAGAATAGTACTAAACTTACTCAGGCTTTATGTCTGACTCTACTTTTCTTTCGTCTTCTTTTCTTCCGTTCCCCCCCCCCCCCCCAAGGTCCACAGGGAGGGAACACTGCAGCTTGACCAGCCTTAACATCCAGCTTGAAGAGGAGAAATGTATTGCTTGGACTTTTTCATTTTGAACTATGGCTTTGGACAACCACTAGGGGGCTTTTGCATTTTATCTATGTTTTATTTATGCTTCTTTAAATAATGTAATCAAGACAGATTATGAAAGTGTTATGTTTTTGGAAAAGATGTAAGACAATTATGGTGATGTTGTTGTAACACGTATTTGCTTTTATGGAATAAAAGTTATTGTTTTTCCGCTGTTTACAAATATGTGTTCTTATATCTGTCTTGTATATCTGTGACTTATACTTATAAACCTCCACCAAAATTAGGGCATTCCCTTTGAGAGTGACCCTAACGGAGGTGGGGTGTTTCACTTGGTATCAGAGCATAGGTTTACCAGATAAGATAAAAAGTTTTGAAAATTATTTTCAAAAAGGAAATTTAAAGAAGCAATTTTAGAAGAAAAATATTATTTTATTTTAAAAAGGCAAAGTCCACTCCCCAAAGCCATAGGTATTATCTCTTATCCTTCGTTTTGAACCTATCCTTTTTGTTTCAGCATGTCCGAAGAACTTAACTTGCCTGAAGGGGTGCCAATACCTGGTTGGTTTAGACGGTTCTTAGAAGCAAGGGCCACTCAGCCAGGTCCTACCGTTCCTCCTCCCCCAGCTGCAGGAAATCATCCAGCTGCAGCGGCACCTTTTCCTCCACCTCCTCCACGGGGAAACACGTTTGCTAAGATATGTAAAGATTTTAAAGCTATGGGAGGAAAGGATTTCCATGGAACTGATTCCTTCGTGGCAGCTAGAAATTGGCTGAAAGAAACGGAGGACCTATTCATCATCTTTGAGGTAGAGGATAGACAAAAAGTACAATTGGCAGTGTGGCTATTGAAGGGCGAGGCTTCCTACTGGTGGGAAGTCACTAATGCTGAAAGACTAGTGGAGACATGGGTGGACTTTAGGGCAAGGTTTGAGACTAAATTTCTCTCAGATGCGGAAAGAAGTTTGCAGTTGGAAAAGTTCTTATTTCTTAAGCAAGGGGACAAGACAGTCAGAGAGTATGTGAATCAGTTCGATGAGCTGGCTAGGTTTGGGCTTGACCTAGTCAACACCCCGCACAAGAAGGCTCTCCGTTTCATCAAAGGGTTGAATGAGCTATTACACAGTTTGGCCATGACCCATATACCCATGGGAGCCACATATGAAAGATTGGTGCAAATGGCATTGCTGAATGAAGAGGATAAGGGCAAGAAGGAGACAAAGGAAGAAAGCTCTCAAGGGAAGAAAGAGGGTTTGCAGCCTAAGAAGACAGACTTTAAGAAGGGCGGAAAAGGCAACAAAGAGAAGAGGAAGTGCAATTTCTGTGGCAAAGTGGGGCACTTAGTTAAGGACTGCCGGAAAAAGAAGGCCAAGGAGAATGGTGGGTGCTTTTCTTGCGGTGAGACAGGCCACAGGGCTAAGGACTGCCCAAAGAAACGAGGACAGGGGCAGAGGGCTGGATCCACCCCAGGGGCACAGGTTCATGTGCTGGAAGCGCCACCTCTGCAACAGAGAGGTATAAATACTTCTGTAGAAAGTGTAGTTTATCTTTATGATCACCCCATTCGCACTTTATTTGATTCTGGCGCATCACACTCCTTTATCTCGTCTGCTTTAGTAGAATCTCTGCACCTAAAAACTAGTATGGTAGAGGACCCCTTAATTGTTTCAAACCCAATTGGGGGCCCAACTCATTTGTCTATGATCTGTTTGGGATTGAAAATTTCTATTCTAAGTGTAGAATTTCAATGTAGTGCCTTTGTTTTGGGCTTTTCGGGTTATGGTTTGATTTTGGGTATGGATTGGCTATCCAGTAATGGGGCCATCCTTGATTGTGAGAAAAGGGTTGTTAGGCTCCTAACCCAGCTCGGTAATACTTTGGAAATTTCTTGTAATCCCTCGTATGCGGTTATGCTTAGTTATCTTGAATCGCTAGATGCCTCTGTTGAAAATTTGCAATCAGTTAAAGTGGTCCGGGAATATCCGGATGTCTTCGAAGAGGTGAAGGGCTTGCCTCCGAAGCGGGAAATAGACTTCCGCATATATCTGGTAGATAATGCAAAGCCCGTTGTGTTGCCCGTTAGACACATGGCTCCACGAGAAAGGAAAGAGCTCAGTAAACAGATTAAAGAGCTTCTAGAAAAGGGGTTCATTAGGAGGAGCATTTCAGAATGGGGCGCTCCAGTGGTGTTCGCTAAAAAGGCGGATGGTTCACTTCGTCTATGTGTTGACTATAGGGAGCTCAACAAGCTAACGAAAAAGAATAGGCACCCGCTCCCTAGAATTGACGATTTGTTTGACCAGCTTGTAGGAGCATCTGTTTTCTCCCAACTCGATTTAGCAACCGGTTTTCATCAGCTAAGGGTGGCTGAAGATAGCATCGATAAAATGGCGTTTAGAACCCCAGACGGCTTCTTTGAATGGCTTGTCATGCCTTTCGGCTTGACAAATGCACCTGCTTACTTCGTGGACCTGATGAGTAGGGTATTTAGAGATTTCCTCAACAAATTCGTAGTGGTCTTCGTAGATGATATCCTTATCTTCTCAAAGAGTGAAGAGGAACATGCTCAGCACTTAAGGGCAATCATGGAAACTTTGCGAGTCCATCAACTAAAAGCCAAATTCTCCAAATGCCACTTTTGGAGAGAAGAGGTGAGGTTCCTTGGGCACATAGTATCCAAACAAGGGTTAGCAGTGGACCCTGCTAAGGTAGTGGCGGTACAGGATTGGAAGACACCAAGGAATGCAACTGAGGTCCGAAGCTTTCTAGGACTAGCAGGTTTCTATCGAAAATTCATAAGGGATTTTGCGAAAATCTCAGCTCCACTCACGAAATTGACTAAGAAGAATCTAGTGTTCAATTGGGATTTGGATTGCGAATTTGCTTTCCAACGACTGAAAAGGGCTCTTATAATAGCCCCAGTTTTGACGCTGCCAGATGGGAGCAAGATGTTCACTGTTTATACGGATGCATGTGGGACAGGGCTAGGCGCCGTCTTAATGCAAGAAGGAAGGGTAGTAGCTTATGGCGGGAGGCAGTTGAAAGTGCACGAAAAGAACTACCCAACCCACGATCTTGAGTTAGCCGCTATCGTCTTTGCACTCAAGTCTTGGCGACACTATCTCCTAGGTGAGAAGTTCGAACTTTACACTGACCATAAATCGTTGAAATATCTTTTCTCGCAGAAGGATCTTAACTTGAGGCAACAAAGATGAATGGAGTTTCTTGCCTCATACGATTTCGAAATCTCCTACACTCCGGGCAAAGGCAACGTAGTGGCAGACGCGTTGAGCCGAAAGAAATTGACCCTAAGCCCGTTGTTTGTTGAAAGACAAAGCCTAGAGTTTATAGCCAGCTTCGACTTTAGGCCTTCCTCCGATTTCGTACCAGGCTTGCTAGCATCTCTCGAAGTGCGCCCAACTTTAGTGGATTCAGTAGGGACAGCACAACGCGAAGACCCTCAGCTTGTGGAAATAATTGATAGGCTAATTAGGGGTGAGACTTCAAGTCACCTCAACAGATACTCCATCGACGATAAGGGTTTGCTAAGGCGAGACGGAAGACTGTGCGTCCCACAGACAAAAGATTTAGTAAAGAAGGTTCTCGAGGAAGCACATCACTCCAAAATGACGATACACCCAGGCGGAGATAAAATGTACAAAGATATAAAAAGGACTTTCTTCTGGAACGGCATGAAAAAGGACGTGGCAGAATTCGTTTCTAAGTGTATGGTGTGCCAACAGGTTAAGGCGGCACAAAAAAAGCCTGGCGGACTACTACATCCTCTGGAGGTCCCGCAGTGGAAGTGGGATAGCATCTCAATGGACTTCATCGATGGGATGCCTAGGTCTAGGAGAGGCAACACTAGCATTTGGGTAATAGTGGATAGGCTTACTAAAAGCGCCCACTTTTTACCTGTCAAAAGTAAAAGAACTGCCTCATCCCTAGCATCACTTTACCTTAAGGAAATCGTTCGACTCCATGGAATACCATCTAGCATTGTTAGTGACCGAGACCCCATCTTCACCAGTGAGTTTTGGCGGAGTCTGCAAGAAGCAGTAGGAACGCAGTTATGCTTGAGCACAGCCTATCATCCCCAAACCGACGGCCAAACAGAGAGAGTGAACAGAGTTTTGGAAGACCTTTTAAGACTGTGCGTCCTTGACTTCGGAGGGACATGGGAAGACCACCTTCCTTTGGTGGAATTTGCCTATAACAACAGCTATCAAGCAACCATCGGAATGGCGCCCTTCGAAGCTTTATATGGAAGACCGTGCTGATCGCCCACTTGTTGGTGGGAGTCTACGGATAAGCTCATACTTGGACCAGATATGATCCGAGAGACTTCAGAGAAAGTAGACTTAATACGAAGAAGGATGAAGACGGCCCAAGACAGACAAAAGTCCTATGCCGACAAGAGAAGGACCGACCTTGAATTTGAGGTTGGAGACAGAGTTTTTCTCAAGGTATCTCCGCTAAGAAACGTTGTTCGTTTTGGAACCACAGGAAAACTGGCACCAAGGTTCGTAGGGCCATTCCCTATCATCGAGAAAAATGGGAAAATGGCTTATAGATTAGAGCTACCCGAGAAGTTGGCTGGAGTCCACAACGTTTTTCACGTTTCACATCTCCGAAAATGTCTACATGAGTCTGCTGAAGTGGTAGAGCCAAATATCCTCGAAGAGGCCGAAGTGGAGCGCGAAGCAACCATAAGAAAAGTTCCAACCCGCATATTAGGAACGGAAGTGAAGAAGCTACGCAACCGCGAAGTCAGGCTCGTCAAAGTCCAGTGGAGCGACGCCGAGGGAGATGCGACTTGGGAAACTGAAGCTAGAATACGCACTGCCTACCCTTTTCTGTTCGAGGGTACATCCTTGATCTTTCCTTTTCCTTAAGTTGCGCTTTTATCTATCTTTTTAGGTATATTTCCTCGACCTTATCTTTTAGGTAGAAACCCTTTGGATGGAAACATGTAATTGAAACATGTTATGGATGATGGTTGCAAGTGGTTGCAAGTGATTGCTAGTAGTTGCTCGTGGTTGCATATACACACACAATCTAGGTTTTAGATCGGCTCAGTCACTTCATATTGCATATGCATATATGTTTGCATTCGTATATGATTGAACTCTAATGTGTTGTCATGTGGATGTTGCATTTGTATTGAATGATTATGCACTCATGTAGAATCAAGAATAGGAAAATTTGCATACATAATGGATTCATGGCACTTACATAATTTGCATTAAGGAGGTCAACTGAATCAGTAGACCGCCTGATTTTGCATTAGATAAGTACATGTACACACACACTTTGCATATGATCATGAAGCATTAGAAGTCTTTTAAGGACAATGGATGCTCGTGTTTGATGGATGAGTAGATGGATGTTAGGATATACATTCCTCCTAACTTGAAGATTTCGGGGACGAAATCCTTTTAAGTGGGGGAGAATGTAACACCCCGCGAATTCTATAACTGTGAAATTCACAAATTAAAGTATAATTAATTTCAAATCAAAGAACTAAGGGAAACGGGATACGCCATTGCGTTCGTCTCGGAAAATTACGCGAAATAGAGTCCGAGTTTTCGAAAAACGGAGTCCGTATGAAGAAAATATGGCCTTCGGAAGTTTCTGAATTAAGTTTAAAATTCAAACAGAATAAAATAGCTCAGAAATTCAAGTTTAAATTCCAAAATCGGGCCCAATGGGCCAGGGCGGAAAAACACCCGCCTAAGACACCCAGGTCGACTGGGCTGTCGACCTGGTCTAGCCAGGTCGACAGGGCTGTCGACCTGGTCCAGAGCCAGGTCGAACCCAGCCCAACCTGGCTGGCCTATTCTATGTTGGTCGATTTTCTGTAGTCTGCTTTGTCATTAGGGCTAGGTGGCAGGCTCTAATTAGTCTCTCTTTAGGATGAATGGCTACGATCAAACCAAGCAACATCAATGGTCCTAATCAGTTCATAAACCCTATAAAAATGACCCTAGACTCAACCTAATCTATTCATTCAAAAATAAGAACAAAGCCGCCATGTTGCTGAGGAACGACTAAGAGTAGCCACCAATTGGAGAGAGGATTAGGAGGCAAATTCTAAAAGCATAAAGCAAATTAATCAAATCAAATCGCATCTCCAAATTCCTAAATTGGAGAATTCGCCACACAATTGTAAGTAGAGTATTATTTTGGTATGAACAAATAACTGTGTTGGTTTGTATACTTGATTTGTGGCGATAAAGTAATTCATATTTGTGCGTTACTATGATTCTTATCGATTTGGAATATTGTATACGTTTGGATATTCTTGAATTATGTTATTTATTATGAAAACTACATGTTTGCGGTAGTTTTATGCAAGTATACGTTTGGAATATTCGCAAATTATGTAATCCATGTTGAAGCTACATGTATGTAGTTGATTAATTGAAATTCATGCAAGTTTGGGGTTTTGCTACTATGCCATCATAATGTATATTTTTGTACATAAATCATTTTGTACGTAATTGGAACAAATTTGGGTTATTATAGTTCATATGAAACTATGTTGAAACTTTGGCACCATGATCTATGTATTAAGCCATGCTTTTGTACTAGAAAACCTATTTGCAAATTTATGAATATGTCTGGGCTATGACTGATATTTTGCATAATTGAAATCCATGTTAGGTCTATATTGTTAACAAGAATTATATGATGACATATGTGGTACATAGCTAGGTTAGATTCAAAAATCCCTTTTGCAAGTTTGCATGACTAAAGTAAAAATCATGATCTCATGTTAGAAATATTTATGCCATGGTTATGTGAATAGATTTAAAATTATGATTAAGTTGAACTATACTTTTGTGTTAATAACAAAAGTAAGCACCTTTGTAAACATGTAGTAATCTTATGAACATGATTTGCTTATGTTTGACATTATGCCTAAATAAAAATATAGGTTTATGTTGTAGTTAAGACTATGTGGCAATAATGATATCCAATTTAGGTTCTTAGCTTAACTACAAGTTTACATGCTTTGATTCATGTCACTTATGCCACTATGCAAGTACACCAGTTTTTGTTTTGTAGTTCCAACGTTATGTTGCAAGTTCATGCGTTCACATTCCCCTTTTTGTGTATGTAATCGTGCTTTAAGCCTCCCCTTTTCTTATGGCTAAGTTGGGCTTAAAAAGGTTAAGCCCAACATATATATAATAAACGGACGTGTTAAACGGGGGAAAATAACGTTGGGTTAAATTTATCAATAAATGAAAATATAAAGTAGAAGGGCCCAAATTCAAGTATGGGTTGGGCCCATGATTGGTGTAACCTTTACACCATTAACTTAATAATGGGCCGCAAATATTTACATATAAGAAAATAAAGAAGAAAGACAAAATATGTAAATGTAGAACATACGATGTGTTTAACCCGAGGTTGGATTGAGTTGTGATGTAAACCTGCCCAGAACCGCCCGGCTGTCCAGTAGTCACAACAATACCTATCCAATGTGGGAGGTTAAACATGGAGCCCAATAAGGACCCGAGGTTAGACTGAGTTGTGGCGTAAGACTGCCCGGAACCAACCGGCAACAGGCAGCCACAACAATACCTGTCTAATGTGAGAGGTCAAGGCTTTAATAAGACAATTAAGGCTGAGTCAGGATTGCTAGGATTAAGTGAACTAAAGACTTAATCAAAATGGAACATGCTAAACTAAACGGACTGGTGGGGGTTAGGTTAGAAAACACTTAACCAACTTAGCATGTTGGCTAGAGATAGAAAACCTAGTAACGGGGGACCCTTTTCAGCAGTAACCCTAGAAGGCGTATCATGATACCCTGAAACTAGGCAGGGTGGGGCACGATTACTGGGCTGATTGTAAGAGGTCAAATCGACGGCGGTGGTGTAGCAGTGTAGGTTCTAACGGGGTGCGGGCGTGCACACACTCCGGCGCAGAAAAATAAGGCACTGGACACCAGTAGCATACCTGTGCATTCTAGGATTGTTTCGGGCCGCCACCATGGGACTTGATACACCCCATGATGGGACCAGCATAGGTAACTACAACATCGGGGGCCGTAAGACACATGTAACTATGCGAGTAGGAGTCGATCATCATAGAATGGATCACATCACCCTGATTATGGGGTGCCAGTTGGAAACTAGTTTATATGGGTTCAGAGATTAACATGGGGTACGATAGTATATTCGACCCTAGACAACTTAACCAAGTTCTTGTTTATACTTATCATACCCAGTTCTTTATTCATAGACAGAATAGTACTAAACTTACTCAGGCTTTATGTCTGACTCTACTTTTCTTTCGTCTTCTTTTCTTCCGTTCCCCCCCCCCCCAGGTCCACAGGGAGGGAACACTGCAGCTTGACCAGCCTTAACATCCAGCTTGAAGAGGAGAAATGTATTGCTTGGACTTTTTCGTTTTGAACTATGGCTTTGGACAACCACTAGGGGGCTTTTGCATTTTATCTATGTTTTATTTATGCTTCTTTAAATAATGTAATCAAGACAGATTATGAAAGTGTTATGTTTTTGGAAAAGATGTAAGACAATTATGGTGATGTTGTTGTAACACGTATTTTCTTTTATGGAATAAAAGTTATTGTTTTTCCGCTGTTTACAAATATGTGTTCTTATATCTGTCTTGTATATCTGTGACTTATACTTATAAACCTCCACCAAAATTAGGGCATTCCCTTTGAGAGTGACCCTAACGGAGGTGGGGTGTTTCAATATAACACCAGTAAATAGGTCTGTGTCGTTTAATTGTTGAGTTAGGGAGTGATACACCCTATTGTCGGGGCTGATGCAAGGTATTTACGTAGTAAAGAGTCGATCGCTTCGGTAGTAATTAGGGAACATCTAATCCTACTGATTGTGTAATTAGGTTAACACCTAATATGGTTATGTAATTAGGGTACGCCTAATCCTGTTGTTTAATTCTACTGTTAATCCTGCTGATGCGTAATCATGTTGAACTTGTTATACTAGTATTGGTGCAGACATAAGACATATATGTTCATACATACCTATTTAAAGACATAAAGGTGAAGCATTGCTCGTCATAGTTTATTCCCGTCTATCATGTTGTTCTGTTTAGTTCACCTATTACCTTATGCGACACTATACCTCTCTTATCCATCCTTATTTACCTATCTGGCCCTTTTTCTTTCGTCTCTTTCTTCCTTTAACCCCTCAGGTCATCAGAGTGGAAGCACTCAACAGTGACTAGGATTTTCTGTAGCAGCTTGGACTTGGATTTCTTGAGATGTATCGTTTTGTGTTGCTCTCTACTTTAGTTTGGCTTATGGCAAGGGGTATGATTTTATGTACTCTGATATTTTATTTCATGAGATGTTTAAGGCAGATTTGAGACATGTGGTTAGTTGTAACTATTTTTGGATGTACCTTTGAAACTATGTTTTATTTTCAGTAATGAAGTTAAAAATATGTTGCTTATTTTATCATTCTTGCAAATTTTCTGTAATGATTACCTATTGCGCTTCATGAAACTTAATGCATTCTCTTATGAGTGACATTAACGAACGTGGGGTGTCACGGTTGCTAGGGAGAAGATTATGTATGCCAAGGCACTTGTTGAAATTTCTTTTATTAGGCCTCTTCTAAATAAGATTAAATTTATAATTATCGAGGGTTATGTTGCGAAAGTGGTAGTTCGTTGTGATTGGAAGTATGGTATTTGCATGTCTTGTCAATCATTTAGTCGTACTATGGAATCTTGTCTGGTTAGCTCTTATGTGCAGTGTTTTGCCCTTTTGCCTCTTGCTGATAGATCTCTGCTTTCTCGTCCTGAGTTCAAGTGGCTTCCCAAAGTTTGTCCGCCTAGGGATATTCCTCCACCTCTGCCTCGTCCAAAGCCTGAGGTGGACATTGGTTTGAATAATGAAGTCGAGGTAGGTTCAGGTTCTAATGATATTTTATGGTGTGCTTATGACCAGGTATGAGTACATAGACATTTAGATATGAGATATTCTCCTAGCACTAATACTTTCTTTAAGTTTATCACAAATGATTTTTCTAACCTGAGATGCCTTATATATGAGATCGTTGAAGATTGTGTAGAGCTTATCACAAAGGGAGAAATTGGTGAAAGAAATAAATCTGAGTTTTATGAGATTACTCGGGATATAAACTTTGTTTTTCGGGCTCCAAATCTATGCTATGTGCCTAAGCTAGCCTTGGCTTTCTCGCTTTACATTTATGTCTTTGGCCCTCCTAACGATTCCAGTAGATCCTCCTCAGCTAATGTGGCCTAGTTTTTATAGTTATTTAGTACTGTAGACATCCTGTCTAACTATTTTGTGTATCTTTTTATATGGTACTTTTACATACTGTAATAGTTGAAGCTTACTCCTTCACTCCTAGTTTATCGTATAGTGTTCTGGTACTTCAAACCAGTTTTGGTTGTTTTGTGCCTAACCAAAACTTCATTTACCTTCTTTTCTTTTTCTAATAAAGTGGTACACCCATTATAAAATGGTTGCTTTGCCGAAAAAATGCTTGTATATGTTTACAATTTATCATAATACACGTTTGCATTTAATTACATATATACAGATTTAGTCAATATTTTACTTTAATTCATATGTATATTTAAAATAAATAAAATAGAATTTACCATAAATTTGTAATTAAATATAGGTATATATACATATATAATTATTTGATATTTATAATTATAAGTTGCACATATTTGAACAACATATAACACATGTATAGTGAGTTATGCAGTTAAAGGGCTTAGTGATTCTATAGCGGTAGAGAATAAAAAAGATGTAGCATAGATAAAGAAGGATACAATAGGGATGCAAAAAGTTCATTAGGTATAAAGTAAAATGTTTAAGACTAATAAATTATTGTTCTCACAACATTAATGTAGATGAAACTAATATTATTTAATTTTATATAAAAAATCAAATAATATTATGGTTATGCATTCTTGGTTAGAGGATTAAAATATTTTTCTAACATATATTAGACACTTATGCCTTGAAATTACCGTTTTATACTAGCTTTTTTGATATTTTTAACGAAAAAACTAGTCAAATTAGTAAAGTCCCGTAATTTTAATGATTTAATAAATAATTTATTTAATTATTTAAATAGTGGTTTGATAATTTAAATGGTTTAAATTCAAATATTATGAATATTTAATTATTAAAAATAATGGTGTAATAATATTTAATTCTGAAATAGTTGGAAATAGTGGAATTCACAATAGTATGTGAATTGGATAACATAAGAGATTTAATTCAGTATATAATTGAACTATTATAACGAATTTATTTATCTAAACGACCATTGAACGTATTAATTATAATATAATTTAAATCGAGTTTATAACGTCGCGGTAGTTCGTAATACGAATAATTGAACTTCAATTGAATGTACAAGATTCGTTATAAGTTGGATTTCTTCGAAACAAGAAATATTCGAATCTGTTGGACTATATATTTCTAATGAAAGTGAAAAATGGGGATTTTATCTTATAGATTGTGAGTTATGTCCAAATCAAATTTTCAGAAAGTCGCTATGGAATCGTTTATAAGCCATAACAGATTATTAATTATAATTAAATATTGGTTTCGAATTTGGACAAGATTTTTGAGAGGTATTCTTATTTTTATTTATAGAATTTTTCAGAAAATTTTATTTTGGAAAATAATCAACTTTTTCAGTTGAGGTAATTTGCACCCTAAACCAGCATTTTTGGGTTTCATAAAATAAGCTAACCTATTTATATTATTATTGTTTTGGATCATGATACATCGCTTGACACGGTCATATTTTTATTCTTGTCTATAGCAGTCCGTATGTGGATCAAATTTTAAGCAGTAGAGACCCTTATTTTTCTAACTAAAAATATATAGAGAAATATGTCATAACAGTAAAGGATTGCATTGATCTCTTGGACACACGCGTGCACTAAATTAAATAAAGTAAATGAAATATACACATATTTATTCCTTTTCTTCTAAGCTTTGTACCCATCCCATCTTTCAGAGACTCGGCCTATGTTAAATATAATCACAATACTACCTTGTATCTATAACTAGCCGCATGTATTAACTGCAAAGTGTCTCCTCTTCACACCACTGAAGTGATACGTCGTTTCCTTTGTTTTTAAGTTGCTTAGCTATTAAGTGTTAGTACCTATATTTAATTTCATTTCCTTGGTGGCCAAGTAGTATTGCTATATATACATGGTCATAGAGGGGCTTTACTTTTTCCCAATTGCTTAACTAAATGGTCACGCAAAGTTTTCTTCTTCTTCTTCTTCTTCATTTCTTGTTTTCACTCCGTGCAAGTATACAGGGAGGTTGTTGCATGAGTTTTAATATTGAAAGTGGAGAGTTTGAGGTGAAGTAAAAATCGAGGATAGCTAATATGGTGTATTTATGAAATGATGTTTAAAATTTGCCGCAATGTTTTAGGAACGTGGTTCAAAATCTGGATGCAGGTAGGAGATGGAAGAACCAAGCATGTAGGTTTAGAGGAGAATTTTTGTTGGGATATATTTGTCTAAGTTATTGTAGAGGGGGAAGGGAGGACGTCGAACCGTATATTTTGAAGAATGAAATAGTAATGGTGATCGAAGGTTGCTAAATGACGTGCGGGTTCCTGATGTTTGAATGGTGGAAGGAAGTTGACAGGACAGGTTTCCAATAAGAAGGAAATGACGGTGAAACGAAGATGAATGGATGGAGGGAAGTTTCTGTTAATGGTGAAGAGTTGAGGCGGGATTGCGTGGGCATGGAGAGTGGGAGCCTGCGTGTTCGTAGGCAGAAGTATAACTATTACTGGAAGCTTTTGTTTGTGAAGAAGAGGAGGGTAAAGGATGAGTATGGGTTGTATTTGGGTTGAACTCGGTGAAATAATAATAATACTGGAAGGGGGTGTATGTGAATACGGGAGGGATAGAGTTTTAGTTGGATAATGGCATGATTATGTGGTTCGTATTACTAGGAGCGGAATATGAACTGAAGAAGACGCGTACCGTTTCACACGGGTTGGTTATGGTATGGGCCGATTTAATTATTAAGCCCAGTTTTTGTAAACGAAAGAAAAAAATTGAAGAGGAGTGTTCTTATTCAAATGGAAAAAAGAGATGGAAGGTTCAATAGTGAAGACGGTGTACTGCTGGAATGGGTGGGAAGGCATATGGGCCAGTTAAAAAGAAATGTGAGGCCCATTTTTATTTATAATTTTATTGTTTAATTTTAAACTATATAACATATTAAATTTGTAAACTTCATAACTTAGGCATACGATATCGAAATTCAACAAAACTGGATCTGTTAGGATCGTATGGTCGCAGGCTATGTACTGGAACTTGTCCTGGAGAGATTTGGAGAATGTTTCATTTTATAGCATAATTAAACGCCTGATATGATCAACCGAACGTTAACCGTTATTTAACGATTGACGAACAAGGTGAGTGAACTCACTAATTCTGCTCAGTTCTATAATTTTATAAACATATTTTAGAGCTAATAAATAATCATTGAATGTTTGTGTGAAGGTTGTTTGGTTGATTTGCTAGTTAATTTGTTGAAACAATATATACAGTTATATATATATAAGTCGATAATTCAGTATGGATTTTATTTATTATTTTATTTTATTTTGACTTGAAATTGGTATTATTCATGTGATTAACATCTATGGATGCAGGGAAACATGTTGGAGGGATCCAACTAGATTCCTCAACAATTATATTGTTATTTTTCATATATTGTATTATATGATGTGATAAATAATATGTGGTTGATTATTGTGTGTTTGGGATGTTTAAATAACACCGACCCTGAATAATTGGTATTTAAAATACTGTAAAATATATTCAAATATATTAGAAAAGTAAATTTGAGGTTTTAAAAAGGAAAAAACTATTTTTAAAATAGAGATTGAATTTCGAGTAAGCTAAATAACTTGCTTTAATAACAAAACAAGTAATTAAATTTATAGATAATATTTTGAAAATGAAATGGAATAATTATTATTAAATAGTAACTTAGGAATGCAAATCCAAGAATGAATTTAAAAAGAAATGAGGAATCGTTTTCAAAAGAAAAACGATGAGATTTTTCGACGTTCGAAATGTAAATAGGATTGAAATAAATACATAAGGTTTTAAAATTAGAATTCGACTTTTTCGAATATGTTATTAATATAATTTATTTTTAGAAATTATATATTATATAAATTTGGAATTTGACAAGATAATTAAGATTTGGTTTGGAACCAATAAATTATAATAGAATATGAAATAATTAACAAGAAGTTTACGTGAAAATGGGGTTTATGAAGTGGAATATAAATACGTTAGTATTAAATAACTCGAAAAATGGGAATTTAACCTGTAATGGTATTTTTAAATATAAATCATGTTTTGATTTGATAAAATGAGTCCAGTTCCTGTAAAGGAATATTATTTACGTTTTAAAGTGAATAACGATTTATAAGCAAACACTTTGCTGATTAAATGGGTTATAAAAGGAAACTGATGAATATTTGAACTGATAAATTCAAACATAAATTTAGAAATCAAGTTAACCTGAAACGGTGAGTTTGTTCCGACATTTGGAACGTTGTTTTAATAAAAAGTATTCAAAAGTGAGTTATATGTTGGAATTCGATTCTATCGAATTTAGGAAAGTACCATTTACTTTCCGGTTATAATCAAGATTTATTTATTTATCTAATTAATTATTTGTTTATTTAATTGTTTAAATAAAAGTTATATTTTGAACTTAAATATTTCAAAATAGATATTATAACGTTATGGTTATAATCGAAGATTTGCGTAAAGAAGTGGATTCGTAAACTGGACAGAGAATTGCGCAAACGGTTTTGTAAATAAGAAATTAAGAAATGTAGAGATGGAGTTAAGGACATTAGAAACTGACTGGAAATTAGTTATGTTGAATAGTTGTCTGAGTGTCGATCTAATGTTGGTTTCGACCTTCTGGGTTTATACTTGGGGATTTGTTCTCTTACTAGTTTACGGTTATGGACTGATGGTTGTGGAAGGCTTGTGATGCGTGGATAAGAAATGGAAATGTTTTCCAAATGTAATTAGAGTATATTTTCTAAATACAGAAAATAAGAAGTCATGGGTAAATGAAAACGTTTTCCTAGAATCGTGAGGGAATGAACGGGTTTTGAAGAATATATGGGCAAGGATATAAAAAGGGAACCGGAAAATGAACAAATTAATGATAAATTAATATAAGGGGCTTGGTGTTGAGTAAAAATTGATCGGTAAGATTTGGAAATACAATCGTTGTTTGTTTGTATGTTTTCCTTTAATAGTTAAATAACCGGCTATCAATGTTTTTGACCATTTTCCGTTGTCAATAGGGAGAGACTGGGATCTGGTTTATTATCTAAAAACCACTCTATATGGCATTAGCATTGCGAATCAAATATGATTGAAGACGGAGAGTATGCAAGGGTTGTCCTGGGAATCCTAGGTAGAAATTGCCTAAGATGGATTTACATAATAGTGCCTTCGATTTGTCCAGTATCAGGACAACGTGTATGTATGAACGCCTGATAAAATATATCTAATAGATCGCATAAGTTGATCTCTTCAAATGTATTTATGTTTGGTGGCAGAGGAATTCGTTTCGGTTATCTTTATACCCGTGGTATTTTTGGAGAAATCAATTTGTGATTTGGCGGGTATGATGATGTGGCATTCAAAGTAAATAAAGATGTGATCTACATAGTAATATGTTATGGCCTCAAGCTTCATCAACCAGGAAATAACAAAAATCAGGCAGGCATCATGGCTAAGTGGGTCGCACCCAATTAGGGTATATTGTCACCATCTAGAGAATATTCATATTTGTTACTTCTTTCGCTTCTGTATCTCCTAGGAACGGTTATGTTGGTATACCAACCGTAAGGTGACAATATATTCAGAACAATCAAGTGAAATGAATGGCCGATTATGAGTGGTCGAGTTACAAGATGTTCTTGTTGAACTCCAGTGTATCGCTTCTAGAGTACACTGGTCGGAAGGTGATTCCATGCCTTCTCATAGTAGGGAATTCATTCTCCATTAAGAGCCCACGGTTTTTGATTGTATATTTTATATGTATAGCGTGAGACAAAAGCGTTCTCCTATATTATTACTTACTTGAATTAGATACTATTATAATATTAAAATAGTATTAATTGTTGGAAAGTGTTTTGTGTTGTCGTAAGGTAAAAACCATTCGTATTTATGTGTGGATCGGTCTTACGATTATCTTTTCTCTTGAAAAGGGATTAAAGTTAAAACCAAATGTTTGGAGTTTACTCACACCAGTCCTATGACTAACCTAGAGTTTATTTGTTTTGTTTTACCCTAAACTCTTGGGTGCCCAAATTTGTATGGGCAGTCAAGTGGTCAGGATTTTACAGATACCCTTGGAAGAGCTTGGAGTAGGAGGCTTCAGCATTAGTATATATAGAATTTATTTCCGTTGTCATATATTTGTTATGTACTCTAATGATGAATATAAGCACAAATACATTTTTGTATTTCAAAGTATGTTATATAACATATTTTATTCGTTCCGATGTGAGATTCGTGTTTATTCAGTTGTGATCTTCTCCTTCTTCTATTCTAACTTTCTTCCTTTCTATTTCTCACCTCTAACTTCTTTCTATTAATCATCTGGTATTTCCAACGCTCGAATAGTCAAAATGGTGTTTTCTGTTGATTTTCGGAGTCAAGAATTTCAGTTAATTGCAAATCAATGTTAATATATTAATATTGCTAAAGCAAATACTAAAAAGAATTGTTTTAGTAGGTGCAACGGAAAATAACAAGGCTTAAAGCGGATGTACTGTTCATTAGTGCTAAATTGAAATAGGATAGTAATTAAAGAGTGTTATGGGATGTAGTCGAGATTTTGCGGTGCTATAGCAGTCTTTAACTGCATAGATTACGAGCTATCATGTCTGTTACGATGTAAATCCTAACAAAATATAGGACTATTATGTTTTGCAGGGAATATCACACATGCAAAAATAAATGTATATAATTTATTATGGATGCTTACATACTAAGTGAAAATAAATCAAATAAATTTCAGACAACAATTTGTAAATATAAATAAAGTACATGATTTTATTTAAACCAAATATGAGAATGTTTTAAATAAATTAGACTTCACATGTCATAAAAAGATCTGATATGGCTAAAAAGTTAGAAATTCAGTCATAAATTTTGTTGTAGGTTGATCCAACTTCAAAAATTATTGAAAATGATAATATGTTAAGTCAGTAATGGATGAAGGAATTGGCTTGAGGCCCTCAAATGATTCTACCTTTTCTAACCCATCTATTCATATGTAGTACAAGACATACCTCAAGGAGGAATCGTTGCATCTATTTTTCTCCATTCTCTGATTTGTTCTAAGTTATTAGTCTCATGTAAAAGAAGAAATTATCGAGGAAAGTACAAGAAGAAGACGAAGAAGATAAAAAAAGCAAGAAGAGGATATTCAGGTATCGTTTGCAAGCAAGTTTTCACCAGTTTGGGCTTTGGACGTGTTCAAAACCCAAACTGAGCAATTTTCCCCTTTTTCTTTGAAGGGTCAAAAACTTTCTACTAGCATCAGACACATCCAACGCTAGCTGTTAAAATTTTTGTTTTCCCTGTTATTTAATCGGCTTAACCCATAATTCTTTTGTTTTCCTCCTTAATTAGCTTGTTTCCCTTTTAATTACTCTGTTTAAAGGCATTGTTTGATGCCGCAAATGCATATCCCGTTTCACTTTCAACCTTGTTAAAATACCCCGCTTTAATACCCTGTTAAAATATCACATTACTGCTTACTACAAATTCACCCTAATTTTCCCGTCTTCCATATTTCGTCCATGTATTCTAAGTGTAACAAACTTGTACGGCTGTTACCATATGATTAGCTCTTCATTCTTAGTCATTTATCCGCAAATTAATAAAATACTAGTAATAAGGAAATTGTTGCAACAAATTTTTACTTCAATTGCCCATGCTTTACGTGATGTATCATTATTTTCAAATGACATGCTAGACGTAGGGCTATCAATAGATATCCAAAAAAATCTGAAATCCGTCTGCACTCGTATCCGAAAATCGGATAAATATCCGATATCCGAAAAGGCGGATACGGATACAGATAAGTAGATATCCGCATCCAAAAATTATCCGTCTGATTTTTTTAACATTATGCTCAAATTATATGCATTCTAGTATAACGACTGAGATTTATATATTGTTTTATTTAGTCGAAGGTTTATATTATATGCATTAAATGCATATTATCTGCTCAAATTTATTTAGATTCATCATATCCGTTTATCTTTACACTCTTGTGATCAATGGAATTGAAAGTCATTTATGTTAACAAACTATTTCATTTATTTATTGATTTATCGATCGTTGGTGGATAGGATAATTATATGATCCTTCCGTATCTTCAGATACGGATATTCGATATCCAAAAATGATTACGGATGCAGATACAGATATAGCACTATCTGTATCCAAAAGTATCCGTTGACGGCCCTAGCTAGACATTAAACTGAGAGTTATTTGTTAAATAAATAAATAAAATTATTTCAAATAACTACTTTATTTATGTACAATTTAAAGAAGAATTTTTTTGAATTTGAGAGGTAATATTGATAATTTAGTTACTTAACCGGCTTCCTCTTAATAAAATAATTTTTTATATTTCATGGTTATGGTTGATTAATCCGGATGATAAAATATCAAATTGAACCATATCCTAACTAATTAGAATACTTGGACATGGTGTAAGAAGTCATGTGTTCGACCTTTAATACGACTTTTGAGTTCGAACCCACATTCATGTAGTATGTTAAATACTATGTAAATTTAGATATAAAATACTCAATATATATGGGAGTGACATTTGAACATAAAATTAGAAATAATTAAGGGGTATAAATACACGTAAAAACGTCTTAAAATGGTTATTTTTGCATAGCGGTACATGATTTTTTTTTAAATATGGAATCAAGGGGGCGGGCCGTGGCCCCTACTTGCCCCCCTACAGTTCCGTCCCTGGATATTTACCATTTATATTTGCAAGTTACATAACAATATATGTATCATATATGTGCGTGTTTTGTGGATGGTTATAGTCCATAGTGGCATGTAGAAACAGTCCATATTTGTGTGTAGTCAACAATGTATGTATATGTATACGTACATATATCAATATACACATACAATGTGTGTGTTACAGTTTTCACAAGAAACCCTACTCAATTATGTTTTATAAAATATATAAAGTAATAAAAATCTGTTAGTAATGTTAAATGTAACGGTAAGGGAAATATGGAATGAAAAAAATCAAAGGATCTTTAGTAATTGTACGAAGACAAGAATGAAAATGTTCAACGCCATTTGCAGCAGCATAGGCCGAGAGATCACAATGTCCTCTTATACTTATGATCCTCAAACGTTTGTGATGGATAACTTGTCTTTTCTCCCCTTATTATTTTCTTGCTCTTGATGCAACTCTATCTTTTCTTATCTCCGTTTATATTGTAAATCTTGCTTATTAATATAAATAAAATGGAAGGGGACATTCAACCTTGGGTCTCTAACTCTTTTTTTATTTTATATCCAGGATTAGTTGAGTTTCTACCTATGGTATACTTCGGTTCTAAACTACCATTCTCAATCAATGTATTCAGTTATGTGAAACACAACATTAACTTGTGAATTCAAAAGTAAGGAAACATATTGGTAGACATTCGTATATTAAGAAATGCACAATAGGAATTATATATATAAAAGGGAACTCTGCCTATGCCATACGAAAGGAAGATTAACACATGTAGGATCAGTAGGCATAAATCAAAACACACGCGCCTACAGTGAAACCAGTACAAGATAGAAATCACGGACATGCCAACCATGTTACCCTTCGGAAAAAAACTTTTGCGATGTACACTGTATGAATTTCAATATCCTACATGCAAATTGTATATCCTGTCCATATCAACCAAAATATCAACCTTCCTTTCTTTAGTGTGTTGCTAAGGGCACCGTGGTTTCTGCTAAGGGCTACCGCGGTTCCCTTCGGTTGGCGGTTAACCGCCGGCCAAACAAGCGTTTAGTCGGCGGTTGTCCACCGACTAAGGCTCGGTCGGTGGACAACTGCCGACCAAACCCCTGTTTGATCGAAGGTTAACCGCCGACGGAACACCCCGCTGGTAGCCCCTAGCAACTAGCGGGGTTCCCCAAGTAACACACTTTCTTTAAAGTCCCGCATATGTTGTATGACACGCTGCATTTCAAATATTGCTGCTGATGAATTTCGACTTTGGAACCATTCTGTACATATTGAAACGAGCCACGTACCCAGCTCAGCACATCTAATAAAATAAATGCACGCACATGGTACTGTACCTAGTTTGAAGAAATCACCTACTCCATTCTTCTATTACTTGACTACCGAGCTACGTTGTATTATAAACTCTTGTTTCCCCCCTCTTTCTTAGACAAACCAGATGAAACGCAAGATCCCATTCAAAAAGTAAGCAAGCTATGTTTTCTAATTCACTATAGATCCGAACGTAAAACAACCAATCTTGCTTTTACTTATGTATTCGTTCGAACCATTCCTTTTGATAGAAGCAGGCGAACCGATCGAAGCAGACTAACGCTGGGAACTGTGGTCAAAGCCGGAGCTTGGAGGAGGAGTTCGAATGCGATAGAAAGGTGATGACCGGAGGAAATAAGGGCTGGCAAACGCTATGGATGTAACGATAAGGAATTTCGCTCGATCTGAATCAATCGCTAAACCGACCAAGACCGTTCGAAACCCCTGATTATTTTGAGAACACGATAAATCGGAACGCAAACGAAAGAACATTTCATTGCTTATTACAACAATTCCATCAGAATACAAGAATATTACAGAGTATGAATAAATATTACACAGAAAATATCAGAGATTTAAATTACATTTAAATACATCGCAGCGGAAAAATAATACAATACACAACTAAAAGAGATATACAGATACAGAGCTTTCCGGATATCGTTCCAGCGGCAAATCAGGATCCTATGAATATAAATCTGCAAAACCAAAAGTACTACTGCCCAAGTCAAAATAAGGGTACCCAGAGTTTAGGTTAAAACAATAAACTCCAGGTCAGTCGTGTGACTGTTGTGAGAACTAAAACAGTTATTAATCTTTATTTTAAAGTTAGGTAAATCAAGGGACCACGCCGTATAACACGGAATGGGTTTCCTCCGAAGAATACTAGTGCATAAAACAACAGCGCAATGCTAAAGAAAGAACAATGAAGCTATTATAAGACCCATGTCCCATCACACAATGCAACGCAAGCCGGAGGATAGGGTTTTTACCTTATAATAGCCAAGAATGCTTGGTACATGAAATTTCATGTTTTATTATTACTATAAGTGTATAGTGTCAAAACAATTTAAATCATAAGTATCAATCATAGACGGCATAAGTGCCCCATACCACTATGTCGCCATACTAGGCTCTACAATCAAAACCGCAAAGTCACGTATTGGAAGTTGGGTTTCCATCTATGAACCGAGGCAAAAGACCTCACCGATTCGAGACTCTCTAGCCTGAGCCTCAGGATCAGAGCTCGAGTGACCCTTGGATCGTCAGGGCCGGTCCACCGATGTGGATTAAAATGCCTGAACACTGCGTTTCCCCACCCTTTGGCGCATAAATGAGCCAAATGACTCCACCGACTCCACACAATCACCGATATATCTGAGGCGCCTCGCAACAGCAACAACCACACAGGTGAAAATAATATAAATGTCAGGGCCGGTAGGCCACTGACATCACCCTAGCTAGAACGAACCACATGCCCTCCCTGATGTCCTCTCCCATTTCTGGTTCACAACCGGGGTGTGAGGCTCGCGAATCAACGCTACAAAAAGCTATGCCACACAGGCCGTGCTTTGATCATCAACCACAAGACTTTTCTTTTCAACAAAAGCCTTGATCATTTGCCACTTAGGCATGCCAAACAGGCAATTCACTCCATGCGACTGATGTCCATCGATATACAACCCCTGAGCTCGTATGTCTCAGAAAGGGTGTTAAGCAAGAGAATAAATTCTCCGCCACCAAACAGATGTATATTTAGTAGAGATCAATCAACACATAATAAAATCCAATGTCAGACGCACAGTCCATTTACAAGTTCGTTCTGGGTTTGAACGAAACAAGTGTCACCTTGTACCTCGCATATCCATCGATCTCCAAGTACGTCTGGACGATCACCAACTGATTCCCTCCTCTTGGGTGCACAGTCCAATCAAGATCATCAGTAATTATCCAAACGATGTGAAGACCTCCGGTCTTCGACCACCGTCTTCATCCTCGACACATCGTCGAATCGGTTATTCAAAATGGGATAAACTCGGTCTTTCTGAATAACTCGCATATATAATAAACAAGTGTTACAAAAACACAACTTACGCCTCATTCCAACTTAGAATATTCTTTTATTCAAATATTCTTATACTTTGGGAAAGGTCCCATTAATTTTATCAAAAATTAATTCTTTAAATTTATTCTATAATCTTCTTTTGAATCTCAATTCAAACCAAATTATGGTTTATCCAAACTAGTCGCGATTAACGAACCTTACCGAAGTAATCATTTTTTTAAATTTATCAATCCCAACCTATTCATCCCATGAAGTAAAACTGGTAATACTTCATATCTAACACCACGATGTTATCAGTAATTTCAATTACCATTTCACGTTCAAATCTAATTAAAGATTTAACTTTCGCCTGGAGCAAAACTGGTGATACTCCATTCTCGATCATTTCGATCTAATTAAAGATTCATTAAAACTCCACTTGGTTTTAATCTTCCCAAAAATTAATATTAATGATTGTTTAACTTGGGAAATCATATCCTATCTTTAATAGGGTTAAAGAACCAATGTCATTTAAAACACAGTTCACGATAAACCCAAAATCACATTCCATTAATTATCGGGTTAAAGAACAAGTGTTATTTAAAACATCGTTCACGATAAACCCAAAAATCAATTCCAATTCAATTCCAATTAAATATCATTTAATTGGTATACTTCATTAATTCTAAATAAAAAGATTTAATCTTTTTCTCAGCTGGGTTTAAGAACAGTGTTAATGAAGACACCATTCACGACAAACCCAAATCCCATTTGATATTAATACAAGGCTCTGAATAGAAAATATTTCGGCTTATATTCAATATCAAATTCTACGACCAACAAACATCGTATTGGAAATAACGATATCAATATATCTTTCAAATTTCCACAACAATATCTGTATAATCACGAAATCCAACATCGAAGTATTCCAAAGACAATTTCGATTCAAATCCATTCCAATTCAATTATTGGAAATTCTGGTTACTTCTAAAACCATTTCAAATCCAATTTATTTATTTTAAAAATAAATGGATTATAATTCTAGTTCAAAACTAGTTCATTTCGATAAAAATCTATTTTTATCTTTCCAAATATGGAAATTTTCATCCCAATTCTTTCCAAATCATTTCTTATGATTTTACACAAATTATTACTATTTTTAATAATTTTATCAAGGCCTGTACAGTCGATTTCCATCAACGACCATCGAACTGCACTTAAAACGACCTTTGCCAAATTTGATTTGGACATAATTCCAAATCCAATTGTTATATTTCAAATCTCTAATGTTCGTTAGAAAGCACTTTTCGATACGAACCCAACGGTTCCGGTTTTAGTAGAATCCGACAGTCGGATCTCCCGTAATATCCATTCGAAGTCAATTGTCAAAATTCGCAAACTGCCGCAGCGCAGCGTGTTCTATTCAGGCCATTATATATATATATATATATATATATATATATATATAATATATATATATTATATATATTTCATCGATTTCCTTTTAAAACGTATTTTATAAATCATTTTAAACTCGTTTTCGAAACGATTTCAACTTCATATTCGATTTCTATTCAAAATTGAATATTCCACATCATCGATATACAAATGATAATATTTTCAAAACGTTATATTTTGGAATTACTTCCTTTTCTATATTCATTTTAAAAAACGAATATAATCGATATAATATCGTTCGCGTCAAAATGGAGCATATCTAATCAACACGGCTTTATATATTTAAATAACTTCGTTATTCTATTCAACAAATGAATATTTTCTTCAACACATGAATATATATTTTTATTCAACACATGAATATATATATATTTTATTCAACTCATGAATATTTATTCTATTCAACACATGAATTTTTATTCTATTCAACACATGAATTTTCTTTCTATTCAACACATGAATTTTCTTTCTATTCAACACATGAATTTTCTTTCATATATTCCTTATTTTCCAAATTGGAATGAGGCCCAATCAATTACGATATAATGTTAATTATATGGATTCTCTACAACACATGTATATAATAGCAATGATAAATCATCAACCATCATCCAGAGTGCACCACACAACTGCATAAGCATTAAATATAAACAATTAACGCTTACATAGTCTGTCAATCCATCGATTGACATACAACTAAACAATCGGGATTAGTGTACGTCAAATATCATCCCAATACCCATGTGGGGTTTCAAATCAACAAACACAGATTTTTATTTGTGCAGTTGGGCGATGTGTAAAATTTATCGTCCCAATCAATATCAGTCAAATGGGTGTACATAAACAAACCATCCGATTTGTTTATAAATATTTATTTTATATACACGTTAAAAATTATATTTTTAACTATAAAATATTTATTCAATCCACACCACACAACCAATTTTCACAACACACCAATCAAACAAACAAGCCATCCATGGTCTGTGGACGACAGGTGTCGGGTGCTGCTAAGCACAGTCTGCATCCTAGTATATATTTCAACTAGAAAATAAATTAAAAGTGAGGAGTTCTCACCTTGAAGCTAAACCAAACGCCACAACTCTTTATATGTAGAAAATATTTGTCGCGGTTTCAACGAGATCTGTTTCACGAAATTTATATTAAAAATCATATTTTTAACAACGCTACTTTATATAGAAAAATCACATTTTTATCTCAACATATATATAATAAAAATCAGATTTTTATTTCGCTACATATATAAAGACCAAAATTTTATTATCTATATATTATAAAAATCATATTTTTATTATCTCTATAATACCAAATCATATTTTTATTCTCTACATTATATAAAAATTACATTTTTATTCTCTACATCATATAAAAATTATTTTTTTATTCTCTACATCATATAAAAATTATATTTTTATTCTCTACGTTATATAAAAATTATATTTTTATTCTCTACATCATATAAAAATTATATTCTTTGTTCTCTACAAAATATAAAAATTATATTTTTATTATCTACATTATATAAAAATTATATTTTTGTTACGTGTCTTTACAAATAAAAATCACAATTTTCTTCTGCAACAAATATGAACAAAATTCATGTCTTTATAATTTTAAAGATCAAGTCTTAATATTTTTGAAAATCAAGTCTTTACCGTATTAAAAATCCTAGCTTTATATATATATATATATATATTTGAAATCCAATCTTCTTATTTTTAAAATCCCATCTTTTCAGTTTTTAATATATACAAAGAAGTCTGAAAGAAAAATATACAATTTCAAGGTGAATTTATATAAAAACTTAGACTTACTGCAGGTGGTGGCTATTGGTTCTAGGGGAAGGCGGGGGTGCCGGAGCACGGCGGTTTAGCGCCGGCGGTGGGCCAGCATGGCTGTGGCGGCAGTTCTCGCTTCGCGATTTGGGGCTTTGGGGTAAGTCTGAGCGGAGGAGAACGATGGGGGCCCTGGAGGCGAGGGCGCGATGGCTGGGGACTCGCCGAAGGCACAGGCGGTGGCCACCTGGGGGCGCTGGTTAGTGACCAATGAATTGAAATATTTGGGAAATCAGTAAGAGAACGATTTCCTAAATATTAACCCCGAAGGCCGAAACCAACATCAGATCAAAACCCAGGAAACCATTCGACTTAGCCAACCTTCAGTTAGTTTCTATATTTCACATTCCATATCGTTTATAGTATTTTATCACGATTTATCGCTATTTTTATTTAATTAAAATAGCCAATTTATTCAAACGACGCTTCAGGCCAAATCGCGGCTGTGGCGCTATTTTTCTTCAGATTTGATTTACTCATATCTGAAAATCTAACCGTTGGATCTTCACAAAATTTATATCATTAGAAAGATCTTTTCAAAACGAATCCAACGGTTCCAGTTTTGGGAAAATCCGATGGTCGGATCTCCCGGTACAATCGTTTGAAGTTTCGATTTCAAAATACGAACTACAGCGTCGTTATTCAATTTAATTTTATTAGATATATATATATATATATATATATATATATATATATATATATATATATAATCGATTCTGGCGCTGTTTCTCTTCAGATTTGAATTAAACATTCCAGACAATCCAACCGTTGGATCTTTACAAAGTTGGTGTCGTTGGAAAGATATTTCCAAAGTGAACCCGACGGTTTCGATTTCGAGAAAATCCGATGGTCGGATCTCCCGCACTAATCGTTTGATATCACGGTTTCAAAACACGAACTGCAGCTTCGTTATTCGATTTATTTTACTTATATTTATATATATATAAATATAATTGATTCTTCGATTTCAAAACCATTTGCTTTTCATACATTTGATAAAAATGATATTTTTATCCCATAGACATTTATTTCGACACTTCACTATTTTTAACAATTCATTTATATAATAAAAATGTGATTTTTTATGTAAAACAATTTATTTTGAAACACGACTATTTTATATAGTTCATATAGATGATAAAAATACGATTTTTATTATAAAACAATTTCTTTCAAAACACGACTATTTTATATAGTTCATATAGATGATAAAAATACGATTTTTATTATAAAACAATTTCTTTCAAAACACGACTATTTTATATAGTTCATATAGATGATAAAAATACGATTTTTATTATAAAACAATTTCTTTCAAAACACGACTATTTTATATAGTTCATATATATAACAAAAATGTGATTTTTATTGCTAAAGCAATTTATTTAAAACACGAATACCATTCAACACATGAATATTATTCAACGAACGAATTTCTATTCAACACATGAAGGTTTTCTATAATTTGTATATATATATAGAAAAAATGTGATTTTTATTGCAAAACAATTTATTTTAAACACGAATACCATTCAACACATGAATTTCTATTCAACGAATGAATTTCTATTCAACACATGAATGTTTTCTATAGTTTGTATATATATAGAAAAAATGTGATTTTTATTGCAAAACAATTTATTTCAAACACGAATACCATTCAACACATGAATTTCCATTCAACGAACGAATTTCCATTCAACACATGAACGGTTTCAACATATGAAAATAATTTCAACAAATGAAAATAATTCTAACACATGAATATTTCAGAAAATTTCGGCAGCATAACGGCAGGGTAGTTAAAACCGGGGCCGTCCCTAATACGGCTCCTCGCTCTACTTTAAAGCCTCGCAGCTTTTGACAACGGGGATTTCATGCATCTAGTTCGCACGCAGGCGGCATATATATTTTTTTTTCCATTTCCACAAACTAATCCTATGTGGGTTTCAACCAAATAATTCTCAACCACAAACGGGTATTTTTCAACCACAATCAATCAATTTCAACCACAAACAATTTTAATCAACCATTCGTAATCTACCAATTTTCACACCAATCACAACCAATAAATATCGTCCATGGTTTGTGGACGAGGGACGTATATATATATATATATATATATATATATATATATATATATAAGCATTTCACTTCTATTTCAATACATATATAAATTTTACAACCCATATATAACTTATATATCGAACGTACAACTTATACAACGCTTATACAAGAAGTGTACAACACTTATATAACTCATACATCGACTATATAATTTATACATCATCGTTTTCCATATCGTTTATAATTTAGAAATCTCACATTGGGTTCCACTCCACCAAAAATAGCAGATGGGTCATAAAAATATGCGGTCTCTTCTAGAAGGTAGAAGACTTCCACACGAGTCCACTGTCTCTTGTTTCACTGAATTTCATCAAGAAACGAAAAAGATATGATTTTTAAAGTGAAATAAAAAACCGTAGCGCTTTAAACTGCTATTAAATAGTTTAAAATAAAAACAGCCGTATACCTTTCTTCCCGGTTCGAAACTAGGTTTGACAAAAACTCGAAATCTGCAGCACTTGGACGAGATTGGCCGGCACCACCCTCTAGGCCTTGTAACGACGCTCAGATCGACGTAGGGGGGCCCCACTTCGACGGCTCCTCCTGCTCACGGTGGCGCTCCAAAGGTGGGATTTTCTCGAGCTTGATTCGAGCTCAATACCCCACGAAAAAATCTGAGGCTGGTATGGATTCGAAGATCGTGTTGAGTACTACGAAATTATCCAAAGTACCATGGGTTTTTGTTGAGTGGATTGTGAGAAAAAGAAGAGAGAAGGAGGGGAAACATTTGCGTCGTTCGGGAGCTGGAGTCGGGGAGAGAGAAAGTTTTATTGACCAATGATTTTTTTTTATATATATATTTTAAAAATCCAAAAATACCCCCTGTTCCACTCGAACACAAATCCAAACCCAACGACTATCGTCCCTAGCATTTTACCCCCATTCCGAACACAATGGGATATGTTTCATAGGCCCATTCGACTGTTTCAGTCAGTTTTCCTTCAAATTAAAATATAAAACATTCAATATTTAATTTGAACGTACATTTAAATTTGCCGGGGCCACATATTGATTCTAAAAATCCCCGAAAAGTAAATCTAGCTATGTTTTGACGATACGGTCCCAACAAAACAAGTTTTGTCGAATTCTAAGACCGTTTGAAAAATGGCCCATTTCTGGTCGATCCAATTTAACTATAATTGACCAAAACACGTTTTCCTTTGCCACGCTCACATATTAACTTCAAAAATTATGAAATTTGAAACCTAGCAATAACTTCACATCTCGGATCCAACAAAATTGGTTTCGTCGAATTCCGAGGTCGTTTGCAAAATGGCCATTTTCACGGGCTATATACACTCTATAGCGACCTTTCTGAAAATTCAGTTGGCCATAACTTTTGCTTCCCGCTATGAAACTCCGATTTTTCAGATTCGTTAGAAAGACACTCACTAACAGATTTAAATATTTTTGGTTTCGCTCAAATCCGTTTTGTTTCGCACCCGGTACAATCAGTCAAAGTTTGAATTCAAATTTTGAAACTACCGCGCCATTTCAGGCCTTGTTTATAATTAGAAATAATTATATTCATTTTCAATGTCGATTCAAACTTACTTTTCATCGTTATTATTTAAAATATTTATTTTAAATATTTTAAATCCACTAAAATAGATTTTTATATTGGTTCAGATTTTCCGGGTCGTTACACCTAGTCATAATTTAATTTTTAGAAATTTACTGTAATTTTTAATTCGCAAAATAAGCAACTTTTTATTTGGAGTATTTTGCATCCTATATCAGCATTTTGGGGTATCACAATATAGGTTAACCTACCGATATCATCATATTTTTGTGATCGTGGCGCACTGCAGGACGCGACGGTATTTTTATTTTTGTCCATAGCAAATCATATGGGGATGAAGCTGGTACGTTTAACATTAGAACTAAAAACCGTTAATCGCTTTCACTAAAACAAAATCTGTAAAAATCGGTATAAAATCTCGTGAAATCTTTATATGACCTTAGCACGATAGGACTTCATGTAGCCTATTCGTTAAATCTTTTCAAATCTTCAAAGGACTGGCAAATCTTCAACAGTATGCGGTCCCTCTCAAAACACTGCTTTCGTTCCTAACATAGCAATATATATTTTTCAACTCAGAAAGACCCAGTACCAACCTAACCTAATATCATGTGCCAACCAACCAACATGTATGATGTCATCAAATAAATGAAAACCAGCAGCTATCCTAAGATTTGCATCAATCAAGCCTAATAAAATAAATGCGTCTGCTACTCTAAGCATTAAACATACATCCTAAAATATAAACGCTGCTACACTATTCTGATTTCTTTTCGAGCTGACCATACACTGAACATCCCTTGTGCCATGAAAATTTGTCAACCCCTATTTAATTTCTGCAAACCTCCTCCTACATCCCAGATCAGTAACATCAACGTGACATTGTTTCTATCCAAGAGTGCCTTCAGCCCCAAGTTTTGCTGCCTATAAATACTGCGTTGTACCTCACTTTTCTTCCCACAACAGATACACTCCACTCTGCCGTAATACAAAAACTGAAGCTCCCTTGTGAAACAAAAAAATATATATTTATATATGATGTCCAGTGTGAAATTTTGTTTCGGAGTAGCAGTCCCAACTTTCAAAATGAGGAGGCAATGTATGTGGTGACATGGAGTGGAAGGGAGGAGCGGTGAGGAGTGGAAGGGAGGAGTGGTGAGGAGTGGAAGGCTTGCGTCACTGTTGTGTGAAATGGTGTGGAGGAGAGAGTATGGGGACGTGGGGTTTTGGTGAGGATGTATTTGTAACCAAATGGCGATGGGTATGGCGATGGAATTGAACTGAATTGGTAAAGAGGTCGTGAGTTCGCATTTTGTTGAGGAGGACGTTTGGCTTCTGTGCGTCGATGATGGAGTGGGTTGAAGTTTGAGCAGTTCGCATGGGAAACCGTGATGGATTATGGCCCTGACAAATTGTGGTAGCGGTTTCAAAGTGGGAGAGGTTGAAGTGCACGGAAAGAGTATGTGTGAAGGGCGTCAGATCATTTAATGTACATGGCCGGAGATGGTCTTGTTCACGTTAAAAAGACGAAGTATGGTTCATACGTTAAAAAAAGGAAAGAGTGGAACTGGTAAATTCAAGATTAGGGAGAAGAGTTGTACACGTGAAAGATGGACATGGTGTCACTGCTGTGGGTGCACGGGAATTCGCTGTGCATAAAGGGAAGGAAAAACGTAACCGTAAATACCAAAGGAAGGGAAAGGCTAACTGGAGAATGGGTTTGTGAACATGTGGAGAAGGAAGCAAAGGTTCATGATTTATGGCTTAACGAAGGATTAAGGTAAAGAAGTAAATTAATTAATATGTTAATAATGTTTTAAGTTATAAAATATATGTTGAATCTTATAAAATACACAATTTATCCATACGGTCACAGAATCAAGTGAAATTGAATCCGATAAGATCGAGATGACAGAGGCTTTGCTGCCGTGCTGATTCGAAAAAAGAACAGAAGCAGTCGGATTTTTAGTTAATTTTAAATGTTGTTGAAATTAAAAGGGGTAACGCGACAAACGATCATCAAAAATCAAGGTGAGTTAATTCTCACACATTTCTAAAATACTTTGATGTACTAAATTCATATAATTAAAATTTAATTGGTTGATTTGATGCCTTGGATGCATATGGTTGATTTAATGGTTGACGTTAATTATATTATCGTCGTTTAAATATTTCTATATGCTGATATGAAATATTTTAATGATCTGTGTTGTAGGGAAGAACAGTAGAAGGAATCAAACCGGTTCCTCAAATATTTAATATGCTGTTATTTCATATTTTATGAACTTTTTAAAACCCGTTGACTTTAAACCCAGTTGGTTGTTGAATGTGGTTCAGTTTGAAACAATATATATAGTATTGGTTGAGGAATTAATAGCAGATGGCCCAAATATACACCGTTTTATAAAGAATGATTCACCGACAGGTGACTCGCTAGAAATGATTTTATAACCAAAAATATATTTAAAAATATATTATTTTAAATAAAGTTTCGAAAAGGGGAATAAACCAGCCACGTATATACATTGTTTGATTTAATCACAAATTACCATTTTTGCACCAAATCTATCGTGCGCGAAGCACGTGCTTATTAAGTGATTTGTAAACAATGGTGTTTTGCTAACTCAAGTGACCAGAAGTAATGTAACAATTAGAATGGTTTATTTTGGTATTAATTTAATTAAAATCAACTATATAGAATTATTTAGAAATTAATTATTAATTAATTTAAATGTAAAGACCAATAACGATTGACTAACAAGTTAGTCATGTTGAGAGTTAAACAAGTTAATGACGTTAACTGAAATTGTTTATTAAATAGGTTCATTAATTTAAGGAGAGTTGTTAATGGTTTAGTAACCCAGCCTTATTTTAGTAAGTGGTGAAATTTGATTATTTGTCATTTATTTATCGAAATGATAATTTGGAATGAGAAATATAGCAAGGAAAGTTTGTAAAGCTTAAAGTCATGTTTATAGTCAATAAAACGATTTAATATGTAATCGAAGTTTTAACTTAATTCTAACTGAATTATATTTAATTAAAATCTATGAATCCAAGTTATACGTAGTTATAAAACCCAAGTATTTTAGAATATATAAATATCTATAATGAGATTCCGAAAATAAAGGAATATAAAAAGGGGCTTGATGGTATGCAATGATTGGTGGAAAGATAACGGTATTTTCAAAGTTACGAAATAAGATTTAAATGGGTTTATTCTTAAAAGACGAATGGTGATTTTGGTGTTCAAATAACGAAGCCAAAAAAATGTCGTAATAATGATTTTACGAATGATAAGTGGATCGATAGGATAATAAGAAGTATTATAGCAATGTTTTGAAATATTAGTTGAAAGTTAAATTAGATATAAGTTCTAGGTATATAAGAAAAAGGATTTGGGTATACTAACATATTAAACCAATATTTTATTTTGGGTATTTCAATTAATAGATTGTTTTTAATGGCCAAATGATGCTGTGTATAAACCAATGGATATGTTTTATTCTTATGGTTGTTTATTTTGATAGTTAAATAACCGACTATCAAAATCTGACCCAACGTTATTGGTACGGAAAGACCGGGGTCGAATATATATTCGAAAACCTTTCCGACAAATAAATACAAATACATCAAAGGCGTTGATCGAGATGGAGCAAATTGAAGACCGTAAGTACTCATGAGCGGAAGGACCATTGTTAAGTACCTCTAGTTGATCCCCAGAGTTAACGATGATTCTGTCGTGATTGGAATCTACGGATTGCAAGGACTACTCGCTATTGATCTATAGAGTAATTCCTAGGATGTGGTAGGAGGGTTCCTTCGGTTCATCTTGTGCTCGGATGATGTATATGGACGATGTGAATGGTGGGCAGATGTTTCAAAAGTCGATTATAGCCTCAAGCCTCACAACCGGGAGATGACAAAAATCGGGAAGACAACACGGCTATGTGGGTCGCACCCATTAGGGTGTATTGTCACCATCTAGAGAATATTCATATTTGTTACTTCTTTTCATTTCTGTATCTCCCAGGAACTACGGTGGTCGCGACAAAAAGACGTAAGGTAGCAATATATTTGATACACTCAAGAGAAATGAGTGGTTGGTCATGTGTGGGCCGGGTTGCAAGACATTCTTGTTGAACCCAGGGTATTCGCCTCTAGAGATACATTATCGGCAGGTGGTCCCATACCTTGTCATAGTTGGAAATCCAATCTCCAATAAGCGCCCGCGGTTTTGATTTTATATTATATACGTGGAGTGTGAGATGCAAGCGTTCTGCTAGATTCTAATCACTTGTATTCAGACACTATTATAATATCAGAATAAGATATTAATTTCAAAACGATTTGGGTTATTGTAAGGTAAAAACTGTCCGTGTTTATGTGTGGGCTGGTCTTACTATTTTCCTTTTGTTTCAAAAGGATTTTCAAAGTTTGACAAGTTGTTGTGCTATGAATTTATCACTGTAAGTATTTCATACTGATCCGGGTGAATTTCGTTTTAAATCAAACGTTCTCGGGTCAGACCGAGTATATTTGCAGGTTAGATTTTGCTTGGAGTTCCAGAGAAGGAGCCGAAATCGAGACGTATTCCATATATACTGGTACTAGTTTATATCCGCTGTGTGTTGTATTGATCTGAATGTATACTCTGATTTTGTAATCATATATATAGTTCTTTTTGGTATAAAGTATTATTGATTATTATATTTTATCCAATCCGCTGTGAGACTCTAATCTTCTTATTCTTCTATTCTAATACTTCTTTCTTTCCTTTCTCACCCTCTAACTTCTTTCTATTAGCTTTCTGGGTTTTTGATACTTGGATTTGGACACAGGACGTGTTAGTGTCTGGATTTCAGTGTCGGAAATTCCCGGGATGCTACAGTTGGTTTCAGAGCAATGGTTTAGGAATAACCTTGGCTCTGTGGTGTAACTCGATAGAATTGGATTAGTAATACCCTAGATCGAGTTGAGTGTATATATATATATATATGAGAGTGCGTATTTGTAATTTGAATTATTTTTATATTGTTTCAACCCAATATTTTATATAAAAAGGTAAAACTTATAATTTTCTCAAGTTATTATTTAATTCAAAACTTGTATGAAGTTGGAAACATTTCAAGTATGAAATGGGAATTTTATTTAATTCTTATGAGTTAGGATGAATCCTTTGAATTGGAATTGAGACAAGCTAGAAAGAATCTGACTTGTGTTGGGTAAAATAAGAAGTGAAATGATTTGGTTGAAGTGATTATGTATTGTAAATTGTTTGCTAGATTGATCGAATATGAGAATTCAGCAACAGTTGAATGAACTGAAAACTAGAAGATAAATTTCAGTGTGAAATCAGTATGAAATGAAAATGAATTATTTTACCCCAGACTATTACTTGCATTGTAAGTGGAGTTAAGTACAGATTTCAGAAGGGTATGGAGTTGATTTGGTTACACCAATTGGGAGTACAGATTAAAAGACGAGGAGCAGTTACTTGGTTTTCTTCGAAATTAAAATTGAGTTACCTGACAAAAAGGTAAACCTTAATATTATTGATTGGATGTTTGAATTTATACCCGGAATGGGTAAGCCGCTTGGTTTTATTTTCTTTGGATTAATATGAAAGGCCCATAGTGGCATTTGTAGTTGTTTGGATCGAACAGTACAGAGGAGGTGATGGCAAATTTTTTGTAAATTTTTGAAACTTAGAAAACATTTTTGATAATACTTTAAAAGAAGTATTTTGGAAATAATCAAGTTCAGAACATTCTTCTTACCTAGCAATTTCGGGGACGAAATTCATTTAAGGGGGGAAGAATGTAACGACCCGGATTTTTCGGCTATTTGATTCGAATATTTAAATTTATTTTAAATATTTTATTTGGAATTTAATATCGAATTCGTTTATCAGACGATGACTAAACATTTATATTTATATTTTAAATTATAAATCGAACTTGAAACAGCACGGTAATTCATAAAATTGAATTTCAACTTCAATTGACTATACTGAATCCGTGTTAAGTCGGATTTCAGTGAAACAAGAAGTGTTTGAATCTAGTTGATAATATTTTTCTAGTGGAGGAGAAAAATCGAGTTTTCGTATTATAGATTTTATTTTATGTCCAAATCGAATTTCGAAATAGTCGCTGTGAAATCGTTTATATGCCATAACAATTTGTTTAAATATAAATAAATATTGGCTTCAAATTTTGACAAGTCCTTTGAGGCGTAGTCATAATTTAATTTTTAGAATTTTACTGTAATTTTTAATTCGCAAAATAAGCAACTTTTTATTTGGAGTATTTTGCACCCTATATCAGCATTTTGGGGCATCACAATATAGGTTAACCTACCGATATTATTGTATTTTTATGATCGTGGCGCACTGCAGGACGCGGCGGTATTTTTATTTTTGTCCATAGCAAATCATATAGGGATGAAGCTGGTACGTTTAACGTTAGAACTAAAAACCGTTAATCGCTTTCACTAAAACAAAACCTGTAAAAATCGGTATAAAATCTCATGAAATTTTTATATGACCTTAGCACGATAGGACTTCATGTAGCCTATTCGTTAAATCTTTTTAAATCTTCAAAGGACTGGCAAATCTTGGCAAATCTTCAACAGTATGCGGTCGCTCTCAAAACACTGCTTTCATTCCTAACATAGCAATATTTTTTTTTTCAACGTAGAAAGACCCAGTACCAACCTACCCTAATATCATGTGACAACCAACCAACATGTATGATGTCATCAAATAAATGAAAACCAGCAGCTATCCTAAGATTTGCATCAATCAAGCCTAATAAAATAAATGCATCTGCTACTCTAAGCATTAAACGTACATCCTAAAATATAAACGCTACTACGCTATTTTGATTTCTTTTCGAGCTGACCATACATTGAACATCCCTTATGCCATGAAAATTTGTCAACCCCTATTTACTGTCTGCAAACCTCATCCTACATCCCAGATCGGTAACATCAACGTGACATTGTTTCTATCCAAGAGTGCCTTCAGCCCTAAGTTTTGCTGCCTATAAATACTGCGTTGTCCCTCACTTTTTTCCCACAATAGATACACTCTACTCTGCCTTAATACAAAAACTGAAGCCCCCTTGTGAAACAAAAATATATATATTTATATATGATGTCCAGTGTGAAATTTTGTTTCGGAGTAGCAGTCCCAACTTTCAAAACGAGGAGGCAATGTACGTGGTGACATGGAGTGGAAGGGAGGAGCGGTGAGGAGTGGAAGGCTTGCATCACTGTTGTGTGAAATGGTGTGGAGGAGAGAGTATGGGGACATGGGTTTTTAGTGAGGTTGTATTTGTAACCAAAGGGTGATGGGTATGGCGATGGAGTTGAACTGAATTGGTAAAGAGGTCGTGAGTTCGCATTTTGTTGAGGAGGACGTTTAGCTTCTGTGCGTCGATGATGGAATGGGTTGAAATTTGAGCAGTTCGCATGGGAAACCGTGATGGATTCTGGCGCTGACAAATGGTGGTAGCGGTTTCAAAGTGGGAGAGGTTGAAGTGTGCGAAAAGAGTATGTGTGAAGGGTGTCAGATCGTTTAATGTACATGGCCGGAGATGGTGTTTTTTCACGTTAAAATGATGAAGTATGGTTCATACATTAAAACAAGGAAAGAGTGGAACTGGTAAATTTAAGATTGGGGAGAAGAGCTGTACACGTGAAAGATGGACATGGTGTCACTGCTGTGGGTGCACGGGAATTCGCTGTGCATAAAGGGAAGGAAAAACGTAACCGTAAATACCAAAGGAAGGGAAAGGCTAACTGGAGAATGGGTTTGTGAACACGTGGAGAAAGAAGCAACGGTTCGTGATTTATGGCTTAACGAAGGATTAAGTTAAAGAAGTAAATTAATTAATATGTTAATAATGTTTTAATTTATAAAATATATGTTGAATCTTATAAAATACACAATTTATCCATACGATCACATAATCAAGTGAAATTGAATCCGATAAGATCGAGATGACAGAGGCTTTGCTGCTGTGCTGATTCGAAAAAAGAACAGAAGCAGTCGGATTTTTAGTTAATTTTAAACGTTGTTAATATTAAAAGGGGTAACGCAACAATCGATCATCAAAAATCAAGGTGAGTTAATTCTCACACATTTCTGAAATACTTTGATGTGCTAAATTCGTATAATTAAAATTTAATTGGTTGATTTGATGCCTTGGATGCCTATGGTTGATTTAACGGTTGACGTTAATTATATTATCATCGTTTAAATATTTCTATATGCTGATATGAAATATTTTAATGATCTGTGTTGTAGGGAAGAACTGGTAGGAGGAATCAAACCGGTTCCTCAAATATTTAATATGCTGTTATTTCATATTTTATGAACTGTTTAAAACCCGTTGACTTTAAATCCTGTTGGTTGTTGAATGTGGTTCAGTTTGAACCAAAATATATAGTATTGGTTGAGGAATTAATAGCAGATGGCCCATATATACACCGTTTTATAAAGAACGATTCACCGACAGGTGAATCGGTAGAAATGATTTTATAACTGAAAATATATTTATAAATATATTATTTTAAATAAATTTTCAATAAGGGGAATAAACTAGCCACGTATATACATTGTTTGATTTAATCACAAATTATCATTTTTGTACCAAATCTACCGTGCGCGAAGCAAGTGCTTATTAAGTGATTTGTAAACTATGGTGTTTAGCTAATTCAAGTGACCAGAAGTAATGTAACAATTAGAATGGTTTATTTTGGTATTAATTTAATTAAAATCAACTATATAGAATTATTTAGAAATTAATTATAAATTAATTTAAATGTAAAGACCAATAACGATTGACTAACAAGTTAGTCATGTTGAGAGTTAAACAAGTTAACGACGTTAACTGAAATTGTTTAATAAATAGGTTCATTAATTTAAGGAGAGTTGTTAATGGTTAAGTAACCCAACCTTATTTTAGTAAGTGGTGAAATTTGATTATTTATCATTTACTTATCGAAGTGATAATTTGGAATGAGAAATATAGCAAGGATAGTTTGTAAAGCTTAAAGTCATGTTTATAGTCAATAAAACGATTTAATATGTAATCGAAGATTTAACTTAATTCTAACTAAATTATATTTAATTAAAATCTATGAATCCAAGTTATATGTAGTTATAAAACCCAAGTATTTTAGAATATACAAATATTTATAATGAGATTCCGAAAATAAAGGAATATAAAAAGGGGCTTGATGGTATTAAATGATTGGTGGAAAGATAACGGTATTTTCAAAGTTACGAAATAAGATTTAAATGGGTTTCTTCTTAAAAGACGAATGGTGATTTTGGTGTTCAAATAACGAAGCCAAAAAAATGTCGTAATAATGATTTTACGAATGATAAGTGGATCGATAGGATAATAAGAAATGTTATAGCAATGTTTTGAAATATTAGTTGAAAGTTAAATTAGATATAAGTTCTAGGTATATAAGAAAAAGGATTTGGGTATACGAACATATTAAACCAATATTTTATTTTGGGTATTTCAAATAAAAGATTGTTTTTAATGGCCAAGTGATGCTGTGTATAAACCAATGGATCTGTTTTATTCTTATGGTTGTTTATTTTGATAGTTAAATAACCGACTATCAAAATCTGACCCAACGTTATTGGTACGGAAAGACCGGGGTCGAATTTATATTCGAAAACCATTTCGACCAATAAATACAAATACGTCAAAGACGCTGATCGAGATGGAGCAAATTGAAGACCGTAAGTACTCATGAGCGGAAGGACTATTGTTAAGTACCTCTGGCTGATCCCCAGAGTTAACAATGATTCTATCGTGATTGGAATCTACGGATTGCAAGACCTACTCGCTACTGATCTATAGGGTGATTCCGAGGATGTGGTAGGAGGGTGCCTTCGGTTCATCCTGTGCTTGGATGATGTATATGGACGATGTGAATGGTGGCCAGATGTTTCAAAAGTCGATTATAACCTCAAGCCTCACAACCGGGAGATGACAAAAATCGGGCAAGCAACATAGCTATGTGGGTCGCACCCATTAGGGTGTATTGTCACCATCTAGAGAATATTCATATTTGTTACTTCTTTTCATTTCTGTATCTCCCAGGTACTACGGTGGTCGCGACAAAAAGCCGTAAGGTAGCAATATATTCGATACACTCAAGAGAAATGAGTGGTCGGTAATGTGTGGGCCGGGTTGCAAGACGTTCTTGTTAAACCCAGTGTATTCGCCTTTAGAGATACATTATCGACAGGTGGTCCCATATCTTGTCATAGTTGGTAATCCAATCTCCAATAAACGCCCGCGATTTTGATTTTATATTATATATGTGGAGTGTGAGATGCAAGCGTTCTGCTAGATTCTAATTACTTGTATTTAGACACTATTATAATATCAGAATAAGATATTAATTTCAAAACGATTTGGGTTATAGTAAGGTAAAAACCATTCGTGTTTATGTGTGGGCTGGTCTTACTAGTATCCTTTTGTTTCAAAAGGATTTTCAAAGTTAAACAAGTTGTTGTGCTATGAATTTATCACTGAAAGTATTCCAGACTGATCCGGGTGAATTTTGTTTTAAATCAAATGTGCTCGGGTCAGACCGAGTATATTTACAGGTTAGATTTCGCTTGGAGTTCCGGAGAAGGAGTCGAAGTCGAGACGTATTCCATATATATTGGTACTAGTTTATTTCCGCTGTGTGTTGTATTGATCTGAATGTATACTCTGATGTTGTAATCATATATACAGTTCTTTTTGGTATAAAGTCTTATTGATTATTATATTTTATCCAATCCGCTGTGAAACTCTAATCTTCTTATTCTTCTATTCTAATACTTCTTTCTTTCCTTTCTCACCCTCTGACTTCTTTCTATTAGCTTTCTGGGTTTTTGATACTTCGATTTGGACACATGTCGTGTTAGTGTCCGGATTTCAGTGTCGGAAATTCCCGGGTCGCTACAATAATTAAAAATCGAGTTGTTAATTATAATTGAAATAAGAAAACCAGAATTGGTTAACAAAATTTCAAGTGGAATAATGAAATTGATAAATGGATTTAAAACTAATTGGAATGGGTGTGGATATGCAAAAGAGCATATGGATTGAAGATAGGAATGTGATGATGGATTGATCAAAAATGGTGGGCAGATCATTTGGCAAGAATTATGAATGGTCGAGTATTTGTATGAGAATTCGAAGGTCGGGTAAGAACTTGGTTATGAAGATATGGAATATAAGATTTCAACTAAGTAGGTTATGAGGAGTTAGAGTTATAGAATTTTTACCGCTTAGCAGTTTCGAGGACGAAATTCTTTTAAGGGGGAAGGAATGTAACGACCCGGATTTTTAGCCATTTAATTCTGAATATTTAAATTTGTTTAAAATATTATATTTGGATTAAAAAATGATTTTTAAGGATTTTATTTATTTAAAACGAAGTTTGAACGTATAATTTATAAATATATTTAAATCGAGCTCGTAACGTCACGGTAGTTCATAATATTATGTTTTGAACTTCAATTGAATATACAGAATCCAATATAAATCGGATTTCCTTGAAACAAGAAACGTTCGGATGTATTTGATTATATTTTCCAATGGAAGTGAAAAATCGAGATTTCGTCTTATAGATCATCAGTTATGCCCAAATCAAATTTTCAAATAGTCGTTATGGAATCATTTATAAATTATAATGATTTATATAATAGAATAAAATATTGCATTCATATTTTAACAGGATTTTTAATGATGTATTATTAATTTAATAGGATTTTGCTGAAATGTTTAATTTGAAAAAAATAAACTAACTCATCTTTCTTTTTACCAAAGTTTCACCACCCTCAGGACTGAATGGTTTCTTATTTCTAATGGATTCAAGTTGTTGCCTCTTCGAACCAGTTAACGTTTTCTGTTTAATTTCAAATATTCCGAACAAGTATCTTTGTGAATATATGATTATGTAGCTACTAGTATAATTAATACCCTAACATTTAGCTCAATTTTAAATAGAACACGGTCATTTGAAATTCTAAAGTTTCAACCTTGGGTCTCTAACTCATTTTATTTTATTTTATACCCAGGATTAGTTGAGTTTCTACCTATGGTATACTTTGGTTCTAAACAACCATTCTCAATCAATGTATTCAGTTATGTGAACCACAACATTAACATGTGAATTCGAAAGTAAGGAAACATATTGGTAGACATTCGTATATTAAGAAATGCACAATAGGAATTATATATATAAAAGGGCACTCTGCCTATGCCCTACGAAAGGAAGATTAGCACATATAGGATCGGTACGGATAAATCAAAACACACACGCCTATAGTGAAACCAGTACAAGATAGAAATCACGGACATGCCAACCATGTTACCCTTCGGAAAAAACGGTTGCGCTATACACTATATGAATTTTAATAACCTACATGCAAACTGTACATCCTGTCCATATCAACCAAAATATCAACCTGTTTTTCTTTAAAATCCCGCACATGTTGTATGACACGCTGCGTTTCAAATATTGCAGCTGATGAATTTCGACTTTGGAACCATTATGTACATATTGAAACGAGCCACGTACCCAGCTCAGCACGTCTAACAAAATAAATGCATGCACATGGTACTGGAACTAGTTTGAAGAAAATCACCTACTCCATTCTCCTATTACTTGACTACCAAGCTAAGTTGTTTTATAAATTCTTGTTTCCCCCCTCTTTCTCAGACAAGCTGGTTGAAACTCAAGATCCCATTCAAAAAGAAAGCAAGCTGTGTTTTCTAATTCACTACAGATCCGAACGTAAAACAACCAATCTGGCTTTTACTCATGTATTCGATCGAACCATTCCTTTTGCTAGAAGCGGATGACCGACGTTTATCCAACTAATCGGAGCAGATTAACGATGGGAACTGTGGTCAAAGCCGGAGCTTGGAGGAGGAGTTTGAATGCGATAGAAAGGTGACGACCAGAGGAAATAAGGGCTGGAGAATGCTATGGTGAAGATCGGGAAAGGAGAGGGACAGTAGTGGGTTCTGAGGGGTCATCGCAGCGGTGAACTCGTCAGCTCCGGTGCGTAGTGGCAGCAGTAGTAGTGGGAAGAATAACAGTCAGTCTTATGCTTTTTCTAGTGAAGTCAGGTGTTGTTTTGGTTGAGCAAAAGGAGACTAATGGAGTTCTTATTTAATTCCACTAAGGAAATAAGGTGTTGAGGTGATGCCGGAGATGGGACGAAGGTCAACGTTGGGTTCTGAGGTGGGCGGCGCACGGTTTGGCTCGGAAGGGGAATGATGGGGTGGTTCAAATAAAACAGCGACATGAAGGCAAAAATGATGAGACTCCTGCTGTAGCTTGCGAAGTACGAGTTGACGTTGCGTCTTGGGAAGAACGCGAGGTGGGTTTTTGTGGCATTCATTGGTTGAGCAGGTGAAGAGAGGGCATGTGGAGGTGATTTGGAGAATCCGTGGAGTAGAAGAACGAGGTTGGGTAAGATGAAGCTCCATCATTTTTGTATGTACAAGGAGCGGGCGTGATAAGGAAGAAAAAGAATATTGCACAACTAACGAAAGACTATGTTATAATTTGGGTAATTAATCCATTTAATTAATTAATTGGTCAGTTATGATTAATTCAATTCAGACTTGAAATATTAACAACTATTTACTATTATCAGAATAAGACAAAACCAATCACATTGGAATTTTAGCGACATGATCTATATTGTGGAACTGAGGTGGCAAAGAAGGAAGATAAAGGAATTTATTGATAAAAATCAAAATGCTCGTTTGATTTTAAATGAAAACAAAAGAAAAATAATCAACCGCAAACAAGGTCAGTAACTCACTAACTCCGTCCCATTTATATTCTTATAAACATGTTTTAAATTCATTTATAGTAATTTTATATTGTGTGTTGGTTGTTTGAATGAATGGTTGATATAGTTATATATAAATCTTTGATCAATTCTTAGTTTTGTTTACCGTATTGGTGTGAAAATAATATTATTGATGTTTGACTAACATCTTTGGATGTAGGGAAACAGGTTGGAGGGAACAAACTGGATTCCTCAACATTTATATATGGTTTGTCATTTTTTGTGATATATATACTACGACTGTTGTGTCGAATTACACTAGCCCTTTTCAATTTTGATATTTAATACCATGAAATAATTTCAAACGTAGAAAAGGATTTTTGAAATTTTAAAAGGAAATTTATTTCCAAATATGGAAATTGAATTCCGAATAGATTTTGATATGTACACTTGTATAATGGATAAGACAGTAATTAAACTTATAAACGATAGTTATGGATGAAGGTGAATGCTTATCATTGAATAATTAATATTGAGTTTGAAATTAATACTTTATAATCAAATGTAAATTGATTATAAGGTTTTTTAAAAGGATATTTTAAATAGAGATCCGGTTTTTAACAAACAAAGTAAGAAGATTAAATTATAAACAATGTTTATAAATTCATTAAAATATTTATCTTGAGATAAAAATAAATTCAAGTCTGAATTTATATAGAAAAGTGAAAATCGGATTTGAAATTGATAAGTATAATTGGATTTGAAGTTAGCAGTTATAAAAAGGAATTATAAACGAGATTATAAATGTTTGGAATAGAATATGATATTTTCTATGAATAATTCTAAATAGACGTTATAAATGGAAATCAGATTTGTTATGTTATTTACAAGTATAAAAATCAAACGGACTTGATTTGTATGTAAAAGAAATATACTCACGATTAAAGAAATAATGGTTTAAAGCCAATATTTTGTAATTGAAATATCTATAAAAGAAATTTAAATTTGAAGTATGAATCCAAATTGGAATTTGAGTAAGGAAGGGAAATGGGTAACCATTTCAAAGGTAAATGATGAGTTTTATCCCAAAATTTGGAACATGAAATAAATTAAGTATTGTAGTCTGGGACGATTATAAAGGAATTTGGTGATGATTTGGAAAGGAGGAATTCAAGAGTAAATTTAGAATTTGAATTAACTTAAAATGGTAGATAAATTCTAAAGATTGGAATATAAATCAAATATAGATTATTCGAGAAAGTTATTTATTGGAATTCGATTATATCGCATTTAGGGAAGTAGTTATTTTTACTTTCCGTTTGAATCAAATTCAACTATTTATTTATTAATTTATTTCTTGAAATTAATAAGTACAAGTTATATTTGGAAACAGCGATTATAACGTTGTCATTATAATAAATGTTTTGTAAATCTAAACAGCAATTTTAACGCTACCGTTATAATAAATGTTTTGTAAATCTAAACAACGATATTAATGCTGTCGTTATAATAAATGTCTTATAAATCAAATATTTGGAAACAACGATTATAAAGCTACCGTTATAATCAATGTTTTTCGTAAAAGAAGTGGATACTTAGGCTGAATCTGAGAATCATGTAAGCAATGTTTTGTTTGAAGTTATGAGCCTTTACTATTTCAAAATTGAAAATTTTGTTCAATTAATGTCTGAGAGGTAATTATACCACAACTTGATTAACTTCATGATTGATGGAGGAATGGTTAAGGTTCGATAGTGAAGATTGGTTAACAATATGGTTAGTTAATAAATGTTAAATGGTTTGAGTTATAATAACAATGTTTTTGTAACATCGGGTTAATTTAAAGGATTCTAAAATGTTTCCCCAAATAAAATAAGAGATATTTTCTACATATAAAAAATGAAATGAATTGGTCAATAAGGAATTAAGAAATGAAATATGGAAAGGTAAATTTTCTTAATATAGAAAATAAAGATTTGTGAATATATAGAAATGCTTTGTAACTAGAATAAGAGATATTTCTCGAATAAACGAATTATGATATTGGAAATGTTTTCCAAGAATTAAGAGAGATAATCAAGGTTTGAAAAGAAAGGGAAGATGGGAAATGAAAATTTGGAAATGATAATATAATAAGGAAGTAATTTAAAGGGGGCCACTGTTGTTTGATGGTTGATCGATAGTATTTCCACTTGGGAATAGGATTGTTGGTTGTATGGATGTTTTCTTTAATAGTTAAATCACCGGCTATCAAAGTTGGATTTATTTTATACCTCCGTTGTCAATACAAAGAGACCAGGATCATATTTACTTTATGACCACTATGTATTGGCATAAGCGTTACGAATCAACTTATGCCCATGAAAATTGAAGACGGAGTAAAGTGCTAGGGCTGTTATGTTAACCCTACGTAGAAATTACCCAAGATGGACTAATAGAAGGTGCCTTCGGTTTGTCCAGTCATAGGACAATGTACATGGAGGGATCTAACAATGTAGAATTCAAAGTAAATGGTGGCAAGATGTTTTAAAAAGTAATCATGACCTCAAGCCTCATCACCCAAGAAATGACAAAATTCGAGCAGGCAACATGGCCAAGTGGGTCATTCCCATTAAGGGTTGCTGATCACAAACGTTGGTGATAATATGCTCGATACACTCAAGTTAAATGAGTGGTCAGTCTTGTGTGGCCGGGTTGCAAGATGTTCATGTTGAACCCCAGTGTATCCCCTCTAGAGTACACTGATCGGAAGGTGGTTCCATAGTCGGAATCCAATCTCCAATAAGTGCCCTGCTGTTTTCTATTTTATATTATATATGGAGAGTGAGATGCAGGCGTTCCGCTAGATTCTATTTATTTGATTTAGACACTATTATAATACCACCAGATTTTAATAAAAAATGTTTTGGGTTGTCGTAAGGTAAAAACCATCCGTGTTTATGTGTGAATCGGTCTTACGATTATCATTTCTTTCGAAAGGATTTTTAAAAGTTAAACCAATGGTTGGAGTTTACTCACACTAGTCCCATGATCGACCCAGAGTTTATTTTGTTTTGTTTTGCCTAAACTCTTAGGTGCCCAAATTTTTACAGGCAGTCAAGTAGTTGGGATTTTTCAGATTTACTTGAAAGAGCTGGAAGTAGGAGGCTTCACCTGTTAGCTGTAGACTACCATATTTTCCGTTGTGTACTATGTTGTATATGGAAACAAGTGTTTATAACTGTTCCAGGAATAAGTGTTGTGCTCTGATGATGGTATGTATATATACTAACTGTTTTGTATTTCAAAAGATTATGTTATATAATATTTTTTATTCATTCCACTGTGAGATTTGTGTTCTTCGTTTTTCTTCTATTATAACCTTTCTTTCTTTTTATTTCTCATCCTCTAACTTCTTTCTATTAATAATTCATGTTTCTGTGCAATTTGGGTTGGATGTGTGGTATGATTAGTGAACTCAAAGGGTACGGAATTTGGGCCATTGCTGCTATCGAATGAACCATCATAGTTTGGTCCTCGAAATCGCACCATCATCCATATCAAATTGGTCGAAGTAGCCAAAAACAATGGTAACCGATATCGACCACTTCGTAATAATCGATAATGACTATTTAGATCACTATTTAACCAAAATTGGTTAATACACATAAAGATAATACGTATGGCACTCGTCGTGAGATCCAGCTCGTCGCCAAGTCTATCCTTCATCTTCAGATCCACCATCAAGCTCTAACACCGCTTCGTCTTCAATTATGTCGTCAAGATTTCATGTTGCTCCATCGTCCATCGTCGACGTCAACAATGAGCTCTGAAGCTTCTTCGAAAATTTATTACATCCACTTGAGTCTATTATCCTTATGTGTTCAATCAATATACATTGACTATGCATTTGATCGATAAGCATCATAAACTCTAATGAATGATATTTCATAATACTAGATCATCTATGAATGAAGTTTTAGGCTAAACTAAGCAAACAGTTCAACCATGCAACCAATAGTCAAAAATACTCTAGATTAGCACACAAACATCCATATAAAGGTGACAATTAGACTTAAAGCCGATGGACCCAGATCTAACCCGGCGTGTCTCGGCTCAAGGCCGGTCGAGTTTTTTTGGGTCTGAACTATACATTTTACTAATCTGAACCCGACCAGGGCTACGGTTCGGGTCAGGTTGGGTTCGTTAGATGGTAACACTAAAAATACACATATATCAATGCTTTTTGGTCGGGTCTTTCAGGTCGGATCAATTCGGGACGAGTTTGATTGGGTCTTCATTGTATTTTTCTTCACCTAGACCTGACCCGAGACCCATTAGATTCGGTTCGGATTCGAGTCGTTTTGGGTTTTCGGTTTTCGGTTCTAATTGTTAGCCCTACGTCCATAACAACATTAATAAATTAAATAGAATATATTTATAGTAGTCAAACTAAGATAAGTTCTCAAATAGCATAAATCTAGCAATATGGCTAAAAAGGCACACAATAGCATGTAAATAGATAAATAGCAAGCACAATAGCTCGCAACAAGGTAAAATGTGATAATCATGGTTATACATAAATCACTTAATAACCGTTTATTAATTAGTTATTAGGTTTAGCTATCCTAAATATTACATTTAATAATTAGAAATCAGTTTAAATCGTCAAATTTACACTATACAAACAAATACAATTCAGTTTTAGTAAAGATCACTCACTTTAGCCAAATTAGCCTAAATAAGCTCTAAAGCGTAAAGCTCATCAATATGAGTCCAACAGAAGAAACGACGTCCAAATCCTTCCTTGTATGCAAAAGTTATAACAAATATGAGTTCGAATATTATTCAGTTCAATTCAATAATTAAACGGGTGATTAGAATTAGTTATCCTTAAAGGATTTAATCTTCGAAATCCTCAGCGACTTAATAACACAACCCAACACTCTCGACTAAGTGACGACAAAAAATAAACCGTCACTTAATGCTCTCAATGACGACCATTGAAGCGATCATAACAAAGGAAATAGACTTGGAATTTGGCATGAAGCTGATATTCCCATTTCTACGTACATCCACAATCAAGTCCGAGACCAATATAGCTTAGCTAAAGACTTAGGTTGTACACTTATTTTCCAAACAAATGGATAATGGAAAATAAAAGTGACAACTTACTAATTGGTAGACAATTCAATATTGCATCGCATGTTGAATTTCTTCATAAATTTGGTAGAATTCACAGAAAATTTCGTGGCTCGATCACAAAAAACCATAGCTCATCTACAAGGCAAATCTCAACAAAAGAGTAACTGTAGTGACCCGTAACTTCTCCATCTCCGAAGAGAAGAGAAAGAACGAATTACCTTGAGAACACGACATAATAGAACGCAAACGAAGAACATTTCATTGTTATTACAACAATTCCATCAGAATACAAGAATATACAGAGTATGAGTACACAAAATACATTCGATAAATATCAGAGATTACAATAAATTACATAGCAGTGGAAAAATAATACAAAACACAACTAGAAGAGATATATGGATACAGAGCTTTCCGGATATCATTCCAGCTGTAAACCAGGATCCTGTGAATATAAATCTGCAAAACCAAAACTACTAGCTACCCGTGTCGAAAAATAAGGGCACCCAGAGTTTAGGTTAAAACAATAAACTCCAGGTCAGTCATGTGACTGGTGTGAGAACGAAAACAATTATTAATCTTTATTTTAAAGAAGAGTAATTCAAGGGACCACGCCGTATAACACGGAACGGGTTTCCTCCCAAGAATACTAGTGCATATAACAAAACAGCGCAATGCTTTATGGAAAAATGAAGCTATTATAAGACTAAGGTCCCATCACACAATGCAACGCAAGCCGGAGGATAGGGTATTCCCTTATAATAGCCAAACAAGCTTGGTACGTTCAAAACAAATCATTTGATACTATTATAAGTGTATAGTATCAAAACAATTTCAATCATAAATATCAATCATAGACGGCATGGGTACCATATATCATGTCGCCATACTAGTTCTACAAATAAAACCGCAATATCACGTATTGGAAATGGGATTTCCGTCATGAGTCGAGGAAAGGGGCAAGCTCATCTCCGATTCGAGACACTCTAGCAAATGTCCTAGGACCGCACACAGCAATCCTTGGATCTTCAGGGCCGGTCCTCTCTTACTTTTGAGGATTAATTATTCCTGAACACACGTTTTCCGGTCCTAACAGACCTATATTCGCGGCGCCTCATATCCAACAACCACACAGGTGAAAAGTATATAAATGTCAGCCAGTTTAAGCACTGACACTACACATAGCTAGAAAGAAACGTCGTGCTCTCCCTGCAGCCACTATCCCGTTTTTTACTCATACCGAGGTGTGAGGCTAGCGAATTCACGTTATACACAAAGCTGCGCCACACAGGCCGTGCTTTGATCATCAACCACAAGACTTTTCTTTTCAACAGAAGCCTTGATCAATTGCCACTTACGCGTGCCACACTGGCAATTCACTCCATGCGACTGATGTCCATCGATATACAACCTCTGAGCTCGTACGTCTCAGAGAAGGGCGTTAAGCAAGAGAATAAATTCTCTGCCGCCAAACAGATGTATATTTAATAGAGATCAATCAACACAGAATAAAATCCAATGTCAGACACACAATCCATTTACAAGTTCGTTCTAGGTCTGAACGAAACCGGAGGCACTTTCCTCGCATATCCATCGATCTCCAAGTACGTCTGGACGATCACCAACTGTTTCCCTCCTCTTCGGTGTACAGCCCAATCAAGATCATCAGTAATCACCCAAACTATATGAAGAATTCCGGGCTTCAACCACCGTCTTCATCTTCGACTTATCGTCGAATCGGTTATTCAGAATGGGTATAAACCCGGCCTTTCTGAATCACCCGCGTATATAATAAACACGTGTTAAACAAACACAACATACGCCTCATTCCAATTCAGAATATTCTTTTATTCAAATTTTCACACTCTTAAGGAAAGGTTCCCATTAATTTTATCAAATATAAATTCTTCTAAATTTATTCTTTAATCTTCCTTTGGATATCATTTCAAACTAGTCGGGATTAGCGAACTACACCGAAGTAATTATTTATTTTATTTCCCAATCCCAACCTGTTCATCCCATGGAGCAAAACTGGTAATACTCCATATCTAACACCACAGTGTTATCGGTAAAATTAATTACCATTTCACGTTCAAATCTAATTAAAGATTTAACTATCGCTTTGGAGCAAAACTGGTGGTACTCCATTCTCGATCACCTTTCAGATTTGATAATTTAAATTATCAATTCACATTTCAATCTAATTAAAGATTCATTAAAACCCCAATTAGTTTTAATCTTTTCAAAAATCAATATCCTGTCTTTATCTGGATTAAAGAACCAATGTCATCTAAAACACGGTTCACGATAAACCCAAAATCACATTCAAATTCAATTCCAATTAAATATTATTTAATTGGCACGCTTCACTAAATCTAAATCGAAAGATTTAATCTTTCTCTCAACTGGGCTTAAGAACAGTGTTAATGAAGACACCATTCACGACAAACCCAAATCACATTTGATATTAAATACAAGGCTCTGAATAGAAAATATACCGGCTTATATTCAATATCAAATTCTAAAACCAACAGATATCGTATTAGAAATAACGATATGTATATATCTTTCAAATTTCCACAACCATATCTGTATAATCACAAAATCCAACATCGAAATATTCCAAAGATAATTTCAATTCAAATCCATTCCAATTCACGTATTGGAAATACCTGGTTATTTTTAAAACCACTTTCAAATTCAATTTATTTATTTCAAAAATAAATTGATTTTAATTCTAGTTCAAAACTAGTTCATGTTGATAAAAATCTATTTTTGTATTTTCAAATATGGAAATTTTCATCCTAATTCTTCAAAAATCATTTCTTATGATTTTACACAAATTATTGATATTTTTAATAATTTTATCAAAGCCCGTACAGTCGATTTCCATCAACAGCCATCGAACTGCACTTACAGCGACCTTTTCCAAATTTGATTTGGACATAATTCCAAATCCAACCGTTAGATTTCAAATTTCTTATATTCATTGGAAAGCTCTTTTCGATACGAGCCCAACTGTTCTGGTTTTAGGAGAATCCGACGGTCGGATCTCCCGCAACGTCAATTCGAAGTCAATGGTCGAAATTCACGAACTATCACGGCGCTGCGCGTTCTATTCAGGCCATTATATATATAATATATATATTATATATATATATTTCGTCGATTTCCTATTAAAACGTATTTTATAAATCGTTTTAAATTCGTTTTCGAAACGATTTCAACTTCATATTCAATTTCGAATCGAAATTGAATATTCCACTCCATCGATATACAAATGATAATATTTCCAAAACATTATATTTTGAAATCACTTCTTTTTCTATATTCATTATAAAAACGAATATAATCGATATAAATATCGCTCAAGTCAAAATGGCGCATCTCTAATCAACACGGCTTTATATATTTCAATGAATTCGCTATTCTATTCAACAAACGAATATTTATTCTATTCAACACATGAATCTATATTTCTTTCAACACATGAATATTCTCAACACATGAGCACTGTCAACACATGACTATTTATATTATTTAATATATTTTATGAAATTATGGTATCTATCGTTTGATTTTTAAATTAGACTCCAACCGTAAAGTAGTAAGAGAATGATTCCCTAAGCATTAACCCCGAAGGCCGAAACCAATATCAGATCAATACCCAGGAGATCACTCATCTTATCTATTTTCCAGTTAGTTTCTAACTTTAAATATGATAAAGATGTAAATTTTATTGTTAAAATATTTCTTTCAACACACGACAATTTTCAACACATGATAATTTTCAACACATGATTATTGTCAACACATGACTATATATTTTATTCTATTCTTTATTTTCCCAATTGGAATGAGGCCCAATCAATTACCATATAATGTTAATTATAGGGATTCCATACAACACATGTATATAAATAGCAACGATAAATAATCAACCATCATCTAAAGTGAACCACACAACTGCATAAGCATCAAATATAAATAATTAACGCTCACACAGTCTGTCGACCAATCGATCGACATACAATGAAATAATTGGGATTAGTGTATGCCAAATATCATCCCAATACCCGTGTGGGGTTTCAAATCAACAAACACAGATTTTTATTTATTAACATACCCGTTAAAAATTATATTTTTAACGATAAAATATTTTTAACTATATAAATATTTTATTTCATTTCACATCACACAATCAATTTTCACCACAACAAACAATCAAGCATAAAAGCCATCCATGGTCTGTGGACGACGGGTGTCAGGTGCTGCTAAGCACCGTCTGTATCCTAGTATATATATTTTAACTAGAAAAGAAAATTCAAAGTGAGAAGTTCTCACCGACTAGCTAATCCAAATGCCTCGACTCTTCTTATGTAGAAGTCTTTGCCGTTCTCGCCCTTTGTCACTTTCGTTGCCCGTATTCACTACATATATAAAAATCACATTTTTATATTGTTGCCATGTATATAAAAATCATATTTTTGTAATCACTCCATATGGATAAAAATTCTATTTTTACATTGCTACTATATAGATAAAAATTCTATTTTTATAACGGTGTTTGTAACAACCCGGAAAATCTGGGCCAGTTTAAAATTTTTATTTTGGCAATTTTAGCGAATTTTGAATATTTAAAATAGATTATTTTAAATAATATCGACGAAAAATTTATTTTGAATATAATTCGAACGTATATATTATACGCGTCGTCGGTAGAATATAAATAATTATATATAATTATAAATAGAATTGAAAATGGCGCGGTAGTTCGATAATTCGATTTCAAACTTCAATTGAATGTACCGGGTGCAAAACAATCCGGATTTTAGTGAAACCAAAAATAATGGAATCTAATAGTGAATATCTTTCTAACGAATCCGAATAATCAAGATTTCATAGCGAGAATCAAAAGTTATGTCCAGTTGAAAATTCTGAATAGTCGCTATGGAATTCAGGCCCTTAAAAATGGACATTTTGCAAATGACCTCGGATTTCGACGAAACCACTTTTGTTAGATCCGTAGTGTCAAGTTATTGCTAGGTTTCAAATTTCATAATTTTTCGAATCAGTATGTGAGCGTGGCAAAGGAAAACGCGTTTGACCAGTTTCAGTTGATTTTAATCGACTGGAAATTGACCATTTTTCTAACGGTCTCAGAATTCGACGAAACTAGTTTTGTTAGGACCGTATCGTCAATACGAAGCTAGAAAATATTTTTATGGGATTTTTAGAGTTAGTATGTGACCCCGGTATATTGAAATGTACGTTTAAAATTCAATATAATGATTTAAATGTAAATGCAACAGAAACAGATCGAAACGATCGAATCAGCTTGCGGTACATATCCCATTGTGTTCGGAATGGGGGTGAAACGCTATGGGCGACAGGCGGTGGACCTCGTATAGAGGTCGTATGTGAAAGTCAACTTTTTAATAATTAAATAAAAAAAAAAAAAAAATCTCCCCCTCCCCTTTTATTGGTTCTGCCCCCCCCCTAAATCTCATTTCAGATCGGTTATATATATATAAAAAAAAAAAAAAAAAAAACCAGACCTAATCGCTCGTCGCCCAACCCCTCCAGCCGCCAACGATGGCCGCGCCACCACCAAGGGCACCACCACACCCTCGTCTTCTCCCTCTCCTTATCGATCGAACCCCCAGATCCCACTTCCCAAAAAAAAAAATCGAGCCGCCCTCACCACGAACGAAGCCGCCGCCAGAGGCTAGCCCCCCCTCTTGCATCGAAGAACGCAGCCGCACATCCCCTTCTTCATCGCCCCCCCCTCCATCGACGAAGACCCGAAGCCCCCCCCCCCCAGATCGCAACCGCCGACGACACCTCCCCCCCTCCTTTTTGCAGCTAATTCGGTGAGCATTCTTTTTTTTTATTATTTTATTTTATTTTATTTACTCTGAAAAACTGTTTTATTTTTAAAAGTTAAAAACTGATTTTTAGAAAAGATTAAAACTGTTATTTTTAAAAGCAATTTAAAACTGAATATTTAAAAGAATTTTAAAACTGTTTTTTTTCTAAGAAGAAATTAAAACTGCAATTTATAAAAATAAAAACTGCATTTTGAAAAAGGATTTAAAAACTGCATTTTTATAAAAGAGAATTTTTATATATTGAACTTCGATAGAAAAATAGAATTTTTATATATTGAACTTCGATAGAAAAATAGAATTTTTATATATTGAACTTCGATAGAAAAATAGAATTTTTATATATTGAACTTCGAAAGAAAATTTTGATTTTTAAATATTGAACTTCGAAAGAAAATTTTGATTTTTAAATATTGAACTTCGAAAGAAAATTTTGATTTTTAAATATTGAACTTCGAAAGAAAAATTTGATCTTTAAATATTGAACTTCGAAAGAAAATTTTGATTTTTAAATATTGAACTTCGAAAGAAAATTTTGATTTTTAAATATTGAACTTCGAAAGAAAATTTTGATTTTTAAATATTGAACTTCGAAAGAAAATTTTGATCTTTAAATATTGAACTTCGAAAGAAAAATTTGATCTTTAAATATTGAACTTCGAAAGAAAATTTTGATTTTTAAATATTGAACTTCGAAAGAAAATTTTGATTTTTAAATATTGAACTTCGAAAGAAAATTTTGATTTTTAAATATTGAACTTCGAAAGAAAATTTTGATTTTTTATATATTGAATAGCGAACTAAAAATTCGATTTTTATATATTGAATAGCGAACTAAAAATTCGATTTTTTATATATTGAATAGCGAACTAAAAATTCGATTTTTATATATTGAATAACGAAGTCAAAATTCGATTTTTTACATATGTAGTGGCCGCGGTCAACGAAGGTGACAAAAAGGCGAAACGATGAAGATTTCTATCAATGAAGTGCCGTGGAGCTAGGATAGCTATCTGTGAGAATTTCTCACCTTTCAAATTTATTTTCTAGTTATATATATATACTAGGATGCAGACGGTGTTTAGTAGCACCCGACACAATCGTCCACAGACCATGGACTTGTTTGTTTGGCTGTTTGGTTATTGATTGTGATATTGGTTTGAATGTGGTTTGTGGTGTGAAAGATCGAATCGATAAATTGGTTAGGATTAGACGTGCGCCGTTATAAGGCGAAGGAGTAAGGCTAGGTTAGACTCTTACTCCAAATTTTGTGGTTTGCATAATAAAATTGATATGATTGATGTGTGAATGGCGTGGGCCTTCACTAGACCGGGGATTAGGCTAGGCCTTGTCCCGTTTCTAGTATCGTGCCGTTATGCCGCCGAAATTTTCTAAAATATGTTAGAAAAATAAAAATATCATTTTTATTGAATAAATGAATTGAATAGAAATTCATATGTTGGAATAAAATGTTTTATCGTTAAAAATATAATTTTTAACGTGAATGTGAATAAATAAATATTCATTTACAAACCAGACGGTTTGTTTATGTACACCTATTTGAATGACATTGATTGGGACGATAAATTTTACACATCGCCCAACTGCACAAATAAAATATGCGTTTGATTGTTTGAAACCCCACACGGGTGTTGGGATGAAATTTAAAGTTCACTCATCCTGATTGATTAAATGTGTCGATCGATTGATTGACAGGCTGTTATAAGCGTTGAATATCTACATTTGATGCTTATACAGTGTAGTGCACTTTGGTTGATGGTTGATTATTTTTCAATGTAATTATATACATGTGTTGTATGAAAATCCATATAATTAACTTTATATGGTAATTGATTGGGCCTCATTCCAATTTAAAAAATAAAGAATATATATAAAATAAAAGTTCATGTGTTGACAGTACTCATTCATTGAGATTGGTCATGTGTTGAACGAAATATTTTGATAATAACAACTATTTTGAAAAAGAAATATTTGAAATAGAATATTTGAAAATAGAAATTTATGAAGCCGTGTTGATTAGATTGACGCCATTTTGACGTGAACGATATTTATATCGATTTTATTCATCTTAAAAATGAATATTGAAAAGCGATTTCGAAATGAATTGAATTGAAAACGATTTCGAAATGAGATGAATTGAAAACGAATTCAAATTGAATTGAAAACGATTTCAAAATGAATTGAATTGAAAACGATTTCGAAATGAATTGAATTGAAAACGATTTCGAAATGAATTGAATTGAAAACGATTTCGAAATGAATTGAATTGAAAACGATTTCGAAATGAACTGAATTGAAAACGATTTCGAAATGAATTGAATTGAAAACGATTTCGAAATGAATTGAATTGAAAACGATTTCGAAATGAATTGAAAACGAATTCAAATTGAATTGAAAGCAAATTGAAATGAATTCAAATGGAATTGAAATTTGAATTGAATAGAAATGAATTTTAAAACGAATTTATAGAGAAGAATTCAATTTTGATTTGAATTGAAACGGAAGTTGAAATTGCTTTTGAAACGAATTTAAAACTATTTCTATAATTCGTTTTAAATAAAATAATCGACTAAATATATATTATATATATTATATATAATATAATGGCCTGAATAGAACGCGCCGCGTCGCGGCAGTTCGCGAATTTCGACCATTTATTTCGAACGGACATTACGGGAGATCCGACCGTCGGATTCTCCTGAAACCGGAACCGTTGGGTTCGTATCGAAAAGAGCTTTCTAATGAATGTTAGAAATTTGAAATCTAACGGTTGGATTTGGAGATACGTCCAAATCAAATTCGAAAAAGGTCGTTGTAAGTGCAGTTCGATGGCCATTGATGGAAATCGACTGTACGGGCCTTGATAAAATTATTAAAAATAGTAATAATTTGTGTAAAATCATAAGAAATGATTTGTGAAAGTTTGGGATGAAAAACTCCATATTTGAAAAGATAAAAATAGATTTTTATCGAAATGAACTAGTTTTGAACTAGAATTATAATTCTATTTATTTTTAAATAAATAAATTGAATTTGAAATGGTTTTGAAAATAACCAAAATTTCCAATGATTGCATTGGAGTGGATTTGAATCGAAATTTTCTTCGGAATATTTCGATGTTGGAATTCGTGATATTACAGGTGTTGTTATGGAAATTTGAAAGATATATATTTGTATCGTTATTTCCAATACGACATTTGTTAGTCGTAGAATTCGGTATTGAATATAAGCCGATATATTTTCTATTCAGAGCCTTGTATTGAATATCGAATGTGATTTGGGTTTGTCGTGAATGGCGTCTTCACTAACACTGTTCTTGAACCCAGTTGAGAAAAGATTAAATCTTTTTATTTAGATTTAATGAAGTTTACCAATTAAATAATATTTAATTGGAATTGAATTGATATTGATTTTTGGGTTTATCGTGAACAGTGTTTTTAAATAGCACTCGTTCTTTAACCCGATAATTAATGAATGAGATTTTGGGTTTATCGTGAACCGTGTTTTAAATGACACTGATTCTTTAACCCAGTCGAAGATTAAAACTAAGTGGAGTTTTAATGAATCTTTAATTAGATTGAAATGATCGAAAATGGAGTATCACCAGTTTTGCTCCAGGCGATAGTTAAATCTTTAATTAGATTTGAACGTGAAATGGTAATTGAATTTACCGATAACACTGTGGTGTTAGATATGAAGTATTCTCAGTTTTACTTCATGGGATGAATAGGTTGGGATTGGGAAATTATAACAAATGATTACTTCGGTAAGGTTCGCTAATCCCGACTAGTTTGAATTGATATTCAAAAGTTGATTAAAGAATAAATTCAAGAATTTATCTTTGATAAAATTAATGGGAACCTTTCCCTATGAATGTGAAATTAGAAACTAACTGTCGGTTAGCTAAGTAGAATGGTTTTCTGGATATTGATCTGATGTTGGTTTCGGCCTTCGGGGTTAATATTTGGGGAATTATTCTCTTGATTAATTTACGGTTAGTGACTGATGGATTGGAACGAGGCGTATGTTGTGTTTGTATAACACTTATTTAAAATATACGCGAGTTATTCGGAAAGGCCGGGTTTATCCCATTCTGAATAACTGATGCGACGATAAGTCGAAGATGAAGACGATGGTCGAAGACCGGAGGTCTTCACGTCGTTTGGGTGATAACTGATGATCTTGATTGGGCTGTACACCCAAGAAGATGGAAACAGTTAGTGATCGTCCAGACGTACTTGGAGATCGATGGATATGCGGGGGTACTAGGTGCCTCCGGTTTCGTTCAGACCCAGAACGGACTTGTAAATGGACTGTGTGTCTGACATTGGATTTTAGTCCGTGTGATTGATCTCTATTAAATATATATCTGCTTGGCGGCGGAGAATTTATTCTCTTGCTTAACGCCCTTCTCTGAGACGTACGAGCTCAGGGGTTATATATTGATGGATATCAATCGCATGGAGTGAATTGCCTGTGTGGCATGCCTAAGTGGCAATTGATCGAGGCTTCTGTTGAAAAGCAAAGTCTTGTGGTGATGATCAAAGCACGGCCTTTGTGGCGTAGCTTTGTGTAACGTTTACCTCGCGTGTTTCACACCCGGTATGAACCAAAAACGGGAGACGGACGTCAGGGAGGGCATGCGTTTCTTTCTAGCTAGAAGTGGCGTCAGTGGTTTTACACGCCCTGACGAGTTTGACTTATGTGGTTGTTGCTGTTGCGAGGCGCCTCGGTTATATCGGTTTCGGCCGAATGCATTCTGGTCGGCTGACGGACCAGACTTACACCCCATAGGGTGGGGAGACGTAGTGTTCAGGCATAATAATCCACTCCGTGTGGACCGGCCCTGAGGATCCAAGGGGCAGTTGCGGCTGTTCCTGAGGGGCGGGCTAGAGCGTCTCGAATCGGTTGAGGACTATCTTTTGCCTCGGTTCATAGATGGAAATCCAATTTCCAAATACGTGACATTTGCGGTTTTTATTTGTAAACCTATATATGGCGACATGATATATGGTACCCATGCCGCCTATGATTGATACTTATGATTTGAAGTTGTTTTATACTCTATGCACTTATAATAGTATCAAATGATTTGTTTTAAACGTATCAAGCATTCTTTGGCTGTTATAAGGGAAAACCCTATCCCCCGGCTTGCGTTTGCATTGTGTGATAGGACCTGGGTCTTATAACAGCTTCATTTTTCTTTATTTAGCATGGCGCTGTTTGTTTTAAGCACTGGTATTCTTGGGAGGAAACCCGTTCCGTGTTATACGGCGTGGTCCCTTGATTTACCTAATGATTTAAAATAAAGATTAACTGTTTTAGTTCTCACACCAGTCCCATGACTGACCTGGAGTTTATTGTTTTAACCTAAACTCTGGGTGCCCCTATTTTGACACGGGCAGCTAGTAGTTTTGGTTTTGCAGATTTATATTCACAGGATCCTGGTTTACAGCTGGAACGATATCCGGAAAGCTTTGTATCCGTATATCTCTTCTAGTTGTGTATTGTATTATTTTCCGCTGCTATGTATTTAAATGTAATTTAAATCTCTGATATTTCTGTGTAATATTCTTTTAAACTCTGTATATTCTTGTAATCTGGTGCATTGTTGTAATATACAATGAAATGTTCTTTTATATGCGTTCTGTTTTGTCGTGTTCTCAAACGATAGGGCGTTTCGAGCGGCCTGGATCGGTTTAGCGACTGGTTCGGACCGAGCGAAATTCCTTGCCGTCACAGTTGGTATCAGAGCTTTGGTTTACAAAGCTCAGAGAACAAGACACATTAGAACCATACGAAAGAATTCATCAGATATTGGATTAGCGATATCCAATGGAATGACTCGTTAGAGATAGGATCAGTAGTATCCTAGAACGAGTGTGAAGAGTATGTTTTTAAAGTAAAAACAAATTTTGTTTTGAAAATTAAAAATCAATTATTCGTATTTGATTATTTATTTATATTGATGTGGACAATCCAGTATATATAGATTTTGCGTATACGTCTGATCCGCGTGTATTCGAAGTTTTAATATATTGGATAGATATAGAGTCGCACTCTAGTTGCCCGGACATGGTCCTGATGATGAAGTATACCATCACCAGCATTTAATTTCGAGTGACGAAAGTGTGATATCTATATATTTCCATTAGACTGGTGTGAGAACCAAATCTTATATAGCTAGAACACTTTGTTGTGAATTGGCATCAAAAATCTGATTTTTGACTATGTATCATAATTATCAATTTGAAACGTTAATCCACTAATTGATTGATGTTTGTGTTGTTTGTTTAATTGTTTGATAATTTTGAACTATTATGCCTAATTGAATCAAATATTGAATTGTATTGAAAATTGGTCGTATCTGCTTGCATATACATATATATATTGAGCAGGTCATAGCAAGGAGGCTAGAGCCAGAGAATGAAATTTGTTTGCCCGACAAATAGGTACATGTTTACTACATAATTTACTGTTTTGTTTGGGTGATGATGATTTTGTGAGCCTATTGGCTAGCCGCTTGGCTTTTTCTTTTTCTTTTTGAGATCTGAAGGACCGGGGAAGCTATTTGCAATTTCCCGATGCTCCCATTGCAGGGGAGGTTATGGCGAAATTTTTCGAAAATTTAGGGTGTTAGCCAAATTTTTGAAATTTTGAAAATTCTCAAAAACTAAAGAGTTGGAGAATGGAAGCCTGATCGATCGTAGAGCTGAATAATCAAACCACTTTCGACTTTGTTCCTTTTCGGGGACGAAAAGTTTTAAGTGGGGGAGATTGTAACAACCCGGAAAATCTGGGCCAGTTTAAAATTTTTATTTTGGCAATTTTAGCGAATTTTGAATATTTAAAATAGATTATTTTAAATAATATCGACGAAAAATTTATTTTGAATATAATTCGAACGTATATATTATACGCGTCGTCGTTAGAATATAAATAATTATATATAATTATAAATAGAATTGAAAATGGCGCGGTAGTTCGATAATTCGATTTCAAACTTCAATTGAATGTACCGGGTGCAAAACAATCCGGATTTTAGTGAAACCAAAAATAATGGAATCTAATAGTGAATATCTTTCTAACGAATCCGAATAATCAAGATTTCATAGCGGGAATCAAAAGTTATGTCCAGTTGAAAATTCTGAATAGTCGCTATGGAATTCAGGCCCTTAAAAATGGACATTTTGCAAATGACCTCGGATTTCGACGAAACCACTTTTGTTAGATCCGTAGTGTCAAGTTATTGCTAGGTTTCAAATTTCATAATTTTTCGAATCAGTATGTGAGCGTGGCAAAGGAAAACGCGTTTGACCAGTTTCAGTTGATTTTAATCGACTGGAAATTGACCATTTTTCTAACGGTCTCAGAATTCGACGAAACTAGTTTTGTTAGGACCGTATCGTCAATACGAAGCTAGAAAATATTTTTATGGGATTTTTAGAGTTAGTATGTGACCCCGGTATATTGAAATGTACGTTTAAAATTCAATATAATGATTTAAATGTAAATGCAACAGAAACAGATCGAAACGATCGAATCAGCTTGCGGTACATATCCCATTGTGTTCGGAATGGGGGTGAAACGCTATGGGCGACAGGCGGTGGACCTCGTATAGAGGTCGTATGTGAAAGTCAACTTTTTAATAATTAAATAAAAAAAAAAAAAAAATCTCCCCCTCCCCTTTTATTGGTTCTGCCCCCCCCCCCCCTAAATCTCATTTCAGATCGGTTATATATATATATATATATATATATATATATATAAAAACAGACCTAATCGCTCGTCGCCCAACCCCTCCAGCCGCCAACGATGGCCGCGCCACCACCAAGGGCACCACCACACCCTCGTCTTCTCCCTCTCCTTATCGATCGAACCCCCAGATCCCACTTCCCAAAAAAAAAATCGAGCCGCCCTCACCACGAACGAAGCCGCCGCCAGAGGCTAGCCCCCCCTCTTGCATCGAAGAACGCAGCCGCACATCCCTTTCTTCATCGCCCCCCCCCCCTCCATCGACGAAGACCCGAAGCCCCCCCCCCAGATCGCAACCGCCGACGACACCTCCCCCCCTCCTTTTTGCAGCTAATTCGGTGAGCATTCTTTTTTTTTATTATTTTATTTATTTTATTTTATTTTATTTACTCTGAAAAACTGTTTTATTTTTAAAAGTTAAAAACTGATTTTTTGAAAAGATTAAAACTGTTATTTTTAAAAGCAATTTAAAACTGAATTTTTAAAAGAATTTTAAAACTGTTTTTTTTCTAAGAAGAAATTAAAACTGCAATTTATAAAAATAAAAACTGCATTTTGAAAAAGGATTTAAAAACTGCATTTTTATAAAAGAGAATTTTTATATATTGAACTTCGATAGAAAAATAGAATTTTTATATATTGAACTTCGATAGAAAAATAGAATTTTTATATATTGAACTTCGAAAGAAAATTTTGATTTTTAAATATTGAACTTCGAAAGAAAATTTTGATTTTTAAATATTGAACTTCGAAAGAAAAATTTGATCTTTAAATATTGAACTTCGAAAGAAAATTTTGATTTTTAAATATTGAACTTCGAAAGAAAATTTTGATTTTTAAATATTGAACTTCGAAAGAAAATTTTGATTTTTAAATATTGAACTTCGAAAGAAAATTTTGATTTTTAAATATTGAACTTCGAAAGAAAATTTTGATTTTTAAATATTGAACTTCGAAAGAAAATTTTGATCTTTAAATATTGAACTTCGAAAGAAAATTTTGATTTTTAAATATTGAACTTCGAAAGAAAATTTTGATTTTTAAATATTGAACTTCGAAAGAAAATTTTGATTTTTAAATATTGAACTTCGAAAGAAAATTTTGATTTTTAAATATTGAACTTCGAAAGAAAAATTTGATTTTTTATATATTGAATAGCGAACTAAAAATTCGATTTTTATATATTGAATAGCGAACTAAAAATTCGATTTTTTATATATTGAATAGCGAACTAAAAATTCGATTTTTATATATTGAATAACGAAGTCAAAATTCGATTTTTTACATATGTAGTGGCCGCGGTCAACGAAGGTGACAAAAAGGCGAAACGATGAAGATTTCTATCAATGAAGTGCCGTGGAGCTAGGATAGCTATCTGTGAGAATTTCTCACCTTTCAAATTTATTTTCTAGTTATATATATATACTAGGATGCAGACGGTGTTTAGTAGCACCCGACACAATCGTCCACAGACCATGGACTTGTTTGTTTGGCTGTTTGGTTATTGATTGTGATATTGGTTTGAATGTGGTTTGTGGTGTGAAAGATCGAATCGATAAATTGGTTAGGATTAGACGTGCGCCGTTATAAGGCGAAGGAGTAAGGCTAGGTTAGACTCTTACTCCAAATTTTGTGGTTTGCATAATAAAATTGATATGATTGATGTGTGAATGGCGTGGGCCTTCACTAGACCGGGGATTAGGCTAGGCCTTGTCCCGTTTCTAGTATCGTGCCGTTATGCCGCCGAAATTTTCTAAAATATGTTAGAAAAATAAAAATATCATTTTTATTGAATAAATGAATTGAATAGAAATTCATATGTTGGAATAAAATGTTTTATCGTTAAAAATATAATTTTTAACGTGAATGTGAATAAATAAATATTCATTTACAAACCAGACGGTTTGTTTATGTACACCTATTTGAATGACATTGATTGGGACGATAAATTTTACACATCGCCCAACTGCACAAATAAAATATGCGTTTGATTGTTTGAAACCCCACACGGGTGTTGGGATGAAATTTGAAGTTCACTCATCCTGATTGATTAAATGTGTCGATCGATTGATTGACAGGCTGTTATAAGCGTTGAATATCTACATTTGATGCTTATACAGTGTAGTGCACTTTGGTTGATGGTTGATTATTTTTCAATGTAATTATATACATGTGTTGTATGAAAATCCATATAATTAACTTTATATGGTAATTGATTGGGCCTCATTCCAATTTGAAAAATAAAGAATATATATAAAATAAAAGTTCATGTGTTGACAGTACTCATTCATTGAGATTGGTCATGTGTTGAACGAAATATTTTGATAATAACAACTATTTTGAAAAAGAAATATTTGAAATAGAATATTTGAAAATAGAAATTTATGAAGCCGTGTTGATTAGATTGACGCCATTTTGACGTGAACGATATTTATATCGATTTTATTCATCTTAAAAATGAATATTGAAAAGCGATTTCGAAATGAATTGAATTGAAAACGATTTCGAAATGAGATGAATTGAAAACGAATTCAAATTGAATTGAAAACGATTTCGAAATGAATTGAATTGAAAACGATTTCGAAATGAATTGAATTGAAAACGATTTCGAAATGAATTGAATTGAAAACGATTTCGAAATGAATTGAATTGAAAACGATTTCGAAATGAATTGAATTGAAAACGATTTCGAAATGAATTGAATTGAAAACGATTTCGAAATGAATTGAATTGAAAACGATTTCGAAATGAATTGAAAACGAATTCAAATTGAATTGAAAGCAAATTGAAATGAATTCAAATGGAATTGAAATTTGAATTGAATAGAAATGAATTTTAAAACGAATTTATAGAGAAGAATTCAATTTTGATTTGAATTGAAACGGAAGTTGAAATTGCTTTTGAAACGAATTTAAAACTATTTCTATAATTCGTTTTAAATAAAATAATCGACGAAATATATATTATATATATTATATATAATATAATGGCCTGAATAGAACGCGCCGCGTCGCGGCAGTTCGCGAATTTCGACCATTTATTTCGAACGGACATTACGGGAGATCCGACCGTCGGATTCTCCTGAAACCGGAACCGTTGGGTTCGTATCGAAAAGAGCTTTCTAATGAATGTTAGAAATTTGAAATCTAACGGTTGGATTTGGAGATACGTCCAAATCAAATTCGAAAAAGGTCGCTGTAAGTGCAGTTCGATGGCCATTGATGGAAATCGACTGTACGGGCCTTGATAAAATTATTAAAAATAGTAATAATTTGTGTAAAATCATAAGAAATGATTTGTGAAAGTTTGGGATGAAAAACTCCATATTTGAAAAGATAAAAATAGATTTTTATCGAAATGAACTAGTTTTGAACTAGAATTATAATTCTATTTATTTTTAAATAAATAAATTGAATTTGAAATGGTTTTGAAAATAACCAAAATTTCCAATGATTGCATTGGAGTGGATTTGAATCGAAATTGTCTTCGGAATATTTCGATGTTGGAATTCGTGATATTACAGGTGTTGTTATGGAAATTTGAAAGATATATATTTGTATCGTTATTTCCAATACGACATTTGTTAGTCGTAGAATTCGGTATTGAATATAAGCCGATATATTTTCTATTCAGAGCCTTGTATTGAATATCGAATGTGATTTGGGTTTGTCGTGAATGGTGTCTTCACTAACACTGTTCTTGAACCCAGTTGAGAAAAGATTAAATCTTTTTATTTAGATTTAATGAAGTTTACCAATTAAATAATATTTAATTGGAATTGAATTGATATTGATTTTTGGGTTTATCGTGAACAGTGTTTTTAAATAGCACTCGTTCTTTAACCCGATAATTAATGAATGAGATTTTGGGTTTATCGTGAACCGTGTTTTAAATGACACTGATTCTTTAACCCAGTCGAAGATTAAAACTAAGTGGAGTTTTAATGAATCTTTAATTAGATTGAAATGATCGAAAATGGAGTATCACCAGTTTTGCTCCAGGCGATAGTTAAATCTTTAATTAGATTTGAACGTGAAATGGTAATTGAATTTACCGATAACACTGTGGTGTTAGATATGAAGTATTCTCAGTTTTACTTCATGGGATGAATAGGTTGGGATTGGGAAATTATAACAAATGATTACTTCGGTAAGGTTCGCTAATCCCGACTAGTTTGAATTGATATTCAAAAGTTGATTAAAGAATAAATTCAAGAATTTATCTTTGATAAAATTAATGGGAACCTTTCCCTATGAATGTGAAATTAGAAACTAACTGTCGGTTAGCTAAGTAGAATGGTTTTCTGGATATTGATCTGATGTTGGTTTCGGCCTTCGGGGTTAATATTTGGGGAATTATTCTCTTGATTAATTTACGGTTAGTGACTGATGGATTGGAATGAGGCGTATGTTGTGTTTGTATAACACTTATTTAAAATATACGCGAGTTATTCGGAAAGGCCGGGTTTATCCCATTCTGAATAACTGATGCGACGATAAGTCGAAGATGAAGACGATGGTCGAAGACCGGAGGTCTTCACGTCGTTTGGGTGATAACTGATGATCTTGATTGGGCTGTACACCCAAGAAGATGGAAACAGTTAGTGATCGTCCAGACGTACTTGGAGATCGATGGATATGCGGGGTACTAGGTGCCTCCGGTTTCGTTCAGACCCAGAACGGACTTGTAAATGGACTGTGTGTCTGACATTGGATTTTAGTCCGTGTGATTGATCTCTATTAAATATATATCTGCTTGGCGGCGGAGAATTTATTCTCTTGCTTAACGCCCTTCTCTGAGACGTACGAGCTCAGGGGTTATATATTGATGGATATCAATCGCATGGAGTGAATTGCCTGTGTGGCATGCCTAAGTGGCAATTGATCGAGGCTTCTGTTGAAAAGCAAAGTCTTGTGGTGATGATCAAAGCACGGCCTTTGTGGCGTAGCTTTGTGTAACGTTTACCTCGCGTGTTTCACACCCGGTATGAACCAAAAACGGGAGACGGACGTCAGGGAGGGCATGCGTTTCTTTCTAGCTAGAAGTGGCGTCAGTGGTTTTACACGCCCTGACGAGTTTGACTTATGTGGTTGTTGCTGTTGCGAGGCGCCTCGGTTATATCGGTTTCGGCCGAATGCATTCTGGTCGGCTGACGGACCAGACTTACACCCCATAGGGTGGGGAGACGCAGTGTTCAGGCATAATAATCCACTCCGTGTGGACCGGCCCTGAGGATCCAAGGGGCAGTTGCGGCTGTTCCTGAGGGGCGGGCTAGAGCGTCTCGAATCGGTTGAGGACTATCTTTTGCCTCGGTTCATAGATGGAAATCCAATTTCCAAATACGTGACATTTGCGGTTTTTATTTGTAAACCTATATATGGCGACATGATATATGGTACCCATGCCGCCTATGATTGATACTTATGATTTGAAGTTGTTTTATACTCTATGCACTTATAATAGTATCAAATGATTTGTTTTAAACGTATCAAGCATTCTTTGGCTGTTATAAGGGAAAACCCTATCCCCCGGCTTGCGTTTGCATTGTGTGATAGGACCTGGGTCTTATAACAGCTTCATTTTTCTTTATTTAGCATGGCGCTGTTTGTTTTAAGCACTGGTATTCTTGGGAGGAAACCCGTTCCGTGTTATACGGCGTGGTCCCTTGATTTACCTAATGATTTAAAATAAAGATTAACTGTTTTAGTTCTCACACCAGTCCCGTGACTGACCTGGAGTTTATTGTTTTAACCTAAACTCTGGGTGCCCCTATTTTGACACGGGCAGCTAGTAGTTTTGGTTTTGCAGATTTATATTCACAGGATCCTGGTTTACAGCTGGAACGATATCCGGAAAGCTTTGTATCCGTATATCTCTTCTAGTTGTGTATTGTATTATTTTCCGCTGCTATGTATTTAAATGTAATTTAAATCTCTGATATTTCTGTGTAATATTCTTTTAAACTCTGTATATTCTTGTAATCTGGTGCATTGTTGTAATATACAATGAAATGTTCTTTTATATGCGTTCTGTTTTGTCGTGTTCTCAAACGATAGGGCGTTTCGAGCGGCCTGGATCGGTTTAGCGACTGGTTCGGACCGAGCGAAATTCCTTGCCGTCACAGTGTTCATATAATAAAGATTATATTTTTATCACGCTATTCTCTATATTAAGATTTCGCCTTTTCAAATATAAAGATTTCGCCTTTTCCAATATAATGATTTCGCCTTTTCCAATATAATAATTTCGCCTTTTCAAATATAAAGATTTCGCCTTTTCAAATATAAAGATTTCGCCTTTTCAAATATAAAGATTTTATTTTTATTATCATAACTATATAAACGATAATATTTTCATATTTCTACTCTAATAAAAACCATATTTTTAATATTCTACCTAAGTAAAAACCATATTTTTATTATTCTACCTAAGTAAAAACCATATTTTTAATATTCTACCTAAGTAAAAACCATATTTTTATTATCTACATTACATAGAAATCATATTTTTAACTTCTTGCTTATGTAAAAATTATATTTTTAAAACGCCTTCTTCAATACAAAAATTCAATCTTTCACTATATAAAAATATCGTCTTCCTCTTCATAAAAATATCGTTTTTCTTTGATAAAAACATCGCCTTTGTTTGAGTTTAAAAATCAAAGCTTTGTTCAATAAAAATTATAGCTTTACTCACTTAAAAAAAAAATCTAATTTTTATCCTACAACAAAATCAGTTTCTATATAAAATAAAAATAAATAAAGAACTCACCTTTGTTCATGTTGATTTGTAGAAACGGAAAAGGGGGGAAAGGAGTGTTGCGCCTGACAGAGGGGGGGTGCGGCGTCCATCTCAGCGGCGGCGCGTTCATCGAGGTGGCGACGGGGTGGTTTGGGTGGCTCGCGGTGGGGTTTCTTCGGGTCTGGGGTTCTTCGAACGGACAGGAAGGAGAAGGGTTCGGTGGAGAGAGATGGGGAGTTCGACGGTAGGGCGCGCCGAGCTGGGGAGGTGGCGGCGCTGCTCCACCACCTGCGGCGGGGATGGCGGGTGGAGCGCCACAGCGCTCTGCCCTTTTTTTCCTTTGTTTGATTTGAAATAAACGTGGGCGGGGGGGGGGGGGGGGGGGGCTGAGAGATAAAAGGGAGAGAGAGAGAGGAGAGTTTTATTTTTATATTATTTTATTTCAAAAAAAGTTGACTTTTTATTTCGACCTCGAAAAGAGGCCCACCGTCTGTCGTCCATAGCTAATTACCCCCATTCCGAACACAATGGGATATGTATCGTAGGCTAATTCGACCGTTACGATCAGTTTCCGTTGAAATTCAAATATAACTCTATATATTGAATTTTGAACGCTTATTTCAACTTACTGGGGTCACATACGAACTCGAAAAATTCCTGAAAAATATTTTCTAGCTTCGTATCGACGATACGGTCTTAACAAATCTAGTTTCGTCAAATTCTAAGACTGTTTGAAAAATGGCCATTTTCCAGTCGATTAAAGTCAACTGAAACTGGTCAAATGCGTTTTCCTTTGCCACGCTCACATATTGATTCGAAAAATTATGAAATTTGAAACCTAGCAATAATTTGACATCACGGATCGAACAAAAGTGGTTTCGTCGAAATCCGAGGTCGTTTGCAAAATGTCTATTTTTAAGGGCCGAAATTCCATAGCGACTATTCTGAAATTTCAACTGGACATATCTTTTGATCCCCGCTATGAAACTTTGATTTTTCGGATTCGTTGGAAAGATATTCTCTAATAGATTCAATTATTTTCAGTTTCGCTAAAATCCGGTTTATTTTGAATCCTGTACATTCATTTGAATTTTGAAATCGAATTATCGAACTACCGCGCCATTTTCAATTCCTTTTATATATATAAATAAATATTTATATTCTAAAGACGATCTATATAAAATATACATTCGAATTCCATTCAAAATAAATTTCTCGTCGTTATTATTTAAAATAATTCATTTTAAATATTCAAAATTCGCTAAAATTGCCAAAATAAATTTTTTAAATTGGCTCGGATTTCCGGGTTATTACACTAAAAGTGGCTACCCATATCAGGGCATAAAATTACCAGAAATGAAAAATCAAAAAACATCTACATCTACTATATATCTCTTTTAAAGCAAGCTTAGCATTTAGATGCAAATAAAAGCGAATTAGCGTCCAAATAATCAAATATTGCTTCTCTGTACTTGGATATGTACTCAACAAAGAGAATTAGACACAATAGTTGAAATGACAATAAGGAAAATAAGTATATTAAATAAACAGAATTTATCTAACATAAGAAAATCAAGTCATGTACGAATTCTATCTCAAATCAACGGGATATACAACAATAGAATTATTCTACATTCCTAACAATCGTAAGAATATAAATAGGCATGCAAACATCATCAATTAAACATGCATAAGAAAAACAATAGAAATTTTAAAAAGTAACATACATGTCTGTCGTAGCATGCGAGATATAACCTAACTAATATGACACATCAAACATAATATGAAAGCCATATATGACTCAATACTTAGTCGTCACTCCAAAAATAAGGAATGTTAATCTAGTATCTCTCTTCAATGAATTAGGTATGAATCGAGTGTTATCATACCATTCTCAACTCTATAGCAACCTATCAATGGAAATCATCGATAATTATTCTTGCATTCATTTGGAATTGACGAATAGTCATTTGGAACTATTTGATTCTTCTCATTCAGCTATGAACAGTTGATATCACAGTCATCAAAAGATGAGCGTGCAACCATCCTCTTTCAACAATGTCGGGAACAACAACACTCATCCCGTTTGGAACCAACCGCCTAGGCCAAATCCTCACTACTTCTCGAGCTATGAAATCATGGTCGATAATAAACACGAGTGATACCCACTAATGGAATATCGCTCCTATACTGGTACATCTCCTACTAGAGATACACTATTGCATTTTCCGTACGCACATATGGGAAATAAAAAAGTCATAGGACGCTAAGAATTTTAACTGTTGTTGCCTGCAAAGGTTGAGAAACCTCTCAAGGGAAGAGAAATTCTGGTGATGTGACATCGCTAACGACTCTAACATCCTTGCTAATAAATAGTGCCTCCAACCCACCAAAGAGAATTTTATTGCCATAGACTCTAAATTAGACATCGAACAATTCTTCGCACGCGGTTTTGGTCGTCGACTAAAATGTGATAGCCCTCTATTCGGAAACACACCGCACTAAAACCATTCACACAACCGAATGAGTACAACCAGCCTCTCATTCCTACTTAGAATGATAAATTGACACACTCATAGAACAACCTTAACTTCCAAACCATCGATACTCTTGTAGGACTTATAACGACATCCTACTCGAGACAACTTGACCCAAGAACTCCATTCTTCTCAACAAAAATTGAAACTCCAACACACTAATCATAAAATATGTCGACTTACTGGTTGACCCGAATGGCCCAACCAACAAATCAAGATCAAAGAAGCATGTAGGACGTTGTGATCAGCATACAACAATCAACTACCTACAATCAATAAAATTGGGATTTCCAACCGAAAGGCATCCATAACCAATCGATACGTAGCTCAACTCAAACATGTTGGAAATATGATTACTTCATCGAATGTGTCTAGATATTCTCAAGCTACAAGCTCGTGTGATGATTCACTACCAGACAACTGTCAAAGTACATTGTCGTCCAGTCATAAGTGACTCGCCTACTGAAGATGTAAGTCTCGGCCCACTATCACTAAATTGAGGAAGATTCACTAACTGAAGAGGAAAATGACCTAGCCTACTAGCATCACCAACAACCCTTCACTACCATTGTTATTCCGTATCCTCGTAGTAAGTGAACTACTGGACTTAATTGTTAAGTCTAGTTAAGTTCAACAATCAAACAAATTTGCCGAACATACAAAAATGAATCGATGAGATTTGAGTTTTCACAAACCATGTATACTGCCAAGCATAGATTAGTTGTACCATAACGCTCTCCCACCTAAAGGCCCGAAATTAATCGCTATGGATGTTGTGGGAATCCATAGTATTAATTTCCAATGACAAAACATAGGATGTTACAAACATATATAATCTAAATGAACCCTCAACATGGTAAGTTATAATCAAGAAAAAAAATCAATTATCACAAGTCCTAATCTCGTTCCAGCCATTGAATCGTAAGATCAGATGGAATGATGAAATCTCGAAGTCAAATAAAACACGTATGGAAATGTCATTGGTGGAAAACATATATCAAGGGTGATGTCGTTTTCCCTTCCCTCTCATCGAAGGAGCACTTGATGAAACGAGGATGACGATCAATATATATGTCTACATGATTTGTCCCGACAAGACAGGAAAATCTTCTATACTGGGAGAAAGCTCGAACATCGCGAGCTTACTCTATTGACTCCTCCAACACATCATTCACTTATTGAATGAAATCAATTTATCTTCTGAGTCGATCACTTGACCCTGCCACAAACTCCAGACTTCGGTGTGTCGACAGATAGAATGATTGTACATCGATAACATATTGAGTTCGTTCACACACTATACCATAGATACAACACCTAAATCAGTAAACTCCTCACCGAATTCTAAGAAATCGATGCAAATATCTTCGAAGTAAATCATGAACTGGTGTCCAACGAATCGATTGCAGGAAATCGAAATGGATAAGACTCTCAACCAGTTCAGGCTTAATCTTGGGGTTCCTTGAGAATAAACTCCTAATTCATTTTACATCGAACTCCAAGTCATCGAAGAAATCCTTGCGAGAACCAAATAGCCCTTACATCAAAATAGTAGACTTCATTCCAAGGAGCAACTCGCCATATAGAGACATGAGTATCCGTATGATATGGCATAGTCAACTTGCTGCACTTTAGCGCTATAACAATTAGAAATATTATAGCATCTCAGATAAGGGTTTGTATCATTGTTGGAAACATAAAATGTAAATCGAGGCTAGTATTCCTCGATTCTCCTCGATTCTCAACTCTAGAGACGGGGTACTTAGAATTATATCTCATTTTTCAGATTGTCTCAGATAAGTGGTTAGGACGATCTATAGCTAATAGAGAAAACTGTTCCAACGACACTCATGTGCAAAATGACCTACACTATGCATATTACTAGTATATTGATTTAAAGACCAAAATTTATACAAATATATACTCTTTCATATATATTAACTCTAAATTTCAATGCTGCTTTGGTTAAGCAACACAACCTATGCTCTGATACCCAATGTGATGACCCGTTATACACCGTCGATGCTCATATAACAAATATTGCAATGTACAAGCACCCGATCGATGTAAAAAAATCGTTAGAAGAAAGAAATGGTAGAAAAGAAAAGAAGGAGAAAAAATAGAAAGAAAGAAGAGAATATAAGATATAATCACAGAACCTATCATATATCTTACACTGCATCAAACATCATACGATAAAAAAATCACAAATATAAAACAAACAAGACAGTTAAATTATATAAAACATATAATCATAGTATACAGGCTCGTATAATTATACAAAACATAGAGTTTATACATAAGATAAATAAACCCAACCGATAAAATGTCTTTGATAAGAATACATGTCAAGGCTTTACAATGTCACAAAATGGAATAAATAAAGAAAATCAAGTACAAGTATGAAAATACGTCAACTCATGCTAGTCCACCTATACAGCTCCGAGTAATGTCGATACATGTTACCTAATCTACTCATCAACATCGTCGATGAGTACCCAAAGTAATAAATAAGAAATAAAAACTTGCACTAGACAACAATCTGGTATGAACAATAAACAATTCTCAAGGAACTATAAATGTTGTAATAGTATATATAGCATGGAGGGTATGAAGAATTATACATGTCGTGCCCCTGCATCCGGGGAGTTAGCACATAACAATTGGCATATACTAATCTATGCTAAACATCAGGAAAAAAAGGTATATACTACTCTATGCTAAATATGATAGATACACTAAGCTCAATTTTTCAGTATTGGATATATACCTTAATGTGCAAGGAAATCTTCCTTTCTCTAAGCCTCCTAGGAAGGAGCCGTGAGTCTAAAAAGCACTACATGCTCAATGATATGCATGTCATGGTACCAACGATTGTAGGAACTTGTATGATCTCATCGACGAATGGTTAGGCACAAAGAGCTACCCGGGCATGTAAAGAAACCTGCAGCTCCTACACCGGCGTTGCCACCTCCCCATGCTCCTAGAAATGAGAAGGATCCTGAGCCAAGAAATCGTAGGATCATCATTAACTGATCTAGATTAGATCATCTTGGATTTTCTACATTTCTTAGGATATAAGATGTGTATCTCTGTTGCTTTAGGATTTATAGATGTTTACATCGACTTACATATATATGGGGATTAGGCTTTAATCCCCAAACATACTACGTTCTCGACAATAAAACCATCCAACAAATAAATGGATAAGTTGAAGTACACGCGCATGGAGTTAGGATTTAGTCCTAAGGCGTGCTTTAGATTCAAGATAAACCAATTAGGATTTGTTTTGGTTTTGTAATAGTTTCTACAAGTAATAAAACCTGTTTTCAAGCATGGAGTATGTATAGTCAACATAATTATCTTATTAGGATTTGTCAAGATTCTCAATCACAACCAGGGTATGGATTATACTCGTCTCAGAACCCTAGGTGTGGTATATGCCTAGTGATGGACTTTCTTGTCATGTTGTGGAAATACAGTTCTGTCTCAATATGAGTGTGGATTATATTCAAATTGGATTCCTAAGTATGGATTATACTCAGGAAACGCAGATTATCTTGTCATGATTTGACAAGGAAACTCAACCAAAACTCGAGTATGCCTTATGCTCAGTTTGGATTCTCAGGTATGGTTTATGCATGAATGGTTAGGTTACCTTACCATGATTTGGCAGGATAATTCGATCATCACTCGAGTATTCTTTATACTCAAAATGAATGTCCAAGCATGGTTTATGCTTGAAAATGTTAAGCAGTACTGTCAGGATTTGACACATCTGTTTGTCTAATTTCTTTGCAGGTATGGATTATATTCACAGTCGTATGGGATCGATAAGGCCTTGTCTTTCTTGGGTTTCTTTTATAATATGATTCAATGTGATTTCTAGTTTTCCGGTTTTCTATTAGTACGATCTCTAATGATCTTGGGTTGTCTGGCATTCTATTACTATTTAATACAATCCAGCGTGATCGTGGCTTTCTGGATTTCTATATATTTGACTTCTATGGATTATGAATCTCCGGATTGTCTAAAACACATCTTCCTTTCCCAAGAAAGATATGTTTTGAGGGGGAAAGTGTTGACCCACATTTTGGAAAGGGCATCACAACTTGGATTTTTATCAAGCTAAGCACTTAGGACTAGAGTATAAACCCTTATTTACTTCAGTCACTTGGATTGAAGTGTTGAAACTCTCAAGAATATGGCAATAAGAATTCTATAATCCTGTTTCGATCTCTCGCTCGGACGATTAAGATTGGTTCGACCCAAAACCAGCTATGTTTTGGATGAAAGCACCCTCTTTGCGCTTCAGATCAGAACCATCTAGGCCAAATTTCTCGGATTGGTTTGCCTGGATCGAACCAACTTGGGTCGACCATGTCGACCTTGAATATACCGATTTGAACCCTGCATCACACAACAAAGCCCGCCTGTGCCTGCTACTTTCTTGGTCAACTCTGATTTACTTTACTTCCATAATCCATGGATTGAACTACATGCTTCCATGAAGATCGAGGAAAAATATTCCTCAGGTGAAGACTAGGCCCAGCCGCCTATAGCTTATTTTCCGGATCAGATAACACATGGTTGACCGAACCCAAGTTAGTCGCCACGTGGCATGCCAACCCAAACCAGATTTAATCTATAAATACCTCATTCCAAGGATGATATAGGGGATTCTTCTTTTTCTTTGGAAGTTGTTGGGTTGGTTTCCCTTAGACATATGCAAGGTCATTGCCTTATAAACGGATCAAACCGAATTATACCATAAAGCTTTTGTGTATAAATCACTTCTTTCTCTACTTCCTTACAATCAAATAACTGTAACATGTGATCGATAGTATAAACAAATATTGTAAAGTGGATGTAGAATTGGGTTAAGCCGAACCACTATAAAATATTGTGTGTTTCCTGTTATTTCTTTTATTTCTCTATGATTTGTGTGCGGATTACGTACTTTGGGGGTTGATTGTTATAAGACCAACTTCTGATGTCAACACTTACTTATTCTATGATTACTCGTTTCTTATTGCAAGTGGAGTAAATGCGGTTTTAAATTCATAAGTAAGTAGTTAGTACGCATTTCAACACTTCTAGTATCTAAATAGCCTTAAGATCCATCCAACATTATGTTGTAGACACCCCAATTTCTAACAATCCACAGTAGAATGCACCTTTATACTGTCCATAAGACCCCCAACCAAAGACGTCATGATTTTGGAACTGTCCCCGACAGTCACCATTCGTTGTCGGATATCGTCCTATGTTTCTAATCTCTCTCTCTTTGGCAGTCACCTTCATACGACTTAATGTCATCTTTTCTGCATCTCGTGGAAATATATCCATTGTAGCAGCCTCGCTCCTCATCCTGAAATCACCGTCATCGAATGATGAATCATTAATAGAAGCACCACATTCTTGCTTCTGGTTGAAGTCGCTAATTGAAGATCCTCCATGTCGAAATCGCTATCGAACGAACCATCATACCATGCTCCTCAAAATTGGACCATCGTCCATGTCAAATGGCCAAAGTAGCAAATAACAATGGAAATCAATATCGACCACTTCATAATAAATGATAACGACTATTTGGGTCACCTATTTAGACTGAATTGGTCAAATATGCATCTGAGGAAAACGCCTAGCATTCTTTGCGAAATCCACATTATTACGAAGTTCATCCTTCATCTTAAATTGGTCATCAAGCTCTGATGTTGCTCTGTCTTCAAATCAGTCGTCAAGCTCTCGTGTTGCTTCCTCGTCGAATCCAACCATGCGCCTCGAAGAACCTTCAACAATTTACACTACTCATTAAAGTCTATCATCCTTGTGCATTCAATCAATATATACCGATGTGTGGGTCTGGTCGATAAGCACCCCAAACTCTGACGAACGAGATTTCATAATATTACAGCGCTTATGAATGACGTTTTAAGTTAAAATGTGCAAACAATTTAACCATGAAATTAATAGTCATATGATTACCTAAACTAGCAAACTAACGTCCATAACAACATTAATCTATTAAATAGAACCTATCTTTAGAAGTCAAAGTGAAACAAATGTCCAAATAGTCTAGATATAGCAATATAGTCAAAACGATAAGGAATAGCGCGCACAATAGCACGAAATTAAGTTAAATGTGATAATCATGGTTAGAACCACTTAAATCACTTATTGACATTTTAATTAATTATTTATTAGGTTCAAATATCCTAAATATTATGTTTTATAATTAGAAACCAGTTTAAATTGTCAAATTTATACCACACAAACAAATACAGTTTAATGAGAGACAGTATCACTCATCTTACCCAAATCTTTTGAAACAAGCTTTAAAGTATAGAGTTCATCAATACGGGTCCAATGGAAGAAACAGATTCCAAACCCGGCCTCGTACGCAACAGATATAACAAATATGTGTTTGATGATTATTTAATTCAATTCAGTGATTAAACAAGTGATTAGATTTAGTTAATTACCCCTAAACTATCATCTCCCTAAACTCAAAATACAAATTGTGCACATGTCGGTGCACAAACCCATGGCCATGGATTTCAAATCCGCATCCATTTCAGTATACTCAATGAAATTCGATTCCGTCTTCATCCAACTCCTCTTCGCGATGATCACAACATGACAAAGTTCGACCCCCTGAAGCCAGAAGTGACCCATAACCTCTCCCTTGTTGTGTGTACGGATACGATGCACTAGGGAGCATCAGCCATGATGAAAATGGGTGGGCAGGAGCGTCTTTAGACGAGAAAAACGATGGTGCTAACCATGTTTCCTTAAACTACTTCAATCGAGAACAACATGAAGCCATAAATGATTATTCAAGCATGGAGCATGATGTCGAGCAAAACGAGATTATATAGAGTTGTAGATATTTTCATTGCAAGCTTAGCGAATGCAATTTTATGATTTTTTGTTGCCTAAATCGAGACACACAGATTTTTAAAATATTTGAAGGAGAGGCGGCCATTTCCGAATGGGAAGATGAACTACAGTAACCTAGCTTTGAGAAAGAAATGATTTTGGGTCGGGCTTGTTATTGTAGCTATGAATTTTAATTTCTATTCACAAGCAGGCCCTAAAATCCGCGACATCCAATCGATAAGTGTCGTCTATCGCCATCTATGTAAAAGGACCGTTTGAAAACATTGAAACTAGTTTCAAGATCAAATTCAATTGTATACAGAAGTTAGCTTTTACAACTTGAATTATACAATCATCGTTTCTTACATAAATTGACATGCATTTTATTTACGCACGACCAAACTCACTATTGTGATTTCAAAAATATAAGTTTCATCACAATCCGATGTTACGCTCACAGGACGACAATTTATTCGTATTTCGATGCTAATTTGACCACTAACTTGTCCTAACTTGAAGTATAATGTCCATATACGTAATCTTTACTCAACGAACAATCCAGACTAATTGGAAGTGGTCGAATCCCAGTTCGATCGTTTGCGAAAAATCCCATTTTGGAACAATTAATTGAATAATTAACGATCAATATTTAAATATCTAATTGTTAAAATGCGGATCATTACAGAGATGCTCTAAGAATAATTATTCTGAAGTATTTTCTCCTAAAACCTATTGTGGTATGCTTGAAAATCCATTTAACCAAATATTTTGTAACATTTATCACCATAAAATATTCACCCATCAAATAAAAAAAGAAAAAAATTAGATGTTTATGGCTTAGAACCATTGATTAACATATAATATTATCACAAACTTAAAATTCAATCTCCACACCATGGGGGTATAAATGACTAACCATCCAAAGCAAATGTTCTTTAACCATTGTATGTCATATAACCATAATTTAATATAGTACGGTGTGCTAAATATTAAAACCAGGAATCATAGATAACATTTGTAGCATCTTTTTACCCAAACATAAGTTCTTTCATTCTGAGTACAATGGAGAGGCAAAGTTGCGCATTCAAACTGCACCTTTAGGCAAAATCTAACTACTCTCATGTTACTTGGAACTACTTTCAGTCGTAAAATCTCTTTCTTCCGCAGCAATGCCTTCCTTAAAATTGTAGATTCTTCTTCGTCCACAAACATTCAACTCGTTTTTTACTTGGAATTATCTTTGTGAAATATCTCAATTTATATATCTCAGTCTATTTTTTCTTAAACCTTAGCCGCTTTCTTATCTTTCATCATTCATATGCTTCTGCGTACCAGCTTCTCCATCGCCATATCAAATTGCATATGAATGATTTTTCTACCTCCAGTTAATTGTAAGAAGTATTCTCTATTTGTTCAACTATTTGATTACCAGCTGGCAATTACATGTTGTTTTATGCATAATTTGTCATCGTATAATGTACTCATATGAATTTTTTTTGGACATTATGCAATTCATCTTTTTGTATAACCTAACAAAGCATCAATCTATACTGTAGCCTGCTTTGTTTTAATTTTGTTCACTTTCTGAAGTGTATTGTCTCACACCCTGATACCAGGATTCTATTTCTAAATGGTATGCATCTATTCTTAAGTTTTGAATGATAAAAAAACACTATAAAAATAAGCCCATATGCATCCTCTCTTATCTTTAAGTTCAATATGTTTAAGCTGGTTTAATGGCTCCTATGTCAGCTCCAGCAAAATACAAGGTAGCATTTTTTTGGCGATTTGTCTCCTAGTAAAACTAGCATGATCACTAAATTCATATGTACGGTAAATTTGCTTACCAGATTTTCCCTTTTCCACCAATCTCTATTTACTTGTTCCTTATGATTTTTTGTTATTGTTTAAGAAGTTTAATGGTTGTTGTTGGCAGAGGGTGATTGAGATTAATAGGTAAGATCATACCACATTTTATTTGAAAGTGAAATTGAAGATAAAGGTTCTAGATTTCAATATATATTGTTGGTCATGGTAATACTAATTTTGATGTATCATCTTTTGCCATAGAGTCTAGATAGATGTGAGCTTTTACTATTTTAGAATGTTTATATCTAAATTATAGTTACACTCTTTATTTGATGTTTACTGCATAAAAACAGCTTAGCTATATACTCTGTAAATTTCTCTTTATATTGCCCACTAAAAGATGATGCTTTGATTTCATGCCCATATTAACCATTTGTTTGAAATGATTTCAATTAGTCAAAAACTAGCTACTTTATAATAGCTTGAATGAAATCCATGAAATCAAAAGTAAATATAAAATATAAAGCTAATAATTTATAGATGCAAATTATAAAAACCAAACTAGTCAATAAGCCAATTTGTACACATGCAATAATTATTTAAATTTTGTTGAGCTGCTCATGTTTTCCGATATGTGAACAAATTAAGTACAAAAACAAGTAAGCAAATTAAGCAAAAAAGTGGATTGAGGTTTTCTGAACCAATAGATGTTAAGAGGATAAAATAGCAGCTTTGCATTAAGATTAATCTTTATAGCTCATAGGCAATGATCTGAACTGGGAAAGAATCTATAAGAGTGGATTTGAGTTTGAAAGTCGAAAGCTTAGACAACAACATGTGTTGTTGTAATAAATGCTTAAATGAATTAATTTTTTATCTTCGTAGCTTTGCATATTTCCTGTTTTTTTTTACCCACTATGTAGAATAGAACTATCTTGCATAATTCATCGTTCTTTTATTTCTCTTGTTATCCAACTTGACTTTTTCATTACAGTTTATTTTTTTATTTTTATTTTTTTGAAAGACAAGAGGAACTTTATTATTTACACAACCAAAAATTACATGAGTATTTATTTAGTTTGCAACACTAAAAGAAAAAAATTATGTGGCTAGTAATTTCAACATTGTTTTATGAATCAAAGAGCAAAGCTGATCAGAATTCAAGCTTCCAATGCCAAAAATGCGATTGTTTATTTTTCTCCAAACTCCAGTAATAAATTTCTTGAGCAGCTTTAGAAGTACACAAGTCTTCTTAGTCTTCCATCTTGTTGCCTTGAAGATATTGTACCATTCAATTTTGCTTGATGACGAGGGACGGTGGAAACCACCAATAGCCAACAGTCTCCTCTAAATCTGATTCACAAATGAGCATTCAAAGAAAAGATGAACATTAGTTTCAGATGCATTATGACAGAGAACACAAATATCATTATTATCAATAATTCCATATGAAAACAATTTGTTTTTAGTGTTGACTTCATTAGCCATGATTTTCCAAAAGAGAAGGTTGTCTTTAGCCGAGCTTCCACAATTCCAAATCCTTAAATGCCATGGAAAAGACATTCTGGGTGGAAGAAGAAGTTTGTAGACCGTTTTAGTGGAATGCTCTTTTCCCATCCAAAGGGTAGATTTTTCAAATGGAAAGCGGTACTGATTAGATATTTGATTCCAAAGACCTCTCAATGTCGCTAAACTACTGTAAGGTAGTAACCGTTCCATCATGCATGTAGTCAGAAACAATTGCTGAATAGGTATACCAGAGCTAAATATCACATTCTCATCCACTACATCACTTAAAATCAAGCCTAGAGCAGCCCAAGGACTATGCCAAAAAGATAAGTTTGCGATATGTCTGTAATTGCATTGCATAAATCGCCAGAATGTACCTCTAAGTTTCAAAATGGTTCTCTAGCTCCAGCTGCAGCTATTCGGAATTGGCATAGACCAGAAATTTCTAGTGCCTATAAGATTAGCTTGAACCCAACTAGCCCAAAGCCCTTTATCCGCTGTAAATAATTTGTTATAGTAAGATGATATAGCTGCTTGATTCCATTGATATAGATTTATAATGCCAATCCCACCGTTCTTCTTATCATCATATAGTTTGTGAAAAGCAAAAAGTAAAAAAAAAAAATTTGGAGAATGGATCACCATACCACAAAAATTTATTCATCGCACTTGTAATCATATCAATTAGCTTATTTGGGAGAACATAGTGTCGAATCCAGTAGGTGGTCATTGCTCTTACAATAGATTGGATTATAGTTAATCTACCAGCTTGTGATAGACTACAATTTGGCCATTGTTGGAGCTTAGAAATGATCTTTTCATATAACGGTAGACACTGTTGCTTATTAATCCTAGAGTTGATTAGTGGCATACCCAAATAAAATGCATTAGGCGGAAATTCCGCAAGCCCGGAGTAGTTGATGAGTTCAGTCTTATCACGCATTGACAAGTCAACAATTAAAATTTGGTATTTATTAATATTGATCCTTAACCCCGAGATACTATAGAGTCTTTCAAGAATATGAAAAATACAGCTAATGTTCTAAATAGTTTGCTTTGTGAATAAAATTAGATCATCAGAAAAGAGAAGATGTGTGATAAGCGGATTCTAACATTTTGGATGAAGATGAAGATTGTCGTTGTGCACTTGCTCCAGAATTAAAGAGTTAAGCAGTTCCATGTTGATGATGAAAAGGTAAGGAGAAACTGGATCTCCTTGTCTCACTCCTCTCCTCCCTTTAAAGAAACCATGCAGTCTACCATTTCTTGAAATAGAATAATATAGAGACAAAATAACAATGAATGGCAAAGGAAAACTCATTCGAGCTAAAATTGCTAAAATAGCATGCCAAGAGATAGAGTCAAAAGCTTTCCTAATATCCATTTTGAGCATGCATCTTGGCGATATAGTTTTCCTTTTGTAACCATACAAGAGCTCCTGAGTAATCAAAATATTGTCACTTATACTTCTACCCTTTATATAAGCGGATTGATTCGCCGACACAATATTCGGAAGCACACATTGCAATCGATTTGCCGAAATCTTAGTAATGATTTTATACAAAATATTACAGCAAGAAATTGTGCTGAAGTCAGAAACTAAAACTGGATTATCAATCTTCGGAATTAAGGCAATGGCAGTTAAAGAGAGACTTTTTGGCATATGATTGAGTTGAAAGAAATGTTTCATTGCACTAATAATATCATCACCAATTGTAGCCCAACATCGCTGGATAAAGAAAGCGTTATAACCATCCGGACCGCCACAACTGTCCGCGTCAAGACTGAACACTACGACCTTCATTTCATCACCCGATACTTCGGTTACTAGATTAGTATCTTGATCTGCATTAATGAATGGCAGGTTGATATGGAAAAGAGGCTGCAGATCTAAAGTAGCATGGTCTGGAGTAGCAAGAATGGTTGAAAAGTAGTCCACAAAAGCACAGTTAATATTGTCTTCAGAAGTTTGTATTGAACCGTGTTGATCAATGACCATCGGAATTGTGGTACTAGCCTTTTTGATTTTGATAGAATTATGATAATACTTGGTGTTTCTATCCGCTTCTAACTCTCTCTTGAGATAAGAACTTTGCTTCTAAGCTTGCAATTCACAGTCCAGAGCCTCCCGTAATTTTTTTGTAAAACCTTCTCATCATGAAGAAGCTCGATGTTATGCGGATAATTATGATTTTTTTCTTGAATGTTAGCTAGTTCCAGCCTAATCTTGGATGATTGTTTTGATCCAGCGCCAAAGTTCAGACCAGACCATGCCTTCAAAGAAATTTTGAGAGATCTAAGCATACGTGAAAGCTTTTGCAAAGGATTGCCAGGAAATTGTTGAGACCACACCCACAGTAAAACAGAAGAGAATTCCACGTTTTTAGTCCAAAAGTTAAAAAAATTTAAAAGAAGAGTTGCCACTACTAATAGCCAAATCCTTTCCTACTGGAATAACGAAGAACAATGATCGGAAAGGGATGAGTGAAGAGAGCGATAAAAAGAATTAGGCCATAGATTAAGAAAGTGGATGTTACCAAAAATGTGATCAAGCTTACAACGAGTTGGAAAGCCTGAAGAGCTCTTATTTGACCATGTAAACTCGAAACCGAAGCTACTGATAGGAGAAAGACGAGATTGGATTAACACTTGATTAAGTGTAGCTATATCCTTTACAGAGAAAGAGAAACCACCGGATTTCTGTTGACAAGAGAACACGTAGTTGAAATCACAACCAATTAACCATGGTTCAGAAGATGAACTCAACGAAGGAAGACAGTCAAGAAAATTTTGACGAAGAGATAAGGAGTTTTGCGCGTAGACAGAAGTAAGAAGAAAATAAGCGTTGGAAGGAAAATGGAGACATTTGTAATGAATGTACTGATCAGTGGAGAAAACTTTGTTCAATTGAAAGAACTTCGGATTCCACAATGTTAATAATCGACCATAATTAGTGTCAGCAAGATTATTATTCATATTCCAACCTGGACACATGAAAGTAGCTGCTCTTGTAGTTAGATTAAGGTCCAGTTTTGTTTACGATAAGCAAATTACTTGAATTTTATTTTCACTAATGAATGCCTTAACATTGCTTTTCTTTGAGGCCAAATGAAGACCCCTAACATTCCAGAAAGCAATGTTGTGATTCATCATTGAGAAAGTGGGTTAATGGGATGCTTTCGTGTATGCCTCTTAGATGGGTGTTTGAGCGCTGATAGATGCATAGTATCACTAGGAGGATATTCTTTTCCGCCATTCAAATCTTTAATGTCATTAGAAGAAATGTGTTGCGTCTTTTTTCCTACCTTTCTTACTCTTTTTGTTGCCATGAGAGTTAGAGAGCTCTACCGTTTTAGATGGGGACTGATCAGTAGTAGTGGACATTGGAGGGGGTGGGGGTAAAGATAAGTGCGAGTTGGGGGATGATATAGAAGAGGTAACCTTGAAACTGAATTTAGAGTTGACAGGCACGTCAAAATTAAGGGACATATCAGCAGGGTTCTCTTAGACAAAGGGAATGATTACAGACGATTTTGTAACCTCAGCCATAGACATAGTTTACGAGCATCATTATTCTCTTCCGTGGTAGATGGATGTTCCAGAAGCGAGAAATTGTTGTGGAGGATGATTTCTTCATTGATAGTTTCATTGGATGCATCATTATCGACAAAAAATTGTTTCCCTTTGCTCAAACCTGAAATTGTGGCTGTATTGCTCCTAACAGCTTCCCCTGTCTCACGATTCACTTTTATCATGAACTAAACTGTCCCTATCAATGATTAAAACAGTTGCTTCCTTTTGATGCTCCTCGCCAGTATTACTCTCGGTTGCCTGGTTTGGATCCTCATACTGTTTCTGACCGGCATTGACTTTCCTTACCTGTATTTGTTTCTTTTTGTTTAACACTTCTTTCCAAGCATTTTGATTAATTGTCACCTTATCATTTTTCCAGTTTTGATTGCTATGGAAACTTCTATTTTTCACAAAACTTTTCTTCCTGCTTAAAGCGATGAGTATCATCCAAGACTTCATGGTTTGTGTTATGCTCACACTCCGATGTGTTATGGCCAAAGACCTTGTAGATAGTGCAGATAGATGGTCTCCAGTCATACGATATTTTGATTGACGGACAATTAACCCCTAATTCCTCCACTTCAATGTTGTCCGATAGCTCGAAATCTGGATTAATCTCTGCTAGTGCTTTTGCGTATTTGAATCGTTGCATTTTTTCCGTGTTCTCGTCAAAACAGTAAGTCTACCAATATGACATACCAACCAGTTGATCCCATAAAGCATCCAAAGTATTAGAGGTATTCGATGAAGCTGAATCTAGATCGGGACTTTCCTGATTTGTGACTATGAGCTACCGATAGAGGGATCCCATCTTGTGATTATTAACATACGGCCGCTGATGAAAATAGGATCCGCATGCAGTACCTTCTCTTTATCTTGCTTGTTTGAGAATTTAAAGAAAAAGTTGAAACCGTCGGACATAATGTCCACTTCACCGTTCAATTTCCAATACTTACAAAGAAAATTCACAACAGTAATATATGAAAGAGTACCATCGAGGAAAAAACCAACAACATAATCACTCCAGAATTTCAGACCTTCTTGCTTGACCATATCAAGAATTCTCTTCTTAGACGTGTCTCGTGGAATATCGAAATGAATGGGCTTGTAACTGCCCGCATTGCGTGGCAGAGCCTTGAATGGCGATGCGAAATCAGTTTTGATAGGAGGCGGATTGTGATTTGAAGAGTTTGAGGCAAAGGCCTCGATGATGTTGAAGTGTTTGATGGAAAGTTGTTAGGCGGAAAAGAGGTCGAATTGGATTTTGCGAGATCTGATGGAAAAGCAGGAGGATTCACAATATAATTGGAATCTGGATTAGTAGATCCGTGAATTTAGGGCAACGTGGATTCGATATATGGATCAATAGGGGATTTGCAGTTTGGATCAAGAGGCTTTTTAGACGGATTGGCTATGTCAGGAGTGATATGGGAAGGAATAGCAGAAGATCCAAGAGCAATCGGATCTGGAACATTTTAATGAGAAGGATTAACAGCGCGGGTATTAGCTGATGGAGGTGGATCAGGAGGACGGGAAGAAAGGGGAGGGAAGGCCGAATCAAAGGTGAAAGAAGAAGAGAAAGGGGAAGAGGAAGAAGCCATTAGCTACATGGTGTTTTTATCTGCTTTCTAATTTACAGTTTATTTTAAGAGAGCTTTTTATTTATGCATTAGTCAAACTAGGTTCATATGACAAGCCAACAAGGATGGACTTAGAATCTAATTAACTTCCACAGCTATATTTGTTATCTGGAGGCAGAACCGTCTACTTTGGTCAAGCTTCAGAAGCTTGTGAGGTAAAATATTCAAATAATTTAGGTAAAATGATTCAAACTTAACTAGCTTCTAGCTTAATGTATTTCTTTTCCCAAGCTGGATTCCCATGCCCAGCTCTAAGGAATTCTTTGGATCATTTCCCACGCTGCACCAACTCCAATTTTGTTAAAGTTAAAGCTACTTTGAGAGCATCAAGGAGGGAAACGATATGCTTAATTTCTTTTTGATTAAAATTTCCAAAAGTCAACAGTGATTGTTTTGATTGTCTCTTGTAATTGCACAGCTAAAATTTACATTTTCAACATTGATCATTGTAGATTGAAAACAATAATGATATGCTAGAAAGAAGGACTACAGCTGATGCTGGGTGTGGAAATTTTCCGTTCCAACCGGAGCCTTTTCCACATCTTCCAGATGATGGTGGAAATATGATATGCGAAATATTTTCCGTTTCATGAACTTTGGAATTCCGTTAAATGGAATTCATGGTTAATGGAAAAGACGACATGGAAGATGGAAACTCCATCGTTTTTCTAGAAAGCCACAAACAGTGAGAAATACAAAAAATAAAAAAACTTGGCATTTTAACCAATGAATATATTGGAACGTATGCATAACATACAAAAAATATATTTTAAAACAACGATTTTTAAAGCTAAAAATGTCAAAATTTCGAAAATACCCTTTGTTTTGAAAAAAGTAAAAAACCTAAAAAATTACGAAATGAAAAGTAAAAAAAGAATTATTCGAAAATTACGATTTCTAAAGCTAAAAATGTCAAAATTACGAAAATACGCTTCATTATGAAAAAGGTAAAAAAATTCAAAAAATTACGAAATGAAAAGTAAAAAAAGAATTATTCGAAAATTACGATAACTAAAGCCAAAAATGACGAAAATACCCTTCATTTTGAGAAAAGTAGATAAATGAAAAATTTCAAAAAACCAAAAAATTACGAAATGAAAAGTAAAAAAAAGAATTATTAGAAAATAACGATTTCTAAAGCTAAAAATATCAAAATTACGAAAATACCCTTCATTTTGAAAAAAATGAAACAATTTCAAAAAAATCCAAAAAATTAAGAAATGAAAAGTAAAAAAAGAATTATTCAAAAGTTATGATTTCTAAAGCTAAAAATGTAAATATTATGAAAATATCCTTCATATTGGAAAAGTGGAAAACAATAAAAAAATTTAGAAAATTATGAATTGAAAAGTAATAAAAGAATTATTCAAAAATAATAATTATTAAAGTTGAAAAGGCCAAAATTACGAAAATGCCCTTCATGTTGAAAAAGACGAAAAAATAGTAATTTTCAAAAAATACAGAAAATGATGAGAAACTAATAATTTTTTTCACTTTTTCCAATACGAAGGGCATTTTCGTAATTTTGGTCTTTTTGGCTTTAAAATTCATTATTTTCGAATACTTCTGCTTTTAATTTTCATTTCATAATTTTCTGCATTTTTTTCTTTTTTTCTTTTTTTTCCACTTTTCCAAAATAAAGGGTATTTTCGTAATCTCGGCATTTTTAGCCTTAAAAATCTTTATTTTAAAATAATTCTTTTTTCAATTTTCATTTCATAATTTTCTGGATTTTTTTCATTTTTTCACTTTTTCCAAAATAAAGGGTATGTTCGTAATTTTAGCATTTTAGCTTCAAAAATCGTTATTTTAAAATAATTCTTTTTTTTAATTTCGTAATTTTCTAGATTTTATGAAATTATTTCATTTTTTTCACTTTTTCAAAAAAAAAAGGGTATTCTCTTAATTTTAGCATTTTTAGCTTTAAAATTTTTTATTTTAAAATAATTCTTTTTTAACTTTTCATTTCGTAATTTTTTGAAGTTTTTTCATTTTTTTCACTTTTTCCAATATGAAGGACATTTTCGTAATTTTGGTTCTTTTAGCTTTGAAAATCATTACTTTCGAATACTTCTTTTTTAATTTTCATTCCATAATTTTCTGGATTTTCTGAAAATTTTCCATTTTTTTCTTTTTCCAAAATAAAGGGTATTTTCGTAATTTTAACATTTTTATTACTACTTACTTATCGTATTTGATGATGGGCTTGGCCCAGTTAACGGTAGGAAATAAATTTCCTGTGGAAATTCCAAAGCCCATCCCGTGTTTTCCATCTCTAGGCGGAAGGAATTCCTTCCATTTGTATCTTATCTGGAGAAAGGCGGAAATCGAGATTGTTGAAATAACTGGAAGGAATTCCATGGAAATCGGAATAACGAAAAAAACCCAAAGATAAAATTTACGTTTTCAACATTGATCATTGTAGATTGAAAGCAATAACGATATGCTAGAAAGAAGGACTACAGCTGATGCTACAAGAGTATCAACAGAGTTTTACATTCATTCTGAGTATAACTTTGCAGCAAAAAAGAAATTTGAGGATATCTCAAGAATTGTAAGCACTATAAATTATTTTTCACGCTTGCAGTATTTCTGCTTTATTGCTCATAGCTGACTTTTAGCTTTGCATCTATCAAGTTATCTCTAAATAACAAGATCTTGTTTTTGCCTCAAAACTTGCCTTACTTCTGAACATGGAGGAGTCAGTGTAGGGAGAATAAGTTTGATCTGATTCTGGTTTGTTAAATTGTTAATAACACTTTCACATTGGTGTCTACTATTGGTACTTGAAATGTTGGTGCGTTCGCTACACTCGTCCTCAAGATATATCTTTTGGTTGATCTTTCTACTTCAAGTCTACATCATCTCAATCTCTCCTTTTGAGTTAATGAAACATTACCTCTTCTATTTTAAGGTAGAAATCTTCAAATTAATCAAAATATTCTTTGTAGTTCATTATTATTGGTATGCAAGGCGTGTGGTTCTGAGAAACTTATCGCTCATCTTACTTGTTTCAGTTATTGTTGGCATTTATAGTTCAGAGAGCTACATAGTTTGTTCATAAAACCAATTGGTTGATGTGAACTATAGCCTCTTAGTATTTATCCAGGATCTTAGTTAAATATTTCCCAATGTGGGACTTATATTTTCAACACTCCCCCTTCACGTGTAGCGTATTTGAGCCATCTACGTGATCATCATAGTTATATATATTTTTGGATGGAGTGACGGACATATGGCGGTTAAGCACATATGTACTAGTTGAATTAGTTCAAATCCTGGGCTCTAATACCAGAATTCGCATTTATAGTTTAGAGAGCTACATAGTATGTTCATAAAACCAATTGGTTGATGTGAACTATAGCCTCTTAGTATTTATACAGGATCTTGGTGGAATATTTCCCAATGTGGGACTTATATTTTCAACAGTTATCACATACATTGATGTGGTTGTGCGTTGTGAGTTAACGACGGTTTTGAAAAGTCATCCATAGATGGCTTTATGCCTAATCATTGCTTTGGTTACGAGATATGTTAGATATAGAGTAAAATGTGCACTGTTTTTAGCCAAGAGATGTAGTATGGGGTAAAATGAAAATCAACGTTTTTTTATTTAAAAAACTGTGGTGTACGTAGTAGTGAGGCTTGGTGTGAAGACCCGTAACATTCCCGATAAGGAAAGCCTGAATACTTCGAGAACAACACACAAAAGAACGCAGATAGAAGAACATTTCATTGTTTATTACAACAATTACATCAGAATACAAGAATATACAAAGTATAAATCAATATTACACATTCACTAAATATCAGAGATTACAATACATTACTGCAGCGGAAAAATAATATAATACACAACTGAAAGAGATAAACGGATACAAAGCTTTCCAGATATCGTTCCAGCTGTAAATCAGGATCATGTGAATATAAATCTGCAAAACCAAAACTACTAGCTGCCCGTGCGGAAAATAGGGGCACCCAGAGTTAAAGTTAAAATAATAAACTCCAGGTCAGTCATGTGACTGGTGTGAGAACTAAAATAGTTATTTAAAACTTTACTTTAAATCAGATATATCAAGGGACCACGTCGTATAACACGGAACTGGTTTCCTCCCAAGAATACCAGTGCATATAACAAAACAACGCAATGTTTTTTGGAAAAATGAAGATATTATAAGACCCAGGTCCCATCACACAATGCAACACAAGCCGGAGGATAGGGTTTTCCCTTATAATAGCCAAACATGCTTGGTACGTTAAAAACAAATCATTTGATACTATTATAAGTGTATAGTGTCAAAACAATTTCAATCATAAATATCAATCATAGACGACATGGGTACCATATATCATGTCGCCATACTAGGCTCTACAATCAAAACCGAAAAGTCACGTATTTGGAAATTGGGTTTCCATCTGTGAACCGAGGCAAAAGATAGTCCTCTACTGATTCGAGACGCTCTAGCCCGCCGCTCAGGACCCAGACTCAGGTGGGCCCTTGGATCGTCAGGGTCAGTCCACCGATGTGGATTAAAATGCCTGAACACTGCGTTTCCCCACCCTTTGGGGTGTCAATGAGTCCAATGACTCCATTGGCCCAACACAGTCACCGATATATCCGAGGCGCCTCGCAACAACAACAACCACACAGGTGAAAATAATATAAATGTCAGGGCTAGTAGGCCACTGACACCACCCTAGCTAGAAGAAAACGCATGTCCTCCCTAAGGTCCTCTCCCGTTTTTGGTTCACAACCGGGGTGTGAGGTTCGCGAATCAACGCTACACAAAGCTATGCCACACAGGTCGTGCTTTGATCATTAACCACAAGACTTTGCTTTTCAACAGAAGCCTTGATCATTTGCCACTTAGGCATGCCACACAGGCAATTCACTCCATGCGATTGATATCCATCAATATATAACCCCTGAGCTCATATGACTCAGAGAAGGGCGTTAAACAAGAGAATAAATTCTCCGCCGCTAAACAGATATATATTTAATAGAAATCAATCACACAGACTAAAATCCAATGTCGGACACACAGTCCATTTACAAGTTCATTCTGGGTCTGAACGAAACCGGAGGCACCTTGCACCTCGCATCTCCATCGATCTCCAAGTACGTCTGGATGATCACCAACTGATTCCCTCCTCTTGGGTGTAAAACCCAATCAAGATCATCAGTAATCACCCAAACGATGTGAAGACCTCCGGTCTTCAACCACCATCTTCATCCTCGACACCACGTCGAATCAGTTATTCCGAATGGGATAAACCCGGTCTTTCTGAATAACTCGCATATATAATAAACAAGTGTTACACAAACACAACATACGCCTCATTCCAATTCAGAATACTCTTTTATTCAAATATTCTTATACTTTGGGAAAGGTTCCCATTAATTTTATCAAAGATAAATTCTTTAAATTTATTCTTTAATCTTCCTTTGATTATCAATTCAAATTAGTCGGGATTAGCGAACCACACCGAAGTAATCATTTATTTTATTTCCCAATCCCAACCTATTCATCCCATGAAGTAAAACTGGTCATACTTCATATCTGACACCACGGTGTTATCGGCAAATTCAGTTACCATTTCACGTTCAAATCTAATTAAAGATTTAACTATCGCCTGGAGAAAAACTGGTGATACTCCATTCTCGATTATATCAATCTAATTAAAGATTCATTAAAACTCCACTTGGTTTTAATCTTCCCAATAATCACTATCAATGATTATTTAACTTGGGAAATCACATCCTGTCTTTAACTGGGTTAAAGAACCAATGTCATTTAAAACACCGTTCACTATAAACCCAAAATCACATTCCATTCCAATTCAATTATTGAAACTTCGGGTTACTTTTAAAACCCTTTCAAATCCAATTTATTTATTTCAAAAATAAATAAATTATTATTTTAGTTCAAAACTAGTTCATTTCGATAAAAATCTATTTTTATCTTTTCAAGTTTGGAATTTTTCATCTCAATTCTTCACAAATCATTTATTATGATTTTACACAAATTATTACTATTTTTAATAATTTTATCAAGGCCCGTACAGTCGATTTCCATCAATGACCATCGAACTGCACTTACAGCGACCTTTTCCAAATTTGATTTGAACATAATTCCAAATCCAACCGTTACATTTCAAATCTCTAATATTCGTTAGAAAGCTCTTTTCGATACGAACCCAACGGTTCTGGTTTTAGGAGAATCCGATGGTCGGTTCTCCCGTAATATCCATTCGAAGACAATGGTCGAAATTCATGAACTGCCGCAGCGCGACGCGTTCAATTCAGGCCATTATATATATATATATATATAATATATATTATATATATTTCATCGATTTCCTTTCAAAACGAATTTTATAAATCGTTTTAAATTTGTTTTCAAAACGATTTCAACTTCATATTCAATTTCAAATCAAAATCGAATATTCCATATCATTAATCTATAAATGACAGTATTTTCAAAACGTTATATTTTGAAATCAATTCCTATTCGATATTCATTATAAAAATGAATAAAATCGAGATAAATATCGTTCACATCAAAATGGCGTCAATCTAATCAACACGGCTTTTATTCAACACATGAATGTTTTCTTCTATTCAACAAATGAATATTTATTTTATTCAACACATGAATATTAATTCTATTCAACACATGAATTTATATTATTCAATACATGGATTTTCATTCTATTCAACACATGAATTTATATTATTCAACACATGAATTTTCATTCTATTCAACACATGAATTTATATTATTCAACACATGAATTTTCATTCTATTCAACACATGAATTTATATTATTCAACACATGAATTTTCATTCTATTCTTTATTTTCCAAATTAGAATGAGGCCCAATCAATTACCATATAATGTTAATTATATAGATTCCCTACAACACATGTATATAACAGCAATGATAAATCATCAACCATCATCCAGAGTGCACTACACCACTGCATAAGTATTAAATATAAATAATTAATGCTTGCACAGTCTGTCAACCCATCAATTGACATACAACTAAACAATCGGGATTAGTGTACGACAAATATCATCCCAATACCCATGTGGGGTTTCAATCAATCAAACACATATTTTATTTGTGCAGTTGGGCGATGTGTAAAATTTATCGTCCCAATCAACATCAGTCAAATCGGGGTACATAAACAAATCGTTCGATTTGTAAATGAATATTTATTTTATTTCAACACATGAATATATATATTTTATTTCAACACATGAATATATATTTTATTTCAACACATGAATATATATATTATTTCAACACATGAATATATATTTTATTTCAATACATGAATATATTTTTTATTTCAACACATGAATATATATTTTATTTCAACACATGAATATATATTTTATTTCAACACATGAATATATATTTTATTTCAACACAATCAACAGTCAAATTTAACAACACAACCAATCACACAAGTCCTCCATGGTCTGTGGACAACGGGTGTCGGGTGTTACTAAGCACCGTCTGCATCCTTTTATATATTTCAACTAGAAAATAAAATAAAAGTGAGGAGTTCTCACAAAGAGCTAAACCAAACGCCGCGACTCTTCATATGTAGGAAATCTTCGCCATTTCCCAACGAGATCTGTTTCACACGGCATTTGTTAAAAGTCACATTTTTGTTTCAAAGCCATATTATAAAAATTCAATTTTTATATCGCTACTTTCTATATATAAAAATCAAAATTTTATATTCTTCATATATATAAAAATCAAATTTTTATATTCTCTATCTTATAAAAATTACATTTTTAATTCACTACATATATAAAAATCATATTTTTATACTCTCTAGTGTATAAAAATCGTATTTTTATTCTCTACACTATATAAAAATCATATATTTTTATTTCAAACTATATATCTTAATATCTCATTCTTTCGTCAACGCTAGGTAGATAAATAAAAATCACATCTTGTTATGGTTTTCATATGAATGAAAATATATTCTTTACCTTTTATAATTAAAAATCTCATCTTTCTTTTCCATAATATATATATATATATATATATAAACCCTATTTTTATTTTCTATAGAACTAATTATCTTAAAATACATAAACAACTAAATAAAATAAAAATAAAATAAGTAAAACTTATAGTAAATCAGATTTCCAGAGTAGGAGGGGGGTGTTGGGGTCGTGGTTCGTAGCGGGAGGTGGCGGTGGGCCATCGATGGCGGCTCAGGGATCTCGGTGGCGGAGTTGGGTCATGGGGTGGTGGTTTTGGCTGAAGAACGAGGAAGAGAGGGGGCAGGAGGCGGGGTTGACGGGAGGGGGCTCATGGTGGGCAGCGTAGGTGGGGCAGGGGGTCGCGGTGGCGGCGCTTGGCCGGAGGCAGGGGCGGCTTCGATCGAGACTTCAGGGTTTTTCGTTTTTTTTCCTTTTATTCTTCGATTGGGAATGACGGGTACAAGGGGGAAGAGGGTTGACCGGTTTTGTGAGAGAAAAAGGGGGGCCATATTTTTTTATTTAATTTAATTTTTTATATTCCCAAAAAGTTACCTTTTTATTCGAACTCAAAATTGAACCCACCGACTATCGTCCCTAGCGTAATACCCCCATTCTGAACACAATGGGATATGTTTCGCAAGCCAATTCGGCTGTTTCGATCAGTTTCCGTCAAAATCAAAATATAAATCTATATTGTATTTGAACGCACATCTCAATTTACCGAGGCCAGATACGGACTCTAAGAATTCCAGAAAAATTATTTCTAGCTTCGTATTGACGATACGGTCCTAACAAAACTAATTTCGTCAAATTCTGAGACCGTTTGAAAAATGGTCATTTTCTGGTCGATCGAAATTGACCGAAACTACCAAAACGCGTTTTCCTTTGCCACGCTCACATATTGATTTGAAAAATTAAAAATTTTGGAATCTAGTAATAACTTGACATCTCGGATCCAAAAAAGTTGTTTCATCGAAAACCGAGGTTGTTTGCAAAATTCCCATTTTTCAGGGCCAGAATTCCATAGCGACCATTCTAAAATTTCAACTGGACATAACTTTTTATCCCCGCTATGAAATTTCAATTTTTCGGATTCTTTGGAAAGATATTCTCAATTATATTCTAATATTTTTGGTTTCGCCAAAATCCGGTTTATTTTGAATCCTGCACATTCATCTGGACTTTGAAATCGAATTTTCGAACTACCGCGCCATTTTCAATTCCTTTTATAATTAAAATAGATATTTATATTCTAACGATGATTAAAATAAATATATACGTTCTAATTCTATTCAAAATAAATTTCTCGTTGTTATTATTTAAAATAATTCATTTTAAATAATCAAAATTCGCTAAAATTGCTAAAATAAAAATTTTAAATTGGCTCAGAATTTCCGGGTTATTACAATATCCCCCACTTAAAAATTTTCGTCCTCGAAAAGGAACGAAGCCGAAAGTTGTTTAACTAATCAACTCAACTTCCATTATTTTCTTTATGGCTTAAGTTCTTCAACTTTCCAGTTTCTAAGAACTTTTCAAATTTTTCAAAAATTTGGCTAACACCCTAAATTTTCGAAAAATTTCGCCATAACCTCCCCTGCACCGGGGACTTCGGGATATTTCAAATGGCCTCCCATGGCCATCACCAATCCAAAAAGAAAAAGAAACAGCCAATCGGCTCATAAAATCATCAAAAACCCAAGAAATACAATAAACATGTACCTATTTGTCGGGCAAACAATTTTATTCCTCTTCTCTAGCCTTCTTGCAATGAACTGTTCAATGTAAGTACATGTATATGCATGCAAATGCGGCTAATTTTCAGTACAATTCAATATTTGGTTCAATTTGGCTAAAGGTTCAACATTTAATTACTCAAACAATAATCAAACAACACAATCATCAATCAATTAGTTGATTATCATTTCAAATTCATAATTTTGATACATATACAGAAAATCATGTTTTTGATGCCAAATCACAACAATAAGCCCTATCTAGTCTTGGTTCTCACACCAGTCAATTGGAATCATATAGATATCCCCTCTTTGACACTCGAATATAAATGCTGATGATGATGCTCCATCATTAGGATTATCCCGGGTGACTAGAGTGCAATTCTATATCTACCCAGTATATTAAAACTTCAAATACACGCAGATCAGACGTATACGCAAAATCTTTATATATTGCATTGTCCAAATTCAATATAAAATAAATAATCAAATACGAACAATTGATTTAAATTTTCAAAACAAAAATTGTTTTTCATTTTTATTTTAAAAATATACTCTTCACACTCGTTCTAGGATACTATTGATCCTATCTCTAACGAGTCATTCTCACTGGATATTACAAATCCAATCTCTGATGAATTCTTTCGTATGGTTATAATGTGCCCTGTTCTCCGAGCTCTGTAAACCAAAGCTCTGATACCAAACTGTGAAGACCCGTAACTTCCCCGGTAAGGAAACCCCGGATACTTCGAGAACAACACACAAAAGAACGCAGACAGATGATCATTTCATTGTTTATTACAACAATTACATCAGAATACAAAAATATACAAAGTATAAATCAATATTACACATTCACTAAATATCAGAGATTACAATACATTACTGCATCGGAAAAATAATATAATACACAACTGAAAGAGATAAATGGATACAGAGATTTCCGGATATCGTTCCAGCTGTAAATCAGGATCCTATGAATATAAATCAGCAAAACCAAAACTACTAGCTGCCCATGCGGAAAATAGGGGCACCCAGAGTTTAGGTTAAAATAATAAACTCCAGGTCAGTCATGTGATTGGTGTGAGAACTAAAACAGTTGTTTAAAACTTTACTTTAAATCAGATATATCAAGGGACCACGTCGTATAACACGGAACGGGTTTCCTCCTAAGAATACCAGTGCATATAACAAAACAGCGCAATGCTTTTTTGAATAAATGAAGCTATTATAAGACCCAGGTCCCATCACACAATGCAACACAAGCTGGAGGATAGGGTTTTCCCTTATAATAGCCAAACATGCTTGGTACGTTAAAAACAAATCATTTGATACTATTATAAGTGTATAGTGTCAAAACAATTTCAATCATAGACGGCATGGGTACCATATATCATGTCGCCATACTAGGCTTTATAATCAAAACCGCAAAGTCAGGTATTTGGAAATTGGGTTTCCATCGGTGAACCGAGGTAAAAGATAGTCCTCTACCGATTCGAGACGCTCTAGCCCGCCCCTCAGGACCCAGACTCAGGTGGGCCCTTGGATCGTCAGGGCCGGTCCACCGATGTGGATTAAAATGCCTGAACACTGCGTTTCCCCACCCTTTGGGGTGTCAATGAGTCCAATGAATCAATCGGCTCCAGACAGTCACCGATATATCTGAGGCGCCTCGCAACAACAACAACCACACAGGTGAAAATAATATAAATGTCAGGGCTGGTAGGTCATTGACACCACCCTAGCTAGAAGAAAATACATGTTCTCTCTGAGGTCTTATCCCATTTTTGGTTTACAACCGGGGTGTGAGGTTCGCGAATCAACGCTACACAAAGCTATGACACACAGGCCGTGCTTTGATCATTAACCACAAGATTTTGCTTTTCAACAGAAGCCTTGATCATTTGCCACTTAGGCATGCCACACAGGCAATTCACTCCATGCAATTGATATCCATCAATATATAACCCCTGAGCTCATACGTCTCAGAGAAGGGCGCTAAGCAAGAGAATAAATTCTCCGCTGCCAAATAGATATATATTTAATAGAAATCAATCACGCAGACTAAAATCCAATGTCAGGCACACAGTCCATTTACAAGTTTGTTCTGGGTCTGAACAAAACCGAAGGCACCTTGTACCTCGCATCTCCATCGATCTCCAAGTACGTCTGGACGATCACCAACTGATTCCCTCCTCTTGGGTGTACAATCCAATCAAGATCATCAGTAATCACCCAAATGACGTGAAGACCATCGGCCTTCAATCACCGTCTTCATCCTCGACACCACGTCAAATCAGTTATTCCGAATGGGATAAACCCGGTCTTTCTGAATAACTCGCGTATATAATAAACAAGGGTTACACAAACACAACATACGCCTCATTCCAATTCAGAATATTCTTTTATTCAAATATTCTTATACTTTGGCAAAGGTTCCCATTAATTTTATCAAAGATAAATTCTTTAAATTTATTCTTTAATCTTCCTTTGAATATCAATTCAAATTAGTCAGGATTAGCGAACCACACCGAAGTAATCATTTATTTTATTTCCCAATCCCAACCTATTCATCCAATGAAGTAAAACTGGTCATACTTCATATCAAACACCACGGTGTTATCGGTAAATTCAATTACCATTTCATGTTCAAATCTAATTAAAGATTTAACTATCGCCTGGAGCAAAACTGGTGATATTCCACTCTCGATTATATCAATATAATTAAAGATTCATTAAAACTCCACTTGGTTTTAATCATCCCATTAATCACTATCAATGATTATTTAACTTAGGAAATCACATCCTGTCTTTAACTGGGTTAAAGGACCAATGTCATTTAAAACACCGTTCACTATAAACCCAAAATCACATTCCATTCCAATTCAATTATTGAAACTTTGGGTTACTTTTAAAACCCTTTCAAATCCAATTTATTTATTTCAAAAATAAATAAATTATTATTCTAGTTCAAAACTAGTTCATTTCGATAAAAATCTATTTTTATCTTTTCAAATTTGGAATTTTTCATCTCAATTCTTCACAAATCATTTATTATGATTTTACACAAATTATTACTATTTTTAATAATTTTATCAAGGCCCGTACAGTCGATTTCCATCAACGGCCATCGAACTGCACTTACAACGACCTTTTCCAAATTTGATTTGGATATAATTCCAAATCCAACCGTTAGATTTCAAATCTCTAATATTCTTTTTTCGATACGAACCCAATGGTTCCGGTTTTAGGAGAATCCGATGGTCGGATCTCCTGTAATATCCATTCGAAGACAATGGTCGAAATTCACGAACTGCCGCAGTGTGGCGCGTTCTATTCAGGCCATTATATATATAATATATATTATATATATTTCGTCGATTTCCTTTCAAAACGTATTTTATAAATCGTTTTAAATTTGTTTTCAAAACGATTTCAACTTCTTATTCAATTTCAAATCAAAATTGAATATTCCATATCATTAATCTATAAATGACAATATTTTTAAAACGTTATATTTTGAAATCAATTCCTATTCGATATTCATTATAAAAATGAATAAAATCGATATAAATATGATTCACGTCGAAATGGCGTCAATCTAATCAACACGGGTTTTATCCAACACATGAATGTTTTCTTCTATTCAACACAGAATATTTATTTTATTCAACACATGAATATTTTTCTATTCAACACATGAATTTATATTATTCAACACATGGATTTTCATTCTATTCAACGCATGAATTTATATTATTCAACACATGAATTTTCATTCTATTCAACACATGAATTTATATTATTCAACACATGAATTTTCATTCTATTTAACACATGAATTTATATTATTCAAACATGAATTTTCATTCTATTCTTTATTTTCCAAATTAGAATGAGGCCCAATCAATTACCATATAATGTTAATTATATGGATTCCTTAAAACACATGTATATAATAGCAACGATAAATCATCAACCATCATCCAGAGTGCACCACACCACTGCATAAGCATTAAATATAAATAATTAACGCTTGCACAGTTTGTCAACCCTTCGATTGACATACAATTAAACAATCGGGATTAGTGTACGTCAAATATCATCCCAATACCCGTGTGATTAACTAATTTAATTAATTAGTTTATTAAATAATTTAGTTTTAGTTATTAACGTAATTAGCATTAATATTTTTCAAGGTTTTGAAAAATGTATAAAGCATTGATTTATTTTCAGTTTTAAAAATAAATTAATATTGAAATAAAAATGTGTTACTATTTTTTTATATATAAAGAATTGTAATAAAAAAATTATGATTTAAATATATATATATATATATTGCATAATAAAAATGGGATTTTTATATATATATCTCTTAAGTAAAAATATTATTTTTAAAATATATGTAGCATGATAAAAATGGGATTTTTATATATATACAGCATAAGTAAAAATGTGATTTTAAAAAAAAATAGCCTTTGTATTAAAAGTATGAATTTTTATAGAAATAGCTTTGTAAATTAAAAATATGATTTTTATAAATAACTTTGATTAAAAAATGTGGTCTTTATATATATAGCTTAAATAAAAATATTATTTTTATTATAAATGAATTTGTTTTAAAAATATGATTTTTTTTAAAATAAAAAGAGCATTGTGTAGAAATGTTATTTTTATATAAAATACCATTGTAATTGAAATGTGATTTTTATATAGAATTTTTTTTATTTTAAATATTAGAAAAGCATATAACAAAAATGGAACTTTCATATATGAAAAACCTTGTTTTTAGAAATGAATTCTTATATGAAAAGCATTGTTTTTAAAATGTGATTTTATTTAATATATATAGCGTTGATTGAAAATGTGATTTTTAAAATGTAAACATTGTATTAAAAATATGATTTTTAATATAAACTACGTGAAACAGATTACGTTTGGAATCACGGTGAAGAATGCAACATGCTGGATTAAATCCAAACTATTCAGAAATTCAAAAATAAAACTGGCAGAGTAGAAAATAAAGGTGAGAACTCTTTCTCACTCGATTTATATTTGTAATAACCTGGAAATCCGAGCCAATTTAAAAATTTTATTTTGACAATTTTAGTGAATTTTTATTATTTTAAATAATAACGAGGAGAAATTTATTTTGAATAGAATTCGAACGTATATATTTATTCGAATCGTCGTTAGAATATAAATACTTTATTTATAATTATAAAAGGAATTGAAAATGGCGCGGTAGCCCGATAATTCGATTTCAAATTTCAAATGAATGTATAGGATTCAAAATAAACCGGATTTTAGTGAAAATAAAAATATTTGAATCTAATTGAGAATATCTTTCCAACAAATCCGAAAAATCAAAATTTCATAGCGGGAATCAAAAGTTACGTCCAGTTGAAATTTCAGAATAGTCGCTATGGAATTCTAGCCCTTAAAATGGAAATTTTGCAAACGACCTTGGTTTTCGACGAAACCACTTTTGCTGGATCCGTGATGTCAAATTATTGCTAGGTTTTAAATTTCATAATTTTTCGAATCAATATGTAAGCGTGGCGAAGGAAAACGCGTTTGACCAGTTTTAGTTGAATTTAATCGACTGGAAAATGGCCGTTTTTCAACGGTCTCGGAATTCGACGAAACTAGTTTTGTTAGGACCCTATCGTCAATACGAAGCTAGAAAATATCTTTCTGAAATTTTTCGAGTTAGTATGTGACCCCGATAAATTGAAATGTGTGTTCAAATTCAATATATAGAGTTATATGTTGATTTTGACGAAAACTAATCGAAACGATCGAATCAGCTTACGATACATATCCCATTGTGTTCGGAATGGGGGTAATTAGCTACGGACGACAGTCGATGGGTTTGATTTCAAGTTCGAAATAAAAAGTTGCTTTTTGAAATTTAAAGATAATAAAATATATAAATATTTATATAAAACCCCTTAGCCCCCCTCTCCTTTCTTCCTTCAGTCAAAATTCGGTCAAATGAAAAAAAACCGCTGCCTTCCCACTCGTCGCCCTCCACCTACGTTTGCCGCCGCCCTCCTCAGGCGCCACCGCCGCCGCATCTTCTTCCTCCACCTCTGATCTCCATCCCCTCCTTCTCTCCTCTTCTACACGTCGTGACCCCTGAACCCTAGGCCTACCACAACCACCCTGAGCGTAGCCATTCCTCCCTCCCTTTCTCAGACCACGACTTCCCCTCCTCCTCTGACACGCGCAGCACCCCATTGCCCCTCTCTGGCCATTTTTGTCAAAGGTGAAAGGTGATTTTTATATATGAATTTACATTGCTTTGTTTTCAGTTTTTAACACCATAAAAATATGATTTTTTAAGCGGATTAGATTAGGATTTTTATGGGTTTTTTTAAATGAAGAGAAGTTTGATCTTTATTCGTATGAAAAGCTTCGATTTTTCAAACAAGAGAAGCTTTGATTTTTCAAACAAGAAAAGCTTTCATTTTTAGTAAAACAAAGATGGGATTTTTAGTAAAGTAAAGATATTATTTTTAGATTATAAAAATGTGACTTTTATCATATTATAGAAAGGTTAAAAATATAATTTTTATATTATATAGATAGTAAAGGCGGAATCTTTATATTTGAAAAGGTGAAATCTTTATATTTGAAAAGGCAAAATCTTTATATGAAGAATAGCGTGATAAAAATATAATCTTTATTATATGAACACCGGTGTAAAAATAGAATTTTTATCTATATAGTAGCGGTGTAAAATTAGAATTTTTATCTATAGAGTAGCGGTGTAAAAATAGAATTTTTATCTATATAGTAGCGGTATAAAAATAGACTTTTTATCCATATAGCGTGATTATAAAAATGTGATTTTTATATATATAGAAACAATATAAAAATGTGATTTTTATATATGTAGTGAATACGGATGACGAAAGTGACAAAGGAAGAAACAGCGAAGATTTCCTACATAAGAAGAGTCGTGACGTTTGGATTAGCCAGAAGGTGAGAACTTCTCGCTTTTAATTTAATTTTCTAGTTGAAATATATACTAGGATGCAGACGGTGTTTAGTAGCACCCGACACCCGTCGTCCACAGACCATGGACGGCTTGTATGCTTGGTTGTTTGATTTTGATGTGTAGTTGACTGTGTGATGTGATGTAAATTGAAATAAAATATTTATATAGTTAAAAATATTTTGTAGTTGAAAATAGAATTTTTAACGTGTATTTAAAATGAAATAAATATAAACAAATCAGACGATTTGTTTATACACACTGATTTGACTGATATTGATTGGGATGATAAATTTTACACATCGCCCAACTGCAGAAATAAAATTTGTGTTTGATTGTTTGAAACCCCACATGGGTATTGGGATGATATATGACATACATTAATCCCAATAATTAGTTGTATGTCGATCGATTGATTGACAGACTGTTATGAGCGTTAAATATTTATATTTGATGCTTATACAGTGTAGAATGCACTTTGGATGATGGTTGATTATTTGTCGTTGTTGATATATACATGCGTTGTATGGAAATCCATAGAAATAAAATCTATGGTAATTGATTGGGCCTCATTCCAGTTTTGAATATAAAATATTTGATAAAGAAATATTTGAATAGAAATATTTGAAATAGAATATTTGAAAAAGAAATATTTGAAATAGAATATTTGAAAATAAAAATATATGAAGCCGTGTTAAGTAGTTACATGCCATTTTAACACGAACGAGAATTTTGTCGATTTTATAATGAATATGGAAATAATTTCAAAATCGAATATTTTGAAATGAATTCGAATTGAAATTAAATAGAATTGAATTCGAATTGAAATTGAATAGAATTGAATTGGAATTGAAATTGAATAGAATTGAATTCGAATTGAATAGAAATGAATTCGAATTGAAATTGAATTAATTTGAAATTCAAATTGAATTGGAAACGAACTGAAATTGAATTAAAAATCGATTTGAATTGAAATCAATTTGAAATGAATTTAAAACGAATTTGTAAGGGAAAAATCAATTTTGATTTAAATTTGAAAATGAAGTTGAAATCGTTTTGAAAACGAATTTAAAATGATTTATTAAATATGTTTTAAAAGGAAATCGACGAAATATATATTATATATATAATGGCCTGAATAGAACGCGCCGCGCCGCGGCAGTTCGCGAATTTCGACCATTGACTTCGAACGGTCATTACGGGTGATCCGACCATCGGATTCTCCTAAACCGGAACTGTTGGGTTCGTATCGAAAAGAGATTTCTAACAAATGTGAGAAATTAGAAATCTAATGGTTGGATTTGGAATTATGTCCAAATCAAATTTGGAAAAGGTTGTTGTAAGTGCAGTTCGATGGCCGTTGATGGAAATCGACTGTACATGCCTTGATAAAATTATTAAAAATAGTAATAATTTGTGTAGAATCATAAGAAATGATTTGTGAAGAATTGGGATGAAAAACTCCATATTTGAAAAGATAAAAGTAGATTTTTATCGAAATGAACTAGTTTTGAACTGGAGTAGTAATTTATTTATTTTTAAAAATAAATAAATTGGATTTGAAATGATTTTGAAATATAACCAGGATTTCCAATAATTGAATTGGAATGGATTTGAATCGAAATTGTCTTCGGAATATTTCGATGTTGGATTTCGTGATGATAGAGATATTGTTATGGGATTTGAAAGATATATTAATATCGTTATTTCCAATACGATATTTGTTGGTCGTAGAATTTGATATTGAATATAAGCCGATATATTTTCTATTCAGAGCCTTGTATTTAATATCAAATGTGATTTGGGTTTGTCGTGAATGGTGTCTTCATTAACACTGTTCTTAAGCCCGGTGGAGAAAAAGATTAAATCTTTTTATTTAGATTTAATGAAGTGTACCAATTAAATAATATTTAATTGGAATTGAATTGGTATTGATTTTTGGGTTTATCGTGAACAGTGTTTTAAATAACACTTGTTCTTTAACCTGATAATTAATGGAATGTGATTTTGGGTTTATCGTGAACCGTGTTTTAAATGACACTGATTCTTTAACCCAGTTAAAGATTAAAACTAAGCGGAGTTTTACTGAATCTTTAATTAGATTGAAAAGATCGAGAAGGGAGTATCACCAGTATTGCTCCAGACGATAGTTAAATCTTTAATTAGATTTGAACGTGAAATGATAATTGAATTTACCGATAACACCATGGTGTTAGATATGAAGTATGACCAGTTTTACTTCATGGGATGAATAGGTTGGGATTGGGAAATAAAATAAATAATTACTTCAGTGTGGTTCGCTAATCCCGACTAGTTTAAATTGATATTCAAAGAAGATTAAAGAATAAAATTAAAGAATTTATCTTTGATAAAATTAATGGGAACCTTTCCCAAAGTATAAGGATATTGGAATAAAAGAATATTCTGAATTGGAATGAGGCGTATGTTGTGTTTGTGTAACACTTGTTTATTATATACGCGAGTTATTCAGAAAGACCGGGTTTATCCCATTCTGAATAACTGATTCGACGTGGTGTCGAGGATGACGGTGGTCGAAGACCGGAGATCTTCAACATCGTTTGGATAATTACTGATGATCTTGATTGGGTCGTACACCCAAGAGGAGGGAATCAGTTAGTGATCGTCCAGACGTACTTGGAGATCGATGGATATGCGGGGTACTAGGTGCCTCCGGTTTCGTTCAGACCCAAAACGAACTTGTAAATGGACTGTGTGTCTGACATTGGATTTTATTCTGTGTGGTTGATTTCTATTAAATATATATCTATTTGGCGGCGGAGAATTTATTCTCTTGCTTAACGCCCTTCTTTGAGACGTACGAGCTCAAAGGTTATATATTGATGGATATCAAACGCATGGAGTGAATTGCCTGTGTGGCATGCCTAAGTGGCAATATGATCAAGGCTTCTATTGAAAAGCAGAGTCTTGTGGTTGATGATCAAAGCACGGCCTGTGTGGCATAGCTTTGTGTAGCATTGATTCGCAAGCCTCACACCCCGGTTGTGAACCAGAAACGGGAGAAGGATCCAGGGAGTGCATGTGTTTCTTTCTAGTTAGAAGTGGCGTCAGTGGTTTTACACGCCCTGACGAGATTGACTTATGTGGTTGTTGCTGTTGCGAGGCACCTTGGATATATTAGTCGATCCGGGACCGATAGAGTCATTGGACTCATTTACGCCCCCAAAGAGCGGGGAAACGCAGTGTTCAGGCATTTTAATCCACATCGGTGGACCGACCCTGAGGCTTCTAGGTGCAGTTGCGGCTGTAGCCTGAGACATGGTAGGCTAGATTGTCTCGAATCGGTAGAGGACGATCCCTGGCCTCAGTTCACAGACGGAAATCCAATTTCCAAATACGTGACTTTGCGGTTTTGATTGTAGAGCCTAGTATGGCGACATAGTGGGATGGGGCGCTTATGCCGTCTATGATTGATACTTATGATTTGAAGTTGTTTTATACACTATACACTTATAGTAATAATAAATGATGTGTTTTAAACGTATCAAGCATTCTTGGCTATTATAAGGGAAAAACCTTATCCTCCGTCTTGCGTTGCATTGTGTGATGGGACCTGGGTCTTATAATAGCTTCATTTTTCTTTATTTAGCATTGCGCTGTTTGTTTCATGCACTGGTATTCTTGGGAGGAAACCCGTTCCGTGTTGTAAGACGTGGTCCCTTGATTTACCGAACTTTAAAAAAAAGATTAATAACTGTTTTAGTTCTCACACCAGTCCCATGACTGACCTGGAGTTTATTATTTTAACCTAAACTCTGGGTGCCCTCATTTTCGACACGGGCAGCTAGTAGTTTTGGTTTTGCAGATTTATATTCATAGAATCCTGGTTTACAGCTGGAACGATATCCAGAAAGCTTTTTATCCGTGTATCTTCTTCAGTTGCATTTTGTATTATTTTCCGCTGCTATGTAATATATTGTAATCTCTGATATTTATCAAATGTATTTTATTTTTTTATACTCTGCTTATTCTTGTAATCTGATGAATTGTTGTAATATACAATGAAATGTTCTTCTGTCTGCGTTCTGATTTGTCGTGTTCTCAAAACAATCAGGCATTTCGAACGGTCTTGGTTGGTTTAGTGACTGATTCGGATCGAGCGAAATTCCTTTTCGTTACAATATTACAGTTAAATATATACTAGGATGCAGACGGTGCGTAGTAGCACCCGACACCATTTATTGTAAAAACCATGATTGTTTGTTTAGATTGAATTGACTGTATTATGTATTGATGGTGATGTTGAAATGTTAAAGTATTAAAAATAATTTGAAACTATTTTATGGTAGTTGATATTAAATTATAAACATTCTTTTATAATTTTAAAAAGTGAAATTTGGTTCATTAGAAAAAATATTTCAAATTGAATTAGAAATGGTTAAAATTAATTACCAGTGATTATTTTAAATAGACTGTTGTTATATGAAAATCCCACACGGGTATTGGGATGATATTTGACACAATGTTCCCAATAGTTAGTTGTATGTCAATCGATGGATTGACAGGCTGTGATGAGCGTTATTTATTTATTTTAATGCTCACGTAGTTGTAAAATTCACTTTGGATGTGAATGGACTGTTTAATGATTATTTATCACTGTTGTTGAATACATGCAATGTATGAAATCCATATAACTAAAATTATATGGTAATTGATTGAGTCGCATTCCGATTCAGAAATAAAGAATATTTTAAGATAAATAATATTTTAAAATAAAGAATAATTTAAAATAAGGAATGTTTTAAAATAATGTATATTTCATACAAAATTTTCATGTGTTGAATAAAATGTTTGAACAATAAAAATATCATTTTTATTGAATGTATATTTCGCATAAAATATTCATATGTTGAATAAAATGTTTGAACAATGAAATTATCATTTTTATTGAATGTATAAACTGTATAAAATATTCATGTATTGAATAAAATGTTTGAACAATAAAATTAGTTATGTAGTAAAATGCCATTTTTAACTCGAACGGGTTTGTCGATCGATATTATTCATTTTATTATGAATATCGAAAAGAAGTGATTTCAAAATCTAATATTTTGAAAATACTATCATTTTATTATTATAATGATATAGAATATTCAATTTTGATTTAAAATTGAAAATGAAGTTGAAATCGTTTTAAAACGAATTTATAAATATTTTATAAAATACGTTTTAAATGGAAATCGACGAAATATATATAACATTATATATATATATATATATAGTGGCCTAAATAGAACGCGCCGCGCAACGACCGTTCGTGAATTTCGACCATTAACTTCAAATTGATGCAATGGGAGATCCGACCGTCAGATTCTCCTAAAACTGGAACCATTGAGTTCGTATTGAAAAGAGATTTCCAAGGAATAAAAGAAAATTGAAATATAATGGTTATATTTGGAATTATATCCAAATCAAATTTGGAAAAGGTCGTTATGGATGCAGTTCGGTGGTCGTTATTGGAAACCAACTGTACGGCCCTTGATAAAATTATAAAAAATATGGGAAAATTATGTTAAATCATTATAACTGATTTGAATAGATTTTGGGTGAAAATTTCCAATTTTATAAAGATAAAAATATATTTTTATCAAAATGAAATAGTTATTAACTAGTATAATACTCCAATGTTTTTAATTAATAAATAAATTGAGTTTGAAATGGTTTTAATATAATCAAAATTTCCCAACATTAAAATTGGAATAGATTTGAATAGAAATTATCTTCGGATATTTTGATATTGGATTCCGTGATTATACGGATATTGTTGATGAATTTGGAAGATATATATCGTTATTCCCAATATGATATTTGTTGATTTCAGAATTTGATATTGAATATAAGCCGATATAATTTCTATTCAGAGCCTTTTATTTAATGTCAAATTGGATTTTGGATTTGTCGTGAATGGTGTCTTTAATAACACTGTTCTTAAACCCCGTATGAAAAGAATAAATCTTCTAAATAAGATTATTAGAGTTTCCAGTTATATTTAGAAATTGGAATAAAATGAAACGTGAATTGGGTTATTGTGAACTGTGTTTTTAATGACATTCATTCTTTAACCCGATTAACAGTGAAATATAATTTGGAATTTATAAATCTTTTATTTACATTTAAATGTAAATTTTTTAAAGTAAAGTTTCCCAATTTAATATATTAAATTGGAATTGAATGGGATTCGATTTGGTAATAACCGAGATGAGCTTTTGTAAAAGAAGACCGTTACTATATATGGAATTTAAAAGGCCTTGCCACTATTCCATTTATATTATTAGTCTGATACGGGAATTTATATCGATTATACACTGTTATGATTTCCGTGTAGATTCCATATTTAATGGAAGACGATTTTGGGTTTATCGTGAACTGTGTTTTAAATGACATTGGTTCTTTTACCCAGTTAATGATAAGATTAATTTCTTGAACTTAAATAATCATAAAATAAAATGATTTTTGACATTAAAACTAAACTAGAGTTTTAATGAATCTTTAATTAGATTAAAATGCAAAAGAGATAATTAAATTTATCGAATTCTTGAAATGATCGAAAATGGAGTACCGCTAGTTTTACACCAGGAGGTAGTTAAATCTATAATTAGATTTAAACAGGAAATGGTAATTAAATTTACCGATAATGTAGTAGGTGTTAGATATGGAATACTACCAATTTTGCTCCATGGGATGAATAGGTTGGGATTGGAAATTGTAACCCGTATTTTTATGGTAAAATAATTAATTAATTTAATTATTTAAAATAATGGTTTGGTAATTTAAATGGCTATTTAGTTAAATAATATTGAATAATTAATTAATATATATAATATAAAAATATATTATAATTCCGAAATAGTCAAAAATAGCTGAATTTACAATACAATGTGAATTGGATCATATATAAGGTATAATACAAATTAGAATTGAATTAGAATAACGAATATATTATTTAATCAACGTTAGAATGTATAAATTATAATTAGTTATAATCGAGCCCGTAATGGCGCAATAGTTCATTATTTAGTGATTTGAACTTCAATTGAATATACAGAATCCATTTTAAATCGGATTTCTATGAAACAAGAAACGTTCGGAGCTAGTGAAGTATATTTTTCTAATGAAAGAGAAAAATCGAGATTTTACTATGTAGATTTTGAGTTATGATCAGATCAAATTTTTGAAAAGTCGCTATGGAACTCCTTTATAATTTATAACATTATTTATATTATAAATGGATTTTCAATATAAATTTAATACTGATTTAATCTGGATTTGAAATGTCAAGGTGTAAATTCAGATAGGAATATTTTGGAGCTGTATTATATTCCATGTGAATATATATACGATAATATTAATTTATTAATATTGAATTTAATTATTTTAAATATATTAATATTTAAATGGGTTCATTTAGAGCTTTAAAAATAGCCGTTTTTGCAAACTACCGCTGTTTTCGACGAAACTAATTTTGTTTGAATTGGAATATTAAATTATTGTTAGATTTCAATTTTCGTGATTTTTGGAGTCAGTATGTGGCCGTGTTGAATTTCAATATGAAAAACGGTCGATATTTTGACAGTTAAAAATACGCGCTGTGAGCAAACTGAGTCGGAATTTGACGAAACAAGTTTCGTTGGGTCTGTAATGTTGAATTGTAGCTGCATGTCCATTTTCATGGAATTTGGATATTGCATGTGACCGCATGAATTATTAGTGTCGAATACAAATAGTGGTTGGTTAAAATTAAATATAAAAATCGAATATAAAATTATATATTTACCCTATATATACCCCTTAACATTTCCCTAACCTAATTTCATTTCTTCCTCTAGTAATAAACATGCGCCGCCTTCAGTTCTTATTAAAACGTGAAGAAATCCCAATTCAAAAATCAAAACAAGATCTATAAAAGCCAAAATATATATGTATGGGTTTGGATTAGGGTCCTCTACGATTTGATGTAACTTGTGTGTGGTTCGGCGACTGAATTCTTCGCTGAAAAATTTCCAGCGAGGGTCATTGAGCAACTAGGGTTAGTGAAAACCACGAATCAAAGTTTTTATCCAGGTTTTTGGTATTTAATTTGGATTCAGGAGACCGATTAGGGGTTGCATGATTTTTTTGGGATTTAAATAAAAAAAGTGTCGATACTAGATACTATGTCAAGAGTTTTGAGGCCAAGGACGGAATCCATTCAGGTGAGGTGAGCTGATGGGTTCTGGTATGGAAGGAAGGAGTAACGACGAGAATCAGTTTGGTACTTCCAGTTTGGGTGTTGGTGAACTGATGGAGGAGAATGGAGGCTTTAACCTGCGGAAATGGAGGATGAGTCATGAGCGGGTGTTCCAGTGTGCTGATGAGGAAAGAAATATTAAGGTGTTGGTTATCGTTAAGTATGTTCAATTAGAAATTTGTTTATGATGAAGAGTTTGAAATTTGCATTGGTTAAAACAGGAGTTTAGAAGGTGAATTCACTCGTTCATGGAGAAGAACAGCAGAAGAGACACAAGATTTTTAATTATAGGAAGAAGGATACGGTCAACGTTTTGAAGGAAGTGGGTGGGCTGATGTTGATGGTGAGGCCCAATTTGATAAAGAATTAACCAAGTCTTAGTTTAAAATTTTATTTAAATGTTTATAAATTTGTAAAATACATAACTACCTCATACGTGATCAGAATTTGGCAAAACAAGATCCATTGGGATCGTATGGACGGGGGTTACGCAATGGAACTGACTGGGAGTGAATTGGAGCTCGTTACAATTTATAGCGAAATAAATTGTCTGTCTGAATCAACCGACAGTTATCGTTATTTAACGATGACCGTCCAATGTGAGTAAATCTATCTAACTCTGTATAGTTTATATTTTTATAAATATAATCTAGTATTAATAAATGATGATTGATTGTTGTATGTTGATTGTTTGGTTGAAATTATAAATAACGATATATATATATATAAATCGTTAATCAAATATTGATTCTATTTATCAGAATATTTCATATTGAAATGAAATCGATGTTATTTATATTGTTTAACATTTATGGATGCAGGGAAACAGGTTGGAGGGATCCAACTGGATTCCTCAATATTTATAATACTGTTTGTTTTCATATATTGTGATATATGATGTGATATATAATCTGTGATTGATTATGGGTGTGTAGATGATGTTGATCATGGTTATTTGGTCTTTTAAATACCATAAGAAATACCGGAATGTTAAAAGGGAATTTTCAGAGTGTAAATTGAAAATATTATATTTATAAAATCAAAGAATTTTATAAAAGGAATATTTATAAAATCAAAGAATTTTATAAAAGGGTTATTTATATAGAAAGTAAATTGAAGTATAAAAGGAATATTTATTTAGAAAATAAATAGAAGTATAAAAGGAATATTTGTTTAGAAAATAAATAGGATTATAAAAGTAAATTGACGAGATATAAAAGAATTATGAGAAGATTGTTTAAAGTGGATATTAAATAGAAATATGTTTTAACAAATAGATTGAGAAGATTAATTTATAAATAATGATTTATAAATTAAATAAAATGTAAAAACCCGGAAATTCCCGCTCTTTGAATCGACCATAAACCACACAGGTCTGACCCAAAGGTTGGAAATCTTCGAATACTTTAACTTTGGGAATACAATACATCAGAACAATAACAGCATACTTTTATAACATTACAATAATGTTACATCAGAGTACAGAATATATCAGAGTACATTGAAATAAAATTACAGCGGAAGATAAATTACAAAAGATTTAATACATTAAATAAAATATAGTAAACAGCGGTAGACTACTAAGCTCTGGACACAGCTTTAGGCTTCGATCCAGGATCCTGCTAAAAGAATAGATATCTGCAAATAGCTACTCGACTGCCCGTGTGGAAAAGAGGGCACCCGAGTTTGCAAAGTGAAACAAACTACGAGTCAGTCATGGGACTGGTGTGAGAATTCTAAACTAATATAACTAATAAGACAAATCCAAGGACCACGCCACTTTCGCGGAACGGGTTTACTCCTATGGATTGCCAGTGCATAAACCAAAGTAAATCGAGAAATAACGCAATGTCTTTTTGGAAAAATGAAACCATTATAAGACCCAGGTCCCATCACACAGTGCAACGCACAACAGAGGATAGGGTTTTACCTTATAATGGTCAAAAGATGCTTGATACATATAAAACGGATTTGATATTATTATTAGTGTATATATGTTTTAATAAAAAGATTTGAATCATAAGTATCAATCCTAGACGACATGGTTACCATATAGCATGTCGCCAATACTAGTTCTACAATCAAAACCGCAAGGGCGTATTGGAAATTTGGATTCCATCTTGGGTCGAGGCTAGGGGCAAGATCCTCTCTGATTCGAGACAATCTAGCAAATGCCTCCGGATTCCCCGCAGTGAAACCTTGGAAGCGGTAGGGCCGGTCCCCGCCTATGGGCAGTGGATTGGTTATGCCTGAACACACGTTTCCCGGTCCCTTTGGACCTATAATATGACCACCAACGGCCTATAAAAATAACGAGGCGCCTCAAAATCCATCATCCACATAAGTAAAATGTCAGGGCTGGTAGGTCGCTGACACCACTCTAGCTAGAAAGAAATGTGTGCACTCCCTACGGTCCATATCCCGTTTTTGACTCATACCGGGGTGTGAGGCTCGCGAAGTCACGATATACACAAAGCTATGCCGTAATAGGCTATGCTTTGATCATCAACCACAAGGCCCTGCTTTTCAACAAAAGCCTTGATCAATGCATCTTAGTATGCCACATTGTCAGTCCATACTATACCATTGATTTCTGCCAATATATAACCTCTAAGCTCATATGTCTCAGAGAAGGGTGTTAACCACCAAGCAGATATATATTAACAGAGATCAACGAATGTAGTATAAAGGACTACAACGTCAGACATACATTCCATTTATAAACTTATGCTCTGGGTCTGAGCGAAAGTCAAATCCGTACATATCAACACTACGTCCGGATAACTACCATCTTAGCCCCATCTTGGAAGCAAATCAATCAAGGACCTCAACGCTAATTACCCATTCGATGTGAAGATCGTCGGTCTTCAATCGCCGTCTTCAACTCTTAGATTTAAAACGTCGTATAATCATTTGAAATGAGATTGAACTCGGTCTTCTCAAATGATTCTCGCATATATATATATATATATATATATATAATTTGAAAACATTTCATATCGTTATTAGTATATGATAACAACATATCGCTGTTTTTATTTATATAAAAATAGCCTAAATTAATTTAACGACGCTTCGGGTAAATGGGCGACCCTGGCGTTGTTTTCAACCAAATTTGATTTACACATAACTTGAAATCTAACCGTTGGATTTTGGCGAAATTTATGTCATTGGAAAGATCTTCCCAAAGCGGTCCAAACGGCTCCAGTTTTGGGAAAATCCGACAGTCGGATCTCTCTGTATAACCGTTTAAAGGTACGATTGCCGATACGCGAACTGCCGCGCGCGTTCCGTTTAATTTATAATTTATATTTATATATATAAATATAAATCGTTTGACTATTCCAATTTCAAAAGTCTATTCTTTTTATCGCATCTAAAATGACGATAAAAATATCACTTTTAATAACTCTGTTTTGTTTACACTAAATGTAAATAAATTATACTTTTTTCTATATTTTGTTTTATTTACCTAAATGTAAATAAATTATATTCTTTCTATGTTTTAATTTATTTACCCTAAATGTAAATAAATTACATTCTTTTTCTTACCCTATTTATTTACCTAAATGTAAATAAATATATTCTTATCTTTTTCTTACTTATTTACCTAAATGTAAATAAATGTTTTACTTTTACTTTTGTTATATTTATTTACATTAATTGTAAATAAATGTATCTAATTTCTTATTCATATTTATTTACACTATTTGTAAATAAATGGTTTCAATTTCCTTTGCAAATCCTATTTACATAGCAAATGTAAATAATTGTATTTCTTTAATTCTTTTCTAATATTCCCTTTTAACATAAAAAGAATATCTTATGTTAGTTCTTTTCTAACCTTTCTTTTTATTATTTACATAAGAAAATGTTAATAATTACTATTTACAAATTGATTCTTTTTATTTACATAAGAAAAATGTAAATAAATACTTATTCACATAATTATTATTTTTATTATTTTTATTCTTTTTATTTACATAAGAAAATGTAAATAAATTCTTATTCACATATTTGTTCTTTATTTTCTATTTATTCTTAATTACATAAATGTAATTTTCTTCCTTATAATCTTAATTACATAAAAATGTAATTTTATTTCTTATAATCTTAATTACATATAAATGTAAATTTCTTTACAGTGTAAAATATATTCTTTTAATTACATATAAAAATGTAATTTATTTAATCTCTTATTTACCTAATGTAAATATATATGTCTTCCTTTGTCTATGTTTTATTTATTTACACTAAATATTTTGAAGTAATTTACATATATAAAATGTAAATTTAGAAAATTAATATATATGCTTTAACCTCTCACATTGGATAGGTATTGTTGTGATTACTGGACAGCCGGGCGGGTCCGGGCAGGTTTACATCACAACTCAATCCAACCTCGGGTGAAGCATACTGATTTTCTCATTTATTTACGTAAGTGTAAATAAATGTTTTCTTTTCTAATTCTTATTTATTTACGTTAAATGTAAATAAATGTTTTCTTTTTCTTCGCATTGAAAATATAATCCTTTCTATTTATTTTTCTTTACATAGAAAAATGTAACTTTTCTTTTTATTTTCCATAGAAAATAATGTTTCCTATTTATTTCCTTAACATAGAAAATAATGTTTCTTCTATTTTCTTAACATAGAAAATAATGTTTCTTTTCTAATTCCATAACATTAGAAAAACAATGTTAATTTTATTTTCTTTTTACATTGAAAACAATGTTTCTTTTTACATTGAAAATAATGTTAATTTTATTTTCTTTTTACATTGAAAATATTGTTTTCTTTTTACATTGAAAACAATGTTTCCTTTATTTTCTTTTCATTGAAAAAGAATGTTTCTTTTCTATTATTCTTACCTTAGAAAAACAATGTTTCTTTTATATTATCATTACATTGGAAAAACAATGTTTCTTTTCTATTTTATGTTTGCATTGTAAGATGCAAATAAAAGGTGAATTTTATTTCTAATGTAGACGTATTTTCTAGTGCCAACATTTCAAATATAAATATAATTTCTAATGTGAATGTTTGGTTCATTCAACTATATCCACATGACGATGGTATTTGGTGTCATTACAACAAGGCCAACGTGACAATAGTTTTTTTTTATTACAATAACATTAACATGACGATAGTTTTTGGTGTCATTACATATGGTGAATCACTAATAAGGCCTCATCTTACTTTTATTTGTAAATCAAATAAGACATTAAATTTTTATTTTCTATATTTGTGAATTGAAATAAAATAGCAAATCTTCATTAAACCAAACTTTAATCTTTGTAAATCAAAAATAAAGATTCACTTTTCTTATTATGTTGGAAATCAAGATAAAAAATTCAACCTTTTCATTGATTTTGTAAACACATTAAAGATTCTAATTTATTTTGTAAATTAAAATGAAACTTTTACTTCCTTTTATTTTTATATAGATCAAACTTTCTTTTATTAAAAATAAAATACGATAAAGATTCGACTTTGTTTTACCTTGTTTCAAAAACAAAGGATTAAAAACTTTACTTTGTTTTCAAAATCAAAGAGACTAAAACTGTATTTTTGTTTCAAAACAAAAGAGTAAATCTAAAATTTTATTTTCAAAACAAAAAGAGCAAGTCTTTATTTTTGGGTTCAAAACAAAAGAGCAAATCTTATTTTTGTTTTTAAAACAAAAGATCCAAATTTTTGTTTTTAGAACAAAGATCCAAATTTTTATCATGGTTAGGATAATTGAAATTAAAAATTAAACCTTTGCTTTTTATTTTGTAAATCAAAAAAAAAAAAAAAATCAAATCTTGTTTTAATTTTGTGAATCAAAATATGAACCTTTGTTTCCTTTTTATTTTGAAATATAAAAGATTCAAAACAAAATAAAATAAAGAGAAAAATTAGAATAAAGATGGGAACTATATTACGATTACACAAAAATACAGATCTGGACTAACATTCCAACACAGCACAAGAACATTACAATTCACACAAACATTATATATCTTACATCACCACAACACAGATCAATAATAATAACAATAGATCATGATTTCACTATTTTAATTAATTTAATAAATTAGGATTCTCACATTCGTTGTAGATTATGGTCCAAATTCCAAACAGTTCAAAATGGTCCTTTTTCAGTCCAGCAATGTAGATCTGGTTTGGACGATCAGAACGCTGCCCTTCTTTCTTCTTCAGGAACAAAGGCCGAACCTTTCGACAGGCAATGGAGGGTGGCGGCTGAGAATTGACTGCGGTGGCTCGGGTGGTTGTTGCGGTTGCCTATCGATGGTGGAACGCGGTGACAACGAATGGTGGAAGGGAAGAGCAAAGATTTTGGAGGCCGCCGTTTGATTTGCAAGATTTAATTTTCGGTGAGGATGGATTTGGGGAAAATGTTTGACTGAGAAAAAAAGAAGAGTAAAGTGGAAAGTAATAAAACGAAAGGGGAGGGAACGGTTTTATAAAAGGGGAAAGGCGCAAAGAGAGATACATGAAAGGAAACGGTAAAAAAAAAAGGATGCGTTAATTTTCTTAGATCACGAAAGAAACGGTCAATATGTTTCACCGATTCAAATACTGGATATTTAATTAATTAATTAATTCCATGAATGTATTTAATATTAAAAGGAAAGCATTTATGTTATATTATGTATTTTATATAAATAAATCATTCAATCTTTTTGGTATTCATCTTTAATTCAAACCCAAACGTTACTAGCTTACAATAAGGCTCATATTAGTTATAGGAATCATTTACGTACATTATAAATTTCTTGGTTTCATAAATTATATTTAACACGACAATATTAATTATAGGAATTAATCAATTTTAATGTAGTCCATTAATTTCCATTATTCAATCCTTAACTCAATTTCAAACGTTACCAACTTAGTCCTAATCTAACATTGGACTCATATTTAGTCAAGTTTTTTTTTTTGTTTAATTAGTCCAAAGCACATAATATTTCAATATTGTATTTCAAATATCCTTGTCATCAATACAAACAGATTAACAATTTTATGAGCAATTAATATATGTCATTATTTCAAGCTAAGCTAAGCACGATTGCTTAAATAATTTAATTAAGTTCCCATCACACAAATTTCATATCTGAACATTAAAGTCAAATTATAAATTAATTGACCCATTTTAATTCATAAAATTTAATATTAAAACCAAAATCTCCATATATAACTTTTCCTTATTTTGTTTGTTGGAGTGGACGGGCAGCAGCTTTTCATTTATATATTTTATTGGTCACGTGAAAGTTGGAGAATTAATCAAGGGGTTTTAATGAAAGCAGTGGTTTCTTTGCTATAGGTAAAACGGTGCCTTTTTATATACTGAGTAACATCAAAAGAAAATCTGGAAAATTGTTTAACATAAACGTACACAAAGAATAAAATGGCAGGTGCATTAATAATACTAAATTATAAACGGATAAAATTTTAGTTTATACATACAAAAATTTGACAAACTTCTATATAAATTTACAAAGAATTATCCTTTTAAAGGCAAACACTTCGTCCGAAATATCTAAAAGTCAAAATTTTCCTCTAAATACAAATATTAAATTTTTTCCTTATCATACAAGCATTAATAGGTTCAATGTTAAATCAAATTAATATATATATATATATATATATATATATATATATGACATGTGTATATAAGCAATCTAGTCCAATGTCAATGAATGTTTGATTTTCTTTTATTTGAAATAAGCAGTGTTAAACATGTACTTTTACACATTTATTTCTTTTTGTTTGTATATGTTGTTTTTCAATTCGCATTCCTTCATTCCTTTTAAAAAGGGAAAATTTTCAAAAGCTAATTGATACTCTTTTCATGAATCATACTATAGAAATCTCAAACATAATACAATATGCTAATAATCTAATCAGTCAATATTGCTATTTTAATTCAAATTACAATAAAAATTGTTATCACTTACAAGTTTACTATTCCATTTATTATCAATTGTTTGTAGTTAATCATTACAAATATACATACAATTTGATACTAAATTCCATTGTAATAAATCACTATTTATCTAACTACGAATAATTGTTTAATAGAAATAATTTTGAAATCATTCATAAATAATATCTTAATTTAATTCATGAAATTTTTTATTTTATTTTTAGTAATGGTATTTTTAAATTCAGACGCATTTTCTAACAAAATTTCCTTAAAATAAAAATTTAAATTGGTTCCAAAATTCCGGGTTATTACATAAAATATTTATCATTTGGTAAACGGAATATATAAGACTGAATTTATATAGAGAAGTAGGAAGAGGTTTTAACACTGATATTTTAATGGAATTTGAGCAGCATTTATAAAGGTGATTATAAATGGGATTATAAGTGTTAGAAGAATAAATGAGATTTTATATAAATAATTCTATAATTAGAAGTATAAATAGAAATTGGATTTGGGATATTGTTTTTAGATACGAAATCAAACTGTTTTGATTGCAAAGAAGAAATATTATTCGCATTTAATGTGAATAAAGGATTTAAATAAATATTTTGCAAATAAAATATTATAAAGGAATTTGGGGTTTGAATTATGAATTTAAATGGAATTACTGAAATTAGAAACTGACTAGAAATTAGTTGAGTTGAATGGCTTTCTGGGTATCAATCTGATGTTGGTTTCGGCCTTCGGGGTTTATACTTGGGAAGTTGTTCTCTTACTAGTTTCATGTTAGAGACTGATAGAGATGGGAAGATATTGATGCGTGAATCAGAAATGGAAACGTTTTCCAAAGTTAATAACATATATTTTCTAATTTTAGAAAATAAGGAATTTATAAATATATGGAAACGATAAATGAGAAATTGGAAAATGAAATGATGATTGATCGGTAAGATTTCCATTTGGGAATACGACTGTTGTTTGTACACATGTTTTTCTTTGATAGTTAAATCACCGAATATCGAAGTTATTGACCATTTTTCCGTTGTCAATACGGAGAGACCAGGATCGGATTCGTTATCTGAAAACCACTCTGTATTGGCGTTAGCGTTGCGATCAAATATGATGAAGATAATTGAAGACGGAGTTATGCAAGGGCTGTCCTGTTTACATAATAGTGCCTTCGGTCTGTCCAGTCCCAGGATGACCTGTACGGAAGAATGTCTGACATAGTATATTTGATAGATCGTGTAAGTTGATCTCTTCAAATGTATTTACGTTGGGTGGCAGAGGAATTCGTTTCTCTTAGCTGTATACCCGTGGTATTTTTGGGAAATCATTTTGTGATTTGGCGGGTATGACGGTGTGACATTCAAAGTAAATAAAGATGTGATCTATATGTATGGCCTCTAGCCTCACAACCAGAAAATGGTATAAAATCGGGTAGGTTGCATGGCTAAGTGATTAGCTTCCAATTAGGGTGTATTGTCACCTGATCTAGAGAAATTCCATTTACTTCTATAATCTATTTCGATGTTGCCCCTTTTGGGAAACGGTTGTTGATCCCAACAGTTGGTGATAATACATTCGGTACACTTAAGCGAAATGAGTGACCGGTCATGTTTAGCCTGGGTTACAAGATGTTCTTGTTGAACCCGGTGTATTCCTCTCTAGAGATAAACTGTCGGAAGGTGGTCCCATACCTTGCTAGTTGGACTCCATTACCCAATAAGCGCCTGCGGTTTTTGATTATATATTATGTTTGTGGAACGTGAGATGAAAGCGTTCTGATAAATGATTATTAGTTGTGGTTGTTAGACACTATTGTAATATCAAAAGAGATTTAATATAAAGAATAATTTGGTTTATCATAAGGCAAAAACCGTCCGTGTTTATGTGTGGATCTGTCTTACGATTATCCTTTCTTTTAAAGGGATTTTAAAAGTTAAACAAATGGTTGGAGTTTACTCACACCAGTCACATGACTGACCCAGAGTTTATTTTGTTTTGTTTTCCCTAAACTCTTGGGTGCCCAAATTTGTACGGGCAGTCAAGTAGTTAGGATTTTACAGATATACTAAGAGTTGGAGCAGGAGGCTTCAGCGTTATATAGATATGGTTTATTTCTGCTGTGTGGTAAGTGTTATACTCTAATAATGGTATTGTATATAGATACTGTTTTATTTCAAAGTTATGTTATGAAATATATTTATTCGTTCCGTTGTGAGATTCGTGTTTACTCTAATATGGTGATCTTCTTCTTCTTCTATTCTAATCTTCTATCTTATCTATTCTCACCCTCTATTTTCTTTCATTAACTATCCGGTATTTCCGATGCTTGAATAGCCGACACTAAGTTTATGTCGATAACCTGGATCACGAAAACCCAGGTCATTACAGTGGTATCAGAGCTGAATGTTAAGTGATTACCTTGGCTCTGTGGCGTGACTCATTAGAGATGGGGTTAGTAACACCCTATATTGAGTTTGAGTGTATATATACGAGAGAGCGTATTCGTAGATTTGTATAAAAATAAATTTATATTATGGAGACTCATTGATTAAGTTGTTTATGAGTTCTGCTCGATCAGTTTAATCCACTGTATCAGTAGGAGTTTCTAAACACTTGAATACGATGAACCTACACAGTATGTATTGAAAAGAGGGTAAACGAAATAATTTTACCCAAATTATATTTTGATATAGTGGATTTATATTGGAATTATTAGGATATATTTGATATATTGGTTATTATTATAATCGAATGAGATTATAAAAAAAATTTAGATATAACCAATCAGGATTCATATAAGTGTAATATATGAAAATAGATGAATTAAATCTGAAAATCTGAAGAAGAATTAAAACTCTACAATGTGAAAAAGTGTTTGTAAATGGATTTGGAATTAATATATGAGAATTTTAAAATCTTGGGAAATTTTAAATTGTTTACAAACATTATGAATAATATTTGAAATAATTTCGAAATGGAAATATTTAAATATGAGTTTGAAAAGTGATATAGTATTGAACTCACTTCGTTCGTTGGAAAATAATTCCGATGATGATCCGGACATCATAGGTGTTCATTTTCGAGTTCTAAGTGACGAATTAATACCAAAGATATTGTTTTGTGGAAATGTTTTGAGAAAGAAAGTTTTTTTAAAATTCCGAAATGATTATTGGATTTTAGAAAAAAAAACTAAGTAGTTTAAAACTCCTAGAATTAGATTGTTCGAATAAAAACAAATTAAATTGAAATTTGGGAAAGCAAATTTAAATTGAATTAGAATAGAATGATATCGAGTAAGTTGGATTGATATGTTAAGAATTTGGAATCAAGAATGGAACTCGAGTTGAAATAAGATTTAGGTCGGATATAATCGAATAGCTGTGTTGGGGATAAATCAATTGGAATGGATACATTGGTATATGCAGAATTGGTAACATATGGGAATGATATAATGATATGCTCGGCAAAAAGGTACAAGTTTATATTTCATATGGGTATGAGATTTTTATGAGCCGATGTGGCAAGCCGCTTGGCTATTTGATTTTCTTTTGGGTTGGAGAAGACCCAGAGAGGCGAGTTGTAGTTGTATCGATTGACCAGTACAAAGGAGGTGCTGGCGAATTTTTTTAGAAATTTCGGGTGTTAGAATATTTTCAGGATTTTTGAAAATTTTCACTGATTGAAACAAAGTAATATTTTAGTTGAAAATTTGTTGATTCAGTTGAAACTGAAGTTAATAAGTAAACAAATAATTTTTACCTAGTTATGAGGGTTTGTTATCTACCTTAGCAATTTCGAGGACGAAATTATTTTAAGCGGGGAAGAATGTAACGACCCGTATTTTTATGGTAAAATAATTAATTAATTTAATTATTTAAAATAATGGTTTGGTAATTTAATGGTTGTTGAATTAAATAATATTGAATATTTAATTAATATATAATATAAAAATATATTATAATTCTGAAATAGTCAAAAATAGCTGAATTCACAATACAGTGTGAATTGGATCATATATAAGGTATAATACAGATTAGAATTGAACTAGAATAACAAATATATTAATTAATTGACGTTAAAATGTATAAATTATAATTTAACTATAATCGAGTCCATAATGGCGCGGTAGTTCGTTAATTGGCGGTTTGAACTTCAATTGAATATATAGAATCCATTTTAAATCGGATTTCTGTGAAACAAGAAACGTTCGAAGCTGGTGAAGTATATTTTTCTAATGGAAGAGAAAAATCAAGATTTCATTGTGTAGATTTTGAGTTATGATCAAATAAATTTTTTGAAAAGTCGCTATGGAATTCATTTATAATTTATAACGATATATTTATATTATAAATGGATTTTCAATATAAATTGAATTATGATTTAATATGGATTTGAAATGTCAAGTTATAAATTCAGATAGGAATATTTTGGAGCTGTATTATATTCCAGTGAATATATATACGATAATATTAATTTATTAATATTAAATTTAATTATTTTAAATATATGAATATTTAAATGGGTTCATTTAGAGCTTTTAAAATAGCCATTTTTGCAAATGACCTCTGTTTTCGACGAAACTAATTTTGTTGGATCCGGAATATTAAATTATTGTTAGATTTCAATTTTCGAGATTTTTGGAGTTAGTATGTGGCCGTATTGAATTTTAATGTGAAAAACAATCGATATTTTGATGGTTAAAAATGCGCTGTGTGAGCAAATGGAGTCGAAATTCGACGAAACAAGTTTCGTTGGATCCGTAATGTCGAACTATAGCTGCATGTCCATTTTCTTGGAATTTAGATATTGTATGTGACCGCATGAATTTTTAATGCCGAATACAAATAGCGGTTGGTTAAAATTAATTATAATAATCGAATATAAAATTATATATTTACCCTATATATACCCCTTAACATTTCCCTAACCTAATTTCATTTCTTCCTCTAGTCAAAAACATGCGCCGCCTTCAGTTCTTGTTAAAACGTGAAGAAAGCCCAATTAAAAAATAAAAATAAAATCAAAACAAGATCTATAAAATCCAAAATATATATATATATGTATGGGTTTAGATTAAGGTCCTCTACGATCTGATGTAACTTGTATGTGGTTCGGCGATTGTATTCTTTACTGAAGAATTTCCAGCGAGGGTCATTGAGCAACTAGGGTTTGTGAAAACCGTGATGTGATAACCCGGATATTCCCACCCTCTGGATCGACCATAAACCACACAGGTCTGAACTAAAGAATGGAAATCTACGGATACATCAACTTTGGGCACACAACACATCAGAACAAATACAGAAGGCTTTTATAACATCATAATAAATGTTACATCAGAGTATAGAATATATATCAGAGTACATTGGATAATATTACAGCGGAAGATAAATTACAAAAAATAATACATTTCAGCGGAACTAATCTCAGTGGAAGGCTATCAACATTCTGGCCACTACTTCAGTCTTCAATCCAGGATATTTGCTTAACATATCTGCCAAATGAGCTACTCGACTGCCCTTGTGGAAAGAGGGCACCCGAGTTTGCAAAGAGAAACAAACTACAGTTCAGTCGTGGGACTGGTGTGAGAATTCTTAACCTAAATTATCTAAATAGAAGGCTAATCCCAGGACCACACCGCCAACGCGGAACGAGTTTACTCCAATGGATTGCCAGTGCATAACTAAAGTAAATCGTCAAATAACGCAATGCTTTTTAGAAAAATGAAACCATTATAAGACCCAGGTCCCATCACACAATGCAACGCACACCACAGGATAGGGTTTTACCTTATAATGGTCAAGAAATGATAAATACGCAAAATACGATATTATTATTAGTGTGTATATATTTTATTTAAAACATTTCAATCATAATATCAATCCTAGACGGCATAGCTAGCATTGACTATGTCGCCGTGCTAGTAATACAATCAAAACCGTAAAGGGGCGTATTGGAAATTGGGTTTCCATCATGAGTCAAGGCTATGGAGGAAGTCCTTACCGATTCGAGACACTCTAGCAATGTCCCAAGATTCGGACGCAGGCGAACCCTTGGATCCTGCAGGGCCGGTCCACAACTGCTTTAGTGGATTAGTTATTCCTGAACACACGCTCCCCGGTCCTATTGAACCTATAATACGGCCGAGGGCGACCGCATAAATCCGAGGCCTCTATAAATCCAACAACCAAATAAGTAAATGTCTGGGCTCCATACCATGACACCACTTCTAGCTAGAAAGAAACGTGTGCACTCCCTGCGTTCCCTTCTCCCGTTTTAGACTCTACCGGGCTGTGAGGCTCGCGAAGTCACGATATACACAAAGCTATGCCTAAATAGACTGTGCTTTGATCATCAACCACAAGGCCTGCTTTTCAACAAAGCCTTGATCAATTGCATCTTAGCATGCCACATTGTCAGACCCTACCATATCATTGATCATCTACCAATATATATAACCTCTAAGCTCATACGTCTTAGAGAAGGGTGTTAAGTGAAGAATAAATTCTTCACCGCTAAGCAGAAATATATAATCAGTAGCGTTCAACAAATACAGTAGAAAAGAATACAATGTCAGACACACAATCCACTTACAAGTCCGCTCTGGGTCTGAGCGAAACAACGTGTATGTCGATCTCCAAATACGTTTGGACGATCATTACCAAATACCTTGCCTTGGGATATCCAGTCCCAATTCAAAATACCAGTCATCATCATCCCAACGATGTGAAAACCTTCGGTCTTCTACCACCGTCTTCATCTTCGACTCTTGATCGTCGTGATGATTATTCAGAATGGGTTAAACCCGGTCTTTCTGAATAACTCGCGTATTTTGTGATTAAAAGTAAAATATTGGAAAATCACACATTATGTCACATTCCGACCTCGAATATTCTTATAATAAGATATTCATATTAAAGGATTTTCATTAATTCTATCAAAGATAAATTAATAAATTAAATCATAAATCTTCCTTAAAAGATTTATTAAAAATTCTAAATTTGATTTAATATCAAAAATCATTTTCACAGATCATTTATTTTAAAGACAGATCATTTATTTTAAAGAATAAATCTTCTTTTAAACGGGTTAAAGAACTCGTGTCATTTAAAACACAGTTCACGATAAACCCACAAATCAATTTCCTAAATATGGAATTCCATAGAAATCAATCAATACATAATCGATGTGAATATCTGTATCGGACTTACAATATACATGGAATAACGGCAAAGCCTCTTAAATTCCATATATAATATCGGTCTTCTATTACAGAAGCCCATCTCGATTATTACCAATCGAATTTCCACTTAATTCCAATTGATTTTATTAAATTGGAAAACTAGATTTTTAGAAAACGCCTTTTTAAACCTATAAAATAGATTTATAAATTCCAAATAATAATTTCAAAGTAAATTGGACTGAAGGACAAATGTCGTTTAAAAACACCGTCCACGATAAATCCACTTCACATCTCAATTCATTTCATATCATAAAATAAGATTGCAAGTTCTAATAATCTTAATTAAAGGATTTCCCTTTGCATATTAATCATTATAACCCATATTTTAAAATAATCATTAAAAATATTCTTTATATAAAAGATTTTTATCTTTTACAAATATTCTTTGTTTTAACATATACTTGATTAAAAATATATTTTTATATTAAAATATATTCTTTATATAAAAAGAATTTCTAATGTAAGAATATTCTTATTTAAAAGAACACCTGAATCAAAATACAACTCAAACATTTACCATATAATTTTGGATTATATGGATTTCACACGTATCATATATAACAATAACAGTAAAATCATCCATTTCATCCAAAGTGTAAATTCCACTGCGTAAGCGTTAAAATTAAATAATAACGCTCATCACAGCCTGTCGATCTAACGATCAACATACAACTAAATATTGGGATTAGTGTATGTTAATCTTCATCCCAACACCCGTGTGGGGTTTCAACCAGCAAACAAATAATAAATTATTTGTGCACTTGGGCGATGTGTGAAAATAATCGACCCAATCACATAAACATGTCAGGTAACTTGTCTATGGTAGTGTAATCACAATATATAACACGACGATAAAAATGTCTCTTTTTATTTCTATCCTTTTTATCGTATGTAAAATATCAATAAGAATGAATTCTTTATTTCTATTCTTTTATCGCATGTAAAATGCCGATAAAAATATAATCTTTTATTTCAGTTCCTTTCAGTAAGATATAATCTTTAATTCCATTTGTAATAGGGAATACAATTAATAACAAAATTATAACTTTTCATTTCATGCTTTATTTGCAATAGAGAATGCAAATAAAGATTCAGCTTTTTACTTTGATGTTTATTTACATAGAAGAATGTAAATAAAAATTGTGATTTTTTCATTTCATAATTTATCTGCATTAATGATTGCAAATAAAAATATGTCTTTTTATCCTCATGTTTTATTTGCGTTGAGTAATGCAAATAAAATTGTAATATTTAATTTCTAGTTTTATTTATATCAAGAAATGTAAATAAAAGAACAACTCTTTATTTTATGTTTATTTACATCAAGTGAAGTAAATAAATAATTAAAAATGTAACTTTTATTTTAATGCTTTGTTCGCATTTAAAAATTTCAACAAAAATGTAACTTCTGTTTTTAATAAATTTGTTTGCATCTAAATTTGCAAACAAAATGTAATTTTTATCTTCTTGTTTGTTTGCAACTAAGGTTGCAAACAACAAATGAAATTTTATCTCTTTATTTTATTTGCATGATAGGATGCAAATAAAGTGTATTTTTGTAACGAACTGGGATTTTCGACTCCGAAAATCAACATCAAACTACCGTGTTGACCATTCAGACATCGAACATTCCAGATCATTAATAGAAAGAAGTTAGAGGGTGAGAATAGATAAGGTAGAAATATTGAATAGAAGAAAAAGAAGAAAACACCACACAGAGTCTCACATCGCAGCGGAACAAAATATAATACAGAAATAAATCTTTATTGAGAGCTTTGAAAATACTTACAGTATCAGAGTACATCATACCATGGGACAGTTATAATAGCCTGTTCCCATATACAACACACAGCGGAATAGTAGTAATATCATACGTCTGGACTCTTCCAGCTCGTCTCTTCATAGCAGTCGCTAACCTGAAACTGTACACTCCGGGCTAACCCGAGCATTTACAAAACACCGGGTCAGTCTGGTGAACCAGAGTGAGATAAACTCGCACAGTATTAAGGGTAAATCATCCAATCTTGATTTTTAAGTTCAAAATCTTTTCAGAAGAAAGGATAATCGTAAGACCAAATCCACACATAAACACGGACGGTTTTTACCTTACGATAACCCAAAACATTTTTGAAACCAATATCTTGTCTGATATTATAATAATGTCTAAATACAAGTAAATAGAATCTAGTGGAACGCTTGCATCTCACGCTCCACATATATAGTATAAAATCAAAACCGCAGGCGCTTATTGGAGTTTGGATTTCGACCTTGACAAGGTATGGGACCACCTGCCGATGAGAGACGAATACACTGGGTTCAACAAGAACATCTTGCAACCCGGCCCTCACATGACCGACCACTCATTTCGCTTGAGTGTATCGAATGTATATCACCGACGGTTGGGATCAGCAACCGTCTCCCGATAAGGAACATCATCGAAACATAGATTTAAGAAACAAATAGGATTTCCTCTAGATAGGTGACCATACACCCTAATGGGAGCGACCCACATAGCCATGCTGCCTGCCCTATTTTTGTCATTTCCCGGTTGATGAGGCTTGAGGCCAGAATTAACTCTTGACATCTGGTCGCCATTTACTTTGAATGCCACATCGTCAAATCCATCAGATATCACTAATTGATATCCACAAAAATACTCTAGCTGGAAGCTAAGAGAGCGGCAATTCTCCGCCAACAACCATAGCACGTTTGAAGAAATCAACGTACGTGATCCTTTGGAAATACTCTGTCAGACATTCGTCCATATACGTCATCCAGGAACAGGATGAACCGAAGGCACTCCCCTACTGCATCCAATATAGGAATCACCCCATGGATCAGTAGCGAGAAGTCCTTGCAACCCGTAGATTCCAACCACGACAGAATCACAGCTTATCTCTGCTTGCCAGGCAGAAAATATTAGTGGTTCTTCCGTTTGTGAAAATCCACGATCTTCACAGCACCATCTCGATCATCTTCTGATATCTCCACGTATTTGTTGGTTGGAATGGTTTTCGAATATAAATTCGATCCCGGTCTTTCCATACCAACAATCGCATTGGACAAGTTTGATAGTCGGTGTTTTAACTATCAAAATATACAGTGTTTCAATCGTGACACTCCAATGAGTTCACTGGTTAAGTATTTAGCATCACCTGGCCTTTTAACACTTGATTTACTTCGTTAAATAAAAACTTCTAACTCTGTTAATATTTAAAAATACGATATTTGAATAACTCTAATTCGATTTAACTCTAATCGATTAACTCCAATTGATTAACTCAAAGTGGTTAACTCTAACTGATTAACTCGACTTCTTTAACCCTATCGATTTACTACTATTTTACTTAACTCCATTCTCTTGACTCTAGATCGCGGCGATCACAATGGTTACGCCTGATTCCCTCAAGAAACATCCGACCGCCGTAGGCTATCCGCAGCCCTGCGAATTACGCTAGCAGTCGTACGAAATGGCACTCATCTTGAAAAACTATATTTGACTAACCCTAGCTCGAGTAACTATATTCAATTTCCCACTTAAATCTTCCTTCCAGTCATCTCTTAAATTCGGAAATCCATTAGTTTTAACAAAGAAATTTATAGCACATATGTTATAACAATAGCATTATAATTACTATTTAGATTAACAAAACAACAGCGCTATAATCGCTGTTTAGGTTTACAACCCATTTACAATAGCAAAAGCGCTACAATCGCTATATTAGATTTACAAAACATATATTATAACAACAGCGCTAAAATCGCTGTTTAGATTTTCAAAACATATCTACTAACGTCTCTTACGATTACCAACTAATACTATCTTCAGATAATCCCGAGGTTGTTCAAGTTGGGGCATTTTAATTACCTCTCAGACCTTGATCAACAACGTTCTTATCCTCCGATAAACATAAGTTGTAATCAAAATCAATATTTCATTCTAGTCTCAAACAAATTCCATTTAACTATTGGATTTGGTTATACAACTCTATAACTTAGTTCTTTAACCAGATTCGCTTATTTCCAATCTCCTTTGATTTCATTTCACTTCAATTACTTTTGAAAAGTAATTGTCTAAATTGATAATAATTTATTTCAATCATTAACTACATGAGTAGTTAATTTCTTTAATAACAACATTAAATGGTAAATCTCTTTTTAAAACCTTATTTAAATTTAAACAATATTTATTAAACTATTCAAATCAAAACACATCAATTTTGATAATCAAATTCCAATTCAAACGATCGATTTAATTAACTCAAAAATCGATCATCTCGTTAATCGATTCCAATTAATCCTCACTTTAAATTAATTAAAAATATAATTAATTTAAATAATCCCACTAATTGTTTTCTTTACAAAACAATTATCGAAGTTTAATCCTTCGATTCATTACTTGTTCTCATACTCGTAAACCTGATTAACGTCAGCATTTACTTTATAAAATAATTTAATAACAATCAAAGTCTTAAATAAAATATTTATTTAATTCCCTATTATAGCTTTTATTCAAAATAATATATTCAAAATCCAACTCCAGTTATATAATAAATTTTATAACCTCATCTTTATCGATTCACCTGACGGTGAATCAATATTTATAACACGATTGATTTTATAGGCCATACACTGCTAAATACTCAACCAATACCGCTCACTGGTTTAAACACAACACAGGTTGAATTCCCAGTCCAACTCAATAATCAAATCAATCAACCAAATAGGACAGTTCATATGCGAAAATATGAAATAAATAATATATTTGAGGAATCCGGTTGGATCCCTCCAACCTGTTCTTTCCTGTATTCAAATGGTTTTTCTCAAATCAGACGGTTCAGTTTTGTTTAACTGATAAATTAAATAACGACCATTTAAAATCAACCATAAGCAATTCAAACGATCCAACCATTTAAACATGTTTATAAATAAACATGACCAACCGAGGTGAGTCACCTTTATTGGAACCAATCGTTAAAAATAACGATTTGATATTTCACTGAAATTAAACACAGTTTAATTTCATCGGTTAAATCAACAGATAAGCAGATAACCAGCAAAATAGTCAACCATTGGCAAGCAGAGCACACAAAATAAAAATACCCAATTTATATAAAATATAAAAATAGGGTAACTGAGTGAGTTTAACTCACCTTGGTTTCTTTTCGTTGTCGAACGGTTTGGTTAACGAGCTTCCATCTGCGTTTACTCTGACCAAAATAGTTCTAAATTGTTACGCTTGTCGTCACGGATCTGACATTACATGTTTCATCTGATCCCATTGCTCATTAGGTCACGAACAGCCACTTCTTCCCATCGTTCTGCCTGCTACCCTTCGAAACCCGTACTCCATCCACCGTTCACACAGACTCCCCCACTTGACTGTTCTCTCTCCACAGAATGATCCACGTCCTTCCACTTTACAGCGCACACTTCCCCTTCCTGACCAGCTGTTGACTTCAATATGAACTACACGCCAGGTCCGTACCTCATCTCTCAATCACCAGTTCAACTCCACGTTTTGTTTCGTCCCTTAACACTCATGCACCTTCAACGAGCTGAATAGCCTTTCCACCCCTATCCCGCATGCGTCACTTCCAGTCCCTTCCTTCCATGCAAACCAGAGCCCATCCACGTGCAACTCCTCACCATCTACTCCTCCACTTCCTTGCTCTCGCTTTCCTTCCCATACTTTTAGCTCCACCTTCCAACCGAACTCCACACACTCAGCTACTGTTGCTCATTCAGACCGACGTCCTTCCTTCTTCCATGCCGTGGAAACCGAGACTGATCTCACGCCAGAGATTCGGCGCTCGACCTCGACTGAGCTCCGCGTTCTCTCCCCTGACCGACCCCCTTGCTCCATTGTTCAGATCAACTGCCACTCAATGGGGTACGGGATTTTAGTTTTCATTGGTTGCGGAAGAGAAGTTTGATATGCATGGTCGGATTTTATTTTGATTTAAAACTTTTATATTTGAGTTGTTTTTTTTAAACTTGCTGAAAAATGTGAATCGTGTAGTGTATTTATAGGTGAAGAGTTCTGTGGGGATAGGGACGGTGTCATCTCGATTGGTACTAAGTAGGTCTGTGAGTGTTTTTAGGTAGCTGGTATGTGTGGTTATTCATTCCTAGGCTGATCGAAAAGAAAATACACTTTTGTCTACAAAATAGGCATAAGGTAGGGTAGCCGAGATGATAAAGAAATGACAGTTAGAAGTGAAAATACACAGCAGTCTCGTTTTAGCTAGGTCTGCTCGCTTGAAGATGACTGTGTGTATATTAGCTAATGGCAGAGAAGTAGGCCTAACTGTGTTGTGTTTTCCTTTCTTATGTCTGCAGAAATTTGACTACACGTAAACAGTGAGGTACTTGCCTTTCTTATTCATGAGGAAGTTTTTCTGATATTTGTCTGCATTGTGTCCTCAAGTCATTATCAGCGATGGTGAAAACACGCGGTAGGTTAGGCTGAGTGTAGACGCATGTGGGTAACTGAGAAGGATAGTAAGGTAACTATAGAAAATATTTAGGGTAGCTGGCATCTCTTTCCGTCCCATATATATTATAATATACAGCGAGACTTCGTCGCGAAGTACACGTAAAAACAACCACAAATTTTTCTGATAAAAAAGCTAATCTTGGTGTAAAAAGATATTCCCGATCAAATGGGACAAGTTTCGTCGAAATCCGAGGTCATATGAAAAAATTTCCTTTATAAAACCAGAAATGAACACGCGTTTAATTTTTCCACGGTCACTAGATAAATCAAATCAACTTGAAACCTTGAGATCCTAAAGTAATTTTTCGATACGAACCCAACGGCACTAGTTTCGTCGCATTCTGAGACTGTTTCCCCGGTAGGCTGTTTTTACCGCGTACCGCACTACCCTTTTTAACACCAAATTATCCGGTCTTTAAAAATAACAAACTATATACCTATCTTGACTCTAAACGACGATACGAACTCAACGGAACTGGTTTCGTGGCTTAATTCGATCGTCTGTTCAGGTTACACCCAATTATCCCTTTATTTATTTAAATACGCTCTATAGAAATTGAACGGGCGTTTATGGCTGCCGTGGTCACATACGACATCGGTTTTCCATGCAATTTGATTTTCGGACAATAATTTAACGATACGGTTCTAATGAAACTGGTTTCGTCGAAAACAGAGTCCGTTTGCAAAACGGCTATTTTAAGGGCCTATAATTTAATAACGATTTCCATAGCGACTATTCCAAAATTTGATTTGGCCATAACTATCAAACTATAATCACGAAATCTGGATTTTTCTCTTTCATATGAAAATTATCGTCAATACGGTCCAAACGTTTCTTGTTTCATAGAAATCCGACTTATATCGAATCCTGTATTCTCAGGTGAAGTTCAAACTCGAATAATCAAACTGCAGCGCTATATTTCAAGCTCTATTTAAAATTATATAAATATATAACGTCGAACTTTGTTTAAATAGCGAATTAGATATTAATTCCATCGATATTCCAAATATAATATTTAAATTAAATAAATTAAATTACATATTCGAGTGCCAAAAACACGGGTCGTTACATTCTTCCCCCCTTAAAATAATTTCGTCCTCGAAATTGCTAAGGTAAGAAAGAACGTTATAAACTCACTAACTTTCAAATCCAATTTATTTTTAAATTAGAAACCAATTCAATACTGTATATAGATATTTTCAAAAATATTGAAAATTTTCTAACACATTATATTTCCGAAAAATTTCGCCAGCACCTCCTCTGTACGGCTCAATCGGTACAACTCCAACTCGCCTTTCTAGGCCTTCTCCAATCCAAAAGAAAATAAAACAGCCAAGCAGCTTGCCCAATAGGCTCATAAATCTCCAAACCCATATAAAAATAAATGTGTACCTTTTTGTTGGGCATATCATTATATCCTTTCCATCTACTACCCTGTCAGCATATACAACTGCATTTCCAACCAAAATTCCAACTTTATGCTCAAAACCAAATCGTTCACGCATCCAAGCCAAATCTCATTCTTAACTCAATTTCCGTCCATTACCAATTTCAACTCTTAACTTACCAGTCCAACACCATTTCAGATTCTGGTCTCACAATTCAAAATCTGATTCTACTTGATATATTATATCCCGATTCAATTTCTAGTTAATTGGTTTCAATTCATATTTGCTTTCACAAATTTCTATTAAATTTTGTCTTTGTTCAAACAATCTTCCAGGGAGTTTTTAAACAGTTCATCGCTTTCAAAAATCAAATATTTCTTTTCAAGATTTAAAACAACTTGTTTTTCTCAAAGCCATTCAAAACAAGATTTTTGGTAGTAATCCGTCACTTAGAACTCGGAAATGAACACTGATGATGTGGCCAGCATCATCAGAGTTACTTCCCAGCTATCAAAGTGAGTTCAGTACTATATAACCATTCAAAATCATATTTAAACACCTCCATTTTGAAATCTATTTCAAAATATCATTCACGGTGCTTGTAAACCAATTTAAAATCTCCCAGGATTTCAAAATTCTCATATATTCAATCCAGGTTCATTTACAGTCACCTTTCCCACTTTTGGAGATTTTAATTCCAATTCTGATTTAGATTTCAGATTTAATAAATCTGCTTTTATATTATACGAATTTCAATTGGTTATTTATATAACCATTTCAATTATAATCAACCAGCACATCCAATATATTATAATTTTTCCCACATATATAATTCTTTTATATTAAAATATAATTTGGGTAAAATTATATCATTTACCCTCTTTCAAAACATACTGTGTCGGTTTATCGTACCTGAGTGTTTAGAAACCCCTATCGATACAGTGGATCAAACTGATCGACCAGAACTCATAAACAGCACAACCAATAAATCTCCACAATATAAAACAATTTTTTATAAATTCTACAAATACGTTTACTCGTATATATACACTCAAACTCAATCTAGGTTATTGCTAACCCCATCTCTATTGAGTCACGCCACAGAGCCAAGGTAATCACTTAACCAATAGCTCTGATACCACTGTAACGAACTGGGATTTTCGACTCCGAAAATCAACAACAAACTACCGTGTTGACCATTCAGACATCGAACATTCCAGATCATTAATAGAAAGAAGTTAGAGGGTGAGAATAGATAAGGTAGAAATATTGAATAGAAGAAGAAGAAGAAAACACCACACAGAGTCTCACATCGCAGCGGAACAAAATATAATACAGAAATAAATCTTTATTGAGAGCTTTGAAAATACTTACAGTATCAGAGTACATCATACCATGGGACAGTTATAATAGCCTGTTCCCATATACAACACACAGCGGAATAGTAGTAATATCATACGTTTGGACTCTTCCAGCTCGTCTCTTCATAGCAGTCGCTAACCTGAACCTGTACACTCCGGGCTAACCCGAGCATTTACAAAACACCGGGTCAGTCTGGTGAACCAGAGTGAGATAAACTCGCACAGTATTAAGGGTAAATCATCCAATCTTTATTTTTAAGTTCAAAATCTTTTCAGAAGAAAGGATAATCGTAAGACCAAATCCACACATAAACACGGACGGTTTTTACCTTACGATAACCCAAAACATTTTTGAAACCAATATCTTGTCTGATATTATAATAATGTCTAAATACAAGTAAATAGAATCTAGTGGAACGCTTGCATCTCACGCTCCACATATATAGTATAAAATCAAAACCGCAGGCGCTTATTGGAGTTTGGATTTCGACCTTGACAAGGTATGGGACCACCTGCCGATAGTGTATATCTAGAGACGAATACACTGGGTTCAACAAGAACATCTTGCAACCCGGCCCTCACATGACCGACCACTCATTTCGCTTGAGTGTATCGAATGTATATCACCGACGGTTGAGATCAGCAACCGTCTCCCGATAAGGAACAGCATCGAAACATAGATTTAAGAAACAAATAGGATTTCCTCTAGATCGGTGACCATACACCCTAATGGGAGCGACCCACATAGCCATGCTGCCTGCCCGATTTTTGTCATTTCCCGGTTGATGAGGCTTGAGGCCAGAATTAACTCTTGACATCTGGTCGCCATTTACTTTGAATGCCACATCGTCAAATCCATCAGATATCACTAATTGATTTCCACAAAAATACTCTAGCTGGAAGCTAAGAGAGCGGCAATTCTCCGCCAACAACCATAGCACGTTTGAAGAAATCAACGTACGTGATCCTTTGGAAATACTCTGTCAGACATTCGTCCATATACGTCATCCAGGAACAGGATGAACCGAAGGCACTCCCCTACTGCATCCAATATAGGAATCACCCCATGGATCAGTAGCGAGAAGTCCTTGCAACCCGTAGATTCCAACCACGACAGAATCACAGCTTATCTCTGCTTGCCAGGCAGAGAATATTAGTGGTTCTTCCGTTTGTGAAAATCCACGATCTTCACAGCACCATCTCGATCATCTTCTGATATCTCCACGTATTTGTTGGTCGGAATGGTTTTCGAATATAAATTCGATCCCGGTCTTTCCATACCAACAATCGCATTGGACAAGTTTGATAGTCGGTGTTTTAACTATCAAAATATACAGTGTTTCAATCGTGACACTCCAATGAGTTCACTGGTTAAGTATTTAGCATCACCTGGCCTTTTAACACTTGATTTACTTCGTTAAATAAAAACTTCTAACTCTGTTAATATTTAAAAATACGATATTTGAATAACTCTAATTCGATTTAACTCTAATCGATTAACTCCAATTGATTAACTCAAAGTGGTTAACTCTAACTGATTAACTCGACTTCTTTAACCCTATCGATTTACTACTATTTTACTTAACTCCATTCGCTTGACTCTAGATCGCGGCGATCACAATGGTTACGCCTGATTCCCTCAAGAAACATCCGACCGCCGTAGGCTATCCGCAGCCCTGCGAATTACGCTAGCAGTCGTACGAAATGGCACTCATCTTGAAAAACTATATTTGACTAACTCTAGCTCGAGTAACTATATTCAATTTCCCACTTAAATCTTCCTTCCAGTCATCTCTTAAATTCGGAAATCCATTAGTTTTAACAAAGAAATTTATAGCACATATGTTATAACAATAGCATTATAATTACTATTTAGATTTACAAAACAACAGCGCTATAATCGCTGTTTAGGTTTACAACCCATTTACAATAGCAAAAGCGCTACAATCGCTATATTAGATTTACAAAACATATATTATAACAACAGCGCTAAAATCGCTGTTTAGATTTTCAAAACATATCTACTAACGTCTCTTACGATTACCAACTAATACTATCTTCAGATAATCCCGAGGTTGTTCAAGTTGGGGTATTTTAATTACCTCTCAGACCTTGATCAACAACGTTCTTATCCTCCGATAAACATAAGTTGTAATCAAAATCAATATTTCATTCTAGTCTCAAACAAATTCCATTTAACTATTGGATTTGGTTATACAACTCTATAACTTAGTTCTTTAACCAGATTCGCTTATTTCCAATCTCCTTTGATTTCATTTCACTTCAATTACTTTTGAAAAGTAATTGTCTAAATTGATAATAATTTATTTCAATCATTAACTACATGAGTAGTTAATTTCTTTAATAACAACATTAAATGGTAAATCTCTTTTTAAAACCTTATTTAAATTTAAACAATATTTATTAAACTATTCAAATCAAAACACATCAATTTTGATAATCAAATTCCAATTCAAACGATCGATTTAATTAACTCAAAAATCGATCATCTCGTTAATCGATTCCAATTAATCCTCACTTTAAATTAATTAAAAATATAATTAATTTAAATAATCCCATTAATTGTTTTCTTTACAAAACAATTATCGAAGTTTAATCCTTCGATTCATTACTTGTTCTCATACTCGTAAACCTGATTAACGTCAGCATTTACTTTATAAAATAATTTAATAACAATCAAAGTCTTAAATAAAATATTTATTTAATTCCCTATTATAGCTTTTATTCAAAATAATATATTCAAAATCCAACTCCAGTTATATAATAAATTTTATAACCTCATCTTTATCGATTCACCTGACGGTGAATCAATATTTATAACACGATTCATTTTATAGGCCATACACTGCTAAATACTCAACCAATACCGCTCACTGGTTTAAACACAACACAGGTTGAATTCCCAGTCCAACTCAATAATCAAATCAATCAACCAAATAGGACAGTTCATATGCGAAAATATGAAATAAATAATATATTTGAGGAATCCGGTTGGATCCCTCCAACCTGTTCTTTCCTGTATTCAAATGGTTTTTCTCAAATCAGACGGTTCAGTTTTGTTTAACTGATAAATTAAATAACGACCATTTAACATCAACCATAAGCAATTCAAACGATCCAACCATTTAAACATGTTTATAAATAAACATGACCAACCGAGGTGAGTCACCTTTATTGGAACCAATCGTTAAAAATAACGATTTGATATTTCACTGAAATTAAACACAGTTTAATTTCATCGGTTAAATCAACAGATAAGCAGATAACCAGCAAAATAGTCAACCATTGGCAAGCAGAGCACACAAAATAAAAATACCCAATTTATATAAAATATAAAAATAGGGTAACTGAGTGAGTTTAACTTACCTTGGTTTCTTTTCGTTGTCGAACGGTTTGGTTAACGAGCTTCCATCTGCGTTTACTCTGACCAAAATAGTTCTAAATTGTTACGCTTGTCGTCACGGATCTGACATTACATGTTTCATCTGATCCCATTGCTCATTAGGTCACGAACTGCCACTTCTTCCCATCGTTCTGCCTGCTACCCTTCGAAACCCGTACTCCATCCACCGTTCACACAGACTCCCCCACTTGACTGTTCTCTCTCCACAGAATGATCCACGTCCTTCCACTTTACAGCGCACACTTCCCCTTCCTGACCAGCTGTTGACTTCAATATGAACTACACGCCAGGTCCGTACCTCATCTCTCAATCACCAGTTCAACTCCACGTTTTGTTTCGTCCCTTAACACTCATGCACCTTCAACGAGCTGAATAGCCTTTCCACCCCTATCCCGCATGCGTCACTTCCAGTCCCTTCCTTCCATGCAAACCAGAGCCCATCCACATGCAACTCCTCACCATCTACTCCTCCACTTCCTTGCTCTCGCTTTCCTTCCCATACTTTTAGCTCCAGCTTCCAACCGAACTCCACACACTCAGCTACTGTTGCTCATTCAGACCGACGTCCTTCCTTCTTCCATGCCGTGGAAACCGAGACTGATCTCACGCCAGAGATTCGGCGCCCGACCTCGACTGAGCTCCGCGTTCTCTCCCCTGACCGACCCCCTTGCTCCATTGTTCAGATCAACTGCCACTCAATGGGGTACGGGATTTTAGTTTTCATTGGTTGCGGAAGAGAAGTTTGATATGCATGGTCGGATTTTATTTTGATTTAAAACTTTTATATTTGAGTTGTTTTTTTTAAACTTGCTGAAAAATGTGAATCGTGTAGTGTATTTATAGGTGAAGAGTTCTGTGGGGATAGGGACGGTGTCATCTTGATTGGTACTAAGTAGGTCTGTGAGTGTTTTTAGGTAGCTGGTATGTGTGGTTATTCATTCCTACGCTGATCGAAAAGAAAATACACTGTTGTCTACAAAATAGGCATAAGGTAGGGTAGCCGAGATGATAAAGAAATGACAGTTAGAAGTGAAAATACACAGCAGTCTCGTTTTAGCTAGGTCTGCTCGCTTGAAGATGACTGTGTGTATATTAGCTAATGGCAGAGAAGTAGGCCTAACTGTGTTGTGTTTTCCTTTCTTATGTCTGCAGAAATTTGACTACACGTAAACAGTGAGGTACTTGCCTTTCTTATTCATGAGGAAGTTTTTCTGATATTTGTCTGCATTGTGTCCTCAAGTCATTATCAGCGATGGTGAAAACACGCGGTAGGTTAGGCTGAGTGTAGACGCATGTGGGTAACTGAGAAGGATAGTAAGGTAACTATAGAAAATATTTAGGGTAGCTGGCATCTCTTTCCGTCCCATATATATTATAATATACAGCGAGACTTCGTCGCGAAGTACACGTAAAAACAACCACAAATTTTTCTGATAAAAAAGCTAATCTTGGTGTAAAAAGATATTCCCGATCAAATGGGACAAGTTTCGTCGAAATCCGAGGTCGTATGAAAAAATTTCCTTTATAAAACCAGAAATGAACACGCGTTTAATTTTTCCACGGTCACTAGATAAATCAAATCAACTTGAAACCTTGAGATCCTAAAGTAATTTTTCGATACGAACCCAACGGCACTAGTTTCGTCGCATTCTGAGACTGTTTCCCCGGTAGGCTGTTTTTACCGCGTACCGCACTACCCTTTTTAACACCAAATTATCCGGTCTTTAAAAATAACAAACTATATACCTATCTTGACTCTAAACGACGATACGAACTCAACGGAACTGGTTTCGTGGCTTAATTCGATCGCCTGTTCAGGTTACACCCAATTATCCCTTTATTTATTTAAATACGCTCTATAGAAATTGAACGGGCGTTTATGGCTGCCGTGGTCACATACGACATCGGTTTTCCATGCAATTTGATTTTCTGACAATAATTTAACGATACGGTTCTAATGAAACTGGTTTCGTCGAAAACAGAGTCCGTTTGCAAAACGGCTATTTTAAGGGCCTATAATTTAATAACGATTTCCATAGCGACTATTCCAAAATTTGATTTGGCCATAACTATCAAACTATAATCACGAAATCTGGATTTTTCTCTTTCATATGAAAATTATCGTCAATACGGTCCCAACGTTTCTTGTTTCACAGAAATCCGACTTATATCGAATCCTGTATTCTCAGGTGAAGTTCAAACTCGAATAATCAAACTGCAGCGCTATATTTCAAGCTCTATTTAAAATTATATAAATATATAACGTCGAACTTTGTTTAAATAGCGAATTAGATATTAATTCCATCGATATTCCAAATATAATATTTAAATTAAATAAATTAAATTACATATTCGAGTGCCAAAAACACGGGTCGTTACATTCTTCCCCCCTTAAAATAATTTCGTCCTCGAAATTGCTAAGGTAAGAAAGAACGTTATAAACTCACTAACTTTCAAATCCAATTTATTTTTAAATTAGAAACCAATTCAATACTGTATATAGATATTTTCAAAAATATTGAAAATTTTCTAACACATTATATTTCCGAAAAATTTCGCCAGCACCTCCTCTGTACGGCTCAATCGGTACAACTCCAACTCGCCTTTCTAGGCCTTCTCCAATCCAAAAGAAAATAAAACAGCCAAGCAGCTTGCCCAATAGGCTCATAAATCTCCAAACCCATATAAAAATAAATGTGTACCTTTTTGTTGGGCATATCATTATATCCTTTCCATCTACTACCCTGTCAGCATATACAACTGCATTTCCAACCAAAATTCCAACTTTATGCTCAAAACCAAATCGTTTACGCATCCAAGCCAAATCTCATTCTTAACTCAATTTCCGTCCATTACCAATTTCAACTCTTAACTTACCAGTCCAACACCATTTCAGATTCTGGTCTCACAATTCAAAATCTGATTCTACTTGATATATTATATCCCGATTCAATTTCTAGTTAATTGGTTTCAATTCAATTCATATTTGCTTTCACAAATTTCTATTAAATTTTGTCTTTGTTCAAACAATCTTCCAGGGAGTTTTTAAACAGTTCATCGCTTTCAAAAATCAAATATTTCTTTTCAAGATTTAAAACAACTTGTTTTTCTCAAAGCCATTCAAAACAAGATTTTTGGTAGTAATCCGTCACTTAGAACTCGGAAATGAACACTGATGATGTGGCCAGCATCATCAGAGTTACTTCCCAGCTATCAAAGTGAGTTCAGTACTATATAACCATTCAAAATCATATTTAAACACCTCCATTTTGAAATCTATTTCAAAATATCATTCACGGTGCTTGTAAACCAATTTAAAATCTCCCAAGATTTCAAAATTCTCATATATTCAATCCAGGTTCATTTACAGTCACCTTTCCCACTTTTGGAGATTTTAATTCCAATTCTGATTTAGATTTCAGATTTAATAAATCTGCTTTTATATTATACGAATTTCAATTGGTTATTTATATAACCATTTCAATTATAATCAACCAGCACATCCAATATATTATAATTTTTCCCACATATATAATTCTTTTATATTAAAATATAATTTGGGTAAAATTATATCATTTACCCTCTTTCAAAACATACTGTGTCGGTTTATCGTACCTGAGTGTTTAGAAACCCCTATCGATACAGTGGATCAAACTGATCGACCAGAACTCATAAACAGCACAACCAATAAATCTCCACAATATAAAACAATTTTTTATAAATTCTACAAATACGTTTACTCGTATATATACACTCAAACTCAATCTAGGGTATTGCTAACCCCATCTCTATTGAGTCACGCCACAGAGCCAAGGTAATCACTTAACCAATAGCTCTGATACCACTGTAACGAACTGGGATTTTCGACTCCGAAAATCAACAACAAACTACCGTGTTGACCATTCAGACATCGAACATTCCAGATCATTAATAGAAAGAAGTTAGAGGGTGAGAATAGATAAGGTAGAAATATTGAATAGAAGAAGAAGAAGAAAACACCACACAGAGTCTCACATCGCAGCGGAACAAAATATAATACAGAAATAAATCTTTATTGAGAGCTTTGAAAATACTTACAGTATCAGAGTACATCATACCATGGGACAGTTATAATAGCCTGTTCCCATATACAACACACAGCGGAATAGTAGTAATATCATACGTTTGGACTCTTCCAGCTCGTCTCTTCATAGCAGTCGCTAACCTGAACCTGTACACTCCGGGCTAACCCGAGCATTTACAAAACACCGGGTCAGTCTGGTGAACCAGAGTGAGATAAACTCGCACAGTATTAAGGGTAAATCATCCAATCTTGATTTTTAAGTTCAAAATCTTTTCAGAAGAAAGGATAATCGTAAGACCAAATCCACACATAAACACGGACGGTTTTTACCTTACGATAACCCAAAACATTTTTGAAACCAATATCCTGTCTGATATTATAATAATGTCTAAATACAAGTAAATAGAATCTAGTGGAACGCTTGCATCTCACGCTCCACATATATAGTATAAAATCAAAACCGCAGGCGCTTATTGGAGTTTGGATTTCGACCTTGACAAGGTATGGGACCACCTGCCGATAGTGTATATCTAGAGACGAATACACTGGGTTCAACAAGAACATCTTGCAACCCGGCCCTCACATGACCGACCACTCATTTCGCTTGAGTGTATCGAATGTATATCACCGACGGTTGGGATCAGCAACCATCTCCCGATAAGGAACAGCATCGAAACATAGATTTAAGAAACAAATAGGATTTCCTCTAGATAGGTGATCATACACCCTAATGGGAGCGACCCACATAGCCATGCTGCCTGCCCGATTTTTGTCATTTCCCGGTTGATGAGGCTTGAGGCCAGAATTAACTCTTGACATCTGGTCGCCATTTACTTTGAATGCCACATCGTCAAATCCATCAGATATCACTAATTGATATCCACAAAAATACTCTAGCTGGAAGCTAAGAGAGCGGCAATTCTCCGCCAACAACCATAGCACGTTTGAAGAAATCAACGTACGTGATCCTTTGGAAATACTCTGTCAGACATTCGTCCATATACGTCATCCAGGAACAGGATGAACCGAAGGCACTCCCCTACTGCATCCAATATAGGAATCACCCCATGGATCAGTAGCGAGAAGTCCTTGCAACCCGTAGATTCCAACCACGACAGAATCACAGCTTATCTCTGCTTGCCAGGCAGAGAATATTAGTGGTTCTTCCGTTTGTGAAAATCCACGATCTTCACAGCACCATCTCGATCATCTTCTGATATCTCCACGTATTTGTTGGTCGGAATGGTTTTCGAATATAAATTCAATCCCAGTCTTTCCATACCAACAATCGCATTGGACAAGTTTAATAGTCGATGTTTTAACTATCAAAATATACAGTGTTTCAATCATGACACTCCAATGAGTTCACTGGTTAAGTATTTAGCATCACCTGGCCTTTTAACACTTGATTTACTTCGTTAAATCAAAACTTCTAACTCTGTTAATATTTAAAAATACGATATTTGAATAACTCTAATTCGATTTAACTCTAATCGATTAACTCCAATTGATTAACTCAAAGTGGTTAACTCTAACTGATTAACTCGACTTCTTTAACCCTATCGATTTACTACTATTTTACTTAACTCCATTCGCTTGACTCTAGATCGCGGCGATCACAATGGTTACGCCTGATTCCCTCAAGAAACATCCGACCGCCGTAGGCTATCCGCAGCCCTGCGAATTACGCTAGCAGTCGTACGAAATGGCACTCATCTTGAAAAACTATATTTGACTAACTCTAGCTCGAGTAACCATATTCAATTTCCCACTTAAATCTTCCTTCCAGTCATCTCTTAAATTCGGAAATCCATTAGTTTTAACAAAGAAATTTATAGCACATATGTTATAACAATAGCATTATAATTACTATTTAGATTTACAAAACAACAGCGCTATAATCGCTGTTTAGGTTTACAACCCATTTACTATAGCAAAAGCGCTACAATCGCTATATTAGATTTACAAAATATATATTATAACAACAGCGCTAAAATCGCTGTTTAGATTTTCAAAACATATCCACTAACGTCTCTTACGATTACCAACTAATACTATCTTCAGATAATCCCGAGGTTGTTCAAGTTGGGGTATTTTAATTACCTCTCAGACCTTGATCAACAATGTTCTTATCCTCCGATAAACATAAGTTGTAATCAAAATCAATATTTCATTCTAGTCTCAAACAAATTCCATTTAACTATTGGATTTGGTTATACAACTCTATAACTTAGTTCTTTAACCAGATTCGCTTATTTCCAATCTCCTTTGATTTCATTTCACTTCAATTACTTTTGAAAAGTAATTGTCTAAATTAATAATAATTTATTTCAATCATTAACTACATGAGTAGTTAATTTCTTTAATAACAACATTAAATGGTAAATCTCTTTTTAAAACCTTATTTAAATTTAAACAATATTTATTAAACTATTCAAATCAAAACACATCAATTTTGATAATCAAATTCCAATTCAAACGATCGATTTAATTAACTCAAAAATCGATCATCTCGTTAATCGATTCCAATTAATCCTCACTTTAAATTAATTAAAAATATAATTAATTTAAATAATCCCATTAATTGTTTTCTTTACAAAACAATTATCGAAGTTTAATCCTTCGATTCATTACTTGTTCTCATACTCGTAAACCTGATTAACGTCAGCATTTACTTTAGAAAATAATTTAATAACAATCAAAGTCTTAAATAAAATATTTATTTAATTCCCTATTATAACTTTTATTAAAAATAATATATTCAAAATCCAACTCCAGTTATATAATAAATTTTATAACCTCATCTTTATCGATTCACCTGACGGTGAATCAATATTTATAACACGATTGATTTTATAGGCCATACACTGCTAAATACTCAACCAATACCGCTCACTGGTTTAAACACAACACAGGTTGAATTCCCAGTCCAACTCAATAATCAAATCAATCAACCAAACAGGGCAGTTCATATGCGAAAATATGAAATAAGTAATATATTTGAGGAATCCGGTTGGATCCCTCCAACCTGTTCTTTCCTGTATTCAAATGGTTTTTCTCAAATCAGACGGTTCAGTTTTGTTTAACTGATAAATTAAATAACGACCATTTAACATCAACCATAAGCAATTCAAACGATCCAACCATTTAAACATGTTTATAAATAAACATGACCAACCGAGGTGAGTCACCTTTATTGGAACCAATCGTTAAAAATAACGATTTGATATTTCACTGAAATTAAACACAGTTTAATTTCATCGGTTAAATCAACAGATAAGCAGATAACCAGCAAAACAGTCAACCATTGGCAAGCAGAGCACACAAAATAAAAATACCCAATTTATATAAAATATAAAAATAGGGTGACTGAGTGAGTTTAACTCACCTTGGTTTCTTTTCGTTGTCGAACGGTTTGGTTAACGAGCTTCCATCTGCGTTTACTCTGACCAAAATAGTTCTAAATTGTTACGCTTGTCGTCATGGATCTGACATTACATGTTTCATCTGATCCCATTGCTCATTATGTCACGAACTGCCACTTCTTCCCATCGTTCTGCCTGCTACCCTTCGAAACCCGTACTCCATCCACCGTTCACACAGACTCCCCCACTTGACTGTTCTCTCTCCACAGAATGATCCACGTCCTTCCACTTTACAGCGCACACTTCCCCTTCCTGACCAGCTGTTGACTTCAATATGAACTACACGCCAGGTCCGTACCTCATCTCTCAATCACCAGTTCAACTCCACGTTTTGTTTCGTCCCTTAACACTCATGCACCTTCAACGAGCTGAATAGCCTTTCCACCCCTATCCCGCATGCGTCACTTCCAGTCCCTTCCTTCCATGCAAACCAGAGCCCATCCACATGCAACTCCTCACCATCTACTCCTCCACTTCCTTGCTCTCGCTTTCCTTCCCATACTTTTAGCTCCAGCTTCCAACCGAACTCCACACACTCAGCTACTGTTGCTCATTCAGACCGACGTCCTTCCTTCTTCCATGCCGTGGAAACCGAGACTGATCTCACGCCAGAGATTCGGCGCCCGACCTCGACTGAGCTCCGCGTTCTCTCCCCTGACCGACCCCCTTGCTCCATTGTTCAGATCAACTGCCACTCAATGGGGTACGGGATTTTAGTTTTCATTGGTTGCGGAAGAGAAGTTTGATATGCATGGTCGGATTTTATTTTGATTTAAAACTTTTATATTTGAGTTGTTTTTTTTAAACTTGCTGAAAAATGTGAATCGTGTAGTGTATTTATAGGTGAAGAGTTCTGTGGGGATAGGGACGGTGTCATCTCGATTGGTACTAAGTAGGTCTGTGAGTGTTTTTAGGTAGCTGGTATGTGTGGTTATTCATTCCTAGGCTGATCGAAAAGAAAATACATTGTTGTCTACAAAATAGGCATAAGGTAGGGTAGCCGAGATGATAAAGAAATGACAGTTAGAAGTGAAAATACACAGCAGTCTCGTTTTAGCTAGGTCTGCTCGCTTGAAGATGACTGTGTGTATATTAGCTAATGGCAGAGAAGTAGGCCTAACTGTGTTGTGTTTTCCTTTCTTATGTCTGCAGAAATTTGACTACACGTAAACAGTGAGGTACTTGCCTTTCTTATTCATGAGGAAGTTTTTCTGATATTTGTCTGCATTGTGTCCTCAAGTCATTATCAGCGATGGTGAAAACACGCGGTAGGTTAGGCTGAGTGTAGACGCATGTGGGTAACTGAGAAGGATAGTAAGGTAACTATAGAAAATATTTAGGGTAGCTGGCATCTCTTTCCGTCCCATATATATTATAATATACAGCGAGACTTCGTCGCGAAGTACACGTAAAAACAACCACAAATTTTTCTGATAAAAAAGCTAATCTTGGTGTAAAAAGATATTCCCGATCAAATGGGACAAGTTTCGTCGAAATCCGAGGTCGTATGAAAAAATTTCCTTTATAAAACCAGAAATGAACACGCGTTTAATTTTTCCACGGTCACTAGATAAATCAAATCAACTTGAAACCTTGAGATCCTAAAATAATTCTTCGATACGAACCCAACGGCACTAGTTTCGTCGCATTCTGAGACTGTTTCCCCGGTAGGCTGTTTTTACCGCGTACCGCACTACCCTTTTTAAAACCAAATTATCCGGTCTTTAAAAATAACAAACTATATACCTATTTTGACTCTAAACGACGATACGAACTCAACGGAACTGGTTTCGTGGCTTAATTCGATCGTCTGTTCAGGTTACACCCAATTATCCCTTTATTTATTTAAATACGCTCTATAGAAATTGAACGGGCGTTTATGGCTGCCGTGGTCACATACGACATCGGTTTTCCATGCAGTTTGATTTTCTGACAATAATTTAACGATACGGTTCTAATGAAACTGGTTTCGTCGAAAACAGAGTCCGTTTGCAAAACGGCTATTTTAAGGGCCTATAATTTAATAACGATTTCCATAGCGACTATTCCAAAATTTGATTTGGCCATAACTATCAAACTATAATCACGAAATCTGGATTTTTCTCTTTCATATGAAAATTATCGTCAATACGGTCCCAACGTTTCTTGTTTCACAGAAATCCGACTTATATCGAATCCTGTATTCTCAGTTGAAGTTCAAACTCGAATAATCAAACTGCAGCGCTATATTTCAAGCTCTATTTAAAATTATATAAATATATAACGTCGAACTTTGTTTAAATAGCGAATTAGATATTAATTCCATCGATATTCCAAATATAATATTTAAATTAAATAAATTAAATTACATATTCGAGTGCCAAAAACACGGGTCGTTACAATTTTCTATTTTCTACATTTCGTTTGCATCGTAGAATGCAAACAATCCTTTTATTTCTAACTTACATTTTGAATGCAAATTTTTTATTATTGTTTATTTACATCAAAATGTAAATGTCCCCTTTTTCATTGTTTATTATTAACAAATAATAAATCTCATCTTCTATATTTATTCTTTTCAATGAAAGTAATTTTACATAAAAATGTAATTCTTTAATTTTATTCTTTTTGTTGTCTCTAGAAAGACAGTAAAATGTAACACAAAAATATATTCTTTTTATCGCACCAAAAATGTCGATAAAATGCATCACTAACATTGTCTATTTTTATCGCACTAAAATGTCGATAAAAATGAAACACTAACACTGTCTATTTTTATCGCCCTAAAAATGTCGATAAAAATGACAACATTAACCCTTCTATTGTCACCGCATTCAAAATGACGATAAAATATTCAACATTAACAATTCTATTTTTACCGCATTCAAAATAACGATAAAATATCCAACATAAAGAAATGAAAGCAAAATGTTCTTTTTATTTCTAAAAAGAAAAACGACAAAAATGCTTCTTTTAATGCTAAAAAGAAACATGACATAAAAATGTTCTTTAAATGTTAAAAAGAAGAAGCGACAAAAATGACCCTTTTCATGTTAAAAAGAAAAGGTGACAAAATATGCTTTTAATTCTGAAAAGAAAAAGCGACAAAAATTATCTTTTTATTCTAATGCAATATCTTTAACAAAAGTGTTATTTTAATATCAAGGCGAATTCTCAATTTCTTACTACATATAAAAATGTAAATTTTATCTTACAATTGTATATCTCATCCTAAATTACATATAAAAATGTAAGTTTTAATTTTATTTGCAAATCCCTTTTCTAATTACATATAAAGAAGTAATTTTTATTTTGCATTGTAAATTCATGTCTCAATTACATAAAGAGGTGTAATTGTTATAATGCAATACAAATTCATATTCTAATTACATTGAAAAATGTAATTTTTATCATACCAATATAACTCATATATAAATTACATAGAAAAAAAAAGTCATTTTTATTTTACCGTTCTAATTTACATCTAAATTACATAGAAAAATGTAATTTTTATCATGCGGTACAAATTCAATTTTAAATTACATAGAAAATGTAATTTTTATCATGCGATGGAAATTCATATTTTTAATTACATAGAAAAATGTAATTTCTAACATATGACATAAATTCATATTTAAACTACATCCAAAAATGTAATTTTTATCATACAGTGTAAATTCGCATTTTAATTACCTATAAAAATGAAAATTTTAATTTACATTGCAAGTTCATACATTCGTTTCATATACATTACAAAATAAAATGAAATTTCATTCATGCGGAGTAAATTAATTCATAAATTACATGATAAAAGTAATTTATTTCATACGGTGTAAATTCATTCATAAATTACATAATAAAAATGTAATTTATTTTACATCATAAAATTTCATTCTTTTACTTACAATATAAAAATATTCACTTTTATGTTTACAATGTAAAGATGTCAACTTCTTCTTTTTATAATGTAAAAATATCAATTTTTTATATTTTACAATGTAAAAATATCAACTTCTCTACTTTACAATGTAAAAATATTAACCTTTCTATTTTACAATGTAAAAGATTAACCTTTCTATTTTACAATGTAAAGATATTAACTTTTCTATTTTACAATGTAAAAATATGACCTTTTCTATTTTAAAAAAAAATATTGTCTTTAAAAAAAAAAATTCTTCAACATAAAAAAATTGTTTTTTTCTTCAACATAAAAAGATTGACTTTTTTTATTTTCAACATAAAAAGATTATCATTTTTCTTTCAACATAAAAATGTGGTCTTTCTAATCTAAATATATAAAGATCGTCTTTTTTTTAATCTAAATATAAAAGGTTGTCCTTTTAATCTAAATACAAAAAGATTGTCTTTATAATCTAAATATAAAAAGATCGTCTTTTTAATTTTCATACCCAACGTTTTCATATCCAATTCCACTACTAATGATAAAATATCACATCATCAATTCAAATCTAGTGCTTCAACTTAGATCTAATATCACATCATCTAAATACAAATCGAATTCACAACATAGAATAACATCCATCGCATAACGATTCATTTTCACCATTCAACGTTAAACAACAAAAGAATAATAAGTAAATTAATTAATATTAAATTAAAAATAAATTCTCACCTAGGCCGGATCTGAAATGAATTGTCAACTTTGATCAGGTCTTGTGTTTGAATTCAAAGCGATTTCGGATCTGGAATGATTCAAATTCAAATTCTTATGAAAAATCAAAATTCAGCCATTAACAATTGACACAGCGACGCTACAAAGCGTGAAAAAATCTGAAATAAACATTACATAAAGTTCAAAACTTTGAATCGAGATAACTCGAGCTACGATCGACGGTTTTACGAACGGTTTGCGGGAGATTGGAGAGCTACGAGAGGGCTACCTTCACCGGGAGTTGGAGGAGGTGCGGCGGCTTGTGGGTGGCACGGTGGGGGCGCGTTCGGCCGAACTTTGCGGCAGTGGTGCGGTGACTACGGTCGATGAGAGGTGGTGATTCTTGTCGGAGATTGAAGAGCACGAAAATCTCTTCGAAACGTGTATTTACACAAAGGTTTTCGTTGAGAATTGAGGGAGCAATCAGAGAATGAAATTTTGAATGGGATAGGTTCACTTGCGGCTGAAAAACGACGGGTTGAGGAAGGATGAACAGTGTTTTCGGAATTTATAATATTATATTAGGTTTTCCTAATCATTATTTAATAATTTAATTAGCCCGTTAAAGCCCGTTTTGGTCCGAACTCCGATTTAGGCCTGCTTACTGTCGTTCTTAAGGTTTTGACACCATATGAACGCAATGGAATGGGTCTCGGAGCCCAATTCTGAAATCTTTATATATTTTATTTAAAATTCCATTAAAAATTAATTAATTAAATATTGATCGTACATTTAAATGTGCCGGGGCCACATACGGACTCCGAAAATTCTAAAAAAATATTTTTGGCTTTCTTATACCGATACGTTCCTAACAAAATTTATTTCGTCGAATTCTGAGACTTTTTGAAAAATGGCTGTTTTTAAGTCGTTTAAAATTCACTAAAATTGACAAAATAGAAATCTTTTTCCACGGTCACAAATTAATTCCAAAAATTATGAAAAATTAAACTTAGCAATATTTTGACAGTCCGGATCCAACAAAAGTGGTTTCGTCGAAAACGGAGGTCATTTGAAAATTGACTATTTTCAAGGGCTATATATTTAAATATTAAAAATACATTTTTAAACAAATAATTTCTGAAACCCGAAATATATAAGTTTTTACTGTTTTTCAATGCAGAAACACCATTCCGGACTCAATGGAAGTGGTCTCGAGTCCAAATTCCTTCGTATGTGAAAAGTAGCCCTTTGGGCCATATATATTATATATAATTAAATTCTACAACGACTTTTCTAAAAATTGAACTAGCCATAACTTTTGATTTTTTAAACGAAATTTCAATGTTTCAAATTCGTTAGAAAGATATGATTAAACAGATTAAAATATTTCTTGTTTCACTCAATTCTGATTTATTTTGAATCCTGTACATTCAGTCAAAGTTTAAAATTAAATTTTCAAACTACCGCGCCATTTCAGGCTCGTTTTATAATTAAATTAAATTTATTCATTTTAACTTCAATTAAAATAAATTTTACCCATTATTATTTAAATAAATTATTTTATATTCTTAAAATTCATTAAAATTTTCTAAAATAAAATTTTTAAATTGGTTCAGAATTTACGGGTTGCTACAATCTCCCCCACTTAAAATCTTTTCGTCCTCGAAAAGGAAATGAAGCTAAAAGTCGTTTATTCAACCAATTTAATTTTCATTCTTTTATTGTTTAATAATTTAGTTAGATGAATTTAAATTCACACAATACAATTTCTAATCAATTAGTTGATTATATTTTCAAAATATATGACTTTCATGTATTCAAAAATCATATTTTCTAAAATCGAATTATATATATAATTACAAGTACGTTAATTATAGACTTTTCACTCTGAAATCATTCCAGGGCATTACTAACCCCATCTCTAATGAGTTTTCTCATTCTAGGAGAATGCTGATCCTATCTCTAATGAGAATTCTGTTTTATAGGACATTACTAATCCTACCTCTGATGAGTCTTTTGTTCAGTTCTAACGAGTTATACCCAAAGATTTGAGCTAACCTGGCTCTGATACCAACTGTGATAACTCAGAAATTCCCACCCTCTGGATCGACCATAAACCACACAGGTCTGAACTAAAGAATGGAAATCCGCGGATACATCAACTTTGGGCATACAACACATCAGAACAAATACATAAGGCTTTTATAACATCATAATAAATGTTACATCAGAGTACAGAATATATATCAGAGTACATTGGATAATGTTACAGCGGAAGATAAATTACAAAAATTAATACATTTCAGCGGAACTAATCTCAGTGGAAGGCTATCAACATTCTGGCCACAGCTTCAGTCTTCAATCCAGGATCTTTGCTTAACATATCTGCCAAATGAGCTACTCGACTTCTCGTGTGGAAAGAGGGCACCCGAGTTTGCAAAGTGAAACAAACTACAGGTCAGTCGTGGGACTGGTGTGAGAATTCTTAACCTAAATTATCTAAATAGAAGGCTAATCCCAGGACCACGCCGCTAACGCGAAACGGGTTTACTCCATTGGATTTCCAGTGCATAACTAAAGTAAATCGTCAAATAACGCAATGCTTTTTAGAAAAATGAAACCATTATAAGACCCAGGTCCCATCACATAATGCAACACACACCAGAGGATAGGGTTTTACCTTATAATGGTCAAGAAATGATAAATACGCATAATACGATATTATTATTAGTGTGTATATATTTTAATTAAAACATTTCAATCATAATATCAATCCTAGACGGCATAACTACCATCTACTATGTCGCCATACTAGTAATACAATCAAAACCGTAAAGGGGCGTATTGGAAATTGGGTTTCCATCATGAGTCAAGGCTAGGGAGGAAGTCCTTACCGATTCGAGACACTCTAGCAATGTCCCAGGATTCGGACGCTGGCGAACCCTTGGATCCTGCATGGCCGGTCCACAACTGCTTTACTGGATTAGTTATTCCTGAACACACACTCCCCGGTCCTATTGAACCTATAATACGGCCGAGGGCGACCGCATAAATCCGAGGCCTCTAAAAATCCAACAACCACATAAGTAAATGTCTGGGGTCCATACCATGACACCACTTCTAGCTAGAAAGAAACGTGTGCACTCCCTGCGTTCCCTTCTCCCGTTTTAGACTCTACCGGGTTGTGAGGCTCGCGAAGTCACGATATACACAAAGCTATGCGTAAATAGACTGTGCTTTGATCATCAACCACAAGGCCTGCTTTTCAACAAAGTCTTGATCAATTGCATCTTAGCATGCCACATTGTCAGACCCTACCATATCATTGATCATCTACCAATATATATATAACCTCTAAGCTCATACGTCTTAGAGAAGGGTGTTAAGTGAAGAATAAATTCTTCACCACCAAGCAGAAATATATAATCAGTAGCTTTCAACAAATACAGTAGAAAAGAATACAATGTCAGACACATAATCCATTTACAAGTTCGCTCTGGGTCTGAGCGAAACAACGTGTCCGTCGAACTCCAAATACGTTTGGACGATATTACCAAATACCTTGCCTTGGGATGTCCAGTCCCAATTCAAGATACCAGTCATCATCATCCCAATGATGTGAAAACCTTCGGTCTTCTACCACCGTCTTCATCTTCGACTCTTGATCGTCGTGATGATTTTTCAGAATGGGTTAAACCCGTTCTTTCTGAATAACTCGCGTATTTTGTGATTAAAAGTCATATATTGGAAAATCACACATTATGTCACATTCCGACCCCGAATATTCTTATAATAAGATATTCATATTAAAGGATTTTCATTAATTCTATCAAAGATAAATTAATAAATTAAATCATAAATCTTCCTTAAAAGATTTATTAAAAATTCTAAATTTGATTTAATATCGAAAATCATTTTCACAGATCATTTATTTTAAAGAATAAATCTTCTTTTAAACGGGTTAAAGAACTCGTGTCATTTAAAACACAGTTCACGATAAACCCACAAATCAATGAACCAATTTAAAATTTTATTTTAGAAAATTTTAATGAATTTTAAGAATATAAAATAATTTATTTAAATAATAATAGGTAAAATTTATTTTAATTGAAGTTAAAACGAATAAATGTAATTTAATTATAAAACGAGCATGAAATGGCGCGGTAGTTTGAAAATTTAAATTTTAACTTTGACTGAATGTACAGGATTCAAAATAAATCAGAATTGAGTGAAACTAGAAATATTTAAATCTGTTTAATCATATCTTTCTAACGAATCTAAAAATTGAAATTTCATAACGTAAATCAAAAGTTATGGCAAGTCCAATTTTTAGAAAAGTCGCTGTAGAATTTAATTATATATAATATATATGGCCCAAAAGGCTACTTTTCACATACGAAGGAATTTGGACTCGAAACCACTTCCATTGAGTCCGGAATGATGTTTCTGCATTTAAAAAGTATAAACACTTATATATTTCGAGTTTCGGAAATTATTTGTTTAAAAATGTATTTTTAATATTAAATATATAGTCCTTGAAAATAGTCATTTTTCAAACGACCTCCGTTTTCGACGAAACCACTTTTGTTGGATCCGGAATGTCAAAATATTGTTAAGTTTAATTTTTCATAATTTTTGGAATTATTTTGTGGTCGTGGTAAAAAGATTTCTGTTTTGTCAATTTACAGTAAATTTTAAACGACTTGAAAAAGGCCATTTTTCAAACAGTCTCAGAATTCAACGAAATTGGTCGTTAGAACCGTATCGTCATAAGAAAGCCAAAAATATTTTTTTAGAATTTTCGGAGTCCGTATGTGGCCCCGGCATATTTAAATGGACGGTAGAAATTAAATTGTTTATTTAATATTGTATTTTTAAATTAAAACCGAAAAAAATAACATATAGACATCAGAATTGGAGCCCGAGACATAGCCCATCGCGTTCAGAAGGCCTCAAAACGTTCAAATCGACAGTAAGCAGACCCAAATCGGAGAAAGTCTGAAAATCCACCTTTTTAGCACAAATTTCGAGATTTTTTAATAAAATAATATTTAAAAATCGGGCTGAAACCCTAATGGCAGTCGCCGCCCAGAATTCAAGGGCTGAAATCATCCGATTTTCAAATGCTTAGATCTCTCAATCCGTTCAATGAAATTTGACGTATGATATACCAAATCGAAGAGAATTCATAGAGCTTTCCATCCATACGGTCAAGATCGGGTTTTGATTCACGGATTTTGCGGATTTTGGCTGAAAACGTGGCAGTTTTGTGTGGGTTTTGGTGAATGATGGGGAGGCCGAGCGGCAAGGGGTTGGTGGTGCTAGTAGGTGTTGGTATGAGCTTCGATGTGGTGCAATCTGATCGGTGCTAAGATGAACGGAGAGAGGTGCGTTTTTGGCTAAGGAAGAGGAAGATGGGTTCGGCCGTGGCAAGTAGGAGGGAAGAAGAAGGTCCGATCCTTCTTATTTTAATATTAATTTATTATTTAATATTTTACTTTTTCAATCTTTAAAAATCCATAACTCTTTCATACGAGGTCCGTTTTCCAAACCATAAGTTGCGTTGGACTCGTCTTTCCGAGAGCTTCGCGATGGCGCAGACCGCAGCTGAAACGGAGACAGTCAAATTTCGGCCAAAATTCAATGTGAGAATTCAAATTCTATTATTTAATTAATTATTAATTAATTTTCTCGTGTTAAAAATTATTGTGTTAATTCAGATCTGAAATGTTTGGGTTCGATAGATGATTGATTGTTGCTTGTGGTATGATTTGTTGTTTGTGACATGTTAGATCCGCATTGAAATTGCTATATTATTGAATTCTATTTGGGATTAGAAAATTAAATCTAAATTTAGATTTAAATCATATTTTTGTATTGAAAATAAAAAGATGAAAATTTGACGATGTAAATAAAATGATAATATTTTTTGTATTGAAAAAAAAAAAGAAAAAGATCATATTTTTAAATGGAAATAAAAAGATAAATTTTTACGGTGTAAATAGAAAGGTGATAAAATTTTACATTGTAAAATATTAAAAAGTGATATTTTACGATTAAATATTAAAAGACGATGTTTTTACATTAAAATATAAAAGTTGATATTTTTACAACGTAAAATATAAAGGTTGATATTTTTACATTATAAAAATAAAAAGTTGATAGCTTTACATTGTAAACATAAAAGTGAATATTTTTACATTGTAAGTAAAAGAATGAAATTTTATGAAGTAAAATAAATTACATTTTTATTACGTAATTTATGAATGAATTTACACCGTATGAAATAAATTACATTTTATTATGTAATTTATGAATGAATTTACTCTGCATGAATGAAATTTCATTTTATTTTGTAATGTATATGAAATGAATGTATGAACTTGCTTTGTAAATTAAAAATTACATTTTTTTAAAGGTAATTAAAATGTGAATTTACACTGTATGATAAAAATTACATTTTTAGATGTAATTTAGATATGAATTTATGTCGTATGATAGGAATTACATTTTTTCTATGTAATTAAAATATGAATTTCCATCGCATGATGAAAATTACATTTTTCTATGTAATTTAAAATTGAATTTGTACCGCATGATAAAAATTACATTTTTCTATGTAATTTAGATGTAAATGAGAACGGTAAAATAAAAATGACATTTTTCTATGTAATTTATATATGAGTTATATTGGTATGATAAAAATTACATGTTTCAATGTAATTAGAATATGAATTTGTATTGCATTATAACAATTACACCTCTTTATGTAATTGAGACATGAATTTACAATGCAAAATAAAAATTATATTTTTATATGTAATTAGAAATGGGATTTGCAAATAAAATTAAAACTTACATTTTTATATGTAATTTAGGATAAGATATACAATTGTAAAATAAAATTTTCATTTTTATATGTAGTAAGAAATTGAGAATTCGTATTGATATTAAAATAACACTTTTGTTAAAGATATTGCATTAGAATAAAAAGATAATTTTTGTCGCTTTTTCTTTTTAGAATTAAAAAGCATATTTTGTCACCTTTTCTTTTTAACATGAAAATGGTCATTTTTGTCGCTTCTTCTTTTTAATATTAAAAGATCATTTTTAAATCATGTTTCTTTTTAGCATTAAAAGAAGCATTTTTGTTGTTTTTCTTTAAAAAAAAAAAGAACATTTTGCTTTCATCTCTTTATGTTGAATATTTTATCGTCATTATTGAATGTATTAAAAATAGAATAGTTAATGTTGAATATTTTATCGTCATTTTGAATGCGGTGAAAATAGAATGGTTAATGTTGTCATTTTTATCGACATTTTTAGGGCGATAAAAATAGACAATGTTAGTGATTCATTTTTATCGACATTTTAGTGCGATAAAAATAGACAATGTTAGTGATGCATTTTATCGACATTTTTGGCGCGATAAAAAGAATATATTTTTGTGTAACATTTTATTTGTCTTTCTGGAGACAATAAAAAGAATAGAATTAAAGAATTATATTTTTATGTAAAATTTCTTTCATTGAAAAGAATAAATATAGAAAATGAGATTTTTTTATTTGTTAATAATAAACAATGAAAAAGGGGACATTTACATTTTGATGTAAATAAACAATAATAAAAAAAATTACATTCAAAATGTAAGTTAGAAATAAAAGGATTGTTTGCATTCTACGATGCAAACGAAATGTAGAAAATAGAAAATACATTTTTATTTGCATCCTATCATGCAAATAAAATAAAGAGATAAAATTTCATTTGTTGTTTGCAACCTTAGTTGCAAAAAAACAAGAAGATAAAAATTACATTTTTGTTTGCAAATTTAGATGCAAACAAATTTATTAAAAACAGAAGTTACATTTTTGTTGAAATTTTTAAATGTGAACAAAGAATTAAAATAAAAGTTACATTTTTATTTATTTATTTACTTCACTTGATGTAAATAAACATAAAATAAAGAGTTGTTCTTTTATTTACATTTATTGATGTAAATAAAACTAGAAATTTAATATTACACTTTTATTTGCTTTACTCAACGCAAATAAAACAGGAGAATAAAAGAAATATTTTCATTTGCAATCCTTAATGCAAATAAATTATGAAATGAAAAGTTACAATTTTTATTTACATTCTTCAATGTAAATAAACATCAAAGTAAAAAGCTGAATCTTTATTTGCATTCTCTATTGCAAATAAAGCATAAAATGAAAAGTTATATATTTTGTTATTATTTGTATTCCCTATTACAAATAGATTATATCTTTCTTCTCATTTATTTATAATGAAAGGAATTGAAATAAAAGATTATATTTTTATCGTCATTTTAGATGCGATAAAAGAATAGAAATAAAGAATTCATTCTTATTGACATTTTACATACGATAAAAAGGATAGAAATAAAAAGAGATATTTTTATCGTCGTGTTATATATTGTGATTACACTACCATAGACAAGTTCCCTGACTTGTTTATGTGATTGAGTCGATTATTTTCACACATCGTCCAAGTGCACAAATAAATTTATTTTTTTGTTTATTGGTTGAAACCCCACACGGGTGTTGGGATGAAAATTAACATACACTAATCCCAATATTTAGTTGTACGTTGATCGTTAGATCGACAGGCTGCGATGAGCGTTATTATTTAATTTTAACGCTTACGCAGTGGAATTTACACTTTGGATGAAATGGATGATTTTACTGTTATTGTTATATACGACATGTGTGAAATCCACGTAATCCAAAATTATATGGTAAATGTTTGAGTCGCATTTTGATTTAGATGTTCTTTTAAATAAGAATATTCTTACATTAGAAATTCTTTTTATATAAAGAATATATTTTAATATAAAACTATATTTTTAAACAAGTATATGTTAAAACAAAGAATATTTGTAAAAGATAAAAATCTGTTGTATAAAGAATATTTTTAATGGTTATTTTAAATATGTTTTTTTTATAATAATTAATATTTAAAGAGAAATCCTTTAATTGAGATTATTAGAATTTGCCATTATACTTTGTGATATGAAATTAATTGAGATGTGAAGTGGATTTATCGTGGACGGTGTTTCTAAACAACATTTGTCCTTTAATCCAATTTACAGTGAAATTATTATGTGGAATATATAAATCTATTTGATAGATTTAAAAAGGCATTTTCTAAAAATCAAGTTTTCCAATTTAATAAAATAAATTGGAATTAAGTGGAAATTCGATTGGTAATAATCGAGATGGGCTTCTGTAATAGAAGACCGATATTATATATGGAATTTAAGAGGCTTTGCCGTTATTCCATGTATATTGTTAGTCCGATACAGAAATTTATATCGATTATGTATTGATTGATTTATGTGGAATTTCATATTTTGAAAATTGTTTTGTGGGTTTATCGTGAACTGTGTTTTAAATGACACTAGTTCTTTAACCCGTTTAAAACAAGATTTATTCCTTAAATAAATGATCTTGTAATAATGATTTTTGATATTAAATCAAAATTAGAGTTTTAATAAATCTTTTAAGGAAGATTTAAGATTTAATTTATTAATTTATCTTTGATAAAATTAATGAGAAGCTTTTAATATGAATATCTTATTAAAAGAATATTCTGAGTTGGAATGTGGCGTAGTGTGTGATTTTCCAATATTTGATTTTTAATCACCAAGTACGCGAGTTATTCAGAAAGACCGGGTTTAACCCATTCTGAATAATCATCACGACGATCAAGAGTCGAAGATGAAGTCGGTGACTGAAGACCGGAGAACTTCACATCGTTTGGTTGATAGTGACTGATATCTTGAATTGGGACTGATCCTCCAAGGCAAGGTAATAAGTGATGATCTTCTAGACGTACTGGAGATCGACGGATTCGTTGTTTCGTTCAGACCCAGAGCGGACTTGTAAATGGATTGTGTGTCTGACATTGTATTCTTTTCTACTATATTTGTTGAACGCTACTGATTATATATTTCTGTTTGGTGGTGGAGAATTTATTCTTCACTTAACACCCTTCTTTAAGACGTATGAGCATTGAGGTTATATATATATTGGTAGATGATCAATGATATGGTAGAGTCTGACAATGTGGCATGCTGATATGCAATTGATCAAGGCTTTGTTGAAAAGCAGGCCTTGTGGTTGATGATCAAAGCACAGTCTATTTAGGCATAGCTTTGTTTATATCGTGACTTCGCGAGCCTCACAGCCCGGTAGAGTCTAAAACGGGAGAAGGGAACGCAGGGAGTGCACACGTTTCTTTCTAGCTAGAAGTGGTGTCATGGTATGGAGCCCAGACATTTACTTTTGTGGTTGTTGGATTTTTAGAGGCCTCGGATTTATGCGGTCGCCCTCGGCCGTATTATAGGTTCAATAGGACCGGGGAGCGTGTGTTCAGGAATAACTAATCCACTAAAGCAGTTGTGGACCGGCCCTGCGGGATCCAAGGGTTCGCCAGCATCCGAATCCTGGGACATTGCTAGAGTGTCTCGAATCGGTAAGGACTTCCTCCCTAGCCTTGACTCATGATGGAAACCCAATTTCCAATACGCCCCTTTACGGTTTTGATTGTATTACTAGTACGGCGACATAGTAGATGGTAGTTGTTCCGTCTAGGATTGATATTGAGACGACCCGATTTCTCGTTCTCACGGAAACAAGGTTATCTTTGGAATATAACACAGAAACATGCAATAGCAGAACAGAATTAAATAAATACACCAGATATGAACAACAAAATATACTGGATAAAATTAATCATCAGAGTTACACAGTATACAGGATCTTACTTAGTACAAATAGAGTTCAGCTATACATAAATGTCTACAGCGGAAATAAACAAAATATGTACAATAGGAGCTGAACAGCATAAAAAGAATAAATGATAGAATCCATCTTCAGCTCCAGCTATCCAGAAAAAGAACCAGCTAAACCTGAATACAAGGCTGCCCGTGTAGAAAAAGGGGCACCCGAGTTTGAAAGTGAAACAAACTACGAGTCAGTCATGGGACTGGTATGAGAAATCCACTCAACACATATATAATTGGCTAATCACAGGACCACGCCACTTTCGTGGAACGGGTTTACTCCATTGGATTGCCAGTGCTTTAAAACAAATCTTTCTTTTAAACATCGCTATGCTTTTTATAAAAATGAAGCCGTTATAAGACTCAGTTCCCATCAAACAATGCAACGCAAACCGGAGGATAGAGTTTTACCTTATAACGGCCAAAATATGCTTGATACGAATAAAACAAAGGCATTTGATATTATTGCTAGTGTTTATATGTTTCGGAAACAATTTCAAATCATAACTATCAATCATAGACGACATGAGCGTCCCATGCCACTATGTCGCCAAATATATATATACAAGCAAAACCGCACGATCACGTATTTGGAAATTGGACTTCCGTCATGAACCAAGGCAAAAGATAGTCCTTACCGAATTTGAGACGCTCTAGCCCGCCCTTCAGGAACAGCCGCAACTGCCCCTTGGATCGTCAGGGCCGGTCCACCGATGTGGATTATTATGCCTGAACACTACGTCTCCCCGCCCTTTGGGGCGTAAACGAGCCAACGAATGACTCCATCGGACCCGGATCGTCCGATCAAACCGAGGCGCCTCGCAACAGCAACAACCACATAGGTGAAAAGTATATAAATGTCAGGGCTGGTAGGTCACTGACACCACCCTAGCTAGAAAGAAACGCAGGCCCTCCCTGATGTCCTCTCCCGTTTTAGGTTCATACCGGGGTGTGAGGCTCGCGAATTCACGTTATACACAAAGCTACGCCATACAGGCGGTGCTTTGATCATCACCACAAGACTTTGCTTTTTAACAGAAGTCCTGATCACTGCATCTTAGCATGCCACACAGGCAATTCATGCCATGCGACTGATGTCCATCGATATACAACCTCTGAGCTCGTGCGTCTCAGAGAAGGGCGTTAAGCAGAAGAATAAGTTCTCCGCCGCCAAACAGATGTATATTTAATAGAGATCAATCAACACAGAATAAAATCCAATGTCAGACACACAGTCCATTTACAAATCCGTTCTGGGTCTGAACGAAACCGAAGGCACTAAATACCTCGCAAACCCATCGATCACCACGTACGTCTGGACGATTACCACTCATTATCCATATTTCGGGATGCCTCCCAATCAGGACCTCGGTTACCATCCAAACGAGGTGAAGATCTCCGGTCTTCGACCATCGTCTTCATCTTCGACTTTCAATCGTCGGTCAATTATTTGAAATGAGAATTAACTCGGCCTTCTCAAATAATTCACGTATATTTAGAATTTCAAATCAATTTATTTCAATGGTTAAATTATTCGACAACACCAATTGTGTTCTTTTAATGTAATTTTCACACCAAACACATTCAACCATCAAAAGCCACATAAATCGAACAAATTCAGTTTCTTTCCATTCCATATTGTTTCCAATATTTTATAACGATTTATCGCTATTTTTATTTATTTTAAAATAGCCCATTTATTCAAAACGACGCTTCGGGCCATAACGCGGCCGTGGCGCTGTTTTTCTTCAGATTTGATTTACACATATCTGAAAATCTAACCGTTGGATCTTCACAAAATTTACATCATTAGAAAGGTCTTTTCAAAACGAATCCAACGGTTCCAGTTTCGGGAAAATCCGACGGTCGGATCTCCCGGTACAATCGTTTGAAGTTTCGATTTCAAAATACGAACTACAGCGTCGTTATTCGATTAAATAAAATTATATTTATATTTATATATAAATATAATCGTTTCTGGCGCTGTTTTTCTTCAGATTTGAATTAAACATTCCAGACAATCCAACCGTTGGATTTTTACAAGGTTGGTGCCGTTGGAAAGATTATTCCAAGGCGAACCCGACGGTTGAGGTTTCGGGAAAATCCAATGGTCGGATTTCCCGCACTAGTTGTTTGAAATCACGGTTTCAAAATACGAACTGCACGGCCTCGTTTCGTTTTAATTTTATTTATATTTATATATTTATATAAATATAGTTCATTCAATGATTTCAATATCGTTTTCACTTCAAAAAAATTTCTAACACCTTAAAATTTTGGAAAATTTCGCCATAACCTCCCCTGCACCGGGAGCATCGGGAAATCGCAAATAGCGTTCCCGGTCCTTCTAATCTCAAAAAGAAAAAGAAAAAGCCAAGCGGCTAGCCAACAGGCTCATAAAATCATCACCCAAACAAAGCAGTAAATGTGTACCTATTTGTCGGGCACAAAATTTTATTCCTCTTCTCTAGCCCCTTTGCTATAACCTGTTCAATGAATATGCATGCACATATATATATAGTTCATATCATTTATCATTTTCTATTCAACTTCACATTTGATTTCTATTTGGTTTAAAAACACCATTCATTCTAATATTACATAAATAGGTGCAAATCATTTCATTAGCTAATTAATGAATATTTCAACTCATATATGTTTATTTTGAACAAGTGGCTATTTTTAACACTTCACATTTCAACGATTTATGCATACAATAAAAATGTGATTTTTATTGTAAAACAATTCATTTCAAAACACTATTTTTCTATATAGTTCAAGTTGGTGATAAAAATGGGATTTTTATCCTAAAACGATTTCTTTTTAAAACGAGATTATTTTACACAGTTCATATAGTCGATAAAAGGTGATTTTTATCATCAAACAATTTATTTCAAAATATGAATACCATTCAACACATGAATTTCTAATCAACGAATGAATATCAATTCAACACATGAATGTTTTCTATTCAATGAATAAATATAGTTTAAGCATATGAAAATAATCAAACACACGAATATTATTCAAAATTTCGGCAGCATAACGGCAGGGTAGTTAAACCGGGACCGTCCCTAGTACGGTTCCTCGCTCTACCTTAAAACCTCGCGGTTTTTGACAATGGGGTTCATGCATCTAGTTCGCACGCAGGCGGCATGTATATATTTATTTCATTTCCACAAACTAATCATATGTGGTTTCAACCAAATATTTCACAACCACAAATGGGTATTTTTCAACCACAAATCAACCAATATCAATCACAAACAATCCCAAACAATCATTCACTATCAATCAATTTTCACAACAATTTCAACCAATAAATATCGTCCATGGTTTGTGGACGAGGGGCGTATATATATATATATATATATATATATATATATATATATATAGCAATTTATATATATAGCTATTCACTTTCATTTCACACACATATAATATTTTTAAATCAGAAATCTCACCAATAGCTATCCAACTTCTTGACTCTTCCTTTACAGAAATCTTCGCCTTTTTTCGCTTTCGCCCGTATTCTCTACACATGTAAAAATCGAATTTTTACTATGCTATTCAATATATAAAAATCTGATTTTTACTTCGACTTTCAATATATAAAAATCTGATTTTTACTTTTTAAAGTTCAAATCTTTTTCCATTCTAAAGCTCAAACCTTTTTCTCTTTGAAGTTAAAACCTTTTTCTTTTTAAAGTTTAAACCTTTTTCTAAAAATCGGTTTTTACTTTTACATAATTCAGTTTTTACTTTTATAAAAAAATCAGTTTTTACCTTTACATAATTCAGTTTTTAACCTTTCTAAAAAAACAGTTTTTACTATTTTAAACAAATCAGTTTTTATTTTCTAAAAAAACAGTTTTTACTATTTTAAACAAATCAGTTTTTATTTTCTAAAAAAACAGTTTTTACTATTTTAAACAAATCAGTTTTTATTTTCTAAAAAAACAGTTTTTACTATTTTAAACAAATCAGTTTTTATTTTTATAAAAAATCAGTTTTAAACCCTAAAAGAATCGGTTTTAAAAATCATTTTAAAATCAGTTTTTAATCATTAAAAATAAAATAGCAAAACGAAAAAACTTACAGAGGGGGGGGGGGTCTCGCAGATCGTCGGAGGGCTTCTCGAGGGCGGCGAAGCTAGGGTTTCGAACGAGGGAGGCGGATGCGTCGCGAGCTTCGAGGTGGGCGGACGCTTCGCGAGCTTCGAGCTGGGCGGACGCTTCGCGAGGAGGAGGAGCTGGATCGGCGCGCGGTGGGGGGGTTCGGCGGTCGTCAGGGCGGTGGCGTCGCTGCTGGTCCGTCCTTCTTCTCCTTTTTTTTTTATTTTTTTTTGTTTACTGATTAATGAAGTCGGGGGGGGGGGGGGCAGAACGGAGATAAAGAGAGGGAATGAATTTTTTTTATTATTTTTTTTTTTTATTATTTAATTTTTCAAAAGGGTTGACTTTTACATACGACCTCGAAACGAGGCCCACCGCCTGTCGTCCATAGCGTTTCACCCCCATTCTGAACACAATGGGATATGTATCGTAAGCTGATTTGATCGTTACAATCAGTTTCCTTTTGAATTTTCATTTAAATCACTATATTGAATTTTAAACGCACATTTCAAATTACCGGGGTCACATACTAACTAGAAAAATTCCAGAAAAATATTTTCTAGCTTCGTATTGATGATACGGTCCTAACAAAACTAGTTTCGTCAAATTCTGAGACCGTTTGAAAAATGGCCAATTTCCAGTCGATTAAAATCAACAAAAACTGGTCAAACGCGTTTTCCTTTGCCACGCTCACATATTGATTCGAAAAATTATGAAATTTGAAACCTAACAATAACTTGACCCTGCGGATCCAACAAAAGTGGTTTCGTCGAAATCCGAGGTCATTTGCAAAATATCCATTTTTAAGGGCCTGAATTCCATAGCGACTATTCAGAATTTTCAACTGGACATATCTTTTGATTCCCGCTATCAAATTTTGATTGGTCGGATTCGTTAGAACGATATTCACTAACAGATTTAAATACTTTTGGTTTCACTAAAATCCGGATTGTTTTGCACCCGGTATATTCAATTGAAGTTTGAAATCGAATTATCGAACTACCGCGCCATTTTCAATTCTATATATAATTATAATTAATTATATTCGTTTTCAATTGCCGATTCAAACTTAGTTTTCATCGCCATTATCTAAAATATTTATTTTAAATATTTAAAATCCATTATTTTAGCCAATTTAAAATTTTTAAATTGGTTCAGATTTTCTGGGTCGTTACAATCTCCCCCACTTAAAACTTTTCGTCCCCGAAAAGGAATAAAGCCGAAAGTGGTTTGATAAATCTACAATCACAAAATACAACAACCAATTTGTTTTTAATATTTCAAAAATATACTAATCTATTTTAATACTCCTTTTAAAAATCATTCAGACTATAGAATTAAAAGTGTATATCTACAAAAAGAAAATATCAATAGAGTAGAGAATTGAATGGTAATGCAAAGTAGGGTAAATGTACCTTGCACCAGAGTCAATCAGAGATATCTACTCGGCATCTAGGATAAGCTTTCTGAATGCTCTCCTCAGTTTCCCAAGTACAATCTCGCGGATCTCCACTCCATTGCACTTTGACTAAGTGAACCTTCTTGTTTCTCAGCTCTTTGGTTTCTTTGCCGATGATCTTTAGCGTCTCTCTTCTCAAAGATAGTTCTGGAGTAATTTCAATATCTTGCTGAGCTGCTTCTTCCACGATCAAGTCTGGATCATGAACGTGCTTTCGAAGTTGAGATATATGAAATACATCATGAACCCCAGGCAACCAATTAGGAAGTTTGACCTTGTAAGCGAGAGTCCCAATCCGTTCCAGAATAGGAAACGGACCAATGAATTTGGGTGCCAACTTTCCAGTTTTACCGAACAGGATAACTCCTCTCATCGACGATACTTTCAAATATACATAGTCGCCAACTTCAAAGGATATATCTCTTCTTCTATCGGCATAGCTCTTTTGTCAGCTTTGAGCGGCGAGTAATCGCTTCTTAATAAAATCGACTTTGTCGGCAGCTTCTCGAATCATATCAGGACTCAACACAAGTCTATTTCCAGGTTCGACCCAACAAGCAGGAGATCGGCACGGTCTACCATACAATGCTTCGAATGGTGACATTGTCAGACTCGCCTGGTAGCTGTTGTTATAAGAGAATTCAGCCAAATGCAGATGGTCTTCCCATGATCCACCGAAATCTAGAATACAAGCCCGCAATAGATCTTCTAAAATGCGATTCACCCTCTCAGTCTGACCGTCTGTCTGAGGATGATAAGCGGTGCTCATGTTTAACTTCGTTCCCAGCTCGACTTGAAATGCTTCCCAGAATTTGCTAGTGAATATTGTATCTCTATCACTTACTATACTGAGCGGCACTCCGTGCAGTCTAACTATTTCCCTGAAGTAAATCTGCGCCAGACTCTGAGCAGTTCTATTTGATTTGACAGGTATGAAATGGGCGGTCTTCGTGAAGCGATCTACGATCACCCAAATACTGTCATTTCCTTTCTTGGTTCTGGGCAAACCATCGATGAAATCCATAGAAATATGTTCCCACTTCCAGCCAGGAACTTCTAGCGGTTGTAATAATCCAGCCAATTTCTGTTGGTCACTTTTAACTAGCTGGCAAGTAGGGCATCGACTCACATATATCGAGATGTCTCTTTTTAACGACTTCCACCAGAATGTGCGTTTGATATCGTTATACATTTTATTCACACCTGGATGGATACTGAGCTTAGATTTGTGGCATTCATCAAGCACCTCTCTTCTGAGTTCAGGAATATCTGGAACGCAAATTCGCCCTTCTAACCTTAGAATCCCTTCGCTGTCTAACTGGAAATCCGAAGCATTGCCTTCACGAATTCGCTGACTTATTCCTTTGATAAATTGGTCGTTTTCTTGGAGAGCCGATATCTTATCAATCAACGAAGTCGCAATGACGAAACTGGCGATCATCTCATTCTTTCGGCTTAACGCATCGGCCACGACATTGGCTTTCCCTGGAGTGTATATAATTTCAAAGTCATATGCTGCAAGAAACTCCAGCCAACGCTGCTGCCTCAAATTTAAGTCCTTCTGAGTAAACAGATACTTTAACGACTGGTGATCTGTAAACAGTTCAAATCTCTCGCCCAGAAGATAGTGTCTCCAGATTTTCAAAGAGAATATGATAGCCAATAACTCAAGATCATGAGTTACATAGTTTTTCTCGTGTGGCTTCAGTTGACGGCTAGCATAAGCAATCACTTGGCCTCTTTGCATTAACACTGCCCCAAGGCCTTCTCTAGAAGCATCAGTCCAGACTTTTAGATCTTGGTTGCAATCGATGATGGTTAACACTGGAGCTGTCGTTAATCTTAACTTTAGCTCTTCGAAAGCCTCCTCACTCTCTTGAGTCCATTTGAATTTAGAATGCTTCTTTGTAAGCTTCGTTAAGTGACCAGATATCTTCGAAAAGTCTTTCACGAACTTTCGGTAATAGCTAGCCAATCCGAGAAAACCGCGGACTTCAGTGGGAGTACTGGGCTGTTTCCAATTCTGAATAGCTGTGATTTTGCTTGGATCCACAGCGATTCCATCTTTCGATACGACATGGCCCAGAAATTTCACTGCATCTTGCCAGAATATACATTTGGAAAACTTGGCTTTTAATACATTCCGTCTGAGAATTTCTAACACTTGTTCCAGATGCTTTTCATGTTCGGCCTTTGATTTAGAGAAGATTAGAATATCATCAATAAAAACCAGAACAAATTTATTCAATACTCCTCTGAATACTCGGTTCATCAGATCGACGAAATAAGCTGGAGCGTTACATAAGCCGAATGGCATTACTAACCACTCGTAGAATAGGTCCGGGCCTTTGAACGCTGTCATTGGAACACACTCTTCGGCAATTCGAAGTTGATGGAAGCCTATAGCTAGGTCCATTCGTGAAAATACTTGTGCTCCATTTAATCGATCCAACAAATCATCAATCCGCGGCAATGGATATTTGTTCTTTATGGTCTGCTTGTTTAGATCACGATAATCCACACATAGACGTAGAGTACCGTCAGATTTTGGGACAAACACCACTGCTGCACCCCAATCAGAGAAACTAGGCCTGATCAGACCTTTCCATACTAGCTGTCTTGTTTGATTGTCTAATTCCTCTTTCTCTTTCAAGGACATTCTTCGAATAGCGTGAACTACCGGCCTTGCATTTGGAATTAAAGCAATTTTGAAATCTATTTCTCTCTGCGGAGGTAAGCGAACAACTTCCTCGAACACATCCGCATAGTTCTTGACGACAGGAATGTCTTTGATGAGGTCAGGAATATTCTCAGTGATTTCAGGGACATTTTCAATTTGGGCTGGAGAAACATTCAAAGCTGCCCAGAAGTCTTTTCTATTAGCATTCTGACCTTCACAGGGAATGGTTATATAACCCCCTGATTTAATCTTAGCTCTAACAACTCTCTCGGCGCATCTAACCTCTGCTTCATATTTGGTTAGCCAATCCAATCCCAAAATAAGATCGAATTCATCAAAATTCATGACGACAGAGATAATAGGGAATTTATAGCAAGAAAAAGAGACGGGTACTGCACAAATCCAACTGAGATTGATAGATCCCCCGACCGGATTTTGGACAGTCATTGGTTCCTTGAGCTTCCTCAAATTCAAATCTAGCTTCTTAGCGGCACCCTTTGAAATAAAGCTTCGCGACGCACCTGTGTCAAACAGTACTTTAAATGGAATGTTTTTGACAGTTAGCGTGCCTTCTAAAACATCCGCCCTTTCTTGACTAGCTGAGGGCTCAGAAGTTTTTGCTACTTCATTCACTCGAACTATTTCAGTCTTCTTCCTCTTCCAGCAGTCTTGCTTTACATGACCAAACTGATGGCATTGATTGCACCTTTGATTTCCTTGAAAATCCTTCTTGGGCTTAGATCCACTCTTTCTTTGTTCGTTCCAAGATTTGCAACTTATCGCCAAATGTCCTTTTCTATTGCAGCTTGAGCACGTGGCGGTCGTTATTCGTTCGTTCCCAGATTCAGCCCTTTTTCTCTTGGCACTGGGCTTCTTACAGACTTCAGATCTTGTACTGGCTTTAGGAATATCAGTTTCCAACTCTTTTATGTCACTAGAACTGACTTCTTCTTCGTCGCATAACATTCCTTTCTTATGGAGATCTTCATACTGATAGGCCATATATATCATTTCAGAAAAAGGAAGCTTCACATGCCCCAATACTTTATTCTGGTATTTCCTTTGAAGTCCTTGAATAAATCTCATATTTTTCCTCTTCGGATTTTGAATTAGATGAGGAGCAAAGTGAGAAAGTTCATTGAATTTCTTATGATATTCGGGAATGGTCATATCACCTTGTATTAGATAAGAAAATTCATCACATAGTCGCTCAGTTGCTTCGGGAGGAGTAAATCTTTCCAAGAAAATCACTTTGAATCTGTCCCAGGTGATATCACCTTCTGGATTATCCTTAATAACTGAATCCCACTAGAACAAAGCTTCTTCTTTGAGTGCCCAGGAGGCCAGTAATCTTTTCTGGTCATCTCTCAGCTTTAATGCTTCGAAGATTTTCTCAGCCGAGCGAATCCAAGCTTGTGTCTTCATAATAGATTCTTCACCCTTAAAGGGTTTTCCACCCAGATTTCTATATTTCATGAATAGAGCTTCTATATCCGGATCAATATTACTTCTTCTGTTTCTGACACTCATTTTCTAGTTCTTCTGCAAATAGCAGATCAAGTGTCAGGTCAACAGAAAAGATATTTCAAAATATAGAGACAAATACTTGAATGTAAATGTGTCTATCGAGGTGTAATTTCATTCTGCTTTACTCATACTAGGATATTACTAATCCTATCTGTATTGAGTTACTCGTCCTAGAACACTACTGGTTCTATTTCTGACGAGTTCGTTCAAATGTTATATTCCAGAACTAAACTTAACCAAAGCTCTGATACCACGATGAGACGACCCGATTTCTCGTTCTCACGGAAACAAGGTTATCTTTGGAATATAACACAGAAACATGCAATAGCAGAACAGAATTAAATAAATACACCAGATATGAACAACAAAATATACTGGATAAAATTAATCATCAGAGTTACACAGTATACAGGATCTTACTTAGTACAAATAGAGTTCAGCTATACATAAATGTCTATAGCGGAAATAAACAAAATATGTACAATAGGAGCTGAACAGCATAAAAAGAATAAATGATAGAATCCATCTTCAGCTCCAGCTATCCAGAAAAAGAACCAGCTAAACCTGAATACAAGGCTGCCGTGTAGAAAAAGGGGCACCCGAGTTTGAAAGTGAAACAAACTACGAGTCAGTCATGGGACTGGTATGAGAAATCCACTCAACACATATATAATTGGCTAATCACAGGACCACGCCACTTTCGCGGAACGGGTTTACTCCATTGGATTGCCAGTGCTTTAAAACAAATCTTTCTTTTAAACATCGCTATGCTTTTTATAAAAATGAAGCCGTTATAAGACTCAGTTCCCATCACACAATGCAACGCAAACCGGAGGATAGAGTTTTACCTTATAACGGCCAAAATATGCTTGATACGAATAAAACAAAGGCATTTGATATTATTGCTAGTGTTTATATGTTTCGGAAACAATTTCAAATCATAACTATCAATCATAGACGACATGAGCGTCCCATGCCACTATGTCGCCAAATATATATATATAAGCAAAACCGCACGATCACGTATTTGGAAATTGGACTTCCGTCATGAACCAAGGCAAAAGATAGTCCTTACTGAATTCGAGACGCTCTAGCCCGCCCCTCAGGAACAGCCGCAACTGCTCCTTGGATCGTCAGGGCCGGTCCACCGATGTGGATTATTATGCCTGAACACTACGTCTCCCCGCCCTTTGGGGCGTAAACGAGCCAACGAATGACTCCATCGGACCCGGATCGTCCGATCAAACCGAGGCGCCTCGCAACAGCAACAACCACATAGGTGAAAAGTATATAAATGTCAGGGCTGGTAGGTCATTGACACCACCCTAGCTAGAAAGAAACGCAGGCCCTCCCTGATGTCCTCTCCCGTTTTAGGTTTATACCGGGGTGTGAGGCTCGCGAATTCACGTTATACACAAAGCTACGCCACACAGGCGGTGCTTTGATCATCACCACAAGACTTTGCTTTTCAACAGAAGTCTTGATCACTGCATCTTAGCATGCCACACAGGCAATTCATGCCATGCGACTGATGTCCATCGATATACAACCTCTGAGCTCGTGCGTCTCAGAGAAGGGCGTTAAGCAGAAGAATAAGTTCTCCGCCGCCAAACAGATGTATATTTAATAGAGATCAATCAACACAGAATAAAATCCAATGTCAGACACACAGTCCATTTACAAGTCCGTTCTGGGTCTGAACGAAACCGGAGGCACTAAATACCTCGCAAACCCATCGATCACCACGTACGTCTGGACGATCACCACTCATTATCCATATTTCGGGATGCCTCCCAATCAGGACCTCGGTTACCATCCAAACGAAGTGAAGATCTCCGGTCTTCGACCATCGTCTTCATCTTCGACTTTCAATCGTCGGTCAATTATTTGAAATGAGAATTAACTCGGCCTTCTCAAATAATTCACGTATATTTAGAATTTCAAATCAATTTATTTTAATGGTTAAATTATTCGACAACACCAATTGTGTTCTTTTAATGTAATTTTCACACCAAACACATTCAACCATCAAAAGCTACATAAATCGAACAAATTCAGTTTCTTTCCATTCCATATTGTTTCCAATATTTTATAACGATTTATCGCTATTTTTATTTATTTTAAAATAGCCCATTTATTCAAAACGACGCTTCGGGCCATAACGCGGCCGTGGCGCTGTTTTTCTTCAGATTTGATTTACACATATCTGAAAATCTAACCGTTGGATCTTCACAAAATTTACATCATTAGAAAGGTCTTTTCAAAACGAATCCAACGGTTCCAGTTTCGGGAAAATCCGACGGTCGGATCTCCCGGTACAATCGTTTGAAGTTTCGATTTCAAAATACAAACTGCAGCGTCGTTATTCGATTAAATAAAATTATATTTATATTTATATATAAATATAATCGTTTCTGGCGCTGTTTTTCTTCAGATTTGAATTAAACATTCCAGACAATCCAACCGTTGGATTTTTACAAGGTTGGTGCCGTTGGAAAGATTATTCCAAGGCGAACCCGACGGTTGAGGTTTCGGGAAAATCCAATGGTCGGATTTCCCGCACTAGTTGTTTGAAATCACGGTTTCAAAATACGAACTGCACGGCCTCGTTTCGTTTTAATTTTATTTATATTTATATAAATATAGTTCATTCAATGATTTCAATATCGTTTTCACTTCAAAAAATTTTCTAACACCTTAAAATTTTGGAAAATTTCGCCATAACCTCCCCTGCACCGGGAGCATCGGGAAATCGCAAATAGCGTTCCCGGTCCTTCTAATCTAAAAGAGAAAAAGAAAAAGCCAAGCGGCTAGCCAACAGGCTCATAAAATCATCACCCAAACAAAGCAGTAAATGTGTACCTATTTGTCGGGCACAAAATTTTATTCCTCTTCTCTAGCCCCTTTGCTATAACCTGTTCAATGAATATGCATGCACATATATATACAGTTCATATCATTTATCATTTTCTATTCAACTTCACATTTGATTTCTATTTGGTTTAAAAACACCATTCATTCTAATGTTACATAAATAGGTGCAAATCATTTCATTAGCTAATTAATGAATATTTCAACTCATATATGTTTATTTTGAACAAGTGGCTATTTTTAACACTTCACATTTCAACGATTTATGCATACAATAAAAATGTGATTTTTATTGTAAAACAATTCATTTCAAAACACTATTTTTCTATATAGTTCAAGTTGGTGATAAAAATGGGATTTTTATCCTAAAACAATTTCTTTTTAAAACGAGATTATTTTACACAGTTCATATAGTCGATAAAAGGTGATTTTTATCATCAAACAATTTATTTCAAAATATGAATACCATTCAACACATGAATTTCTAATCAACGAATGAATATCAATTCAACACATGAATGTTTTCTATTCAATGAATAAATATAGTTTAAGCATATGAAAATAATTCAAACACACGAATATTATTCAAAATTTCGGCAGCATAACGGCAGGGTAGTTAAACCGGGACCGTCCCTAGTACGGCTCCTCGCTCTACCTTAAAACCTCGCGGTTTTTGACAATGGGGTTCATGCATCTAGTTCGCACGCAGGCGGCATGTATATATTTATTTCATTTCCACAAACTAATCCTATGTGGTTTCAACCAAATATTTCACAACCACAAATGGGTATTTTTCAACCATAAATCAACCAGTATCAATCACAAACAATCCCAAACAATCATTCACTATCAATCAATTTTCACAACAATTTCAACCAATAAATATCGTCCATGGTTTGTGGACGAGTGGCGTGTGTGTATATATATATATATATATAGCAATTTATATATATATATAGCTATTCACTTTCATTTCACACACATATAATATTTTTAAATCAGAAATCTCACCAATAGCTATCCAACTTCTTGACTCTTCCTTTATAGAAATCTTCGCCTTTTTTCGCTTTCGCCCGTATTCTCTACACATGTAAAAATCGAATTTTTACTATGCTATTCAATATATAAAAATCTGATTTTCACTTCGACTTTCAATATATAAAAAATCTGATTTTTACTTTTTAAAGTTCAAATCTTTTTCCATTCTAAAGCTCAAACCTTTTTCTCTTTGAAGTTAAAACCTTTTTCTTTTTAAAGTTTAAACCTTTTTCTAAAAATCAGTTTTTACTTTTACATAATTCAGTTTTTACTTTTATAAAAAAAATCAGTTTTTACCTTTACATAATTCAGTTTTTAACCTTTCTAAAAAAACAGTTTTTACTATTTTAAACAAATCAGTTTTTATTTTCTAAAAAAAACAGTTTTTACTATTTTAAACAAATCAGTTTTTATTTTCTAAAAAAACAGTTTTTACTATTTTAAACAAATCAGTTTTTATTTTCTAAAAAAACAGTTTTTACTATTTTAAACAAATCAGTTTTTATTTTCTAAAAAACAGTTTTTACTATTTTAAACAAATCAGTTTTTATTTTTATAAAAAATCAGTTTTAAACCCTAAAAGAATCAGTTTTAAAAATCATTTTAAAATCAGTTTTTAATCATTAAAAATAAAATAGCAAAACGAAAAAAACTTACAGAGGGGGGGGGGGGGTTCTCGCATATCGTCGGAGGGCTTCTCGAGGGCGGCGGCGCTAGGGTTTCGAACGAGGGAGGCGGATGCGTCGCGAGCTTCGAGGTGGGCGGACGCTTCGCGAGCTTCGAGGTGGGCGGACGCTTCGCGAGGGGGAGGAGTTGGATCGGCGCGCGGTGGGGGGGTTCGGCGGTCGTCAGGGCGGTGGCGTCGCTGCTGGTCCGTCCTTCTTCTCCTTTTTTTTTTGTTTACTGATTAATGAAGTCGGGGGGGGGGGGGGGCAGAACGGAGATAAAGAGAGGGAATGAAAATTTATTTTTTTATTATTTTATTTTTCAAAAGGGTTGACTTTTACATACGACCTCGAAACGAGGCCCACCGCCTGTCGTCCATAGCGTTTCACCCCCATTCTGAACACAATGGGATATGTATCGTAAGCTGATTTGATCGTTACAATCTGTTTCCTTTTGAATTTTCATTTAAATCACTATATTGAATTTTAAACGCACATTTCAAATTACCGGGGTCACATACTAACTAGAAAAATTCCAGAAAAATATTTTCTAGCTTCGTATTGACGATACGGTCCTAACAAAACTAGTTTCGTCAAATTCTGAGACCGTTTGAAAAATGGCCAATTTCCAGTCGATTAAAATCAACAGAAACTGGTCAAACGCGTTTTCCTTTGCCACGCTCACATATTGATTCGAAAAATTATGAAATTTGAAACCTAACAATAACTTGACCCTGCGGATCCAACAAAAGTGGTTTCGTCGAAATCCGAGGTCATTTGCAAAATATCCATTTTTAAGGGCCTGAATTCCATAGCGACTATTCAGAATTTTCAACTGGACATATCTTTTGATTCCCGCTATCAAATTTCGATTGGTCGGATTCGTTAGAAAGATATTCACTAATAGATTTAAATACTTTTGGTTTCACTAAAATCCGGATTGTTTTGCACCCGGTATATTCAATTGAAGTTTGAAATCGAATTATCGAACTACCGCGCCATTTTCAATTCTATATATAATTATAATTAATTATATTTGTTTTCAATTGCCGATTCAAACTTAGTTTTCATCGCCATTATCTAAAATATTTATTTTAAATATTTAAAATCCATTATTTTAGCCAATTTAAAATTTTTAAATTGGTTCAGATTTTCTGGGTCGTTACAGATATTATGATTGAAATGTTTTAATTAAAATATATACACACTAATAATAATATCGTATTTTGCGTATTTATCATTTCTTGACCATTATAAGGTAAAACCCTATCCTCTGGTGTGCGTTCCATTGTGTGATGGGACCTGGGTCTTATAATGGTTTCATTTTTCTAAAAAGCATTGCGTTATTTGACGATTTACTTTAGTTATGCACTAGCAATCCAAAGGAGTAAACCCGTTCCGCGTTAGCGGCGTGGTCCTGGGATTAGCCTTCTATTTAGGTAATTTAGGTTAAGAATTCTCACACCAGTCCCACGACTGGCCTGTAGTTTGTTTCACTTTGCAAACTCGGGTGCCCTCTTTCCACATGGGCAGTCGAGTAGCTCATTTAGCAGATATATTAAGCAAAGATCCTGGATTGAAGACTGAAGCTGTGGCCAGAATGTTGATAGCCCTCCACTGAGATTAGTTCCGCTGAAATGTATTAATTTTTGTAATTTATCTTCCGTTGTAATATTATCCAATGTACTCTGATATATATTATGTACTCTGATGTAACATTTATTATGATGTTATAAAAGTCTTCTGTATTTGTTCTAATGTGTTGTATGCCCAAAGTTGATGTATCCGCAGATTTCCATTCTTTGGTTCAGACCTGTGTGGTTTATGGTCGATCCAGAGGGTGGGAATTTCCGGGTTATCACAGTTGGTATCAAAGCTCTGGTTAGCTCAAATCTTTGGGGTACAACTCGTTAGAACTGAACAAAAGACTCATCAGAGGTAGGATTAGTAATGTCCTATAAAACAGAATTCTCATTAGAGATGGGGTTAGTAATGCCCTAGAATGAGTTCAGAGTGAAAAGTCTATAATTAACGTACTTGTAATTATATATATAATTCGATTTTAGAAAATATGATTTTTGAATACATGAAAGTCATATATTTTGAAAATATAATCAACTAATTGATTAGAAATTGTATTGTGTGAATTTAAATTCATCTAATTAAATTATTAAACAATAAAAGAATGAAAATTAAATTGGTTGAGTAAACGACTTTTAGCTTCATTTCCTTTTCGAGGACGAAAAGATTTTAAGTGGGGGAGATTGTAACAACCAGCAAATTCTGAACCAATTTAAAATTTTATTTTAGAAAATTTTAGTGAATTTTAAGAATATAAAATAATTTATTTAAATAATAATGGGTAAAATTTATTTTAATTGAAGTTAAAACGAATAAATTTAATTTAATTATAAAACGAGCCTGAAATGGCGCGGTAGTTTGAAAATTTAATTTTAAACTTTGACTGAATGTACAGGATTCAAAATAAATCAGAATTGAGTGAAACCAGAAATATTTAAATCTGTTTAATCATATCTTTCTAACGAATCTGAAAAATTGAAATTTCATAACGGAAATCAAAAGTTATGGCTAGTCTAATTTTTAGAAAAGTCGTTGTAGAATTTAATTATATATAATATATATGGCCCAAATGGCTACTTTTCAAATACGAAGGAATTTGGACTCGAAACCACTTCCATTGAGTCCGGAATGATGTTTCTGCATTCAAAAAGTGTAAACACTTATATATTTCTAGTTTCGTAAATTATTTGTTTAAAAATGTATTTTTAATATTAAACATATAGTCCTTGAAAATAGTCATTTTTCAAACGACCTCCGTTTTCGACGAAACTACTTTTGTTGGATCCGGAATGTCAAATTATTGTTAAGGTTAATTTTTCATAATTTTTGGAATTATTTTGTGGCCGTGGTAAAAAGATTTCCGTTTTGTCAATTTATAGTAAATTTTAAACGACTTGAAAAAGGTCATTTTTCAAATAGTCCCAGAATTCAACGAAATTGGTCTCGCTAGAACCGTATCGTCATAAGAAAGCCAATTTTTTTTTTATATATAGAATTTTCGGAATCCGTATGTGGCCCCGGCATATCTAAATGTACGGTAGAAATTAAATTATTTATTTAATATTGTATTTTTAAATTAAAACCGAAAAAAAACATATAAATATCAGAATTGGAGCCCAGGACATAGCCCATCGCGTTCAGAAGGCCTCAAAACGTTACGATCGACAGTAAGCAGGCCCAAATCGAAGAAAGTCCGAAAATCCACCTTTTTAGCACAAATTTCGAGATTTATTAATAAAATAATATTTAAAAATCGGGCTGAAACCCCAATGGCAGCCGCCGCCCAGAATTCAAGGGCTGAAATCATCCGATTTTCAAATGCTTAGATCTCTCAATCTGTTCAACGAAATTTGACGTATGATATACCAAATCAAAGAGAATTCAGAGAGCTTTCCATCCATGCGGTCAGGATCGGGTTTTGATTCACGGATTTTGAGGATTTTGGCTGAAAACGTGGCATTTTTGGGTGGGTTTTGGTGAATGATGGGGAGGCCGAGCGGCAAGGGGTTAGTGGTGCTAGTAGGTGTTGGTATGAGCTTCGATGTGGTGCAATCTGATCGATGCTAAGATGAACGGAGAGAGGTGCGTTTTTGGCCAAGGAAGAGGAAGATGGATTCGGCCGTGGCAAGTAGGAGGGAAGAAGAAGGTCCGATCCTTCTTATTTTAATATTATTTTATTATTTATTATTTTATTTTTCCAATCTTTAAAAATCCATAACTCTTTCATACGAGGTCCGTTTTACAAACCGTAAGTTGCGTTAGACTCGTCTTTCCGAGAGCTTCGCGATGGCGCAGACAGCAGCTGAAACGGAGACAGTCAAATTTCGGCCAAAATTCAATGTGAGAATTCAAATTCTATTATTTAATTAATTATTAATTAATTTTCTCGTGTTAAAAATTATTGTATTATTGTGTTAATTTGGATCTGAAATGTTTTAGTTGGATAGATGATTGATTGTTGCTTGTGGTATGATTTGTTGTTTGTGACATGTTAGATCCGCATTGAAATTGCTATATTATTGAATTCTATTTGGGATTAGAAAATTAAATCTAAATTTAGATTTAAATCATATTTTTGTATTGAAAATAAAAAGATGAAAATTTTACGATGTAAATAAAATGATAATATTTTTTTGTATTGTAAAAAAAAAAAAGAAGAAAAAGATCATATTTTTAAATGGAAATAAAAAGATAAATTTTTACGGTGTAAATAGAAAGGTGATAAATTTTTACATTGTAAAATATTAAAAGGTAATATTTTACGATTAAATATTAAAAGACGATGTTTTTACATTAAAATATAAAAGTTGATATATTTACACCGTAAAATATAAAGGTTGATATTTTTACATTATAAAAATAAAAAGTTGATAGCTTTACATTGTAAACATAAAAGTGAATATTTTTACATTGTAAGTAAAAGAACGAAATTTTATGATATAGAATAAATTACATTTTTATTATGTAATGTACGAATGAATTTACACCGTATGAAATAAAATTACATTTTATTATGTAATTTATGAATGAATTTACTCCGCATGAATGAAATTTCATTTTATTTGGTAATGTATATGAAATGAATGTATGAACTTGCTTTGTAAATTAAAAATTACATTTTTATAGGTAATTAAAATGTGAATTTACACGGTATGATAAAAATTACATTTTTAGATGTAATTTAGATATGAATTTATGTCGTATGATAGGAATTACATTTTTTCTATGTAATTAAATATGAATTTCCATCGCATGATGAAAATTACATTTTTCTATGTAATTTAAAATTGAATTTGTACCACATGATAAAAATTACATTTTTCTATGTAATTTGGATGTAAATGAGAACGGTAAAATAAAAATGACATTTTTCTATGTAATTTATATATGAGTTATATTGGTATGATAAAAATTACATTTTTCAATGTAATTAGAATTTGAATTTGTATTGCATTATAACAATTACACCTCTTTATGTAATTGAGACATGAATTTACAATACAAAATAAAAATTACATTTTTATATGTATTTAGAAATGGGATTTGCAAATAAAATTAAAACTTACATTTTTATATGTAATTTAGGATGAGATATACAATTGTAAAATAAAATTTACATTTTTATATGTAGTAAGAAATTGAGAATTCGCATTGATATTAAAATAACACTTTTGTTAAAGATATTGCATTAGAATAAAAGATAATTTTTGTCGCTTTTTCTTTTTAGAATTAAAAAGCATATTTTGTCACCTTTTCTTTTTAACATGAAAAGGGTCATTTTTGTCGCTTCTTCTTTTTAACATTAAAAGAACATTTTTATGTCATGTTTCTTTTTAGCATTAAAAGAAGCATTTTTGTTGTTTTTCTTCTTAAAAAAAAAGAATATTTTTCTTTCATCTCTTGATGTTGAATATTTTATCGTCATTATTGAATGTGGTAAAAATAGAATAGTTAATGTTGAATATTTTATCGTCATTTTGAATGCGATGAAAATAGAATGGTTAATGTTGTCATTTTTATCGACTTTTTTAGGGCGATAAAAATAGACAATGTTCGTGATTCATTTTTATCGACATTTTAGTGCGATAAAAATAGAAAATGTTAGTGATGCATTTTATCGACTTTTTTGGTGCGATAAAAAGAATATATTTTTGTGTAACATTTTATTTGTCTTTCTAGAGACAATAAAAAGAATAGAATTAAAGAATTACATTTTTATGTAAAACTGCTTTCATTGAAAAGAATAAATATAGAAAATGAGATTTTTTTATTTGTTAATAATAAACAATGAAAAGGGGATATTTACATTTTGATGTAAATAAACAATAATAAAAAAATTTACATTCAAAATGTAAGTTAGAAATAAAAGGATTGTTTGCATTCTACGATGCAAACGAAATATAGAAAATAGAAAATACATTTTTATTTGCATCCTATCATGCAAATAAAATAAAGAGATAAAATTTCATTTGTTGTTTGCAACCTTAGTTGCAAACAAACAAGAAGATAAAAATTACATTTTTGTTTGCAAATTTAGATGCAAACAAATTTATTAAAAACAGAAGTTACATTTTTGTTGAAATTTTCAAATGTGAACAAAGCATTAAAGTAAAAGTTACATTTTTATTTATTTATTTACTTCACTTGATGTAAATAAACATAAAATAAAGAGTTGTTCTTTTATTTACATTTCTTGAGGTAAATAAAAATAGAAATTTAATATTACACTTTTATTTGCTTTACTCAACGCAAATAAAACAGGAGAATAAAAGAAATATTTTCATTTAAAATCCTTAATGCAAATAAATTATGAAATGAATCTTTATTTGCATTCTCTATAGGAAATAAAGCATAAAATGAAAAGTTATATATTTTGTTATTATTTGTATTCCCTATTACAAACAGATTATATCTTTCTTCTCATTTATTTATAATGAAAGGAATTGAAATAAAAGATTATATTTTTATCGTCATTTTAGATGCGATAAAAGAATAGAAATAAAGTGTAACAGCCCGATATTTTTGACCGTTCAAATCGACAATGATCCTCAATGTCGACATGAACAAATCAAAATAAGGATAGTTATTGGGATTTATATAAGAAAAAAGAAGAGAAGAAGAACAAATACAGAATCTCGCAGCGGAAGGTCAAAATATAATAAATAAATAACAATTCATGAAGCTGTTAAAACATACATTTTATTATATTTTACAATGATTATCAGAGTAAATTAACATACAACATACCAATGCATTGCAGCGGAATAATAATAATAATACGTTTGTTGAGCTCCATCTTCATCTTCATAATGGAATCTTCAAAGCAATGGAATCTTCGCTAACTGCAGCTCGGTCTGACCCGAGCGTATTGCATAAAAAGAAACACAACAAACACTCGGATCAGAACTAAATCATTCTCATATTAGTTAAATCAAATTTCATGTAATAATATGAATGCAATAACTTAAGAGATGTTACGGGAATTTCCATCTCCTAAGGATCCGTCAAACTAATACTATATAATATAATACGCTATTATAATAATGTCTATGGTTAAATATAACATAATAAAATAATGTAAGCGGGATTACCATTATTACCCTTACACCGTTTATACCGTTGCCGTACAGTTTGCATATAACACACCAGTACGTCGGCGGATAGGGATGCGCCGTGATACGACAACGTTAAATCAAAATCGTAGGGGGCTCGATCAGGATAAATATGACAAGGCATCGAGGCAATACCCATCAGTAGTGATTCTACCGGATTGCTGACCCAGGCCGGTGGTAACGCATAGCCGCAACTACCGCCCACCCCAAACATACCCTAAAATCAAATCAAAGGCGCCAATCAATCACAAAGTATATATATGGTATCGAAGAAGTATGCCTGCTCAGAGTAGCTAACTCAATTAACCTGGGTATGGCTCCTGTTTTAGTCATTTTAATTATGACCCGAAGGTCAAGGCTATCCATCATCGTTCTCTTTCTTCAAATCCAGTAATCGCCTCCAAATCCATCCAACACCATTTCTGGAACTCCACCGCGTACACAGTTGTTAAAGTGGTTTTCGGTATTGGCAGATAGTATGACAATATCCGATCCCGGTCTCTTTAACAACCAAACGTTTACATTTTTCACACCGGTCAGTTCTTTTACATTTCAAAGGGGTTCATACTTCATATCAAAATATTAGATTTTCAAAATCATTCAATATTCAAGATAAAATATTATTCATACTAAAATCTCCATTTAAACCATTTAAAATCTTGAAACAATTCCAACTTTAATAATTTGAATATTAAAATAGTTAACAATATATTTAAAATAGTTTAGATATATAATTGAAATAGTTTGAAAATAAATAGTTTGTAATTAAAATAGAATTTATCAAATTTATTAAATATATAGTTAAAACATTAAGTAATTTATTAAATAAATAGTAAATGTTAAAATGATTTATTTAAAGTAATTTATAAAATAAAATAGTGATAAAGTAAAATAGTTTATAAAATAATTATTATTAAAATAGTTTATAAAATGATTTTGAAATACTATTGTTGGAATTAGAATCGTTTCTCTAACATTTTCAATTAAACTTGAAGTCAAATTTCAAAACTTCAATTCAACCAACTCAATTTTTAATAATTCCACCGATTAAAATTCCAATTTACATTCATTTCAATTCGATCAAATTAATTCAATAGTTACATAATCAAGTTCTCATTTTCAATGATTTCAATTTATAACAAATATCAAGTTCACAATTCATATATAATTCAAACCAATGTTGATTCATAACAAATTTCAAAGGTGGGTGAAACCATTCAATTTCAATAAATTATATTTACATTTTATTTCACTTTATTTAGCTTCATTTACAATACTAATTTATTCTCCTTTTTTTGTTTATATTGTAAAATTCAAGGTTCAAGTTCAAGGAAAAATAAGTTATAAACATCGCTTATTTTGTCTTTAAAACAATATTTCAAAATTCGTGGTTAAAACAAATTTTATTTAACCAACCGGTGTCCGTATATAATTTTCTATCCTACGACCAAGTGATACTTAAATTTTAATTTTAGTATTTAGGGAAAGGATATATCATTTCAATCCAAATCAGGGTCATAGGTATTTATCATTTCAACCGACGTTCTTAATTCATTTTAATGATTAATCCCGGGTTTATTCGATGCCCGTAACATCTAAGGTAAATGATTGGGATAAATCAGCACAAACAATGATCATATATGAATAAATGTAAATAACAGGTAAATTCACCCAATTAACATCAATTTGTCAACATATCAAATTCAAGCCATTCATCACATCAGTACATACAACAGTCTAACATCGTATAAATTTACAAATTATCAGGTGTCAGGTTTTATACAGTAATTAAATGTCGAATTTTAACATAACGGTGAAATTTAAACTAACAGTCAAATTTAATTACGTTATCGATGCAAATCAATATAAATATGTAATTTAACTGTCAAACATCAATCCATACAATCATATCATGACATGATATTAATTTAACTAACAATCAAATATTTTAGTTAGGTGTGAGTTGAACTCACCTTCAGTGGCACAGAAATAGGGACGATAACAGAGAGACGCAGAAATGAACGGCACTGAAACTTCAACGAACTGGACAAACAAATGATGGTTAAAATACGTACAATTTCAGCAGAGTTTGATTTTGAATATATATACATATATATATATATATATGTATATATATATATATATATATTAGGCTAAAAGGTGTATGGCAAAATGGATAAAATGTTACATGCATTTGAATAGCACTTTGCCACCATATATGCTACATGTACAAACGCATGGAACCAATGGTTGCATGGACCTCTTTTTTTTTTTTTTTTTTTTTTAATGAAATACGCATGGCAAGGTGGAACAAAAGGGAAAAAAAATTGATTCATAAAAGTTTAACAAAGCCCAGAACACTTGCAGTAAACTTATTTGAAAAAAGATTCCATATGTGTACCAGTTCATGGCTTCAAGCCATTCAATTAGCATATAGTTCTGGCACAAATGTTTCAGCAAAACAAAGTTTCAGTGAAGTTTAATATATATAAACTTAAAACTAGTGTGCGGGCCAATGTAAATAAAACTTGAAATTTCCACCGTTGCCATTTTAATTAGTGCGCAGGCATCAACTAATAGTCCAGGTTTCAACTTATTTAACACTTTCAAAGTTGGCATAAAAAAACAAAACTTCATGCACTATAAACAACTAAAACTCTAACGTCAAGCACAACGGTTCGGCCATGAGGAGAGGTCGGCTGTAAGGGTTCGGTCGGACTAACATCGGCATGGGTTCAAGCCATCAAGCTGCTAATTTTTTTTCTTTTTCCAAATCCATACACTGAAATAAGGCTTATACGTGGAATTAGGCTGATGTACATCTTCTCTAACTCCTATCCTACCACGCATGCCGTGACAGCAAACACACCCACATATTTTCCCTTTTTAAAATATAAAACCAAACTTATTTTGGTCCATAGCTACCAATGTAAAGTCTTCGCACAACCATTCAGTAAAATATAGTTTTACACAAACTAGACTTTAATTCTCTAAACCCCAAAGTATGCAATATGTTTCAGCAAGCTAAAATGATTCACAGTACTAAATTTTTAAACATAATACACATATAAATTTAGCAAAACAAGAGTTTCATATCTAAAGTATTCATTACTAAAGTTTCAACCATTTTTGAGACAGCAAGACAACTGTAAAAGGAGGAAAACATGGGGTTTCCTATTCTCAGTCTCGGCCAAGGGAATCTCAATTGCAGCAAGTTCTGATTTTTATTTTTATTTTATTTTAAAACAACAGCTCGGTTCTAATCAAACAAGAAGAAGGATAAATAAAGAAATAAAATAAAAGATAAGATCAGTAGATTTACCTTGCGAAGGATTTCTGAGTTTGGAAGAAGAAATGTTTGAAGGAGAGAGCAAACTGGTTTCTCAACAAATGGAACGATTATACATAACGGCGAATAGGTTTACTCATAAAAGGAATAAATAATGTATATAATGGAACCATCGTGTTATCAATTTTTCAAGACCTTTCAAATTTTCTAACGTCATTGATTCCTGAATTAATGGTTGAGTTGTCAAAAGCTTTCCTAATAACCCAAGTTTTAAAAGGAAGGTGATAAATAAATTTTAAATGTTTTTAATGTTCTCATTAACTATCAATCAAATTTTTTATGCGAACGTTAACATATTTTAAACGAAATAAATGTTCATAAATTTATACTTTCAAATTGCGCTAGGAAAATATAAAGTTCCCTATAATTCAACGTTCATATTTAGTTATTAATCATTCTATACTAGAAAAATGTCAACCGTACTTTGCATATACAAATTTCAAAATATTATCATACATACCATATTTTAATATTTCAAATTTATTAATTTAATTTCTTTCTACGTAAAAAATATCATGCGAAATTATGGGATGTTACACTCTCCCCCACTTAAAACTTTTCGTCCTCGAAAAGGCGTAGTAAGAAGGTTGTCAATTCATATAACAAATCATATATATATACATAGTAAACAATAAATGCAGAAATTATATAAGGCTTAACAAATACACGTAACAAACTTCCAACTAGTATTCATTCAAAATTTTAACAAAAATTTCATTCATACTTTTTAATATCAAAATTAAATCTATTACTCTACATTTCGTACGAATATACAATTGATTAACATTTATTGGTAGTATTCACTTTATTGCACATTAGTTGTTTTCATTCTATTTCAATTTGATTCATTTAAATTTTATTAGGTTTATATACATTTATTTTCTTACAATGAATTCATATTCAATTAACGCATATTACCTTATATCCAATCGACTCATTTACAAACATCTATGTTCACTATTTTTGTTTCACTTCACAAATTAGATTCATTACCATATTACATCAATTCCATTTCAATCGGCTTATTTTACCAATTTAAGCCTTTCCAAATTCATTTAATCATTTTCATTAATTTCCATAAATTAAATAAATTTAACAATACGTACACTAGTTTTAATTTATTTACCTTTCTTAGTCGAATTCAAATCCACAACATAACTAATTATATCATTTATTATCAGAATTTATATTTTATTGACACTTATAACCAATCAATTTTGCACGTTCATTATCCATTCTAATACGTGTGCATTATTTAATTGCTTATTCTTATAACATATAACTTCTTAATTAATTGGTAAGTTATTCATGCTATAGAAAAGAATTTATTATTACATAGGTTTCAATGGTTACCATTCATTTCAATTTATTATCCAATTCTTAAGAGTATTATTTTAATTATAACTTATTTTAATTATAACTCTCTTATATTCATAATATTCAGAAGTTTCAAAAGTTTAAGTTTATTTCATTTCATTAACTATTTAAGATTTCAAGAATTAAATTTCGGGTTTCTTTTCAAATCAAATTTTTTTTTTGAAATGTTTCATATAATATATCATTTACATAAAACCATACTGTAAAACGATTTAAATAAAGTTCAATTTTGTAAAACAAAGTACAAAATATTAAATGTCTCCCTCCTTAGACTCTTGAAAATAAACATCGATGATGCGTGCACTCATCACCAAAATCATTTTCAAAGAAAAGAGGGTATACATTTTTTCCAATAATTCATTTAAAACAATTTCTATATGAAACACTTTTAAAATATAAATATATTATTTCAACCATTTGCAAATCACCCGAAATCAAATTCTCAAATTCATATTTTACTTCTTATTTCATTATCAATAAATTTTCAATATTTGATTTTTCTTAAACCAATCAGCAACCAAAGGTTTTAATTATTAATTAATCGAGTAATAGATGATGAAAGCTTAATATTATCATCACTAAAATCAAAATTCATATAATTTAAAATAATTATATATATGCATAAAATATAATTCAAAACAATATTATGTCCATAAGTCCTATTCGAGTGTTTAGAAATCCCTATCGATACATTGGCGTCCCAAGTACCGACCAGAATTCATAAATACTCAACAGAACAAATCAACATAATACAAAACCATTTTATATCAAAATTACAAGTACGCTCTCTCATATGCACTCAAACTCATTCTAGGGTATTATTACCCTATCTCTAATGAGTTACTCCCAAATAGAGCTAAGGTATTCGCTAAACCAAAGCTCTGATACCAAATGTAACAGCCCGATATTTTTGACCGTTCAAATCGACAATGATCCTCAATGTCGACATGAACAAATCAAAATAAGGATAGTTATTGGGATTTATATAAGAAAAAAGAAGAGAAGAAGAACAAATACAGAATCTCGCAGCGGAAGGTCAAAATATAATAAATAAATAACAATTCATGAAGCTGTTAAAACATACATTTTATTATATTTTACAATGATTATCAGAGTAAATTAACATACAACATACCAATGCATTGCAGCGGAATAATAATAATACGTCTGTTGAGCTCCATCTTCATCTTTATAATGGAATCTTCAAAGGAATGGAATCTTCGCTAACTTCAGCTCGGTCTGACCCGAGCGTATTGCATAAAAAGAAACACAACAAACACTCGGATCAGAACTAAATCATTCTCATATTAGTTAAATCAAATTTCATGTAATAATATGAATGCAATAACTTAAGAGATGTTACGGGAATTTCCATCTCCTAAGGATCCGTCAAACTAATACTATATAATATAATACGCTATTATAATAATGTCTATGGTTAAATATAACATAATAAAATAATGTAAGCGGGATTACCATTATTACCCTTACACCGTTTATACCGTTGCCGTACAGTTTGCATATAACACACCAGTACGTCGGCGGATAGGGATGCGCCGTGATACGACAACGTTAAATCAAAATCGTAGGGGGCTCGATCAGGATAAATATGACAAGGCATCGAGGCAATACCCATCAGTAGTGATTCTACCGGATTGCTGACCCAGGCCGGTGGTAACGCATAGCCACAACTACCGCCCACCCCAAACATACCCCAAAATCAAATCAAAGGCGCCAATCAATCAAGAAGTATATATATGGTATCGAAGAAGTATGCCTGCTCAGAGTAGCTAACTCAATTAACCTGGGTATGGCTCCTGTTTTAGTCATTTTAATTATGACCCGAAGGTCAAGGCTATCCATCATCGTTCTCTTTCTTCAAATCCAGTAATCGCCCCCAAATCCATCCAACACCATTTCTGGAACTCCACCGCGTACACAGTTGTTAAAGTGGTTTTCGGTATTGGCAGATAGTATGACAATATCCGATCCCGGTCTCTTTAACAACCAAACGTTTACATTTTTCACACCGGTCAGTTCTTTTACATTTCAAAGGGGTTCATACTTCATATCAAAATATTAGATTTTCAAAATCATTCAATATTCAAGATAAAATATTATTCATACTAAAATCTCCATTTAAACCATTTAAAATCTTGAAACAATTCCAACTTTAATAATTTGAATATTAAAATAGTTAACAATATATTTAAAATAGTTTAGATATGTAACGGCCCAGATTTTTTGACCATTTAGTTATTATTTAAAAATGTTTTTTTTATTATTTTGGAATTCTAAATGGTTTAATTTCAATAATTTTGAATATTTTATGTTATTCCGAAATGGTAGAAATTTAGTGGATCTGCAATATAATGTGAACTAGCAGTATAAAAGGATAAATTTTTAATTAAAAATAGTACGTTTACAAAGGAAGTAGTAGCTAACGAACTCGGATTTCGATGAAATAAGTTTCATTAAATCCGAAATGATGAAATTAGGTAACCAACCAAGTTACGTTAAAAATGGTATCCGTATGTGGAAAAGAAAAAATAAAAGGCCAAAATTTGAACTAAATTTTGACGGTAATTGGAATTTGCTAATGCTAACGGCAAAACTGGAACCTGAGACCTATCCAGGAAAATTCTAAACATAGGATATTAGCTATATATGAAATCTGGGAAAATCCTATAACGGATATAGAAAGTTATTAAGGAAACAAAATTTAAATAAATTATTTGAAAATCTAAACGAACTCCGATTTTTGATTTGAATACATAGGATTGAAGTACGTTAAAAACCGGACCAGATGGTGGAAGAATTTCTGAAAACCGTTATCGTTTGATACTCCAACATGAGACCGGAAGGTGTTGAAACTAACACAAAACACTATTTTGAATTTGAATTTAAATTATTTGAAATTTCAAACAAATTCAAAATTGATATATTTTTATATAGTATTGAAGAGCAAGAAAAATTGAACAACATGGTTGAAAAAGATTTTGGATAAGGTATCAATAAGTAAGTCAAATTAACGTCCTAATAGGGTTGAGAAAACACACTTTACTATTCATAAATTATTAAATTTATTTATAATTTAATAAATTTAAGGATTAATCCTAGCCATCCATTTTCGACCGTTGGATTCGCGCCACCTCAGCAATCCATGTGACTCCTTCGGCTATAAATAGCCCCCCCCCCCCTTCATTTTAAACTCACTCCTCCTCCTCCTCTTTCAAGCTTTGGCAATGGCAGAAATAATAATAAAATATTAGGAAATAGGGAAAAGGGAAGGAAGGGAGAAAGGAGGGCAAGACGGGGAGCTAGGGACTCTTAGGTAGAGGCTTGGGCTTCACCGGGTAAGTTTTTAAATAATATTTATTTATTTATTTGTGTAATATATATATATATATATATATATTATAATTAAAATAGAATTTGTAAAAATAAATATCAGAACATTCTAAGGGTGACAGAGAGGATAGTGTCTAAGGCTTGAGTTTAGAAAATATAGTTTCCTGCTCTCCCTGGCAATCCCTAACTGATCTGACGGATGGGATGATTAATTTAAATTTAAATTTGAAATTTAATTTGAATTTAATTTGAATTTAAAACAGACCAGGGGCATTTTCGTAATTTTTAACTTTAAACTTTAAAGGCTTATAATTTTTTCAAAACAAGTCGGATTTCCACGAAACAAGGACCATTGGATTCTTATCGAAAAATTCTTTAAAATGAGTTGAAGCAGATTTTTGATCCGGGTTAAAATTTTTAAGTTATAATTAAATGAATATTTTTAAATATTTTATTTGAAAATTAAATTAAATTAATATTAAAATGGTTTTTCAATTTTAAAAAAAATTGGATATGGCTAGAGATGGGAAAGTAGGATTTTTTAGAAGGGCAGGGAAGGTAATTTGGCTAATAATGCAATTAGAAATTAATTAAGATAAAAATAATTTAATTAATTAAATTAATTTAGTATTCATTTAAATTAGGTAAATATTGTAAATAGCATAACTTTTGCATACATTAACGAAATTTAACGAAACAGGATCCGTTGGTATCGTATGGACAAGCACTACGCAATGGAACTGACCGCAAGTGGATTGGAGCTCGTTTGGATTTATGGTGAAATTTAACGTCTGAACCAAATCAATGACCGATTATCGTTATTCAACGATAAACCGTCCAAGGTGAGTAAATCTCACTAACTCTGAACACTTTATATTTTTATAAAGTATTTTTAGAATTGATAAATATTGATTGAATTGCTGAGTGTTGATTATTTGGTTAAACTGCTAGTCAGCTGGTTGAAAATACCGATATAGTTATATATATCGTTAACCGATGTTGATTTTGTTTATCAGAATACCTCATATTGAAATGAAATTGATGTGAATTATATTGTGTAACATCTGTGGATGCAGGGAAACAGGTCGGAGGGATCCAACTGGATTCCTCAACATTTATTTACCGTTTTTATATATTCTATTATATGATGTGTTATATCATCTGTCGTTGAACCCGTGTGTTTGGATGATGATCAAACCTTTTGATTTGGTATTTTTATACCATAAATGATAACGGGAAGTGAAAAGAAATTTTCAAAGTATATTTTGAAAATAAATTATTTATATAAAATCAATAGATTTTATATATAAAAAGAAAAGAGTTTCATAGAGGAAAATAATTATAGAATCAAAGAAATCGAGTAAAGGAAAATATTTGTGAAATCAAATATAAAGGAGAAGGTGTGAAAAGAAAAACAAACATAGAGGAAATACATTTGTAAAACAAATGTAAAGGAAAATATTTGCAAATCAAATAGAATAGGGAAAAAGTAGCTATTTGTGAAACCTTTACAAATAGAAATCAAAAGGGAATCATTTGTAAAACGATTACAAATGGAATTGAAAAGCGAATATTCATTTAGGGAATAAAGGAAAGTTAAAAGAGATATTTATGTAGAGAATAAATGGAAAAGCTAAAAGTAATAATTATTTGTTAAATAAATAGAAGTAAAAAGGGAATAGTTATTTGTTAAGTAAACAAATAGAAAAATATTATTCAAAAGAGTTATTCAAAAAGTGTTATTCAAAAGAGAAAATTCAAAGGGGTTACTCAAAAGAGTTAATCAACCAAAGTTAAACTGTTAAAGTTAAACAGTTAGAGTTAAACCAATAGAGTTAATCAGAAAAGTTAGTCAGTTAGAGTTAAACCGTTAAAGTTAAACAGTTAGAGTTAAACCATTAGAGTTAAACTGTTAGAGTTAAACTATTAGAGTCTAACAGTTGGAGTTAATCTATTAGAATTAAACCGTTGGAGTTAAGCTGTTAGAGTCAAACAGTTAGAGTTAGTTAGTTAGAGTTAACCAGTAGAGTAAATCAGTTAGAGTTAAGCGGTTTGAATCAAATCGGACTTGAGTTATTCGAATATAGTAATCGAATAAGGGTTAAGTGAATATTAGTTATTCAATTAGAATTGATCGAATCTAATTATTCGAGATAGAGTTAAAAATAGACAAAGTTATTTAAGGATGAATTTCCATTTAGCACGACTGCTAGCGTAATTCGCAGGGCTGCAGATAGCCTACGGCGGTCGGATGTTTCCTGGGGGAATCAGGCGTAACCATTGTGATCGTTGCGATCTAGAGTCAAGCAAATGGTGTTAAATCAAATAGTAATTAATCAATAGAAGTTAATTAAGTCGAGTTAGTCGAGTATTAGTAAATTAAGTAGGGTTAGTCAAAAAGGGAATTAATCGAATATCACCTATTCGAAGTAGAGTTATCGAATATAGTTTATTCGAGAAGAGTAATCGGATATAGTTCGTTCGAAGTGTGTTAAATCGAATATAGTTATTCGAAGGAGAGAATTATCGAATATGGTTTATTCGAAGTGAGATTTTTCGAATATTAGTTATTCGAAGAAAAGGATTACGAATATTAGTTATTCGAACAGGGGAATCGAATATAGTTTATTCGAAAGAGAATTATCGGATAGTGATTATTCGAGAGCGAATCATACATGGAAATTCGATTATATCGAATCAAGGGAAGTAATGTTTACTTTCCATTTCAAATCAAGTTTTAATTATATGTTAATAAAGTAGTTGGTTGTTTATTTATCCAAATTAAGATATGGAAATATATTTAAGTTGACATATTTTGAAAGCATGGAATTATAACATTTATAGTTATAATCAAATGATTCATTAAAGGAAGTGGATTCATAAATAGAATCCGAGAGTTCGCAAGGAAGTTTCTTAAAGAGTGAAGTTTGAACTTTGTCTATTTCGAAGTTAGAAATGTTGTTCAGTTAAGGTCTGAGAGGTAATTATACCCCAACTTGATTGACTTCAGTTTTAACTAAGAAGTGGATAAGTTCGATAGTGAAAAGTGGTTAAGTGAATTTAGTTAATGAGCATAATGGTCTGTGTTGACATAGCGATGTTTATTCAAACATCTGTTTAAACCCAATGAAGGAGATTTAGAAATGTCTTCCAAATGAAAAATAAGAAATGTTTTCTGAATATAGAAAATGAGAAATGGAATTGTTTTCCATTGTTAATAACGTATATTTTCTAAATATAGTAAATAAGAAATATAGGAAAACAAGAATAAGGAAAAGGGTAAATTTATGATAATTTGATGATGAATGATGATTGATCGATAGAATTTCCATCTGGAAATAATATCGTTGTTTGCACACAGACATGTTTTCATTTGATAGTTAAATCACCGACTATCAAAGTTTTTGACCATTTTACGTTGTTAATATGGAGAGACCGGTTGGATTATTATCCACAGAACCACTCCGTATTGGCATAAGCGATGCGAATCAAGTATGCTGAATATATTGAAGACGGAGTTATGCAAGGGCTATCCTATTTACAGAATAGTGCCTTTGGTTTGTCCAGTCCCGGGACAAACGTGAATGGACGAATGTCTGACAGAGTATATTCAAAGGATCGCGTAAGTTGATCTCTTCAAACATACTTATGTTTGGTGGCGGAGGAATTCGTTTCTCTTAGCTGTATACCCATGGTATTTTTGGTGAAATCAATTTGTGATTTGGCGGGTATGACGATGTGGCATTCAAAGTAATGGAGGTGTGATCTGTCAAAAGATACGTTATGACCTCTAGCCTCATCAACCGGGAAATGACAAAAATCGGGCAGGCAGCATGGCTATGTAGGTCGCACCCATTAGGATGTATGATCACCTATCTAGAGAAATTCCAATTGCTTCTTTAATCTATCGATGCTGTCCCATTCGGGAGACGGTTGCTGATCCCAACCGTTGGTGATATATATTCGATACATTCAAGCGAAATGAGTGGTCGGTCATGTGAGGGCCGGGTTGCAAGATGTTCTTGTTGAACCCAGTGTATTCGCCTCTAGAGATACACTATCGGCAGGTGGTCCCATACCTTGTCAAAGTCGGAATCCAATTTCCAATAAGTGCCCGCGAGTTTGATTTGTATACTATATATGTAGAGCGTGAGATGCAAGCGTTCTACTATATTTTAATTACTTGTGATTAGACATTATTATTATATCAGATAATATATGATTTCCAAAGTGTTTTGGGTTATCGTAAGGTAAAAACCGTCCGTATTTATGTGTGGATTGGTCTTAGGATTATCTTTTCTTTTGAAAAGGATTTTGAAAAGTTAAACCAATGATTTGAGTTTACTCACACCAGCCCCATGACTGACCCAGAGTTTTATTTTGTTTTGTTTTCTCTAAACTCTTGGGTGCCCAAATTTGTACTGGCAGTCAAGTAGTCAGGATTTTACAGATAGACTTGGAGAGCTTGGAGCAGGAGGCTTCAGGACTTATATAGCTATTGTTTATTTCCGCTGTGATGCAAGGGTTGTACTCTGATAATGGTATTGTATGCATATACTGCTTTTGATTTCAAATTATGTGATATATTATATTTTATTCGTTCCGCTGTGAGATTCGTGTTACTCTGATGTTGTGTTCTTCTTTTTCCTTCTTCTATTCTAATTTTCTATCTTATCTATCCTCACCCTCTAATTTCTTTCTTGGACTATCCGGTATTTCCGATGCTTGAATAGTCGACATTGAGTTTATGTTGGGTACTCAGGATCGCGAAACCCCCGGGTCGTTACAGTGGTATCAGAGCGAGGTTAAGTATTACCTTGGCTCTATGGCGTGACTCAGTAGAGATAGGGTTAGTAATGCCCTAGACTGAGTTTGAGTGTATATATACGAGTGAACGTATTTGTTATTTGATATAAAAATGGTTTTATATTGTGGAGATTTATTGGTTGAGTTGTAGTCGATCAGTTTGATCCACTGTATCGATAGGAGTTTATAAACACTTGAATACGATGGGTCGACACGATATATTTTGAAAAAAGGGGTAAATGAAATAATTTTACCCAAATTATATTTTGATATAAGCAAAATAAGGATATTTGAAATTATTATATGTTGGATGTGTTGGTTGTGATTATAATCGGATAAGATTATAAAATGTGAAATAGTTATGTAAATAACAAATCAAAATTCATATTAGTGAAATATATGAAATCAGATGAATTAAAGCTGAATTTAAGTTCAGAATTGGAATTAAAATTGCTAAAATTTGAATAAGCATTGTAAATGGAATTAAATTGAATATATGTGAATTTTAAAATCCTGGGAGATTTTAAATTTGTTACAAGCATTGAAAAGGGATATTTTGAAATGAATTTCAAAATGAAAATGTTTAAAAATGGGTTTTGAAAGTGCTATAGTATTGAACTCACTTCGATAGCTGGAAAATAAATTCCGATGTTGATCCGGACATCATCGGTGCTCATTTTCGAGTTTATAAGTGACGGATTACTACCAAAGATTTTTTTTTTGAATTGTTTTGAGAAACCGAGTTGTTTTGATATTCCAAAGGGATATTTGATTTTTGGAAAAGGAAAAGTTATTTGAAACTCCCAGGTACAGATTATTGAAATAAACACAAATTAAATAGAAATTTGTGAAAGCAAATTTGAAATTGAATTGAAGGCAGTTCAGTGGAAATTGAGTTGAATTGAAATAGAATGGTATCAAGTAGAATTGGACTAGATTAGAGATAATCTGGGATAGAAATGGATGGTCGAGCAAGAAATTTGAATTGAGATTGGAATTGCAGTTTGATTGAAATTTGGCTTGGTTATAAGCGGATGGTCGTGTTGAAGATAAAAGTGATTGGGAGTTTGATTGGGATGATAGTGGTATATGCTAAATTGATAGCAGAGTTGGATGCCCGACAAAAAAGGTACACATTCATATTCATATGAGTTTGATGAGATTTATGAGCCTGTTTGGCAAGCCACTTGGCTGTTTGATTTTCTTTTGGGTTGAAGAAGGCCTAGGGAGGCGAGTTGGAGTTTGAGCTATTGACCAGTACAAAGGAGGTGCTGGCGAAATTTTTCAGAAATTTCGAGTGTTAGAAAATTTTCAGAATTTTTGAAAATTTCCGTTTATAGAAATAAATTAATAAATTAATTAGAATAGGTTGGTTTAGTGAAATCAGAGTAACCAAATAATTTTAACCTAGTTATAAAGTTCATTTTTCTACCTTAGCAATTTCGAGGACGAAATTATTTTAAGGGGGAAAGAATGTAACGGCCCAGATTTTTTGACCATTTAGTTATTATTTAAAAATGTTTTTTTTTATTATTTTGGAATTCTAAATGGTTTAATTTCAATAATTTTGAATATTTTATGTTATTCCGAAATGGTAGAAATTTAGTGGATCTGCAATATAATGTGAACTAGCAGTATAAAAGGATAAATTTTTAATTAAAAATAGTACGTTTACAAAGGAAGTAGTAGCTAACGAACTCGGATTTCGATGAAATAAGTTTCATTAAATCCGAAATGATGAAATTAGGTAACCAACCAAGTTACGTCAAAAATGGTATCCGTATGTGGAAAAGAAAAAATAAAAGGCCAAAATTTGAACTAAATTTTGACGGTAATTGGAATTTGCTAATGCTAACGGCAAAACTGGAACCTGAGACCTATCCAGGAAAATTCTAAACATAGGATATTAGCTATATATGAAATCTGGGAAAATCCTATAACGGATATAGAAAGTTATTAAGGAAACATAATTTAAATAAATTATTTGAAAATCTAAACGAACTCCGATTTCTGATTTGAATACATAGGATTGAAGTACGTTAAAAACCGGACCAGATGGTGGAAGAATTTCTGAAAACCGTTATCGTTTGATACTCCAACATGAGACCGGAAGGTGTTGAAACTAACACAAAACACTATTTTGAATTTCAATTTAAATTATTTGAAAGTTCAAACAAATTCAAAATTGATATATTTTTATATAGTATTGAAGAGCAAGAAAAATTGAACAACATGGTTGAAAAAGATTTTGGATAAGGTATCAATAAGTAAGTCAAATTAACGTCCGAATAGGGTTGAGAAAACACACTTTACTATTCATAAATTATTAAATTTATTTATAATTTAATAAATTTAAGGATTAATCCTAGCCATCCATTTTCGACCGTTGGATTCGCGCCACCTCAGCAATCCATGTGACTCCTTCGGCTATAAATAGCCCCCCCCCCCTTTATTTTAAACTCACTCCTCCTCCTCCTCTTTCAAGCTTTGGCAATGGCAGAAATAATAATAAAATATTAGGAAATAGGGAATAGGGAAGGAATGGAGAAAGGAGGGCAAGACGGGGAGCTAGGGACTCTTAGGTAGAGGCTTGGGCTTCACCGGGTAAGTTTTTAAATAATATTTATTTATTTATTTGTGCAATATATATATATATATATATTATAATTAAAATAGAATTTGTAAAAATAAATATCAGAACATTCTAAGGGTGACAGAGAGGATAGTGTCTAAGGCTTGAGTTTGGAAAATATAGTTTCCTGCTCTCCCTGGCTATCCCTAACTGATCTGACGGATGGGATGATTAATTTAAATTTAAATTTAAAATTTAATTTGAATTTAATTTGAATTTAAAACAGACCAGGGGCATTTTCGTAATTTTTAACTTTAAACTTTAAAGACTTATAATTTTTTCAAAACAAGTCGGATTTCCACGAAACAAGGACCATTGGATTCTTATCGAAAAATTCTTTAAAATGAGTTGTAGCAGATTTTTGATCCGGGTTAAAATTTTTAAGTTATAATTAAATGAATATTTTTAAATATTTTATTTGAAAATTAAATTAAATTAATATTAAAATGGTTTTTCAATTTTAAAAAAAATTGGATATGGCTAGAGATGGGAAAGTAGGATTTTTTAGAAGGGCAGGGAAGGTAATTTGGCTAATAATGCAATTAGAAATTAATTAAGATAAAAATAATTAAATTAATTAAATTAATTTAATATTCATTTAAATTAGGTAAATATTGTAAATAGCATAACTTTTGCATACATTAACGAAATTTAACGAAACAGGATCCATTGGGATCGTATGGACAAGCACTACGCAATGGAACTGACCGCAAGTGGATTGGAGCTCGTTTGGATTTATGGTGAAATTTAACGTCTGAACCAAATCAATGACCGATTATCGTTATTCAACGATAAACCGTCCAAGGTGAGTAAATCTCACTAACTCTGAACAATTTATATTTTTATAAAGTATTTTTAGAATTGATAAATATTGATTGAATTGCTGAGTGTTGATTGTTTGGTTAAACTGCTAGTCAGCTGGTTGAAAATACCGATATAGTTATATATATCGTTAACCGATGTTGATTTTGTTTATCAGAATACCTCATATTGAAATGAAATTGATGTGAATTATATTGTGTAACATCTGTGGATGCAGGGAAACAGGTCGGAGGGATCCAACTGGATTCCTCAACATTTATTTACCGTTTTTTTATATATTCTATTATATGATGTGTTATATCATCTGTCGTTGAACCCGTGTGTTTGGATGATGATCAAACCTTTTGATTTGGTATTTTTATACCATAAATGATAACGGGAAGTGAAAAGGAATTTTCAAAGTATATTTTGAAAATAAATTATTTATATAAAATCAATAGATTTTATATATAAAAAGAAAAGAGTTTCATAGAGGAAAATAATTATAGAATCAAAGAAATTGAGTAAAGGAAAATATTTGTGAAATCAAATATAAAGGAGAAGGTGTGAAAAGAAAAACAAACATAGAGGAAATACATTTGTAAAACAAATGTAAATGAAAATATTTGCAAATCAAATAGAATAGGGAAAAAGTAGCTATTTGTGAAACCTTTACAAATAGAAATCAAAAGGGAATCATTTGTAAAACGATTACAAATGGAATTGAAAAGCGAATATTCATTTAGGGAATAAAGGAAAGTTAAAAGAGATATTTATGTAGAGAATAAATGGAAAAGCTAAAAGTAATAATTATTTGTTAAATAAATAGAAGTAAAAAGGGAATAGTTATTTGTTAAGTAAACAAATAGAAAAATATTATTCAAAAGAGTTATTCAAAAGAGTTATTCAAAAAGTGTTATTCAAAAGAGAAAATTCAAAGGGGTTATTCAAAAGAGTTAATCAACCAAAGTTAAACTGTTAAAGTTAAACAGTTAGAGTTAAACCAATAGAGTTAATCAGAAAAGTTAGTCAGTTAGAGTTAAACCGTTAAAGTTAAACAGTTAGAGTTAAACCATTAGAGTTAAACTGTTAGAGTTAAACTATTAGAGTCTAACAGTTGGAGTTAATCTATTAGAATTAAACCGTTGGAGTTAAGCTGTTAGAGTCAAACAGTTAGAGTTAGTTAGTTAGAGTTAACCAGTAGAGTAAATCAGTTAGAGTTAAACGGTTTGAATCAAATCGGACTAGAGTTATTCGAATATAGTAATTGAATAAGGGTTAAGTGAATATTAGTTATTCAATTAGAATTGATCGAATCTAATTATTCGAGATAGAGTTAAAAATAGACAAAGTTATTTAAGGATGAATTTCCATTTAGCACGACTGCTAGCGTAATTCGCAGGGCTGCAGATAGCCTACGGCGGTCGGATGTTTCCTGGGGGAATCAGGCGTAACCATTGTGATCGTTGCGATCTAGAGTCAAGCAAATGGTGTTAAATCAAATAGTAATTAATCAATAGAAGTTAATTAAGTCGAGTTAGTCGAGTATTAGTAAATTAAGTAGGGTTAGTCAAAAAGGGAATTAATCGAATATCACCTATTCGAAGTAGAGTTATCGAATATAGTTTATTCGAGAAGAGTAATCGGATATAGTTCGTTCGAAGTGTGTTAAATCGAATATAGTTATTCGAAGGAGAGAATTATCGAATATGGTTTATTCGAAGTGAGATTTTTCGAATATTAGTTATTCGAAGAAAAGGATTACGAATATTAGTTATTCGAACAGGGGAATCAAATATAGTTTATTCGAAAGAGAATTATCGGATAGTGATTATTCGAGAGCGAATCATACATGGAAATTCGATTATATCGAATCAAGGGTAGTAATGTTTACTTTCCATTTCAAATCAAGTTTTAATTATATGTTAATAAAGTAGTTGGTTGTTTATTTATCCAAATTAAGATATGGAAATATATTTAAGTTGACATATTTTGAAAGCATGGAATTATAACATTTATAGTTATAATTAAATGATTCAGTAAAGGAAGTGGATTCATAAATAGAATCCGAGAGTTCGCAAGGAAGTTTCTTAAAGAGTGAAGTTTGAACTTTGTCTATTTCGAAGTTAGAAATGTTGTTCAGTTAAGGTCTGAGAGGTAATTATACCCCAACTTGATTGACTTCAGTTTTAACTAAGAAGTGGATAAGTTCGATAGTGAAAAGTGGTTAAGTGAATTTAGTTAACGAGCATAATGGTCTGTGTTGACATAGCGATGTTTATTCAAACATCTGTTTAAACCCAATGAAGGAGATTTGGAAATGTCTTCCAAATGAAAAATAAGAAATGTTTTCTGAATATAGAAAATGAGAAATGGAATTGTTTTCCATTGTTAATAACGTATATTTTCTAAATATAGTAAATAAGAAATATAGGAAAACAAGAATAAGGAAAAGGGTAAATTTATGATAATTTGATGATGAATGATGATTAATCGATAGAATTTCCATCTGGAAATAATATCGTTGTTTGCACACAGACATGTTTTCATTTGATAGTTAAATCACCGACTATCAAAGTTTTTGACCATTTTACGTTGTTAATATGGAGAGACCGGTTGGATTATTATCCACAGAACCACTCCGTATTGGCATAAGCGTTGCGAATCAAGTATGCTGAATATATTGAAGACGGAGTTATGCAAGGGCTATCTGTAAAGACCCGCAACTTCCCCGTAAAGGAAAGCGTCGGATAGTTCGAGAACAAACCACAACAGAACGCATACAGAAGAACATTTCATTGCTTATTACAACAATGCATCAGATTACAAGAATATACAGAGCATAAATGCATATTACACAGAAATATCAGAGATTTAAATTACATTTAAATACATAGCAGCGGAAAATAATACAATACACAACTAGAAGAGATATACGGATACAAAGCTTTCCGGATATCGTTCCAGCTGTAAACCAGGATCCTGTGAATATAAATCTGCAAAACCGAAACTACTAGCTGCCCGTGTCCAAAATAAGGGCACCCAGAGTTTAGGTTAAAAACAATAAACTCCAGGTCAGTCATGTGACTGGTGTGAGAACTAAAACAGTTAATCTTTATTTTTAAAGTTAGGTAAATCAAGGGACCACGCCGTATAACACGGAACGGGTTTCCTCCCAAGAATACCAGTGCATAAAACAAACAGCGCAATGCTAAATAAAGAAAAATGAAGCTGTTATAAGACCCAGGTCCTATCACACAATGCAACGCAAGCCGGGGGATAGGGTTTTCCCTTATAACAGCCAAAGAATGCTTGATACGTTTAAAACAAATCATTTGATACTATTATAAGTGCATAGTGTATAAAACACTTCAAATCATAAGTATCAATCATAGGCGGCATGGGTACCATATATCATGTCGCCATATATAGGTTTACAAATAAAACCGCAAATGTCACGTATTTGGAAATTGGATTTCCGTCTATGAACCGAGGCAAAAGATAGTCCTCAACCGATTCGAGACGCTCTAGCCCGCCCCTCAGGCAAGCGCGCAGGCAAGCCTTGGATCGTCAGGGCCGGTCCACACGGAGTGGATTATTATGCCTGAACAATACGTCTCCCCACCCTATGGGGTGTAAGTCTGGTCCGTCAGCCGACCAGAATGCATTCGGCCGAAACCGATATAACCGAGGCGCCTCGCAACCGCAACAACCACATAAGTCAAACTCGTCAGGGCGTGTAAAACCACTGACGCCACTTCTAGCTAGAAAGAAACGCAAGTCCTCCCTGAGGTCCGTCTCCCGTTTTTGGTTCATACCTGGTGTGAAACACGCGAGGTAAACGTTACACAAAGCTACGCCACAAAGGCCGTGCTTTGATCATCACCACAAGACTTTGCTTTTCAACAGAAGCCTTGATCATTTGCATCTTAGCATGCCACACAGGCAAACCATCCTATGCAACCGATATCAGTCACACAGAATGAAATCCGATGTCAGACACACAGTCCATTTACAAGTCCGTTCTGGGTCTGAACGAAACCGGAGGCACCTAGTACCCCGCATATCCATCGATCTCCAAGTACGTCTGGACGATCACTAACTGTTTCCATCTTCTTGGGTGTACAGCCCAATCAAGATCATCAGTTATCACCCAAACGACGTGAAGACCTCTGGTCTTCGACCATCGTCTTCATCTTCGACTTATCGTCGTATCAGTTATTCAGAATGGGATAAACCCGGTCTTTCCGAATAACTCGCGTATATTTTAAATAAGTGTTACACAAACACAACATACGCCTCATTCCAATTCATTAGTCACTAACCGTAAATTAATCAAGAGAATAATTCCCCAAATATTAACCCCGAAGGCCGAAACCAACATCAGATCAATATCCAGAAAACCATTCTGCTTGGCTAACCGACAGTTAGTTTCTAAATTTCACGTTCAAATCTAATTAAAGATTTAACTATCGCCTGGAGCAAAACTGGTGATACTCCATTCTCGATCTTTTCAATCTAATTAAAGATTCATTAAAACTCCACTTAGTTTTAATCATTATCTGGGTTAAAGAATCAGTGTCATTTAAAACACGATTCACGATAAACCCAAAATCTCATTCCATTAATTATCGGGTTAAAGAACAAGTGTTATTTAAAAACACTGTTCACGATAAACCCAAAAATCAATACCAATTCAATTCCAATTAAATATCATTTAATTGGTACACTTCATTAAATCTAAATAAAAAGATTTAATCTTTTCTCAACTGGGTTCAAGAACAGTGTTAGTGAAGACACCATTCACGACAAACCCAAATCACATTCGATTAATTATCGGGTTAAAGAACAAGTGTTATTTAAAACACTGTTCACGATAAACCCAAAAATCAATACCAATTCAATTCCAATTAAATATCATTTAATTGGTACACTTCATTAAATCTAAATAAAAAGATTTAATCTTTTCTCAACTGGGTTCAAGAACAGTGTTAGTGAAGACACCATTCACGACAAACCCAAATCACATTCGATTAATTATCGGGTTAAAGAACAAGTGTTATTTAAAACACTGTTCACGATAAACCCAAAAATCAATACCAATTCAATTCCAATTAAATATCATTTAATTGGTACACTTCATTAAATCTAAATAAAAAGATTTAATCTTTTCTCAACTGGGTTCAAGAACAGTGTTAGTGAAGACACCATTCACGACAAACCCAAATCACATTCGATTAATTATCGGGTTAAAGAACAAGTGTTATTTAAAAACACTGTTCACGATAAACCCAAAAATCAATACCAATTCAATTCCAATTAAATATCATTTAATTGGTACACTTCATTAAATCTAAATAAAAAGATTTAATCTTTTCTCAACTGGGTTCAAGAACAGTGTTAGTGAAGACACCATTCACTACAAACCCAAATCACATTCATTAATTATCGGGTTAAAGAACAAGTGTTATTTAAAACACTGTTCACGATAAACCCAAAAATCAATATCAATTCAATTCCAATTAAATATTATTTAATTGGTACACTTCATTAAATCTAAATCAAAAGATTTAATCTTTTCTCAGCTGGGTTCAAGAACAGTGTTAGTGAAGACACCATTCACGACAAACCCAAATCACATTCGATATTCAATACAAGGCTCTGAATAGAAAATATATCGGCTTATATTCAATATCAAATTCTACGACTAACAAATGTCGTATTGGAAATAACGATATAAATATATATATCTTTCAAATTTCCATAACAACACCTGTATAATCACGAATTCCAACATCGAAATATTCCGAAGACAATTTCGATTCAAATCCACTCCAATGCAATCATTGGAAATTTTGGTTATTTTTAAAACCCTTTTTAAATTCAATTTATTTATTTAAAAATAAATAGAATTATATTTCTAGTTCAAAACTAGTTCATTTCGATAAAAATCTATTTTTATCTTTTCAAATATGGAGTCTTTCACCCCAAATCTTTCTAAACCATTTCTTATGATTTTACACAAATTATTGCTATTTTTAATAATTTTATCAAGGCCCGTACAGTCGATTTCCATCAACGGCCATCGAACTGCACTTACAGCGACCTTTTTCGAATTTGATTTGGACATAATTCCAAATCCAACCGTTAGATTTCAAATTTCTAATATTCGTTAGAAAGCTCTTTTCGATACGAACCCAACGGTTCCGGTTTTAGGAGAATCCGACGGTCGGATCTCCCGTAATGTCCGTTTGAAATCAATGGTCGAAATTCACGAACTACCGCGGCGCGGCGCGTTCTATTCAGGCCATTATATTATATATATAATATATATAATATATATTTCGTCGATTTCTATTTAAAACGAATTATATAAATAGTTTTGAATTCGTTTCAAAATCTATTTCAACTTCTATTTCAATTCAAAGCCAAAATTGAATTCTTCTTTATAAATTCGTTTTAAAATTCATTTCTATTCAATTCGAATTTCAATTCAATTTGAATTCATTTCAATTCGCTTTCAATCCCATTTGAATTCGTTTTCAATTCAATTCATTTCGAAATCGTTTTCAATTCAATTTGAATTCGTTTTCAATTCAATTCATTTCGAAATCGTTTTCAATTCATTTTGAATTCGTTTTCAATTCAATTCATTTCGAAATCGTTTTCAATTCAATTTGATTTCGAAATCGTTTTCTAAAATCGATATAAATATCGTTCACGTCAAAATGGCGTCAATCTAATCAACACGGCTTCATATTTTCCTTTATTTTCAAATATTCTATTTCGAATATTTCTTTTTCAAATATTTCTTTTTCAAAACTGGAATGAGGCCCAATCAATTACCATATAAAATTAATTATATGGATTTTCATACAACACATGTATATAATAGCATTGGAAATAATCAACCATCAACCAAAGTGCACTACACTGTATAAGCATCAAATATAGATATTCAACGCTTATAACAGCCTGTCAATCAATCGATCGACATATTTAATCAATCAGGATGAGTGAACTTCAAATTTCATCCTAACACCCGTGTGGGGTTTCAAACAATCAAACACATATTTTATTTGTGCAGTTAGGCGATGTGTAAAATTTATCGACCCAATCAACGTCATTCAAATAGGTGTACATAAACAAACCGTCTGGTTTGTAAATGAATATTTATTTATTCACATTCACGTTAAAAATTATTTTTAACGATAACACATTTTATTTTAACATATGAATTTCTATTCAGTTCATTCTTTAAATAAAATGCTATTTTTATTTTTCTAACTTATTTTAGAAAATTTCGGCGGCATAACGGCACGATACCAGAAACGGGACAAGGCCTAGCCTTATCCCCGGTCTAGTGAAGGCCCACGCCATTCACACATCAATCAAATTCATTTCGTTATGCAAACCACAAAATTTGGAGTAAGGGTCTAACCTAGCCTTACTCCTTCGCCTTATAACGGCGCACGTCTAATCCTAACCAACTTATCGATTCGATTTTTCACGCCACAAACCACATTCAAACCAATATCACAATCAATAACCAAACAGCCAAACAAACAAGTCCATGGTCTGTGGACGATTGTGTCGGGTGCTACTAAACACCGTCTGCATCCTAGTATATATATAACTAGAAAAGTAAATTGAAAGGTGAGAAATTCTCACATATAGCTATCCTAGCTCCACGGCTCTTCATTTGCAGAAGTCTTAGTCGTTTCGCCTTTTTGTCACCTTCGTTGCTGCTTTCACTACATACGTAAAAATCACATTTTTATTCCGATGTTCAATATATAAAAATCAAATTTTTATTTCAAAGTTCAATAGATAAAAATCGAATTTTTATTTCAAAGTTCAATATATAAAAATCGAATTTTTATTTCAAATAGATTCCGCCTTTTCCATTTCAAAGATCTAATCTTTTCTTTTACTTTTCAAAACAGTATGTTTTTTCGATTTTCAAAACAAAGTATGTTTTTTCGATTTTCAAAACAAAGTATGTTTTTTCGATTTTCAAAACAAAGTATGTTTTTCTCGATTTTCAAAACAAAGTATGTTTTTCTATTTTCATTCTCTATATCGAAACCATATACGTAAAAATCGGATTTTTATACTGCTACCTCATATGTAAAGATCGAATTTTTATACCTCTACTTTACATATAAAGATCTAATTTTTATAACACTGTTTTCTATATAAAAGCTATATTTTTAAAACAAATCATGTTCATAGTTTTAAAACAAATCCTGTTCATATTTCTAAAACAGATCAAGCCAATTTTCTTTATAAACAATGAAATTATTAAATAAAACTAAATTTTACAATGTTTTTGAGCAAACCAAAAACTGAATTTTTTTCAATGCTTTAGAGCAAACAAAACTGAATTTTTTTTCAATGCTTTAGAGCAAACAAAACTGAATTTTTTTCAATGCTTTAGAGCAAACAAAACTGAATTTTTTTTTCAATGCTTTAAAACAAATTAAAACTGACCTTCTTCTCCGATCAGTAAGGAAACCCGTAACTACCTCGTTCAGCACCAAAATCACGCATCCCTCTTCTTGAAATTTCACGCACCCCAATGCTTCCAGACCTCAATCCAAGGTGACCTCGGTTCCCAGTGGATTAGGGCTTCGGTGGGTCTCGCGCTGGGTGTGGGGGAGTTCTTGGAGTGGAGCTGAAGGCCGGTGGGGATGAGGTCAGGCGAGGCAGCGCTCGCGACGGAGAAAGGGGGGGTAGCGACGTCGACGGTGGCGAGATCGAGGTGGGTATCAGCGTAGAGCGACGGGTCTTCATCGATGGGGTTTTTTTCCCTTTTTTTTTTCTTCCGATTCGATTTATGAAGGGGGGGGGGGCCAGAAATTATTTAAGGAGAAGGAGAGAGAAGACTTTAGTTTTTAATTATTTTAATTATTTTATTCTGCAAAAAGTTGACTTTTACATACGTCATCAAAACGAGGCCCACCGCCTGTCGTCCATAGCGTTTCACCCCCATTCCGAACACAATGGGATATGTACCGCAAGCTGAATCGACCGTTTCGATCAGTTTCCGTTGAATTTACATTTAAATCTCTATATTGAATTTTAAACGTACATTTCAAATTACCGGGGTCACATACTAACTAGAAAAATTCCAGAAAAATATTTTCTAGCTTCGTATTGACGATACGGTCCTAATAAAACTAGTTTCGTTGAATTCTGAGACCGTTTGAAAAATGGCCAATTTCCAGTCGATTAAAATCAACTGAAATGGTCAAAACACGTTTTCCTTTGCCACGCTCACATATTGATTCGAAAAATTATGAAATTTGAAATCTAGCAATAACTTTACACTGCGGACCCAACAAAAGTGGTTTCGTCGAAATCCGAGGTCATTTGCAAAATGTCCATTTTTAAGGGCCTGAATTCCATAGCGACTATTCAGAATTTTCAACTGGACATATCTTTTGATTCCCGATATGAAATCTTGATTTCTCGGATTCGTTGGAAAGATATTCACTATTAGATTCCATTATTTTTGGTTTCACTAAAATCCGGATTGTTTTGCACCCGGTACATTCAATTGAAGTTTGAAATCGAATTATCGAACTACCGCGCCATTTTCAATTCTATTTATAATTATATATAAATATTTATATTCTAACGACGACGCGTATAAATATATTCGTTCTAATTATATTCAAAATAAATTTCTCGTCGATTTTATTTAAAATAATTCATTTTAAATAATCAAAATTCGCTATAATTGCCAAAATAAAAATTTTAAACTGGCCCAGAATTTACGGGTTGTTACAATCTCCCCCACTTAAAACTTTTCGTCCCCGAAAAGGAACAAAGTCGAAAGTGGTTTGATTAATCAGCCCTACGCTCGATCTGGCTTTCATTCTCCAACTCTTTAGTTTCTGAGAATTTTCAAAATCTCAAAAATTTGGCTAACACCCTAAATTTTTGAAAAATTTCGCCATAACCTCCCCTGCAATGGGAGCATCGGGGAATTTCAAATAGCTTCCCCGGTCCTTCAGATCTCAAAAAGAAAAAGAAAAAGCCAAGCGGCTAGCCAATAGGCTCATAAAATCATCATCACCCAAACAAAACAGTAAATTATGTAGTAAACATGTACCTATTTGTCGGGCAAACAAATTTTATTCTCTGGCTCTAGCCTCCTTGCTATGACCTGTTCAATGATATATATGTATATGCAAGCAGATGCGACCAATTTTCAATATCGTTCAATATTTGATATAATTAGGCTAAACGGTTCAAAATTATCAAACAATTAAACAAACAACACAAACATCAATCAATTAGTGAATTTAAAGTTTCAAATTCATAATTTTGATACATATACAAAATCAAATTTTGATGCCAAATCACAACAATTAGCCCTATCTAATTTTGGTTCTCACACCAGTCAATAGGAAATATATAGATATCACACCTTCGAAACACGAACATAAATGTTGATGATGCGATCGCTATCATCAATATCATCTCCGGGCGACTAGGGTGTGGTGCTATATCTATCCAATATATTAAAACTTCGAATACACGCTAGCTAGGCGCATACGCAAAAATCTTTATATTTTGGATTGTCCTAATCAATATAAAATAAATAATCAAATACGAATAATTGATTTAAATTTTCAAAACAAAAATCGTTTTCATTTTAAAAATATACTCTTCACACTCGTTCTAGGATACTACTGATCCCATCTCTAACGAGTCATTCTAATTGGATATTACTAATCCAATATCTGATGAATTCTTTCGTATGGTTCTAATGTGTCTTGTTCTCTGCTTTGTAAACCAAAGCTCTGATACCAAATGTAAAGACCCGCAACTTCCCCGTAAAGGAAAGCGTCGGATAGTTCGAGAACAAACCACAACAGAACGCATACAGAAGAACATTTCATTGCTTATTACAACAATGCATCAGATTACAAGAATATACAGAGCATAAATGCATATTACACAGAAATATCAGAGATTTAAATTACATTTAAATACATAGCAGCGGAAAATAATACAATACACAACTAGAAGAGATATACGGATACAAAGCTTTCCGGATATCGTTCCAGCTGTAAACCAGGATCCTGTGAATATAAATCTGCAAAACCGAAACTACTAGCTGCCCGTGTCCAAAATAAGGGCACCCAGAGTTTAGGTTAAAAACAATAAACTCCAGGTCAGTCATGTGACTGGTGTGAGAACTAAAACAGTTAATCTTTATTTTTAAAGTTAGGTAAATCAAGGGACCACGCCGTATAACACGGAACGGGTTTCCTCCCAAGAATACCAGTGCATAAAACAAACAGCGCAATGCTAAATAAAGAAAAATGAAGCTGTTATAAGACCCAGGTCCTATCACACAATGCAACGCAAGCCGGGGGATAGGGTTTTCCCTTATAACAGCCAAAGAATGCTTGATACGTTTAAAACAAATCATTTGATACTATTATAAGTGCATAGTGTATAAAACACTTCAAATCATAAGTATCAATCATAGGCGGCATGGGTACCATATATCATGTCGCCATATATAGGTTTACAAATAAAACCGCAAATGTCACGTATTTGGAAATTGGATTTCCGTCTATGAACCGAGGCAAAAGATAGTCCTCAACCGATTCGAGACGCTCTAGCCCGCCCCTCAGGCAAGCGCGCAGGCAAGCCTTGGATCGTCAGGGCCGGTCCACACGGAGTGGATTATTATGCCTGAACAATACGTCTCCCCACCCTATGGGGTGTAAGTCTGGTCCGTCAGCCGACCAGAATGCATTCGGCCGAAACCGATATAACCGAGGCGCCTCGCAACCGCAACAACCACATAAGTCAAACTCGTCAGGGCGTGTAAAACCACTGACGCCACTTCTAGCTAGAAAGAAACGCAAGTCCTCCCTGAGGTCCGTCTCCCGTTTTTGGTTCATACCTGGTGTGAAACACGCGAGGTAAACGTTACACAAAGCTACGCCACAAAGGCCGTGCTTTGATCATCACCACAAGACTTTGCTTTTCAACAGAAGCCTTGATCATTTGCATCTTAGCATGCCACACAGGCAAACCATCCTATGCAACCGATATCAGTCACACAGAATGAAATCCGATGTCAGACACACAGTCCATTTACAAGTCCGTTCTGGGTCTGAACGAAACCGGAGGCACCTAGTACCCCGCATATCCATCGATCTCCAAGTACGTCTGGACGATCACTAACTGTTTCCATCTTCTTGGGTGTACAGCCCAATCAAGATCATCAGTTATCACCCAAACGACGTGAAGACCTCTGGTCTTCGACCATCGTCTTCATCTTCGACTTATCGTCGTATCAGTTATTCAGAATGGGATAAACCCGGTCTTTCCGAATAACTCGCGTATATTTTAAATAAGTGTTACACAAACACAACATACGCCTCATTCCAATTCATTAGTCACTAACCGTAAATTAATCAAGAGAATAATTCCCCAAATATTAACCCCGAAGGCCGAAACCAACATCAGATCAATATCCAGAAAACCATTCTGCTTGGCTAACCGACAGTTAGTTTCTAAATTTCACGTTCAAATCTAATTAAAGATTTAACTATCGCCTGGAGCAAAACTGGTGATACTCCATTCTCGATCTTTTCAATCTAATTAAAGATTCATTAAAACTCCACTTAGTTTTAATCATTATCTGGGTTAAAGAATCAGTGTCATTTAAAACACGATTCACGATAAACCCAAAATCTCATTCCATTAATTATCGGGTTAAAGAACAAGTGTTATTTAAAAACACTGTTCACGATAAACCCAAAAATCAATACCAATTCAATTCCAATTAAATATCATTTAATTGGTACACTTCATTAAATCTAAATAAAAAGATTTAATCTTTTCTCAACTGGGTTCAAGAACAGTGTTAGTGAAGACACCATTCACGACAAACCCAAATCACATTCGATTAATTATCGGGTTAAAGAACAAGTGTTATTTAAAACACTGTTCACGATAAACCCAAAAATCAATACCAATTCAATTCCAATTAAATATCATTTAATTGGTACACTTCATTAAATCTAAATAAAAAGATTTAATCTTTTCTCAACTGGGTTCAAGAACAGTGTTAGTGAAGACACCATTCACGACAAACCCAAATCACATTCGATTAATTATCGGGTTAAAGAACAAGTGTTATTTAAAACACTGTTCACGATAAACCCAAAAATCAATACCAATTCAATTCCAATTAAATATCATTTAATTGGTACACTTCATTAAATCTAAATAAAAAGATTTAATCTTTTCTCAACTGGGTTCAAGAACAGTGTTAGTGAAGACACCATTCACGACAAACCCAAATCACATTCGATTAATTATCGGGTTAAAGAACAAGTGTTATTTAAAAACACTGTTCACGATAAACCCAAAAATCAATACCAATTCAATTCCAATTAAATATCATTTAATTGGTACACTTCATTAAATCTAAATAAAAAGATTTAATCTTTTCTCAACTGGGTTCAAGAACAGTGTTAGTGAAGACACCATTCACTACAAACCCAAATCACATTCATTAATTATCGGGTTAAAGAACAAGTGTTATTTAAAACACTGTTCACGATAAACCCAAAAATCAATATCAATTCAATTCCAATTAAATATTATTTAATTGGTACACTTCATTAAATCTAAATCAAAAGATTTAATCTTTTCTCAGCTGGGTTCAAGAACAGTGTTAGTGAAGACACCATTCACGACAAACCCAAATCACATTCGATATTCAATACAAGGCTCTGAATAGAAAATATATCGGCTTATATTCAATATCAAATTCTACGACTAACAAATGTCGTATTGGAAATAACGATATAAATATATATATCTTTCAAATTTCCATAACAACACCTGTATAATCACGAATTCCAACATCGAAATATTCCGAAGACAATTTCGATTCAAATCCACTCCAATGCAATCATTGGAAATTTTGGTTATTTTTAAAACCCTTTTTAAATTCAATTTATTTATTTAAAAATAAATAGAATTATATTTCTAGTTCAAAACTAGTTCATTTCGATAAAAATCTATTTTTATCTTTTCAAATATGGAGTCTTTCACCCCAAATCTTTCTAAACCATTTCTTATGATTTTACACAAATTATTGCTATTTTTAATAATTTTATCAAGGCCCGTACAGTCGATTTCCATCAACGGCCATCGAACTGCACTTACAGCGACCTTTTTCGAATTTGATTTGGACATAATTCCAAATCCAACCGTTAGATTTCAAATTTCTAATATTCGTTAGAAAGCTCTTTTCGATACGAACCCAACGGTTCCGGTTTTAGGAGAATCCGACGGTCGGATCTCCCGTAATGTCCGTTTGAAATCAATGGTCGAAATTCACGAACTACCGCGGCGCGGCGCGTTCTATTCAGGCCATTATATTATATATATAATATATATAATATATATTTCGTCGATTTCTATTTAAAACGAATTATATAAATAGTTTTGAATTCGTTTCAAAATCTATTTCAACTTCTATTTCAATTCAAAGCCAAAATTGAATTCTTCTTTATAAATTCGTTTTAAAATTCATTTCTATTCAATTCGAATTTCAATTCAATTTGAATTCATTTCAATTCGCTTTCAATCCCATTTGAATTCGTTTTCAATTCAATTCATTTCGAAATCGTTTTCAATTCAATTTGAATTCGTTTTCAATTCAATTCATTTCGAAATCGTTTTCAATTCATTTTGAATTCGTTTTCAATTCAATTCATTTCGAAATCGTTTTCAATTCAATTTGATTTCGAAATCGTTTTCTAAAATCGATATAAATATCGTTCACGTCAAAATGGCGTCAATCTAATCAACACGGCTTCATATTTTCCTTTATTTTCAAATATTCTATTTCGAATATTTCTTTTTCAAATATTTCTTTTTCAAAACTGGAATGAGGCCCAATCAATTACCATATAAAATTAATTATATGGATTTTCATACAACACATGTATATAATAGCATTGGAAATAATCAACCATCAACCAAAGTGCACTACACTGTATAAGCATCAAATATAGATATTCAACGCTTATAACAGCCTGTCAATCAATCGATCGACATATTTAATCAATCAGGATGAGTGAACTTCAAATTTCATCCTAACACCCGTGTGGGGTTTCAAACAATCAAACACATATTTTATTTGTGCAGTTAGGCGATGTGTAAAATTTATCGACCCAATCAACGTCATTCAAATAGGTGTACATAAACAAACCGTCTGGTTTGTAAATGAATATTTATTTATTCACATTCACGTTAAAAATTATTTTTAACGATAACACATTTTATTTTAACATATGAATTTCTATTCAGTTCATTCTTTAAATAAAATGCTATTTTTATTTTTCTAACTTATTTTAGAAAATTTCGGCGGCATAACGGCACGATACCAGAAACGGGACAAGGCCTAGCCTTATCCCCGGTCTAGTGAAGGCCCACGCCATTCACACATCAATCAAATTCATTTCGTTATGCAAACCACAAAATTTGGAGTAAGGGTCTAACCTAGCCTTACTCCTTCGCCTTATAACGGCGCACGTCTAATCCTAACCAACTTATCGATTCGATTTTTCACGCCACAAACCACATTCAAACCAATATCACAATCAATAACCAAACAGCCAAACAAACAAGTCCATGGTCTGTGGACGATTGTGTCGGGTGCTACTAAACACCGTCTGCATCCTAGTATATATATAACTAGAAAAGTAAATTGAAAGGTGAGAAATTCTCACATATAGCTATCCTAGCTCCACGGCTCTTCATTTGCAGAAGTCTTAGTCGTTTCGCCTTTTTGTCACCTTCGTTGCTGCTTTCACTACATACGTAAAAATCACATTTTTATTCCGATGTTCAATATATAAAAATCAAATTTTTATTTCAAAGTTCAATAGATAAAAATCGAATTTTTATTTCAAAGTTCAATATATAAAAATCGAATTTTTATTTCAAATAGATTCCGCCTTTTCCATTTCAAAGATCTAATCTTTTCTTTTACTTTTCAAAACAGTATGTTTTTTCGATTTTCAAAACAAAGTATGTTTTTTCGATTTTCAAAACAAAGTATGTTTTTTCGATTTTCAAAACAAAGTATGTTTTTCTCGATTTTCAAAACAAAGTATGTTTTTCTATTTTCATTCTCTATATCGAAACCATATACGTAAAAATCGGATTTTTATACTGCTACCTCATATGTAAAGATCGAATTTTTATACCTCTACTTTACATATAAAGATCTAATTTTTATAACACTGTTTTCTATATAAAAGCTATATTTTTAAAACAAATCATGTTCATAGTTTTAAAACAAATCCTGTTCATATTTCTAAAACAGATCAAGCCAATTTTCTTTATAAACAATGAAATTATTAAATAAAACTAAATTTTACAATGTTTTTGAGCAAACCAAAAACTGAATTTTTTTCAATGCTTTAGAGCAAACAAAACTGAATTTTTTTTCAATGCTTTAGAGCAAACAAAACTGAATTTTTTTCAATGCTTTAGAGCAAACAAAACTGAATTTTTTTTTCAATGCTTTAAAACAAATTAAAACTGACCTTCTTCTCCGATCAGTAAGGAAACCCGTAACTACCTCGTTCAGCACCAAAATCACGCATCCCTCTTCTTGAAATTTCACGCACCCCAATGCTTCCAGACCTCAATCCAAGGTGACCTCGGTTCCCAGTGGATTAGGGCTTCGGTGGGTCTCGCGCTGGGTGTGGGGGAGTTCTTGGAGTGGAGCTGAAGGCCGGTGGGGATGAGGTCAGGCGAGGCAGCGCTCGCGACGGAGAAAGGGGGGGTAGCGACGTCGACGGTGGCGAGATCGAGGTGGGTATCAGCGTAGAGCGACGGGTCTTCATCGATGGGGTTTTTTTCCCTTTTTTTTTTTCTTCCGATTCGATTTATGAAGGGGGGGGGGGGGCCAGAAATTATTTAAGGAGAAGGAGAGAGAAGACTTTAGTTTTTAATTATTTTAATTATTTTATTCTGCAAAAAGTTGACTTTTACATACGTCATCAAAACGAGGCCCACCGCCTGTCGTCCATAGCGTTTCACCCCCATTCCGAACACAATGGGATATGTACCGCAAGCTGAATCGACCGTTTCGATCAGTTTCCGTTGAATTTACATTTAAATCTCTATATTGAATTTTAAACGTACATTTCAAATTACCGGGGTCACATACTAACTAGAAAAATTCCAGAAAAATATTTTCTAGCTTCGTATTGACGATACGGTCCTAATAAAACTAGTTTCGTTGAATTCTGAGACCGTTTGAAAAATGGCCAATTTCCAGTCGATTAAAATCAACTGAAATGGTCAAAACACGTTTTCCTTTGCCACGCTCACATATTGATTCGAAAAATTATGAAATTTGAAATCTAGCAATAACTTTACACTGCGGACCCAACAAAAGTGGTTTCGTCGAAATCCGAGGTCATTTGCAAAATGTCCATTTTTAAGGGCCTGAATTCCATAGCGACTATTCAGAATTTTCAACTGGACATATCTTTTGATTCCCGATATGAAATCTTGATTTCTCGGATTCGTTGGAAAGATATTCACTATTAGATTCCATTATTTTTGGTTTCACTAAAATCCGGATTGTTTTGCACCCGGTACATTCAATTGAAGTTTGAAATCGAATTATCGAACTACCGCGCCATTTTCAATTCTATTTATAATTATATATAAATATTTATATTCTAACGACGACGCGTATAAATATATTCGTTCTAATTATATTCAAAATAAATTTCTCGTCGATTTTATTTAAAATAATTCATTTTAAATAATCAAAATTCGCTATAATTGCCAAAATAAAAATTTTAAACTGGCCCAGAATTTACGGGTTGTTACACTATCCTATTTACAGAATAGTGCCTTTGGTTCGTCCAGTCCCAGGACAAACGTGAATGGACGAATGTCTGACAGAGTATATTCAAAGGATCGCGTAAGTTGATCTCTTCAAACGTACTTACGTTTGGTGGCGGAGGAATTCGTTTCTCTTAGCTGTATACCCATGGTATTTTTGGTGAAATCAATTTGTGATTTGGCGGGTATGACGATGTGGCATTCAAAGTAATGGAGGTGTGATCTGTCAAAAGATACGTTATGACCTCTAGCCTCATCAACCGGGAAATGACAAAAATCGGGCAGGCAGCATGGCTATGTGGGTCGCACCCATTAGGATGTATGATCACCTATCTAGAGAAATTCCAATTGCTTCTTTAATCTATCGATGCTGTCCCATTCGGGAGACGGTTGCTGATCCCAACCGTTGGTGATATATATTCGATACACTCAAGCGAAATGAGTGGTCGGTCATGTGAGGGCCGGGTTGCAAGATGTTCTTGTTGAACCCGGTGTATTCGCCTCTAGAGATACACTATCGGCAGGTGGTCCCATACCTTGTCAAAGTCGGAATCCAATTTCCAATAAGTGCCCGCGAGTTTGATTTGTATACTATATATGTGGAGCGTGAGATGCAAGCGTTCTACTATATTTTAATTACTTGTGATTAGACATTATTATAATATCAGATAATATATGATTTCCAAAGTGTTTTGGGTTATCGTAAGGTAAAAACCGTCCGTATTTATGTGTGGATTGGTCTTACGATTATCTTTTCTTTTGAAAAGGATTTTGAAAAGTTAAACCAACGATTTGAGTTTACTCACACCAGCCCCATGACTGACCCAGAGTTTTATTTTGTTTTGTTTTCCCTAAACTCTTGGGTGCCCAAATTTGTACGGGCAGTCAAGTAGTCAGGATTTTACAGATAGACTTGGAGAGCTTGGAGCAGGAGGCTTCAGGACTTATATAGCTATTGTTTATTTCCGCTGTGATGCAAGGGTTGTACTCTGATAATGGTATTGTATGCATATACTGCTTTTGATTTCAAATTATGTGATATATTATATTTTATTCGTTCCGCTGTGAGATTCGTGTTACTCTGATGTTGTGTTCTTCTTTTTCCTTCTTCTATTCTAATTTTCTATCTTATCTATCCTCGCCCTCTAATTTCTTTCTTGGACTATCCGGTATTTCCGATGCTTGAATAGTCGACATTGAGTTTATGTTGGGTACTCAGGATCGCGAAACCCCCGGGTCGTTACAAGATATATAATTGAAATAGTTTGAAAATAAATAGTTTGTAATTAAAATAGAATTTATCAAATTTATTAAATATATAGTTAAAACATTAAGTAATTTATTAAATAAATAGTAAATGTTAAAATGATTTATTTAAAGTAATTTATAAAATAAAATAGTGATAAAGTAAAATAGTTTATAAAATAATTATTATTAAAATAGTTTATAAAATGATTTTGAAATACTATTGTTGGAATTAGAATCGTTTCTCTAACATTTTCAATTAAACTTGAAGTCAAATTTCAAAACTTCAATTCAACCAACTCAATTTTTAATAATTCCACCGATTAAATTCCAATTTACATTCATTTCAATTCGATCAAATTAATTCAATAGTTACATAATCAAGTTCTCATTTTCAATGATTTCAATTTATAACAAATATCAAGTTCACAATTCATATATAATTCAAACCAATGTTGATTCATAACAAATTTCAAAGGTGGGTGAAACCATTCAATTTCAATAAATTCTATTTACATTTTATTTCACTTTATTTAGCTTCATTTACAATACTAATTTATTCTCCCTTTTTTGTTTATATTTCAAAATTCAAGGTTCAAGTTCAAGGAAAAATAAGTTATAAACATCGCTTATTTTGTCTTTAAAACAATATTTCAAAATTCATGGTTAAAACAAATTTTATTTAACCAACCGGTGTCCGTATATAATTTTCTATCCTACGGCCAAGTGATACTTAAATTTTAATTTTAGTATTTAGGGAAAGGATATATCATTTCAATCCAAATTAGGGTCATAGGTATTTATCATTTCAACCTACGTTCTTAATTCATTTTAATGATTAATCCCGGGTTTATTCGATGCCCGTAACATCTAAGGTAAATGATTGGGATAAATCAGCACAAACAATGATCATATATGAATAAATGTAAATAACAGGTAAATTCACCCAATTAACATCAATTTGTCAACATATCAAATTCAAGCCATTCATCACATCAGTACATACAACAGTCTAACATCGTATAAATTTACAAATTATCAGGTGTCAGGTTTTATACAGTAATTAAATGTCGAATTTTAACATAACGGTGAAATTTAAACTAACAGTCAAATTTAATTACGTTATCGATGCAAATCAATATAAATATGTAATTTAACTGTCAAACATCAATCCATACAATCATATCATGACATGATATTAATTTAACTAACAATCAAATATTTTAGTTAGGTGTGAGTTGAACTCACCTTCAGTGGCACAGAAATAGGGACGATAACAGAGAGACGCAGAAATGAACGGCACTGAAACTTCAACGAACTGGACAAACAAATGATGGTTAAAATACGTACAATTTCAGCAGAGTTTGATTTTGAATATATATATGTATGTATATATATATATATATATATATATATATTAGTCTAAAAGGTGTGTGGCAAAATGGATAAAATGTTACATGCATTTGAATAGCACTTTGCCACCATATATGCTACATGTACAAACGCATGGAACCAATGGTTGCATGGACCTCTTTTTTTTTTTTTTTTTTTTAGTGAAATACGCATGGCAAGGTGGAACAAAAGGGAAAAAAATTTGATTCATAAAAGTTTAACAAAGCCCAGAACACTTGCAGTAAACTTATTTGAAAAAAGATTCCATATGTGTACCAGTTCATGGCTTCAAGCCATTCAATTAGCATATAGTTCTAGCACAAATGTTTCAGCAAAACAAAGTTTCAGTGAAGTTTAATATATATAAACTTAAAACTAGTGTGCAGGCCAATGTAAATAAAACTTGAAATTTCCACCGTTGCCATTTTAATTAGTGCGCAGGCATCAACTAATAGTCCAGGTTTCAACTTATTTAACACTTTCAAAGTTGGCATAAAAAACAAAACTTCATGCACTATAAACAACTAAAACTCTAACGTCAAGCACAACGGTTCGGCCATGAGGAGAGGTCGGCTGTAAGGGTTCGGTCGGACTAACATCGGCATGGGTTCAAGCCATCAAGCTGCTAATTTTTTTTCTTTTTCCAAATCCATACACTGAAATAAGGCTTCAACGTGGAATTAGGCTGATGTACATCTTCTCTAACTCCTATCCTACCACGCATGCCGTGACAGCAAACACACCCACATATTTTCCCTTTTTAAAATATAAAACCAAACTTATTTTGGTCCATAGCTACCAATGTAAAGTCTTCGCACAACCATTCAGTAAAATATAGTTTTACACAAACTAGACTTTAATTCTCTAAACCCCAAAGTATGCAATATGTTTCAGCAAGCTAAAATGATTCACAGTACTAAATTTTTAAACATAATACACATATAAATTTAGCAAAACAAGAGTTTCATATCTAAAGTATTCATTACTAAAGTTTCAACCATTTTTGAGACAGCAAGACAATTGTAAAAGGAGGAAAACATGGGGTTTCCTATTCTCAGTCTCGGCCAAGGGAATCTCAATTGCAGCAAGTTCTGATTTTTATTTTTATTTTATTTTAAAACAACAGCTCGGTTCTAATCAAACAAGAAGAAGGATAAATAAAGAAATAAAATAAAAGAGAAGATCAGTAGATTTACCTTGCGAAGGATTTCTGAGTTTGGAAGAAGAAATGTTTGAAGGAGAGAGCAAACTGGTTTCTCAACAAATGGAACGATTATACATAACGGCGAATAGGTTTACTCATAAAAGGAATAAATAATGTATATAATGGAACCATCGTGTTATCAATTTTTCAAGACCTTTCAAATTTTCTAACGTCATTGATTCCTGAATTAATGGTTGAGTTGTCAAAAGCTTTCCTAATAAGCCAAGTTTTAAAAGGAAGGTGATAAATAAATTTTAAATGTTTTTAATGTTCTCATTAACTATCAATCAAATTTTTTATGCGAATGTTAACATATTTTAAACGAAATAAATGTTCATAAATTTATACTTTCAAATTGCACTAGGAAAATATAAAGTTCCCTATAATTCAACGTTCATATTTAGTTATTAATCATTCTATACTAGAAAAATGTCAACCGTACTTTGCATATACAAATTTCAAAATATTATCATACATACCATATTTTAATATTTCAAATTTATTAATTTAATTTTTTTCTATGTAAAAAATATCATGCGAAATTATGGGATGTTACATAAAGAATTCATTCTTATTGACATTTTACATACGATAAAAAGGATAGAAATAAAAAGAGACATTTTAATCGTCGTGTTATATATTATGATTACACTACCATAGACAAGTTACCTGACTTGTTTATGTGATTGGGTCGATTATTTTCACACATCGCCCAAGTGCACAAATAATTTTTTTTTATTGGTTGAAATCCCACACAGGTGTTAGGATGAAAATTATCATACACTAGTCCCAATATTTAGTTGTATGTTGATCGTTAGATCGACAGGGTGCGATGAGCGTTATTATTTAATTTTAACGCTTACGCAGTGGAATTTACACTTTGGATGAAATGGATGATTTTACTGTTATTGTTATATAGGACATGTGTTAAATCCATATAATCCAAAATTATATGGTAAATGTTTGAGTCGCATTTTGATTCAGATATTCTTTTAAATAAGAATATTCTTACATTAGAAATTCTTTTTATATAAAGAATATATTTTAATATAAAAATATTTTTTTAATCAAGTATATGTTAAAACAAAGAATATTTGTAAAAGATATAAATCTGTTGTATAAAGAATATTTTTAATGGTTATTTTAAATATGTTTTTTATAATAATTAATATTTAAAGAGAAATCCTTTAATTAAGATTATTAGAATTTGCCATTATACTTTGTGATATGAAATTAATTGAGATGTGAAGTGGATTTATCGTGGATGGTGTTTTTAAACGACATTTGTCCTTTAATCCAATTTACAGCGTAATTATTATTTGGAATTTATAAATCTATTTGATAGATTTAAAAAGGCATTGTAACGACCCGACTTTTCGACCCTCAAATGTCGACACTAATACATCCACGGTATTCACGTGCCGAGCACCCAAGTGCCGGAAAGACGAAAAGTTAAGGTGAAATAAAATAAAAAGAAAATAGACTGAGGAAGAAGAGGACACAATATCAGAATCTCACAACGGAACGGTAACATATAATATAATGAATGATCTTTACCAAATAAAACTGTATGATTACAACTATCAGAGAAGACTAACCTATCATCAACTTGGACAGTTATAACAACCTGTAACACCCCACGTCCATTAATGTCACTCACAAAGGGAATGCATTAATTCCATGGAGGTTTTAAGTGAATATAGAACAGTAAAATTACAACAAGACAGATATAAAATAGTACTTGGAAATTCAAAAACTTTATTTCATTGTAGCAGAAGTCAAAACATGTTTGATTTCATCATAACACCATATTCAATGTCAAGTACAATATCTATCTTGATAAAACAAGTACATAATCCCATTACATGAATAGCCATTAAAAAGAAAGATAACAAGCTGGACTTTACTTCAGCAGTCCAAGCTTTCCAGAAGATAAGCGATCCAACTAGACTCCACTAGAACTTGGCCCAACCTGCGGACCTGAAGGGAGAAAAAGGATGGAAAAGAGGGGGTCAGACATAAAGTCTGGTGAATATGATAATTCTACAATACTATTACCAAAATAACTGGACTAAGGCATAAGCTGGAAAACAAGAAAATGTCTATGAAGAGCAGATTAAGGACATAGACAATCGCTAAAGGCAACGTTATAGGCGCTCCTAAATACTAAAGGATAAACACTATACTGCACCACACCAGTCACCCTAAAGATTCATCCCACTTAGCTTCACTTAGAAACTTTCCCAATGGCTTTACGTACCCCTAGCTGACTACATAGGTGTCGCCTGCCCCTATCTCCACTAGGTGTACCCTACTTCCCATTATTCGATCGGCTCCCTAACTCGTAGATACCCGTGCTGGCCCCACAGTGGGGTGTATCACTCCCCTAAAGTGGCAACCTGATACAACGGACATGCATGGCTTATACCTACACGATGCAACAACGTCTTACCTACCAGCCCGGGTCCACACACGCATATGAAACCCGTTGGACTTGCGTTGCCACCGCTCCCTGTTTTGGCCTCTTATAGTCAAACCCAGTATGCGTGTCCCGTCCTCGACTTGGGTCGAGCCCACAAAGATACGTTTTGGGATACTGGTTGAAATGGGCCCCCACTATTTACCACAAGCATTCCACCTAAGCTTGTCCCCATTAGTCCATCCCACTTAACCCACTTAGTCATGTTCATTTACATGTGTGTTTGGTTAAGTCTAATCGTATTTCAAATGCCTCTAAAGGCAACCACCAGATTCCTCATGCCACCCAAGGCACCTACTTAACCCCCATGTCCCACCTTACATGATTATCTGGTTAAGTATTTCTTAGTTCATTAAGGCCATAACCTCATAAAGACCTCTCACATTAGACTGGCATTTATGGCAGCTGGATTTGCCGGGCGGGTCCGGGCAGTCTTACACCATAAAAGAGTCTAACCTCGTGTCTTTACAACTGTTATGCTTTAGTTTGGGCCTAGGACCTCTCACATTGGGCCGACATTTGTGACTACTGGATTTGCCGGGCGGGTCCGGGCAGGTTTACATCACAAACGGGTCCAACCTCGTGTCCCAAGCATTGATTATTAATAATAATCCACTTTCCCCCAATTTTAATAATTCCCTACTTGAATTATTAATTACTTCCAATTTTTAACAATGTCCATAATTGACTCAATTATGGACATCCATTCATGGTATGCAAAATCTTACAAAATTGCACCCAATTTATTAATTCCTAATATTACCCCTACCCCACGTTTGAATGTTTATTCGCAAAATATATGTTAGACTCGAATAGCCTAACTCATAGCATAAAAGAGATTATCATAATAACAACATGTATATGTGACCAAATGAATCATAATAAGGGTTGAAACTTGCATATGTCCAACTTGCATAGATTATACATGTCATGGACCTAAAGGTGTCAACTTGTTCAAAATTCACCTAATATAATCTCAATCAATTTTCATAAACTTACATATGAACATGTGTGAATCAACATCATCTAATTTTTTTACAACATGGTTTTATATGGGTACACCTAACTCAATAGGCAAATTCCCATAATCAAGTTTTATTTAATTATAGTTTCAAGTTTATGGGTACACCTAACCTAATAGGCAAATTCCCATAAACAAGATCCATTTAAATTAAAAAAAAACATAACTTTAAGCATGTTCCAACAACATCATGATTTTACAACATAATATAGCATGATTTATAACATGGCATAGTATGATAGTATAACATAGCTTGACATGATTCTCAACATAGCACGACATAGCATAAGAGAATTTACAACATAGCATGACATAGCATATATAATTTACATCACACGACAACATAATAACATAATAAGAGATCCACAATATATAGAATTTACAATTACAAATCACGTCACTTTCTTGTGATCCATTCATAACTGAGTCAAATTAGTTTGTAATAGTCTTGTGAGAATCATCATACTCACCAACAAAAAGAAGAGAATTAGAGAGAGAGAGTTCTTTGGTTTGATTTGTTTTGTTGAGTAGAATTTAGTTGTAGTAGATTAGGCTTCCTCTTCTTAGTTTGTGACGGCTACGCTGAACTCCATGGCAGCAGCACGACGGTAGCTTCTCTAATTTTACAAGTGATTTAGGTTTAGGGTCTACCCACTTATTTATAGATTTTAGAATGCATTTAGGCCATTAGATTTAACCTAGAAATAACGGCAGCCGTTCAGACAAGATGGGGTTTATCTTGTTGACTCAGCAATGAGTCAGAAGTGACTCAGCAAACACTCAGCAATATATATATATATATATATATATATATATATATATATATTCTACAATGTACACATTAGATACATCCCCCCCTTTTACACACTTATTATTGTTTTTATATACATATTAGATACATCCCCTCTCTCACACACTTATTAATATTTTTATATTCATATTAGATACATCCCCTCTCTTACACACTTATTAATATTTTTATATTCATATTAAATACATCCCCTCTCTTACATACTTATTAATATTTTTATATTCATAATAGATACATCCCCTCTCTTACATACTTATTAATATTTTTATATTCATATTAGATACATCCCCTCTTCTACACACTTATTATTATTTTAGCAACTTTAGTGTTAATAGAAAATTCGGGGTGTTACATTCTCCCCTCCTTTTAGGATTTCGTCCCTGAAATCTTCAAGTCTGGAAGAATGTATATCCTACCATCCAAACGTCCATCTACTCATCCATCATACACAAGCATCCATTGTCCTTACAGACTTCTAATGCTTTCATGTTTAAATGCACAGTGTGTGTATATGTCCGTATCTAATGCAAAATCAGGCGGTCCACTGATTCAGTTGACCTCCTTAATGCAACTATGATCGTGCCATGCGTCCATTATGTATGCAAAAGATTCTTAATGCTACATAATACTTCTATATGCGTGCACAACCATCATCTGAATGCAGCATCCACATGATAATACAACCATCGTTCATCCATTTTACTAAATACATCCATATATATATGCAATATGCAATATGTAGTGACTGAGCCGATCTAGTGCCTAAAGTGTGTGTATATATGCATCCACGAGCAACCACTAGCAAACACTTGCATCCATTTTGCATCCATCATACATAACATGTCTCAAACACATGTTTCAACCATAGGATTATCCTAACTAAAGGTCAAAGATACTAATGAGAGGACATACTAAAGATAAGATAAGATAAGCTAAGCGATAAAGGAGAAATTAAAAGACATACCCTCAAAAAGAAAAGGGTACAACGAACGCATCTTCTCTTCTGTCTCCCAAGTTGCGTTGCTCTCATCATCTCCCCATTGCACTTTAACCAGTCTGACCTCTCGATTCCTCAACTTTTTGATCTCCGACCCAAGAATGCATGTAGGAGCTCGTCTAATTGTTGCATCACGCTCTATTTCCACCTCTTTAAGCAAGCTCGGCTCTACCACCTCCGCGGTCTTGTGCAAACACTTCCTCAAATGTGATACATGGAATACGTCGTGTACTCCACTAAGTTTCTCAGGCAACTCCACCCTATATGCCATCTTCCCAATCCTGTTTTTTTACAGGAAACGGCCCTACAAACCTTGGTGCTAATTTCCCCACGGACCCAAAGCGAACAACATTCTGTAACGGAGATACTTTGATAAAAACCATGTCCCCAATGTCAAACTCAAGATCTGTCCTCCTCTTATCAGCATACGATTTTTGCCTATCTTGTGCTGCTTTCATCCTCCTTCGAATCAACTCAATCTTCTCCGAGGTTTCCCTAACCATATCGGGCCCAAGTAGGATTTTATCGGTAGATTCCCACCAACATGTAGGCGAACGGCAAGGCCTTCCATAAAGAGCTTCGAAAGGTGCCATGCCAATACTAGACTGAAAGCTATTGTTATATGCGAATTCTACTAACGAAAGGTGCTCTTCCCATGTACCCCCAAAGTCTAGGATACAAAGCCTTAAAAGATCCTCTAGAATGCGATTCACCCTCTCGGTCTGGCCGTCTGTCTGAGGATGATATGCGGTGCTCAAACATAGCTGAGTCCCTACCACCTCTTGTAAACTCTTCCAAAATTCGCTAGTAAAGATGGGGTCACGGTCGCTTACTATACTAGAAGGAATACCGTGCAAACGAACTATCTCCTTAATGTATACAGAAGCCAACCACGGAGCAGTCCTCTTACTTTTCACGGGAATAAAATGGGCGCTTTTAGTAAGTCTATTGTAACAACCCGTAAAATGCGGGCCAGTTTGAAATTTTTATTTTGGCAATTTTAGCTGAATTTGAATATTTAAATTGAATTATTTTAAATAATATCGACGAGAAATTTATTTCGAATATAATTCGAACGTATATATTATACGCGTCGTCGTTAGAATATAAATATTTATATATAATTATAAATAGAATTGAAAATGGCGCGGTAGTTCGATAATTCGATTTCAAACTTCAATTGAATATACCGGGTGCAAAACAATCCGGATTTTGGTGAAACCAAAAACATTAGGATCTAATTGTGAATATCTTTCTAACGAATCCGAAAAATCAAGATTTCATGGCGGGGATCAAAAGATATGTCCAGTTGAAAATTAGAAATAGTCGCTGTGGAATTTATATATATTTTTATATATATAAGGCCCTTAAAAATAGCAATTTTGCAAACGACCTCGGATTTCGACGAAACCAGTTTTGTTGGGTCCGTGATGTAAAGTTATTGCTAGTTTTCAAATTTCATGATTTTTCGAATCAGTATGTGAGCGTGGTAAAGGAAAACGTGTATTGACCAGTTTCAGTTGATTTTAATCGACTGGAAATTGGCCATTTTTCAAACGGTCTCAGAATTCGACGAAACTAGTTTTGTTAGGACTGTATCGTCAATACGAAGCTAGAAAATATTTTTATGGAATTTATAGAGTTGTTATGTGACCCCGGTAATTTGAAATGTACGTTTAAAATTCAATATAGTGATTTAAATGTAAATTCAACGGAAACTGATTCAAACGATCGAATCAGCTTACGATACATATCCCATTGTGTTCGAAACAGGGGTAATTAGCTAGGGACGTCAGGCGGTGGGTCTCGTTTCAGATTCGTATGTAAAAATTGCTTTTTGAGATTAATTAATTAAATAAATAAAAAAAATCCTTTAAACCCCTCCTCCCTACCAGGTCAAACCCCCCCCCCCCCCCAATTTCAAATCGGGAAAACCCGATTGGGAAAAAAAAAAAGAGCGCATCCAAATCACCGACCCCCCTCCTTCTTCGTCGACGGCGCCGCCACCAGGGGGGACCGCCGCCCTTCTTCCCTCTGCTCCGTGTAAAGACCCGCAACTTCCCCGTAAAGGAAAGCGTCGGATAGTTCGAGGACAAGCCACAACAGAACGTATACAGAAGAACATTTCATTGTATATTACAACAATGCATCAGATTACAAGAATATACAGAGTATAAATGAATATTACACAGAAATATCAGAGATTTAAATTACATTTAAATACATCGCAGCGGAAAATAATACAATACACAACTAGAATGAGATATACGGATACAAAGCTTTCCGAATATCGTTCCAGCTGTAAACCAGGATCCTGTGAATATAAATCTGCAAAACCAAAACTACTAGCTGCCCGTGTCAAAATAAGGGCACCCAGAGTTTAGGTTAAAACAATAAACTCCAGGTCAGTCATGTGATTGGTGTGAGAACTAAAACAGTTATTATTCTTTATTTTAAAAGTTAGGTAAATCAAGGGACCACGCCGTATAACACGGAACGGGTTTCCTCCCAAGAATACCAGTGCATAAAACAGCAGCGCAATGCTAAATAAAGAAAGATGAAGCTGTTATAAGACCCAGGTCCTATCACACAATGCAACGCAAGCCGGGGGATAGGGTTTTCCCTTATAACAGCCAAAGAATGCTTGATACGTTTAAAACAAATCATTTGATACTATTATAAGTGCATAGTGTATGAAACAACTTCAAATCATAAGTATCAATCATAGGCGGCATGAGCGCCCCATCCCACTATGTCACCATATATAGGTTTACATATAAAACCGCAAAGTCACGTATTTGGAAATTGGATTTCCGTCTATGAACCGAGGCAAAAGATAGTCCTCAACCGATTCGAGACGCTCTAGCCCGTGTCTCAGGCAAGTACTCAGTCAAGCCTTTGGATCGTCAGGGCCGGTCCACCGATGTGGATTAAAATGCCTGAACACTACGTTTCCCCACCCTTTGGGGTGTCAATGAGCCAACAAATGACTCCATCGGTTCGAGAACGACCGATCAATCCGAGGCGCCTCGCAACAGCAACAACCACATAAGTCAAACTCGTCAGGGCGTGTAAAACCACTGACGCCACTTTCTAGCTAGAAGAAAACGCATGCCCTCCCTGAGGTCCGTCTCCCGTTTTTGGTTCATACCGGGTGTGAAACACGCGAGGTAAACGTTACACAAAGCTACGCCACCAAGGCCGTGCTTTGATCATCACCACAAGACTTTGCTTTTCAACAGAAGCCTCGATCAATTGCCACTTAGGCATGCCACACAGGCAATTCACTCCATGCGTTTGATATCCATCAATATATAACCCCTGAGCTCGTACGTCTCAGAGAAGGGCGTTAAGCAAGAGAATAAATTCTCCGCCGCCAAACAGATATATATTTAATAGAGATCAATCACACGGACTGAAATCCAATGTCAGACACACAGTCCATTTACAAGTCCGTTCTGGGTCTGAACGAAACCGGAGGCACCTAGTACCCCGCACATCCATCGATCTCCAAGTACGTCTGGACGATCCCCAACTGTTTCCATCTTCTTGGGTGTACAGCCCAATCAAGATCATCAGTTATCACCCAAACGACGTGAAGAACTCCGGTCTTCGACCATCGTCTTCATCTTCGACTTATCGTCGTATCAGTTATCCAGAATGGGATAAACCCGGTCTTTCCGAATAACTCGCGTATATTTTAAATAAGTGTTACACAAACACAACATACGCCTCATTCCAATTCATCAGTCATTAACCGTAAATTAATCAAGAGAATAATTCCCTAAATATTAACCCCGAAGGCCGAAACCAACATCAGATCAATATCCAGAAAACCATTCTGCTTGGCTAACCGACAGTTAATTCCTAAATTTCACATTCATAGGGAAAGGTTCCCATTAATTTTATCAAAGATAAATTCTTTAATTTATTCTTCAATCTACTTTTGAATATCAATTCAAACTAGTCGGGATTAACGAACTTTACCGAAGTAATCATTTGTTTTAAATCCCTAATCCCAACCTATTCATCCCATGAAGTAAAACTGGTTATACTTCATATCTAACACCACGGTGTTATCGGTAAATTCAATTACCATTTCACGTTCAAATCTAATTAAAGATTTAACTATCGCCTGGAGCAAAACTGGTGATATTCCATTTCGATTATTTCAATCTAATTAAAGATTCATTAAAACTCCACTTAGTTTTAATCGTTAACTAGGTTAAAGAATCAGTGTCATTTAAAACACGGTTCACGATAAACCCAAAGTCACATTCATTAATTATCGGGTTAAAGAACGAGTGTTATTTAAAACACTGTTCACGATAAACCCAAAAATCAATATCAATTCAATTCCAATTAAATATTATTTAATTGGTACACTTCATTAAATCTAAATAAAAAGATTTAATCTTTTCCCAACTGGGTTCAAGAACAGTGTTAGTGAAGACACCATTCACGACAAACCCAAATCACATTTGATATTCAACACAAGGCTCTGAATAGAAAATATCCCGGCTTATATTCAATATCAAATTCTACGACTAACAAATGTCGTATTGGAAATAACGATATAAATATATCTTTCAAATTTCCATAACAACACCTGTATAATCACGAATTCCAACATCGAAATATTCCGAAGACAATTTCGATTCAAATCCACTCCAATGCAATCATTGGAAATTTTGGTTATTTTCAAAACCCTTTTCAAATTCAATTTATTTATTTAAAAATAAATAGAATTATAATTCTAGTTCAAAACTAGTTCATTTCGATGAAAATCTATTTTTATCTTTTCAAATATGGAGTTTTTCATCCCAAATCTTCACAAATCATTTCTTATGATTTTACACAAATTATTACTATTTTTAATAATTTTATCAAGGCCCATACAGTCGATTTTCAACAATGGCCATCGAACTGCACTTATAGCGACCTTTTTCAAATTTGATTTGGACGTAACTCCAAATCCAACCGTTAGATTTCTAATTTCTAATATTCCTTAGAAAGCTCTTTTCGATACGAACCCAACGGTTCCGGTTTTAGGAGAATCCGACGGTCGGATCTCCCGCAATGTCCGTTTGAAATAAATGGTCGAAATTCACGAACTGCCGCGGCGCGGCGCGTTCTATTCAGGCCATTATATTATATATATAATATATATATAATATATTTCGTCGATTTCTATTTAAAACGAATTATATAAATAGTTTTAAATTCGTTTCAAAAGCAATTTCAACTTCCGTTTCAATTCAAATCACAATTGAATTCTTCTTTATAAATTCGTTTTAAAATTCATTTCTATTCACTTCAAATTTCAATTCAATTTGAATTCGTTTTCAATTCCTTTCATTTCGAAATCGTTTTCAATTCAATTCATTTCGAAATCGTTTTCAATTCAATTCATTTCGAAATCGTTTTCAATTCAATTCATTTCAAAATGAATAAAATCGATATAAATATCGTTTACGTCAAAATGGCGTCAATCTAATCAACACGGCTTCATAAATTTCTATTTCAAATATTTTATTTCAAATATTTCTTTTTCAAAATAGTTGTTATTATCAAAATATTTCGTTCAACACATGACCAATCTCAAAGGATGAGTACTGTCAACACAAGAACTTTTATTTTATAATATTCTTTATTTTTCAAATTGGAATGAGGCCCAATCAATCACCATATAAAGTTAATTATATGGATTTTCATACAACACATGTATATAATAACATTGAAAGTAATCAACCATCAACCAAAGTGCACTACACTGTAAAAGCATCAAATATAGATATTCAACGCTTATAACAGCCTGTCAATCAATCGATCGACATATTTAATCAATCAGGATGAGTGAACTGCAAATTTCATCCCAACACCCGTGTGGGGTTTCAAACAATCAAACAAATATTTTATTCGTGCAGTTGGGCGATGTGTAAAATTTATCGTCCCAATCAATGTCATTCAAATAGGTGTACATAAACAAACCGTCTGGTTTGTAAATGAATATTCTATTTTATTCACTTCACGTTAAAAATTATATTTTTAACGATAAAACATTTTATTCCAACATATGAATTTCTATTCAGTTCATTCTTTAAATAAAACGATATTTTTATTTTTCTAACACATTTTAGAAAATTTCGGCGGCATAACGGCACGATACTAGAAACGGGACAAGGCCTAGCCTAATCCCCGGTCTAGTGAAGGCCCACGCCATTCACACATCAATCAAATCACTTTCGTTATGCAAACCACAAAATTTGGAGTAAGAGTCTAACCTAGCCTTACTCCTTCGCCTTATAACGGCGCACGTCTAATCCTAACCAATTTATCGATTCGATTTTTCACACCACAAACCACATTCAAACCAATATCACAATCAATAACCAAACAGCCAAACAAACAAGTCCATGGTCTGTGGACGATTGTGTCGGGTGCTACTAAACACCGTCTGCATCCTAGTATATATATATAACTAGAAAATAAATTTGAAAGGTGAGAAATTCTCACTTATAGCTATCCTAGCTCCACGGCACTTCATTGATAGAAATCTTCATCGCTATCGCATCTTCGTCGTCTTCGTTGCCCGTAGCCACTACATATGTAAAAATCGAATTTTTACTTTGCTATTCAATATATAAAAATCACATTTTTACTTCGCTATTCAATATATAAAAATCGAATTTTTACTACGCTATTCAATATATAAAAATCGAATTTTTACTACGCTATTCAATATATAAAAATCGAATTTTTACTACGCTATTCAATATATAAAAATCTGATTTTTTCTACGCTATTCAATATATAAAAATCTGATTTTTACTACGCTATTCAATATATAAGAATTGAATTTTTACTTTGCTATTCAATATATAAAAATCTGATTTTTACTACGCTATTCAATATATAAAAATTGAATTTTTACTACGCTATTCAATATATAAAAATTGAATTTTTACTACGCTATTCAATATATAAAAATCTGATTTTTATTTCGACTTTCAATAAATAAAAATATGATTTTTCTTTTTAAAGAAATCAGTTTTCAATACCTTTTAAAAATCAAAATCAGTTTTTACTCTTTTTATAAAATCAGTTTTTCTCTTTTTATAAAATCAGTTTTTCTCTTTTTATAAAATCGGTTTTTTTTTAACTTTTAAAAACCAAATCGGTTTTAATTTCTAAAATAAAATCAGTTTTTCTCTTCATAACTGGATAACCCAGAATAAATGAAAGTAAAAATACTTACAGGCTTTAGAAAAGAGGAGGGGTTGATCGGAAGAGGGGCTCGGCGGTCATCGGTCGGGCGCGCGATGTTGGTCCCACCTGGAGGCGTCACGAATTCAGAAACGGGGGGGGGGGGGGGGGGAGGGGGGGTCTTCACGCAGAACGAGAAGAGAGGGAGGGAGTTGGGGATGCGGTGGTTGGCGGCTCGAAAGGGGGGGTCCAGATGAAGTCGCGCTGCGTGATGCGGAGGGGAAGAAGAACGATGGGGGGGAGGCGCGCGATCGCTGGCCAGAGGAGGGGGGGGCCTCGCGCCTGAGGTGCGGCGGCGACAGGGCGAGGGGCGACGGGTGATTGCATCTAGGTTTTTTTTTTATTTAATTTTCGACTGAATGAAAGTTAGGGGGGGGGGCCAGGGTATGTAGAGAGGAGGAAATATATATATATATTTTTTATTTATTTATTCAATTTGAAAAGGTTGACTTTTACCTACGACCTCGAAACGAGGCCCACTGCCTGCCGCCCATAGCGTTTTACCCCCATTCCGAACACAATGGGACATGTATCGTAGGCTGATTTGGTCGTTTGAATCAGTTTCCATTGAATTTACATTTTAAATCACTATATTGAATTTTAAACGTACATTTCAAATTACCGGGGTCACATACTAACTAGAAAAATTCCAAAAAAATATTTTCTAGCTTCGTATTGACGATACGGTCCTAACAAAATTAGTTTCGTCGAATTCTGAGACCGTTTGAAAAATGGTCAATTTCCAGTCGATTAAAATCAACTGAAACTGGTCAAACGCGTTTTCCTTTACCACGCTCACATATTGATTCGAAAAATTATGAAATTTGGAATCTAGCAATAACCTTACATCACGGACCCAACAAAACTGGTTTCGTCGAAATCCGAGGTCGTTTGCAAAATGTCCATTTTTAAGGGCCTGAATCCATAGCGACTATTCAGAATTTTCAACTGGACATATCTTTTGATCCCCGCTATGAAAATTTGATTATTCGGATTCTTTGGAAAGATAGTCACAATTAGATTCCATTATTTTTGGTTTTACTAAAATCCGGATTGTTTTGCACCCGGTACACTCAATTGAAGTTTGAAATTGAATTATCGAACTACCGCGCCATTTTCAATTCTATTTATAATTATATATAAATATTTATATTCTAACGACGACGTATATAATATATACGTCGAATTATATTCAAATTAAATTTCTCGTCGATATTATTTAAAATAATCTATTTTAAATAATCAAAATTCGCTAAAATTGCCAAAATAAAAATTTTAAACTGGCCCAGATTTTCGGGTTGTTACAATCTCCCCCACTTAAAACTTTTCGTCCCCGAAAAGGAACAAAGTCGAAAGTGGTTTGATTAATCAACACTACGATCGATCTGGCTTCCTTTCTCCAACTTTTTAGTTTCTGAGAATTTTCAAAATTTCAAAAAAATTGGCTAACACCCTAAATTTTTGAAAAATTTCGCCATAACCTCCCCTGTACCGGGAGCATCGGGGAATTTCAAATAGCTTCCCCGGTCCTTTAGATCTCAAAAAGAAAAAGAAATAGCCAAGCGGCTAGCCAATAGGCTCATAAAATCATCATCACCCAAACAAAACAGTAAATTATGTATCAAACATGTACCTATTTGTCGGGCAAACAAATTTTATTCTTCGGCTCTAGCCTCCTTGCTATGACCTGTTCAAAATAAGTATATGTATATGCAAGCAAATGCGACCAATTTCAATACAATTCATTATTCGATCAAATTAGGCATAATTGTTCAAAATTAGCAAACAAATGAACAAACAACACAAACATCAATTAATTAGTTGATTAGAGTTTCAAATGCATAACTTTGATATATAGTCAAAAATTAGATTTTTGATGCCAAATCACAACAATAGGCCCTATCTAATTTTGGTTCTCACACCAGTCAATAGGAAATATATAGAAAGCCCACTTTCGTCACTCGAACATAAATTCTAATGATGAGGCCTCATCATCTGAATCATCTCCGGGCGACTAGAGTGTGATTCTATATATATCCAATATATTAAAATTTCGAATACACGCGGATCAGACGTATATGCAAAATCTATATATACTGGATTGTCCACAACAATATAAATAGATAATCAAATACGAATAATTGATTTAAATTTTCAAAACAAAAATTTGTTTTCACTTTAAAAATTTACTCTTCACACTCGTTCTAGGATACTACTGATCCCATCTCTAACGAGTCATCCCCATTGGATATTACTAATCCAATATCTGATGAATTCTTTCGTATGGTTCTAATGTGCCTTGTTCTCCGAGCTTTGTAAACCAAAGCTCTGATACCACGTGTAAAGACCCGCAACTTCCCCGTAAAGGAAAGCGTCGGATAGTTCGAGAACAAGCCACAACAGAACGTATACAGAAGAACATTTCATTGTATATTACAACAATGCATCAGATTACAAGAATATACAGAGTATAAATGAATATTACACAGAAATATCAGAGATTTAAATTACATTTAAATACATCGCAGCGGAAAATAATACAATACACAACTAGAATGAGATATACGGATACAAAGCTTTCCGGATATCGTTCCAGCTGTAAACCAGGATCCTGTGAATATAAATCTGCAAAACCAAAACTACTAGCTGCCCGTGTCAAAATAAGGGCACCCAGAGTTTAGGTTAAAACAATAAACTCCAGGTCAGTCATGTGACTGGTGTGAGAACTAAAACAGTTATTATTCTTTATTTTAAAAGTTAGGTAAATCAAGGGACCACGCCGTATAACACGGAACGGGTTTCCTCCCAAGAATACTAGTGCATAAAACAGCAGCGCAATGCTAAATAAAGAAAGATGAAGCTGTTATAAGACCCTGGTCCTATCACACAATGCAACGCAAGCCGGGGGATAGGGTTTTCCCTTATAACAGCCAAAGAATGCTTGATACGTTTAAAACAAATCATTTGATACTATTATAAGTGCATAGTGTATGAAACAACTTCAAATCATAAGTATCAATCATAGGCGGCATGAGCGCCCCATCCCACTATGTCACCATATATAGGTTTACATATAAAACCGCAAAGTCACGTATTTGGAAATTGGATTTCCGTCTATGAACCGAGGCAAAAGATAGTCCTCAACAGATTCGAGACGCTCTAGCCCGTGTCTCAGGCAAGTACTCAGTCAAGCCTGTGGATCGTCAGGGCCGGTCCACCGATGTGGATTAAAATGCCTGAACACTACGTTTCCCCACCCTTTGGGGTGTCAATGAGCCAACAAATGACTCCATCGGTTCGAGAACGACCGATCAATCCGAGGCGCCTCGCAACAACAACAACCACATAAGTCAAACTCGTCAGGGCGTGTAAAACCACTGACGCCACATTCTAGCTAGAAGAAAACGCATGCCCTCCCTGAGGTCCGTCTCCCGTTTTTGGTTCATACCGGGTGTGAAACACGCGAGGTAAACGTTACACAAAGCTACGCCACCAAGGCCGTGCTTTGATCATCACCACAAGACTTTGCTTTTCAACAGAAGCCTCGATCAATTGCCACTTAGGCATGCCACACAGGCAATTCACTCCATGCGTTTGATATCCATCAATATATAACCCCTGAGCTCGTACGTCTTAGAGAAGGGCGTTAAGCAAGAGAATAAATTCTCCGCCGCCAAACAGATATATATTTAATAGAGATCAATCACACGGACTGAAATCCAATGTCAGACACACAGTCCATTTACAAGTCCGTTCTGGGTCTGAACGAAACCGGAGGCACCTAGTACCCCGCACATCCATCGATCTCCAAGTACGTCTGGACGATCCCCAACTGTTTCCATCTTCTTGGGTGTACAGCCCAATCAAGATCATCAGTTATCACCCAAACGACGTGAAGAACTCCGGTCTTCGACCATCGTCTTCATCTTCGACTTATCGTCGTATCAGTTATCCAGAATGGGATAAACCCGGTCTTTCCGAATAACTCGCGTATATTTTAAATAAGTGTTACACAAACACAACATACGCCTCATTCCAATTCATCAGTCATTAACCGTAAATTAATCAAGAGAATAATTCCCCAAATATTAACCCCGAAGGCCGAAACCAACATCAGATCAATATCCAGAAAACCATTCTGCTTGGCTAACCGACAGTTAATTCCTAAATTTCACATTCATAGGGAAAGGTTCCCATTAATTTTATCAAAGATAAATTCTTTAATTTATTCTTCAATCTACTTTTGAATATCAATTCAAACTAGTCGGGATTAACGAACTTTACCGAAGTAATCATTTGTTTTAAATCCCCAATCCCAACCTATTCATCCCATGAAGTAAAACTGGTTATACTTCATATCTAACACCACGGTGTTATCGGTAAATTCAATTACCATTTCACGTTCAAATCTAATTAAAGATTTAACTATCGCCTGGAGCAAAACTGGTGATACTCCATTTCGATTATTTCAATCTAATTAAAGATTCATTAAAACTCCACTTAGTTTTAATCGTTAACTGGGTTAAAGAATCAGTGTCATTTAAAACACGGTTCACGATAAACCCAAAGTCACATTCATTAATTATCGGGTTAAAGAACGAGTGTTATTTAAAACACTGTTCACGATAAACCCAAAAATCAATATCAATTCAATTCCAATTAAATATTATTTAATTGGTACACTTCATTAAATCTAAATAAAAAGATTTAATCTTTTCCCAACTGGGTTCAAGAACAGTGTCAGTGAAGACACCATTCACGACAAACCCAAATCACATTTGATATTCAACACAAGGCTCTGAATAGAAAATATCCCGGCTTATATTCAATATCAAATTCTACGACTAACAAATGTCGTATTGGAAATAACGATATAAATATATCTTTCAAATTTCCATAACAACACCTGTATAATCACGAATTCCAACATCGAAATATTCCGAAGACAATTTCGATTCAAATCCACTCCAATGCAATCATTGGAAATTTTGGTTATTTTCAAAACCCTTTTCAAATTCAATTTATTTATTTAAAAATAAATAGAATTATAATTCTAGTTCAAAACTAGTTCATTTCGATGAAAATCTATTTTTATCTTTTCAAATATGGAGTTTTTCATCCCAAATCTTCACAAATCATTTCTTATGATTTTACACAAATTATTACTATTTTTAATAATTTTATCAAGGCCCATACAGTCGATTTTCAACAATGGCCATCGAACTGCACTTATAGCGACCTTTTTCAAATTTGATTTGGACGTAACTCCAAATCCAACCGTTAGATTTCTAATTTCTAATATTCCTTAGAAAGCTCTTTTCGATACGAACCCAACGGTTCCGGTTTTAGGAGAATCCGACGGTCGGATCTCCCGCAATGTCCGTTTGAAATAAATGGTCGAAATTCACGAACTGCCGCGGCGCGGCGCGTTCTATTCAGGCCATTATATTATATATATAATATATATATAATATATTTCGTCGATTTCTATTTAAAACGAATTATATAAATAGTTTTAAATTCGTTTCAAAAGCAATTTCAACTTCCGTTTCAATTCAAATCACAATTGAATTCTTCTTTATAAATTCGTTTTAAAATTCATTTCTATTCACTTCAAATTTCAATTCAATTTGAATTCGTTTTCAATTCCTTTCATTTCGAAATCGTTTTCAATTCAATTCATTTCGAAATCGTTTTCAATTCAATTCATTTCATTTCAAAATGAATAAAATCGATATAAATATCGTTTACGTCAAAATGGCGTCAATCTAATCAACACGCTTCATAAATTTCTATTTCAAATATTTTATTTCAAATATTTCTTTTTCAAAATAGTTGTTATTATCAAAATATTTCGTTCAACACATGACCAATCTCAAAGGATGAGTACTGTCAACACATGAACTTTTATTTTATAATATTCTTTATTTTTCAAATTGGAATGAGGCCCAATCAATCACCATATAAAGTTAATTATATGGATTTTCATACAACACATGTATATAATAACATTGAAAGTAATCAACCATCAACCAAAGTGCACTACACTGTAAAAGCATCAAATATAGATATTCAACGCTTATAACAGCCTGTCAATCAATCGATCGACATATTTAATCAATCAGGATGAGTGAACTGCAAATTTCATCCCAACACCCGTGTGGGGTTTCAAACAATCAAACAAATATTTTATTCGTGTAGTTGGGCGATGTGTAAAATTTATCGTCCCAATCAATGTCATTCAAATAGGTGTACATAAACAAACCGTCTGGTTTGTAAATGAATATTCTATTTTATTCACTTCACGTTAAAAATTATATTTTTAACGATAAAACATTTTATTCCAACATATGAATTTCTATTCAGTTCATTCTTTAAATAAAATGATATTTTTATTTTTCTAACACATTTTAGAAAATTTCGGCGGCATAACGGCACGATACTAGAAACGGGACAAGGCCTAGCCTAATCCCCGGTCTAGTGAAGGCCCACGCCATTCACACATCAATCAAATCACTTTCGTTATGCAAACCACAAAATTTGGAGTAAGAGTCTAACCTAGCCTTACTCCTTCGCCTTATAACGGCGCACGTCTAATCCTAACCAATTTATCGATTCGATTTTTCACACCACAAACCACATTCAAACCAATATCACAATCAATAACCAAACAGCCAAACAAACAAGTCCATGGTCTGTGGACGATTGTGTCGGGTGCTACTAAACACCGTCTGCATCCTAGTATATATATATATATAACTAGAAAATAAATTTGAAAGGTGAGAAATTCTCACTTATAGCTATCCTAGCTCCACGGCACTTCATTGATAGAAATCTTCATCGCTATCGCATCTTCGTCGTCTTCGTTGCCCGTAGCCACTACATATGTAAAAATCGAATTTTTACTTTGCTATTCAATATATAAAAATCACATTTTTACTTCGCTATTCAATATATAAAAATCGAATTTTTACTACGCTATTCAATATATAAAAATCGAATTTTTACTACGCTATTCAATATATAAAAATCGAATTTTTACTACGCTATTCAATATATAAAAATCTGATTTTTTCTACGCTATTCAATATATAAAAATCTGATTTTTACTACGCTATTCAATATATAAGAATTGAATTTTTACTTTGCTATTCAATATATAAAAATCTGATTTTTACTACGCCATTCAATATATAAAAATTGAATTTTTACTACGCTATTCAATATATAAAAATTGAATTTTTACTACGCTATTCAATATATAAAAATCTGATTTTTACTTCGACTTTCAATAAATAAAAATATGATTTTTCTTTTTAAAGAAATCAGTTTTCAATACCTTTTAAAAATCAAAATCAGTTTTTACTCTTTTTATAAAATCAGTTTTTCTCTTTTTATAAAATCAGTTTTTCTCTTTTTATAAAATCAGTTTTTTTTTAACTTTTAAAAACCAAATCAGTTTTAATTTCTAAAATAAAATCAGTTTTTCTCTTCATAACTGGATAACCCAGAATAAATGAAAGTAAAAATACTTACAGGCTTTAGAAAAGAGGAGGGGTTGATCGGAAGAGGGGCTCGGCGGTCATCGGTCGGGCGCGCGATGTTGGTCCCACCTGGAGGCGTCGCGAATTCAGAAACGGGAGGGGGGGGGGGGGTCTTCACGTAGAACGAGAGGAGAGGGAGGGAGTTGGGGATGCGGTGGTTGGCGGCTCGAAAGGGGGGGGGTCCAGATGAAGTCGCGCTGCGTGATGCGGAGGGGAAGAAGAACGATGGGGGGGGGGAGGCGCGCGATCGCTGGCCAGAGGAGGGGGGGCCCTCGCGCCTGAGGTGCGGCGGCGACAGGGCGAGGGGCGGCGGGCGATTGCATCTAGGTTTTTTTTTTTTAATTTAATTTTCGACTGAATGAAATTTAGGGGGGGGGGCAGGGTATGTAGAGAGGAGGAAATATTTTTTTTTTATTTATTCAATTTGAAAAGGTTGACTTTTACCTACGACCTCAAAACGAGGCCCACTGCCTGCCGCCCATAGCGTTTTACCCCCATTCCGAACACAATGGGATATGTATCGTAGGCTGATTTGGTCGTTTGAATCAGTTTCCATTGAATTTACATTTTAAATCACTATATTGAATTTTAAACGTACATTTCAAATTACCGGGGTCACATACTAACTAGAAAAATTCCAAAAAAATATTTTCTAGCTTCGTATTGACGATACGGTCCTAACAAAACTAGTTTCGTCGAATTCTGAGACCGTTTGAAAAATGGTCAATTTCCAGTCGATTAAAATCAACTGAAACTGGTCAAACGCGTTTTCCTTTACCACGCTCACATATTGATTCGAAAAATTACGAAATTTGGAATCTAGCAATAACCTTACATCACGGACCCAACAAAACTGGTTTCGTCGAAATCCGAGGTCGTTTGCAAAATGTCCATTTTTAAGGGCCTGAATTCCATAGCGACTATTCAGAATTTTCAACTGGACATATCTTTTGATCCCCGCTATGAAAATTTGATTATTCGGATTCGTTGGAAAGATAGTCACAATTAGATTCCATTATTTTTGGTTTTACTAAAATCCGGATTGTTTTGCACCCGGTACACTCAATTGAAGTTTGAAATTGAATTATCGAACTACCGCGCCATTTTCAATTCTATTTATAATTATATATAAATATTTATATTCTAACGACGACGTATATAATATATACGTCGAATTATATTCAAAATAAATTTCTCGTCGATATTATTTAAAATAATCTATTTTAAATAATCAAAATTCGCTAAAATTGCCAAAATAAAAATTTTAAACTGGCCCAGATTTTCGGGTTGTTACACTCCGCCTCCCTCCTCCTCTCGTGTCTCCGTCGTCCTCCCTCCCCACCCACGCAACTACCACCGCAACCCTCCCCACCCACGCAACTACCACCGCAACCCTCCCCACCCACGCAACTACCCCCGCAACCCTCCCCTGGCCCACGCAGGAAGACCCCCCCCCCCCACCATCCTCCGACGAAGCAGAAAGACCCCCCCCCCCCACTGTAAGTTGATTTTAGTTTTTTATTTTATTTGCTTTATTTTCTTTATCATTTCTTATGTAATTTACATTCCTAAAATAAAACTGCAAATTCTGGTCATTAGAAAAAAAAAAGGGTTTTTATTTGAAAGCTTTGATTTTCTTTTCAGTTTTAATTTTTTTTTATTTGCTTATTAATAGAAAAAGTTTGATTTTTTTTAATATAGGAAGAGACTGTAAAGATAAGATTTTTATGTAGTAAAAATATGATTTTTATATTTTTAAAGTATTAAAAAATATGATTTTTATATTTTTAAAGTATTAAAAATATAGTCTTTACTATACAGGTGATGTCAAAATATGATTTTGTTTATGTAAAGAGTTAAAAATATAATTTTTACATGATCGGGATATTAAAAATGTCATCTTTATGTGTGTAGAAAAATAAAAATGAGATTTTTATAAAGATGAAATCTTTAAATTTGAAAAAGCAAAGTCCATGTTTTTATAAAGGCGAAATCTTTATATGGAAAATAGCGTGATAAAAATATAATTTTTATCTATACAACATAGCAGTATAAAAATATGATTTTTGTATTTTTAAAGTATTAAAAATATGATTTTTATATATTGAACTTCGAATGAAAAATAGAATTTTTATATATTGAACTTCGAATGAAAAATAGAATTTTTATATATTGAACTTCGAATAAAAATATGATTTTTATATATTGAACTTCGAAATGAAAAATAGAATTTTTATATATTGAACTTCGAAATAAAAATAGAATTTTTATATATTGAACTTCGAAATAAAAATATGATTTTTATATATTGAATAGCGAAGTAAAAATTCGATTTTTACATATGTAGAGAATACGGGCGAAAGCGACAAAAAGGCGAGTTGGCGAAGATTTCCTGCATTAGAAGTGCCGTGGAGCTAGGATAGCTATCGGTGAGAACTCCTCACTCTAAATTTCTTATTCTAGTTATACATATATATATATATATATACTAGGATGCAGACGGTGTTTAGTAGCACCCGACACAATCGTCCACAGACCATGGACTTGTTTGTTTGATTGCATAGATTAAATAGATGATTTGATTTAAAATTGAATTGTTTGGTGAAATTGAATTGTTTGGTGTGATGAATGGATTTGATTGATGTGTGAATGGCGTGGGCCTTCACTAGACCGGGGATAAGGCTAGGCCTTGTCCCGTTTCTAGTATCGTACCGTTATGCCGCCGAAATTTTCTAAAATATGTTAGAAAAATAAAAATATCATTTTATTGAATAAATGAATTGAATAGAAATTCATAGGTTGAAATAATATGTTTTATCGTTAAAAATATAATTTTTAACGTGAATATGAAAATAGTGAAGTGAACAAAATAAAATATTCATTTGCAAACTGGACGGTTTGTTTATGTACACCTATTTGAATGACATTGATTGGGACGATAAATTTTACACATCGCCCAACTGCACGAATAAAATCTGTGTTTGGTTGTTTGAAACCCCACACGGGTGTTGGGATCAAATTTGAAGTTCACTCATCCTGATTGATTAAATATGTCGATCGATTGATTGACATGCTGTTATAAGCGTTAGATATCTTTATTTGATGCTTATACAGTGTAGTGCACTTTGGTTGATGGTTGATCATTTTTCAATGCTATTATATACATGTGTTGTATGAAAATCCATATAATTAATTTTATATGGTAATTGATTGGGCCTCATTCCAGTTTAGAAATAGAAATATTTGAAATAGAAATATTCGAAATGGAATATTTGAAAATATCAATATATGAAGCCGTGTTGATTAGATTGACGCCATTTTGACGTGAACGATATTTATATCGATTTTATTCATTTTAAAATGAATATTGAAAAGTGATTTCAAAATCAAATATTTCGAAATGAATTGAATTGAAAACGATTTCGAAATGAATTGAATTGAAAACGATTTCGAAATGAATTGAATTGAAAACGATTTCGAAATGAATTGAATTGAAAACGATTTCGAAATGAATTGAATTGAAAACGATTTCGAAATGAATTGAATTGAAAACGATTTCGAAATGAATTGAATTGAAAACGATTTCGAAATGAATTGAATTGAAAACGATTTCGAAATGAATTGAATTGAAAACGATTTCGAAATGAATTGAATTGAAAACGATTTCGAAATGAATTGAATTGAAAACGATTTCGAAATGAATTGAATTGAAAACGATTTCGAAATGAATTGAATTGAAAACGATTTCGAAATGAATTGAATTGAAAACGATTTCGAAATGAATTGAATATGAATTCAAATTGAATTGAAATTTGAATTGAATAGAAATGAATTTTAAAACGAATTTATAAAGAAGAATTCAATTTTGAATTGAATTGAAATGGAAGTTGAAATTGCTTTTGAAACAAATTTAAAACTGTTTATATAATTCGTTTTAAATAGAAATCGACGATATATATTATATATATTATATATATAATATAATGGCCTGAATAGAACGCGCCGTGCCGCGGCAGTTCGTGAATTTCGACCATTTATTTCAAACGGACATTACGGGAGGTCCGACCGTCGGATTCTCCTAAAACCGGAAACGTTGGGTTCGTATCGAAAAGAGCTTTCTAACGAATATTAGAAATTTGAAATCTAACGGTTGGATTTGGAATTATGTCCAAATCAAATTTGAAAAAGGTCGCTGTAAGTGCAGTTCGATGGCCATTGATGGAAATCGACTATATGGGCCTTGATAAAATTATTAAAAATAGTAATAATTTGTGTAAAATCATAAGAAATGATTTAGAAAGAATTGGGATGAAAAACTCCATATTTGAAAAAATAAAAATAGATTTTTATCGAAATGAACTAGTTTTGAACTAGAAATATAATTCTATTTATTTTTAAATAAATAAACTGAATTTGAAAAGGGTTTTAAAAGTAACCAGAATTTCCAATGATTGCATTGGAGTGGATTTGAATCGAAATTGTCTTCGGAATATTTCGATGTTGGAATTCGTGATTATACAGGTGTTGTTATGGAAATTTGAAAGATATATTTATATCGTTATTTCCAATACGACATTTGTTAGTCGTAGAATTTGATATTGAATATAAGCCGATATATTTTCTATTCAGAGCCTTGTATTGAATATCAAATGTGATTTGGGGTTTGTCGTGAATGGTGTCTTCACTAACACTGTTTTTGAACCCAGTTGAGAAAAGAATTAAATCTTTTTATTTAGATTTAACGAAGTGTACCAATTAAACGATATTTAATTGGAATTGAATTGGTATTGATTTTTGGGTTTATCGTGAACAGTGTTTTAAATAACACTTGTTCTTTAACCCGATAATTAATGAAGGTGGTTTTGGGTTTATCGTGAACCGTGTTTTAAATGACACTGATTCTTTAACCCAGTTAAAGATTAAAACTAAGTGGAGTTTTAATGAATCTTTAATTAGATTGAAATGATCGAAAATGGAGTATCACCAGTTTTGCTCCAGGCGATTGTTAAATCTTTAATTAGATTTGAACGTGAAATGGTAATTGAATTTACCGATAACACTGTGGTGTTAGATATGAAGTATTACCAGTTTTACTTCATGGGATGAATAGGTTGGGATTGGGAAATAAAATAAATGATTTCTTCGGTGTGGTTCGCTAATCCCGACTAGTTTGAATTGATATTCAAAGGTGATTAAAGAATAAATTTAAAGAATTTATCTTGGATAAAATTAATGGGAACTTTTCCCAAAGTATAGGAATATTTGAATAAAAGAATATTCTGAATTGGAATGAGGCGTATGTTATGTTTGTGTAACACTTATTTAAATATACGCGAGTTATTCGGAAAGACCGGGTTTATCCCATTCTGAATAACTGATTTGACGTGGTGTCGAAGATGAAGACGGTGGTCGAAGACCGGAAGTCTTCACGTCGTTTGGGTGGTTACTGATGATCTTGATTGGGATGTACACCCAAGAAGATGGAAACAGTTAGTGATCGTCCAGACGTGCTTGGAGATCGATGGATATGCGGGGTACTAGGTGCCTCCGGTTTCGTTCAGCCCCAGAACGAACTTGTAAATGGACTGTGTGTCTGACATTGGATTTTAGTCTGTGTGATTGATTTCTATTAAATATATATCTGTTTGGCGGCGGAGAATTTATTCTCTTGCTTAACGCCCTTCTCTGAGACGTACGAGCTCAGGGGTTATATATTGATGGATATCAAACGCATGGAGTGAATTGCCTGTGTGGCACGCCTAAGTGGCAATTGATCAAGGCTTCTGTTGAAAAGCAAAGTCTTGTGGTGATGATCAAAGCACAGCCTGTGTGGCACAGCTTTGTGTAACGTGAATTCGCGAGTTTCACACCCGGTATGAACCAAAAACGGGAGACGGACCTCAGGGAGGACTTGTGTTTCTTTCTAGCTAGAAGTGGCGTCAGTGGTTTTACACGCCCTGACGAGTTTGACTTATGTGGTTGTTGCTGTTGCGAGGCGCCTCGGTTATATCGGTTTCGGCCGATGCATTCTGGTCGGCGGACGGACCAGACTTACACCCCATAGGGTGGGGAAACGTAGTGTTCAGGAATTTTAATCCACATCGGTGGACCGGCCCTGACGATCCAAAGGCTTGACTAAGTACTTGCCTGAGGGGCGGGCTAGAGCGTCTCGAATCGGTTGAGGACTATCTTTTGCCTCGGTTCATAGACGGAAATCCAATTTCCATATACGTGACATTTGCGGTTTTAATTGTAGAACCTAGTATGGTGACATAGTGGGATGGGGCGCTCATGCCACCTATGATTGATACTTATGATTTGAAGTTGTTTTATACACTATGCACTTATAATAGTATCAAATAATGTGTTTTAAACGTATCAAGCATTCTTTGGCTGTTATAAGGTAAAAACCCTATCCTCTGGCTTGCGTTGCATTGTGTGATGGGACCTGGGTCTTATAACAGCTTCATTTTTCTTTATTTAGCATTGCGCTGTTTGTTTTATGCACTGGTATTCTTGGGAGGAAACCCGTTCCGTGTTATACGGCGTGGTCCCTTGATTTACCTAATGATTTAAAATAAAGATTAACTGTTTTAGTTCTCACACAAGTCCCATGACTGACCTGGAGTTTATTGTTTTAACCTAAACTCTGGGTGCCCTTATTTTCGACACGGGCAGCTAGTAGTTTTGGTTTTGCAGATTTATATTCACAGGATCCTGGTTTACAGCTGGAACGATATCTGGAAAGCTTTGTATCCGTATATCTCCTTCTAGTTGTGTATTGTATTATTTTCCGCTGCTATGTATTTAAATGTAATTTGAATCTCTGATATTTCTGTGTAATATTCATTTATACTCTGTATATTCTTGTAATCTGATGCATTGTTGTAATATACAATGAAATGTTCTTCTGTATGCGTTCTGTTGTGGTTTGTTCTCGAACTATCCGACGCTTTCCTTTACGGGGAAGTTACGGGTTTTCACAGTTGGTATCAGAGCTTTGGTTTACAAAGCTTAGAGAACAAGACACATTAGAACCATACGAAAGAATTCATCAGATATTGGATTAACAATATCCAATGAGAGTGACTCGTTAGAGATGGGATCAGTAGTATCCTAGAACGAGTGTGAAGAGTAAATTTTTAAAATGAAAACAATTCTGGTTTTGAAGATTTAAATCAATTATTCGTATTTGATTATCTATTTATATAGTTGGACAGTCCAGTATATAAAGATTTTGCGTATACGTCTGATCCGCGTGTATTCGAAGTTTTAATATATTGGATAGATATAGATTCACACTCTAGTCGCCCGAAGGTGATTCTGATGATTGTAGCTACATCATCAGAATTAATATTCGAGAGTCGAAGGTGTGATATTTATATATATTTCCTATTGACTGGTGTGAGAGCCAAAAAATTAGATAGGGCCTATTGTTGTGATTTGACATCAAAAACATGATTTTTGTATATGTATCAAAGTTATCAATTTGAAACTCTAATCCACTAATTGATTGATGTTTGTGTTGTTTGTTTATTTGTTTGATAATTTTGAACCATTTAGCCTAATTAAACCAAATATTGAATTATATTGATAATTGGATGCGTTTGCTTGCATATACATATATATCATTGAACAGGTCATAGCAAGGAGGCTAGAGCCGAAGAATAAAATTTGTTTGCCCGACAAATAGGTACATGTTTACTACATAATTTCCTGTTTTGTTTGGGTGATGATGATTTTGTGAGCCTATTGGCTAGCCGCTTGGCTTTTTCTTTTTCTTTTTGAGATCTGAAGGACCGGGGAAGCTATTTGAAATTCCCCGATGCTCCCATTGCAGGGGAGGTTATGGCAAAAATTTTCGAAAATTTAGGGTGTTAGCCAAATTTTTGAAATTTTGAAAATTCTCAGAAACTAAAGAGTTGGAGAATGGAAGCCTGATCGATCGTAGAGCTGAATAATCAAACCACTTTCGACTTTGTTCCTTTTCGGGGACGAAAAGTTTTAAGTGGAGGAGATCTACTATAACCCAAATCCCCGTGTTACCCTTCCTTGATCTTGGTAATCCATCCACAAAATCCATTGAGATGCTTTCCCATTTCCATAGTGGAACTTCTAATGGGTGAAGCAACCCACCGGGTTTCTTTTGTTCTGCTTTAACTCGTTGGCACACCAAGCATCTAGCGACGTACTCGGCCACATCCTTTTTCATACCGGTCCAAAAGAAAACCCACTTCATATCTTTGTACATCTTATCCCCGCCGGGATGAATGGTCATTTTTGAGCGATGAGCATCATCAAGAATGGCCTTCCTTAAGTCTTCGTCTTGCGGTACACAAAGTCTATTATCCCTTCGTAACCAACCCTTATCGTCTAGGGTATACCTACGAAGATGGCTTGACGACTCCCCCCCTTTGAGCTTTTCTACTATCTCAACCAACCGTGGGTCGTCTCGCTGTGCCTCACCAACCCGTCCTAGAAGTGTAGGTCTAACCTCCAAGGATGCTAACAGACCGGGTACTAAGTCAACGGAGGGTCTAAAGTCAAACATAGAGATGAATTCTAAGCTTTGTCGTTCAACAAACAACGGACTCAAGGACAACCTTTTCCTACTTAAGGCGTCTGCCACCACGTTACCCTTGCCTGGGGTATATGCTATTTCAAAATCGTAGGAGGCTAAGAATTCCATCCACCGTTGCTGCCTTAAATTCAAATCCTTCTGAGAGAATAAGTATTTTAATGATTTGTGGTCAGTGAACAGTTCGAATTTCTCACCAAGAAGATAGTGACGCCAAGACTTAAGCGCGAAAAAAATTGCGGCTAGCTCTAAGTCATGCGTGGGGTAATTCTTTTCATGAACCCTCAACTGCCTTCCACCATAGGCTATTACTCTTCCCTCTTGCATGAGGACCGCGCCAAGTCCCGTCCCACAAGCATCAGTATAGATGGTAAACGGTTTATTCCCGTCTGGCAGCACTAAGACTGGGGCTGAAGTTAAGGCTCTCTTTAAACGTTGGAACGCATCATCGCAATCTTTGTCCCACGTAAAAACCAGGTTCTTCTTCGTTAACCGTATTAATGCAGCTGATATTTTTGCGAAGTCTTTGATAAACTTCCTATAATAGCCAGCCAACCCCAAGAAACTTCTTACTTCGGTTGCATTTTTAGGGACCTTCCAATCTTGGATGGCCACCACCTTTGCGGGATCCACTGCTATCCCTTCTTTGGAAACCACGTGCCCTAAGAACCGTACTTCCTTCCTCCAGAAGTGACACTTAGAAAAATTTTCCTTAAGGTTATGCGCTCGAAGGGTTTCCAACACTTCCCTAAGATGTAGGGAGTGCTCTTCTTTATTCTTAGAAAAGACTAAGATGTCATCCACAAAGACTACCACGAATTTGTTAAGGTATTCCCTAAACACCCTACTCATCAAATCAACAAAATATGCAGGGGCGTTTGTCAAACCAAAGGGAATCACTAGCCATTCATAGAATCCGTCAGGAGTCCTAAAAGCAGTCTTATGTATACTATCCTCAGCCACTCTCAGTTGATGAAAGCCAGTGGCTAAGTCCAACTGCGAAAACAGTGAGGCGCCAACTAACTGATCAAAGAGATCGTCAATCCTCGGTAGTGGGTGTCGGTTCTTTTTAGTAAGCTTGTTTAGTTCTCTATAGTCCATAAAAAGTCTAAGAGACCCATCCGCCTTTGTGGCAAAAACTACTGGAGCACCCCACTCCGATATACTATGTCTTATGAACCCCTTCTCAAGCAACTCCTTTACTTGCTTATTGAGTTCCCTCCTTTCACGAGGAGCCATGTGGCGCACTGGCAAAGATACGGGTTTAGCATTATCCACAAGATAAATTCGAAAGTCTATCTCCCGCTTTGGAGGTAAGCCCTTCACCTCCTCAAACACATCCGGATATTCCCGGACCACTTCTACCGATCGCAGGTTCTCTACAGACGCGTCAAGCAATTCAAGATAACTTAGCATAATGGAATTTATGGGATTACAAAAGATGTCGAGAGCATTACCAAGGCGAGTCACAAGCCTAACTACTCTCCTTTCACAATCAAGAATGGCCCTATTTCTAGACAACCAATCCATTCCTAAAATTAGCCCATAGCCCGTGAAGCCCAATACATAAGCATCACATCTAAATTCAACGCTAAGTATAGAGATTTTCAAATCCAAACATATCATGGTCAAATGAGCCGAACCCCCAATTGGATTTGAAACGACCAAGGGATCCTCTACTAAACTGGTGTTCAAGTGCAGTGATTCAACTAATGATGCAGAGATAAACGAATGAGATGCGCCAGAATCGAATAAGGTACGGACAGGATGATCAAACAGAAAAACTAAGCTTTCAACAGAAATTGTTCTACCTCTTTCTTGCAGCGGTGGGGCCGCAATAGCCTGAACTTGCCCCCTTGCCTGCCCTGGTGCCATAAGAGCCTGCACCTGTCCTCCCGAGGTAGACCCTGCCCTCTGCCCCTTCTTTGGACAGTCCTTCACTAAATGTCCCGCATCTCCACAATGAAAACAACCAGTCTTCTTTTTCTTTCTACAATCTTTGTTGAGATGGCCAGGCGTCCCACAATTGAAGCATTTCTTCTTCCCTTTGCCATTATTGTTTTTACCACCCTTCTTATTTTGCTGTTGGGGTTTCTTCTGATCCCCTTTCTTTTCAACTGCCTTATCCTCATGTATAAGTGCCATTTCTACTAGCTTTTCAAAGGTGGCTCCCATAGGGATGTGGGTCATAGCCAACCCTTGCAACGGTTCATTCAAGCCTCTAACGAACCTCAAAGCTTTCTTCTCTGGCGTGTTCACCAACTCCAAGCCAAACCTTGCTAACTGATTAAATTTATTGACATATTCCTTTACTGATGAGCTCCCTTGCTTTAGTGCCAGGAATTTTTCCATATTTAAGTTCTCCTCTGCCCTTGAAAGAAACTTTGCCTCAAACCTTCGTCTGAAATCCGCCCATGAATCAACTGGACGTTCCCCGTTAGTGACCTCCCACCAAAACGAGGCCTCTCCCTTCATTAACCAAGCAGCTAAACGGACTTTCCTCCCATCTTCCACTTCAAAGATATCCAACAATTCCTCAGTCTCCTTAAGCCAATCTCTGGCCTCCACAAACGTCTCAGTCCCTTGAAAAGTTTTTCCTCCCATAGCCTTAAATTCCTTGCACGTCTTTGCAAAAGTGTCAACACGAGGAGGAGGAGGAGGATTAGGAGGAATGGGTGCAACTAGGGGTGGAGGAGTATCCGCTGGGCCTGCAGTGGTGGCCCTAGCCTCCAAGTATCTCCTAAACCACCCTGGAATCGTCACACCTTCTGGGAGATTAAGATCTTCAGCCATGCTGAAACGAAAAAGGAAAGATTCAAAATGGAGAATTCGAAAGATAAAGATAAGGATATGGCTATTTGGGATTATGTTTTTCATAAAAACTCTCTTTAAATAACATGTTTTTTTTTTTGAAAGCACTTCTTCCAAAAATACTTTAGAGAAAAAAAAATACTTTTCTAAAAAAAAATTTATCTGTTCTGGTAACCTTATGCTCTGATACCACGTGTAACACCCCACGTCCATTAATGTCACTCACAAAGGGAATGCATTAACTTCCATGGAGGTTTTAAGTGAATATAGAACAGTAAAATTACAACAAGATAGATATAAAATAGTACTTGGAAATTCAAAAACTTTATTTCATTGTAGCAGAAGTCAAAACATGTTTGATTTCATCATAACACCATATTCAATGTCAAGTACAATATCTATCTTGATAAAACAAGTACATAATCCCATTACATGAATAGCCATTAAAAAGAAAGATAACAAGCTGGACTTTACTTCAGCAGTCCAAGCTTTCCAGAAGATAAGCGATCCAACTAGACTCCACTAGAACTTGGCCCAACCTACGGACCTGAAGGGAGAAAAAGGATGGAAAAGAGGGGGTCAGACATAAAGTCTGGTGAATAAGATAATTCTACAATACTATTACGAAAATAACTGGACTAAGGCATAAGCTGGAAAACAAGAAAATGTCTATGAAGAGCAGATTAAGGACATAGACAATCGCTAAAGGCAACGTTATAGGCGCTCCTAAATACTAAAGGATAAACACTATACTGCACCACACCAGTCACCCTAAAGATTCATCCCACTTAGCTTCACTTAGAAACTTTCCCAATGGCTTTACGTACCCCTAGCTGACTACATAGGTGCCGCCTGCCCCTATCTCCACTAGGTGTACCCTACTTCCCATTATTCGATCGGCTCCCTAACTCGTAGATACCCGTGCTGGCCCCACAGTGGGGTGTATCACTCCCCTAAAGTGGCAACCTGATACAACGGACATGCACGGCTTATACCTACACAATGCAACAACGTCTTACCTACCAGCCCGGGTCCACACACGCATATGAAACCCGTTGGACTTGCGTTGCCACCGCTCCCTGTTTTGGCCTCTTATAGTCAAACCCAGTATGCGTGTCCCGTCCTCGACTTGGGTCGAGCCCACAAAGATACGTTTTGGGATACTGGTTGAAATGGGCCCCCACTATTTACCACAAGCATTCCACCTAAGCTTGTCCCCATTAGTCCATCCCACTTAACCCACTTAGTCATGTTCATTTACATGTGTGTTTGGTGAAGTCTAATCGTATTTCAAATGCCTCTAAAGGCAACCACCAGATTCCTCATGCCACCCAAGGCACCTACTTAACCCCCATGTCCCACCTTACATGATTATCTGGTTAAGTATTTCTTAGTTCATTAAGGCCATAATCTCATAAAGACCTCTCACATTAGACTGGCATTTATGGCAGCTGGATTTGCCGGGCGGGTCTGGGTAGTCTTACACCATAAAAGAGTCTAACCTCGTGTCTTTACAACTGTTATGCTTTAGTTTGGGCCTAGGACCTCTCACATTGGGCCGACATTTGTGACTACTGGATTTGCCGGGCGGGTCCGGGCAGGTTTACATCACAAACGGGTCCAACCTCGTGTCCCAAGCATTGATTATTAATAATAATCCACTTTCCCCCAATTTTAATAATTCCCTACTTGAATTATTAATTACTTCCAATTTTTAACAATGTCCATAATTGACTCAATTATGGACATCCATTCATGGTATGCAAAATCTTACAAAATTGCACCCAATTTATTAATTCCTAATATTACCCCTACCCCACGTTTGAATGTTTATTCGCAAAATATATGTTAGACTCGAATAGCCTAACTCATAGCATAAAAGATATTATCATAATAACAACATGTATATGTGACCAAATGAATCATAATAAGGGGTGAAACTTGCATATGTCCAACTTGCATAGATTATACATGTCATGGACCTAAAGGTGTCAACTTGTTCAAAATTCACCTAATATAATCTCAATCAATTTTCATAAACTTACATATGAACATGTGTGAATCAACATCATCTAATTTTTTTACAACATGGTTTTATATGGGTACACCTAACTCAATAGGCAAGTTCCCATAATCAAGTTTTATTTAATTATAGTTTCAAGTTTATGGGTACACCTAACCTAATAGGCAAATTCCCATAAACAAGATCCATTTAAATTAAAAAAAACATAACTTTAAGCATGTTCCAACAACATCATGATTTTACAACATAATATAGCATGATTTATAACATGGCATAGTATGATAGTATAACATAGCTTGACATGATTCTCAACATAGCACGACATAGCATAAGAGAATTTACAACATAGCATGACATAGCATATATAATTTACATCATACGACAACATAATAACATAATAAGAGATCCACAATATATAGAATTTACAATTACAAATCACGTCACTTTCTTGTGTTCCATTCATAACTGAGTCAAATTAGTTTGTAATAGTCTTGTGAGAATCATCATACTCACCAACAAAAAGAAGAGAATTAGAGAGAGAGTTCTTTGGTTTGATTTGTTTTGTTGAGTAGAATTTAGTTGTAGTAGATTAGGCTTCCTCTTCTTAGTTTGTGACGGCTACGCTGAACTCCATGGCAGCAGCATGACGGTAGCTTCTCTAATTTTACAAGTGATTTAGGTTTAGGGTCTACCCACTTATTTATAGATTTTAGAATGCATTTAGGCCATTAGATTTAACCCAGAAATAACCGCAGCCGTTCAGACAAGATGGGGTTTATCTTGTTGACTCAGCAATGAGTCAGAAGTGACTCAGCAAACACTCAGCAATATATATATATATATATATATATATATATATTCTACAATGTACACATTAGATACATCCCCCCCCCCTTTTACACACTTATTATTGTTTTTATATACATATTAGATACATCCCCTCTCTCACACACTTACTAATATTTTTATATTCATATTAGATACATCCCCTCTCTTACACACTTATTAATATTTTTATATTCATATTAAATACATCCCCTCTCTTACATACTTATTAATATTTTTATATTCATAATAGATACATCCCCTCTCTTACATACTTATTAATATTTTTATATTCATATTAGATACATCCCCTCTCTTACATACTTATTAATATTTTTATATTCATATTAGATACATCCCCTCTTCTACACACTTATTATTATTTTAGCAACTTTAGTGTTAATAGAAAATTCGGGGTGTTACACAACCCGTCCTCATAAATGTTGATGTACAACATAGAATGCAGCGGATATAAAAAGTACGGTAAGATGAACTCCAACTCTCTTCCAAAAGCTCCAAGGCATCCAAAGTAAAACCTGCCATACTCAGCCTACTCGAAGGAGTACGTGATGATTTTAAGGAAAACAAAAAACCAAGCGTCAGACATCAGTCTGGTATGAGAAACTCAAGATACACATTGCATGTAACAACACTGAGGGGACTGTGCAGATAACCGCTCCGGATTTCCCCTCAATTGAAACCAACCATTTATTAGGAGAAGTATAGTTGTATTATAAATAATGTCTAGGGTGTAGAATATAAATAAATTCACATAGAAGGAATGGTTACATTGGTTACATTCGACAACTATTAAGTATACAAACAAGACCGATAAGGCACGTTCGCATATTGGATTTTCCATTGGAGATCTCTCAACACAGATCCGAACTCCATGCACAAGGGTCAGAAAGTACCTCCGAGCGTCGCATATCTCTAGATAAAATATACAATAAGGTAAACACAACTGGCCCACGCACGAAACACCGAAGTGCACCACGTGGAACCAAATATATCCAACTCCCGCGCGCAACTTCAAAGAGCTCCCGCAACGATTCGATAATAAGCATACACTAGAAATAGAGTCAATATATCCTGCCGTAGGTTAGCCAAACCCCAGATTGTGCTCCTACTCTGTTTTTAGCCATTTACGATGTCGAGGTTTCGTTCGGCATCTTTCACACGAGTCTTCATCACTCGAAAAGAACAAGAATTCCCAGTTGGAATCCCACAGCTCAATAGATCTTGGAATCACACATAGACTCCTTCACAGATCTCGGAATCATACATGGATTCCAATATATCAACAGATCTTGGAATCACACATAGATTCTTTCATAGATCTTAGAATCACTATATGTGTTCGAGCATCTCAACAGATCTCGAATCGCCATATGGCCTTCACTTCACAACCGCTTCCAAAACATAGAACCCGTATACTAGTTTTGAAGTGGTTTTCGATAAGTAAAACACTTACCAATCCCGATCTCCTCAAAACCAATCGCTAAATTTAAGGCCAAGCTCTATAGTCAACTAACTAACTACATTTCACACAATATACGATTGTATATGGAAAACATCCCTGCTTAATTTCCATAACAACCGAATAAACATTCAAGGCACTATCAAGATCACGAAGCATGATAACAGCCAAATCACTATCAAGTCACGCAACATGACAATTAGCCGAAGCACGGTTAACTCATATAAACGGCTTCTAATCCCATTCTCATTTAATTAATATTTCATTAATTAAAACTTATTTTATTAGTAAAACTCCTTTTAACTAATAAAACTTCACTTGTCAAATACAACTTCAATTATTAATCAATAACTCATACTCGATTAATATTCCTTTATTAGTAAAACTTCTTTTAACTAATAAAACTTCGTTTGTCAAATAAGACATCACTTATTAATCAATAACTCATACTCGATTAATATTCCTTTATATACTAGCGTATATATTCAACTTATACATATAAAATGTGTATATGTATATATTCTACGAATTACCTAATCCGTTATAGTCTTACTACCCAAAAAGGGTTTTAATATACTTATCCCTCCAGTATAAGTATAATCACAATTCAATTCCAAGATTTCCTATTTAACTTCAATATTTCAAAATGTACTCATATACTTATCCCTCCGGTATAAGTATAACTACAAAAATTCATTTTTAGGATTTCTTAAAGTATAACCAAAGAGGTTAAAACCATTGTTTAATAAAGAACCTCTTCTCTTTTATAAGTTAAACATCTTGTTCAATATCTTTATTCTGAAAGATTCCTATACTTGTTTCTATCTTTAAAATCAATTATTAAAGATCTAAGTATATTCAAAATCATTAAACCGTATATTCCAGTTTAACTACATTCCAAGGGTTTCGAAACAAGTGTTGCTAAAACAATGTTTACAACAAACCCAAAACAATCCTTTATAATTTATCTTTAAATGTTTGTTTAAAGATTCAATTATATTTACTTCCATGATATAATCTGAGAGGGTTAAAGACTAATGTAATTAACACATTGTCACGGCAAACCCAAAACCATTTTATGCTTACAGAAATCACACTTCGTGTACTTAACTCGTTTCCGACATTATCAACTTAACTATCCCTCGGTCAAGAGTGAGGCCAGGTAAGTTAAAGCATTGGTTGCATACCACCCCTTTCCTAGACACCCCATTCTTGACATTCACAGATAGATAAGCCTACTCGTCGGCTTATTAGAATTAAGCACAATAATCATGATATTCAATAAACAAGTAATTAGCAAGTGCACTTATATGACTATTCTAGCTTTACACACTTTCAAACTTACTTCAATTTAACATATAAGTTAAACAACTATTTTAATATGATAATAAATCACTAAGGATGTCATTGCAAAGTTTCATACAAAGTGTTGAAAACACAACAATTCAAACTGCATCTATAGCGACCATCGCTATAAGTGCACTTTCAAGTTCAAGTCCATAATATGTCAATCCATACTAATTCTTATGTGCTGTGACGGCAAAGAATTTCGCTCGGTCCGAACCAGTCGCTAAACCGACCCAGACCGTTCGAAACGCCCTATCGTTTGAGAACATGACAAAATAGAACACAAACAAAACAACATTTCATTGTATAATACAACAATGCATCAGATTACAAGAATATACAGAGTATAAAAGAATATTACACAGAAATACCAGAGATTTAAATTACATTTAAATACATCGCAGCGGAAAATAATACAATACACAACTAGAAGAGATATACGGATACAAAGCTTTCCGGATATCGTTCCAGCTATAAACCAGGATCCTGTGAATATAAATCTGCAAAACCAAAACTACTAGCTGCCCGTGTCAAAATAGGGGCACCCAGAGTTTAGGTTAAAACAATAAACTCCAGGTCAGTCATGTGACTGGTGTGAGAACTAAAACAGTTAATCTTTATTTTAAAGTTAGGTAAATCAAGAGACCACGCCGTATAACACGGAATGGGTTTCCTCCCAAGAATACCAGTGCATAAAACAAACCGCGCAATGCTAAATAAAGAAAAATGAAGCTGTTATAAGACCCAGGTCCTATCACACAATGCAACGCAAGCCGGGGGATAAGGTTTTCCCTTACAACAGCCAAAGAATGCTTGATACGTTTAAAAGAAATCATTTGATACTATTATAAGTGTATAGTGTATAAAACAACTTCAAATCATAAGTATCAATCATAGGCGACATGAGCGTCCCATGCCACTATGTCGCCATATATAGGTTTACAAATAAAACCGCAAAGTCACGTATTTGGAAGTTGGATTTCCATCTATGAACCAAGGCAAAAGAAAGTCCTCAACCGATTCGAGACTGTCTAGCCCGAGCCTCAGGCAAGTACTCTGTCAAGCCTTTGGATCCTCAGGGCCGATCCACCGATGTGGATTAAAATGCCTGAACATGCGTTTCCCCACCCTATAGGGCGTAGGTGAGCCAACTAAATGACTCCATCGGACCCGGATCGTCCGATCAAACCGAGGCGCCTCGCAACAGCAACAACCACATAAGTCAAACTCGTTAGGGCGTGTAAAACCACTGACGCCACTTCTAGCTAGAAAGAAACGCATGCCCTCCCTGACGTCCTCTCCCGTTTTTGGTTCATACCGGGTGTGAAACTCGCAAATCAAACGTTACACAAAGCTACGCCACAAAGGTCGTGCTTTGATCATCACCATAAGACTTTGCTTTTCAACAGAAGCCTCGATCAATTGCCACTTAGGCATGCCACATAGGCAATTCACTCCATGCGTTTGATATCCATCAATATATAACCCCTGAGCTCGTACGTCTCAGAGAAGGGCATTAAGCAAGAGAATAAATTCTCCACCGCCAAACAGATATATATTTAATAGAGATCAATCACACAGACTAAAATCCAATGTCAGACACACAGTCCATTTACAAGTCCGTTCTGGGTCTGAACGAAACCGGAGGCACCTAGTACCCCGCATATCCATCGATCTCCAAGTACGTCTGGACGATCACCAACTATTTCCATCTTCTCGGGTGTACAGCCCAATCAAGATCATCAGTAATTATCCAAACGACGTGAAGACCTCCGGTCTTCGACCATCGTCTTCATCTTCGACTTATCGTCATATCAGTTATTCAGAATGGGATAAACCCGGTCTTTCCGAATAACTCGCGTATATTTTAAATAAGTGTTACACAAACACAACATATGCCTCATTCCAATTCATCAGTCACTAACCGTAAATTAATCAAGAGAATAATTTCCCAAATATTAACCCCGAAGGCCGAAACCAACATCAGATCAATATCCAGAAAACCATTCTGCTTGGCTAACCGACAGTTAGTTTCTAAATTTCACATTCATAGGGAAAGGTTCCCATAAATTTTATCCAAGATAAATTCCTTGAATTTATTCTTTATTCTATTTTTTTGAATCTCAATTTAAACTAGTCGGGATTAGCGAACCTTACCGAAGTAATCATTTATTTTAATTTCCCAATCCCAACCTATTCATCCCATGAAGTAAAACGGGTCTTACTTCATATCTAACACCACGGTGTTACCGGTAAATTCAATTACCATTTCACGTTCAAATCTAATTAAAGATTTATCTATCGCCTGGAGCAAAACTGGTGATACTCCATTCTCGACCATTTCAATCTAATTAAAGATTCATTAAAACCCCACTTAGTTTTAATCTTTAACTGGGTTAAAGAATCAGTGTCATTTAAAACACAGTTCACGATAAACCCAAAATCACATTCATTAATCATCGGGTTAAAGAACGAGTGTTATTTAAAACACTGTCCACGATAAACCCAAAAATCAATATCGATTCCATTCCAATTAAATGTTATTTAATTGGTACACTTCATTAAATCTAAATAAAAAGATTTAATCTTTTCTCAACTGGGTCCAAGAACAGTGTTAGTGAAGACACCATTCACGACAAACCCAAATCACATTTGATATTCAATACAAGGCTCTGAATAGAAAATATATCGGCTTATATTCAATATCAAATTCTCTGACAAACAGATATTGTATGGGAAATAACGATATATATATCTATATCTTTCAAATTTCCATAACAACATCTGTATAATCACAAAATCCAACATCGAAATATTCCGAAGACAATTTCGATTCAAATCCATTCCAATGCAATCATTGGAAATTCTGGTTATTTTTAAAACCCTTTTTAAATTCAATTTATTTATTTAAAAATAAATAGAATCTCAACTCTAGTTAATAGTTTATTTCGATAAAAATCTATTTTTATCTTTTCAAATATGGAGTTTTTCATCCCAAATCTTCACAAATCATTTCTTATGATTTTACACAAATTATTGCTATTTTTAATAATTTTATTAAGGCCCGTACAGTCGATTTCCATCAACGGCCATCGAACTGCACTTACAACGACCTTTTTCAAATTTGATTTGGACATAATTCCAAATCCAACCGTTAGATTTCAAATTTCTAATATTCGTTAGAAAGCTCTTTTCGATACGAACCCAACGGTTCCGGTTTTTAGGAGAATCCGACGGTCGGATCTCCCGTAATGTCCGTTTGAAATAAATGGTCGAAATTCGCGAACTGCCACGGCGCGGCGCGTTCTATTCAGGCCATTATATTATATATATAATATATATAATATATATTTCGTCGATTTCTATTTAAAACGAATTATATAAATAGTTTTAAATTCGTTTCAAAAGAAATTTCAATTTCCATTTCAATTCAAATCAAAATTGAATTCTTCTTTATAAATTCGTTTTAAAATTCATTTCTATTCAATTCAAATTTCAATTCAATTTGAATTCGTTTCAATTTGCTTTCAATTCAATTTGAATTCGTTTTCAATTCAATTCAATTTCAAAGTCCTTTTCTATTCGATTCAATTCAAATTGGTTTTCTATTCGATTCAATTCGTTGTATATATATTCAAAACAAATTCGATTCGAATTCATTTTCTATTCAATTTGATTCAAATTTCATTTCAAAATATTCGATTTCGAAATCACTTTTCAATATTCATTTTAAAATGAATAAAATCGATATAAATATCGTTCACGTCAAAATGGCGTCAATCTAATCAACACGGCTTCATATATTCCTATTTTCAAATATTCTATTTCAAATATTTCTATTATTAAAATATTTCGTTCAACACATGACCAATCTCAATGGATGAGTACTGTCAACACATGAACCTTTATTTTATATTATCCTTTATTTTCTAAATTGGAATGAGGCCCAATCAATCACCATATAATGTTAATTATATGGATTTTCATACATTACACACATATAATAGCATTGAAAAATAATCAACCATCAACCAAAGTGCACTACACTGTATAAGCATCAAATATAGATATCTAACGCTTATAACAGCCTGTCAATCAATCGATCGACATATTTAATCAATCAGGATGAGTGAACTTCAAATTTCATCCCAACACCCGTGTGGGGTTTCAAACAATCAAACACATATTTTATTTGTGCAGTTGGGCGATGTGTAAAATTTATCGTCCCAATCAATGTCATTCAAATAGGTGTACATAAACAAACTGTCCGGTTTGTAAATGAATATTTTATTTTATTCACTTCACGTTAAAAAATTATATTTTCAACGATAAAACATTTTATTTCAACATATGAATTTCTACTCAGTTCATTTATTCAATAAAATGATATTTTTATTTTTCTAACTTATTTTAGAAAATTTCGGCGGCATAACGGCACGATACTAGAAACGGGACGAGGCCTAGCCTTATCCCCGGTCTAGTGAAGGCCCACGCCATTCACACATCAATCAAATCAATTTCATTTCACCACACAATTCAATTTCAATCAAATAATCTAACTAATTTTTGCAATCAAACAAACAAGTCCATGGTCTATGGACGATTGTGTCGGGTGCTACAAAGCACCGTCTGCATCCTAGTATATATATAACTAGAAAAAAAGAAATTAAAAGGTGAGAAATTCTCACAGATAGCTATCCAATATCACGACTTTTCTTTTAGAGAAATCTTCGCCAATCTCGCATCTTCGTCATCTTCGTTGCCCGTAGCCACTACATATGTAAAAATCGAATTTTTACTACTTTGTTCAATATATAAAAATCACCCTTTTTTTTTTAAAAAAAAAAAACCAAATCTTCTTCTATATTTTTAAAACAAAATCTTCTATATTTTTAAAACAAAATCATCTTCTATATTTTTAAAACCAAATCATCTTCTATATTTTTAAAACCAAATCATCTTCTATATTTTTAAAACAAAATCATCTTCTATATTTTTAAAATAAAATCATCTTCTATATTTTTATATTTTTCAAAGTAAAGTATTTTATATTTTTCAAAACCAGATTTTATATTTTTCAAAACCAGATTTTTAAACATGCAATATAATTAATTAAAATAAATTGTTAACCAATTACCTTGATTAGCAGATAATTACTTCATTAGGGATTTTAAACCCTTCGTTCTCTTCCTGGTTCGATCGCACCCATCGTCGCTCGGAGAAACAGGTAGCCGCCACCACTTCTAAGCTTCGGATGATGATCAGACCCCACGCCCCTGCGCGGCTTCGGATGCGCCACCACTGACCGGAGTTGGGGCACACTCGCGCCTCCCATGAACCCTAGAATCGCCAGCAACCGAACCCGCTTCCAGCTCGAAATCCAACCCATCCATGCCACGAAATTCAATCACCACCGTTGAGGAGATGGGGCTCTCGATCTTCCCCAATTTCCTCATTAAAGGTTTTTGAAACTTACTGATCGGAATTGAAGAAAAGAGGGGGAAGAGAATCGAACAAAATTCGTCGTTCGATTGGGATGAAAGGCGGCTCAGAGAAAATGACGAGATTTAGGGTTTAGATTTAGTTTTATATAATTTTTTTTAAATAGTATTTTAATTCTTTTATTTCTTTTTAATGAAACTTCATGCATCGGACTCCAAATCGAACCAAACGTATGTCGCCCCCAGCCAAATACCCCCATTCCGAACACAATGGAATATATATCGCAGGCTGATTCGACTGTTACGATCAGTTTTCGTTGAATTTACATTTAAATCACTATATTGAATTTTAAACGTACATTTCAAATTACCAGGGTCACATACTAACTAGAAAAATTCCAGAAAAATATTTTCTAGCTTCGTATTGACGATACGGTCCTAACAAAACTAGTTTCGTCGAATTCTGAGACCGTTAGAAAAATGGCCATTTTCCAGTCGATTAAAATCAACTGAAACTGGTCAAACGCGTTTTCCTTTGCCACGCTCACATATTGATTCGAAAAATTATGAAATTTGAAACCTAGCAATAACTTGACACTGCGGATCCAACAAAAGTGGTTTCGTCGAAATCCGAGATCATTTGCAAAATGTCCATTTTTAAGGGTCTGAATTCCATAGCGACTATTCAGAATTTTCAACTGGACATTTCTTTTGATTCACGCTATGAAATTTCGATTCTTCGGATTCGTTGGAAAGATATTATCAATTAGATCCTATCATTTTTGGTTTCACTAAAATCCGGATTGTTTTGCACCCGGTACATTCATTTGAAGTTTGAAATCGAATTATCGAACTACCACGCCATTTTCAATTTCATTTATAATTATATATAATTATATATATTCTAACGACGACGTATATAAATATATACGTCGAATTCAATTCAAAATAAATTTCTCGTCGATATTATTTAAAATAATTCATTTTAAATAATCAAAATTCGCTAAAATTGCCAAAATAAAATTTTTAAACTGGCCCAGATTTTCGGGTTGTTACAATCTCCCCCACTTAAAACTTTTCGTCCCTGAAAAGGAACAAAGTCGAAAGTGGTTTGATTAATCAACTCTATGTTCGATCTGGCTTCCATTCTCCAACTTTTCAGTTTCTGAGAATTTTCTAAAATTTCAAAAATTTGGCTAACACCCTAAATTTTTGAAAAATTTCGCCATAACCTCCCCTGCACCGGGAGCATCGGGGAATTTCAAATAGCTTCCCCGGTCCTTCAGATCTCAAAAAGAAAAAGAAAAAGCCAAGCGGCTAGCCAATAGGCTCATAAAATCATCATCACCCAAACAAAACAGTAAATTATGTAGTAAACATGTACTTATTTGTCGGGCAAACAAATTTTATTCTCTGCTCTAGCCTCCTTGCTATGACCTGTTCAATGTAAGTACAAGTATATGCAAGCAAATGCGACCAATTTTCAATACAATTCAAAATTTGATACTATTAGGCAAAATGGTTCAAAATTATCAAATAAACAAACAACACAAACATCAATCAATTAGTGGCTTAACGTTTCAAATTCATAATTTTGATATATATACAAAAATCAGATTTTTGATGCCAAATCACAACAAATCTATCTATATAAGTTTTGGTTCTCACACCAGTCTAATGGAAATATATAGATATCACACCTTCGAAACACGAATACCAATTCTGATGATGTTCGAACTATCATCAGAATCGTCTCCGGGCGACTAGAGTATGATTCTATATCTATCCAATATATTAAAACTTCGAATACACGCGGATCAGACGTATACGCAAAATCTTTATATACTGGACTGTCCAACTCAATATAAATAGATAATCAGATACGAATAATTGATTTAAATTTTCAAAACAAAAATTGTTTTCATTTGAAAAATATACTCTTCACACTCATTCTAGGATACTACTGATCCCATCTCTAACGAGTCATTCTCATTGGATATTACTAATCCAATATCTGATGAATTCTTTCGTACGGTTCTAATGTGTCTTGTTCTCTGCTTTGTGAACCAAAGCTCTGATACCAACTGTGACGGCAAAGAATTTCGCTCGGTCCGAACCAGTCGCTAAACCGACCCAGACCGTTCGAAACGCCCTATCGTTTGAGAACATGACAAAATAGAACACAAACAAAACAACATTTCATTGTATATTACAACAATGCATCAGATTACAAGAATATACAGAGTATAAAAGAATATTACACAAAAATACCAGAGATTTAAATTACATTTAAATACATCGCAGCGGAAAATAATACAATACACAACTAGAAGAGATATACGGATACAAAGCTTTCCGGATATCGTTCCAGCTGTAAACCAGGATCCTGTGAATATAAATCTGCAAAACCAAAACTACTAGCTACCCGTGTCAAAATAGGGGCACCCAGAGTTTAGGTTAAAACAATAAACTCCAGGTCAGTCATGTGACTGGTGTGAGAACTAAAACAGTTAATCTTTATTTTAAAGTTAGGTAAATCAAGGGACCACACCGTATAACACGGAACGGGTTTCCTCCCAAGAATACCAGTGCATAAAACAAACCGCGCAATGCTAAATAAAGAAAAATGAAGCTGTTATAAGACCCAGGTCCTATCACACAATGCAACGCAAGCCGGGGGATAAGGTTTTCCCTTATAACAGCCAAAGAATGCTTGATACGTTTAAAAGAAATCATTTGATACTATTATAAGTGTATAGTGTATAAAACAACTTCAAATCATAAGTATCAATCATAGGCGACATGAGCGTCCCATGCCACTATGTCGCCATATATAGGTTTACAAATAAAACCGCATAGTCACGTATTTGGAAGTTGGATTTCCATCTATGAACCGAGGCAAAAGATAGTCCTCAACCGATTCGAGACTGTCTAGCCCGAGCCTCAGGCAAGTACTCTGTCAAGCCTTTGGATCCTCAGGGCCGGTCCACCGATGTGGATTAAAATGCCTGAACATGCGTTTCCCCGCCCTATGGGGCGTAGGTGAGCCAACTAAATGACTCCATCAGACCCGGATCGTCCGATCAAACCGAGGCGCCTCGCAACAGCAACAACCACATAAGTCAAACTCGTCAGGGCGTGTAAAACCACTGACGCCACTTCTAGCTAGAAAGAAACGCATGCCCTCCCTGACGTCCTCTCCCGTTTTTGGTTCATACCGGGTGTGAAACTCGCAAATCAAACGTTACACAAAGCTACGCCACAAAGGCCGTGCTTTGATCATCACCACAAGACTTTGCTTTTCAACAGAAGCCTCGATCAATTGCCACTTAGGCATGCCACACAGGCAATTCACTCCATGCGTTTGATATCCATCAATATATAACCCTTGAGCTCGTACGTCTCAGAGAAGGGCGTTAAGCAAGAGAATAAATTCTCCGCCGCCAAACAGATATATATTTAATAGAGATCAATCACACAGACTAAAATCCAATGTCAGACACACAGTCCATTTACAAGTCCGTTCTGGGTCTGAACGAAACCGGAGGCACCTAGTACCCCGCATATCCATCGATCTCCAAGTACGTCTGGACGATCACCAACTGTTTCCATCTTCTCGGGTGTATAGCCCAATCAAGATCATCAGTAATTATCCAAACGACGTGAAGACCTCCGGTCTTCGACCATCGTCTTCATCTTCGACTTATCGTCGTATCAGTTATTCAGAATGGGATAAACCCGGTCTTTCCGAATAACTCGCGTATATTTTAAATAAGTGTTACACAAACACAACATACACCTCATTCCAATTCATCAGTCACTAACCGTAAATTAATCAAGAGAATAATTTCCCAAATATTAACACCGAAGGCCGAAACCAACATCAGATCAATATCCTAGTAAACCATTCTGCTTGGCTAATCGACAGTTAGTTTCTAAATTTCACATTCATAGGGAAAGGTTCCCATAAATTTTATCCAAGATAAATTCCTTGAATTTATTCTTTATTCTATTTTTTTGAATCTCAATTTAAACTAGTCGGGATTAGCGAACCTTACCGAAGTAATCATTTATTTTAATTTCCCAATCCCAACCTATTCATCCCATGAAGTAAAACGGGTCTTACTTCATATCTAACACCACGGTGTTACCGGTAAATTCAATTACCATTTCACGTTCAAATCTAATTAAAGATTTATCTATCGCCTGGAGCAAAACTGGTGATACTCCATTCTCGACCATTTCAATCTAATTAAAGATTCATTAAAACCCCACTTAGTTTTAATCTTTAACTGGGTTAAAGAATCAGTTTCATTTAAAACACAGTTCACGATAAACCCAAAATCACATTCATTAATCATCGGGTTAAAGAATGAGTGTTATTTAAAACACTGTCCACGATAAACCCAAAAATCAATATCGATTCCATTCCAATTAAATGTTATTTAATTGGTACACTTCATTAAATCTAAATAAAAAGATTTAATCTTTTCTCAATTGGGTCCAAGAACAGTGTTAGTGAAGACACCATTCACGACAAACCCAAATCACATTTGATATTCAATACAAGGCTCTGAATAGAAAATATATCGGCTTATATTCAATATCAAATTCTCTGACAAACAGATATCGTATGGGAAATAACGATATATATATCTATATCTTTCAAATTTCCATAACAACATCTGTATAATCACGAAATCCAACATCGAAATATTCCGAAGACAATTTCGATTCAAATCCATTCCAATGCAATCATTGGAAATTCTGGTTATTTTTAAAACCCTTTTTAAATTCAATTTATTTATTTAAAAATAAATAGAATCTCAACTCTAGTTCAAAACTAGTTTATTTCGATAAAAATCTATTTTTATCTTTTCAAATATGGAGTTTTTCATCCCAAATCTTCACAAATCATTTCTTATGATTTTACACAAATTATTGCTATTTTTAATAATTTTATCAAGGCCCGTACAGTCGATTTCCATCAACGGCCATCGAACTGTACTTACAACGACCTTTTTCAAATTTGATTTGGACATAATTCCAAATCCAACCATTAGATTTCAAATTTATAATATTCGTTAGAAAGCTCTTTTCGATACGAACCCAACGGTTCAGGTTTTTAGGAGAATCCGACGGTCGGATCTCCCGTAATGTCCGTTTGAAATAAATGGTCGAAATTCGCGAACTGCCGCGGCGCGGCGCGTTCTATTCAGGCCATTATATTATATATATAATATATATAATATATATTTCGTCGATTTCTATTTAAAACGAATTATATAAATAGTTTTAAATTCGTTTTAAAAGAAATTTCAATTTCCATTTCAATTCAAATCAAAATTGAATTCTTCTTTATAAATTCATTTTAAAATTCATTTCTATTCAATTCAAATTTCAATTCAATTTGAATTCCTTTCAATTTGCTCTTAATTCAATTTGAATTCATTTTCAATTCAATTCAATTTCAAAGTCCTTTTCTATTCGATTCAATTCAAATTGGTTTTCTATTCGATTCAATTCGTTGTATATATATTCAAAACAAATTCGATTCGAATTCGTTTTCTATTCAATTTGATTCAAATTTCATTTCAAAATATTCGATTTCGAAATCACTTTTCAATATTCATTTTAAAATGAATAAAATCGATATAAATATCATTCACGTCAAAATGGCGTCAATCTAATCAACACGGCTTCATATATTCCTATTTTCAAATATTCTATTTCAAATATTTCTATTATTAAAATATTTCGTTCAACACATGACCAATCTCAATGGATGAGTACTGTCAACACATGAACCTTTATTTTATATTATCCTTTATTTTCTAAATTGGAATGAGGCCCAATCAATCACCATATAATGTTAATTATATGGATTTTCATACATTACACACATATAATAGCATTGAAAAATAATCAACCATCAACCAAAGTGCACTACACTGTATAAGCATCAAATATAGATATCTAACGCTTATAACAGCCTGTCAATCAATCGATCGACATATTTAATCAATCAGGATGAGTGAACTTCAAATTTCATCCCAACACCCGTGTGGGGTTTCAAACAATCAAACACAGATTTTATTTGTGCAGTTGGGCGATGTGTAAAATTTATCGTCCCAATCAATGTCATTCAAATAGGTGTACATAAACAAACCGTCCGGTTTGTAAATGAATATTTTATTTTATTCACTTCACGTTAAAAAATTATATTTTCAACGATAAAACATTTTATTTCAACATATGAATTTCTACTCAGTTCATTTATTCAATAAAATGATATTTTTATTTTTATAACTTATTTTAGAAAATTTCGGCGGCATAACGGCACGATACTAGAAACGGGACGAGGCCTAGCCTTATCCCCGGTCTAGTGAAGGCCCACGCCATTCACACATCAATCAAATCAATTTCATTTCACCACACAATTCAATTTCAATCAAATAATCTAACTAATTTTTGCAATCAAACAAACAAGTCCATGGTCTGTGGACGATTGTGTCGGGTGCTACTAAGCACCGTCTGCATCCTAGTATATATATAACTAGAAAAAAAGAAATTGAAAGGTGAGAAATTCTCACAGATAGCTATCCAATATCACGACTCTTCTTTTAGAGAAATCTTCGCCAATCTCGCATCTTCGTCATCTTCGTTGCCCGTAGCCACTACATATGTAAAAATCGAATTTTTACTACTTTGTTCAATATATAAAAATCACCCTTTTTTTATTAAAAAAAAACAAATCTTCTTCTATATTTTTAAAACAAAATCTTCTATATTTTTAAAACAAAATCATCTTCTATATTTTTAAAACCAAATCATCTTCTATATTTTTAAAACCAAATCATCTTCTATATTTTTAAAACAAAATCATCTTCTATATTTTTAAAACCAAATCATCTTCTATATTTTTAAAACAAAATCATCTTCTATATTTTTATATTTTTCAAAGTAAAGTATTTTATATTTTTCAAAACCAGATTTTATATTTTTCAAAACCAGATTTTATATTTTTCAAAACCAGATTTTTAAACATGCAATATAATTAATTGAAATAAATTGTTAACCAATTACCTTGATTAGCAGATAATTACTTCATTAGGGATTTTAAACCCTTCGTTCTCTTCCTGGTTCGATCGCACCCATCGTCGCTCGGAGAAACAGGTAGCCGCCACCACTTCTAAGCTTCGGATGATGATCAGACCCCACGCCCCTGCGCGGCTTCGGATGCGCCACCACTGACCGGAGTTGGGGCACACTCGCGCCTCCCATGAACCCTAGAATCGCCAGCAACCGAACCCGCTTCCAGCTCGAAATCCAACCCATCCATGCCACGAAATTCAATCACCACCGTTGAGGAGATGGGGCTCTCGATCTTCCCCAATTTCCTCATTAAAGGTTTTTGAAACTTACTGATCGGAATTGAAGAAAAGAGGGGGAAGAGAATCGAACAAAATTCGTCGTTCGATTGGGATGAAAGGCGGCTCAGAGAAAATGACGAGATTTAGGGTTTAGATTTAGTTTTATATAATTTTTTTTAAATAATATTTTAATTCTTTTATTTCTTTTTAATGAAACTTCATGCATCGGACTCCAAATCAAACCAAACGTATGTCGCCCCCAGCCAAATACCCCCATTCCGAACACAATGAAATATATATCGCAGGCTGATTCGACTGTTACGATCAGTTTTCGTTGAATTTACATTTAAATCACTATATTGAATTTTAAACGTACATTTCAAATTACCAGGGTCACATACTAACTAGAAAAATTCCAGAAAAATATTTTCTAGCTTCGTATTGACGATACGATCCTAACAAAACTAGTTTCGTCGAATTCTGAGACCGTTAGAAAAATGGCCATTTTCCAGTCGATTAAAATCAACTGAAACTGGTCAAACGCATTTTCCTTTGCCACGCTCACATATTGATTCAAAAAATTATGAAATTTGAAACCTAGCAATAACTTGACACTGCGGATCCAACAAAAGTGGTTTCGTCGAAATCCGAGATCATTTGCAAAATGTCCATTTTTAAGGGTCAGAATTCCATAGCGACTATTCAGAATTTTCAACTGGACATATCTTTTGATTCACGCTATGAAATTTCGATTCTTCGGATTCTTTGGAAAGATATTATCAATTAGATCCTATCATTTTTGGTTTCACTAAAATCCGGATTGTTTTGCACCCGGTACATTCATTTGAAGTTTGAAATCGAATTATCGAACTACGGCGCCATTTTCAATTTCATTTATAATTATATATAATTATATATATTCTAACGATGACGTATATAAATATATACGTCGAATTCAATTCAAAATAAATTTCTCGTCGATATTATTTAAAATAATTCATTTTAAATAATCAAAATTCGCTAAAATTGCCAAAATAAAAATTTTATACTGGCCCAGATTTTCGGGTTGTTACATGTGCTTTGTTTCAAATCCATTCCACTTGTTATACAAGTAAATTCAAATACAATTCTAAGTCTATTCAAGTCCATTCCAATCCATTAACATGGATCACATATCTCGCTTACTTTTAAAGTAAGAATCAAGTTCACATTTTTAACATAAGTTACCAACATTCAAGCAACTTTAACAATAGTTAAAAACATGCAAAAGATTTATGTTCGCTGTCCTAAATAGTGAGTAAACTCACCTTAATCCTTAGAAAATCCAAGATCCAATAATAAGAATAAAGATCCAAGAATAAGAACAAAGATCCAAGCTAGAAACCTCCTTCCTTCCCTTGTTTTTCCTTGCTTTCTTCCTTATATAGCTCACGACCAAAGATGAAAATTGAGAGGAGCTTGGATTTTTCAACTTCTAACTTGTTAAAAGGTCTTGTAATGGCATAAGAAGGCTACACTCAAAGTTTGAGTTGATTTGGAGTTGGTTTGAGTATAGTTTGAGAAAGTTAGTAAGGAAGAGGAAGAAGATGAAGATAAGCCATTAAAAAGCTTCACTTTTGCTTAGGAATTTTGTGTAAGAAAGAAGGAGGTATACCCCTCCTTATATAGGAAAAAGAAAGTGGATGGGAAAAGACCAAAATGCCCTTAAAACCCTAAACACACTCATGAAAGAAGTGAAAGGTGTGTAAGAGAAGTGAAAGGTGTGTAAGAGAAGTGAAAGGTGTGTAAGAGATGGTAAGTTTGCTTTTTCAAAGCTTAAAAAGTAAGCATTCATTTGTATACATATAAGAAGCTTATATACATACACTTAGGATATTTTCTAAACTCTTGATGTGACTAATTATGATTACATATATATGTGTATGTGCATATATACAAATATAACAAACAACGTTGCAACGATATGAAACAACTTCTATTCAATGATAGGATGTGAATCTGGAAGTTGAACCTCGATCATATTTTTAGTTATTTATCAAATGATTTATTCAAGTAAATAAAACTTGGAAATAAATCCATTAACTTATTTAAACAATTAAAACAAGCATATTCAAATTATAAAGCACTTATTTGAATACTTAAATACCCAAAATACAAAAACTTTCCTTAAATGCTCATTTTTTAAAATGATGACATCATCAAAATAGTTAACCATAAATATGAAAAATACTTTTATTAGCTAACTACTTCCCTAATGATTAATTAGAAATTCACTAAAATTTTCAACAACTTTTACTGAGAAAATAGCCATTTATTGATAAAACGATTTTCGGTCATTTTATCCATATTTCACCAAAAATATATTTTTGAAAGCATTTTTCCAAAACGAGTCTAGAATTATAAATTACTAATTAAATGATGTTTAACAAGGTTATAAAATCATATTTATAACACTTAACAATATTACAAATTGTTATGTTATTCAAAGATTAAGTGTTCGAATTTTCCGGGTCTTTACATTCTCCCCCACATAAAATATTTCGTCCCCGAAATTGCAACACGAGAAACCAAAGAAACAATCAAACATCGATACCTAATAGTATCATACTACCAGCAAACAAAATTCATGGCTTGATCAAGTTCAAACCCCCTCATCGCATAAGGATGATAAACAACCTACTAAGTGCGCCTTACGCTCAACAGCCCTAGGGATTACTCAGTCGATAATTCACAATACCTCATAACAAATCAAAGAGTCGTTTCCCAAACCCTCCACTAGCTACCAAACATACTAAATCCCATACGATGTTAATAAACCATCCGTACACATTGTTTGATCATATCACTTTCCCGATCACAAGACTTCGTTTCCGAACTAGTATACCACACTTGACATATCTAGTGCGTACTTCGATCTAGTTTCTTGACCAGAAACTTCCATCTTCCTTACATAGCCGTACACTATGATAGAACACTTCAGGATCATATCAAAAATCCATATCAAGTATTCACTATCAAAGTCTAGTGAAGAACCCTTGTTCGGACCGGTGTAAATCACCTTCAAAATCCTGTACTCGAATCTGTACCAAGATCAACTATGCGAATAAAACGATCTACGTACAACTCACGTATTTTATCCTATTGGTTTCTTAACCACCAATATCCTTTATTTATTCATCTATATGTATAGTATGCCATTTTATTCTAATATCCTTCCTTTTTTTCGACATTCAATTATCACTTAGTATTTCTTTATTAATACTAAAACCACTTATGAATCATTTCATAAAACTTTACTTCAAGTTATTAAACACTGTATAACTTAAGTTTGTACACATATAGTACTCTAATACATTCTATGAGTATATCCAAACATCAAATTTGTTGAGTATGTTAATCAAATTTTGAACTTGTTCCAACTTGCTATCTTAATAATTCAAGTGTTATATAAAATCAATTTATATTTTCACAAACACTTAACTTCAAGTTCCATAATAATTCAAAAGTTTTCAACTATCCAAAATCGTTGAAAATCCCGTTTCATTTTAACAAATGAAACCGACCAAACTACAAATCATGGCATTATTCACATTTATACAATCTTAATGCATAGACTATATGGTTCCGTAAAATGACTTAATCGAGTTTCAATAATTTATATAGAGCACTTCTTTATCTAACTTATTTCACAAATTCTTATCATTATTCGGATTATAATAGACGAATCATGTTAAAATTAAATTTAACCTAACATCATCATTAAACGCCTTATAGTCAAACTATGAAACTTAATTCACAAGGTGTTCATATCTAATGTTCTCACTTATTCCCATCTACCCAACCCACGTTTTTAAAAGGTAAACTAGTTATAAGTCAACAAGCAATAGTACATGCTCATAAACTTATCAAGCATAAATAATATTCAATAACTGATAATAGTTGAATATTATCATTCCTAACAACCAGACACATCATAAATAACTATATCAATTTATGAAAGTTTATATTTTATACAAAAATATAAGACTAGGTAAAATTATTTCATTTACCAATTTAAAACCAATATCGTGTCGATTTTCCTTGTTTAAGTATTTAGAAATCCCTATCGGTACCATGGTGTCCCACATATCGACCAGAATTCATAAACCACTCAACAGATTAAATAACACAACATAAAATATTTTTATAGCACTAACACATACGCGCTCTCTTATATATAATACACTCAACTCATATTAGGGCATTCCATTACCCTATCTCTTGATGAGTCATACCCAACCAATGCCAAGGTGTTCGCTCAACCTTGTGCTCTGATACCAAATGTAACGACCCGACTTTTCGACCCTCAAATGTCAACACTAATACATCCACGGTATTCACGTGCCGAGCACCCAAGTGCCGGAAAGACGAAAAGTTAAGGTGAAATAAAATAAAAAGAAAATAGACTGAGGAAGAAGAGGACACAATATCAGAATCTCACAACGGAACGGTAACATATAATATAATGAATGATCTTTACCAAATAAAACTGTATGATTACAACTATCAGAGAAGACTAACCTATCATCAACTTGGACAGTTATAACAACCCGTCCTCATAAATGTTGATGTACAACATAGAATGCAGCGGATATAAAAAGTACGGTAAGATGAACTCCAACTCTCTTCCAAAAGCTCCAAAGCATCCAAAGTAAAACCTGCCATACTCAGCCTACTCGAAGGAGTACGTGATGATTTTAAGGAAAACAAAAACCAAGCGTCAGACATCAGTCTGGTATGAGAAACTCAAGATACACATTGCATGTAACAACACTGAGGGGACTGTGCAGATAACCGCTCCGGATTTCCCCTCAATTGAAACCAACCATTTATTAGGAGAAGTATAGTTGTATTATAAATAATGTCTAGGGTGTAGAATATAAATAAATTCACATAGAAGGAATGGTTACATTGGTTACATTCGACAACTATTAAGTATACATACAAGACCGATAAGGCACGTTCGCATATTGGATTTTCCATCGGAGATCTCTCAACACAGATCCGAACTCCATGCACAAGGGTCAGAAAGTACCTCCGAGCGTCGCATATCTCTAGATAAAATATACAATAAGGTAAACACAACTGGCCCATGCACGAAACACCGAAGTGCACCACGTGGAACCAAATATATCCAACTCCCGCGCGCAACTTCAAAGAGCTCCCACAACGATTCGATAATAAGCATACACTAGATATAGAGTCAATATATCCTGCCGTAGGTTAGTAAAACGCCAGATTGTGCTCCTACTCTGTTTTTAGCCATTTCCGATGTCGAGGTTTCGTTCGGCATCTTTCACACGAGTCTTCATCACTCGAACAGAAAAAGAATTCCCCGTTGGAATCCCACAGCTCAATAGATCTTGGAATCACACATAGACTCCTTCACAGATCTTGGAATCATACATGGATTCCAATACATCAACAGATCTTGGAATCACACATAGATTCTTTCATAGATCTTAGAATCACTATATGTGTTCGAGCATCTCAACAGATCTCGAATCGCCATATGGCCTTCACTTCACAACCGCTTCCAAAACATAGAACCCGTATACTAGTTTTGAAGTGGTTTTCGATAAGTAAAACACTTACCAATCCCGGTCTCCTCAAAACCAATCGCTAAATTTAAGGCCAAGCTCTATAGTCAACTAACTAACTACATTTCACACAATATACGATTGTATATGGAAAACATCCCTGCTTAATTTCCATAACAACCGAATAAACATTCAAGGCACTATCAAGATCACGAAGCATGATAACAGCCAAATCACTATCAAGTCACGCAACATGACAATTAGCCGAAGCACGGTTAACTCATATAAACGGCTTCTAATCCCATTCTCATTTAATTAATATTTCATTAATTAAATCTTATTTTATTAGTAAAACTCCTTTTAACTAATAAAACTTCACTTGTCAAATACAACTTCAATTATTAATCAATAACTCATACTCGATTAATATTCCTTTATTAGTAAAACTTCTTTTAACTAATAAAACTTCGTTTGTCAAATAAGACATCACTTATTAATCAATAACTCATACTCAATTAATATTCCTTTATATACTAGCGTATATATTCAACTTATACATATAAAATGTGTATATGTATATATTCTACGAATTACCTAATCCGTTATAGTCTTACTACCCAAAAAGGGTTTTAATATACTTATTCCTCCGGTATAAGTATAATCACAATTCAATTCCAAGATTTCCTATTTAACTTCAATATTTCAAAACGTACTCATATACTTATCCCTCCGGTATAAGTATAACTACAATAATTCATTTCTAGGATTTCTTAAAGTATAACCAAAGAGGTTAAAACAATGTTTAATAAAGAACCTCTTCTCTTTTATATGTTAAACATCTTATTCAATATATTTATTCTGAAAGATTCCTACACTTGTTTCTATCTTTAAAATCAATTATTAAAGATCTAAGTATATTCAAAATCATTAAACCGTATATTCCAGTTTAACTACATTCCAAGGGTTTCAAAACAAGTGTTGCTAAAACAATGTTTACAACAAACCCAAAACAATCCTTTATAATTTATCATTAAATGTTTGTTTAAAGATTCAATTATATTTACTTCCATGATATAATCTGAGAGGGTTAAAGACTAATGTAATTAACACATTGTCACGGCAAACCCAAAACCATTTTATGCTTATAGAAATCACACTTCGTGCACTTAACTCGTTTCCGACATTATCAACTTAACTATCCCTCGGTCAAGAGTGAGGCCAGGTAAGTTAAAGCATTGGTTGCATACCACCCCTTTCCTAGACACCCCATTCTTGACATTCACAGATAGATAAGCCTACTCGTCGGCTTATTAGAATTAAGCACAATAATCATGATATTCAATAAACAAGTAATTAGCAAGTGCACTTATATGACTATTCTAGCTTTACACACTTTCAAACTTACTTCAATTTAACATATAAGTTAAACAACTATTTTAATATGATAATAAATCACTAAGGATGTCATTGCAAAGTTTCATACAAAGTGTTGAAAACACAACAATTCAAACTGCATCTATAGCGACCATCGCTATAAGTGCACTTTCAAGTTCAAGTCCATAATATGTCAATCCATACTAATTCTTATGTGCTTTGTTTCAAATCCATTCCACTTGTTATACAAGTAAATTCAAATACAATTCTAAGTCCATTCAACTCCATTCCAATCCATTAACATGGATCACATATGTCGCTTACTTTTAAAGTAAGAATCAAGTTCACATTTTTAACATAAGTTACCAACATTCAAGCAACTTTAACAATAGTTAAAAACATGCAAAAGATTTATGTTCGCTGTCCTAAATAGTGAGTAAACTCACCTTAATCCTTAGAGAATCCAAGATCCAATAATAAGAATAAAGATCCAAGAATAAGAACAAAGATCCAAGCTAGAAACCTCCTTCCTTCCCTTGTTTTTCCTTGCTTTCTTCCTTATATAGCTCATGACCAAAGATGAAAATTGAGAGGAGCTTGGATTTTTCAACTTCTAACTTGCTAAAAGGTCTTTTAATGGCATAAGAAGGCTACACTCAAAGTTTGAGTTGATTTGGAGTTGGTTTGAGTATAGTTTGAGAAAGTTAGTAAGGAAGAGGAAGAAGATGAAGATAAGCCATTAAAAAGCTTCACTTTTTCTTAGGAATTTTGGGTAAGAAAGAAGGAGGTATACCCCTCCTTATATAGGAAAAAGAAAGTGGATGGGAAAAGACTAAAATGCCATTAAAACCCTAAACACACTCATGAAAGAAGTGAAATGTGTGTAAGAGAAGTGAAAGATGTGTAAGAGAAGTGAAAGGTGTGTAAGAGATGGTAAGTTTGCTTTTTCAAAGCTTAAAAAGTAAGCATTCATTTGTATACATATAAGAAGCTTATATACATACACTTAGGATATTTTCTAAACTCTTGATGTGACTAATTATGATTACATATATATGTGTATGTGCATATATACAAATATATCAAACAACGTTGCAACGATATGAAACAACTTCTATTCAACGATAGGATGTGAATCTGGAAGTTGAACCTCGATCATATTTTTAGTTATTTATCAAATGATTTATTCAAGTAAATAAAACTTGGAAATAAATCCATTAACTTATTTAAAAAATTAAAAAAAGCATATTCAAATTATAAAGCACTTATTTGAATACTTAAATACCCAAAATACAAAAACTTTCCTTAAATGCTCATTTTTTTAAAATGATGACATCATCAAAATAGTTAACCATAAATATGAAAAATACTTTTATTAGCTAACTACTTCCCTAATGATTAATTAGAAATTCACTAAAATTTTCAACAACTTTTACTGAGAAAATAGCCATTTATTGATAAAACGATTTTCGGTCATTTTATCAATATTTTACCAAAAATATATTTTTGAAAGCATTTTTCCAAAACGAGTCTAGAATTATAAATTACTAATTAAATGATGTTTAACAAGGTTATAAAATCATATTTATAACACTTAACAATATTACAAATTGTTATGTTATTCAAAGATTAAGTGTTCGAATTTTCCAGGTCTTTACAGGCATTTTCTAAAAATCAAGTTTTCCAATTTAATAAAATAAATTTGAATTAAGTGGAAATTCGATTGGTAATAATCGAGATGGGCTTCTGTAATAGAAGACCGATATTATATATGGAATTTAAGAGGCTTTTCCATTATTCTATGTATATTGTTAGTCCGATACAGAAATTTATATCGATTATGTATTGATTGATTTAGGTGGAATTTCATATTTTGAAAATTGTTTTGTGGGTTTATCATGAACTGTGTTTTAAATGACACTAGTTCTTTAACCCGTTTAAAACAAGATTTATTCCTTAAGTAAATGATCTTGTAATAATGATTTTTGATATTAAATCAAAATTAGAGTTTTAATAAATCTTTTAAGGAAGATTTAAGATTTAATTTATTAATTTATCTTTGATAAAATTAATGAGAAGCTTTTAATATGAATATCTTATTAAAAGAATATTCTGAGTTGGAATGTGGCGTAGTGTGTGATTTTCCAATATTTGATTTTTAATCACCAAATACGCGAGTTATTCAGAAAGACCGGGTTTAACCCATTCTGAATAATCATCACGACGATCAAGAGTCGAAGATGAAGTCGGTGATTGAAGACCGGAGAACTTCACATCGTTTGGTTGATAGTGACTGATACCTTGAATTGGGACTGATCCCCCAAGGCAAGGTAATAAGTGATGATCTTCCAGACGTACTGGAGATCGACGGATACGTTGTTTCGTTCAGACCCAGAGCGGACTTGTAAATGGATTGTGTGTCTGACATTGTATTCTTTTCTACTGTATTTGTTGAACGCTACTGATTATATATTTCTGGTTGGTGGTGGAGAATTTATTCTTCACTTAACACCCTTCTCTAAGACGTATGAGATTAGAGGTTATATATATATATATATATATATATATATATATATATATATTGGTAGATGATCAATGATATGGTAGAGTCTGACAATGTGGCATGCTCAGATGCAATTGATCAAGGCTTTGTTGAAAAGCATGCCTTGTGGTTGATGATCAAAGCACAGTCTATTTAGGCATAGCTTTGTTTATATCGTGACTTCGCGAGCCTCAATGCCTGGTAGAGTCTAAAATGGGAGAAGGTGACGCAGGTAGTGCACACGTTTCTTTCTAGCCAGAAGTTGTGTCATGGTATGGAGCCTAGACATTTACTTATGTGGTTGTTGGATTTTTAGATGCCTCGGATTTATGCGGTCGCCCTCGGCCGTATTATAGGTTCAATAGGACCGAGGAGCGTGTGTTCAGGAATAACTAATCCACTAAAGCAGTTGTGGACCAGCCCTGCAGGATCCAAGGGTTCGCCAGTGTCTGAATCCTGGCACATTGCTACAGTGTCTCGAATTGGTAAGGACTTCCTCCCTAGCCTTGACTCATGATGGAAACCCAATTTCCAATACGCCCCTTTACGGTTTTGATTGTATTACTAGTACGGTGACATAGTAGATGGTAGCTATGCCGTCTAGGATTGATATTACGATTGAAATGTTTTAATTAAAATATATACACACTAATAATAATATCGTATTTTGCGTATTTATCATTTCTTGACCATTACAAGGTAAAACCCTATCCTCTGGTGTGCGTTGCATTATGTGATGGGACCTGGGTCTTATAATGGTTTCATTTTTCTAAAAAGCATTGCGTTATTTGACGATTAGCTTTAGTTATGCACTGGCAATCCAATGGAGTAAACCCGTTCCGCGTTAGCGGCGTGGTCCTGGGATTGGCCTTCTATTTAGGTAATTTAGGTTAAGAATTCTCACACCAGTCCCACGACTGACCTGTAGTTTGTTTCACTTTGCAAACTCGGGTGCCCTCTTTCTACACGGGCAGTCGAGTAGCTCATTTGGCAGATATATTAAGCAAAGATCCTGGATTGAAGACTGAAGCTGTGGCCAGAATGTTGATAGCCTTCCACTGAGATTAGTTCCGCTGAAATGTATTAATTTTTGTAATTTATCTACCACTGTAATATTATCCAATGTACTCTGATATATATTCTGTACTCTGATGTAACATTTATTATGATGTTGTAAAAGTCTTCTGTATTTGTTCTGATGTGTTGTATGCCCAAAGTTGATGTATCCACAGATTTCCATTCTTTGGTTCAGACCTGTGTGGTTTATGGTCGATCCAGAGGGTGGGAATTTCCGGGTTATCACAGTTGGTATCAGAGCCAAATCTGCGGATTTTGTGATTAAAAGTCAAATATTGGAAAACCACACATTATGTCACATTCCGACCCCGGATATTCTTATAATAAGATATTTATATTAAAGGATTTTCATTAATTCTATCAAAGATAAATTAATAAATTAAATCATAAATCTTCCTTAAAAGATTTATTAAAAATTCTAAATTTGATTTAATATCAAAAATCATTTTCACATATCATTTATTTTAAAGAATAAATCTTCTTTTAAACAGGTTAAAGAACTCGTGTCATTAAAAACACAGTTCACGATAAACCCACAAATCAATTTCCAAAATATGGAATTCCATAGAAATCAATCAATACATAATCGATGTGAATTTCTGTATCGGACTAACAATATACAAGGAATAACGGCAAGGCCTCTTAAATTCCATATATAATATCGGTCTTCTATTACAGAAGCCCATCTCGATTATTACCAATCGAATTTCCACTTAATTCCAATTGATTTTATTAAATAAGAAAACTAGATTTTTAGAAAACGCCTTTTTAAACCTATAAAATAGATTTATAAATTCCAAATAATAATTTCAATGTAAATAGGATTGAAGGACAAATGTCGTTTAAAAACACCGTCCACGATAAATCCACATCACGTCTCAATTCATTTCATATCATAAAATAAGATTGCAAATTCTAATAATCTTAATTAAAGGATTTCCCTTTACATATTAATCATTATAACCCATATTTTAAAATAATCATTAAAAATATTCTTTATATAAAAGATTTTTATCTTTTACAAATATTCTTTGTTTTAACATATACTTGATTAAAAATATATTTTTATATTAAAATATATTCTTTATATAAAAAGAATTTCTAATGTAAGAATATTCTTATTTAAAAGAACACCTGAATCAAAATGCGACTCAAACATTTACCATATAATTTTGGATTATATGGATTTCACACATATCATATATAACAATAACAGTAAAATCATCCATTTCATCCAAAGTGTAAATTCCACTGCGTAAGAGTTAAAATTAAATAATAACGCTCATCGCAGCCTGTCGATCTAACAATCAACATACAACTAAATATTGGGATTAGTGTATGCTAATCTTCATCCCAACAGCCGTGTGGGGTTTCAACCAGCAAACAAATAATAAATTATTTGTGCACTTGGGCGATGTGTGAAAATAATCGACCCAATCACATAAACATGTCAGGTAACTTGTCTATGGTAGTGTAATCACAATATATAACACGACGATAAAAATGTCCCTTTTTATTTCTATCCTTTTTATCGTATGTAAAATGTCAATAAGAATGAATTCTTTATTTCTATTCTTTTATCGCATGTAAAATGTCGATAAAATATAATCTTTTATTTCAGTTCCTTTCAGAAAGATATAATCTTTAATTCCATTTGTAATAGGGAATACAAATAATAACAAAATTATAACTTTTCATTTCATGCTTTATTTGCAATAGAGAATGCAAATAAAGATTCAGCTTTTTACTTTGATGTTTATTTACATAGAAGAATGTAAATAAAAATTGTAACTTTTTCATTTCATAATTTATCTGCATTAATGATTGCAAATAAAAATATATCTTTTTATCCTCATGTTTTATTTGCGTTGAGTAATGCAAATAAAAGTGTAATATTTAATTTCTAGTTTTATTTATATCAAGAAATGTAAATAAAAGAACAACTCTTTATTTTATGTGTATTTACATCAAGTGAAGTAAATAAATAATTAAAAATGTAACTTTTATTTTAATGCTTTGTTCGCATTTAAAAATTTCAACAAAAATGCAACTTCTGTTTTTAATAAATTTGTTTGCATCTAAATTTGCAAACAAAATGTAATTTTTATCTTCTTGTTTATTTGCAACTAAATTTGCAAACAACAAATGAAATTTTATCTCTTTATTTTATTTGCATGATAGGAAGCAAATAAAATGTGACGACAAGGAATTTCGCTCGGTCCGAACCAGTCGCTAAACCGATCCAGGCCGTTCGAAACGCCCTATCGTTTGAGAACTAGCCACAAGAGAACGCATATAGAAGAACATTTCATTGTTATTACAACAATGCACCAGATTACAAGAATATACAGAGTATAAATGAATATTACACAGAAATATCAGAGATTTAAATTACATTTAAATACATAGCAGCGGAAAATAATACAATACACAACTAGAAGGAGATATACGGATACAAAGCTTTCCTGATATCGTTCCAGCTGTAAACCAGGATCCTGTGAATATAAATCTACAAAACCAAAACTACTAGCTGCCCGTGTCAAAATAAGGGCACCCAGAGTTTAGGTTAAAACAATAAACTCCAGGTCAGTCATGGGACTGGTGTGAGAACTAAAACAGTTATTAATCTTTATTTTTAAAGTTAGATAAATCAAGGGACCACGCCGTATAACACGGAACGGGTTTCCTCCCAAGAATACCAGTGCATAAAACAAACAGCGCAATGCTAAATAAAGAAAAATGAAGCTGTTATAAGACCCAGGTCCCATCACACAATGCAACGCAGCCGAGGATAGGGTTTTCCCTTATAACAGCCAAAGAATGCTTGATACGGTTAAAACAAATCGTTTGATACTATTATAAGTGCATAGTGTATAAAACAACTTCAAATCATAAGTATCAATCATAGGCGGCATGAGCGCCCCATCCCACTATGTCGCCATACTAGGCTCTACAAATAAAACCGCAAATGTCACGTATTTGGAAATTGGATTTCCGTCTATGAACCGAGGCAAAAGATAGTCCTCTACCGATTCGTGACTCTCTAGCCCGAGCCATAGGCAAGTACTCAGTCAAGCCTTGGAGCAACAGGGCCGGTCCACCGATGTGGATTAAAATTCCTGAACACTACGTTTCCCCACCCTATGGGGTGTAAGTCTGGTCCGTCTGCCGACCAGAATGCATCGGCCGAAACCGATTTAACCGAGGCGCCTCGCAACAGCAACAACCACATAAGTCAAACTCGTCAGGGCATGTAAAACCACTGACGCCACTTCTAGCTAGAAAGAAACGCAAGTCCCCCCTGAGGTCCGTCTCCCGTTTTTTGTCCATACCGGGTGTGAAACTCGCGAAGTAAACGTTACACAAAGCTACGCCACAAAGGCCGTGCTTTGATCATCAACACAAGACTTTGCTTTTCAACAGAAGCCTCGATCAATTGCCACTTAGGCATTCCACACAGGCAATTCACTCCATGCGTTTGATATCCATCGATATATAACCCCTGAGCTCGTACGTCTCAGAGAAGGGCGTTAAGCAAGAGAATAAATTCTCCGCCGCCAAACAGATATATATTTAATAGAAATCAATCACACAGACTAAAATCCAATGTCAGACACACAGTCCATTTACAAGTTCGTTCTGGGTCTGAACGAAACCGGAGGCACCTAGTACCCCGCATATCCATCGATCTCCAAGCACGTCTGGACGATCACTAACTGTTTCCATCTTCTTGGGTGTACAGCCCAATCAAGATCATCAGTAATCACCCAAACGACGTGAAGACTTCCGGTCTTCGACCACCGTCTTCATCTTCGACACCACGTCGAATCAGTTATTCAGAATGGGATAAACCCGGTCTTTCTGAATAACTCGCGTATATATTATAAAAGTGTTACACAAACACAACATACGCCTCATTCCAATTCAGAATATTCTTTTATTCAAATATTCCTATACTTTGGGAAAAGTTCCCATTAATTTTATCCAAGATAAATTCTTTAAATTTATTCTTTAATCTCCTTTGAATATCAATTCAAACTAGTCGGGATTAGCGAACCACACCGAAGTAATCATTTATTTTATTTCCCAATCCCAACCTATTCATCCCATGAAGTAAAACTGGTAATACTTCATATCTAACAACACAGTGTTATCGGTAAATTCAATTACCATTTCACGTTCAAATCTAATTAAAGATTTAACCATCGCCTGGAGCAAAACTGGTGATACTCCATTTTCGATCATTTCAATCTAATTAAAGATTCATTAAAACTCCACTTAGTTTTAATCTTTAACTGGGTTAAAGAATCAGTGTCATTTAAAACACGGTTCACGATAAACCCAAAATCACATTCCATTAATTATCGGGTTAAAGAACAAGTGTTATTTAAAACACTGTTCACGATAAACCCAAAAATCAATACCAATTCAATTCCAATTAAATATCGTTTAATTGGTACACTTCATTAAATCTAAATAAAAAGATTTAATTTTTTTTCTCAACTGGGTTCAAGAACAGTGTTAGTGAAGACACCATTCACGACAAACCCAAATCACATTTGATATTCAATACAAGGCTCTGAATAGAAAATATATCGGCTTATATTCAATATCAAATTCTACGACTAACAAATGTCGTATTGGAAATAACGATATAAATATATATCTTTCAAATTTCCATAACAACATCTGTATAATCACGAATTCCAACATCGAAATATTCCGAAGGCAGTTTCGATTCAAATCCACTCCAATGCAATCATTGGAAATTTTGGTTATTTTCAAAATCCTTTTCAAATTCAATTTATTTATTTAAAAATAAATAGAATTATAATTCTAGTTCAAAACTAGTTCATTTCGATAAAAATCTATTTTTATCCTTTCAAATATGGAGTTTTTCATCCCAATCCTTTCTAAATCATTTCTTATGATTTTACACAAATTATTACTATTTTTAATAATTTTTTCAAGGCCCGTGTAGTCGATTTCCATCAATGGCCATCGAACTGCACTTACAGCAACCTTTTTCACATTTCATTTGGACGTAACTCCAAATCCAACCGTTAGATTTCAAATTTCTAATATTCATTAGAAAGCTCTTTTCGATACGAACCCAACGGTTCCGGTTTTAGGAGAATCCGACGGTCGGATCTCCCGAAATGTCCGTTTGAAATCAATGGTCGAAATTCGCGAACTGCCGCGGCGCGGCGCGTTCTATTCAGGCCATTATATTATATATATAATATATATAATATATACTTCGTCGATTTCTATTTAAAACGAATTATATAAATAGTTTTAAAATTCATTTCAAAATTTATTTCAACTTCCATTTCAATTCAAAGCAAAATTGAATTCTTCTTTATAAATTCGTTTTAAAATTCATTTCTATTCAATTCAAATTTCAATTCAATTTGAATTCGTTTTCAATTCATTTCATTTCGAAATCGTTTTCAATTCAATTCATTTCGAAATCGTTTTCAATTCAATTCATTTCGAAATCGTTTTCAATTCAATTCATTTCGAAATCGTTTTCAATTCAATTCATTTCGAAATCGTTTTCAATTCAATTCATTTCGAAATCGTTTTCAATTCAATTCATTTCGAAATCGTTTTCAATTCAATTCATTTCGAAATCGTTTTCAATTCAATTCATTTCGAAATCGTTTTCAATTCAATTCATTTCGAAATCGTTTTCAATTCAATTCATTTCATTACGAAATGAATAAAATTGAAATAAATATCGTTCACGTCAAAATGGCGTCAATCTAATCAACACGGCTTCATAAATTTCTATTTTCAAATATTCTATTTCAAATATTTCTTTTTCAAAATAGTTGTTATTATCAAAATATTTCGTTCAACACATGACCAATCTCAATGGATGAGTACTGTCAACACATGAACCTTTATTTTATATTATTCTTTATTTTCTAAATTGGAATGAGGCCCAATCAATCACCATATAATGTTAATTATATGGATTTTCATACATTACACACTTGTAATAGCATTGAAAAATAATCAACCATCAACCAAAGTGCACTACACTGTATAAGCATCAAATATAAATATCTAACGCTTATAACAGCCTGTCAATCTATCGATCGACATATTTAATCAATCAGGATAAGTGGACTTCAAATTTCATCCCAACACCCGTGTGGGGTTTCAAACAATCAAACACAGATTTTATTTGTGCAGTTGGGCGATGTGTAAAATTTATCGACCCAATCAATATCAGTCAAATCAGTGTACATAAACAAACCGTCTGGTTTGTAAATGAATATTTTATTTTATTCACTTCACGTTAAAAATTATATTTTTAACGATAAAATATTTATTTCAACACTTGAATTTCTATTCAGTTCATTCTTTAACTAAAATGATATTTTTATTTTTCTAACTTATTTTAGAAAATTTCGGCGGTATAACGGCACGATACTAGAAACGGGACAAGGCCTAGCCTTATCCCCGGTCTAGTGAAGGCCCACGCCATTCACACATCAATCAAAATCACCAAACAACTCAATTCAAAACAAATAATCTAACCAACTACACAACCAAACAATTTAACAAACAAGCCATCCATGGTCTGTGGATGACGGGTGTCGGGTGCTACTAAGCACCGTCTGCATCCTAGTATATAAATATATCTAGAAAAGAAATTGAAAGGTGAGAAATTCTCACTGATAGCTATCCCAGCTCCACAGCTCTTCATTTGCAGAAGTCTTCAACGTTCTCGCCTTTTTATCACCTTTGCTGCCCGTAGCCACTACATATGTAAAAATCGAATTTTTACTTCGCTATTCCATATATAAAAATCATATTTTTATTTCGAAGTTCAATATATAAAAATCATATTTTTATTTCTTTTTAAAAATCTTTCCTTTTGCATTTTAAAAATCTTTCTTTTTGCATTTTAAAAATCTTTCTTTTTGCATTTTAAAAATCTTCCTTTTTGCATTTTAAAAATCTTCCTTTTTGCATTTTAAAAATCTTTCTTTTTGCATTTTAAAAATCTTTCTTTTTTGCATTTTAAAAATCTTTCTTTTTGCATTTTAAAAATCTTTCTTTTTGCATTTTAAAAATCTTTCTTTTTGCATTTTAAAAATCTTTCTTTTTTGATAAACTAAAAATCAAATCTTTATCTTCTTCAAACATTATATTTTTATACTTTTTAAAAAAAAAATCAGGTTTTTCCTAATTAAAATCGGACAAAACAATATAAATAAAATAAAGAAATAAAAATAAAACAACTTACAGTTTCATCGACTGGGGGGGGGGGGTTTGGCGTTCGCAGGCGTCAGAGGTGGCGGGAAGGTGGTTCCGGCGGTTGGGCGTAGGGTGGAGGCGGGTAGCATTGGCGGTTAGGGCTTGTGGGGGATTGGCGATTTGGGGCTTCAATCTGAGGAGAGCGGAACGAGAAGGGGAAGTCGTGGAGGAGAGGAGGGTGGAGCGGGGTCGCCTGGGGGTGTTGCGGCGTCGGTGACGGTGGGCGATGTACGGTGGAGCGACGTCAGTGATTTGAACGAGCGTGGCGTCTCTTTTTTTTTTTTTAATCTGAATCGAAGTGAAAATGAGAAGGGGGGGGGGCAGAAGTTATAGAAGGGGAAGGTTTTTTTTTTAATTTAATTTTCCACAAAAAGCAACTTTCATTTTCGACTTCAAAACGAGGCCCACCGCCTGTTGTCCATAGCATTTTACCCCCATTCCGAACACAATGGGATATGTATTGTAGGTTGATTCGATCGTTTGAATCAGTTTCCGTTAAATTTACATTTAAATCAGCATATTGAATTTTAAACGTACATTCCAAATTACCGGGGTCACATACTAACTAGAAAAATTCCAGAAAAATATTTTCTAGCTTCGTATTGACGATACGGTCCTAACAAAACTAGTTTCGTCGAATTCTGAGACCGTTTGAAAAATGGCCAATTTCCAGTCGATTAAAATCAACTGAAACTGGTCAAACGCGTTTTCCTTTGCCACGCTCACATATTGGTTCGAAAAATTATGAAATTTGGAATCTAGCAATAATTCGACATCACGGACCCAACAGAAGTGGTTTCGTCGAAATCCGAGGTCGTTTGCAAAATTCCCATTTTTAAGGGCCTGAATTCCATAGCGACTATTCAGAATTTTCAACTGGACATATCTTTTGATCTCTGCTATGAAATTTCGATTTGTCGGATTCGTTGGAAAGATCTTATCAATTAGATCCTAATGTTTTTGGTTTCACTAAAATCCGGATTGATTTGCACCCGGTACATTCAATTGAAGTTTGAAATCGAATTATCGAACTACCGCGCCATTTTCAATTCCTTGTATAAATATAAATAAATATTTATATTCTAACGACGACGCGTATAATATATACATTCGAATTATATTCAGAACAAATTTCTCGTCGATATTATTTAAAATAATTCATTTTAAATAATCAAAATTCGCCAAAATTGCCAAAATAAAAATTTTAAACTGGCCCAGAATTTCCGGGTTGTTACAATCTCCCCAACTTAAAACTTTTCGTCCCCGAAAAGGAACAAAGTCGAAAGTGGTTTGATTAATCAACTCTACGTTCGATCCGGCTTTCATTCTCCAACTTTTCAGTTTCTGAGAATTTTAAAAAATTTCAAAAATTTGGCTAACACCCTAAATTTTTGAAAAATTTCGCCATAACCTCCCCTGCACCGGGAGCATCGGGGAATTTCAAATAGCTTCCCCGGTCCTTCAGATCTCAAAAAGAAAAAGAAAAAGCCAAGCGGCTAGCCAATAGGCTCATAAAATCATCATCACCCAAACAAAACAGTAAATTATGTAGTAAACATGTACCTATTTGTCGGGCAAACAAATTTTATTCTCTGCTCTAGCCTCCTTGCTATGACCTGTTCAAAATAAGTATATGTATATGCAAGCAAATGCGACCAATTTTCAATACAATTCAATATTTGATCAAATTAGGCATAATGGTTCAAAATTACCAAACAATTAAACAAACTACACAAACATCAATCAATTAGTGGATTAACGTTTCAAATTCATAATTTTGGTATATATAAAGAAAATCATGTTCTGATGCCAAATCACAACAATGTATTCTAGCTATAATAGTTTTGGTTCTAACACCAGTCTAATGGAATTATATAGAAAATCACACCTTCGAAACTCGAACATAAATGTTGATGATGCGATCGCTATCATCAATATCATCTTCGGGCGACTAGAGTGTGATGCTATATCTATCCAACGTATTAAAACTTTGAATACACGCGGATCAGACGTATACGCAAAATCTATATATTCTGGATCGTCCACATCAATATAAATAAATAATCAAATACGAATAATTGATTTAAATTTTCAAAACAAAATTTGTTTTCATTTGAAAAATATACTCTTCACACTCATTCTAGGATACTACTGATCCTATCTCTAACGAGTCATTCTAATTGGATGTTACTAATCCAATATCTGATGAATTCTTTCGTACGGTTCTAATGTGTCTTGTTCTCTAGCTTTGTAAACCAAAGCTCTGATACCAACTGTGACGACAAGGAATTTCGCTCGGTCCGAACCAGTCGCTAAACCGATCCAGGCCGTTCGAAACGCCCTATCGTTTGAGAACAAGCCATAAGAGAACACATATAGAAGAACATTTCATTGTTATTACAACAATGCACCAGATTACAAGAATATACAGAGTATAAATGAATATTACACAGAAATATCAGAGATTTAAATTACATTTAAATACATAGCAGCGGAAAATAATACAATACACAACTAGAAGGAGATATACGGATACAAAGCTTTCCGGATATCGTTCCAGCTGTAAACCAGGATCCTGTGAATATAAATCTGCAAAACCAAAACTACTAGCTGCCCGTGTCAAAATAAGGGCACCCAGAGTTTAGGTTAAAACAATAAACTCCAGGTCAGTCATGGGACTGGTGTGAGAACTAAAACAGTTATTAATCTTTATTTTTAAAGTTAGATAAATCAAGGGACCACGCCGTATAACACGGAACGGGTTTCCTCCCAAGAATACCAGTGCATAAAACAAACAGCGCAATGCTAAATAAAGAAAAATGAAGCTGTTATAAGACCCAGGTCCCATCACACAATGCAACGTAGCCGAGGATAGGGTTTTCCCTTATAACAGCCAAAGAATGCTTGATACGGTTAAAACAAATCGTTTGATACTATTATAAGTGCATAGTGTATAAAACAACTTCAAATCATAAGTATCAATCATAGGCGGCATGAGCGCCCCATCCCACTATGTCGCCATACTAGGCTCTACAAATAAAACCGCAAATGTCACGTATTTGGAAATTGGATTTCCGTCTATGAACCGAGGCAAAAGATAGTCCTCTACCGATTCGTGACTCTCTAGCCCGAGCCACAGGCAAGTACTCAGTCAAGCCTTGGAGCGACAGGGCCGGTCCACCGATGTGGATTAAAATTCCTGAACACTACGTTTCCCCACCCTATGGGGTGTAAGTCTGGTCCGTCTGCCGACCAGAATGCATCGGCCGAAACCGATATAACCGAGGCGCCTCGCAACAGCAACAACCACATAAGTCAAACTCGTCAGGGCATGTAAAACCACTGACGCCACTTCTAGCTAGAAAGAAACGCAAGTCCCCCCTGAGGTCCGTCTCCCGTTTTTGGTCCATACCGGGTGTGAAACTCGCGAAGTAAACGTTACACAAAGCTACGCCACAAAGGCCGTGCTTTGATCATCACCACAAGACTTTGCTTTTCAATAGAAGCCTCGATCAATTGCCACTTAGGCATGCCACACAGGAAATTCACTCCATGCGTTTGATATCCATCGATATATAACCCCTGAGCTCGTACGTCTCAGAGAAGGGCGTTAAGCAAGAGAATAAATTCTCCGCCGCCAAACAGATATATATTTAATAGAAATCAATCACACAGACTAAAATCCAATGTCAGACACACAGTCCATTTACAAGTTCGTTCTGGGTCTGAACGAAACCGGAGGCACCTAGTACCCCGCATATCCATCGATCTCCAAGCACGTCTGGACGATCACTAACTGTTTCCATCTTCATGGGTGTATAGCCCAATCAAGATCATCAGTAATCACCCAAACGACGTGAAGACTTCCGGTCTTCGACCACCGTCTTCATCTTCGACACCACGTCGAATCAGTTATTCGGAATGGGATAAACCCGGTCTTTCTGAATAACTCGCGTATATATTATAAAAGTGTTACACAAACACAACATACGCCTCATTCCAATTCAGAATATTCTTTTATTCAAATATTCCTATACTTTGGGAAAAGTTCCCATTAATTTTATCCAAGATAAATTCTTTGAATTTATTCTTTAATCTCCTTTGAATATCAATTCAAACTAGTCGGGATTAGCGAACCACACCGAAGTAATCATTTATTTTATTTCCCAATCCCAACCTATTCATCCCATGAAGTAAAACTGGTAATACTTCATATCTAACACCACAGTGTTATCGGTAAATTCAATTACCATTTCACGTTCAAATCTAATTAAAGATTTAACCATCGCCTGGAGCAAAACTGGTGATACTCCATTTTCGATCATTTCAATCTAATTAAAGATTCATTAAAACTCCACTTAGTTTTAATCTTTAACTGGGTTAAAGAATCAGTGTCATTTAAAACACGGTTCACGATAAACCCAAAATCACATTCCATTAATTATCGGGTTAAAGAACAAGTGTTATTTAAAACACTGTTCACGATAAACCCAAAAATCAATACCAATTCAATTCCAATTAAATATCGTTTAATTGGTACACTTCATTAAATCTAAATAAAAAGATTTAATTTTTTTTCTCAACTGGGTTCAAGAACAGTGTTAGTGAAGACACCATTCACGACAAACCCAAATCACATTTGATATTCAATACAAGGCTCTGAATAGAAAATATATCGGCTTATATTCAATATCAAATTCTACGACTAACAAATGTCGTATTGGAAATAACGATATAAATATATATCTTTCAAATTTCCATAACAACATCTGTATAATCACGAATTCCAACATCGAAATATTCCGAAGACAATTTCGATTCAAATCCACTCCAATGCAATCATTGGAAATTTTCGTTATTTTCAAAACCCTTTTCAAATTCAATTTATTTATTTAAAAATAAATAGAATTATAATTCTAGTTCAAAACAAGTTCATTTCGATAAAAATCTATTTTTATCCTTTAAAATATGGAGTTTTTCATCCCAATCCTTTTTAATCATTTCTTATGATTTTACACAAATTATTACCATTTTTAATAATTTTATCAAGGCCCGTATAGTCGATTTCCATCAATGGCCATCGAACTGCACTTACAGCGACCTTTTTCAAATTTCATTTGGACGTAACTCCAAATCCAACCGTTAGATTTCAAATTTCTAATATTCATTAGAAAGCTCTTTTCGATACGAACCCAACGGTTCCGGTTTTAGGAGAATCCGACTGTCGGATCTCCCGAAATGTCCGTTTGAAATCAATGGTCGAAATTCGCGAACTGCCGCGGCGCGGCGCGTTCTATTCAGGCCATTATATTATATATATAATATATATAATATATACTTCGTCGATTTCTATTTAAAACGAATTATATAAATAGTTTTAAAATTCGTTTCAAAATCTGTTTCAACTTCCATTTCAATTCAAAGCAAAATTGAATTCTTCTTTATAAATTCGTTTTAAAATTCATTTCTATTCAATTCAAATTTCAATTCAATTTGAATTCGTTTCCAATTCATTTCATTTCGAAATCGTTTTCAATTCAATTCATTTCGAAATCGTTTTCAATTCAATTCATTTCGAAATCGTTTTCAATTCAATTCATTTCGAAATCGTTTTCAATTCAATTCATTTCGAAATCGTTTTCAATTCAATTCATTTCGAAATCGTTTTCAATTCAATTCATTTCGAAATCGTTTTCAATTCAATTCATTTCGAAATCGTTTTCAATTCAATTCATTTCGAAATCGTTTTCAATTCAATTCATTTCGAAATCGTTTTCAATTCAATTCATTTCATTTCGAAATGAATAAAATTGAAATAAATATCGTTCACGTCAAAATGGCGTCAATCTAATCAACACGACTTCATAAATTTCTATTTTCAAATATTCTATTTCAAATATTTCTTTTTCAAAATAGTTGTTATTATCAAAATATTTCGTTCAACGCATGACCAATCTCAATGGATGAGTACTGTCAACACATGAACCTTTATTTTATATTATTCTTTATTTTCTAAATTGGAATGAGGCCCAATCAATCACCATATAATGTTAATTATATGGATTTTCATACATTACACACATGTAATAGCATTGAAAAATAATCAACCATCAACCAAAGTGCACTACACTGTATAAGCATCAAATATAAATATCTAACGCTTATAACAGCCTGTCAATCTATCGATCGACATATTTAATCAATCAGGATGAGTGGACTTCAAATTTCATCCCAACACCCGTGTGGGGTTTCAAACAATCAAACACAGATTTTATTTGTGCAGTTGGGCGATGTGTAAAATTTATCGACCCAATCAATATCAGTCAAATCAGTGTACATAAACAAACCGTCTGGTTTGTAAATGAATATTTTATTTTATTCACTTCACGTTAAAAATTATATTTTTAACGATAAAATATTTTATTTCAACACTTGAATTTCTATTCAGTTCATTCTTTAACTAAAATGATATTTTTATTTTTCTAACTTATTTTAGAAAATTTCGGCGGTATAACGGCACGATACTAGAAACGGGACAAGGCCTAGCCTTATCCCCGGTCTAGTGAAGGCCCACGCCATTCACACATCAATCAAAATCACTAAACAACTCAATTCAAAACAAATAATCTAACCAACTACACAACCAAACAATTTAACAAACAAGCCATCCATGGTCTGTGGATGACGGGTGTTGGGTGCTACTAAGCACCGTCTGCATCCTAGTATATAAATATATATAGAAAAGAAATTGAAAGGTGAGAAATTCTCACTGATAGCTATCCCAGCTCCACGGCTCTTCATTTGCAGAAGTCTTCAACGTTCTCGCCTTTTTATCACCTTTGTTGCCCGTAGCCACTACATATGTAAAAATCGAATTTTTACTTCGCTATTCCATATATAAAAATCATATTTTTATTTCGAAGTTCAATATATAAAAATCATATTTTTATTTCTTTTTAAAAATCTTTCCTTTTGCATTTTAAAAATCTTTCCTTTTGCATTTTAAAAATCTTTCTTTTTGCATTTTAAAAATCTTTCTTTTTGCATTTTAAAAATCTTTCTTTTTGCATTTTAAAAATCTTTCTTTTTTGCATTTTAAAAATCTTTCTTTTTGCATTTTAAAAATCTTTCTTTTTGCATTTTAAAAATCTTTCTTTTTTGATAAACTAAAAATCAAATCTTTATCTTCTTCAAACATTATATTTTTATACTTTTTTTAAAAAAAAATCAGGTTTTTCCTAATTAAAATCGGACAAAACAATATAAATAAAATAAAGAAATAAAAATAAAACAACTTACAGTTTCGTCGACTGGGGGGGGGGGGGTTTGGCGTTCGCAGGCGTCAGAGGTGGCGGGAAGGTGGTTCCGGCGGTTGGGCGCAGGGTGGAGGCGGGTAGCATTGGCGGTTAGGGCTTGTGGGGGATTGGCGATTTGGGGCTTCAATCTGAGGAGAGCGGAACGAGAAGGGGAAGTCGTGGAGGAGAGGAGGGTGGAGCGGGGTCGCCTGGGGGTGTTGCGGCGTCGGTGACGGTGGGCGATGTACGGTGGAGCGGCGTCGGTGATTTGAACGAGCGTGGCGTCTCTTTTTTTTTTTATATCTGAATCGAAGTGAAAATGAGAAGGGGGGGGGGCAGAAGTTATAGAAGGGGAAGGTTTTTTATTTATTTATTTAATTTTCCACAAAAAGCAACTTTCATTTTCGACTTCAAAACGAGGCCCACCGCCTGTCGCCCATAGCGTTTTACCCCCATTCCGAACACAATGGGATATGTATTGTAGGTTGATTCGATCGTTTGAATCAGTTTCCGTTAAATTTACATTTAAATCAGCATATTGAATTTTAAACGTACATTTCAAATTACCGGGGTCACATACTAACTAGAAAAATTCCAGAAAAATATTTTCTAGCTTCGTATTGACGATACGGTCCTAACAAAACTAGTTTCGTCGAATTCTGAGACCGTTTGAAAAATGGCCAATTTCCAGTCGATTAAAATCAACTGAAACTGGTCAAATGCGTTTTCCTTTGCCACGCTCACATATTGGTTCAAAAAATTATGAAATTTGGAATCTAGCAATAATTCGACATCACGGACCCATCAGAAGTGGTTTCGTCGAAATCCGAGGTCGTTTGCAAAATTCCCATTTTTAAGGGCCTGAATTCCATAGCGACTATTCAGAATTTTCAACTGGACATATCTTTTGATCCCTGCTATGAAATTTCGATTTGTCGGATTCGTTGGAAAGATCTTATCAATTAGATCCTAATGTTTTTGGTTTCACTAAAATCCGGATTGTTTTGCACCCGGTACATTCAATTGAAGTTTGAAATCGAATTATCGAACTACCGTGCCATTTTCAATTCCTTGTATAAATATAAATAAATATTTATATTCTAACGACGACGCGTATAATATATACATTCGAATTATATTCAAAACAAATTTCTCGTCGATATTATTTAAAACAATTCATTTTAAATAATCAAAATTCGCCAAAATTGCCAAAATAAAAATTTTAAACTGGCCCAGAATTTCCGGGTTGTTACATAAAATGTATTTTCTATTTTCTACATTTCGTTTGCATCGTAGAATGCAAACAATCCTTTTATTTCTAACTTACATTTTGAATGAATTTTTTTTATTATTGTTTAATTACATCAAAATGTAAATGACCCCTTTTTCATTGTTTATTATTAACAAATAAAAAATCTCATCTTCTATATTTATTCTTTTCAACGAAAGCAATTTTACATAAAAATGTAATTCTTTAATTTTATTCTTTTTGTTGTCTCTAGAAAGACAATAAAATGTAACACAAAAATATATTCTTTTTATTTCTCCAAAAATGTCGATAAAATGCATCACTAACATTGTCTATTTTTATCACACTAAAATGTCGATAAAAATGAATCACTAACATTGTCTATTTTCATCGCCCTAAAAATGTCGATAAAAATGACAACATTAACCCTTATATTTTCACCGCATTCAAAATGACGATAAAATATTCAACATTAACAATTCTATTTTTACCGCATTCAAAATAACGATAAAATATCCAACATCAAGAAATGAAAGCAAAATGTTCTTTTTATTTCTAAAAGGAAAAACGACAAAAATGCTTCTTTTAATGCTAAAAAGAAACATGACATAAAAATGTTCTTTAAATGTTAAAAAGAAGAAGCGACAAAAATGACCCTTTTCATATTAAAAAGAAAAGGTGACAAAATATGCTTTTAATTCTAAAAAGAAAAAGCGATAAAAAATATCTTTTTATTCTAATGCAACATCTTTAACTAAAGTGTTATTTTAATATCAAGGCGAATTCTCAATTTCTTACTACATATAAAAATGTAAATTTTATCTTACAATTGTATATCTCATCCTAAATTAAATATAAAAATGTAAGTTTTAATTTTATTTGCAAATCCCTTTTCTAATTACATATAAAGAAGTAATTTGTATTTTGCATTGTAAATTCATGTCTCAATTACATAAAGAGGTGTAATTGTTATAATGTAATACAAATTCATATTCTAATTACATTGAAAATTAATTTTTATCATACCAATACAACTCATATATAAAATACATAGAAAAAAAAGTCATTTTTATTCTACCATTCTAATTTACATCTAAATTATATAGAAAAATGTAATTTTTATCATGCGGTACAAATTCAGTTTTAAATTACATAGAAAAATGTAATTTTTATCATGCGATGGAAATTCATATTTTAATTACATACAAAAATGTAATTTCTAACATACGACATAAATTCATATTTAAATTACATCTAAAAATGTAATTTTTATCATACAGTGTAAATTCACATTTTAATTACCTATAAAAATGAAAATTTTAATTTATAATGCAAGTTCATACATTCATTTCATATACATTACAAAATAAAATGAAATTTCATTCATGCGGAGTAAATTCATTCATAAATTACATAATAAAAGTAATTTATTTCATACAGTGTAAATTCATTCATAAATTACATAATAAAAATGTAATTTATTTTACATCATAAAATTTCATTCTTTTACTTACAATATAAAAATATTCACTTTTATGTTTACAATGTAAAGATGTCAACTTTTTCTTTTTATAATGTAAAAATATCATTTTTTTATATTTTACAATGTAAAAATATCAACTTCTCTACTTTACAATGTAAAAATATTAACCTTTCTATTTTACAATGTAAAAGATTAACCTTTCTATTTTACAATGTAAAGATATTAACTTTTCTATTTTACAATGTAAAAATATGACCTTTTCTATTTTAAAAATAAAAATATTGTCTTTAAAAAAAAAAAATTCTTCAACATAAAAAGATTGTTTTTTTCTTCAACATAAAAAGATTGACTTTTTTATTTTCAACATAAAAAGATTATCATTTTTCTTTCAACATAAAAATGTGGTCTTTCTAATCTAAATATAAAAAGATCGTCTTCTTTTTAATCTAAATATAAAAGGTTGTCCTTTTAATCTAAATACAAAAAGATCGTCTTTATAATCTAAATATAAAAAGATCGTCTTTTTAATTATCATATCCAACGTTTTCAAATCCAATTCCACCACAAACGATAAAATATGACATCATCAATTCAAATCTAGCGCTTCAACTTAGATCTAATATAATATCATCTAAATACAAATCGAATTCACAACATAGAATAACATCCATCGCATAACGATTCATTTTCACCATTCAACGTTAAACAACAAAAGAATAATAAGTAAATTAATTAATATTAAATTAAAAATAAATTCTCACCTAGGCCGGATCTGAAATGAATTGCCAACTTTGATCAGGTCTTGTGTTTGAATTCAAAGCGATTTCGGATCTAGAATGATTCAAATTCAAATTCCTATGAAAAATCAAAATTCATCCTTTAACAACTGACACAGCGATGCTACAAAGCGTGACAAAATCTGAAATAAACATTACCTAAAGTTCAAAACTTTGAATCGAGATAACTCGAGCTACGATCGACGGTTTTACGAACGGTTTGCGGGAGATTGGAGAGCTACGAGAGGGCTATCTTCACCGGGAGTTGGAGGAGGTGCGGCGGCTTGTGGTGGCGCGGAGGGGGCATGTTCGGCCGAACTTTGCGGCGGTGGTGCGGTGGCTACGGTCGATGAGAGGTGGTGATTCTTGTCGGAGATTGAAGAGCACGAAAATCTCTTCGAAACGTGTTTTTACACGAAGGTTTTCGTTGAGAATTGAGGGAGCAATCGGAGAATGAAATTTTGAATGGGATGGGTTCACTTGCGGCTGAAAAACGACGGGTTGAGGAAGGTTGAACAGTGTTTTCGGAATTTATAATATTATATTAGGTTTTCCTAATCATTATTTAATAATTTAATTAGCCTGTTAAAGCCCGTTTTGGTCCGAACTCCGATTTAGGCCTGCTTACTATCGTTCTTAAGGTTGTGACACCTTCTGAACGCAATGGAATGGGTCTCGGAGCCCAATTCTGAAATCTTTATATATTTTATTTAAAATTCCATTAAAAATTAATTAATTAAATATTGACCGTACATTTAAATGTGCCGGGGCCACATACGGACTCCGAAAATTCTAAAAAAAATATTTTTAGCTTTCTTATGATAATACGGTCCTAAAAAAATTTATTTCATCGAAATCTGAGACTTTTTGAAAAATGGCTATTTTTAAGTCGTTTAAAATTCACTGAAATTGGCAAAACAGAAATCTTTTTCCACGGTCACAAATTAATTGCAAAAATTATGAAAAATTAAACTTAACAATATTTTGACAGTCCGGATCCAACAAAAGTGGTTTCTTCGAAAACGGAGGTCGTTTGAAAATTGACTATTTTCAAGGGATATATATTTAAATATTAAAAATACATTTTTAAACAAATAATTTCCGAAACCCGAAATATATAAGTGTTTACTGTTTTTCAATGTAGAAACACCATTCCGGACTCAATGGAAGTGGTCTCGAATCCAAATTCCTTCGTATGTGAAAAGTAGCCCTTTGGGCCATATATATTATATATAATTAAATTCTACAGCGACTTTTCTATAAATTGAACTAGCCATAACTTTTGATTTTTAAAACGAAATTTCAATTTTTCAGATTCGTTAGAAAGATATGATTAAACAGATTAAAATATTTCTTGTTTCACTCAATTCTGATTTATTTTGAATCCTGTACATTCAGTCAAAATTAAAAATTAAATTTTCAAACTACCGCGCCATTTTAGGCTCATTTTATAATTAAATTAAATTTATTCGTTTTAACTTCAATTAAAATAAATTTTACCCATTATTATTTAAATAAATTATTTTAAATTCTTAAAATTCATTAAAATTTGCTAAAATAATTTTTTTAAATTGGTTCATAATTTACGGGTTGTTACACGCGAATCAAAGTTTTTATCCAGGTTTTTGGTATTTTATTTGGATTCGGGAGATCGATTAGGGGTTGCATGATTTTTTTGGGATTTAAATTAAAAAAAAGTGTCTATACTGGATACTGTGTCGAGAGTTTTGAGGCCAAGGACGGAATCCATTCATATGAGGCGAGTAGATGGGTTCTGGTATGGAAGGAAGGAGTAAACGACAAGAAGCAGTTTGGTACTCTTAGTTTGGGTGTTGGTGAACTAATGGAGGAGAATAGAGGCTTTAACCTGCGGAAATGGAGGATGAGTGATGAGCGGGTTTTCCTGTATGCTGATTGGAGAAGAAGTATTAAGGTGTTGATTATCGTTAATTATGTTCAATTAGAAATTTGATATTTATTTATGATGAAGAGTTTGAAATTTGCATTGGTTAAAATGGGAGTTTAGAAGGTGAACTCGTTCATGGAGAAGAATAGTAGAAGAGACAAAAGATTTTTAATTACAGGAAGAAGGATACGGTCAGCGTCTTGAAGGAAGTGGGTGGGCCGATGTTGATGGTGATGCCCATTTTGATAAGGAATTAACCAAGTCCTAGTTTAAAAATGTATTTAAATGTTTATAAATTTGTAAAATACATAACTACCTCATACGTGATCAGAATTCAGAAAAACAAGATCCGTTGGGATCGTATGAACGGGGGCTACGCAATGGAACTGGCTGGGAGTGAATTGGAGCTCGTTACAATTTATAGCAAAATAAATTATCTGCCTAAATCAACCGACAGTTATCGTTATTTAACGATGACCATCCTGTGACGATCTCAAAACCCCGTGACACGGTGTTAAGGATAATCATTGGAATATAACACATCAATCATCATTAGCAGATCATAGATAATAGCATAAACAGAAAATAGAATAATCTACACACATATGACAGCGGAATCATATAGATATCATCACATCAGAGAAGCACAGTACAGGATACAACTTAGTGTATAATGATACATAATCAGTCACCATCGCCTGAGGCGGAATCATACATAAAGAGTACACAAAAGGAATATCAGTCTACATCGCCAGTGGGGGGATCATAATATAGATACAATAATGGCGGAGAAAATCCAAGTCAGCACGGTGTAGTCAAGCCTCGCCATGAGCCAAAAGGTGCGTCAGAAACCTGTAACTAGGCTGCCCGTGTGAAAATGAGGGCACCCGAGTTTGCAAGGTGAAACAAACTACGAGTCAGTCATGGGATTGGTATGAGAAATCTACTCAACTTATTAACAACAATAATAAGGCAAACCAAAGGACCACGCCACTTTCGCGGAACGGGTTTACTCCAATGAGTGCTAGTGCATGAAATAAAGTAAATGATTAAATCAACGCAATGCTTTTTATAAAATGAAGCCATTATAAGACTCAGGTCCCATCACACAATGCAACACAAGCCGGAGGATAGAGTTTTCCCTTATAATGGCCAAAAATGCTTCATACGTATAAAACAAAAGTGTTTGATATTATTACTAGTGCATATATGTTTCAAATGCGATTTCAATCATAAATATCAATCATAGGCGGCATAAATGACCCATACCACTATGTCACCATACTAGTAATACAATCACAATCGCATATTTCGTATTGGAAATTGGATTCCTTCATGAGTCGAGGCAAGGGGCAAGCTACTCTCCGTTCGAGACACTCTAGCAAATGTCCCAGGACCCCACTATGATCCTTGGAATCGGCTGGGCCGGTCCTCTCTTACTTTTGAGGATTAGTTATTCCTGAACACACGTTTCCCGGTCCTTATAGACCTATAATCGAGGCGCCTCGCATTCCAACAACCGCACAGGTGAAAAGTATATATAATGTCAGGGCTGGTAGGTCACTGACACCACCATAGCTAGAAAGAAACGTCGTGCACTCCCAGCGGTCCGTCTCCCGTTTTTGACTCATACCGAGGTGTGAGGCTCGCGAATTCACGTTATACACAAAGCTACGTCACACAGACCATGCTTTGATCATCAACCACAAGACTTTGCTTTGCAACAGAAGCCTTGATCATATGCCACTTAGGCATGCCACACAGGCAATCCACTCCATGCGACTGATTTCTGTCAATACATAACCTCTGAGCTCGTACGTCTCAGAGAAGGGCGTTAAGCAAGAGAATAAATCCTCCGCCGCCAAACATATATATATATTTAACAGAGATCAATCAACACAGAACAAAATCCAATGTCAGACACACAGTCCATTTACAAGTCCGTTCTGGGTCTGAACGAAACCGGAGGCACCAATTCCTCGCATATCCGTACAATCAACACTATGTTTGGACGGCTACTACTTCAATTCCTTCATGGTAGCTACTCTAATCACGAGCATCAGTAGCGCCCATCCATCCAATGTGGAGATCGTCGGTCTTCAGTCGTCTTTGACTCTTCGTCTTCTCAACGTCGATCGATTATTTGAAATGAGATAAACTCGGCCTTTTCAAATAACCCACGTGTATTTAGATTTTCAAATCAATTAATCACATGGTTGGACCATTCAACATTCACACTTCAGTTATTTAGTTATAATTTTCATGTCAAATACATTCAACCATCACATATCAAGCAAACCCAACAAAATTGGTTTATTTCCACTCTATACCGTCCATAGTATTTTATAACGATATATCGCGATTTTTATTTAATTTAAAACGGCCATATTTAATTAAACGACGTTTCAGGTCGTATCGATGCACTGGCGCTGCTTTTCACTAATTTTGTTTTACACATATCTGAAAATCTAACAGTTGGATCTTCACAAATTTTACATCATTAGGAAGTTCATTTCAAAACGAATCCAACGGTTCCAGTTTTGGGAAAATCCGACGGTCGGATCTTCCACACTAACCATTTGAAGTTACGATTTCAATTTATGAACTGCAGCGTCGTTATTCGATTTAATTTAATTATATTTATATATATATATAAATATAATCGTTTCTGGCGCTGTTTTTCTTCAGTTTTGAATTAAACATTCCAGACAATCCAACCGTCGGATCTTCACAAAGTTGGTGCCGTTGGAAAGATATTTCCAAGGCGGACCCAACGGTTGAGGTTTCGGGAAAATCCAATGGTCGGATCTTCCGCACTAGTCGTTTGAAATCACGGTTTCAAAACACGAACTGCACGGTCACGTTTCGTTTTAATTCTATTTATATTTATATATTTATATATTTATATAAATATAGTTCATTCAAAAATTCCTATATCGTTTCCACTTCAATTATTTCACTAACGCCTTAAATTTTTGGAAAATTTTGCCATAACCTCCTTTGTACCGGAGGGTCTGGGAAAATTCCCAAATAGCCACACGGGCGTCTCATATCAAAAAGAAAAAGAAAAAGCCAAGCGGCTAGCCAACAGGCTCATAAAATCATCACCCAAACAAAGCGGTAAATGTGTACCTATTTGTCGGGCACAAAATTCTATTTCTCTTCTCTAGCCCCTTTTTGCTTTAACCTGTTCAATAGATATGCATGTACATATATACAATTCCTAACATTTATCATTTTCCATTCAATTTCATATTTGATTTGCTTTGGTTTAAAAACACCATTCATTCGAATGTTGCATGCATAGGCTAAAATCATATCATTAGCTAGTTAATGTATATTCCAACTCATGCACGTTTATTTGAACAAGTGGCTATTTTTAACACTTCACATTTCAAAGATGATAATTTTGGCGAACTAAAATAGATTTCGACACATGACTATTTTATTTAGTTCCTATGCATGTTAAAAATAATATTTCTATCACAAATATTTATTTCAACGTCCGCATATCTTTAGCATATCACACATATGATAAAAATGATATTTTTATCATTTAAAATATTTATTCAACCAATGTATGGTTTCAACACTTCATAGTTTCAATAAAAATGTAATTTTTATTGCTCGATCTTTTTATTCAACACATGAACTTTTCCACTACACACATTTCTCAACAAATGAGTATTTCCACACATGGACAATTTATTTATGTTGTTCATATTAGAAAGATGGGATTTTTATGATTAAAATTATTTATATAAGGCGAATATTTTTCATACTTCATATATATATATATAAATATGATTTTTGTTGTTTAAACACTTCACTCATCCATGAATGAATTTTATTTTCACACAACACTTTTCAACACATGAATATTTCCACACATGGATATAGTTTCAATATATGACTTTAATTTCAATGCATGAAAATAATTTCAACATACGAAAATAATTCTAACACACAAAGATTATTCAAAATTTCGGCAGCATAACGGCAGGGTAGTTAAAACCGGCACCGTCCCTAGTACGGCTCCTCGCTCTACCTTAAAACCTCGCGGTTTTTGACAATGGGGATTCATGCATCTAATTCGCACGCAGGCGGCATGTTTATTTTTATTTCCACAAATATTTCCAATTCATTTCAATCACCAATGGGTATTTTTCAACCACAACCAAACAATATCAACCACAAACAATTATTCAACCATTCGTATTTTTCATCCAATATTTCACACCAATTCACCACAATAAATATCGTCCATGGTTTGTGGACAAGGGGAGTATATATATATATAATATATATTTGCTATATTTCACTTGCATTTCAACACATATATCAATTATTCTATGCATGTAAAAATTCATACTTCGCTCATATAGCTTACACTACGCATGTACATGAGGTATACAACACGTATGTAATTTATATTTCGCTTATATAAATTATACACGACATTTTCCATTCAATTTCACGTTAATTTAGATTTCTCACCTTGGTTTTCTGAGCGCTAAAAATCGATACGATGTCAGATTCGTTATGAAAGGTATGAAACTTCACGTTAATTTAGATTCCCGTTATGAAACTTCGATTTTTCAGATTCGTTAGAAAGGTATTGACTAACAGATTTAAATATTTTTGGTTTCACTAAAATCCGTTATATTTTCCACCCTGCACAGTCAGTCAAAGTTTGAATTCAAATTTTCAAACTGACTCACTATTCTTAACTTACTATTTTATTGAAATATTCTATTTCAATTGTTCAAATTCCTTTGAAATAATCAATTTAAAAAAATTTAAATTGGCTCGTATTTTCCGGGTTATTACAATCGAATGTGAGTAAATCTCACTAACTCTGTACAGTTTATATTTTTATAAATATAATCTAATATTGATAAATGATGATTGATTGTTGTGTGTTGATTGTTTGGTTGAATTGCTGATTTATTGGTTGAAATTATAAATAACGATATATATATATATAAATCGTTAATCAAATATTGATTCAATTTATCAAAATATTTCATATTGAAATGAAATCGATGTTATTTATATTGTTTAACATCTGTGGATGCGGGGAAACAGGTTGGAGGGATCCAACTGGATTCCTCAATATTTATAATACTGTTTGTTTTCATATTGTGATATATGATGTGATATATAATCTGTGATTGATTATTGGTGTGTAGATGATGTTGATCATGGTTATTTGGTATTTCAGATACTATAAGAAATACTGGAATGTTAAAAGGGAATTTTCAAAGTGTAAATTGAAAATAATATATTTATAAAATCAAAGAATTTTATAAAAGGAATATTTATAAAATCAAAGAATTTTATAAAAGGGTTATTTATATAGAAAGTAAATTGAAGTATAAAAGGAATATTTATTTAGAAAATAAATAGAAGTATAAAAGGAATATTTGTTCAGAAAATCAATAGGACTATAAAAGGAAATTGACGAGATATAAAAGAATTAGGAGAAGATTGTTTAAAGTGGATATTAAATAGAAATCTGTTTTAACAAATAGATTGAGAAGATTAATTAATAAATAATGTTTTATAAATTAAATAAAATATTTGTCATTTGATAAACGTAATATATAAGACTGAATTTATGTAGAGAAGTAGGAATCAGTTTTAACACCGATATTTTAAATGGAATTTGAGCAGCATTTATAAATTTATTATAAATGGGATTATAAGTGTTAGAAGAATAAAATGAGATTTTATATAAATAATTCTATAATTAGAAGTAGATATAGAAATTGTATTTGGGATATTGTTTTTAGACACAAAATCAAACTGCTTTGATTGTAAAGAAGAAATATTATTCACATTTAATGTGAATAAAGGATTTAAATAAATATTTTGCAAATAAAATATTATAAAGGAATTTGGAGTTTGAATTATGAATTTAAATGGAATTACTAAAATTAGAAACTGATTAGAAATTAGTTTAGTTGATTGGCTTTCTGGATATCGATCTGATGTTGGTTTCGGCCTTTGGGGTTTATACTTGGGAGGTTGTTCTCTTACTAGTTTACAGTTAGAGACTGATAGAGGTGGGAAGATATTGATGCGTGAATCAGAAACGGAAACGTTTTCCAAAGTTAATAACGTATATTTTCTAATTTTAGGAAATAAGAAATTTATGAAAATATGGAAATGATAAATGGGAAATTGGGAAATGAAATGATGATTGATCGGTAAGATTTCCATTTGGGAATACGGCCGGTGTTTGTACACATGTTTTTCTTTGATAGTTAAATCACTGACTATCGATGTTTTTGACTATTTTTCGTTGTTAATACAGCGGGACCGGGATCAAGTTCGTTATCTGAAAACCACTCGGTATGGTCGTTAGCGTTGCGATCAAATATAATGAAGATAATTGAAGACGGTGTTATGCAAGGGATGCCCTATTTACGTAATAGTGCCTTCGGTATGTCCAGTCCCAGGACGACGTGTATGGAAGAATGTCTGACAGAGTATATTTGATAGATCGTGTAAGTTGATCTCTTCAAACGTATTTACATTGGGTGGCGGAGGAATTCATTTCTCTTAGCTGTATACTTGTGGTAATTTTGGGGAAATCAATTTCTGATTTGGCGGGCATAACGATGTGATATTCAAAGTAAATAAAGGTGTGATTTATACGTATGGCCTCTAGCCTCATAACCATAAAATGGTATAAAATCGGGTAGGTCACATGGCTATGTAGTTAGCTGCCAATTAAGGTGTATTGTCACCTGATCTAGAGAAATTCCATTTACTTCTATAATCTATTTCGATGTTGTCCCTTTTGGGAAACGGTTGCTGATCCCAACCGTTGGTGATAATACATTCGGTACACTCAAGCGAAATGAGTGACCGATCATGTTTAGCCTAGGTTACAAGATGTTCTTGTTGAACCTGGTGTATTCCTCTCTAGTGATACACTGTCAGAAGGTGGTTCCATGCCTTGCCAGTTGGAATCCATTACCCAATAAGAGCCCGCGGTTTTTGATTATATATTATGTATGTGGAACATGAGATGAAAGCGTTCTGCTAAATGATTATTAGTTGTGGTTGTTAGACACTATTGTAATATCAGAAGAGATTTGATATAAAGAATAATTTGGTTTATCGTAAGGTAAAACCTGTCTGTGTTTATGTGTGGATCGGACTTACGATTATCCTTTCTTTTAAAGGGATTTTAAAAGTTAAACAAATGGTTGGAGTTTACTCACACCAATCACATGACTGACCCAAAGTTTTTTTTTCCTAAACTCTTAGGTACCAAAATTTGTACGGGCAGTCAAGTAGTCAGGATTTTACAGATATACTGAGAGTTGGAGCAGGAGGCTTCAGGGTTATATAGCTATGGTTTATTTCCGCTGTGTTGTAAGTGTTATACTCTAATAATGGTATTGTATACAGATATTATTTTATTTCAAAGTTATGTTATGAAATATATTTATTCGTTCCATTGTGATATTCGTGTTTGCTCTGATGTCGTGGTCTTCTTCTTCTATTCTAATCTTCTATCTTATCTATTCTCACCCTCTATTTTATTTCATTAACTATCCAGTATTTCTGATGCTTGGATAGTCGACATTGAGTTTATGTCGATAACCAGGATCGCGAAAACCTGGGTTGTTACAAAAATAATAAATGATTACTTTGGTAAGGTATGATAATCCCGACTAATTAGTAAAATCTTTTGAAATTGATATCCAAAAGAAGATTAAAGAATTTAAAAGGATTTATCTTTGATAAAATTAATGGGAACCTTTCCCTAAAAATGTGTATATTGAAATAAAAGAATATTCTGAATTGGAATGAGGTGTATGATGTGTTTTTATAGCACTTGATTATTAGTTATAAAATATGCAAGTTTTTCGGAATGACCCGGTTTATCCCATTCTGAATAACTGATACGACGACCAAATGTCGACAATGAAGACGGTGGTTGAAGACCGGAGTTCTTCACATCGTTTGGATGGTTATCAATGTCTTGATTGGGCTGTACAACCAAGACAAGTTAATAAGTGGTGATCATTCAGACGTACTTGGATATAGACGGATATGCGAGGACCTCTCTCCTATATCGGAGACATGGGACGAGGAATAAGGTGCCTCTGGTTTTGTTCAGACCCAGAACGGACTTATAAATGGATATGTTTCTGACATTGGATTTCATTCTTTGCTAATTGATTTCTATTAAATATATATCTGTTTGGTGGCGGAGAATTTATTCTCTTGCTTAACACCTTTCTCTGAGACATGCGAGCTTAGAGGTTATATATTGATAGACATCAGTTGCATGGCGTGAATTGTCAGTGTTGCATGCCAAGATGCAAATCATCAAGGCTTTTGTTGAAAAGCAGAGTCTTGTGGATGATGATCAAAGAACAGCTTTAGTTAGCATAGCTTTGTGTATAGCGATACTTCGCGAGCCTCACAACTTGGTATGGACCAGAAAAGGGAGAGGACTGCAGGGAGAACATGCGTTTCTTTCTAGCTAGGAGTGGTGTCATGTTATGGAGCCCAAACATTTTACTTATGTGGATGATGGAATGAGGCGCCTCGGATATTGAGTCCCTAGTGGCTCAGATTTTATGCCTAATAGGGTAGGGAAACGTATTGTTTAGGAATTATTAATCCACTAAAGTATTTGTAGACAGGCCCTGAAGATCCAAGGTGCTATTGCGGCTGATCCTAAGACATGGGCTAGATTGTCTCGAATCCGGTAAGGACGATCCCTTGCCTTGGTTCATAGATGGAAATCTAACTTCCAATACAAAATTGTGCGGTTTTGATTATAGAACTAGTATGGCGACATGATATATGGTACCCATGCCGTCTATGACTGATACATTTATATTTGAAGTTATTTTTGACACTATACACTCATAGTAATATCAAAATGATTTTCTTTAAACGTACCAAGCATGTTTGGATATTATAAGGGAAAACTCTATCCTCCGGCTTGAGTTGCATTGTGTGATGGGACCTGAGTCTTATAATAGCTTCATTTTTCCAAAAAGCATTGCGTTGTTTTATTTTAAACTAAGATTCATGTGGAGAAAACCTCTTCCGTGTTATACGGCGTGGCGCCATGATTTCCCCACTTTTAAAGTAAAGATTTAATAACTGTTTTAGTTCTTACACCAGTCCCATGAATGACCTGGAGTTTATTGTTTCTATCTAAACTCTGGGTGCCCATATTTTCCACAAGGCCAGTCAGTAGTTTTGGTTTTGCATATTACTTCTTTTCCAGGATCCTGGATTTACAGCTGGAACTATATTCGGAAAGCTTTGTATCTATGTATCTCTTTCAGTTTTATTTGTTAATGTATTTCCGCTATGCATTGTATTATATTTTCCGCTGCTTTGTAATTTATTAAATCTCTGATATTGTATTTCCAATGTGTAATATTTATTCATACTCTGGAATGTTCTTGTACTCTGATGAAAATTGTTGTAATAACAATGAAATGTTCTATTGTTTGTGTTCTGATGCGTCGCGTTCTAAACTCAATATGGACTTTCCCGTAAGGGAAAGCTTGGGTCATTTCATTTTGGTATCAGAGCTTTGGCTCACAGAGCACGAGAACAAGACATATTAGAACCGAACGAAAGAATTCATCAGAGATTGGATTAGTAATATCCAATGGGAATGACTCGTTAGAGATGGGATCAATAGTATCCTAGAACGGGTTTCATAGAGTGTTATTTTTAAAATAAAATGAAAAAAAATTTTGTTTTGAAAATTTAAACCTTATTATACGTATTTGAATAATTTATTTTATATTGATTTTGGACAATATAGTATAGGGAGATTTTGGGTATATGCCTAACGAGATATATATTTGAAGCCTCAGATACTAGATAGATATGGAATCACACTCTAGTCACTCGGAGATGATTTTGATGATGGAGCTCCATCATCAATATTTATGTTCGAGCTTCGAAAGTGGGATATCTATATATTTCCAAGTGACTGGTGTGAGAACCAAAACTTAGTTAGAGTTTATTGCTGTAATTTGCACTAAAAAACTATGATTTTTTTACTATGCATAAAAGTTTTATATATTTGAAAAGTTAATCAACTAATTGATTGCTGGTTGTGATGTGTGATTATTAGTTCAACTAATAAAAATATTGGAATGATAATTAATTAAACCAAATGAGAATAAATGATAAATTTACCCAAATCGAATCAAAATATTGAACTGGATTAAAAATTTATTGCAGTTGCATACATGTACATATATATGTGTAAGCAGGTCATAACAGGGAAACTAAGAAGAGGAATAAAATTGTACGCTCAACAAATAGGTACATATTTACTGTATTCATTGGAGTTTGATGATTTTATGAGCCGATTGGCTAGCCGCTTGGCTTTTCTTCTGGACTAATGAGGGCGCTATGAGGAAAGTTGCGGTTTTAAATGTCTCCCCTTGCAAAAGAGGTAATGGCGAAATTTTTCAAAAATTTAGAGCGTTAGCCAAATTTTTGAAAAATTAGGAAATTCTTAGAAACTGAAAAGTTGAAGAATGAAAGTTGAGTTGGTCAGTTAAATAACTTTCAGCTCCGTTCCTTTTCGAGGACGAAAAGATTTTAAGTTGGGGAGATTGTAACAACCCAAATTTTTAGAACCAATTTAAAAATTTTATTTTAGCAATTTTAATGAATTTTGAATATTTAAAATGATTTATTTTAAATAACAATGACTAAAAGTTTATTTAAATCAAAGTTAGAACGAATAATTTTATTTTAATTATATAACAAGCCTGAAATGGTGCGGTAGTTTGGAAATTCGATTTTAAATTTCAATTGAACATACAGAATTCAAAATAAATCGGATTTCAGTAAAACCAGGAATATTTGAATCTGTTTAATTATATCTTTCTAACGAATGTGAAAAATCCAAATTTCATAATGGGAATTGAATGTTATGTCTAGTTTAAAATTTAAAATAGTCGCTATGGAATTTATATATATTTTAATACAATAAATAGCCATTTTGCAAACGACCTCCATTTTCGATGAAACCACTTTTGTTGGATCCAGAATGTCAAATTATTACTAGATTTCAATTCTCATAATTTTTGGAATTAATATGTGAGTGTGGCAAAAGAAAATGTGTTTTGTCAATTTCAGTTGAATTGGATCGACCAGAAAATGGTCATTTTTCAAACGGTCTCCAAATTCAACGAAATTAGTTTTGTTAGAACCGTATCACCAAAACAAAGTCAGAAATAATTTCTTTGTAATTTTTGGAGTCAGTATGTGTCCCCGGTAAATTAAAATGTACATTTAAATTCAATATATATTGATTTATATTTTAATTTTGATGAAAACTGATTAAAACAGTCGAATTGGCTTATGAAAAATATGCCATTATGCCGGAATGGTGGTTTTTAGCGAGTGGCGACAGTCGTTGGTGTAATGGCGCGGAATTTTCGACCTAGAAAATCAACATAAATACACTGTCAATTTCTCGAGCATCGAAAATACCGACATTAGTAGAATAATTTAGAGGATGAGATAGAAAAGATAGAACTAATAGAATAGAAGAAGAAGAAGATCACAACTGAACAGAATCAGAGTAAACATGAAACTCACAGTGGAATAAAATAAATGTATTATATCACATAACTTTGAAATACAAATATGAATTTGTACTTACATATCATATCAGAGTATAACTCATATACATCACAGCGGAAATAATCTCTAAATAACTAATGGTGAAGTCTCCTGCTTCGAGCTCCTCCATATGTATCTGTAAAAACCTGAAACACTTGACTGCCCGTACAAATTTGGGTACCTAAGAGTTTAGGGAAGACAACAAAATAAACTCTGGGTCAGTCATGGGACTGGTGTGAGTAAATTCCAACCATACTGTTTAACTTTTGAAAATCCTTTTGAAACAAAAGAATAATAGTAAGACCAGCCCACACATAAACATGGACGGTTTTTACCTTACTATAATCCAAATTACCTTGATATCAAAACCAGTGATATTATGATAATGTCTAACCAAATAATTATCCAAGTAGCAGAACTCTTGCATCTCACGTTCCACATATATAAAGTATAAAATCAGAAACCGCAGGGCGCTTATCGGAGAATGGTTTTCAACAGACAAGGTATGGGAGCACCTTCTGAATAGTGTACTCTAGAGGGGATACACTCAGGGTTCAACAAGAACGTCTTGCAACCCGGCCACAAATGACCGCTCACTCATTTAGCTTGAGTGTCGCGAATATATGGCCACCACGGTTGTAGGCCATCCAACCGTCATCCGAAGATACAGAATAAAAAAGAAGTATAAATAGGAATTTTCTCTAGATCGGTGACAATACACCCTGCTTGGGGATGACCCAACTAGCCATGCTGCCTAGCCCAACTTTTGTTACTTTCTGGTTGTAAGGCTAGAGGCTACGTCTATCTTCAGAACATCTGATCACCATTCACTTTGAATGCCACATCGTCAAATCCGTAATCACACATTGATTACACAAATGCACACTGGGTGTAGAATAAAGAGAAGATACATTCTCCCCACCAACTTGGTATATTCGTAAAATCAAAGGCGTGACCGTTGGAAATACTCTGTCAGACACTCATCCATACAAGTTGTCCTGGGACTGGACAAACAAAAACACACCATTCTATAACTGGACGATCCTTGCATTTAACCCCGTCTTCAATTATCTTCAGCATATCTAATTCGCAACGATTATGCCTATATGGAGTTGTTTTCGGGTAATAACCCAACCAGTCCCTATGTATTGACATCGATGGTCAAAACACTTCAATAGTCGGTTATTTAACTATCGGAGTTAAAACAACATCCATTATAATGTATAACTAGCATCACACAACCACGGACACTTTTATTTAACATTAGTTTTATTATTCGAGTTCCCATACCTTACCAGATATTCCTCAAATCCCATTTTAGCCTTTTTACACTTCTTGGAAAACATTTCCAGTTCTTATTTTCTCACGTTCCAGAAAATATACGTTATCAACGTTCAATCCATTTTTCACAATCCTTAACTCTATACTTGGATAAACTACCCTAATTATATTGGAAAATATTTCCAATTTCATTTTAACCTTTTAATCGGTCCCACGTTTACTTTTAAAACATTATTCATTTTGAAATGTGAATACCATCCCTTATTGTAGAAATCTGAGCACCTTGATCATATAACTCTTTATTCACATAATAATCTCCCTTATCTTGTTTACCGAAATCTCTTTCATACTTTTTCACTCCTATTCCACTTTATAAACTCTTTCTCTAAGTCAACTTCTTATCTAATCGATATCAAGTTTATAACTAAATACTGACTCCTATCCTATTAACATTTATTTGTTTAAACTAAATGTTAATTATTCTATTAGATTATAATCCCTAAAAATAGTTTACTTTTAATACATTCGACATCGTCGAATTCTAGTTACAAATCCTAACGGTTTAATTCTAATCACATTTCGAACATCGAAATGCTGTCATCAGTTTCTAATACTATTCCCCAATTCTTTTTCTAAACTCTTTCTTATATTTCTTTGAACAAACGTCGTTACTTATTACTCTAGAATAAGTGGATTTCAAACCAAATTGTTACATTTCCTAGGAAGTGCTGCTATATATAAAAGTCATGCTTAAGTCAAATCAACAACAGTTAATTTGTCGCTATAGTTCTAAACTTGTCATACGCTGTAATATTCTCCTTATAACTAATTACAGTCACACTTACCTTATCAACAACGTTATTTTATTGCTATAGTTCAACTTGTCATACGCTGTAATATTATTTGTTACAACTAATCTTGACATAACAGTCACACTTATCTTATCAACAACGTTATTTTATCGCTTTAATTCTAAGACTGGCAATACGCTGTCGTATTCCTTTTATACACATCTTTACATCTCTTTCCGTTACAACTGTTATCGTTCCTCGATAATAGTGAAGCAGTTCAAGTTGGGGTATTCTATTTACCTCTCAGACCTTGATCGACAACGTTCTTATCTTAGAACAGATATACGTTCGTAACTCTAAACTCCTTATTACTTATAATATACATCAAATCGTATTTCCATGTTTTATTTCGGAATATGGTTTTATAATACCACATCTTTATTTTGAAATCGGTTGTTTTACGATTATTTATATTCCACATTAACTTTTCGCTTTCTCTATTCCATAGTTCTGTTGATAACTTCTTAAATTAAAAGGTAATTAAATCTCATTTATTCCTAAACTGTTTTCATTAGATTAATTAAAGGCCAATTAATCTAATAATCATTTTCCCAATAACAGTTGATTAAATCAACTTCATTTCATCAGTAAATTCGTTAACTGATCTTAATTACTTCTCATTAGATTAATATAATAAATCTAATAATATTTCTAAAATTGTTTATCTTAAATATAATTATCCAAATATTTAATCGTCGGATAATTTCTGCTTTATAAACTTATTTAAAAATCAACAAATCGTTTTTATTTATTTTATAAAAACGAACTCTAAAATACTGGTTTATAATAGAACTTCTATTATAAATTTAAATCTTCTTTTCAATTATAAAAATAAAATTTTTATAATTAACCTCGTTGATTTGCCTGACGGCCAATCAACTCCTTAGCAAAACAATGGTTTTACGGTCGACTGTTATCACTTTCTAAATTGATATCGTTTATTGATTTATCGAAATAGATGTTGAATTTTCCGTTCAACATCAATATTCACATGGGGTTTTAAATATAATTCGGGTTAATACAAAACAAACAGTACATATAATTATCAAGGAATCCGGTCGGATTCCTCCAACTGGTTTCCGCATCCACAGATGTCAGTCAACACAATTTACACTAACTCTATAGTAGGGGATATTCTAATCGTTGGAATCAGTGTCAAATCGATGATGTGTACATATGTAACGGTATATAATATTCAACCAAATTAATTGCAATCTACCTAATCGACCATCACACAGCATTCAAACAACATTAAAATATAATTAAAATATTTTAAAATAGATCAGAGTTAGTGATTTTATTCACCTTCGCGCGTTAACCGTTAAATAACGATTTGCGTCGTCAGTCGATGATTCGAACCAGACGTCCTATGATGCCATAATTTGTAGCGAGCTCCATATTGCTCCAAACCAGTTTCATTGTGTAGTGTTCGCCCATACGCTCCCATTTATTTTTGACGGTCCATGTTCATCAATTCTAGCCCGCCCATACTTCAATATATTTTCATGGCATTTGAACAGCAAGCTCCTACCATCCAAATTCTCTTTTCTAACTCTAGTAATCCTCCCTTCATTCAAACATTGTTGCTCCACTACCAAAACTATTACCTACGTAACAGCCTCAATCCCCTGTTATCACGTCATTCACCCCCTACCGTCCCTTTGCTACTCCAACGTGGAATCCCCTCCTACCCCTTCTCGTAAAAACACAAAAGAGAATGATGATCCTCCACTTTACACACGTTATGGACATTTCCAACCCTTCATCACTGAATCATATTGAACCGTATGCAACAGAAACTACACCTCCCATACTTCTGCTCACGTGTCCTTTGCTTCTGTTCTAACCACTCCACCTTGTATTTTCCTTTCACAAAACAACAACCGCCCCTAAGCTTGCATGCAAACCTTTACATGCCGTTCACATCTCATCATTATCACTATTTATATATATAGCCGAACATATATACTTCCTCATGCCACCTCCACGCCATGCATACGATGCCTCTCAGCACCTCATCCTCCTTCGAACCCAGAACGCGCAGATCCCCTCGATGCCAATCTCCACTCGATTAATTCCGGCAACCATCTTTGGTTTTACGTTCCCGGACCCTCACACTTCAGTTCTACGAAGCTTGCACCCGCAAACATTCATCGAAACTCAACAAATTTGCGTCCATCACTCCTTCATTTCAGCGCACTGATGTGCGTTACACCCTATGCAGTCCTCACTTACATGTTCTTCTCGGCCATACACACTCATATCACGCCCCTTTCCAGTATGTGCCTTCACATAGTGATGCTCTTCTGGAATCCCATTTCATGCATCGTCCAACCGCATCTCAGAAAATCAGCGAGAAGAAAAGCCTTCGCAAACCAGGATCACCAAAACTAGGATTTAACCCTTTCGCTATTTATTGATTTTGGGGCTTGTGCTCTTATTTCGGTTTCTGGTTTTCATTTTCTTCTTTTTGAAAAGAGCTATGGCATGTGATATTTATAAGAGAAGAAACTTCAGTGTTAAGGGATAGGGAATGGGTAGTTATAAGATAATATCATCTATGCACGTTTTAGAGTTAAGGTAGCTGTCATATAATATGTACGGTTTGCATTACTTAATAACTAAGGAGTAGCGTTAGTGTTAGGGTAGCTTAAATTTTTAATAAGTAGGATGCAGTTTGATTTGATAAAACAACGTTTGTACGTTTGTCATTTAAGGGCTACCATGCCATATTTTCTCCTCTACGTCCCAGCTATGGTAGGTTGTGCACTGGAGGTCCTTCACATTAATGAAGAGGAGACGTGTGAGAGAAAATGTCAAGGCAGTGGATGGTCTAAATGGTACCTTATTCACAATCTACTCTATGTTTGCTTAAGCAAGAAGTATTAGGAAATGAGCCTGCCCTTTGGGAGTGAAATGCTTGTACACATTCTTAACAGTTAAGCAAAAGAAGATATACTATATATGTATACATTTTTAAGCTAGAAAATGTGGTATTCCACTACGTATAATCCTATTCAAAATATAAACTGTCATGGACAGAAATAAAAGTACCATCGTGTTAAGTGGTGTGCCACGATCCCAAAAATATAATAATACCGGTAGATTGACTCATATTTTGAAATTCCGAAATATCGATACGGGGTACACAATACTCCAAATAAAAATTGGCATATTTAATTAATTAAAAATTACAGTAAAATTCTAAAAATTAAATTATCGCTGCGCCTCAAAAGAACCTTGTCCCGATTTGCACCAGATATCAAGTTATATTCAAATAACTGTTATGGTCGATATACGCTTCTACAGCGACTATTTGAATATTTGATTTGGACATATCTTGCAATATATTCGACGAAATCTTGATTTTTCACTTCTGTTAGAAAGATACAGTTCAACAGATTCCAACGTTTCTTGTTTCGAAGAGATCCAATTCAAAACGAGTCTGGTACACTCAGTTGAAGTTCAGAACGATAAATTACGAACTGCAGCGTCGTTATGAGCTCAATTATAATTAATATATATTTTTATACGTTCAACTTCGTTTTAAATTAATATATAAATCCATTTATATTTTGAAATCAATATTTAAACTGTTTTAAATATTTAAATATGAACCGACAAAATGCGGGACGTTATAGTCCTTCCCCTTAAAATAATTTCGTCCTCGAAATTGCTAAGATAGGGAAAATGCTACAATCTCTGTTATAAACAGGTTTAAAAATCTTTTTGGTTTACTTCATAATTTCAGTTTCAACTGAACTGATTAATTCCAATTAAATATTAATTCCTTCTTATTTTGAATATTTTCGAAAATTCTGAAAATTTCCTAACAGCTTAAAATTTCAGAGAATCTCGCCAGCATCTCCTCTGCACGGCTCACTCGGTACTACAAGCACTTGCCACTCTGGGCCTTCTTCAACCCAAAAGAAAATCAATAACTAAGCATCTTGCCAATGGAATGATAAATCTCATATTCCATTAAAATATAAACGCGTACCTTTTTGGTCGGGCCCTCAACTCTATCGTTCCCATATGTAAATCCATTCAGCATACGTAAGCGAATTTCCAACTGATCTCCAGTCAATTTATTCTTCAATCCAATCATTTGCTTTTACCAAGCCAAATTTCTATTTCAAATCCAATTCTATTTACTGATTTATTTCTCAAATCAGTTATCTTCATCTCTAATTCAAAATTCAATTCTTATTCTCCAAGAATCAACTCGAATTTCCAATATTTCTCTTTTACAATTTCCATTCTGGATCGTCCCAAATTCAGTCCAATTTTTGTTATTTTAAATCCAACTTTTACTATTTTAACTCCATAAGTTAAATTTTTATTTCAGAATTCAAATTCCTGGGATTTATTCCAAATCAGTTTGAAATCATATTTATTCAAAACATTTGAATTTCTGAACAATTTGTTTCCTCACAATAATTCAAAAATAAAATCTTTTGGTAGTAATCCGTCACTCTGAAACTCGAAAATGACACTGATGATGTGGCCAGCATCATCAGAATTATTTAACAGTGGTTGAAGTGAGTTCAATACTATATCACTTTCAAAATTCATTTTTACAACACTTTCATTTTGAATTTGACTTCAAAATATCTTTCGCAGCACTTGGAAAACAATTTCAAACATTTTCATTTTGAAATCTCTACAAAATATACAACGTTTAGAAAACATTTCTAAATTCACCTAGGATCTTAAAATTTCCATATATTTAATCCAAATATTATTTCCAACTCTTTTCCAAATTTTTAGAGTTTTATTTCAATTCTGGTTTTAACTTCAGATTCAGTTCATCTGATTTTTCATATTATACTAATATAATATTTCGATCGGTTATTTATATAACCAACTCAATTATATATCTTATTTGATCATAACAATGATCAATACTATAATAATCTTAAGATATATATTTCTTTTATATCAAAATATATTTTTCGGGTAAAATATTTTTATTTACCCCTCTTTTCAAAACGTACTGTATCGAATTACTCTGTTCAAGGGTTTAGAAACGCCTATCGACTCAGTTTGCATTATTGTTTCGACCAGAATTTATAAACCACTCGACTGACCAGTCAACACAATATAAAACAGTTTTTATATTAATTTAGACATACGCACTCATATATATACACTCATACTCAACCTAGGGCATTACTTACCCCATCTCTGTTGAGTTACGCCACAGAGCCAAGGTAATTACTTAACCTTCAGCTTTGATACCAACTATAATGGCACGGAATTTTCGACCCAGAAAATCAACATAAATACACTGTCAATTTCTCAAGCATCGAAAATACCGGGACATTAGTGGAATAATTTAGAGGATGAGATAGAAAAGATAGAACTAATAGAATAGAAGAAGAAGAAGAAGATCACAACTGAACAGAATCAGAGTAAACACGAAACTCACAGCGGAATAAAATAAATGTATTATATCACATAACTTTGAAATACAAATATAAATTTGTACTTACATATCATATCAGAGTATAACTCATATACATCACAGCGGAAATAATCTCTAAATAACTAATGGTGACGTCTCCTGCTTCGAGCTCCTCCATATGTATCTGTAAAAACCTGAAACACTTGACTGCCCGTACAAATTTGGGCACCCAAGAGTTTAGGGAAGACAACAAAATAAACTCTGGGTCAGTCATGGGACTGGTGTGAGTAAATTCCAACCATACTGTTTAACTTTTGAAAATCCTTTTGAAACAAAAGAATAATAGTAAGACCAGCCCACACATAAACATGGACGGTTTTACCTTACTATAATCCAAATTACCTTGATATCAAAACCAGTGATATTATGATAATGTCTAAACAAATAATTATCCAAGTAGTAGAACGCTTGCATCTCACGTTCCACATATATATAGTATAAAATCATAAACCGCAGGGCGCTTATTGGAGAATGGTTTTCAACAGACAAGGTATGGGTGCACCTTCTGAATAGTGTACTCTAGAGGGGATACACTCAGGGTTCAACAAGAACGTCTTGCAACCCGGCCACACATGACCGCTCACTCATTTAGCTTGAGTGTCGCAAATATATTGCCACCACGACGGTTGTAGGCCATCCAACCGTCATCCGAAGATACAGAATAAAAAAGAAGTATAAATAGGAATTTTTTCTAGATCGGTGACAATACACCCTGCTTGGGGTTGACCCAACTAGCCATGCTGCCTAGCCCAACTTTTGTTACTTTCTAGTTGTGAGGCTAGAGGCTACGTCTATCTTCAGAACATCTGATCACCATTCACTTTGAATGCCACATCATCAAATCCGTAATCACACATTGATTACACAAATGCACACTGGGTGTAGAATAAAGAGAAGTTACATTCTCCCCACCAACTTGGAATATTCGTAAAATCAACGGCGTGACCGTTGGAAATACTCTGTCAGACACTCGTCCATACAAGTTGTCCTGGGATTGGACAAACAAAAACACACCATTCTATAACTGGACGATCCTTGCATTTAACCCCGTCTTCAATTATCTTCAGCATATCTAATTCGCAAAGATTATGCCTATACGGAGTGGTTTTCGGGTAATAAACCAACCGGTCTCTCTGTATTGACAACGATGGTCAAAACACTTCGATAGTCGGTTATTTAACTATCGGAGTTAAAACAACATCCATTATAATGTATAACTAACATCACACAACCACAGACACTTTTATTTAACATTTGTTTTATTATTCGAGTTCCCATACCTTACCGGAAATTCCTCAAATCCCAATTTAGCCTTTTTACACTTCTTGGAAAACATTTCCAGTTCTTATTTTCTCACGTTCCAGAAAATATACGTTATCAACGTTCGATCCATTTTTCACAATCCTTATCTCTATACTTAGATAAACTACCCTAATTATATTGGAAAATATTTCCAATTTCATTTTAACCTTTTAAACGGTCCCACGTTTACTTTTGAAATATTATTCATTTTGAAATGTGAATACCATCCCTTATTATAGAAATCTGAACACCTTGATCATATAACTCTTTATTCACATAATAATCTCCCTTATCTTGTTTACCGAAATCTCTTTCATACTTTTTCACTCCTATTCCACTTTATAAACTCTTTCTCTAAGTCAACTTCTTATCTAATCGATATCAAGTTTATAACTAAATACTGACTCCAATCCTATTAACATTTATTTGTTTAAACTAAATGTTAATTATTCTATTGGATTATAATCCCTAAAAATAGTTTACTTTTAATACATTCGACATCGTCGAATTCTAGTTACAAATCCTAACGGTTTAATTCTAATCACATTTCGAACATCGAAATGCTGTCATCAGTTTCTAATACGATTCCCCAATTCTTTTTCTAAACTCTTTCTTATATTTCTTTGAACAAACGTCGTTACTTATTACTCTAGAATAAGTGGATTTCAAACCAAACTGTTACATTTCCTAGGAAGTGTTGCTATATATAAAAGTCATGCTTAAGTCAAATCAACAACAGTTAATTTGTCGCTATAGTTCTAAACTTGTCATACGCTATAATATTCTCCTTATAACTAATTACAGTCACACTTACCTTATCAACATCGTTATTTTATTGCTATAGTTCAACTTGTCATACGCTGTAATATTCTTTGTTATAACTAATCTTGACATAACAGTCACACTTATCTTATCAACAACGTTATTTTATCGCTATAATTCTAAGACTGGCAATACGCTGCCGTATTCCTTTTATACACATCTTGACATCTCTTTCCGTTACAACTGTTATCGTTCCTCGATAATAGTGAAGCCGTTCAAGTTGGGGTATTCTATTTACCTCTCAAACCTTGATCGACAACGTTCTTATCTTAGAACAGATATACGTTCGTAACTCTAAACTCCTTATTACTTATAATATACATCAAATCTTATTTCCTTGTTTTATTTTGGAATATGGTTTTATAATACCACATCTTTATTTTGAACTCGGTTGTTTTACGATTATTTATATTCCACATTAACTTTTCGCTTTCTCTATTCCATAGTTCTGTTGATAACTTCTTAAATTAAAAGGTAATTAAATCTCATTTATTCCTAAACTGTTTTCATTAGATTAATTAAAGGCCAATTAATCTAATAATCATTTTCCCAATAATAGTTGATTAAATCAACTTCATTTCATCAGTAAATTCGTTAACTGATCTTAATTACTTCTCATTAGATTAATATAATAAATATAATAATATTTCTAAAATTGTTTATCTTAAATATAATTATCCAAATATTTAATCGTCGGATAATTTCTGCTTTATAACCTTATTTAAAAATCAACAAATCATTTTTATTTATTTTATAAAAACGAACTAAAATACTGGTTTATAATAGAACTTTTATTATAATTTTAAATCTTCTTTTTAATTATAAAAGTAAAATTTTTATAATTAACCTCGTTGATTTGCGTGACGGCCAATCAAATCCTTAACAAAACGATGGTTTTACGGTCGACTGTTATCACTTTCTAAATTGATATCGTTTATTGATTTATCGAAACAGATGTTGAATTTTCCGTTCAACATCAATATTCACATGGGGTTTTAAATATAATTCGGGTTCATACAAAACAAACAGTATATATAATTATCAAGGAATCCGGTCGGATTCCTCCAACCGGTTTCCGCATCCACAGATGTCAGTCAACACAATTTACACTAACTCTATACTAGGGGATATTCTAATCGGTGGAATCTGTGTCCAATCGATGATAAGTACATATGTAACGGTATATAATATTCAACCAAATTAATTGCAATCTACCTAATCGACCATCACACAACATTCAAACAACATTAAAATATAATTAAAATATTTTAAAATAGATCAGAGTTAGTGATTTTACTCACCTTCGCGCGTTAACCGTTAAATAATGATTTGCGTCGTCAGTCGATGATTCGAACCAGACGTCCTATTATGCCGTAATTTGTAGCGAGCTCCATATTGCTCTAAACCAGTTTCATTGTGTAGTGTTCGCCCATACGCTCCCATTTATTTTTGACGGTCCATGTTCATCAATTCTAGCCCGCCCATACTTCAATATATTTTCATGGAATTTGAACAGCAAGCTCCTACCATCCAAATTCTCGTTTCTAACTCTAGTAATCCGCCCTTCATTCAAACATTGTTGCTCCACTACCAAAACTATTACCCACGTAACAACCTCAATCCCCTGTTATCACGTCATTCACCCCCTACCGTCCCTTTGCTACTCCAACGTGGAATCCCCTCCTACCCCTTCTCGTAAAAACACAAAAGAGAATGATGCTCCTCCACTTTACACACGTTATAGACATTTCCAACCCTTCATCACTGAATCATATTGAACTGTATGCAACAGAAACTACACCTCCCATACTTCTGCTCACGTGTCCTTTGCTTCTGTTCTAACCAATCCACCTTGTATTTCCTTTCACAAAACAACAGCCCCCCAAGCTTGCATGCAAACCTGTACATGCCGTTAACATCTCATCATTATCACTATTTATATATATAGCTGAACATATATACTTGCTCATGCCACCTCCACGCCATGCATACGATGCCTCTCAGCACCTCATCCTCCTTCGAACCCAGAACGAGCAGATCCCCTCGATGCCAATCTCCACTCGATTAATTCCGGCAACCATCTTTGGTTTTACGTTCCCGGACCCTCACACTTCAGTTCTTCGAAGCTTGCACCCACAAACATTCACCGAAACTCAGCAAATTTGCGTCCATCACTCCTTCATTTCAGCACACTGATGTACGTTACACCCTATGCAGTCCTCACCTACACGTTCTTCTCGGCCATACACACTCATATCATGCCCCTTTCCAGTACGTGCCTTCACATAGTGATGCTCTTCTGGAATCCCATTTCATGCATCGTCCAACCGCATCTCAGAAAATCAGCGAGAAGAAAAGCCTTCGCAAACCAGGATCACCAAAACTAGGATTTAACCCTTTCGCTATGTATTGATTTTGGGGCTTGCGCTCTTATTTCGGTTTCTGGTTTTTATTTTCTTCTTTTCGAAAAGTGTTATGGCATGTGATATTTATAAGAGAAGAAACTTCAGTGTTAAGGGATAGGGAATGGGTAGTTATAAGATAATATCATCTATGCACGTTTTAGAGTTAAGGTAGCTGTCATATCACATGTACGGTTTGCATTACTTAATAACTAAGGAGTAGCGTTAGTGTTAGGGTAGCTTAAATTTTTAATAAGTAGGCTGCTGTTTGATTTGATAAAACAACATTTGTACGTTTTTCATTTAAGGGCTACCATGCCCTATTTTCTCCTCCACGTCCCAGCTATGGTAGGTTGTGCACTAGAGGTCCATCGCATTAATGAAGAGGAGACGTGTGAGAGAAAATTTCAAGGCAGTGGATGATCTAAATGGTACCTTATTCACAATCTACTCTATGTTTGCTTATGCAAGAAGTATTAGGAAACTGGTCTGCCCTTTGGGAGTGAAATGCTTGTACACATTCTTAACAGCTAAGGAAAAGAAGATGTACTATATATGTATACATTTTTAAGCTAGAAAATGTGGTATTCCACTACGTATAATCCTATTCAAAATATAAACTATCATGGAGAGAAATAAAAGTACCATCGTGTTAAGCGGTGTGCCACGATCCCAAAAATATAATAATACCGGTAGATTGACTCATATTTTGAAATTTCGAAATACCAATACGGGGTACACAATACTCCAAATAAAAAGTTGCATATTTAATTAATTAAAAATTACAGTAAAATTCTAAAAATTAAATTATCGCTGCGCCTCAAAAGAACCTTGTCCCGATTTGCACCAGATATCAAGTTATATTCAAATAACTGTTATGGTCGATATACGCTTCTACAGCGACTTTTTGAATATTTGATTTGAACATATCGTGCAATATATTCGACGAAATCTCGATTTTTCACTTCTGTTAGAAAGATACAGTTCAACAGATTCCAACGTTTCTTGTTTCGAAGAGATCCAATTCAAAACGAGTCTGGTACACTCAGTTGAAGTTCAGAACGATAAATTACGAACTGCAGCGTCGTTATGAGCTCGATTATAATTAATATATATTTATATACATTCAACTTTGTTTTAAATTAATATATAAATCCATTTACATTTCGAAATCAATATTTAAACTGTTTTAAATATTTAAATATGAACCAACAAAATGCGGGACGTTATAGTCCTTCCCCCTTAAAATAATTTCGTCCTCGAAATTGCTAAGATAGGGAAAATGCTACAATCTCTGTTATAAACAGGTTTAAAAATATTTTTGGTTTACTTCATAATTTCAGTTTCAACTGAACTGATTAATTCCAATTAAATATTAATTCCTTCTTATTTTGAATATTTTCGAAAATTCTGAAAATTTCCTAACAGCTTAAAATTTCAGAGAATCTCGCCAGCATCTCCTCTGCACGGCTCACTCGGTACTACAAGCACTTGCCACTCTGGGCCTTCTTCAACCCAAAAGAAAATCAATAACTAAGCATCTTGCCAATGGAATGATAAATCTGATATTCCATTAAAATATAAACGCGTACCTTTTTGGTCGGGCCCTCAACTCTATCGTTCCCATATGTAAATCCATTCAGCATACGTAAGCGAATTTCCAACTGATCTCCAGTCAATTTATTCTTCAATCCAATCATTTGCTTTTACCAAGCCAAATTTCTATTTCAAATCCAATTCTATTTACTGATTTATTTCTCAAATCAGTTATCTTCATCTCTAATTCAAAATTCAATTCTTATTCTCCAAGAATCAACTCGAATTTCCAATATTTCTCTTTTACAATTTCCATTCTGGATCGTCCCAAATTCAGTCCAATTTTTGTTATTTTAAATCCCACTTTTACTATTTTAACTCCATAAGTTAAATTTTTATTTCAGAATTCAAATTCCTGGGATTTATTTCAAATCAGTTTGAAATCATAATTATTCAAAACATTTGAATTTCTGAACAATTTGTTTCCTCACAATAATTCAAAAATAAAATCTTTTGGTAGTAATCCATCACACTGAAACTCGAAAATGACACTGATGATGTGGCCAACATCATCAGAATTATTTTCCAGTGGTCGAAGTGAGTTCAATACTATATCACTTTCAAAATTCATTTTTACAACACTTTCATTTTGAATTTGACTTCAAAATATCTTTCACAGCACTTGGAAAACAATTTCAAACATTTTCATTTTGAAATCTCTACAAAATATACAATGTTTAGAAAACATTACTAAATTCACCTAGGATCTTAAAATTTCCATATATTTATTCCAAATATTATTTCCAACTCTTTTCCAAATTTTTAGAGTTTTATTTCAATTCTGGTTTTAACTTCAGATTCAGTTCATCTGAATTTTCATATTATACTAATATAATATTTCGATCGGTTATTTATATAACCAACTCAATTATATATCTTATTTGATCATAACAACGATCAATACTATAATAATCTTAAGATCTATATTTCTTTTATATCAAAATATATTTTTTGGGTAAAATATTTTTATTTACCCCTCTTTTCAAAACGTACTGTGTCGAATTACTCTGTTCAAGGGTTTAGAAACACCTATCGACCCAGTTTGCATTACTGTTTCGACCAGAATTTATAAACCACTTGACTGACCAGTCAACATAATATAAAACATTTTTTATATTAATTTACACATACGTGCTCATATATATACACTCATACTCAACCTAGGGCATTACTAACCCCATCTCTGTTAAGTTACGCCACAGAGCCAAGGTAATTACTTAACCTTCAGCTCTGATACCAACTGTAATGGCGCGGAATTTTCGACCCAGAAAATCAACATAAATACACTGTCAATTTCTCGAGCATCGAAAATACCGGGACATTAGTAGAAGAATTTAGAGGATGAGATAGAAAAGATAGAACTAATAGAATATAAGAAGAAGAAGATCACAACTGAACAGAATCAGAGTAAACACGAAACTCACAACGGAATAAAATAAATGTATTATATCACATAACTTTGAAATACAAATATGAATTTGTACTTACATATCATATTAGAGTATAACTCATATACATCACAGCGGAAATAATCTCTAAATAACTAATGGTGAAGCCTCCTGCTTCGAGCTCCTCCATATGTATCTGTAAAAACCTGAAACACTTGACTGCCCGTACAAATTTGGGCACCCAAGAGTTTAGGGAAGACAACAAAATAAACTCTAGGTCAGTCATGGGACTGGTGTGAGTAAATTCCAACCATACTGTTTAACTTTTGAAAATCCTTTTGAAACAAAAGAATAACAGTAAGACCAGCCCACACATAAACATGGACGGTTTTTACGTTACTATAATCCAAATTACCTTGATATCAAAACCAGTGATATTATGATAATGTCTAAACAAATAATTATCCAAGTAGTAGAACGCTTGCATCTCACGTTCCACATATATATAGTATAAAATCATAAACAGCAGGGCGCTTATCGGAGAATGGTTTTCAACAGACAAGGTATGGGAGCACCTTCTGAATAGTGTACTCTACAGGGGATACACTCAGGGTTCAACAAGAACGTCTTGCAACCCGGCCACACATGACCGCTCACTCATTTTGCTTGAGTGTCGCAAATATATCGCCACCACGGTTGTAGGCCATCCAACCGTCATCCGAAGGTACAGAATCAAAAAGAAGTATAAATAGGAATTTTCTCTAGATCGGTGACAATACACCCTGCTTGGGGATGACCCAACTAGCCATGCTGCCTAGCCCAACTTTTGTTACTTTCTAGTTGTGAGGCTAGAGGCTACGTCTATCTTCAGAACATCTGATCACCATTCACTTTGAATGCCACATCGTCAAATCCGTAATCACACATTGATTACACAAATGCACACTGGGTGTAGAATAAAGAGAAGTTACATTCTCCCCAACAACTTGGTATATTCGTAAAATCAACGGCGTGACCGTTGGAAATACTCTGTCAGACACTCGTCCATACAAGTTGTCCTGGGACTGGACAAACAAAAACACACCATTCTATAACTGGACGATCCTTGCATTTAACCCCGTCTTCAATTATCTTCAGCATATCTAATTCGCAACGATTATGCCTATACGGAGTGGTTTTCGGGTAATAACCTAACCTGTCTCTCTGTATTGACAACGATGGTCAAAACACTTCGATAGTCGGTTATTTAACTATCGGAGTTAAAACAACATCCATTATAATGTATAACTAACATCACACAACCACGGACACTTTTATTTAACATTTGTTTTATTATTCGAGTTCCCATACCTAGATATTCCTTAAATCCCATTTTAGCCTTTTTACACTTCTTGGAAAACATTTCCAGTTCTTATTTTCTCACGTTCCAGAAAATATACATTATCAACGTTCGATCCATTTTTCACAATCCTTATCTCTATACTTGGATAAACTACCCTAATTATATTGGAAAATATTTCCAATTTCATTTAAACCTTTTAATCGGTCCCACGTTTAATTTTAAAACATTTTTCATTTTGAAATGTGAATACCATCCCTTATTATAGAAATCTGAACACCTTGATCATATAACTCTTTATTCACATAATAATCTCCCTTATCTTGTGTACCGAAATCTCTTTCATACTTTTTCACTCCTATTCCACTTTATAAACTCTTTCTCTAAGTCAACTTCTTATCTAATCGATATCAAGTTTATAACTAAATACTGACTTCTATCCTATTAACATTTATTTGTTTAAACTAAATGTTAATTATTCTATTAGATTATAATCCCTAAAAATAGTTTACTTTTAATACATTCGACATCGTCGAATTCTAGTTACAAATCCTAACGGTTTAATTCTAATCACATTTCAAACATCGAAATGCTGTCATCAGTTTCTAATACGATTCCCCAATTCTTTTTCTAAACTCTTTCTTATATTTCTTTGAACAAACGTCGTTACTTATTACTCTAGAATAAATGGATTTCAAACCAAACTGTTACATTTCCTAGGAAGTGCTGCTATATATAAAAGTCATGCTTAAGTCAAATCAACAGCAGTTAATTTGTCGCTATAGTTCTAAACTTGTCATACACTGTAATATTCTCCTTATAACTAATTACAGTCACAATTACCTTATCAACAGCGTTATTTTATTGCTATAGTTCAACTTGTCATACGCTGTAATATTCTTTGTTATAACTAATCTTGACATAACAGTCACACTTATCTTATCAACAACGTTATTTTATCGCTATAATTCTAAGACTGGCAATACGCTGCCGTATTCCTTTTATACACATCTTGACATCTCTTTCCGTTACAACTGTTATCGTTCCTCGATAATAGTGAAGCCGTTCAAGTTGGGGTATTCTATTTACCTCTCAGACCTTGATCGACAACGTTCTTATCTTAGAACAGATATACGTTCGTAACTCTAAACTCCTTATTACTTATAATATACATCAAATCGTATTTCCTTGTTTTATTTTGGAATATGGTTTTATAATACCACATCTTTATTTTGAACTCGGTTGTTTTACGATTATTTATATTCCACATTAACTTTTCGCTTTCTCTATTCCACAGTTCTGTTGATAACTTCTTAAATTAAAAGGTAATTAAATCTCATTTATTCCTAAACTATTTTCATTAGATTAATTAAAGGCCAATTAATCTAATAATCATTTTCCTAATAACAGTTGATTAAATCAACTTCATTTCATCAGTAAATTCATAAAATGATCTTAATTACTTCTCATTAGATTAATATGATAAATCTAATAATATTTCTAAAATTGTTTATCTTAAATATAATTATCCAAATATTTAATCGTCGGATAATTTCTGCTTTATAAACTTATTTAAAAATCAACAAATCGTTTTTATTTATTTTATAAAAACGAACTCTAAAATACTGGTTTATAATAGAACTTCTATTATAAATTTAAATCTTCTTTTTAATTATAAAAATAATTTTTTTTTAATTAACCTCGTTGATTTGCCTGACGACCAATCAACTCCTTAACAAAACGATGGTTTTACGGTCGACTGTTATCACTTTCTAAATTGATATCATTTATTGATTTATCGAAACATATGTTGAATTTTCCGTTCAACATCAATACTCACATGGGGTTTTAAATATAATTCGGGTTCATACAAAACAAACAGTACATATAATTATCAAGGAATCCGGTCGGATTCCTCCAACCAGTTTCCGCATCCACAGATGTCAGTCAACACAATTTACACTAACTCTATACTAGGGGATATTCTAATCGGTGGAATCAGTGTCCAATCGATGATGTGTACATGTGTAACGGTATATAACATTCAACCAAATTAATTGCAATCTACCTAATCGACCATCACACAGCATTCAAACAACATTAAAATATAATTAAAATATTTTAAAATATATCAGAGTTAGTGATTTTACTCACCTTCACGCGTTAACCGTTAAATAACAATTTGCGTCGTCAGTCGATGATTCGAACCAGACGTCCTATTATGCCGTAATTTGTAGCGAGCTCCATATTGCTCCAAACCAGTTTCATTGTGTAGTGTTCTCCCATACGCTCCCATTTATTTTTGACGACCCATGTTCATCAATTCTAGCCCGCCCATACTTCAATATATTTTCATGGCATTTGAACAACAAGCTCCTACCATCCAAATTCTCGTTTCTAACTCTAGTAATCCGCCCTTCATTCAAACATTGTTGCTCCACTACCAAAACTATTACCCACGTAACAGCCTCAATCCCCTGTTATCATGTCATTCACCCCCTACCGTCCCTTTGCTACTCCAACGTGGAATCCCCTCCTACCCCTTCTCGTAAAAACACAAAAGAGAATGATGCTCCTCCACTTTACACACGTTATGGCCATTTCCAAACCTTCATCACCGAATCATATTGAACCGTATGCAACAGAAACTACACCTCCCATACTTCTGCTCACGTGTCCTTTGCTTCTGTTCTAACCACTCCACCTTGTATTTTCCTTTCACAAAACAACAGCCCCCCCTAAGCTTGCATGCAAACCTGTACACGTCGTTCACATCTTATCATTATCACTATTTATATATATAGTTGAACATATATACTTGCTCATGCCACCTCCACACCATGCATACGATGCCTCTCAGCACCTCATCCTCCTTCGGACCTAGAACGCGCAGATCCCCTCGATGCCAATCTCCACTCGGTTAATTCCGGCAACCATCTTTGGTTTTACGTTCCCGGACCCTCACACTTCAGTTCTTTGAAGCTTGCACCCGCAAACATTCACCGAAACTCAGCAAATTTGCGTCCATCACTCCTTCATTTCAATGCACTGATGTGCGTTACACCCTATGTAGTCCTAACCTACACGTTCTTCTCGGCCATACACACTCATATCACGCCCCTTTCCAGTATGTGCCTTCACATAGTGATGCTCTTCTGGAATCCCATTTCATGCATCGTCCAACCGCATCTCAGAAAATCAGCGAGAAGAAAAGCCTTCGCAAACCAGGATCACCAAAACTAGGATTTAACCCTTTCGCTATGTATTGATTTTGGGGCTTGCGCTCTTATTTCGGTTTCTGGTTTTTATTTTCTTCTTTTTGAAAAGAGCTATGGCATGTGATATTTATAAGAGAAGAAACTTCAGTGTTAAGGGATAGGGAATGGGTAGTTATAAGATAATATCATCTATGCACGTTTTAGAGTTAAGGTAGCTGTCATATCACATGTACGGTTTGCATTACTTAATAACTAAGGAGTAGCGTTAGTGTTAGGGTAGCTTAAATTTTTAATAAGTAGGCTGCTGTTTGATTAGATAAAACTACGTTTGTACGTTTTTCATTTTAGGGCTACCATGCCCTATTTTCTCCTCCACGTCCCAGCTATGGTAGGTTGTGCACTAGAGGTCCTTCGCATTAATGAAGAGGAGACGTGTGAGAGAAAATGTCAAGGCAGTGGATGGTCTAAATGGTACCTTATTCACAATCTACTCTATGTTTACTTAAGCAAGAAGTATTAGGAAACTAGCCTGCCCTTTGGGAGTGAAATTGTAATGACCCGAAAAATATGAACCAATTTAAAATTTTAAAATTTGGTTAATACCAAAGAATTTGAATAATTGAAATAGCATATTTCAATAAAATAGGAAATTGGGTATAGTATTGCAGTTTGAAATTTTGAATACAAACTTTGTCTGACTGTACCGGGTGGAAAATATAACGGATTTTAGAGAAACTGAAAATATTTAAATCTGTTAATGAATACCTTTCTAACGAATCTGAAAAATCGAAGTTTCATAGCGGGAATCAAAAGTTATGGCCGAATGAATTTTCAGAAAGGTCGCTATATAGCATATATTGCCCTTGAAAATTGATATTTTGCATACAACCTCGGAATTCGTCGAAACCACTTTTGTTGGGTCCAGGATGTCAAACTATTGCTAAGTTTCAAATTTCATAATTTTTGAAGCTAGTATGTGAGCGGGGCAAAAGAAAATGTGATTGGTCAATTTCTGTTAAAATGGGTCGACCTAAAAATGGCCGTTTTTCAAACGAGCTCAGAATTCAACGAAACGGTTTTGTTAGGACCGTATCGTCAAAACAAAGCTAGATTTATTTTTCTGGAATTTTTCGATTCAGTTTGTGGCCCCGGTGTAACACCCCACGTCCGCTATGGTCACTCATTAAGGGAATGCCATAGCATCGGTGGAGTATTTTAGTGAATATAGAACAGAAAAATTACAACAAGACAGATATACTTAGTACTTGAAATTTAAAAATATCATCTCACAACAGCGGAAATAAACATGTCTGGTTACATCATAAAACCACGATAAAAGTCAAGTACAATATCCATCAAAATAAAGAAGTACATAATCCCACTCTCTCATACAATAGCCATAACAAAAGAAAAGATAACTGGATAACTGGAGTTTTACATCTACCCAAGCTCCTAAAGACTGGAACAGCAATCCGATCAAGCTCTACTACCGCTAGGATCCACCGTAGGACCTGAGGGTTGGGAAAAAGATAAAAACAACGGGGTCAGACATAAGTCTGAGTGAGTCCTATAACTTTAACAATACAATCATTAAAGTAACCAGAGAAGACATAAACTTGACCTACGGTAATATCTGGGGATGAATGGCTACACTAAGCAGCTTGGTAGACTTAGGATAAACTAAGATAACCGTCAGGACGCATCTACCCACCCAAAGATAATTACTAACTGCACCACACCAGTCATTCCTACTTAAAGGTTGATCCCTTCCAAGGACTTAGAAAATTTCCCCAGTAGTTTCGTGTACTCCTATCCCACTACATAGGTGTCGTCTGCCCCTATCTCCACTAGGTGTACTCAGTAATTCTTACCCAGTAGTTTCGTGTACCCCTACATAGGTGCCGTCTGCCCCTATCTTCATTAGGTGTACCCACTACTCCCCATCGATCGGCTCCCTACCGTAGATACCCGTGCTGGTCCCACAGTGGGGTGTATCACTCCCCTAAAGTGGCTACCCAATACTAACGGTGCACGACTTTATATCTACACGATGCAACAACGGCTTATCTACCAGCCCGGGCCCACACACGCATATGAAACCCGTTGGACTTGCGTTGCCGCCGCTAACCCGTTTTGGCCTCTTATAATCAAGCCCAATATGTGTGTCCCGTCACTCGACATGGGTCGAGCCCACAAAGATACGTTTGGGATATTGGTTGAAATGGGCCCCCAACAAGCTACCCACCTAAGCTTGTCACATATCTAGTGTATCCCACTTAACCCTTTAATCATGTTTAATTACATGTTTCTCTTGGTTAAGTATTCTAATCGTATTTTCTATTGCCACCCAAGGCAACCCACTAGATTCCACATGCCACCCAAGGCAACCATTAAATTTCCACATGCCACCCAAGGCACCCACTTAACCCCTCATGTCCCACTACATGCTACTATGGTTAAGTGTTTCTTAATTAATTAAGACCGTGATCTCCCATAAAGACCTCCCACATTAGACTGGCTGTTATGACCGCCTGGTTAAGCCGGTAGAATCCGGGCAGTCTTACGTCATAACAGAGTCTAACCTCATGTCTTTACCTTAATCACGTATTTAATTTATGGCTAAGACCTCTCACATTGGGCTGACATTTGTAGCAACTGGTTAAGCCGGTCGGGTCCGGGCAGTTTTACACTACAAATGAGTCCAACCTCGTGTCTTAGTCGATTAATTACACCTAATTAATCACCCCCATATTAATTATCCCTAATTAATATCAAGTTTTCCATAACATGGGTAGACCTAACTCAATAGGTAAATTCCCATGGGGTAGACCTAACTCAATAGGTAAATTCCCACTTATGGTAATTTATTTTTTTATGGTATGCTTAATCATACCCAATCATTCATTTATTAACTTATTTACCAACCCCATCGTTCCCCACGTAAATCGTTCTCATTTCATGACATAATAAAGGGGAAGATCCATCACAAATATCATGGGTTTAGCATATAACTTTGTCATGGGTTAAGAGGATGTCAACTTGCATATATGAGCACATATTAACCCAACTACATTTAACCCAACTTGCATATTATCATACACATGATTTGCATAACATGTTGCATATGAGCTTGCATATTATCATACACATATCTTGCATAACATGTTGAACTTGCATATAGGCATTCTCATAACTTGCATAACATGTTAAACATGCATTTAAGCATACACATAACTTGCATAAGCATTCACATACTTGCATAAGCATCCACATACTTGCATAAGCATTCACATACTTTCATAAACATGCATAACTTGCATATCATGTCATTTAAGCATATACATATCTTGCATAAGCATTCATATACTCGCATAAGCATGCATAACTTGCATATCACATAAATCTTGCATTTAAACATATACATGACTTGCATAAGCATCCATATACTTGCATAAGCATGCATAACTTGCATATCACATTAAACTTGCATTTAAACATATACTTAACTTGCATAACTCACTTTGTTAAACATGCATAATTCCACTCATTAAATATGCATAAATCCACTTGTTAAGCATGCATAAACCAACTTGTTAAACATGCATAAATCAACTTGTTAAACATGCATAAATCAACTTATTAAACATGCATAAATCAACTTATTAAGCATGCATAAACCAACTTATCAAATATGCATAAACATAGAACAACATAGAGTAACATATCATTATAAATGATTCAAACTCACTAATCCGCATTTAAGACCATAAGTCTCATTACACCCAATCTACTTACTTTAACAATTGATGTTAAAGTGATAGAAACTCACCAAACCCAAAATTAACCAACTTATGAAGAGGAATTAGTTGCTAATTATGAAGATGGTGATGATTAGAGAATGATTTGAGAGGGATTAGCTTGAAACTTCCTTCTTAGATTAATGGAGACTCCTTCTAGGATTTAATTTGGCGGCATGAGGCCTTCATTTCTATTTTTAGTATGGATTAAGGTAGGTTTAGGGTGTATTTATAGATTAAGAGAGTGTTTTAGGCCCTTAGATTAACCCTAGATTAATTTAGGTCCGTTAGATTTAGGAAATCTCTAGAACCAAGCCCAGCCCTTAGCCAGAAAACCAGATCTGGTGCACCCAAACTTCTGGCTCGAGACGCCGTGTCGACAGGAAAGTCGACACCCCTGTCGACAGCCCTGTCGACATGGTCAGGGCGGGAATCTTCCCGCCTGGCCCCGCTGGTTCTAATTTAAAATCTGAATTTAAGTTTCCAAAATCTGTTTTTAGCTCTAATCTTTCTGCAAACTTCTTTGGGCCATAACCGGGCCATACGGACTCCGATTATCGAAAACTCGGACTCTATTTCGCGTATTTTTCCGAGACGAACGCAATAACGCAGCCCGTTACCCCCAATTCCCACGTCTGAGATTATTTATCCTGTAATTAGTGAATTTTAGTATTAACTAAAATTCGGGGTGTTACATTCTCCCCTCCTTAAAGGATTTCGTCCCCGAAATCTCTAAGCTAAGGAGAATGCATATCCTACCATCCAAACAACCATCTACTCAAATCATCAACCACGGGCATCCATTGTCCTTAAACAGTTTCTAATGACGTATGAGCATATGCAAACAGTGTGTGTATATGTTCCCTATCTAATGTATGAACATATGCAAACCATGATAGTGCCATGCATCCATTATGTATGCGAGAAAACCCTATCGACACATACAATATCTACATGAGTGCACAATCATTCACCAAAATGCATCATCCATGTGATAACACAACCATTATTCATCCATAAATATATTTTCCTACACACAATTTTATGCAATATGCAATATGTAGTGACTGAGCCGATCTAGTGCCTAGAGTGTGTGTATATGCATCCACGAGCAACCACTAGCAAACACTTGCATCCACTTGCATCCATCAACCATAACATGTCTCAAACACATGTTTCAACCATAGGTTTACCCTATCTAAAGGTAAAAGGTACTAACGAGAGGACATACCAAAGATAAGATAAGTACTAGACAAGCGATAAAGGAGAAAGTAAAGACATACCCTCAAAAAGAAATGGGTACAATGAACGCATCTTCGCTTCCGTCTCCCAAGTTGCGTTGCTCTCATCTTCTCCCCATTGTACTTTGACTAGTTGAACCTCTCTGTTTCTCAACTTCCTAGTCTCTGACCCAAGGATGCGAGTAGGGGCTCGTCGAATAGTCGCATCACGCTCTACCTCTACATCTCTAAGCAAGCTTGGCTCTACCACCTCTGCGGTCTCATGTAAGCACTTCCTCAAATGGGACACATGGAAAACATCATGAACACCACTAAGTCTGTCGGGCAACTCCACCCTATATGCCATCCGTCCAATCCTTTCCTTGATAGGAAACGGCCCAACAAACCTCGGTGCTAACTTCCCAACGGATCCGAAGCGAACAACATTTCTCAACGGAGATACCTTAACAAAAACCATATCCCCAACCTCAAACTCAAGATCCGTCCTTCTCTTGTCCGCATAAGATTTTTGCCTATCCTGCGCTGCTTTCATCCTTCTTCGAATCAAGTCAATCTTCTCAGAAGTCTCCCTAACCATATCGGGCCCAAGCAAGATCTTATCCGTAGATTCCCACCAACATGTAGGTGATCGACAAGGCCTTCCATAGAGAGCTTCGAAAGGAGCCATACCAATACTGGACTGAAAGCTGTTATTATATGCGAACTCTACCAATGGAAGATGCTCTTCCCATGTACCTCCAAAATCTAAGATACAAAGCCTCAAAAGGTCTTCTAGAACACGATTCACCCTCTCAGTCTGGCCGTCCGTCTGAGGATGATATGCAGTGCTCAGACACAATTGAGTCCCCACTGCTTCTTGCAAACTTCTCCAGAACTCGCTAGTGAAGATAGGATCTCGATCACTTACTATGCTAGAGGGTACCCCATGTAATCGAACTATCTCTCGAAGATATACTGAAGCTAGCCATGGAGCAGTCCTCTTTCCCTTCACAGGTATGAAATGGGCGCTTTTAGTAAGTCTATCTACCACCACCCAAATTCCTGTATTACCCTTCCTCGACCTGGGTAACCCGTCAATAAAATCCATCGAGACGCTATCCCACTTCCATTGCGGAACCTCCAATGGGTGAAGCAACCCACCTGGTTTCCTTTGCTCCGCCTTCACTTGCTGGCATACCAAACATCGAGCGACATACTCGGCCACATCTTTCTTCATACCGGCCCAGAAGAAAACCCTCTTCATGTCTTGGTACATCTTATCCCCACCGGGATGAATGGTCATCCTAGAACGGTGTGCGTCATCAAGAATAGCCTTCCTCAAACCCTCGTCTTGCGGTACACAAAGTCTACCATCTCTACGCAAGCACCCCCTATCATCTAGGGTGTACCTACTCAAATGGCTGGACGACTCCCCCCTTATGAGCTTTTCTACTAACTCAACCAACTGTGGGTCGCCCCTCTGTGCTTCTCCAATCCGCCCTAAAAGAGTAGGTCTAACTTCCAAAGAAGCTAGCAAACCGGGTACATAGTCGACGGAAGGTCTGAAATCAAACATCGAGATAAATTCCATGCTTCGTCGTTCCACGAACAATGGACTCAAGGACAACCTCTTCCTGCTCAAGGCGTCCGCCACCACGTTACCCTTGCCAGGGGTATACGTTATCTCGAAATCATAGGATGCTAAGAACTCCATCCACCTTTGCTGTCTTAAGTTTAAATCCTTCTGAGAGAATAAGTACTTCAATGATTTATGGTCAGTGAACAACTCGAATCTCTCACCAAGAAGATAATGGCGCCAAATCTTAAGCGCAAAAACAATAGCGGCCAGCTCTAGATTATGGGTAGGGTAATTTTTCTCATGTGCCCTCAACTGCCTTCCACCATAGGCTATTACCCTTCCCTCTTGCATTAAGACTGCGCCAAGTCCTGTCCCACAGGCATCGGTATAGACAACAAATGACTTGCTCCCATCTGGCAACACTAAAACGGGAGCCGTGGTTAAAGCTCTCTTTAACCGTCGGAACGCATCATCACAATCTACGTCCCAAGTGAAAACAAGATTCTTCTTTGTTAAGCGGGTTAATGGGGCTGATATCTTCGCGAAGTCTTTGATAAACTTCCTATAATAACCCGCCAACCCCAAGAAACTTCTTACTTCAGTAGCATTCTTCGGAACCTTCCAATCCTGAATTGATACTACCTTCGCGGGATCCACAACTACCCTTCCTTGGAGACCACGTGCCCCAAGAACCGTACTTCCTTCCTCCAGAAGTGACATTTAGAGAATTTAGCCTTAAGGCTATGTGCTCGAAGAGTCTTCAACACTTCCCCAAGATGTAGGGCATGCTCTTCTTCACTCTTAGAAAATACTAAGATATCATCCACAAAGACCACCACGAATTTATTAAGGAACTCCCTGAACACCCTACTCATCAAATCAACAAAGTATGCAGGGGCGTTCGTCAACCCAAATGGCATCACCAGCCACTCATAGAAACCATCCGGAGTTCTAAAGGCAGTCTTGTCTATGCTATCCTCAGCCACCCTTAACTGATGAAACCCCGTGGCCAAGTCCAACTGAGAAAATACTGAAGCGCCAACCAACTGATCAAAAAGATCATCTATTCTCGGCAATGGGTGTCTATTCTTCTTTGTGAGCTTGTTGAGTTCTCTATAGTCTACACAAAGTCTGAGGGACCCATCCGCCTTCGTAGCAAATACTACTGGAGCACCCCACTCCGATATGCTCCGTCTTATGAACCCCTTCTCAAGCAACTCCCCTACTTGCTTATGGAGTTCCCTCCTCTCACGAGGAGCCATGTGGCGCACTGGTAAAGATACCGGTTTAGCATTATCCACCAGATATATTCGGAAGTCAATCTCCCGCTTCAGAGGTAAGCCCTTCACCTCCTCAAACACATCCGGATATTCCCGGACCACTCTAACAGATTGCAAACTCTCGACCGAAGCGTCAAGCGATTCAAGATAACTTAGCATAACAGAGTCCATGGGATTACAAGAAATCTCGAGAGTGTTACCCAAGCGGGTCATGAGCCTAACAACTCTCCTTTTGCAATCAAGAACGGCACCATTACTGGATAACCAGTCCATGCCCAAAATCAACCCATAGCCCGTGAAGCCCAATACAAAAGCATCACATCTAAACTCAATGCTAAATATAGAAATCTTCAAACCCAAACATATCATGGACAAATAAGTGGAGCCCCCAATTGGGTTTGAAACAACCAAGGGATCATCTACCAGACTGGTGTCTAAGTGCAGTGACTCAACCAATGATGATGAGATAAACGAATGCGATGCGCCTGAATCAAACAATGTACGGACAGGATGGTCAAATAGAAAAACCAGACTTTCAACGGAAATAGTTCTACCTCTCTCCTGAATCGGTGGAACCGCGAGAGCCTGTACTTGCCCCCTAGCCTGACTCGGTGCCATAAGAGCTTGCACCTGTCCTCCTGAGGTAGATCCCGTCCTTTGCCCTTTCTTAGGGCAATCCTTCACTAAATGCCCTGCTTCGCCACAGTGGAAGCAGCCAGTCTTCTTCTTCTTGCGACAATCCTTGCTTAGGTGGCCAGGTGTCCCACAATTGAAACACTTCTTCTTCTTGCCCTTGCCACCGTTGCCTTTCCCACCTTTGATTTGCTGTTGTTGAGGTCTCTTTTGATCTCCCTTCTTCTCGGGTGCCTTATTAGCATTAGGACACTTCTCTTCCTCATACATGAGTGCCATGTCAACTAGCTTCTCAAAGGTGGCCCCCATAGGGATGTGAGTCATAGCCAACCTATGCATCGGTTCATTCAAGCCTTTCACGAACCTCAAAGCCTTCTTCTCCGGTGTATTAACCATGTCTAGGCCAAACCTTGCCAATTGATTAAACTTGTTAACATATTCCTTCACCGAAAGATTTCCTTGCTTTAGAGTCAAGAATCTTTCCATATACAAGTTTTCCTCCGCCCTTGAGAGAAATTTTGCCACAAATCTTTGCCTAAAATCCGCCCAAGAGTCAACGGGGCGTTCTCCATTAGTGACCTCCCACCAGAACGAGGCCTCTCCCTTCATTAACCAAGCAGCCAACTTGACTTTCTTCCCTTCTTCCATCTCAAAGATATCTATCAACTCTTCCACCTCCTTAAGCCAATCTCTAGCCTCCACAAAAGTTTCAGATCCTTGGAAAGGTTTCCCTCCCATAGCTTTAAATTCCTTGCAAGTCTTAGCAAAAGTATCCGTGCGAGGAGGAGGGGGAGGAGGAAGATCGGGTGCTACGGTTGGTGGAGGAACATTTGCTGGACCCGTAGTGGTGGCCCTAGCCTCCATCAATCTCCTATACCATACTGGTACCGTCACACCCTCCGGAAGATTAAGATTCTCGGCCATGCTGAAACGAAAAAGGAAAGATTCAAAACGGAGAATTCGAAGGATATAGATATGGCTATTGGGGATTATGCTTTTCTTTCAAAAACTTGTCTCTTAAAAGACATGTTTTTGAAAATATCTTTTCCAAAAATGTTTTAGAAAAATAGTTTTCTAAAAATTTTATCTGTTCCGGTAACCTTTGCTCTGATACCACGTGTAACACCCCACGCCCGCTATGGTCACTCATTAAGGGAATGCCATAGCATCGGTGGAGTATTTTAGTGAATATAGAACAGAAAAATTACAACAAGACAGATATACTTAGTACTTGAAATTTAAAAATATCATCTCACAACAGCGGAAATAAACATGTCTGGTTACATCATAAAACCACGATAAAAGTCAAGTACAATATCCATCAAAATAAAGAAGTACATAATCCCACTCTCTCATACAATAGCCATAACAAAAGAAAAGATAACTGGATAACTGGAGCTTTACATCTACCCAAGCTCCTAAAGACTGGAACAGCAATCCGATCAAGCTCTACTACCGCTAGGATCCACCGTAGGACCTGAGGGTTGGGAAAAAGATAAAAACAACGGGGTCAGACATAAGTCTGAGTGAGTCCTATAACTTTAACAATACAATTATTAAAGTAACCAGAGAAGACATAAACTTGACCTACGGTAATATCTGGTGATGAATGGCTACACTAAGCAGCTTGGTAGACTTAGGATAAACTAAGATAACCGTCAGGACGCATCTACCCACCCAAGGATAATTACTAACTGCACCACACCAGTCATTCCTACTTAAAGGTTGATCCCTTCCAAGGACTTAGAAAATTTCCCCAGTAGTTTCGTGTACTCCTAGCCCACTACATAGGTGCCGTCTGCCCCTATCTCCACTAGGTGTACTCAGTAATTCTTACCCAGTAGTTTCGTTTACCCCTACATAGGTGCCGTCTGCCCCTATCTTCATTAGGTGTACCCACTACTCCCCATCGATCGGCTCGCTACCGTAGATACCCGTGCTGGTCCCACAGTGGGGTGTATCACTCCCCTAAAGTGGCTACCCAATACTAACGGTGCACGGCTTTATATCTACACGATGCAACAACGGCTTATCTACCAGCCCGGGCCCACACACGCATATGAAACCCGTTGGACTTGCGTTGCCACCGCTAACCCGTTTTGGCCTCTTATAATCAAGCCCAATATGCGTGTCCCGTCACTCGACATGGGTCGAAGCCACAAAGATACGTTTGGGATATTGGTTGAAATGGGCCCCCAACAAGCTACCCACCTAAGCTTGTCACATATCTAGTGTATCCCACTTAACCCTTTAATCATGTTTAATTACATGTTTCTCTTGGTTAAGTATTCTAATCGTATTTTCTATTGCCACCCAAGGCAACCCACTAGATTCCACATGCCACCCAAGGCAACCATTAAATTTCCACATGCCACCCAAGGCACCCACTTAACCCCTCATGTCCCACTACATGCTACTATGGTTAAGTGTTTCTTAATTAATTAAGACCGTGATCTCCCATAAAGACCTCCCACATTAGACTGGCTGTTATGACCGCCTGGTTAAGCCGGTAGAATCCGGGCAGTCTTACGTCATAACAGAGTCTAACCTCGTGTCTTTACCTTAATCACGTATTTAATTTATGGCTAAGACCTCTCACATTGGGCTGACATTTGTAGCAACTGGTTAAGCCGGTCGGGTCCGGGCAGTTTTACACTACAAATGAGTCCAACCTCGTGTCTTAGTCGATTAATTACACCTAATTAATCACCCCCATATTAATTATCCCTAATTAATATCAAGTTTTCCATAACATGGGTAGACCTAACTCAATAGGTAAATTCCCATGGGGTAGACCTAACTCAATAGGTAAATTCCCACTTATGGTAATTTATTTTTTTATGGTATGCTTAATCATACCCAATCATTCATTTATTAACTTATTTACCAACCCCATCGTTCCCCACGTAAATCGTTCTCATTTCATGACATAATAAAGGGGAAGATCCATCACAAATATCATGGGTTTAGCATATAACTTTGTCATGGGTTAAGAGGATGTCAACTTGCATATATGAGCACATATTAACCCAACTACATTTAACCCAACTTGCATATTATCATACACATGATTTGCATAACATGTTGCATATGAGCTTGCATATTATCATACACATATCTTGCATAACATGTTGAACTTGCATATAGGCATTCTCATAACTTGCATAACATGTTAAACATGCATTTAAGCATACACATAACTTGCATAAGCATTCACATACTTGCATAAGCATCCACATACTTGCATAAGCATTCACATACTTTCATAAACATGCATATCTTGCATATCATGTCATTTAAGCATATACATATCTTGCATAAGCATTCATATACTCTCATAAGCATGCATAACTTGCATATCACATAAATCTTGCATTTAAACATATACATGACTTGCATAAGCATCCATATACTTGCATAAGCATGCATAACTTGCATATCACATTAAACTTGCATTTAAACATATACTTAACTTGCATAACTCACTTTGTTAAACATGCATAATTCCACTCATTAAATATGCATAAATCCACTTGTTAAGCATGCATAAACCAACTTGTTAAACATGCATAAATCAACTTGTTAAACATGCATAAATCAACTTATTAAACATGCATAAATCAACTTATTAAGCATGCATAAACCAACTTATCAAATATGCATAAACATAGAACAACATAGAGTAACATATCATTATAAATGATTCAAACTCACTAATCCGCATTTAAGACCATAAGTCTCATTACACCCAATCTATTTACTTTAACAATTGATGTTAAAGTGATAGAAACTCACCAAACCCAAAATTAACCAACTTATGAAGAGGAATTAGTTGCTAATTATGAAGATGGTGATGATTAGAGAATGATTTGAGAGGGATTAGCTTGAAACTTCCTTCTTAGATTAATGGAGACTCCTTCTAGGATTTAATTTGGCGGCATGAGGCCTTCATTTCTATTTTTAGTATGGATTAAGGTAGGTTTAGGGTGTATTTATAGATTAAGAGAGTGTTTTAGGCCCTTAGATTAACCCTAGATTAATTTAGGTCCGTTAGATTTAGGAAATCTCTAGAACCAAGCCCAGCCCTTAGCCAGAAAACCAGATTTGGTGCACCCAAACTTCTGGCTCGAGACGCCGTGTCGACAGGCAAGTCGACAGGCAAGTCGACACCCCTGTCGACAGGCCTGTCGACAGCCCTGTCGACATGGTCAGGGCGGGAATCTTCCCGCCTGGCCCCGCTGGTTCTAATTTAAAATCTGAATTTAAGTTTTCAAAATCTGTTTTTAGCTCTAATCTTTCTGCAAACTTCTTTGGGCCATAACCGGGCCATACGGACTCTGATTCTCGAAAACTCGGACTCTATTTCGCGTATTTTTCCGAGACGAACGCAATAACGCAGCCTGTTACCCCCAATTCCCACGTCTGAGATTATTTATCCTGTAATTAGTGAATTTTAGTATTAACTAAAATTCGGAGTGTTACACCCGGCAAATTGAAATGTACGTTCAAATTAAATATTGAATGTTTTATATTTTAATTTGAAAAATAACTGACTGTAACAGTCGAATTGGCCAACGAAACATATCCCATTGTGTCCGGAATGGGGGTATTTAGCTAGGGGCGACAGTCGTTGGGTTTGATTTCGAGTCCGTTTGTGAAAACACTATTTAAAATTTCCCATAAAGCTTCGACCAATAAGAATTTTTCTTTTTAAAAAAAATTAAATATCACAAAATCCTAGCCGCCGGAGACGATTTGGACGATCCTCGTTGCTCCGCGCTTCTCCTCCCTTTTCCGACCGCCACAGGCGACGCTAGGCCGCGCCACCACCACCAGTCGACAGCCCTTCGCCTCCTCTCCACATCCGACCAAACGCCGCCCCCTATCGTCAGCTCCTTCGCCTGAACGACATCGAGGAAGTCGTCGACTTCCCAGCACGCCGCCGCCTCGATTCGCTATCGCATCCCCTCAAACCACCAGCGCCGTGAAGCCCTCGTCGCCCCCTTCCACGTCAGCACCGCCGATCATCCCCATACTTCACGGATTTTGAAAAAATCCCAAACCTAGTTTCGAAGAAAAAATAAAGGTACCACCTTTATTATTCAGAATTGAAAATAACACTATAAAGCGTTGCAAAACTTTGAAAAATAATATCTTTTTCGTTCTTTAATGAAATTCGATGAAACAGGAGACACCATGACCGCAAGGAGGCTCTCTACATTCTAGAAGAAGCCGCGGATATTTCTGATCTTCCTAGGATTTTTAGCACTGCAGAAACCAATGTGAGGAATCTAAACTAAATTGTGTGAATGAAATCACGTTGTATAAATTATATAAGCAAAGTGTAAATTATATACGCATTGTATGCCTCATGTACATGTGTTGTATAAGTTATATTAGCGATGTATAAATTATACAAGCGTTGAATGAAACATATATGCTTTGAATTGTGGTGAAATGCAAGTGAATTATAATATTATATATATATATATATATATATATACACTCCCCTCGTCCACAGACCATGGACGATATTTATTACTTGTGATTGACGTGATATTATATGGTATGACGAATGGTTGGAAATAATTGTTTGTGGTTGATTTGATGGTTGAAAAATACCTTTGTGGTTGAAAAATACCCTCTTGTGGTTGAAACAAATTAGAATAGGATTGTGGAATTGAAAATAAAACATGCCGCCTGCGTGCGAACTAGGTGCATGATCCCCATTGTCAAAAACCGCGAGGTTTTAAGGTAGAGCGAGGAGCCGTACTAGGGACGGTCCTAGTTTTAACTACCCTGCCATTATGCTACCGAAATTTTCTGAAATATTCATGTGTTAGAACAATTTTCATTCATTGAAATAAATTACATATGTTGAAACGAATATTCATGTGTTGAGTTGCAGTTCATTCGTTGACTTGAAATTCATGTGTTGAATATTATTTGAATTTAAACAAATGGCTTTAGCGATAAAAATCACATTTTTATATATATACAAACCATAGCGAATATTCATGTGTTGAGTTGCAATTCATTCGTTGAGTTGAAATTCATGTGTTGAATATTATTTGAATTTAAACAAATGGCTTTAGCGATAAAAATCACATTTATATATATACAAACCATAGCGAATATTCATGTGTTGAGTTGTAATTCATTCGTTGAGTTGAAATTCATGTATTGAATATTATTTGAATTTAAACAAATGGCTTTGGCGATAAAAATCACATTTTTATATATATACAAACTATAGAGAATATTCATGTGTTGAATTGAAATTCGTTCGTCGAGTTGAAATTCATGTGTTGAATGTTATCGTAATTTAAAATAAAATGAATAGACAATAAAAACTACATTTTATTGTGAAATGAAGTGTTATAAACATTCACGTGTTGAATAAATATTTTTGACGTTAAAAATATTTCTTTTATCATGTATACGCTTTGATAAAAATACACACGTGTTGAAATAAATAATAGTTTGCTAGAAATATTATTATTAGCTTTGTTCTACATATATATACATGTGTTGAACAGGAAAAAATGGATTAGCTGTAGAGTAAAGAAATTATTTGCGTGCCCGACAAATATGTAAACCTTGATGAGTTGGCTGCGCAATTTTATTTATATATCAACTCCTGTGAATGCCATTGGATGCGGAGTGCTGGTTATTTTGTGTGAAATAATAAATATCGCCATAGGATAGTAACAATTAATTTTGAACTACACTACATGGCATACTTCTTGACGATAGGCATACTTCATCATATTCCACATAAGCAATTGGAGCTTGTGTGACGAGGTGGAAGATTTACCATACGAGCAAGAGGCTTGTATGGCGATGACTATATACTACAGGTTGAACTGATGACTGTTATGGACTATATAAAATATAACGATAAATTGCCAGATTAATAAAAACCCGACACGGGTCTGGAGTTGACAATAATCACGTCTCTCTAGTTATTAGATACAGCACATGAACCATTTATTTCCACACGGAAACGGGGTGACGAGAATTTATTCTCTGGAGTGATTATCTATACATGCTCCCCCGTAAACACCAGAATATATCACTATAAATATGTGGATGCTTTTTAGGATTTATTGGGTACCTAATACGGCCCAATAAATTTCCAAACCCCTCCCCGTACAAAGGAGGTTATGGCGAAATTTTTCGAAATATTAAGGCGTTAGTGAAATATTTGAAGTGAAAACGAAGTTGAAAATATAGAATGAACTATAGTTGGAATTATAGAATGAACTATATTTATATATATAAATATACATAAAATAAAAGGGAAACGAAGCCGTGCAGTTCGTGTTTCGGAATCATAATTTGAAACGATTAGTACGAGAAATCCGACCATCGGATTTTCCCGAAACCGCAACCGCTGGGTTCGCCTTGGAAATATCTTCCCAACGGCACCAACCTTGTAAAAATCCAACGGTTGGATTGTCCGGAATGTTTAATTCAAATCTGAAGAAAAACAGCGCCAAAATCTTTTATATTTATATATAAATATAAATATAATTAAATTAAATCGAATAACGACGCTGTAGTTCGAATTTTGAAACCGTAACTTCAAACGACTAGTAGTGTGGGAGATCCGACCGTCGGATTTTCACGAAACTGGAACCGTTGGGTTCGCTTTGGGAATATCTTCCCATTGATATAGACATTGTGGAAATCCAATGGTTAGATTTTCCGATATATTTAAAACAAATTAGGGGAAAAACAGCGCCAGTGCCACGGCACGACCTGAAACATCGTTTAATTAAATATGGCCATTTTAAATAAATAAAAATGGCGAAAAATTGTTATAAAATATTATAAGCAACATAGATTGCAAATAAACCAATTGGGCTTGAATTGTTTGATATTTGTTGGTTGTATGTGCTTGACACGAAAATAACACTAAAGAACTGAAAGATGGATGTCGAATAATATAACCATGGAAAGAATCGATTTAAATTCTAATAACGTGGATTATTTGAAAAGGCCGAGCTAACCCTCATTTCAAATAATTTATCGAGCGATTTGAATTGAAAAATGCAGTGACGATTCAAGACCGACGATCTTCGTATCGGGTTGATGGGCGCTGCCGAGGTTCCTGACCAGAGTAGCTACCGGAAAGGGGCGGAAGTAGTAGCCGTCTGAACGTATGTGTTGATTGTACGGATATACGAGGAATTGACGCCTCCGGTTTCGTTCAGACCCATAACGAACTTGTAAATGGACTGTGTGTCTGACATTGGATTTTGTTCTATATTGATTGATCTCTGTTAAATATATATCTTTTTGGCGGCGGAGAATTTATTCTTTTGCTTAACGCTCTTCTCTGAGACGTACGAGCTCAGAGGTTATATATCAATGGAAATCAATCGTATGGAGTGGACTGCCTATGTGGCATGCCAAGATGTTGTGATCAAGGCTTCTGTTGCAAAGCAAAGTCTTGTGGATGATGATCAAAGCACGGTCTGCGTGGCCTAGCTTTGTGTGTTTCGTAGATTCGCGAGCCTCACACCCCGGTATGAGTTAAAAAGGGGATACAGACCGCTGGGAGAGCACGACGTTTCTTTCTAGCTATGGTGGTGTCAGTGACTTACCAGCCCTGACATTTATATCTATTTTTCACCTATGTGGTTGTTGGAATGCGAGTCGCCTCGATTATAGGTCTGTTAGGACCGAGAAACGTGTGTTCAGGCATAATTAATCCTCAAACGTAAGAGAGAACCGGCCCAGCCGAATCCAGGGTTGCCCAGAGTGCGTAGTCCTGAGGCATTTGCTAGAATGTCTCGAAGCGGAGAGGAGCTTGCCCATTGCCTCGACTCATGACGGAAATCCAATTCCCAATACGAGATAACGGATTCGATTGTAACTTATATATGGCGACATAATGGCATGGGACACTCATGTCACCTATGATTGATATTTATGATGCTATTCGCTTTTGAAACATATATGCACTAGTAATAATATCAAACGATTTTGCTTTATACGTACCAAGCATATTTGGCCATTATAAGGTTACACTCTATCCTCCGGCTTGCGTTGCATTGTATGATGGGACCTGAGTCTTATAATGGCTTCATTCTTTTTAAAAGCATTGTGTTGTTTTAAAAGAATTTACTTTGTTTTAAATGCACTAGCAATCACTGGAGTAAACCCGTTCCGCGAAAGTGGCGTGGTCCTATGATTTGCTTTTACTGTTGTTTAACTGTTAAATAGATTCCTCATACCAGTCCCCATGACTGACTCGTTGTTTGTTTCACTTTGCAAACGCGGGTGCCCTTATTTTCACACGGGCAGCCTAGTTCACAGGTGACAGGTTGTTTTTGGCTCTGCACTGTTGCATAGAGTGCATTTTTGGCTCATGGCGAGGCTGACTTCACAGAGACGACTTTGACATTTCCCGCCATTACTGTACTTATATTATGATTCCGCCACGGGCGATGCAGACTGATTTACTTTCCGTACTTCTTATTGTATGTATATGTATCCCACCTTCGGCGATGTAGACTGATACCCTTATTATGTCTCACTGCATGTATGTATTCCGCCTCTGGCGATGATGACTGATCACTTCCCTTTTATTTACTAAGTTATATCCTACGCTATGCTATTCTAATGTTATTACATGCTGTGATTCCACTGTCATATCCATGTAAAATTATTCTATTTATTGTTTCTGCTATTATCTGTACTCTGCTATGATGATTAATGTGTTATATTCCAATGATTATCCTTAATACCGCACCTCGGATTTTGGGATCGTCACAGTTGGTATCAGAGCTTTGGTTAATCTTAGCTCCGGTATCTAACACATTAAACACCTCGTCAGAATAGAATCAGTAGAGTTCTAATGCAAGTAGCTCATTAGAGATAGGATTAGCAATGTCCTAGAATGAGCTAAGCAGATTAGCAAGACAATTTGATCAGTACACCATTTCCTTTCCTTATATTTCCCTGCTTTATCATAAATGAAATTATCAAATCTGTGAGCTTGACTCTTTTCTTGCTTATACAGTACTCTTTCTAATGGCTACACGAGCAGCAGCAGCTAGAGGAGGCCGTGGAGGCCGAGCAGGAGTAGCAGGAGGACGAGGGAATATCCTCGTAGTTGTGGAAGGCCCTATTGTTCAGCCACCAGCACCCGAGGACTTCGAGCTAGAGAGAGTAGCGAAGAGGTATAGGAACCTTGGGGGAAAACCCTTTTCTGGCACCGGTACAGTGACAGAGGCTATTGCTTGGTTAAAGACCTGTGAGAAAATCTTTGAAGGCATGGGTTTGGGAACCAACAACAAAGCACGACTAGGTATTTGGCTCCTACAGGAGGAGGCAGAGCTGTGGTGGGATGCCATCACCTCAGAGGATGCAGCAGGTACTGTCAGTACCTGGGAGCAATTCAAAACCATGTTCAACGAGAAGTTTGTACCGGAACAGGCTTTAGGGAGTATGCGGGAGCAGTTTGCTAATCTCCAGCAAGGAGACCTCTCTATCCAGGATTACCTCAATTAATTCACCCAGTTGTCGCGCTACGCCCCAGAGCTCATTATGACTAACAAAGGAAAGAACAAGAGATTTATATTTGGGCTAAAGCGCAAGTACCATGACAGAGCTATGAGCAACATCAAACTCTCCTTCTCAGAATTGGTAGAAATGGCTTGCAATTATGAAGATATGGATGAAAGGCACGCCAGCCAAGACCGCGCCAAAAGCCAAGCTGGAAATAAGTGCAAGGCTTCAGCAGATCAGCCCGAGTCTAGCATTACCGCGGCCGCCACTCAGAAACCTGGAAAGATACCGAAAGGAAATTGCTACAACTGCGGGAAGCCAGGTCATTTTTCTAAGGTGTGCAAAGCCCCGAGGAAGCCAAAGGCAAACCCAGACTCAGCCGATTGCTACAACTGCCATAAGAAAGGGCACTATAGCAGGAACTGTCCTCTGAAGCAGAATGCACAAGTGGCTCATGTGTATGACGGGAAGACCCCGCCAGCTACCACCGATGGATCAGGTAAACCCTACGTTTTGGGAGGTACCCTTACCATTAAAAATATTCCTGTTTCTGTACTTTTTGATACTGGTGCATCTCGTAGCTTCACTTCTGGTAACACTGTTCATAAGTTAAAATTGAAACGAAGAAAGCTTAAAGAACCAATTAAAGTTCAAAACCCGATAGGAGGTTCTGTTAGTCTCAGTTTATACTGCAGAGTGCCTATCTCTTATTCACGTTACAAGTTTCCCATCCACCTAATCGTTATGGACTTGTCTGAATTCGATGTTATTCTCGGTTTGGAATGGTTAACCAAATATAAGGCCGAAGTTAGATGTGCCGAAAGAATCGTTAAAGTCGAAACGAAGCTTGGACCTATATGTATACCATGCCATGGCTCAGAAATTAATAGAACAGAATTTTGGCCTTCTTTAGAAGTTACTCCCCCTTCATTAGAAAAGATACCAGTCGTTAAAAACTATGCGGATGTGTTTGAAGAAGTTGAAAACTTACCGCCGCAACGAGAAATTGAATTTAGAATAGATCTAATTCCTAACGCCCGACCAGTAGTACATCCAATTAGAAGAATGGCCCCGAAAGAAAAAGAAAAGTTAGGTAGTCAAACCAGAGAATTTCTTTGGAAAGGTCTGATCAGACCGAGCTTTTCAGCTTGGGGAGCAGCAGTAGTATTTGTCCCGAAATCAGACGGTACTCTAAGACTTTGTGTTGATTACCGTGATCTCAATAAGCAGACGCTAAAGAACAAATATCCCTTGCTATGTATAGATGATCTGTTAGATCAATTAAATGGAGCAACAGTATTCTCTAGAATGGACCTAGCTACAGGTTTCCACCAATTACATATAGCAGAAGATTGTGTTCCTTTGACAGCCTTCAGGGGTCCCGATTTATTCTACGAATGGTTAGTAATGCCGTTCGGCTTGTGTAACGCTCCAGCATACTTCGTCGATCTTATGAACAGAGTGTTCCATGGTGTATTGAATAAATTTGTGCTAGTCTTCATCGATGACATTTTAATCTACTCCAAGTCGGAAGGCGAGCATGCAAAACATTTAGAACAAGTGTTGAAAATTCTAAGGAGAAATGTCTTGAAAGCTAAATTTTCTAAATGTGTCTTCTGGCAGGATGAAGTTAAGTTCCTAGGCCATGTCGTATCAAAAGAAGGGATTGCTGTAGATCCAAGCAAAATTACAGCGATTCAGAACTGGAAACAACCTACTACCCCCACGGAAGTTCGAAGTTTCCTTGGATTGGCTAGTTACTATCGGAAATTCGTTCAGGATTTTTCAAAGATATCTGGTGTATTGACAAATTTTACAAAGAAGCATGAGAAACTCAAATGGACTCCCGAATGTGAAGAAGCTTTCCAGGAGCTAAAACTGAAGTTGACAACCGCTCCAGTATTGACAATTATAGAAGGCAACCAAGACTTGACTGTATGGACAGACGCTTCTATTAGAGGGCTAGGCATAGTATTAATGCAAAAAGGCCAAGTGGTCGCTTATGCCAGCCGTCAGCTGAAGCCGCATGAAAGAAACTATGCAACTCATTATCTTGAGTTATTAGCTATCGTGTTTGCTTTAAGAATCTGGAGGCATTATTTATTAGGTGAGAAGTTCGAACTATTTACCGATCATCAATCCTTGAAATATTTATTCACTCAGAAAGATCTAAACTTGAGACAACAGCGTTGGTTAGAATTCCTTGCGGCATATGATTGTGAAATTCTATACACTCCAGGGAAAGCCAATGTTGTAGTAGATGCTCTCAGTAGAAAGAATGAAATCATCGCCAGTTTTATCATTACTTCTTCCTTAGAATATAAGATTACTATTCTACAGAAAGACGATGAATTCATTAAAAGGATTAGACAGCGGATCCAGGAAGGAAAACCCTCAGATTTTAGCCTTGATAGCCAAGGGGTCCTAAGATTACGAGGGCGAATTTGTGTGCCTGGAATTCCAGAGCTCAGAAGAGAAATACTTGATGAGTGCCACAAGTCCAAATAAAGTATCCATCCCGGTGTGAGCAAAATGTATAACGATATCAAACGCACCTTTTGGTGGAAGGCAATGAAAAGAGATATTTCATTATATGTTAGTAGATGCCGCACTTGTCAGCTAGTTAAGAGCGATCAGCAGAAATTGGCTGGATTATTACAACCATTAGAAATTCCAGGATGTAAGTGGGAGCAAATTTCGATAGACTTCATTGATGGCTTGCCTCGAGCTAGGAAAGGAAACGACAGTATATGGGTAATCGTAGATCGCTTCACGAAGACTGCCCATTTCATACCCGTCCGATCCAACAGAACGGCTCAAAGTTTAGCACAGATTGACTTCAAAGAAATAGTTAAACTACATGGGATGCCGCTCAACATAGTCAGTGATAGAGATCCCCTGTTTACTAGCAAATTCTGGGAAGCGTTCCAGACAGAATTGGGATCCAAATTAAATCTAAGCACCGCTTATCACCCACAGACAGATGGCCAAACTGAGCGGGTGAATAGAATCCTAGAAGATTTACTACGGGCTTGCGTTATTGATTTCGGAGGCTCATGGGAACTTATATTTAGCCGAATTCTCTTATAACAATAGCTATCAAGCAAGTTTGGTAATGTCCCCATTTGAAGCATTATATGGTAGACCGTGCAGATCTCCCGCATGTTGGGTAGAACCTGGCAACAGACTTGTGTTAGGGCCCGATATGATTTAAGAAGCATCAGATAAAGTCGATTTCATTAAGAAGCGACTAAAAACCGCACAGAGCCGACAGAAAAGTTATGCTGATGCGAGAAGAAGGGATATAACGTTTGCCGTTGGCGATTATGTTTATTTAAGAGTTTCTCCAATGCGGGGAGTAATCAGATTTGGCAAGACTGGGAAGTTGGCACCGAGATTTATTGGTCCCTTTCCTATACTTGAACGGATTGGAACTCTTGCATATAGGGTTTCATTACCTGATTGGTTGCCTGGTGTACATGATGTGTTCCGCGTGTCTCAACTCAGAAAACATGTTCATGATCTAGATCTTGTTGTGGAAGAAGCAGCGCAACAGGATATTGACATAACTCCAGAATTAGCACTCAGAAGAGAGCCATTAAAGATAGTTGGCAAAGAAACTAGAGAGCTAAGGAGCAAAAAGATTCATTTAGTCAAAGTGCAGTGGAGTAGTGATCCTAGAGACTGTACTTGGGAGACTGAGGAAAGCATTAAACAAGCCTACCCCAAATGCAGAGCGGACATCTCTGACTAACTTCGGTGCAAGGTAACTTTACAATACTTTGCATTTACATTTTATTTCCTATTTAGCTATAATTTCCTTTTCGAGGACGAAAAGTTTTAAGTGGGGGAGATTGTAATAACCCGGAAAATGAGAACCAATTTAAAAATTTTAAATTTGGTTAATACCAAAGAATTTGAATAATTGAAATAGCATATTTCAATAAAATAGGAAATTGGGTATAGTATTGCAGTTTGAAATTTTGAATACAAACTTTGTCTGACTGTACCGGGTGGAAAATATAACGGATTTTAGCGAAACTAAAAATATTTAAATCGGTTAATGAATACCTTTCTAACGAATCTGAAAAATCGAAGTTTCATAGCGGGAATCAAAAGTTATGGCCAAATGAATTTTCAGAAAGGTCGCTATATAGCATATATAGCTCTTGAAAATTGATATTTTGCATACGACCTCGGAATTCGACGAAACCACTTTTTTTGGGTCCGGGATGTCAAACTATTGCTAAGTTTCAAATTTCATAATTTTTGAAGCTAGTATGTGAGCGGGGCAAAAGAAAATGTGATTGGTCAATTTTTGTTAAAATGGGTCGACCTAAAAATGGCCATTTTTCAAACGAGCTCAGAATTCGACGAAACTGGTTTTGTTAGGACCGTATTGTCAAAACAAAGCTAGATTTATTTTTCTGGAATTTTTCGATTCAGTTTGTGGCCCCGGCAAATTGAAATGTATGTTCAAATTAAATATTGAATGTTTTATATTTTAATTTGAAAAATAACTGACTGTAACAATCGAATTGGCCAACGAAACATATCCCATTGTGTCCGGAATGGGGGTATTTAGCTAGGGGCGACAGTCGTTGGGTTTGATTTCGAGTCCGTTTGTGAAAACACTATTTAAAATTTCCTATAAAGCTTCGACCAATAGGAATTTTTCTTTTAAAAAAAAAATTAAATATCCCAAAACCGTAGCCGCCAGAGACGATTTGGACGATCCTCGTTGCTCCGCGCTTCTCCTCCCTTTTCCGACCGCCACAAGCGACGCTAGGCTGCGCCACCACCACCAGTAGACAGCCCTTCGCCTCCTCTCCACATCCGACCAAACGCCGCCTCCTATCGTCAGCTCCTTCGCCTGAACGACGTCGAGGAAGTCGTCGACTTCCCAGCGCCGCCACCGTCTCGATTCGCCATCGCACCCCCTCAAACGACCAGCGCCGTGAAGCCCTCGCCGCCCCCTTCCACGTCAGCACCGCCGATCATCCCCATACTTCACGGATTTTGCAAAAATCTCAAACCTAGTTTCGAAGCAAAAATAAAGGTACGATCTTTATTATTCAGAATTGAAAATAACACTATAAAGCGTTGCAAAACTTTGAAAAATAATATCTTTTTCGTTCTTTAACGAAATTCGATGAAACAGGAGACACCGTGACCGCAAGGAGGCTCTCTACATTCTAGAAGAAGCCGCGGATTTTTCTGATCTTCCTTGGATTTTTAGCACTGCAGAAACCAATGTGAGGAATCTAAACTAAATTGTGTGAATGAAATCGCGTTGTATAAATTATATAAGCGAAGTGTAAATTATATACGCGTTGTATGCCTCATGTACATGTGTTGTATAAGTTATATTAGCGATGTATAAATTATACAAGCGTTGAATGAAACATATATGCTTTGAATTATGGTGAAATGCAAGTGAATTATAATATTTTATATATATATATACTCCCCTCGTCCACAGACCATGGACGATATTTATTGCTTGTGATTGACGTGATATTATATGGTATGACGAATGGTTGGAAATAATTGTTTGTGGTTGATTTGATGGTTGAAAAATACCCTCTTGTGGTTGAAACAAATTAGAATAGGATTGTGGAATTGAAAATAAAACATGCCGCCTGCGTGCGAACTAGGTGCATGATCCCCATTGTCAAAAACCGCGAGGTTTTAAGGTAGAGTGAGGAGCCGTACTAGGGACGGTCCCGGTTTTAACTACCCTGCCGTTATGCTGCCGAAATTTTCTGAAATATTCATGTGTTAGAACAATTTTCATTCGTTGAAATAAATTACATATGTTGAAACGAATATTCATGTGTTGAGTTGCAGTTCATTCGTTGAGCTGAAATTCATGTGTTGAATATTATTTGAATTTAAAAAAATGGCTTTAGCGATAAAAATCACATTTTTATATATATACAAACCATAGCGAATATTCATGTGTTGAGTTGCAATTCATTCGTTGAGTTGAAATTCATGTGTTGAATATTATTTGAATTTAAACAAATGGCTTTAGCGATAAAAATCACATTTTTATATATATACAAACCATAGCGAATATTCGTGTGTTGAGTTGCAATTCATTCGTTGAGTTGAAATTCATGTGTTGAATATTATTTGAATTTAAACAAATGGCTTTAGCGATAAAAATCACATTTTTATATATATACAAACTATAGAGAATATTCATGTGTTGAATTGAAATTCGTTCGTCGAGTTGAAATTCATGTGTTGAATGTTATCGTAATTTAAAATAAAATGAATAGACAATAAAAACTACATTTTATTGTGAATATGAAGTGTTAAAAACATTCACGTGTTGAATAAATATTTTTGACGTTAAAAATATTTCTTTTATCATGTATATGCTTTGATAAAAATACACACGTGTTGAAATAAATAATAGTTTGCTAGAAATATTATTATTAGCTTTGTTCTGCATATATATACATGTGTTGAACAGGAAAAAATGGATTAGCTGTAGAGTAAAGAAATTATTTGCGTGCCCGACAAATAGGTAAACCTTGATGAGTTGGCTACGCAATTTTATTTATATATCAACTCCTGTGAATGCCATTGGATGCGGAGTGCTGGTTATTCTGTGTGAAATAATAAATATCGCCATAGTATAGTAACAATTAATTTTGAACTACACTACATGGCATACTTCTTGACGATAGGCATACTTCATCATATTCCACATAAGCAATTGGAGCTTGTGTGACGAGGTGGAAGATTTACCATACGAGCAAGAGGCTTGTATGGCGATGACTATATACTACAGGTTGAACTGATGACTGTTATGGACTATATAAAATATAACGATAAATTGCCAGATTAATAAAAAACCCCACATGGGTCTGGAGTTGACAATAATCACGTCTCTCTAGTTATTAGATACGGCACATGAACCATTTATTTCCACACGGAAATGGGGTGACGAGAATTTATTCTCTGGAGTGATTATCTATACATGCTCCCCCGTAAACACCAGAATATATCACTATAGATATGTGGATGCTTTTTAGGATTTATTGGGTACCTAATACGGCCCAATAAATTTCCAAAGCCCTCCCCGTGCAAAGGAGGTTATGGCGAAATTTTTCGAAATATTAAGGCGTTAGTGAAATATTTGAAGTGAAAACGAAGTTGAAAATATAGAATGAACTATAGTTGGAATTATAGAATGAACTATATTTATATATATAAATATAAATAAAATTAAAGGGAAACGAAGCCGTGCAGTTCGTGTTTCGGAATCGTAATTTGAAACGATTAGTACGAGAAATCCGACCATCGGATTTTCCCGAAACCGCAACCGCTGGGTTCGCCTTGGAAATATCTTCCCAACGGCACCAACCTTGTAAAAATCCAACGGTTGGATTGTCCGGAATGTTTAATTCAAATCTGAAGAAAAACAACGCCAAAATCGTTTATATTTATATATATATATAAATATAATTAAATTAAATCGAATAACGACGCTGCAGTTTGAATTTCGAAACCGTAACTTCAAACGACTAGTGTGGGATATCCGACCGTCGGATTTTCACGTAACTGGAACCGTTGGGTTCGCTTTGGGAATATCTTCCCACTGATATAGACTTTGTGGAAATCCAACAGTTAGATTTTCCGATATGTGTAAAACAAATTAGGGTAAAAACAGCGCCAGTGCCACGGCACGACCTGAAACGTCGTTTAATTAAATATGGCCATTTTAAATAAATAAAAATGGCGAAAAATTGTTATAAAATATTATAAGCAACATAGATAGCAAATAAACCAATTGGGCTTGAATTGTTTGATATTTGTTGGTTGTATGTGCTTGACACAAAAATAACACTAAAAAACTGAAAGATGGATGTCGAATAATATAACCATGGAAAGAATCGATTTAAATTCTAATAATGTGGATTATTTGAAAAGGCCGAGCTAACCCTCATTTCAAATAATTTATCGAGCGATTCGAATTGAAAAATGCGGAGACGATTCAAGACCGACGATCTTCGTGTCGGTTGGATGGGCGCTGCTGAGGTTCCTGACCGGAGTAGCTACTGGAAAGGGGCGGAAGTAGTAGCCGTCTGAACGTATGTGTTGATTGTACGGATATACGAGGAATTGACGCCTCCGGTTTCGTTCAGACCCAGAACGGACTTGTAAATGGACTGTGTGTCTGACATTGGATTTTGTTCTATACTGATTGATCTCTGTTAAATATATATCTGTCTGGCGGCGGAGAATTTATTCTTTTGCTTAACGCCCTTCTTTGAGACATAGGAGCTCAGAGGTTATATATCAATAGAAATCAATCGTATGGAGTGGACTGCCTATGTGGCATGCCAAGATGCTGTGATCAAGACTTCTATTGCAAAGCAAAGTCTTGTGGACGATGATCAAAGCACGGTCTGCGTGGCCTAGCTTTGTGTATTTCGTAGATTCGCGAGCCTCACACCCCGGTATGAGTTAAAACGGGATACGGACCGCTGGGAGAGCACGACATTTCTTTCTAGCTATGGTGGTGTCAGTGACTTACCAGCCCTGACATTTATATCTATTTTTCACCTATGTGGTTGTTGGAATGCGAGGCGCCTCGATTATAGGTCTGTAAGGACCAGGAAACGTGTGTTCAGGCATAATTAATCCTCAAACTTAAGAGAAGACCGACCCAGCCGAATCCAGGGTTGCCCAGAGTGCGTAGTCCTGAGGCATTTGCTAGAATGTCTCGAAGCGGAGAGGAGCTTGCCCCTTGCCTCGACTCATGATGGAAATCCAATTCATAATACGAGATAACGGATTCGATTGTAACTTATATATGGCGACATAGTGGCATGGGACGCTCATGTCGCCTATGATTGATATTTATGATGCTATTCGCTTTTGAAACATATATGCACTAGTAATAATATCAAATGATTTTGCTTTATACGTACCAAGCATATTTGGCCATTATAAGGTAACACTCTATCCTCCGGCTTGCGTTGCATTGTATGATGGGACCTGAGTCTTATAATGGCTTCATTCTTTTTAAAAGCATTGCATTGTTTTAAAAGAATTTACTTTGTTTTAAATGCACTAGCAATCACTGGAGTAAACCCGTTCCGCGAAAGTGGCGTGGTCCTATGATTTGCTATTATTGTTGTTTAACTGTTAAATAGATTCCTCATACCAGTCCCCATGACTGACTCGTTGTTTGTTTCACTTTGCAAACGCGGGTGCCCTTATTTTCACATGGGCAGCCTAGTTCACAGGTGATAGGTTGTTTTTGGCTCTGCACTGTTGCATAGAGTGCATTTTTGGCTCATGGCGAGGCTGACTTCACAGAGACGACTTTGACATTTCCCGCCATTACTGTACTTATATTATGATTCCGCCACGGGCGATGCAGACTGATTTACTTTCCGTACTTCTTATTGTATGTATATGTATCCCACCTTCGGCGATGTAGACTGATACCCTTATTATGTCTCACTGCATGTATGTATTCCGCCTCTGGTGATGATGACTGATCACTTCCCTTTTATTTACTAAGTTATATCCTACGCTATGCTATTCTGATGTTATTACATGCTGTGATTCTGCTATCATATCCATGTAAAATTATTCTATTTATTGTTTCTGCTATTATCTGTACTCTGCTATGATGATTAATGTGTTATATTCCAATGATTATCCTTAATACCGCCCCTCGGATTTTGGGATCATCACAGAAATGCTTGTACACATTCTTAACAGCTAAGGAAAAGAAGATATACTATATATGTATACATTTTTAAGCTAGAAAATGTGGTATTCCACTACGTATAATCCTATTCAAAATATAAATTGTCATGGATAGAAAAAAAAGTACCATCGTATTAAGCGGTGTGCCACGATCCCAAAAATATAATAATGCCGGTAGATTGACTCATATTTTGAAATTCCGAAATACCGATACGGGGTACACAATACTCCATATAAAAAGTTGCATATTTAATTAATTAAAAATTACAGTAAAATTCTAAAAATTAAATTATCGCTGCGCCTCAAAAGAACCTTGTCCCAATTTGCACCAGATATCAAGTTATATTCAAATAACTGTTACGGTCGATATACGCTTCTACAACGACTTTTTGAATATTTGATTTGGACATATCTTGCAACATATTTAACGAAATCTCTATTTTTCACTTCTGTTAGAAAGATACAGTTCAACAGATTCCAACGTTTCTTGTTTCGAAGAGATCTGATTCAAAACGAGTCTGGTACACTCAGTTGAAGTTCAGAACGTTAAATTACGAACTGCAGAGTCGTTATGAGCTCGATTATAATTAATATATATTTTTATACGTTCAACTTCGTTTTAAATTAATATATAAATCCATTTATATTTCGAAATCAATATTTAAACTGTTTTAAATATTTAAATATGAACCGACAAAATGCGGGACGTTACAGTTGGAGTTCTTTTGGAGTTCGTGACGTTAAACAGGTAATTCAAGAATTAAATAATATATATAGCCTATAAAAGTGGATAAAACCCTAATCTCCTATCAGATTTCGCCGCTGCCACTTTCTAAAACGAATGGCCAAAACACTCCGATTCAAATCCATTAAGATCTCCAAATCTGCTCAGCGATTCAAGGAACTTTCTAATGCAAAAAAGATCAGCTCTTCAAACTCTATCTTCCCAGTAGCTGTGATCAAAAATCTCGAAGTGTGGTGGTTGATTTTGAGCTGCAAACAACAGCAGTTCGAGAGGGTTTTTAGCCCTGTACGGATCATCGAACTCGACGCCATGGGGGGCGTGGAAAGAAGGCGCGACGGCGGAGGTTTGGGGGAAGTCTAATGGAAGACCGACGGCCCCTGGTGGCTGATGGAGGCGATTTTTGAAGTCGACATTTAGGTTTTATTACGGGTCAGGCTAAAACAAAGAAGACGTGGTTTTTTTGCAGAAGGTGATTAACTAATTTAATTAATTAGTTTATTAAATAATTTAGTTTTAGTTATTAACGTAGTTAGCATTGATATATTTCAGGTTTTTGAAAAATATATAAAGCATTGATTTATTTTCAGTTTTAAAAATAAATTAATATTGTAAAAAATGTGCTATTTTTTTATATGTAAAGCAATGTAATAAAAAAATATGATTTAAAATATATATATAGCATAATAAAAATGGGATTTTTTCATATATATAGCTTAAGTAAAATTATGATTTTTAAAATATATGTAGCATAATAAAAATGGGACTTATATATATATAAATATATATATATATACAGCTTAAGTAAAAATGTGATTTTTTTAAAAAATAAAATAAAATAGCTTTGTGTTAAAAATATGGATTTTTATAGAAATAGCTTTGTAAATTAAAAATATGATTTTTATAAATAACTTTGATGTAAAAATGTGGTCTTTATATATATAGCTTAAATAAAAAATATGAATTTTATATAAATGAATTTGTTTTAAAAATATGATTTTTTTTTAAATAGAACGAGCATTGTGTAGAAACGTAATTTTTATATAAAATACCATTGTAATTGAAATGTAATTTTTATGTTGAAAAATCGTTGTTTTTAAATATTTGAAAGCATATAATAAAATTAGAATTTATATATGAAAAGCATATAATAAAAATGGAATTTTCATATACGAAAAACATAGTTATTAGAAATGAATTCTTATATGAAAAGCATTGTTTTTAAAATGTGATTTTATTTAATATATATAGCGTTGATTGAAAATGTGATTTTTAAAATGTAAACATTGTATTAAAAATATGATTTTTAATATAAACTACGTGACACAGATTACGTTGGAATCACGATGAAGAATGCAACATGGTGGAGCAAATCCAAACTATTCAGAAATTCAGAAATAAAACTGGCGGAGTAGAAAACAAAGGCGAGAACTCTTTCTCACTTGATTTATATTACAGTTAAATATATACTAGGATGCAAACGGTGCTTAGTAGCACCCGACACTATTTATTGTAAAAACCATGATTGTTTGTTTAGATTGAATTGACTGTATTATGTATTGATGGTGATGTTGAAATGTTAAAGTATTAAAAATAATTTAATATCATTTTATGGTAGTTGATATTAAATTATAAATATTCTTTTATAATTTTAAATAGTGAAATTTGGTTCATTAGAAAAAAAATTCAAATTGAATTAGAACGGGTTAAAATTATTAACCAGTGATTATTTTAAATAGACTGTTGTTGTTTGAAAACCCCACACGGTTATTGGGATGATATTTGACACACTATTCCCAATATTTAGTTGCATGTCAATCGTTGGATTGAAAGGCTGTGATGAGCGTTATTTATTTATTTTAATGCTCACACAGTTTTAAATTTCACTTTGGATGTGAATGGACTGTTGTATGAAATCCATATAACTGAAATTATACGGTAATTGATTGAGTCGCATTTCGATTCAGAAATAAAAAATATTTTAAAATAAAGAATATTTTAAAATAAGAAATATTTTAAAATAATGTATATTTCATATAGAATATTCTTGTGTTTAATAAAATGTCTGAACAGTAAAAATATCATTTTTATTGAATGTATATTTCATATAAAATATTCATGTGTTGAATAAAATATTTGAACAAAAAAAATAACATTTTTATTGAATGTATAAACTATATAAAATATTCATGTTTTGAACAAAATGTTTGAATAATAAAAACAATTAGGTAGTAAAATGCCATTTTTAACCCGAACGGGTTTATCGATCGATTTTATTCATTTTATAATGAATATCTACAAGAAGTGATTTCAAAATCTAATATTTTGAAAATATTATCATTTTATTATTATAATGATATAGAATATTCAATTTTGATTTGAAATTGAAAATGAAGTTGAAATCATTTCAAAACGAATTTATAAATATTTTATAAAATACATTTTAAATGGAAATCAATGAAATATATAATATATATACATATATATTATATAATGGCCTGAATTGAACGAGCCGTGCAGCGACCGTTTGCGAATTTCGACCATTGACTTCAAATTGATGTAGCGGGAGATCCGACCGTCGGATTCTCCTAAAACTAGAACTGTTGAGTTCGTATCGAAAAGAGCTTTCCAATGAATATAAGAAATTTGAAATCTAATGGTTGGATTTGGAATTATGTCCAAATCAAATTTGGTAAAGGTCGTTATGGATGCAGTTCGGTGGCCGTTATTGGAAACCGACTGTACGGGCCTTGAAAAAATTATTAAAAATAGCGGAAAATTATATAAAATCATAATAGGTGATTTGAAAAGATTTTGGGTGAAAAATTCCAATTTTATAAAGATAAAAATATATTTTTATCGAAATGAACTAGTTATTAACTAGTATAATAATCCAATGTTTTTAAATAATAAATAAATTAGGTTTGAAATGGTTTTATTATAATCAAAGTTTTCCAACATTAAAATTGGAATAGATTGAATAGAAATTATCTTTGGAATATTTCAATATTGCATTCCGTGATTATACGGATATTGTTGAGGAATTTGGAAGATATATATATATATATATATATATATATATATATATATCGTTATTCCCAATACGATATTTATTGATTTCAGAATTTGATATTGAATATAAGCCGATATAATTTCTATTCATAGCCTTTTATTTAATTTCAAATTGGATTTTGGGTTTGTCGTGAATGGTGTCTTCAATAACGTTGTTCTTAAACCCTGTATGAAAAGAATTAATCTTTTAATTAAGATTATTAGAGTTTCCAGTTATATTTAGTAATTGGAATAAAATGAAATGTGAATTGGGTTATTGTGAACTGTGTTTTTAACGACATTCGTTCTTTAACCTGATTAACAATGAAAAATAATTTGGAATTTATAAATCTTTTATTTAGATTTAAATGGAAATTTTCCAAAGTAAAGTTTCCCAATTTAATATATTAAATTGGAATTGAATGAGATTCGATTTGGTAATAATCAAGATGAGCTTCTATAAAACAAGATCATGACTATATATGGAATTTAAAAGGCCTTCCACTATTCCATTTATATTATTAGTCTGATACGGGAATTTATATCGATTATACACTGTTATGATTTCCGTGTAGATTCCGTATTTAATGGAAGATGATTTTGGGTTTATCGTGAACTGTGTTTTAAATGACATTGGTACTTTAACCCAGTTAAAGACAAGATTAATTTATTAAACTTGAATAATCATAAAAAAATAAATGATTTTTGACATTAAAACTAAACTAGAGTTTTAATGAATCTTTAACTGGACTAAAATGAAAAAGAGATAATTAAATTTATCGAATTCTTGAAATGATCGAAAATGGAGTACCGCCAGTTTTACTCCAGGCGGTAGTTAAATCTTTAATTAGATTTAAATGAGAAATGGTAATTAAATTTATCGACAATGCAGTGGGTGTTAGATATGGAGTACTACCAGTTTTTCTCCATGGGATGAATAGGTTGGGATTGGAAAATAATAAATGATTACTTCGGTAAGGCACGATAATCCCGACTAGTTAGTAAAATCTTTTGAAATTGATATCCAAAAGAAGATTAAAGAATAAATTTAAAAGAATTTATCTTTGATAAAATTAATGGGAACCTTTCCCTAAAAAGTTGAATATTGGAATAAAAGAATATTCTGAATTGGAATGAGGCGTATGATATTTTTTTATAGCACTGGATTATTAATTATAAAATACGCAAGTTATTCGGAAAGACCGGGTTTATCCCATTCGGAATAACTGATACGACGGCCAAATGTCGATGATGAAGATGGTGATTGAAGACCAGAGTTCTTCACATTGTTTGGATGGTTACCGATGTCTTGATTGGGTTGTACACCAAAGACAAGGTAATAAGTAGTGATCGTTCAGACGTACTTAGGGATCGACGGATATATGAGGACCTCTCTCCTTTATTGGACATATGAGACGAGGAAAAAGGTGCCTCCGGATGCGTTCAGATCCAGAACGGACGTGTAAATGGATGTGTGTCTGACATTGGATTTCATTGTATGCTAATTGATTTCTATTAAATATATAAATATGTTTGGTGGCGGAGAATTTATTCTCTTGCTTAACTCCCTTCTCTTAGACGTACGAGATTAGAGGTTATATATTGATAAACATCAGTTGCAAGGCGTGAATTATCAGTGTGGCATGCCAAGATGCAAATGATCAAGGCTTTTGTTGAAAAGTAGAGTCTTCTAGATGATGATCAAAGAACAGCTTTAGTTAGCATAGCTTTGTGTATGTCGATACTTCGTGAGTCTCACACCCCGGTATGCACCAGAAACGAGAGAGGACTGCAGGGAGAACATGCATTTCTTTCTAGCTAGGAGTGGTGTCATGGTATGGAGCCTAGACATTTTACTTATGTGGATGATAGAATAAGGCGTCTCGGATATTGAGTCCTTAGTGGCTCAGATTTTATGCCTCATAAGGCAGGGAAATGTATTGTTCAAGAATTATTAATCCACTAAAGTATTTGTGGACCGGCCCTGAAGATCCAAGGTGCAGTTGCGATTGATCCTGAGACACGGGCTAGATTGTCTCGAATCCGGTAAGGACGATCCCTTGCCTTAGTCCATAAATGGAAATCCAACTTCCAATACGACATTGTGCAGTTTTGATTGTAGAACTAGTATGGCGGCATGACATATGTTACCCATGCCGTCTATGATTGATACATTTATATTCGAGTTATTTTTGACACTATACACTTATAGTAATATCAAAATGATTTTATTTAAACATACCAAGCATGTTTGGCTACTATAAGGGAAAACTCTATCCTCTTGATTGTGTTGCATTGTGTGATGGGTCCTGAGTCTTATAAAAGCTTCATTTTTACAAAAAGCATTGCATTGTTTTATTTTAAACTAAGACTCATGTGAAGAAAAACTGTTCCGTGTTGTACAGCGTGGTTCCATGATTTCCCCACTTTTAAAGCAAAGATTTAATAACTGTTTTAGTTCTGACACCAGTCCCATGACTGACGTGGAGTTTATTGTTTCTACCTAAACTCTGGGTGCCCATATTTTCCACATGGGCAGTCAATAGTTTTGGTTTTGTAGGTTACTTCTTTTCTAGGATCCTGGATTTACAGCTGGGACTATATTCGGAAAGTTTTGTATCCATATATCTCTTTCAGTTATATTTGTTAATGCATTTCCACTACGCACTGTATTATATTTTCCGCTGCTTTGTAATTTATTAAATCTCTGATATTGTATTTCCAATGTGTAATATTTATTCGTACTCTGGAACTCTGATGAAAATTATTGTAATAACAATGAAATGTTCTATTATTTGTGTTCTGATGCGTCGTGTTCTCAACTCAATCCGGGCTTTCCCGTAAGGGGAAGTTTTGGTCGTTTCATAGTCTCTACTCTGTTAGCTGTAAAGTTATTTTTATCCATTCTAAATTTATGATTAATACGGAGAAGACAACGATGACAGTCAAATCAAGAAATGTTTTTCCTATACTTTAATGAAAATGCCCGTGTCTCCTCCATACAATGAGGACAAGCTAGACGTCCAGTAGTGCTCCAACCTGAAAGCATGCCATACACGAGAAAATCACAAATAGGCCATAATACAGAAGCAAACATACGAATTTTTCTCTCTCTAAATGTCGTATGTTTCAACTCCTTCATGCCAGGGTGTTTTCAACTCTTCAATCAACGGTTGTAGATAAACATCAATTCCTTATGTCGGATCATCAGGACCAGGGACGATAACTGTTAAAAACATATACGGATTTTTCATACACATCCATAGAGGTAAGTTATAAGGAGTAACAATGATAGGCCATGATGAATATTTACTACCAAACTGAGAAAATGGCGAAAATTCATCCGTGCATAAACCGAGCCTAACATTACGGCTCTCGGCAACAAATTCAGGATAAGTCCTATCAAAGTGTTTCCATGCTTCACCATCAGATGGATGTATCATAGTTCCTTCTTCTGATGTTCTCATGCTATGCGATCGCATATGACACGTTGTAGCAGAAGATGCATATAGCTGTTGAATTCTATGAGTTATGGGTAGATAATGCATTCTTTTATATGGAACTTCTTTTCCTTTCTTTTTCCTTGGTTTATATTTATCTTCACCGTAAAATTTGCATTTTCTACGGTGAGCGTCTTCTTTCCAATACAACATGCAACCTTTAACACATGTATCCATCTTATGATATGGTAGTCCAAAAGCAGACATAAGTTTTTTCACTTTATAATGACTATCGCACATCAAATTATTGGGCGGCACATGTCGTTTTGCAGTTAGTACAATTGTTGTAAATGCTGCTTCTATAAGATTGAATTTTGATTTCATAGTGATGAATTCGGCGGTTACAAACAATTTGGTTCTGCTTCTACACCCTTCCCACAACGACCTCTTAGCAGAATTCAATAAATCATTAAAAAAATTCGCTTCCACTGTTGGTTCTTCAACATTTCCAATCTCACTGTCGCCTTGCTCAATGTTAGGAAATATTGATCGTGCTACATCTTGCACCATATTTTCTATCGGATTCGGCATTGTATTATCGTTCATCATTGTACTATCATCCTCTACCACTACAGGGTTTGACGTAGGTTGAACAAGTTCTCCATGACGATCCCATAAGTGATAATTCGACACAAAACCAAATTTATACAGATGTACTTCTACTACTTCTGGCTTCCAATGCTTCAGATGTCTGCGCTTACTACACGGACAACGAATGTCTATGTCACTCCGATTATTAGATTTAGCGAATCTATTAAATTCTTGGACTCCATTACAAAAATGTTCCTTTATCGACCCTTTCTTACCGGTTCGGGGTTGATACATCCAACCGTGATCACGAAAATAATCGAACATTTTCCTGATTTGCAACAAATATGTTATAAAGTTCGATCGAACGTAACACTTTATACTATTTTAAATCTTGCAAAATTTCATTTATAACTATTGCATGTTTTCGGTTTTTTTGTTTATTTCTTTTTTACTTTGACGGCCGATCTACCTACTTCCCATTACAAATATAATAACATAAGCTTATTTTATAAATCATTTCAGGTTAAGCAGTTCAACAAAATTTCGGTAGCACTTCCCTTTGGTCCCTGTATCGCACACAAATGAGTGTACACAGGGAACAAAAAGGAAGTGCCATCGAAACTTTGTTAACCGTTTAAATTGAAATGATTTATAAAATATGCTTACGTTATTATATTTGTAACTTGTCCAATACTAGGACAAATCCAATGAATATTGTATCAGATGAATATTGATTTCCATTTTATGTAAAAATGAATACCTATATAATGATCATATACAACACCTATCGGACGGGGCCAATTTCATCTAAGGGGTTCACATAAGTAGTCAAAAAAACATTCAACCTAAGTTTGAACCAAAAAACAATACAAATGAAAAAAGTGCGCTTTGGGATTTTTTGCGCTTCACTAATAGGTGTGCCTTAAACTTCAAAAAAGCTCCTTAGTTGCGCCTTGCGCCATTTTCCGTCTATGCTTGCACGTTAACTAAATAGCGTTTATATAATATTTTTCAGTACTTTCAATTTGTAAAATAACATGACATTGATATTATGAAGTATAAATTAGTTTTAGTTAATTAAAATTTAAGTATAAATTATGAAGTTAATTTTAGTTAATTAGTTTCAATTTTTGAAAGATAAAACTAAGCTTTAAGTTTGTTAATATTATAGCAACAATATTTTTTTAATATTGCAAATGCATTCTTCAAATTTGTTTGGACCGATTATTCTTGCATCCGATGGTGACATAATTAACAGTGCATGCATAGAGGGACATCATTACACTGTTTCAACAGTCATAATCAAGTTACAACTGCTAAACAATCACATTTACTTCATTTTTTATCAAATGATCGTACAACACAATCAACCTAAGCCCAATTACATACATGATAATCGTCATTTTCATGCTTTTAAATCAAGTACATATGTGATAATTAACGTTTTCAACCTCCTAATTGAAACGACCCGAACCTCCCCGTGAAGGAAAGCCCGGATTGAGTTGAGAAGAAGACGAATCAGAACATAAACAGAAGAACATTTCATTGTTAATTACAACAGTTCCATCAGAATACAAGAATATACAGAGTATGAATAAATATTACATATTTAATAATTATCAGAGGTTTAAATACATTACTGTAGCAGAAAAATAATGCAAAACATAACTGAAAGAAATACACGGATACAGAGTTTTCCGAATATCACTTCAGCTATAAACCAGGATCCTGTAATATAAATCTGCAAAACTAAAACTACTAGCTGCTCGTGTGGAAAATAGGGGCACCCAGAGTTTAGGTTAAAACAATAAACTCCAGGTCAGTCATGTGACTGGGGTGAGAACTAAAACAGTTATTTAAAACTTTACTTTAAAAGAGAGTAATTCAAGGGACCACGCCGTATGACACGGAATGGGTTTCCTCCCAAGAATACTAGTGCATAGAATAAACAGCGCAATGCTTTTTGGAAAAAGGAAGCTATTATGAGACCCAGGTCCCATCACACAATGCAACGCAAGCCGGAGGATAGGGATTTACCTTACAATAGCCAAATAATGCTAGATACATTTAAAAAAATCAATTGATACTGTTATAAGTGTATAGTGTCAAAACAACTTCAAATATAAATGTATCAATCCTAGGCGGCATGGGTACCATCTATCATGTCGCCAATACTAGGCTCTACAATCAAAACCGAACTGTCATGTATTGGAAATTCGATTTCCGTCATAAGTCGAGGCAAGGGGCATGCTCCTCACTGGCTTCGAGACACTCTAGCAAATATCTCAGGATTCCCCGCAGAGAACCCTTGGAATCGGCTGGGCTGGTCCTCCCTTACGTTTAAGGATTAGTTATTCCTGAACCCACGTTTCCCGGTCCTATCGGACCTATCCATCGGCTCCGAAGAGACCGATATATCCGAGGCGCCTCGCATTCCGACTGATATCTATCGATATATAATGTCTGAGCTTGTACGTCTCAGAGAAGGGCATTGAGCAAGAGAATAAATTCTCCGCTGCCAAACAGATATATATTTAATAGAAATCAATCAGCATAGAATAAAATCCAATTTCAGACACACAATCCATTTATAAGTCCATTCTGGGTCTAAACAAAACCACAGGAACCTTATTCCTCCCCCACATGTCCAATACAGGGGAGAGGTCCTTGCATATCCGTCGATCTCCAAGTACGCCTGGACGATCACCACTTATTACCTCGGCTTGGGTGTACAGCCCAATCAAGAAATCAGTAATCATCCAAACGATGTGAAGACCTCCGGTCTTCAACCACCGTTTTCATCGTCGAATCAGTTATTCAGAATGGGCATAAACCCGGTCTTTCCAAATAACTCGCGTATATAATAAACAAGTGCTATAAACCACAACATACACCTCATTCCAGTTCTGAATATTCTTTTATTCAAATGTTCACATACTTTGGGAAAGGTTCCCACTAATTTTATCAAAGATAAATTCTTTAAAATTTATTCTTTAATCTTCCTTTGGATTTCAATTCAAACAATATTCTGTCTTTAACTGGGTTAAAGAACCTATGTCATTTAAAACACGGTTCACGATAAACCCAAAATCACATTCCATTCCATCAGCCTCTAAACATAAATTAGCAAGTGAACAATCCCCTAAGTATTAAACCCGAAGGCCGAAACCAACATCAGATCAATACCCAGGAAACCATTTAACTTAACTAATCTCCAGTTAGTTTTTGATTTCTTAACTCCATCGTTAATCGGGTTAAAGAACCAGTGTTATTTAAAAAACCATTCGCGATAAACCCAAAATCCAATTTGATATTAAATACAAGGCTCTGAATAGAAAATATATCGGCTTATATTCAATATCAAATTCTGAAACCAACAAATATTGTATTGGAATAACGATATATATATCTTCCAAATTCCTCCACAATATCCGTATAATCACGAAATCCAATATCAAAATATTCTAAAGATAATTTCGATTCAAATCCATTCTAATTCATGTACTGGAAATTCCGGTTATTTTTAGAACCATTTCATACCCAATTTATTTATTTTAAAAACATTAGATTTATTATTCTATTTCAAAACTAGTTCGTTTCGATAAAAATACATTTTTAGCTTCTCAAATATGGAATTTTTCAGCATAATTCTTTCCAAATAATTTATTATGATTTTACACAAATTGTTGATATATTTAATAATTTTATCAAGGCTTGTACAGTCGATTTCCATAAACGGCCATCGAACTGCACTTACAACGACCTTTTCCAAATTTGATTTGGACATAATTCCAAATCCAACCATTAGATTTCAAATATCTAATATTTGTTAAAAAGCTCTTTTCGATACGAACCCAACGGTTCCGGGTTTAGGAGAATCCGACGGTTGGATCTCCCGTAACATCCATTCGAAGTCAATGGTCGAAATTCACGAACTACCGCGGTGCGACGCGTTCTATTTAGGCCATTATATATATAATATATATATTATATACATTTCGTCGATATCCTTTCATAACTTATTTTACAAATCGTTTTAAATTCATTTTCAAAACGATTCTAACTTCATATTCAATTTCAAATCAAAATTGAATATTCCATATCATCGATATATAAATGATAGTATTTTCTACTTAGATTTCGAAATCATTTCCTTTTCGATATTCATTATAAAAATGAATAAAATCGATATAAATATCGTTCACGTCAAAATGGCGTTAATCTAATCAACACGGCTTTATATATTTAAATATATTCGTGTCCATCCCAAATCGGACATCAAAATCAGATTTTGATCCATTACTGAATATTACTTTAAAATATTCTTTATTTTCAAATAATCATTATTTTAAAATATTCTTTCTTACTGAACTGGAATCATACATAGTCAATTTGCATATAATTTTATTTATATGGATTTCATGCACACATGTACACAACAACAACAATAAACAATCAACCATCATCCAAAGTGCATTCTACACTGTATAAGCATTAAATATAAATATTCAACGCTCATACAGCCTGTCAATCAATCGATCGACATACAGCTAATTATTGGGACTAGTGTATGTCATATATCATCCTAATACCTGTGTGGGGTTTCAATCAACAAATACCGAATTCTATTTGTGTATTTGGGCGATGTGTAAAATTTATCATCCCAATCAATATCAGTCAAACGTGTGTACATAAACAAATCATCCGATTTGTTCATAAATATTTATTTATTCATATACACGTTAAAACCTGTATTTTTAAATATAAAATATTTTATTTCATTCCACATCACACAATCAGTTTTCACAACCTAACCAAACAAACAAGTCGTCCATGGTCTGTGGACAACGGGTATCGGGTGCTGCTAAGCACCGTCTGCATCCTAGTATATATTTTAACTAGAAAATAAAATAAAAGTGAGAATTTCTCACCTAGAAGCTAAACCAAATGTCGCGATTCTTCATATGTAGAAAATCTTTGTCGTGTTTTCAATGGGATCTGTTTCACGTGGTATATGTTAAAAATCATGTTTTTAACATCGCTATATTAAAAATCACATTTTTAATTCACTACCCATATAAATATCATATTTTTATTCACCTTTCATATAATAAAAATCATATTTTTATTATGCTATTCATATGCAAATCATATTTTTAAATCAATATCGTTCATATGAAAATCACATCTTCATGTGTATATATATATATATAAAATCATATTTTTATATTGTTACTTCTTATTTTTATTTCACTAAAAATTATATTTTCATGTCGCTAAAAATTATATTTTTACATAACTAGAAATATTTTCTTTCATACAATAAAAACCATATTTTTATGCGACTAAAAATTATATTTTTATCAATTAAAAATATTCCTTTTATAGAATAAAAATCACATTTTTATCTAATCTAAAAATCATATTGTTATATAGTGAAAAAAAATCAAATCTTTATATACTTCAAAAAATCCAATCTTTTTAATATGAAAAAAAACTGTTCTTTTTTTTTTTTACAAACTGTATACGTAAAAATTCAATCTTTATTCCATGGTGTCATATAAAAATCGTATTTTCATTTTAGATCTATAAATATAAAAAATCGCAACTTCGTATAAGTAAAAATCAGACTTTTAAACTAATTAAACTAAATAAAATGAAGTAAAACTCACATTTGCTTATGGAAGAGGGTCGACAGTCGGAGGTGGGGGCTGAAAGGGGCGGCGTTGAGGTCTGAAGTGGTCAGAGCGGCCTTCGGGTTGGCGGCGGCTAGGGTTTCTCAGTCTTTTGGGGGACTGGGGTCTCGAACGGAGAAGGGGGAAAAGGAGGTGACGCGGAGATGGAGTGGCGTCCCAGCGGTGGCGTCGTGGTGGCAGTTCAGGGGGGCAACGGTCTGGAGGTGGCGGTGCGATTGGGGGGGGGCATGCTATAGTTTGCGATCTATGTTTTTTCTTTATTTCTTTCTTTTAATAACCGAAGTCAATGCGCGGGGGGGGGGGTGTGGGGGGGGGGTAAGGAAAGGAGAAGGAATAGAGAAGTAAGGGGGCCATCTATTATATAAATATATTCATTTAATTTTAATTTTAAATCCTAAAGGTTGCTTTTTAATCAAAACCCCATCTCGAGCCCAACGACTGTCGCACCTAGCTAATCAACCCCCTTCCGAACACAATGGGATATGTCCGGTTGGCCAATTCTAAAGTTTTGATCAGTTTCCATCAAAATCAAAATATAAATCTATATACTGAATTTGAACGCGCATTTCAATTTACCGGGGCCACATACGGACTCTAAAAATTCCAAAAAAAATATTTCTAGCTTCGTATCGACGATAGGTCCTAATAACACTAATTTCGTCAGATTTGAAGACTGTTTGAAAAATGGCCATTTTCTGGTCGATCCAAATTGACTAAAACCGTCAAAACACGTTTTCTTTTTCCACGCTCACATATTGATTCAGAAAATTATGAATTTTGGAATCTAGCAATAATTGGACATCCCGGATCCAACTAAAGCCGTTTCATCAAAAACGGAGGTCGTTTGCAAAATTCCCATTTGTAAGGGCTATATTTTCTATAACGACTATTCTGAATTTTCAATTGGACATAACTTTTTATTCCCGCTATGAAATTTTGATTTTTCGGATATGTTGGAAAGATATTTTCAATTAGATTCCAATATTTTTGGTTTTGCTAAAATCCGGTTTATTTTGAATCCTGTACATTCATTTGAAATTGGAAATCGAAATTTCGAACTACCGCGCCATTTTCAATTCCTTTTATAATTAAAATATATCATTTATATTCTAACGACGATTCAAATAAATATATACATTCTAATTCTATTCAAAATAAATTTCTCGTTCTTATTATTTAAAATAATTCATTTTAAATATTCAAAATTCTGCAAAATTGACAAAATAAAATTTTTAAATTGGTTCGAACTTTCCGGGTTATTACAATCTCCCCCACTTAAAATCTTTTCGTCCTCGAAAAGAAACGAAGCTGAAAGTTGTTTTACTAATCAACTCAACTTTCAGTTTGGCATAAGTTCTTCAACTTTTCAGTTTCTTAGAATTTTCCAATTCTTTAAAAATTTGGCTAACACCCTAAATTTTTCAAAAATTTCGCCATAACCTCCCCTGTACGGGAGCATCGGGAAAATCCCGAAATCGCCATACAGGCCTCTCCAATCCAAAAAGAAAAAGAAACAGCCAATCGGCTCATAAAATCATCACAAACCCTAAGAAATACAGTAAACATGTACCTATTTGTCGGGCAAACAATTTTATTCTTCTGCTCTAGCCTCTTTGCAATAACCTGTTCAATGGATACACATGTATATGCATGCAATTTCAAATAATTTTCAATTCAGTTCAACATTGGATTCAGACTGGCTAAATTTACCTTACATTCACATAATGGTTTAAATGAATAATCACACAACACATCCATCAATCAATTAGTGAATTAACATTTGAAATTCATAATTTTGATATATCGTCAAAAATCACATTTTTGGTGCCAATTCACAACAATAAACCTTATCTAGTTTTGGTTCTCACACCGGTCAATTGGAAATATATAGAAATCTCACTTTCGAAACTCGAACACAAATACTGATAATGCGGCCGTTACCAGAATTATCTCCGGGCGACTAGAGTGTGATTCCATATCTATCTAGTATATTAAAACTTCGAATACAAGTTTGCAAGGCGTATATGCAAAATATTTATATATTGGATTGTCCAATAAATATTCAAATACGTTGAATAAAGTTTAAATTTTCAAAACAATATTGTTTTCGTTTTAAAAATATACTCTTCACACTCGTTCTAGGATACTACTGACCCCGTCTCTAAGGAGTCATTCTTATTGGATATTACTAATCCAATCTCTAATGAATTCCTTCGTTTGGTTCAGACGTGCCTTGTTCTCGAGCTCTGTAAACCAGAGCTATGATACCAAAATGAAACGACCCGAACCTCCCCATGAAGGTAAGCACGGATTGAGTTGAGAACACGAAGAACCAGAACACAAACAGAAGAACATTTCATTGTTAACTACAACAATTCCATCAGAATACAAGAACATATAGAGTATGAATAAATATTACACATTTGATAATTATCAGAGGTTTAAATACATTACTGCAGCAGAAAAATAATACAAAACATAACTGAAAGAAATACATGGATATAGAGCTTTCCGAATATCACTTCAGCTATAAACCATGATCCTGTGAATATAAATCTGCAAAACCAAAAATACTAGCTTCTCGTGTGGAAAATAGGGGCACCCAGAGTTTTGGTTAAAACAATAAACTCCAGGTCAGTCTTGTGACTGGTGTGGGAACTAAAATACTTATTTAAAACTTTACTTTAAACGAGAGCAATTCAAGGGACCACGCCGTATGACACGGATGGGTTTCCTCCCAAGAATACTAGTGCATTGAATAAACAGCGCAATGCTTTTTGGAAAAATGAAGCTATTATAAGACCCAGGTCCCATCACGCAATGTAACGCAAGCCGGAGGATAAGGTTTTACCTTATAATAGCCAAATAATGCTTGATACGTTTAAAACAAATAAATTGATACTATTGTAAATGTATAGTGTCAAAACAACTTCAAATATAAATGTATCAATCCTAGGCAGCATAGGTACCATCTATCATGTCGCCAATACTAGGCTCTACAATCAAAACCGAACTGTCACGTATTAGAAATTGGATTTCCGTCATGAGTCGAGGCAAGGGGCAAGCTCCTCACCGGCTTCGAGACACTCTAGCAAATGCCTCAGGATTCCTTGCAAAGAACCCTTGGAATCCGCTAGGCCGGTCCTCCCTTACGTTTGAGGATTAGTTATTCCTGAACACACGTTTCTCGGTCCTATTGGACCTATCCATCAGCTCTGAAGAGTCCGATATATCCGAGGTGCCTCGCATTCCAACAACCACAAAGGTATAATAATCAACAATGTCAGGGCTAGTAAAACGCTGACACCACCTATAACTAGAAAGAAACGTCGTGTTCTCCCAGCAGTCCTTATCCCATTTGTGACTCATACCGAGGTGTGAGGCTCACGAATTAACGTTATACACAAAGCTATGTTGTATTAAGAGCCGTGCTTTGATCATCAACCACAAGACTCTGCTTTTCTACAAAAGCCTTGATCACTGCATCTCAGCATGCCACACAGGCAATTCATGCCGTGCGACTGATATCTATCGATATATCACCTCTGAGCTCATACGTCTCAATAAAGGGTGTTAAGCAAGAGAATAAATTATCTGCTGCCAAATAGATATATATTTAATAGAAATCAATCAGCACAGAATAAAATCCAATGTTAGACACACAATCTTTTTATAAGTCCGTTCTGGGTCTGAACGAAACTGGAGGCACCTTATTCCTCCCCCACATGTCCAATACAGGGGAGAGGTCCTCGCATATCCATCGATCTCCAAGTACATCTGGACGATCACCACTTATTACCTCGGCTTGTGTGTACAACCTAATCAAGAAATCGGTAATCATCCAAACGATGTGAAGACCTCCGATCTTCAACCACTGTAACATCCCGTATTTTCTATGAACATAAAGTAACAAAACAAAGTATAATTAATTTTTAAAAGAAGAAATAAGGGAAATGGGTTACGCCATTATGTTCGTCTTGGAATTCTGCTTGAGATAGAGTCCGAGTTTGCGTAAATCGGACTCCGTATGAAGAAGTTATGGCACTTAGTAGTTTCGGGAATTTAAAATAAAAACCAGCCCGAATTGAAATTCAAAGTTTCGAAATTCAAATCACACACCCGGGCTGGGCGGGAAAATTCTCACCTAGGACCCAGGTCGACCAAGGGGTCGACCTGGGTAGAACAGGTCGACCATGGGGTCGACCTGGGGGTCGACCTCCACCCCTTTTCCAGATCCGTGGACAGATTCGTTTTTCTGTATTTAGATGCCCGTTCTGACCAGATTTGTTGCTCCTAAGCTATTTAAACACCTCCAAACCTCACTTTCTCTCTACACAATTTCATTATGCCTATACTTTGTCCTAATTCATATTAATATAAATCAATGGCGTCGTTACTCTGCTGAAAACTAAGCGAGAACAAGTGCTCCTTCTTCCAATCTGAATAGCATTAAAAGAGAACAACTACAACCCTTTTTCTTTTAGAATCCAATCAAGGTAAGTACATTTATTTTCAGATATGAAATTTAATTATGATCTTGACATGGTTATAAATCTGAATTGGAGATTACGCATATTCTGGTTTATCAGATCTATTTTCCCGTGTAGATCTATCTTATTCCTGTTTATCAGATCTGTTTTTCTATTTAGATCTATCTTATTATTGTAACTATTATGTATCTCTTCCTTCCTTCTGTTCTATAGCCGGGCTACCATGAGCCTGAGCAAAATCTCATAAGAGATTGATGCACGAACGCTAAATTTGTTGAAAATAATGAATGATGCATAATTGGACATGACTGATTTGTGACTGATTTAAGAAAAGGGCTTATGTTGTAATTTAAGATCTAGATCTAGGCATACTATATATGACAATTATGATTTGGAAGAAGGAGAATTATTGTATGACAACATATGACTTGTAATTTGGGAACATAATGGATGTTATAATTCAAGATCTGATTTTGAGGACATAATATATGTTGTAATTTAAGATCTAGATTTGGGGGCATATTTTATATGATGATCTATGACATGGAAGAAAAAGGATATATGATTTAGGCGTAAAAGATCTATATTAAAATAGGATAACTATTAATTGTGAATACGCCTAAATGGGGATTTTGGATATTTGACATACGCTAAAATCAAAGGCTATAATTTGGCATAATTCATGTTGTATATCATGATTTGGGGTTTTTGGAGAATATTCTGTACTATGTAAATTTAACTAGAAATTCGGGGCATATGTTATATTGTGAATTATGACCATAATTTGAGCATGTAAAATTAGGCTTAATTTTATGATTTAGCGAGGTATGTCAATGGAATTTTAAGGGATGATTAAATCTATAAATTGCCTAATCTGCTAAATCTGTTGAAACTGAATACGGTAATTTGGGGTATGAAAATCCGTAGACTCGATCTAAAATTGAGAAAAACATGTTAATAGAACTTTGGATAATCTGCTGTAACTTGTAAATAAGTTAATTTGTTGAATTGGCATAATTAGTCTGATATTGGCATAATCTGTGAATGAATACTTTCGCTAAAATAAGAATGCTGAGACACGAGGTTAGACTCTGTTTGCGGTGGAAGCATGCCCGGACCCAACAGGCTTAACCAACTACCGCAAACTATCTGTCTAATGTGAGAGGTCATAGGCATAAAGTTTCTTAGGCATGAGGTTAGGTCTGGCTTGTGGCAAAAATCTGCTTGGAACTGCCCGGCACATCCAGCGGACACAAGCTACCGACCTAATGTGAGAGGTCTGTGCATTAATATTTAATTAATGAAAATCTAAGATAAATATGATGCCTAAAACATATTGGGTAGATAAGGTTACATCAACTGGACTGATGAATCTAATAAACCCGTTTGAAAATCTGTAGGCCCAATACAAGGTTAGGTGATAAGTCTGTTAATCTATAATCTAATCCGTTAAGTCTGAAAACTTGTTAATCTATATATTTGGTCTGTTAGTCTGAAAACTTGTTAACTTATATGTTTGATCTACTAGTTAATATGAAATTTGTACATCTGAAATCTGTAAGCAAGTTAATCTGAATTTTATTAGTCTAGAGACACAAGGTTAGGAGGGGCAATTACTTGTATCATCTGTTGTTTGGGACCCATATTAGTTAGTAACCCTTTCTGGTATCAAAACTATGACCCAACACTAGGTAGGGGTCCAGGACACGCTTACTGAACTAACTGTAAGAGGTTCACTCTGATAAGGGCGAGGGGTGTTGATGGCACATTCCAACCGGGCCATGTACATGCATGGATCCGGTCTGCTCTGAGGATGTAAAACACCGTGACATCTGTAAATAGGTCTATGTCTATAGGTTGCCACTTTAGGGAGTGATACACCCTTTTGTGGGGCCGGCACAGGGTAATTATGTATTAGGGAGCCGATCAGTTGGTGTAAAATTTAGGGTACACTTAGTTCTGCTTGTTTTTGTTGGGGTACCGTCTGTTTCTGTTGGGGTGGTAACACCTGTCTGTTTCTGTGTGGTATCGTCTATTGGGGTGGTAAAGGCCCATTACTAGTGTACACCTAATTCTAACATTCTATTTCCGTAGGGAATATTCTATTATCATCTGTCTCTGCTCGGGTGGTAAAGGCCCATTACTAGCATTCTGTTTCTGTAACCGTCTGTCTCTGTTTGGGTGGTAAAGGCCCATTACTAGCATTCTTTGTCGGTACATCTGTCTCTGTTAGGGTGGTAAAGGCCCATTACTAGCATCGTGTTTCTTAAGAGATCGTTCTCTTTTCTGTTTAGATATTAGGACAACACCTAATTCTGTTATACTAGTATTAGTGCAGAGAAGTGAAAATCAAGTAAGAAGATTAGTTTAGTCTATATCATTCTGTCTCTTCTGTTAACCTGCTACTCCTGTTATGGTTTTCTCTCATCCAGTTTTATTTACATGTCATGATACTGTTATATGTTTATATGCTGAAAGTCACTGGATTCACCAGACTTATGTCTGACCTAGTTTGTTTCGCCTCTTTTCTTCCGTTCCCCCCCAGGTTCTCAGGGTGTAAACATAGGAGCCTGATTCAGGTTCCATTTGCTTTAAGTGCTAGAAGTGCTTGAAATATTGCTTGGCTTTGATTCTACCTATTTATAGCATTCTCTGTTGGGGATTATGGCTTTAAAAATTATGCATTCCGAAGGATTTTGTATAAGACTGATATTTGTGTACTTGGGTTTTGGTATTGTGAAGTAACCAAATTTATTTCTGTTTCCACTGTAATAAAGTTATAAATTTTTCAAATACTACTTTACATATCTATCATGTAAATTTCTATTCTATTTACTTATAACGTTCTATCGAAGTTAAGGCATTCCCTTTGCGAGTGACCTTAACGGTAGTGGGGTGCTACACTTGGTATTAGAGCTGAAGGTTACCATATTTGATAAAAAGTTTTTGAAAACTATTTTCAAAAAGGTTTTAAAAAGGAAGTATTTTCCAAAGTAAAGTTCATTTTGAAAAACATAATCCCCAAGAGCCAAATATCTTTCTTTCGATTCTCCGTTTTGAATCTCTTCCTTTTTCTTTTTAGCATGTATGGGTTACCCGAGATACCCGAGGAATACCGATACCAAACTGGTTCAGAAGGTATCTGGAGGGTAGGGCCATCGCCACAGGCCCAGCAGACATCCCTCCTCACCCAGCTGCAGCCGCTCCTCCTCCTCCCCCTCCCCGTGTTGATACTTTTTCAAAGATATGCAAAGACTTTCGAGCAATGGGTGGAAAACATTTTCACGGATCAGAGACGTTTGTTGATGCTCGAAATTGGCTTAAGGAGGTGGAAGATTTGTTTGGAATATTCGAGATAGGAGATGGAAGGAAGGTCCAATTAGTTGCTTGGTTAATGAAGGACGAAGCCTCGTTTTGGTGGGAGGTCTCGAACGGAGAGCGTCTGTTAGAGACATGGATGGATTTCAGGCATAGGTTCGAGATGAAATTCCTCTCACGAGCAGAAGAAAATTTATACATGGAGAGGTTCTTAGCATTGAAGCAAGGGAATTCATCAGTGAAGGAGTACGTCAACAAGTTCAATCAGTTGGCGAGATTCGGCTTAGACTTGGTGAACACACCTGAGAAGAAGGCCCTGAGATTCGTTAAAGGTTTGAATGAGCCGCTACATGGGTTGGCTATGACCCACAGTCCTATGGGGGCTACCTTCGAGAAATTGGTTGACATGGCGTTAGTGCATGAAGAGGAAGCCAAAAGTGAGCAGAAAGAGGAAAATCTCGAAGGTCCATAGAATAAGCAAGCGTGGCCCAAAAGGGAAACACAAAAGAAGGATGAAAAGTCTGAAGATAAGAAGGAGAAAAAGTGCTTTACTTATGGAAGCTTGACTCATCTGAACAAGGATTGCAGAAAGAGGAAGGGCGCTTGCTTTAACTGTTGAGAAATGGGACACTTCACTAGGGACTATCCGAAGAAACGTGGGCAAGGACAGAACCTACTTCTGGAGGGCAGGCGAATGCTCACGTGACTGGTAGATAGGGTAGAAATAGGAAAATTTCTGTAGAAGGTTTAATTTTCTAATCTGATTATTGAGATAAAACTCTTTTTGATTCTGGCATTTTGATTCTGGCATTGAGACTCTGCACTTTAATACTAGTCTTGTTTCTAATCCCGCTATGGTCTCAAACCCCATAAGGGTTACGACTCATCTGTTTGTGATAAGTTGGGTTTTGATGGTATCTGTGTTAGGTGTTAAGTTGACCATGACGCATACATTCTGGTTTTCTTGGATATAGTGGGGTTTTATCATGCTTAGTTTCCTAAGAATCATTTGATAATCTAATATGTACAAGTAGTCTGTAAGTATCTGAATATTTATGAAAAGGATAGGGCTTTTATTCGAAGCGTGAATTAGATTTCCAGTTTTGACATTGTTTATTGGGAATAATTCTCCGAGGGTCGATGTGATGTTGATTTCGGTCTTCGAGGTTGATACTTAGGGATTTATTCTCTTAACCGATGTCTAACGGGAACAGAACTTTTGTACTTGCTTCTATCACTCGGTTGTATCCTATCGATCGATTCTTCGACCTTTAGGTAGAAACTAATGGGTGTAAAAATGTGTTTGAGACATGTTATGTTTAATGGTTGCAAGTGGATGCAAGTGGTTGCCAGCGGTTGCTCGTGGATGCATATACACACACTAGGCACTAGATCAGCTCAAAAACACTCTCATACTGCACATGGACGTGTGTGCATTTTTCGATTTTTATAGATGCAAAATGATTGACTCATCACATGGATGTTACATTTGGATGAATGGTTGTGCACTCATATAGAAATGATGTGTATCAAATAGGATTTCTTTCATACATAATTGGACTCATGGCACTAGCATAATTCGCATCGAGGAGGTCAACTGAATCATTAGACCGCCTAATCTTTGCATTAGATAAGAGACATATACACACACTTTTGCATATGTTCATACAACATTAGAAGTTTTCTAAGGATAATGGATGGTTGTGGATGATGGTTGAGTAGATGAGTGATTGGATGGTAGGACACATTCTTCTTAACTTGAAGATTTCGGGGACGAAATCCTTTAAGAGGGGAGAATGTAACACCCCGTATTTTCTGTGAACATAAAGCAACAAAAAAAAGTATAATTAATTTTTAACAGAAGAATTAAGGGAAACGGGTTACGCCATCGCGTTCGTCTCGGAATTCTGCTTGAGATAGAGTCCGAGTTTGCGTAAATCGGACTCCGTATGAAGAAGTTATGGCACTTAGAAGTTTCAGGAATTTAAAATAAAAACCAGCCCGAATTCAAATTCAAAGTTTCAAAATTCAAATCACAAACCCGGGCTGGGCAGGATAATTCCCGCCTAGGACCCAGGTCGACCAAGGGGTCGACCTGGGTAGAACAGGTTGACCATGGGGTCAACCTCCCCCCTCCTCCTTTTCCAGATTCGTTTTCCTATATTTAGACGTCCGTTCTGACCAGATTCGTTGCTCTTAAGCTATTTAAACACCACCAAACCTTACTTTCTCTGCACACAATTTCATTACGCCTATACTCTGTCCTAATTCATATTAATATAAATCAATGGCGTCGTTACTCTGTTGAAACCTAAGCTAGAACAAGTGCTCCTACTTCTTCCAATCTGAATAGGATTAAAGGAGAAAAACTACAACCCTTTTTCTTTTAGAATCCAACCAAGGTGAGTACCGTTATTTTCAGATATGAAATTTAATTATGATCTTGACATGGTTATAAATCTGAATTGGAGATTACACATATTCTTGTTTATCAGATCTGTTTTCCTATGTAGAACTATCTTATTCCTGTTTATCAGATCTGTTTTTCTGCATAGATCTATCTTAATATTGTAACTATTATGTATCTCTTCCTTCCTTCTGTTCTATAGCCAGCCTACCACGAGCCTGAGCCAAATCTCATAAGTGATTAACGCACGAATGCTAAATTTGTGGAAAATAATGAATGATGCATAATTGGACATGACTGATTTGTGACTGATCTAAGAAAAGGGCATATGTTGTAATTTAAGATCCAGATCTAGGCATACTATATATGACAGTTATGATTTGGAAGAAGGAGAATTATTATATGACAACATATGACTTGTAATTTGGGAACATAATGGATGTTATAATTCAAGATCTGATTTTGAGGACATAATATATGTTGAAATTTAAGATCTAGATTTAGGGGCATATTTTATATGACGATCTATGACTTGGAAGAAAAAGGATATATGATTTAGGCGTAAAAGATCTATATTAAAATAGGATAACTATTAATTGTGAATACGACTAAATTGGGATTTTGGATATTTGATATACGCTGAAATCAAAGGCTATAATTTGGCATAATTCATGTTGTATATCATGATTTGGGGTTTTTGGAGAATATTCTGTACTATGTAAATTTAACTAGAAATTTGGGGCATATGTTATATTGTGAATTATGACCATAATTTGAGCATGTAAAATTAGGCTTAATTTTATGATTAAGTGAGGTATGTCAATGGAATTTTAAGAGATGATTAAATCTATTAAATTGCCTAATCTGCTAAATCTGTTGGAACTGAATACGGTAATTTAGGGTATGAAAATCTGTAGGCTCGATCTAAAATTGAGCATAACATGTTAATAGAACTTTGGATAATCTGCTGTAACTTGTAAAGAAGTTAATTTGTTGAATTGTCATAATTAGTCTGGTATTGGCATAATCTGTGAATGAATACTTTAGCTAAAATAAGAATGCTGAGACACGAGGTTAGACTATGCTTGCCGTAGAAGCCTGCTCGGACCCAACCGGCTTAACCAGCAACCGCAAACTGTCAGTCTAATGTGAGATGTCGTAGGCATAAAGATGCTTAGACACGAGGTTAGGACTGGCTTGTGGCAGAAGTCTGCCCGAAAACACCCGACACATCCAGCGGTCACAAGCTACAGACCTAATGTGAGAGGTCTGTGCATTAATATTTAATTAATGGAAATCTAAGATAAATATGATGCCTAAAACGTATTGGGTAGATAAGGTTAAATCAACTGGACTGATGAATCTAATAAACCCGTTTGAAAATCTGTAGGCCCAATACAAGGTTAGGTGAAACAATCTCTAAGTCTGTTAATATGTAATCTAATCCGTTAAGTCTGTAAACTTGTTAATCTATATATCTGACCTGTTAGTCTGAAAACTTGTTAACTTATATGTCTGATCTGAGAACTAGTTAATCTGAACTTTGTACATCTGAAATCTGTAAGCAAGTTAATCTGAAATCTGTTAGTCTGGGGACACAAGGTTAGGAGGGGCAATTACTTGTGTCATTTGTTGTTTAGGACACATATTAGTCAGTATCTCTTTCTGGTATCAAAACTATGACCCAACACTAGGTAGGGGTCCAGGGCATGCTCACTGAACTAACTGTAAGAGGTTGACTCTGATAAGGGCGAGGGTGTTGATGGTGCATTCCAACTGGGTCATGTGCATGCATGGATCTGGTCTGCTCTGAGGATGTAAGACACTGTGACATCTGTAAATAGGTCTGTGTCTATAGGTTGCCACTTTAGGGAGTGATACACCCTTATATGGGGCTGGCACATGGTATTTATGTATTAGGGAGCCAATCGCTTGGGGTAGAATTTAGGGTACACTTAGTTCTGTCTGTTTCTGTTTGGGGTACCATCTGTTTCTTTTGGGGGGGGTAACACCTGTCTGTTTCTATGTGGTACCGTCTGTTGGGGTGGTAAAGGCCCATTACTAGTGTACACCTAATTCTAACATTCTGTTTCCGTAGGGAATATTCTGTTATCATCTGTCTCTGTTCAGGTGGTAAAGGCCCATTACTAGCAATCTGTTTCTATAAACATCTGTCTCTGGTCGGGTGGTAAAGGCCCATTACTGGCATCGTGTTTCTAAAAAGATTGTTCTGTTTTCTGTTTAGATATTAGGACTACACCTAATTCTGTTATACTAGTATTAGTGCAGAGAAGTGAAAACCAAGTAAGAAGCTTAGTTTAGTCTATATCATTCTGTCTCTTCTGTTAACTGCTACTCCTGTTATGGTTATCTCTCATCCAGTTTTATTTACATGTCATGATACTGTTATCTGTTTTTATGTTGAAAGTCACTGGACTCACCAGACTTATGTCTGACCTAGTTTATTTCACCTCTTTTCTTCCATTCCCCCTCCCCCACCCCAGGTTCTCAGGGTGGAAACATAGGAGCTTGATTCAGGTTCCATCTGCTTGAAGTGCTTGAAATATTGCTTGGCTTTGATTCTACCTATTTATGGCATTCTTTGTTGGGGATTATGGCTTTAAAAATTATGCATTCTAAAGGATTTTGTATAAGACTGATATTTGTATACTTGGGTTTTGGTATTGCGATGTAACCAAACTTATTACTATTTTTGCTGTAATAAAGTTATAAAATTTTCAAGTACTACTTTACATATCAGTCTTGTAAATTTCTGTTCTGTTTACTTATAACGTTCCACCAAAGATAAGGCATTCCCTCTACGAGTGACCTTAACGGAAGCGGGGTGTTGCAACCACCGTCTTCATCGTCGACATATCTTCGAATCAATTATTCAGAATGGGCATAAGCCCGGCCTTTCCGAAGAACTCATTGAACACCCCAGGATTTTAAATATTAATATTAATGAATTTAGAGAATACTTAATTACAAATGTGAGAATTAAGGGAAATGGGTTACGCCTTTGCGTTCGTCTCGGAATTCTGATTGAGATAGAATCCGAGTTTGCGTAAAACGGACATGGTATGAAGGAGATATAGACGAACGAAGTTAGGCAAAAAACCGGAAGTCGACCAGAATGCACTGACGCACTTCACAAGTGCGCTAGTACAAAAATGCACTGGTGCACCTGCCAAGTGCGCCCATGTCGGGCTAAAGGACCTGCACAGATTTGCGAAGTGTTCTGATCCAAACAGTGAGTCATTGTTGAGTCATTAGGGCTGAGGTGTTATCCTATCTTGACTGGATGGTCTTGATTGCTTCAAAGGCTAATCTGACGGCTCTAAATTAATTAACACTCTATATAAGCAGCCTAGCTCTCAACATAAAATCACACTAATTCATTCCAAGTGCTTCCATGCCGTCAATGGTGAACCTAGAATAGCTGTCATCTCTTTCAACTCAAAGGGCAAGATAGAAGCTTCATATCAAATTAAATCAAATCTAATTTAGAACAACGATTTGTCTACATCAAAGGCGAGCAATTCAGTTTCAAAATAAAGATCCCAGAAATCAAGTTTTTCCTTTTGTTGTAAGTGTAGTTACCTGTCAGATGTGAATAAATTAAAGACATGGCTTGTAATGAATTGTAAAATAGAATTGTATCAAGTTGTATGTGATGCCGATTCATGTCTATTCTATCATATATGCCTATGAACAATTGTGGTCTATCGAACCTATCATGTTATATGGAAACTGGTGAATAAACCTATGATGTTGTATAGGAATTTGGGAATGAAATTATCATATGTAAGTTGGTGATATTATGATACATACAAGTTTTAGGTTCAGTCACGTCGTTTATGCCAAATCTGTTTAGATCCATTATGCATACATGTTTAGATCTACGACCTTGATGATATTATTGTACATACAAGTTTTAGGCTAAGTCATGTCGTTTATGCCTAATTGTTTAGATTCATTATACATACATGTTTAGATCTACGACCTTATATGTTTAGATCTACAACTTTATATATTAGATCCATATGCCTTTATGTTAGACACATATGCCTTTATGTTAGATCTATGTTAGCATGATTCAACCCCTATGCAAGTTCACCACTACATGGATAATTAAGTTTTGGTAGTTCCATGTAAAACTATTATTTTATGATTCATGTTGCATAGATCTAGTTTGCAAGTTCATAATTAAAAGTATATTATGCCAAGTTCATGTGAGACATCTGTAGTGAGATCCATATCTTTGTATGATGTTGGAATGTTGCAAGTTCCTCTTTTTCCCCTTTTAGTTTATAATTTAGGCTAAAATGTCGAGCCTAACATTCTAGAAACTTTGCGAACGTACAACAGGGGTAATGTTGGGGGAAAACATGAAACTACATGTAATTGACATATTTGGCTCATAACCATGGAAACGGTATGGCATTGAAATGGTATAATTTACATACCAAAAATTATGAATTTGATTTAGAAGGAAAGTGGCCCATGACAATAAATTGTTGACAAATTTACATATAAGCATAAAAGGATAAATATGTAAATTTAGAAAAGATGAATATGCCTAACCCGAGGTTAGACTGAGTTGTGGTGTAAAACTGCCCGGAACCGACCGGCACATCTAGTGACCACAACAATACCTGTCTAATGTGGGTGGTTAGTGCATTAAGCCCAAAAAGGACCCGAGGTTAAACTGAGTTGTGGTGTAAAACTGCCCGGAACCGACTGGCACATCCAGTGACCAAACAATACCTATCTAATGTGAGTGGTTGGTGCTTTAATAAAGCTAAGTCAAGATTGGTAGGGTTAATTCAATTAAGGAAACACTTAACCAATTCAACATGTTAACTAAACTGATGGGTGGGGTTAAGTAAATTTGGATACTTAACCAATTTAACATGTTGGCTAGAAAAACCTAGTAATGGGGACCCATTTCAGCAGTAACCCACACAGATGTATCATGGAACCCCGAACTAGGCAGGGTGGGGCACGATTACTGGGATGAATTGTAAGCGGTCAAAACGTTGGCGGGTGTGCGTCAGTGTAGGTTCCGACGGAGTACGGGCGTGCACATACTCCGGAGTGGAAAAAGCAGGCACTAGGCATTAGTAGTCATACACTGTGCATCTTGAATCATGTCGGGTTGCCACTATAGGATTTGATACACCCCATGGTGGGACCAGCACACGTATCTACAGTCAAGCGGGGGCCGAATGACACATGTGATAAATGCATGCGAGTAGGAGCCGATCGATATAAGGGGTCATTTCACCATGAACACGTGGTGCTAGTTGGACAAGTATAAGTAGGTGCAAAGAATTAGACATGGGTGCGATGTATATTCGGTTTATCCTGCCTTGTATAATTTTATGTTAGTTTGTTGTTCTGATACTGTCCTATTTTTAGTTTATTCCTATCATGACCTTTTCCTTATTCACACACTGAAAAGTCACTGGACTTACTTAGACTTATGTCTGACCCATTTTTCTTTCACTCTCTTTTCTTCCATCCCCCCCCCCCCCAAGGTACCCAGGGATGGAATAACTCAGCTTAATTTGGAATGTTCATCTTTCCAAGCTTGAAGACTCTGTGATGTATAGCTTGGAATCTCTTGCTTTTGGCTATGGCTTCTTTAGAAAATAATCAAGACAAAAATTATGATGTAATGGTTTGGAAGTTGGTTTGAAGCAGTTTGTTGTAATTTTTTGTTATGAGCCACGTTTGAAATAAAGTTAGTTTTCTTTTCTGCTGCTTATATATATATATATATATCTTGTAAATTATCTGTGTCTTTTACCCATAATGCTCCACCAAAGTTATGGCATTCCCTTTGTGAGTGACCTTAACGGAGGAGGGGTGTTTCACTTGGTATCAGAGCAAAGGTTTACTAGATCAGACAAGGGCAAGAAAGAGGAAAAGGTGGAAGTGCCTCAAGACAAGAAAGCGGAGGGGTCACAGAACAAGAAGATAGATTCAAAGAAAGGCGGGAAGAACAACAAACCCTGCGATAAGAGGAAGTGCAATTTCTGTGGCATTCATGGACATCTGGTTAAGGACTGCAGGAAGAAGAAGAGGAAGATGGGTGGTTGTTTCCATTGCGGCGAGACATGACATATGGCTAAGGACTGCCTAAGAAAGCAAAGGCAAGGGCAGAGGGCTGGTTCTACTTCTGGAGGGCAGGTTCACGCTCTCATAGTACCTCTACAAGATTGAGGTAGAAATATTTCTGTTGAGAGTTTAGTTTATCTTTTTGATCATCCTGTTCGTACACTCTTTGATTCTGGCGCATCACACTCTTTTATATCTACTACTTTAGTTGAATCTCTGCACCTAGATACCAGTATAGTAGAGGATCCCTTGGTTGTTTCAAATCCAATTGGGCACTCAGCTTATTTGTCAATGGTTTGTTTGGATTTGAAAATTTCTATACTAAGCGTTGGGTTTAGATGTAATGCCTATGTTTTGGGCTTCACGGACTATGGGTTGATTCTAGGCATGGACTGGCTATCCAGTAATGGTGCCGTCCTCGATTGTGAAAAGAGAGTGGTTAGACTCATGACTCGCCTCGGTAACACTCTCGAAATTTCTTGTAATCCCATGAACTATGTTATGCTTAGTTTTCTAGAATCTCTTGATGCGTCTGTTGAGAACTTGCAGTCTGTTAGAGTAGTCTATGAATACTCGGATGTTTTTGAAGAGGTGAAGGGCTTACCTCCGAAGCGAGAGATAGACTTCCGCATATACCTCGTTGATAATGCAAAACCCGTCGCCTTACCCGTTAGGCACATGGCTCCAAGGGAGCGGAAAGAGCTCAGCAAGAAAGTTAAAGAGCTGTTAGAAAAGGGGTTTATAAGGCAGAGTATTTCTGAATGGGGTGCTCCAGTAGTGTTCGAAACTAAAGCAGACGGGTCGCTTCGTCTATGCGTTGATTATAGGGAGCTAAACAAGCTGACCAAGAAAAATAGGCACCCACTCCCAAGAAAGACGACTTGTTCGATCAACTTGTAGGTGCATCGGTTTTCTCCCAACTAAATTTGGCTACTGGGTTTCATCAGCTAAGAGTGGCTGAAGACAGCATTGATAAGACCACGTTCAGAACTCCGAACGGATTCTTCGAGTGGCTTATCATGCCTTTCGGTTTGAAAAACGCACCAACTTATTTCGTCGATTTGATGAGCAGGGTGTTTAGGGAGTTCCTCAATAAGTTTGTAGTGGTCTTCGTGGACAACATTTTGATTTTCTCGAAGAGTGAGGAAGAGCATGCTCAGCATCTAAAGGAAGTCATGGACACTCTTCGTGCACATCAGTTAAAAGACAAATTCTCCAAATGCCATTTCTGGAGAGAAGAAGTAAGGTTTCTTGGACATGTGGTGTCCAAAGAGGGATTAGTTGTAGACCCCGCAAAAGTAGTTGCGGTGCAAGATTGGAAGATCCCACGGAATGCAACCAAAGTCCAAAGCTTTCTCAGGCTAGCAGGCTTTTATTGAAAGTTCATCAAAGATTTTGTGAAAATCTCAGCTCCACTTACAAGGTTGACAAAGAAGAACTTAACTTTCACATGGGATTTGGATTGCAATATTGCTTTCCAACGCTTGAAAAGGGCTCTGACAACAGCCCCAGTTCTGACATTGCCTGATGGAAGCAAGATGTTTACCGTATATACAGATGCATGCAGTACGGGACTAGGCGTTGTCTTGATGCAAAAAGGGAAGATAGTAGCTTATGGTGGAAGATAGTTGAGAGTACATGAGAAAAACTACCCAACCCACGATCTAGAGTTGGCTGCCATTGTCTTTGCGCTTAAGTCTTGGCACCATTATCTCCTAGGTGAGAAGTTTGAATTGTTTACTGACCATAAATCGTTGAAGTACCTTTTCTCGCAGAAAGGTCTCAACTTGAGGCAGCAAAGATGGATGGAGTTTCTTGCCTCATATGATTTTGAGTTTTCCTATACTCATGGCAAGGGCAATATAGTAGCAGACGCCTTGAGTAGAAAGAAGCTGAACTTAAGCCCTCTCTTTTTAGAAAGGCAAAGCTTGGAGTACATAGCCAACTTTGATTTTAGACCCTCCGGCGATCATGTGACTGGTTTGTTAGCATCTCTAGAGGTGCGGCCTAATCTTTTGGACTTAATAGGGACCGTGCAACGTGAAGACCCTCAGCTAGTTGATGTGATGGACAAGCTAATTAGAGGTGAGAATTCTAGTCACCTCAATAGATACTCCATCGATGATAAGGGATGGTTGAGGCGGGATGGAAGGCTATGCATCCCACAAGCAAGGGATTTGGTGAAGAAAGTTCTTGAAGAAGCAAACCATTCCAAGTTGACCATACACCCCGATGGAGACAAAATGTACAAAGACATCAAAAGAGTTTTCTTTTCGAATGGCATGAAGAGGGATGTAGCTGAATTCGTTTCTAAGTGCATGATATGCCAACAAGTTAAGGCGAAGCAGAAGAAGCCTGGTGGTTTGCTTCATCCTCTAGAGGCCCCATAGTGGAAATGGGATAGCATGTCAATGGACTTTATTGATGGGCTGCCTAGGTCAAGAAGAGGCAATACCAGTATTTGGGTAATAGTGGACATGCTCACAAAAAGCGCTCACTTCATACCCGTTAAGATTAGAATGACTGCCTCATCTCTAGCATCCATATATCTTAAAGAGATAGTTCGACTCCATGGGATACCCTCCAGCATAGTGAGTGACCGAGGTCCTATCTTTACGAGCGAGTTTTGGAGGAGTTTGCAAGAAGCTGTAGGCACACAGTTATGCTTAAGCACGACCTATCACCCCCAAACCGATGGTCAGACGAGAAGAGTGAACATAGTATTAGAAGACCTCTTAAGACTATTATTCTTGACTTTGGAGGTACATGGGAGGATCATCTTCCTTTGCTGGTTTTCGCTTACAACAATAGCTACCAAGGCACCATAGGCATGGCACCCTTCGAAGCTTTATATGGAAGACTGTGCCGATCACCAACTTGTTGGTGGGAGTCTACAGACAAACTCGTACTTGGACCGGACATGATTAGAGAGACCTCAGAAAAAGTGGACTTGATAACAAGATGGATGAAGGCTGCACAAGATAGACAGAAGTCCTACGCAGACAAAAGAAGGTCCGACCTTGAGTTTAAGGTTGGAGATAGGGTGTTCCTTAAAGTATCTCCTTTGAGGAATGTCATTCACTTTGGGTCCGTAGGAAAGCTAGCACCAAGATTTGCAGGTCCATTTCCTATCATTGAAAGGATTGGGACGATGGATTACAGAGTAGAGCTACCCGAGAGACTGGCTGGAGTCCACGATTGTTTCATGTTTCTCAACTACGAAAGTGCTTACATGAATCTACGGAAGTGGTGGAGCTGAATATACTAGAGGAAGTAGAAGTGGAACGAGAAGCGACTGTGAGAAGAGTTCCAACTCAAATCTTGGGTACGGAAGTCAAAAAGTTATGCAACCGTGAAGCCAAGCTTGTTAAAGTTCAATGGAGTGATGCTGAGGAAGACGCGACTTGGGAAACTGAGAAGAAAATACGCACAGCCTACCCTTTTCTCTTTGAGGGTACCTTCTTGATCTCTTTTTCCATAAGTTTATTCATTCTTAAATCTATCTTTCAAGTGTATCTCCTCAGTCCTATTCTTTATCCTTAGGTAGAAACCGATGGATGTAAACATGTATTTGAAACATGTTATGATTGATGGTTGCAAGTGGTTGCTAGTGGTTGCTCGTGGATGCATGTACACACACTTTAGGTAGTAGATCGGCTCAAACACCTTCATATTGCATATAAATGTGTGTGCATATCTAAATTTTTGGATGTATAATGGTTGTGTTATTATATGGATGCTGCATTTAGATGAATGGTTGTGCACAAATGTAGAAATAATATTTGTCATTAGGATTCTTTCACATATATAATGGATGCATGGCACTATCATGATTTGCATTAAGGAGATCAACTGAATCAGTAGACCGTATGATTTTGCATTAGATAAGGAACATATACACACACTTTTTGCATATGTTCATATGGCATTATAAATCATGTAAAGACAATGGATGCCTATGTTTGATGGTTGAGTAGATGAATGAATGGATGTTAGGGTATACATTCTCCTTAACTTGGAGATTTCGGTGGCGAAATCCTTTAAGGAGGGGAGAATGTAATACCCCGTGATTTTAAATATTAATACTAACGAATTTAAAGAATACTTAATTTAAAATGTGAGAATTAAGGGAAACGGGTTACGCCATTGCGTTCATCTCAGAATTCTGCTTGAGATAGAGTCCGAGTTTGTGTAAAACGGACAAGGTATGAAGGAGATATGGACGAACGAAGTTAGGCAGAAAACCGGAAGTCGACCAGAATGCACTGGCGCATTTCACAAGTGTGCCAATACAAAAATGCACTGGCGCACCTGCCAAGTGCGCCATGTCGGGCTAAAGGACTTGCACAGATTTCTGGAGTGTTCTGATCCAAACAGTGACTCATTGCTGAGTCATTAGGGCTGAGGTGTTATCCTATCTTGACTGGATGGTCTTGATTGCTTCTAGGGTTAAGCTGACAGCTCTAAATTAATTAAAACTCTATATAAGCAACCTAATTCTCAACCTAAAATCACACTAACTCATTCCAAGAGCCGCCATGCTGTCAATGGTGAACCTAAAATAGCCGTCATCTCTTTCAACTCAAAGGGCAAGATAGAAGCTTCATATCAAATTAAATCAAATCTAATTTAGAACAACGATTTGTCTACATCAAAGGCGAGCAATTCAGTTTCAGAATATAGATCCCAGAAATCAAGTTTTTCCTTTTGTTGTAAGTGTAGTTACATGTCAGATGTGAATAAATTAAAGACATGGTTTGTAATGAATTGTAAAATAGAATTGTATCAAGTTGTATGGGATGCTGATTCATGTCTATTCATGTCTATTCTATCATATATGCCTATGAACTATTGTGGTCTATCGAACCTATCATGTTATGTGGAAATTGGTGAATAAACCTATTATGTTGTATAGGAATTTGGGAATGAAATTATCATATGTAAGTTGGTGATATTATGATACATACAAGTTTTAGGTTAAGTCATGTCGTTTATGCCAAATTTATTTAGATCCATTATGCATACATGTTTAGATCTACGACCTTAATGATATTATGGTACATACAAGTTTTAGGCTAAGTCATGTCGTTTATGCCTAATTGTTTAGATCCATTATGCATACATGTTTAGATCTACGACCTTATATGTTTAGATCTAAAACTTTATATATTAGATCTATATGCCTTTATGTTAGACCCATACGCCTTTATGTTAGATCTTTGTTAGCATGATTCAATCCCTATGCAAGTTCACCACTACATAGCTAATTAAGTTTTGGTAGTTCCATGTAAAACTATTATTTTATGATTCATGTTGCATAGGTCTAGTTTGCAAGTTCATAATTAAAAGTATATTATGCCAAGTTCATGTGACGCATCTGTAGTGAGATCCATATCTTTGTATGATGTTGGAATGTTGCAAGTTCCTCTTTTTCCCCTTTTAGTTTATAAGCTCAGCTAAAATGTCGAGCCTAACATTCTATGAAACTTTGCGAACGTACAACGGGGATAACGTTGGGGGAAAACATGAAACTACATGTAATTGACATATTTGGCTCGAAACCATGTAAATGGTATGACATTGAAATGGTATAATTTACATACCAAAAATTATTAATTTGATTTAGAAAGAAAGTGGGCCATGACAATAAATTTTTGACAAATTTACATATAAGCATAAAAGGATAAATATGTAAATTTAGAAAAGAGGAATATGCCTAACCCGAGGTTAGACTTAGTTGTGGCGTAAAACTGCCCAGAACCGACCGGCACATCCAGTGACCACAACAATACCTGTCTAATGTGGTTGGTTAGTGCATTAAGCCCAAAAAGGACCCGAGGTTAGACTAAGTTGTGGTGTAAAACTGCCCGGAACTGACCGGCACATCCAGTGACCACAACAATACCTGTCTAATGTGAGTGGTTGGTGCTTTAATAAAGCTAAGTCAAGATTGGTAGGGTTAATTCAATTAAGGAAACACTTAACCAATTCAACATGTTAACTAAACTAAGGGGTGAGGTTAGATAAATTTGGACACTTAACCAATTTAACATGTTGGCTAGAAAACCCTAGTTACGGGGACCCATTTCAGCAGTAACCCACATAGATGTATCATGGAACCCAGAACTAGGTAGGGTGAGGCACGATTACTAGGCTGAATTGTAAGCGGTCAAAACGTCGGCGGGTGGTGCATCAGTGTAGGTTCCGACGGAGTACGAGCGTGCACATACTCCGAAATTGAAAAAGCAGCACTGGGCATTAGTAGTCATACACCGTGCATCTTGAATCGTGTCGGGTTGTCACCATAGGATTTGATACACCCTGTGGTGGGACCAGCATAGGTATTTATAGTCAAGAGGGGGCCGAATGACACATGTGATAAATGCATGCGAGTAGGAGCCGATCGATATAAGGGGGTCATTTCACCATGAACACGTGGTGCTAGTTGGACAATTATAAGTAGGTGCAGAAAATTAGACATGGGTGCGATGTATATTTGGTTTATTCTGCCTTGTATAGTTTTATGTTAGTTTGTTGTTCTGGTACTGTCTTATTTTCAATTTATTCCTATCATGACCTTTTCCTTATTTACACACTGAAAAGTCACTGGACTTACTTAGACTTATGTCTGACCCATTTTTCTTTCGCTCTCTTTTCTTCCGTTCCCCCACCCCAGGTACCTAGGGAGGGAATAGGTCAGCTTAATTTGGGTCGTTCATCTTTCCAAGCTTGAAGACTTTGTGATGTATATCTTGGAATCTCTAGCTTTTGGCCATGGCTTGATACACTACTACTTGGGGATTTATGCAGTTTTATTTTGTTTTATGCTTCTTTAGAAAATAATCAAGACATAAATTATGATGTAATGGTTTGGAAGTTGGTTTGAAACACTTTGCTGTAATGTTTTGTTTTGAACCACGTTTGAAATAAAGTTAGTTTTATTTTCCGCTGCTTATATATATATATATATGTCTTGTAAATTATCTGTGTCTTTTTCCTATAATGCTCCACCAAAGTAAAGGCATTCCCTTTGTGAGTGACCTTACCGAAGGTGGGGTGTTTCAACTCGCTTATATAATAAACAAGTGCTATAAACCACAACATACGCCTCATTCCAATTCTGAATATTCTTTTATTCAAATATTCACATACTTTGGGAAAGGTTCCCATTAATTTTATCAAAGACAAATTCTTTAAAATTTATTCTTTAATCTTCCTTTGGATTTCAATTCAAACCGTATTCTGTCTTTAACTGGGTTAAAGAACCAATGTCATTTAAAACACGGTTCATGATAAATCCAAAATCACATTCCATTCCATCAGCCTCTAACCGTAAATTAGCAAGAGAACAATCCCCTAAGTATTAACCCCGAAGGCCGAAAGCAACATCAGATCAATACCCAGGAAACCATTCAACTTAACTAATCTCTGGTTAGTTTCTGATTCTCTTAACTCCATTGTTAATCGCGTTGAAGAACCAATGTTATTTAAAACGCCATTCACGATAAACCCAAAATCCAATTTAATATTAAATACAAGGCTCTGAATAAAAAAAATATCGGTTTATATTCAATTTCAATTTCTAAAACCAACAAATATTGTATTGGAATAACGATATATATATATATATCTTCCAAATTCCTCCACAATACCCGTATAATCACGTAATCCAATATCGAAATATTCTAAAAATAATTTCGATTCAAATCCATTCCAATTCATATATTGGAAATTCCAGTTATTTTTAAAACCAATTCATACCCAATTTATTTATTTTAAAAATATTGGATTTATTATTCTATTTTAAAACTAGTTCATTTCGATAAAAATAAATTTTTATCTTTTCAAATATGGAATTTTTCAGCCTAATTCTTTCCGAATGATTTATTATGATTATACACAAATTATTGATATTTTTAATAATTTTATCAAGGCCCGTACAGTCGATTTCCATAAACGGCCATCGAGCTGCACTTACAGCGACCTTTTCCAAATTTGATTTGGACATAATTCCAAACCCAACCGTTAGATTTCAAATCTCTAATATTCGTTAGAAAGCTCTTTTGATACGATCCCAACGGTTCCGGCTTTAGGAGAATCCGATAGTTGGATCTCCCGTAATATTTGTTCGAAGTCAATGGTCGAAATTCGCGAACTACCGCGGCGTGACGTGTTCTATTCAGGCCATTATATATATATATATAATATATATATATATATAATATATATATATATATATATAATATATATATATATATATATTTCATCAATTTCCTTTCATAACGTATTTTATAAATCGTTTTAAATTCGTTTTCAAAACGATTTCAACATATTCAATTTCAAATCAAAATTGAATATTCCATATCATCGATATATAAATGATAGTATTTTCAAAATATTAGATTTCTAAATCATTTCCTTTTCGATATTCATTATAAAAATGAATAAAATCGATATAAATATTATTCACGTTAAAATGGCGTTAATCTAATCAACACGGCTGTAATAACCCGGAAATCTAAGCCAATTTAAAATTTTTATTTTGGCAATTTTAGTGAATTTTGAATATTTAAAATGAATTATTTTAAATAATAACGACGTGAAATTTATTTTGAATAGAATTAGAACGTATATATTTATATAGATCATCGTTTGAATATAAATATTTTATTTTAAATATAAAAGGAATTGAAAATGGCGCGGTAGTTTGAAAATTTGATTTCATAGTTCAAATGGATGTACAGGATTCGAAATAAATCAGATTTTAGCGAAACTAAAAATATTAGAATCTATTTGAGAATATCTTTCCAATGAATCAAAAAAATTGAAATTTCTTAGCGGGAATCAAAAGATACGTCCAGTTGAAAATTCAGAATAGTCGCTATTGAATTCTAGCCCTTAAAAATGGGAATTTTCCAAACGATCTTGGTTTTTGACGAAAACACTTTTGTTGGATCCAGGATGTAGAATTATTGCTAGATTCCAATTTTCATAATTTTCTGAATCAATATATGAGCATGGCAAAGGAAAACGTATTTAACCAGTTTCAATTTATTTTAATCGACTGGAAAATGGCCATTTTTCTAACGGTCTCAGAATTTGACGAAATTAGTTTTGTTAGGACCGTATCGTCAATACGGCTAGAAAATATTTTTCGGGAATTTTTCTAGTTAGTATGTGGCCCCTGTAAAATGAAATGCTCGTTAGAATTCAATATATGGATTTATATTTTGATTTTGACGAAAACTGATCGAAACAATCGAATCAGCCTACGATACATATCCCATTGTGTTCGGAATGGGGGTAATTAGCTATGGACGATAGTCGGTGGGTTTGATTTTGAGTTCGAAACAAAAAGGTGCTTTTTAAAATTAAGTAATATAATTATATATTTAAATTACTCCATGTTCTCTCTCCCCTTACCTTTCAAAATCAGTCAACGAGAAAAAGCCCGATCCCCAATTTTTCCCGCTACCCCCTTCCGCCGTTGACCCCGTCGCACCACCTCTTCCAGGCGCCGCTCCGCCTGCCGTCGCCCCCCTCTTCTTCCTCCCCCTCTCCCTCTTCTGGCCAGAAGCTACAACGCCCAAAACCCCGCTTCTAAATCCACCAACTCTGGCCAGCTGACCACCCGCCACAGCCTCCTTAATGCCTACGCCGCTCCCCGCGCCTCCACCTCCTCCCCCACCGTCCAACTCCCCCTCCGCCAGTTCGATTGAAGAAGGGCGCAACCCCATTCCTCCCCCCAACTGATTTACATCGCCGCGCCACCCCTTTTTGGCCCCACCGCCTGTAGCGCCACCGTTCAGGCCTCCGACCGCCATTCCGACGTTGGTGCTCTCCCCCCTCTTCATTAAACGACGCTGTAAGTTTTCTGATTTTCCAAATTACGATTTTGTTTTCCTTTAACTAATAAAAATATAGGTATTACTATAATAAAAATAGGACCTTTATTCTATGTATAAGATGGTAAAGGCGGGATTTTTAAGATGATAAAGACGAGATTATATTTTTAAATAGCAAAAAGTACAATTTTTATATAGTAAATAGCGAAAAGTATAATTTTTATATAGTAGAAAGAAGAAAAATATGATTTTTATATTAGTAGAAGATTAAAAATATGATTTTTATATTATAGAAGTATTAAAAATTTGATCTTTATTATGTAGAAGGAGCAAAGATGTGATTTTTATATGAGTGTCGATATAAAAATATAATCTTTATTATATGAACACCGTTATAAAAATAGATTTTTTATCTATATAGTAGCAGTATAAAAATAGAATTTTTTATCTATATAGTAGCGGTATAAAAATGTGATTTTTATTCATATAGGGTGATTATAAAAATGTGTTTTTTATATATGTAGTGGCTACAGGCAACGAAAGTGACGAAAGGCGAGCACGACGAAGGTTTTCTACATATGAAGAGTCGTGGCATTTGGTTTAGCTAGTCGGTGAGAACTTCTCACTTTAAATCTTTTTTTCTAGTTAAAAAATATATACTATGATGCGGACGGTGCTTAGCAGCACCCGAAACCCGTCGTCCACAGACCATGGACGACTTGTATGCTTGTTTGATGTGTTGTGAATTTGTTTTGTGATGTTGATGTGAAATGTGCTGAAACAAATTAATTATCATTAAAAATATAATTTTTGACGTGAATGTGAATAAATAAATATTCATTTACAAACCAGACGGTTTGTTTATGTACACCTATTTGAAGGATATTGATTGGGACGATAAATTTTACACATCGCCCAACTACACAAATAAAATCTAGGATTGTTGTTTTGAAACCCCACACGGGTATTGGGATGATATTTGACGTACACTAATCCCGATTGTTTAGTTGTGTGTCAATCGATAGGTTGACAGACTGTGTAAGCATTAATTATTTATATTTAATGCTTATGCAGTTGTGTGGTGCACTCTGGATGATGTTTGATTATTTATCGTTGCTATTCTATACATGTGTTGTAGAAAATCCATATAATTAACATTATATGGTAATTGATTGGGCCTCATTCCAATTTAGAAAATAAATTCATGTGTTGAATTGAAAATAAATTCATGTGTTGAATTGAAAATAAATTCATGTGTTGAATAGAAAATAAATTCATGTGTTGAATTGAAAATAAATTCATGTCTTGAATAGAAAATAAATTCATGTGTTGAATTGAAAATAAATTCATGTGTTGAATAGAAAATAAATTCATGTATTGAATTGAAAATAAATTCAAGTGTTGAATAGAAAAAAAATTCATGTGTTGAATTGAAAATAAATTCATGTGTTGAATAGAAAATAAATTCATGTGTTGAATTGAAAATAAATTCATGTGTTGAATAGAAAATAAATTCCGGTGTTGAATATAAAATAAATTCATGTGTTGAATTGAAAATAAATTCATGTGTTGAATAGAAAATAAATTCATGTTTTGAATTGAAAATAAATTCATGTGTTGAATAGAATAAACATTCACGTGTTGAATAGAATAAATATTCATGTGTTGAATAAAAGCCGTGTTGATTAAATTGACGCCATTTTGACGTGAACGATATTTATATTGATTTTATTCATTTTTATAATGAATATAGAAAAGAAACGATTTCAAAATATAACGTTTTGAAAATATCATTTGTATATCGATGATGTGGAATATTCAATTTTGATTAAAAATGAATATGAAGTTGAAATCGTTTCGAAAACGAATTTAAAACGATTTATAAAATACGTTTTGAAAGGAAATCGACGAAATATATATAATATATATTATATATATATAATGACCTGAATAGAACGCGCCGCGCCGCGGTAGTTCGCGAATTTCGACCATTGACTTTGAATGGATATTGCGGGAGATCCGACCGTCGGATTCTCCTAAAACCAGAACCGTTTGGTTTGTATCGAATAGATCTTTCTAAAGAATGTTAGAGATTTGAAATCTAACGGTTGGATTTGGAATTCTGTCCAAATCAAATTTGGAAAAGGTCGTTGTAAGTGCAGTTCGATGGCCGTTGATGGAAATTGACTGTACGGGCCTTGATAAAATTATTAAAAATAGTAATAATTCGTGTAGAATCATAAGAAATGATTTGTGAATAATTGGGATGAAAAATTCCATATTTGAAAAGATAAAAATAGATTTTTATCGAAATGAACTAGTTTTGAACTAGAATTATAATTCTATTTATTTTTAAATTAATAAAGTGGATTTGAAATGGTTTTAAAAGTAACCAGAATTTCCAATAATTGAATTGGAATGGATTTGAATCGAAATTGTCTTTGGAATATTTCAATGTTGGATTTCGCGATGATACAGATATTTTTATGGGAATTTGAAAGATATATTTATATCGTTATTTCCAATACGATATTTTTTGGTCGTAGAATTTGATATTGAATATAAGCCGATATATTTTCTATTCAGAGCCTTGTATTTAATATCAAATGTGATTTGGGTTTTTCGTGAATGGTGACTTCATTAACACTGTTCTTAAACCCAGTTGAGAAAAAGATTAAATATTTTTATTTAGATTTAATGAAGTGTACCAATTAAATGGTATTTAATTGGAATTGAATTTGAATGTGATTTTGGGTTTATCGTGAACGGTGTTTTAAATAACACTTGTTCTTTAACCCGATAATTAATGGAATGTGATTTTGGGTTGTCGTGAACGGTATCTTCAATAATACTATTCTTAGACCCAATGGAGTTAAGAAATTCAGAAACTAACTAGAGATTTGTTAAGTTGAATGGTTTCTTGGGTATTGATCTGATGTTGGTTTCGGCCTTCGGGGTTAATACTTAGGGAATAGCTCACTTGCTATTTTACGGTTAAAGGCTGATAGAATGGAATGTGATTTTGGGTTTATCGTGAACCGTGTTTTAAATGACATTGATTCTTTAACCCAGTTAAAGATTAAAACTAAGTGGAGTTTTAATGAATCTTTAATTAGATTGAAAAGATCGAGAATGGAGTATCACCAGTTTCGCTCCAGGCGATAGTTAAATCTTTAATTAGATTTGAACGTGAAATGGTAATTGAATTTACCGATAACACCGTGGTGTTAGATATGAAGTATGACCAGTTTTACTTCATGGGATGAATAGGTTGGGATTGGGAAATAAAATAAATGATTACTTCGGTGTGGTTCGCTAATCCCGACTAGTTGAATTGATATTCAAAAGAAGTTTAAAGAATAAATTTAAGGAATTTATCTTTGATAAAATTAATGGGAACCTATCCCTAAGAATGTGAAATTTAGCAACTAACTGAAGATTAGTTAAGATGAATGGTTTCCTGGGTATTGATCTGATGTTGGTTTCAGCCTTCGGGGTTAATATTTGCGGAATTGTTTCCTTACTAATTTACGATTAGTGACTGATGAATTGGAATGAGGCGTATATTGTGTTTGTGTAACACTTGTTTATAATATACGCGAGTTATTCAGAAAGACCGGGTTTATCCCATTTTGAATAACTGATTCAACGTGGTGTCGAAGATAAGACGGTGGTTGAAGACCGGAGGTCTTCACGTCGTTTGGGTGATTACCGATGATCTTGATTGGGCTGTACACCCAAGAGGAGGGAATCAGTTAGTGATCATCCAGACGTACTTGGAGATCGATGGATATGCGAGGTACAAGGTGCCTCCAGTTTCGTTCAGACCCAAAACGGACTTGTAAATGGACTTTGTGTCCGACATTGGATTTTGTTCTGTGTGATTGATTTCTATTAAATATATATCTGGTTGGCGGCGGAGAATTTATTCTCTTGATTAACGCCCTTCTCTGAGACTTACGAGCTCAAGGGTTATATATAGATGGATATCAACCGCATGGAGTGAATTGCCTATGTGGCATGCCTAAGTGGCAATTGATCGAGGCTTCTATTGAAAAGCAAAGTCTTGTGGTTGATGATCAAAGCACCGCTTATGTGGCATAGCTTTGTGTAGCATTGATTCGCGAGCCTCACACCCCGGTTGTGAACCAAAAACGGGAGAGGACCTCAGGGAGGGCATGCGTTTCCTTCTAGCTAGGGTGGTGTCAATGACCTACCAGCCCTGACATTTATATTATTTTCACCTGTGTGGTTGTTGCTGTTGCGAGGCGCCTCGGATATATCGGTGACTGTGTGGAGCCGATGGAGTCATTTGGCTCATTTACGCCCTAAAGGGCGGGGAAACGCAGTGTTCAGGCATTTTAATCCACATCGGTGGACCGGCCCTGTCGCTCCAAGGGCCCACCTGAGTCTGGGTCCTGAGACACGGGCTAGAGCGTCTCGAATCGGTAGAGGACTATCTTTTTCCTCGGTTCACAGATGGAAATCCAATTTCCAAATATGTGACTTTGCGGTTTTGATTGTAGAGCCTAGTATGGCCACATGGTATATGGTACCCATGCCGTCTATGATTGATATTTATGATTGAAATTGTTTTGACACTATACACTTATAATAGTATCAAATGATTTGTTTTTAACGTACCAAGCATGTTTGGCTATTATAAGGGAAAACCCTATCCTCCGACTTGCGTTGCATTGTGTGATGGGACCTGGGTCTTATAATAGCTTCATTTTTCCAAAAATGTAACATCCTACGTCCGTTTGTGTCACTCACAAAGGAAATGCACTAAGTTCTATGGAGTATTTTTGGGTAAAAGAGGCAGATAAATTACAAGACAGACAGAATATAAACAGTGGAAAATAAAACTTTGCTTTATTGATAAAATGATTTGTACAACGATTTCTTTACAATATCAGAGTATCATCTGCCTTACAAAATAAAGAAGCATAAAACAACATTTATATTCCCCAATTTTAGCAAGAACCAGCCATAGCATCTAAAAAGAGAATCCAAGCACACTTCGACAAATCTTCAAGCTGGGAAAGAGTGACGGTCCAACTCAACCTAAGCTATACTATTCCCTCCTTTACTACCTGGGGGGGGGGGGACGGAAGAAAAGAAGACTAAAGAAAAATAGAGTCAGACGTAAAGCCTGAGTAAGTTCAGTAACTTCTAGCATGTGAACATGGAAAACAAAATGACATGAATTAACTGAATACAAGATAACACCATGATGATGGGGTCAGCAAGATTAGACAAGGTAGTCACAAGATATGCTAAGATAAGATAAACTAGATACGCTCTAATACATTCGCCGCTTCGCTATTTCCTTGTTATACTGCTTTCTATATCTCTGCGTCGCCTAACTAATGTCCCAACTAGTAACGCTAACGTGATCCCAATCCCTGTATTCTCCATCGCCTTCAGGCATTCATTTATTTATTTGTTACCTAGATTTAATCTAGGGTTTTCTACCAAGTGCCTTCTAGATTTTACGCTGTCTGCTGAACGCTTCTCGGTTTCAGGGTTTACGCCCCCCTAGTCCAGTCGATGCCCCCAAGTCTAGGACACACTACCTAGAGTGGTATATGTTCCTATACTTCCCCACGCATGTATCGCGAATCGTTATCGCTTGTCTAGATGCACATGTCCTATAATGTGCAGTCCGAGTCCTGTGTCAGGGCAAATCAAGGAATACAAAACTCGGTCGGGAGCTTTCAGATATCTGCCGATGCAGATTCTAAGGTCTGTTTTTATTTCACTGGCTATGGTCCCACTTCACCCCTCCCTCAACTAATGAAAGGCACACCTTGAAAAATGAGAATTATACGCCGGCCCCTGGTGCCCCACTATCCTATGGCCATCCTCAACCATAACCAGATAACAAGTATATGGTCTTTTGGAGTTCTCCGCCTTTCCACTTCACGTATCTCGATTGACTGAAGATGGATGGTAGAAGGCGAGTTTCTATCACAAGGCTACCGTTTTCTCGCCGAATCACGCCGGTCCATCCTTGTCTTTAGGTTGCCATATATTGCAACCAAGGAATACCCCTGGTTCTTCTACGCAGACCTTAACCTCTGTAAGCCCAGGAGGATCATCGCAGCCTCACAGAGGGATACCAAGAGTACCCTCACGTCCCCTCGAAGCCTCGGGCTTCGTAACCCAATTCGTTGGAGCCTCCTTTTTGCTCAGACGGACATTCGCTCCTTCCCGTGTTATACTAAGAATTACTACTTAGTTTTACTAACTAAGATTTACCACTTAGTTTCTAGAATCGTTGTTTTCTTGACTAAAGTTTACTACTTAGTTCCCTTTCCCGTCAATTTGGATTGGTTAAGTGTCATTAGTCAATTCAAGCTAACTTAACCCTCTTCTTTCATCCTGTTATACTGGTTAAGTGTTTTCATGTTGACTTAACCCCACCACAAACCAAGTTATATTGGTTAAGTATTTCTTATTACTTAACCCTACCCATTCACCCTGTATTGGTTAAGTGTTCCTTTTTAACTTAACCTTGCCCGTCTGTCTTAACTAACATGTTATTAATGGTTAAGTATTATCCCTTCATGTTTAGACTTAACCATATTCTTTTATCACAATATGATGGTTAAGTGTTCAAGTTTACTTAACCCTACGGTCTAGCCCAGATAACATATCAAATTGGCTAAGTGTATCTACTTAACCCCAACCTCTAGTCTAGTTAACATGTTAATTTGGCTAAGTGTATTAACTTTACTTAACCCCACCTCTAGTCTAGTTAACATGTTAATTTGGCTAAGTGTTTTCTTAGTTACTTAACCCTCTACAAATCTGGTCTTGTTACCATAAGTTTGGTTAAGTGTCCCTATGGACTTAGCCCTCCCATTCTATCTCGACTGTGTTAAGTTGGTTAAGTGTTCTTATAGACTTAACCCTCCCATTCTAGCTTAACTGTGTCTGTATGAATCTAACCCCACCCATCGGTTTGGTTATCTTGTTGAATTGGTTAAGTGTCTTAGTTAACTTAACCCTACCATTCTTGTTCTAGCTTTAACTAAATAAATTAAAGCCGCTACCACTCACATTAGACAGAAATTGTTGTGATTACTGGATGTGCCGGTTGGTTCCGGGCAGGTTTACATCGCAACTGAGTATAACCTCGTGTTAGGCATATTCGTGTTTTCTAGGTTCAAAAGGGTTTTGGTTAATTTTCAAATCAGGTTTTGAAAGTAACCATCCCGTCCGTCGGATCAGTTAGGGATAGCCAGGGAGAGCAAGAAACTTGTATTTTCCAAACCCAAGCCTAGACACTATCCTCTCTGTCACCCTAGAACTTTCTGGTGTACCATTAAAAGAGATGTCGTTAATAAACCTTTAATTTGTCTAAATTTGCATTTCCTCATTTAGGCCAAATTCTATAAGTAAATTATTCCTAATTTACTTATTTCCTAATTACCCTTTTAATGTAAACTATCAACATTTATTCTTATGGCCCATTTTCCCCTCTACATCATATTTATGCCTTTTGGTATGTAAACTATTCCAATTAAGTGTCACTAACCATGATTTTGCTAGACCTGACGGTTATTCCCAATTATGGCCAATTTCAAATTTATACCAATATACTTATTACGCCAAATTAGCTAATCCAATCCTGATTTAACATTCTAATTACGGTTCACGTCAAACTAAACTTATTATTCTAGTTCATAACTCATGTAAATGCTAGATTTACAAGTCAATACTAGATTCAACTTACACATCCTATAATTCATGTTAAATTTATCCAATTTGTATTTCTATGAACATGCCATAATTCATGTTCCCAATTTATGCCAAATTCCAAGTTTATAACTATGTTTTTAGTACATTTCACATTATGCCCAAATCGTATTCCCACCGTTCATATAATTGCGATTCAATCTAGATTATGGATAAATCTAGACTCGTAGAAAATAGGGAATGAAAAAGGTTGGACATAATAACTAGCATAAAAGGTTTGAATAACGATGTAGGTTCAAGAACATGGGTAGACCTAACTTAATAGGTAAATTCCCAAGGTCTAAAACCAAGGATAGACAGAATAGAGACGCAGGTTCAAGAACATGGGTAGACCTAACTTAATAGGTAAATTCCCATGGTCTAAAACCAAAGAAAACCAAGGACAGGCAGAATAAATAATCGGGTTGAATCTCATAATCACAGAACTTAAGCAACACTTTCCTAGTCATGAATCATAGGTGTTTAATCACAGATGTCCTTGTTATGTTATAGGCAATAGTTTATGTTTTCTAATCAAAGGCATAGGTTTAGTCAAGGAAATAATCCTCATAGCCACAGTCACGGTCATAGGCAATGTTCGTAGTCATAGGCAATGTCCATAGTCATAGGCAATGTTCATAGTCATAGGCATATGGTTCTAAGGTCCATAGTTTCATAGTCACGATCTTATTTGTCCTCGAAATCATAACAGTTCTTAATTAGGTTCAAGAGTATAGGCACTGATTCAATCGAAAGAATTGGCATACTCTTTTATTCCTTAAATTTCATGTCACGAAAAGAGAAACGTTCAAATCTAGAAATAACTAACTTACAGAGATTAGACTAGAATAGAAAGATGGCGTTGCTATGATTCGTGTGACGTTGCTAGAAACCGTTGAGCTAGCCTTTGATTCTTCACTTGAAATCCTAGCCTGACTTGAACCTCTTCTTGGCAAACTTGAGCAGCACTTCGTCGTCTTGATTTATTTTATATATATTATTCTATTTATGCTTTAATTAAGAGGAGGAGAAGAAGCCATGTTCACTAAGAATCTTTGCAGCATAAGGGTAAAGGAGAATTGTGAATAGAGAAGAAGACTAGGGCTGTTTATATAGTGTAGAAGTCAACGAATCTGGTCAGAAGGGCGTCCAAATACAGAAGAACGAACCAGGTGCAGAAAACTGGAAAAACCAGGGGGGTCGACCCCAGGTCGACTACCCAGTCGACCTGGGTGTCCCAGTCGACTACCCAGTCGACCTGGGTGCCCTGGGCGGGAAAATTCCCACCCAGCCCAATCTGGCTCCGATTTGAATTTTGAACTTGACCTGTTTTGAAATTTGAACTTCGCTGAATCTTCCGGAGGCCATATCTTCCTCGTACGGACTCCGATTTATGCAAACTCGGACTCGTTTTCATGAAGAATTCCGAGATGAACGCAATGGCGCAGCCCGTTTCCCTTGATTTTGATTTTAACTTTTAATTCTGCCTTGATTTGTGAATCTTAGTGTTACAGAATCACGGGGTGTTACATTCTCCCCCACTTAAAAGGATTTCGTCCCCGAAATCTTCAAGTTAGGAAGAATGTGTCCTACCATCCAATCACCCATCTACTCAACCATTCAATCACAGGCATCCATTGTCCTTAAAAGATTTCTAATGCTTTCATGTTCATATGCATAGTGTGTGTATATGTCTTTATCTAATGCAAAATCAGGCGGTCTACTGATTCAGTTGACCTCCTTAATGCGAATCATGTCAGTTCCATGCGTCCAATCATGTATGCAAGTATCCCTAGTTATGTAAATACTACATCCGTGCACAGCCATTCATCCATATGCAACATCCATATGATAGCATATCAAGTTCAACTTAAAAACAAATACATATCTGTAAATGCAATATGAAAGCGTCCGAACTTGATCTAGTGCCTAATACGTATGCATATGCATTCGCAAGCAACCATTAGCAACCATTAGCAACCACTTGCAACCATCAACCATAACATATTTCAAATACATGTTTACATCCATTGGCTTCTACCTAAGGATCGAAGATACGACCTAGGTGATATACTTTGGAAAGAGAGAAACAATTATGCGTAAAGCTCCTAAAACAAAGAAATCAAGGATGCACCCTCAAGGAAAAGGGTATGATGCTACTATCTAGCCTTCTTGAGCTTTACTCCACTGTATCTTAACTAATTTAACTTCACGATTGTGAAGTTCCGGATCTCCATTTCCAAAATAAACAGATTTCAATCACGGTACCAGGTATACGTACTATGATGATTAGAGGTTTCCCTCTTATCCGCCATGCCATAACTATAAGAGTCGAAAGGTCACTATTGGAGTGCCTGCCGCAACTATTCATCTCTCATGCAAACCGTCCAAACCGAACTCGACATTTCTCAAGTACAAGCCCCAAAGGCCTAAACCAATATCAGACAAGCACCCAAGGAATATCTCCCCCGAATTTAGACGATCTACGTGAGATGATATAAGCAAACTCGATAGCTATTCTCAAATCCCTACTAACCAAAAATAAATTGGTCGGACCACCAATTGGATTTGAGACTCTAGTGGGATCTTTCTACTATACAAGTACTATGGTGCAGAGACCCAACTATGGAAGTGGATATGAACAAATGAGAAGCGCTAGAACCTAAGGAAATAGTACGAACATAAAACTAGACTCTTCCAACTGGACTACCTTTCTCCTAGGTACGCTTGGTGGCGAAAGCATGTACTTGTCCTTCTGAAAATCTCATCCTCGTTCTTGCCCTTATCCTTAAGTATATGCCCTATCGTACCCTAGTAAAGATACTTCCTCTTGTCTTAGGTTTTATAATTTCTTCCTCCTTCGTGTGCTAAGTCTACATCCATGAATTCCTCATCCTAGGGTTATGCTCCTTAGCCAAACTCCTCATCCCCTTCCGTGTGTAGTCATGTTGACAAATCTCTCAAAAACTGCCTCCATCGTCCGGAAAACCCTATAAGCTTCGAAAGAAAACTGCCCGTGGATGAAACAACTACGGCTATGGATGGAAGCCGGGCACAACTCTGCCCTTCGATAAGGTTACCTCCCAGAAAGCCAGGAGCCCCAGAGACTCAAGAAAGAAGGAGACAAGAATTTAAACAGAGGAAGAGAAGATAGTGTGTATGGCTTTGGGGAATATGTCTTTAAAACAAATCTTTTCTCTTGAAAATGCTTCTTTAAAAACCGTTTTGAAAATAATTTTTCAAATCCTTTATCTGACCTGGTAACCTTCAGCTCTGATACCACGTGTAACATCCCACGTCTGTTAGTGTCACTCACAAAGAGAATGCACTAAGTTCTGTGGAGTATTTTAGTGTAAAAGATGCAAATAAATTACAAGACAGACAGAATATAAACAGAGGAAAATAAAACTTTGCTTTATTGATAAAATGATTTGTACAACGATTTCTTTACAATATCAAAGTATCATCTGTCTTACAAAATAAAGAAGCATAAAACAACATTTATATTCCCCAATTTTAGCAAGAGCCAGCCATAGCATCTGAAAAGAGAATCCAAGCAAACTTCGACAAATCTTCAAGCTGGGAAAGAGTGACGGTCCAACTCAACCTGAGCTATACTATTCCCTCCTTTACTACCTTGGGGAGGGGGAACGGAAGAAAAGAAGAAGAAAGAAAAACAGAGTCAGACGTAAAGCCTGAGTAAGTTCAGTAACTTCTAGCATGTGAACATGGAAAACAAAACAACATGAATTAACTGAATACAAGATAACACCATGATGATAGGGTCAGCAAGATTAGACAAGGTAGTCACAAGATATGCAAAGATAAGATAAACTGGATACGCTCTAATACTTTCGCCGCTTCCCTATTTCCTTGTTATACTGGTTTCTTTATCTCTGCACCACCTAACTAATGTCCCAACTAGTAACGCTAACGTGATCCCAATCCCTGTATTCTCCATCGCCTTCAGGCATTCATTTATTTATTTGTTACCTAGATTTAATATATGGTTTTCTAACAAGTGCCTTCTAGATTTTACGCTGTCTGCTGAACGCTTCTCGGATTCAGGGTTTATGCCCCCTAGTCCAGTCGATGGCCCCAAGTCTAGGACACACTACCTAGAGTGGTATATGTTCCTATACTTCCCCACGCATGTATCGCGAATCGTTATTGCTTGTCTAGATGCACATGTCCTGTAATGTGCAGTCCGAGTCCTGTGTCAGGGCAAATTAAGGAATACAAAACTCGGTCGGGAGCATTCAGATATCTGCCGATGCAGAAGCTAAGGTCTGTTTTTATTTCAGTGGCTATGGTCCCACTTGACCCCTCCCTCAACTAATGAAAGGCACACCTTGAAAAATGAGAACTATACGTCGGCCCCTGTTGCCCCACTATCCTATGGCCATCCTCAACCATAACTAGATAGCAAGTATATGGTCTTTTGGAGTTCTCCGCCTTTCTGCTTCACGTATCTCGATTGACTGAAGATGGATGGTAGACGACGAGTTGCTATTACAAAGCTACCGTTTTCTCGCCAAATCATGCCGGTCCATCCTAGTCTTTAGGTTGCCATATATTGCAACCAAGGCATACCCCTGGTTCTTCTACGCAGACCTTAACCTCTGTGAGCCCAGGAGGATCATCTACAGCCTCACAGAGGGATACCAAGAGTACCCTCACGTCCCCTCGAAGCCTCGGGCTTCGTAACCCAATTCGTTGGAGCCTCCTTTTTGCTCAGACGGACATTCGCTCCTTCCCGTGTTATACTAAGAATTACTACTTAGTTTTACTAACTAAGATTTACCACTTAGTTTCCAGAATCATTGTTTTCTTGACTAAAGTTTACTACTTAGTTCCCTTTCCCGTCAATTTGGATTGGTTAAGTGTCATTAGTCAATTCAAGCTAACTTAACCCTCTTCTTTCATCCTGTTATACTGGTTAAGTGTTTTCATGTTGACTTAACCCCACCACAAACCAAGTTATATTGGTTAAGTATTTCTTATTACTTAACCCTACCCATTCACCCTGTATTGGTTAAGTGTTCCTTTTTAACTTAACCTTGCCTGTCTGTTTTAACTAACATGTTATTAATGGTTAAGTATTATCCCTTCATGTTTAGACTTAACCCTATTCTTTTATCACAATCTAATGGTTAAGTGTTCAAGTTTACTTAACACTACGGTCTAGCCCAGATAACATATCAAATTGGCTAAGTGTATCTACTTAACCCCAACCTCTAGTCTAGTTAACATGTTAATTTGGCTAAGTGTATTAACTTTACTTAACCCCACCTCTAGTATAGTTAACATGTTAATTTGGCTAAGTGTTTTCTTAGTTACTTAACCCTCTACAAATCTGCTCTTGTTACCATAAGTTTGGTTAAGTGTCCCTATGGACTTAGCCCTCCCATTCTAGCTTGACTGTGTTAAGTTGGTTAAGTGTTCCTATAGACTTAACCCTCCCATTCTAGCTTAACTGTTTCTGTATGAATTAAGCCCACCCATCGGTTTGGTTATCTTGTTGAATTGGTTAAGTGTCTTAGTTAACTTAACCCTACCATTCTTGTTCTAGCTTTGACTAAATAAATTAAAGACGCTACCACTCACTTTAGACAGATATTGTTGCGATTACTGGATGTGCCGGTTGGTTTCGGGCAGGTTTACATCGCAACTGAGTCTGACCTCGGGTTAAGCATATTCGTGTTTTCTAAGTTCAAAATGGTTTTGGTAAATTTTCAAATCAGGTTTTGAAAGTAACCATCCCGTCCGTCGGATCAGTTAGGGATAGCCAGGGAGAGCAGGAAACTTGTATTTTCCAAACCCAAGCCTAGACACTATCCTCTCTGTCACCTTAGAACTTTCTGGTGTACCATTAAAAGACATGTCGTTAATAAACCATTAATTTGTCTAAATTTGCATTTCCTCATTTAGGCCAAATTCTATAAGTAAATTATTCCTAATTTACTTATTTCCTAATTACCCTTTTAATGTAAACTATCAACATTTATTCTTATGGCCCATTTTCCCCTCTACATCATATTTATGCCTTTTGGTATGTAAACTATACCAATTAAGTGTCACTAACCATGATTTTGCTAGACCTGACGGTTATTCCCAATTATGGCCAATTTCAAATTTATACCAATATACTTATTTCGCCAAATTAGCCAATCCAATCCTGATCTAACATTCTAATTACAGTTCACGTCAAACTAGACTTATTATTCTAGTTCATAACTCATGTAAATGCTAGATTTACAAGTAAATACTAGATTCAACTTACTCATCCTATAAGTCATGTTAAATTTATCCAATATGTATTTCTATGAACATGCCATAATTCATGTTCCCAATTTATGCCAAATTCCAAGTTTATAACTATGTTTTTAGTACATTTCACATTATGCCCAAATCATATTCCCACCGTTTGTATAATTGCGATTGAATCTAGATTATGGATAAATCTAGACTCGTAGAAAATAGGGAATGTAAAAGGTTGGACATAATAACTAGCATAAAAGGTTTGAATAACGACATAGGTTCAAGAACATGGGTAGACCTAACTTAATAGGTAAATTCCCAAGGTCTAAAACCAAGGATAGACAGAATAGAGACGTAGGTTCAAGAACATGGGTAGACCTAACTTAATAGGTAAATTCCCATGGTCTAAAACCAAAGAAAACCAAGGACAGGCAGAATAAATAATCAGGTTAAATCTCATAATCACAGAACTTAAGCAACACTTTCCTAGTCATGAATCATAGGTGTTTAATCACAGATGTCCTTGTTATGTTATAGGCAATAGTTTTTGTTTTCTAATCAAAGGCATAGGTTTAGTCAAGGAAATAATCCTCATAGCCACAGTCACAGTCATAGGCAATGTTCGTAGTCATAGGCAATGTCCATAGTCATAGGCAATGTTCATAGTCATAGGCAATGTTCATAGTCATAGGCAATGTTCATAGTCATAGGCATATGGTTCTAAGGTCCATAGTTTCATAGTCACGGTCTTATTTGTCCTTGAAATCATAACAGTTCTTAATTAGGTTCAAGAGTATAAGCACTGATTCCATAGAAAGAATTGGCATACTCTTTTATTCCTTTAATTTCATGTCACGAAAAGAGAAACGTTCAAATCTAGAAATAACTGACTTACAGAGATTAGACTAGAATAGAAAGATGGCGTTGCTATGATTCGTGGGACGGTGCTAGAAACCGTTGAGCTAGCCTTTGATTCTTCACTTTAAATCCTAGCCTGACTTGAACCTCTTCTTGGCAAACTTGGGCAGCACTTCGTCGTCTTGATTTATTTTATATATATTTTTCTATTTATACTTTAATTAAGAGGAGGAGAAGAAGCCATGTTCACCAAGAATATTTGCAGCATAAGGGTAGAGGAGAATTGTGAATAGAGAAGAAGACTAGGGCTGTTTATATAGTGTAGAAGTCAACGAATCTGGTCAGAAGGGCGTTGAGATACAAAAGAACGAACCAGGTGCAGAAAACTGGAAAAAGCAGGGGGAGTCGACCCTAGGTCGACTACCTAGTCGACCTGGGTGCCCAGGTCGACTACCCAGTCGACCTAGGTGCCCTGGGCGGGAAAATTCCCGCCCAGCCCAATCAGGCTCCGATTTGAATTTTGAACTTGACCTATTTTGAAATTTGAACTTCGCTGAATCTTTCGGAGGCCATATCTTCCTCGTACGGACTCCGATTTACGCAAACTCGGACTCGTTTTCATGCAGAATTCCGAGAAGAACGCAATGGAGCAGCCCGTTTCCCTTGATTTTGATTTTAACTTTTAATTATGCCTTGATTTGTGAATCTTAGTGTTACAGAATCACGGGGTGTTATAAAAAAGCATTGCGCTATTTTGTTATATGCACTGGTATTCTTGGGAGGAAACCCGTTCCGTGTTATACGGCGTGGTCCCTTGATATATCTGATTTAAAGTAAAGTTTTAAATAACTGTTTTAGTTCTCACATCAGTCACATGACTGACCTGGAGTTTTTTGGTTTAACCTAAACTCTAGGTGCCCTTATTTTGACATGGGCAGCTAGTAGTTTTGGTTTTGCAGATTTATATTCACAGGATCCTGATTTACAGCTGGAACGATACTCGGAAAGCTGTGTATCCATGTATTACTTCTAGTTGTGCTTTGTATTATTTTCCGCTGCAATGTATTTAAACGTAATTTAAATCTCTGATATTTTCTGTGTAATATGTATTCATACTTTGTATATTTTTGTATTCTGATGGAATTGTTGTAATATACAATGAAATGTTCTTCTGTCTACGTTCTGATGTAGCTTGTCCTCAATTCAATCCAGGCTTTCCTTACCGGGGAAGTTTGGGTTGTTTCAGTTTGGTATCAGAGCTTTGGTTTACAGAGCTCGGAAAACAAGACACAAAAGAGCCATACGAAAGAATTCATCAGAGATTGGATTAGTAATATCCAATGAGAATGACTCATTAGAGATGGGATCAGTAGTGTCCTAGAACGAGTGTGAAGAGTATATTTTTAAAATGAAAACGAATTTTGTTTTGAAAATTTAAACTTTATTCAATGTATTTGAATATTTATTTGTGTTGAATTTGGACAATCCAGTATATAAAGATTTTGCGTATACGTCTGATCCGCGTGCATTCGAAGTTTTAATATACTGGATAAATATAGAATCATACTCTAATCGCTCGAAGATAATTCTAATCATCGCTCGAGCATCATCAGAATTTATTTTCGTGTTTCGAAAGTGGGATTTCTATATGATTCCAATTGACTGGTGTGAGAACCAAAACTAGATAGGGCTTATTGTTGTGATTTGGCATCAAAAATCTGATGTTTGACTATGTATCAAAATTATGAATTTGAAAAGCTAATCAACTAATTGATTGCTGATTGTGTTGTTTGATTACTATTTTGATTAATTGGATGTTGAACCTTTAGCCAAATTGAACCAAATGTTGAACTGTATTGAAAATTTGTCGCATTTGCGTACATATACGTATACTTACATTGAACAGGTCATAGCAAGGAGGCTAGAGAAGAGGAATTAAATTGTTTGCCCGGCAAATAGGTACATGTTTATTGTATTTCTTGGGTTTTGGATGATTTTATGAGCCGATTGGGTAGCCGCTTGGCTTTTTCTTTTTCTTTTGGATTGAAGAAGGCCATGGGAGGCTATATGAAATATCCCCAAGTCCCCGGTGCAGGGGAGGTTATGGCGAAATTTTTCGAAAAGTTAGGGTGTTAGCCAAATTTTTGAAAAATTTGAAAAGTTCTTAGAAACTGAAAAGTTGAAGAACTTAAGCCGTAAAGAAAATAATGGAAGTTGAATTGGTTTGTTAAACAACTTTCGGCTTCGTTCCTTTTCGGGGACGAAAAGTTTTAAGTGGGGGAGATTGTAATAACACGGAAATCTAAGCCAATTTAAATTTTTTATTTTGGCAATTTTAGTGAATTTTGAATATTTAAAATGAATTATTTTAAATAATAATGACGTGAAATTTATTTTGAATAGAATTAGAACGTATATAATTATGTAGATCGTCGTTTGAATATAAATATTTTATTTTAAATATAAAAGGAATTGAAAATGGCGCGGTAGTTTGAAAATTCGATTTCAAAGTTCAAATGGATGTGCAGGATTCAAAATAAATCAGATTTTAGCAAAACCAAAAATATAAGAATCTATTTGAGAATATCTTTCCATTGAATCAGAAAAATTGAAATTTCATAGCGGCAATCAAAAGATACGTCCAGTTGAAAATTCAGAATAGTCGCTATGGAATTCTGGCCCTTAAAAATGGGAATTTTGCAAACGATCTCGGTTTTCGACAAAAACACTTTTGTTGGATCTGGGATGTAGAATTATTGCTAGATTCCAATTTTCATAATTTTCTGAATCAATATGTGAGCGTGGCAAAGGAAAACGTATTTGACCAGTTTCAGTTGATTTTAATCGACTGGAAAATGGCCATTTTTCTAACGGTCTCAGAATTTGACGAAATTAGTTTTGTTAGGACCATATCGTCAATACGAAGCGAGAAAATATTTTTTGGGAATTTTTCTAGTTAGTATGTGGCCCCAGTAAAATGAAATGCTCGTTAGAATTCAATATATGGAATTATATTTTGATTTTGATGAAAACTGATCGAAACGATCGAATCATCCTACGATACATATCCCATTGTGTTCGAAATGGGGGTAATTAGCTATGGATGATAGTCGGTGGGTTCGATTTCGAGTTCAATACAAAAAGGTGCTTTTTAAAATTAAGTAATAAAATTATATATTTAAATATATATTCCCATACTCCACGTTCTCTCTCCCCTTATCTTTCAAAATTAGTCAACGAGAAAAAGCCCGATCCCCAATTTTTCCCGCTACCCCCTTCCGCCGTTGACCCCGTCGCACCACCTCCTCTAGGCACCACTCCGCCTGCCGTCGCCCCCCTTCTTCCTCCCCTTCTCTCTCTTCTGGCCAGAAGCTCCAACGCCCAAAACCCCGCGTCTAAATCCGCCAACTCCGGCCAGCTGAGCATCCGCCACCACCTCCTTAACGCCTACGCCGCTCCCCGTGCCTCCACCTCCTCCCCCTCCGCCAGTTCGACTAAAGAAGGGTGCAACCCCATTCCTCCCCCCCAACTGATTTACATCACCGCGCCACCCCCCTTTTGGCCCACCGCCTGTAGCGTCGCCGTTCAGGCCTCCGACCGCCACTCCGACGTTGGTGCTCTCCCCCCTCTTCATTAAACGCTGTAAGTTTTCTGATTTTCCAAATTGCGATTTTGTTTTCCTTTAACTAATAAAAATATTGGTTTTACTATAATAAAAATAGGACCTTTATTCTATGTATAAGATGGTAAAGGCGGGATTTTTAAGATGATAAAGACGAGATTATATTTTTAAATAGCGAAAAGTATAATTTTTATAAAGTAAATAGCGAAAAGTATAATTTTTATATAGTAGAAAGAAGAAAAATATGATTTTTATATTAATAGAAGATTAAAAATATGATTTTTATATTATAGAAGTATTAAAAATTCGATCTTTATTATGTAGAAGGAACAAAGATGTGATTTTTATATGAGTGACGATATAAAAATATAATCTTTATTATATGAACACCGTTATAAAAATAGAATTTATATTTATATAGTAGCGGTATAAAAATAGAATTTTTTATCTATATAGTGCGTTATAAAAATGTGATTTTTATCCATATAGGGTGATTATAAAAATGTGATTTCTATATATGTAGTGGCTACGTGCAACGAAAGTGATGAAAGGCGAGCACGACGAAGGTTTTCTACATATGAAGAGTTGTGGCATTTGGTTTAGCTAGTCGATGAGAACTTCTCACTTTAAATCTTGTTTTCTAGTTAAAAATATATACTAGGATGCAGACGGTGCTTAGCAGCACCCGACACCCGTCGTCCACAGACCATGGACGACTTGTATGCTTGTTTGATATGTTGTGATGTTTATTTTGTGATGTTGATGTGAAATGTGTTGAAATAAATTAATTATCGTGAAAAATATAAATTTTAACGTGAATGTGAATAAATAAATATTCATTTACAAACCGGACGGTTTGTTTATGTACACTTATTTGAAGGATATTGGTTGGGACGATAAATTTTACACATCGCCCAACTGCACAAATAAAATCCGGGATTGTTGTTTTAAAACCCCACACGGGTATTGGGATGATATTTGACGTACATTAATCCCGATTGTTTAGTTGTATGTCAATCGATAGTTTGACAGACTGTGTAAGCGTTAATTATTTATATTTGATGCTTATGGAGTTGTGTGGTGCACTCTGGATGATGGTTGATTATTTATCGTTGCTATTCTATACATGTGTTGTAGAAAATCCATATAATTAACATTATATGGTAATTGATTGGGCCTCATTTGAATTTAGAAAATAAATTCATGTGTTGAATTGAAAATAAATTCTTGTGTTGAATTGAAAATAAATTCATGTGTTGAATAGAAAATAAATTCATGTGTTGAATTGAAAATAAATTCATGTGTTGAATGGAAAATAAATTCTTATGTTGAATTGAAAATAAATTCATGTGTTGAATAGAAAATAAATACATGTGTTGAATTGAAAATAAATTCATGTGTTGAATAGAAAATAAATTCATGTATTGAATAGAAAATAAATTCATGTGTTGAATATAAAATATATTCATGTGTTGAATTGAAAATAAATTCATGTGTTGAATATAAAATAAATTCATGTGTTGAATAGAAAATAAATTCATGTGTTGAATAGAAAATAAATTCATGTGTTGAATAGAAAATAAATTCATGTGTTGAAATGAAAATAAATTCATGTGTTGAATAGAATAAACATTCACGTGTTGAATAGAATAAATATTCATGTGTTGAATAAAAGTCGTGTTGATTAGATTGACGCCATTTTGACGTGAACGATATTTATATCGATTTTATTCATTTTTATAATGAATATAGAAAATAAAGTGATTTCAAAATATAACGTTTTGAAAATATTATCATTTGTGTATCGATGATGTGGAATATTCAATTTTGATTAGAAATTGAATATGAAGTTGAAATCGTTTCGAAAACGAATTTAAAACGATTTATAAAATACGTTTTGAAAGGAAATCGATGAAATATATAATATATATATATATTATATATATTGGCCTGAATAGAACGCGCCGCACTGCGGTAGTTCGCGGATTTCGACCATTGACTTCGAACGGAAATTACGGGAGATCCGAATGTTGGATTCTCCTAAAACCGGAACCATTGGGTTCATATCGAAAAGAGCTTTCTAACAAATATTAGAGATTTGAAATCTAACAGTTGGATTTGGAATTCTGTCCAAATCAAATTTGGAAAAGGTCACTGTAAGTGCAGTTCAATGGCCGTTGATGGAAATCGACTGTACGGGCCTTGATAAAATTATTAAAAATAGTAATAATTTGTGTAGAATCATAAGAAATGATTTGTGAAGAATTGGGATGAAAAATTCCATATTTGAAAAGATAAAAATAGATTTTAATTGAAATGAACTAGTTTTGAACTAGAATTATAATTCTACTTATTTTAAAATAAATAAAGTGTATTTGAAATGGTTTTAAAAGTAACCAGAATTTCCAATAATTGAATTGGAATGGATTTGAATCAAAATTGTCTTTGGAATATTTCGATGTTGGATTTCGCGATGATACAGATATTTTTATGGGAATTTGAAAGATATATTTATATCGTTATTTCCAATACGATATTTGTTGGTCGTAGAATTTGATATTGAATATAAGCCGATATATTTTCTATTCAGAGCCTTGTATTTAATATCAAATGTGATTTGGGTTTGTCGTGAATGGTGTCTTCATTAACACTGTTCTTAAACCCAGTTGAGAAAAAGATTAAATCTTTTTATTTAGATTTAATGAAGTGTACCAATTAAATGGTATTTAATTGGAATTGAATTTGAATGTGATTTTGGGTTTATCGTGAACGGTGTTTTAAATAACACTTGTTCTTTAACCCGATAATTAATTGAATGTGATTTTGGGTTGTCGTGAACGGTATCTTCAATAATACTGTTCTTAGACCCAATGAAGTTAAGAAATTCAGAAACTAACTCTAGATTAGTTAAGTTGAATGGTTTCTTGGGTATTGATCTGACGTTGGTTTCGGCCTTCGGGGTTAATACTTAGGGAATTGCTCACTTGCTATTTTACGGTTAAAGGCTGATAGAATGGAATGTGATTTTGGGTTTATCATGAACCGTGTTTTAAATGACATTGATTCTTTAACCCAGTTAAAGATTAAAACTAAGTGGAGTTTTAATGAATCTTTAATTAGATTGAAAAGATCGAGAATGGAGTATCACCAGTTTCGCTCCAGGCGATAGTTAAATCTTTATTTAGATTTGAACGTGAAATGGTAATTGAATTTACCGATAACACCGTGGTGTTAGATATGAAGTATGACTAGTTTTACTTCATGGGATGAATAGGTTGGGATTGGGAAATAAAATAAATGATTACTTCGGTGTGGTTCGCTAATCCCGACTAGTTGAATTGATATTCAAAAGAAGTTTAAAGAATAAATTTAAGGAATTTATCTTTGATAAAATTAATGGGAACCTATCCCTAAGAATGTGAAATTTAGTAACTAACTGAAGATTAGTTAAGATGAATGGTTTCCTGGGTATTGATCTGATGTTGGTTTCGGCCTTTGGGGTTAATATTTGGGGAATTGTCCCCTTACTAATTTACGGTTTGTGACTGATGAATTGGAATGAGGCGTATGTTGTGTTTGTGTAACACTCGTTTATAATATACGCGAATTATTCAGAAAGACCGAGTTTATCCCATTCTGAATAACTGATTCGACGTGGTGTCGAAGAGGAAGACGGTGGTTGAAGACCGGAGGTCTTCACGTCATTTGGGTGATTACAGATGATCTTGATTGGGTTGTACACCCTAGAGGAGGGAATCAGTTAGTGATCGTCTAGACGTACTTGGAGATCGATGGATATGCGAGGTACAAGGTACCTCCGGTTTCGTTCAGACCCAGTACGGACTTGTAAATGGACTGTGTGACTGACATTGGATTTTATTTTGTGTGATTGATTTCTATTAAATATATATCTGGTTGGCGCCAAAGAATTTATTCTCTTGCTTAACGCCCTTCTCTGAGATGTACGAGCTCAGGGGTTATATATTAATGGATATCAATCGCATGTAGTGAATTGCCTGTGTGGCATGCCTAAGTGGCAATTGATCGAGGCTTCTGTTGAAAAGCAAAGTCTCGTGGTTGATGATCAAAGCACCGCCTGTGTGGCATAGCTTTGTGTAGCGTTGATTCGCGAGCCTCACACCCCGGTTGTGAACCAGAAACGGGAGAGGACCGCAGGGAGGGCATGCGTTTCCTTCTAGCTAGGGTGGTGTCAGTGACCTACCAGCCCTGACATTTATATTATTTTCACCTGTGTGGTTGTTGTTGTTGCGAGGCGTCTCGGATATATCGGTGACTGTGTGGAGCCGATGGAGTCATTTGGCTAATTTAAGCCCCAAAGGGCGGTGAAACACAGTGTTCAGGCATTTTAATCCACATCGGTGGACCGGCCCTGTCGCTCCAAGGGCCCACCTGAGTCTGGGTCCTGAGACACGGGTTAGAGCGTCTCGAATCGGTAGAGGACTATCTTTCGCCTCGGTTCACAGATGGAAATCCAATTTCCAAATATGTGAATTTGCAGTTTTGATTATAGAGCCTAGTAGGATGACATGATATATGGTACCCATGCCGTCTATGATTGATATTTATGATTGAAATTGTTTTGACACTATACACTTATAATAGTATCAAATGATTTGTTTTTAACGTACCAAGCATGTTTGGCTATTATAAGGGAAAACCCTATCCTCCGGCTTGCGTTGCACTGTGTGATGGGACCTGGGTCTTTGTAATAAGCCGAAAATCTGGGCCAGTTTAAAATTTTTATTTTGGCAATTTTAGCGAATTTTGATTATTTAAAATGAATTATTTTAAATAATATCGACGAGAAATTTATTTTGAATATAATTAGAACGTATATATTATATACGCCGTCGTTAGAATATAAATATTTATATATAATTATAAATAGAATTGAAAATGGCGCGGTAGTTCGATAATTCGATTTCAAACTTCAATTGAATGTACCGGGTGCAAAACAATCCGGATTTTAGTGAAACCAAAAATGCTAGAATCTAATTGATAATATCTTTCCAATGAATCCGAATAATTGAAATTTCATAGCGGGGATCAAAAGATATGTCCAGTTGAAAATTCTGAATAGTCGCTATGGAATTCAGGCCCTTAAAAATGGAGATTTTGCAAACGGTCTCGGAATTCGACGAAACTAGTTTTGTTAGGACTGTATCATCAATACGAAGCTAGAAAAGATTTTTCTGCAATTTTTAGAGCTAGTATGTGACCCCGGTAATTTGAAAGGTACGTTTAAAATTCAATATAGTGATTTAAATGTAAATTTAACGGAAACTGATTCAAACAGTCGAATCAACCTACGATACATATCCCATTGTGTTCGGAATGGGGGTAAAACGCTATGGACGACAGGCGGTGGGCCTCGTTTCGAGGTCATATGTAAAAGTCAACTTTTGCAAATTAAATAATTAATAAAAAAAAAAACCTCTTCCCTTAAACCCGCTCTGGCCCCCCCCCCTCTTTCATTTTCAACCCGATCAGAAAAGAAAAAAGAAAAAAAAAACAACCGCGACTCCTCCTGGCGATCGACGCCAGCACCACCGCCGCCTCCACCCTCGACTCTCCCACCCAGTGCCGCGGCAAGCCACCCAGACCCCCCCCCTCGCCAGAACGATCGCGATCGAAACCCCCCCACGAAAACCCCAAACCCTGCGCCCTACCTCCACCGCACCCGCCTCCCTTCGACTCCACCCCCCCTCCAACTCTCCAACGCCCCCTACCGACCACGCAGCACGACGGCGAAACCCCCCCCCAATCCAGAGATTTTACTGTAAGTTTTTTTATTTTTATTGTCTTTATTATTTTTCTTTCTTTATTTAATATAAAATAAGTTTTAAAAGGGATTAATAAAACCAGTGTTGTATAGGTGTCATATATAAAAATATGATTTTTTTTTTTTAAAGTATTAAAAATATGATTTTTTTTAAAGTATTAAAAATATAATCTTTATAATGTAGAGAAAGTAAAAATGTGATTTTTATATAATGTATAGCATAGTGAAAATGTGATTTTTATATACATAGCAACGAAATAAAAATAGGATTTTTATATATTGAACTTCAGAATAAAAATAGGATTTTTATATGTTGAACTACGAAATAAAAATAGGACTTTTATATATTGAACTTCGAAATAAAAATGTGATTTTTATATATTGAATAACATAGTAAAAATTCGATTCTTATATATGTAGTGGCTACGGGAACGAAAGTGACAAAAGGCGAAGAAGGAGATTTATGTCCAAGAAGAGTCAAGATGTTAGGATAGCTATCTGTGAGAATTTCTCACCTTTCAATTTCATTTCTATTTATATATATATACTAGGATGCAGACGGTGCTTAGTAGCACCCGACACAATCGTCCACAGACCATGGACTTGTTTGTTCGGTTGCATAGATTAGTTATATGATTTGATTTGAATTTGGTTGTTTGGTGATTTTGATTGATGTGTGAATGGCGTGGGCCTTCACTAGACCGGGGATAAGGCTAGGCCTTGTCCCGTTTCTAGTATCGTGCCGTTATGCCGCCGAAATTTTCTAAAATATGTTAGAAAATAAAAATATCATTTTATTGTGTAAATGAATTGAATAGAAATTCATAGGTTGAAATAAAATGTTTTATCGTTAAAAATATAATTTTAACGTGAAGTGAATAAAATATTCATTTATAAACCGGACGGTTTGTTTATATACACTGATTTGACTGATATTGATTGGGACGATAAATTTTACACATCGCCCAACTGCACAACTAAAATCCGTGTTTGATTGTTTGAAAACCCCACACGGGTGTTGGGATGAAATATGAGTTAACTCATCCTGATTGATTAAATATGTCGATCGATAGATTGACAGGCTGTTATAAGCGTTAGATATCTATATTCGATGCTTATACAGTGTAGTGCACTTTGGTTGATGGTTGATTATTTTTCAATGATATTATATACATGTGTTGTATGGAATCCATATAATTAACTTTATATGGTAATTGATTGGGCCTCATTCCAGTTTTAAAATAGAAATATTTGAAATAGAAATATTCGAAATGGAATGTTTGAAAATAGAAATATGTGAAGCCGTGATGATTAGATTGACGCCATTTTGACGTGAATGATATTTATATCGATTTGAAAACGATTTCGAAATAAATTGAATTGAAAATGATTTCGAAATGAATTGAATTGAAAACGATTTCGAAATTAATTGAATTGAAAACGATTTCGAAATGAATTGAATTGAAAACGATTTCGAAATGAATTGAATTGAAAACGATTTCGAAATGAATTGAATTGAAAACGATTTCGAAATGAATTGAATTGAAAACGATTTCGAAATGAATTGAATTGAAAATGATTTCGAAATGAATTGAATTGAAAACGATTTCTAAATGAATTGAATTGAAATGAATTGAAATTGAATTGAAATTTGAATTGAATAGAAATGAATTTTGAAACGAATTTATAAAGAAGAATTCAATTTTGCTTTGAATTGAAATGGAAGTTGAAATAGGTTTTGAAACGATTTTAAAACTATTTATATAATTCGTTTTGAATAGAAAATCGACGAAATATATATTATATATATAATAGAATGGCCTGAATAGAACGCGCCGCGGCAGTTCGTGAATTTCGACCATTTATTTCAAACGGACATTACGGGAGATCCGACCGTCGGATTCTCCTAAAACCGGAACCGTTGGGTTCGTATCGAAAAGAGCTTTCTAACGAATATTAGAAATTTGAAATCTAACGGTTGGATTTGGAATTATGTCCAAATCAAATTTGAAAAAGGTCGCTATACGTGCAGTTCGATGGCCATTGGTGGAAATCGACTGTACGGGCCTTGATAAAATTATTAAAAATAGTAATAATTTGTGTAAAATCATAAGAAATGATTTAGAAAGGATTGGGATGAAAAACTCCATATTTGAAAGGATAAAAATAGATTTTTATCGAAATGAACTAGTTTTGAACTAGAATTATAATTCTATTTATTTTTAAATAAATAAATTGAATTTGAAAGGGGTTTTGAAAATAACCAAAATTTCTAATGATTGCATTGGAGTGGATTTGAATCGAAATTGTCTTCAGAATATTTCGATATTGGAATTCGTGATTCTACAGATGTTGTTATGGAAATTTGAAAGATATATATTTATATCGTTATTTCCAATACGACATTTGTTAGTCGTAGAATTCGATATTGAATATAAGCCGATATATTTTCTATTCAGAGCCTTGTATTGAATATCGAATGTGATTTGGGTTTGTCGTGAATGGTGTCTTCACTAACACTGTTCTTGAACCCAATTGAGAAAAGATTAAATCTTTTTATTTAGATTTAATGAAGTGTACCAATTGAATAATATTTAATTGGAATTGAATTGATATTGATTTTTGGGTTTATCGTGGATAGTGTTTTAAACAACACTTGTTCTTTAACCCGATAATTAATGGAATGTGATTTTGGGTTTATCGTGAACCGTGTTTTAAATGACACTGATTCTTTAACCCAGTTAAAGATTAAAACTAAGTGGAGTTTTAATGAATCTTTAATTAGATTGAAAAGATCGAGAATGGAGTATCACCAGTTTTACTCCAAGCGATAGTTAAATCTTTAATTAGATTTGAACGTGAAATGGTAATTGAATTACCGATAACACTGTGGTGTTAGATATGAAGTACTACCAGTTTCACTTCATGGGATGAATAGGTTGGGATTGGGAAAATAAAATAAATGATTACTTCGGTGTGGTTCGCTAATCCCGACTAGCTTGAATTGATATTCAAAGGAGATTAAAGAATAAATTTAAAGAATTTATCTTGGATAAAATTAATGGGAACTTTTCCCAAAGTACAGGAATATTTGAATAAAAGAATATTCTGAATTGGAATGAGGCGTATGTTGTGTTTGTGTAACACTTTTATAATATATACGCGAGTTATTCAGAAAGACCGGGTTTATCCCATTCTGAATAACTGATTCGACGTGGTGTCGAAGATGAAGACGGTGGTCGAAGACCAGAAGTCTTCACGTCGTTTGGGTGATTACTGATGATCTTGATTGGGCTGTACACCCAAGAAGATGGAAACAGTTAGTGATCGTCCAGACGTACTTGGAGATCGATGGATATGCGGGGTACTAGGTGCCTCCGGTTTCGTTCTGACCCAGAACGGACTTGTAAATGGACTGTGTGTCTGACATTGGATTTTAGTCTGTGTGATTGATTTCTATTAAATATATATCTATTTGGCGGCGGAGAATTTATTCTCTCGCTTAACGCCCTTCTCTGAGATGTACGAGCTCAGGGGTTATATATTGATGGATATCAATCGCATGGAGTGAATTGCCTGTGTGGCATGCCTAAGTGGCAATTGATCGAGGCTTCTTTTGAAAAGCAAAGTCTTGTGGTGATGATCAAAGCACAGCCTGTGTGGCACAGCTTTGTGTAACGTGACTTCGCGGATTTCACACCTGGTATGAACCAAAAACGGGAGACGGACCTCAGGGAGGGCATGCGTTTCCTTCTAGCTAAAAAGTGGCGTCAATGGTTTTACACGCCCTGACGAGTTTGACTTATGTGGTTGTTGCTGTTGCGAGGCGCCTCGGATATATCGGTCGTTCTCGAACCGATGGAGTCATTTGTTGGCTCATTGACACCCCAAAGGGTAGGGAAACGCAGTGTTCAGGCATTTTAATCCACATCGGTGGACCGGCCCTGACGATCCAAGGGCCCACCTGTGTCTGGGTCCTGAGACAGGGGCTAGAGCGTCTCGAATCGGTTGAGGACTATCTTTTGCCTCGGTTCATAGATGGAAATCCAACTTCCAAATACGTGACATTTGCGGTTTTAATTGTAGAACTAGTATGGCGACATGATATATGGTACTCATGCCGCCTATGATTGATACTTATGATTTGAAGTTGTTTTATACACTATGCACTTGTAATAGTATCAAATGATTTGTTTCCAACGTATCAAGCATTCTTGGCTATTATAAGGTAAAAACCCTATCCTCCGGCTTGCGTTGCATTGTGTGATGGGAACTGGGTCTTATAATAGCTTCATTTTTCTTTATTTAGCATTGCGCTGTTTGTTTTATGCACTGGTATTCTTGGGAGGAAACCCGTTCCGTGTTATACGGCGTGGTCCCTTGATTTACCTAACTTTAAAAATAAAGATTAATAACTGTTTTAGTTCTCACACCAGTCACATGACTGACCTGAAGTTTATTGTTTTAACCTAAACTCTGGGTGCCCTTATTTTCGACACGGGCAGCTAGTAGTTTTGGTTTTGCAGATTTATATTCACAGGATCCTGGTTTACAGCTGGAACGATATCCGGAAAGCTTTGTATCCATATATCTCCTTCTAGTTGTGTATTGTATTATTTTCCGCTGCTACGTTTTAAATGTAATTTAAATCTCTGATAATTCTGGGTAATATTCATTTATACTCTGTATATTCTTGTAATCTGATGCATTGTTGTAATATGCATTGAAATGTTCTTCTGTATGCGTTCTGATTTTGTCCTGTTCTCGAACTATCCGACGCTTTCCTTTACGGGGAAGTTACGGGTCGTTTCATTTTGGTATCAGAGCTTTGGTTTACCTAGCTCAGAGAACAAGGCACATTAGAACCATACGAAAGAATTCATCAGAAATTGGATTAGTAATATCCAATGAGAATGACTCGTTAGAGATGGGATCAGTAGTATCCTAGAACGAGTGTGGAGAGTATATGTGTCAAATGAAAACAATTCTGTTTTGAAATTTAAATCGTTTTACACGTATTTGAATAATTTATTTATATTGATTTTGGACAATTCAGTATATAAAGAATTTGCATATACGCCTTGCAAACGTATATTCGAAGTTTTAATATACTGGATAGATATAGAGTCACATTCTAGACACCCGGGGATAATTCTGATGATGTGGCCACATCATCAGTATTTATATTCGTGTTTCGAAGGTGTGATTTCTATATATTTCCATTAGACTGGTGTGAGAACCAAAACTTATATAGATAGATTTATTTGTTGTGATTTGGCATCAAAAACATGATTTTTGTATATGTATCAAAATTATGAATTTGAAACTCTAATTCACTAATTGATTGATGTTTGTGTTGTTTGGTTATTTGTTTGCTAATTTTTATCCAATTAGCCTAACTGAATCACGTATTGAACTATATTGGAATTTGGTCGCATCTGCTTGCATATACATATACTTACATTGAACAGGTCATAGCTAGGAGGCTAGAGCAGAGAATAAAATTTGTTTGCCCGACAAATAGGTACATGTTTATTACATAAATTACTGTTTTGTTTGGGTGATGATGATTTTATGAGCCTATTGGCTAGCCGCTTGGCTTTTTCTTTTTCTTTTTGAGATCTGAAGGACCGGGGAAGCTATTTGAAAATTCCCCGATGCTCCCGGTGCAGGGGAGGTTATGGCGAAATTTTTCAAAAATTTAGGGTGTTAGCCAAATTTTTGAAATTTTGAAAATTCTCAGAAACTGAAAGGTTGGAGAATGGAAGCCGGATCGAACGTAGAGCTGAATAATCAAACCACTTTCAACTTTGTTCCTTTTCGGGGACGAAAAGTTTTAAGTGGGGGAGATTGTAATAACCCGAAAATCTGGGCCAGTTTAAAATTTTTATTTTGGCAATTTTAGCGAATTTTGATTATTTAAAATGAATTATTTTAAATAATATCGACGAGAAATTTATTTTGAATATAATTAGAACGTATATATTATATACGCCGTCGTTAGAATATAAATATTTATATATAATTATAAATAGAATTGAAAATGGCGCGGTAGTTCGATAATTCGATTTCAAACTTCAATTGAATGTACCGGGTGCAAAACAATCCGGATTTTAGTGAAACCAAAAATGGTAGAATCTAATTAATAATATCTTTCCAACGAATTCGAATAATTGAAATTTCATAGCGGGGATCAAAAGATATGTCCAGTTGAAAATTCTGAATAGTCGCTATGGAATTCAGGCCCTTAAAAATGGACATTTTGCAAACGGTCTCGGAATTCGACGAAACTAGTTTTGTTAGGACCGTATCGTCAATACGAAGCTAGAAAAGATTTTTATGCAATTTTTAGAGCTAGTATGTGACCCCGGTAATTTGAAAGGTACGTTTAAAATTCAATATAGTGATTTAAATGTAAATTTAACGGAAACTAATTCAAACATCCGAATCAACCTACGATACATATCCCATTGTGTTCGGAGTGGGGGTAAAACGCTATGGACGACAGGCGGTGGGCCTCGTTTCGAGGTCGTATGTAAAAGTCAACTTTTGCAAATTAAATAATTAATAAAATAATTAATATAAAAAAACAAAACCTCTTCCCTTAAACCCGCTCTGGTCCCCCCCCCTCTTTCATTTTCAATCCGATCAGAAAAGAAGAAAAGAAAAAAAAAACAACCGCGACTCCTCCTGGCGATCGACGCCAGCACCACCGCCGCCTCCACCCTCGACTCTCCCCCCCAGTGCCGCGGCAAGCCACCCAGACCCCCCCCTCGCCAGAACGATCGCGATCGAACCCCCCCCCCCCACGAAAACCCCAAACCCTGCGCCCTACCTCCACCGCACCCGCCTCCCTTCGACTCCACCCCCCCTCCAACTCTCCAGCGCCCCCTCCCGACCACGCAGCACGACGGCGAAACCCCCCCCCCCCAATCCAGAGATTTTACTGTAAGTTTTTTAATTTTTATTGTCTTTATTATTTTTCTTTCTTTATTTAATATAAAATAAGTTTTAAAAGGGATTAATAAAACCAGTGTTGTATAGGTGTCATATGTAAAAATATGATTTTTTTTTTAAATTATTAAAATATGATTTTTATATTTTTTTTAAAGTATTAAAAATATAATCTTTATAATGTAGAGAAAGTAAAAATGTGATTTTTATATAATGTATAGCATAGTGAAAATGTGATTTTTATATACATAGCAACGAAATAAAAATAGGATTTTTATATATTGAACTTCAGAATAAAAATAGGATTTTTATATGTTGAACTACGAAATAAAAATAGGACTTTTATATATTGAACTTCGAAATAAAAATGTGATTTTTATATATTGAATAACATAGTAAAAATTCGATTCTTATATATGTAGTGGCTACGGGAACGAAAGTGACAAAAGGCGAAGAAGGAGATTTATGTCCAAGAAGAGTCAAGATGTTAGGATAGCTATCTGTGAGAATTTCTCACCTTTCAATTTCATTTCTATTTATATATATATATACTAGGATGCAGACGGTGCTTAGTAGCACCCGACACAATCATCCACAGACCATGGACTTGTTTGTTTGGTTGCATAGATTAGTTATATGATTTGATTTGAATTTGGTTGTTTGGTGATTTTGATTGATGTGTGAATGGCGTGGGCCTTCACTAGACCGGGGATAAGGCTAGGCCTTGTCCCGTTTCTAGTATCGTGCCGTTATGCCGCCGAAATTTTCTAAAATATGTTAGAAAATAAAAATATCATTTTATTGTGTAAATGAATTGAATAGAAATTCATAGGTTGAAATAAAATGTTTTATCGTTAAAAATATAATTTTAACGTGAAGTGAATAAAATATTCATTTATAAACCGGACGGTTTGTTTATATACACTGATTTGACTGATATTGATTGGGACGATAAATTTTACACATCGCCCAACTGCACAACTAAAATATGTGTTTGATTGTTTGAAAACCCCACACGGGTGTTGGGATGAAATATGAGTTCACTCATCCTGATTGATTAAATATGTCGATCGATAGATTGACAGGCTGTTATAAGCGTTAGATATCTATATTTGATGCTTATACAGTGTAGTGCACTTTGGTTGATGGTTGATTATTTTTCAATGATATTATATACATGTGTTGTATGGAATCCATATAATTAACTTTATATGGTAATTGATTGGGCCTCATTCCAGTTTTAAAATAGAAATATTTGAAATAGAAATATTCGAAATGGAATGTTTGAAAATAGAAATATGTGAAGCCGTGATGATTAGATTGACGCCATTTTGACGTGAACGATATTTATATCGATTTGAAAACGATTTCGAAATGAATTGAATTGAAAACGATTTCGAAATGAATTGAATTGAAAACGATTTCGAAATGAATTGAATTGAAAACGATTTCGAAATGAATTGAATTGAAAACGATTTCGAAATGAATTGAATTGAAAACGATTTCTAAATGAATTTTGAAACGAATTTATAAAGAAGAATTCAATTTTGCTTTGAATTGAAATGGAAGTTGAAATAGGTTTTGAAACGATTTTAAAACTATTTATATAATTCGTTTTGAATAGAAAATCGACGAAATATATATTATATATATTATATATATTATATATATAATATAATGGCCTGAATAGAACGCGCCGCGCCACGGCAGTTCGTGAATTTCGACCATTTATTTCAAACGGACATTACGGGAGATCCGACCGTCGGATTCTCCTAAAACCGGAACCGTTGGGTTCGTATCGAAAAGAGCTTTCTAACGAATATTAGAAATTTGAAATCTAACGGTTGAATTTGGAATTATGTCCAAATCAAATTTGAAAAAGGTCGCTATACGTGCAGTTCGATGGCCATTGGTGGAAATCGACTGTACGGGCCTTGATAAAATTATTAAAAATAGTAATAATTTGTGTAAAATCATAAGAAATGATTTAGAAAGGATTGGGATGAAAAACTCCATATTTGAAAGGATAAAAATAGATTTTTATCGAAATGAACTAGTTTTGAACTAGAATTATAATTCTATTTATTTTTAAATAAATAAATTGAATTTGAAAGGGGTTTTGAAAATAACCAAAATTTCTAATGATTGCATTAGAGTGGATTTGAATCGAAATTGTCTTCGGAATATTTCGATGTTGGAATTCGTGATTCTACAGATGTTGTTATGGAAATTTGAAAGATATATATTTATATCGTTATTTCCAATACGACATTTGTTAGTCGTAGAATTCGATATTGAATATAAGCCGATATATTTTCTATTCAGAGCCTTGTATTGAATATCGAATGTGATTTGGGTTTGTCGTGAATGGTGTCTTCACTAACACTATTCTTGAACCCAATTGAGAAAAGATTAAATCTTTTTATTTAGATTTAATGAAGTGTACCAATTGAATAATATTTAATTGGAATTGAATTGATATTGATTTTTGGGTTTATCGTGGATAGTGTTTTAAACAACACTTGTTCTTTAACCCGATAATTAATGGAATGTGATTTTGGGTTTATCGTGAACCGTGTTTTAAATGACACTGATTCTTTAACCCAGTTAAAGATTAAAACTAAGTGGAGTTTTAATGAATCTTTAATTAGATTGAAAAGATCGAGAATGGAGTATCACCAGTTTTACTCCAAGCGATAGTTAAATCTTTAATTAGATTTGAACGTGAAATGGTAATTGAATTACCGATAACACTGTGGTGTTAGATATGAAGTACTACCAGTTTCACTTCATGGGATGAATAGGTTGGGATTGGGAAAATAAAATAAATGATTACTTCGGTGTGGTTCGCTAATCCCGACTAGCTTGAATTGATATTCAAAGGAGATTAAAGAATAAATTTAAAGAATTTATCTTGGATAAAATTAATGGGAACTTTTCCCAAAGTATAGGAATATTTGAATAAAAGAATATTCTGAATTGGAATGAGGCGTATGTTGTGTTTGTGTAACACTTTTATAATATATACGCGAGTTATTCAGAAAGACCGGGTTTATCCCATTCTGAATAACTGATTCGACGTGGTGTCGAAGATGAAGACGGTGGTCGAAGACCAGAAGTCTTCACGTCGTTTGGGTGATTACTGATGATCTTGATTGGGCTGTACACCCAAGAAGATGGAAACAGTTAGTGATCGTCCAGACGTACTTGGAGATCGATGGATATGCGGGGTACTAGGTGCCTCCGGTTTCGTTCAGACCCAGAACGGACTTGTAAATGGACTGTGTGTCTGACATTGGATTTTAGTCTGTGTGATTGATTTCTATTAAATATATATCTGTTTGGCGGCGGAGAATTTATTCTCTCGCTTAACGCCCTTCTCTGAGACGTACGAGCTCAGGGGTTATATATTGATGGATATCAAACGCATGGAGTGAATTGCCTGTGTGGCATGCCTAAGTGGCAATTGATCGAGGCTTCTGTTGAAAAGCAAAGTCTTGTAGTGATGATCAAAGCACAGCCTGTGTGGCATAGCTTTGTGTAACGTGACTTCGCGGATTTCACACCCGGTATGAACCAAAAACGGGAGACGGACCTCAGGGAGGGCATGCGTTTCCTTCTAGCTAAAAAGTGGCGTCAGTGGTTTTACACGCCCTGACGAGTTTGACTTATGTGGTTGTTGCTGTTGCGAGGCGCCTCGGATATATCGGTCGTTCTCGAACCGATGGAGTCATTTGTTGGCTCATTGACACCCCAAAGGGTGGGGAAACGCAGTGTTCAGGCATTTTAATCCACATCGGTGGACCGGCCCTGACGATCCAAGGGCCCACCTGTGTCTGGGTCCTGAGACACGGGCTAGAGCGTCTCGAATCGGTTGAGGACTATCTTTTGCCTCGGTTCATAGATGGAAATCCAACTTCCAAATACGTGACATTTGCGGTTTTAATTGTAGAACTAGTATGGCGACATGATATATGGTACTCATGCCGCCTATGATTGATACTTATGATTTGAAGTTGTTTTATACACTATGCACTTGTAATAGTATCAAATGATTTGTTTCCAACGTATCAAGCATTCTTGGCTATTATAAGGTAAAAACCCTATCCTCCGGCTTGCGTTGCATTGTGTGATGGGAACTGGGTCTTATAATAGCTTCATTTTTCTTTATTTAGCATTGCGCTGTTTGTTTTATACACTGGTATTCTTGGGAGGAAACCCGTTCCGTGTTATACGGCGTGGTCCCTTGATTTACCTAACTTTAAAAATAAAGATTAATAACTGTTTTAGTTCTCACACCAGTCACATGACTGACCTGGAGTTTATTGTTTTAACCTAAACTCTGGGTGCCCTTATTTTCGACACGGGCAGCTAGTAGTTTTGGTTTTGCAGATTTATATTCAAAGGATCCTGGTTTACAGCTGGAACGATATCCGGAAAGCTTTGTATCCGTATATCTCCTTCTAGTTGTGTATTGTATTATTTTCCGCTGCTACGTTTTAAATGTAATTTAAATCTCTGATAATTCTGTGTAATATTCATTTATACTCTGTATATTCTTGTAATCTGATGCATTGTTGTAATATGCAATGAAATGTTCTTCTGTATGCGTTCTGATTTTGTCCTGTTCTCGAACTATCCGACGCTTTCCTTTACGGGGAAGTTACGGGTCGTTTCATTCTTATAATAGCTTCATTTTTCCAAAAAGCATTCTGCTGTTTTGTTATATGCACTGGTATTCTTGGGAAGAAACCCGTTCCGTGTTATACGGCGTGGTCCCTTGATATATCTTATTTAAAGTAAAGTTTTAAATAACTGTTTTAGTTCTCACACCAGTTACATGACTGACCAAGAGTTTATTTTTTTAACCTAAACTCTGCGTGCCCTTATTTTGACACGGGCAACTAGTAGTTTTGGTTTTGCAGATTTATATTCACAGGATCCTGATTTACAGCTGGAACGATCCTCGGAAAGCTCTGTATCCGTGTATTACTTCTAGTTGTGCTTTGTATTATTTTCCGCTACGATGTATTTAAATGTAATTTAAATCTATGATATTTTTGTGTAATATCTATTCATACTCTGTATATTCTTGTATTCTGATGGAATTGTTGTAATATACAATGAAATGTTCTTCTGTCTGCGTTCTGATGTGGCTTGTCCTCAATTTAATCCGGGCTTTCCTTACTGGGGAAGTTCGGGTTATTTCAGTGGCTTTATATATTTAAATATATTCGTGTCCATCCCAAATCGGACGTCAAAATCAAATTTTGATCCATTACTGAATATTACTTTAAAATATTCGTTATTTTAAAATAATCATTATTTTAAAATATTCTTTCTTTCTGAACTGGAATCAAACACAGTCAATTACCATATAATTTGATTTATATGGATTTCATGTACACATGTACACAACAACAACGATAAACAATCAACCATCATCCAAAGTGCATTCTACACTGTATAAGCATTAAATATAAATATTCAACGCTCATACAGCCTGTCAATCAATCGATCGACATACAGCTAATTATTGGGACTAGTTTATGTCATATATCATCCCAACACCCGTGTGGGGTTTTAATCAACAAATATCGAATTTAATTTGTGCAGTTGGGTGATGTGTAAAATTTATCATCTCAATCAATATCAGTCAAATGTGTGTACATAAACAAATCATCCGATTTGTTTATAAATATTTATTTTATTCATATACACATTAAAAATTGTATTTTTAACTATAAATTTTTTTATTCCATTCCACATCACACAATCAGTTTTCACAACATAACCAAACAAACAAACAAGTCGTCCATGGTCTGTGGACAACGGGTGTCGGGTGCTGTTAAGCACCGTCTGCATCCTAGTATATATTTTAACTAGAAAATAAAATAAAAGCGAGAAGTTCTAACCTAGAAGCTAAACCAAACACCGCGACTCTTCATATGTAGAAAATCTTCGCCGTGTTTTCAACGATATCTGTTTCATGCGGCATACGTTAAAAATCATGTTTTTAACATCGCTATATTAAAAATCAAAATTTTAATTCGCTACCCATATAAAGATCATATTTTCATTCACATTTCATATAATAAAAATCATATTTTTATTATGCTATTCATATGCAAATCATATTTTTAAATCAATATCGTTCATATGAAAATCATATCTTCATGTATATATATATATATAATCGTATTTTTATATTGTTACTTCTTATTTTTATTTTACTAAAAATTATATTTTCATATCGCTAAAAATTATATTTTTACATAACTAGAAATATTTTCTTTCATAGGATAAAAATCATATTTTTATGCGACTAAAAATTATATTTTTATCAACTAAAAATATTCCTTTCATAGAATAAAAATCACATTTTTATCTAATTTAAAAATCATATCGTTATATAGTGAAAAAAAATTCAAATCTTTATATACTTCAAAAAATCCAATCTTTTTAATATGAAAAAAAATCTATCCTTTTTTTTTACAAACCGTATACGTAAAAATTCAATCTTTATTCCAAGGTGTCATATAAAAATCGTATTTTCATTTTAGATCTATAAATATAAAAAATTGCAACTTCGTATAAGTAAAAATCATATTTTTAAACTAATTAAGCTAAATAAAATGAAGTAAAACTCACATTTGCTTATGGAAGAGGGTCTACAGTAGGAGGTGGGGGTTGAGAGGGGCGGCGTTGAGGTCTGAGGTGGTCGGAGTGGCCTTCAGGTTGGCGGCGGCTAGGGTTTCTCGGTCTTTTGGGGGACTGGGGTCTCGAACGGAGGAGGGGGAAAAGGAGGTGATGCGGAGATGGAGGGGGGGTCCCAACGGCGGTGGCGTGGTGGCAGTTCGGGGTGCGATGGCCTGGAGGCGGCGGTGCGATTGAGGGGGGGCGTCACGTTGTAGATCGCGATCTTCGTTTTTTTTCTTTTAATAACCGAAGTCAACGAGGGGAGGTAAGGAAAGGAGAAGGGAGAGAGAAGTAAGGGGGCCATCTATTATATAAATATATTTATTTAATTTTAATTTTAAATCCTAAAGGTTGCTTTTTAATCCAAACCCCATCTCGAGCCCAACGACTTTCGCCCCTAGCTAATCACCCCCTTCCAAACACAATGGGATATATCTGATTGGCCAATTCTAAAATTTTAATCATTTTTCATCAAAATCAAAATATAAATCTATAAATTGAATTTGAACGTGCATTTCAATTTACCGGGGCAACATACGAACTCTAAAAATTCCAGAAACATTATTCCTAGCTTCGTATTGATGATACGGTCCTAACAAAACTAATTTCATCAAATTTGAAGACCGTTTGAAAAATGGCCATTTTCTGGTCGATCCAAATTGACTTAAACCATCAAAACACGTTATCCTTTGCCACGCTCACATATTGATTTAGAAAATTATGAATTTTGGAATATAGCAATAATTGGACATCCTGGTTCCAAAATAAGTGGTTTCGTCGAAAACGGAGATCGGTTGCAAAATTCCCATTTTTAAGGGCTATATTTTCCATAGCGACTATTCTGAATTTTCAATTAGACATAACTTTTTATTCGCGCTATGAAATTTTGATTTTTCGGATTCGTTGGAAAGATATTTTCAATTAGATTCCAATATTTTTGGTTTCGCTAAAATCCGGATTATTTTGAGTCCTGTACATTCATTTGAAATTTGAAATCGAAATTTCGAACTACCACGCCATTTTCAATTCCTTTTATAATTAAAATAGATCATTTATATTCTAACGATGATTCAAATAAATATATACATTCTAATTCTATTCAAAATAAATTTCTCGTCGTTATTATTTAAAATAATTCATTTTAAATATTCAAAATTCATCAAAAGTGCCAAAATAAATTTTTAAATTGGTTCGGATTTTCGGGGTTATTACACTAATCAATCACACTAATTCCCAAATCAATTTATAACATATTCAACATCATATGCATCTCACAAGACAACCAATTTCATTTCCATAAACATTCAATAAACAAACCCGTCATATGCAAATTAACCCTGATTATCCCTAATTAAACATAGAAGTGGGATTAGAAGACATATCGGGGCAAATTGAGATGATTGGAACGGAGTTTGGGTGGGGGAATTCGAAATCACAGCGAGGGGCGATGGTAGGTTTTTTTTTTAAATAAAGCTGAAATGATTTGGGAAGAAGGTCTTGACCGTTATTCGATTCAGAATGAGCGACGGCTAGCGACGACCTCTTTTTTATCTATCTCTAGTTGTCGCCCCCTCCCCCCGTTGCAAAAAGTTATGATTTCTAAAACAAAAAATGTAAATATTACGAAAATACCCTTCATATTGGAAAAGTGGAAAATAATAAGAAAAATTCAGAAAATTATGAAATGAAAACTAATAAAAGAATTATTCGAATATAATAATTATTAAAGTTAAAAAGGCCAAAATTACGAAAATGCCCTTTATGTTGAAAAAGAAGAAAAAATGTAAAATTTCAAAAATCCGAAAAATCTTGAAAAAATAAAAAGGTTTCCACTTTTTCCAATAAGAAGGGCATTTTGGTAATTTTGGCTTTAAAATTCATTATTTTCGAAAACTTCTTTTAGTTTTCATTTCATAATTTTTTGTATTTTTTTCCACTTTTCCAAAATAAAGGGTATTTTCGTAATTTTAGCTTTTTTAGCTTTAATAATCGTTATTTTAAAATAATTCTTTTTTAAAAATTTCATTTCGTAATTTTCTGGAATTTTTTCATTTTTCTTACTTTTTCCAAAATAAAGGGTATTTTCGTAATTTTAGCATTTTTAGCTTTAAAAATCGTTATTTTAAAATAATTCCTTTTTTTACTTTTCATTTCGTAATTTTTTGGATTTTCTGAAATTATTTCATTTTTTTACTTTTTCCAAAATAAAGGGTATTTTTGTAATTTTGCATTTTTAGCTTTAAAAATCGTTATTTTAAAATAATTCGTTTCTAACTTTTCATTTCGTAATTTTCTGGATTTTCTAAAAAAAATTCATTTTTTTAACGTTTTCCAATATAAAGGGCATTTTCATAATTTTGGTTCTTTTAGCTTACAAATCATTACTTTCGAATACTTATTTTTTTAATTTTCAATTTAGAATTTTCTGGAATTTCTGAAATCTTCATTTTTTTTACTATTTCCAAAATAAAGGGTATTTTGGTAATTTTAACATTTTTATTACTACTTACCTATCGTATTTGATGATGGGCTTGGCCCAGTTAACGGTAGGAAATAAATTTCCTATGGAAATTCCAAAGCCTATCCCGTGTTTTCCATCTCTAGGCGGAAGGAATTCCTTCCAATTGTATCTTATCTGGAGAGAGATGGAAATCGAAATTGTTGGAAATAACTAGAAGGAATTCCGTGGAAATCGGAATAACGGAAGAAAAAAACCCAGAGCTAAAATTTACATTTTCAACATTGATCATTGTAGACTGAAAACAATAATGATATGCAAGAAAGAACTACAGCTGATGCTACAAGAGTATCAACAGAGTTTTACATTCATTCTGAATATAGCTTTGCAGCAAAAAAGAAGTTTGAGGATATCTCAAGAATTGTAAGCACTATAAATTATTTTTCACGCTTGCGGTATTTCTGCTTTACTGCTCACAGCTGACTTTTAGCTTTGCATATGTCAAGTTATCTCTAAATCACAAGATCTTGTTTTTGCCTCAGAACTTGCCTTACTTCTGAACATGAAGGAGACAGTGTAGGGAGAATAAGTTTGATCTGATTCTGGTTTGTTACATTGTTAATAACACTTTCCCATTGGTGTCTACTATTGGTACTTGAATAGTTGGTGCGTTCGCTGCACTCGTTCTCAAGATACTTTCTTTGGTTGATCTTTCTACTTCAAGTCTACATCATCTCAATCTCTCCTTTTGAGTTAATGAAACATTACCTATTCTATTTTAAGATAGAAATCTTCAAATTAATCAAAATATTCTTTGTAGTTCACTATTATTGGTATGCAAGGCCTATGGTTCTGAGAAACTTTTCGCTCATCTTACTTGTTTCGGTTATTGTTGGCATTTATAGTTTAGAGAGCTACATAGTTTGTTCATAAAACCGAGTGGTTGATGTAAACTATAGCCTCTTAGTATTTATCCAGGATCTTAGTTGAATATTTCCCGATGTGGGACTTATATATTCAACACTCCCCCTTCACGTGTGGCGTGTTTGAGCCATCTACGTGATCATCATAGTTTTTTTTTGGATGGAGTGATGGACATATGGCGGTTAAGCGCATATGTACTGGTTGAATTAGTTCAAATCCTGGACTCTGATACCAGAGTTGGCATTTATAGTTTAGAGAGCTACATAGTTTGTTCACAAAACCAATTGGTTGATGTGAACTATAGCCTCTTAGTTTTTATCCAGGATCTTAGTTGAATATTTCCCGATGTGGGACTTACATTTTCGACAGTTATCACATACATTGATGTGGTTGTGCGTTGTGAGTTAACGACGGTTTTGAAAAGCCATCCGTAGATGCCTTTATGCCTAATCATCGCTTTGGTTTCGGGATACGTTAGATATAAAGTAAAATGTGCACTGCTTTTAGCCAAGAGATGTAGTCTGGGGTAAAATGCAACTCAACGGTTTTTTTTAGTTAAAAAACCTGTGGTGTACGTAGTAGTGAGGCTTGGCTTTATGGTTCCCCTACTTTAATTTTTAATAGAGTAAGGATACACTACAAAATCATGTGTAGTATTTCTTGGTAAATGGCTGAGATATATTTTTGAATTTATGCACATGATTTTGCAGTGTAACTACAAGACACATGGTGATTAGCGATGGCATATAGCCGTCGGCGACCGACGCTAGCCATCGCTACATGCCGTCGCTATTATTGTCATCGCCAACAGGAACAGCAGCGGGGATAGTGACGACTCCATTGCTAGTCTAGCAACGGCTATCGAGGCTTATGTCCATATGTCATCTTACATGGAAAGTCATTTATTTGATCGGGAAGCCGTTGCTAACCATCGTTACTCGTTGCAAAAATGTCGTTGCTAGCCGTCGCTATGTATTGACCAGACTGTCGTCGCAAAACCTAAAGCTAAAATTTACAGCACACAACAATTTCTTTCCATCAAGCCACAAACAACAATTCAATCCAAAAACCAATACCACACCACTATTATACCATTAAGTCACCAATACTCATCAACAATCAATCCATCATACCATACCATCATCAAATATATAAAAAAAACAAAATTAAAAACCCCATCGTAGCATAGCATCATTCAAATAACGTCATACATGTCAAAACACATCATACCATCGTCCACAAACCGTCATACATGTCCAAACACATCATATAACGTCGTACGTGCATCTAACATATAAAAAACCAAGTATATGTACATATCAGAGCATAAGTCAAAAAAATGAGCACCAACACTACTCATCCTCGTCTTCCTCGTCGTCCTCATCATCTTCTTCTTTGCTTGATCTCGATATACAGCAGAATCTTCTCCCTCTCCTCCCTGCCTAGGCATAAACCCATGCTCCTGAAAGTAAGATGCGATGCGCTCGTCTATTTCCTGTTGCATCTGGGATTTTGGCCAGTCCATCATCTCATTCATCTGCTCTTGCATCTGAGCAATAGTCGCCTCCTCCATCGACCTCTTATAAGCACGCTGAACGGCCTGTGAAATAAATAAGTTAACACTAAAGTTATTTAAACATATTTTTGCAAGTTTGTGTTAAACATCCATATAGTTAGCAATAACATTTGTTTTTCTTAAGTAGAGTTATCAAATATAATATCAATACACACGTATATATCACACATCTTTTATCATGATATTACATAAAATGATATTATTTATTCCTTGGATATCTATATAAGTCTCGGACTAAATATTCAAAACTATCATTCTGCATAAGAATATTGTATATGGGCAAATAGCAGTAATATATATGCACTAGTAAGTGCGCCTTATGTGAAAGTTTATTGTTACTTGTTCAAATTATGCTGATTGGCCCAAATTTAGTAACAAAATCATATTCATTGTTGCATGTGTGAAAAATAATATGGAATACTAATTAGTTGACATGATTTACAAATGCATGATCATGCCAATTGTTTTTACATGTATATTTGTAGTTTATGTTTGCCATATGCTATCCCTTAAACTCATATTCTTGGTTTACATATTTGTAAACCACTGTGATTACCTTAATTTATGTCTAAAAAACGTCTTACCTCCTGATTGCTGAAACCATATTGCCTTCCTCGTGTAGACGGATCAGTGATAAAATGCCATATGCTATCAGACTCTGCAACTGTAAACTCCTGTCCACTAGCCTCTATCACTTTACCAGCCTCTGCATCATACTTCCCCTGCAATAGCAATATAATTTTAAGACAAGTGCTATAAAATTTTGTAATAACCCGAAAATCCGAACCAATTTAAAATTTTTATTTTGGCAATTTTAATGAATTTTGAATATTTAAAATGATTTATTTTAAATAATAACGATGACAAATTTATTTTGAATAGAATTAGAACGTATGTTATTTTTTGAATCATCGTTAGAATATAAATATTTATTTTAATTATTAAAGGAATTGGAAATGGCGCGGTAGTTTGAAAATTCGATTACAAAATTCAAATGAATGCACAGAATTCAAAATAAACCGAATTTTAGCGAGACCAAAAACATTAGAATCTACTTGAGAATATCTTTCCAACGAATCCGAAAAATCAAAATTTCATAGCGGGAATAAAAAGTTATGCCCAGTTGAAAATTCAGAATAGTCGCTATGGAATTTTGGCCCTTAAAAATGAGAATTTTGCAAACGACCTCCGTTTTCAATGAAACCACTTTTGTCGGATCCAGGATGTCAAGTTATTGCTAGATTCCAAAATTTGTAATTTTTGAAAGCAATATGTGAGTGTGGCAAAAGAAAACGTGTTTTGACAATTTTAGTCAATTTGGATCGACCAGAAAATGGCCACTTTTCAAACGGTTTCTAAATTTGACGAAATTAGTTTTGTTAGGACCGTATCATTAATACGAAGCTAGAAAATATTTTTCAGGAATTTTTAGAGTCCGTATGTGGTCCCGGTAAATTGAAATGCGCATTCAAATTCAATATATAGATTTTTATTGTGATTTTGACAGAAATCGATCGAAAAATCCGAACTGGCTTACGATACATATTCCATTGTGTTTGGAATGGGGGTAATTAGCTAGGGACGACATGCAGTGGGTCTCGTTTGGGGTTCGAATTTAAAAGTTACCCTTTGGAAAATAAAATTAATTAATTAAATAAACCCCCCTCTCCTTCTATCTTTTAAGTCAACCCCCACCCCATTCACCTTTTTTTCAAATCAAATAAATAAAAAAATGGAGAACGATAGGCGGAAATTTGTCGTCGCCGCTGCCAGCGCCAGCGTGGGCCACCGCACCCCCCTCCCCTAGCTACTCCTCCCTCCTCGAGCGAACCTCCCTCCTTCTCCAATCAGCACGCAACCCCAAACCCCCCTTCTTCAAAGAAAATAGCGCCGCTAGTCAATGGGGGCCCGCCTCTGGCCATCCGCCACCACACCGACCTCATGTGCGCCCTCTGGTCTCCCCTTCCCTTCGAACGCGAGCGCCACCATCCCTTTTTTTCCCCGCCTGACTGCCCCCTCTTTTAAATCCAAATTGTAAGTTCATCTTCTCCTTTCTTTTAGTTTTCTTTATGTAATCTATTTATACATGAATAGTAATAGAAAAATGTGTTTTTTATCATATATGTAGCGAGATAAAAATATGATTTTTATTATATGAAGAACACTATAAAAATATGATCTTTTATATGTATGTAACAATATAAAGATTCGATTTTTAGAAATATAAAGAAGAGATTTTTATATAGATTACATGGTAATAAAGATGTGATTTTTATATTGAAAGTGAACAAATAAAAATATGATTTTCATAATGTCTTCATTATGATAAAGATACAATCTTTATATGGATATCATTAAGATAAAAATTCGATTTTTATATAAGAAGTAGAAATATAAAAATATAATTTTTATATATAAATAAGTGTTGTAAAAATATATGAAGTGACGATATAAAAATGTGATTTTTATTATATATGTATCAAAATAAAAATATGATTTTTATCGTTGGAATGGCAATGTAAAAATGTGATTTTTATATATTCATTAGCGATAGAAAGATTTGATTTTTATCTATGCAGCATTATTATAAAAATATGAGATTATTTTTAGAAAGGTAAAAATATAATTTTTAGCCTATTTATTTTATTTATAAAATAATCATACAAAGAAATAATTATTGATTGGTTAAAAATATAATTTTTAATGTAGGTATAATACATAGATTGACAATCAAAGCATGGTGGAGTGGAACCCAAAGGTGAGAACTTCTCACTTTAGAATTTTATTTTTATTTTTCTAGTTGAAATATATACTAGGATGCAGACAGTGCTTAGCAGCACCTGACACCCGTCGTCCACAGACCATGGATAGCTTGTTTGTTTGATTGATTGTATTGTGAAAATTGATTTGTGATGTGAAATAGAATAAAATATTTTATAGTTAAAAATATAATTTCTAACGTGTATATGAATAAAATAAATATTTATAAACAAATCGGACGATTTGTTTATATACACATATTTGGCTGATATTGATTGGGACGATAAATTTTACACATCGCACAACTGCACAAATAAAATTCGTTATTTGTTGATTGAAACCCCACACGGGTATTGGGATGATACATGACATACACTATTCCCAATAATTAGCTGTATATCGATCGATTGATTGACAGGCTGTACGAGCATTGAATATTTATTCTAATGCTTTTACGGTTGTAGAATGCACTCTGGATGTTGTTTGAATCCTTAATGATTGTTTATCATCATTGTTGTATAGATGTATTGGATAAAATCCATATAACTGAAATTATATGGTAATTGACTGAGTCTGATTCTAGTTCAGAATTAACGAATATTTTGAAATGATATTCAGTGAATATTGGAATGTGAAGCCATGTTAAGTAGTTAAATGCCATTTTTACACGAACGGGAATTTGGTCGATTTTATTCATTTTATATTGAATATCGAAAAGTGATTTCAAAATCTTGAATGATATAGAATATTCAAAATGAATTGAAATTGAAATTGAAATTGAATTGAAATTGAATTGAAATCGATTGAAAGTGAATTCAAAATAAATTGAAATCGAATTGAAATCGATTGAAAATGAATTCAAAATGAATTGAAATTGAAATTGAATTGAAATCGATTCAAAGTGAATTCAAAATGAATTGGAATTGGAATTGAATTGAAATCGATTTAAAGTGAATTCAAAATGAATTGGAATTGAAATTGAATTGAAATCGATTGATAATGAATTCAAAATGAATTGGAATTAAAATTGAATTGAAATCGATTGAAAGTGAATTCAAAATGAATTGGAATTGAAATTGAATTGAAATTGATTTAAAGTGAAATAAAAATGAATTGGAACTGAAATTGAATCGATTTAAAGTGAATTCAAAATGAATTGGAATTGAAATTGAATTGAAATCGATTTAAAGTGAATTCAAAATGAATTGAATTGAAATTTAAATCAATTTGAAATGAATTTATAATGGAAAATTCCATTTTGATTTGGAATTGAATATGAAGTTGAAACTGTTTTGAAAACAAATTTAAAATGATTTATAAAATATGTTTTAAATGGAAAACGACGAAATATAAGTTATATATATATAATGGCCTGAATAGAATTCGCCGCGCTACGGCAGTTCGCGAATTTCGACCATTGACTTCGAATGGACATTACGGGAGATCTGACCGTCGGATTCTCCTAAAACCCAAAACGTTGGGTTCGTATCGAAAAGAGATTTTCAATGAATATTAGAGATTTGAAATCTAACGGTTGGATTTGGAATTATGTCCAAATCAAATTTGTAAAAGGTCGCTGTAAGTGCAATTGGATGGCCGTTTATGGACATCGACTGTATGGGCCTTGATAAAATTATTAAAAATATCAATAATTTGTGTAAAATCAAAATAAATGATTTTGAGAGAATTGGGATGAAAAATTCCATACTTGAAAAGATAAAAATATATTTTAATCGAAATAAACTTGTTCTGAAATAGAATAATAAATCCAATATTTTTAAAATAAATAAATTGGATTTGAAATGGTTTTATAAATAACCGGAATTTCCAATATATGAATTGGAATGGATTTGAATAAATTATCCTCAGAATATTTCGATATTGGATTATGCGGGTATTGTGGAGGAATTTGGAAGATATATATATATTGTTATTCCAATAAAATATTTTTGGTTTCAGAATTTGATATTGAATATAAGCCGATATATTTTCTATTCAGAGCCTTGTATTTAATATCAAATTGGATTTTGGGTTTGTCGTGAATGGTATCTTTAATAATACTGTTCTTGAACCGAATGTAGTTAAGAAAATTAGAAACTGATTGGAGGTTAGTTAAGTTGAATGGTTTCCTGTGTATTGATCTGATGTTGGGTTCGACCTTCGGGGTTAATACTTAGGGAATTGTTCTCTTACTAATTTATGGTTAGAGACTGATTGGATTTTGGGTTTGTTTTGAACTGTGTTTTCAACGACATTCGTTCTTTAGCCCAATTTACAGTGAAATAAGATTCAGAAATTATAAATCTTTTTATTAAGATTTAACGGAAAATTTCCAAAGTAATGTTTTCCAAATTAATATAATTTAATTGGAATTGTAGAAATTGATCTTTGGGTTTATCGTGAATGATGTTTTAAATAACACTGGTTCTTTAACCCGATTAACAATGGAGTTAAGAGAATCAAAAACTAACTGGAGATTAGTTAAGTTGAATGGTTTCTTGGGTATTGATCTGATGTTGGTTTCACCTTCGGGATTACTACTTAGGGAATTGTTCACTTGCTAATTTACGGTTAGAGGCTGATGGAATGGAATATGATTTGGGTTTATCGTGAACTTGTTTTAAATGACATTAATTCTTTAACCCAGTTAAAGACAGAATATGGTTTGAATTGAAAATCCAAAGGAAGATTAAAGAATAAATTTAAAAGAATTTATCTTTGATAAAATTAATGGGAACCTTTCCCGAAGTATGTGAATATTTGAATAAAAGAATATTCAGAATTGGAATGAGGCGTATGTTGTAGTTTATAGCACTTTTTTATTATATACACGATTTATTCGAAAAGGTCGGGTTTATGACCATTCTGAATAACTGATTCGACGATATGTCGACAATGAAGACGGTGGTTGAAGACCGGAGGTCTTCACATCATTTGGATGATTACTGATGTCTTGATTGAGCTGTATACCCAAGTCGAGGTAATAAGTGGTGATTGTCCAGACGTACTTGGAGATCGATGGATAAGCGAGGACCTCTCCCCTGTATTGGACATATTGTAACGACCTGGATTTTTCGGCTATTTGATTCTTATATTTAAATTTACTTTAAATATTTTATTTGGAATTCAATATCGAAATCGTTAATTAAACGATGAATGAACGTTTATATTTATATTTAATATAAAACGAACTCGAAACAGCACGGTAGTTCGTAAAATTGAATTTTCAACTTCAATTGACTATACTGAATCCATGTTAAGTCGGATTTCGGTGAAACAAGAAGCGTCTGAATCTAATTGATAATATTTTGTAATGGAGGAGAAAAATCGAGTTTTCGTATTATTGATTTTATTTTACGTCCAAATCAAATTTTCAAATAGGCGTCTTGGAATCGTTTATACGCCATAACGATTTATTTAAATATAATTAAATATTGGCTTTGAATTTGGACAAGTCCTTTGAGACGTAGTTATAATTTAATTTTTAGAATTTTACTTTAATTTTTAATTCGTAAAATAAGCAACTTTTTATTTGGAGTGTTTTGCACCCTATATCAACATTTTGAGGTATCAAAATATAAGTTAATCTACCGATATTATTATATTTTTATGATCGTGGCACGGGGATGAACGCGACGGTATATTTATTTCTGTCGATAGAGAATCGTATGCGGACAGAGACTTACGTAGCGAGGTACGTTAACGGTAAAACTAAATATCGCTCGTCAAAAATTGTCTCAAATCAATGAAAACTGGGATGAAAAGAAAACACACACCAGTCCGTGCACACGCAGGTCATTTCAAATTCAATAAATATCATGCACAGCTGAAAACACATGCTAAATCCATTTGTAGACCCTAAATCTAAGCAGCCAACCTATAAAGTGAACTACCCACATGCAAATTCTTATCCCCGTACCACCTAAAATACATATAGCCAATGCTTTCCATACCTTGTTTAATCATACGGAATGAAAACACAACCTACTCGGTCTAGCATCTCAAATCACATAGCTGATGGACGAAAAGAAAACTCAACGCCTTGTATCTGCGTGAAGTAAAATCATATAGGCTGTCTGAAGTGAGAACACGCTGCCTCTACACACCTATCCTATTTCATACTAAGGCATTGTTTAGTCTTGTGAGAAGAGTCCATGTGAAGGTTTTAAATCAATCGGTCTATACGTACAGCAGAAAGCATGTTCTTTGCAGCTACCCTATACATGGCTACTTGTACCATATTTCTTGCTCCCCAAACCGTCCTACCCTATAAATACCCTCGTTCCATTCTATTTTTCAGTCGAGTTAAAACGAATGGAATATTTCACAAAGGAACTTTTAAAACTCGATCCTCAAAACAACCTCACCACCCTGGCAGTATTCTTACCATGTTCGACGTTGTACCATGATGCTTGAAAATGGAAGTAGTGCGCTAAGGTTAAGTTTTCTACCGACGAAGGACTGGGATATATGCATGTATGAGTTGTTGTCGGTGAGTTGAGTTAATGGTGGAGTGACATTGGAAGAACAGTGGGGAGTTGGGTGTGCTTTCATGGTTTGGAAGCAAGAAAACGTGAAGGTGTTTGTTTGGCTACAGGGGCTTGGCCTTTGTGCGCTGAAGGGGACCAAGGGTGGCGTCAGTTTTCCAAAGTGAAAAAAAAGAAAATAAAAGAAAATAACGGAATACATAGAAGGAAGTGAGGAGAGTCTGTGGCCGAAGTCTGATGGCAAGGTTGGGCTGCGGCAAATTCTTGGAATAAAGGAAGGTACGTTTAAATTCAAGGTTGCTGGAGAATGCAAAACGTGAAGGTCTGTAGTGTAGCAAGTATTATAGGGGTGTAAAGGAGCCTTACGTGTGTGAGGATTGGAAGAACAGAAAGTATGGCGGTGCATGGACGTTGAGAGGGTGGGGCGACGGTTTAATGTGTGTGAATGGGAGTGCAACGGTCTAATGGAAGGAACCACTCGAAAGTGTTAAACGTAAGTGCATGGGAGGATGTATACGTATATCAGTGAACTTGAATGGAGGGGTAGAAACGTGAAAGGAATGGGTGGCATGCAGGCGTTGGTTCATATGTTGAAGAAAAGAAGATTGCTGGAGTATTGTAAGGAGAGTTTGAAGCTACAGGCATTTCGTGTGATGAGGAGCAGAGGAAATTGAACAATAGCATGGCATGTGACAGGAAAAACATACAGGCTTAATTGATTAGGTGGTTAAAAATAATCAAGGTAATTGCCAAGTTAATAATTTCGTGAATAGGAATTAATAATAATATAGTTATAATATATACATTAAATATAGTATTGATGATAACTCGTTCGAACAATATCAGAATGACGCATAATGGATGCGATGGGATTGTATCGAAGAAGGCTTCGTGGCTGAGTAGGTTCGGAAAGGAACGGAGGCAACTGGATTTTCGTTAATTTTAAACATCTGCTTAAAATTATATGAACAACGCACGGATCATCAATGAAAATAAGGTGAGTTAATTCTCACAAATTTCTGAAATACTAGAATGTGCTAAATTCGTATAATTTAATTTAATTGGTTGATTGGATGCTTTGGATGCCTATGGTTACTTTAATGGTTGATTATCGTCGTTAAAATATTTCTATGTACTGACATGAAATATTATAATGATCTGTTGCAGGGAAGAACAGGTAGGAGGAATCAAACCGGTTCCTCAAATATTTAATGTGTTGTTATTTCATATTTTAGGAACTGTTTAAAGCCCGTTGACTTTAAACCCTGTTGGTTGTTGAATGTGGTTGAGTTTGAACCAATATAAATAGTATGGTTGATAAATAAATGACAGATGGCCCAAATATACACCATTTTATAAAGATCGGTTCACCGTCAGGTGAATCGTTAGAAATGAGATTATAGAATATATTTTAACCGAATATAGATTTTATTTAATATATTATTTTAAATGAAGTTCTAAAAAGAAAATAAATCAAATCACATATACACATTGATTTGTTTTAACCACAAATCGTCGTTTTGGTTTAACCAAAATCTACCGTGCGCGAAATACGTGCTCATTAAGGGATTGTTAAATGATCTGATTCAGCTAATCCAAGTGACCAGAATTGATGTAACTATTGGAATGGTTTATTTTGGTATTGATTTAATAAAAATCAAAGTGAATAGAAATATTTAGATTTATTTATTTTTAATTAATTTAATTGGGAAGATTTATAACGATTGACTAACGGGTTAGTCGTGTTTAGAGTTGAACAGCTAACGGCGTTAACTGAAATTGTTATTTTAATTAGTTCACTAATTTAAGGAGGATCATTAATGGTAAAATAAACCAATGTTTGTTTTGATAAGAAGGGTAAAGTATGATTATTATTTATTTAATAATAATCAAATGGGATTATCTAAATTAATTAGTTTGGTGATTAACTTAAATGGGACGATAAATTAAGATTTTATTAACAAGTTAATCATGTTAGAGTTGACTAAGTCAACTGGTTAACTAAAATGGATTTATCAAATTAATTTATATTTATGTAATGGAAATGATAATTGGTTAAGTAAACCATATTTTTAATTGTGAAATTTGATTACCATTTAACAATAATCAAATTGGAAATTTTGGGACTTAAAAGGAAAATGGGATTTTGGGAAAAGATAAGGCTCATTAATATTTTAAATAAATGATATTAATGAAAATAGAAGTTAAGTTTAAATCGTGGCTTAAAGAGAAATCCTTATTTGAAATCCTATTTAATCAGATTTATGAAATCCTAGATTTCGACGAAGTATGAAACCCAAGGTGTAATGAATATATTAGAAATGGCATTTGAGCTAGAGTATGAATTTGAAGTATTGGAGTTAACTGGAAATCAGTTGAGATGAGTGATTTCTAAATGTTGATCTGATGTTGGTTTCGGCCTCCAGGTCAATATTTAGAGAATTATTTCTGACGATTAAGAACTAGTGTAGATATGAAAAGGGAAGTCAAAAGTAAACCCAATTTGAATTAGAGTAGTTAAACGGGATCAGTTATAAAGATGCGATATAGATTATTTCAAAGAAAAGATAGTATTTCATCAAGATGGAGTTAAAATGAGATTTGTTGTGATATGGAAAATAAGAATTGGTTTTTATATTACAAATGATATTTATCTTATGATAAGAACGTTGTTGATCAAGGTTTGAGAGGTAATTAAAATACCCCAACTTGAATAATTTCAGGACTATCAAAAGATGATGTCAGTTGTGGTGGTGAAAGTGTTAGAATAAAATATTTTGGGAAAAATATTAGTGTAACGTTATTAGAAGGATTTGGAAATATATTTAGAAGGAGATTCCAAAAATAAAAGGGAAATAATAAGGGGCTTGATGGTATGAAGGGATTGGTGGGATTATAACGATACTTTCAAAGTTATGGAAGGAGATTTTAATGCGATTATTCTAAAAGGGTAATGGGTAACTTTGGTATTCAAATAATGAATCCAAAGAAGATGTCGTAATAATTGTTGAATCGATAAGATAACAAGAAACATCATAGCAGTATTTGGAGTATTAGTTGAAGGTTAAATTAGATATGATTTTAAGATATTTTCGAAGTATATAAGTAAAAGGATTCGAGTATAATTATATATTATATATTGGGTATTTCAACTGAGATATTGTTTTTAAACGGTCAAATGATGCTGTGTAATAAACCAATGGATCTATTTTATTTTTATGGTTGTTTATTTTGATAGTCAAAGAACCAACTATCAAAACCTGACCCAACGTTATTAGCACGGAAAGACCGGAATCGAATTTATATTCGAAAACCATTCCAACCAATAAATACGAATACGTCGAAGACGCTGATCGAGATGGAGCAAGTGAAGACCGTAGATCTTCATGAAACGGAAGAGTTACTTACAATCTCTGGCTGATCCTTAGAGATATACTGTGATTCTGTCGTGATTGGAATCTGCGGATTGCAAGGACTTCTCGCTACTGATCTATAGGGTGATTCCTAGGATGCGGTAGGAGGGTGCCTTCGGTTCATCCTGTTCCTAGATGACGTGTATGGATGATGTGAATGGTGGCCACATTTTTCAAAAGTCGATTATAGCCTCAAGCCTCATCAACCGGGAAATGACAAAATCGGGCAGGCAGCATGGCTATGTGGGTCGCACCCATTAGGGTGTATTGTCACCATCTAGAGAATATTCATATTTGTTACTTCTTTTCATTTCTGTATCTCCCGGGAACTACGGTGGTCGCGCGACAAAAAAGCCGTAAGGTGACAATATGCTCGATACACTCAAGAGAAATGAGTGGTCGGTCATGTGTGGGCCGGGTTGCAAGATGTTCTTGTTGAACCCAGTGTATTCGTCTCTAGAGATATACTATCGGCAGGTGGTCTCATACCTTGTCATAGTTGGAAATCCAATCTCCAATAAGCACCCGCGGTTTTTGATTGTATACTATATATGTGGAGCGTGAGATGCAAGTGTTCTGCTAGATTCTATTTACTTGTATTTAGACACTATGATAATATCATAATAAGATATTGATTTCATATTGTTTTGGGTTATAGTAAGGTAAAAACCGTCCGTGTTTATGTGTGGACTGGTCTTACTATTATCTTTTTATTTCAAAAGGATTTCAAAGTTAAACAAGTTGGTTGCTGTATGAATTTATCACTGAAAAGTATTTCAGACTGATCCGGGTGATTTTTGTTTTAAATCAAATGTGCTCGGGTCAGACCAAGCATATTTACAGGTCAGGTTTCAGCTGGAAGCAACAAAGATGGAGTTGAAGTCGAGACATATTCCATATATATACTGGTACTAGTTTATTTCCGCTGTGTGTTGTATTGATCTGAATGTATACTCTGATGTTGTAATATACAGTTCTTTTAAAAAGTATTATTGATTATTATATTTTGTCCATTCTGCTGTGAGACTCTGATCTTCTTACTCTTCTATTCTAATATTTCTTTCTTTCTTTCTTTTCTCACCCTCTAACTTCTTTCTATTAGCTTTCTGGGTTTTCGATACTGGAGTTTGGACAACGAGATGTATTAGCGTCGAAATTCTAGTGTCGAAATTTTCGGGTCGCTACAGTTGGTATCAGAGCAATGGTTTAGGAATAACCTTAGCTCTGTGGTGTAACTCGATAGAGATTGGGCTAGTAATACCCTAGATTGAGTTAAGTGTATATATACGAGAGAGCGTATTTGTGGATTATATAAAAATGGTTTTATATTGTGTTGATTGGTTTGTCGAATGGTTTAAAAATTCTGGTCGATGCAGGGCGCACACTGTATCGAAATTTTTTTGTAAACCCTTGAACAAAGTAATTCGACACAGTATTGTTTTGAAAAAATGGGTAAATGAAATAATTTTGCCCAAAATTATATTTTTGTAATTAAAGAATAATTTTCTGAAATTATTATTATATATGGATGTGTTAATGGTTGTTATTATAATTTTAAATTAAGGTGTTTATATATTGAACCGATTTGAACTTGGTTGAGAACTGATCTGGAGTAAATAAATTGAAATGATATTCAAAAATACTGAATTTGAATGGTATATATATACAAGAGTTAGTTATGAATAAATATCAGGGGAACTGAATTGTATGATTGAAATATGGATTTGAATTGGATTTAGAACCAATGAATGAGTTAGGCTCGTTAAAATGAGACCCGGGTGTAATAAATTTGAATGGTTTAATAAAACCAGAAGGAAATTTAAATTATAGAATTGGTGAATAAAATTTGAATATGTAATTAAACATTTAACTAAAGATAAGTTAAATAAAATTAAAAAGAAAATGAAATGATTTGATTAAGTGATTGTTGCTTGCTTGGCTGGACTGGATTAAATTGAAACCATTAGAAGTTAATTAAGAAGTTGTATGGATTGAAAAGAAAGGAATTCCAGCATAACGGCTCTTGGATGGGATTATATGATATAACCCGGTATCAGTTTTGAATTGGAAGTTGAGTAAAGGGAAGACTACCAGAAGGCTATGATAACGGAGATTGAAGCACATATTGGGAAATGAAGAGCTGTTGGTAGATTTGCTTCGAAACTGGGATGAAGTTGCTCGACAAAAAGATAAACCTTATTATCATTGATTGGGTGTTTGAATTTATACCCGTGATGGGTAAGCCACTTGATTTTATTTTCTTTGGATCAACCTGAGAAGCCCAGAGTGGCGTTGGTAGTTGTTTGAATTGAATAGTACAGAGGAGGTGCTGGCGAATTTTCCAAAATTTTTTGAAAGTTAGAAACATTTTTTATAATGTTTTAAATTAATTATTTTGAAATAATTGCGGTTGGAGCATTCTTTTTATCTAGCAATTTCGAGGGCGAAATTTATTTAAGGGGGAAAGAATGTAACGACCTGGATTTTTCGGCTATTTGATTCTTATATTTAAATTTACTTTAAATATTTTATTTGGAATTCAATATCGAAATCGTTAATTAAACGATGAATGAACGTTTATATTTATATTTAATATAAAACGAACTCGAAACAGCACGGTAGTTTGTAAAATTGAATTTTCAACTTCAATTGACTATACTGAATCCATGTTAAGTCGGATTTCGGTGAAACAAGAAGCGTCTGAGTCTAATTGATAATATTTTGTAATGGAGGAGAAAAATCGAGTTTTCGTATTATTGATTTTATTTTACGTCCAAATCAAATTTTCAAATAGGCGCCGTGGAATCGTTTATACGCCATAACGATTTATTTAAATATAATTAAATATTGGCTTTGAATTTGGACAAGTCCTTTGAGACGTAGTTATAATTTAATTTTTAGAATTTTACTGTAATTTTTAATTCGTAAAATAAGCAACTTTTTATTTGGAGTGTTTTGCACCCTGTATCAACATTTTGAGGTATCAAAATATAAGTTAATCTACCGATATTATTATATTTTTGTGATCGTGGCACAGGGATGAACGCGACGGTATATTTATTTCTGTCGATAGAGAATCGTATGCGGACAGAGACTTACGTAGCGAGGTACGTTAACGGTAAAACTAAATATCGCTCGTCAAAAATTGTCTCAAATCAATGAAAACTGGAATGAAAAGAAAACACACACCAGTCCGTGCACACGCAGGTCATTTCAAATTCAATAAATATCATGAACAGCTGAAAACACATGCTAAATCCATTTGTAGACCCTAAATCTAAGCAGCCAACCTATAAAGTGAACTACCCACATGCAAATTCTTATCCCCGTACCACCTAAAATACATATAGCCAATGCTTTCCATACCTTGTTTAATCATACGGAATGAAAACACAACCTACTCGGTCTAGCATCTCAAATCACATAGTTGATGGACGAAAAGAAAACTCAACGCCTTGTATCTGCGTGAAGTAAAATTGTAATAACCCGGAAAATACGAGCCAATTTAAAATTTTTAAATTGATTATTTCAAAGGAATTTGAACAATTGAAATAGAATATTTCAATAAAATAGTGAATTAGAAATAGTGAGTCAGTTTGAAAATTTGAATTCAAACTTTGACTGACTATGCAGGGTGGAAAATATAACGGATTTTAGTGAAACCAAAAATATTTAAATCTGTTAGTCAATACCTTTCTAACGAATCTGAAAAATCGAAGTTTCATAACGGGAATCAAAAGTTATGGCCGAATGAATTTTCAGAAGAGTCGGTATATAGAATATATAGGCCTGGAAAATTGATATTTTGCATACGACCTCGGAATTCGACGAAACCACTTTTGTTGGGTCCGGGATGTCAAACTATTGCTAGGTTTCAAATATCATAATTTTTGAAGCTAGTATGTGAGCGTGGCAAAAGAAAATGTGTATGGTCGATTTCTGTTAAATTGGATCGACCAGAAAATGGCCATTTTTCAAACGACCTCAGAATGCGACGAAACTAGTTTTGTTGGGACCGTAGCGTCAAAACATAGCTAGATTTATTTTTCTGGAATTTTTCGAATCAGTTTGTGGCCCTGGCAAATTGAAATGTGCGTTCAGAGTTAAAAATTAAATGTTTTATACTTTAATTTGAAAAGTAACTGACTGTAACAGTCGAATTGGCCTACGAAACATATCCCATTGTGTCCAGAATGGGGGTATTTAGCTAGGGGCGACAGTCGTTGGGTTTGAAAAGGAGTTCGATTAAGAAAACACTATTTAAAAATTTTAATATAGTCTCGGCCAATCATATTTTTTCTTTCATAAAAAAAAAAAATAAAAAAAAAAAGAGAAAACCCCCGACCCTCCAGATCGAACGGCGGCTTCCTTTTTCCGCCTTCTCTCCTCCAAATCTCCACATCCGCTCATCAAAACACAAGGACCCTTTGGAGTTTTTCGTAGAGCTCGAGACGAGCTTCAAATCCATACCAACCTCGCCCAGCATCGTCGAGTATTTCGCCGGATCCGCTCCTCCAAAGTCCGGCCGTTTCGAGGTCGATTCCGCCGCCCAGAGGCCGTCAAGTTCAACGCCATGGGGCCCGCACGTGCGCCTCTCCTCCGCCTACAACCCTGCACTGGCCGATCATCCAACCGCTACACGGTTTGATCAAAAATCGCTGACCTAGTTTTGAAGCTTTCTGAAAGTGCGTTTTTCTTTGATCTGTACACTTTGAAAAATCATATCTTTTTGGTGTATTGACGAAATTCGATGAAACAGGAAACATCGAGACCGCAAGGAAGCTCTCTACCCAATAGAAGAAGTTGCGGATTTTTCTGACATCGTATCGATTTTTAGCGCTCAGAAAACCAAGGTGAGAAATCTAAATTAACGTGAAATTGAATGGAAAATGTCGTGTATAATTTATATAAGCGAAATATAAATTACATACGTGTTGTATACCTCATGTACATGCGTAGTGTAAGCTATATGAGCGAAGTATGAATTTTTACATGCATAGAATAATTGATATATGTGTTGAAATGCAAGTGAAATATAGCAAATATATTATATATATATATATACTCCCCTCGTCCACAAACCATGGACGATATTTATTGTGGTGAATTGGTGTGAAATATTGGATGAAAAATACGAATGGTTGAATAATTGTTTGTGGTTGATATGGTTTGGTTGTGGTTGAAAAATACCCATTGGTGATTGAAATGAATTGGAAATATTTGTGGAAATAAAAATAAACATGCCGCCTATGTGCGAATTAGATGCATGAATCCCCATTGTCAAAAACCGCGAGGTTTTAAGGTAGAGCGAGGAGCCGTACTAGGGACGGTGCCGGTTTTAACTACCCTGCCGTTATGCTGCCGAAATTTTGAATAATCTTTGTGTGTTAGAATTATTTTCATATGTTGAAATTATTTTCATGCATAGAAATTAAAGTCATATATTGAAACTATGTCCATGTGTGGAAATTGTTCATGTGTTGAAAAGTGTTGTGTGAAAATAAAATTCATTCATGGATGAGTGAAGTGTTTAAATAACAAAAATCATATTTTTATATATATATGAAGTATGAAAAATATTCGCCTTATATAAATAATTTCAATCATAAAAATCCCATCTTTCTAATATGAACAACATAAATAAATTGTCCATGTGTGGAAATACTCATTTGTTGAGAAATGTGTGTAGTGGAAAAGTTCATGTGTTGAATAAAAAGACTGAACAATAAAAATTACATTTTTATTGAAACTATGAAGTGTTGAAACCATACATTGGTTGAATAAATATTTTAAATGATAAAAATATCATTTTTATCATATGTGTGATATGCTAAAGATATGCGGACGTTGAAACAAATATTTGTGATAGAAATATTATTTTTAACATGCATAAGAACTAAATAAAATAGTCATGTGTTGAAATCTATTTTAGTTCGCCAAAATTATCATCTTTGAAATGTGAAGTGTTAAAAATAGCCACTTGTTCTAATAAACGTGCAGGAGTTGAAATATACGTTAACTAGCTAATGATATGATTTTAGCCTATGCATGCAACATTAGAATGAATGGTGTTTTTAAACCAAAGCAAATCGAATATGAAATTGAATGGAAAATGATAAATGTTAGGAATTGTATATATGTACATGCATATCTATTGAACAGGTTAAAGCAAAAAGGGGCTAGAGAAGAGAAATAGAATTTTGTGCCCGACAAACAGGTACACATTTACCGCTTTGTTTGGGTGATGATTTTATGAGCCTGTTGGCTAGCCGCTTGGCTTTTTCTTTTTCTTTTTGATATGAGACGCCCGTGTGGCTATTTGGGAATTTTCCCAGACCCTCCCGTACAAAGGAGGTTATGGCGAAATTTTCCAAAAATTTAAGGCGTTAGTGAAATAATTGAAGTGGAAACGATATAGGAATTTTTGAATGAACTATATTTATATAAATATATAAATATAAATAGAATTAAAACGAAACATGGCCGTGCAGTTCGTGTTTTGAAACCGTGATTTCAAACGACTAGTGCGGAAGATCCGACCATTGGATTTTCCCGAAACCTCAACCGTTGGGTTCGCCTTGGAAATATCTTTCCAACGGCACCAACTTTGTGAAGATCCGACGGTTGGATTGTCTTGAATGTTTAATTCAAAATTAGTGAAAAACAGCGCCAGAAATGATTATATTTATATATATATATATAAATATAATTAAATTAAATCGAATAACGACGCTGCAGTTCGTAAATTGAAATCGTAACTTCAAATGGTTTGTGTGGAAGATCCGACCGTCGGATTTTCCCAAAACTGGAACCGTTGGATTCGTTTTGAAATGACCTTCCTAATGATGTAAAATTTGTGAAGATCCAACGGTTAGATTTTCCTATATGTGTAAAACAAAATTAGTGAAAAGCAGCGCCAGTGCATCGACACGACCTGAAACATCGTTTAATTAAATATGGTCGTTTTAAATTAAATAAAAATGGCGATATATCGTTATAAAATACTATTGACGATATAGAGTGGAAATAAACCAATTTTGTTGTGTTTGCTTGATATGTGATGGTTGAATGTATTTGACATGAAAATTATAACTAAATAACTGAAATGTGATTGTTGAATAGTCCAACCATGTGATTGATAGATTTGAAAATCTAAATATACGTGGGTTATTTGAAAAGGCCGAGTTTATCTCATTTCAAATAATCGATCGACGTTGAGAAGTCGAAGAGTCGAAGACGGTTAAAGACCGAAGATCTCCACATTGGATGGATGGGCGCTACTGATACTCGTGACTGGAGTAGCTACCATGAAGGAATTGAAGTAGTAGCCGTCCAAACATATTGTTGATTGTACGGATATGCGAGGAATTGGTGCCTCCGGTTTCGTTCAGACCCAGAACGGACTTGTAAATGGACTGTGTGTCTGACATTGGATTTTGTTCTAGTTGATTGATCTCTGTTAAATATATATCTGTTTGGCGGCAGAGAATTTATTCTCTTGCTTAACGCCCTTCTCTGAGACGTACGAGCTCAGAGGTTATGTATTGACAGAAATCAGTCGCATGGAGTGGATTGCCTGTGTGGCACGCCTAAGTGGCATATGATCAAGGCTTCTGTTGCAAAGCAAAGTCTTGTGGTTGATGATCAAAGCATGGTCTGTGTGACGTAGCTTTGTGTATAACGTGAATTCGCAAGCCTCACACCCCGGTATGAGTCAAAAACGGGAGAAGGACCCAAGGAGTGCATGACGTTTCTTTCTAGCTATGGTGGTGTCAGTGACCTCCCAGCCCTGACATTTATATCTACTTTTCACCTGTGTGGCTGTTGGAATGCGAGGCGCCTCGATTATAGGTCTGTAAGGACCGGGAAACGTGTGTTCAGGAATTGCCAATCCTCAAAAGTAAGAGAGGACCGGCCTTGGAGGATCCAGGGGATTGCTGTGTGCGGTCCCGAGGCATTTGCTAGAGTGTCTCGAATCGGAGAGGAGCTTGCCCCTTGCCTCGACTCATGAAGGAATCCAATTTCCAATACGAAATTTGCGGATGTGATTGTATTACTAGTACGGCGACATAGTAGATGGTAGCTATGCCGCCTAGGATTGATATTTATGATTGAATTTGCTTTTGAAACATATATGCACTAGTAATAATATCAAACACCTTTGTTTTATTCGTATGAAGCATCTTTGGCCATTATAAGGTAAAAACTCTATCCTCCGGCTTGCGTTGCATCGTGTGATGGGACCTGAGTCTTATAATGGCTTCATTTTATAAAAAGCATTGCGTTGATTTAATCATTTATTTTATTTCATGCACTGGCACTCATTGGAGTAAACCCGTTCCGCGAAAATGGCGTGGTCCTTTGATTTGCCTTATTATTGTTGTTAATAAGTTGAGTAGATTTCTCATACCAGTCCCATGACTGACTCGTAGTTTGTTTCACCTTGCAAACTCGGGTGCCCTCATTTTCACACGGGCAGCCTAGTTACAGGTTTCTGACGCACCTTTTGGCTCTTGGCGAGGCTTGACTACACCGAGCTGACTTGGATTTTCTCCGCCATTATTGTATCTATATTATGATTCCGCCACTGGCGATGTAGACTGATATTCCTTTTGTGTACTCTTTATGTATGATTCCGCCTCAGGCGATGGTGACTGATTATGTATCATTATGCACTAAGTTGTATCCTGTACTGTGCTTCTCTGATGTGATGATATCTATATGATTCCGCTGTCATATGTGTGTAAATTATTCTATTTTCTGTTTATGCTATTATCTGTGATCTGCTAATGATGATTAATGTGTTATATTCCAATGATTATCCTTAACACCGTGTCACGGGGTTTTGGGATCGTCACAGCTGGTATCAGAGCTTTGGTTAACCTTAGTTCTGGAGTCTAACACATTAAACACTTCGTCAAAATAGAATCAGTAGTATTCTAAGGCGAGTCGCTCATTAGAGATAGGACTAGTAAAGTCCTAGAATGAGCTGAGCAGATTAGCAAAATCAATTGATCAGTCCATCGTTATCTTTCCGTAGAATTTCTGCTTAATTATGCAATAGACTATCATTTCTGTTAGCTGACTTTTTCGTTGCTTATACAGAATCTGACAAATGGCTACCAGAGCAGCCGCCGCTAGAGGAGGCCGTGCCGGCCGAGGCCGAGGTAGGGGAGAAATCCCAGCTCAAGAAGGACCTTTGATACAACCTCCGGCAGCTCAATACTTCGAGCTCGACCGTGTAGCTAAGAGATATAAGAACTTAGGAGGCAAGACCTTCTCGGGAACTGGCACCATAATAGAGGCCCTTGCATGGCTCAAAACATGCGAGAAAATTCTTGAAGGCCTAAGGCTAGGAGACGAAGACAAAGCTATTATGGGCGCCTGGCTTATGCAGGAACAAGCTGAATTATGGTGGGAATCTCTTACCGCCGGGAATAGAGAAGCTGGAAGAACATAGGATGGATTTAAAGAACTGTTCAAGGAGAAATATGTCCCAGAACAAGCTCTAGAAAGAATGCACGATGACTTCGCCAATCTCCAGCAAGGGGATCTTTCCGTGCAAGATTATCTGAACAAATTTACAATGTTGTCGCCCTATGCTCCAGAGCTCGTTGCCACTGCGAAATCCAAAAATAAGAGGTTTATCTTTGGACTAAGACGACAATATCATGATAGAGCCATGGCCCATGTCAAGCTGGATTTCAATGAGCTAGTGGAAATGACATGCAACTATAAAGACCTGGATCAAAGGCATCTAGATCAGGATCGCGCTAGAAGCCAAGCCGGAAACAAGCGCAAGCCTGCTGTAAATCAAGGCGAGTCAAGCCAAGCAGCATCTTCAAAGCCTCAGACTGGCAAGCCGCCAAGAGGAAATTGCTTTAACTGTGGTAAGCCGGGGCACTACTCAAACGTCTGCACAGCTCCGAAGAAACAGAAAACAAACTCTCAAGGCTCGAGCCAAGGCTCTCAGAACCCTCGCTCGTGCTTCAACTGTCGCAAGACCGATCATCTGGTCAAAGACTGTCCTTTGCTGAAGAAAGCTACAGTAGCTCATGTCTATGACGGGTCTAGCCCGCCAGCTGCTTCCGACGGAGCAGGTAAACCCGATGTTTTGGGAGGTACCCTTACAATTAAAAATATTCCTGTTTCTGTATTGTTTGACACAGGTGCATCACGTAGTTTTATTGCTAAAAACACAGTGCACAAATTAAAGTTAAAACAACGAAAGCTTAAAGAATCGGTTGAAGTTCATAACCCGATAGGGGGTCCTGTTACTCTTGGTTTATATTGTAGAGTGCCAATCTCCTATTCTTTCTACAAATTTCCTTTTGATTTAATCGTTATGGATTTTCCCGAATTCGATATTATTCTCGGGCTAGATTGGTTAACGAAATACGAAGCTGAGGTAAAGTGTGCGGAAAGAATTGTTAAAATCCGAACGGAGCTTGGACATATATATATTCCCTGTCATGGTTCGAATCCGAATAGAGAAGAATTTTGGTCAGCATTAGAACTTATTCCCACCTCCATGGAAAAGATTCCGATTGTTAGCAACTTTGCGGATGTGTTTGAAGAAGTTGAAAACTTACCTCCGCAAAGAGAAATAGAATTCCGAATCGATCTAATTCCCAATGCCAGACCAGTGGTGCATCCAATTCGTAGAATGACTCCGAAAGAAAAATAAGAATTAGGCGATCAAACTCGTCAACTGTTGTGGAAAGGTCTAATCAGACCGAGTTTTTCCAATTGGGGTGCAGCTGTTGTGTTTGTCCCGAAGTCACACGGTACTCTTAAATTATGTGTTGATTACCGAGACCTCAACAAACAGACGCTTAAAAATAAATATCCATTACCCCGCATTGATGATTTGCTAGAACAATTGAATGGGGCGAAAGTATTTTCCCGAATGGACCTAGCTACAGGTTTTCATCAATTGAGAATAGCAGAAGAGTGTGTTCCTTTGACCGCTTTCAGAGGCCCAGACATATTTTATGAATGGTTAGTAATGCCGTTTGGCCTATGCAACGCTCCAGCATACTTTGTCGATCTAATGAATAGAGTGTTCAGGGGTGTTCTGAATAAATTTGTCCTCGTATTCATCGATGATATTTTAATCTACTCCAAATCAAAACCCGAGCATGAAAAACACTTAGAACAAGTATTGGAGATTCTAAGGAAGAACGTCTTCAAAGCCAAATTCTCTAAATGTGTCTTCTGGCAAGAAGAAGTCAAATTTCTTGGCCATGTCATGTCCGAGAAAGGAATTTCTGTTGACCCAAGCAAAATAATAGCGATTCAAGACTGGAAACAACCCACTACTCCCACAGAAGTTAGAAGTTTTATGGGGTTGGCTAGTTATTATCGAAAGTTCGTTAAGGATTTTTCGAAGATATCTGGTCCGTTAACGAAACTCACAAAGAAACACGAGAAGTTTAAGTGGACTTCCGACTGTGAAGAAGCTTTCCGGGAATTGAAATCGAAGCTGACCACCGCTCCAGTGTTGACTATTATTGATGGCAATCAGGATTTAACGATTTGGACAGATGCTTCTATTAGAGGTCTTGGGGCAGTGTTAATGCAGAGAGGCCAAGTAGTCGCTTATGCAAGCCGCCAATTGAAACCGCATGAGAAGAATTATGTGACTCATGATCTTGAGTTGCTAGCCATCGTATTTGCCTTGAAAATCTGGAGGCATTACTTATTGGGCGAGAAATTTATACTGTACTCAGATCATCAATCATTGAAGTATTTATATACCCAAAAAGATCTGAATCTGAGACAGCAGCGTTGGCTAGAATTTCTTGCAGCGTATGATCTTGATATCCTGTATACGCCGGGGAAAGCTAACGTAGTAGCGGATGCACTTAGTAGAAAGACCGCAATCGTTGCCCATCTTATAATTACACCTGGATTGATTCATAGGATTTCAGCCCTTCAGAAAGACGATGAATTCATTCAGAGAATCAGTAAGAGAGTCAAGGAAGGTGAAACCACGAGTTTCCGTATTGACAATAAGGGGGTTCTCAGGTTAAATAACAGGATTTGCATCCCAAATATTCCAGGCCTTCGAAGAGAAGTGCTAGACGAATGCCATAAATCCAAATTTTGCATCCATCCTGGGGTGAGTAAAATGTACAACGATATCAAACGCACTTTCTGGTGGAAGGCAATGAAAAGAGATATTTCTTTGTATGTTAGCAGATGCCCTACTTGTCAATTGGTCAAGAGTGACCAACAGAAGCTAGCTGGACTGTTGCAACCGTTGGAAGTCCCAGGCTGGAAATGGGAACAGATTTCCATGGATTTCATAGATGGTTTGCCGCGAACCAAGAAGGGTAATGACAGTATTTGGGTAATCGTAGATCGCTTCACGAAGACTGCCCATTTTATACCTGTCAGATCCAATAGAACTGCCCAAAGTCTAGCGCAGATATATTTCAATGAAATTGTTAAGCTGCATGGAATTCCCATCAGCAAGGTCAGTGATAGAGATCCCCTATTTACTAGCAAATTCTGGGAGGCTTTCCAGACAGAATTGGGGACAAAACTGAATATGAGCACCGCTTATCACCCACAAACAGATGGCCAAACTGAGCGGGTGAATAGAATTCTGGAAGATTTGTTGCGGGCTTGTATAATCGATTTTGGTGGGTCATGGGAAGATCATTTGCATTTGGAAGAATTCTCATATAACAATAGCTATCAAGCAAGTTTGAGAATGTCACCATTTGAAGCATTATATGGCAGACCATGCAGATCTCCAGCATGTTGGGTAGAACCTGGCAACAGACTTGTACTAGGACCCGATATGATTAGGGAAGCATCTGATAAAGTGGATTTCATCAAGAAGCGATTGAAAACTGCCCAAAGCCGACAGAAAAGTTATGCAGACTCTAGAAGGTGAGATTTGACATTTGCTGTTGGTGATCATGTTTATTTAAAGGTTTCTCCGATGAGAGGAGTAATCAGATTTGGAAAGACTGGGAAGTTGGCACCGAGATTTATTGGTCCCTTTCCTATACTTGAGCGAATTGGAACTCTTGCTTATAGGGTTCAATTGCCAGATTGGTTGCCTGGAGTGCACAATGTTTTTCACGTATCTCAACTTAGGAGACATGTGCATGATCCGGATCTTGTTGTAGAAGAAGCAACGCAACGGGATGTGGAGATAACTCCAGAATTAGCACTCAAAAGAGAGCCATTAAAAATTGTTGGCAAAGAAACTAGAGAACTCAGAAGCAAAAAGGTTCATTTAGTTAAAGTGCAGTGGAGCAGTGATCCTAGAGACTGTACTTGGGAAACTGAGGAAAGCATTAAGCAAGCTTACCCCAAATGCAGAGTGGATATCTCTGACTAACTCCGGTGCAAGGTACCTTTACCATACTTTGCATTTACATTTTATTTCCTACTTTACTGTTGTTTCCTTTTCGAGGACGAAAAGTTTTAAGTAGGGGAGATTGTAATAACCCGGAAAATACGAGCCAATTTAAAAATTTTAAATTGATTATTTCAAAGGAATTTGAACAATTGAAATAGAATATTTCAATAAAATAGTGAATTAGAAATAGTGAGTCAGTTTGAAAATTTGAATTCAAACTTTGACTGACTATGCAGGGTGGAAAATATAACGGATTTTAGTGAAACCAAAAATATTTAAATCTGTTAGTCAATACCTTTCTAACGAATCTAAAAAATCGAAGTTTCATAACGGGAATCAAAAGTTATGGCCGAATGAATTTTCAGAAGAGTCGGTATATAGAATATATAGGCCTGGAAAATTGATATTTTGCATACGACCTCGGAATTCGACGAAACCACTTTTGTTGGGTCCGGGATGTCAAACTATTGCTAGGTTTCAAATCTCATAATTTTTGAAGCTAGTATGTGAGCGTGGCAAAAGAAAATGTGTTTGGTCGATTTCTGTTAAATTGGATCGACCAGAAAATGGCCATTTTTCAAACGTCCTCAGAATGCGATGAAACTAGTTTTGTTGGGACCGTAGCATCAAAACATAGCTAGATTTATTTTTTCTGGAATTTTTCGAATCAGTTTGTGGCCCTGGCAAATTGAAATGTGCGTTCAGAGTTAAAAATTAAATGTTTTATACTTTAATTTGAAAAATAACTGACTGTAACAGTCGAATTGGCCTACGAAACATATCCCATTGTGTCCAGAATGGGGGTGTTTAGCTAGGGGCGACAGTCGTTGGGTTTAAAAAGGAGTTCGATTAAGAAAACACTATTTAAAAATTTTAATATAGTCTCGGCCAATCATATTTTTTCTTTCATAAAAAAAAATAAAAAAAAAGAGAAAACCCCCGACCCTCCAGATCGAATGGCGGCTTCCTTTTTCCGCCTTCTCTCCTCCAAATCTCCACATCCGCTCATCAAAACACCAGGGCCCTTTGGAGTTTTTCGTAGAGCTCGAGACGAGCTTCAAATCCATACCAACCTCGCCCAGCATCGTCGAGTATTTCGCCGGATCCGCTCCTCCAAAGTCCGGCCGTTTCGAGGTCGATTCCGCCGCGCAGAGGCCGTCGAGTTCAACGCCGTGGGGCCCGCACGTGCGCCTCTCCTCCGCCTACAACCCTGCACTGGCCGATCATCCAACCGCTACACGGTTTGATCAAAAATCGCTGACCTAGTTTTGAAGCTTTCTGAAAGTGCGTTTTTCTTTGATCTGTACACTTTGAAAAATCATATCTTTTTGGTGTATTGACGAAATTCGATGAAACATGAAACATCGAGACCGCAAGGAAGCTCTCTACCCAATAGAAGAAGCTGCGGATTTTTCTGACATCGTATCGATTTTTAGCGCTCAGAAAACCAAGGTGAGAAATCTAAATTAACGTGAAATTGAATGGAAAATGTCGTGTATAATTTATATAAGCGAAATATAAATTACATACGTGTTGTGTACCTCATGTACATGCGTAGTGTAAGCTATATGAGCGAAGTATGAATTTTTACATGCATAGAATAATTGATATATGTGTTGAAATGCAAGTGAAATATAGCAAATATATTATATATATATATATATATATATATATATATATATATATATACACACTCCCCTCGTCCACAAACCATGGACGATATTTATTGTGGTGAATTGGTGTGAAATATTGGATGAAAAATACGAATGGTTGAATAATTGTTTGTGGTTGATATGGTTTGGTTGTGGTTGAAAAATACCCATTGGTGATTGAAATGAATTGGAAATATTTGTGGAAATAAAAATAAACATGCCGCCTGCGTGCGAATTAGATGCATGAATCCCCATTGTCAAAAACTGCGAGGTTTTAAGGTAGAGCGAGGAGCCGTACTAGGGACGGTGCCGGTTTTAACTACCGTGCCGTTATGCTGCCGAAATTTTGAATAATCTTTGTGTGTTAGAGTTATTTTCATATGTTGAAATTATTTTCATGCATAGAAATTAAAGTCATATATTGAAACTATGTCCATGTGTGGAAATTGTTCATGTGTTGAAAAGTGTTGTGTGAAAATAAAATTCATTCGTGGATGAGTGAAGTGTTTAAACAACAAAAATCATATTTTTATATATATATGATGTATGAAAAATATTCGCCTTATATAAATAATTTCAATCATAAAAATCCCATCTTTCTAATATGAACAACATAAATAAATTGTCCATGTGTGGAAATACTCATTTGTTGAGAAATGTGTGTAGTGGAAAAGTTCATGTGTTGAATAAAAAGATTGAACAATAAAAATTACATTTTTATTGAAACTATGAAGTGTTGAAACCATACATTGGTTGAATAAATATTTTAAATGATAAAAATATCATTTTTATCATATGTGTGATATGCTAAAGATATGCGGACGTTGAAACAAATATTTGTGATAGAAATATTATTTTTAACATGCATAAGAACTAAATAAAATAGTCATGTGTTGAAATCTATTTTAGTTCGCCAAAATTATCATCTTTGAAATGTGAAGTGTTAAAAATAGCCACTTGTTCTAATAAACGTGCATGAGTTGAAATATACGTTAACTAGCTAATGATATGATTTTAGCCTATGCATGCAACATTAGAATGAATGGTGTTTTTAAACCAAAGCAAATCGAATATGAAATTGAATGGAAAATGATAAATGTTAGGAATTGTATATATGTACATGCATATCTATTGAACAGGTTAAAGAAAAAAGGGGCTAGAGAAGAGAAATAGAATTTTGTGCCCGACAAATAGGTACACATTTACCGCTTTGTTTGGGTGATGATTTTATGAGCCTCTTGGCTTTTTCTTTTTCTTTTTGATATGAGACGCCCGTGTGGCTATTTGGGAATTTTCCCAGACCCTCCCATACAAAGGAGGTTATGGCGAAATTTTCCAAAAATTTAAGGCGTTAGTGAAATAATTGAAGTGGAAACGATATCGGAATTTTTGAATGAACTATATTTATATAAATATATAAATATAAATAGAATTAAAACGAAACGTGGCCGTGCAGTTCGTGTTTTGAAATCGTGATTTCAAACGACTAGTGCGGAAGATCCGACCATTGGATTTTCCCGAAACCTCAACCGTTGGGTTCGCCTTGGAAATATCTTTCCAACGGCACCAACTTTGTGAAGATCCGACGGTTGGATTGTCTTGAATGTTTAATTCAAAATTAGTGAAAAACAGCGCCAGAAACGATTATATATATATATATATAAATATAATTAAATTAAATCGAATAACGACGCTGCAGTTCGTAAATTGAAATCGTAACTTCAAATGGTTAGTGTGGAAGATCCGACCGTCGGATTTTCCCAAAACTGGAACCGTTGGATTCGTTTTGAAATGACCTTCCTAATGATGTAAAATTTGTGAAGATCCAACGGTTAGATTTTCCTATATGTGTAAAACAAAATTAGTGAAAAGCAGCGCCAGTGCATCGACACGACCTGAAACGTCGTTTAATTAAATATGGCCGTTTTAAATTAAATAAAAATGGCGATATATCGTTATAAAATACTATTGACGATATAGAGTGGAAATAAACCAATTTTGTTACGTTTGCTTGATATGTGATGGTTGAATGTATTTGACATGAAAATTATAACTAAATAACTGAAATGTGATTGTTGAATAGTCCAACCATGTGATTGATAGATTTGAAAATCTAAATATACGTGGGTTATTTGAAAAGGCCGAGTTTATCTCATTTCAAATAATCGATCGACGTTGAGAAGTCGAAGAGTCGAAGACGGTTGAAGACCGACGATCTCCACATTGGATGGATGGGCGCTACTGATACTCGTGACTGGAGTAGCTACCATGAAGGAATTGAAGTAGTAGCCGTCCAAACATATTGTTGATTGTACGGATATGCGAGGAATTGGTGCCTCCGGTTTCGTTCAGACCCAGAACGGACTTGTAAATGGACTGTGTGTCTGACATTGGATTTTGTTCTATGTTGATTGATCTCTGTTAAATATATATATCTGTTTGGCGGCAGAGAATTTATTCTCTTGCTTAACGCCCTTCTCTGAGACGTACGAGCTCAGAGGTTATGTATTGACAGAAATCAGTCACATGGAGTGGATTGCCTGTGTGGAACGCCTAAGTGGCATATGATCAAGGCTTCTGTTGCAAAGCAAAGTCTTGTGGTTGATGATCAAAGCATGGTCTGTGTGACGTAGCTTTGTGTATAACGTGAATTCGCGAGCCTCACACCCCGGTATGAGTCAAAAACGGGAGAAGGACCCAAGGAGTGCATGACGTTTCTTTCTAGCTATGGTGGTGTCAGTGACCTCCCAGCCCTGACATTTATATCTACTTTTCACCTGTGTGGTTGTTGGAATGCGAGGCACCTCGATTATAGGTCTGTAAGGACCGGGAAACGTGTGTTCAGGAATTGCCAATCCTCAAAAGTAAGAGAGGACCGGCCTTGGAGGTTCCAGGGGATTGCTGTGTGCGGTCCCAAGGCATTTGCTAGAGTGTCTCGAATCGGAGAGGAGCTTGCCCCTTGCCTCGACTCATGAAGGAATCCAATTTCCAATACGAAATTTGCGGATGTGATTGTATTACTAGTACGGCGACATAGTAGATGGTAGCTATGCCGCCTAGGATTGATATTTATGATTGAATTTGCTTTTGAAACATATATGCACTAGTAATAATATCAAACACCTTTGTTTTATTCGTATGAAGCATCTTTGGCCATTATAAGGTAAAAACTCTATCCTCCGGCTTGCGTTGCATCGTGTGATGGGACCTGAGTCTTATAATGGCTTCATTTTATAAAAAGCATTGCGTTGATTTAATCATTTATTTTATTTCATGCACTGGCACTCATTGGAGTAAACCCGTTCCGCGAAAGTGGCGTGGTCCTTTGATTTGCCTTATTATTGTTGTTAATAAGTTGAGTAGATTTCTCATACCAGTCCCATGACTGACTCGTAATTTGTTTCACCTTGCAAACTCGGGTGCCCTCATTTTCACACGGGCAGCCTAGTTACAGGTTTCTGACGCACCTTTTGGCTCGTGGCGAGGCTTGACTACACCGTGCTGACTTGGATTTTCTCCGCCATTATTGTATCTATATTATGATTCCGCCACTGGCGATGTAGACTGATATTCCTTTTTTGTACTCTTCATGTATGATTCCGCCTCAGGCGATGGTGACTGATTATGTATCATTATGCACTAAGTTGTATCCTGTACTGTGCTTCTCTGATGTGATGATATCTATATGATTCCACTGTCATATGTGTGTAAATTATTCTATTTTCTGTTTATGCTATTATCTGTGATCTGCTAATGATGATTAATGTGTTATATTCCAATGATTATCCTTAACACCGTGTCACGGGGTTTTGGGATTGTCACAAAAATCATATAGGCTGTCTGAAGTGAGAACACGCTGCCTCTACACACCTATCCTATTTCATACTAAGGCATTGTTTAGTCTTGTGAGAAGAGTCCATGTGAAGGTTTTAAATCAATCAGTCTATACGTACAGCAGAAAGCATGTTCTTTGCAGCTACCCTATACATGGCTACTTGTACCATATTTCTTTCTCCCCAAACCGTCCTACCCTATAAATACCCTCGTTCCATTCTATTTTTCAGTCGAGTTAAAACAAATGGAATACCTCACAAAGGAACTTTTAAAACTCGATCCTCAAAACAACCTCACCACCCTGGCAGTATTCTTACCATGTTCGACGTTGTGCCATGATGCTTGAAAATGGAAGTAGTGCGCTAAGGTTAAGTTTTCTACCGACGAAGGACTGGGATAAATGCATGTATGAGTTGTTGTCGGTGAGTTGAGTTAATGGTGGAGTGACATTGGAAGAACAGTGGGGAGTTGGGTGTGCTTTCATGGTTTGGAAGCAAGAAAACGTGAAGGTGTTTGTTTGGCTACAGGGGCTTGGCCTTTGTGCGCTGAAGGGGACCAAGGGTGGCGTCAGTTTTCCAAAGTGAAAAAAAAGAAAAAAGAAAAAAGAAAATAATGGAATATATAGAAGGAAGTGAGGAGAGTTTGTGGCCGAAGTCTGATGGCAAGGTTGGGCTGCGGCAAATTCTTGGAATAAAGGAAGGTACGTTTAAATTCAAGGTTGCTGGAGAATGCAAAACGTGAAGGTCTGTAGTGTAGCAAGTATTATAGGGGTGTAAAGGAGCCTTACGTGTGTGGGGATTGGAAGAACAGAAAGTATGGCGGTGCATGGACGTTGAGAGGGTGGGGCGACGGTTTAATGTGTGTGAATGGGAGTGCAACGGTCTAATGGAAGGAACCACTCGGAAGTGTTAAACGTAAGTGCATGGGAGGATGTATTCGTATATCAGTGAACTTGAATGGAGGGGTAGAAACGTGAAAGGAATGGGTGGCATGCAGGCGTTGGTTCATATGTTGAAGAAAAGAAGATTTCTGGAGTATTGTAAGGAGAGTTTGAAGCTACAGGCATTTCGTGTGATGAGGAGCAGAGGGAATTGAACAATAGCATGGCATGTGACAGGAAAAACATACAGGCTTAATTGATCAGGTGGTTAAAAATAATCAAGGTAATTGCCAAGTTAATAATTTCGTGAATAGGAATTAATAATAATATAGTTATAATATATACATTAAATATAGTATTGATGATAACTCGTTCGAACAATATCAGAATGACGCATAATGGATGCGATGGGATTGTATCGAAGAAGGCTTCGTGGCTGAGTAGGTTCGGAAAGGAACGGAGGCAACTGGATTTTCGTTAATTTTAAACATCTGCTTAAAATTATACGAACAACGCACGGATCGTCAATGAAAATAAGGTGAGTTAATTCTCACACATTTCTGAAATACTAGAATGTGCTAAATTCGTATAATTTAATTTAATTGGTTGATTGGATGCTTTGGATGCCTATGGTTACTTTAATGGTTGATTATCATCATTAAAATATTTCTATGTACTGACATGAAATATTATAATGATCTGTGTTGCAGGGAAGAACAGGTAGGAGGAATCAAACCGGTTCCTCAAATATTTAATGTGTTGTTATTTCATATTTTAGGAACTGTTTAAAGCTCGTTGACTTTAAACCCTATTGGTTGTTGAATGTGGTTGAGTTTGAACCAATATAAATAGTATGGTTGATAAATAAATGACAGATGGCCCAAATATACACCTTTTTATAAAGATCGGTTCACCGTCAGGTGAATCGTTAGAAATGAGATTATAGAATATATTTTTAACCGAATATAGATTTTATTTAATATATTATTTTAAATGAAGTTCTAAAAAGAAAATAAATCAAATCACATATACACATTGATTTGTTTTAACCACAAATCGTCGTTTTGGTTTAACCAAAATCTACCGTCCGCGAAATACGTGCTCATTAAGGGATTGTTAAATGATCTGATTCAGCTAATCCAAGTGACCAGAATTGATGTAACTATTGGAATGGTTTATTTTGGTATTGATTTAATAAAAATCAAAGTGAATATAAATATTTAGATTTATTTATTTTTAATTAATTTAATTGGAAAGATTTATAACGATTGACTAACGGGTTAGTCGTGTTTAGAGTTGAACAGCTAACGGCGTTAACTGAAATTGTTATTTTAATTAGTTCACTAATTTAAGGAGGATCATTAATGGTAAAATAAACCAATGTTTGTTTTGATAAGAAGGGTAAAGTATGATTTTTATTTATTTAATAATAATCAAATGGGGTTATCTAAATTAATTAGTTTGGTGATTAACTTAAATGGGACGATAAATTAAGATTTTATTAACAAGTTAATCATGTTAGAGTTGACTAAGTCAACTGGTTAACTAAAATGGATTTATCAAATTAATTTATATTTATGTAATGGAAATGATAATTGGTTAAGTAAACCATATTTTTAAATGTGAAATTTGATTACCATTTAACAATAATCAAATTGGAAATTTTGGGACTTAAAAGGAAAATGGGATTTTGGGAAAAGATAAGGCTCATTAATATTTTAAATAAATGATATTAATGAAAATAGAAGTTAAGTTTAAATCGTGGCTTAAAGAGAAATCTTTATTTGAAATCCTATTTATCAAATTTATGAAATCCTAGATTTCGACGAAGTATGAAACCCAAGGAGTAATGAATATATTAGAAATGGCATTTGAGCTAGAGTATGAATTTAAAGTATTGGAGTTAACTGGAAATCAGTTGAGATGAGTGATTTCTAAATGTTGATCTGATGTTGGTTTCGGCCTCCGGGGTCAATATTTAGAGAATTATTTCTGACGATTAAGAACTAGTGTAGATATGAAAAGGGAAGTCAAAAGTAAACCCAATTTGAATTAGAGTAGTTAAACGGGATCAGTTATAAAGATGCGATATAGATTATTTCAAAGAAAAGATAGTATTTCATCAAGATGGAGTTAAAATGAGATTTGTTGTGATATGGAAAATAAGAATTGGTTTTTATATTACAAATGATATTTATCTTATGATAAGAACGTTGTTGATCAAGGTCTGAGAGGTAATTAAAATACCCCAACTTGAATAATTTCAGGACTATCAAAAGATGATGTCAGTTGTAGTGGTGAAAGTGTTAGAATAAAATATTTTGGGAAAAATATTAGTGTAACGTTATTAGAAGGATTTTGAAATATATTTAGAAGGAGATTCCAAAAATAAAAGGGAAATAATAAGGGGCTTGATGGTATGAAGGGATTGGTGGGATTATAACGATACTTTCAAAGTTATGGAAGGAGATTTTAATGCGATTACTCTAAAAGGGTAACGGGTAACTTTGGTATTCAAATAACGAATCCAAAGAAGATGTCGTAATGATTGTTGAATCGATAAGATAACAAGAAACATCATAGCAGTATTTGTAGTATTAGTTGAAGGTTAAATTAGATATGATTTTAAGATATTTTCTAAGTATATAAGTAAAAGGATTCGAGTATAATTATATATTATATATTGGGTATTTCAACTGAGATATTGTTTTTAAACGGTCAAATGATGCTGTGTAATAAACCAATGGATCTATTTTATTTTTATGGTTGTTTATTTTGATAGTCAAAGAACCAACTATCAAAACCTGACCCAACGTTATTAGCACGGAAAGACCGGAATCGAATTTATATTCGAAAACCATTCCAACCAATAAATACGAATACGTCGAAGACGCTGATCGAGATGGAGCAAGTGAAGACCGTAGATCTTCATGAAACGGAAGAGTTACTTACAATCTCTGGCTGATCCCTAGAGATATACTGTGATTCTGTCGTGATTGGAATCTGCGGATTGCAAGGACTTCTCGCTACTGATCTATAGGGTGATTCCTAGGATGCGGTAGGAGGGTGCCTTCGGTTCATCCTGTTCCTAGATGACGTGTATGGATGATGTGAATGGTGGCCACATTTTTCAAAAGTCGATTATAGCCTCAAGCCTCATCAACCGGGAAATGACAAAAATCGGGCAGGCAGCATGGCTATGTGGGTCGCACCCATTAGGGTGTATTGTCACCATCTAGAGAATATTCATATTTGTTACTTCTTTTCATTTCTGTATCTCCCGGGAACTACGGTGGTCGCGCGACAAAAAAGCCGTAAGGTGACAATATGCTCGATACACTCAAGAGAAATGAGTGGTCGGTCATGTGTGGGCCGGGTTGCAAGATGTTCTTGTTGAACCCAGTGTATTCGTCTCTAGAGATATACTATCGGCAGGTGGTCCCATACCTTATCATAGTTGGAAATCCAATCTCCAATAAGCACCCGCGGTTTTTGATTGTATACTATATATGTGGAGCGTGAGATGCAAGCGTTCTGCTAGATTCTATTTACTTGTATTTAGACACTATGATAATATCATAATAAGATATTGATTTCAAATTGTTTTGGGTTATAGTAAGGTAAAAACTGTCCGTGTTTATGTGTGGACTGGTCTTACTATTATCTTTTTATTTCAAAAGGATTTCAAAGTTAAACAAGTTGGTTGCTGTATGAATTTATCACTGAAAAGTATTTCAGACTGATCCGGGTGATTTTTGTTTTAAATCAAATGTGCTCGGGTCAGACCAAGCATATTTACAGGTCAGGTTTCAGCTGGAAGCAACAAAGATGGAGTTGAAGTCGAGACGTATTCCATATATATACTGGTACTAGTTTATTTCCGCTGTGTGTTGTATTGATCTGAATGTATACTCTGATGTTGTAATATACAGTTCTTTTAAAAAGTATTATTGATTATTATATTTTGTCCATTCCGCTATGAGACTCTGATCTTCTTACTCTTCTATTCTAATATTTCTTTCTTTCTTTTCTCACCCTCTAACTTCTTTCTATTAGCTTTCTGGGTTTTCGATACTGGAGTTTGGACAACGAGATGTATTAGTGTCGGAATTCTAGTTTCGAAATTTCCTGGTCGCTACACATATGGGGGAGGAATAAGGTGCCTTCGGTTTCGTTCAGACCCAGAATGGACTTATAAATGGATTGTGTGTCTGACATTGGATTTTATTCTATGCTAATTGATTTATATTAAATATATATCTTTTTGGCGGCAGAGAATTTATTCTCTTGCTTAACGCCCTTCTCGGAGGCGTACGAGCTCAGAGGTTATATATCGATAGATATCAGTCGCATGGCATGAATTTACTTTGTGGCATGCTGAGATGCAGTGATCCAGGATTTTGTTGAAAAGTAGAGCCTTGTGGTTGATGATCAAAGCACGGCTTTAATACAGCGTAGCTATGTGTATGGCGTTAATTCGCGAGCATCACACCTCGGTATGAGCCAAAAACGGGATCATGACTACAGGGAGTGCACGATTCTAACTATCGATGGTATCAGCGTTTTACTTGCCCTAACATCGTTGTTATTTTACCTATGTGGCTGTTGGATTGCGAGGCGCCTCGGATATAGGTCCGATAGGACCGGGAAACTTGTGTTCAGGAATAACCAATCCTCAATATAACGGAGGACTGACCCTGAAGATCCAAGGGTTACCTAGAGTGTGTAGTCCTGAAACATTTGCTAGAGTGTCTCGAAGCGGTGAGGAGCCATCTCTGGCCTGACTCGTGACGGAAATCCAATTTCCAATACGTGACATTTCGGTTTTGATTGTAGAGCCTAGTATTGGCGACATGATAGATGGTACCCATGTCGCCTATGATTGATACATTTATATTTGAAGTTGTTTTCGTACACTTTACGCTATAATAGTATCAAAATAACTTGTTTTAAACGTACCAAGCATATTTGGCTATTATAAGGGAAAACCCTATCCTCAGGCTTGCATTGCATTGTGTGATGGGACCTGGGTCTTATAATAGCTTCATTTTTCCGAAAAGCATTGCGTTGTTTATTCTATGCACTAGTATTCTTAGGAGGAAACCCATTCCATGTTATACGGCGTGGTCTCTTGAGTTACTCTCTTTTAAAGCAAAGTTTTAAAAAACTGTTTTAGTTCTCACACCAGTCACGTAACTGACCTATAGTTTATTGTTTTAACCTAAACTCTAGGTACCCCTATTTTCCACACGAGAAGCTAGTAGTTTTTGTTTTGCAGACTTACATTCACATGATCCTGATTTACAACTGGAATGATATTTGGAAAGCTCTGTATCCGTCTATCTCTTTCAGTTATGTATTGTATTATTTTTCCGCTGCTATGTAATGTATTTTAATCTCTGATATTTATCGAATGTGTAATATTTATTCATACTCTATATATTCTTGTATTCTGATGGGATTGTTGTAATAAGCAATGAAATGTTCTTCTGTTTGTTAACTGATTCATCTTGTTCTCAATTCAATCTTTTCTTTCCTTCACGGGGAAGTTCGGGTCGTCACAGTTTGGAATCAGAGCTTTGGTTTACGGAGATCGAGAACAAAGCACATTAGAACCGAACGAAAGAATTCATCAGAGATTGGATTAGCAATATCCAATGGGAATGACTCGTTAGAGATGGGATCAGTAGTATCCTAGAACGAGTGTGAAGAGTATATTTTTAAAAATGAAAACAATTTTGTTTTGAATTTTAAACCATTTCATCGTATTTGAATATTTATTTGTATTCAATTTGGACAATCCAATATATAAAGATTTTGCATATACGCCTTGCAAACGTGTTTTCGAAGTTTTAATATACCGGATATATATAGGATCACACTCTAGTCACCCAGAGGTGATGCTGATAATGACCATGGCATCGTTAGTGTTTTTGTTCGAGTTTCGAAAGTGGGATTTTTATATATTTCCAATTGATTGGTGTGAGAATCAAAACTAGATAGGGCTTATTGTTGTGATTTGGCATCAAAAATGTGATTTTTGACTCTATATCAAAAGTATGAATTTGAAACGTTATTTCACTAATTGATTGATGGATGTGTTGTGTGATTATTCATTTAAACCATTATGTGAATGTATGGTAAATTTAGCTAGTTTGAATCAAATATTTAACTGTATTGAAAATTGTTGGAAATTGTGTGCATATACATGTGTATACATTGAAGGGCTTTGCAAGGAGGCTAGAGAAGAGGAATAAAATTGTATGGCTGAAAAATAGGTACATGTTTATTGTATTTCTTTGGGTTTGGATGATTTTATGAGCCGCTTGGCTGTTTCTTTTTCATTTTGGATTGGAGAGGCATGTATGGAAATTTGGGGATTTTCCCGGTGCTCCCGTATAGGAGAGGTTATGGCGAAATTTTTCGAAAATTTAGGGTGTTAGCCAAATTTTTGACGAATTGGAAAATTCTTAGAAACTGAAAAGTTGAAGAATGAAAGCCATAATGAAAAGAATGAAAGTTGAGTTGGTTTGTAAAACAACTTTCAGCTCCGTTCCTTTTCGAGGATGAAAAGATTTTAAGTGGGGGAGATTGTAATAACCCGAAAATCCGAACCAATTTAAAATTTTTATTTTATCAATTTTAATGAATTTTGAATATTTAAAATGATTTATTATAAATAATAACGACGAGAAATTTATTTTGAATAGAATTAGAACGTATATATTTATTTGAATCGTCGCTAGAATATAAATATTTATTTTAATTATAAAAGGAATTGGAAATTGCGCGGTAGTTTGAAAATTCGATTTCAAATTTCAAATGAATGCACAAGATTCAAAATAAACCGAATTTTAGAGAAACTGAAAGCATTAGAATCTAATTGAGAATATCTTTCCAACGAATCCGAAAAATCAAAATTTCATAGCCGGAATAAAAAGTTATGCCCAGTTGAAAATTCAGAATAGTCGTTATGGAATTTTGGCCCTTAAAAATGGGAATTTTGCAAATGACCTCCGTTTTCGACGAAACCACTTTTGCTGGATCCGGGATGTCAAGTTATTGCTAGATTCCAAAATTCGTAATTTTTGAAAGCAATATGTGAGCGTGGCAAAAGAAAACGTGTTTTGACAGTTTCAATCAATTTGGATCGACCAGAAAATGGTCATTTTTCAAACGGTCTCCAAATTTGATGAAATTAGTTTCGTTATGACCATATCAATAATACAAAGCTAGAAAATATTTTTCGGGAATTTTTAGAGACCCTATATGGTCCCGGTAAATTGAAATGCGCATTCAAATTATATATATATATTTATATTTTGATTTTGATGGAAACCGATCGAAAAAGCCGAACTGGCTTACGATACATATCCCATTATGTTCGAAATGGGGGTAATTAGCTAGAGATGACAGGCGATGGGTCTCATTTGGAGTTCAAATTTAAAAGTTACCTTTTTGAAAATAAAATAAATTAATTAAATAAACCCCCTCTCCTTCTATCTTCTAAGTCAACCCCCGCTCCCCCCTCCCACCCCCCCCCCCCCCCCCGTTCACCTTTTTTTCAATTCGAATGAATAAAAATATGGAGAACGATGGGCGGAAATTCGTCGCCGCTGCTGCCAGCGTGGGCCACCGCACCCCCTCCCCCTAGCTCCTCCGCCCTCCTCGAGCGAACCCCCTCCTTCTCCAATCAGCACGCAACCCCAAACCCCCGTTCTTAAAAAAAAACCGCGCCGCCAGTCAATAGGCGCCCTCCTTTGGCCATCCGCCACCACACCAACCCCTGTGCGCCCTGTGCTCTCCCCCTTCCCTTCGAACGCGAGCGCCACCATCCCTTTTTTTGCCGCCTAACAACCCCCTCTTTTAAATCCAAATTGTAAGTTCATCTTCTCCTTTCTTTTAGTTTTCTTTATGTATTCTATTTATACATGAATAGCAATAGAAAAATGTGATTTTTATCATATAGGTTGCAAGATAAAAATATGATTTTTATTAATAGGAAGTAGCGTTAAAAATTGGATTTTTATTGTATGAAGAGCACTATAAAAATATGATCTTTTATATGTATGTAACAATATAAAGATTCGATTTTTAGAAATATAAAGAAGCGATTTTTATATAGATTACATGGTAATAAAGATGTGATTTTTATAGTGAACAAATAAAAATATGATTTTTAAAATGTCTTCATTATGATAAAGATACAATCTTTATATGGATATCATTAAGACAAAAATTCGATTTTTATATACGAAGTAGAAATATAAAAAATATAATTTTTATATAGGAAGATGCGTTGTAAAAATATATGAAGTGACGATATAAAAATGTGATTTTATTATATATGTATCAAAATAAAAATATGATTTTATCGATGGAATGGCAATGTAAAAATGTGATTTTTATATATTCATTAGCGATAGAAAGATTTGATTTTTATCTATGTAGCATTGTTATAAAAATATGGAATTATTTTTAGAAAGGTAAAAATATAATTTTTAGCCTATGTATGTTATTTATAAAATAATCATACGAAGAAATAATTATTGATTGGTTAAAAATATAATTTTTAACGTAGGTATACTACATAGATTGACAATCAAAGCCCGGCGGAGTGGAACCCAAAGGTGAGAACTTCTCACTTTAAAATTTTATTTTTATTTTTCTAGTTGAAATATATACTAGGATGCAGACGGTGCTTAGCAGCACCCGACACCCGTCGTCCACTAACAATGGACGGCTTGTTTGTTTGATTGATTGTGTGATGTGAAATGGAATAAAATATTTTATAGTTAAAAATATTTTATTGTTAAAAATATAATTTTTAACGTGTATATGAATAAAATAAATATTTATAAGCAAATCGGATGATTTGTTTATGTACACATATTTGGCTGATATTGATTGGTACGATAAATTTTACACATCGCCCAACTACACAAATAAAATTCATTATTTGTTGATTGAAATCCCACACGGGTATTGGGATGATACATGACATACACTAGTCCCAATAATTAGCTGTATATCGATCGATTGATTGACCAGCTATATGAGCGTTGAATATTTATTCTAATGCTTATACGGTTGTAGAATGCACTCTGGATGTTGTTTGAATCTTTAATGATTGTTTATCATCATTGTTGTATACATGTATTGGATAAAATCCATATAACTGAAATTATATGGTAATTGACTTAGTCTGATTCCAGTTTAGAATTAACGAATATTTTGAAATGATATTCAGTGAATATTGGAATGTGAAGCCGTGTTAAGTAGTTAAATGCCATTTTAACACGAACGGGAATTTGGTCGATTTTATTTATTTTATAATGAATATCGAAAAGTGATTTCAAAATCTGATGTTTTGAAAATTTTGAAGTGATATAGAATATTCAAAATGAATTGAAATTGAATTGAAATCGATTGAAAGTGAATTCAAAATGAATTGAAATTGAAATTGAATTGAAATCGATTGAAAATGAATTCAAAATGAACTGAAATTGAAATTGAATTGAAATCGATTTAAAGTGAATTCAAAATGAATTGGAATTGGAATTGAATTGAAATCGATTTAAAGTGAATTCAAAATGAATTGAAATTGAGTTTAAATCGATTGAAAGTGAATTCAAAATGAATTGGAATTGAAATTGAATTGAAATCGATTGAAAGTGAATTCAAATTGAATTGGAATTGAATTGAAATCGATTTAAATTGAATTGAAAATGAATTGGAATTGAAATTGAATTGGAATCAATTTAAAGTGAATTCAAAATGAATTGGAATTGAAATCGATTTAAAGTGAATTCAAAACGAATTAAATTGAATTGAAATTGAAATTAAATTGAAATCGATTTGAAATGAATTTAAAACGAATTTATAATGGAAAATTCAATTTTGATTTGGAATTGAATATGAAGTTGAAACTGTTTTGAAAACAAATTTAAAACGATTTATAAAATATGTTTTAAATGGAAATCGACGAAATATATATTATATATACCAGTACATATGCACGCCCGATGGGCGTGTGCATAGATGTATTTGACCAAAGCTGGGAATAAAGTTAAGAATGAGCAGTCATTACAGCCATGTGTATGCAGAAAATGTGGAATATTGGTAGAAAAAAAGAGAGCAGAAAACATTAAAAAAAAAAAATTTGACATGGATACACAGTAATATGCAATACACATGTCAAATGCAGTAGCGCATGCAATAATGCAGTAGGGTCGTTCATTTGGAAGGTTCATAATAGTATAAAATTGTTTCAGCCTGTACACATATATGTCAGAAATCTGCTTCCCCTTTTCTACATTGCTTACAGACTTGCAACCTTCAGTTGCCAATTGCTTAAAGTGTGTTTTTCCTGTCGTTAGTTCACCCCTACACACTCCTAGATCAGCTACGCATCCCATGCCTGTATCATGTTTAGAGGCTTCATTGCTTTGTCACATGAGTGGAGAGAAAGAATCCATCCGCAAATTTGAGCATACCAAATTTGTATTGCTGTCAATATCACATCCCCCAATTTGACTATAATTAAGAGAAAAATGAGTACATGTCAACTAAATGCAAAAGCAAATTACTTGTTATAAAATCTATTTCTCCTACTGTTATTTTTTGCTTTTTTCTTTGAACGTTAATTACTTGGGTTTACTTGTCTACTAAATGCAAAAGAAAAATGATTTACTCTTGCCATCAAAGCAGCAACGAACATAAATTTGTTACCAAGTAGATCAATTAACACTAAATTCAACCATGGTAGGTTAGGTTGAAAAGTTTAATTTCAAACGTAAAGGCATCTCAATATTGTCATGTTTAACTAAAATCAAAGCTAATGGTAGGAAAATAATATATTTATATATTTATGTTTTCTATATACATGCCAGTTGAGTAAAAAAATTAACTTATACTATAAGGTATATGATGGTACCCTTTGAACGCACATCTTCATGCCAGAAACTGCATCTACAAAATGATGTTCCATGTCACCTAAATTACAATGTAATCTATATTGTAGTTAAATTAGACAGTAAAAAATGGTAAACTTGAAGCCTTAAAATGATTTACCTTAATGATCAGAACATTAGCAGATAAAGATATAGGATTGAAAAACTCTCTACATCCTCGGTATCGCATCAATTTGTGTCCCCTAGCATGGTCTAAAGCTCAAAATACATAACTGTACAAATTTTTTCATCAAATTAAAACATCAGTAGATCCGATATATAAATAAAAGTAAAATACATTTAGACTGCAAATCAGAGATTGGCTTGTCAATAGAATCATCGTTAATAAGCATAACTATGTCAAATTCATCAAACTCAATGACTTTCTTCATAACTTATTAAAATGCCACATTTTTGTCAAACATGGATTTTTCAATAGTAACTTTTTTCCAGGAGAATCTATGAATGAAGCTTCAGCGTATTGTTACCTACAAATAATATGCAGCTCGTCATTTATATTACTTGCTTACAATGAAAATATAAATTTATAATAAGACGGTCAAATTTCCATAAATCCGCTGTCCAAAGACAGTACCCTTTTGTGAATTATAATATCGAATGATCTTAGCAAACTAAAATCAATCAATTCTATTCAGTTCAAAATCAATCAATTCATTGTTTAAGAAAATCTCACCTTATTCGTCTTAGCTAATATCAGCTTCAACTGTCAAATCAGTCAATTTAGCTCTCCTTATCCAAATAATGAGCTCCCCTCCCCATCTCTTCCAATGCATGTTCTTCATATATGTTCTGCAAATGTGATATCATGTTTTATAAGCTTGCTTTAAACTGCTTTGTCACATGAGTAGAAAGAAAGAGAATCCATCTGCAAATTTCAGCATACAAAATTTGTATTACTGTCAATAGTACTTATTTGAGGCAAAAATCAATCATTTAAAGCTGAAATCTTAATTAGGCTGCACACCTAATAAAATAGATGCCAATTAGTAAAAAAATATACTGTTTGTTTACTTACTTCCTTATTCCAACTTTCTCACATGATTCATTTAATATATTGCTTATTGGCCTTTGAAGTTTTGATCTGGTATCTGAAAATGGAATGCTTTTTGCACCGTTATTGCATTAGTGGATATTATTTAAGAAAAATACAGTAATTTAATTTCCTTGAATGAAGGTTATGTCTTAGAAGAACAAACATATGCAATATGCGTTACTATGGCGAGATTATGGCAACTGAAGAAAACAAACAAAAATTAGACCAAATCATATAAAATAAGTTACTAATGAATGTTGCATGTGTAATTGCAAGGGCACTTTGTCTTGCATGCAATCTAGAAAGAACTTTTATATCCCAATGAGTTGAGCAAAATGAATTACGAATATAGAAGAAATCAATGTAATATAAAAAATTAATATAAATGACATTTAATTAATATATACAGATATTGCTACTGAGATATAATTTACATATGATTTTAAAACAAATACGATATTGAATTCCATATTTCATATTAGTTAGCATACCTGCTAATTTCTTCTATCATTAAATTTTGAATGATCACACACACACACACATATATATATATAAGTATATGTATATATAATTAGTTATGAAATCTAATCACCAAACATATATTTCTTATAATCAAATTAATAGCACAACTAAGTACTTTTGTAATTCCATGTTTCATATTTTGAAGAATTCAGCATGATCGTATATATATATATATATATATATATATATATATATATAATAAGTTATGAAATCCAATCAGCAAACATATATTTCTTACAACTAAATTAGTAGCACAACCAAACCTTAAAATCTATTTTGTGGGAATATAAGAAACATGACGCAAACATATGTTTCTTATAATCGAAATAATAGCAGAATTAAGTACTTTAATAATTCCATGTTTCATATTTTGAAGAATTCAGCATGATCACATATATATAATAAGTTATGAAATCCAATTAGCAAACATATATTTCTTACAACTGAATTATTAGCATAACCAAACCTTAAAATCTATTTTGTGAGAACATAAGAAACATGACTAAAACTACTAAAATTTAGACAGAATGTAGTTTTCTCCCAAATTATTTCTTTATCCTAACAATTGAAAGAAAAGAAAATCAAGTTAAATGAACAATGGGGAAGGAAACATTACCCGAATACTGTACCACTACCATTAGCAAACATAGATCTAAGCTTTCTCCATCAGTATTCCTTAGGAACATAAGAAAGATCCAAGCTTTCTCCATCGATATCTGACAGAAACATATGAAACAAAATCGCAAGCTCTTTGATAATTTTTAATGCAATATGGAGCCATACAAAAAGTGAGAGTGGAGGCCTTTTTACCTGTGCTACCATTCTTCAACCCCAAACCATTGTCAAACCTCAAACATTAAATTGCAGATCCAATTTTTGAGCTAATCAACGCAGGGACATGTCAAATTATGTTATCCATCAAACTTGGAACCCCAAATTTAAACCCGATTGAAACATACGTTAAATCAAAAGAGTAGGAAGCATTTTACCTAATAGCCAGCAGTTGTAAACCTCTTCGATGTTCAACGCAAACCCCAAGTTTGTAAATCAGAAGGGTCATTGAATCTAAAACCCCAAATTTCCGAGTAAATCGACACTGGTTGTGTAATGACCCGTGTTTTCAGTGGTATAATAATTAATTTATTTAATTATTTAAAAAGTGATTAAGAGGATGTAATGGTCGTTGAATTAAATAATGGTGAATATTTAATTAAAATAATAATTAAATAATATATTTAATTCTGGAATAATCAAAATTGGCGGAAATGGCGATATGGTGTGAACTGGACAATTCAGAATATATACTTCAGTTTAGAATTTAATTTGAACAACGAATATATTATATAAACAATAGTTTGAACGTATAATTATATTATAATTAAAATCGAGCTTGAAATGGCATGACAATTCGTTATTTGGCGATTTGAACTTCAACTGGGTGTACAAGGTTCGTTTTAAATCGGATTTATGTGAAACAAGAAACGTGTGGAGCTGGTGGAGTATACCTTTCTAGTGGAAGAGAAAAATCGAGATTTCTTCGTACAGATTTTGCTTTATGTCCAAATCAAATTTTAGAAAAGTCTTTGTGGAATTCCTTTATAATTTATAAAGGAATTATTTATATTTTAAAAAGGAATTTCAATATAAATCGAATATCGGGTTGACCCAGATTTGAAATATCGAGTTAGAATCCATGTAAGATTTTTCTAGAACTGTATGATATTCTATCGTGAATATATACGATAATATTTATTTATATATATTAAATTTAATTATATTTCAATATATTTATATATTTAAATGGGTTTTCAGGGCTTTAAAAATAGCCACTTTTGCAAACGAAGTCGGAATTCGACGAAACTAATTTTGTTGGATCCGCAATGTTAAATAGTTATTAGATTTCCAGTTTCGTGATTTTTGGGGTCACTGTGTGGCCATACGGATTTTTAGAGTGAAAAACAGTTGATAAATTGACCATTAAAAATACGCTGTGTGAGCAAATGAAGTCGGAATTCGATGAAACCAGTTTCATTGGGACCGTAATGTCGAACTGTAGCTGCATGTCAATTTTCATGATTTTTAGGCATCGTGTGTGTTCGTAAGTATTTTTAGAAACCAGAAACGAATATAAAATGATTAAAATAAAATAACATAAAATATCTAAATAAAATGGGTGACCATTTAAGGTACCACATCCTTCATTTTACAGCCATACAAGAGTTTTACTCACGTTATAAAATCAATTTTTCTGCCTCCACTTCAAAACAAACCGCAAGAAATAAAAACCAAAATCAATCCAAATAAAAACTTATAAATCCTTAGCTAAATATATTCCACATTCTATTGAAAAGCTCTTCAATGCAGTAGTGGTTTTGTTGGGGTCGACATGATTTTGCTGTGTTCGGAAATAACCAGTGGCGGCTAGGGTTAAGATTATCTCGAAATCCAAACACTTATTCACTAAATCGAGTTCAGATTTGGATTCACGAGGAGATTTGGAAGTCGTATGTTTTTTTATGGAATTTTTTTGGAATAAAAACCCGTCGATCTTTCTGTGGAGCAGCAGAGGCTGGACCCGCCAGAGGCGATGCGAGTTGAAGGAGGATGGTAAGAAGTGAAAGAGTTTGGGAGGTGGATCGAGATGGTGAGGCTTGTTTGTGGATCGATGGAGCAATGAATGAGATAAAGGGAAGTGAAGTTGGGGTAATGGCCGGTGGTAATTGCCTGAAGTCGCAATATCATTTGGGGAAGGAAGATAAATGGTGCAGGTTTAATTAAGTGTATGGGTTTGGGGATAACGGGCCAAGTCAAAAGGTAAAGGCCCACTAGTAAATAAAATCCTTGTTTTATTTAATTTAAATATTCATACCAACTTGTAAAATTCATAACTATTACATACTATATCAGATTGACGAACCGTAAGTTGCATTGGGATCATACGGACGAGAGCTTCACAACGAAGCTGATAGAAGTGGATTGGGGCTCGTATGAATTTATGGAGAAATAAATTGTTTGATTCAAATCAAACAACAGCTTATCGTTCTTTAACGATGAACTGCAAATGTGAGTAAAAATCACCAACTCTGAACAGTTATATTTTTATAATGTATTTTTAGAACTGTTAATCATCTGTTGATTGCTGTGTGTTAACTGTTTGACTGGATTGCTTGTGTATTGGTTGAAATTATAGATAACGATATATATATAAATCGTTAATCAAATATTGATTCTGTTTAACAGAATATTTCATATTGAAACGAAATCAATGTTAATTATGTTGTTTAAAATCTGTGATGCAGGGAAACAGGTTGGAGGAATCCAACTGGATTCCTCAACATTTATTTTACTGTTTTCATATATTGAAATATATTATGTGATATATAATCTGTTGATGATTATGTGTGTTTAAATGATATCGATCATTGTGATTTGGTATTTTAGATACCGTAATAAATACTGGGACGTAAAAGGGAATTTTCAAAGTGTATTTTGAAAATAAATTATTATATAAAATCAATGGATTTTATATATAAAAGGAAAAGGATTTTTATTAAAGGTGATAGTTATAAAATCAAAGAGTTAAAAAGGGAAAAAGATTTGTAAAACAAGTATAAAGGAAATTATTTGTAAAACAAAGATAAGGGAAAAGATTTGTAGAACAAATGTGAAAAGAAATACTTATTTGTTAAATAAATTGAATTGAAAAGGGAATATTTATTTGTTTAACAAATAAAATAGAAAGAGAATTATTTGTAAACCATTTACAAGTAGAATTGAAAAAGAATTTGTTTATTTAGAAAATAAATATAGAAAGATAGAATAAAGGATTATTTAGAAAATAAATAGAATAAAGGATTATTTATTTAGAAAATAAATAGAGGAGTTAATCGAATCGAGTTAATCGGAAGGAGTTAAATCGAACATAGTTAACCAAAATAGAGTTAAGCAAAAATTAGAAACTGACTAGAGATTAATAAGTTGAATAGTTTCCTAAGTATCGATCTAATGTTGGTTTCGGCCTTCAGGGTTTATATTTAGGAAGTTGTTCTCTTGTTAGTATATAGTTAGAGTCTGATAGTTGTGGAAGGATAGTGATACGTAATTAAGCCATGGAAATGTATTCCAGTGTTAATAACATATATTTTCTAAACATAGAAAATAAGGCAATGTGAATATATATATAAATGTTGAATGATGATTGATCGATATAATTTCCTCCTGGAAATAATATCGTTGTTTCCACACCTGTTTTTCTTTGATGGTTAAATCACAGACTATCGAAGTTTTGACCATTTTAACGTTGTTAATATGGAGAGACCGGTTGGATTATTATCCGAAGAACCACCCTGTATTGTCATAAGCGTTGCGAATCATATATGCCAAAGATAATTGAAGACGGCGTAAAGTGCAAGGGCTATTGTATAAGTCTTGGATAACAGTGCCTAAGATGGATGTACTGAATAGTGCCTTCGGTTCATCCTGTTCCTGGATGACTTGTATGGATGAATGTCTGACAGAGTATTTCCAGAAAGGTTACGTACATTGATTTCTTCAACCGTACCAAGAGTGGAAGCGGAGAAGGAAACTTCTTTAGCTAACACATCATGTATTGTTGTAGACGTCAATTAGTGATTTTCGATGGATCCGACAATGTGGCATTCGAAGAGAATCTGATGTGATGATAAAGCGTAACCTCAAGCCTCATCAACCGGGAAATGACAAAAATCGGGCTGGCAGCATGGCTATGTAGGCCGCACCTATTAGGGTGTATAATCACCTGATCTAGAGTTTCATTTACTTCTAAAAATCTATTGTTGATGCTGTCCCATTCGGGAAACGGTTGCTAATCCCAACCGATGGTGATATACATTCGATACACTCAAGCGAAATGAGTGGTCGATCATGTGTGGCCGGGTTGCAAGATGTTTGTGAGAACCCGTAACTTCCCCGTGAAGGAAAGAGCGGATACTTTGAGAACAGGACAAAATAGAACACAAACGGAAGAACATTTCATTGTTATTACAACAATTCCATCAGATACAAGAATATACAGAGTATAAATGAATAAATTACATTTGATAAATATCAGAGATTACAATAGATTACACAGCAGCGGAAAAATATACAAAACACAACTGAAAGTGATACACGGATACAGAGCTTTCCAAGCATCATTCCAGCTGTAAATCAGGACCCTGTGGATATAAATCTGCAAAACCAAAACTACTAGCTGCCCGTGTCGAAAATAAGGGCACCCAGAGTTTAGGTTAAAACAATAAACTCCAGGTCAGTCATGTGACTGGTGTGAGAACTAAAATAGTTATTTAAAACTTTACTTTAAAAGAGAGTAATTCAAGGGACCACGCCGTATAACACGGAACGGGTTTCCTCCCAAGAATACTAGTGCATATAACAAAACAGCGCAATGCTCTTTGGAAAAATGAAGCTATCATAAGACCCAGGTCCCATCACACAATGCAACACAAGCCGGAGGATAGGGTTTTCCCTTATAATAGCCAAATAATGCTTGATACGTTTAAAAACAAATCATTTGATACTATTATAAGTGTATAGTGTCAAAACAATTCAAATCATAAATATCAATCATAGGCGGCATAGCTACCATCTACTATGTCGCCATACTAGGATCTACAAATAAAACCGAAACACACGTATTGGAAATTGGATTCCATCATGAGTCGAGGCAAGGGGCAAGCTCCTCTCCGCGTTCGAGACACTCTAGCAAATGTCCCAGGACCCCACTCTGATCCTTGGATCTTCAGGGTCGGTCCTCTCTTACTTTTGAGGATTAGTTATTCCTGAACACACGTTTCCCGGTCCTTACAGACCTATATCCGAGGCGCCTCGCATTCCAACAACCACACAGGTGAAAAGTATATAAATGTCAGGGCTGGTAGGTCACTGACACCACCCTAGCTAGAAAGAAGCGTCGTTCTCTCCCTGCAGTCACTATCCCGTTTTTGACTCATACCGAGGTATGAGGCTCACGAATTCACGTTATACACAAAGTTATGCCACACAGGCCGTGCTTTGATCATCAACCACAAGACTTTGCTTTTCAACAGAAGCCTTGATCAATTGCCACTTACGCGTGCCACACTGGCAATTCACTCCATGCGACTTATGTCCATCGATATACAACCTCTGAGCTCGTACGTCTCAGAAAAGGGCGTTAAGCAATAGAATAAATTCTCTGCCGCCAAACAGACGTATATTTAATAGAGATCAATCAACACAGAATAAAATCCAATGTCAGACACACAATCCATTTACAAGTTTGTTCTGGGTCTGAACGAAACCGGAGGCACTTTCCTCGCATATCCATCGGTCTCCAAGTACTTCTGGACGATCACCAACTGTTTCCCTCATCTTGGGTGTACAACCCAATCAAGATCATCAGTAATCACCCAAACAATGTGAAGACTTCCGGTCTTCAACCACCGTCTTCATCTTCGACATCTCGTCGAATCGGTTATTCAGAATGGGTATAAACCCGGCCAATCTGAATAACCCACGTATATGATAAACAAATGTTACACAAACACAACAGACGCCTCATTCCAATTCAGAATATTCTTTTATTCACAAAATCACATTCTTAGGGAAAGGTTCCCATTAATTTTATCCAAGAAAATTCTACTAAATTTATTCTTTAATCTTCCTTTGGATATCATTTCAAACTAGTCGGGATTAACGAACCACACCGAAGTAATTATTTATTTTATTTCCCAATCCCAACCTATTCATCCCATGGAGCAAAACTGGTGATACTCCATATCTAACACCACGGTGTTATCGGTAAAATTAATTACCATTTCACATTCAAATCTAATTACAGATTTAACTACCGCTTTAGAGCAAAACTGGTGATACTCCATTCTCGATCACCTTTCAAATTTGATAATTTAAATTATCAATTCACATTTTTAATCTAATTAAAGATTCATTAAAACTCCACTTAGTTTTAATCTTTTCAAAAATCAACATCCTGCCTTTAATTGGGTTAAAGAACCAATGTCATCTAAAACACGATTCACGATAAACCCAAATCACATTTGATATTAAATACAAGGCCCTAAATAGAAAATATACCGGCTTATATTCAATATCAGATTCTGAAACCAACAAATATCGTATTGGAAATAACGATATAAAATATATCTTTCAAATTCCCATAACAATATCTGTATAATCACGATCCAACATCGAAATATTCCGAAGATAATTTCGATTAAACTCCAGTCCAATTCACGAATTGGGAATACTGATTATTTTTAAAATCACTTTCAAATTCAATTTATTTATTTCAAAAATAAATTGATTTTAATTCTAGTTCAAAACTAGTTCATTTCGATAAAAATCTATTTTTATCTTTTCAAATGTGGTATTTTCAGCCCAATTTTTCCCAAATCATTTCTTATGATTTTACACAAATTATAGATATTTTTAATAATTTTATCAAGGCCCGTACAGTCAATTTCCATCAACGGCCATCGAACTACACTTACAACGACCTTTTCTAAATTTGTTTTGGACATAATTCCAAATCCAATCGTTAGATTTCAAATTTCTAATATTCATCGAAAAGCTCTTTTCGATACGAACCCAACGGTTCCAGTTTTAGTAGAATCCGACGGTCGGATCTCCCGCAACGTCAATTTGAAGTTAATGGTCGAAATTCACGAACTGCCGCGGCACGGCACGTTCTATTCAGGCCATTATATATATAATATATACATTATATATATATATATTTCGTCGATTTCCTTTTAAAACGTATTTTATAAATCGTTTTAAATTCGTTTTCAAAACCATTTCAACTCTATATTCAATTTCTAATCAAAATTGAATATTTCTTATCATTACTATATAAATTATAATATTTTCAAAACGTTATATTCTGAAATCGCTACCTTTTCTATATTCATTATAAAAACGAATGCAATCGATATAACTATCGTTCACGTCAAAATGGCGCAACTCTAATCAACACAGTTTTATATATATTTCAATAAATTCGTTATTCTATTCAACAAATGAATATTTATTCTATTCAACACATGAATCTATATTTCTTCTATTCAACACATGAATCTATATTTCTTCTATTCAACACATGAATCTATATTTCTTTCAACACACGACTATTTTTGTTATGTAAAATATTTTATAAAATTATGGTATCTATCGTTTGATTTTTAATCAGATTCCACCGTAAAGTAGATTCTAATCTTAAATATGATAAAGATGTAAATTTTATTGTTAAAATATTTTACTCAACACATGAATAGTTTAAACACATGAACATCGTCGACCCATGACTATTTTTATATTCAACACATGAATTTTCTTTTATAATGTTCATTATTTTCCCGATTGGAATGAGGCCCAATCAATCACCATATAATGTTAACTATATGGATTCCATACAACACATGTATATAAATAGCAACGATAAATAATCAACCATCATCCAAGGTGCACCACACAACTGCACAAGCATCAAATATAAATAATTAACGCTTACACAGCCTGTCAACCAACCGATCGACATACAATTAAATAATTGGGATTAGTGTACCCAAATATCATCCCAACACCCGTGTGGGGTTTCAAATCAACAAACACAGATTTTCATTTGTGCAGTTGGACGATGTGTAAAATTTATCATCCCAATCAATATCAGTCAAATCAGTGTATATAAACAAATCGGCCAATTTGTTTATTAATATTTATTTATTCACATTCACATTAAAAATTATATTTTCAACGATAATTAATTTATTTCAACCATCTATATTTTATTATCGATTTCACATCAACATCACAAACAAATTTCACAACACATTCATTAAACAAACAAGTCATCCATGGTCTGTGGATGACGAGTGTCGGTGCTGCTAAGCACCGTCTGCATCCTAGTATGTGTGTGTATATATATATATATATATATATATATAACTAGAAAAGAAATTTAGAGTGAGAAGTTCTCACCAATAGCTTTCCCAACTCCACGACACTTCATTTATAGAAATCTTCGTCGTTCTCGCCTTTTGTCACTTTCATTGCCCGTAGCCACTACCTATATAAAAATCATATTTTTATATTGTTGCTATGTATATAAAAATCATATTTTTATAATCACTCCATAGGGATAAAATTCTATTTTTACATCGCCACTATATAGATAAAAATCCCATTTTTACATCGCTACTATATAGATAAAAATTCTATTTTTACATCTCTACTATATAGATAAAAATTCTAATTTTACATCGCTACTATATAGATAAAAATTCTATTTTTACATCGATGTTAATAGAATAAAGATTATATTTTTATCACGCTATTCTTTATAAAAATATTTCGCCTTTTCAAATATAAAGATTTCGCCTTTTCAAATATAAAGATTTCATTTTTATTTCATCACTATAAAAATCACCTCTTTATTTCAACGTATATATATAATAAAAATCAGATTTTTATTTCGCTACATATACAAAGATGATATTTTTATATTCTCTATCTTATAAAGATTATATTTTGTAATTCGTACTATGTAAAAATCATATTTTTATCCTTCTATAATATAAAAGATTATATTTTTATTATCTATATAATATGAAAATTATATTTTCAACCTTTACATACGATAAAAATTATATTTTTAACTTCCTTATCATATAAAAATCATATCTTTAACTTTTCTATCGAATAAAAATTCTATCTCTAATTTTCCTATCGAATAAAATTCAGTTTTAACTAAAATAAAAAGTGGGGAAAACTTACTGTAAAATGGAAGAAGGGGGGGGGGGGGCTGTGCTGCGTCGACGGTGGCCAGAGGAGGGTGAAGCGGAGGCGTAGGGTTTCAGGAGGTAGGGGGTGCGGCGGCTTAGGGCTTAGGGGGGCGGCGTTTTTATGCAGAAGAAGGAGGAGATGAAGGCGAGAGAGGAGGAGCTAGGGGGAAGAAGAGGAGGGGGTCGGGTCCTTCTGGATGGCGGCGCCGGAGGCGCGCCGCCCCTGGTGGCCGCGGCGGTGGTTCACCCCCCCCCCCATCGTCGCACCTTTTCTTTTTCTCTTTTTTTCCGTTCAGAAATGAATGGGGGGGGGCAGAGGGTATAGAAGGAGGGAGTTTTATATATATTTTTTAATTTATTTAATTATTTAATTTTAAAAAGTTGACTTTTTCATTAGACCTCTAAACGAGGCCCACCGCCTATCGTCCGTAGCGTTTTACCCCAATTCCGAACACAATGGGATATGTATCGTAAGCTGATTCGATCGTTTCGATCAGTTTTCGTCAAAATCAACATATAACTCTATATATTAAATTTGAACGCGTATTTCAATTTACCGGAGTCACATACGAACTCTATAAATCCCAGAAAAATATTTTCTAGCTTCGTATTGACCATACGGTCCTAACAAAACTAGTTTCGTCGAATTCTGAGACCGATTGAAAAATGGCCATTTTCCAGTCGATTAAAATCAACTAAAACTGGTCAAACGCGTTTTCCCTTGCCATGCTCACATACTGAATCGAAAAATTATGAAATTTGAAACCTAGCAATAATTTTACATCACAGACCCAACAAAAGTGGTTTCGTCGAAATCCGAAGTCATTTGCAAAATTTCCATTTTTAAGGGCCTGAATTCCATGGCGACTATTTAGAATTTTCAACTGGACATATCTTTTGATTCCCGCTATGAAATTTCAATTTTTCGGATTCGTTGGAAAGATATTCTCAATTAGATCTTAAGTTTTTGGTTTCACTAAAATTCGGATTGTTTTGCACCTGGTATGTTCAATTAAAGTTTGAAATCGAATTATCGATCTACCCCGCCATTTTCGATTCTATTTATATTTATAAATAATTATTTATATTCTAACGACGACGTATATAAATATATACGTTCGAATTCTATTCAAAATAAATTTTCCGTCGATATTATTTAAAATAATTCATTTTAAATGTTCAAAATTCGATAAAATTGCCAAAATAAAAATTTTAAACTGGCTCGCATTTCCGGGTTGTTACAATCTCCCCCACTTAAAAATTTTCGTCCCCAAAAAGGAACAAAGTCGAAAGTGGTTTGATTAATCAACTCTACGTTCGATCTAGCTTCCATTCTCCAACTTTTCAATTTCTGAGAATTTTCAAATTTTTCAAAAATTTGGCTAACATCCGGAATTTTCGAAAAATTTCGCCATAACCTCCTTTGTACGGGGAGAGGTTTGGAAATTTATTGGGCCGTATTAGGTACACAATAAATCCTAATAAGCATACACATATTTATAGTGATATATTCTGGTGTTTACAGGGGAGCGTGTATTGATAATAACTCCAGAGAATAAATTCTCGTCACCCTGTCAAATCCTGAGGGAGTGTGTATTTTAAATGCTCCAGAGGATAAATCCTCGTCACCTCATCCCGTATGGGAAATAAATAGTCCATGTGCCGTATCTAATAACTAGAGAGACGTGATTATTGTCAACACTAGACCCGTGTGGGGTTTTTTATTAATCTGGCAATTTTATCGTTACAATTTAAATAGTCCATATCAGTCATCAGTTCAACCTGTAATATAAAGTCATCGCCATACAAGCCTCTTGCTCTAATGGTAAATCTTCCACCTCGTCACACAAGCTCTGAATGCTTATGTGGTATATGATGAAGTAGGCCTATCTTCCAGAAGTATGCCATGCAGTGTAGTTCAAAATTAATTGTTGCTATCCTATGGCGATGTTTATTATTTCACACAGAATAACCAGCACTCCGCATCCAATGGCATTCACAAGAGTTGATATGATAATATTTCGCATCCAACTCATTAAGGTTTACCTATTTGTCGGGCACGCAAATAAAATCTTTACTCAACAGCAATCCAATTTCCTGTTCAAATATATATAATGCACAAGTATATATTTCTAGCTATTTTCTTATCAGTTCAATGTGTGATTTAATTGAATTAATTTGTTCTGGTTTTTACTGATGATATTCTAATCTTCTCTAAATCAAAGGCCGAAAAGGAACGAAGCCGAAAGTTGTTTAACAAATCAACTCAACTTCCATTATTTTGACTACAGCTTAAGTTCTTCAACTTTTCAGTTTCTAAGAACTTTTCAAATTTTTCAAAAATTTGGCAAACACCCTAAATTTTCGAAAAATTTCGCCATAACCTCCCCTGCACCGGGAGCAACGGGAAAATCACGAAATTGCCACATAGGCCTTCTGATCTCAAAAAGAAAAAGAAAAAGCCAATCGGCTCATAAAATCATCATCACCCAAACAAAACAGTAAATTATGGTAAACATGTACCTATTTGTCGGGCAAACAATTTTATTCTCTGCTCTAGCCTCCTTACTATGACCTGTTCAATGTAAGTACTTGTATATGCATGCAAATGCGACTAATTTTCAATACAATTCAATATGTGATTCAATTAGACTAAATGGTTCAAAATTATCAAACAAATAAACGAACAACACAAACATCAATCAATTAATGGATTAATGTTTCAAATTCATAATTTTGATACATATGCAGAAAATCATGTTTTGATGCCAATTAACAACATTGTATTCTAACTATATTAGTTTTGTTTCTCACACCAGCCTGATGGAAATATATAGAAATCTCACTTTCGAAACTCGAACACAAATACTGATGATGTTGCAATCATCATCAGAATTGTCCCCGGGCGACTAGAGTGTGGTTCTATATCTATCTAGTATATTAAAACTTCGAATATACGTTCATGACGCGTATATGCAAAATCTTTATATACTGAATTGTCCAAATCAATTATAAATAAAATAGTCAAATACGTGTAATAAAGTTTGAATTTTCAAAATAAAATTGGTTTTCGTTTTGATTTTAGAATTTTCACTCTTTCGGCCCATTCTAGGATACTACTGATCCCATCTCTAACGAGCATTCTTATTGGATATTACTAATCCAATCTCTGATGAATTCTTTCATTTGGTTCTAATGTGTCTTGTTCTCGAGCTCTGTAAACCAAAGCTCTGAAACCACTGTGAGAACCCGTAACTTCCCTGTGAAGGAAAGAGCGGATACTTTGAGAATAGGACAAAATAGAACGCAAACGGAAGAACATTTCATTGTTATTACAACAATTCCATCAGAAACAAGAATATACAGAGTATAAATGAATAAATTACATTCAATAAATATCAGAGATTAAAATACATTACATAGCAGCCGAGAAATAATACAATACACAACTGAAAGAGATAGACGGATACAGAGCTTTCCGAATATCATTCCAGCTGTAAATCAGGATCCTGTGAATATAAATCTGCAAAACCAAAACTACTAGATGCCCGTGTGGAAAATAGGGGCACCCAGAGTTTAGGTTAAAACAATAAACTCCAGGTCAGTCATGTGACTGGTGTGAGAACTAAAACAGTTATTTAAAACTTTACTTTAAAAGAGAGTAATTCAAGGACCACGCCGTATAACACGCAACGGGTTTCCTCCCAAGAATACTAGTGCATATAACAAAACAACGCAATGCTCTTTGAAAAAATGAAGCTATCATAAGACCTAGGTCCCATCACATAATGCAATGCAAGCCAGAGGATAGGGTTTTCCCTTATAATAGCAAAATAATGCTTGATACGTTTAAAAACAATTCATTTGATACTATTATAAGTGTATAGTGTCAAAACAATTCAAATCATAAATATCAATCATAGGCGGCATAGCTACCATCTCTATGTCGCCATACTAGGCTCTACAAATAAAACCGAAACACACGTATTGGAAATTGGATTCCATCATGAGTCGAGGCAAGGGGAAAGCTCCTCTCCGCGTTCGAGACACTCTAGCAAATGTCCCAGGACCCCACTCTGATCCTTGGATCTTCAGGGCCGGTCCTCTCTTACTTTTGAGGATTAGTTATTCCTAAACACACGTTTCCCGGTCCTTACAGACCTATATCCGAGGCGCCTCGTATTCCAACAACCACACAGGTGAAAAGTCTATAAATGTCAGGGCTAGTAGGGCACTGACACCACCCTAGCTAGAAAGAAACGTCGTGCTCTCCCTGCAGTCACTATCCCGTTTTTGACTCATACCGAGGTGTGAGGCTCGCGAATTCACGTTATACACAAAGCTACGCCACACAGGCCGTGGTTTGATCATCAACCACAAGATTTTGCTTTTCAACAGAAGCCTTGATCAATTGCCACTTACGCGTGCCACACTGGCAATTCACTCCATGCGACTGATGTCCATCGATATACAACCTCTGAGCTCGTACGTCTCAGAGAAGGGCGTTAAGCAAGAGAATAAATTCTCTGTCGCCAAACAGATGCGTATTTAATAGAGATCAATCAACACAGAATAAAATCCAATGTCAGACACACAATCCATTTACAAGTTTGTTCTGGGTCTGAACGAAACCGGAGGCACTTTCCTCGCATATCCATCGATCTCCAAGTACGTCTGGACGATCACCAACTGTTTCCCTCATCTTGGGTGTACAGCCCAATCAAGATCATAAGTAATCACCCAAACGATGTGAAGACTTCGGGTCTTCAACCACCGTCTTCATCTTCGACATCTCGTCGAATCGGTTATTCAGAATGGGTATAAACCCGGCCTTTCTGAATAACCCACGTATATGATAAACAAATGTTACACAAACACAACAGACTCCTCATTCCAATTCAGAATATTCTTTTTTTCACAAAATCACATTCTTAGGGAAAGGTTCCCATTAATTTTATCCAAGATAAATTCTTCTAAATTTATTCTTTAATCTTCCTTTGGTTATCATTTCAAACTAGTCGGGATTAACGAACCACACCGAAGTAATTATTTATTTTATTTCCCAATCCCAACCTATTCATCCCATGGAGAAAAACTGGTAATACTCCATATCTAACACCACGGTGTTATCGGTAAAATTAATTACCATTTCACGTTCAAATCTAATTACAAATTTAACTACCGCTTTGGAGCAAAACTGGTGATACTCCATTCTCGATCACCTTTCAAATTTGATAATTTAAATTATCAATTCACATTTTTAATCTAATTAAAGATTTATTAAAACTCCACTTATTTTTAATCTTATCAGAAATCAACATCCTGCCTTTAACTGGGTTAAAGAACCAATGTCATCTAAAACACGATTCACGATAAACCCAAATCACATTTGATATTAAATACAAGGCTCTGAATAGAAAATATACCGGCTTATATTCAATATCAAATTCCGAAACCAACAAATATCGTATTGGAAATAACGATATAAAATATATCTTTCAAATTCCCATAACAATATCTGTATAATCACGAAATCCAACATCGAAATATTCCGAAGATAATTTCGATTCAACTCCAGTCCAATTCACGTATTGGGAATACTGATTATTTTTATAATCACTTTCAAATTCAATTTATTTATTTCAAAAATAAATTGATTTTAATTCTAGTTCAAAACTAGTTCATTTCGATAAAAATCTATTTTTATCTTTTCAAATATGGAATTTTTCAGCCCAATTTTTCCCAAATCGTTTCTTACGATTTTACACAAATTATAGATATTTTTAATAATTTTATCAAGGCCAGTACAGTCGATTTCCATCAACGGGCATCGAACTGCACTTACAACGACCTTTTCTAAATTTGATTTGGACATAATTCCAAATCCAAATGTTAGATTTCAAATTTCTAATAATCATTGGAAAGCTCTTTTCGATACGAACCCAACGGTTCCAGTTTTAGGAGAATCCGACGGTCGGATCTCCCGCAACGTCAATTTGAAGTCAATGGTCGAAATTCACGAACTGCCGCGGCGCGTTCTATTCAGGCCATTATATATAATATATATATTATATATATTTCGTCGATTTCCTTTTAAAACGTATTTTATAAATTGTTTTAAATTTGTTTTCAAAACCATTTCAACTCTATATTCAATTTCTAATCAAAATTGAATATTTCTTATCATTACTATATAAATGATAATATTTTCAAAACGTTATATTTTGAAATCACTACATTTTCTATATTCATTATAAAAACGAATGCAATCGATATAACTATTGTTCACGTCAAAATGGCGCAACTCTAATCAACACGGTTTTATATATATATTTCAATAAATTCGTTGTTCTATTCAACAAATGAATATTTATTCTATTCAACACATGAATCTATATTTCTTTTATTCAACACATGAATCTATATTTCTTCTATTCAACACATAAATCTATATTTCTTTCAACACACGACTATTTTTGTTATATAATTTTTTTTATAAAATTATGGTATCTATCGTTTGATTTTTAATCAAATTCCACAGTAAAGTAGATTCTAATCTTAAATATGATAAAGATGTAAATTTTATTGTTAAAATATTTTACTCAACACATGAATAGTTTCAACACATGAACATCGTCGACACATGACTAATTTTATATTCAACACATGAATTTTCTTTTATAATGTTCATTATTTCTCGATTGGAATGAGGCCCAATCAATCACCATATAATGTTAACTATATGGATTCCATACAACACATGTATATAAATAGCAACGATAAATAATCAACCATCATCCAAGGTGCACCACACAACTGCACAAGTATCAAATATAAATAATTAACGCTTACACAGCCTGTCGACCAACCGATCGACATACAATTAAATAATTGGGATTAGTGTACCCAAATATCATCCCAACACCCGTGTGGGGTTTCAAATCAACAAACACAGATTTTTATTTGTGCAGTTGGGTGATGTGTAAAATTTATCATCCCAATCAATATCAGTCAAATCAGTGTATATAAACAAATCGACCGATTTGTTTATAAATATTTATTTATTCACATTCACGTTAAAAATTATATTTTCAACGATAATTTATTTATTTCAACCATCTACATTTATTATCGATTTCACATCAACATCACAAACAAATTTCACAACACATCCATTAAACAAACAAGCCATCCATGGTCTGTGGATGACGGGTGTCGGGTGCTGCTAAGCACCGTCTGCATCCTAGTATATATATATAACTAGAAAATAAATTTAGAGTGAGAAGTTCTCACCAATAGCTAACCCAACTCCACGACACTTCATTTATAGAAATCTTTGTCGTTCTCGCCTTTTGTCACTTTCGTTGCCCGTAGCCACTACCTATATAAAAATCATATTTTTTTTGTTGCTATATATATATAAAAATCATATTTTTATAATCACTCCATAGTGATAAAATTATATTTTTACATCGTCACTATATAGATAAAATCCCATTATTACATCGCTACTATATAGATAAAAATTCTATTTTTACATCGCTACTATATAGATAAAAATTCTATTTTTACATCGCTACTATATAGATAAAAATTCTATTTTTACATAGATATTAATAGAATAAAGATTATATTTTTATCACGCTATTCTTTATAAAAAGATTTCTCCTTTTCAAGTACAAAGATTTCGCCTTTTCAAATATAAAGATTTCGCCTTTTCAAATATAAAGATTTCATTTTTATTTCATCACTATAAAAATCACCTCTTTATTTCAACGTATATATAATAAAAATCAGATTTTTATTTCGCTACATATACAAAGATGATATTTTTATATTCTCTATCTTATAAAGATTATATTTTTATTATTCTTACTATGTAAAAATCATATTTTTATCCTTCTACAATATAAAAGATTATATTTTTATTATCTATATAATATGAAAATTATATTTTCAACCTTTACATACGATAAAAATAATATTTTAAACTTCCTTATCATATAAAAATCATATCTTTAACTTTCCTATCGAATAAAAATTCTATCTCTAATTTTCCTATCGAATAAAATTCAGTTTTAACTAAAATAAAAAGTGGGGAAAACTTACTGTAAAATGGAAGAAGGGGGGGCTGTGCTGCGTCGACGGTGGCCAGAGGAGGGTGAAGCGGAAGCGCAGGGTTTCAGAAGGGAGGGCGTGCGGCGGCTTAGGTTTTAGGGGGGCGGCTGTTTTATGTAGAAGAAGGAGGAGATGAACGCGAGAGAGGAGGAGCTAGGGGGAAGAAGAGGAGGGGGTTGGGTCCTTCTGGATGGCGACGCTGGAGGCGCGCCGCCCCTGGTGGCCGCGGCGGCGGTTCACCCCCCCTTCGTCGCCCCTTTTCTTTCTCTCTTTTTTTTCATTCAGAAATGATCGGGGGGGCCAGAGGGTATAGAAGGAGGGAGTTTTGTATTTTTTAATTTATTTAATTATTTAATTTCAAAAAGTCGACTTTTTCATTTGACCTCTAAACGAGGCCCACCGCCTGTCGTCCATAGTGTTTTACCCCCATTCCGAACACAATGGGATATGTATCGTAAGCTGATTCGATCGTTTAGATCAGTTTTCGTCAAAATCAACATATAACTCTTTATATTGAATTTGAACGCATATTTCAATTTACCGGAGTTACATACGAACTCTATAAATCCCAGAAAAATATTTTCTAGCTTCGTATTGAAGATACGGTCCTAACAAAACTAGTTTTGTTGAATTCTGAGCCCGTTAGAAAAATGGCCATTTTCCAGTCGATTAAAATCAACTGAAACTGGTTAAACGCGTTTTCCTTTGCCACGCTCACATACTGAATTGAAAAATTATGAAATTCGAAACCTAGCAATAATTTGACATCACGAACCCAACAAAAGTGGTTTCATCGAAATCTGAAGTCATTTGCAAAATTTCCATTTTTAAGGGCCTGAATTCCATAGCGACTATTCAGAATTTTCAACTGGACATATCTTTTGATTCCCGCTATGAAATTTCAATTTTTCGGATTTGTTGGAAAGATATTCTCAATTAGATCTTAATGTTTTTGGTTTCACTAAAATCCGGATTGTTTTGCACCCAGTACGTTAAATTGAAGTTTGAAATCGAATTATCGAACTACCGCGCCATTTTCAATTCTATTTATATTTATAAATAATTATTTATATTCTAACGACGACGTATATAAATATATATGTTCGAATTCTATTCAAAATAAATTTTCCGTCGATATTATTTAAAATAATTCATTTTAAATGTTCAAAATTCGCTAAAATTGCCAAAATAAAATTTTTAAACTGGCTCGCATTTCCGGGTTGTTACAATGTTCTTGTTGAACCCAGTGTATTCCTTTCTGGAGGTACACTAGCGAAAGGTGGTTCCATACCTTGTCATAGTTGGAAATCCATTACCCAATACGTGCTTGCGGTTTTGATTGTATACTATATATGTAGAACGTGAGATGAAAGCGTTTCTGCTAGATGATTATTATATTGTGGTTGATAGACATTATTATAATATCAAAAGGTTTTTGATATAAAGATATTTTGGATTCTCATAAGGGAAAAACCCGTTGCGTTATACGGTGTGGTCTTATGAGATATCGTTTACTTGTTCGAACTGTTTTAAACTGTTTTACTCATACCAGTCCCATGACTGACCCAGAGTTCATTTTGTTTTGTTTTCCCTAAACTCTTGGGTGCCCTATTTTGTACGGGCAGTCAAGTAGTCGGGATTTGCAAGTACTTGAAGAGCTGGAGCAGGAGGCTTCAGGATCATATAGCTATTGTTTATTTCCGCTGTGTTGTAACTGTTGTACTGTGATAATGATGTATATTCAAGTACAAATGTATATTTCAAGTTATGTTATATATATTATATGTTATTCGTTCTACTGTAAGGTTCGTGGTACTCTGATGTTGTGTTCTTGTTCTTCTTCTATTCTAAGTTTCTATCTTATCTTTCCTCACCCTCTATATTCTTCCTAATAGTTTTCTGGATTTCAATGCAAATTGGGTTGGACTTGCGTTATTTGGTCAGCTCAAATTGGACCTGAATTTCGGGTCACTACAGGTTGGAAAAGGAAGAGACATAAAACCGAAAATCCCAAATTAAAACCTAAATGAAACATTAAGTAAATTAGACATATAATAACATCAAGTTTCTTACCAAACTAACAGCAGGAGGCAAGTGATAATCTTTTTCCAATTTCAGGAAGAATTGATACTGAGTTGCAAGAAGAAGACAACACGCTTATAGTTGGAGATGATATTCAGACCGAATTTCATGGAAGGCAATATAATGGAGGTATGAAGGGTGGACGCCATTTTTTTTTTACAAAAAAAGAAGGAAGAAGACGGGAATAACAGAGTGGGAAAGTGGAGGAAAAAAAACTGCTGACATAGTTTGACAAACCAAAGCAGTAGTGGGTTTCGGATATGTGTGTTTGGAATTAAAATTTCACCCTTCCGTTAAACGTTGCAATTCAGTTCAGTTGCGTTGAGAGCAAAGGATTTTTTTGACCATTGACTTTGAATGGACATTACGGGGGATCCGACCGTCGGATTCTCCTAAAACTGGAACCGTTGGGTTCGTATCGAAAAGAGCTTTCCAATGAATACTAGAGATTTGAAATCTAACGGTTGGATTTGGAATTATGTCCAAATCATATTTGGAAAAGGTCGATGTAAGTGCAGTTCGATGGCCATTTATGGACATCGACTGTATGGGCCGTGATAAAATTATTAAAAATATCAATAATTTGTGTAAAATCAAAATAAATGATTTGGAGTGAATTGGGATGAAAAATTCCATATTTGAAAAGATAAAAATATACTTTTATCGAAATGAACTAGTTTTGAAATAGAATAATAAATCCAATATTTTTAAAATAAATAAATTGGATTTGAAATGGTTTTAAAAATAACCGGAATTTCCAATATATGAATTGGAATGGATTTGAATCGAAATTATCTTCAGAATATTTTGATATTGGATTATGCGGGTATTGTGGATGAATTTGGAAGATATATATATATCATTATTCCAATTTAATATTTGTTGGTTTCAGAATTTGATATTGAATATAAGACGATATATTTTCTATTCAGAGACTTGTATTTAATATCAAGTTGGATTATGGGTTTGTCGTGAATGGTATCTTTTATAATACTATTCTTGAACTGAATGTAGTTAAGAAAATTAGAAACTGACTGGAGGTTAGTTAAGTTGAATGGTTTCCTGGGTATTGATCTGATGTTGGTTTCGGCCTTCGGGGTTAATACTTAGGGAATTGTTCTCTTACTAATTTACGGTTAGAAACTGATTGGATTTTGGGTTTGTTGTGAACTGTGTTTTCAATGACATTCGTTCTGTAACCCGATTTACAGTGAAATAAGATTTGGAATTTATAAATCTTTTTATTAAGATTTAACGGGAATTTTCCAAAGTAAAGTTTTCCAATTTAATATAATTTAATTGGAATTGAATAGAAATTGGTCTTTGGGTTTATCGTGAATGGTGTTTTAAATAACACTAGTTCTTTAACCCGATTAACAATGGAGTTAAGAGAATTAGAAACTAACTGAAGATTAGTTAAGTTGAATGGTTTTGTAACGAACTGGGATTTTCGACTCCAAAAATCAACAAAAAACTACCATGTTGACTATTCAGACATCGAAAATTCCTGATCATTAATAGAAAGAAGTTAGATGGTGAGAATAGATATGATAGAAAATTAGAATAGAAGAAGAAGATCACAATCAGAGTAAACACGAATCTCACAGCGAAACGAATAAGATATAATATATAACATAACTTTGCAATAAAACAATATGTATACACAATGTTTATCAGAGTACAACACTTACACACAGCAGAAATAACAATGGCTATATAATCCTGAAGCCTCCTGCTTCAAACTCCTCCGAGTATATCTGTAAAGACCTGAACTACTTGACTGTCCGTACAAATTTGGGTACATAAGAGTTTAGGGAAAACAAAACAAAAATAAACTCTGGGTCAGTCATGGGATTGGTGTGAGTAAACTCAATCATCGGTTTAACTTTTCAAAATCCTTTTCAAAAGAAAAGATAATCGTAAGACCGATCCACACATAAACACGGACGGTTTTTACCTTACGATAACCCAAAACAGTTTTTGAAATCAATACTTCTCTGATATTATAGTAATGTCTAATCACAAGTAATTAGAATCTAGCAGAACGCTTGCATCTCACGTTCCACATATACAGTATACAAACAAAACCGCAGGCGCTTATTGAAAATTGGATTCCAACTATGACAAGGAATGGGACCACCTACCCATAGTGCATCTCTAGAGGCAAATACACTGGGTTCAACAAGAACGTCTTGCAACCCGGCCCACACATGACCGACCACTCATTTCTCTTGAGTGTATCGAATGTATATCACCAACGGTTGGGAGTTACCCACCGTTTCCTGAAAAGGGACAGCATCGATCGTAGATAAAGAATGAAATGGATTTTTTCTAGATAGGTGATATACACCCTAATGGGAGCGACCCACTTAGCCATGCTGCCTGCCCGATTTCTGTAATTTCCCTGTTGATGAGGCTTGAGGTCATTACGTATCTTTTGAAAACACTTGACCACCATTCACTTTAAATGCCACATCGTCATACCCGTCAAATCACAAATTGATTTCCCCAAAAATACCATAGGTATAAAGCTAAGAGAAACGAATTCCTCCGCCACCAAACGTAAGTACGTTTGAAGAGATCAACTTACGCGATCCGTTAGATATACTTTGTCAGATATTCGTCCATTTATGTTTGTCTTGGGACTGGAAAAAACGAAGGCACTATTCTGTAAACAGGATAGCCCTTGCATAACTCCATCTTTAATTATTTCCATCATATCTGATCGCAACACTAACGTCCATACAGAGTGGTTTTCAGATGATGAATCTGATCCCGGTCTCTCTGTATTGACGACAATAAAATGGTCAAAACTTCGATAGTCGGTGATTTAACTATCAAAGAAAAATAGGTGTACAACCAGCGATCTTATTTCTAGATAGAAATTCAATCGATCAATCAACATTTTCCCTTTTTAAATTAATTTACTATTAATTTATTCATTTTCCCTTTTTATACATTTTCTATATTATAAAACATTTCCAATCTTTATTTGGAAAACGTTCCCAAAACTCCTTCATTAGATTTAAACGGACGTTTAACTATAACGTCACTATGCGAATTCGAACCATTACACTCATTAACTAGATTCACTTAACCAACCTTCACTATCGAACCTTAACCATTCCTTTGTTAAAAACGAAGTCAATCAAGTTGGGGTATAATTACCTCTCAGACCTTAACTGAACAACATTCCTAACTTCGAAACAGACAAGGTCTACCTTTAAACCTTTTACCAACTTCCTTACGTAACTCTCGGATTCTATTTACGAACCCACTTCTTTATTTTAAAACATTGATTTTAACTATAGCGTTATAATCCCTTCTGCCTAAATATCTAACTTTAAAATATAACTTTTATTCCTTAATTTAACTAATTAACTAATCCACTAATCTATAAATAAGTAAATCTTGATTAAACCGGAAAGCAAATATTACCTTCCCGAATTCGATATAATCGAATTCAGTGTATAATTCTCTTTTTCGAATAATCTCTATTCGATAGCTCCTTTTCGAATAAACTATATTCGATAACTCTTTCTTCGAATAACTATATTCGATAATCTCTCTTCGAATGATTTACATTCGATTAACCCTCTTCGAATGATTTACATTCGATTAACTCTCTTCGAATGATTTACATTCGATTAACTCTCTTCGAATACTATTTCGAATAACTCCTTTAATTCTATTCGAATAAACTATTTGGAATAACTCTGTTGGATTAACTCATTTGGATTAACTCGGTTTGGTTAACTCATCTTGACTAACCCAACTCAATTAACTCAACTTGATTAACTTACTTGATTAAATCAACTTATTTAACTCCTATCAAATAACTAATATTCGATTAATTTATATTCGAATAACTACGTCTATTTCAACTTTATTTCGAATAGCTAATATTCGATTTAACTCCATTCGCTTGATTCTAGATCGCAGCGATCACAATGGTTACGTCTGATTCCCTCAGGAAACATCCCGCCGTAGGCTATCTACAGCCCTGCGAATTATGCTAGCAGTCATACGAAATGGCAACACATCCTAAATAACTATTGTTTGCCTAACTCTATCTCAAATAACTATATTTGATCAACTCTAATTGAATAACTAATATTCAATTAATCCTAATTCAATTAACTATGTTCAGTTAACTCTAGTTCGATTAATTCTAACTCTAATCGATTTACACTAACTGATTAATTCTAACTGATTAACTCCTTTAATTGACTCTAGTTTTATTCAGTTTCAAATATCGATGTTGAAATCGATTCTTACTCCCCAATATAAGTCCTGACTTATATATTCTATTTATCCATGATAAACATTTCATTTAATTTATAAAATATTATTTATAAATTTATCTTATCAATCCATTGGTTAGAATAGATTCTATTTAAAATCTTTACTTTAAATCCATGTCAAGTTATACCCGTGTGCGAAGCACGGGTCTAAACATTTCAAATGAAAAATTCTCCTTTTATACAATTCTAGTCACTTTTCAAGTATTTCCTTTTATAATCTATTTATTTCAAAATAAATCCCTTTTTAATAATTCTATTTATTCTATAAAATATTTTCTTTTTATATAAAATCCATTGATTTTGTAAGTAATTCCTTTCATAATCTAACTATTTCTTTCCTATTCACTTTAAATGTATTTCCCCTTTCTATTCAATTTATTTTTCAAATAAATATTCCTTTTCAATTCAATTTGAAAATGGTTTACAAATATTTCTTTTCAATTCTATCTATTTGACTAACAAATAAATATTCCTTTTTAATCTATTTATTTTCTAAATAAATAGTTTCTTTTTATAAAATCTTTAAATTATATAAATATTTCTTTTTCAATATGTCATTGAAAATTTTCTTTTTAACATTCCAGTATTCCTTATGGTATTTAACATACCATATAACAATGATCGGTATCATTCCAACATATAAAATCAACAACAGATTTCATATCACAATATATGGAAAACAGTAAAATAAATGTTGAGGAACCCAGTTGGGTCCCTCCAACCTGTTTCCCTGCATCCACATATGTTAAACAATAAAATTAGCATCAATTTCATTTCACTGTGAAATATTCTGCTAAACAGAATCAATATTCGATTAACGATTTATATCTATATCGTTATATATATTTTCAATCAACTAACTAGCAGTTCAACCAAACAGCCAACACACATCAAACAACCATCATTAATCAGTTATAAAAGTACGTTATAAAAATATAACTGAGAAGAGTTAGTGAGTTTTACTCACTTTTCGCGTTAACCGTTAAATAACGATTTGCGTCTATTGATTCAGATGGACAAATTCATTTGATATAAATTGTAACTAGCTCGGATTCACTCTCAGTCAGTTCCATTGGGTTGCTCCCGTCCATACGATTCCAACGTGACTAACGGTTCGTAATTCTGACTCCGTATGAACAAAATATTCAGTTTCCAAGTTAGTGTACCATTTTAAATAAAATTTGAACTTTAAATTAAAAACATGGGCTTTACCTTATTCCTTTTCTCGGCCCATTAACTTGTGAATACCCAACCCGCATATGAAAACCTTCTTCCCCCAAAACAGAATTTCTGTCGCTCTCTTTTGAAGACCATTGTCGCACTGTTGATCACCCCCTTCCTCGATCATTCCTCCATGGATCAACATGAGCAATACACCATTACACTTCTCATTACAATCTCTATATCTTCATCTCAACCAACTGAAGCTCACGCCTCAACTGGAAATCGCGATTTCACCTGGTCTTCACGACGCACAGTACGAGATGGACATCAAAACGAACCGGAATCCACCAAATTTGCATACTAGATGCGGTTTCTTCTCCACAATCCGAATATACCATCTACAATTCAAATCGAAACACCACAATCCCAAATTACCCAACCCTAATCTCACGGTGGAACTTTCGAACTCCAGTGAATTGCGTCGAGTATAATAAAATTGGTATGGGGTGGAAGCTAACGATTCGAGGGTCTCGCATATATAAACTTTGGAATTTATAGGATTTGATTTCTTTTTCTATGATTTTTGAAAGAGGTTTTTTTTTCACGTTTTGGTGAAGAACGATGGCGGCTCAAACCGTTGACCGCTGGAAAAATAGTTTAGGGTTATAGATGTTGAGGGTTATTTATAGGGTGGGTTTTATATTTTTTATTCGACTATTCTATTTTATTTTAAGCAAATGCTATTTTTCTATGTCCTCTAAAATTCTTGTGATCACACATGATGTAATAACCCGAAAATCTGAGCCAATTTAAAATTTTTATTTTGGCAATTTTAGCGAATTTTGATTATTTAAAATGAATTATTTTAAATAATATCGATGATAAATTTATTTTGAATATAATTCGAACATATATGATCGTTTGAGTCGACGATAGAATATAAATATATATTTATATTTATAAAAGGAATTGAAAATGGCGCGGTAGTTCGATAATTCGATTTCAAAATTCAAATGAATGTACCGGGTGCAAAATAAACCGGATTTTAGTGAAACCAAAAATAATGGAATCTAATCGTGACTATCTTTCCAACGAATCCGAAAAATCAAAATTTCATAGCGGGGATAAAAAGATATGTCCAGTTGAAATTTCAGAATAGTCGCTGTGGAATTTAGGCCCTTAAAAATAGCCATTTTGTAAACGACCTCGGATTTCGACGAAACCACTTTTGTTGGATCCGTGATGTCAGGTTATTGCTAGGTTTCAATTTTCATAATTTTTCGAATCAATATGTGAGTGTGGCAAAGGAAAACGCGTTTGATAAGTTTTAGTTGATTTTAATCGACGGGAAAATGGCCATTTTTCAAATGGTCTCAGAATTCGACGAAACTAGTTTTGTTAGGACCATATCGTCAATACGAAGCTAGAAAATATTTTTCTGGAATTTTTCTCGTTAGTATGTGACCCCGGTAAATTGAAATGCGCGTTCAAATTCAATATAAAGAGTTATATGTTGATTTTGACGGAAACTGATCGAAATGATCGAATCAGCTTGCTATACATATCCCATTGTGTTCGAAATGGGGGTAATTAGCTAGGGGCGGCAGTCGTTGGGTTTGATTTGGTGTTCGTATCGATACGCATGCATGTTTGGGAATAATATATATATATATATATATATATATATATATATAATTATATAACCCTAGCCTAGGTCAAACCCCTTCAAAACTCAAATCGTGGTCAACCCTTTTATGGAGCCGCCTCCGTCAGCAAATGAGCGATTTTCACACTCTAAAATTCCTAAACCTTTTTCTCCAATCCCACACAACTAAAATCGAAAGCCCCAAACGTGAAATCAAAGAGCTCGCCAAGCTGATGCAGACCAATGGCGGAGATCGGGGAAGGAGGCGACGTTGTCTCGATTTGCTCCCTCGAACCACCGCTGTTTCGAAGCGGATTCAGGCGTCAAGCCTTGATCGAATTGGCTAGAAGAGGTGTTGGCGGGGAGCTCTCTCCAAGGCGCTCCACGTGAGCAGGTCCGATCAACTTCTGGCGCCGCCGTTCTGGTGCGAGGTCGAGCCCTAGTGGCGGATCAAAAATGGTTCAGCAACTGTGTTGTTCCAGGAAGGGATTGCAACATTTTTTTTACTGTGAGTTTTTATTTTTATTTTTATTAGTTCATTAATTTAGCACATTTAGCAGTTGTAAATGTTTTTGAAAATAAGATAAAATTTGGCATTGTAAATTTCAGTTTCTAAAGAGGTGATTAGCATTTATATTTTTCAGTTTTAAAATATATATTTGTTTTGAAATATTTAGAACAGAATAAAAATATGGTTTTTGAAATATTTAGAACAGAATAAAAATATGGTTTTTGAAATATTTAGAACAAAATAAAAATATGGTCTTTGTTTGTTATAAAAATACGATATTTACTATGAAGTCAGAAATATAAAAATACGATTTTTACGTATAGAGATTTGATAGAAAAATATGATTTTTATCATATGTGAAGAATAAAAATTCGATTTTTATATATATGAAGCAGAAATAAAAATATGATTTTTATTTATTGAATGAAGCAATAAAAATATAATTTTTGTATATGTAGTGAATACGGATGACGAAAGTGATGAAAGAAGAAACGGCGGAGATTCCTACAAAAGAAGAGTTGTGGCATTTGGATTAGCTAGCCGGTGAGAACTCCTCACCTTTATTTTATTTTATTTCTAGTTGAAATATATACTAGGATGCAGACGGTGTTTAGTAGCACCTGACACCCGTTTTCCACAGACCATGGACGGCTTGTATGCTTGTTTGTTTTATTTTGATGTGTAGTTGATTGTGTGATGTGATGTGAAATGAAATAAAATATTTATATAGTTAAAAATATTTTATAGTTAAAAATAGAATTTTTAATGTATATATGAAAAGAAATAAAAATAAACAAATCGGACGATTTGTTTATATACACACATTTGACTGATATTGATTGGGACGATAAATTTTACACATCGCCCAACTGCACAAATAAAATCTGTGTTTGATTGTTTGAAACCCCACACAGGTATTGGGATGATATTTGACGTACACTAATCCTGATTGTTTAGTTGTATGTCGTTCGATTGATTGACAGACTGTTATGAGCGTTAAATATTTATATTCGATGCTTATACAGTGTAGAATGCACTTTGGATGATGGTTGATTATTCATCGTTGTTATTGTATACATGTGTTGTAGAAAATCCATATAATTAACATTATATGGTGATTGATTGGACCTCATTCAATATTTGAAAATAGAAATATATTAAGTCGTGTTGATTAGATTGACACCATTTTGACGTGAACGATATTTATATCGATTTTATAATGAATATCGATTTTATTCATTTTATAATGAATATCGAAAGTGATTTCAAAATCTGATATTTTGAAAAGAATTGAAATTCAAACTGAATTTGAATTGAATTGAATAGAAAACGAATTCGAAATGAATTGAATAGAAAACGAATTCGAATTGAATTGAATAGAAAACGAATTCGAATTGAATTGAATAGAAAAAGAATTCGAATTGAATTGAATAGAAAACGAATTTGAATTGAATTGGATAGAAAACGAATTTGAATTGAATTGAAATGGATTTAAAACGAATTTATAAGAGAAAATTCAATTTTGATTTGAATTTGAAAAGGAAGTTGTAATCGTTTCGAAAATGAATTTAAAAATGATTTATATAATACGTTTTAAAAGCAAATCGACAAAGTATATATTATATATATAATATAATGGCCTGAATAGAACGCGCGGCGCCGCGGCAGTTCGTAAATTTCGACCACTGACTTCGAACGGACATTGCGGGAGATCCGACTGTCGGATTCTCCTAAAATGGAACTGTTGGGTTCGTATCGAAAAGAGTTTTCTAAAGAATATTAGAAATTTGAAATCTAACGGTTGGATTTGGAATTATGTCCAAAAAAAATTTGGAAAAGGTCGCTGTAAGTGCAGTTCGATGGTCGTTGATGGAAATCGACTGTACGGGCCTTGATAAAATTATTAAAAATAGTAATAATTTGCATAGAATCATAAGAAATGATTTGGGAAAAATTGGGATGAAAACTCCATATTTGAAAAGATAAAAATAGATTTTTATCGAAATGAACTAGTTTTGAACTAGAATTAAAATTCTATTTATTTTTAAATAAATAAATTTGATTTGAAAGGGTTTTAAAAGTAACCAGGATTTCCAGTAATTGAATTGGAATGGATTTGAATCGAAATTGTCTTTGGACTATCTCGATGTTGGATTTCGTGATTATACAGATATTGTTATGGAAATTTGAAAGATATATTTATGTCATTATTTCCAATACGATATTTGTTGGTCGTAGAATTTGATATTGAATATAAGCCGATATATTTTCTATTCAGAGCCTTGAATTTAATATCAAATGGGATTTTGGGTTTGTCGTGAATGGCGTCTTCATTAACGCTGTTCTTAAACCTAGTTGAGGAAAAGATTAAATCTTTTTATTTAGATTTAATGAAGTGCATAAATTAAATAATATTTAATTGGAATTGAATTGGTATTGATTTTTGGGTTTATCATGAACAGTGTTTTAAATAACACTTGTTCTTTAACCCGATAATTAATAGAATGTGATTTTGGGTTGTCGTGAACGGTATCTTCAATAATACTGTTCTTAGATCCAAAGGAGTTAAGAAAATCAGAAACTAACTGGAGATTAGTTAAGCTGAATGGTTTCTGGGGTATTAATCTGATGTTGGTTTCGGCCTTCGGGGTTAATACTTAGGGAATTGCTCACTTGCTAATTTATGGTTAGGGTCTGATTGAAATGTAATGTGATTTTGGATTTATAGCGAACCGTGTTTCAAATGACACTGATTCTTTAACCCAGTTAAAGATTAAAACTAAGTGGAGTTTTAATGAATCTTTAATTAGATTGAAAAGATCGAGAATGGAGTATCACCAGTTTTGCTCCAGGCGATAGTTAAATCTTTAATTAGATTTGAACGTGAAACGGTAATTGAATTTACCGATAACACCGTGGTGTTAGATATGAAGTATTACCAGTTTTGCTTCATGGGATGAATAGGTTGGGATTGGGAAATAAAATAAATAATTACTTCGGTGTGGTTCGCTAATCCCGACTAGTTTGGAAAACCATAATTTGGTTTGAAATGATATCCAAAGCAAGATCAAAGAATAAATTTTAAAGAATTTATCTTTGATAAAATTAATGGGAACCTTTCCCTAAGAACGTGAAATTTATAAACTAACTGTAGGGTAGCTAAGAAGGATGGTTTCCTGGGTATTGATCTGTTGTTGGTTTCGGCCTTCGGGGTAACGACCCGGATTTTCGGCGACTTTGGTTATCGACTTAAACGCGACGTCGATAACCAAAACGTCGAAAAATCCTGGTAATTAGTGAAAGAAATTAGAGGGTGAGGAAAGATAAGATAGAAAATTAGAATAGAAGAAGAAGAAGAACACAACATCAGAGTAACACGAATCTCACAGCGGAACGAATAAATATATTTCATAACATAACTTTGAAATACAAACTTGGTACTTGAATATACATATCATTATCAAGGTACAGCACTTACAACACAGCGGAAATAACTATAGCTATATGATCCTGAAGCCTCCTGCTCCAGCTCTTCCAGTATATCTGTAAATCCCGACTACTTGACTGCCCGTACAAATTTAGGCACCCAAGAGTTTAGGGAAAACAACAAAGTAAACTCCGGGTCAGTCATGGGACTGGTATGAGTAAAACAGTTTAAAAACAGTTGGAACAAGTAAATGATATCTCATAAGACCACGCCGCATAACGGAACGGGTTTTTCCCTTACGAGAATCCAAAATATCTTTATATCAAAAACCTTTTGATATTATAATAATGTCTATCAACCCCAGTATATATATAATCATCTAGCAGAAACGCTTTCATCTCACGTTCTACATATATAGTATACAATCAAAACCGCAAGCACGTATTGGGTAATGGATTTCCAACTATGACAAGGTATGGATCCACCTTTCGCTAATGTACCTCTAGAGAGGAATACACTGGGTTCAACAAGAACATCTTGCAACCCGGCCACACATGACCGACCACTCATTTCGCTTGAGTGTATCGAATGTATATCACCAACAGTTGGGATCAGCAACCGTTTCCCGAATGGGACAGCATCAACAATAGATTTTTAGAAGTAAATGAAACTCTAGATCAGGTGATTATACACCCTACTTCGGTGCGACCGACTTAGCCATGCTGCCTGCCCGATTTCTGTCATTTACCGGATGATGAGGCTAGAAGCTACGCTTTATCATCTCATCAGATTCACTTTGAATGTCACATCATCAAATCCATCAAATCACCGATTGACGTCCTCAACCATACATTATGTGTTAGCTTAAAGAAGTTTCCTTCTCCGCCTCCATTCTTGGTACGGTTGGAGAAATCAATATACGTGATCGTCTGGAAATACTCTGTCAGACATTCATCCATACAAGTCACCCAGGAACAGGATGAACCGAAGGCACTATTCTGTAAACAGGATAGCCCTTGCATAACTCCGTCTTCAATTTCCTTTGGCATATATGATTCGCAATGCTTATGCCAATACAGAGTGGTTCTTTGGATAATAATCCAACCGGTCTCTCCATATTAACAACGTTAAAATGGTCAAAACTTCGATAGTCTGTGATTTAACTATCGAATAAAAACAAGTGTGCAAACAACGATATTATTTCCAAATGGAAATTATATCGATCAAACATCATTTAACATTTATATCCTTATTTCATAAATCTACTTATCTCATGTTTCCCTATATTCAATATTTCTTATTTTCTACATTTGGAAAATACACGTTATTAACAATGGAAAACATTTCCATTTCTTGTTTTCTTTATTAGAAAACATTTCTGGTTTCTTCTTTGGAAAACATTTCCAAAGCTTCTTCATTGGACTTAGACAGATGTTTAAACAAACCATCGCGATGCCAACTCAAACCATTCCCTTTACTGCCAAACATTAACTATTCCTTAGTTAAAGCGAAGCCAATTAAGTTGGGGTAGAACTACCTCTCAGACCTTAACTGAACAACATTTCTAACTTTGAAATGGGCAAAGTTCACTTTGTATTCCATTTACTAACTTCCTTACTTAACCCTCCTTCGAATAGATCTCTATTTGATTTACTCTTTTCACTTAACTCTATTCGATTAACCCTAATCAATTAACTCTATTGGATTAACTCCATTTCATTTAACTCCTTTCAAATAAACTATATTCGATTAACTCATTTTACTTTCTTCGAGTAAACTATATTCGATTAACTCATTTTACTTTCTTCGAGTAAACTATATTCGATTAACTCATTTGCTTCTACTCTAATCGATTAAACTAACATCGATTAACTCCTTTTACTTTATTCTCAAATCGATTAACTAACATCGATTAACTTCTTTTTAACTTTAACACTAATCGATTAACTAACATCGATTAACTAACATCGATTAACTTCTTTTTAACTTTAACACTAATCGATTAACTAACATTGATTAACTTCTTTTTAACTTTAACACTTAATCGATTAACTAACATCGATTAACTTCTTTTTAACTTTAACACTTAATCGATTAACTAACATCGATTAGTTCCTTTTCATAAACTACGTTTTCCGTTACAACTATTCCCTTTTTTTTATAACGTTTACTTACCGTTACAAATATTTCCTATTTATAACTTCTATTTACCGTTACAAATATTTCCTATTTATAACTTCTATTTACCGTTACAAATATTTCCTATTTATAACTTCTATTTACCGTTACAAATATTTCCTATTTATAACTTCTATTTACCGTTACAAATATTTCCTATTTATAACTTCTATTTACCGTTACAAATATTTCCTATTTATAACTTCTATTTATTTTCTAAATAAATATCCCTTTTATAAAACCGTGTTCGTTTTATAAATAATTCCTTTTATAAAATCCTGTGATTTTATAAAATTCCTTTATTTCAATATACATTGAAATAAATCCTTTTTTTACATCCCAGGGTCTTTTATGATATTTAAAATATCGAATAACAATGATCAACATCATTCCAACACACATAATCCATAACAGATTATATAACACATCATATATCAAAATATATGAAAACAGTAAAATAAATGTTGAGGAATCCAGTCGAATTCCTCCAACCTATTTCCCTGCATCACAGATGTTAAACAATATAGATAACATCACTTTCAGTTCTATATGATATATTCTGTTAAACAGAATCAATATAGCAAATTTAACTAACTGACTAGCAGTTCAATCAAACAGTCAACATACAGTCAAACAGCCAATATCTAACAGTTCTAAAAATATAACATGAAATTATAAACTGTTCAAAGTTGGTGAGATTTACTCACTTTGGCAGTTCATCGTTACAAATGATAAACTGTTGTTTGATCTGAATCAAACAATTTATTTCGCCGTAAATTCAAACGAGCCTCAGTCCACTCCCAGTCAGCTCCATTGGGTTGTTCTCGTCCATACGATCCTATCGGATCTTGTTTCGCTGAATTTTGTTTTCGTATGACCAAGATATGATATATATAAGTTAATACGTTATTCGAATTTAACTTAGGCTTAAATAATTAAAATATTGGGCTTTAACCTTATTATTATCATCGGCCCATTTAAACCTAATAAGCCCGCTTCCTCCTTTCTTCCCAAATCAACATGCTCCGTCTGTTTCTCCTCAACACACACCATTGCGTTGCCTTGAACCATCACCCCCACCATCGTTCTTCACCGGAATATCGAACAGAAACCACCATCGTCATCTTCTTCGAAAGCCGTTCCTCCCCGTACCCCTTTTGCCCCACTCGACGTCCTCGTCTAAATCGCGTCCGCCGCCCAATCCTGTACACGAGCGACACCAGTCGCAACCGAACCCATCCAAACTCCCACAAATCAACCTCCTCAACACCCCGACTTCAAATCCACACATCAAAACCAGCATTAATGCTTTAACGCCCCCAGAAATCGTAACCCTAGGTTTTCTGCCTTGTTTTTGCTGAACGGAAATTGGCGCCGCACATCTCACATTGGGCATCAACTCGAAGCCCTTTACTTGCCGAATCCATATGTATATATCATAAAATTTATAGAGTATGATTGAATTTTATTTTTTTATTTTTCTACTTTGGTTTTTATGCTGTAGGAAGAAAAAATGGGGGCGCGATATTTCGTTGACCTCAGAAATGAAATTAGGTTTTAGACAGGTAGGTGGTCTATTTATAGGGAAAGGGATTCAGATATTTTGCAAGATATTTTAGTTTTATATTCCTTTTATATTCGTTATTGCCTTCTAAAAATTCGTGTGATCACACACGATACCCAAAAATCACGAAACTGGACATGTAGCTAGAGTTCGACATTACGGTCCCAATGAAACTGGTTTCGTCGAATTCCGACTCCGTATGCTCACACAGCGTATTTTTAACCGTCGAAATACTGACTGTTTCTCACTCTAAAAATCCGTACGGCCACACAGTGACTCTAAAAATCACGAAACTTGACATCTAGCAATAATTTGACATTGCGGATCCAACAAAATTAGTTTCGTCGAATTCCGAGGTCGTTTGCAAAACTGGCTATTTTTAATGCTTTGAATGACCCATTTAAATATATAAATATATTTAAATATTATTAAATTAAATATAAATAAATTTATATTATCGTATATCTTCACACATGATATCGTCCAGCTCCAGAATATCATATCAGGATATACAGTTTGATATTTCAGATTCCCGATTACCTCGATATTTAGTTTTTTTACATTGAAAACCCTTTTATAACGTATATAAAGCGTTGCAAAATATAAAGGAATTTCATAGCGACTTTTCTGAAATTTGATTTGGACGTACATCAAAATCTACACGACGAAATCCCGATTTTTCTCTTCCACTAGAAAGATATACTCCACCAGCTCCACACGTTTCTTGTTTCACAGAAATCCGGCTTAAAACGAATCATGTACATTCAGTTGAAGTTCGAATCGCCAATTTACGAACTGCAGCGCCATTTCGAGCTCGTTTATAATTATATTATAAACTATACGTTCAACTGTTGACGATTGAATATATTCGTTATTCAAATTCAAATTACAAGCTGAATTACATATCACAGATGATTCAGTTCACACCATATCGCCATTTCAGCCAATTCTGATATTTCGGAATTAAATATATTTTTAATTTATTATTTTAATTAAATATTCATCATTATTTAATTCAACGACCATGTAATTCACTAACCTACCATTTATACAATTAAATAAATTAATCATAATACCTCTGCCAGTGCGGGTCATTACAATCTTCCCCACTTAAAATAATTTCGTCCTCGAAATTGCTAAAAAGTAGAGGACGACCCTATCGACTGGATAGAACATATTTGTTCACTTCTTAACTTCAGTTTCCAACTGGACCAATTTAATTCAATTAAATTATTAATTAATTCTTATCAACGAAAATTTTCAAAAATCTTGAAAATTCTGTAACTCCTTATCTTTTTGAAAAATTTCGCCAGCACTTCCTTTGTACTGGTCAATCGGTCAAACCACCACTCGCCTCTCTGGGCCATCTCCAACTCAAAAGAAAACCAAACAGCCAAGCGGCTTGCCAATTCGGCTCATCAAAATCTCATACCCAATATATAAAATAAATTGGTACCTTTTTGTCGGGCATACCAACTCTATCACTTCCATATGCTATCACTCAGCATATACCAATGTTATCCCCAATCAAATTCTGCAATAACATTTATCTCAAATACAAACATTCGCGTTATGTCCACCAAATATCCTTTCAAACTCGAGTTTGATTCTCGATTTCAAACTCTTAACTTGGTTACCAATTTACACTTTGAATTCGAATCTCACAATCCCATTTGTCTTGATATCATTCTAATTCAATCTCAGTTACCACTTTACTGGCTTTACTTTAATTCAATTTTGCTTTCACAAATTTCTGTTTAAATTTGTCCTTAATCCAAACAGTCTTTCCCTGGGAGTTTTCAAACAGTTTACTCTTTTCAAAAATCAAATTTTCCTTTTTGAAATTCAACTGAGCCCATAATCAATATTCCATTAGTTAAATCACTTCTCTATTTCTTTATCAATATTTGTTAACCAAATATTTGCAATAACCATATTGGCCTTTTACGTTATTTGGAAAACATTTCCGAATATCGCCTTCCTTTATTTTCTAAACCTCAGAAAATATATGATATTTATAATTGGAGAATATTCCAATTACTTATCTCTTTTGCTTACACTTATTTGGGTTAAAACGGATGTTGTGTAAAACATTGTTACGACAACCCAAATACTATATTCAACTAACTCTCATCCAACATTGATCTTCGAGCCTGAAATCTTACTATTTATTTGTTAATAATGAAATCAATCAAGTTGGGGTATAACTACCTCTCAGACCTTGACTGAATAACATTTATAACGTCAAAACAGATATGACTACTTACTCGAATGATCAATACCATACAACTACTTATTCTCTTTTAAACACGTATACGCTTCCTCTTTCTATTCTTACTAGATTTTATTCTTAGTCTTCCTTTTTGATTTTACTATTCTATTTCTAAGTTCGTTTCCTTATCGACTTCTATATATATATATATCGATACGATGATTTCTAACTATCAGATTATCTTGAAATATTCTATCTCCTTAAATTCTCGGAAAAATTCGCCATAACCTCCTTTGTATTAGGAGCATCGGGAAAATCCACAAACTGCCACACAGGCCTTCTCCAATCAAAAAGAAAAAGAAAAGCCAAGCGGCTAGCCGATACGGCGCATAAAATCTCATATATGAATTGAATACATACCCTTTTGTCGAGCATTCAATCTGTATACCTTCATATCTATCCATACCTATCTCATGTATATTTACACGTTTCTAATTCATTCCAACTTAATCCAATCATTTTAACTTAGTTCGTTAAGTGATTTTTCAAATTACTGGTTTTCCCATTCCACCTTCATATTTGAGTATAACATGTTCAAATATAGGTTTAACTTGTTTATCAACTAATTGAATTCCATTTCAATTTTCTTATTCAAATTCTATATTCAAATTCCATTGAATTATATATTCCAATTTCCATTTCAACTCTATTTGAATTCTATATTCAAATTCCATTTCAAATCTCTTATTCAAATTCCATTCGATTTCTCATATGTCAATTTTATTCGATTTTTCATATGTCAAATTCTATTTGATTTCCCATATGTCAAATTCTATTAAATTTCTATATTCGAATTTTCCTCTATTCAAATTCTATATCACTTCCATTGAATTTCATACATTCAAACTCCCTTTGAATTTCTATATTCAATTTCTATTTGAATTCTCTTTATTCAAATTCTAAGTTTGAACTTCCTTAATTCAAATTCCTATTTAACTTTCTTTATTCATTCTTTACATAAGTCTCGATTTCAATTCCATTTGAAATCGATATTTCTACCTTAGGAAAATAGATTTCCCTTTCAACTTCACACTTGTATTTTTATTTCTGAATTATCCAATGATAATTCTTTTCACTTCATTTTATAAACTTCGTTTATAAAAGAACTATTTATAAACTTCGTTTATAAAGGAACTCCTTGTTTTATTTCTTTTAAACAAGTTAATATTTCAAATCTATTTAAAAGTTCAAATTCTAAATTTGAAATTTCATTTGAAATTCAACACAACTCGTCTTTCCCAAAACAAATTCAAAACAGTATCTCTGGTAGTAATTCGTCACTTACAACTCGAAAATGAATACTGATTATGCAGCTGTCATCATCAGAATCTATTTCCCAGCGATCGAAGTGAGTTCAATACTATAAAACAATTTCTAAACATTTCCCCTTTGAAATTCATTTCAAAATATAATTCACACTGCTTGTAAAACAATTAAAAATCTCCCAGGATCTTAAATTTTCCTTATTTTTAATCCAAATCCATTTACAAACACTTATCCAATTCTCCAGAGTCTTAACTTCAGTTCTGGTTTAAATTTCAGATTTAACTCATCTGATTTCACATATTTCACTTATATGAATTCTGATTGGTTATTTACATAACCATTTAATTTATAATCTTACTCGATTATAATAACAACCAATATATCCAATATATTCAAAATATACGTTGGGTAAACTATTTCGTTTACCCTCTTTCTAAACATATCATGACGGTTCATCGTATTCGAGTGTTTAGTAACTCCTACCGATACAGTGGATCAAACTGATCGACCAGAACTCATAAACGACTCAACCAATGAATCTCCACAATATAAAACAAATTTTTATATCAAATACAATTACGTTCACTCGTATATATACACTCAAACTCAATCTAGGGTATTACTAACCCTATCTCTACCGAGTCACGCCACAGAGCCAAGTGATTCTTAACTTAAGCTCTGATACCAACGGTAACGACCCGGATTTTCGGCGACTTTGGTTATCGACTTAAACGCGACGTCGATAACCAAAACGTCGAAAAATCCTGGTAATTAGTGAAAGAAATTAGAGGGTGAGGAAAGATAAGATAGAAAATTAGAATAGAAGAAGAAGAAGAACACAACATCAGAGTAACACGAATCTCACAGCGGAACGAATAAATATATTTCATAACATAACTTTGAAATACAAACTTGGTACTTGAATATACATATCATTATCAAGGTACAGCACTTACAACACAGCGGAAATAACTATAGCTATATGATCCTGAAGCCTCCTGCTCCAGCTCTTCCAGTATATCTGTAAATCCCGACTACTTGACTGCCCGTACAAATTTAGGCACCCAAGAGTTTAGGGAAAACAACAAAGTAAACTCCGGGTCAGTCATGGGACTGGTATGAGTAAAACAGTTTAAAAACAGTTGGAACAAGTAAATGATATCTCATAAGACCACGCCGCATAACGGAACGGGTTTTTCCCTTACGAGAATCCAAAATATCTTTATATCAAAAACCTTTTGATATTATAATAATGTCTATCAACCCCAGTATATATATAATCATCTAGCAGAAACGCTTTCATCTCACGTTCTACATATATAGTATACAATCAAAACCGCAAGCACGTATTGGGTAATGGATTTCCAACTATGACAAGGTATGGATCCACCTTTCGCTAATGTACCTCTAGAGAGGAATACACTGGGTTCAACAAGAACATCTTGCAACCCGGCCACACATGACCGACCACTCATTTCGCTTGAGTGTATCGAATGTATATCACCAACAGTTGGGATCAGCAACCGTTTCCCGAATGGGACAGCATCAACAATAGATTTTTAGAAGTAAATGAAACTCTAGATCAGGTGATTATACACCCTACTTCGGTGCGACCTACTTAGCCATGCTGCCTGCCCGATTTCTGTCATTTACCGGATGATGAGGCTAGAAGCTACGCTTTATCATCTCATCAGATTCACTTTGAATGTCACATCATCAAATCCATCAAATCACCGATTGACGTCCTCAACCATACATTATGTGTTAGCTTAAAGAAGTTTCCTTCTCCGCCTCCATTCTTGGTACGGTTGGAGAAATCAATATACGTGATCGTCTGGAAATACTCTGTCAGACATTCATCCATACAAGTCACCCAGGAACAGGATGAACCGAAGGCACTATTCTGTAAACAGGATAGCCCTTGCATAACTCCGTCTTCAATTTCCTTTGGCATATATGATTCGCAATGCTTATGCCAATACAGAGTGGTTCTTTGGATAATAATCCAACCGGTCTCTCCATATTAACAACGTTAAAATGGTCAAAACTTCGATAGTCTGTGATTTAACTATCGAATAAAAACAAGTGTGCAAACAACGATATTATTTCCAAATGGAAATTATATCGATCAAACATCATTTAACATTTATATCCTTATTTCATAAATCTACTTATCTCATGTTTCCCTATATTCAATATTTCTTATTTTCTACATTTGGAAAATACACGTTATTAACAATGGAAAACATTTCCATTTCTTGTTTTCTTTATTAGAAAACATTTCTGGTTTCTTCTTTGGAAAACATTTCCAAAGCTTCTTCATTGGACTTAGACAGATGTTTAAACAAACCATCGCGATGCCAACTCAAACCATTTCCTTTACTGCCAAACATTAACTATTCCTTAGTTAAAGAGAAGCCAATTAAGTTGGGGTAGAACTACCTCTCAGACCTTAACTGAACAACATTTCTAACTTTGAAATGGGCAAAGTTCACTTTGTATTCCATTTACTAACTTCCTTACTTAACCCTCCTTCGAATAGATCTCTATTTGATTTACTCTTTTCACTTAACTCTATTCGATTAACCCTAATCAATTAACTCTATTGGATTAACTCCATTTCATTTAACTCCTTTCAAATAAACTATATTCGATTAACTCATTTTACTTTCTTCGAGTAAACTATATTCGATTAACTCATTTTACTTTCTTCGAGTAAACTATATTCGATTAACTCATTTGCTTCTACTCTAATCGATTAAACTAACATCGATTAACTCCTTTTACTTTATTCTCAAATCGATTAACTAACATCGATTAACTTCTTTTTAACTTTAACACTAATCGATTAACTAACATCGATTAACTTCTTTTTAACTTTAACACTAATCGATTAACTAACATTGATTAACTTCTTTTTAACTTTAACACTTAATCGATTAACTAACATCGATTAACTTCTTTTTAACTTTAACACTTAATCGATTAACTAACATCGATTAGTTCCTTTTCATAAACTACGTTTTCCGTTACAACTATTCCCTTTTTTTTTATAACGTTTACTTACCGTTACAAATATTTCCTATTTATAACTTCTATTTACCGTTACAAATATTTCCTATTTATAACTTCTATTTACCGTTACAAATATTTCCTATTTATAACTTCTATTTACCGTTACAAATATTTCCTATTTATAACTTCTATTTACCGTTACAAATATTTCCTATTTATAACTTCTATTTACCGTTACAAATATTTCCTATTTATAACTTCTATTTATTTTCTAAATAAATATCCCTTTTATAAAACCGTGTTCGTTTTATAAATAATTCCTTTTATAAAATCCTGTGATTTTATAAAATTCCTTTATTTCAATATACATTGAAATAAATCCTTTTTTTACATCCCAGGGTCTTTTATGATATTTAAAATATCGAATAACAATGATCAACATCATTCCAACACACATAATCCATAACAGATTATATAACACATCATATATCAAAATATATGAAAACAGTAAAATAAATGTTGAGGAATCCAGTCGAATTCCTCCAACCTGTTTCCCTGCATCACAGATGTTAAACAATATAGATAACATCACTTTCAGTTCTATATGATATATTCTGTTAAACAGAATCAATATAGCAAATTTAACTAACTGACTAGCAGTTCAATCAAACAGTCAACATACAGTCAAACAGCCAATATCTAACAGTTCTAAAAATATAACATGAAATTATAAACTGTTCAAAGTTGGTGAGATTTACTCACTTTGGCAGTTCATCGTTAAAAATGATAAACTGTTGTTTGATCTGAATCAAACAATTTATTTCGCCGTAAATTCAAACGAGCCTCAGTCCACTCCCAGTCAGCTCCATTGGGTTGTTCTCGTCCATACGATCCTATCGGATCTTGTTTCGCTGAATTTTGTTTTCGTATGACCAAGATATGATATATATAAGTTAATACGTTATTCGAATTTAACTTAGGCTTAAATAATTAAAATATTGGGCTTTAACCTTATTATTATCATCGGCCCATTTAAACCTAATAAGCCCACTTCCTCCTTTCTTCCCAAATCAACATGCTCCGTCTGTTTCTCCTCAACACACACCATTGCGTTGCCTTGAACCATCACCCCCACCATCGTTCTTCACCGGAATATCGAACAGAAACCACCATCGTCATCTTCTTCGAAAGCCGTTCCTCCCCATACCCCTTTTGCCCCACTCGACGTCCTCGTCTAAATCGCGTCCGCCGCCCAATCCTGTACACGAGCGACACCAGTCGCAACCGAACCCATCCAAACTCCCACAAATCAACCTCCTCAACACCCCGACTTCAAATCCACACATCAAAACCAGCATTAATGCTTTAACGCCCCCAGAAATCGTAACCCTAGGTTTTCTGCCTTGTTTTTGCTGAACGGAAATTGGTGCCGCACATCTCACATTGGGCATCAACTCGAAGCCCTTTACTTGCCGAATCCATATGTATATATCATAAAATTTATAGAGTATGATTGAATTTTATTTTTTTATTTTTCTACTTTGGTTTTTATGCTGTAGGAAGAAAAAATGGGGGCGCGATATTTCGTTGACCTCAGAAATGAAATTAGGTTTTAGACAGGTAGGTGGTCTATTTATAGGGAAAGGGATTCAGATATTTTGCAAGATATTTTAGTTTTATATTCCTTTTATATTCGTTATTGCCTTCTAAAAATTCGTGTGATCACACACGATACCCAAAAATCACGAAACTGGACATGTAGCTAGAGTTCGACATTACGGTCCCAATGAAACTGGTTTCGTCGAATTCCGACTCCGTATGCTCACACAGCGTATTTTTAACCGTCGAAATACTGACTGTTTCTCACTCTAAAAATCCGTACGGCCACACAGTGACTCTAAAAATCACGAAACTTGACATCTAGCAATAATTTGACATTGCGGATCCAACAAAATTAGTTTCGTCGAATTCCGAGGTCGTTTGCAAAACTGGCTATTTTTAACGCTTTGAATGACCCATTTAAATATATAAATATATTTAAATATTATTAAATTAAATATAAATAAATTTATATTATCGTATATCTTCACACATGATATCGTCCAGCTCCAGAATATCATATCAGGATATACAGTTTGATATTTCAGATTCCCGATTACCTCGATATTTAGTTTTTTTACATTGAAAACCCTTTTATAACGTATATAAAGCGTTGCAAAATATAAAGGAATTTCATAGCGACTTTTCTGAAATTTGATTTGGTCGTACATCAAAATCTACACGACGAAATCCCGATTTTTCTCTTCCACTAGAAAGATATACTCCACCAGCTCCACACGTTTCTTGTTTCACAGAAATCCGGCTTAAAACGAATCCTGTACATTCAGTTGAAGTTCGAATCGCCAATTTACGAACTGCAGCGCCATTTCGAGCTCGTTTATAATTATATTATAAACTATACGTTCAACTGTTGACGATTGAATATATTCGTTATTCAAATTCAAATTACAAGCTGAATTACATATCACAGATGATTCAGTTCACACCATATCGCCATTTCAGCCAATTCTGATATTTCGGAATTAAATATATTTTTAATTTATTATTTTAATTAAATATTCATCATTATTTAATTCAACGACCATGTAATTCACTAACCTACCATTTATACAATTAAATAAATTAATCATAATACCTCTGCCAGTGCGGGTCATTACAGGTTGGGATTGGGAAATAAAATAAATAATTACTTCGGTGTGGTTCGCTAATCCCGACTAGTTTGGAAAACCATAATTTGGTTTGAAATGATATCCAAAGCAAGATCAAAGAATAAATTTTAAAGAATTTATCTTTGATAAAATTAATGGGAACCTTTCCCTAAGAACGTGAAATTTAGAAACTAACTGTAGGGTAGCTAAGAAGGATGGTTTCCTGGGTATTGATCTGTTGTTGGTTTCGGCCTTCGGGGTTAATATTTGGGGAATTGTTCTCTTGCTAATTTAAGGTTAGTGACTGCTGAATTGGAATGGGGCGTATGTTGTGTTTGTGTAACATTTGTTTATAATATACGCGGGTTGTTCGGAAAGGCCGGGTTTATACTCATTCTGAATAACCGATTCGACGATAAGTCGAAGATGATGACGGTGGTCGAAGACCGAAAGTCTTCACATCGTTTGGGTGATTACTGATGATCTTGATTGGGCTGTACACCCAAGATGAGGGATTCAGTTGGTGGTCGTCCAGACGTACTTGGAGATCGACGGATATGCGAGGAAAGTGCCTCTGGTTTCGTTCAGACCTAGAACGGACTAGTAAATGCATGGTGTGTCTGACATTGTATTCCTTTATATTGTATTCATTGATCTCTGCTAAATATATATATTGGTTTGGCGGCGGGGAATTTATTCTCTTGCTTAACGCCCTTCTCTGAGACATACGAGCTCAGAGGTTATATATTGGCAGAAATCAGTGGTACGATATGGATTGATAGTGTGGCATGCTGAGATGTAGTGATCCAGACTTTTGTTGAAAAGCAAAGTTTGATGGATGATGATCAAAGCGCAGCTTTAATATTGCATGGCTTTGTGTATAGCGTTGATTCGCGAGCCTCACACCCCGGTATGGTGGTAAACTGATGGTTTGATCAGTATGCTTTTTAGTGGATGGGCACCTTAGTGGTGTCGTGGATTCGGTCGACCGAGATGAGCTTAGTGCTCAGGGATATATAGAGTAAGAGGTGTTTTCTCTCGCTGGGACGTAAGCCGCGGTGATACTTTGGTCCTAAAAGTGCGGATGTGCAGACGGTGTTTTCTCTTGTTGGGACGTAAGCCGTGGGGAATTGCATTACGCGATCGATCTTTCGAATCAGGAGCCACCATGATGGAAATCCAATTTCCAATGCGTGTATTCCGGTTTTATTTGTAGAGCCTAGTATGGCGACATAGTGAGATGGGGCGCTTATGCCGTCTATGATTGATACTTATGATTTGAAGATGTTTTATACAATATGCACTTATAATAGTATCAAATGATTTGTTTTAAACGTATCAAGCATTCTTGGCTATTATAAGGTAAAAACCCTATCCTCCGGCTTGCGTTGCATTGTGTGATGGGACCTAGGTCTTATAATAGCTTCATTTTTCTTTATTTAGCATTGCGCTGTTGTTTTTGCACTGGTGTTCTTGGGAGGAAACCCGTTCCGTGTTATACGGCGTGGTCCCTTGATTTACTTTGAAAATAAAGATAAATAACTGTTTTAGTTCTCACACCAGTCCCATGACTGACCTGGAGTTTATTGTTTTAACCTAAACTCTGGGTGCCCCTATTTTCCACACGGGCAGCTAGTAGTTTTGGTTTTGCAGATTTATATTCACAGGATCCTGGTTTATAGCTGGAATGATATCCGGAAAGCTTTGTATTCGTATATCTCTTCTTGTTATGTATTGTATTATTTTCCGCTGCGATGTATTTATATGTAATTTAAATCTCTGATAATTTCTGTGTAATATTTATTCATACTCTGTATATTTTTGTATTCTGGTGGAATTGTTGTAATATACAATGAAATGTTCTCCCGTCTGCCTTTTTTTGTGGCTTGTTCTCGAACTATCCGCGCTTTCCTCACCGGGGAAGTTACGGGTTTTCACACATGACCCCCAAAAATCACGAAAATGGACATGTAGCTACTGTTTGACATTACGGTCCCAATGAAACTGGTTTCGTCGAATTCCGACTTCGTTTGCTCACACAACGTATTTTTAACTATCAAAATATCGATTGTTTCTCACATTAAAATCCCGTACGACCACATACTGACTTCAAAAATCATGAAAACTGAAATCTATAAATAATTTGATGTTGCGGATCCAACAAAATTAGTTTTGTCGAATTCCGACCTCGTTTGAAAAAGTGGCTTTTTTAAAGCTCTAAATAACTCATTTAAATATATAAATATATTTAAAAACATTTAAATTTAATTTTTAAAAATAAATATTATTGTATATATTCATAACAGAATATCATACTGCTACACTGGGATTTACAACTCGATATTTCAAATCCAGTGTTACTTCGATATTCGATTTATATTTAAAAATCCATTTTAAAATATATATAAATCAATATAAATAATAAAGGAATCCCATAGCGACTATTCTAAATTTTGTTTTGGACATAACTCAAAATCTATACGACGAAATCTCGATTTTTCTCTTACACTAGAAAAATATACTTCACCAGCTCCTAAAGTTTTTTGTTTCACAGAAATCCGATTTAAAACGAATCCTGTACATTCAGTTGAAGTTCAAATCGCCAAATAGCGAACTACCGCGCCATTTCGAGCTTGATTATAATTATATTATAATTATACGTTCAAACTTCCGTTTAAATAATATATTCATTATTCTAATTCAATTCTAAACTGAATTAAATATCACAGATGATCGAGTTCACACCATTTTGTGAATTCCACTATTTCTGACTATTTCAGAAATTAAATAGATTATTATATTATTTATTTTAATAAAATGTTCTATATTATTTAATCTTGGGCATTGTAAATAACCAAAACCATTATTTAAATAATTAAATAAATAAATTATATCACTGAAAAATGCGGGTCGTTACTGGTTTCTTGGGTGTTGATCTGATGTTGGTTTCGGCCTTTGGGGTTACTACCTGGGGAATTGTACACTTGCTAATTTATAGTTAGAGGCTGATGTAATGGAATATGATTTAGGTTTATTGTGAACTGTGTTTTAAATAACATTAGTTCTTTAACCCAGTTAAAGACAGATTCGACGATATGTCGACGACGAAGACGGTGGTTGAAGACCGGAGGTCTTCACATCGTTTGGATGATTATTGATGTCTTGATTAGGCTGTACACCCAAGCCGAGGTAATAAGTGGTGATCGTCCAGACGTACTTGGAGATCGATGAATATGCGAGGACCTCTCCCCTATATTGGACATATGGGGGAGGAATAAGGTTCCTCCTTGTGTGTCTGACATTGGATTTTATTCTGTGCTGATTGATTTATATTAAATATATATCTATTTGGCGGTAGAGAATTTATTCTCTTGCTTAACGCCCTTCTCTGAGACGTACGAGCTCAGAGGTTATATATCTATAGATATCAGTCGGATGGCATGAAGTGCCTGTATGGCATGCTGAGATGCAGTGATCAAGGCTTTTGTTGAAAAGCAGAGTCTTGTGGTTGACGATCAAAGCACGACTTTAATACAGCATAGCTTTGTGTATGGCGTTAATTCGCGAGCCTCACACCTCGATATGAGTCAAAAACGGGATCGTGACTGCAGGGAGCGAACAACGTTTCTTTCTAGCTATGTGTGGTGTCAGCATTTTACTCGCCCTGACATCGTTGTTATTTTACCTATGTGGCTGTTGGATTGCGAGGCGCCTCGGATATAGGTCCGATAGGACCGGGAAACGTGTGTTCAGGAATAACCAATCGTCAAACGTAACGGAGGATTGGCCCTGAAGATCCAATGGTTACCCAGAGTGTGTAGTCCTGAGACATTTGCTAGAGTGTCTTAAAGCGATGAGTAGCCATCCCTGGCCTCGACTCATGACGGAAATCCAATTTCCAATACGTGACATTTCGGTTTTGATTGTAGAGCCTAGTATTGGCGACATGATAGATGGTACCCATGTCGCCTATGATTTATACATTTATATTTGAAGTGTTTTTCATACACTTTACGCTATAATAGTATCAAAATAACTTGTTTTAAACGTACCAAGCATGTTTGGCTATTATAAGGGAAAACCCTATCCTTTGGCTTGCATTGCATTGTGTGATGGGACATGTCTTATAATAGCTTCATTTTTCCAAAAAGCATTGCGTTGTTTATTCTATGCACTAGTATTCTTGGAAGGAAACCCGTCCCATGTAATACGGCGTGGTCCTTTGAGTTACTCTCTTTTAAAGAAAATTTTTAAATAACTGTCTTAGTTCTCACACCAGTCACATGACTGACCTGGAGTTTATTGTTTTAACCTAAACTCTGGGTGCCCCTATTTTCCACACGGGCATCTAGTAGTTTTGGTTTTGCAGATTTATATTCACAGGATCCTGATTTACAGCTGGAATGATATTCGGAAAGCTCTGTATCCGTCTATCTCTTTCAGTTGTGTATTGTATTATTTCTCGGCTGCTATGTAATGTATTTTAATCTCTGATATTTATTGAATGTGTAATCTTTATTCATACACTGTATATTCTTGTATTCTGATGGGATTGTTGTAATAAGCAATGAAATGTTCTTTTGTTTGTGTTCTGATTCGTCTTGTTCTTAATTCAATCCGTTCTTTCCTTTACGGGGAAGTTCGGGTCGTCACAAATTTACTTATATATTGTGATATGAATGAGTATGAAACATTTTAATTTATACAGATAAGCATATTTACCATTATACGTGCACTCTTCGGATCTGCCCACTCATATCCTTCTTCATCGGTGTGCTCCACCGCATGTGTTTGTCTGAATACGTCTTCCAGTGAAGGATCTCTTCCGTGCTTTACAAATTAAGTAAGTATACAGTAATAAAATTATTAAAGATAAGACTGGATTATATACACTAAATTTTTATCTGAACATGTACTACAAAAATTTAAAATTCATACCAAATCCCTTCTGTGCTGTTGGAATGATTTTGAGCCACCACGATGTAGAGCAGGATTCTTTTCTCTATTTGCTTTATTTCCAGCTTCTACTTTCTATTAAATTTGATACACGATGATGTAACATAATTCAATCAATATTATAAATGTGAATATTATCATTAAATCTTATTTAGCATCTTCCGTGTCCCAGTACTTTTGAAAGTCTGCCCAAACATCATCACTCATAAATTGAGGTTTTTTTTTTCTATTTTTCTAGGTTCTTGAAATTGTCTCTCAATATTTCTTGCGCATCTTCATATTCCAATAACTCAAAAAAGTGGGCATGGCCTACTCCTCAACACGTACAACAGCCTGCATATTACATTTATTTTTAATTATTCCCAGTATATTAATTTTTAATATTAGTATAAAAAATACTTATTAATAAATCGGCTAGAATGACATTCTTGATATGTGCTAGGATACTATCCCAATGCGGCCTAGCACCCTGCATTCTACTTGTGTAAGACTACCTTGATACTTCTAAAATAAACTCCGATGGCTCAATCTTAAATCCCCTGTGCAGATGTTAATATAAAAGTTTCATATATTTTAAATAATCTACATTGAAATAAATTTGAACATTTACCTGGCTCTCTTAGGAACAATCTCCGCAACTCGGCGAAGATCTGGCACTGAGCTGCTCGGACCTGCTCCTGATCCTGCTCCAGGAGATAGCAAAGGAGTAGGCTGAGATGTACGCTTCGATCGTCGTCTATCGCCAGACATATCTGTTACAATCATATAATGTGCATACAAAATAACTTGAATTATTAACATCATCCAACATTATCATTACATAAATCATACTAGTACAAAACGTAAGTAAATTCATAGCCAAGAACAATCAACATCATTATTATTACATAGCTCAGAATAGTACATAAATAACTTAAGTACATAACATCAGTCTTCATCATCTTCGGATCCAGACTCGGTCTCATACTCTATATCGTTTTCATCAGTACTTACAAATGCATCTACTAATACATTCGCTTCATCATTCAATCACCCAACATCAATGTCATCAACTATTATTATTTCAGTATTTGGCTCAAAATCCGCTTGATATGCTGCTTCGTCTGGAATATTATTTCCATCAAATGTAAATCCTGCCTTTATTTTAAAAACAGTCCACCAATCTACTTTATCTTTTTTTTAAGGATGGATACGGAGCAAAATAGATTTGTAATGCTTGCTTAGCTAACACAAAAGGATCATACTTATAGTAATCCGACATATGCCTTATTTTGATTAGCTTATAATCTTTGTGCACGTTGATTCCAGAACCAGGAACATTGCTAAACCAGTTGCATTTGAACAGATAAATTTTCTCTATGGGCTGAACATAATATGTCAACTCTACAACATGCGCTAAGATGTGTAAAAATCTTTTATATGCTCCTTTGGATCATTGCTACCTTTGACAAATACATCGTTGTTATACGTTAATTTTTCAGCTCGGTAGTCATTGGTGTTGAATTTAAATCCATTGACAAAGTATATTGGATGAGTTTTGACATTTCTTTTTGATTCGATAGCAAGATGTTGTAATCCTTCGTTAACAACACATTTTTTTGGATCATGAACATAGTCTGAAAACCATCGAGTGAGTTCTGTACTGAGATCACCAGATGGATGTTGTGATTCGTAAATACTGTATATATGTGTTATGTTCATTTTTTATTAATAGAGACAAATAAATATATATGTACATATAATTGAATTGTACATGAATTTAGAATTACCTGACAAATGGTGCGACTTCCGCACAATTTAACATAACATATGTGTGTGCCACATTGTAGTCTTTATTGCTTAACCATATTTCCACACATTTTCCTGTAGGTCTTCCATGTTGTCTAAAACTAGATAACATTGTTTGAGAAGACTTCTTCTCAATGACTTGTTCATTACGGGGAACAGTTACAAAAGACAAGTTCACATCTTCACTAAAGTAATGAGAGAAAAAAAAAATGAGGCTTCTTCTTCAAGGTACGATTTGCAAATCGAACCTTCTACTCGAGCTTTTTCCCTAATTTTTTTCTTCAAATGATTCAAGTACCTATAATAAGATTAATTTAATTTACAAGTTGGTACAATAATCTAAGTTGTAATCTATCGCGATTATTGAAATTATATATAAAATTACCTCTCGAACGGATACATCCATCCATACTGGACTGGACCACGAAGAAGTGCTTCGGACGGAAGATGAATAGGTAAATGCTCCATTACTTTAAAAAAAACCAGGTGGAATTATTTTCTCGAGTTTGTAGAATTATTTTCTCGAGATTGTAGATCAATATAGGGATTTCTAGTTCAAGCTTATGTAGACGGTCTACCTTTAACGTCATTGAACAAAGTTGTTTATAAAACAAATTTAATTCTGTTATAACACTCCAGATTTTTGTAGGCAACAGTTCCTTGAAAACCACATATAAAAAGTAATCCATCATGATATGGCATTCATGGCTTTTCATTCCACTCAATTTACTGTTTTTAAAGTCCATACATCTACGGAGGTTTGAAGAAATCCCATCAGGACATTGTAATCCTTCCACCCACTTTAGAACGAGTTTTACTTGCCTATTGTCTAGCTCAAAGCATGCTTTCGGTTTTTTATTTTCGTCATACAAGTGCAGCTCCGGCCATTTACAAAAGTGTAATATATCGCGTCTCGAATTCGCATCGTCTTTGGTTTTACCCTTTACATTCAAAATTGTATTAAAAACGTTATCAAAAACGTTTTTTTCATCATGCATCACCTCAATATTATGCCGAAGTTTTAGATTTTTCCAGTAAGGTAACTCCCGAAATATACTTTGTTTGCACAAATTATGAATGTTCGATTTACTTGGAATTTCAACCTTCTCTCTAGTTTCATGTATCTTTAGGTACTCACTTACAACTTCATATATCTCTTCACTTGTCGAAACTTTAGGCGGTAGCATAGTCTGTAACAACCTGGATTTTTAGAACCAATTAAAAATTTTATTTTAGAAATTTTAATGAATTTTGAATAATTTATTTTAAATAATAACGACTAAAAATTTATTTAAGTCAAAGTTAGAACGAATAATTTTATTTTAATTATACAACGAGCCTAAAATGGTGCGGTAGTTTGAAAATTTGATTTTAAATTTCAACTGAATATACAGAATTCAAATAAATCGGATTTCAGTAAAACTAGAAATATTTGAATCTGTTTAATTATATATTTCTAACGAATGCGAAAAATCCAAATTTCATAATGGGAATTGAATGTTATGTCCAGTTTAAAATTTAAAATAGCCGCTATGCAATTTATATATATTTTAATATAATAAATAGCCATTTTGCAAACGACCTCCATTTTCGAAAAAACCTCTTTTGTTGGATCTGGAACGTCAAATTATTGCCAGATTCCAATTTTCATAATTTTTGGAATTAATATGTGAGCATGGAAAAAGAAAACGTGTTTTGTCAAATTCAGCTGAATTGGATCGACCAGAAAATGGCCATTTTTCAAACGGTCTCCAAATGCGATGAAATAAGTTTTGTTAGGACCGTATCGCCAAAACAAAGTCAGAAATAATTTTTCTATAATTTTTGGAGTCAGTATGTTGCCCTGGTAAATAAAAATGTACATTTAAATTCAATATATATATCGATTTATATTTTAATTTTGATCAAAACAGTCGAATTGGCTTACGAAACATACCCCATTGTATTCGGAATGGAGGTTTTTGGTTAGGGTGATAGTCGTTGGAGTTCATTTGGAGTTCATGACATTAAACAGGTAATTCAGGAATTAAATAATATTAAATTAAATAATATAGCCTAATCTCCTATCAGATTTTTGCCGCCACCACTTTCTAAACCAAATGGCCAAAACGCTCTGATTCAAATCTACTAAGATCTCCAAATCCGCTCATCGATTCAAGGAACTTTCTAAGGCAAAAACGATCAGCTCTTCAAACTCTATCTTCCCAATGGCTGTGATCTAAAATCTCGAAGCGTGGTGGTTGATTTTGAGCTGCAAACAGCAGTAGTTCGTGAAGGTTTTTAGCCCTGTACTGAGCATCGAACTCGACACCAAGGGGGGAGTGGAAAGAAGGCGCGACAGTGGAGGTTTGTGGGAAGTCTGATGGAAGGCCAACGGCCCTAGGTGGCTGGTGGAGGCGATTTTTGAAGTCGACATTTGGGTTTTTTACGAGTCAGGCTAAAACGATGAAGACGTGTTTTTTTGCAAAAGGTGATTAACTAATTTAATTAATTAGTTTATTAAATAATTTAGTTTCATTTATTAACGTAATTAGCATTAATATTTTTCAGGTTTTTGAAAAATGTATAAAGCATTGATTTATTTTCAGTTTTAAAAATAAATTAATATTGAAATGAAAATGTGTTATTATTGTTTTATATATAAAGCATTGTAATAAAAAAGTTTGATTTTAAAAAATATATATAGCATAATAAAAATGGGATTTTTTTTATATACATAGCTTAAGTAAAAATATGATTTTTAAAATATATGTAGCGTAATAAAAATGGGAATTATATATATATATATATATATATATATACAGCTTATGTAAAAATGTGATTTTAAAATAAAAAAACAAAAAATAGCTTTGTATTAAAAATATGGATTTTTATAGAAATAACTTTGTAAATTAAAAATATGATTTTTATAAATAACCTTGATTTAAAAATGTGGTCTTTATATATATATATATATAGCTTAAATAAAAGTATGTTTTTTATTATAAATGAATTTGTTTTAAAAATATAATTTTTTTAAATAGAAAGAGCATTGTGTAGAAATTTAATTTTTATATAAAATACCATTATTTATCATTATTGTTGAATAAATCCAATGTATGAAATCCATATAACTGAAATTATATGGTAATTGATTTAGTCGCATTCCGATTCAGAAATAAAGAATATTTTAAAATAAATAATATTTTAAAATAAAGAACATTTTAAAATAAGGAATGTTTTAAAATAATGTATATTTCATATAAAATATTCATGTGTTGAATAAAATGTTTGAACAATAAAATTATCATTTTATTGAATGTATAAGCTATTTAAAATATCCATGTGTTGAATAAAATGTTTGAGCAATAAAATTAGTTATACAGTAAAACGCCATTTTTAACCCGAACGGGTTTATCGATCAATTTTATTCATTTTATAATGAATATCGAAAAGAAGTGATTTCAAAATCTATTATTTTGAAAATATTATCATTTTATTATTATAATGATATAGAATATTCAATTTTGATTTAAAATTGGAAATGAAGTTGAAATCGTTTTAAAACAAATTTATAAATATTTTATAAAATACGTTTTAAATGGAAATCGATGAAATAATATATATATATATATGTATATATATATATATATATATATAATGGCCTAAATGGAATGCGCCGCGCAGCGACTGTTCGTGAATTTCGACCATTAACTTTAAATTGATGTAACGGGAGATTCGACTGTCAGATTCTCCTAAAACTGGAACCGTTGAGTTCGTATCGAAAAGAGATCTCCAATAAATAAAAGAAATTTGAAATCTAATAGTTATATTTGGAATTATATCCAAATCAAATTTGGAAAATGTCGCTATGGATGCAGTTCGGTGGCCGTTATTGGAAACCGATTGTACGGGCCTTGATAAAATTATAAAAAATTTGGGAAAATTAAATAAAATCATAATAAGTGATTTGAAAAGATTTTGGGTGAAAAATTCCAATTTTATAAAGATAAAAATATATTTTTATCGAAATGAACTATTTATTAACTAGTATAATAATCCAATGTTTTTAAATAATAAATAAATTGAGTTTGAAATGGTTTTAATATAATCAAAATTTTCCAACATTAAAATTGGAATAGATTTGTATAGAAATTATCTTCGGAATATTTCGATATTGGATTCCGTGATTATACGGATATTGTTGAGGAATTTGGAAGATATATATATCGTTATTCCCAATACGATATTTGTTGATTTCAGAATTTGATATTGAATATAAGCCAATATAATTTCTATTCAGAGCCTTTTATTTAATGTCAAATTGGATTTGTCGTGAATGGTGTCTTCAATAACACTGTTCTTAAACCCCGTATGAAAAGAATACATCTTCTAAATAAGATTATTAGAGTTTCCAGTTATATTTAGTAATTGGAATAAAATGAAACGTGAATTGGGTTATTGTGAACTGTGTTTTTAACGACATTCGTTCTTTAAACCGATTAACATTGAAATATAATTTGGAATTTATAAATCTTATTTTTAGATTTAAATGTAAATTTTCCAAAGTAAAGTTTCCCAATTTAATATATTAAATTGGAATTGAATGGGATTCGATTTGGTAATAACCGAGATGAGCTTTTGTAAAAGAAGACCATTACTATATATGGAATTTAAAAGGCCTTGCCGCTATTCCATTTATATTATTAGTCTAATATGGAATTTATATCGATTATACACTGTTATGATTTCCGTGTAGATTCCATATTTAATGGAAGATGATTTTGGGTTTATCGTGAACTGTGTTTTAAATCATATTGGTTCTTTAACCCAGTTAAAGACAAGATTAATTTCATGAACTTGAATAATCATAAAAAAATGATTTTTGACATTAAAACTAAACTAGAGTTTTAATGAATCTTTAATTAGATTAAAATGCGAAAGAGATAATTAAATTTATCGAATTCTTGAAATGATCGAAAATGGAGTACCGCCATTTTTACACTAGGAGGTAGTTAAACCTATAATTAGATTTAAACGGGAAATGGTAATTAAATTTACCGATAATGCAGTGGGTGTTAGATATGGAGTACTACCAGTTTTGCTCCATGGGATGAATAGGTTGGGATTGGAAAATTGTAACGACCCGTATTTTTATGGAAAAATTATTAATTAATTTAATTATTTAAAATAATGGTTTGGTAATTTAAATGGTTATTTAATTAAATAATATTGAATATTTAATTAATATATATAATATAAAAATATATTATAATTTCGAAATAGTAAAAAATAGTTGAATTCACAATACAGTGTGAATTGGATCATATATAAGGTATAATACATATTAGAATTGAATTAAATAACGAATATATTATTTAATCGACGTTAGAATGTATAAATTATAATTTAATTATAATCGAGCCCGTAATGGCGCGGTAGTTCATTATTTGGCGATTTGAACTTCAATTGTATATACATAATCCATTTTAAATAGAATTTCTATGAAACAAGAAACGTTCGGAGCTAGTGAACTATATTTTTCTAATGGAAGAGAAAAATCGAGATTTCATTGTGTAGATTTTGAGTTATGATCAAATCAAATTTTTGAAAGTCGCTATGGAATTCCTTTATAATTTATAACGATATATTTATATTATAAATGGATTTTCAATATATACTGAATACTGATTTAATCTGGATTTGAAATGTCGAGTTATATATTCAGATAGGAATATTTTTGAGCTGTATTATATTCCATGTGAATATATATACGATAATATTAATTTATTAATATTAAATTTAATTATTTTAAATATATTAATATTTAAATGGGTTCATTTAGAGCTCTAAAAATAGCCATTTTTGCAAACGATCTCCGTTTTTGACGAAACTAATTTTGTTGGATCCGGAATATTAAATTATTGTTAGATTTCAATTTTCGTGGTTTTTGGAGTCAGTATGTGGCCGTATCGAATTTTAATGTGAAAAACAGTCGATATTTTGACGGTTCAAAATACGCTGTGTGAGCAAACAGAGTCGGAATTTGACGAAACAGGTTTCGTTGGGTCCGTAATATCGAACTGTAGCTGCATGTCCATTTTCATGGAATTTGGATATTGTATGTGACCGCATGAATTTTTAGTGCCGAGTACAAATAACGGTTGGTTAAAATTAAATATAATAATTGAATATAAAATTATATATTTACCTTATATATACCCCTTAACATTTCCCTAACCTAATTTCATTTCTTCCTCTGGTCAAAAACATGCGCCACCTTTAGTTCTTGTTAAAACGTGAAGAAAGCCCAATTCAAAAGTCAAAAGAAAATCAAAACAAGATCTATAAATTCCAAAATATATATGTATGGGTTTGGATTAAGGTCCTCTACGGTCTGATGTAACTTGTATGTGGTTCAGCGACTGTATTCTTCACAGAAAAATTTCCAGTGAGAGTCATTGAGCAACTAGGGTTAGTGAAACCGCGAATCGAAGTTTTTATCTACGTTTTTGGTATTTTATTTGGATTCAGGAGATCGATTAGGGGTTGCGTGAAATTTGTGGGATTTAAAAAAAAAGTGTCGATACTGGATACTATGTCGAGAGTTTTGAGGCCAAGGACGGAATCCATTCAGGTGAGGCGAGCTGATGGGTTTTGGTATGGAAGGAAGGAGTAAACGATGAAAACCAGTTTGGCACTCTCAGTTTGGGTGTTGGTGAACTAACGGAGGAGAATGGAGGCTTTAACCTGTGGAAATGGAGGACGAGTGACGAGCGGGTGTTTCTGTGTGCTGATGGGAGAAGAAGTATTAAGGTGTTGATTATCGTTAAGTATGTTCAATTAGAAATTTGATATTTATTTATGATGAAGAGTTTGAAATTTGCATTGGTTAAAATGGGATTTTAGAAGGTGAATTCACTCGTTCATGGAGAAGAATAGTAGAACAGACACAAGATTTTTAACTACAGGAAGAAGGATACGGTCAGTGTTTTGAAGGAAGTGGGTAGGTCGATGTTGATGGTGAGGCCCAATTTGATAAGGAATTAACCAAGACTTAGTTTAAAATTTTATTTAAATGTTTATAAATTTGCAAAATACATAACTACCTCATACGTGATCAGAATTTGATGAAACAAGATCCGTTGGGATCGTATGGACGGGGGCTATGCAATGGAACCAACAAGGAGTGAATTGGAGCTCATTACAATTTATAGCGAAATAAATTGTCTGTCTGAATCAACCAACAGTTATCGTTATTTAACAATGACTGTCCATGTAACGACCCGGATTTCGCCCAACCCCAATCGATCGCAAGATCGATTAAGACCGTTCGAAACCCGCGTACATTAACTTTGGGCATACAACACATCAGAACAACAACACAGACTTTTATAACATCAATAATAAATGTTACATCAGAGTATAGAATATATCAGAGTACATCGATAAATAATACAGTGGAAGATACATTTAAAATAAATTAAATACATTGCATCGGAACTAATCTCAGCGGAAAGCCATCAATATTCTGGACCCAGCTTCCGACTTCAAACCAGGATCCTGCTTAACTATATCTGCAAAAAGCTACTCGACTGCCCGTGTGGAAAGAGGGCACCCGAGTTTGCAAAGTGAAACAAACTACAGGTCAGTCGTGGGACTGGTGTGAGAATTCTTAACTTAACTTATCTAATAAGTAGGCCAATCACAGGACCATGCCGCTAATGCGGAACGGGTTTACTCCATTGGATTGCCAGTGCATAAATAAAGTAAATCGTCAAATAACGCAATGCTTGTTTTAGAAAAATGAAACCATTATAAGACCCAGGTCCCATCACACAATGAACGCACACCAGAGGATAGGGTTTTACCTTATAATGGTCAAAAGATGCTTGATATGTAAAAACGATATTATTATTAGTGTGTATATATATATTTAAAACATTTCAATATAAATGTATTAATCTTAGACGGCATAGGTACCATATACTATATCGCCATATATAAGTTTACAATCAAAATCGTAATGTCGTATTGGAAATTGGTTTTCTGTCATGAAATCGAGGCTAGGGATCGTCCTCTTCCGATTCGAGACACTCCAGCAAATGCCTCAGGATCCCCCGCAGTGAACCCTTGGATCTTTAGGGCAGGTCCCCACCTAACGGTAGTGGATTAATTATGCCTGAACACACGTTTCCCGGTTCCTATGAACCTATAGTATGACCATTTCTGGCCTATAAAAACCCGAGGTACCTCAATCCAAAATCCACATAAGTAAAATGTCGGGCCGTGTTAAAACCCAAACACCACTAGCTAGAAAGAAACATGTGCACTCCCTGCAGTCCTAATCCCATTTTTGACTCATACCGGGGTGTGAGGCTCGCGAAGTCACGATATACACAAAGCTATGCCTAAGAAGACTGTTCTTTGATCATCGTGATGATTATTCAGAATGGGTTAAACCCGGTCTTTCTGAATAACTCGCGTATTTTATGATTAAAAACAAATATTGGAAAAAAAACACACATTTCGTCACATTCCAACTCCGAGTATTCTTTTAATAAGATATTCGATTTAAAAGATTCTCATTAATTTTATCAAAGATAAACACTGAAAATAAAATTTATAAATCAATTTCCGAAATATGGAATTTCACAGAAATCAAATCAATACATAATCGATATAGATTTCTGTATCAGACTAATAATATAAATGGAATAACGGCAAAGCCTCTTAAATTCCATATATAATATCGGTCTTCTTTTACCGAAGCCCATTCCGATTATTACCAATCGAATTTCCACTTAATTCCAATTTAATATATTAAATTGAAAACTTGGTTTTTAGAAAATGCCTTTTTAAATCAAAAATATATATTCATAAGTTCCAAATAATAATTTCAATGCAAATTGGATTAAAGGACAAATGTTGTTGAAAACAACGTCCATGATAAATCCACTTCACACATCAATTTATTTCATATCACAAAATATAATTGCAAATACTAGTAATCTTTTAAAAACATATTTTAAACTAATCATAAAAATATTCTTTATATAAAGACTCTAAATGAAAGGTATGTTTTATATTACGAATTCTTTCTTTTACAAATATTCTTTGTTTTAACATATAGTTGATTAAAAATATATTATGAAAACGTATGCACTTTATATAAAAAGGATTTCCAATGTAAAAATATCATTATTTTAAAGAACACCTGAATCGAAATGCGACTCAAACATTTGCCATATAATTTGGATTATATGGATTTCACACACATCATATATATGATAATAACAGTATAATCATCAAGTCATCCATTACATCCAAAGTGTAATTTCCACTGTGTAAGCGTTAAAATTAAATAATAACGCTCATCGCAGCCTGTCGATCTAACGATCAACATACAACTAAAAATTGGGATTAGTGTATATAAATTTTTCATCCCATCACCCGTGTGGGGTTTCAACCAACGAACAAATGATAAACTAATTTGTGCACTTGGGCGATGTGTGAAAATTATCGTCCCAATCACATACACAAGTCGGGTAACTTGTGAATGGAAGTGTAATACACAATACATATAATGATGACTAGAAAATATCTCTATTGCAACGAATGAATAAGCATAATAACTTTGTCCCTATTGACAATTTCTATTTTGCTAATTTAAACTCTAAAAAAAATATGGTTATTTTGTTTTGGTAATTCTAATGAGGCAAAATGATAAATATTTTGATTTAACTAACCTATCTTGACAAGTATATATCTTGCCAAACATATACATATATATATATATATATATATATATCCATATATAAATTGCCACAACTAATTCATTTTGACAAAAATGAATATTTCTGACAAATTGTATAATTTGGTTTAACTAGTATAAATTGACTAAAATGACTAATTATTTTAACTAATGTAAATTAACAAAAATTAATAATTGTTTTTAACTAATATAAATTTAACGAAATGAATAATTTATTTTCCAATTCTAAGAAAATATGCCAATGCTATATTTTGTTTTATTCTTTTAATTTAGACAAATGAGTGTTTTTGTCTATTTTACTCTAATGATAAAAATGTAGATGTTTAGTTATTAAAATGTAACTTTTAAATCCTAACCTTTATTTCAAACAATCTTTATTCATATAAAAATTATAAATCAAGAATAAAATTTTAAATCTGATGGTTTGTTTGCATTAATGAATTGCAAACAAAGATGAACTTTATTTTAAGGTTTTGTTTGCAACAAGGAATGCAAATAACAAATGTAACTTTTACTTTTATTTAAAGGTATATTGAGTGAATGTAAAAAGAACCTCATTTCCCATGTGTATTTACATTATTGAATGTAAATAAAAGAAACAAATTTTATTTTAAAAAAGAGTATTTTCATTTATGAATGCAAACAAAGAATAGTTTTGTTTTTAAACTATATTTACATTAGTGAATAAAAATAAAAGAACAAAATTTATTTACAAAGTATATTTTAAACAAATTCTATTAAATGTGTAGAAGTGTGCACATTTGTGTTGGTAAATGTAGATAAAGAAAATAGACTATAGTTACATTGAATATTTGCATTGCTAAATGCAAATAAAAGAATAAACTTTAATTTCAGTGCATATATATATATATATATATATATATATATTGATAAACGCAAATGAAAGAAATTAACTTTATTTTCAATATATATATGTATTTGCATTGGTGAGTGCAAATAAAAGAATAAAATTTAATTTCAAAATATATTTACATTTTTGAACACAAAATAAAGAACAAAACTTTATTTTCAATATATGTTTTATTTTCTAGTTTTATTTGTGTTGTCGAGCACAAATAAAAATGTACTTTTATTTTCAAGTTATATTTGCATAGGTAATTCCAAATAAAAGAACAAACTTTATTTTCAGTAATCAAGTTTTGACAAAAATGATACTTTCAATTCAATAATCAGATTTTGACAAAAATGAAAATTTCAATTCAATAGTCAAGTTTTGACAAAAGTGATATTTTCATTTCACTAATAAAGTTTTGGCCAAAAATGTTCACTAATAAAGTTTGGCCAAAAATGTGATCTTTTTTTTTTTCAATACTTATGCTTTAACCAAAATGTTATTTCTATTTCAATATTAATTATATTGAAAATGTAATCATTCTACTTCAATTTTAATTACATAAAAAAATGTAATCATTTTATTTCAATTTTGATTACATTGAAGAATGTAATCTTTTTAATTTATTTCTAATTACATTGAGAATGTAATCTTTTTGATTTATTTATAACATTTCAACAAAAACAAATAAAAAGGATAACTTTGTTTTTCGACAATTCTATCATACACAATTTTCATATGAATCATTCTTTACATTAAAAATGAGATTTTTCAATGTTTCATGTTTCCATTCCAAATAGATGAACATTTTTAACCTATTCTATATATACGGTAAAAATGTAAATTTTATCGTTAACAAGGTTTCAATTCAAACAAATGAACGTTTTTTGTTTTTATTGTAATTCATAAACCGTGTTCCAAATGTAAACAAACAAAAACAGGATTTTTATTAGTTAGCCAAATTCTGTCGTAGTAAAAATATATTCTATTTGTTGTTCATATTCTATTGTAAATAAACAAATAAAAAGAATATTTTATTTGTCGTTCAAATCTAATTGCAAAGTAAACAAATAAAAGTAAGGTTTTATTTGTTGTTCATTTTCTGTTGCAAAGTAAACAAATAAACAAAAGTAAAGTTTTTATTTTGTCGATCAAATACTATTGTAATATCAACAAATAAAAATTAGTTTTTATTTGTCGATCAAATTCTATGGTTCATCTCAAAATAATAAAAATAATATTTTTTTAAATAAACTAGAATAAACAGATCTGAATAAAATATGATTTAAATCTAAATTTAGATTTATTTTCTAATTACAAGTAAAATTCACCCATATATTAAATTCAACGCCGATCTAGCATATCATGCACAACAAAATAAACCACCAACCACAAATCAACCATTCATACATCACAGAACATTACAGATCTGAATCACATCACAATACAATTATTTTTAACGCAAGAAAATAATTTATAATTAATTAAATAATAAAATTCCGAATTCTCACAGTCGTTGAAGATTTTGGCCAAAATTCAAACTGGTCAGAATGGTCCCGTTTCAGTCTCAACGCGTTCTATTCGCTGTTACGATTCCAATGCTTCCGAAATCGTCGAATTCTGAGTTGAAATGGATCGGTTATGGTTAAATGAAATTTTAAAAACAATTTAAATTAATTAATTAATAAATTAATAAATTAGTCAGGTAATTACCCTTTCTTCTTCCCTCAGAAATACGGCCGTATTCCTTTTCCTATTGTTCAAAACTAGGGTTCGGGATTGCAACCACTACAGGAGTCGAGGAGCTGATCGACGGGCGTCACGATGGGGAGCTCGGAGAGTCGCACGAGGGGGGGTGTTCGGCGCAGCTCAGTCGAGCTCTGGGGGCCCCACGGCGGCGAGATGCGGCAAAGTTTGGGGAGTTGGGGTGGCTGCTAGGGGCAATTACAGGGGTGATGACCGTACGGATGTGAAGGTGGTGGAAAGGGCTTCGATATGGTGTATGTGAGGGGTTCTAATTCGAAGAGATGGAGGAGAGATTAGTGGAGGAAGTTTGGAGGTCATGGGCCATTGATTTGGGGGGTGGCGGCGGCAGAAGATGATGAATAGTGTATTAGGGTTTAATCTCCTATTATTTATAATATTATAATGTATTTTTGCAATAAAATCGATATCTTCCAAACCGGTTCAATTTCAGTCCAGCAGAAAGTGACCCTAGCCAATAGCCCATATTCCGGATCCAATGGGGCAGGTCCCGTCAGCCCAAACTGCTGTCTGTGGCCTGTATTATTTAATTTAATATTTAATTCTTTTATTAATTTAATTCATCTGCATAAATAAATTCACCGAGGCCACAAACAGACTCAGAAAAATCCAAAAAAAAAATACATTTGTCTATGTTATGACGATACGGTCCTAACAAAATTAATTTCGTTGAATTCTGACACTGTTTGAAAATTGGCTATTTTTAAGGCGTTTAAATTTAACTAAAATAGTCAAATCACATTTTCTCTCGCCACGCTCACGTATTAATTCGAAAAATTCTGAAAATTGAAACCTAGCAATAATTTGACATTCCGATTCAAACAAAAGTGGTTTCGTCGAAAACGGAGGTCGTTTGAAAAATTACTATTTTTAAGGCCAATATATTTAATATTAAAAATACATTTTTAAACAAATAATTTCCGAAACTCAAAATATATAAGTGTTTACTGTTTTTCAATGCAGAAACGTCATTCCAAACTCAATGGAAGTGGTTTCGAGTCGAAATTCCTTCATATGTGAAAAGTAGCCTTTCGGGCCATATATATAATATATATAAATTCTACAGCGACCTTTCTAAAAATTGAATTGGCCATAACTTTTGATTTCCGCTATGAAATTTCAATTTTTCAGATTCGTTAGAAAGATATGGTTAAACAGATTTAAATATTTCTGGTTTCACTCAATTCTGGTTTATTTTGAGTCCTGTACATTCAGTTAAAGTTCAAAATCAAATTTTCTAACTACCGCGCCATTTCTAACTCCTTTTATATTTAAACTAAATTTATTCGTTCTAACTTTTATAAAAATGAATTCTAGCCATTATTATTTAAAACAAATCACTTTATATTTTCAAAATTCATTAAAATTTTCTAAAATAAATTTTTTAAATTCGTTCAGAATTTGCCGGTTGTTACAATCTCCCCCACTTAAAATCTTTTCGTCCTCGGAAAGGAAATGAAGCTAAAGTTGTTTATTTAACTAATTTAATTTTCATTCTTTAATTGTTTTGTAATCTTATTAGTTGAACTCATATTCACACAACACAATCATCAATCAATTAGTTGATTAAATTTTCAAAAATATATAACTTTTATATATTCAAAAATCATATTTTCTAAAATCGAACTATATATAACAACAAGTAAGTTAATTATGAAATCTTCTTCACTCTGACTCGTTCTAGGACATTGCTAACCCCATCTCTAATGAGTAGTCTTATTCTAGGATACTGCTGATCCTGTCTCTAATGAGTATTCCTATTGGATATTACTAATCCAATCTCTGATGAGTCTTCTGTTTAGTTCTAATGAATTGTATCCCAAAGATTTGAGCTAACCTGGCTATGATACCAGCTGTAACGACCCGGATTTCGCCCAACCCCAATCGATAGCAAGATCGATTAAGACCGTTCAAAACCTGCATACGTTAACTTTGGGCATACAACACATCAGAACAACAACATAGACTTTTATAACATCAATAATAAATGTTACATCAGAGTATAGAATATATCAGAGTACATCGATAAATAGTACAACGGAAGATACATTTAAAATAAATTAAATACATTGCAGCGGAACTAATCTCAGCGGAAAGCCATCAATATTCTGGACCCAGCTTCAGAATTCAATCCAGGATCTTGCTTAACTATATCTGCAAAAAGCTACTCGACTGCCCGTGTGGAAAGAGGGCACCAGAGTTTGCAAAGTGAAACAAACTACAGGTCAGTCGTGGGACTGGTGTGAGAATTCTTAACTCAACTTATCTAATAAGTAGGCTAATCACAGGACCACGCCGCTAATGCGGAACGAGTTTACTTCATTGGATTGCCAGTGCATAAATAAAGTAAATCGTCAAATAACGCATTGCTTTTTTAGAAAAATGAGACCATTATAAGACCCAGGTCCCATCACACAATGCAACGCACACCAGAGGATAGGGTTTTACCTTATAATGGTCAAAAGATGCTTGATACGTAAAAATGATATTATTATTAGTGTTTATATATATATTTAAAACATTTCAATATAAATGTATTAATCTTAGACGGCATAGGTACCATATACTATGTCGCCATATATAATTTACAATCAAAATCGTAATTTCGTATTGGAAATTGGTTTTCTGTCATGAAATCGAGGATAGGGATCGTCCTCTTCCGATTCGAGACACTCTAGCAAATGACTTAGGATCCCCCGCAGTGAACCCTTGGATCTTCAGGGTCGGTCCCCACCTAACGGTAGTCGATTAATTATGCCTGAACACACGTTTCCCGGTTCCTATGAACCTATAGTATGACCACTTCCGGCTTATAAAAACCCGAGGTACCTCAATCCAAAATCCACATAAGTGAAATGCCGAGTCGTGTTAAAACCCAAACACCACTTGCTAGAAAGAAACGTGTGCACTCCCTGCAGTCCTAATCCCTTTTTGACTCATACCGGGGTGACAGGCTCGCGAAGTCACGATATACACAAAGCTATGCCTAAGGAGATCGTGCTATGATCATCAACCACAAGGCCTGCTTTTCAACAAAGCCTTGATCATTTGCATCTTAGCATGTCACATTTCCAGACACTACCATATTATTGATCATCTACCAATATATATATATATATATATATATATATATATATATATAACCTCTAAGCTCATACGTCTTAGAGAAGGGTGATAATTAAAGAATAAATTCTTCACCACCAAACAGAAACATATAATCAGCAGCGTTCAACAAATACATTAGAAACGAATACAATATTAGACACGCAATCCATTTACAAGTCCGCTCTGGGTCTGAGCGAAACAACGTGTCCGTCGATCTCCAAATGTGTTTGGACGATCATTACCAAATACCTTGCCTTGGAAGGCCAATCCCAATTCAAGATACCAGTCATCATCATCCCAACGATGTGAAAACCTTCGGTCTTCAATCACCGTCTGCATCTTCGACTCTTGATCGTCGTGATGATTATTCAGAATGGGTTAAACCCGGTCTTTCTAAATAACTCGCGTATTTTATGATTAAAAACAAATATTGGAAAAAAACACACATTTCGTCACATTCCAACTCCGAGTATTCTTTTAATAAGATATTCGATTTAAAAGATTCTCATTAATTTTATCAAAGATAAACACTGAAAATAAAATTTATAAATCAATTTCCGAAATATGGAATTTCACAGAAATCAAATCGATACATAATCGATATAGATTTCTGTATCAGACTAATAATATAAATGGAATAACGGCAAAGCCTCTTAAATTCCATATATAATATCGGTCTTCTTTTACCGAAGCCCATTCCGATTATTACCAATCGAATTTCCACTTAATTCAAATTTAATATATTAAATTGAAAACTGGTTTTCAGAAAATGCCTTTTTAAATCAGAAAAAAATAGATTCATAAGTTCCAAATAATAATTTCAATGCAAATTGGATTAAATGACAAATGTCGTTGAAAACATCGTCCACGATAAATCCACTTCACACCTCAATTTATTTCATATCACAAAATATAATTGCAAATGCTAGTAATCTTTTAAAAACATATTTTAAACTAATCATAAAAATATTCTTTATATAAAGACTCTAAATGAAAGGTATGTTTTATATTACGAATTCTTTCTTTTACAAATATTCTTTGTTTTAACATATAGTTGATTAAAAATATATTATGAAAACATATGCACTTTATATAAAAAGGATTTCCAATGTAAAAATATCATTATCTAAAAGAACACCTGAATCGAAATGCGACTCAAACATTTGCCATATAATTTGGATTATATGGATTTCACACACATCATATATATGATAATAACAGTATAATAATCAAGTCATCCATTACATCCAAAGTGTAATTTCCACTGTGTAAGCGTTAAAATTAAATAATAATGCTCATCGCAGCCTGTCGATCTAACGATCAACATACAACTAAAAATTGGGATTAGTGTATATAAATTTTTCATCCCAACACCCGTGTGTGGTTTCAACCAACGAACAAATGATAAACTAATTAGTGCACTTAGGCGATGTGTGAAAATTATCGTCCCAATCACATACACAAGTCGGGTAACTTGTGAATGGAAGTGTAATACACAATACATATAATGATGACTAGAAAATATCTCTATTGCAATGAATGAATAAGCATAATAACTTTGTCCCTATTGACAATTTCTATTCTGCTAATTTAAACTCTAAACAAAAATGGTTATTTTGTTTTGGCAATTCTAATGAGGCAAAATGATAAATATTTTGATTTAACTAACCTATCTTGACAAGTATATATCTTGCCAAACATATATATATATATATATATATATATATATATTTATATATATATATGTCCATATATAAATTGCCACAACTAATTCATTTTGACAAAAATGAATATTTCAGACAAATTGTATAATTTGGTTTAATTAGTATAAATTGACTAAAATGAATAATTATTTTAACTAATGTAAAATAACAAAAATGAATAATTGTTTTTAACTAATATAAATTTACTGAAATGAATAATCTGTTTTTCAATTCTAATAAAATATGCCAATGCTATATTTTGTTTTATTCTTTAATTTAGACAAATGAGTGTTTTTGTCTATTTTATTCTAATGATAAAAATGTAGATGTTTAGTTATTAAAATGTAACTTTTAAATTCTAACCTTTATTTCAAACAATCTTTATTCATATCAAAATTATAAATCAAGAATAAAATTTTAAATCTGATGGTTTGTTTGCATTAATGAATAGCAAACAAAGATGAACTTTATTTTAAGGTTTTGTTTGCAACAAGGAATGAAAATAACAAATGTAACTTTTACTTTTATTTATAGGTATATTGAATGAATGTAAAAAGAACCTCATTCCCCAAGTGTATTTACATTATTGAATGTAAATAAAAGAAACAATTTTTTTTTTAAAAAAAGAGTATTTGCATTTATGAATGCAAACAAAGAATAGTTTTGTTTTTAAATTATATTTACATTAGTGAATAAAAATAAAAGAACAAAATTTATTTACAAAGTATATTTTAAACAAATTCTATTAAATTTGTAGAAGTGTGCACATTTTTGTTGGTAAATGTAGATAAAGAAAATAGACTATAGTTTCATTGAATATTTGCATTGCTAAATGCAAATAAAAGAATAAACTTTAATTTCAATGCATATATATATTGATAAATGCAAATGAAAGAAATAAACTTTATTTTCAGTATATGTATGTATTTGCATTGGTGAGTGCAAATAAAAGAATAAATTTTAATTTCAAAATATATTTACATTTTTGAACACAAAATAAAGAACAAAACTTTATTTTCAATATATGTTTTATTTTCTAGTTTTATTTGTGTTGTCGAGCACAAATAAAAATGTACTTTTATTTTCAAGTTATATTTGCATAGGTAATTCCAAATAAAAGAACAAACTTTATTTACTATGTAACTTCTGAAAATAATTTCTTATTTACATAAAAATGTAAACAAAATTATTACTTTTATTTTCAGTAATCAAGTTTTGACAAAAATGATACTTTCAATTCAATAATCAGATTTTGACAAAAATGAAAATTTCAATTCAATAGTCAAGTTTTGACAAAAGCGATATTTTCATTTCACTAATAAAGTTTTGGCCAAAAATGTTCACTAATAAAGTTTGGCCAAAAATGTGATCTTTTTTTTTCAATACTTATACTTTAACCAAAATGTTATTTCTATTTCAATATTAATTGTATTGAAAATGTAATCATTCTACTTCAATTTTAATTACATTAAAAAAAATGTAATCATTTTATTTCAATTTTGATTACATTGAAGAATGTAATCTTTTTAATTTATTTCTAATTACATTGAGAATGTTTTTTGATTTATTTATAACATTTCAATAAAAACAAATAAAAAGGATAACTTTGTTTTCGACAATTCTTTCATACACAATTTTCATATGAATCATTCTTTACATTAAAATGAGTTTTTTCAATGTTTCATGTTTCCATTCCAAATAGATGAACATTTTTAACCTATTCTATATATACGGTAAAAATGTAAATTTTATCGTTAACAAGGTTTCAATTCAAACAAATGAACGTTTTATTTTTTTATTGTAATTCATAAACCGTGTTCCAAATGTAAACAAATAAAAATAGGATTTTTATTAGTTAGCCAAATTCTGTCGTAGTAAAAATATATTCTATTTGTTGTTCATATTCTATTGTAAATAAACAAATAAAAAGAATATTTTATTTGTCGTTCAAATCTAATTACAAAGTAAACAAATAAAAGTAAGGTTTTATTTGTTGTTCATTTTCTGTTGCAAAGTAAACAAATAAACAAAAGTAAAGTTTTTATTTTGTCGATCTAATACTATTGTAATACCAACAAATAAAAATTAGTTTTTATTTTTCGATCAAATTCTATGGTTCATCTCAGAATAATAAAAATAATTTTTTTTAAATAAACTAGAATAAACAGATCTGAATAAAATATGATTTAAATCTAAATTTAGATTTATTTTCTAATTACAAATAAAATTCACCTATATATTAAATTCAAAGCCGATCTAGCATGTCATGCACAACAAAACAAACCACCAACCACAAATCAACCATTCATCAATCACAGAACATTACAGATCTGAATTACATCACAATACAATTATTTTTAATGCAAGAAAATAATTTATAATTAATTAAATAATAAAATTCCGAATTCTCATAGCCATTGAAGATTTTGGCCAAAATTCAAACTGTTCAGAATGGTCCTGTTTCGGTCTCAACACGTTCTATTCGCTGTTACGATTCCAACGCTTCCGAAATCGTCGAATTCTGAGTTGAAATGGATCAGTTATGGTTAAATGAAATTTTAAAAACAATTTAAATTAATTAATTAATAAATTAGTCAGGTAATTACCCTTTCTTCTTCCCTCAGAAATACGGTTGTATGCTTTTTCCTATTTTTCAAAACTAGGGTTCGGGATTGCAGCCACTACAGGAGTCGAGGAGCTGATCGGCGGGCGTCACGATGGGGAGCTCAGAGAGGCGCACGAGGGGGTGTTCGGCGCAGCTCGGTCGAGCTCTGGGGGCCCCACGGCGGCGAGATGCGGCGAAGTTTGGGTAGTTGGGGTGGCTGCTAGGGGCAATTACAGGGGTGATGACCGTACGGATGTGAAGGTGGTGGAAAGGTCTTCGATATGGTGTATGCGAGGGGTTCTAATTCGAAGAGATGGAGGAGAGATTAGTGGAGGAAGTTTGGAGGTCATGGGCCATTGATTTGGGGGGTTGCGGCGGCAGAAGATGATGAATAGTGCATTAGGGTTTAATCTCCTATTATTTATAATATTATAATGTATTTTTGCAATAAAATCCATATCATCCAAACCGGTTTAATTTCAGTCCACCAGAAAGTGACCATAGCCAATCGTCCATATTCCGGATCCAATGGGACAGGTCCAGTCAGCCCAAACGGTTGTCTATGGCCTGTATTATTTAATTTAATATTTAATTCTTTTATTAATTTAATTCGTCTGCATAAATAAATTCACCGAAGCCACAAACAGACTCAGAAAAATCCAGAAAAAATATATTTGTCTATGTTATGACGATACGGTCCTAACAAAATTAATTTCGTCGAATTCTGACACTGTTTGAAAAATGGCTATTTTTAAGGCGTTTAAATTTAACTAAAATAGTCAAAACACATTTTCTCTCGCCACGCTCACGTATTAATTCGAAAAAAATCTAAAAATTGAAACATAGCAATAATTTGACATTCCGGTTCCAACAAAAGTGGTTTCGTAGAAAACGGAGGTCGTTTGAAAAATGACTATTTTCATGGCCAATATATTTAATATTAAAAATACATTTTTAAACAAATAATTTCCGAAACTCAAAATATATAAGTGTTTACTGTTTTTCAATGCATAAACGTCATTCCGAACTTAATGGAAGTGGTTTCGAGTCAAAATTCCTTCATATGTGAAAAGTAGCCTTTAGGGCCATATATATAATATATATAAATTCTACAACGACCTTTCTAAAAATTGAATTGGCCATAACTTTTGATTTCCGCTATGAAATTTCAATTTTTCAGATTCGTTAGAAAGATATGGTTAAACAGATTTAAATATTTCTGGTTTCACTTAATTCTAGTTTATTTTGAGTCCTGTACATTCAGTTAAAGTTCAAAATCAAATTTTCAAACTACCGCACCATTTCTAACTCCTTTTATATTTAAACTAAATTTATTTGTTCTAACTTTGATAAAAATGAATACTAGCCATTATTATTTAAAATAAATCACTTTATATTTTCAAAATTCATTAAAATTTTCTAAAATAAAATTTTTAAATTGGTTCAGAATTTCGGGTTGTTACAGTCCAATGTGAGTAAATCTCACTAACTCTGTACAGTTTATATTTTTATAAATATAATCTAGTATTGATAAATGATGATTGATTGCTGTGTGTTGCTTATTTGGTTGAATTGCTGATTTATTGGTTGAAATTATAAATAACGATATATATATATATATATATTTATAAATCGTTAATCAAGTATTGATTCTGTTTATCAGAATATTTCATATTAAAATGAAATCGATGTTATTTATATTGTTTAACATCTGTGGATGTAGGGAAACAGGTTGGAGGGATCCAACTGGATTCCTCAATATTTATAATACTGTTTGTTTTCATGTATTGTGATATATGATGTGATATATAATCTGTGATTGATGGGTGTGTAGATGATCAACATCATGGCTATTTGGTATTTTAATTACCATAAGAAATACCGGAATGTGAAAAGGGAATTTTCAAAGTGTAAATTGAAAATAATATATTTATAAAATCAAAGAATTTTATAAAAGGAATATTTATTGAATCAAAGAATTTTATAAAAGGGTTATTTATTTTTAAAGTAAATAGAAGTATAAAAGGAATATTTATTTAGAAAATAAAAAGAAGTATAAAAGGAATATTCGCTTAGAAAATAAATAGTATTATAAAAGGAAATTGACGAGATATAAAAGAATCATGAGAAGATTGTTTAAAGTGGATATTAAATAGAAACCTCTTTTAATAAATAGATTGAGAAGATTAATTTATAAATAATGTTTTATAAATTAAATAAAATATTTATCGTTTGATAAATGGAATATATAAAACTGAATTTATATAGAGAAGTAGGAATCGGTTTTAACACCGATATTTTAAATGGAATTTGAGCAGCATATATAAAGGTGATTATAAATGGGATTATAAGTGTTAGAAGAATAAATGAGATTTTATATAAATAATTCTATAATTAGAAGTATAAATAGAAATTGGATTTGGGATATTGTTTTTAGATACGAAATCAAACTGTTTTGGTTGCAAAGAAGAAATATTATTCACATTTAATGTGAATAAGGATTTAAATAAATATTTTACAAATAAAATATTATAAAGGAATTTGTGGTTTGAATTATGAATTTAACTGAAATTAGAAACTGACTAGAAATTAGTTGAGTTGAATGGCTTTCTGGGTATCGATTTGATGTTAGTTTCGGCCTTTGGGGTTTATACTAGGGAAGTTGTTCTCTTACTAGTTTACAGTTAGAGACTGATAGACGTGGGAAGATATTGATGTGTGAATCAAAAATGGAAACGTTTTCCAAAGTTAATAATGTATATTTTCTAATTTTAGAAAATAAGGAATTTATGAATATATGGAAACGATAAATGGGAAATTGGGAAATGAAATGATGATTGATCGGTAAGATATCCATTTGGGAATACGACCGTTGTTTGTACACATGGTTTTCTTTGGTAGTTAAATCACCATGTAACGACCTGGCATTTTGCCCGTCCAAAGTCAGTAATTAAGCCAACTCGGAACGTTCAAAACGACAGATTATTATTGGCTTACACGGTTTAAACAGAATCAATACAAAATCACATAGTACAAAAATTGCAGTTTTTTTTTGGAATAATTTTTTTATATAAATATCAGAGTTGTACAAACTTTACAGCGGAATATAAATAAATTTGTACATAAATTTTTACACTTTATTGTCGGTCTTAGCGCGCACAAGCGTCTTCACGTCTCCACATCCTCTCCAGTTTGCGAGCTGATATCCTTAAACCTGAAACACTTGGGTCCTGACCAGATATGGTGGTTTGAACGGATAGAAAAGGTTGAATGAAGTACACAACCGAGTATTGTTTTAACGAACGTTACTAACAACCGGAACGCAGATGAAACGGATGGCATTGTTCACTAAATTTCTATCACGTTATGAATTCCAACAAATTTTTCTAAACAATCAAATAAATCATTTTTTTTTCATTTAATTACAAAATTTATTTTAGTTTCAACGTTAAATTTCCAATATAAAAGCAACACAATTTAGTTAATGACGTTCGCCTAAACAACTGTTTAAATTTCCAAAGTTAAATTTCAAAATTCTAAGAAACTCAAATTATCTAAATAATGTTAATAACATTTCTTTTGACAAACGTTCATAAAAAAATTTAATTTACCAAAATGATCCATTTAGAAGTATATACAAACCACATTCAATAATTGATTTAAGCCCAATTCAGTTCATGCTTCGTCAACCATCATTTCTCAAGCCGAGTATCATCAAATTCAGCTACATCAAAATTCAAGTTTCAGTATATTTCCGCAAATCTACACTTAGTACCCGCCTTGATTTATCTTCGGAAAAATCCCTTTTCTAACAATGACTTTCTAACTAATCACCGTCCTTACATAGATCATTTAAGTTCTGAAGACCCGCATTTCAATTTTCTTATTTCATCCTGAAATCATCCTTTTCTTTTCCCTTTTTACAAAAATACTTGGAAAATCTGATTCATTATTCACCTATTTTTTCTTGGAAATTTTGAACAACTCAACGACGGATTACGAAACTATATCGCATGCTTTTATGTAGGAAATCCAAAGAGGAGCTATTTTTGAAAAATATTTTATTTCAAAATCTCTTCTAAAATAGTTTATTTCAAATGTTATGAATATATGATTCACCAACTATCGAAGCTTTTGACCATTTTTCCGTTGTCAATACGGAGAGACCGGGATTATAATCATTATATGAAAACTACTATGTATGGGCGTTAGCGTTGCAATCAAATATGATGAAGATAATTGAAGACGGAGTTATGCAAGGGATGTCCTATTTACAGAATAGTGCCTTCGGTCTGTCCAGTCCCAGGACGACCTGTATGGAAGAATGTCTAACAGAGTATATTTGATAGATCGAGTAAGTTGATCTCTTCGAACGTATTTACGTTGGGTGGCGGAGGAATTTGTTTCTCTTAGTTGTAAACCTATGGTATTTTTTGGGAAACCAATTTGTGATTTGGCAGGTATGACGATGTGACATTCAAAGTAAATAAAGGTGTGATCTATATGTATGGCCTCTAGCCTGACAACCAGAAAATGGTATAAATTAGGGTAGGTCGCTTGGCTAAGTGGTTAGCTGCCAATTAGGGAGTATTGTCACCTGATCTAGAGAAATTCCATTTACTTCTATAATTTATTTCGATGTTGTCCCTTTCGGGAAATGGTTGTTGATCCCAACCGTTGGTGATAATACATTCAGTACACTCAAGCGAAATGAGTGACCAGTCATGTTTAGCCTGGGTTACAAGATGTTCTTATTGAACTCTGTGTATTCCTCTCTAGAGATACATTGTCGAAAGGTGGTCCCAAACCTTGTGTAACGACCCGGGGTTTTCGATTCCGAAAATCAACATAAAACCATTGATAATTATTCAGGCATCGAACATTCCAGATCATTAATAGAAAGAAGTTAGAAGGTGAGAATAGATAAGATAGAAAATTAGAATAGAAGAAGAAGAAGGACACAATCAGAGTAAACACGAATCTCACAGCGGAACGAATAAAATATAATACATTACGTAACATTGCAATAAAACTGTGTATATATTTATAATAACACTAGCAGAATACAACACTTACATACAGCGGAAATAACAATAGTTATAAAATCCTGAAGCCTCCTGCTTCAAGCTCCTCCACATATATCTGTAAAGACCTGAACTACTTGACTGCCTGTACAAATTTGGGCACCCAAGAGTTTAGGGAAAACAAAACAAAAATAAACTCTGGGTCAGTCATGGGACTGGTGTGAGTAAACTAAAATCATTTGGCTTAAATTTTCAAAATCCTTTTCAAAAGAAAAGATAATCGTAAGACCGACCCACACATAAACATGGATGGTTTTTACCTTACGATAAAAAAACAGTTTTGGAAATCGATACTTTTCTGATATTATGATAATGTCTAATCACAAGTAATTAAAATCTAGCAGAACGCTTGCATCTCACGTTCCACATATATAGTATACAAATCAAAATCGCGGGCACTTATTGGAAATTGGATTCCGACCTTGACAAGGTATGGGACCACCTGCCGATAGTGTATCTCTAGAGGCAAACACACTGGGTACAACAAGAACATCTTGCAACCCGGCCCTCACATGACCGACCACTCATTTCGCTTGAGTGTATCGAATGTATATCACCAATGGTTGGGAGCTACCCACCGTCTTCCCGAAAAGAGACAACATCGAATAGACAAAGAATGAATTGGATTTTCTCTAGATAGGTGATATACACCCTAATGGGAGCGACCCACTTAGCCATGTTGCCTGCCCAATTTCTGTCATTTCCCGGTTGATGAGGCTTGAGGTCAAAACGTATCTTTGAAACACTTGACCAACATTCACTTTGAATGCCACATCGTCATACCCGTCAAATCACAAATTGATTTCCTCAAAAACACCATGGGTATAAAGCTAAGAGAAACTAATTCCTCCGCCACCAAACGTAAGTACGTTTGAAGAGATCAACTTACGCGATCCGTTAGATATACTCTGTCAGGCATTCGTCCATTCACGTTGTCCTGGGACCGGACAAACCAAAGGCACTATTCTGTAAACAGGTTAGTCCTTGCATAACTCCGTCTTCAATATTTGATCGCAACGCTAACGTCCATACAGAGTGGTTTTCAGATATTGAATCTGATCCCGGTCTCTCCATATTGACGACGTAAAAATGGTAAAAAAACTTCGATAGTCGGTGATTTAACTATCAAAGAAAAACAGGTGTGCAACCAACGATACTATTTCCAGATGGAAATTCTATCGACCAATCATCATTCAAAGGTTTCTTTCTTTAGATTAAATCATCTTTAATTCAGCCATTTCCCATTTCTATATATTCATCAATTCTTATTCTCTAAAATTAGAAAATATACTTTATAAATCATTGCGAAAACATCACCATCTTTACTTCCATTTCTTATTTCCTATATTAGAAAACATTTCTGATCCTTATTTGGAAAACATTTATAAATCCTCTTTACTGGATTTAAGCAGATGTTTAATTTAAACATCGTTATGCCAACTCTTAACCATTACGGTCATTAATTCAATTTACCTATCCAACTCCCACTATCGAACCTTATCCATTTCTTAGTTAAAACCGAAGTCAATCAAGTTGGGGTATAATTACCTCTCAGACCTTAACTGAGCGACATTTCTAACTTCGAAATAGACAAAATTCAAACTTTAATCTTCAAGAAACTTCCTTTACAAAATCATTTGATTATAACTATAATGTTATAACTCCATGCTTTCAAAATATGTTAACTTAAATATATTTTTATATCTTGATTTGGATAAATAAACACCCAACTAATTTATTATCAAATAAGTAAAACTTGATTTGAAACGGAAAGTAAACATTACTCCCCTTAATTCGATATATTCGGATTCCAATGTATAATTCACTCTCGAATAACCACTATTCGATAACTCTCCTTCGAATAAATTATATTCGATTCCTCTGTTTGAATAACGAATATTCGATAATCTTTTTCTTTGAATAAACTATATTCGATCAACTATCTTCTTCGAAGAACTTATATTCAATTTAACTCCTTCTCGAATAACTCTTATTCGATTAACTCACTTCGAATAAACTATATTCGATTACTCTTCTCGAATAAAACTATATTCGATAACTCTACTTCGAATAAGTGATATTCGATTAATCCCTTTTGACTGACTCTCTTTAATTTACTAATAGTCAACTAACCCGAACTGGATTAACTCCATTCGAAGAACTCTAATTCGATTTAACTCTAACTGACTAACCCTAATTGACTAACCATAATTGGTTAACTTCTAACTGATTAACTCTGACTGATTAACTCTAACCGATCAACTCTGACTCGACTAACTCGACTTAATTAACTCCTTTCAATTAACTACTATTGGATTTAACACCATTCGCTTGACTCTAGATCGCAGCGATCACAATGGTTACGCCTGATTCCCGCAGGAAACATCCGACCGTTGTAGGCTATCTGCAGCCCTGCGAATTACGCTAGCAGTCTTACTCAATGGCAACTCTTCCTGAATAACTTTGTTTGACTAACTCTATCGCTAATAACTATATTTGATCAACCCTGATTGAATAACCAATATCCCATTACATCCTAATCTGGTTACCTAAGTTCGATTAACTCGGTCAACTCTTTGCTCGAATATCTAATATTCGATTAACTCTACTTGGATACTGATATTCGATTTACTCTATTCAACTAACTCTATTCGTTTACAAATAATTCCCTTTCTATCTGCCTATATTTACTTCACATAAATATCTTCTTCATATAATCCCATCTATTTTCTAAATAAATATTTCCTTATATAACTTTATTTATTTCTAAATAACCATTTCTATTTAATCTATTCATAAATATTTACAAATATTTTCTCTTTAAATTTTATTTGTAAACTGTTTTACACATATTCCTCCTTCCAACCCCATTTGTAAATGTTTTACAAATGTCTACTTTCCATCTTACTTGAAAATGGTTTACAAATATTTTCTTTTTTTTTCCTTTTATATAAATACTTTGATTTATACGAGTATTTCCACTTTCCATGTACATTTTGACAATTTCCTTTTTATATAAAACCCCTTGATTTATATAAATATTTGATTTCAAATTTTAGTTTGAAATTTCTCTTTTTATACCAAAGTATTTTCTTTGGTATTTGGAATCACCAAATAACCATGATCAACACACAAACAATAACCGATTATAAATCACCACATATTTCACAATATATAAGAATAGTAAAATAATTGTTGAGGGACTCAGTTGGGTTCCTCCGACACAGATGTTAGTCAACACAAACAACATGAATATAAAATATTCTGAGAAACAAATTCAATATTTCGATACGATTTATATATATATCGTTATCGATAATTTTAACTGCTAACTAGCAGTTCAAACAAACACCCAACACACACATAGCTAATCAACCAATATTATCAGTTTTAAAAATACGTTTTTAAAAATATAAGCTGAACGGAGTTATTGAGTGTTACTCACATTGGACGGTTATCGTTAAATAACGATAATTGGTCATTGATTCGATTCCGGCGTTTAATTCCACCATAAATCCAAACGAGCTCTAATTCACTTGCGGTAAGTTCCATTGTCGAGCTCTCGTCCATACGATCCCAATGGATCTTGTTTCATTGAATTCTGATTTCTTATGATCAAGATATGAATTTTACAAGTTAAACACACATTTATTTCAAATAAAACTTAGAAATAAAATTTCCATTGGGCCTTACCCATTCTCAGCCCAATACCGCACCCTTAAAAGCCTAGCCCACCCAACCCTCTTCTTCCCCGATCGGAAACCACTCCTCTCCAGCAATAACGCACACGATTTCCACACCAACTCCTCCACCCTTCCATCGTTCACCAAACGGAGTTCACCATCCGACTCCTCGTCTCAGTCTCCATCACCTCCTCACCAAAAGGTCGAACTCGACCAACTCATGCCATTTCTGTCGCCCCACCGTCCCTCACGCACCTAGTAAAAGTACCGAACTTTTTTGCCCCTAAACCTAACCAGAAATTCACAAACTCCATCACTTTTTGCCACGATCACAACCCCCATACCCAATTCGTGAAATTCCCTTAATTTTCTCGAATTCGAAAACCCTAGTTCACTGCTACACTTTCCAGCGAGCGTCGCACCCTATAAAACCCATATGAGAACGAAGAGATTCCACTTGCAAGTGCAAACATATTTAACTAGGAATTTATTTATTCTTTTTTGATTTTATTTTGATTTTTAAATGGAAATTTCCTCTACGTTGAAGAAGAGGAATGAAGGCCGGTTTCTTGTTTTGGAGAAAGTGGTTTAGGGTTAGGCTGTGGGTGTAAGGGTATTTATAGAATAGAGATAATATTTTTTATTCGATATTTTATTTTATTTTAAGCAAACGCTATTTTATTTTGTCCTCTAAAATTCCTGTGATCACACACACTACCCAAAAATCACCAAACTGGACTCGCAACTAGAGTTTGGCATTACGAACCCAACGAAACTGGTTTCGTCGAATTCCGACTCCGTTTGCTCAAACAGCGTATTTTTAACCATCAAAATACTAACTGTTTTTCACTCTAAAAATACGTACGGTCACATACAGACCCTAAAAGTCACCAAACTTGGAATATAACAATAATTTAATATTGCTGATCCAACAAAATTAGTTTCGTCGAATTCTGAGCTCGTTTGCAAAAGTGGCTATTTTTAAAGTCCAAAGTAAACCATTTAAATATATAAATATATTCAAAAACAATTAAATTAAATATTTAAAAATAAATATTATCATATATATTTACATTGGAATACCATACAGCTCCACTGGGATTTATAACTCGATATTTCAAAATTCCCAGTTATATCGATATTCAATTTATATTTAAAATCCTTTTATAATATAAATAAATCGTTATAAATTATAAAGGAATTTCCACAGCGACTTTTCTAAAATTTGATTTGGACATAAATCAAAATCTACACGACGAAATCTCAATTTTTCTCTTCCACTAGAAAAATGTACTTCACCAGCCCCCAACGTTTTTTGTTTCATAGAAATCCGATTTAAAAAGGCTTCCGTGTACTCGTTTAAAGTTCGAATCACCAAATTACGAACTGCAGCGCCATTTCAGGCTCGATTATAATTATAATATAAATTGTACGTTTCATCGTCATTTCGTGAACAGATTCATTATTAAAAATCGAATCTAAACTTACCCAAATCTCTCATATTACCCAAATCACGCAATAATGGGAATTCAGCTATATTTCGACCATTTCGCAAATAAAAATATTATTCTATTATTTATATTAATTAAATATAAATATTATTTAATTCAAGTTTTCGATATCGCCAAATCGATATTTAATAATTAAATAAATTAATTATTCAGCCGTTAAAAATGCGGGACGTTACATTCTTCCCCCCTTAAAATAATTTCGTCCTCGAAATTGCTAGGTAGAAGACCGACCCTATTAACTGGGTTAAAAATTATTTGTTTACTTCTCAGCTCCAGTTTCAATTTAACCGATCTAATTTCAATTAAAATATTAATTTATTCCTTCTAACGAAAAATTTCAAAAATATTGAAAATTTTCTAACGCCTTAAATTTTCGGAAAATTTTGCCAGCACCTCCTTTGTACCGGTCAATAGGTCAAACTCCAACTCGCCCCTCTAGGCCTTCTCCAACCCAAAAGAAAATCAAGCAGCCAAGTGGCTTGCCGATTCGACGGATAAAACTTCATATGGAAATTTAAACATGTACCTTTTTGTCAGGCATGACATGATATCCTTTCCATCTGCTACCCTGTCAGCATATACAAATGCATCTCCAAACAAAATTCCAATTTTTATCCTCAAAACCAAATCATTCACGTATCCAAGCCAAATTCCATTTCAAACCAAAGTTCCATCCTTGATTCCAACTCCTAACTCACCAATCCGATACCATTTCAGATCCCTATCACATAATTCAAAATCTGATTCTACTTGATATATCATATTCCAATTCAATTTCCGGTTGATTGGTTTCAATTCATATTTGCTTTCACAAATTTCTTTTTAATTTTGTTTTTAATTCATATTATCTTCTTGGGAATTTTAAACAGTTTAGTTTTTCAAAAATAAGTTATTCCCTTTCGAGATTCAAAATAACTTTCTTTTCCCAAAATAATTCGAAAACAAAATCTTTGGTAGTAATCGGTCACTTACAACTCGAAAATGAACACTGATGATGTGGCCAGTATCATCAGAGTTATTTCCCAGCTATCGAAGTGAGTTCAATACTATATCACTTATCAAAACCATATTTAAACACATTCATTTTGAAAACTTTTTCAAAATATCATTCACGATACTTGTAAACAATTTAAAATCTCTCAGGATCTTAAAATTTTCTTATATTTAACTCAAATCCATTTACGAACACTTTTCCTAGTTTTCATAATTTTTAATTCCAAATTCTGATTTAATTCAGATTTAATTAATCTGCTTTCACATATTACACTTATACGAATCCTGTTTGGTTATTTATATAACCATTTTACTTATAATCAACCAACACATCCAACATACTATAATAACTCGAATATAAATATTTTCCTTATAATCGAAATATACTTTGGGTAAAATTATCTCATTTACCCTCTTTAAAACATACTATGTCGGTTCATCGTATTTGAGTGTTTAGAAGCCCCTATCGATACAGTGGATCAAACTGATCGACCAAAACTCATAAACAACTCAATCAATAAATCTCCACAATTTAAAACAATTTTATAAAATCCACCAATACGTTCACTCGTATATATACACTCAGACTCAATCTAGGGCATTACTAACCCCATCTCTACTGAGTCATGCCACAAAGCCAAGGTAATCAATTAACCTGGGTCTGATACCACTGTAACAACCCGGGGTTTTCGACACCGAAAATCAACATAAAACCCATGTTAATTATTCAGGCATCGAACATTCCAGATCATTAATAGAAAGAAGTTAGAAGGTGAGAATAGATAAGATAGAAAATTAGAATAGAAGAAGAAGAAGAACACAATCAGAGTAAACACGAATCTCACAGCGGAACGAATAAAATATAATACATGACATAACTTTGCAATAAAACAGTGTATATATATAATAACACTATCAGAGTACAATACTTACATACAGCGGAAATAACAATAGCTATATAATCCTGAAGCCTCCTGCTTCAAGCTCCTCCGAGTATATCTGTAAAGACCTGAACTACTTGACTGCCCATACAAATTTGGGCACCCAAGAGTTTAGGGAAAACAAAACAAAAATAAACTCGGGGTCAGTCATGGGACTGGTGTGAGTAAACTCAAATCATTTGGCTTAACTTTTCAAAATCCTTTTCAAAAGAAAAGATAATCGTAAGACCGATCCACACTTAAACACGGATGGTTTTTACCTTACAATAACCAAACAGTTTTGGAAATCGATACTTTTCTGATATTATGATAATGTCTAATCAAAAGTAATTAGAATCTAGCAGAACGCTTGCATCTCACATTCCACATATATAGTATATAAATCAAAATCGCGGGCACTTATTGGAAATTGGATTCTGACCTTGACAAGGTATGGGACCACCTGCCAATAGTGTATCTCTAGAGGCAAATACACTGGGTTCAACAAGAATATCTTGCAACCCGGCCCTCACATGACCGACCACTCATTTCGCTTGAGTGTATCGAATGTATATCACCAACAGTTGGGAGCTACCCACCGTCTTCCCGAAAAGAGACAGCATCGAATAGACAAAGAATGAATTGGATTTTCTCTAGATAGGTGATATACACCCTAATGGGAGCGACCCACTTAGCCATGCTGCCTGCCCAATTTCTGTCATTTCCCAGTTGATGAGGCTTGAGGTCAAAACGTATCTTTGAAACACTTGACCACCATTCACTTTGAATGCCACATCGTCATACCCGTCAAATCACAAATTGATTTCCTCAAAAACACCACGGGTATAAAGCTAAGAGAAACGAATTCCTCTGCCACCAAACGTAAGTACGTTTGAAGAGATCAACTTACGCGATCCGTTAGATATACTCTGTCAGGCATTCGTCCATTCACGTTGTCCTGGGACTGGACAAACCGAAGGCACTATTCTGTAAACAAGATAGTCCTTGCATAACTCCATCTTCAATATTTGATCGCAACGCTAACGTCCATTCAGAGTGGTTTTTAGATAATGAATCTGATCCCGGTCTCTCCGTATTGACGACGTAAAAATGGTCAAAAACTTCGATAGTCGGTGATTTAACTATCGAAGAAAAACAGGTGTGCAACCAACGATACTATTTCCAGATGGAAATTCTATCGACCAATCATCATTAAAAGGTTTCTTTCTTTAGATTAAATCATCTTTAATTCAGCCATTTCCCATTTCTATATATTCATCAATTCTTATTCTCTAAAATTAGAAAATATACTTTATAAATCATTGCGAAAACATCACCATCTTTACTTCCATTTCTTATTTCGTATATTAGAAAACATTTCTGATCCTTATTTGGAAAACCTTTCTAAATCTCCTTTACTGGATTTTAACAGATGTGTAACGACTCGGATTTTTGGTCGAATTATTTTAAATATTTAGTATGGTTTTAAATATTGAATTCATGATATAAATGGTATTTTATTGGGTTATAGATTAAATAATCGAAATACGATTTATTTTGATAATTATCGAAATACGAGAACTGAATAATTTAATTCAAAGATAAAACTGAATCGAAACGATTTAGATGATCAAAATATATATAATATTTAAATATGAACGTTGATAATAGAAATTTATTGTTGAAGAATTTATTTGTTTTGAATTTAAATTGATTTAACATGGCTATTTTAAATATACGTTCAAATTAAATTGTATAATCTATTTCGTTGAATTCAAAATAGCGTTATAATATTGGAACGTCGGTCTGTACGTTAAAATAGCGGTTCAGAATTTTAAATTAAAGGACCGCGATATAGTTTAGTTTTTAATTAAAGAAAAATCAAATCAAAACTTTAACCAGCCGACGTACTTCTTTTAATGCCACTCTATTGCCTTCCTTGAGCCAAAATTTATGTCTTCCACTGTTCAACATCAAGCAAACATCGAATTTTGATGGATTTACTTCTGTTCCCTTTCAAATCTATATAAATGAACCGAGCTTTCATTCTGAAACCAACATACAGTTCAAGTCTTTCTTCTCGTTCCTTTTTCCAATCAATGACCGCTCCTCAATTCCCTTTAAAACCGAATGAGATTTCGAACTCGTCCTTTCCTCAAAATTAATTCGCAAGAGGGCTAAATCCAATTTGCGCTCAAGGACTGCGGCTTCCAGGGAGGTCGACATCGTATCTGAGGCACTCAAATTCAGGAAGAGGTGCGATGGAAATCGCAGTATCCTCTGAAGCTCGACATCGATCTGAAGTTGCTCGATTTGGGGTCAGTACAACTATCGTTGGTTCATTTTGAGGTCAGCATGCCATTCAACGGGGAAGAAGAGCACCAATGGTCGGTTTTTAGTGGCAAGCGATGGTCCGATAGCCGATTCGATTTCGAGCTACATCTATAGATCGCGATTGATGGTTTTTGGGGTTGCGTTCAAGTTTCGAAGTTCAGAAGGCCAAGACGACAGCGGCTCTTTGTACTGAAGCATAAGGTGGAGGATTCGATTTATAAGGTGTAACAACCCGAAAATCTGGGCCAATTTAAAATTTTTATTTTGGCAATTTTAATGAATTTTGATCATTTAAAATGAATTATTTTAAATAATATCAACGAGAAATTTATTTTGAATAGAAATCAAACGTATATATTATATACGTCGTCGTTAGAAAATAAATAATTATATATAATTATAAAAGGAATTGAAAATGGCGCGGTGGTTCGATAATTCGATTTCAAACTTCAATTGAATGTACCGGGTGCAAAATAAACAGGATTTTAGTGAAACCAAAAATAATAGGAACTAATTGATGATATCTTTCCAATGAATCCGAAAAATTGAAATTTCATAGCGGGAATCAAAAGATATGTCCAGTTGAAAATTCTGAATAGTCGCTGTGGAATTCAGGCCCTTAAAAATGGAAATTTTGCAAACGACCTCGGATTTCGACGAAACCACTTTTGTTGGGTCCGTGATGTCAAATTATTGCTAGGTTTCAAATTTCTTAATTTTTCGATTCAATATGTGAGCGTGGCAAAGGAAAACGTGTTTGACTAGTTTTAGTTGATTTTAATCGATTGGAAAATGGCCATTTTTCTAACGGTCTCAGAATTCGACGAAACTAGTTTTCTTAGGACCGTATCGTCAATACGAAGCTAGAAAATATTTTCGGGAATTTTTAGAGTTCGTATGTGACCCCGGTAAATTGAAATGCGCGTTCAAATTCAATATATAGAGTTATAAGTTGATTTTGACCAAAACTGATCGAAACAGTCGAATCAGCTTGCGATACATATCTCATTGTGTTCGGAATGGGGGTAATTAGCTATGGACGACAGGCGGTGGGCCTCGTTTAGCGGTCAAATAAAAAAACACCTTTTTGAAATTTAAAATAAATAAATAAAAAAATATTCTCTCTCTCTCCCCTTCAAAACCGCTGCCCCCCTTCATCGTTTCATTCGAAACAGAAAAGAAAACAAAAAAAAGAGAGAGAAGGGGGATCGCACCGTCGCCCCTCCCCAATGAGTCGCCGCCGCCCCCGGTGGGGCGCCACCACCTGTCGCCGCCTCCCTTTTCTCTTCTTCATCCTATTCCTTTCTTCCCTGACCGAACCAGCACCCCCTTCCTCCAGTCGAACGCAGCGCCCCCCTTCTTCCCCCGCCGCTTCCTGCTCCACCATCTTGAAACCCTGCGCCTCTACCTCCTCTTCATAAACCGCCGTGCTTTTCCCCCCTCGGGCTGTAAGTTTTTATTTTATTTTTCTATTTTCAGTTATCATTTTATTTGATTTTAAAACTGAATTTTATTTAATAGGAAAATTAGAGATAGAATTTTATTCGATAGGAAAATTAGAGATAGAATTTTTATTCGATAGGAAAGTTAAAGATATGATTTTTATATGCTAAGAAAGTTAAAAATAGAATTTTTATCTATATAGCAGCGATGTAAAAATAGAATTTTTATCTATATAGTAGCGATCTATATAGTAGCGATGTAAAAATAGAATTTTTATCTATATAGTAGCGATGTAAAAATAGAATTTTTATCTATATAGTAGCGATGTAAAAATAGAATATTTATCTATATAGTAGCGATATAAAAATAGAATTTTTTTCTATATAGTAGCGATGTAAAAATAGAATTTTTATCTATATAGTAACGATGTAAAAATAGAAAGCGATGTAAAAATAGATTTTTTATCCATATGGAGCGATTATAAAAATATAATTTTTATATACATAGCAACAATATAAAAATGTGATTTTTATATATGTAGTGACTACGGGCAGTGAAAGTGACAAAAGGCGAGAACAGTGATGATTCCCCACATTAGAAGTGTCGTGAAGTTGGGATAGCTTTGGTGAGAACTTCTCACTCTAAATTTCTTTTTCTAGTTATATATATATACTAGGATGCAGACGGTGCTTAGCAGCACCCGACACCCGTCATCCATAGACCATGGATGGCTTGTTTGTTTGATTAATGTGTTGTGAAAATTGTTTGTGATGTTGATGTGAAATCGATAATAAAATGTAGATGTGTTGAAATAAATTAATTATCGTTAAAAATATAATTTTTAACGTGAAAGTGAATAAATAAATATTTATAAACAAATCGGCCGATTTGTTTATATACACTGATTTGACTGATATTGATTGGTATGATAAATTTTACACATCGCCCAACTGCACAAATAAAAATCTTTGTTTGTTGATTTGAAACCCCACACGGGTGTTGGGATGATATTTGGGTACACTAATCCCAATTATTTAATTGTATGTCGATCGATTGGTCAACAGACTGTGTAAGCGTTAATTATTTATATTTGATGCTTGTGCAGTTGTGTGGTGCACCTTGGATGATGGTTGATTGTTTATCATTGCTATTATATACATGTGTTGTATGGAATCCATATAATTAACATTATATGGTGATTGATTGGGCCTCATTAGAATCGGGAAAATAATGAATATTATAAAAGAAAATTCATGTGTTGAATATAAAAATAGTCATGTGTTGACGATATTCATGTGTTGAAATGATTCATGTGTTGAGTAAAATATTTTAAATAATAAAATTTACATCTTCATCATATTTAAAATTAGAACTACTTCACGGTGGAATCTGATTTAAAAATCAAACGATAGATACCATAATTTTATAAAATATTTTACATAACAAAAATAGTGATGTGTGGACAGTACTCATGTGTTGAGATTAGTCGTGTGTTGAAAGAAATATAGATTCATGTGTTGAATGGAATATATATATATTCATTTGTTGAATAGAATAACGAATTTATTGAAATATATAAAGCCGTGTTGATTAGAGTTGCGCTATTTTGACGTGAACGATATTTATATCGATTTTATTCGTTTTATAATGAATATTGAAAAGTGATTTCAAAATTTAATATTTAGAAATGAAATTCAAATTAAATTAGATTAAAATTCAAATTGAAATTTTATTGAATCAATTTGAAATGAATTCGAATCGAATAGAAATGAATTCGATTCGAATTGAATAGAAAGTGAATTTGAATTCGAATTGAATAGAAGTGAATTCAAATTGAAATTGAATTAAAAATGAATTGAAATCGTTTTGAGTGAAATTTAAAACGAACAAAAATTGAATTGAAATCAATTTGAAATGAATTCGAATTGAAGTAAATAGAAGGTAAATTCAAATTGAATTGAATTGAAACGAATTAGAATTTGAATTGAATTGAAACGAATTCGAATTGAATTGAAATCAAATCGATTTGAAATTGAATGTAGCGTTGAAATGGTTTTGAAAACGAATTTAAAACGATTTATAAAATAAGTTTTAAAAGGAAATCGATGAAATATATATATTATATATATATAATGGCCTGAATAGAACACGCCGCGCCGCGGCAGTTCGTGAATTTCAACCACTGACTTCGAATTGACATTGCGGGAGATCCGACCGTCGGATTCTCCTAAAACTGAAACCGTTGGGTTCGTATCGAAAAGAGCTTTCCAATGAATATCAGAAATTTGAAATCCAACGGTTGGATTTGGAATTATGTCCAAATCAAATTTGAAAAAGGTCGTTGTAAGTGCAGTTCGATAGCCGTTGATGGAAATCGACTGTACGGGCCTTGATAAAATTATTAAAAATATTAATAATTTGTGTAAAATCATAATATGTGAATTGGAAAGAACTGGGATGAAAAACTCCACATTTGAAATGATAAAAGTAGATTTTTATCGAAATGAACTAGTTTTGAACTAGAATTCAAATCAATTTATTTTTGAAATAAATAAATTGAATTTGAAAGTGATTTTAAAAATAATCAATATTCCCAATACGTGAATTGGACTGGAGTTGAATCGAAATTATCTCTGGAATATTTCGATGTTGGATTCGTGACTATACAGATCTTGTTATGGGAATTTGAATGATATATTTTATATCGTTATTGCCAATACGATATATGTTGGTTTCAGAATTTGATATTGAATATAAGCCGATATATTTTCTATTCAGAGCCTTGTATTTAATATCAAATATGATTTGGGTTTATCGTGGATCGTGTTTTAGATGACATTGGTTCTTTAACCCAGTTAAAGGCAGAATATTGATTTTTGGAAAGATTAAAACTAAGTGGAGTTTGAATGAATCTTTAATTAGATTGAAAAGTAAATTGATAATTTAAATTATCAAATCTGAAAGGTGATCGAGAATGGAGTACCACCAGTTTTGCTCCAAAGCGATAGTTAAATCTTTAATTAGATTTGAACGTGAAATGGTAATTAATTTTACCGATAACGCCGTGGTGTTAGATATGGAGTATTACCAGTTTTGCTCCATGGGATAAATAGGTTGGGATTGGGAAATAAAATAAATAATTACTTCGGTGTAGTTCGCTAATCCGACTAGTTTGAAATGATGTCCAAAGGAAGATTAAAGAATAAATTTAGAAGAATTTATCTTGGATAAAATTAATTGGAACATTTCCCTAAGAATGTGATTTTGTGAATAAAAGAATATTCTGAATTGGAATGAGGTGTTTGTTGTGTTTGTGTAACATTCGTTTATTATATACGTGGGTTATTCAGAAAGGCCGGGTTAATACCCATTCTGAATAACCAATTCGACGAGATGTCGAAGATGAAGATGGTGATTGAAGACCGGAAGTCTTCACATCGTTTTGGGTGATTACTGATGATCTTGATTGGGCTGTACAGCCAAATGAGGGAAACAGTTGGTGATCGTCCAGACGTACTTGGAGATGGATGGATATGCGAGGAAAGTGCCTCCGGTTTCGTTCAGACCCAGAACGAACTTGTAAATGGATTGTGTGTCTGACATTGGATTTTATTCTGTGTTGATTGATCTCTATAAAATATACATCTGTTTGGCGGGGAGAATTTATTCTCTTGCTTAACGCCCTTCTCTGAGACGTACGAGCTCAGAGGTTGTATATCGATGGACATCAGTCGCATGGAGTGAATTGCCAGTGTGGCACGCGTAAGTGGCAATTGATCAAGGCTTCTGTTGAAAAGCAAAGTCTTGTGGTTGATGAGCAAAGCACGGCCTGTGTGGCGTAGCTTTGTGTATAACGTGAACTCGCGAGCCTCACACCTCGGTATGAGTCAAAAACGGGATAGTGACTGCAGGGAGAGCACGACGTTTCTTTCCAGCTAGGGTGGTGTCAGTGACCTACCAGCCCTGACATTTATATACTTTTCACCTGTGTGGTTGTTGGATATGAGGCGCCTCGGATATAGGTCTGTAAGGACTGGGAAACGTGTGTTCAGGAATAATTAATCCTCCAAAGTTAGGTGAGGACCGGCCCTGATGATCCAAGGATCACAGTGGGGTCCCGTGACATTTGCTAGAGTGTCTCGAACGCGGAGAGGATCTTGCCCCTTGCCTCGACTCATGACGGAAATCCAATTTCCAATACGTGATATTGCGGTTTTAATTGTAGAACTAGTACGGCGACATGATAGATGGTACCCATCCCGCCTATGATTGATATTTATGATTGAAAATGTTTTGACACTATACACTTATAATAGTATCAAATGATTTGTTTTAAGCGTACCAAGCATGTTTGGCTATTATAAGGGAAAACCTATTCTCCGGCTTGCGTTGCATTGTGTGATGGGACCTGGGTCTTATAATAGCTTCATTTTTCCAAAGAGCATTGCGCTGTTTTGTTATATGCACTAGTATTCTTGGGAGGAAACCCGTTCCGTGTTATACGGCATGGTCCCTTGAATTACTATCCTTTTAAGTAAAGTTTTAAATAACTGTTTTAGTTCTCACACCAGTCACATGACTGACCTGAAGTTTATTGTTTTAACCTAAACTCTGGGTGCCCCTATTTTCTACACGGGCAACTTGTAGTTTTGGTTTTGCAGATTTATATTCACAAGATCCTGATTTACAGCTGGAACAATGCTCGGAAAGCTCTGTATCCATGCATTACTTCTAGTTGTGCTTTTGTATTATTTTCCGCTGCGATGTATTTAAATGTAATTTAAATCTCTGATGTTTGTAGAATGTAATTTATTCATTTATACTCTGTATATTCTTGTATCTGATGGAATTGTTGTAATATACAATGAAATGTTCTTTCGTTTGCGTTCTATTTTGTCTTGTCCTCAATTCTATCCGTGCTTTCCTTCACGGGGAAGTTCGGCTCGTCTCATTTTTGGTATCAGAGCTTTGGTTTACAGAGCTCGAGAACAAGACACATTAGAACCATACGACAGAATTCATTAGATATTGGATTAGTAATATCCAATTAGAATGACTCGTTAGAGATAGGATCAGTAGTATCCTAGAACGAGTGTGAAGAGTATATTTTTCAAATGAAAACAATTTTTTTTTGGAAATTTAAACCATTTTATATGTATTTGAATATTTATTTATATTGAATTTGGACAATCCAATATATAAAGATTTTGCATATACGCGTCATGAACTTATATTCGAAGTTTTAATGTACTGGATTGATAGAGAATCACACTCTAGTCGCCCGGACATGATTCTGATGATGGCGCGCCATTATCAGTATTTATTTTCGTGTTTCGAAGGTGTGATATCTATATATTTCCATTAAACTGGCGGGAGAACCAAAACTAATATAGCTAGAATACATTGTTGTGATTTGGCATCAAAAACATGATTTTTGTATATGTATCAAAATTATGAATTTGAAACTCTAATTCACTAATTGATTGATGTTTGTGTTGTTTGTTTACTTGTTTAATAATTTTGAACCATCTAGCCTAATGGAATCACATATTGAATTGTATTGAAATGGGTCACATTTGCTTGCATATACATATACTTACATTGAATAGGTCATAGCAAGGAGGCTAGAGCAGAGAATAAAATTTGTTTGCCCGACAAATAGGTACATGTTTACTATAATTTACTGTTTTGTTTAGGTGATAATGATTTTATGAGCCGATTGGCTAGCCGCTTGGCTTTTTCTTTTTCTTTTTGAGATCAGAAGGCCTATAAGGCAATTTCGGGATTTCCCGTGGCTCCCGGTGCAGGGGAGGTTATGGCGAAATTTTTCGAAAATTCCGGGTATTAGCCAAAATTTTGAAGAATTTGAAAATTCTCAAAAACTAAAAAGTTGGAGAATGGAAGCCAGATCGAACGTAGAGTTGATTAATCAAACGACTTTCGACTTTGTTCCTTTTCGGGGACGAAAAATTTTAAGTGGGGGAGATTGTAACAACCCGAAAATCTGGGCCAATTTAAATTTTTTATTTTGGCAATTTTAATGAATTTTGAACATTTAAAATGAATTATTTTAAATAATATCGCCGAGAAATTTATTTTGAATAGGAATCGAACGTATATATTATATACGTCGTCGTTAGAATATAAATAATTATATATAATTATAAAAGGAATTGAAAATGGCGCGGTAGTTCGATAATTCGATTTCAAAATTCAATTGAATGTACCGGGTGCAAAATAAACCGGATTTTAGTGAAACCAAAAATAATAGGAACTAATTGATGATATCTTTCCAACGAATCCGAAAAATTGAAATTTCATAGCGGGAATCAAAAGATATGTCTAGTTGAAAATTCTGAATAGTCGCTATGGAATTCAGGCCCTTAAAAATTGGAATTTTGCAAACGACCTCGGATTTCGACGAAACCACTTTTGTTGGGTCCGTGATGTCAAATTATTGCTAGATTTCAAATTTCATAATTTTTCGATTCAATATGTGAGCGTGGCAAAGGAAAACGTGTTTAACCAGTTTCAGTTGATTTTAATCGACTGGAAAATGACCATTTTTCTGACGGTCTTAGAATTCGATGAAACTAGTTTTGGTAGGACTGTATCGTCAATACGAAGGTAGAAAATATTTTTGGGAATTTTTAGAGTTCGTATGACCCTGGTATATTGAAATGCGTGTTCAAATTCAATATATAGAGTTATATGTTGATTTTGACGAAAACTGATCGAAATGGTCGAATCAGCTTGCGATACATATCCCATTGTGTTCGGAATGGGGGTAATTAGCTATGGACGACAGCGGTGGGCATCGTTTAGAGGTCAAATGAAAAAGTACCTTTTTGAAATTTAAAATAAATAAAAAATAATAATCTCTCTCTCCCCTTCAAAACCGCTGGCCCCCCTTCATCGTTTCATTCGAAACAGAAAAGAAAAAAAAGAGAGAGAAGGGGGGATATATAGCTAAACAAATGGTTGGAGTTTACTCACACCAGTCACATGACTGACCTAGAGTTTATTTTTGTTTTGTTTTCCCTAAACTCTTGGGTACCCAAATTTGTACGAGTAGTCACGTAGTCAGGATTTTACAGATACACTGAGAGTTAAAGCAGGAGGCTTCAGGGTTATATAGCTATGGTTTATTTTCGCTGTGTTGTAAGTGTTATACTCTAATAATGGTATTGTATACAGACATTGTTTTATCTCAAAGTTTGTAATAACCCAGAAATCCGAGCCAATTTAAAATTTTTATTTTGGTAATTGTAGCGAATTTTGATTATTTAAAGTGAATTATTTTAAATAAAAACAACGAGAAATTTATTTTGAATAGAATTAGAATGTATATATTATATAGATTGTCGTTAGAATATAAATAATTATTTTAAATTATAAAAGGAATTGAAAATGGCGTGGTAGTTCGATAATTCGATTTCAAATTTCAAATTTCAATTAGATTTGAATGTGAAGTGGTAATTAAATTTACCGATAACACCGTGGTGTTAGATATGAAGTATAACCAGTTTTACTTCATGGGATGAATAGGTTGGGGTTGGGAAATAAAAACAATTGATTACTTCGGTAAGGTTCGTTAATCCCGACTAGTTGAATCAATATTCAAAAGAAGATTAAAGAATAAATTCAAGGAATTTATCTTTGATAAAATTAATGGGAACCTTTCCCTATGAATGTGAAATTTAGAAACTAACTGTCGGTTAGCTAAGCAGAATGGTTTCCTGGATATTGATCTGATGTTGGTTTCGGCATTCGGGGTTAATATTTGGGGAATTATTCTCTTGTTAATTTACGGTTAGTGACTGATGAATTGGAATGAGGCATATGTTGAGTTTGTGTAACACTTATTTATAATATACGCGAGTTATTCGGAAAGACCGGGTTTATCCCATTCTGAATAACTGATTCGGCGATTAGTCGAAGATGAAGACGATGGTTGAAGACCAGAGGTCTTCACGTCGTTTGGGTGATTACTGATGATCTTGATTGGGATGCACACCCAAGAAGATGGAAATAGTTGGCGATCGTCCAGATGTACTTGGAGATCGATGGATATGCGGGGTACTAGGTGCCTCCGGTTTCGTTCAGACCCATAACAGACTTGTAAATGGACTATGTGTCTGACATTGGATTGCATTCTGTGTGACTGATATCGGTTGCATAGAATAGTTTGCCTGTGTGGCATGCTAAGATGCAAATGATCAAGGCTTCTGTTGAAAAGCAGAGTCTTGTGGTTGATGATCAAAGCATGGCCTTTGTGGCATCGCTTTGTGTAGCGTTGATTCGCGAGCCTCACACCCCGGTGTGAACCAAAAACGGGAGACGGACCTCAGGAAGGACATGTGTTTCTTTCTAGTTAGAAGTGGCGTCAGTGGTTTTACACGCCCTGACGAGTTTGACTTATGTGGTTGTTGCTGTTGCGAGGCGCCTCGGTTTGATCGGACGATTCGGGTCCGATGGAGTCATTTTTTGGCTCATTTACGCCCCATAGGGCGGAGAGATGTATTGTTCAGGCATAATAATCCACATCGGTCGACCGGCCCAGACGATCCAAGGCTTGCCTGCGCGCTTGCCTGAGACTCGGACTAGACAGTCTCGAATCGGTTGAGGACAATCCCTGGCCTCGGTTCATAGAGGGAAATCCAATTTCCAAATACGTGATTCTGCGGTTTTATTTGTAACCCTATATATGGCGACATAGTGGCATGGGACGCTTATGCCGTCTATGATTGATACTTATGATTTGAAGTTGTTTTATACACTATACACTTATAGTAATAATAAATTATTTGTTTTAAACATATCAAGCATTCTTGGCTATTAAAAGGTAAAATCACTATCCTCCGGCTTGCGTTGCATTGTGTGATGGGAACTGGGTCTTATAGTAGCTTCATTGTTCTTTATGGAGGAAACCCGTTCCGTGTTATACGGTGTGGTACCTTGATTTACCTAATTTTAAAATAAGGATTAATAACTGTTTTAGTTCTCACACCAGTACCATGACTGAACTAGAGTTTATTGTTTTAACCATAACTCTGGGTGCCCTTATTTCGACACGGGCAGCTAGTAGTTTTGGTTTTGCAGATTTATATTCATAGGATCCTGGTTTACAGCTGGAATGATATCCGGAAAGCTTTGTATCCGTATATCTCTTCTAGTTGTGTATTGTATTATTTTCCGCTGCTATGTATTTAAATGTAATTTAAATCTCTGATATTTCTGTGTAATATTCATTTATACTCTGTATATTCTTGTATTCTGATGGAATTGTTGTAATATACAATGAAATGTTCTTCCGTCTGCGTTCTATTTTGTCATGTTCTCAATACAATTCGTTCTTTCTCTTCTCTTCGGAGACCGGGGAAGTTCGGGTCATTTCATCGTGGTATCATAGCTTTGGTTTACAAAGCTCAGAGAACAAGACACATTAGAACCATATGAAAGAATTCATCAGAAGTTAGATTAGTAATATCCAAAGAGAATGACTCGTTAGAGGATGGATCAGTAGTATCCTAGAACGAGTGTGAAGAGTATATTTTTAAAATTGAAAACAAGTTTTGTTTTGAAAATTTAAATCAATTATTCGTATTTGATTATTTATTCTATATTGATTTGGACAATCCAATATATTAAGATTTTGCATATACGTCTTGCAAACGTGTATTCGAAGTTTTAATGTATTGGATAGTTATAGAATCACACCCTAGTGCCCGGGGATAATTCTGGTGAAGGGGCACCATCGCCAGTATTTATTTTTGAGTTTCGAAAGTGAGATTTTTATATATTTGCAATTGACTGGTGTGAGAACCGAAACTAGATAGGGCTTATTGTTGTGATTTGGCATCAAAAATCTGATTTTTTGACTGTATATCAAAGTTATTAATTTGAAAAGCTAATCAACTAGTTTATTGATGGTCGTGTTGTTTGATTATTGTTTTGATTAATTGAATGTTGAACCATTAACCAAATTGAACCAAACATTGAATTATATTGAAAATTAGTCGCATTTGCTTGCATATACATGTACTTACATTGAACAGGTCATAGCAAGGAGGCTAGAGCAGAAGAATAAAATTTGTTTGCCCGATAAATAGGTACATGTTTACCATAATTTACTGTTCTGTTTGGGTGATGATGATTTTATGAGCCGATTGGCTAGCCGCATGGCTTTTTCTTTTTCTTTTTGAGATCAGATGGCCTATATGGCAATTTTGGGATTTTCCCGGTGCAGGGGAGGTTATGGCGAAATTTTTTGAAAATTTAGGGTGTTAGCCAAATTTTTGAAAAGTTCTTAGAAACTGAAAAGTTGAAGAACTTAAGCCATAATAAAAATAATGAGAGTTGAGTTGGTATTTAAAACAACTTTCAGCTTTGTTCCTTTTCGGGGACGAAAAGTTTTAAGTGGGGGAGATTGTAATAACCCGGAAATCCGAGCCAATTTAAAATTTTTATTTTGGCAATTTTAGCGAATTTTGATTATTTAAATGAATTATTTTAAATAAAAACGACGAGAAATTTATTTTGAATAGAATTAGAACGTATATATTATATAGATCGTCGTTAGAATATAAATAATTATTTTAAAATATAAAAGGAATTGAAAATGGCGCGGTAGTTCAATAATTCGATTTCAAATTTCAATTGAACATACCGGGTGTAAAATAAAACGGATTTTAGTGAAACCAAAAATATTCGAATCTAATTGATAATATCTTTCCAACTAATCTGAAAAATCAAGATTTCATAGCGGGAATCAAAAGTTATGTCCAGTTGAAAATTCTGAATAGTCGCTATGAAATTCAGGACCTTAAAAATGGAATTTTTGCAAACGGTCTCGGAATTCGACGAAACCACTTTTGTTGGATACGTGATGTCAATTTATTGCTAGATTCCAAATTTCATAATTTTTCGAATCAATATGTGAGCATGGCAAAGGAAAACGCATTTGACCAGTTTCAGTTGATTTTAATCGACTGGAAATTGGCCATTTTTCAAACGGTCTCGGAATTCGACGATATTAGTTTTGTTAGGACCGTATCGTCAATACGAAGCTATAAAATATTTTTTGGGAATTTTTCGAGCTAGTATGTGGCCCCGGTAAATTGAAATGCACGTTCAAATTCAATATATAGAGTTATATGTTGATTTTGATGGAAACTGATCGAAACGATCGAATAAGCTTATGATACATATCCCATTGTGTTTGGAATGGGGGTAATTAGCTAGGGACGACAATCGGTGGGTTCGATTTTGATTTCAAAATAAAAAGTTACCTTTTTGAAGTTAAAAATAAATAAAATATATTATTATATTAAGGCCCCTCTCTCCTTAACCCCCCTCTCTCCCTCGTTGACTTCACAGTCAAAATAAAAAAAAATCCCACTTAGCGGACCCGTCGCCCCTCTCTTCCACCGCGCCGCCAACGCCCCTCCGACCTCCTCCTACCGTCGCCTCCCCCCTCGTGATCCTCTCTCCCCCTCCAATCTACTTCCTCCGCCTCTCTCCTTCTTCCCCTAGCCCCTACGATCGAACCCGCAACCCTAGCCGCCTCCGACAGACCCGACGCCGTGCCGACCACCCACGAGCCCCTACGCCCTCCCCGCCATATCCGCAGCCTCCCTCCCCTCTTTTCCCCTTCCAATCCGAACTCCCTACCTTCAAATCACCAAAACGCAACCCATCGACCAAAGCGAACTGCTGCCGCCAACCCGAGCACTTCCCCCACCAACTCCGACGCGTCCAGCATCCGCCCGATGCTCCAGACCGTGAACGACGGTGAAAACCCCCCTCTCTCCGCTCCTCCTTCAAACAATGTAAGTCCTTTAATTTATTCTATTTTGTTTTGGTTAATTAATTTTTGCAAATAAAAATCTAAATTTTTATATGTAGAATGTCAACATTTTTATACAAAGAAAGTCGATATTTTTAAATAAGGAAAGATGTAATTTTTATAATATAGAAAGGTTAAAAATATAATTTTTATAATATAGAAAGGTTAAAAATATAATTTTTATACTAGTGGCATATTAAAAATATGACTTTTATATAATGTAGATAATAAAAATATGATTTTTACTTAGGTAGAGTATTAAAAATATGGTTTTTATTAAAATAGCATTGTAAAAATATATTATATTTATATAGAATAGCATTGTAGAAATATAATCTTTTTATATAGAATAGCATTGTAAAAATATAACCTTTTTATATATGTAGTGGCTACGGGCAACGAAATTGACAAAAGGCAAACAGCGAAGATTTCTGCATAAGAAGAGCCGTGGGGGTTGGTTTAGCAATTCTGTGAGAATTTCTCGCTTTTGAATTTATTTCTAGTTAAAATATATACTAGGATGCAGACGATGTTTAGTAACACCCGACACCCGTCGTCCACAGACCATGGACGGCTTGTATGCTTGTTTGTTTGATTTTGTTGTCTTGTTGATTGTGTGATGTGATGTGAAATGAAATAAAATATTTTATAGTAGAAAATATTTTATAGTTAAAAATATAAATTTTAACGTGTATATGAAATGAAATAAAAATAAACAAATCGGAGGATTAGTTTATATACACACATTTGACTGATATTGATTGGGACGATAAATTTTACACATCGCCCAACTGCACAAATAAAATCTGTGTTTGATTGTTTGAAACCCCATACGGGTATTGGGATGATATTTGACGTACACTAATCCCGATTGTTTAGTTGTATGTCGATCGATTGATTGGCAGACTATTATAAGCGTTGAATATTTATATTTGATGCTTATACAGTGTAGAATGCACTTTGGATGATGGTTGATTTTTCATCGTTGTTATTGTATACATGTGTTGTAGAAAATACATATGATTAACATTATATGGTAATTGATTGGGCCTCATTCCATATTTGAAAAAGAAATATTTGAAATAGAATATTTGAAATAGAAATATTTGAAATATAAATATTTGAAATAGAATGTTTGAAAATAGAAATATATGAAGCCGTGTTGATTAGATTGACGCCATTTTGACGTGAATGAATTTATATCGATTTCATTCATTTTATAATGAATATCGGAAGTGATTTCAAAATCTGATATTTTGAATAGAAATGAATTTGAATTGAAATTGAATAGAAATGAATTTGAATTAAAATTGAATAGAAATGAATTCGAATTGAAATTGAATTGAATTGAAAACGAACTGAAGTTGAATTCAAAATCGATTTGAATTGAAATCAATTTGAAATGAATTTAAAATGAATTTGTAAGGGAAAATTCAATTTTGATTTGAATTGGAAAAAGAAGTCGAAATCGTTTTGAAAACGAATTTAAAACGATTTATATAATACGTTTTAAAAGTAAATCAACGAAGTATATATTATATATAGTATATAAATAATATAATGGCCTGAATAGAACGCGCCGCGCTGCGGTAGTTCGTGAATTTCGACCATTGACTTCAAATGGATATTGCGGGAGATCCGACCGTCGGATTCTCCTAAAACCGGAACCGTTGGGTTTGTATCTAAAAGAGCTTTCTGACGAATATTAGAAATTAGAAATCTAACGGTTGGATTTGGAATTATGTCCAAATCAAATTTGGAAAAGGTCGCTGTAAGTGCAGTTCGATGTCCATTGATGGAAATCGATTGTACGGGCCTTGATAAAATTATTAAAAATATCAATGATTTGTGTAAAATCATAAGAAATGATTTGGGAAGAATTGGGATGAAAATCTCCATATTTGAAAAGATAAAAATAGATTTCTATCAAAATGAATTAGTTTTGAACTAGAATTAAAATTCTATTTATTTTTAAATAAATAAATTGAATTTGAAAAAGGGTTTTAAAAATAACCAGAATTTCCAATGATTGCATTGGAATGGATTTGAATCGAAATTGTCTTCGGAATATTTCGATGTTGGATTTCATGATTAAACAGATGTTGTTATGGAAAATTGAAAGATATATATATATATCGTTATTTCCAATACGATATCTGTTGGTCGTAGAATTTGATACTGAATATAAGCCGATATATTTTCTATTCATAGCCTTGTATTTAATATCAAATGTGATTTGAGTTTGTCGTGAATGGTGTCTTCATTTACACTGTTCTTGAACCCAGTAGAGAAAAGATTAAATTTTTTTATTTAGATTTAATGAAGTGTACCAATTAAATAGTATTTAATTGGAATTGAATTGATATTGATTTTTGGGTTTATCGTGAACCGTGTTTTAAATGACACTCATTCTTTAACCCAGTTAAAGATTAAAACTAAGTGGAGTTTTAATGAATCTTTAATTAGATTGAAAAGATCGAGAATGGAGTATCACCAGTTTTGCACCATGCGATAGTTAAATCTTTAATTAGATTTGAACGTGAAGTGGTAATTAAATTTACCGATAACACAGTGGTGTTAGATATGAAGTATAACCAGTTTTACTTCATGGGATGAATAGGTTGGGGTTGAGAAATTAAAACAAATGATTACTTCGGTAAGGTTCGTTAATCCCGACTCGTTGAATTGATATTCAAAAGAAGATTAAAGAATAAATTCAAGGAATTTATCTTTGATAAAATTAATGGGAACCTTTCCCTATGAATGTGAAATTTAGAAACTAACTGTCGGTTAGGTAAGCAGAATGGTTTCCTGGATATTGATCTTATGTTGGTTTCGGCCTTCGGGGTTAATATTTGTGGAATTATTCTCTTGTTAATTTACGGTTAGTGACTGATGAATTGGAATGAGGCGTATGTTGTGTTTGTGTAACACTTGTTTATAATATACGCGAGTTATTCGGAAAGACCGGGTTTATCCCATTCTGAATAACTGATTCGGCGATTAGTCGAAGATGAAGACGATGGTTGAAGACTGGAGGTCTTCACGTCGTTTGGGTGATTACTAATGATCTTGATTGGGATGTACACCCAAGAAGATGGAAATAGTTGGTGATCGTCCAGATGTACTTGGAGATCAATGGATATGCGGGGTACTATGTGCCTCCGGTCTCGTTCAGACCCATAACGGACTTGTAAATGGACTGTGTGTCTGACATTGGATTGCATTCTGTGTGACTGATATCGGTTGCATAGAATGGTTTGCCTGTGTGGCATGCTAAGATGCAAATGATCAAGGCTTCTATTGAAAAGCAGAGTCTTGTGGTTGATGATCAAAGCACGGCCTTTGTGGCATCGCTTTGTGTAGCGTTGATTCGCGAGCCTCAGACCCTGGTGTGAACCAAAAACGGGAGATGGACCTCAGGAAGGACATGCGTTTCTTTCTAGTTAGAAGTGGGGTCAGTGGTTTTACACGCCCTGACGAGTTTGACTTATGTGGTTGTTGCTGTTGCAAGGCGCCTCGGTTTGATCGGACGATCCGGGTCCGATGGAGTCATTTGTTGGCTCATTTACACCCCATAGGGCGGAGAGACGTATTGTTCAGGCATAATAATCCACATTGGTGGACCGGCCCTGATGATCTAAGGCTTGCCTGCGCGCTTGCATGAGACTCGGACTAGACAGTCTCGAATCGGTTGAGGACAATCCCTGGCCTCGGTTCATAGATGGAAATCCAATTTCCAAATATGTGATTCTGCGGTTTTATTTGTAAACCTATATATGGCGACATAGTGGCATGGGACGCTTATGCCGTCTATGATTGATACTTATGATTTGAAGTTGTTTTATACAATATACACTTATATTAATAATAAATGATTTGTTTTAAACGTATTAAGCATTCTTGGCTATTATAAGGTAAAAACCCTATCCTCCGGCTTGCGTTGCATTGTGTGATGGGAACTGGGTCTTATAATAGCTTCATTGTTCTTTATTTAGCATTGCGCTATTGTTTTATGCACTGGTGTTCTTGGGAGGAAACCCATTCCGTGTTATACGGCGTGGTCCCTAGATTTACCTAATTTTAAAATAAAGATTAATAACTGTTTTAGTTCTCACACCAGTCCCGTGACTGACGTGGAGTTTATTGTTTTAACATAAACTCTGGGTGCACTTATTTTGACACAGGGAGCTAGTAGTTTTGGTTTTGCAGATTTATATTCACAGGATCCTGGTTTACAGCTGGAATGATATTCGGAAAGCTTTGTATCCGTATATCTCTTCTAGTTGTGTATTGTATTATTTTCCGCTGCTATGTATTTAAATGTAATTTAAATCTCTGATATTTCTGTGTAATATTCATTTATACTCTGTATATTCTTGTATTCTGATGGAATTGTTGTAATATACAATGAAATGTTCTCCCGTATGCGTTCTATTTTGTCATGTTCTCAATACAATTCATTCTTTCTCTTCTCTTCGGAGACCGGGGAAGTTCGGGTCGTTTCAAAGTTATGTTATGAAATATATTTATTCGTTCCGTTGTGAGATTCGTGTTTACTCTGATGTTGTGATCTTCTTCTTCTATCTTATCTATTCTCACCCTCTATTTTCTTTCATTAACTATCTGATATTTCCGATGCTTGAATAGTCGACATTGAGTTTATGTCGATAACCAGGATTGCGAAAGCCCGGGTCGTTACAAAAATAATAAATTATTACTTCGGTAAGGCATGATAATCCCGACTAGTTAGTAAAATCTTTTGAAATTGATATCCAAAAGAAGATTAAAGAATAAATTTTGAAAGAATTTATCTTTGATAATAATAATGGGAACCTTTCACTAAAAATGTGAATATGGAATAAAATAATATTCTGAATTAAAATGAGGTGTATGATGTGTTTTTATAGCACTTGATTATTAATTATAAATTACGCAAGTTATTCGGAAAGACCAGGTTTATCCCATTCTGAATAACTGATACGACGACCAAATGTCGACGATGTAAACGGTGGTTGAAGACCGGAGTTCTTCACATCGTTTGGATGGTTATCGATGTCTTGATTGGGCTATACACCCAAGACAAGGTAATAAGTGGTGATTGTTCAGATGTACTTGGAGATCGACCGATATGCGAGGACCTCTCTCCTATATTGGACATATGGGACGAGGAATAAGGTGCCCATGGTTTCGTTCAGACCCGGAACGGACTTGTAAATGGATGTGTGTCTGACATTGGATTACATTCTATGCAAATTGATTTCTATTAAATATATTTGTTTGGTGGCAGAGAAGTTATTCTCTTGCTTAACACGCTTCTCTTAGACGTATGAGCTTAGACGTTATATTGATAGACATCAGTTGCATGGCGTGAATTGTCAGTATGGCATGCCAAGATGCAAATGATCAAGGCTTTTTGTTGAAAAGCATAGTCTTGTGGATGATGATTAAAGCATAGCTTTAGTTAGCATAGCATTGTGTATAGCGATACTTCACGAGCCTCACGCCTCGGTATGGACCAGAAACGGGAGAGAACTGCAGGGAGAACATGCATTTCTTTCTAGCTAGGAGTGGTGTCATGGTATGGAGCCCAAACATTTTACTTATGTAGATGATGGAATGAGGCGCCTCGGATATTGAGTCCCTAGTGGCTATGATTTTATGCCCATAGGGCAGGGAAACGTATTGTTCAGGAATTATTAATCCAGTAAAGTATTTATGGACCATCCCTGAAGATCCAAGGTGCTGTTGCGATTGATCCTGAGATATGGGCTAGATTGTCTCGAATCCAGTAAGGACGATCCCTTGCCTTGGTCCATAGATGGAAATCCAACTTCTAATACGACATTGTGCGGTTTTGATTGTAGAACTAGTATGACGTCATGATGGTACCCATGCCGTCTATGATTGATACATTTATATTCAAGTTATTTTTGACACTGTACACTTATAGTAATATCAAAATGATTTGCTTTAAATGTACCAAGCATGTTTGTCTACCATAAGGGAAAACTCTATCCTCCGGCTTGCGTTGCATTGTGTGATGGGACCTGAGTCTTATAATAGCTTCATTTTTCCAAAAAGCATTGCGTTGTTTTATTTTAAACTAAGATTCATGTGGAGAAAACCATTCCATGTTATACGGTGTGGTCCCATGATTTCCCCACTTTTAAAGCACAGATTTAATAACTGTTTTAGTTCTCACACCAGTCCCATGACTGACCGGGAGTTTATTGTTTCTATCTAAACACTGGTTACCCATATTTTCTAGCCAGTCAGTAGTCTTGGTTTTCCAGATTAATTCTTTTCCAGGATCCTGGATTTATAGCTGGGACTATATTCGGAAAGCTTTGTATCCGTGTATCTCTTTCAGTTTTATTTGTTAATGTATTTCCGCTACGCATTGTATTATATTTTCCGCTGCTTTGTAATTTATTAAATCTCTGATATTGTATTTCCAATGTGTAATATTTATTCATACTCTGGACTATTCTTGTACTCTGATGAAAATTGTTGTAATAACAACGAAATGTTCTATTGTTTGCGTTTTGATGCGTCGTGTTCTCAACTCAATCCGGGCTTTCCCATAAGGGGAAGTTTGGGTCGTTTCATTTTGGTATCATAGCTTTGGTTCGTAGAGCTCGAGAACAAGACATATTAGAACCGAACGAAAGAATTCATCATAGATTGGATTAGTAATATCCGATGGGAATGACTCATTAGAGATGGGATTAGTAGTATCCTAGAACGGGTTTCAAAGAGTGTTATTTTTAAAATAAAAATGAAAACAAATTTTGTCTTGAAAATTTAAATCTTATTATACGTATTTGAATAATTTGTTTTATATTGATTTTGGACAATCTAGTATATGGAGATTTTGAGTATATGACTGACTAGATATATATTCGAAGCCTCAGATACTAGATAGATATAGAATCACACTCTAGTCGCTCGGAGATGATTTTGATGATGGAGCTCCATCATCAATATTTATGTTCGAGCTTCGAAAGTGGTATATCTATATATTTCCAATTGACTGGTGTGAGATCCAAAACTTAGTTAGAGTTTATTGCTGAGATTTGCAATAAAAAAATATGATTTTTTGACTATGTATAAAAGTTTTATATATTTGAAAAGTTAATCAACTAATTGATTACAAGTTGTGATGTGTAATTATTAGTTCAACTAATAAAAATATTGGAATGATAATTAGTTAAACCAAATGAGAATAAATGATAAATTTAGCCAAATTGAATCAAAATATTAAACTGAATTAAAAATCTATTGTAATTGCATACATGTACATATATATGTGTAAACAGGTCATAGCGGTGAAGCTAAGAAGAGGAATAAAATTGCATGCCCAACAAATAGGTACATATTTACTGTATTTATTGGAGTTTGTTGATTTTATGAGCCGATTGGTTAGCCGCTTGGCTTTTCTTCTGGATTGATGAGGGCCCTGTGAGGCAAGTTGCGGTTCTAAATGTCTCCCCGTACAAAAGGGGATATGGCAAAAAAATTCAAAAATTTAGGGTATTAGCCAAATTTTTGAAAAATAAGGTAATTCTTAGAAACTGAAAAGTTGAAGAATGAAAGTTGAGTTGGTCAGTTAAACAACTTTCAGCTCCGTTCCTTTTAGGGACGAAAAAAATTTAAGTTGGGGAGATTGTAATAACCCGAATTTTTAGAACCGATTTAAAATTTTATTTTAGCAATTTTAATGAATTTTGTATATTTAAAATGATTTGTTTTAAATAATAATGACTAAAATTTCATTTAAATCGATTTTAATTATATAACGAGCCTGAAATGGCGCGGTAGTTTGAAAATTCGATTTTAAATTTCAATTGAACATACAGAATTCAAAATAAATCGGATTTCAGTAAAAAAAAAAGTATTTGAATCTGTTTAATTATATCTTTCTAACGAATGTGAAAAATCCAAATTTCATAATGGGAATTGAATGTTATGTCCAGTTTAAAATTTTAAATAGTCGTTATGGAATATATATATATATATATTTTAATACAATAAATAACCATTTTGCAAGCGACCTCCATTTTCGACGAAACCACTTTTGTTGGATTCGGAATGTCAAATTATTGCTAGATTCCAATTTTCATAATTTTTGGAATTAATATGTGAGTATGGCAAAAGAAAATGTGTTTTGTCAATTTTAGTTGAATTGGATCGACCAGAAAATGATCATTTTTCAAACGGTCTCCAAATTCAACGAAATTAGTTTTGTTAGGACCGTATCACCAAAACAAAGTCAGATATAATTTTTCTGTAATTTTTGGAGTTAGTATGTGGCCCCGGTAAATTAAAATGTACGTTTAAATTAAATATATATTGATTTATATTTTAATTTTGATAAAAACTGATTAAAACAGTCGAATTGGCTTATGAATAATATCATATTGTGTCTAGAATGGGGTTTTTGGCTAGGAGCGACAGTCATTGGAGTTCATTTGGAGTTCGTGACATTAAACAGGTAATTCAAGAATTAAATAATATTTAATTAAATAATATATAGCCTATAAAAGTGGATAAAACCCTAATCACCTATCAGATTTTTGCCGCCGCCACTTACTAAAATAAATCGCCAAAATGCTCCGATTCAAATCCACTAAGATCTCCAAATCCGCTCAGTGATTCGAGGAAATTTCTAAGGAAAAAAAGATGAGCTCTTCAAACTCTATCGTCCCAATGGCTGTGATCTAAAATCTCGAAGCGTGGTGGTTGATTTTGAGCTGCAAACAGCAGTAGTTCGAGAGGGTTTTTAGCTCTGTACGGAACGTCGAACTCGACTCCATAGGGGCGCGGAAAGAAGGCACGACGGCGGAGGTTTGGGGGAAGTCTGATGGAAGGCCGACGGCCCCTAGTGGCTGGTGGAGGCGATTTTTGAAGTCGACATTTGGTTTCTTTATGGGTCAGGCTAAAACGAAGAAGACGCGGTTTGTTTGCAGAAGGTGATTAGCTAATTTAATTAATTAGCTTATTAAATAATTTAGTTTTAGTTATTAACGTAGTTAGCATTAATATTTTTCAGGTTTTTGAAAAATGTATAAAGCATTGATTTATTTTCAGTTTTAAAAATAAATTAATATTGAAAAAAATGTGTTATTTTTTTTATATATAAAGCATTGTAATAAAAAAATATGATTTAAATATATATATATAGCATAATAAAAATGGGATTTTTTTCATATATATAGCTTAAGTAAAATTATGATTTTTAAAATATATGTAGCATAATAAAAATGGGATTTATATATATACAGCTTAAGTAAAAATGTGATTTTTTTAAAAATAAAATAGCTTTGTATTTAAAATATGGATTTTTATAGAAATAGCTTTGTAAATTAAAAATATGATTTTTATAAATAACTTTGATTTAAAAATGTGGTCTTTATATACATAGCTTAAATAAAAAATATGATTTTTATCATAAATGAATTTGTTTTAAAAATATGATTTTATTTAAAATAGAAAGAGCATTGTGTAGAAATGTAATTTTATATAAAACACCATTGTAATTGAAATGTGATTTTTATGTAGAAAAATCATTGTTTTTAAATATTTGAAAAGCATATAATAAAAATGAAATTTTTATATGAAAAGCATATAATAAAAATGGAATTTTCATATACGAAAAACATTGTTATTAGAAATGAATTCTTATATGAAAAGTGTAAAGACCCAAAAATCCCCACCCTTTGAATCGACCATAAACCACACAGGTCTGAACTAAAGGTCGGAAATCTTCGAATACTTTAACTTTGGGAATACAATACATTAGAACAAATAACATCAGACTTTTATTACATCATGATAATATAACATCAGAGTACATAGTATATCAGAGTACATTGAGAAATAATACAGCGGAAGATTAATTTACAATATATAATACAAAGCAGCGGAAAACAAATAAACTAATACAGCGGAAGACTATCATGCTACGGACACAGCTTTGAGCTTCGATCCAGAATCCTGCTTAAAAAAGAATATCTGCAAAACAAGCTACTCGACTGCCCGTGACGAAAATAAGGGGCCCCCCGAGTTTGCAAGTGAAACAAACTACAGGTCAGTCATGGGACTAGTATGAGAAATCTAACTTATCTTATCTAATAATAAGGTTAATCACAGGACCACGCCGCTAATGCAGAACGGTTTACTCCATTGGATTGCCAGTGCATAAATAAAGTTAATTGTTAAACAACGCAATGTTTTTTTTTAGAAAAAATGAAAACATTATAAGACTCAAATCCCATCACACAATGCAACGTAAACCGGAGGATAGAGTTTTACCTTATAATGGTCAAAATATGCTTGATACGATAAAACGGATTTGATATTATTATTAGTGTAAATATGGTTTAAAAACAATTTCAATCATAATGTATCAACCATAGACGGCATAGCTACCATATATTATGTCGTCATACTAGTTATACAATCAAAACCGCATGGTGTCGTGTTGGAAGTTGGATTTCCATCATGAGTCAAGGCTAGGAACGATCTCCTTACTGATTCGAGACACTCTAGCAATGTCCCAAGATTCGGACGCTGGTGAACCCTTGGATACAACAGGGCCGGTCCCCCAATAGTGCAATGGGTTGGATTAGTTATGCCTGAACACACGCTCCCTGGTCCTATTGGACCTATAATACGGCCATTGGCGACCGATAAATCCGAGGCCTCGAAAATTCCATCATCCACATAAGAAAATGTCAGGGCTGGTAAGTCTCTGACACCACTTCTAGCTAGAAAGAAACGTGTGCACTCTCTGCGTTCCCTCGCTCAGTTTTGGACTCCACCGGAGTGTGAGGTTCGCGAAGTAACGCTACACAAAGCTATGCTAATTAAAGCTATGCTTTGATCATCATCCACAAGGCTCTGCTTTTCAACAAAAGCCTTGATCATTTGCATCTTGGCATGCCACGTTGTCAATTCACGCCATGCGATTGACAACTATCAACACACAACCTCTAAGGGTCTTAAGCAAGAGAACAAATTCTCCACCACTAACGGTTGTATATTAATAGAAATCAATTTACATAGAACGAAATTCAACATCAGACACACATCCATTTACAAGTCCGTTCTGGGTCTGAACGGAACCGGAGACACCTTAGAGGTTCTCGCATATCCGAACAATCAACAAATATGTCCTGGACAACTACCACTGTAGCCCCTTCAAGGTAGCTACTCCAATCATGGGCATCAGTAGTCCTCATTCATTTCATGTGAAGATCGTCGGTCTTGCACCGTCTTCAATCTCTTTAAATGTTAGTCCTCGTATTCATTATTCGGAATGGGTTAAACCCGGTCTTTCTGAATAACTCGCGTAATTTATAATCAAGTGCTATAAAAACACATCTAACGCCTCATTCCAATTCAGAATATTCTTTTAGTAAAATAATCACAATTTTAGGGGAAGGTTCCCGTTAATTTTATCAAAGATAAATCCCTTTAAAGTTATTCTTTTAATCTTATTTTTAAATATTCATTAAAACTCAAATTGGGTTTTAATATCAAAAAATCATTACTTAGAGATCATTCCAATTTAAGAAATTAATCTTATTTTTAACTGGGTTAAAGAAATAATGTCATATTAAAAACACTGTTTACGATAAACCCAAATTCATCTTCCATTAAAATGGAATCTACACGGAAATCATAACAGTATATAATTGTTATAAAATCCCGTATCAGATTAATATATAAATGGAATAACGGCAAAGCCTTTTAAATTCCATGTATAGTATCGGCCTTCATGTAACGACCCGGATTTTCAACGACTTTGGTTATCGACATAAACTCGATGTCGATAACCAAAACATCGAAAAATCCTGGTAATTAGTGAAAGAAATTAGAGGGTGAGGAAAGATAAGATAGAAAATTAGAATAGAAGAAGAAGAAGAAGAACACAACATCAGAGTAACACGAATCTCACAGCGGAACTAATAAATATATTTCATAACATAACTTTGAAATACAAATCTGTACTTGAATATTCAAATCATTATCAAAGTACAGCACTTACAACACAGCGGAATAATAATAGCGATATAATTCTGAAACCTCCTGCTCCAGCTCTTTAATGTATCTGTAAATCCCGACTACCTGATTGCCCATACAAATTTAGGCACCCAAGAGTTTAGGGAAAACAACAAAGTAAACTCCGGGTCAGTCATGGGACTGGTATGAGTAAAACAGTTTAAAAACAGTTCGAACAAGTAAACGATATCTCATAAGACCACGCCGCATAACAGAACGGGTTTTTCCCTTATGAGAATCCAAAATATCTTTATATCAAAAACCTTTTTGATATTATAATAATGTCTATCAACCACAGTATATATAATCATCTAGCAGAAACGCTTTCATCTCACGTTCTACATATATGGTATACAATCAAAACCTCAAGCACGTATTGGGTAATGGATTTCCAACTATGACAAGGTATGGAACCACCTATCGCTCGTGTACCTCTAGAGAGGAATACACTGGGTTCAACAGGAACATCTTGCAACCCGGCCACACATGACCGACCACTCATTTCGCTTGAGTGTATCGAATGTATATCACCAATGGTTGGGATCAGCAACCATTTCCCGAATGGGACAGCATCAACAATAGATTTTTAGAAGTAAACGAAACTCTAGATCAGGAGATTATACACCCTACTTCGATGCGACCGACTTAGCCATGCTGCCTGCCCGATTTCTGTCATTTACCGATTGATGAGGCTAGAAGCTACGCTTTATCATCACACCAGATTCACTTTGAATGCCACATCGTCAAATCCATCAAATCACCGATTGACGTCCTCAACAATACATTATGTGTTAGCTAAAAGAAGTTTCCTTCTCCGCTTCCACTCTTGGTACGGTTGGAGAAATCAATATACGTGATCGTCTGGAAATACTCTGTCAGACATCCGTCCATACAAGTCATCAAGGAACAGGATGAACCGAAGGCACTATTCTGTAAACAGGATAGCCCTTGCATAACTCCGTCTTCAATTTCCTTTGGCATATATGATTCGCAACGCTTATGCCAATACAGAGTGGTTCTTTGGATAATAATCCAACTGGTCTCTCCATATTAACACGTTAAAATGGTAAAAACTTCGATAGTTTGTGATTTAACTATCGAAAAAAAACAAGTGTGCAAACAACGATATTATTTCCAAATGGAAATTATATCAATCAATCATCAATCATATATCTCCTTAGTTCATTAATTTACTTATCTCCTGTTTCCCTATATTCAACATTTCATATTCTCTAAATTTAGAAAATATATGTTATTAACAATGGAAAACATTTCCATTTCTTGTTTTCTTTATTAGAAAACATTTCTGGTTTCTTATTTGGAAAACATTTCCAAAGCTTCTTCATTGGACTTAGGCATATGTTTAAACAAACCATCGCGATGCCAACTCAAACCATTTCCTTTACTACCGAACCTTAACTGTTCCTTAGTTTGAACGAAGCCAATCAAGTTGGGGTAGAACTACCTCTCAGACCTTAACTGAACAACATTTCTAACTTTGAAATAGGCAACGTTCACTTTATATTCCTTTTACTAACTTCCTTACTTAACCCTCGTTCGAATAAATCTCTATTCGATTTATTCTATTTGACTTACTCTGTTTGATTTACTCTATTCACTTAACTCCTTTCAAATAAACTATATTCGATAACTCCTTTATTCTTTAACTCTAATCGATTAAACTAACATCGATTAACTCCTTTTACTTTATCTCTAATCGATTAACTAACATCGATTAACTCCTTTTAACTTTAACACTAATAGGTTAACTAACATTAATTAACTCCTTTTAACTTTATCTCTAATCGATTAACTAACATCGATTAACTCCTTTTACTTTAACATTAATCGATTAACTAACATCGATTAGCTCCTTTGCTTTAACTCTAATCGATTAAACTAACATCGATTAACTCCTTTGCTTTCTATTCGAATAAACTATTCATTTATAAAGATTTACTTTTAGTAACAGTTCTTCACTTTACAAATGATTTCCCTTTTATAAAATTCAATTTGTTTTAAAAATCATTTTTCCCTTTTTATTTACTTTCAAAATATTTCCTTTTATAAAATCTGTTGATTTTATAAACTCCCTTTATTTCAATATACATTGAAAAAATCCTTTTTACATCCAAGGGTCTTTTATGATATTTAAAATATCGAATAACAATGATCAACATCATTCCAACACACATAATCCATAACAGATTATATAACACATCATATATCACAACAGATGAAAAACAGTAAAATAAATGTTGAGGAATCCAGTTGGATTCCTCCAACCTGTTTCCCTGCATCACAGATGTTATACAATATAGATAACATCACTTTCAGTTCTATATGGTATATTCTGTTAAACAGAATAGATATAGAAAATTCAACTAACTGTCTAGCATTTCAATCAAACAGTCAACACACAGTCAATCAGCCAAATATCTAACAGTTCTAAAAATACAACATGAAATTATAAACTGTTCAGAGTTAGTGAGATTTACTCACATTGGCGCTTTAACTGTAAAATAACGGTTTGCATTATTTGATTCAGTCGGACAATTTATTTCGCCATAAATTGTAACGAGCTCGGATTCACCCCCGGTCAGTCTCATTGTGTTGCACCCGTCCATACGGTCCCAACGGATCTGAATTTGCGAAATTCCGATTTCGTATGATCAAGTTATACAATTTAGAAGTTAGTACTTTATAATTTAAAATTAAACTAAAATTTTAAGTTATAAATACACTTACATAAGTTTGGGCCTTACACATCCTTACCGGCCCATTACCATATGTTGTCAAGCCTGTTAAAATATAGAAGAATAGCATCTTCTTCCCTGAGATACACATCCACTCCAGAAAGACGCCTCCTAGTTTGCCTTCTCGATCCCGACGTGACCAACACCTCACTTCACATAACAAAGGAGATTAGCCTCCTTCTATAGTGAAAACAACGTTGGTCTTTCCTCTCCGCAACATCCTTCTCCCCCTCTCCACATATACTTCTCACGTCCCATACTATTTCTTTTATTTTCTTATTTTTATAAAATTTCCTTCCTGCTGACTTTCGAACTCTGAACACCATACTCCACCACCATACTTTGCGAAACAAATCCCGTTCAACTCCCCTTCCACTCCTCTCCGCAGCCACTACCTTAACCTCTCCTGCTCCTCATCCGAAGCAGTTGCGACTCACCACTGCTATAGGGGCTCGGCGAGTTTCTCTGGCACAAATACTCACTTACGAACTTGGACCCCTTATACTGTTGCGACCCTGAACTTCACCTTCCCCATTCCGAATACCCAACTCCAGAATTCACGGCAGCTTTCCAATCCTCCCCTCGTTCGCTCCTCCTCATCCCTCCTTGCAAATACTTGCGCAGCTTCCTAATCACCGACACTCCGCACTTCAACTCCTATCCCATTCTCTTGTTTTCTTCTTTCTATTCAATGTCCTTCCTTTCTTCTTCTTACGTTTTCTACCTGAGTTGCAAATAATGACACATGGATCCAATGTCACTCCCTACTTTGCATGATAACCTCATCTTCCATAAAAATTGCGTGCAACCTTTTCAGTCCCTCTCGTTCTCTCTGGGATTTTTTTTCATTATTTTTTTATTTGGTTTATTTCTCTTTTTGTTTGAGGTTAGTCGCTGTAACTCAGCCCTCGGAAATTTTCTGAAGAAGGAAGCATAAAAGGAAGCTTTGGTTTGGTATTTAATAGATGGAGGATTAAGGAGTAGGTAGGACGTGTTTCAGTTTTTGTAGTTAGATTCACTTTGCTGTTAATGACCCACGTATGCCCCCTTTTCACCTCATAAAGTAATAAACCAACCCCCATTGGAAAACATATGGGTTCATATGTACACCATGCATTCACGAAACGGTCAAAACGTACTTATGCTTTTTGTTTATGCGGTATTGTGTAAGTATGGTAATGCCATACACGTTCATGTTGTACAAAATACTTGTTACGTCCACATATAAAGAGTTACGGACAGAAATAAAAATACCAATGAGACGAGCAATGTCCTACGATCCCAAAAATATAATAATACCGGTAGATCGACTCATATTGTGAAACCCCAAAATCGCTGGTTAAGGGTGCGAAATACTCCAAATAAAAGTTGCTTATTTTATTAATTAAAAATTATAGTAAAATTCTAAAAATTAAATTATCACTACTTCTTAAAAGACCTTGTCTAAATTCAAACCCGATCTTTAGTATATCGAATAAACCGATACGGTCGATAAACGATTCTATAGCGACTATTTTAAAATTTGATTTGGACATATCTCAATATCTACACGACGAAATCCTGATTTTTCTCTTCCACTAGAAAGATATACTCCATCAGCTCCACACGTTTCTTGTTTCACAGAAATCCGGCTTAAAACGAATCCTGTACATTCAGTTGAAGTTCGAATCGCCAAATAGCGAACTGTCGCGCCATTTCGAGCTTTATTTTAATTATATTATAATTATACGTTCAAACTGACGTCGATTGAATATATTCGTTATTCAAATTCAATTCTAAACTGAATTAAATATCAAAGATGATCCGGTTCACAACATATCGTCATTTCAGCCAATTCTGTTTATTTCAGAATTAAATATATTATTTAATTTATTATTTTAATTAAATATTCACCATTATTTTATTCAACGACCATTAAACCCTTCTAATCACCTTTTATATAATTAAATAAATTAATTCTAATACCTCTGCCAATGCGGGTCATTACAATCTTCCCCACTTAAAATAATTTCGTCCTCGAAATTGCTAAAAGGTAGAGGACGACCCTATCGACTGGTTAGAACATATTTGTTCACTTCTTAACTTCAGTTTCAACTGAACCAATTTAATTTCAATTAAATTATTAATTAATTCTTATCAACGAAAATTTTCAAAAATCCTGAAAATTTTTAACGCCTTAACTCATCGAAAAATTTCGCTAGCACCTCCTTTGTACTGGTCAATCGGTCAAACTCCAACTCGCCTCTCTGGGCCATCTCCATCCCAAAAGAAAATCAAACAGCCAAGCGGCTTGCCAATTCGGCTCATAAATCTTATATCCAATAGAAATATAAACTTGTACCTTTTGTCGGCATATCATTATGTCCTTTCACCTATTATCAATTTAACATATACCAGGGTTATCCCAATCAAACTCCAATCCGCTTTTTATCCACAATTTCAACCATTCGCTTATACCTAAGTCGAATTTTATTTCAAATTCGAGTTCCATTCTCAATACCAAACTCTTTACTTGATTATCAAGTTACACTTCAAATTTGAATCCCCCAAATCCAATTTGTCTGGATATCATTCAAATTCAATCTCAGTTACCACTTTACTGGCTTTACTTTTAATTCTAATTTGTTTTCACAAATTTCTGTTAAATTTGTTTTTAATTCAAACAGTCTTTCCCTAGGAGTTTTTAAACAGTTTACTCTTTTCAAAAATCAAATTTTCCTTTTTGAACATGTCGCTGAGCCCTTAATTAATATTCCATTAGTTAAATCACTTCTCTATTCCTTTATCAATAATTGTTAACCAAATATTTTCAATAACCATATTGGCCTTTTATGTTATTTGGAAAACATTTCCGAATATCGTCTTCCTTTATTTTATAAACTTTAGAAAATATATGCTATTTCTAATTGGAAAATATTCCAATTACTTATCTCTTTTTCGATCTCGTTTATTTCTATACTTTGGAAATATTTATTATTCTATATCCAAGCTTACACTTATTTGGGTTAAAACGGATGTTGTGTAAAACATCGTTACGACAACCCAAATACTATATTCAACTAACTCTTATTCAACATTGATCTTCGAGCCTAAAATCTTACTATTTATTTATTAATAATGAAATCAATCAAGTTGGGGTATAACTACCTCTCAGACCTTGACTGAATAACATTTATAACGTCAAAACAGATAAGACTACTTACTCGAATAATCAATACCATACAACTACTTATTCACTTTTAAACATGTATACGCTTTCTCTTTCTATTCTTCCGAGATTTTATTCCTAGTCTTCCCTTTTGATTATACTATTCTACTTCTAAGTTCGTTTCCTTATCGACTTCTATATATTTCGATACGTTGATTTCTAACTATCAAATTATCTTAAAAATATTCTAACTCCTTAAATTCCCGGAAAAATTCGCCATAACCTCCTTTGTACTAGGAGCATCGGGATATATCAAATAGCCTCCCATGGCCCTCACCAATCCAAAAGAAAAAAGAAAAAGCCAAGCGGCTAGCCGATAAGGCTCATAAAATCTCATATGGAAATTAAATACATACCTTTTCGTCGAGCATTCTATTTATATACCTTCATACCTTATCCATACATATCTCATGTATATTTATACATTTCTAATTCATTTCAACTTAATCCAATCGTTTTAACTTAGTTTGTTAAGTAATTTTCAAATTACTGGTTTGCCCATTTCACCTTTTTATTTAAATATACATGTTCAAATATAGGTTTAACTTGTTTATCAACTAATTGAATTCCATTTCAATTTTATTTGAATTTCCTATATTCAAATTCCATTTCAATTCTCTTATTCAAATTCTATATTTGAATTTTATTTCAAATCTCTTATTCAAATTCTATATTTAAATTTCATTTCAATTTTCTTATTTAAATTCCATATTTGAATTTCTATATTCAAATCTATTTGAATTCTCTTTATTTCATTTCAATTCTCTTCGAATCTTCTATATTCAAATTTCAATTTCAATTCTATTTGAATCTTCTTTATTTAAAATTCATTTTCAATTCTATTTGAATCCTCTACATTCAAATTTCATTTTCAATTCTATTTGAATCCTCTACATTAAAATTTCATTTCACTTTCGATATTCAAATCCTATATTTGAAATCTCTTATATTTTCTATATCCAAACGCCATTTGAATTTCTATATTCAAATTCTATATCACTTCCATTGAGTTTCATATGTTCAAACTCCCTTTGAATTTCTCTATTCAATTTCTATTTCACTTCCATTGAATTTCATATATTCAAACTCCCTTTGAATTTCTATATTCAATTTTCCATTATTTCAATCTTCTTTATTCAAATCTCATTTAAATTTCTATATTCAAATCCCCTTTGAATTTTCTATATTCAAATCCCCTTTGAATTTTCTATATTCAAATACTATGTTTGAACTTCCTTTATTCAAATTCCTTTTCAAACTTTCTTTATTCATTCTTTACATAAGTCTCGATTTCAATTCCTTTTGAAATCGGTATTTCTACCTTTGGAAAATAGATTTCCCTTTCCATTTCACACTTTTATTTTTATTTCTAAATTATCAATTGATAATTCTTTTCATTTCATTTATAAACTTCGTTTATAAAAGAACTATTTACAAACTTCGTTTATAAAGGAACTTCTCATTTTATTTCTTTTAAAACAAGTTAATATTTCAAATCTATTTAAAAGTTCAAATTCTATTTTATAAATCCCATTTTGAAATTCAACACAACTTGTCTTTCCCAAAACAATTTCAAAACAGTATCTCTGGTAGTAATTCGTCACTTACAACTCGAAAATGAATACTGATGATGCAGCTGTCATCATCAGAATCTATTTCCCAGCGATCGAAGTGAGTTCAATACTATAAAACCATTTCTAAACATTTCCACTCTGAAATTCATTTCAAAATATAATTCACACTGCTTGTAAAACAATTTAAAATCTCCCAAGATCTTAAATTTCCTTATTTTTAATCCAAATCTATTTACAGACACTTATCCAATTTTCTAGAATTTTAATTCAATTTCTGGTTAAAAATTTCAGATTCAACTCATCTGATTTCACGTATTTCACTTATATGAATTCTGATTGGTTATTTACATAACCATTTAATCTATAATCTTACTCGATTATAATATCAACCAATATATCCAATATATTCAAAATATACATTGGGTAAAATTATTTTAATTTACCCTCTTTTCAAAACATATCGTGATGACCCATCGTATTCGAGTGTTTATTTACTCCTACCGATACAGTGGATCAAACTGATCGACCAGAACTCATAAACAACTCAACCAATGAATCTCCACAATATAAAACAATTTTTTTTATATCAATAAAAAATACGTTCACTCGTGTATATACACTCAACTCAATCTAGGGCATTACTAACCCTATCTCTACCGAGTCACGCCACAGAGCCAAGGTAATTCACTTAACTTAAGCTCTGATACCAACTATAACGACCCGAATTTTCAACGACTTTGGTTATCGACATAAACTCGATGTCGATAACCAAAACATCGAAAAATCCTGGTAATTAGTGAAAGAAATTAGAGGGCGAAGAAAGATAAGATAGAAAATTAGAATAGAAGAAGAAGAAGAACACAACATCAGAGTAACACGAATCTCACAGCGGAACTAATAAATATATTTCATAACATAACTTTGAAATACAAATCTGTACTTGAATATTCACATCATTATCAAAGTACAGCACTTACAACACAACGGAATAATAATAGCGATATAATTCTGAAACCTCATGCTCCAGCTCTTTAATGTATCTGTAAATCCCGACTACTTGAATGCCCATACAAATTTAGGCACCCAAGAGTTTAGGGAAAACAACAAAGTAAACTCCGAGTCAGTCATGGGACTGGTATGAGTAAAACAGTTTAAAAACAGTTCGAACAAGTAAACGATATCTCATAAGACCACGCCGCATAACAGAACGGGTTTTTCCCTTATGAGAATCCAAAATATCTTTATATCAAAAACCTTTTTGATATTATAATAATGTCTATCAACCACAGTATATATAATCATCTAGCAGAAACGCTTTCATCTCACATTCTACATATATAGTATACAATCAAAACCGCAAGCACGTATTGGGTAATGGATTTCCAACTATGACAAGGTATGGAACCACTTATTGCTCGGGTACCTCTAGAGAGGAATACACTGGGTTCAACAAGAACATCTTGCAACCCGGCCACACATGACCGACCACTCATTTCGCTTGAGTGTATCGAATGTATATCACCAATGGTTGGGATCAGCAACCGTTTCCTGAATGGGACAGCATCAACAATAGATTTTTAGAAGTAAATGAAACTCTAGATCAGGTGATTATACACCCTACTTCGGTGTGACTGACTTAGCCATGCTGCCTTCCCGATTTCTGTCATTTACCGGTTGATGAGGCTAGAAGCTACGCTTTATCATCACACCAGATTCACTTTGAATGCCACATCGTCAAATCCATCAAATCACCGATTGACGTCCTCAACAATACATTATGTGTTAGCTAAAAGAAGTTTCCTTCTCTGCTTCCACTCTTGGTACGGTTGGAGAAATCAATATACGTGATCGTCTGGAAATACTCTATCAGACATCCGTCCATACAAGTCATCCAGGAACAGGATGAACCGAGGGCACTATTCTGTAAACAGGATAGCCCTTGCATAAATCCGTCTTCAATTTCCTTTGGCATATACGATTCGCAACGCTTATGCCAATACAGAGTGGTTCTTTGGATAATAATCCAACCGGTCTCTCCATATTAACACGTTAAAATGGTCAAAACTTCGATAGTCTGTGATTTAACTATCGAATAAAAACAAGTGTGCAGACAATGATATTATTTCCAAATGGAAATTCTATCAATCAATCATCAATCATATATCTCCTTAGTTCATTAATTTACTTATATCCTGTTTCCCTATATTCAACATTTCATATTCTCTAAATTTAGAAAATATATGTTATTAACAATGGAAAACATTTCCATTTCTTGTTTTCCTTATTAGAAAACATTTCTGGTTTCTTATTTGGAAAACATTTCCAAAGCTTCTTCATTGGACTTAGGCAGATGTTTAAACAAACCATCGCGATGCCAACTCAAACCATTTCCTTTACTACCGAATCTTAACTATTCCTTAGTTTGAACGAAGCCAATCAAGTTGGGGTAGAACTACCTCTCAGACCTTAACTGAACAACATTTCTAACTTTGAAATAGGCAACGTTCACTTTATATTCCTTTTACTAACTTCCTTACTTAACCCTCGTTCGAATAAATCTCTATTCGATTTATTTTATTTGATTTACTCTATTTGATTTACTCTATTCACTTAACTCCTTTCTAATAAACTATATTCGATAACTCCTTTATTCTTTAACTCTAATCGATTAAACTAACATCGATTAACTCCTTTTACTTTATCTCGAATCGATTAACTAACATCGATTAACTCCTTTTAACTTTAACACTAATCGATTAACTAACATCGATTAACTCCTTTTAACTTTATCTCTAATCGATTAACTAACATCGATTAACTCCTTTTACTTTAACACTAATCGATTAACTAACATCGATTAGCTCCTTTGCTTTAACTCTAATCGATTAAACTAACATCGATTAACTCCTTTGCTTTCTATTCGAATAAACTATTCATTTATAAAGATTTACTTTTAGTAACAGTTCTTCACTTTACAAATGATTTCCCTTTTATAAAACTCAATTCGTTTTAAAAATCATTTTTCCCTTTTTATTTACTTTCGAAATATTTCCTTTTATAAAATCTGCTGATTTTATAAACTCCCTTTATTTCAATATACATTGAAAAAATCCTTTTTAAATCCCAGGGTCTTTTATGATATTTAAAATATCGAATAACAATGATCAACATCATTCCAACACACATAATCCATAATAGATTATATAACCCATCATATATCACAATAGATGAAAAATAGTAAAATAAATGTTGAGGAATCCAGTTGGATTCCTCCAACCTGTTTCCCTGCATCACAGATGTTAAACAATATAGATAACATCACTTTCAGTTCTATATGATATATTCTGTTAAACAGAATCGATATAGAAAATTCAACAAACTGACTAGCAATTCAATCAAACATTCAACACACAGTCAATCAGCCAATATCTAACAGTTCTAAAAATACAACATGAAATTATAAACTGTTCAGAGTTTGTGAGATTTACTCACATTGGCGCGTTAATCGTAAAATAACGGTTTGCATTATTTGATTCAGTCGGACAATTTATTTCGCCATAAATTGTAACGAGCTCGGATTCTCCCCCGGCCAGTCTCATTGTGTTGCTCCCGTCCATACGGTCCCAACGGATCTGAATTTGCGAAATTCCGATTTCGTATGATCAAGTTATACAATTTAGAAGTTAGTACTTTATAATTTAAAATTAAACTAAAATTTTAAGTTATAAATACACTTACATAAGTTTGGGCCTTACATATCCTTACCGGCCCATTACCATATGTTGTCAAGCCTGTTAAAATATAGAAGAATAGCATCTTCTTCCCTGAGATACACATCCGCTCCAGAAAGACGCCTCCTAGTTTGCCTTCTCGATCCCGACGTGACCAACACCTCACTTCAAATAACAAAGGAGATCAGCCTCCTTCTATAGTGAAAACAACGTTGGTCTTTCCTCTCCGCAACATCCTTCTCCCCCTCTCCACATATACTTCTCACGTCCCATACTGTTTCTTTTATTTTCTTATTTTTATAAAATTTCCTTCATGCTGACTTTCGAACTCTGAACACCATACTCCACCACCATACTTTGCCAAACAAATCCCGTTCAACTCCCCTTCCACTCCTCTCCGCAGCCACTACCTTAACCTCTCCTGCTCCTCATCCGAAGCAGTCGCGACTCACCACTGCTACAGGGGCTCGGCGAGTTTCTCTGGCACAAATACTCACTTACGAACTTGGACCCCTTATACTGTTGCGACCCTGAACTTCACCTTCCCCATTCCGAATACCCAACTCCAGAATTCACGGCAACTTTCCAATCCTCCCCTCGTTCGCTCCTCCTCATCCCTCCTTGCAAATACTTGTGCAGCTTCCTAATCACCGACACTCCGCACTTCAACTCCTATCCCATTCTCTTGTTTTCTTCTTTCTATTCAATGTCCTTCCTTTCTTCTTCTTACGTTTTCTACCTAAGTTGCAAATAATGACCCATGGATCCAACGTCACTCCCTACTTTGCATGATAACCTCATCTTCCATAAAAATTGCGTGCAACCTTTTCAGTCCCTCTCGTTCTCTCTGGGTTTTTTTCATTTTTTTTTTATTTGGTTTATTTCTCTTTTTGTTTGAGGTTAGTCGCTGTAACTCAGCCCTCGGAAATTTTCTGAAGAAGGAAAAATAAAAGGAAGCTTTGGTTTGGTATTTAATAGATGGAGGATTAAGGAGTAGGTAGGACATGTTTCAGTTTTTGCCGTGAGATTCACTTTGCTGTTAATGCCCCACGTATGCCCCCTTTTCACCTCATAAAGTAATAAACCAACCCCTATAGGAAAACATATGGGTTCATATGTACACCATGCATTCATGAAACGGTCAAAACGTACTTATGCTTTTTGTTTATGTGGTATTGTGTAAGTATGGTAATGCCATACACGTTCTTGTTGTACAAAATACTTGTTACGTCCACATATAAAGAGTTACGGACAGAAATAAAAATACCAATGAGACGAGCAATGTCCTACGATTCCAAAAATATAATAATACCGGTAGATTGACTCATATTGTGAAACCCTAAATCGCTGGTTAAGGGTGCGAAATACTCCAAATAAAAGTTGCTTATTTTATTAATTAAAAATTATAGTAAAATTCTAAAAATTAAATTATCACTACTTCCTAAAAGATCCTTGTCTAAATTCAAACCTGATCTTTAGTATATCGAATAAACCAATACGGTCGATAAATGATTCTATAGCGACTATTTTAAAATTTGATTTGGACATATCTCAAAATCTACACGACGAAATCCTGATTTTTCTCTTCCACTAGAAAGATATACTCCATCAGCTCCACACGTTTCTTGTTTCACAGAAATCCGGCTTAAAACGAATCATGTACATTCAGTTGAAGTTCGAATCGCCAAATAGCAAACTGTCGCGCCATTTCGAGCTCTATTTTAATTATATTATAATTATACGTTCAATTTGACGTCAATTGAATATATTCATTATTCAAATTCAATTCTAAACTGAATTAAATATCAAAGATGATCCGGTTCACAACATATCGTCATTTCAGCCAATTTTGTTTATTTCAGAATTAAATATATTATTTAATTTATTATTTTAATTAAATATTCACCATTATTTTATTCAACGACCATTAAACCCTTCTAATCACCTTTTATATAATTAAATAAATTAATTCTAATACCTCTGCCAATGCGGGTCATTACACTTCATTTAAAGGAGCTCATCTCGATTATTACCGAATCGAATTCCATTAAATTCCAATTTAATTTATTAAATTGAAAAACTTTATTTTCGAAAAATTTACATTTAAATCTTAATAAAAGATTTATAAATTACAAATTATATTTTCACTGTTAATTGGGTTAAAGAACAAATATTGTTTAAAACACAGTTCACGATAAACCCAATTCACATTTCATTCTATTCCAATTACAAAATATAATTTGAAAACTCTATTAATCTTAACAAAAAGATTTATTCTACGATACGGGGTTTTAAGAGTAGTGTTAATTAAGACACCATTCACGATCACCCAAAATCCCATTTTATTTATTTTAAAAACATTGGATTTTCATTCTAGTTAATAACTAGTTCATTTTGATAAAAATTAATTTTATCTTTACAAAATTGGAGTTTTCATCACAAAATCCTTTTAAATCATTTATTATGATTTTACATAATTTTTTTATAATTTAAATAATTTTATTTTGGCCTTTAAAGTCGATTTTCCATAAACGGTCATCAAACTGCATCCATAGCGACCTTTTCAAAATTTGATTTGGACATAACTCCAAATCTAACTGTTAGATTTCAAAACTCTTATACTCGTTGAAAAGCTCTTTTCGATACGAACCCAACGGTTCCGGTTTTAGGAGAATCCGACGGTCGGATCTCCCGTTACGTCAATTTGAAGTTAATGGTCTAAATTCACGAACGGTCGCTGCGCGGCGCGTTCTATTCAGACCATTATATATATATATTATATATATCGTCGATTTCTATTAAAATGTAATTTATAAAATATTTATAAATTTATTTAAAATGATTTTATCTTCATTTTCAATTTTGAAACAAAATTGAATATTCTATATTTTATCATATTAAAGTATTTATATTTTCAAAATATTTGATTTATAGATCACTTCTTATTATTATTATTTTAAAATGAAATAAATCGATTGATAAACCTGTTCGCGTTAAAATAACGTTTGCTACTTAATTCGGCTTCACATTGTATATTTTAATATTTGCCTAAAAGGGACATAAAAATCATAGTTTTATTTACAATGAATATTATTTTAAAATATTCAAAATTTTAAAATATTCTTTATTTACAAAATTCTTTACATCAAAATATTCTTTATATAAGGATGTTCTTCATTTTTAAAAATATTATTAAAAATACTCTGAATTGGGACATGACTCAATCAACTACCATATAAATTCAGTTATATGGATTTCATACATTGTATATATATCCAACTATAATGATAAACAATCATCAAACAATACATTCACATCCAAAATGAGATTTATAACTGTGTGAGCATTAAAATAGATAAATAACGTTCATCACAGACTGTCAACCCACTGATTGACAATTAAATAAATATTGGGACTAGTGTGTGTCCAATATCATCCCAATACACGTGTGGGGTTTTCAGCCAACAAATAATAATATATTATTTGTGCACTTGGGCGATGTGTGAAAAATTATCGTCCCAATCACATAAACAAGTCGGATAACTTGTAAATGGAGGTGTAACATTTCAACATCGCAAACATATATTTCAAGACATCGCTACATTGTATTTCAACATATGAATATTCTTACTACCATTGCTAACACATGAATGACAATGTTTTTACTTCTACCCGTTCTATTTCTCTAAAGTGGCAATAAAATGTAACATTTTAAAACTATTATTTTTATTGTCTCTAGCATGACAATAAAAATATTACTTTTAATTCTATCATTTTTATTACAACTAAAATTTAAATAAAAATGTAACTTTTATTATATTCCTTTATTTAAAACTAAAATGCAAATCAAAACGTCACTTTTAATCTAATCTTTTTATTCACATCTAAAATATAAATAAAAATGCAATTCTTTAATCTATTCTTTTATTTACATCTAGAATGTAAAAAAAAATAACCTTTTAATCTACTCTTTTATTAACATCTAAATAAAAATGTAACTTTTTATTTTATTCCTTTATTTACAACTAAATTGCAAATCAAAATGTCACTTTTAATCTAATCTTTTTATTTACATCTAAAATGTAAATAAAAATGTAACTTATAATCTAATGTACATTTCTTTAACAAAAATGTAACTTTTAATCTAAAAAGAAAATGACAACAAAATATGTTCCTTTTTATCTAAAAAGAGAATGACCCAAAATATGTTTCTTTTTATCCAAAAAGAGAATGACCCAAAATATGTTTCTTTTTATCCTAAAAAGAGAATGACATAAAATATGTTTCATTTTATCCGACAAATAAAAATGTAAACTTTATTTGCATACAAATTACTATCTTAATCATGATAAATAAATGTAAAATTTATTGGCATACAAATGTCTATCTTTCACTAACAAATAGAAATGACTACTCTTATTTGTTTACAACACAATAAAAATGAATGCTTTCATTTAAAAACAATCCAATGTTAATTTGATAAATAAAAATTAATGTTTTTATTTGTAAACAATTCAATGTATAATTTTGCATCAAGGAATGCAAATAAAGGAAAACTCTTTTATTTCAATGTTTATTTGCATCAAAGAATGCAAATAAAAGAATAACTTTTTAATTCAATGTATTTTTGCATCAAAGAATGCAAATAAAAGAACAACTCTTTTATTTCAATGTTTATTTGCATCAAAGAATGCAAATAAAAGAATTACTCTTTTATTTTTTGTTTCAATGTATATTTGCTTTCTATCTCAATTTAACGATATATTTTCATTTGTATTGACCATTCTATTAAATCCAATAAAATGACCAAATAATATTTTACATTAAATTTATAATTCTATATCAATTTAATAAAATGATGAAATATTTTTCACGAGTGAATTGACAAATTCTATTTCAATTCAATAAAATAATCCAAATAATGTTTTTATTTTAATGGAACACATACAAATCTGTGTTTATACATTACCAACAAACAGATAATCATCCACAATATCATCACATAATAGATCTGAATTATACACATTCAATCGTCATGTATCAAATAAATTAAATAATTAAATAATTATATAAAAAGAAGAAATCCCACAGTCATGGCGCAAATTGGTCCAAAATTCAAACAGCTCGGAATTGTCCCTTTTTAGTCTAGGAATGTAGATCCGTGTCGTACGATCTTGTCGGATCTGAAATCGTTCCGTTTCGATATCATATGGATTAGTTATAGTTTAAATAAGATTGTTAACATTTTAAATTAAATTATTTAAAATAATCAAAAGGGAATTCACCTTCTTCCTAGTTACAGAACTTGGCCGCGAGTTTACCAATTATGTTTAAACCTAGGTCTTACTTTTCCGATCAACACAGGGGACTAGAGGGCGATCGGAGTACACCACTACCATGGCCTAGGAGCGACGCACCCACGTTGGGGAAGGGGGCCCACTCGACGGCGTCAGGGAGGTGGTACGGTGGCTGTTGCGGCGTGACTTCGGGGGGTCCATTCTCGAAATTTGTGCCACTTGAGGAGGATCAACTCGTATGGAATCGTAGAGGAAGAGAATCTCTACGATATTGTCAAGAGGATGGGCAAATTTTATTGAGAGGATTCGGAGATTTTAAGGGAAGAAGATGGGAGCTCGCAGGCCATGGATGAATGTAGGCGGTGACTGTGTATATTTAGAAAATTAGGGTTTTGAGAAATTTTTGCTATTTTTATAATATTTTAATGTAATTTTTATAAATAAATCCAAAAGAGCTAAACCAAACCAAATTCGGTCCAACCGGAATTGTCCCTACCCAATAGGCCCTGTTCCAGATCCAATGGGCTAGGTCTCGTCGGCCCAAACGACTGTCTATGGCCTGTTTTTTTAATTTAATATTTAAATCATTTATTTAATTAATTTCATCTTACATTTAAATTCACCGGGGCCACAAACAGACTTAGTAATATCCAGAAAAATTATTTCTGGCTTTGTTTCGACGATACGGTCCTAATAAAATTAATTTCGTTGAATTCTGAGACTGTTGGAAAAATGGCTATTTTCAAGTCGATTAAATTTGACTAAATTTGACAAAACACATTTTTGTTTGCCACGGTCACATATTAATTTTAAAAATTACGAAAATTGAAACCTAGCGATAATTTGACATTCCGGTCCCAACAAAAGTGGTTTCGTTGAAAACGGAGGTCGTTTGCAAAATGGCTATTTTTAAGGGCCATATATTAAATTGAAATATATATAAATTCTACAACGACTATTTTGAATTTTGAATTAGGCATAACTTTTGATCCCTGTTATGAAATTTTAATTTTTCAGATTCTTGGAAAGATATTTTCAAACAGGTTTAGATATTTTTGGTTTCACTAAAGTCCGTTTTATTTTGCCTCCAGTACAGTCAATCAAAGTTCAAATTCAAATTTTCAAACTACCGCGCTATTTCTAACTCCTTTCATATTTAAATAAAATTTATTCCTTTTAACTTCGATTAAAATAAATTTTTTGTCGTTATTAATTAAAATAAATTAATTTAAATATTCAAAATCCCTTAAAATTTCTAAAATAAAATTTTTAAATTGGTTCAGAATTTGCGGGTTGTTACAATCTCCCCCACTTAAAATCTTTTCGTCCTTGAAAAGGAACGGAGCTTATAACACCCCGTATTTTCTGTGATCATATAAGTAACAAATCAGAGAATAATTAATTTTTAAATAAGAATCAAGAGAAATGGGTTGCTCCATTGCGTTCGTCTTGAAATTCTGCTTGGAAACGAGTCCGCGTTTTCGAGAAATGGAGTCCGTATGAGGGAGATATGGCCCTCCGAAGTTTCAGAGAATTTCAGAATCGAAAACAGCTCGAAATTTCAAATTCAACTTCGAATTCAAAATCCCAGAACAGGCTGGGCGGGAAAATTCCCGCCCATGGACCAGGTCGACCTGGGGGTCGACCATAACGTCAACCTCCTAGGGGCCAGGTCGACTATAGTGTCGACCTGGGGTCGACTTGGCCAGACCAGGTCGACCATAGTGTCGACCTGGGGGTCGACCTGCTCCCGAAACCAGTTTTTGAACCTGGTTCATTCTGATGTATCTGGTCACGTTTTCTGTCTAGATTCGTCCGCCTAATCCTATATAAACAGCCCCTAGCCTCATTTTCTCTACACAATTCCATTCCATCTATACTTTGTCTCTGTTCTAAATAAAAAATAAAAATGGCATCGCTACTCTGTTGGAATCAAAACTTGGACTGATGCACCTTCTTCCAACCTGAACAGAATTAAAAGCTAAATCAAATCTCAAATCAAAGTTTAGAACTACAACAACAATTAAAGAGGTGTAATTCAGCCTTTTTGCATCAACACCAGTTTATTTCCTTTCTTAAACCACGAAAGGCAAGTACAGTTATTTTCCGATATAAACGTTAATTATGATTGTGACATGGATTGTAAATCTGAATCTGAGGTTATGTCTGTTCTGTTCTGTTTAGATCTATCTTATTCTGTATCTCTTTCTTCTTTCTGTTCTATAACCAGGCTACTACGAACCTGCGCCGAATCTCATAAGAGATTAACGCACGAACGCTAAATTTTGGGACAAATAATGAATAATGCATAATTGGACTTGAGACTATTGCCTATGACTATGATTCATGCCTATGAGACTATTGCCTATGACTATGATTCACGCCTATGAGACTATTGCCTATGATATTGAATAAGAAACTATTGTGATTAGTCGCCCATGACTATTGTGGTTATTTGCCTATAACTATTGTAGTTAGTTTCTTATGCCTATTCCCTTAATGATGTTGGATCTCATATTTAGTATGTAACCTTGCTAGTTTATTCCCATTCACTGTTATGTACATCGAGCCTAGTAGGGCCATTATCATTGTATTTGGTTCATTATTTCATGCCTATTCTTTCTTGTGCTTATCCCCTATTCCTTTTGCTAGGGCCATTTCATGAGTATTTAGAGAACTTGTGGAAACATGTTATACGGGGATTGGGCATAGCTTAACTAAGTTAATTTGGCATAACAAATATGTTGGCATAATCTGAATTGGCTATAATGGAGAATGATCTACATGTGTATTAGTCTTGGACAAAAATGGTAAACTAGAATATTAAATCTAGTTTTGACATGAACTATAAATAGGAATATTAAGGCTAAGATTTGAGGCATATATTGTATTATGAATTATGACCTTAAATTGGGCATGTAAGTTTAGGCTAAATTTATGATTAGGCAAGATATGTAAATAGAGTTTTAGATATATATAATTTGCTAAATCTGTTATTTGCTAAATCCGTTAAATTGCCTAATCTGTTATCTGCTAAATCTTTTGAATTTCCTAAATTGCTAAATCTGTTATCTGCTAAATCTATTGAATCACTTGAACTGCTGGATCTGCTACCTGTTGAATTGTCTGATCTGTTGAGACTAGATAATGGTAATCTGGGTATGGAAATCCGTAGGCTCAACCTAAGATTTAATAGAACATGGAAATTTGATTAATCTGTTATATCCTATGAAGAAGTTTAATCTGTTAAATAAACAGAATTAGTCTGATATCTGAAAAATTTGTATTGGAATGAATTGGCTATGACACGAGGTTAGACTCTGTTTGCGGTAGAAGCCTGCCCGGAACCAACCGGCTTAACCAGCGACCGCGAACTCTCAGTCTAATGTGAGAGGTCGTAGGAATAAAAAATATGCTTAGACACGACGTTAGGTCTGGCTTGTGGCCGAAGTCTGCCCGGAACCGCTCGGCATATCCAGCGGCCACAAGCTACCAACCTAATGTGAGAGGTCTGTGCATTAATATTTAATTAGTGCAAATCTGGGATAAATATGATGTCTAAAACGTGTTAGGTGGATAGGGATAAACCAATTGGACTAATGAATTTAACAAACCCGTTTCGTGAATCTGTAGGCCCAAGTACAAAGTTAGACAAATCTGTAAATCTATTAAATCGTATATCTGATCCGTTAGTCTGAAAACTTGTCTGATCTGTGAACTAGTTAATCTGAGCTCTGTATGTCTGAACTTGTAAATAAGTTAATCCGAAAATCTGTTAGTCTGGGGACACAAGGTTAGGAGGGAAATTACTTGTGTCATCTGTTGTTTGGGACCCATATTAGTCAGTAACCCTTTCTGGTATCAAAACTTTGACCCAACAGTAGGTAGGGTCCGGGCACGCTTACTGAACTAATTATAAACGGTTCATTCTGATAATGGCGAGGGGTGTTGATAGTGCACTCCAACCGGGTCATGTGCATGCATGGATCCCAGCCTGCTTCTGAGGATGTAAGACGCTGTGACATCTGTAAATAGGTTTGTTGTAAAAACCCGTAACTTCCCCGTAAAGGAAAGCGGCGGATAGTTCGAGAACAAGCCACAACAGAACGCATACAAAAGAACATTTCATTGTATATTACAACAATGCATCAGATTACAAGAATATACAGAGTATAAACAAATAAATATTACACAGAAATATCAGAGATTTAAATTACATTTAAATACATAGCAGCGGAAATAATACAATACACAACTAGAAGAGATATACGGATACAAAGCTTCCCGGATATTGTTCCAGCTGTAAACCAGGATCCTGTGGATATAAATCTGCAAAACCAAAACTACTAGCTGCCCGTGTCAAAATAGGGGCACCCAGAGTTTAGGTTAAAACAATAAACTCCAGGTCAGTCATGGGACTGGTGTGAGAACTAAAACAGTTAATATTTATTTTTAAAGTTAGGTAAATCAAGGGACCACGCCGTATAACATGGAACGGGTTTCCTCCCAAGAATACCAGTGCATAAAACAAACAGCGCAATGCTAAATAGAGAAAAATGAAGCTATTATAAGACCCAGGTCCTATCACACAATGCAACGCAAGCCGGGGGATAGGGTTTTTACCTTATAATAGCCAAGAATGCTTGATACGTTTAAAAGAAATCATTTGATACTATTATAAGTGTATAGTGTATAAACAACTTCAAATCATAAGTATCAATCATAGGCGGCATGAATGCCCCATACCACTATGTCGCCATATATAGGTTATACAATCACAATCGCAAAGTCACGTATTTGGAAATTGGGTTTCCTTCTATGAACCGAGGCAAAAGATAGTCCTCAACCGATTCGAGACGCTCTAGCCCGTGTCTCAGGCAAGTACTCAGTCAAGCCTTTGGATCGTCAGGGCCGGTCCACCGATGTGGATTAAAATGCCTGAACACTACGTTTCCCCGCCCTTTGGGGCGTAAATGAGCCAACTAAATGACTCCATCGGTTCGAGAACGACCGATCAATCCGAGGCGCCTCGCAACAGCAACAACCACATAAGTCAAACTCGTCAGGGCGTGTAAAACCACTGACGCCACTTCTACCTAGAAAGAAACGCATGCCCTCCCTGAGGTCCTCTCCCGTTTTTGGTTCATACCGGGTGTGAAACACGCGAAGTAAACGTTACACAAAGCTACGCCACAAAGGCCTTGCTTTGATCATCACCACAAGACTTTGCTTTTCAACAGAAGCCTCGATCAATTGCCACTTAGGCATGCCACACAGGCAATTCACTCCATGCGTTTGATATCCATCAATATATAACCCCTGAGCTCGTACGTCTCAGAGAAGGGCGTTAAGCAAGAGAATAAATTCTCCGCCGCCAAACAGATATATATTTAATAGAGATAAATCACACGGACTAAAATCCAATGTCAGACACACAGTCCATTTACAAGTCCGTTCTGGGTCTGAACGAAACCGGAGGCACCTAGTACCCCGCATATCCATCGATCTCCACGTACGTCTGGACGATCACCAACTGTTTCCATCTTCTTGGGTGTACAGCCCAATCAAGATCATCAGTAATTATCCAAACGACGTGAAGACCTCCGGTCTTCGACCACCGTCTTCATCTTCGACTTATCGTCGTATCAGTTATTCAGAATGGGATAAACCTGGTCTTTCCGAATAACTCGCGTATATTTTAAATAAGTGTTACACAAACACAACATATGCCTCATTCCAATTCATTAGTCACTAACCGTAAATTAATCAAGAGAACAATTCCCCAAATATTAACCCCGAAGGCCGAAACCAACATCAGATCAATATCCAGAAAACCATTCTGCTTAGCTAACCGACAGTTAGTTTCTAAACTTCACATTCATAGGAAAAGGTTCCCATTAATTTTATCCAAGATAAATTCCTTGAATTTATTCTTTAATCATCTTTTGAATTTCGATTCAACTAGTCGGGATTAACGAACCTTACCGAAGTAATCATTTGTTTTAATTTCCCAATCCCGACCTATTCATCCCATGAAGTACAACTGGTTATACTTCATATCTAACACCACGGTGTTATTGGTAAATTCAATTACCATTTCACGTTCAAATCTAATTAAAGATTTAACTATCGCCTGGAGCAAAACTGGTGATACTCCATTCTATGTCATTTCAATCTAATTAAAGATTCATTAAAACTCCACTTAGTTTTAATCGTTAACTGGGTTAAAGAATCAGTGTCATTTAAAACACGGTTCACGATAAACCCAAAGTCACATTCCATTGATTATCGGGTTAAAGAACGAGTGTTATTTAAAAACACTGTCCACGATAAACCCAAAAATCAATATCAATTCAATTCCAATTAAATATCATTTAATTGGTACACTTCATTAAATCTAAATAAAAAGATTTAATCTTTTCTCAACTGGGTTCAAGAACAGTGTTAGTGAAGACACCACTCACGACAAACCCAAATCACCTTTGATATTCAATACAAGGTTCTGAATAGAAAATATATCGGCTTATATTCAATATCAAATTCTACGATTAACAAATGTCTTTTTGGAAATAACGATATAAATGTATATATCTTTCAAATTTCCATAACAACATCTGTATAATCCCGAATTCCAACATCAAAATATTCCGAAGACAATTTCGATTCAATTCCATTCCAACGCAATCATTGGAAATTCTGGTTAATTTCAAAACCATTCCAAATTCAATTTATTTATTTAAAAATAAATAGAATTTTAATTCTAGTTCAAAACTAGTTCATTTCGATAAAAATCTATTTTTATCTTTTCGAATATGGAGTTTTTCATCCCAATCATTTCTTATGATTTTACACAAATTATTACTATTTTTAATAATTTTATCAAGGCCCGTATAGTCGATTTCCATCAATGGCCATCGAACTGCACTTACAGCGACCTTTTTCAAATTTGATTTGGACATAATTCCAAATCCAACCGTTAGATTTCTAATTTCTAATATTCGTTAGGAAGCTCTTTTCGATACGAACCCAACGGTTCCGGTTTCAGGAGAATCCGACGGTCGGATCTCCCGTAATGTCCGTTTGAAATAAATGGTCGAAATTCACGAACTGCCGCGGCGCGGCGCGTTCTATTCAAGCCATTATATTATATATATAATATATATAATATATATTTCGTCGATTTCTATTTAAAACGAATTATATAAATAATTTTAAATTCATTTCAAAAGCAATTTCAACTTCCATTTCAATTCAAATCAAGATTGAATTCTTCTTTATAAATTCGTTTTAAAATTCATTTCTATTCAATTCAAATTTCAATTCAATTTGAATTCATTTCAATTTGTTTCCAATTCAATTTGAATTCGTTTTCAATTCAATTCATTTCGAAATCGTTTTATATTCAATTCCTTTCGAAATCGTTTTCAATTCAATTCATTTCGAAATCGTTTTCAATTCATTTCCTTTCAAAATCGTTATATACTCAATTCATTTCGAAATCGTTATAAAATCGATATAAATATCGTTCACGTCAAAATGGCGTTAATCTAATCAACACGGCTTCATATATTCCTTCATTCTATTCAACAAATGAATATTTATTTTTGTCAACACACGACTAATCTCAACGAATGAGTACTGTCCACATGTGACTATTTTTGTTAAATTATTTCGTTCAACACATGACTAATCTCAACGAATGAGTACAGTCAACACATGAACTTTTATTTTATATTGATAAAGATGAAAATTTTATTATTAAAATATTTCGTTCAACACATGACTAATCTCAACGAATGAGTACAGTCAACACATGAACTTTTATGTTATAATATTTTTATTTTCTAAATTGGAATGAGGCCCAATCAATCACCATATAAAATTAATTATATGGATTTTCATACAACACATGTATATAATAGCATTGAAAAATAATCAACCATCAACCAAAGTGCACTACACTGTATAAGCATCAAATATAGATATCTAACGCTTATAACAGCCTGTCAATCAATCGATCGACATATTTTATCAATTATGATGAGTGAACTTCAAATTTCATCCCAACACCCGTGTAGGGTTTCAAACAATCAAACACAGATTTTATTCACTTCACGTTAAAAATTATATTTTTAACGACAAAACATTTTATTTTAACTTATGAATTTCTATTCAGTTCATTCTTTAAATAAAATGATATTTTCTATTTTTCTAACTTATTTTAGAAAATTTCGGCGGCATAACGGCACGATACTAGAAAAGGGACAAGGCCTAGCCTTATCCCTGGTCTAGTGAAGGCCCACGCCATTCACACATCAATCAAATCAATTTCATTTCACCAAACAATTCAATTTCAAACCAATTTATCAAACCAACTACACAACCAAACAATTAAACAAACAAGCCATCCATGGTCTGTGGATGACGGGTGTCGGGTGCTACTAAACACCGTCTGCATCCTAGTATATATATATATAACTAGAAAATTTAAATTGAAAGGTGAGAAGTTCTCACAGATAGCTATCCAATACCACGACTCTTCATTTATAGAAATCTTCGCCATTCTCGCTCTTCGTCACTTTCGTCGCCCGTATTCTCTACATATGTAAAAATCACATTTTTACTTCTGTTCAATATATAAAAATCGAATTTTTACTTTGCTAATCAATGTATAAAAATCAAATTTTTACTTCGATGTTCAATATATAAAAATCATATTTTTACTTCGATGTTCAATATATAAAAATCATATTTTTACTTCGATGTTCAATATATAAAAATCATATTTTTACTTCGATGTTCAATATATAAAAATCTCATTTTTATTCAATGTGTTCAATATAATAAAGATTATATTTTTATCACGCTACTTCGTTATAAAAACTATATTTTCATATTGCCACTTCATATATATAAAAATCGTATTTTTATATTGTTATACATATAATAAAAATCGCATTCTTATTATATCGCCACATATATAAAGATCAAACTTTTACTTTGCTACATATATAAAAATCACATTTCTAATTTCCTCTTTACTTCACGATAAAATAAAGTTTAGATTTTTATTTGTTAAAAATCGTATTTTTACCCATCTAAAAACATAATGTTTCCTGAATAAAAATCGTATGCTTTCTAAATTAAAAACTGTATCTTTTTCTATTTATTAAAAATCATTTCTTTGTTTATAGAGATCTTAACTTTATACATGAAAATCAAGTTTTCACCCTCCTATATATATAAACTGATTTTATTTTTATTATTTCTTTTTTATTAAACTAAAATTTATAGAACCTAAATAAGTAAATAAAATTAAAGGGAGCTTACAATGTTTTGCAGAGGAGGGGGGATCCACGTTGGTTTCTGTCAGGGGGAAGATGATGGCGCCGGTCTGATGGAGGCGGGGTGTGAGGGTGGTGCGGTGGTTGCTTCGGCGGGTTTAGGGTTTACGGGGGGCTCGCGGTATGAGCTGGCGCGAGAGGATGGGGTGCGTGGCAGGCGGCTCTTCGAGGTGGGGGCTCTCCGATCTGACGAGGAGGGGAAGATGCGGCGGCGGCAGGGGCTTCGAGGGTGGCGACGTCGATCGCGCGAGGGGGGCTCCGTCCGTCACTTTTTTTTTCTGTGAATACGATTTCGAAATAAAAGGGGGGGCCAGAAGTATAAAGGAGGAAGGGGAGGAAATTATAGATTTTTTTATTATTATTTAATTATTAAAAAGTTGACTTTCACATACGACCTCTAAACGAGGTCCACCGCCTGTCGTCCATAGCGTTTTACCCCCATTCCGAACACAATGGGATATGTATCGCAAGCTGATTTGATCGTTTCGATTAGTTTCCGTTGAATTTACATCTAAATCACTATATTGAACTTTAAACGTACATTTCAAATTACCGGGTCACATACGAACTTTAAAAATTCCTGAAAAATATTTTCTAGCTTCGTATTGACGATACGGTCCTAACAAAACTAGTTTCGTCGAATTCTGAGACCGTTGGAAAAATGGCCAATTTCCAGTCGATTAAAATCAACTAAAACTGGTCAAACGCGTTTTCCTTAGCCACGCTCACATATTGATTCGAAAAATTATGAAATTTGAAATCTAGCAATAATTTGACACTTCGGATCCAACAAAACTGGTTTCGTCGAAATCCGAGGTCGTTTGCGAAATTCCCATTTTTAAGGGCCTGAATTCCATAGCGACTATTCAGGATTTTCAACTGGACATATCTTTTGATTCCCGCTATGAAATTTTGATTTTTCGGATTCGTTGGAAAGATAGCATCAATTAGATCCTATTATTTTTGGTTTCACTAAAATCCGGATTGTTTTGCACCCGGTACATTCAATTGAAGTTTGAAATCGAATTATCGAACTACCGCGCCATTTTCAATTCCTTTTATAAATATAAATAAATATTTATATTCTAACACCGACGTATATAATATATACGTTCTAATTCCATTCAAAATAAATTTCACGTTGTTTTTATTTAAAATAATTCATTTTAAATAATCAAAATTCGCAAAAATTGCCAAAATAAAAATTTTAAACTGGCGCAGATTTTCGGGTTGTTACAATCTCCCCCACTTAAAACTTTTCGTCCTCGAAAAGGAACAAAGTCGAAAGTGGTTTGATCATTCAACTCTATGTTCGATCTGGCTTCTATTCTCCAACTTTTCAGTTTCTGAGAATTTTCAATTTTTCAAAAATTTGGCTAACACCCTAAATTTTCGAAAAATTTCGCCATAACCTCCCCTGTAATGGGAGCATCGGGAAATCTCAAATAGCTTCCCCGGTCCTTCAGATCTCAAAAAGAAAAAGAAAAAGCCAAGCGGCTAGCCAATAGGCTCATAAAATCATCATCACCCAAACAAAACTGTAAATATGTAGTAAACATGTACCTATTTGTCGGGCAAACAAATTTTATTCTTTGCTCTAGCCTCCTTGCTATGACCTGTTCAATATAAGTATATGTATATGCAAGCAAATGCGACCAAATTTCAATACAATTCAATATTAAATACAGTTAGGCATAATGGTTCAAAATTAGCAAACAAACAACACAAACATCAATCAATTAGTGAATTAGAGTTTCAAATTCATAATTTTGATACATATACAAAAATCATGTTTCTGATACCAAATCACAACAATATGCCCTACCTAATTTTTGGTTCTTACACCAGTCAATAGAAAATATATAGAAATCTCACTTTCGTCACTCGAATATAAACACTGATGATGAGGCCTCATCATCAGAATTATCTCCGGGCGACTAGAGTGTGATTCTATATCTATCCAATATATTAAAATTTCGAACACACGTTTGCAAGACGTATATGCGAAATCTCTATATACTGGACTGTCCTTATCAATACAAATAAATAATCAAATACGAATAATTGATTTAAATTTTCAAAACAAAACTTGTTTTCATTTGAAAAATATACTCTTCACACTCGTACTAGGATACTACTGATCCTATCTCTAACGAGTCATTCTCATTGGATATTACTAATCCAATATCTGATGAATTCTTTCGTAGGGTTCTAATGTGCCTTGTTCTCTAGCTTTGTAAACCAAAGCTCTGATACCAACTGTAAAAACCCGTAACTTCCCCGTAAAGGAAAGCGGCGGATAGTTCGAGAACAAGCCACAACAGAACGCATACAAAAGAACATTTCATTGTATATTACAACAATGCATCAGATTACAAGAATATACAGAGTATAAACAAATAAATATTACACAGAAATATCAGAGATTTAAATTACATTTAAATACATAGCAGCGGAAATAATACAATACACAACTAGAAGAGATATACGGATACAAAGCTTTCTGGATATCGTTCCAGCTGTAAACCAGGATCCTGTGGATATAAATCTGCAAAACCAAAACTACTAGCTGCCCGTGTCAAAATAGGGGCACCCAGAGTTTAGGTTAAAACAATAAACTCCAAGTCAGTCATGGGACTGGTGTGAGAACTAAAACAGTTAATATTTATTTTTAAAGTTAGGTAAATCAAGGGACCACGCCGTATAACACGGAACGGGTTTCCTCCCAAGAATACCAGTGCATAAAACAAACAGCGCAATGCTAAATAGAGAAAAATGAAGCTATTATAAGACCCAGGTCCTATCACACAATGCAACGCAAGCCGGGGGATAGGGTTTTTACCTTATAATAGCCAAGAATGCTTGATACGTTTAAAAGAAATCATTTGATACTATTATAAGTGTATAGTGTATAAACAACTTCAAATCATAAGTATCAATCATAGGCGGCATGAATGCCCCATACCACTATGTCGCCATATATAGGTTATACAATCACAATCGCAAAGTTACGTATTTGGAAATTGGGTTTCCTTCTATGAACCGAGGCAAAAGATAGTCCTCAACCGATTCGAGACGCTCTAGCCCGTGTCTCAGGCAAGTACTCAGTCAAGCCATTGGATCGTCAGGGTCGGTCCACCGATGTGGATTAAAATGCCTGAACACTATGTTTCCCCGCCCTTTGGGGCGTAAATGAGCCAACTAAATGACTCCATCGGTTCGAGAACGACCGATCAATCCGAGGCGCCTCGCAACAGCAACAACCACATAAGTCAAACTCGTCAGGGCGTGTAAAACCACTGACGCCACTTCTAACTAGAAAGAAATGCATGCCCTCCCTGAGGTCCTCTCCCGTTTTTGGTTCATACCGGGTGTGAAACACGCGAAGTAAACGTTACACAAAGCTACGCCACAAAGGCCTTGCTTTGATCATCACCACAAGACTTTGCTTTTCAACAGAAGCCTCGATCAATTGCCACTTAGGCATGCCACACAGGCAATTCACTCCATGCGTTTGATATCCATCAATATATAACCCCTGAGCTCGTACGTCTCAGAAAAGGGCGTTAAGCAAGAGAATAAATTCTCCGCCGCCAAACAGATATATATTTAATAGAGATCAATCACACGGACTAAAATCCAATGTCGGACACACAGTCCATTTACAAGTCCGTTCTGGGTCTGAACGAAACCGGAGGCACCTAGTACCCCGCATATCCATCGATCTCCAAGTACGTCTGGACGATCACCAACTGTTTCCATCTTCTTGGGTGTACAGCCCAATCAAGATCATCAGTAATTATCCAAACGACGTGAAGACCTCCGGTCTTCGACCACCGTCTTCATCTTCGACTTATCGTCGTATCAGTTATTCAGAATGGGATAAACCCGGTCTTTCCGAATAACTCGCGTATATTTTAAATAAGTGTTACACAAACACAACATACGCCTCATTCCAATTCATTAGTCACCAACCATAAATTAATCAAGAGAATAATTCCCCAAATATTAACCCCGAAGGCCGAAACCAACATCAGATCAATATCCAGAAAACCATTCTGCTTAGCTAACCGACAGTTAGTTTCTAAACTTCACATTCATAGGGAAAGGTTCCCATTAATTTTATCCAAGATAAATTCCTTGAATTTATTCTTTAATCATCTTTTGAATTTCGTTTCAACTAGTCGGGATTAACGAACCTTACCGAAGTAATCATTTGTTTTAATTTCCCAATCCCGACCTATTCATCCCATGAAGTAAAACTGGTTATACTTCATATCTAACACCACGGTGTTATCGGTAAATTCAATTACCATTTCACGTTCAAATCTAATTAAAGATTTAACTGTCGCCTGGAGCAAAACTGGTGATACTCCATTCTCGGTCATTTCAATCTAATTAAAGATTCATTAAAACTCCACTTAGTTTTAATCGTTAACTGGGTTAAAGAATCAGTGTCATTTAAAACACGGTTCACGATAAACCCAAAGTCACATTCCATTGATTATCGGGTTAAAGAACGAGTGTTATTTAAAAACACTGTCCACGATAAACCCAAAAATCAATATCAATTCAATTCCAATTAAATATCATTTAATTGGTACACTTCATTAAATCTAAATAAAAAGATTTAATCTTTTCTCAACTGGGTTCAAGAACAGTGTTAGTGAAGACACCACTCATGACAAACCCAAATCACCTTTGATATTCAATACAAGGTTCTGAATAGAAAATATATCGGCTTATATTCAATATCAAATTCTACGATTAACAAATGTTGTATTGGAAATAACGATATAAATGTATATATCTTTCAAATTTCCATAACAACATCTGTATAATCCCGAATTCCAACATCGAAATATTCCGAAGACAATTTCGATTCAAATCCATTCCAACGCAATCATTGGAAATTCTGGTTAATTTCAAAACCATTCCAAATTCAATTTATTTATTTAAAAATAAAAAGAATTTTAATTCTAGTTCAAAACTAGTTCATTTCGATAAAAATCTATTTTTATCTTTTCAAATATGGAGTTTTTCATCCCAATCCTTTATAAATCATTTCTTATGATTTTACACAAATTATTACTATTTTTAATAATTTTATCAAGGCCCGTACAGTCGATTTCCATCAATGGCCATCGAACTGCACTTACAGCGACCTTTTTCAAATTTGATTTGGACATAATTCCAAATCCAACCGTTAGATTTCTAATTTCTAATATTCGTTAGGAAGCTCTTTTCGATACGAACCCAACGGTTCCGGTTTCAGGAGAATCCGACGGTCGGATCTCCCGTAATGTCCGTTTGAAATAAATGGTCGAAATTCACGAACTGCCGCGGCGCGGCGCGTTCTATTCAGGCCATTATATTATATATATAATATATATAATATATATTTCGTCGATTTCTATTTAAAACGAATTATATAAATAATTTTAAATTCATTTCAAAAGCAATTTCAACTTCCATTTCAATTCAAATCAAGATTGAATTCTTCTTTATAAATTCGTTTTAAAATTCATTTCTATTCAATTCAAATTTCAATTCAATTTGAATTCATTTCAATTTTTTTCCAATTCAATTCGAATTCGTTTTCAATTCAATTCATTTCGAAATCGTTTTATATTCAATTCCTTTCGAAATCGTTTTCAGTTCAATTCATTTCGAAATCGTTTTCAATTCATTTCCTTTCAAAATCGTTATATACTCAATTCATTTCGAAATCGTTATAAAATCGATATAAATATCGTTCACGTCAAAATGGCGTTAATCTAATCAACACGGCTTCATATATTCCTTCATTTTATTCAATAAATGAATATTTATTTTTGTCAACACACGACTAATCTCAACGAATGAGTACTGTCCACGTGTGACTATTTTTGTAAAATTATTTCGTTCAACACATGACTAATCTCAACGAATGAGTACAGTCAACACATGAACTTTTATTTTATATTGATAAAGATGCAAATTTTATTTTTAAAATATTTCGTTCAACACATGACTAATCTCAACGAACAAGTACAGTCAACACATGAACTTTTATGTTCTAATATTCTTTACTTTCTAAATTGGAATGAGGCCCAATCAATCACCATATAAAATTAATTATATGGATTTTCATACAACACATGTATATAATAGCATTGAAAAATAATCAACCATCAACCAAAGTGCACTACACTGTATAAGCATCAAATATAGATATCTAACGCTTATAACAGCCTGTCAATCAATCGATCGACATATTTAATCAATTAGGATGAGTGAACTTCAAATTTCATCCCAACACCCGTGTAGGGTTTCAAACAATCAAACACAGATTTTATTCACTTCACGTTAAAAATTATATTTTTAACGACAAAACATTTTATTTAACTTATGAATTTCTATTCAGTTCATTCTTTAAATAAAATGATATTTTCTATTTTTCTAACTTATTTTAGAAAATTTCGGCGGCATAACGGCACGATACTAGAAACGGGACAAGGCCTAGCCTTATCCCTGGTCTAGTGAAGGCCCACGCCATTAACACATCAATCAAATCAATTTCATTTCACCAAACAATTCAATTTCAAACCAATTTATCTAACCAACTACACAACCAAACAATTAAACAAACAAGCCATCCATGGTCTGTGGATGACGGGTGTCGGGTGCTACTAAACACCGTCTGCATCCTAGTATATATATATAACTAGAAAATTTAAATTGAAAGGTGAGAAGTTCTCACAGATAGCTATCCAATACCACGACTCTTCATTTATAGAAATCTTCGCCATTCTCGCTCTTCGTCACTTTCGTCGCCCGTATTCTCTACATATGTAAAAATCACATTTTTACTTCGTTGTTCAATATATAAAAATCGAATTTTTACTTTGCTAATCAATGTATAAAAATCATATTTTTACTTCGATGTTCAATATATAAAAATCATATTTTTACTTCGATGTTCAATATATAAAAATCATATTTTTACTTCGATGTTTAATATATAAAAATCTCATTTTTATTCAATGGTGTTCAATATAATAAAGATTATATTTTTATCACGCTACTTCGTTATAAAAACTATATTTTCATATTGCCACTTCATATATATAAAAATCGTATTTTTATATTGTTATACATATAATAAAAATCGCATTCTTATTATATCGCCACATATATAAAGATCAAACTTTTACTTTGCTACATATATAAAAATCACATTTCTAATTTCCTCTTTACTTCACGATAAAATAAAGTTCAGATTTTTATTTGTTAAAAATCATATTTTTACCCATCTAAAAACATAATCTTTCCTGAATAAAAATCGTATGTTTTCTAAATTAAAAACTGTATCTTTTTCTATTTATTAAAAATCATTTCTTTGTTTATAAAGATCTTAACTTTATACATGAAAATCAAGTTTTCACCCTCCTATATATATAAACTGATTTTATTTTTATTATTTCTTTTTTATTAAACTAAAATTTATAGAACCTAAATAAGTAAATAAAATTAAAGGGAGCTTACAATGTTTTGCAGAGGAGGGGGGATCCACGTTGGTTTCTGTCGGGGGAAGATGATGGCGCCGGTCTGGTGGAGGCGGGGTGTGAGGGTGGTGCAGTGGTTGCTTCGGCGGGTTTAGGGTTTACGGCGGGGGGGGGGGGGGGGGGGGGGCTCGCGGTATGAGCTGGCGCGAGAGGATGGGGTGCGTGGCAGGCGGCTCTTCGAGGTGGGTGCTCTCCGATCCGACGAGGAGGGGAAGATGTGGCGGCGGCAGGGGCTTCGAGGGTGGCGGCGTCGATCGCGCGAAGGGGGCTCCGTCCGTCTCTTTTTTTTCTTCTGTGAATACGATTTCGAAATAAAAGGGGGGCCAGAAGTATAAAGGAGGAAGGGGAGGAAATTATATTTTTTTTATTATTATTTAATTATTAAAAAGTTGACTTTCACATACGACCTCTAAACGAGGTCCACCGCCTGTTGTCCATAGCGTTTTACCCCCATTCCGAATACAATGGGATATGTATCGCAAGCTGATTTGATCGTTTCGATTAGTTTCCGTTGAATTTACATCTAAATCACTATATTGAATTTTAAACGTACATTTCAAATTACCGGGGTCACATACGAACTTTAAAAATTCCTGAAAAATATTTTCTAGCTTCGTAATGACGATACGGTCCTAACAAAACTAGTTTCGTCGAATTCTGAGACCGTTGGAAAATGGCCAATTTCCAGTCGATTAAAATCAACTAAAACTGGTCAAACGCGTTTTCCTTTGCCACGCTCACATATTGATTCGAAAAATTATGAAATTTGAAATCTAGCAATAATTTGACATTGCGGATCCAACAAAACTAGTTTCGTCGAAATCCGAGGTCGTTTGCAAAATTCCCATTTTTAAGGGCCTGAATTCCATAGCGACTATTCAGGATTTTCAACTAGACATATCTTTTGATTCCCGCTATGAAATTTTGATTTTTCGGATTCGTTGGAAAGATATCATCAATTAGATCCTATTATTTTTGGTTTCACTAAAATCCGGATTGTTTTGCACCCGGTACATTCAATTGAAGTTTGAAATCGAATTATCGAACTACCGCGCCATTTTCAATTCCTTTTATAAATATAAATAAATATTTATATTCTAAAGACAACGTATATAATATATACGTTCTAATTCCATTCAAAATAAATTTCACGTTGTTTTTATTTAAAATAATTCATTTTAAATAATCAAAATTCGCTAAAATTGCCAAAATAAAAATTTTAAACTGGCCCAGATTTTCGGGTTGTTACATCTGTGCCAATTGGTTGTCACTTTAGAGAGTGTTACACCCTACTGTGGGGCCGACACAAGGTATTTATGTATTAGGGAGCCGATCGCCTGGGGTAGGGTATTATGGTACACTTAGTTCTGTCTGTTTCTGTTGGTACCGTCTGTTTCTGTTGGGTGGCAACACCTGTCTGTTTCTGCGTGGTACCGTCTGGTCGGGTGGTAAAGGCCCATTTACTAGTGTACACCTAATTCTACATTCTGTTTCCGTAGGGATTAATCTGTTTTTGTTTCTGTACCTTCTGTTTGGGTGGTAAAGGCCCATTGTTAGCATTCTGTTTCTGTCTGTTTCTGTTCGGGTGGTAAAGGCCCATTATTAGCATTCTGGTTTTGTCTGTTTCTGTTGGGGTGGCAAAGGCCCATTACTAGCATTCTCTTCTGTGGAAATTATTCTGTTCCCGTTTTTGTTAAGGTTTAGACATTAGGATAACCCTAATCCTGTTATACTAGTATTAGTGCAGAGAGGTGAAAAGTAGTAGCCTACATCATTCTGTTCTTTTTCTGTTTAACCTAAGTATATCTGCTACTCCTGTTACTGTTATCTCGCATCCAGTTTTATTTTTATGTCATAATTATTATTATCTGTTCATATGCTGAAAGTCACTGGACTTGCCAGACTTTAAGTCTGACCTTGCTTGTTTTCGCCCCTTTTTCTTCCGTCCCCCCCCCCCCCCCCAGGTTTGTAGGGTGGGAATCTAGGAGCTTGATTCGGATCTTCTCTGCTTGAAATATCGTCTGGCTTTGGCATGGCAGTTTATGTTGGGGATTATGATTTTAAAAACTATACATTCTGAAGGCTTTTGTACAAGACTAATATTTTGTACTTGAATTTTGATATTGTGATTTGAAAGTATGTAACCAAACTTACTTCGGTTTCTGTTGTAATAAAGCTATAAATTTTTCAAGTACTGTTTTATCTGTCTTGTAAGTTTCTGTTCTGTCTACTAAAACGCTCCATCAAAGTTAAGGCATTCCCTTTGTGAGTGTCATTAACGGAGGTGGGGTGTTACATTTGGTATCAGAGCTGAAGGTTACCAGACTGGGTAAAGTTTTTAAAAACTATTTTCTAAAAGGTTTTAAAAAGAAGTATTTTCGAAAGTAAAGCCTATTTTTTGAAAAAAAAACATAATCCCCAAAAGCCATATATCTATCTTTTGATCCTCTGTTAGAATCTTTGTTTCCTTCTTTCTCCGGGGCTCCCGGCTTTCTGAGAGGTAACCTCATCGTGACATGGTTCTGTAGGCTTGATAAGACTACGACACCGGTCAAAGGGCAAATAAACGCCCGACTTCCATCTATAGCTGCAGTAGTCTCGCCTACGGTTAATTTTCTTTCGAGCTTTGTAGGATTTTCCGTGCGATGGAGGTAGCTTTCGAAGGACTTGTCAACGTGTTACACACAGATAGTAAAGATGAGAATGAGGGAGATTGGCTAAGGAGCACAACCCAAGGTTGAGAAACTCATGGATATGGACTTGGTTCACAAAGGAGGCAAAAAGGAAACACAAAAGAAGGAAGAAAAGTCTGAAGATAAAGGAGGAGAAAAGTGCTTTACTTATGGAAGCTTGACTCATCTGGACAAGGATTGCCGAAAGAGGAAGGACGCTCACTTCAACTGTGGTGAGATGGGACACTTCACTAGGGACTGCCCGAAAAAGCGGGGGCAAGGACAGAGGACATGACCTACTTCGGGAAGGCAGGCGAATGCTCTTATAGTTGGTGGGTAGGATAGAAGTAGGAAAATTTCCGTAGAGAGTTTAGTTTCCTTATCTGATTATTGAGTTAGAACTCTTTCCGATTATGGAATTCTGATTTCGTAGTCGAGTCTCTGCACTTTAATACTAGTATTGTTTCTGATTCCACTGTAGGCTCAAACCCATAAGGGTTATGACTCATCTTCTTGTGATAGATTGGGATTTGAGAGATATCTGTGTTAGACGTCAAGTAGGACGCATACATTCTGGGTTTTATCAAGCTTAATTTCCCATGAATCATTTGGTGATCTGATCTGTACCAGTAGTTTGTAAGTATCTGAATATTTCTGATAAGATTAAGATTTCCAGTTTTGACATTGTCTAAATAGGGTAATCCTCTGGGTATCAATCTGATGTTGATTTCGGTCTTCGGGGCCGATACTTAGGGAAATTATTCTCTCAACCATTGTCTGATGGGAACCAAGTTTTTGTTTCATCTGTACTCGCTTCCATCATTCGATGTATCCTATCGATTGAATCTCCGAACTTTAGGTAGAAACCAATGGGTGTAAACATGTGTTTGAGACATGTTATGTTTGATGGTTGCAAGTGGATGCAAGTGGTTGCTAGTGGTTGCTCGTGGATGCATATACACAAACTAAGCACTAGATCAGCTCGAAAACACTCTCATACTACATATGGATGTGTGAGCATTTTCAATTTTTGTGGATGCAAAACGGTTGACTCATCACATGGATGTTGCATATGAATGAATGGTTGTCACTCATATAAGAATGATATCAAATAGAAAAATTGCATACATGTTGGACTCATGGCACTAACATAATTCGCATTAAGGAGGTCAACTGAATCAGTGGACCGCCTGATCTTTGCATTAGATAAGGAACATATACACACACTTTTGCATATGTTCATACAACATTAGAAGTTTTCTAAGGACAATGGAAGCTTGTGGATGATGGTTGAGTAGATGGATGACTGGATGGTAGGACACATTCTTCTCAACTTGAAGATTTCGGGGACGAAATCCTTTAAGGAGGGGAGAATGTAACACCCCGTATTTTCTGTGATCGTATAAGTAACAAATCAGAGAATAATTAATTTTGAAAATAAGAATCAAGGGAAACAGCATTGCGTTCGTCTCGAAATTCTGCTTGGAAACGAGTCCGAATTTTCGAGAAACGGAGTCCGTATGAGGGAGATATGGCACTCCGAAGTTTCAGAGAATTTCAGAATCGAAAACAGCTTGAAAATTCGAATTCAAATTCGAATTCAAATTCGAATTCAAAATCCCAGAACAGGCTGGGTGGGAAAATTCCCGCCCATGGACCAGGTCGACCTGGGGGTCGACTATAGTGTCGACCTCCCGGGTCGACCATAGTGTCGACCTGGGGGGTCGACCTGGCCAGACCAGGTCGACCATAGTGTCGACCTGGGGGTCGACCTGCTCCCGAAACCCAGTTTTTGAACCTGGTTCATTCTGATGTATCTGGTCACGTTTTCTGTTTAGATTCGTCCGCCTAGTCCTATATAAACAGCTACCTAGCCTCATTTTCTCTACACAATTCCATTCCGTCTATACTTTGTCTCTGTTCTAAATAAAAAATAAATATGGCGTCGCTACTCTACTGGAATCAAAACTTGGACTGATGCACCTTCTTCCAACCTGAACAGAATTAAAAGCTAAATCAAATCTCAAATCAAAGTTTAGAGCTACAAAAACAATTAAAGAGGAGTAATTCACCCTTTCTGCATCAACACCAGTTTATTTCCTTTCTTAAACCATGAAAGGCAAGTATAGTTATTTTCCGATATAAACGTTAATTATGATTGTGACATAGATTGTAAATCCGAATCTGAGGTTATGTCTGTTCTGTTCTGTTTAGATCTATCTTATTCTGTATCTCTTTCTTCTTTCTGTTCTATAGCCAGGCTACTACGAGCCTGCGCCGAATCTCATAAGAGATTAACGCACAAACGCTAAATTTTGGGACAAATAATGAATAATGCATAATTGGATTTGAGACTATTGCCTATGACTATGATTCATGCCTATGAGACTATTTCCTATGACTATGATTCACGCCTATTAGACTATTGCCTATGACATTGAATAAGAAACTATTGTGATTAGTCGCCCATGACTATTGTGGTTAGTTGCCTATAACTATTATAGTTATATTCTTATGCTTATTCCCTTAATGATGTTGGATCTCATATTTAGTATGTAACCTTGCTAGTTTATTCCCATTCACTGTTATGTACATCGAGCCTAGTAGGGCCATTGTCATTGTATTTGGTTCATTATTGCATGCCTATTCTTTCATGTGCTTATCCCCTATTCCTTTTGCTAGGGCCATTTCATGAGTATTTAGAGAACTTGTGGAAACATGTTATACGGGGATTGGGCATAGCTTAATTAAGTTAATTTGGCATAATAAATATGTTGGCATAATCTGAATTGGCTATAATGGAGAATGATCTACATGTGTATTAGTCTTGGACAAAAATTGTAACAACTCGGAAATTCTAGGCCAGTTTAAAATTTTTATTTTAGTAATTTTAGCGAATTTTGAATATTTAAAATGAATTATTTTAAATAATATCGAAGAGAAATTTATTTGGAATAGAAATAGAATGTATATATTTATTTGAATCGTCGTTAGAATATAAATAATTATTTATATATATAAAAGGAATTGAAAATGGCGCGGTAGTTCGATAATTCGATTTCAAATTGCAATTGAATGTACCGGGTGCAAAATAAACTGGATTTTAGCGAAACCAAAAATAATGGAATCTAATTGAGAATATCTTTCCAACGAATCCGAAAAATCAAAATTTCATAGTTGGGATAAAAAGATATGTCCAGTTGAAAATTCAGAATAGTCGCTATGGAATTTCGGCCCTTAAAAATGGAAATTTTGCAAACTACCTCGGATTTCGACGAAACCACTTTTGTTGGATCCACGATGTCAAGTTATTGCTAGGTTTCAAATTTCTTAATTTTTCGAATAAATATGTGAGCGTGGCGAAGGAAAACGCATTTGACCAGTTTTAGTTGATTTTAATCGACTGGAAAATGACCATTTTTCAAACGGTCTCAGAATTCGACGAAATTAGTTTTGTTAGGAGCGTATCGTCAATACGAAGCTAGAAAATATTTTTTGGGAATTTTTCGAGTTAGTATGTGACCTCAGTAAATTGAAATGCGCGATCAAATTCAATATATAGAGTTATATGTTGATTTGAACGGAAACTGGTCGAAACAATCGAATTAGCTTATGATACATATCCCATTGTGTTTGGAATGGGGGTAAAACACTATGGACGGCAGGCGGTGGGTCTTGTTTGGAGGTCGAAAATAAAAGTTGCTTTTTGAAATTAAATAATTAAATTATATATTAATAAAACCCCTCTCCCCATACCTCTCTCTCCTCCTTTACAGATCAAATAAAAAAAAGAGAAAACCAAGCCGCCCTCGTTGACCCCGCCTCCCTACGACTCCACGCCCACCCCGCCTCCACCTGACGCGAGTGCCACCATCACCTCCCCCTCTTCTCGCCGTCCCTCTCCCCTACAGCTCCTCTCCGTTAACCTCGAACGAAACCCCAGCCCTCCAGATCGAAGCCCTAGCCGCCACCTGTTGCGAGCCCCAGCGCAACCCATCTCCGCCTCCGACCCACGGTGGGCCTGCCGCCACCACCCCTCTGTCCTCCGACCAAAACCCAAACCCCCCTCCACCTCTGACGAATCGCCAAAGCAACTCCGACGCCACCAGCCCGCCCCATGCTACCTTGAGCTCCGATGGTGAACGCCCCCGCCTCCGATTTCAATGTAAGTTTTGTTTTTGTTTTAATCTCTCTTTTGTTTATTTAAAACATGTTGTTTAAAATCAGTTCTATTTTAAATTTAGTTTTATTTTGAATTAGTTTTTAAATTGTGTTTTAAAATTAAAAAGATCGTATTTTTGAAATTAGAAAAGGTGAGGTTTTCCAGCGTAGTAAAAATTTGATCTTTATATATGTAGTGATTCAAAAATATGATTTTTACTTGTGTAGAGTATTAAAAATATGACCTTTATATAATAGAAGATATAAAAATACTATTTTTATATAAGTAGTGTATTGAAAATAAAATTTCTATATAATAGAGAATATAAAAATATTATCTTTATATATGTAGCGAAATAAAAATCTAATTTTTATTAAATATATGTTGAAATAAAAATGTTATTTTTATAGTGATGAAATTAAAAGGCGAAATCTTTATATTTGAAAAGGCGAAATCTTTATATTTGAAAAGGTGAAATCTTTATATTTGAAAGGGAGAAATCTTTATATTTGAAAAGGGCGAAATCTTTATATTTGAAAAGGCGAAATCTTTATATTTGAAAAGGCGAAATCTTTATATTCGAAAAGGCGAAATCTTTATGTAGAGAATAGCGTGATAAAAATATAATCTTTATTATATGAACATCGTTGTAAAAATAGAATTTTTATCCATATAGCGTGATTATAAAAATATGATTTTTATATACTTAGCAATAATATAAAATTGTGATTTTTATATATGTAGTGGCTACGGACAATGAAAGTGATGAAAGGCGAGCACGATGAAGATTTCTACATAAGAAGAGTCGTGGCGTTTGATTTAGCTAATCGGTGAGAACTTCTCACCTTTAGTTTAATTTTTCTAGTTAAAATATATACGAGGATGCAGTGGTGTTTAGTAGCACCCGACACCCGTCGTCCACAGTCCATGGACGGCTTGTATGCTTGTTTGATGTGTTGTGAAATTTGTTTGTGATGTTGATGTGAAATCGATAATAAAATGTTGATTGTTGGAATAAATTAATTATCGTTAAAAATATAGTTTTTAACGTGAATGTGAAAAAATGAATATTCATTTACAAACCGGACGGTTTGTTTATGTACACCTATTTAAAGGATATTGATTGGGACGATAAATTTTACACATCGCCCAATTGCACCAATAAAAATCTGTGTGTGTTGATTTGAAACCCCACACGGGTGTTGGGATGATATTTGGTGTACACTAATCCCAATTATTTAATAGTATGTCGATCGATTGGTCGACAGACTGTGTAAGCGTTAATTATTTATATTTAATGCTTATGCAGTTTGGTAGTGCACGTTGGATGATGGTTGATTATTTATCGTTGCTATTTATATACATGTGTTGTATGGAATCCATATAATTAACATTATATGGTGATTGATTGGGCCTCATTCCAATTGGGAAATAATGAATATTATAAAAGAAAATTCATGTTTTGAATAGTATAAATAGTCATGTGTTGACGATGTTCAGGTGTTGAGAACTCATGTGTTGAAAGTGTATTCATGTGTTGAATAAAATATTTATACAATAAAATTTACCTTTTTATTGTAACTAAGAAGAAATATAGATTCATGTGTTGAATGGAATAAATATTCATTTGTTGAATATAATAACGAATTTATTGAAAAATATATAAAGCCGTGTTGATTATAGACGCGCCATTTTGACGTGAACGATATTTATATCGATTTTATTCATTTTTTTTATGAATATCGAAAAGTGATTTCAAAATTGAAATCAAATTGAAATCAAATTGAAATGAATTCGAATTGAAATCAAATTGAAATGAATTCGAATTAAAATCAAGTTGAAATGAATTCGAATTGAAATCTAATAGAAATGAATTCGAATTGAAATCAAATAGAAATGAATTCGAATTGAAATCAAATAGAAATTAATTCGAATTGAAATCAAATAGAAATGAATTCGAATTGAAATCGAATAGAAATGAATTCGAATTGAAATTGAATTGAAATGAATTCGAATTCAAATGAAATAGAAATGAATTCGAATTGAAATCGAATAGAAAAGAATTCGAATTGAAATTGAATGAATTTGAAATTCAGATTGAATTGAAATTGAATTAAAAATCGATTTGAATTGAAATCAATTTGAAATGAATTTAAAACGGATTTATAAAGGAAATTTCAATTTTGATTTGAAATTGAATGGGGAGTTGAAATCGTTTCGAAAACGAATTTAAAACGATTTATAAAGTACGTTTTAAAAGGAAATCGATGAAATATATATAATATATATATTATATATATATATATATATAATGGCCTGAATAGAACGCGCTGCGCTGCGGCAGTTTTTGAATTTCGACCATTGAATTCGAATTGACGTTGCGGGAGATCCGACCGTCGGATTCTCCTGAAACTGGAACCGTTGGGTTCGTATCGAAAAGAGCTTTCCATTGAATATTAGAAATTTGAAATCTAACAGTTGGATTTTGAATTATGTCCAAATCAAATTTAGAAAAGGTCGATGTAAGTGCAGTTCGATGGCCATTGGTGGAAATCGACTGTACGGGCCTTGATAAAATTATTAAAAATAGTAATAATTTGTGTAAAATCATAAGAAATGATTTGGGAAAAACTGGGATGAAAATCCCACATTTGTGAAGATAAAAATAGATTTTTATCGAAATGAATAAATAAATTGAATTTGGAAGTTGTTTTAAAAATAATCAAAATTCCTAATACGTGAATTGGACTGGAGTTGAATCGAAATTATCTTCAGAATATTTTGATTTTGGATTTAGTGACTATACAGATATTGTTATGGAAATTTGAAAGATATATTTTATATCGTTATTTCCAATACGATATTTGTTGGTTTCAGAATTTGATATTGAATATAAGCCGGTATATTTTCTATTCAGAGCCTTGTATTTAATATCAAATGTGATTTGGGTTTGTCGTGAATGGTGTCTTCATTAACACTGTTCTTAAGCCCAATAGAGAAAAAGATTAAATCTTTGTATTTAGATTTACTGAAGTGTATCAATTAAATAATATTTAATTGGAATTGAATTTGAATGTGATTTTGGGTTTATCGTGAACCGTGTTCTCGATGACATTGGTTCTTTAACCCAGTTAAAGGCAGGATTGATTTTTGAAAAAATTAAAACTAAGTGGAGTTTTAATGAATCTTGAATTAGATTGAAATGTGAATTGATAATTTAAATTATCAAATCTGAAAAGTGATCGATATTGGAGTACCAACAGTTCTGCTCCAAACCGATAGTTAAATCTTTAATTAGATTTGAACGTGAAATGGTAATTAATTTTTCCGATAGCACCGTGGTGTTAGATATGGAGTATGATCAGTTTTACTTCATGGGATGAATAGGTTGGGATTGGGAAATAAAATAAATAATTACTTCGGTGTGGTTCGCTAATCCCGACTAGTTTGGAAAACCATAATACGATTTGAAATGATATCCAAAGGAAAATTAAAGAATAAATTTAGAAGAATTTATCTTTGATAAAATTAATGGGAACCTTTCCCTAAGAATGTGATTTTGGTGAATAAAAGAATATTCTGAATTGGAATGAGGCATATGTTGTGTTTGTGTAACACGTGTTTATTATATACGTTGGTGATTCAGAAAGGCCGGGTTTATACCCATTCTGAATAACCGATTCGAGGATATGCTGAAGATGAAGACGGTGGTTGAAGACCGGAAATCCTCACATCGTTTGGGTGATTGCTGATCATCTCGATTGGGCTGTACACCCAAGAGGAGAGAAACAGTTGGTGATCGTCCAGACATACTTGGAGATCGATGGATATGCGAGGAAAGTGCCTCTGGTTTCGTTCAGACCCAGAACGAACTTGTAAATGGATTGTGTGTCTGACATTGGATTTTACTCTGTGTTGATTGATCTCTATTAAATATACATCTGTTTGGCAGCAGAGAATTTATTCTCTTGCTTAACGTCCTTCTCTGAGAGTACGAGCTCAGAGGTTGTATATCGATGGACATCAGTCGCATGGAGTGAATTGCCAGTGTGGCACGCATAAGTGGCAATTGATCAAGGCTTCTGTTGAAAAGCAAAGTCCTGTGGTTGATGATCAAAGCACGGCCTACGTGGCGTAGCTTTGTGTATAACGTGAATTCGCGAGCCTCACAACTCGGTATGAGTCAAAAACGGGATAGTGACTGTAGGGAGAGCACAGCGTTTCTTTCTAGCTAGGGGTGGTGTCAGTGCTTAAATTGGCTGACATTTATATACTTTTCACCTGTGTGGTTGTTAGATACGAGGCGCCTTGGATATAGGTCAGTTAAGATCGAGAAACGTGTGTTCAAGAATAACTAATCCTCAAAAGTAAGAGAGGACCGGCCCTGAAGATCCAAGGATTGCTGTGTGTGGTCCTGAGACATTTGCTAGAGTGTCTCGAACGGAGAGGAGCTTGCCCCTTGCCTCGACTCATGACGGAAATCCATTTTACAATACGTGATATTTCGGTTTTATTTGTAGAACCTAGTATGGTGACATAGTGGTATGGGTCATTCATGCCCCTATGATTGATATTTATGATGTGAAATTGTTTTGACACTATACACTTATAGTATTATCAAAATAATGTGTTTTAAACATATCAAGCATGCTTTGGCTATTATAAGGTAAAAACCCTATCCTCCGGCTTGCGTTTCATTGTGTGATGGGACCTGGGTCTTATAATAGCTTCATTTTTCTTTATTTAGCATTGCACTGTTTGTTTTATGCACAAGTATTCTTGGGAGGAAACCTGTTCCGTGTTATACGGCATGGTCCCTTGATTTACCGAATTTTAAAATAAAGATTAATAACTGTTTTAGTTCTCACACCAGTCACATGACTGACCTGGAGTTTATTGTTTCAACCTAAACTCTGGGTGCCCCTATTTTCCACACGGGCAGCTAGTAGTTTTGGTTTTGCAGATTTATATTCACAGGATCCTGGTTTACAGCTGGAATGATATCCGGAAAGCTTTGTATCCGTATATCTGTGTATTGTATTATTTTCCGCTGCTATGTAATTTATCGTAATCTCTAATATTTTTTAAATGTATTTTGTTTATTCATACTCTATATATTCTTGTATTCTGATGGAATTGTTGTAATAAACAATGAAATGTTCTTCTGTTCGTGTTCTGATTCGTCTTTTACTCAATTCTATCCGAGCTTTCCCTCACGGGGAAGTTCGGGTCGTCTCATTTTGGTATCAGAGCTTTGGTTTACAGAGCTTGAGAACAAGACACATTAGAACCAAACGAAAGAATTCATCAGATATTGGATTAGTAGTATCCAATTAGAATGACTCGTTAGAGATAGGATCAGTAGTATCCAAGAACGAGTGTGAAGAGTATATTTTTCAAATGAAAACAATTTTGTTTAGAAAATTTAAACCATTTTATACGTATTTGAATATTTATTTATATTGAATTTGAACAATCCAATATATAAAGATTTTGCATATACACGTCATGAGCATATATTCGAAGTTTTAATATACTGGATAGATATAGAATCACATTCTAGACACCCGGGGATAATTCTGGTGATGTCCGGACATCATTAGTATTTATGTTCGTGTTTTGAAGGTGTGATATCTATATATTTCCATTAGACTGGTGTGAGAACCGAAACTATATAGATTTATTGTTGTGATTTGGCATCAAAAACATGATTTTCCTTGTATATATCAAAATTATGAGTTTGAAATGATAATTCACTAATTGATTGCTGCTTGTGTTGTTTGATTAATTAAATGTTGAAACTTTAGCCAAATTGAACCAAAAAGTGAATTGTATTGAAAATGATTACAAATGCATGCATATACATGTACTTACATTGAACAGGTCATAGCAAGGAGGCTAAAGCAGAAGAATAAAATTGTTTGCCCGACAAATAGGTACATGTTTACCATAATTTACTGTTTTTTTTAGGTGATGATGATTTTATGAGCCGCTTGGCTTTTTCTTTTCCTTTTTCTTTTGGATTGAAGAAAGCAATGGGAGGCTATATGAAATATCCTGAAGTCCCCGGTGCAGGGGAGGTTATGGCGAAATTTTTTGAAATTTTAGGGTGTTAGCCAAATTTTTGAAAAATTTGAAAAGTTCTGAGAAATTGAAATGTTGAAGAACTTAAGCCGTAATGAAAACAATGGAAGTTGAGTTGATTAGTTAAACAACTTTCGACTTCGTTCCTTTTCGGGGATGAAAATTTTTAAGTGGGGAAATTGTAACAACCCGGAAATTCTGGGCCAGTTTAAAAAATTTATTTTGGCAATTTTAGCGAATTTTGAATATTTAAAATGAATTATTTTAAATAATATCGAAGAGAAATTTATTTGGAATAGAAATAGAACGTATATATTTATTTGAATCGTTGTTAGAATATAAATAATTATTTATATATATAAAAGGAATTGAAAATGGCGCGGTAGTTCGATAATTCGATTTCAAATTTCAATTGAATGCACCGGGTGCAAAATAAACCGAATTTTAACAAAACCAAAAATAATGGAATCTAATTGAGAATATCTTTCCAACGAATCTGAAAAATCAAAATTTCATAGCGGGGATAAAAAGATATGTCCAGTTGAAAATTCAGAATAGTCGCTATGGAATTTCGGCCCTTAAAAATGGAAATTTTGCAAATGACCTCGGATTCCGATGAAACCACTTTTGTTGGATCCGTGATGTCAAGTTATTGCTAGGTTTCAAATTTCGTAATTTTTCGAATCAATATGTGAGCGTGGTGAAGGAAAACGCGTTTGACCAGTTTCAGTTGATTTTAATCGACTGGAAAATGGCCATTTTTCAAACGGTCTCAGAATTCAACGAAACTAGTTTTGTTAGGACCGTATCGTCAATACGAAGATAGAAAATATTTTTCGGGAATTTTTCGAGTTAGTATGTGACCTCAGTAAATTGAAATGCGCGTTCAAATTCAATATATAGAGTTGTATGTTGATTTGAACGGAAACTGGTCAAAACAATTGAATCAACTTACGACACATATCCCATTGTGTTTGGAATGGGGGTAAAACGCTAGGGACGGCAGGCGGTGGGTCTTGTTTGGAGGTCGAAAATAAAAGTTGCTTTTTGAAATTAAATAATTAAATTATATATTAATAAAACCTCTCTCCCCATACCTCTCTATCCTCCTTTACAGATCAAATAAAAATAAGAGAAAACCAAGCCGCCCTCGTTGACCCGCCTCCCTCCGACTACACGCCCACCCCGCCTCCACCTGACGCGAGCGCCACCATCACCTCCCCCTCTTCTCGCCGTCCCTCTCCTCCTACAGCTCCTCTCCGTTAACCTCGAACGAAACCCCAGCCCTCCATATCTAAGCCCTAGCTGCCACCTGTTGCGAGCCCCAACGCAACCCATCTCCGCCTCCGACCCACGGTGGGCCTGCTGCCACCACCCCTCTGTCCTCCGACCAAAACCCAAACCCCCCTCCACCTCTAACGAACTGCCACAGCAACTCCGACGCCACCAGCCCGCCCCACGCTACCTTGAGCTCCAATGGTGAACGCCCCCGCCTTCGATTTCAGTGTAAGTTTTGTTTTTGTTATAATCTCTCTTTTGTTTATTTAAAACATGTTGTTTAAAATCAGTTCTATTTTAAATTTAGTTTTATTTTGAATTAGTTTTTAAATTGTGTTTTAAAATTAAAAAGATCGTATTTTTGAAATTAGAAAAGGTGAGGTTTTCTAGCGTAGTAAAGATTTGATATTTATATGTCGTGAATCAAAAATATGATTTTTACTTGTGTAGAGTATTAAAAATATGACCTTTATATAATAGAAGATATAAAAATAATATTTTTATATAAGTAGTGTATTGAAAATAAAATTTTTATATAATAGAGAATATAAAAATATTATCTTTATATATGTAGTGAAATAAAAATCTGATTTTTATTATACATATGTTGAAATAAAAATGTGATTTTTATAGTGATGAAATATAAAGGCGAAATCTTTATATTTGAAAAGGCGAAATCTTTATGTTTGAAAAGGCGAAATCTTTATATTTGAAAGGGCGAAATCTTTATATTTGAAATGGGCGAAATCTTTATATTTGAAAAGGCAAAATTTTTATATTTGAAAAGGCGAAATCTTTATGTAGAGAATAACGTGATAAAAATATAATCTTTATTATATGAACACTGTTGTAAAAATAATTTTTTTATCCATATAGCGTGATTATAAAAATATGATTTTTATATACATAGCAACAATATAAAAATGTGATTTTTATATATGTAGTGGCTACGGACAATGAAAGTGATGAAAGGCGAGCACGACGAAGATTTCTACATAAGAAGAGTCGTGGCATTTGGTTTAGCTAATCGGTGAGAACTTCTCACCTTTAATTTAATTTTTCTAGTTAAAATATATACTAGGATGCAGGCAGTGTTTAGTAGCACCCGACACCCATCGTCCACAGACCATGGACGGCTTGTATGCTTGTTTAATGTGTTGCGAAATTTGTTTGTGATGTTGATGTGAAATCGATAATAAAATGTTGATGGTTGGAATAAATTAATTATCATTAAAAATATAGTTATTAACGTGAATGTGAATAAATAAATATTCATTTACAAACCGGACGGTTTGTTTATGTACACCTATTTGAAGGATATTGATTGGGACGATAAATTTTACACATCGCCCAACTGCACCAATAAAAATCTGTGTTTGTTGATTTGAAACCCCACATGGGTGTTGGGATGATATTTGGTGTACACTAATCCCAATTATTTAATAATATGTCGATCGATTGGTCGACAGACTGTGTAAGCGTTAATTATTTATATTTAATGCTTATGCAGTTGGGTAGTGCACATTGGATAATGGTTGATTATTTATCGTTGCTATTTATATACATGTGTTGTATGGAATCCATATAATTAACATTATATGGTGATTGATTGGGCCTCATTCCAAGTGGGAAATAATGAATATTATAAAAGAAAATTCATGTGTTGAATAGAATAAATAGTCATGTGTTGACGATGTTCAGGTGTTGAGAACTCATGTGTTGAAAGTGTATTCATGTGTTGAATAAAATATTTATACAATAAAATTTACCTTTTTATTGTAAGTAAGAAGAAATATAGATTCATGTGTTGAATGGAATAAATATTCATTTGTTGAATAGAATAACGAATTTATTGAAATATATATAAAGCCGTGTTGATTAGAGATGCGCCATTTTGACGTGAACGATATTTATATCGATTTTATTCATTTTTTTTATGAATATCGAAAAGTGATTTCAAAATTGAAATCAAATTGAAATGAATTCGAATTGAAATCAAATTAAAATGAATTCAAATTGAAATCAAATTGAAATGAATTTGAATTGAAATCAAATTGAAATGAATTCGAATTGAAATCAAATTGAAATGAATTCGAATTGAAATAAATAGAAATGAATTCGAATTGAAATCAAATAGAAATGAATTCGAATTGAAATCAAATAGAAAAGAATTCGAATTGAAATTGAATTGAAATGAATTCGAATTGAAATCGAATAGAAATGAATTCGAATTGAAATTGAATGAATTTGAAATTTAGATTGAATTGAAATTGAATTAAAAATCGATTTGAATTGAAATCAATTTGAAATAAATTTAAAACGAATTTATAAAGGAAAATTCAATTTTGATTTGAAATTGAATGGGAAGTTGAAATCGTTTCGAAAATGAATTTAAAACGATTTATAAAGTACGTTTTAAAAGGAAATCGATGAAATATATATAATATATATATATATATATTATATATATAATGGCCAGAATAGAACGCGCCGCGCTGCGGTAGTTCGTGAATTTCGACCATTGACTTCGAATTGACATTGCGGGAGATCCGACCGTCAGATTCTCATGAAAACGGAACCGTTGGGTTCGTATCGAAAGAGCTTTCCAATGAATATTAGAAATTTGAAATCTAACTGTTGGATTTGGAATTATGTTCAAATCAAATTTAGAAAAGGTCGATGTAAGTGCAGTTCGATGGCCATTGGTAGAAATCGACTGTACGGGCCTTGATAAAATTATTAAAAATTGTAATAATTTGTGTAAAATCATAAGAAATGATTTGGGAAAAATTGGGATGAAAAATCCCACATTTGTGAAGATAAAAATAAATTTTTATCGAAATGAACTAGTTTTGAACTAGGATTAAAATCAATTTATTTTTTAAATAAATAAACTGAATTTGGAATTGGTTTTAAAAATAATCAAAATTCCCAATACGTGAATTGGACTGGAGTTGAATCGAAATTATCTTCTGAATATTTCGATGTTGGATTTCGTGACTATACAGATATTGTTATGGGAATTTGAAAGATGTATTTTATATCGTTATTTCCAATACGATATTTGTTGGTTTCAGAATTTGATATTGAATATAAGCCGGTATATTTTCTATTCAGAGCCTTGTATTTAATATCAAATGTGATTTGGGTTTGTCGTGAATGGTGTCTTCATTAACACTGTTCTTAAGCCCAATAGAGAAAAAGATTAAATCTTTCTATTTAGATTTACTGAAGTGTATCAATTAAATAATATTTAATTGGAATTGAATTTGAATGTGATTTTGGGTTTATCGTGAACCGTGTTCTCGATGACATTGGTTCTTTAACCCAGTTAAAGGCAGGATTGATTTTTGAAAAGATTAAAACTAAGTGGAGTTTTAATGAATCTTGAATTAGATTGAAATGTGAATTGATAATTTAATTTATCAAATCTGAAAAGTGATTGAGATTTGAGTACCACCAGTTCTGCTCCAAAGTGATAGTTAAATCTTTAATTAGATTTGAACATGAAATGGTAATTAATTTTACTGATAGCACCGTGGTGTTAGATATGGAGTATGACCAGTTTTACTTCATGGGATGAATAGGTTGGGATTGGGAAATAAAATAAATAATTACTTCGGTGTGGTTCGCTAATCCCGACTAGTTTGGAAAATCATAATACGGTTTGAAATGATATCCAAAGGAAGATTAAAGAATAAATTTAGAAGAATTTATCTTTGATAAAATTAATGGGAACCTTTCCCTAAGAATGTGATTTTGGTGAATAAAAGAATATTCTGAATTGCAATGAGGCGTATGTTGTGTTTGTGTAACACGTGTTTATTATATACGCTGGTGATTCAGAAAGGCCGGGTTTTTACCCATTCTGAATAACCGATTCGACGATGTGTCGAAGATGAAGACGGTGGTTGAAGACCAGAAATCTTCACATTGTTTGGGTGATTGCTGATGATCTCGATTGGGCTGTACACCTAAGAGGAGAGAAACAGTTGGTGATCGTCCAGACGTACTTGGAGATCGATGGATATGCGAGGAAAGTGCCTCCGGTTTCGTTCAGACCCAGAACAAACTTGTAAATGGATTGTGTGTCTGACATTGGATTTTATTCTGTGTTGATTGATCTCTATTAAATATACATCTGTTTGGCGGCGGAGAATTTATTCTCTTGCTTAATGCCCTTCTCTGAGGCATACGAGCTCAGAGGTTGTTTATCGATGGACATCAGTCGCATGGAGTGAATTGCCAGTGTGGCACGCATAAGTGGCAATTGATCAAGGCTTCTATTGAAAAGCAAAGTCATGTGGTTGATGATCAAAGCACGGCCTGTGTGGTGTAGCTTTGTGTATAACGTGAATTCGTGAGCCTCACACTTCGGTATGAGTCAAAAACGGGATAGTGACTGCAGGGAGAGCACGACGTTTCTTTCTTGCTAGGGGTGGTGTCAGTGCTTAAATTGGCTGACATTTATATACTTTTCACCCGTGTGGTTGTTGGATACGAGGCGCCTCAGATATAGGTCTATTAGGACCGGGAAACATGTGTTCAAGAATAACTAATCCTCAAAAGTAAGAGAGGACCGGCCCTGAAGATCCAAGGATTGTTGTGTGTGGTCCTGAGACATTTGCTAGAGTGTCTCGAACGGACAGGAGCTTGCCCCTTGCCTCGACTCATGACGGAAATCCAATTTCCAATACGTGATATTGCGGTTTTATTTGTAGAACCTAGTATGGCGACATAGTGGTATGGGTCATTCATGCCACCTATGATTGATATTTATGATGTGAAATTGGTTTGACACTATACACTTATGGTATTATCAAAATAATGTGTTTTAAACGTATCAAGCATGCTTTAGCTATTATAAGGTAAAAACCCTATCCTCCGGCTTGCGTTGCACTGTGTGATGGGACCTGGGTCTTATAATAGCTTTATTTTTCTTTATTTAGCATTGCGCTGTTTGATTTATGCACAGGTATTCTTGGAAGGAAACCCGTTCCGTGTTATACAGCGTGGTCCCTTGATTTACCGAATTTTAAAATAAAGATTAATAACCGTTTTAGTTCTCACACCAGTCACATGACTGACCTGGAGTTTATTGTTTCAACCTAAACTCTGGGTGCCCCTATTTTCCACACGGGCAGCTAGTAGTTTTGGTTTTGCAGATTTATATTCACAGGATCCTGGTTTACAGCTGGAATGATATCTGGAAAGCTCTGTATCTGTATATCATTTCTGGTTGTGTATTGTATTATTTTCCGCTGCTATGTAATTTATCGTAATCTCTGATATTTGTTGAATGTATTTTGTTTATTCATACTCTGTATATTCTTGTATTCTTATGGAATTGTTGTAATAAACAATGAAATGTTCTTCTGTTCGCGTTCTGATTCGTCTTGTACTCAATTCTATCCGGGCTTTCCCTCACGGGGAAGTTCGGGTCGTCTCAAAAATGGTAAACTAGAATATTAAATCTAGTTTTGACATGAACTATAAATGGGAATATTAAGGCTAAGATTTGGGGCATATATTGTATTATGAATTATGACATTGATTTGGGTATGTAAGTTTAGGCTAAATTTATGATTAGGCAAGGTATGTAAATAGAGTTTTAGATATATATAATCTGCTAAATCTGTTATTTGCTACTTCCGTTAAATTGCCTAATCCGTTATCTGCTAAATCTGTTGAATTGCCTAAACTGCTAAATCTGTTATCTGCTAAATCTGTTGAATCGCTTGAACTGCTAGATCTGCTATCTGTTGAATTGTCTGATCTGTTGAAACTAGATAATGGTAATCTAGGTATGGAAATCCATAGGCTCAACCTAAGATTTAGTAGAACATGGAAATTTGATTAATCTATTATATCCTATAAAGAAGTTTAATCTGTTAAATAAATAGAATTAGTCTGATATCTGAAAAATCTGTATTGGAATGAATTGGCTATGACACGAGGTTAGACTCTGTTTGCGGTAGAAGCCTGCCCGGAACCAACCGGCTTAACCACCGACTACAAACTGTCAGTCTAATGTGAGAGGTCGTAGGCATAACTAAAATATGCTTAGACACGAGGTTAGGTCTGGCTTGTGGCAGAAGTCTGCCCGGAACCGCCCGGCATATCCAGCGGCCACAAGCTACCGACCTAATGTGAGAGGTTTGTGCATTAATATTTAATTAATGCAAATCTGGGATAAATATGATGTCTAAAACGTGTTTGGTGGATAGGGTTAAACCAATTGGACTAATGAATTTAACAAACCCGTTTCATGAATCTGTAGGCATGATTACAAAGTTAGACAAATCTGTAAATCTGTTAAATCCGTATATCTGATCCGTTAGTCTGAAAACTTGTCTGTTCTGTGAACTAGTTGATCTGAACTCTGTATGTCTAAACTTGTAAATAAGTTAATCTAAAAATATGTTAGTCTGGGGACACAAGGTTAGAAGGGAAATTACTTGTGTCATCTGTTATTTGGGACCCATATTAGTCAGTAACCCTTTCTGGTATCAAAACATTGACCCAACAGTAGGTAGGGTCCGGGCACGCTTACTGAATTAATTATAAGTGGTTCATTCTGATAATGGCGAGGGGTGTTGATGGTGCGTTCCAACCGGGTCATGTGCTTGCATGGATCCTAGCCTGCCTCTGAGGATGCAAGACGCCGTGACATCTATAAATAGGTCTGTTCCAATTGGTTGTCACTTTAGGGAGTGATATACCCTGCTGTGGGGCCGACACAGGGTATTTATGTATTAGGGAGCCGATCGCTTGGGGTAAAGTTTTAGGGTACACTTAATTCTGTCTATTTCTGTTGGTACCGTCTGTTTCTGTTGGGTGGCAACACCTGTCTGTTTCTGCGTGGTACCGTCTGTTCGTGTGGTAAAGGCCCATTTACTAGTGTACACCTAATTCTACATTATGTTTCCGTAGGGATTAATCCGTTTCTGTTTCTGTACCTTCTGTTCGGGTGGTAAAGGCCCATTGTTAGCATTCTGTTTCTGTTCGGGTGGTAAAGGCCCATTATTAGCATTCTGTTTCTGTTGGGGTGGTAAAGGCCCATTACTAGCATTCTCTTCTATGGAAATTATTCTGTTCCCGTTTCTGTTTCAGTTTAGACATTAGGATAACCCTAATCCTGTTATACGAGTATTAGTGCAGAGAGGTGAAAAGTAGTAGCTTACATCATTCTGTTCTTTTTCTCTTTAACTAAGTATATCTGCTACTCCTGTTACTATTATCTCGCATCCAGTTTTATTTTTATGTCATAATTATTATTATCTGTTCATATGCTGAAAGTCACTGGACTTGCCAGACTTTAAGCCTGACCTTGCTTGTTTTCGCCCCTTTTTCTTCCGTTTCCCCCTAGGTTTGTAGGGTGGGAATCTAGGAGCTTGATTCGGATCTTCTCTGCTTGAAGTATCGTCTGGCTTTGGCATGGAAGTTTATGTTGGGGATTATGATTTTAAAAACTATGCATTCTGAAGGCTTTTGTACAAGACTGATATTTTGTACTTGAATTTTGATATTGTGATTTGAAAGGATGTAACCAAACTTACTTCGGTTTCTGTTGTAATAAAGCTATAAATTTTTCAAGTACTGTTTTATCTGTCTTGTAAGTTTCTGTTCTGTCTACTAAAACGCTCCATCAAAGTTAAGGCATTCCCTTTGTGAGTGTCCTTAACGGAGGTGGGGTGTTACAGAGTTGAAAGTGGTTTAATTAATCAACTCAATTTTCAATTCTTATCAATTTAGTTCAATAATAAATTCGATTTAGCAAAATTTATCATTCTTTCTCATATTGGTCAAATTAATTATTATACTATCATTTTAATTAGTTAAACTAATTATCAAACATTATAACCATCAATCAATTAGGTGATTAATTTTTTAAATATATATAACTTTTATATATAGTCAAAAATCATATTCTTAGTGCAAATCACAGCAATAAACCCTAATTAAGTTTTGGTCCTCATGACAGTCGATTGGAAATATATAGATATTCCACTTTCGTAACTCGAACATAAATACTGATGATGATATATATATCACCAGAATCATCTCCGGGTGACTAGAGTGTGATTCTATATCTACCCAGTATATTTGAGACCTCGCATACACATGGATCAGACGTATATTAAAATCTCTATATACTCGATTGTCCAAGTTAAAATATAATAATATCTCAAATACGTATTTTAAGATAAAAAAAATTCAAAACTAAATTTGTTTTTAATTCCACTTTTAAAATAATACTTTTCGGACTCATTCTAGGATATTGCTGATCCTATCTATAATTGTAATTCTTTTTATAGGATATTAATAATCCTACCTCTGATGAGTCTTTTGTTCAGTTCTAACGAGTTGTACCCCAAAGATTTGAGCTAACCAGAGCTCTGATAACAAATGTAAAGACCCGAAAATTCCCACCCTTTGAATCGACCATAAACCACACATGTCTGAACCAAAGGTCGGAAATCTTCGAATACTTTAACTTTGGGAATACAATACATTAGAACAAATAACAACAGACTTTTATTACATCACGATAATGTAACATCAGAGTACATAATATATCAGAGTACATTGAGAAATAATACAGCGGAAGATTAATTTACACTATATAATACAAAGCAGCGGAAAACAAATAAACTAACATAGCGGAAGACTATCATGCTCTGGACACATCTTTGTGCTTCGATCCAGAATCTTTCTCAAAAAGAATATCTGCAAAACAAGATACTCGACTGCCCGTGTGGAAAATAAGGGGAACCCGAGTTTGCATGTGAAACAAACTACAGGTCAGTCATGGGACTGGTATGAGAAATCTAACTTAACTTATCTAATAATAAGGTTAATCACAGGACCACGCTGCTAACGTGGAATGGGTTTACTCCATTGGATTGCCAGTGCATAAATAAAGTAAATCGTTAAACAACGCAATGCTTTTTTTAGAAAAAATGAAACCATTATAAGACTCAAGTCCCATCACACAATGCAACGCAAAGCAGAGGATAGAGTTTTACCTTATAATGGGCAAAAGATGCTTGATACGATAAAACAAATTTGATATTATTATTAGTGTAAATATGTTTTAAAACCAATTTCAATCATAATGTATCAATCATAGACGGCATAGCTACCATATATTATGTCTCCATACTAGTTATACAATCAAAACCGCATGGTGTCGTATTGGAAGTTGGATTTCCATTATGAGTCAAGGCTAGGAAAGATCTCCTTACCGATTCGAGACACTCTAGCAACGTCCCAGGATTCGGACGTTGGCGAATCCTTGGATACAGCAGGGCCGGTCCCCCAATAGTGCAATGGGTTGGATTAGTTATGCCTGAATACATGCTCCCCAGTCCTATTGGACCTATAATATGGCCATTGGTGACCGAAAGATCCAGGGCCTCGAAAATTCCATCATCCACATAAGTAAAATGTCAGGGCTGGTAAGTCCCTAACACCACTTCTAGCTAGAAAGAAACGTGTGCACTCCCTGCATTCCCTCACTCCGTTTTAGACTCCACCGGGGTGTGAGGCTCGCGAAGTAATGCTACACAAAGCTATGCTAATTAAAGCTATGCTTTGATCATCATCCACAAGGCTCTGCTTTTCAACAAAAGCCTTGATCATTTGCATCTTGGCATGCCACGTTGTCAATTCACGCCATGTGATTGATAACTATCAACACACAACTTCTAAGGGTGTTAAGCACGAGAGTAAATTCTCCACCACCAACGGTTGTATATTAATAGAAATCAATTTACATAGAACGAAATTCAACGTCAGACACACATCCATTTACAAGTCCGTTCTGAGTTTGAACGGAATCGGAGACACTTGAGAGGTTCTCGCATATCCGAACAATCAACAAATACGTCATGGACAACTACCACTATAGCCCCTTCAAGGTAGCTACTCCAATCACGGGCATCAGTAGCACTCATCCATTCGATGTGAAGATCGTCGGTCTTGCGACGTCTTCAATCTCTTCGACTGTTAGTCGTCGTATTCATTATTCGAAATGGGTTAAACTCGGTCTTTCCGAATAACTCGCATAATTTATAATCAAGTGCTATAATAACACATCCAACACCTCATTCCAATTTAGAATATTCTTTTAGTAAAATATTCACAATTTTAGGGGAAGGTTCCCGTTAATTTTATCAAAGATAAATCCCTTTAAAGTTATTCTTTTAATCTTCTTTTTAAAGATTCATTAAAAATCAAATTGGGTTTTAATATCAAAAAATCATTACTTAGAGATCATTCCAATTTAAGAAATTAATCTTATTTTTAACTGGGTTAAAGAACTAATGTCATATTAAAAACAGAGTTCACGATAAACCCAAATTCATCTTCCATCAAAATGGAATCTACACGGAAATCATAACAGTATATAATTGCTATAAAATCCCGAATCAGACTAATATATAAATGAAATAACGGCAAAGCCTTTTAAATTCCATATATAGTATCGTCCTTCATTTATAGGAGCTCATCTCGATTATTACCGAATCGAATTCGATTAAATTCCAATTTAATGTATTAAATTGGAAAACTTTATTTTCGAAAAATTCACATTTAAATCTTAATAAAATATTTATAAATTCCAAATTATATTTTCACTGTTAATTGGGTTAAAGAACAAATGTCGTTTAAAATATAGTTCATGATAAACCCAATTCACATTTCATTCTATTCCAATTACAAAATATAATTTGAAAACTCTATTAATCTTAATAAAAAAATTATTCTATTATACGGGGTTTTAAGAATAGTGTTATTTAAGACACCATTCACGATCACCCAAAATCCGATTTTATTTATTTTAAAAACATTGGATTTTCATTGTAGTTAATAACTAGTTCATTTTGATAAAAATATATTTTACCTTTACAAAATTGGAGTTTTCATCACAAAATCCTTTTAAATCATTTATTATGATTTTACATAATTTTTCTATATTTTAAATAATTTTATTTTTGCCTTTACAGTCGATTTTCCATAAACTGTCATTGAACTACATCCATAGTGACCTTTTCAAAATTTGATTTGGACATAACTCCAAATCTAACCATTAGATTTCAAAACTCTTATACTCATTGAAAAGTTCTTTTCAATACGAACCTAACGGTTCTGGTTTTAGGAGAATCTGACGGTCGGATCTCCCGTTTATGAAGTTAATGTTCGAAATTCACGAACGACAGCTGCGGCGCGTTCTATTCAGGCCATTATACATATATATATTATATATATCGTCGATTTCTATTAAAATTTAATTTATATAATCTTTATAAATTTATTTAAAATGATTTTATCTTCATTTTCAATTATAAAACAAAATTGAATATTCTATATTTTATCATATTAAAATATTTATATTTTCAAAATATTTGATTTATAAATCACTTCTTATTATTTTTATTTTAAAATGAAATAAATCGATCGATAAACCCGTTCGGGTTAAAATAATGTTTGCTACTTAATTCAACTTCACATTTTATATTTTAATATTTGCATAAAAGGGACATAAAAATAATAGTTTTATTTGCACTGAATATTAGTTTAAAGTATTCAAAATTTTAAAATATTATTTATTTACAAAATTATTTACTTCAAAATATTCTTTATATAAGGATGTTCTTCATTTTTAAAAATATTATTAAAAATACTCTGAATCGTGACGTGACTTAATCAATTACCATATTAATTCAGTTATATGGATTTCATACATTGTATATATCCAACTATAATGATAAATAATTATCAAATAATACATTCACATCCAAAGTGAGATTTATAACTGTGTGAGCATTAATGTAACGACCCCGGATTCCGCCCGACCCCAACCGATCGCAAGATCGATCAAGACCGTTCAAAACCCGCGTACGTTAACTTTGGGCATACAACACATCAGAACAAAAACACAGGCTTTTATAACATCAATAATAAATGTTACATCAGAGCACAGAATATATCAGAGTACATCAATAAATAATACAGCGGAAGATACATTTACAATAAATTAAATACATTGCAGCGGAACTAATCTCAGCGGAAGGCCATCAATATTCTGGACCCAGCTTCAGACTTCAATCCAGGATCCTACTTAACTATATCTGCAAAAGCTACTCGACTGCCCGTGTGGAAAGAGGGCACCCGAGTTTGCAAGGTGAAACAAACTACAGGTCAGTCGTGGGACTGGTGTGAGAATTCTATACTTAACTTACCTAATAAGTAGGCTAATCACAGGACCACGCCGCTAACACGGAACGGGTTTACTCCATTGGATTGCCAGTGCATAAATAAAGTAAATTGTCAAATATCGCAATGTTTTTTAGAAAAATGAAACCATTATAAGACCCAGGTCCCATCACACAATGCAATGCACACCAGAGGATAGGGTTTTACCTTATAATGGTCAAAAGATGCCTGATACATAAAACAGTATTATTATTAGTGTGTATATATATATATTTAAAACATTCAAATATAATATCAATCCTAGACGGCATAGGTACCATATACTATGTCGCCGTACTAGTTATACAATCAAAACCGCAAGGGCGTATTGGGAATTGGGTTTCCATCATGAGTCGAGGCTAGGGGCAAGCTCCTCTCCGATTCGAGACACTCTAGCAAATGCCTCAGGATCCCCCGCAGTGAACACTTGGATGCGGTAGGGCCGGTCCCCGCCTATCGGCAGTGGATTGGTTATGCCTGAACACACGTTTCCCGGTTCCTTTGAACCTATAATATGACCACTATCGGCCTATAAAAATCCGAGGTGCCTCAAAACCCATCATCCACATAAGTAAAATGTCAGGGCTGGTAGGTCACTAACACCACTCTAGCTAGAAAGAAACGTGTGCACTCCCTGCGGTCCATATCCCGTTTTTGACTCATACCGGGGTGTGAGGCTCGCGAAGTCACGATATACACAAAGCTATGCCGTAATAGGCTATGCTTTGATCATCCCACAAGGCCCTGCTTTTCAACAAAAGCCTTGATCAATTTGCATCTTGGCATGCCACATTGTCAGACCCTACCATATTATTGATCATCTACCAATATATATATAACCTCTAAGCTCATACGTCTTAGAGAATGGTGATAAGTAAAGAATAAATTCTTCACCACCAAACAGAAATATATAATCAATAGCTTTCAACAAATACAGTAGAAAGGAATACAATGTCAGACACGCAATCCATTTACAAGTCCGCTCTGGGTCTGAGCGAAACAACGTGTCCTTCGATCTCCAAATGCGTTTGGACGATTATTACCAAATACCTTGCCTTGGAAGGCCAATCCCAATTCAAGATACCAGTCATCATCATCCCAACGATGTGAAAACTTTCAATCTTCAATCACCGTCTTCATCTTCGACTCTTGATCGTCGTGATGATTATTCAGAATGGGTTAAACCCGGTCTTTCTGAATAACTCACGTGATTTAAAAACATGTGTTAATAAAATTCAACCAACGTATTATTCCAATTCCGAATATTCTTTAAATAAAATATTCAAATTCTTAGGGAAAGGTTCCCGTTAATTTTATCAAAGATAAATCTTTTTAATTTAATCTCCAATCTTTATTTATCCATATTAAACCAAATTATGGTTTATCCAATCTAATCGGAATTTACGCCTTATCGAAATAATTATAAATTAATTAATCCCCATCCCGATCTTTTATCCCAATTAGTTTAGGTAAACTTAATATCCATTACCCATTTAAATCATTTAATTAACGCATGGAGTTAAACTGGTGGAACTCCATTTTCGATCCTTAGTTCAGTAATTTTATTTACTTAATTCCTCTCCAATCTAATTAAAGTTTTAATTAAAACCTTATTTCGTTTTAACCTTACAAAGTCATTATTAAATAATTAATCAAAAATTAGGAAATTAATCCCCTCATAAATCCGGGTTAAAGAATAAATGTTATTTAAAACATAATTCACGATAAACCCAAATTCAAGTTTCATTGCAAATCTGTGGTTATAATAAAACCATTTTTAATTCCTTTTATTTATTTTAAAATAAATAAACCATTTATTCTGATCAAAATATCATTTCTCATATTAAAATATTATTTTCAAAATATTAATTTAGAAATTAACTCTTTTAATATTCATTATAAAATGGATAATATAAGTTAATAAACTTATTCAGGTTAAAATGATGTTTCTATTTAAAATGGATTAAATAATCCAATTCGTTATATTATCCATTTATGTTTTATAATGGGCCAGACTTCTCACATTAGGCCTACAACTTGTGGATGCTGGATATGCCGATTGGGTCCGGGCAGACTTATTCCACAGTTGGGCTTAACCTCGAGTCAAAACCCAATTTGTATTCGTGTACTTGGACCTCTCACATTAGGCCTAACATTTATGGCTGCTGGATATGCCGGTTGGTTCCGGGCAGACTTCCGCCATAAACGTGACCTAACCTCGTGTCCAAGAACAATTATAATTATAATTATAATTATTTTCTAAAAATATCATTTTAAAAAAATAACTAACTTCTAAAATATCATATGTTCTAAAGTATAACTTTACATTGAAATATTCTTTATATTGCCTTTCCAATTTTTCAATAAATATCGACCTTTCCCTATTATTATAATATTATAATAATAATTACTTTAAAAATGGTTTTTAATTACGATATCAAAACCTACCATTCCAACATTAAACGTAATCTTTTCCAATCATTCCATTTATGTTAAATTTTGAAATCACATCTTTTAAATTTAGTGTTAACATAAAAACGAAAGCTTTTCAATTCAAATCTTCTTGTTATATTTGGAATGTAATTTTACTAGTTTAATATTTCATTAAAACTTTCTAAATAATAGAAATTTAGTTTCCTTGGTTCAAGCGTCAATTATTTCCATTAATTGAATAATAAATGGAAATTATTTCTTTCATTCAAAATTGGAATGAGACTCATACCATTTCCATATAATTCAATTATACGGATTTCATTCATTTATCTCATAACAATTATCAAACATCCATTAACAGCCAAAGTGCATTTCTAATTAACCACAAGGGTGACGTGTATTCAAATGTCAACCCTTGACCCGTGTGGGGTTTTCAACCAACACAAGTTCGAATAAAATAAACTGTGCTTCTGGACGATGTGTGAAAATTGATCGTCCAATCACATAAACAAGTCAGGTCACTTGTAAATGGCAGTGTGTACATGTGCTTAAATAGAAACATACATAACATACACAATTTGGCATGTTCACATATTTCAAGTTTCAACTATTCGATGTCAAGTTTTCATGTTGAACAAGATGATAATAACATGACACTTATGTTGCAACACATTTCTTTTAACTAATTTAAAATAAAAATAAAATCTTTTATTTCAAAAACAAAAATCAAAACTTTAATTATTCAAAAATAAAGATCAAAACTTATTTTAATCATTTCGAAATAAAGAACAAAACTTTATTTATTTTAATCGTTTCAAAATAAAGACGTAATCTTTATTAGTTTTAATCGTTTCAAAATAAAGAACAAAACTTTATTAGTTTTAATCATTTCAAAATAAAGAACAAAACTTTATTAGTTTTAATCATTTCAAAATAAAGAACAAAACTTTATTATCAAAACAAAGATTTATCCTCTTATAGACAAAAACAAAGTTTTAATCTTTATAGACAAAAACAAAGATTTAGCCTTTTATAATAAAAAAAAGTTGTAATTTTTGTAACCGAAATCAAAGTTGTAATCTTTGCAAACAAAATCAAAGTTGTAATCTTTGTTAACAAAACCAAAGGTGTAATCTTTGTTAACAAAACCAAAGGTTCAATTTTTATAAATAAAAATAAAGTTTTAATCTTTATAAATAAATAAAAAATTTAAAGTTTCGAGCTTTATAAACAAAAATAAAGATTTAATCTTTTATAAACAAAAACAAAGATTGGTTCTTTATAAACAAAATCAAAGATTTGTTCTTTTGTAACCAAAACAAAATTTCATCCTTTATAATTAAAAACAAAGAATTGGTCTTTATGAATAAATGAAAAAAAAAGTTTCATCTTTATAAATAAACAAAAAGAATTCATGTTTTATAAATAAAACAAAGATTCATTTTATACAAACAAAAACAAAGATTCATTTTAATAAATCAAAAATAAAGATCGAATCTTTATTAATGTTATTCATTTCAAAATAAAAATCAAAACTTTGATTTGTAAATCACGATAAAAGATTAAAATTTATTTATAAATCAAAATAAAAGATTAAACTTTTTATTATAATCTTTCTACTTGACATCGAATAACAATTCTCATAATCAATTCCAACACCAATCATACAACACGTCAATAACAATACAGGCCACAAACATCAATTTCCACCATACAACAATTCTATCCATACAACATTCATTTTATATAATGATAATATAATTTAATTAAATTAATTATATAAAAAAAAGAACCTCACCTTGATTTTTGCTGAAAATTTGACTGTCTCGGAATCAGCTTTGGTCTGCGCCATCGCGAAGATCTCGGAAAGACGAGTCCAACGCAACTGACGGTTCGTCAATCGGACCTCGTATGAAAGAGATATCGATTTTTAAAGATTGGATAAATTAAATATTAAATAAATAAAATAATATTAAAATAATTAAAACCTTTCTTCCTCAACGTGAATATTTTCGGCCGTAACCTGAACAAACCCAAAGTCGTCCCCCTTCTTTCTGGTCGCACCCCCCCCCCCCCCCCCACGGTGCCTCGTTCGCCGATCAGACACCGCCATACGAACCGCCATGCCAAGAGCCGCCTACACCTCCAACCATGTCGAAATCGGCCTCCCCTAGGACCCGCAAATCACTAAAAACCACAGCCCTTTCTTGGCCAGAATTCGCAAAGTCTGTGAATCAAAACCCGATCTTAACCACATGGATTTGTAGCTCTCTGAATTCTCTTCAATTTGGTATATCATACGTCGATTTTCGTTGAACGGATTGAGAGATCTAAGCATTTGAAAATCGGATGATTTCAGCCCTACATCTGAAACGGCGGCTGCCATTGAGAATTAGGGTTTCAACCGATTTTTTTAATATTATTTTAATATTTAATTTCGAAATTTGTGCTTAAAAGGTGGATTTTCGGACTTTCTCCGATTTGGGCCTGCTTACTGTCGTTCTTAAGGTTTTGAGGCCTTTTGAACGCGATGGGCTATGTCCCGGGCTCCAATTATGATGTCTATAACGTTTTTTTGTTTTTAATTTAAAAATACAATATTAAATAAATAATTTAATTTCTACCGTACATTTAAATATGCCGGGGCCACATACGGACTCCGAAAATTCCAAAAAAAATATTTTTAGCTTTCTTATGACGATACGGTTCTAACGAGACCAATTTCGTCGAATTCCGAGACTATTTGAAAAATGACTATTTCCGAGTCGTTTAAATTTAACTACAAATTGACAAAACAGAAATATTTTTGCCACGGCCACAAATTAATTCCAAAAATTATGAATAATTAAACGTAACAATATTTTGACATTCCGGATCCAACAAAAGTGGTTTCGTCGTAAACGGAGGTCGTTTGAAAATTAACTATTTTCAAGGCCTATATATTTAATATTAAAAATACATTTTTAAACAAATAATTTCCGAAACTCGAAATATATAAGTGTTTATACTTTTTAAATGCAGAAACATCATTCCGGACTCAATGGAAGTGGTTTCGAGTCCAAATTCCTTCGTATGAGAAAAGTAGCCTTTTGGGCCATATATATTATAATATAATTAAATTCTACAGCGACTTTTCTGAAAATTGAATTGGCCATAACTTTTGATTTCCGCTATGAAATTTCAATTTTTCTGATTTGTTAGAAAGATATTTTTAAATAGATTCTAATATTTTTGGTTTCACTAAAATCCGATTTATTTTGAATCCTCTACATTCAGTTAAAGTTCAAGTTTGACTTTTCAAACTACTGCGTTATTTCTAATTCCATTTATATTTAAATTAAATTTATTCGTTCTAACTTCGATTAAAATAAATTCTAGCCATTATTATTAATAATAAATTATATTATATCCTCAAAATTCATTAAAATTTTCTAAAATAAAAATTTTAAATTGGTTCAGAATTTGCGGGTTGTTACAATTAAAATAGATAAATAACGCTCATCACAGACTGTCAACCAACCGGTTGACAATTAAATAAATATTGGGACTAGTCTGTGTCCAATATCATCCCAATACCCGTGTGGGGTTTTCAGCCAACAAACAATAATATATTATTTGTGCACTTGGGCGATGTGTGAAAAATTATCGTCCCGATCACATAAACAAGTCGGATAACTTGTAAATGGAGGTGTAACATTTCAACATCGCAAACATATATTTCAAGACATCGCTACATTGTAATTTAACATATGAATATTCTTACTACCATTGCTAACACATGAATGACAATGTTTTTACTTCTGCCCTTTCTATTTCTCTAAAGTGGCAATAAAATGTAACATATTAAAACTATTCTTTTTATTGTCTCTAGCATAACAATAAAAATATTACTTTTAATTGTATCATTTTTATTACAACTAAAATGTAAATAAAAATGTAACTTTTATTTTATTCCTTTATTTACAACTAAAATGCAAATCAAAATGTCACTTTTAATCTAATCTTTTTATTCACATCTAAAATGTAAATAAAAATATAATTCTTTAATCTATTCTTTTATTTACATCTAGAATGTAAATAAAAATTTTAACCTTTTAATCTACTCTTTTATTCACATCTAAATAAAAATGTAACTTTTTATTTTATTCCTTTATTTACAACTAAATTGCAAATCAAAATGTCACTTTTAATCTAATCTTTTTATTTACATCTAAAATGTAAATAAAAATGTAACTTATAATCTAATGTACATTTTCTTTAACAAAAATGTAACTTTTAATCTAAAAAGAAAATGACAACTAATATGTTCCTTTTTATCTAAAAAGAAAATGACCCAAGATATGTTTCTTTTTATCCAAAAACAGAATGACCCAAAATATGTTTCTTTTTATCCTAAAAAGAGAATGACACAAAATATGTTTCTTCTTATCCGACAAATGAAAATTTAAATTTTATTTGCATACAAATTTCTATCTTAATCATGATAAATAAATGTAAAATTTATTGGCATACAAATGTTTATCTTTCACTAACAAATAGAAATGACTACACTTATTTGTTTACAACTCAATAAAAACGAGTGCTTTCATTTGTAAAAAATCCAATGTTTATTTGATAAATAAAAATTAATGTTTTTATTTGTAAACAATTCAATGTATAATTTTGCATCAAAGAATGCAAATAAAGGACAACTCTTTTATTTCAATGTTTATTTGCATCAAAGAATGCAAATAAAAGAATAACTTTTTAATTCAATGTATTTTTGCATCAAAGAATGCAAATAAAAGAACAACTCTTTTATTTCAATGTTTATTTGCATCAAAGAATGCAAATAAAAGAATAACTCTTTTATTTTTTGTTTCAATGTATATTTGCTTTCTATCTCAATTCAATGATATACTTTCATTTGTATTGACCATTCTGTTAAATCCAATAAAATGACCAAATAATATATTACATTAAATTTATAATTCTATATCAATTCAATAAAATGATGAAATGTTGTTCTGTATATTGAATTGACAATCCAATTTCAATTCAATAAAAATGATTAAAATAATGTTTCATATTGAATTGACAAATTCTATTTCAATTCAATAAAATAATCCAAATAATGTTTTTATTTTAATGGAACACATACAAATCTGTGTTTATACATTACCAACAAACAGATAATCATCCACAATATCATCACATAACAGATCTGAATTATACACATTCAATCGTCATGTATCAAATAAATTAAATAATTAATTAATTATATAAAAAGAAGAAATCCCACAGTCATGGCGCAAATTGGTCCAAAATTCAAACAGCTCGGAATTGTCCCTTTTTAGTCTAGGAATGTATATCCCTGTCGTACGATCTTGTCGGATCTGAAATCGTTCCGTTTCGATATCATATGGATTAGTTATAGTTTAAATAAGATTGTTAACATTTTAAATTAAATTATTTAAAATAATCAAAAGGGAATTCACCTTCTTCCTAGTTACAGAACTTGGCCGCGAGTTTACCAATTATGTTCAAACCTAGGTCTTACTTTTCCGATCAACACAGGGGAATAGAGGGCGATCGGAGTACACCACGACCACGGCCTAGGAGCGGCGCACCCACGCTGGGGAAGGTGGCCCACTCGACGGCGTCAGGGAGGTGGTACGGTGGCTGTTGCGGCGTGACTTCGGGGGGTCCATTCTAGAAATTTGTGCCGCCTGAGGAGGATCAACTCGTATGGAATCGTAGAGGAAGAGAATCTCTACGATATTGTCAAGAGGATGGGCAAATTTTATTGAGAGGATTTGGAGATTTTAAGGGAAGAAGATGGGAGCTCACAGGCCATGGATGAATGTATGTGGTGGCTGCGTATTTAGAAAATTAGGGTTTTGAAAAATTTCCACTATTTTTATAATATTTTAATGTATTTTTTACAAATAAATCCAAAAATTTTAAACCAAACCAATTTCAGTCCAACCGGAGTTGACCCAACCCAATAGCCCCCGTTCCAGATCCAATGGGCTAGGTCTCGTCGGCCCAAACGACTGTCTATGGCCTGTTTTATTTAATTTAATATTTAAATCATTTATTTAATTAATTCCATCTTACATTTAAATTCACTAGGGCCACAAACGGACTCAGTAAAATCCAGAAAAAAATATTTATAGCTTTGTTGCAACGATGCGGTCCTAACAAAATTAATATCGTCGAATTCAGAGACTGTTGAAAAATGGCTATATTCAAGTCGGTTAAATTTGACTAAAATTGACAAAACACATTTTCGTTTGCCACTCTCACATATTAATTCGAAAAATTACGAAAATTGAAAAGTAGCAATAATTTGACATTCCGGTCCCAACAAATGTGGTTTACTCGAAAACGTAGGTCGTTTGCAAAATGGCTATTCGTAAGGGCCATGTATTTAATTATAATATATATATATAAATTCTACAACGACTATTTTGAATTTTGAATTGGGCATAACTTGTAACACCCCGCCTCCGCTAGGGTCACTCGCAAAGGAATGCACTAGCTTTAGAGGGGCATTATTGGTAAACATGCACAGAAATATCACAAGACAGAACATATAAAAATAGCGGAAGTAAAATCAAACTTTCATAACATGAATAAATAAGGTCTAAAGCCTTTTACATCAGAGTACATCAAAACATGTCTTGCAATAGTAAAGAAGCATAAAGACATTTCCATAAATTATTCCCCAAGTAAAAACAGTAAAGTAGCCATTAGCCAAGAAAAGTCCAAGCCATCCATGATGACCTTCAAGCAGAAGAAGTCCGAACTAAACAACAGTATTTCCTCCCTGTAACCTGGGGGGAATGGAAGAAAAGAGGCGAAACAAAACGGGTCAGTCAAAAAGACTGAGTAAGCCCTATCTACTATTAGCATAAAAACTAGTAAAGTTAACTGACATGAGAAACTGAGATGAACATAAGCATGATAACAAGATAGATAAGCTAAATCAAAATAACAGGATGAACTACTGAACTCAGATAAACTAAGGTGTCATGATAAATTACGATGTCAAGATAAAACAAGGTATCACATCGTCAGGTTTCTATCAAGTATAATATCCCCAAGATATCTGTCACGTATAACGCCCCGTGATATCTATCCTGTATTTTAGCTCTGCACCTACCGTACTAGTATCCCCACCGTGTCATGTGTTAACCAAGAATGACCCTCACTCAAAAGTCGTGTAATGGTCCATGTCAACCTAATATATCGCATATATAGGTTACTCAACTTGTATGTTTTATTCCATGTAAATGTTCAGTCCCTTGCCGTAGACCATATAGGCTTTCCCATGAGATTCTACATTACTTTAACATAGTTCCATGATCCTTAAGATCGGTTTGGACTGTTACCCTAAACCTAGCTAGGGTCTTCCAACATGAATTATCGTTTGTACAACTAGGACTTATGCTACCTAGGGCCACTAGGGATTACGCTTACCTATTGCACGTTTTCGTATCTCGGTTTTGGTTCAACCACCCAGGGCCACTGGGATTTACGCTAACCGTCAACCGTGCCCTTTTTCCCACGCATTCATCGTGAATCGTTTTCCATGACTGTATGCACATGTATCACATCGTGCCATCCGAGTCCTGTCACAGGGCAGATCGAGAAATACAGGACTCGGTCGGGAGCTTTCGAATTATCTGCCGATGCAGATGCTAAGGTCTGATTTTCTATTCGTGGTTATGGTCCCACGAGACCCCTCTCTCAACTAGCGAAAGACAAGATAGGATAAATCCTGTATGAGAACACAACACTGGCCAACCCACATCCAAGCCTTACCGCAACCATAATTAGATAGCAATTATGGTCTTTTGGGTGTTCTCTGCCTTTCCGTACGTACACGCTTGACCAAAGATGGTAGGTAGCCTGACGAAATGCTATCTAGGGTACGACCGTGTATCGTCGACTATCCCCTATCCATCCCCGTCTTTAGGTCGCTCGTATAGCAACCAAGGCATACTCTTGGTTCTTCTAACGCAGACCTTAACCTCTCATGAGCCTAGTATAATCACCTGGCAGCTCATAGAGGGATACCAAGAATATCCTCACGTTCCCCGAAGCCGCTGCTTCGTTACCCAGTTCGCTGGAGCCTTTATCTAAACCAGATACTTGCTCCTACTCGTATACTTAAACGATGACCTACCGTATCAGGTTACTCATCTATCTATGAACTGGTCTAAATTTCCTTGACTAAGAATCATTACTTAGTTATTCTTCAACTAAGGTTTACCACTTAGCATTGTTCCCGTTATCCTTGTTAACTACGGTTATCCACCTAATCCTCAGAACTAGGGTTTACATAATGGATTAAGTGTCACTTAAGTTCATGACTTAAACCGTCTACAAATCCTGTCAAAATTGGCTAAGTATCCAAGTTCAAGGCTTAACCCTACAAACCATGCTCAAGTTGGTTAAGTATATTAAGCAATTCACGACTTAACCTCGTCCAATTATCATTCTAGATTGGTTAAGTATATATTAACTTGACCCTATCAATTTACTTAGTCAAATCGGTCAAGTGTATTCAAGCGATTCGTGACTTAGCCTTATCATGTTTTCACGTTATATTGGTTAACTTAACCACAATAAATTAACGAGTTAGATTGGATAAGTATAGGTCACTTAACCACATCAATTCATCATGTTTAGATTAGTTAAGTGTTTAACTTAACCTCATTAAACTACCAAGTGGGATTAATTAAGTCTAGGCTAACTTAACCCCAACCGATTTCCATGTTTAGACTAGTTGAGTCTAATCTTAACCCCATTCGTTAACCGTATTTTTCGGTTAAGCGTCATTAAGAAAAATTACTTAACCTTACCAAGTTATCGCATTGGATTGATTAAGTGTTGGTTAACGTAACCCCATCCACTAGTCATATAAAAATGGTTAAGTGTCATTAGGCAAATCAAGTTACTTAACCTACCCAACCTTGTCATGTTTTGTTAAGTATCATTAGCCTAATCAAATTACTTAACCCATTTGTCCATGTCATATTTGGTTAAGAGTCATTAATCAAATTAACTTAACCCTATCATGTGGCATTAATTACTTAATGCACCTTCACCTCTCACATTAGACTTTGTTGTGGTTACTAGTTAAGCCGGTCGGTTCCGGGTAGCTTTACACCACAACTTGGTCTAACCTCGGGTTCAAGCACAACATGACTAACTTCTCAGATTGGCTCCTATTGTTTGCAACTACTAGTTAGGCCGGTCGGTTCCGGGTAGTTTTACGTTGCAAACTCAACCCAACCTCGAGTTGGCCACACTTATATTATCTAAGTGTCATGTCCATCATGTTTCCCAAAACATGTTACAAGTTTTCAAGCATTTGGGTAGACCTAACTTAATAGGTAAATTCCCAAAGGGTAGACCTAACTTAATAGGTAAATTCCCAAGCTTATGTTTTTATGCATACTTACATGTCAACTTCCATGTTATATTTCAAGTCATGTTTTCAAGTTGTATTTTCATGTCATTAGAAATTACCCATAACATAACCCAACGCTTTTAAACTCGCATATACGTTCGCGACAACATAATGGATTAAAAGAAGAGACTTGGCAAAGGCATGATAAAAATGGATATTAAGCCACAAGTTAATCATGGTGGCAAATGAGGCACAAATGTGTTCATTAACTTGCATGTTACATTCTTAAGCCTCAAAACATGCATAAACCCAAACTTGGCACATAAGCGAATCATGGTGACAAAAGATATGGAATGATGACTAGTAACTCGCATATATCATCATATAAGGGTTATGACTTCATATGCAAGTTGACATAAAGGTTATGAGGGTTCTCATGTTGCCTAATGCAACATTTCAACATAAAGGTTGTAGCTTTTAGCTCACAAGATCAAGATAATGACTTCATAAACTTGCATGACATGATAGCATGTATCATACTCAATGATCAAACCCCAAACTTGCAACATAAACATTTAACTTCATAGTTAATATCTAAGAGTAGGGAAAGGGCTTACATTGCTATGAAGGCACAAAAGATATGACAAAGCCCTTATGCAATCAAATAGACCCAAAATGCAAGCGCTAACATAAAAACCCTTGAGCCAAAATGATCAAAACCCTTGCTTTATGATGCAAAGATAGAAACTTGACTTGAATGCAAGCTAATGACACTCATACAAGCTTGAAAACACTTGTATGCATGGAAAATCTCTCATAGAAACCATTTAGAAATTTTATGAAGAGAGTGGAGGCCATGAGAGGTAAAATTTTGCCATAGTTTAGTTGCATGAATGAATAATGAGGATTTAGGATAGGTTAGGGTCTTATTTATAGATTAGGCAAGTGTTTTAGGCCATAGGATTAAACCTAGATTCAATCCAAGCCATCAAAGCATGTCTTGGGGAAGAAGTCAAGTGTAGGAACCATCTAGGGCCTTTAGATTAAAGATGAACCATGAGAACCATCCAAATGCAAAATCTGCATTTGAGCGAATCGGCCCACGGGTTGACAGCCAAACACCCTGGATTAACCCCTAGTCGACCCAGCGGGCTTGGGTCGACCTCAAAAATCGGCCGGTTTGGTTATTCCCCTCTCCCAATTCGCTGTTTTGAACATTTTTGCATACTTATTTATTTAATTTTCAATTATATATATATATATCAATATATATATATTTCTCTGCGCAACCCATTTCACTTAATTAAGTATACTTTAATTTGGGAATTTTTCGTGAAACTTCGCGAGGCCATATCTTGGTCATACGGACTCCAATTCTCGAAAACTCAGACACTATTTCGCGTATTTTTCCGAGACGAACGAATGGCATAGCCCGTTTTACTTGATACAGAATTTAATATTTAATTCTGCCTTGATTCTCGTCTTAACACATTATCGAAAAATACGGGTTGTTACATTCTCCCCACCTTTTAGGATTTCGTCCCCGAAATCTCCAAGTTAGGAAGAACATATCCTACCATCCATCATCCATCTACTCAAAACATCATCCACAAGCAACCATTGTCCTTAGATGATTTCTAATGCTGTATGAATATATGAAAAACGTGTGTGTACATGTTCCTTAGCTAATGCTAATGATCAGGCCTGAATAATCTTTCTAATGCAAAAATATGTATAGTGCCATGAATCCAACATGTATGCAAATAGTCCTAATCATATAGATACTATATGCGTGCACAATCATTCATTCATATGCAACAACCGTATGATAATACATTCGATTTCATCCATAAACAAGTATAAATACTCGTGCATATGCAATATGAAATGTGACCGAGTCGAGCTAGTATCTAATGTGTATTCGCGCATCCACGAGCAACCACTTGCAACCATATCAATCATAACATGTTTCAAATACATGTTTACATCCATAGGGTTCTACCTAGAATTCCCTGAAACAGGGCCGAGAAGATAAACAAGACAAACTCCTTACGGGGTTTGTAACAGAAAGTAGGACCGAGAGGATGTCCACAAAAGATAACCTACAAGTAAGCTCTACAGAAACAGGGATCAAGGATATACTCCCAAAAAGAGATATCATGCACGTATCTAGTCTTTGACCATCAAAGTCGTATTTCCTCGGGCTTACTTCCATTGTGCCTTGACCGCCCTTTAACTTCGCGATTTCGTAGCTTCTTATTTCCTGCTTCCATAACATGAGCTAAAACTCATTTCTTCGTCGCCTCTCGTTCCACTTGCACTTATCCTTTTTCTAGAATACTTGGCGCAAACATGACTGCGTACTCATGATCTCATGCAAGCTTTCCAAAATCCACCAGTGAATCTTGGATCTCGTTTATATACTATAAGGCATTCCATGTAGAAGAACTTTCTCTTGAAAGTAAACAGATGTCAATCAGGTTATCATGCGCACTTACTAGGGTGATCTCTATAACCCATGCATAAATGATGTAAACCATCCGTCTTATTGGCGAACACCACTCGATCGGGCTTCAAATTTCCAATAAAGGCATCAAGGGATTCTAAGTAACTAGTCATGACAGAACCTCAAAAAGGTTACCCGATACTTCGAGGGCATTACCAAGGCTAGTCAAAAGGTCTAACTACCCTCCTATCAAAACCGAGAGTGGCACCCCCTACTGGATAACCACTTCATCCCTAGAATCTATCCATAGCTTATAAACATAAGCATTATTTCCAAACTCAACACTTGGCATAGACATTCCCAAATCCAAACAAGTCATGTATAAATGGACTGATTCTCCAATAGGACTTTGAGACAAAAATGGGATTCTCTATTACGCTAGTACTTAAGGTGCAGAGACTCAACTATCGAAGCAGACTTAAATGATACGAACAACGAAGTCCTAACGGGATGATAGAGAAGAAAAGCTAAACCTTTAACAAGATCGTTACCCTCCTTCCGAGGTACTCTAGAAATGAGAGCATACTACTGCCCTCCCGATGATCTTGTCCTTGTCCCATAATACTTAACTATCCGCCCCGTTTTACCATGCCAAAGGTACTCTCTCGTCATGGGTTTCATTGTTCATCTTTCTCCCTCCTTTGAGGACTAAGCCATACCAACAAGTTGCTCATCCTTAAGCTCGTATCCTTTATCCTTCTTTCTCACGATCCTTTCTTATAACGCGGCCACTGGTCTCTCGAGAACCACCTCCATCGTATGGAAAGCACTTTCGTAGGTAGAAAAGACTAGTCGCAGTTAAAACTACTATGACTACAGATGGAGGAAAGATAGGAAAAGAGACTCAATTAAGGAAACAAGGATAGTGCTAATGGCCTTTGGGGAATAGCCTTTTTCTTTTAAAAGAAAATTTTCTTGAAAAATGCTTCTTTGTAAACGGTTTTTTTTTTCCAAATAGTTTTCAGAAGGTCTTTAAAAACTTTTTCCCAGTCTGGTAACCTTCTGCTCTGATACCACGTGTAACACCCCGCCTCCGCTAGGGTCACTCGCAAAGGAATGCACTAGCTTTAGAGGGGCATTATTGGTAAACATGCACAGAAATATCACAAGACAGAACATATAAAAATAGCGGAAGTAAAATCAAACTTTCATAACATGAATAAATAAGGTCTAAAGCCTTTTACATCAGAGTACATCAAAACCTGTCTTGCAATAGTAAAGAAGCATAAAGATATTTTCATAAATTATTCCCCAAGTAAAAACAGTAAAGTAGCCATTAGCCAAGAAAAGTCCAAGCCATCCATGATGACCTTCAAGCAGAAGAAGTCCGAACTAAACAACAGTATTTCCTCCCTGTAACCTGGGGGGAACGGAAGAAAAGAGGCAAAACAAAACGGGTCAGTCAAAAAGACTGAGTAAGCCCTATCTACTATTAGCATAAAAACTAGTAAAGTTAACTGACATGAGAAACTGAGATGAACATAAGCATGATAACAAGATAGAAAAGCTAAATCAAAACAACAGGATGAACTACTGAACTCAGATAAACTAAGGTGTCATGATAAATTACGATGTCAAGATAAAACAAGGTATTACATCGTCAGGTTCCTATCAAGTATAATATCCCCAAGATATCTGTCACGTATAACGCCCCATGATATCTATCCTGTATTTTAGCTCTGCACCTACCGTACTAGTATCCCCACCGTGTCATGTGTTAACCAAGAATGACCCTCACTCAAAAGTCGTGTAATGGTCCATGTCAACCTAATATATCGCATATATAGGTTACTCAACTTGTATGTTTTATTCCATGTAAATGTTCAGTCCCTTACCGTAGACCATACAGGCTTTCCCATGAGATTCTACATTACTTTAACATAGTTCCATGATCCTTAAGATCGGTTTGGACTGTTACCCTAAACCTAGCTAGGGTCTTCCAACATGAATTATCGTTTGTACATCTAGGACTTATGCTACCTAGGGCCACTAGGGATTACGCTTACCTATTGCACGTTTTCATATCTCGGTTTTGGTTCAACCACCCAGGGCCACTGGGATTTACGCTAACCGTCAACCGCGCCCTTTTTCCCACGCATTCATCGTGAATCGTTTTCCATGACTGTATGCACATGTATCACATCGTGCCATCCGAGTCCTGTCACAGGGCAGATCGAGAAATACAGGACTCGGTTGGGAGCTTTCGATTTATCTGCCGATGCAGATGCTAAGGTCTGTTTTTCTATTCGTGGCTATGGTCCCACGAGACCCCTCCCTCAATTAGCGAAAGACAAGACAGGATAAATCCTGTATGAGAACACAACACTGGCCAACCCACATCCAAGCCTTATCGCAACCATAATTAGATAGCAATTATGGTCTTTTGGGTGTTCTCTGCCTTTCCGTACATACACGCTTGACCAAAGATGGTAGGTAGCCTGACGAAATGCTATCTAGGGTACGACCGTGTATCGTCGACTATCCCCTATCCATCCCCGTCTTTAGGTTGCTCGTATAGCAACCAAGGCATACTCTTGGTTCTTCTAACGCAGACCTTAACCTCTCATGAGCCTAGTATAATCACCTGGCAGCTCATAGAGGGATACCAAGAATATCCTCACGTTCCCCGAAGCCGCTGCTTTGTTACCCAGTTCGCTGGAGCCTTTATCTAAATCAGATACTTGCTCCTACTCGTATACTTAAACGATGACCTACCGTATCAGGTTACTCATCTATCTATGAACTGGTCTAAATTTCCTTGACTAAGAATCATTACTTAGTTATTCTTCAACTAAGGTTTACCACTTAGCATTGTTCCCGTTATCCTTGTTAACTATGGTTATCCACCTAATCCTCAGAACTAGGGTTTACATAATGGATTAAGTGTCACTTAAGTTCATGACTTAAACCGTCTACAAATCCTGTCAAAATTGGCTAAGTATCCAAGTTCAAGGCTTAACCCTACAAACCATGCTCAAGTTGGTTAAGTATATTAAGCAATTCACGACTTAACCTCGTCCAATTATCATTCTAGATTAATTAAGTATATATTAACTTGACCCTATCAATTTACTTAGTCAAATCGGTCAAGTGTATTCAAGCGATTCGTGACTTAGCCTTATCATGTTTTCACGTTATATTGGTTAAGTATTGGTTAACTTAACCACAATAAATTAACGAGTTAGATTGGATAAGTATAGGTCACTTAACCACATCAATTCATCATGTTTAGATTAGTTAAGTGTTTAACTTAACCCCATTAAACTACCAAGTGGGATTAATTAAGTCTAGGATAACTTAACCCCATCCGATTTCCATGTTTAGACTAGTTGAGTCTAATCTTAACCCCATTCGTTAACCGTATTTTTCGGTTAAGCGTCATTAAGAAAACTTACTTAACCTTACCAAGTTATCGCGTTGGATTGATTAAGTGTTGGTTAACTTAACCCCATCCACTAGTCATATAAAAATGGTTAAGTGTAATTAGGCAAATCAAGTTACTTAACCTACCCAACCTTGTCATGTTTTGTTAAGTATCATTAGCCTAATCAAATTACTTAACCCATTTGTCCATGTCATATTTGGTTAAGAGTCATTAATCAAATTAACTTAACCCTATCATGTGGCATTAATTACTTAATGCACCTTCACCTCTCACATTAGACTTTGTTGTGGTTACTAGTTAAGCCGGTCGGTTCCGGGTAGCTTTACACCACAACTTGGTCTAACCTCGGGTTCAAGCACAACATGACCAACTTCTCACATTGGGTCCTATTGTTTGCAACTACTAGTTAGGCCGGTCGGTTCCGGGTAGTTTTACATTGCAAACTCAACCCAACCTCGAGTTGGCCACACTTATATTATCTAAGTGTCATGTCCATCATGTTTCCCAAAACATGTTACAAGTTTTCAAGCATTTGGGTAGACCTAACTTAATAGGTAAATTTCCAAAGGGTAGACCTAACTTAATAGGTAAATTCCCAAGCTTATGTTTTTATGCATACTTACATGTCAACTTCCATGTTATATTTCAAGTCATGTTTTCAAGTTGTATTTTCATGTCATTAGAAATTACCCATAACATAACCCAACGCTTTTAAACTCGCATATACGTTCGCGACAACATAATGGATTAAAAGAAGAGACTTGGCAAAGGCATGACAAAAATGGATATTAAGCCACAAGTTAATCATGGTGGCAAATGAGGCACAAATGTGTTCATTAACTTGCATGTTACATTCTTAAGCCTCAAAACATGCATAAACCCAAACTTGGCACATAAGTGAATCATGGTGACAAAAGATATGGAATGATGACTAGTAACTCGCATATATCATCATATAAGGGTTATGACTTCATATGCAAGTTGACATAAAGGTTATGAGGGTTCTCATGTTGCCTAATGCAACATTTCAACATAAAGGTTGTAGCTTTTAGCTCACAAGATCAAGATAATGACTTCATAAACTTGCATGACATGATAGCATGTATCATACTCAATGATCAAACCCCAAACTTGCAACATAAACATTTAACTTCATAGTTAATATCTAAGAGTAGGGAAAGGGCTTACATTTCTATGAAGGCACAAAAGATATGACAAAGCCCTTATGCAATCAAATAGACCCAAAATGCAAGCGCTAACATAAAAACCGTTGAGCCAAAATGATCAAAACCCTTGCTTTATGATGCAAAGATAGAAACTTGACTTGAATGCAAGCTAATGACACTCATACAAGCTTGAAAACACTTGTATGCATGGAAAATCTCTCATAGAAACCATTTAGAAATTTTATGAAGAGAGTGGAGGCCATGAGAGGTAAAATTTTGCCATAGTTTAGTTGCATGAATGAATAATGAGGATTTAGGATAGGTTAGGGTCTTATTTATAGATTAGGCAAGTGTTTTAGGCCATAGGATTAAACCTAGATTCAATCCAAGCCATCAAAGCATGTCTTGGGGAAGAAGTCAAGTGTAGGAACCATCTAGGGCCTTTAGATTAAAGATGAACCATGAGAACTATCCAAATGCAAAATCTGCATTTGAGCGAATCGGCCCACGGGTTGACAGCCAAACACCCTGGATTAACCCCTAGTCGACCCAACGGGCTCGGGTCGACCTCAAAAATCGGCCGGTTTGGTTATTCCCCTCTCCCAATTCGCTGTTTTGAACATTTTTGCTTATTTATTTATTTAATTTTAAATTATATATATATATAAATATATATATATATTTCTCTGCGCAACCCATTTCACTTAATTAAGTATACTTTAATTTGGGAATTTTTCGTGAAACTTCGCGAGGCTATATCTTGGTCATACGGACTCCGATTGTCGAAAACTCAGACTCTATTTCGCGTATTTTTCCGAGACGAACGCAATGGCATAGCCCGTTTTACTTGATACAGAATTTAAAATTAAATTCTGCCTTGATTCTCGTCTTAACACGTTATCGAAAAATACGGGTTGTTACATAACTTTTGTTTCCTGTTATGAAATTTTAATTTTTCAGATTCATTGGAAAGATATTTTCAAACAGATTTAGATATTTTTGGTTTCACTAAAATTCGTTTTATTTTGCATCCAGTACTGTCAATCAAAGTTCAAATTCAAATTTTCAAACTACCGCGCTAATTCTAGCTCCTTTTATATTTAAATACAATTTATTCGTTTTAACATCGACTAAAATAAATTTTTAGTCGTTATTAATTAAAATAAATTAATTTAAATATTCAAAATCCCTTAAAATTTCTAAAATAAAATTTTAAATTGGTTCAGAATTTGCGGGTTGTTACAAAAAGCATTGTTTTTAAAATGTGATTTTATTTAATATATATAGCGTTGATTGAAAAAGTGATTTTTAAATTGTAAATATCGTATTAAAAATATGATTTTTAATATAAACTACATGAAACGGATTACGTTGGAATCACAGTGAAGAATACAACGCGCTGGAGCAAATCTAAACTATTCAGAAATAAAACTAGCGGAGTGGAAACCAAAGGTGAGAACTCTTTCTCACTCGATTTGTATTATAGTTAAATATATACTAGGATGCAGACGGTGCTTAGTAGCACCCGACACCATTTATTGTACAAACCATGATTGTTTATTTGGATTGAATTGACTGTATTATGTATTGATGGTGATGCTGAAATGTTAAAATATTAAAAATAATTTAATATTATTTTATGGTAGTTGATATTAAATTATAAATATTCATTTATAATTCTAAATAGTGAAATTTGGTTAATTAAAAAATATATTTCAAATTGAATTAGAACTGGTTAAAATTATTAACCAGTGATTATTTTAAATAGACTGTTATTGTATGAAAACCCCACACGGGTATTGGGATGATATTTGACACACTATTCCCAATATTTAGTTGTATGTCAATCGATGGATTGACAGGATGTGATGAGCGTTATTTATTTATTTTAATGCTCACACAGTTGTAAATTTCAATTTGGATGTGAATGGACTGTTTAATGATTACTTATCATTATTGTTGAATACATGCAATGTATGAAATCCATATAACTGAAATTATATGGTAATTGATTGAGTCGCATTCCAATTCAGAAATAAAGAACATTTTAAAATAAAGAATATTTTAAAATAAGAAATGCTTTAAAATAATGTATATTTTATATAAAATATTCATGTGTTGAATAAAATGTTTGAAAAATAAAAATATCATTTTTATTGAATGTATATTTCATATAAAATATTCATGTGTTGAAAAAAAAATTAAACAATAAAAATATCATTTTTATTGAATGTATAAACTATATAAAATATTCTTGTGTTGAATAAAATGTTTGAACAATAAAAATAGTTATGTAGTAAAATAGTTTAATGATTATTTATCATTATTGTCGATTTTATTCATTTTGTAATGAATATCGATAAGAAGTGATTTCAAAATCTAATATTTTGAAAATATTATCATTTTACTATTATAATGATATAGAATAATCAATTTTGATTTGAAATTGAAAATGAAGTTAAAATCGTCTTAAAACGAATTTATAAATATTTTATAAAATACGTTTTAAATGGAAATCAACGAAATATAATATATATATATATATATATTATATATAATGGCCTGAATAGAATGCGCCGCGCAGTGATCGTTCGCGAATTTCGACCATTAACTTCAAATTGATGTAACGGGAGATCCGACCTTCGGATTCTCCGAAAATCAGAACCGTTGAGTTTGTATCGAAAAGAGATTTCCAATGAATATAAGAAATTTGAAATCTAATGGTTGGATTTGGAATTATGTCCAAATCAAATTTGGTAAAGGTCGCTATGGATGCAGTTCCGCGGCCGTTATTGGAAACCGACTGTACGAGGCTTGAAAAAATTATTAAAAATAGGGGAAAATTATATGAAATCATAATAAGTAATTTGAAAAGATTTTGGGTGAAAAATTCCAATTTTATAAAGATAAAAATATATTTTTATCAAAATGAACTAATTATTAACTAGTATAATAATCCAATGTTTTTAAATAATAAATAAATTGGGTTTGAAATGGTTTTAATATAATCAAATTTTCCAACATTAAAATTGGAATAGATTTGAATAAAAATTATCTTTGGAATATTTCGATATTGGATTCCGTGATTATACAGATATTGTTGAGGAATTTGGAAGATATATATATCGTTATTCCCAATACGATAATTGTTGATTTCAGAATTTGATATTGAATATAAGCCGATATAATTTCTATTCAGAGCCTTTTATTTAATGTCAAATTGGATTTTGGGTTTTTCGTGAGTAGTGTCTTCAATAACACCGTTCTTAAACCCCGTATGAAAAGAATTAATCTTTTAATTAAGATTATTAGAGTTTCCAGTTATATTTAGTAATTGGAATAAAATGAAATGTGAATTGGGTTATTATGAACTGTGTTTTTAACGATATTTGTTCTTTAACCCGATTAACAATGAAATATAATTTGGAATTTATAAATCTTTTATTAAGATTTAAATGGAAAATTTCCAAAGTAAAGTTTTCCAATTAAATATATTAAATTGGAATTGAATGGGATTCAATTTGGTAATAATCAAGACGAGCTTCTATAAAATAAGACCGTTACTATATATGGAATTTAAAAGGCCTTCTGTTATTCCATTTATATTATTAGTCTGATACGGGAATTTATATTGATTATACACTGTTATGATTTCCATGTAGATTCCATATTTAATGGAAGATGATTTTGGGTTTATCGTGAACTGTGTTTTAAATGACATTGGTTCTTTAACCTAGTTAAAGACAAGATTAATTTCTTAAACTTGAATAATCATAAAAAAAAATGATTTTTGATATTAAAACTAAACTAGAGTTTTATTGAATCCTGATCAGATTAAAATGCGAAAGAGATAATTAAATTTATCGAATTCTTGAAATGATTGAAAACGGAGTACCGCCAGTTTTACTCCAGGCAGTAGTTAAATCTATAATTAGATATTAATGAGAAATGGTAAATAAATTTACCGACAATGCATTGGGTGTTAGATATGGAGTACTACCAATTTTGCTCCATGGGATGAATAGGTTGGGACTGGAAAATAATAAATGATTACTTCGGTAAGGCACGATAATCCCGACTAGTTAGTAAAATCTTTTGAAACTGATATCCCAAATAAGATTAAAGAATAAATTTATAAGAATTTATCTTTGATAAAATTAATGGGAAACTTTCCCTAAAAATGTGAATATTGGAATAAAATAATATTCTAAATTGGAATGAGGCATATGATGTGTTTTTGCAGCACTTGATTATTAATTATAAAATACGCAAGTTATTCGGAAAGACCGGGATTATCCCATTCTTAATAACTGATACGACGACCAAATGTCGACAATGAAAACTGTGGTTAAAGACCGGAGTTCTTCACATCATTTGGATGGTTATCGATGTCTTGATTGGGCTATACACCCAAGACAAGGTAATAAGTGATGATCGTTCAGATGTACTTGGAGATCGATGGATATGCGAGGACCTCTCTCTTGTATTGGACATATGGGACGAGGAATAAGGTGCCTCTGGTTTCGTTCAGACCTAGAACGGACTTGTAATTGGATGTGTGTCTGACATTGGATTTCATTCTATGCTAATTGATTTCTATTAAATATATATCTGTTTGGTGGCGGAGAATTTATTCTCTTGCTTAACACCCTTCTCTGAGTCGTATGATCTTAGAGGTTATATATTGGTAGACATCAGTTGCATGGCGTGAATTGTCAGTGTGGCATGCCAAGATGAAAATGATCAAGGCTTTGGTTGAAAAGCATAGTCTTGCGGATGATGATCAAAGCACATCTTTAGTTAGCATAACTTTGTGTATAGCGATACTTCGCGAGCCTCACACCCCGGTATGGACCAGAAACAAGAGAGGACTGCAGGGAGAACATGCATTTCTTTCTAGCTAGGAGTGGCGTCATGGTATGGAGCCCGGGAATTTTACTTATGTGGATGATGGAATAAGGCGCCTTAGATATTGAGTCCCTAGTGGCTCAGATGTTATGCCCTATAGGGCAGGAAAATGTATTGTTCAGGAATTATTAATCCACTAAAGTATTTGTGGACCGGCCCTGAAGATCCACAGTGCAGTTGCGACTGATCTTGAGACACGGGCTAGATTGTCTCGTATCTGGTAAGGACGATCCCATGCCTTGGTCCATAGATGGAAATCCAACTTCCAATACGACATTGTGCGGTTTTGATTGTATAACTAGTATGACGGCATGATATATGGTACCCATGCCTTCTATGATTGATACATTTATATTCGAGTTATTTTTGACACTATACACATATAGTAATATCAAAATGATTTGCTTTAAACGTACCAAGCATGTTTGGCTACCATAAGGGAAAACTCTATCCTCCGGCTTGCGTTGCATTGTGTAATGGGACTTGAGTCTTATAATAGCTTCAGTTTTTCAAAAAGCATTGCGTTGTTTTATTTTGAACTAAGATTCATATGGAGAAAACCGTTCCGTGTTATACGGCGTGGTCCCATGATTTCCCCACTTTCAAAGTAAAGATTTAATAACTGTTTTAGTTCGCACACCAGTACCATGACTGACCTGGAGTTTATTGTTTCTACCTAAACTCTGGGTGCCCATATTTTCCACATTGGCAGTCAGTAGTTTTGGTTTTGCAGATTACTTTTTTTCAGGATCCTGGATTTACAACTGGGACTATATTCGGAAAGCTTTGTATTCGTCTATCTCTTTCAGTTGCTTTTGCTACTATATTTCCACTACGCATTGTATTATATTTTCCGCTGCTTTGTAATTTATTAAATCTCTGATATTGTATTTCCAGTATGTAATATTTATTCATACTCTGGAATATTCTTGTACTCTGATGAAAATTGTTGTGATAACAATGAAATGTTCTATTGTTTGTGTTCTAATGCGTCATGTTCTCAAATCAATCTGGGCTTTCCCGTAAGGGGAAGTTTGGGTCGTTTCATAGTTCTACTCTGTTAATTTTAAAGTTCTTTTTATCCGTTCTAAATTTATGATTAATATGGAAAAAACAACGATGATAGTCAAACCAAGAAATTTTTTCCCATACTTTAATGAAAATGCCCGTGTCTCCTCCATACAATGAGGATAAGCTAGACGTACAGCAGTGCTCCAACCTGAAAGCATGCCTTACGCGGGAAAATCACTAATAGTCCATAATACAAAAGCAAACATAAGATTTTTTTTTCAAAATGTCGTATGTTTCGACTCCTTCATGCCATGGTGTTTTCAACTCTTCAATCAATGGTTTAGATAAACATCAATTTCTTGTGTCGGATCATCGGGACCAGGGACGACAACCGTTAGAAACATATATGGATTTTTCATACACATCCCTAGGGGTAAGTTATAAGGAGTAACAATGATAGGCCATGATGAATATCTACTACCAAACTGAGAAAATGGTGAAAATCCATCCGTGCATAAACCGAGCATAACATTACGGCTCTCGACAGCAAATTCAGGATAAGTCATATCAAAGTGTTTCCATGCTTCACCATCAGATGGATGTATTATAGTTCCTTCTTCTGATGTTCTCACGCTATGCCATCGCATATGACACGCTGTAGCAGAAGATGCATATAGCCATTGAATTCTGGGATTTATGGGTAGATAATGCATTCTTTTATATGGAACTTCTTTTCCTTTCTTTTTCCTTGTTTTATACCTATCTTCATTGTAAAATTTGCATTTTATACGGTGAGCGTCTTCTTTCCAATACAACATGCAACCTTTAACACATGTATCTATCTTATGATACGGTAGTCCATAAGCAGACATAAGTTTTTTCACTTTATAATGACTATCGCACATCAAATTATTGGGCGGCATATGTCGTTCTGCAGTTTGTACAATTGCTATAAATGTAGCTTCTGTAAGATTGAATCTTGATTTCATAGCGATGAATTCAGCGGTTACAAACAATTTGGTTTCGCTTGTACACCCTTCATGTAACATCCCACCTCCGCTAGGGTCACTGACAAAGGGAATGCACTAGCTTTGGTGGAGCATTATCTAGGTAAACATACACAGAAATATTACAAGACATATCATATAAAATAGCGGAAGAAGAACCAAATTTCATTGCTTTAAAATCTAGAAATGTCTAATGCCTTTTACATCAAAATGCCATTAAGTCCATCACATCGAAATCTGTCTTGCAATAGTAAAGAAGCATGAAACCATAGTCATAAATCATTCCCTAAGTAAAACAGTAAAGCGGCCATAGCCAAGAAAGGTCCAAGCCGTATATGATGATCTTGAAGCAGAAGAAGTCAAAACTAAGTAGTAGTGTTTCCTCCTTGAGAACCTAGGGGGGAACGGAAGAAAAAGTGGCGAAAGAAAACAGGTCAGTCATAAAGACTGGAAAGTCCTAGTGACTTTCAGCATAGAAACAAGTAAAGATAACATGACATGTATAAACTGAAAGTAAACATAAGGATGATGACAAGATAGGCAAGTTAAACTAAGATAACAAGATCAACTATGCTAACCAGATAAACTACGGTAGCAAGATAAACTATGCTAACCAGATAAACTACGGTAGCAAGATAAACTATGCTAACCAGATAAACTACGTAAAGCATCGCATGTTTAACATTCTCTGCACAAGTACTAGTATAACAGAATTAGGTGTTATCCTAGTGTCCAAACAGAAACGGAAACAGAAACAGGGTGATCTTTGCAGAAATAGTAATGGGCTTTTACCTCCCTAACAGAAACAGAAACAGAAATGGGCCTTTACCACCTGTACTAGTAACCCAACCCGTGTCATGTATTAACTATGAAATGATCCCTTGCCCAATATCATGAAATGACCCATTACTTAGTCACACGAAACGATCTATTAATCGATCGGCTCCCTACAAGTTCTAGCTCGTCATGTGTCTGTGTCATACGACCCAATCACGAAATGTAGTCACGTGTGCTAGGTCCACCATAGAGTGTATCAAGCCCTAGGGTGCCAACCACCGACACGAATCAAGCACGCACAGTGTAAACCTACTCGTGCCCAATGCCTGCTTTTTCAACTCCGGACTACGTGCACGACCATAGTCCGCCTGAACCTACAATGGCATACCTACTCAGCCGTCGTTCTGGTAGCTTACAATTAGCCCAGTAATCGTGCCCCACCCTGCCTAGTTACAGGGTACCATGATACATCTAGTGGGTTACTGCTGAAAAGGACCGCGTAACTAGGGTTTCCGTCTCGCAGGTTAAGTGTTGTCATTTAAATTCGAGACTTAACCCCGTCAGTCTAGCATGTCAAGTTGGTTAAGTGTGGTCATTCAAGTTCGTGACTTAATCCATCTACGTGTCATGTAAAATTGGCTAAGTGTTGTTGTTCAAGTTCATGACTTAGCCCTACGAATCATGTGTCAGGTTGGTTAAGTATATTCAAGTGGTTCATGACTTAACCCTACCAAATCATCGTGTCAAATTGGTTAAGTATATTCAAGAGGTTCATGACTTAACCTTACCAAATCATCGTGTCGAATTGGTTAAGGGTATTCAAGCGGTTCATGACTTAACCCTACCAAATCATCGTGTCAAATTGGTTAAGTATATTCAAGCGGTTCATGACTTTACCCTACCAAATCATCGTGTCAAATCGGTTAAGTATATTCAGGCGGTTCATGACTTAACCCTACCAAATCATCGTGTCGAATTAGTTAAGTGTATTCAAGCGGTTCATGACTTAACCCTACCAAATCATCGTGTCAAATTGGTTAAGTATATTTAAGCAGTTCATGACTTAACCCTATCATGTGGAATTAATTCATTAATGCACCCAACCTCTCACATCAGACCTGTTGTTGAGGTCACTGGATATGCCGGGCGGTTCCGGGAAGAATTAAACCACGACTCATTCTGACCTCGGGTTTTCAAGTGCGATATGACCAACTACCCACATTGGATCCTATTGTTTGCAGTAACTGGATTTGTCGGGCGGTTCCGGGCAGAATTACACTGCAAACTCAACCCAACCTCGAGTTGGCCATTTTCAAGTTCATTCTAAGTGTCATGCCCATGTTCAATTTTCATGTCAAGTTCGTGTCAAGTTTCTAAGCGAGTTTCATGTCAAGTTCTCATATCAAGTTTTCAGGTTTCCACTTTTGCCTATTATCAAGTTCATGATTCATATTCAAAACCAATTTGTGTTTGCCTAACCTACCCAATTAGTATTCCCATCGCATGTAAAAGTGAATCGATATAAATTACAAATAGATCCAGGTCCAAAATAAAAGTGAATAACATCCCAACTATGATAGGAAAAAGAACGAGCACAGGGTGATAAATATGGCATGATATAGCTTGGGATAATTGGTGACAACATCACTGGCATATAGAAAATAATAGGCTTTCAAATCTAGCATAATATGGTGATAGTCATGATAAAAATTGACATAAAAGAATAGACATGCAAAAGCAATCCAAATACAAGGATAATGGATCAATGGTCTTGGTGTACAACATGGTTTTCAACTATAGTGTTATGAACAATCAACTATAATAGTCAATTGGCCACAATAGTCATAGTCATAGTGAATCATAAGCGATTAATCACAATAGTCATGAATAATTATCCAAAATAGTTCTAGGCAACTACCCTAAATAGTCATAGGCAATTAACTATAATAGTTTCAAGTTCATGGTCATAGACAATAGTCTTCTGTTCATAATCATAGGCAGTAATTCATAGTCATGAGTCATAGGTGATTAGCCACAACTATCCTTGTTATAGTCATAGGCAATAGTCTTATGTTCTCAGTTATAGGCATAGGCATAGTCTTTGGCCATTAACAATAGTTTCAACGCCATAGGCATGATAATATTTGATTTACAACATGAATAGGCCCCAGTTAATTTTCATAGCAGTTGTAACACCCCGCCTCCGCCAGGGTGACTCTTGCAAGCACTCTGACTTTGGAGGGGCGTTTGAATCAGGTAAACATGCATAATGATATATCAAGGCAGAACAAGAACATATGTATATATATGTAAACAGAGTAAATATCATAGATAAAACAGCGGAAGATTTCAAACACATTTCAAAACAAGTCTGGTACAACATAGCTTTCCAAATAAACAAGTCTAGATAAAACAACATCAACTGAAAAACTGAAATACATAAGCGCTATCCCCAAATGAGTGGTAACCATAACTAGCTTCATGTCGAAACCGTACATGAGCTGAAAATCCCTCAAGCAAGCAATCCGAAATCCAGCTAAGCTCCAATATTCCCTCCCTGAGAACCTGTGGGGGGGAACGGAAGAAAAGAGGCGAAAGAAAACAGGTCAGTCAAAAAGACTGAGTAAGCCCTACTACAATCAATGTAAACTGATAAAGTTAACTGGCATGAGCAGCAGGGATGAACATAAGGATAACAACATACTAGCATGATGATTAACTAACAAGGTAGATAAAGGTGTCATCGCATAATCAGGATTAAGGTTTTGCACCACAGGTGTACTAGCAAACTAACATGATTTGAATAAATAAGTATTGACCCCTTGGCCCAAGCTTTAGCCCAATAACATGAAGTGACCCTAACCCGCGGTCCAACAACATGAAATGACCCTAATACAAGGTCCAACCAAACGGTCTAGTCGATCGGCTCCCTAAGCCTAACTCATCACGTGTTGGTGTCAATACGGCCCAAACATGATTGTAGTCAGACTGTGCAGGGTCTCCCGTCGGGTGTATCAAGCCCTAGGGTGGCAACCCCTGGACACCATAAACATGAGTGCACAGTCTCGATCTACTGGTACCCGTGCATGCTTTCCCCGGCTTCGGACTATGTGCACGACCATGGTCCGCCCGGAAATACACCGGCGTACCCTCTGCCGTCGCTTTTGGTCGCTTACCTCCAGCCCAGTAATCATGCCCCCACCCTAGCCTAGTCCCTGGGGTCATGATTATACTAACTTGGGATTACTGCTGGAGTGGGCCCCCATTGCTAGGATTTTTCTAGTGGGTTAAGTACGGTTTAACCCCCTTGCTAATCATGGATTAACTTGGTTAAGTGTAACGATGAGTTCACGACTTAACCCCGATTAATCTACCGAGCCCAAATTGGTTAAGTACTAAGTGGACCATGACTTAACCCTAATCATGAGGCATTAATTAATTTAATGCGCCTTAACCCCTCACATTAGACTTTGTTGCGGTTACTAGTTAAGCCGGGCGGGTCCGGGTAGCTTTACACCACAACTTAGTCTAACCTCGGGTCCAAGGTACAACATGACCAACTTCTCACATTGGGTCCTATTGTTTGTAGCAACTAGTTAAGCCGGTCGGTTCTGGGTAGGTTTACGCTACAAACTCAACCCAACCTCGGGTTAGCCACACTTATCGTTTCTAAGTGTCATGTCCATCATGTTTCCTAAACATGTTACAAGTTTTCAAGCAATTGGGTAGACCTAACTTAATAGGTAAATTCCCAATGGGTAGACCTAACTTAATAGGTAAATTCCCAAGCTTATGTTTTTATGTCTTTTAAGTTTACCCAACCCCAAACGCAATCCCATCGCTTACATATCGCAATAGCGCATAAAGGATAGAAAGAGGGAACTTGGCATAAATCATGACATAAGGGTGTTGAAGCCACAAGTTTAACATGGTGGCATATGAAATGTACATATGTTCATATACTTGCATATTACATATTTTTGGCCTCAAAAACATGCATAAAACCAAACTTGGCATATTGGTGATACATGGTGCTAAATGACATGTAGAAATGGCCATAAGTTCGCATTTAGCCTCACATGCAAGTTATCATAAGAGATATGATAACTTACATGTTGCCAAAATGCAACCTTTGGCATAAAGCTTGAAGCTTTATGTTCATAAACCCAAGATAAGCTTGCATAACATGATAGCATGAACAAAATGTTCAACCCAAACTTGCATAGCATAACTTGCATATCATATGACAACTTGCATATCAAACTTGCATAACATAACTTGCATATCATATGACAACTTGCATATCAAACTTGCATAACATAACATGATGAACTTGCATATCATATCATAGCATACTTGCATAACATGATGAACTTGCATATTACATCATAGAAAACTTGCATAACATGATAAACTTGCATTTCATAACATAGTAAACTCGCATATAAACTTGCGTATCATACATTTAACTTTAGAGTTTAAGTATGAAAGTAGAATAGGGCTTACAATGCTTAAGAAGTCACAAAAAATATGACAAAGCCCTTATGAAATCAACAAAACCCAAAATGCAAGCAAAACCCTTGAGCCAAAGTGATCAAAATTCTTCCTTTATGATGCAAATATAGAAACTTGATTTGAATGCAAGCTAATGATGCTCATACAAGTTTGAAAACACTTGTATGCACGGAAAATCACTTAGAAATTTATTTAGGAATTGTATGAAGAGAGTGGAGGCCATGAGAGGATTGATTTTGCCATAGTTTAGTTGTAGGATAGATTAATGATGATTTAGGGTTGGTTAGGGTCTTATTTATAGATTAGGCAAGTGTTTTAGGCCATAGGATTAAACCCTAGTTCCAATCTCAGCCCTCAAAACCGAATCTGGCCCCCAAGCTCAACACAATCTCAAAATGGTGCACCAGGCTAAACAGCCCGGCTGGACCAAGTCGACAGCCAAGTCGACAGGGCTGTCGACTTGGGTCCAACCAAGTCAACTCCCAAGTCGACAGGGCTGTCGACTTGGGTGTTCTGGCGGGATTTTTCCCGCCTGGCCCAAACTGGCCCAAAATTTCCAATTTCAAACTTGAATTTGAAATCTGTTTTTTCTTAGAAGTTTTCTGAAAACTTCGTTGGGCCTTAATCGGGTCATACGGACTCCGATTTTCGAAAACTCGGACTCTATTTCGCGTATTTTTCCGAGACGAACGCAATGGAACAGCCCGTTTCCCTTGATTTAGATTTTAGAATTAAATTCTGCCTCAATTTATGTTATAACAGATTATTGAAAATACGGGTTGTTACATTCTCCCCTCCTTAAAGGATTTCGTCCCCGAAATCTTCAAGTTAGGAAGAATGTATCCTACCATCCAACATCCATCTACTCAAAACATCATCCACGAGCAATCATTGTCCTTACAAGATTCTAAATGTTGTATGAACATATGCAAAGGTGTGCGTATATGTACTTATCTAATGCAAATATCATCAATGCAAATTATGTTAGTGAAATGAATCCATATGTATGCAATTCCTAACATAATGTATAACATCTACATGTGTGCACATAACATACACCCATATGCAACATCCATGTGATAACACAAAAATTTTCATCCATGAATAAGCATAAACACTCATGCATATGCAATATGAGGAGTGTGTGAGCCGATCTAGTGCCTAACGTGTATAATGCATCCACGAGTAACCACTTGCAAACACTTGCAACCACTTGCAACCATCAAGCATAACATGTTTCAAACACATGTTTCATCCAAAGGGTTTCTACCTAAGGTTCTCATGACAAGATTAACATGATAAACTAGATAAACATGGATAGCAAAGAGAAAGATATGCTAACAAAGAAAAGAGATTGAGAGTGTACCCTCAAAAAGGAATGGATAAAGCCCACGCATCTTCTCCTCGGTTTCCCAAGTTGCGTCTTCTTCGGCTTCACCCCATTGAACCTTCACCAACTTGACCTCTCGATTCCTTAGCTTCTTGGTCTCCGTCCCCAAGATACGAATCGGAGCTCTCCTCAAGGTAGCCTCTTTCTCCACTTCCACATCTTCCAGAACACTTGGCTTAACAACCTCTGCTGATTCATGTAAACATTTCCGGAGATGTGAAACATGAAAAACATCGTGTACTCCGGCAAGCTTCTCGGGCAACTTCACTCTATAAGCCATCTACCCGATCCTCTCTATAATAGGGAATGGTCCAACAAACCTCGGTGCTAACTTCCCAACGGCTCCAAATCGGACCACATTCCGCAAAGGAGAAACCTTCACGAAAACCATATCCCCAACATTAAATTCCAAATCAGTTCTCTGCTTATCAGCATAGGATTTCTGTCGGTCTTGGGCCGCTTTCATCCGTCTCCGAATCAACTCGACCTTCTCGGATGTATCTCTGATCATATTAGGCCCAAGTATAAGCTTATCTGTAGTCTCCTACCAACATGTAGGGGACTTGCACGGCCTCCCATATAAAGCTTCAAATGGTGCCATCCCTATGCTTGCCTGATAACTGTTATTATATGCAAACTCAACAAGAGGAAGATGGTCTTCCCAAGTACCACCAAAATCCAGAATACAAAGCCTCAACAGATCCTCGAGTACCCTATTCACCCTTTCGGTCTGACCGTCCGTCTGTGGGTGATAAGCAGTACTTAGATTCAACCTCGTGCCCATGGCTTCTTGCAAGCTATTCCAAAACTAACTTGTAAAGATTGGGTCACGGTCACTGACAATACTAGAAGGGACTTCATGAAGTCTCACAATCTCACGAAGATATACAGACGCTAGCCAAGATGCGGTCCTCTTGCTCTTCACCGGAATGAAATGAGCACTCTTCGTAAGTCTATCCACAATAACCCAGATGCTCGTATTCCCTTTCCTTGACCTTGGTAGCCCATCGATAAAGTCCATGGAAATACTCTCCCACTTCCAAAGTGGAACGTCTAGAGGATGCAATAGCCCACCGGGCTTCTTTGACTCGGCCTTGACTTGCTAGCAAATGATACATCGAGAGACAAACTCTGCCACATCCTTCTTCATCCCAGGCCAAAAGAAAATGCGCTTCATATCTTTATACATCTTATCTCCGCCTGGATGTATAGTCAACTTAGAGCGATGCGCTTCCTCAAGAACTTTTCTTACTAAATCTTCTACCATTGGAACACATAACCTTCCGTCTCTCCTCAGCCAACCCTTGTCATCAATAGAATATCGAGCGAGATGACTAGACGTCTCTCCTCGAATCAGCTTATCCATAATCTCAACTATCTGAGGGTCTTCTCTCTGCGAAACCCCAACTTGATCAAGAAGGGTAGGTCTGAGTTCCAGAGATGCTAAAGAACCGGTCATCGACTCAACCGCCAAAGAGAAATCAAAGGTTGCCACATACTCTAAATTCTTCATCTCAACAAATAGAGGACTTAGGGTCAACCTTCTTCTACTCAATGCATTAGCTACCACATTCCCCTTGCCGGGATATAAGCTATCTCAAAATCATAGGATGCCAAGAATTCCATCCATCTTTGTTGCCTCAAATTCAGATCCTTCTGAGAAAAGAGATACTTCAATGACTTGTGATCGGTATAAAGCTCAAATCTTTCTCCCAAAAGATAATGGCGCCTAGCCTTGAGTGCATATACTATTGCTGCCAACTCTAAGTCATGAGTGGGATAATTCTTCTCATGCACTTTGAGTTGTCTACCGCCAAAGCATATCACCCTTCCTTCTTGCATCAAAACAGCTCCTAACCCCGTGCCACATGCATCGGTGTATACTGTAAATAACTTCCCTCCATCGGGCAAAGCTAGAACAGGTGCTGATGTGAGAGCTCTCTTGAGCTTCTGAAAAGCAAGCTCGCATTCTATGCTCCAAGCAAAAACTAAATTCTTCTTCGTCAATTTAGTGAGAGGAGCGGAAATCTTCGCGAAGTCCTTGATGAACTTCCGGTAAAAACCTGCAAGACCTAGAAAACTTCTCACTTCGGTTGCATTCCTTGGAGTCTTCCAATCCTGAACTGCAACTACCTTAGCGGGATCCACCGCTAAGCCTTTCTTAGACACTATATGCCCAAGGAATCTAACTTCCCTTCTCCAAAAGTGACACTTGGAGAACTTGGCCTTCAACTGATGCGCTCTAAGCGTATCCATCACCTCCACGATATGCCTTGCGTGCTCTTCCTCATCCTTAGAGAAGATCAAAATATCATCTACGAAGACCACGACAAACTTGTTCAAGAACTCCCTGAACACCCTACTCATCAAGTCCACGAAATATGCGAGTGCATTAGTCAAGCCGAACGGCATGACAAGCCATTCGAAGAATCCATCTGGAGTTCTGAACGCAGTCTTGTCTATACTATCTTCAGCTACCCTGAGCTAATGAAATCCAGTAGCAAGATCAAGCTGAGAGAAAACAGAAGCACCGACAAGCTGGTCAAAGAGATCATCAATCCTCGGTAATGGGTGTCTGTTCTTCTTAGTCAGCTTATTCAACTGTCGATAGTCAACACAAAGTCGGAGAGAACCATCTGCCTTGGTAGCAAATACCACAGGCGCTCCCCATTCAGATATACTTCGTCTAATGAAGTTCTTTTCAAGCAACTCCTTTACTTGCTTACTTAGCTCCCGCCTTTCACGCGGAGCCATATGCCGAACAGGCAAAGAAACCGACTTTGCATTATCCACCAGATAAATGCGGAAATCAATCTCTCGCTTAGGGGGCAACCCCCTAACTTCATCGAAAACATCCGGATACTCTCGAACCACTCTTACAGACTGAAGAGTTTCCATTGACGAGTCGAGTGATTCCAAATAGCACAACATGACGGGACCTCTCGGATCACAAGAAATCTCTAGGGTGTTTCCGAGGCGAGTCACGAGCCTCACAACCCTATGCTCACAATCAAGGATGGCTCCATATCTGGACAGCCAATCCATGCCCAATATCAATCCGTATCCCCTGAAACCAAGAACATAAGCACTGCACAAGAACTCTACACTCAGTATAGAGATCCTCAAATCCCCACATATCATAGACAAATGGGCGGAACCCCCAATAGGATTTGAGACACAAACGGGATCATCTACCAAGCTAGTACTAAGGTGCAAGCAATCAACAAGATCAGATGAGATAAAGCTATGCGATGCACCAGAATCAAACAAGGTACGAACTGGAAAATCAGAAATATATACAAGGCTCTCAACAGAAATACTACCTCGATCGGGAACTGGAGCGGTACTGAGAGCATGAACTTGCCCTCCTGAAGGTCCAGCACGCTGAGTCTGACCCTGGCCTTGCCCTTGCTTCCTCGGGCAATCCTTACTGAAATGTCCAGTCTCACCGCAGAAAAAGCATTCACCATTCTTCCTTTTTCTCTTCTTACAATCTTTAATAAGCTGCCCAACTGAACCGCAGTAATGGCACTTCCCCTTGTTGTTCTTGCCCTTGTTGTTATTGCCCTTGTTGTTGTTCCCCTTGCTGCCTTGACTCTTGTTCTTGTTCTGATTGCCTTGACTGCTTTGACCACTTGGATTACCCCTATTTCCTTTCCCCTGGGAATCAGTCTTCTTGGCTTGAGTATCATTCACCTTGATCTCTTTCTTGATATCTCCCTGAAGTAATGCCATATCAACCAAGCTCTCAAATGTGGCCCCATGGGGAATATGTGACATAGCCAATCCCTGCAACGGCTCATTCAATCCTCTAGCAAAACGAAGAGCCTTCTTCTGAGGAGTATTAACCATATCCAATCCAAAACGAGCTAACTAATTGAACTTGTTCACATATTCTTTGACAGACATATCTCCTTGCTTCAAAGTTATGAACCTCTCCATTTGCAGATTCTCCTCAGCAGAAGATAGAAACTTAAGCACGAACCTTGCCCTGAACTCGGCCCAAGTCTCAACAGGCCTAGTACCATTGGTGACTTCCCACCAATAAGCGGCCTCATCCTTCATAAGCCAAACCGCCAACAAGAGCTTCCTCTGATCGTCTAACCCAAAGATAGCAAATAAATCCTCGGTCTCTTTCAACCAATTTCTGGCATCTACAAAAGTCTCAGTGCCTTGAAAGTTCTTGCCACCCATTGCTTTGAAATCTTTGCAAGTCTTTGCGAAGTCAACTTGAGGATGCTGAGCGGGAGTAGGAAGAGGAACCTCAGCAACAGGAGGAGGAGGAACATTAGCGACAGGAGGAGGAGGAATATTAACTACTGGAGGAGGAGGAGGAGGAACATCTGCGGGGCCGGCTTCGGTCGCCCTAGCCTCCAAAAGTCTCCTATACCAAACAGGTACGTGTACTCTATCCGGAATAGCAAAGTTATCAGCCATACTGAAAATGAAGAAAAAGACAGATTCAGAATGGAGAAAAGTGAAGGAATTTTTGCTAATGGCTTTTTGGGGAATAGCCTTTTACAATAAACTAGACTTTTCTTTGGAAAATACTTTATACTTGGTTTTGAAAATAGTTTTCCAAAAAGTTTTCTAAAAACCTTTTTGTTCCTTCTCGTAAACCATATGTTCTGATACCAAATTGTAACACCCCGCCTCCGCCAGGGTGACTCTTGCAAGCACTCTGACTTTGGAGGGGCGTTTGAATCAGGTAAACATACATAATGATATATCAAGGCAGAACAAGAACATATGTATATATATGTAAACAGAGTAAATATCATAGATAAAACAGCGGAAGATTTCAAACACATTTCAAAACAAGTCTGGTACAACATAGCTTTCCAAATAAACAAGTCTAGATAAAACAACATCAACTGAAAAACTGAAATACATAAGTGCTATCCCCAAATGAGTGGTAACCATAACTAGCTTCATGTCGAAACCGTACATGAGCTGAAAATCCCTCAAGCAAGCAATCCGAAATCCAGCTAAGCTCCAATATTCCCTCCCTGAGAACCTGTGGTGGGGGGGGGGGAGGGAACGGAAGAAAAGAGGCGAAAGAAAACAGGTCAGTCAAAAAGACTGAGTAAGCCCTACTACAATCAATGTAAACTGATAAAGTTAACTGGCATGAGCAGCAGGGATGAACATAAGGATAACAACATACTAGCATGATGATTAACTAACAAGGTAGATAAAGGTGTCATCGCATAATCAGGATTAAGGTTTTGCACCACAGGTGTACTAGCAAACTAACATGACTTGAATAAACAAGTATTGATCCCTTGGCCCAAGCTTTGGCCCAATAACATGAAGTGACCCTAACCCGCGGTCCAATAACATGAAATGACCCTAATACAAGGTCCAACCAAACGGTCTAGTCGATCGGCTCCCTAAGCCTAACTCGTCACGTGTTGGTGTCAATACGGCCCAAACATGATTGTAGTCAAACTGTGCAGGGTCTCCCGTCGGGTTTATCAAGCCCTAGGGTGGCAACCCCTGGACACCATAAACATGAGTGCACAGTCTCGATCTACTGGTACCCGTGCATGCTTTCCCCGGCTTCAGACTATGTGCACGACCATGGTCCGCCCTGAACTACACCGGCGTACCCTCTGCCGTCGCTTTTGGTCGCTTACCTCCAGCCCAGTAATCGTGCCCCCACCCTAGCCTAGTCCCTAGGGTCATGATGATACTAACTTGGGATTGCTGCTGGAGTGGGCCCCCATTGCTACGATTTTTCTAGTGGGTTAAGTACGGTTTAACCCCCTTGCTAATCATGGATTAACTTGGTTAAGTGTAACGATGAGTTCACGGCTTAACCCCGATTAATCTACCGAGCCCAAATTGGTTAAGTACTAAGTGGACCATGACTTAACCCTAATCATGAGGCATTAATTAATTTAATGCGCCTTAACCTCTCACATTAGACTTTGTTGCGGTTACTAGTTAAGCCGGGCGGGTTCGGGTAGCTTTACACCACAACTTGGTCTAACCTCGGGTCCAAGGTACAACATGACCAACTTCTCACATTGGGTCCTATTGTTTGTAGTAACTAGTTAAGCCGGTCGGTTCCGGGTAGGTTTACGCTACAAACTCAACCCAACCTCGAGTTGGCCACACTTATCTTTTCTAAGTTTCATGTCCATCATGTTTCCAAAACATGTTACAAGTTTTCAAGCAATTGGGTAGACCTAACTTAATAGGTAAATTCCCAATGGGTAGACCTAACTTAATAGGTAAATTCCCAAGCTTATGTTTTTATGTCTTTATGTCTTTTAAGTTTACCCAACCCCAAACGCAATCCCATCGCTTACATATCGCAATAGCGCATAAAGGATAGAAAGAGGGAACTTGGCATAAATCATGACATAAGGGTGTTGAAGCCACAAGTTTAACATGGTGGCATATGAAATGTACATATGTTCATATACTTGCATATTACATATTTTTGGCCTCAAAAACATGCATAAAACCAAACTTGGCATATTGGTGATACATGGTGCTAAATGACATGTAGAAATGGCCATAAGTTCGCATTTAGCCTCACATGCAAGTTATCATAAGAGATATGATAACTTACATGTTGCCAAAATGCAACCTTTGGCATAAAGCTTGAAGCTTTATGTTCATAAACCCAAGATAAGCTTGCATAACATGATAGCATGCACAAAATGTTCAACCCAAACTTGCATAGCATAACTTGCATATCATATGACAACTTGCATATCAAACTTGCATAACATAACTTGCATATCATATGACAACTTGCATATCAAACTTGCATAACATAACATGATGAACTTGCATATCATATCATAGCATACTTGCATAACATGATGAACTTGCATATTACATCATAGAAAACTTGCATAACATGATAAACTTGCATTTCATAACATAGTAAACTCGCATATAAACTTGCGTATCATACATTTAACTTTAGAGTTTAAGTATGAAAGTAGAATAGGGCTTACAATGCTTAAGAAGTCACAAAAAATATGACAAAGCCCTTATGAAATCAACAAAACCCAAAATGCAAGCAAAACCCTTGAGCCAAAATGATCAAAATTCTTCCTTTATGATGCAAATATAGAAACTTGATTTGAATGCAAGCTAATGATGCTCATACAAGTTTGAAAACACTTGTATGCATGGAAAATCACTTAGAAATTTATTTAGGAATTGTATGAAGAGAGTGGAGGCCATGAGAGGATTGATTTTGCCATAGTTTAGTTGTAGGATAGATTAATGATGATTTAGGGTAGGTTAGGGTCTTATTTATAGATTAGGCAAGTGTTTTAGGCCATAGGATTAAACCCTAGTTCCAATCTCAGCCCTCAAAACCGAATCTGGCCCCTAAGCTCAACACAATCTCAAAATGGTGCACCAGGCTAAACAACCCGGCTGGACCAAGTCGACAGCCAAGTCGATAGGGCTGTCGACTTGGGTCCAACCAAGTCGACTCCCAAGTCGACAGGGCTGTCGACTTGGATGTTCTGGCGGGATTTTTCCCGCCTGGCCCAAACTGGCCCAAAATTTCCAATTTCAAACTTGAATTTGAAATCTGTTTTTTCTTAGAAGTTTTCTGAAAACTTCGTTGGGCCTTAATCGGGTCATACGGACTCCGATTTTCGAAAACTCGGACTCTATTTCGCGTATTTTTCCGAGACGAATGCAATGGCATAGCCCGTTTCCCTTGAATTAGATTTTAGAATTAAATTCTGCCACGATTTATGTTATAACAGATTATTGAAAATACGGGTTGTTACAGCAGTATTCCCAAAAGTCAAGGTCCAAGAATAGGTTTGAATCAATTATCATACATGGGTCCAATTCCAATTGATAACATGAATAAGTCCAAACTAATTTCATAGCAATATTCCCAAATTCAAGATTCAAGAGAGGATAGGGTGAAGACTGAATTAAAAAGTCTTATCATCAAGTCAAGATCCAAGAATTCATTTTACAATATAGCGTTTGAATAATAAACTAGGTCCAACAACATGAATGGGCATGATTCAATCGATAAGAAATAACCCGAAATCAAAGATTCAAGAAGATAAAAGAACAGATCCAAATAGATAATCAAGCTTAGGTCCAATTTCATTTTATTCCATGTCCATATTAAATTTAACTAGTTTCAATCTCAAAGTTACTAGAACTTACAGAGCGTGGATCGAGTATTAGAGTGCAGAGATTTGATTCTGGAAACGGTTATTGTAGTTGTTGAATCTCTATTTGTTTAGTCTTGTTCTAGTTGAAAACCCCTAATTTGCAATTCCTAGATGTTGTCTTGACGAAGAAGAAGTAGTCTCTTTTAATTTAAATATTTTCATTTTGATTTTCACAGAGGTAGCATAAGGACAGAATGAAATGGTGTAGAGGGAATGAGGCTAGGGGCTGTTTATATAGGTTTAGGCAGACGAATCTGGACAGAAAACGAGGTCAAATACATCAGGATGCGTCTGGTTCAAAAAGTGGGTTCGGGAGGCAGGTCGACCCCTAGGTCGACACTATGGTCGGCCTGGTCTGACCAGGTCGACCCCCAGGTCGACCCCCTGGGCTCTAGGAGGGAATTTTCCCACCTAGCCCGCTTCTGGGTCTTGAATTCGAATTTGAATTCGAATTTCTGAGCTGTTTTTTATTCCGAAAATTCGTGAAACTTCTAGAGGTCATATCTCCCTCATACGGACTCCAATTTTCGAAAACTCGAACTCGTTTCCAAGAAGATGTTCGAGACGAACGCAATGGCGCAACCCTTTTCCTAAGATTTTCATTTTAAAAATTAAATTATACCCTGATTTCTAGTTTCAACATGTTATTAAAATTCGGGTTGTTACATTCTCCCCTCCTTAAAGAATTTCGTCCCCGAAATCTTCAAGTTTAGAAGAATGTGTCCTACTATCCAATCATCCATCTACTCAATTATCAATCACAGGCATCCATTGTCCTTAAGAGATTTCTAATGTTGTATGAACATATGCAGAAAGTGTGTGTATATGTTCCTTATCTGTAACACCCCGTAATTCTGTTACACTAGGATTCATAAATCAAGGCAGAATTAAATTTTAAATTCAAAATCAAGGGAAACGAGTTACGCCATTGCGTTCGTCTCGGAATTCTGCATGAAAACGAGTCCGAGTTTGCGAGAATTGGAGTCCGTATGAAGGAGATATGACCCTCCGAAGTTTTAGGAATTTTCAGAACAGAAAATAGCTTGAAATTCGAATTCGAAATTCGAATTCAAACCCAGAAGCGGGCTGGGCGGGAAAATTCCCGCCCAGGACCCAGGTCGACTGGGGAGTCGACTGGGTAGTCGACCCCCCCCCCCCCCCCGACCAGATCGACTGCCCAGTCGACCTGGGTGTCGACCTGGGTACAGAAACCCACTTTTGGGCCTAGGTGCATTCTGATGTACCTGGTCTCGTTTTCTGCCTAGATTCGTCTCCCTAATCCTATATAAACAGCCTCTGGCCTCATTCTCTCTACACCATTTCATTCTATCCTTATGCTGCCTCTGAAAAAAATATATAAATAAATAAAAATAAGAAAATAATACGAAAATGCAAGACAAGGTTATGCTGCTCAAGTTTGTCAAGAAGAGATTCGAATCAAGATTAAAGCTTCAAGATAAGAATCAAAGGCTAACTCAAACGTTTTCGAACAACGTCGCACGAATCATAGCAACGCCATCTTTCTATTCTAAAAACCGATCAATGTAAGTCGGTTACTTTTTAGATTTGAACGTTTTCTCTATTCGTGACATGAAATTAAAGGAATAAAAGAATATGCCAAATCTCTCTATTCGAATCAGTGCTTATATCTTTGGACCTAATTAAGAACCGTTATGATTCGATGACCAAAAAGACTATGACTATGAAACTATGGACCTTAAAACCATATGCCTCTTTGACTATGAACATTACCTATGACTATGAACACTGCCTATGAATGTGACTCATGGCTATGAGAATTATTTCCTTGACTATGAACACAAGCCTATGCCTTTGATTAGGAAACATAAACTATTTCCTATAACATAACATGAACAACTATGATTAAACACCTATGATTCATGACTAGGAAAGTGTTGCTTAAGTTTTGTGACTGTGAAATTGGGTCTAAACCTGATTATCTATTCTGTCTATTCTTGGTTTTCTTTGGTTTTTGATCTTGGGAATTTACCTATTAAGTTAGGTCTACCCATGTTCTTGAACCTACATCGTTATTCAACCCTTTTTATGTCATAAGATTTTCAGACCTATAGGCCTTCGATGTTTTAGATCAATTTCAGTGTAATTCATTAGGTCTGTAACTAGTAAATTATCATTTTATGCCAGTTATTATGTCTATCTTTTTCATAGCATCTTTGGTTCATTCCCTATTTTCTACGAATCTAGATTTATCTATAATCTAGATTGAATCACGATTATACGAACGATGGGAATACGATTTGGGCAAAATATGAAATTTACTAAAAACATAGTTATAAACTTGGAAATTGGCATGAATTGGGAACATGTATTATGGCATGTTCATAAAAATGCAAATTGGATAAATTTGACATGAATTATAGGATGTGTAATTTGAATCTAGTATTGACTTGTAAATCTAACATTTACATGAACTGTGAACTAGAATAATAAGTCTAGTTTGACTTGAACTGTAATTAGAATGTTAAATCAGAATTGGATTAGCTTATTTGGCATAATAAGTATATTGGCATAAATTTGAAATTGGCCATAATTGCGAGTAATTGTCATGTTTGGCAAAAATCATGGTTAATGACACTTAATTTGGTATAGTTTACATACCAAAAAGCATAAATATGATATAGAGGGGAAAATGGGCCATAAGAATAAATGTTGACAATTTACATTAAAAGAGTAATTAGGAAATAAGTAAATTAGGAACGATTTACTTATAGAATTTGTCCTAAATGAGAAAATGTAAATTTAGACAAATTAAAGGTTTATTAACGACATCTCTTTTAATAATACACCAGAAAGTTCTAGGGTGACAGAGAGGATAGTGTCTAGGCTTGGGTATGGAAAATACAAGTTTCCTTCTCTCCCTGGCTATCCCAAACTGATCCGACGGACGGGATGGTTACTTTCAAACCTGATTTGAAAATTAATCAAAACCCTTTGAACTTAGAAAACACGAATATGCCTAACCCGAGGTTAGACTGAGTTGCGATGTAAACCTGCCCGGAACCAACCGGCACATCCAGTAATCGCAACAATATCTGTCTAATGTGAGTGGTCGCGGCTTTAATTTATTTAGTTAAAGCTAGAACAAGAATGGGAGGGTTAAGTCCATAGGAAGACCTAACCAACTTAACACAGTAAAGCTAGAATGGGAGGGCTAAGTCCATAGGGATACTTAACCAACTTAACATGGTAACAAGACAAGATTTGTAGAAGTTAAGTAACTAAGAAAACACTTAGCCAAATTAACATGTTAACTAGAATAGAAGGTGGGGTTAAGTAAAGTTAATACACTTAGACAAATAAACATGTTTACTAGACTAGAAGGTGAGTTTAAGTAAAGTTAACACACTTAGCCAAATTAACATGTTAACTAGACTAGAAGGTGGGGTTAAGTAAAGTTAATACACTTAGCCAATTTGATATGTTAGCTGGACTAGACCGTAGGGTTAAGTAAACTTGAACACTTAACCATCAGATTGTGATTAAGGAATAGGGTTAAGTCTAAAACATGAAGGGATAATACTTAACCATTAATAAAATGTTAGTTAAAACAGATGGGCAAGGTTAAGTTAAAAAGGAACACTTAACCAATACAGGATGAATGAATAGGGTTAAGTAATAAGAAATACTTAACCAGTATAATTTGGTTTGTGGTAGGGTTAAGTCAACATGAATTACTGATAACACTTAACCAGTTTATCAGGATAAATGAAGAGGGTTAAGTGAGCTTGAATTGACTAATGACACTTAACCAATCCAAATGGACGAGAAAGAGAACTAAGTAGTAAACCTTAGTTAAAGGGATCTATGTAGTAAACTTTAGTTAAGAAAACAACGATTCTGGAAACTAAGTGGTAAACCTTAGTTAGCAAAACTAAGTAGTAATTCTTAGTATAACACGGGAAGGAGCGAACATCCGTCTGAGTAAAAAGAAGGCTCCAACGAATTGGGTTACGAAGCCCGAGGCTTCGAGGGGACGTGAGGGTACTCCTGGTATCCCTCTGTGAGGCTGCAGATGATCCTCCTGAGCTCACAGAGGTTAAGGTCTGCATTAGAAGAACCAGGGGTATGTCTTGGTTGCAATATATGGCAACCTAAAGACTAGGATGGACCAGCGTAATTCGGCGAGAAAACGGTAGCCCTGTGATAGCAACTCGTCGTCTACCAACCATCTTGAGTTAGTCGAGATACGTGAAGCAGAAAAGCGGAGAACTCCAAAAGACCATATACTTGCTATCTAGTTGTGGGTGAGGATGGCCATAGGTTAGTGGGGCATAGGGGGCCTACGTATAGTTCTCATTTTTCAAGGTGTGCCTTTCATTAGTTGAGGGAGGGGTCGAGTGGGACCATAGCCACTGGAATAAAAACAGACCTTAGCATCTGCATCGGCAGATTTCTAAAAGCTCCCGACCGAGTTCTGCTTTTCTTGATTTTCCCTGGCATAGGACTCGGGCCACATATTACAGGACATGTGCATCTAGACAAGCGATAACAATTCGATATACATGCGTGGGGAAGTATAGGAACATATACCACTCTAGGTAGTGTGTCCTAGACTTGGGGGCATCATTCGACAGGTAGCATAATCCCTAGTTGGACTTGGTGGCATAAACTCTGAATCCGAGAAGCGTTCAGCAGATAGCGTAAACTCTAGTTGAATCTAGAAAGCACTTGATAGAAAACCTAAGATTAGATCTAGGTAATAAATAATAAATGTATGTCTGAAGGCAATGGAAACTACAGGGATTGGGATCACGTTATCGTTACTAGTTGGGACACTAGTAGGTGGTGCAGAGATATAGAAATCAGTATAACAAGGAAATAGCGAAGCGGCGAAAGTATTAGAGCATATCCAGTTAATCTTATCTTAGCATATCTTGTGTTAATCTTGTCTAATCTTGTTGATCCTATCATCATGGTGTTATCTTGTATTCAGTTAATTCGTGTCGTTTTGTTTTTTCATGTTCACATGCTAGAAGTTATTAAACTTACTCAGGCTTTATGTCTGACTCTGTTTTTCTTTCGTCTTCTTTTCTTCCGTCCCCCCCCCCCAGGTTGTAAAGAAGGGATTAGTATAGCTCAGGTTAAGTTGGATTGTCACTCTTTCCCAGCTTGAAGATTTGTCGAATTTTTGCTTGGATTCTCCTTTCAGATGCTATGGCTGGCTCTTGCTACATTGGGGAATATAAATGTTGTTTTACGCTTCTTTATTTTGTAAGACAGATGATACTCTGATATTATAAAGAAATCGTTGTACAAACTATTTTATCAATAAAGCAAAGTTTTATTTTCCGCTGTTGTAATTTTTGTCTGTCTTGTAATTTATCTGCATCTTTTACCCTAAATGCTCCACAGAACTTAGTGCATTCCCTTTGTGAGTGACACTAACGGATATGGGGTGTTACACGTGGTATCAGAGCTGAAGGTTACCAGATTAGATAAAGGATTTGAAAAATTAATTCCAAAATGATTTTAAAAGAAGCATTTTCAAGAGAAAAGATTTGTTTTAAAGACATATTCCCCAAAGCCATACACACTATCTTCTCTTCCTCTGTTTGAATTCTTGTCTCCTTCTTTCTTGAGTCTCTGGGGCTCCTAGCTTTCTAGGAGGTAACCTCATCGATGGGCGAAGTCGCGCCTGACTTCCATCCATAGCCGTAGTTGTTTCACCTACGGCCAGTTTTCTTTCAAGCTTATAAGGTTTTCTGTACGATGGAAGCAGCTTTCGAGAGATTTGTCAACATGACTACACACGGAAGAGGATGAGGAATTCATGGATGTAGATTTAGCTCACAAAGGAGGAAGGAATTATAAAACCTAAGACAAGAAGAAGTTTCTTTACTATGGTGTAATAGGGCATGTAATTAATGGCAAAGGACAAGCTTTTCAGAAAGGCAAGTACCTACCTTCGCCACCAAGCGTACCTAGGAGAAAGGTAGTAAAGTTCTGTTGGAAGAGTCTAGTTTTGTTGTTCGTACTCTTTCCTTTGGCTTTAGCGCTTCACATTTGTTCATATCCACTTCCATAGTTGAGTCTCTGCACCATAGTACTTGTATAGTAGAAAGATCCCACTAGAGTCTCAATCCAATTGGTGGTCCGACCAGTTTATTTTTGGTTAATAGGGATTTGAGAATAGCTATCGAGTTTGCTTATATCATCTCACGTAGATCGTCTAAATTCGGAGGAGTTATTCCTTGGGTGCTTGTCTGATATTGGTTTAGGCCTTTGGGGCTTGTACTTGAGGAATGTCGAGTTCGACTAAGATGGTTTGCGTGAGAGATGAATAGTTGTGGCATGCACTCTAAAAAGCACGTAGAGACCTTTCGACCCTTATAGTTATGGCATGATGGATAAGCTAAGAGGAGAGACCTCTGATCATTCTAGTATATACACTCAGTATCATGGTTGACATTTGTTAATTTTGGAAATGGAGGTCTGAAACTTCACAATCGTGAAGTTAAATTAGTTAAGATACAGTGGAGTAAAGCTCAAGAAGGCTAGATACTAGCATCATACCCTTTTTCCTTAAGGGTGCATCCTTGATTTCTTTTAGGAGCTTTACGCATAATTGTCTCTCTCTTTCCAAAGTATATCCCCTAGGTCGTATCTTCGATCCTTAGGTAGAAGCCAATGGATGTAAACATGTATTTGAAACATGTTATGGTTGATGGTTGCAAGTGGTTGCTAATGGTTGCTCGTGAATGCATATGCATACGTATTAGGCACTAGATCAGTTCGGACACTTTCATATTGCATTTACAGATATGTATTTGTTTGTAAGTTGAACTTGATATGTTATCATATGGTTGTTGCATATGGATGAATGGCTATGCACACATGTAGTATTTACATAACTAGGGGTGCTTGCATACATGATTGGACGCATGGCACTGACATGATTCACATTAAGGAAGTCAACTGAATCAGTAGACCGCCTGATTTTGCATTAGATAAAGACATATACACACACTATGCATATGAACATGAAAGCATTAGAAATATTTTAAGGACAATGAATGCCTGTGATTGAATGGTTGAGTAGATGGGTGATTGGATGGTAGGACACATTCTCCCTAACTTGAAGATTTCGGGGACGAAATCCTTTTAAGTGGGGGAGAATGTAACACCCCGTAATTCTGTAACACTAGGATTCACAAATCAAGGCAGAATTAAATTTTAAAATCAAAATCAAGGGAAACGGGTTACTCCATTGCGTTCGTCTCGGAATTCTACATGAAAATGCGTCCGAGTTTGCAAGAATCGGAGTCCGTATGAAGGAGATATGACCCTCCGAAGTTTCAGGAATTTTCAGAACAGAAAACAGCTCGAAATTCGAATTCGAAATTCGAATTCAAACCCAGAAGCGGGCTGGGCGGGAAAATTCCTGCCCAGGACCCATGTCGACTGGGGAGTCGACTGGGTAGTCGACCCCTCTCTGACCAGGTCGACTGACAAGTCGACCTGGGTGTCGACCTAGGTACAGAAACCCACTTTTGGGCCTAGGTGCATTCTGATGTACCTGGCCTCGTTTTCTGCCTAGATTCGTCCCCCTAATCCTATGTAAACAGCCTCTGGCCTCATTCTCTCTACATCATTTCATTCTATCCTTATGCTGCCTCTGAAAAAAATGTAAAAATAAATAAAAATAAGAAAATAATACGAAAATCCAAGACAAGGTTATGTTGCTCAAGTTTGTCAAGAAGAGATTCAAATCAAGATTAAAGCTTCAAGATAAGAATCAAAGGCTAACTCAAACGGTTTCGAGCAACGTCGCACGAATCATAGCAACGCTATCTTTCTATTCTAAAAACCGATCAATGTAAGTCGGTTACTTTTTAGATTTGAACGTTTTCACTATTCATGACATGAAATTAAAGGAATAAAAGAATATGCCAAATCTCTCTATTCGAATCAGTGCTTATATCTTTGGACCTAATTAAGAACTATTATGATTCGATGACCAATAAGACTGTGACTATGAAACTATGGACCTTAAAACCATATGCCTCTTTGACTATGAACATTGCCTATGACTATGAACATTGCCTATGACTGTGACTCATGGCTATGAGAATTATTTCCTTGACTATGAAAACAAGCATATTCCTTTGATTAGGAAACATAAACTATTGCCTATAACATAACAAGAACAACTGTGATTAAACACCTATGATTCATGACTAGGAAAGTGTTGCTTAAGTTTTGTGAATGTGAAATTGGGTCTAAACCTGATTATCTATTCTGTCTATTCTTGGTTTTCTTTGGTTTTTGATCTTGGGAATTTACCTATTAAGTTAGGTCTACCCATGTTCTTGAACCTACGCCGTTATTCAACCCTTTTTATGTCATAAGATTTTTAGACCTATAGGCCTTCGATGTTTTAGATCAATTTCAATGTAATTCGTTAGGTCTGTAATTAGTAAATTATCATTTTATGCCAGTTATTATGTCTATCTTTTTCATGGCATCTTCGGTTCATTCCCTATTTTCTACGAATCTAGATTTATCTAAAATCTAGATTGAATTACGATTATACGAACGATGGGAATACGATTTGGGAAAAATATGAAATTTACTAAAAATGTAGTTATAAACTTGGAAATTGGCATGAATTGGGAACATGTATTATGGCATGTTCATAAAAATGCAAATTGGATAAATTTGACATAAATTATAGGATGTGTAATTTGAATCTAGTATTGACTTGTAAATCTAGCATTTACATGAACTGTGAACTAGAATAATAAGTCTAGTTTGACATGAACTGTAATTAGAATGTTAAATCAGAATTGGATTAGCTAATTTGGCATAATAAGTATAGTGGCATAAATTTGAAATTGGCCATAATTGCGAGTAATTGTCATGTTTGGCAAAAATCATGGTTAGTGACACTTAATTTGGTATAGTTTAAATACCAAAAAGCATAAATATGATATAGAGGCGGAAATGGGCCATAAGAATAAATGTTGACAATTTACATTAAAAGAGTAATTAGGAAATAAGTAAATTAGGAATGATTTACTTATAGAATTTTTCCTAAATGAGAAAATGTAAATTTAGACAAATTAAAGGTTTATTAACGACATCTCTTTTAATAATACACCAGAAAGTAATCGCAACAATATCTGTCTAATGTGAGTGGTCGCGGCTTTAATTTATTTAGTTAAAGCTAGAACAAGAATGGGAGGGTTAAGTCCATAGGAACACTTAACCAACTTAACACAGTTAAGATAGAATGGGAGGGCTAAGTCCATAGGGACACTTAACCAACTTAACATGGTAACAAGACAAGATTTGTATGGGTTAAGTAACTAAGAAAACACTTAGCCAAATTAACATGTTAACTAGACTAGAAGGTGGGGTTAAGTAAAGTTAATACACTTAGCCAAATTAACATGTTAACTGGGGTTAAGTAAAGTTAATACACTTAGCCAAATTAACATGTTAACTAGACTAGAAGGTGGGGTTAAGTAAAGTTAATACACTTAGCCAATTTGATATGTTAGCTGGACTAGACCGTAGGGTTAAGTAAACATGAACACTTAACCATCAGATTGTGATTAAGGAATAGGGTTAAGTCTAAAACATGAAGGGGTAATACTTAACCATTAATAAAATGTTAGTTAAAACATATGGGCAAGGTTAAGTTAAAAAGGAACACTTAACCAATACAGGATGAATGAATAGGGTTAAGTAATAAGAAATACTTAACCAATATAACTTGGTTTGTGGTAGGGTTAAGTCAACATGAATTACTGATAACACTTAACCAGATTATCAGGATAAATGAAGAGGGTTAAGTTAGCTTGAATTGACTAATGACACTTAACCAATCCAAATGGATGAGAAAGAGAACTAAGTAGTAAACCTTAGTTAAAGGGAGCTAAGTAGTAAAACTTAGTTAAGAAAACAAAGATTCTGGAAACTAAGTGGTAAACCTTAGTTAGCAAAACTAAGTAGTAATTCTTAGTATAACACGGGAAGGAGCGAACGTCCGTCTGAGTAAAAAGAAGGCTCCAACGAATTGGGTTACGAAGCCCGAGGATTCGAGGGGACATGAGGGTACTCCTGGTATCCCTCTGTGGGGCTGCAGATGATCCTCCTAGGCTCACAGAGGTTAAGGTCTGCGTTAGAAGAACCAGGGGTATGCCTTGGTTACAATATATGGCAACCTAAAGACTAGGATGGACCAACGTGATTCGGTGAGAAAACGGTAGCCCTGTGATAGTAACTAGTCGTCTACCATCCATCTTGAGTCAGTCGAGATACGTGAAGCGGAAAGGCGGAGAACTCCAAAAGACCATATACTTGCTATCTAGTTATGGGTGAGGATGGCCATAGGTTAGTGGGGGCATAGGGGGCCTGCGTATAGTTCTCATTTTTCAAGGTGTGCCTTTCATTAGTTGAGGGAGGGGTCGAGTGGGACCATAGCCACTGGAATAAAAACAGACCTTAGCTTCCACATCGGCTGATACCTGAAAGCCCCCGACCGAGTTCTGTGTTTCTTGATTTGCCCTGCCACAGGACTCGGGCCGCACATTACAGGACATGTGCATCTAGACAAGCGATAACGATTCACGATACATGCGTGGGGAAGTATAGGAACATATACCTCTCTAGGTAGTGTGTCCTAGACTTGGAGGCATCGTTCGACAGGTAGCATAATCCCTAGTTGGACTAGGTGGCATAAACCCTGAATCCGAGAAGCGTTCAGCAGATAGCGTAAACTCTAGTTGAATCTAGAAAGCACTTGATAGAAAACCCTAGATTAGATCTAGGTAATAAATAATAAATGTATGCCTTTATAAATGTATGCCTGAAGGCAATGGAAATTACAGGGATTGGGATCACGTTATCGTTACTAGTTGGGACACTAGTAGGTGGTGCAGAGATATAGAAACCAGTATAACAAGGAAATAATGAAGCAGCGAAAGTATTAGAGCATATCCAGTTAATCTTATCTTATCATATCTTGTGTTAATCTTGTCTAATCTTGCTGATCCTATCATCATGGTGTTATCTTGTATTCAGTTAATTCATGTCGTTTTGTTTTCCCATGTTCACATGCTAGAAGTTACTGAACTTACTCAGGCTTTATGTCTGACTCTGTTTTTCTTTCGTCTTCTTTTCTTCCGTCCCCCCCCCTCCCCAGGTTGTAAAGAAGGGATTAGTATAGCTCAGGTTAAGTTGGATTGTCACTCTTTCCCAGCTTGAAGATTTGTTGATGTTTTGCTTGGATTCTCTTTTCAGATGCTATGGCTGGCTCTTTCTACATTGGGGAATATAAATGTTGTTTTATGCTTCTTTATTTTGTAAGACAGATGATACTCTGATATTATAAAGAAATCGTTGTACAAACTATTTTATCAATAAAGAAAAGTTTTATTTTCCGCTGTTGTAATTTTTGTCTGTCTTGTAATTTATCTGCATCTTTTACCCTAAATGCTCCACAGAACTTAGTGCATTCCCTTTGTGAGTGACACTAACGGATGCGGGGTGTTACACTATCTAATGCAAATGATCAGGCCTGATTGATCTTTTTAAGCAAAATATGTCTAGTGCCATGAATCCAACATGTATGCAAATAGTCCTAGTCACATGAACACTATATGTGTGCACAAACATCCATCCATATGCAACATCCACATGATAACATATTCAATTTCATCAACGTACAAGTATAAACATTCATGCATATGCAATATGAGATGTGACTGAGCCGATCTAGTGCCTAATGCGTGTTCATGCATCCACGAGCAACAACTAGCAACCACTTGCAACCATTTGCAACCATCAACCATAACATGTCTCAAACACATGTTTACATCCATTAGTTCCTACCTAAAGGTATAATCGAATGATAGAAGCAAGTAAAGAAAAACTTTGTACCCTAAACACTAGCCCAAAACCAATATATATGATTCTAGGAAACCAAGCATGATAAACTCCTTTTAGGTCGCAAGAAATCCCTTCCTAAAACCAACCCATATCCTATAAAGCCCAAAAAAAGTTTAGTCAACCCAACGGACACCCTCAAACCCCAACATATATCACAACCAGATGAGTCATACTCCTTATGGGGTTTGCAACAGAAATAAGATTGAGAATAGGACCGAGAGGATATACATAAAAGATAGCATGCAAGTAAGCTCAACAGGAAAAGAGGGATCAAGGATATACTCTTAAAAAGAGATATGATGCGCGTGTCTAGTCTTCAATCTTCTAAGTCACATTTCCTTGAGCTTAACTCCATTGTGCTTTGACCGTCTTTAACTTCACAATTTTGTAGTTTCTTAATTCTTGTTTCCAAAATATGAGTTGGAACTCATTCCACTGTCGCCTCTCGTTCCACTTTCGCTTATTCTTTTTCTAGTATACCTGATTCAAACATAACTGCGTACTCATGGTTTCATGCAAGCTCCCCAAAATTCACTAGTGAATCTTGGATCTCATTCACTTACTAGAAGGTATTCCACATAAATGAATTATCTCTTGAAAATAAACAAATGCCAACCATATTGCCAAGTGTACTTACTCAGGTGATTTTCTATAACTCATGCATAAGCGAAATGAACCATCCACCTTAGTGGCGAACACTACTCGAGCAGATTGATAAATGTATCAAGAAATTCTAGGTAACTAAGCATGGCAGAACCCTAAGGGTTATACTAGACTTCGAGGGTATTACCAACGCAAGTCAAGAGTCTAACCACCCTCTTTTCATACTCGAGAATGTTATCATTTCTAGATAACTACTCCATCCCTAGAAACAACCCATAGCCCAAAATCATAAGCATTACTTCTAAACTCAACACTTAGCATAGACATTCTCAAATCCAAACAAGTCATGAATAAATGAGTTGATTCCCCAACAGGATTTGAGTCGAAAATGGGACTCTCTACTACGCTAGTACTAAGGTGCAAAGACTCAACTATCGAAGCAGAATTAAAAAGGATGCGATGTACAAAAACAAAGTTCTCATGGTATGATAGAAAAGAAAAGCTAAAACAGAAACGTTACCACCTCTTCTTAGGTACGCTAGTAGTGAGTGCATACAATTTCCCTCTCGACGATCTTGTCCTTTGCCCTTGTCCTTGTCCTCTAATACTTAACTACATGTCCCTTTTTTACCATACTAAAGATACTCTCTCTTGTCGTGGGTTTTATTATTCTTTCACTTTGGCCTCTTTCCTTTCACCTTTTCCTCCTTCGTGGATTAAGCCATATCAAAAAGTTTCTCATCCTTAGGCTTGTGTTCATTATCCTCGTTCTCTCTATCCTTGTATAGCGTGTTGACAAGTTTCTCGAAAGCTATCTCCATCGTATGGCAACCCTACAAAGCTTGAAATAAGATTAGATGTAGATGGAATTACTGCGGCTACAGATGGAAGTTGGGCACTTCTTTGCCCTCCTACATGTGTCGTACACCTACAAAACTATGGTGAAAAAGGAAGAGAGAAGAAACTTAAGGAGAGAATCAAAAGATAGTGCATATGGCTTTGGGGAATATTCCTTTCGTAAAACAAAACTTTTCTTAGAAAAATGCTTCTTTGTAAACGTTTGGAAAATGATTTCAGAAGGTTTTAAAAACTTTTGCCCAGTCTGGTAACCTTCTGCTCTGATACCAAATGTAACACCCCACCTCCGCTAGGGTCACCCACAAAGGGAATGCACTAGATTTGGTGGAGCATTATCTAGGTAAACATACACAGAAATATTACAAGACAGAACATATAAAATAGCGGAAGAAGAACCAAATTTCATTGCTTTAAAATCTAGAAAGGTCTAAAGCCTTTTACATCAAAATGCCATTAAATCCATTACATCGAAAACTGTCTTGCAATAGTAAAGAAGCATGAAACCATAGTCATAAATCATTCCCCAAGTAAAACAGTAAACCAGCCATAGCCAAGAAAGGTCCAAGCCATATATGATGATCTTGAAGTAGAAGAAGTCCAAACTAAGTAGTAGTGTTTCCTCCCTGAGAACCTAGGAAGGGAACGGAAGAAAAAGAGGCGAAAAAAAATGGGTCAGTCATAAAGACTGGTAAATCCTAGTGACTTTCAGCATAGAAACAAGTAAAGATAACATGACATGTATAAACTAAAACTAAACATAAGGATGATGACAAGATAGGCAAGTTAAACTAAGATAACAAGATCAACTATGCTAACCAGATAAACTATGGTAGCAAGATAAACTATGCTAACCAGATAAACTATGGTAGCAAGATAAACTATGCTAACCAGATAAGCTACGTATAGCATCGCATGTTTAACATTCTCTGCACCAGTACTAGTATAATAGAATTAGGTGTTATCCTAATGTCCAAACAGAAACGGAAACAGAAACAGGGTGATCTTTACAGAAATAGTAATGGGCTTTTACCTCCCTAACAGAAACAGAAACAGAAATGGGCCTTTACCACCTGTACTAGTAACCCAACCCATGTCATGTAATAACTATGAAATGAACCCTTGCCCAATATCATGAAATGACCCGTTACTTGGTCCCACGAAACGATCTATTAATCGATCGGCTCCCTACAAGTTCTAGCTCGTCATGTGTCTGTGTCATCTGGCCCAATCATGAAATGTAGTCACCTGTGCTAGGTCCACCATAGGGTGTATCAAGCCCTAGGGTGCCAAACACCGACACGAATCAAGCCCGCACAGTGTAAACCTAGTGTTGCCCAACACCTGCTTTTTCAACTTCGGACTACGTGCACGACCATAGTCCGCCTGAACCTACAATGGCGCACCTACTCAGTCGTCGTTCTGGTTGCTTACAATCAGCCCAGTAATCGTGCCCCACCCTGCCTAGTTCCAGGGTACCATGATACATCTAGTGGGTTACTGCTGAAAAGGGCCGCGTAACTAGGGTTTCTGTCCAGCAGGTTAAGTGTTGTCATTTAAATTCGAGACTTAACCCCATTAGTCTAGCATGTCAAGTTGGTTAAGTGTGGTCATTCAAGTTCGTGACTTAACCCATCTACGTGTCGTGTCAAATTGGCTAAGTGTTGTCGTTCAAGTTCATGACTTAGCCCTACGAATCATGTGTCAGGTTGGTTAAGTATATTCAAGCGGTTCATGACTTAACCCTACCAAATCATCGTGTCAAATTGGTTAAGTATATTTAAGCGGTTCATGACTTAACCCTACCAAATCCTCGTGTCGAATTGGTTAAGGGTATTCAAGCGGTTCATGACTTAACCCTACCAAATCATCGTGTCAAATTGGTTAAGTATATTCAAGCGGTTCATGACTTAACCCTACCAAATCATCATGTCAAATTGGTTAAGTATATTCAAGCGGTTCATGATTTAACCCTACCAATCATTGTGTCAAATTGATTAAGTATATTCAAGCAGTTCATTGCTTAACCCCACCAAATCATCGTGTCGAATTGGTTAAGTGTATTCAAGCGGTTCATGACTTAACCCTACCAAATCATCATGTCAAATTGTTTAAGTATATTCAAGCGGTTCATGACTTAACCCTATCATGTGGCATTCATTCATTAATGCACCCAACCTCTCACATCAGACCTGTTGTTGTGGTCACCGGATATGTCGGGCGGTTCTGGGCAGAATTACACCACAAGTCAGTCTGACCTTAGGTTTTCAAGTGCGATATGACCAACTACCGACATTGGATCCTATTGTTTGCAGTAATTGGAGTTGTCGGGCGGTTCCGGGTAGAATTACACTACAAACTCAACCCAACCTCGAGTTGGCCATTTTCAAGTTCATTCTAAGTGTCATGCCCATGTTCAAATTTCATGTCAAGTTTCTAAGCGAGTTTCATGTCAAGTTCTCATATCAAGTTTTCAGGTTTCCACTTATGCCTATTATCAAGTTCATGATTTATATTCATAACCAATTCGTGTTTTCCTAACCTACCCAATTCATATTCCCATCGCATGTAAACGTGAATCGATCTAAATTACAAATAGATCCAGGTCCAAAATAAAAGGGAATAACATCCTAACTATGATAGGCAAAAGAACGAGCATAAGGTGATAAATCTGGCATAAAGCTTGGGATAATTGGTTACAACATCACTGGCATATAGAAAATAATAGGCTTTCAAATCTAGCATAATAAGGTGATAGTCATGATAAAAATTGACATAAAAGAATAGGCATGCAAAAGCAAGCCAAATACAAGTATAATGGATCAATGCTCTTGGTGTACAACATGGTTTTCAACTATAGTGTTATGAAAAATCAACTATTATAGTCAATTGGCCACAATAGTCATAGTCATAGTGAATCATAAGTGATTAATCACAATAGTCATGAATAATTATCCAAAATAGTTCTAGGGAACGACCCTAAATAGTCATAGGCAATTAACTATAATAGTTTCAAGGTCATGGTCATAGACAATAGTCTTCTGTTCATAATCATAGGCAGTAATTCATAGTCACGAGTCATAGGTGATTAGCCACAATTGTCCTTGTCATAGTCATAGGCAATAGTCTTATGTTCTCAGTTATAGGCATAGGCATAGTCTTTGGCCATTAACAATAGCTTCAATGCCATAGGCATGATAATATTTGATTTACAACATGAATAGGCCCAAGTTAATTTTCATAGCAGTATTCCCAAAAGTCAAGGTCCAAGAATAGGTATGAATCAATTATCATACATGGGTCCAATTCCAATTGATAACATGAATAAGTCCAAACTGATTTCATAGCAATATTCCCAAATTCAAGATTCAAGAGAGGATAGGGTGAAGACTGAATTAAAAAGTCTTTTCCATCAAGTCAAGATCCAAGAATTCATCTTACAATCTAGCGTTTGAATAATAAACTAGGTCCAACAACATTAATGGGCATGATTCAATCGATAAAAAATAACCCAAAATCATAGATTCAAGAAGAGACAAGAACAAATCCAAATAGATAATCAAGCTTAGGTCTAATTTCATTTTATTCCATGTACATATTAAATTTAACACGTTCCAATCTCAAAGTAACTAGAATTAATAGAGCGTGGATCGAGAATTAGAGTGCAGAGATTTGATTCTGGAAACGATTATTGCAGTTGTTGAATCTCTATTTGTTTAGTCTTGTTCTAGTTGAAAACCCCTAATTTGCAATTCCTAGATGTTGTCTTGACGAAGAAGAAGTAGTCTCTTTTAATTTAAATATTATCATTTTGATTTCCACAGAGGTAGCATAAGGACAGAATGAAATGGTGTAGAGAGAATGAGGCTAGGGGGCTGTTTATATAGGTTTAGGCAGACGAATCTAGATAGAAAACGAGGTCAAATACATCAGGATGCATCTGGTTCAAAAAGTGGGTTCGGGAGGCAGGTCAACCCCCAGGTCGACACTATGGTCGACCTGGTCTGACCAGGTCGACCCTATGGTCGACCTGGTCTGGTCAGGTCGACCCCCAGGTCGACCTGGGCTCTGGGCGTGAATTTTCCCGCCCAGCCCGCTTCTAGGTCTTGAATTCAAATTTGAATTCGAATTTCTGAGCTATTTTTGATTCCAAAATTTCATGAAACTTCTAGAGGTCATGTCTCCCTCATACGGACTCCAATTTTCGAAAACTCGGACTCGTTTCCAAGTAGAATTTCGAGACGAACGCAATGGCGCAACTCGTTTCCCATTATTTTCATTTTCAAAATTTAAGTATACCCTGATTTCTAGTTTCAACATGTTATTAAAATTCGGGTTGTTACACTTCCCACAATGGCCTCTTAGCAGAATTCAATAAATCAAAATAAAAATTCACTTCTGTCGTTGTTCTTCAACATTTCCAGTCACACCGTCGCCTTGCTCAATGTTAGGAAACATTGATCTTGCTGCATCTTGCACCATATTTTCTATCGAATTCGGCATTGTGTTATCGTTCATCATTGTACTATCGTCCTCTACCACTACAGTGTTAGACGTAGGTTGAGCAAGTTCTCCATGACAATCCCATAAGTGATAATTCGACACAAAACCAAATTTATACAGATGTACTTCTACTACATCTGGCTTCCAATGCTTCCAATGTCTGCACTTACTACACGGACAACGAATGTCTACGTTATTCCGATTATTAGATTTAGTGAATCTAATAAATTCTTGGACTCCATTACAAAAATGTTCCTTTATCGACCCTTTCTTACCGTTTCGGGGTTGATACATCCAACTGTGATCACGAAAATAATCGAACATTTTCCTCATTTGCAACTAATATGTTAAAAAGTTCGATCGAATGTAACACTTTATACTATTTTAAATCTTGCAAAATTTCATTTATAACTATTGCATGTTTTCGGTTTTATGTTTATTTCTTTTTTACTTTGAAGGCCGATTTACCTACTTCCCATTACAAATATAATAACGTAAGCATATTTTATAAATCATTTCAGGTTAAGCAGTTCAACAAAATTTCGGCAGCACTTCCCATTGGTCCTTGTATCGTACACAAATGCATGTACACAGTGAACAAAAAGGAAGTGCCATCGAAACTTTGTTAACCGTTTAAACTGAAATGATTTATAAAATATGCTTACGTTATTATAATTGTAACTTGTCCAATACTAGGACAAATCCAACGAACATTGTATCAGATGAATATTGATTTCTGTTTTTGTGTAAAAACGAATACCCATATAACGATCATATACAACACCTGTCGGACAATGCGAATTTAATCTAAGGGGTTCACATAAGTAGTCAAAAAAACATTCAACCTAAGTTTGAACCAAAAAACAATACAAGTGAAAAAGTGCGCTTTTGCGCTTTGGGATTTTTTGCGCTTCACTAATAGGTGCGCCTTAAACTTCAAAAAATCTCCTTAGTTGCGCCTTGCGCCTTTTTCCATCTACGGTCGTGTATTAACTAAATAACGTCTATATAATATTTTTCAGTACTTTCAATTTGTAAAATAACATGCCATTGAAAATTATGAAGTATAAATTTGTTTTAGTTATTTTTAGTTTAAGTATAAATTATGAAGTTAATTTTAGTTAATTAGTTTTAATTTTTGAAAGATAAACTAAGCTTTAAGTTTCTTAATATTATAGCAACAAATTTGTCAATTTTAGTTTTGTTAATATTATAGCAACGAACTAAGCTTTCAAGTTTGTCAATTTTAGTTAATATTATATAGCAACAATTTTTTTTTTGAATATTGCAAATGCATTCTTCAAATTTGTTTAGACCGACTATTGTTGCATCCTATGGTGACATAATTAATAGTGCATGCATAGAGGGACATTATTACACCGTTTCAATAGTTATAATCAAGTTACTACCGCTAAACAATCACATTTACTTCATTTTTTCTCAAATGATCGTACAATACAATCAACCTACAACACAATCAATGTGAGCCCAATTACATACATGGTAATCGTCGTTTTCATGCTCTTAAATCAAGTACATATGTGATAATTAACGTTTTCAACCTCCTAATCAATCACACTAATTCCCAAATCAATCTATAACATAATCAACATCTATGCATCTCACAAGACAACCAATTTCATTTCCATAAACATTCAATAAACAAACCCATCATATGCAAATTAACCCTAATTATCCCTAATTAAACATAGAATTGGGATTAGAAGACATACCGGAGCAAATTGAGATGATTGGAACGGAGTTTGGGTGGGTGAATTCGGAATCACAGAGAAGGGCGACGGTAAGGTTTTGGGTTTTCCTTTAATAAAGCTGAAATGATTAGGGAAGAAGGTCTTGATCGTTATTTGATTCAAATTGAGCGACAGCCACTTTTTTATCCGTCGCTAGCCGTCGCCCCCTCCCCCTGTAGCAAAAAGTTACGATTTCTAAAGCTAAAAATGTAAATATTACGAAAATACCCTTCATATTGGAAAAGTGGAAAACAATAAGAAAAATTCAGAAAATTATGAAATGAAAACTAATAAAAGAATTATTCGAAAATAATAATTATTAAAGTTTAAAATGCCAAAATTACGAAAATGCCCTTCATGTTGAAAAAGACGAAAAAAGGGAAAATTTCGAAAAATCAAGAAAATCTTGAAAAAATAATATTTTTTTTCACTTTTCCCAATAAGAAGGGCATTTTCATAATTTTGGTCTTTTTTGCTTTGAAATTCATTATTTTCGAATACTTCTTCTTTTAGTTTTCATTTCATAATTTTCGGTATTTTTCGAATTTTTCTACTTTTTCCAAAATAAAGGGTATTTTCGTAATTTTAGCATTTTTAGGATTAAAAATCGTTATTTTAAAATAATTCTTTTTTTAATTTTCATTTCGTAATTATCTGGAATTTTTTCATTTTTCCAAAAAAAGGTATGTTCATAATTTTACCATTTTTAGCTTCAAAAATCGTTATTTTAAAATAATTCTTTTTCTACTTTTCATTTCGTAATTTTTTGGATTTTCTGAAATTATTTCATTTTTTTTACTTTTTCCAAAATAAAGGGTATTTTCGTAATTTTAGCATTTTTAGTTTTAAAAATCGTTATTTTAAAATAATTCTTTTTTAACTTTTCATTTCGTAATTTTCTGGATTTTCTGAATTTTTTTCATTTTTTTCACTTTTTCCAATATGGTGAGCATTTTCGTAATTTTGGTTCTTTTAGCTTAAAAAATCATTACTTTCGAATACTTCTTTTTTTAATTTTCATTTCATAATTTTCTGGATTTTCTGAAATCTTTTCATTTATTTTTTTACTTTTTTCAAAATAAAGGGTATTTTGATAATTTTAACATTTTTATTACTACTTACCTGTCGTATTTGATGATGGGCTTGGCCCAATTAACGGTAGGAAATAAATTTCCTGTGGAAGTTCCAAATCCCATCCCGTGTTTTCCATATCTAGGTGGAAGGAATTCCTTATATTTGTATCTTATCTGGAGAAAGACGGAAATCGAAATTGTTGGAAATAACTAGAAGGAATTCTGTGGAAATCGAAATAATAGAAAAAAAACCCAGAGCTAAAATTTACATTTTCAACATTGATCATTGTAGACTGAAAACAATAATGATATGCTAGAAAGAAGGACTGCAACTGATGCTACAAGAGTATCAACAGAGTTTTACATTCATTTTGAGTATAGCTTTGCAGCAATAAAGAAGTTTGAAGATATCTCAAGAATTATAAGCACTATAAATTATTTTTCATGCTTGCGGTATTTCTGCTTTACTATTCACAAATGACTTTTAGCTTTACATCTGTCAAGTTATCTCTAAATAACAAGATCTTGTTTTTGCCTCAGAACTTGCCTTACTTCTGAACATGGAGGAGTTAGTGTAGGGAGAATAAGTTTGATCTGATTCTGGTTTGTTAGATTGTTAATAACACTTTCCCATTGGTGTCTACTATTGGTACTTGAAATGTTGGTGTGTTCGCCGCACTCGGTCTCAAGATACATTCTTTAGTTGATCTTTCTACTTCAAGTCTACATCATCTCAATCTCTCCTTTTGGGTTAATGAAACATTACCTCTTCTATTTTAAGATAGAAATCTTCAAATTAATAAAAATATTCTTTTTAGTTCACTATTATTGGTATGCAAGGCCTGTGGTTCTAAGAAACTTATCGCTCATCTTACTTGTTTCAGTTATTGTTGGCATTTATAGTTTAGAGAGCTACATAGTTTGTTCACAAAACCAATGGGTTGATGTGAACTATAACCTCTTAGTATTTATCCAGGATCTTTGTTGAATATTTCCCGATGTGGGACTTATATTTTCAACACTCCCTTTTCACATGTGGCGTATTTGAGCCATCTACGTGATCATCATAGTTATTTTATTTTATTTGGATGGAGTGACGGACATATGGCGGTTAAGCGCATATGTACTGGTTGAATTAATTCAAATCCTAGAGTCTGATACGAGAGTTGACATTTATAGTTTAGAGAGCTACATAGTTTGTTCACAAAACCAATTGGTTGATGTGAACTATAGCTGTAATAACCCGGAAAATACGAGCCAATTTAAAAAAAAATTGGTTATTTTAATGAATTTGAAGTAATTGAATAAAATATTTCAATTAAATAACGAGTTAGAAATAATGCGATAGTTTAAAATTTTGAATTTGAACTTTGACTGAACGTACAGTATGCAAACTAAAACGGATTTTAGCGAAACCAAAAATATTTAAATCTGTTTAAGAATATCTTTCTAATGAATCTGAAAAATTGAAATTTCATAGCGGGAAACAAAAGTTATGGCCAGATGAATATTCAGAATGGTCTTTATGGAATAAATATAGCCCTTGAAAATTGACATTTTGCAAACGGCCTCCGTTTTCGACGAAACCACTTTTGTTGGATCCGGGATGTCAATTTATTGCATGGTTTCAAATTCCATAATTTTTGGAATTAATATGTGAGCAAGGCAAAGGAAAATGTGTTTGGTTGATTTCAGTCAAATTGGATCGACCAGAAAATGGCCATTTTTCAAACGGTCTCATAATTAGACGAAATCAGTTTTGTTGGGACCGCATCATCCCAACATAGCTAGATAAATTTTTCCGGAATTTTGGGAATAAGTATGTGGCCCCGGCAAATTAAAATGTACATTCAAAATAGAATTTGAATGTTTTATATTTTAATTTGAAGAATAACTGACATTAACAGTTGAATGGGCCTACAAAACATATTCCATTGTGTCTAGGATGGGGGTATTTAGCTACGGGCGACAGTCGTTGGGTTTGAAATGGAGTTCGTATGGAAAACTCTAATTTTTGAAATAATATATATATCGGCCAATAGGAATTATCCATTCATTAAATTAATTTTATAGAAAAACAGAAAAACCCCCGCCTCTCTCTCTCATCAACGATGGAAGTTGTTCTTCCGTTCCCAGCCAATTTCCGGCGAATCCATCACGAATTACACCTCGCCTGTTTGCAACTTTTTGAATCTCTCTTCCTCTTCAAATCTATACCTGGCACACCCCCTATCGTCGCTCCTACTTCGAGAACCACCTCTCAAAACATCCGGTCTTCAAGCTGCCGCCCAGCCGCCTATCCTCCTCCGAGTTCACCCCTCCTCCACGCACAGGTGCACCACTCCAGCCTCTTCGCTGTGGTGAAGGCCGATTGTTCAATCGTTGCACGGATTTGGCGCTAGATCGAAACCTAGTTTCGAATAATTTCAGAGGGTAACTGCCTTTGTTTTTAAAACTGAATATAACACTTTTCAGTGTTGCAAATAATGATTTTCAAATAAAAATCATATCGTTTTGCTTTGATGAAATTCGATGAAACATGAAACATTGGACTCGTAGCGACATCATCTACATTCTAGAAGAAGCTAGAACGTCTTTCGAGCTCGCTACAAATTCAGAAGGATTAAAATCAATGTGAGACATCTAAATTCAATATGGAATGGAAATGCATTGTATAAATTATATGAGTGAAATATAAATTATATATGTGTTGTACACCACATGTATGAGCGTTGCATAAGTTATATGAGCGATGTATAAATTATACATGCATTGTAAAAAATCATATATGTGTTGAAATGGAAATGAGATATATTTATATATGTATATACTCCCCTCATCCACAGACCATGGACGATATGAATTGATTGTGTATGACGTGAAATTGATTGATAATGCAAATGGTTGAAAATTAGTTGAAATGCGAATGGCTGGAAATAATATTTTGTGGTTGAAAGAAATTGTTTGTGGTTGAAACGATGGGAAATATTGTGGAAAATTCATATGATATGAAATTTGTCTTAGATCATTTAGATAAGCCCCTTATTGAACACCGTGAGGCCTAAGGTAGTGCGAGGAGCCGTACTCGGGACAGTGCCGGTTTTTAACCCCTACCATTATGCTGCCGAAATTTTCAGTAATGTCTATGTGTTTGAATTATTTTCATGTATTGAATTATATTCATGCATTGAATAAATTATTTAGATAATAAAATCACATTTTTATTATGCGTGTGAATTATATGAAGTATGCATGTATTGGATATTCATATGTTGAGATATTCATGCGTTGAATGACATTCATGTGTTGAATAAATTGTTTGAAAAGTAAAACAAATCATAGTTTTATCATGTATAGAGACTATATAAAATACTAGTGTTTTAAATAAATAATTTTAACTTCAAAAATATCATTTTTATCTTATGTATGAAGTATATAAAATATTCGTGTTTCAAATAAATTTTTTAACGATAAAAATACAATTTTTATTATATGTATGAACTAATTAAAATATTCATGTGTTGAAAAGAATTCATGTGTTAAATAAAAGGATTAGACAATAAAATTTACATTTTATTGTGAATATGAAGTGCTAAAAACATTCATGTGTGGAATAAATATTTTTGAACGATAAAAATATCATTTTTATCATGTATACGACCCGTTAAAAATACATATGTGTTGAAATATATTTTTGTTCGCCAAAAATATCATTTTATCCTATGTATGAAGTGTTAAAAATAACCGCATATCGAAACAAACATTTGTTCGCTAAAAATATTACTTATAGTTTAGTTCTGCATATATATACATGTGTTGAACAGGAATATGGATTAGCTGTTGAGTAAAGAATATATTTGTGTGCCCGACAAACAAGTAAATCTTAATGAGTTGGCCGCGCGATTTTATTATTATATAAACTCATGTGAATGCCATTGGATGCGGAGTGCTGGTTGTTCTATGTGAAATAATAAACGTCGCCATAGGATAGTAACAATTAATTTTGAACTACACTACATGGAACACTTCTTGAAGATAACATACCCTATCATATACCACATAAGCATTTGGAGCTTATGTGACAAGGTGGAAGATGTACCATACAAGGAGAAGCTTGTATGGCGATGACTATATTTCAGGTTGAACTGAAGACTGATATGGACTATATAAAATATAACGATAAATTGCCAAATTAATAAAAAAACAAAATGGGTCTGGAGAAGAAAATAAACACGTCTCTCTAGTCATTAAGGCACAAAAACCATTTATAGGGTGACGAGAATTTATTATCTGGAGTTATGATCTATACACACTCCCCTGTGGATACCGGAATATATCACTATAAACATGTGCATGCTTTTTGGGATTTATTGGGTGCCAAATACGGCCCATTAAATTTCCAAACCCCTCCCCGTACAAAGGAGGTTATGGCGAAATTTTCTGATATTTAAAGGCGTTAGTGAAATATTTGAAGTGAAAAACGATTTTGAAATCGTCGAATGAATTATATTTATATATACAATTATAAAATAAATAAAACGAATAACGACGCTGCTGTTCGTATTTTGGAATCGTAATTTCAAACAATTATATAGGGAAATCTAACCAACCGGATTTTCCTGGAACCAGAACCGTTAAGCTTGCTTTGGAAAAATCTTTCCAACGATATAAATGTAACAACCCGTAAAATGCGAGCCAGTTTGAAATTTTTATTTTGGCAATTTTAGCGAATTTTGATTATTTAAAATGAAATATTTTAAATAATATCGACGAGAAATTTATTTTGAATTGAAATTCGACGTATATATTATATACGTCGTCGTTAGAATATATAATAATTATATATAATTATAAAAGGAATAGAAAATGGCGCGGTAGTTCGATAATTCGATTTCTAATTTCAAATGAATATACAGAATTCGTTATAAGTCAGAATTGAACGAAACAAGAAATATTTGAATCTGATGAAGAATATCTTTCTAACGAAGTTAACAAACTGAGATTTCACTTTAGAAATGATAAGATATGTCCAGTTGAAAATTCAGAATAGTCGCTATGGAATTCAGGCCCTTAAAAATGGACATTTTGCAAACGACCTCGGATTTCGACGAAACCACTTTTGTTGGGTCCGTGATGTCAAACTATTGCTAGGTTTCAAATTTCATAATTTTTCGAATCAATATGTGAGCGTGGCAAAGGAAAACGCGTTTGACCAGTTTCAGTTGAATTTAATCGACTGGAAATTGGCCATTTTTCAAACGGTCTCAGAATTCAACGAAACTAGTTTTGTTAGGACCGTATCGTCAATACGAAGCTAGAAAATATTTTTCTGGAATTTTTCTAGTTAGTATGTGACCCCGGTAATTTGAAATGTACGTTCAAATTTGAAAATTAAATGTTTTATACTTTAATTTGAGGAATAACTGACTGTAACAGTCAAAATGGCCTACGAAACATATTCCATTGTGTCCGGGACGGGGGTAAGTAGCTAGGAGCGACATTCGTTGAGTTTGATTTGCTGTTCGTGATGATTTTTACTTTTAAAATGAATTAAATAATAATAATAAAAAAAAAAATCTCCCCTTATATCCTCTGGCCCCCCCCCCCGTTTCATTCGAACGGATAAAAAAAAAAAAAAAAAAAAAAAGAAACCTAAATCTAAAATCGCCGTCGCAGCCCCCCCCCCCCCACGACCGCCGACGTCCAAGGCGCGCCGCCACCCAAGACGCCCCTTCCTCCTCCCCTTCCCTTCGCCTGCGACGCCAACCCCCAACCCGCAGCCCCCTCCTGACGTCAGCGCACCTCCCCCTACCTCCAGATGAACCCGCAACCCCTTAGCGACCCTCCACAGCCTGCAGCCATTTCCGCCGCCTCCCCTCACCGCTCTGACCACTGACAGCGACGCCCCCCTCGCCGATCTCCTCCTCTGCCCCTCTTCTTTCTACCCGAAGCTCCCCTCTCGGTAAGTCTTCCTTTTCTTTTTATTTATTATTTTATTTTTGTTTATATAAACAGAAAAAAAAAACTGAAGAAAGAAAAAAGGGGATTAAATACTGTTTGAATTTTAAGAATATGAAAACTGATTTTCTTGTTTTACTTTAAAACTGAATTGTTTTTTTTTTTTTTTTTTTTTTTTTAAAAAAAAAAAAAGATTAAAAACAGTTGATTTTTAAAAGAGTTAAAAACTGAATTCTTAAAATCATAAAAACCAGAATTTTATTTAGTTTAAAACCAGAATTTTATTTAATGTTAAAACCAGAGAAGAGATTTTTTTTAAAATATTAAAGAACAGACTTTTAAAAATGTTAAAGACGAGATTTTAAAAAATGATTAAAAGTTGATTTTTACATTGTTAAAAAGAAAAGAAACTGAAATGGTCATTGATTCAAAAATACAAGCAATCTTGATTTGAAAATAAAAAGACATCACTTTTGAAAATATAATGGAGAATATAAAAATAGAATTTTTATATATTGAACTTCGATAGAAAAATAGAATTTTTATATATTGAACTTTGAACTAAAAATTCGATTTTTATATATTGAACTTTGAACTAAAAATTCGATTTTTATATATTGAACTTTGAAATAAAAATTCGATTTTTATATATTGAACTTTGAAATAAAAATTCGATTTTTATATATGGAACTTTGAAATAAAAATTCGATTTTTTATATATATAGTGGCCTTGGGCAACGAAGGTGACAAAAAGGCGAAACGACGAAGACTTCTGCAAATGAAGTGCCGTGGAGCTGGATAGCTATAGGTGAGAATTTCTCACCTTTCTATTTCTTTTCTAGATATATATTTATACTAGGATGCAGACGGTGCTTAGTAGCACCCGACACAACCGTCCACAGACCATGGACTTGTTTGTTTGACTGTTTGGTGATTGATTGCGATATTGGTTTGAATGTGGTTTGTGGTGTGAAAAATCGAATCGATAAATTGGTTAGGATTAGACGTGCGCCGTTATAAGGCGTAGGAGTAAGGCTAGGTTAGACCCTTACTCCAAATTTTGTGGTTTGCAAAATGAAATTGATTTGATTGATGAGTGAATGGCGTGGGCCTTCACTAGACCGGGGATAAGGCTAGGCCTTGTCCCGTTTCTAGTATCGTGCCGTTATGCCGCCGAAATTTTCTAAAATAAGTTAGAAAAATAAAAATAGCATTTTATTTAACGAATAAACTGAATAGAAATTGATATGTTAAAATAAAATGTGTTATCGTTAAAAATATAATTTTTAACGTGAATGTGAATAAATAAATATTCATTTACAAACCAGACGGTTTGTTTATGTACACCTATTTGAATGACGTTGATTGGGTCGATAAATTTTACACATCGCCTAACTGCACAAATAAAATATGTGTTTGATTGTTTGAAACCCCACACGGGTGTTAGGATGAAATTTGAAGTTCACTCATCCTGATTGATTAAATATGTCGATCGATTGATTGACAAGCTGCTATAAGCGTTAAATGTCTATATTTGATGCTTATACAGTGTAGTGCACTTTGGTTGATGGTTGATTATTCATCGTTGTTGATATATACATGTGTTGTAGAAAATCCATATAATTAACATTATATGGTAATTGATTGGGCCTCATTCCAGTTTCGAAAAAAGAAATATTTGAAATAGAAATATTTGAAATAGAAATATTTGAAATAGAATATTTGAAAATAGAAATATGTGAAGCCGTGAGGATTAGATTGACGCCATTTTGACGTGAACGATATTTATATCGATTTTATTCATTTTAAAATGAATATTGAAAAGTGATTTCGAAATCGAATATTTTGAAATGAAGTGAATTGAAAACGATTTCGAAATGAATTGAATTGAAAACGATTTCGAAATGAATTGAATTGAAAACGATTTCGAAATGAATTGAATTGAAAACGATTTCGAAATGAATTGAATTGAAAACGATTTCGAAATGAAGTGAATTGAAAACGATTTCGAAATGAATTGAATTGAAAACGATTTCGAAATGAATTGAATTGAAAACGATTTCGAAATGAATTGAATTGAAAACGATTTCGAAATGAATTGAATTGAAAACGATTTCGAAAGGAATTGAATTGAAAACGATTTCGAAATGAATTGAATTGAAAACGATTTCGAAACGAATTGAATTGAAAACGAATTCGAATCGAATTGAAAGCGAAGTGAAATAAATTCAAATTGAATTGAAATTTGAATTGAATAGAAATGGATTTTAAAACGAATTTATAAAGAAGAATTCAATTTTGATTTGAATTGAAAAGGAAGTTGAAATTGCTTTTGAAACGAATTTAAAACTATTTATGTAATTCGTTTTAAATAGAATCGACGAAATATATATTATATATATTATATATATAATATAATGGCCTGAATAGAACGCGCCGCGCCGCGGCAGTTCGTAAATTTCGACCATTTATTTCAAACGGACATTACGGGAGATCCGACCGTCGGATTCTCCTAAAACCGGAACCGTTGGGTTCGTATCGAAAAGAGCTTTCTAACGAATGTTAGAAATTTGAAATCTAACGGTTGGATTTGGAGATACGTCCAAATCAAATTGGAAAAAGGTCGCTGTAAGTGCAGTTCGATGGCCATTGTTGGAAATCGACTGTACGGGCCTTGATAAAATTATTAAAAATAGTAATAATTTGTGTAAAATCATAAGAAATGATTTGTGAAAGTTTGGGATGAAAAACTCCATATTTGAAAAGATAAAAATAGATTTTTATCGAAATGAACTAGTTTTGAACTAGAATTATAATTCTATTTATTTTTAAATAAATAAATTGAATTCGAAAAGGGTTTTTAAAATAACCAAAATTTCCAATGATTGCATTGGAGTGGATTTGAATCGAAATTGTCTTCGGAATATTTCGATGTTGGAATTCGTGATTATACAGGTGTTGTTATGGAAATTTGAAAGATATATATATTTATATCGTTATTTCCAATACGACATGTGTTAGTCGTAGAATTTGATATTGAATATAAGCCGATATATTTTCTATTCAGAGCCTTGTATTGAATATCGAATGTGATTTGGGTTTGTCGTGAATGGTGTCTTCACTAACACTGTTCTTGAACCCAGTTGAGAAAAGATTAAATCTTTTTATTTAGATTTAATGAAGTGTACCAATTAAATAATATTTAATTGGAATTGAATTGATATTGATTTTTGGGTTTATCGTGAACAGTGTTTTAAATAACACTTGTTCTTTAACCCGATAATTAATGAATGTGATTTGGGTTTGTCGTGAATGGTGTCTTCACTAACACTGTTCTTGAACCCAGCTGAGAAAAGATTAAATCTTTTGATTTAGATTTAATGAAGTGTACCAATTAAATAATATTTAATTGGAATTGAATTGATATTGATTTTTGGGTTTATCGTGAACAGTGTTTTAAATAACACTTGTTCTTTAACCCGATAATTAATGAATGTGATTTGGGTTTGTCGTGAATGGTGTCTTCACTAACACTGTTCTTGAACCCAGCTGAGAAAAGATTAAATCTTTTGATTTAGATTTAATGAAGTGTACCAATTAAATAATATTTAATTGGAATTGAATTGATATTGATTTTTGGGTTTATCGTGAACAGTGTTTTAAATAACACTTGTTCTTTAACCCGATAATTAATGAATGTGATTTGGGTTTGTCGTGAATGGTGTCTTCACTAACACTGTTCTTGAACCCAGCTGAGAAAAGATTAAATCTTTTGATTTAGATTTAATGAAGTGTACCAATTAAATAATATTTAATTGGAATTGAATGGATATTGATTTTTGGGTTTATCGTGAACAGTGTTTTAAATAACACTTGTTCTTTAACCCGATAATTAATGGGATGTGACTTTGGGTTTATCGTGAACCGTGTTTTAAATGACACTGATTCTTTAACCCAGTCACCGATTAAAACTAAGTGGAGTTTTAATGAATCTTTAATTAGATTGAAAAGATCGAGAATGGAGTATCACCAGTTTTGCTCCAGGCGATAGTTAAATCTTTAATTAGATTTGAATGTGAAATTTAGAAACTAACTGGCGGTTAGCCAAGCAGAATGGTTTTCTGGATATTGATCTGATGTTGGTTTCGGCCTTCGGGGTTAATATTTGGGGAATTATTCTCTTGATTAATTTACGGTTAGTGACTAATGAATTGGAATGAGGCGTATGTTGTGTTTGTGTAACACTTATTTAAATATACGCGAGTTATTCGGAAAGACCGGGTTTATCCCATTCTGGATAACTGATACGACGATAAGTCGAAGATGAAGACGATGGTCGAAGACCGGAGGTCTTCACGTCGTTTGGGTGATAACTGATGATCTTGATTGGGCTGTACACCCAAGAAGATGGAAACAGTTAGTGATCGTCCAGACGTACTTGGAGATCGATGGATATGCGGGGTACTAGGTGCCTCCGGCTTCGTTCAGACCCAGAACGGACTTGTAAATGGACTGTGTGTCTGACATCGGATTTCATTCTGTGTGACTGATATCGGTTGCATAGGATGGTTTGCCTGTGTGGCATGCTAAGATGCAAATGATCAAGGCTTCTGTTGAAAAGCAAAGTCTTGTGGTGATGATCAAAGCACGGCCTTTGTGGCGTAGCTTTGTGTAACGTTTACCTCGCGTGTTTCACACCAGGTATGAACCAAAAACGGGAGACGGACCTCAGGGAGGACTTGCGTTTCTTTCTAGCTAGAAGTGGCGTCAGTGGTTTTACACGCCCTGACGAGTTTGACTTATGTGGTTGTTGCTGTTGCGAGGCGCCTCGGTTATATCGGTTTCGGCCGAATGCATTCTGGTCGGCTGACGGACCAGACTTACACCCCATAGGGTGGGGAGACGTATTGTTCAGGCATAATAATCCACTCCGTGTGGACCGGCCCTGACGATCCAAGGGGCAGTTGCGGCTGTTCCTGAGGCTCGGGCTAGACAGTCTCGAATCGGTTGAGGACGATCCCTGGCCTCGGTTCATAGATGGAAAACCAATTTCCAAATACGTGACACTTGCGGTTTTATTTGTAAACCTATATATGGCGACATAGTGGCATGGGACGCTCATGTCGCCTATGATTGATACTTATGACTTGAAGTTGTTTTATACACTATGCACTTATTATAGTATCAAATGATTTGTTTTAAACGTATCAAGCATTCTTTGGCTGTTATAAGGGAAAACCCTATCCCCCGGCTTGCGTTGCATTGTGTGATAGGACCTGGGTCTTATAACAGCTTCATCTTTCTTTATTTAGCATTGCGCTGTTTGTTTTATGCACTGGTATTCTTGGGAGGAAACCCGTTCCGTGTTATACGGCGTGGTCCCTTGATTTACCTTTTAAAATAAAGATTAATAACTGTTTTAGTTCTCACACCAGTCCCATGACTGACCTGGAGTTTATTGTTTTGACCTAAACTCTGGGTGCCCCTATTTTGACACGGGCAGCTAGTAGTTTTGGTTTTGCAGATTTATATTCACAGGATCCTGGTTTACAGCTGGAACGATATCCGGAAAGCTTTGTATCCGTATATCTTCTTCTAGTTGTGTAATGTATTATTTTCCGCTGCTATGTATTTAAATGTAATTTAAATCTCTGATATTTCTGTGTAATATTCAATTATACTCTGTATATTCTTCTAAAATCTGATGCATTGTTGTAATATACAATGAAACGTTCTTTTATATGTGTTTTGTTGTGGTTTGTTCTCGAACTATCCGACGCTTTCCTTTACGGGGAAGTTGCGGGTCTTTACATTTGGTATCAGAGCTTTGGTTTACAAAGCAGAGAACAAGACACATTAGAACCATACGAAAGAATTCATCAGATATTGGATTAGTAATATCCAATGGGAATGACTCGTTAGAGATGGGATCAGTAGTATCCTAGAACGAGTGTGAAGAGTATATTTTTCAAATGAAAACAATTTTTGTTTTGAAAATTTAAATCAATTATTCGTATCTGATTATCTATTTATATTGAGTTGGACAGTCCAGTATATAAAGATTTTGCGTATACGTCTGATCCGCGTGTATTCGAAGTTTTAATATATTGGATAGATATAGAATCATACTCTAGTGGCCCGAAGATGATTCTGATGGTTGAGTACTCATCGTCAGAATTTATATTCGTGTGACGAAGGTGTGATATCTATATATTTCCATTAGACTGGTGTGAGAACCAAAATTAGATAGGGCTTATTGTTGTGAATTGGCATCAAAAACATGATTTTTGTACATGTATCAAAATTATGAATTTGAAACTCTAATTCACTAATTGATTGATGTTTGTGTTGTTTGCCTATTTGTTTGCTAATTTTGAACCATTAGCCTAATTGAACCCAATATTGAATTGTATTGAGAATTAGTTGCATTTGCTTGCATATACATATATATCATTGAACAGGTCATAGCAAGGAGGCTAGAGCAGAGAATAAAATTTGTTTGCCCGACAAATAGGTACATGTTTACTACATAATTTCCTGTTTTGTTTGGGTGATGATGATTTTGTGAGCCTATTGGCTAGCCGCTTGGCTTTTTCTTTTTCTTTTTGAGATCTGAAGGACCGGGGAAGCTATTTGAAATTCCCCGATGCTCCCGGTGCAGGGGAGGTTATGGCGAAATTTTTCGAAAATTTAGGGTGTTAGCCAAATTTTTGAGATTTTGAAAATTCTCAGAAACTAAAGAGTTGGAGAATGGAAGCCAGATCGAACGTAGAGTTGATTAATCAAACCACTTTCGACTTTGTTCCTTTTCGGGGACGAAAAGTTTTAAGTGGGGGAGATTGTAACAACCCGTAAAATGCGAGCCAGTTTGAAATTTTTATTTTGGCAATTTTAGCGAATTTTGATTATTTAAAATGAAATATTTTAAATAATATCGACGAGAAATTTATTTTGAATTGAAATTCGACGTATATATTATATACGTCGTCGTTAGAATATATAATAATTATATATAATTATAAAAGGAATAGAAAATGGCGCGGTAGTTCGATAATTCGATTTCTAATTTCAAATGAATATACAGAATTCGTTATAAGTCAGAATTGAACGAAACAAGAAATATTTGAATCTGATGAAGAATATCTTTCTAACGAAGTTAACAAACTGAGATTTCACTTTAGAAATGATAAGATATGTCCAGTTGAAAATTCAGAATAGTCGCTATGGAATTCAGGCCCTTAAAAATGGACATTTTGCAAACGACCTCGGATTTCGACGAAACCACTTTTGTTGGGTCCGTGATGTCAAACTATTGCTAGGTTTCAAATTTCATAATTTTTCGAATCAATATGTGAGCGTGGCAAAGGAAAACGCGTTTGACCAGTTTCAGTTGAATTTAATCGACTGGAAATTGGCCATTTTTCAAACGGTCTCAGAATTCAACGAAACTAGTTTTGTTAGGACCGTATCGTCAATACGAAGCTAGAAAATATTTTTCTGGAATTTTTCTAGTTAGTATGTGACCCCGGTAATTTGAAATGTACGTTCAAATTTGAAAATTAAATGTTTTATACTTTAATTTGAGGAATAACTGACTGTAACAGTCAAAATGGCCTACGAAACATATTCCATTGTGTCCGGGACGGGGGTAAGTAGCTAGGAGCGACATTCGTTGAGTTTGATTTGCTGTTCGTGATGATTTTTACTTTTAAAATGAATTAAATAATAATAATAAAAAAAAAAAAATCTCCCCTTATATCCTCTGCCCCCCCCCCCCCGTTTCATTCGAACGGATAAAAAAAAAAAAAAAAAAAAAAAGAAACCTAAATCTAAAATCGCCGTCGCAGCCCCCCCCCCCCCCCACGACCGCCGACGTCCAAGGCGCGCCGCCACCCAAGACGCCCCTTCCTCCTCCCCTTCCCTTCGCCTGCGACGCCAACCCCCAACCCGCAGCCCCCTCCTGACGTCAGCGCACCTCCCCCTACCTCCAGATGAACCCGCAACCCCTTAGCGACCCTCCACAGCCTGCAGCCATTTCCGCCGCCTCCCCTCACCGCTCTGACCACTGACAGCGACGCCCCCCTCGCCGATCTCCTCCTCTGCCCCTCTTCTTTCTACCCGAAGCTCCCCTCTCGGTAAGTCTTCCTTTTCTTTTTATTTATTATTTTATTTTTGTTTATATAACTGAAGAAAAAAAAAAGGGGATTAAATACTGTTTGAATTTTAAGAATATGAAAACTGATTTTCTTGTTTTACTTTAAAACTGAATTGTTTTTTTTTTTTTTTTTAAAAAAAAAAAAAAAAGATTAAAAACAGTTGATTTTTAAAAGAGTTAAAAACTGAATTCTTAAAATCATAAAAACCAGAATTTTATTTAGTTTAAAACCAGAATTTTATTTAATGTTAAAACCAGAGAAGAGATTTTTTTTAAAATATTAAAGAACAGACTTTTAAAAATGTTAAAGACGAGATTTTAAAAAATGATTAAAAATTGATTTTTACATTGTTAAAAAGAAAAGAAACTGAAATGGTCATTGATTCAAAAATACAAGCAATCTTGATTTGAAAATAAAAAGACATCACTTTTGAAAATATAATGGAGAATATAAAAATAGAATTTTTATATATTGAACTTCGATAGAAAAATAGAATTTTTATATATTGAACTTTGAACTAAAAATTCGATTTTTATATATTGAACTTTGAACTAAAAATTCGATTTTTATATATTGAACTTTGAAATAAAAATTCGATTTTTATATATTGAACTTTGAAATAAAAATTCGATTTTTATATATGGAACTTTGAAATAAAAATTCGATTTTTTATATATATAGTGGCCTTGGGCAACGAAGGTGACAAAAAGGCGAAACGACGAAGACTTCTGCAAATGAAGTGCCGTGGAGCTGGATAGCTATAGGTGAGAATTTCTCACCTTTCTATTTCTTTTCTAGATATATATTTATACTAGGATGCAGACGGTGCTTAGTAGCACCCGACACAACCGTCCACAGACCATGGACTTGTTTGTTTGACTGTTTGGTGATTGATTGCGATATTGGTTTGAATGTGGTTTGTGGTGTGAAAAATCGAATCGATAAATTGGTTAGGATTAGACGTGCGCCGTTATAAGGCGTAGGAGTAAGGCTAGGTTAGACCCTTACTCCAAATTTTGTGGTTTGCAAAATGAAATTGATTTGATTGATGAGTGAATGGCGTGGGCCTTCACTAGACCGGGGATAAGGCTAGGCCTTGTCCCGTTTCTAGTATCGTGCCGTTATGCCGCCGAAATTTTCTAAAATAAGTTAGAAAAATAAAAATAGCATTTTATTTAACGAATAAACTGAATAGAAATTGATATGTTAAAATAAAATGTGTTATCGTTAAAAATATAATTTTTAACGTGAATGTGAATAAATAAATATTCATTTACAAACCAGACGGTTTGTTTATGTACACCTATTTGAATGACGTTGATTGGGTCGATAAATTTTACACATCGCCTAACTGCACAAATAAAATATGTGTTTGATTGTTTGAAACCCCACACGGGTGTTAGGATGAAATTTGAAGTTCACTCATCCTGATTGATTAAATATGTCGATCGATTGATTGACAAGCTGCTATAAGCGTTAAATGTCTATATTTGATGCTTATACAGTGTAGTGCACTTTGGTTGATGGTTGATTATTCATCGTTGTTGATATATACATGTGTTGTAGAAAATCCATATAATTAACATTATATGGTAATTGATTGGGCCTCATTCCAGTTTCGAAAAAAGAAATATTTGAAATAGAAATATTTGAAATAGAAATATTTGAAATAGAATATTTGAAAATAGAAATATGTGAAGCCGTGAGGATTAGATTGACGCCATTTTGACGTGAACGATATTTATATCGATTTTATTCATTTTAAAATGAATATTGAAAAGTGATTTCGAAATCGAATATTTTGAAATGAAGTGAATTGAAAACGATTTCGAAATGAATTGAATTGAAAACGATTTCGAAATGAATTGAATTGAAAACGATTTCGAAATGAATTGAATTGAAAACGATTTCGAAATGAATTGAATTGAAAACGATTTCGAAATGAATTGAATTGAAAACGATTTCGAAATGAAGTGAATTGAAAACGATTTCGAAATGAATTGAATTGAAAACGATTTCGAAATGAATTGAATTGAAAACGATTTCGAAATGAATTGAATTGAAAACGATTTCGAAATGAATTGAATTGAAAACGATTTCGAAATGAATTGAATTGAAAACGATTTCGAAATGAATTGAATTGAAAACGATTTCGAAACGAATTGAATTGAAAACGAATTCGAATCGAATTGAAAGCGAAGTGAAATAAATTCAAATTGAATTGAAATTTGAATTGAATAGAAATGGATTTTAAAACGAATTTATAAAGAAGAATTCAATTTTGATTTGAATTGAAAAGGAAGTTGAAATTGCTTTTGAAACGAATTTAAAACTATTTATGTAATTCGTTTTAAATAGAATCGACGAAATATATATTATATATATTATATATATAATATAATGGCCTGAATAGAACGCGCCGCGCCGCGGCAGTTCGTAAATTTCGACCATTTATTTCAAACGGACATTACGGGAGATCCGACCGTCGGATTCTCCTAAAACCGGAACCGTTGGGTTCGTATCGAAAAGAGCTTTCTAACGAATGTTAGAAATTTGAAATCTAACGGTTGGATTTGGAGATACGTCCAAATCAAATTGGAAAAAGGTCGCTGTAAGTGCAGTTCGATGGCCATTGTTGGAAATCGACTGTACGGGCCTTGATAAAATTATTAAAAATAGTAATAATTTGTGTAAAATCATAAGAAATGATTTGTGAAAGTTTGGGATGAAAAACTCCATATTTGAAAAGATAAAAATAGATTTTTATCGAAATGAACTAGTTTTGAACTAGAATTATAATTCTATTTATTTTTAAATAAATAAATTGAATTCGAAAAGGGTTTTTAAAATAACCAAAATTTCCAATGATTGCATTGGAGTGGATTTGAATCGAAATTGTCTTCGGAATATTTCGATGTTGGAATTCGTGATTATACAGGTGTTGTTATGGAAATTTGAAAGATATATATATTTATATCGTTATTTCCAATACGACATGTGTTAGTCGTAGAATTTGATATTGAATATAAGCCGATATATTTTCTATTCAGAGCCTTGTATTGAATATCGAATGTGATTTGGGTTTGTCGTGAATGGTGTCTTCACTAACACTGTTCTTGAACCCAGTTGAGAAAAGATTAAATCTTTTTATTTAGATTTAATGAAGTGTACCAATTAAATAATATTTAATTGGAATTGAATTGATATTGATTTTTGGGTTTATCGTGAACAGTGTTTTAAATAACACTTGTTCTTTAACCCGATAATTAATGAATGTGATTTGGGTTTGTCGTGAATGGTGTCTTCACTAACACTGTTCTTGAACCCAGCTGAGAAAAGATTAAATCTTTTGATTTAGATTTAATGAAGTGTACCAATTAAATAATATTTAATTGGAATTGAATTGATATTGATTTTTGGGTTTATCGTGAACAGTGTTTTAAATAACACTTGTTCTTTAACCCGATAATTAATGAATGTGATTTGGGTTTGTCGTGAATGGTGTCTTCACTAACACTGTTCTTGAACCCAGCTGAGAAAAGATTAAATCTTTTGATTTAGATTTAATGAAGTGTACCAATTAAATAATATTTAATTGGAATTGAATTGATATTGATTTTTGGGTTTATCGTGAACAGTGTTTTAAATAACACTTGTTCTTTAACCCGATAATTAATGAATGTGATTTGGGTTTGTCGTGAATGGTGTCTTCACTAACACTGTTCTTGAACCCAGCTGAGAAAAGATTAAATCTTTTGATTTAGATTTAATGAAGTGTACCAATTAAATAATATTTAATTGGAATTGAATGGATATTGATTTTTGGGTTTATCGTGAACAGTGTTTTAAATAACACTTGTTCTTTAACCCGATAATTAATGGGATGTGACTTTGGGTTTATCGTGAACCGTGTTTTAAATGACACTGATTCTTTAACCCAGTCACCGATTAAAACTAAGTGGAGTTTTAATGAATCTTTAATTAGATTGAAAAGATCGAGAATGGAGTATCACCAGTTTTGCTCCAGGCGATAGTTAAATCTTTAATTAGATTTGAATGTGAAATTTAGAAACTAACTGGCGGTTAGCCAAGCAGAATGGTTTTCTGGATATTGATCTGATGTTGGTTTCGGCCTTCGGGGTTAATATTTGGGGAATTATTCTCTTGATTAATTTACGGTTAGTGACTAATGAATTGGAATGAGGCGTATGTTGTGTTTGTGTAACACTTATTTAAATATACGCGAGTTATTCGGAAAGACCGGGTTTATCCCATTCTGGATAACTGATACGACGATAAGTCGAAGATGAAGACGATGGTCGAAGACCGGAGGTCTTCACGTCGTTTGGGTGATAACTGATGATCTTGATTGGGCTGTACACCCAAGAAGATGGAAACAGTTAGTGATCGTCCAGACGTACTTGGAGATCGATGGATATGCGGGGTACTAGGTGCCTCCGGCTTCGTTCAGACCCAGAACGGACTTGTAAATGGACTGTGTGTCTGACATCGGATTTCATTCTGTGTGACTGATATCGGTTGCATAGGATGGTTTGCCTGTGTGGCATGCTAAGATGCAAATGATCAAGGCTTCTGTTGAAAAGCAAAGTCTTGTGGTGATGATCAAAGCACGGCCTTTGTGGCGTAGCTTTGTGTAACGTTTACCTCGCGTGTTTCACACCAGGTATGAACCAAAAACGGGAGACGGACCTCAGGGAGGACTTGCGTTTCTTTCTAGCTAGAAGTGGCGTCAGTGGTTTTACACGCCCTGACGAGTTTGACTTATGTGGTTGTTGCTGTTGCGAGGCGCCTCGGTTATATCGGTTTCGGCCGAATGCATTCTGGTCGGCTGACGGACCAGACTTACACCCCATAGGGTGGGGAGACGTATTGTTCAGGCATAATAATCCACTCCGTGTGGACCGGCCCTGACGATCCAAGGGGCAGTTGCGGCTGTTCCTGAGGCTCGGGCTAGACAGTCTCGAATCGGTTGAGGACGATCCCTGGCCTCGGTTCATAGATGGAAAACCAATTTCCAAATACGTGACACTTGCGGTTTTATTTGTAAACCTATATATGGCGACATAGTGGCATGGGACGCTCATGTCGCCTATGATTGATACTTATGATTTGAAGTTGTTTTATACACTATGCACTTATTATAGTATCAAATGATTTGTTTTAAACGTATCAAGCATTCTTTGGCTGTTATAAGGGAAAACCCTATCCCCCGGCTTGCGTTGCATTGTGTGATAGGACCTGGGTCTTATAACAGCTTCATCTTTCTTTATTTAGCATTGCGCTGTTTGTTTTATGCACTGGTATTCTTGGGAGGAAACCCGTTCCGTGTTATACGGCGTGGTCCCTTGATTTACCTTTTAAAATAAAGATTAATAACTGTTTTAGTTCTCACACCAGTCCCATGACTGACCTGGAGTTTATTGTTTTGACCTAAACTCTGGGTGCCCCTATTTTGACACGGGCAGCTAGTAGTTTTGGTTTTGCAGATTTATATTCACAGGATCCTGGTTTACAGCTGGAACGATATCCGGAAAGCTTTGTATCCGTATATCTTCTTCTAGTTGTGTAATGTATTATTTTCCGCTGCTATGTATTTAAATGTAATTTAAATCTCTGATATTTCTGTGTAATATTCAATTATACTCTGTATATTCTTCTAAAATCTGATGCATTGTTGTAATATACAATGAAACGTTCTTTTATATGTGTTTTGTTGTGGTTTGTTCTCGAACTATCCGACGCTTTCCTTTACGGGGAAGTTGCGGGTCTTTACAATAAAGTTTGTTAAAATCCAACGGTTGGATTGTGTGAAATGTTTAATACAAATCTAAGTGAAAACTGCGCTGGAATGAATTATATATATATATATATATATATAAATTAAATAAAACGAATAACGACGCTGTAGTTTGTATTTTGAAATCGTAACTTTAAACGATTATATCGAGAGATCCGACCGTCGGATTCTCCCAAAACCGATACCATTGGGTTTGCTTTGAAGAGATCTTTCCAACGGACTTAACTTCGTTAAAATCCGACAGTCAGATTTTGAGAAATGTGTAAATCAAATTTAGGGAAAAACAGCGCCAGGGCCACGTTATGGCCTGAAACGTCGTTTAATTAAATGGCACTATTTTTAAAATAAATAAAAATAGCGAAATATTGTTATAAAATATTATAAGCGATATGGAATGGAAATAAACCAATTCTACTTTGTTTGCTTGATATTTGATGGTTGAATGTGTTTTACATTAAAATTATATAAAGAACTGAAATGTGGACGTTGAATAATTTAACCATGGACAGAATTGGTTTGAATTCTAATATACGCGAATTATTTGAAAAGGCCGAGTTAATTCTCATTTCAAATTATTGATCGACAAATAAATGTCGAAGATATGAAGACGGTGCAAGACCGGTGATCTTCACATCATGTAGATTACTACTAATGTCTTTGAGATGGGTAGCTCCCTTAACGAGATTACAGTGGTAGTAGTCTGAGCGTACTTGTTGATCGTCCGGATATGCGAGGACCTCTCTCCTGTATTGGACATACCAGAGCAGGAATAAGATGCCTCCGGTTTCATTCAGACCCAGAACGGACTTGTAAATGGATGTGTATCTGACGTGTATTCTGTGTTGTATTCGTTGATCTCTACTAAATATACATCTGTTTGGCGGGGGAGAATTTATTCCCTTGCTTAACGCCCTTCTCTGAGACGTACGAGCTCAGAGGTTGTATATCGGTAAACATCAGTGGTATGGTGTGGATTGACAACGTGGCATGCAAAGATGCAAATGATCAAGAACTTTATTGAAAAGCAGAGTCATGTGGTTGATAATCAAAGCACGGCTTTATAGCGTAGCTTTGTGTATGGCGTTAATTCGCGAGCCTCATACCTCGGTATGAGTTAAAAATAGGATAAGGGAACCCAAGGAGGACATGACGTTTCTTTCTAGCTATGGGTGGTGTCAGCGTTTTACTCGCCCTGACATTGTTGATTATTATACCTTTGTGGATGTTGGAATGTGAGGCGCCTCGATTATATCGGTCTCTACAGAGCCGATTGATAGGTCTGATAGGACCGAGAAACGTGTGTTCAAGAATTGCCAATCCACTAACGTAAGTGTGGACCGTCCGTGGAGGATCCAAGGGCTACCCAGAGTGTGTAGTCCTGGGGCATTTGCTAGAGTGTCTCGAAGCCAGCGAGTACATCCCTTGCCTTGACTCATGATGGAATCCAAATTTCCAATACGAAATTACGAATTTGATTGTAACTTATATATGGAAACATAGTAGATGACAGCTATGCCGTCTAGGATTGATATTTATGATTGAATTTGCTTTTGAAATGTATATGCACTAGTAATAATATCAAATGATTTTGCTTGCATGTATGAAGCATATTTTGGCCATTATAAGGTAAAACTCTATCCTCTGGTTTGCGTTGCATTGTGTGATGGGACTTGAGTCTTATAACAATTTCATTTTTATAAAAAGCATTGCGTTATTCAAAAGATTTACTTTATTTCATGCACTGACAATCACTGGAGTAAACCCGTTCCACGAAAGTGGCGTGGTCCTATGATTTGCCTTGATATTGTTGTTTATCCAGTTAAGTAGATTTCTCATACCAGTCCCATGACTGACTCGTAGTTTGTTTCACTTTGCAAACTTGGGTGTCCCTATTTTCACATGGGCAGCCTAGTGACAGGTAATAGGGTATATTTTGGCTTTTGCACTACAGCATGGAGTGCACCTTTTGGCTTGTATGGCGAGGACTTGACTTCTTAATATCTTGGCTATGTGATATTCCGCCATTAGTACCTTATGTATATGATTCCGCTTATCGCGATGTAGACAGATTTACTTCTATTATGTATCTATGGTGTATACGTACCAGTGATCTTGATGTAGACTGGTCATTTCCTTTAATGCACTAAGTTGTATCCTACACTGTGCTATTCTGATGTTATTACATATTATGATTCCGCTGCCATATTGATGTAAATTATTCTATTTTCTGTTTATGCTATTATCTATTCTCTGCTAATGATGATTAATGTGTTATATTCCAATGATTATCCTTAATTCCGTTGTACGGGGTTTTGAGATCGTCACAGGTGGTATCAGAGCTTTGGTTAATCTTAGTCCTGAAATTTAACACATTAAACACCTCGTCAAGATAGAATCAGTAGTGTTCTAAGACGAGTAGCTCATTAGAGATAGAATTAGTAATGTCCTAGAATGAGCTAGGCAGAATAACAAAATAACTTGATCAGTACATCGTTACATTTTCATATATTCTTGTGCTTTTACCATATCATAAAATTATCATTTCTTTGATCTTGACTCTTTTCTTGCTTGTACAAAACTTAACTTAGATGGCTACACGAGCAGCTGCAGCTAGAGCTAGAGGTAGAGCAGGCCGAGGAGGCCGAGGAGGAGGACGGGGGAATAACCCTTTTATCCTAGAGCCTTTGGTTCATCCACCACAACCCGCTCGATCGTTTGAGTTAGACCGAGTGGGAAAGACATATAGGAATCTGGGAGGCAAGCCATTCTCGGGCACATGTACTGCAATTGAAGCCTTGGGCTGGTTGAACACTTGTGAGAAGATCTTCAGGGGCGTGGGTCTGGAGGATCAGAGGAAAAGCTTTATGGGCGCTTGGCTATTACAGGACGAGGCCCAACTCTGGTGGGACACCATCACCTTAAATGAGGAAGAGGTAGAGATGACATGGAATGAATTCAAAACACCATTCAAAAAAAAGTTCGTTCCAAAGCAAGAGATGGAGCACTTGCATGATGAGTTTGCCAATCTCCAGTAAGGAGATCGCACCATCCAGGAGTACCTCAATAGGTTCACTCAGCTATCCTGCTACGCTCCAGAGCTTGTTCAAAATGTGAAGGCAAAGAATAAGAGGTTCATTCATGGACTTCAACGCAAACATCAGGATAGGGCAATGAGGAACATGCAAATAGATCGCACCAAGAATCAGGCGGGAAACAAGCGCAAGACTTCACAAAGTCAGCCCGAATCCAGCAACACAGCAGCTAATGCCAAGCCACAAGCGAATAGGCCACACAGAGGAAGCTGCTACAACTGCGGTCAAGCTGGCCATTACTCTAATGTATGCACCGCTCCAAAGCGGCAGAAGACCAACCCACCCAGCTCGAGCCAGAACCCCCGCAAACATGTTGAGTGTTTCAATTGCCACTAGATGGGGAACATCAGAAGGAACTGTCCTTTGCTGAAGAATTCAAAGGTTGCGCATGTATATGACAGGGCGAACTCGCCAGCTATTACAGATGGGACAAGTAAACCCGATGTTTTGGGAGGTACCCTTACTATTAAAAATATTCCTGTTTTCGTACTATTTGACACTAGTGCATCATAAAGTTTTATTGCAAGTAACACTATTAAAAAGTTAAAGTTAAAGATAAGAAAGCTTGAAGAATCAGTTAGAGTTCATAATCCGGTAGGAGGATGTATTGTTCTCAGCCTATATTGTAGAGTTCCCGTCTCTTATTCTTATTTCCGGTTTTCTTTTGATCTGATCGCTATGGATTTTTCTAAGTTCGATATCATTCTTGGGTTGGATTGGTTAACGAGATATGAAGCCGAGGTTAGATGTGCCGAAAGAAAAGTAAAAATTAAGACAGGATTTGGAGATATTATTTCATACCCTGCCACGGCTCAGAGACAGACGTGAAAGAATTTTGGTCCGCTCTGGAGGTTACTCCTACTTCTCTTGAAAATATTCCTGTCGTTAAACACTATGCGGATGTGTTCGAAGAAGTCGAAAGCTTACCTCTGCAAAGAGAAATTGAATTCCGAATCGATCTAATGCCGAGTTCCAAGCCAGTAGTGCAATCAATTCGGAGAATGAATCTAAAAGAAAAAGAAGAATTAGGCGATCAAACTCGTCAACTTTTATGGAACGGTCTGATCAGACCCAGCTTTTCTAATTGGGGTGCTACTGTAGTGTTTGTTCCTAAGTCAGACGGTACTCTCCGATTGTGTGTTGATTACCGAGACCACAACAACCAGACGCTCAAGAACAAATATCCATTAACCCACACTGATGATTTGTTGGATCAATTAAATGGAGCGCAAGTATTTTCCAGAATGGACCTAGCTACAGGTTTCCATCAACTGAGAATTGCCGAAGAGTGTGTTCCTTTGACAGCTTTCAGGGGTCTAGACATATTTTATGAGTGGTTAGTAATGCCATTCGGCTTATGCAACGCTGCAGCATAGTTCGTCGATCTAATGAATAGAGTGTTCAGAGAAGTCTTGAATAAATTTGTTTTGGTATTCATCGATGATATTTTAATCTACTCCAAGTCAGAAAGCGAGCATGAAAAGCATTTAGAACAAGTATTGGGAATACTACGAAAGAACGTCTTCAAAGATAAATTCTCTAAATGTATCTACTGGCAAGATGAAGTGAAATTCCTTGGCTACGTCGTGTCAAAGAAAGGAATTTCTGTAGATCCAAGCAAAATTACAGCAATTCAAGAAGGGAAGCAGCCTACTACACCCATAAAAGTCCGAAGTTTTCTTGGATTAGCTAGTTATTATCGGAAATTCGTTAAGGATTTTTCGAAGATATCCAGTTCATTAACCAAGCTTACAAAGAAGCACGAAAGATTTAAGTGGACTCCCGAATGTGAGGAAGCTTTCCAGGAACTGAAATTAAAATTGACAATTGCTCCAGTATTAACCATTATCGATGGAAATCAGGATTTGACGGTCTGGATAGATGCTTCGATTAGAGGTCTTGGTGCAGCATTAATGCAAAGAGGCCAAGTAGTCGCTTATGCTAGCCGTCACTTGAAGCCGCATGAGAAGAATTATGCGACTCTTGATCTGGAATTATTAGCCATCGTGTTTGCTATGAAGATATGGAGGCACTATCTATTGGGTGAGAAATTTGAATTGTATACTGATCATCAATCATTGAAGTATTTGTTCACTGAGAAAGACTTGAATATGAGACAACAACATTGGCTAGAATTTCTTGCAGCGTACGATATAGATATTTTGTATACGCGGGGGAAAGCCAATGTGGTAGCGGATGCACTTAGCAGGAAAACCGCGATCATCGCCAATCTGATAACCACGCCTTTGTTGATTGATAAGATCTCTGTACTTCAAAAAAATGATGAATTTATTCAGAGGATTGGCAAGAAGATCAAGGAGGGTGAACCCTCGAGTTTCCAGATTGAAACCAGGGAGTTCTGAGGTTGAAGGGCCGAATTTGCATCCCCAATATTTCTGAGCTCCGACAAGAAGTGATGGATGAATGTCACAAGTCCAAACCGAATATCCATCTGGGGGTGAGCAAAATGTACAACGATCTTAAGCACACATTCTGGTGGAGGGCAATGAAAGGGGACATTTCTATATATGTTATCAGGTGCCCTACTTGCCAACTAGTCAATAGCGACCAACATAAACTGGCCTGATTATTGCAACCATTGGAAATTCCAAATTGTAAGTTGGAACAAATTTCTATGGACTTCATAGATGGTTTATGAAACACCCCACCTCCTTTAAGGTCACTCACAAAAGGAATGCCTTAATTTTGGTGGAGCATTATAGGTAAAAGATGCAGATAAATTATAAGACAGAAAATTAAAGCAGCGACAAATAAATAAAACTTTATTTCATTGATAAACAACTTGTACAAAGATTGTTTTACAATACCAAAGTACCCTGTCTTGCTTACAAAAATAAAGAAGCATAAAATGATTTCCCCAAATAAAGCATGAGCCAGCCATAGCAGTAGAAGAGAGAGTCCACGACAACATGTCAAAGAGTCTTCAAGCTTGGAAAGAGTAATGGTCCAAACGAACCTGAGCTATTCCCTCCCTGACTACCTAGGGGGAACGGAAGAAAAGAGGCAAAAGCAAAACTAGGTCAGACATAAAGTCTGGTAAGTCCAGTGATTCTTAGTATTTAAACGAGGAAAAGGGTCATGACATGAATAATCTAAATATAAGACTAAACCATAGTAACGAGATAATATGGGATAAGCATGGTATATGGCAAGATAAACTGAATGTACCGATAAACTGAATGCGCTTCTACTCCTTCTCTGCTTCGCAACTACCCTATTTATACTGATTTTTATATCTCTACACTACCTAACTGGTGTCCAAACTAGTAATCTATGATCATATGATAACGTGATCCCAATCCCCGTATTTGCGGTTGCCATCAGGTGTGCCTCAATTATGGGGATTCCGTTTATTACCTAGATCTAATCTAGGGTTCACTATCGAGTGCTCACTAGATTCAACCTGGGTTTACGCTACACAGGGCCACTGCGGTTTATGCTACCTATTGAACGCTTCTCGGAATCAGGGTTTACGCGACCTAGGTCCAACTAGGGATTATGCTGCCTACTTTGTATTAATTTTCCATGTGTCAGTCGGCCCTCTCTTGCATGTAGATACTCTATGCTGGCCCCACCATAAGGTGTATCAAGCCTTATGATAGTGACCCGACACGATTCAAGATGCACAGTGTATAACTACTGGTACCCAGTGCCTGCTTTTTCCACTCTGGAGTATGTGCATGCCAGTAAACCGTCGGAACCTACACTGACGTACCCCCTACCGCTATTTTGACCGCTTATAACCAGCCCAGTAATCGTGCCCCACCCTGCCTAGTTTCAGGGTACCATGATACATCTGTGTGGGTTACTACTGAAATGGGTCCCCGTTACTAGGGTTTCCTGTTGGTTAAGTTCGTGGGCCTATATAAACAAATATTACCCACCTATACAAGATGTACTTAACCCTCCAACCAATTCTAGCATGTTTTCTTAATGGTTAAGTTTTGTGGGCCTATATTTACTAATATTACCCACCTACCCGGCGTGTACTTAACCTTCCCACAGATTCAAGCATGTTTATTTAATGGTTAAGTTTTGTGGGCCTATATTTACTAATATTACCCACCTACCCGACGTGTACTTAACCTCCTACACGTCAAGTCGTGTTGGTTAAGTGGTTCATGTTAACTTAACCTATCTTGCTTATCATGTTGGATTGGTTAAGTGTGAATTATCAACTTAACCCCGTTCATTCATCAGGTTATATTGGTTAAGTATTTCCCATTTAACTTAACCCTATTCGTTCATCAAGTTATATTGGTCAAGTGTCAATAATCAATTCAAGTTAACTCAACCGACCCACTCGTCACATCATGTTGGTTAAGTGTTTCCTTCTGGTGTTAACTTGACCCTACCTCAAACCATGTTATATTGGTTAAGTATTGCCTTCTCGTGTTAACTTAACCCTTCACATACATTGTGTTATATAATTTGTTAAGTGTTTTCCTCTTGTATTACCTAACCCCACCACATGTCATTATATATTGGTTAAGTGTTACTTTAGTTAACTTAACCCTATCATTTTCTTAATAACATGTTACAACGGTTAAGTGTTCTAAATTTACTTAACCTCTCCCACTTGCCTAGTTAACATGTTATTACGGTTAAGTGTTTCCTTAATTACTTAACCACAACATTTCTAGCTTGATTTATTCATGAGCCTTAATTAATTAATTAAAGAACCAACCACTCACATTAGACAAATATTGTTGTGGTTACTGGATGTGTCGGCCGGTTTCGGGCAGGTTTACACCACAACTCAGTCTAACCTCGGGTCTTTCTGGGTTGATGCACTAACCACCCACATTAGACAGGTATTGTTGTGGTCACTAGATGTGTCGGTCGGTTCCGGGCAGTTTTACACCACAACTCAGTCTAACCTCGGGTTAGGCATATTCGTCTTTTACTAAATTTACATATTTACTATTTATATAAATTTTCCGTAAATCAATTTAGCCTAGATCATATTCAACTGTCATGCAAATTTACATACTTATATTTTATGCCCAAAACTTGATTTACCAATCAATTAACCCAACCTGCAGTTTATACCAATTTAGATTTAATATTCCCCTTTTCCAATTCATGCCCAATCTATATTAATATTCCAATTTACAGTTTTTGTCAAAACTAGATTTAATATTCTAGTTTTACCATTTACGTCCAAAACTTAGTTTACATGCCAATTACATACTTTGCGGCCAATTAAAATTTATCAATTTATGCCCAAGTCTAATATGCATGTAAATCATTCACTATTATAGCCAATTTAGATTTATGCCAACATATTTATTATGCCAAATTAACTTAATTAAGCTACACCCAATCCCCGCATCATAATCGTACGTATAACATGACTTCACAAGTTTCTAAGTACTCATGGAATGATACTAATAGTATCAAAGCAAGGGATAGGGGATAAGCACGAGAATTGACATAAAAGAATAGCCATGCAAGAATGAACCAAATACAAAAATAATGGTTCCAATGGGTTTGATGTACATAACAGTGAATAGGAATAAACTAGACAAGTTACACCCCAAAAATGAGATCCAACATAATTAAGGGAAAAGGCATAGGTGATTTGGTCCAACATAATGCCAGTTCGAAGTACAACCTAACAGGTTAATGGGAATAGGCATAAGTCACTGACTACAATAATTATAGGCAATTAACCACAATAGTCATGGGTGACTAATAACAACAGTTTCTTAATCCATGTCATAGACAATAGTCTCATAGTCATGAATCTTGGTAATAGTCTCATAGTCATGAATCATATGCGATAGTCTCAAAATTATGAATCATAGTCATAGTCGTAGGCAACAGTCTTATAGTCATATGTAATAGTCTCTTTGTCATGAATCATAGTCATAGGCGATAGTTTCTTAGGCAAAAGTTTCATTGTCATAGTCTTAGGCAAAAGTCCCATAGTCATAGTCTTTGGCAATTAGCCACAATAAGTTCTAGGCCACAATCGACAATCAGATCCAAAGGCATAGATAACGTTAGATTTGACATAAGCATGAATCAAAGATAATTAACTTGCCAATAGGCACAGTTCTATATTTTAATTTATTACATTCACGAGTCCAATTACACGTTCAAATCTAAGGAATAACCGAACTTACAGTGATCGGTTTAGAAAAGGCGATTTGCTATGATTTGTGTGGCATTGCTTGAAGCCGTTGAATTAGCCTTTGATTCCCTTCTTGAAGCTTTAACTTGACTTAAATCTCTTCTTCAAAAACTTGAGCAGCATAACCTCATCTTAGATTTATATATTATTTTATTTTAATTACAAATAGAGAAGAGTATAGACGTAAAGAAGTTTTGAGGAGAAAATATGAGGCCTAGGGGTGTTTTTATAGCTGTTTGATCAATGTACAGGGCCAAAATCGCGTCTAGGTTCAAAAATGTGAATTCTGCCCAGGTCTGGGTGGGAGGTCGACCTCCAGGTCTACCTCCCTTGGGGTAGGTCGACCTCCCTTGAGGTAGGTTGGGCGGGAATTTTCCCGCCCAGCCCAGTTCTGCGATTTTTTAATTTTTGAGCTGGTTCTAAATTTTTGCTGAAAATTCTGAAGGCCATAACTTCTTCATACGGAGTCCAATTTACGCAAACTCGGACTCTATCTCAAGAAGAATTTCGAGACGAACGCAATGGTGTAACCCATTTCCCTTAATACTTCATCTAAAAATTATTTATACTTTAATTTGTGAAACTTAATGTTATAGAATTACGAGATGTTACATTCTCCTCCCTTAAAGGATTTCGTCCCCGAAATCTTCAAGTCAAGAAGAATGTGTCCTACCATTCAGTCATCCATCCACTCAAACATTCAATCACAAGAATTCATTGTCCTTAAAAATATTTATAATGCTTTCATGTTCATATGCATAGTGTGTGTATATGTCCTTATCTAATGCAAAATCAGGTGGTCTACTGATTCAGTTGACCTCCTTAATGCGAATTATGTCAGTGTCATCCGTCCAATATGTATGCAATCCTAAAGATACATATCATTTCTATATGAGTGCACAACCATTCACTCAAATGCAACGTCCACAGGATAACACATTAAGTTCAATCCATAACAAATACCTATATGCAAATGCAATATGGAAGTGATTGAGCTGATCTAGTGCTCTATGTGTGTATATGCATCCACGAGCAACCACTAGCAAACACTTGCAAGCACTTGCATCCACCAAAAATAAGATGTCTCAAACACATGTTTACATCCATTGGCTTCTACCTAAGGATTGAGGACAGGACCAAGAGGATATACTTAAAAGCTAAAGACTAGCATGTAAATAGATATTTCAAAAAAAGAGGAATCAAGGATATACCCTCAAAAAGGGTAAGATGCGCGCATCTGGTCTTCAGTCTTTTAAGTCGCATCTTCTTGAGCTTCCATTTCCAAAACCTACTAGTAAAGATAGGACCTCGCTCACTTACTATGCTAGAGGGTATCCAATGTAGTCGAACTATCCTCCCGAGAAAACATATGATACCTAGTGTATATACTTAAGATGATTAGAGGTCTCTCCTCTACTTTGCTTATCTATCATGCTGCAAATCTGAGGGTCTAAAGCTAATGGTTACTATGTGCCTATTACCTCTCTTAGGGTGCCAGCCCCAACCATTAATTTCTCACGCAAACCATCCTAGTTGAACTCGACATCCCTCAAGTACAAGCCCCAAAGGCCTAAACCAATATCAGACAAGCACCCAACGGATACCTCCTCTGAATTTGGACGATCTATGTGAGATGATACTAACAAAACAACCAAACAATTGAGCACTTTACCGACTCTGGCTATCCTCGCCAATCTTGCTCCAGAATTATCGTTGATCGCATAACTGGCTTTGTAGTGTCATCTAGATACGTGCGGAAGTCTGTCTCGAGTTCTTAGGGGGAAAACTCCTACCCTAGTCAAAACATCTTGCGTACTCATGGACTACCCCAACGGATCGAAAATCGTCGATAGATAAGTAAAATGATTCTAGTTAGCTAAGACAAACTAATATCTTAGGATCATACGAAATCTCAAGGGTATTCTCGAGGCAAGTCAAAAGTCTAACTACCCTTGTTTCATAATTACTAGCTAACCAATCAATGCCTAGAATCAACCCATAGCCCAAAAACATAAGCATAAATATAGCTATTCTCAAATCCTCTCAAGTCAAAGATAAATGGGTCGAACCAGTAATTGGATTTGAGACTATAATGGGATCCTCTACTATACAATATCTAGGGTGCAGAGACTCAACTATGGAAGCAGATATATATGAATGTGAAGCGCTAAAATCAAAAGGAGTACTAACAGGATAATCAAAAAGGAAAAACTCTTTCAACCGAAATCTTACTGCCTCTCTCTCAGGTATGCTGGCGGTGAGAGCATGCACTTGCCATTCGGAAAATCCTGTCCCTTGTTCTTTGCCCTTGCCCTTAATTATACGACCCGTTATACCAAAATAAAGATACTTTTCTTGTTTTAGGTTTTACTATTCTTTCCTCCCCTCCTTTGTGAACCAAGTCTATATCCATGGGTTCTTCATCCTTGTGTTGTGCTCCTTAGCCAAACCCCCTCATTCTCAACTTTGCCATCCTTGTGTAACTTGTTGACATGTCTCTCGAAAGCTGCCTCCATCGCATGGGAAATCCTACAAAGCTCGAAAGAAAATTACGGCTATAGAAAGAAGTTAGGCACTTGTTTGCCCTTTGACAAGTGTCGTAGTCTTGTCGAACCTACGGAACCATGCCACGATGAGGTTACCTCCCAGAAAGCCAGGAGCCCCGGAAACTCAAGAAAGAAGGAAACAAGGATTCAAACGGAGGATCAAAAGATAGTGCATATGGCTTTTGGGAATATGCCTTTAAAACAAAACTTTTCTTTTGAAAATGCTACTTTTAAAATCATTCGAAAATAATTTTTCAAATCTTTTTATCTGATCTGGTAACCTTCAGCTCTGATACCAAGTGAAACACCCCACCTTCGTTAAGGTCACTCACAAAAGGAATGCCTTAATTTCGGTGGACCATTATAGGTAAAAGATGCAGATAAATTACAAGGCAGACAATTAAAGCAGCGACAAATAAATAAAACTTTATTTCATTGATAAACAACTTGTACAAAGATTGTTTTACAATACCAAAGTATCATGTCTTGCTTACAAAAATAAAGAAGCATAAAATGATTTCCCCAAATAAAGCATGAGCCAGCCATAGCAGTGGAAGAGAGAGTCCAAGGCAACACATCAAAGAGTCTTCAAGCTTGGAAAGAGTAACGGTCCAAACAAACCTGAGCTATTCCCTCCCTGACTACCTGGGGGGAAACAGAAGAAAAGAGGCGAGATAAAGTCTGGTAAGTCCAGTGATTCTTAGTATTTAAACGAGGAAAAGGGTCATGACATGAATAAACTAAATATAAGACTAAACCATAGTAACAAGATAATATGGGATAAGCATGGGATATGGCAAGATAAACTGAATGTACCGATAAACTAAATGCGCTTCTACTCCTTCTCTGCTTCGCAACTATCCTATTTATACTGATTTCTATATCTCTGCATTACCTAACTGGTGTCCAAACTAGTAATCTATGATCATATGATAACATGATCCCAATCCCCGTATTTGCGGTTGCCTTCAGGTGTGCTTCTATTATGGGGATTCCGTTTATTACCTAGATCTAATCTAGGGTTCACTATCGAGTGCTCACTAGATTCAACCAGGGTTTATGCTACCTAGGGCCACTGGGGTTTATGCTACTTATTGAACGCTTCTCGGATTCAGAGTTTACGCAACCTAGGTCCAACTAGGGATTATGCTACCTACTTTGTATTAATTTTCCATGTGTCTATGTCAGTCGGCCCTATCTTGCATGTAGATACTCTGTGCTGGCCCCACCATAAGGTGTGTCAAGCCTTATAATAGCGACCCGACACGATTCAAGATGCACAGTGTATAACTACTGGTACCCAGTGCATGCTTTTTCCACTCCGGAGTACGTGCACGTCCGTAAACCGTCGGAACCTACACTGACGTACCCCTACCGCTATTTTGACCGCTTATAATCAGCCCGATAATCGTGCCCCACCCTGGCTAGTTTCAGGGTACCATGATACATCTATGTGGGTTACTACTGAAATGGGTCCCCGTTACTAGGGTTTCCTGCTAGCTATGTTCGTGGGCCTATATATACAAATATTACCCACCGATACGAGATGTACTTAACCCTCCCACCGATTCTAGCATGTTTTCTTAATGGTTAAGTTTTGTGGGCCTGTATTTAATAATATTACCCACTTACCCGGCGTGTACTTAACCTTCCCACAGATTCAAGCATGTTTATTTAATGGTTAAGTTTTGTGGGCCTATATTGACTAATATTACCCACCTACCCGACGTGTACATAACCTCCTACTCGTCAAGTCGTGTTGGTTAAGTGGTTCATGTTAACTTAACCTATCTTGCTTATCATGTTGGATTGGTTAATTGTGATTTATTAACTTAACCCCGTTCATTCATTAGGTTATATTGGTTAAGTATTTCACATTTAACTTAACCCCATTCGTTCATCAAGTTATATTGGTCAAGTGTCAATAATCAATTCAAGTTAACTCAACCCACCCACTCGTCACGTCATGTTGGTTAAGTGTTTCCTTCTGGTGTTAACTTGACCCTACCTCAAACCATGTTATATTGGTTAAGTGTTGCCTTCTCGTGTTAAGTTAACCATTCACATACATCGTGTTATATAATTAGTTAAGTGTTTTCCTCTTGTATTACCTAACCCCACCACATGTCTATATATTGGTTAAGTGTTACTTTAGTTAACTTAACCCTATCATTTGCTTAATTAACATGTTACAACGGTTAAGTGTTCTAAATTTACTTAACCTCACCCACTTGCCTAGTTAACATGTTATTACGGTTAAGTGTTTCCTTAATTACTTAATCTCAACATTTCTAGCTTGATTTATTCATGAGCCTTAATTAATTAATTAAAGCACCAACCACTCACATTAGACAGATATTGTTGTGGTTACTGGATGTGTCGGTCAGTTCCGGGCAGGTTTACACCACAACTCAGTCTAACCTTGGGTCTTTCTGGGCTTAATGCACTAACCACCCACATTAGATAGGTATTGTTGTGGTCACTGGATGTACCGATCGGTTTCGGGCAGTTTCACACCACAACTCAGTCTAACCTCGGGTTAGGCATATTCGTCTTTTACTAAATTTACATATTTACTATTTATATAAATTTTCCGTAAATCAATTTAGCCTAGATTATATTCAACTGTCATGCAAATTTACATACTTATATTCTATGCCCAAAACTTGATTTACCAATCAATTAACCCAACTTGCAGTTTATACCAATTTAGATTCAATATTCCCCTTTTACAATTCATGCCCAATCTAGATTAATATTCCAATTTACAGTTTATGTCAAAACTATATTTAATATTCTAGTTTTACCGTTTACGTCCAAAACTTGGTTTACATGCCAATTACATACTTTGTGGCCAATTAAAATTTATCAATTTATGCCCAAGTCTAATATGCATGTAAATCATTCACTATTATAGCCAATTTAGATTTATGCCAACATATTTATTATGCCAAATTAACTTAATTAAGCTATGCCCACTCCCCGCATCATAATCGTACGTATAACATGATTTCACAAGTTTCTAAGTACTCATGGAATGATAGTAATAGTATCAAAGCAAGGGATAGGGGATAAGCACGAGAATTGACATAAAAGAATAGCCATGCAAGAATGAACCAAATACAAAAATAATGGTTCCAATGGATTTGATGTACATAACAGTGAATAGGAATAAACTAAACAAGTTACACCCTAAAAATGGGATCCAACATAATTAAGGGAATAAGCATAGGTGATTTGGTACAACATAATGCCAGTTCGAAGTACAACCTAACAAGTTAATGGGAATAGGCATAAGTCACTGACTACAATAATTATAGGCAACTAACCACAATAGGCATGGGCGACTAATCACAACAGTTTCTTAATCCATGTCAAAGGCAATAGTCTCATAGTCATGAATCTTGGTAATAGTCTCATAGTCATGAATCATATGCAATAGTCTCAAAATTATGAACCATAGTCATAGTCATAGGTAACAGTCTTATAGTCATAGTCATATGTAATAGTCTCTTTGTCATGAATCATAGTCATAGGTGATAGTTTCATGGGCAAAAGTTTCATAGTCATAGTATTAGGCAAAAGTCCCATAGTCATAGTCTTTGGCAATTAGCCACAAAAAGTTCTAGGCTATAATCGACAATCGGATCCAAAGGCATAGATAACGTTAGATTTGACATAAGGATGAATCAAAGATAATTAACTTGCCAATAGGCACAGTTCTATATTTTAATTTATTACATTCACGAGTCCAATTACAAGTTCAAATCTAAGGAATAAACGAACTTACAGTGATCGGTTCAGAAAAGGCGATTTGCTATGATTTGCGTGGCATTGCTTGAAGCCGTTGAATTAGCCTCTAATTCCCTTCTTGAAGCTTTAACTTGATTTAAATCTCTTCTTCAAAAACTTGAGCAGCATAACCTTGTCTTAGATTTATATATTATTTTAATTATAATTAGAGCAGAGTATAGACGTAGAGAAGTTGTGAGGAGAAAATATGAGGCCTAAGGGGGTTTTTATAGCTGTTTGATCAATGTATAGGGCCAAAATCGCATCTAGGTTCAAAAATGTGAATTCTGCCCAGATCTGGGGGGTAGGTCGACCTCCCTTAGGGTAGGTCGACCTCCCTTGAGGTAGGTCGACCTGCTTGGGCGGGAATTTTCCCGCCCAGCCCAGTTCTACCATTTTTGAATTTCTGAGCTGGTTCTGAATTTTTGCTGAAACTTCTGAAGGCCATAACTTCTTCATACGGAGTCCGATTTACGCAAACTCGGACTCCATCTCATGCAGAATTTCGAGACAAACGCAATGGCGTAACCTATTTCCCTTAATTCTTCTTCTAAATATTATTTATACTTTAATTTGTGAAACTTAATGTTACAGAATTACGGTGTGTTATAGTTTACCCCGAACCAGGAAAGAAAATGACAGTATTTGGGTGATCGTAGATCATTTCACGAAGACTGCCCATTTCAAACCTGTCAGATCCAATAGAACCGCTCAAAGTCTAGCATAGATTTACATCAGAGAAATTGTTAAGCTACATATAGTGCCGATCAGCATAGTCAGTGATAGAGATCCATTATTTACTAGCAAATTCTGGGAGGCATTTCAAGTAGAACTGGGGACAGAGCGGAGCCTGAGCACCGCATTTCACCCTCAGTCAGATAGGGCTATCAACGGATGCTTTCAGATACGGATAGTGCCATATCCGTATCTGTATCCGAAATTATTTTCGGATATTGGAGAACCGTATCCGTTTAATTTTCGAATACCGGATATCTGTATCCGCTTAATTTTCGGATACGGACGGATATCAGATATTTATCTGCTCCGCCTGTATTTAATAAATATAGGAGTATGAATAAAAAAGTTTGGATCAAGATAAAATAATTTTTATATTAATGTTTATAAAAAATAAGGAAATAAAGAAGTATAATGAGTAAACATTGTTTTATACTAATATCCATAAACATATCAAAAAATATTCCAAAATTAAACACTAAAACTACCATTTTTCACTAAAAATGGACAAAGAGTTATAAAAAGTAACATCCAATAGTTACAAAATAAATATTGACTCTAATTTTCAGTTTTTAGTCATACATATTACATCAATTAGTCGGACAGATATTTTTCGGATACGGATATCACTATAACCATATCCATATCCGAAAAGCTTTTCGGATATCGAATATCCGTATCGACTTTTCGGATAATGCCTGATAATAGATATTTCGGGTACGGATTCAGACGGATATCAGATTTTTTGGGTATCCATTGATAGCCCTACAGACAGATGGCCAAACTGAGAGGGTGAACTGTATTCTAGAAGATTTACTTCAGGGTTGCATTATTAACTTTGGCGGATCATGGGAAGACCACCTGCATTTGGCAGAGTTCTCATACAACAATAGCTATCAAGCAAGCTTGAAAATGTCGCCATTTGAGGCATTATACGGTAGACCGTGCAGGTCTCCCGCATGTTGGGTAGAACCCGATAATAGGCTTATGTTGGGACCCGATATGATTCGCGAAGCTTCTGACAAAGTCAATTTCATTAAGAAACGACTACAAATTTCTCAAAGCCGATAGAAAAGTTATGTGGATACTAGAAGAAGAGATTAAGCATTTGTTGTTGGTGATTATGTTTATTTGAGAGTGTTTCTCCGATGAGAGGAGTAATCCGATTTGGTAAAACAGGGAAGGTGGCACCCAGATTTATTGGTCCCTTTCCTATACTTGAAAGAATTGGAACTCTCGCTTATAGGGTTCAATTACCTGATTGGTTGCCTGGAGTACATAATGTGTTTCACGTATCTCAACTTCGAAAGCATGTACATGATCCAGATCTTGTTGTAGAAGAAGCAGCGCAACAGGACTTGGAAATTACACCAGAATTAGCAGTTAGAAGAGAGCCGATAAAGATTATTAGCAAAGAAACTAAAGAGCTAAGGAACAAGAAGGTTCATTTAGTTAAAGTGCAATGGAGTGGAGATCCTAGAGACTGTAATTGGGAGACAAAAGAAAGCATTAAGCAAGCTTATCCTAATTGCAGAGTGGACATCTCTGACTAACTCCGGTGCAAGGTACATTTACAATACTTTGCATTTCTGCTTTGTTTCCTACTTTACTGTTGTTTCATTTTCGGGGACGAAAAGTTTTAAGTGGGGGAGATTGTAAGAACCCGGAAAATACAAGCTAATTTAAAATTTTTAATTTGGTTATTTTAATGAATTTGAAGTAATTGAAATAAAATATTTCAATTAAATAATGAGTTAGAAATAGTGCGACATTTTAAAATTTTGAATTTGAACTTTGACTGAACGTACAGGATGCAAACTAAAACGGATTTTAGCAAAACCAAAAATATTTAAATCTGTTTAAGTATATCTTTCTAACGAATCTGAAAAATCGAAATTTCATAGCGGGAATCAAGAGTTATGGCCAGTTGAATATTCGAAATGGTCGCTATGGAATAAATATAGCCCTTGAAAATTAAGATTTTGCAAACGACCTCCATTTTCGACGAAACCGCTTTTGTTGGATCCGGGATGTCAATTTATTTCTACATTTCAAATTCCATAATTTTTGGAATTAATATGTGAGCGAAGCAAAGCAAAATGTGTTTGGTTGATTTCAGTCAAATTAGATCAAGCAGAAAATGGCCATTTTCTAAATGATCTCAGAATTCGACGAAATCAGTTTTGTTGGGACCATATCGTCCCAACATAGCTAGATAATTTTTTCGGGATTTTTGGAATCAGTATGTGGTCCCGGCAAATTAAAATGTACGTTCAAAATAGAGTTTGAATGTTTTATATTTTAATTTGAAGAATAACTTACTATAACAGTCGAATGGGCCTACGAAACATATTCCATTATGTCCGGGATGGGGGTATTTAGCTAGGGGCAACAGTCTTTGGGTTTGAAATGGAGTTTGTATGGAAAAACTCAAAGTTTTGAAATAATATATATATCGGCCAATATGAATTATCCATTAATTAATTTAATTTTATAAAAAACTCAGAAAAACCCACGCCTCTCACTCTTATCGACGATGGAAGTTGTTCTTCCGTTCCCAGCCAATTTCCGGCGAAACCATCATGAATTACACCTCGCCCCTTTGCAACTTTTTGAAGCTCTCTTCCTCCTCTTCAAATCTGTACCTGGTACACCCCCTATCGTCGCTCCTACTTCGAGAACTACCTCTCCAAACATCCGGTCTTCAAGCCGCCTCCCAGTCTCCGATCCTCCACCGAGTTCAACCCCTCCTCCATGCACAGGTGCGCTGCTCCAGCCACTTCGCTGTGGTGAAGGCCGATTGTTCAATCGTTGCACGTATTTGGCGCTAGATCGAAACCTAGTTTCGAACAATTTCAAAGGGTAACGGCCTTTGTTCTTAAAACTGAATATAACACTTTTAATTGTTGCAAATAATGATTTTCAAATAAAAATCATATCTTTTTGCTATGTTGACGAAATTCGATGAAACGGGAAACATCGGACTCGTAATGACATCATCTACATTCTAGAAGAAGCTAGAACGTGTTCCGAGCTTGCTACAAATTTCATAAGGATTAAAATAAATGTGAGGCATCTAAATTCAATATGAATTGAAATGCGTTGTATAAATTATATGAGCGAAATATAAATTATATATGTGTTGTACACCACATGTATGAGCGTTGTATAATTTATATGAGCGATATATAAATTATACATGCATTGTAAAAAATCATATATGTATTGAAATGGAAATGAAATATATTTTTATATATATATACTCCTCTCGTCCACAGACCATGGGCAATATGAATTGATTGTGTATGACGTGAAATTGATTGATAATACGAATGGTTGAAAATTAGTTGAAATGCGAATGGTTGGAAATAATTGTTTATGGTTGAAACAATGGGAAATATTGTGGAAAATTCATATTATATGAAATTGGTCTTAGATCATTTAGATAAGCCCCTTATGGAACGTCGCGAGGCCTAAGGTAGTGGGAGGAGCCATGCCCGGGACGGTGCCGGTTTTCAACCCCCTACCGTTATGCTGCCCAAATTTTCAGTAATATCTATGTGTGTGAATTATTTTCATGTATTGAATTATATTCATGCGTTGAATAAATTGTTTAAATAATAAAATCACATTTTTAGTATGCTTGTGAATTATATGAAGTATGCACGTATGAGATATTCATATGTTGAGATATTCATGCGTTGACTGACATTTATGTGTTGAATAAATTGTCTGCAAAGTAAAAAAATCACATTTTTATCATGTATAGAGACTATATAAAACACTAGTATTTTATATAAACAATTTTAACTTTAAAAAATATCATTTTTATCTTATGTATGAAGTATATAAAATATTCGTGTTTCAAATAAATTTTTTTAACGATAAAAATATAATTTTTATTATATGTATGAACTAATTAAAATATTCTTGTGTTGAAAAGAATTGATGTGTTGAATAAAAGGATTGGACAATAAAATTTACATTTTATTGTGAATATGAAGTGCTAAAAACATTCATGTGTGGAATAAATATTTTGAATGATAAAAATATCATTTTTATCATGTATACGACCTGCTAAAAATACACACGTGTTGAAACATATTTTTGTGCGCCAAAAATATCATTTTATCCTATGTATGAAGTGTTAAAAATAACCTCATATTGAAACAAACATTTGTTCGCTAAAAATATTACTTATAGTTTAGTTCTGCATTATTATACATGTGTTGAACAAGAATATGGATTAGCTGTTGAGTAAAGAATATATTTGCGTGCCTGACAAATGGGTAAACCTTAATGAGTTGGCCGCGCGATTTTATTATTATATAAACTCTTGTGGATGCCATTGGATGCGGAGTGTTGGTTGTTCTATGTGAAATAATAAACGTCGCCATAGGATAGTAACAATTAATTTTGAATTACACTACACGGCACACTTCTTGAAGATAGCATACCCTATCATATAACACATAAGCATTTGGAGCTTATGTGATGAGGTGGAAGATGTACCATACAAGCGGGAAGCTTGTCTGGCAATGATTATATTTAAAGTTGAACTGAAGACTGATGTGGACTATATAAAATATAACGATAAATTGCCAGATTAATAAAAACTCCACACGGGTCTGGAGATGACAATAAACACGTCTCTCTAGTCATTAAGGAACAAAAACCATTTACAGGGTGACGAGAATTTATTCTCTGGAGTTATGATCTATACACACTCCCCAGTGGACACCGGAATATATCACTATAAATATGTGCATGCTTTTTAGGATTTATTGGGTGCCTAATATAGCCCAATAAATTTCCAAGCCCCTGCCCATACAAGGGAGGTTATGGCGAAATTTTCTGAAATTTAAAGGCGTTAGTGAAATATTTGAAGTGAAAAACGATATGGAAATCATCGAATGAATTATATATATATATATTAAATAAAACGAATAACGACGCTGTAGTTCGTATTTTGGAATCATAATTTTAAACGATTATGTAGGGAAATCCGATTATCGGATTTTCCCGAAACCGAAATCATTAGGTTCGCTTTGGAAAAACCTTTCCAACGATATAAATTTTGTTAAAATCCAAGAGTTGGATTGTGTGAAATGTTTAATTCAAATCTGAATGAAAACAGTGCCAGAATGAATTATATATATATATATATTAAATAAAACGAATAACGACGCTGCAGTTCATATTTTGAAATCGTAACTTTAAACGATTATATCGAGAGATCCGACCGTCGGATTCTCCCAAAACCGGAACCGCTGGGTTCGCTTTGAAGAGATCTTTCCAATGGACTTAACTTCGTTAAGATCAGATAGTTAGATTTGGAGAAATGTGGAAATCAAATTTAGGGGAAAACAGCGCCAGGGCCACGTTATGGCCTAAAACGTTGTTTAATTAAAATGCCGCTATTTTTAAAATAAATAAACATAACGAAATATCGTTATAAAATATTATAAGCGATATGGAATGGAAATAAACCGATTCTACTTGGTTTGCTTGATATTTGATGGTTGAATGTGTTTGACATTAAAATTATATAAAGAACTGAAATATGGATGTCGAATAGTTTAACCATGGACAGAATTGATTTGAATTCTAATATACGTGAATTATTTGAAAAGGCCGAGTTTATTCTCATTTCAAATAATTGATCGAAGAATAAATGTCGAAGATATGAAGACGGTGCAAAACCGGTGATTTTCACATCGTGTAGATTACTACTGATGCCTTTGGGATGGGTTGCTCCCTTGACGAGGTTACAGTTGTAGTAGTCTGAACATATTTGTTGATCGTCCGGATATGCGAGGAACTCTCTCCTGTATTGGACATACGGGAGCAGGAATAAGGTGCTTCTGGTTTCGTTCAGACCCAGAACGGACTTGTAAATAGATGTGTGTCTGATGTGTATTCTGTGTTGTATTCGTTGATCTCTACTAAATATACATCTGTTTGGTAGGGGAGAATTTATTCCCTTGCTTAACGCCGTTCTCTGAGACGTACGAGCTCAGAGGTTGTATATCGGTAGACATTAGTGGTATGGTGTGGATTGACAACGTGGCATGCAAAGATGCAAATGATCAAGACTTTTATTGAAAAGAAGAGTCATGTGGTTGATGATGGCGTTAATTCGCGAGCCTCATACCTCGGTATGAGTTAAAAACAGGATAAGGGAACCCAAGGAGGACATGACGTTTCTTTCTAGCTATGGGTGGTGTCAGCGTTTTACTCGCCCTGACATTGTTGATTATTATACCTTTGTGGATGTTGGAATGTGAGGCGCCTCGATTATATCGGTCTCTACAGAGCCGATTGATAGGTCTGATAGGACCGGGAAACGTGTGTTCAAGAATTGCCAATCCACTAACGTAAGTGTGGACCGGCCGTGGAGGATCCAAGGGCTACCCAGAATGTGTAGTCCTGGGGCATTTGCTAGAGTGACTCAAAGCCGGCGAGGAGTACATCCCTTGCCTCAACTCATGATGGAATCCAAATTTCCAATACAAAATTACGAATTTGATTGTAACTTATATATGGCGACATAGTAGATGGTAGTTATGCTGTCTAGGATTGATATTTGTAATTGAATTTGCTTTTGAAATGTATATGCACTAGTAATAATATCAAATGATTTTGCTTACACGTATGAAGCTTATTTTGGCCATTATAAGGTAAAACTCTATCCTCTGGTTTGCGTTGCATTCTGTGATGGGACTTGAGTCTTATAATGGTTTCATTTTTATAAAAAGCATTGTGTTATTCAAAAGATTTACTTTATTTCATGCACTGGCAATCACTGGAGTAAACCCGTTCCACGAAAGTGGTGTGGTCCTATGATTTGCCTTGTTATTGTTATTTATCCAGTTAAGTAGATTTCTCATACCAGACCCATGAATGACTCGTAGTTTTTTTCACTTTGCAAACTCGGGTTCCCCTATTTTTGCACAGGCAGCCTAGTGACAGGTAATAGGGCATATTTTGGCTTTTGCACTACTGCAAGGAGTGCACCTTTTGGCTTGTATGGCAAGGACTTGACTTCTCAGTATTTTGGCTATGTGATATTCCGCCATTAGTACCTTATGTATATGATTCTGCTTATCGCGATGTAAACAGGTTTACTTCTATTATGTATCTATGATGTATATGTACCAGTGATCTTGATGTAGACTGATCATTTCCTTTCATACACTAAGTTTTATCCTACACTGTTCTACTCTGATGTTATTACATATTATGATTCCGCTGTCATATTGACATAAATTATTCTATTTTCTGTGTATGCTATTATCTGTTCTCTGCTAATGATGATAAATGTGTTATATTCCAATGATTATCCTTAATTCTATCGTACAGGGTTTTGAGATCGTCACAATAGCTGATTAACATAGAAATGTGTTTATTTTATGCTCTTTTATCTTATCTTTTGTATATAAATAAATATTACTTGGTATTGTTTTGTCACTTTTACAGAGATTCCAACCCTGCCCGCATGCAACCAGAAAAGTAGAGAAATAGAGATCAAATTGCAGTATATTTACATTTTGAAGAATTGTAGATGAAGATCTAACATCTAGTTGTTGTTGGACAAGAAAATGATTGATAAAAGGCCATGCACATCTCAAATTAAAGGAGGCTTGCAAGAGAAAAGGAGAAAAGGCCTAGAACTTGTTCCAAATGACAAAAGGCCTAAAACTTACTTGAAATAGCTAGGCCCATTTGTAATTAGGGTTAGGGTTTAGTTATTTCGTATAAATACCCTTGTAATATCATTGTAGGCACTATCCCATTTTTCTATCTTCTTCTCCATTAACAAAGTTCTTCTTCTTCTTCTTCTTTTTATTTTCTGCAATTTTCTATTTCTTAGCAACTAGTGCCTTCTACACAATTAGATTTAGTAGAGTACTAGTTGTATTTTACATTTATTTTCATTAGTGATTGACCGTCTGATTAGATTCAGCGGTAATCCTAATTTTAATTCCTGTTTATTATTTCAATTTCTGCAGTTTTAATTTCTGTTCTTTTTATTGTGTTCTTAGGTCATATTGGGTTGAATATAGATTTAATTAGATTCAGATCTGTACTCAATTCAATAATAGTTTTATTGTTTTTTTCAAAATCAATTCCCAATCTTCATCTAACTCGCACAAGAAATTATTTAAATAATTTGATTTAATTTGTCTCCCTGTGTTCGACCTGTATGCTACACACCTGTGCACTTGCAGTATTATTTCATAAATCGCGCTTTACTAGTTCATAGGAAAGCGACAATCAAGTTTTTGGCGCCGTTGCCAGGGAGGTAACGATTAAATTTTATTATTTATTAAATTTCTGATTCGTGTTAGTTCTATTTTTATTTTGTCCCCCTTTGTTTTCTTGTACAAATAGAAAAAAAAATCTCGATTAGTTGATTTGGTATTATTTGCTGATACCGTAATCTTCTAAATAAGAAAAAAAAATCTTGCCAGTTTTCCTTGATTTTCCTTTCATTTTCATTATTTATTTCTTTCTCTTTTTACATTTTTTTTTCAATCTCATATCTTCCTTATTTCTTTCCTCTTTTCCATTTTGTTTCCCTTTTTCCCATTCATTTCTTTCCCTTTCTTCTTGTTCAAATTTACTTAAAAAAAGAAAAAAAACTTGCATTTTTTTTATTGATTGCTTTCCAATTATATTTCTCTTTCATCTCCTACAATCTCTCTTTCCATTCTTTTTTATTTATTTCTTTCCTATTCTTTCCTTCACCAAAAAAAAAACAAAAAAAACTTGCCAGTTTTTCTTAATTTCTTTCTACTTTTCAATTTCCTTTCTTTTTCCATTTATTTCTCCTTCCCTACAAACTCTTTCCTTTTTACAAATTATTAAAAAAACAGTCATTTTTGCAACCTTTGTTCTTCTTGATTTCTTTCTTTCTTCCCTCTCTGCTTTGTGATAAATTCTCTACTTGAATAATTAGATCTCTTCCCGCTTTTGCAATTTTTTCCCCCTTTTACATCTCTTTCCTTTCTTTTCCTATTAATCCTTTTTCAACAATAAAAAAAAAAAGGTCACAAAAAGATTCTTCTTTTGAAATTCTTTCCTTGTTGTACATTTCCATTGCTTTAAATTCTTTTCTTTTCTCTCTTCATATTTTTCTATGTTGCTTCTTTCTTCTGCCTTTATTCTTCCATATTTCTTCTCCATCAACCAAACTCCTCACCGCACCATCTTCACAAAACTATTCTTCATCTTCTTCAAACAGCTATAGACCCAAATCCTTCACCTTAATCCGCTCACATGCCCCTTCCAAAAAAAAAACAGTGTGAACATCATCACTAGAATCCTCCCTGTCATCACGCAAACTCCTTCAACATCAACTATCACAATTCCTCTATCATCTTCAAACCACGCCATCCACGCAAAACATTATCCAAAACCGCAACAAGAATTCAAACAACTCCTCTGCCCCAATCCACCGCATCACCTGCACAAACTGTACTCAACTTCCCACATCCAAAATCGAAAGCCAAACGAATACTGCAAGCCTACTCGAAAGCCACCATCAATTCAAGTGCACTGCTCAATTCAAATCGGAAAGGCAGATCCGAACCCAATTTGAGCTATCGATATTTTTTTAATTGGATTGAAAAAAAAGATAAAAGAGAAAAGGAGTGTATTACTGTTTCCTTTGATAGAGAAAAAAGAGCGACTTTTGGCTTGAGCGTGAGAAATTGGAGGTGTTGTTTCCTTTTATTGAGGGAGCTGATTGTTTGTTTTATTGGGAGGTTTATTTTAGGCGTGATTTTTTTAGTTTGTCTTTTTCTTTCTTTTTTTGAGTGGTCTTTTGTTTATAAAAAAAGAAAAAAAATTAACAGGGCTTGATTGTTGGGCTTTCAGTTGGTGTTTGAGTGCGTGAGAGCCTTTTGCGTGAGTTTTGGGTTTGATAAGATTTTTTTGGGTGAGTGAGCAATTTGTTAGCGCGTGATTTTTTATTCTTGAGTAGCGAGGCTTCAAGGACTGTTTTAATTAGTGCATGAGTCTTGTTATTGTTTTTTTTAGTTGTTAATTTTGTTTGGTTCCTTTTCTTGCTTCTTTTCTGTTAAGCTTAGTTTAGTCATTTGAGGTTAGTCTGTTGCTAATTTAGTTTTATCCAATTTAGTTTTTTTTATTTGTTTGCTTTTGCTCTCATTCTAATTTTCTCTCTTTCAAAAAAAGGAAAAAAAAAGAAAAAAAAGGTGAAATCTCCTAAGCAAACCAAAGGCCAACTTTGAAGTGAAGAGTTCAAAGAAATCAATTAAGGAATTCAGAGGTGGAGAAATTTGCAAACAGTGAAGTTTGAAATGTGAACAATACTCAAATTTTTTTGGATGAACAGCCATACCCCACAGTAATATATTCTGAACTCTATAGGTGCTCTGCTGCAAAGAAAAATGTAGACAATGCTTGAAAAAAAACTGCAGGGGTAACGGCTTGCTTGTACAATTTTTATTTCTACAATTATTCTTGTGTGACTGTTATGTTGCCTGAAATTTCTACATTGATTTGGTGAGGAACAAATTTCCATAATTATAAGCATCACTCTCATCGCTTTTCAAGAATAAAATCTAATTTGATTTTCAAAATATTTAACTGCTAGAGTGTATTTTATGAAATTGATTGTCTCAACGGTTTGATCGCGGATATATATTAGTTCAATTTATTGAACTTCTAGCAAAAGAGGTTGCATACTACCCGTAAAACATTGGTCGTATCCCTTAGTATTTATACTATACGTGAACGGCCATAAGACCCTCTTCCCCCTTCAAATTGAGATTATCAACTAATAAAATATATTTGAGTATGTTATTTATTTTGTAATAACAGCTACTTTGTCAAATTTTAGTTTTGGATTTTCCATATTTGATAACAATGAATGAGAAAAGTCTCAGCCACCATAATTCTTCTAGGGATTTGGAGATTCAAAAAATTAGCATGATTCAGACCATAGTTGATGAAAACACTTCTGAAGCCTTGAAAATGTGTTTTAACCATTTCAACTCTGATTTCGATGAGCTCGAATACATTTCTGAATTAAATGAACTTCTTCACCCGAAACCTATGTCATCGGAATCTAACCAAGGAACGTTGACCAATGTCGTACACGAACTTCCTAAGTTAGAATTCAAACCCCTGCCACAAGACTTTGAGTATGATCACTTGGACTTTTCGAAAAATTCTCCCACAATCTTGGCCTCTGATCTTACCAAGGTCCAAGAAGAAAAATCTGAGAAAATTTTATGGGATAATCTGCATCTTAATTATATAAATCATTGGCATGACAACATTTTCATAGGAAAGATTTTGATTTCAGAATTTATTGACATGCCTCTTCTACCTCAAAAATTAGATAGGAAATCATCATAAATCATTTTCGATAGAGGCAAGTGTGGGGGAAAAACAAAATTTCGTTTTTCACATTACACTCATCACCATTATAGATTTCATTTTGTTTATGATTGGCATTCACATATAGTGGCTAAACTTCATTTCATTTTACAAATAATTTTGCAACTCATTCACCTTTGGGTACGATCTTTCAAATTTAGGAAACGTTACAGTGTGGACACTGTTTAGATCTAGTGTGGGGGGAGTCTGCATTGCATTCATTTTTGTTTTTCTTTAATTTTCCCTTTTTATTTTCATGCATTAGATAGAACCAACATACATTTTAGGTCATGGTAACATACCTTTTTTTTTTGAAATACTACTCATTTTAGATTGATACAACAAGATAAGTTAACGATCATTAATCAATTGATAGTATTTTTTTTCTCAACTAAGATCGAATAAGAAATATAATAAAAAGTTGAATTTTGAGGAATAATAGTGTAACTGTTACATAGGGAGATTCTTAGGTGATGGCCATGAAGTTTATTCTAAATTGTAGTCTTTGTTTAATGAGTTTAGGACTTAAAATACTTATATTGGATTTTCGAATCTTTAAAACTAAGTTGTATTAAGCTGAATTCGCATAACTCTCTTGTTCTTATATTTTCAATAATAATAATAGTAATCCAAAGGTAACCAACATTGCTTGTATATCTAGCGTTGGTCTGTAAACCAGCCAAGCTCTATCTGACATGTTGCTGACAAAGTCAACGTCAGAATATCTTGGTCTCATTTTATGAGATTGGACACCTTAGGATTACCAACATGTTGTTGACAAAGTCAGCGTCGGTCTGCACAATCCGCCAAGCTCTGTCCCAACTCTCCATCAGTCCGCAAGGCTTTGTATGGGTGGTATACCTTGGTCTTTTAAGTTAGGTGTATGTAACTAAAAGAAAATTTCAACTTTTATAGAGATAGAGAATAAGCGATGATGCCCAAACATTTCTTGACCTTATTGATTTGACTAGCCATACACAAGGAAATTAGAATACCACTTCATAAACTGTGACAAGCAAATTAAGAATTTATTTCATGGCTACACTATGTTATCGACCGAACTAGCTGGCTAAACAGGAATTTAACATTTGAAACTTGATTTATATTGAAAATTTGTGACAAGTTGAGGTATCTAAAATAAAATCAGCTGACTAGAAATTGTTAATTTAATTTGTTGTGCTGCTTTCCTGAAACAAGCCGTGTTTACATTTTATGTTTTCAATTGCATAAGTCCTCTGCATTCATGTAGTTACATTAGAACCATATCATACTGCATTTGGATTTGGTGGGTAGTATCCGCTGAAAACCCTCACGAGACACCACTCGTCCTACTATGGACACCTAGAGGTTTAACGGCTTGTTGCATATGCTCAATGCAATGTGTTTCGTACGAAAGTGTGAACTATCTAGTTTAGTTTTTCATTTCTTGGTTTACACGAGGACGAGTAAAAGATAAGTGTGGGGGTATTTGATTGACATATAAATATGTTTATTTTATGCTCTTATATCTTATCTTTTGTATATAAATAAATATTACTAGGTATTGTTTTGTCACTTTTACAGATATTCCAACCCTGCCCGCATGCAACTAGAAAAGTAGAGAAATAGAGATCAAATTGCTATATATTTACATTTTGAAGAATTGTAGATGAAGATCTCACATCTAGTTGTGGACAAGAAAATGATTGATAAAAGGCCATGCACATCTCAAATTAAAGGAGGCTTGCAAGAGAAAAGGCCTAGAACTTGTTTCAAATGACAAAAGGCCTAGAACTTGTTCCAAATGACAAAAGGCCTAAAACTTACTTGAAATAGCTAGGCCCATTTGTAATTAGGGTTAGGGTTTAGTTATCTCCTATAAATACTGTAACAACCCGAATTCCGACGGACCGATTTTTTTCAAAAACCCAATCCATCAAAACCTGAGTTGGTTGCTCTGGTATCCTGCAGAAAAGATAGAGACAAGAAATATATCAGAGTTCGGAAAACACCTCACAGTGGAAGGAATAAAATATAATATATATAAACATAGCTTTACCTTAGTTACAATACTGCGAAATCAGTATCTCCAAAGCTATAGGTCTCTGTTATGAATCTTACCTGCGAATGTTATGAGGAAGTTGTCAAAACATAAGTTCTGTGTGAATGAGTTTAAACTACACTTCTTGAATAATCCTACATATACCATTCAATTACATTTTATTGTTTATTAGGTTATTAGTGTCGTTAGCGCTCAAGGCTTACACACACGTTGCACCCATCTACTCCCAGTAGATTGACCTAATATAATGTATATGTAGCTACCCCCAAACCGAGGTACACCCCGTGGTACCCCACTTGCATGGTCCCCACCGTATCCTTGCAGTGATACACGCAGTCCCCCGTCCTATTTCATAGTAATGTACATTCCTCTTATATATATAATACAACACTACGCCCACACAGGATCACTCTAATTTGACTGCCGTTATCGAATAATGCCCACCAGTCTACAATACACCACCCAGAGCAGACATGGTTATATCTAGACTCTTCCACGTACGTATTCTCTATCGTATTCGATATCTAACCTGCACACCCATCGTGTGTACGTGCCAGGGCTACATAAGAAACACGAAACTTGGTCGGGAGCTTTCCTTATATTTTTGCAAGGCCCACCTTTAAATGCCTCCCACACAAATATCCCTAGGGTATGTTTTCTATGGTGGCTATGGCCCCACCTCGGCCCCTCCCATAACTAATAAAGGCTACGAGAGCTAAGCGACAAGCCCCTAAGCAACCAATTTAAACATCCATGTGGCATCTCCCCTCAACCACCATCCCACGATAGTGAATGGTTAATGGTATATTGGGTCAAGCTCTAGTCTTTCCGCATCCTACTGGCTGTGGTAACAGGCTCTCGACGACCTACTGTGCTAGTTGGTCCTGACCCTCCACCTCCATTGATGCAGCTGTCGAATCACTTTTTCCGTCACCGCGAACAGCATTCTGACTGCCCAGCTATTCTTCCAGTCAAGGCCCACCCACCTAGTAGTTACGCGCAGACCCAACCTCTACGGGCACAGGCTGAAACATCTGCCACCACACAGAGGACAACTAGGAGCACCTTTAACGTCTCAGGAAGCCGCGTGCTTCCCCTTCCAGTCCGTTGGAGCCGTCAAAATAACGAATGTGCGCACCCTTCGTGTCTTATGACACCGTGATGATTTGCCTTGTTGGGTTATTCATCCTACAACGTACGGATTGCACCAAGCACCTTGATTTTATATGTCATTAGACCCTACGTCTGATCAACTCTTACGCGCTTTTGTTACCTCGTCAGTTTTTCTTATTTAACTTGGTAATTCTTATTCATATTGACTTCCTTTTCAAATTTACCAAGTTACCCTTGCTTATTAATTCAATTTATACTTAACCCATTTAAGTCCATTAATAAGACCACAACATGTTGTTTTCCAAATTCATAAATTATTCCCTTTTAGGGTTACAACAACATGTTATACATAATTCATAGTTAAGTATGTCTTATCCACATATTTACTGATTAGGAGAATAATCCCCTAAACACCAGCCCCGAAGATCGAAATCAACATCAGACTGGCACCCAAAGAATTACTCAACCCAACCAACATATATGATTCTAATTTACTTCTTTTCCATTCATATAACTTATATCAACTTAAATTTCACACTTCTCCTTCCCAAACTACTTAATTTATAATTAAGTATATCTACACATATAAGTTACCTTATTTTTCCTCTTTCGTTTCTTATAACTTACCTTATCCCATAAGTTATACTTTCCACTTGTCCCTAGGACAAGTCTAACCTATTATCCTTCCTTTTCTTATTCAAATTCATTCATAATAGGTGATTTACCATTCCTCACTTTTGTCATTAATTTAGATTTACTTAACCCTTTCCATTTATTTAACCCGTTAACTAAACTTTAACCAAACTCAATTAATTTGTTATGCCATAACGGGTCCCCTTTGGTTAAGCATTATTTATTTATGTCTTACATATCACCCATGTCCCACTTAACCTCTTTTATTATTGTTTCCATGTCTTACACATGCTTTACTATGGTTAAGTCCACTTTAGTCATGTTTTACTTCACGTATTTTACTACAGTTAAGTCCACATTTACATGTTTTACATGTCTTGTCTTACTACGGTTAAGTCCATATTTACATGTTTTACATGTCTTGTCTTACTACGGTTAAGTCCATATTTACATGTCATATTTTACATGTCACCCACATAACACTCTAACCATACCCATGACACCCACATGTCTTATTATGGTTAGTATTCCTTAATTCATTCATTATGACGAACGGTGCATGACCTCCCACACTATACCGAACACTTTGTGGCTGCTGGATTTGTCGGGCGGTTCCGGGCAATCTTACAACACAAAGCGGGTCTAACCTCGTGTCACCAACCGTTACTCCTACAATCCATGCCTTTGACCTCTCACATTAGACGTCCAATTGTGGCAGCTGGATTTCTCGGGCGGTTCCGGGCAATCTTACACCACAATTGCGCCCAACCTCGTGTCAAAGGTTCATTAACATCGTATTTCACCCAAATCCCAATTTTCATGTTATGTGTTTCAAATTCAACATATAGTCATGTTTACAATTTTGCCTATTACAACTTGTCACTAATTACATATTAGTTAGCCTTAATTACAAATTTCCACTTATAGGAAATTTCATCAATTCCATGTAATCCATACCCAAATATGCCAATTTCTTTTATGTTCCAATTATCCAAAATATCCAATAATACTCAAGTTCATAAAATCAATATTTTTCCAATATATTTCCCAACGTTCCCATGTTCATACATATAACCTAATTCACCTTTTAGGCTTATCTTACTAATAAATTTCACCAATCCATGATATCCAATTACATGTTGTTAATATTAAATTGTACTAATTCCATATCCAATTTCAATCATGCCAAACTACATAAATTTAAAATTACCATACAATTATGTCCATAATTCTATTCAAATCATACATAAATCCTTCGAACCCATATTATGCCCAAACAACCCCTTTTTTCCTTTTACTTTCTCGTTCTCGTTTACAGCGCATAAATTCATGATAGATGTAGGCTCGAGATAGCATAGCTATAAAAATAAAAAGGGGAAAGAATAAAAAGGAGAGAACTCAATCGTAAGCATAAATGAAATAACTGATCTTATTAAATTATCATCATATTCATTATGGGGAATGGCAAACGATAGAAGTACAATTATACAACAACTGTATTTTAAACCACTCACCTTGACTGGATTGGAGAAATAAACAATTGGTTGTTGAGGTAGAACGTTGGTTCAGGCTTCTTATTTGTTTATTGATGCAGAACGTGAATTGTTGTTGAAGAAACTTGCTACTTGATTTGATTAAACTCCAAAATTGATGAAGAACTTACAATTAAATTTAGAGTTTAGAGGCGGCGGCTATGTTGGGTTGAAGTTTGGTGGCATGGAGGCATCTTATAAGAGATAGAATGATTTTAGGGTTAGGTTAGGTGTTCTTTTATAGGTGGGTTAGAGCAACTAGAACCTTTGGATTAAATAAAAACTCATCTAAACCATCCACCTCACCCTATAAAAGAACCATCCAGAACAACCCTTTTCACACTTAGTGCTCCTTTAAATAAAATAAAAAAAAGAAACCGCTTTATTTCTTTCTAATTAATGCGTTACATACTATTTTTAACGTATAGCAATCTCTTTCCTTCATGCATTCAATTATTTATTTATTTATTTGTACTTATACGTGAACCTTTATTTGCTATATTCTTCTCCTGATCAATTAATTGATTTCTTTCTCTTTTTGTCTACTCTTTTTGAAAAGAAACCGCATATCCTTAAACCATTTTCTTTTATTTATTTACATCTAATAACATGTGCATGCGTCTCTGATTTGAATGTTATTTTATAACATTAACCTTCCTCCAATTGTGGCTTGCTTATGGCCTTATTAGTTTACTTTTTAAACGTTAAATTTCAAAAGTTGATCCCCTTCACATTTAATTGCTCCATTTTAATGTTTACAACCTTTTTTTATGCATGCTTTAATTGCACATTTGACATGTTTTGCATTCCATATTCTCCTTGTTTTATTTGCATCACATTAATTTATTTTTATTCAGGTTCATGCATCATCCATATATTTAATGCAATAATTTCACATATCCTCTTTCACTTATTGCATTAATTTTAAATAACATGTATACATATATGCCCCCTTTTTGTTTGTCTCTATGTTCGCGCGCAACTTCAAATTTGAATCATGTTCATACGCATCCATCTCTTATGCGTATACTAATTTTTATATGTGAACAATTGTCTATTTTATTTGGAAATTATCTTCCTTAATCAATTAATGGTTTATTTCCATTCTTTCAATTAAACCTCCAATTAACTTATCCCCTTTCGTACTGAACCAATTTGCTAAGCCACTATTTAGCCGCTCCTTAAAACAAAACAAAAAGTATGGTACTGGTGGGGATTGAACTCACAATCTCTTATGTACAAGTCTCACGTATTAGCCAAATGAGCTACTAAGTCTTTTGTTAACAAGACTTAGCATCAAGCTACATATTATTCTTTTCCCATTGCTCTTTTTCTTGTTTTGTTGCATTTCTTAAGTTAAGGATAACTTCTTCGTTTTAAATCAGTTTTCTACAAACTATAGGTCTAAATTGACCAGAAAATCGCCATGAACGTAATGACGCTAATTTCATGACCAAATTCTAGAGTCTCTTCAAATTCTCCTTTTTATTTCTTTTTAAATGTTCGCATGTCTTTCTTCGCATTTCACTGTATTTCTTCTTATTTCAAATATTGCATGTAATTTCTTTATTAATCTTTTTCTTTATTTTACTGCATAAACTTCTTACATGCAATTACATTAATATTATTTAATCTTTCCTTTAAATATATCCATGCATATATACATATATCTCATTTTTAATTATATTAAAAATGCGGGGTGTTACATTTTCCCACCCTTAAGGAATTTCGTCCTGGAAATTCGATAGGGGTAAAATATATAATTCCTCGCATAATATCAAACCATCAAGTGTGCATCCAATTTTTTTGCAAACATTGTGCACATGTGCAAAGTGAAATACATCATAGTAATGCATGTATGCCTAATTTGGTACCACCTATATGTATGCAAACTTTCAAATTTTTTTTTTCAAAACATGATGCTCACATCCTAAATATACTTGCAGTTCTATATGAATGCAATATTTTTGAAAAACCAAAATATTTTTCATTCAAATTTTCTCATACTCTTATAGAATAAGAGCATAGTTCATCCAATTGTTGCATCCAAAATCCTACCAACCATTATTAAATTCGAAATTTAGAAAAATCTAATTTTCCAAATTCAATTTCTTATGTTACAAAAGGGTATAAAATGGAAGAATTTACATTTTCCGTTTTTCTTTTATGTACCTTTCCTGGTTGCAATTGGATTTTTACATAGCTATTCTATAAAAAGTTCCTATTTTCCTATCCAAGCACAATTACATAAGAAACTTTCTTTTTTTTCTTCAACTTATCTTTTTCGAGCAACAATTCTAGTCATCATAATGCTTATGCATTCTACGGGAATTTATTTTTATTATTCTAGGATAGTCCTTATTATTTACTTCCTAGCCTCAAAATCGTTCTTTCTAGACACTAATCCTGACCTTCTCCATTCGTTTTAAAACATGGTTTGGTCTCTTTTTTTCTAAATTTTTCTCCCAAAAATTAAAAATGGTAAAGCTTTATTTTCTTTACCAAAACTTTCTTTTGCCAAACCATAAAAACACGCCGTAACAAAAATGCAAAACATTTATTTCAAACATAAAAAACTGGAGTAGACAAGGACAACTATTTCTTAATCGGGTTTCCAAATTACCTAGGCTTTCCTAGAAACATCCACGAAATCATTTCTTCTAACTATATGTATTCTTAATCCATTTTCCACTTTATAAGGTTTCCCTACTAAACCCACTAATATCAGTTACTATTGTATGGGATACATCTTTCTTAACACCAATCATTTTGTACACTTTCCACCCAACATACCTAAGGATCTCAGATTTCCTTGCTCATTCTTTTAGCGTACAAAACAGTTATCCCAATTCTTTCCATATTTTACTCTTTCTATTTAGTGGGCTTCTTTATAGATCTAGGTTTATATATAATATATTTATATCTTCGAAAATACAAATACGCTCTCTCATTATCTATATAGGAATCATAAACCTATGCTCTGATACCAAATGTAACAACCCGAATTCCGACGAACCGGTTTTTTTTACAAAAACCCAATCCATCAAAACCCGAGTTTGTTGCTCTGGTATCCTGCAGAAAAAACAGAGACAAGAAATATGTCATAGTTTGGAAAACACCTCACAGCGGAAGGAATAAAATATAATATATATAAACATAGTTTTACCTTAATTACAATACTGCTAAATCAGTATCTCCAAAGCTATAAGTCTCTGTCATGAATCTAACCTGCGAATGTTATAAGGAGGGGGTCAGAACATAAGTTCTGTGTGAATGAGTTTAAACTACACTTCTTGAATAATCCTACATATACCATTCAATTACATTTTATTGTTTATTAGGTTATTTGTGTCGTTAGCGCTCAAGGCTTACACACACGTCACACCCATCTACTCCCAGTAGATTAACCTAATATAATGTATATGTAGCTACCCCCTAACTGAGGTACACCCCATGGTACCCCATTCGCATGGTCCCTACCGTATCCTCGCTATGATATACGCAGTCCCCCGTCCTATTTCATAGTAATGTATATTCCCCTTATATATATCCCCACACAGGATCACTCTAATTTGACTGCCGTTATCGAATAATGCCCACCAGTCTATAATACACCACCCATAGCAGACATGGTTATATCTAGACTCTTCCACGTACGTATTCTCTATCGTATTCGATATCTAACCCGCACACCCATCGTGTGTGCGTGCCCGAGTTCCGTGCCAGGGCTACATAAGAAACACGGAACTTGGTCGGTAGCTTTCCTTATATTTGTGCAAGGCTCGCCTTTAAATGCCTCCCACACAAATATCCCTGGGGTATGTTTTCTATGGTGGCTATGGCCCCACCACGGCCCCTCCCATAACTAATAAAGACAACGAGAGCTAAGCGACAAGCCCCTAAGGAGCCAATCTAAACATCCATGTGGCGTCTCCCCTCAACTACCATCCCACGATAGTTAATGGTATATTGGGTCTAGCTCTAGTCTTTCCGCATCCTACTGGCTGTGGTAACAGGCACTCGACGACCTACTATCCTTGTTGGTCCTGACCCTCCACCTCCGTTAAGGCAGCCGTCGAATCACCTTTTCCGTCACCACGAACAGCATTCTGACTGCTCATCTATTCTTCCAGTCAAGGCCCACACACCTAGTAGTTACGCGCAGACCCAACCTCTGCGGGCACAGGCTGAAACATCTGCCACCACACAGAGGACAACTAGGAGCACCTTTAACGTCTCAGTAAGTCGCGTGCTTCCCCTTCCAGTCCGTTGGAGCAGCCAAAATAACGAATGTGCGCTTCCCTCGTGTCTTATGACACCGTGATGATTTACCTTGTTGGGTTATTCATCCTACAACGTATAGATTGCCCCAAGCGCCTTGATTTTATATGTCATTAGACCCTACGTCTAATCAATTCTTATGCGCTTTTGTTACCTCGTCAGTTTTTCTTATTTAACTTGGTTATTCTTAATCATATTGACTTCCTTTTCAAGTTTACCAAGTTACCCTTGCTTATTAATTCAATTTATACTTAACCCATTTAAGTCCATTAATAAGACCACAACATGTTGTTTTCCAACTTCATAAATTATTCTCTTTTAGGGTTACAACAACATGTTATACATAATTCATACTTAAGTATGTCTTATCCACATATATACTGATTAGGAGAATAATCCCCTAAACACCAGCCCCGAAGACCGAAATCAACATCAGACTGGCACCCAGAGAATTACTCAACCCAACCAACATATATGATTCTAATTTACTTCTTTTCCTTTCATATAACCTATATCATCTTAAATTTCACACTTCTCCTTCCCAAACTACTTAATTTATAATTAAGTATATCTTCATATATAAGTTACCTTATTTTCCTCTATCGTTTCTTATAACTTACCTTATCCCATAAGTTATACTTTCCACTTGTCCCTAGGACAAGTCTAACCTATTATCCTTCCTTTTCTTATTCAAATTCATTCATAATAGGTTATTTACCATTCCCCACTTTTGCCATTAATTTAGATTTACTTAACCCTTTCCATTAATTTAACCCGTTACCTAAACTTTACCCAATTCAATTAATTTGTGATGTCATAACGGGTCCCCTTTGGTTAAGCATTATTTATTTATGTCTTACATGTCGCCCATGTCCCACTTAACCTCTTTTATTATTGTTTCCATGTCTTACACATGCTTTACTATGGTTAAGTCCACCTTAGTCATGTTTTACCTCACGTATTTACTACAGTTAAGTCCACATTTACATGTTTTACATGTCTTGTCTTACAGTGGTTAAGTCCATATTTACATGTTTTACATGTCTTGTCTTACTACGGTTAAGTCCATATTTACATGTCATATAATACAAGTCACCCACTTAACCCTGTAACCATACCCATGTCACCCACATTTCTTATTATAGTTAATATTCCTTAATTCATTCATTATGACGAACGATGGATGACCTCCCACATTAGACCGAACACGTTGTGGCTGCTGGATTTGTCGGGCGGTTCCGGGCAGTCTTACACCACAAAGCGGGTCTAACCTCGTGTCACCAACCATTACGCCTACAATTCATGCCTTTGACCTCTCACATTAGACGTCCAATTGTGGCAGCTGGATTTGCCGGGCGGTTCCGGGCAGTCTTACACCATAATTGCGCCTATCCTCGTGTCAAAGGTTCATTAACATCGTATTTCACCCAAATCCCAATTTTCATGTTATGTGTTTCCAATTCAACATATAGTCATGCTTACAATTTTGCCTATTCCAACTTGTCACTAATTACATATTAGTTAGCCTTAATTACAAATTTCCACTTATAGGCAATTTCATCAATTCCATGTAATCCATACCCAAATATGCCAATTTCTTTTATATTCCAATTATTCAAAATATCCAATAATACTCAAGTTCATAAATTCAATATTTTTCCAATATATTTCCCAACGTTCCCATGTTCATACATATAACCTAATTCACCTTTTAGGCTTATCTTACCAATAAATTTCACCAATCCATGATATCCAATTACATGTTGTTAATATTAAATTATACTAATTCCATATCCAATTTCAATCATGCCAAACTACATAAATTTAAATTTACCATACAATTATGTCCATGATTCTATTCAAATCATACATAAATCCTTCCAACCCATATTATGCCCAAACAACCCTTTTTTTCCTTTTACTTTCTCGTTCTCATTTACAACGCATAAATTCATGATACATGTAGGCTCGAGATAGCCTAGCTATAAAAATAAAAAGTGGAAAGAATAAAAAGGAGAGAACTCAATCGTAAGCATAAATGAAATAACTGTTCTTATTAAATTATCATCATATTCATTATGGGGAATGGCAAACGATAGAAGTACAATTATACAACAACTGTATTTTAAACCACTTACCTTGACTGGATTGGAGAAATAAACAATTGGTTGTTGAGGTAGAATGAAACGACCCTAACTTCCCCGGTAAGGAAAGCCCGAATTGAGTAGAGTACAAGCCACATCGGAATGCAAACAAAAGAACATTTCATTGTCAATTACAACAATTCCATCAGAATACAAGAATATACAGAATATGAATAAATATTACACAGAAAAAATCAGAGATTTAAATTACATTACATAGCAGCGAAAAATAATACAATACACAACTGAAAGAGATATACAGATACAGAGCTTTCTGGATATCATTCCTGTAACACCCCCACGTCCATTAATGTCACTCACAAAGGGAATGCATTTACTTCCATGGAGGTTTTAAGTGAATATAGAACAGAAAAATTACAACAAGACAGATAATAAGTAGTACTTGGAAATCTAAAACTTTATTTTATTGCAGTGGAAATTAAACATGTTTGTTACATGATAAAAACCATAAATCAGAGTCAAGTACAATATCCATCTTGATAAAACAAAATACATAACCCCATTACATAAATAGCCATTAAAGAAGAAAACAAGCTGGACTTTACTTCAACGGTCCAAGCTTTCCAAAAGAGAGATAAAGAAATCCAATCAAACTCCACTAGAGCTGGGTCCACCCTGAGGACCTGGAGGGGGAAAAAGATAGAAATAGAGGGGGTCAGACATAAAGTCTGGCGAGTATGATAATTCTAACAATACTATTATCAAAATAACTTGACTAAGGTATAAGCTGGAAAACAAGGAAATGTCTATGAACTATTGGGTATGGAATAGCAGATAAAGATAATGTTAGACGCACACCTAATACTAACGAACAATTACTACACTGCACCACACCAGTCACCCGAAAGGTTGATCCCACTCACCGAACTAGAAATTATATAAATAGCTTTGTGTACCCTTAGCTGACTACATAGGTGTCGCCTGCCCCTATCTCCACTAGGTGTACCCCACTACCCACTTGCCTCACTTTGAAATTTTATAAATAACTTCGCGTACCCCTAGCTGACTACATACGTGCCGCCTGCCCCTATCTCCGCTAGGTGTACCCCACTACCCACTTGCGATCGGCTCCCTACTCGTAGATACCCGTGCTGGCCCCACAGTGGGGTGTATCACTCCACTAAAGTGGCAACCCGATACAACTTGAGGATGCACGACTTATACCTACACAATGCAACAACGTCTTACCTACCAGCCCGGGTCCACACACGCATATGAAACCCATTGGACTTGCGTTGCTACCGCTACCCCGTTTGGCCTCTTATAGTCAAGCCCAGTATGTGTGTCCCGTCCTCGACTTGGGTCGAGCCCACAAAGATACATCTGGGATACTGGTTGAAATGGGCCCCCACAAGCTACCCACATAAGCTTGTCCCCACTAGTACATCCCACTTAACCCTCTTAGTCATGTTCATTTAAATGTGTGTTTGGTTAAGTCTTACTAATCGTATTTCAAATGCCACTAAAGGCACCCACTAGATTCCTCATGCCACCCAAGGCACCTACTTAACCCCCATGTCCCACTTCACATGTTTATCTGGTTAAGTATTTCTTAATTCATTCATTCCATAACCTCATAAAGACCTCTCACATTAGACTGACATTTATGGCAGCTAGATTTGCCGAGCGGGTCTAGGCAGTCTTACACCATAAAAGAGTCTAACCTTGTGTCTTTACAACTGTTATGCTTTAATTTGGGCCTAGGACCTCTCACATTGGCCTGACATTTGTGACTACTGGATATGCCGGGCGGGTCCGGGCAGTTTTACGTCATAAACGAGTCCAACCTCGTGTCCTAAGCATTGATTAACACTTATAATCTTTTACCCCAGTTTTAAATATATCCCTATTCAAATCATTAATTAATTCCAATTTTAATGATGTCCATAATTGAATCAATTATGGCAATCCACTTACGGTATGCAAAATCATATCAATTGCACCCCAATTTCTTAATATTAAATCCTTAATATTACCCCTACCCCACGTTATACGTTTGCTTATTCAACGCAAAATATACGTTAGACTCGAATAGTCTAACTCATAGCACAAAGATAAACTATCACAACATATAGACAAATAAAATAGATCTAATCATAAACGGGGTGAAACTTGCATGTGTGATAAATGTCCAACACCTAAACTTGCATAGGCAAAAACTACAACTTGCATAAAGTTACACATGTCATGGATCTATAGGTGTCATCTTGTTTGGTAAAATGTCACAACTTACATAATATGATCATAATCCAAATTCATGTATAAACTTGCATATGTCGTTTATGCAACATAATGATGGTGTGAACTAGCATCTAACACAAAGAACTCACACATGTCATCGCACAATTCTAGATCTAAATAGATGTCATGGCATATGTTCATAATCTTTACTAATCAATCTAAACTTGCATACATGATTTGTCATATAGATCAACATAGCCCAAATAATATCAACATTATGATTTGATTAACATGAACTAATTAGCATAGATAATAACATCATGACTTTATAACATGTATGATTTATCACAACTTAGCATAGAAAATTACAACCTATACAATATCATCATAGCATGATTTACAACATATAGGATATCATCATCACATAACATAGGATTTACAACAAACATGATAGCATAAGGTCTACAACAACATATATGAAAATTCACATCATTTTCTTATGATCCATATCACATCACAATCTAATTAGTTTGCTAATAATCTTGTTAAGATCATCATACTCACAATTAGAGAAGAAAGAGAGTCTTGATTTGCTTTAGAGTTGAGTAAAATTACGGTTTTGATTAGCTTTCTTCCTTCTTAGTTGGCGGCGGCTACACTGAGTTCCATGGCGGCGGTATGACGGTGGCTATTCTATTTTTCATGTGAATTAGAGTGAGAGACTACCTAGGTATATATAGAGTTTAGGGTTTATTTAGACCGTCAGATCAACTCAGAACTAATATGAACCGTTAAATTTGCCAACTCAGCCCTAAAGACACATCAGCAGCTCAAGATTGGGCTCAGCCAAACCCTAGCCGACTGGACCAGGTCGACTGCCCAGTCGATTCCCCAGTTGACCTGGGGGGTGTCGACTGCCCAGTCGACTCCCCAGTCGACCTAGGGTGCTGGGCGGGAAATTTCCCGCCTAGCCTGTTTGACTTCGAATTTTGAATTTTAAATTTTCTGAAATCTATTTTGAATTTTCTGAAACTTCCGATGGCCATAACTTCTTCATACGAAGTCCAATTCACGCAAACTCGAACTCTATTTCAACCAGAATTCCGAGACGAATACAATGGCGCAACCCGTTTCCCACAATTCTCACGTCTGAGATTAGTTATTCTTTAATTTGTGAATATTAATATTAACAGAATTACGGGGTGTTACAATTCCAGCTGTAAACCAGGTTCCTGTGAATATAAATCTGCAAAACCAAAACTACTAGGTGCCCGTGTCAAAATAAGGGCACCCAGAGTTTAGGTTAAAACAATAAACTCCAGGTTAGTGATGTGACTGGTGTGAGAACTAAAACAGTTATTAATCTTTATTTTAAAGTTCAGTAAATCAAGGGACCACGCCGTATAACACGGAACGGGTTTCCTCCCAAGAACACCAGTGCATAAAACAACAACGCAATGATAAATAAAGAACAATGAAGCTATTATAAGACCCAGGCCCCATCACACAATGCAACACAAGCCGAAGGATAGGGTTTTACCTTATAATAGCCAAAGAATGATTAATACGCTAAATTTCATCTTTTATTATTACTATAAGTGTATAGTGTCAAAACAATTTCAATCATAAATATCAATTATAGACGGCATAAGTGCCCCATACCACTATGTCGCTATATATAGGTTCTACAATCAAAACCGCAAAGTCACATATTGGAAGTTGGGTTTCCATCTGTGAACCGAGGCAAAAGATAGTCCTCTACCGAATTCGAGATAATCTAGCCCATGTCTCAGGATTAGAACGCATCGACCCTTGGAGCAACATGGCCGGTCCACCGATGTGGATTAAAATGCCTGAACACTGCGTTTCCTCGCCCTTTGGGGGCGTAAATGAGCCAAATGACACCATCGGCTCCACACAGTCACCGATATATCCGAGGTGCCTCGCAACAGTAACAACCACACAGGTGAAAATAATATAAATGTCAGGGCTGGTAGGTCACTGACTCCACCCTAGCTAGAAAGAAACGCATGCCCTCCCTGGATCCTTCTCCCGTTTCTGGTTCACAACCGGGGTGTGAGGCTCACGAATCAACGCTACCCAAAGCTATGCCACACAGGCGATGCTTTTATCATCAACTACAAGACTTTGCTATTCAACAGAAGCCTCGATCATTTGCCACTTAGGCATGCCACACAGGCAATTCACTCCATGCGATTGATATCCATTAATATATAACCCCTAAGCTCGTACGTCTCAGAGAAGGGCGTTAAGCAAGAGAATAAATTCTCCGCCACCAAACAGATATATATTTAATAGAAATCAATCACACAGAATAAAATCCAGTGTTAGACACACAGTCCATTTACAAGTTCGTTCTGGGTCTGAACGAAACCGGAGGCACCTTGTACCTCGCATATCCATCGATCTCCAAGTACGTCTGAATGATCACCAACTGATTTCCTCCTCTTGGGTGTACAGCCCAATCAAGATCATCAGTAATCACCCAAACGATGTAAACACCTCTGGTCTTCGACCACCGTCTTCATCTTCGACACCACGTCGAATCAGTTATTCAGAATGGGATAAACCCGGTCTTTCTGAATAACTCGCGTATATAATAAACAAGTGTTACGCAAACACAACATACGCCTTATTCCAATTCAGAATATTCCTTTATTCAAATATTCTTACACTTTGGGAAAGGTTCCCATTAATTTTTTCAAAGATAAATTCTTTAATCTTATTTGAATATCAATTCAAACTAGTCGGGATTAGCGAACCACAACGAAGTAATCATTTATTTTATTTCTCAATCCTAACCTATTCATCCGATGAAGTAAAACTGGTCATACTTCATATCTAACACCACGGTGTCATCGGTAAATTTAATTAACATTTCACGTTCAAATATAATTAAAGATTTAACTGTCGCCTGGAGCAAAACTGGTGATACTCCATTCTCGATCACTTCAATCAAATTAAAGATTAATTAAAACTCCACTTGGTTTTAATCTTCCCAAAAATCATTATCAATGATTATTTAATGTAATGACACGGATTCTTATGGGTTAATTTTAAATATTTAATACGAATTTAAATATTGGGTGGATAATATAAATGGAATTTTATATTAATTTATTAATTTAATAATCAATTTCGATTTTATATCGAATATATATTAAATCATCGTTATGCGAAAATATAATTCAGTTCGAGATTTACAACTGAATTAAATACAGTTCAGACTTCTGTTTGAATTCAAATAATAATACTAATTTATTTTCGTAGAATAAATTGTGTTGGATTTATTTTATATCAATTTAAATTAATATCTGTTCCGGATGATCGAACTGGACTTCGATACTTATCCCAGTGGGTTCAGAATAGTGGTTTTACCCTAGAATTGACAGTTGTTGGGTTCAGAAAGGAGATTAGGATCACGGGGTATTTAAATTAAAGGATACCGGTTTAAAACAAATTAAAATAAAATATACCCTTGTGGACAGAAATAAAACATGGAGGAGAAATCAAATGGCCTTGCTGCTCAATTTTAAACCACGATGACCCCTCCCTTCTATATAAAGTTGTTCCATCCCCTTCTCTTTTACTCAGAACAATCAAAATCAAAATCGATTTATACAGAGAACTCAAAAATCATAGCCTTCGAAATCAATTATCCTTCATCTCAAATTCAAGTAAGACGGCGACGAGGGGAGAGTTCATCACCGGTAGGCGTTCGACGTTGGAAAGGGCTATCGTGGTGGAGTTGGCCAACGTCAGATCGACCAGTGGATGGCATCAACCTTGTCAGAGGTAGGAGCGTCAAATTAGGGGTTTGTTTATGGAAATAGGGTTTGCTATTGATTTTCTCGAGATGCCTGAAACTTGAACCAAGCTCGACAACACGCAGGAGTCGATATCGTGAGTGGGTGCGAAGCTTTCAGACAAGGCCGACATCCTTATTAGTGCGAACTGGAGATCGATTTACTGGTGAATAATTGGGGGTGCGCGATGGGTTTAAGTAAGGGATTGACTGCGATTTCGTGAACGCGACTTTCAAACTGGGATGGTCTTCAGTGATAGGGAAGATGACATGCGATTTGTTTTGTTAAGGACAATGATGCTCTATCAACAGGTTTGACACTTTGTATAAAAAAAACCAGAAGGGTGTTGGGTTCAACAGTAGTATAAGTGGAGTTTGTGGATAGAAAATGGTAACTGGAAAATGTGGAAATTTGTGCCGACGGTGGCATTTTAGGGTTATTCCATTTGTGTTGCAGCAGAAGGAGAATTTGGATGTAGAAATACTGAACTGGGTGATTTTGGGGTTTACCGAGGTCTAAGGGTGAACTTGGATGGTAGGGTATGAGGATCGAAGTTGAGATGGGTTCGAAGGCTGTTGCTTTAGTTTTCCGGTAGCGGGTAGATTACAGATGAGAGAGATGGGATTAAGGTAAAATTTATTTATTAATTAAGTAATGAAGTTTTAATTATATTTGAAATTTATTCGAACATTAAAAAGCTATAACCATTTATAGGATATCGAAATTCACGAAAAGGAAATCTATTGCATTGGAACCATATGGAGAATGCAGCGGTGGAAAGAAGAATGATAAGGAAAAATAAATGTTATTAAGGGAATTAAAAGGTAATTATTTAATTTAGTAATTTTATTACATTTGAAATTTATTCGATATCTTAAGTAATAGATGTTATATTAAAATATATACAAGATTGTATCGAATGGAGTGGGTCGAGGAATTCATGGTTGTGGATTACATGAGCTGGAATTAAAAGCAGAACATATCGGATTAATAAAACTCACGGTGAGTAAATCTCACTCACCTGTTATATAGAATTATTTTTATTTCGTTAAAAATAATTGTTATTGCTTGTTTGGATGCTTTTTTATTGTTTGAAATATATTAGTTATTTAGGGTTGACTATTATATATATATATTGGGTTGATGGTTGGATTGATTCCCGCAGTCTCATTAGCGGATGCTCGTAGTTTCATAACGGATGATTTCCCTATGTGCCCCACAAATATATATTAGTGGATGACCTTCATACCGTGATATCCTGCCTCGAAGCAGGATGGGTATTACTATGTTGACTAACGTCTTTGGATGTAAGAAAACAGGTTGGAGGAATCCGACTGGATTCCTCAAAAATATATTATTTGTTTGTTTATTTGCTTGCATATATACTGTCTTATATGATGTGTTAGAAAACCTGAAATAAATAATTGGTTGTTTGAATATCACTGGGCCTAAGTGATAATTTATAAAAATACCCTGAAAGGGGTATTTGAGATTTAAAAGAGAAATTCTATTTTTCAAATATAGAGTTTGAATTTTTAAATAAATTTGAAATATAAACTTGTTTTGAAAAAAATAAAACAAGTGGTTTCTTTATAAATGAAGTTTATAAATAGTTCTTTTATAAACGAAGTTTATAAATAAAGTGAAAAGAATTTTCATTGGATAATTCAGAAATAAAAATACAGGAGTGAAATTGAAAAGGGAAACCTATTTTCCAAAGGTAGAAATATCGATTTCAAAAGGAATTGAAATCGAGACTTGTTTAAAGAATGAATAAATGAAGTTTGAAAATAGATTTGAATATAGAGAATTCAAATGGGATTTATAATATAGAATTTGATATATAGAATTTGAATTTATAGAATTTGAATAGAATTTGAATATATAGAATTTGAATAGAATTTGAATATATAGAATTTGAATAGAATTTGATATATAGAATTTGAATAATAGAAGTGATATAAAATTTGAATAGAAATTGAATAGAATTAAGTAAGTCGAAGATAAACTAGTTAATCGAGTTTTGAATTTGAAGTTAAACTTTGAAAGGTGAATTGGATTTGTAAATGTATATTCGAAATCGAATATAGAACTTAAATTTGAAATTTGAATTCAAATTAGTTAATAAGCAAGTAAAGGTATATTTGAACATGTCGTGTTCAAATACAAAAGTGAATTAGACTAAAGAGTTCATTAACGAATTAATTAACGAATTGAGTTAAACAAATCAGGTATGGTTGAAATAAATTGGACAGGTATAGACATACAGGAGACAGGTTTGGAATAAAGTGTAGAAGTGAAATAGATAGAGTGCTCGATAAAAATGTACGTATTTAATTCATATATGAGATTTTATGCGCCGTATCGGCTAGCCCTTGGCTTTTCTTTTTCTTTTTGGATTGGTGAGGGCCATGGGAGGCTGTTTGAAATATCCCGATGCTCCCGATACAAAGGAGGTTATGGCGAATTTTTCCGGAAATCTAACGAGTTAGAATATTTTTAAGATAATTTGATAGTTAGGAATCAACGTATCGATATATATAGAAGTCGATAAGGAAACGAACTTAAAAATAGAATAGTAAAATCGAAAAGAAGACTAGGAATAAAATCTCGTAAGAATAGAAAGAGAAAGTGTATACGTGTTTAAAAGTGAATAAGTAGTTGTATGGTATTGATTATTCGAGTAAGTAGTCATATCTGTTTTGACGTTATAAATGTTATTCAGTCAAGGTCTGAGAGGTAGTTATACCCCAACTTGATTGATTTCATTATTAACAAATAAATGGTAAGATTTCAGGCTCGAAGATCAATGTTGGATAAGAGTTAGTTGAATATAGTATTTGGGTTGTCGTAACGATGTTTTAACACAACATCCGTTTTAACCCAAATAAGTGTAAACTTGGAAATAGAATAATAAATATTTCCTAAGTATAGAAATAAACGAGATCGAAAAAGAGATAAGTAATTGGAATATTTTCCAATTATAAATAGCATATATTTTCTAAAGTTTAGAAAATAAAGGAAGGCGATATTCGAAAATGTTTTCCAAATAACGTAAAAGGCTAATATGGTTATTGAAAATATTTGGTTAACAAGTATTGATAAATAAATAGAGAAGTGATTTAATTAATGGAATATTAATTAAGGGCTCAGTGATTGTTTGAAAATTGGATAAACACTTGTTTTCTTCTATAGTTAAATCATCGACTATCGAAATACTTGTTTTTATTCGATAGTTAAATCACAGACTATCGAAGTTTTGACCATCGTTGTCAATATGGAGAGACCGGTTGGATTATTATCCAAAGAACCACTCTATATTGGCATAATAATTGCGGATCATATATGCCAAATAAAATTGAAGACGGAGTAAAGTGCAAGGGCTATTGTATAAGTCTTATATAACAGTGCCTAAGATGGATGTACTGAATAGTGCCTTCGGTTCATCCTGTTCCTGGATGACTTGTATGGATGAATGTCTGACAGAGTATTTCGAGAAAGGTCACGTACATTGATTTCTTCAACCGTACCAAGAGTGGAAGCGGATAAGGAAAACTTCTTTAGCTAACACGTAATGTACTGTTGTAGACGTCAGTTAGTGATTTTCGAAGGATCTGACAATGTGGCATTCGAAGTGAATCTGATGTGATGATAAAGCGTAACCTCAAGCCTAATCAACCGGTAAATGACAGAAATCGGTCAGGCAGCATGGCTAAGTAAGTCACACCTATTAGGGTGTATAATCACCTGATCTAGAGTTTCATTTACTTCTAAAAATCTATTGTTGATGTTGTCCCATTCGGGGAACGGTTGCTGATCCCAACCGTTGGTGATATACATTCGATACACTCAAGCGAAATGAGTGGTCGGTCATGTGTGGCTGTGTTGCAAGATGTTCTTGTTAAACTCGGTGTATTCTCCTCCAGTGATATACCAGCGGAAGGTGGTTCCATACCTTGTCATAGTTGGAAATCCATTACCCAATAAGTGCTTGCGGTTTTGATTGTATATTATATAAGTGGAACGTGAGATGCAAACGTTCAACTAGATTGTTATTTACTTGATTTAGACATTATTATAATATGAAAAGAGTTTTGATATAAAGATTATTATTCCTTTCAAAAGGATTTTGAAAGATAAGTCAAGTGTTTGGATTCTCATAAGGGAAAAACATGTTTCGTGTTATACGGCGTGGTCTTATTAGATATTGTTAGCCCACTTTGTGAACTGGGCAACACAAAGTCGAGATGTGAAACATTGAAGAACTTGGAAAGCATTATAGTGGGTCGGATCGGAGAGATGTAGCGAGTCGGATCGGAGGAATGCAGCGGGTCGGATCGGATAGGTTTAGCTGCTCGGATCGGAGAGCTATTATTATTGGAATCAGAGAAGCATAGCTGTTCGGATCGGAGAGCAACTTACTGCCAGCTGGAACGGAGGGCTACCTGTTGCAAAGACATATCGGAACGGAGTAAAGGTGGATGAAGACTTAGCCTTGGGACAAAACCGGATCGGATCGGATACCCCGATCTGAACCCCTCCTGCACACTTTTCCGACCGGAAGCTATATTCCACGTCACTCTCCCCCATGATCGCCTGGTTATTCGGAGCAGTTATGACCAGTTCCTACCCACAACGTCCACTGCTCTGATGCGTTGTCAACACAGAAATTCATCCGAACCCGTGGCTAATGGGATGAATGACACGTGGCTCCGATCCGGATCGGGTTCTGAGCAAATTTTCACCTATAAATACCATGTCTGGAGACAATGAAAAGGATCTTTTTTTTAGCACTTTGAGAGTTTAACCACTTTCATAACCCGAATTCCAGCACTCCCAGATAGTCCAAATCGTCTTTTAACACTTGTTTTTAGACAATTGAGTGAATGTATGTGAGTTGTGAGAGAAATTGAGTGAATATCTCATTGTAACTGCAACAATATCATTGAGAATAGTGATTGACAAGTGGACGTAGGCTTTTCTTCGCCAAACCACTATAAATTCTGTGTCTCTATTTTACTTTTGATCTTATTTCATTCTGCTTTTAGTCAATTTGGGTGTTAGAACCACTTTTTGGTCTAACATTTTGGTGCTTTCACTGAGAACAATCTGAATTCTCTGTTTTTCGGGATTATCATTCTACTTTTTGGACCGTTGATTTCAAAGAAGTTAATCCTCAAGTTTCGACGCTCTTGGATATTTGTTGAATTGATTATTGAAGAACCATGGCCAAAGGAAAAGACAAAGAAGTTCAATCTAGTCGAGGAAATGGAGTTGGCGAAGATCAGCAAAATGCGATCGTGACAAGGTCTCGTGGTCAGAGCTCAGCAGCAGGATGGACCGATACAGGAAACCCGAACCGCCTTCAGGGGGAGAGCTCCGATCCGATCCGGGTAGGAGAATCTAAAGCAGTGCATTCCCCCAACCTGAACCGACCCGAGCAACTTGCCATGTACCGACCCGACCTGGCGTCCCAGCTCCGACCCAAACAGGCTTCCCAGCTCCGAACCGACCCGATTTCCCATCTCCGAACCGATCCGACACTTGATGATGTTGGAACCTCTACTCGAGCCCCTACAAATGCTCTGATTCCAGCCACCAGGGTCAATGATCAGGTCAATCCGTCCGCGCCCATTACTCAAGGAGATTTCTCGCGCCTACTTGACATGCTTGAGAGTACTAGGGAGGCTATGAAAATCCACGAGCGCACCAATCTCATGATGCAAGAAAATATGAGACTCATGAGCAGGGAGTGTAACACCCCACCTCCGTTAAGGTCACTCACAAAGGGAATGCCTTAACTTTAGTGGAGCATTTTAGTAAACAGAACAGAAACTTACAAGACAGATAAAAACAGTATTTGAAAAATTTTAACTTTATTATAGCGGAAACAGAAATCAATATGGTTACATCCTTTCAAATCTCAGAATTCAAGTACAAAATATCAGTCTTGTACAAAAGCCTTCAAAATGCATGGTTTAAAATCATAATCCCCATAGAACGGAAGCTATGCAGAGCCAAGCAATACTTTAAGCACTTCAAGCAAAGAAATCCGGATCTAGCTAGAGTATTCCCTCCTTAGAAAACCTGGGGGGAAACGGAAGAAAAGAGGCGAAACAACAAGGGTCAGACATAAAGTCTGGCAAGTCCAGTGACTTTTAGCATATGAACAGATAATAATAATATGACATGAACATAAAACTGGATGAGAGATAACTGTGACAGGTGTAGCAGATATAATAGAAGAACAGAATGACATAAACTATTGCTTTACACTTCTCTGCACTAATACTAGTATAACAGAATTAGGTGTCGCCCTAATGTCTAAACTGAAACAGGAACGGGTACAGAATAATTTAACAGAAACAGAATACTAATAATGGGCCTTTACTACCCGATCATAAACAGACAGAAGCAGAAACAGATTAATCCTTACGGAAACAAAATGTAGAATTAGGTGTACACTAGTAATGGGCCTTTACCACCCGAACAGACGGTACCACGCAGAAACAGACAGGTGTTACCACACAACAGAAACAGTCGGTACCAACAGAAACAGACAGAACTAAGTGTACCCTAAAACCCTACCCCAAGCGATCGGCTCCCTAATACATAAATATCCTGTGTCGGCCCCACAGTAGGGTGTATCACTCCCTAAAGTGACAACCAATTGGCATAGACCTATTTACAGATGTCACGGCGTCTTACATCCTCAGAGGCAGACCTGGATCCATGCACGCACATGACCCAGTTGGAACGCACCATCAACACCCCTTGCCATTATCAGAATGAACCACTGATAATTAGTTCAGTAAGCGTGCCCGGACCCTACCTACTGTTGGGTCAAAGTTTTGATACCAGAAAGGATTACTGACTAATATGGGTCCCAAACAACAGATGACACAAGTAATTCCCCTCCTAACCTTGTGTCCCCAGACTAACAGATTTCAGATTAACTTATTTACAAGTTCAGACATACAGAATTCAAATTTACTAGTTCACAGATTAAGTTAACAAGTTTTCAGACTAACAGATCAGATGTACAGATTTTTCAGATTTGTCTAACTTTGTATTGGGCCTACGGATTCTTGGGTTTACTACACCTATTAATCCAGTTGGTTTAACCCTATTTTCCCCCAATACGTTTTAGACGTCATTCTTATCTTAGATTTGCATTAATTAATTATTCATGCCCAGACCTCTCACATTAAGTCGCTAGCTTGTGGCCGCTGGATGTGCCGGGCGGTTCCGGGCAGACTTCTGCCACAAGCCAGACCTAACATCGTGTCTTAAGCAGGTTATGACTAACTTCTCACATTAGAACCTATTGTTTGCGGCCACTGGATGTGCCGGGCGGTTCTAGGCAGATTTACGTCGCAAACTCATTCTAACCTCGAGTTAGCCATATTCATCTTTGCGGCCAATTAATTAATTATTTACCGTTTATGCGCATGCCCAATATATATGCCAATTCAGATTATATCAATAACAGAATGATCACATCAACTCAACTGATATAGCAGATAACAGATTTTAGCAGATTGGGTGACTTAACAGATTTAACTGATTTAGCACTTAGCAGATTTTGGCATATAACAGATTAGGCATCTCAACAGACAAATTTAACAGACTAGGAATTTTCATTTAATTAGCAGTTTAGGCCATATAACAGAACTAGCAGATTAGGCAACTTAACAAATCAGCAGGATAGGCATTTCAACAGATTAAGCGGATTAGCAGAGCAGATAACAGATTTAGCAGATTTGGCATTTTCAATAGACTTAGCAGATGACAGATAACAAATTAGGCATATCTACAGATTTAGTTTAGCAGATTTAGGCGATTCAACAAATTTAGCCTACACTTATATGCCAAATCATGGTCATAATTCATAATTCAACATAGGCTACAGATTTTTAGTTAAACATTGCATAATACAGAAGAATCTCTAAAAACTCCAAATCATATGCCTAGGCTCACATAAAACAAAGGTTGAGTAGATGATCGTGGGTAGGCCTAACTCAATAGGTAAATTCCCAAATCATGGTATGAATTATGCCAAGTTATGGCCTTTATTGCTAATTATCCAAAAATCCATATTTAGGCGTGTTCACATTTATAGTTATCCTATTTTAATATAGGTCCTTTATGCCTAAAAAGTCATAATATGTCCAAGGATCTAGATCTAAGAAATGTCCTTTAGTTCAGATCTTGATATTCCAGATATTACAAGTCATATATTAGCATATGATATTCCCAAACTGTCATATATGCACAGATTTAGATCTAGTTTACGACCTATGTCCTTTATTCAATTCAGTCACAGATCAGTCCAATTTATGCCTTAGATTTATGTTCTAGGTTCCAAGTTCAACCTATGTCCTTTCCTTAAATCAGTCACATATCGGTCATGCCCAATTTATGCACATTCATTTGATTGTCCCAAACATTTTAGCGTATGTTGATCTCTTATGATATTGGCTCAGGCTCGTGGTAGCCTGGCTATAGAACAGAAAGAGGAAAGAGGTACAGAATAAGATAAATCAAATCAGAACAGAACAGATATAACCTCAGATTCAGGTTTAGAATTCATGTCACAATCAAAATTAACGTTTATAGCAGAGAATAACTGTACTTGCCTTGATTGGATTAAAGAAAGAACTTTAGTTGTTGCAGAATTGTTGCAGAAGCTTTTATCTCAAATTTGAATTGAATTGCTTAGGTTGATGTTGATTAGCTTCTAGTTTTGATTCTAGCAGAATAGCGACGCCATTTTGATTTTTATTAGAACAGAGGCAGAGAAGGAGCAGAATAAAATTGTGTGTAGAGGAGGCTAGGTCTTAGGATCTATTTATAGGTGTAGTTAGTTGTTTTAGGCCTTTAGATTAACCCTAAAACAGATTAGAACCGTCAGAATTCATCACAGACAGCCCAAAAACCCATCCAGATGCACCCAGGCCGACCTGGCTCGACCAGGGAGGTCGACCCCCAGGTCGACACCCAGGTCGACTCCCCAGTCGACCTGGGGGGGAGGTCGACCTATAGGTCGACACCCAGGTCGACTCCCCAGTCGACCTGGTCTGGGCGGGAATTTTCCCACCTGGCTCATTTTCTGCATTTTTGAAATCTGTTTCGTTTTTCTGATTTTTTGTGAAACTTCTGAAGGCCATATCTCGGTCATACTAACTCCGATTTACGAAATTTCGGACTCTATTTCGCGTATTTTTCTGAGACGAACGCAACCGCGAAACCCGTTTCCCTTAATTCTGATTTTATATTTTAACTATACTCAGATTTGTAATTAGCGAACTCCGTAGACATAGAACCCCATCCCCGGTTCGCCACTCACCAATGGATCAGTCATCTTCTTCCGAGGAAGAGCGGCCCCGTGAACGAAGGCCACTCGAACGACCTCAGAATTTGGAGCAGCTGACGTTCGGATCTTTGGGGTCTCGCGAGGATATTGCACGAGCACTAGGAAACAATGATCCCACTCAGGGGTAAAGGCTCCAGCCCCCTCCTCCCGAGATCGACCGGGAGCGTAGGGAACGAAGTAGAGCAGAAGCAGCTCAAACAAGAAGGGCATCTCCTGAACAAGAGCCCAGAAGGAACCCGGATACCAGGGCCATGGAGCCTGAACGGCCCCTAACTAATGTTGATGTATAGGCAATGGTACGCCAGATTATGTCCGAGAGCCGAAACTATACCAATGAAGGTTATGGCATTGAGCGAAGCCATACTCCTTTCACTGACGACATTCTCAATTTTCAATTTCCCCGACGTTTTAACCTGCCGCAGATGGACAAGTACAATGGGAGAACTGATCCGGGACAGCATTTGATGCGATACTCGTGGCTCATGAATGCTACTGCTGCTCCTGATGCAGTGAAGTGTAAAGCATTCCCGATCTATCCAGAAGATGTGGCACTGTTATGGTTTACCCGACTTCCCCCTCGTTCGGTATCGAATTATAGGGAATTGAGCGAACGTTTTATGAATCAGTTCCGACTCCATACCCGAAAGTCCAAAAGTGTTATTGAATTATCAAGAATTAAGCAGGTGCCAGGAGAGTCTTTGAGGTCATATCTTGACCGTTTTAATTTAGCAGTGACTGAAGTTAGTGACCCGCATGATCCCACCATCTTGATGGCATTAAAGGAAGGAGTCGATCCTGAATCCGAGTTTGGAGATTACCTTTCTGGGAAGACACCCTCCACAAGAGAGATATTCTATGAAAAGGCCGATATTGATTTAAGACGAGAGGAGGCCAGAATAAACCGAAAGAGAAAGTCTGAAGCGGCTTCAAAAGAAAATGTTCAGAGTAACGTCGCTGTGAAGCAGTCTGGAGAAAGTTCCGGAAAAATTGAAGTAAATGTGGGAAACAAGGGTGGAAACAACAATTCTGGAAACGGGGGCAACAACAATAACCATAATGCGAATGGTAACAGAAGGAATAGAAATAGGGGAAGTGATCCTAACAAAAGACCCCGATTCCAGACTTATGAGAATTATACACCGTTGAACGACACTCTGGAGAACATTTACTTGGACACATACAATGTTTTACAATATAAAAGACCGCCACCTCGCGACTCAACAGAGAAAGAAATGGCAACTGGGAAGTTTTGTTTGTTTCATGGAACTCATGGGCATTCAACCAATGAATGTCGGCATTTGAGAGATATGATTGAGAAGCTACTGCGCGAAGGGAAACTGGATGAATATAAGGTTGCCTCGAGGGACAGGGGGCAAGGAGAGCAGGCTCCAAAACAGATTCAATCTACTCCCAAGCCTACAGCGCAGCAGAAAGGCGAGGGAATTGTTATCAACTCCATAGTGGGTGGACCCCACTCAGCAATCCGTAGTTTTAGAGCAATAGATCAATATGTAAATGCTGCCAAGCACGTAGATGTGAATGAAGGTGATGATTTGGAAGATATCACCCCCATAAAACAACAGAAGACAATGTTTGACGATGTGGTATTCCGCAGCAGAGATAATACTGGGATCCAATCACCCACTGATGATCTGTTGGTCATTACTACCACCATTGGGCCGGCCTTGGTTCATAAGGTGTTAGTAGACAACGGAAGTTCTGTTAATATTTTATTTAAAAAGTCATTCGATCAGATGAAGCTTGAATCTGAAGATTTGAAGCCATGTGAAGGTTGGATCAGAGGCTTCAACGGGGCATCAACAGCTCCCATGGGGTACATAGAGTTGCCCGTAACCTTGAGGCAAGGAGAATGCCGAAGAGTGCGGATGCTTCAGTTCGTAGTGTTGGACGTAGATTCGCCTTATAATCCATTTTTGGGAAGGCCTGCCCTTGCTGAGTTCAGGGCTTGCATCGCCCCTTGGTGTTTATTGCTTAAGTTCCCAACTGAAGCCGGAACTGGAGTAATGAGAGGGGATCAAGTTTCCGGACGGGCCTGCTATGTTGCCGAATTGAAGACGTTGATGAAAGGACTTAACATCGAGAGTAAATATGCCTCGCCTCCCCCAAAGGGGGGCTCAGCGTAGCAATTAGAGGGACCGACCCCGAAAGAGTTGCCCAAAGGAACGCCTGAAGACCTGGATCCCAGAAAAGACGAGGAACCAGAGACTAGAAATGCAACTCCTAATGAAACGACAGTGGAATTCCCATTGATGAAGCTGATCCAACTAGAGTTTTGAAGATTGGATCTTAATTGGATCCACGTCGGGCCAAAGAACTAACGGATTTCCTGAAGGCGAACTTGGACGTGTTTGCCTGGACCCACGCTGACATGTGTGGGATATCGCCATCCATCATAAGTCACTCACTAAATGTAAACCCGAAACATCTGCCTGTGAAGCAAAAGAGACGTATGCTGGGCCCAGAGAGGTCGGTTGCTCTCAAAGAAGAAGTGGAAAAGCTAAAACAGAACGGATTTATTCGAGATTCGACATATCCCGACTGGAAATCGAATCTCGTCTTAGTAAAGAAGCCGAATGGAAAGTGGCGGACTTGCATTGATTTTTCAGATTTGAACAAAGCTTGCCCAAAGGATAGTTTCCCACTTCCCAGGATTGACCAGCTTGTAGATTCGACAGCGGGTCATGAACTTCTCTCTTTCATGGATGCATATTCCGGATACAACCAAATTCCTATGCATGTGCCAGATCAAGAACACATGAGCTTCATTACAAATTTGGGGTTATATTGTTATGTTATAATGCCATTCGGACTGAAAAACGCCGGAGCCACTTACCAGCGCTTGGTGAACAGAATGTTTTATAATCAAATAGGGAAGACTATGGAAGTTTATGTGGATGATATGCTTGTCAAATCGAAACAGTCCTCCAGCCATACACAAGACTTGGAAGAAATGTTTGGTATCCTGCGAAAGTATTGGATGAAGTTGAATCCTTTGAAATGCTCATTTGGAGTGGCATCGGGAAAGTTTCTAGGCTTCATTGTGAGCTCCCGAGGAATTGAAATCAATCCCAGCCAAATAGCAGCGATTAGAAACATTGAAGAGCCGAGGAGAATTAAAGACGTCCAAAGTCTTACGTGGAAAATAGCTGCGTTGAGTAGATTTATCTCCAAAGCCACAGACAAATGCGTCTCGTATTTTGATTTGATTAAAAGGGGAAAGAAAAACTTCGAATGGACTCCGGACTGTGTTGAGGCCTTTCGAAATTTATTGGAATTGCTAGAAAAACCACCAATTTTGTCAAAACCAGTGGATCACGAAGAGTTATTTGTTTTCTTGGCATTATCGGCTCACGCTGTTAGCACAGCCTTGGTTTGAGAAGAAAACAAAGTGCAAAGGCCAGTTTATTATGTAAGCAAGAAATTGGCAGCGGCAGAACGCAACTACCCAAAGATTGAGAAGCTCGCTTACAGCCTCCTAATCGCATCCCGAAAACTTCATCACTATTTCCAAGCTCATCCAATAACCATATACATTGAACAGCCTCTAAGGCAGGTGTTGCAGAGACCCGAAGCATCGGGAAGGTTGATCAAATGGAATATAGAATTAAGTCAGTTTGATTTAAATTTTCAGCCATGAAGGTCGATCAGGGGGCAAGCTCTGGCAGACTTTATAGCAGAGTTCACTATCCTAGAGGAGGAAGTGATCAACGACAAAGTGGTCAAGTCTGAAGATGAGTTAAAGATAGATTCATGGAAGCTATACACAGATGGAGCCAAAAATGACCGAAGGTCCGGAGCCGGAATCGTCTTAGTTACTCCTGAAGGGCGGTCGTTATATTACACTCTACGATTAGAATTTTCAGCGACTAACAATGACTCTGAATACGAAGCCCTGATTGCCGGGCTGAAGCTTGCTAAAGACCTCGGAATAAAAATGTTGGACATATTCTGTGACTCCAAAATCGTTGTTTGCCAAGTACGAAAGGAATTTGTGGCCTGGGGACCTCGACTCATTGCCTACCTCGGGAAAGTGGAAAAGCTGTTGAGCAACCTGGAGCGGTACAGTATAACGCATATCCCAAGAGCCGAAAACCAGAAGGTAGACAGGCTGGCAAAGCTAGCTAGTTCCGACAATTCAGAAGAAACTGAAACAATTCCAATTGAAACGTTGGAATCGCCAAGCTTTGAGTTGATGGAAATTGAGTTCGCTTTCGAAGCAGAACCAGAGAAGGAGTCGTGGATGACCCCGATTAAGAACTTCCTTAATAGTGGAACACCTCCATCAAAGAAGAGTGAGAAAAGGGCTATAGTTCGCAAGGCCACCAGATATGTCCTACAAGATGATACCCTCTATAGGCAAGGATTTTCTATGCCCCTGTTACGATGTATAACACACGACGACATCAAGCGTGTACTAAGAGAAGTACACAAAGGTGAGTGTGGAGATCATACAGGAGGTCAGACTTTAGCGAAAGAGATATTGCGTTATGGATACTTCTGGCCCACAATTAATAAAGATGCAGCTGATTATTCACGACGCTGCGATAAGTGCCAGAGATTTGCCAAAATCCCCAGAGCACCGTCGACCCAACTCAAATCGATGGTGAGTCTTTGGCCTTTTGCCACATGAGGAATTGATATCATTGGAGTTCTACCGATTGCTAAAGGAGGAGCAAAATATGCAATAGTCGCTGTGGACTATTTTACGAAGTGGGTGGAAGCTGAGCCCCTAACCAAGATCACGGCGAGAAAGGTGATAAGTTTCGTGGTTAGAAATATTATATGCCGATTCGGGATCCCAAGGACCATTATAACTGACAACGGAACCCAGTTCGATGGTGCTAAATTCAGAAATTTCTGCCAGAAGTATAAGATCGACAAACGATACACTGCGGTTGCTTATCCGCAGTCGAACGGGCAAGTTGAAGCAATAAACAAAGTAATAAAATCCATCCTCAAGAAACGGTTAGAGCGCGCAAAGGCAAAATGGGTTGACGAATTGCCTTTAGCCTTGTGGGCATATCGAACAACATTTAAGACGTCTACTGGTCATACCCCTTTCTCTCTCTCTTTTGGTTCAGAAGCAGTAATTCCAGTAGAGCTTGAAGTCCCTTCCCACCGGGTGACGTATTATGACCCGATGACGAATCGGGCACTCTTACTCGAGTCTCTTGATGAAATCGAAGAAAAAAAGGGACGAAGCGGATTTGCGTGCGGCAAGACATCGACGTCAGACGGCACGCTATTACGACAAAAAAATTCGCCTTAGGACTTTTGAACCAGGAGATTTGGTGCTAAAGAGAATCTTTCCATCCCTTCCTCACCTTAGTCCGAAGTGGGAAGGACCCTTCGTCATCCAACGGAAACTTGAAAAAGGAACCTTCAAGTTAACGACCGTAGATGGCGAAGAAGTCCCTAGGGCATGGAATGCCCAACACTTGATGCGATATTTGGATTAGAAATGTTGTATTCTTTGTTATTTTTCTTATGAGCTCTGTAAAAAGGCATGACTTGCCTTAGGAAAATCTGATGATATGAATAAAGGACTATAAAGTGGATGTAGGCTACGACTTAGCCGAACCACTATAAAAATATCGTGTGTTATTTACTTTTATGCATTATATATATACATTCATCAACTATTCTGTTGTGATTATGGAATATAAGATGATTCAAAACCTGAAAGGTTGAAAACAGCTTAAACGTAAGAAAAAGCACAACGGCTATTTGTGCGACAAGACATAAAAGAATGAGAAAACGACATTCTTAACTCTAGCTCTCCAAAGAGAGAGAGAGTATAAAAGCATCTCTGATTGAGTGCTGAGAAAGAGATCCTTCCTTGCTGAAGGATCGGGGAGCGAATAAATTGCTGAGCTCGAACTCTAACTCTCCAGAGAGAGAGAGAGAGAGTATAAAAGGACGGGAAGACAACGTCCTCTGGGGCGTGAAGGTGCACCCAAACAAGAGACCGCCTCAGTAAGAACTCTAACCTAAGTATAAGACAGGAGAGTATAAAAGAAATGCCAGAAAAAATGACAGGCATTGACGACACAGAAAATGCAATCCCGTCAGAAAATCGGGAGCATTCAGATTACTTGATTAAGCCTTAAATAATTCTATGAGATTGACTGGGGACATATATGTATACATATATTTCCTCCCTCCGTAACTTCATTTCATAACTATAGTAAGAAATGCATTTTTGCATAAGTGCAGAACTACTAACAAATAGACATTGCAGAAAACGAATTATTTTTTATTTACGAATGAATGAATTTGTACAGGAAAATAGCCAAAAAGAAGGTGCAAGAGCCACCCTCATAGCAACAATTATTGGTCAACCAAATGCTAAAACGACACAAGACAACCCATTATTTAGATTTCGAGTGAGGCTTGGACTTCTTGGCGGCTTTCTCCGCATCCTTTGCCTCTTTCTCGGCCTCCATCAGGATGCGCTTTGATTTTTTATTTCCCGAAGATGCGGTGCTGGAATCGGTTGACTTCTTCCCGGAGGGAGGAGCACTGGAATCAAGAGAAGATTTTTTAGCGAGTTCCTCTGTAATAGATCTTGTTGAGAGCTTAACAACTAACCTTGATCCCGCATCAACAACTGCGAGAGGCTTGAGGATTTCAGGGTCTAAGTCTTCGGCTTTTAACTGCAAGCGTTTATCTTGGTTAGCTTTCATTGCAGCCAAAGTAACAACATCTGCACTTTTCGACTCCCCGACTATTGCTACTTCTGGATCTTCCTCATGTCCTCCGTCGCCGCCATCATCCTTTAAGGCTGCTATCATTTCTTCCTCATGGGGAGTTTCAGCCTTAGATGGTTCGCTTCCTTCTACCAAATCTATAGGAGCAGCCTTGTCCTTCCCCTCTTTTGCCCTCTCCGTAGGCTCTGCCCCAGACGCGGCTCCCTGAGTCACATCTGTCTTTCCGGATGGCTCAATACCTACAGAGTGAGAAGCAACAGTTATCAACTCAGGAGAAAATAATGGGTTTTTCATCGACTGCTCAACCACCTGGCGAAAGGTAGAAATAGCCTTGACGAATTGAGGAGAAAATGTAGGGATACCTTCCGAAGACTTCTCGGCAGGAGTAACTGCTGTCTCTGATGCCATTTCGGGGATAGGGGATAGCAGAGTTGTTCGAGGGATTCCCGGGTGTTCAGGATCATACCCCTCTACTTCAGGAATTGCGGGGGCAGTAGAAGTGGAACCAGCCTCGGGAATGTTCTTCTGTTTAGTCCTTCGCCTCTCTTCTTCCATAGCATCAGCAATGAGGCGGCGCCCTTCAGCTAGGCGTTCTGGCTCATCATCCCTTAAGTATTTCTCCATCAGCTTGTCTTCATCGATGGAATCGACCTTGAGCTCCTCTTTTTCCCACTCAACGATCTGACTCCATACTTGGACTAGAGTAGATGGATAATCCTCAATCTAAGAAATGTTCCGGCGACGGATGATATGTGCAAAGAATTCAATCATTAATTCGCCGAAACCCTGAATCCCTGCCTCCGCCTCTGACAATTATTTGCGGGCCTCCTCCGCGGATTTGATAGCACACTCAATGTTGCCCTCCGCCAGGGCAGCTCTGTTCTCCACCTCCAGTAGCTTTGAAGCCAAGTCAGCATTTTTCTTTTCTAGCTCAGCATTCCTCCTTGCCAACTCGGCATTTTTCCGTTCAAGGTCAGTGTAAGCAAGGCGCATTTTAGCGGCATCTGACTTAGCATCTTCAACTTGCTTTTTTAACTCAGAACGCTCTTGAGTGTGAGATTCAAGCAAATCATGGTAACGTTTTTGCATATCTTCAAATTGTTGTTTGAAATTAGAAGCGTCCCTTTGAGCAACAGCGAGCTAGGCCTGTGTGTCCTCTAAATATTTTCCTAGATTATTTAAGGCCTTTGGATCTTCTTCCGCGGTTTTTTGCATTGAATCAGCATTCGTGATTAGAGCACGGATGATTCTGGAAAGGTTGCGTGAATATTTGAACATTTCAGAATATTGTTTCTCAACCGCATCTATCTTTGCCTTGGCCTCGTGTGCCCACCTGGAAGAAATAGGTTCGAGGGCAGGTAAAAAAGTCAAAGTCTCGAAGTAATGTTCGGGAATTTCTCCTCCAAATACGCCCGCTTGATTGCAGTTTCAGCATCTAATGGTGGAGGGGCGGGGATCGTCAATTCAGTGTCCCTGTGTGTGGAGGATTCAATAGTTTCTTTATCTGTTCTAGGCCGTTTGGCAGGGACTTTGCGTTTACTTCGTGACTCAATATCTTTTGGAGGACTTCTCTCTCTGCTGCGCTTTTCTTGGGAAGAGGTGGAGTCTTTTGATTGTGGCATATCCTCTTCTCTACGACCTTGATAACCTTTATATCTCTCTTGGTCCGACCGAACGGGAGAACGGGAACGCGAGGTTCGAGAGCGATAGGGTTCATAAGGCCTTCTCTCCTCCCTACCGCGATCGTCGCGACAGTCATACTCAATATCCTGAGGCGGATTAGACATGCTTCGGCGGAGCTTCCTGAAATCATAGTAAGATCGGGACATCGTGCCTGCACAATAATACAAATGAAATTCAGAATCAACAGTTTCACAGAGAGAGAGGTGCAATGAATGTTGATGCTATTGTGTAAAGTGTGTCCTAAGTGGTGTGTTTCCCCCCAACCAACCCGAGTCCGAAGCTAGACTAGTACGGACAGGCTCTTTGGCCTTAGCAGGAGTTGTCTCTTCAGAAGAGGTGAAGACTAAAGGATCCTTCCTAAAATCCTCTGAGGTGTATATAGTTTCAGGTAAGGGGAGATCCCCCAAACCCTGAAATAATGGGTCATCAGTGCTAGGGACATCTCCCTCGGAAGAGTCAGTTGGCGACTTTTTAGAAGACGTTGACCTTTCTGGAGAAATGGCATCCTCAGGAGCAGTATACCCTTCGCGATGCTTTTCGGCCAGGTTAGCCAACTCATCGTCTTGAGTAGAGGATGGAGAAGGTGAAGTTTGAAGAGGCATTGTAGGAGCTCCCGAACCTTCTCCTGTCTCTGGGACTACATCCACTGGAGGGATATATACGTATGGAGCCGTCCCATGACCGATACTACGAAAAACAGATAGCAATCAATGAAAATGAAGATATTCGTCCTTAAGAACTTCGTCAATAGTCAGGAACTTCTGATCGCCATTAAGGAGCTGGTGCATCCGGTCAAAGAACACCTGATCTGATATTTGTTTTGGGTTGTCGACTGCAAACACAAAGAAAAGCAAGTTAAGGCGATGACTTGAATGTATAGAGCCAAGATTTAGAAAATCAGTGCTTTACTTGATTTCGTCCATCTCCTGGCACACCCAGGTTGTCACTTCATGTAAAACCATTCCAGTCTGGAATTTCCAGCTTTACTACTGAATGGCGTTGAAATTATCTTCCTCTTAGGAACAGACTCAAAATAGCAAAAAGAAGGAGTTTCTCGAGTCCGATGCTTGAAGTTGTAGAAGAAATGAACGTCATCGAAAGTGAGCTCTATGCCTAAGATCTCACAGTATGCTATATATAAAGTGTGTAAGTAGGCATAAGAATTGGGATGCAGCTGCATGGGGGCAATCCGCATTTGTCTTAGAAAATCAACGATGAAGGGAGAAAATGGAGGGATAGCGCCGACCATGCAAATCAACCGAGTGATTGCCATATATCCTTCTGGAGGGTTGTGGGGACGGTCAGATCTCGAAGGCACTAGAGTGTCTTTTTTCATTATCCCGTATTTTAAACAAATTCGGATAAGTCGGTCGTTGTCGATTGTTGATTCAACAGAATCTTGGGGTGATTCCAATATGACAGCCGATTCAAACTCATCAGGAGCCCGGTCGTCACCAATCCCTCCTTCCTCTTCAAAACCTAGAGAAACTTCATTCTCTGAAGACACATTGTCACTTTCACGATTTCTGACCTCGTAGTCTGAACCCTCATTATCCTATTCTGGATCCGACGGAGAAGATATGTCCTCTAGAGTAATTTTGTAGGAGGTTTCCAGGGCCTCTTTCTTCTCAACTAGTCTGGAAGAGCGTCTGGGTTTCATGATCACTAAACTATCGAAGAAGTAATAATAGGAGTTAGAGTAAATTAGCCCATGTCCCCCTGTGCACGTGTGTGAACTAAAGTGTGTACGGTGTGTGCAAAGGACGTAAAGTTAACACTTGAAAGTGTAATACAAAATCTGGACAAAGTAATGATGTTAAGAACAGTTCTTGATGTTCGTTTATGTTTGCGAGGCACTATCCTAACTGTCCATTAAGTTGAAGATTATGCTAAGAGTTGATTGGGCCAGTTAAACAAGTTCTTATGCATTAAGTTGGACGGATCATCTGTTCGGTTCGGATGCATTCATTGGGATCGGATCGGGGGCACAGCCTCGCCTTGGAAATCAGGCAAACATCGAAGCCCAGGGATCAAAGTCGGATCGGTTCGGAAGTAGTCCCCTCGAACGGATCGGATTGAATTAAGTGACCATGCCCCTTTCCTCACTTTTTTCACTTTCCGATCTGATCCAATTGCGAGAGTACTATCCGACCCGATCCAGTTAGTTAAGCTTTGTCCCCCTCTTCGACTTTTGCCCCGACCCGATTTGGCTTTCTGAGCCTTTTCTTCCTTTTCTTCTCCTCCGTCTTCCACTTCTCCTCGCCCGAACCAATTCCCTGTGCCCTCCGTCCTCCTCTGCCTCTTCAGTCATAACCAAACCCAATCCCGTTTTCAAAGCTCCAGTTAAGAAGGGGCGTATATCCCCTCCAACATCCCAGTGCCTAGATGTGGTGGCGAAGCCACCAGCGACGACGGCAAGGGGGAGGAGGTCATGGTGTCAAGGTCAATTAAATATCATGCTCAAACTGCTCAAATTATCCACAAATTCGAATCAAGATCAACTAAAAAGGAATTGACAGAAATTCTTTAACCCACCTATGTAATCGGTTGGAGAATTAAAAGGGGAGTTTTGAAGATTCTAAGGTTAGGGTTTTATCTTATCTTTTGGGAAAATCCTAGAAAGTGACGAAAGTAAAAAGAGAGGAAGGAGGAAGTAGAGAAATAGATAATATATACATGAATTTGGGGCGACTCTTTGTGTTCTCGCCGACGTGTCATCTTACTCCGTTCGGACCGGAGGCCGAACCCATGGAGATATGCTTAGCCCATTATTTCGATAGTGGTGGATTTGAACGAGAACTCGTCCGAGCTGGAACATTAGCCCATGAAACATTTGCAGCCCGTGAGTTTGAGAAATCATTAGTCGAAGGGCAGAGGCCGATCGGATCGGAATTCGAACCGGAGGGAGTTTCATTTATCAACTCGACATTCTAATGGAATCGAACTAAAAAGAAAATAATGAAAATGTGTACCCGGAAGAATTACTGGACATCAAGAAGAGCTCCTAAGGTTGCTTAAAAATAAGGAAAAATTACTTAGAAGACGCTGTGAAATTATAATCATAGTATGCTCCGTCTCCAACAGAAGCATCCTTTGAGGGGGCAAAATGTTAGCCCACTTTGTGAACTGGGCAACACAAAGTCGAGATGTGAAACATTAAAGAACTTGGAAAGCATTATAGCGGGTCGGATCGAAGAGATGTAGTGAGTCGGATCGTAGGAATGCAGCGGGTCGGATCGGATAGGTTTAGCTGCTCGGATCGGAGAGCTGTTATTATTGGAATCAAAGAAGCATAGCTGTTCGGATCGGAGAGCAACTTACTGCCAGCTGGAACGGAGGGCTACCTGTTGCAAAGACAGATTGGAACAGAGTAAAGGTGGGAGAAGACTTAGCCTTGGGACAAAACCGGATCGGATCGGATACCCCGATCTGAACCCCTCCTGCACACTTTTCCGATCCGAAGCTACATTCCACGTCACTCTCCCCCATGATCGCCTGGTTATTCGGAGCGGTTATGACCAGTTCCTACCCACAACGTCCACTGCTCTGATGCGTTGTCAACACAGAAATTCATCCGAACCCGAGGATAATGGGATGAATGACACGTGGCTCCATCCGGAACGGGTTCTGAGCAAATTTTCACCTATAAATACCATTTCTAGAGACAATGAAAAGGATCTTTTTTTTGGCACTTTGAGAGTTCAACCACTTTCATAACCTGAATTCCAGGACTCCCGGATAATCCAAATCATTTTTAACACTTGTTTTTAGACAATTGAGTGAATGTACGTGAGTTGTGAGAGAAATTGAGTAAATATCTCATTGTAACTGCAACAATATCATTGAGAATAGTGATTGACAAGTGGACGTAGGCTTTTCTTCGCCGAACCACTATAAATTCTGTGTCTCTATTTTACTTTTGATCTTATTTCATTCTGTTTTTGGCAATTTGGGTGTTAGAACCACTTTTTGGTCTAACAGATATCATTTAGTTTCTGAAACTGTTTTAAATTGTTTACTCATACCAGTCCAAGTTGTGTGCTTGGTGCATGTGTCGCATGATAGGGGGTTCTCGCTTTTCGTTAGGTGGCGAACGGGAGACTCTTACCCCTACATGTCCTGAAAATGAGGGTTGGTTGGGAAGTCAAAAGGTTGGCCATAAAATATGGTGCTGGGGTACCAATGTAAGCCACAATGGGGTATTACCTTGCTGCTTTGGGGAGGAGAGGATGGTTGCAAAGCCTACTTGAATTTGACCCGGAGTTTATTAAGTTTTGTTCTACCTAAACTCTTGGGTGCCTAAATTTATATGGGCAGTCAAGTAGTTCAGGATTTTACAGATCTATCTAAAGGAGCTTGGAGCAGGAGGCTTCAGCGTTTGTTATATAGAGTTTTGTTCCGCTGTGTTGTAAGAATTGTACTCTGATAAGTGTATGTTATACAGCTGAAATTTTGTATTTTCAAAAGATATGATATATTATATTTTGTGCCGCTGCGATGTGAGATTTTGTGTTGTTATTGTTGTTCTTCTTCTACCCTTTTCTTCTGAAAAAAATGTTTTGTATTTTCGTGATATTCGGGTTGGACGTATGATGTATATAGTCAACTCTGATATTATGACTTTGCGGGTCATTACAGTTGGTATCAGAGCTTAGGTTGAGCGAATATCTAGGCTTGTTGGAATGTGCTCGTTAGAGATAGGGTCAGTAGTACCCTAGAATGAGTTGAGTGTATATATATACGAGAGATCGTATCTGTTATTTGATATAAAAACTGTTTTATATTGTGTTGACTAGTCTGTTAAGTGGATTATGAATTCTGATCGAATCATGGGATGCCACGATGTCGATAGGAGTTTATAAACACTTGAATAGAAGATTGGATACGATATTATTTTAAATGGTTGGGTCGATTGTTAGGATTATAATCAAATTAGATTATAAAAACTGAAATAGTTATATATATAACCAATGGAATTTGTATATGAAATCAAATATACAAATGTGATAAATTGAAATTGAATTCCAACCAGAATTCAGAATTTGAAATCCTGGGAAGTTGGAAAATATTTTCTAAATTTTATTAAAATAATGTAGCTTTATTTTGGAAGAATTTTTGAATAAAAATCATTTGAAATTTTGAATATGATAAAGCACTGAACTCACTTCAGTGGCTGGAAAATAATTCTAATGATGGTCGCAACATCATCAGTGTTCATTTTTGAGTTTCTAAGTGATGGATTGCTGCCTTAGAAAAGTTTTTGATGGAGATTTGTTTGAAAGGTAAACAAGTTGTTTGAAAATTCAAATGTTTTGAATTTGAGACGGATATAATTATATGTATATATTTATATTACTTCAAAGGAGTTTTGAAATAAAACCCCGGGAATTTGAATGATTGAAATTAAATTTAACTTAAGTAAGTTAAATGGATCAAAATGAATAAATTGAGTAAAATCAATGTAAATGAAATATGAATTGGGTGTGAATAAAGGAAAAACCAAAAGAGTTAAAAAGAAAATATATTTGTAAAACAAATATAAAGGAATTATATTTGTAACACAAATACAAAGGAAGTTATGTGCAAACAAATAGAAGGAGAGATATTTGTCAAAACATTTACAAATAGAATTTAAAAGGAAGTATTTGTAAAACATTTACAAATAGATTAAATGGAAATATTTATTTATAGAAAATAAATAGAATGTTATAAATGAGATATTTATTTGTTAAATAAATAAAATTTAATCAAAGGAATATTTAAAAGTTGAATAGAAAATGGAAATCTGTTTTTAACAGATAAATAGAAAAGATTAATTTATAAATAACAGTTTATAAATTAAATTAAATATTTATCATTCGATAAATGGAATATATAAGTCTGAACTTATATAGAGAAGAGATATTGGTCTTTAACACCGATAGTTTTAAATAGAAGGGGTACACAACACTTGTATAAGTGAAGTAACATTATTAAAGAGAACATTTATAAAGTGAAGAACCGTTACTAAAAGTAAATCTTTATAAATGAATAAACGTTATCCAATAGGAGTTATTCGAATAGAATAAATCGATTAGAGTAAGAGTTAACCAGATAGAGTTAATTGAACATAGTTAATCGAATTAGGATTTAATTGAATGTTAGTTATTCAATTAAAGTTGATCAAATATAGTTATTGAGATAGAGTTAGTCAAACATAGTTACTCAGGATAAGTTGCCATTTCGTATGACTGCTAGCGTAATTCGCAGGGCTGCAGATAGCCTAAGGCGGTCAGATGTTTCCTAAGAGAATCAGGCGTAACCATTGTGATCGCTGCGATCTAGAGTTAAGCGAATGGAGTTAAATCGAATATAGATTATTCGAATAGAATTAAAGGATTTATCAAATATTAGTTATTCGAATAGAATTAAAGGAGTTATCGAATATTAGTTATTCGAATAAAATTAAAGGAGTTATCGAATATTAGTTATTCGAATAGAATTAAAGGAGTTATCGAATATTAGTTATTCAAATAGAATTAAAGGAGTTAATCGAATATAGTTATTCGAATAGAGTTAAAGGAGTTATCGAATATAGCTTATTCGGAAGGAGTTAAGTGAAAAGAGCTAAGCAAATAGGGTTAATCGATAAGCGTTAAATCAAATAGAGTTAATTGACAAGAGTAAATTGAATAGAGTAAATCGAATATAGTTTATTCGAAGAAAGGTTTTCGAATCTAGTTATTCGAAAGAGAGATTATCGAATATAGTTATTCGAAGGGAGGAGTTATCGAATAGGGATTTATTCGAAAGAGAGTTACGTAAGGAAGTTTGAAATGTTGAGTATCAACATAAATAAGTTTTGAAAAGATAAATGGGTTTGTAGCATTTTTCAAACTTAGCAATTTCGAGGACGAAATTATTTTAAGTGGGGAAGATTGTAATGACCTGGATTCTTATGGGTTAATTTTAAATATTTAATACGGATTTAAATATTGGGTGGATAATATAAATGGAATTTTATATTAAGTTATTAATTTAATAATCAATATCGAATATATATTAAATCACCGTTATGCGAAAATATAATTTAGTTCGAGATTTACAACTGAATTAAATACAGTTCAGACTTCTGTTTGAATTCAAATAATAATACTAATTTATTTTCATAAAATAAATTGTGTTGGATTTAATTTATATCAATTTAAATTAATATCTGTTCCGGATGATCGAACTGGACTTCGATACTTATCCCAGTGGGTTCAGAATAGTGGTTTTACCCTAGAAATGACAGTTGTTGGGTTCAGAAAGGAGCTCAGGATCACGGGGTATTTAAATTAAAGGATACTGGTTTAAAACAAATTAAAATAAAATATACCCTTGTGGACAGAAATAAAACATGGAGGAGAAATCAAACGGCCTTGCTGTTCAATTTTAAACCACGATGACCCCTCCCTTCTATATAAAGTCGTTCCATCCCCTTCTCTTTTACTCAGAACAATCAAAACCAAAATCGATTTATACAGAGAACTCAAAAATCATAGCCTTCGAAATCAATTACCCTTCATCGCAAATTCAAGTAAGACGGCGACGAGGGGAGAGTTCATCGCCGCCAGGCGTTCGTCGTTAGAAAGGGCTATCGTGGTGGAGTTGGACAACGTCAGATTGACCAGTGGATGGCGTCAACCTTGTCAGAGGTAGGAGCGTCAAATTAGGGGTTTGTTTCTGGAAATAGGGTTCGCGATTGATTTTCTCGAGATGCCTGAAGCTTGAACCAAGCTCGATAGCAGGCAGGAGTCGATATCGTGATTCGGTGCGAAGCTTTCAGATAAGGCCAACATCCTTATTAGTGCGAACTGGAGATCGATCTACTGGTGAATAATTGGGGGTGCGCGATGGGTTTAAGTAAGGGATTGACTGCGATTTCGTGAACGCGACTTTCAAACTGGAACGGTCTTCAATGACAGGGAAGATGACATGCGATTTGTTTTGTTAAGGACAATGATGCTCTGTCAACAGGTTCGACACTTTGTATAAAAAAACCAGAAGGGTGTTGGGTTCAACAGTAGTATAAGTGGAGTTTGTGAACAGAAAATGGTAACTAAAAAATGTGGAAATTTATGCCGATGGTGGCATTTTAGGGTTATTCCATTTGTGTTGCAACAGAAGGAGAGTTCGGATGTAGAAATACTGAACTGGGTGATTTAGGGGTTTACCGAGGTCTGAGGGTGAACTTGGATGGTAGGGTATGAGGATCGAAGTTGAGATGGGTTCGAAGGCTGTTACTTTGGTTTTCCGGTAGCGGGTAGATTACAGATGAGAGAGATGAGATTAAGGTAAAATTTATTTATTAATTAAGTAATGAAGTTTTAATTATATTTGAAATTTATTCAAACATTAAAAAGCTATAGCCATTTATAGGATATCGAAATTCACGAAAAGGAAATCCATTGCATTGGAACCATATGGAGAATGCAGCGGTGGAAAGAAGAGTGATAAGGAAAAATAAACGTTATTAAAGGAATTAAAAGGTAATTATTTAATTTAGTAATTTTATTACATTTCAAATTTATTTGATATCTTAAGTAATAGATGTTATATTAAATTATACAAGATTGTATCTAATGGAGTGGGTCGAGGAATTCATGGTTGTGGATTAGATGAGCTGAAATTAAAAGCAGAACATATCGGATTAATAAAACTCATGGTGAGTAAATCTCACTTACCTGTTATTTAGAATTATTTTTATTTCATTATAAATAATTGTTATTGCTTGTTTGAATGCTTTCTGATTGTTTGAAATATATTAGTTATTTAGGGTTGACTATTATATGTATATTGGGTTGATGGTTGGATTGATTCCCGCAGTCTCATTAGCGGATGCCCGCAGTTTCATAGCGGATGATTTCCCTATGCGCCCCACAAATATATATTAGTGGATGACCTTCATACCGCGATATCCTGCCTCGAAGCAGGATTGGTATTACTATGTTGACTAACGTCTTTGGATGCAGGAAAGCAGGTCGAAGGAATCCGACTGGATTCCTCAAAAATATATTATTTGTTTGTTTATTTGCTTGCATATATACTGTCATATATGATGTGTTAGAAAACCTTAAATAAATAATTGGTTGTTTGAATATCACTGGGCCTAAGTGATAATTTATAAAAATACCCTGAAAGGGGTATTTGAGATTTAAAAGAGAAATTCTATTTTTCAAATGTAGAATTTGAATTTTTAAATAGATTTGAAATATAAACTTGTTTTGAAAAAATAAAACAAGTGGTTTCTTTATAAACGAAGTTTATAAATAGTTCTTTTATAAATGAAGTTTATAAATAAAGTGAAAAGAATTTTCATTGGATAATTCAGAAATAAAAATACAAGTGTGAAATTGAAAAGGGAAATCTATTTTCCAAAGGTAGAAATATCGATTTCAAAAGAAATTGAAATCGAGACTTGTTTAAAGAATGAATAAATGAAGTTTGAAAATAGATTTGAATATAGAGAATTCAAATGGGATTTATAATATAGAATTTGATATATAGAAATTGAATTTATAGAATTTGAATATATAGAATTTGAATAGAATTTGAATATATAGAATTTGAATAGAATTCGATATATAGAATTTGAATAATAGAAGCGATATAAAATTTGAATAGAAATTGAATAGAATTAACTAAGTCGAAGAGAAACTAGTTAATCGAGTTTTGAATTTGAAGTTAAACTTTGAAAGGTGAATTGGATTTGTAAATGTATATTCGAAATCTAATATAGAACTTAAATTTGAAATTTGAATTCAAATTAGTTAATAAGCAAGTAAAGGTATATTTGAACATGTCGTGTTCAAATATAAAAGTGAATTAGACTAAAGAGTTCATTAACGAATTAATTAACGAATTGAGTTAAACAAATCAGGTATGGTTGAAATAAATTGGACAGGTATAGACATACAGGAGACAGGTTTGGAATAAAGTATAGAAGTGAAATAGATAGAGTGCTCGACAAAAAGGTACGTATTTAATTCATATATGAGATTCTATGCGCCGTATCGGCTAGCCGCTTGGATTTTCTTTTTCTTTTTGGATTGGTGAGGGCCATAGGATGCTTTTTGAAATATCCCGATTCTCCCGGTACAAAGGAGGTTATGGCGATTTTTTCCGGAAATTTAAGGAGTTAGAATATTTTTAAGATAATTTGATAGTTAGAAATCAACATATCGATATATATAGAAGTCGATAAGGAAACGATTTTAAAAATAGAATAGTAAAATCAAAAAGGAAGACTAGGAATAAAATCTCGTAAGAATAGAAAGAGAAAGTGTATGCGTGTTTAAAAGTGAATAAGTAGTTGTATGGTATTGATTATTCGAGTAAGTAGTCATATCTGTTTTGACGTTATAAATGTTATTCAGTCAAGGTATGGGAGTTAGTTATACCCCAACTTGATTGATTTCATTATTAACAAATAAATGGTAAGATTTCAGGCTCGAAGATCAATGTTGGATAAGAGTTAGTTGAATATAGTATTTGGGTTGTCGTAACGATGTTTTTACACAACATCCGTTTTAACCCAAATAAGTGTAAACTTGGAAATAGAATAATAAATATTTCCTAAGTATAGAAATAAACGAGATCAAAAAAGAGATAAGTAATTGGAATATTTTCCAATTATAAATAGCATATATTTTCTAAAGTTCAGAAAATAAAGGAAGGCGATATTCGGAAATGTTTTCCAAATAATGTAAAAGGCCAATATGTTTATTGAAAATATTTGGTTAACAAGTATTGATAAATAAATAGAGAAGTGATTTAATTAATGGAATATTAATTAAGGGCTCAGTGATTGTTTGAAAATTGGATGAACACTTGTTTTTTTCGATATTAAATCATCGACTATCGAAACACTTGTTTTTATTCGATAGTTAAATCACAGACTATCGAAGTTTTGACCATCGTTGTCAATATGGACAGACCGGTTGGATTATTATTCAAAGAACCACTCTATATTGACATAAGCGTTGCGAATCATATATGCCGAAGAAAATTGAAGATGGAGTAAAGTGCAAGGGCTATTGTATAAGTCTTAGTTAACAGTGCCTAAGATAGATGTACTGAATAGTGCCTTCGGTTCATCCTGTTCCTGGATGACTTGTATGGATGAATGTCTGACATAGTATTTCCAGAAAGGTCACGTACATTGATTTCTTCAACCGTACCAAGAGTTGAAGCGGAGAAGGAGAACTTCTTTATCTAACACGTAATGTACTTTTGTAGACGTCAATTAGTGATTTTCGATGGATTTGACAATGTGGCATTCGAAGTGAATCTGATGTGATGATAAAGCGTAACCTCAAGCCTCATCAATCGGTAAATGACAGAAATCGGGCAAGCAGCATGGCTATGTAGGTCGCATCTATTAGGGAGTATAATCACCTGATCTAGAGTTTCATTTACTTCTAAAAATCTATTGTTGATGTTGTCCCATTTGGGAAACGGTTGCTGATCCCAACCGTTGGTGATATACATTCGATACACTCAAGCGAAATGAGTGGTCGGTCATGTGTGGCTGAGTTGCAAGATGTTCTTGTTGAACTTGGTGTATTCTCCTCTAGAGATATACCAGCGGAAGGTGGTTCCATACCTTGTCATAGTTGGAAATTCATTACCTAATAAGTGCTTGCGGTATTGATTGTATATTATATAAGTGGAACGTGAGATGCAAACGTTCCACTAGATTGTTATTTACTTGATTTAGACATTATCAAAAGAGTTTTGATATAAAGATTATTATTCCTTTCAAAAGGATTTTGAAAGATAAGTCAAGTGTTTGGATTCTCATAAGGGGAAAAACCGTTCCGTGTTATACGGCGTGGTCTTATGAGATATCATTTAGTTTCTGAAACTGTTTTAAATTGTTTACTCATAACAGTCCCATGACTGACCCGGAGTTTATTTTGTTTTGTTCTACCTAAACTCTTGGGTGCCTAAATTTATACGGGCAGTCAAGTAGTTCAGGATTTTACAGATCTATCTAAAGGAGCTTGGAGCAGGAGGCTTCAGCGTTTTATATAGAGTTTTGTTCCGCTGTGTTGTAAGTGTTCTACTCTGATAAGTGTATGTTATACAGTTGAAATTTTGTATTTTCAAAAGATATGATATATTATATTTTGTTCCGCTGCGATGTGAGATTCTGTGTTGTTATTGGTGTTCTTCTTCTACCCTTTTCTTCTTAAAAAAAATGTTTCGTATTTTCGTGATATTTGTGTTGGACGTATGATGTATATAGTCAACTCTGATATTATGACATTGTGGGTCATTACATTTAACTTGGGAAATCATATCCTGTCTTTAACTGGGTTAAAGAACCAATGTCATTTAAAACACGGTTCGCTATAAACCCAAAATCACATTCCATTCCAATTCAATTATTGAAACTTTTGGTTACCTTTAAAACCCTTTCAAATCCAAATTATTTATTTAAAAATAAATAAATTATTATTCTAGTTCAAAACTAGTTCATTTCGATAAAAATCTATTTTTACCTTTTCAAATATGGAGTTTTTCATCCCAATTCTTTCCAAATCATTTCTTATGATTTTACACAAATTATTACAATTTTTAATAATTTTATCAAGGCACGTACAGTCGTATTCCATCAACGGCCATCGAACTGCACTTACAACGACCTTTTCCAAATTTGATTTGGACATAATTCCAAATCCAACCATTAGATTTCAAATCTCTAATATTCGTTAGAAATCTCTTTTCGATACGAACCCAACGGTTCCGATTTTAGGAGAATCCGACGGTCGGATCTCCCGTAATATCCATTCGAAGTCAATGGTCGAAATTCGCAAACTGCCGCGGCGCGGTGCGTTCTATTCAGGCCATTATATGTATATACATATATATATATATATATATTATATATCGTCGATTTCCTTTCAAAATGTATTTTATAAATCGTTTTAAATCCGTTTTCGAAACGATTTCAACTTCACATTCAATTTCGAATCAAAATTGAATATTCCACATCATCGATATACAAATGATAATATTTTCAAAACGTTATATTTTGCAATCACTTTCTTTCTTATATTCATTATAAAAATGAATAAAATCGATATAAATATTGTTCACGTCAAAATGGCATCAATCTAATCAATACAGCTTTTATTCAACACGTGAATGTTTATTCTATTCAACACATGAATATTTATTCTATTCAACACATGAATTTTTATTTCTATTCAACACATGAATTTATTTCTATTCAACACATGAATATATTTTCTATTCAACACATGAATTTATTTTCTATTCAACATATGAATTTTTATTTCTATTCAGCACATGAATTTTTATTTTTCTATTCAACACATGAATTTATATTTCTATTCAACATAAGAATATTTATTCTATTCAACACATGAATTTATATTTCTATTCAACACATGAATATTTATTCTATTCAACACATGAATTTATATTTCTATTCAACACATGAATTTTTCTATTATAATATTCCTTATATTCCAAATAGGAATGAGGCCCAATCAATTACCATATAACGTTAATTATATGGATTCCATACAACACATGTATATAATAGCAACGATAAATAATCAACCATCATCCATAGTGCAACACACAACTGCATAAGCATTAAATATAAATAATTAACGCTTATACAGCCTGTCAACCCATCGATTGACATACAACTAAACAATCGGGATTAGTGTACGTCAAATATCATCCCAATACCCGTGTGGGGTTTCAAATCAACAAACACATATTTTTATTTGTGCAGTTGGGCGATATGTAAAAGTTATCGTCCCAATCAATATCAGTCAAATCGGTGTACATAAACAAATCGTTCGATTTGTAAATGAATATTTATCTTATTTCAACACATGAATATGTATATTTTATTTCAACACATGAATATATATTTGATTTCAACACATGAATATGTATTTTATTTCAACACATGAATATATATTTTATTTCAACACATGAATATATATTTGATTTCAACACATGAATATATATTTTATTTCAACACACGAATATATATTTGATTTCAACACATGAATATATTTTTGATTTCAACACATGAATATATATTTTATTCTATTCCATATCACACAATAAAATTTCACAACACAGCAATCAAACAAACAAGTCATCCATGGTCTGTGGACGACGGGTGTCGGGTGCTGCTAAGCACCGTCTGCATCCTAGTATATATTTCAACTAAAAATCAAAATAAAAGTGAGGAATTCTCACCTTGGGGTTCCACTCCGCCATTTCATTTCTGAATTTCTGAACGGCTTGAATCAGCCCGAAATTCCAATGCAATAATTTTCACGCCATTCACATTAAAAATTACATTTTTATCTCACTATATATATAATAAAAATCATATTTTTATTAAACTAATTATATAAAAATTATATTTTTATTCTCTACATTATATAAAAATTATATTTTTATTCTCTACATTATATAAAAATTATATTTTTATTTCAACTCTACATAGATAAAAATCACAGTTTATCACTTCGTTTGCATTACAAAAATCACATCTTTTCTATAATAGAAATCTCGTCTTTCCTGTCATAAAAATCATTTTGTTTTTCAAATCTTTTCTTCTCTAAAATTCAAATCTTTTTGTTTTTATTATTCGGTAAAAATCAAATTTTTTTATACGTCATTTCATCAAAGAAAAATCCAATTCTTTTATATGATGTTCACATATAGAAAATCCTGATTTTTTAGATAGCTAAACCCTATTTTTAGAAAAACCCAAAAATCAGAAAACTTACAGCTTTTCTGCGAATGGAGGGGGTCACCTTCGGTCTTGGGGGTCGTGGAGGCGGCGCTGGCGTCTAGTGGGAGCCTAGGGTGGTGCGGCGGTTGGAGTCTGGTGGGCTAGGGATTCAAAGGGGTTGCGGATTCGACGCCGTGGAGCACGAATGGGAGAAGGGGAGAGAAGGAGAGCACGGAGGGGACTGGCGCGGTCGTAGGGGAGTTCGTCGGAGGGAAGCAGCGTTGGGAAGGGAGCGGTGGAGCAGCGAGGACGTGGGCGTGGGCTGAAAGGTGATGGGAATTGGAGGAGCGGGGTTTTAATTTAATTTTCCTCCATTGACTGTTATGAAGCGGAAAGGGGGGTTAGTTATAATTTATATATTTTATTTATTTTATTTACTCAATTACCTCCATAAAGTAACTTTTTATTTCGAACTCTAAATCGAACCCACCGACTGTCGTCCCTAGCTAATTACCCCCATTCCGAACACAATGGGATATGTTTCGTAACCCAATTCGGTTGTTATGATCAGTTTCCGCTAAATTTAAAATACAAATCATAATATTTTAAATTCAAACGCACATTTCAATTTACCGGGGCCACATACTGACTCTAAAAATTTCAGAAAAATTATTTCTAACTTCGTATTGACGATACAGTTCTAACAAAACTAATTTCGTCGAATTTGAAGATCGTTTGAAAAATGGCCATTTTCCAGTCGATCAAAATTGACTGAAATTGTTAAAACACGTTTAACTTCGCCACGCTCACATATTGATTCAGAAAATTATGAATTTTAAAACCTAGCAATAATTTGTCATCCCAGATCGAACAAAAGTGGTTTCGTCAAAAACCGAGGTCATTTGCAAAATTTCCATTTTTAAGGGCCAGAATTTCATAGCGACTATTCTGAATTTTCAACTGGGCATAACTTTTGATTCCCGCTATGAAATTTCAATTTTTTGGATTCGTTGGAAATATATTTTCAAATAGATTCTAATATTTTTGGTTTCGCTAAAATCTGATTTATTTAGAATCCTGTCATTTGAACTTTGAAATCGAATTTTGGAACTACAGCGCCATTTTCAATTCCTTTTATATTTAAAATAAAATATTTATATTCTAATGACGATTCAAATAAATATACACGTTATAATTCTATTCAAAATAAATTTCTCGTCGTTATTATTTAAAATAATTCATTTTAAATATTCAAAATTCATCGAAATTGCCAATATAAAATTTTTAAATTGGCTCGGATTTCCGGGTTGTTACATAGAATGTTGGTTTAGGCTTCTTTTTTGATTATTGACGCGGAACGTGAATTGTTGTTGAAGAAACTTGCTACTTGATTTGATTAAACTCCAAAATTGATGAAGAACTTGTAATTTAATGTAGAGTTTAGAGGCGGCGGCTATGTTGGGTTGAAGTTTGGTGGCATGGAGGCGTCTCATAAGAGATAGAATGATTTTAAGGTTAGGTTAGGTGTTCTTTTATAGGTGGGTTAGAGCAACTAGGACCTTAGGATTAAATAAAAACTTATCTAAACCGTCCACCTCACCCTAGAAAAGAACCATTCAGAACAACCCTTTTCACACTTAGTGCTCCATTAAATAAAATAAAATAAAGAAACCGCTTTATTTCTTTCTAATTAATGCATTACATACAATTTTTAACGTATAGCAACCTCTTTCCTTCATGCATTCAATTATTTATTTATTTATTTGCACTTATACGTGAACCTTTATTTGCTATATTCTTCTCCTAATCAATTAATTGATTTCTTTCTCTTTTTGTCTATTCTTTTTGAAAGAAACTGCATGTCCTTAAACCATTTTCTTTTATTTATTTACATCTAATCACATGTGCATGCGTCTCTGATTTGAATGTTATTTAATAACATTAACCTTCCTCCAATTGTGGCTTGCTTATGGCCTTATTAGTTTAATTTTTAAACGTTTAAATTTCAAAAGTTGATCCCCTTCACATTTAATTGCTCCATTTTAATGTTTACAACCTTTTTCATGCATGCTTTAATTGCACATTTGACATGTTTTGCATTCCATATTCTCTTTCTTTTATTTGCATCACATTAATTTATTTTTATTTAGGTTCATGTATCATCCATTTATTTAATGCAATAATTTCACATATCCTCTTTCCCTTATTGCATTAATTTTAAATAACATGTATACATATATGCCCCCTTTTGTTTGTCTCTATGTTCGCGCGCAACTTCAAATTTGAATCATGTTCATACGCATCCATTTCTTATGCGTATAATTTTTATATGCGAACAATTGTCTATTTTATTTGGAATTATCTTCCTTACTCAATTAATGGTTTATTTCCATTCTTTCAATTAAACCTCCAATTAACTTATCCCCTTTCGCACTGAACGAATTTGCTAAGCCACTATTTAGCCGCTCCTTAAAACAAAAAAAATATGGCACTGGTGGGGATTGAAGTCACAACCTCTTATATACAAGTCTCGTGTATTAATCAAATGAGCTACTAAGTCTTTTGTTAACAATACTTAGGACCAAGCTACATATTATTCTTTTCCCATTGCTCTTTTTCATGTTTTGTTGCATTTCTTAAATTAAGGATAACTACTTCGTTTTAAATCAGTTTTCTACAAACTATAGGTCTAAATTGACCAGAAAATCGCCACGAACGTAATGATGCTAATTTCATGACCAAATTCTAGAGTCTTTCAAATTCTCCTTTTTATTTCTTTTTAAATGTTCGCATGTATTTCTTCGCATTTCACTGTATTTCTTCTTATTTCAAATATTGCATGTAATTTCTTTATTAATCTTTTTTTTTATTTCACTGCATAAACTTCTTACATGCAATTACATTAATATTATTTAATCTTTCCTTTAAATATATCCATGCATATATACATATATCTCATTTTTAATTATATTAAAAATGCGGGGTGTTACAAATACCCTTGTAATATCATTGTAGGCACTATCCCATTTTTCTATTTTCTTCTCCATTAACAAAGTTCTTCTTCTTCTTTTTATTTTCTGCAATTTTCTATTTCTTAGCAACTAGTGCCTTCTACACAATTAGATTTGGAAGAGTAGTAGTTGTATTTTACATTTATTTTCATTAGTGATTGACCGTCTAATTAGATTCAGCGGTAATCCTAATTTTAATTCCTGTTTTTTATTTCAATTTCTGCAGTTTTAATTTCTGTTCTTTTTATTGCGTTCTTAGGTCATACTGGGTTGAAATAGATTTGATTAGATTCAGATCTGTACTCAATTCAATAATAGTTTTATTGTTTTTTCAAAATCAATCCCCAAGCTTCATCTAACTCACCCAAGAAATTATTTAAATAATTTGATTTAATTTGTCTCCCTGTGTTCGACCTGTATGCTACACACCTGTGCGCTTGTAGTATTATTTCATAAATCACGTTTTTCTAGTTCATAGGAAAGCGACAATCAATAGCCTCTTATCACATACATTGATGTATATATGGCTTTGTGCCTAATTATTGCTTTGGTTACGAGATACGTTATATATAGAGTGAAATGTGCACTGCTTTTAGCCAAGAGATGTAGTATGGGGTAAAATGCAACTCAACGTTTTTTTAGTTAAAAAACCTGTTGTGTACGTAGTAGTGAGGCTTGGCTATATGGTTCCCTACTTTACTTTTTTAATAGAGTAGGGATGCACTGCAAAATCGTTTGTAGTATTTTTTGGTAAATGGCTTAGATATATTTTTGAATTTATGCACATGATTTTGCAGTGTGCACTACAAGGCACACAGTGATTAGCGACGGCATATAGCCGTCGGCGGCCGATGCTAGCCGTCGCTATTATTGTCGTTGCCAACAGGAACAACAACGGGGATAGCGACGGCTCCGTCGCTAGTTTAGCAATGGCTATCGACGGCTTATGTGCACATGTCATCTTATGTGGCAAGTCGTTTATTTGACCGGAAAGTCGTTGCTAACCATCGTTACTCATTGCAAAAATGTCGTTGATAGCTGTCACTATGTATTGACCAGACTGTCGTTGCAAAACCTGAAGCTAAAATTTACAGCACACAGCAATTTCTTTCCATCAAGCCACAAACAACAATTCAATCCCAAAACCAATACCACACCACTATTATCCCATTAATTCACCAATACTCATCAACAATCAATCCATCATACCATATCATCCTCAAATATAAAAAAAAACCATCGTAGCATAACATCATTAAATAACATCACACATGTCAAAACACATCATACCATTGTTCACAAACCGTCATACATGTCCAAACACATCATATAACATTGTACGTGCATCTAACATATAAAAAACCAAGTATATGTACATACCAGAGCAGAAGTCAAAAAAATGAGCACCTACACTACTCATCCTTGTCTTTCTCGTCGTCCTCGTCGTCTTCTTCTTCTGCTTCCTCTCGATATACAGCAGAATCTTCTCCCTCTCCTCCTTGCCCAAGCATAAACCCATGCTATTGAAAGTAAGATGCGATGCGTTCGTTTATTGCCTTTTGCATCTTGGTTTTTCGTCAATCCATCATCTCATTCATCTGCTTTTGCATCTGAGCAATAGTCGCCTCCTCCATCGACCTCTTATAAGCACGCTGAACGGCCTGTGAAATAAATAAGTTCATATTAAAGTTATTTAAACATATTCTTACTAGTTTGTGTTAAACATGCATATAGTTAACAATAACATTTGTTTTTCTTAAGTAGAATTGTCAAATATAATATCAATACACACCTATATATCGCACATCTTTTATCATGATAATACATAAAATGATATTATTTATTCCTTGGATATCTATGTAAGTCTTGGACTAAATATTCAAAACTATCATTCTGCATAAGAATATTGTATATAGGAAAATAGTAGTTATGTATATGCACTAGTAAGTGCGCCTTATGTGAAAGTATATTGTTACTTGTTCAAATTATGCTGACTGGCCCAAATTTAGTAAAAAAATCATATTCATTGTTGCATGTGTGAAAAATAATATGGAATACTAATTATTTGACATGATTTACAAATAAATGATCATGCCAATTGTTTTTATATGTATATCTGTTGTTTATGTTTGCCATATGCTATCCATTAACTCGTATCCTTGGTTTACATATTTATAAACCATCGTGATAGCCTAATTTATGTCTAAAAACGTCTTACCTCCTGATTGCCGAAACCATATTGCCTTCCTCGAGTAGGCGGATCTGTGGTAGAATGCCATATGCTATCAGACTCTGCAACTGTAAGCTCCTGTCCACTAGCCTCTATCACTTTAGCAGCTTTTGCATCATACTTCCCCTGCAATAGCAATATAATTTTAAGACAAGTGCAATAAAATTTACTTATATACTGTGATATAAACGAGTATGAAACATTTTAATTTATACGGATAAGCATATTTACCATTATACGTGCACTCTTCGGATCCGCCCACTCATACGTAACATTTCCTTCTTCATCGTTGTGCTCCACCGCATGTGCTTGTTAAAATACATCTGCCAGCGAACGCTCTCTTCCGTGCTTTATAAACTGAGTAAATATACAGTAATAAAATTATGAAAGATAAGACTGGATTATATACACTAAATTTTTATCTGAACATGTACAGCAAATATTTAAAATTTATATTGTAACCCTTATGTGCTGTTGGTAAGATTTTGAGCCACCGCGGTGTAGGGCAGGATTCTTTTCTCTATTAGCTTTATTTCTAGCTGCTACTTTCTATTAAATTTGATACACAATGTTGTAAAATAGTGCCATCAATATTATAAATGTGAATATTATCATTAAATCTTGCTTTAGCATCTTCCGTGTCCCAGTACTTTTGAAAGTCTGCCCAAACATCATCACTCATAAATTGAGGCTTTTTCTGTTTTTCTAGGCTCTTGAAATTGTCTCTCGATAATTCTTGCTCATCTTCATATTCCAATAACTCAAAAAACTGGGCATGTCCTGCTCCTCAACACGTACAACAGCCTGCATATTACATTTATTTTTAATTATTCCCAGTATATTAATTTTTAATATTAGTATAAAAATACTTACCAATAAACGGCTAGAATGACATTCTTGATATGTGCTGGGATACTATCCCAATGCGGCCAAGCACCCTGCATTCTACTTGTGTAAGACTGCCTTGATGCTTCTAAAATGAACTCCGATGACTCAATCTCAAATCCGCTGTGTAGATGTTAATATAAACATTTCATATATTTTAAATAATCTACATTTAAAATAAATTTGAACATTTACCCGACACTCTTCGGAACAATCTCCGCAACTCGGCGAAGATCTGGCACTGAGCTGCTCGGACCCGCTCCTGATCCTGCTTTAGGAGATGGTGAAGGAGTAGGCTGAGATGTACTCTTCGATCGTCGTTTATCGCCAGACATATTTGTTACAATCATATAATGTGCATACAAAATAACTTGAATTATTAACATCATTCAACATTATCATTACATAAATCATACTAGTACAAAACTTAAGTAAATTCATAGCTAAGAACAATCAACATCATTATTATTACATAGCTCAGAATAGTACATAAATAACATAAGTACATAACATCAGTCTTTATCATCTTCGGATCCAGACTCGGTCTCATACTCTATATCGTTTTCATCAGTACTTACAAATGCATCTACTAATACATTTGCTTCATCATTCAATGACCCAACATCAATGTCATCAGCTATTATTATTTCAGTATTTGGCTTAAAATTCGCTTGATACGCTGCTTCGTCTGGAATATTATTTCCACCAAATGTAAATCCTGCCTTTATTTTAAAAACAGCCTACCAATCTGCTTTATCTTTTTTAAGGATGGATACGGAGCAAAATAGACTTGTGATGCTTGCATAGCTAACACAAAAGGATCATATTTATAGTAATGCGACGTATGTCTTATTTCGATTAGCTTATAATCTTTGTGCACGTTGATTCCAGAACCAGGAACATTGCTAAACCAGTTGCATTTGAACAGATAAATTTTCTCTACGGGCTGAACATAATATGTCAACTCTATAACTTGAGTTAAGACGCCGTAAAAATCTTTTATATGCTCCTTTGGATCATCGCTACCTTTGACAAATACACCGTTGTTATACGTTAATTTTTCAGCTCCATAGTCATTGGTGTTGAATTTAAATCCATTGAAAAAGTATACTGGATAAGTTTTGACATTTCTTTTTGGTCCGATAGCAAGATGTCGTAATCCTTCGTTAACAACACAGTTTTTCGGATCATGAACATAGTCTGAAAACCATCGAGTGAATTCTGTACTGAGATCACGAGATGGATGTTGTGATTCGTAGATACTGCATATGTGTGTTATGTTAATTTTTTATTAATAGAGACAAATAAATATATATGTACATATAATTGAATTGTACATGAATTTTGTATTACCTGATAAATGGTGTAACTTCCGCACAATTTAACGTAACATATGTGTGTGCCATATTGTAGTCTTTATCGCTTAACCATATTTCCACACATTTTCCTGCAGGTCTTCCATGTTGTCTAAAAATAGATAACATTGTTTGAGAAAACTCCTGCCCAATGACTTGTTAATTACGGGGAAATGTTACAAAAGACAAGTTCATATCTTCACTAAAGTAATGAGAGAAAAAAAATGTGGCTTCTTTTTCAAGGTACCATTTGCAAATCGAACCTTCTACTCGAGCTTTTTGCCTAATTTTTTTCTTCAAATGATTCAAGTACCAATAATAAGATTAATGTAATTTACATGTTGGTACAATAATCTAAGTTGTAATCTATCACGATTATTGAAATTATATATATAATTACCTCTCGAACGGATACATCCATCCATACTGGACTGGACCTCGAAGAAGTGCTTTGGACGGAAGATGAATATGTAAATGCTCCATCACATTAAAAGAACCAGGTGGAATTATTTTCTCGAATTTGCAGATCAGTACAGGTATTTCTAGTTCAAGCTTACGTAGACGGTCTACCTTTAACGTCGTTGAACAAAGTTGTTTATATAACAACTTAATTCTGTTATAACACACCAGATTTTTATAGGCAACAGTTCCTTGAAAACCACAGGTAAAAAGTATTCCATTATGATATGGCAATCATGCATTTCATTCCACTCAATTTATTGTTTTTTAAGTCCACACATCTACGGAGGTTTAAAGAAATCCCATCAAGACATCATAATCCTTCCACCCACTTTAGCACGAGTTTTATTTGCCTATTGTCTAGCTCATAGCATGCCTTAGGTTTTTTATTTTCATCATATAAGTGCAGCTCCGGCCGTTTAGAAAAGTGAAATATATCGCGTCTCAAATTCGCATCGTCTTTGGTTTTACCCTTTACATTCAAAACTGTATTAAAAACGTTATCAAAAACGTTTTTTTCACTATGCATCACGTCAATATTATGCCCAAGTTTTATATTTTTCCAGTAAGGTAACTCCCAAAATATTCTTTGTTTGCACCAATTATGAATGTCCGATTTACCTGGAATTTCAACCTGCTCTCCAGTTTCATATATCTTTGGGTACTCACTTACAGCTTCATATATCTCTTCACTTGTCCAAACTTTAGGCAGTAGCGTAGTCTCTACTCTGTTCGCTTTAAAGTTCTTTTTATCCGTTCTAAACTTATGATTAATATGGAGATAACAACGATGACAGTCAAACCAAGAAAAAAATTCCCATAATTTAATGAAAATGCCCGTATCTCCTCCATACAATGAGGACCAGCGAGACGTCCAGCAGTGCTCTAACCTGAAAGCATGCCATACGCGGGAAAATCACTAATAGTCCATAATACAGAAGCAAACATACGAAAATTTCTTTTTCTCGAAATGCCGTATGTTTCGACTCCTTCATGCCACAATGTTTTCAGCTCTTCAATCAACGGTTGTAGATAAACATCAATTCCTTGTGACGGATCATCGGGACTGGGGACGACAACCGTTAAAAACATATATGGATTTTTCATACACATCCATGAGGGTAAGTTATAAGGAGTAACAATGATAGGCCATGATGAATATTTACTACCAAACTGAGAAAATGGCGAAAATCCATCCATGCATAAACCGAGCCTAACATTATAGCTCTCAGCAGCAAATTCAAGATAAGTCCTATCAAAGTGTTTCCATGCTTCACCATCAGACGGATGTATCATAGTTCCTTCTTCTGATGTTCTCACGCTATGCCATCGCATATGACACGCTGTAGCAGAAGATGCATATAGCCATTGAAGTCTGGGAGTTATGGGTAGATAATGCATACTTTTATATGGAACTTCTTTTCCTTTCTTTTTCCTTGGTTTATATCTATCTTCGTTGCTAAATTTGCATTTTCTACGGTGAGCGTCTTCTTTCCAATACAACATGCAACCTTTAACACATGTATCTATCTTATGATACGGTAGTCCAAAAGCAGAAATAAGTTTTTTCACTTTATAATGACTATCGCACATCAAATTTGTAATGACCAGCATTCTATGCATCGCAGGATCGTAGAATATTTATTTCTTTCACATACGAAGTTGTATGGTAATGTAACTTTGGGAGACGACTGTTGGAGTCATTTCCTATATTCATGATTTTTGTCGATTTTTAAATGACTATTTTGCCCCTAGCTGATCTTTTTTTGCCATAACTTTTTATTGGAAAGGAGTTTTGACCTAAAACCACTTTCACTGGATCCGAATGATGGTTTACAATTCCGTAGATTGGTCACATTAGCCAAACGGACTCACCGTTTGGGAGATATGGCTGAAACAAGTTTCAGATGGTGAAAAACAGCTTAATTGGGCTTAACCGGGTGATTAACAGCTAGGCCCAAAGGGGAATTTCGGGATTAGGAGTTTAAAAGGGTTGTTAGGGTTTGGAGAATACCTTTTTCTCATTTTTCAGTTGTCACTATTTTTTCCTCTTAACCTAGCCATGGCCTCCAACATCTAAAACATCCCCAAACCTCTTTCTAATTGAAGATTAGCCTAATCAACATCAAATTAAGGAGGAATAGCACCAAAGCAAGGTTAGAACCACTGTGTTGCATTGGGAACAGTGCCAAACAGAGATTCATTTCAGATTTGGTATTTTATTTGTGGCCAAGGTGAGTGATTTGCATAGTTCCTCACTAATTTGGTTAATTAACGGTAATTAGTGTTAATTAGCGAATTTAAACATGATTAAATTCTGGAAAAATATTTATAAATTTCGAAACATTGTTTTATGCCTCAGTTAGGAAATTTGGTTAGTTTGGTCAAGTTTTGCTAATCCTATCATTAGATTTGTTTAAACATGATTAAGGGAAAAATATGGGTTTTTTGGTATGTTTGATCCATGTTACATGCTATGATTGTTGTTTTGTTGTTCATGGATGATTATACATGTTTCCATGACTGTATGGTATGCTTTGTGATTTCCTAGAAGTATTGGATTGGTCAAAAACGCCGTCGTATGGCATAAAAGAGTCGCTGGAAAAGTTGCAGGAAGCAGTGTAGTGTTTCGGATCGGATCGGGTTAGGGGGCTAAGGTCGGATCGGAGAATTGAGCAGAGAACAGAACCGGATCGGAACCTAGTACAAGAAGAGAGCTTGGCAAAAAGTAAGGCCTCTCGCATAAGGGTTGGAGTTGGTATTGGACTAAAGCTGGATGTGGGATCAGATCGGATTAACTAGAGGAAAGAAAGGCAGAACCGAACCAAGGTAGAAGCACCGAACCGAATCAAGATAGTGAGATAGCTGAACCCAAGTGACATGGAAGACCAAACCGAACCGAGGGTGGAGCTCGGAACCAAACCGGTTGGCCAGGAAGTGGAGCAAGCTGAACCGAACCAGGGAAGGACAACCGAACCAAACCGGATTGGAGCTGCGATTACGCGACGACTTTTCTGAAGACCAACTCCAATTCCACCAAAACCCGAGATGCAAAGGAAGTCCAAATAGGAAGTAGAGCTCGGGATCCAGTTGGGAACCAAAGAGTTAACTTCATGAGTTGGGCTTTGCTACGGAACATGTGCTAAGGGGTTGTCGATGTCTATAACTTTGGATCACTATGTGTAGGGGGTACGTGAACGGATTTAGGGCCACAGTGGCCTAGGTACGACTAAAGAGCTATAGACCAATGAAGTAGGGTCATTTGTAAAGATTTGGTCATGATTCCATGGGGCAAGCTTGGTAGTAGCAGTAGTTGTACAAGTCGACCTCCGTCACTACTTCGATGGGTCTAGTGATTGACAGTGGGGGACATCGTATGCTTTACGCACTGAGTGAGAGATGTGAGGATGGTTGCTATGGTTGATTTGTTTGCCATCATTATGACATGCACACCCCCACCCCCCCCCCCCCCCGTTATCTTTACACCAACTGTTCAGTGGCACCTTAGAGTATTGTACAGTATGTAGTGCTAACTCTTTGGTTGCAGGTCCAGGTTCAGGTATGGTTTAGTATACCTGTTATTATTCTGTTTAGTTGCTTATCGCTCATACCAGACTTTTTGTCTGACCCAGAGTTTTATGTCTCTTCTTATTACTCTGGGTGCTCTCACTAGCAGACTAGAGACAGGTTAGGTGGTATGCACGAGTAGTTGTGCCAAAGACGAGAAGGAGGCTTCCACGTATGATACATATATATAAATATTCTCCATGTGTTGCTGCGTTCACTACTTTGGGCATTAGTGGTATACCTTTCTTTCTTTTGTTTATAGACAGTAATTTGGAAAGTTGTAATAAGCTGTATTTGGATTTCCGCCACTTTGATGATGATATTGATGTTGGTTTTAGTTATCAGCTTATGCACTGTCTCGCCTGTTTTATGTCAAGTACATTATTATTATATTTTGTTCCATGCGCTGTGAGACATTCTACAGGTTTTTGATTTGTTCATTCTCTTCTTTCCTTTCTTTGGCGATCGTTCTGTACTAGTCGAGCATGTGTACAGCGCATTTTCGGAGGAAATGCCGGCTGGTGCGGGGCGGGCCGTCACACTTGGTATCAGAGCTCTAGGTTGCGTAGTTAACCTAGGGAAAGACACCAGGGAGAGATAATACGTATATGAGAGTGCATATTTTTGATTATTTTGGTTTTCAAAAGCTATATATATACATACTATTAGTATAGTTAAGGATGAAGTCGCACTGCACTGACACCACAAAAAGGATGGTTAATCGTTTTCTCTTTACAGATTGAACGATGAGCCAATATGCAAGGGGTACCGGAAGAGGAGCCAATAATGGGAGTGCTGCTGATATGATTACGATGTTTACTGACCTTATGAGAGAGACGCTTAGGGATGTGCAGAGGGCAGCTCCCAATGCTGGTAATGGTGGTGGTCCAATAGTGCAAGCGCCTAGAGCCGATTTCGCCAAGATGGACAAGGATTATACTAGTCTTGGTGGGAAGCCGTTCCACGGAACGGAGTCGGCTATGGATGTTCAGTATTGGTTGGATAGTTGCGAGCATATCTCCGAAGATTTGGGTATCGAGGATGCGATGAAGAGAAGACTAGCATCCCGTCAGCTGCAAGGACGGGCAATGAATTGGTGGAATGCTATAAAGGCAGCTACTCCTGAGGATCAGATTACTTGGGATCAGTTTAAGATTCGCTTTAGTGATAAGTTCATTCTAGCTGCTCAGAAGTCAGTGTCGTTTAAGAAATTCTTGGTACTCAAGCAGAATGGCAGAGCTGCCTCGGAGTATATTGCTGAATTCGACAATTTGTCGAAATATGGGTTATCCCTAATAGATACTGCCGAGAAGAAGAAGGAGAATTTCACAACTGGCTTGGATGGATACTTGAGGGAAAGGTTTATTAACCACATCGATGAGACGTTTGAATCGATTGTGGGGAAAGCATTGAGGTCAGAGAGTCTTTACCCTAAGTTGAAGACTGAGGTCGCTTCTGCAGAGGAGCCAAAACCACAAGCAAGCGGTGGAGGCAAGAGTGGTTCTCAGAATAAGAGGAAGCAGAACCAGAATAAGGATGGCCAGAAAAAGAATAAGAAAGATGTTGAGTGCTTCAGCTGTGGTAAGAAGGGCCATTATGCTAGTAATTGTCGGGCCAATCCAGCGGATAGGAAGTGCTTCAACTGTGGCCAAGTAGGACATCACAAGGACAAGTGTCCGCAACCCCCTAAAGAAAAGCAGATGGTGAAAGCATATGCCCTTAATGCTATTCCTTCTTCGTCGAATGCCCCAACTGCGGCGGAGAAGGGAAAGAATGTCGTTATTCAAGGTATGCTCTCTGTTTATGATGTTCCTGTTCGAGTATTGTTTGATACCGGAGCTTCCAGTTCCTTCATATCTAGTGACCTAGTAGATAGGTTGGGATTGGAGCCCGAGATCGTCGGTAGACCTTTAGTAGTGATGAACCCGATTGGTGGTTCGACTAACCTTAGCATGATTTTTCGTAATGTGGTCTTATCGAGTCATGGATGCATGTTTGTTTGTGATTGCTTTGTTTTGGGCTTTACTGGGTTTGGCATTATTTTGGGAGTCGATTGCCTGCAAAGATATGGGATGGTGGTAGACTGTGAGGGATTTTTGGTGACAGCTAGAGCGGATGATGGGCAGAGGGTAGTGTTTGGTGGTCTACCTAGTGATGGGGTAATGGCTATTTTTTTAAATTCCCTCGACATCCCGCATAGTGAGTTGTCAGGTTTGCCCGTGGTTGGCCAGTATCCGGACGTCTGCGAGGAAGTGACCGGGCTTCCACCACACCAAGAGATTGAGTTCCGTATTGGTTTAGTGAAAGATGCCAGACCTATAGTGATGTCACTTCGTCGTATGGCACCAAGGGAGCAGCGAGAGCTCGGGGTGCAAGTCAGCGATTTTTTGAAGAAGGGATTTATCAGAAGGAGTGTTTCTGAATGGGGAGCACCAGTTGTGTTTGCTACCAAGGCAGATGGTTCCCTTCGATTGTGTGCGAACTACCGCGAATTGAATAAAGTGACAAGGAAGAATAAGCGTCCTCTACCACGGATAGATGATTTGTTTGATCAGTTGAGTGGCGCGAGAGTATTCTCCCAGTTGGATCTCGCGACAAGTTTTCATCAGCGTAGGGTGGAAGCTGAGAGTATAGCTAAAACGGCATTTCGGACGCTGTCTAGATTTTATGAATGGTTGGTCATGCCATTTGGGTTGACCAATGCATCAGTAAATTTTGTGGATCTCATGAATAGAGTATTCATAGATCAGTTGAATAAGTTTGTTCTTGTGTTCGTGGACGATATACTTGTTTATTCGAGGACAGAGGAAGAACACAAGGAACATTTAAGAATAGTGATGGAGGTGTTGAGAAAACACCAATTGAAAGCAAAGTTTTCTAAGTGTCACTTCTGGAGGAAGGAAGTGGGATTCTTGGGTCATGTTGTTTCAGAAAATGGTATCGTCGTGGACCCAGCGAAGGTGGCTACGGTACAAGATTGGTCTACGCCCAAGAATGCGACAGACATAAGAAGTTTCTTGGGGTTAGCTGGATATTATCGTAAGTTTATCCAAGACTTTTCCAAGATAGCAGCACCGTTGACTCAGTTGACCAAGAAGAATCAAGCTTTCGTCTGGGACGAACAGTGCGAGACTGCATTCAAGAGTCTAAAGGAAAAGTTGACATGTGCACCGGTGTTAGTCATTCCTAAGGGGAATGAAGAGATGACGGTATATACGGATGCATGTGGTACCTGACTAGGTGCTGTATTGATGCAAGGAGGTAGGGTTGTAGCTTATGCAAGTCGGCAACTGAAACCGCATGAGAAAAGATACCCTACCCATGATTTGGAATTGGCAGCGATCGTGTTTGCATTGAAGATGTGGCGACATTATCTCTTGGGATTGTTTACCGATCATAAATCGTTAAAGTATCTCTTCTCTCAGAAGGATCTAAATCTCCGACAGCAAAGATGGTTAGAATTCTTGGCTTCCTATGATTTCGATATCGCATACACACCAGGAAGGGCAACGCGGTAGTTGATGCATTGAGTAGAAGACATGCCAGTTTAGAGGCTATGTTTCTTGAATGGAAGCAACTGGAGTACATCGCTGGGTATGATTTCAGACCAAAGTGCGAGTTGGATCCAGAAATGTTAGCAAGTTTAATGATCAGACCCACTTTGATTGAGCGGATTGGTTCCAATCAGAGGGACGATCCTAACCTATTGGAAATCATCTCAAAGTTAGAGATGGGAATCGACGAAGAGATGAATAAGTATGGGCTTGATCGAGATGGATGGCTTAGGAAGAATGGAAGACTAGTTGTACCCAATGTCAATGGATTGAGAGATGAAGTGCTTAGTGAATGTCATCACTCAAAACTGACTATACACCCCTGTGGTAACAATATGTATCGAGACATGAAGCAGACCTACTACTGGGAAGGGATGAAAAGAGACGTTGGGACGTTTATATCCAAATGCATGAATTGCCAGCTAGTTAAAGCTGAGCAAAAGAAGCCTAGTGGTTTGTTACAACCTTTAGAAATTCCAGAATGGAAATGGGAACAAGTGTCAATGGATTTCATTGATGGGTTACCAAGGACTAGATCGGGCCTTGATAGCATTTGGGTGATTGTGGACCGATTGACTAAGAGTGCAATGTTTATACCCGTCAAGTCAAACAGGACGGCAGCTAAGTTAGCGGAACTGTATATAAAGTGGGTAGTGAGATTTCATGGAATACCCAAAGGCATTGTGAGTGACCGAGATCCGTTGTTCACTAGTGGATTTTGGAAGAGCTTACAAGAGGCGTTTGGATCAGAACTACATCTCTGTATCGCGTATCATCCTCAAACCGATGGTCAAACAGAGAGGGTGAATTGTATATTAGAAGACCGCTTGAGAGCCTATGTATTGGATTTTGGTGGATCATGGGATGACCATTTGCATCTAGTAGAGTTTGCATATAATAATAGTTATCAATCCAATATTGGTATGGCTCCATTTGAAGCTTTGTAAGGAAGACCGTGCAACTCACTGTCCTGTTGGTTAGAGACCGGTGAGAAATATTTGCTTGGACCAGAAGTAATAAGAGAAACATCAAACAAGATTAAGGTTATCCAACAGTGAATGAAGGCTGCCCAAGATAGGCAGAAAAGTTATGCTGATAAGAGGAGAAGAGAATTAAAGTTCTCCATTGGCGACTTGGTGTTTGTCAAGATTTCTCCATTGAAGAGCGTGATACGATTTGGCAGGAGAGGCAAGTTAGCACCAAGATTTGTTGGTCCATTCCCAGTTCTTTAGCAAATTGGGAATTTAGCATAGAAAGTTGAATTACCGGAGAAGATGGTAGGAGTTCACAACGTATTTCATGTTTCCCAGTTAAGGAAGTTCGTACACGACCCAGATGTGACTATTTCACCTGATCAGTTGGACGATATCGAAGTTGAACCCGAGGCGGTTGGGAACCTCAAGCCTATGCGTATTGTTGGGAACGATACAAAGCAACTTCGAAGGAAAGCGGTGAATCTAGTCAAAGTCCAGTGGGGCGAGAATGACTGTACTTGGGAGACAGAGGAGACCATTAGGAAGACGTATCCAGAACTCTTCGCCTGGTAAGATTTCAGTTTCGATTTAGTCTTTCCGCATGCTAGGATAGGTTTGTTTAATCTGTTTTGCATGTTTGATTGTTGTATATGATTGGTAGGCATACGGGATCCTTTGTATGTTTTGGGTTAAGGAATTTCAGGACGAAATTTCTTAAGGGGGGGAGAGTGTAACGACCCACATTCTACGCATCGCAGGATCGTAGAATATTTACTTCTTTCACATACGAAGTCGTATGGTCATGTAACTTTGGGAGACAACTGTTGGAGTCATTTACCATGTTCATGATATTTGCCGATTTTTAAATGACTATTTTGCCCATAGCTGATCTTGTTTTGGCCATAACTTTTGATTGGAAAGGAGTTTTGACCTGATACCACTTCCATTGGATCAGGATGATGGTTTACAATTTCGTATAGTGGTCACATTAGCCAAACGGACTCACCGTTTGGGAGATTTGGCTGAAACAAGTTTCAGATGGTGAAAACAGCTTAATTGGGCTTAACCGGGTGATTAACAGCTAGGCTGTAACAACCCGAAATTTTGGGATCAATTTAAAAATTTTATTTTAGAAATTTTAATGGATTTTAATATTTAAAATAGTTTAATTTAAATAAGAACGACTAAAAATTTATTTTAAAACGAATAAATTCAATTAAATTATAAAAGGAGTTTAAAACAGCGCTGCAGTTTGAAAATTTGTATTTGAACTTTGACTGAATGTACATGATTCATTTTAAATCAGAATTAAGCGAAACAAGAAATATTTAAATCTATTTAATAATATCTTTCTAACGAATCTGAAAAATTGGAATTTCATAGCGGAAATCAAAAGTTATGGCCAATTCAATTTTTAGAAAAGTCGCTGTAGAATTATATATATATATATATATATATATATATATATATATATATATATATATATAATAGGGCCCGAAAGGCTACTTTCCACATATGAAGGAATTTCGACTCAAAACCACTTCCATTGAGTTCGAAATGACGTTCCTGCATTGAAAAACAGTAAACACTTGTATATTTTGAGTTTTAGAATTTATTTGTTTGAAAATGTATTTTTAATATTAAATATATTGGCCTTAAAAATAGTCATTTTTCGAACGACCTCGGTTTTTGACGAAAGCACTTTTGTTGGAACCGGAATGTCAAATTTTTGCTAGATCTTAATTTTCATAATTTTTCGAATTAATATGTGAGCGTGGCAAAGGAAAATGTGTTTTGTCAGTTTCAGTCAATTTTAATCGACTAGAAAATGGCCATTTTTCAAACAGTCTTAGAATTCGACGAAATTAGTCTCGTTAGAACCGTATCGTCAAAACATAACTAGAAATAATTTTCCTGGAATTTTTAGAGTCAGTATGTGGCCATGGTAATTTAAAATGTACGTTTGAATTTAATAATTAAATGATTTATAATTTAATTTAAGGAAAAACATATCGTAACAGCCGAATTGAGTTACGAAACATATTCCATTGTGTCCGGGACGGGGGTTATTAGCTAGGGGCGACACTCGTTGGGTTGGATTTGGAGTTCGTAAAGATTAACCAATTTTATTTGAATTAAAATGAATTAAATAAATTAATTATACTATATATATACGGTACATACCGTAACCCTAATCCCAAACTAAACCAAGCCGCCGCCTTGTTATTTTGAAAGGCCAGGAATGTCCGAACTTGATTCTCTTCTTACTCCTAATCTATACAATAAATTTTGAAAAGCATAAATACGAAATCGAAGATACATCGAGTCCTATGAGACCAACGGTGGTGATGAAGTATTACATCATGGATGGACGGGAATTGGTGCGGGAATTGTCGTCGCTCACAGGAATTTTCGGGGCTGAAGGGGCCACCGAGCTCGAACTGGTTGGGGGCGTTGGAAGGCGTGTGGAAGGCGGAGGAGTTGGCAACTTCTGATCGGAGTTCGGCGCGTCTTCGAAGGAGTAAAGTCGAACCCTAAAATCGAGCCTGATGGATTCGTGTACAGGCAGAAACGAGAAGCAAGAGGGAAAGAGAACGGCATGTTAAGTGATGAGGTGGAATAATTAAAAACTAATTATTTTAATTTAAAATTAAATATTATTCAATGTTCGAACTACCATAAGTTGTTCATATTTGATCAGAATTTGACGAAACGAATTGCATTGGAATCGTCTTCGCAAGAGCTTCGACATGGAACTGACTAGAGCATAAACGAAGCACTTTGAAAATTCAGCCAAATCGAAGTGAGACTTCTATATTTTAAAATAATTAAAATAATAATTATTGCTCGCTATTAAATTTCTTGTATGTATGTAAATTTATTTAGATCTGTGATGCATGGAATGGTTGATTTATTTTCTGATGCTTGAAATCTGAATTGTCGATTGTTGATTGTCATGTTTGTTAAATTTAGATTTACGATAAAATTTCACTTTTATCATTGGTTAAATTTAGATTAATAATCAAAATATCACTTTTATGTTTAACAGGAAAAACATCGTTTGGTTAGATATAGATTGCCAAGAAAAAGATCTCACCTTTATTGTTAACATAAAGCGTTGTTTTGTCAAAATATAATGGTTGGACAAAATATTCATTCTTGCTACAATAGTCTAGATAAAACCAAATTATCATTTTTTTTTTTTGTTAATTAGAAATCGTTAACAAATAAAATTTCATTTTTATCTGTTAAGTTAAATCAGAAATTTGTAACAAATAAATTATCCTTATTTACTTGTTATGTTGAGTACAAATGGTTAACAAATAAAATACTCTTTTATTTGTCCTTAGAATACAAAAAAAAATGTTTATATATAAAGTACTCTTTTATATGATAAATGAAAACCTAGAAAAAGGATCACATTTTTATTTGCATTTTTTTGCTACACTTTCTATGAAATTAAAGAAAGGAAAGGAAAATTTTACATTTTCCAATAAAATTAAAGAATGAGAAGAAAATTTACATTTTTCAATGTAATTAAGAAATGAAATAATAAAGATTACATTTTTTTTCAATGTAATTAGAGATGAAACAAAAGATTGTATTTTTCGATATAAATAAAAGGAATAAAAGAATTTACATTTTTCAATGTAAAAAAAGGAAATAAAGGAATTCATATTTTATTTTAGTGTAAATAAAGGATTAAATAGATCAAACAAAAACTCACATTTTTGTTGAATAAAAGAGTTAGAATAAAATATACATTTTTGTTAGAAAATGTGAATTAGAATAAAAAGTACATTTTTGCTAGAAGATGAATATTATAATAAAAGACACATTTTTGGTCCAAATATGTTTATAGGAATAAAAAGAGATATTTTTGTATTTTTTTAAAGGATATAAATAAAAGACACATTTTTGTGAAACATGATTATAGGGATAAATATCACATTTTTATCAAGGAATGATTTGTGAAATAAAATCACATTTTTGTGAAGGTAGTGATAAAATTAACACTTTTGTTAATTAGATTAAAAAGGATAAAATTAACATTTTTGTTAATTATATTATAAAGGATAAACTAACATTTTGATTAGAATTTGTTATGTAAATAAAAATAACATTTTTTTTTGAATTGAAATTTGTTTGTAAATAGAAAGAAATGTTTAGAAATGTTTAATATGATAAAAAGGATTACATAGAAAATGAACATTTTTATACGCTAAAAGGAATGAACCGAAAATGTATATCCTTATACAGTAAAAAGAATGAACTTGAAATGTACATTTTCAATACATTAAAATAAGGATTGAAAAGGTATATTTTTATACATGAAAGAGAAGAAGTTAAAAATGTATATTTTTATACATTAACAAAAATAAATTAGAAAACATTCATTTTGTTACTTTGAAAAGAATGAAGTAATTCGTTCATTTTGGTCACATTAAGAAAAATGAATTAGAAAACATACATCTCTATGTAATATTATTCTCATTAAAAGAATAGGATCAAAGCATTGCATTTTTATGTGATATTGAAAATAGACATTTTTCTCATTTAAAGGGAATGAGACCAAATAATCATTTTGGTCACTTAAAGGAATTTCACCAAAAATATTCATTTTTGATCATTTAAAGGGAATACACAAAAAAAAATAGAAGTAAAAGTGAATATTTTTATTGTCGGCTGGATAAAAATAAAAAGGATTGAAATAAAGGGTAAGATTTTTATTGTAGTTTGTTCACAATAAAAAGAATTGAAATATATGTCCGTGATGTTGGATGTGTTAAATATATTGCTAGTATATTCAAACCGAATATTACACTTCCATTTACAAGTCATCCGACTTGTTTATGTGATTGGGTCGACAATCTTCACACATCGCCCAAGTGCACAAATAATTTATTATTTGATTGCTGGATGAAACCCCACACGGGTGTTGGGATGATTCTACACTAGTCCCAATATTTAGTGTAGAATCCACTCTGATTGATTATTTGGTTGTGTAATAATTATCTATCATGCTTGTTGATTGCATGCAATATATTGATGTTGATTGAGTCACATTCCAATAAAGAATATTTTTAGAAAATGATATATTTTTAGAAAATGATATATTTTAGAAAATATATTTTATTAAAATGAACTAGTTATCAACTAGGAAAAATCATTAAATTCAGATTTAATGAAGTTTTCCAATTTGCTAATATTTGATTCAAGTTAAACTAAATAAATTGGGATTTGGGTTTGTCATGAATATTGTCTTAAATAACACTGTTTTTAAAACCCATATGAAAAGAAAAATCTTTTAATTAAGATTTTTAAAGCTTTCAATTATAATTGGTAATTGAAATAAGATAAATGTGAGTTGGGTTTATTGCGAACTGTGTTTTTAAGCGACATATGTTCTTTAACTCAACTGACAGTGAAGATATATGATTTGGAATTTATAAATCTTTTATTAAGATTTAAATGAGAATTTTCCAACAGTATAGATTTCCAATTTAATATATATTAAATTGGGGTTGAATGGAACTCGAATTAATAATAACCGAGATAAGTTTCTGTAGAAGAAGACCGATACTACAAATGGAATTTAAGAGGCTTTGCCGTTATTCCATTTTTATTATTGGTTGGATACAGAAATTTACAACGATTATATTTTGATTTGATTTCTGTGAAGATTCCATATTTTTATGGAAGATGATTTTGGGCTTACCGTGAACTATGTTTTAAATGACATTAGTTCTTTAGTCCAGTAAGGAATAAGATTTATTTCTTAAATCTAAATAATCATTGAATAATGATTTGGACATTTAAAACCAATTGGAGTTTTAATAAATCTTTAACAGAATAAAGATAAAGGATTTATCTTTAATAGAATAATTTGAATATTTTATTTATAAGAATATTCTGAATTGGAATGTGGCGTTGGATGTGCTTTTATAGTACTTGATTTTTATTATAAAAATATGCGAGTTATTCAGAAAGACCGGGTTCAACCCATTCTGAATAATAACTACGGCGATGAAGAGCCGAAGATGAAGACGGTGATTGAAGACCGACGATCTTCACATCGAATGGATGTGTTGCTACTAATGCCCATGATTGGAGTAGCTACCTTGAAGGGGCTACAGTGGTTACCGTCCGGACTATTGTTGATTGTTCGGATTTGGCTTTCGCTCAGACCCAGAGCATAAGTTTATAAATGGATGCGTGTCTGACATTGGATTTTGTTCCAGGCGAACTAAATTGATTTTTATTAATATATATCTGTTTGGTGGTAGAGAATTTATCCTCTGCTTAACACCCTGGTATATATTAATAGTGATTGATCGCATGGCGTGAATTGTCAATGTGGCACGCCAAGATGCAATTGATCAAGGCTTTTGTTGAAAAGCACGGCCTTGTGAGATGATCAAAGCATAGCCTATTACGGCATAGCTCTGTGTATATCGTGACTTCGCAAGCCTCACACCCCGGTATGAGTCAAAAACGGGATATGGACCGTAGGGAGTGCACACGTTTCTTTCTAGCTAGAGTGATGTCAGCGACCTACCAGCCCTGACATTTTACTTATGTGGATGATGGATTTTGAGGCGCCTCGGATTTTTATAGGCCGTTGGTGGTCATACTATAGGTCCAAAGGGACCGGGAAGCGTGTGTTCAGGCATAACTAATCCACTGCCCATAGGCGGGGACCGGCCCTACCGCATCCAAGGGTTCACTGCGGGGGATCCTGAGGCATTTGCTAGAGTGTCTCGAGTCGGAGAGGAGCTTGCCCCTAGCATCGACTCATGATGGAAACCCAATTCCCAATACGCCCTTGCGGTTTTGATTGTAGAACTAGTACGGCGACATAGTATATGGTACCTATGCTGTCTAGGATTGATATTATATTTGAATGTTTTATATACATACACACACTAACAATAATATTGTTTTTACGTATCAAGCATCTTTTGACCATTATAAGGTAAAACCCTATCCTCTGGTGTGCGTTGCATTGTGTGATGGGACTTGGGTCTTATAATGGTTTCATTTTTCTAAAAAGCATTACGTTGTTTAACGATTTACCTTATTTTATGCACTGGCAATCCAATGGAGTAAACCCGTTCCGCGTTAGCGGCGTGGTCCTGTGATTCGCCTTATTATTAGATAAGTCTAGTTAAGATTTCTCATACCAGTCCCATGACTGACCTGTAGTTTGTTTCACTGGCAAACTCGGGTGCCCATATTTTTCACACGGGCAGTCGGGTAGCCTTTGCAGATTTATTTACAGGATCCTGGTCTACAGCTGAAGCGGTATTCGAGAAGCTCTGTACCCATTTATTTCTTTTCAGTTGTACATTTGTGTTATTTTTCCGCTGCTATTTAAATGTAATTTAAACTCTGATATTATATTTCAAATGTATATTATTTATACTCTGGAATATTCTTGTACTCTGATGTATTGTTGTAATCAGCAATAAAAATGTTCTTCAGTTTGTGTTCTGATGTGAGTTGTTCTCAAAGCAGTCCATGCTTTCCTCTACTGGGAAGTTTGGGTTGTTACAGGTGGTATCAGAGCTTTGGTTTACAGAGCTCGAGAACAAAACACATTAGAACCGAACGAAAGAATTCATCAGAGATTGGATTAGTAATATTGAAACACCCCACCTCCGTTAGGGTCACTCTCAAAGGGAATGCCCTAATTTTGGTGGAGGTTTATAAGTATAAGTCACAGATATACAAGACAGATATAAGAACACATATTTGTAAACAGCGGAAGAACAACAACTTTTATTTCATAAAAGCAAATACGTGTTACAAAACATCACCATGATTGTCTTACATCCTTTCCAAAAACATAACATAACTCCTTCATAATCTGTCTTGATTACATTATTAAAGAAGCATAAATAAAACATAGATAAACTGCAAAAGCCCCCATAGTGATTGTCCAAAGCCATAGTTCAAAACGAAAAAGTCCAAGCAATACATTTCTCTTCTTCAAGCTGGATGTTAAGGCTGGTCAAGCTGCTGTGTTCCCTCCCTGTGGACCTGGGGGGGGGGGGGGAACGGAAGAAAAGAAGACGAAAGAAGAGTAGAGTCAGACATAAAGCCTGAGTAAGTCTAGTACTATTTTGTCTATGAATAAAGAACTGGGTATGATAAGTATAAACAAGAAGTGGGTATGCATTATAACTTGGTTAAGTTGTCTAGGGTCGAATATACTATCGTACCCCATGTAAATCTCTGAACCCATATAAACTAGTTTCCAACTGGCACCCCATAATCAGGGTGATGTGATCCATTCAATGATGATCGGCTCCTACTCGCATAGTTACATGTGTCTTACGGCCCCCGATGTTGTAGTTACCTATGCTGGTCCCACCGTGGGGTGTATCAAGTCCCATGGTGGCGGCCCGACACAACTTTAGAATGCACAGGTAGGCTACTGGTGTCCAGTGCCTTATTTTTCTGCGCCGGAGTGTGTGCACGCCCGCACCCCGTTAGAACCTACACTGCTACACCACCGCCGTCGATTTGACCTCTTACAATCAGCCCAGTAATCGTGCCCCACCCTGCCTAGTTTCAGGGTATCCTGATACACCTTCTAGGGTTACTGCTGAAAAGGGTCCCCCGTTACTAGGTTTTCTATCTCTAGCCAACATGCTAAGTTGGTTAAGTGTTTCCTAACCTAACCCCCACCAGTCCGTTTAGTTTAGCATGTTCCATTTTGATTAAGTCTTTAATTCACTTAATCCTAACAATCCTGACTCAGCCTTAATTGTCTTATTAAGGCCCTGACCGCTCACATTAGACAGGTATTGTTGTGGCTGCCTGTTGCCGGTTGGTTCCGGGCAGTCTTACGCCGCAACTCAGTCTAACCTCGGGTCCTTATTGGGCTCCATGTTTAACCTCCCACATTGGATAGGTATTGTTGTGACTACTGGACAGCCGGGCGGTTCCGGGCAGGTTTACATCACAACTCAATCCAACCTCGGGTTAAACACATCGTATTTTCTACATTTACATATTTTGTCTTTCTTCTTTATTTTCTTATATGTAAATATTTGCGGCCCATTATTAAGTTAATGGTGTAAGGGTTACACCAATCATGGGCCCAACCCATACTTGAATTTGGGCCCTTCTATTTTATATTTTCATTCATTAGTAATTTTAACCCAACGTTATTTTCCCCCGTTTAACACGTCCGTTTATTATATATATGTTGGGCTTAGCCTTTTAAAGCCCAACTTAGCCATGCGAAAAGGGGAGGCTTAAAGCGTGATTACATACACAAAAAGGGGAAGGTGAGTGCATGAACTTGCAATATGACGTTGGAAATATAAAATAGAAACTGGTGTACTTGCATAGTGGTAACATATACTTTGGTCATAAAGCATAGGTGACATGAATCAAGCCATGTAAACTTGTAGTTGAGATAAGAATCTAAATTGGGTATCATTATTGACACAAAGTCATAACTACAACATGAACCTATATTTTTATTTAGGCATAATGTCAAACATAAGCATGGCATAAATATTTCTAATATAAGCATGGCATAATGTCAAACATAAGCATGGCATAATGTCAAACATAAGCATGGCATAAGTATTTGTTCACATAACCATGGCATAAATATTTCTAACATGAAATCATGATTTTTACTTTAGTCATGTAAACTTGCAAAAAGGGATTTTGAATCTAACCTAGCTATGTATCACATATGACATCATATAACATAGACTAAACATGGATTTCAATTGTGCCAAATATCAATCATAGCCTAGTCCTATTCATAAGTTTGCAAATAGGTTTTTCTAGCACAAAAGCATGTCTTAATACATAAATCATGGTGCCAAAATTCCAACATAGTTTCATATGAATTATGATAACCCAAACTTATTCCAATTACTTCACAAAAATGATGTTTGTATAAAAATATACATTATGATGGCATAATAGCAAAGCCCCAAACTTGCATGAATTTCAATCAACTACATACATGTAGCTTCAACATGGATTACATAATTTGCAAATATTCCAAACGTATACTTGCATAGAACTACCGCATGTAGTTCTTTATAATGAATAACATAATTCAAGAATATCCAAACGTATACAATATTCCAACGCACAAATATGAATTACTTTATCGCCACAAATCAAGTATACATATCAACACAATTATTTGTTCATACCAAAGTAATACTCTACTTACAATCGTTGCGGCGAATTCTCTAATTTAGGAATTTAGGAATTTAGAGATGCGACTCCTTATGACGTAGGCGTTGATTTGCTTTGTTTGAATTGCTTTAGGCTTTAGAATTTTCCTCCTAATCTTCTCTCCAATTTGGTGGCTACTCCTAGTCGTTCCTCAGCAACATGGCGGCTTTGTTCCAATTTATGAATGAATAGATTAGGGTTTAGTCTAGGGTCCTTTTTATAGGGTTTATGAATTGATTAGAGCCATCGATGTTGCCTGGATTGATCGTAGCCATTCATTCGCAAGAGAGACCAATTAGAGCCTGCCACCTAGCCCTAATGACAAAGCAGACCACAGAAAATCGACTAACAGAGAATAGGCCAGCCGGGTTAGACTGGGTTCGACCTGGCTCTGGACCAGGTCGACACCCCTGTCGACAGCCCTGTCGACAGGCCTGTCGACCTGGTTAGACCAGGTCGACAGCCCAGTCGACCTTGGTGCGTCAGGCGGGACTTTTTCCGCCCTGGCCCATTGGGCCCCATTTTTGTTTTCTGAGCTTATTTTATTCTGTTTGAATTTTAAACTTAATTCCCAAACTTCCGAAGGCCATATCTTCTTCATACGGACTCCGTTTTTCGAAAACTCGGACTCTATTTCGCGTATTTTTCCGAGACAAACGCAATGGCGTATCCCGTTTCCCTTAGTTCTTTGATTTCAAATTAATTATACTTTAATTTGTTAATTTCACAGTTATAGAATTCGCGGAGTGTTACATTCTCCCCCACTTAAAAGGATTTCGTCCCCGAAATCTTCAAGTTAGGAGGAATGTATATCCTAACATCCAATCATCCATCTACTCATCCATCAAACACGAGCATCCATTGTCCTTAAGAGACTTCTAATGCTTCATGATCATATGCGAAGTGTGTGTATACATGAACTTATCTAATGCAAAATCAGGCGGTCTACTGATTCAGTTGACCTCCTTAATGTGAATTATGTAAGTGCCATGAATCCATCATGTATGCAAATTTTCCTATTTTGATTCTACATGAGTGCACAATCATTCAATACAAATGCAGCATCCACATGACAACACATTAAAGTTCAACCACATACGAATGCAAACATATATGCATATGCAATATGAAGTGACTGAGCCGATCTAAAACCCTAGATTGTGTGTGTATATGCAACCACGAGCAACCACTAGCAATCACTTGCAACCACTTGCAACCATCATACATAACATGTTTCAACTACATGTTTCCACCCAAAAAGATTCTACCTAAAAGATACGGTCGAGGAAATATACCCTAAAAAGATGGATAAAAGCGCAACTTAAGGAAAATGAAAGATCAAGGATGTACCCTCGAACAGAAAAGGGTAGGCTGTACGGATTCTAGCTTCAGTTTCCCAAGTCGCGTCTTCCTCGGCGTCGCTCCACTGAACTTTGACGAGCTTGACTTCGCGGTTGCGTAGCTTCTTCACTTCCGTTCCTAATATGTGGGTTGGAACTTTCCTTATGGTTGCTTCGCGTTCCACTTCGGCCTCTTCTAGGACATTTGGCTCTACCACTTCAGCAGACTCATGTAGACATTTTTCGGAGATGTGAAACGTGAAAAACGTTGTGGACTCCAGCCAACTTCTCGGGTAGCTCTAATCTATAGGACATTTTCCCAATTGTTCCTATCTAAAGGTATAGTCGAATGATAGAGCAAGTAAAAACTTTGTGCCCATTAGGCAATGTCAAAACTGAAAACCTATGCCACATACATATTGATTAGGAGAAGAACTCTCTAAGCATCAGCCCCGAAGACCGAAATCAACATCAGACTGACACCCAAAGAGTTACTCAACCCAACCACCATATATGATTCTAGGAAACTAAGCATGATGGACTCCTTTTAGGTCATAAGGGAGTCCCTTCCTAAGACCAATCTGTATCCTATAAAACCCAAAAACTTTAGTCAAACCAATGAACACCCTCGAGCCCCAACATGTGTTACTAACAGATGAGTCATACTCCCTATGTGGTTTGCAACAGAAATTGGATTGAGAATGGGACCGAGAGGATATACCGAAAAGATACTATGCAAGTAAGCTCTACAGGAAGAGAGGGATCAAGGATATACTCTTAAGAAGAGATATTATGCACGAATCTAGTCTTCAATCTTCTAAGTCGCATTTCTTGAGCTTAACTCCATTATGCTTTGTCTTTCAACAAACAACGGGCTTAGGGTCAATTTCTTTCGGCTCAACGCGTCTGCCACTACGTTGCCTTTGCCCGGAGTGTAGGAGATTTCGAAATCGTACGAGGCAAGAAACTCCATCCAACTTTGTTGCCTCAAGTTAAGATCCTTCTGCGAGAAAAGATATTACAACGATTTATGGTCAGTGTAAAGTTCGAACTTCTCACCTAGAAGATAGTGTCGCCAAGACTTGAGTGCAAAGACGATGGCGGCTAACTCAAGATCGTGGGTTGGGTAGTTCTTTTCGTGCACCTTCAACTGCCTCCCGCCATAAGCTACTACCCTTCCTTCTTGCATTAAGACGGCGCCTAGCCCTGTCCCACATGCATCCGTATAAACAGTGAACATCTTGCTCCCATCTGGCAGCGTCAAAACTGGGGCTGTTGTGAGAGCCCTTTTCAGTCGTTGGAAAGCAAACTCGCAATCCAAGTCCCAATTAAACACCAGATTCTTCTTAGTCAATTTCGTGAGCGGAGCTGAGATTTTCGCAAAATCCCTTATAAACTTTCGATAGAAACCTGCTAGTCCTAGAAAGCTTCGGACCTCAGTTGCATTCCTTGGTGTCTTCCAATCCTGTACCGCCACTACCTTAGCAGGGTCCACTGCTAACCCTTGTTTGGATACTATGTGCCCAAGGAACCTCACCTCCTCTCTCCAAAAGTGGCATTTGGAGAATTTGGCTTTTAGTTGATGGACTCGCAAAGTTTCCATGATTGCCCTTAAGTGTTGAGCATGTTCCTCTTCACTCTTTGAGAAGATAAGGATATCATCTACGAAGACCACTACGAATTTGTTGAGGAAATCTCTAAATACCCTACTCATTAGGTCCACGAAGTAAGCAGGTGCATTTGTCAAGCCGAAAGGCATGACAAGCCATTCAAAGAAACCGTCTGGGGTTCTGAACGCCGTTTTATCGATGCTATCTTCAGCCACCCTTAGCTGATGAAAACCGGTTGCTAAATCGAGTTGGGAGAAAACAGACGCTCCTACAAGCTGGTCAAATAAATCGTCAATTCTAGGGAGAGGGTGCCTATTCTTTTTCGTTAGCTTGTTGAGATCCCTATAGTCAACACATAGACGGAGTGATCCATCCGCCTTTGTAGCGAACACCACTGGAGCGCCCCATTCTGAAATGCTTCTCCTAATGAACCCCTTTTCTAGAAGCTCTTTAATCTGTTTACTGAGCTCTTTCCTTTCTCGTGGAGCCATATGTCTAACGGGCAACGCAACGGGCTTTGCATTATCTACAAGATATATGCGGAAGTCTATTTCCCCCTTCGGAGGCAAGCCCTTCACCTCTTCGAAGACATCCGGATATTCCCGGACCACTCTAACTGATTGCAAATTTTCAACCGAGGCATCTAGCGATTCAAGATAACTAAGCATAACCACATACGAGGGATTACAAGAAATTTCCAAAGTATTACCGAGCTGGGTTAGGAGCCTAACAACCCTTTTCTCACAATCAAGGATGGCCCCATTACTGGATAGCCAATCCATACCCAAAATCAAACCATAACCCGAAAAGCCCAAAACAAAGGCACTACATTGAAATTCTACGCTTAGAATAGAAATTTTCAATCCCACACAGATCATAGACAAATGAGCTGGGCCCCCAATTGGGTTTGAAACAATTAAGGGGTCCTCTACCATACTAGTTTTTAGGTGCAGAGATTCTACTAAAGCAGACGAGATAAAGGAGTGTGATGCGCCAGAATCAAATAAAGTGCGAACGGGGTGATCATAAAGATAAACTATACTTTCTACAGAAGTATTTATACCTCGCTGTTGCAGAGGTGGTGCTTCTAGCACATGAACCTGTGCCCCTGGGGTGGATCCAGCCCTTTGCCCCTGTCCTCGTTTCTTTCGGCAGTCCTTAGCCCTGTGGCCTGTCTCACCGCAAGAAAAGCACCCACCATTCTCCTTGGCCTTCTTTTTCCGGCAGTCCTTTACTAAGTGCCCCACTTTGCCACAGAAATTGCACTTCCTCTTCTCTTTGTTGCCTTTCCCGCCCTTCTTAAAGTCTGTCTTCTTAGGCTGCAAACCCTCTTTCTTCCCTTGAGAGCTTTCTTCCTTTGTCTCCTTCTTGCCCTTATCCTCTTCATTCAGCAATGCCATTTGCACCAATCTTTCATACGTGGCTCCCATGGGTATATGGGTCATGGCCAAACTGTGTAATGGCTCATTCAACCCTTTGACGAAACGGAGAGCCTTCTTGTGCGGGGTATTGACTAGGTCAAGCCCAAACCTAGCCAGCTCATCGAACTGATTCACATACTCTCTGACTGTCTTGTCCCCTTGCTTAAGAAATAAGAATTTTTCCAACTGCAAACTTCTTTCCGCATCTGAGAGAAATTTAGTCTCAAACCTTGCCCTAAAGTCCTCCCATGTCTCCACTGGTCTTTCAGCATTAGTGACTTCCCACCAGTAGGAAGCCTCGCCCTTCAATAGCCACACTGCCAATTGTAATTTTTGTCTATCCTCTACCTCAAAGATGATGAATAGGTCTTCCGTTTCTTTCAGCCAATTCCTAGCTGCTACGAAGGACTCAGTTCCATGGAAATCCCTTCCTCCCATAGCTTTAAAATCTTTACATATCTTAGCAAACGTGTTTCCCTGTGGAGGAGGTGGAGGAAAAGGTGCCGCTGCGGCTGGATGATTTCCTTCAGCTGGGGGAGGAGGAATGGTAGGACCTGGCTGAGTGGCCCTTGCTTCTAAGAACCGTCTAAACCAACCAGGTATTGGCACCCCTTCCGGCAAGTTAAGTTTTTGGGACATGCTGAAACAAAAAGGATAGATTCAAAACGAAGGATAAGAGATAGTACCTATGGCTTTGGGGAGTGGACTTTGCCTTTTTAAAATAAAATAACATTTTTCTTTTAAAAATGCTTCTTTAAATTTCCTTTTTGAAAATAAATTTTTCAAAACTATTTATCTTATCCGGTAAACCTATGCTCTGATACCAAGTGAAACACCCCACCTCCGTTAGGGTCACTCTCAAAGGGAATGCCCTAATTTTGGTGGAGGTTTATAAGTATAAGTCATAGATATACAAGACAGATATAAGAACACATATTTGTAAACAGCGAAAGAACAACAACTTTTATTTCATAAAAGCAAATACGTGTTACAAAACATCACCATGATTGTCTTACATCCTTTCCAAAAACATAACATAACTCCTTCATAATCTGTCTTGATTACATTATTAAAGAAGCATAAATAAAACATAGATAAACTGCAAAAGCCCCCATAGTGATTGTCCAAAGCCATAGTTCAAAATGAAAAAGTCCAAGCAATACATTTCTCTTCTTCAAGCTGGATGTTAAGGCTGGTCAAGCTGCTGTGATCCCTCCCTGTGGACCTGGGGGGGGGGAAACGGAAGAAAAGAAGACGAAAGAAGAGTAGAGTCAGACATAAAGCCTGAGTAAGTCTAGTACTATTTTGTCTATGAATAAAGAACTGGGTATGATAAGTATAAACAAGAAGTGGGTATGCATTATAACTTGGTTAAGTTGTCTAGGTTCGAATATACTATCGTACCCCATGTAAATCTCTGAACCCATATAAACTAGTTTCCAACTGGCACCCCATAATCAGGGTGATGTGATCCATTCAATGATGATCGGCTCCTACTCGCATAGTTACATGTGTCTTACGGCCCCCGATGTTGTAGTTACCTATGCTGGTCCCACCGTGGGGTGTATCAAGTCCCATGGTGGCGGCCCGACACAACCTTAGAATGAACAGGTATGCTACTGGTGTCCAGTGCCTTATTTTTCTGCGCCGGAGTGTGTGCACGCCCGCACCCCGTTAGAACCTACACTGCTACACCACCGCCGTCGATTTGACCTCTTACAATCAGCCCAGTAATCGTGCCCCACCCTGCCTAGTTTCAGGGTATCCTGATACACCTTCTAGGGTTACTGCTGAAAAGGGTCCCCCGTTACTAGGTTTTCTATCTCTAGCCAACATGCTAAGTTGGTTAAGTGTTTCCTAACCTAACCCCCACCAGTCCGTTTAGTTTAGCATGTTCCATTTTGATTAAGTCTTTAATTCACTTAATCCTAACAATCCTGACTCGGCCTTAATTGTCTTATTAAGGCCCTGACCTCTCACATTAGACAGGTATTGTTGTGGCTGCCTGTTGCCGGTTGGTTCCAGGCAGTCTTACGCCGCAACTCAGTCTAACCTCGGGTCCTTATTGGGCTCCATGTTTAACCTCCTACATTGGATAGGTATTGTTGTGACTACTGGACAGCCGGGCGGTTCCGGGCAGGTTTACATCACAACTCAATCCAACCTCGGGTTAAACACATCGTATTTTCTACATTTACATATTTTGTCTTCCTTCTTTATTTTCTTATATGTAAATATTTGCGGCCCATTATTAAGTTAATGGTGTAAGGGTTACACCAATCATGGGCCCAACCCATATTTGAATTTGGGCCCTTCTATTTTATATTTTCATTCATTAGTAATTTTAACCCAACGTTATTTTCCCCGTTTAACACGTCCGTTTATTATATATATGTTGGGCTTAGCCTTTTAAAGCCCAACTTAGCCATGCGAAAAGGGGAGGCTTAAAGCGTGATTACATACACAAAAAGGGGAAGGTGAGCGCATGAACTTGCAATATGACGTTGGAAATATAAAATAGAAACTGGTGTACTTGCATAGTGGTAACATATACTTTGGTCATAAAGCATAGGTGACATGAATCAAGCCATGTAAACTTGTAGTTGAGATAAGAATCTAAATTGGGTATCATTATTGACACAAAGTCATAACTACAACATGAACCTATATTTTTATTTAGGCATAATGTCAAACATAAGCATGGCATAAATATTTCTAACATAAGCATGGCATAATGTCAAACATAAGCATGGCATAATGTCAAACATAAGCATGGCATAAGTATTTGTTCACATAACCATGGCATAAATATTTCTAACATGAAATCATGATTTTTACTTTAGTCATGTAAACTTGCAAAAAGGGATTTTGAATCTAACCTAGCTATGTATCACATATGACATCATATAACATAGACTAAACATGGATTTCAATTGTGCCAAATATCAATCATAGCCTAGTCCTATTCATAAGTTTGCAAATAGGTTTTTCTAGCACAAAAGCATGTCTTAATACATAAATCATGGTGCCAAAATTCCAACATAGTTTCATATGAATTATGATAACCCAAACTTATTCCAATTACTTCACAAAAATGATGTTTGTATAAAAATATACATTATGATGGCATAATAGCAAAGCCCCAAACTTGCATGAATTTCAATCAACTACATACATGTAGCTTCAACATGGATTACATAATTTGCAAATATTCCAAACGTATACTTGCATAGAACTACCGCATGTAGTTCTTTATAATGAATAACATAATTCAAGAATATCCAAACGTATACAATATTCCAACGCACAAATATGAATTACTTTATCGCCACAAATCAAGTATACATATCAACACAATTATTTGTTCATACCAAAGTAATACTCTACTTACAATCGTTGTGGCGAATTCTCTAATTTAGGAATTTAGAGATGCGACTCCTTCTGACGTAGGCGTTGATTTGCTTTGTTTGAATTGCTTTAGGCTTTAGAATTTTCCTCCTAATCTTCTCTCCAATTTGGTGGCTACTCCTAGTCGTTCCTCAGCAACATGGCGGCTTTGTTCCAATTTATGAATGAATAGATTAGAGTTTAGTCTAGGGTCCTTTTTATAGGGTTTATGAATTGATTAGAGCCATCGATGTTGCCTGGATTGATCGTAGCCATTCATTCGCAAGAGAGACCAATTAGAGCCTGCCACCTAGCCCTAATGACAAAGCAGACCACAGAAAATCGACTAACAGAGAATAGGCCAGCCGGGTTAGACTGGGTTCAACCTGGCTCTGGACCAGGTCGACACCCCTGTCGACAGCCCTGTCGACAGGCCTGTCGACCTGGTTAGACTAGGTCGACAGCCCAGTCGACCTGGGTGCGTCAGGCGGGACTTTTTCCGCCCTGGCCCATTGGGCCCCATTTTTGTTTTCTGAGCTTATTTTATTCTGTTTGAATTTTAAACTTAATTCCCAAACTTCCGAAGGCCATATCTTCTTCATACGGACTCCGTTTTTCGAAAACTCAGACTCTATTTCGCGTATTTTTCCGAGACAAACGCAAAGGCGTATCCCGTTTCCCTTAGTTCTTTGATTTCAAATTAATTATACTTTAATTTGTTAATTTCACAGTTATAGAATTCGCGGGGTGTTACAAATATCCAATGGGAATAACTCGTTAGAGATAGGATCAGTAGTATCCTAGGACAAGTGTAAAGAGTATTATTTTCTTCAAAACAAAAGTGAAAACAAATTTAGTTTTAAAATTTTATCTTAAAATACGTATTTGAGTATATTATATTTTAATGTGGACAACCGAGTATATAAAGATTTCAAATATACGAGTAATTAACGGATATTCGATGTTTTAATATACTGGGTAGATATAGAATCACACTCTAGTCGCCCGGAGATAATTCTGGTGATATGTCGACCATCACCAGTATTTATGTTCGAGTCTCAAAAGTGGGATTTCTATATATTTCCATTGACTGGTATGAGAAACAAAACTTAGTAAGGACACATTGCTGTGATTTGCACAAAAATATGTTTTTTCACTATATATAAAAGTTATTTATATTTGAAAATTTAACCACCTAATTGATTGCTGGCTGTGATGTTTGATAATTAGATTCACTAATTTAAATTATTAGAATGGTAATTAATTAAACCAATGAATAAGAAATTAATTAAGTGTGTTCATTAAACAACTTTCAGCTACGTTCCTTTTCGAGGACGAAAAGATTTTAAGTTGGGGAGACTGTAACAACCCGGAATTTTGGGATCAATTTCAAATTTTTATTTTAGAAATTTTAATGGATTTTAATATTTAAAATAGTTTATTTTAAATAAGAACGACTAAAAATTTATTTTAAAACGAATAAATTCAATTAAATTATAAAAGGAGTTTAAAACAGCGCTGCAGTTTGAAAATTTGTATTTGAACTTTGACTGAATGTACATTATTCATTTTAAATCAGAATTAAGCGAAACAAGAAATATTTAAATCTGTTTAATAATATCTTTCTAACGAATCTGAAAAATTGGAATTTCATAGCGGAAATCAAAAGTTATGGCCAATTCAATTTTTAGAAAAGTCGCTGTAGAATTTATATATATAATATATAGGGCCCGAAAGGCTACTTTCCACATATGAAGGAATTTCGACTCAAAACCATTTCCATTGAGTTCGAAATGACGTTCCTGCATTGAAAAACAGTAAACACTTGTATATTTTGAGTTTCAGAATTTATTTGTTTGAAAATGTATTTTTAATATTAAATATATTGGCCTTAAAAATAGTCATTTTTCGAACGACCTCGGTTTTTGACGAAACCACTTTTGTTGGAACCGGAATGTCAAATTTTTGCTAGATCTCAATTTTCATAATTTTTCGAATTAATATGTGAGCGTGGCAAAGGAAAACGTGTTTTGTCAGTTTCAGTCAATTTTAATCGACTAGAAAATGGCCATTTTTCAAACAGTCTCAGAATTCGACGAAATTAGTCTCGTTAGAACCGTATCGTCAAAACCTAACTAGAAATGATTTTCCTGTAATTTTTAGAGTCAGTATGTGGCCCCGGTAATTTAAAATGTACGTTTGAATTTAATAATTAAATGATTTATAATTTAATTTAAGGAAAAACATATCGTAACAGCCGAATTGAGTTACGAAACATATTCCATTGTGTCCGGGACGGGGCTTATTAGCTAGGGGCGACACTCGTTGGGTTGGATTTGGAGTTCGTAAAGATTAACCAATTTTATTTGAATTAAAATGAATTAAATAAATTAATTATACTATATATATACGGTACATACCGTAACCCTAATCCCAGACTAAACCAAGACGCCGCCTTGTTATTTTGAAAGGCCAGGAATGTCTGAACTTGATTCTCTTCTTACTCCTAATCTATACAATAAATTTTGAAAAGCATAAATACGAAATCGAAGTATACATCGAGTCCTATGAGACCAACGGTGGTGATGAAGTATTACATCATGGATGGACGGGAATTGGTGTGGGAATTGTCGTCGCTCACAGGCATTTTCGGGGCTGAAGGGGCCACCGAGCTCGAACTGGTTGGGGGCGTTGGAAGGCGTATGGAAGGCGGAGGAGTTGGCAACTTCTGATCGGAGTTCGGCGCGTCTTCGAAGGAGTAAAGTCGAACCCTAAAATCGAGCCTGATGGGTTCGTGTACAGGCAGAAACGAGAAGCAAGAGGGAAAGAGAACGGCCTGTTAAGTGATGAGGTGGAATAATTAAAAACTAATTATTTTAATTTAAAATTAAATATTATTCAATGTTCGAACTACCATAAGTTGTTCATATTTGATCAGAATTTGACGAAACGAATTGCGTTGGAATCGTCTTCGCAAGAGCTTCGACATGGAACTGACTAGAGCATAAACGAAGCACTTTGAAAATTCAGCCAAATCGAAGTGAGACTTCTATATTTTAAAATAATTAAAATAATAATTATTGCTCGCTATTAAATTTCTTGTATGTTTGTAAATTTATTTAGATCTGTGATGCATGGAATGGTTGATTTATTTTCTGATGCTTGAAATCTGAATTGTCGATTGTTGATTGTCATGTTTGTTAAATTTAGATTTACGATAAAATTTCACTTTTATCGTTGGTTAAATTTAGATTAATAATCAAAATATCACTTTTATGTTTAACAGGAAAAACATCGTTTGGTTAGATATAGATTGCCAAGAAAAAGATCTCACCTTTATTGTTAACATAAAGCGTTGTTTTGTCAAAATATAATGGTTGGACAAAATATTCATTCTTGCTACAATAGTCTAGATAAAACCAAATTATCAATTTTTTTTGTTAATTAGAAATCGTTAACAAATAAAATTTCATTTTTATCTGTTAAGTTAAATCAGAAATTTGTAACAAATAAATTATCCTTATTTACTTGTTATGTTGAGTACAAATGGTTAACAAATAAAATACTCTTTTATTTGTCCTTAGAATACAAAAAAAAAATGTTTATATATAAAGTACTCTTTTATATGATAAATGAAAACCTAGAAAAAGGATCACATTTTATTTGCATTTTTATTGCTACACTTTCTATGAAATTAAAGAAAGGAAAGGAAAAATTTACATTTTCCAATAAAATTAAAGAATGAGAAGAAAATTTACATTTTTCAATGTAATTAAGAAATGAAATAATAAAGATTACATTTTTTTCAATGTAATTAGAGATGAAACAAAAGATTGTATTTTTCGATATAAATAAAAGGAATAAAAGAATTCACATTTTTCAATGTAAAAAAAGGAAATAAAGGAATTCACATTTTATTTTAGTGTAAATAAAGGATTAAATAGATCAAACAAAAACTCACATTTTTGTTGAATAAAAGAGTTAGAATAAAATATACATTTTTGTTAGAAAATGTGAATTAGAATAAAAAGTACATTTTTGCTAGAAGATGAATATTATAATAAAAGACACATTTTTGGTCCAAATATGTTTATAGGAATAAAAAGAGATATTTTTGTATTTTTTTAAATAATAGAAATAAAAGACACATTTTTGTGAAACATGATTATAGGGATAAATATCACATTTTTATCAAGGAATGATTCGTGAAATAAAATCACATTTTTGTGAAGGTAGTGATAAAATTAACACTTTTGTTAATTAGATTAAAAAGGATAAAATTAACATTTTTGTTAATTATATTATAAAGGATAAACTAACATTTTGATTAGAATTTGTTATGTAAATAAAAATAACATTTTTTTTTTGAATTGAAATTTGTTTGTAAATAGAAAGAAATGTTTAGAAATGTTTAATATGATAAAAAGGATTACATAGAAAATGAACATTTTTATACGCTAAAAGGAATGAACCGAAAATGTATATCCTTATACAGTAAAAAGAATGAACTTGAAATGTACATTTTCTATACATTAAAATAAGGATTGAAAAGGTATATTTTTATACATTAAAGAGAAGAAGTTAAAAATGTATATTTTTATACATTAACAAAAATAAATTAGAAAACATTCATTTTGTTACTTTGAAAAGAATGAAGTAATTCGTTCATTTTGGTCACATTAAGAAAAATGAATTAGAAAACATACATCTCTATGTAATATTATTCTCATTAAAAGAATAGGATCAAAGCATTGCATTTTTATGTGATATTGAAAATAGACATTTTTCTCATTTAAAGGGAATGAGACCAAATAATCATTTTGGTCACTTAAAGGAATTTCACCAAAAATATTCATTTTTGATCACTTAAAGGGAATACACAAAAAAAATTTAGAAGTAAAAGTGAATATTTTTATTGTCGGCTGGTTAAAAATAAAAAGGATTGAAATAAAGGGTAAGATTTTTATTGTAGTTTGTTCACAATAAAAAGAATTGAAATATATGTCCGTGATGTTGGATGTGTTAAATATATTGCTAGTATATTCAAACCGAATATTTACACTTCCATTTACAAGTCATCCGACTTGTTTATGTGATTGGGTCGATAATCTTCACACATCGCCCAAGTGCACAAATAATTTATTATTTGATTGCTGGATGAAACCCCACACGGGTGTTGGGATGATTCTACACTAGTCCCAATATTTAGTGTAGAATCCACTCTGGTTGATTATTTGGTTGTGTAATAATTATCTATCATGCTTGTTGATTGCATGCAATATATTGATGTTGATTGAGTCAAATTCCAATAAAGAATATTTTTAGAAAATGATATATTTTAGAAAATATATTTTATTAAAATGAACTAGTTATCAACTAGGATAAATCATTAAATTCAGATTTAATGAAGTTTTCCAATTTGCTAATATTTGATTCAAGTTAAACTAAATAAATTAGGATTTGGGTTTGTCGTGAATAGTGTCTTAAATAACACTGTTCTTAAAACCCATATGAAAAGAAAAATCTTTTAATTAAGATTTTTAAAGCTTTCAGTTATAATTGGTAATTGAAATAAGATGAAATGTGAGTTGGGTTTATTGCGAACTGTGTTTTTAAGCGACATATGTTCTTTAACTCAACTGACAGTGAAGATATATGATTTGGAATTTATAAATCTTTTATTAAGATTTAAATGAGAATTTTCCAACAGTAAAGATTTCCAATTTAATATATATTAAATTGGGGTTGAATGGAACTCGAATTAATAATAACCGAGATAAGTTTCTGTAGAAGAAGACCGATACTACAAATGGAATTTAAGAGGCTTTGCCGTTATTCCATTTTTATTATTGGTCGGATACAGAAATTTACAACGATTATATTTTGATTTGATTTCTGTGAAGATTCCATATTTTTATGGAAGATGATTTTGGGCTTACCGTGAACTATGTTTTAAATGACATTAGTTCTTTAGTCCAGTAAAGAATAAGATTTATTTCTTAAATCTAAATAATCATTGAATAATGATTTTGACATTTAAAACCAATTGGAGTTTTAATAAATCTTTAACAGAATAAAGATAAAGGATTTATCTTTAATAGAATAATTTGAATATTTTATTTATAAGAATATTCTGAATTGGAATGTGGCGTTGGATGTGCTTTTATAGTACTTGATTTTTATTATAAAAATACGCGAGTTATTCGGAAAGACCGGATTCAACCCATTCCGAATAATAACTACGGCGATGAAGAGCCGAAGATGAAGACGGTGATTGAAGACCGACGATCTTCACATCGAATGGATGTGTTGCTACTAATGCCCATGATTGGAGTAGCTACCTTGAAGGGGCTACAGTGGTTACCGTCCGGACTATTGTTGATTGTTTGGATTTGGCTTTCGCTCAGACCCAGAGCATAAGTTTATAAATGGATGCGTGTCTGACATTGGATTTTGTTCCAGGCGAACTAAATTGATTGTTATTAATATATATCTGTTTGGTGGTAGAGAATTTATCCTTTGCTTAACACCCTGGTATATATTAATAGTGATTGATCGCATGGTGTGAATTGTCAATGTGGCACGCCAAGATGCAATTGATCAAGGCTTTTGTTGAAAAGCAGGGCCTTGTGAGATGATCAAAGCATAGCCTATTACGGCATAGCTCTGTGTATATCGTGACTTCGCAAGCCTCACACCCCGGTATGAGTCAAAAACGGGATATGGACCGTAGGGAGTGCACACGTTTCTTTCTAGCTAGAGTGATGTCAGCGACCTACCAGCCCTGACATTTTACTTATGTGGATGATGGATTTTGAGGCGCCTCGGATTTTTATAGGCAGTTGGTGGTCATACTATAGGTCCAAAGGGATCGGGAAGCGTGTGTTCAGGCATAACTAATCCACTGCCCATAGGCGGGGACCGGCCCTACCGCATCCAAGGGTTCACTGCGGGGGATCCTGAGGCATTTGCTAGAGTGTCTCGAATCGGAGAGGAGCTTGCCCCTAGCCTCGACTCATGATGGAAACCCAATTCCCAATACGCCCTTACGGTTTTGATTGTAGAACTAGTACGGCGACATAGTATATGGTACCTATGCCGTCTAGGATTGATATTATATTTGAATGTTTTATATACATATACACACTAACAATAATATCGTTTTTACGTATCAAGCATCTTTTGACCATTATAAGGTAAAACCCTATCCTCTGGTGTGCGTTGCATTGTGTGATTGGACCTGGGTCTTATAATGGTTTAATTTTTCTAAAAAGCATTGCGTTGTTTAACGATTTACCTTATTTTATGCACTGGCAATCCAATGGAGTAAACCCGTTCCGCGTTAGCGGCGTGGTCCTGTGATTCGCCTTATTATTAGATGAATCTAGTTAAGATTTCTCATACCAGTCCCATGACTGACCTGTAGTTTGTTTCACTGGCAAACTCGGGTGCCCATATTTTTCACCCGGGCAGTCGGGTAGCCTTTGCAGATTTATTTACAGGATCCTGGTCTACAGCTGAAGCGGTATTCGGGAAGCTCTGTACCCGTTTATTTCTTTTCAGTTGTACATTTGTGTTATTTTTCCGCTGCTATTTAAATGTAATTTAAACTCTGATACTGTATTTCAAATGTATATTATTTATACTCTGGAATATTCTTGTACTCTGATGTATTGTTGTAATCAGCAATAAAAATGTTCTTCAGTTTGTGTTCTGATGTGAGTTGTTCTCAAAGCAGTCCATGCTTTCCTCTACTGGGAAGTTTGGGTTGTTACATAGGCCCAAAGGGAAATTTCGGGATTAGGAGTTTAAAAGGACTGTTAGGGTTTGGAGAATACCTTTTTCTCATTTTTCAGTCATCACTATTCATTCCTCTTAACCTAGCCATGGCCTCCAACACCTAAAACATCCCCAAACCATTTTCTAATTGAAGATTAGCCTAATCAACATCAAATTAAGGAAGAATAACACCAAAGCAAGGTTAGAACTGCTGTGTTGGATTGGGAATAGCGCCAAACAGAGATTCATTTTAGATTTGGTATTTGATTTGTGGCCGAGGTGAGTGATTTGCATAGTTCCTCACTAATTATGGTTAATTAAGGGTAATTAGTGTTAATTAGCGAATTTAAACATGATTAAATTCTGGAGAAATATTTATAAATTTCAAAACATTGTTTTATGCCTTTGTTAGGAAATTTGGTAAATTTGGTCAAGTTCCGCTAATCCAATCATTCTATTTGCTTAAACATGATTAAGGGGAAAATATGGGTTTTTTGGTATGTTTGATCCATTTTACATGTTATGAGTGTTGTTTTGCTGTTTATGGATGATTATACATGTTGCTATGACTGTATGGTATGCTTTGTGATTGCCTAGAAGTGTTGGATTGGTCGAAAACGCCGTCGTATGGCGTAAAACAGTCGCTAGAAAAGTTGCAGGAAGCAGTGCAGGGTTTCGGATCGGATCGGGTTAGGGGGCTCGGGCCGGATCGGAGAACTGAGCAGAGAACCGTACCGGATCAGAACCTAGTACAAAAAGAGAGCTTGGCAAAAAGGAAGGCCTCTCGCATAAGGGTTGAAGTTGGTATTGGATTAAAGCTAGACATGGGATCGGATCGGATTAACTGGAGGAAAGAAGGGCAGAACCGAACCAAGGCAGAAGCACCGAACCGAATCAAGATAGCGAGATAGCTGAACCCAAGTGACACAGAAGCACCGGACCGAACCGAGGGTGGAGCTCCAAACCAAACCGGATGGCCAGGAAGTGGAGCAAGCCGAACCGAACCAGGGAAGGACAACCGAACCGGATTGGAGCTGCGATTACGCGGCGACTTTTCTGAAGACCAACTCCAATTCGACCAAAACCCGAGATGCATAGGAAGTCCAAATAGGAAGTAGAGCTCAGGATCCAGTTGGGAACCAACGAGTTAACTTCATGAGTTGGGCTTTGCTGCAGGACGTGTGCTAAGGGGTTGTCGATGTCTATAACTTTGGATCACTATGTGTAGGGGGTACGTGAACGGATTCAGGGCCACAGTGGCCTAGGTGCGACTAAAGAGTTATAGACCAATGAAGTGGGGTCATTTGTAAAGATTTAGTCATGACTCCATGGGGCAAGCTTGGTAGTAGCAGTAGTTGTACAAGTCGAACTCCGTCACTACTTCGATGTGTCTAGTGATTGATAGTGGTGGACATCGTATGCTTTACGCATTGTGTGAGAGATGTGAGGATGGTTGCTATGATTGATTTGTTTGCCATCATTATGACATGCACACCCCCCCCCCCCCGTTATCTTTACACCATCTGTTCAGTGGCACGTTAGAGTATTGTACAGTATGTAGTGCTAACTCTTTGGTTGCAGGTCCAGGTTCAGGTATGGTTTAGTATACCTGTTATTGTCCTGTTTAGCTGCTTATCGCTCATACCAGACTTTTTGTCTGACCCAGAGTTTTGTCTCTTCTTATTACTCTGGATGCTCTCATGAGAAGACTAGAGACAGGTTAATTGGTATGCACGAGTAGCTGTACCAAAGACGAGCAGGAGGCTTCCACGTATGATACATACATACATACATATATATATATATATATATATATATATATATTCCCTATGTTGTTGCGGTCACTACTTTGGGCATTAGCGGTGTACCTTTCTTTCTTTTGTTTAGAGACAGTAATTTGGAAAGTTGTAATAAGCTGTATTTGGATTTCCGCCACTCTGATGATGATGTTGGTGTTGGTTTTAGTTATCAGCTTATGCACTGTCTCGCCTGTTTTATGTCAAGTACATTATTATTATATATTTTTCCGTGCGCTGTGTGACATTCTACAGGTTTTCGATTAGTTCATTCTCTTCTTTCCTTTCTTTGGCGACTGTTCTATGCTAGTCGGTCATGTGTACAACGCACTTTCGGAGGAAATGCCGGCTGGTGCGGGGCGGGCCGTCACAAAATTATTGGACGGCATATGTCTTTCTGCAGTTTGTACAATTGCTGTAAATGCAGCTTCTGTAAGATTGAATTTTGATTTCATAGTGATGAATTCGGTGGTTACAGACAATTTGTTTCCGCTCGTACACCCTTTCCACAACGGCCTCTTTGTAGAATTCAATAAATCATAAAAAAAATCTCCTCCGCCATTGGTTCTTCAACATTTCCAATCTTATCGTCGCCTTACTCAATGTTAGGAAACAATGATCGTGTTGCATCTTGCACCATATTTTCTATCGGATTCGGCATTGTATTATCGTTCATCATTGTACAATCGTCCTCTACCACTACAGGGTTAGACGTAGGTTGAACAAGTTCTCCATGACGATCCTATAATGATATTTCGACACAATACCAAATTTATACAGATGTACTTCTACTACATCTGGCTTCCAATGCTTCAAACTTCTGCACTTACTGCACAGACAATGAATGTCTACGTTACTCCAATTATTAGATTTAGCGAATCTAATAAATTTTTGGACTCCATTCCAAAAATGTTCCTTTATTGACCCTTTCTTACCGGTTCGGGGTTGATACATCCAACTGCGATCACGAATATAATCGAACATTTTCCTGATTTGCAACAAATATGTTAGAAAGTTCGGTCGTACGTAATACTTTATACTATTTTAAATCTTGTAATTTATAGTTATTGCATGTTTTCGGTGTTTTTGTTTATTTCTTTTTTACTTTGACGGCCGGTCTACCTACTTCCCATTACAAATATAACAACGTAAGCATATTTTATAAATCATTTCAGGTTAAAAGGTTCAATAAAATTTTGGCAGCACTTCCCTTTGGTCCGGTATCGTACACAATTCATGTACACAGGGAACAAAAAGGAAGTGCCATCGAAACTTTGTTAACCGTTTAAATTGAAATGATTTATAAAATACGCTTATGTTATTATATTTGTAACTTGTCCAATACTAGGACAAATCCAACGAATATTGTATCAGATGAATATAGATTTCTATTTGGTGTAAAAACGAATACCCATTTAACGATCATATAAAACACTTATCGGACGGGGACAAATTTATCTAAGGGATTCACATAAGTAGTCAAAAAAACATTTAACCTAAGTTTAAATCAAAAAAACAATACAAGTGAAAAAAGTGTGCTTTTTGTGCTTTGGGATTTTTTGCGCTTCACTAATAAGTGCGCCTTAAACTTCAAAAAAGCTCCTTAGTTGCGCCTTGCGCCTTTTTCTGTCTATGCTCGCGCGTTAACTAAATAGCATCTATATAATATTTTTTAGTACTTTCAATTTGTAAAATAACATGACACTGAAAATTATGAAGTATAAATTAGTTTTAGTTATGTTTAGTTAATTTTAGTTTAAAGTATAAATTATGAATTTAATTTTAGTTAATTAGTTTCAATTTTTGAAAGATAAATTAAGCTTTAAGTTTGCTAATATTATAGCAACAAATTTGTCAATTTTAGTTTGTTAATATTATAGCAACAAACTAAGCATTCAAGTTTGTCAATTTTAGTTAATACTATATAGCAACAATTTTTTTTTTCATATTGCAAATGCATTCTTCAAACTTGTTTGGACCGACTATTCTTGCATTCAATGGTGACATAATTAACAGTGCATGCATAGAGGAACATCATTACACCGTTTCAATAGTCATAATCAAGTTACTACCGCTAAACAATCACATTTACTTCATTTTTTCTCAAATGATCCTACAACACAATCAACGTAAGCCAATTACATACATGATAATCATCGTTTTCATGCTCTTAAATCAAGTACATATGTGACAATTAACGTTTTCAACCTCCTAATTAATCACACTAATTCCCAAAATAATCTATAATATAATCAACATCATATGTGTCTCAAAAGACAACCAATTTCATTTCCATAAACATTAAATAAACAAACCCATCATAACATGCAAATTAACCCTAATTATCCCTAATTACACATAGAATGGGATTAGAAGACATACCGGAGCAAATTGAGATGATTGGAACGGAGTTTGGGTGGGTGAATTCGGAATCGCAGCGGGGGGAGATGGTAGGGTTTTTTTTTTTTTTTAATTAAGCTGAAATGATTTTGGAAGAAGGTCTTAGCCGTTATTTGATTCAGATTGAGCGACGGGTAGCGATGGCCGCTTTTTTATCTATCGCTAGCCATCGCCCCCCCCCATTGCAAAAAGTCACTAATTCTAAAGCTAAAAATATAAATATTATGAAAAAACCCTTCATATTGGAAAAGTGGAAAACAATAAAAAAAAAATCAGAAAATTCAGAAAATTATGAAATGAAAACTAATAAAAGAATTATTCGAAAATAATAATTATTAAAGTTAAAAAGGCTAAAATTATGAAAATGCCATTCATGTTGAAAAAGACGAAAAAATGTTAAATTTCAAAAAATCTTGAAAATCATGAAAAAATAATAAGAAAATTTTCACTTTTTCCAGTATGAAGGGCATTTTCGTAATTTTGCTATTTTGGCTTTAAAATTAATTATTTTCGAATACTTCTTCTTTTAGTTTTCATTTCATAAATTTCTGGATTTTTTGAGTTCTTTTCCACTTTTTCCAAAATAAAGGGTATTTTCGTAATTTTAACATTTTTAGCTTTAAAAATCGTTATTTTAAAATAATTCTTTTTTTTATTTTCATTTCGTAATTTTCTCGATTTTCCGATATTTTTTCATTTTTTTTCACTTTTTCAAAAATAAAGGGTATGTTCGTAATTTTAGCATTTTTAGCTTCAGAAATCGTTATTTTAAAATAATTCTTTTTTTAATTTCTAGATTTTCTAAAATTATTTCATTTTTTTTCACTTTTTCCAAAATAAAGGGTATTTTCGTAATTTTAGTATTTTTAGTTTTAAAAATCGTTATTTTAAAATAATTCTTTTTTAACTTTTCATTTCGTAATTTTCTGAATTTTTTTCACTTTTTCCAATATGAAGGGCATTTTCGTAATTTTGGTTCTTTTAGCTTTAAAAATCATTACTTTCGAGTACTTTTTTTAGTTTTTATTTCACAATTTTCTGGATTTTTTGAATTTTTTTCTTTTTTTATACTTTTTCTAAAATAAAGGCTATTTTCGTAATTTTAACAATTTTATTACTACTTAACTGTCGTATTTGATGATGGGCTTGGCCCAGTTAATGGTAGGAAATAAATTTCCTGTGGAAATTCCAAAGCCCATCCCGTGTTTTCCATCTCTAGGCGGAAGGAATTCCTTCCATTTGTAACTTATCTTGAAAAAGAGGGAAATCGAAATTGTTGGAAATAACTAGAAGGAATTCCGTGGAAATCGGAATAACAGAAAAAAAACCAGAGCTAAAATTTACGTTTTCAACATTGATCATTGTAGACTGAAAACAATAATGATATGCTAGAAAGAAGGACTACAGCTGATGCTACAAGAGTTTCAACAAAGTTTTACATTCATTCTGAGTATAGCTTTGCAGCAAAAAAGAAGTTTGAGGATATCTCAAGAATTGTAAGCACTATAAATTATTTTTCACGCTTGCGGTATTTCTTGTTTACTGCTCACAGCTGACTTTTAGATTTTCATCTGTCAAGTTATCTCTAAATAACAAGATCTTGTTTTTGCCTCAGAACTTGCCTTACTTCTGAACATGGAGGAGTCAGTGTAGGGAGAATAAGTTTGATCTGATTTTGGTTTGTTAGATTGTTAATAACACTTTCCCATTGGTGTCTACAAGGAAATTGTTAGATTGTCCCAAGGAAATTGTTGGTCCTTGAGACTCATAAGCATGATACTCGCCTCTTCAAGGAAGAGTAACTAATCTTCGGGCTCAAGACCTTGATATCTAGAAAAGGGTTTCACCAAATTTATAGGAACTAAATAATCACTTAATTCCCTTAGATCCACATCCTAGACCTTAACTCCGGTGTTGACGAAATTTTTTTTAACATTTTGGTGCTAGAGGGAGGGGTTGAACCTCCGACCTTGTGGTTAATAGCCGCATTCCTAGCTGTTCCGTGACTAAGGTTTGAAGAAGCAAGATTATAGGTAAAGAATATCGAAAAAGAGCTTCTGAATATCAAATGGCTGCATCATGCATCAGTAATCCAAGAATTATTGAAAGGCAAAGGTTGAGATTAGAAGCCTTACAAATCAAGAACAAGGATAAGGAAGTGGAACTTTATGACCCCGACCATTGGAGCATTAACCCTTTCCACATAAGGATAACCCAATCTTTGCTCTAAGGAATTCTACATCAAAGGAATACAAACTATTCACTCACATAAAGGAAGCCATCCATGAATAGGCTAAGAGGACTATATTTGAGCAAATAATTATGGAAAATTTCAATCACTTTACATCAAGACGGTTTAAGAAAGTCGTGTCTCAGCCTCAAGACACAGCGAAAAGAAAGATTGAAGATGAATCGATAAAATTAAGTAACAAAAGGGCTAAGTTTCGACGTTGGAAAGGAGCTTTTGAGTCAAGATTACCTGAAGATTGCAAGCTTACCGCATCTACTGAAAATTTCTACTTCCTAACCAAGCATGAGGTTAACATTTTATTGTCACTTAAGAAGAAATCCAATAATGAAGTTAAAATGGAAGGACCATACTACTACTATCATATGATGAATGGACATGAAACCAATCACGACAGAGTCCTCGAAGGATGAACATCAAGTATTTTAACCAAAGCCGATTATATAGATATGTAAAGGAGACTTAATCAACTACAACAAAGGATTTCTAGAAGAAAGTAGGTCTATATGATTGGGAGTACGAACTCCTTAAATTTTTTGGAACCACACGAAACAGGTGAAGTTACGTACGGTGTTAGAAAACCCTTGTCACCACCAAGATGGCCAGGGCAAGGCACCCCTTGGAGTGGGATGGTGTGTATTCCTTTATCTGCTCCCAAACTAAAAAGGGTCAGGTTAAAACATTAAAGGTGTAAGCCTCCATCCTGGAGGAAGAGCAGCTAAAACCCTTACTCTCGCCTACGATGACACGAGTAAGGCACCCCTTGGAGGGGGGTGAGTGTAAGCCTTTATCCGCGTCCAAATCAGACAGGGCCAGGTTAACCATCTAAAACCCTTATCTGCTCCCATAATGGCCAGGTTAAGGCACTCCTTTGAGGGGAATGGTGTGTAAGCCTCTATCACCGCCTACGATGGCTAAGGTAGAGCATCGAAAGAGTAAGCCTTTATCCGCGCCTACGCTGGCCAACGTAAATCATCTAAGCCTTTATTACTGCCTACGATGGTCAGGGTAAGGCGCCTCTTGGAGGGAGGTCAGGTAAGTCCTTGGGCCCTACTTGAGAATAACCTAGCCAAGAGCCCCAGACACACAAGCCTAGAGAGTGGCTAAAAAAGCATGTGCATCCTCTGCTTTGACAATCACAAGACCAGAAAGTGGCTAACAAAGCACATACATCCTCTGCTTTGCAAATCAAACCCTAAGGGGGTAACAAAACTATAAAATTACCAGATGTGGATATCTAGTCTTTTATTAAGTACTTTAATATGGGTTATGATTTAGGACTTGTATTATTACCAAATGTTGATCTCTCGTCATCTATAAAATAATTGAATCTGGGTTATGGTTCAGGACTTCTATTATTTCCAGATGTGGATATCTGGTCTTCTATTAATACCTGGCCGATGTGGGTTATGGTTTGGGACTTATATTTATTGCTAGAAGTGGATTTCTAGTCTTCTATCATTAATACCTGAATATGAGTTTCGAAGCTTCTAAATGTTACTATTAGATGTTGATATCTAGCCTTTTATTGAATACCCTAATAGGGGTTTCTAGATTTTTATCTATTATCGCCAGAGGTGGATATCTGGTCCTTTATTATGAATGCCTAAATACCTTAATCTGGGTCACATGACTCTAATTCTATTCCTGGAAAAGGATTTGCTATCGATACTCAGATTAGTAACTTGAGTCTGCTATCTAAGAGCCTTTAAATGAAGATTATGATCCTCCACATCTCACATGGATATTGTCTAAACATAAACTCAAGTTATAATAATGAATTCACATTCTTGAACGAGAGCTCTGGGCTACCCTCGGACTATTGCAATGCAGACACCCGAATTTAGGTGATAATCTTCTCATCCTCATTTTCTGGAAAAGGTGTTTCTGAACCTCCGCTTGTTATGCCCTAGGTAAGGGAGTAAACCTACCACCTAATTCTAAAATGAGGATTTCTTAATAGATACTCATGATGATACATTGAGTTTTCTACTTGAAATCTTGTTAACAAGGGTTACGTTTCTTTAACACTGTATTTAGGGAAATTCACTAAATTCATATTATGCAAAAACTACTGTTCATTATTCTGACAAAATACATCATATGGATGGATGTGCCACTCCATCACAAGTTCATCTACCACTAGATCACAACCCAAATGGTGCTTCATAATTGCATAGAAAAGCTATTGTATACACCCTATCTTTTATGAGGAGTTGACATAATATGTTATATGTTGAATCCGATACAGATTAAGGCAGGTGAAATCCCAAATGAGGATATCCAAAATGCTAACAAAAGTTGTACAACAGAAAATGCATAAAGGATCCCGAAAGAAGATGCCCACGACAAAAGCAAAAGTTATACTCAGCGTTCAATATATTAATTCACGAGAGAGTTTTTCTAAGTGAATACATTCCGGGATGGGAAACAACACAATCTTAATATTAGAACTCAAGTAGTTCCATGGTTAAGTCCTCAGAGGCATGGTTATAAGTTATTTGAATAAATCCTAGGGCAGGAAAAGACTCTCTTAACTTTATCCAATGAATTAGCTGTAAAAGTAAGAGTAGAGTCAAAAGGAAATTCAAATCCTTCGGGTGTATAAGCAGAGGGCATTTATGATAATCCCATTCCCCTGTTGGAGGGCTATCATAACCCCGAGTCGACCTCGAACAGTATGCCTGAATTTCTTTCAAGAATTTATCTTTCTCTTCACCAAGAAAATCAAGATGAAGTTGAGGACATTGAATATAAACCTTCTCAAGGTCTCTAGTAAAACAGTATCATGATACTTCAAAGATTTAACAAGAAAGGACTTCTCGTAGTATTACCTTTTCAGTTTGACATAGTTTTCTGGGAAATCCCTAGAAAGCAAGCCTACCACATAAGATGAATTCTGGAAAAATATCAAGAAATCAGGAAAAAGCAATTTCATTATACAGGAAATTGAAAGAATACATACATTACAAATACTCCTTTTGTTCATACAAAACGGGTCTCTTAATGGTTTCAAATACAAATCTATTCCTATTAAACTTAAGTTTATCTAAAGGTAATTCTCTGGGAATCAAGTTGATTCGTGGAAGATTCCAACAAGCTCTTGGGTGGACATCAACGCCACGTACATCTAGGCACATTCTGTGAAGACGCCTAAACAAGCCTCCGCCAAGATCACCTAAAAAAGAAAAGTCCATCATTTCACAACTACTATAAATTTGGTAAAAAATTCTAGGAGGATGTCTCTATCTTCGATTAACATCCATAACATGGTCGTGAGCTCCGCATTTCCTTTCAAGAATCTCTCATAGCGTAGCCGTGCAGTTTTCAACCTACAGGAAGCTTCTTTTTCTTTGAAAAACAATAGTTTGGCAACGCTCTTGTCAAGATGATGGTATCTATCAGATAAGATGTTATATTCTCTTGTTTTCTTATTAAGCTCTATAGTAAGATAAACTACTTTTTGATCGTGTTTTATCAAGACAAACACGCCTAAAACCTAACTTTTCCCTTTTCATCTGTTCGAGAAATAAAGAGGACAATTATTGAAATTAAGAGTAAAAGGGATACCATAGAAGTTACCATACCTTAGAGATGGGGAAAAAGGCTTGCATAGTCTCAACAATATTAGCACCCTTTAAGTTCAAGCCTTCCCCCACTTCTTGTGTGTTGGAGTTGGGAATTTCGATCAAAATGACGTCATGATCAAAGGTTCCAAGGCCAGTAGGTTGTACTTCATCTTGGCCATAGGAAGCTAAGAAATTATCGTCATAGTTGCCTTCGTCTCCAATAGTATCTTCAAAGCCAGGGCTATTATCATTAATACATGTGATTTTTGCTGCTATAGTAGTGTCTTCGCCATAATCAACACCCGATTATTTCAAGGGAAAGTCGTCTATAAACAGAAGTTTTTCCACATCAATCTCTGCCCTCTCAAGAATGGCATTTCCCTCCTTTATATGGGTAATCTTGGACATTAACCTTTCTAGTAAATATGGATTGAGAGAAGGGCACCGGGAGTTGACAACAAAGGCATGTTACCCAATTTTTCAGAAGCACTGTTAAGAAGGTCTACTAGCCCTTTATCCGCGAAGCTTGGGAGTTTGGGGGCTACATCTGTAATAAAAATGAAATATAAGAAAACATGTGTGATAAAATAAAATGAGAAAGGAAGATAAGGAATATAAAAATTATATTCTTGGAGTATTGAAACTGCCAAAGATACTAGAGGGGTATCATATAAAGAGAAACCGAGTCTCCCAGTCTTTGAACCTCACAACTCCTTAGAATAGAAATTTGTTTGTGGGATTCGCATGAAAGATTTGATGACTCACATCACTAAGCTTGTAAGGATGAACCAAATAATTAAGAAGGGAAGGACTCAAAGAAGGATAGCCAGACTCCAAAGATAAAAGCTCTAAACCTAAGAGGTAGGTATAAGTGTTTGGGGAAAGTTGGATAGGAGTAATCTTTAAGTATTGCAAGAATCGAGCAATAAAGTCAGGGAAAGGAACAAAGCCCCCAAGCCAAATATGAATAGTGAAGTAAGCAAAATATCCTTCTGGAGGAGATGCAATGGCATCAGTCTCGCATGGAGGAATGGCCTCCACTCCAGAAATATTAAAGTCTTGAAGAATGGCGTCAACTTCCTCTTGCAAGGTAATTAAAGAATATTTTTCAATAGTGGCAAGCTTCTTTAAAGAAGAAGATTCAAGCAGTAAGGTGAAACTTTTAGCAGGTTTGGTGGTAGCATGCTTCTTTCCCATAAAGTCAGGTATCATCAGCTCATTTCATAAATCATAATAATGTTGCGTAAAAATAGAAAATGATTTCTAGTCTTCTGAAGGCACCACAAAAGTAAAAACAATTGCACTAAATGGCGCGGCATGTACCTTTGGAAGAATAGGAAATGATGACAACACCTTATTGAACTATCAACCAACTCTTGATTATATTAACTAAAGCTGGATAAGGCTGAGTGATAGTTAACAGGTAACTTAATTGCATAATCAATTCAATAGGCATTAACAATCTTTCGAAACTATTTGATCAAAACCAAACAAGGAAAGTTATTATACATAGATTCGAATTATGCAGTTAAAATATTATCGATTTAATAGAGCTTGCCAAACTAAATTTACGAAATTATCTCAAAATATTTCAAGGGAAACCAAGTGAAGCTTACCTAGAATCGGTGCAAGTTATGAATATGTGAAACTATTGATTCTTGTGCAAGAAAAATTCAAATGCAGGAAGTCGATGAAGAAAACGAAAGAAGCTGGCAAAAGGAAATGAAACGAGTATTTATAAGTAGAAAGAAGTAGTTGTACAAATTATTGACTTGAAAAGTCGAAAATATCCCTTTACAAGAGGGGAAGATGTTTCAACCAGATTTCGACATTGAAACCAGATAGAGATGAAGGGGGTATCTGACATCAAAATGGAAGCCAAGAAAGTCTAAAGACGATACCAGAAGCTAAAGAAGACAAGAGGTTGGTTTACGTGCTATCGGTACCAATACAGAAGGCGGATGCTTGGTACCAATATAGGGAAAGAAGTGGTAAGCCGGTACCGAAACCAGCGTACAATAATCCATAAAGAATGATTGCGGTACCGACACCAAAAGCAATCAACTCGGTTTCAGTTTTGAAAGCGTACAATTCAACACCGAAGCTCAAAACCATAACAAAGAAGGTGCGAGACCAATCTGGGCTTGAGCAAAAAAGCTATCGATGCCAATACACTTGGTATCAATACCGCTACCAAAATCAAGTTTGAAGTTATCATGAAGGATCATCCACACTAACTTTCTTAGTGTCGATATCGACACCAAGGAAGATGCCAAATTCATAAGAAAGAGAGGTATAAAAGCAATGCTCCGAAGTCACTAAAACTGGGCAGAGCTTAGAACTTGCTATCGGAAAAGAGGCTTATCATCGAAACCGAAAGTAGCTATCCATACTAATTTTCTTGGTATCGATACATTGCATGGAGGCAGCACCAACTTCATAAGCAATATGGAACCGATAACAACTTTCATAATAGAATGAAAGATGAAACCCAGAAACCGGCACCAAGGGCCACTGACGCGGGTCAACACTAACACCAAATAGTATTACCAAAGTCGAAAGCACTCTAAACTGGGTTTCTGCTGACCGCCAATGAAAGGGGGCCTGATTTATCTGTAAATAAGGCCCAAAGCATCTCATTTAAGGGGACTTTTTCTCATTCCACAATCTTGTATTCATTTCTAAGAAAGAAAACCCTGATTTGTAAATCAATTTGGGGATTTTACTTGTACTCACTTATGTACTCATTCTATTGATCAATAAAAAGAGAATCCACTCTTGCCTCTAATTTCATGCATTACCTCACCGCTTATACCACTTATTTTCTTATTGCTTCCCCACGGCAAAGCTTCATACCTAAGCCTAATTACCAAAATAACCTTCCTTAAGCCGTTTAGCTTCCTAACTTGCATTGCACTTAAGGAACCCTTATACCAAGGTAATTGTTGGTCCTTGAGTCTCGTAAGCCTGGTACTCATCTCTTGAAGGAAGAGTAACTAATCTTCGGGCTCCAGACCTTGATATCTAGGAAACGGTGAACTAAATCAAGCTTGTAGGAACTAAATAATCCCTTAACTCCATTAGATCCACATCCTAGACCTTAATTCTGGTGTTTATGAAAAATATTGTTAACATCTATGGTAACAGCTAAGTTAATTATCTCCAAGTCCCACCTAGAGGTTTATAGATAACATATAGGATGCAAAGTATTAGCATTATTTTTTTTTTGTTAACTTAAGACTAAACTTTATTGTACTTATTTCAAAATGATTTTACTAACTGAAACTAAATAAAGAATTATTGGCAAAAGATAAGAAGATAATGATGATTAAGAGAATTATTTATAGCGAACTACCTAATAAATTGTAATTGTCAAAAAATACAGAAAGAAAATTCCCTGTAGTTCAAAATCTTAAGCATGAAATATACCAAGATTTCAAAAAATCCCCCCTAAACGAAATTCATAACACACCGAAAACTCAAGGGTTGAATATGATGCAATGGAATTTCTTAACTTTGAGTTCGAAACTCTGAAACACATTTTATAGTTTATATTTGTTAGTAATCGTTCTTAGCCAGGTTATGTTTATTCGATTCAAATGAAAGTTTTCATGTACCCGATATCAAATGTTTATTATCTTTGTCTTCAACTTATTTTTTTAATTATAAAAAATAGTTTACTATTTTTTCATAATTTTTCTTTTCAATATTATTTCTCGATTGACTTACATTTTTACCTACAAAAAATGCAACACAAAAAAATATTAACAATGGTTTTCTAATTATTTAATAGTTTTAATGTGTGTCAAAGAATAGTAATAGATTTTTGTACGTTTAAATTTCAGAGGATGACACCAAATCAATGGTAAAAAATAAAAAGTGGAAAAATAGTTATTTACCTCAAACAAAGAAATCAAAAATATTTAGAAATTTGTAGTGCTAAATAAATTGTTAGAATTTTCCGTTAGTGGGACTAAAAGCAAAAACAAAATAAATAAAAGGAATAAGTATAAACATTTCCTGCTAAATAAAGAGATTTAGTACATGACTTTAAATATACCGAGCAATCAAGATGCAAAAAGATCAATATTTCATTTAATTTTTAATATATCTAAATAAAATTTTGAATGTTTTAAATGTCAAGATTATTCCTTGACCTTGAATTTGAAAATATAAATTAAAATATAACGGAAAAAAATTGGTATGAGAACTATTCACCCAACCAAAGAAGAGATTTATGTTCTGCATATGAAGGGTTGAAATAAAGGGCAATGTTATTGACACTCCAAATATTGTTAAGGGGAGGCCAATTTTTTATTTTAAAAAAAAATTGTTAAGGGGGGTACCGATAAGGAAAGTTTCCCCTTAACAAATAAATGTAATTTTATCTTATTACCCATTTAGGCTTAATTTCACTCTTATGTTCACTATCACGACATCCCCCTGCTGAAATAAAATTTTTTTACATCCAGTAATTCCCAAAAAAATTCATAATTCGATGAGTCGATTCAATTAGTTACACCAAAATCAAGACTTTTCGAATGAAAAAATTTAAGTACGACCATCGAAATAAAGAAGAACGAAGATCAATATCACGTACCTTTCTATTAGCTTCTTTGCTATCCCACGATCAGGTAGAGAGGATAATAACGTTTTCTTTGTTCTCACAAATTTTTCTTCGACTTTGCCCTGATGTAATTTTGCAGTTGAAACGATTTAGGGTTTTTGTGATTTAGTGGACTTATGATTTTACGGTGAGTAATTTTTAGAATTAAGGGTAAAAGCGTAAAAAGTAAAAAAAAATAGTCACCTACATTGACCCCCCCCCTTTAACAATTTTAAAAAAGTGGAGTGTCCTTAAAATTTGCCCCCCAACAAAAAATGGAGTTTCAATAGCAATGCCCGAAATAAATGGTAGGAGCTCGACCTTTAATGAAGGTGAGAAGCGAAATGGAATAAGCGCAGGGATAATAGTAGTAGTTCCTTCAAATGAATAAGAATTCGGTATAACGCTACATGAAGTTTTGAGATACAAAAGATAATACATGAAAATTCATATTAAGTAAACCAATATTGCTCAAAGGTGAGGGATTAAACATAAAACTAATTATGTTATATCATGAAAAAAGTTTAATGCCTGACTCTGTTATAGGTAAGAGTTTTAAATAACGTTAAAGTCCCATTATGTTAGAAGTTTAGTGCCTGAATTTGTTTTAACTAAAAATCATAGATAATGTTAAAGTCCAATAATAAATTTGAGATCCTTCATATAAAACAACCATTTATTCATATATATGATATAACTTGAGAATAAATGGAATTATATATAATACATAGTTTCAACAAAATATTGATAGTGAAATAATCTAACATGTACCATTGTAAGTTTTGGTAACATTTCTAAGGTAAAGTTGTATGGTGGTGCCTTTTGCAATTGAATAATTAATGGATCCATGAATTATTAGTTAATATCTTACTTGATTAATCATTGGAGAATTAACATGACCTAAATTAAGAAGCTGAACATAAATCAGTGAACGTCAAAATTCATAGTAGTAAATTTGCATAAGAATACCATAATCAATTTTTACTTTAACATAGACACATATGAGACAAATCTTAGTGTAGTACTTATGAACATTAAAAAAATAAATTGTTTCAATGAACTACATATAAATTAAGTGTGGTGCTAAGGGCACCCCAATTTACCCTTCTTATTACCACAGCTAGAAAGTACCATAAAAATTACCCTTCCACTCTTACTAACACCTCACATTAAAAAGAAGGGCTACCACCATTTATACCTATTTCTCTCTCAGCTTCAATTCGTCCATTCTTTCTCTTTCAAAAACCCTAGATTGCCAATGATTTTTGTTTCTGACGTGTTCATCCATCTTTTTCTTCACCGAATTCTATGCTACTACAAGAATAAGTGGATGCAAATAAAAAGGTTGTGAATAAAGAACGAATTTAGCAAATAGAAGAAGAAGTAAACATGAATTTTGAAGCCATGAAAAGCAGCGACGGTAAAAGAATGAACAAAATAGCGTTTTAGATTAGGGTTGAATACGTGGTCATTTCGACAGTCAATGGTTGAGTGAGAGATTCGAAAGGGATCAATGTGGTACTAGGAAGCATAAAAAATTTATTATGTTTTAATTTTTTAGTTGTGGTAATAGGAAGAGGAAATTGGGGTGCCCTTAGCATAACACTAAATTAAATTTATTCATATATGATGTATAATAGTATTAATCTTTCAAAATACACAAGAAATTTGTTAATTTTTTAAGCATAAATAGATGACAATAGTGTTATAATGGAAAAAAATTCAAATCAAATTGACAAAAACTCTTACGAAGTATAGGAAGCTCAATTTAAAAAGCAGACATAAAATGGAACAAATTTATACGAATGAAATTGGTCAAGAAAAAATCATATTAGACCTTTATAATGCAAGATATTCATTTGGTTAAATAAATAATAAGAAGAATCTTAATTTTTAAATCGATCACGGAAACTATTTTGATTGAAAAAATATTACTTTGAAGATAAAGGAAAAATTTCTGCTTAGGAAGTGGTCGATGGAAGAAGATACTCACGAATTTTACTTGATGAAAATTGATAATTCGCATAACAAAATTTAGAGTATGCTTTTTATTCATAGGGAATTGTAATTTTCTTTGTATAAATGGTTCTGAGATTAAGAAGGGATTAAGAATTAAACATTTTAAGATTATGAGGAGATAGGGAAATTCCATTGAAGTGAGGATAAATGAATCATTCTAATCCATTTTAACATTTATTGAGGAAATTGTAAATTGATAACATCTGTAACGACCCGGAAAATCGCGACTTTGGATATCCGATATACAACACATATCGAACATCAAGAGTCGAAAATAACCGAATAGTTAATGAAAGAAATTAGAGGGTGAGGATAGATAAGGTAGAACTTATAGAATAGAAGAAGAAGAACATCATCATCAGAGTAAACACGAATCTCACTGCGAAACGAATAAAATATAACATAACTTTTGAAATATAAACAGATATATATATATATATATACAATAGCACTTATCAGAGTACAACACTTACAACAACAGCGGAAATAATAATAGCTATAGAATCCTGAAGCCTCCTGCTCCAAGCTCTCCAAGTGTATCTGTAAAATCCCGACTACTTAACTGCCCGTGCAAATTTAGGCACCCAAGAGTTTAGGGAAAACAACAAAGTAAACTCCGGGTCAGTCATGGGACTGGTGTGAATAAAACTCCTAATACTTGGTTTAATAACGGATATATCATAAGACCACGCCGTGAAAACGGAACGGGTTTTCCCTTATGAAAATCCAAACAACTTTGTAAAGCAATATCATTCGGATATTATAATAATGTCTAAGTAGAAATAGATATCAATTTAGCAGAAACGCTTTCATCTCACTTCTACTATATAGTATACAATCAAAACCGCAAGCACGTATTGGGTAATGGATTTCCAACTATGACAAGGTATGGAACCACCTTCCGATCAGTGTACTCTAGGAACGATACACTGGAGTTCAACAAGAACATCTTGCAACTCAGCCACACATGACCGACCACTCATTTCGCTTGAGTGTATCGAATGTACATCACCAACGGTTGGGATCAGCAACCGTTTCCCGTATATATATGAGACAACATTGATATATTAAAGAAGCAAATGAATATTCTCTAGATAGGTGATTATACACCCTACTTCGGTGCGTCCGACTTAGCCATGCTGCCTGCCAGATTTCTGTCATTTACCGAATGATGAGTCTTGAGGTTACGCTTTATCATCACATCAGATTCACTTCGAATGCCACATTGTCAGATCCGTCTTAATCACTAATTTGACGTCTACAACCATACATTACGTGTCAGCTAAAAGAAGTTTCCTTCTCCGCTTCCACTCTTGATATTGTTGAAGAAATCAAGGTACGTGACCTTTCTGGAAATACTCTGTCAGACATTCATCCATACAAGTCATCCAGGAACAGGATGAACCGAAGGCACTATTCAGTACATCCATCTTAGACACTGTTATCTAAGACTTATACAACAGCCCTTGTACTTTAATCTGTCTTCAATTATCTTTGGCATATATGATTCGCAACGCTTATGCCAGTATAGAGTGGTTCTTTGGATAATAATCAATCCGATCTCTCCATATTAACAACGATAAAACGGTTAAAACATCGATAGTCTGTGATTTAACTATCAAAGGAAATCTCGTGTGCAAACAACGACATTATTTCCAAATGGAAATTATATCAATCAATCATCATTCAACATTTATTTCTTTAGTTCATTAATTTACTTATCTCCTGTTTCCATATATGCAGTATTCCTTATTTTCTATTATTAGAAAACATTTCTGATTTGGAAAACATTTCCAAGGTTCCTTCATTTGATTTAAACTGATGTTTAAATAAACATCGCTTTGCCAAATCAAACCATTTACTGAATTCATTTAACCATCATTTACTATCAAACCTTACCGTTCCTTAGTTAAGAAGGAAGTCAATCAAGTTGGAGTATAATTACCTCTCAGACCTTAACTGAACAACGTTATAACTTCGAAATAGTAACAGTTTATCTTTTAAACCTTTAACAACTTCTTTACGTAACTCTCGGATTCAATTTTTGAATCCACTTCTTTATTGAAAACATTGATTATAACGATAACGTTAAAATCCCTACTTTCGAAATATCTAACTTCAATTATAACTTTTATTCTTTAATTCGAATAATTAAATCTAACCCTAATTTATTAGTGTATACTCTTGATTTAAAAACCAAAAAGTAAATATTACTTTCCCGAATTCGATATAATTTAATTCGACGTATAATTCTCTTTCAAGAAATATCTATTTGATTAACTCTTCTTCGAATAACCTATATTCGATTATCTCTCTTCGAATAACGTATATTCAAAATCTCTCTCTTTCGACTAAACTATATTCGATCTCTTTCTTTCGAATACGCTATATTCGATAATCTCCTTTCGATTAAACTAATCGATAGCTCCTTTCCATTAACTCTATTCGAATAAACTATATTCGACTAACTCTATTTAACTCCGTTTAACTCTATTTAACTCCATTCGAATAACTAGTATTCGATAACTCTATTTAACTCCATTCTCTTAACTCTATTTAACTCCATTCGCTTAACTCTATTCAACTCCATTCGAACAACTAATATTCGATAACTCTATTTAACTCCATTCGCTTAACTCTGTTTAACTCCATTCTCTTAACTCTATTTAACTCCATTCGCTTAACTCTATTTAACTCCATTCGAATAACTAATATTCGATAACTCAATTTAACTCCATTCGCTTAACTCTATTTAACTCCATTTGCTTGACTCTAGATCGCAGCGATCACAATGGTTACGCCTGATTCCCTCAGGAAACATCTGACCGCCTTAGGCTATTTACAGCCCTGCGAATTTCGCTAGCAGTCGTGCTAAATGGTATCTCATTTGGATTAACTCTAACTGATTAACTCTAACTGAAAACTCTAACCGATTAACTCTAACTGATTTACTCTAACTGTTTAACCCTAACTGTTTAACTCTAACCGATTAACTCTAACTGTTTAACTCTAACTGGTTAACCCTAACTGTTTAACTCTAACTGGTTAACTCTAACTGATTTACTCTAACTGGTTAACCCTAACTGTTTAACTCTAACCGATTAACTCTAACTGTTTAACTCTAACTGGTTAACCCTAACTGTTTAACTCTAACTGATTAACTCTGTAACACCCCATAATTCTACGACATTAAGATTCTCAAATTAAAGTATAATTAATTTTTAAAAGAAAAATTAAAAGAAAAAGATCCATGCAGTAGTTTAATTTAAGTATTGTAACTAACATGAAAAAGAGAATTAAGGAGAGAACAATAATTATTATTGTTCTAAGACTTATTAACAAAAGCCTCTGTAGCTCAGTTGGTTAAGGCATTGGATTTGTAGCATGGAGGTCGGGGGTTCGAACCCCGGCGGCGGCATAATTTTTTATCTTTGTTTTAGAGAGGGCTAACTGAACATGCAAATATATGTACGTATACAAATTCAAAATTTGAAAGGATAAGAACGTACATATAAGGAAATAAAGAATATATATATATACATATGAGAATATAAATATATATATATATGCAAAAATATATGTATACGAAAGATAAAATTCAAGATAAGGCTACAGTCAATGAAATATGGCAACATCATTTGAATTTTGAAAATAAAATGAAAGTTGTGCGTATATATGTACGCGTAAAATGGTCGTTAGAGGAATTGTATACATATAAGAATATTTCATGTGAATAAAACAGTTAAATAAATTCCAGAAATTCAAAAGTTTGAAAATCAAACTTTTACGCCAAAATAGCTTGTGGGACCCAATGCTGACTCAGCACTGCGTGTATGATAAGGTTTGGCTAGATTCATCTACGTACCTGGACTATTTTCTTAACTAGGTTCAATGCTGACTCAGCGCTGCGTGTACGATAAGGTCTTGAGCAGCTATATAAACAGCCCTAGTCTTCATTCTCTTTGCACCAATTCTCTTCTATCCTTATGCTGCTAAGATTCATGGCTTCTTCCCCTCTTCTAAATTTTCTTAAATAAATAAAATAAAATATGATTCAAGACGAGGAGATGCTGCTAAAAGACTTTTAAGGAGGGATTCAAATCAAAGTTTTAAGTGAAGAATTCAAAGGCTAGCTCAAACAAGTTTCAAGCAACGACGCATGAATCATAGCCGCGCTTTCCTTCTTTTCTAGATCTATTTTCTGTAAGTTGGTTATTTCTAGATCTGAATATTTTGTTTTATTTGTGACATGAAATTAAAGGAATAAAGGAATATGCCAAATCTCTCTCTCTCTCTCTTCGAATCTGTGTTTATACTCTTGGACTGAATTAAGAACTGTTATGATTCGAGGACAAATAAGACTGTAACCGTGACTATGACTATAGAACTGTGGCCTTTGAAAGCATATGCCTTTGGACTATGACATAAGCCTTTGATTTTGGGACATATAAACATTGCCTATGAAAATGACTTAGGACTATGGGAATTATTTTCCCTTTTGGACTATGAACATCGCCTATATTGCCTATGACCATGGAAATTACTTATGACTAAGAACATAAGCCTTTGAATTGGACATAAACTATTGCTTATGACATAATGAGGACAATTGTGATTTTGACACCCATGATTCATGATTAGGAAAATATTGCTTTAGTTTGGTGATTGTGAAATTGGGTCTAAACTCAATTATTTATTCTACCTGTTCCTTGGTTTTTTCTTTGGTTTTAAGACAGTGGGAATTTACCTATTAAGTTAGGTCTACCAACGTTCTTGAACCTATTTTTCCCATTCTTTGGTTTTAAGACAGTGGGAATTTACCTATTTAGTTAGGTCTACCCATATTCTTGAACCTACATTGTTATCCAAACCTTTTTATGCCAATTATCCCTTCTTGTCATTTTGATTCATTCCCTTTTTATCTACGAATCTAGATTTATTTATAATCTAGGTTGAATCACGATTATTCGAACGGTGGGAATGCGATTTGGGGAAAAACATGGAAATGAATATGAACGTAATTGTAAACTTGGAAATTGGCCTAATTTGGAATATGTATTATGACATGCATATTAAAATGAAAACGGGGAAATTTGACATGGATTAGGGAATATGTGATTTTGACATATTAAATTTGGCGTTAGTAAGTAAGCTAAATTTTAGGCATAAAATGTAAACTAGAAAAATAATTCTAGTTTTGCCATAAATTGTGAATTAGGATGTTAAACCAAGATTGGGTTAATTAAGGTTGATTTGGAATAAGTATATTAGCACAATTTTGAATTTATTCATAATTGTAAGCAATTGTCATGTTTAGAATAAATTATGGTTAGCGACACTAAATTTGGTATAATTTACATACCAAAAAAGTATAAATATGATAAATAAGAGAGAATGGGCCATAATAATAAATGTGACAATGTACATTAAAAGAGTAGTAATGAAATAAGTAAATTAGGAGTAATTTACTTATAGAATTCGTCATAAATGTTAAATTGTTCATTTACCACAAAATATGTAACTTGGTTAAGTTTTGGCCATAAATTATAAACTAGGATATTTAATCTAGTTTCGGCAATGAAATAGGAAATGGCCTAAACTGCATGTTGGGTTAGGACTTGGGCCTAGAATATAAGTATACTAGTAGGCTTGACAAATAAATATAGGCCAAATTTGTCTAAAAAGGGGAAATGGGCTTTTGAAATAAATTGTTAACAATTTATAAACAAAAGAAAAATATTTTGATAACATCCCTTTTTATAACACATAGACCAGAAGGTTCTAGGGTGACAGAGAGGATAGTGTCTAGGCTTGGGTTTGGAAAATACAAGTTTCCTGCCCTCCCTGGCTATCCCTAACTGATCCGAAGGACGGGATGGTTGTTTTCAAAACCAGATTTGGAAATTAATCAAAAACCCTTTGAACTTTGAAAACATGAATATGCCTAACCCGAGGTTAGACTGAGTTGCGGTGTAAACCTGCCCGGAACCGACCGGCACATCCAGTAACCGCAGCAATATCTGTCTAATGTGAGAGGTTGCGGCTTTAATTTATTAATTAAATCTAGAACAAGAATGGGAGAGTTAAGTCCATAGGAACACTTAACCAACCTAACACGGTTAAGCTAGAATGGGAAGGTTAAGGAACACTTAACCAACTTAGCACAGTTAAAGCTAGAATGGGAGGGTTAAGTCCATGGGTATACTTAGCCAAATTAACATGTTGACTAGACTAGAAGGTGGGGTTAAGTAAAGTTAATACACTTAGCCAATTTAACATGTTAATTAGACTAGAGGTTGGGGTTAAGTAATACACTTAGCCAAATTAATATGTTAACTGGACTAGACCATAGGGTTAAGTAAACTTGAACGCTTAACCATCAGAATATGATAAATGAATAGGGTTAAGTAAAAAGCATGAAGGGATAACACTTAACCAGTGTAATAGGATAAGGGAAGAGGGTTAAGATAGCTTGAATCGACTAAATACACTTAACCAACCCAACCTGGCGAGAAAGAAAACTAAGTAGTAGACCTCAGTTGAAAAAGGGACTAAGTAGTAAAACTTAGTTAAGAAAACAAGGAATTTGGAAACTAAGTGGTAAACCTTAGTTAGTAGAACTAAGTAGTAATTCTTAGTATAACACGAAGGAGCAGACATCCATCTGGTTTTAAGAAGGCTCCAACGAATTGGGTTACGAAGCCCGAGGCTTCGAGGGGACGTGAGGGTACTCTTGATATCCCTCTGTGAGGCTGCAGATGATCATCCTGGGCTCACAGAGGTTAAGGTATGCATTAGAAGAACCGAGGGTATGCCTTGGTTGCAATATATATGTGGCAACCTAAAGACTAGGATGGACCAGCGTGATTCGACGAGAAGACGGTAGCCCTGTGATAGCAACTCGTCGTCTACCATCCATCATGAGTCAATTGAGATACGTGAAGCGGAAAGGCGGAGAACTCCAAAAGACCATATACTTGCTATCTAGTTATGGTTGCGGATGGCCATAGGATAGTGGGGCACCGGGGGCCGGCGTATAGTTCTCATTTTACAAGGTGTGCCTTTCATTAGCTGAGGGAGGGGTCAAGTGGGACCATAGCCAATGGAGTAAAAACAGACCTTAGCATCTGCATCGGCAGATATCTGAAAGCTCCCGACCGAGTTCTGTATTCCTTGATTTGCCCTGTCACAGGACTCGGATCGCACATTACAGGACATGTGCATCTAGACAAGTGATAACGATTCGCGATACATACGTGGGGAAGCCTAGGAACATATACCACTCTAGGTAGTGTATCCTAGACTTGGGGGCGTTGTTCGACAGGTAGCGTAATCCCTAGTTGGACTAGGTGGCATAAACCCTGAACTCGAAAAGCGTTCAGCAGATAGCGTAAAACTATAGTTAAATCTAGAAAGCAGTGGATAGAAAACCCTAGATTAGATCTAGGTAACAACTAATAAATGAATGCCTGACGGCGATGGAAAATACAGGGATTGGGATCACGTTATCGTTACTAGTTGAAACACTAGTTAGGCGGTGCAGAGATATAGAAACCAATATAACAAGTAAATAGTTAAGCAGCGAAAGTATTAGAGCGTATCCAGTTTATCTTAGCATATCTTGTGACTACCTTGTCTAATCTTGTTGACCCTATCGTCATGGTGTAATCTTGTATTCAGTTAATTCATGTCGTTTTCTTTTCCATGTTCACATGCTAGAAGTTACTGAACTTACTCAGGCTTTATGTCAGACTCTGTTTTTCTTTCGTCTTCTTTCTTCCGTTCTCCCCCCCCCCCCCCCAGGTTGTTAAGGAGGAAATAGGATAGCTCAGATTTGTTTTGGGATGATTTCTCTTTCCAAGCTTGAAGAATCTTGGATGCATCGGCTTTGGATTGCTATGGCTGGCTTTTGTTACATTGGGGAATATAAATGTATTTTATGCTTCTTTATTTTGTAAAGACAGTTGATACTCTGATATTGTAAAGGAACCTTGTACAAATTATTTTGTCAATAAAGCAAATTTTTATTTTCCACTGTTTAATGTTTGTCTGTCTTGTAATTTATCTGCATCTTTTACCCATAATGCTCCACAGAACTTAGTGCATTCCCTTTGTGAGTGACACTAACGGATGTGGGGTGTTACACGTGGTATCAGAGCTGAAGGTCACCAGATCAGATAAAGGATTTGAAAAATTATTTTCAAACGGTTTTAAAAGAAGTATTCTCAAAAGAAGAGATTTGTTTTAAAGGCATATTCCCTAAAGCCATACGCACTATCTTCTCTTCCTCTGTTTAAATTCTTGTCTCCTTCTTTCTTGAGTCTCTGGGGCTCCTGGCTTTCTGGGAGGTAACCTCATCGAAGGGCAAAGTAATGCCCGGCTTCCATCCATAGCCATAGTTGTTTCATCTACGGGCAGTTTTCTTTCAAAGCTTATAAGGTTTTCCGGACGATGGAGGCAGTTTTCGAAAGATTTGTCAACATGACTACACACGGAAGGGGATGAGAAGTTTGGCTAAGGAGCATAACCCTAGGATGAGGAATTCATGGATGTAGACTTAGCACACGAAGGAGGAAGAAATTATAAAACCTAAGACAAGAGGAAGTATTTTTACTAGGGTATGATAGGGCATATACTTAAGGACAAGGGCAAGAACGAGGACAAGATTTTCAGAAGGACAAGTACATGCTTTCGCCACGAAGCACACCTAGGAGAAAGATAGTTCGGTTGGAAGAGTCTAGTTTTCTGTTCGTGCTATTTCCTTAGGTTCTAGCGCTTCTCATTTGTTCATATCCACTTCCATAGTTGGGTCTCTGCACCATAGTACTTGTATAGTAGAAAGATCCCACTAGAGTCTCAAATCCAACTGGTGGTCCGACCAGTTTATTTTTTTAGTAGGGATTTGAGAATAGCTATCGAGTTTTCTTATATCATCTCATGTAGATCGTCTAAATTCGGGGAGATATTCCTTGGGTGCTTGTCTGATATTGGTTTAGGCCTTTGGGGCTTGTACTTGAGGAATGTCGAGTTCAGTTTGGATGGTTTGCGGGAGAGATGAATAGTTGTGGTAGGCACCCCAAAGAGCTTGTAGTGACCTTTCGACTCTTATAGTTATGGCATGACGGATAAGAGGGAAACCTCTAATCATCTTAGTACGTATACTTGGTACCGTGATTGGCATCTGTTTAGTTTGGAATTGGAGGTCGGAAACTTCACAATCGTGAAGTTAAATTGGTTAAGATACAGTGGAGTAAAGCTCAAGAAGGCTAGATACTAGCAACATGCCCTTTTTCCTTAAGGGTGCATTCTTGATTTCTCTGTTTAGGAGCTTTACGCGTAGTTGTTTCTCTCTTTCCAAAGTATATCCTCTAGGTCGTATCTGCAATCCTTAGGTAGAAGCCAATGGATGTAAACATGTATTTGAAACATGTTATGGTTGAATGGTTGCAAGTGGTTGCTAATGGTTGCTTGTGGATGCATATGCATACGTATTAGGCACTAGATCAAGTTCGGACGCACTCATATTGCATTTACATATATGCATTTGTTTATAAGTTGAACTTGATATGATATCATATGGACGTTGCCTATGGATGAATGGTTGTGCACGCATGTAGTATTTACATGACTAGGGATGTTTGCATGCATGATTGGAAGCATGGCACTAACATGATTTGCATTAAGGAGGTCAACTGAATCAGTAGACCGCCTGATTTTGCATTAGATAGAGACATATACACACACTATGCATATGAACATGAAAGCATTAGAAATCTTTTAAGGACAATGAATGCCTGTGATTGAATGGTTGAGTAGATGGGTGATTGGATGGTAGGACACATTCTTCCTAACTTGAAGATTTCGGGGACGAAATCCTTTTAAGTGGGGGAGAATGTAACACCCCATAATTCTACGACATTAAGATTCTCAAATTAAAGTATAATTAATTTTTAAAAGAAAAATTAAAAGAAAAAGATCCATGCACTTGTTTAATTTAAGTATTGTAACTAACATGAAAAAGAGAATTAAGGAGAGAACAATAATTATTATTGTTCTAAGACTTATTAACAAAAGCCTCTGTAGCTCAGTTGGTTAAGGCATTGGATTTGTAGCATGGAGGTCGGGGGTTCGAACCCCGGCGGCGGCATAATTTTTTATCTTTGTTTTAGAGAGGGCCAACTGAACATGCAAATATATGTACGTATACAAATTCAAAATTTGAAAGGATAAGAACGTACATATAAGGAAATAAAGAATATATATATACATATGAGAATATAAATATATATATATATATATATGCAAAAATATATGTATACGAAAGATAAAATTCAAGATAAGGCTACAGTCAATGAAATATGGCAACATCATTTGAATTTTGAAAATAAAATGGAAGTTGTGCGTATATATATACGCGTAAAATGGTCGTTAGAGGAATTGTATACATATAAGAATATTTCATGTGAATAAAACAATTAAATAAATTCCAGAAATTCAAAAGTTTGAAAATCAAACTTTTACGCCAAAATAGTTTGTGGGACCCAATGCTGACTCAGCGCTGCGTGTATGATAAGGTTTGGCTAGATTCATCTACGTACCTGGACTATTTTCTTAACTAGGTTCAATGCTGACTCAGCGCTGCGTGTACGATAAGGTCTTGAGCAGCTATATAAACAGCCCTAGTCTTCATTCTCTTTGCACCAATTCTCTTCTATCCTTATGCTGCTAAGATTCATGGCTTCTTCCCCTCTTCTAAATTTTCTTAAATAAATAAAATAAAATATGATTCAAGACGAGGAGATGCTGCTAAAAGACTTTTAAGGAGGGATACAAATCAAAGTTTCAAGTGAAGAATTCAAAGGCTAGCTCAAACAAGTTTCAAGCAACGACGCACGAATCATAGCCACGCTTTCCTTCTTTTCTAGATCTATTTTCTGTAAGTTGGTTATTTCTAGATCTGAATATTTTGTTTTATTTGTGACATGAAATTAAAGGAATAAAGGAATATGCCAAATCTCTCTCTCTCTCTCTCTTCGAATCTGTGTTTATACTCTTGGACTGAATTAAGAACTGTTATGATTCGAGGACAAATAAGACTGTAACCGTGACTATGACTATAGAACTGTGGCCTTTGAAAGCATATGCCTTTGGACTATGACATAAGCCTTTGATTTTGGGACATATAAACATTGCCTATGACAATGACTTAGGACTATGGGAATTATTTTCCCTTTTGGACTATGAACATCGCCTATATTGCCTATGACCATGGACATTAATTATGACTAAGAACATAAGCCTTTGAATTAGACATAAACTATTGCTTATGACATAATGAGGACAATTGTGATTTTGACACCCATGATTCATGATTAGGAAAATATTGCTTTAGTTTGGTGATTGTGAAATTGGGTCTAAACCCAATTATTTATTCTACCTGTTCCTTGGTTTTTTCTTTGGTTTTAAGACAGTGGGAATTTACCTATTAAGTTAGGTCTACCCACGTTCTTGAACCTATTTTGCCCATTCTTTGGTTTTAAGACAGTGGGAATTTACCTATTTAGTTAGGTCTACCCATATTCTTGAACCTACATTGTTTCCAAACCTTTTTATGCCAATTATCCCTTCTTGTCATTTTGATTCATTCCGTTTTTATCTACAAATCTAGATTTATTTATAATCTAGGTTGAATCACGATTATTCGAACGGTGGGAATGCGATTTGGGGAAAAACATGGAAATGAATATGAACGTAATTGTAAACTTGGAAATTGGCCTAATTTGGAATATGTATTATGACATGCATATTAAAATGAAAACGGGGAAATTTGACATGGATTAGGGAATATGTGATTTTGACATATTAAATTTGGCGTTAGTAAGCTAGCTAAATTTTAGGCATAAAATGTAAACTAGAAAAATAATTCTAGTTTTGCCATAAATTGTGAATTAGGATGTTAAACCAAGATTGGGTTAATTAAGGTTGATTTGGAATAAGTATATTAGCACAATTTTGAATTTATTCATAATTGTGAGCAATTGTCATGTTTAGAATAAATTATGGTTAGCGACACTAAATTTGGTATAATTTACATACCAAAAAAGTATAAATATGATAAATAAGAGAGAATGGGCCATAATAATAAATGTGACAATGTACGTTAAAAGAGTAGTAATGAAATAAGTAAATTAGGAGTAATTTACTTATAGAATTCGTCATAAATGTTAAATTGTTCATTTACCACAAAATATGTAACTTGGTTAAGTTTTGGCCATAAATTATAAACTAGGATATTTAATCTAGTTTCGGCAATGAAATAGGAAATGGCCTAAACTGCATGTTGGGTTAGGACTTGGGCCTAGAATATAAGTATACTAGTAGGCTTGACAAATAAATATAGGCCAAATTTGTCTAAAAAGGGGAAATGGGCTTTTGAAATAAATTGTTAACAATTTATAAACAAAAGAAAAGTATTTTGATAACATCCCTTTTTATAACACATAGACCAGAAGGTTCTAGGGTGACAGAGAGGATAGTGTCTAGGCTTGGTTTGGAAAATACAAGTTTCCTGCCCTCCCTGGCTATCCCTAACTGATCCGAAGGACGGGATGGTTGTTTTCAAAACCAGATTTGGAAATTAATCAAAAACCCTTTGAACTTAGAAAACATGAATATGCCTAACCCGAGGTTAGACTGAGTTGCGGTGTAAACCTGCCCTGAACCGACCGGCACATCCAGTAACCGTAGCAATATCTGTCTAATGTGAGAGGTTGCGGCTTTAATTTATTAATTAAAGCTAGAACAAGAATGGGAGATTTAAGTCCATAGGAACACTTAACCAACCTAACACGGTTAAGCTAGAATGGGAAGGTTAAGGAACACTTAACCAACTTAGCACAGTTAAAGCTAGAATGGGAGGGTTAAGTCCATGGGTATACTTAGCCAAATTAACATGTTGACTAGACTAGAAGGTGGGGTTAAGTAAAGTTAATACACTTAGCCAATTTAACATGTTAATTAGACTAGAGGTTGGGGTTAAGTAATACACTTAGCCAAATTAATATGTTAACTGGACTAGACCATAGGGTTAAGTAAACTTGAACGCTTAACCATCAGAATATGATAAATGAATAGGCTTAAGTAAAAAGCATGAAGGGTAACACTTAACTAGTGTAATAGGATAAGGGAAGAGGGTTAAGATAGCTTGAATCGACTAAATACACTTAACCAACCCAACCTGGCGAGAAAGAAAACTAAGTAGTAGACCTCAGTTGAAAAAGGGACTAAGTAGTAAAACTTAGTTAAGAAAACAAGGATTTTGGAAACTAAGTGGTAAACCTTAGTTAGTAGAACTAAGTAGTAATTCTTAGTATAACACGAAGGAGCAGACATCCATCTGGTTTTAAGAAGGCTCCAACGAATTGGGTTACGAAGCCCGAGGCTTCGAGGGGACGTGAGGGTACTCTTGGTATCCCTCTGTGAGGCTGCAGATGATCATCCTGGGCTCACAGAGGTTAAGGTCTGCATTAGAAGAACCGAGGGTATGCCTTGGTTGCAATATATATGTGGCAACCTAAAGACTAGGATGGACTAGCGTGATTCGGCGAGAAGACGGTAGCCCTGTGATAGCAACTCGTCGTCTACCATCCATCTTGAGTCAATTGAGATACGTGAAGCGGAAAGGCGGAGAACTCCAAAAGACCATATACTTTCTATCTAGTTATGGTTGCGGATGGCCATAGGATAATGGGGCACCGGGGGCCAGCGTATAGTTCTCATTTTACAAGGTGTGCCTTTCATTAGCTGAGGGAGGGGTCAAGTAGGACCATAGCCACTGGAGTAAAAACAGACCTTAGCATCTGCATCGGCAGATATCTGAAAGCTCCCGACCGAGTTCTGTATTCCTTGATTTGCCCTGTCACAGGACTCGGATCGCACATTACAGGACATGTGCATCTAGACAAGTGATAACGATTCGCGATACATACGTGGGGAAGCCTAGGAACATATACCACTCTAGGTAGTGTGTCCTAGACTTGGGGGCATTGTTCGACAGGTAGCGTAATCCCTAGTTGGACTAGGTGGCATAAACCCTGAACTCGAAAAGCGTTCAGCAGATAGCGTAAAACTATAGTTAAATCTAGAAAGCAGTGGATAGAAAACCCTGGATTAGATCTAGGTAACAACTAATAAATGGATGCCTGAAGGCGATGGAAAATACAGGGATTGGGATCACGTTATCGTTACTAGTTGAAATACTAGTTAGGCGGTATAGAGATATAGAAACCAGTATAACAAGTAAATAGTGAAGCAGCGAAAGTATTAGAGCGTATCCAGTTTATCTTAGCATATCTTGTGACTACCTTGTCTAATCTTGTTGACCCTATCGTCATGGTGTAATCTTGTATTCAGTTAATTCATGTCGTTTTGTTTTCCATGTTCACATGCTAGAAGTTACTGAACTTACTCAGGCTTTATGTCTGACTCTGTTTTTCTTTCGTCTTCTTTCTTCCGTTCTCCCCCCCCCCCCCAGGTTGTTAAGGAGGAAATAGGATAGCTCAGATTTGTTTTGGGATGATTTCTCTTTCCAAGCTTGAAGAATCTTGGATGCATCGGCTTTGGATTGCTATGGCTGGCTTTTGTTACATTGGGGAATATAAATGTATTTTATGCTTCTTTATTTTGTAAAGACAGTTGATACTCTGATATTGTAAAGGAACCTTGTACAAATTATTTTGTCAATAAAGCAAAGTTTTATTTTCTGCTGTTTAATGTTTGTCTGTCTTGTAATTTATCTGCATCTTTTACCCATAATGCTCCACAGAACTTAGTGCATTCCCTTTGTGAGTGACACTAACGGATGTGGGGTGTTACAAACTCTAACTGATTTACTCTAACTGGTTAACTCTAACTGGTTAACTCTAACAGGTTAACTCTAATCGATTTACTCTATTCAACTAACTCGACTCGACTAACCCCTTACGAATAACATATTCGATTAACTAACTTCGAATACCATATTCAATTAACAAACTTCGAATACCATATTCGATTAACTAACTTCGAATACCATATTCGATTAACTAACTTCGAATACCATATTCATAAACTAACTTCGAATACCATATTCGATTCCTCCTTTTGATAACGTTTATTCATTTACACAGATTTACTTTTTAATAACGGTTCTTCACTTTATAAATGTTCTTTTAATAACGTTTTCCTTTTTATAACGGTTTCCTTTTATAACTTCTTATTCCGTTATAAACCAATTTCCTTTTCAATTCTATTTGTAAATGGTTAACAAATATTTCTTTTTCTATTCTATTCCATTTGCAAATGGTTTGCAAATATGTCCTTTTCAAATTTATTCTTAAAAATATTCTAACTCCTTAAATTCCCGGGAAAATTCGCCATAACCTCCTTTATATTGGGAGCATCAGGAAAATCCCCAAACCCGCCACATAGGCCTTTCCATTGAAAAAGGAAATGTTTTGAAATTATTTCCTTTCTAAATATCTCCTATTTATAGATATTCCATTTATAAATATTTTCTTATTTATAAATATTCAAATTTATAAATAACTCTTATTTATAAATTATTCCATTTATAAATATTTTATTTTCAACATCACTTTGAAAATCCCCTTATCAACATTTCGGTATGTTATGGTATTCAGTCATATCAAATCACGATGATAAATATCTTCCAAACACATATGATCGACGATAGATTGTATATCACATCATATATTGCAATATATGAACAGAACAGTAATATAAATATTGAGGAGTCCAGTTGGACCCCTCCAACCTGTTTCCCTGCATCCACAGATGTTACACAGTATAATCAACATTTATTACAGTTCAGTATGAATTATTCTGATAAACAGAATCAATATATATATATATATATATATTTAACGGTTTATATATATATATATATATAATTTCAACTAACTGACTAGCTGTTCAATCAATCAACCAACACACAGCAATCAACAAATGATTAACAGTTCTAAATATACATTATAAAAATATAACTGTTCAGAGTTGGTGAGTTTTACTCACATTTGTAGTTCATCGTTAAAGAACGATAAACTGTCGTTTGATTTGAATCAAACAGTTTAATTCGCCATAAATTCAAACTAGCTCCAATCCACTCCCAGTCAGTTCCAACGTGTAGCCACCGTCCATACGATCCCAACGCAACTCACGTTCGTCAATCTGATAACGTGTGAAATAGTTATTGCTTTTACAAGGCTAAACATTATTTAAATTGAATTAAACTCAATCTACTTTAGTATTGGGCCTCACCAGTTAAACCTGGCCCAACTCCCATCCGTAAGAACCAAGCCCGCGCACTCATCTTCCCCAAATGATAACAGCTGAAACCCAACATTCACACAGCAGTTTCAAAGCCATTTCCAACTTCATCGCTTGCCCCTTCCTCCTCCATTCCTCCATCGTTCAACAAATTAAGATCACCTTTGAACATCTCGCCGCTTCCTCCATCAGCGGATACCATCCATGCCCAACTCGATGCGCCAAGTGCGACTTCGATGGTTCCTCACGCAACAGGGAATTGACGCTTTTCGTCATCGAGTCCGTCTAGATTTGGCAAACACAAGCCATTCGATCCTCTAAACCCCATCGCAACCTCAGAATCATAAATTGATGCCTCCATTTCCCGATAATTCGAACCCTAGGTCACTGTATAAATTTCTAGTGAACGCGAATCAACTTCGAACGCAGAAATACTTACATGGGATTGAAGAGCGGTCCCTGTTAAATTCGAATATACAAGTTTGGTAATTTCTAGGAATTTACATGAATTCTTTTGGATTTTTTTCTTTTCTCTCTTGCATTTTTGGCTGAGGAAAAAAGATTGGCAGCTCAGAATTTTCCTTGACCGTGAATGAGGAATTAGGTTAGGATAGGGAAGTTAAAGATTATTTATAGAGTAAGTTTTAATATTTTTAATATTCGAATATTATATTAATATTTACTCCAACGCTGTTCGTTCTAGTCCTTAAAAATTCCTCTGTTCACATACGATATCCAAAAATTACCAAAATGGGCATGCAGCTACAGTTTGACATTACGGACCCAACGAAACTGGTTTCGTCGAATTCCGACTTCGTATGCCCATACAACGTATTTTTAACCATCGAAATACTGACTGTTTTTCACTCTAAAAATCCGTACGGCTACATAGTGACTCTAAAAATCACGAAACTTGACATCTAACAAAAATTTGACATTACGGATCCAACAAAATTAGTTTCATCGAATTCCGACTTCGTTTGCAAAAGTGGCTATTTTTAAAGCTCTAAATAGCCCATTTTAAATATATAAATATATTTAAATAAATTAAATTAAATATTAATAATTTAATATCATCGTATATATTCACATAGAATATACCACAGCTCCTAAATATTCATATATGGATTTATAGCTCGATATTCCAAATCCATATTATATCGGTATTCAATTTATATTGAAATTCCTTTTACAAATCGTTATAAATTATAAAGGAATTCCATAGCGACTTTTCTAAAATTTGATTTGGACATAAATCAAAATCTACACGGCGAAATCATGATTTTTTTGTTCCATTAGAAAACAATTATCAAATCGGTCCTGACGGTTCTTGTTTCACAGAAATCCGACTTAAAACGGACCCTGTATATTCAGTTGAAGTTCAAATCGCCAAATAGCGAACTACATCGCCATTTCGAGCTCGTTTATAAATATATTATAAACTATACGTTCAACTGTCGTCGATTCAATATATTCGTTAATATAATTCAACTCCAAACTGAATTATAGTTTATATACAATCCAATTCACATCGTATTGTGAATTCTACTATTTCCGACTATTTTGACATTATAATATATTATTATATTATAATTATTAATTAAATATTTAATATTATTAAATTCCAGTTATCGATATCGCCAAAACGATATTTAAATAATTAAATAAATTAATTATTCAACGGTCAGAAATGCGGGTCACTACAATCGTTTCCCCTTAAAATAATTTCTTCCTCGAAATTGCTAAGGTAGTGGACGACCCTATCTACTGGTAAAAATATATCCGTTTACCTCTTATCTCCGGTTTCAATTGAACCAATTAATATCGACTAAAATATTAATTCATTCCGACTAGCTAAATTTTCAAAAATTCTGAAAAAAAAATTAACACCTTAACTTTTCGAAAAATTTCGTCAGCACTTCCTTTGTACTGGTCAATAGATCAAACTCCAACTCGCCTCTCTGGGCCATCTCCAACCCAAAAGAAAATCAAACAGCCAAGCGGCTTGCCAATTCGGCTCATCAAAATCTCAAACCCATATATAATATAAACTGGTACCTTTTTGTCGGGCATATCAACTCTGTCACTTCCATATGCTATCAACTCAGCATATACCAATGTTATCTCAATCAAATTCCAATCAGTTCATATCCTCAATCCAAATTGAATTTTATTCGAACCCCAATATCAAATTCCAAATTATTGACTTATCAATTTGGTTCAATTCTAGATTATCTCTAATCTAATTCAATTTTATTTAACTTAGTTCAAGTTAAATTTCAATTTATTTTTACCATCTCATTTTATTTAACTTCATTAGTTAAATTTTAATTCCAGAACTTAAATTCCTGAGTTTCTTTCAAATCAGTTTGAAATTATAATACCAATTCAAAACCTTTGAATTTCTAAACAACATGTTTCTCAAAACAATTCAAAAACAAAACCTTCGGTAGTAATCTGTCACTTAGAACTCGAAAATGAACACTGATGATGTCGCGATTCATCATCAGAATCTATTTTCCAGCTATCGAAGTGAGTTTAATACTATATCACCTTCAGTTTGAAAAACGTTTTCAAAATCTCCTAGGAACTTAAAATTTCCTTATTTTAATTCCAAATCTGGTTTAAAATTCAGATTTAATTCATCTTATTTCATATACTTTATTTATATGAATTCTGATCAGTTATTTACATAACCATTTCACTTCTTTATAATCTTACTTGATTATAATAACAACCAACACAACCAATATACTATATCAAAATATATTCGGGTAAAATTATTTCTTTTACCCTCCTTTCAAAACATACCATGTCGTTTCATCGTATTCAAGTGTTTATAAAACTCCTACCGATACAGTGGATCAAACTGATCGTCCAGAATCCATAAGCCACTCAACCAATGAGTCCCCACAATATAAATCACTTTGTATTAACTAACAAATACGCACTCGTATATATACACTCAAATTCAGTCTAGGATGTTACTAATCCCATCTCTACTGAATCACGCCACAGAGCCAAGGTATTAACTAAACCAATGCTCTGATACCAACTGTTACGACCCGGAAAATCGCGACTTTGGATATCCGATATACAACACATATCGAACATCAAGAGTCGAAAATAACCGAATAGTTAATGAAAGAAATTAGAGGGTGAGGATATATAAGGTAGAACTTATAGAATAGAAGAAGAAGAAGAACATCATCATCAGAGTAAACACGAATCTCACAGCGGAACGAATAAAATATAACATAACTTTTGAAATACAAACAGATATATATATATATATATACAATAGCACTTATCAGAGTACATCACTTACAATAACAGCGGAAATAATAATAGCTATAGAATCCTGAAGCCTCCTGCTCCATGCTCTCAAAGTATATCTGTAAAATCCCGACTACTTGACTGCCCGTGCAAATTTAGGCACCCAAGATTTTAGGGAAAACATCAAAGTAAACTCCGGGTCAGTAATGGGACTGGTGTGAATAAAACTCCTAACACTTGGGTTAATAATGGATATATCATAAGACCACGTCGTGAAAACGGAACGGGTTTTCCCTTATGAAAATCCAAACAACTTTTAAAGCAATATCATTCGGATATTATAATAATGTCTAAGTACAAATAGATATCAATTTAGCAGAAACGCTTTCATCTCACGTTCTACTATATAGTATACAATCAAAACCGCAAGCACGTATTGGGTAATGGATTTCCAACTATGACAAGGTATGGAACCACCTTCTGATCAGTGTACTCTAGGAACGAAACACTGGAGTTCAACAAGAACATCTTGCAACTCAGCCACACATGACCGACCACTCATTTCGCTTGAGTGTATCGAATGTACAACACCAACGGTTGGGATCAGCAACCGTTTCCTGTATATATATGAGACAACATTGATAGATTAAATAAGCAAAAGAATATTCTCTAGATAGGTGATTATACACCCTACTTCGGTGCGACCGACTTAGCCATGCTGCCTGCCCGATTTCTGTCATTTACCGACTGATGAGGCTTGAGGTTGCGCTTTATCATCACATCAGATTCACTTCGAATGCCACATTGTCAGATCCATCTTAATCACTAATTTGACGTCTACAACCATACATTACGTGTCAGCTAAAAGAAGTTTCCTTCTCCGCTTCCACTCTTGGTACGGTTGAAGAAATCAATGTACGTGACCTTTCTGGAAATACTCTGTCAGACATTCATCCATACAAGTCATCCAGGAACAGGATGAACCGAAGGCACTATTCAGTACATCCATCTTAGACACTGTTATCTAAGACATAAACAATAGCCCTTGTACTTTAATCCGTCTTCAATTATCTTTGGCATATATGATTCGCAACGCTTATGCCAATATAGAGTGGTTCTTTGGATAATAATCCAACCGGTCTCTCCATATTAACAACGTTAAAACGGTCAAAACATCGATAGTCTGTGATTTAACTATCAAAGGAAAACTCGTGTGCAAACAACGATATTATTTCTAGATGGATATTATATCAATCAATCATCATTCAACATTTATCTCTTTAGTTCATTAATTTACTTATCTCCTGTTTCCATATATGCAGTATTCCTTATTTTCTATTATCAGAAAACATTTCTGATTTCTTATTTGGAAAACATTTCCAAGGTTCCTTCATTTGATTTAAACTGATGTTTAAATAAACATCGCTTTGCCAACTTAAACCATTTACTGAATTCACTTAACCATCATTTACTATCAAACCTTACCGTTCTTTAGTTAAGAAGGAAGTCAATCAAGTTGCGGTATAATTACCTCTCATACCTTAATTGAACAACGTTATAACTTCGAAATAGTAACAGTTTATCTTTTAAACCTTTAACAACTTCTTTACGTAACTCTCGGATTCAATTTACGTATCCACTTCTTTATTGAAAACATTGATTATAACGATAACGTTAAAATCCCTACTTTCGAAATATCTAACTTCAATTATAACTTTTATTCTTTAATTCGAATAATTAAACCTAACCCTAATTTATTAGTGTATACTCTTGATTTAAAAACCGGAAAGTAAATATTACTTTCCCGAATTCGATATAATTGAATTCGACGTATAATTCTCTTTTGAGAAATCTCTATTTGGTTAACTCTTCTTCGAATAACCTATATTCGATTATCTCTCTTCGAATAACGTATATTCGAAATCTCTCTCTTTCGACTAAACTATATTCGATCTCTTTCTTTCGAATACGCTATATTCGATAATCTCCTTTCGATTGAACTAATCGATAGCTCCTTTCCTTTAACTCTATTCGAATAAACTATATTCGACTTACTCTATTTAACTCCATTTAACTCTATTTAACTCCCTTCGAATAACTAGTATTCGATAACTCTATTAAACTCCATTCGCTTAACTCTATTTAACTACATTCGCTTAACTCTATTCAACTCCATTCGAATAACTAATATTCGATAACTCTGTTTAACTCTATTCGCTTAACTCTATTTAACTCCATTCGCTTAACTCTATTTAACTCCATTCGAATAACTAATATTCGATAACTTTATTTAACTCCATTCGCTTAACTCTATTTAACTCCATTCGCTTGACTCTAGATCGCAGCGATCACAATGGTTACGCCTAATTCCCTCAGGAAACATCCGACCGCCTTAGGCTGTTTACAGCCCTGCGAATTGCGCTAGCAGTCGTGCAAAATGGTATCTCATTTGGATTAACTCTAACTGATTAACTCTAACTGAAAACTCTAACCGATTAACTCTAACTGATTTACTCTAACTGGTTAACCCTAACTATTTAACTCTAACTGATTAACTCTAACTGTTTAACTCTGACTGGTTAACCCTAACTGTTTAACTCTAACTGGTTAACTCTAACTGATTTACTCTAACTGGTTAACCATAACTGTTTAACTCTAACTGATTAACTCTAACTGTTTAACTCTAACTGGTTAACCCTAACTGTTTAACTCTAACTGATTAACTCTAACTGATTTACTCTAACTGGTTAACTCTAACTGGTTAACTCTAATCGATTTACTCTATTCAACTAACTCGACTCGACTAACCCCTTTCGAATAACATATTCGATTAACTAACTTCGAATACAATATTCGATTAACTAACTTCGAATACCATATTCGATTAACTAACTTCGAATACCATATTCGATTAACTAACTTCGAATACCATATTCGATTAACTAACTTCGAATACCATATTCGATTAACTAACTTCGAATACCATATTCGATTAACTAATTTCGAATACCATATTCGATTTCTCCTTTTGATAACGTTTATTCATTTATGCAGATTTACTTTTTAGTAACGGTTCTTCACTTTATAAATATTCTTTTAATAACATTTTCCTTTTTATAACGGTTTCCTTTTTATAACTTCTTATTCCGTTATAAACCAATTTCCTTTTCAATTCTATTTGTAAATGGTTTACAAATATTTCTTTTTCTATTTTATTCTATTTACTAATTGTTTGCAAATATGTCCTTTTCAAATTTATTCTTAAAAATATTCTAACTCCTTAAATTCCCAGGAAAATTCGCCATAACCTCCTTTGTATTGGGAGCATCGGGAAAATCCCCAAACCCGCCACACAGGCCTTTCCATACAAAAAGGAAATGTTTTGAAATTATTTCCTTTCTAAATATCTCCTATTTATAAATATTCCATTTATAAATATTTTCTTATTTATAAATATTCAAATTTATAAATAACTCTTATTTATAAATTATTCCATTTATAAATATTTTATTTTCAACATCACTTTGAAAATCCCCTTATCAACATTTCGGTATGTTATGGTAATCAATCATATCAAATCACGATGATAAATATCGTCCAAACACATATGATCGACAATAGATTATATATCACATCATATATTGCAATATATGAATAGAATAGTAATATAAATATTGAGGAGTCCAGTTGGACCCCTCCAAACTGTTTCCCTGCATCCACAGATGTTACACCGTATAATCAACATTTATTACAGTTCAGTACGAATTATTCTGATAGACAGAATCAATATATATATATACATATATATATATATATATATATATAACGGTTTATTTATATATATATATATAATTTCAACTAACTGACTAGCAGTTCAATCAATCAACCAACACACAGCAATCAACAGATGATTAACAATTCTAAAAATACATTATAAAAATATAACTGTTCAAAGTTGGTGAGTTTTACTCACATTTGCAGTTCATCGTTAAAGAACGATAAACTGTCGTTTGATTTGAATCAAACAGTTTAATTCGCCATAAATTCAAACTAGCTCCAATCCACTCCCAGTCAGTTCCAGCGTGTAGCCACCATCCATACGATCCCAATGCAACTCACAGTTCGTCAATCTGATAATGTGTGAAATAGTTATTGCATTTACAAGGCTATACATTATTTAAATTGAATTAAACTCAATCCACTTTGAATTGGGCCTCACCAGTTAAACCTGGCCCAACTCCCACCCGTAAGAACCAAGCCAGCGCACTCATCTTCCCCAAATGTTAACAGTCGAAACCCGACATTCACACAGCAGTTTCAAAGCCATTTCCGACTTCATCGCTTGCCCCTTCCTCCTCCATTCCTCCATCGTTCAACAAATTAAGATCACCTTTGAACATCTCGCTGCTTCCTCCATCAGCGGATACCGTCCATGCCCAACTCGGTGCGCCAAATGCGACTTCGATGGTTCCTCATGCAACAGGGAATCGACGCTTTCCGTCATCGAGTCCGTCCAGATTTGTCAAACACAAGCCATTCGATCCTCTAAACCCCATCGCAACCTCAGAATCATAAATTGATGCCTCCATTTCCCGATAATTCGAACCCTAGGTCACTGTATAAATTTCCAGTGAACGCGAATCAACTTCGAACGCAGAAATACTTACACGGGATTGAAGAGCAGTCCCTGTTAAATTCGAATATACAAGTTTGGTAATTTCTAGGAATTTACATGAATTCTTTTGGATTTTTTTCTTTTCTCTCCTGCATTTTTGGCTAAGGAAAAAAGATTGGCGGCTCAGAATTTTCCTTGACCGTGAATGAGGAATTAGGTTAGGTTTGGGAAGTTAAAGATTATTTATAGTGTAAGTTTTAATATTTTTAATATTTGAATATTATATTAATATTTACTCCAACGCTGTTCGTTTTAGTCTTTAAAAATTCCTCTGTTCACATACGATATCCAAAAATTACCAAAATGGACATGCAGCTACAGTTTGACATTACGGACCCAACGAAACTGGTTTCGTCGAATTCCGACTTCGTATGCCCACACAGCGTATTTTTAACCGTCGAAATACTGACTGTTTTCACTCTAAAAATCCGTACGGCCACATAGTGACTCTAAAAATCACGAAACTTAACATCTAACAAACATTTGACATTACGGATCTAACAAAATTAGTTTCGTCGAATTCCGACTTCGTTTGCAAAAGTGGCTATTTTTAAAGCTCTAAATAGCCCATTTTAAATATATAAATATATTAAAATAAATTAAATTAAATATTAATAATTTAATATCATCGTATATATTCACATAGAATATACCGCAGCTCCTAAATATTCATATATGGATTTATAGCTCGATATTCCAAATCCATATTATATCGGTATTCAATTTATATTGAAATTCCTTTTATAAATTGTTATAAATTATAAAGGAATTCCATAGCGACTTTTCTAAAATTTGATTTGGACATAAATCAAAATATACACGACGAAATCCTGATTTTTCTGTTCCATTAGAAAACTATTATCAAATCGGTTCTGACGGTTCTTGTTTCACAGAAATCCGACTTAAAACGGACCCTGTATATTCAGTTGAAGTTCAAATCGCCAAATAGCGAACTGCAGCGCCATTTCGAGCTCGTTTATAAATATATCATAAACTATACGTTCAACTGTCGTCGATTCAATATATTCGTTAATATAATTCAACTCCAAACCGAATTATAGTTTATATACAATCCAATTCACATCGTATTGTGAATTCTACTATTTTCGACTATTTCGACATTATAATATATTATTATATTATAATTATTAATTAAATATTCAATATTATTAAATTCCAGTTATCGATATCGCCAAAACGATATTTAAATAATTAAATTAATTAATTATTCAACGGTCAGAAATGCGGGTCATTACAACATCGTAGTAAAGGAAAATTAGCTCCTGAGTTGTCATTGCATGATGATTTTATTTAGAGGATTTCAACATTACCATTTGATAAAGAAGTGTAAATCGATTACATGGTAATAAGGAGAAAATTAGCTCTTAAGTAGTCATGGCATATCAATTTTATTTAAAGGATGTAATGAGAAAGATGACTAGAGTTGAGATTGTCTAAAATAGAGAATATGAATGGTCTCTTATTCTCTTTAGTTACTTTTGAAATTGGGTACTTTATGTATAAGTTTAAGTAATATATAACATACTACGTGGCAAGTGGATAGATTCCCGCATAGCAGGATTCAGACCCACGACATCTTGCACTATATCGGAATGCCTTAGCCACTTGGACACTAGTGATTGTCATTTTCTTTAGTTATAATAATGTAAATTTCATATTAATGCTTTATAAAACAAACTAGTGTGTCAAAATTTAAATAATGCTCATATATTTAATACACATGCATATTCACATACATATGTATGCATAACAAGTAAATACAGATATTTCTTGTCGAACGCTTCATAGGTTAATCTAAATATAATTTTTCATATCAATATATAGTGGGTAGGAGTTGAAGATTTGAAAATGTTTAACTAACAAACAATATAAATTTAGCAAAAAATTTAATCTTCAACAACATATGTATGTAGCAATCATTATTCTGCCTAGATCGAACACATTATCATTTGTATACAATTAAATTGTTTTAGTGTGTATATGCGCATACATGTAATGATATATTTTCTATTACATATCTGTCATAAACTCTACAAAATAAGTAATAAGAATATACACTATTATAATTTGGATTCCCTTTTTACAGAAAATAGAAGAAATCTTGTTACATATTTAATATTATAACAATAAAAGTAGTACTCTTGATCTTTGAAAAGTTTAGCTAATTAGGTATAAAAATTATGACTAGACATACATACATGGAAATAAAGTAAACCAAGGGTAGATTGATAAATTTGTGCGATTATTTCACTAAAAAACATTTAATCATGTTGAACTTCCTCATCTCAAGGTTTACAATAAATTAATTTCTGGAAAAGGCATAGAGTTGAAGTTACCTAGTTAATCTTTTGTAACATCCCATATTTTTTTATTATTTGAACTTTAAAATGTAATAAGATATATTTACGATTTAATCATTTAATGATTTGACTGGAATTTAAAATTGTAATATTTAAAACATTAATTTATTCTGAATGGAATGAAATTAGTGAATTTGATTTTTGTAAATGAACAATAATAAATACCATTTGAATAGTGAAATGTAACAACTTTTTAATTTGAATTTAATTGTTAATTGACTCTGTTTGTGTTAATAAATTTAATTTAACTTAAAATAAATTAAATTAATGAATATTTTATTTTTTCAATTTTGTTAAAACGTAAAATTTTCAGAATAAGTCATTCTGGTTAAATTTGAATTCAAGATAAATTTTCAAAATTTGAATTCATCTTTATTTATGAATCTATACTGAATTTTGAGCATTCATCATTTTTCAATTTGTTGAAATTTAATTTAGTTTGTCTGGAATTCGCGTTTGGAAGTGTAAAAATGGATGAAAAAGGACGATGTTTGTTATATGTATACTTGTCTGAAAATAATCTATATCTTCCTTAATGTTATCACTTTGAATTTGAATAGGTGAAATTAATTTGTAAGTAAAATTATTAGTTGGCATTAAATATTTGGTAACTGTTATTCTGGTGCAAATAAAAAAAGAATCATGAAGCTGAGTGTCAACGATATATAAGTTACATTTGATTTGAAAACAATGTGTATATTCTATTTGAAATAAATTTGAGTACATAAGAAAATTGAAACCAAATAAACCTTTTGGAAGTAAATGAATTTGTATATCAAATAAAATATTATATGAATTGAATAGAAATCTAAATAATCCTTCATAAGTAAGGTTATGTTTTGTAAATTATTTGAAAATATAAGTATAGTGCATTAACTAATTTGATTGAATCAAGTTATTTTTTTGTAAATTGTTTAGTAATATAGTATGAGTATGATTAACAAACTTGATATTGAATTAAGTATTTTGAAATCTCTTAATGGTTTTGAAAAAGGATTGTCTTTTAATTCCAATAAATGAGTTCTATTATATAAATTTCATATAGAAAACAACGATTTTAAATATAATGAACGTTACGAATTTTCAAAGAATATATTCATAGAGGTAAATTGATGCTTGCCTTTATTGTAGTATATTTAAGATATACTAATGTGTGATAACTACTATTCGGGTTAATAAATTACAGATGTTAAACCATTGATGAAATACGAAATGTATATCATGAAATAAGATGACATATTTATTTTATTAAAACTGAAGAGATTGTTTGAATAAAATTTGAGCAATTGATTCTGGACAGTTTTGAAATTGATTTAAAATGTTTGAAATGGAAATGTTTTAGGTTATTTAAATATGCTAGTAATTTATATGAGAAATTTTGGAAAAATGTGTTTTCAAATGATTATCCAAAATGCTTTCGAAAGGAAATATCTGAATGGAGAACCGACTTTGTCACTAGAAAATAATTTTGATGATAGTTTTTTTTCATCATTGGAATTGTTATCGAGTTTCAAAGTGAGGGAGACCAGTATAGGTAGCTTTGCTACTTATTTGTTTGATAAATCCAATTTAATTTCTGAAATATTTTTGAATATACAAATATGAGTTTATTTGAATGATTGAAATAAAATCTAGAACTGTGTCATAAGTTTGGGCTGAGCGATATAATACTATATATTAGGACAGTCTAATATGTAGATCTTGAATAAACAACCAAGTTTGAATTCCCAACGATTGATTAAAAATTGGAATTTCCGACTAGTTGAACAAATTCTAACATTTCAAATGGAATTTAAAATTTTGAGTTATATCTCTATAAGCTCAAAAGAAATTGAATATGAATAGAAATCTTGTAATGATCCGCTATTTTTAACGAATTAAATTTCGATTTAAATTGAATTTACAATTTGAAAATATCCTACAATTTCTCGGAATGGGAATTTGGAATATGAAATACATACAGTGAGACGTTGTAGCTGTAAAAATCATCCAAAAATTTGAATGTTTATCGATCATGCAATTTTCAATGCAAGGTTGCACAGAACAGTTCGAACTTCAGCGACTGTAAAATCTTTTCGAAACCAGTTCAGGTAAACATGAAAAATATTCTATTTGTTGTCACAAACCCAATGGTCCAATCCATTTCGCGTAAATTGGAAGTTTCAAGCTCTATAAAGATATTTTTTGGTGCGAAATTTGCACCGACAAAAACCTTCCAAAACCAAAATGTCCTGTAACAACCCGTATTTCGATAACATGATTAAGACGAGAATCAAGGCAGAATTTAATTTTAAATTCTGAATCAAGTGAAACGGGCTATGTCGTTACGTTCGTCTCGGAAAAATACGCGAAATAGAGTCCGAGTTTTCGAAAATCGGAGTCCGTATGACCAAGATATGGCCTCGCGAAATTTCACGAAAAATTCCCAAATTAAAGTATACTTAATTAAGTGAAATGGGTTGCGCAGAGAAATATATATATATTGATATATATATATATATATATATAATTGAAAATTAAATAAATAAATATGCAAAAATGATCAAAACAGCGAATTAGGAGAGGGGAATAACCGAACCGGCCGATTTTTGAGGTCGACCCGAGCCTGCTGGATCGACTAGGGGTTAATCCAGGGTGTTTGGCTGTCAACCCGTGGGCCGATTCGCTCAAATGCAGATTTTGCATTTGGATGGTTCTCATGGTCCATCTTTAATCTTAAGGCCCTAGATGGTTCCTACACTTGACTTCTTCCCCAAGACATGCTTTGATGGCTTGGATTGAATCTAGGTTTAATCCTATGGCCTAAAACACTTGCCTAATCTATAAAAAGACCCTAAACCTACCCCTAAACCCTCATTATTCACTCATGTAACTAAACTATGGCCAAATTTCTACTCTCATGGCCTCCATCTCAAATCCCTAGAGCCTATGCATCCAAATCAAGTTCAAATCAAAAGATGCAAGCTTGCTACACCAAAGAGAGGCAAAATCAACGTTGCTATGCGAGTTCCATGACGATTCTTCAACAAAGGAGGCACCTTTCTTAGCCAAGATGATTCATGCTTCTTTCCCTAGGCCTAACTATGTAAGTTCTAGCTACTTTTAGATGGAAACGGTAGTTTTGATAATGACATGGGATAAAATGAGGCTAAACATGATTATGCGAACCTATATGAACCTTACCTTGCCTCTTGTGTTCATGTTTATGATTTTAGGCCATGTGAGTGACTTAATCATGCCTCTCATGCTATGCATAACCTAGTTTAACTTGCAAGTTTGGATCTTTATGCATGAAATGCTAGCATTAACCTTTAGGAACCACTTTACTTGTGAAACATTGGCTAAGACAAGATTTTGGGGCTTATGCATGTTTATGAACCCAAACCCCTTATGCTAACATGCAAGTTTGTGGCCAAATCCTTTTTGATAATATGCATGTTTGTGGCCAAATTACCTTATGACACTATGCATGTTTAGGGCCAATCTCTTTATGATGTTATGCATGTGGAAGCCAAGCCCTTTTGGCATCATGCATGTTTTGAGACCAATATGTGACATAGTATCCTTACTATGTTGACTCGCTTTGCTTGCGTTGGGAAAACACGATTTTGGGTAGCTAGATAAACATGAACATGTCGCAAAATCTTAACTTGAATATGACATGTGTTTATACTTGAAAATATGACTTGAAAGATAACATGGAAGATGACATGTAAGTATGCATAAAAGCATGAGCTTGGGAATTTACCTATTAAGTTAGGTCTACCCTGTAACGACCCGGATTTCGAGCGACTTTGGTTATCGACGTAAGCCCGATGTCGATAACCAAAACGTCGAAAAATCCTGGTAATTAGTGAAGAAATTAGAGGGTGAGGAAAGATAAGATAGAAAATTAGAATAGAAGAAGAAGAAGAACACAACATCAGAGTAACACGAATCTCACAGCGGAACGAATAAATATATTTCATAACATAACTTTGAAATACAAATCTGTACTTGCATATACATATCATTATCAAAGTACAGCACTTACAACACAGCGGAAATAACTATAGCTACATGATCCTGAAGCCTCCTGCTCCAGCTCTTCAATGTATCTGTAAAATCCCTACTACTTGACTGCCCATACAAATTTAGGCACCCAAGAGTTTAGGGAAAACAACAAAGTAAACTCCGGGTCAGTCATGGGACTGGTGTGAGTAAAACAGTTAAAAACAGTTGAACAAGTAAATGATATCTCATAAGACCACGCCGCATAACGGAACGGGTTTTTCCCTTATGAGAATCCAAAATATCTTTATATCAAAAACCTTTTGATATTATAATAATGTCTATCAACCACAGTATATATATAATCATCTAGCAGAAACGCTTTCATCTCACGTTCTACATATATAGTATACAATCAAAACCGCAAGCACGTATTGGGTAATGGATTTCCAACTATGACAAGGTATGGAATCACCTTTCGCTCGTGTACCTCTAAAGAGGAATACACTGGGTTCAACAAGAACATCTTGCAACCCGGCCACACATGACCGACCACTCATTTCGCTTGAGTGTATCGAATGTATATCACCAACAGTTGGGATCAGCAACCGTTTCCCGAATGGGACAGCATCAACAATAGATTTTTAGAAGTAAATGAAACTCTAGATCAGGTGATTATACACCCTACTTCGGTGCGACCGACTTAGCCATGCTGCCTGCCCGATTTCTGTCATTTACCGGATGATGAGGCTAGAAGCTACGCTTTATCATCATATCAGATTCACTTTGAATGCCACATCATCAAATCCATTAGATCACCGATTGACGTCCTCAACAATACGTTATGTGTTAGCTAAAAGAAGTTTCCTTCTCCGCTTCCACTCTTGGTACGGTTGGAGAAATCAATATACGTGATCGTCTGGACATACTTTGTCAGACATCCGTCCATACAAGTCATCCAGGAACAGGATGAACCGAAGGCACTATTCTGTAAATAGGATAGCCCTTGCATAACTCCGTCTTCAATTATCTTTGGCATATATGATTCGCAACGCTTATGCCAATACAGAGTGGTTCTTTGGATAATAATCCAACCGGTCTCTCCATATTAACAACGTTAAAATGGTCAAAACTTCGATAGTCTGTCATTTAACTATCGAATAAAAATAGGTGTGCAAACAATGATATTATTTCCAAATGGAAATTATATCGATCAAACATCATTTAACATTCATCTCTTTAGTTCATTAATTTACTTATCTCATGTTTCCCTACGTTCAATATTCCTTAATTTCTAAATTGGGAAAATATACGTTATTAACAAATGGAAAACATTTCCATTTCCTGTTTTCTTTATTTGAAAACATTTCTGGTTTCTTATTTGGAAAACATTTCCAAAGCTTCTTCCTTGGACTTAGACAGATGTTTTAAACAAACCATCGCGATGCCAACTCAAACCATTTCCTTTACTGCCGAACCTTAACTATCCCTTAGTTAAAACGAAGCCAATTAAGTTGGGGTAGAACTACCTCTCAGACCTTAACTGAACAACATTTCTAACTTTGAAATAGACAAAGTTCACTTTATATTCCTTTTTCTAACTTCCTTACTTAACCCTCCTTCTAATAAATCTCTATTCGATTAACCCTTATCAATTAACTCTATTGGACTAACACTATTGATTTACTCATTTCACTTAACTCCTATCGAATAAACTATATTCGATAACTCTTTTTACTTTCTATTCGAATAACTATATTCGATTAACTTATTTGCTTTAACTCTAATCGATTATCTAACATCGATTACCTCCTTTTACTTTAACACTAATCGATTAAACTAACATCGATTATCTCCCTTTCTTTTACTCTAATCGATTAAACTAACATCGATTAACTCTTTTTAACTTTATTCTCTAATCGATTAACTAACATCGATTAACTCCTTTCCTTTTACTCAAATCGACTAAACTAACATCGATTAGTTCCTTTTATTTTAACACTAATCGATTAAACTACATCGATTAGTTCCTTTTATAAACTACGTTTCTCGTTACAACTATTCCCTTTTTATAACGTTTACTTACCGTTACAAATATATCTTATTTATAACTTCTATTTACCGTTACAAATATATCCTATTTATAACTTCTATTTACCGTTACAAATATATCCTATTTATAACTTCTATTTACCGTTACAAATATATCCTATTTATAACTTCTATTTATTTCTAAATAAATATTCCTCTTCCATTTCTATTTATTTTCTAAATAAATATCCCTTTTATAAAACCGTGTTCGTTTTATAAATATTTCCTTTTATAAAATCCTGTGATTTTATAAAATTCCATTATTTCAATATACATTGAAATACTTCTTTTTACATCCCAGGGTCTTTTATGATATTTAAAATATCGAATAACAATGATCAATATCATTCCAACACCCATAATCCATAACAGATTATATAACACATCATATATCAAAATATATGAAAACAGTAAAATAAATGTTGAGGAATCCAGTCGGATTCCTCCAACCTGTCTCCCTGCATCACAGATGTTAAACAATATAGATAACATCACTTTTCAGTTCTATATGATACATTCTGTTAAACAGAATCAAATATAGAAATCAACTAACTGACTAGCAGTTCAATCAAACGGTCAACACACGGTCAACACACAGTAAATCAACCAATATCTAACAGTTCTAAAAATACAACATGAAATTATAAACTGTTCAGAGTTAGTGAGATTTACTCACATTGATCGTCATCGTTAAATAACGAAAATCGATAGTTGATCTGGGTCAGATAACTTATTTCGCTACACATTGTACCCAGCTCCAATTCACTGCAGATGAGTTCCAAAAATGTTGTCCTTGTTCATATGATACTATGGGATCTGGTTTCGCCTTCATCATTTCGGCCCACAACAGATCTGCACCCGCCTCGCTTTCTTTTCTATATTCTCGCACTCCTGCACATTACCAGGATCTTGGCCAATAATTCCTTCACACATTTCTTTTATTTCTTTTCTTTTTATTTCCTTCTGGGCTAACAACTTTGGCCCATCCACATGTTGGAGCCCATACCCATCTCTCCCTCTCTTCAGTATCTCTTCTTCTACTTGGCTGCACTACAAAGCTGCACGCAACAATGATATCGCGCCCCCTTTTACCTTACGTTGCACACTTCACTTCATCTCAAACAACATTACTCCATTCACTTAAATTCAAACAACTCTTCTTCCTCCAGACTAACATGCAGCTCCTCCTTCCTTGATATTTGGAAATCTCGCACCTAATAACCATCCATTCCCACCACTTCTGCAACCAAAAACTACCAACTCCTCCATACACAGTTCATCACAAAACCCACCGAACTCCTCACTATCCAACTCTCCTCCTTGCGCTCAACCTGGAACTCGCACCAAGTCCCCAACTCAGAAATCCCGTTCTCCTCCTTCACCATTTACCGTTGACCGCCACTTTGACTCCATCTCCTCCCCTCCTCGATCACTAACCTAGGGCGCAACCACCATCACTTGACTCAACGTCTCACCCTCCTCACGATTTGTCCACCCGAACCCAAGTTCGAGGCCCTCCCTGCTGACCGACCTGCTGCCGAACCAGTGAGTCCCTGGCGTTGCACCTCCCAAAGTAGCACCGCCTGAACAACAAAATGGCAACTCCTATTCGACGCTGTTTGGAAAACCCTAGCTTAGCTCTGCTAAAACGAGAGCAGCAGAAACGATTTTGCGGTTTAAGGCTTTCATTTGGATTTACATTGATTTTTCAAAGCTTGGAAAGAATGCTGTGTATTTGTTTTCATGTTTTCGTTGGGTTTTCATTTCAGTGAAAAGGGGAAAGTAAAGAAAGTGTCCCCTGTTGTTGCGTGCTGATATATATATATAGGCTCGGATTTTCTTCCATTACCACGGCTGGTTTCAGGTTTTCAGTTTAGGTTATAAGGGATGAAAATATCTAGATATTTTATGGAGAGAGGGATGTCCCCGTTTGAATATAAATTACCAAGTGTGTGTACTCTCTTGTTTTAGGGTGAACGTCTCCCCTTTTCAATTATATATATATAATAATTAGGTTGCTTAGGGACACACATTTGTTATATTTGGTCATGCTCCATCAAAACGTCATCATCCCAGTAGACAAATGTTTGGTATATATAGAAGTTAGGATACCCTACCATATCAAACTCCGTTCGCGTATGAACTGCTATGGACAGAAAACAAATTACGGTTGTGTCCAACGAGGTGTCACGATCCCAAAAATATAATAATACCGGTAGGTGGACTCATATTTTGAAACTTCAAAATATTGATTTCAGGGTGCGAAATACTTCAAATAAAAAGTCGCATATTTAATTAAATAAAAATTACCATATAATTCTAAAAATTAAACTATCGCTATTTCCCAAAAGAACCTTGTCTGAATTCAAACCCGATCTCTAGTTATATCGAATAAACCGATACGGTCGATAAACGATTCTATAGCGACTATTTCAAAATTTGATTTGGGCATATCTCAAAATCTACACGACGAAATCCCGATTTTTCTCTTCCACTAGAAAGATATACCCCACCAGCTCCACACGTTTCTTGTTTCACAGAAATCCGAATTAAAACGAATCCTATACATTCAGTTGAAGTTCGAATTGCCAATTTACGAACTGCAGCGCCATTTCGAGCTCGTTTATAATTATATTATAAACTATACGTTCAACTGTCGACGATTGAATATATTCGTTATTCAAATTCAATTACAAGCTGAATTAAATATCACAGATGATCCGGTTCACACTATATCGTTATTTCAGCCAATTCTGATTACTTCAGAATTAAATATATTATTTTAATTAAATATTCACCATTATTTAATTCCACGACCATTAAATTCACTAACCTACCATATATACAATTAAATAAATTAATCATAATACTCCTGCCAGTGCGGGTCATTACAATCTTCCCCACTTAAAATAATTTCGTCCTCGAAATTGCTAAAAAGTAGAGGACGACCCTATCGACTGGTTAGAACATATTTGTTCACCTCTTAACTTCAGTTTCAACTGAACCAATTTAATTTTAATTAAATTATTAATTAATTCTTATCAACGAAAATTTTCAAAAATCCTGAAAATTTTCTAATGCTTTAATCTTCGAAAAATTTCGCCAGCACCTCCTTTGTACTGGTCAATACGTCAAACTCCAACTCGCCTCTCTGGGCCATCTCCAACCCAAAAGAAAATCAAACAGCCAAGCGGCTTGCCAATTCGGCTTATCAAAATCTCATATCATACGAAATATAAACTTGTACCTTTTGTCGTGCAAATCAACTCTATTGCTTCCATATGCTATCAACTCAGCATATACAAGGGTTATCCCAATCAAATCCCAATCACTTTTATCCACAACACAACCATTCGCTTATATCCTAAGTCGAATTTTATTTCAAATTCGAGTTCCATTCTCGATTTCAAACTCTTAACTCCTCAATCCAATACCATTTTGGATTCTAATTTCACAAATCCAATCTTATTCGATTTCAATTCAACTTCAGTTACCACTTAACTGAATTTACTTTAATTCAAATCTGCTTTCACAAATTTCTGTTAAATTTGTTTTTAATTCAAACAGTCTTTCCCTGGGAGTTTTTAAATAGTTTACTCTTTTCAAAAATCTAAATTTCCTTTTGAACATCTCACTGAGCCCTTAACTAATATTCCATTAGTTAAATCACTTCTCTATTTCTTCATCAATATTTGTTAACCAAATATTTTCAATAACCATATTGGCCTTTTATGTTATTGGAAACATTTCTGAATATCGCCTTCCTTTATTTTCTAAACTTCAGAAAATACATGCTATTTAAAATTGGAAAATATTCCAATTTCTTATCTCTTTTCCGATCTCGTTTTTTTCTATACTTAGGAAATATTCTATATTCTATTTCCCAGCTTACGCTTATTTGGGTTAAAACGGATGTTGTGTAAAACATTGTTACGACAACCCAAATACTATATTCAACTAACTTTATTCAACATTGATCTTCGAGCCTGAAATCTTACTATTTATTTGTTAATAATGAAATCAATCAAGTTGGGGTATAACTACCTCTCAGACCTTGACTGAATAACATTTATAACATCAAAACAGATATGACTACTTACTCGAATAATCAATACCATACAACTACTTATTCACTTTTAAACACGTACACACTTCCTCTTTCTATTCTAACTAGATTTTATTCTAGACTTTCTTTTTGATTCTACTATTCTATTTCTAAGCTCGTTTCCTTATCGACTTCTATATATATCGATACGTTGATTCCTAACTATCAAATTATCTTAAAAATATTCTATCTCCTTGAATTCCCGGAAAAATTTGACATAACCTCCTTTGTATCAGGAGCATCGGGATATTTCAAATAGCCTCCCATGGCCCCCACCAATCCAAAAGAAAAAGAAAAAGCCAAGCGGCTTGCCGATACGGCTCATAAAATCTCATATATGAATTAAATACATACCTTTCCGTCTAGCATTCTATTTATATACCTTCATACCTTATCCATACATATCTCATATATATCCATACATTCCTAATTCATTCCAACTTAATCCAATCATTTTAACTTAGTTCGTTAAGTGATTTTCAAATTACTGGTTTGCCCATTTCACCTTTTTATTTGAATATAACATGTTCAAATATATTTTAACTTGTTAATCCACTAATTGAATTCTATTTCAATTTTTATTTGAATTTCCTATATTCAAATTCCATTTCGATTCTCTTATTTAAATTCTATACTTGAATTTCATTTCAATTCTCTTATTCAAATTCTATATTTGAATTTCGTTTCAATTCTCTTATTCAAATTCTATATTTGAATTTCGTTTCAATTTTCTTCGAATCTTCTATATTCAAATTTCAAATTCAATTCTATTTGAATCTACTTTATTCAAATTTCCTTTCAATTCTATTTGAATCCTCTACATTCAAATTTCATTTCACTTTCGATATTCAAATCCTATATTTGAAATCTCTTATATTTTCTATATCCAAACGCCATTTGAATTTCTATATTCAAATTCTATATCACTTCCATCGAATTTCATATATTCAAACTCCCTTTGAATTTCTATATTCAATTTCTATTTGAATTCTCTTTATTCAAATCCCCTTTGAATTTTCTTATTTGAATTCTATGTTTGAACTTCCTTTATTCAAATTCCTTTCAATAAGCCCCGATTTCAATTCCTTTTGAAATCGATATTTCTACCTTTGGAAAATAGATTTTCCTTTCAATTTCACACTTGTATTTTTATTTCTGAATTATCCAATGATAATTCTTTTCACTTCATTTATAAACTTCGTTTATAAAAGAACTATTTATAAACTTCGTTTATAAAGGAACTTCTCGTTTTTATTTCCTTTTAAACAAGTTAATATTTCAAATCTATTTAAAATTTCAAATTCTATTATTCAAATCCCATTTTGAAATTCAACACAACTCTTCTTTTCCAAAACAAATTCAAAACAGTATCTCTGGTAGTAATTCGTCACTTACAACTCGAAAATGAATACTGATGATGCAGCTGTCATCATCAGAATCTATTTTCCAGCGATCGAAGTGAGTTCAATACTATAAAACCATTTCTAAACATTTCCACTTTGAAATTCATTTCAAAATATAATTCACACTGCTTGTAAAACAATTTAAAATCTCCCAAGATCTTAAATTTTCCTTATTTTTAATCCAAATCCATTTACAACCACTTATCCAATTCTCCAGAGTTTTAACTTCAATTTCTGGTTTAAATTTCAGATTTAACTCATCTGATTTCACGTATTTCACTTATATGAATTATGATTGGTTATTTACATAACCATTCAATTTATAATCTTACTCGATTATAATAACAACCAATATATATCCTTATATATTCAAAATATACGTTGGGTAAACTATTTCGTTTACCCTCTTTCAAAACATACCATGACGGTTCATCGTATTCAAGTGTTTAGTAACTCCTACCGATACAGTGGATCAAACTGATCGACCAGAATTCACAAACAACTCAACCAATGGATCTCCACAATATAAAACAAATTTTTGTATCAATAACAAATACGTTCACTCGTATATATACACTCAATCTCAGTCTAGGGTATTACTAACCCTATCTCTACCGAGTCACGCCACAGAGCCAAGTAATTCTTAACTTAAGCTCTGATACCAACTGTAACGACCCGGATTTCGAGCGACTTTGGTTATCGACGTAAGCCCGATGTCGATAACCAAAACGTCGAAAAATCCTGGTAATTAGTGAAGAAATTAGAGGGTGAGGAAAGATAAGATAGAAAATTAGAATAGAAGAAGAAGAAGAACACAACATCAGAGTAACACGAATCTCACAGCGGAACGAATAAATATATTTCATAACATAACTTTGAAATACAAATCTGTACTTGCATATACATATCATTATCAAAGTACAGCACTTACAACACAGCGGAAATAACTATAGCTATATGATCCTGAAGCCTCCTGCTCTAGCTCTTCAATGTATCTGTAAAATCCCTACTACTTGACTGCCCATACAAATTTAGGCACCCAAGAGTTTAGGGAAAACAACAAAGTAAACTCCGGGTCAGTCATGGGACTGGTGTGAGTAAAACAGTTAAAAACAGTTGAACAAGTAAATGATATCTCATAAGACCACGCCGCATAACGGAACGGGTTTTTCCCTTATGAGAATCCAAAATATCTTTATATCAAAAACCTTTTGATATTATAATAATGTCTATCAACCACAGTATATATATAATCATCTAGCAGAAACGCTTTCATCTCACGTTCTACATATATAGTATACAATCAAAACCGCAAGCACGTATTGGGTAATGGATTTCCAACTATGACAAGGTATGGAATCACCTTTCGCTCGTGTACCTCTAGAGAGGAATACACTGGGTTCAACAAGAACATCTTGCAACCCGGCCACACATGACCGACCACTCATTTCGCTTGAGTGTATCGAATGTATATCACCAACAGTTGGGATCAGCAACCGTTTCCCGAATGGGACAGCATCAACAATAGATTTTTAGAAGTAAATGAAACTCTAGATCAGGTGATTATACACCCTACTTCGGTGCGACCGACTTAGCCATGCTGCCTGCCCGATTTCTGTCATTTACCGGATGATGAGGCTAGAAGCTACGCTTTATCATCATATCAGATTCACTTTGAATGCCACATCATCAAATCCATTAGATCACCGATTGACGTCCTCAACAATACGTTATGTGTTAGCTAAAAGAAGTTTCCTTCTCCGCTTCCACTCTTGGTACGGTTGGAGAAATCAATATACGTGATCGTCTGGACATACTTTGTCAGACATCCGTCCATACAAGTCATCCAGGAACAGGATGAACCGAAGGCACTATTCTGTAAATAGGATAGCCCTTGCATAACTCCGTCTTCAATTATCTTTGGCATATATGATTCGCAACGCTTATGCCAATACAGAGTGGTTCTTTGGATAATAATCCAACCGGTCTCTCCATATTAACAACGTTAAAATGGTCAAAACTTCGATAGTCTGTGATTTAACTATCGAATAAAAATAGGTGTGCAAACAATGATATTATTTCCAAATGGAAATTATATCGATCAAACATCATTTAACATTCATCTCTTTAGTTCATTAATTTACTTATCTCATGTTTCCCTACGTTCAATATTCCTTAATTTCTAAATTGGGAAAATATACGTTATTAACAAATGGAAAACATTTCCATTTCCTGTTTTCTTTATTTGAAAACATTTCTGGTTTCTTATTTGGAAAACATTTCCAAAGCTTCTTCCTTGGACTTAGACAGATGTTTTAAACAAACCATCGCGATGCCAACTCAAACCATTTCCTTTACTGCCGAACCTTAACTATCCCTTAGTTAAAACGAAGCCAATTAAGTTGGGGTAGAACTACCTCTCAGACCTTAACTGAACAACATTTCTAACTTTGAAATAGACAAAGTTCACTTTATATTCCTTTTTCTAACTTCCTTACTTAACCCTCCTTCTAATAAATCTCTATTCGATTAACCCTTATCAATTAACTCTATTGGACTAACACTATTGATTTACTCATTTCATTTAACTCCTATCGAATAAACTATATTCGATAACTCTTTTTACTTTCTATTCGAATAACTATATTCGATTAACTTATTTGCTTTAACTCTAATCGATTATCTAACATCGATTACCTCCTTTTACTTTAACACTAATCGATTAAACTAACATCGATTATCTCCCTTTCTTTTACTCTAATCGATTAAACTAACATCGATTAACTCTTTTTAACTTTATTCTCTAATCGATTAACTAACATCGATTAACTCCTTTCCTTTTACTCAAATCGACTAAACTAACATCGATTAGTTCCTTTTATTTTAACACTAATCGATTAAACTACATCGATTAGTTCCTTTTATAAACTACGTTTCTCGTTACAACTATTCCCTTTTTATAACGTTTACTTACCGTTACAAATATATCTTATTTATAACTTCTATTTACCGTTACAAATATATCCTATTTATAACTTCTATTTACCGTTACAAATATATCGTATTTATAACTTCTATTTACCGTTACAAATATATCCTATTTATAACTTCTATTTACCGTTACAAATATATCCTATTTATAACTTCTATTTATTTCTAAATAAATATTCCTCTTCCATTTCTATTTATTTTCTAAATAAATATCCCTTTTATAAAACCGTGTTCGTTTTATAAATATTTCCTTTTATAAAATCCTGTGATTTTATAAAATTCCATTATTTCAATATACATTGAAATACTTCTTTTTACATCCCAGGGTCTTTTATGATATTTAAAATATCGAATAACAATGATCAATATCATTCCAACACCCATAATCCATAACAGATTATATAACACATCATATATCAAAATATATGAAAACAGTAAAATAAATGTTGAGGAATCCAGTCGGATTCCTCCAACCTGTCTCCCTGCATCACAGATGTTAAACAATATAGATAACATCACTTTTCAGTTCTATATGATACATTCTGTTAAACAGAATCAAATATAGAAATCAACTAACTGACTAGCAGTTCAATCAAACGGTCAACACACGGTCAACACACAGTAAATCAACCAATATCTAACAGTTCTAAAAATACAACATGAAATTATAAACTGTTCAGAGTTAGTGAGATTTACTCACATTGATCGTCATCGTTAAATAACGAAAATCGATAGTTGATCTGGGTCAGATAACTTATTTCGCTACACATTGTACCCAGCTCCAATTCACTGCAGATGAGTTCCAAAAATGTTGTCCTTGTTCATATGATACTATGGGATCTGGTTTCGCCTTCATCATTTCGGCCCACAACAGATCTGCACCCGCCTCGCTTTCTTTTCTATATTCTCGCACTCCTGCACATTACCAGGATCTTGGCCAATAATTCCTTCACACATTTCTTTTATTTCTTTTCTTTTTATTTCCTTCTGGGCTAACAACTTTGGCCCATCCACATGTTGGAGCCCATACCCATCTCTCCCTCTCTTCAGTATCTCTTCTTCTACTTGGCTGCACTACAAAGCTGCACGCAACAATGATATTGCGCCCCCTTTTACCTTACGTTGCACACTTCACTTCATCTCAAACAACATTACTCCATTCACTTAAATTCAAACAACTCTTCTTCCTCCAGACTAACATGCAGCTCCTCCTTCCTTGATATTTGGAAATCTCGCACCTAATAACCATCCATTCCCACCACTTCTGCAACCAAAAACTACCAACTCCTCCATACACAGTTCATCACAAAACCCACCGAACTCCTCACTATCCAACTCTCCTCCTTGCGCTCAACCTGGAACTCGCACCAAGTCCCCAACTCAGAAATCCCGTTCTCCTCCTTCACCATTTACCGTTGACCGCCACTTTGACTCCATCTCCTCCCCTCCTCGATCACTAACCTAGGGCGCAACCACCATCACTTGACTCAACGTCTCACCCTCCTCACGATTTGTCCACCCGAACCCAAGTTCGAGGCCCTCCCTGCTGACCGACCTGCTGCCGAACCAGTGAGTCCCTGGCGTTGCACCTCCCAAAGTAGCACCGCCTGAACAACAAAATGGCAACTCCTATTCGACGCTGTTTGGAAAACCCTAGCTTAGCTCTGCTAAAACGAGAGCAGCAGAAACGATTTTGCGGTTTAAGGCTTTCATTTGGATTTACATTGATTTTTCAAAGCTTGGAAAGAATGCTGTGTATTTGTTTTCATGTTTTCGTTGGGTTTTCATTTCAGTGAAAAGGGGAAAGTAAAGAAAGTGTCCCCTGTTGTTGCGTGCTGATATATATATATAGGCTCGGATTTTCTTCCATTACCACGGCTGGTTTCAGGTTTTCAGTTTAGGTTATAAGGGATGAAAATATCTAGATATTTTATGGAGAGAGGGATGTCCCCGTTTGAATATAAATTACCAAGTGTGTGTACTCTCTTGTTTTAGGGTGAACGTCTCCCCTTTTCAATTATATATATATAATAATTAGGTTGCTTAGGGACACACATTTGTTATATTTGGTCATGCTCCATCAAAACGTCATCATCCCAGTAGACAAATGTTTGGTATATATAGAAGTTAGGATACCCTACCATATCAAACTCCGTTCGCGTATGAACTGCTATGGACAGAAAACAAATTACGGTTGTGTCCAACGAGGTGTCACGATCCCAAAAATATAATAATACCGGTAGGTGGACTCATATTTTGAAACTTCAAAATATTGATTTCAGGGTGCGAAATACTTCAAATAAAAAGTCGCATATTTAATTAAATAAAAATTACCATATAATTCTAAAAATTAAACTATCGCTATTTCCCAAAAGAACCTTGTCTGAATTCAAACCCGATCTCTAGTTATATCGAATAAACCGATACGGTCGATAAACGATTCTATGGCGACTATTTCAAAATTTGATTTGGGCATATCTCAAAATCTACACGACGAAATCCCGATTTTTCTCTTCCACTAGAAAGATATACCCCACCAGCTCCACACGTTTCTTGTTTCACAGAAATCCGAATTAAAACGAATCCTATACATTCAGTTGAAGTTCGAATTGCCAATTTACGAACTGCAGCGCCATTTCGAGCTCGTTTATAATTATATTATAAACTATACGTTCAACTGTCGACGATTGAATATATTCGTTATTCAAATTCAATTACAAGCTGAATCAAATATCACAGATGATCCGGTTCACACTATATCGTTATTTCAGCCAATTCTGATTACTTCAGAATTAAATATATTATTTAATTTATTATTTTAATTAAATATTCACCATTATTTAATTCCACGACCATTAAATTCACTAACCTACCATATATACAATTAAATAAATTAATCATAATACTCCTGCCAGTGCGGGTCATTACATACCCTTTGGGAATTTACCTATTAAGTTAGGTCTACCCAAATGCTTGAAAACTTGTAACATGTTTTGGAAACATGATGAACTTAGATAATATAAGTTTGGCCAACTCGAGGTTGGGTTGAGTTTGCAACGTAAAGCTACCCGGAACCGACCGGCCTAACTAGTAGTTGCAAACAATAGGACCCAATGTGAGAAGTTGGTCATGTCGCGCTTAAGACCCGAGGTTAGACTAGGTTGTGGTGTAAATCTACCCGGACCCGCCTGGCTTAACTAGTAACCACAACAAGGTCTAATGTGAGAGGTTGAGGGTGCATTAATTAAATTAATGCCACATAATAGGGTTAAGTTAATTTGATTAATGAGGCTTAACCAAATATGATAGGGACAAATGGGTTAAGTAATTTGATTAGGCTAATGATACTTAACAAAACATGATAAGCTTGGGTAGGTTAAGTAACTTGGTTTGCCTAATGACACTTGACCATTTTTATACGACTAGTGGACGGGATTAAGTTAACCAACACTTAATCAATCCAACACGATAACGTGATAAGGTTAAGTAAATTTTCTTAACGATACTTAACCGTATAATACAGTTAATGGATGGGGTTAAGATTAGGCTTAACTAATCTAAACATGGTAATCGGATGGGGTTAAGTTAGCCTCGACTTAATTAATCCAACTTGGTAATTTAATGGGGTTAAGTTAAACACTTAACTAATTTAACACGATGTTTTGATGAGGTTAAGTGACCTATACTTAACCAATCTAACTCGTTAATTTGATGAGGTTAAGTTAACCTATACTTAACCAATCTAACATGAAAACATGATAAGGCTAAGTCACGAATCACTTGAATATGCTTGACCGATTTGACTCGGTAATTTGACAAGATCAAGTTAATTTATATAATTAACCAATCTAAAATGATAATTAGACGAGGTTAAGTTATGGATTGCTTAATATACTTAGCCAACTTGACACATGGTTTGTAGGGTTAAGTCTTGGACTTGGATACTTAGCCAATTTTGACATGGTTTGTAGACGGGCTAAGTTATGAACTTAAGTGACACTTAACCCATTAGATAAACCCTAATTCGGAGGATTAGGTAAATAACCATAGTTAACAAGGATTATGGAAATAAGGCTAAGTGGTAAACCTTAGTTAAGGGAAACTAAGTAATAATCCTTAGTCAAGGAAATTTGGACCATTTCTTAGATAGATTAGTAACCCGATACGTTTAATTATGCGTGTAGGAGCAGGCTATCTGATTTAGATAAAGGCTCCAACGAACTGGGTAACGAAGCAGCGGCTTCGGGGAACGTGAGGATATTCTTGGGATCCCTCTGTGAGCTGCCAGGTCATTATACTAGGCTCACGAGAGGTTGAGGTCTGCGGTAGAAGAACCAAGAATATGCCTTGGTTGCTATGCGAGCGACCTAAAGACTGGGGTGGATAGCAGTGAGTCGGCGAATACATAAGGTGCCCGAGATAGCAAGTTCGTCGATCATCTACCATCTTGAGTCAAGCGTGTACGTACGGAAAGGCAGGGAACACCCAACAGACCATGATTTGCTATCTAATTATGGGTGAGGTAGGCCATAGGATGTGGGCTGGCCGGAGTGTAGTTCTCATGCAAGATCTTCTCTTGTATTGCCTTTCGCTAGTTGAGGGAGGGGTCTCGTGGGACCATAGCCACGTGTAGAAAAGCAGACCTTAGCATCTGCATCGGCAGATAAATCTAAAGCTCCCGACCGAGTCCTGTATGTCTTGTTTTGCCCTGTGACAGGACTCGGATGGCACGATGTGATACATGTGCATACAGTTATAGAAAAACGATTCACGATGAATGCGTGGGAAAAAGGGCGTGGTTGAGGGTTAGCGTAATCCCTAGTGGCCTAGGTGGTTTAACCCAAACCGAGATACGAAAGCGTGCAATAGGTAAGCGTAATCCCTAGTGGTGCTAGGTGGCGTAAGTCCTAGTAGTTCAAACGATGATTCATATGGAAGAGCCTAGCTAGAACAAGGGTGACAGTCCAAACGATTTCAAGGATAATACGACATGAGGAAGCCCGTACGAGGTACGGCAAAGGACTGAACTTATATACATGGAAAGAAACATATGATTTGAGTAACCTATATATGCGATATTAGGTTGACATGGAGCATTACACGACTTTGAGCACGGGACATTCATGGTTAACACATGACGCGGGTAGGGATACTAGTGCGAGAGGTGCAGAGCAAATATACATATTAGAACTAGGAAGAATATACACAATAGATACCGTGGGATGTTAGACGGGGTAGATACCTTGGGATAATGCACTCGATAGAAATCTGACGATGTGATACCTTGACTTATCATAACATCGTAGTTTATCATGATACCTTAGTTTACCTTGCCGCAGTAGTTCAACCGGCTACCCTGGCTTATCTATCTTGTAGTTATCCTTATGTTTACTTTCAGTTTATGCATGTCATGTTACCTTTACCTGTTTTTATACTGGAAGTAGATAGGACTTACTCAGTCTTTTTGACTGACCCGTTTTGTTTCGCCTCTTTTCTTCCGTTCCCCCCCCCCCCAGGTTTCAGGGAGGAAACAATGTTGGTTAGTTCGGACTTCTTCTGCTTGAAGGTCATCATGGATGGCTTGGACTTCTCTTGGCTATGGCTACTTTACTGTTTTACTTGGGGAATAATTTATTAAAAAGTCTTTATGCTTCTTTACTATTGCAAGACAGGTTTTGATGTACTCGGATGTAAATGGCTTTAGACCTTATTTATTCATGTTATGAAAGTTTGATTGTACTTCCGCTATTTATATATGTTCTGTCTTGTGATGTTTCTGTGCATGTTTACCAATAATGCACCTCTAAAGCTAGTGCATTCCTTTGCGAGTGACCCTAGCGGAGGCGGGGTGTTACATTTGGTATCAGAGCAGAAGGTTACTAGACTGGGCAAAAGTTTTTAAAGACCTTCTGAAAATTATTTGAAAAACCGTTTACAAAGAAGCATTTTTCAAGAAAATTTTCTTTTGAAAAGAAAAAGGCTATTCCCCAAAGGCCATTAGCATTATCCTTGATTCCTTGATCGAATCTCTTTTCCTTTCTTTCCTCCATCTGTAGTCACAGTGGTTTTGACTGCGGCTAGTGTAATGTCCCGCATTTTTATCGGTTTATATTTGAATATTTAAATCAGTTTAAATATTGAATTAATAATATAAGTGGATTTATATATTAATTAAAACGAAGTTGAACGTATAAAAATATATTCAATATAATCAAGCTCATAACGACGTTGCAGTTCGTAATTTAACGTTCTGAACTTCAACTGAGGGTACAGAAACCAGTTTAAATCGGATTTCTGCAAAACAAGAAATATGGGAATCTGTTGAACTGTATCTTTCTGACAGAAGTGAAATATTGAGATGTCGTCGTATAGTTTGCAAGATATGTCAAAATCAAATATTCAGAAAGTCGCTATGAAATCCGTTTATCGACCGTAACGGTTTATTCGATATAAGTAGATATCGGTTTCGAATTCAGACATGATTCTTTTGAGGCGTAGTGATAATTTAATTTTTAGAATTTTACTGTAATTTTAAATTAATTAAATATGCAAATTTTTATTTGGAATATTTGGCACCCTATATCGATATTTTGGGATTTCACAATATGAGTTAAACTACCGGTATTATTATATTTTTGGGGTCGTGACACCTTGCTGGACACGACTGTGTTCTTATTTCTGTTCCTAGCAACTCTGACATAAATGAAATTTACACAACATAGTACAGCAAAAAGGAAAATATATATAAATACATGACCATTGTTTTAACATGATGGAAATAAGACTTGCCAAGCTATACATAAGCTTGCCAACTGGGCCCTTGCTATTTTACAGTGTACGAATACACGTTAACTACATGTGCAAACTCAGAATGCACATGTACCTGCAAGCACAAAACAATCAAGTGAGGCTGTTACCTACAGACCTATGAAACAAGCTTTCGCATATACCAACCATTGATCAGAGTAACACGGTACACTTTCCTTCCTTCCGAAACCAGACTGATGTTCCCATACCCTCTCCTCTAAGAAAAACCGTATGACCTACCTATGGCATTGAATTGTCACTTATCTAAACGCAGACCTACCCTTTTAAACTTGGCGACAAAGGCATCAGAAACCTCATGCCTATCAGTACCACTCGCAGCTAACATTTTCGAAGTTCACATCATGAAATGAAAACTCAACACATTACTGCCATATGAACCAGCTACCCTATATCCTATCACCTGCTACTCCTTGGCAAGCAAGGCAAAGAAACCCTATAAATACGCGCAAACTTCTTCATTTTGTCGGCAACCCAAAAGAGGAAAAAACATGGCTTCTGAAACAAAGAGAAAAAAAAACGGCGTATGCATGATAGAGAGCCGAGAAGCATACTGGAGGGTGAGAGCGGGTAGTATGAAGTGTAGGTGCTGTGCGGTGATAATAACGTGAATTTTGGTGAGAAGATGGGGGGGTCTTGCCATGAACACTGAGTGGAAGGCTGTGTAGATGAGAGAAGCAGGCTGTTGGGTTGAGTGCTAGGGGTTATGCATGAGGGAGTTGCGTGTACAACATAAAAAAGGATGGAAGTTGTTGAGTGAAAAACTACAGAGCAGGAGGCGAAAGTGTATAATGATAAGGAAGTAGTATTGTTTGAGCGCGTCATTCAAGGAAATTGGTTTATATAAAAGAAATAATATAAACAAACTTTTGGACCAAAAACAAAGTGTTGAACATAGCAGTAGTCAGGAGATGCGAGAAAGGACAATAGTGTTCCGAAGATTTACTACAGGCGTAAGGAACAAAGAAGAGAAGAAATGGTGGGGGAGTAGAGAGACTGTGCACACGTGAAACAGAAGAGGCTGGTGTCTTTTCCCTATGCACCATTTAACTAATTTTGAGGTTTGGTGTCTATTTCCAATTGTCTGTCAGACACTTGTTAAATAGTTTGGTTCGCAACACTAATTCAAAGATGAGACGGGGTTGACGAGGTTGAGGGAAGAGGAAGGAGATCACAGTGAGGAGTTGTTGGCTTAATGAAAAAGCACAAAGTGAAAAAAAAAAAATGCAGCTGTGCTTATAAATGATCATGGCGGCTTTCAGGTATCGTGAGAAGGCGCAATAATCCCACGATGGGTCCGTGTGTTTGCAAGTCCAAGTGATATCGTAAATAACATAGGATCGAGGAAGAGGAGCAGTTCGAGAAGGGATGAAGGTAACCGAGTGGATTGGAACTGGTTAGAAACCATTGCAAGCTCGTTGGAAATTATATTGTCTGATCCGGTGTACTGATGCAAATCGTTATTTAACGGTTAACGCGCCAAGGTGAGTAAATTCACTAACTCTGTTTTATTTAAAATATTTTATTTATATTTTAAATAATGGTTGAATGCTGTGTGATGTTTGATTAGGTAAATTACAGTTAAATTGGTTGAAATAAACATATATCGTTGCATATGTACACATCATTGGTTGATACTGATTTGACTAATATCTGTGGATGCGGAAATCGGTTGGAGGAACTCAACCGGATTCCTAAATATTTAATTGTATTGTTGTGCACTGTTTGAACCATGTGGAATGAAAATTCAACGTTATTTCGATTAAATCGATAACGATATCGATTAAGGAAGCGGCAACAACCGACATAAATCCATCATTTGGTTAAGAAATCGATTTGCCGATTAGCGGATCGATTAAGTCAGTTATAAGAATTATATTTTTATAATTAAAGAAAAGTTTTAAATTATAATAGACGTTCTATTATAAACTGATATTTTATGATTCGTTTTTATAAAATAAATAAAAACGATTATTTGATACATTATGAAACTGTAATTATTCGTCGAGTAAATATTGAATAATTATTTTAATACAAATAGGTTAGAGAATATTATTGGATTAATTATATTAATCAAACGAGGAAAAGTAATTAAAAATTAGTTAATGAATTAACTGATGGCTTGAAGTTGATTTAATCAACTGTCTTATTGGAAATTGATTTTTTGATTAATTGGTCTTTAATTAATCTAATGATAACAACTTAGAAATAAATTGATCAAAAGTAATAAGCCTTCTTATCAATTACCTTTGAAATTAATGGAGTTTAAAAGAATTATTGAACCAAGATAATTAGTTGTGATTTATTAAATCAAGCAACTAACCTATTTTAAGTGAAAAAGAATGAACACTGTTTTACTTCAGAGATGATGGAGTTAATTACCATTTAACCATCTTAATTAAATTAATGGATTTCATTTAAGATAATATTGAACTCATAAGGAGATGATTACTTGAATTATGTATACTAATTCGAAAGGAAAGAAAGATGTCAAAGATGAAGAATGTTAATGGACTTGGTAAAGATGTTATAAGTGGAATTATATAATACAGATAAAGCGAAGAGTTAATGTCTGAAATAAATAGTTATGAACAACAGAGATTTCAAAATAAGGTTATGGTGTTATAAAACCATATTCGAAATGAAAAGCAAGACATACGGTTTGTAACGAAAAGAGATATCAAGATTTTTGTAATAAAGAGATGTCAAGAATTTGTAACGGAAAAAGGTGTTGAGATTAATTATAAAGTGGAATATAGTAGCATATTGCAAGTCTCAGAACTATAGCAGTAAAGTAACGCTGTTGACTAGGCTTAAGCGTGACTGTTATGTCAAGATTAGTTATAAAGGGATATAGCAGCGTATAGCAAGTTTGAACTGTAACGATAAATGAAACGCTGTTAACCAAACTTAAGCGTGATGTTTATATACAGTAGCACTTCCTAGGCAAGGAAAACAGCTTGGTTTGAAATTCACTTAATCAAAAGTAATAAGTAATGACGTTTGTCTAAAGAAATATAAGAACGAATGTTAAAGTGCCTGTGATTTGTGTGATATTGGTTATACAATTGGATGGATGTTGTTTTTACTTCGATAGTTAAACAACCGACTATTGAAGTGTTTTGACCATCGTTGTCTATACGGGGAGACCGGTTGGATATACTATCTGAAACCACTCCGTATAGGCATAAGCGCTGCGAGTTGATTATGCTGAAGAAAATTGAAGACGGAGTGAAGTGCAAGGGTCGTCCTGTTCAGAATGGTGCTTTCTGTTTGTCCAGACCCAGGACAACTTGTATGGATGAATGCCTGACAGCGTATTCTTAGAAGATCACCTAAGACGTTCTTTTCAAGATATTACGTCTGGTGGCGGAGAAATTCGTTTCTCTTGGCTTTTATACCCGTAATATTTTGGGAAGATCAACTAGTGATTTGACGGGTTTGATGATGTGGCATTCAAAGTGTATGGTGGCCAGATGTTCTAAAAGGTAGACGTAGCCTCAAGCTTCACAGCCGGGAAATGACAAAAATCGGGCAGGCAGCATGGCTATGTGGGTCGCTCCCATTAGGGTGTATAATCACCTATCTAGAGAAATTCCTTTTGTTTCTAAATCTATCGATTCTGCCCATTCGGGAACGGTGGTTTGAGTCCAACCGTTGGTGATATACATTCGATACACTCAAGCGAAATGAGTGGTCGGTCATGTGTGGGCCGGGTTGCAAGACGTTCTTGTTGAACCCAGGTGTATTCGCCTCTAGAGATACATCATCGGAAGGTGGTCCCATACCTTGTCATAGTTGGAATCCAATCTCCAATAAGCGCCCTGCGGGTTCTGATTTTATACTATGTATGTAGAGCGTGAGATGCAAGCGTTCTGCTATTTGGTTATTTAATTGATTAGACATTATTATAATATCACTGGATTTTGATATCAAAGTGTTTTGGGTTATAGTAAGGTAAAAGCCGTCCATGTTTATGTGTGGATTGGTCTTACTATTACTCTTTTCTTTTGAAAGGATTTTCAAAGTTAAACCGTATGGTTGAAATTTACTCACACCAGTCCCATGACTGACCCAGAGTTTATTTTGTTGTTTTCCCTAAACTCTTGGGTGCCCAAATTTGTACGGGCAGTCAAGTGTTTCAGGCTTTACAGATACACTTGGAGGAGCTTGAAGCAGGAGTCCACACTGTTGGTTATTTAGAGTTATTTCCGCTGTACCAAATGTTATTATGTACTCTGATATGGTATGTATATACAAAACAGATTTGTATTCCAAAGTTATGTTATACAATATATTTTATTCGTTCCGCTGTGAGATTAGTGTTTACTCTGATTCTGCTCAGTTGTTGTGTTCTTCTTCTTCTATTCTATTAGTTCTATCTTTTCTATCTCACCCTCTAATTTCTTTCTATTAATGATTCGGTATTTTCGATGTCTGAACAGTCGACGCTGGGTTTTGTGTCGATTTTCGGAGTCGAAAAACCTCATGTCGTTACAGCTAGTCTCTCTAGCTGCGTAAGTGTTTCCCGTACGATGGAGGTGGTTCTCGAGAGACCGTTGCAGAGTTATGCATGAAAGGATAGTAAGAACAAGGATAAAGGATACGAGCTCAGGGATAAGCAACATGTAGGTATGGCTGAGTCCTAAAAGGAGGGAGAAAGATGAACAATGAAACCCATGACGAGAGAGTACCTTTGGCATGGTGAAACGGGACGGATAGTTAAGTATCATGGAACAGGGACAAGATCATTCGGAGGGCAATAGTATGCTCTCATTTCTAGGGTACCTCAGAAGGAGGGTAACGATCTTGTTAAAGGTTTAGCTTTTCTTCTCTATCATCCTGTCGGGACTTTGTTTTGATCACCGCATCTTTTAAGTCCGCTTCGATAGTTGAGTCTCTGCACCTTAGTACTAGCGTAGTAGAGGATCCCGTTTTTGTCTCAAGTCCTATTGGAAGATCGGTCCATTTACTCATGGCTTGTTTGGATTTGAGAATGTCTATATCAAGTGTTGAGCTTGGAAATAATGCTTATGTTTATAAGTTGTGGATGGATTCTAGGGATGAAGTGGTTATCTAGTAAGGGGTGCCACTCTCGGTTTTGATAGGAGGGTAGTTAGACTCTTGACTAGCCTTGGTAATACCCTCGAAGTCTCGTGGAACCTTTTGGGTTTGGTCATGATTAGTTACCTAGAATCCCTGGATACCTCTATTGGAAATTTGAAGCCCGATCGAGTGGTGTTCACCGATAAGACGGATGGTTTATTTCACTTATGCATGGGTTATAGAAATCACCCTAGTAAGTGCGCTTGATAACCTGGTTTGCATCTGTTTACTTCCAAGAGAAAGTTCTTCTACGTGGAATACCTTATGGTACGAGGTCCGAGATTCACTAGTGAATTTTGGAAAGCTTGCATGAGATCATGAGTACGCAGTCATGTTTGCGTCAAGTATTCTAGGAAAAGGATAAGTGCAAGTGGAACGAGGGGCGACGAGGAAATGAGTTCCAACTCATGTTATGGAAACAGGAAGTAAGAAGCTGCGAAATCGTGAAGTAAAAAGGGGCGGTCAAGGCACGATGGAACTAAGCTCAAGGTAATGCGACTCAGGAGACTGAAGACTAAATACGCGCATGATATCTCTTTTTGGGAATTTATCCTCGATCCCTGTTTTTCTGTTGAACTTGCTTGTAGGCTATCTTTTATGGACATCCTCTCGGTCCTGTCTCTGTTACAAACCCCGTACGGAGTTTGTTTTGTTTATCTTCTCGACCCTGTTTCAGGGAATCTTAGGTAGAACCCTATGGATGTAAACATGTATTTGAAACATGTTATGGTTGATATGGTTGCAAGTGGTTGCTCGTGGATGCGCGAATTTACATTAGATATTAGCTCGACTCGGTCACATTTCATATTGCATATGCACGAGTATTTATACTTGTTTATGGATGAAATCGAATGTATTATCATGCGGTTGTCGCATATGAATGAATGATTGTGCACGCATATAGTATCTATATGACTAGGACTATTTGCATACATATTGGATTCATGGCACTATACATATTTTTGCATTAGAAAGATTATCCAGGCCTGATCATTAGCATTAGCTAAGGAACATGTACACACACGTTTTGCATATATTCATACAACATTAGAAATCATCTAAGGACAATGGTTGCTTGTGGATGATGTTTTGAGTAGATGGATGATGGACGGTAGGATATGTTCTTCCTAACTTGGAGATTTCGGGGACGAAATCCTAAAAGGTGGGGAGAATGTAACAACCCGTATTTCGATAACATGATTAAGACGAGAATCAAGGCAGAATTTAATTTTAAATTTTGAATCAAGTGAAACGGGCTATGCCGTTGCGTTCGTCTCGGAAAAATACGCGAAATAGAGTCCGAGTTTTCGAAAATCGGAGTCCGTATGACCAAGATATGGCCTCGCGAAATTTCACGAAAAATTCCCAAATTAAAGTATACTTAATTAAGTGAAATGGGTTGCGCAGAGAAATATATATATATTGATATATATATATATATATATAATTGAAAATTAAATAAATAAATATGCAAAAATGTTCAAAACAGCGAATTAGGAGAGGGGAATAACCGAACCGGCCGATTTTTGAGGTCGACCCGAGCTCGCTGGGTCGACTAGGGGTTAATCCAGGGTGTTTGGCTGTCAACCCGTGGACCGATTCGCTCAAATGCAGATTTTGCATTTGGATGGTTCTCATGGTCCATCTTTAATCTTAAGGCCCTAGATGGTTCCTACACTTGACTTCTTCCCCAAGACATGCTTTGATGGCTTGGATTGAATCTAGGTTTAATCCTATGGCCTAAAACACTTGCCTAATCTATAAAAAGACCCTAAACCTACCCCTAAACCCTCATTATTCACTCATGTAACTAAACTATGGCCAAATTTCTACTCTCATGGCCTCCATCTCAAATCCCTAGAGCCTATGCATCCAAATCAAGTTCAAATCAAAAGATGCAAGCTTGCTACACCAAAGAGAGGCAAAATCAACGTTGCTATGCGAGTTCCATGACGATTCTTCAACAAAGGAGGCACCTTTCTTAGCCAAGATGATTCATGCTTCTTTCCCTAGGCCTAACTATGTAAGTTCTAGCTACTTTTAGATGGAAACGATAGTTTTGATAATGACATGGGATAAAATGAGGCTAAACATGATTATGCGAACCTATATGAACCTTACCTTGCCTCTTGTGTTCATGTTTATGATTTTAGGCCATGTGAGTGACTTAATCATGCCTCTCATGCTATGCATAACCTAGTTTAACTTGCAAGTTTGGATCTTTATGCATGAAATGCTAGCATGAACCTTTAGGAACCACTTTACTTGTGAAACATTGGCTAAGACAAGATTTTGAGGCTTATGCATGTTTATGAACCCAAACCCCTTATGCTAACATGCAAGTTTGTGGCCAAACCCTTTTTGATAATATGCATGTTTGTGGCCAAATTACCTTATGACACTATGCATGTTTAGGGCCAATCTCTTTATGATGTTATGCATGTGGAAGCCAAGCCCTTTTGGCATCATGCATGTTTTGAGACCAATATGTGACATAGTATCCTTACTATGTTGACTCGCTTTGCTTGCGTTGGGAAAACACGATTTTGGGTAGCTAGATAAACATGAACTTGTCGCAAAATCTTAACTTGAATATGACATGTGTTTATACTTGAAAATATGACTTGAAAGATAACATGGAAGATGACATGTAAGTATGCATAAAAGCATGAGCTTGGGAATTTACCTATTAAGTTAGGTCTACCCTTTGGGAATTTACCTATTAAGTTAGGTCTACCCAAATGCTTGAAAACTTGTAACATGTTTTGGAAACATGATGAACTTAGATAATATAAGTGTGGCCAACTCGAGGTTGGGTTGAGTTTGCAACGTAAAGCTACCCGGAACCGACCGGCCTAACTAGTAGTTTCAAACAATAGGACCCAATGTGAGAAGTTGGTCATGTCGCGCTTAAGACCCGAGGTTAGACTAGGTTGTGGTGTAAATCTACCCGGACCCGCCCGGCTTAACTAGTAAGCACAACAAGGTCTAATGTGAGAGGTTGAGGGTGCATTAATTAAATTAATGCCACATAATAGGGTTAAGTTAATTTGATTAATGAGGCTTAACCAAATATGATAGGGACAAATGGGTTAAGTAATTTGATTAGGCTAATGATACTTAACAAAACATGATAAGCTTGGGTAGGTTAAGTAACTTGGTTTCTGTGAAGACCCGCAACTTCCCCGTAAAGGAAAGCGTCGGATAGTTCGAGAACAAACCACAACAGAACGCATACAGAAGAACATTTCATTGTATATCACAACAATGCATCAGATTACAAGAATATACAGAGTATAAATGAATATTACATAGAAATATCAGAGATTTAAATTACATTTAAATACATAGCAGCGGAAAATAATACAATACACAACTAGAAGAGATATACGGATACAAAGCTTTCCGGATATCATTCCAGCTGTAAACCAGGATCCTGTGAATATAAATCTGCAAAACCAAAACTACTAGCTGCCCGTGTCAAAATAAGGGCACCCAGAGTTTAGGTTAAAACAATAAACTCCAGGTCAGTCATGTGACTGGTGTGAGAACTAAAACAGTTATTAATCTTTATTTTAAATCATTAGGTAAATCAAGGGACCACGCCGTATAATACGGAACGGGTTTCCTCCCAAGAATACCAGTGCATGAAACAAACAGCGCAATGCTAAATAAAGAAAAATGAAGCTGTTATAAGACCCAGGTCCTATCACACAATGCAACGCAAGCCGGGGGATAGGGTTTTCCCTTATAACAGCCAAAGAATGCTTGATACGTTTAAAACAAATCATTTGATACTATTATAAGTGCATAGTGTATAGAACAACTTCAAATCATAAGTATCAATCATAGGCGGCATGAGCGTCCCATGCCACTATGTCGCCATATATAGGTTTACAAATAAAACCGCAAAGTCACGTATTTGGAAATTGGATTTCCGTCTATGAACCGAGGCAAAAGATAGTCCTCAACCGATTCGTGACTCTCTAGCCCGAGCCACAGGTCAGAGCTCGAGTGACCTTGGAGCGACAGGGCCGGTCCACCGATGTGGATTAAACTTAAACCCTGAACACTACGTCTCCCCACCCTATGGGGTGTAAGTCTGGTCCGTCAGCCGACCAGAATGCATTCGGCCGAAACCGATATAACCGAGGCGCCTCGCAACAGCAACAACCACATAAGTCAAACTCGTCAGGGCGTGTAAAACCACTGACGCCACTTCTAACTAGAAAGAAACGCATGCCCTCCCTGAGGTCCGTCTCCCGTTTTTGATTCATACCGGGTGTGAAACTCGCGAATCAAACGTTACACGAAGCTACGCCACAAAGGCCGTGCTTCGATCATCAACCACAAGACTTTGCTTTTCAACAGAAGCCTCGATCAATTGCCACTTAGGCATGCCACACAGGCAATTCACTCCATGCGTTTGATATCCATCAATATATAACCCCTGAGCTCGTACGTCTCAGAGAAGGGCGTTAAGCAAGAGAATAAATTCTCCGCCGCCAAACAGATATATATTTAATAGAGATCAATCGCACGGACTAAAATCCAATGTCAGACACACAGTCCATTTACAAGTCCGTTCTGGGTCTGAACGAAACCGGAGGCACCTAGTACCTCGCATATCCATCGATCTCCAAGTACGTCTGGACGATCACCAACTGTTTCCATCTTCTTGGGTGTACAGCCCAATCAAGATCATCAGTTATCACCCAAACGACGTGAAGACTTCCGGTCTTCGACCATCGTCTTCATCTTCGACTTATCGTCGTATCAGTTATTCAGAATGGGATAAACCCGGTCTTTCCGAATAACTCGCGTATATTTTAAATAAGTGCTACACAAACACAACATACGCCTCATTCCAATTCATTAGTCACTAACCGTAAATTAATCAAGAGAATAATTCCCCAAATATTAACCCCGAAGGCCGAAACCAACATCAGATCAATATCCAGAAAACCCTTCTGCTTGGCTAACCGACAGTTAGTTTCTAAATTTCACGTTCAAATCTAATTAAAGATTTAACTATCGCCTGGAGCAAAACTGGTGATACTCCATTCTCGATCTTTTCAATCTAATTAAAGATTCATTAAAACTCCACTTAGTTTTAATCATTATCTGGGTTAAAGAATCAGTGTCATTTAAAACACGATTCACGATAAACCCAAAATCCCATTCCATTAATTATCGGGTTAAAGAACAAGTGTTATTTAAAACACTGTTCACGATAAACCCAAAAATCAATACCAATTCAATTCCAATTAAATATCATTTAATTGGTACACTTCATTAAATCTAAATAAAAAGATTTAATCTTTTCTCAACTGGGTTCAAGAACAGTGTTAGTGAAGACACCATTCACGACAAACCCAAATCACATTCGATTAATTATCGGGTTAAAGAACAAGTGTTATTTAAAACACTGTTCACGATAAACCCAAAAATCAATACCAATTTAAGTCCAATTAAATATCATTTAATTGGTACACTTCATTAAATCTAAATAAAAAGATTTAATCTTTTCTCAACTGGGTTCAAGAACAGTGTTAGTGAAGACACCATTCACGACAAACCCAAATCACATTCGATATTCAATACAAGGCTCTGAATAGAAAATATATCGGCTTATATTCAATATCGAATTCTACGACTAACAAATGTCGTATTGGAAATAACGATATAAATATATATCTTTCAAATTTCCATAACAACACCTGTATAATCACGAATTCCAACATCGAAATATTCCGAAGACAATTTCGATTCAAATCCACTCCAATGCAATCATTGGAAATTTTGGTTATTTTCAAAACCATTTCAAATTCAATTTATTTATTTAAAAATAAATAGAATTATAATTCTAGTTCAAAACTAGTTCATTTCGATAAAAATCTATTTTTATCTTTTCAAATATGGAGTTTTTCATCCCAAACTTTCACAAATCATTTCTTATGATTTTACACAAATTATTACTATTTTTAATAATTTTATCAAGGCCCGTACAGTCGATTTCCAACAACGGCCATCGAACTGCACTTACAACGACCTTTTTCGAATTTGATTTGGACGTATCTCCAAATCCAACCGTTAGATTTCAAATTTCTAACATTCATTAGAAAGCTCTTTTCGATACGAACCCAACGGTTCCGGTTTTAGGAGAATCCGACGGTCGGATCTCCCGTAATGTCCGTTTGAAATAAATGGTCGAAATTCACGAACTGCCGCGGCGCGGCGCGTTCTATTCAGGCCATTATATTATATATATAATATATATAATATATACTTCGTCGATTTCTATTTAAAACGAATTATATAAATAGTTTTAAAATTCGTTTCAAAATCTATTTCAACTTCCATTTCAATTCAAGGCAAAATTGAATTCTTCTTTATAAATTCGTTTTAAAATTCATTTCTATTCAATTCAAATTTCAATTCAATTTGAATTCATATTCAATTCAATTCATTTCGAAATCGTTTTCAATTTATTTCGAAATCGTTTTCAATTTAATTCATTTCGAAATCGTTTTCAATTCAATTCATTTCGAAATCGTTTTCAATTCAATTCATTTTGAAATCGTTTTCAATTCAATTCATTTCGAAATCGTTTTCAATTCAATTCATTTCGAAATCGTTTTCAATTCAATTCATTTCGAAATCGTTTTCAATTCAATTCATTTCGAAATCGTTTTCAATTCAATTTATTTCGAAATCGTTTTCAATTCAATTCATTTTGAAATATTCGATTTCGAGATTACTTTTCAATATTCATTTTAAAATGAATAAAATCGATATAAATATCGTTTACGTCAAAATGGCGCCAATCTAATCAACACGGCTTCATAAATTTCTATTTTCAAATATTCTATTTCAAATATTTCCTATTATCAAAATATTTGTTATTATCAAAATATTCTTTATTTTCACGATTGGAATGAGGCCCAATCAATTACCATATAAAATTAATTATATGGATTTTCATACAACACATGTATATAATAACATTGAAAATAATCAACCATCAACCAAAGTGCACTACACTGTATAAGCATCAAATATAGATATTCAACGCTTATAACAGCCTGTCAATCAATCGATCGACATATTTAATCAATCAGGATGAGTGAAATTCATATTTCATCCCAACACCCGTGTGGGGTTTCAAACAATCAAACACAGATTTTAGTTGTGCAGTTGGGCGATGTGTAAAATTTATCGTCCCAATCAATGTCATTCAAATAAGTGTACATAAACAAACCATCTGGTTTGTAAATGAATATTTATTTATTCACTTCACTCTTTTCATATTCACGTTAAAAATTATATTTTTAACGATAAAACATTTTATTTCAACCTATGAATTTCTATTCAATTCATTTTTTCAATAAAATGATATTTTTATTTTTCTAACATGTTTTAGAAAATTTCGGCGGCATAACGGCACGATACCAGAAACGGGACAAGGCCTAGCCTTATCCCCGGTCTAGTGAAGGCCCACGCCATTCACATATCAATCAAATTCACTTTCGTTATGCAAACCACAAAATTTGGAGTAAGGGTCTAACCTAGCCTTACTCCTTCGCCTTATAACGGCGCACGTCTAATCCTAACCAATTTATCGATTCGATTTTTCACACCACAAACCACATTCAAACCAATATCACAATCAATAACCAAACAGCCAAACAAACAAGTCCATGGTCTGTGGACGATTGTGTCGGGTGCTACTAAACACCGTCTGCATCCTAGTATATATATATAACTAGAAAAGTAAATTGAAAGGTGAGAAATTCTCACATATAGCTATCCTAGCTCCCCGGCACTTCTAACGCAGGAAATCTTCGCCAACTCGCCTTTTTATCGCCTTTGTTGCCCGTAGCCACTACATATATAAAAATCGAATTTTTATTTCAAAGTTCAATATATAAAAATCGAATTTTTATTTCAAAGTTCAATATATAAAAATCGAATTTTTATTTCAAAGTTCAATATATAAAAATCGAATTTTTATTTCTCTACTCATATCAAAATATCGTCTTTTCATATTTAAAAATATCGCCTTCTCATATTTAAAAATATGATCTTTTCTATTCTAAAAATCTGATCTTTCTAACCCAGTTCAAATCTTTTCTTTTTAAAATCTAAATCTTTAATCAGTTTTTAAATGCTAATAGAAAAATCAAAACAGTTTTAAATTACTAATTAAAAATAAAAACAGTTTTAAATTACTTATTTAAAATTCAGTTTTATTTCTCCTCAAATCAGTTTTTGATTTCTTTTAAAAACAGTTTTTAAATTATTTTTCAAAACAGTTTTTATAACTTACTTCTTTTAAAAATTCTGTTTTAAAAACTTAAAACAAAAATCAGTTTTCTATATTCAAAAATTCAGTTTTTAAATTCTTAAAAATCCAGTTTTTAACTTTAAAGTAAAAATCAGTTTTACTGTTTATATAAAATGAAAATAAAATAAATGAAATAAAATAAATAAAAAAAATAAAATAATAAAAAAAAACTTACAGTAGAAATCTCGAAAAGGGAGGGGGAGGCTTTCCGCGGCTGTCCAAGGTGGCGGAGGGGGCGCGTCGCGTTTCTGAAACGAGGAGGGGGCTTCGGTCGGCTCGCGATGCTTGGGGTCTTCGGGGTGAGGGCGCTGGGAGGAGGAGGGGCTGAGGGGGTCGGAGCTTCTCGTCGGAGGAGGGCGCGTCGCCCCTGACGGCGGCGAAACCCTGGGGGGGGCGATCGCCTTTTCCCCCCTTTTCTTTTTTTTTTCTGAAATGTTTTTGTCGATTAAACGGGGGGGGGGGGGGGCCAGAGGGAAATAAGGGGGAGAAAGGAAATATATAATTTTTTTTTTTTATTTAATTTTTCAAAAGGGTTGACTTTTACATACGACCTCGAAACGAGGCCCACCGCCTGTCGTCCATAGCGTTTCACCCCCATTCCGAACACAATGGGATATGTACCGCAAGCTGATTTGATTGTTACAATCAGTTTCCGTAAAATTTACATTTAAATCATTATATTGAATTTTAAACGTACATTTCAAATTACCGGGGCCACATACTAACTAGAAAAATTCCAAAAAAATATTTTCTAGCTTCGTATTGACGATACGGTCCTAACGAAACTAGTTTCATCGAATTCTGAGACCGTTAGAAAAATGGCCAATTTCCAGTCGATTAAAATCAACTGAAACTGGTCAAACGCGTTTTCCTTCGCCACGCTCACATATTGATTCGAAAAATTATGCTATTTGGAACCTAGCAATCATTCGACATCACGGACCCAACAAAAGTGGTTTCGTCGAAATCCGAGGTCGTTTGCAAAATGTCCATTTTTAAGGGCCTGAATTCCATAGCGACTATTCAGAATTTTCAACTGGACATATCTTATCATTTCTAAGATGAAATCCCAGTTTGTTAACTTCGTTACAAAGATATAGTTATACAGATTCAAATATTTCTTGTTTCGTTCAATTCTGACTTATATTGAATTCTGTATATTCATTTAAAATTAGAAATCGAATTTTCGAACTACCGCGCCATTTTCAATTCCTTTTATATTTATATATAAATATTTATATTCTAACGACGACGCGTATAATATATACGTTCGAATTATATTCAAAATAGATTTCACGTCGATATTATTTAAAATAATCTATTTTAAATAATCAAAATTCGCTAAAATTGCCAAAATAAAAATTTCAAACTGGCTCGCATTTTACGGGTTGTTACAATCTCCCCCACTTAAAACTTTTCGTCCCCGAAAAGGAACAAAGTCGAAAGTGGTTTGATCATTCAACTCTACGCTCGATCTGACTTCCATTCTCCAACTCTTTAGTTTCTGAGAATTTCCAAAATCTCAAAAATTTGGCTAACACCCAAAATTTTTGAAAATTTTTGCCATAACCTCCCCTGCACCGGGAGCATCGGGGAATTTCAAATAGCTTCCCCGGTCCTTCAGATCTCAAAAAGAAAAAGAAAAAGCCAAGCGGCTAGCCAATAGGCTCACAAAATCATCATCACCCAAACAAAACAGGAAATTATGTAGTAAACATGTACCTATTTGTCGGGCAAACAAATTTTATTCTCTGGCTCTAGCCTCCTTGCTATGACCTGTTCAAGGTAAGTACATATATGCAAGCAAATGCGACCAATTTTCAATATAGTTCAATATTCGATCAAATTAGGCATATTGGTTCAAAATTATCAAACAACTAAACAAACAACACAAACATCAATCAATTAGTGAATTAGAGTTTCAAATTCATAATTTTGATATATATACAAAAATCATGTTTTTGATACCAAATCACAACAATAGGCCCTATCTAATTTTGGTTCTCACACCAGTCTAATGGAAATATATAGAAAATCGCACCTTCGAAACACGAACATAAGTTCGGATGATGATCGATCAATCATCAGAACCATCTCCGGGCGTCTAGAATGTGATTCTATATCTATCCAGTATATTAAAACTTCGAATATACGTTTGCAAGGCGTATATGCAAATTCTTTATATACTGAATTGTCCACATCAATATAAATAATCAAATACGAATAATTGATTTTAAATTTTCAAAACAAAATTTGTTTTCATTTTCAAAAATATACTCTTCACACTCGTTCTAGGATACTACCGATCCTATCTCTAACGAGTCATTCTAATTGGATATTACTAATCCAATATCTGATGAATTCTTTCGTATGGTTCTAATGTGCCTTGTTCTCTGCTTTGTAAACCAAAGCTCTGATACCAACTGTGAAGACCCGCAACTTCCCCGTAAAGGAAAGCGTCGGATAGTTCGAGAACAAACCACAACAGAACGCATACAGAAGAACATTTCATTGTATATCACAACAATGCATCAGATTACAAGAATATACAGAGTATAAATGAATATTACATAGAAATATCAGAGATTTAAATTACATTTAAATACATAGCAGCGGAAAATAATACAATACACAACTAGAAGAGATATACGGATACAAAGCTTTCCGGATATCATTCCAGCTGTAAACCAGGATCCTGTGAATATAAATCTGCAAAACCAAAACTACTAGCTGCCCGTGTCAAAATAAGGGCACCCAGAGTTTAGGTTAAAACAATAAACTCCAGTTCAGTCATGTGACTGGTGTGAGAACTAAAACAGTTATTAATCTTTATTTTAAATCATTAGGTAAATCAAGGGACCACGCCGTATAATACGGAACGGGTTTCCTCCCAAGAATACCAGTGCATGAAACAAACAGCGCAATGCTAAATAAAGAAAAATGAAGCTGTTATAAGACCCAGGTCCTATCACACAATGCAACGCAAGCCGGGGGATAGGGTTTTCCCTTATAACAGCCAAAGAATGCTTGATACGTTTAAAACAAATCATTTGATACTATTATAAGTGCATAGTGTATAGAACAACTTCAAATCATAAGTATCAATCATAGGCGGCATGAGCGTCCCATGCCACTATGTCGCCATATATAGGTTTACAAATAAAACCGCAAAGTCACGTATTTGGAAATTGGATTTCCGTCTATGAACCGAGGCAAAAGATAGTCCTCAACCGATTCGTGACTCTCTAGCCCGAGCCACAGGTCAGAGCTCGAGTGACCTTGGAGCGACAGGGCCGGTCCACCGATGTGGATTAAACTTAAACCCTGAACACTACGTGTCCCCACCCTATGGGGTGTAAGTCTGGTCCGTCAGCCGACCAGAATGCATTCGGCCGAAACCGATATAACCGAGGCGCCTCGCAACAGCAACAACCACATAAGTCAAACTCGTCAGGGCGTGTAAAACCACTGACGCCACTTCTAACTAGAAAGAAACGCATGCCCTCCCTGAGGTCCGTCTCCCGTTTTTGATTCATACCGGGTGTGAAACTCGCGAATCAAACGTTACACGAAGCTACGCCACAAAGGCCGTGCTTCGATCATCAACCACAAGACTTTGCTTTTCAACAGAAGCCTCGATCAATTGCCACTTAGGCATGCCACACAGGCAATTCACTCCATGCGTTTGATATCCATCAATATATAACCCCTGAGCTCGTACGTCTCAGAGAAGGGCGTTAAGCAAGAGAATAAATTCTCCGCCGCCAAACAGATATATATTTAATAGAGATCAATCGCACGGACTAAAATCCAATGTCAGACACACAGTCCATTTACAAGTCCGTTCTGGGTCTGAACGAAACCGGAGGCACCTAGTACCTCGCATATCCATCGATCTCCAAGTACGTCTGGACGATCACCAACTGTTTCCATCTTCTTGGGTGTACAGCCCAATCAAGATCATCAGTTATCACCCAAACGACGTGAAGACTTCCGGTCTTCGACCATCGTCTTCATCTTCGACTTATCGTCGTATCAGTTATTCAGAATGGGATAAACCCGGTCTTTCCGAATAACTCGCGTATATTTTAAATAAGTGCTACACAAACACAACATACGCCTCATTCCAATTCATTAGTCACTAACCGTAAATTAATCAAGAGAATAATTCCCCAAATATTAACCCCGAAGGCCGAAACCAACATCAGATCAATATCCAGAAAACCCTTTTGCTTGGCTAACCGACAGTTAGTTTCTAAATTTCACGTTCAAATCTAATTAAAGATTTAACTATCGCCTGGAGCAAAACTGGTGATACTCCATTCTCGATCTTTTCAATCTAATTAAAGATTCATTAAAACTCCACTTAGTTTTAATCATTATCTGGGTTAAAGAATCAGTGTCATTTAAAACACGATTCACGATAAACCCAAAATCCCATTCCATTAATTATCGGGTTAAAGAACAAGTGTTATTTAAAACACTGTTCACGATAAACCCAAAAATCAATACCAATTCAATTCCAATTAAATATCATTTAATTGGTACACTTCATTAAATCTAAATAAAAAGATTTAATCTTTTCTCAACTGGGTTCAAGAACAGTGTTAGTGAAGACACCATTCACGACAAACCCAAATCACATTCGATTAATTATCGGGTTAAAGAACAAGTGTTATTTAAAACACTGTTCACGATAAACCCAAAAATCAATACCAATTTAAGTCCAATTAAATATCATTTAATTGGTACACTTCATTAAATCTAAATAAAAAGATTTAATCTTTTCTCAACTGGGTTCAAGAACAGTGTTAGTGAAGACACCATTCACGACAAACCCAAATCACATTCGATATTCAATACAAGGCTCTGAATAGAAAATATATCGGCTTATATTCAATATCGAATTCTACGACTAACAAATGTCGTATTGGAAATAACGATATAAATATATATCTTTCAAATTTCCATAACAACACCTGTATAATCACGAATTCCAACATCGAAATATTCCGAAGACAATTTCGATTCAAATCCACTCCAATGCAATCATTGGAAATTTTGGTTATTTTCAAAACCATTTCAAATTCAATTTATTTATTTAAAAATAAATAGAATTATAATTCTAGTTCAAAACTAGTTCATTTCGATAAAAATCTATTTTTATCTTTTCAAATATGGAGTTTTTCATCCCAAACTTTCACAAATCATTTCTTATGATTTTACACAAATTATTACTATTTTTAATAATTTTATCAAGGCCCGTACAGTCGATTTCCAACAACGGCCATCGAACTGCACTTACAACGACCTTTTTCGAATTTGATTTGGACGTATCTCCAAATCCAACCGTTAGATTTCAAATTTCTAACATTCATTAGAAAGCTCTTTTCGTTACGAACCCAACGGTTCCGGTTTTAGGAGAATCCGACGGTCGGATCTCCCGTAATGTCCGTTTGAAATAAATGGTCGAAATTCACGAACTGCCGCGGCGCGGCGCGTTCTATTCAGGCCATTATATTATATATATAATATATATAATATATACTTCGTCGATTTCTATTTAAAACGAATTATATAAATAGTTTTAAAATTCGTTTCAAAATCTATTTCAACTTCCATTTCAATTCAAGGCAAAATTGAATTCTTCTTTATAAATTCGTTTTAAAATTCATTTCTATTCAATTCAAATTTCAATTCAATTTGAATTCATATTCAATTCAATTCATTTCGAAATCGTTTTCAATTTATTTCGAAATCGTTTTCAATTTAATTCATTTCGAAATCGTTTTCAATTCAATTCATTTCGAAATTGTTTTCAATTCAATTCATTTTGAAATCGTTTTCAATTCAATTCATTTCGAAATCGTTTTCAATTCAATTCATTTCGAAATCGTTTTCAATTCAATTCATTTCGAAATCGTTTTCAATTCAATTCATTTCGAAATCGTTTTCAATTCAATTTATTTCGAAATCGTTTTCAATTCAATTCATTTTGAAATATTCGATTTCGAGATTACTTTTCAATATTCATTTTAAAATGAATAAAATCGATATAAATATCGTTTACGTCAAAATGGCGCCAATCTAATCAACACGGCTTCATAAATTTCTATTTTCAAATATTCTATTTCAAATATTTCCTATTATCAAAATATTTGTTATTATCAAAATATTCTTTATTTTCACGATTGGAATGAGGCCCAATCAATTACCATATAAAATTAATTATATGGATTTTCATACAACACATGTATATAATAACATTGAAAATAATCAACCATCAACCAAAGTGCACTACACTGTATAAGCATCAAATATAGATATTCAACGCTTATAACAGCCTGTCAATCAATCGATCGACATATTTAATCAATCAGGATGAGTGAAATTCATATTTCATCCCAACACCCGTGTGGGGTTTCAAACAATCAAACACAGATTTTAGTTGTGCAGTTGGGCGATGTGTAAAATTTATCGTCCCAATCAATGTCATTCAAATAAGTGTACATAAACAAACCATCTGGTTTGTAAATGAATATTTATTTATTCACTTCACTCTTTTCATATTCACGTTAAAAATTATATTTTTAACGATAAAACATTTTATTTCAACCTATGAATTTCTATTCAATTCATTTTTTCAATAAAATGATATTTTTATTTTTCTAACATGTTTTAGAAAATTTCGGCGGCATAACGGCACGATACCAGAAACGGGACAAGGCCTAGCCTTATCCCCGGTCTAGTGAAGGCCCACGCCATTCACATATCAATCAAATTCACTTTCGTTATGCAAACCACAAAATTTGGAGTAAGGGTCTAACCTAGCCTTACTCCTTCGCCTTATAACGGCGCACGTCTAATCCTAACCAATTTATCGATTCGATTTTTCACACCACAAACCACATTCAAACCAATATCACAATCAATAACCAAACAGCCAAACAAACAAGTCCATGGTCTGTGGACGATTGTGTCGGGTGCTACTAAACACCGTCTGCATCCTAGTATATATATATAACTAGAAAAGTAAATTGAAAGGTGAGAAATTCTCACATATAGCTATCCTAGCTCCCCGGCACTTCTAACGCAGGAAATCTTCGCCAACTCGCCTTTTTATCGCCTTTGTTGCCCGTAGCCACTACATATATAAAAATCGAATTTTTATTTCAAAGTTCAATATATAAAAATCGAATTTTTATTTCAAAGTTCAATATATAAAAATCGAAATTTTATTTCAAAGTTCAATATATAAAAATCGAATTTTTATTTCTCTACTCATATCAAAATATCGTCTTTTCATATTTAAAAATATCGCCTTCTCATATTTAAAAATATGATCTTTTCTATTCTAAAAATCTGATCTTTCTAACCCAGTTCAAATCTTTTCTTTTTAAAATCTAAATCTTTAATCAGTTTTTAAATGCTAATAGAAAAATCAAAACAGTTTTAAATTACTAATTAAAAATAAAAACAGTTTTAAATTACTTATTTAAAATTCAGTTTTATTTCTCCTCAAATCAGTTTTTGATTTCTTTTAAAAACAGTTTTTAAATTATTTTTCAAAACAGTTTTTATAACTTACTTCTTTTAAAAATTCTGTTTTAAAAACTTAAAACAAAAATCAGTTTTCTATATTCAAAAATTCAGTTTTTAAATTCTTAAAAATCCAGTTTTTAACTTTAAAGTAAAAATCAGTTTTACTGTTTATATAAAATGAAAATAAAATAAATGAAATAAAAAAAATAAAAAAAATAAAATAATAAAAAAAAACTTACAGTAGAAATCTCGAAAAGGGAGGGGGAGGCTTTCCGCGGCTGTCCAAGGTGGCGGAGGGGGCGCGTCGCGTTTCTGAAACGAGGAGGGGGCTTCGGTCGGCTCGCGATGCTTGGGGTCTTCGGGGTGAGGGCGCTGGGAGGAGGAGGGGCTGAGGGGGTCGGAGCTTCTCGTCGGAGGAGGGCGCGTCGCCCCTGACGGCGGCGAAACCCTGGGGGGGGCGATCGCCTTTTCCCCCCTTTTCTTTTTTTTTTCTGAAATGTTTTTGTCGATTAAACGGGGGGGGCCAGAGGGAAATAAGGGGGAGAAAGGAAATATATAATTTTTTTTTTTTTTTTTATTTAATTTTTCAAAAGGGTTGACTTTTACATACGACCTCGAAACGAGGCCCACCGCCTGTCGTCCATAGCGTTTCACCCCCATTCCGAACACAATGGGATATGTACCGCAAGCTGATTTGATTGTTACAATCAGTTTCCGTAAAATTTACATTTAAATCATTATATTGAATTTTAAACGTAGATTTCAAATTACCGGGGCCACATACTAACTAGAAAAATTCCAAAAAAATATTTTCTAGCTTCGTATTGACGATACGGTCCTAACGAAACTAGTTTCGTCGAATTCTGAGACCGTTAGAAAAATGGCCAATTTCCAGTCGATTAAAATCAACTGAAACTGGTCAAACGCGTTTTCCTTCGCCACGCTCACATATTGATTCGAAAAATTATGCTATTTGGAACCTAGCAATCATTCGACATCACGGACCCAACAAAAGTGGTTTCGTCGAAATCCGAGGTCGTTTGCAAAATGTCCATTTTTAAGGGCCTGAATTCCATAGCGACTATTCAGAATTTTCAACTGGACATATCTTATCATTTCTAAGATGAAATCCCAGTTTGTTAACTTCGTTACAAAGATATAGTTATACAGATTCAAATATTTCTTGTTTCGTTCAATTTTGACTTATATTGAATTCTGTATATTCATTTAAAATTAGAAATCGAATTTTCGAACTACCGCGCCATTTTCAATTCCTTTTATATTTATATATAAATATTTATATTCTAACGACGACGCGTATAATATATACGTTCGAATTATATTCAAAATAGATTTCACGTCGATATTATTTAAAATAATCTATTTTAAATAATCAAAATTCGCTAAAATTGCCAAAATAAAAATTTCAAACTGGCTCGCATTTTACGGGTTGTTACAGTTTGCCTAATGACACTTGACCATTTTTATACGACTAGTGGACGGGATTAAGTTAACCAACACTTAATCAATCCAACACGATAACGTGATAAGGTTAAGTAAATTTTCTTAACGATACTTAACCGTATAATACAGTTAATGGATGGGGTTAAGATTAGGCTTAACTAATCTAAACATGGTAATCGGATGGGGTTAAGTTAGCCTCGACTTAATTAATCCAACTTGGTAATTTAATGGGGCTAAGTTAAACACTTAACTAATTTAACACGATGTTTTGATGAGGTTAAGTGACCTATACTTAACCAATCTAACTCGTTAATTTGATGAGGTTAAGTTAACCTATACTTAACCAATCTAACGTGAAAACATGATAAGGCTAAGTCACGAATCACTTGAATATGCTTGACCGATTTGACTCGGTAATTTGACAAGGTCAAGTTAATTTTTATAATTAACCAATCTAAAATGATAATTAGACGAGGTTAAGTTATGGATTGCTTAATATACTTAGCCAACTTGACACATGGTTTGTAGGGTTAAGTCTTGGACTTGGATACTTAGCCAATTTTGACATGGTTTGTAGACGGGCTAAGTTATGAACTTAAGTGACACTTAACCCATTAGATAAACCCTAATTCGGAGGATTAGGTAAATAACCATAGTTAACAAGGATTATGGAAATAAGGCTAAGTGGTAAACCTTAGTTAAGGGAAACTAAGTAATAATCCTTAGTCAAGGAAATTTGGACCATTTCTTAGATAGATTAGTAACCCGATACGTTTAATTATGCGTGTAGGAGCAGACTATCTGATTTAGATAAAGGCTCCAACGAACTGGGTAACGAAGCAGCGGCTTCGGGGAACGTGAGGATATTCTTGGGATCCCTCTGTGAGCTGCCAGGTCATTATACTAGGCTCACGAGAGGTTGAGGTCTGCGGTAGAAGAACCAAGAATATGCCTTGGTTGCTATGCGAGCGACCTAAAGACTGGGGTGGATAGCAGTGAGTCGGCGAATACATAAGGTGCCCGAGATAGCAAGTTCGTCGATCATCTACCATCTTGAGTCAAGCGTGTACGTACGGAAAGGCAGGGAACACCCAACAGACCATGATTTGCTATCTAATTATGGGTGAGGTAGGCCATAGGATGTGGGCTGGCCGGAGTGTAGTTCTCATGCAAGATCTTCTCTTGTGTTGCCTTTCGCTAGTTGAGGGAGGGGTCTCGTGGGACCATAGCCACGTGTAGAAAAGCAGACCTTAGCATCTGCATCGGCAGATAAATCTAAAGCTCCCGACCGAGTCCTGTATGTCTTGTTTTGCCCTGTGACAGGACTCGGATGGCACGATGTGATACATGTGCATACAGTTATAGAAAAACGATTCACGATGAATGCGTGGGAAAAAGGGCGTGGTTGAGGGTTAGCGTAATCCCTAGTGGCCTAGGTGGTTTAACCCAAACCGAGATACGAAAGCGTGCAATAGGTAAGCGTAATCCCTAGTGGTGCTAGGTGGCGTAAGTCCTAGTAGTTCAAACGATGATTCATATGGAAGAGCCTAGCTAGAACAAGGGTGACAGTCCAAACGATTTCAAGGATTATACGACATGAGGAAGCCCGTACGAGGTACGGCAAAGGACTGAACTTATATACATGGAAAGAAACATATGATTTGAGTAACCTATATATGCGATATTAGGTTGACATGGAGCATTACACGACTTTGAGCACGGGACATTCATGGTTAACACATGACGCGGGTAGGGATACTAGTGCGAGAGGTGCAGAGCAAATATACATATTAGAACTAGGAAGAATATACACAATAGATACCGTGGGATGTTAGACGGGGTAGATACCTTGGGATAATGCACTCGATAGAAATCTGACGATGTGATACCTTGACTTATCATAACATCGTAGTTTATCATGATACCTTAGTTTACCTTGCCGCAGTAGTTCAACCGGCTACCCTGGCTTATCTATCTTGTAGTTATCCTTATGTTTACTTTCAGTTTATGCATGTCATGTTACCTTTACCTGTTTTTATACTGGAAGTAGATAGGACTTACTCAGTCTTTTTGACTGACCCGTTTTGTTTCGCCTCTTTTCTTCCGTTCCCCCCCCCCCCAGGTTTCAGGGAGGAAACAATGTTGGTTAGTTCGGACTTCTTCTGCTTGAAGGTCATCATGGATGGCTTGGACTTCTCTTGGCTATGGCTACTTTACTGTTTTACTTGGGGAATAATTTATTAAAAAGTCTTTATGCTTCTTTACTATTGCAAGACAGGTTTTGATGTACTCTGATGTAAATGGCTTTAGACCTTATTTATTCATGTTATGAAAGTTTGATTGTACTTCCGCTATTTATATATGTTCTGTCTTGTGATGTTTCTGTGCATGTTTACCAATAATGCCCCTCTAAAGCTAGTGCATTCCTTTGCGAGTGACCCTAGCGGAGGCGGGGTGTTACATGTCCCAACATGATAAGTTTTACTTCCTCGTTTTATTCTCTAATCTGCAGTTCGTTTCGAAAAAATCATACGTTTTGACCTCAGTTAATTGTTTTCCGTGCGAATTTTTCATTTAAAGGGGTCCATAACGTGTTTTTGAACGAAGCATCCTTACACTGAAAACTGTATACCATTAGGGCTGCCAATGAGTACCCGAAAAATCCGAAATTCGTCTGCATCTGCATCCGAAAAGCGGATAATTATATGATATTCAAAAAAAGGATGCGGATATAGGCACATCTGCGTCCGAAATTTATCCATCTGCTTTTTTCATGATTATATCTTAAATTACGTGTATTTTAATATAATTAAATATATCAATTTATTATTTTGTAAAGTTTAAAGTCTACTAAATGCATATTAATTCCTCAAGGTTACATCTTATCATCATATTTATTTATTTTTAGCACTTTAGTAATCAATTGGGTTAAAAAAGCTTAATATTAAGCTAAAAAAATCATTTTTGTTCATTGGTTTATCGGCTGCTGGCGGAACGGATATCCAATATCTGTCCAAATCCACGGATGTGGATATCTGATATCCGAAAATAATATCGGATGCAGATGCGGATATGGCACTATCTGCATTCGAAAGTATCCATTGACAGCCCTGTATACCATTGTTTCCTTCTTGTCATGCTGATTACCGCAACATATTCATTTGTCTATTTCAGTGCTCGATTCTCGACGAAACTGCAAAAGGCTTGTGTAGTTCATTTCTGATATAAAGCCATTTGAGTTCGACGGGTTCAACATAATTTTTTTAGCCATTTTGGGTCTGCAAACCCAGTCTGTAACGTTCATTTGGCGCTCGGAAGGACAATAATGCTAATAAGAAAATATATTTTCAATTCTTATCCATGCATTACTTTTTCACCACAAGCTGTTACTTTCCAATTATAAACTTACCTTTACATTTCCAAGAGTTTGTTTCCTGGCCAAATTAAAAACCATTCATTATTTTTGTGCTAGCACTTCATTTAGTTTATTTATGGTCTCAAAGCCATTTTCGTTCCCAACCCTTCGTTCAGTTTTGTTCCCAACTTCATGAAACAAAAAGACAGGGCAACTCATCCTATTTCCTTTGTGAATAAAATATAAGATCTGCTCCATTTTTATATTACCCATCACCATTCTCCCTTTTCTTCCCCATTGGGATTATCCCCTCTGTTCCCTGCTCTTTCACGCACCTTTACCAAGCCTTTCCAGAACCGCCCCTTGTGCCGCCTTCATCATCTGAGGCAGACCCATCTTCCGTCGTGCATCCACTTCTTCCTTAAGCTCTGACCAGCGCCCATCTACGTCCCAAACCGGACTATCCTTGCACCCGAAAACCAATACCACTTATGGCCTTCTTCTTTCTCCCCGCGCAACCTTCCTTGCTTCGCTTGAAGCTACGTCATCCTACTCCCTGCTCCATCCCATTTCTGCCACATTCTCTCCCTAATACGACCCCTCCAATTGCCGACCAGTTCATCATCCGCTCTATCCTAAAGCCCCTACGTGTGTGTGAATTTGTGTGCATGGGTGCGAGAGTATAGGCGTGTGGTGTGCGTGTTTTGGCTGTGCATATGATAGTGTGTTCGTATGGTATGTACATATTCTAAACATTTGTTTGCATATATATTTTTGCGTTGCATGAATGGTTTTGATGTGCGTGTTTAGCATTGTATTGATTTTAAATAAAATAATTTGTAGTTACTATGTGTGTGTGTGTATATATATATATTATTTTGTAAAAGAATTATTGTGTTTATTTTTGTTGAGTTGTGTTTGGTGCCAAGCTCAAAAACCATTCCAAAAACCCAATCGCCATATTAACCTATTGAGAAATCCCTCCTTCTCTTATACAAATAAAGTATCAAGTGGTTATCGAGTTTAAATCAATTCCGAGTCATGCCTGGATGTCGTCGCTTCATTCTATGTCCATCCGTTTGCCATCTCCATTCTGTGCCACTAAATGTAAGTTTATCTCACATTTGACTTACATTGTTTCATGGATTTTATTAAAGCGATTTAAGTGAGTATTTTTCAAAATACAATATAATCGAAGTTAGATATTTAATTTTGACTTCAAAATTAAACCTGAGATTCCATAAAAATGATTTTAATGTGATTTATAAAATAATGACCACTTGTGAAAAATGTAAACATTGGGTTGTTAAAGAAACTGGGATCAGCTATTATCATACTCTCTGCCAATACCATAAACCACTTTAACAATTGTGTACGTGGTGTAGAATCCAGAACGAAGTAGGATAGTTTGGCGAACGATTCTGATACATGGTACTTATGTAACCCAGATTCCCATGAGTCAGCTTAATGTGACTAAAACAGAAGCTATGCCGAGATCAAGTGAGGTCATTCCTCCTATCGAGCGCATTTCTTTGATACCATTCTTTTACTTTTGTGATGTGTTTTGTGGCCACCCTCCAGTTCGATTATGGGTGTGTGTCTCGATGTGGGCCATAGTAGCTGTTATGCGTTACCACTAGTTTGGCTCTGCAAACGATGTATCCACCTTAGCATTCCTCGTGTCCCGTGTCACATGCCATATACGAGCTTACTATGATTTTGTTTTGTATTGTTTTATATGGAGTGTCCACTGATAGCCCTTCAGTTTACGGAGGAATTACGGTACTATATATACTACAGGAATATAAAAACGATGTAAGGGTAATAATGGTAATCCCGCTTACCCTATTTTGATATTTTACTTTACTGATTGACACTATTGTACATATAGTATAATATGTAGTTTAACGAATCCTTAGAGGGTGGTGATCCCAAACACTCCTTAAGTTATTGATGCATTTCATTGAACATTTCAATTGAGTTAATTTACTTCAATGAGAATGTTAGTCCTTATCCAAGTTGTTTTGTTTTGCATTATTACTCGAGTCAGATCAAGTATTACAGCTTTTAAGATTCACTTTGGAGCTCGGAGATTATTGGGTTTTTTTTATCATCTTTTATCTACCGATTCAGTTGCTCTAGTCCTTTAGATATACCTGTCATTTCTATTTCAGATAGTTATCATTTGTTTATGTACTAGTGATTGTTGTATTAGACTTCCGTTGTATTGTTTATGTAAACTCAGTTGCAAAAATTTATTTAGTAATTTTATGAAGTACTATTGTATTATTATTTTCTGCTGCGAGATATTATATTGCTTTGTGTCTATGTTTATGATATGTGATTTTGTGATTTATTCTATTTATCTCGGAAGCTAAACAACAATCTGTCATTTTGAACGATTCGAGTTTGACATGCTTTGTCGATTCGGCACGGTCAAAATGTAGGTCGTTACAAATTTCAAACAATTGCTTCAATTTAGAATGTAATCAAAATTGAGGTTTAAATTTCGAATCAAATAGAAGTTGAAGATTTGAATGGGAAACCCCAGATGTGATCTAATTAGAACCTTCAGTTCAATTTGAAATGTAACTGAATTGGGTCTGAAGCTAAATTGAGTTTAACTTCGAAATCAAACCGACATTAACTAAAATTTGAATTATGGATAACTGATTCAGATTGGGTTATTTTGGAAATTAGTACTATTTATTATACAATTATTTTATTCAAATTAGCATTATCTTTATCTATCTTATATAAACCATTTACTTATAATTATCTTTGGTTGCAAACATTTTTTTCCAAAATCTTTTTAATTTATTCAAATTTAATTTTCTAAATCTATCTAATTTATTTACAAAACCTATCTATTTTTCTCAAATTCAATTTTATCTAGTTAGTCATTTTACAAAACCTATCTATTTATTTCAAACCCAATTTCAAATTTATCTAATTATTCGATCTTATTTTCCAAAAATCTGTTTATTCAAACCTATTTTATATCAAGCTATTATTTTTCCAAAACAATTTTGTATGTAACTTGATTATTTTGATAAAAGTATACATATCCAATTCGAATAATATAAGATTGAAAATGATTGAATATAAAGACCCAATTGAAATCAAAAACCGAAATATGAAACCCAATTTGATTGTGAATATTTGATAATGAACCGATTCGTAAATGTGAATTTAAAATTTTGAAATGACATCGAATACTCGAATCGATTTGAAATTTATTTAAACTGACATCGAAATGAAAATTTTGAAGATTTATTGACTTACGAATATTGTGATTTAAAATGTTTGAAAATTATACGACTTATATAAGTTTGATATTAATTTGAGAACCACTGATTTGGAAGATAATTGATTGAAATTATAGTCTTATATAATGGAATTTATATGAGAATGATATGTTGGAAAAATGTGATTTGGAAAGAAAATCTTATGTAAATTGATATTTATGTAAGTGTGATATATGCGAAATGTGAAATTAAGTACTATATATATAGTATGTATGTTTTTGAAATGAAGATATGAGAAGTACCTTACATTGAAAATCACAATTCCTAATGAGAGGGGTTGCGTTGGCGCTCATTGAAAGTGTCTATGGAAAGTTGAAAATCATAGCTACATTGGTGCTTCGTTAATTGGAGTATACATTGATATTGAAATCCCACTCGACGAGATCACGTTTATTATTATTACTTATTTGTTCTAGCGTAATTTGAGGGGCGTGAAGCATATAGTACAAGAGATTCCACTAGGATAGTGGCATAACCGTCGTGTAACTACGATTTATGGTAACAACCATGGCGAAATTTGAGGGATGTGATACTTATGGTTACAGGCGATTTATAAATCTCCGCCTCTATACTTGTGTTATCCAAGGTCATTGCAAGCAATGATGTCAACTAATCTGAAGAATAAGGCTGTTGAGGAGCGACCATCCGTATATTAGCTTTGAACGAGTGTCAAACATGGCGGATAATATGGTCTTACTTTTTAAATCTCATGCAGAAATCCAACACATCTAATTCAAGTTCAAATCCACTACACAGTGGTTGTATATAATTCAAAATCTATATAAAATCTATAATAAAAAAATCATAGCAAGACACATATATTCACATTACTAAGGCACAAATGTATATGAATATGACACATAAGAGTAAATAAAAAATAGCAGTCATAGTCGATACACTATACAACAAAAGAATAGGTACAGGTTCCAACCAAAAGAATATGTATACATTAAGGTCTCATATACATATAATCAAGATTACTACAACAATAATGTAGTTTCTAGAAGCCAAGAAGTGGTCCCCGCTAGAAATCCAATGTATGCACATGTAATACTTCGTCTGACCCGAGTAGTATTTATAAGAATAAACAATAAATGGATCAGTCTAGCTGTATTCATCATAATAAACTGAGATAGAAACAGAGATATAAATAGAAAATGACAAATAAGAAATAACAACAATGTTTACATGTAAAATGTGAAGGCTCGGTATGTCCAGAAAATATGCCAAAGAAATCTATGTGTTATATAAGGATATCTCAATATCAAAGAAACTCAGAATGATAGCGTAGTATCAATAAAAACCCAAATTCCAGAAATCCGATGAAATTAGAAATTCAAAAATCTCAAAGAGGGGAGTTTAAGACAATCCCTAACACGTGTATCAAGGATTTGAGAATCGATCTCAAGGTAGCCAACCAATAATGTTGACCCAAAGCTCCTACAATGGTCTGAAGACCGCGTAGGTCGCAAACCCGCAAATGATCCAAAGACCATAGGTATAATCAAATGAACCATGTGTATCGAAGATTGAAACATGATCTCTTGGTAGCTACCCTATAGTGTTGAGTCGAAGCTCCTACAATGATCCGAAGACCGCAGGTCACAAACCTATAGATCAAATAAACTGAAGGTCCTCAAGATGATCTGAAGACAGCAGGTCACAAACCCGCAGGTCACAAACCCGCAGATCAAATGAACGGAAGGTCCTCAAGATGATCTGGAGATCATCGATATAATCAAATGAATTAAAGTTCCTCAAGATGATCTGTAACACCCCACCTCCATTAAGGTCACTCACAAAGGGAATGCATTAACTTCAGTGGCGTCATAAGTGTATAGAACAGATAAATAACAAAATAGAGAAAAAAAATTAAACAGCGGAAAATAAATAAAAATTTATTTCATTGATAAAACAGTGGCTTGGTAAAACAGCTTGCACAAAGATTGTTTTCCAACACCAAAACACCCTTACCTATTACAACAAAGCATTTGTCTTGTTTAACAAAATAAAGAAGCAGAAAATAACAATGATATTCCCCAATAAAGCATGAGCCAGCCATAGCAGTGGAAAAGAGAGTTCAAAGCAATACATCGACTATCCTCGAGCTTGGCAAGAAAACTAAGCTAAGTGGTAATATTTCCTCCTTATGGACCTTGGGGGGAACGGAAAAGAAGGTGAAAGAAAATGGGTCATACATAAGTCTGGTAAGTCCAATGATTACATAGCATGTAAACAGGTAAAAGGATCATGACATGAATTGTAACACCTCATATTTTCTGTGAACATAAAAATGACAAATCAGAGAATAATTAAATTATAACAGAATAATGAAGGGAAACGGGTTACGCCATTGCGTTCGTCTCGAAATTCTACTTGGAATAGAGTCCAAGTTTGCATAAATCGGACTCCGTATGAAGAAGATATGGCCTTCGGAAGTTTCAATAAAAACCAGCCCGAAATTCAAAAATCAGATTTCAAAAACAGAAACCCGGGCTGGGCAGGAAAATTCCCACCCAGGGCCTAGGTCGACAATAGGGTCGATCTAGGTAAACAGGTCGACACTAGGGTCGACCTCCCCCCCCCCCCCCCCCCCCCCCGTTTCCAGATCTGGAGACAGATCCATTTTTCTGCACCTGGACGCCTTTCTGACCGGATTCGTGTGATCTAACCTATTTAAACACCCCCAAACCTAGCTTTCTCTCCACACAATTTCATTCTGCCTATACTCTGCTTCTATTCTAATTAAAATAAAAATGGCATCGTTACTCTGCTAGAATTAAAATAGAACAACTATTTTCTAATCTAATCGATAGTCTACGTCAAAGGAGAGCTATTCGGTGTCAGAATACAGATTCCAGAATACAAGAATTGTTCCTTTTTGTGAGTACAGTTATTTTCAGATATGAAATTTAATAATTATCTTGACATTTTTGTGAATCTGGATCTGAGGTTATGCATACTTTTCTGTGGATCTATCTTGATTGTGACTGTTCTGTATTTGTTCCCTCTTTTCTTCCTTTTTGTTTATAGCCAGGCTACCACGAGCCTGCGCCAAATCTCATAAGAGATTAACGCACGAACACTAAATTTTGGGACAAATAATGGATAATGCATAATTGGACATGATTGATCTTTAACTGATTTGAGAAATGGACATATGTTGTAAATTAGATCTAGATCTGTGTATACTCTGTAATTTGGAAGAAGAGGAATCATAGTATGATAACATATGACTTGAAACTTGGGGTCATAACGCATGTTTAAAATTAAGATCTGATTTTGAGATGTTATAATTTAAAGATCTAGATTTTTGGGCATATTTTTATGTAATGATTCATGATTTGAAAAAAAGAATATGTGACTTAGGCGTAGAGACCCATATTATACTAGGATAACTATCAATGTGAATACACCTAAAAGTGGATTTTTCGATAATTGGAATTAAAGGCTATAACTTGGCATAATTCATAGAGTATATCATGATTTGGGGCATTTTAGAGAATATTCTGTACTGTGCAAAGTTTAACTAAAAATTTGGGCATATGTTGTATTATGAATTATGACCATGATTTAGGCAAGAAAGTTTAGCCTTAATTTATGATTAGGCAAGATATGTAAATAGAATTTTGGAAATATATAATCTGCTAAATCTGTTATTTGCTAAATCTGTTGAATTGCCTAATCTGCTAAATCTGTTGAATTACCTAATTTGCTAATCAGTTGAATCGCCTAATCTACTTGATCTGTTATCTGTTGAATTGCCTAATCAGCTAATCTGTTGAATCACCTAATCTGCTAGATCTGTTATCTGTTGAATTGCCTAATCTGTTGAAAGCTAAATAATTGCAATTTGGGTATGAAAATCCGTAGGCTCGATCTAAGATTGAGTAAAAATTTGGAAATTTGATTAATCTGTTGTAACCAAGTTTAATATGATAAATGGACATAATTAGTCTGATATCTGTATAATTTGTATTGGAATAAATTGGCTATGACACGAAGTTAGACTCTATTTGCGGTAGAAGCCTGCCCGGAACCAACCAGGTTAACCAGCAACCACAAACTGTCAGTCTAATGTGAGAGGTCGTAGGCATAACTAAAATATGCTTAGACATGAGGTTAGGTCTGGCTTGTGGCAGAAGTCTGTACGGAACCGCCCGGCACATCCAGTGGCCACAAACTACCGAGCTAATGTGAGAGGTCTATGCATTAATATTTAATTAATGCAAATTTAAAAGAAATGCGGTGTCTAAAAACACGTTGGGTGGATAGGGTTAAACCAACAGGACTGATGAATCTAATAAACCTGTTTCGTGAATCAGTAGGCCCAATAGAAAGTTAGACAATCTGTTAGTCTGTTACATCCGTACATCTGATCTGTTAATATGAAAACTTGTTAACTTGATTGTCTGGTCTGTGAACTAGTAATCTGAACTCTGTCTGAAATCTGTAACAAGTTAATATGAAATCTGTCAGTCTCGGGACACAAGGTTAGGAGGAGGTCATATGTTGTGTGGAACCCATATTAGTCAGTAACCCTTTCTGGTATCAAAACTTTGACCCCACGCTATGTAGGGGTCTGGCCATGCTTACTAAAGTAATTATAAGGTTCATTCTGATAATGGTGAGGGGTGTTGATGGCACGTTCCAACCGAGTCATGTGCATGCTTGGATCCGGTTTGCTCAGAGAATGGAAGACACCGTGACATCTATAAATAGGTTTGTGCCAATAGGTTGCCACTTTATGGAGTGATACTCCCTACTGTGGGGCCGACACAGGGTATTTATGTATTAGGGAGCCGATCGTTTGTGGGTAGGACTTAGGGTACACTTAGTTTGTCTGTTTCTGTTGGGTGGTACACCTGTCTGTTTCTGCGTGGTACCGTCTGTTCGGGTGGTAAAGGCCCATTACTAGTGTACACCTAATTCTAGCATTCTGTTTCTGGAGAGATTATTCTATTTCCGTTTCTGTTTCAGTTTAGACATTAGGGTACACCTAGTTCTGTCTGTTCCGTGGGTACCGTCTGTTTCTGTTGGGTGGTAACACCTGTCTGTTTCTGAGTGGTACCGTCTGTTCAGGTGGTAAAGGCCCATTACTAGTGTACACCTGATTCTAACATTCTGTTTCCATTGGGATTATTCTGTTTCCGTCTCGGATTCCATTTCTGATTCTGTTTCCGTACCTTCTGTTTGTTTGGGTGGTAAAGGCCCATTATTAGTATTCTGTTTCCGTACCTTCTGTCTGTTGGCATGGTAAATGCCCATTATTAGCATTTTGTTTTTGTACCGTCTGCCTCTGTTCGGGTGGTAAACGCCCATTACTAGCATTCTGTTTCTGTAAAGATTATTCTGTTTCTGTTTCAGTTTAGACATTAGGGTAACACCTAATCCTGTTACACTAGTATTAGTGCAGAGAAGTGAAAACTAAGTAAGAAGCTTAGCTTAGCCTATATCATTCCATTTCTTCTATTAACCTGCTATTCCTGTTACGGTTATCTCTCATCAAGTTTTATTTACATGTCATGATACTATTATCTGTTTATATGCTGAAAGTCACTGGACTCACTAGACTCACTAGACTTATGTTTGACCTAGTTTTTTCGCCTCTTTTCTTTTGTTCCCCCTAGGTTCTCCGGGTGGAAACAGAGGAGCTTGATTCTGATTCTCTCTGCTTGAAGTGTTTGAAGTATTGCTTGGCCTTGGCTCTATCTTTCCATGGCAGTTTATATTAGGGATTATGGCTTTAAAAACTATGCATTCTGAAGGCTTTTGTACAAGACCGATATTTATGTACTTGAATTCTGATATTATGATTTTGAAAGATGTAACTAAACTCATTTCTTTTTCTGTTGTAATAAAGTTATAAATTTTCAAGTACTACTTTATTTGTCTTGTAAATTTCTGTTCTGTCTACTAAAAATGCTCCACCAAAGTTAAGGCATTCCCTTTGCGAGTGACCTTAACGGAGGTGGGGTGTTACACTTGGTATCAGAGCTGAAGGTTACCAGATTTGATAAAAAGTTTTTGAAAACTATTTTCAAAAAGGTTTTAAAAAGGAAATATTTTCAAAAGTAGAGTGTATTTTGGAAAAACATAATCCCTAAAAGCCAGATATCTATCTTTTCTCCGTTTTGAATCCCTTGTCTTTCGTTTTATCATGTCTGGGGATCTTAACCTTCCGGAGGGCGTACCGATACCTGGATGGTTCAGGAGGTACCTAGAAGCTAGTGATAATGATGCGGGCCCAGCATACGTCCCTCCTCCCCCAGATGCAGCGGTTCCTCCTCCTCCTCCGCGCGTGAATACTTTCCCGAAGATATGTAGAGACTTTCGAGCCATGGGTGGGAAGAAATTTAATGGAATTGAATCCTTCGTGGAGGCGAGGAACTGGCTCAAAGAAACTGAGGATTTGTTCATTATCTTCGAGGTGGACGATGGGCAGAAGATACAGTTGGCGGTATGGTTGCTTAAGGACGAAGCTTCTTTTTGGTGGGAGGTTACAAATGGAGAGCGTCCGGTAGAGAGATGGATGGATTTCAGGCATAGGTTCGAGATGAAATTTCTCTCGCGAGCGGAAGAGAGTCTATACGTACAGAGTTTCTTGGCGTTGAAGCAGGGGAATTTATCAGTGAGAGAGTACGTAAACAAGTTTAATCAGTTGGCGAGATTTGGCTTAGATTTGGTAAATACACCGCATAAGAAGGCACTAAGGTTTGCTAAAGGTTTGAACGAGCCGCTACACGGATTGGCAATGTCCCACATTCCTATGGGGGCTACCTTCGATAAATTAGATGACATGGCATTGATGCATAAAGAGGAAACCAAAAGTGAGAAGAAAGAAGAAAAGCTTGAAGGACCACAGAATAAGAAGGCGGGGCCCAAAAAGGAAACACAAAAGAAGGATGAGAAGTCTGAAGACAAGAAATAGAAGAAGTGCTTTACTTATGGAAGCTCGACCCATCTAAACAAGGATTGCAGAAAGAGGAAGGGCACTTGCTTTAACTGTGGTGAGATGGGACACTTCACTAGGGACTGCCCGAAGAAACGAGGGCAAGGGCAGAGGATAGGTCCTACTTCTGGAGGGCAGGCTAATACCCTCGAGGCTGGTGGATAGGATACAAATAGGAAGACTTCCTATAGAAGGTCTAATTTCCTTATCTGATTGTGGAGTTAAAACTCTTTCTGATTCTGGCATTTTGATTCTGTAATTGAAACTCTGCACTTTAATACTAGTCTTGTTTCTGATCCCGCTGCAGACTCAGACCCGTAAGGGTTATGACTCATCTGTTTGTGATAAGTTGGGGTTTGAGGGTATCTGTGTTGGGCGTTAAAGTTGACTGTGACGCATACATTCTGGTGTTTTGTGGGGTATGGTGGAATTTTATCATGCTTAGTTTTCTGAGAATCATTTGATAATCTGATCTGTACCAGTAGTCTGTAACTGTTTGAATATTTCTGAAAAGGATAAGGGTTTTTGTTCAAAGCGTGAAGTAGATTTCCAGTTGGACATTTTTTTAATGGGTGTGATTATCTGAGTGTCAATCTGATGTTGATTTTGATCTTCTGGGTTGATACTTAGGGGGTTATTCTCTTAAACCGATGTCTGATAGGAACAAAGCTTTTGTTTTAATGTACGTGCTTCTATCAGTCGGCTGTATCCTATCGACCGAATCTTCGACCCTTAGGTAGAAATTAATGGGTGTAAACATGTGTTTGAGACATGTTATGTTTGATGGTTGCAAGTGGATGCAAGTGGTTGCTAGTGATTGCTCGTGGATGCACATACACACACTAGGCACTAGATCGGCTCAAAAACACTCTCATACTACATATGGATGTGTGTGCATTTTTCAATTTTGTGGATGAAAAATGGTTGACTCAGCACATGGATGTTTCGTATGAACGAATAGTTGTGCACTCATATAGAAATGAAATGTATCAAATAGGAAAATTGCATACATGTTGGACTCATGGCACTGACATAATTCGCATTAAGGAGGTCAACTGAATCAGTGGACCGCCTGATCTTTGCATTAAATAAGGAACATATACACACACTTTTGCATATGAGCATACAACATTAGAAGTTTTTAAGGACAATGGATGCATGTGGATGATGGTTGAGTAAATGGGTAATTGGATGGTAGGACACATTCTTCTTAACTTGAAGATTTCGGTGACGAAATCCTTTAAGGAGGGGAGAATGTTACACCCTATATTTTCTGTGAACATAAGAGTAATAAATCAGAGAATAATTAAATTGTAAAAAAATAATTAAGGAAAATGGGTTACTCCATTGCGTTCTTCTCGAAATTCTGCTTGGAATAGAGTCCAAGTTTGCATAAATCGGACTCCGTATGAAGAAGATATGGCCTTCAGAAGTTTCAATAAAAACCAGCCCGAAATTCAAAAATCAGATTTCGAAAACAGACACCCAGGCTAGGCAGGAAAATTCCCACCCAGGGCCTAGGTCGACAATAGGGTCGACCTGGGTAAACAGGTCGACACTAGGGTCGACCTTAGGGTCGACCTCCCCCTCCCCTTTTCCAGATCTGGAGACAGATCCATTTTTCTGCACCTGGACGCCTTTCTGACCGGATTCGTGAGCTCTAACTTATTTAAACACCCCCAAACCTAGCTTTCTCTCCACACAATTTCATTCTGCGTATACTCTTCTTCTATTCTAATTAAAAATAAAAATGGCATCGCTACTCTGTTAGAATTAAAAGAGAACAACTATTTTCTAATCTAATCGATAGTCTACGTCAAAGGAGAGCTATTCAGTGTCAGAATACAGATTCCAGAATACAAGAATCATTCCTTTTTGTGAGTACAGTAATTTTCAGATATGAAATTTAATAATTATCTTGATATTTTTGTGAATCTGGATCTGAGGTAATGCATACTTTTCTGTGGATCTATCTTGATTGTGACTGTTTTGTATTTGTTCCCTCTTTTCTTCCTTTTTGATTATAGCCAGGCTACCATGAGCCTGCGCCAAATCTCATAAGAGATTAACGCACGAACGCTAAATTTTGGGACAAATAATGGATAATGCATAATTGGACATCACTGATCTTTGACCGATTTGAGAAATGGACATATGCTGTAAATTAGATCTAGATCTGTGTATACTCTGTAATTTGGAAGAAGAGGAATCATTGTATGATAACATGTGACTTGAAACTTGGGGACATAACGCATGTTTAAAATTAAGATCTGATTTTGAGATGTTATAATTTAAAGATCTAGATTTTTGGGCATATTTTTATGTAACGATTCATGATTTGAAAAAAAGAATATGTGACTTAGGCGTAGAGACCCATATTATACTAGGATAACTATCAATGTGAATATGCCTAAAAGTGGATTTTTGGATAATTGGCATTAAAGGCTATAACTTGGCATAATTCATAAAGTATATCATGATTTGGGGCTTTTTAGAGAATGTTCTGTACTGTGCAAAGTTTAACTAAAAATTTGGGCATATGTTGTATTATGAATTATGACCATGATTTAGGCATGAAAGTTTAGGCTTAATTTATGATTAGGAAAGATATGTAAATAGAATTTTGGAAATATATAATCTGTTAAATCTGTTATCTGCTAAATCTGTTGAATTGCCTTATCTGCTAAATCTGTTATCTGCTAAATCTGTTGAATTGCTTAATCTGCTAATCTGTTGAATCGCCTAATCTGCTATATCTGTTATCTGTTGAATTGCCTAATCTGCTAATCTATTGAATCACCTAATCTGCTAGATATGTTATCTGTTGAATTGCCTAATCTGTTGAAAGCTAAATAATTGTAATTTGGGTATGAAAATTCGTAGGCTCGATATAAGATTGAGTAAAAATATGGAAATTTGATTAATCTACTGTAACCAAGTTTAATCTGGTAAATGGACATAATTAGTCTGATATCTGTATAATCTTGTTGGAATAAATTGGCTATGACACGAGGTTGGACTCTGTTTGCGGTAGAAGCCTGCCCGGAACCAACCGGCTTAACCAGCAACCACAAACTGCCAGTCTAATGTGAGAGGTCGTAGGCATAACTAAAATATGCTTAGACACGAGGTTAGGTCTGGCTTGTGGCAAAAGTCTGCCCAGAACCGCCCGGCACATCAAGCGGCCACAAACTACCGACCTAATGTGAGAGGTCTATGCATTAATATTTAATTAATGCAAATTTAAGAGAAATGTGGTGTCTAAAAACATGTTGGGTGGATAGGGTTAAACCAACTGGACTGATGAATCTAATAAACCCATTTCGTGAATCTGTAGGCCCAATACAAAGTTAGACAATCTGTAAGTCTGTTAAATCTGTACATCTGATCTGTTAATCTGAAAACTGGTTAACTAGATTGTCTGAAATATGAACTAGTAATCTGAACTCTTTCTGAAATTTGTTACAAGTTAATATGAAATCTGTTAGTCTGGGGACACAAGGTTAGGAGGGGAATTACTTGTGTCATCTGTTGTGTGGAACCCATATTAGTCAGTAACCCTTTCTAGTGTCAAAACTTTGACCCCACGCTATGTAGGTGTAACGACCCATATTCTACGCATCATAGGATCGTAGAATATTTATTTCTTTTACATACGAAGTCGTATGGTCATGTAACTTTGGGAGACGACTAATGTGGTCATTTCCCATGTTCATGATTTTTCCCGATTTTTAAATGACCATTTTACCCCTAGTTGGCACTGTTTTGGCCATAACTTTTGACTGGAAAGGAATTTAGACCTGGAACCACTTCCATTGGCTCCGGATGATGGTTTACAATTCCGTAGAGTGGTCACATTAGCCAAACGGACTATCTATTTGGGAGATATGGCTGAAGCAAGTTTCGGTTGGTGAAAAACAGCTTAATTGGGCTTAACCGAGTGATTAGCAGCTAGGCCCAGAGGGGAATTTCGGGTTTAGAGGTATAGGAGGACTGCTTAGGGTTAGGAAATGACTTTCATTTCAGTTTTGAGCCGCCACAAACCTTCTTGAGACCCTAGTAATGGCTTCCATCCTCTAAAACCACTCCAAAACACATTTTTAGTGAAGATTAAACCTAAACTACATTAAAGCAAGGCCAAATAGCAACAAAGCAAGGTTGGAGCTGCCGCTATACATAGGAATTCGACCCAACAGAGAGTATTTCAAATTTTGTGTTCTATTTTGTGGCCAAGGTGAGTGATTTACATAGTTTTTGCACTAATTACGGTAATTAAGGGTAATTAGTGAAGATTAGCGAATTTATACATTAATAAATTCTGGAAAAATGTTTAGAAATTCTTAAATAATATTTCATGCCTCTGTTAGAAAATTTAGACGATTTGAAAAAGTTTTACTAAGTATATGCTTAAACATGATTAAGCGGAACTATGAGAAAATGTGAGGTTTTAGCCACTTTTGATCCATTTTGATTCAATTGAATTGTGGTTTGCTATTTGTGGTTGCTATCACGTGTTGCTATGACTCTATGGTGTGTTTTATAATTGATTAAAAGTGTTAGATTTGTCGAAAACGCTGTCGAATGGCGTAGAAAGCTCGCTGGAAAGATGCAGAAGTGTGCAGGTTCCGAACCGGATCGGATCGGAGTAGGGGTCGGATCGGATTTGTGAACTGACCAAGGGAATTCGAACTGGATTGGAACTTGTCACTGGAGGAGGATTGGTGAGAAGGAAGGCCGTTTACTTAGAGTTGGAGTTGGACAGAGGATCGGATCGGAGCCATGGAGCAGGATCGGATCGGAGTAAGCTAAAGAGCGGGATCGGATCGGATAAGGGGATCGGGTCGGGTAGCCGAATCGAACCAAGGTGGGGGCATCTCCACCAGCGTGGAACTTCAGGGGCAACAAGGGAGACCCGGATCGCGACTCTGAAGGACTCGGAAGTAGTTGAAGAAATGGCGGCAGAAGCAGGACACCCGAACCGAACCGAGTGGAGAACCCGAACCGAAGGAGAGCCGAACCGAGTGGAGAACCCGAACCGAAGGAGCACCGAACCGGATGGAGTAATGTGACCAAACCGAACCGGAGTGAGATCTGGGAGCTAAAACATGCTGAACCGAACCGGATTGGAGCTGCGATTACGCGACGACTCTTTTGAAGACCAACTCCAACTCGATCAAAACCCGAGATGCAAAGGAAGTCCAAATGGGAAGTTAGAGCTCAGGATCTAGTTGGGAACCAATGAGTTCGCTTCATGGTTGGTCTTTGCCGCGGGACGCGTGCTAAGGGGTTTACGATGTCTATAGCTTTGGACCACTATGGTAGGAGGTACGGAGGCGGATTCAGGGCCATTATGGCATTGGTAGAACCAAGGGCTACGATCAATGAAATGGGTCATTGAAATGTTTGGTCATGACTCCATATGTTTAGCTTGGTCACAGCAGGGTTTCTACAAGTCGGGATCCGTCGTTACCTCAATTTGTCTAGTATTCCAAGGTGTTAGATGTCGTATGCTTTACGCACTGAGTGGGAGATATAAGGATGTCGCTATGGATGGTTTGTTTGCTATCATTATGACATACACACCCCACCCCCGTATTCCTTACACTACTCATTATAGCACCTTAGAGTACTGTACGGTATGTGGTACTAACTCTTTGGTTGCAGGTCCAGGTTCAGGTATGGTTTAGTATACCTGTTATTATTCTGTTTATATACTTATCGCTCATACCAGGCTTTATGTCTGACCCAGAGTTTTTTGTCTCCTCTTATTACTCTGGGTGCTCACACGAGCAGACTAGAGACAGGTTAGCTGGTGATGCACGGGTAGATGATCCGGAGACGAGCAGGAGACTTCCACGTAATATATATATAGTATTCTCCCTGTGTTGTTGAAGATCACTGCTTGGGCATTGGTGGTGCATCTTCCGCTATAGCTTTCTTTTGTTTAGAGATAGTAAATTTGGAAAGTTGTAATAAGCTGTATTGGGATTTCCGCTGCTTTGATGTTGATGTTGATTTTAGTTATCAGCTTATGCACTGCCTCACCTGTTTTATGTCAAGTATGTTATTAATATTATATTTTACTCCATGCGCTGTGAGACATTGTACAGGTTCTTGATTAGTTCGTTCCCTTCTTTCCTTTCTCCTTACGACTGTCCCGTGCTAGTCGGGCATGTGTATAGCGCACTTCCGGAGGAAATGCAGGCTGGTGCGGGGCGGGCCGTCACACTTGGTATCAGAGCTCTAGGTTGCGTAGTTAACCTAGGGAAGTTATCAGGGAGAGATAATATACGTATACGAGAGAGCGTATTTGTGATTATTTTGGTTTTAAAAAGCTATATATATACTATTAGTAGTATAAGAATGAAGTCGTGCTGCACTAGCACCACTAAGGAGTCGTTAATCGTTTCCTTTTTCAGATTGACGATGAGCCGATATGTTATAGGTACCGGTAGAGGGGACAATAATGGGAATGCTGCTGACATGAGGACGATGTTTACTGACCTCATGAGAGAGATGCTTAGAGATGTACAGAGGGCAGCTCCCAATGATGGAAATGGTGGTAGTCCAATAGTGCAGGCGCCGAGGGTCGACTTCGCCAAGCTGAATAAGGATTACACTAGCCTTGGTGGGAAGCCGTTCCATGGAACGGAGTCGGCCACGGATGTTCAAGATTGGTTGGATAGTTGTAAAAATACGTAACTTCCCCGTAAAGGAAAGCGGCGGATAGTTCGAGAACAAGCCACAACAGAACGCATACAAAAGAACATTTCACTGTATATTACAACAATGCATCAGATTACAAGAATATACAGAGTATAAACAAATAAATATTACACAGAAATATCAGAGATTCAAATTACATTTAAATACATCGCAGCAGAAAATAATACAATACACAACTAGAAGAGATATACGGATACAAAGCATTCCGGATATCATTCCAGCTGTAAACCAGGATCCTGTGAATATAAATCTGCAAAACCAAAACTACTAGCTGCCCGTGTCGAAAATAAGGGCACCCAGAGTTTAGGTTAAAACAATAAACTCCAGGTCAGTCGTGTGACTGGTGTGAGAACTAAAACAGTTAATCTTTATTTCAAAGTTAGGTAAATCAAGGGACCACGCCGTATAACACGGAACGGGTTTCCTCCCAAGAATACCAGTGCATAAAACAAACAGCGCAATGCTAAATAAAGAAAAATGAAGCTGTTATAAGACCCAGGTCCTATCACACAATGCAACGCAAGCCGGGGGATAGGGTTTTCCCTTATAACAGCCAAAGAATGCTTGATACGTTTAAAACAGATTATTTGATACTATTATAAGTGCATAGTGTATAAAACAACTTCAAATCATAAGTATCAATCATAGACGGCATGAATGACCCATACCACTATGTCGCCATATATAAGTTTACAATCAAAACCACAATGTCGTATTGGAAGTTGGGTTATCATTTATGGTATGAACCGAGGCTAGGGGCAAGATCCTCTACCGATTTGTGACTCTCTAGCCCGAGCCATAGGCAAGTACTCTGTCAAGCCTTTGGATCGTCAGGGCCGGTCCACCGATGTGGATTAAAATGCCTGAACACTGTGTTTTCCCGCGCTTTGGGGCGTAAGCCTGGCCCGTCAGCCGACCAGAAGCATCGGCCTAAACCGATATCACGAGGCGCCTCGCTTTTCAGCAAGTAATAATAAGCAACATCCACATGAGTCAAACTCGTCAGCCAGTTCAAGCACTGACGCCACTCCTAACTAGAAAGAAACGCATGTCCTCCCTGAGGTCCGTCTCCCGTTTTTAGTTCATACCAGGTGTGATACTCGCGAATCAACATTACACAAAGCTACGCCACACAAGGCCGTGCTTTGATCATCAACCACAAGACTTTGCTTTTCAACAAAAGCCTTGATCCATGCAACTCAGCATGCCACATTGTCAGTCCATACTGTACCACTGATTTCTGCCAATATATAACCTCTAGGCTCGTACGTCTCAGAGAAGGGTGTATAGCAAGAGAATAAATTCTCTGCCACCAAACAGATATATATTTAGCAGAGATCACCAATACAGTATAAAGGAATACAACCTCAAACACACTATCCATTTACAAGTCCGTTCTGGGTCTGAACGAAACCGGAGGCACTTTCCTCGCATATCCATCCATCTCCAAGTACGTCTGGACGACCACCAACTATTTCCTTCCTCATGGGTGTACATCCCAATCAGGATCGTCGGTAATTATCCAAACGATGTGAAAACTTCCGGTCTTCAACCACCGTCTTCATCTTCGACATATCGTCGAATCGGTTATTCAGAATGGGTATAAACCCGGCCTTTCCGAACAACCCGCGTATATTAAAAATAAATGTTACATAAACACAACATACGCCTCATTCCAATTCATTAGTTACTAACCGTAAATTAATCAAAAGAATAATTCCCCAATTATTAACCCCGAAGGCCGAAACCAATATCAGATCAATATCCAGAAAACCATTCTACTTAGCTAACCGACAGTTAGTTTCTAAATTTCATATTCATAGGGAAAGGTTCCCATTAATTTTATCCAAGATAAATTTCTTGAATTTATTCTTTAATCTATTTTTGAATATCAATTCAAACTAGTCGGGATTAGCGAACCTTACTGAAGTAATCATTTGTTTTAATTTATCAATCCCAACCTATTCATCCCATGAAGTAAAACTGGTTATACTTCATATCTAACACCACGGTGTTATCGGTAAATTCAATTACCATTTCACGTTCAAATCTAATTAAAGATTTAACTATCGCCTGGAGCAAAACTGGTGGTACTCCATTTTCGATCTTTTCAATCTAATTAAAGATTCATTAAAACTTCACTTAGTTTTAATCTTTAACTGGGTTAAAGAATCAGTGTCATTTAAAGCACAGTTCACGATAAACCCAAAATCACATTCATTAATTATCGGGTTAAAGAACGAGTGTTATTTAAAACACTGTCCACGATAAACCCAAAAATCAATATCAATTCAATTCCAATTAAATATCATTTAATTGGTACCCTTCATTAAATCTAAAATAAAAAGATTTAATCTTTTCTCAACTAGGTTCAAGAACAGTGTTAGTGAAGACACCATTCACGACAAACCCAAATCACATTTGATATTCAATACAAGGCTCTGAATAGAAAATATATCGGCTTATATTCAATATCAAATTCTACGACCAACAAATATCGTATTGGAAATAACGATATATATATCTATATCTTTCAAATTTCCATAGCAACATCTGTATAATCATGAAATCAAACATCGAAATATTCTGAAGACAATTTCGATTCAAATCCATTCTAATGCAATTATTGGAAGTTCTGGTTATTTTCAAAACCATTTCAAATCCAATTTATTTATTTTAAAAATAAATGAATTACTATTCTAGTTCAAAACTAGTTCATTTCGATAAAAATCTATTTTTATCTTTTCAAATATGGAGTTTTTCATCCCAATTCTTCACAAATCATTTCTTATGATTTTACACAAATTATTACTATTTTTAATAATTTTATCAAGTCCCACATGAACCGTTGGGTTCGTATCGAAAAGAGCTTTCTAACGAATATTGGAAATTTGAAATCTAACGGTTGGATTTGGAATTATGTCCAAATCAAATTTGAAAAAGGTCGCTGTAAGTGCAGTTCGATATCCGTTGATGGAAATCGACTGTGCGGGCCTTGATAAAATTATTAAAAATAGTAATAATTTGTGTAAAATCATAAGAAATGATTTGTGAAGAACTGGGATGAAAAACTCCATATTTGAAAAGATAAAAATAGATTTTTATCGAAATGAACTAGTTTTGAACTAGAATAGAAATTTATTTATTTTTAAAATAAATAAATTGGATTTGAAATGGTTTTGAAAATAACCAGAACTTCCAATAATTGCATTGGAATGGATTTGAATCGAAATTGTCTTTGGAATATTTCGATGTTTGATTTCATGATTATACAGATGTTGCTATGGAAATTTGAAAGATATAGATATATATATAGTTATTTCCAATACGATATCTGTTGGTCGTAGAATTTGATATTGAATATAAGCCGATATATTTTCTATTCAGAGCCTTGTATTGAATATCAAATGTGATTTGGGTTTGTCGTGAATGGTGTCTTCACTAACACTGTTCTTGAACCCAGTTGAGAAAAGATTAAATCTTTTTATTTTAGATTTAATGAAGGGTACCGATTAAATGATATTTAATTGGAATTGAATTGATATTTGGGTTTATCGTGGACTGTGTTTTAAATAACACTCGTTCTTTAACCCGATAATTAATGAATGTGATTTTGGGTTTATCGTGAACTGTGATTTAAATGACACTGATTCTTTAACCCAGTTAAAGATTAAAACTAAGTGGAGTTTTAATGAATCTTTAATTAGATTGAAAAGATCGAAAATGGAGTACCACCAGTTTTGCTCCAGGCGATAGTTAAATCTTTAATTAGATTTGAACGTGAAATGGTAATTGAATTTACCGATAACACCGTGGTGTTAGATATGAAGTATAACCAGTTTTACTTCATGGGATGAATAGGTTGGGATTGAGAAATTAAAACAAATGATTACTTCGGTAAGGTTCGCTAATCCCGACTAGTTTGAATTGATATTCAAAAATAGATTAAAGAATAAATTCAAGAAATTTATCTTGGATAAAATTAATGGGAACCTTTCCCTATGAATATGAAATTTAGAAACTAACTGTCGGTTAGCTAAGCAGAATGGTTTTCTGGATATTGATTTGATGTTGGTTTCGGCCTTCGGGGTTAATAATTGGGGAATTATTCTCTTGATTAATTTACGGTTAGTAACTAATGAATTGGAATGAGGCGTATGTTGTGTTTATGTAACATTTATTTTTAATATACGCGGGTTGTTCGGAAAGGCCGGGTTTATACCCATTCTGAATAACCGATTCGACGATATGTCGAAGATGAAGACGGTGGTTGAAGACCGGAAGTTTTCACATCGTTTGGATAATTACCGACGATCCTGATTGGGATGTACACCCATGAGGAAGGAAATAGTTGGTGGTCATCCAGACGTACTTGGAGATGGATGGATATGCGAGGAAAGTGCCTCCGGTTTCGTTCAGACCCAGAACGGACTTGTAAATGCATAGTGTGTTTGACGTTGTATTCCTTTATACTGTATTGGTGATCTCTGCTAAATATATATCTGTTTGGTGGCAGAGAATTTATTCTCTTGCTATACACCCTTCTCTGAGACGTACGAGCCTATAGGTTATATATTGGCAGAAATCAGTGGTACAGTATGGACTGACAATGTGGCATGCTGAGTTGCATGGATCAAGGCTTTTGTTGAAAAGCAAAGTCTTGTGGTTGATGATCAAAGCACGGCCTTGTGTGGCGTAGCTTTGTGTAACGTTGATTCGCGAGTATCACACCCGGTATGAACTAAAAACGGGAGACGGACCTCAGGAAGGACATGCGTTTCTTTCTAGTTAGGAGTGGCGTCAGTGCTTGAACTGGCTGACGAGTTTGACTCATGTGGATGTTGCTTATTATTACTTGCTGAAAAGCGAGGCGCCTCGTGATATCGGTTTCGGCCGATGCTTCTGGTCGGCTGACGGGCCAGGCTTACGCCCCAAAGGGCGGGGAAACACAGTGTTCAGGCATTTTAATCCACATCGGTGGACTGGCCCTGACGATCCAAAGGCTTGACAGAGTACTTGCCTGTGGCTCGGGCTAGAGAGTCACAAATCGGTAGAGGATCTTGCCCCTAGCCTCGGTTCATACCATAAATGATAACCCAACTTCCAATACGACATTGCGGTTTTGATTGTAAACTTATATATGGCGACATAGTGGTATGGGTCATTCATGCCGTCTATGATTGATACTTATGATTTGAAGTTGTTTTATACACTATGCACTTATAATAGTATCAAATAATCTATTTTAAACGTATCAAGCATTCTTTGGCTGTTATAAGGGAAAACCCTATCCCCCGGCTTGCGTTGCATTGTGTGATAGGACCTGGGTCTTATAACAGCTTCATTTTTCTTTATTTAGCATTGCCCTGTTTGTTTTATGCACTGGTATTCTTGGGAGGAAACCCGTTCCATGTTATACGGCGTGGTCCCTTGATTTACCTAACTTTGAAATAAAGATTAACTGTTTTAGTTCTCACACCAGTCTCATGACTGACCTGGAGTTTATTGTTTTAACCTAAACTCTGAGTGCCCTTATTTTCGACACGGGCAGCTAGTAGTTTTGGTTTTGCAGATTTATATTCACAGGATCCTGGTTTACAGCTGGAATGATATCCGAAAAGATTTGTATCCGTATATCTCTTCTAGTTGTGTATTGTATTATTTTCCGCTGCGATGTATTTAAATGTAATTTGAATCTCTGATATTTCTGTGTAATATTTATTTGTTTATACTCTGTATATTCTTGTAATCTGATGCATTGTTGTAATATACAGTGAAATGTTCTTTTGTATGCGTTCTGTTGTGGCATGTTCTCGAACTATCCGCCGCTTTCCTTTACGGGGAAGTTACGGGTTTTTACAATAGTTGCGAACGTATCTTCGAGGATTTGGGTATCGAGGATGCGATGAAGAGAAAGCTAGCGTCCCGTCAGCTGCAAGGGCGGGCAATGAATTGGTGGAATGCTATAAAGGCAACTACTCCCGAAGATCAGATTACTTGGGAGCAGTTTAAAGCTCGCTTTAGCGAGAAGTTCATTCCAGCTGCTCAGAAGTCAGTGTTGTTTAAGAAAATCTTGGAGCTCAGGCAGAATGGTAGAGCTATCTCGGAGTATATTGCTGAATTCGACACTTTGCCAAAATATGGGTTATCTCTTATTGATACTGCCGAGAAGAAGAATGAGAAATTCATAACCGGTTTGGATCAGTACTTGGGGGAAAGGCTTATTAACCACATCGATGAGTCGTTTGAGTCAATTGTGTGGAAAGCATTGAGGTCAGAAAGTCTCTACCCTAAGCCGAAGACGGAGGTTGCATCAGCAGATGAGCCAAAGCCACATGCAAGTGATGGAGGCAAGGGTGGTTCCCAGAATAAGAGAAAGCAGAATCAGGCTAAGGATAGCCAGAAGAAAACGAATAAGCAAGATGTTGAGTGCTTCAGCTGTGGTAAAAAGGGCCATTATGCTAGTAATTGTCGGGCCAAGCCAGCGGATAGGAAGTGCTTCAACTGTGGCCAAATGGGACGTCACAAGGACAAGTGTCCGCAACCCCCCAAAGAAAAGCAAATGGTGAAAGCATATGTAACGACCCGTATTCTACGCATCATAGGATCGTAGGATATTTATTTCTTTCACATACGAAGTCGTATGGTCATGTAACTTTGGGAGACGACTATTGGGGTCATTTCCCATGTTCATGATTTTTCCCAATTTTTAAATGACCATTTTACCCCTAGTTGGTACTGTTTTGGCCATAACTTTTGACTGGAAAAGAATTTTGACCTAAAACAACTTCCATTGGCTCCGGATGATGGTTTCTCTTTCTGTAGAGTGGTCACATTAGCCAAACGGACTTACCGTTTGGAAGATATGGCTGAAACAAGTTTCAGATGTTGAAAAACAGCTTAATTGGGCTTAACCGGGTTATTAGCAGCTAGGCCCAGAGGGGAATTTCGGGTTTAGGGGTATATAGGGGCTGATTAGGGTTAGAAAACATTTCTTTAGACATTTTCCAGCCGCCACTTTCATTCCTCTTGACCTAGCCATGGCATCCACTCTCTAAATCTCTCTAAACACCCAAAAATCACTTTCTAATTGAAGATTAGGCTTAGCAAACACCAAATCAAGGAGTATTAGCACAAGAACCGAGGTAGAGCTGCTGTGTAAGATTGGGAACAGCGCCAAATCAGAGAATATTTCAGTTTTGGGGTTTTAGTTGTGGCAAAGGTGAGTGATAGCATCGTTTTGACACTAATTACAGTTAATTAAGGGTAATTAGTGAAGATTAGCGAATTTATACACCAATAAATTCTGGAAAAATGTTTAGAAATTCTTAAATAATATTTCATGCCTCTGTTATAAAATTTAGACGATTTGGTTAAGTTTTACTAAGTATGTACTTAAACATGATTAAGAGGGACTATGGGAAAATATGAAGTTTTAGTCACTTTTGATCCCTTTTGATTCATTTGAATTGTTGTTTGCTGTTTGTGGTTGCTATTACATGTTGCTATGACTCTATGGTATGTTTTATGATTGATTAGAATAGTTAAATTGCTCGAAAACGTCGTCGAATGGCGTAGAAAGCTCGCTGGAAAGTTGCAGAAATGTGCAGGTTCCTAACCGGATCGGATCGGATTGGGGCTCGGATCGGAAATGTGAACTGGGCAAGAAACCCGACCCGAACCGGAGTTTGGCACACAGGGGACTTGGCGAGAAGGAAGGTCGTTTGCTTAGATTTGGAGTGGACAAGGGGATCGGATCAGAAGAATAGTGGAGACCAGAACGGATCGACCTAAGAATGGAAGGCTATAGCGGGAGAAGGTGAAGGGATCGGATCGGATCGGATCGGAGTGGATGGAAAAGAGGAAGCTGATCGAAGAAGTTTGGAAGGAAGAAAGCAACCCGACCCGACCCGGAGGAGGACACTGACCCGACCCGGAGGACACCGACCCGATCCAAAGTGGGGTATCCGACCCGAACCGAATGAAGAGATGACTACCGAACCAACCGAATTCTAGAGCTGCTACTGCACGGCAACTCTTCTAAAGACCCACCCCAATTCGACCAAACCCGAGATGCAAAGGAAATCCAAATGAGAAGTTAGAGCTCAAGATTCAGATGGGAATCAACGAGTTCGCTTCATGATTGGGCTTTGCTGCGGGACGCGTGCCAAGGAGTTATCGACGTCTATAGCTTTGGACCACTATGGTAGGAGGTACGAAGGCGGATTCAGGGCCATTATGGCATCGGTAGGACCAAGGGCTACAACCAATGAAGTGGGTCATTGAAATGTTTGGTCATGACTCCATATGTTTAGCTTGGTCATAGCAGGGTTTCTACAAGTCGGGATTCGTCGTTACCTCAGTTTGTCTAGTGTTCCAAAGTGGTAGATATCGTACGCTTTACGCACTGAGCGAGAGATGTGAGGCTGGTTGCTATGGATGATTTGTTTGCTATCATTGTGACATGCACACCCCACCCCCGTATTCTTACACTATTTATTATGGCACCTTAGAGTATTGTACGATATGTGGTACTAACTCTTTGGTTGTAGGTCCAGGTTCAGGTATGGTTTAGTATACCTGTTATTATTCTGTGTAGATGCTTATCGCTCATACCAGGCTTTATGTCTGACCCAGAGTTTTATGTCTCCTCTTATTACTCTGGGTGCTCACACGAGCAGACTAGAGACAGGTTAGCTGGTGATGCACGGGTAGATGATCCAGAGACGAGCAGGAGGCTTCCACGTAATATATACATAATATTCTCCCTGTGTTATTGAAGGTCACTGCTTGGGAATTGGTGGTGCATCTTCTACTTTAGCTTTCTCTTGTTTAGAGACAGTAAATTTGGAAAATTGTAATAAGCTGTATTTGGATTTCCGCTGCTCTGATGATTGATGTTGATTTTAGTTATCAGCTTATGCACTGTCTCACCTGTTTTATGTCAAGTATGTTATTATTATATTATATTCCATGCGCTGTGAGACATTCTACAGGTTCCTTGATTAGTTCATTCCCTTCTTTTCTTTCTTTGGCGACCGTTCCGCGCTAGCTGGACATGTGTACAGTGCACTTTTGGAGTAAATGCAGGCTAGTGCGGGGCGGGCCGTCACACTTGGTATCAGAGCTCTAGGTTGCGTAGTTAACCTAGGGAAGTTATTAGGGAGAGATAATATACGTATACGAGAGAGCGTATTTGTGATTACTTTGGTTTTTAAAGCTATATATATATATATATATTACTAGTAGTATAAGGATGAAGTCGTGCTGCACTAGCACCACTATGGAGTCGTTAATCGTTTCCTTTTTCAGATTGATGATGAGCCGATATACTAGAGGTGCTGGTAGGGGAGCCAATAATAGGAATGTTGCTGACATGAGGACGATGTTTACTGACCTCATGAGAGAGATGCTTAGGGATGTACAGAGGGCAGCTCCCAATGGTGGAAATGGTGGTGGTCCAATAGTGCAGGAGCCAAGAGTCGACTTCGCCAAGCTGAATAAGGATTATACTAGCCTTGGTGGGAAGTCATTTCACGGAATGGAGTCGGCCACGGATGTTCAAGATTGGTTGGATAGTTGCGAACATATCTTCTAGGATTTGGGTATCGAGGATGCGATGAAGAGAAAGCTAGCGACCCGTCAGCTGCAAGGGCGGGCAATGAATTGGTGGAATGCTATAAAGGCAGCTACTCCCGAAGATCAGATTACTTGGGAGCAGTTTAAGGCTCGCTTTAGCGAGAAGTTCATTCCAGCTGCTCAGAAGTCAGTACTGTTTAAGAAATTCTTGGAGCTCAAGCAGAATGGCAGAGCTGTCTCGGAGTATATTGCTGAATTTGACACTTTGTCAAAATATGGGTTATCTCTTATTGATACTGCCGAGAAAAAGAATGAGAAATTCATAACTGGTTTGGATCAGTACTTGGGGGAAAGACTTATTAACCACATCGATGAGACGTTTGAATCGATTGTGGGGAAAGCATTAAGATCAGAAAGTCTCTACCCTAAGCCGAAGACTGAGGTTGCATCTGCAGATGAGCCAAAGCCACAAGCAAGTGGTGGAGGCAAGGGTGGTTCCCAAAATAAGAGAAAGCAGAGTCGGACTAAGGATGGCCAGAAGAAAAAGAATAAGCAAGATGTGGAGTGCTTCAGCTGTGGTAAGAAGGGCCATTGTGCTAGTAATTGTCGGGCCAAGCCAGCGGATAGGAAGTGCTTCAACTGTGGCCAAATGGGACATCACAAGGACAAGTGTCCACAGCCCCCTAAAGAAAAGCAAATGGTGAAAGCCTATGCCCTTAATGCTATTCCTTCTTCGTCGAATGCCCCAACAGCGGCGGAGAAGGGAAAGAATGTCGTCATTCAAGATATGCTTTCTGTTTATGATGTTCCTGTTAGAGTTTTGTTTGATACCGGAGCTTCCAGTTCTTTCATATCTAGTGACCTGGTAGATAGGTTGGGATTGGAGCCCGAGATTGTCGATAGACCTTTAGTAGTGACGAACCCGATTGGTGGTTCGACTAGCCTTAGCATGATTTGTCGTAATGTGGTCCTATCGAGTCATGGATTCATGTTTGTTTGTGATTGCTTTGTTTTGGGCTTTACTGGGTTTGGCATTATTTTGGGAGTAGATTGGCTCCAAAGATACGGGGTGGTGGTAGACTGTGAGGGCTTTTTGGTGACAGCTAGAGCGGATGATGGACGGAGGATAGTGTTTGGTGGTCTACCCAGTAAGGGGGTATTGGCTAGTTTTCTAAACTCCCTCGACATTCCGCATAGTGAGTTGTCAGGTTTGTCCGTGGTTGGCCAGTATCCGGATGTTTTCGAAGAAGTGACCGGACTTCCACCACACCGAGAGATCGAGTTTCGTATTGATTTGGTAAAGGATGCCAGGCCTATAGTGATGCCACTTCGTCGTATGGCACCAAGAGAGCAGCGAGAGCTCGAGGTGCAAGTCAGCGATCTTTTGAAGAAGGGATTTATCAGAAGGAGTGTTTCTGAATGGGGAGCACCAGTTGTGTTTGCTATCAAGGCGGATGGTTCCCTTCGTTTGTGTGTAGACTACCGCGAGTTGAATAAAGTGACGAGGAAGAACAAGTATCCTCTACCGCGGATAGATGATTTGTTCGATCAGTTGAGTGGCGCGAGAGTATTTTCTCAGTTGGATCTCGCGACAGGTTTTCATCAGCTTAGAGTGGAAGCTGAGAGCATAGCTAAAACGGCATTTCGAACGCCGTCTGGATTTTATGAGTGGTTGGTCATGCCATTCGGGCTGACCAATGCCCCAGCATATTTTGTGGATCTTATGAATAGGGTATTCAGAGATCAGTTGAATAAGTTTGTCCTTGTGTTCGTTGATGATATTTTGGTCTATTCGAGGACAGAGGAAGAACACAAGGAACATTTAAGAGTAGCGATGGAGGTGTTGAGAAAACACCAATTGAAAGCAAAGTTTTCTAAGTGTCACTTCTGGAAGAGAGAAGTGAGGTTCTTGGGCCATGTTGTGTCAGAAAATGGTATTGCCGTGGACCCGGTGAAGGTGGCTACGGTACAGGATTGGCCTATGCCCAAGAATGCAACAGATGTAAGAAGTTTCTTGGGGTTAGCTGGATATTATGGTAAGTTTATCCAAGGTTTCTCCCAGATAGCAGCACCATTGACCCAGTTGACCAAGAAGAATCAAGCTTTTGTCTGGGATGAAAGGTGCGAGAATGCATTCAAGAGTCTGAAGGACAAGTTGACAAGCGCACCAGTGTTAGTCATTCCCAAGGGGAATGAAGAGATGACGGTATAGGATGCCTGTGGTACTGGACTGGGTGCTGTATTGATGCAAAGCGGTAGGGTTGTAGCTTACGCAAGTCGGCAATTGAAACCGCACGAGAAAAGATACCCTACCCATGACTTGGAATTGGCAGCGATCGTGTTCGCGTTAAAGATGTGGAGACATTATCTCTTGGAAGAAAGATTTGAGCTGTTTACAGAGCATAAGTCGTTGAAGTATCTCTTCTCCCAAAAGGATCTAAATCTCCGGCAACAAAGGTGGTTAGAGTTCTTAGCTTCCTATGATTTCGACATCGCATATACACCGGGAAAGGGCAATGCGGTGGCTGATGCATTGAGTAGAAGACATGCCAGCTTAGGGGCTATGTTCCTTGAATGGAAGCAACTGGAGTATATCGCGGGGTTTGATTTCAGACCAAAGTGCGAATTGGATCCAGAAATGTTAGCAAGTTTGACGATCAGACCCACTTTAATTGAGCGGATCGGCTCTAGTCAGAGGGACGATCCTAACCTATTGGAAATCATCTCCAAACTAAAGATGGATACTGAGGAAGAGATGAACAAGTATGGGCTTGATCGAGATGGATGGCTTAGAAAGAATGGAAAGCTTGTTGTACCCAATGTCAATGGATTGAGAGATGAAGTGCTTAGAGAGTGTCATCCTCAAAGCTGACTATACACCCCAGTGGTAACAAGATGTATCGAGATATGAAGCAGACTTACTACTGGGAAGGGATGAAAAGAGACGTTGGGAAGTTTATATCCAAGTGCATGAATTGCCATTAGTTAAAGCCGAGCAAAAGAAGCCTAGTGGGTTGTTACAGCCCTTAGAAATCCCCGAATGGAAATGGGAGCAAGTCTCGATGGATTTTATTGATGGTTTACCAAGGACTAGATCGGGACATGATAGCATTTGGGTGATTGTGGACCGACTGACTAAAAGTGCAAGATTTATACCAGTCAAATTGTAACGACCCAGGTTTTTGAACGATTTATTTTAAATATTTAATATCGTTTTAAATATTGTGTTGGTAATATAAAAGAATTTTTATATTGAATTTATCGATTAAATAATCAATATAGGATATAATTCAGATTTAAAACTGAATCGAAACACTTCGGTCAATTAATATAAATTCTATGTTGAATTAAAACGATAATAATAATTTATTATCGATGAAATTAAATGTTGAAATCTATTTATATTTAAAACGAATTTAATTCAAACCATTGATTTAATTTGTTATTTCTTCTATGCTGTCGAATTAAAATTCAGAATTTGGTTCTACTAATCTTGTAACGTCAATGGTTGCGTTGAAATAACGGTTCAGGATTTTAAATTAAGAGACCAAGAGATACTTTGAAATATTATATTACAAAATCAAATCAATATATAATAAAATCCATTTCATCAGCCGACCTTAGTTTCATTTCGCAGACCTATATTCTCTCGAGCACGAATTAGTGTCTCCCAGCTTCACAACAAGGAAGACAACGAATTCAATGGCCTGTGTACCTCCTGTCTCCCTCCTCCTTCTATAAAACCGCAACCTTTCCCTTCCTTTCATTTGCAAGAAACGGCTTCAGTTCAACTCAAATCGAATTCCCCTTTTTCCTTTATACTAAAAATCAAAATTTAAAGCCTTATTCTCCTCCTTTATTTCCTGAATAAAAATCGAACGACAGAGAAAGAAAAAGGAAATCGAAAACCCTTACCGCAAGCGGATCGTGAGATCCTGGAGCTCGATGATGTAGGAGAGCGCTCGCGAGTTCAACAAGGAAGCACGCGATGACTTGGAAGTTCGGTTTCTCTTCTATCGAGCGAGCTCGAGTTCGGAGGCGAGGTCAGTAATGTCGGGGTTCTGATGTTGGGTTGGTGATAAAGGAGGTGCGACAGTATCTTCGTGGTGAGGTTTGGGAGGATAGATTGGTGGAGATGACTGCGATGAGGGTTCAGGGAGCGCGACAGTTTACTGGTCTCATCGGTGGAAGCTGATGTGAAGAAATTGTAGGGGTTGGGTGGCATCGTGATTCACTGGAGTTGGGTTTCAGTAAGAAGAAGGGGACGCTGATTTCCTGTAGGCGCAAACATGAAAAATATTAAGGTAATTTAATTTAAAATTTGTTACTTAATGTTTTAATGGTTAGGATTTAAATTAACATATGGTTAGGATTTAAATTAACATATTGTTAGGATTTAAATTTACATATTTGTTAGGATTTAATTAGTATCACTTAGAATTTAATTAATATATATATCGGTTAGGATTTTACTGGTATATCAAGTAAGATTAATTAATTTATTTGTCAGTAGTTAATTTAATTAGATAATGGTTTAATTGTTAAATTTAAATAAATAATCATAGGTACACGATAAATCTCAATTGAGTGGGTTCATAGCCGACGATACAGAATTAAACCAGGATATTCAGAAATGGGAAATTTTGGTGAGTAAATCTCACTCACCTTTTATTTATAATTATTTTTATTCGTTAAAAATAATTGTTTGCTGCTTGTGTTGTTTCTGGTTGTTTATATATATTAGTTATTTAGGCTATTATATATATATTGGGTTGATTGATTGGTTGGATTCCCGCAGTCTCATTAGCGGATGCCCGCGGTTTCATAGCGGATGATTACCCTATACGCCCCACGCTATGATTAGTGGATGACCTTCTATACCGCGATATTCTGCCACGAAGCAGAATGGGTATTATTTATGTGCTAACATCTGTGGATGCAGGAAAACAGGTTGGAGGGATCCAACTGGATTCCTCAAAAATATATTATCTGTTTGTTTATTTGTTTGCATATATATTGTTATATATGATGTGTTCGGAAAATAAATAATTCGTTGCTTTGTGTGTTAAATATCACTGGGCCAATTAAAAGGATATTTGAGATTTTAAAAGGGTAAAATTCTATTTTTAAATAGAATTTGAATTTTAAATGGGAATAAAAATATAAACTTGTTTTTGAAAAATAAAACAAGTAGTTTCTTTTTAAACGAAGTTTATAAATAGTTCTTTTGTAACGAAGTTATAAATGAAGTGACAAGAATTATCATTTGATAATTCAGAAATAGGAATACATGTGTGAAATTGGAATTTGAAATGGAATTTCAAATCGGAGGTGAAATGAAATTTTTAAATATATAACTCAAATGAAATTTGAGTATAACATTTGAATTTTAAAAGGGAGTTTAAATATTTGAAAGAAAAAGGAGATTGAATTTTAGAAATTCAAATAGAAGTTCAAATAGAATTTGAATAGACGAAATTAGAATAGAATTTGAATTCAAGGAATTAAATTATAATTTGAATTCAAAGGAATTCGAATAAAGAAATTCAAATAGAGATTTGAATGTAGAATTTCAAAATAGAAATTTGAAATATAGAATTTCAAAGAAGAATTGAATAGAATTTGAAATATAGTATTTCAAGGAAGAATTCAAATGTGAAATTTGAATAGAGATTTGAATTGGAATTCAAATATGAAATTTGAATAGAGATTTGAAATAGAAATTCAAGTATTGAATTTGAACATGAAATTGAATATAGAAATTCAAGTAGAAATTGGAATATGGAATTTCAAAATAGAATTTGAAATAAACTTTGAAATAGGATTTTCGAAGTAGAATGGGAAATGGAATTTCAAATAGGATTTCAAAATAGGAAATCCAAATGGTTTTGAAATGGAATTTGAATTCAAGGGAATTCAAATGGGTTTGAGTGAAGGAATTCAAATGGTGTTAAAAATAAGTTTGAATATGGAATTCAAATGGGGCTGGAAATGAATTTGAATATTAGAATTCAAATGGAAAGGGAAAATGAAGTTTGAATATAAGCGATTCAAATTGAATTCAAATAGGATTTAATCTATGGAATTTGAATATGAAATTCAAATGGGTTTTAAACTATGGAATTTTGAATATAGAATTTAAAAGGAGTTTGAATATTTGAATTCCAATAGAATTCAAATATAGAAATTGGATTATAGCAGTTCAAATGGAATTTAAAAATAGAGTTTGAATAAGAGAATTCAAATGAATTCAAACATCGAATTTGAATATAGGGAATTCAAATAGAAATTCAAGTATTGAATTTGAAAAGGAATTGGGATTTGAAATATGGAATTCAAAAGAAGATTGGAATTTGAATCAAGGGATTCAAGTAGAGTTAAATGAAGTTGAATTCATTTTAAAGAAGTTTAACGTTTATATATATAAATATAATTAAAACGAACTCGCCGCAGCGCTGCAGTTCGTAAATTGGCGATTCGAACTTCAATTGAATATACAGAACCCAATTGAAGTCGAAATTCTTCGAAACAAGAAACGTCAGGACCGATTTGATAATAGTTTTCTAATGAAGGAGAAAAATCTGAATTTCGTCGTATAGATTTTGAGATATGTCAAAATCAAATTTTCAGAAAAGCAGCGCCAGAACCATTATAAAACCATAACGGTTTATTTAATGATATTAAAGGATTTTAAGCAAATAAAAATCGAAATTTCTATTTAGAAAATCCAGATTTGAGTTATAAAATATATGTGAACTCCAGTGGAGTAATGGGTTGATTTTTGAAACAGAAATCAGATTTTTGATTTATTGAATGGAGTTAACTAATTCGAATAGAAATTAGTTAACGAGTTTTCGAAGGGAAATTGGGCTTTGAATAAGCGAATTCGATTTGAAAATTTATATTCGAAATCAAACAGGAAACTAGGATTGAAGTTGAAATTCAATTTGGTTGTGAGCAAGTTAAACATTTTATTTGAACATGTTATGTTCAAACAAAGAAGTGAAATAGGCAAAAAGGCTAATTAAAGAATAATTAAGCGAAACCGAATTCAAACGATTCAAATTTGAATTCAAACGAATGGGTTGAGTTGAATTGAATTGAAAACAGGTGAACATGTGTAAGCAGGTTTGTTATGAAGCATATGAAGATTTAAATTTATGTGCTCGACAAAAAGGTACATGTTTAAATTCATATATGGGTTTTATGCGCCGTATCGGCAAGCCGCTTGGTTTTTTTTCTTTTTCTTTTTGAGATTAGAAGATACCGGGAAGCTATTTGAAATTTCCCAATGCTCCCGATACAGGGGAGGTTATGGCGAAATTTTCCGGAAATTTAAGGAGTTAGAATATTTTTAAGATATTTTGATAATTAGAAATCATTATATCAACGTATTGAATTCGATAGTAAAGTGCATATAAAAATCGAATGTTGTAAACAAAAAGGGATAGAGATAAGTGATTGAAATTGTTTCAATTGCAAATAGAGATATTTTCTAATATATAGAAATAAAAGAAGTTAATATTTGGAAACGTTTTCCAAATGGCATAAGAGCCAAGAAGGATTATTGAAAATATTTGGCTAACAAATATTGATTGAGAAATAGAGAAGTGGTTTAATTAATGAATATTAATTAAAGAGCCCAGTGATTTGTTTGATATGTTTGGATGAACACTTGTTTTTATTCAATAGTTAAATCACAGACTATCGAAGTTTTGACCATCGTTGTCAATATGGAGAGACCGGTTGGATTATTATCCGAAGAACCACTCTGTATCGGCATAAGCGTTGCGAACCAAGTATGCTGAATATGTTGAAGACGGAGTGAAGTGCAAGGGCTTTTCTAGTAATAGAAATAGTGCCTTCGGTTTCGTTCAGTCCCAGAACGAACGTAAATGGACGAATGTCTGACAAAGTATTTCCAATGATCAAATGGGTTGGTCTGTATGAATGTATATGGTGGCAACGGATTTATCCCTTAGCATAATATCCAGAATATTTGTGCAAACTTAACTAGTGATTAACGGATCTGACAATGTGGCATTCAAAGTGATTATGTTATCAAGGAATGGTAAGTAAGCGTAGCCTCAGGCCTCAACAACCGGGAAAGGACAAAAATCGGGCAGGCAGCATGGCTATGTGGGTCGCACCCATTAGGGTGTATAATCACCTATCTAGAGAAATTCCTTTTGTTTCTAAATCTATCGATTCTGCCCATTCGGGAAACGGTGGTTTGAGTCCAACCGTTGGTGATATACATTCGATACACTCAAGCGAAATGAGTGGTCGGTCATGTGTGGGCCGGGTTGCAAGACGTTCTTGTTGAACCCAGGTGTATTCGCCTCTAGAGATACATCATCGGAAGGTGGTCCCATACCTTGTCATGTTGGAAATCCAATCTCCAATAAGCGCCATGCGGTTTTTGATTTTATATTATTTATGTGGAGCGTGAGATGCAAGCGTTCTGCTATTTGGTTATTTAAATGATGTAGACATTATGATAATATCATTGGATTTTCGTATCAAAGTGTTTTGGGTTATACTAAGGTAAAAACCGTCCGTGTTTATGTGTGGGCTGGTCTTACTATTACTTTTTCCTTTGAAAGGATTTTTAAAGTTAAACAAGTGGTTGGAGCTTACTCACACCAGTCCCATGACTGACCCAGAGTTTGTTTGTTTTGTTTTTCCTAAACTCTTGGGTGCCCAAATTTGTACGGGCAGTCAAGTGTTTCAGGCTTTTACAGATACACTTGGAGGAGCTTGAAGCAGGAGGCTTCAACGTTAGTTATCTCGAGTTACTTCCGCTGAATCAAAAGTTATGTGTACTCTGATGATGGTAGTGTATATGTACAAAACAGATTTGTATTTCAAAGCTTATGTTATATAATATATTTTATTCGTTCCGCTGTGAGTTGGGATCTTCGTTTTTTCTTCTATTCTAATATTTCTTTCTTTCTATTTCTCATCCTCTAACTTCTTTCTAATAATGAGTCGTATTTCTGTGCTATTTGGGTTGGACGTGTGATGTTTTTAGTCAACTCTGATAGCACGGATTTGCGGGTCGCTACAGGTGGTATCAGAGCTTAGGTTGAGCGAACACCTAGGCTTTGGTGGAAATGTGCTCATCAGAGATAGGGTCAGTAGTACCCTAGAATGAGTTGAGTATATATATGAGAGAGTGTATTTGTAAGTGGATATAAAATTTGTTTTATATTGTGTTGGCTTGTCTGTTGAGTAGTTTATGAATTCTGGTCGAATCGTGGGACGCCACGACGTCGATAGGAGTTTGTAAACACTCGGACAGAAAATACGACATGATATTGTTTTTAAATGGGTAAATGAAATAATTTTACCCAAAATTTCTATTTTTGATATAGAAAGAATAATTTTCTGAAATTATTATAATATATGGATGTGTTGGATGTTAATATTATAATCAATGAGATTATAAAATTGGAATGGTTATTTATAACCAAATAGAATTTGTGTAGGAATTAAATATACAAATGAGATAAATTAGAATTGAGTTCAAACCAGAATTTGAAATTTAAATCCTGGGAACTTTGAAGTATTTTTGGAAGTATATTAGAACAATATAGCTTGTTTTAAAGGGATTTTTAAATGGATTTTGAAATTGTTAAGCACTGAACTCACTTCAGTCGCTGGAAAATAATTCTGATGATAGTCGCGACATCATCAGTGTTCATTTTCGAGTTTCTAAGTGATGGATTGCTACCTTAGAAAGTTTTTGATGGAAATTTGTTTGAAAGAAAACAAGTGGTTTAAAAAAATTTCAAATGTTTTGAATTTGAAATAAAATAAATATATGTATATATTTATAGGATTTCAAAAGAGTTTGGAAAGAAAAACCCAGGGATTTGAATTCTGGAATTTAAATTTAACTTAAACAAGTTAAATGGGTCGAAGTGAATGAATTGATTAGAATCAATTTAAATAGATTTATTGAAATAAATTGAAATGAATATGGATTAGGATGCATATGAATGGAAACCAAAAGTTTTGGTTGAAATAAAAGTCATAGAAATATGAGAAGTTGAGTTTCAACATAAGTAAAATGTTGAAAAGTAATAGATTTGTACCATTTTCCTACCTTAGCAATTTCGAGGACGAAATTATTTTAAGGGGGAAAGAATGTAACGACCCAGGTTTTTGAACGATTTATTTTAAATATTTAATATCGTTTTAAATATTGTGTTGGTAATATAAAAGAATTTTTATATTGAATTTATCGATTAAATAATCAATATAGGATATAATTCAGATTTAAAACTGAATCGAAACACTTCGGTCAATTAATATAAATTCTATGTTGAATTAAAACGATAATAATAATTTATTATCGATGAAATTAAATGTTGAAATCTATTTATATTTAAAACGAATTTAATTCAAACCATTGATTTAATTTGTTATTTCTTCTATGCTGTCGAATTAAAATTCAGAATTTGGTTCTACTAATCTTGTAACGTCAATGGTTGCGTTGAAATAACGGTTCAGGATTTTAAATTAAGAGACCAAGAGATACTTTGAAATATTATATTACAAAATCAAATCAATATATAATAAAATCCATTTCATCAGCCGACCTTAGTTTCATTTCGCAGACCTATATTCTCTCGAGCACGAATTAGTGTCTCCCAGCTTCACAACAAGGAAGACAACGAATTCAATGGCCTGTGTACCTCCTGTCTCCCTCCTCCTTCTATAAAACCGCAACCTTTCCCTTCCTTTCATTTGCAAGAAACGGCTTCAGTTCAACTCAAATCGAATTCCCCTTTTTCCTTTATACTAAAAATCAAAATTTAAAGCCTTATTCTCCTCCTTTATTTCCTGAATAAAAATCGAACGACAGAGAAAGAAAAAGGAAATCGAAAACCCTTACCGCAAGCGGATCGTGAGATCCTGGAGCTCGATGATGTAGGAGAGCGCTCGCGAGTTCAACAAGGAAGCACGCGATGACTTGGAAGTTCGGTTTCTCTTCTATCGAGCGAGCTCGAGTTCGGAGGCGAGGTCAGTAATGTCGGGGTTCTGATGTTGGGTTGGTGATAAAGGAGGTGCGACAGTATCTTCGTGGTGAGGTTTGGGAGGATAGATTGGTGGAGATGACTGCGATGAGGGTTCAGGGAGCGCGACAGTTTACTGGTCTCATCGGTGGAAGCTGATGTGAAGAAATTGTAGGGGTTGGGTGGCATCGTGATTCACTGGAGTTGGGTTTCAGTAAGAAGAAGGGGACGCTGATTTCCTGTAGGCGCAAACATGAAAAATATTAAGGTAATTTAATTTAAAATTTGTTACTTAATGTTTTAATGGTTAGGATTTAAATTAACATATGGTTAGGATTTAAATTAACATATTGTTAGGATTTAAATTTACATATTTGTTAGGATTTAATTAGTATCACTTAGAATTTAATTAATATATATATCGGTTAGGATTTTACTGGTATATCAAGTAAGATTAATTAATTTATTTGTCAGTAGTTAATTTAATTAGATAATGGTTTAATTGTTAAATTTAAATAAATAATCATAGGTACACGATAAATCTCAATTGAGTGGGTTCATAGCCGACGATACAGAATTAAACCAGGATATTCAGAAATGGGAAATTTTGGTGAGTAAATCTCACTCACCTTTTATTTATAATTATTTTTATTCGTTAAAAATAATTGTTTGCTGCTTGTGTTGTTTCTGGTTGTTTATATATATTAGTTATTTAGGCTATTATATATATATATTGGGTTGATTGATTGGTTGGATTCCCGCAGTCTCATTAGCGGATGCCCACGGTTTCATAGCGGATGATTACCCTATACGCCCCACGCTATGATTAGTGGATGACCTTCTATACCGCGATATTCTGCCACGAAGCAGAATGGGTATTATTTATGTGCTAACATCTGTGGATGCAGGAAAACAGGTTGGAGGGATCCAACTGGATTCCTCAAAAATATATTATCTGTTTGTTTATTTGTTTGCATATATATTGTTATATATGATGTGTTAGGAAAATAAATAATTCGTTGCTTTGTGTGTTAAATATCACTGGGCCAATTAAAAGGATATTTGAGATTTTAAAAGGGTAAAATTCTATTTTTAAATAGAATTTGAATTTTAAATGGGAATAAAAATATAAACTTGTTTTTGAAAAATAAAACAAGTAGTTTCTTTTTAAACGAAGTTTATAAATAGTTCTTTTATAACGAAGTTATAAATGAAGTGACAAGAATTATCATTTGATAATTCAGAAATAGGAATACAAGTGTGAAATTGGAATTTGAAATGGAATTTCAAATAGGAGGTGAAATGAAATTTTTAAATATATAACTCAAATGAAATTTGAGTATAACATTTGAATTTTAAAAGGGAGTTTAAATATTTGAAAAGAAAAAGGAGATTGAATTTTAGAAATTCAAATAGAAGTTCAAATAGAATTTGAATAGACGAAATTAGAATAGAATTTGAATTCAAGGAATTAAATTATAATTTGAATTCAAAGGAATTCGAATAAAGAAATTCAAATAGAGATTTGAATGTAGAATGTCAAAATAGAAATTTGAAATATAGAATTTCAAAGAAGAATTGAATAGAATTTGAAATATAGTATTTCAAGGAAGAATTCAAATGTGAAATTTGAATAGAGATTTGAATTGGAATTCAAATATGAAATTTGAATAGAGATTTGAAATAGAAATTCAAGTATTGAATTTGAACATGAAATTGAATATAGAAATTCAAGTAGAAATTGGAATATGGAATTTCAAAATAGAATTTGAAATAAACTTTGAAATAGGATTTTCGAAGTAGAATGGGAAATGGAATTTCAAATAGGATTTCAAAATAGGAAATCCAAATGGTTTTGAAATGGAATTTGAATTCAAGGGAATTCAAATGGGTTTGAGTGAAGGAATTCAAATGGTGTTAAAAATAAGTTTGAATATGGAATTCAAATGGGGCTGGAAATGAATTTGAATATTAGAATTCAAATGGAAAGGGAAAATGAAGTTTGAATATAAGCGATTCAAATTGAATTCAAATAGGATTTAATCTATGGAATTTGAATATGAAATTCAAATGGGTTTTAAACTATGGAATTTTGAATATAGAATTTAAAAGGAGTTTGAATATTTGAATTCCAATAGAATTCAAATATAGAAATTGGATTATAGCAGTTCAAATGGAATTTAAAAATAGAGTTTGAATAAGAGAATTCAAATGAATTCAAACATCGAATTTGAATATAGGGAATTCAAATAGAAATTCAAGTATTGAATTTGAAAAGGAATTGGGATTTGAAATATGGAATTCAAAAGAAGATTGGAATTTGAATCAAGGGATTCAAGTAGAGTTAAATGAAGTTGAATTCATTTTAAAGAAGTTTAACGTATATATGTATAAATATAATTAAAACGAACTCGCCGCAGCGCTGCAGTTCGTAAATTGGCGATTCGAACTTCAATTGAATATACAGAACCCAATTGAAGTCGAAATTCTTCGAAACAAGAAACGTCAGGACCGATTTGATAATAGTTTTCTAATGAAGGAGAAAAATCTGAATTTCGTCGTATAGATTTTGAGATATGTCAAAATCAAATTTTCAGAAAAGCAGCGCCAGAACCATTATAAAACCATAACGGTTTATTTAATGATATTAAAGGATTTTAAGCAAATAAAAATCGAAATTTCTATTTAGAAAATCCAGATTTGAGTTATAAAATATATGTGAACTCCAGTGGAGTAATGGGTTGATTTTTGAAACAGAAATCAGATTTTTGATTTATTGAATGGAGTTAACTAATTCGAATAGAAATTAGTTAACGAGTTTTCGAAGGGAAATTGGGCTTTGAATAAGCGAATTCGATTTGAAAATTTATATTCGAAATCAAACAGGAAACTAGGATTGAAGTTGAAATTCAATTTGGTTGTGAGCAAGTTAAACATTTTATTTGAACATGTTATGTTCAAACAAAGAAGTGAAATAGGCAAAAGGGCTAATTAAAGAATAATTAAGCGAAACCGAATTCAAACGATTCAAATTTGAATTCAAACGAATGGGTTGAGTTGAATTGAATTGAAAACAGGTGAACATGTGTAAGCAGGTTTGTTAAGAAGCATATGAAGATTTAAATTTATGTGCTCGACAAAAAGGTACATGTTTAAATTCATATATGGGTTTTATGCGCCGTATCGGCAAGCCGCTTGGTTTTTTTTCTTTTTCTTTTTGAGATTAGAAGATACCGGGAAGCTATTTGAAATTTCCCGATGCTCCCGATACAGGGGAGGTTATGGCGAAATTTTCCGGAAATTTAAGGAGTTAGAATATTTTTAAGATATTTTGATAATTAGAAATCATTATATCAACGTATTGAATTCGATAGTAAAGTGCATATAAAAATCGAATGTTGTAAACAAAAAGGGATAGAGATAAGTGATTGAAATTGTTTCAATTGCAAATAGAGATATTTTCTAATATATAGAAATAAAAGAAGTTAATATTTGGAAACGTTTTCCAAATGGCATAAGAGCCAAGAAGGATTATTGAAAATATTTGGCTAACAAATATTGATTGAGAAATAGAGAAGTGGTTTAATTAATGAATATTAATTAAAGAGCCCAGTGATTTGTTTGATATGTTTGGATGAACACTTGTTTTTATTCGATAGTTAAATCACAGACTATCGAAGTTTTGACCATCGTTGTCAATATGGAGAGACCGGTTGGATTATTATCCGAAGAACCACTCTGTATCGGCATAAGCGTTGCGAACCAAGTATGCTGAATATGTTGAAGACGGAGTGAAGTGCAAGGGCTTTTCTAGTAATAGAAATAGTGCCTTCGGTTTCGTTCAGTCCCAGAACGAACGTAAATGGACGAATGTCTGACAAAGTATTTCCAATGATCAAATGGGTTGGTCTGTATGAATGTATATGGTGGCAACGGATTTATCCCTTAGCATAATATCCAGAATATTTGTGCAAACTTAACTAGTGATTAACGGATCTGACAATGTGGCATTCAAAGTGATTATGTTATCAAGGAATGGTAAGTATGCGTAGCCTCAGGCCTCAACAACCGGGAAAGGACAAAAATCGGGCAGGCAACATGGCTATGTGGGTCGCACCCATTAGGGTGTATAATCACCTATCTAGAGAAATTCCTTTTGTTTCTAAATCTATCGATTCTGCCCATTCGGGAAACGGTGGTTTGAGTCCAACCGTTGGTGATATACATTCGATACACTCAAGCGAAATGAGTGGTCGGTCATGTGTGGGCCGGGTTGCAAGACGTTCTTGTTGAACCCAGGTGTATTCGCCTCTAGAGATACATCATCGGAAGGTGGTCCCATACCTTGTCATGTTGGAAATCCAATCTCCAATAAGCGCCATGCGGTTTTTGATTTTATATTATTTATGTGGAGCGTGAGATGCAAGCGTTCTGCTATTTGGTTATTTAAATGATGTAGACATTATGATAATATCATTGGATTTTCGTATCAAAGTGTTTTGGGTTATAGTAAGGTAAAAACCGTCCGTGTTTATGTGTGGGCTGGTCTTACTATTACTTTTTCCTTTGAAAGGATTTTTAAAGTTAAACAAGTGGTTGGAGCTTACTCACACCAGTCCCATGACTAACCCAGAGTTTGTTTGTTTTGTTTTTCCTAAACTCTTGGGTGCCCAAATTTGTACGGGCAGTCAAGTGTTTCAGGCTTTTACAGATACACTTGGAGGAGCTTGAAGCAGGAGGCTTCAACGTTAGTTATCTCGAGTTACTTCCGCTGAATCAAAAGTTATGTGTACTCTGATGATGGTAGTGTATATGTACAAAACAGATTTGTATTTCAAAGCTTATGTTATATAATATATTTTATTCGTTCCGCTGTGAGTTGGGATCTTCGTTTTTTCTTCTATTCTAATATTTCTTTCTTTCTATTTCTCATCCTCTAACTTCTTTCTAATAATGAGTCGTATTTCTGTGCTATTTGGGTTGGACGTGTGATGTTTTTAGTCAACTCTGATAGCACGGATTTGCGGGTCGCTACACAAATCGACCAGAACGGCAGCTAAGCTAGCAGAATTGTATATGAAGTGGGTAGTGAGATTTCATGGAGTACCTAAAAGCATTGTGAGCGACCGAGACCCGTTGTTCACTAGTGGGTTTTGGAAGAGCTTGCAAGAGGCTCTAGGGTCAGAGTTACATCTCAGTACCGCATACCATCCTCAGACCGACGGTCAGACGGAGAGGGTGAATCGCATTTTGGAAGATCTCTTGAGAGCGTGTATATTGGATTTTGGTGGATCATGGGATGACCATTTGCATCTAGTAGAGTTTGCATATAATAATAGCTACCAATCCAGTATCGGTATGGCTCCGTTTGAAGCTTTGTACGGAAAACCATGTAACTCACCATCATGTTGGATAGAGACTGGCGAGAAGTTTATGCTTGGACCAGATGTGGTGAGGGAAACTTCAGATAAAATCAAGACCATTCAACAATGAATGAAGGCTGCCCAAGATAGGCAGAAAAGTTATGCTGATAAGAGAAGAAGAGACTTAAAATTCTCCGTTGGTGACTTGGTGTTTGTCAAGATCTCTCCGTTGAAGAGCGTAATACGATTTGGCAGGAGAGGCAAGTTGGCACCAAGATTCGTTGGCCCATTCCCTGTTCTTGAACTAGTCGGGAATTTGGCATATAGAATTGACTTACCAGAGAAGATGGCGGGAGTTCATAACGTATTTCATGTTTCCCAACTAAGGGTGTTCGTTCACGACTCAGATATGACTATTTCACCTGATCAGTTAGAGGACTTCGAAGTAGAACCCGAGGCGGTTGGGAACCGCAAGCCAGCCCGTATTGTCGAGCACGACATGAAGCAACTTCGAAGAAAGGTGGTGAAGCTAGTCAAGGTTCAGTGGGGCGAGGACGAGAATGATTGTACTTGGGAGACAGAGGAGAACATTAGGAAGACACACCCAGAACTCTTTGCCTGGTAAGATTTTGACTTCGATTTAGTTTTCCGCATGCTAGGGTAGGCTTGTTTGTTTGTTTGTTTTGCATGTTTGATTGTTGTATGTGGTTGTTAGGCATGCGGGATCCTTTGTATGTTTTGGGTTAAGGAATTTCGGGGACGAAATTTCTTAAGGGGGGAAGAGTGTAACGACCCGTATTCTACGCATCATAGGATCGTAGGATATTTATTTCTTTCACATACGAAGTCGTATGGTCATGTAACTTTGGGAGACGACTATTGGGGTCATTTCCCATGTTCATGATTTTTCCCAATTTTTAAATGACCATTTTACCCCTAGTTGGTACTGTTTTGGCCATAACTTTTGACTGGAAAAGAATTTTGACCTGAAACCACTTCCATTGGCTCCGGATGATGGTTTCTCTTTCCGTAGAGTGGTCACATTAGCCAAACGGACTTACCGTTTGGAAGATATGGCTGAAACAAGTTTCAGATGGTGAAAAACAACTTAATTGGGCTTAACCGGGTGATTAGCAGCTAGGCCCAGAGGGGAATTTCGGGTTTAGGGGTATATAGGGGCTGATTAGGGTTAGAAAACATTTCTTTAGACATTTTCCAGCCGCCACTTTCATTCCTCTTGACCTAGCCATGGCCTCCACTCTCTAAATCTCTCTAAAACACCCAAAAATCACTTTCTAATTGAAGATTAGGCTTAGCAAACACCAAATCAAGGAGTATTAGCACAAGAACCGAGGTAGAGCTGCTGTGTAAGATTGGGAACAGCGCCAAATCAGAGAATATTTCAGTTTTGGGGTTTTAGTTGTGGCAAAGGTGAGTGATAGCATCGTTTTGACACTAATTACAGTAAATTAAGGGTAATTAGTGAAGATTAGCGAATTTATACACCAATAAATTCTGGAAAAATGTTTAGAAATTCTTAAATAATATTTCATGCCTCTGTTATAAAATTTAGACGATTTGGTTAAGTTTTACTAAGTATGTACTTAAACATGATTAAGAGGGACTATGGGCAAATATGAAGTTTTAGTCACTTTTAATCCCTTTTGATTCATTTGAATTGTTGTTTGCTGTTTGTGGTAGATATTACATGTTGCTATGACTCTATGGTATGTTTTATGATTGATTAGAATAGTTAAATTGCTCAAAAACGTCGTCGAATGGCGTAGAAAGCTCGCTGGAAAGTTGCAGAAATGTGCAGGTTCCTAACCGGATCGGATCGGATGGGGGCTCGGATCGGAAATGTGAACTGGGCAAGAAACCCGACCCGAACCGGAGTTTGGCACATAGGGGACTTGGCGAGAAGGAAGGCCGTTTGCTTAGATTTGGAGTGATCAAGGGGATCTGTAACACCCCACACCCACTATGGTCACTCTCTTAGGGAATGCCATAACATCGGTGGAGTATTTTAAGTGAATATAGAACAGAAAAATTACAACAAGACAGATATAAGTAATACTTGAAAATTTCAAACATCATTTCATTGCAGCGGAAAGTAAAACATGTTTGGTTACATCACAAAACCAAATAAGAGTCAAGTACAAAAATATCCATCCTTATAAACAAAAGTACATAATCCCAATACATGAACTGATAGCCATAAAAGAAAAGGGTAAGCTGATCTCTACACCTATGGTCCAAGCTCCAAAAGAGAGTAAAGCAGCCTGATCAAAGCCCACTCGTACTGGGCCCACTCTGATAACCTGAGGGTTGGGAAAAAGATAAAAACAACGGGGTCAGACATAAGTCTGAGTGAGTCCTGTAACTTTAACAATACAATCATTAAAGTAACCAGAGAAGACATAAGCTTGATATACGGTGACGTCTGGGGATGAATGGCTACACTAAGCAGCTTGGTAGACTTAGGATAAACTAAGACAACCGTAAAGACGCATCTACCCACCCAAGGATAATTACTACACTGCACCACACCAGTTATTCTTACTTAAAGGTTGATCCCACTAAGTGTACTTAGTAATTCAGTAGTTTCGTGTACCCCTATCTGACTACATAGGTGTACCCACTACTCCCCAAGCGATCGGCTCCCCTACGTAGATACCCGTGCTGGTCCCACGATTGGGGTGTATCATTCCCCTAAAGTGGCTACCAGATAATATCAACAGTGCACGGCTTTATATCTACACGATGCAACAACGACTTACCAACCAGCCCGGGTCCACACACGCCTATGAAACCCGTTGGTCCCGCGTTGCCACCGCTAACCCGGTTTGGCCTCTTATAGTCAAGCCCAATATGCGTGTCCCGTCACTCGACTAGAGTCGAGCCCACAAAGATACGTTTGGGATATTGGTTGAAATGGGCCCTCACAAGCTACCACCTAAGCTTGCTATTTCTAGTGAATCCCACTTAACCCTTTAACCATGTCCCCTTACATGTTATAAACTTTGGTTAAGTCCTTTAATCATATTCTAATTGTCATACAAGGTACCCACTAGATTTTCACATGCCACCCATGGCACTTACTTAACCCTTTAATCATGTTTAATTACATGTTCCACCTTGGTTAAGTATTCTAATCGTATTCTCACATGCCACCCATGGCACTTACTTAACCCTTTAATCATGTTTAATTACATGTTCTACTTTGGTTAAGTATTATAATCGTATTTTTCTATTGCCACCCAAGGCAACCCACTAGTCTCATCATGCCACCCCAAGGCACCCACTTAACCCCTCATGTCCCACTACATGCTAATATGGTTAAGTGTTTCTTAATTCATTAATTAAGATCATGACCTCATAAAGACCTCTCACATTAGACCGTCTTTTATGACTGCTGGATATGCCGGTTGGTTCCGGGCAGACTTCTGTCATCAAAAGGGTCTAACCTCGTGTCTTTACTTTAATCATGTATTTAATTTATGACTAAGACCTCTCACATTGGGCCAATCATTTGTAGCCGCTGGATGGCCGGTCGGTTCCGGGCAGACTTCCGCTACAAAAGGGTCCAACCTCGTGTCTTAGTTAATTAATTACACCTAATTAATCACCCCCATATTAATTATCCCTAATTAATATCAAATTTTTCATAACATGGGTAGACCTAACTCAATAGGTAAATTCCCATGGGGTAGACCTAACTCAATAGGTAAATTCCCACTTATGCTTATTCATTTTATGGTGTGCTTAATCATAACCATTTCACACCATTTCATTAACATGTCTGTTAACCCCATCGTTTTCCCCACGTACTTATGCTAACACGACATATTTCCAAGAGAAGTTTCTTTCACAATTAACATGGGTTTCACTTAGTATAGATTAGCATTAACATGGGTTAAAAGGTGTTCACTTACATCATGATATTAACCCAACTAGCATTACTAAATAACCCAACTTGCATGAACATACATGTGTCATGTATACAGGCAACTTGCATAAGTGTTCATAGGTTATACGAAGGTGAACTTGCATGTGTCTTGAAGGTGTGAACTCGCACAACATGTTACATGTTAACTTGCATAACATCATACACATAACTTGCATAATATTCTAAACATAACTTGCATATCAACATACACATAACTTACATAACATCATGCACATAACTTGCATAATATCATACACATAACTTGCATATGAACTTGCATAACAACATGCACATAACTTACATAACATCATACACATAAACTTGCATAACATGTTGAGCTTGCATACATAACTTGTATAACATGTTGAACTTGCATATATGACTTGCATCTTAAAGAAGGGTAAACATGCATACACATATATATTCATAGCATATAAAGGTGCCATCTTGCATATGTATGCATCACATTTAAAAGGGTAAACTTGCATGTCATGATTTATGCATAATACCAAACACTTAGCATGCATAAAACCACCTACTTAGCATGCATAAAATCAATTAATTATTATGCATAAACCCACCACTTAACTTGCATAAACCCACATATCCAACTTGCATAAACTCACATATTCAACATGCATAAACTCACATATTCAGCATGCATAAACTCGCATATTCAACATGCATAAACATAGGATTAATATTAAACATAGATTAGCATATTCACATCATATCATATGACTTGAAAACCCATTAATCCTCATGCAAAACCATAGATCTCATCATATCTCATCTACTTAATTTAACAATTGATCATCAAAGTGATAGAAACCCACCAAAACCTAGATTAGCAAACTTATGAAGTGGAATTAGTTGAAGAAGATGTTGATTTGGAGGTTGATTAGCATGCAACTCTCTTCATTGATTTGTGGAGGCCATGATCAAGTTTCATTTTGCCATAGTTTAGTTACAAGATCTAATTATGAATGAATTAGGGTAGGGTTAGGGTCTTATTTATAGGATTAGGTTGTGTTTTAGGCCCTTAGATTAACCCTAGATTAGATTAGGTCCGTTAGATTTAGGAAATCTCTAGAACACAGCCCAAGACTTAGCCAAAAACCAGATCTGGTGCACCCAGACCATCAGGGCCGACACCCTGTGTCGACAGGCAAGTCGACAGGCAAGTCGACTCCCCCTGTCGACAGGCCTGTCGAAAGCCCTGTCGACATGGTCAAGGCGGGAATTTTCCCGCCTGGCCCCACTGGTTCTAATTTAAAAATCTAAATTTAAATTTCTGAATCTGTTTTTTAACTTTGAATTTTCTGCAAACTTCATTGGGCCTTAACTGGGCCATACGGACTCCGATTTTCGAAAACTCGGACTCTATTTCGCGTATTTTTCCGAGACGAACGCAATGACGCAGCCCGTTACCCCCAATTCCCACATCTGAGATTATTTATCCTATAATTAGTGAATTTTAGTATTAACTAAAATTCGGGGTGTTACATTCTCCCCTCCTTAAAGGATTTCGTCCCCAAAATCTCTAAGCTAAGGAGAATGCATATCCTACCATCCAAGCAACCATCTACTCAATCCATCAAACACGGGCATCCATTGTCCTTAAAACAATTTCTAATGATGTATGAGCATATGCAAAGAGTGTGTGTATATGTTCCCTATCTAATGTATGAACATATGCAAACCATGATAGTGCCATGCATCCATTATGTATGCGAGAGAACCCTATCGACACATACAATATCTACATGAGTGCACAATCATTCACCAAAATGCATCATCCATATGATAACGCAATCATTATACATCCATAAATATAGCTTCCTACATACAATTTTATGCAATATGCAATATGAAGTGATGGAGCCGATCTAGTGCCTAGAGTGTGTGTATATGCATCCACGAGCAACCGCTAGCAAACACTTGCATCCACTTGCATCCATCAAACATAACATGTCTCAAACACATGTTTCAACCATAGGTTTACCCTATCTAAAGGTCAAAGGTACTAATGAAAGGACATACTAAGGATAAGATAAGCACTAGTCAACCGATAAAGGAGACGTCTAAAGCACATACCCTCAAAAAGGGATGGGTATTACGAACGCATCTTCGCTTCTGTCTCCCAAGTAGCATTGCTCTCATTTTCTCCCCTTTCTCACTTTGACTAGTCGAACCTCTCTGTTTCTCAACTTCCAAATCTCTGACCCAAGGATGCAAGTAGGAGCTCGTCGAATCGTCGCATCACGCTCCACTTCCACTTTTCTAAGCAAACTCGGCTCTACCACCTCTGCGGTCTCATGTAGGCACTTCCTCCCATGGAATACATCATGTACACTACTAAGTCTGTCGGATAACTCCGCCAATGGAAGATGCTCCTCCCGTGTACCTCCAAAATCCAAGATACATAGCCTCATAAGGTCTTCTAGAACACGATTCACCCTCTCAGTTTGGCTGTCCGTCTGAGGATGATATGCGGTGCTCAGACACAACTGAGTCCCTACCGTCTCTTGCAAACTTTTCCAAAACTCACTAGTGAAGATAGGATCTCGATCACTCACAATACTGGAAGGTGCATCATACAATCTAATAATCTCTCGAATGTAAACTGAAGCTAGTCATGGAGCAGTTCTCTTACTCTTCACGGGTATACGATGGGTGCTCTTAGTAAGTCTATCTACCACAACCCAAATTCCCGTATTACCCTTTCTTGATCTGGGTAATCTGTCAGCAAAATCCTTCGAGATGCTATCCCACTACCAGGTTTCTTTTGCTCCGCCTTCACTTATTGGCACACCAAGCATCGAGCGACATGCTCGACCACATCTTTCTTCATACCGGCCCAGAAGAAAACTCTCTTCATGTCTTGCTACATCTTGTCCCTACCAGGATGAGTGGTCATCCTAGAATAGTCTTCTTCAAACCCTCGTCTTGCGGTACACAAAGTCTACCGTCACTACGCAACCACCCCTTACCACCTAGGGTGTACCCACTCAAATGGCTGGACGACTCCCCCTCCTCATGAACTTCTAACTCAACCAACCGTGGGTCGCCCCGCTGTGCTCCGCCAACATACCCTAAAAGAGTAGGCATAACCTCCAAGGAGGCTAGCAAACCGGGTACAAATTCAACGGAAGGTCTAAAGTCAAACATAGAAATAAACTCTAAGCTCCGTCACTCAACGAACAATGAACTCAAGGACAACCTTTTTCTATTTAAGTCGTCCACCACCATGTTACCCTTGCCATGGGTATACGCTATCTCAAACTCATAGGATGCTAAGAATCCCATCCATTTTTGCTGTCCTAAGACTATGCGCTCGAAGAGTCTCCAACATTTCCCTAAGATGTAGGGCATGCTCTTCCCCACCAGGATATCATCCAAAATCATCACAACTATTCATTTCTCACGCAGACCACCTTAGTCGAACTCGGCATCCCCCAAATGCGAGCCCCAAAGGCCTAAACCAATATCAGACAAACACCCAAGGGATACCTCCTTCGAATTCAGACGACCTACGTGAGATGATATTAGTAAAAACGGCTAAATAATTAAGCCCTTGTCCAACTCTGGATGTCCTCGCCAGTCTCGCTCCAAAACCACCGTTTATCCCATAACTGGCTTGGCTCATCCTATTGAGCACATACGAAAACTTATTCCGCTCCTAGAAAAGACCAAGATGTCATTTACAAAGACCATCACGAACTTATTTAGGTACTCCCTGAACACCCTTCTCATCATATGCGGGGACGTTCGTCAAACCAAATGGCATCTCCAGCCACTCATAAAAAAAACCATTCGGAGTCCTAAAGGTAGTCTTCTCTATACTATCCTCAGTCATTCCCAACTGACGAAACCTCGTGGTTAAGTCCAACTGCGAAAATACTGAGGCGCCCACTAACTGATCAAAGAGATCATCAATCCTCGACAATGGGTGTCTATTCTTCTTTGTGAGTTTATTTAGCCCTCTTTAGCCTACACAAAGTCTGAGGGACCCATTCGCCTTTGTGGTAAAAACTACCGGAGCACCCTACTCTGATATACTTCGTCTTCTAAACCCCTTCTCAAGCAAATTGCCTACTTGCTTATGGAGTTCCCTCCTCTCACGAGGAGCCACGTGGCACACTGGTTTGGCATTGTCTACCAGATATATTTGGAAGTCAACCTCCCACTCCGGAGGTAAGCCCTTCACCTCCTCCAACCACATCCGAGTATTCCCGGACCACTCTATAGATTGCAAACTCTCGACCGACGTGTCAAGCGATTTTAGCATAACAGATTCCATGGGGTTACCAGAGATCTCGAGAGTGTTACCCCAGCGGGTCATAAGCCTAACAACTCTCCCTCCGCAATAAGAACGGCACCATTACCGGATAACCAGTCCATGCCCAAAACTAACCCATAGCCCGTGAAGCCCAAAAAGCATCGCATCTAAACTCAACGCTAAGTATAGCAACTTTCAAACCCAAACACATCATGGAGCCCAATTGGGTTTGAAACAACTAAGGGATCATCTACCAACTGGTGTCTCAGTGCAGTGACTCTACTAATAATGATGAGATAAACGAACTCAATGCGTCAAAATCAAATAAAGTACGAATAGGATGATCGATCAGAAAAACTAGACTTTCAATAGAAATAGTTCTACCTCTTTCCCGAATCGCGAGAGCCTGTACTTGCCCCCTAGCCTGACCTGGTGCCACAAGAGCTTGCACCTGTCCTCCTGAGGTAGACCCCATCCTTTGCTCCTTCTTTGGACAGTCTTTCATCAGATGCCCTGCTTCGCCACAGTGGAAGCAGCCAGTTTTAGTCTTCTTGCGACAATCTTTGTTTAGGTGGCCTAGTGTCCCACAATTGAAGCACCTCTTCTTTCCCTTGCCACCGTTGCCTTTCCCACCCTTGTTTTGCTGTTGCGGTTTCTTCTGATCTCCTTTCTTCTCGTGTGCTTTATTAGCATTGGGACCCTTCTCTTCCTCATGCATAAGTGCCATGTCCACTAGCTTCTCGAAAGTGGCCCCATAGGGATGTGAGACATAGCCAATCCGTGCATCGGTTCGTTCAAGCCTTTAACGAACCTCAAAGCTTTCTCTTCCGGTGTGTTTACCAAGTCTATATTGAACTTCGCTAACTGGTTAAACTTGTTAACATATTCTTTCATTGACAAGTTCCCTTGCTTTAAGTTCAAGAACCTTTCCACGTGCATATTTTCTTCCGCTTTTGAGAGAAACTTTGCCTCAAACCTTTGCCTGAAATCCACCCAAGAATCAATAGGGCGTTCTCCATTAGTGACCTCCCACCAGAACGAGGCCTCTCCTTCCATTAACCAAGCGGCTAACTTGACTTTCTTTCCCTCTTCCACTTCCAAGATTTCCACCAATTCTTCCGTCTCATTAAGCCAATCCCTAGCTCCCACAAAAGGTTTTCCTCCCATAGCCTTAAACTTCCTACAAGTCATAGCAAAAGTATCCGTGCGAGGAGGAACGAGTGCAATGGGTGGAGGAGGAACATTTGCTGGACCTGCAGCGGCGGCCCTAGCCTCTAACAACCTCCTATACCATACTGGTACTGCTACACCGTCCGGAAGATAAAGATCTTCAGCCATGCTGAGACGAAAAAGGAAAGTTTCAAAACGGAGAATTTCGAAAGATAAAGATATGGCTATCGGGGATTATGTTTTTCTTTCAAAAACTTTTCTCTTTAAAGACATGTTTTTGAAAATATTTCTTCCAAAAATGTTTTTAGAAAAATAGTTTTCTAAAAATTTTATCTGTTCCGGTAACCTTTGCTCTGATACCACGTGTAACACCCCACACCCGCTATGGTCACTCTCTAAGGGAATGCCATAACATCGGTGGAGTATTTTAAGTGAATATAGAACAGAAAAATTACAACAAGACAGATATAAGTAATACTTGAAAATTTCAAACATCATTTCATTGCAGCGGAAAGTAAAACATGTTTGGTTACATCACAAAACCAAATAAGAGTCAAGTACAAAAATATCCATCCTTATAAACAAAAGTACATAATCCCAATACATGAACTGATAGCCATAAAAGAAAAGGGTAAGCTGATCTCTACACCTATGGTCCAAGCTCCAAAAGAGAGTAAAGCAGCCTGATCAAAGCCCACTCATACTGGGCCCACTCTGATAACCTGAGGGTTGGGAAAAAGATAAAAACAACGGGGTCAGACATAAGTCTGAGTGAGTCCTGTAACTTTAACAATACAATCATTAAAGTAACCAGAGAAGACATAAGCTTGATATACGGTGACGTCTGGGGATGAATGGCTACACTAAGCAGCTTGGTAGACTTAGGATAAACTAAGACAACCGTAAAGACGCATCTACCCACCCAAGGATAATTACTACACTGCACCACACCAGTTATTCTTACTTAAAGGTTGATCCCACTAAGTGTACTTAGTAATTCAGTAGTTTCGTGTACCCCTATCTGACTACATAGGTGTTCCCACTACTCCCCAAGCGATCGGCTCCCCTACGTAGATACCCGTGCTGGTCCCACGATTGGGGTGTATCATTCCCCTAAAGTGGCTACCAGATAATATCAACAGTGCACGGCTTTATATCTACACGATGCAACCATCCCGGGTCCACACACGCCTATGAAACCCGTTGGTCCCGCGTTGCCACCGCTAACCCGGTTTGGCCTCTTATAGTCAAGCCCAATATGCGTGTCCCGTCACTCGACTAGAGTCGAGCCCACAAAGATACGTTTGGGATATTGGTTGAAATGGGCCCTCACAAGCTACCACCTAAGCTTGCTATTTCTAGTGAATCCCACTTAACCCTTTAACCATGTCCCCTTACATGTTATAAACTTTGGTTAAGTCCTTTAATCATATTCTAATTGTCATACAAGGTACCCACTAGATTTTCACATGCCACCCATGGCACTTACTTAACCCTTTAATCATGTTTAATTACATGTTCCACCTTGGTTAAGTATTCTAATCGTATTCTCACATGCCACCCATGGCACTTACTTAACCCTTTAATCATGTTTAATTACATGTTCTACTTTGGTTAAGTATTCTAATCGTATTTTTCTATTGCCACCCAAGGCAACCCACTAGTCTCATCATGCCACCCCAAGGAACCCACTTAACCCCTCATGTCCCACTACATGCTAATATGGTTAAGTGTTTCTTAATTCATTAATTAAGATCATGACCTCATAAAGACCTCTCACATTAGACCGTCTTTTATGACTGCTGGATATGCCGGTTGGTTCCGGGCAGACTTCTGTCATCAAAAGGGTCTAACCTCGTGTCTTTACTTTAATCATGTATTTAATTTATGACTAAGACCTCTCACATTGGGCCAATCATTTGTAGCCGCTGGATGGCCGGTCGGTTCCGGGCAGACTTCCGCTACAAAAGGGTCCAACCTCGTGTCTTAGTTGATTAATTACACCTAATTAATCACCCCCATATTAATTATCCCTAATTAATATCAAATTTTTCATAACATGGGTAGACCTAACTCAATAGGTAAATTCCCATGGGGTAGACCTAACTCAATAGGTAAATTCCCACTTATGCTTATTCATTTTATGGTGTGCTTAATCATAACCATTTCACACCATTTCATTAACATGTCTGTTAACCCCATCGTTTTCCCCACGTACTTATGCTAACACGACATATTTCCAAGAGAAGTTTCTTTCCCAATTAACATGGGTTTCACTTAGTATACATTAGCATTAACATGGGTTAAAAGGTGTTCACTTACATCATGATATTAACCCAACTAGCATTACTAAATAACCCAACTTGCATGAACATACATGTGTCATGTATAAAGGCAACTTGCATAAGTGTTCATAGGTTATACGAAGGTGAACTTGCATGTGTCTTGAAGGTGTGAACTCGCACAACATGTTACATGTTAACTTGCATAACATCATACACATAACTTGCATAATATTCTAAACATAACTTGCATATCAACATACACATAACTTACATAACATCATGCACATAACTTGCATAATATCATACACATAACTTGCATATGAACTTGCATAACAACATGCACATAACTTACATAACATCATACACATAAACTTGCATAACATGTTGAGCTTGCATACATAACTTGTATAACATGTTGAACTTGCATATATGACTTGCATCTTAAAGAAGGGTAAACATGCATACACATATATATTCATAGCATATAAAGGTGCCATCTTGCATATGTATGCATCACATTTAAAAGGGTAAACTTGCATGTCATGATTTATGCATAATACCAAACACTTAGCATGCATAAAACCACCTACTTAGCATGCATAAAATCAATTAATTATTATGCATAAACCCACCACTTAACTTGCATAAACCCACATATCCAACTTGCATAAACTCACATATTCAACATGCATAAACTCACATATTCAGCATGCATAAACTCGCATATTCAACATGCATAAACATAGGATTAATATTAAACATAGATTAGCATATTCACATCATATCATATGACTTGAAAACCCATTAATCCTCATGCAAAACCATAGATCTCATCATATCTCATCTACTTAATTTAACAATTGATCATCAAAGTGATAGAAACTCACCAAAACCTAGATTAGCAAACTTATGAAGTGGAATTAGTTGAAGAAGATGTTGATTTGGAGGTTGATTAGCTTGCAACTCTCTTCATTGATTTGTGGAGGCCATGATCAAGTTTCATTTTGCCATAGTTTAGTTACAAGATCTAATTATGAATGAATTAGGGTAGGGTTAGGGTCTTATTTATAGGATTAGGTTGTGTTTTAGGCCCTTAGATTAACCGTAGATTAGATTAGGTCCGTTAGATTTAGGAAATCTCTAGAACACAGCCCAAGACTTAGCCAAAAACCAGATCTGGTGCACCCAGACCATCAGGGCCGACACCCTGTGTCGACAGGCAAGTCGACTCCACCTGTCGACAGGCCTGTCGACAGCCCTGTCGACATGGTCAAGGCGGGAATTTTCCCGCCTGGCCCCGCTGGTTCTAATTTTAAAATCTGAATCTGTTTTTTAACTTTGAATTTTCTGCAAACTTCATTGGGCCTTAACTGGGCCATACGGACTCCGATTTTCGAAAACTCGGACTCTATTTCGCGTATTTTTCCGAGACGAACGCAATGACGCAGCCCGTTACCCCCAATTCCCACATCTGAGATTATTTATCCTATAATTAGTGAATTTTAGTATTAACTAAAATTCGGGGTGTTACAGGATCGGATCGGAAGAATAGTGGAGACCAGAACGGATCGACCTAAGAATGGAAGGCTACAGCGGGAGAAGGTGAAGGGATCGGATCGGATCGGAGTGGATGGAAAAGAGGGAGCTGGTCGAAGAAGTTTGGAAGGAAGAAAGCAACCCGACCCGACCCGGAGGAGGACACTGACCCGACCCGGAGGACACCGACCCGACCCAAAGTGGGGTATCCGACCCGAACCGAATGAAGAGATGACTACCGAACCGAACCGAATTCTAGAGCTGCTACTGCACGACAACTCTTCTGAAGACCCACTCCAATTCGACCAAACCCGAGATGCAAAGGAAGTCCAAATGAGAAGTTAGAGCTCAAGATTCAGATGGGAATCAACGAGTTCGCTTCATGATTGGGCTTTGCTGCGGGACGCGTGCCAAGGAGTTATCGACGTCTATAGCTTTGGACCACTATGGTAGGAGGTACGAAGGCGGATTCAGGGCCATTATGGCATCGGTAGGACCAAGGGCTACAACCAATGAAGTGGGTCATTGAAATGTTTGGTCATGACTCCATATGTTTAGCTTGGTCATAGCAGGGTTTCTACAAGTCGGGATTCGTCGTTACCTCAGTTTGTCTAGTGTTCCAAAGTGGTAGATATCGTACGCTTTACGCACTGAGCGAGAGATGTGAGGCTGGTTGCTATGGATGATTTGTTTGCTATCATTGTGACATGCACACCCCACCCCCGTATTCTTACACTATTTATTATGGCACCTTAGAGTATTGTACGGTATGTGGTACTAACTCTTTGGTTGCAGGTCCAGGTTCAGGTATGGTTTAGTATACCTGTTATTATTCTGTTTAGATGCTTATCGCTCATACCAGGCTTTATGTCTGACCCATAGTTTTATGTCTCCTCTTATTACTCTGGGTGCTCACACGAGCAGACTAGAGACAGGTTAGCTGGTAATGCACGGGTAGATGATCCGGAGACGAGCAGGAGGCTTCCACGTAATATATACATAATATTCTCCTTGTGTTGTTGAAGATCACTGCTTGGGCATTGGTGGTGCATCTTCTACTTTAGCTTTCTCTTGTTTAGAGACAGTAAATTTGGAAAATTGTAATAAGCTGTATTTGGATTTCCGCTGCTCTGATGATTGATGTTGATTTTAGTTATCAGCTTATGCACTGTCTCACCTGTTTTATGTCAAGTATGTTATTATTATATTATATTCCATGCGCTGTGAGACATTCTACAGGTTCCTTGATTAGTTCATTCCCTTCTTTCCTTTCTTTGGCGACCGTTCCGCGCTAGCTGGACATGTGTACAACGCACTTTTGGAGTAAATGCAGGCTAGTGCGGGGCGGGCCGTCACAGCATATGCCCTTAATGTTATTCCTTCTTCGTCGAATGCCCCAACTGCGGCGGAGAAAGGAAAGAATGTCGTCATTCAAGGTATGCTTTCTGTTTACGATGTTCCTATTAGAGTTTTGTTTGATACTGGAGCTTCCAGTTCTTTCATATCTAGTGACCTGGTAGATAGTTTGGGATTGGAGCCCGAGATTGTCGATAGACCTTTAGTAGTGACGAACCCGATTGGTGGTTCTACTAGCCTTAGCATGATTTGTCGTAATGTGGTCTTATCGAGTCATGGATGCATGTTTGTTTGTGATTGCTTTGTTTTGGGCTTTACTGGGTTTGGCATTATTTTGGGAGTAGATTGGCTCCGAAGATACGGGGTGGTGGTAGACTGTGAGGTCTTTTTAGTGACAGCTAGAGCGGATGATGGGCGGAGGATAGTGTTTGGTGGTCTACCCAATGAGGGGGTATTGGCTAGTTTTCTAAGCTCTCTCGACATTCCGCATAGTGAGTTGTCAGGTTTGCCCGTGGTTGGCCAGTATCCGGATGTTTTCGAAGAAGTGACCGGACTTCCACCACACCGAGAGATTGAGTTCCGTATTGATTTGGTAAAAGATGCCAGACCTATAGTGATGCTACTTCGTCGTATGGCACCAAGGGAGCAGCGAGAGCTCGAGGTGCAAGTCAGCGATCTTTTGAAGAAGGGATTTATCAGAAGGAGTGTTTCTGAATGGGGAGCACCAGTTGTGTTTGCTACCAAGGTGGATGGTTCCCTTCGTTTGTGTGTAGACTACCGCGAGTTGAATAAAGTGACGAGGAAGAACAAGTATCCTCTATCGCGGATAGATGATTTGTTCGATCAGTTGAGTGGCACGAGAGTATTTTCTCAATCGGATCTCACGATAGGTTTTCATCAGCTTAGAGTGGAAGCTGAGAGTATAGCTAAAACGACATTTCGGACGCCGTCTAGATTTTATGAGTGGTTGGTCATGCCATTCGGGCTGACCAATGCCCCAGCATATTTTGTGGATCTTATGAATGGGGTATTCAGGGATCAGTTGAATAAGTTTGTCCTTGTGTTCGTTGATGATATTTTGGTCTATTCAAGGACAGAGGAAGAACACAAGGAACATTTAAGAGTAGTGATGGAGGTGTTGAGAAAACACCAATTGAAAGGAAAGTTTTCTATGTGTCACTTCTGGAAGAGGGAAGTGAGGTTCTTGGGCCATGTTGTATCAGAGAATGGTATTGCGGTGGACCCGGCAAAGGTGTCTACGGTACAGGATTGGCCTACGCCCAAGAATGCAACAGATGTAAGAAGTTTCTTGGGGTTAGCGGGATATTATCGTAAGTTTATCCAAGGTTTCTCCAAGATAGCAGCACCATTGACCCAGTTGACCAAGAAGAATCAAGCTTTTGTCTGGGATGAAAGGTGCGAGAATGCTTTCAAGAGTCTAAAGGACAAGTTGACAAGCGCACCAGTGTTAGTCATTCCTAAGGGGAATGAAGAGATGACGGTATACACGGATACCTGTGGTACCGGACTGGGTGCTGTATTGATGCAAGGCGGTAGGGTTGTAACTTATGCAAGTCGGCAGTTGAAGCCGCACGAGAAAAGATACCCTACCCATGATTTAGAATTGGCAACAATCGTGTTCGCGTTGAAGATGTGGAGACACTATCTCTTGAGAGAAAGATTTGAGTTGTTTACAGATCATAAGTCGTTGAAGTATCTCTTCTCCCAGAAGGATTTAAATCTCTGGCAACAAAGGCGGTTAGAGTTCTTGGCTTCCTATGATTTTGACATCGCATATACACCGGGAAAGGGCAATGCGGTGGCTGATGCATTGAGTAGAAGACATGCCAGTTTAGGGGCTATGTTTCTAGAATGGAAGCAACTGGAGTATATCGCGGGGTTTGATTTCAGACCAAAGTGCGAACTGAATCCAGAAATGTTAGCAAGTTTGACGGTCAGGCCCACTTTGATTGAGCGGATCGGCTCAAGTCAGAGGGACGATCCTAACCTATTGGAAATCATCTCCAAGTTAAAGATGGGTATCGATGAGGAGATGAACAAGTATGGGCTTGATCGAGATGGATGGCTTAGAAAGAATGGAAAGCTTGTTGTACCCAATGTCGATGGATTGAGGGATGAAGTACTTAGAGAGTGTCATCACTCAAAACTTACTATACACCCCAGTGGTAATAAGATGTATCGAGATATGAAGCAGACTTACTACTGGGAAGGGATGAAGAGAGACGTTGGGAAGTTTATATCCAAGTGCATGAATTGCCAGCTAGTTAAAGCCGAGCAAAAGAAACCTAGTGGGTTATTGCAACCATTATAAATTCCCGAATGGAAATAGGATCAAGTCTCGATGGATTTCATCGATGGTTTACCGAGGACTAGATCGGGACATGACAGCATTTGGGTGATTGTAGACCGATTGACTAAGAGTGCAAGATTTATACCAGTCAAATCGACGAGAACGGCGGCCAAGTTGGCAGAATTGTATATGAAGTGGGTAGTGAGATATCATGGAGTACCTAAAAGCATTGTGAGTGACTGAGACCCGTTGTTCACTAGTGGGTTTTGGAAGAGCTTACAAGAGGCTCTAGGGTCAGAGTTACATCTCAGTACCGCATATCATCCTCAGACCGACGGTCAGACGGAGAGGGTGAATCGTATTTTGGAAGATCTTTTGAGAGCATGTATATTGGATTTTAGTGGATCATGGGATGACCATTTGCAACTAGTAGAGTTTGCATATAATAATAGCTACCAATCCAGTATCGGTATGGCTCCATTTGAAGATTTGTACGGAAGACCATGCAACTCACCATCATGTTGGATAGAGACTGGCGAGAAGTTTATGCTTGGACCAGATGTGGTGAGGGAAACTTCAGATAAAATCAAGACCATTCAACAATGAATGAAGGCTGCCCAAGATAGGCAGAAGAGTTATGCTGATAAGAGGAGAAGAGACTTAAAATTCTCCGTTGGCGACTTGGTGTTTGTCAAGATTTCTCCGTTGAAGAGCATAATACGATTTGGCAGGAGAGGCAAGTTGGCACCAAGATTCATTGGCCCATTCCCTATTCTCGAGCTAGTCGGGAATTTGGCATATAGAATTGACTTACCAGAGAAAATGGCGGGAGTTCACAATGTATTTCATGTTTCCCAACTAAGGAAGTTCGTTCAGGACCCAGATATGACTGTTCCACCTGATCAGTTGGAGGACTTCGAAGTAGAACCCGAGGCGGTTGGGAACCGCAAGCCGGCTCGTATTGTCGAGCACGACATGAAGCAACTTCGAAGGAAGGCGGTGAAGCTAGTCAAGGTTCAGTGGTGCGAGGACGAGAATGATTGTACTTGGGAGACAGAGGAGAACATTAGGAAGACTTATCCAGAACTCTTCGCCTGGTAAGATTTTGACTTCGATTTAGTTTTCCGCATGCTATGGTAGGCTTGTTTGTTTGTTTTGCATGTTTGATTTTTGTATGTGGTTGTTAGGCATGCGGGATCCTTTGCATGTTTTGGGTTAAGGAATTTCGGGGACGAAATTTCTTAAGGGGGGGGAGAGTGTAACGACCCGTATTCTACGCATCATAGGATCGTAGAATATTTATTTCTTTCACATACGAAGTCGTATGGTCATGTAACTTTGGGAGACGACTATTGTGGTCATTTTCCATGTTCATGATTTTTCCCGATTTTTAAATGACCATTTTACCCCTAGTTGGCACTGTTTTGGCCATAACTTTTGACTGGAATGGAATTTTGACCTGAAACCACTTCCATTGGCTCCGGATGATGGTTTACAATTCCGTAGAGTGGTCACATTAGCCAAAAGGACTCACCATTTGGGAGATATGGCTGAAGCAAGTTTCAGATGGTGAAAATAGCTTAATTGGGCTTAACCGGGTGATTAGCAGCTAGGCCCAGAGGGGAATTTCGGGTTTAGAGGTATAGGAGGACTGATTAGGGTTAGGAAATCACTTTCATTTCAGTTTTGAGCCGCCACAAACCTTCTTGAGACCCTAGTAATGGCTTCCATCCTCTAAAACCACTCCAAAACACATTTTTAGTGAAGATCAAACCTAAACTACATTAAAGCAAGGCCAAATAGAAACAAAGCAAGGTTGGAGCTGCTGCTATACATAGGAATTCGACCCAAACAGAGAGTATTTCAGATTTTGTGTTCTATTTTGTGGCCAAGGTGAGTGATTTGCATAGTTTTTGCACTAATTACGGTAATTAAGGGTAATTAGTGAAGATTAGCGAATTTATACATTAATAAATTCTGGAAAAATGTTTAGAAATTCTTAAATAATATTTCATGCCTCTGTTAGAAAATTTAGACGATTTGATTAAGTTTTACTAAGTATATGCTTAAACATGATTAAGAGGGACTATGGGAAAATGTGAGGTTTTAGCCACTTTTGATCCATTTTGATTCAATTGAATTGTGGTTTGTTGTTTGTGTTTGCTATCACGTGTTGCTATGACTCTATGGTGTGTTTTATGATTGATAAAAAGTGTTATATTTGTCGAAAACGCCGTTGAATGACGTAGAAAGCTCGCTGGAAAGATGCAGAAGTGTGCAGGTTCCGAACCGGATCGGATCGGAGTAGGGGTCGGATCAGATTTGTGAACTGACCAAGGGAATTCGAACTGGATTGGAACTTGTCACTGGAGGAGGATTGGTGAGAAGGACGGCCGTTTACTTAGAGTTGGAGTTGGACAGAGGATCGGATCGGAGCCATGGAGCAGGATCGGATCGGAGTAAGCTAAAGAGCGGGATCGGATCGGATAAGGGGATCGCGTCGGGTAGCCGAATCGAACCAAGATGGTGGCATCTCCACCAGCGTGGAACTTCAGGGGCAACAAGGGAGACCCGGACCATGACTCTGAAGGACTCGGAAGTAGTTGAAGAAATGGCGGCCGAAGCAGGACACCTGAACCGAACCGAGTGGAGAACCCGAACCGAAGGAGAGCCGAACCGAGTGGAGAACCCGAACCGAAGGAGCACCGAACCGGATGGAGTACTGTGACCAAACCGAACCGGAGTGAGAGCTGGGAGCTGAAACATGCTGAACCAAACCGGATTGGAGCTGCGATTACGCGACGACTCTTTTGAAGACCAACTCCAACTCGATCAAAACCCGAGATGCAAAGGAAGTCCAAATGGGAAGTTAGAGCTCAGGATCTAGTTGGGAACCAATGAGTTCTCTTCATGGTTGGACTTTGCCGCGGGACGCGTGCTAAGGGGTTTACGATGTCTATAGCTTTGGACCACTATGGTAGGAGGTACGGAGGCGGATTCAGGACCATTATGGCATTGGTAGAACCAAGGGCTACGATCAATGAAATGGGTCATTGAAATGTTTGGTCATGACTCCATATGTTTAGCTTGGTCACAGCAGGGTTTCTACAAGTCAGGATCCGTCGTTACCTCAATTTGTCTAGTATTCCAAGGTGGTAGATGTTGTATGCTTTACGCACTGAGTGAGAGATGTGAGGATGGTCGCTATGGATGGTTTGTTTGCTATCATTATGACATACACACCCCACCCCCGTATTCTTTACACTATTCATTATGGCACCTTAGAGTACTGTACGGTATGTGGTACTAACTCTTTGGTTGCAGGTCCAGGTTCAGGTATGGTTTAGTATACCTGTTATTTTTCTGTTTATATGCTTATCACTCATACCAGGCTTTATGTCTGACCCAGAGTTTTATGTCTCCTCTTATTACTCTGGGTGCTCACACGAGCAGACTAGAGACAGGTTAGCTGGTGATGCACGGGTAGATGATCCGGAGACGAGCAGGAGGCTCCCACGTAATATATATATAGTATTCTCCCTGTGTTGTTGAAGATCACTGCTTGGGCATTGGTGGTGCATCTTCCGCTATAGCTTTCTTTTGTTTAGAGACAGTAAATTTGGAAAGTTGTAATAAGCTGTATTGGGATTTCCGCTGCTTTGATGTTGATGTTGAATTTAGTTATCAGCTTATGCACTGCCTCACCTGTTTTATGTCAAGTATATTATTAATATTATATTTTACTCCATGTGCTGTGAGACATTCTACAGGTTCTTGATTAGTTTGTTCCCTTCTTTCCTTTCTCCTGAAGACTGTCCCGTGCTAGTCGGGCATGTGTACAGCGCACTTCCGGAGGAAATGCAGGCTGGTGCGGGGCGGGCCGTCATAGTAGGGGTCCGGGCACGCTTACTAAACTAATTATAAGCGGTTCATTCTGATAATGGCGAGGGGCGTTGATGGCGCGTTCCAACCGGGTCATGTGCGTGCATGGATCCGGTCTGCTCAGATGATGGAAGACACCGTGACATCTGTAAATAGGTCTGTGCCAATAGGCTGCCACTTTATGGAGTGATACATCCTACTGTGGGGCCGACACAGGGTATTTATGTATTAGGGAGCCGATCATTTGGGGGTAGGACTTAGGGTACACTTAGTTCTGTCTGTTTCTGTGGGTACCGTCTGGTTTTGTTGGGTGGTAACACATGTCTGTTTCTGCATGGTACCGTCTGTTCGGGTGGTAAAGGCTCATTACTAGTGTACACCTAATTTTAGCAATCTGTTTCTGTAGAGATTATTCTGTTTCCGTTTCTGTTTCAGTTTAGGCATTATGGTACACCTAGTTCTGTCTGTTCCGTGGGTACCATCAGTTTATGTTGGGTGGTAACACCTGTCTGTTTCTGAGTGGTACCGTCTGTTCGGGTGGTAAAGGCCCATTACTAGTGTACACCTAATTCTAACATTCTGTTTCCATAGGGATTATTCTGTTTCCGTCTCGGATTCCATTTCTGATTCTGTTTCTGTACCTTCTGCTTGTTTGGGTGGTAAAGGCCCATTATTAGTATTTTGTTTCTGTACCTTTTGTCTGTTGGCATGGTAATAGCCCATTATTAGCATTCTGTTTCTGTACCGTCTGCCTCTGTTCGGGTGGTAAAGGCCCATTACTAGCATTCTGTTTCTGTAAAGATTATTCTGTTTCCGTTTCTTTTTCAGTTTAGACATTAGGGTAACACCTAATCCTGTTACACTAGTATTAGTGCCGAGAAGTGAAAACTAAGTAAGAAGCTTAGCTTAGCCTATATCATTCTGTTTCTTCTGTTAAACTGCTATTCCTGTTACGGTTATCTCTCATCAAGTTTTATTTACATGTCATGATACTATTATCTGTTTATATGCTGAAAGTCACTGGACTCACCAGACTTATGTCTGACCTAGTTTGTTTCGCCTCTTTTCTTCCGTCCCCCCCCCCCCCCAGGTTCTCAGGGTGGGAACATAGGAGCTTGATTCTGATTTTGTCCGCTTGAAGTGTTTGAAGTATTGCTTGGCTTTGGTTATATCTTTCCATGGTAGTTTATATTGGGGATTATGGCTTTAAAAACTATGCATTCTGAATGCTTTTGTATAAGACCGATATTTATGTACTTGAATTCCAATATTGTGATTTTGAAAGATGAAACTAAACTCATTTCTGTTTCTGTTGTAATAAAGTTATAAATTTTTCAAGTACTACTTTATCTGTCTTATAAATTTCTGTTCTGTCTACTAAAAACGCTCCACCAAAGTTAAGGCATTCCCTTTGCGAGTGACCTTAACGGAGGTGGGGTGTTACATGAATAAACTGAATACCAGACATAACCATGATTATAAGCATAGCAAGACAACAAATGATGATCGTTAGATATAACAAAGTAAGATACACTGAATGCGCTTCGGTTCTTTCTCTGATTTCTTTTCTCTGCACCAGCCAACTAGCATCCTAACTAGTGTCTTTTATGGAACGATCTGTATCCCCTACTAGTGTCCAACTGGTATACTGTGAAAAGGATTTGTATCCCCTGCTAGTGTCCCAACTAGTATCCTACGTTATATAATAAGGTGATCCCAACCCCACAATTATGGTAGCCTTCTGGTGTACATCTAGTATGAGGATCTTACCTTAATCAGCCCAAATGCCATGAAGTTGTTAGATGTACCCTTAGTACTCTATCGATTCAGCTCCCTACCGTATTAATTTTTCTTGTGTCTGTGTCAGTCGGCCCTCTCTTGCGTGTAGATACCCTGTGCTGGTCCCACCATAAGGTGTATCAATCCCTATGATAACGACCCGACACGATTGAAGATGCACAGTGTATACTATTAATGCCCAGTGCCTGCTTTTCCACTCCAGAGCACGTGCACGCCCATACTACGTCGAAACTACACTGCTGCACCCCCTGACGCAATTTTGACCGCTTATAATCAGCCCAGTAATCGTGCCCCACCCTGCCTAGTTTCAGGGTACCGTGATACATCTATGTGGGTTACTACTGAAATGGGTCCCTGTTACTAGGGTTTCCTAGGGTCTATTCGTAAACCCCCCAAATTGGTTAAGTGTTATCCATCAATTCAAGTTAACTTAACCCATCCACACGTCATGCCAAGTTGGTTAAGTGTTTCCTATTAACTAAACCCTTCTCATTCATCATGTTGTAATTGGTTAAGTGTTTTCTATTAATTTAACCTATTCATTCATCATATGATATTGGTTAAGTGTTTCTCCTTATCTTAACCCCATTCGTTCATCATGTTATGTTAGTTAAGTGTTTCCCGTTAACTTAACCCCACTCATTCATTGGTTAACTGTTAACTTAACCCTACCACTTGTCATGTTATATTGGTTAAGTGTTGCCTTGGTTAACTTAACCCAACCATTCCTAGCCAGTATGTTCCTTAGCTTTAATTCATTCATTAAAGCATCAACCTCTCATATTAGATCTATATTGTTGCGGTCGCTGGATGTGCTGGGCGGTTCCGGGCAGTCTTACACCGCAACTCAATCTAACCTCGGGTTTTTGGGCTTAGTGCGCTAACCTCTCACATTAGATCTATATTGTTACGGTTGCTGGATGTGCTGGGCGGTTCCGGGCAGTCTTACACCGTAACTCAATTTAACCTCGGGATTTTGGGCTTAATGCGCTAACCTCTCACATTAGATCTATATTCTTACGGTTGCTAGATGTGCCGGGCGGTTCCGGGAAGTCTTACACTGTAAATCAATCTAACCTCGGGTTGGCATATTCATCTATTAATTAATCTACATATTTACAATTTATGTTCATATGTAAATTATCCACAAGTGTTGTCAATTCGAGTCATGCCCCCATTTACCCTCTAAATTAAGTCCATAATTCTAGGTATACAAATTCTACTATTTCATGCTACTAATCATTTACATGATATGAGCCAATCTATGCCAATAGCATGTAGTTTAATATTTTTCCCTAACGTCTCCCCCGTTATTCATTCGCATAATTCACATAGAACATTAGGCTCGCAGATTAGCCCAACTTATAAACAAAGGGGAAAAGAAAGGGACATGAACATTCCAACAGGCATAAACAATATAGATCAACTTGCGTAGTCTAAATTTGGGACAGAACGACATAAACTTAATTAAGCACATGAACGTAATCTTACATTTAAATTAGATCCAATTAACATGCGAACTAGCATAGATCTAATTGTATAAGCATGAACTTATATAGATCTTAAACATGGGTATTAGCTTGGATCTAAACATGTAAGCATTTATGAGCATAACTTATCATGTAATTTGCATATACAGCATGGTAGGTTCAATTGTGTCAGTCCAATAGTCTCATAGGCATAGGATGTACAACATGATAAATCAATCACAACAGTCCCATAGGCATGATAGGTTCCATTTTGTCAATCCAACAGTCTTATAGGCATCTTAGGTTTCATTACGTCAATCACAATAGACTCATAGGAATGATAGGTGTCATTACATCAATCACAATAGTCTCATAGGCACGATAGGTGTCATTACATCAATCACAATAGTCTCATAGGCATAGGCGATTCAGAATTGACAAAAGGATAGGCATGAATAGAATTAGGCATAGTTCTAGAACCAGTTATTACAGTCGTGATTTCTTATTAGTTGTTCACATCTAAATAATAACTGTACTTACAGAAAAAGGACGGATCTTGATTTGTGGGATCTGATTTCTGAATTTGAAAAGATATCCTTTGATGTAGCCGTTTGATTCTCTAGTTCTTCTAATTGATTCCTAGTTTGAATTTTATTCTCTAGTTTGGGGTAGATGAATGGAGGCTAGGCCAGTTTGTAGACGAACAACATGGCAGCTTCATAGAATGAGTTCTAAGGTTGAGGTTTGGGGTGATTATATAGAAGTCTAGTTTTAATTCTAGCCTTTAGATTAGTCTAGGGGAATCAGAGTCATCAAATCAAAGAGATGTGTCATCCAACCAACAATAGCATGACACATATGCCCTGATACCTTAGAAAGCAGTCATTGGCCAATCAGAGAAGACCACATCATCACAGGGCTGTAAAAATTCGTCACAGGATCTAGATCTAGGAGGGGTCGACTCCCTACAGGGGGTCGACACCTATGTCGACTCCCCCTGGGGGAGGGGGTGTCGACACACCTGAGCGGGAAATTTCCCGCTCAGGCCGCTCTTGCCAGATTTTGAAATTTGAACTATTTTCTAATTTGATTTATTATTATATTTAATTACTGTTTAAACTTGAAAACTTCTAAACTCCATAACTTCTTCATACGGAGACCGATTCACGCAAACTCGGACTCTTATCTCAAGCAGAATTCCGAGACGAACGCAATGACGTAACCCGTTTCGCCCAATTCCTCTCTTAAAATTTAAATGTTCTTAGATTCGTTAATTTTGATATTCACAGAAAATAAGGGGTGTTACATTCTCCCCTCCTTAAAGGATTTCGTCCTCGAAATCTCTAAGTTAAGAAGAATGTATCCTAACATCCAACATCAATCTACTCAACCATTCAATCACAGGCATCCATTGTCCTTAAAAAGGTTTCTAATGCTTTATGACCATATGTAAGGGTGTGTGTACATGTCCAAATACTAATGCAAAAGATCAGGCGGTCCACTAATTCAGTTGACCTCCTTAATGCGAATTATGTTAGTGTCATGAGTCCAGCATGTATGCAGTTATTCCTAATCGTACCTTATAACCTCTACATGAGTGCACAATCATCCATTCAAATGCATTATCCATATGATATCACATCAAGTTTTAATCCATATAAATAAAAATCCACTCATGCATATGCAATATGGAAGTGACGGAGCCGATCTAGTGCCTAATGTGTGTGTATATGCATCCACGAGTAACCACTAGCAAACACTTACATCCACTTGCATCCACCAAACATAACATGTCTCAAACATATGTTTACATCCATTGGCTTCTACCTAAGGATCGAGGATAGGACCGAGAGGAAATACTTAAAAGATAAAGACTAGCATGCAAATAAACTTTACAGAAAAAGAGAGATCAAGGATATACCCTCAAAAAGGGTATGATGCGTGTATCTAGTCTTTAGTCTTCTAAGTCGCATCTTCTTAAGCTTCACCCCATTGTGCTCTGACTATCTTAACTTCACGATTGCGTAACTTCTTAATTTCTGTTTCCAAAATATGAGTTGGAACTCATTTCACTGTCGCCTCTCGTTCCACCTTTTCTCCTTGTAGTATAATCGGGACTACAACTTCTGCTGTGCCATGCTAACATTTCCTTAAAGGGTCTTCAAAATTCACTGGAGGGTATTCCATGTGGAAGAACTATCTCTTGAAAATAAACAGATGCTAACCATGTTTCCAAGTGTAGTTATTAAGGTGATTAAAGGTCTCTTCTCTACTTAACTTATCTATTGCGTCAACTATCTGAGAGTCTTTTCTTTGTGAAGTCCCTATTTGATCCAAAAACGTAGGTCTTACTCCTAGCGACGCCAAATACTAACTTAACCAAAGGTTTTAAAATCAAAGGGTGATATATATTTTTTGAACTTTTCCTTTTTACATAAAGAGGACTTGAAGTCAACCTTTTTCTTCTTAAGGCATCCTCTATGACCTTACCCTTCCTTTTCACACCAAAATCGCGCCTAGTCCCGTGCCGCATGCATCCGTGTATACCGTAAACCTTTTACAACCGTAAGATAAAAGTCAAAACTGGGGCCGTTGTAAGAGCCCTCTTCGATCGTTGGAAAGCGACATCACAATCAATATCTCGAGCAAAGGTTAGATTCTCCTTCGTTAATCCAGTAAGTGGGGTTAATACCTTCGCAAAGTTCTTAATGAACATCCTATATTAACCCGTTAGTCCAAGAAAGCTTCTTACTTCTATTACATTCCTTGGGACCTTCCAGTCTTACACCGCAACTACTTTTGCGGGATCTACTGCTATCCCTTCTTTGGACGCCACATGTCCTAGGAACCTAACTTCTTCTCTCCAAAAATGACATTTTGGAGAACTTTTCCTTAAGTTGATGTGCTCGAAGTGTATCCATGACTTCTCTTAAATGCAAAGCATGTTCTTCCTCGTTCTTTGAGAAAATCAAGATATCGTCCACGAAGACTACTACAAACTTATTAAGGAACTCCCTAAACACCCTACTCATCAAGTCAACGAAAAAAGCGGGCGCATTCGTCAATACCAAAGGCATGATGATCTACTCAAAGAAACCGTCAGGGGTCCTAAAAGCAGTCTTGTCTATACTTTCCTCAGCTACTCTTAGCTGATGAAACCCTGTAACCAAATCTAGTTAGGAGAAAACAGACGCACCTACAAGCTGGTCAAACAAATCATCTATTCTTGGAAGTGGGTTCCTATTTTTCTTAGTCAGCTTGTTTTATTCTCTAAAAATTCTCGCAAAAGCGAAGTGAACCATCCGCCTTAGTAGCGAACACTACTGGAGCACCCCATTCAGAAATTCTCCGCCTTATGAACCCTTTTTCAAGCAACTCTTTAACCTGCTTGCTGAGCTCTTTCCTTTCCCTTGGAGTCATGTGTCGTACGGGTAATGCAACTGGGTTGGCATTATCAACCAAGTATATGCGGAAATTTGTTTCACGTTTTGGGGTTAAACCCTTCACTTCATCAAAGACATCGGGATACTCATGGAATACTTAAATAGATTGCAAATTATCAACAGATGTATCAAGAGATTCTAGGTAACTAAGCATGACAGAACCCTTAGGGTTACACGGGATTTCGAGAGTATTACCGAGGTGAGTCAAAAGTCTAACTACCCTCCTTTCCCAATCGAGAATGGCACCATTACTGGATAAGCAATCCATCCCTAGAATCAACCCATAGCCCATGAAACCAAAAACATAAGCATTATATCTAAACTCAACGCTTAGTATAGGCAATCCCAAATCCAAAGAAATCACAGATAAATGAGCCGAACCACCAATTGGATTTAAGACAATAATGGGATCTTCTACTATAGAAGTACTAAGGTGCAGATACTCAACTACGGAAGCAGATAGAAAAGAAGATGAAGCGCCAGAATCGAACAAAGTTCTAACAAGATGATTGAAAAGAAAAACTAAACTTGCAACAGAAACGTTCCTACCTCTCTTAGGTACACTAGTAGTGAGAGCCTGCAATTGCCCTCTAGAAGATTAAGTCCTTTGCCCTTTTCCTTTGGGCAATCCTTGATAAGATGCCCTGCCTTACCATACTAAAAACAACCACCTGTCTTCTTCTTCCTACAATTAAATGACCCACTATACCATAGAAAAGAGACTTCTTCTTGTAGCAGGATCTATTATTTCTTCCACCCTTCTTATATTCCAATCCCTTGTTTGTGATTCTTCTACTTTGGCCTCTTTATTTTCACCTTTCTCCTTCTGTGTGTATTAAGCCATATCAACAAGCTTCTTATCCTTAGGCTTGTGCTTCTTAGCCCAAACAACCTTATTCTCATCCTTACTATCCTTGTTTATCTTATTGACAAGTTTCTCGAAACTACCTCCATCGCACAGCAACCTACAAAGCTTGAATGAAGATTAGTCGCAGGTGAAACTACTGCGGCTACAGATGGAGGTTGGGTACTACTTCGCCCTCGACATGTGCTGTATGCCTACGAAACTATGGAGAAAAGAAAGGAAGAAGAGATTCAAATAGAGAATCGAAAGATAGTGCGTATGACTTTGGGGAATATGCTTTAAAAACAATACTTTTCTCTTGAAAAACACTTCATTAAAACATGTTTTAGAAAACGCTCCTTTTTAAAATATGCATTTGAAAAATCTTTTATCTATTCGGGTAACCTTCAGCTCTGACACCACCTGTAACACCGTATCTCCGTTAAGGTCACTCACAAAGGGAATGCATTAACTTTAGTGGAGCATCATAAGTGTATAGAACAGATAAATTACAAAATAGACAAAATTTTAAGGCATAGTTCTAGATCCAATTATTACAGTCGTGATTTCTTATTAGGTGTTCACATCTAAACAATAACTGTACTTACAGAAAAAGGACGGATCTTGATTTCTGGGATCTGATTTCTGAATTTGAAAAGCTATCCTTTGATGTAGATGTTTGATTCTCTAGTTCTTCTAATTGATTCCTAGTTTGAATTTGATTCTCTAGTTTAGGGTAGATGAATGGAGGTTAGGCCAGTTTGTAGACAAACAACACGAGGGCTTCATAGAATGAGTTATAGGGTTGAGATTTGGGGTGATTATATAGAAGTCTAGGTTTAATTATAGCCTTTAGATTAGTCTAGGGGAATCAGAGCCATCAAATCAAAGAAATGTGTCATCCATCCAACCATAGCATGACTCGTATGCCATAATACCTCAGAAATCAATCATTGGCCAATCAGAGAAGGCCACATCATCACTAGGCAGTTAAAATTCGTCATAGGAGATGGATCTGGGAGGGGTCGACTCCCTACAGGGGGGTCGACACCTATGTCGACTCCCCCTGGGGGGTCGACACCCTAGAGTGGGAAATTTCCCGCTCAGGCCGCTCTTGTTAGATTTTGAAATTTGAACTATTTTCTGATTTGGTTTATTATTATATTTAATTATTGTTTAAACTTGAAAACTTCCGAACTCCATAACTTCTTCATACGGAGTCCGATTCACGCAAACTCGGACTCCATCTCAAGCAGAATTCCGAGATGAACGCAATGGCGTAACCCATTTCACCCATTTCCTCTTTTAAAAATTGAGTATTCTTAGATTCGTTAATTTTGATATTCACAGAAAATACGGGGTGTTACATGATCCGAAGATAATTGATATAATCAAATGAACTGAAGTTCCTAAAGATGATAGCAAGATCATCGATGATCACAATTGATCAAGTATAGTGTAAACTACGTCAAGCTAGTACATATATAAGAGTCGAGCTATGTGTCCCATAACCACTTGCTCTAATCGAATATTTACGAACATGTTGTATATTCCACAGGAATATAAAACGATCATTGTCATAGTTTTCAATCGAACCAGTCCATGAATTAAACGTTGAAGTAAACACAAGGATTCGTAGTCCTTGTTTTTACTAAGGCATTTAATTAGATTTCTTATATGAACGAAAAAAAGGATTATCAAATATATACTAGTAGATTTGCAAATCAATTTATAAAATAACTTCATACGATGAAGTTGGATTAAAAACTAATTTGGAAAATAACTTTAAATAATGAAGTAGAGTTAGAAACCGTTTAGTAAAGATTTGGTATCTGCTAATAATTTAAAAACCCTTTTATATAATTTCGGAAGTTCCTCTTAAGCCGAAGTCCTTTATTGTAAAGTGGCAAATCTCATCAAATATCGATTGCAATAGCAATCGATCTCAAAATTCACGTTTTAGTAATGTAAATCAAATCTCAAGACTATCGATTATAAATTTGTTTACAACAAATAAATCAAAAGTCCATAAAATCGAGCTGTAGAAATTAGTGAATCAGATAAACTGAAAAATCGCAGAAAAAGGCTGTACAGGCCGAACTCGGTTGGGAAAGAGCTGGAACTAGGGGTACACAAAGTATGGGTTGGGTCAGGTTAGACCAAATACCTCATCCGACCCGCATATATATGGGTTTTAGATAGTTCAACCCGTATCCGACCTATATGAGGTTGGATATGGGTTGGGTTGAAGTATGGATTGAGTCTAGTAGGGTTGGGTTGGGTATCATAAAACTAATAAAAAAAATAGAATATGAGAGAATTTTTTAAAATATATTAAAATATTCAGCATAATATATCGGATTTTAGCTAGCATAATGCATTTAAAATAACTGACCCATTATAACACATATCTTATAATAATTTCATTGCAAAACACATCATATTAAATTAATTCACAACATAGTAGAACTAGTATTTCATTTTAAAATACATTAAAATGCTCTTTAAAATATCTTGTCTAAATTCTATCTAGTTTGGATTGATAGAAAATAAGCTTTTGGTATTTTTACTATAAAGTACATAAACATTATCCTAGGATTAGGCTATTTTAATTTTAAGTGGGCTGGTATTAAATTAGTTTTCTAATATATGGTTGGGTTGGGTTAAAATAGGGTTTGGAAGATCATAATATCACACCCGACCCATATATAGGATGGGTTACAAATTATAACCCATATCCGACCCGAACTAGAATGGGTTGGGTTTATGTGGGTTGGGTCGGCTTGGTGGGTTTGGCCGGATTGAATACAGTTTGTTTGTAGCCCTACCTGGAACAACCTAAATTGTTGATCGTGGCCTCCACCGGTCAACAACAGAAATTTAGCCCTTATACGTATGAGCACTCAGGACAGACGTCTGAGCTGACAGTATGCTGTTTTTTATTTTTTTGCGAGAGCTTGGACAGACGTCTATGCTAAAGCCTGGGCAACACTTTGCCTAGGAAATGAATGTTATGAAGGTGCAAATTGCCTTGGATGAGCCCAGACTAATGGTGATGGCTTATGGTGATTAATATGTGTCAACGAAGCCTCTAATGCTCGCTGAATAACTCCAAACTCAATTTCCAATAATGATCTAGTCTTTGAATTCATATAATCAAATTCAAAGCTCATGAATATACATTCACACACAAACAACCCAAAACATACAATGTGCACACAACACATGCATGCCAAGGGCACATTATACAAGCATGAAAGCTTGTGGCGTAGATGTGAGTTCACAAGAACTCAACTTTGTTGGTTAGGAGCAAAGAATTAATCTAAGCTTAGCTAAAACAACCTATGTTCGAACAAAACTCTTGAATCTCCAATTTAAGAACATATCAAGAAAATTCCTAAGAGTTAGGTTTAAGAATTATCAAAAATAGAAGAGGGGATAAGCTAGAGAAGATGGAGAAGATGAAGATGAGACTTGCCTAAGCTTCTCTTTGATTTCTGCTTCAATTTGCAAGCTCCAAGAAGCAAACTATGTTTTGGAATTTTTATTTCCCTTTCCACTCTCCATTTTTATTTCTCTTGAAGGTAATTTGGAAGTGAATGAAGAGGGAGTGGGCTAATAGAGGTTATAGAGAAGTGGGTTAATGGGCTAGGTTTACAAACCCAAAGTCCTAATTTCCCTAACTCAAAATATATCGATGTTTACAGTTTTTGATCACGTAAACGACGTTTTGAATTCAACGGATGTGGTCTCGAGTCCAAATTCATCTGTATGTAAAATGTGAATTTTTGGACACGCACTCGATTAACGATTAACAATGTTATATTTGAATAAAATATTTAAATATATTATTCTTAAATATATATGGGTTGTTACAGACTTCCCCTTAAAGAAATTGCATCCTTGCAATTATTTAAGGAAAAACCCATGTAGTAATGACCAAGAATTAACCAAGAATTGATATATAAAAAATATATTAAATCAAGAAATTCACTTATGAATTATTCACAAATTTTAAACTTTGAGTTATAAATCATTATATAACTTAAGTTTATACACGCATAATATTCAAATAAAAGTCACAAACATATACGAGCAACAAATTTATTTTAGCTATAAAGATTTTAATCAAAGTAGAATTTTCTTTATTGAAATTCTATACATTATAAACCTCAATTTCAATAATTATTTAAATTTTAAATCGTGAACTACCACACCGCGATTTTTTGAAAATTTGCTTTAGACATCACAAAATTTAGAAGATGAAATTCAAATATTTTTCTTTCGTCAGAAATCTATAATCCAATAGATTCGGATAAATCTTGTCTCTAAGAATTCCAACTTGTATTGGATACTATACACTCATTTGAAATTCAAATCATAAATTACGAACTACCGCCACGCATCAAGCTCATTTATATAAAATTTAATTAATTCATTTGACGATCAATAAGTTTATAAATTATAAACCTATACTCTTACATTTTCAACACAAATTAATTAATCGATCAAATTAAAAGTTGGAAATATCGACTATCCAAAATCGTCGAACACTCCTTATCACGTTTTAGCTAGAAAATTTTATCACTTTGAAATTTCCTTAAAAGTATCTAGCTTATAATATTTTCTTAAATTGAAAAGGATAGGCGATCTCGTTAGGGAAACAAGATCAAGATATAAAATTTCGGGTTATACACCCTAAATTGGAAATATTAGCACATCCTCTAACATACCCGAAAACAAATAAATTGAACATTAAGTTCCCATTAAACCGTTAAAATGTTAAATTTAAAATATTAACACGTTTTCTAATATTTCACAAACAACTTCAAAATCATGAATACATGATAAATGGTAGAAGTTGAAAGAATTTCATAAAACTTGAAAATTTTAGTTTTCAAATTCATAAAGATATCGCCAACAAGGATGAGCTCAACCAATCGGGTTATGACCTCGAAAAATTTGGTTCGTCAAGGTTAACAAAATAAACTGGAATATTTGTTAACCCAAATGACAATACGAGCATGAAAATAAAGGGTTGGTGAAAATTGATTACTAATTAAGTCAGGTAATGGAATGACATTAGCACTACTAACCTATTGAATAGGTCATCGAGTAGAGGCATGGAATTGATTAAGCTTGATGTGGTTGTGAAGCCATAACATTCCATGGGATCACTTTGCAGAAAAGCTCCCTTTTTGTCCTTGGTGGTCGATCACAAAGGAGGATGAGCAAAAAGAATGAGTCACAGAAATGAAAATCAATTTTGAACTCAATTACCTATTAAGGTGCTCATTCTGAAATAGGTGCAAAAGATTCCCGAAAATTCATGAGTAATGTGAATCATAAAACACATTTTCCTAAATGCCTCCTATTGCTATGAGAATTTTAGAAATACAAGGATGCCAATGAATTTAAATTATAATCGTTAAAAACAAAAATTTGTGTCGTAGATATAGAATGTCGAAGATGAATGATACTATCAAAAAAATCGCGAGCCCCAGAATGGTATTGTGAAACTAGAACAAACAATACATGCAAATAAGCATGGAAAGAATAGTCAAATAAATGAGAGATTGTATCCATAAAAATATGATTTTAACATCCCGCCAAAGTTAGCCTCAAGAGTAATATCACAAAGGAACACCAACCTTTTACAAAGTCGATATATCAAAATATTAAATCTACTTTTAATATTTAGGAGATTAAACTTGGGAGTCGCCTAAGATTCTCACATCACAAAGCCCAGAGATCAAGAATCAAAATCCGGAAACAAGAGGCCAAGATCAATAAGCAAAGTATAGCTTATTACTTCAAAAGAAGATTCAAGATAATTTGAAAACTCGAATCACCCAAATTATAGAAGTCACTTAAAAAAATCTATAAGAACATAAAATGGAACGACACCCAAGCCATAACAAGGGAGACCATACAAATCCATGAATCACAAAGTGATCATAAATGAAAAAAAGGAAAGCGTAGTTCACATTCAGCAGGTAAATAGGAGAGTTTAGCCAAATGTCCCATAACTGCTGATTAACTCAAGTATTTACAAAAAAAATGCAAAATCCACTATAAATCATCATATGGAACCTTTTTGTCTTTCGACAAGGTGGTCCAACACCTGTGGCATCGAAAAGGTCGTTGGCACCTCCCAAAAGTAGTTTGACTGTAATGACCCGCAAATCCGCAACATCAGAGTTGACTATATACATCATACGTCCAACCCAAATATCACGAAAATACGAAACATTTTTTTAAGAAGAAAGAGATAGAAGAAGAACAGAAATAACAACGCAGAATCTCACATCGTAGCGGAACAAAATATAATATATCACATCTTTGAAATACAAAATCTTAACTGTATAACATACACTTATCAGAGTACAACACTTACAACACAACGGAACAATACTATAACTAGATAACGCTGAAGCCTCCTGCTCCAAGCTCCTTTAGATATATCTGAAAAATCCTGAACTACTTGACTGCCCGTACAAATTTAGGCACCCAAGAGTTTAGGTAGAACAAAATAAATAAACTCCGGGTCAGTCATGGGACTGGTATGAGTAAACAGTATAAAACAGTTTCAGAAAACTAAATGATATCTCATAAGACCACGCCGTATAACACGGAACGGGTTTTTCCCTTATGAGAATCCAAACACTTGACTTATCTTTATATCAAAACTCTTTGATATTATAATAATGTCTAAATCAAGTAAATAACAATCTAGTGGAACGTTTTCATCTCACGTTCCACATATGTAATATACAATTATAAACCGGAAGCACGTATTGGGTATTTGATTTCCAACTATGACAAGGTATGGAACCACCTTCCGCTGGTATATCTCTAGAGGAGAATACACCGAGTTCAACAAGAACATCTTGCAACTCAGCCACACATAACCGACCACTCATTTCACTTGAGTGTATCGAATGTATATCACCAACAATTGGGATCAGCAACCGTTTCCCGAATGGGACAGCATCGACAATAGATTTTTAGAAGTAAATGAAACTCTAGATCAGGTGATTATACACCCTAATAGGTGCGACCTACATAGCCATGCTGCCTGCCCGATTTCTGTTATTTATCGGTTGATGAGGCTAGAAGCTACGCTTTGTCATCACACAAGATTCACTTCGAATGTCACATCGTCAGATCCATCGAAAATCACTAATTGATGTCTACAACAGTACATTACGTGTCAGCTAAAAGAAGTTTCCTTCTCCGCTTCCACTCTTGGTACGGTTGAAGAAATCAATGTACGTGACCTTTCTGGAAATACTCTGTCAGACATCCATCCATACAGGTCACCCAGGAACAGGATGAACCGAAGGCACGATTTCTATTAATAGAAAAAGTCCTTGCACTCTACTCCGTCTTCGATTATCTTTATATAATCTGATTCGCACGCTACTGCCAATACGGAGTGATTCTTCGGATAATAATCCAACCGGTCTCTCCATATTGACAACGATGGTCAAAACTTCGATAGTCTGTGATTTAACTATCGAATAAAACCAAGTGTTTCGATAGTCGATGATTTAACTATCGAATAAAAACAAGTGTTCATCTAATTATCAACCAATTACTAAGCCCTTAATTAATATTCCATTAATTAAATCTCTTCTCTATTTCTTATCAATATTTGTTAACCAAATATTTTCAATAACCATATTGGCCTTATACGTTATTTGGAAAACATTTCCATATATCGCCTTCTTTTATTTTCTAAACTTTAGAAAATATATTTTATTTATAATTGGAAAATATTCCAATTACTTATCTCTTTTCCAATCTCGTTTATTTCTATACTTAGGAAATATTTATTATTCTATTTCCCAGCTTACACCTATTTGGGTTAAAACGGATGTTGGGTAAAACATCGTTACGACAACCCAAATACTATATTCAACTAACTCTTATCAAACATTGATCTTCGAGCCTGAATCTTACTGTACATTTGTTAAAAATGAAATCGATCAAGTTGGGGTATAACTACCTCTCAGACCTTGACTGAATAACATTTATAACGTCAAAACAGATAAGACTACTTACTCGAACAATCAATACCATACAACTACTGATTTACTTTTAAACACGTATACACTTCCCCTTTCTATTCTTACTAGATTTTATTCTTATACTTCCTTTTTGATTATACTATTCTATTTCTAAGTTCGTTTTCTTATCGACTTCTATATATATCGATACGTTGATTTCTAACTATCAAATTATCTTAAAAATATTCTAACTCCTTAAATTCCCGGAAAAATTCGCCATAACCTCCTTTGTACCGGGAGCATCGGGAAATTTCAAATAGCTTTCCCGGTCCTTCTCATCTCAAAAAGAAAAAGAAAAAGCCAAGCGGCTTGCCGATACGGCGCATAAAATCTCATATATGAATTTAAATACGTACCTTTTTGTCGGGCATTCTATTTATTTCACTTCTATACTTTATTCCAAACCTGTCTCCTGTATGTCTATACCTGTCCATTCTATTTTAACTATACCAATCGTTTTAACTCAATTTGTTAATTAAATCTGTTAGTTGACTTCTTAGTCTAATCCAGTTCTATTTATCCAAATCTATTTATTATAAATCTCATTTGAATTTCTATATTCAAATTCCATTTGAAATACTATGTTCAAATTCTATAGTTAAACTCCATTTGAATTCTATTATTCAAATTCTATTTCAATTCCTTATATTCAAAGTCCATTTGAATTCTCTGCATTATTTATAAACAACGTTTATAACTTCAATTCAAATCCCACCTTTCCATTTATAAACAACGTTTATAAATTCAATTCAAATCCCATATTTTCATTTATAAACAAAGTTTATAAATTCGATTCAAAACCCACCTTTCATTTATAAACAAAGTTTATAAATTCGATTCAATTCCCATATTTTCATTTATAAACAGAGTTTATAAATTCGATTCAAAACCCACCTTTCATTTATAAACAAAGCTTATAAATTCGATTCAAATCCCATATTTTCATTTATAAACATAGTTTATAAATTCGATTCAAAACCCACCTTTCATTTATAAACAAAGTTTATAAATTCGATCACTTCTTTTATATACCTTCAAAACAAGTTAATATTTTCTATAGTTTTATTAAAAATTCAAATTCTATTTATAAAAATAGAATTCCCTTTCTAAACCTCAAATACCCTTTTCGATATTTTTATAAATCAATATTCAAGCTCTAGTGGTATTTTCAACAATCAGATCAACCAATTTTCAATCACTTGATTTTTAACACATCATATAGGAATATATACGAAATCAAACAAACAACAACAGATAATATATTTTTGAGGAATCCAATTGGATTCCTCCAACCTGTTTTCCTGCATCCACACACGTTAGTCAACATAGTAATACCCATCCTGCTTCGAGGCAGGATATCGCGGTATGAAGGTCATCCACTAATCATAGCGTGGGGCGTATAGGGTAATCATCCGCTATGAAACTGCGGGCATCCGCTAATGAAACTGCGGGAATCCAACCAATCATCAACCCAATATATATATATAATAGTCAACCATTCCTAAGTAACTATATATATATTTTAAAAAAATCAGACAGCATTCAAACAAGCACAGACAATTATTTTTAACTATATAAAAATAATTTCTAAATAAAAGGTGAGATTTACTCACCGTAATTTTCAGTTGTCGAATATCCTGTTTAGTTCCAAATCATCGGTTGTGAATCTTCTTGAATGGATTCACACCTACGATAATTTGATTTAAATTTTCTTGTTAACATTTATTTATTTAAATCAATTATTTAAACGAATAAATAAATTTCTTACATATATTTTTATTTTAACACCTTAAAAAATTAACTTCAGTAATTTAAATTTAAATTACCTTGCTTAAGGAAAATAAGCCACTGTTTCGATCTCAACTGCGAGTACCCCTTTCTATACCCTATATCACAAACTCGACACTTTGCCAGGCCACACCAGCTCAGACCATCCTCACGCCAATGCTACTCAACATTCTTCTCCAAACCTGACTCCACACTCAAATCCCCATTGCTGAACTTCCTCATATCAACACAGCCAAGAAACTCCACATCCACTATTGAACACCACTTTTCCAGAAAATTCGAACCCCAAGACTAATAATACAGAGTATCCCTTCCATCGGATTTATAGTATACAATAAAACAAATTTTGTTTATCGAATTGGATTTCAAAAATCAAAACCGCACCAGCAAACTAGCGAACCCACGTTTCACCATCGCGATCCAAACTTCCTTGAAACCCTCGACATCGACTTCTAAAACTCTGGCCTTATCCACCGCCACGCTACTCCACCGAACTCCATCCTCCCGTCGACTTTGATCCGTCCCAGTTCCATCCCATTTGAAATCGAGATCAACCCTACGTGTTACTGAAAGCTTCGACCTTCTCTGAGAATGATTTGCACGCGCCCTTAAGGAGTTCGAATGGATTTACATCAAGCGATTTGACTTTACAAATATGAGGAGCGGAATTTCATTTCGGTTGCTTGGAAGAGGGATTTAAATTTTATTCTAGAAGATTGAAATGGAAGAAATAAAAAGGGAGTGTGGTTTATAAATAGAAGAGGGGTGCGGTATTAAATGGGAAAATGGCCATTTGATATTGTGGAGTAAAAGGAGGCCACGCTCTGTTATAATCTGTTGTGAGGAAAGGAGACACGAATTCCCATTCGAAAGGAGAAGAAAAAGCCACGGCTTATTTTGTTTCCATCCACCACTATTTTATTTAATTTAATTTTTAAAAAACTGTACCCTTACAAATTAAATAACCCTTGACTCCGAACTCCTTTCTGAACCCAACAAATGACATTTTTAGGGTTATACCACTATTCCAAACCCATTGGGATAGGTCATAAAGTCCCATTCGATCATGTATTAAAGATATTAATTTAAATTGATATAATTTAAATTTCAAACTATTTATGCTCCTTGATAATATTCAAATATTATTACCGTTAAAATTTCATATAAATTATTTGAACTGTTTTCAATTCAAATTAAAATTTGAATTCAACTAAATCCGCTTTCTTATTCTGGTAATTTAATATTTTCAATATTAAATTGAAATTGATTTTTAAATCGATAACTTCCTATAAAAATTGATTTATTTACTTAACTCAATATTTAAATCCATATAAAATATTTTAAAATTAACCCATAAGGATCCGGGTCATTACAATCTTACCCACTTAAAATAATTTCGTCCTCGAAATTGCTAAGATAGAAAAAGTGCTACAACCCCATTTTTCTTTTCAAAACTTATTTATGTTGATACTCAACATTTTAAACTTCCTTACGTAACTCTCTTTCGAATAAATCCCTATTCGATAACTCCTCCCTTCGAATAACTATATTCGATAATTTCTCTTTCGAAAAACTATATTCGATTAACTTTATTCAATTTACTCTTATTAATTAACTCTATTGGATTTAACTCTTATCGATTAACTCCATCGAATAACTAAATTTGATAACTCCTTCAATTAACCAATATTCGATAACTCTTTTAACTCTATTCGAATAAACTATATTCGATAACTCCTTCAATTCTATTCGAATAAACTATATTCGATTTAACTCCATTCGCGTGACTCTAGATTGCAGCGATCACAATGGTTACGCCTGATTCCCTCAGGAAACATCCGACCTCCCTAGGCTATCTGCAGCCCTGCGAATTACGCTAGCAGTCGTACGAAATGGCAACTTATCCTGAGTAACTATGTTTGACTAACTCTATCTCAATAACTATATTCGATCAACTTTTAATTGAATAAATAACATTCAATTAAATCCTAATTCAATTAACTATGTTCAATTAACTCTATCTGGTTAACTCTTAATTTGAATAACAAATATTCGATAATTTCTAATTGAATAACTAATATTCAATTAACTCTACGGATTAACCCTAACCGATTAACTCTAACTGGTTAATTTTAACTCTAATCGATTATTTCTAACTCTAATCGACTTCCCCTATTCGAATAACTCCTATTGGATAACGTTTATTCATTTATAAAGATTTACTTTTTGTAACGGTTCTTCACTTTATAAATGTTCTCTTTAATAACGTTACTTCACTTATACAAGTGTTGTGTACCCCTTCTATTTAAAACTATCGGTGTTAAAAACCAATATCTCTTCTCTATATAAGTTTAGACTTATATATTCCATCTATCGAATGATAAATATTTAATTTAATTTATAAACTGTTATTTATAAATTAATCTTTTCTATTTATCTGTTAAAAACAGATTTCCATTTTCTATTCACCTTCTAAATATTCCTTTGATTAAATTCTATTTATTTAACAAATAAATATCTCATCTATAACATTCTATTTATTTTCTATAAAGAAATATTTCCATTGAATCTATTTGTAAATGTTTTACAAATATTCCTTTTTAAATTCTATTTGTAAATGTTTTTACAAATATTTCTCCTTCTATTTGTTTGCACATAACTTCCTTTGTATTTGTTTTACAAATATATTTCCTTTATATTTGTTTTACAAATATATTTCCTTTATATTTGTTTTAAAAATATATTTCCTTTATATTTGTTTTACAAATATATTTTCTTTTTAACTCTTTTGCTTTTTCCTTCATTCACACCCAATTCATATTTGATTCACATTGATTTTACTTAATTTATTCAATTCGATCAATTTAACTTACTTAAGTTAAATTTAATTTCAATCATTCGAATTCCCATTAACTAGTTGCTAATTAACCGTTTTGCCTATTTCACCCTTTTTATTTCAATATAACTTGTTCAAATAAAAAGTCAATTTAATTATAGACTAATCTAATTATATTTTCAACTCGAGTTATATATTCGATTTCGAATATAAATTCTCAATCTCTTCCACTTATCCAAAAACCCAATTTTGATTCAATTTCCTTTAACTAATTATTTTTCAATTTAGTTAATTCTATTTAACCATTCAAAATATGATTTTGGTCTTAAAAATCATTTCACTTACTTCACTGGAGTTCATATTTACTTTGTATCTCCAGTCTGGATTTTTCTAATGCCAATTCGGATTTTATTTCCTAAAAATCCTTTTATTTATTTAATTAAACCGTTATGGTTTTATAATGGTTCTGGCGCTGCTTTTCTAAAAATTTGATTTTGGCATAACTCAAAATCTGTACGATGAAATCCAGATTTTTTTTCTTTCATTAGAAAACTATTATTCAACCGGTCCCGACGATTCTTGTTTCACAGAATTCCGACTTCAATTGAGTTCTGTATACTAAATTGAAGTTTGAATCGCCAATTTTCGAACTGCCGCGCTATGGCGAGCTCGTTTTAATTATATTTATAAATATAAACGTTTTAACTTTGTTTATAATAAATTCAACTCCATTCTGATATATTTTTAATGTATATCAAATCCATTCCAACATAATATTCCCGATCTATTTCACTTCTAATATTCAAATCCTATCTATTTACAATATTCAAATTCCATTTGAATTCCTTTATTCAAACTCTATATTATTTCCTTCTATTCAATTTCTATTTGAATTTTCTTCTATTCAAATTCTATTTCAATTCCTTATCTTCAATTCCTATTTGAAATCCTTATCTTCAATTCCTATTTGAAATCCTTATCTTCAAAACCCATTTCAAATCCCTTATTCAAATTCCATTTGAAATCCTTTATTCAACTTCTATTTAAATTCCTTTGTTCAATTTCAATTTGAAATCCTTTGAATTCAAATTCTATTTTAACTCCTTTGAATTCAAATCCTATTAAATTTCGGTTTGAATTCAAATTCTATTTAAAAGTCTATTTCAATTGCTATTTGAATTTTCTTTATTCAAAACCATTTGAATTCCTTTAAATTCAAATTCCATTTCAATTTTTCTTATACAATTTCTATTTGAATTTTCTTTATTCAAATCCTATTTAAATTTCTATGTTCAAATTCTATATTTGAATCCCCTTATAATTTACTTCTATTTAAAATCTATATTCCAATTCCCATTTCACTTCTATTTGAAATCTATATTCCAATTTCAATTTCAAAATTCCTTTGAAGTAATATAAATATATACATATATATATATATATATCTCAAATTCAAAACATTTGAATTTTCAAACAACTTGTTTCTTTTCAAACAAATTTCCATCAAAAACTTTTCTAAGGCAGCAATTCATCACTTAGAAACTCGAAAATGAACACTGATGATGTTGCGACCATCATCAGAATTATTTCCCAGCCACTGAAGTGAGTCCAGTGCTATATCACTTGACATTCATTTTGAAAAAATATTTTCCCAAACTCCCAGGATTTTAAATTCTGAATTCTGGTTGGAATTCAATTTCAATTTATCACATTTGTATATTTGATTTCATATACAAATCCTATTGGTTATATATACTATTTCTGTTTTTATAATCTAATTCGATTATAATCCTAACAATCAACTTAACTATTTAAAAACAATATCGTGTCCAATCTTCTGTTCAAGTGTTTATAAACTCCTATCGACATCATGGCATCCCACGATTCGATCAGAATTCATAATTCACTCAACAGACTAGTCAACACAATATAAAACAGTTTTTATATCAAATAACAAATACGCTCTCTCGTATATATATATACACTCAACTCATTCTAGGATACTACTGATCCTATCTCTAATGAGCACATTCCAACAAGCCTAGGTATTCGCTCAAACTAAGCTCTGATACCAACTGTAATGAACCGCAAATCCGCAACATCAGAGTTGACTATATACATCATACATCCAACCCAAATATCACGAAAATACGAAACATTTTTTATAGAAGAAAGATATAGAAGAAGAATAGAAATAACAACGCAGAATCTCACATCGCAGCGGAACAAAATATAATATATCACATCTTTGAAATACAAAATCTGAACTGTATAACATACACTTATCAGAGTACAACACTTACAACACAACGGAACAATACTATAACTAGATAACGCTGAAGCCTCCTGCTCCAAGGTCCTTTAGATATATCTGAAAAATCCTGAACTACTTGACTACCCGTACAAATTTAGGCACCCAAGAGTTTAGGTAAAACAAAACAAATAAACTCCGGGTCAGTCATGGGACTGGTATGAGTAAACAGTATAAAACAGTTTCAGAAAACTAAATGATATCTCATAAGACCACGCCGTATAACACGGAACGGGTTTTTCCCTTATGAGAATCCAAACACTTGACTTATCTTTATATCAAAACTCTTTGATATTATAATAATGTCTAAATCAAGTAAATAACAATCTAGTGGAACGTTTTCATCTCACGTTCCACATATGTAATATACAATTATAAAACGCAAGCACGTATTGGTTATTTGATTTCCAACTATGACAAGGTATGGAACCACCTTCCGCTGGTATATCTCTAGAGGAGAATACACCGAGTTCAACAAGAACATCTTGCAACTCAGCCACACATGACCGACCACTCATTTCGCTTGAGTGTATCGAATGTATATCACCAACGATTGGGATCAGCAACCGTTTCCCGAATGGGACAGCATCGACAATAGATTTTTAGAAGTAAATGAAACTCTAGATCAGGTGATTATACACCCTAATAGGTGCGACCTACATAGCCATGTTGCCTGCCCGATTTCTATCATTTACCGGTTGATGAGGCTAGAAGCTACGCTTTGTCATCACACAAGATTCACTTCGAATGTCACATCGTCAGATCCATCGAAAATCACTAATTGATGTCTACAACAGTACATTACGTGTCAGTTAAAAGAAGTTTCCTTCTCCGCTTCCACTCTTGGTACGGTTGAAGAAATCAATGTACGTGACCTTTCTGGAAATACTCTGTCAGACATCCATCCATACAGGTCACCCAGGAACAGGATGAACCGAAGGCACAATTTCTATTAATAGAAAAAGTCCCTGCACTCTACTCCGTCTTCGATTATCTTTATATAATCTGATTCGCACGCTACTGCCAATACGGAGTGTTTCTTCGGATAATAATCCAACCGGTCTCTCCATATTGACAACGATGGTCAAAACTTCGATAGTCTGTGATTTAACTATCGAATAAAAACAAGTGTTTCGATAGTCGATGATTTAACTATCGAATAAAAACAAGTGTTCATCCAATTATCAACCAATTACTAAGCCCTTAATTAATATTCCATTAATTAAATCTCTTCTCTATTTCTTATCAATATTTGTTAACCAAATATTTTCAATAACCATATTAGCCTTATATGTTATTTGGAAACATTTCCATATATCGCCTTCTTTAATTTCTAAACTTTAGAAAATATATTTTATTTATAATTGGACAATATTCCAATTACTTATCTCTTTTCCAATCTCATTTATTTCTATACTTAGGAAATATTTATTATTCTATTTCCCAGCTTACACTTATTTGGGTTAAAATGGATTTTGTGTAAAACATCATTACGACAACCCAAATACTATATTCAACTAACTCTTATCTAACATTGATCTTCGAGCCTGAATCTTACTGTTCATTTGTTAAAAATGTAATCGGTCAAGTTGGGGTATAACTACCTCTCAGACTTTGACTGAATAACATTTATAACGTCAAAACAGATAACGCTACTTACTCGAACAATCAATACCATACAACTACTGATTTACTTTTAAACACGTATATACTTCCCCTTTCTATTCTTACTAGATTTTATTCTTATACTTCCTTTTTGATTATACTATTCTATTTCTAAGTTCGTTTTCTTATCGACTTCTATATATATATCGATACGTTGATTTCTAACTATCAAATTATCTTAAAAATATTCTAACTCCTTAAATTCCCGGAAAAATTCGCCATAACCTCCTTTGTACCGGGAGCATCGGGAAATTTCAAATAGCTTTCCCGGTCCTTCTCATCTCAAAAAGAAAAAGAAAAGCCAAGCGGCTTGCCGATACGGCGCATAAAATCTCATATATGAATTTAAATACGTACCTTTTTGTCGGGCATTCTATTTATTTCACTTCTATACTTTATTCCAAACCTGTCTCCTGTATGTCTATACCTGTCCATTCTATTTTAACTATACCAATCGTTTTAACTCAATTTGTTAATTAAATCTGTTAATTGACTTCTTAGTCTAATCCAGTTCTATTTATCCAAATCTATTTATTATAAATCACATTTGAATTTCTATATTCAAATTCCATTTGAAATACTATGTTCAAATTCTATAGTTAACCTCCATTTGAATTCTATTATTCAAATTCTATTTCAATTCCTTATATTCAAAGTCCATTTGAATTCTCTGCATTATTTATAAACAACGTTTATAACTTCAATTCAAATCCCACCTTTCCATTTATAAACAACGTTTATAAATTCAATTCAAATCCCATAGTTTCATTTATAAACAAAGTTTATAAATTCGATTCAAAACCCACCTTTCATTTATAAACAAAGTTTATAAATTCGATTCAAATCCCATATTTTCATTTATAAACAGAGTTTATAAATTCGATTCAAAACCAACCTTTCATTTATAAACAAAGTTTATAAATTCGATTCAAATCCCATATTTTCATTTATAAACAGAGTTTATAAATTCGATTCAAAACCCACCTTTCATTTATAAACAAAGTTTATAAATTCGATCACTTCTTTTATATACCTTCAAAACAAGTTAATATTTTCTATAGTTTTATTAAAAATTCAAATTCTATTTATAAAAATAGAATTCCCTTTCTAAACCTCAAATACCCTTTTCGATATTTTTATAAATCAATATTCAAGCTCTAGTGGTATTTTCAACAATCAGATCAACCAATTTTCAATCACTTGATTTTTAACACATCATATAGGAATATATACGAAATCAAACAAACAACAAACAGATAATATATTTTTGAGGAATCCAGTTGGATTTCTCCAACCTGTTTTCCTGCATCCACAGACGTTAGTCAACATAGTAATACCCATCCTGCTTCGAGGTAGGATATCGCGGTATGAAGGTCATCCACTAATCATAGCGTGGGGCGTATAGGGTAATCATCCGCTATGAAACTGCGGGCATCCGCAAATGAAACTGCGGGAATCCAACCAATCATCAACCCGATATATATATATAATAGTCAACCAATCCTAAATAACTATATATATATTTTAAAACAATCAGACAGCATTCAAACAAGCACAGACAATTATTTTTAACTATATAAAAATAATTTCTAAATAAAAGGTGAGATTTACTCACCGTAATTTTCAGTTGTCGAATATCATGTTTAGTTCCAAATCATCGGTTGTGAATCTTCTTGAATGGATTCACACCTACGATAATTTGATTTAAATTTTCTTATTAACATTTATTTATTTAAATCAATTATTTAAACGAATAAATAAATTTCTTACATATATTTTTATTTTAACACCTTACAAAAATTAACTTCAGTAATTTAAATTTAAATTACCTTGCTTAAGGAAAATAAGCCACTGTTTCGATCTCAACTGCGAGTACCCCTTGCTATACCCTATATCACAAACTCGACACTTTGCCAGGCCACACCAGCTCAGACCATCCTCACGCCAATGCTACTCAACATTCTTCTCTAAACCCGACTCCACACTCAAATCCCCATTGCTGAACTTCCTCATATCAACACAGCCAAGAAACTCCACATCCACTATTGAACACCGCTTTTCCAGAAAATTCGAACCCCAAGACTGTTAATACAGAGTATCCCTTCCATCGGATTTATAGTATACAATAAAACAAATTTTGTTTATCGAATTGGATTTCAAAAATCAAAACCGCACTAGCAAACTTGTAACGACCCAGATTTTCAGCCATTGAATTCTGAATATTTAATATTTTTTTAAATATTTTATTAGAATTATATATAGGAATTTATTTAATAAAACGATATTTAAACATATTATATATAATATAATTAAAACGAGCTCAAAATGGCGCGGTAGTTTGAAAATTCGATTTCAAATTTCAAATGAATGTACAGGATTAAAAATAAATCGGATTTTAGCGAAACAAGAAATATTTGAATTTGTTTGAAAATATCTTTCCAACGAATGTGAAAAATCCATATTTCATCGCGGGAATAAAAAGTTACGTCCAAATCAAATTTTCAGAATGTCGCTATAGAATCGTATATAAGCTATAACGGTTATTTAAATATATCTAAATATCGGTCTTGAATTTGGACAAGGCTCTTTTGAGGCGTAGCTATAATTTAATTTTTAGAATTTTACTGTAATTTTTAATTAATTAAATACGCAACTTTTTATTTGGAGTATTTTGCACCCTATATCAATATTTTGGGGTTTCATAATATAAGTTAAACTACCGATATTATTATATTTTTGGGACTGTGGTACCTCGCTGGACACGACCATACTCTTTTTTCTATCCATAGCAGTTCGGACATGAAAGAAAACCTTATGTATCCAACATAACAATAACCTCACACAGTAACCAATACTAATAGAAAAACTAAACACTTCCTGACACATTCATTTAATTTCAAAACATCACTTCATTCCTTTAAAAGAAAAGAAATGTCGGCACTACCATGAGGTTATAAGTCAAGAATTTCGGCTACCTTATAAAATGTACGTATATAAGTCCCTTTTTGAAATCTTACCCAAAATCCTTACCATGTCAGAATATATCAGTTCATAATCTTTAGAGTGATCTAAACAAGAATTCGGCACCATTTAATACCTTCTGCACCATTTAATACCTTATGCACCTGTACATAATATTTGACAAAATCTTACGAGATATTTGTAAAACCGTATCATATCTTAAACTATTTCGCCTGTGTCCAAGCAGCATTAAGATTGTAGGCAAGATATGTTTGCTTCGTACACCAAAACTTCTGACTGATTTATATGGATACATTGACTAAACAATGAAAAATATAATATACAACTTACGAAGCTACTTCATTGTCAAGTGTCAATGTCTGTTCTGTTCCATTGAAATGATAGAAGCTTATTGTCTTACTGGAGCTATTGGAAGTGATGCTCTAATTCTCCCTTCCATTGTGTAAAGCACATGCTGCTGTTTTTCTCTGAAGCTCGAAAATCTTTCAAGCTGATTAAACATGAAAAACCACATGCCTACCTACCATCCTAGTTTGTTCAGATCCCCGTATGCCATGTTTGTAATAGTAACATCTACTGTGTACAAATGAAAACGACGTCCCATTCTCTCTGTACACACAACCGTACTCTCCTTTTACCCTTCCTCTCGTATGTCAATCTTTTCCTGTCGCTGCTCAATTTGAGCTGTTTCACTTAGCCTATTAAAACAACTGTCACTTAAATTTATAGCAATCCCTACCCCTATCTTAACTGTGAAATGAAGTATAGCTGACACCGTGAAGACAAGGTAATCTATGGTAGCAGACCTACCATGTTATTTTATTGCAACCTATATACGTGATGCCCAAGGTCTTCTTCTATAAATACGCAGCAATATCATTGTTCATTTGTCTGCTCTTCAGGGAAAACAGCTAAGTTTTCATGGCAAACAAAAGTCGGAAACAATATCCCACTCTCCACTGTAAACTAGAATGAATATATGTACAAACTCCTGCCCACTTAAGTTTCACCTTCATGCGAATTTCAGTAGGATCGGCACCACTTTTTGACGCTCGAATGTTTGTACGATGGGTTGGGTCACAGGCGACGGAAGGGAGACCATAGAACTGTAAAAAGGAGCAGTGGGTTCAAGGGTGGTCAACGGTGCTGAGGATGGGCAAAGGGGCCAGTCAACACGGATTATATATATATATAAGGTGGGATTAAAACATTGATGTGGCTTTTCTGAAAATGGGAAAGACAGCAACAGGTTGATTTTTGGGTGGAGGTTAACGTCGTGGTTTGAATAACTGGGACGTGTGATGAAGGGGGACGGGATTTATGGGATCACGATGTTACTAAGGGGTTAATGAAGGTCTGGAAATGTTTAAATCTGAAGGGGTATGTGAGTACACGGGGTATATGCGTTGAGTTAGTGATCGCATGTTGTGTACTCGAGAAGTTGTGTTGCATGGAAGTGAAGCAGTTAGAATTCAAACGGGAAAGATGATTGTGGACGGGTGTATAATGGAGCTAGAAATGAGGTGGTGGGTGATCAGTGTAGGGTGAGCGCTGGTGAGGAATTTGAGGCAAGTGCAGCAAGGCAGTAATTTGGAAATGGTAATTGAAGGACGTGTAAAAGTTTGACGAGTGAATGGTTGGAAGTGCGTAAAGAACGACCACATCTGAGGGAAGCGTTGACTCTGTATGAAGGGACGATGAAATTGTGGTCTGCCTGGAGCTTGTATTTGGGAAGGAGAAGTATTAAAGAGGAAGAAGAGCAGTGCGTTACAGAAGAAATAAGGTATAGTTAACGGTCCTAATTACGGTAATTAATAATGATAGGGATTAAGTAAATTTAAATCGTTCTGAATTAGAAATAAATCTAGTAAAAACGCTTATTTAATTCATATGTTATCAGCATTTCGCGAAAACCAGTCAGGTTGAGATCCTAACGAAGAAAGGTAGATTTTTGGACTAACGTGACTGAGAACCAACTACTGGAATTCCAGAGGAAAAAGTCGAACACCTATTTGATTGTAAACGAAGCAAACACAGAGCCGTCAACTGCCGAACAAGGTGAGTAAACTCACCAACTCTGCTTCGTTTATATTTTATATAAACGAAATTTTAAATTGATTTTTATACTGTGAAATGGTTGCTTGGTTGAAATGGTTGATAAAATTGGTTGATATGATTACATCGTTGATCAATGATTAGTTATGATATTTCATAGTGATGTGAAATAATATTGATGTTATTAACATCTGTGGATGCAGGGAAACAGGTTGGAGAGACCCAACTGGGTTCTTCAATATTTATATTCCTGTTTTTCCTTGGTTGTGATGTATAATAGGATATATATATAATCAGTAATTGACTTTGTTGTGTTGAATTACCCTGACCTAGAGTTTTGGTATTTAAATACCATAAAATATTTTCAGGTATCGAAAGGGAAATTGGAGTGTTAAAAAGGAAACTTATTTTCAAAAATAGAGATTAAATTTTGAATAGAGTTGAAAATAGAAAACTTGTTCAAATGAAAGAATCAAGGATTTGTTTATGAATGAGAACATATATTAGTTGAATTATTTATCATTGGATATATTGAAATATAAATTCAAATTTGAATTTATATGGAAAAATGGAAATTTGATTAAATTAGAAAGTTCTCAAAAAGGGATATAAAATTTGATTAAGATTTGGTTAAAAGGATTTTAATCCAGTTTACAACCATAGTTTGTAAAAATGGCTCGTAAGAAAAGACGAGAGTTCGAATAAGGATTTATTTAATCAACTAAAGGGAGTTGGTTAAAATAAGGAAAAAAGGGAGTTTTGAATATTTACTTGATTAATTAATTAAGCAAAGAGAGTCAACGGAAATTTCCAATGAAAGAAGGGGGTTATAATACCATAGTTGAATCAAATGGCAAATAAGAGTTGTCGAGGAAGTCACCTAATTAAGGAGTGGGAGTATTTTAATAAGAGGATATTATATTTATTATAAGGATTTAGAAATGAGATCGAACTATTTGGATTTAAAATGAGAAGAGGATTAAATTGGGGTCAGAAAATGAAATATGATTTTTCCTATATAATGTAATTAAAAGTATGACGATATTCCAATGCTAGTAGGAAGGGAAGTAGTTTTTAAAACTGTAGATATATTTGAAATGATAAGAGTTATGGAAAATGATTCGATAATTTGAAACAATGTTTTCAAGATTAAAAGAGAATAAGGAAGTTTGGTGAAACGTAAGGATATTTCTGAACAAAGGAAATGTTAAACGAGATCTTAAATGATTTAAATAAAAAGAAGTGAGACTTATGTGAGTAATTTTGAATAGGGGTTATAAATAGAAGTTGGGGTTAAGATATTATATTTAAGTATGAAAATCGAACTAATTTGATTATATATAGAAGGAATATGTTTACGATAAAGTGAATAACGGTTGAAGCAAAATATGTTGCAAAACGAGGTATCTAAAAGAAATTTTAGATTTGAAATATGAAGTCGAAGTGGAAATTTGAATAAGGAAGGGAAATGGATAATCGTTTAAAATGAAAACGATGAGTTTTGTTCCAACATTTGGAATATAAATTGTAATAAATGTTTTGAAAATTCTAGATAGCGATTTTAACGCTACAGCTATAATAAGTGTTGGTGAATTCTAGACAGCGATTTTAACGCTGCTGTTATAAAGGATGTTTTGTAAATCTTAACCGCGATCTTAACGCTATTGCTATAATAAATGTTCTAAAATTTTAGACAGCGGCTGTAACGCTTTTGTTAAAAGCAATGGTTTATAAATCAAATATTTGGAGACAGCGATTATAACACTACCGTTATAATCAACATTTTTTTGTAAAGTGTGTTCTTAGATTAGAATTCGAGAGTTACATAAGAAGTTGTTAAAGATTTAAAAGATAAACTTTGAACATTTCAAAGTTAAAAACGTTGTTCAATTAAGGTCTGAGAGGTAATTATACCCCAACTTGATTGACTTCCTTCTTAACTAAGGAATGGTAAGGTTTGATCGTGAAGGAGTTTTGGAAATGTTTTCCAAACAAGAATCAGAAATGTTTTCTGATAATAAAAATAAGAATTTAGAATATATAGAAACATGAGATAAGTAAATTTATGAACTAAAGAGATAAATGTTGAATGATGATTGATCGATATAATTTCCATTTGGAAATGATATCGTTGTTTGCACACTTGTTTTTCTTTGATAGTTAACTCACCGACTATCGAAGTTTTTGACCATTTTAACGTTGTTAATATGGAGAGACCGGTTGGATTATTATCCAAAGAACCACTCTGTATTGGCATAAGCGTTGAGAATCATATATGTCAAGATAATTGAAGACAGAGTAAAGTACAAGGGCTATTGTATAAGTCTTAGATAACAGTGCCTAAGATGGATGTACGGAATAGTGCCTTCGGTTTGTCCAGACCCAGGACAACTTGTATGGACGAGTGTCTGACAGAGTATTTCCAAAGGGATTACGTACGTTGATTCCTTCAAACGTACGAAGTTGGTGGCATAGAAGGGAAACTTCTTTAGCCTAACAATACGAGTATTTTTGTGGGAATCAATTAGTGATTTTCGATGGATCTGACGATGTGGCATTCAAAGTGAATGGTGGCCAGATGTTCTGGAAAATAATTCAAGCCTCAAGCCTCACAACCCGGAATTTGACAAAAATCGGGCAGGCAGCATGGCTATGTGGGTCGCACCCATTAGGATGTATAACCACCTATCTAGAGAAATTCCTTTTGCTTCTTAAATCTATCGATGCTGTCCCTTTTCGGGAGGCGGTTGCTGATCCCAACCGTCGGTGGTATATATTCGATACACTCAAGTGAAATGAGTGGTCGGTCATGTGTGGGCCGGGTTGCAAGATGTTCTTGTTGAATCCAGTGTATTCGTCTCTAGAGATACACTATCGGAAGGTGGTCCCATACCTTGTCGTGTTGGAAATCCAATCTCCAATAAGCGCCGTGTGGTTTTTTTGATTTTATATTATATATGGAGCGTGAGATGCAAGCGTTTCGCTAGATGGTTATTTATTTGTTGTAGACATTATTATAATATCACCAGATTTTGATATAAAAATGTTTTTGGTTATCGTAAGGTAAAAACCATCCGTGTTTATGTGTGGATCGGTCTTACGATTATCTTTTCTTTCGGAAAGTTTTTTGAAAGTTAAACAAATGATTTGAGTTACTCACACCAGTCCCATGACAGACCCAGAGTTTATTTTGTTTTGTTTTCCCTAAACTCTTGGGTGCCCAAATTTGTATGGGCAGTCAAGTAGTCGGGATTTCACAGATTCAATTGGAGGAGCTGGAAGCAGGAGGCTTCACCAGTTAGCTGTAGATTATCGTATTTCCGCTGTGTACTATGTTGTATCTGGAAACAGGTGTTTATAACTGTTCCAGGGATAACTGTTGCGCTCTGATGATGGTATGTATATACAAATGCTGATGTATGTTTCAAAGTTTATGTTATCTAATATATTCTATTCGTTCCGCTGTGAGTTTGTGATCTTCGTTTTCTTCTATTCTAATATTTCTTTTCTTTCTATCTCTCATCCTCTAACTTCTTTCTTATAATGATTCGTATTTCTGTGCAATTTGGGTTGGACGTGTGGTGTTATTAGTCGACTCAAAGAGTACGGAAATTCGGGTCGTTTCAGTTGGTATCAGAGCGAGGTTAAGTGATTACCTTGGCTCTGTGGCGTGACTCAATAGAGATGGGGTTAGTAATACCCTAGATTGGGTTGAGTGTATATATATATGAGGGAGCGTATTTGTAGATTTGATATAAAATTTGGTTTATATTGTGTTGACTGGTCTGTTGAGTGGTTTATGAATTCTGGTCGATACAGGATGTACAACTGTATCGATAGGTGTTTCTAAACTCTCGAACAAAGTAATTCGACACAGTATTGTTTTAAAGTGGGTAAACGAAATAAATTTACCCAAAAACTATTTTGATATAAAAGAAATAATTTCTGTATTATTATGTATGGATGTATGGATTGTTATTACAATCAAATGGAATTATAAAATATTGAAACAGTTATATATAACCAAATATAACTTGTATATGGGAAATATACATAAATAAGATGAACTGAAATTAAATTCAAACCAGAATTAGAATTCGAATTCCGGGAGTTTAGAAATATTTTCTGAAGTATTTTAAAAGTGATATAATGTTTCTTTTAAGGATTTTGAACAAGAATGGTTTTAAATGAATTTTGAAAGTGATTAAGCACTGAAACCACTTCAGTGGCGAGAAAATAATTCTGATAATGGACTGCAGCATTATCGGTATTCATTTTCAAGTTTCTGAGTGACGGATTGCTACCAGGGTAATTTAGGAATGAAAAGAAGAAAAAAATTGTTTAAAAAGGAAATGATGATTTAGAAATTCAAATGTTTTGAATTGAGTTGATTATAAATATGTGTATAAATATATATATGATTTCAAACTAATTTGAAATAAAACCCGGGAATTTGAATTCTGAAATTTTTTTAACTTGAAAAAGTTGAATAGATTGAAAATGGTCAAAATGTATCAAATGAATTGGGATTTAACTTAAATAAAACTGGATTGGATTAGAAATAATTCAGAATGGAATTAAATAAAGAAGATGTTGAGATTCGAATTATTAATATGAAGCGACTTATGAAGAAGCAAGTGAATATATTGGATGTTGTTGATTGGAATTGAATTGGATTCAAACTGAATAAGTGGGTTGACGTAAATAGAAATCATATTTGAATGGATATAATGGAAGTGAACTAATCAGAAGTTGATTAGAGATTTCAAACTGGAAGTTGGATTGATTTGAAACCAACTGGAGATGGATATATGTATGCTGAGCAGATATTGAATGGAAGCAAGTGCAAGAGATAGGATTTGTGCCCAACAAAAAGGTACATGTTTACAACATTACTTGGGTTTGATGATTTTATGAGCCTATGGGGCAAGCCGCTTGGATTTTTGATTTTATTTTGGATTGAAGAAGGCCTAGAAAGGCGAGTTGTGGTTGTACCAATTAAGCCATGCAGAGGAGATGCTGCCGAATTTTTTTTGAATTTAAGATGTTAGGAAATTTTCAGAATTTTTGTAAATTCGATAACAAGAATAAATTAATATTTTAATTGGAAAAATTTCGTTCGGTTGAACCAGAAACAAAAAGGATTTTTGGACCTAGTCAATTGTGTACGTAGCATCTTTTCCTTCCTTAGCAATTTCGAGGACGAAATTATTTTAAGGGGGAAGGAATGTAACGACCCAGATTTTCAGCCATTGAATTCTGAATATTTAATATTTTTTTAAATATTTTATTTGAATTATATATAGGAATTTATTTAATAAAACGATATTTAAACATATTATTTATAATATAATTAAAACAAGCTCAAAATGGCGCGGTAGTTTGAAAATTCGATTTCAAATTTCAAATGAATGTACAGGATTAAAAATAAATCGGATTTTAGCGAAACAAGAAATATTTGAATTTGTTTGAAAATATCTTTCCAACGAATGTGAAAAATCCATATTTCATCGCGGGAATAAAAAGTTACGTCCAAATCAAATTTTCAGAAAGTCGCTGTAGAATCGTATATAAGCTATAACGGTTATTTAAATATACCTAAATATCGGTCTTGAATTTGGACAAGGCTCTTTTGAGGCGTAGCTATAATTTAATTTTTAGAATTTTACTGTAATTTTTAATTAATTAAATACACAACTTTTTATTTGGAGTATTTTGCACCCTATATCAATATTTTGGGGTTTCATAATATAAGTTAAACTACCGATATTATTATATTTTTGGGACTGTGGTACCTCGTTGGACACGACCGTACTCTTTTTTCTGTCCGTAGCAGTTCGGACATGAAAGAAAACCTTATGTATCCAACATAACAATAACCTCACACAGTAACCAATACTAATAGAAAAACTAAACACTTCCTGACACATTCATTTAATTTCAAAACATCACTTCATTCCTTTAAAAGAAAAGAAATGTTGGCACTACCATGAGGTTATAAGTCAAGAATTTCGGCTACCTCATAAAATGTACGTATATAAGTCCCTTTTTGAAATTTTACCCAAAATCCTTACCATGTCAGAATATATCAGTTCATAATCTTTAGAGTGATCTAAACAAGAATTCGGCACCATTTAATACCTTCTGCACCATTTAATACCTTATGCACCTGTACATAATATTCGACAAAATCTTACGAGATATTTGTAAAACCGTATCATATCTTAAACTATTTCGCCTGTGTCCAAGCAGCATTAAGATTGTAGGAAAGATATGTTTGCTTCGTACACCAAAACTTCTGACTGATTTATATGGATACATTGACTAAACAATGAAAAATATAATATACAACTTACGAAGCTACTTCATTGTCAAGTGTCAATGTCTGTTCTGTTCCATTGAAACGATAGATGCTTATTGTCTTACTGGAGCTATTGGAAGTGATGCTCTAATTCTCCCTTCCCTTGTGTAAAGCACATGCTGCTGTTTTTCTCTGAAGCTCGAAAATCTTTCAAGCTGATTAAACATGAAAAACCACATGCCTACCTACCATCCTAGTTTGTTCAGATCCCCGTATGCCATGTTTGTAATAGTAACATCTACTGTGTACAAATGAAAACGACGTCCCATTCTCTCTGTACACACAACCGTACTCTCCTTTTATCCTTCCTCTCGTATGTCAATCTTTTCCTGTCGCTGCTCAATTTGAGCTGTTTCACTTAGCCTATTAAAACAACTGTCACTTAAATTTATCGCAATCCCTACCCCTATCTTAACTGTGAAATGAAGTATAGCTGACACCGTGAAGACAAGGTAATCTATGGTAGCAGACCTACCATGTTATTTTATTGCAACCTATATACGTGATGCCCAAGGTCTTCTTCTATAAATACGCAGCAATATCATTGTTCATTTGTCTGCTCTTCAGGGAAACCAGCTAAGTTTTCATGGCAAACAAAAGTCGAAAACAATATCCCACTCTCCACTGTAAACTAGAATGAATATATGTACAAACTCCTGCCCACTTAAGTTTCACCTTCATGCGAATTTCAGTAGGATCGGCACCACTTTTTGACGCTCGAAAGTTTGTACGATGGGTTGGGTCACAGGCGACGGAAGGGAGACCATAGAACTGTAAAAAGGAGCAGTGGGATCAAGGGTGGTCAACGGTGCTGAGGATGGGCAAAGGGGCCAGTCAACACGGATTATATATATATATATAAGGTGGGATTAAAACATTGATGTGGCTTTTCTGAAAATGGGAAAGACAGCAACAGGTTGATTTTTGGGTGGAGGTTAACGTCGTGGTTTGAATAACTGGGACGTGTGATGAAGGGGGGCGGGATTTATGGGATCACGATGTTACTAAGGGGTTAATGAAGGACTGGAAATGTTTAAATCTGAAGGGGTATGTGAGTACACGGGGTATATGCGTTGAGTTAGTGATCGCATGTTGTGTACTCGAGAAGTTGTGTTGCATGGAAGTGAAGCAGTTAGAATTCAAACGGGAAAGATGATTGTGGACGGGTGTATAATGGAGCTAGAAATGAGGTGGTGGGTGATCAGTGTAGGGTGAGCGCTGGTGAGGAATTTGAGGCAAGTGCAGCAAGGCAGTAATTTGGAAATGGTAATTGAAGGACGTGTAAAAGTTTGACGAGTGAATGGTTCGAAGTGCGTAAAGAACGACCACATCTGAGGGAAGCGTTGACTCTGTATGAAGGGACGATGAAATTGTGGTCTGCCTGGAGCTTGTATTTGGGAAGGAGAAGTATTAAAGAGGAAGAAGAGCAGTGCGTTACAGAAGAAATAAGGTATAGTTAACGGTCCTAATTACGGTAATTAATAATGATAGGGATTAAGTAAATTTAAATCGTTCTGAATTAGAAATAAATCTAGTAAAAACGCTTATTTAATTCATATGTTATCAGCATTTCGCGAAAACCGGTCAGGTTGAGATCCTAACGAAGAAAGGTAGATTTTTGGACTAACGTGACTGAGAACCAACTACTGGAATTCCAGAGGAAAAAGTCGAACACCTATTTGATTGTAAACGAAGCAAACACAGAGCCGTCAACTGCCGAACAAGGTGAGTAAACTCACCAACTCTGCTTCGTTTATATTTTATATAAACGAAATTTTAAATTGATTTTTATACTGTGAAATGGTTGCTTGGTTGAAATGGTTGATAAAATTGGTTGATATGATTACATCGTTGATCAATGATTAGTTATGATATTTCATAGTGATGTGAAATAATATTGATGTTATTAACATCTGTGGATGCAGGGAAACAGGTTGGAGAGACCCAACTGGGTTCTTCAATATTTATATTCCTGTTTTTCCTTGGTTGTGATGTATAATAGGATATATATATAATCAGTAATTGACTTTGTTGTGTTGAATTACCCTGACCTAGAGTTTTGGTATTTAAATACCATAAAATATTTTCAGGTATCGAAAGGGAAATTGGAGTGTTAAAAAGGAAACTTATTTTCAAAAATAGAGATTAAATTTTGAATAGAGTTGAAAATAGAAAACTTGTTCAAATGAAAGAATCAAGGATTTGTTTATGAATGAGAACATATATTAGTTGAATTATTTATCATTGGATATATTGAAATATAAATTCAAATTTGAATTTATATGGAAAAATGGAAATTTGATTAAATTAGAAAGTTCTCAAAAAGGGATATAAAATTTGATTAAGATTTGGTTAAAAGGATTTTAATCCAGTTTACAACCATAGTTTGTAAAAATGGCTCGTAAGAAAAGACGAGAGTTCGAATAAGGATTTATTTAATCAACTAAAGGGAGTTGGTTAAAATAAGGAAAAAAGGGAGTTTTGAATATTTACTTGATTAATTAATTAAGCAAAGAGAGTCAACGGAAATTTCCAATGAAAGAAGGGGGTTATAATACCATAGTTGAATCAAATGGCAAATAAGAGTTGTCGAGGAAGTCACCTAATTAAGGAGTGGGAGTATTTTAATAAGAGGATATTATATTTATTATAAGGATTTAGAAATGAGATCGAACTATTTGGATTTAAAATGAGAAGAGGATTAAATTGGGGTCAGAAAATGAAATATGATTTTTCCTATATAATGTAATTAAAAGTATGACGATATTCCAATGCTAGTAGGAAGGGAAGTAGTTTTTAAAACTATAGATATATTTGAAATGATAAGAGTTATGGAAAATGATTCGATAATTTGAAACAATGTTTTCAAGATTAAAAGAGAATAAGGAAGTTTGGTGAAACGTAAGGATATTTCTGAACAAAGGAAATGTTAAACGAGATCTTAAATGATTTAAATAAAAAGAAGTGAGACTTATGTGAGTAATTTTGAATAGGGGTTATAAATAGAAGTTGGGGTTAAGATATTATATTTAAGTATGAAAATCGAACTAATTTGATTATATATAGAAGGAATATGTTTACGATAAAGTGAATATCGGTTGAAGCAAAATATGTTGCAAAACGAGGTATCTAAAAGAAATTTTAGATTTGAAATATGAAGTCGAAGTGGAAATTTGAATAAGGAAGGGAAATGGATAATCGTTTAAAATGAAAACGATGAGTTTTGTTCCAACATTTGGAATATAAATTGTAATAAATGTTTTGAAAATTCTAGATAGCGATTTTAACGCTACAGCTATAATAAGTGTTGGTAAATTCTAGACAGCGATTTTAACGCTGCTGTTATAAAGGATGTTTTGTAAATCTTAACCGCGATCTTAACGCTATTGCTATAATAAATGTTCTAAAATTTTAGACAGCGGCTGTAACGCTGTTGTTAAAAGCAATGGTTTATAAATCAAATATTTGGAGACAGCGATTATAACACTACCGTTATAATCAACATTTTTTTGTAAAGTGTGTTCTTAGATTAGAATCCGAGAGTTACATAAGAAGTTGTTAAAGATTTAAAAGATAAACTTTGACCATTTCAAAGTTAAAAACGTTGTTCAATCAAGGTCTGAGAGGTAATTATACCCCAACTTGATTGACTTCCTTCTTAACTAAGGAATGGTAAGGTTTGATCGTGAAGGAGTTTTGGAAATGTTTTCCAAACAAGAATCAGAAATGTTTTCTGATAATAAAAATAAGAATTTAGAATATATAGAAACATGAGATAAGTAAATTTATGAACTAAAGAGATAAATGTTGAATGATGATTGATCGATATAATTTCCATTTGGAAATGATATCGTTGTTTGCACACTTGTTTTTCTTTGATAGTTAACTCACCGACTATCGAAGTTTTTGACCATTTTAACGTTGTTAATATGGAGAGACCGGTTGGATTATTATCCAAAGAACCACTCTGTATTGGCATAAGCGTTGAGAATCATATATGTCAAGATAATTGAAGACAGAGTAAAGTACAAGGGCTATTGTATAAGTCTTAGATAACAGTGCCTAAGATGGATGTACGGAATAGTGCCTTCGGTTTGTCCAGACCCAGGACAACTTGTATGGACGAGTGTCTGACAGAGTATTTCCAAAGGGATTACGTACGTTGATTCCTTCAAACGTACGAAGTTGGTGGCATAGAAGGGAAACTTCTTTAGCCTAACAATACGAGTATTTTTGTGGGAATCAATTAGTGATTTTCGATGGATCTGACGATGTGGCATTCAAAGTGAATGGTGGCCAGATGTTCTGGAAAATAATTCAAGCCTCAAGCCTCACAACCCGGAATTTGACAAAAATCGGGCAGGCAGCATGGCTATGTGGGTCGCACCCATTAGGATGTATAACCACCTATCTAGAGAAATTCCTTTTGCTTCTTAAATCTATCGATGCTGTCCCTTTTCGGGAGGCGGTTGCTGATCCCAACCGTCGGTGGTATACATTCGATACACTCAAGTGAAATGAGTGGTCGGTCATGTGTGGGCCGGGTTGCAAGATGTTCTTGTTGAATCCAGTGTATTCGTCTCTAGAGATACACTATCGGAAGGTGGTCCCATACCTTGTCGTGTTGGAAATCCAATCTCCAATAAGCGCCGTGCGGTTTTTTTGATTTTATATTATATATGGAGCGTGAGATGCAAGCTTTTCGCTAGATGGTTATTTATTTGTTGTAGACATTATTATAATATCACCAGATTTTGATATAAAAATGTTTTGGGTTATCGTAAGGTAAAAACCGTCCGTGTTTATGTGTGGATCGGTCTTACGATTATCTTTTCTTTCGAAAAGATTTTTGAAAGTTAAACAAATGATTTGAGTTACTCGCACCAGTCCCATGACTGACCCAGAGTTTATTTTGTTTTGTTTTCCCTAAACTCTTGGGTGCCCAAATTTGTACGGGCAATCAAGTAGTCGGGATTTCACAGATTCAATTGGAGGAGCTGGAAGCAGGAGGCTTCACCAGTTAGCTGTAGATTATCGTATTTCCGCTGTGTACTATGTTGTATCTGGAAACAGGTGTTTATAACTGTTCCAGGGATAACTGTTGCGCTCTGATGATGGTATGTATATACAAATGCTGATGTATGTTTCAAAGTTTATGTTATCTAATATATTCTATTCGTTCCGCTGTGAGTTTGTGATCTTCGTTTTCTTCTATTCTAATATTTCTTTTCTTTCTATCTCTCATCCTCTAACTTCTTTCTTATAATGATTCGTATTTCTGTGCAATTTGGGTTGGACGTGTGGTGTTATTAGTCGACTCAAAGAGTACGGAAATTCGGGTCGTTTCAAAACTAGCGAACCCACGTTTTACCATCGCGATCCAAACTTCCTTGAAACCCTCGACATTGACTTCTAAAACTCTGGCCTTATCCAACGCCACGCTACTCCACCGAACTCCTTCCTCCCGTCGACTTTGATCCGTCCCAGTTCCATCCCATTCGAAATCGAGCTCAACCCTACGTGTTACTGAAAGCTTCGACCTTCTCTGAGAATGATTTGCACGCGCCCTTAAGGAGTTCGAATGGATTTACATCAAGCGATTTGACTTTACAAATACTGAGGAGCGGAATTTCATTTCGGTTGCTTGGAAGAGGGATTTAAATTTTATTCCAGAAGATCGAAATGGAAGAAATAAAAAGGGAGTGTGGTTTATAAATAGAAGAGGGGTGCGGTATTAAATGGGAAAATGGCCATTTGATATTGTGGAGTAAAGGAGGCCACGCTCTGTTATAATCTGTTGTGAGGAAAGGAGACACGAATTCCCATTCGAAAGGAGAAGAAATAGCCACGGCTTATTTTGTTTCCATCCACCACTATTTTATTTAATTTTATTTTTAAAAAATGTACCCTTACAAATTAAATAATCCTTGACTCCGAACTCCTTTCTGAACCCAATAAATGACATTTTTAGGGTTATACCACTATTCCAAACCCATTGGGATAGGTCACGAAGTCCCATTCGATCATCAGTTAAAGATATTAATTTAAATTGATATAATTTAAATTTCAAACTATTTATGCTCCTTGATAATATTCAAATATTATTACCGTTAAAATTTCATATAAATTATTTGAACTGTTTTCAATTCAAATTAAAATTTGAATTCAACTAAATCCACTTTCTTATTCTGATAATTTAATATTTTCAATATTAAATTGAAATTGATTTTTAAATCGATAACTCCCTATAAAAATTGATTTATTTACTTAACTTAATATTTAAATCCATATAAAATATTTTAAAATTAACCCATAAGGATCCGGGTCATTACATTGACCATAATGACTAGGTTGCTGATACCACTCAAAAGTGGTTTTGTCTATAATGGCAAGGTTGCTGACATCTCGCAAAAGCAATTTTGTTAGCCACTTATGCAGGAAACGAAATCGAACCTCAGTTGACTATGTCCAAATAATTACCGACGAAGGAAACACAAGTGTGTTGACCTACTCCTATTTACCAAGACATTTAATTAAATTTCTTATTCAATCAAAAAGACAAAATTACTCATTTATAACAAGTAATACTCCAAATCAAATGACAACACTCAATCATTACCCAAAGAAAGCTAAGATATCATGATAGCAAGATATAAGGGTAAAGCAAAGATAAAAGCATGTAAAAATTCTCATAAAACGTAGATTTGGAACTTTACTTACTTCGATATAAAACAAGCGCCTTATAGCACTTAAGGACATGGTGTCCCCAAGTTCCTTTGGTGCAAAGAAGGTATGTGATTACAATTTCAAAAGAACTCGAATGGGATGATCACGGAAATCATCATCATAAAGAATAGAAAAGATGGTACCTTATTAGTTATTAGTTTCCTTTCAAAAGTAAGATATACCAAACTTCATAGTTAATACACTAACCATAAAAGGCGTAAAGGATATATATGATGGTCGTGTATATCCCATTCTCAAATTATTATCTTATTAAAATCCCTAAGGTTGCAAATTAACAATTAAAACTAATGATTTGTCTCGCCATTTATTTATATAAAGTTTCTAATGCTAAGGTTCAATGGCGACGCAAGTCATTAATATTTAATATAAGTGTTGTGCTAGAATTATCTCATTGAAGTGTTTAGAAAACTCTTATCGATATCGTAACGTCCCACCACTCGATTAGAATTCCTAACATACTCAATTTGTAACTCAACACAATAAAATAAATTACATCCAAATAAGGGTGAAATTTTGTAAATAAATAATCAGGCGTGCAACCATTTATTCATGAACTAAATTTATAATCATAAATAAATAAAATAGAAACATTTCTTAGTGCTTAGCGGAAATAATTTATCTGCTTTCACCTCGCAAAGCTAATCTCAAAATGATTAGTATTTTACTTAGCCAAAATTATTTCATCAAACCATTTTATAAAATAATTTAGAAATCTTTAAAACTAAGTCCCAAAAATTATATTAATCACAAAAACTGGAAATAATCTGAATTCCTACCCAAGAAAGGGATGGGACGCTAGGTTTGTCTAGGCCAAGATTTCAACAAGAAGAACTCAAATAAATTTGGTTAGTCAAACAAAGGATCATGATATAAGATAGGATATGATGGGTCCTAAGACTCGAATAAGATCCTAAACATGATTTCCTAAGAGAGACTTAGGACAATGATCCTTGCCATAATATCTTACATTGTTCTGAACTTGGCTCTGATACCAAGTGTAACGCCTCACCTCTATACTCGTGTTACCCAAGGGCATTGCAAGCAATGATGTTCACTAACCCAAAGAATAGGGCTGTTGAAGAGTGACCATCTTTGTATTAGCTTTGAACGAGTGTCAAACATGTCGGATAATGTGGTCTTACTTTTTAAATCTCATAAGGAGATCCAACACATCTAATTCAAGTTCAAATCCACTACACAGTGGTTGTATATAACTCAGAATCAATATAAAATACATAAGAATAAAATCAAAGTCAGACACAAATATTCCCATCACTGAGGAGGAAATAGATATGAATATGACACATAAGAGTACATACAAAATAGTGGTCATAGTCGATACACTATACAAAAAAGGAATAGGTACAGGTTCTAGCCAAAGAATATGTATATATAAATGTCTCATATACATATAATCAGATTACTACAATAATAATTGTAGTGGCAAAAAGCCAAGAAGTGATCCCCATAAGAAATCTAATGTAAGCACCTATAATACTTGGTCTGACCCGAGTATTATTTATAAGAATAAACAATAAACAGATCAGTCTAGCTATACTCATCATAATAAACCGAGATACAAATAGTAATATAAACAGAAAATGATATATAAGAAATAACAACAATGTTCACATGTAAAATGTGAAGGCTCGATATGTCCAAAAAATATGCCAAAGAAATTTCGGTGCTATGTAAGGATATGTCAATATCAAAGAAACTCAGACTGATAGCGTAGTATCAATAAAAACTCAGATTTAAGAAATTCGATGAAATTAGAAATCCAAAAGTCTCAAAGAGGGGGAATTTAAGACAGGGTCACGAAGACTCACCAACACATGTATCGAGGATGTAAGAAGCGATTTCAAGGTAGCTAAACAATAACGTTGAGCCAAAGCTTCTACAATGGTCCGAAGACCATAGGCCGCGAACCCGCAAATGATCCGAAGATCATAGATATAATCAAATGAACCACGTGTAATGAAGATTGAGATGCAATCTCTAGGTAGCTAGCCTATAGAGTTGAGCCGAAGCTCCTACAATGGACCGAAGGCCGTAGGTTGCAAACCCGCAAATAATCCAAAGATCATGGATAATATCAAATGAACTGAAGTTCCTCAAGATGATCCAAAGATCATCGATATAATCAAATGAACCGAAGTTCCTCAAGATGATCAGAAGATCATTTGTAATCAAATGAACCGAAGTTCCTCAAGATGATCCGAAGATCATCGATGATCACAATTGATCAAGTATAGTGTAAACTACACCAAGCTAGTAAATATAAGAGTCGAGCTACATGTCGCATAACCACTTTCTCTACTCGAATATTTACGAACAAGTTGTATATTCTGCTAGGAATATGAATCAATCATTACCACGGTTTTCAATCGAAGGAGTCCAAGAATTAACCGTAGAAGCAAACACAAGGGTCCATAATCCTTATTTTTACTAATGCGTTTAATTATATTTCTCATATGAACGATAAAAAGATTTATTAAATATATACTAGTAGATTTGCAAATCAATTTATAAAATAACTTCATATGATGGAGTTCGATTAGAAATGAATTTGGAAAATAAATAACGAAGTAGAAGTAGAAACCGTTTAGTAAAAGATTTGGTACCTACTAATAATTTAAAAGGCATTTTATATAATTTCAAAATGGGAAATCTGATTAATTATCGATTGCAATAGCAATCAATCTCAAAATTCATGTTTTAGTAATGTAAATTAAATCTCACGACTATTGATTATAAATTCGTTTACCACGAATAAATCAAAAGTCAATAAAATCGAGTTGCAGAAATCTGTGTATCAGAGAAACTGAAATGTCGCAGGAAATAACCGAACCAGCGAAACTCGGCCGGGAAAGAGCCTGGAACAACCTAAACTATTGATTGTGGTCTCCACCAGTCAGTAGCAAAAATTTGGTCCTCAGACGTCTAAGCACTCAGGATAGATGTCTGAGCTGGCAGTATGCTGTTTTTCTTTCCGAGAGCTTGGACAGACGTCTGACGCTTTAGGTCAGACGTATGTGATGAAGCCCAGGCAACACTTTGCCCAGGAAATGAAGATTATGAAGGTGCAAATGGCCTCAGATGATCCCAGACTAATGGTGATGGCTTATGACGATTTCTATATTCCAATGAGGCCTCTAATGCTTGCCGAATCAACTCATAACTCCAAACTCAATTTCCAATAATGATTTACACATTGAATTCATATAACTAAATTCAAAACTCATGAATATACATTTACATTCAAATATTGCAAAACATACAATGCACACACAACATATATATGCCAAGGGTGCACTATACAAGCATACAAGCTTGTGGCATAGATGTGAGTTCACAAGAATTCACCCTTATTTGTTATGAGCAAGGAATCAATCCAAAACTTAGCTAGAACAACCTCTCTTCGAACAAAACTCTTGAATCTCCAATCTATAAACATATCAACAAAATTCCTAAGAGTTAGGTTTAGGAATTTCTCAAAAATAGAAGAGGAGATAAGATAGAGAAGATGAAGAAGATGAAGAGGAGGCTTACCTAAGCTTCTCTTTGATTTTTTACTTCGATTTGCAAGCTCCAAGAGCAGATTAGGCTTAGGAATTTCTATTTACCTTTCCACTCTCCATCTTTATTTCTCTTAAAGGTTTGTAAGTGAATGAAGAGGGAGTGGGATAAGAGTGGTTATTGGGAAGTGGGTTAGCGGGCTAGGCTTACAAATCCAAGCCCCTACCCAAAGTCCCAAATTTCCCTAACTCGAAATATATCAATGTTTATAGTTTTTGATCACGTAAACAACATTTTGAACTAAATGGAAGTGGTCTCGAGTCCATATTCATCCGTATGCAAAATGTGACTTTTTGACACACACTCGATTAATGACTAACGATGATATATTTAAATAAAATATTTAAATATATTATCATTAAATAAGCGGGTTGTTACACAATTCTACTGGGATAGTACCGTAACTAGGGCTGTTACGGTTGAACCGTTCAACCGCCAAACCATATTAATCATTTACACGGTTGCCATCTATTACGGTAATGGTGACGGTAACGGTTGTGGATTTTGATAACCATGGTAAAACATACCAATCGTACATTATTTATTTGTAAATTAGAAATATATTTTAATAACTTAAGCTAGAGAAATAACATATGTATAAATTATTTGCTTTTTTTTATATACGACATGCACATGGATGGTTTGTTTCATAGATTATCAAACTATTTTTAAAGAAGAAGAGCTAGAACTTGAATTATTTATGGATAACAATAAATTTACGGTAAGTTTGCGACAACTGTTATAAAATTTGCTAACTGTCAACAATGGTTGCGGTTACGGTTGACTGTAAAATTGACGGTTGTCGTAACCGTAACACCCCTAAGCATAACCGCCGATTAACCGCGATCCATGAGGGAACATAATTTCCACATCTATTTTAAATATTTTAAGTGTTTTCATTGGGATTTGAAACAAGTATATTTATTATCTAGATATTTTAATCATGCATCTAGTCAACGTATGCCTAACGTCTGTAAGAATGATAGTAAACTTGTTAAACTTCGAGTTATTAAGTATTTTGAAACGTTAAATAACAAATCAATAACCTGTAATTAAATTTATGTAACTTCAATATAATAAATTCAAAAAAAAGTTTTAATGCTTTAAGAAATACAAAAACTTTGAATTTTTAATAAAATACTTATTTCTGATTTCAAAAGATATTTCTAGCACGAGAATCATATTTTCAAAATTTATATTTTTTAAAAATAATTTAAGTTGTGACTATAAGAAAACTTGAACTTTAATGAATAGTGTTTGAAATAAAGATTTTAAATTTAATAAATTGATTTATAACAAATGAATTTAATTACTAATGTAAGGATGAATTTTCGAATTTAAAATACTATAATTTATTTTGTTCCAAACATTGTAAAATTTGTGTAAGTAAAAATATTTTTGTTATATACATAAGCATATTTTTTTTACAACCTCTCCTTTTCGAGGATGAAAAATTCTAAGTGGAGGAGATTGTAACATCCCGTATTTTTTTATCATTTGAATTTTAAAACGTAATAATGTAACGACCCGGAAACCCGTACCTTTTGAATCGACAATAATCCACACATGTCTAACTCAAAACTGTACGTATTTACAGATTGTTAAATGACGATCCACATCTTCAACCATTATAGTCAAAAATATAGATAATCAAGGGGATTAATTTATAATTAGAAAGAAAGAAGAAAACAAACACAGAATCTCGCAACGGAATAAACAAAATATAATAATCAAATAACAGTTCATGAAGCTGTTTAAAATAAACATTTGATCATTTTACAACATTTATCAGAGTTATACATTTATATACATAACTGATAATACAGAGTAATGCAGCGGAATAGTAGTGGAATACAATAGTAATAATAGTATACCGTCTTCGTCTTCATCCTTCAGAAGATAACCTTTGAAACCGGAATGCTCAAGTCTGACCCGAGCGTAATAGCGTGAAAATAAAACAAGCTCGGATCAGGCAAAAATATTCTCATCTAAGTCAAATCAATATCATATGAACATGCACACACATAACTCAAGAGATGTCATGGGAATTTCCATCTCCTAAGGATCCGTCAAACTAGATACTATATGATATAATTTCGCTATTATAATAGTGTCTATTCACAAATACTTGTCAGAAAAATAGTGTAAGCGGGGTTACATTGATTACCCTTACACAGTTTACAAGCACATGGTCTATGCAGGTCCTGTAACACAACCAGTAACGTCGGTAGCCAGTGAGTCCCCTATAGACCTATGCCAAAAATCAAAATCGTAGTTGTCTCGCATAAGGATAAACGTATGACAAGGCACATGAGGCAATACCCAAAGTAGTATGCTACTAGTTTGCCTGATCCAGACTGGTGGTTACCCCTAACGGCCCACCGTAGACATCCGCCCCATATCGAATCAAAGAGAATACATCCCATCGAGGGTGCGCACCAACAAAACAACAACAACAAAATAGTAATAGTATGGACCCGAGGCCCAGGAAAAACGAAGAGCAGATGTCCACTAAGAGGTAGTCAAGCCTCATTTAGTCTGGCACGGCTCCTGTTTTAGTCATTTCAAATCGACACAAGTGTCGGGGTCATCCATTATCGTTCACTTTCTTCAATCCAGTAATCGCCTCCAAATTCAATCTGTTTCATCTCTGGAACTCCACCGCGTACACTGTTGTTAAAGTGGTTCCAACATTGACAGAGAGTATGTCAATAAGAGGTCCCGGTCTCTTTAACAACAAAACGTCATGTTACACACCGATGGGTACTTTTATATTTCAAAAGTGAATCATTATGATATCAAAATATCATATTAACCTAAATAGATTTCACTTTAAAATATCATATTATTTTAATCACAATAATATTATTTTTTCAAAATTCATATTCCCTTTGAGATAAATTTCAATTTCAATAATTGGTTATAACTTCAATTAACCATATTTCATTCGAATTATTCGATTTACTTCATAAAAATAGTTTTGAATTCATTTCTGATTTTAACATCAAAATGATCATATTTACTTTTAAATCACAGATTAAAATGTAAACACATTTCACTTCTAAAACAGTTTGTAAGTTTGAAATTGTTTTGGGGTTTAAATAAATTTTTGATTAGTTGTAAATAATTTTGGGAGATTTGGAATAACTTGGAAATCAAAACAATTTGAGTGTTGGAAATGGTATTATAAATATTAAAATATTTCATAAAATAAACTACTTATATTTATATATATATAGAAAGAATAGGTTTTTGAAAAACAGTATATATAATTGTTTATATAGAAATAATTTCAAATCAACTATTTCTTTCCATTTCCAATAAATCTGAACCTAAGTTCAAATCTAAAAACAAACCAAATCGATTTCCAATATCCAATCCAAATCGATTCCAAAATCGAATTCATTTGAGAACAATCCATTTTAAAGGATAACTTCCAATTTCAAAATATTATTTGAATCTATTCGATTCAAATCGAATCCGAGTTCAAGTTCAAGTTCATAATATTTATTTAAGCCATTTAATTCGAAATTAATTTCAAAGTTTAAATAAAGATTTAAACCTTTGAAACAATTCAAATTATAATCAATTTTAGTTCAAATTCCAAATAACAAATTTTAGATCATTTCAATTCGAATTTTATTTCAAAGTTTAAATAAAGATTTAAACCTTTGAAACAATTTAAATTATAATCAATTTTAGTTCAAATTTCAAATAACAAATTTAGATCATTTCAAGTTTAATTAAATTTCAAAGTTTAAATAAAGATTCAAACCTTTGAAATAATTCAATTTCAACATTTCAACTTCAAATTCAAATTCCAATGTATAATTCAATTTAAATAATTTCAATTTATTTTCTTTACACAGAATCACTTATTTAAATCGGTTTCACAAATTATAAAATTTATAGATTTAACCAATCCGGTGTCCGTACGATAATTCTCTATCCTATGGCCAAGTGATCAGTTATTTCAAATTTCAAATTTTAATTTCAAGGAATGGATATATATCATTTCAATCCAAAGGTCAAATGTCATAGGTATATATCATTTCAACCTATTTCTTAATTTATTCGAAATGACAGTTTATGATGATGCCCGTAACATCCAAAGTGATAACACTGATATAAAAATATAGACAACATTCATACAGTTCAATATAACCATAAATAAACACCCATCACAACCATCATCCAAAACAATTCAATTTGCAATAATTAACTGATTATATGTGTCGGGGTTTAACTAGCAATTTAATTCAAAAATAAACTAACTGTCAACTTAATTTCTAACAGTTTAAATTAGATGTCCATTTAAAATAGCAACCAACAAACAAATAATCAAATCAATCAATGATTTCAATTTCACAAAATGTGAATATTTTTGCAGGTGTGAGAAAACTCACCTTTCGTGGCATAGAAGTAGAGACGATAACAGATAGGCGTGAAACCGAAACAACACCGAAACTTCAGCGAACCAAACGCAAGTCAACTAGCCCGGACCAATTTAGCTAGACTAGAAAGCTCCAGCGCATGCAAGAAAGAAAACTCTCCTTTGCCATGCAATTTGTACATAATAACTTGGACTTATGTGCAATTTCCTTTGCAATCAATAGGAACATGTCTTTTTTTTCATGGCTTTCGCACATGCAGTCCTCTCCAAAAGCTGAAGCCATGCTTGCACAAATACGCACAGGCCTCTCTCCATAATTTGCCACCATGACTTTGTCATCGTGCAGCCGGACAACACCACCCGAGTTGCGAGTTGCTGCTCTTTTCTCTACAACCAAAGCCTCTAGCAAGCGAAGCCCAAACAAAAATGCATGTTCTTTTTTTTCAACATTTACTCATGCTGGCACAGTTAAACTGAACCGTGAAGCCCAAGCATGCTTCCACTCCTCCTTGCGCATATGATGAACACCACCACCAAACACACATATGTACATAACACACATAATTCAACTCTACACTACACCTACACAACCACACAATACTCCACAAACATGCATGCATGAAACATACACGACATATGTACATTATGCATGAGTATTAAATGGGTAGAGAAAAGAACAAAAGTGGAAAAGATGGTCTGGGAAGAAAAATAATGTGCTTCCTGTTCTCTGTTATGCGCTAGTCATTTTATGGGAAAAATAATATGAGAACTTGTGGCTTGTCCTCCCCGGAGAAGAAATGATCCACCTCTGTTCATGCATTTTTTTTCTTTCTCTAGTGTAACTTGCGCATGCACTATGCATGCAAACTCGCACACATATGTATATCAAGAAGATCACATGAACTAAGAAGAAATGAGTTGTCTTTGTTTTAATAAGAGGAGGAGGAGTTGTTTTGCAGTTGAGAGGAAAGAAAAGGAGGGAGAGAAAAGGATGTATTAGAAATGGTTACAGAGAGTAAATGAGAAGAGGAAAAGAAAATAGGGGAAAGAAAGAAAAGAGAAGAGTGGAAGGAAAAAAAGGTAGGAGCTTGCTGTGTTTATCTTGGCATTTGCAAAGGGAAAGAAAATGGAAAAATGAAGCTTTTGTTTTGTTTCAGCGCATGCAAAATGAATGTCAAGAAGGGAAGACAATGAAAATTAGATGTCCCTTGTGTATTGCATGAGTACATATATAAATAAACTAACTTTTTCTTAGTTTCAAAGCAAAAACGTGGGTGGTAGAGAAAAATGTGCACAGGCATTAAATGATGAAGTGAATCAGTATAGCAAGGCATGGTGCTTTTAATTATGAGAGTATGGCGCATTTAATGTGAAAAGAAGGAGAAAATTTGGAACGTCATATTCAAAATGAATGAAGGAAGATGCATGGAATGAATGCAAAATGTCCCATGCGTGCATGTAAGGAAAGGTAATTGAAAAGAATGAAAGTTCCCAATTTAAAAAAAAATTATTTAGATAGTTTAGTAAAATAAAAATACATCTTTTGCAGACCCAAAATAAATAGAAAGATATGTAAGATCGTAAAAGGGACACATCGAACTCAAATGACTCTGTTTTAAAAATGAACTGTGTAAGCATTTTCACAATTTCAGCGCGAACCGAACATCAAAACTGACAAATGAATATATTTCGGTAATCAGCGCGACGAGACGGACACAACGGTATATAATTTACAGTGTCTGCATGCTCCGTTCAAAAACGCGTTACGGACCCCTTTAACATAGAAATGCGAATGGGAAACGGAGGTCAAAACGTCCGATTTTCGCAAAACGAATTTTACCATTGGATTACTGACAACTAATAGAATATTTTTCGTGTTTGTCCGAACTGGTTTCGAAGAGATTTTAAAATCGCTAAACTTTGAACTGTTATGCGCAGATTTGCACTGAAAAATTGCGCGACCGACAACATTTAAATTTTTCGATGAAATTTTCACAACTGCTACATTTCACTATACGTATTTCAAATTGAAAATTTCCATTACGAGAAATTATAGAATATTTTCAAAATAAAATTCAATTTAAATCATTATAAATTGCGGGATGTTACATTCTCCCCCACTCAAAACTTTTCGTCCCCGAAAAGGAACGAAGCACGGTAGTAAGTACATATATATACTTACCCCAAGGTAATTTACAAAAAGAACAAAATTTATAAGTTTCGAAATTTAAAGTCTCTAAAAAAATTTGTAACGCCCGAAATCACAGAAAATTTCGGCAGCACCTCCTTTGAATGGAGAGACTTTGGCAATACGCTAGTAAAGATAAAAACTTATACATCGACTCTCATGGTCGGAAAACCCAATATATATCAATATACACGTCCTATTTATATTTTTTTGTAGGCGTACCTTTATTTTATTTATATATAAGCGAGTTCGCTTATATATGCAAACAAAACAATAAACGCGCGCAAGCTTCCAAATTAAATCAAACACATTCTGTACCTACAAATTACTCAATAACAACGACATGTGAATCATGTACTTGAGACACGTTCATGCATACATCAAAATTCAACAACAATACACATGAATATAGCAAATGCAACATAATAACATGCAACAATCAAATTTATATAGTTTGTTCATACCCATACAATTTTCGTTCGATTGGTTCACATATGTCTTTATGTTTAATGTATTCGCATTAAATTGTTTCTCATCCAATTTGCTAACATATGTTGATTTCCATATATTCATTCGTGTTTAATGAATTTTTAGTCTATAGTTTTCATTAGTTCAAAATTCACTTATTTCAACTATACTAAAATTTTCTATATGCTGGCATTTCGTTTTATCTATTCTTATTCTCAACATATTTGAAATTTACATACTTACTCATTTTAATTTCTATATATGTTAATACTTTAATTTCATCTACATCTTATGCTCTTTATGTTTTTAATTAACTTGCTTAAATAGATTTACAATCGATTCAAATTATAAACTTATTTACATCGCGAAATAGCTTATTGTACATTTTCTTAAGCTTATCTTTGACATTTTGTTCAATTAGGATCTAAGTTCTTTATTTCCATAACTTGGATTAACTGATCACATTAGTTTAATTTGTTTAGCTCACTTCCTTTTTTGTAATTTGCACATTACATTTCATACTTTTCAACATTCGTATTGAACAATTTAGAATTTTATTAGTATTACCTTACCTCTCAACTGCAGCTTATAACTCACTTACTTAAATGACACCGTATTGCAAATATTCCATCCATTTGTTAATCGTTTCAGAACATTAACAAATTAAAAAATTTATTACAACCACTTGACTAACCTTTATAAACATTTCTTTGGTTCTAATTCATTTTTAAACGTCTTTACTTTTCTTTATCTTCATAACACTTATATGATTTAACATATCATTTTGGAACATGTTATTTATTTAAATTTCATTTGTAAAATATTTCATTACATATTTATATACTCTTAAACTTATCATTTAGGTAGGTTGGTATATATTACAAATGAAATTTAGTATTTCACAACTTTACTCTTATATAATCAAAGTACATGAGTATTTGTTTCTATTTTACTTTAACATTTTCCTTGCTTTATGTTTCAGTTTTATATTATATTATATTTTCATTTATATTTCTCTTATTCATTTATGGTATTTCTTTATTTACTTATTTAAAATTTCATTTGATATTAATACTGACAATTATTTATTTCATTGATTATCAACAAGGAGAGTAATTTGTATTAATGGAGACTTGAGAATCTTAAATACAAATTTCTTTTCAAAACATTTTGAAATACTATATACTATACATAATTTTCGTATATCAAAATATACTCAAGATTTCAAATTAAAATTATTTCCAAAACGAATATGTACAATGCTACCAAGTGGTCTCCCCCACTTTGAGACTCGAAAATGAAAGTCGATTACTATGATCATCTCATCACCGAAATTTATTTCCCAGTAGAAAAATAGAGTACTTAACCAATTTATATTTGAATATCCTTCAAATATTACTACTATAATTTTTACAAAACCTTGAAAAACATTTACAAATCATCGGAATTTAAAGATCTCATATTCTCCATTTAAATTCATTTGGTTTACAGTTAATTATAAATAATATAGAAAAGATCGATTTATTGTTATAGTCAATAGGTTAAGAGTATTGACTAATTTACCATCAAATTTCAAAATTATTTATCTTACATATATAAAATATATATGAAAACAATATTGTGTTAGAATGCCTTGTTCAAGTGTTTTGAAATCCCATTCGGTAACGCTTGCAACACGCATCGACTGGAACTCCGAACTCAACTCAATAAGCCAAACAACACAATATAAAACCATTTTTTTAATCAAAAGTATAAATACGCTCTCTCGTATATATATACACTCAGAACTCATTCTAGGGTGTTACTAACCCTATCTCTAATGAGTAAATCCCAATAGAGCCAAGGTTTACTGCTAAACCATAAGCTCTGATACCAACTGTAACGACCCGGAAACCCGTACCTTTTGAATCGACAATAATCCACACATGTCTAACTCAAAACTGTACGTATTTACATATTGTTAAATGACGATCCACATCTTCAACCATTATATTCAAAAATATAGATAATCAAGGGGATTAATTTAGAATTAGAAAGGAAGAAGAAAACAAACACAGAATCTCGCAACGGAATGAACAAAATATAATAATCAAATAACAGTTCATGAAGCTGTTTAAAATAAACATTTGATCATTTTACAACATTATCAGAGTTATACATTTATATACATAACTGATAATACAGAGTAATGCAGCCGAATAGTAGTGGAATACAATAGTAATAATAGTATACCGTCTTCGTCTTCATCCTTCAGAAGATAACCTTTGAAACCGGAATGCTCAAGTCTGACCCGAGCGTAATAGCGTGAAAATAAAACAAGCTCGGATCAGGCAAAAATATTCTCATCTAAGTCAAATCAATATCATATGAACATGCACACACATAACTCAAGAGATGTCATGGGAATTTCCATCTCCTAAGGATCCGTCAAACTAGATACTATATGATATAATTTCGCTATTATAATAGTGTCTATTCACAAATACTTTTCAGAAAAATAGTGTAAGCGGGGTTACATTGATTACCCTTACACAGTTTACAAGCACATGGTCTATGCAGGTCCTGTAACACAACCAGTAACGTCGGTAGCCAGTGAGTCCCCTATAGACCTATGCCAAAAATCAAAATCGTAGTTGTCTCGCATAAGGATAAACGTATGACAAGGCACATGAGGCAATACCCAAAGTAGTATGCTACTAGTTTGCCTGATCCAGACTGGTGGTTACCCCTAACGGCCCACCGTAGACATCCGCCCCATATCGAATCAAAGGGAATACATCCCATCGAGGGTGCGCACCAACAAAACAACAACAAAATAGTAATAGTATGGACCCGAGGCCCAGGAAAAACGAAGAGCAGATGTCCACTAAGAGGTAGTCAAGCCTCATTTGGTCTGGCACGGCTCCTGTTTTAGTCATTTCAAATCGACACAAGTGTCGGGGTCATCCATTATCGTTCACTTTCTTCAATCCAGTAATCGCCTTCAAATTCATTCTGTTTCATCTCTGGAACTCCACCGCGTACACAGTTGTTAAAGTGGTTCCAACATTGACAGAGAGTATGTCAATAAGAGGTCTCGGTCTCTTTAACAACAAAACGTCATGTTACACACCGATTGGTACTTTTATATTTCAAAAGTTAATCATTATGATATCAAAATATCATATTAACCTAAATAGATTTCACTTTAAAATATCATATTATTTTAATCACAACAATATATTTTTTTTCAAAATTCATATTCACTTTGAGATAAATTTCAATTTCAATAATTGGTTATAACTTCAATTAACCATATTTCATTCGAATTATTCGATTTACTTCAAAAAAATAGTTTTGAATTCATTTCTGATTTTAACATCAAAATGATCATATTTACTTTTAAATCACAGATTTAAATGTAAACACTTTTCAATTCTAAAACAGTTTGTAAGTTTGAAATAGTTTTGGGGTTTAAATAAATTTTTGATTAGTTGTAAATAATTTTGGGAGATTTGGAATAACTTGGAAATCAAAACAATTTGAGTGTTGGAAATGGTATTATATATATTAAAATATTTCATAAAATAAACTACTTATATTTATATATATATATATAGAAAGAATAGGTTTTTGAAAAACAGTATATATAATTGTTTATATAGAAATAATTTCAAATCAACTGTTTCTTTCCATTTCCAATAAATCTGAACCTAAGTTCAAATCTAAAACCAAATCGATTTCCAATATCCAATCCAAATCGATTCCAAAATCGAATTCATTTGCGAACAAACCATTTTAAAGGATAACTTCCAATTTCAAAATATTATTTGAATCTATTCGATTCAAATCGAATCCGAGTTCAAGTTCAAGTTCATAATATTTATTTAAGCCATTTAATTCGAAATTAATTTCAAAGTTTAAATAAAGATTTAAACCTTTGAAAAAATTCAAATTATAATCAATTTTAGTTCAAATTCCAAATAACAAATTTTAGATCATTTCAATTCGAATTTTATTTCAAAGTTTAAATAAAGATTTAAACCTTTGAAACAATTTAAATTATAATCAATTTTAGTTCAAATTTCAAATAACAAATTTATATCATTTCAAGTTGAATTAAATTTCAAAGTTTAAATAAAGATTCAAACCTTTGAAATAATTCAATTTCAACATTTCAACTTCAAATTCAAATTCCAATGTATAATTCAATTTAAATAATTTCAATTTTTTTCTTTACACAGAATCACTTATTCAAATCGGTTTCACAAATTATAAAATTTATAGATTTAACCAATCTGGTGTCCGTATGATAATTCTCTATCCTATGGCCAAGTGATCAGTTATTTCAAATTTCAAATTTTAATTTCAGGGAATGGATATATATCATTTCAATCCAAAGGTCAAATGTCATAGGTATATATCATTTCAACCTATTTCTTAATTTATTCGAAATGACAGTTTATGATGATGCCCATAACATCCAAGGTGATAACACTGATATAAAAATATAGACAACATACATACAGTTCAATATAACCATAAATAAACACCCATCACAACCATCATCCAAAACAATTCAATTTGCAATAATTAACTGATTATATGTGTCGGGGTTTAACTAGCAATTTAATTCAAAAATAAACTAATTGTCAACTTAATTTCTAACAGTTTAAATTAGATGTCCATTTAAAATAGAAACCAACAAACAAATAATCAAATCAATCAATGATTTCAATTTCACAAAATGTGAATATTTTTGTAGGTGTGAGAAAACTCACCTTTCGTGGCATAGAAGTAGAGACGATAACAGATAGGCGCGAAACCGAAACAACACCGAAACTTCAGCGAACCAAACGCAGTCAACTAGCCCGGACCAATTTAGCTAGACTAGAAAGCTCCAGCGCATGCAAGAAAGAAAACTCTCCTTTGCCATGCAATTTGTACATAATAACTTGGACTTATGTGCAATTTCCTTTGCAATCAATAGGAACATGTCTTTTTTTTTTCACGGCTTTCGCGCATGCAGTCCTGTCCAAAAGCTGAAGCCATGCTTGCACAAATACGCACAAGCCTCTCTCCATAATTTGCCACCATGACTTTGTCATCGTGGAGCCGGACAACACCACCCGAGTTGCGAGTTGCTGCTCTTTTCTCTACAACCAAAGCCTCTAGCAAGCTAAGCCCAAACAAAAATGCATGTTCTTTTTTTTCAACATTTACTCATGCTGGCACAGTCAAACTGAACCGTGAAGCCCAAGCATGCTTCCACTCCTCCTTGCGCATATGATGAACACCACCACCAAACACACATATGTACATAACACACATAATTCAACTCTACACTACACCTACACAACCACACAATACTCCACAAACATGCATGCATGAAACATACACGACATATGTACATTATGCATGAGTATTAAATGGGTAGAGAAAAGAACAAAAGTGGAAAAGATGGTCTGGGAAGAAAAATAATGTGCTTCCTGTTCTCTGTTATGCGCTAGTCATTTTATGGGAAAAATAATATGAGAACTTATGGCTTGTCCTCCCCGGAGAAGAAATGATCCACCTCTGTTCATGCATTTTTTTTCTTTCTCTAGTGTAACTTGCGCATGCACTATGCATGCAAACTCGCACACATATGTATATCAAGAAGATCACATGAACTAAGAAGAAATGAGTTGTCTTTGTTTTAATAAGAGGAGGAGGAGTTGTTTTGCAGTTGAGAGGAAAGAAAAGGAGGGAGAGAAAAGGATGTATTAGAAATGGTTACAGAGAGTAAATGAGAAGAGGAAAAGAAAATAGGGGAAAGAAAGAAAAGAGAAGAGTGGAAGGAAAAAAAGGTAGGAGCTTGCTGTGTTTATCTTGGCATTTGCATAGGGAAAGAAAATGGAAAAATGAAGCTTTTGTTTTGTTTCAGCGCATGTAGAATGAATGTCAAGAAGGGAAGACAATGAAAATTAGATGTCCCCTGTGTATTGCATGAGTACTTATATAAATAAACTAACTTTTTCTTAGTTTCAAAGCAAAAACGTGGGTGGCAGAGAAAAATGTGCACAGGCATTAAATGATGAAGTGAATCAGTATAGCAAGGCATGGTGCTTTTAATTATGAGAGTATGGCGCATTCAATGCGAAAAGAAGGAGAAAATTTGGAACGTCATATTCAAAATGAATGAAGGAAGATGCATGGAATGAATGCAAAATGTCCCATGCGTGCATGTAAGGAAAGGTAATTGAAAAGAATGAAAGTTCCCATTTTAAAATAAAAATATTTAGATAGTTTAGTAAAATAAAAATACATCTTCTGCAGACCCAAAATATATAGAAAGATTTGTAAGATCGTAAAAGGGACACATCGAACTCAAATGACTCTGTTTTAAAAATGAACTGTGTAAGCATTTTCACAATTTCAGCGCGAACCGAACATCAAAACTGACAAATGAATATATTTCGGTAATCAGCGCGACGAGACGGACACAACGGTATATAATTTACAGTGTATGCATGCTCCGTTCAAAAACGCATTACGGACCCCTTTAACGTAGAAAGGCGAATGGGAAACAGAGGTCAAAACGTCCGATTTTCGCAAAACGAATTTTACCATTGGATTACTGACAACTAATAGAATATTTTTCGTGTTTGTCCGAACTGGTTTCGAAGAGATTTTAAAATCGCTAAAATTTGAACTGTTATGCGCAGATTTGCACTGAAAAATTGCGCGACCGACAACATTTAAATTTTTCGATGAAATTTTCACAACTGCTACATTTTACTATACGTATTTCAAATTGAAAATTTCCATTATGAGAAATTATAGAATATTTTAAAAATAAAATTCAATTTAAATCACAACTTAAATTGTTATAAATTGCGGGATGTTACATTCTCCCCTACTCAAAACTTTTCGTCCCCGAAAAGGAACGAAGCACGGTAGTAAGTACATATATATACTTACCCCAAGGTAATTTACAAAAAGAATAAAATTTATAAGTTTCGAAATTTAAAGTCTCTAAAAAAAATTGTAACACCCGAAATCACAGAAAATTTCGGCAGCACCTCCTTTGTACGGAGAGACTTTGGCAATACGCCAGTAAAGATAAAATCTTATACATCGACTCTCATGGCCGGAAAACCCAATATATATCAATATACACGTCCTATTTATATTTTTGTGTAGGCGTACCTTTATTTTATTTATATATAAGCGAGTTCGCTTATATATGCAAACAAAACAATAAACGCGCGCAAGCTTCCAAATTAAATCAAACACATTCTGTAACTACAAATTACTCAATAATAACGACATGTGAATCATGTACTTGAGACACGTTCATGCATACATCAAAATTCAACAACAATACACATGAATATAACAAATGCAACATAATAACATGCAACAATCAAATTTATATAGTTTATTCATACCCATACAATTTTCGTTCGATTGGTTCACATATGTCTTTATGTTTAATGTATTCGCATTAAATTGTTTCTCATCCAATTTGCTAACATATGTTGATTTCCATATATTCATTCGTGTTTAATGAATTTTTAGTCTATAGTTTTCATTAGTTCAAAATTCACTTATTTCAACTATATTAAAATTTTCTATATGCTGGCATTTCGTTTTATCTATTCTTATTCTCAACATATTTGAAATTTACATACTTACTCATTTTAATTTCTATATATGTTAATACTTTAATTTCATCTACATTTTATGCTCTTTATGTTTTTAATTAACTTGCTTAAATAGATTTACAATCGATTCAAATTATAAACTTATTTACATCGCGAAATAGCTTATTGTACATTTTGTTAAGCTTATCTTTGACATTTTGTTCAATTAGGATCTAAGTTCTTTGTTTCCATAACTTGGATTAACTGATTACATTAGTTTAATTTGTTTAGCTCACTTCCTTTGTTGTAATTTGCATATTACATTTCATACTTTTCAACATTCGTATTGAACAATTTAGAATTTTATTAGTATTACCTTACCTCTCAACTGCAGCTTATAACTCATTTACTTAAATGACACCGTATTGCAAATATTCCATCCATTTGTTAATCGTTTCAGAACATTAACAAATTAAAAATTTTATTACAACCACTTGACTAACCTTTATAAACATTTCTTTGGTTCTAATTCATTTTTAAACGTCTTTACTTTTCTTTATCTTCATAACACTTATATGATTTAACATATCATTTTGGAACATGTTATTTATTTAAATTTCATTTGTAAAATATTTCATTACATATTTATATACTCTTAAACTTATCATTTAGGTAGGTTGGTATATATTACAAATGAAATTTAGTATTTCACAACTTTACTCTTATATAATCAAAGTACATGAGTATTTGTTTCTATTTTACTTTAACATTTTCCTTGCTTTATGTTTCAGTTTTATATTATATTATATTTTCATTTATATTTCTCTTATTCATTTATGGTATTTCTTTATTTACTTATTTAAAATTTCATTTGATATTAATACTGACAATTATTTATTTCATTGATTATCAACAAGGAGAGTAATTTGTATTAATGGAGACTTGAGAATCTTAAATACAAATTTCTTTTCAAAACATTTTGAAATACTATATACTATACATAATTTTCGTATATCAAAATATACTCAAGATTTCAAATTAAAATTATTTCCAAAACGAATATGTAGCAATGCTACCAAATGGTCTCCCCCACTTTGAGACTCGAAAATGAAAGTCGATGACTATGATCATCTCATCACCGAAATTTATTTCCCAATAGAAAAATAGAGTACTTAACCAATTTATATTTGAATATCCTTCAAATATTACTACTATAATTTTTTCAAAACCTTGAAAAACATTTACAAATCATCGGAATTTAAAGATCTCATATTCTCCATTTAAATTCATTTGGTTTACAGTTAATTATAAATCATATATAAAAGATCGATTTATTGTTATAGTCAATAGGTTAAGATTATTGACTAATTTACCATCAAATTTCAAAATTATTTATCTTACATATATAAAATATATATGAAAACAATATTGTGTTAGAATGCCTTGTTCAAGTGTTTTGAAATCCCATTCGGTAACGCTTGCAACACGCATCGACTGGAACTCCGAACTCAACTCAATAAGCCAAACAACACAATATAAAACCATTTTTTTAATCAAAAGTATAAGTACGCTCTTCCGTATATATATACACTCAGAACTCATTCTAGGGTGTTACTAAGCCTATCTCTAATGAGTAAATTCCAATAGAGCCAAGGTTTACTGCTAAACCATAAGCTCTGATACCAACTGTAACGACCCGGAAACCCGTACCTTTTGAATCGACAATAATCCACACATGTCTAACTCAAAACTGTACGTACTTACAGATTGTTAAATGACGATCCACATCTTCAACCATTATAGTCAAAAATATAGATAATCAAGGGGATTAATTTAGAATTAGAAAGAAAGAAGAAAACAAACACAGAATCTCGCAACGGAATGAACAAAATATAATAATCAAATAACAGTTCATGAAGCTGTTTAAAATAAACATTTGATCATTTTACAACATTTATCAGAGTTATACATTTATATATATAACTGATAATACAGAGTAATGCAGCAGAATAGTAGTGGAATACAATAGTAATAATAGTATACCGTCTTCGTCTTCATCCTTCAGAAGATAACCTTTGAAACCGGAATGCTCAAGTCTGACCCGAGCGTAATAGCGTGAAAATAAAACAAGCTCGGATCAGGCAAAAATATTCTCATCTAAGTCAAATCAATATCATATGAACATGTACACACATAACTCAAGAGATGTCATGGGAATTTCCATCTCCTAAGGATCCGTCAAACTAGATACTATATGATATAATTTCGCTATTATAATAGTGTCTATTCACAAATACTTGTCAGAAAAATAGTGTAAGCGGGGTTACATTGATTACCCTTACACAGTTTACAAGCACATGGTCTATGCAGGTCCTGTAACACAACCAGCAACATCGGTAGCCAGTGAGTACCCTATAGACCTATGCCAAAAATCAAAATCGTAGTTGTCTCGCATAAGGATAAACGTATGACAAGGCACATGAGGCAATACCCAAAGTAGTATGCTACTAGTTTGCCTGATCCAGACTGGTGGTTACCCCGAACGGCCCACCGTAGACATCCGCCCCATATCGAATCAAAGGGAATACATCCCATCGAGGGTGCGCACCAACAAAACAACAACAACAAAATAGTAATAGTATGGACCCGAGGCCCAGGAAAAACGAAGAGCAGATGTCCACTAAGAGGTAGTCAAGCCTCATTTGGTCTAGCACGGCTCCTGTTTTAGTCATTTCAAATCGACACAAGTGTCGGGGTCATCCATTATCGTTCACTTTCTTCAATCCAGTAATCGCCTCCAAATTCATTCTGTTTCATCTCTGGAACTCCACCGCGTACACAGTTGTTAAAGCGGTTCCAACATTGACAGAGTGTATGTCAATAAGAGGTCCCGGTCTCTTTAACAACAAAACGTCATGTTACACACCGATTGTTACTTTTATATTTCAAAAGTGAATCATTATGATATCAAAATATCATATTAACCTAAATAGATTTCACTTTAAAATATCATATTATTTTAATCACAATAATTTTTTTTTCAAAATTCATATTCACTTTGAGATAAATTTCAATTTCAATAATTGGTTATAACTTCAATTAACCATATTTCATTCGAATTATTCGATTTACTTCAAAAAAATAGTTTTGAATTCATTTCTGATTTTAACAACAAAATGATCATATTTACTTTTAAATCACAGATTTAAATGTAAACACTTTTCACTTCTAAAACAGATTGTAAGTTTGAAATAGTTTTGGGGTTTAAATAAATTTTTGATTAGTTGTAAATAATTTTGGGAGATTTGGAATAACTTGGAAATCAAAACAATTTGAGTGTTGGAAATGGTATTATATATATTAAAATATTTCATAAAATAAACTACTTATATTTATATATATATAGAAAGAATAGGTTTTTGAAAAACAGTATATATAATTGTTTATATAGAAATAATTTCAAATCAACTGTTTCTTTCCATTTCCAATAAATCTGAACCTAAGTTCAAATCTAAAAACAAACCAAATCGATTTCCAATATCCAATCCAAATCGATTCCAAAATCGAATTCATTTGAGAACAATCCATTTTAAAGGATAACTTCCAATTTTAAAATATTATTTGAATCTATTCGATTCAAATCGAATCCGAGTTCAAGTTCAAGTTCATAATATTTATTTAAGCCATTTAATTCGAAATTAATTTCAAAGTTTAAATAAAGATTTAAACCTTTGAAACAATTCAAATTATAATCAATTTTAGTTCAAATTCCAAATAACAAATTTTAGATCATTACAATTCGAATTTTATTTCAAAGTTTAAATAAAGATTTAAACCTTTGAAACAATTTAAATTATAATCAATTTTAGTTCAAATTTCAAATAACAAATTTAGATCATTTCAAGTTGAATTAAATTTCAAAGTTTAAATAAAGATTCAAACCTTTGAAATAATTCAATTTCAACATTTCAACTTCAAATTCAAATTCCAATGTATAATTCAATTTAAATAATTTCAATTTATTTTCTTTACACAGAATCACTTATTTAAATCGGTTTCACAAATTATAAAATTTATAGATTTAACCAATCCGGTGTCCGTACGATAATTCTCTATCCTATGGCCAAGTGATCAGTTATTTCAAATTTCAAATTTAAATTCAGGGAATGGATATATATCATTTCAATCCAAAGGTCAAATGTCGTAGGTATATATCATTTCAACCTATTTCTTAATTTATTCGAAATGACAGTTTATGATGATGCCCGTAACATCCAAGGTGATAACACTGATATAAAAATATAGACAACATGCATACAGTTCAATATAACCATAAATAAACACCCATCACAACCATCATCCAAAACAATTCAATTTGCAATAATTAACTGATTATATGTGTCGGGGTTTAACTAGCAATTTAATTCAAAAATAAACTAACTGTCAACTTAATTTCTAACAGTTTAAATTAGATGTCCATTTAAAATAGCAACCAACAAACAAATAATCAAATCAATCAATGATTTCAATTTCACAAAATGTGAATATTTTTGCAGGTGTGAGAAAACTCACCTTTCGTGGCATAGAAGTAGAGACGATAACAGATAGGCGCAAAACCGAAACAAAACCGAAACTTCAGCGAACCAAAGCAAGTCAACTAGCCCGGACCAATTTAGCTAGACTAGAAAGCTCCAGCGCATGCAAGAAAGAAAACTCTCCTTTTCCATGCAATTTGTACATAATAACTTGGACTTATGTGCAATTTCCTTTGCAATCAATAGGAACATGTCTTTTTTTTCATGGCTTTCGCGCATGCAGTCCTCTCCAAAAGCTGAAGCCATGCTTGCACAAATACGCACAAGCCTCTCTCCATAATTTGCCACCATGACTTTGTCATCGTGCAGCCGGACACCACCACCCGAGTTGCGAGTTGCTGCTCTTTTCTCTACAACCAAAGCCTCTAGCAAGCTAAGCCCAAACAAAAATGCATGTTCTTTTTTTTCAACATTTACTCATGCTGGCACAGTTAAACTGAACCGTGAAGCCCAAGCATGCTTCCACTCCTCCTTGCGCATATGATGAACACCACCACCAAACACACATATGTACATAACACACATAATTCAACTCTACACTACACCTACACAACCACACAATACTCCACAAACATGCATGCATGAAACATACACGACATATGTACATTATGCATGAGTATTAAATGGGTAGAGAAAAGAACAAAAGTGGAAAAGATGGTCTGGGAAGAAAAATAATATGCTTCCTATTCTCTGTTATGCGCTAGTCATTTTATGGGAAAAATAATATGAGAACTTGTGGCTTGTCCTCCCCGGAGAAGAAATGATCCACCTCTGTTCATGCATTTTTTTTTCTTTCTCTAGTGTAACTTGCGCATGCACTATGCATGCAAACTCGCACACATATGTATATCAAGTAGATCACATGAACTAAGAAGAAATGAGTTGTCTTTGTTTTAATAAGAGGAGGAGGAGTTGTTTTGCAGTTGAGAGGAAAGAAAAGGAGGGAGAGAAAAGGATGTATTAGAAATGGTTACAGAGAGTAAATGAGAAGAGGAAAAGAAAATAGGGGAAAGAAAGAAAAGAGAAGAGTGGAAGGAAAAAAAGGTAGGAGCTTGCTGTGTTTATCTTGGCATTTGCATAGGGAAAGAAAATGGAAAAATGAAGCTTTTGTTTTGTTTCAGCGCATGTAAAATGAATGTCAAGAAGGGAAGACAATGAAAATTAGACGTCCCCTATGTATTGCATGAGTACATATATAAATAAACTAACTTTTTCTTAGTTTCAAAGCAAAAACGTGGGTGGCAGAGAAAAATGTGCACAGGCATTAAATGATGAAGTGAATCAGTATAGCAAGGCATGGTTCTTTTAATTATGAGAGTATGGCGCATTCAATGCGAAAAGGAGAAAATTTGGAACGTCATATTCAAAATGAATGAAGGAAGATGCATGGAATGAATGCAAAATGTCCCATGCGTGCATGTAAGGAAAGTAATTGAAAAGAATGAAAGTTCCCATTTTTAAAAAAAAATATTTAGATAGTTTAGTAAAATAAAAATACATCTTTTGCAGACCCAAAATATATAGAAAGATATGTAAGATCGTAAAAGGGACACATCGAACTCAAATGACTCTGTTTTAAAAATGAACTGTGTAAGCATTTTCACAATTTCAGCGCGAACCGAACATCAAAACTGACAAATGAATATATTTCGGTAATTAGCGCGACGAGACGGACACAACGGTATATAATTTACAGTGTCTGCATGCTCCGTTCAAAAACGCGTTACGGACCCCTTTAACGTAGAAATGCGAATGGAAAACGGAGGTCAAAACGTCAGATTTTCGCAAAACGAATTTTAACATTGGATTACTGACAACTAATAGAATATTTTTCGTGTTTGTCCGAACTGGTTTCGAAGAGATTTTAAAATCGCTAAAATTTGAACTGTTATGCGCAGATTTGCACTGAAAAATTGCGCGACCGACAACATTTAAATTTTTCGATGAAATTTTCACAACTGCTACATTTCACTATACGTATTTCAAATTGAAAACTTCCATTACGAGAAATTATAGAATATTTTCAAAATAAAATTCAATTTAAATCACAATTTAAATCGTTATAAATTGCGGGATGTTACAAATAAGATTTATTTATGATTTAATAATTTAATGATTTGACTGGAACTTAAAATTGCAATATTTAAAACACTAATTTATTCTAAATAGAATGAAATTAATGAATTTGATTTTTGGAAATGAATAATTATAAATACCGTTTGAATAGTGAGATGTAACAACTGTCTAATTTGAATTTAATTATTAATTGACTCGATTTGTGTTATTTGAATTCAAGTAAACTTTAAAAATTTTAAATAAAGATATCAAATTAATGAATATTTTAATTTACCAAATTTATTATAATGTTAAATTTTCTGAATAAGTCACTTTTGATCAAATTAGAATTAAAATTTGAATTCAAGCTAAATTTTCAAATTTTGAATTCATCTTTTTTTATGAATCTATACTGAATTCTGAACATTCATAATTATTCAGTTTGTTGAAATTTAATTTCATTTGTTCGGAATTCACATTTGTAAGTGTAAAAAGGACGATGTTTGTTATATGTATACTTATTTGAAAGTAATCTATATCTTCCTTGATGTTATCCCTTTGAATTTGGATAGTTGAAATTAATTTACGGGGATACTTATTAATTGACACTAAATATTTAGTAACTGTTATTCTCGTACAAAAAATAAAATAAAAGAATTACGAAGCTGAGTGTCAGCGATATATAAGTTACATATGATTTGAAAACAATGTGTATACGACTGTATGAAATAAATTCTGGCAACATGCATGTATATATCTGTGGCTATCATCTTTATTTCTTTCTCTGTCTATTCAAAATGTAACATTTAGGAATTTGGAAAACTTTCATTGATTTATTTATTTTGAAATGTGTATAGTTGCAGCAATTTTCAATGCACTTCCCTCTTCGTTGTTTCTTTAATGCAACATTCATTTCTTTCCTTGATTTCATCAACTTCTTTCCTCTCCTTTTTCTACTTTCCTTAAATTCACTACCTCCTTTCTCTCCACTCTATTTCTCCACTAATTATGCATTTATTTCTTTCCTTTATTCTATTAATAGTGTGAACCCGTGCCAGGCCTGCGACTTCATTTTAAATGTACGCGACAATCGTTTTTCATTTGTTAATTGAAAATGAAAATCTTGTTAGATGTATAGCATTTTTTTGCAGTGGCATCCAAGTTTCTAACTGAAAAAAAATGTTCAGCATCCATGTTTCTAATTGAAGGATAAAGTTTCGCACCATAACTGCTGACCAAACACAGGTGCTATAATAGCAAGACATGTATTTTATGCACTTTTAGATAATCATCCTGTCATGTTTTTGCCGAAAAGCAATTATAGATGCTCCAAGACTATGAAAATACTAAAGCAGGTAGCAGTAATTGTTTCTCTCTTGTGCAATATCTCAGGCAAAGTTGAAAAGTACCTAAAACTTTTCGTAAATCGAGTAACTGAATAACATAGGCAACTTTCCATACATTGTAGGTTGGATGTCGTTGATTTTCACACATACTTTTTTTATTGAATTGACATCAACAATTAGCATACCTAAAACATAATTAATAAAATCAACAACATTTAACCGTAATAAACTAAAGAACGTAGTACAAAATTCAAATCTGACCTCTTAATGATAAATGTATTCCTTCCACCTTATTATCATATAATAGCCATTATTTGCACACAGCCATACAATAAAACATTAGTTAATTGGATTCAATAAAACATGATAGACTTGCGTATCTACCTATAAGTGACTAAGATACATCTAATATTTTTGTACCTATGACTTAATATCTTGTCTACAACACAATTAGTAACTGCATTAGCTTCATCACTTCAGCAATAAGAGACTTGTACTCGATTTTTTGCGGTTCAAAGTCCTCGATATTGATTGCGATCTACCAGCTTCTTTCAAACCTCCTGTATCCGGAATTCCATACAGTTCATATATACCTGCAGTTCTCATATGGTCAAAATCTGAGTTAAATTTGCACATTTTAATATTGTATAACTGCGCTTGTAAATATGACAACTAATCCCAATGAGTGATGAATGTCGACTACTCTGATGTCAGGTAATGAACATCTGCATTGATAGGCACACAAAAAAAGCAATTAGAAAGAAATTAAGATCAACTGAACACTAAATTTTTGCAATGAAAAAGAAATGTATATTGATAGCCTATTTGAGAATGAGGGGTCGCACTTTATAGGTGGTTGAACAATTAACATAACATTTTTTTAAAACAGTATGGATGGAACCTTGGATGTTAAAAAATGATATAAACATAATAAATTGTGAATACATTCTGCTATAAAAGAAACACAAATGCTATCCTTAATATCACAATACATTAAGTAAACACCATGTATTTAAATAAGTAGCAATTGTAGATTTTCCAAAATTAACAAAAGACTATAGGACTTATACACATACAAAATGCTCTACTAATTTAGGCTATCCCTTATATTTCACTCCAAGGAAGAAAATCAAAATCTTCATATGTAACTTGCATATCATTTGCAATGCCTTCGTTAGTAGTGGATTTCCACAAACTACTATATCCAAATACGCTGCTACTATATTTGTTTTCAATGCTAAGAAATTGCTATGTGAAGGAAAAAAATTGACCTAAGATTAGCATGGTGGACCTACTGCATATTATGAAATTTATATAGAAAACTAAATTATGCTAAAAAGACAATAAGCCCTTTGAAACCATTAGTTGACATGAAAATCAATAAAGCTGTAATGGTCCAGAAAAAAAATTTGATGCTCAAATTTTCGACAACATATATACTCATATTACTTGCCAAAAATCCAAGTACCGAAAATCCAGACAATTAATAGAAAGAAATTAGAGGATGAGAAAAGAAGGAGAAATATTGGAATAAAAGAAAGAAGAACACATTAGAATCTCACAGTGGAATGAATAAAATATAATATATCAAACCTCTTTATACGAAAGAAAACTGTATGTACATACCAATCATCGGAGTACATCAAATATCTGCTACAGCGGAAATACACTTTATATAACTAACGGTGAAGCCTCCGGCTTCCAGCTCCTGGACACCAAGCGGAAACCTAACCTGTAATATACTCGGTCTAACCCGAGCACATTTGAAGCAAAGCAAAATTCAACTGGATCAGTCTGGAATACTTTTAGTGATAAATTCATAGCACAAAAAACTTGTTTAACTTTGAAAAATCCTTTTGAAAAGAAAAGGACAATAGTAAGACCAGCCCACACATAAACACAGACGGTTTTTACCTTACTATAACCCAAAACATTTTTGAAATCGATATTTTTTCTGATATTATAATAGTGTCTATCAAATCACAAATAAATAATAATCTAGCAGAACGCTTGCATCTCACGCTCTACATAAATAGTATACAATCAAAGTCACGGGCTCTTATTGGAGAATGGATTCCCTAGCAAGGTATAGGACCACCTTTCCGACAATGTACCTCCGAAGATGAATACATTGAAGTTCAACAAGAATGTCTTGCAACCCAGCTACACATGACCGCTCCCTCATTTTTCTTGAGAGTACCGAATATATCATTACCACGGTTGGGGGCCTGCCAACCGACCCTATAGCATATAAATAAAATAAAGGGACAACCGAAGGCATTTGATTTCTTCAGATCAGGTAATGACATAACCTTTTAATGGGTGCAACCCACATAGCCATGCTGCCTACCCGATTTTGTGCCATTTCCCGATTGATGAGGCTTTAGGTTATGTTTATCTTTTAGCACATATCCATTCACTTTGAAAATGCCATATCGTCAGATCCATCAAATCACTAATTGACGTCCACAAATACACTCTTGGTGTTAAGCAAGAGAAATTATCTGCCACCAAACTTGGTATATTTGTAAAAATCAACGTACACGATTCTTAAGGAAATACTTTGTCAGACATTCATCCATACCAGTCATCTAGGAATAAGATGAACCGGAGGAACCCTCCTACTGCATCCTAGGAATCACCTTATAGATCAGTAGCGAGAAGTCCTTGCAAATCCGTGGACTTCAATCCCGATTGAATCACAATCCAAAGATCTCCGCTTGCAATCAGAGAAATTTATCAAGTAATTCTTCCGCTCTTGAAGATTAACGGTCTTCAATGCTCCATCTTTATTTTCTGCAAGTTAGTCGTGCCCGCACTATTGATCCGAAGTGGTTTTGGGTCTAGTACCCATCCCGGTCTCTTCGAAAACAATATGTCAAAAGGTCCAATAAATAATTTATTGGATATCAAAACTGTAAACTAAGTAGATTGACAACTCAGGTCCTTTATATAAATATTTCATTTAACCATTTCATCGATTATTGTAATCAATTCCATAAATTTGATCTTATCAAAACTCTTCTGGCTTCGTTACCTTAAAAACATTACTCAACACTCTTTTTTACTAATTTATCTTTTTATTTCCTTGTATGGAAATATCACAATATTCTATAAAACATCTTTTACCCTTCGTACATTGGAGCATCGTTTATATATTCTCAAAATCCTTTCCATATTTTCTTATATTTGCAAATACATCCCATTTCCTTTACCATTAGAAATATCGTTATATTTCTTCAAAACTTTTATTTCATTTAAAAAGGGAATTCTAATTTTAAAGCACTCACTTTAGTAATTATTAAATAAAAGTAGTTATCTTTTCGATTATCTAAAACTAGCATAGTTAATCATTTTAAAAGATTATTTAAATAATGATAAATTTTATTGATGATAAATAACTCGATAATCACTTTCCAACCAATTACAAACTAATAATATCTCTCGATAATAGTGAAGTCGTTCAAGTTGGGGTATTCTAATTACCTCTCAAACCTTAACTGACAACGTTTTTATCTTAAGATAATACAAGTTTGTAACACCGAAATCTAATACATCCTTCCCATTTACATTTAATATGGTTTTATAAACCATTTTCTTTTATTTGAAAACCCACTTTGCGTGCTAGTTCCTTTTACTTCAATAAGTAAACTTTCCAATCTTATTTACCATTCGAATTCAATATGATTTTTATAAATCATATCTTATATTGGTAATTGCCTTATAATCTCGTTACTAAACGATTTAATATCCTTTTGCACGAATCCATTTAACCATTTTCTTTGCACTAAGACTTATTAACTTGGATTTTATTCCCAAAAATCCATTTATCCATATTTAACACAAAACTATGGTATGCATTTCCTTTGCGTTTGAAATCCTTATTTCAATCACAGTGTTTTGCTTAATTCCTTTCTTTAACATTTTGTGACGAGAAGGAATTTCGCTCAGTCTGAACCAGTCGCTAAACCGATCCAGGCCGTTCGAAACACCCTATCGTTTGAGAACACGACAAATCAGAACGCATACAGAAGAACATTTCACTGTATATTACAACAATGCATCAGATTACAAGAATATACAGAGTATGAATGAATAATACACAGAATTATCAGAGATTTAAATTACATTTAAATACATCGCAGCGGAAAATAATACAATACACAACTAGAAGGAGATATACGGATACAAAGCTTTCCGGATATCGTTCCAGCTGTAAACCAGGATCCTGTGAATATAAATCTGCAAAACCAAAACTACTAGCTGCCCGTGTCAAAATAGGGGCACCCAGAGTTTAGGTTAAAACAATAAACTCCAGGTCAGTCATGTGACTGGTGTGAGAACTAAAACAGTTATTAATCTTTATTTTCAAAGTTAGGTAAATCAAGGGACCATGCCGTATAACACGGAACGGGTTTCCTCCCAAGAATACCAGTGCATAAAACAAACAGCGCAATGCTAAATAAAGAAAAATGAAGCTGTTATAAGACCCAGGTCCCATCACACAATGCAACGCAGTCGAGGATAGGGTTTTCCGTTATAACAGCCAAAGAATGCTTGATACGTTTTAAAACAAATCATTTGATATTATTATAAGTGCATAGTGTATAAAACACTTCAAATCATAAATATCAATCATAGGCGGCATGAATGCCCCATCCCACTATGTCGCCATACTAGGTTCTACAATTAAAACCGCAAATGTCACGTATTTGGAAGTTGGATTTCCATCTATGAATCGAGGCAAAAGATAGTCCTCAACCGATTCGAGACTGCCTAGCCCGAGTCTCAGGATCAGAGCTCGAGTGACCCTAGGAGCGACAGGGCCGGTCCACCGATGTGGATTAAAATGCCTGAACACTACGTTTCCCCGCCCTTTGGGGCGTAAATGAGCCACTAAATGACTCCATCGGTTCGAGAACGACCGATCAATCCGAGGCGCCTCGCAACAGCAACAACCACATAAGTCAAACTCGTCAGGGCGTGTAAAACCACTGACGCCACTTCTAACTAGGAAGAAACGCAGGCCCTCCCTGAGGTCCTTTCTCCCGTTTTTGGTTCATACCGGGTGTGAAACTCGCGAAGTAAACGTTACACAAAGCTACGCCACAAAGGCCGTGCTTTGATCATCACCACAAGATTTTGCTTTTCAACAAAAGCCTCGATCCATTGCCGCTTAGGCATGCCACACAGGCAATTCACTCCATGCGTTTGATATCCATCAATATATAACCCCTGAGCTCGTACGTCTCAGAGAAGGGCGTTAAGCAAGAGAATAAATTCTCCGCCGCCAAACAGATATATATTTAATAGAGATCAATCACACGGACTAAAATCCAATGTCAGACACACAGTCCATTTACAAGTCCGTTCTGGGTCTGAACGAAACCGGAGGCACCTAGTACCCCGCATCTCCATCGATCTCCAAGTACGTCTGGACGATCACCAACTGTTTCCATCTTCTTGGGTGTACAGCCCAATCAAGATCATCAGTAATTACCCAAACGACGTGAAGACCTCCGGTCTTCGACCATCGTCTTCCTCTTCGACTTATCGTCGTATCAGTTATTCGGGATGGGTTAAACCCGGTCTTCCCGAATAACTCGCGTATATTTTAAATAAGTGTTACACAAACACAACATACGCCTCATTCCAATTCATTAATCACTAACCGTAAATTAATCAAGAGAATAATTCCCCAAATATTAACCCCGAAGGCCGAAACCAACACCAGATCAATACCCAGAAAACCATTCTGCTTGGCCAACCGACAGTTAGTTTCTAAATTTTATATTCATAGGGAAAGGTTCCCATTAATTTTATCCAAGATAAATTCCTTGAATTTATTCTTTAATCTACTTTTGAATATCAATTCAAACTAGTCGGGATTAGCGAACCTTACCGGAGTAATCATTGGTTTTAATTTCCCAATCCCAACCTATTCATCCCACGAAGTAAAACTGGTAGTACTTCATATCTAACACCACGGTGTTATCGGTAAATTCAATTACCATTTCACGTTCAAATCTAATTAAAGATTTAACTATCGCCTAGAGCAAAACTGGTGATACTCCATTTCCGATCATTTCAATCTAATTAAAGATTCATTAAAACTCCACTTAGTTTTAATCGTTAACTGGGTTAAAGAATCAGTGTCATTTAAAACACGGTTCACGATAAACCCAAAATCACATTCATTAATTATCGGGTTAAAGAACGAGTGTTATTTAAAACACTGTTCACGATAAACCCAAAAATCAATATCAATTCAATTCCAATTAAATATCATTTAATTGATACACTTCATTAAATCTAAATAAAAAGATTTAATCTTTTCTCAACTGGGTTCAAGAACAGTGTTAGTGAAGACACCATTCACGACAAACCCAAATCACATTTGATATTCAATATAAGGCTCTGAATAGAAAATATATCGGCTTATATTCAATATCAAATTCTATGATTAACAAATGTCGTATTGGAAATAACGATATAAATATATATCTTTCAAATTTCCATAACAACACCTGTATAATCACGAATTCCAACATCGAAATATTCCGAAGACAATTTCGATTCAAATCCACTCCAATGCAATCATTGGAAATTCTGGTTATTTTTAAAACCCTTTTCAAATTCAATTTATTTATTTAAAAACAAATAGAATTATAATTCTAGTTCAAAACTAGTTCATTTCGATAAAAATCTATTTTTATCTTTTCAAATATGGAGTTTTTCATCCCAAATCTTCACAAATCATTTCTTATGATTTTACACAAATTATTATTATTTTTAATAATTTTATCAAGGCCCGTACAGTCGATTTCCATCAATGGCCATCGAACTGCACTTACAGCGACCTTTTTCGAATTTGATTTGGACGTATCTCCAAATCCAACCGTTAGATTTCAAATCTCTAACATTCGTTAGAAAGCTCTTTTCGATACGAACCCAACGGTTCCGGTTTTAGGAGAATCCGACGGTCGGATCTCCCGTAATGTCCGCTTGAAATAAATGGTCGAAATTCACGAACTGCCGCGGCGCGGCGCGTTCTATTCAGGCCATTATATTATATATATAATATATATTTCGTCGATTTCTATTTAAAACGAATTATATAAATAGTTTTGAATTCGTTTCAAAAACATTTTCAACTTCCATTTCAATTCAAATCAAAATTGAATTCTTCTTTATAAATTCGTTTTAAAATCCATTTCTATTCAATTCAAATTTCAATTCAATTTGAATTCATTTCACTTCGCTTTCAATTCAATTTGAATTCATTTCACTTCGCTTTCAATTCAATTTGAATTCGTTTTCAATTCAATTCGTTTCGAAATCGTTTTCAATTCAATTCATTTCGAAATCGTTTTCAATTCAATTCATTTCGAAATCGTTTTCAATTCAATTCATTTCGAAATCGTTTTCAATTCATTTCATTTCGAAATCGTTTTCAATTCAATTCATTTCGAAATCGTTTTCGATTCAATTCATTTCGAAATCGTTTTCGATTAAATTCATTTCGAAATCGTTTTCGATTCAATTCATTTCGAAATCGTTTTCGATTCAATTCATTTCGAAATCGTTTTCGATTCAATTCATTTCGAAATCGTTTTCAATTCAATTCATTTCGAAATCGTTTTCAATTCAATTCATTTCGAAATCGTTTTCAATTCAATTCATTTCAAAATCGTTTTCAATTCAATTCATTTCGAAATCGTTTTCAATTCAATTCATTTCGAAATCGTTTTCAATTCTATTCATTTCGAAATATTCGATTTAATCGTTTTCAATTCATTTCATTTCGAAATCGTTTTCAATTCAATTCATTTCGAAATCGTTTTCGATTCAATTCATTTCGAAATCGTTTTCGATTCAATTCATTTCGAAATCGTTTTCGATTCAATTCATTTCGAAATCGTTTTCGATTCAATTCATTTCGAAATCGTTTTCGATTCAATTCATTTCGAAATCGTTTTCAATTCAATTCATTTCGAAATCGTTTTCAATTCAATTCATTTCGAAATCGTTTTCAATTCAATTCATTTCGAAATCGTTTTCAATTCAATTCATTTCGAAATCGTTTTCAATTCTATTCATTTCGAAATATTCGATTTCGAAATTACTTTTCAATATTCATTTTAAAATGAATAAAATCGATATAAATATCGTTCACGTCAAAATGGCGTCAATCTAATCAACACGGCTTCATAAATTTCTATTTCCAAATATTCTATTTCAAAATAGTTGTTATTATCAAAATATTTCGTTCAACACATGACCAATCTCACTGGATGAGTACTGTCAACACATGAACCTTTATTTTATAATATTCTTTATTTTTCAAATTGGAATGAGGCCCAATCAATTACCATATAAAGTTAATTATATGGATTTTCATACAACACCTGTATATAATAGCATGGAAAAATAATCAACCATCAACCAAAGTGCACTACACTGTATAAGCATCAAATATAGATATCTAACGCTTAAAACAGCCTGTAAATCAACCGATCGACATATTTAATAAATCAGGATGAGTGAACTTCAAATTTCATCCCAACACCCGTGTGGGGTTTCAAACAATCAAACACATATTTTATTTGTGCTGTTGGGCGATGTGTAAAATTTATCGTCCCAATCCATATCAGTCAAATGGGTGTACATCAACAAATCGTTTTGATTTGTAAATGAATATGTTATTTTATTCATTTCCAATAAAAATGATATTTTTATTTTTCTAACATATTTTAGAAAATTTCGGCGGCATAACGGCACGATACTAGAAACGGGACAAGGCCTAGCCTTATCCCCGGTCTAGTGAAGGCCCACGCCATTCACACATCAATCAAAATCACCAAACAACCAAATTCAAATCAAATCATATAACTAAGCTATGCAACCAAACAAACAAGTCCATGGTCTGTGGACGATTGTGTCGGGTGCTACTAAGCACCGTCTGCATCCTAGTATATATATCTATAAATAGAAATGAAATTGAAAGGTGAGAAATTCTCACAGATAGCTATCCAATCATCTGGACTCTTCTTTTGCAGAATTCTTCATCGTTATCGCCTTTTCGTTATCTTCACTGCTGTAGCCACTACATATGTAAAAATCGAATTTTTACTTTACTATTCAATATATAAAAATCATATTTTTCTATGGAAGTTCAATATATAAAAATTCTATTTTTCTATGGAAGTTCAATATATAAAAATTCTATTTTTCTATGGAAGTTCAATATATAAAAATTCTATTTTTCTATGGAAGTTCAATATATAAAAATTCTATTTTTCTATGGAAGTTCAATATATAAAAATTCTATTTTTCTATGGAAGTTCAATATATAAAAATTCTATTTTTCTATGGAAGTTCAATATATAAAAATTCTATTTTTCTATCTTGCTATTTCTATGTTTATATTTTAAAAACAAAAGGTATTTTATATTTTTAAAAAACTGCTAATTATATATAAAAAAACAGAAAATTAATCAATGTAAATTTATTTTTAAAACTGATTTTAATTTCAAAAACAAACTGATTTTAATTTCAAAAACAAACTGATTTTAATTTCAAAAACAAACTGATTTTAATTTCATGTATTTAAATTTAAATTAGTTAAGAAAAAACTCACTGTAACATGTCTGGACCGAGCTCCAGATCGAGATTTCGTCGTCGCTCACAGCTCCGACCGCCGAAGGTCGATCCTCCTCCGCCACGCGCTGCGCCTTCGAGCCCTTCACCTCCCCCTGCGACGGCGCCCCACTCGAAGTCCCCCTCGCACCAGAAAACCCTCACGAAGGTCGAGGCTTTCTAGCTCGATTTCCAAACCCACGCACAACCAGGAACGATCACCGCCGTTGATCTGCTTCATCTTGATGCGCTCTTCGATTTGGAGCTGGAGATTTTGAAAACCATCGAGAGGATCGAGAGAAAATTGAAGAGGAGGCGAGGAGCGATTTTAATCGTCGGTTTCTAAATAACGGCGGGGCTGATATAGTGAATCAGGGTTAGGGCAAATATTATATATATATTTTTATTTTATTTTTAATTCACGAGGAAAAAAGGAGATTTTGCATATGAACTTCAAATCAAACCCAACAACTATCGCCCCTAGCTAACTACCCCCATTCCGAACACAATGGGATATGCTTCGTCAGCTGATTCGGCTGTTACAATCAGTTTCCGTTAAATTTACATTTAAATCACTATATTGAATTTTAAACGTACATTTCGAATTACCGGGGTCACATACTAACTCTAAAAATTCTAGAAAAATATTTTCTAGCTTCGTATTGACGATACGGTCCTAACAAAACTAGTTTCGTCGAATTCTGAGACCGTTTGAAAAATGGCCAATTTCCAGTCGATTAAAATCAACTGAAACTGGTCAAACGCGTTTTCCTTTGCCACGCTCACATATCGATTCGAAAAATTATGAAATTTGAAACCTAGCAATAACTTTACATCCCGGACCCAACAAAACTGGTTTCATCGAAATCCGAGGTCGTTTGCAAAATGTCCATTTTTAAGGGCCTGAATTCCATAGCGACTATTCAGAATTTTCAACTGGACATATCTTTTGATTCCCGCTACGAACTTTTGATTTTCGGATTCGTTGGAAAGATATTCACTATTAGATTCCATTATTTTTGGTTTCACTAAAATCCGGATTGTTTTGCACCCGGTACATTCAATTGAAGTTTGAAATCGAATTATCGAACTACCGCGCCATTTTCAATTCTATTTATAATTATATTTATATTCTAACGAAGACGCGTATAATATATACGTCGAATTCCATTCAAAATAAATTTCTCGTCGATATTATTTAAAATAATTCATTTTAAATAATCAAAATTCGCTAAAATTGCCAAAATAAAAATTTTAAACTGGCCTAGATTTTCGGGCTGTTAAACATTTAGAATCATCGTTTGGTATAAAACCCTTTTAAACCTTGTTTGGATTTCTTCCAAATCACTTATACTAATCAGATTTAGCATTTTATAACAACATCTTAGATTTTATTCTAAACCCATTACCATACTTTAATCTTTTACTAATACATTAATCATCTCCCTCAAACAATTTCATTTTAATTGAATCCACTTTACTTAATTAAATTTTTGCATTTACTTATAAATTCCATTTACAAATCTCGTTTGAATACTTGGATTGTAAATCTCTTGTTAAAACTCTTATTGCCCCTTAATCGCTACTTAATCACTTCTCAATTGAATTCCAAAAAATTCATTGCTTTATTATTATTAATTAAAATAATAATTAACTTTAATATTAACTACACTAAAAATAGTTAACTTTGATATTAACCATAAATAGAATAATTATCTTTTTTAAAAGCTTATTAAATAATAATCAGCTTTATTAACCCTAAACAATCTGATAATTACTTTACAATATACTTAATCGAAGATTAACTAACTTTTAATAACATTAGTTAATTTTAACGAATATTTGGAAAAACTATCGATTTGATTAATTTAAATCAAATTAATTTGTTCACCAATTTCAATTTAAAACAGTCGACTTTGCCAACTGTAACCATCAGTTTAATCGTTAACTGATTTTCATTCCTTTCTCCCCTTAAATTAATTAAATAATTTAATTAATTTAAAAATGTTATTTAATTGTTTTATAGAACAATTATTCAAATTTACTAACCCGTAGACTAGTTTGCAACTTTCTGTTCTTAAAACCCAATTAACGATATAAGGATTTGATATATAACTGTTTAAATAAAAAATTTTAATAAAACAAGATTTTAAATATATATTTATAAAACTTCTATTTTTGTTAGCTTATATAAAATAAATTTGATAACTCTAATTCAGTTATAAAATAAATTTTATAACTTTAAACTATGTCAATTCGCCAAGTGGCAAAACGATGTCATAAAAATAATACATTTCAGGCCATCACCGCCAACCACCTAATCAATACTGCCAATTGATTAAAATCACAACAACAATCACATCCATTTAACCATCAACATTCAAACAGGTTTTAATGTCATTTGGGGTGAACGATTCATATAATTGATATGAACAACAAATAATATATAATTTATTTAAGGAATCCGGTTGGATTCCTTCAACCTGTTCTTCCCTAAATTACATATTATTATGGCATTTCATGATAGCATAAAATTTTAACTAATAAATTAACGATGATAATATAATTGACAACAACCATTAAATCAACCATAAGCATTCAAGTCATCCAATCAACCAATATATGTTTTTAATGGTATTTTAATTATATGAATTTAGCACATCATAGTAGTCCAGAAAAGTGTGAGAGTTAACTCACCGTTTTATTTCAATTGTTGGTTGTCGCATTATGTCGTAAAATTTTAAACTAGCGTTTAAAATTAAACGAAATTCCAATGAGCTCCGTATCCAATCACATCAGCTTGACTGCGTAGTTTTCGTCTCTGTGATTCCAACGGTTCCTACTTCGTCGAATTCAGGTAACGTATAAACGGATTACGCATATCACAACTTTAATACGAATCAATATAATTTATGATTAAACTAATTATTATAATTACCCTAAGTACCAATTGCATGCTTGGACCGCATAACCTCTCTACTTTCCCAGACAATATTTCTGCACCGAAATTACCCATGCAACTAACCGGTCCATCCATTCTTGGTTTTTCCCTTTTCCCTATTTTTTTTAATACTATAAAAGGCCCAAGCCTATACCACCTAGCCCTTTTCGCTTCTATACTCCCTCTTCCTCCTCTGTTACACTCGGCTTCTGAAACAAAACATCCACATCAAGAAAAGCTTCCACTATCCCCTTTGTTTCTTTTTCCTTCCACACATTAAATCCCAATCCCATGCAGACCACCTCACTCATATTCCTCCTCGCTGTCTGAACCATTGCCACCTTCACCAAAACGCTCCACTTCGCAGTAGCACCCATGAACCACACCACTGTTTGTCACACCGACCTCCTATAGCCTATAGCCATGCAAAACTCACCGACGCCATGCTGCTCTCGACAACCCAGAGCCTCTCCATTAATTCGAGCCTCGCCTTCTATGTTGCTAGTAAGTTGAAGCCTTAGGCTTTGAGTTCGTTATGTTCTTGCTATTCGAAAGGGATCACAAAATTAGAAGGGTTATCGTGGTTTTATGTTTATTGTGTTCGAAAGAGATCACGGAGATGCTGAAGTATATATTTGTTTTATACTTATATATGAGCTATTATTTTGTTTTCGAAGGTAGTAGGAGTATTTTTGTAGGAGAAGAAAGATTGGGGGCCAAGGAATAGGGTAACATGGGTGTCAGATTGTTGTACCAACCATGTGCGCAAGAAATAATAGGTTTTGAACAAAAAAATGTGGTAGGTCCAAAATATTTCAGTGCCACTGAGAAAGCTTGCAGCGTTGAGCGCGTGTTCTGCGAAAAGTTAACAAGGATTATTTTTATTGGTTGATCTTATTTTTATATTTGAGGAACAGCTGAAATATTTGATTGAAAATAGATGAAAACCCACTAAGAGATTTATAGATATTGCCAGTTGTGTATACATGGAGATATGGGATCACATTTTCACATTGTTTGGTCAAAAAAAAGTTGAAAACAACATGTGTGGTCAGAAAGGACTTTAAGCAGCAAACACATATTTTTCTTCTGTTTGGTTCACCCCGAAATGAAAGAAACGTGGATCCAATCATATAAGAAAAACATGTCTTTGTCAGGGAGTGTTGTTGTCAAAAAGTCTTGTTATCAACAGTGAAACCGAGACGTTTGACATAAGAAAAGGAAATATAACAAAGAGCACATGCCGTATTCGGAGAGGAGCATACCCTATGATTTAATTTCATGCCGTACCGATTTGGATAGATTTTCCTTTTGTTTGCCAAAGTCTTTGATTGTTGAGCACGTAGAAATCTTCCTGAAATTTCTCCTTTCAAATCTGTGAAGTCTTCCACGAGATTTGGTCTGATTTTATTTTGATTAATGAAAATTTTGAAAGTGATATTCTGAAAGTGACATTATTTGTAAAATATTTGGTGGTTTCGGATACCAGTCAAAGTGCCGCCGTTGACGATTATAAATTTTAACCATTATTTTAAATACGTTGGAACCGACTTCAAGATTTAATTTGACTGCAGGGACAAAGTATAAAATAATAATCAATGTTTTAAATTGATTGTAGTTAAATTATTTCGAACGGTTAATTTATGTGGGTTTACATCACCCACAGCAACAACATTACTCTAATTCGCGTGAAATTGGGAATCTTACAATAATTAACTTGTAACAACCCGAAAAATAAGAGCCAATTTAAAAATTTTAATTTGGTTATTTTAATGGATTTGGAGGAATTGAAATAAAATATTTCAATTAAATAACTAGTTAGAAATAGTGCGGTAGTTTGAAAATTTGAATTCGAACTTTGACTGAACGTACAGGATGTAAAATAAAACGGATTTTAGCGAAACCAAAAATATTTAAATCTGTTTAAGAATATCTTTCTAACGAATCTGAAAAATTGAAATTTCATAGCGGGAATCAAAAGTTATGGCCAGTTGAATATACAGAATGGTCGCTATGGAATAAATATAGCCTTTGAAAATTGACATTTTGCAAACGACCTCCGTTTTTGACGAAACCACTTATATTGGATCGGGGATGTCAATTTATTACTAGGTTTCAAATTCCGTAATTTTTGGAATTATTATGTGAGTGTGGCAAAGGAAAATGTGTTTGGTTGATTTCAGTCAAATTGGATCGACCAGAAAATGACCATTTTTCAAACGGTCTCGGAATTCGATGAAATCAGTTTTGTTGGAACCGTATCGTCCCAACATAGCTATATTTATGTGGCCCCGACAAATCAAAATGTACGTTCAAAATAGAATTTAAATGTTTTATATTTTAATTTGAAGAATAACTGACTGTAACAATCGTATAGGCCTATGAAACATATTCCATTGTGTCTGGGGTAGGGGTATTTAGCTAGGGACGAAAGTCGTTGGGTTTGAATTGGTGCTCATCTAAGAAAACTCTAATTTTTGATATAATATATATATCGACCAATGGAAATAATTCCTTCATTATTATATTTTATAAAAAAAATCAGAACCCTCGCCCCCCTCAGCATCGACGACGGAAACGTGTTCCCCCGTTCTCGATCATTTTCCGGCCAAACCATGCCGTACTACACCTCGCCCCAGTTCAACTTTTTGAAGAACTCCCCCCGAGCTTCAAATTAGTTCCGATCTCACCCCACCTCGTCGCCCCAGCATCGAGAACCACCGCCTCAAAGTTGCGGTCTTCAAACCTGTGACGGCCCGTCCCGCACCAGCCTGCATTTCCTCCGGAAGTGCGCTGTACACATGCCCAGCTAGCACAGAACGGTCGTCAAAGAGAAGAAAGAAGAGAATGAACTAATCAAGGAACCTGTAGAATGTCTCACAGCGCATGGGATAAAATATAATAATAACATACTTGACATAAAACATGCGAGACAGTGCATAAGCTGATAACTAAAATCAACATCAATCATCAGGGCAGCGGAAATCCATATACAGCTTATTACAATTTTCCAAATTTACTGTCTCTAAGCAAAAGAAAGCTAAAGTAGAAGATACACCAACAATGCCCAAGCAGTGATCTTCAACAACACAGGGAGAATACTATATATGTTACGTGGAAGCCTCCTGCTCGTCTCCGGATCATCTACCCGTGCATCACCAGCTAACCTGTCTCTAGTCTGCTCGTGTGAGCACCCAGAGTAATAAGAAGAGACATAAAACTCTGGGTCAGACATAAAGCCTGGTGTGAGCGATAAGCATCTAAACAAAGTAATAACAGGTATACTAAACCATACCTGAACCTGGACCTGCAACCAAAGAGTTAGTACCACATACCGTACAATACTCCAAGGTGCCATAATAAATAGTGTAAGAATACGGGGGTGGGGTGTGCATGTCAAAATGATAGCAAGCAAATCATCCATAGCAACCATCCTCACATCTCTCACTCAGTGCGTAAAGTATACGACATCTACCACTTTGGAACACTAGACAAACTGAGGTAACGACGAATCCCGACTTGTAGAAACCCTGCTGTGACCAAGCCAAACACTTGGAGTCATGACCAAACATTTCAATGACCCACTTCATTGGTCGTAGCCCTTGGTTCTACCGATGCCATAATGGCCCTGAATCCGCCTTCATACCTCCTACCATAGTGGTCCTAAGCTATAGACATCGATAACCCCTTAACACGCGTCCCGCAGCAAAGCCCAACCATGAAGCGAACTCGTTGATTCCCATCTGAATCTTGAGCTCTACTTCTCATTTGGACTTCCTTTGCATCTCGGGTTTGGTCGAATTGGAGTTGGTCTTCAGAAGAGTCATCACGAAGTAGTAAAAGTACATGTCCGGTTCCCCATGCTCGGTTCGGTTCGGATACGTCCCCCGGTTCGGTTCGGAGTGCCACCATCCTCTGGGTTCGGGTCCTTCTCCCTCATGCGGTTCGGTTCGGTGATTCTGTTCGGTTCGGTGATTCTGAAGCGGTTCGGTTCGGATACCCCATAGCTTGGATGTCTCCGTCTCCGTCTCGTCAGCATCCGTTCGGTTCGGGTATTGCTCTCGGTTCGGTTCGGAATATGGTATCCATGCTCCTCTTTCTTCCACTTCAGTCCTCCTTGTCCCTTCCGATCCCACGCTACGCCCCTCCGACCCGACCAGGCATTCCTTGTTGCCTCTTCACGTCATGCTCCAGAAAGTACCACGCCCCGGTCCGGTTCGGATATGTCCGATCCGATCCCCTACCCGATCCGATCCGGTTAGATACTCTGCAGTTTTCTGCAACTTTCCAGCAACTGTTTATACGCCTCTCGACGGCGTTTTCGACAAATCTATCTATTGGAATCAATCACAAAGCATACCAAAGAGTCATAGCAACATATAATAGCGACCACAAACAACAAACAACAATCTAAATGAATCAAAATGGATCAAAAGTGGCCAAAACCTCACATTTTCCTATAATCCCTCTTAATCATGCTTAAGCATACGATTAGCAAAACACATCGAAATTAACCCAAATTTCTAACAGAGCCTTAAAACATTATTTTAGAATTTTAAGAATTTTTCCAGAATTTATTTACGTATAAATTCGCTAATCTTCACTAATTACCCCTTAATTACCGTAATTAGTGCAAAAACTATGCAAATCACTCACCTTGGCCACAAATGAAACACCAAATCTGAAATACTCTCTGTTTGGGTCGAATTCCTATGTATAGCAGCAGCTTCAACCTTGCTTTGTTGCTATTTGGCCTTGCTTTGAAGTAGTTTAGGCTTAATCTTCACTAAAAATGTGTTTTGGAGTGGTTTTAGAGGATGGAGGCCATTACTAAGGTCTCAAGAAGGTTTGTGGCGGCTCAAAACTGAAATGAAAGTGATAACCTAACCCTAATCAGTCTTCCTATACCTCTAAACCCGAAATCCCCCTGTGGGCCTAGCTGCTAATCACCCGGTTAAGCCCAATTAAGCTGTTTTTCACCATCTGAAACTTGTTTCAGCCATATCTCCCAAACGGTAAGTCCGTTTGGCTAATGTGACCACTCTACGGAAAGAGAAACCATCATCCGAAGCCAATGGAAGTGGTTTCAGGTCAAAATTCCTTTCCAGTCAAAAGTTATGGCCAAAACAGTGCCAACTAGGGGTAAAATGGTCATTTAAAAATCGGGAAAAATCATGAACATGGGAAATGACCCCAATAGTCGTCTCCCAAAGTTATATGACCATACGACTTTGTATGTGAAAGAAATAAATATTCTACGATCCTATGATGCGTAGAATGCGGGTCGTTACACTCTCCCCTCCTTAAGAAATTTCGCCCCCGAAATTCCTTAACCCAAAACATACAAAGGATCCCGCATGCCTACCAACCACATACAACAATCAAACATGCAAAACAAGCAAGCAAGCCTATCCTAGCATGCGGAAAACTAAATCGAAATCAAAATCTTACCAGGCAAAGAGTTCTGGGTGTGCCTTCCTAATTTTCTCCTCTGTCTCCCAAGTACAATCATTCTCGTCCTTGCCCCACTGAACCTTGACTAACTTCACCGCCTTCCTTCGAAGTTGCTTCACGTCGTGCTCGACAATACGGGCCGGCTTGCGGTTCCCAACCGCCTCGGGTTCTACTTCGAAGTCCTCTAACTGATCAGGTGAAATGGTCATATCTGAGTCGTGAACGAACTTCCTTAGTTGGGAAACATGAAATACGTTATGAACTCCCGCCATCTTCTCTGGTAAGTCAATTCTATATGCCAAATTCCCGACTAGTTCAAGAACAGGGAATGGACCAACAAACCTTGGTGCCAACTTGCCTCTTCTGCCAAATCGTATTACGCTCTTCAACGGAGAAATCTTGACAAACACCAAGTCGCCAACGGAGAATTTTAAGTCTCTTCTCCTCTTATCAGTATAACTCTTCTGCCTATCTTGGGCAGCTTTCATTCGTTGCTGAATGATCTTAATCTTATCCGACGTTTCTCTCACCACATCTGGTCCAAGCACAAACTTCTCGCCAGTCTCTATCCAACATGATGGTGAGTTGCACGGTCTTCCGTACAAAGCTTCAAATGGAGCCATACCGATACTGGATTGGTAGCTATTATTATATGCAAACTCTACTAGATGCAAATGGTCATCCCATGATCCACCAAAATCTAATATACATGCTCTCAAGAGATCTTCCAAAATACGGTTCACCCTCTCCGTCTGACCGTTGGTCTGAGGATGATATGCGGTACTGAGATGTAACTCTGACCCTAGAGCCTCTTGTAAGCTCTTCCAAAACCCACTAGTGAACAACGGGTCTCGGTCACTCACAATGCTTTTAGGTACTCCATGAAATCTCACTATCCACTTCATATACAATTCTGCTAACTTAGCTGCCGTTCTAGTCGATTTGACTGGTATAAACCTTGCACTTTTAGTCATTCGATCTACAATTACCCAAATGCTGTCATATCCCGATCTAGTCCTTGGTAAACCATCGATGAAATCCATCGAGACTTGCTCCCATTTCCATTCGGGAATTTCTAAGGGCTGTAACAACCCACTAGGCTTCTTTTGCTCGGCTTTAACTAGCTGGCAATTCATGCACTTGGATATAAACTTCCCAACGTCTCGTTTCATTCCTTCCCAGTAGTAGGTCTGCTTCATATCTCGATACATCTTATTACCACCGGGGTGTATAGTCAGCTTTGAGTGATGACATTCTCTAAGCACTTCATCTCTCAATCCATTGACATTAGGCACAACAAGCTTTCCATTCTTTCTAAGCCATCTATCTCGATCAAGCCCATACTTGTTCATCTCCACATCGATACCCATCTCTAACTTGGAGATGATTTCCAATAGGTTAGGATCGTCCCTCTGACTAGAGCCGATTCGTTCAATCAAAGTGGGTCTGATCGTTAAACTTGCTAATATTTCTGGATCCAATTCGCACTTTGGTCTGAAATCAAACCCCGCGATAAACTCCAGTTGCTCCCATTCAAGGAACATAGCCCCTAAGCTGGCATGTCTTCTACTCAATGCATCAGCCACCGCATTGCCCTTTCCTGGTGTGTATGCGATGTCAAAATCATAGGAAGCTAAGAACTCTAACCATCTCTGCTGACGGAGATTCAGATCTTTCTGAGAGAAGAGATACTTTAACGACTTATGATCTGTAAACAGCTCAAATCTTTCTCCCAAGAGATAGTGTCTCCACATCTTTAACGCGAACACGATCGCTGCCAATTCTAAATCATGGGTAGGGTATCTCCTCTCATGCGGTTTCAATTGCCGACTTGCGTAAGCTACAACCCTACCGCCTTGCATCAATACAGCACCCAGTCCGGTACCACAGGCATCCGTGTATACCGTCATCTCTTCATCCCCCTTAGGAATGACTAACACTGGTGCGCTTGTCAACTTGTCCTTTAGACCCTTGAATGCATTCTCGCACCTTTCATCCCAGACAAAAGCTTGATTCTTCTTTGTCAACTGAGTCAACGGTGCCGCTATCTTGGAGAAGCCTTGGATAAACTTACGATAATATCCCGCTAATCCCAAGAAACTTCTTATATCTGTTGCGTTCTTGGGCGTAGGCCAATCCTGTACCGTAGCCACCTTTGCCGGGTCCACGGCAATACCATTCTCTGATACAACATGGCCCAAGAACCTCACTTCCCTCTTCCAGAAGTGACACTTAGAAAACTTTGCTTTCAATTGGTGTTTTCTTAACACCTCCATCGCTACTCTTAAATGTTCCTTGTGTTCTTCCTCTGTCCTCGAATAGACCAAAATATCATCAACGAACACAAGGACAAACTTATTCAACTGATCTCTGAATACCCTATTCATAAGATCCACAAAATATGCTGGGGCATTGGTCAGCCCGAATGGCATGACCAACCACTCATAAAACCCAGACGGCGTCCGAAATGCCGTTTTAGCTATACTCTCAGCTTCCACTCTAAGCTGATGAAAACCTGTCGCGAGATCCAACTGAGAAAATACTCTCGCGCCACTCAACTGATCGAACAAATCATCTATCCGCGGTAGAGGATACTTGTTCTTCCTCGTCACTTTATTCAACTCGCGGTAGTCTACACACAAACGAAGGGAACCATCTGCCTTGGTAGCAAACACAACTGGTGCTCCCCATTCAGAAACACTCCTTCTGATAAATCCCTTCTTCAAAAGATCGCTGACTTGCACCTCGAGCTCTCGCTGCTCTCTTGGTGCCATACGACGAAGTGGCATCACTATAGGCCTGGCATCTTTTACCAAATCAATACGAAACTCAATCTCTCGGTGTGGTGGAAGTCCGGTCACTTCTTCGAAAACATCCGGATACTGGCCAACCATGGGCAAACCTGACAACTCACTATGCGGAATGTCGAGGGAGTTTAGAAAACTAGCCAATACCCCCTTACTGGGTAGACCACCAAACACTATCCTCCGCCCATCATCCGCTCTAGCTGTCACCAACAAGCCCTCACAGTCTACCACCACCCCATATCTTTGGAGCCAATCTACTCCCAAAATAATGCCAAACCCAGTAAAGCCCAAAACAAAGCAATCACAAACAAACATGCATCCATGACTCGATAAGACCACATTACGACAAATCATGCTAAGGCTAGTTGAACCACCAATCGGGTTCGTCACTACTAAAGGTCTATCGACAATCTCGGGCTCCAATCCCAACCTATCTACCAGGTCACTAGATATGAAAGAACTGGAAGCTCCGGTATCAAACAAAACTCTAACAGGAACATCATAAACAGAAAGCATACCTTGAATGACGACATTCTTTCCCTTCTCCGCCGCTGTTGGGGCATTCGACGAAGAAGGAATAGCATTAAGGGCATATGCTTTCACCATTTGCTTTTCTTTAGGGGGCTGTGGACACTTGTCCTTGTGATGTCCCATCTGGCCACAGTTGAAGCACTTCCTATCCGCTGGCTTGGCTCGACAATTACTAGCATAATGGCCCTTCTTACCACAGCTGAAGCACTCCACATCTTGCTTATTCTTTTTCTTCTGGCCATCCTTAGCCTGATTCTGCTTTCTCTTATTCTGAGAACCACCTTTGCCTCCACCACTAGCTTGTGGCTTTGGCTCATCTGCGGATGCAACCTCAGTCTTCGACTTAGGGTAGAGACTTTCCGATCTTAACGCTTTCCCCACAATCGATTCAAACGTCTCATCGATGTGGTTAATAAGTTTTTCCCCCAAGTACTGATCCAAACCAGTTATGAACTTCTCATTCTTTTTCTCGGCAGTATCAATAAGAGATAACCCATATTTTGACAAAGTGTCAAATTCAGCAATATACTCCGAGACAGCTCTGCCATTCTGCTTGAGCTCCAAGAACTTCTTAAACAGCATTGACTTCTGAGCAGCTGGAATGAACTTCTCACTAAAGCGAGCCTTAAACTGCTCCCAAGTAATCTGATCTTCGGGAGTAGCTGCTTTTATAGCATTCCACCAATTCATTGCCCGCCCTTGCAGCTGACGGGACGCTAGCTTTCTCTTCATCGCATCCTCGATACCCAAATCCTCGAAGATACGTTCGCAACTATCCACCCAATCTTGAACATCCGTAGCCGACTCCGTTCCGTGGAACGGCTTCCCACCAAGGCTAGTATAATCCTTATTCAGCTTGGCGAAGTCGACTCTTGGCGCCTGCACTATTGGACCACCACCATTTCCACCATTTGGAGCTGCCCTCTGCACATCTCTAAGCATCTCTCTCATGAGGTCAGTAAACATCGTCCTCATGTCAGCAGCATTCCCATTATTGGCTCCCCTACCGGTACCTCTAACATATCGGCTCATCGTCAATCTGAAAAAGGAAATGATTAACGACTCCATAGTGGTGCTAGTGCAGTACGACTTCATCCTTATACTACTAATAGTATATATATATATACTTTTAAAAACCAAAGTAATCACAAATACGCTCTCTCGTATACGTATATCATCCCTCCCTGATAATTTCCCTAGGTTAACTACGCAACCTAGAGCTCTGATACCAAGTGTGACGGCCCGTCCCGCACCAGCCTGCATTTCCTCCGGAAGTGCGCTGTACACATGCCCAGCTAGCACAGAACGGTCGTCAAAGAGAAGAAAGAAGAGAATGAACTAATCAAGGAACCTGTAGAATGTCTCACAGCGCATGGGATAAAATATAATAATAACATACTTGACATAAAACATGCGAGACAGTGCATAAGCTGATAACTAAAATCAACATCAATCATCAGGGCAGCGGAAATCCATATACAGCTTATTACAATTTTCCAAATTTACTGTCTCTAAGCAAAAGAAAGCTAAAGTAGAAGATACACCAACAATGCCCAAGCAGTGATCTTCAACAACACAGGGAGAATACTATATATGTTACGTGGAAGCCTCCTGCTCGTCTCCGGATCATCTACCCGTGCATCACCAGCTAACCTGTCTCTAGTCTGCTCGTGTGAGCACCCAGAGTAATAAGAAGAGACATAAAACTCTGGGTCAGACATAAAGCCTGGTGTGAGCGATAAGCATCTAAACAAAGTAATAACAGGTATACTAAACCATACCTGAACCTGGACCTGCAACCAAAGAGTTAGTACCACATACCGTACAATACTCCAAGGTGCCATAATAAATAGTGTAAGAATACGGGGGTGGGGTGTGCATGTCAAAATGATAGCAAGCAAATCATCCATAGCAACCATCCTCACATCTCTCACTCAGTGCGTAAAGTATACGACATCTACCACTTTGGAACACTAGACAAACTGAGGTAACGACGAATCCCGACTTGTAGAAACCCTGCTGTGACCAAGCCAAACACTTGGAGTCATGACCAAACATTTCAATGACCCACTTCATTGGTCGTAGCCCTTGGTTCTACCGATGCCATAATGGCCCTGAATCCGCCTTCATACCTCCTACCATAGTGGTCCTAAGCTATAGACATCGATAACCCCTTAACACGCGTCCCGCAGCAAAGCCCAACCATGAAGCGAACTCGTTGATTCCCATCTGAATCTTGAGCTCTACTTCTCATTTGGACTTCCTTTGCATCTCGGGTTTGGTCGAATTGGAGTTGGTCTTCAGAAGAGTCATCACGAAGTAGTAAAAGTACATGTCCGGTTCCCCATGCTCGGTTCGGTTCGGATACGTCCCCCGGTTCGGTTCGGAGTGCCACCATCCTCTGGGTTCGGGTCCTTCTCCCTCATGCGGTTCGGTTCGGTGATTCTGTTCGGTTCGGTGATTCTGAAGCGGTTCGGTTCGGATACCCCATAGCTTGGATGTCTCCGTCTCCGTCTCGTCAGCATCCGTTCGGTTCGGGTATTGCTCTCGGTTCGGTTCGGAATATGGTATCCATGCTCCTCTTTCTTCCACTTCAGTCCTCCTTGTCCCTTCCGATCCCACGCTACGCCCCTCCGACCCGACCAGGCATTCCTTGTTGCCTCTTCACGTCATGCTCCAGAAAGTACCACGCCCCGGTCCGGTTCGGATATGTCCGATCCGATCCCCTACCCGATCCGATCCGGTTAGATACTCTGCAGTTTTCTGCAACTTTCCAGCAACTGTTTATACGCCTCTCGACGGCGTTTTCGACAAATCTATCTATTGGAATCAATCACAAAGCATACCAAAGAGTCATAGCAACATATAATAGCGACCACAAACAACAAACAACAATCTAAATGAATCAAAATGGATCAAAAGTGGCCAAAACCTCACATTTTCCTATAATCCCTCTTAATCATGCTTAAGCATACGATTAGCAAAACACATCGAAATTAACCCAAATTTCTAACAGAGCCTTAAAACATTATTTTAGAATTTTAAGAATTTTTCCAGAATTTATTTACGTATAAATTCGCTAATCTTCACTAATTACCCCTTAATTACCGTAATTAGTGCAAAAACTATGCAAATCACTCACCTTGGCCACAAATGAAACACCAAATCTGAAATACTCTCTGTTTGGGTCGAATTCCTATGTATAGCAGCAGCTTCAACCTTGCTTTGTTGCTATTTGGCCTTGCTTTGAAGTAGTTTAGGCTTAATCTTCACTAAAAATGTGTTTTGGAGTGGTTTTAGAGGATGGAGGCCATTACTAAGGTCTCAAGAAGGTTTGTGGCGGCTCAAAACTGAAATGAAAGTGATAACCTAACCCTAATCAGTCTTCCTATACCTCTAAACCCGAAATCCCCCTGTGGGCCTAGCTGCTAATCACCCGGTTAAGCCCAATTAAGCTGTTTTTCACCATCTGAAACTTGTTTCAGCCATATCTCCCAAACGGTAAGTCCGTTTGGCTAATGTGACCACTCTACGGAAAGAGAAACCATCATCCGAAGCCAATGGAAGTGGTTTCAGGTCAAAATTCCTTTCCAGTCAAAAGTTATGGCCAAAACAGTGCCAACTAGGGGTAAAATGGTCATTTAAAAATCGGGAAAAATCATGAACATGGGAAATGACCCCAATAGTCGTCTCCCAAAGTTATATGACCATACGACTTTGTATGTGAAAGAAATAAATATTCTACGATCCTATGATGCGTAGAATGCGGGTCGTTACAAAACCGCCGCCGCCACTGATTCCAACCATTGAAGTGGGCCCCCTTACCATCGACAGGCGCGCTGTTCCAGGCTCTAGGCCGTGGTGCTGACTGATTTGGTTAACGTGCAACAGTTTGGGTGTATAATCGAAACCCTAGGTTGAACCTTTCTCTGAAGGTAATGGCCTGTTTATATATAATAGGCTATAACGTTTTTAAACGTTGCTAATGATGATTTTAGTATAAAATCGTATCTTTAACATATGTTATCGAAATTCGATGAAACAGGAAACATCGGACTCGTAGCGACATCATCTACATACTAGAAGAAGCTAGAACGTGTTCCGAGCTCACTACAAATTTCAGAAGGATTAAAATCAATGTGAGACATCTAAATCCAATATGGAATGGAAATGCGTTGTATAAATTATATGAGCAAAATATAAATTATATGCGTTGTACACCACATGTATGAGCGATGTATAAATTATACATGCGTTGTAAAAATCATATATGTGTTGAAATGGAAATGAAATATATATACACACACACACACTCCCCTCGTCCATAAACCATGGACGATATGAATTGATTGTGTATGACGTGAAATTGATTGATAATGCGAATGGTTGGAAATAATTGTTTGTAGTTGAAAGAAATTGTTTGTGGTTGAAACAATGGGAAATATTGTGGAAAATTCATATGATATGAAATTGATCTTAGATCATTTAGATAAGCCCTTATGGAATGCAGCGAGGCTTAAGGTAGTGCAAGGAGCCGTACTCGGGACCATGCCGGTTTTTAACCCCCTACCGTTATGCTTCCGAAATTTTCAGTAATATCTATGTGTTTGAATTATTTTCATGTATTGAATTATATTCATGTGTTGAAGAAATTGTTTAGATAATAAAATTCACTTTTTTTATTATGCGTGTGAAGTATATGAAGTGTGCATGTATGGGATATTCATATGTTGAGATATTCATGCGTTGAATGACATTCATGTGTTGAATAAATTGTTTGAAAAGTAAAAATCACATTTTTATCTAATGTATGGACTATATAAAATATTAGTGTTTTAAATAAATTATTTTAACTTCAAAAATCACATTTTTATCTAATGTATGAAGTATATAAAATATTAATGTTTCAAATAAATTTTTTGAAAAGTAAAATATCATTTTTATTATATGTAAGAACTATTTAAAATATTCATATGTTGAAAAGGATTCATGTGTTGAATAAAAGGATCGGACAATAAAATTAATATTTTATTGTGAATATGAAGTGCTAAAAACATTCATGTGAGGAATAAATATTTTGAACGATAAAAATATCATTTTTATCATGTATACGACTCGCTAAAAATACACATATGTTGAAACATATATTTATTCGCCAAAATATCATTTTTATCCTATGTATGAAGTGTTAAAAATATTCGCATATTGAAATAAACATATGTTCGCTAATAATATTATTTTAGTTTACTTCTGCATATATGTGTGTGTGTGTGTTGAACATGAATATGGATTAGCTGTTGAGTAAAGAATATATTTGTGTGCCCAACAAATAGGTAAGCCTTAATGAGTTGGCTACGCAATTTTATTATTATATAAACTCCTGTGAATGCCATTGGATGTGGAGTGCTTGTTGTTCTGTGTGAAATAATAAACGTCGCCATAGGATAGTAACAATTAATTTTGAACTACACAACATGGCATACTTCTTGAAGATAGCATACCCTATCATATACCACATAAGCATTTGGAGCTTATGCGACGAGGTGGAAGATGTACCATAAAAGTGAGAAGCTTGTATGGCAATGACTATATTTCAGATTGAAGTGAAGACAGATATGGACTATATAAAATATAACGATAAACTGCTAGATTAATAAAAAACCCCACACGGGTCTAGAGATGACAATAAACATGTCTCTCTAGTCATTAAGACACAAAAACCATTTATAGGGTGACGAGAATTTTTTCTCTGGAGTTATGATCTATACACACTCCCCTGTGGACACTGGAATATATCACTATAAATATGTGCATGCTTTTGATGATTTATTGGGTGCCTAATACGGACCAATAAATTTCCAAACCCTCCCCGTATAAAGGAGGTTATGGCGAAATTTTCTGAAATTTAAAGGCGTTAGTGAAATATTTGAAGTGAAAAACGATATGGAAATCGTCAAATGATATATATATATATATATACATATATATATATTAAATAAACAAATCACGCAGCTGCAGTTCGTGTTTTGGAATCGTAATTTTAAACGATTATATAGAGAAATACGACCATCGGATTTGCCCGAAACCGGAACCGTTGGGTTCGCTTTGGAAAACTCTTTCCAACGATATAAAGTTTATTAAAATCCAATGGTTGGATTGTGTGAAATGTTTAATTCAAATTTGAATGAAAAGAGCGCCAGAATGATTTATATTTATATATATATAAATTAAATATAATGAATAACGACGCTGCAGTTCGTATTTTGAAATCGTAACTTTAAATGATTATATCGAGAGATCCGACCGTCGGATTCTCCCGAAACCAAAACCATTGGGTTCGCTTTGAAGAGATCTTTCCAATGGACTTAGCTTCATTAAGATTTGACGGTTAGATTTTGAGAAATGTGTAAATCAAATTTAGAGAAAAACAACGCTAGGGCCACGTTATGGCCTGAAACATTGTTTAATTAAATGACGCTATTTTTAAAATAAATTAAAATAGTGAAATATTGTTATAAGATATTATAAGCGATATGGAATGGAAATAAACCGATTCTACTTGGTTTGCTTGACATTTGATGGTTGAATGTATTTGACATTAAAAATTATAAAAAGAACTGTAATGTGGATGTCGAATAATTTAACCATGGACAAAATTGATTTGAATTCTAATGTACGCGAATTATTTGAAAAGGCCGAGTTAATGCTCATTTCAGATAATTGATCGACGAATAAATGTCGAAGATGTGAAGATGGTGCAAGACCGGTGATCTTCACATCGTGTAGATTACTACTGATGCCTTTGAGATGGGTAGCTCCCTTGACGAGGTTACAGCGGTAGTAGTCTGAACGTACTTGTTGATCGTCCGAATATGCGAGGGCCTCTCTCCTGTATTGGGCATATAGGAGCAGGAATAAGGTGCTTCCAGTTTCGTTCAGACCCAGAACGGACTTGTAAATGGATGTGTGTCTGACGTGTATTATGTGTTGTATTCGTTGATCTCTACTAAATATACACCTATTTGGCGGCGGAGAATATATTCTCTTGCTTAACGCCCTTCTCTGAGACGTACGAGCTCAGAGGTTGTATATCGGTAGACATCAGTGGTATGGAGTGGATTGACAGCGTGGCATGCAAAGATGTAAATGATCAAGGCTTTTGTTGAAAAGCAGAGTCTTGTGGTTGATGATCAAAGCACGGTTTTAATATAGCGTACCTTTGTGTATGATGTTGATTCGCGAGCCTCACACCCCGGTATGAGTCAAAAACGGGATCGTGACTGCAGGGAGTGCACGACGTTTCTTTCTAGCTATGGGTGGTGTCGGCGTTTTACTCGCCCTGGCATTGTTGATTATTTTACCCTTTGTGGATGTTGGAACGCGAGGCGCCTCAGATATATCGGTCTCTACGGAGCTGATGGATAGGTCCGATAGGACCGGGAAACGTGTGTTCTGGAATAACTAATCCTCAAACGTAAGAGAGGACCAACCCTGAAGATCCAGGGGCTGCCCAGAGTGTGCAGTCCTGAGGCATTTGCTAGAGTGTCTCGAAGCGGTGAGGATCCACCCCTGGTCTCGACTCATGATGAAATCCAAATTTCAATACGAAATCACGGATTTGATTGTAACTTATATATAGCGACATAGTGGTATAGGGCACTTATGCCGTCTAGGATTGATATTTATGATTGAATTTGCTTTTGAAACATATATGCACTAGTATAATACCAAATGATTTCGCTTACACGTAAGAAGCATATTTTGGCCATTATAAGGTAAAACTCTATCCTACGGTTTGCGTTGCATTGTGTGATGGGATTTGAGTCTTATAACGGTTTCATTTTTATAAAAAGCATTGCGTTATTCAAAAGATTTACTTTATTTCATGCACTGGAAATCATTGGAGTAAACCCATTCCACGAAAGTGGCGTGGTCCTATGATTTGCCTTGTTATTGTTGTTTATCCAGTTAAGTAAATTTCTCATACCAGTCCCATGACTGACTCGTAGTTTGTTTCACTTTGCAAACTCGGGTGCCCTTATTTTCACACGGGCAGCCTAGTGACAGGTGTCAGGGTATATTTTGGCTTTTGCACTACAACATGGAGTGCATCTTTTGTCTTGTATGGCGATGACTTGACTTCTCAGTATTTTGGCTATGTGATATTCCGCCATTAGTACCTTATGTACATGATTCCGCTTATCGCGATGTAGACAGATTTACTTCTATTATGTATCTATGATGTATATGTACCAGTGATCTTGATGTAGACTGATCATTTCCTTTCATGCACTAAATGCTACACTGTGCTACTCTGATGCTTATTACATGTTATGATTCTGCTGTCATATTGATGTAAATTATTCTATTTTCTGTTTATGCTAGTATCTGTTCTCTGCTAATGATGATTAATGTGTTATATTCCAATGATTATCCTTAATTTCGTCGTACGGAGTTTTGATATCATCGCATAACTACTATGGATTTCATAAAATAAATTCCTGATTAAACGATGTTAATTTGGTAACTAAATTCATTTATTATATATATATATAACAGTAAAATTTATAAACGAAATTCCATAGCGACCTTTTGAAAATTTGATTTGGACATAAAACAAAATCTACAGTATGAAAACTCTATTTTTCTCCTTCAATAGGAAAATACTATCAAATAGATCAGGACATTTCTTGTTTCAAAGAATTCCGACTTATATTTAATCCTATACATCCATTTAAAGTTCAAAACGCAATATGACGAACTACCGCGTTGCTACAACTAGTTTTATAATTAAATTATAAATTAAACGTTCAACCGTCGTTTTATAAACGAAATCGCTATTATAATTTCAATATAAACCATTTTAAATTGTCCGTTCACATTATATTTCAAATTCAACATTTTCCAACTGTTCTAGAATTAAAATATTATTATATTATTAATATTAATAACATATTCAAAATAAAATGGTTAAATTCAACTATTTAAATACAAATCAATATTAGAAATAATAAAATAATTCAAATAATTAGCCAGAAAATACAGGATGTTACAATCCTTCCCTTTAAAAGAATTTCGACCTCGAAATTATTAAGGCAGAAAGAATGCTATAGCCCACTATCTTTAAAAAAAAATTAATCACAACTCAGTTTTATTTCCAAACTAATTTGATTGGTTTAATTTATTTCCAATAACAAAATTTTCAAAAATTTCTAACGCCTTAAATTTTGGAAAATTTCGACAGAGTCTCCCCTGCTTGGAGTGACATCTGCAATATTGCAGGTTCAAGAAATATATATACATTGATCAACATGGTCGGAAAAATCCAAAATCCAATTTCAAAATCCAATTTCAAAACCCAAATAAAAACAAAAAATTCATATTTTACGCAGGCGTACGTTTTTGCGAGTGTTATTATGCGATATGCGATAAATAAACTCATGCTTGCTTAATTAGCATGCCAAACTGGATTCAATTCACTCCAAAAATTTCTTATATGGATTTTAAAGTTGAATTACCTCTTCTGTACCTGTTCTCAACTCCAATGAACTTCATTAGTTGCCAAAACAATGTCAATTGGGTTCGAGTATCCATATCGTCTATTCCAATCAATTCCACACACAATTCAATTCACATGAAATTTATTTATAATAATCCATTGATTTCTTTAAATATCCGTTCAGATTCATTAATCTTGGATTAATTTATTAAACTTGATTATTTCAGATTCGTTTCAACCAAGCTTATCCATTTCAGGTATATATTCATGCAATCAACCAAACAATCCAAATATACCATTCAAATCTACCTCTGTAAATCTAATTACTTACCTATATTATACTAATTTTAGAAAATCATTGCTTTACGAAATATACCAAGCAAAAATAATTTTACATCAGATTACAAATACGCGCTCTCATATATATATATATATATATATATATATATATATATATATATATATATATATACTCAGACTCAATCTAGGGCTTTACTATCCCTATCTTTATCGAGTTACACCATAGAGCCAAGGTTATCACTAAACCAATAGCTTTGATACCAACTGTAATGGTCCAGAAAAAAATTCGATGCTCGAATTTTCGACAATATATATACTCATATTACTTGCCAAAAATCCAAGTATCGAAAACCTAGACTGTTAATAGAAAGAAATTAGATGATGAGAAAAGAAAGAAAGAAATATTAGAATAAAAGAGAAGAAAACATCAGAATCTTACAACGGAACGAATAAAATATAATATATCAAACCTCTTTATACAAAAGAAAACTGTATGTACATACCAATCATCAGAGTACATCATATATCTGCCACATCGGAAATACACTTTATATAACTAACGGTTAAGCCTCCCGTTTCTAACTCCTGGACTCCAAGCGGAAACCTAACCTGTAATATACTCGTTCTGACCCGAGCACATTTGAAGCAAAGCAAAATTCACCTTGATTAGTCTGGAATACTTTCTGTGATAAATTCACAGCACAAACAACTTTTTTAACATTGAAAAATCCTTTTGAACAGAAAAGGATAATAGTAAGACCAGCCCACACATAAACACAGATGGTTTTTACCTTACTATAACCCAAAACATTTTTGAAATCAATATCTTTTCTGATATTATAATAGTGTCTATCAAATCACAAATAAATAATAATCTAGCAGAATGCTTGCATCTCACGCTCTACATAAATAATATACAATCAAAATCGCGGGCTCTTATTGGAGAATGGATTTCCTGGCAAGGTATGGGACCACATTTCCGAAAATGTACCTTTGGAGATGAATACATTGTGGTTCAACAAGAACGTCTTGCAAACCTGCTACACATGACTGACCCCTTGTTTTGCTTGAGAGTATCGAATATATCATTACCACAGTTGAGGGCCAGCCAACCGAACCGATAGCATATAAATAAAATAAAGGGACAACCGATGACATTTGATTTCTTTAGATCAGGTAATGACATACCCTTTTATTTGGTGCGACCCACATAGTCATGCTGCCAACCCAATTTTGTGCCATTTTCCAGTTGATGAGGCTTGAGGTTATGTAACAACCCGTATTTTAAACAACACGTTATAACTTAAAACAGGGCAGAATTAAATGTTAAATTCTGAATCAGGGAAAACGGGTTGCGCCATTGCGTTCGTCTCGAAAAAATACGCGAAATAGAGTCCGAAATTTCGTAAATCGGAGTCCGTATGATCAAGATATGGCCTCGCAAAGTTTCACGGAAAATTCAAATTCAAAAACAGATTCAAATTTTCAGAATTCAGGGTAGGCGGGAAAAATCCCGCCCAGATAGGTCGACAGGGGGGTCGACACTAGGGTCTACCTCCCCCCAACCAGGTCGACACTAGAGTCGACCTCCCCCCAGGTCGACTGGGGAGTCGACCTGGGTGTCGACCTGGGGATCGACCACCCTGGTCGGCCAGGTCGGCCTGGTGCACCTGTTTTGGCTCCTGGGTCTTGTTTTGGGGGCTTGTGACGATTTTGGATGGCTCAGACCTATTCTAGGGTTAATCTAAAGGCTGAAATCAATTGTCTACAACTATAAAAAGACCCTAAGACCTAGCTTAAATCATACTATTTTATTTTAGCCTCATGCAGCCGCCATTAAACCTAGAACTCTAAATTAAAAATATAAAGAACAAAATTAAAGAAGACGAAGGATGATTCTTGAAGGCTACAACTAGAAGCTACAACAACTACGACGCTTTAGACAACGGATTTGGGGCTATTTGATTTAAAGTTTCGATTTGGATTACTTGCTTCATATTGTAAGTTCTATGTTACTTTTTAGGCAAAAACGCTAAAATAACATGGACATGCATGGACATGCTATGAATTGAAACCGGATTTAGGAACTATTATTAATCCATGTTTATATTGTTTAACTTTGAATCAAAATTTGGGAATATTGCTATGTTAATGTTGCAAGTTAAACTTATCATGATGTTGATGTTGTTATGAATCACTTGGGCTTAATTTTATTGCAAGTTGAACAAATACATGTCCATGGAATCATTATGTTCATTGAAATCCTCATGTTGGTTAAACCATACCTGTGATGCTAATTTAACCATGTCTATGATGTTAATGAAACTATGCCTGTGATGTTAATATACCTATCATGTTAATGACAAATTGGGAATTGCTAGGTTATGATGAAAAATTGGAATCATTATGTTTATAATGCTAGATGAGAATCATTATGTTAAAAATGCTAAATTGGAATCCACTATGCCTATTAGAATTACCAAGCCTTTAATGTTTCATGTTTGTAATAAAATATTTATTATGCCCGCAAGGATTATTATGCCTATGATGTAAAGTTGAATTCATCATGTTAAACTAAGTTAGAACCATTACTATGCCAAGTTATCATCATGTTAGTATTGAAACCATGTGATATGTTATAGCCTGTTTATTATGCAAGTGATGTTGGAATTGTCACATATGCCTATCACATGTTTGGTGTTATTCCCCTTTATCTCTTGAATTGTTTATGCTTGCGAACGAAGTACGTTTATATACGTTGGGGATACGATTGGGTAGAATAGGCAAAATTTGAATTGATTATAATCATAAACCGTGAAATATGGCACGAAAACTTGACTTGAACATGCCATAACTTGACTTGAAACATGCCTTAGTTGGACATAAAATTTATATGAACATGCTATGAAAGTAGCACGAATTTGATAAGAACATGGGCATGACTCTAGAAAACAAGAAAGTGGCCAACTCGAGGTTGGGTTGAGTTTGTGGTGTAAATCTGCCCGGAACCGCCCGGCAAATCTAGTTGCTACAAACAATAGAATCCAATGTGGGTAGTTGGTCATACTGCGCTTGAAACCCGAGGTTGGGTTGAGTTCGTAGCGTAAACCTGCCCGGAACCGCCCGGCAAATCCAGTGGCTACGAACAATAGGATCCAATGTGAGTGGTTCGGTGCATTAACGAATCAATTAATGCCAATTAGGGTTAAGTCATGAATATGAAAAGACAACTTAACCAACTTGAACACGATTTGTAGGGCTAAGTCATGAACTTGAAACGACAACACTTAGCTAACTTTACATGACACACAAGCGGGTTAAGTCACGAATTTAAATGACATACTTAACCATCTTGACATGACTAGACTGGAAAAGGATTAAATCATGAATTACATGACTTAATCGGTTAGGCGGGTTAGGTCACGAATTACATGACCTAATCTGTAGGCGGAACCCTAGACACGACCCTTTTCATCAGTAACCCTCTAGATGTATCAAGGTACCCTGGGGCTAGGCCGGGTGGGGCACGATTACTGGGCTGATTGTAAGAGGTGAACGACGGCAGTGGGGTACGCAGTGTAGGTTCGGTGGGCTACGGTCGTGCACGTATTCCGGGGCAGACACTGGGTATCCGTAGATTTATCTGAGTTGACACCCTAGGGCTGATACACCCGAAGGTGGACCCAGCACAGGTGACTACTTTCGTGATTAGCCGTATGACACGGACACTTAACGAGCTAGAACTTGTAGGGAGCCAATCGACTAGACAATCGCTCCGTAGGACCCCGTACTTGGATCAGACCCCGTTTCAGGGTCATTTCATGATATTGGGCCGTGGGATTTATTTCATGATTAACTTGTGACATGGACTTAGTATACTAGTATAGTCGATGCAACGAATCTTGAACATGTGATGCTTTATTTGACTTGTCTTGACTTATCATGATCACCTTAGTTATCTTGCTCACCTTGACACCATTCTTAAGTTTAGTTCCAGTACATACATGACCTGTTGTTTTAACCGTTTTTACACTGAAAGTCACTAGGACTTACTCAGTCTTTATGACTGACCCTTTTTCCTTTCGCCTCTTTTTCTTTCGTTTCCCCCCAGGTTCTCAGGGAGGAAACACTAGCTCTTAGCTTGGATATCACTTGCTTTGGCTCAGCATGTACGGTTTGCTATGGCTGCTTCATTTTACTGCACTTGGGGAATAAGCTGTTTTTCTGTTTTTAAGTTATTGCTTCTTTGGCTATTATTACAAGACAGTTGTAATGAAGTTATTTGAAATGTTTGTAAGAGACATGGTTTATTTTGGAATAAAATGAAGTTCTGTTTTGCACATAAATTCTTCCGCTGTTTACTCAATTATTTATTTATGTACTGTCTTGTGATAATTCTTTGATGTTATCTCGATAATACCCCTCCAAAACTAGTGCATTCCCTTTGTGAGTGACCCTAGCGGAGGTGGGGTGTTACACTTGGTATCAGAGCAGAAGGTTAACAAGACTGGGCAAAAGTTTTGAAAAACCTTTTGAGTTTTTTTTTTCAAAACCATTTACGAAGAAGGACTTTTCAAGAAAAGTTGGTTTATTTCAAAAGGCTATTCCCCAAAAAGCCATTAGCACTATCTTTGTTTCCTCGTTTGAATCTTTTCCTTTTTCGTTTTCAGCTTATCATGGCCGACGATCTTAATCTTCCCGAGGGTGTCAATATACCCACTTGGTTCCGTCGTTTCCTCGAGGCTCAGGCTAATGTGACAGGCCCAGCCAATCCTCCTCCTCATCCTCCTCAACCTCCGCGAGAAACTGCTTTTTCAAAGATATGCAAGGACTTTAAGGCCATGGGCGGAAAGGATTTCCTAGGAATTGAGACTTTTGTTGAGGCACGGAATTGGTTGAAGGAAACCGAAGACTTGTTTGTTATCTTTGAGGTAGAGGACAATAGGAAAGTACAGTTGGCGGCGTGGCTCATGAAAGAGGAAGCTTCTTATTGGTGGGAAGTCACCAACGCTACTAGGCCCATCGACACTTGGGCAGACTTTAGAGGGAGTTTTGGGCTTAAGTTCTTGTCATCGGCAGAGGAGAGTCTCCAGATGGAACGGTTTCTGGCCCTTAAACAAGGAAATATGACAGTTAAAGAATACGTGAACCGTTTCAATCAGCTTGCTCGCTTCGGATTGGAGTTAGTCAACACTCCTCAGAAAAAGGCGCTACGTTTTGCACGAGGCTTGAACGAGCCACTACATGGTTTGGCCATGACTCATGTGCCCATGGGGGCGACCTTTGAAAGCTTGGTGGATATGGCCCTACTGTATGAGGAAGATAAGAAGGGCAAGAAAGAGGTCAAGCCCAACGATTCTCAGAATAAGAAGGTAGACCCCGAGAAAGGAGGCAAGAACGACAACTCACGTGATAAAAGGAAATGCAATTTCTGTGGTACGGAAGGGCACATAGCCAAGGATTGTAGAAAGAGGAAGAGAAAGCAAGGTGAATGTTTTCATTGTGGGGAGACTGGACACATCAGCAAGGACTTCCCTAAGAAGCAGACCGGACCTTCTGGGGGTACATCGTTAACTTCTTTTTCTAGATGCTTTGTTTTATCTTGTTATCTCCTCGATCCTGTCTTGGGAACCATAGGTATAATCTTTTTGGATGTGAACATGTAATTGAAACATGTTATGATTGCGAAATGGTTGCAAGTGGTCGCAAGTGGTTGCTCGTGGATGCATGAATACACATTAGGCACTGGATCGGCTCAGTCACAGTTTCATACTTGCATATGCATGAGTGTTAATTTTGGAAACTTGGTTGTGCTATCATTTCGCTGTTTCATATGATTGAATGTTTGAGCACTCATATAAAAATTATGAATTATAATAGGAAATTTTTTTGCATACATATTGGATTCATTTCACTAAACATATTTTGCATTTGAGAAGATCAATCAGGCCGGATAATTTGCATTAGATAAGGAACATATACACACACTTTCTGCATATGTTCATACAGCATTAGAAATCTTTTAAGGACAATGACTGCCTGTGGATGATGCTTTGAGTAGATGGATGATGGATGGTAGGATACGTTCTTCCTAACTTGAAGATTTCGGGGACGAAATCCTTTAAGGAGGGGAGAATGTAACAACCTGTATTTTAAACAACACGTTATAACTTAAAACAGGGCAGAATTAAATGTTAAATCTGAATCAGGGAAAACGGGTTGCTCCATTGCGTTCGTCTCGGAAAAATACGCGAAATAGAGTCCGAAATTTCGTAAATCGGAGTCCGTATGATCAAGATATGGCCTCGCAAAGTTTCACGGAAAATTCAAGTTCAAAAACATATTCAAATTTTCAGAATTCAGGGTAGGCGGGAAAAATCCCGCCCAGACAGGTCGGCAGGGGGGTCGACACTAGGGTTGACCTCCCCCCCAACCAGGTCGACACTAGAGTCGACCTGGGGGTCGACCTCCCCCCAGGTCGACTGGGGAGTCGACCTGGGTGTCGACCTCCCTGGTCGGCCAGGTCGGCCTGGTGCACCTGTTTTGGCTCCTGGGTCTTGTTTTGGGGGCTTGTGACGATTTTGGATGGCTCAGACCTATTCTAGGGTTAATCTAAAGGCTGAAATCAATTGCCTACAACTATAAAAAGACCCTAAGACCTAGCTTAAATCATACTATTTTATTTTAGCCTCATGCAGCCGCCATTAAACCTAGAGCTCTAAATTAAAAATACAAAGAACAAAATTAAAGAAGACGAAGGATGATTCTTGAAGGCTACAACTAGAAGATACAACAACTATGACGCTTTAGACAACGGATTTGGGGCTATTTGATTTAAAGTTTTGATTTGGATTACTTGCTTCATATTGTAAGTTCTATGTTACTTTTTAGGCAAAAACGCTAAAATAACATGGACATGCTATGAATTGAAATCGGATTTAGGAACTATTATTAATCCATGTTTATATTGTTTAACTTTGAATCAAAATTTGGGAATATTGCTATGTTAATGTTGCAAGTTAAACTTATCATGATGTTGATGTTGTTATGAATCACTTGGGCTTAATTTTATTGCAAGTTGAACAAATACATGTCCATGGAATCATTATGTTCATTGAAATCCTCATGTTGATTAAACCATACCTATGATGCTAATTTAACCATGTCTATGATGTTAATGAAACTATGCCTGTGATGTTAATTTACCTATCATGTTAATGACAAATTGGGAATTGCTAGGTTATGATGAAAAATTGGAATCATTATGTTCATAATGCTAGATGAGAATCATTATGTTAAAAATGCTAAATTGGAATCCACTATGCCTATTAGAATTACCAAGCCTTTAATGTTTCATGTTTGTAATAAAATATTTATTATGCCCGCAAGGATTATTATGCCTATGATGTAAAGTTGAATTCATCATGTTAAACTAAGTTAGAACCATTACAATGCCAAGTTATCATCATGTTAGTATTGAAACCATGTGATATGTTATAGCCTGTTTATTATGCAAGTGATGTTGGAATTGTCACATATGTCTATCACATGTTTGGTGTTATTCCCCTTTATCTCTTGAATTGTTTATGCTTGCGAACGAAGTACGTTTATATACGTTGGGGATACGATTGTGTAGAATAGGCAAAACTTGAATTGATTATAATCATAAACCGTGAAATTTGGCATAAGTAGAACATGAAATATGGCACGAAAACTTGACTTGAACATGCCATAACTTGACTTGAAACATGCCTTAGTTGGACATAAAATTTATATGAACATGCTATGAAAGTAGCACGAATTTGATAAGAACATGGGCATGACTTTAGAAAACAAGAAAGTGGCCAACTCGAGGTTGGGTTGAGTTTGTAGTGTAAATCTGCCCGGAACCGCCCGGCAAATCCAGTTGCTACAAACAATAGAATCCAATGTGGGTAGTTGGTCATACCGCGCTTGAAACCCGAGGTTGGCTTGAGTTCGTAGCGTAATCCTTCCCGGAACCGCCCGGCAAATCCAGTGGCTACGAACAATAGGATCCAGTGTGAGTGGTTCGGTGCATTAACGAATCAATTAATGCCACTTAGGGTTAAGTCATGAACATGAAAAGACAACTTAACTAACTTGAACACGATTTGTAGGGCTAAGTCATGAACTTGAAACGACAACACTTAGCCAACTTGACATGACACGCAAGCGGGTTAAGTCACGAATTTAAATGACATACTTAACCATCTTGACATGACTAGACTGGAAAAGGATTAAATCACGAATTACATGACTTAATCGGTTAGGCGGGTTAGGTCACGAATTACATGACCTAATCTGTAGGCGAAACCCTAGACACAACCCTTTTCAGCAGTAACCCTCTAGATGTATCAAGGTACCCTGGGGCTAGGCCGGGTGGGGCACGATTACTGGGCTGATTGTAAGAGGTGAACGACGGCAGTGGGGTACGCCAGTGTAGGTTCGGTGGGCTACGGTCGTGCACGTATTCCGGGGCAGACACTGGGTATCCGTAGATTTATCTGTGCATCTTGAATCGTGTCAGGGGTTGACACCCTAGGGCTGATACACCCGAAGGTGGACCCAGCACTGGTGACTACATTCGTGATTAGCCGTATGACACGGACACTTGACGAGCTAGAACTTGTAGGGAGCCGATCGACTAGATAATCGCTTTGTAGGACCCCGTACTTGGGTCAGACCCCGTTTCAGGGTCATTTCATGATATTGGGCCGTGGGATTTATTTCATGATTAACTTGTGACATGAACTTAGTATACTAGTATAGTCAATGCAACGAATCTTGAACATGTGATGCTTTATTTGACTTGTCTTGACTTATCATGATCACCTTAGTTATCTTGCTCACCTTGACACCATCCTTAAGTTTAGTTCCAGTTCATACATGACCTGTTGTTTTAACCATTTTTACACTGAAAGTCACTAGGACTTACTCAGTCTTTATGACTGACCCTTTTTCCTTTCGCCTCTTTTTCTTTCGTTTCCCCCCCAGGTTTTCAGGGAGGAAACACTAGCTCTTAGCTTGGATATCACTTGCTTTGGCTCAGCATGTACGGTTTGCTATGGCTGCTTCATTTTACTGCACTTGGGGAATAAACTGTTTTTCTGTTTTTAAGTTATTGCTTCTTTGGCTATTATTACAAGACAGTTGTAATGAAGTTATTTGAAATGTTTGTAAGAGACATGGTTTATTTTGGAATAAAATGAAGTTCTGTTTTGCACATAAATTCTTCCGCTGTTTACTCAATTATTTATTTATGTACTGTCTTGTGATAATTCTATGATGTTATCTCGATAATACCCCTCCAAAACTAGTGCATTCCCTTTGTGAGTGACCCTAGCGGAGGTGGGGTGTTATAGGTTACGTTTATCATTTAGCACATATCCATTCACTTTGAACGCCACATTGTCAGATCCATCAAATCACTAATTGACGTCCACAAATACACTCTGGGTGTTAAGCAAGAGAATTTCTCCGCCAGCAAATTTGGTGTATTTGTAAAAATCAATGTACATGATTCTTAAGGAAATACTCGGTCAGACATTCATCCATACCAGTCATAGAGGAAAAAGATAAACCGAAGGCACCCTCCTACTACATCATAGGAATCGCCCTATAGATCAATAGCGAGAAGTCCTTGCAAATCTGTGGACTTCAATCACGACAGAATCACAATCAAAAGATCTCCACTTGCAATCAAAGAAATTTATCAAGTAGTTCTTCCGCTCATGAAGATAAGCGGTCTTCAATGCTCCATCTTTATTTTCCGCAAGTTAGTCGTGCCTGCACTGTTGATCCGAAGTGGTTTTGGGTCTAGTATTCATCCCGGTCTCTTCGAAAACAGCACGTCAAAAGGTCCAGTAAATAATTCATTTAATTGTCGGTTATTGAACTATCAAATCATAACAGTAAACTAAGTAGATTGGCAGCTCAGGTCCTTTATATAAATATTTCATTTAACCATTTCATCGATTCTTGTAATCAATTCGATAAATTTGATCTTATCGAAACTCTTCTGGTTTCGTTGCCTTGAAAACATTACTCAACACTCTTTTTACCAATTTCTCTTTTTATTTCCTTTGCCTAGAAATATTACCATATTCTATAAAACATCTTTTACCCTTTGTATCTTGGAACATCGTTTATATATTCTCAAAATCCTTACCATATTTTCTTATATTTGCAAATACTTCCCATTTCCTTTACCATTAGAAATATCGTTATATTTCTTCAAAACTTTTATTTCGTTTGAAAAGGGAATTCCAATTGTAAAGCACTCGCTTTAGTAATTATTAAATAAAAGTAGGTGTCTTTCCGATTATCTAAAACTAGCATAGTTAATACATTTTAAACGCTTATTTAAATAATGATAAATTTTATTAATTATAAATAACTCGATAATCACTTTCCCGCCCATTACAAACTAATAATATCTCTCGATAATAGTGAAGTCGTTCAAGTTGGGGTATTCTAATTACCTCTCAGACCTTAATCGACAACGTTTTTATCTTAAGATAACACAAGTTTGTAACACCCAAATCTAATATATCCTTCCCATTTACATTTAGTATGGCTTTATAAACCATTTTATTTTATTTGAAAACCCACCTTTGTTTGCTAATTCCTTTTACTTCTTTAAGTAAACTTTCCAATCTTATTTACCATTCGAATTCAATATGATTTTTATAAATCATATCATATATTGGTAATTGCCTTATAATCTCGTTATTAAATGATTTAATATCCTTTTGTACGAATCCATTTAACCATCTTCTTTATACTAAGACTTATTAACTTGGATTTTATTCCCAAAATTCCATTTATCCATATTTAAGACAAAACTATGGTACGCATTTCCTTTGCGTTTGAAATCCTTATTTCAATCATAGTGTTTTGATTAATTCAATTCTTTAACATTTAGAGTCGTCGTTTGGTTTAAAACCCCTTTTAAACCTTGTTTGGATTTCTTCCAAATCATTTATACTAATCCGATTTAGCATTTTATACCAACACCTTAGATTTTATTTTAAACCCATTACCATACTTTAGTCTTTTACAAATACATTAATCATGTCCATCAAACAATTTCATTTCAATTGAATCCATTTTACTTAATTAAATTTTTGCATTTACTTATAAATTCCATTTACAAATCTCTTTTGAACACTTGGATTGTAAATCTTTATTAAAACTCTTATTGCCCCTTAATCGCTACTTAATCATTTCTCGGTTGAATTCCAAAAAAATCATCGCTTTAATTATTATTAATTAAAGTAATAGTTAACTTTAATATTAACTTCACTAAAAATAGTTAACTTTGATATTAACCAAAAATAGAATAATTATCATTTTTAAAAGCTTATTAGATAATAATTAACTTTATTAACCCTAAACAATCCGATAATTAATTTACAATACACTTAATCGAAGATTAACTAACTATTAATAATATCCTTTAATTTTAACGAATACTTGGAAAAACTATTGATTTGATCAATTTAAATCAAGTTAATTCGTTCACCAATTTCTATTTAAAACAGTCGATTTTTGCCAGTTGCAATAATCAATTAAATCGTTAACTGATTTTCATTCCTTTCTCCCTTTAAATTAATTAAATAACTTAATTAATTTAAAAACATTATTTAATTGTTTTATAAAACAATTATTCAAATTTACTAACCCGTAGATTAGTTTGCAACTTTCTGTTTTTAAAACCCAATTAGCAATATAAGGATTCGTTATATAACCATTTAAATAAATTCTTTAATAAAACATGATTTTAAATATATATTTATAAAACTTTGTTTTCATTAGCTTATATAAAATAAATTTGAAAACTCTAATTTGGTTATAAAATAAATTTATAACTTTAAACTATGTCAATTCACCTAATGGCAAAACGACGTCATAAAAACAATATATTTCGGGCCATCACCGCCAACCACCTAATCAATACTACCGATTGATTAAAATCACAACAAAAATCACATCCATTTAACCATCAACATTCAAACAGGTTTTAATGTCATTTGGAGTGAATGATTCATATAAATGATATGAACAACAAGTATTATATAATTTATTTGAGGAATCCGGTAGGATTCTTCCAACATGTTCTTCCCTACATCACGGATTATTATGACATTTCATGATAGCATAAAATTTTAACTAATAAATTAGAAATGATAATATAATTGACAACAACCATTAAATCAATCATAAGCATTCAAGGCATCCAATCAACCAATATATATTTTTAATGGTATTTTAATTATATGAATTTAACACATCATAGTAGTCCAGAAAAGTGTGAGAGTTAACTCACCATTTTATTTCAATTGTTGGTTGTCGCGTTATGTCATATAATTTTAAACTAGCATTTAAAATTACATGAAATTCCAGTGAGCTCCGAATCCAATCACATCAGCCTGACTACGTAGCCTTCGTCTCTGTGATTCCAACGGGTCCTGCCTCGTCGAATTATGGTAACGTATAAATGGATTACGCGTATCACAACTTTAATACGAATCAATATAATTTATGATTAAACTAATTATTATAATTACCCTAAGTACCAATTGCATACTTGGACCGCATAACCTCTCTACTTTCCCAGACAATATTTCTACGCCGAAATCACCCATCCAACTAACCATCCTATCCATTCTTGGTTTTTCCCTTTTCCCTTTTCTTATACTTTAAAAGGCCCAAGCCCATACCGCCTAGCCCACTATGCTTCTATACTCCCTCTTCCTCCTCTTTTACCCTTGGCTTCTAAAATAGAACATTCGCACCAAGAAAAGATTCCACTATCCCCTTTATGTCTTTTTTCCTTCCACACGTTAAATCCCAATCCCATGCAAACTTCCTCACTCATATTCCTCTTCACTGTCCGAACCATTGCCACCTTCACCAAAACGTTCCACTTCGCAGCAGCACCCATGAACCACATCACTGTTTGTCGCACCAACCTCTTACAGCCTATAGCCATGCAATAACTCACCGATGCCATGCTGCTCTCCACCCATGACTTCCCCACGTCCATCCAAAACCACCAAACTCGCAGCTTCCCCTATACTTGCGATCTCGACAACCCAGAGCCTCTCCATTAATTCGGGCCTCGCCTTCTATGTTGCTGGTAAGTTAAGGCCTCAGGCTTTGAGTTCGTTATGTTCTTGCTATTCAAAAGGGATCACAGAATTAGATGGTCTATCATAGTTTTATGTTTACTGTGTTTGAAAGAGATCATGGAGAAGCTGAAGTATATATATGTTTTATACTTATATATGAGATGTTGTTTTGTTTTCGAAGGTAGTAGGAGTATTTTTATAGGAGAAGAAAGCTTGGGGGTTAAGGAATAGGGTAACATGGGTGTCAGATTGCTATACCAACCATGTGCGTAAGAAACAATAGGTTTTGAACAAAAGAAACGCAGTAGGTCCAAAATATAGCTGCGCCACTGAGAAAGCTGGCAGCGTTGAGCACGTGTTCTGCGAAAAGTTAACAAGGATTATTTTTATTGGTTGATCTTATTTTATTTTTGAGGAACAGCTGAAATATTTGATTGAAAATAGATGAAAACCCGCTAAAAGATTTGTAGATATTGCCAGCTGTGTATACATGGAGATATGGGATCACATTTTCACATGGTATCACATTATTTGGTCAAAAAAAAGTTGAAAACAACATGTGTTGTCAGAAAGGACAGTAAGCAGCAGACATATATGTTTCTTCTATTTGGTACACCCCGAAATGAAAGAACGTTGATCCAATCAAATAAGAAGAATTTGTCATTGTTGGGAGTGTTGTTGTCAAAAAGTCTAGTTATCAACAGTGAAACCGAGACGTTTGACATAAGAAAAGGAAATATAACAAAGAACACATGTTGTATTCGGAGAGGAGCATACCCTATGATTTAATGCCATGCCGTACCGATTTGGACATATTTTCCTTTTGTTTGCCAAAGTCTTTGACTATTGAGCACATAGAAATCTTCCTGAAATTTCTCCTTTCAAATGTGTGACGTCTTTCACGAGATTTGGCCTGATTTTATTTTGATTAATAAAAATTTTGAAAGCGATATTCTGAAAATGACATTATTTATAAAATATCTGGTGGTTCCGGACACTAGTCAAAGCGTCGCCACTGACGATTCTAAATTTTAACCGTTATTTTAAATATGTTGAAACCGACTTCAAGGTTTAATTCGACCGCAGGGACAAAGTATAAAATAATAATCAATTTTTTAAATTGATTATAATTAAATTATTTCGAACGGTTAATTTATATGGGTTTACATCACGCACAATAACAAAATTACTCTGATTCGTGTGAAACTGGGAATCTTACAATAATTAACTACTATGGATTTTATAAAATAAATTCCTAATTAAACAATATTAATTTCGTAACTAAATTCATTTATTATATATATATATATAAAGCGTTAAAATTTATAAATGTAATTCCATAACGACCTTTTGAAAATTTGATTTGGACATAAAACAAAATCTGCATTATGAAAATTCTGTTTTTCTCTTTCAATAGGAAAATATTATCAAATAGATCAGAATATTTCTTGTTTCAAAGAATTCTGACTTATATTTAATCCTATACATCAATTTAAAGATCAAAACTCAATATTACGAATTACCGCGCCGCTACAGCTCGTTTTATAATTAAATTATAAATTAAACGTTCAACAGTCGTTTTATAAACAAAATCACTATTATAATTTCAATATAAACCATATTAAACCATTTTAAATTGTCCGTTCACGTTATATTTCAAATTCAACATTTTCCGACTATTCTGGAATTAGAATATTATTATATTATTATATTAATAACATATTCAAAATAAAATGGTTATATTCAACTATTTAAATACAAATCGATATTTTAAATAATAAAATAATTCAGATAAATAGCCAGAAAATACGGGATGTTACAATCCTTCCCCTTTTAAAGAATTTCGACCTCGAAATTACTAAGGCAGAAAGAATGCTATAGCCCATTATCTTTACAAAAATATTTAATCACAACTCAGTTTTATTTCCAAACTAATTTGATTGGTTTAATTTATTTCCAATAACAAAATTTTCCAAAGGTTTTCAAAAATTTCTAGCGCCTTAAATTTTGGAAAATTTCGACAGAGTCTCCCCTGCTTGGAGTGACATCTGCAATATTGTTGGTTCTAGAAATATATATACATTGATCAACATGGTCAGAAAAATCGAAAATCCAATTTCAAAACCCAAATAAAAATCAAAAATTCATATTTTGTGTAGGCGTACCTTTTTGCGAGCGTTATTATGCGATAAGCGATAAATATACTCGTGCTTGCTTAATTAGTATGCCAAACTAGATTCAATTCACTCCAGAAATTTCTTGGATGGATTTTAAAGTTGAATTACCTCTTCTGTACCTGTTCTCAGCTCCAATAAACTTCATTAGTTGCCAAAACATTGTCAATTGGGTTCGAGTATCCATATCATCTATTCCAATCAATTCCACACACAATTCAATTCACATGAAATTTATTTATAATAATCCATTGATTTCTTTAAATATACGTTAAGATTCATTAATCTTGGATTAATTTATTAAACTTGATTATTTCAGATTGGTTTCAACCAAGCTTATCCATTTCAGGTATATATTCATGCAATCAACCAAACAATCCAAATATACCAGTCAAATCTACCTCTGTAAATCTAATTACTTGCCTGTATTATACTAATTTTAGAAAATCATTGCTTTACGAAATATACCGAGAAAAAATAATTTTACATCAGATTACAAATACGCACTCTCATATATATACTCAGACTCAATCGAGGACTTTACTAACCCTATCTTTATCGAGTTACGCCACAGAGCCAAGGTTATCACTAAACCAATAGCTTTGATACCAACTGTAACGGTCCAGAAAAAAATTCGACGCTCGAATTTTTGACAATATATTTACTCATATTGCTTGCCAAAAATCCAAGTAACCCAGACTGTTAATAGAAAGAAATTAGATGATGAGAAAAGAAAGAAAGAAATATTAGAATAAAAGAAAGAAGAAAACATCAGAATCTCACAACGGAACGAATAAAATATAATATATCAAACCTCTTTATACAAAAGAAAACTGTATGTATATACCTATCATCAGAGTACATCATATATCTACAACAACGGAAATACACTTTATATAACTAATGGTTAAGCCTCTCGCTTCTAACTCCTGGACTCCAAGCGGAAACCTAACCTGTAATATACTCGTTCTGACCTAAGCACATTTGAAGCAAAGCAAAATTCACCTTGATTAGTCTGGAATACTTTCTGTGATAAATTCACAGTGCAAACAACTTGATTAACTTTGAAAAATCCTTTTGAAAAGGAAAGGATAATAGTAAGACCAACCCAGACATAAACACAGATGGTTTTTACCTTACTGTAACCCAAAACATTTTTGAAATAAATATCTTTTCGATATTATAATAGTGTCTATCAAATCACAAATAAATAATAATTTAGCAGAACGCTTGCATCTCATACATAAATAATATACAATCAAAATTGCGGGCTCTTATTGGAGAATGGATTTCTTGGCAAGGTATGGGACCACGTTTCCAACAATGTACCTTCGGAGATGAATACATTGGGGTTCAACAAGAACGTCTTTCAACCTAGCTACACATGGCCGACCCCTTGTTTTGCTTGAGAATATCGAATATATCATTACCACGGTTGAGGGTCAGCCAACCGAACCGATAGCATATAAATAAAATAAAGGGACAACCGACGACATTTGATTTCTTTAGATCAGGTAATGACATACCCTTTTAATGGGTGCGACCCACATAGTCATGCTGCCTACCCGATTTTGTGCCATTTCCCGGTTGATGAGGCTTGAGGTTACGTTTATCTTTTAGCACATATCCATTCACTTTGAATGCCACATTGTCAGATCCATCAAATCACTAATTGACGTCCACAAATACACTCTGGTTGTTTTGCAAGAGAATTTCTCCGCCACCAAACTTGGTATATTTGTAAAAATCAACGTACATGATTCTTAATGAAATACTCTATCAGGCATTCCTCTATACCAGTCATCCAGGAACAAGATAAACCGAAGGCACCCTCCTACTACATCCTAGGAATCACCCTATAGATCAATAGCGAGAAGTCCTTGCAAATCCGTGGACTTCAATCACGACAGAATCACAATCAAAAGATCTCCACTTGCAATCAAAGAAATTTATCAAGTAGTTCTTCCGCTCATGAAGATCAGCGGTCTTCAATGCTCCATCTTTATTTTCCGCAAGTTAGTCGTGCCTGCACTGTTGATCCGAAGTGGTTTTGGGTCTAGTATCCATCCCGGTCTCTTCGAAAACAGCACGTCAAAAGGTCCAGTAAATAATTCATTTAATTGTCGGTTATTGAACTATCAAATCATAACAGTAAACTAAGTAGATTGGCAGCTCAGGTCCTTTATATAAATATTTCATTTAACCATTTCATCGATTCTTGTAATCAATTCGATAAATTTGATCTTATCGAAACTCTTCTGGTTTCGTTGCCTTGAAAACATTACTCAACACTCTTTTTACCAATTTCTCTTTTTATTTCCTTTGCCTGGAAATACTACCATATTCTATAAAACATCTTTTACCCTTCGTATCTTGGAACATCGTTTATATATTCTCAAAATCCTTTCCATATTTTCTTATATTTGCAAATACTTCCCATTTCCTTTACCATTAGAAATATCGTTATATTTCTTCAAAACTTTTATTTGTTTAAAAAGGTAATTCCAATTGTAAAGCACTCGCTTTAGTAATTATTAAATAAAAGTAGGTGTCTTTCCGATTATCTAAAACTAGCATAGTTAATCAATTTTAAAAGGTTATTTAAATAATGATAAATTTTATTAATTATAAATAACTTGATAATCACTTTCCCGCCCATTACGAACTAATAATATCTCTCGATAATAGTGAAGTCGTTCAAGTTGGGGTATTCTAATTACCTCTCAGACCTTAATCGACAACGTTTTTATCTTAAGATAATACAAGTTTGTAACACCCAAATCTAATACATCCTTCCCATTTACATTTAGTATGGCCTTATAAACCATTTTATTTTATTTGAAAACTCACCTTTGTGTTCTAATTCCTTTTACTTCATTAAGTAAACATTCCAATCTTATTTACCATTCGATTTCAATATGATTTTTATAAATCATATCATATATCGGTAATTGCCTTATAATCTCGTTATTAAACGATTTAATATCCTTTTGTACGAAACCATTTAACCATCTTTTCTACACTAAGACTTATTAACTTGGATTTTATTCCCAAAAATCCATTTATCCATATTTAACACAAAACTATGGTACGCATTTCCTTTGCGTTTGAAATCCTTATTTCAATCACAGTGTTTTACTTAATTCAATTCTTTAACATTTAGAGTCGTCGTTTGGTTTAAAACCCCTTTTAAACCCTGTTTGGATTTCTTCCAAATCACTTATACTAATCCGATTTAGCATTTTATACCAACAGCTTAGATTTTATTCTAAACCCATTACCATACTTTAGTCTTTTACCAATACATTAATCATCTCCCTCAAACAATTTCATTTCAATTGAATCCACTTTACTTAATTAAATTTTTGCATTTACTTATAAATTCAATTTACAAATCTCATTTGACACTTGGATTGTAAATCTTTATTAAAACTCTTATTGCCCCTTAATCGCTACTTAATCACTTCACAATTGAATTCCAAAAAAATCATCACTTTAATTATTATTAATTAAAGTAATAATTAACTTTAATATTAACTTCACTAAAAATAGTTAACTTTGATATTAACCAAAAATAGAATAATTATCATTTTTAAAAGCTTATTAAATAATAATTAACTTTATTAACCCTAAACAATCCGATAATTACTTTACAACACACTTAATCGAAGATTAACTAACTATTAATAACATTCTTTAATTTTAACGAATATTTGGAAAAACTATTGATTTGATTAATTTAAATAAAATTAATTCGTTCACCAATTTCAATTTAAAACAGTCGATTTTTGCCAGTTGTAACAATCAATTAAATCGTTAATTGATTTTCATTCCTTTCTCCCTTTAAATTAATTAAATAACTTAATTAATTTAAAAACATTATTTAATTGTTTTATAAAACAATTATTCAAATTTACTAACCCGTAGATTAGTTTGCAACTTTCTGTTTTTAAAACCCAATTAGCAATATAAGGATTCGTTATATAACCATTTAAATAAATTCTTTAATAAAACATGATTTTAAATATATATTTATAAAACTTTATTTTCATTAGCTTATATAAAATAAATTTGAAAACTCTAATTCAGTTATAAAATAAATTTTATAACTTTAAACTATGTCAATTCGCCTAATGGCAAAACCACGTCACAAAAACAATATATTTCAGGCCATCACAGCCAACCACCTAATCGATACTGCCGATTGATTAAAATCACAACAAAAATCACATCCATTTAACTATCAACATTCAAACAGGTTTTAATGTCATTTGGAGTGAACGATTCATATAAATGATATGAACAACAAGTATTATATAATTTATTTGAGGAATCCGGTTGGATTCCTCCAACCTGTTCTTCCCTACATCACGGATTATTATGACGTTTCATGATAGCATAAAATTTTAACTAATAAATTAGCGATGATAATATAATTGACAACAACCATTAAATCAATCATAAGCATTCAAGGCATCCAATCAACCAATATATATTTTTAATGGTATTTTAATTATATGAATTTAGCACATCATAGTGGTCCATAAAAGTGTGAGAGTTAACTCACCATTTTATTTCAATTGTTGGTTGTCGCGTTATGTCGTATAATTTTAAACTAGCTTTTAAAATTACATGAAATTCCAGTGAGCTCCGAATCCAATCACATCAGCTTGACTACATAGCTTTCGTCTCTGTGATTCCAATGGGTCATGCCTCGTCGAATTCTGGTAATGTATAAACGGATTACGCGTATCACAACTTTAATACGAATTAGTATAATTTATGATTAAACTAATTATTATAATTACCCTAAGTACCAATTGCATACTTGGACCGCATAACCTCTCTACTTTCCCAGACAATATTTCTATGCCGAAATCACCCATCCAACTAACCAGCCTATCCATTCTTGGTTTTTCCCTTTTCCCTTTTTTTATACTATAAAAGGCCCAAGCCCATACCGCCTAACCCACTATGCTTCTATACTCCCTCTTCCTCCTCTTTTACACTCGGCTTCTAAAAGAGAACATCTGCACCCAAAAAGATTCCGCTATCCCCTTTGTTTCTTTTTTCCTTCCATACGTTAAATCCCAATTCCATGCAAACTTCCTCACTCATATTCCTTTTCGCTGTCCGAACCATTGCCACCTTCACCAAAACGTTCCACTTCGCAGCAGCACCCATGAACCACATCACTGTTTGTCGCATCAACCTCTTACAGCCTGTAGCCATGCAATAACTCACCGATGCCATGCTGCACTCGACCCACGACTTCCCCACGTCCATCTAAAACCAACGAACTCGCAGCTTCCCCTATACTTGCGATCTCGACAACCCAAAGCCTCTCCATTAATTCGGGCCTCACCTTCTATGTTGCTAGTAAGTTAAAGCCTTAGGCTTTGAGTTCGTTATGTTCTTGCTATTCAAAAGGGATCACAGAATTATAAGGGCTATCGTAGTTTTATGTTTACTATGTTTGAAAGAGATTACGGAGAAGATGAAGTATATATATGTTTTATACTTATATGAGATGTTGTTTTGTTTTCGAAGGTAGTAGGAGTATTTTTATAGGAGAAGAAAGCTTGGGGGTTAAGGAATAGGGTAACATGGATGTCAGATTGCTGTACCAACCATGTGCGCAAGAAACAATAGGTTTTGAACAAAAGAAACGCGGTAGGTCCAAAATATAGCTGCGCCACTGAGAAAGCTTGCAGCGTTGAGCACGTGTTCTGCGAAAATTTAACAAGGATTATTTTTATTGATTGATCTTATTTTATTTTTGAGGAACAGCTGAAATATTTGGTTGAAAATAGATGAAAACCCGCTAAAAGATTTGTAGATATTGCCAGCTGTGTATACATGGAGATATGGGATCACATTTTCACATGGTATCACATTGTTTGGTCAAAAAAAAGTTGAAAACAACATGTGTTGTCAGAAAGGACTATAAGCAGCAGACATATATTTTTCTTCTATTTGGTACACCCCGAAATGAATGAACGTTGATCCAAACAAATAAGAAGAACATGTCTTTGTTGGGAGTGTTGTTGTCAAAAAGTCTAGTTATCAACAGTGAAACCGAGACGTTTGACATAAGAAAAGGAAATATAACAAAGAGCACATGCTGTATTCGGAGAGGAGCATACCCTATGATTTAATGCCATGCCGTACCGATTTGGACAGATTTTCCTTTTGTTTGCCAAAGTCTTTGACTATTGAGCACATAGAAATCTTCCTGAAATTTCTCCTTTCAAATGTGTGAAGTCTTTCACGAGATTTGGCCTGATTTTATTTTGATTAATAAAAATTTTGAAAGCGAAATTCTGAAAATGACATTATTTATAAAATATCTGGTGGTTCCGGACACCAGTCAAAGCGCCGCCACTGACGATTCTAAATTTTAACTGTTATTTCAAATATGTTGAAACCGATTTCAAGTTTTAATTCGACCGCAGGGACAAAGTATAAAATAATAATCAATTTTTTAAATTGATTATAATTAAATTATTTCGAACGGTTAATTTATATAGGTTTACATCACGCACAACAACAAAATTACTCTGATTCGTGTGAAACTGGGAATCTTACAATAATTAACTACTATGGATTTTATAAAATAAATTCCTGATTAAACGATATTAATTTCGTAACTAAATTCATTTATTATGTATATAAATATATAAAACGTTAAAATTTATAAACGTAATTCCATACCGACCTTTTGAAAATTTGATTTGGACATAAAACAAAATCTACAGTATGAAAACTCTATTTTTCTCTTTCAATAGGAAAATATTATCAAATAGATCATAATATTTCTTGTTTCAAAGAATTCCGATTTATATTTAATCCTATACATCGATTTAAAGATCAAAACTCAATATTACGAATTACCACGCCGCTACAGCTCGTTTTATAACTAAATTATAAATTAAACGTTCAACCGTCGTTTTATAAACGAAATCACTAATATAATTTCAATATAAACCATATTAAACCATTTTAAATTGTCCGTTCACGTTATATTTCAAATTCAACATTTTCCGACTGTTCTGGAATTAAAATATTATTATATTATTAATATTAATAACATATTCAAAATAAAATGGTTTAATTCAACTATTTAAATACAAATCGATATTTTAAATAATAAACTAATTCAAATAATTAGCCAGAAAATACAGGACGTTACAAAAGCAGAACTATCTACGGGAGTTAAAAAAACTCTACTACTCATGCATATAGTCTAAATGCTAATAAATATGCGAAATATTTCTCTATCCATGAAACAAACATTAAATCAATTGAACGACATTGTTTAAACACAAATAAAGTTAGCTTTATATCTGGGGCGAAAGAATATGAGCATCATCAAGCCACCTTTGCAAGTCAACAAAACAATTATTCATATTTAGTCTTGCCGTTGTGTTTTTATTAAAACAAAAATCACTACACAAACTACACTTACCTTTCTGTTGCAGCAAAGAATAGTACGACCATGAAACCATAATTCTTCCTACCAAAAACACGATTAGAATGCCTTCCTACATAATTCTATGATAGTTGATATCAACTTAATAATACTTGTACCTAAAACTATTGGACGACTATGCATTCAATGTATAATCAACTGTAATTTGTAAATTTGATATATCACTTGTCATCATCAACTTATAATATGTAATAAGATTGATGATCGAGGAAAAACCTGAATTGGAGAAGACACTAAATCAAACATTGATCTATGAATTTTGGATTAATTTGTTTAAATGAAACTTAGGCCTCATTCATAAACACTGCAAATGATTAGTGAAAATTACACATAGTTAACCTTTTATAAGTCGGATGAAATTAATACATTCACGGCTTGATTGTCTGCATTTGAACTCTAGAACATATAGTGTCCCAGCAGAATGTATTAATTACTTCCGATTTATGTTATATAGGTTGCAAGTAATTTCTATTATATAGTAGTTATTGTATTCTTTTTGCCTAAGTTTTCATTAGTTGTTTGGATTCGTATTTGAAATTGTTTTTTAATTTGATTTTGATCTAAATTATTATTAACTATATTAGAAAAGAAGAGTAGCAGAAACGAGATTGAATAGAAGATTTATTATTGTTGAATTTTAATAATGAGATGATACAGAGGACTCCTCTATTTATAAAAATGTAAAATAAGATATGTGGCTTTATGAACACATCCCATATACAAAGCCCAAAAAGTATAATGGGAAAATGACCATTACAGGCTGTAGGAGGTGGAAATAATGTAAGCGGTGATATAATACTGAAGTGTATTATATACGAGAAATTTCCTATTATCAACACTTTCCTTTATTACCGCCCCTCAAATTAGGGTTAGGTTTCCCTGCCCTAATTTGTTGAAGAGAGACAAAAAAACATTTTGATTTTCCATTCATGACTGGATGATTGTAGAAAGATGCTCAGGATGAAGAGATCAACCGAAAATTGTAAGCAATTTTAGTTCTTCACGAGTTCCCAGGTAAGAGTAAGGTATGGAAGCTCCATCTTTTACTTTGTATTTGTTTGCAATTCTTCAATTCCGAGTGCTTCTCTGAATCTATGCAAGTTTTTAGCTGAGGGTGATTTTGCTAGCATGCCATCCTTTTGATAATAAGCTGGAATGTGATCTTTTTGTAGATTTTTCTTTTGAACTTGCTCTCTAACAAAATAAATATCGATTTCTATATGTTTGTTCGATTATGTTGTATAGGATCTACTGCCATGTAGATTGTGCTTAAATTGTCATACCAAATTATAGGGTTACTGCTAGATAATAGCTTTATCTCTTTTAATAATGATTGTTACCATAAGATTTTAGCTGTGGTGCTAGCAACGCTCATAAAATAAACCGAATTTTAGTGAAACCAAAAATATTTGAATCTAATTGAGAATATCTTTCCAACGAATCAGAAAAATCAAATTTTCATAACGGGGATAAAAAGATAGGTCCAGTTGAAAATTTAGAATAGTCGCTATGGAATTCTGGCCCTTAAAAATGGGAATTTTGCAAACGACCTCAGTTTTCGACGAAACCACTTTTGTTGGATCGATGATGTCTAGTTATTGCTAGGTTTCAAATTTCTTAATTTTTTGAATCAATATGTGAGCGTGGCAAAGGAAAACGCGTTTGACCAGTTTCAGTTGATTTTAATCGACTGGAAAATGACCAATTTTCAAACGATCTCAGAATTTGACGAAATTAGTTTTGTTAGGACCGTATCGTCAATACGAAGCTAGAAATAATCTTTCGGGAATTTTTTAAGTTAGTATGTGGCCCTGGTAAATTGAAATGTGCATTCAAATTCAATATATAGAGTTATATTTTGATTTCGACGAAAACTGATCGAAACAGTCGAATCAGCCTACGATACATATCCCATTGCGTTCGGAATGAGGGTAATTAACTATGGACGACAGGCGGTGGGTCTCGTTTGGGGGTCAAAAATAAAAGTTGCTTTTTGAAATTTTAAAATAATTAAATATATACTATTTTTATAAATCCCCCCTTATCCTCCCTTCTCTCTCGTTTCAGTTCAGAAGAAAAAAAATATAAAATCGCACCCCTCCCCGATTGCTTTGCCGCCAGCCGTCTCCACCGCACCCCCCCTTCAACTCCGGCGCTTCCCCCCAGGTCCCTCTCTCCTCCTCTAAAGCGATGCCCCCCCCCCCCCTCGAACCCTAATTAAAACCCGATGCTGCGAGCACCTCCAGGCCACCGTGCCTGAACCCAGCGCCACCCCCGCGTCAGCCTCCCCACCTCCGATGAGTACTGCACCCCCTCCTCTTCAAAGATTTGATTTTTCTTTAACCGAAGTAAGTTTTAATTATTCTAATTTCTTGGTGTGATTAATTTAGCCAATTCAGAGATTAAAAACATTTGTAGCATTGTTCTGAGATGTTATTTATATATGTATATATATAAATAGATTTTTTTTATTTATAAGCAAGGGGAGATTTTTATTTGTAAAATTCAGTTTTTAATTTATATAAAGCTAAGGATTTTGATTTATATAAAGAAGAATCTTTACGTATATATAAAATATAAAGAAATGGTTTTTATTTATATATAGAAGACAAAGATTCGATTTTTATATATTGAATAGCGAAGTAAAAATTCGATTTTTATATATTGAATAGCGAAGTAAAAAATTTGATTTTTATATATTGAATAGCGAAGTAAAAATTCGATTTTTATATATTGAATAGCGAAGTAAAAATTCAATTTTTGTATATTGAATAGCGAAGTAAAAATTCGATGTTTATATATTGAATAGCGAAGTAAAAATTCGATTTTTATATATTGAATAGCGAAGTAAAAATTCGATTTTTATATATGTAGTGAATACGGATGACGAAAGTGATGAAAGAAGAAACGGCGAAGATTTTCTACATAAGAAGAGTCGTGGCGTTTGGATTAGCTAGTCGGTGAGAACTTCTAACTTTAAATTTAAATTTCTAGTTAAAAATATATACTAGGATGCAGACAGTATTTTGTAGCACCCGACACCCATCGTCCACAGACCATGTACAGCTTGTATGCTTATTTGTTTGATTTTGATGTGTTGTTGATTGTGTGATGTGATGTGAAATGAAATAAAATAATTTATAGTGGAAAATATTTTATAGTTGAAAATAGAATTTCTAACGTGTATTTAAAATGAAATAAATATAAACAAATCAGACGGTTTGTTTATATACACACATTTGACTGATATTGATTGGGACGATAAATTTAACACATCGCCCAACTGCACAAATAAAATCTATGTTTGATTGTTTGAAACCCCACACGGGTCTTGGGATGATATATAACATACACTAATCCCAATAATTAGTTGTATGTCGATCGATTGATTGACAGACTGTTATGGGCATTAAATATTTATATTCGATGCTTATACAATGTAGAATGCACTTTGGATGATGGTTGATTATTTGTCATTATTGATATATACATTTGTTGTATGGAAATCCATAGAAATAAAATCTATGTTAATTGATTGGGCCTCATTCCAGTTTTGAAAAAGAAATATTTGAATAGATATATTTGAAATAGAATATTTGAAAATAGAAATGCAAAGCCGTATTAAGTAGTTACATGCCATTTTAACACGAACGGGAATTTTTTCGATTTTATAATGAATATTGAATGTGATACAAAATCGAATATTTAGAAATGAATTTGAATTGAAATTGAATAGAATTGAATTCGAATTGAAATTGAATAGAAATGAATCCGAATTGAAATTGAATAGAATTGAATTCGAATTGAAATTGAATAGAATTGAATTCGAATTGAAATTGAATAGAAATGAATTCGAATTGAAATTCAAATTGAAATGAATTCGAATTGAAATTGAATTGAATTGAAAACGAACTGAAATTGAATTAAAAATGAACTGAAATTGAATTAAAAATCGATTTGAATTGAAATCAATTTGAAATGAATTTGAAACGAATTTATAAGGAAGAATTCAATTTTGATTTGAATTTGAAATGAAGTTGAAATCGTTTTGAAAACGAATTTAAAACGATTTATAAAATACATTTTAAAAGGAAACCCGTTCCGTGTTATACGGCGTTGTCCCTTGATTTACCTAACTTTAAAATAAAGATTAATAACTGTTTTAGTTCTCACACCAGTCCCATGACTGACCTGGAGTTTATTGTTTTAACCTAAACTCTGGGTGCCCTTATTTTGACACGGGCAACTAGTAGTTTTGGTTTTGCAGATTTATATTCACAGGATCCTGGTTTACATCTGGAATATTCGGAAAGCTTTGTATCCGTATATCTCCTTCAGTTGTGGTTTGTATTATTTTCCGCTGCAATGATGTATTTAAATGTAATTTAAATCTCAGATATTTTCTGTGTAATATTTATTCAAACTCTGTATATTCTTGTATTCTGATGGAATTGTTGTAATATACAATGAAATGTTCTTCTGTCTGCGTTCTGATGTGGCTTGTTCTCAACTCAATCCGCAATTTCCCGTAAGGGGGATTTCGGGTCGTTTCATCGTGGTATCAGAGCTTTGGTTTACAAAGCTCAGAGAACAAGACACATTAGAACCAAACGAAAGAATTCATTAGAAATTGGATTAGTAATATCCAATGGGAATGACTCGTTAGAGATGGGATCAGTAGTATCATAGAACGAGTGTGAAGAGTGTTGTATTTTTTTTAAATAAAAATGAAAACAATTTTTGTTTTGAGATTTAAATCGTTGTATACGTATTTGAATATTTAAAATAATTTGGACAATCCAATATATAAAGATTTTGCATATATGTCTTGCAAACGTGTATTCGAAGTTTTAATGTATTGGATAGTTATAGAATGACACTCTAGTTGCTCGGGGATAATTTTGGTGATGGGGCACCATCATCAGAATTTATATTCGAGTGACGAAGGTGTGACATCTATATATTTCCCTTAGACTGGTGTGAGAACCATTAGATAGGGCTTATTGTTGTGATTTGGGATCAAAAAACTGATTTTTTGACTATATATCAAAGTTATGAATTTGAAACGTTAATCAACTAATTGATTGTTGATTGTGTTGTTTGATTATTGGTTGATTAATTAAATGTTGAACCAATAACTAAATTGAATCAAATAGTGAATTGTATTGAAAATTTATCGCATTTGCATGCATGTACATGTACTTACACTAAACAGGTCATAGCAAGGAGGCTAGAGCAGAAGAATAAAATTGTTTGCCTGACAAATAGGTACATGTTTACCATAATTTACTGTTTTGTTTGGGTGATGATGATTTTATGAGTCGATTGGCTAGCCGCTTGGCTTTTTCTTTTTCTTTTGGATTGAAGAAGGCCATGGAAGGCTATATGAAATATCCCGAAGTCCCCGGTGCAGGGGAGGTTATGGCGAAATTTTTCGAAAATTTAGGGTGTTAGCCAAATTTTTGAAAAATTTGAAAAGTTCTTAGAAACTGAAAAGTTGAAGAACTTAAGCCGTAGTGAAAATATTGAAAGTTGAGTTGATTAGTTAAACAACTTTCTGCTTCGTTCCTTTCCGGGGACGAAAAGTTTTAAGCGGGGGAGATTGTAATAACCCGGAAATCCGAGCTAATTTAAAATTTTTATTTTGGCAATTTTAGCGAATTTTGATTATTTAAAATGAATTATTTTAAATAATAACGACAATAAATTTATTTTGAATAGAATTCGAACGTATATAACTTTCGAATCGTCGTTCGAATATAAATATTTATTTATATATATAAGGAATTGAAAATGGCACGGTAGTTCGATAATTCGATTTCAAAATTCAAATGAATGTACCGGGTGCAAAATAAACCAGATTTTAGTGAAACCAAAAATATTTGAATCTAACTGAGAATATCTTTCCAACGAATCATAAAAATCAAAATTTCATAGCGGGGATAAAAAGATATGTCCAGTTGAAAATTCAGAATAGTCACTATGGAATTCTGGCCCTTAAAAATGGGAATTTTGCAAACGACCTCGGTTTTCGACGAAACCACTTTTGTTGGATCTGTGATGTCTAGTTATTACTAGGTTTCAAATTTCGTAATTTTTTGAATCAATATGTGAGCGTGGCAAAGGAAAACGCATTTGACCAGTTTAAGTTGATTTTAATCGACTGGAAAATGGCCAATTTTCAAACGGTCCCAGAATTTGACGAAATTAGTTTTGTTAGGACCGTATCGTCAATACGAAGCTAGAAATAATCTTTCGGGAATTTTTTAAGTTAGTATGTGGCCCTGGTAAATTGAAATGTGCGTTCAAATTCAATATATAGATTATATTTTGATTTTGACGAAACCTGATCGAAACAGTCGAATCAGCCTACGATACATATCCCATTGCGTTTGGAATGGAGGTAATTAGCTATGGACGACAGGCGGTGGTTCTCGTTTGGATGTCGAAAATAAAAGTTGCTTTTTGAAATTTTAAAATAATAAAATATATACTATTTATATAAATCCCCCCTTATCCTCCCTTCTCTCTGGTTTCAGTTCCGAAGAAGAAGAAAAATATAAAATCGCCCCTCCCCCCCCCCCCCCCGATTGCTTCGCCGCCGGCCGTCTCCACCGCACCCCCCCCCCCCCACTTCAACTCTGGCGCTTCCCCCCAGGTCCCTCTCTCCTCCTCTAAAGCGACCCCCCCTCGAACCCTAATTAAAACCCGACGCTGCGAGCACCTCCAGGCCACCGCGCCTGACCCCAGCGCCACCCCCGCGTCAGCCTCCCCACCTCCGACGAGTACTGCACCCCCTTCTCTTCAAAGATTCGATTTTTTTTAAACGAAGTAAGTTTTAATTATTCTAATTTCTTGGTGTGATTAATTTAGCCAATTCAGAGATTAAAAACATTTGTAGCATTGTTCTGAGATGTTATTTATACATGTATATATATAAATAGATTTTTTATTTATAAGAAAGGGGAGATTTTTATTTGTAAAATTCAGTTTATAATTTATATAAAGCTAAGGATATTGATTTATATAAAGAAGAATCTTTATGTATATATAAAATATAAAGAAATGGTTTTTATTTATATATAGAATACAAAGATTCGATTTTTATATATTGAATAGCGAAGTAAAAATTCAATTTTTATATATTGAATAGCGAAGTAAAAATTCGATTTTTATATATTGAATAGCGAAGTAAAAATTCGATTTTTATATATTGAATAGCGAAGTAAACATTCGATTTTTATATATTGAATAGCGAAGTAAAAATTCGATTTTTATATATTGAATAGCAAAGTAAAAATTCGATTTTTATATATTGAATAGCGAAGTAAAAATTTGATTTTTATATATGTAGTGAATACGGATGACGAAAGTGATGAAAGAAGAAACGGCGGAGATTTTCTACATAAGAAGAGTCGTGGCGTTTGGATTAGCTAATCGGTGAGAACTTCTCACTTTAAATTTGAATTACTAGTTAAAAATATATACTAGGATGCAGACGGTGTTTAGTAGCACCCGACACCCGTCGTCCACAGACCATGGACGGCTTGTATGCTTATTTGTTTGATTTTGATATGTAGTTGATTGTGTGATGTGATGTGAAATGAAATAAAATATTTTATAGTGGAAAATATTTTATGGTCGAAAATAGAATTTTTAACGTATATTTAAAATGAAATAAATATAAACAAATCGGACGATTTGTTTATATACACAAATTTGACTGATATTGATTTGGACGATAAATTTTACACATCGCCCAACTGCACAAATAAAATTTGTGTTTGATTGTTTGAAACTCCACATGGGTCTTAGGATGATATATGATATACACTAATCCCAATAATTAGTTGTATGTCGATCGATTGATTGACAGACTATTATGAGCGTTAAATATTTATATTTGATGCTTATACAGTGTAGAATGCACTTTGGATGATGGTGGATTATTTGTCATTGTTGATATATACATGCGTTGTATGGAAATCCATAGAAATAAAATCTATGGTAATTGATTGGGCCTCATTCCAGTTTTGAAAAAGAAATATTTAAATAGAAATATTTGAAATAGAATATTTGAAAATAGAAATGCGAAGCCGTGTTAAGTAGTTACATGCCATTTTAACACGAACGGGAATTTTGTCGATTTTGTAATGAATATTGAAAGTGATTTCAAAATCGAATATTTAGAAGTGAATTCGAATTGAAATTGAATAGAATTGAATTCGAATTGAAATTGAATAGAAACGAATTCGAATTGAAATTGAATAGAATTGAATTTGAATTGAAATTGAATAGAAATGAATTCAAATTGAAATTGAATAGAAATGAATTCGAATTGAAATTCAAATAGAAATGAATTCGAATTGAAACTGAATTGAATTGAAAACGAACTGAAATTGAATTAAAAATCGATTTGAATTGAAATCAATTTGAAATGAATTTGAAACGAATTTATAATGAAGAATTCAATTTTGATTTGAATTTGAAATGAAGTTGAAATCATTTTGAAAACGAATTTAAAACGATTTATAAAATACGATTTGAAAGGAAACCCGTTCCGTGTTATACGGCGTTGTCCCTTGATTTACCTAACTTTAAAATAAAGATTAATAACTGTTTTAGTTCTCACACCAGTCCCATGACTGACCTGGAGTTTATTGTTTTAACCTAAACTCTGGGTGCCCTTATTTTGACACGGGCAGCTAGTAGTTTTGGTTTTGCAGATTTATATTCATAGGATCCTGGTTTACAGCTGGAATAATATTCGGAAAGCTTTGTATCCGTATATCTCCTTCAGTTGTGGTTTGTATTATTTTCCGCTGCAATGATGTATTTAAATGTAATTTAAATCTCTGATATTTTCTGTGTAATATTTATTCATACTCTGTATATTCTTTTATTCTGATGGAATTGTTGTAATATACAATGAAATGTTCTTCTGTCTGCGTTCTGATGTGGCTTGTTCTCAACTCAATCCGCAATTTCCCGTAAGGGGGATTTCGGGTCGTTTCATCGTGGTATCAGAGCTTTGGTTTACAAAGCTCAGAGAATAAGACACATTAGAACCAAACGAAAGAATTCATCAGAAATTGGATTAGTAATATCCAATGGGAATGACTCGTTAGAGATGGGATCAGTAGTATCATAGAACGAGTGTGAAGAGTGTTGTTTTTTTTTAAAATAAAAATGAAAAAAATTGTTTTGAGATTTAAATCGTTGTATACATATTTGAATATTTAAAATAATTTGGATAATCCAATATATAAAGATTTTGCATATATGTCTTGCAAACGTGTATTCGAAGTTTTAATGTATTAGATAATTATAGAATCACACTCTAGTTGCCCGAGGATAATTTTGGTGATGAGGCACCATCATCAGAGTTTATATTCGAGTGACGAAGGTGTGATATCTATATATTTCCCTTAGACTGGTGTGAGAACCATTAGATAGGGCTTATTGTTGTGATTTGGCATCAAAAATCTTATTTTTTGACTATATATCAAAGTTATGAATTTGAAACGTTAATCAACTAATTGATTGTTGATTGTGTTGTTTGATTATTGGTTGATTAATTAAATGTTGAACCTATAACCAAATTGAATCAAATAGTGAATTGTATTGAAAATTTATCACATTTGCATGCATGTACATGTACTTACACTGAACAGGTCATAGCAAGGAGGCTAGAGCAGAAGAATAAAATAGTTTGCCTGACAAATAGGTACATGTTTACCATAATTTACTATTTTGTTTGGGTGATGATGATTTTATGAGCCGATTGGATAGCCGCATGGCCTTTTCTTTTTCTTTTGGATTGAAGAAAGCCATGGAAGGCTATATGAAATATCCCGAAGTCCCCGGTGCAGGGGAGGTTATGGCGAAATTTTTCGAAAATTTACGGTGTTAGCCCAATTTTTGAAAAAATTGAAAAGTTCTTAGAAACTGAAAAGTTGAAGAACTTAAGCCGTAGTGAAAATATTGAAAGTTGAGTTGATTAGTTAAATAACTTTCGGCTTCGTTCCTTTTCGGGGACGAAAAGTTTTAAGCGGGGGAGATTGTAACAACCCGGAAATCCGAGCCAATTCAAATTTTTTATTTTGGCAATTTTAGCGAATTTTGATTATTTAAAATGAATTATTTTAAATAATAACGACAATAAATTTATTTTGAATAGAATTCGAACGTATATAACTATTCGAATCGTCGTTCGAATATAAATATTTATTTATATATATAAGGAATTGAAAATGGCGCGGTAGTTCGATAATTCGATTTCAAAATTCAAATGAATGTACCGGGTGCAAAATAAACCGGATTTTAGTGAAACCAAAAATATTTGAATCTAATTGAGAATATCTTTCCAAAGAATCAGAAAAATCAAAATTTCATAGCGGGGATAAAAAGATATGTCCAGTTGAAAATTCAGAATAGTCACTATGGAATTCTGGCCCTTAAAAATGGGAATTTTGCAAACGACCTCGGTTTTCGACGAAACCACTTATGTTGGATCCGTGATGTCTAGTTATTACTAGGTTTCAAATTTCGTAATTTTTCGAATCAATATGTGAGCGTGGCAAAGGAAAATGCGTTTGACCAGTTTAAGTTGATTTTAATTGACTGGAAAATGGCCAATTTTCAAACGGTCTTATAATTTGACGAAATTAGTTTTGTTAGGAACGTATCGTCAATACGAAGCTAGAAATAATCTTTCGGCAATTTTTTAAGTTAGTATGTGGCCCTGGTAAATTGAAATGTGCGTTCAAATTCAATATATAGAGTTATATTTTGATTTTGACGAAACCTGATCGAAACAGTCGAATCAGCCTATGATACATATCCCATTGCGTTCGGAATGGGGGTAATTAGCTATGGACGACAGGCGGTGGGTCTCGTTTGGAGGTCGAAAATAAAAGTTGCTTTTTGAAATTTTAAAATAATAAAATATATACTATTTATATAAATCCCCCATTATCCTCCCTTCTCTCTGGTTTCAGTTCAGAAGAAGAAAAAAAAATCGCGCCCCTCCCCCCCCCCCCCCCCCGATTGCTTCGCCGCCGGCCGTCTCCACTGCACCCCCACCCCTTCAACTCCGGCGCTTCACCCCCAGGTCCCTCTCTCCTCCTCTAAAGCGACGCCCCCCCCCCCTCGAACCCTAATTAAAACCCGACGCTGCGAGCACCTCCAGGCCACCGCGCCTGACCCCAGCACCACCCCCGCGTCAGCCTCCCCACCTCCGACGAGTACTGCACCCCCTCCTGTTCAAAGATTCAATTTTTTTTAACCGAAGTAAGTTTTAATTATTCTAATTTCTTGGTGTGATTAATTTAGCCAATTCAGAGATTAAAAACATTTGTAGCATTGTTCTGAGATGTTATTTATATATGTATATATATAAATAGATTTTTTTATTTATAATAAAGGGGAGATTTTTATTTGTAAAATTCAATTTTTAATTTATATAAAACTAGGGATATTGATTTATATAAAGAAGAATCTTTATGTATATATAAAATATAAAGAAATGGTTTTTATTTATATATAGAAGACAAAGATTCGATTTTTATATATTGAATAGCGAAGTAAATATTCGATTTTTATATATTGAATAGCGAAGTAAAAAATTTGATTTTTATATTTTGAATAGCGAAGTAAACATTCGATTTTTATATATTGAATAGCGAAGTAAAAAAATTCGATTTTTATATATTGAATAGCGAAGTAAAAATTCCATTTTTATATATTGAATAGCGAAATAAAAATTCGATTTTTATATATGTAGTGAATACAGATGTCGAAATTGATGAAAGAAGAAACGGCGGAGATTTTCTACATAAGAAGAGTCGTGGCGTTTAGATTAGCTAGTCGGTAAGAACTTCACACTTTAAATTTAAATTACTAGTTAAAAATATATACTAGGATGCAGACGGTGTTTAGTAGCACCCGACACCCGTCGTCCACAGACCATGGACGGCTTGTATGCTTATTTGTTTGATTTTGATATGTAGTTGATTGTGTGATGTGATGTGAAATGAAATAAAATATTTTATAGTGGAAAATATTTTATAGTTGAAAATAGAATTTTTAACGTGTATTTAAAATGAAATAAATATAAACAAATCGGATGATTTGTTTATATACACACATTTGACTGATATTGATTGGGACGATAAATTTTACACATCGCCCAACTGCACAAATAAAATCTGTGTTTGATTGTTTGAAACCCCACACGGGTCTTGGGATGATATATGACATACACTAATCCCAATAATTAGTTGTATGTCGATCGATTGATTGACAGACTATTATGAGCGTTAAATATTTATATTTGATGCTTATACAGTGTAGAATGCACTTTGGATGATGGTTGATTATTTGTCATTGTTGATATATACATGCGTTGTACGGAAATCCATAGAAATAAAATCTATGGTAATTGATTGGGCCTCATTCCAGTTTTGAAAAAGAAATATTTAAATAGAAATATTTGAAATAGAATATTTGAAAATAGAAATGCGAAGCCATGTTAAGTAGTTGCACGCCATTTTAACACGAACGGGAATTTTGTCGATTTTATAATGAATATTGAAAGTGATTTCAAAATCGAATATTTAGAAATGAATTCGAATTGAAATTGAATAGAATTGAATTCGAATTGAAATTGAATAGAAATGAATTCGAAGTGAAATTGAATAGAATTGAATTCGAATTGAAATTGAATAGAAATGAATTCGAATTGAAATTGAATAGAAATGAATTCGAATTGAAATTCAAATAGAAATGAATTCGAATTGAAATTGAATTGAACTGAAAACGAACTGAAATTGAATTAAAAATCGATTTGAATTGAAATCAATTTGAAATGAATTTGAAACGAATTTAAAAGAAAGAATTCAATTTTGATTTGAATTTGAAATGAAGTTGAAATCGTTTTGAAAACGAATTTAAAACGATTTATAAAATACGTTTTGAAAGGAAACTCGTTCCCTGTTATACGGCTTTGTCCCTTGATTTACCTAAGTTTAAAATAAAGATTAATAACTGTTTTAGTTCTCACATTAGTCCCATGACTGACCTGGAGTTTATTGTTTTAACCTAAACTCTGGGTGCCCTTCTTTTGACACGGGCAGCTAGTAGTTTTGGTTTTGCATATTTATATTCACAGGATCCTGGTTTACAGCTGGAATAATATTCGGAAAGCTTTGTATCCGTATATCTCCTTCAGTTGTGGTTTGTATTATTTTCCGCTGCAATGATGCATTTAAATGTAATCTAAATCTCTGATATTTTCTGTGTAATATTTATTCATACTCTGCATATTCTTGTATTCTGATGGAATTGTTGTAATATACAATGAAATGTTCTTCTGTCTGCGTTCTGATGTGGCTTGTTCTCAACTCAATCCGCAATTTCCCATAAGGGGGATTTCGGGTCGTTTCATCGTGGTATCAGAGCTTTGGTTTACAAAGCTCGGAGAATAAGACACATTAGAACCAAATGAAAGAATTCATCAGAAATTGGATTAGTAATATCCAATGGGAATGACTCGTTAGAGATGGGATCAGTAGTATCATAGAACGAGTGTGAAGAGTGTTGTTTTTTTTTAAAATAAAAATGAAAAAAAATTGTTTTGAGATTTAAACCGTTGTATACGTATTTGAATATTTAAAATAATTTGGACAATCCAATATATAAAGATTTTGCATATATGTCTTGCAAACGTGTATTCGAAGTTTTAATGTATTGGATAGTTATTGAATCACACTCTAGTTGCTCGGGGATAATTTTGGTGATGGGGCACCATCATCAGAATTTATATTCGAGTTACGAAGGTGTGATATCTATATATATCCCTTAGACTGGTGTGAGAACCATTAGATAGGGCTTATTGTTGTGATTTGGCATCAAAAATCTGATTTTTGACTATATATCAAATTTATGAATTTGAAACGTTAATCAATCGATTGATTGCTGATTGTGTTGTTTGTTTATTAGTTGATTAATTAAATGTTGAACCTATAACCAAATTGAATCAAATAGTGAATTGTATTGAAAATTTATCGCATTTGCATGCATGTACATGTACTTACACTGAACAGGTCATAGCAAGGAGGCTAGAGCATAAGAATAAAATAGTTTGCCCGATAAATAGGTACATGTTTACCATAAAATAGTTTTAGGTGGAGGAGATTTTAATAACCCGGAAATCCGAGCCAATTTAAATTTTTTTATTTTGGCAATTTTAGCGAATTTTGATTATTTAAAATGAATTATTTTAAATAATAACAACAAGAAATTTATTTTGAAAAAAATTCGAACGTATATAACTATTCGAATTGTCATTCGAATATAAATATTTATTTATATATATAAAAGGAATTGAAAATGGCGTGGTAGTTCGATAATTCGATTTCAAAATTCAAATGAATGTACCGGGTGCAAAATAAACCGGATTTTAGTGAAACCAAAAATATTTGAATCTAATTGAGAATATCTTTCCAACGAATCTGAAAAATCAAAATTTCATAGCGGGGATAAAAAGATATGTCCAGTTGAAAATTCAGAGTAGTCACTACGGAATTTTGGCCCTTAAAAATGGGAATTTTCCAAACGACCTCGGTTTTCGACGAAACCACTTTTGTTGGATCCGTGATGTCTAGTTATTACTAGGTTTCAAATTCGTAATTTTTCGAATCAATATGTGAGCGTGGCAAAGGAAAACGCGTTTGACCAGTTTTAGTTGATTTTAATCGACTGGAAAATGGCCAATTTTCAAACGGTCTTAGAATTTGACGAAATTAGTTTTGTTAGGACCGTTTCGTCAATACGAAGCTAGAAATAATCTTTCGGCAATTTTTTAAGTTAGTATGTGGCCCTGGTAAATTGAAATGTGCGTTCAAATTCAATATATAGAGTTATATTTTAATTTTGACAAAAACTAATCGAAACAGCCGAATCAGCCTACAATACATATCCCATTGCGTTCGGAATGGGGGTAATTAGCTATGGACGATAGGCGGTGGGTCTCGTTTGGAGGTCGAAAAAAAAGTTGCTTTTTGAAAATTTAACATAATAAAATATATATTATTTATATAAATCCCCCTTATCCTCCCTTCTCTCTCGTTTCAGTTCAAAAGAAAAAAAATTATAAAATCGCGCCCCCCCCCCCCCCCGATTGCTTCGTCGTTGGCCGTCTCCACCGCACCCCCCCCCCCCTTTCAACTTCGGCGCTTCCCCCCCCCCCTCCCCAGGTCCCTCTCTCCTCCTCTAAAGCGACCCCCCCCCTCGAACCCTAATTAAAACCCGACGCTGCGAGCACCTCCAGGCCACCGCGCCTGACCCCAGCGCCACCCCCGCTTCAGCCTCCCCACCTCCGACGAGTATTGCACCTCATCCTCTTCAAAGATTCGATTTTTCTTTAACCGAAGTAAGTTTTAATTATTCTAATTTCTTGGTGTGATTTATTTAGCCAATTCTGAGATTAAAAAAATTTGTAGCATTGTTCTGAGATGTTATTTATATATGTATATATATAAATAGATTTTTTATTTATAAGAAAGGGGAGATTTTTATTTGTAAAATTCAGTTTTTAATTTATATAAACCTAAGGATTTTGATTTATATAAAGAAGAATCTTTATGTATATACAAAATTTAGAGAAATGGTTTTTATTTATATATAGAAGACAAAGATTCGATTTTTATTTATTGAATAGCAAAGTAAAAATTCGATTTTTATATATTGAATAGCGAAGTAAAAATTCGATTTTTATATATTGAATAGCGAAGTAAAAAATTCGATTTTTATATATTGAATAGCGAAGTAAAAATTCGATTTTTATATATGTAGTGAATACGGATGACGAAAGTGATGAAAGAAGAAACGGCGAAGATTTTCTACATAAGAAGAGTCGTGGCATTTGGATTAGCTAGTCAGTGAGAACTTCTCACTTTAAATTTAAATTTCTAGTTAAAAATATATGCTAGGATGCAGACGGTGTTTAGTAGCACCCGACACCCGTCGTCCACAGACCATGGACGGCTTGTATGCTTATTTGTTTGATTTCGATGTGTAGTTGATTGTGTGATGTGAATGAAATAAAATATTTTATAGTGGAAAACATTTTATAGTTGAAAATAGAATTTTTAACGTGTATTTAAAATGAAATAAATATAAACAAATCGGACGATTTGTTTATATACACACATTTGACTGATATTGGTTGGGACGATAAATTTTACACATCGCCCAACTGCACAAATAAAATCTGTGTTTGATTGTTTGAAACCCCACACGGGTCTTGGGATGATATATGACATACACTAATCCCAATAATTAGTTGTATGTCGATCGATTGATTGACAGACTGTTATGAGCGTTAAATATTTATATTTGATACTTATACAGTGTAGAATGCACTTTGGATGATGGTTGATTATTTGTCATTGTTGGTATATACATGCGTTGTATGGAAATTCATAGAAATAAAACCTATGGTAATTGATTGGGCCTCATTCCAGTTTTGAAAAAGAAATATTTGAATAGAATATTTGAATAGAAATATTTGAAATAGAATATTTGAAAATAGAAATGTGAAGTCGTGTTAAGTAATTACACGCCATTTTAACACGAACGGGAATTTTGTCGATTTTATAATGAATATTGAATATGATTTCAAAATCGAATATTTAGAAATGAATTCGAATTGAAATTGAATAGAATTGAATTCGAATTGAAAGTGAATAGAAATGAATTCGAATTGAAATTGAATAGAATTGAATTCGAATTGAAATTGAATAGAATTGAATTCGAATTGAAATTGAATAGAATTGAATTTGAATTGAAATTGAATAGAAATGAATTCGAATTGAAATTCAAACAGAAATGAATTCGAATTGAAATTGAATTGAATTGAAAACGAACTGAAATTGAATTAAAAATCGATTTGAATTGAAATCAATTTGAAATGAATTTGAAATGAATTTATAAGGAAAAATTCAATTTTGATTTGAATTTGAAATGAAGTTGAAATCGTTTTGAAAACGAATTTAAAATGATTTATAAAATACGTTTTGAAAGAAAACCCATTCCGTGTTATACGGCGTTGTCCCTTGATTTACCTAACTTTAAAATAAAGATTAATAACTGCTTTAGTTCTCACACCAGTCCCATGACTGACCTGGAGTTTATTGTTTTAACCTAAACTCTGGGTGCCCTTATTTTGACACGTGCAGCTAGTAGTTTTGGTTTTACAGATTTATATTCACAGGATCCTGGTTTACAGCTGGAATGATATTCGGAAAGCTTTGTATCCGTATTTCTCCTTCAGATGTGGTTTGTATTATTTTCCGCTGCAATGATGTATTTAAATGTAATTTAAATCTTTGATATTTTCTGTGTAATATTTATTCATACTCTGTATATTCTTGTATTCTGATGGAATTGTTGTAATATACAATGAAATGTTCTTCTGTCTGCGTTCTGATGTGGCTTGTTCTCAACTCAATCCGCAATTTCCCGTAAGGGGGATTTCGGGTCGTTTCAAATAGCATAGCCTATAAATACATATTCATATGCTCTACTTGCCAATTTTTTTCTCTTAGGGTCTGGAATGCGAACATATGCTAGACAACCCCAAGTTCTAAAGTATGACACATTGGATTTATGATTCTTTGAAATTTCATATGGTCAAATTTTTTTCTTAGATTTGGGGATTCTATTTAGAACATAACATACATTCAATAAAATATCCCCCACCAATGTTTTGCTGCACCAGAATTTAGTAGGATGGAAACTACTAATTCGGTAAAAGTCCTATTTTTTTTCTTTCTGCTTTACCGTTCATTTTAGGAGATTAGGGTGCAGTTCTCTCATGTACTATACCGTGTAGTTTATAGAAATCCAGAATTGAGTTAGATTCATATTCTGTTCCTCTATCACTACGAAGTCTCTTAATTTTCCTATTTGTTTGATTCTCAATCTCAGTTTTGAATGTTTTAAACATGTCAAAAGCATCACTTTTATTTTTCATAAGATATACATATGTGAAATCAGAACAGTCATCAATAAAAGTGATAAAATACCGATGTCCATGTCTAGTCAAAGTACCATCAAGTTCACATATGTCAGAGTGAATTAAATCTAAGGGTTCAGATTCTCTTTCAACGGATTTATGAGATTTCTTAGTGATTTTTGCTTGTGTACAGAATACACATTTATCAGATTCAGATTCTGACATCTTAGGTATCATATCTAGAGTGTTCATGTTATGAATTATTCGTTTATTAACATGACATAATCTGGAGTGCCAAATATTAAAATCACACAACATATAAGTAGAATTATTCACTTTATTAGATTCAACATTTAATATAAACATTCCCTCACAAGCATAACCCTTTCCTACAAAAGATCCCTTATACCCTATGGTATACACATCAGCCCCAATAAATTGAGTAAATCCTGCCTTATTAAGAAGAAAGCCAGAAACCAGATTCTTCCTCATCTCTGGAGTATGAAAAACATCTTTAAGAATCACAGTCCTTCCATAGGTAAACTTGATCTCCACATTTCCAACCCATGCAACTTTAGTGGTATGAGAATCTCCCAACAGCACTTTCTGATCATCAGCAGCTGTGTATGTGGTGAGCATATCACGATCATAGCAGACATGGCGAGAAGCACCAGTGTCTACCCACCAACCCTCTGATCCACCAACAAGGTGAATCTCAGTAATCATAGCCGTAAGAGGCTCTTCAGTCAGGTTCGCCTGATGTGCAGAGCTTGGCCTGTTCCGACACTTTCGTGCCATATGACCTGGTTTTCCATAGTTGTAACAATGAAACAATTGTCCAGAGTCATTCTTTTGGGCTGGTTTCTGCTGTCCTTTTGGCTTTCCTTGTGGATTCCCATTCTGTTTGTTGCACCTGTTCTGATTCTTAAATGATTTCTGATTCGGTTTCAGAACAGCAGATGTGGTCTTCTTAGTGCTGTTGTTTGAGACAACCAGCACTTCCTCTTTCTAGTCCTATTTGCGTGCATCCTCCTCAATACGGAGGCGAGTGATCAGGCTCTCTAAGGAAAATTCCTTAGTCTTATGTCGTAGGAAATTCTTAAAATCTTTCCAACCTGGGGGCAGTTTGTCAATAATAACAGCAACTTGAAACTGTTCGTCTAAAACCATACCTTCGGAGATGATCTCATAAGCTATTTTCTGAAGCTCATGAGACTACAACTCTACTGACCTGTCGTCTGTCATCTGATACTTGAGACAGCGGCTCACAGCATACTTCTTTGCCCCTGCCTCCTCTGTATCATATTTCTTCTTCAGCACTTCCCTGATCTCCTTCGCTATCTTGTCGTCTGAGTTGTAGTAATCATACATGTCATGGTTTTGCTCAATCCAGTTCTGTTGCTGTTTTGATTGTTCAGTCCAGTAAGCCATCCGCGCTTCATCAGTTCCGTCAGGTTTGTCTGGCAACTGCGGTTTGTCGGTGGTTAGAGCAACAGCCACCTTTCTCATCGTCGGGTAAAACTCCATCTTTTGACGCCATCGTTTGAAGTGCATACCTTCGAAACGAATGGGGGCAGCAGTCACCAATGGGATCTGGAAAGCAGAGGGAGGAGCAGCATCATCCATAGTTGATGTCGAAGCCATTGTTTCAGATCGTCTTCAAATTGTTGGTAAACAATGGTTGAGTCATGTACTTGGTCACTTTCTTGGAGACGATTCGGCGATCTGGTCGGTGGTGCAAAACCAGTTCGTACTTCCACCACCGCCTCTAGGATAAAACAGCCTCTGGAATTAATAACTGATTTGCTTTGCACTACAAATCAGTGTAGATTTGCATTTTCGAAATTAAAATCACTGCTCGAAAATTTCTAGATTATAATTTTAATGGCGGAGGCAAGTTATCTATTTCCGTCTACAAGGGATGAACGAAAATACTGTGCAGTAATAAAATCTGCTAAAATACCGGGTCAATAGTTTACCGCTTCAAAATAAAAGTTGGCTCAGAAATATTTTTGTATTTAAAAACATAGTTCGAAAAATGCAGTGTTTTCTGGCCCAAAAATATAAGTGTTTACACCACAAAGCCCGAGCCCGAGCCGGGCCGGGTTGAGTCGGTCGGTCGCACGCACGTGTGTGGTGGTCACGATGCATGACCTCCCTCCTCACAACAAAGCATATATTGGGATCCCAAGGCCCCAACATGATTTTTTAGAAACAAGTATAAATACTTGCCTCTTCCATATAATCCCATGATATGGGACTATTCAATAAAGGAGCCATTTATACACTTATCTCAATGTTTTAATAATTCACCTAATATTTCCAACAAAAACTAATAAAAATCAGATAAAGGTTTGTTCATTTAGCATAAATGGTATGGCACATAAAATGCATAGATTAAGGGAAAAACACATATCTTCATGGTTAATCACCATCTGCAAAACTAAATAATGAAAATCCAATGAATCGGAAGAATCACAAACACTTCATGTAAACTGTAAAACAATAATCATTATCAACAAACCTACTCATGTAAACGCACAATAATAATAGCAAACTTTTCATGACATATGCATAGGTATCGTCATGTATCCTCAATGAAATTGATTGTGAGAACACGGTTTATTATTGTCTATGTCATGAATCTGGAAATCTATTTCTAGATAAAACTTGTACAAAAAACCAGTACATCAAATATTTTGTATGATACATGCTAAATCCTTATTTTCGTTATGGATAATCGAATACATCTTAATTCAAATTTTTTTTTATTTATAGGTAAACTAAGAATAAACGGATTATAATAATTTCAGCCAAAAATTGAAAACATTTTAAAAATAACAAAGTAAGTCAAATTAGATTTTTTTTTTATATATATATACAAATGCAAGCAGCTTAGATATAATAATAATTAAAAAATCATTTCAAATTAGTAAAATAAATTAAAATACATCGAATGTATACCACAGATGAGCAAAAAATCTAGACCTGATTTTTTGCACAAGAGAGATCATTTGAAGATGAAACCGAAGTTGGAAGCAAGGATGGAAAAACAACAATCAACTCTGATATAAAGTAGGCACCAAAGGACCGAAACTTCGCCAACCACAAGTAGTGAATTACTTAAATATCCAAGCTTTGAAGATAAAATAAAGGGACAAAATATCGTATTTGAAACTGTAGTAGAACCCATTGAAGATGTGAATACGTGAAATCCTATAGCAGTTAACCACAGGTAGGGTTAGATGTTGGTGTAGTTGACATGGAAATTATTTGTTTTAGGGAAGATGTAAAACGATTGAGCTTCACCACAACAAATTGGGATAAGGTGTTTTACAAATTGAGATATATTTTAAGGGAATGTATGCAATTTTCCGTATTGTTAACAGATGCGGGAAGGCCAAAGTGAACAAATTGAGGTAAAATTCATAGGAAATTAGTTTATGAATTTTGAAATGAGGTTCAATGCAGATTTAGATAAATATTTTGTAACACCCCTAAGTCCCAGATCGTGGAAGCCTATGTGAAATGGGTACTTATATTTTTTAACACCCCCAAGTTGGGGACAATATCTTGCATGAACGGAGGTGCTTCTAAAAGTTTAATTAATATGGTACATATTCCAGTTGATGAGAGTGCTTGAATTACAACATGTAGCAAGTAGATCATACCAAAGAAATATGTTTTCAAAATAATAGCAAAGTAACCAAGGTGAGTGGCTCTTGAACCATTGCATACCGATACAAATTCCAATGCCCATATATAAATTTAGAAAAGTAGCAATCAAATGATTATGAATTTGAATGCAGTTGAATGATCAAAGCGATTATGTTTATCTATCCAATTGTTGTTTACTTGATATTTGACAGACATCTATAAGTAACTGAGTGAATGTATAGTTGGTTATATTAGTACAGTACAATGCCTAGGAATTATTAGCATATATGCAAATTTTTACCACCTTTGCTCATTTTAATTCTAACAAGTATTATGCAGATATTAGAAAAATGAACCAAAAACTAATTCAAAATTATCAGGGAAAGGTACAGACACACCCCACATTTTATCTAACCACATTCAGATAATTGTGAAGAACTGAAAAAGAAAACAAAATATAAAAAATCTACGATAAAGGAAATAAGGCCAAATTCTTTAAAAACACAAGAGAAAAACGAAAGAAGTTTCAAAAATGAAAAAGAATCATGCTTAGCATTGCTAGGCAATATTTTATCACATGTATAATAAAAAGTCAATTTGAACAAAATCTATGCCTCTTACTAAAGAAAAGAAAAGAAATAATAAAAGTAGGAAAAGAAGAGTGAAGATGTGCAAATGCCAGTTATTTTCCAAAGACTGCAACAACACATTTCACTTAAGTAGAACAATTTAAAATATATTAAAGAATAATTGTTCAACAACTGGCCATGCCAGTTGAAAAAAAAAATCATACTAAGGACAATTTCATCCTTCATCTGGAAAATAATAATAATTATCTAGATATTTGTTTAACTCTGATTGTATAACATCATAAGAAAAAATAGGACATAAATACAAAGCAAGCTTTCATGTATATGTTATTTAGGTTTATATATTTGGACGTGAATTTCGGGAAACTTAGCAAATAAACTGACCTACAGATTTTAACAAACATAGCCAATGTTTTCATGCAAGCAACATGTGTGAAAATAGATTTATAGTGATATCAATTTAGTGATACTTCTGGAATATAACATTTTCTTTCACATAAAATGAATATACATATACAAAATTATAGTCTATGTACAATTTCCATATCACCATATTTGTTTTATGTGAAACCACATGACGGAGATATGGCGGATTCATGTGAAAATGTTGCGGTTGTATTGCTCTTCTTGATTCTGCTACGCTACAGTACTTGAATTGGATAAAACAACATATTTTTAGCCAAATCAATTTCACATTGATTTATGTTGAAGAAACAACCAACGCTTTGTCGGCATAAGCATTTAATTTCTTGTAATCATAATGCATCACTATAGTACCGGGTTGCATATGGCCCAAACATAAGTAAATTATGTGCAAGATAACACAAAATATTCAGATGGATTTTAATCATGAGTGGGGATATGATAATATCAACCAGTAAAGGTACTCAACTTGCATAGGGAGACGGGTAATTGGAATGAATTGATGCTTCTCAAATTTTGGATAGCTCTTCTCTTTAATTTTGGTGAATATGCATTCACATACATATTGAGCTTTGTGGTAAGGAATGGATTATAATTCAAACAGTATGTTTTTAATTAAATTTGATAGAAATTTTGCGTATTTTTTCCGTGGTTACATAGTGGTTGGTCAGTTTTTATTTGATAGAAATTTTGTCATGTCATCAAAATAAGAAATAAATCAAATACAAACCAAATATATAAAATAAAGCTATTAATATATAAAATACAAAAAATTTAGAAGATTTACTGATCAGTATTAAAAATAAATGGAAAGACGGCTTCGCTTGAGGTCGAGGAACACTCTTTTAGATGACATAATTAGTGGACATGCGAAGGAATCGTCATGTTATAAACCCACTTTTTTTAAATAGCACTATTGGTGTTGGAAAACAATGGCTGAGTCGCGGACTAGGTCGCTTTCTTGAAGACGATTCGGCAATCTGGTCAGAGGTGCAAACTAGTTCGTTCCTTCGCCGCCGCCTCTAGGATAAAACAGCCTCTAAAAAAGATAACTGATTTGCTTGCACAACAAATTAGTGCAGATTTGCACTTTCAAAAATAATATTGCTTGATTTTTCTGAAAGAAAGATTTAATGGCGGAGGCTAGAAGAAGGTAGAATTCGATATATTTCTGTGTCTGCAGATAAAAAGTATATATAGAACGAGAATTAGGGTTTGGGAGAAAAAATCGGATCTACTAAAATTTCGGGGGACAAAGTTTTTACCGTTGCAGAAAAAATTATTGGTGCAAAAAATTAATTTTCCATAAAAAACGATTCGAAAAACTGCAAAGTTTTATGGTCCAAAAATATAAGTGTCTACACCACAAAGCCCAAGCCCAAGCCCGAGCCCGAACCGGGTCGAGTTGGTCGGTCGGTCGCGCGCGTGTGTGGTGTTCATGATGCATGGTCTCCCTCCTCACAACAAAGCATGTATTGGGAGCCCAAGGCCCCAACATGATTTCTTAGAAACAAGTATAAATCCTTGCCTCTTCCATATAATCCCATGATGTGGGACTATTCACACATAGGAGCCACTCATACACTTATTCAACATTTTTAATAATTCACTTAATGTTTGTAAAACATTTCCAACAATCCCCCACTTGAATTTTTAAAATATTTTCGAGCAATTTCTAAAATCAAAAGATTATGCATAAACAAAGGTGTCATCCGACTTGAACCTTTGCATAGTGAGTAAGATTCAGTTTTTACTAGAGTGACATGTAGTCTTGAACTCTATTCCTGACATCAAACCACACACAACCTATTCTATAGTGCAATCAATTAAGCCCGTGCATTTATAGTCATGCACGTCTATCCTAGTTTAGTGAATGCTCTAGAAGTTTTGCCCAAAAACTCCATAGGAAACGGCCACATTTCCACATTCACAAAGGTGAGTCTATCAAGAGTACTCCTGAATGTAGGTACTCCACGCCAAATAGAGTATAGATCTCATTAAGAGTTTTTATTAACTCATCCTCTAATCACTTCAGGAATACATGCTTCTTGGTTTATTAAATAGCATGCTCAACTCCTATCACTACACAACTTGTTTTTACCCATTGAACCTAGTTTTTGGGATCTCCAGTCATTTAGGTCGGGTTACCATTGTGCGTGACTCAACAACCTAAGGGCAATAGTCCCATTCTTTTAGAAGAATTGTGGACTTTCTCTCTTGACAGTCCTTTCATCAAAGGATCTGCCAAATTTTTTTTCACTACGTACGTAATCCATTCTAACGGTACCTGTGAAAAGCAGTTCTCTAACCGTGTTGTGCTTACGACGTATTTGTCGTCTCTTACCATTATAATAACGGTTCTGAACTTTTGCAATAGCCGCGGTACTATCGCAATGTATCAACACAGCCGGTATCGGTTTTTCCCATAAGGGAATCTCAGCTGGAAGGTTTTTCAAATACTCTTCCTCTTCACTAGCTATGGCTAGTGCTATCATCTCAGACTCCATAGTAGACTGAGCCAAAATAGTCTGTTTCTTGGATTTCCAAGAAACAGCTCCTCCAGCGATGCTAAATATATAGCCACTGGTCGCTTTAGAATCATCAGATAAGGTATTCCAGTCTGCATCAGAATATCCTTCAAGTACAGCTGGAAACCTTTCATAATGTAATCCAAGGTTCATGGTTCGTTTAAGGTATCTCATCACCCTTTCAATAGCATGCCAGTGCTCTATACTAGGTGTACTGGTAAACCTGCACAATAATCCCACGACATAGGCAATGTCGGGTCTAGTACAATCAGTGGCATACCGAAGGCTGCCAATGATGCTCGCATAATCAGACTGTCCTACACCTTCACCAGTGTTCTTAAATAACTTTACACTGTGATCATATGGTGTACTTGCAGGTTTACAGTCAAAGTAGTTATATTTCATTAGGATCTTCTCTATGTAATGAGATTGATCCAAAGAAATTCCCTTTTCTGACCTAGTAATTTTAATACCAAGGATTACACTCGCCTCACCTAGATCTTTCATATCAAAATTGGCACTTAATAAGGATTTGAAGGAGTTTATGGCATGAATGTTTGACCAAAAAATGAGTAGGTCATCTACATAAAGGCATATAATAGTGCAAATGTCATTCTCAGATTTGTAATAAATGCATTTGTCACTTTCATTAACTTTAAAACCATGTGAAATGATTAAATTATCAAATTTTTCATGCCATTGCTTAGGTGCTTGTTTTAAATCATATAATGATTTATCTAATTTGCATACTTTATGTTCTTGACCATGTACCACAAATCCTTCAGGCTGGTCCATATATATTTCTTCGTTTAATTCACCATTCAAAAATGCGGTTTTCACATCCATTTGATGTATTAATAAATTATGAATAGAGGCAAGTGAGACTAATACCCGAATGGATGTGATTCTAGTAACAGGTGAAAAAGTGTCGAAGAAATCTATGTTTCCTTTTTTTTAAAACCTTTGGCTACTAGTCGTGCTTTATATTTATCAATAGTGCCATCAGGTTTTAATTTCTTTTTAAGTACCCATTTATAGCCTATAGACTTACAACCAGGAGGTAAATCTACCAAATGCCAAGTCTTATTGGATTCTAAAGAATCCATCTCATCATTTATAGCCTCTTGCCGGAAATTAGCATCTAAGGAAGATAAGGCCTCTTGGAGGTTTATGGGATCCTCCTCAATAGTAAAAGCACAAAAATCTGAACCAAAATCTTTTATGGTTCTTGCTCTTTTACTTCTTTTAGGTTCAGCTTCAGAATTTTCATTAAGTTCTGTTCTAATAGGAAAACTTGAAGTGCCCCCACTATTCCTTAATTTAAAAGGGAATTTAGTTTTATAAAAATCGGCATCATTTGATTCAATTATATTATGTGCACTAAGGTCATAAAATCTGTATGCTTTGCTATTAATAGCATAGTCTATAAATACACATTCATATGCGCTACTAGCCAATTTTATTCTCTTAGGGTCTAGAATGCGAACATATGCTAAGCAACCCCAAGTTCTAAAATATGAAACATTGGGTTTATGATTCTTTAAAATTTCATAAGGCGAAATTTTATTCTTAGATTTGGGGATTCTATTCAGAACATAGCATACAGTCAAAATAATATCCCCCCACCAATGTTTTGTTGCACTAGAATTTAGTAATATGGCAACTACAAGTTCGGTAAATGTCCTATTTTTCCTTTCAGCTTTACCGTTCATCTCAGGAGAATAGGGTGCAGTTCTTTCATGTACTATACCATGTTGTTTATAGAATTCCAGAATTGAAGTGGATTCATATTCTGTACCTATATCACTACGAAGTCTCTTAATTTTCCTATTTGCTTGATTCTCAATCTCAGTTTTGAATGTTTTAAACATGTCAAAAGCATCACTTTTATTTTTCATAAGGTATACATATGTGAAATCATAACAGTCATCAATAAAGGTGATAAAATAATGATGTCCATGTCTAGTCAAAGTACCATCAAGTTCACATATGTCTGAATGAATCAAGTCTAAGGGTTCAGAAACTCTATCAACAGATATATGAGGTTTCTTTGTGATTTTTGCTTGTGTGCAGAATTCACATTTCTCAAGTTCAGATTCTGTCAATTTAGGAATCATATCTAGGGTGCTCATGTTGTGAATCATTCGTTTATTAACATGACATAATCTAGAGTGCCAAATATTAAAGTCACACAACATATAAGTAGAAGCAGTCACTTTATTAGTTTCAACATTCAGTTTAAACATACCCTCACAAGCATAACCCTTTCCCACAAAAGTTCCCTTATAAGTTAGGGTATACAAGTCAGCCCCAATAACTTGAGTAAACCCAACCTTATTAAGGAGAAAGCCAGACACCGGATTCTTTCTAATCTCTGGAGTATGCATAACATCTTTCAGAATTACAGTCTTTCCAGAGGTAAACTTAATTTTCACATTGCCAATCCCTGCAACTTTAGTGGTGTGAGAATCTCCCAACAACACTTTCTGATTTTCAGCAGCCGTGTAAGTAGAGAACAAGCCACGATCATAGCAGACATGGCAAGAGGCACCAGTGTCTACCCACCAACCCTCTGATCCACCAACAAGGGGAATCTCAGTAATCATAGTCGTAAGAGGCTCTTCAGTCAGGTTAGACTGCGGTGCAGAGCTTGGCCTGTTCCGACACTTTCGTGCCATATGACCTGGTTTTCCACAGTTGTAGCATAGAAACAACTGTCCAGAATCATTCTTTTGGGCTGGTTTCTGCTGTCCTTTTGGGTTTCCTTGCGGATTCCCATTCTGTTTGTTACACCTGTTCTGATTCTTAAAAGATTTTTGATTCGGTTTCAGAATAGCGGGTGTGGTCTTTTTAGTGTTGTTGTTATTGACAATCAACACCTCTTCTTTCTGGTCCTGTTTGCGTGCCTCCTCCTCAATACGGAGGCGCGTGATCAAGCTTTCTAAGGAAAATTCCTTAGTCTTATGACGTAAAACATTTTTAAAATCTTTCCATCCAGGGGGTAATTTGTCAATTATAACAGCAATTTGAAATTGTTCGTCCAGTGCCATACCTTCGGAGTTGATCCCATGAGCTATTTTCTGCAGCTCATGAGACTGCATCTCAACTGATCGGTCATCAATCATCTGATACTTTAGGTAGCGACTTACAACATATTTCTTTGCCCCTGCCTCCTCTGTATCATACTTCCTTTTTAGTGCTTCCCAGATCTCCTTTGTTTTCTTCTCATTTGAGTTATAGTAATCATACAGATCATCGCTCAGTCCATTCAGATTAAAGTTCTTGCATAGACAATCTTGTTCAGTTCAGGTCTGCAGTTGCTTTGACTGTTCAGTCCATGATGCCATCTTCGCTGCATCAGCCTCGTCAGGTTTATCTGGTAGCTACGGTTTTTCAGTAGTCAGCGCAGCCACAACCTTTCTGATCGTGAGGAAGAACTCCATCTTCTGACACCATCGCTTGAAATGCAAGCCTTAGAATTTGAATGGAGCAGCAGTCACGAGAGGGTTCTGGAAAGCAGAGGGTGGAGCAGCATCGTCTACGGTTGAGTTGGAAGCCATTGTTTCAAAATCGTCTTCAATTTGTTGGAAAACAATGGCTGAGTCGCGGACTAGGTCGCTTTCTTGAAGATGATTCGACGATCTGGTCAGGGGTGCAAACCAGTTCGTTCCTTCGCCGCCGCCTCTAGGATAAAACAGCCTCTAAAAAAGATAACCGATTTGCTTGCACAACAAATTAGTGCAGATTTGCACTTTCAAAAATAATATTGCTCGATTTTTCTGAAAGAAGGATTTAATGGCGGAGGCTAGAAGAAAGTAGAATTCGATATATTTCTGTGTCTGCAGATAAAAAGTATATATAGAACGAGAATTAGGGTTTGGGAGAAAAAATCGGATCTGCTAAAATTTCGGGGGACAAAGTTTTTACCGTTGTAGAAAAAATTATCGGTGCAAAAAAATAATTTTCCATTAAAAAACAATTTGAAAAACTGCAAAGTTTTATGGTCCAAAAATCTAAGTGTCTACACCACAAAGCCCAAGCTGAAGCCCGAGCCCGAACCGGGCCGGGTCGAGTCGAGTCGGTCGATCGGTCGCGCATGTGTGTGGTGTTCATGATGCATGGTCTCCCTCCTCACAACAAAGCATGTATTGGGAGCCCAAGGCCCCAACATGATTTTTTAGAAACAAGTATAAATCCTTGCCTCTTCCATATAATCCCATAATGTGGGATTATTCACACATAGGAGCCATTCATACACTTATTCAACATTTTTAATAATTCACTTAATGTTTGTAAAACATTTCCAACAGTTGCCGTCATTAATTTGCTGCCCCCTATCTCATACATTTCTAATATTCAGTTTTCAATGTTTACTAGCGCAAACCCGTGCTTCGCACACGAGCTTGATGATCACATAAAACATATAAATTTTAGCATTATTTACAAGCAATATGATCTCACACATTGTTTATTAACCGAACGTTTAAGACTCGTTTGGGTCGACTTATATAAATCATTGTTTGATTTATTAAAACTCAAAACGGACTTGTTTTGGCTTCCAAAAAAAGCTAAAAAGCGACTTATTTAAATATAATCAAATTGGTCTTTAAATAATAATAGTTGTTTCTTTTCCTATAGCATGAAGCTAAATATTATGTGATTTAAATGGTGCATTGTTACGGTGATGGCGAATCCTTATAACCACGTAGCCACAACTTTATTCAATGTTATGTCATCAATTGCCATTAGTAGGAAAAACTATTTATCTTTATTTCCACGTTTAGATACCTTCCTATGAGGATTTTCTTTTAAAGGACAAACTTTGGAATTTTTTTGGTGAAAACTATGAGAAGTTTCAAAATCAGGGAGAAGGACTCATTTACATTAAATGTGGAATTCAGGAGGCCCACTAATATATTTCCATTTACACTGTCATTTGGTCTTCTCACTAAATTCTAAACTTTTCATATTTTTCACTAATTTTTATTAAGTTTGTCCTTCTTCCTATTTTCTAGTAGTTAAAAAATAACATATTAAGGAAATATTAAGGAGTATGAGATAACTATTACAATATTATCAAACAAACTGTATATTGCTGAACTAACAAAATAAAACATGATATTTAATTTTGAAACAGTCCTAAGCAATCAATACCAAAAGCATCAAACTGGGGTTGTTGATTCTCACCTGTTAAGAAAGCAAAAATAAATATAACAAACAAACTTTCCAAAGTACACTTTCCAAACTAAACTTTCCAAAATAAATAAATTATATATAACAAATAGATAAAACAACAATGGAATAAACTTTCTTGCCTAAAGTATTAACGGGCATGGTAACAGAATTCCATAAAAATGGAAAATGCGATTAAACAAAACAGTTCACAGTTATATTAATAATAAAACTTCAGTAGAAGGGAAAAAATACAACTAAAATTCAACACAAATTCGATAATTGAGGTTACTAATGAAAATACGACAGGCAAGTCATGAGAATGGCGTTTACAATTGCCTCTGCTTCAGAGGTTCTTAAGTCCTCATCTTTACTCAGGGCATCGGCAACCTATAATTTCAATTTTTCAATTGCCAATAACTGATGACTGGACTTGTTTTTATAATCAATAACAGGCGGAGAAAAGAAACATGTAAAAACAACTCATACTTAGTAGATATGTTACATTTATTACGATCCACAAACATTATGGACAAAAATAAATTTCGACGAAGAGACAAAACACCTGATCCATGAATTATGGTTGCCTTTATTGTCTTTTAAGTATCGTCTTGCTATCTGGACATGAATTATGGAGAGCTGGATTGGATTTGAATGTGAACTGCCACTCCTCAGTCCTTGCTTCTGGTGCTCTTTTATGTTGGTGTTGAGATGAAAGTTTATTGGTGTATGTTGTAAATATTTGTGTGTTTTTTCTTTGTTTGGTTTCTTTCAGTTTTTATTTTCTGGGCTGTTTGTATTTTTAGTTTTCTTTTCTTGCTTATTGGGCTGAAAGCCCAAGCGGGTATAAATAAACATTGCGTGTGTACTTTGACGAGAGAGACAGAATGTATTTTCTTTTCTTCTTCATTGAATTCAGATCTGAAATGAAAAAATGAATTTCTGGATATTTTGCAATCTTCTCATGATCAAGTCAAGACTAATATACTGAGTACTGATCCTTTGCCGAATGTACATAAGGCCTATTATACTTTGCAACAAGTGGAGCAACAAAATAAACTTAATAATGTTGCAGCTGGTAATGAAATGAGTGCTCTACAAGTGCAAGCCATAAAGACTTTTCCTAAACCACCATATCAAACTGTGAAGAGGGATGCTAAAAGGCATAAGAGTGAACAGATTTGTGAGCATTGCAAGAAGAAAGGACATGGGATTGAGCAGTGTTTCAAATTAGTTGGCTATCCAGATTGGTGGGAAAATTTGAAAGTAAAAAAGAATGTTAAAATGGGCGGAAATGTGCAAATCAATTCTGAAGGAATCCTGGGCAAAATACCACAAGAAAGAGGAGAATCAAGTGCATCAACTAAGCAAGTGGATCCAACCATGGCTTCAGATCTCTATAATGAAGTTATGAAGATGATTCAGCAGAATTCAAAGTCTACTATTTCTGAGGATAATCCATTGTACACTGCAGTGAATTTTGCAGGTATATTTTCCTCTTCAAATTCAGACTATCTTTTAAATGGTTTTGATAGAGATAGTTGGATTATAGATACAGGGGCTACCGACCATATGGCATCAGAATTGACACATTTTGCTTCATTAAAACAACAAATTGATCCTGTTAAGATATCTTTGCCTGATGGATCTATTAAATTGGTTAAATATGTTGGCACCATAAAATTGAGTCCTCAGATAACTCTCAACAATGTATTCTACATTCCTGAATTCAAACATAATTTGCTTTCTGTTGGAAGATTATTAGATGATAATAGTCTGATTGCAAATTTTACAACGAATGCATGTTATTTTCAGGATCCTTCAACTAAACAAGATTATGTTGTTGGATCAAAACATTTTGGTTTATACAAATTCTCCAAATATTCAAATCTGCTTTTATGTAGTTCTGTCAGTTCTTCTGAACCTGCTGTTATTAATACTTCCTTTTCTTATGTTAATATTTTCATTACTGCAAATGTAGATCCTAGTATTGAGGTTGTTCATGCTAGGTTGGGTCATATTTCTGCTAGCCATATGAAACATTTAGTAGTATCCATTTCAGGCAACAATATCAATAAAAATAGTTGTGGTTTTAGTTGTGAAGCTTGTGTCTTGGGTAAACATCATAAAATGTCATTTCATAAATCATTGTCATATTCTAATGATATGTTTGATTTGATACATGTTGATTTATGGGGACCATATGCAAGACCTTCTTTGTCTGGTTGCAAATATTTTGTCACCATTCTAGATGATCATACAAGAACTACTTGGACTCATTTGATTTCTTCAAAAACTCAAGTATATAATGTGATTATGAGTTTTCTGGAATATGTTCAAACTCAATTTGATAAAAAGGTGAAGGTGATTAGAAGTGATAATGGAACAGAGATAATTCAACAGTCATGTAGAGTTTTGTTTGCAAGTAAAGGGATAGTTCATCAAAAAAGTGTTCCAGGAAATCCACAACAAAATGGTGGAGTAGAGAGAAAACACAAGCATTTACTTGAAACAGCTAGGACTATAAGGATTCATGCTGGCTTGCCATATAAGTGTTGGGGTGATTGTTTATTGTCTGCCACACATATTATAAATTTGCAACCTAGTTCAGTTCTACAATGGAAGACTCCTTATGAATTACTAATGAAGAAGAAACTTGATTACGGTTATTTAAGAGTAAATGGATGCTTATGTTTTTCTGCTCAAAAGACACATGATAAATTTGCTCCTAGATCAAAGAAGTGTATTCTGTTAGGATACCCATATTCTCAAAAAGGCTACAAGTTATATGATCTTCACACTCACATGGTTATTCTTAGTAGAGATGTATTCTTTGTTGAAAACTGTTTTCCATTCAAAGATGAATCAATAAATTTTCCTACATCTTTTCCTAATGCGCCTACTCATCAATTTCCTCTAGTCAATCCTGCATTTGATATGCAACAATTTCATCAATCTACAAATGTGCCATCTATTATTCAAAATCAAGATCACCATAGTTCACAAACTGTAACGACCCGTGTTTTTCGACCATTTGAATATGAATATTTAAAATTAGTTTTAAATATTATATTGGGAATATTAATGGAATTTAATATTTTATTCGTTATTTAAAACGAAGTTGAACGCTATAATTTATATATATAATATAAATCGAACTCAAAAATGGCGTGCAGTTCGTGAAATGAAGTTTTGAACTTCAACTGAGAATACAGGATTCGATATAAGTCGGATTTCTGTAAAACAGGACACGTGGGAACCGTATTGACGATAATTTTCATATGAAAGAGAAAAATCCAGATTTCGTGTTATAGTTTGATAGTTATGGCCAAATCAAATTTTGAAATAGTCGCTATGGAAAATCGTTATTAAATTATAGGCCGTTAAAGTAGCCGTTTTGCAAACGGACTCAGATTTCGACGAAATCAGTTTCATTAGAACCATATCGCTAAATTATTGTATGGTGGTGAATCGCGTGGAAAACCGATATAGTATGTGACCACGGTAGCCGTAAACGCCCGTTCAATTTCTATAGCGCGTATTTAAATAAATAAAGGGGTATTTGAATGTAACTGGAGCAGACGATCGAATTAAGCCACGAAACCAGTTCCGTTGAGTTCGTATCGTCGATTAGAGTCAGAATAAGTATATGGTTTGTTATTTTTAGAGACCGGAAAATTTGGTGTTAAAAGGGGTATTGCGGTTCGGGGTAAAAATGGCCTACAGGGGCAACAGTCTCAGAATGCGACGAAACTAGTGCCGTTGGGTTCGTATCGAAAAGTTATTATCGATGTTCGCAGTTTCAAGTGGATTTGATTTATCTGGTGACCATGGAAAAATTAAATGCGTGTTCATTTCCGGTTTCATAAAGGGAATTTTTTCATACGGCCTCGGATTTCAACGAAACTTGTCTCATTGGGTCCGGAATACCTTTTTACATCAAGAATAGTTTTTTTATCAGAAGACAGAAATCATATATAGTGATTTTTAATACGATTTCTCCGTGACGAAGTTTTCATATAATTTATATTAATAAATCCATCCCCTTTTCTACTTTAGCTTCTTTGCTCCCCTGTACGCTACTCATAGGGTTGTCTATCCTAAATAATCCATGCACATGCTTTGAAAATTTAAAGGGTACGTACAAACCTAACTAGTCTACCATATGTGTTTTCTTATCACCTTTTTGAAACTTGCCGACAAAGTTTGGCAAAATTCTGTCCTACTCCCTGATGTCTACAGCTAGGCTAATGTTTACGGCGAACCTATAAACCCAATTACTTGCCTTCCACGATGCCTTTCCTTATAAATAACTGTGCTTTGTTATTTTCTTTCGTTTGTTGAGCAAAACGAGTGAAAAAAAAAAGAGGCAGAAGGAAAAACGCGAAGAGTGGAAAGAGGAAGAGGTGGCGAAGGATCCGAAAATCATACATGAGAAGAAGGCAAGTAAAAAGGACATGGACAACAAAGTTGGTTGGTTGCATGGACTGGAGGTGGAGGGGACGTAATGAGTTGCGAGAGGGAGAGGAGCGAAGACCAGAGAGAATGCCTGCAAGGAAGAAAGTCAATGAGGACAGTGGTAATAAGGGGAGAACGTGGTACAGGCGTTTGCGGTGGAGAATCAGTGGGAAGCAGCATCGGTTAACGAAGGAGTAGCAATGCAAGAAAGTGGCGTCCAACATTTGACAGTAGTGAAGGGTAATCGGCCCATTTTTCTTGAAATAGAATATAGTTAAGGGGTTTAGTAGTTGACCAAACCTTATAATTAATTCTTGTAGGTGCTACATGGGCGCAAGTCCTACAAGAATAAGAAAGGACTTGAAAAGTGACGATTTGAACTGGTAAAAAGAAGAAGAGTAACTAGCGTTTAACTAGTAATTAGAGAAAATTATAATTCAAGTAATTAGACTCTTAGTTTGTGGAAAAAAAAAGATTTTATTTATTTATTTATTTATCCGTTATTGTATAGGTGTTGAACGGAGATGGAGCGTGACTTGGTGCTGAAGCTAATAATCGGATTAAATAAGAATAGTATCATCCTTGTTCGGTTTAATAAAGTAATTAGTTTTAAATTCAATAATTAAGGAAATCTATAATTTTTAATTATAATAGTATAATTATAAAATTATATAACTTGTGTCTGCTCTATCAGAAGGGAACAAACCAAACGGCATTGGACTCGTCTCATCAAGCACTACGCTATGGAATGGAATTTGTCTGAATTGGAATCAACTGGATTTTCAGTTAAATTAAACGCTTGTTTAATTTAACCGAAATGAGCCGTCAAAACCGCGAATCAAAATCAAGGTGAGTTAAACTCACTCAGTTACCCTTTTTATATTTTATATAAATTGGGTGTTTTTATTTTGTGTGCTCTGCTTGCCAATGGTTGACTGTTTTGCTAGTCATCTATTTATTTGTTGATTTAACCGATGAAATTAAACTGTGTTTAATTTCAGTCAAATATCAAATCGTTATTTTTAACGATTAGTTCCAATAAAGGTGACTCACCTTGGTTGGTCATGTTTATTTATAAACATGTTTAAAATGGTTGCATTGTTTGAATTGCTTGTGGTTGATGGTTGCTATTTAGTGTTATCAGTTAAACAAAACTGAATGGTCTGATTTGAGATAACCATTTGAATACAGGGAAGAACAGGTTGGAGGAATCCAACCGGATTCCTCAAATGTATTATTTATTTTCATATGCTCATATATGAACTGATCTGTTTGTGTGATTGATTTGATGGTTGATTATTAATTGAATATTCAACATCTGTTTGGTTTGAACCAAGGGGCGATATTGGTTAAGTATTTGGCAGAGTATGGCCTTTAAAACCAATCGAGTTATAGATATTGATTCACCGTCAGGTGAATCGATAGAGTTGAAGTTATAAAATTTATTGTATAACCAGAGTTAGATTTGAATTATATAAAAGTTGTTTAAGAGAAATAAATAAATATTTTAATTTGTTTAAGACTTTGATTTGTTACGAATTTATTTTGCAAAGCAAACGCTGATGTTCATCAGATTTACCAGTTGAAGAATAAGAAATGAATTAAATGGTTAAACCCTGAAAATTTGTTTTGTAAAGAAAACAAATATTTAGAATCTATCTAAATTAATCATATTTTGATTGATTTAAAGCGAGGATTGTTGAAATCGGTTAATGAGGTAATCAAGTTTTTGAGTTAATTAAATCGACTGTTTGGAATTAGAATTGTTTATCAAGTTAATGTGTTTTGACTAAAATAGTTAAATGAATATTGTTTGAATTTAAATAAGGATTTAAAAGGGGTTGAATATTTAATTTAGTTAATAAAGGGGTTAACTACTAAAGTAGTTAATGTTTGAAATAAGTTATCATTTTAATTAATGATAAAGTTAGGAATATATTTTTAAAAGGGAATTCATTTAAAAAGGTTACCGAATGTGAGATGCAAGCCAATTGAATGGTGAAAGGGAATAAACGTACTCAATTCTTTGAATTAAGTCGAAGGAGATTACGATAAAAGGGTTTATTATAAACCAGAGGTTTTAAGTAAGTTTCAAAGTGTAAAGCGTTAACTTTACATTAACGTTATTTGAAAACGAGATCTAGTAAAAAGGGGAATTTTAAATGAGATTTCAAATGGGAAAGTGAATATAGTTATTCGAGATAGAATTAGCCAAACATAATTATTCGGCTAAGTTGCCATTTCGTATGACTGCTAGCGTAATTCGCAGGGCTGCAGATGGCCTACGGCGGTCGGATGTTTCCTGAGGGATTCAGGCGTAACCATTGTGATCGCTGTGATCTAGAGTCAAGCGAATGGAGTTAAGACGAATGTTAATAAATCAATTAGAGTTATTCAAATATCGTATATTTTGAATATTAAAAGAATTTGAAATTTCAATTTAACAAAAAGGAAATTAGATTGTCAAAGGCAAAATGATGCTAAATACTGAACCAGTGAACTCATTGGAGTGTCATGTTTGAAACACTGTATATTTTGATAGTTAAAACACCGACTATCAAACCTGACCAATACGATTGTTGGTGTGGAAAGACCGGGATCGAATTTACATTCGAAAACCATTCCGACCAACAAATACGTGAAGATATTTGAAGACGGTCGAGATGGAGCATTGAAGACCGTGGATCTTCATAAGCGGAGGAACTGCTAAGAATCTCTGGTTTAGCGGCCAGAGATAAACTGTGGTTCGGTCGTGGTTGGAATCCACGAGTGCAAGGACTTCTCGCTACTGATCCATGGGGTGATTCCTATAAGGATGCGGTAGGGGAGTGCCTTCGGTTCATCCTGTTCCTGGATGACTTGTATGGACGGATGTCTGACAGAGTATTTCCAAAGGGTCACGTACGTTGATTTCTTCAAACGTACGATAGTTGTGGGCAGGGAATTGCCATTCTCTAGCTTTCAGCTAGAGTATTTTTGTGGACGTCAATTAGTGATATCTGATGGATTTGACGATGTGGCATTCAAAGTGAATGACGACCAGATGTCAAGAGGTAAATCTAAACCTCAAGCCTCATCAACCGGGAAATGACAAAAATCGGGCAGGCAGCATGGCTATGTGGGTCGCTCCCATTAGGGTGTATGATCACCTATCTAGAGGAAATCCTATTTGCTTCTTTAATCTATGTTTCGATGCTGTCCCTTGTCGGGAGACGGTTGCTGATCCCAACCGTCGGTGATATACATTCGATACACTCAAGCGAAATGAGTGGTCGGTCATGTGAGGGCCGGGTTGCAAGAAGTTCTTGTTGAACCCAGTGTATTCGTCTCTAGAGATACACGATCGGAAGGTGGATCCATACCTTGTCAAGTCGGAATCCAATTCCCAATAAGCGCCTGCGAGTTTTGATTGTATACTATATATGTGAAGCGTGAGATGTAAGCGTTCCACTAGATTCTATTTACTTGTATTTAGACATTATCATAATATCAGACAAGATATTAGTTTCAAAACTGTTTTGGGTTATCGTAAGGTAAAAACCGTCCGTGTTTATGTGTGGATTTGGTCTTACGATTATCCTTTTCTTTTGAAAAGATTTTGAACTTTAAAATCATGATTGGATGATTCACCCGTATTACTGTGCGAGTTTATCTCACTCTGGTTCACCAGACTGACCCGGTGTTTTGTAAATGCTCGGGTTAGGCCGGGTTGTACAGGTTCAGGTTATCGACTGCTGTGAAGAGACGAGCTGGAAGAGTTCAGACGTATGATATTATTACTATTCCGCTGTGTGTTATATGAGGACAGATTAGTATCACTGTCCAGATGTGTACTCTGATATTGTAAGTAAGTTAAAGCTTTCAATAAAGATTATTTCTGTATTATATTTTGTTCCGCTGCGATGTGAGACTCTATGTGGTGTTCTTCTTCTTCTTCTATTCTAATATTTCTATCTTATCTATTCTCACCCTCTAACTTCTTTCTATTAATGATCTGGAATGTTCGATGTCTGAATGGTCAACATGATAGTTTGATGTTGATTTTCGGAGTCGAAAATCCCGGTTCGTTACAGTGGTATCAGAGCTGAAGGTTAAGTGATTACCTTGGCTCTGTGGCGTGATTCAGTAGAGATGGGGTTAGCAATACCCTAGACTGAGTATGAGTGCATATATACGAGTGGACGTATTTGTAGATTTTATAAAAATTGTTTTATATTGTGGAGATTTATTGGGTTGAGTTGTTTGTGAATTCTGGTCGATCAGTTTGATCTACTGTATCGATAAGGGTTTCTAAACACTCAAAGTACGATAGACCGACACAATATGTTTTGAAAGAGGGTAAATGAAATAATTTTACCCAAATGGTATTTGAATATAAAAGAATGATTAACATTTGAAATATTATAATATATTGGTTGTGTTGGTTGATTATAATTGAAATGGTTATTTAAATAACCAATTAGAATTCATATAATATGGAATCAGATGAATTAAATCTGAAATCTAAATCAGAATTGGAATTAAAATTCCTTAAAGTGGGAAAGATGATTGCAAATGGAATTGGACTTAATATATGAGAATTTTAAAATCCTGTGAGGTTTTTAAATTGTCTTACAAGCCTTGCAAAGGATATTTTGAACTGATTTCAAAAAGGAAGTGTTTAAATATGATTTTGAAAATTTATATAGTATTGAACTCACTTTGATAGCTGGGAAATAACTCTGAGGATGCTGGCCACATCATCAGTGTTCATTTTCGAGTTCTAAGCGACGGATTACTACCAAAAGTTTTGTTTTGAATTGCTTTGAAAAAAAAAAACAAGTTGGTTTGAATCCTGAAAAGGAATATTTGATCTTTGAAAGAGTTGAACTGTTAAAAACTCCCAGGGAGATTGTTTGAACAAAAGTAAGATTAAATAGAAATTTGTGAAAGCAAATATGAAATGAATTGAAACCAATTGAATCAAGATATATTATATCGAGCAGAACCAGATTTTGAATTGCGAGACAGGAACCCGAAGTGGTGTTGGACTGGCAAGTTAAGAGTTGAAATTGATGATGGATGGAAATTGAGTTAAGAATGGATTTGGCTGGGACGCGTGAAGGATTTGGTTATGAGGATAAAGTTGAAATTTTGTTTGGGAATGCAGTTGTATATGCTGACAAGAGTAGCAGACAGAAAGGATATAAAGATATGCCCGACAAAAAGGTACACGTTTATTTTTATATGGGTTTGGTGATTTATGAGCCTATTTGGCAAGCCGCTTGGCTGTTTCATTTTCTTTTGGATTGGAGAAGGCCTAGAAAGGCGAGTTGTGGTTGTACCGATTGAGCCGTACAGAGGAGGTGCTGGCGAAATTTCTCATAAATTTAAAGTGTTAGAAAATTTTCGATATTTTTGAAAATATCTATTTACAGTATTGAAATGGTTTCTAATTTAATATAAAATTTGATTTGAAATTAATGAGTTTATAACGTTCTTTCTTACCTTAGCAATTTCGAGGACGAAATTATTTTAAGGGGGGAAGAATGTAACGACCCGTGTTTTTCGACCATTTGAATATGAATATTTAAAATTCGTTTTAAATATTATATTGGGAATATTAATGGAATTTAATATTTTATTCGTTATTTAAAACGAAGTTGAACGCTATAATTTATATATATAATATAAATCGAACTCAAAAATGGCGTGCAGTTCGTGAAATGAAGTTTTGAACTTCAACTGAGAATACAGGATTCGATATAAGTCGGATTTCTGTAAAACAGGACACGTGGGAACCGTATTGACGATAATTTTCATATGAAAGAGAAAAATCCAGATTTCGTGTTATAGTTTGATAGTTATGGCCAAATCAAATTTTGAAATAGTCGCTATGGAAAATCGTTATTAAATTATAGGCCGTTAAAGTAGCCGTTTTGCAAACGGACTCAGATTTCGACGAAATCAGTTTCATTAGAACCATATCGCTAAATTATTGTATGGTGGTGAATCGCGTGGAAAACCGATATAGTATGTGACCACGGTAGCCGTAAACGCCCGTTCAATTTCTATAGCGCGTATTTAAATAAATAAAGGGGTATTTGAATGTAACTGGAGCAGACGATCGAACTAAGCCACGAAACCAGTTCCGTTGAGTTCGTATCGTCGATTAGAGTCAGAATAAGTATATGGTTTGTTATTTTTAGAGACCGGAAAATTTGGTGTTAAAAGGGGTATTGCGGTTCGGGGTAAAAATGGCCTACAGGGGCAACAGTCTCAGAATGCGACGAAACTAGTGCCGTTGGGTTCGTATCGAAAAGTTATTATCGATGTTCGCAGTTTCAAGTGGATTTGATTTATCTGGTGACCATGGAAAAATTAAATGCGTGTTCATTTCCGGTTTCATAAAGGGAATTTTTTCATACGGCCTCGGATTTCGACGAAACTTGTCTCATTGGGTCCGGAATACCTTTTTACATCAAGAATAGTTTTTTTATCAGAAGACAGAAATCATATATAGTGATTTTTAATACGATTTCTCCATGACGAAGTTTTCATATAATTTATATTAATAAATCCATCCCCTTTTCTACTTTAGCTTCTTTGCTCCCCTGTACGCTACTCATAGGGTTGTCTATCCTAAATAATCCATGCACATGCTTTGAAAATTTAAAGGGTAAGTACAAACCTAACTAGTCTACCATATGTGTTTTCTTATCACCTTTTTGAAACTTGCCGACAAAGTTTGGCAAAATTCTGTCCTACTCCCTGATGTCTACAGCTAGGCTAATGTTTACGGCGAACCTATAAACCCAATTACTTGCCTTCCACGATGCCTTTCCTTATAAATAACTGTGCTTTGTTATTTTCTTTCGTTTGTTGAGCAAAACGAGTGAAAAAAAAAAAGAGGCAGAAGGAAAAACGCGAAGAGTGGAAAGAGGAAGAGGTGGCGAAGGATCCGAAAATCATACATGAGAAGAAGGCAAGTAAAAAGGACATGGACAACAAAGTTGGTTGGTTGCATGGACTGGAGGTGGAGGGGACGTAATGAGTTGCGAGAGGGAGAGGAGCGAAGACCAGAGAGAATGCCTGCAAGGAAGAAAGTCAATGAGGACAGTGGTAATAAGGGGAGAACGTGGTACAGGCGTTTGCGGTGGAGAATCAGTGGGAAGCAGCATCGGTTAACGAAGGAGTAGCAATGCAAGAAAGTGGCGTCCAACATTTGACAGTAGTGAAGGGTAATCGGCCCATTTTTCTTGAAATAGAATATAGTTAAGGGGTTTAGTAGTTGACCAAACCTTATAATTAATTCTTGTAGGTGCTACATGGGCGCAAGTCCTACAAGAATAAGAAAGGACTTGAAAAGTGACGATTTGAACTGGTAAAAAGAAGAAGAGTAACTATTTAACTAGTAATTAGAGAAAATTATAATTCAAGTAATTAGACTCTTAGTTTGTGGAAAAAAAAAGATTTTATTTATTTATTTATTTATCCGTTATTGTATAGGTGTTGAACGGAGATGGAGCGTGACTTGATGCTGAAGCTAATAATCGGATTAAATAAGAATAGTATCATCCTTGTTCGGTTTAATAAAGTAATTAGTTTTAAATTCAATAATTAAGGAAATCTATAATTTTTAATTATAATAGTATAATTATAAAATTATATAACTTGTGTCTGCTCTATCAGAAGGGAACAAACCAAACGGCATTGGACTCGTCTCATCAAGCACTACGCTATGGAATGGAATTTGTCTGAATTGGAATCAACTGGATTTTCAGTTAAATTAAACGCTTGTTTAATTTAACCGAAATGAGCCGTCAAAACCGCGAATCAAAATCAAGGTGAGTTAAACTCACTCAGTTACCCTTTTTATATTTTATATAAATTGGGTGTTTTTATTTTGTGTGCTCTGCTTGCCAATGGTTGACTGTTTTGCTAGTCATCTATTTATTTGTTGATTTAACCGATGAAATTAAACTGTGTTTAATTTCAGTTAAATATCAAATCGTTATTTTTAACGATTAGTTCCAATAAAGGTGACTCACCTTGGTTGGTCATGTTTATTTATAAACATGTTTAAAATGGTTGCATTGTTTGAATTGCTTGTGGTTGATGGTTGCTATTTAGTGTTATCAGTTAAACAAAACTGAATGGTCTGATTTGAGATAACCATTTGAATACAGGGAAGAACAGGTTGGAGGAATCCAACCGGATTCCTCAAATGTATTATTTATTTTCATATGCTCATATATGAACTGATCTGTTTGTGTGATTGATTTGATGGTTGATTATTAATTGAATATTCAACATCTGTTTGGTTTGAACCAAGGGGCGATATTGGTTAAGTATTTGGCAGAGTATGGCCTTTAAAACCAATCGAGTTATAGATATTGATTCACCGTCAGGTGAATCGATAGAGTTGAAGTTATAAAATTTATTGTATAACCAGAGTTAGATTTGAATTATATAAAAGTTGTTTAAGAGAAATAAATAAATATTTTAATTTGTTTAAGACTTTGATTTGTTACGAATTTATTTTGCAAAGCAAACGCTGATGTTCATCAGATTTACCAGTTGAAGAATAAGAAATGAATTAAATGGTTAAACCCTGAAAATTTGTTTTGTAAAGAAAACAAATATTTAGAATCTATCTAAATTAATCATATTTTGATTGATTTAAAGCGAGGATTGTTGAAATCGGTTAATGAGGTAATCAAGTTTTTGAGTTAATTAAATCGACTGTTTGGAATTAGAATTGTTTATCAAGTTAATGTGTTTTGACTAAAATAGTTAAATGAATATTGTTTGAATTTAAATAAGGATTTAAAAGGGGTTGAATATTTAATTTAGTTAATAAAGGGGTTAACTACTAAAGTAGTTAATGTTTGAAATAAGTTATCATTTTAATTAATGATAAAGTTAGGAATATATTTTTAAAAGGGAATTCATTTAAAAAGGTTACCGAATGTGAGATGCAAGCCAATTGAATGGTGAAAGGGAATAAACGTACTCAATTCTTTGAATTAAGTCGAAGGAGATTACGATAAAAGGGTTTATTATAAACCAGAGGTTTTAAGTAAGTTTCAAAGTGTAAAGCGTTAACTTTACATTAACGTTATTTGAAAACGAGATCTAGTAAAAAGGGGAATTTTAAATGAGATTTCAAATGGGAAAGTGAATATAGTTATTCGAGATAGAATTAGCCAAACATAATTATTCGGCTAAGTTGCCATTTCGTATGACTGCTAGCGTAATTCGCAGGGCTGCAGATGGCCTACGGCGGTCGGATGTTTCCTGAGGGATTCAGGCGTAACCATTGTGATCGCTGTGATCTAGAGTCAAGCGAATGGAGTTAAGACGAATGTTAATAAATCAATTAGAGTTATTCAAATATCGTATATTTTGAATATTAAAAGAATTTGAAATTTCAATTTAACAAAAAGGAAATTAGATTGTCAAAGGCAAAATGATGCTAAATACTGAACCAGTGAACTCATTGGAGTGTCATGTTTGAAACACTGTATATTTTGATAGTTAAAACACCGACTATCAAACCTGACCAATACGATTGTTGGTGTGGAAAGACCGGGATCGAATTTACATTCGAAAACCATTCCGACCAACAAATACGTGAAGATATTTGAAGACGGTCGAGATGGAGCATTGAAGACCGTGGATCTTCATAAGCGGAGGAACTGCTAAGAATCTCTGGTTTAGCGGCCAGAGATAAACTGTGGTTCAGTCGTGGTTGGAATCCACGAGTGCAAGGACTTCTCGCTACTGATCCATGGGGTGATTCCTATAAGGATGCGGTAGGGGAGTGCCTTCGGTTCATCCTGTTCCTGGATGACTTGTATGGACGGATGTCTGACAGAGTATTTCCAAAGGGTCACGTACGTTGATTTCTTCAAACGTACGATAGTTGTGGGCAGGGAATTGCCATTCTCTAGCTTTCAGCTAGAGTATTTTTGTGGACGTCAATTAGTGATATCTGATGGATTTGACGATGTGGCATTCAAAGTGAATGACGACCAGATGTCAAGAGGTAAATCTAAACCTCAAGCCTCATCAACCGGGAAATGACAAAAATCGGGCAGGCAGCATGGCTATGTGGGTCGCTCCCATTAGGGTGTATGATCACCTATCTAGAGGAAATCCTATTTGCTTCTTTAATCTATGTTTCGATGCTGTCCCTTGTCGGGAGACGGTTGCTGATCCCAACCGTCGGTGATATACATTCGATACACTCAAGCGAAATGAGTGGTCGGTCATGTGAGGGCCGGGTTGCAAGAAGTTCTTGTTGAACCCAGTGTATTCGTCTCTAGAGATACACGATCGGAAGGTGGACCCATACCTTGTCAAGTCGAAATCCAATTCCCAATAAGCGCCTGCGAGTTTTGATTGTATACTATATATGTGAAGCGTGAGATGTAAGCGTTCCACTAGATTCTATTTACTTGTATTTAGACATTATCATAATATCAGACAAGATATTAGTTTCAAAACTGTTTTGGGTTATCGTAAGGTAAAAACCGTCCGTGTTTATGTGTGGATTTGGTCTTACGATTATCCTTTTCTTTTGAAAAGATTTTGAACTTTAAAATCATGATTGGATGATTCACCCGTATTACTGTGCGAGTTTATCTCACTCTGGTTCACCAGACTGACCCGGTGTTTTGTAAATGCTCGGGTTAGGCCGGGTTGTACAGGTTCAGGTTATCGACTGCTGTGAAGAGACGAGCTGGAAGAGTTCAGACGTATGATATTATTACTATTCCGCTGTGTGTTATATGAGGACAGATTAGTATCACTGTCCAGATGTGTACTCTGATATTGTAAGTAAGTTAAAGCTTTCAATAAAGATTATTTCTGTATTATATTTTGTTCCGCTGCGATGTGAGACTCTGTGTGGTGTTCTTCTTCTTCTTCTATTCTAATATTTCTATCTTATCTATTCTCACCCTCTAACTTCTTTCTATTAATGATTTGGAATGTTCGATGTCTGAATGGTCAACATGATAGTTTGATGTTGATTTTCGGAGTCGAAAATCCCGGTTCGTTACACAAACTCCTCATAACAATGTTTTGTTTTCTCAAGATGATTTTATTTCAGAAAATCAAATTAAAAATATTATAAGTTCCTCTACTAATGAATTTCCTAATTCTCAAAATATTTTGCCACAAAATGTTAGAACTTCCTCCAAAACAACAAGATTGCCAAAGAAGTTTGATGATTTTATATTGGTTAAGCCAATTACAAGAGAAAGTCATACTTCAGCTCTTAGTGAGTCTGCATCATTCAATGTATATTCTGAACCATCTTTTTTACATCTGAATGATGAAAATCTGCATAGTCTGAATAATGTGATGATAGCTTTTGAACCTTTTTCTTATAATCAAGCTAAAAATCATGCTGAATGGGTAGATGCTATGAATAAAGAATTACAAGCTTTAGAAGATAATGGAACATGGGAGTTAACTGATTTGCCTTCTGGTATAAAACCTATTGGCTCTAAATGGGTTTACAAAACAAAATTTAAATGGGGACATTGAGAGGTGTAAGGGAAGGGTTGTTGCTAGAGGAGATAAACAAATATCTGGAAAGGATTATAAACATACTTTCAGTCCAGTAGCTAAATTAACTACAGTGAGATTAGTAATTGCATTAGCAGCAATAAGAGATTGGGATATTCAACAGCTTGATATAAATAACGCTTTTTTGCATGGTTATCTTGATGAAGATGTATACATGATTCCTCCTTTAGGCTATACAAAGTCAAAACCCGGTCAAGTTTGTAAGCTCAAGAGATCAATATATGGTTTAAAATAGGCAAGTAGATGTTGGAATAAAGAATTAACAAAATTCTTAGTTGAATGGGGTTTTCTTCAATCAAAACAAGACTACTCTTTATTTTTTCTGAGTAAAGGTAAATCTTTTACAGTTGTTGTTACATATGTAGATGATTTTCTATTGACTGGAAATGATGCTACAATAATGACTGATTTGAAGAATGATTTGCATAGAGTTATTACTATCAAAGATTTAGGTACATTGAAGTATTTTCTTGGTATTGAAGTGTCAAGGACAAAATCTGGAATACTTTTAAATCAAAGGAAGTATATTTTAGATATGTTAAGAGAACACAAGCTAGAAGATTGCAAATCAGCTCTTTTTCCAATGCAGAAGGGTTTAAAGCTTAGTTTTACTGATGGTGATCTACTGGAAGATCCTGAAGTGTATAGGAGAATTATTGGTAAATTTCTCTATCTTAATCTTACAAGACCTGATATATCCTTTGTTGTGCAACAATTAAGTCAATTTTTGAATGCTCCAAGAGTAACACATTTCTCAGCCGCCTTACATATTCTCAAATATTTAAAAGGCACTTTGAATCTTGGTTTATTCTTCTCTGCTGATTCAGACTTGAAGTTAACAGCATATAGTGATGCTGATTGGGGTGCATGTCCAGATTCAGGTAGATCATTGAGTGGTTATTGCATTTTTCTTGGAAATTCTTTAATATCTTGGAAAACAAAGAAGCAGAAGTCAGTTTCTAAAAGTAGTACAGAATCTGAATATAGGAGCATGAGTTATACAACAAGTGAGATTATATGGCTTGAAGGAATGTTGAATGATTTAGGTGTGCAGGTACCTACTCCTATTGTTTTGAATTGTGATAATCTGTCTGCTCAACACATTGCAGAGAATCCTGTTTTTCATGAGAAGACAAAGCATATGCGAGGCAAGCATCAGAAGTTGGATGTTCATTATGTTAGGGAGAATGTGCAATCAGGTTTTATTCAGTGCAAGCATGTGAAATCTTCTTTGCAGGTTGCTGATATAATGACAAAGGCATTAGGAGCTGATCAACACAAGTTTTTGGTGTCGAAGATTGGTCTAATGAATCAATTTCCAACTCAAGATTGGCCTTGTTTTTCAACAACAAGTCCATCCTGAGGGGGGGCTGTTGAGATGAAAGTTTATTGGTGTATGTTGTAAATATTTGTGTGTTTTTTCTTTGATTGGTTTCGTTCAGTTTTTATTTTCTGGGCTGTTTGTATTTTTGGTTTTCTTTTCTTGCTTATTGGGCCGAAAGCCCAAGCGGGTATAAATAAACATTGCATGTGTACTTTGAGACGAGAGACCGAATGTATTTTCCTTTCTTCTTCATTGAATTCGAATCTGAAATGAAAAAATGAATTTCTGGATATTTTGCAATCTTCTCAGTTGGGATCTTCCATGCGGACAGTAACTGGCTTTAGAAATGTGGATGTGAGGCCTTAAATCACCTTGTTTCACCCAGCTCAAACAGTTGTCATAACACTCTTAAAACCTCCCCCATTCAATCTGTATGTCCCTTACGCTCAGTGCTTGGATATGAGTGCGTCAGCATGAGCAAGGATTACCTTAGATGATTCTCTAAGACCATTAGAGTATGCTTGAAGTCCACAATCCCTCAATGGCAGCTAATTGCTGTCATTACTCAGAGAGGCTAACTCAAGCATCAACTTGAGAATGAAACTGTACATTACCATAATACTGTTGAGGCTGAAATAGCATAGCTCAATAATTATCAACAGGAATACTGGTTCAATATGAACTGAGCTCAACGATTTAGCTTAAAGAAGCATGATTTTGCTAGAGCTTCTATATTGGCACTGTTAAAATTGGAATTTTATACTGGAACAATCACACAGTTAACAGTGATCCTTTTATCGTGTACTTTTCTTTCCATAATTTACAAACTGTACTTTTCTACCGCCATTATTAAGATATGGTTATTTGACACACTTTAAAAAATGGCCAATCAAAACATAGACCTATGCTATTTTCGATGCGTGCTTATCCACAAAACATGTACACACTACTTAGAAATTTACAGTTTAAATTTTAAGTCCGTATTTGATGTAAATGGCATGAATAACAAAATACTACACCAAAGCACTAACCTTTGGTTACGATTAGTTTAACAAAATTGATAATTTAAAAGGATAAAGTATTGATTCAAACATTTCGATATTTTTTTAAATAAATCGAGATATTGATTTTAAATTTTTTCAGCTTCGTCAGTTTGAAAACCATATTTTCTATTGGTGCAAACTTAAAATCTATTATTGATAATTGCATTTTCAGAATATATGCATACTTTATCATAAATAAAATTTTAAGATGTCTTACAATATAGAAATATGCATGGTCGATATTTTTGAAGTATGCATCACATGATTCTTTTTGTTAAATGAAAAATTCATAGAATCATTTGAAATGTTACCATAAACAATGCAGGAGGCATAAAACATATATGTAACAGTGGACAAAAACATAATGTGTGATAACCATATGTTCAAATATAAAACAAATTAACGATCAGGTAAACTTACATCTGACTCAAAATCAACGTTCAAACATATCCTCGATGGTGTTTCCAATGCCACACCTCAACACAAATGCTCGTCCCTTTCAATTTAGCGGAACATCATGGAGAAGTCAATTTGAGGCCAGATGGTGTTAGTGTTACTACCCAATCTTAACTTTAATTTAGCTCTGCAAACAAATCATGATAGCTGAACTTAAATCGAGTATCGGCGCTAAAAAGATGGATAATTTAGGAGTTTTTTTGGACAAAATTTAGAAACTTTTAAGTTTGGAGGAAATGGGTTCGGCAATTTTTTGAAGGAGGAGAAGTGTGCGAAGAAAGAGAAACAGGTTGAGGAATGGAAAGAGGGGTGCTGCTTTTAATACAGCAACAACTTCAAGCACAACTATAAGTTGCCCTCAAATATATATCTATGGGAGCGACTATAAGTTGCGCCAAAACATATACTCTGCCTAGAGGGACTACCAATTGCAAAAAAAAAAAAAGTGCATCTACAAGTTGCGCTACAGAAATTTAATTCACAAACCAACACCGTGCACTTGCTAGTTGCACCCTGTCGAAGTTGGAAATAAAATTCATCGTGCAACTCATAGTTGCGCCTAATTCGGCAGTTACAAAATGCTGATGTGTCAGCTGAGTATGCAGAAACAAACCCCTTTTGATAATAAGTTTGCAAACTAACTTAAACGCGAAATAGTTTTTAAAACAAGCCATAAGAGAAAATTTGTCCATATATAAATATATATGAGCACCCCAAATAGTGAGCACCTCATTTGCCTCCTTATATAAACCAAACATTTATATTAGAATAAGTGAGTGAGAGGTGAGAGAATGAGTGGAGGGAGAGAAAAATGGAATATGTTGTGGAAATCAAGGGGCATTTAGGAGTGTCATTGAACGCTCGCCAATATATTTATACACACACACACACCAAGATTCGAAAACTCGGTTTCAATTTCGATCATTTGAAAATTTATTAGTTTCAGACGGTTTCAGTAATTTCGGCGAATTCGATTTTTGTTTCGGTTTCGGTTCAAAAATCAAACTTTTATATTTTTTTGGGACGAATTTTAGTTCGGAGCTTGTTTTCGAAACAATTTTTCGTTTGAGACTTGTTTGGAAACTTATTACCAAACAGGATTGGTTTATGCCCAGTCAGCATTTTTGAAACTGAACTCCGTGGGCGCAACTCATAGTTGCGCCCAAAAAATAAATAAATAAATAAATAAATAAAGAAGGGCGCCCAATATTTATATAAAAAAAGGCATGTGGACTTTTGTCCTTAACCATGCATGTCTCTTGTGGTGCAACTACGAGTTGTGCCACCGCAGACCTTTTTTTTTTTTTTTTTGGCCTTATGAAAATATGTGGCTTAGCCACTCTTGTAAAAAAAAAAAAAAATGGGCACAACTATGAGTTATGCCCAGACGAGGTAGTTACAAAAATGCTGACTAGGCTGCTGACTGGGCATAAGCCAGCCTTGTTTGGTAATAAGTTTCAAAATCAGTCCTAAACGTGAAATTGTTTCGTAAACAAGCTACGAATGAAAATTTGTCCTATTTTTTTTAACAAGTTATTGATAAATGTTGCAACACAGTTCAATATTCAGCCTATTCAGAAATGTTGCAAGCCTAGGCCACGTTAAATAGTTCCCCAAAGCTAAACAATAAACAAATTAGTGAGCCAGGCCCATCAATATAAGCCAAGCCCATCATTTACATAAAGCCTAAGCCACGTTTCTCGTCCACCCAGTTTCTTATTTCTCATAAATAAATCGAAGGAGGGAAACTGAAAATTGGGCGGAAATAAAACATCGAACTGGAAAAAAAAATTTGAAAACAAAGACAACCCTTGTTTACCTCGCCGCAGTCTAGAAGCGGAAGATCGAAGATGAATTTGGAGCTTGCGGTTCTGGAAGTTGCTCTGCTGAGTTCGATTATGCTGGAAGTTGAAGATCGAAGATGAGCTGAGTTCGATTTGCGATTAAGCACGGTAATTTACTCCTCGATTATGTTTAGTTTGATCTGCGGTTTTTTTTTTTTTTTTAACTTCTGCTCTGGCCGAGACGGGATTTTGCCCTAATCTCGTCCCGGCGCTGGCCGGAATTGAGTCGAGATGGCCGGAATCTCGTGATTCCGGCCGGAACCTCATACTATGATATACACACACACAACACCCATTCGTTAGGTAGTAAAACTTGACTCATTGTTTTTTTGACAATACGCAGATTACGATAAATTTCAAAATGAAATTAAATACTGTAATTTACACACCTAATCATAAGCATCTAGACTATTGTGCAACATGACCAAAAGACAATAATATTTGTTTTTCAATAACATTTAACTACAATAAATAAACAAATAGGTGAGTATGAAGTATTCTCGAGCAAGGTTTTCAAAATAAGATTCAAATCGTAAAACTCAAATTATGAATCGAAAAGGGATTTAAATCGTAAATCGTGGATTAAAAAAAACATACATTTTAAAATTTGCACTCACTTTGAAATTAATTTTGATGATTAAACTTCTACATTTAAATTTAAAACATCATTCTCTCTTGTTCCAATTTTAGTTTGTTTTTAAATGATTAAAATTGGAATTATAGACCCAAATAAGTATATTGAATATATTAATTTGAATGGAATGATATTTCTAAAGTGCGATATTAGCTTGGTTTGAATCGAAATATAGATCGAATCGTAAATGGATAGATTCGATTTAAAATGGGATTCAAATCGTAGGATTTGAAGATTTTTAACAATAATTAATAAGTATATTACCATGAAAGCTTTGCTCTGCATGTCTTAAGCAGGGAGATTTTTTGCTGTTTTTGCTAATTAGTAAAAAGGTCAAATGGATTATCTAGAAAACCAATGAAATATATATTACGATAACTTTCATTAGTGACATAGAAAAATGTGAATCATAATTCTACATGACTAATAAAAAAAATATAAGGAAACTTTTATTAGAACTAATAAGCTGACATTCCAAGCATTGGTGTTGATTTTGGCAAAGATTTGAGCAAAATAAACACTGGAGCTCATTCAAGCAAAAGCATTTTTTAATCTTAAGAAATAAACAAACTGTGAATTTTGAGGAATTTTGATGACATGAAAATTGGAAAAAAGAGAATTATTTTTGGTGGAGCTCTACTTGTGTCTATGTGGAAAATATATACTTTTGTGGTAGCAATGCAAAGTTATGTCAAAATTACAAAGAAATCCTAGTTTTCCATTTATGGATTTAAAAGAATAAAGGAGCAAAAGAGAGGATGATTGAATCTTAGTTTAACCTAATTAGATTTTGACATGGCTCACCGGTACTAAAGTGCTAACCAAAAAATAAAGTACATAGGACAGACCAAAGAGCCAACTATTTTTGCAGTTGTGATCATTGAGAAGGATGTAGTGATGGTTTGAGGTATGGTAAGAATATTATATATTATGTTTGTTTTTGTATGAATGAATAATCAACATTAGATGTAAAAACAGATGGTATGTAAATGATAATACTTTGTGATACAAACATGCCAAATAAGTCAGTATTGGATATATAGATTTTGGTTGGATTCAAAAGGATGAATACTAGAGGATGCTAATTGAATACAAAAAAATATTTTTTATTATGGAAAAAAGGAACAGATATGAGTATTTATACAGAAAATGGTTGTATGAAAAATATGAATTCAAGATTAGAATATGATTATTCAAGCCAGTCATCCTTGATCAAAACAATGTAGAAACCAGGACATCAGGGTAATCAACACATTCATATTGAGAAACTGGAACTCATTACTGGAATAATTACTATTAAACTGATGCAATATCAACACTGATAAATGAAAATAAAATCATGGAAACCACACAGTGAGCAAGTATATGAAAAATAACTTCTGTGTTCAAAACCAAATAATGAAAAATATGATGCCAATGGTCATTACTCATATATACAGTAACACAGTTATAAGCTATAGCTTATCTAAATAAAAAGTCTAGCACAATTCAAAATGCAAAATGAAGTAACCAAGGAGAAAAAATACACATAATATGAAAGAGAGAGAAAAAATTTAATACTAATCGTACTACTTGAAACAAGGTATATTCACACGAAATGTAGACCAAATTTGAATAATCTGATACCACAAACTTAAAGAAGCAAATGCTACTGAAAGTTAATTGAAGATTAATCTTATCTTATTCATTAATTAATACTTGAAACCAGGCTAGCAATTAAAATTCGAAACTCAATTGTACTTACATTGCCATGGTTAGAAAAATGCCAAAAATTCGGCTAATTTAGTGTTATAAAAAAGGTAGAACACACCAAGTATAATTCTTATGTAAACTAAAATAGTGGAATGGAGAGAAACTCTTCCATAAAAATTATGGCAATCATATTATCCCTAACCATAGTGGAAGAAATACGATCAATACCCAAATAAGAAACATGTAATTGGGACATGACGATTTACCCAGATGATAGTTGTTCGCTTGTAGGCTGAGCAAGCACAGGATAGCCAACGGAAAAAAGTGTTAGAGAAGATGTTAAATGGTCGAGCTTGACGTTAAGAACAACATTCGGAGATACTCTCCTTCAATAATCAGCAGTGCACCATTTGGTAGTTGGAGTTCAAATTTCACCTAGGCCCACAAATTGAAATTAGAGCTACGTAAAATGTGATTTGGTTTGTTCCCTGTACGCATTGTTCCTTGATGCTTTTGCGCAGACAACTTCTGTAAAAGGACAACAACATGTGCTTTCCTTAAAATAGAAGACTCATAAACATAAATCATTCTTGTTATCCTATTAAAATTACTCCAGTAACCCTAGATATAAGAAATCAATTTGTATAGTCACAAACACCTAAAGAGCATGCTTTAATTCTTTTTAATAAATTAGAAAATATGGACATAAAACGTTATCATTGTTGATACCATATACGATAAAAAAAAATATGACAATAAAGAATATGTTGCTATGACTCTAGATATTAGTCCAGCGGAAAACTGAACTAATATTCTTTACGATATTTTATAAATGGCATTTCCACTAGGTGTACTAAAATAGGACTAAGATCATATTCAAATAGCTTACATGCATGATGAAGCTTTGTTAAGATGCATTCATAAGATATGACCAAGTTTCAAAGGATTAGGTAACAACGAAGAGGTGAATCCGTCCAAGCAAAATGGGTAAATATACCCCTTCTAATTACTTGTTGTAAATACACATGGTCTTGTACACACACATCATATCAAACTTCATTAAGCAATAAAAACTCTAGTACTATTTGTAATGCTATAATCTAGTGCACTGAATCCGTCATACTTAAATGAAATCTAGCATCCAAACATAACATCGATTCAAATGAAATTCGTTGCATGAACAAAAAATAACTATTTGGATATCGAAATGAGCGAAAACTAAAATCATATAAAGGGGAATATAAATTTCTAAAGTAACTCTACACAAAATCTTTTAAGCACCAAGATATTGATCAATAGAAACTCTAACGCTATTGCAGAGAACCATAAGCTGACACGTAGAATCATTCATTTCAAATTAAACTCATTGTCTAGACTCTAAACAAAAAAGATAGTATAAATATTGAAGTGAATGAAATTTTGAACCAAATAACAGGGAAAAGGAGAATCCAAAAACAATTTTACACCAAAACTTTAAACAATCAAAAGATTGTATTTATCTTAAACCAAATCAGCACACAATAGAAGTAAAAATAATAAATAGTCAAATGCTCAGCAGAGTTAAATTTAAAAACAGTTGTAAAAAAATTAATCTTAGGCGGAACTCGTAAATAGTAAATCTGCAGTCAATATTGGTAATGAAAAATTAAGAAATGTGTAACTGCAAAATACCTTATAATCAAGAGGATCTGCAAAAGTAAAATGATAAATTACGAAGAGAAATTAAACTGGATAAAAAGTGATTTTTTTTCCCAGTCATCATCATTAAAAAAGTAAAATAAAAACTGCACCCGGTTCAAAGTGCATATCAATCAGTAGATAACTCTTACTATCAATAATATACTAATCCTTTTTTGATCAACCAAGCCAATGAGATGAAATTTGAAATGGCTCTTACATAGACACAGATGGAGGCAGACATCATAGGTAGAGGGAGAAATAAAAATACTTACAGCAGGAGAGGATTTGACACAATGGAGATCAGTCTGCATTTGGTACATGTATCCGTTTCCACGTAATACATTATTTGATAAATGGTAAATGGTCTTCACTACAATCTATAGTTATAGTGTGAACCCGTATTAATACGTGTGATATTACTTTAGGTTTTTGACGAAATTTTGTATAATCAGTTAGCTTAAATAATCAGTAATAAAAACCTCTTTATGGTGAATGGTCTTCATTACTCTAAGGGTAAATTCAGTATACCTAATTTGACTATGTTAACCTTAGATGGTTGTTTTTTGATCATACCATATTGCAAAGAAATATTTCATCAAAAATGTATATTAATAAAGCACATGATTTCGCACACGTAGATCAGAGATTTTGTTCCTGTAAATATACATTACCGTATTTTACCATGTAGTTATAAAAGTTAAAAGATAAGATTGAAATAAAGTTAAAATAATTTCACACACCTCTGAGAAAAAAATAACCAACCCACCAGTAAAATGTAGTGTAGCACATATGTGTGGAGTACAACAACAAAAAACTTGCTTCCAATAGTAAAACTTATAAATGGAATTTTGGACATTCAAAGCTTCAAATTTAAGAACTCTAATTATACATGAGCATACAAAGATGCATCCATTAAGCATATGCATAACAAATTTGAGCATTCTTGTTGACCTCATTTAATTTTTTTATTGCTATATATTAGTCGGTAAGTTTGCAAATGCTACTACTTTTTTCATACTTTATTATTGCGATAATATCTGTACACTTTATAATTTAATGCACATTATTATTTTCTACATATATGAGGCTTAGTATGTATGAAAAAGCATTAAAAGAGTGCATGCTATTTTGGCATGTTGTAATAACCCGCAAAATGTGAGCCAGTTTGAAATTTTTATTTTGGCAATTTTAGCGAATTTTGTATATTTAAAATGAATTATTTTAAATAATATCGACGAAAAATTTATTTTGAATAGAATTCGAACGTATATATTATACGCGTCGTCGTTAGAATATAAATATTTATATATAATTATAAATAGAATTGAAAATGGCGCGGTAGTTCGATAATTCGATTTCAAACTTCAATTGAATGTACCGGGAGCAAAACAATCCGGATTTTAGTGAAACCAAAAACATTAGGATCTAATTGACGATATCTTTCCAACGAAGTTAACAAACTGAGATTTCACTTTATAATTGATAAGATATGTCCAGTTGAAAATTCTGAATAGTCGCTATGGAATTCAGGCCCTTAAAAATGGACATTTTGCAAATGACCTCGGATTTCGACGAAACCAGTTTTGTTGGGTCCGGGATGTGAAGTTATTGCTAGATTCCAAATTTCATAATTTTTCGAATCAATATGTGAGCGTGGCAAAGGAAAACGCGTTTGACCAGTTTCAGTTGATTTTAATCGACTGGAAATTGACCATTTTTCTAACGGTCTCAGAATTCAACGAAACTAGTTTTGTTAGGACCGTATCGTCAATACGAAGTTAGAAAATATTTTTTCTGGAATTTTTCTAGTTAGTATGTGGCCCCGGTGATTTGAAATGTACGTTTAAAATTCAAAATATAGATTTAAATGTAAGTTCAATGGAAACTGATTGTAACGATCGAATCAGCTTGCGATACATATCCCATTGTGTTCGGAATGGGGGTTAAACGCTATGGGCGACAGGCGGTGGACCTCGTATCGAGGTCGTATGTAAAAGTCAACCCTTATTACCAAAATTAAATAAATAATTAATAAAAAAATATATTTTAATTCCCCCTTCCCTCCTTTATCTCCTTCTGGCCCCCCCTTTAACGTTTCATTTCGATCCAACAATTAAAAAAAAAAAAGAGAAAAGAGGGCGGAGCCCTAAAGGGCTCGACGGAGGACCGTTCGCCCATCGCCAGTGGTCCTGGCGCCGCCACCAGGAGGCCGACCTCCCCCTCTCCCACTTCGACGCGACGAAGACTCCCCTCCCTCTCCTCCACTTGCTCCGTCCTCTCGCCGAACTCGCGGAAAAACCCTTGAACCCCGTCGGCACCCCCCCAAGGTCGAAGCACCATTCGAACGCCCCTCCCCTGCTGCGACAACCACCCCGCCTCTGACGCGACCCCCACCGCCGACGATCGCTGCTTGTCCTCTCCCCTCCGGCGTGAGTTAACAGAAAAGAAGGTAATTTAGTTAATTTATTAATTGATGTTGATTAAAAATTGATGTTGATTAAAAACCGATTTTAGGAATTTTATAAAACTGATTTTAGGAATTTTATAAAACTGATTTTAGGAATTTTATAAAACTGATTTTAGGAATTTTATAAAACTGATTTTATGTTAATTTTAAAACTGATTTGAAAAAGGTATTTAAAACTTTAAATAGAAAAAGGTTAAAACTTTAAATAGAAAGTATAAATTTGAAATGATTTTTAAATATAAAAATTAGCATTGTTGAAAATATATCTATATCGCAAGGTTTTGAAAATATATGGGAATGTTTTAAAAATAGAAAAATATGATTTTTATATATTGAACTTCGATAGAAAAATATGATTTTTATATATTGAACTTCGATAGAAAAATATGATTTTTATATATTGAACTTCGATAGAAAAATATGATTTTTATATATTGAACTTCGATAGAAAAATATGATTTTTATATATGGACTTCGATAGAAAAATATGATTTTTATATATGAACTTCGAAGTAAAAATTCGATTTTTATATATTGAATAGCGAAGTAAAAATTCGATTTTTATATATTGAATAGCGAACTAAAAATTCGATTTTTATATATTGAATAACGAAGTCAAAATTCGATTTTTAAATATATGAAGTGTTTATAAAAATATGACTTTTTAAATTGAAAGAGAATAAATAAAAATGTGATTTTTATTTTAAGGTCATCAAAATATAAAAATGTAATTTTTATATATATAGTGACTACGGGCAACGAAGATGACGAAGATGCGATGAAGATGAAGATTTCTATCAAAAAAAGAGTCGTGGTATTGGATAGCTTTCGGTGAGAACTTCTCACTCAAAATTTCTCTTTTGCTAGTTATATATATATATATATATATATATATATATATATATACTAGGATGCAGACGGTGCTTAGTAGCACCCGACACAATCGTCCACAGACTTGTTTGTTTGGCTGTTTGGTGATTGATTGCGATATTGGTTTGAATGTGGTTTGTGGTGTGAAAAATCGAATCGATAAATTGGTTAGGATTAGACGTGCGCCGTTATAAGGCGAAGGAGTAAGGCTAGGTTAGACTCTTACTCCAAATTTTGTGGTTTGCATCACGAATTGATTTGATTGATGTGTGAATGGCGTGGGCCTTGTCCCGTTTCTAGTATCGTGCCGTTATGCCGCCGAAATTTTCTAAAATGTGTCAGGAAAATAAAAATATCATTTTATAGAATAAATGAATTGAATAGAAATTCATAGGTTGAAATAAAATGTTTTATCGTTAAAAATATAATTTTTAACGTGAATGTGAATAAATGAATAGTTATAAACAAATCGGCCGATTTGTTTGTATATACACTGATTTGACTGATATTGATTGGGTCGATAAATTTCACACATCGCCCAACTGCACAAATAAAATCTGTGTTTGATTGTTTGAAACCCCACACGGGTGTTGGGATGAAATTTGTAGTTCACTCATCCTGATTGATTAAATATGTCGATCGATTGATTGACAGGCTGTTATAAGCGTTAGATATCTATATTTGATGCTTATACAGTGTAGTGCACTTTGGTTGATGGTTGATTATTTTTCAATGCTATTATACATGTGTTGTATGGAAATCCATATAATTAATTTTATATGGTAATTGATTGGGCCTCATTCCAGTTTTAAAATAGAAATATTTGAAATAGAAATATTCGAAATGGAATATTTGAAAATATCAATATATGAAGCCGTGTTGATTAGATTGACGCCATTTTGACGTGAACGATATTTATATCGATTTTATTCATTATAAAATGAATTGAAAGTGATTTCGAAATGAAATGAATTGAAAACGATTTCGAAATGAAATGAATTGAAAACGATTTCGAAATGAATTGAATTGAAAACGATTTCGAAATGAATTGAATTGAAAACGATTTCGAAATGAAATGAATTGAAAACGATTTCGAAATGAATTGAATTGAAAACGATTTCGAAATGAAATGAATTGAAAACGATTTCGACATGAATTGAATTGAAAACGATTTCGAAATGAATTGAAAACGAATTCAAATTGAATTGAAAGCAAATTGAAATGAATTCAAATTGAATTGAAATTTGAATTGAAATTTGAATTGAATAAAAACGAATCTATAGAGAAGAATTCAATTTTGATTTGAATTGAAAAGGAAGTTGAAATTGCTTTTGAAACGAATTTCAAAACTATTTATATAATTCGTTTTAAATAGAAATCGACGAAATATATATTATATATATAATATAATGGCCTGAATAGAACGCGCCGCGCCGCGGCAGTTCTGAATTTCGACCATTTATTTCAAACGGACATTACGGGAGATCCGACCGTCGGATTCTCCTAAAACCGGAACCGTTGGGTTCGTATCGAAAAGAGCTTTCTAATGAATGTTAGAAATTTGAAATCTAACGGTTGGATTTGGAATTATGTCCAAATCAAATTCGAAAAAGGTCGCTGTAAGTGCAGTTCGATGGCCATTGGTGGAAATCGACTGTACGGGCCTTGATAAAATTATTAAAAATAGTAATAATTTGTGTAAAATCATAAGAAATGATTTAGAAAGGATTGGGATGAAAAACTCCATATTTGAAAGGATAAAAATAGATTTTTATCGAAATGAACTAGTTTTGAACTAGAATTATAATTCTATTTATTTTTAAATAAATAAATTGAATTTGAAAAGGGTTTTGAAAATAACCAAAATTTCCAATGATTGCATTGGAATGGATTTGAATCGAAATTGTCTTCGGAATATTTCGATGTTGGATTTCGTGATTATACAAATGTTGTTATGGAAATTTGAAAGATATATATATATCGTTATTTCCAATGCGATATTTGTTAGTCGTAGAATTTGATATTGAATATAAGCCGATATATTTTCTATTCAGAGCCTTGTATTGAATATCAAATGTGATTTGGGTTTGTCGTGAATGGTGTCTTCACTAACACTGTTCTTGAACCCAGTTGAGAAAAGATTAAATCTTTTTATTTAGATTTAATGAAGTGTACCAATTAAATAATATTTAATTGGAATTGAATTGATATTGATTTTTGGGTTTATCGTGGACAGTGTTTTTTAAATAACACTCGTTCTTTAACCCGATAATTAATGAAGGTGATTTTGGGTTTATTGTGAACTGTGTTTTTAAATGACACGGATTCTTTAACCCAGTCACAGATTAAAACTAAGTGGAGTTTTAATGAATCTTTAATTAGATTGAAATGATCGAAAATGGAGTATCACCAGTTTTGCTCCAGGCGGTAGTTAAATCTTTAGTTAGATTTGAACGTGAAATGGTAATTGAATTTACCGACAACACCGTGGTGTTAGATATGAAGTATAACCAGTTTTACTTCATGGGATGAATAGGTTGGGATTGGGAAATTAAAACAAATGATTACTTCGGTAAGGTTCGCTAATCCCGACAAGTTTGAATTGAGATTCAAAGATAGAATAAAGAATAAATTCAAGGAATTTATCTTGGATAAAATTAATGGGAACCTTTTCCTATGAATGTGAAATTTAGAAACTAACTGTCGGTTAGCCAAGCAGAAGGGTTTTCTGGATATTGATCTGATGTTGGTTTCGGCCTTCGGGGTTAATATTTGGGGGATTATTCTCTTGATTAATTTACGGTTAGTGACTAATGAATTGGAATGAGGCGTATGTTGTATTTGTGTAACACTTTTATAATATATACGCGAGTTATTCAGAAAGACCGGGTTTATCCCATTCTGAATAACTGATTCGACGTGGTGTCGAAGATGAAGACGGTGGTCGAAGACCAGAAGTCTTCACGTCGTTTGGGTGATAACTGATGATCTTGATTGGGCTGTACACCCAAGAAGATGGAAACAGTTGGTGATCGTCCAGACGTACTTGGAGATCGATGGATATGCGAGGTACTAGGTGCCTCCGGTTTCGTTCAGACCCAGAACGGACTTGTAAATGGATTGTGTGTCTGACATTGGATTTTAGTCCGTGCGATTGATCTCTATTAAATATATATCTGTTTGGCGGCGGAGAATTTATTCTCTTGCTTAACGCCCTTCTCTGAGACGTACGAGCTCAGGGGTTATATATTGGTGGATATCAAACGCATGGAGTGAATTGCCTGTGTGGCATGCCTAAGTGGCAATTGATCGAGGCTTCTGTTGAAAAGCAAAGTCTTGTGGTGATGATCAAAGCACGACCTTTGTGGTGTAGCTTTGTGTAACGTTTGCTTCGCGAGTTTCGCACCCGGTATGAACCAAAAACGGGAGAGGACGTCAGGGAGGGCATGCGTTTCTTTCTAGCTAGAAGTGGCGTCAGTGGTTTTACACGCCCTGACGAGTTTGACTTATGTGGTTGTTGCTGTTGCGAGGCGCCTCGGTTATATCGGTTTCGGCCGAATGCATTCTGGTCGGCTGACGGACCAGACTTACACCCCATAGGGTGGGGAGACGTAGTGTTCAGGCATAATAATCCACATCGGTGGACCGGCCCTGAGGATCCAAGGCTTGCCTGCGCGCTTGCCTGAGACACATGCTAGAGCGTCTCGAATCGGTTGAGGACTATCTTTTGCCTCGGTTCATAGACGGAAATCCAATTTCCAAATACGTGACTTTGCGGTTTTAGTTGTAATCCTATATATGGCGACATAGTGGGATGGGGCGCTCATGCCGCCTATGATTGATACTTATGATTTGAAGTTGTTTTATACACTATGCACTTATAATAGTATCAAATGATTTGTTTTAAACGTATCAAGCATTCTTTGGCTGTTATAAGGGAAAACCCTATCCCCCGGCTTGCGTTGCATTGTGTGATAGGACCTGGGTCTTATAACAGCTTCATTTTTCTTTATTTAGCATTGCGCTGTTTGTTTTATGCACTGGTATTCTTGGGAGGAAACCCGTTCCGTGTTATACGGCGTGGTCCCTTGATTTACCTAACTTTTAAAATAAAGATTAATAACTGTTTTAGTTCTCACACCAGTCCCATGACTGACCAGGAGTTTATTGTTTTAACCTAAACTCTGGGTGCCCTTAATTTCGACACGGGCAGCTAGTAGTTTTGGTTTTGCAGATTTATATTCACAGGATCCTGGTTTACAGCTGGAACGATATCCGGAAAGCTTTGTATCCGTATATCTCTTCTAGTTGTGTATTGTATTATTTTCCGCTGCGAGGTATTTAAATGTAATTTAAATCTCTGATATTTCTGTGTAATATTCTTTTATACTCTGCATATTCTTGTAATCTGGTGCATTGTTGTAATATACAATGAAACGTTCTTCTGTATGTGTTCTGTTGTGGTTTGTTCTCGAACTATCCGACACTTTCCTTTACGGGGAAGTTGCGGGTCTTTACACGTGGTATCAGAGCTTTGGTTTACAAAGCTAGAGAACAAGGCACAGTAGAACCATACGAAAGAATTCATCAGATATTGGATTAGTAATATCCAATTAGAATGACTCGTTAGAGATGAGATCAGTATTATCCTAGAACGAGTGTGAAGAGTATATTTTTGAAAATGAAAACAATTTTTTTGTTTTGAAAATTTAAATCAATTATTCGTATTTGATTATTTATTTATATTGAGTTGGACAATCCAGTATATATAGGTTTTGCGTATATGTCTGATCCGCGTGTATTTAAAGTTTTAATATATTGGGTAGATATAGAATCACATTCTAGTTGCCCGGGGATGATTCTGATAATGCTGCAGCGTTACCAGTATTTATTTTCGAGTGACGAAGGTGTGATATCTATATATTTCCATTAGGCTGGTGTGAGAACCAAAATTAGATAGGGCTTATTGTTGTGATTTGGCATCAAAAACATGATTTTTTGTGTATGTATCAAAGTTATGGATTTGAAACTCTAATTCACTAATTGATTGATGTTTGTGTGGTTTGTTTAATTGTTTGATAATTTTGAACTATTATGCCTAATTGTATCAAATATTGAATTGTATTGAAGATTGGTTGCATTTGCTTGCATATACATATATATCATTGAACAGGTCATAGCAAGGAGGCTAGAGCAGAGAATAAAATTTGTTTGCCCGACAAATAGGTACATGTTTACTACATAATTTCCTGTTTTGTTTGGGTGATGATGATTTTATGAGCCTATTGGCTAGCCGCTTGGCTTTTTCTTTTTCTTTTTGAGATCTGAAGGACCGGGGAAGCTATTTGAAATTCCCCGATGCTCCCATTGCCGGGGAGGTTATGGCGAAATTTTTCGAAAATTTAGGGTGTTAGCCAAATTTTTGAAATTTTGAAAATTCTCAGAAACTGAAAAGTTGGAGAATGAAAGCCAGATCGAACGTAGTGTTGATTAATCAAACCACTTTCGACTTTGTTTCTTTTCGGGGACGAAAAGTTTTAAGTGGGGGAGATTGTAATAACCCGCAAAATGTGAGCCAGTTTGAAATTTTTATTTTGGCAATTTTAGCGAATTTTGTATATTTAAAATGAATTATTTTAAATAATATCGACGAGAAATTTATTTTGAATAGAATTCGAACGTATATATTATACGCGTCGTCGTTAGAATATAAATATTTATATATAATTATAAATAGAATTGAAAATGGCGCGTTAGTTCGATAATTCGATTTCAAACTTCAATTGAATGTACCGGGAGCAAAACAATCCGGATTTTAGTGAAACCAAAAACATTAGGATCTAATTGACGATATCTTTCCAACGAAGTTAACAAACTGAGATTTCACTTTATAATTGATAAGATATGTCCAGTTGAAAATTCTGAATAGTCGCTATGGAATTCAGGCCCTTAAAAATGGACATTTTGCAAATGACCTCGGATTTCGACGAAACCAGTTTTGTTGGGTCCGGGATGTGAAGTTATTGCTAGATTCCAAATTTCATAATTTTTCGAATCAATATGTGAGCGTGGCAAAGGAAAACGCGTTTGACCAGTTTCAGTTGATTTTAATCGACTGGAAATTGACCATTTTTCTAACGGTCTTAGAATTCAACGAAACTAGTTTTGTTAGGACCGTATCGTCAATACGAAGTTAGAAAATATTTTTTCTGGAATTTTTCTAGTTAGTATGTGGCCTCGGTGATTTGAAATGTACGTTTAAAATTCAAAATATAGATTTAAATGTAAGTTCAATGGAAACTGATTGTAACGATCGAATCAGCTTGCGATACATATCCCATTGTGTTCGGAATGGGGGTTAAACGCTATGGGCGACAGGCGGTGGACCTCGTATCGAGGTCGTATGTAAAAGTCAACCCTTATTACCAAAATTAAATAAATAATTAATAAAAAAAATATTTTAATTCCCCCTTCCCTCCTTTATCTCCTTCTGGCCCCCCCTTTAACGTTTCATTTCGATCCAACAATAAAAAAAAAAAAAAAGAGAAAAGAGGGCGGAGCCCTAAAGGGCTCGACGGAGGACCGTTCGCCCATCGCCAGTGGTCCTGGCGCCGCCACCAGGAGGCCGACCTCCCCCTCTCCCACTTCGACGCGACGAAGACTCCCCTCCCTCTCCTCCACTTGCTCCGTCCTCTCGCCGAACTCGCGGAAAAACCCTTGAACCCCGTCGGCACCCCCCCCAAGGTCGAAGCACCATTCGAACGCCCCTCCCCTGCTGCGACAACCACCCCGCCTCTGACGCGACCCCCACCGTCGACGATCGCTGCTTTTCCTCTCCCCTCCGGCGTGAGTTAACAGAAAAGAAGGTAATTTAGTTAATTTATTAATTGATGTTGATTAAAAATTGATGTTGATTAAAAACCGCTTTTAGGAATTTTATAAAACTGATTTTAGGAATTTTATAAAACTGATTTTAGGAATTTTATAAAACTGATTTTATGTTAATTTTAAAACTGATTTGAAAAAGGTATTTAAAACTTTAAATAGAAAAAGGTTAAAACTTTAAATAGAAAAAGGTTAAAACTTTAAATAGAAAGTATAAATTTGAAATGATTTTTAAATATAAAAATTAGCATTGTTGAAAATATATCTATATCGCAAGGTTTTGAAAATATATGGGAATGTTTTAAAAATAGAAAAATATGATTTTTATATATTGAACTTCGATAGAAAATTATGATTTTTATATATTGAACTTCGATAGAAAAATATGATTTTTATATATTGAACTTCGATAGAAAAATATGATTTTTATATATTGAACTTCGATAGAAAAATATGATTTTTATATATTGAACTTCGATAGAAAAATATGATTTTTATATATTGAACTTCGATAGAAATATATTGAACTTCGATAGAAAAATATGATTTTTATATATGGAACTTCGATAGAAAAATATGATTTTTATATATGAACTTCGAAGTAAAAATTCGATTTTTATATATTGAATAGCGAAGTAAAAATTCGATTTTTATATATTGAATAGCGAACTAAAAATTCGATTTTTATATATTGAATAACGAAATCAAAATTCGATTTTTAAATATATGAAGTGTTTATAAAAATATGACTTTTTAAATTGAAAGAGAATAAATAAAAATGTGATTTTTATTTTAAGGTCATCAAAATATAAAAATGTAATTTTTATATATATAGTGACTACGGGCAACGAAGATGACGAAGATGCGATGAAGATGAAGATTTCTATCAAAAGAAGAGTCGTGGTATTGGATAGCTTTCGGTGAGAACTTCTCACTCAAAATTTCTCTTTTGCTAGTTATATATATATATATATATATATATATATATATACTAGGATGCAGACGGTGCTTAGTAGCACCCGACACAATCGTCCACAGACCATGGACTTGTTTGTTTGGCTGTTTGGTGATTGATTGCGATATTGGTTTGAATGTGGTTTGTGGTGTGAAAAATCGAATCGATAAATTGGTTAGGATTAGACGTGCGCCGTTATAAGGCGAAGGAGTAAGGCTAGGTTAGACTCTTACTCCAAATTTTGTGGTTTGCATCACGAATTGATTTGATTGATGTGTGAATGGCGTGGGCCTTGTCCCGTTTCTAGTATCGTGCCGTTATGCCGCCGAAATTTTCTAAAATGTGTCAGGAAAATAAAAATATCATTTTATAGAATAAATGAATTGAATAGAAATTCATAGGTTGAAATAAAATGTTTTATCGTTAAAAATATAATTTTTAACGTGAATGTGAATAAATGAATAGTTATAAACAAATCGGCCGATTTGTTTGTATATACACTGATTTGACTGATATTGATTGGGTCGATAAATTTCACACATCGCCCAACTGCACAAATAAAATCTGTGTTTGATTGTTTGAAACCCCACACGGGTGTTGGGATGAAATTTGTAGTTCACTCATCCTGATTGATTAAATATGTCGATCGATTGATTGACAGGCTGTTATAAGCGTTAGATATCTATATTTGATGCTTATACAGTGTAGTGCACTTTGGTTGATGGTTGATTATTTTTCAATGCTATTATACATGTGTTGTATGGAAATCCATATAATTAATTTTATATGGTAATTGATTGGGCCTCATTCCAGTTTTAAAATAGAAATATTTGAAATAGAAATATTCGAAATGGAATATTTGAAAATATCAATATATGAAGCCGTGTTGATTAGATTGACGCCATTTTGACGTGAACGATATTTATATCGATTTTATTCATTATAAAATGAATTGAAAGTGATTTCGAAATGAAATGAATTGAAAAAGATTTCGAAATGAAATGAATTGAAAACGATTTCGAAATGAATTGAATTGAAAACGATTTCGAAATGAAATGAATTGAAAACGATTTCGAAATGAATTGAATTGAAAACGATTTCGAAATGAAATGAATTGAAAACGATTTCGACATGAATTGAATTGAAAACGATTTCGAAATGAGTTGAAAACGAATTCAAATTGAATTGAAAGCAAATTGAAATGAATTCAAATTGAATTGAAATTTGAATTGAATAGAAACGAATTTATAGAGAAGAATTCAATTTTGATTTGAATTGAAAAGGAAGTTGAAATTGCTTTTGAAACGAATTTCAAAACTATTTATATAATTCGTTTTAAATAGAAATCGACGAAATATATATTATATATATAATATAATGGCCTGAATAGAACGCGCCGCGCCGCGGCAGTTCGTGAATTTCGACCATTTATTTCAAACGGACATTACGGGAGATCCGACCGTCGGATTCTCCTAAAACCGGAACCGTTGGGTTCGTATCGAAAAGAGCTTTCTAATGAATGTTAGAAATTTGAAATCTAACGGTTGGATTTGGAATTATGTCCAAATCAAATTCGAAAAAGGTCGCTGTAAGTGCAGTTCGATGGCCATTGGTGGAAATCGACTGTACGGGCCTTGATAAAATTATTAAAAATAGTAATAATTTGTGTAAAATCATAAGAAATGATTTAGAAAGGATTGGGATGAAAAACTCCATATTTGAAAGGATAAAAATAGATTTTTATCGAAATGAACTAGTTTTGAACTAGAATTATAATTCTATTTATTTTTAAATAAATAAATTGAATTTGAAAAGGGTTTTGAAAATAACCAAAATTTCCAATGATTGCATTGGAATGGATTTGAATCGAAATTGTCTTCGGAATATTTCGATGTTGGATTTCGTGATTATACAAATGTTGTTATGGAAATTTGAAAGATATATATATATCGTTATTTCCAATGCGATATTTGTTAGTCGTAGAATTTGATATTGAATATAAGCCGATATATTTTCTATTCAGAGCCTTGTATTGAATATCAAATGTGATTTGGGTTTGTCGTGAATGGTGTCTTCACTAACACTGTTCTTGAACCCAGTTGAGAAAAGATTAAATCTTTTTATTTAGATTTAATGAAGTGTACCAATTAAATAATATTTAATTGGAATTGAATTGATATTGTTTTTTGGGTTTATCGTGGACAGTGTTTTTTAAATAACACTCGTTCTTTAACCCGATAATTAATGAAGGTGATTTTGAGTTTATTGTGAACTGTGTTTTTAAATGACACGGATTCTTTAACCCAGTCACAGATTAAAACTAAGTGGAGTTTTAATGAATCTTTAATTAGATTGAAATGATCGAAAATGGAGTATCACCAGTTTTGCTCCAGGCGGTAGTTAAATCTTTAGTTAGATTTGAACGTGAAATGGTAATTGAATTTACCGACAACACCGTGGTGTTAGATATGAAGTATAATCAGTTTTACTTCATGGGATGAATAGGTTGGGATTGGGAAATTAAAACAAATGATTACTTCGGTAAGGTTCGCTAATCCCGACAAGTTTGAATTGAGATTCAAAGATAGAATAAAGAATAAATTCAAGGAATTTATCTTGGATAAAATTAATGGGAACCTTTTCCTATGAATGTGAAATTTAGAAACTAACTGTTGGTTAGCCAAGCAGAAGGGTTTTCTGGATATTGATCTGATGTTGGTTTCGGCCTTCGGGGTTAATATTTGGGGGATTATTCTCTTGATTAATTTACGGTTAGTGACTAATGAATTGGAATGAGGCGTATGTTGTGTTTGTGTAACACTTTTATAATATATACGCGAGTTATTCAGAAAGACCGGGTTTATCCCATTCTGAATAACTGATTCGACGTGGTGTCGAAGATGAAGACGGTGGTCGAAGACCAGAAGTCTTCACGTCGTTTGGGTGATAACTGATGATCTTGATTGGGCTGTACACCCAAGAAGATGGAAACAGTTGGTGATCGTCCAGACGTACTTGGAGATCGATGGATATGCGAGGTACTAGGTGCCTCCGGTTTCGTTCAGACCCAGAACGGACTTGTAAATGGACTGTGTGTCTGACATTGGATTTTAGTCCGTGCGATTGATCTCTATTAAATATATATCTGTTTGGCGGCGGAGAATTTATTCTCTTGCTTAACGCCCTTCTCTGAGACGTACGAGCTCAGGGGTTATATATTGATGGATATCAAACGCATGGAGTGAATTGCCTGTGTGGCATGCCTAAGTGGCAATTGATCGAGGCTTCTGTTGAAAAGCAAAGTCTTGTGGTGATGATCAAAGCACGGCCTTTGTGGTGTAGCTTTGTGTAACGTTTGCTTCGCGAGTTTCGCACCCGGTATGAACCAAAAACGGGAGAGGACGTCAGGGAGGGCATGTGTTTCTTTCTAGCTAGAAGTGGCGTCAGTGGTTTTACACGCCCTGACGAGTTTGACTTATGTGGTTGTTGCTGTTGCGAGGCGCCTCGGTTATATCGGTTTCGGCCGAATGCATTCTGGTCGGCTGACGGACCAGACTTACACCCCATAGGGTGGGGAGACGTAGTGTTCAGGCATAATAATCCACATCGGTGGACCGGCCCTGAGGATCCAAGGCTTGCCTGCGCGCTTGCCTGAGACACGGGCTAGAGCGTCTCGAATCGGTTGAGGACTATCTTTTGCCTCGGTTCATAGACGGAAATCCAATTTCCAAATACGTGACTTTGCGGTTTTAGTTATAATCCTATATATGGCGACATAGTGGGATGGGGCGCTCATGCCGCCTATGATTGATACTTATGATTTGAAGTTGTTTTATACACTATGCACTTATAATAGTATCAAATGATTTGTTTTAAACGTATCAAGCATTCTTTGGCTGTTATAAGGGAAAACCCTATCCCCCGGCTTGCGTTGCATTGTGTGATAGGACCTGAGTCTTATAACAGCTTCATTTTTCTTTATTTAGCATTGCGCTGTTTGTTTTATGCACTGGTATTCTTGGGAGGAAACCCGTTCCGTGTTATACGGCGTGGTCCCTTGATTTACCTAACTTTTAAAATAAAGATTAATAACTGTTTTAGTTCTCACACCAGTCCCATGACTGACCTGGAGTTTATTGTTTTAACCTAAACTCTGGGTGCCCTTAATTTCGACACGGGCAGCTAGTAGTTTTGGTTTTGCAGATTTATATTCACAGGATCCTGGTTTACAGCTGGAACGATATCCGGAAAGCTTTGTATCCGTATATCTCTTCTAGTTGTGTATTGTATTATTTTCCGCTGCGAGGTATTTAAATGTAATTTAAATCTCTGATATTTCTGTGTAATATTCTTTTATACTCTGCATATTCTTGTAATCTGGTGCATTGTTGTAATATACAATGAAACGTTCTTCTGTATGTGTTCTGTTGTGGTTTGTTCTCGAACTATCCGACACTTTCCTTTACGGGGAAGTTGCGGGTCTTTACACATGTGGTGATGAGCTAATTACCTTGAGCTAGTACACTATATAATATATATGATCATATTTCCTGCATACCATGTTCTTATTTCCTACATGCGTAAATATGGATATTCCCAACTTAAAATCAGTAATCTTAAAATGAAAACTGTGCGCTTAGTCTCCATACCATGTTCAATCCTTAAATAAAGGTTTAATATCTACCAATACAAATGCAACAATTTAAACAAATAAAACGCAAAATAGTTCCCCATAGAATGAATTGTGGTGCTCTATTTCAGAAAGCATGCATCCAAATAGCAAGTGCACTAAATTACTCGTCGACACAGCCGCAACGTACGACATAGAAGCATTAAATTTGCAGAATAAATCCATACCTTGATGGGAATATATTTTGAAGATAACTTTAAGTTTACTGCATTGATGCCACAAACACATCATCCAACTTTAAAAGCAAGCACTACTAACATATGAGTTGATCTAGCAAAACAACGATCGAGGCCCTTGGACAGGGAAAGTATTGTAAATACACACATGGCACCACAACTAATGCAGCAAAGTGAGGAATGAAGACTCTAATGGAAGGGAACAACTACAACCACGTGTATGTGTGTGTGTATTCTAAACAGACATGTCCGAAAATTTATCCCTTAGAATGGGTCGAAGTAAGTAATAGTGACAAATTATATTATCCCAATAAATCCAAATACCTGTTTGACACTGAATAGTTTAATTATTTTGAAATAAACAGTAAGAGAATATCACGACCGTACGTTTGTTAGCTAAATGGGAACAAAAGGAAGACATGATATGAAACGTTTTACAATGGAAGGAAAAAACCAACACTGCATAGTTTTATAATTGATCATAAAATGCTGGTATGATGCTTACTAGCATTGACCATAGTGTAGTTCGAAACAATCGAATGTTTACCAAATAACACATGAAAAAATAGTATACAATAGTACAATAGCAGGACAGGTTGTACCAAACGTATACGTTTATCTACTTTTCTGTCCATCAGAAGCAAACGATGAATGGTTTAGCTGCACTTCAAAATTTAAAATATCTGAAATTTATTCGATTAAAATATAAAACGGTTTCAAATAATTAAATTCATCAAAAATAAATAATTATTATTGTTCAAATTCAATATAGAATTTACATTGATCGACTAAATTGTTTTAATTCAGTGTTAACTCTGAATTCAATTATTATCGTTTCGTATTACGATGCCTGATATATTCAATATTAATTCGTATATCGATTATTGAATCGATAAATTCAATATAAAAATTCATTTATAATTCCAATTAAATATTTAAAATTAATTTAAATATTCATTATCTAACAGCTAAAAATCCGGGACGTTACATGGGCCATCGTCGTTGCCGTGATGAGGAATTTCAGTCGAGCGTTGGTATTGTTTCGTGAAATAATATACAGGATGGAATAGAAGAAGACGCTGGCCTTGGGTTTATTTCGAGATGCATCAGCCTATTTTAATGTAATTAAGGTGATACCAGTAACTTAGTAATTTAATTTAAATACTTATTAAGGAATGTTAGGCTAATTAAATCATGTTTGAATGGTGCAGTTCTATAAAGCAAGGGTGCGTACAGGATGTGCCACGAGGCGTGTCCCCGAATTTCAAGGAATGTGTGCGGTTGGGTGCAGGGAAAAGGGTGCAGCAAGGACAAATAGGTAATTTTTTAAATCAGTTTCAATCCTTACCCAGATCGATTAACATGGTCGATTCTCTTCTTCGTCATTCAAATCTTCTGCGCCACGATCCATAACTCCATCGTTCAAATCTTCAATTCGTTCATCGTTGGTTGTCGTCGCTCTTCTTCGTCGATCCTCCCTAATTTGACGCATCTTTTTTTTTATGTTGAGCGGTTTCTTCATCAATCCTCCCTAATCGCCACGAGCCCTAATTTGATGCTCCTTTTTTTTGTATTGACCTTTTTTAAGCTGAGGCACCCATACGTATAGGTACGCATCTTTTTTGAACGGTTTAAAGATTTGAACGTATTATGTTACCATAGCCCTACTTTGAAGATTTCAACGAATTTGAAGATTTGAACGGTTTTTTTTAACTGACGCATCTTTTTTTTAATTTGCTAGAGGTTTGTTTCAGTTGAGATATTTTGAGGTACTGATCAATTTATATATATAATATATTTTTAATATTTTAATATTTGTCATATCCTTCCGCATCCGAATCCTCATATTTTTTAATTTTCCGAATGTCCGTATCCCTGTACCGCTCACCTGCATCCCCACACCCGCACCTATGCTTCCTAGGTGCAGTTGAATACAACAGTGTGGTATTGGGTTTAGAAGAAAAGGAAGTGCAGAAGAAACCAAGACAGTTCGGCCTGGGTTACAAACGTTGTGCCTAGTCAAACGTTGTAAATCAAACTAATGTGTGGTTAATTAATTAATTTAATTACTGTTAATTGATGCAGTTATAAACAAGAGGATTGGAGTAGAAGTCTGACAGGAAACATGGTGTAGATAAACACGAAAGTCGGCTATTTGGAGGATTTCAATTGGGTATTTCTTGATTTGCGGGTGATGGAGGTGGACGGTTCGATTGGATATTTGAAGGAAGAACGGAGGATGGCGGTTCGATTGGCAGTGACATTGCTGTTGCAGGTGGACAGTGGCGTAAGCTATGGCTGGTTGAACGGATGTGGGTCAAGACATGATTTCAGGCGATCGAGGCAGAGCTTGGGTCGGGCACTCAGGGCGGTGGCTCGCCGTGGAAGGGGCAAGGTGGGCAAGGGGCAAGGTGGGAAAGGGGCAAGGTAATTAAATAATTAAGAGTTTGGTTAAGTAAATTAATATTATATATATAATTGTTAACTTGTAATCATTATATCTTTTTCATACATATTCAGATCGCACGAAACTGGATCTGTTGGGATCGCAGAGATGAAGGCTATGTGATCGAGCTGGTTCAGAAAAATTTGAAGACGACTGGAACTTTATGTAATTTCAAACGTATGTTTGAAATTATATAAAACGATGCGCGAATCGCCGATCAAAACAAACTATGAGTTAACTCTCACTTTCTGGAATTCTATGATGTGGTTAAATTCATAATAATTATAATTTATTATCGATAATATAAATTGGATGTTTGGATGTCTTGGATGCTTATTGATTGTTTAATGATTGTCGGCATTTATATTTATGTCAACTTGAATGATTTAGATTAAAATAATTATCTCATATGCAGTAATTAAATATTATTATGAGCTGTGTTGCAGGGAAGAGCAGGTTGGAAGGATCCAACCGGATTCCTCAATTATTGTGTATACTGTTTGTTTCCATATTGTTTATATATGAACTGTTTGACCTCATTGACGTTAATTTTTGAAATAATAAGCATGTTCGATTTACATATGATGTGAAATCTCATTACAATAGGAAATATTACTATAATTTCTATTTTAACATGATAATGCGGTTTTAAAGAAAAATCGAACTCATGGTTTAGTTGCTATTATCTTTATAATCGTAATATGTTATGTACAATTTGTAAAATTAAAATTAGAAACATATATTATGATACAGTTTCACATGTATTACATGTAAGTTACAATATTTAATGGAAATAATATCTCACGATAACACAGTCAAATTACAACAAACATTTTCATCAAAATATTAGAAATTGATTTACAATTTTACAAATATAATAAAACCTAACATTAAAAATATTCTATATAACAAAGTTCAATTATGCGCTCTTGCTATCAAATCATAGAAAAGGGTTTGTCTATGTAGTATAACAAATAAGAATTATCAAAATTTGCATACAAAGATAAATATCTCATACGCACACAGATTAGGAGTATAGTATGGAAGAATAAGTTTTAAAACTACTATATTTTCTCACTATAATATAATATGAAGCTAGCAAGTGGAAAATATTATTCCCCTTCGGCTCAAACTAAGTTCTTAAAAAAATTGCTAGTTCCTTAACCAAGTGAAAAAAAAATGATAATAAAAATAAATTATTACTTTAAATCCAATATTTTGGTTTTGTTATAATTTTACTAGTATGAATTACTACGTGGAGCGAGTGATATAAAACAGTAGTAATTCCCAAGAAAATATGACTCATGTGGAATTACCTGTACTTTATTAGCTAAAAGAAACAAAGTAAGCTTAATGCTATAGAAAGAAATCATTTAAGTACTAACATGTTGCATTGAAACTGAAGTAAGGGAAGAGTTGCATGGTATTGATTTAACTATTGAGAAAGGAAGGTTACAAAAATAGTCCAGCTAAAGGAAAGACGAAAAATATAGATCTCACTTCACATGATCGATAATCTACTACGGTGTTGAGTAAAATAAGCAAGCCCGAGAAAACCCAAACGCTAGCAGTTTGAATAAAATTGAGATAAATGAACAATTGGGTCATATTGGTGAGATAAGTTCGAAGTTGCAAAAAAGGTGCACGGTACTAAACCACACATTGTTGAGAACATGTAAAAAACTTGCAATCGAGAATACCCATACCCATTCTATATGTGATGGGTCTTCCTATAATACAGATGGAAATAATATATGAAACATTAATTTTCTTCAAACTACTCTAAACCACACATTGCTCACAATATTGTCTTCTATATTAAAAAAAATCCCTGAAAATGTGTCCTATTCAGAAATAAGCATATTAATATCTATTCAAATGCTCATTAAGCTTAGGTAACAAACACTTCTGATAGCTAAACTAATATTATAATAATTATTCACCAAGATTCATAATTTCATGAATGACACACTGTAGTTAATGGGGTGAACTTATTACTGAATATATTAACTAATTTGATTAAAAAAATGATCAAATTACATGCGCAGAAAAGAAAATGATCTAATTAAAAAAATTCACTATATTTCATCGTAATGGCTAAAAGCTTTCACACATTTAATACACTTGCTGGGAATATGTAAAAACTTGGAATTGAGAATACCTATTCTATGTATGATAACCGTTCCCCTACTACAGATGGAAGTAACATATTTAACATTAATTTTCTTCTATTACTCTAAACCGCACATTGTCTACAATTTTTTAGCCACGCTCATATGATTGTTCAAATGGTTAAGAAACTTCTAATCATATAAGCATTTAAACTTACTATTGTTACATTAATAATAAATGATATGATTCTAATCAATAAAATCATATATTTTATTAGGTCACTATTTTATTCATATAATGCTTATATGATTAAAATCATAATTTGTGTTAAATATAATGCTTATATGACAAAATAGAATTACTCCAAAAACTTTAATTTTATCAATAGGGTGCGTGAATTGATTTTAAATGGTAAGCCTTAACATGTTTGAAGAACCAATAACCCTTATTCTGACGGAATGGAAATAAATAAGTTTTTTATTTAATAGAAAATATAATTATTGACCGACTGCAATAAGCTCAAGAAAGATGATGCAATAGGGTAAGTTATGGCAAATGCAATTAAGTAGGCTAACCTACAAGGCATCCATATGATGTAGCGAGAGGCAGTAAAAAGAAACCAAATTAATTGCAGCACGCCATTAAAATAGAAAAAGTAAGGAAGATGGAGAAGGAGATGTCGTAAGACCTGGCAGCAAAAACAACTGAACCATGAAATAAATAAGTTATCAAAAAATTAATTTAAACAAAGTGCACATTTTTTCCATTTAGTCTGTAAAATATTTTTTTACAATTCATAAATTTATGCCTAAACTAAATGATGAAAAGAATAATTAACTAAATTTAGGTTTAAACTTTCAGTTAAGAGTAAAATCCTTGGTTTTTCATTTCTTTTACTCTTTATGTTAAAGCACCAATTGCATCCATCCCAGAATTAGCATCAGTCAAAAATTATTCAATTATGAAATCACAATAGAAGATAAATTAAATAGTAATAATAATAATAATCTACCACTTGAATTAAATCACGATGTGAAAAAGTATAAGTTCAAAAGTCGTAAAATAAATAAAGTCCACACAAAGGCTAAGGGTTAGAACGTGATGTTACTATAAATTTCACAGCACACTCTGTCTGAAATGAAATTATTTGTAATTTAAAACTATTATTAAATCAAGAAAATGATCGGGCAATCAGAACTGCTTAGACCATAAACATACTAACACAGTATAATTGAATTATAATTTGATGTGAAAGAAAGTATTGGCCAACATAGATTTTAGCAAACCCCAATTCGACATAAAATCCATCATCATAACAGTACTGAAGGGGAAAAACCATAACTGAAAATTAGAAAGAATACCTAATGAACGAAAACAACATTTGTTTCTTTCATTCTCTGAAATGGTATCGCAAACGATGGGGCTAAAATCGACCAAGTTAGCTCTTTCCACTTCACGGCGGCGTATGTCCTGAAGATGGTGTGGCCCGATGAAAGGCTGACGAAGAAGAAAAAGGAAGGAGCAAGGGTACATTCAAAGAGAAGTAGGTGCGAAATGTGGGAGGGGGAAACAACACGAAAGGTGCAGAGAGGAGAATCGAAAGTAGGAGATGGAAAACGAAGGAACGTGAAACATGTGATTTGGGAAAAAGAGAGACGCTTGAGTAAACAGTGTCATACGTGTTGTCATGATGACATGAAGCCAAATTGGGGAGGGGAGCAACAAAAAACAACTCATCTTTAATGATATATTATAGATTTATTTCCCTTAATCCTTATAATTTTATTAGGTGGTGTCTGGCGCAACGGTAAGCTTACCCGGCTGGTAATCTGAAGTGCATAGGTTCAAGTCTCGAGCTCTTCACATAATGTGAGGGAAAGACTGTGCACACTAACTGACATTGTTGTTAAAAATCTTAAAATCATACGATTTGAATCTCGTTTAAAATCGAATCAATCCCTTTACGATTTGCTCTATATTTCGATTCAAACCTAGCTAATACCACACTTAGAAATATCATTCCATTCAAATTAATATATTCAATATACTTATTTAGGTCTATAATTCCAATTTTAATCATTTAAAAACAAATTAAAATTGGAACAAGAGAGAAAATGATGTTTTAGATTTAAATGTAAAAGTTTGATCATCAAAATTAATTTCAAAGTGAATGCAAACTTTAAAATGAATGTTTTTTTGAATCCACGATTTACGATTTAAATCCCATTTCGATTCATAGTTTGAGTTTTACGATTTACGATTTGAATATTATTTTGAAAACCTTGCTAACTGACCACCCCAAAGCCCGGAAAGCCGTGAGAATAGTACCAGAACGGGAGACTGATCTGGGAAGTCCTCGCGCTTGAGTACGGGGGCCTTTGGCACTAGGTATCCACCTATTAATTTTGTTCCCATCATTCTATTTTCACACATCTTATATTTATGTACTTCCATTCTTTAAATTTGCATCCTCTTATTTCTCCTATCCCTTTTTTTCCTTTATTATTTCTCTTCGAAATCAACTGAGTCCATGTATATATTTCTCTTTTTATTCTTGCCTGCCTGTTGAATAGATTCCTTAAATTATGAAATTTTAATATTCCATGTTTTGAAATTTAAGAAGTCATAAACTTTCGATAATTAGCATTAAACAATTAATCATGCATTCATTTCTTTTCGTTTATTTTCATTCTTTTTGTGATTTACTTTTGAAATTTGAATGAAAAATAAGTATTGTCACCTCAGCCCTAATTAGCCAATTTATTTCCCTTGTAACCTATATATATAAAGAGAAATAAATCATGAATCTTTCTCAATTGCCTTCCTCATTCTTTTCTCCACTCTCTGTAATTATCTTATATAAAATTTTGATCTTCTTCCTCTTCACAAAAAAAACTAAACCTAAATTCTTTCTACCTTCATCAGCCTCTTCTTCCCTAAAAAAATTCATGGTATCCTCTTCTTATGTTTTTGTCCGTCCTCAAAAAGAAAGAAAAGTTTTTCAAGTTCAAATTCGCTGCTTAGGATTGGTCGTTGTTTGTATTTGTTTCTTATCTTCATCATATCCATGCAAGGTGATGATTTACTTTATGCAAGTTTTCCAACGTCAATGCAAATTGAAATATAATAGTTGATACTTTGTTTGTTGTTAATGCCATGTTCTTTGGTTGCCTTTTGTTGTTGCCTCTTTGCTGTCCAATTTCATATTATCATTGTCTTTGTCACCATATTAATGCTAATGTTAATAATGTTGTCTTGATGTATCTCTCATACCATATTATGTAAATTGAAGTACGCATGTTGATATACTCACCTTGCCTTGTTGCATAAATTTGAAATACGTTAGCATGCATGTTTTCTTTGTTTTATTAAAACAAGTCATGCCTTGCTGTGTTGCTTTGATTTCAGACAAAATTTTATGATGACCATGATTTCTTGACCGTTTGGACACATATTTGAATGTTTAGAAACTGCTTATACAAGTTAGGATTAACTATTATATTTTAATGTTTTATTGAAGTTGATTTATTTAAATAAAGTTAATCCTGACTCGAGTGGTTTTGTGTTTTGCATAAACGCTCGGGTCAGACCGAGTGCTGCAGCTCAAAGGTTTCAGCTATCGAAGTTAGCAACAAGTGAAGATGCATACACACTTATTTGACAAAATTTGTATAATTTATTTTATTTTAAAGCTATGTATTTTTCCGTTGTGTAAGTTATTGTATAAATCTGATATTTTGCATAAAAAATTATTTCGCTGCAAGAAATTGAAAAATGCATCGAACAAACAAGTAACAAATCATTAAGTAACAATAAAACCTAAATAAACATTAAGCAATGCATTAGCGCATCAAGAAGCAACTTTTCCGTTACCCTTTCCCAATGTTATATACCTCCTTATGAGCTCTAAAGTTGCCTCTTCATATACTATCATGATATCAGTCAATGGATCTAATGTGCCTGATAAAATGCAATTCGACATTATGCTCCATTTATTAAAGAAATTATCCTGCCAATAGTGATGACTAAATGAAGGTACCGAGCTCGAGAAACACCCACCTTATATGTGCTTTTCAAGCGTTTAAAATCGGACTGCTTCACAAATAACTATTACCAAATCTCCTATTTCAGGAGACCGATATTTTTTTCATAATGAAAATTCTAAATGACAAGATAGAGATTTGTTGGGTCGGGACCTTTCATTTTATTGTACTTTAATTGGTCATAACTTGCTCCAAAACCGGACTAATTCTTCGTCGTTTCCCACTAGTTCAATCCAGTTCTTTAATGGTTTTTTATTGTCTTTTTCAACATTCGCTTTTGCAAGAGCAATAGTCATATCATTTAATGGTTTTGAGTTAACTGCAATTATATATAAATCTGAAAATCTTATTCTTATTTTGACCCATGTTTCAACATAAGAATAAGATTTTCAGATTTATATCTAGTTGCGGTTAACTCAAAACCATAAGATGATACGGTTATTGCTCTTGCACAAAAAAATACTGAAAAAGACAATAAAAACCATTAAAAAACTAGATTGAACTAGTGAAAAATGACGAAGGGTTAGTGTTTAAGGACAGCGAAAAGTTCGGTTTTGGAGGAAGTTATGACCAATTAAGGTATAATAAAATGAAAGGTCTTGACCGAACAAATATCTATTTTGACATTCATAAATTTAATTATGAAAAAAAAAATCGGTAACCTAAAAGAGGAGATTTGCTATTTGGGAAGCAGTCCGATTTCGAACGCTTGAAAAGCACATTATAAGGAGGGTGTTTCTCAAGCTCGGTACCTTCATTTAGTCATCATTATCGGCGGGATAATTTCTTTCACAGCTGGAGCAAAATGTCGATTTGCATTTTATTAGCCACATTAGATCCATTGACTGATACTATGATAGGAGATGAAGAGGCAACTTTAGAGCGTATAAAGAGGCATCTAGTATTGGGAAAGGGTAATGTAAAAATTATTTCTACTTCCTATGCGTTCTATATCTAACATCAAAGGTCACAACTGAACAAGGATGCAAATCAAAACAAAAACACTTGAAGCTTCACACAAATCCAACAATTAGTTAGCCATTATTAATGATACCAAACCAATAATCCTTACATTTATTTTTTTGATGTACTTATCATGCATAAATGTGAAATATCTGCTAACAGAGAATAGAAACATATATCCGCTTGGTTATCGATAATTATTATTGAAATGTCCAGGGGACGTTGAAGGTAGTACAAGCGTATTCTTAACTCAACCTTTCATACACATATTGGCTCAACTCAACCTTTCATACACATGTTGGCTCTACCCGATAATTCTGACTCAACGGTCACTGCACTAACAAGGAATTCGATTAGCATAATTATTTTGATCTAAATGCAAATAAGCCATTGCGATAAGTTTATGTCTATATGCTTGATTTGATCATAACTATCCCTGCTAAATTTTATTCTGTAATGGTTTACCTTTGTAATATTATTCTTGGTTTGGTGTCCAATGAAACTCGATGATTAGTTGTGCACTATCATGTCATACTATTGTTAAATTATGCTCTTATGTAATTTCAATGCCACATCATATACCCACACCTAATTGGAGATATATTATATATTCACTAGGCTTGAAAGGAAAAAATAAGGGTGAAACCGGAAATTGCGAACAACTTCCTATCTACAAATTGTGCCTCTTTATGAATGGTTGTAAAATAGTATGTATTACCTAACTACGAATTAAAAATAAATAACTAACATTAAAATAATGCTGAAGTAAAAAATCATGTGGTAAAATGCATATGTAACTTGAATACTTCTCCTTCGTGTAGCACCATCTTCCTCGTCGATAATACAAGGTCAATCATCTTCTGCTACGTGATCCACCTATAAAAAACATAATGATTTACAAAGGATTAGAACATCACATTAAATATAACACTACTTTGTAACAACCATATACAAATAAAATAGAAATGCAAAGACCAAGTACAATAGGAAATAAAATTATTTTGATACACGCTAAAATGTCAATCTTAGACCAGATTATTTTTTTTACCATCTAACAACACATTTTATGGTATATATGAACATGCATAAAATAAAATTCAATAATAAAATATGCTTATAACATACCAAAATATCATTACAACCCTCCCTTATGTAACTTTCATCCCTATTATCTACTTCTCTATCTTCAAGCTATGACCCATTCAATGGTTTACTAGTTGACTCTGCATCCTCATCGTATTTTTCCAAATCATGAAACCCTCTAGAAGGCACTGAAGAACTACCTTCTCTAGAGAAGAAAACTTGAACCGCTTATGTTTTTAAGATAAACGAGTCGCTTGCAAACTGATTTTGGAACTGATGCAAATTGATCAATGTAAATCCATCTTCAATTTTGACTCCACGATACATATTTGCCCAATCACATTTAAACAAGGCAACTCGAAATTGACGATAATCCAATAAGAAAATTTCATGCAAAACCCCATAATATATTACTTTTACAATAGACCCATCTACACAAACAATACTTGCCTCAATGGAAACAACACTGTTTTGTGTAGCCTTCTCAAAGTCTTTCGTATGAAAACGTGGACCATTAACAATATAACCAAAATAAGAAATTATTTGCGAACGAGGTCTATATGAAAGCCATTTTATTATATTGCTGACATTGGATATACGTCTATCATCTCTAACCTGGACAAGTACAATATATTAAATAAAGATTTATGTTGATCTATTCCTTTCATCATTAATAATTTTTTAAGATATAACTATTAACCTTTTTTTCAAACCAGAAACTAAAAGTCTTTGATTGCAATTTTGACAGTTCCAAATCGTCTCGTGTAAGATGAGGATGCAAACATTTTAGCTCTTCTTTGTGCATTATGCATACATAAATGTAATTAAAGATCTAATTTATTTTGTAGATCATAGTTAAGTTGGACTTATATTTACTCTATATACGGCTCTACTTCTTCCGTATTAAACAAAACGTATCGATGAGCAGTACTAATCACCTCCTCATTGACTGTAATAGATTTTCCTTTGGAAATAGGACGCCCCTCAAGTATAAAATCATTTTGTTCCACTTCATTCCGGTTTTTCCTCTCTCCAATCTATAATGCACTTTAATATATCCAGAGTAATATTTCATACATTCTTCGGCAACATAGCGCTCAACAATGCACCCTTCAGGTCGTGCTTGATTTTTAACATACCCTTTTAATATTTTCATAAACCTATAACCAAAATGCATAAACAAGTTATTTTCATAACTATACATACTTTTAACCATCAAGTATTTATAATAAATATTACCTCTCAAATGGATACATCCATTGATATTGGACCGGCCCACAAATTCTTGCTTCTCTTCCTAAATGTATTGTTAAGTGAATCACGATATCAAAAAAGGAAGGGGGAAAGAACCTCTCTAGATCATATAGTGTTAATGCAACTTGATACTCTGTTAATTCTAGTTTACCCCTATCAAGCACACTTTGGCATATGTCATTATAAAATGAACATAGTCGTAGTAGTGCATTCGTTATCCCTGTAGGTAGAAGTCCTCTTAATGCAACAAACAATAGTTGTTGCATCAAAAAATGATAATCATGAGACTTAAGGTTTGAAATCTTGTCTTCTTTTGCAAAACATTTTCCAATATTTGAGCTATATCCATTCTGCACTTTCATGTTCTTCATTATACTATAAAAGATCTCCTTTTCGTGATCAGATAAGGTGCACTGTGTGGCTGGGAGCAATACTTTATTTCCAATGTTTGTAGGATGCAATTTTTTTTTAATTCCCATTGCTTCTAGATCTTGGCGTGATTTGAGGCCATCTTTTGATTTTCCTTTGATATTAAGCAATGTACCAATAATACTTTCACCAATATTTTTCTCAATATGCATCACATCTAGATTATGCCGCAAAGGAAGTGCTTAAAAATTGACAAAACACAAATAATTAAGTACTAAGTAGCAAACATGAATAGAAAACGAAAAGCAATGTGTTTCTAATTAAATTTTATCTTCCAACAAGTTAAAGAAAATGGACCACTTCTTCCATATTTTACATCCTTTTTTCATCACAGTTTTCCTTTTCCTTTCACCTTTCTCTTTGTCTTTTAATTTTTTCCCCAATCATTACTAATATCTTGAACATCATCAAAGATTTGAACACCAGTTTGTATTTGAGGCCTTTGTGTATTCTCTATGGTTCCATCAAATAACAAGGAATTGTCTATGACCCATGTATGGACAATTTTTACTAAATGGTAACCATACCGAGCAGGTATTGACACAACAAATAGGACATGTTCTCTTACCTTTTACAGTGCAACCTGCTAAAATTCAATAAGCTGGAAAATCGTTGTTGTCCACATAAGAATAGCATGTAATTTAAATTCACTAAATTGTAAGCGTCGTACACTTTCACCCCCTTTATCCCACAATTTTTTTAAATCTTCAATAAGTGGTTGAAAGTATACACTAATGTCATTTCCCGGTTGTCGTGGCCCAGGAATTAACAAAGATAGCATCATTTTATCTTTGTGCATACAAAGCCATAGAGGAAAGTTGTAAGCAACAAGAAACACTGGTCAACAACTATATCGATAATTTCAATCACTAAAAGGGTTAAAGCCATCAGAAGCAGGGCCAAGCCTTAAATTTCGTGGGTTGGAAGCAAAAGAATGATACATTCTATCAATCATAGCCCACCGAGAAGAATCCATTAGATAATGTAATTTATCATCTTCACTCTTATGACTACTATGTCATCTTAGTTGTTCTGATGTTTCTGGGGATGCAAACATTTTTTTTCAGTCTTGGTATCAGTAGGAAGTATCTCAAAACCTTCATACATATTTAGTTGTGTTTCCCATCTTCAATAGTCTTGTTTTTTTTCAGCGGGACTTACCATACTTAGGACAGAAATCCCTGTTTGCAAGCTCTTTTCTAAATAAACAACAATCATTTACACATGCATGTATATGCTTATAGCCTAAACCAAATGACTTAAGCAACTTCTTTGTTGCATATGTAGAATCGGGAAGCATGTTTTCTTTAGGCAATATATCCTTACGAAGTTTAAGAAGCTCTGTAAAAGATGTGTCTGATATACCATTTCGCGCTTTGTGCTTGAAAATAAGTACTGTAGAAGACAACTTTGTGTGGCTTGCACAGCCATGATACAAAGGAATTTCGGCAGTCTCCATCATTTCCTTAATACCTTCCCCATGTCTTTCTTCAACATTGGATTCTACCTCCTCGTCATAGATTTGCGCATCAACATACATTCTATAAATTCAGTCTCAGTTTTATTTTGTGATGCCTACATCATAGGTTGGGTCTATTCCAAAAACAAATCAAGTGTGACACAGCATCCCTTGATGTTTGCCAAATTAGATTTCTACAATTACGACATGGGCATCTAACTTTTTTGTGATTTCCTTCACTTGCAGCATGCCCGTACACAAAATTTTCAACAGCTTGCATATATTCGCTTGTCATTCTACAAAACAAAAAATGTATTAATACTCATTCTTAAATACGTATAGTGTGATGCTAGGGCACCTTGTTTTCTTCTTGCTAATACAATAAAATTTATACTACATGCTTCCTAACACCAAACTCATTCTTGAATACTTATATTTATTTATGATGGCATTAGGAAGTACATAAAATTTATTGTGCTTATTATTTTTATTCGTGGTATTAGTAAGAGGAAAATGATGTGCCCTTAGTATGATCACATTACTTATAACTATGGAAGTAATAGCCAAAATGATGAAACTTTGGTAGGTTAACCACGCTTTGTCCATCTTGGTAAAACACCTCTAATTTTCGGACCTACTGGAAAGAATTATGCTCAACATTATTGTACAGCTTGGTTATATGTAGCCATCTTGGTAGATTACCCCTCTTATGTTACAAATATTAACTTATATTTGTTAAAATTTTATATCTCAAATGATCATATATGGTTCAACAGTTCATTAATGAATTGGTTAAACTTAGCAATAAAGTTGATAGTGCTCTGAAATTCATTGTGCTATTATTTATGTATGAGGCTCAAACATGAACATGCTCGTTAGAAGCATTCCAACAAAGACAACGTTAACATGCATCCTAACTTTAATAAGTTTCTTTGTAAGTGGCTTAGTCAAGATTACACCCAATGTTCTTAAGGGGTTTTTAGGCACAAAGACAAATTAACAAAAAAATTATCCATAAGGACAGGAGGCTAAAATTTTAACCATAAAGATAAATTTTAGTGTAAAGGGAGGAATTCGGGGGTCCACTATCATTTCATACTTTACACTAAAAATTTGAAAAACTTACTTAGAATTAGAATTAGATAGAATTTGAAAATAGAAATTTGAAATCAGAATATAAAAAACGTAATTTGAATTTGAACCTAGAGTGCTATTCAGAGTCCTACATAAACTAGACTCTATTACTATATTTATCTTGAACTCTTGAAATCTTGATTACTCATGAGTCTTGAATCTCCTCTGAAATTTGAATCTATTGAATCTCCAAATTCTAAAACTGTATAGTCTTCAGTATTAATTCTTGTATACAAATGCTGCATATATGTATATATATTCTAGATAGAGATGTTAGTATATATTTTATAATCAATTAATATTGAAATAAGGTTGTTGTCATCAAAACTCTTTTTTCCAACACCATCGATTACTTAATACCTAATAAGGGTGCGTCCAATGATTATAGCCTGCACTCCTAAAGACAAATTCGAAAGGAAAGGGGGGCGAGTCTTAACTACTTAATACGCCTAAAAGTTAATACCTAACCTCAGTCAGGGCTTCACAATGCTAAATGGCTTATGGTAATGGACGTCTCACATTGACCTACCTTTCTATATTGTTGGTAGCTGGTTTGTTCGGAAAAACTTCTACTACAATATGAGTTTAACCTTATACTCTTGTGTCATTGAAAATGAAGTAAAGGTCGTTCATACACACATAAGGACGAATATATATAAAAAAATGACGAGGACATTTTATTTGAATAACTTAATTTCTAAGCGATTAGTATATATTTTTAATATGTGGGTTACATAATATCAACAATGCATTTATTGGCGCATGTAAAATGACGCACTAACTGCGAGAAATGTCAACCAACACATATTATAGAATTACAAGTCTCTTCCCTATGATCTACAGTACAACAAAAAAATATCCAACGTACGGTTTAAAGATGAAAGTAGGGCAATAAAACCATATACCACAATAAGACGTGTATCCTTGGATTTTCAATTAATTCAACGAACAAAATGTACTCATTTGCAAATCGTTTATATGATTCCATTCTAATTTCATTCCACTTACTTATGTTATTTTGTAAGATTTATGTGTAAAAATATAGGAATTGGACTACATGTGATTTATTGCACTCAAATCCATTATTTAAACAAGCATTTGAACTATGTATAATGTATTATCCCTATATCTCCTATTTCACATGAGTTCTAGGGTATTAAATAGACAGAAGGAAAGTGAAACATATTAGATTTGCAAGATATTTGAAATTGAACATAAAATCCCTTTTAAATTACATAAACATAATAGATTGAAACTTCCATTTTATTTAAAATTTTGACCAGTTTTTACTCGGTTTACATGTATAATATAATCCCTTTAGGCCGTACACAATCCTGATTTAAACTAAAAAATAAAAAGGAAACTATAAAATTTCCATTCATAGCCTTTGGAGATTGAAGTTGTATCCAATATGGAATCCCATTTTGGAATTTGCTGCCTAAGAGTCGAATCCAGGTCTCATCTTTTTTTTATTTACATATGTATACTTAAGGAAGACTTGTATACAAATATAAATGTTAGATCAAGAATTGTAGAAAAAAAGAAAAAAGAAAAAAAAGAATAACTTTTCTATGAACTTGGATCAAAAGAAAGAGGTATAATTAGGGAATGTAGCCATATGAATTTTGATTTGGAGTAGGGGTCTAAGTCTTATTTATAGATGTTAGAACTAATAGGAACCATTATATTCATCCAATAAATTTGAACCATTCATAGCATCAGCGTCCCAAGGCTTTAACCTAGAAAACCCTTGTTGTCATCCACAAACACACATATAGAGGTTGACCTTCCCTCTTGGAGTGATCGACCTAATGGTCAACCTTCATGATAGAGGGTGGTCTACCGCCCTCTTAGCCTGGGTGTATATAATACTATTGCACGTGTTGTATTCAACTGGTTATTAATAGTAATAAATTGCTTATTAATAATTTAACATTGCCCCCTGCTTATATATATATATATATATATATATATATATATGAGTAAATTTTCCACCATTTTAAAAAGAAAAGATCGTTGTAGTAGAACATCATGAAATATCATAAAATATTTTATTTATGTTTCGTTTGGATCCATGTATTGTGTATTGCAAAGCAAATGCCAGATAAATTTAATAATGCTATAAAAACAACTAAATCTCATATTCCAACAGAAAATGCACCAGCTAGAATTACAATCCCAAAAGAACCAATAGCAGAAAATGAATCTAAAGTAAAACAAAAGTGGAAGACTAATTGGTTCAAAAGATTAGACGTCTAGAAAAAGAAAGTCTAACGAAAAAAACATCAATTGATAAACCTCCCGAAGAGGTTATAAATGATCCAAAATATAATGTAGATGAAACTCTCAGTTCTCTTAAAATTAGGAAAGGAACTATTATCCCAAAAGTAAAAATAGAAGCTTCCAAAAATATTATGGTACCTAAAAATAATGAGATCTTAATATTTTATACGAATAATAGAGAAATGTGAGGTCGGACTAAAATAGTAATTGGTAAGTATTTACATTCGTAGTAGCTATTGAAACAACCGAAGGTCATGATTATAACGAGAATAATGATACTGATACAACTAGTATAAATGAATGTTGAAAAGAAGACATCATTGACTAAAGTGGAAAGATGTTATTCAAGTTGAGCTAGATTTACTTCAAAAACAAGGTATATTTGAACCGATAGATAAAACATCAGAATATACTAAACTAGTGGGTTATAAATGCGGTTTCGCTACAAATCGAAATGATAAAGTTGAAATTGTGAGATACAAGGCATGACTTGTTGCGCAAGGTTTCCTGCATCATCCACGCATTGAATTTAAAGAAACATACTCTTCTGTTTTGGATGTTATAACATTTCGATGTTTGATAAGGCTAGTAGTTCCTGAGAACCTTGATATAAGGTTAACTGATTTTGTGACAATTTATCTTTATGGTGATCCGGATACTGATATTTACATGAAAATCCTAAACCGATATGTTGTTTGAAGCAAAATCAAAGTCAAAGTACCCATTAAAAATGAGATGATCATTATATGGTTTGAAACAACCCAAAAAAATGTGGTATCACCGTCTTGGTAAATATTTGGTAAAAACCAAATATAAAAACAGCCTCGTTGTCCACTTGTCTTTATAAAGAAACCGATAAATGGATTTGCTATTTTAGTGGTATACATTGATGATATAAATTTGACTGGGACTCCTAAAGAGATTGATGTAACTAGTTACTTGAAAAAGTAATTTGAAATGCTTGGCAAAAGTAAATGCTTCTTGGTCTACAAATCAAGCATAATACAAATAATAAATTAGTCCATCAATCAAATTGCATTGAGAAAATCCTAAAGTGCTTCCAAATAGATAAACGTATCCACTTAGCATACTTATAGTTGTTAGATCACTATTTATTAAAAAGAATCCTTACTATCCAAAAGAAGATGATGGAAATATACTTGATCCAGAAGTAACATATCTTTGTGACAGTGGTGCATTGTTACATTTAGCTTAATGCACAATTCAGGATATTGCATTTCCAGTCAATCTTCTAGCGAGACACAGTTCAACACCGATTAAATGGCACTGTAATGGTGTAAAACATGTCATGAGAGATATTTTTGTGGAACAACGGATTTAGGTTTATTTTATTCAACCAGAAGTGATAATCCGATTCTAGTTGGCTATGTTGATGCAGATTATCTATGCAATTCGCATAAAGCAATATCACAAACCGGATATGTGTTTAGAAATAACAGCGTAGCAATTTTGTGGTGATCTACAAAGCAAATATTACTTGCAATGTCATCCAATCATTCTAAAATACTAGCATTAAATGAAGTAAGTTGAAAATGTATTTGATTAAGTTCACTAATTAAGCATACTCAGAATACATGTTAACTCCCCTCAATTACAGAAGGAACAATTATTATTCATGAAGACAATGCAGTTTACGGAGCTCAGGTTCAAACAGTTATATGAAGGATGATAGGACGAAACATATTTCTCTTAAGTTCTTCTTCACATATGAATGCCAAAAGAAAATTAAGATAGAGGCAAAACAAATCAAGTTTCAATATTATCGCGTGGATCTATTCATAAAACCACCTGTAAAATCAACATTTCAGAAGATGCTTTATAAAATTGGCATGTGTTGTCTGCATCATTAAACATTTTGAATAATGCATTATGAATCAGGAGGAGCTATAAAATTATGTTATAATGTAGTATTTTCCTTTATTATAATTTTTCTATTAGGTTTTTTCTAGTAAGGTTTTGAACGAGACATTGTCTTGATTCAAAAGTATCAATCCTTATAGTAACATTGCAAAATATGTTACCTAAAGATGAAAAAAAATTGCACTTTTTAATTATTTATGACTTTTCCCATGGGGTTTTTTATAAAAATATTTTTAGCGAGGCAATTGTTGGAGATGAAGATTAAAGATCTTAAGGCAAGTTAAACACTAGAAGAGGATTGAATAATGTTTTATGGAATTTATTAATTTCTTGAAATCTTTTTGGATTAAACATAACAGTATGCAGATCACGAAAAAATAACAAATACAGAATCAATAACAGAATGCAGAAAGTAAAAGTAAGAACAATAAAAGGAAAGTACATACCGAGATTTTTATACTGGTTTAGGACTCCCCTACGTCTAGACTCATACAATGTTGGGTTGATGTGGATTTGAAATCAACAAATCCAATTAGAGTCCTTGATTTCAGGACTACAAGGGCACACCCAACTGATTCCAAGTGCAGTGAGACTTAGTTGATTTACAAGCCACAACTTTACAGCCAGTCGGTTTTCGGGACACAATCACACCTAGTAACTTTATACGGGACAAGAGCACAACCTTCTCTTATATATATATATATATATATATATATATATATATATATGCGCGTTTTATTTCTTTCGCCCATTCAAAGACACAACAAAACACAAGGATTAAAATCACAATGAAACCGTCGACTTTCGAAAACCCTAGTAAATTAAATACAAACCAAAATCCGTTATGGAAGGGCTTAGTTAATCTCTCAGCTTCGAGAAGTTCACTGTTCCATGAATTACCAGGCCCGAACAAACTTTTTGGGACTGCACCTTTTACATTAGGATTGGGATGGGTTTCATCGGTGCCAGTGAGGATCTAAGGTCATCACGATTAGCGGGATGGGGTTTAGTGGCGGCCCGGTTGTCTGGAATGGCCAGAGGTGGCGTAACCATATGGGAGAACGGAGATCGATCGGTGGGTTGTATTGTGATGGTGCTCGGATTTTGGTACTGGCATTCGAACAAGGTAATGGCGGTTGGCAGAGATCGCAATAGGTAGTGGGGTTTCGGGCGCTCTGGCGTGGATTGGAAAACTTGCGGAGGGAGACTGTGTGGTGTCGAGTTCGATATAGAGGAGGTTACTGGTGGAGGGGTGGTCTCTGATGCCGAGAATGATGGAGTTGGGTGGAAATATAGGTGGAAGGCTGTTATGTCGGGAATGGTGAAAGAATGGGAAGGGGTTGTGTGCGTGTAACTAGTAAAGTTCGGTGGGATGGTGCCTCTTTGTCGGGGACGTGAAGAAGAAACTGTTGGGAAGGAAAGTGAAAGGAGATGGGGCGGTTACTGATGAAGGAAGTAGGGGAAATTTCCATACGCTGGGAGGAAGAGTAAGCACGTGGAAAGCGGAGAAACGAATGATTATCAGAAGGTAATTATCAGGGATTAATTAACGTTAATTAATTTATTAATCAGGACTAATAATGGTAGTTAATTTACACTTTTACTTCGGTAATGAAAAGGTTAATGATTATTTTAGAAAGGGTTTTACTTCTTAAATGAAGTCATTTAAGAAGTGATTAAGCTTAAATGGATTCTTAATTGAATCATGCAAAAATGAATTTCAAAGGGAATGTTAAGAATGGATCTAAGTTTATAAGCAAAGGAGGCTTGAAGTTTTAAACTAAGTCAAGGGCTTTAAATAAATAATTTTACTTAAGAATTAAATTAAGTAAATATCGTAATCGAAGAGAAATTTCAAAGATGAAAAGGATAGTTATTGTTTTGAAATAAAAGAAGTTAATAATGAAATTTTAGGTTATAAATCCAATGTTAGATTATTTATAATGTACAAAAGTTTTGGATAAAGCGTAAGTAAATGGATCCAACTATGAGTAGAATAGTATATAAAAGTTTGAAGCCATTGGTTAATATTTTAATAAATGATTACCTAATAAATTTATTAAATAAAATGGTTATCGTTGATTAATATTTCCAAAAGTAAGGAGATGGGCCATAAAATCGTGTTTTAAATAAAATAAGATCTGATTGATATTATAGGAATATGGGTTCTGAGTTACGAACTCCTATCAATCTGAGATAAAAACGTTGTCGATTAAAGTCCAAGAGGTAAATAAAATACCCTAACTTGAACGACTTCACTATCATCGAAGATTGATATTAGTTTGTAACAGTAAATGAGGTTGAAACGAGTTATTATTTCGTAAAACATTTGTAATCCATTTGCAGGATTTGAAATGTAATATAAATTAAACAATGCAAATTAACATTGTTTAGCCAAGTTGAATTATAAAGTTTTATTTATACTATTAGGCTATTATATAACACTGTTTTTAAAAAATGGAAATAATACGAGTGAAATATACTTATTCGAAATGACAAGTAGTTAGAGATGGAACGATTATGTTAAATTGGCAATGGAAATAAACATTTGGGATTTAAGTAGATTTCCCTAAAATTTTCAAGTGGAAGTGTAGTAAAAGTTATTAAGTTTTAATAAGAGGGCATATGTTGTTTAACCTAGTTTTGCTACATAAGAATTGGTAATGGAGTTTTATTAGTAAGTAACGATATATTGATATATTGACATTTCCAAAGTTAAGGAAATAAATGGTTTATGAAATATAGAAGTGTTTCCAGAACTAAAGAAGAATAAAGCGGGGTGTGAATAAAGGAGAGGTATTGTTTCCAAATAACGAAACAAAAGATGTGATGTCAAGATATGTAAATGGAATCGACTTAATTCTGTGAAATGATTTCCAGTGATTCGATAAAGAGTTTTAGTGAATGATTTTTAAATAATTAGTGCCTGAGCTGCCAAGGTACTTGATCGTACTGTTGTGAGTTGGTAGTTTAAAAACCCCTATCGATGAATATCTCATTAGACCTTTTGGACGTGTTGTTTCGAAGAGACCGGGATGGGAACTAGACCCAAAACTACTTCGAATCAACGTTGCAATCGAAATTAACTTGCAGGGAATAAAGATGGAGCAATTTACGACTGTAGATCTTCATAAAATGGAAGAACTACTTATAATCTCTGACTTGCAACCAGAGATATACTATGGTTCTCTCATGGTTAAAGTCTACGGATTTTGCAAGGACTTCTCGCTACTGATCTATAGGTTATTTTTTGGATGCGGTTGGAGGGTGCCTTCGGTTCATCCTGTTCCTGGATGACTTGTATGGACGAATGTCTGACAAAGTATTTCTTAGGAATCACGTACGTTGATTTTTACAAGCGTATTTCTGTTAGTGGTGGAGAAGGGCACTTCTCTTAGCTTAACGACCAGAATATTTTTGTGGACGTCAATTAGTGATATCTGATGGATCTAACAATGTGCATTCAAAGTGGATGGAGATATGCTGATATGAAGGGTAAGCTCTACCTCAAGCCTCATCAACCGAGAAATGACAGAAATCGGACAGGTAGCATGGCTATGTTGGTCTCTCCCATTAGGATGTATAATCACCTGTCTAGAGAAAATCCATTTCCTTCTATAATCTGTTTCGGTGTTGTCCCTTTTCAGGAAACGGTGGGTAGCTCCCAACCGTTGGTGATATACATTCGATACACTCAAGCGAAATGAGTGGTCGGTCATGTGTGGGCCGGATTATAAGACGTTCTTGTTGAACTCAATGTATCCCCCTCTAGAGATACACTATCGGAAGGTGGTTCCATACCTTGTCATAGTCGGAATCCAATCTCCAATAAGCACCAACAGTTTTGATTGTATACTATATACGTGGAGCATGAGATGCAAGCGTTCCGTTAGATTGCTATTTAATTACGATTTGATATACACTATTATAATATTAGAAAAATATTGTTTTCAAAAATGTTTTGGGTTATAGTAAGATAAAAACCGTCTGTATTTATGTGTAGGCTAGTCTTACTATTATCCTTCCTTTCAAAAGGATTTTTCCAAAGTTAAGCCAATTGTTTGATGTGAATTTAGCACTGAAAATATTCCAGACTGATCCGGGTGTTTTTGCTTTGTTTCAAAATGTGCCCGGGTCAGACCGAACATATAGTTCCAGGTTAGGTTTCGCTTGGAGTTCCAGGAGTTGGAAGCAAGAGGCTTTACCGTTAGTTGTTTTAAAGTTGTTCCGCTGTATCTAATTCATGTTGTACTCTGATGATTGGTATGTATACAGTTTCTTTTTATGTAAAGATATTTGATATATTTATATATTATATGTTATTCATTCCGGTGTGAGATTCTGATGTTCTTCTTCTTTCTTCTATTCTATATTTCTTTCTTTCTCTCTCTCACCTTCTAACTTCTTTCTCTTAACTTTCTACTTTTCTCTATAATATAAGTTGATTGTAGTAGTTAATTGTTGGCTCAAATTGTATGGAAAAGTGGGACGTTAAAATTTAAATCTTTGATATTTTTCCGTTGTATATTATTTATTTATACTCTGATATCTTGTACTATGATGTAAGTCACTATAGTAGCAATGAAATGTTCTCATGTTTGTGTTATGATGCGTCGTATTCTCAAAGCGGACTACCTTCTCGTTCAGTTTAGGCCGGCCGGTAAGTTCGAGTCGCTACACAAATCCAACCTGAATCCATGTAAAAATAACCTCGATAATTTCCGATGAAATCAATCCTTAAGATGACTTGCTTCTTGATCCCAGAATATTGATGTGAAAGGATCACCGTAGATCTAAGTTACTAAAAAATGTATATTAAAAGAAAGAAAGTAGAGGGTAAGAAGAAAAGAAAGAAACAATGTTTAAAATAGAAGAAGAAAGAAATGAAAAGAAGAAGAAAAAGACAAGAACAACATAATAAAATCCTACAACAGAATGAATTATGTATAAATACCACTTCTCTTTACATAAGAGAGATAATTGTGTGAATGCATCAAATTTGGAGTATGACACAATAAATCAGCTTAGACAGTTATAATAATATGTCCACACAATTAATGATACATACAATATGAAACATGGAGGAATACATATAAACATCATAGCATAACATAGTGGAAGAATGAATAATACAAGAAAATATGTCTCATGATGATGATGCTCCGATGAAGCTTCAAAGTATGCAAAACTAATATAGAAAATATACTTAGCATGGCACAAGCATCAAGGAAAACAATGATCGGATTAACTTGGAATAACAGAGTAAAAAACTCACATCACATACAACTTGCTTAATTTTTGAAAACTTTTTGAAAGAAATGGTATATCGTAATACCATGACCACACATAAACATGACACGGGTTTAACGTTAGGATAATCAAATATTTTTTGAAAAGTACATGATATTTTTTTTAAAGACAGTTGGGATGAAACTCATAAAATAAATCAAATCAACAATGAGAAATTGTTATCACTATTAAACTCCGCATACATTAGGAAATGTAAACAAATTGGTTGGTTTGTATTGGGCGATGGTTCATACAAATGGCAAGGCTCAAGGAAACCTTCCATTAAGTAAATGTGTAAAAACCTATCCTAAAACGAATCTAAAATTCTAATCTTGAAAAGCATCATCGAAACTTAGAGCTGCTCTAAAATGGATCATTGGTTTCTATAAGAGATAAATTCCACAGAGCCATACTAATACAATCAGAACTCACATAAGAATGGACAAAGTATAATAGCAATTAATAATGTACCAATTTCATAAAACCATAATAAAGATGTCAAATACAATAATTGTCACAAAGTCATAAACATGGATATATCATAAATATCGATAATAATATGTCACACATAATAATCATAATTAATAAAATATAAACTTCCACCAATCTCATGCGTTCCATCTTCTAGTTTTAACCTCGATGCCATCTAACCTAGCACGTGTTGTTAAGAGGAGGAGTTAGAAAAACAAGTTTTAGTGAATAAAATCTTTAGGTTTAACCCTTTTATATTTAGGCTGTTTGGATACTATCAAGGGTATGTCTAAGGCATTAACACATAACCATGAATTTTGTCCACTACTCCAACACACACACACACACACACACACACACATATATTGGAGAGAGGCAGGCATACAATTACTTAATATCAAGGAAGATCCTTAATCGCTTAATACTCAATGACATATTCAACCACTTAATATCGAATTCTGGGTAGGTACCTCGATTATATAAATACGCTCAAAATAGTGTGAGGGATAGTATGCAGTCATTTATGACCTAGAAGGGAGGAGACAACTTGTCTTTTACTACCTTATTATAGGTGGGCCCCTCGTCACAATCTGGTTGGAGCTAAAGGCGATCTCCTAGCCATATAATACTTCTTGTAAATAGGTGGACCCTTACATGTGTGGCCACGCTTAATTAACCTATCCCAAGATGGACCCTTACCTAGTCACCATAGAGAAAGCAGACAATTTTTGAAGACCTACCAACTGAATTTCAAGACCATTTAATGCTACGATTGGGGAGAGATGGACCCATCTGTTAGGGAATGTGGAACGGATAGTTAAGGCAAAACTAACACTAGAGGGGGATGAATAGTGTTTTGAAGGAATTTAATAAAATCTAAAAACTTATATGATCTACTATGTGATTCACACACTATAGGAACAATCATAGACACAAAATCAAACACAAACACAAAAATAAACAGAAATAAAATGCAGAAAAGAAAAGAACAAACCAGATTTTATACTGGTTCGGATTACTCCTACATCCAGTCCCACGCAATGCTGGATTGCATTGAGTTTTATTACTATATCAATATCCAAGTACAACAACCTTGATTTCATGGCCATAAGGATAACACCGATTCTAACACTCTTGATTCAGAGCTACAAGATTACCACCGATTCCAAACATCCTTGATCAAATATATTCCCCTTGATTTCCCGGACTACAAGATTAACACTGATTCCTTCCTTGATTTCACGGCTACAAGGAACACACCATTTCCAAAACTATCCCAAATGATTACAACAACCCTATAACTCTTCAATACACTTCGATTCAGAGAGTAATGAGTAAAGAGTGAGAAGAGAAGAAGTTTTATATAATTAGACTTGAAATCAGCAGAGTATAAGTGTAGAAATCATAAAAATACGAAATATTAATGGTGTAATGAAAGAGGATGAAGATGGAGAAGAAGAATGGTTAAAAAAATTCGAAATCAACCCTATTTATAAGATTTGAATGGTTGCAACGCTTCTGGAACGTTGAAAATGGTGAAAAGACACTTCCTTTCAATTTTGAAAATGTGACGTTTATATGTCGACATATATACATATGTATGTTGACATAATCTATTTAAAATTTGAAATTTGAATATTTTTTAAGTGTTTTAATGTATATATAATTCTGGAAATTCTTGGATTAAAACATAGTGATAAAAATAAATATTATAAAGTAGAAAATCATATGAAATTAGAATTAGAATAGAATTTGAAAATAGAAATTTGAAATCAGAATTTGAAAAACATAATTTGAATTTGAACCTAGAGTGCAATTCAGAGTCTTACATAAACTAGACTCTATTACTATATTTATCTTGAACTCTTGAAATCTTGATTACTCATGAGTCTTGAATCTTCTCTGAATTCTGAATCTTTTGAATCTGTAAATTCTAAAACTGTATAGTCTTCAGTATTATTTCTTGTATACAAATCCTGCATATATGTATATATATTCTAGATAGAGATGTTATTATATATTTTATAATCAATTAATATTGAAATAAGGTTGTTGTCATCAAAACTCTTTTTTCCAACACCATCGATTACTTAATACCTAATAAGGGTGCGTCCAATGACTATAGCCCGCAATCCTAAAGACAAATCCAAAAGAAAAGGGGGGCGAGTCTTAACTACTTAATACGCCTAAAAGTTAATACCTAACCTCAGTCAGGGCTTCACAATGCTAAATGGCTTATGGTAGTGGACGTCTCACATTGACCAACCTTTCTGTATTTGTTGGTAGCCGGTTTATTCGGGAAAACTTCTACTATAATATGAGTTTAACCTTACATCCTTGTGTCATTGAAAATGAAGTAAAGGTCATTCATACACACATAAGGGCGAATATATATATAAAAAAATGACGAGGACATTTTATTTGAATAACTTAATTTCTAAGCGACTAGTATATTTTTTAATATGTGGGTTATACAATATCAACAATTGTGACGAGAAGGAATTTCGCTCGGTCCGAACCAGTCGCTAAACCGATCTAGACCGTTCGAAACGCCCGATCGTTTTGAGAACACGACAAAATAGGACGCATACAAAAGAACATTTCATTGTATATTACAACAATGCATCAGAATACAAGAATATACAGTATAAATGAATATTACACAGAAATATCAGAGATTTAAATTACATTTAAATACATAGCAGCGGAAAATAATACAATACACAACTAGAAGAGATATACGGATACAAAGCTTTCCGGATATCGTTCCAGCTGTAAACCAGGATCCTGTGAATATAAATCTGCAAAACCCAAAACTACTAGCTGCCCGTGTCAAAATAGGGGCACCCAGAGTTTAGGTTAAAAACAATAAACTTCAGGTCAGTCATGGGACTGGTGTGAGAACTAAAACAGTTATAAATCTTTATTTTTAAAAGTTAGGTAAATCAAGGGACCACGCCGTATAACACGGAACGGGTTTCCTCCCAAGAATACCAGTGCATAAAACAAACAGCGCAATGCTAAATAAAGAAAAATGAAGCTGTTATAAGACCCAGGTCCTATCACACAATGCAACGCAAGCCGGGGGATAGGGTTTTCCCTTATAACAGCCAAAGAATGCTTGATACGTTTAAAACAAATCATTTGATACTATTATAAGTGCATAGTGTATAAAACAACTTCAAATCATAAGTATCAATCATAGGCGGCATGAGCGTCCCATGCCACTATGTCGCCATATATAGGTTTACAAATAAAACCGCAAAGTCACGTATTTGGAAATTGGATTTCCGTCTATGAACCGAGGCAAAAGATAGTCCTCAACCGATTCGAGACTGCCTAGCCCAAGTCTCAGGATCAGAGCTCGAGTGACCCTTGGATCGTCAGGGCCGGTCCACCGATGTGGATTAAAATGCCTGAACACTGCGTTTCCCCGCCCTTTGGGGCGTAAATGAGCCAACGAATGACTCCATCGGACCCGGATCGTCCGATCAAACCGAGGCGCCTCGCAACAGCAACAACCACATAAGTCAAACTCGTCAGGGCGTGTAAAACCACTGACGCCACTTCTAGCTAGGAGGAAACGCAGGCCCTCCCTGAGGTCCATCTCCCGTTTTTGGTTCATACCGGGTGTGAAGCTCGCGAAGTAAACGTTACACAAAGCTACGCCACAAAGGCCGTGCTTTGATCATCACCACAAGACTTTGCTTTTCAACAGAAGCCTCGATCAATTGCCACTTAGGCATGCCACACAGGCAATTCACTCCATGCGTTTGATATCCATCAATATATAACCCCTGAGCTCGTACGTCTCAGAGAAGGGCGTTAAGCAAGAGAATAAATTCTCCGCCGCCAAACAGATATATATTTAATAGAGATCAATCACACGGACTAAAATCCAATGTCAGACACACAGTCCATTTACAAGTCCGTTCTGGGTCTGAACGAAACCAGAGGCACCTAGTACCCCGCATATCCATCGATCTCCAAGTACGTCTGGACGATCACCAACTGTTTCCATCTTCTTGGGTGTACAGCCCAATCAAGATCATCAGTTATCATCCAAACGACGTGAAGACTTCTGGTCTTCGACCACCGTCTTCATCTTCGACTTATCGTCGTATCAGTTATTCAGAATGGGATAAACCCGGCCTTTCCGAATAACTCGCGTATATTTTAAATAAGTGTTACACAAACACAACATACGCCTCATTCCAATTCATTAGTCACTAACCGTAAATTACTCAAGAGAACAATTCCCCAAATATTAACCCCGTAGGCCGAAACCAACATCAGATCAATATCCAGAAAACCATTCTGCTTAGCTAACCGACAGTTAGTTTCTAAATTTCACATTCATAGGGAAAGGTTCCCATTAATTTTATCAAAGATAAACTCCTTGAATTTATTCTTTAATCTTCTTTTGAATATCAATTCAAACTAGTCGGGATTAGCGAACCTTACCAAAGTAATCATTTATTTTATTTCCCAATCCCAACTTATTCATCCCATGAAGTAAAACTGGTAATACTTCATATCTAACACTACGGTGTTATCGGTAAATTCAATTACCATTTCACGTTCAAATCTAATTAAAGATTTAACTATCGCCTGGAGCAAAACTGGTGATACTCCATTTTCGATCATTCCAATCTAATTAAAGATTCATTAAAACTCCACTTAGTTTTAATCTTCGACTGGGTTAAAGAATCAGTGTTATTTAAAACACTGTTCACGATAAACCCAATATCAATATCAATTCAATTCCAATTAAATAATATTGAATTGGTACACTTCATTAAATCTAAATAAAAAGATTTAATCTTTTCTCAACTGGGTTCAAGAACAGTGTTAGTGAAGACACCATTCACGAAAAACTCAAATCACATTTGATATTCAATACAAGGCTCTGAATAGAAAATATATCGGCTTATATTCAATATCAAATTCTACGACTAACAAATATCGCATTGGAAATAACGATATATATATATATCTTTCAAATTCCCATAACAATATCTGTATCATCACGAAATCCAACATCGAAATATTCCGAAGGCAATTTCGATTCAAATCCATTCCAATGCAATCATGGGAAATTCTGGTTATTTTCAAAACCATTTCAAATTCAATTTATTTATTTAAAAATAAATAGAATTGTAATTCTAGTTCAAAACTAGTTCATTTCGATAAAAATCTATTTTTATCTTTTCAAATATGGAGTTTTTCATCCCAATTCTTTCTAAATCATTTCTTATGATTTTACACAAATTATTACTATTTTTAATAATTTTATCAAGGCCCGTACAGTCGATTTCCATCAACGGTCATCGAACTGCACTTACGGCGACCTTTTTCAAATTTGATTTGGACATAATTCCAAATCCAACCGTTAGATTTCAAATTTCTAATATTTGTTAGAAAGCTCTTTTCGATACGAACCCAACGGTTCCGGTTTTAGGAGAATCCAACGGTCGGATCTCCCGTAATGTCCGTTTGAAATAAATGGTCGAAATTCACGAACTGCCGCGGCGCGGCGCGTTCTATTCAGGCCATTATATATATAATATATATATATATATTATATATTTCGTCGATTTCTATTTAAAACAAATTAGATAAATAGTTTTAAAATTCGTTTCAAAGCAATTTCAACTTCCTTTTCAATTCAAATCAAAATTGAATTCTTCTTTATAAATTCGTTTTAAAATTCATTTCCATTCAATTCAAATTTCAATTCAATTTGAATTCATTTCAATTCGTTTTCAATTCAATTTGAATTCGTTTCCAATTCAACTCATTTCGAAATCGTTTTCAATTCAATTCATTTCGAAATCGTTTTCAATTCAATTCATTTAAAAATCGTTTTCAATTCAATTCATTTCGAAATCGTTTTCAATTCAATTCATTTCAAAATCGTTTTCAATTCATTTTAAAATCGTTTTCAATTCAATTCATTTCGAAATGAATAAAATCGATATAAATATCGTTCACGTCAAAATGGCGTCAATCTAATCAACACGGCTTCATAAATTTCTATTTTCAAATATTCTATTTCAAATATTTCTTTTTCAAAATAGTTGTTATCAAAATATTTCGTTCAACACATGACCAATCTCAATGGATGAGTACTGTCAACACATGAACTTTTATTTTATAATATTCTTTATTTTTCAAATTGGAATGAGGCCCAATCAATTACCATATAAAGTTAATTATATGGATTTTCATACATTACACACATATAATAGCATTGAAAAATAATCAACCATCAACCAAAGTGCACTACACTGTATAAGCATCAAATATAGATATCTAACGCTTATAACAGCCTGTCAATCAATCAATCGACATATTTAATCAATCAGGATGAGTGAACTTCAAATTTCATCCCGACACCTGTGTAGGGTTTCAAACAATCAAACACAGATTTTATTTGTGCAGTTGGGCGATGTGTAAAATTTATCGACCCAATCAATGTTCTTCAAATAGGTGTACATAAACAAACCGTCCGGTTTATAAATGAATATTTTATTTTATTCACTTCACGTTAAAAGTTATATTTTTAACGATAAAACATTTTATTCCAACCTATGCATTTCTATTCAATTCATTTACTCAATAAAATGATATTTTTATTTTTCTAACTTATTTTAGAAAATTTCGGCGGCATAACGGCACGATACTAGAAACGGGACGAGGCCTAGCCTTATCCCCGGTCTAGTGAAGGCCCACGCCATTCACACATCAATCAAAATCACCAAACAACCAAATTCAAATCACATCATATAACTAATCTATGCAACCAAACAAACAAGTCCATGGTCTGTGGACGATTGTGTCGGGTGCTACTAAGCACCGTCTGCATCCTAGTATATATATATATATATAACTAGAAAAAGAAATTGAAAGGTGAGAAATTCTCACATATAGCTATCCTAGCTCCACGGCTCTTCCTTGATATAAATCTTCTTGGTTCTCGCCCTTTTGTCACCTTCGTTGTCCGTTTTCACTACATATGTAAAAATCGAATTTTTACTTCTCTGTCCAATATATAAAAATCATATTTTTATTTCGAAGTTCAATATATAAAAATCATATTTTTATTTCGAAGTTCAACATATAAAAATCATATTTTTCTCTCGAAGTTCAACATATAAAAATCATATTTTTATCCTGTTATATCTATTTTATTTTAAAAACAATGCGATATATATTTTCACAAAATTATGCTAATTTTACTTCAAAAACTTTGCTAATTCTATTTCAAAAACTTTGCCAATTTTATTTCAAAAACTTTGCTAATTTTATTTCAAAAACTTTGCTAATTTTATTTCAAAACTTTGCTAATTTTATTTCAAAACTTTGCTAATTTTATTTCAAAACTTTGCTAATTTTATCCAATGTATTTATAAATCAAAAACTGATTTTAAACAATATTTTTATATATTTTTAAAACTACACTAATTTATATATATAAAAAAAACTGAAAATTTAACAATGAAAATTCACTCACTTAAACGTTCTTCTTCCTCCTTGAAAATCGCTCCAGGCTTCACCGAACAATCGTACCCGACCTCCCATGTTAGGGTTCCACCCCGCCTCCGCTGCGCTTGACCGGAGCACCATCAGAGGGGCCCCCACGACGCGCCATCATCCACTACTCTGACGCCCTGAACGGCGTGCCACTCGGTGGCTTCTCCAGGCCAGAAATCTATTGCGTTGGGGGGGGGGGGGTTTCTCGAGTGAAGAAGGAGAGAGGTCTGCAGGGAAGAGGATGGTCGAGGGGAGAGGGTGCCGGTCGGAGAAAGTGGCGGCGAACCAGGCGGGGGGGGGGGCGACGACCATTAGGGCTACAGGTTTTTTTTTTATTAACTGAATCGATTTCGAAAATAAGGGGGGGCCAGAAGTATAAAGGAGGAAGGGGAGGAATTTTTTTTTTATTTATTATTATTATTTAATTATTAAAAAGTGGACTTTCACATACGACCTCTAAACGAGGTCCACCGCCTGTCGTCCATAGCGTTTCACCCCCATTCCGAACACAATGGGATATGTACCGCAAGCTGAATCGACCGTTTCGATCAGTTTCCGTTGCATTTACATTTAAATCATTATATTGAATTTTAAACGTACATTTCAATTTACCGGGGTTACATACTAACTCTATAAATCCCATAAAAATATTTTCTAGCTTCGTATTGACGATACGGTCCTAACAAAACTAGTTTCGTCGAATTCTGAGACCGTTTGAAAAAGGGCCAATTTCCAGTCGATTAAAATCAACTGAAACTGGTCAAACGCGTTTTCCTTTGCCACGCTCACATATTGATTCGAAAAATTATGAAATTTGAAACTTAGCAATAACTTTACATCACGGATCCAACAAAACTGGTTTCGTCGAAATCCGAGGTCGTTTGCAAAATTTCCATTTTTAAGGGCCTGAATTCCATAGCGACTATTCAGAATTTTCAACTGAACATATCTTTTGATTCCCGCTATGAAATTTTGAATATCCGGATTCGTTGGAAAGATATTCACGAATGGATCCTAATGTTTTTGGTTTCACTAAAATCCGGATTATTTTGCACCCGGTATGTTCAATTGAAGTTTGAAATCGAATTATCGAACTACCGCGCCATTTTCAATTCTATTTATAATTATATATAAATATTTATATTCTAACGACGACGTATATAATATATACGTTCGATTTATATTCAAAATAAATTTCTCGTCGATATTATTTAAAATAATTCATTTTAAATAATCAAAATTCGCTAAAATTGCCAAAATAAAAATTTTAAACTGGCCCAGATTTTCCGGGTTATTACAATCTCCCCCACTTAAAACTTTTCGTCCCCGAAAAGGAACAAAGTCGAAAGTGGTTTGATTAATCAGCTCTACATTCGATCTGGCTTCCATTCTCCAACTCTTTAATTTCTGAGAATTTTCAAATTCTTCAAAAATTTGGCTAACACCCTAAATTTTCGAAAAATTTCGCCATAACCTCCCCTGCACCGGGAGCATCGGGGAATTTCAAATAGCTTCCCCGGTCCTTCAGATCTCAAAAAGAAAAAGAAAAAGCCAAGCGGCTAGCCAATAGGCTCACAAAATCATCATCACCCAAACAAAACAGTAAATTATGTAGTAAACATGTACCTATTTGTCGGGCAAACAAATTTTATTCTCTGCTCTAGCCTCCTTGTTATGACCTGTTCAATGTAAGTACAAGTATATGCAAGCAAATGCGACTAATTTTCAATACAATTCAACATTTGGTTCAATTAGGCTAAATGGTCCACAATTTTCAACCAACTAAACAAGCAACACAAACATCAATCAATTAGTGAATTAGAGTTTCAAATTCATAATTTTGATATATAGTCAAATCAGATTTTTGATACCAAATCACAACAATAGGCCCTATCTAATTTTGGTTCTCACACCAGTCAATAGGAAATATATAGAAATCTCACCTTCGTCACTCGAAAATAAATACTGGCGACAGCGCCCCATCACCAGAATTATCCCCGGGCAACTAGAGTATGATTCTATAACCATCCAGTATATTAAGACTTCGAATACACGTTTGCAAGACGCATATGCAAAATCTTTATATATCGGATTGTCCAAATCAATATAAATAAATAATCAAATACGAATAATTGATTTAAATTTTCAAAACAAAACTTGTTTTCATTTTAAAAATATACTCTTCACACTCGTTCTAGGATACTACTGATCCTATCTCTAACGAGTCATTCCCGTTGGATATTACTAATCCAATATCTGATGAATTCTTTCGTATGGTTCTAATGTGCCTTGTTCTCTGCTTTGTAAACCAAAGCTCTGATACCAACTGTGACGAGAAGGAATTTCGCTCGGTCCGAACCAGTCGCTAAACCGATCTAGACCGTTCGAAACGCCCAATCGTTTTGAGAACACGACAAAATAGGACGTATACAAAAGAACATTTCATTGTATATTACAACAATGCATCAGAATACAAGAATATACAGTATAAATGAATATTACACAGAAATATCAGAGATTTAAATTACATTTAAATACATAGCAGCGGAAAATAATACAATACACAACTAGAAGAGATATACGGATACAAAGCTTTCCGGATATCGTTCCAGCTGTAAACCAGGATCCTGTGAATATAAATCTGCAAAACCCAAAACTACTAGCTGCCCGTGTCAAAATAGGGGCACCCAGAGTTTAGGTTAAAAACAATAAACTTCAGGTCAGTCATGGGACCGGTGTGAGAACTAAAACAGTTATAAATCTTTATTTTTAAAAGTTAGGTAAATCAAGGGACCACGCCGTATAACACGGAACGGGTTTCCTCCCAAGAATACCAGTGCATAAAACAAACAACGCAATGCTAAATAAAGAAAAATGGAGCTGTTATAAGACCCAGGTCCTATCACACAATGCAACGCAAGCCGGGGGATAGGGTTTTCCCTTATAACAGCCAAAGAATGCTTGATACGTTTAAAACAAATCATTTGATACTATTATAAGTGCATAGTGTATAAAAAAACTTCAAATCATAAGTATCAATCATAGGCAGCATGAGCGTCCCATGCCACTATGTCGCCATATATAGGTTTACAAATAAAACCGCAAAGTCACGTATTTGGAAATTGGATTTCCGTCTATGAACCGAGGCAAAAGATAGTCCTCAACCGATTCGAGACTGCCTAGCCCGAGTCTCAGGATCAGAGCTCGAGTGACCCTTGGATCGTCAGGGCCGGTCCACCGATGTGGATTAAAATGCCTGAACACTGCGTTTCCCCGCCCTTTGGGGCGTAAATGAGCCAACGAATGACTCCATCGGACCCGGATCGTCCGATCAAACCGAGGCGCCTCGCAACAGCAACAACCACATAAGTCAAACTCGTCAGGGCGTGTAAAACCACTGACGCCACTTCTAGCTAGGAGGAAACGCGGGCCCTCCCTGAGGTCCGTCTCCCGTTTTTGGTTCATACCGGGTGTGAAGCTCGCGAAGTAAACGTTACACAAAGCTACGCCACAAAGGCCGTGCTTTGATCATCACCACAAGACTTTGCTTTTCAACAGAAGCCTCGATCAATTGCCACTTAGGCATGCCACACAGGCAATTCACTCCATGCGTTTGATATCCATCAATATATAACCCCTGAGCTCGTACGTCTCAGAGAAGGGCGTTAAGCAAGAGAATAAATTCTCCGCCGCCAAACAGATATATATTTAATAGAGATCAATCACACGGACTAAAATCCAATGTCAGACACACAGTCCATTTACAAGTCCGTTCTGGGTCTGAACGAAACCGGAGGCACCTAGTACCCCGCATATCCATCGATCTCCAAGTACGTCTGGATGATCACCAACTGTTTCCATCTTCTTGGGTGTACAGCCCAATCAAGATCATCAGTTATCACCCAAACGACGTGAAGACTTCTGGTCTTCGACCACCGTCTTCATCTTCGACTTATCGTCGTATCAGTTATTCAGAATGGGATAAACTCGGCCTTTCCGAATAACTCGCGTATATTTTAAATAAGTGTTACACAAACACAACATACGCCTCATTCCAATTCATTAGTCACTAACCGTAAATTACTCAAGAGAACAATTCCCCAAATATTAACTCCGAAGGCCGAAACCAACATCAGATCAATATCCAGAAAACCATTCTGCTTAGCTAACCGACAGTTAGTTTCTAAATTTCACATTCATAGGGAAAGGTTCCCATTAATTTTATCAAAGATAAACTCCTTGAATTTATTCTTTAATCTTCTTTTGAATATCAATTCAAACTAGTCGGGATTAGCGAACCTTACCGAAGTAATCATTTATTTTATTTCCCAATCCCAACTTATTCATCCCATGAAGTAAAACTGGTAATACTTCATATCTAACACTACGGTGTTATCGGTAAATTCAATTACCATTTCACGTTCAAATCTAATTAAAGATTTAACTATCGCCTGGAGCAAAACTGGTGATACTCCATTTTCGATCATTCCAATCTAATTAAAGATTCATTAAAACTCCACTTAGTTTTAATCTTCGACTGGGTTAAAGAATCAGTGTTATTTAAAACACTGTTCACGATAAACCCAATATCAATATCAATTCAATTCCAATTAAATAATATTGAATTGGTACACTTCATTAAATCTAAATAAAAAGATTTAATCTTTTCTCAACTGGGTTCAAGAACAGTGTTAGTGAAGACACCATTCACGACAAACCCAAATCACATTTGATATTCAATACAAGGCTCTGAATAGAAAATATATCGGCTTATATTCAATATCAAATTCTACGACTAACAAATATCGCATTGGAAATAACGATATATATATATCTTTCAAATTCCCATAACAATATCTGTATCATCACGAAATCCAACATCGAAATATTCCGAAGGAAATTTCGATTCAAATCCATTCCAATGCAATCATTGGAAATTCTGGTTATTTTCAAAACCATTTCAAATTCAATTTATTTATTTAAAAATAAATAGAATTGTAATTCTAGTTCAAAACTAGTTCATTTCGATAAAAATCTATTTTTATCTTTTCAAATATGGAGTTTTTCATCCCAATTCTTTCTAAATCATTTCTTATGATTTTACACAAATTATTACTATTTTTAATAATTTTATCAAGGCCCGTACAGTCGATTTCCATCAACGGTCATCGAACTGCACTTACGGCGACCTTTTTCAAATTTGATTTGGACATAATTCCAAATCCAACCGTTAGATTTCAAATTTCTAATATTCGTTAGAAAGCTCTTTTCGATACGAACCCAACGGTTCCGGTTTTAGGAGAATCCAACGGTCGGATCTCCCGTAATGTCCGTTTGAAATAAATGGTCGAAATTAACGAACTGCCGCGGCGCGGCGCGTTCTATTCAGGCCATTATATATATAATATATATTATATATATTTCGTCGATTTCTATTTAAAACGAATTAGATAAATAGTTTTAAAATTCGTTTCAAAGCAATTTCAACTTCCTTTTCAATTCAAATCAAAATTGAATTCTTCTTTATAAATTCGTTTTAAAATTCATTTCCATTCAATTCAAATTTCAATTCAATTTGAATTCATTTCAATTCATTTTCAATTCAATTTGAATTCGTTTCCAATTCAACTCATTTCGAAATCGTTTTCAATTCAATTCATTTCGAAATCGTTTTCAATTCAATTCATTTAAAAATCGTTTTCAATTCAATTCATTTCGAAATTGTTTTCAATTCAATTCATTTCAAAATCGTTTTCAATTCAATTCATTTCAAAATCGTTTTCGATTCAATTCATTTCGAAATGAATAAAATCGATATAAATATCGTTCACGTCAAAATGGCGTCAATCTAATCAACACGGCTTCATAAATTTCTATTTTCAAATATTCTATTTCAAATATTTCTTTTTCAAAATAGTTGTTATCAAAATATTTCGTTTAACACATGACCAATCTCAATGGATGAGTACTGTCAACACATGAACTTTTATTTTACAATATTCTTTATTTTTCAAATTGGAATGAGGCCCAATCAATTACCATATAAAGTTAATTATATGGATTTTCATACATTACACACATATAATAGCATTGAAAAATAATCAACCATCAACCAAAGTGCACTACACTGTATAAGCATCAAATATAGATATCTAACGCTTATAACAGCCTGTCAATCAATCGATCGACATATTTAATCAATCAGGATGAGTGAACTTCAAATTTCATCCCGACACCTGTGTAGGGTTTCAAACAATCAAACACAAATTTTATTTGTGCAGTTGGGCGATGTGTAAAATTTATCGACCCAATCAATGTCCTTCAAATAGGTGTACATAAACAAACCGTCCGGTTTATAAATGAATATTTTATTTTATTCACTTCACGTTAAAAGTTATATTTTTAACGATAAAACATTTTATTCCAACCTATGCATTTCTATTCAATTCATTTACTCAATAAAATGATATTTTTATTTTTCTAACTTATTTTAGAAAATTTCGGCGGCATAACGGCACGATACTAGAAACGGGACGAGGCCTAGCCTTATCCCCGGTCTAGTGAAGGCCCACGCCATTCACACATCAATCAAAATCACCAAACAACCAAATTCAAATCACATCATATAACTAATCTATGCAACCAAACAAACAAGTCCATGGTCTGTGGACGATTGTGTCGGGTGCTACTAAGCACCGTCTGCATCCTAGTATATATATATATATATATATATAACTAGAAAAAGAAATTGAAAGGTGAGAAACTCTCACATATAGCTATCCTAGCTCCACGACTCTTCCTTGATATAAATCTTCTTCGTTCTCGCCCTTTAGTCACCTTCGTTGTCCGTTTTCACTACATATGTAAAAATCGAATTTTTACTTCGCTATCCAATATATAAAAATCATATTTTTATTTCGAAGTTCAATATATAAAAATCATATTTTTATTTCGAAGTTCAACATATAAAAATCATATTTTTCTCTCGAAGTTCAACATATAAAAATCATATTTTTATCCTGTTATATCTATTTTATTTTAAAAACAATGCGATATATATTTTCACAAAATTATGCTAATTTTACTTCAAAAACTTTGCTAATTTTATTTCAAAAACTTTGCCAATTTTATTTCAAAAACTTTGCTAATTTTATTTCAAAAACTTTGCTAATTTTATTTCAAAACTTTGCTAATTTTATTTCAAAACTTTGCTAATTTTATTTCAAAACTTTGCTAATTTTATCCAATGTATTTATAAATCAAAAACTGATTTTAAACAATATTTTTATATATTTTTAAAACTACACTAATTTATATATATAAAAAAAACTGAAAATTTAACAATGAAAATTCACTCACTTAAACGTTCTTCTTCCTCCTTGAAAATCGCTCCAGGCTTCACCGAACAATCGTACCCGACCTCCCATGTTAGGGTTCCACCCCGCCTCCGCTGCGCTTGACCGGAGCACCATCAGAGGGGCCCCCACGACGCGCCATCATCCACTACTCTGACGCCCTGAACGGCGTGCCACTCGGTGGCTTCTCCAGGCCAGAAATCGATTGCGTTGGGGGGGGGGGGTTTTCTCGAGTGAAGAAGGAGAGAGGTCTGCAGGGAAGAGGATGGTCGAGGGGAGAGGGTGCCGGTCGGAGAAAGTGGCGGCGAACCAGGCTGGGGGGGGGGGGGCGGCGACGACCATTAGGGCTACAGGTTTTTTTTTTATTAACTGAATCGATTTCGAAAATAAGGGGGGGGGGCAGAAGTATAAAGGAGGAAGGGGAGGAAAATATTTTTTTTATTATTATTATTTAATTATTAAAAAGTTGACTTTCACATACGACCTCTAAACGAGGTCCACCGCCTGTCGCCCATAGCGTTTCACCCCCATTCTGAACACAATGGGATATGTACCGCAAGCTGAATCGACCGTTTCGATCAGTTTCCGTTGCATTTACATTTAAATCATTATATTGAATTTTAAACGTACATTTCAATTTACCGGGGTCACATACTAACTCTATAAATCCCATAAAAATATTTTCTAGCTTCGTATTGACGATACGGTCCTAACAAAACTAGTTTCGTCGAATTCTGAGACCGTTTGAAAAAGGGCCAATTTCCAGTCGATTAAAATCAACTGAAACTGGTCAAACGCGTTTTCCTTTGCCACGCTCACATATTGATTCGAAAAATTATGAAATTTGAAACTTAGCAATAACTTTACATCACGGATCCAACAAAACTGGTTTCGTCGAAATCCGAGGTCGTTTGCAAAATTTCCATTTTTAAGGGCCTGAATTCCATAGCGACTATTCAGAATTTTCAACTGAACATATCTTTTGATTCCCGCTATGAAATTTTGATTATCCGGATTCGTTGGAAAGATATTCACGAATGGATCCTAATGTTTTTGGTTTCACTAAAATCCGGATTATTTTGCACCCGGTATGTTCAATTGAAGTTTGAAATCGAATTATCGAACTACCGCGCCATTTTCAATTCTATTTATAATTATATATAAATATTTATATTCTAACGACGACGTATATAATATATACGTTCGATTTATATTCAAAATAAATTTCTCGTCGATATTATTTAAAATAATTCATTTTAAATAATCAAAATTCGCTAAAATTGCCAAAATAAAAAAATTTAAACTGGCCCAGATTTTCCGGGTTATTACAACAATGCATTTATTAGCGCATGTAAAATGACGCACTAACAGTGAGAAATGTCAACCAACACATATTATAGAATTGCAAGTCTCTTCCCTATGATCTACAATACAACACAAAATATCCAATGTACGGTTTAAAGATGAAAGTAGGGCAATAAAACCATATACCACAATAAGATGTGTATCCTTGGATTTTCAATTACTTTAACGAACAAAATGTACTCATTTGCAAATCGTTTATATGATTCCATTCTAATTTCATTCCACTTACTTTATGTTATTTTGTAAGATTTAGGTGTAAAAATAAAGGAATTGGACTACATGTGATTTATTACACTCAAATCCCTATTTAAATAAGCATTTGTACTATGTATAATGTATTGTCCCTATATCTCCTATTTCACATGAGTTCTAGGGTATTAAATAAATGGAAGGAAAGTGAAACTTATTAGATTTGCAAGATATTTTAAATTGAACATAAAATCCCTTTTAAATTACATAAACATAATAGATTGAGACTTCCATTTTATTTACAATTTTGAGTAGTTTTTACTTGGTTTACATATATCATATAATACCTTTAGGCGCACACAATCCTGATTTAAACTAAAAAATAAAAAGGAAACTGTAAAATTTCCATTCATAGCCTTTGGAGATTGAAGCTGTATCCAATATGGAATCCCTTTATGGAATTTGCTGCCTAAGAGTCGAATCCAGGTCTCATCTTTTTATTATTTACATATGTATATTTAAGGAAGACTTGTATACAAGTATAGATGTTAGATCAAGAATTGTAAAAAAAAAAAAAAAAAGAAGACTAACCTTTCTATGAACTTGGATCTAAAGAAAGAGGTATAACTAGGGAATGTAGCCATACGAATTTTGATTTGGAGTGGGGGTCTAAGTCTTATTTATAGATGTTAGAACTAATAGGAACCATCATATTCATCTAATAAAATCTGAACCATTCATAGCATCAGTGTCCCAAGGCTTTAACCTGGAAAACCCTTGTTGTCATCCACAAACACACATATAGAGGTTGACCTCCCCTCTTGGAGTGATCGACCTAACAGTCAACCTTCATGATAAAGGGTGGTCAACTACCCTCTTAGCCTGGCTGTAAATAATACTATTGCACGTGTTGTATGCAATTGGTTTTTAATAGTAATAAATTGCTTATTAATATTTTAACATTGCACCCTGTTTATATATATATGTATATGTATATATATATATATAGATATATATGAGTTAGTTTTCCACCATTTTAGAAAGAAAAGACCGTTGTAGTAGAACATCATGAAATATCATAAAGTATTTTATTTATGTTTCGTTTGGATCCATGTATTGTGTATTGCAAAGCAATTGCCATATGCATTTAATAATGCTATAAAAACAACTAAATCTCATATTTCAACAGCAAATGCACCAGCTAGAATTACAACCCCAAACGAACCAATAGCAAAAAATGAATCTAAAGTAAAACAAATGTGGAAGACTAATTGGTTCAAAATATTAGATGCCTAGAAAAAGAAAGTCCAACGAAAAAACATCAATTGATAAACCTCCCGAAGAGGTTATAAATGATCCAAAAAGATAACTTTGATGAAACTCTTAATTCTCTTAAAAACGAAAAAGGAACTATTATCCCAAAAGTAAAAATAGAAGCTTCCAAAAATAAAATGGTACCAAAAAATAATGAGATGTTAATATTTTATACGAATAATAGAGAAAGGTGGGGTCGAACTAAAATAATAATTGGTAAGTATTTACATTCGTAGTTGCTATCGAAATGACCGAAAGTCATGATTATAATGAGAATAATGATACTGATACAACTAGTATAAATGAATGTTGAAAAGAAGACATCATTGACTAAAGTGGAAAGATGTTATTTAAGTTGAGCTAGATTTACTTCAAAAACAAGGTATATTTGAACCGATAGATAAAACATCAGAATATGTTAAACTAGTGGGTCACAAATTGTGTTTCACAACAAATCGAAATGATAAAATTGAAATTGTGAGAAAGAAGGCACGACTTGTTGCGCAAGGTTTCCTGCAGAGGCCATGCATTGACTTTAAAGAAACATACTCCTCTGTTTTGGATGTTATAACGTTTCGATGTTTGATAAGGCTAGTAGTTCCTGAGAACCTTGATATAAGGTTAACTGATTTTGTGACAATTTATCTTTATGATGATCTGGATACCGATATTTACATGAAAATCCTAAACCGATATGTTGTTTGAAGAAAAAACAAAGTCGAAATACTCATTAAAAATGAGATGATCACTATATGGTTTGAAACAAAACAAAAAAATGTGGTATCATCGTCTTGGTAAATATTTGGTAAAAACCAAAAATAAAAACAGTCTCATTGTCCACTTGTCTTTATAAAGAAACCGATAAATGGATTTGCTATTTTAGTGGTATACATTGATGATATAAATTTGACTGGGACTCCTAAAGAGATTGATGTAATTAGTTACTTGAAAGAGTAATTTGAAATGCTTGGCAAAACTAAATGCTTCTTGGTCTACAAATCAAGCATAATATAAATAACAAATTAGTCCATCAATCAAATTTCATTGAGAAAATCCTAAAGTGCTTCCAAATAGATAAATGTATCCACTTAGCACACTTATAGTTGTTAGATCAATATTTATTAAAAAGAATCCTTACTATCCAAAAGAAGATGATGAAAATATACTTGATCCAGAAGTAACATATCTTTGTGATAGTGGTGCATTGTTACATTTAGCTTAATGCACGATTCAGGATATTGCATTCCCAGTCAATCTTCTGGTGAGACATAGTTCAACACCGATTAAATGGCACTGTAACAGTGTAAAACATGTCATGAGATATTTTTGTGGAACGACGGATTTACGATTATTTTATTCAACCAGAAGTGATAATCCGATTCTAGTTGGCTATGTTGATGCAGATTATCTATGCAATTCGCATAAAGCAATATCACAAACTGGATATGTGTTTAGAAATAACAGCGTATCAATTTTGTGGTGATCTACAAAGCAAACATTACTTGCAACATCATCCAATTATTCTAAATTACTAGCATTACACGAAGTAAGTCGAGAATGTATTTGGTTAAGTTCACTGATTAAGCAAACTCGAAATACATGTTAACTCCCCTCAATTATAGAAGGAACAATTATTATTTATGAAGACAATACAGTTTACGGAGCTCAGGCTCAAAAAGTTATATGAAGGATGATAGGATGAAACATATTTCTCTTAAGTTCTTCTTCACATATGAATGCCAAAAGAAAACTAAGATAGAGGCAAAACAAATCAAGTTTCAATAAAATCCCGCAGATCTATTTATAAAAGCACTTGTAAAATCAACATTTCAGAAGATGCTTTATAAAATTGGCATGTGTTGTCTGCATCATCAAACTTTTTGAATAATGCATTATGAATAAGGAGGAGCTATAAAATTATGTTATAATGTACTATTTTCCTTCATTATAATTTTCCCATTAGGTTTTTTCTAGTAAGGTTTTGAATGAAACATTGTCCTGATTCAAAAGATCAATCCTTATTGGAAGGACCCGTAACTTCCCCGTGAAGGAAAGAGCGGATACTTTGAGAACAACACACAATAGAACACAAACGGAAGAACATTTCATTGTTATTACAACAATTCCATCAGAATATAAGAATATACAGAGTATAAAGAATAAATTACATTCGATAAATATCAGAGATTACAATAAATTACATAGCAGCGGAAAAATAATACAAAGCACAACTGAAGGTGATATACGGATACAGAGCTTTCCGGATGTCATTCCAGCTGTAAACCAGGATCCTGTGAATATAAATCTGCAAAACCAAAACTACTAGCTGCCCGTGCAGAAAATAGGGGCACCCAGAGTTTAGGTTAAAACAATAAACTCCAAGCCAGTCATGTGACTGATGTGAGAACTAGAACAGTTATTTAAAACTTTACTTTAAAAGAGAGTAATTCAAGGGACCACGCCGTATAACACGGAACCCTCCCAAGAATACTAGTGCATAGAATAAACAGCGCAATGCTTTTTCGAAAAAATGAAGCTATTATAAGACCCAGGTCCCATCACACAATGCAACGCAAGCCGGAGGATAGGGTTTTCCCTTATAATAGCCAAACATGCTTGGTACGTTTAAAACAAATCATTTGATACTATAATAAGTGTATAGTGTCAAAACATTTCAATCATAAATATAAATCATAGACGACATGGGTAACATATATCATGTCGCCATACTAGTGAAAAGTCGGTGTGCACGACTTATGTAGGATCTATAATATGGCTATGCGGAATATGATATGATAACAATATATATATCACAGATAACTTTAAATGCAGTAAAGTAAAGTAAAGTAGAGTAATGACACCAGGATTTTATACTGGTTCGGACCTCCCGTCCTACGTCCAGTCCAGAAGCTCCTCTTCGGATTTTTACTAAACAACACCCTCTCTTCACCCGGAGGAACAGGTTCACAACACTACTTGATTTGCGGGCTACAAGCTTACCCACTTGATTTCACGGGCTACAAGCTTACCCACTTGATTTCACGGGCTACAAGCTTACCCACTTGATTTCACAGGCTACAAGCTTACCCACAAGACGATTACAAGACTTTGACCTTGAATGTGTTCTTTCTTTCAACACTGATTAGTCAATGATTGAGTACAACCTTCCTATAATCTTATCCTCAAATATATGTTGATGTTTGCAAAGATTTGGAAGTAGATTATCGAGTTGAATCACAAGTGTATTAAATATGCTTGGAGATTCAAACGATAATTGAATGCTTTTGAGTGCTTTTAGAATGCTAAGAATAATACAATATAGATCAGAGAATGGAAAGAAAATTCGGTAATTTGATTGATTGAAAACTGATGTATTTATAGTAATTGAGAAGTTGCAATTGTTGGTGAAAAGTTGCAATCAAAAGAAATGATTTTAAATGAAGAGAAATTGATGCAACTATTCAAGAAAAAAGATGACTCTTCATGAAATTCAAAAATAGGTTGACAGGAAAAATTAATAGGTTGACAGGTTTTTGACCGTTATTTCAAAAAGCCGTTGACCTGTTAATTTTAACAGGTTGACCTGTTATATTTAAAAATAGGTTGACCTGTTATTTTTAACAGGTTGACCTGTTTTTGTCAATATACAATAAAAACGAGTTTTCATGCATAATTTTGAAATCAATGGGAAGTATGATTATTTGAGGATAGATGTTAACATAAAATATTCTAAATAACCAACTTCTAACCTATGAAACCATTGTATCTTCTTTTTGTCGATCATGAAGCTTCTTCTCGTCATTAATCAAAACGATCATTAAAAGTTCTTGACTCAACAACTAGTTCTACAATTAAAACCGCAATACACGTATTGGAAATTGGATTTCCGTCATGAGTCGAGGCAAGGGGCAAGCTCCTCTCCGCGTTCGAGACACTCTAGCAAATGCCTCAGGGCTACGCACTCTGGGCAACCCTGGATTCGGCTGGGCCGGTCCTCACTTACGTTAGAGGATTAATTATGCCTGAACACACGTTTCCCCGTCCTTACAAACCTATAATCGAGGCACCTCATTCCAACAACCACAAAGGTGAAAAGTATATAAATGTCAGGGCTGGTAAGTCACTGACACCACCAAAGCTAGAAAGAAACGTCGTGCTCTCCCAGCGGTCCGTATCCCTTTTTAACTCATACCGAGGTGTGAGGCTCGCGAATTCACGTTATACACAAAGATGCCATGTAGGCGTGCTTTGATCATCAGCCACAAGACTTTGCTTTTCAACAGAAGCCTTGATCATTGCACCTTAGCGTGCCACACAGACAATTCATGCCATGCGATTGATATCTATCGATATATAACCTCTAAGCTCGTACGTCTCAGAGAAGGGCGTTAAGCAAGAGAATAAATTCTCCACCGCCAAACAGATATATATTTAACAGAAATCAATCAACACAAAATAAAATCCAATGTCAGACACACAATCCATTTACAAGTCTGTTCTGGGTCTGAATGAAACTGGAGGCACTTTCCTCGCATACCCATCCATCTCCAAGTACGTCTGGACGACCACCAACTATTTCCATCCTCTTGGGTGTACTGCCCAATCAGGATCGTCAGTAATTATCCAAACGGTGTGGAGACTTCCGGTCTTCGACCACCGTCTTCATCTTCGACTTATCGTCGAATCGGTTATTCAGAATGGGTATAAACCCGGCCTTTCCGAACAACCTGCGTATATTAAAACAAATGTTACACAAACACAACATACGCCTCATTCCAATTCAGAATATTCTTTTATTCACAAAATCACATTTTTAGGGAAAGGTTCCCATTAATTTTATCCAAGATAAATTCTTTAAAATTTATCCTTTAATCTTCCTTTGGATGTCATTTCAAACCAAATTATGGTTTTTCCAACTAGTCGAGATTAGCGAACCACACCGAAGTAATTATTTATTTTATTTCCCAATCCCAACCTATTCATCCCATGAAGCAAAACTGGTAATACTCCATATCTAACCCCACGGTGTTATTGGTAAAATCAATTACCATTTCACGTTCAAATCAAATTAAAGATTTAACTATCGCTTTGGAGCAAAATTGGTGATACTCCATTCTCGCTCATTTTCTAAATTTGATAATTTAGATTATCTATTCACATTTCAAGCTAATTGCAGATTCGTTAAAACTCCTTTTACTGGGTTAAAGAACTAGGTGTTATTTAAAACATAGTTCACGACAAACCCAATTCACATTCTATTTGTTATCGGGTTAAAGAACTAGTGTTATTTAAAACACAGTTCACGATAAACCCACAAATCAATTCTAGTTCAATTCAAATAAAATATATTAGGAATTCCGATTATTTAAAACCCCTTTTTTAATCTAATTTATTTATTTAAAAATAATCGGGTTTTTAAATTTAGTTCAATCTAGTTCATTTCGATAAAAATCTATTTTTATCTTTTCAAATATGGAATTTTTCACCCCAATTTTTCTCAAATCATTTCTTATGATTTTACACAAATTATTGATATTTTAAATAATTTTATTAAGGCCCGTACAATTGATTTCCATCAACGGCCATCGAACTGCACTTACAGCGACCTTTTTCGAATTTGATTTGGACGTATCTCCAAATCCAACCATTAGATTTCAAATTTCAAATATTCATTAGAAAGCTCTTTTCGATACGAACCCAACGGTTCCGGTTTTAGGAGAATCCGACGGTCGGATCTCCCGTAATGTCCGGTTGAAATAAATGGTCGAAATTCACGAACTACCACGGCGCGGCACGTTCTGTTCAGGCCATTATATTATATATATAATATATATTTCGTCGATTTCTATTTAAAACGAATTTTATAAATCGTTTTAAATTCGTTTCAAAAACAATTTCAACTTCCATTTCAATCCAAAGCAAAATTGAATTCTTCTTTATAAATTCGTTTAAAATTCATTTCTATTCAATTCAAATTTCAATTCAATTTGAATTCATTTCAATTTGCTTTAAATACAATTTGAATTCGTTTTCAATTCAATTCAATTTCAAAGTCGTTTTATATTCGATTCGATTCAAATTGGTTTCCTATTCGATTCAATTCAAATTGGTTTCCTATTCGATTCAATTCAAATTGGTTTCCTATTCAATTCAGTTCAAATTGGTTTTCTATTCGATTCAATTCAAATTGGTTTTCTATTTGATTCAAATTCATTATATATTCAATTGAAGTCAAATTCGTTTTCTATTCAAATCAAATTCGTTATATATTCAATTGAAATCAAATTCGTTATATATTCAATTGAAATCAAATTCGTTATATATTCAATTGAAATCAAATTTGTTATATATTCAATTCATTTCGAAATCGTTTTCTATTCAATTCATTTCGAAATCGTTTTATGTTCAATTCATTTCGAAATCGTTTTATATTCAATTCATTTCATTTCAAAATATGCGATTTCGAAATCACTTTTCAATATTCATCTTAAAATGAATAAAATCGATATAAACATCGTTCACGTCAAAATGGCGCATCTCTAATCAACACGGCTTCATATAATTCCTTTATTCTATCCAACAAATGAAAATTTATTTTTGTCAACACACGATTAATCCCAACGAATGAGTACTGTCCACGTGTGACTATTTTTGTTAAATTATTTCGTTCAACACATGACTAATCTCAACGGATGAGTACAGTCAACACATGAACCTTTATTTTATATTGATAAAGATGTAAATTTTATTATTAAAATATTTCGTTCAATACATGACTAATCTCAACGGATGAGTACAGTCAACACATGAACCTTTATTTTATATTGATAAAGATGTAAATTTTATTATTAAAATATTTCGTTCAACACATGACTAATCTCAACGGATGAGTACAGTCAGCACATGAACCTTTATATCATAATATTCTTTATTTTCTAAATTGGAATGAGGCCCAATCAATCACCATATAATGTTAATTATATGGATTTGCATACATCACACGTATATAATAGCATTGAAAAACAATCAACCATCAACCAAAGTGCACTACACTGTATAAGCATCAAATGTAGATATCTAACGCTTATAACAGCCTGTCAATCAATCGATCGACATATTTAATCAATCAGGATGAGTGAACTTCAAATTTCATCCCAACACCCGTGTGGGGTTTCAAATCAACAAACACAGATTTTATTTGTGCAGTTGGGCGATGTGTAAAATTTATAATCCCAATCAATATCAGTCAAATTAGTGTATATAAACAAATCGGCCGATTTGTTTATAAATATTCATTTATTCACATTCACGTTAAAAATTATATTTTTAACGATAAAAATTTTTATTCCAACACATGAATTTCTATTATTCAATTACACAATAAAATGATATTTTTATTTTTCTAACTTATTTTAGAAAATTTCGGCGGCATAACGACACGATACTAGAAACGGGACGAGGCCTAGCCTTATCCCCGGTCTAGTGAAGGCCCACGCCATTCACACATCAATCAAATCCATTCCATTTCACCAAACAATTCAATTCAAACCAAATAATCTAACCAACTACTCAACCAATCAAACAAGTCCATGGTCTGTGGACGATTGTGTCGGGTGCTACTAAACACCGTCTGCATCCTAGTATATATATATAACTAGAAAAAGAAATTGAAAGGTGAGAAATTCTCACCAATAGCTATCCAATACCACGACTCTTCATTTGTAGAAGTCTTCGTCGTTCTCGCCTTTCGTCACTTTCGTCGCCCGTATTCACTACATATGTAAAATTAAATTTTTACTTCGCTATTCAATATATAAAAATCGAATTTTTACTATGTTATTCAATATATATAAAAATCGAATTTTTATTTCGCTATTCAATATATAAAAATCGAATTTTTACTATGCTATTCAATATATAAAAATTGAATTTTTACTACTCTATTCAACATATAAAAATTATATTTTCACAACGATGTTATATAGATAAAAATTATATTTTCATCATGCTATTTTTCATATAAAGATTTCGCCTTTTTACATATAAAGATCTCGCCTTTTTACACTTCAAAAATCTAATCTCTTCTATTTTAAAAATCAAATCTTTTCTAATTTAAAAATCAAATCTTTTCTAATTTAAAAATCAAATCTTTTCTAATTTAAAAATAAAATCTTTTCTAATTTAAAAATCAAATCTTTTCTAATTTAAAAATCAAATCTTTTCTAATTTAAAAATCAAATCTTTTCTAATTTAAAAATCAAATCTTTTCTAATTTAAAAATCCTAATCTTTTCCTCATTTTATATACAAACAGATCATAACTTTATATATAAATAAATCCTTTATCATGTTAAAAACCAAACCTTTATGATGTTTAAAATCACAACTTTATGATAATGAAAATCATAGCTTTTTATTTTAAAACTGATTTCAAAATCGCATACATATGTAATTAAACCGATTTAAAAATCTTTCTAAGACCAATTTCATTAATTAAACAAAATTAAATAAGTAATTAGAAGTTTACCGGCGTCATTGGGTTGAAGGGGGGGGGGCGGATTCGCTGCTAGAGGTTCCAGAGGGGGGAAGGCGGCACCTCTCAGCGTCGGTGGCCGGGCAGTGGGCCCTAGTGCACTGCGATCTTCAGTTGGTTGGGGATTGGGGGTCTCGCGCATCTAGATCGAGAGGAGGATGAGAGGGAACGGAGAGGGAGGCCGCGGTTGAGGGAGGCGTGCCATCCATGGCGAGGCGGCGGTGGCCAGCATCGGCGTCGAAGGGGGGGGTCGCGCTGAGGAATCGGTCGATTTCTGTTCTTTTCTTCCTTTTTATCTCCTGAATTTGTACAATCGAATGGGGGGGCCAGAGTGATTTAAGGGGGAGAAGAGGGTTAATTTTATTTTTTTTATTATTTAATTATTTTATTTTGCAAAAAGTTGACTTTCACATACGACCTCGAAACGAGGCCCACCGCCTGTCGTCCATAGCATTTTACCCCCATTCCGAACACAATGGGATATGTATCGTAAGCTGATTCGATCGTTTGAATCAGTTTCCGTTAAAATCTACATATAACTCTATATATTGAATTTGAACGCGCATTTCAATTTACCGGGGTCACATACTAACTAGAAAAATTCTCGAAAAATATTTTCTAGCTTCGTATTGACGATACGGTCCTAACAAAACTAGTTTCGTCGAATTCTGAGACCGTTGGAAAAATGGCCAATTTCCAATCGATTAAAATCAACTGAAACTGGTCAAACGCGTTTTCCTTTACCACGCTCACATATTGATTCGAAAAATTATGAAATTTGGAACCTAGCAATAATTTGACACTGCGGATCTAACAAAAGTGGTTTCGTCGAAATCCGAGGTCGTTTGCAAAATTCCTATTTTTAAGGGCCTGAATTCCATAGCGACTATTCAGAATTTTCAACTGGACATATCTTTTGATTTCCGCTATGAAATTTCGATTTGTCGGATTCGTTGGAAAGATATTCACGAATAGATTCTAATGTTTTTGGTTTCGTTAAAATCCGGATTGTTTTGCACCCGGTACATTCAATTGAAGTTTGAAATCGAATTATCGAACTACCGCGCCATTTTCAATTCTATTAATAATTATATATAGTTATTTATATTCTAACGACGACGTATATATCATACACGTCCTATTCTATATTCAAAATAAATTTTCGTCGATATTATTTTAAAATAATCTATTTTAAATATTCAAAATTCGCTAAAATTGCCAAAATAAAAATTTTAAACTGTCTCAGAATTTGCGGGTTATTACAATCTCCCCCACTTAAAACTTTTCGTCCCCGAAAAGGAACAAAGTCGAAAATGGTTTGATTAATCAACTCTACGTTCGATCTAACTTCCATTCTCCAACTTTTCGGTTTCTGAGAATTTTCAAATTTTCAAAAATTTGGCTAACACCCTAAATTTTCGAAAAATTTCGCCATAACCTCCCCTGCACCGGAAGCCACGGGAAAATCTCGAAATTGCCATATAGGCCTTCTGATCTCAAAAAGAAAAAGAAAAAGCCAAGTGGCTAGCCAATAGGCTCATAAAATCATCATCACCCAAACAAAACAGTAAATTATAGTAAACATGTACCTATTTGTCGGGCAAACAAATTTATTCTTTGGCTCTAGCCTCCTTGCTATGACCTGTTCAATGTAAGGATATGTATATGCAAGCAAATGCGACTAATTTTCAGTATAATTCAATATTTGGTTCTATTAGGCATAATGGTTCAAAGTTAGCAAACAAATAAACAAACAACACAAACATCAATTAGTGGATTAGAGTTTTCAAATTCATAAATTTGATGTATATACAAAAAATCATGTTTTTGATGCCAATTCACAACAAAGTGTTCTAACTATATAGGTTTTGGTTCTCACACCAGTCTAATGGAAATATATAGATATCACACCTTCGTCACTCGAATATAAATTCTGACGACGAGTACTCAACCATCAGAATCATCTTCGGGCCACTAGAGTGTGATTCCATATCTATCCAGTATATTAAAACTTCGAATATACGTTCATGACGCGTATACGCGAAATCTATATATACTCGATCGTCCAAATTGAAAATAAATAAATATTCAAATACGTAAAATTGATTTAAATTTTCAAAACAAAATTGTTTTCATTTGAAAAATATACTCTTCACACTCGTTCTAGGATACTACTGATCCTATCTCTAACGAGTCATTCTAATTGGATGTTACTAACCCAATATCTGATGAATTCTTTCGTATGGTTCTAATGTGTCTTGTTCTCGAGCTCTGTAAACCAAAGCTCTGATACCACTGTAAGGACCCGTAACTTCCCGTGAAGAAAAGAGCGGATACTTTGAGAACAACACACAATAGAACGTAGACGGAAGAACATTTCATTGTTATTACAACAATTCCATCAGAATACAAGAATATACAGAGTATAAAGAATAAATTACATTCGATAAATATCATAGATTACAATAAATTACATAGCAGCGGAAAAATAATACAAAGCACAACTGAAGGTGATATACGGATACAGAGCTTTCCGGATATCATTCCAGCTGTAAACCAGGATCCTGTGAATATAAATCTGCAAAACCAAAACTACTAGCTGCCCGTGCAGAAAATAGGGGCACCCAGAGTTTAGGTTAAAACAATAAACTCCAAGTCAGTCATGTGACTGGTGTGAGAACTAGAACAGTTATTTAAAACTTTACTTTCAAAGAGAGTAATTCAAGGGACCACGCCGTATAACACGGAACGGGTTTCCTCCCAAGAATACTAGTGCATAGAATAAACAGCGCAATGCTTTTTCGAAAAAATGAAGCTATTATAAGACCCAGGTCCCATCACACAATGCAACGCAAGCCGGAGGATAGGGTTTTCCCTTATAATAGCCAAACATGCTTGGTACGTTTAAAACAAATCATTTGATACTATAATAAGTGTATAGTGTCAAAACATTTCAATCATAAATATAAATTATAGACGGCATGGGTACCATATATCATGTCGCCATACTAGTTCTACAATTAAAACCGCAATACACGTATTGGAAATTGGATTTCCGTCATGAGTCGAGGCAAGGGGCAAGCTCCTCTCCGCATTCGAGACACTCTACCAAATGCCTCAGGGCTACGCACTCTGGGCAACCCTGGATTCGGCTGGGCCGGTCCTCACTTACGTTAGAGGATTAATTATGCCTGAACACACGTTTCCCGGTCCATACAGACCTATAATCGAGGCACCTCATTCCAACAACCACAAAGGTGAAAAGTATATAAATGTCAGGGCTGGTAAGTCACTGACATCACCAAAGCTAGAAAGAAACGTCGTGCTCTCCTGGCAGTCCGTATCCCGTTTTTAACTCATACCGAGGTGTGAGGCTCGCGAATTCACGTTATACACAAAGCTGCCACGTAGGCGTGCTTTGATCATCAACCACAAGACTTTGCTTTTCAACAGAAGCCTTGATCATTGCACCTTAGCGTGCCACACAGACAATTCATGCCATGCGATTGATATCTATCGATATATGACCTCTAAGCTCGTACGTCTCAGAGAAGGGCGTTAAGCAAGAGAATAAATTCTCCGCCACCAAACAGATATATATTTAACAGAAATCAATCAACACAGAATAAAATCCAATGTCAGACACACAATCCATTTACAAGTCCGTTCTGGGTCTGAACGAAACCGGAGGCACTTTCCTGGCATATCCATCCATCTCCAAGTACGTCTGGACGACCACCAACTATTTCCATCCTCTTGGGTGTACTGCCCAATCAGGATCGTCAGTAATTATCCAAATGATGTGGAGACTTCCGGTCTTCGACCACCGTCTTCATCTTCGACTTATCGTCGAATCGGTTATTCAGAATGGGTATAAACCCGACTTTTCCGAACAACCCGCGTATATTAAAACAAATGTTACACAAACACAACATACGCCTCATTCCAATTCAGAATATTCTTTTATTCACAAAATCACATTTTTAGGGAAAGGTTCCCATTAATTTTATCCAAGATAAATTCTTTAAAATTTATCCTTTAATCTTCCTTTGGATGTCATTTCAAACCAAATTATGGTTTTTCCAACTAGTCGAGATTAGCGAACCACACCGAAGTAATTATTTATTTTATTTCTCAATCCCAACCTATTCATCCCATGAAGCAAAACTGGTAATACTCCATATCTAACCCCACGGTGTTATTGGTAAAATCAATTACCATTTCACGTTCAAATCAAATTAAAGATTTAACTATCGCTTTGGAGCAAAACTGGTGATACTCCATTCTCGCTCATTTTCTAAATTTGATAATTTAGATTATCTATTCACATTTCAACCTAATTGCAGATTCGTTAAAACTCCTTTTACTGGGTTAAAGAACTAGGTGTTATTTAAAACACAGTTCACGACAAACCCAAATCACATTCTATTTGTTATCGGGTTAAAGAACTAGTGTTATTTAAAACACAGTTCACGATAAACCCACAAATCAATTCTAGTTCAATTCAAATCAAATATATTAGGAATTCCGATTATTTAAAACCCCTTTTTAAATCTAATTTATTTATTTAAAAATAATCGGGTTTTAAATTTAGTTCAATCTAGTTCATTTCGATAAAAATCTATTTTTATCTTTTCAAATATGGAGTTTTTCACCCCAATTTTTCTCAAATCATTTCTTATGATTTTACACAAATTATTGATATTTTAAATAATTTTATTAAGGCCCGTACAATCGATTTCCATCAACGGCCATCGAACTGCACTTACAGCGACCTTTTTCGAATTTGATTTGGATGTATCTCCAAATCCAACCGTTAGATTTCAAATTTCAAATATTTGTTAGAAAGCTCTTTTCGATATGAACCCAACGGTTCCGGTTTTAGGAGAATCCGACGGTCGGATCTCCCGTAATGTCCTTTTGAAATAAATGGTCGAAATTCACGAACTGCCGCGGCGCGGCGCGTTCTATTCAGGCCATTATATTATATATATAATATATAATATATATTTCGTCGATTTCTATTTAAAACAAATTTTATAAATCGTTTTAAATTCATTTCAAAAACAATTTCAACTTCCATTTGAATCCAAAGAAAAATTGAATTCTTCTTTATAAATTCGTTTAAAATTCATTTCTATTCAATTCAAATTTCAATTCAATTTGAATTCATTTCAATTCGCTTTAAATTCATTTTGAATTCGTTTTCAATTCAATTTAATTTCAAAGTCGTTTTATATTCGATTCGATTCAAATTGGTTTCCTATTCGATTCAATTCAAATTGGTTTCCTATTCGATTCAATTCAAATTGGTTTCCTATTCGATTCAATTCAAATTGGTTTTCTATTCGATTAAATTCAAATTGGTTTTCTATTTGATTCAAATTCGTTATATATTCAATTGAAGTCAAACTCGTTTTCTATTCAAATCAAATTCGATTCAAATTCATTATATATTCAATTGAAGTCAAATTCGTTTTCTATTCAAATCAAATTCGTTATATATTCAATTGAAATCAAATTCGTTATATATTCAATTGAAATCAAATTCGTAATATATTCAATTGAAATCAAATTCGTTATATATTCAATTGAAATCAAATTCGTTATATATTCAATTGAAATCAAATTCGTTATATATTCAATTCATTTCGAAATCGTTTTATATTCAATTCATTTCGAAATCATTTTATATTCAATTCATTTCGAAATCGTTTTATATTCAATTCATTTCATTTCAAAATATGCGATTTCGAAATCACTTTTCAATATTCATCTTAAAATGAATAAAATCGATATAAACATCGTTCACGTCAAAATGGCGCATCTCTAATCAACACGGCTTCATATAATTCCTTTATTATATCCAACAAATGAAAATTTATTTTTGTCAACACACGATTAATCTCAACGAATGAGTACTGTCCACGTGTGACTATTTTTGCTAAATTATTTCGTTCAACACATGACTAATCTCAACGGATGAGTACAGTCAACACATGAACCTTTATTTTATATTGATAAAGATGTAAATTTTATTATTAAAATATTTCGTTCAACACATGACTAATCTCAACGGATGAGTACAGTCAACACATGAACCTTTATTTTATATTGATAAAGATGTAAATTTTATTATTAAAATATTTCGTTCAACACATGACTAATCTCAACGGATGAGTACAGTCAACACATGAACCTTTATATCATAATATTCTTTATTTTCTAAATTGGAATGAGGCCCAATCAATCACCATATAATGTTAATTATATGGATTTGCATACATCACACGTATATAATAGCATTGAAAAACAATCAACCATCAACCAAAGTGCACTACACTGTATAAGCATCAAATGTAGATATCTAACGCTTATAACAGCCTGTCAATCAATCGATCGACATATTTAATCAATCAGGATGAGTGAACTTCAAATTTCATCCCAACACCCGTGTGGGGTTTCAAATCAACAAACACAGATTTTATTTGTGCAGTTGGGCGATGTGTAAAATTTATCATCCCAATCAATATCAGTCAAATTAGTGTATATAAACAAATCGGCCGATTTGTTTATAAATATTCATTTATTCACATTCACGTTAAAAATTATATTTTTAACGATAAAACATTTTATTCCAACACATGAATTTCTATTATTCATTTACACAATAAAATGATATTTTTATTTTTCTAACTTATTTTAGAAAATTTCGGCGGCATAACGACACGATACTAGAAACGGGACGAGGCCTAGCCTTATCCCCGGTCTAGTGAAGGCCCACGCCATTCACACATCAATCAAATCCATTCCATTTCACCAAACAATTCAATTCAAACCAAATAATCTAACCAACTACTCAACCAATCAAACAAGTCCATGGTCTGTGGACGATTGTGTCGGGTGCTACTAAACACCGTCTGCATCCTAGTATATATATATAACTAGAAAAAGAAATTGAAAGGTGAGAAATTCTCACCAATAGCTATCCAATACCACGACTCTTCATTTGTAGAAGTCTTCGTCGTTCTCGCCTTTCGTCACTTTCGTCGCCCGTATTCACTACATATGTAAAATTAAATTTTTACTTCGCTATTCAATATATAAAAATCGAATTTTTACTATGTTATTCAATATATATAAAAATCGAATTTTTATTTCGCTATTCAATATATAAAAATCGAATTTTTACTATGCTATTCAATATATAAAAATCGAATTTTTACTACTCTATTCAACATATAAAAATTATATTTTCACAACGATGTTATATAGATAAAAATTATATTTTCATCACGCTATTTTTCATATAAAGATTTTGCCTTTTTACATATAAAGATCTCGCCTTTTTACACTTCAAAAATCTAATCTCTTCTATTTTAAAAATCAAATCTTTTCTAATTTAAAAATCAAATCTTTTCTAATTTAAAAATCAAATCTTTTCTAATTTAAAAATCAAATCTTTTCTAATTTAAAAATCAAATCTTTTCTAATTTAAAATTCCTAATCTTTTCCTCAATTTATATACAAACAGATCATAACTTTATATATAAATAAATCCTTTATCATGTTGAAAACCAAACCTTTATGATGTTTAAAATCACAACTTTATGATAATGAAAATCATAGCTTTTTATTTTAAAACTGATTTCAACATCGCATACATATGTAATTAAACCGATTTAAAAATCTTTCTAAGACCAATTTCATTAAATAAACAAAATTAAATAAGTAATTAGAAGTTTACCGGCGTCATTGGGTTGAAGGGGGGCAGATTAGATGCTAGAGGTTCAAGAGGGGGCAAGGCGGCACCTCTCAGCGTCGGTGGCCGGGCAGCGGGTCCTAGGGCGCTGCGGTCTTCAGTTGGTTGGGGATTGGGGTCTCGCGCATCCAGATCGAGAGGAGGATGAGAGGGAACGGAGAGGGAGGCTGCGGTTGAGGGAGGCGTGCCATCCATGGCGAGGCGGCGGTGGCCAGCATCGGCGTCGAAGGGGGGGAGGGTCGCGCTGAGGAATCGGTCGATTTCTTTTTTTTTTCCTTCCTTTTTATTTCCTGAATTTGTACAATCGAATGGGGGGGGGCCAGAGTGATTTAAGGGGGAGAAGAGGGTTAATTTTATTTTTTATTATTTAATTATTTTATTTTGCAAAAAGTTGACTTTCACATATGACCTCGAAACGAGGCCCACCGCCTGTCGTCCATAGCATTTTACCCCCATTCCGAACACAATGGGATATGTATCATAAGCTGATTCGATCGTTTGAATCAGTTTCCGTTAAAATATACATATAACTCTATATATTGAATTTGAACGCGCATTTCAATTTACCGGGGTCACATACTAACTAGAAAAATTCTCGAAAAATATTTTCTAGCTTCGTATTGACAATACGGTCCTAACAAAACTAGTTTCGTCAAATTCTGAGACCGTTGGAAAAATGGCCAATTTCCATTCGATTAAAATCAACTGAAACTGGTCAAACGCGTTTTCCTTTACCACGCTCACATATTGATTCGAAAAATTATAAAATTTGGAACCTAGCAATAATTTGACACTCCGGATCTAACAAAATTGGTTTCGTTGAAATCCGAGGTCGTTTGCAAAATTCCTATTTTTAAGGGCCTGAATTCCATAGCGACTATTCAGAATTTTCAACTGGACATATCTTTTGATTTCCGCTATGAAATTTCGATTTGTCGGATTCGTTGGAAAGATATTCATGAATAGATTCTAATGTTTTTGGTTTCGTTAAAATCCGGATTGTTTTGCACCCGGTACATTCAATTGAAGTTTGAAATCGAATTATCGAACTACCGCGCCATTTTCAATTCTATTAATAATTATATATAATTATTTATATTCTAACGACGACGTATATATCATACACGTTCTATTCTATATTCAAAATAAATTTTTGTCAATATTCTTTTAAAATAATTTATTTTAAATATTCAAAATTCGCTAAAATTGCCAAAATAAAAATTTTAAACTGGCTCAGAATTTGCGGGTTATTACACTTATAGTAACATTGTAAAACATGTTACCTAAAGATGAAATAAAATTGCACTTTTTATTTATTTATAATTTTCCCATGGGGTTTTTTATAAAAAGATTTTCAACAAGGCAATTGTTGGAGATGAAGATTAAGGATCTTAAGGCAAGTTAAACACTAGAAGAGGAGTGAATAGTGTTTTATGGAATTTATTAATTTCTTGAAATCTTTTTGGATTAAACCCAATAGTATGCAGACCACAAAAAAATAACAAATACAGAATCAATAACAGAATGCAGAAAATAAAAGTAAGAGCAGTAAAAGGAAAGTACATACCGGGATTTTATACTAGTTTGGGACTCCCCTACATCTACACCCGTACAACGTTGGGTTGATGTGGATTTGTAATCAACAAATCCAATTACAGTCCTTGATTTAAGGACTACAAGGGCACACCCCAACTGATTCCAAGTGCAGTGAGACTTAGTTGATTTATAGGCCACAACTTTACAGCTAGTCGGTTTTCGGGACACAATCACACCTAGTAACTTTATACGGGACAAGACCACACCCTTCTATTATTAGTTTTTATAGTATTGACTCGATAGGAATTGATCTTTGATTAGAACAGCCTATAACTCTTGATAAGCACTTAAATTCAAAGAGATTTTGATTAAGAATCGAAAGAGAAGAAGAATGATTTGATTTCTATTGAAATCGGCAGAGTAAAAGTGCAGAAATTCAAGAAATAAAGTATTATAATTGTTGGATGTTAAAAGAGGAATAAAAATATGAAAATTGGTTAAAAAATCGAATTCTGGAAGGTATTTATAGGTTTCCAATAGTCACAATGCTTCTGAAAATATTTAAATTCAAAAGACAGCTCTTTTTAAAAATTTTAAAAAAACCAAACCGCTAGTATGTTGACATATGCCAGTGTAAAATCAAAAAATAAATTTTATAACAAAGTAAATGATGTTTAAATAAATTATGGTGAATTCAGAATTAAAACAAACAAAATTGCTTTACATTTAAATATTCTTCTTCAAAGTAAAATAAATTTTAAAACTTATATACGTATGTACTAAAAATAATTTAAAAAATTAAATATAGAATGATATAAGAGTATAAAACTATACATATATATTGAAAACTTAATATTAACAAGAAAGTTAAACAACGTAAGTAATTATAAAACAAGTAAAACTTAAGTTCAAAATCTATAAAACGTAAATTTGGATGTAAACTAGTTTTTAGAGGTTTAGGAAATAATTATCAAGAGTTAAAATATTTATTAAAACAAATAAGAATGTATTTTGAACAAGGAAGTAATTTTGAAATCATTTGAAAACAAGATTTAAAATAAAGTATATAAATATGAAATTATTTTGAAATCAAGTTTAAAAATCAGGATTTAAAATAGAATCAAGTGGTAACTATAGTTTTCTACAAAATTTCAAGACATACCGACTTTATAATTCTTAAACTCTTCATTTCTTGATACTCGTGGGTCTTGAATCCTAAACTTTTCTATTTGAAATCTTGATTTTTCTGAACTGTACAATCTTCAATAATAAATACATGCATAGATTTCTTGTATATACACATATATATTCTAGAAAATAATGTTAGTGTATATAAAAATAATAATTGAAACAAAGTAGAAACATGGTTGTTGTCATCAAAACCATCATCATCAACATCCCAGTCCTTAACAATCTCCCTTTTTTTATGAAGACAACCTTGGTTATAAAATATTCATATCCGATGTCTTGATTCTTCAATTACTCCCTCTTACTTCATTAACTCCCCTGAAACTACTAACTTCCCCTTAAACTAAGCCATATTTTATAATTCTCCCCTTTATCATCAACAAAAACTATATAATCCTAAACTATACTATATTATACCGTGCTACTTCCCCTAAAACTAAAACATAGTTCTAAAATCATTTACTAAAATTAAGACTATTAAACCTAAAACTATTCTATGCTAAACCTATTATAACGGTCTAATAATATACAAAGGAATAAATACTACCATATTGACACTAAATACTAATAAATATTGAGTTGCTGATTATGTTCAAAGCTACATTGTCGGCAATTTGGCTAGAAAGAAATGACAAAATCTTCAATGGAAGTTCGAATTCTAGGTTGCATGTGTACAATACAATATGTAGGATCATTAGAAATGAAATTTCTATGTCTCCTTTTTCTTTTGATCAGGATGTGATATGCAGATGGATGTAATATCTTAATTTTCCATTCTTTTCTATCTCTTGTAATTCTAATATCTTTTCTTACCCCATTTATATTGTAAGTTTCTTGCTTATATATATATAATATGGAAAGGGCCATTTAACGCCACCGGCTTTGCCAAAAGAATACTAATAAATATTCAGATAAAAATATATTTATTATTTATTTATGTTGTTTTACGATTACATAAGTATTTATAACGAATATATACAAATATTCATGTACATTAGTACTAATACAGGTATATGAATATACAGACTTATTTATTAATTGTTCCTAACAATCCAGGATTTGGGAATTGGACAATTTGGGTAATGGTGACAAAATTCTCCATTTTGTTCAACCATATTCCCATCTTTATTGAAACAAACATCACTGACACAAATTACTGGATCGTCTTCATCCATTCCTTGGTCTTGATCATCAACATCCTCTTCTTCTTCCTCCATGGGATTATGAACTTGAATGTTCGAAGAATTGTCTTCGATAATAATTGGATTTTCTTGATTATCCACTATATATTTCTGAAGACTCCTGATTGTCTTTCCTTGTTTAGCTTGTTCTTTGGTCATCCGTAGTTGAAGAAGTTGAATTTCAGTAAGCAATTGAAGCATATCTTTCATAAATAACCCTTGCATGCATCACTTGTTGAAACAGACCTTGAGAAGGCGTAGGAGATGAAAAGGAACCGTGGGGGTTTTGTTGGAAGTGGAGGCCATTATTTTATTATTTCAGAATTTCTATTATAGAGAATATGAGTGAGAAGAGAAGGATTTTCGAAGTGGTAAGTTTAAAAAAGAGATGTAACTAACTTTGGAGGGAAGTTTAATTTTAAAAAAAGTTCTATTATATATCGACATACCATTTTACCTAAGTTGACATACATACATACATACATATATATATATATATATATATATATATATATATTTGTATGTGTGTGTGTATTTTGAAAAAAATAGTTTTCTTATATTTTATATAATATTTAGACTAAACTATTTTATTATTTTACTTCATTTAGAGAACAAATTTCTAGTTCTCTTCTTAATTTAGTAAATGTTGTTTCATTTAATGGTTTAGTTAATATATCCGCAATTTGATTTTCAATGTTAATGAATTCTAATGAAATATTTTCTTTGTTTACATTATCTCTTAGAAAATGATGTCTTACATCAATATGTTTTGTTCTAGCATGATGTGTAGGATATTAGAAACATTAATAACACTCGTCTACCACAGTAATTTGGTGATTTGTTTAAATTTAAACTAAAACCTCTTAGAGTCTGTTGCATATATATTATTTGAGAACAAGCCAAAGTAGCAAATATATATTCTGCTTCTGTTATTGACGAGGAAATGGTATTTTGCTTTTTACTAAACTAGGAAACCAGGGAATGACCCAAAAAGTGACAAGTTCCACTTGTACTTTTTTGGTCTGATTTACAACCGGCATAGTTAGCATCGCAAATATTATATCGAATAAATCGTTCTTTGGATAAAATAATCCAAAATCTAATGTATGTTCGATGTACCTTAAAATACGTTTTACGGATTTCAAGTGAGTTTCCTTAGGTTGTGACTAATATATAGTGTAAAGACAAACACTATGCATTATGCCTGGTTTACTCGAAGTTATATATAGTAAAGATCCTTTCATTCCTCTATAAAGTCTTTGATCTACATCTTTTGAAGTGTCCTCCATACTTAAGGATTCATTAGTTACCATAGGAGTGGGTTTTACTTTAGTACTAGCCATACTGAATTTATTAATTAAATCCCTGGCATATTTTTCTTGATTAATTAATATCCCATTATCTACTTGTCTAATCTGTAACCCTAAGAAGAAAGTAAGCTCTCCCATATGACTCATCTCAAATTCTTTAGTTATAATTTCTGAGAATTCTTGATTCAGTTTATCATTAGTATATCCAAAAATTATATCATCTATATAGATTTGTACTAGTTTGATATCGTTTCCATTTCGTTTAATAAATTGTGTATTGTTACTACCAAAATTAACTCCAATAACTCCAAAACCAGCTGACGGTGAAGGAGTATCGGAGGAATACAAACACGGAAGAACCTTCTGGAAGCAAAAAGCCAAATAATAGGAAGAGATGAAAGTGGTAAAGAATGATCTGAGAGTAGCATAAACCGACACCCTCCAGGGAGAAAGGAGCTCAAAGTCTTCAAAGAGCCAGCAAAGTCTATCCGGCAGGGACTTTTTGATAGGGTTCATCCGACATGATCTGTCCGGTAGGGAATTCCATGATGAAATACTGTCTAGACCGAAAACTAAGAAAGAGAGAGATAAGAGCTCTACTTATTGAAACCCAAATGGACTATCCGTATTAAATCATTTAGTACCGATACATTGAGAGACGAAGACATCAAAAGTATCATGCCAAAAGTATATAGAGATTGTCCAGAACCAACTTCCGAAATATCTGCTACATAAATGCCAAAAGGTCACATTGATAGATAACAACAAATCACCGGAAGCTACCTTTTGTAATACTGGACCACACCAAAAGCTCTACCGGAAGGCCAACCGGAACCCTAGCAGAGATACAGGCAATCCATACTAATCTACTTAGTACAGACATCAATAGCGGTTTCGAACCGGCAGCTATCCACATACATCGGGAGGACTGGCTCCTCTAAGTATACGCAAGAAAGCGGGGGTCTACATCTAAAAGCTTACGTCCGAAAGCCTACACCCAGGAGCTATTACCGAAAGTTCATATACCATCCGAAAGTCACCAGTTGACAAACTCATCTCAATCTCAAAGAAGCCTCAACTAATCAGGACCTTCCTTCCAGAAGCTATAATCCGCACCAAAAAGCGGCCGAAAGACAAACATCCAAGACCAAGGAGGAAAGCGCCTGACTGAGGCTCCTGCTGGCCCAATAGCCCAACAACGGAAGGGTCCCTGAATTCCCTATAAATAAGACCCTAGGGGTCACATTTAAAGGGGGACTCTCATTCTAATTCTTGTACTCTTATCAGTTTGAGGATTTCTTCTATTCTATTCATGCATTCCAAATCAAAGATTAACAAAGAGTGAATATACACTCATAGTATTTTCTTATGAGTTTATCATACCATTTCTTAGTTTTCGTTGCTTCAATTCACTGCTCGTCTCCTACATATTCATGAATCCGTATCCAAATCTTTCCGCAGATTGGATGAAACACCGCCTTTTTTCTATGTGCCTGAACTTCTAGGCCCTCCCTACGAGCTTAGATCTTTCAGCAAACTTGGTGCAGAATTCCTTTCCACCATCAGTCAAATCATTCATCAAGGGTTGGATTTAGTGATCCCTCTCTCCAAAGTAACTGTTGGTTTTTGAATCGCTCGAGCGTGATATTCACCCCGTTGAGGGGAGAGTAACTATTCTTTTGGATTCTAGGCCTTAATACCTAGGGACGGTGAGCTAACATAAACCTGCGAAGGCTGTACAACCCATTTGTCCCTTAGGTCCATTCCCGTTGACCTATCTCCAGGGTTAGCGAAAAATATCATTAACATTTTGGCGCTAGAAGGAGGGCCTGAACCTCCGACCTTGTGGTTAACAGCTATAAATATCTACCTGTGCTATTCCGTCCCAGAATTGGACTAAAGCTTTGGAGAAGTAAAATTATAGGTAAGAGATCCCAATAAGAGTCTTCTAGATCTCGAATGGATAAGTCGTAAATCACTGACCCAAGAATGAGAGAAGAACAAAGGCTGAGTGGGAAAGCCCTGCAGATAATAAAGCGAAAAAGGGGAACGGTACAATATGCTTCCGACATTAGGGATAATAGCCTTTCCCATATAGTACAAACCTTAGTACCCCCTCCAAGTGGTTCTACATCAGAGGATATTAACATTTTCTCTCACCTAAAGAACTCTCTATAAGCAGATCAAAGGAATGACGTTTAAACAAGAAAAAACGATGATTTTGACCACTTCACCAACAAATGGTCTGAGAGGTTAACACCCCAACCTCAGTGTATTTTGGAAGGTAGGAGCAAAGATATAGATCCAATAACAAGAATGAGACACAAAAGGGTTAAGTCCCAACAACAAGGAGAAAGGGTGAAGACAGGATTTCCCAGGAGATACTACCTCACGACTTCAATAAAGAATATCTACTTCTTAACCAAACATGAACTCAGCTATTGGCCTTCCATAAAGGAAAAACCCAAATACAAAAGGAAAACAGAAGGGCCCTATTGTCATTACCACATCGCATATGGACACGAAACCAATCACTGCAGATTCCTTGAGGAAATGGTCATCGAATTCATTAACCAAGGCCAATTACCAGAATTTATAAAAAGATCAAATTGAGTTTGATGAAAGTCCTTAGGAAAAAGATTTACAAACATGATTAAGGGTACGGAAAACCTTCCTTTCGGAACTTAAAAGAAACCCAAAAGGGGTTAAACCATAAATGGAATAAATCCCTTGTCATCACCAAATTGGTCAGGACAAGGCATCCCCCTGAGGGGGGTGGTGTGTTAGTCTTTCTCCATGCCCAAATCAGAGGGGGCTACGTTAAAGAATCAAAAGCGTAAGCCTCTGTTTTACACCAGAAATGGTCGTGGAAGTGCATCTAACATTAGCACGCCCCCTGCCTCTACTCATAGAAAAGAACACCCTGCCTCTGCTTGTAGAAAAGTACACCCTGCCTCTACTAGAACTAAGAACGTCCTACCTCTGCTCATAGAAGAGCACATCCTACCTCTGCTTATGTTCCATGTTACCCGCAAAAGGGAACGCCAACCCCTATCATCACCTACGATGGTCAGGATAGGGTACCCTTTGGAGGGGGATGGTGTGTAAGCCTCTATCAGTACATACAATGGTCAGTATATAGCATCAAAAGAGTAAACCTTAGTTCTGTGTCTACAATGACCCCATCTAAGTTTCTAAGAACTTATCATCACATACGATGGTCAGGATAAGGTGCCTCCTAGAGGGAGGTCGGGTAAGTCCTTGGGCCCTGCCTGTGGATAAGCTAGCCAAGCGCACCGGACGCACAGGCCCAGAGAGTGGCCAACAAAGCACGTAAATCCTCTGCTTTGGCATCGAAATCCCAGAGAGTGGCTCAGGAAGCACGTACAACCTCTGCTTCACAAATCAAATCCGAGGGTGATACCGAAACATTAATTCCGGAAGGAGATTCCTGGTCTTTAGTCTTTAATTACCCGAATAAAAAGTTGGTTCGTGCCTTCTATCAATATCGTAAAGGAATTTCTGGTCTTCAATCTTTAACAGCCTAAATAAGGGTCGGTTCAGGTCCTCTTTGTTAATATCCAAATCTAGGTTAGAATAATTTTCACAAACACCGACAGCGAGTTTTCGGTCTCCTATTTTAAATAACCCGAATCTGGGTTGGTTCAGGTCTTCATAATTACCGACCGAAAAAACCGGTCTTATCTCAATAATGAACCTGGGTTGGTTCGATTTTCAACAAAAATCAGAAGTATATTCTCAGCCTTCCATCTTAATGCCCCAAATCAAGGTCGACTCAGGTGTAAATCACAACCAAATATAAGGTTTCGGTCTCATTAAAAAATATCCAGATCTAGATATCTGCAGATTTTCGAAGCTGAATAAGAAGGAGTTAATCAACCCTCTCGCCAACTTGAATTCGGCTTGGAATCACGTTTCCGCTATCACTAGGTGTAAACTCATGGCCTTATCCATTGCTCAGGGAAGTGTCTTTAACTTATGCTTTCATCAATTCATTACCCAAGTATATCAAAAATTTACACTAGCACACACCACACAAGTAAGCACTATAGTTGTTTTGTACCTTCTGCATCTCTATATTATTAACACTACTGAAAGGAAATGACACTCTAAGAAGGCATATAAGACAAGCTCTTAATGAAGTATACCGAAGACATGCACCTTATCATGACAATAACGAAAGAAAAACATTTACGCTAAAATTGTAATCACGCATTAAGTAATATCATTGTAAGTCCTGCCTCCATTCATAAACACCATCATTATAAAATATTACATGCAACAAATGATATACTAGACACTTCATATCTTAAAAACTTATTTACAAGAAAGGTTGCGAGACAAACGCATCTCCTTTGGAGAGAACACCCATATCCCGATACTAAAGCTTCGGTATAAACAATAGCCTAGCTCCCAATGAAAAGTTTCTTATTCACTAGACAAGGAAGAAGTTACAGAATGATGAATCACATTACGTAAAGTCCATTAACCTTTCGCATCTTTTCTATGACCACGCATGAATCAACCGAGGGTTTAGGCTGCCATTTTAAAGCTCGATTGAAAGCCTTGCCCATTTCACGAAGATTTTTATTTTCCTTCTTCAAGTCAAAAACATCTTTGAGTAAAGACCGTTTCTCCTTTTGTAGTTGCTTAATTTTGGAAGTGTAAAAATTAGTACGATGAAAGTTGTCCTTAACTCTTTTCCTATCATAAAAACCTTTTATGTTGGCCTTAACTTGTTATGCCACCTAGCGGGAAGGGAATGATCCATTCTAAAGGGAAAATCCCTTATCTCAAGCTCAAAAGATTCGGATCCCATCGAAACCCGCAAAATGCCAGGAGTGGAAGTTTCAAGAGTACATCCAAAGATAGATTCCCATTCTTTACATTTTGCCAGTACACCGTCACGTCCGGACTCTAAGTCAACGACTTGACGTTAGAGTTCATCCTTTTCCCCACCAAATTCGATATAAGGATTTGTCTTTATATCCCTCTTCACTTCAAAGATGTTTTTTTCCTTTTGCTTTATCTGCGTTTCCAATATACCTATTTGCTTTTTCAAGCGTTATGCAAGTAATTCCCCGGACGGGGAAAATTTGTCATCAGTATCGCTAAGAAAGTCCCCCAGAAAGTCTTCAGGGCATGGAGTAATTCGAACTTCCTCATCTATGAAGAAGGAAGTGTATTCAAGCAAACATTCCTGTTTGTGTATACAAATAAGCTACCACTTATAGGATCAATTATCAGATAATGAACATCAATATTTAAACCACAGAAAGACCTACGAAGGAAAGAAAATGAACATAAGCATAATTCATATCCATGCAAATTAACATCAACTACAAAGGGTGTAACAAATTATTTTTTCTCTCCAATACTCTTTTCTCCAGTTACATATTAATTTAGCATGGTAAGCCCTGAGATTCTTTAATATCACCTCTCTGTCATTCCCCAAGAAATTGAAAGATAGCTGAGGGTACTTCATATAAAAATGCTTGGGCTCTCTCAAAAAACGTTCTTTGTCTAATTTATAGGAATTTTTTGTGAGGAATTCCCTCCTCAACCTAGAGAGGGAGTGCAGATTATCCTTGGAAACAGAATAATTAATAGAAACGGAATATTCATCACCATAAAAAAAATCATTAAGGGTCGAGGCCCATAAGTGAAGAAGAAAGTCAAGGATGAAGGTTCATACCTGAGGGATAGAAGGAACCGTTCGTGTTGTCTGATCTTTCTCACCAGGTTTTGGAAAATTAATCTCTTCAGCAAATCCACCATCTCCGCATGAAGTAACTGAAACATGAGATGAATTAACACTCGAGACGCCTACATTGTCACCCATAAACACAGAGAACATACCTTCCTCCCTGCCATCCTTATCATGCCCATAATGGAAGTTAAATTCATTATTGCGACTGCCTATGTCATCACTACCAATAAGAGAAGTAGGATTCTTGCCATTTCTAGCTGATGGATAATCAGGAAACTCCTCAACAAATAAAAGATCCTCAACCCTCTCCTTGTTCGCTTTAAAAATTTCAAAATCCTGTCCGGACATCGTAATTCGCCCCAAGATCCTGCTTTGAAGATATGGAGGGAGATAAATAAAATCCATATCCGGAAACTTGCCACAATTATCATGGTATACCAAAGAGAGAGCCTTTTCATAATATTCGGCCACTATATCTAAAAGATGTACCCTTAGGAACGAGTAAATTATGTCCTGGGTTTCATAAATTATCCGTTTAGCATTGGAAAGGGTTGCCTCCTTTACTCTCTGTTCCCTTGCATGCTCTGCCAACATATCCGACTGCTCGTGCTTTAGGATCAAAACCTTGGCGGCTAAGATTTGGTTGCCAGTCTTTTCCCTATCAAGAAACACTCTCAGGTGACTGCAAGCTTCCTCGTTGTGGCTCTTCGCTAAAGCTAAGTCAAGAATTTTAGACTCTAATGCAGACTTCTCTTCTTTAAGCTCTCTTGTCTCATGAGATAACAAAGCCTTTGTTGCCCCGGCGATGTACCAACTACCGGATATTTGGAAAGGAATGATGTGGTGTTAATACTTGCATAAGGTAAACAGATAAATAATTTAGGGGAACGAGAGTATGAACCAGGAGTTTCCGTTTAATGAAATGAAGACAAAAAGCACACTAACCTGTAAAAGTGAACCATGGAATATCGGGCCCATCAACAGAAGGTAAGACATATCTGATGATACCATCAAAGTCTGAAGTCGATAAAAAATGATTTACAGGGTCACATTGTCAATAAGAAGGGAAAGTGGTTCGCATTCTCTCAAATTCAACATTCCTTGAAAATCGGATCTTAGAAGGCCAGCAATAAAACCGTTTATTGCGGTATCCACTGAAGGAAACATATTGGGAGAGTCTCCAAGAAAAGGGGCGAGGGGGATAGATAATGACCGACACCCAGATGACTCAACGGTCTCATCACCAAAAAGATGAGAGACTGAATTTGCTCCCTTATGTCTCTTGGTAGAACCACAACTGGTAGCCGAGGTTGTTCTCTTCTTAGATAAAAACCGAAGATGCGTAGAGGTAGTGGGAGACAAATGTTAATCATCCCCAAGAAACGTTGAACGCAAGAGAAAAGGAACTTCACCCACTGCATCAACAGCTTGAAGCTCCTTCGCTCCAAGCTACTCCCCAACCTAGAAGACTTGCTTAACCTGGAGTCATCCGATTGTGGAATCTCATACATAGTCCTGCCAGGTGATATCGTAACATAAATATGTGTTTTAATCTAATTTCTATTTGATAATTGCACACAAACAACACACAGGCAAGCGACATAGAAGTTTGCTTACCCACTAGGAAATGATATTGACTGCAAAAATCGATGTCAACTAGTTAAAATTACCCTCTATTATGAGTCATTTATTAGTACAAATCTTGCTTCCTAGAACCCTGATAATGGATGGGGATGGATACAACCTATTAAAGGTCACTATTAATCGCCATCTCGAACAATTATTGAGAATTTAATCTACACTAGGACCATCAAACCCTAATTCAAAGCATAACCCAAATTAATGGTCGAGGTTTGAACAAGAAAACTTATGATTAGTTAGATTTGAAATCCTGGGAAATGGTGTGACAAATTTCAATGAACAGTAATCTCGCTTGAGTAAAATGTGATGTAGGAAAAAGAAGGAAAGAGAAAAAGAAGATTCATTTTTGGCAAAAAGTTCGCTTTTCCTCTTAGTCGCACATCTAAAATCAGATTAATGAACGTGATTTATGCTGAGAAAGCAGAAATGTTTGCCAGAGGTAAAAAGTAAAGAAGAAGAATTTATATTTAGAATTCAAGGTCAATCCAGACCATACAAGCAGAGACCAATCAACGCTCCTGGTCGAAAGAAGATCAAAAGACTCAGAAATGACACTTCAGAAAAGATAAAAAGATTGACTTGAAAAGTCGAAAACATCTCTTCACTAAAGGAGGGAAAATGTTACTACCAAAACTAACTCTGAAAACAGCTGACGGTGAAGGGTATTGGAGGAACACAAACACAGAAGAACCTTCTGAAAGCAAAAATCCAAATAATAGGAAGAGCTGAAAGCGGTAAAGAATGATCTGAGAGTAGCATAAACCGACACTCTCTAGGGAGAAAGGAGCTCAAAGACTTCAAAGTGTCAGCAAAGTCTATCCGGCAGGGCCTATCTGACATGGTTCATCCAACAGGATCTGTCAGGCAGGGCTGTCTAGACTGGAAACCAAGAAAGAGGGAGATAAGAGCACTACTTATTGAAACCCCGAAGGACTATCGGTATTAACTCACTTAATACCGATATATCAAGAGACGAAGACATAAAAAGTATCGCACCAGAATTATATAGAGATTATCCGGAACCATCTTTCGAAACACTGGCTACATAAATGCCGAAAGGTCACATTGATAGATAATAACATATCACCGGGGGCTACCTTTCGTAAGACTGGACCATCCTAAAAGCTCCACCGGAAGGCCAACCGGAACCCTAGCAGAAATATAGGCTATCCATACTAATCTACTTAGTACAGACATCGACAGCGGTTTCGAACTGGCAGCTATCCACATACATCGGGAGGACTAGCTCCTCTAAGTATACGCGAGAAAGCCAAGGGCCTACATCTGAAAGCTTACGTCCGAGAGCCTACATCCGGGAACTACTACCGGAAATTCAAATACCATTCGATAATCACCACATAGACAAGCTCATCCCATTCTCAAAGAAGCCTCAACTGATCGGGACCTTCCTTCCGGAAGCTTCAATCCGCACCACAAAGCGGCTGAAATCCAAACATCTGAGAACAAGGAGGAAAGCGTCTGACTGAGGCTCCTGCAGGCCCAATAGCGGAAGGGTATCCGAATTCCCTATAAATAAGACCCAGGGGTCACATTTAAAGGGGGACTATCATTCTTATTCTTGTACTCTTTCTCTCTAAATCCTAATACTTAGATCAGTTTGAGGATTTCTTATATTCTATTCATGTATTCCAAATCAAAGATTAATAAAGAGTGAATATATAATTATAGTACTTTCTTATGAGTTTATCATACTATTTCTTAGTTATCATTGCTTCAATTTACTGCTCGTCTTCTACATATAAATGAATCGATATCCAAATCTTTCCGTAGATTGGATGAAACACCCCCTTTTTCTATAAGCTTGAACCTTTCCTACAAACCTAGGCCCTCCTTATGAGCTTAGATCTTTTAGCAAACTTTGTGCAGAATTCCTTTCTACCATCTATCAAATCCTTCATCAAGGGTTGGATTTAGTGATCCCCCTCTCGAAGGTAACTATTGGTTTTTGAATCGCTCGAGCGTGATATTCACCCCATTGAGGGGAGAGTAACTATACTTTCGGATCCTAAGCCTTGATACCTAGGAATGGCGAGCTAACCTAAACCTGCGAAGTATGTGCAACCCATTTCCCCTTAGGTCCATTCACATTGTCCTATCTACGGTGTTAACGAAAAATATTGTTAACATGTATTATCTATTTTACCAATATCGAAGTTTGATTATAATAAATAAGTTCTTAAACGGTTGTATCAAGCTCTAGGAGCTTATTTTAAACCATATAATGCTTTCTTTAATTTATAAATGTGATTAGGGAATTTTTCATTCTCGAATAACAGGGGTTATTCAACATAAACGTCTTCTTTTATGAATCGATTTAGAAGAGCACTTCTTACATCCATTTGGAATTATTATGATTAGCGAAAGCTAGTAGAATTCTAATAGCTTCTAATCTTGCTATATGGGCAAAGGTTTCGTCATAATCTATTCCTCCTTCTTGATAATATCCTTGAGCAACTAATCGTGCTTTATTTCTAAGAGCTCACCAAATTCATTCATTTTGTTTTTATATACCCAATTTAGATGTTCCTATAATAGTTTTATCTTTTGGTCTAGTAACAAGTTTCCATACATCATTTCTGGTGTACTGATTCAATTCGACTTGCATAACAAATATCCATAAATCATCAAATGATGCTTCTTTTTGATTTTTTGGTTCAATGGTTGATATAAAAGCTATATTACTCATATTATTTAATTGATTTCTGGTCCTAACTACAGATTAAATATCTCCCAGAATATTTTCTATATGGTGATCTCTTAAAAGCCTAATTCTTTTATTAGGTTAATTAATCTCATTATTTATTTCATTTGATTCATCGTTATCAAATTCATCATCATTTTGATCTAAATCTTTATAATTTTCATCAAAAGATACATTTAAAGTTTCTTCAACGGTATTAATTTTCAAATTCCTATTTCTATAAGCTTTACTTCTATTTGAATACCCAATAAATATTTCTTTATCTGATTTAGGATTAAATTATCTAAATTATCATTAGGATTTAAAATAAATCATTTACTCCCAATTTTTTTGAAATACAATCCTTTTGGTTTCTTTTTATATAGAAGTTCATATGGAGTTTTGTTTGTTAATGGTCTAATCAAAATTTTGTTTATAATATAACAAGCCATAGCAACTGCTTCAGCCCAAAAACTTTTTAGTAAATTACTATCAGATAACATAGTTCTCGCACACTCTTGTATCATCCTATTTTTGCGCTCAACTACTCCGTTTTGCCGAGGAGTTCCTAGAAAAGAAAAATTATGAATAATTCCCTTTTTACTACAAAATTTCTTAAAATTTTCATCTTCAAAATCTCCGCCATGATCACTACGTATAGTCTTAATTTTCAAGGACAATAGATTTTTAATTCTTTTAGCAAAAATTTTAAATATTTCAAAAGCATCACTTATCTATTTAAGAAACAATGTCCAAGTAAATCTAGAGAAATATTGATAATTACGAATACATATCTACTATGGTTTAATGATTGTGTTTGAGATAGGCCAAATAAATTTATATGAAGTAACTCTAATGGATTTGAAGTAGTAATCTCATATTTTGGCTTAAACGAACTATTTGTTAATTTCTCCAATTGGCAAGCGTCGCATAGATTATCAAATTTGAAATTCATTTTGGGTAATCCTCTAACTAAATCTAATTTAGAGATTTTGGAAAGATGTTTGAAATTTAAATGACCAAATTAAGGGTTACTTGTATTGGCTGAAAAACACAAATTATCATTTGAAATTTTCATACTTAAAATATAGAAAATTTTCTTTCTGATTCCTTCAAAAATTATAATTGAATTTTTATTTTCGATAAAACACTTTTTTTTTTCAAATTTAATTTTATAGCCTTTATCACATAATTGACTTATATTAAGCAAGTTATGTTTTAAACTGCTAACTAATAAAACATCAGAAATTGTAGGAGTTTTAGAATTATGATGTTGCCGATGCCAATCACATATCCTTTCGAGTTATCACCGAAATTGACTGTTCCTCCATATTCATAGACTATATTATTCATTAAGTCTAGATTTTCCGTCATATGCCTCAAACAACCACTATCCAGTATCCATTTCTCTTTTGATTTGCACCAATTTACCATCAAGTTTTGAATCATCAACAGCCATATAACACTTCTGTTTCTGTACAATACACTAATTCTGTAGATAACTTGACTTTTCACAATAATTAAATGCAGACTTATGATTCAATGCACTAGTGTTATGAAAACTTTCAAAAATGCCATTTAAACTTTTAAAATTCAGATTATAAAAAATTTGATAACCAATACTCTTATTCTAGTTGTTGGAGATGCAGATTATGGATCTTAAGTGTAATAACCCGAAAATCTGGGCCAGTTTAAAATTTTTAATTTGGCAATTTTAGCGAATTTTGAATATTTAAAATGAATTATTTTAAATAATATCGACGAAAAATTTATTTTGAATAGAATTCGATCGTATATATTATATACGCGTCGTCGTTAGAATATAAATATTTATATATAATTATAAATAGAATTGAAAATGGCGCGGTAGTTCGATAATTCGATTTCAAACTTCAATTGAATGTACCGGGTGCAAAATAATCTGGATTTTAGTGAAACCAAAAATAATGGGATCTAATTGTGAATATCTTTCCAACGAATCCGAAAAATCAAGATTTCATATCGGGAATCAAAAGATATGTCCAGTTGAAAATTCTGAATAGTCGCTATGGAATTCAGGCCCTTAAAAATGGACATTTTGCAAACGACCTCGGATTTCGACGAAACCAGTTTTGTTAAGTCCGTGATGTCAAGTTATTGCTAGGTTTCAAATTTCATAATTTTTCAAATCAATATGTGAGCGTGGCAAAGGAAAACGTGTTTTGACCATTTCAGTTGATTTTAATCGACTGGAAATTGGCCATTTTTCTAACGGCCTCAGAATTCGACGAAACTAGTTTTATTAGGACCGTATCGTCAATACGAAGCTAGAAAATATTTTTCGGGAATTTTTCTAGTTAGTATGTGGCCCCGGTAATTTGAAATGTACGTTTAAAATTCAATATAATGATTTAAATGTAAATTAAACGGAAACTGACTCAAACAGTCGAATCAGCCCACGTGGCATATCCCATTGAGTTCGGAATGGGGGTAAAACGCTATGGACGACAGGCGGTGGACCTCGTTTAGGGGTCGTATGTAAAAGTCAACTTTTAAAATAATAAAATAATTAAATAATATAAAAAAAGGGAAAATCCTCTCCTTAAAACCCGTTGGCCCCCCCTGATTAAATCAGAAATCATAAAAGAAAAAAAAAAGGAAAAGGGGGACGGAGGAGCTCGTCCCTCCTCCGATGAAGCCGCCACCAGTAGCCGCTCGAACCCCGACCATCAGACCCCATCCGTTCACCGCACCCCCCCTTCCCTCTGCGAACAACCGACGAGACCCCCCCTTCCCTCTGCGAACAACCGACGAGACCCCCCCCTCAGATTCGAGACCGCCGCCCTAAACCCCACGACCCTCTTCGACGAACACCATCGAGCCCCCCTTTTTTCTTCGCAGGTAAATTTATTTTATTTTATTTTCATCTTTGAATTCTGATTTTATAAAACATTTAAAAACTGATTTTTATGTTTTTAGATTCTGATTTTAAAGGATTTAAGAAACCGTTTTTTAAGAAGATTTTAAAACAGTTTTTTTTTAAAGGATTAAAAACTGAATTGATTTTGAAAAGGATTTAAAAACTGATTTGAAAAGCATTTTAAAACTGATTTGAAAAGCATTTTAAAACTAATTTGAAAAGGATTTAAAAACTGATTTTGTTTAAAGAAAAAAAACTGATTTTTATGTTTTTAAAAACTGATTTTGTTTAAAAGTAAAATCTTTAAAGAGATAAAGGATTTGAGCTTCAAGAAGTAAAAATCAGATTTTTAGATATTTAAAGTCGAAGTAAAAATTCGATTTTTATATATTGAACTTTGAAGTAAAAATAGAAATTCATATGTTAAAAAGATTAGATTTTGAAAATGAAATAGATTAGATTTTTATGTTAGAAAAGGCGAAATCTACGAATTAAAAATATGATTTTTATATATTGAACTGCGGAATAAAAATTCGATTTTTAATATACAAAGTGTTTATAAAAATATGACTTTTAAATTGAAAGTGAATAAATAAAAATGTGATTTTTATTTTAAAGACATCGAAATATAAAAATGTGTGATTTTTATATATATAGTGACTACGGGCAACGAAGATGACGAAGATGCGATAGTGATGAAGGTTTCTATCAATGAAGTGCCGTGGAGCTAGGATAGCTATTTGTGAGAATTCCTCACTCTTCAATTACTTTTCTAGTTATATATATATATATACTAGGATGCAGACGATGCTTATTAGAAGCACCCGACACCCGTCCACAGACCATGGACTTGTTTGATTGGTTGTGTAGTTGGTTAGATTATTTGATTTGGATTTGATTGTTTTGGTGAAATTGAAATTGATATGATTGATGTGTGAATGGCGTGGGCCTTCACTAGACCGGGGATAAGGCTAGGCCTCGTCCCGTTTCTAGTATCGTGCCGTTATGCCGCTGAAATTTTCTAAAATAAGTTAGAAAAATAAAAATATCATTTTATTTAAAGAATGAATTGAATAGAAATTCATATGTTGGAATAAAATGTTTTATCGTTAAAAATAATAATTTTTAACGTGAATGTGAATAAATAAATATTCATTTACAAACCAGACGGTTTGTTTATGTATACCTATTTGAAGGACATTGATTGGGACGATAAATTTTACACATCGCCCAACTGCACGAATAAAATATTTGTTTGATTGTTTGAAACCCCACACGGGTGTTAGGATGAAATTTGAAGTTCACTCATCCTGATTGATTAAATATGTCGATCGATTGATTGACAGGCTGTTATAAGCGTTGAATATCTATATTTGATGCTTATACAGTGTAGTGCACTTTGGTTGATGGTTGATTATTTTTCAGTGCTATTATATACATGTGTTGTATGGAAATCCATATAATTAACTTTATATGGTAATTGATTGGGCCTCATTCCAATTTGAAAAATAAAGAATATTATAAAATAAAAGTTCATGTGTTGACAGTACTCATCCATTGAGATTGGTCATGTGTTGAACGAAATATTTTAGTAATAAAATTTACATCTTTATAATATAAAATAAAAGTTCATGTGTTGACAGTACTCATTCATTGAGATTGGTCATGTGTTGAACGAAATATTTTGATAATAACAACTATTTTGAAAAAGAAATATTTGAAATAGAATATTTGAAATAGAATATATAAAGCCGTGTTGATTAGATTGACGCCATTTTGACGTGAACGATATTTATATCGATTTTAAAACGATTTCGAAATGAATTGAATTGAAAACGATTTCGAAATGAATTGAATTGAAAACGATTTCGAAATGAATTGAATTGAAAACGATTTCGAAATGAATTGAATTGAAAACGATTTCGAAATGAATTGAATTGAAAACGAATTCAAATTGAATTGAAATGAATTCAAATTGAATTGAAAGTGAATTGAAATGAATTCAAATTGAATAGAAATTTGAATTGAATAGAAATGAATTTTAAAACGAATTTATAAAGAAGAATTCAAATTTGATTTGAATTGAAAAGGAAGTTGAAATTGCTTTTGAAACGAATTTAAAACTATTTATATAATTCGTTTTAAAATAGAAATCGACGAAATATATTATATATATATTATATGTATAATATAATGGCCTGAATAGAACGCGCCGCGCCGCGGCAGTTCGTGAATTTCGACCATTTATTTCAAACGGACATTGCGGGAGATCCGACCGTCGGATTCTCCTAAAACCGGAACCGTTGGGTTCGTATCGAAAAGAGCTTTCTAACGAATATTAGAAATTAGAAATATAACGGTTGGATTTGGAATTATGTCCAAATCAAATTTGAAAAAGGTCGCTGTAAGTGCAGTTCGATGGCCATTGATGGAAATCGACTGTACGGGCCTTGATAAAATTATTAAAAATAGTAATAATTTGTGTAAAATCATAAGAAATGATTTAGAAAGGATTGGGATGAAAACCTCCATATTTGAAAGGATAAAAATAGATTTTTATCGAAATGAACTAGTTTCGAACTAGAATTATAATTCTATTTATTTTTAAATAAATAAATTGAATTTGAAGAGGGTTTTGAAAATAACCAAAATTTCCAATGATTGCATTGGAGTGGATTTGAATCGAAATTGTCTTCGGAATATTTCGATGTTGGAATTCGTGATTATACAGATGTTGTTATGGAAATTTGAAAGATATATATTTATATCGTTATTTCCAATACGACATTTGTTAGTCGTAGAATTTGATATTGAATATAAGCCGATATATTTTCTATTCAGAGCCTTATATTGAATATCAAATGTGATTTGGGTTTGTCGTGAATGGTGTCTTCACTAACACTGTTCTTGAACCCAGTTGAGAAAAGATTAAATCTTTTTATTTAGATTTAATGAAGTGTACCAATTAAATAATATTTAATTGGAATTGAATTGATATTGATTTTTGGGTTTATCGTGAACAGTGTTTTAAATAACACTCGTTCTTTAACCCGATAATTAATGAATGTGATTTTTGGTTTATCGTGAACCGTGTTTTAAATGACACTGATTCTTTAACCCAGTTAACGAATAAAACTAAGTGGAGTTTTAATGAATCTTTAATTAGATTGAAATAATCGAAATGGAGTATCACCAGTTTTGCTCCAGGCGATAGTTAAATCTTTAATTAGATTTGAACGTGAAATGGTAATTGAATTTACCGATAACACTGTGGTGTTAGATATGAAGTATTACCAGTTTTACTTCATGGGATGAATAGGTTGGGATTGGGAAATTAAAACAAATGATTACTTCGGTAAGGTTCGTTAATCCCGACTAGTTTGAATTGATATTCAAAAATAGATTAAAGCATAAATTCAAGAAATTTATCTTTGATAAAATTAACGGGAACCTTTCCCTATGAATGTGAAATTTAGAAACTAACTGTCGGTTAGCCAAGCAGAATGATTTTCTGGATATTGATCTGATGTTGGTTTCGGCCTTCGGGGTTAATGTTTGGGGAATTATTCTCTTGATTAATTTACGGTTAGTGACTGATGAATTGGAATGAGGCGTATGTTGTGTTTGTGTAACACTTATTTAAATATACGCGAGTTATTCGGAAAGACCGGGTTTATCCCATTCTGAATAACTGATACGACGATAAGTCGAAGATGAAGACGATGGTCGAAGACCGGAGGTCTTCACGTCGTTTGGGTAATTACTGATGATCTTGATTGGGCTGTACACCCAAGAAGATGGAAACAGTTAGTGATCGTCCAGACGTACTTGGAGATCGATGGATATGCGGGGTACTAGGTGCCTCCGGTTTCGTTCAGACCCAGAACGGACTTGTAAATGGACTGTGTGTCTGACATTGGATTTTAGTCTGTGTGATTGATTTCTATTAAATATATATCTATTTGGCGGCGGAGAATTTATTCTCTTGCTTAACGCCCTTCTCTGAGACGTACGAGCTCAGGGGTTATATATTGATGGATATCAAACGCATGGAGTGAATTGCCTGTGTGGCATGCCTAAGTGGCGACTGATCGAGGCTTCTGTTGAAAAGCAAAGTCTTGTGGTGATGATCAAAGCACGGCCTTTGTGGCGTAGCTTTGTGTAACGTTTGCTTCGCGAGTTTCACACCCGGTATGAACCAAAAACGGGAGACGGACCTCAGGGAGGACTTGCGTTTCTTTCTAGTTAGAAGTGGCGTCAGTGGTTTTACACGCCCTGACGAGTTTGACTTATGTGGTGGTTGCTGTTGCGAGGCGCCTCGGTTATATCGGTTTCGGCCGATGCTTCTGGTCGGCTGACGGACCAGACTTACACCCCATAGGGTGGGGAAGCGTAGTGTTCAGGCATAATAATCCACATCGGTGGACCGGCCCTGTCGCTCCAAGGCTTGCCTGCGCGCTTGCCTGTGGCTCGGGCTAGAGAGTCACGAATCGGTTGAGGACTATCTTTTGCCTCGGTTCATAGACGGAAATCCAATTTCCAAATACGTGATCTTGCGGTTTTAGTTGTAATCCTATATATGGCGACATAGTGGGATGGGGCGCTCATGCCGCCTATGATTGATACTTATGATTTGAAGTTGTTTTATACACTATGCACTTATAATAGTATCAAACAATTTGTTTTAACCGTATCAAGCATTCTTTGGCTGTTATAAGGGAAAACCCTATCCTCGGCTGCGTTGCATTGTGTGATGGGACCTGGGTCTTATAACAGCTTCATTTTTCTTTATTTAGCATTGCGCTGTTTGTTTTATGCACTGGTATTCTTGGGAGGAAACCCGTTCCGTGTTATACGGCGTGGTCCCTTGATTTACCTAATGATTTGAAATAAAGATTAATAACTGTTTTAGTTCTCACACCAGTCACATGACTGACCTGGAGTTTATTGTTTTAACCTAAACTCTGGGTGCCCTTATTTTGACACGAGCAGCTAGTAGTTTTGGTTTTGCAGATTTATATTCACAGGATCCTGGTTTACAGCTGGAACGATATCCGGAAAGCTTTGTATCCGTATATCTCCTTCTGGTTGTGTATTGTATTATTTTCCGCTGCGATGTATTTAAATGTAATTTAAATCTCTGATATTTCTGTGTAATATTTATTCATTTATACTCTGTATATTCTTGTAATCTGATGCATTGTTGTAATATACAATGAAACGTTCTTCGGTTTGCGTTCTGTTTTGTCCTGTTCTCGAACTATCCGCCGCTTTCCTTTACGGGGAGGTTGCGGGTTTTCACATTAAGGCAAGTTATACACTAGAGGGAGGTGAATAGTGTTTTATGGAATTTAATAATTTCTTGAAATCTTTTTGGATTAAACACAATAGTACGCGATCACAGAAAATAACAAATACATAATCAATCATAGAATGCATAAAGTAAATAAGAGCAGTAAATGGAAAGTACACGCCGGGATTTGGTATTGGTTTGGGACATCCCTTCATCCAGTACCAAACAATGCTGGGTTGAAGTGGATTTTTATTAAATAAACCCAATTACAATCCTTGATTTCAGGGCTATAAGGGCATACCCTAACTAATTCCAAGTACATTGGACTTCATTGATTTACGGACCACAACGCTACACCCAATCGATTTCCGAGACACAACCGCACCTAGTCCCTTTATATGGGACATGACTACACCCTTCTCTTATCGGCTTTTTGTATTATTGACTCGATAGGACTTGATCTTGAGATCTTTGATTACAAAAAGCCTATAAGTCTTGAGAAGAACTTGAATTCAGAGAGATTTTGATTAAGAATTGAAAGAGAAGAAGAGGGATACGATTTCTATTGAAATCGGTAGAGTATAAGTGCATAAATTTAAGAAATAAAGTATTATAATGGCAAGATGTTAAGAGAGGAAGAAAAAGATGAAAATTGGTTGAAAAATTGAATTCTGGAAGGTATTTATAGGTTTCCAATAGTCACAACATTTCTGAAAAGATTTGAATTCAAAAGACACCTCTTTTCAAAATTTTAAGAATCCCCTAATGGTTAGTATGTCGGCATGCATAAAAGCATATGTCGACATATGCTAGTGTAAAAATTTAAAACAAAGTAAATGATATTTAAATAAACAATGGTGAATCAAGAGTTAAAACAAACTAAACTCCTTTATATTTAAACATTCCTTTTCAAAGTAAAATATATTTTAAAACTTATATACAGATATACTAAAAATAATTAAGAAATTAAATATAGAATGATATAAAAGAATAAAACTATACATACATACACATATATATATTGAAAACTTAATATAAACAAGAAAGTTAAACAATATAAGTAATTATAAAAAAAATAAAAATTAAGTTCAAAATCTATAAGACATAAATTTGAATATGAACTAGTTTTAGAACTTTAGAAAATAATTATCAGGAGTTAAAATATTTATTAAAAACAAAGAAGAATATATTTTGAATATGGAAGTAATTTTGAAATCATTTAAAAACAAGATTTAAAATCAAGTAATAAATATGAAGTTATTTTGAAATCAAGTTTAAAATCAAGATTTATAATAGAATCACGTGCTAACCAGAGTTTAAACAAAATTTCTAGACATACTAACTCTATAATTGTTGAAATCTTGAATTCTTCGTTTCTCGATACTCATGATCTTGAATCTTGAACTCTTCTATTTGAAATCTTTATTTTTGTGAACTGTACAATCTTCAGTAATAAATACTTGCGTAGATTTCCTTTGTATACGCATATGTACTCTAGATCTAGAAAATAGTGTTAATATATATTTTATAACAATAATAACAAAGTAGAAACAAGGTTGTTGTCATCAAAACCATCACCATCAACATCCCAGTTCTTAACAGTAATTAACCTTATCATCTTTGCATATGTATATTTAAGAGGGAGTCTTGTAATATATTAGAAAAATAATGGTGAATATGCTTAATACGAGTGATATTATTGTAATTTATAGGCAGTGTAAAGTATATAAATAGAGAGTTCATTTATGTTGTATATGTATCTATATCAGTGAAAATGTTTCATAACATACATTTGATATTGCAAAAATAAAATTTTGGAAAAATATGAATTAGATAAAATTTTAGTATTGATCGTTGAATGTTGCGTATTAGCAGCGTTGTTATGGAAAAATCACTAGTCAACTAATAAAAGTGTTTGTGGTCACTTAAAAACCGGTCGTCTCTGCCCAAAAAAAAAAAAATCGCTAGTCAAACATTCTCAGGCATAAGGCTAACACTTTGAACTGAGAACCGAAGATCCGAACCAAACCAATTTGAAAAGACCCGAACCCAACATGATGGGCCTCGAATCGGGTCTAGATGATGGAAAATATAAGAAAGACCCGATAACACCCAACCCAAACTGACCTGACCTGAAAGACCCGATTGAAAACATTGATATATATATATATATATATATATATATATATATATAATTTTAGTGTTACTACCCACCGGAACGCGACCTGACCCTGTCCGATCCGGAGCTCGGGCAGGGCCGGATCCAGATTTTGAAAATGTATAGTTTAGATCCGACAAACCCGATCTGCCTAGACCCGAGACTCAGGTCTAATTGCCAGTAGTCAAACTTCGAGCTCTGATGTGAAAAGTTTCAAATTTGTGTATTTCTGGGACATATTTACTCGCTATACTCCAACCTTTCAAAACATATAAGTCCCTTCCAGTCACCAAAATGATTCATGCAGCTATTGTTGTTTCGGGCCTGAATCCAACCCCCTTGCGGTTAGAACAAATCCCCCTTCCTTCCAGCATAGGGCGCACACATATGAGTTGGCACACACATCCTTGTAACAACAGGAATCTCTGATGTTATGTGCCTACCAACTCACATTTGTACACAACTTCTTCAATTTATTTCCTGATGTGAGACTATTTATTCAAGCCGTCATTCCTACTTTAACAATATGCGAGGCAATCCTAACAAAGAATTTGTTGATTTTGTATTTTATCTGGAACTCATCCAACAACGCTCTCGACTTGTTAGACATAATGCTTAATAGAAATGTGATAACCTGGAATACAATGATTTCTGGATCCGTTAATTCAAAGAACTTCACGAATGGTATTTGGTACTTCAAAGAAATGGTTAAGTCTAGGATTCAAGAAACACAACACAAGCTAGCTACGCATTTTTTGTCATTGCATGTGCTGAAATGGGTCGCTTTAACTATGTGCAACAAGTACATTGTTCTATTATAAAGTGCGGGTTTTCCATGGATTGTCGTGTAGGTAATTAATTCCCTTCTGAAAGGATATTCTAAGTTAAATGATTGTGATCATCTATTGAAAATATCTGAAGAAATGTGTCACATTGATGATATTTCGGTTAAGGCTATGTGTAAAGGTTGTGTTGAAAATGAATTGCAAGGCAGTGCATTGAATTTAGTAAGATACTATAGAATAAATGGTGCTGATATTAGTCCTTGTGCACTTTCTAATTTGGTAAGCTTGTGCTCAAGGCTTCTATGTATGGATAACAGAAGGCAAATTAAAGCGTATTCTATAAAATTTGGTTTTGATTCATATGTAGCTGTAATTAATTCATTAATTACATTTTACTCTAAAATGAGTAACCTGGAGGAAGCTGAGAATTTATTTGATTGGTTTTCTTTTGAGAGTAGAGATATAATTACATGGAACTCTGTGCTTAATGTATATGCTTATAATCTTGAGGGTTATTCTGGTCTTCGTTTTGTTAAGAGAATGATTTCTAGTGGAATTAAGATGAATAGTTTGACTTATTCGAGCTTCTTTTCTTGTTATGCATTTGTAAGTGACCTTAAGATTGCAAAGGAAACCCATACTATGATTGTTAAGATCAGAGAGCGCTTCCCTCAATATTCTGATAATATTGTATTAACCATGTATTGCTGAAGTGATGTTTTGTATGATGCAGTTGTTGCTTTTGCTGCTATGGAGGCTAAGGATATGGAATCATATATTTTGATGATGAGTTTCTGCAGGACCAGTGGAAATTATGAAGGTTGTGTAAACACTTTTTTTGAAGCCCAATCAAATACCATTGAAATAGGCTAGTTGATGCTTTCTAATCTCATTAGCTGTTATTCAAAATCGAATTATTTTGAACTAGGGAATAGATTCATGGCCTTGTAATTAGCGTTGGCTTTATGGGTTCTTCCACTGTTAGAAACTCTTTGCTCGAGTAAACATCTCAAGTTGGAAGTAGTATGGAGCTATTCGTTTTTTCATGGAATATAATGCTTATCAGTTACTCATACCATGGTTTGGTCGATAGATCTATCTGCATTTTAGAGGAGATTAAGAGCATGGATGTTGAACTTAATGTTTTTTCTTATTCTATGTTATTAGATTTGTTTGGTTATGTTAGCCAAAAATGCACGGAGAGCAAGTTCTTGCCTACGTTCAAAAGGAAGGCTCACTGTTTGATACAACCCTGATGAATTGTTTACTTACCATGTATTCAAACTATGTGTTGACCAGATTTTTGGCAAAAGCCGTCACAACTCAAGGTCGAGGCTTACTACCCAATATCGGCCCGGTTCTTACCTCCATAATTGACTCTCATCCTAGGTCGATCGATTATAATTCGACCTGAAATGGCTTCATAACAAGTAAAGGCTCTCTCCCTCAAAGCTGGCATCCTTACGAAGTCAAAACCAAACCGGTCGATCAGGTCATCAACCGATCGATCGAGCTTTACCTGAAAGATCGAATCAAGCCTGTAATATCTATTCGAAAATATCAAGCCAAGTTATTTACTACAAGACGAAGTCCTACTCACAAGGCTATAGAACCGGTCATCCTTGACTCGCACAACTTTTTATACGTCAAAATTCAAGTTCCACGTATGCCACAATCTTCAAGGAGAATTATTCATCAGTAGGAGACCGAGTCCCTCCGCCTACAACTACTTTATAGGATCGAGTTACACGTGGCCAAGCCCAAAAATGATGTGTGCCATATTGCATCCAAACTCGACCCACCTACTCGCCTATAAATACACCTGTTTCGGAAAATGGAAAGGCATCTTGAATCCACCACGAAAAACTCATATTCGGCATCCCAAGAATAGCTTGTTGTATGCTCAAGTACAACACAAGTATTTTGTGTAAACCCCTTATTTCTCTTCTTTCTTCCAATCAAAAACAACTGTAACCTGTAATCGATGGTATAAACGGAGATTATAAAGTGGTCGTGGGCTTGGTTTAAGCCGAACCACTATAAAAATATTGTGTCTCCTGCTTTTATTTACTTTTTATTGCACTCTGTGGATATTATCATGTGTAGTTAACACACGTTGGGTGTTGGTTGTCATTAGACCAATTTTTGACGTTAACACTTTGGCGCGCCACGTGGTGGGAAAGGATATACCCTATGACCTCCGGTAAATCTTAAAGAAGCAGCGACAAAACGGAAGAAGGATCCATCACCTTCTCATGCTCAATCTCTACCCGCTGCTGCAGCAACGAATATAAGCCAGGAGGCTTCCTCCTACGAAGACCCATCCCAGTACTTAATTTGGGACGAGATGGATAAAGTTTTGTGCGAAATCAGAGCTCAGATGGCACACCAGGACGGACTCCTCGCAAAGTAGCAGGAAATGATGAAGAATTTCCTCACTCAGATAGAAGGGAGAACGAGCAACCAAGCATCACTTCCTGCACGAAATGAAATTGAGGCAAAAGATAATCTTCAATCTAATGAAATCCACGCCCCATATAGGTCTCCAACTATGCCCTACTAGGTTCAACGTTCACTTCTCAATTGTCTGTCTCTAAGATCATCACTTCCGACATCCAACGAAGCTGAAGTAGTTGCATATTCTCAGGTAGGGTAAGGCCAAGCCCCAGATCAGTCGACCATTTTGCCTCCAGTCCTGGGTTCGACTCAACTCCCTAGAAAAGCAGCTCTCGGATCAGTGCAACTCCTGGGTCGACCAAAACATGGATTGATGTAACCTTCGGTCTGATCTAGTATTTTACCACAAACTCCTCTTATGTCGCCTTCCACTCGACCGTCCCAGCATGATGATCCAAGTTTAGCTGGGGGTAGCAACCCTCCGTCTCACCATGACCACTCTACAATATCAGTCCCCAATGTGACGGAGGAAAATGCTACTAAAACGACCATGAAATCACCCCGAGCGGGGCCAGTACCAAGCCCCGAGTAGATAATGCTTACCTGAATCGGTCCAATCCTACCGGCATGGGTATGGTTCAGACCAATACACATTCCATCTAAGCGATTCCGGTCAATCTGGAACATACAGTTGAGGCTCGGGACCACCTCAACCAATCACTCATGGGCCAAACCCAACTGGCCCTAAGAACTCAAACCATGTTACTGCTCCGTCCCGGGGTTCTCACCAATGTCCCCAATGCAGAATTGGATTCGTGGAAACAACTCCTTAGGGACGGAAGTCGGATTATAAGCATCATCAAACACTTTACCAAAGGCACCTTTTCTCAATATAATGTGGATAACGTCCATCGCAATCCATTCACATAGGAAATCAGAGACTCTCGAAATCTACCAGACTTCAAACTTCCAGTCCTGGAGCCCTACAACAACAGGATTGACCCGACCATACACCTCATGTGATACATGCGTCACATGGAAGCGCTATCGGCATCGACCAGCGTCATGGCCAAGTGCTTCCCTATATTTCTGATAGAAATTGCCGGCATGTGGTTTCGGCAACTGACAACTGAGTCGATCAACAGTTGGAATATGTTGGTCACCCGCTTCATCGAACAGTTTAGAGTCCACATCTCTCGACCGAAAAGCGTCATGTTCCTCACATCCATCAGGCAGTGGTCCGGCGAGACCCTACGCCCCTTTATAGAAAGATTCAATGCGGCTATATAATCGGTCAATCGACTCGAGCCATCGATGGTGCTTGTGGCCGCCATGGCTGGTGTCCTGGACTAAACTGATTTCAAGATCTCCCTTCAGATGGACCCTCCTAGAGATATTAGAGACTTCTACTCCGAGCCGATAGATTCCTCCATCAAGAAGATGCCAACATTGAGATGGAAAATCTCGAAGTACTTACCACCAAGGATGGTCCATCCACCATTGGCCATAACAAAAGAATGGGCAAAGCCTCGGAAAAGAACAATCGGAACGTGTGATTCCGCAGAGAGAACAAATACGATCAATACACTGAGCTCAACTCCTCCATACTGGACATCTACCTTGATGTGCGAGGATCTCCACTTTTTCCAAAGGCTCCCAGGAGACAGTTAATCCAAAGAGAATGTGAATCGGGAAAGCACTGCATGTATCATAATATGGAAGGTCACGGCACCAATGCCTGTAGGCATTTGCGCGGTCTCGTCGAGGAAAGGGTTAGACGTGGAAAGCTACCCAAGTATGTTAAAAAATATGCACCGGTCGCACCACCGCAACTACCTGCTCCAGCTCCTTAGAACGGTCCATGTACCTCCCGAAATGGGAAGGACCCTAAGCCTAGCAACTGCGGCATCATCGTCAACTAATCTGGTTTAGATCGTTGTGAACGCATCCCATTTCTTAGGATATAAGAACCGTATTTCTATTATTATTCAGTAATGTGGTTATGTTGAAGTACACACGTACGGGGTTAGGATTTAATCCTAAGGCGTGCTCTGGATTCGACTATAAACCCATTAGGATTTGTTTTCACTTTTGTAACAGTTCTTAGCAACAATAAACTTTCTTTCTCGAACATGGATTATGTTTGATTGATTCAAGTATCTTAATGGGATTCGGCAAGATCCTCAATCCAAAGCTGAGTATGGTCAATGCTAACCAACCTTCTTAAGCCGAGTATGGTTAATGCTCACCAAACTTCTTAAGCCGAGTATGGTTAATGCTTGCCAAAATTGTTAATCCGAGTATGGTTAATGCTCACCAATTTTACAAACCAGGTATGGTTTATGCTCGTCTTCATGGTAATAAATCACGAGTATAGTTTTTACTCGATCCCTTTGGAAAGATTACATCCCGGACATAACTGATGCTCAAATCCCAACTTCTCAGGAATGGCTTACGCATGAAAGAACCTTTTATTCTACCATGACATGGCAAACTAATCCAGTCACCTTCTGAGCATGGTTGATGCTCAATTCACAAAACCGAGTATGGTTTATGCTCATCCTCCAAGTATTGTTTATACCTTATACTAAAATAGAGCATGGTTTATGCTTGTCCTCCTTGAACTCTGGGTATGGTTAATACCCTACTTTAAACTGCTTGAGTATGGTTTATACTCACACACCCAAGCATTTCTTATGCTCAAAAACACCGAAACGACATTGCCAGGATTTCGCACGTCTACCTCAAAATCATTTACATGCATTATTTAACTCAGCGAGGTACAGGTCCTCCTAATATTCTCCAAGATCGATTCGGCATAATTGTTGGCTATTTACATTCTCGGATCCCCGGCCTTAATATGATCCTCAGATGATTGTTGGTTTTCCGGCCTTAATACGATCCTTAGAGATCATCGGTTTTCTGGCCATAATACAATCATCGTCGATCGTCGGTTTTCTGGCCTTCAATAATATGGTTTTGCATAACCATGGATTTCTGGATTTATATTATTCAATATTCTCTTGAAGATCCAGAACACATCTTCTTTTCCCAAGAAGAAATGTTATAGGGGACAAAGTGTTGACCAACTTTTTGGCAAAAGCCGTCACAACTCAAGATCGAGGCTTAAAACCGAATATCGGTCCGGTTCATACCTTCTTGGTCACTCTTATCCTAGGTCGATCGATTATAATTCGACCCGAAATGGCTTCACAGCAAGTAAAGGCTATCTCCCTCAAAATTGGCATTCTTCCGAAGTCAAAACCAAACCATTCGATCGAGTGATCAACCGATCGATCGAGTTATTCCTGAAAGATTAGATTAGGCCTAGAATATCTGATCGAAAATATCAAGCCAAGTTATTTACTACAAGAAAAAGTCCTACTCTCAAGGATGCAAAACCGGTCAGCCTTAACTCGCACAACTTTTTATACGCTGGAATTCAAGTTCCACGTATGCCACAATCTTCGAGGAGAACTATTCATCAGCAAGAGACCGGGTCTCTCCGCCTATAACTACTTTATAGGATCGAGTTACACATGGCCAAGCCCAAAAAATATGTTTGCGACGCTACATCCAAACTTGGCCCACCTACTCGCCTATAAATACACCTGGAAATGGAAAGGTATCTTGAATCCACCACGAAAAAGCTCCTATTCGGCATCCCAAAAATAGCATGTTGCATGCTCAAGTACAACACAAGGATTTTGTGTAAACCCCTTCTTTCTCTTCTTTCTTCCAATCAAAAACAACTGTAACCTATAATCAATAGTATAAACAGATATTATAATACAGACATAGGCTTGGTTTAAGTCGAACCGCTATAAAAATATTGTGCCTTCTGTGTTCATTTACTTCTTATTGCACTATGTGAATATTATCATGTGTAGTTAACACACGTTGGGGTTTGACTATCGCTAGACCAACTTTTGATGTCAACACTATGATATGATTGAAAATGCTCAATACGTATTTAAAGAGATATCTTCACCTGATTCCATATCATGGAACACATTAGTTTCAGGCTACTTTCAAAATGGATACGCAAAAGAATCAAATGAATCATATAGAATAATGAATGAGAACAAAATAGAGTTCAATGACATGACTTTTGCAAGCATATCAATGTCAAGTACTATGCTTCCATATTCTAAAATAAGATCATTGTTCCATGCACAAGTAATCAAAAGCGCATTGGAAATGTATGTACCCTTGTCAAATTCACTCCTAACCATGTATTCGAAATGCGGTGAGCTCTCCAACTCTTTGAAATTATTCTATAAAATGGTTAAGAAGGATTTGATCGCTTGGAGCTCAATACTAAGCACATTATCATTTCATGGACTTGGAATAGAGGCAATGCATATCTTTGGGATGATGAAAGCTTCTAATATTTCTTTCTGCATGTAATGCAGGTTTAGTATCAGAAGCGTAGTATCACTTTAATTCTATGTATGAAGATTATGGTATCACTCCGAACGAGAAACATTATTCATGTATGATGGACATCCGATGTCGAGCTGGTAAACTGTCTGAAGTGAAAGAACTTACAGAAGGTATGCCCACATGCATGTAGAATGAATGGAAACATAGAGCTTGGGAAACTTGCAGCTATGAAAATATTGGTGGGGATCCACAAGATTCTTCGCTGTATATTCTTCTCTCTGAGTTGTATGCTTCATCTGGTAATAGAGAAGGTAAAGCAAAAGTAAGGAAAGTAATGGAAGATAGAAAAGTTAAAAATGAAGTTGGTTGCAATTGGATATCGAGATGAGCTTATAGCATTGAAACAGTTGGCCCCTTTTGTTCATCAGTACAAGTAAAACAGCTCTGCATAATGTTTGACCAAAAAATGGCACAAACACCTGAAGATTAGAATTTGTTGAGAAGAATGAAGAAATAACGAATGAAAACAAGAAAAAAAGCAACAAACACACATAATTTGTAGTGGTTCGGCGTTAACGAACCCACGTCCACTTTATAATACCTTAATTCGATAAGGAATTGCAGTTAAAATGGATATAATCATCAATAACTCGATATATGACACATTAACTCTCGAAACTTGATGATCAAATATGAAGACTGGAAGTAATCGGTAATATATATTGCTGGTTCGCGTGTGCGTAAAGTTGTCATGTGTCAAAAGTCCTTCCAACCTCTTTGAAACCATGTATTTATTGGTCCAGGAACAGGTGGCTCTAATCGGACGCGTGGCTCTCGAGCCGTGCTTCTTGGAGGAAGTGGCAACGATTGCCCAGAGATCGTGGGTCGGTCATGGGTAGCGGTTCGAACATGGACACGTGGCACAAATCCCGCGCCTTCAGGAGACAGTAGGGAAAGTAATGGAACCATAGGTTACTGCCTGGTTGGGATCAGATATGGTCCGGATCAGATGTGCTTTGAACTTGTTGAGCTATCCATTCTTGAATAAGCAACAGTCTGTAGGATCTAGATTAACCCTACAGGGGATGAATATGGTTTATGCAATTTTGAGGAATATAAAACATATCACAGCTCAGATAACTACAGAGTAAATAAATGCAAATAGTAAATGACACAGATTTTACCTAGCTTTGGCAAACCCCTGCCTACTGATGCATTCCCTAAGGTTTCTACTAGAATTAAAACAATCTCTACACTTAGAAATTCCCTATATACTTGCGACACCTGCTCCCAACTGTTCTAACTCTATACTCAAAACCCTACACTGATTTTTATCCCCAAGATCAGATTTTCCCGAATTACAAACTCGTAACAAATAAACCCTAGTTTAGAGAAAACTAGAAAACAATAGATTGTTTACAAAAGAAAAACAACTTAAGAAACAAAATAACACAAAACCCTATTTTTTTTAAAATAAAAAGTTAGTCCTCTTTTGTTTTCTTTGACCCTTGAAAAGGAATGTTGGCTTCTCCTTTTTTTACTTATTTGATGGCGGCCTAGGTTTTTCTTCCCAAATCAGATCGCGACTCTTCTGATTGAAATTAATCCCTAATGGTTTGGATGTTGTTTCTCTCTGTCGATGAGTTGGGGTTTGGCTTCCAAACGAAACTTGGGAGTACTATGAATTGTTTGATTTCTCTTATGCACGAAATTGTTTTCTTCGTTTCGATAAATTGCTTGTGATGATTTGGTGAATATATATTGAGTTAATCGAACCTTAAATTCTCTGATTTCACGTAATGGATTTGGTCTTGATTGTTGTGTGTTTGTTCCTTGATTAAATCGCTTTGCGATTATCTAGAATGTCATGAGATTTTGAATCCATCCTTGCGTGATTAAATGATTGATGAATTGTCGTGTATGCCTGTTCGATTTTTGGAAACTATGCTTGATTTCCTTGGCTAAAACATCGCACTTGTGAATATTTGGAAATATTTGAAAACATGAATACAATCTTGCCAAAACAGATTCTTTGAATATGCAAATAAATTCTTGCTTAACTTACTACTTTCTGGAAATGTCATTTATGTCGAAATTTTTCCACTGTGCATTTTGGAGAAATAAATTCATGCATTTTCCAATGGGGATTGTTATTGACACTCCAAATATTGTTAAGGGGGGAATCAATTTAAAAAAATGAAGAATTTGTTAAGGGGAGTATTAATGCAGGGAGCACCCCCTTAACAAATAAAGTTTATTTTATCAAATTAAACTTCTTTACAATAATCCATTTTTTAGTTGTTAATTAAAAAAAATTATATGGTATATTAGTCGAACTACATTAGATTTTTACATCAAAATATCAATAATCTCATTTGTCTATCACTTATTTTAAATAATTTCATTTCTCATCTGTCGATCGCTTTTTTTTACTAATTTCATTTCTCATTTGTTAAATTATCAACAATCTCATTTGTTTCACATTCTTCGTTTGTGCCATTATTTCTTCCCAAACGATTGCTCTTTTTTTGTTTGCAAATAATTTAGGGATTTAGTTTTTTGCATTTAAAATTGATTGGGATTTGGGATGGTAAATGTTGTTATTATCAGGGTAAAAAGGGAACATTAAAAATTAAGTACGTGACTTCCCCTAACATTTTTTTTATAATTGGAGTGTTTTTAAAATTTGACCCCCCTTAACAATATTTGGAGTGTCAATAACAACACCCTTTCCAATTGCCAAACATATTTATGCCATCAATGCAAATTTGAATTCCTTCCATTATTTGAACAAAAAGAAACCTTTTCATCTAAATCCATTCGAATTGTTCCATATTCTCATTCCTGTATACCTGCTCTATCTGTGTCCACTGCCTTTGAGCTGAACTAATTTTGTTACTCTAGTTTTGTTGTTCATGTTGCATGTCACCATGTTGTTCATTATTATTTTAGATTTGATTTTTGAATCACTTGGCAGTACGCTATCATGTAATTGTTCTGTGCACGGCTTGACATTTTCTTGCTTTCTCTTACGACTTATGCACAACTTGACATTTTCTTGCCTGCTCTTACGACTTATGCACTCTGACATGATTGTGCACACTGGCATACTGTGCTCAACTTGTGCTCGTAACCATATATTTGGAACTGTCCTGTTGTAGTTGTTGTTCATACTAGTTGCTTGTTTGAAATATCTTGCAATTGGCTTCACGTCTGGTTCAAGTGCATTTGTTATTTTGTTGTTCTTACACTTGAACTATTTTGATGTGCTATATTGTTGCACCTATTGTTGGTTTAGCTAGTGTGTACATGTTGTTCATAATGCTTCATGTGCATGTTATACTTTGTGTATTTGATCCTTGAGTTTTGTGTTGTGCTATGGCTTGACTTTGGCTGGTCTGACCTGTCTTGTTTGTGCAATTGATTTGTACTTGTTTGACCTGAAGGCTATGTACATGCATTTCTGTGTTCTTGAACCATTTGCATGTGTACTTTACTTTCTTTGCTTTTGGTGTTGCTCCTTATTTTCGTGAGTTTAAACTATGATCTTGACTTTTGAAAAACCAGTAATCCATTTTGATTTGCTTTGTTCTTTTGGGCAGTCTGACTTCTTGTTTTATTGGCATTTGTGAGATGATGCATTTGCCATTTGCCTTTCATTCTGTATTAATGAACATTCATCTCCATTTTCACATCCATGTTGTAGTATTCTAGTGTACATTGTGTTTGTTCACTTTCATTGCATATGCTGCCATTTCTACATGGGCTTATTCATGTATACTGCATGTATATTGCAGTGTCCTTTGCTTGGGCTTGTTCAACATACTTCATATATGCATACCATCATTTGCTGTCCAAATTTGTTATTGGGCCATATACTTGTTTCTTGGCTTGTTTGGTTCTCCACGTTGCCATACATACATACATACACACACACACACACACACTCACACACGCATATATATACACACACACACATAAACATACATACATACATATATATATATATATCATGTTGCATTTGAGTTATTGACCATGTTTTGAACCCATGCTTCTATTGCCTTGTTCATGTCTTTGCTGAATCCGTTGCTCCATTTATCACATTGAATGGTTTGATTCTATTTTTGTGTACTTGTTTTACTGACATATGTACTGTTCTATGAGCATGTTGCTACTCCTATGTGGACAGGTGTACTTTGTTGTTCATTATTGGCCTTTATGTGTATACATACATTCATGTATGTGTATATATGTGAGTTGCTAATCTTGCTTTATGCATTATCACCTTGTTCATATGTATTGCATTCCCTTGATGGTGTATACGACTGTGGTCCCAACTTATTTAGCTTGAACTTGTGCATTCAATGATGTTTGACCATATTGCCCCTGCACATTATTAATATATATACACACACACATATACACATGTATGTGTATTCATGTATTGTGCATATGCAATTATAATTTTTATTTACATCAGCAAACCACTATATGATGTGTCATGGTTGGTCAAGATCAACATACCACTACAGCTGTATTGAGGCTGATCTACAGGTTTGCAAGTGACTGGATTGAATCTGATGCAGACTGAAGACAAAGTGATGTGTCAGTATGAATGTATGTAAATGTAACAACCCACATATGACCCACATTTTACGTATCAAAGGATCGTAAAATATTTTTATTTAATTTCCTGAGGATCGGATCATTCTCATATTTTGATATGTTGGTTATAGGGATGTGAGACATGTCCATAATTTTTATCAATTTTATTTATGACCATTTTGCCCCTATTAGTTTTGTACAGGGAATAACTTTTAAGTGGGATCGAATCAGGGGCTGAGATCAATTTCATTGGAAAGGAAATGATTTTTCCAATTCTTAGAGTGGTGACATTAAAGATTTAGTTCAGCGGTTTGGGAGGAATCGTTGTTTTAGTGTTACATAATTTCTAGATAGGCTAATTAGTCATTAGTGGGCTGATTTATGAGGCCCACTAAGGCTTGGGTTGTTGGCTATAAATTGGGGGTTAGAGACATGCAGAATAGTTTAATTTCTTCATTTCTCTATTTGGTTGGGGTTTGAGATTCTCCCTACTCCAATCAAATACATCTCTACTCCATTCATTTCATAGATCTAGATTAAAAGATTAAAGATCAACATCGAAGAAAGATAGATCGAATCAAAGTGATTGATTCAAATATCGTTTTTTGCTGTCTAGATTTTTAGATCATTGATTTCAAGCTAATTTGAAGATTTGGTGAGTGATAAGAATATCTCACAATGATTTAATCAAGTATATGAGTTGTTTGATCTTATTTTCATCATTTCAAGTTGTTTTCACCTAGTTCTACGTCATGGTATGTATGTTTTCAATTCGAATTACCATAGGATCTAATCTAGCAACTTATAAAGGTAAATTTATGTGTTAATTCTATGATTATATAAGTTAGATCTATTTGTTGATTCGATTCATTTTTTATCATGATTTAATGAGTTTTTATGATTATATGATGATTGTTGTTATGCTAGTATCGTTTGATGATTTCATGAAGTGTTATTGATCGAGTATTGACTTGGATTTTTAAGATTTGGATCGAGAGTGCTTTGGTTCGAACGTCAAAACATTGTTTAGTCGAGAACACGGTGAAACAGTGGATTGACCAAAGGTTCACACGGTGGAAAATGAGATTTGGCGACGGTTTGGCATGGATTAGTTACATTTTTCTATGGATTGGTAGAAATGCCAAAAGTATAGATCAAAGATGCTATGTTGACATGGATCAGAACGTTTTTCCCATGGATTGGGCACGTTTTCTGATGATGGATCGACACTTACTTTAATGGATCGATCAGGTTTCCATATGATGGATTGCTTAGTTCCGGAAGCATGGATCGGGCTAAAATCAGCAGCGCTATCAGTGTATCGGTCACATTTCTGAAATTGGATCGGAAAGCTTGATCGGGCAAGAAAAACTGGGTGATGCACATGTGAAAAAGCTTGATTTGGTGAGCATCTTGGTGGATCGAGCAAGGTCAGGCGTTGAGTCAGATCATTTTGGTTCGACAACATTTTGCAAACGTTGTGGAAAAGCCTGGATCGGGCATGTTTTCTGGTGCATGGATCGAGCAAGAAAAATTGATGGATCGGCCGAGTTCTGGAGGCGGATCCGATGGATCGGGAAATTCTAGACCATAATGTTTCTGAAATGCTGTAAATAATGATGGATCAGGCTGATTTCTAAATGGACCGGTATAAGCGAAAAACATGGATCGAGAAAGTAGCCAACAGATGGATCGGTCAATTTTCCTGATGGACTGGAGCCAATGAGTAGGGAACGATCCAGAAGATATGGTAGCGTTTTATAAATGTTGTGGAATGAAATTTGAACGCTGTGGAATGTTATTTACAACATAGGCCGAAATATTGTGAATCAAATATCGACCAAACGATGTATGTTTTTAGTTCGACGATAATTGTGGCTTCGAAATGAATACAAGATGGAATATTCGGAGTGTTATGAAGTGTTCAATGATTATCAAAATGCAAGGAATGTGAAGACGACTTAAGATTATTTGAGCTCGTGGATAATGGCTGCTCAAGATGATTTGAGCTTATGAATGGTAGCCAATGATGATGACTACAGATATTGAAGGCCGAGGAGTTATCATTGTCGTAGGTGCTAGCAGACTCAAAACAGGGGTATAATAGGAATGCCTAAAATACTAGATTATTAGTCGAGTACCCTAGGTATCGATGAAAGGCCTAGATACGTATCGATGAAAGGCGTTTGGAGTTTTTGCTAGAACCAGGGTTACCATTAGCCCTTGACGGATGGCAAGGTCAACCAGTGATTAACGATGGTTTCAAAGCAGGATTGGCGGTGATAGCTAGAGTCATGAATGATGGTTATTTTTCTTGTATCGTCTTGTGTAGATTGTCTGATGTCGAAGGAGATATCTCTTGGGTGCTTGCTTGATGTTGGTTTAGGCCTTCGGTTCTTGTGCTAGGAAGATGTTGAGTTCGATTAGGATGATCTGCGCTTGATAACTGATTGCCATGAATGTATTGTTTGTTTCTATCTGATTGTTGTAAAGGCTATCACTATTGAATGTGGAGGAGACGGGTTGGGTTCTTATCTGATGTGTTGGAAGATTAGTTGATCGATCTACCTACTTCTCATACACTTTATTGATGATATTAGATAGTTGTTTTATCTCTTATCAAGACTATTGTCAGACTCAAGTCTTTATGTCTCCCTCTTATTACCTTGGGGTGTTCATTCATGTGATGAATCGGCAGACTGAGTAACAGGTGACAGGTAGTAGATCTTGATGAGGACAATGCTGTCGAGCGGCGACGAGCAGGAAGATGGTGTGTTATTTCCTACTATCTTTTATTGTTATTTTTCCGCTGTTATGTTTGGTGTATTCTCCGATTGACATGTAATGAGGCATTTTGTATAGACTCTTAATGTATTCCAGCGTTGTATGGATAATTCATGATGATATGAAAAGTTTAAGATTCTGCTCAATTCTGCTTCACTATTATTGCCAGTTGTATATGTTATATTATATTTTATCCTTGCGTTGTGAGTTATACGACAGGTTTCGCGTGTGTTATCCTACCCTGATGATCGTCCATGGCCGCCTGACACGTCTTTCAGCGCATTATTCCTCTTGTTTAGTGTAGGAGTTATGGGCGGTCGTCACATTTGGTATGAGATCTCTAGTTAATTGATTTTAGCCAAAGTTCGAAGATGTAATGACGTATAAGAGTCGTATTTGTAGATTTCTGATGGATGTTTACTATATTATAGCGTGTAGTATAGTAGCGCTTGAACTCCATTTGCAGTTTTTCTCATGTGTGAACTAATCATTCTATTTTTCAGATTTAGAATGAGTCGTCGAACATCGAGACACACTGCTAGGGAGGAGACTGTTCCTGAAGGGGGTGATGGAGGTATACCAGATTACCCAGCAATGTTCGAGGCCATGGTGGCAGCGATCATGAGGAGAGTACTCGCTCCAGAGACGGCTGTGGTAGATGTAGGGGTTCAGATGCAAGTGCCTAGGGTTGTGGACTTCACGAAGCTATGAAAAGACTTCACTACTCTAGGAGGGAAGTCGTTTAAAGGGACAGAGCCGATTGTATAGATTCAAGGGTGGCTTGATACTTGCATTCGGATTTTTGTACTTGCATTCGGATTTTTGTAGACTTGGGAATTGATGATGCGACAAAGAAGAAGCTTGCATCAAGACAACTACAGGGCAGAGCCATGGATTGGCGGAACTCTGCCACTTTAGAGATCATAGAAGATGAGATCACATAGGATCAGTGAAACACCCCGCCCCCGTTAAGGTCACTCACAAAGGGAATTTCTTAACTTCAGTGGAGCATTATAGGTAAAAGATGCAGTTAAATTACAAGACAGACAAATAAACAGCGGAAAAAAACTAAATTTATTTCATAAATACTTGGTTCTGTTAAAACATTACAATAACTATCTCAAACAAACTTCCAAATTATTACAAAAAATCTCTATCTTGAATTAAAACATAAAGAAGCATTAAAACAACAGTAAGGTAGCATAAACCAATAATAAGAGAGTATCCAAAGCCATAGCCCAAGGGAAAAGACTCCAAGCAATACATCTACTTTCTTCAAGCTGGAAATGATCCTCTCTAAGCTGAAGTATTCCCTCCCTATGGACCTGAGGGGGGGGGGAGGGAAACGGAAGAAAAGAAGACGAAAGAAAATGGGTCAGACATGAGTCTGGTAAGTCCAGTGACTATTTGGCATATAAATAAGAAAAGGGCTATGGCATGAATAAACTGAATCTAGGACATCACCCTAGAAATAAGATAATAAGGCTGAATATGCTATCGCACCCATTTTACTTCTCTACGCCGCCTAACTAATGTCCCAACTAGTGATCTATATAAAATGATCATATGATAACGTGAACCCAATCCCTGCAATTGTGGTAGCCTTCAGGTGTACATCTATTATGTGGATTCCACCTCAATCTGCCTAATTGCCATGAATGTGTTAGATGTACCCTTACTACCCTATCGATCGGCTCCTTACTTGCATTAACGTTCCATGTGTCTATGTCAATCGGCCCTCTCTAGCATGTAGATACCCTGTGCTGGTCCCACCATAAGGTGTATCAATCCTTATGACAGCGACCTGACATGATTCAAGATGCACAGTGTATAACTACTGGTACCCAGTTCCTGCTTTTTCCCACTCCGGAGTACGTGCATGCCCGTAAACCGTCGGAACCTACACTGACATACCCCCTGCCGCTGTTTTGACCGCTTATAATCAGCCCAGTAATCGTGCCCCACCCTTCCTAGTTTCATGGTACCATGATACATCTATGTGGGTTACTGCTGAAATGGGTCCCCATTACTAGGGTTTCCTGTTGGTTAAGTTTGTGGGCCTATATATATGAATATTACCCACCTACACGAGATGTACTTAACCCTCCCACTGATTCTAGCATGTTTACTTAACGGTTAAGTTTGTGGGCCTATATGTACTAATATTACCCACCCACACGAGATGTACTTAACCCTCCCATCGATTCAAGCATGTTTATTTAATGGTTAAGTTTATGGTCCTATATTTACTAATATTACCCACCAACCTGATATGTACTTAACCCTCCCACACACTATGCCATATTGGTTAAGTTTCGCCTGTTCATGTTAACTTAACCCACCCATTAATCATGTCATGTTGGTTAAGTGTTTCTTATTAACTTAACACTCCTCACTTATCATGTTGAATTGGTTAAATGTTTCCTATTAACTTAACCCCGTTCGTCCATCAAGTTATATTGGTCAAGTGTTCTTTGTTAACTCAACCCCACGTGCTCATCATGTTGTATTGGTTAAGTGTCATCAATCAATTAAAATTAAGTTAACCCCGCGTGTTCATCATGTTGTATTGGTTAAGTGTCATCAATCAATTCAAGTTAACTTAACCCACCTGCTTGTCATATTACTTTGGTTAAGTGTTGCCTTCTTGTGTTAACTTAACCCTACCACAAATCAAGTTATATTGGTTAGGTGTTGCCCTCTTGTTTTAACTTAACCTTACCACAAATCAAGTTTATTGGTTAAGTGTTGCCCTCTTGTTATAACTTAACCTTACCACAAATCAAGTTATATTGGTTAAGTGTTGCCCTCTTATTTTAACTTAACCTTACCACAAATCAAGTTATACTGGTTAAGTATTTCTTATTACTTAACCCTACCCATTCATCATGCTATACTGCTGAAGTGTTTCCTATTAACTTAACTGTAGTCATTCATCTTGTTATATTGGTTAAGTGTTACCTTAATTAACTTAACCCTACCATTCCTGTCTTAGCCTTAATTCATTCATTAAAGCACCAACCACTCACATTAGACAGGTATTGTTGCGGTTATTGGATGTGCCGGGCGGTTCTGGGCAGTTTTACACCGCAACTCAGTCTAACCTCGGGTCCTTTTGGACTTGATGCACTAACCTCCCACATTAGATATATATTGTTACGGTTGCTGGATGTGCCGGGCGGTTCCGGGCAGTCTTACACCGTAACTCAATTTAACCTCGGGTTAGGCGTATTTGTGTTTTCTAAATTTACATATTTACCTTCTATATTTATATGTAAATTATTGTCATTCAAGTTATGCCCAATTTCTCTCTAAATCATGTTCATAATTTTAGGTATATAAATTATACCATTTCAATGCCACTAATCATTTAAAATATGCCAATAACATGTAACTTCATGTTTTTCCCAACGTTACCCCTGCTAAATGTTTGCATAAATTTCATGGAATGTTAGGCTTTGCAGTTTAGCCTACTGATTCAGTTGACCTCCTTAATGCGGATTATGTTAGTGCCATGAGTCCATCATGTATGCAATTATTTCTAATCATACTTTATAATTTTTACATGAGTGCTTCATCATTCATACAAACGCAACATCCATATGATAACACACCAAGTTTCAATCCATATATATATAAAAGTTCACTCATGCATATGCAATATGAAATTGACTGAGCCGATCTAGTGCCTAATGTGTGTATATGCATCCACGAGCAACCACTTGCAACCATCAATCATGACATGTTTCAAACACATGTTTACATACATTGGCTTCTACCTAAGGATTGAAGATATGACCTAGAGGATATACCTAAAAAGATAGAAACAAATATGCATAGAATTCCTAGAAAAAGAGATCAAGGATATACCCTCAAGAAAAAGGGTACGATGCCCGTGTTTTATCTTCAGTCTCCTACGTCGCGTCTTCTTGAGCTTCACTCCACTTAACTAATTTAACTTCACAGTTGCGAAGCTTCTTGACCTCCATTTCCAAAACCCAGTAGTAAAGATAGGACCTCGATCACTTACTATGCTAGAGGGTATCCAATGTAGTCGAACTACATTTCCAAGATAAACAGGTGTTAACCATGATACCAAGTGTATATACTAAGATGATTAGAGGTCTCTCTTCTACTTAGCTTATCCATCATGTCACAAATTTGAGGGTCAATATCTCTCACGCAAACCATCCTAGTCGAACTTGACATCCCTTAAGTACAAGCCCCAAAGTCCTAAACCTATATCATACAAGCACCCAAGGAATACCTCCTTCGAATTTGGACGATTTATGTGAGATGATACTAGCAAAACAACCAAGAAAAATTGAGCACTTAACCGACTCTGGCTATCCTCGCCAATCTTGCTCCAAAACTATCGTTGATCACATAACTGGCTTTGCATTGTCAACTAGATATATGCGGAAGTCTATCTCGAGTTTTAAGGGGAGAATCCCTAACCCGATCAAAAACACCTGCGTACTCATGGACTACTCTAACGGATCACAAATCGTCAAGTGATTCTAGGTAGCTAAGCCTAACTGATCCCCTCAAGATCGCACGAAATCTCAAGGGTATTCCCGAGGCAAGTAAAAAGTCTGACTACCCTCCTTTCACAATATCTAGCTAACCAATCCATGCCTAGAATCAACCCATAGCCCATGAAACCAAAAACATAAGTATCTCAAATCCTTACAAACCAAGGATAAATGAGTCGAACCACAAATTGGATTTGAGACAATAATTGGGTCTTCTACTATACAAGTACTAAGGTGCAGAAACTCAACTATGGAAGCAGATATAAACGAATGTGAAGCGCTAAAATCAAAAAGTACTAACAGGCTGATCAAAGAGGAAAAACTAAATTCTTTCAACAGAAACCTTACTACCTCTCTCTCAGGTACCCTGGCGGTGAGAGCATGTATTTGCCCTTCTGAAAATCCTATCATTTGTTCTTGCCCTTGTCCTTAATTATACGACCCGTTATACCATAACAAAGATACTTCCTCTTGTCTTAGGTTTTACTATTCTTTCCCCCCTCCTTTGTGAACCAAGTCTATATCCATGAGTTCCTCGTCCTTGGGTTGTGCTCCTTAGCCAAACTCCCTCATTATCATCTTTGCCATCCCTGTGTAACTTGTTGACAGGACTCTTGAAAGCTGCCTCCATTGCATGGAAAATCCTACACAGCTCGAAAGAAAATTAGCTGTAGGTGATACTACTGCGACTATTGTAACACCCCACCTCCGCCAGGGTGACTCTTGCAAGCACTCTGACTTTGGAGGGGCGTTTGAATTAGGTAAACATGCATAATGATACATCAAGGCAGAACACGAACATATGTATATATATAAACAGAGTAAATAACATAGATAAAACAGCGGAAGATTTTAAACCATTTCAAAATAAGTCTGTTACATCATAATGTCAACTTTCCAAACAAACAAGTCTAGATAAAACAACATCAACTGAAATAAAACTGAAATACATAAGTACTAATCCCCAAAAGAAGTGATAGCCATAGCTAGCTTCATGTCAAACCGTACATGAGCTAAATCCCACAAGCAAGCGGTCAGAAATCCAAGCTAAGCTCCAATATTCCCTCCCTGAGAACCTGGGGGGAGGGGAAACGGAAGAAAAGAGGCGAAAGAAAACAGGTCAGTCAAAAAGACTGAGTAAGCCCTACTACAATCAATGTAAACTGATAAAGTTAACTGGCATGAGCAGCAGGTATGATCATAAGGATACTAGCATGATGATTTACTAACAAGGTAGATAAAGGTGTCATCGCATAAACAGGATTAAGGTTTTGCACCACAGGTGTACTAGCAAACTAATATGACTTGAATAAACAAGTATTGATCCCTTGGCCCATGCTTTGGCCCAATAACATGAAATGACCCTAATACAAGGTCCAACCAAACGGTCTAGTCGATCGGCTCCCTAAGCCTAACTCGTCATGTGTTGGTATCAATACGGCCCAAACATAATTGTAGTCGAACTGTGCCGGGTCCACCCTTCGGGTGTATCAAGCCCTAGGGTGCCAACCCCTGGACACCATAAACATGAGTGCACAGTCTCGATCTACTGGTACCCATGGGTGACTTCTCCAAATACGAACTACGTGTACGACCATAGTCCGTCCGGAACTACATCGGCGTACCACACGGCCGTCGTTTATTTGGTCGCTTACCTCCAGCCCAGTAATCGTGCCCCCTCCCTAGCCTAGCCCCTAGGGCCTTAATGATACGATTTTGGGGTTACTGCGGAGTGGGCCCCCATTGCTAGTATTTTCTAGTGGGTTAAGTACGGTTTAACCCTCTTGATAATCATGGATTAACTTGGTTAAGTGTAACGTTGAGTTCACGACTTAACCCCGATTAATCTACCAAACCCAAGTTGGTTAAGTATTAAGTGGAACATGACTTAACCCTAATCACGAGGCATTAATTAATTTAATGCGCCTTAACCTCTCACATTAGACCTTGTTGTGGTTACTAGTTAAGTCGGGCGGGTCCGGGTAGCTTTACACCACAACTTGGTCTAACCTCGGGTTCAAGGTACAACATGACCAACTTCTCACATTGGGCCTATTGTTTGTAGCAACTAGTTAAGCCGGTCGGTTCCGGGTAGGTTTACGCTACAAACTCAACCCAACCTCGAGTTGGCCACACATATCTTTTCTAAGTGTCATGTCCATCATGTTTCCAAAACATGTTACAAGTTTTCGAGCAATTGGGTAGACCTAACTTAATAGGTAAATTCCCAATGGGTAGACCTAACTTAATAGGTAAATTCCCAAACTTATGTTTTTATGTCTTTTAAGTTTACCCAACCCCAAACGCAATCCCATCGCTTACATATCGCAATAGCGCATAAAGGATAGAAAGAGGGAACTTGGCATAATCGTGACATAAAGGTGTTGAAGCCACAAGTTCAACATGGTGGCATAAGAAATGTACATATGTTCATATACTTGCATATTACATTTTTAGGCCTCAAAAGCATGCATAAAACCAAACTTGGCATATTGCTGATACATGGTGCTCAATGACATGTAGACATGGCCATAAGTTCGCATTTAGCCTCACATGCAAGTTATCATAAGAGACATGATAACTTACATGTTGCCAAAATGCAACCTTTGGCATAAAGCTTGAAGCTTTATGTTCATAAACCCAAGATAAGCTTGCATAACATGATAACATGAACCAAATGATCAACCCAAACTTGCATAACATAACTTGCATATCATATGACAAATTTGCATATCAAACTTGCATAACATACTTGCATATCATATGACAAACTTGCATATCAAACTTGCATAACATGACATGATGAACTTGCATATCATAGCATGGCATACTTGCATATAAACTTGCATATTACAACATGATAAACTTGCATATCATAACTTGATAAACTTGCATAGCATAACATATCAAACTTGCATAGCATGACTTAGTGAATTTGCATATCATGGCAAACTTGCATATCATACATTTAACTTTAGAGTTTAAGTATGAAAGTAGAATAGGGCTTACAATGCTTAAGAAGTCACAAAAATATGACAAAGCCCTTATGAAATCAATCAAACCCAAAATGCAAGCTCTAACATAAAAACCCTTGAGCCAAAATGATCAAACTCTTTCTTTATGATGCTAATATAAAAACTTGACTTGAATGCAAGCTAATGATGCTCATACAAGTTTGAAAACACTTGTATGCATGGAAAATCACTTAGAAATTTATTTAGGAATTGTATGAAGAGAGTGGAGGCCATGAGAGGATTGATTTTGCCATAGTTTAGTTACTAGAATGAATAATGATGATTTAGGGTTAGGTTAGGGTCTTATTTATAGATTAGGCAAGTGTTTTAGGCCATAGGATTAAACCCTAGTTCCAATCCCAGCCCTCAAAACCGAATCTGGCCCCCAAGCTCAACACAATCTCAAAATGGTGCACCAGGCTAAACAGCCCGGCTAGACCAAGTCGACAGCCAAGTCGACAGGGCTGTCGACTTGGGTCCAACCAAGTCGACTCCCAAGTCGACAGGGCTGTCGACTTGGGTACTCTGGCGGGAACTTTCCCGCCTAGCCCAATCTGACCTAATTTTTCAAATTCAAACTTGAATTTGAAATCTGTTTTTACTTTGAAATTTTCTGAAAACTTTGTTGGGCCTTAATCGGGTCATACGGACTCCGATTTTCGAAAACTCGGACTCTATTTCGCGTATTTTTCCGAGACGAGCACAATGGCATAGCCCGTTTCGCTTGATTCAGATTTTTGAATTAAATTCTGCCTCGATTTACGTTATAACAGGTTATTGAAAAATTCGGGTTGTTACATTCTCCCCTCCTTAAAGGATTTCGTCCCTGAAATCTTCAAGTTAGGAAGAACGTATCCTACCATCCAATCATCCATCTACTCAAAACATCATCCACGAGCAATCATTGTCCTTACAAGATTCTAAATGTTGTATGAACATATGCAAAGGTGTGTGTATATGTACTTATCTAATGCAAATATCATCAATGCAAATTATGTTAGTGAAATGAATCCATATGTATGCAATTCCTAACATAACGTATAACATCTATATGTGTGCACATAACATACATCCATATGCAACATCCATGTGATAACACAAAAATTTTCATCCATGAATAAGCGTAAACACTCATGCATATGCAATATGAGGAGTGTGTGAGCCGATCTAGTGCCTAACGTGTATAATGCATCCACGAGTAACCACTTGCAAACACGTGCAACCACTTGCAACCATCAAGCATAACATGTTTCAAACACATGTTTCATCCAAAGGGTTTCTACCTAAGGTTCTCATGACAAGATTAACACGATAAACTAGATAAACAAGACAAACACGGATAGCAAAAGATATGCTAAAGAGATCGGGAAGATAAGCAGGATATACCCCTTTCGGATTACAAGAAATCCCTTCCTAACCCAATCCATATTCTATAAAAGCCCAAAAGGTTTAGTCAACCTAACGGACCCCCTTCAAACCCTGACATGTATTTCTAGCCAATAAGTCATATCTCCCGACAGAAATAGGACCGAAAATGGGACCGAGAGGATATACATAAAAAAAAGATAATATGCGAGTAAGTTCCACAGGAAAACAAGGATCAAGGATATACTCTTAGAAAGAGATATGATGCGCGTATCTAGCCTTCAATCTTCTAAGTCACGTTTCCTTGAGCTTAACTCCACTGTGCTTTGACCGTCTTTTACCTCATGATATCTTAGCTTCTTAACTCTTATTTCCAAATATGAGTTGGAACCCATTTCATTCTCGCCTCTCGTCTTCCTTTTTCACTTACTCTTCCATCATTCTTGGCTTAAACATAAATATGACCTTATGGTTTCATGCAAGCTCTCCAAAATTCACTAGTGAATCCTGGATCTCGTTTACTTACCATAAAGTATTCCACGCAGCAGAATTTTTCTTGGAAATACCAATCCACGTTGCCAATTGCTCTTACTAACGTGGTTTTCTATAACTCATGCTTGAATGAAATGAACCATTTGCCTGTGAATGATAGGCCGTACTTAGATTCAGTTACTTGCCCATGACTTCCCGTAGACTATTCCAAAACTGGCTAGTGAAAATTGAGTCATGGTTACCAACCATCCTTTAGGGAACCCCGTGCAACCGCTTTAAAACTGTCGCTAGCTACGATGCAGTCCTTTTGCTTTTTACCGGAGTGAAATGAGCACTCTTCGTGAATCTACCTACTATGACCCACATGCTCTTATTCCTTTTTCTTGATCTAGGCAGTCCCTTCATGAAATCCTTCGTGACGCTTTTCCCCCTTCCATTGCGGGGACCTCTAATGGATATAATAGCCCACCGGGCTTCTATGACTCGGCCTTTAACCTGTTGGCACAACATGCACCTTGGGACAAACTCGGCCACTTCCTCGGATGACGTGCAACTTCAAGAACCTTCTTTCTCTCATCGCGTCTTAGCCATCCCTTGTCATCTATAGCGAGGTGACTTATCATCTCGCCTCTAATCAACTTGTCCATGATCTCGACTAACCGCGGGTCTTCTTTCTGTGAATTCCCTACTTGATCCAGAAGGGTAGGTCTAAACTCAAGGGACGCTAACTACTTATTAAACTGAGAGAACTTCTTACTTCGGTTGCATTCCTTGGAGTCTTCCAATCCTGAACTGCAACTACCTTAGCGGGATCCACCGCTAAGCCTTGCTTAGAAACTATGTGCCCAAGGAATCTAACTTCCCTTTTTCTCCAAAAGTGATACTTGGAGAACTCGGCCTTCAACTGATGCGCTCTAAGCGTATCCATCACCTCCACAAGATGCCTTGCATGCTCTTCCTCATCCTTAGAGAAGATCAGAATATCATCTACGAAGACCACGACAAACTTGTTCAAGAACTCCCTGAACACCCTACTCATCAAGTCCACGAAGTAGGCGGGTGCATTAGTCAAACCGAATGGCATGACCAGCCATTCGAAGAATCCATCTGGAGTTCTGAACGCAGTCTTGTCTATACTATCTTCAGCTACCCTGAGCTGTTGGAATCCAGTAGCAAGATCAAGAGAAAACAGATGTTCCTTCAAGCTGATCGAACAAATCATCGATCCTTGGCAATGGTTGTCTATTCTCCTTGTCTAACTCATGATAATCGACACAAGGTCGAAGAGAACCATCTGCCTTTGTAGTAAATACTACAGGCGCTCCCCATTTAGATATACTTCATCTAATGAAGTTCTTCTCAAGCAACTCCTTGACTTGCTTTCTTAACTCTCATCTTGCGGGGCCATGTACCTTACCGGCCACGAAACTATCTTGGCATTATCAACCAGATAAATGCGGAAATCTACCTCTCGTTTAGGGGTAACCCCCTTCACTTCACCCAAGATATCAGGATATTCTCGGACCACCCTCACCGATTACAAACTATCGATAAACGAGTTGAGGGATTCAAGATAACGCAACATGACGGGACTCATAGGGTTACTAGAAATTTTTAGGGTATTACAGAGGCGAGTCATGAGTCTCACAACCCTATGCTCAAAAATCAAGGATGGCTCCAAAACTGGACAACCCATCCATGCCCAAAAATCAACCCATACCCCATGAAACCGAGAATATAAGCATCACGCGAGAACTCTACACTAAGATAGAGATTTTCAAATCCACTTAGACAATAGACAAATGGGCGGAACCCCCAATTGGATTTGAAACACACACGGGATCATTAACTAGACTAGTACTTAGGTGCAAACTTTCAACTAGATCAGACGAGATAAACTATGCGATGCACCAGAATCAAACAAGGTATGAACAGAAATGTAAACAAGACTTTCAACAGAAATACTACCTCGATCGGGAACTGGAGCGGCATTGCGAGCATGAACTTGCCCTCCCGAAGGTCCAGCACGCTGAGTCTGACCCTGGCCTTGCCCTCGCTTCTTCGGGCAATCCCTAGTGAAGTGTCCAACCTCTCCACAATGAAAGCATTCGCCATTCTTCCTTTTCCTCTTCTTACATTCCTTAATAAGATGCCCAACTAATCCGCAATAATAGCACTCTCCCTTTTTGTTATTGCCCTTGTTGTTGTTCCCCTTGTTGCCTTGACTCTTGTTCTTGTTCTTATTGCCTTGACTGCTCTGTCCGCTTGGATTACCCTGATTTCCTTTCCACTGGGAATCAGTCTTCTTGGCTTGAGTATCATTCATCTTGATCTCCTTCTTGTCACTCCTATTCTCTTTATTGAGTAGGGCCATATTCACCAAACTCTCGAAAGTTGCCCCCAAGGGTATATGAGTCATGGCTAAACCATGTAATGGCTCGTTTAATCCTAGAGCAAAGGATAGGGCCTTCTTCGGAGCTGTGTTAACCAAGTCTAAACCGACCCGAGCCAGTTGATTAAACTTATCTATGTATTCCCTAATGGTCATGTCCCCTTGCTTCAGTGATAGGAACCTTAGTCCAAACTTTCCCCGAAAGTCATCCCAAGTCTCAATTGGCCTAGTTGCGGTGGTGACCACCCACCAACGTGCAGCTTCTTCCTTTAGCAACCACACTGCTAATAAAACCTTCCTACGGTCATCTATATCCAAGAAGGTAAAAAGATCTTCGGTTTCTTTCAACCAATTCCTTGCCTCTACATAAGTCTCGGTTCCAAAGAAATCCTTGCAACCCATCGCCTTAAAATCTTGGCAAATCTTTGCGAAGTCAGTTTGAGGATGCTGAGGGGAAGGAGGAAGAGGAACCTCAGCGACAGGAGGAGAAGGAACATCGACTACCGGAGGAGGGGTAACATTTGTGGGGCCGGCTTCGGTCTCCCTAGCCTCCAAAAGTCTCCAATAACAAACAGGTACGTGTACTCCATCCGGAATGGCAAAGTTATCGGCCATACTGAAAACGAAGAAAAAGATAGATTCAGAATGGAGAAAAACGAAGGAATTTTGCTAATGGCTTTTTGGGGAATAGCCTTTAAAATAAACTAGACTTTTCTTTGGAAAATACTTTATACTTTGTTTTGAAAATAGTTTTCCAAAAGTTTCCTAAAAACCTTTTTGTTCCTTCTCGTAAACCATATGCTCTGATACCAAATGTAACACCCCACCTCCGCCAGGGTGACTCTTGCAAGCACTCTGACTTTGGAGGGGCGTTTGAATCAGGTAAACATGCATAATGATATATCAAGGCAGAACAAGAACATATGTATATATATAAACAGAGTAAATAACATAGATAAAACAGCGGAAGATTTTAAACCATTTCAAAACAAGTCTGTTACATCATAATGTCAACTTTCCAAACAAACAAGTCTAGATAAAACAACATCAACTGAAATAAAACTGAAATACATAAGTACTAATCCCCAAAAGAAGTGATAGCCATAGCTAGCTTCATGTCAAACCGTACATGAGCTAAATCCCACAAGCAAGCGGTCAGAAATCCAAGCTAAGCTCCAATATTCCCTCCCTGAGAACCTGGGAGGGGGGGGGGGGAAACGGAAGAAAAGAGGCGAAAGAAAACAGGTCAGTCAAAAAGACTGAGTAATCCCTACTACAATCAATGTAAACTGATAAAGTTAACTGGCATGAGCAGCTGGTATGATCATAAGGATACTAGCATGATGATTTACTAACAAGGTAGATAAAGGTGTCATCGCATAAACAGGATTAAGGTTTTGCACCACAGGTGTACTAGCAAACTAATATGACTTGAATAAACAAGTATTGATCCCTTGGCCCATGCTTTGGCCCAATAACATGAAATGACCCTAATACAAGGTCCAACCAAACGGTCTAGTCGATCGGCTCTCTAAGCCTAACTCGTCATGTGTTGGTGTCAATACGGCCCAAACATAATTGTAGTCGAACTGTGCCGGGTCCACCCTTCGGGTGTATCAAGCCCTAGGGTGCCAACCCCTGGACACCATAAACATGAGTGCACAGTCTCGATCTACTGGTACCCATGGGTGACTTCTCCAAATACGGACTACGTGCATGACCATAGTCCGTCCGGAACTACATCGGCGTACCACACGGCCGTCGTTTATTTGGTCGCTTACCTCCAGCCCAGTAATCGTGCCCCCTCCCTAGCCTAGCCCCTAGGGCCTTAATGATACGATTTTGGGGTTACTGCGGAGTGGGCCCCCATTGCTAGTATTTTCTAGTGGGTTAAGTACGGTTTAACCCTCTTGATAATCATGGATTAACTTGGTTAAGTGTAACATTGAGTTCACGACTTAACCCCGATTAATCTACCAAGCCCAAGTTGGTTAAGTATTAAGTGGACCATGACTTAACCCTAATCACGAGGCATTAATTAATTTAATGCGCCTTAACCTCTCACATTAGACCTTGTTGTGGTTACTAGTTAAGCCGGGCGGGTCCGGGTAGCTTTACACCACAACTTGGTCTAACCTCGGGTTCAAGGTACAACATGACCAACTTCTCACATTGGGTCCTATTGTTTGTAGCAACTAGTTAAGCCGGTCGGTTCCGGGTAGGTTTACGCTACAAACTCAACCCAACCTCGAGTTGGCCACACTTATCTTTTCTAAGTGTCATGTCCATCATGTTTCCAAAACATGTTACAAGTTTTCAAGCAATTGGGTAGACCTAACTTAATAGGTAAATTCCCAATGGGTAGACCTAACTTAATAGGTAAATTCCCAAGCTTATGTTTTTATGTCTTTTAACTTTACCCAACCCCAAACGCAATCCCATCGCTTACATATCGCAATAGCGCATAAAGGATAGAAGGAGGGAACTTGGCATAATCGTGACATAAAGGTGTTGAAGCCACAAGTTCAACATGGTGGCATAAGAAATGTACATATGTTCATATACTTGCATATTACATTTTTAGGCCTCAAAAGCATGCATAAAACCAAACTTGGCATATTGGTGATACATGGTGCTCAATGACATGTAGACATGGCCATAAGTTCGCATTTAGCCTCACATGCAAGTTATCATAAGAGACATGATAACTTACATGTTGCCAAAATGCAACCTTTGGCATAAAGCTTGAACCTTTATGTTCATAAACCCAAGATAAGCTTGCATAACATGATAACATGAACCAAATGATCAACCCAAACTTGCATAACATAACTTGCATATCATATGACAAACTTGCATATCAAACTTGCATAATATACTTGCATATCATATGACAAACTTGCATATCAAATTTGCATAACATGACATGATGAACTTGCATATCATAGCATGGCATACTTGCATATAAACTTGCATATTACAACATGATAAACTTGCATATCATAACTTGATAAACTTGCATAACATAACATATCAAACTTGCATAGCATTACTTAGTGAATTTGCATATCATGGCAAACTTGCATATCATACATTTAACTTTAGAGTTTAAGTATGAAAGTAGAATAGGGCTAACAATGCTTAAGAAGTCACAAAATATGACAAAGCCCTTATGAAATCAGTCAAACCCAAAATGCAAGCTCTAACATAAAAACCCTTGAGCCAAAATGATCAAAACTCTTTCTTTATGATGCTAATATAAAAACTTGACTTGAATGCAAGCTAATGATGCTCATACAAGTTTGAAAACACTTGTATGCATGGAAAATCACTTAGAAATTTATTTAGGAATTGTATGAAGAGAGTGGAGGCCATGAGAGGATTAATTTTGCCATAGTTTAGTTACTAGAATGAATAATGATGATTTAGGGTTAGGTTAGGGTCTTATTTATAGATTAGGCAAGTGTTTTAGGCCATAGGATTAAACCCTAGTTCCAATCCCAGCCCTCAAAACCGAATCTGGCCCCCAAGCTCAACACAATCTCAAAATGGTGCACCAGGCTAAACAGCCCGGCTAGACCAAGTCGACAGCCAAGTCGACAGGGCTGTCGACTTGGGTCCAACCAAGTCGACTCCCAAGTCGACAGGGCTGTCGACTTGGGGACTCTGGCGGGAACTTTCCCGCCTAGCCCAATCTGACCTAATTTTTCAAATTCAAACTTGAATTTGAAATCTGTTTTTACTTTGAAATTTTCTGAAAACTTCGTTGGGCCTTAATCGGGTCATACGGACTCCGATTTTCGAAAACTCGGACTCTATTTCGCGTATTTTTCCGAGACGAGCGCAATGGCATAGCACGTTTCCCTTGATTCAGATTTTTGAATTAAATTCTGCCTCGATTTAGGTTATAACAGGTTATTGAAAAATTCGGGTTGTTACAACTATAGATGGAAGTTGGGCGCTTCTTTGCCCTTTGACAAGTGTCGTAGTCTCATCAAGCCTACAGAACCATGCCGCGATGAGGTTACCTCCGAGAAAGCTAGTAGCCCCGGAGACTCGGGAAAGAAGGAAACAAGGATTCAAACAGAGGATCAAAAGATAGTGCATATGGCTTTGGGGAATATGCCTTTAAAACAAAACTTTTCTTCTGAAAATGCTTCTTTTAAAACCGTTTTGAAAATAATTTTTCAAATCTTTTATCTGATCGGGTAACCTTCAGCTCTGATACCAAGTGAAACACCCCGCCTCCGTTAAGGTCACTCACAAAGGGAATGCCTTACCATCGGTGGAGCATTATAGGTAAAAGATGCAGATAAATTACAAGATAGACAAATAAACAGCGGAAAAAACTAAATTTATTTCTATAATACTTGGTTCAGTTAAAACATTACAATAACTGTCTCAAACCAACTTCCAAATTGTTACAACAAAATCTCTGTCTAGAATTAAAACATAAAGAAGCATTAAAACAACAGTAAGGTAGCATAAACCCCCAATAAGAGAGTATCCAAAGCCATAGCCCAAGGAAAAAGATTCGAAGCAATACATCTACTTTCTTCAAGCTGGAAATGATCCGCTCTAAGCTGAAGCATTCCCTCCCTACGAACCTGGGGGGGGGGGGGGGGAGGGGGAAATGGAAGAAAAGAAGATGAAAGAAAATGGGTCAGACATGAGTCTGGTAAGTCCAGTGACTATTTAGCATGTAAACAAGAAAAGGGTTATGACATGAATAAACTGAATCTAGGACATCACCCTAGAAATAAGATAATAAGGCTGAATATGCTATCGCATCCATTTTACTTCTCTGCAGCGCTTAACTAGTGTCCCAACTAGTAATCTATATAAAATGATCATATGATAACGTGAACCCAGCCCCCGCAATTTTAGTAGCCTTCAGGTGTACATCTATTATGAGGATTCCACCTCAAACTGCCTAATTACCATGAATGTGTTAGATGTACCCTTACTACCCTATCGATCGGCTCCTTACTTGCATTAACGTTCCATGTGTCTATGTCAATCGGCCCTCTCTTGCATGTAGATACCCTGTGCTGGTCCCACCATAAGGTGTATCAATCCTTATGACAGCGACCCGACATGATTCAAGATGCACAGTGTATAACTATTGGTACCCAGTACCTGCTTTTTCCCACTCCGGAGTACGTGCACGCCCGTAAACCATCGGAACCTACACTGACGTAACCCCGCCGCTGTTTTAACTGCTTAAAATCAGCCCAGTAATCGTGCCCCACCCTTCCTAGTTTCAGGGTACCATGATACATCTAGGTGGGTTACTGCTGAAATGGGTCCCCATTACTAGGGTTTCCTATTGGTTAAGTTTGTGGGCCTATATATACAAATATTACCCACCTACACGAGATGTGCTTAACCCTCCCACCGATTCTTGCATGTTTACTTAACGGCTAAGTTTGTGGACCTATGTATACTAATATTACTGTAACACCCCACCTCCGCCAGGGTGGCTCTTTCAAGCGACTCTGACTTTGGTGGGGCGTTTTTAAAACAAGGTAAACATGCATAATGATATAGCAAGGCAGGACATGACATATATATATATATAGAGAACAGAGTAAGTAGATAAAACAGCGGAAGATTCTTAAACCATTTCAAAACACAAGTCTGGTACATCAAAATATCAATTTTTCCCAAATAAACAAGTCTAGTACATGAAATAACATCATCTGAAACTGAAAAGGAAAACATAAAAGTAGTTATCCCCAAAGTGGAAAAACCATAGCGAGCTCAAGTCCAAAGCATACATGAGCTATCCAAGAAGGCAGCTAAGATCCAAGCTAGGCTCCTGTATTCCCTCCCTGAGAACCTGGGGGGGGGGGGAACGGAAGAAAAGAGGCGAAAGAAAACAGGTCAGTCAAAAAGACTGAGTAAGCCCTGCTACGATCAGTCTATAAACTAATAAAGTTAACATCATGATGGAAACTGAGATGATCATAGATAACAACATACTGGCATGATAAATTAACCACAAGATAGATAGAGGTGTCATCGCATAAACATGGTTAAGTTTTGCACCACGGTGTACTAGCAACCCAACATAACAGGTATTGATCCCTTGGCCCAAGCTTTGGCCCAATATCATGAGGTGACCTTAATACAAGGTCCAGCCCAACGGTCTAATCGATCGGCTCCCTATAAACCTAACACGTCAAGTGTTGGTGTCCATACGGCCCACATATGGTTGTAGTTAGACTGTGCTGGGTCCACCTTTGGGTGTATCAAGCCCTCGGGTGTCAACCCCAGACACTTAAGCAATAATGCACAGCCCTAACCTACTGGTACCCGTGCCTCGAGTTTGTCCAACACCGGACTACGTGCACGTCCGTAGCCCGCCTGGACCCGCACCGCTGTACCACTCGGCCATCGCCTTTTGGTCGCTTACATCCGTCCAGTAATCGTGCCCCGCCCTAGCCTAGCTTCTAGGGTTGTGAATGGTACCAAACTGGGATTACTGTTAGAACAGACCACGTTGCTAGGGTTTCCCAAGAGGGTTAAGTGTGATTTAACCCTTCACTAATCATGGATTAAACTAGTTAAGTGCAACCAACGGTTCACCACTTAACCCCATTTCAATCCCTCGAATCCCCAAATTGGTTAAGTATTAGTGGACCCTGACTTAACCCTAATCATGAGGCATTAATTAATTTAATGCACCTTAACCTCTCACATTAGACCTTGCTGTTGTTACTAGTTAGGCCGGGCGGGTCCGGGTAGCTTTACACCACAACTTGGTCTAACCTCGGGTCTTGGCACCCCATGACCAACTTCTCACATTGGGTCCTATTGTTTGTAGCCACTAGTTAAGCCGGTCGGTTCCGGGTAGAATTACGCTACAAACTCAACCCAACCTCGAGTTGGCCACACTTATGTTTTCTAAGTGTCATGTCCACTTTATTTCAAAACATAATTACAAGTCAACAATTACTTGGGTAGACCTAACTTAATAGGTAAATTCCCAAGGGGTAGACCTAACTTAATAGGTAAATTCCCAATCTTATATTTTCATGTATTTTAAGTTTACCCAAACCCCCCAACGTCATTCTATCGCTTACATATTCGTAATAACGCATAAAGGATAGGAAGAGGGAACTTGGCATAACATACATGATGAACTTGCATATCGCAACAAACATACATAACATGTTAGACTTGCACAACTTAGCATAGTGAACTTGCACATTACCATAAACGTGCATAACGTGTTAAACTTGCCTAACATGGTATAGGGAACTTGCATAAACATGCATAACTAAATAAACTTGCAAATCATGGCTTGGTGATCTTGCATAAACATGCATAACTTGTTAAACTTGCAAATCATGACTTGGTGAACTTGCATAAACATGCATAACTTGTTAAACTTGCAAACCATGACTTAGTAAACTTGCATAAACATGCATAACTTGTTAAACTTGCAAACCATGACTTAGTAAACTTGCATAAACATGCATAACTTGTTAAACTTGCAAACCATGACTTAGTGAACTTGCATAAACATGCATAACTTGTTAAACTTGCAACCCATGACTTAGTAAACTTGCATAAACATGCATAACTAAATAAACTTGCAAATCATGGCTTGGTGAACTTGCATAAACATGCATAACTTGTTAAACTTGCAAATCATGACTTGGTGAACTTGCATAAACATGCATAACTTGTTAAACTTGCAAATCAAAACATGCATACTTCATCAAACATGTGTAACATAGCATAGCGAACTCACATAAGCATGCATAACTCATTAAACATGCATAACATAGCATAGTGAATTCGCATAAGCATGCATAACTCATTAAACATGCATAACATAGCATAGTGAACTCGCATAAGCATGCACAACTCATTAAACATACAAAAATCCCAACTTTCATCACATATTAACTTTAGAGTTTCTAAAATGAAGGTAAGAGGGCTTACAACTATTATGAAGACACAAATCCCCTAATAAAGATTGAGAAGCCCCTTTTATGCAAGCATAAAACCCCAAAACAAAGCTCCAATAAGAAAACACCCAAAAACACTAGCTTAGCAACTAAAACTTGCAACTTGATGATGTATGCAAGCTAATGATCATTCATACAACTTAGAAAAGCTTGTATGAACATCCAAATCTTCTTAGAATTGATTTTTGAAGAGGGTGGAGGCTAGGGTTCTTAGGTGGAGGCCATTTGAGATTTCAATTTGACATAGTTTGGTTGCTAGAGTGAATAATGAGGGTTTAGGGTAGGATTAGGAGCTTATTTATAGAAGATTAGAGTGTTTTTAGCCCTAGGATTAACCCTAGGTTAGTTTTGGCCCGTCAGATCTCGGAATTCTCTAGAACCAAGCCACAAGACCCAGCCCAAATCAAAATGGTGCGCCAGGCAATACTGCCTGGGCACCCCCTGTCGACAGGGCTGTCGACACCCTGGGGACCCTGTCGACAGGCCTGTCGACATGCGGGTCCTGGGCGGGAATTTGCCCGCCTGCGCCAGTTTGCCTTAACCCCTGTTTTTAATTTTAAAACTTAAATCTGTTTTTACTTAGGAATTTTCTGCAAACTTCAATGGGCCTTAACTGGGTCATACGGACTCCGATTTTCGAAAACTCGGACTCTATTTCGCGTATTTCTCTGAGACGAACGCAATGGCATAGCCCGTTTCCCTTGATCCCCATTTTATAATTTAATTCTGCCTCGATTTATGTTATAACAGATTATTAAAAATACGGGTTGTTACATTCTCCCCTCCTTAAAGGATTTCGTCCCCGAAATCTTCAAGTTAGGAGGAACGTATCCTACCATCCAATCATCCATCTACTCAAAGCATCATCCACGAGCAATCATTGTCCTTACAAGATTCTAAATGCTGTATGAACATATGCAAAAGTGTGTGTATATGTACTTATCTAATGCAAAGATCAGGCGGTTACTGATACAGTAAACCTCCTTAATGCATATGTATGTCCTAATGCAAAGTTCAGGCGGTTACTGATACAGTAAACCTCCTTAATGCATATGTATGTCAGTGAAATGAATCCATATGTATGCAAATTCCTAACATAATTCATAGTATCTATATGAGTGCACATAACATTCATCCATATGCAACATCCATGTGCCAACACCCAATTTTCATCAATGAATAAGCATAAACACTCATGCATATGCAATATAAGGAGTGTGCGAGCCGATCTAGTGCCTAATCGTGTGTAATGCATCCACGAGCAACCACTTGCAAACACTTGCAACCACTTGCAACCATCAAACATAACATGTTTCAAACACATGTTTCATCCAAAGGGTCTCTACCTAAGGATCTCATGACAAGATAAACACGATAAACTAGATAAACATGGACAGAGAGATATGCATCTATTCAAACTCTGACATATAGTACTAACCGATGAGTCATAACCCCCTTATGGAGTTTACAACAGAAATAAGATTGAGAATGGGACCGAGAGGATATATATACAAAAGGTAATTTGCAAGCAAGCTCCCCAGGAAAACAGGGATCAAGGATGCACTCCTAAAAAGAGACATGATGCGCGTATCTAGTCTTCACTCTTCTTAGTCACGTTTCCTTGAGCTTAACTCCACTGTGCTTTGACCGTCTTTTACTTCATGATTTCTTGGCTTCCTAACTCTTATTTCCCAAATTTGAGTTGGGACTCGTCGCCTCTCGTCTTCCTTTTCCACTTATTCTTCTTTCTGTATACTTGGCTTAAACATAACTATAACCTCATGATTTCATGCAAGCTCTCCAAAATTCACTAGCGAATCCTGGATCTCGTCTGCTTACTATAAAGTATTCCACGCAGCAGAACTTTTCTTGAAAATACCAATCCACGTTGCCAATTGCCCTTATAATCGTGATTTTCTATAACTCATGCTTAATCGAAATGAACCATCCGCCTATGAGTGATAGGCCATACCTAGATTCAGTTGCCTACCCATGGCTTCCTGTAGGCTATTTCAAGACTGGCCAACTTCTTGAGGGTAAACCGTTGCTAACCATGATGCAGTCCTCTTGCTCTTTACCGGACTGAAATGAGCACTCTTCGTCAGTCTACCTCATACCCGTATTCCCTTTCTTTGATCTAGGTAGTCTATCCACATAATCTATCGAGATGTTTTCACACTTCCCTTGCGAAACTTCCAATGGAGGTAATGGCCCGCCGGGCTTCTATGACTTGGCCTTAACCTGGTGGCACAACATGCACCCTGAGACCAACTCGGCCACCTCCTCGAGTGATGCGCATTTTTCAAAAACCTTCTTTACCTAGCCTTTCACTCGAGGAACACATAATCTCTCATCGCGCCTTAGTCATCCCTTGTCATCTATAATATAGCTAGCGAGGTGTCTTAACATCTCACCTCGAATCGACTGGTCCACGTTCTTGACTAACTGCGGGTCTTCTCCCTGTGAAACCCCCTTCTTGATCCAGAAGAGTAAGTCTAAGCTCAGGGAATGCTAACTAACTAGCCAATCGGAGAAAGCTTTCAATTGCCCTCCTCAGGGTTTTCCGGTCTTAGACCGCAACCACTTTAACGGGATCCACCGCTAAGCCTTACTTAGGAACTATGTGCCCAAGAAATCCAACTTCTTTTCTCCAAAGTGACATTTGGAGAACTTGACCTTCAACTGGTGGCTCTAAGCGTACCCATCACCTCCTTGAGATGCCTTAGCATGCTCTTCCTCGTTCTTTTAAGGAGATCAAAATATCGTCTACGACGACCACGACAAACTTGTTCAAGGACTCCCTAAACACCCAACCCATCAAGTTCGCGTAATATGCGGGTGCCTTAGTCAAACCAAATAGCATGACTAGCCATTCCAAAAATCCATCTAGAGTCCTAAACTCAGTCTTGTCAATTCCATCCTCAGCCCTCCTAAGCTGATGGAATCTGGTAGCTGGATCAAAAGAAAACAGATGCTCCTACAAGCTGATCAAACAAATCATCAACCCTTGATAACGGTTGTCTATTCTCCTTACGATAATCAACTCATAGACGAAGCAAACTGTCCATATTAGTAACGAATACTACTGGAGCACCCTACTCGAAAAGGCTTCGTCTCAGGAAGTTCTTCTCAAGCAACTCCTTGACTTGCTTTCTTAACTCTCACCTCGTGAGGTCATGTGCCTAACCGGCCACGAAACTGGCTTGGTATTACCAACCAGATAATGCGAAAATCTATCCCACGTCTAGGGGTAACCCCTTTACTTCACCCAAGATATCAGGATATTCTCGGACCGCCCTCACAGATCGCAAACTATCGATAGACGAGTTGAGGGATTCAAGATAACATAACATGACGGGACCCATAGGGTTGCTAGAAATTTCTAGGGTATTACCGAGGTGAGTCATGAGCCTCACACCCCTATATACAAAAACCAAGAATGGCTCCAAAACAGGACAACCATTCCATGCCCAAGACCAACCCATATCCCCTGAAACCGAGAATAAAACATCCCACGAGAATTCTATACTCAAGATAGAAATTTTCAAATCCACTCAGACCACAGACAAACGGGCAGAACCCCCAATTGGATTTGAAACATATACGGGATCATCAACTAGGCTAGTACTTAGGTGCAAACTTTCAACTAGATCAGATGAAATAAAACTATGCGATGTGCCAGAATCAAACAAAGTACGAACAGGGAAAATCAGAAAATGTAAACAAGACTTCCACAGAAACACTACCTCTATCATGAGCTGGAAGAACGGTGTTGAGGGGATGAACTCGCCCTCCAGGTAGTCCCGCACACTGAGTCTGACCTTGCCCTTGTTTCCTCGGGCAATCCTTGCTGAGATGTCCAGACTCACCACAATGGAAGCATTCGCCCCGCTTTCTTCTCTTCTTCTTCCTACATTCCCTGGCTATATGTCCAACTTTACCACAGAAGTTACATTTCCTATTTTCTCTTGGCTTGTCTTTGAGGTTGCTGTTATTCTTGCCCCGTTTCTCGGAATTTACTCTCTTGCCTTGAGACTCACTCGCCTTGCCCTCTTTCTTGTCATTGTTATCTTCTTCTTGAAGTAGGGCCAAATTCACCAAATTCCCGAAAGTCGCCCCCAAGGGTATGTGAGACATGGCCAAGCCGTGTAATGGCTCGTTTAATCCTAGAGCAAAGTGTAGGGCCTTCTTCTGAGCTGTATTAACCAAGTCCAAATCGACCCGAGCCAGTTGATTAAACTTATCTATGTATTCCCTAATAGTCATGTTCCCTTGCTTTAGTGATAAGAACCTCAGTCCAAACCTTCCTCTAAAATCATCCCAAGTCTCAATTGGCCTAGTAGTGGTGGTGACTACCCACCAACGTGCAGCTTCTTCCTTTAGCAACCATACTACCAATAAAACCTTCCTACGGTCACCTATATCAAAGGTGGCTAAAAGATCTTCGGTCTCTTTCAACCAATTCCTTGCCAATAGTCTCTGTTCCACTAAAATTCTTGCCACCCATCATCTTAAAGTTCTTACAAATTTCCGCAAAATTCGTTTGTGGAGGCTGAGGGGGAAGAGGAACATCAGCTACGGGAGGAGGAGGAGGAACAGCGGCCTCGACTGGAAAGACAACACTAGAGGCACCCGGGACCGGTGCCGTGACTTCCAAGTACCGACGAAACCAATCGGGTATTGTTACTCCATCGGGCAAGATGAGATTATCAGACATGCTGGAAATGAAAAGAAAAGAGTTCAAGCGAGGGGTCAAAGGATAGTGCTAATGGCTTTTGGGGAATAGCCTTTTAAAAATAACTAGACTTTTCTTTGGAAAATACTTAATACTTGGTTTTGAAAATAGTTTTTCTTTTCAAAAGTTTTAAAAACCTTTTTATCCCTTCTCGCAAACCATATGCTCTGATACCAAATGTAACACCCCACCTCCGCCAGGGTGGCTCTTTCAAGCGACTCTGACTTTGGTGGGGCGTTTTTAAAACAAGGTAAACATGCATAATGATATAGCAAGGCAGGACATGACATATATATATATATAGAGAGAGAACAGAGTAAGTAGATAAAACAGCGGAAGATTCTTAAACCATTTCAAAACACAAGTCTGGTACATCAAAATATCAATTTTTCCCAAATAAACAAGTCTAGTACATGAAATAACATCATCTGAAACTGAAAAGGAAAACATAAAAGTAGCTATCCCCAAAGTGGAAAAACCATAGCGAGCTCAAGTCCAAAGCATACATGAGCTATCCAAGAAGGCAGCTAAGATCCAAGCTAGGCTCCTGTATTCCCTCCCTGAGAACCTGGGGGGGGGGAAATGGAAGAAAAGAGGCAAAAGAAAACAGGTCAGTCAAAAAGACTGAGTAAGCCCTGCTACGATCAGTCTATAAACTAATAAAGTTAACATCATGATGGAAACTGAGATGATCATAGATAACAACATACTGGCATGATAAATTAACCACAAGATAGATAGAGGTGTCATCGCATAAACATGGTTAAGTTTTGCACCACGGTGTACTAGCAACCCAACATAACAGGTATTGATCCCTTGGCCCAAGCTTTAGCCCAATATCATGAGGTGACCTTAATACAAGGTCCAGCCCAACGGTCTAATTGATCGGCTCCCTATAAACCTAACACGTCAAGTGTTGGTGTCCATACGGCCCACATATGGTTGTAGTTAGACTGTGTTGGGTCCACCTTTGGGTGTATCAAGCCCTCGGGTGTCAACCCCAGACACTTAAGCAATAATGCACAGCCCTAACCTACTGGTACCCATGCCTCGAGTTTGTCCAACACCGGACTACGTGCACGTCCGTAGCCCGCTTGGACCCGAACCGCTGTACCACTCGGCCATCGCCTTTTGGTCGCTTACATCCGTCCAGTAATCGTGCCCCGCCCTAGCCTAGCTTCTAGGGTTGTGAATGATACCAAACTGGGATTACTGTTAGAACAGACCACTTTGCTAGGGTTTCCCAAGAGGGTTAAGTGTGATTTAACCCTTCACTAATCATGGATTAAACTAGTTAAGTGCAAGCAACGGTTCACCACTTAACCCCATTTCAATCCCTCGAATCCCCAAATTGGTTAAGTATTAGTGGACCCTGACTTAACCCTAATCATGAGGCATTAATTAATTTAATGCACCTTAACCTCTCACATTAGACCTTGCTGTGGTTACTAGTTAGGTCGGGCGGGTCCGGGTAGCTTTACACCACAACTTGGTCTAACCTCGGGTCTTGGCACCCCATGACCAACTTCTCACATTGGGTCCTATTGTTTGTAGCCACTAGTTAAGCCGGTCGGTTCCGGGTAGAATTACGCTACAAACTCAACCCAACCTCGAGTTGGCCACACTTATGTTTTCTAAGTGTCATGTCCACTTTATTTCAAAACATAATTACAAGTCAACAATTACTTGGGTAGACCTAACTTAATAGGTAAATTCCCAAGGGGTAGACCTAACTTAATAGGTAAATTCCCAATCTTATATTTTCATGTATTTTAAGTTTACCCAAACCCCCCAACGTCATTCTATCGCTTACATATTCGTAATAACGCATAAAGGATAGGAAGAGGGAACTTGGCATAACATACATGATGAACTTGCATATCGCAACAAACATACATAACATGTTAGACTTGCACAACTTAGCATAGTGAACTTGCACATTACCATAAACGTGCATAACGTGTTAAACTTGCCTAACATGGTATAGGGAGCTTGCATAAACATGCATAACTAAATAAACTTGCAAATCATGGCTTGGTGATCTTGCATAAACATGCATAACTTGTTAAACTTGCAGATCATGACTTGGTGAACTTGCATAAACATGCATAACTTGTTAAACTTGCAAACCATGACTTAGTAAACTTGCATAAACATGCATAACTTGTTAAACTTGCAAACCATGACTTAGTAAACTTGCATAAACATGCATAACTTGTTAAACTTGCAAACCATGACTTAGTGAACTTGCATAAACATGCATAACTTGTTAAACTTGCAACCCATGACTTAGTAAACTTGCATAAACATGCATAACTAAATAAACTTGCAAATCATGGCTTGGTGAACTTGCATAAACATGCATAACTTGTTAAACTTGCAAATCATGACTTGGTGAACTTGCATAAACATGCATAACTTGTTAAACTTGCAAATCAAAACATGCATACTTCATCAAACATGTGTAACATAGCATAGCGAACTCACATAAGCATGCATAACTCATTAAACATGCATAACATAGCATAGTGAATTCGCATAAGCATGCATAACTCATTAAACATGCATAACATAGCATAGTGAACTCGCATAAGCATGCACAACTCATTAAACATACAAAAATCCCAACTTTCATCACATATTAACTTTAGAGTTTCTAAAATGAAGGTAAGAGGGCTTACAACTATTATGAAGACACAAATCCCCTAATAAAGATTGAGAAGCCCCTTTTATGCAAGCATAAAACCCCAAAACAAAGCTCCAATAAGAAAACACCCAAAAACACTAGCTTAGCAACTAAAACTTGCAACTTGATGATGTATGCAAGCTAATGATCATTCATACAACTTAGAAAAGCTTGTATGAACATCCAAATCTTCTTAGAATTGATTTTTGAAGAGGGTGGAGGCTAGGGTTCTTAGGTGGAGGCCATTTGAGATTTCAATTTGACATAGTTTGGTTGCTAGAGTGAATAATGAGGGTTTAGGGTAGGATTAGGAGCTTATTTATAGAAGATTAGAGTGTTTTTAGCCCTAGGATTAACCCTAGGTTAGTTTTGGCCCGTCAGATCTCGGAATTCTCTAGAACCAAGCCACAAGACCCAGCCCAAATCAAAATGGTGCGCCAGGCAATACTGCCTGGGCACCCCCTGTCGACAGGGCTGTCGACACCCTGGGGACCCTGTCGACAGGCCTGTCGACATGCGGGTCCTGGGCGGGAATTTGCCCGCCTGCGCCAGTTTGCCCTAACCCCTATTTTTAATTTTAAAACTTAAATCTGTTTTTACTTAGGAATTTTCTGCAAACTTCAATGGGCCTTAACTGGGTCATACGGACTCCGATTTTCGAAAACTCGGACTCTATTTCGCGTATTTCTCTGAGACGAACGCAATGGCATAGCCCGTTTCCCTTGATTCCCATTTTATAATTTAATTCTGCCTCGATTTATGTTATAACAGATTATTAAAAATACGGGTTGTTACAATTACCCACCTATACGAGATGTACTTAACCCTCCCATCGATTCAATCATGTTTATCTAACGGTTAAGTTTGTGGGCCTATATTTACTTATATTACCCACCAACCCGGTATGTACTTAACCCTCCCGCACATTATGCCATATTGGTTAAGTGTCGCCCGTTCATGTTAACTTAGCCCACCCATTAATCATGTCATGTTGGTTAAGTGTTTCTTATTAATTTAACACTCCTCACTTATCATGTTGAATTGGTTAAGTGTTTCCTTTTAACTTAACCCCGTTCGTCCATCAAGTTATATTGGTCAAGTGTTCTTTGTTAACTCAACCCCACGTGTTCATCATGTTGTATTGGTTAAGTGTCATCAATCAATTCAAGTTAACTTAACCCCACATGTTCATCATGTTGTATTGGTTAAGTGTCATCAATCAATTCAAGTTAACTTAACCCACCTGCTTGTCATATTACTTTGGTTAAATGTTGCCTTCTTGTGTTAACTTAACCCTACCACAAATCAAGTTATATTGGTTAAGTGTTGCCCTCTTGTTTTAACTTAACCCTACCACAAATCAAGTTTATTGGTTAAGTGTTGCCCTCTTGTTATAACTTAACCTTACCACAAATCAAGTTATATTGGTTAAGTATTGCCCTCTTGTTTTAACTTAACGTTACCACAAATCAAGTTATATTGGTTAAGTATTTCTTATTACTTAACCCTACCTATTCATCATGTTATACTGGTTAAGTGCTTCCTATTAACTTAACCGTAGTCATTCATCTTGTTATATTGGTTAAGTGTTACCTTAATTAACTTAACCCTACCATTCCTGTCTTAGCTTTAGTTCATTCATTAAAGCACCAACCACTCACATTAGACAGGTATTGTTGCGGTTACTGGATGTGCCGGGCGGTTCCGGGCAGTTTTACACCGCAACTCAGTCTAACCTCGGGTCCTTTTGGGCTTGATGCACTAACCTCTCACATTAGATATATATTGTTACGGTTGCTGGATGTGCCGGGCGGTTCCGGGCAGTCTTACACCGTAACTCAATCTAACCTCGGGTTAGGCATATTTGTCTTTTCTAAATTTACATATTTACCTTCTATATTTATATGTAAATTATTGTCATTCAAGTCATGCCCAATTTCTCTCTAAATCATGTTCATAATTTTAGGTATATAAATTATACCATTTCAATGCCACTAATCATTTAAAATATGCCAACAACATGTAACTTCATGTTTTTCCCAATGTTACCCCCGCTAAACGTTCGCATAAATTTCTTAGAATGTTAGGCTTCGCAATTTAGCCTAACTCAAAACCAAGAGGGGAAAAGGAAGAGACACGTAGCATTCAAGACAAGCACAATATGGATCCAACATATGTCACATAAATTTGGCATAGAATAAATATATGTGTAATTATGAACTTGCAATTTTGAACCTAATCAACATGAACCATAAGCATATGGATGGGAGTTTACATAGAACTACACAATTCCAATTAGTCATATAAAGGTGAACTTGCATTTTTGGATTTAATTAACATGGGTCTTAAACATATGAAATTACCCAAATCCAACTAGGCATGTAAATGCAAACTTTTATTTTGGGTCCAATGAACATAAACCTTAAGCATATAGAATTGCACAAGTTCAATTAGACATGTGAATGTAAACTTTAATTTGGATCCAGTAATCATGAATCTTAAACATATGGAATTACACAGGTTTAACAAGGCATGTAAATATGAACTTTTATTTTGGATCCAACAAACATGAATCTTAAGCATATGGTTTTACAAAAGTTTAACAAGGCATGTAAATACGAGCTTTAATTTTTGAATCCAATTTTCATAGATCTAAATGTGAATCTAAACATAATACATGTCTTAGCCTAACAACTTGCATGATTCAATAAACCTAGATCTAAATGTAGATCTAAACATAATACATGTCTTAGCCTAACAACTTGCATGATTCAATAAACATAGATCTAAATGTAGATCTAAACATAATACATGTCTTAGCCTAACAACTTGCATGATTCAATAAACATAGATCTAAATGTAGATCTAAATAACTTGCATGATTCAATAAACATAGGTCCAAATGTAGATCTAAACAACTTGCATGATTCAATAAACATAGATCTAAATGTAGATCTAAACAACTTGCATGTTACATAACATGAAAAAGTCACCAAATTTACATAATATACGATTGGTTTAACATCAACATAATAACCACAACAATTTCACAAGCATTTACGATAGAATTACAAGAATAGGCATAAATCAGCATCGTCATTATCTTACAAGTAGGAATTACTCTAGTTTTCATTTTATTACAAATCACAACTTTTAATCGTTCACATCTAAATAATAACAGGACTTACAAAGAAAAGAAAGTCTTGTTTTTCTGGGATTTATTTTCTGAATTTTAAAAGCAATCCCTTGAAGAAGACTATCAATTCTCTAAGTTAGTTTTGATTCAAAGCTTTAACTTGTTTTTTAATTGAAGAAGAAATGGTGGCTAGGCCAAAACGATCATGGGCAGCATAGTGGCTCCTTGAAACGAATTTGTGTGATTTAGTGCTTGAGGATTAGGGTTGCTTTTATAGAAGTTAAATCTTATGTGAGCCGTTAGATTGTTTTAGGAGCAATCACAACCGTCCAGACTAGATAGATTTACCCAAAATTGCCACCTAAGCCCTAGTGACTCAGCAATAGGTCAAAAGAACTCAGAAATGAGTTAGAATCGTCTCAGATTTGGATCTGGGCGAGGGAGGTAGGTCGACCCCCTGGTCGACCTGTATAGGGGAGGTCGGCCCCATGGTCGACCCCCTGGTCGACCTGGCCTGGGGTAGGTCGACCCCAGGTCGGCCTGCCTTGGTATTTTATTATTTAATTTTCTGAATTTCTCTTGAATCTTCCGAAGGTCATAACTCCTTCATACGGAGACCGATTTATGCAAACTTGGACTCTATCTCAAGCAGAATTCCAAGGCGAATGCAATGGCGTAACCCGTTTCCCTTAATTCTCACATTTTTAATTAAGTATTCTTTAATTCGTACCTTTAACGTTCGTAGAAAATATGGGGTGTTACAGGATCGGTCCCAAGTCAAATTTGAGACTAAGTTCATTTCTATCATTCATAAGTTTATTCTATTCAAAAGATTTGTTGAGCTAAAGAAAAAATTTAGACCAATGTTGGAGTATGTTTCTGACTTTGAAACTTTGTCCAAGTATGCTCGTTCATATGTTGAGACTCCTTACCAGAAGAACAAGAAATTTGTCATGGGCATGGAAAAATATCTTAGGAATCAGCTGGTTGATCATCTGGATGATACTTACGACGAGAAGATCATGGAAAAAGCTTTGAGGCACGAGAGTTTGTTTCCCAAGGAAGTGGTGGTTGTTGCAGCTAAAGAGGAACCGAAACCACAGCAGGGTGGTAATAACAAAAAGAGGAAGCAATAACAACAGAAAGGAAAAGATGGTCAAAAGAAGCAAAAAAGGAGGTGACTTGCAATAACTGCTAGTAGAAAGGCCATTATTCCAAGGATTGTAAGAAACCAAAAACTGAAAAGAAATGCTATAACTGTAGGAAGCCTGGGCATAGCAAGAAGGATTGTCCAGTTAAGGAAAAGCAAATTGTGAAGACATATGCTTTGGAAGATGTGCCATCTTATTCGAGGTCTAATACAGCGAAGGAGAAAGCGAAGAGTGTCATCGTTCAACGTATCCTTTAGGTAGAAATGCTTCAGTTCGAGTGTTGTTTGACGCTGAAGCATCACATTTTTTCATTTGTAATGAGCTTGTGTGCCGCTTGGGTTTGGAACCCGATATTTGTGATAGGCCATTGATTGTGACTAATCTAGTTGGGAGTTCGTCCAGTTTGTATATGATTTTTCGTGGTCTAGTGTTATCGAGTCATGGTTACTCCTTTGTGTGTGATTACTTTGTGTTGAACTTCGCTGGGTTTGGGATTATTTTGGGTATGGACTGGCTCAAGTCGTATGCGGCAAAATTGGATTGCAAGAAGCTCGAGGTGACAGTTGGGAATGTGGAAGGGCAAATGTTTATGATTAGATGTAATCCAGAAGACAGGGTCTTCGTAAGCTATCTATATTCGCTTGTGATTACATGGGAAGACTTGTCATCTGTGTTGATCGCTAGTGAGTTCGATGATGTCTTTGACGAGGTCAAATGGTTGCCACCGTATTGTGAGATTGAGTTCAAAATCGATTTGGTCGATGGTACTAACCTATCATTATGCCTTTTAGGTAGATGGAGCCTAAGGAACAGTGGGAGTTAGAGGTGCAAGTACGTGACCTTTTGGGAAAAGGATTCAATCAGAGGAGTGTGTCCGAATGGGGTGCACTAGTTGTGTTTGCAACCAAGGATGATGGATCTTTAAGATTGTGTGTGGATTATCGTGAGCTGAACAAGGTGACCAAGAAGAACAAGTCTCCGTTGTCGAGGATAGATGACTTGTTCGATCAGCTTCATGAGGCCAAGGTGTTTTCTCATAAGGATTTAGCAATGGGATTCCACCAGTTGAGTGTGGCAAAGGATAGTGTGCCAAAGACTGATTTTAGGACACCATCCGGCTTCTTTGAATGGTTGGTGATGCCATTTGGGTTGACTAACGTTCTAGCGTATTTTATGGATCTTATGAATAGGGTATTCAAATATGAGTTTAACAAATTCGTGCTTATGTTCATGGATGATATTCTTGTTTTTCCCGCAATGAGGAAAAGCATAAGACGCACCTGAGACTTGTTTTGAAAATCTTGTGAAAGCATAAGCTGAGAGCTAACTTTTCAAAGTGTCACTTCTGGAAGAGTGAGGTGAGGTTCTTAGGCCATGTTGTTTCTGGAGATGGAGTAGCGGTGGATGACGCTAAGGTGGCAGCAATCCAGGACTGGGATAGACCTAAGAATGAGATGAATGTTCGGAGTTTCCTTGGGTTGGTGGGATATTATCGTCGCTTTATCAAGGATTTCTCCAAAATAGATGCACCATTAACAAGATTGACGAAGAAGAATCAGGTGTTCATATGGGATGTAAAATGTGAGCAAGCTTTTGGAATTCTGAAGGGGAGACTGACGAGTGCTCCTATTTTGACGATTCCAAGTGGAAATTAAGAGATGGTGGTATACACTGATGCACGTGGTACTGGATTTGGAGCAGTGCTAATGCAGAAAGATAGAGTTGTGGCATATGCAAGTCAACAGCTGATGCCGCATGAGAGGAATTATCCAACTCATGATTTTGAGTTGGCAGCGATTTTGTTTGCTCTGAAGATGTGGAGACATTACGATTTGGGAGTTTGATTCGAGATGTTTACGGATCATAAGTCGTTAAAGTATTTTTCCTCCCAAAAGGATTTGAATCTTTGGCAACAACGGTGGTTAGAGTTTCTGGCATCATATGATTTTGGTATAGCCTATACTCCTGGTAAAGGTAACGCAGTGGTTGATGCGTTAAGTCGAAGGCACGCAAGTCTGGGATCGATGTTTTCAGAATGGAAGCACCTCGAGTACTTGGCAGGATTTGATTTCAAGCCTAGTGCGAGTTAGAGCCTGAAATGTTGGCAAGCCTATCCATAAGACCTACTATCATCGAAAGGATTGATGAAAGCCAAAAGTGTGATGTAAAGCTTGTCGAGATTATCCAGAAGTTGGAACCAGAGGATAAGGATTTTGAGGTCGATCGAGATGGTTGGCTTCGGAAACAAGGATGACTGGTTGTGCCTGATATTGATGGATTGAGGGATGAGGTTCTGAGGGAATGTCATTACTCGAAGTTGACGATTCATCTTGGTGGTAATAAGACGTATCAGGACATGAAGCGAGCTTACTACTGGGAAGGGATGAAGAGGGATGTTGGAAATTTTATTTCCAAGTGCATGAACTGTCAGTTGGTGAAAGCTGAACAGAAGAAGCCGAGTGGATTTCTTCAACCATTGGAAGTTCTACGTGGAAGTGGGTGCAGATATTGATGGATTACCTAGAACTAGGGCAGGAAATGAAAGGATTTAGGTCATCGTGGATCGTTTGACAAAAAACGCGAGGTTTATTCCTATCAGATCAACTAGGACAACATCGAAGTTGGCTGAGCTATATGTTAAATGGATAGTTCGATTCCATGGTATCCCGAAGAGCATAGTGAGTGATAAAGATCCATTATTCATAAGTGGATTTTGGAAGAGTTTGCAAGAGACTTTGGGAACCGAGTTGTGTTTGAGTATGGATTATCATCCCGAAACTAATGGTCAAACCGGGAGGGTTAACCGAGTATTAGAAAATCTCCTTAGGGCTTGTGTATTGGACTTCAGAGGACATTGGGAATACCATCTACATTTAGTTGATTTTGCGTATAATAACAGCTACTGGTCGAGCATTGGGATGGCACCATACGAGGCGTTGTATGGTAGACCGTGTAATTCTCCAGCATGTTGGTTAGAGACTGGAGATAAGTTGATAGTTGGGACAGAGATGATCAAAGAGCCCTCAGATTGTATCGAGATCGTTCATCAATGAATGAAGGCAGCCCAAGATCGTCAGAAGAGTTACGCCGATAAGCGTCGAAAGGATTTGGAGTTTGGCGTTGGTGACATGTTTTTCGTAAAGATTTCTCCATTAAAGATTGTTGTTCGATTCGGAAGTATAGGACCATTTCTGTTAGTCGAGCGGATTGGAAAGCTCGCGTATATATTGGATTTACCCGAGAAGATGTCGAGTGTGCACAATGTTTTTCATGTGTCGTTTCTACAGAAGTGTGTGCATGATTCAAATGTAGTGGTATCTCCGGAACAGTATGAAGACCTAGAAATCGAGTCCGTATTTACGAGGACTCATAATCCGCTTCGCGGCTTAGGAGGAAGACAGTTATGCTAGTCAAGGTCCAGTGGAGTGAGGATGATAACGATTGTACGTTTGAAACGGAAGAGAGTATGAAGACGATCCATCCAAAACCCTTCGTTGGTACGACCCATTAATGTCGTGTCACCTTACACAATTGTAGCTTGTACTACTATTTTTAGAATTCCGCGTGCTAGGTTAAGGCTATGGATGCATGGCTTGGTGGATGCTAGTTTGGATGATAAATTGGCTGCTTCTGGATAGTAGGCATGCAGAATTATTTCTTGTTGCTTGTGTTTATTTTGGATTTTAGGGGCGAAATTCCTAAAGGGGAAGAATGAAACGATCCGCATTTTACGTATCAGAGGATCGTAAGATATTTTTATTTAATTCCTTGATGGTCGGATCATTCTCAAAATTTAATATGTTAGTTGTGGAGATGTGAGACATGTCCATAATTTTTATCAATTTTATTAAGACCATTTTGCCCCTGTCTATTTTGTACAAGGAATAACTTTTGACTGGGATCGAACCAAGTACTGAGATCAATTTCATTGCAAAGGAAATGATGGTTTCAATTCCGTAGAGTGGTCACATTAAAGATTTGGTTCAACGGCTTGGGAGGAATCGCTGTTTTAGTGTTACACAATTTCTGAACATGTTAATTAGTCATTAGTGGGCTGATTTATGGCTACCACTAAGGCTTGGGCTATTGGCAATAAATAGGGAGTTAGAGGCATGGAGAATAGTTTCTTCATTTCTCTATTTGGTTGGGGTTTGAGATTCTCCCTACTTCAATCAAATACATCTCTACCCCATTAATTTCATAGATCCTGGTTAGAAGATTGAAGATCAACATCGAAGAAAGAATATATCGCATCAAATTAATTGACTCGGAGATCGTTCTTCACTGTCTGGATTTGTAGATCATTGATTTCAAGCTAATTTGAAGATTTGGTGAGTGATAAGCATCTCTCACACGGATTCAATCAAGTATATCAGTTGTTTGATATTATTTTCATCATTTCATGTTGTTTTCACCTAGATCTACATCATGGTAAGTATGTTTTCAATTCGAATCACCATAGGATCTAATCTAGCAACTTATAACGGAAAATTTATGACTTAATTCTATGATTATATAAGTTAGATCTATTTGTTGATTTGATTCAGTGTTTATCATGATTTGATGAGTTTTTATGATTATAAGATGATCGTTGTTGTGCTAGTATCGGTTGATGATTTCATGAAGTGTTGTTGATTGAGTGTTAGTTTGGATTTGACGATTTGAATCGAGAGTGCTTTGGTTCGAACTTCAAAGCATTGTTTAGTCAAGAACATGTTGAAATAGTTGATCAACCAAAGGTGCACAAAGTGCGAAATGGGATTTGGCCACGGTTTGGCATGGATCGATTACATTTTTCTATGGATCGGTAGCATTGCCAAAAATATGGATCGGAGATGCTATGTTGACATGGATCGACTCATTTTTCCCATGGATCGGGCATGTTTTCTGATGATGGGTTGGTGCTTGCTTTAGCGGATCAGTCAGGCTGCCATATGATGGACTGCTTTAGTTCAAGAAGCGTGGATCGGGAAAAAATCAGCAGCACTATGAGTGGATCGGTGGTATTTCTGAAATTGGATAGGAGAGCTTGATCGGACAAGAAAACTGGGTGACGTGCACGTGAAAAAGCTTGATTTGGCAAGCATCTTGGTGGATCAGGCAAGGTTAGACGTTGGATCGGATCATTTAGGTTTGATAGCATTTTGCAAACGCTGTGGAAAAACATGGTTCAGGCATGTTTTCTAGAGGATTGATCAGGCAAGCAAAATTGATGGATCGGCCGATATCTGAAGGCGGATCTGATGGATTGGGCAACTCTAGATCACAACGTTTCTGAAATGCTGTATATAATGATGGATCGGGCTGGTTTCTGAATGGACTGGCACAAGGGAAAAACATGGATCGGGCAAGTATCCAACCGATGGATCAGTCAGTTTTCTTGATGGATAGAAGCCAATGGGTAGGGAACGATCTAGGAGATATGGTAGCGTTTTATAAATGTTGTGGAATGAAATTTAAACGTTGTGGAATGTTATTCCCAGCAAAGGCTAAAACGCTGTGAATCGAATATCAACCAAATGATGTATTTTTTTATTCAACGATGTTTGTGGCTTCAAAATGAATTCAAGAAAGAATATTCAGAGTGTTATAAAGTGTTTCGTTGATCGTCGAAATGCAACGAATGTGAAGAAGAATCAAGATGATTTGAGCTCGTGGATAATATTTACTCACGATAAATTGAGCTTATGAATGGTCGCCGATGATGATAACCAGAGATATTGAAGGCCAAGGAGTTATCATTGTCATAGTTCTAGCAGACTAAAAGCTAGGGACGCTTAAAAACTAGATGATTAGTCGAGTACCCTGGGTATCGATGAAGGGTCTAGATAATCGATGAAAGCGTATGGAGTTTTTGCTACAACCGGGGTTACCAATTAACCCTTGACGGATGGCAAGGTTGGCCAATCATACAATTAACGATGGTTTCAAAGCAGGATTGGCGGTGATAGCCTGAGTAATAGATGATGGTTGTTTTGCTTGTATCGTGTTGTGTAGATTGTTCAATGTCATAGGAGATATCTCTTGGGTGCTTGTCTAATGTTAATTTAGGCCTTTGGGGATTGTGCTTGGGAGATGTCGAGTTCGATTAGGATGATCTACGCTTGATAACTGATTGCCATGAATGTACTGTTCGTTTCTATCTGATTGTTGTAAAGGCTATCACTATCGGATGTGGAGGAGACGAGTTGGGTTCTTCTCTGATGTGTCAGTAGATTAGTTGATTGATCTACCTATTTCTCATATACTTTATTGATGATGTTAGATAGTTGTTTTATCGCTCAATAAGACTATTTCCTGACTCAAGGTTTTATGTCTCCCTCTTAATAACCTTGGGTTGTTCGTTCATGTGATGAATGAGCAGACTGAGTAGGAAGTGACTGGTAGTAGATCTTGATGAGGACGATGCTACTAAGCGATGACGAGCAAGAGGCGGGCGTGTTATTTCTTATTGTCTTCTATTGGTATTTTTCCGTTGTTATGTTTGGTGTATTCTCTGAGTGACCTGTAGTGAGGAATTTTTTATAGATTCTTGATGTATTCCAGTGTTGTATAGATAATTCATGATGATATGAAAAGTTTAAGATTTCGATCAATTCTGCTTCATTATTATTGCTTGTTGTATATGTTCTATTATATTTTATCTTTGCGCTGTGATTTATACGATAGATTTCACATGTTTTATCCTACCCTAATGATCATCCATAACTGCCTGGTATGTCTTTCAGCTCATTATTACTCTTGTTAAGTGCAGGAGTTATGGGCGGTCATCAAAGTAACAGAGTCTGTACATGTAACTGAGTGACTAAGTGTTGTAGTGAGGAACCAACGTAACAAATTAATTTGTATGTATTATATCACTGAGATGTACAATAGTGGAGTTAGAAGTTTGTACTATTCAAATGTTGAAATAAAATATTTATATTTGAGTAAAAACATTGTTTGAATTGTAAATTCTGTGCAATAGAATTTTATTCAAAATAAATATATTTTTGTATGTGATGTAGTATAGAATAGTACGGTTACAAACACATTTATATTATAATATATATGTGTTTGTTATCACCAAACAAAAATCGTATTATTATATACAAAATCTCCCCCTTTTGATGATGACAAACATACACATAAGATTTTGAAAAGGATAAATGTGTTTGACAGTGAAGTGTAGTACTCTCCATATATGTATGCTCCCCTACAACTAAACTCCCCATATATATGTGTATATGAGTGAGTAAAAAATAACTGAATTTTCAATATTAGAATATTCATGAAATATTCACTCATCGATCAAAATCTTAACTATTTCCCCCTTTTGTAATCATCAAAAGGATATAGAAATCAAAATCGTGATGAATATAGACTTGAAAAATAAATTCAAAAACAAGAGAGAGAATGCATATCGTAAACCACATATAATCAAACAAAAATCATAATATTCTTAAAAATAGAAGAAAATTTCAAATTTTAGAATCATGGATTTACAATGAATTTAATAAAATGGAGAGAGTTATAAAATGATATGAATTCCAATTATTTTCAAATAAATTTTATAACTAATCACAAAATAGCGATGGATTTGGACTATATATATATATATATATAAACTCAAATCAAGAGAAAAATCAAATTATCGTAAATCCCTAAACTATTAACCAAAAAAAACATAATACATCATAAAATAGTGACACATTTCACAAATAAGAAAATGGATTGATAGGTTGGTTTATACATAGCAAGGAATATTTCATATATATAAAAAAAATCTTCTTTTTTTAATTATTTTAAGAGCACACTAACCACGCATAGCCTGTAAGGACTTTTAAATGGGATCAGTTGCAACTTAAATTTTAAGTAATCTCTAACTATTTTTGTCCCTTTAGTAGGCCTTGTATTTCCGGCGATTGCAATGGCTTTTTTATTTCTTCATGTACGAAAAAATAAGATTGTCTAGACCTGATGGGGCCAACCAGATATTGCATGACCATATGTAGGTTTTATAAAAGAGGTGAGAAAAACACTTATTATATATAAAATCCCCTCAGTATATAAAACCAATAATGAATAATAGAAATATGGTAGAGATAGAGATGGTTGTGAAATAAATTTCTAAATTAATCATATTATGAAATATATTCAACTGTACCAGGATTTTTGAAAATTTTCAATTATCTCTTATTCTGAAAAATAATAGAGTCACATTTCCACCATAAATTTTGAAACTGTATATTCTTTAATGATAAAAAAATATAACCTCTCCTCATTGAATAAAACCATGATGAATGATAGAAAGGTGTTAGATAAAGAAGATGGTCATGAAATAAGTACCAATTTAAAAATATTATAAATATGTCCACTCATCATGATAATTTAAATAAAATATCCTCTTGTTATGAAAATATACTATAGTCACAACTCATCACAATTTCATACTAATAATAATTTTGATGAGTTCCAAAAAATAGTTCAATTTAGTCAATAATTTCAATTTTGAATAAATAACCAAAAATGATTTTAGAATTGAAAATATCAATTCAAGAGAGATTCAGAAAGATCTACACAAGTTGAAAATCAGTTTAAAAAATTAAATAAATGAATGAGAAATTTTTCAAGACTTCTAAGACTGATACCACTTGTAGCTCCTAATTATCCATGGTGGCACTCCAATGTATCTCAAACAAAAAATTCAATTACCAAGCCCAAGCAAAAAAAATATTACTTCAATTCCATTTATTGGAGCAACAATCTTTCAAATTTAGAACATGATTTACAAGAGAGTTTTTCAGAATATTTACAACGAGCCTTAAGAGACAATTCATGATCCAGGATTAAAACCAGTTCAGTTGATATCACTTGAAGAGATGGATAAATTTCAAGATTCAATAAATCGATCACACAAGATTATCAATTTCAAATCTAAGAAGTGTGTGAGATTCAAGATATCAACAATTTCAAATGATTTAGAAAAACAAATATCCAAGCAAAATGATAATGAGTTAAAAATGAGTTTCAAGATGCAACACAATAATCCATGCTAAATGATTTTCAATTCAAATTAGTTAAGCCCATCCAAAAAAACAATGAAATTATCATAACTTAGAAAAAATAGTTATGTGCTGTAATGAGTGTAGTTTTTCAAGTCTTTCGAAAATGAATTAGAATAAACTCAAAACAGCAAAGTTGTGTGAAATTTCATTAGATTTTCAGATCATAAAAAATAAGAATTCTAAATAACAGTATTTAAAATATGATAAGATACTACAACACCATCAAAAATTCAGGCAACTATTAAAAAAAATTACAGGTATTTAGAATTTTCAGCTCAAAATCTGGAAATCATCAAAAAAATGAAAGTTTTAGATAAATGAATCTAATTTCTAGAAAATCATTAATTTTGCAATTTGAAGTTTAAGAAGCTCAAAACAAGTTAAAAAAAATGGCAGTCAAAGTGAATCAGTATTAACAGAAAGAAGGAATAGAAGGAAGAATAAAAGGAGGAATAAAATTCTAAAAAAATCATGAGTTTAGGTATCATACCGCAGATTTACCTATGATGTCATAGTCGCCTTCAAAACATAGATCTCTTCCTCGTGTGTCCGAAATTAAGGAACGTTGGAAAATACGCTCACCGTCGATATGGAACAACTTGAATATCACATTCATCTAAGTTGTTCCTTAACCCTATTTTGGTACCTACATGCTAGACGGATCGAGTGGTCTAACAAAGATGTCGGACCACTCTTAAAGCGAATCACAGATTTTGGTACCCAAACTTGTTTATAAAGCAAAGCGTTTGAATTTACAAGAGTTCCTTTTTGGACCCAAAACTTTTTGAATTTCAAAGAGTTTGTTTTTGTTTTGTTTGGTGTCCGTGACTGATTAACATGTTTGCTTCTAAACCAACAATGGTTCTCATTATGTCCAAATTTACCACAAACAGTACAAGTAGAACAAGAATTGTGGAAGTTTCAAAATTATTATTTTGTTTAGTTTGCTCAAACGTGTTGTATCTAAGTCCATTTCTATTATTTGAGGTCAATTGATTGTTCAATCGCATATTCAAATAACTTTCACCTTGTGGAATTTTTTTCATTGTTGACTCAAGATTTTGGACCTTGGATTTTATTGTGGTATTTTCAGGCACAAGAAAGGTATATCTTATGATAAAATTTTCTCTTTTAGTGTCGTTTTTTTTTCTTAAGAACCAAAATCTCATATTCAAGATCTTCAGTCCTTTTTGGCAAAGCAAGATCTTCAATCTTAGTTTTACAATCTTTTAATTTTTCATTCAAAGGCTGACATTTTTCACATTCATGTTTTTTTGATTCTTTAGCTTTTACAAGCTTACTTTATAACTTATAGGCAAGTGAAATAATTTAGCCTTTTCAGATTTCAATTTCTTGTTTTTGAGTTTACGGTTCTCAACTGTCTTCGTAAGATCACGGCATAGAATATAAAAATCATTTGGAGAAGAATTTTGTTCCTCATTAAAAGAATCATTGTTATCATCACCACTATCCTGAGATATCTGGTCCATCAAGCATAAATTGACTTCTTTGTCACTTTTGCTACTATCTGAGCTCTTTTCAATTGAATCATCCTAAGTTGATTCGTCCTTTTGCATTGAGAAATTTTCATATTCATTGCTGAGTAGAGCAAGACGAGATTCCTAAACTTGAGATGTCCCTTCGTGTGTGACTTCCAAAGTATGCCAGATTTCTGTGCAGTATTACAATGAGAAATTTAGTTAAATTCAATTTTGTCAAGGGAACAAATTAAAGCATTCGTTTCTTTAGCATTAGTCGAAAACAATTTCTTATCACCAGCATCCAACCTATCCTTTAGTGTAGGAAATTCAACATCACTAATGATCACTGTTGGAGTTTCGTATTCTGTTTCAATAATATCCCAAACATTGTAATCAACAGATACTAAATAAATCTTCATTCTATCTTTCCAGTAAGCATAATCATTGCCATTGAACATAGGTGGCCTAGCTATAGATTGTCCCACATAAAAAACATTGTTTGTTGAATACATGACTCTAGAGTTAATTAGACACTGGCTTTGATACACATGTAGGTTCCAGACTAACCCTAGAGGGGGGTAAATAGGGTTAATTGTAGTCTTGACGAAAATAAAAAAATATCACAGCTCAGATAACAATAGAGTAAATAAATGCGGAAAGTAAATGACACATATTTTACCCAACTTCAGCAAACCCTTGCCTACTATGGCATTCCCCAAGGTTTCTACTAGAATTAAAACAATCTCTATGCTTAAAAATTCTCTGTAAACTCGCGACCCCCGTTACCAACTGTTTTAATCCTATGCTCAAAACCCTGCACTGATCTTTATCCCCAAGATCATTTTTTCCCAAATCACAAACCCGTAACTCATAAACCATAGTTTAGAGAAAACTAGAAAACTACAGATTAGTTACAAAAGAAAAACAACTTAAGAAACAAAACAACAAAAATCCTATATTTGTTTAAATAAAAAGTTAGCCCTTTTTTGTTTTCTTTGACACTTGAAAAGGAATGCCAGCTTCTCCATTTTTTTACTTCTTTGATGGCGGCCTAGGGTTTCGCTTCCCAAATCAGATCGTGACTCTTCTGATTGAAATTAATCTGTGATGTTTCGAATGTTGTTTCTCTCTGTCGATGATTTGGGCTTTGGCTTCCAATTGAAACTTGTGAGTACTCTAAACTGTTTTATTTCTCTTATGCACGAATTTTTTGCTTCGTTTCGACAAAGTGCCTATGATGATTTGGTGAATATACATAGGATTAAATGAACCTTAAATTCTTTGGTTTCACGTGGTGTATTTGGTTTTGATTGTTGCGTGTTTTTGCTTGATTAAATTGCTTTGTGGTTTTCTAGAATGTCATGAGGTTTTGAATCCATCCTTGCGTGATTAAACGATTGATGAATTGTCATGTATGCCTTGTTCGATTTCTGGAAACTATGCTTGATTTTCTTGGCTAAAACACCACACTTGTGAATATTTGGAAACATCTGAAAACGTGAATACAATCTTGCCAAAATTGATTCTCTGAATACGCAAATAAATTCTTTCTTGAATTACTACTTTCTGGAAATGTCAATTATGCCAAGATTTTACCATTGTGCATTTTGGAGAAATAAAATTTTCCATTTTCCAATTGCCAAATATATTTATGCCATCAATGTAAGTTTGAATTCTTCCCATTATTTGGACCAAAAAAAAATCTTTTCATCTGAATCCATTCGAATAGATTCCCATTCTCATTCCTGTATACCTGCACTATCTGTGTTCACTGCCTTTGAGCTAAACCAATTTTGTTACTCTGGTTTTGTTGTTCATATTGCATGTCACCATATTGTTCATTATTATTTCAAATATGATTTTTGAATCACTTGGCACCTATGCTATCATGTAACTGTTTTGTGCACGGCTTGACATTTTCTTGCCTCTTGTGACTTGTGTGCTCTGACATGATTTTGCACACTAGCATACTGTGCTCGACTTGTGCTCGTAATCATATACTTGAAACTGACCTGTTGTAGTTGATGTTCATATTAGTTGCTTGTTTGAAATCTCTTGCAATTGTCTTCATGTCTGGTTTAAGTGCATTTGTTAGTTTGTTGTCTTGCACTTGAATTGTTTTAATGTGCTATATTGCTGCACATGTTTTTGGTTGAGCCAGTGTGTATATGTTGTTAATAATGCTTCATGTGCATGTTGTACTCTGTGTATTTGTACCTAGAGTTTTGTGTTGAGCCATGGCTTGACCTTGGTTAGTCTGACATGTCTTGTTTGTGAAAATTGATTTGTACTTATTTGACCTGAAGGTTGTGTATGTGCATTTTTTGTTCTTGAACCAGTTGCATGTGTACTTTACTTTCTTGGCTTTGGTGTTGCTTCTTATTCTCTTGATTCTAAACCTTGATCTTGCCTTTTGAAAAACCAGTAGACCGTTTCGATTTTCTTTTTTATTTTGGTCTGATCTGACTTTTGTTTTACTTGCATTTGTGAGATGATGCATTTGCCATTTGCCTTTCATTAAGTATTAATGAACATTCATCTCCATTTGCGCATCCATGTTGTTGTATTCTAGTGTACGTTGTGCTTGTTCACTTTCATTGCATGCGTCGTTTCTACATAAGCTTATTCATGTATATTGTAGTGTCCTTTGCTTGGGATTGTTCAACATACTGCATATATGCATACCATCATTTGTTGTCCAAATTTGATATTGGGCCATATACTTGTTTCTTAGCTTGTTTGGCTCTCCACTTTGCCATACGTACATATATACACTATTGTATATAACAATTATATGATTTTTGTTTGATGATAACAAACATATATATATTATTATAAATGTGTTTGCAATTGTATGATTATATTACATCACATACATAAATTAATATTTATATTTGAATAAAATACACTGCACAAGAATTTAAATATTCAAACAGTATTTTATTCAAATATAATATTTTATTCCAATATTTGGATCGTACAAACTGACAACTCCACTACATGTACATCACACTGTAATACAATACATTCCATTTCATATTCAATTTTGTGTACAAAGTTTCTCACTACAACACTCAGTCACTCAAGTTACATTTCACTTACAGACCTAGTTACATTTCACTCTATTTCATACATACATTCACTCATATACACTCAATGACACACCACTGTCTCTTCTGTCTACTTAACAGTCAGTCCAGTCATCTGTTTACCTGTCATAGAAACACACACAGTAAACTAAAACAAACTAATATTAAATTCTAGTATATGTAATTTTGTTTTAAAATTTATTTGCCTCAAAATTTTGGTGTGTTTCTCATCATATTTCATGACTTGATATGATATGCATATATCTCCATCTGTGCCTAGACAGCTTGTGATATTCACAGTGATTCACTGTAAATACCACATGGTAGACAATATCTCTAGTGCTCATATATATATATATATTCTTCATATACATATGTATGTATATACACATATATTTTTTGTGCAAGGGAAATACGGTCAAATATCAGTGAATGGGCATGAACCAAGAAATTCAGTGCAAGTGCAGACACAAACACACACACATAAGTATATACACACCTATGCATATATATATATGTGTGTGTGTGTGTGTGTGTGTGTGTGTACATAGAAGCAACAACGATTCAGCAAATATTCAAGACAACAGTTGTGTACATGGACAAGCACAATTGGCTACAACTGCCAAGACGGACACACACACACACACACACATATATATATATATACACACACACGCACAAATGTGTGTGTATATATACATGTATATATGGTAGTATCAAATGCAGCACGACAACATGAATTTACAATGGCACATGTGTGCAAGCTAAAAGAAAATGTACACAAGTAGTTTGGGTCAAATACAAGTGCAGTCACAAGGCCGACACATTCAAAACGAAACAGTGTGCATTGAAAGGTGCAACAACCCAAATATATGCAGGTTCAAACTACCGTTACAAGACAAGTTCATAAATACATAAGCATGCATGGACAAGTTTTATTATGCAGCTACAAAACAGTATATACATGCTCAAGGAAGTACAAGAACAAGTGGTCCATGAAGAACAAGTTTCCCGATATGGTGCAGCCAAATGCATGCAAATTAATCAAATAGTTCACAGCAAACAAATGGGTGGCACAAACTAGTGATGGCAAATCACAAGAAAATGCATAAACAAGCACAAATTCATGGTTCATGTGATTACAAGCATTCACGGTACAGGTTACATAAAGGCAAAAGATGCATGTACAAGCTCAGATCTGTTTCATTTAGCAACATCATAATGAATTCCCTTTCAACAGATCTGTCAAGAGAAAAGGCAGAGTAATACAGATTGAACATGGATGTGCAACTGCACATGTTTTTATATGCACATGGCAAGTCAGGGTCATAGTGGACACACATAAGTCAACAAAGGCAAGTAATCACTTCAGAGTGCTCATGGATCATCAGGGATAGACAACCAAGGTCAAAGCCATGCATTCATATATACACACACACAAATGTGTATGTATGTATGTATATATACATGCATATTTATGGTTGTATCAAATGATGCATGCCAGTGACATGTGCATGGCATACAAAGCAAAAATGAAAAAACATATGTGCATGAAACTGAGTTCAAGCTACAACAATATAACAATGCAAGCATAGTATACATATATACATACATGTGTGTATATAGTTATATATATATATATACATGGGTAGACAATCATAAAGATGGACATGTCAAGACAGGTAGAGTTCAAGTGTTGTCATAAACAAACATGGATATGCGTACATAATCAAGACATGTCACAAGTAACAAAGCAGTGCTCGAGTAACTGCAGTAAATAAGAAAAAAAAATTCTTTCCTTTTTTCACTGGTTAAATACTGAAATGGGAGCAATTACAAAAATGATTTCAAATGAATGTATGGCAAGAAAGAATTCATAAGTGCACAATTTTAGATTTGCATGAGTTAAAATTGGAAAGCAATTCATATTGCAAATATATCTTGAGCTAATGCATGGGAATTTAATTTCAAATTGGTCAAGAAGTATGAAGGGATTTTTTCTAGGATGCAAGAAAAACAGAAATGTTTTTATTTGCAAATTTATCACGCTATATTTACAGTGGAAAAAACATGGTAAGACTCATCCAAATAAATAATGCAATTTTTAGCAAAAAATTCCCTTTGCAAATCAGGGTGTGTAGACAACAAATCAATTCGAGTTGCCAAAACATATGTCCAGAAATCATAGTGGCATTTTGTTGCAGCACAGGAATGTAAAGGTTTGGAAAATAGCCATTCCGAAATCCACAACTACATTGTCGACGTCGAAATGACAGGCCTTTCGGCCTTAGTTAAGCTTCGATGGTAATACTTGACTGGCAGGGGCCTCGGCTTCTTTCCGCTATCGATTTCATAATAAAGACCTTCTGTCTTTGGTTTCAGTCAGCTGGATTTGCTTTCGTCTTCCACAAGTGTTATTACCAGTCCCAAAACCACCGGGTGTGAAGAATTCTTTGTTTCTGTTTCGGTTCTGTTAATAAAGTCTTTTCGGTTCTAGTTTCTTCTACTTTCAGTTTACCAGTAAATATTTTGGGATTTAACGTCAACACAAAGAAAACATACTTCCGGGTTGAGTCTTTCGGCATAAAGGGTTCCAGTTTCGGTCATTACTGCTTTCGGTGTTATTACTGTGTTAATGTCGTTCCTTATTTCTTTGTGTTATTGTCTTCACTTTTGGTCCCGATTTGTATAGTACCAGTTTCGTTTCATTACTACTACCAGTGTCGACTCACGTCTGTCTGAAGCCTATAAATAGGTGGGATGTGTGAATTATAAAAAAAGGAGTTGGTTTCTGAAATTGAAAATATTGGCATCTGCCATTATTGGGAGCTTCGTTTCTCCATCCCCATTTACAGTATCCATTTGTAGATCAACGACATGGAAGATCATTTTTCTGGCATCAGCTTGATCAACGGAGAGTTGATAGCCGGGTTTCTGGCATTTGTGAGATAAATGAATTGTGGTTAACTGTACGTATCGTGTTCATCGAAATCATAGTACCTTTCTAGCATCGATTCTGATCAACGGAAGTGGGAATTATCTTGTTCTACAGTGTTGTATTGCATCTGAGTCGTCAATGATTCTTGAAATTAAAGAATTCTTAAGTTCGAATATAACATCGAAATTCTAACACTCCGTTGCTTCAGTTTGGTATCAAATCCAAAGCGATCTTTTGGATTCGGTACTGTTACGGTTTGGATTCAGAGGTTATCAATGACTTGAAGTGTCATATCGAAGATTATAGTAGTTGGTTCATTGCCTCGATAACTTAAGAAGTGAATCATTGATTTCTATTTCCGATTGTGTTTGCTTCAATAATTTGGTGTAGAGCACAATTTGCATTTCAGAGCATTGTCCCACGCTGTTTGAATCAAGAGCTTCTGATAACGGGGTAATTGCAACAGCAAAGGTTTCGATAGTGAGTTAGAATGCCGCCTAATAGAGCAAATAGATATCGCAATGTTGAAGATTTTCATATCAAGAAGATGTAAATCAAATGGAGGAGCATCTTAATGCAAGGATCGATGATGGAATTGGACAATTGGAAAGAACAATTTTGGATATGAATCGAAATCAAAGACATAGAATTCCACCTACATCGGAAAATATGTTTGGAGAGGAAGAAGATGTAGTAGTTATCAATCTCAACATCGTAAGGATATGAGATCGCAACTCAAGTCATAGATAGACGATGGGAATCAAAAATGAGAACTGAAATACCAGAATTCAAGGGTGGTATGCAAGCTGAGGAATTTTTTGATTGGGTTTATAATGTCGAAGAAATTCTAAAATACAAGGGAGTTCCAGAAGAGCATTGAGTATGATTAGTCACTACAAGATTGAGAGGGAGAGCAACAATATGGTGGAAACAAACTAAGTTGACTCGAGAAAGAATGAGAAAGTTAAAGGTGGTTACATGGGATAAGATGAAGAAGTTGATGTGGGCTACGTTTTTACCTTACAACTATCAGTTGTTAATGTATCAACGATTACAAAATTTATGGCAAGGCACACGTCTAGTTACACAAAGGAAGTTTTTCAATTAATTACACATAATGATATCTCATATACTGAAGAACAGTTGGTTGCAAGGTAGATTGAAGGACTTTAGATTCAAATCCAAAATATGATTAACATGTTTGATCCAAAATCTGTTGTTGAGGAGCATTAGAGAGCACTCGCATGAGAAAAACAGGGTAGACGTGGAGGTAGATACTCAACTTCTAACAGTCATATTAAGAATGTTGGCAGTAGTGCTCCAGCTAGTAAGCCTACTAATCCAAATCTAGGCAAAAGAGAGCAGTAACATGAAATGTTTCAACTGCCAAGAACATAGCCATAGAAGTTCTGAATGGACCCAGCCAAAGAAGAGAACTATGGCTGCAGATGGTATTGAAGAATGCAATGAGGAGGTTCTGGTAGATTTTTCATTTCCGCCGCGATTTGATGAAGAAGCATAAGAAATCGTGACCGGAGACAAAAGGTCATATTTTGATGATTAAAAGAACTTTCTTAACTCCAAAGTAAAACGACGAATTCGAATGGCTATGAAGCAACATTTTCCAGTTTACATGTACTATTATGGGAAAAGTGTGTCGATTCGTGATTAAGCAAGAAGCTGTGACAATGTCATTTTATAAGAAGCTGTACAGAAGCTTGGAGCCAAGACAGAATAACACCCTCAACCTTACAATCTCGCATGGCTGAAGATTCAATTGGCTTAAAATATAACGAAGAAATTTGGTGCGATTTTGTGAATATGGATGTCTATTATCTCTTGTTGGGGAGACCATGGCAATATGACAAGGTTATGCAACACGATGAGTGCACAAATAACTACAGTTTCGTCTTCGAAGGCACCAAAATCATGTTAGTTCCAAAGAGGCATACTCAAAGTGAAGCAAATCCTGATCAAAAGACAGAGAATAGTAGTTTGCTTTCATTAAAAGACTTTGTAAACAATATCGAAGAATATTGTGAAATATATTTGCTAGTGGGATTCGATTCTATAGAGAATGAAGAAATTCCAGAGCCAGTCAAGCCATTGCTACATGAATTCGAAGATGTGTTTTCAAAATAGCTACCAAATGTTTGCCTCCACTTATAGACATCCAATATCGGATTGATTTGGAACCCGGTGTTGTATATGCACATAGACTGCATTATCGAATGAGTCCTCGAGACCACGAAGAGTTACGACGACAAGTAGAGGAATTGTTAAGTCAAGGTCGTGTTCGAGAGAGCCTAAGTCCTTGTGTTGTGCCAACATTGTTAGTTCCAAAGAAGGATGGTTCATGGAGAATGTGTACAGACAGTTCGCGCTTTTGACAAGATAACAGTGAGATATCGCTTCCCTTTTTCCACGACTGGATGATTTACTTGATCAGATTAGTGGATCAGTTATCTTTTCAAAGATTGACTTAAGGAGTGGATATCCTCATATCAGAATTCGACCAGGTGATGAATGGAAGACTTCTTTCAAAACTCATGAAGGACTGTATAAATGGCTCGTCATGCCTTTTGGATTGTCAAATGCACCAAGCACCTTCATGATAGTAATGAATCCAATTTTCAGACCGTATATTGGCAAGTTTATGGTTGTTTACTTCGATGACATACTTATTTACAATAGTAGTACGGAGGAACATCTACGTGCAGTTTTGATCATCTTACGTCAAGAACAATTTTATGCGACGACGAAGAAATGTACTTTCATGACTCCAAGTGTGTTATTTTTGGGATATGTTGTTTCCAAAGAAGGTTTACAGGCTGACCAAAGTAAAGTTATAACAATCAGAGATTGGCTACAACCAAAGATAATAACAGAAGTAGGTAGTTTTCATGGTTTGGCATCTTTTTACTGAAAATTCACTCCTTACTTCAATAGCATTATGGCTCCTGTAATGGATTGCATGAAAGGCAAACAAATTGTTTGGACGGAAGAAGCTGAAGATGCTTTTGAGCATATTAAACGTTTGTTGACTTCAGCGCCTATTCTAGTGCTTCCAGATTTCCATTCACACTTCAAACTTCATACTGATGCTTCTAAGGTTGGGATTGGAGAAGTGTTGAGCTAAAATGGAAGACCTATTGCTTACTTCAGTGAGAAATTGTCAGGGGCGAAGATAAGATACAACACTTATGATGTCGAGTTCTATTCTATAGTTTAAGCTATCAAGCATTGGAGACATTATCTTTTTCACAAATAATTTGTTTTGTACATGGATTGTGAAGCATTAGAGCACCTCCAAGGCCAAAAAAAGTAGTCGCTTGACATGCATCATGGATTGCTTATTTACAATAGTTCACATTTGTGGCGAAGCATAAGTCAGGGGTTACGAATAAAGTAGCAGATGCATTAAGTCGAAGAAGCAACTTTTTGACCACCGTGAGAATTGAAGTATTGGGGTTTGACTCAATTGCAGAACTATTGACCATAAATCCTTATTTTTTAAAAGTTCTAGAAAAACTGAAGAATGGTGAAGTGACAAAATTTTCAATAAAATACTGTTTTCTTTTTAAAGGAAATCAGTTGCGTGTACCGGATTGTAGTCTACAAAAGAAGATTATTCAAGAATTACACAATGAAGGTATGTTGGCAGAGACCATACATTACGTTTGATTGTGGATTCTTATTTCTGGTCGTCAATGCAAAAGGAAGTTGAAAAGTCCATACAAAGATGTCACACTTGTCAAGTGTCTAAGGGGACTGCAACTAATGCTAGGTCGTATGTGCCATTACCAGTTCCTTCCAAACCATGGGTTGATGTGAGTATGGACATTTTTTAAGGTTTGCCAAAAACATAGAGAGGCAACGATTCTATCTATGTAGACGTTCATCGTTTTTCCAAGATGGTTCATTTCATTGCTTAAAGAAAATGACAGACGCGGTGAACATAGCTCAACTATACTTTCGGGAAATATACCAACTACATGGACTACCAAAATCAATTGTTTCAGATCGTGACAATCGGTTTTTAAGTCATTTCTGGCTAAGTTTGTGGAAAATGATGGGAACAAAATTGAAGTTTAGTAGCGCTTATCATCCACAAACGAATGGACAGACCGAAGTGTTGAACAAATCATTAGGAAACCTACTAAGAAGTCTTGTTAAAGACAACTTAAAAAGTTGGGATTCTAAATTGTGAATGGCTGAATTCACGCATAATCATGTTATCAATCGCATTACTAGATTCAGTCCATTCAAATTTATGTACTCAGAGGTACCTAAGGGGCCACAGGATCTAACTCCATTACTCGTCAATGTAGAATGTAGGGAAAAGCCTACAGGAACTCCGTCGTATGGTCCAGAAATGGTTAGTTGAGACAAGTCACAAGTACAAGCTAGCTGCTGATTCGAAACATCGACATGTAGAATTTCAGAAGGGTGACTATGTATGGACAGTGTTAATGAAAGATATATTTCCTGTTGGAACATACAATAAGATGGCTTCCAGAAAAATTGGACCTTTAGAAGTTGTAGATAAGATCAATCCAAATGCTTATCATTTGAGATTACCAAGCCATGTTCATACTTCTGATGTTTTCAACATTAAGCACTTAATACCATATTATGAAGAAGATCTGGTAGAAGAAGTTACTTCCAATTCGAGGACGAATTCTTTCAAACCTGGTAGGATTATGCAACATAGGAATGTAAAGGTTTGGAAAACAGTCATTCTGAAACCCATAACTGCATTTTCTGTGTCTGAACGACAAGCCTTTTGGCCTCAGTTAAGCTTCGGTGATAGTTCTTGACCGGCATGGGTCTCGGCTTCTTTCCGTTATCGATTTCATAATAAAGATCTTTCGGTTTTGGTTTCAGTCAGCTGGATTTGCTTTCGTCTTCCGCAAGTGTTGTTACCCATGCCAAAACCACTGGGTGTGAAGATTTCTTCGTTTTTGTTTTGGTTTTGTTAATAAAGTCTTTTCGGTTTCGGTTTCTTCTGCTTTCACTGTACCAATAAAGCATTTAGGATTCAACGTCAACACAAAGAACACATACTTCCGGGATAAGTCTTTAGGCATAAAGGGTTCTGGTTTCGGTCATTACTTCTTTATGTGTTATTACTGTGTCGGTGTTTTTCCTTATTTCTTTATGTTGTTGTTGTCTTTACTTTTGCACCCGATTTGTATAATTCCAGTTTCATTTCATTACTACTGCCGGTGTCGGCTCATGTCTGTCTAAAGCCTATAAATAGGCGGGGTGTGTGAGTTGTAAAAAAAGGAGTTGATTTCTAAAATTGAAAATATTGTCGTCCGCCATTATTAGGAGCTTTGTTTCTCCACCTCCATTCGCGGTATCCATTAGTGGATCAACGACTTGGAAAATCACCTTTCCGGCATCAGCTTGATTAACAGAGAGTAGATAGTCACCTTTTAGGCATCTGGGAGATCAACGGAAATTGTGGTTAACTATACGCCTGGAGTTCATCGAGATTACGGTTCATAGTACCTTTTCGGCATCGATTCCGATCAACGGAAGTGGGAATTATCTTGTTCTACGGTATTATACCGCATCCGAGTCATCAGTGATTCATGAAATTGAAGAATTCTTAAGTTTCAAATATAACTTCGAAATTCTAACATTCCATTGCATCACATTTTGGGCAAGAAATCACACAGGCATTTCAGAATTGAATTAATTATTCATGGTCTTTAAATCATTCAATCGAAGATAATCTTTGGATAGAAAATCATTCCATGTTTTCCAGAAATCAATCAGAGAATTCACGGCATTCAATCATGGCAACAAAAGAGGAATCTCACGCAACAAATCAAAACAAGTCAATGAATGAAATCAGAGATGTTAGGGTTTTTTATATCCTATATATTATTACCTATTCATCATCGGCTGATCATCAAAAACAACAACAAATTCAAGAGTAAAAAGGGATCAAAATCATAAGTTACTCATAACGTTTCGATCGCAAGAAGGACCAAATCAATCGATGAACAAGCAATGAGGATTCGAGCTTCAGAGAAATTTCCAAAGCATCCATTTTTGTAATCGCGATTTGATTTGGATGAAGAACCCTAATTATTGATCGGCTGACATTGTTTTGAGGGAAAAACATTTGAAGAGAAATAAAGAAAGAAGGGCCGACTATTTTTATTTAAAGGAGGATTCTGTTTTTACTTTTTATTGTATTATATTTTTTATTCCTTTTGTAACCAATCCAAATGGTTTTCTAGTTTGTTTGTAAAACTAGGGGTTTTCTAGTTTGTTTGTAAAAATATAGGTTTCCTAGTTTGTCTGTAAAACTAGGGTTTACTAGCTATAGGATTTGTAGTTAGAGTTTACGGATTATCGGTTTGTAATTCGGGGAAAATCTGATCTTTGGGATAAAGATCAGTTCAGGGTTTTGAGCATAGGATTAGATAGGAGCAGGGTTTGCGAGTTTACAGGGTTTTGTAAGCGGGGTCTATTTTAATATCTAGTAGAAATCTTGGGAATGCAGGAGTAGGCAGGGTTTGCCGAAGTTAGGTAAAATCTGCATTATTTTTTCCTCCATTTATTTTCTCTGCTGCAATCTATGTTGTAATATTTTTAATATCTCGTAAAAATCCAATAACCCTATTCACCCCCTCTAGGGTTAATCTAGATCCAACATACACATTCATGTATGTGTATATATGTCATGTGCCATTTGATTTGACCATGTTTTGAACCCATGCTTCTACTGCTTTGTTCATATCTTTATTGAATCTTTTGCTCCATGTATCACATTAAATGGTTTGATTATGTTTTTTTTGTACATGTTTTACTGCCATATGTACTATTCCATGTGAATGTTATTGCTCCTATGTGGACAGGTGTATTTTTCTATTCATTGTTGGCCTCTACGTGTATACATACATTCATGTATGTATATATGTGTGAGCTGCTAATCTTGCTTCATGCATTATCACCTTGTTCATATGTATTGCATTCCCTTGATGATGTATGCGACTGTGCTCCCGACCTGTTTGGCTTGAACCTGTGCATTCACAGATGTTTGACCATATTGCCCATGCACAATATTAACATATATATGTGTGTGTGTGTGTACATATACATGTATGTGTATACATGTATTGTGCATGTGCAATTATAATTTTTACTTAAATCAGCAGACTACTATACAATGTGCCATGGCTAGTCAAGATCAACAGGTCATTATAGCTATGTTGCTGCAGATCTACGGGCACCAAATATATAGTCTACCTTGTGGTATTTACGATGAATCACTGTGGATATCACAAGCAGTCTAGACCCAAATAAATGCATATACATATTAGACCAAGTCAAGAATTATGATGAGAAACACACCAAAATTCTGAGGCAAATGAAATTTATAATAAATTTATATCAGCTAGAATTCAGATCTATTTTGTTCCAGTTTACTGTGTGTGTTCCATGACAGGTATTCAGGTGACCGGACTGAATCTGAAGCAGACTAAAGACAAAGTGATGTGTCAGTACGAATGTATGTAACAGAGTCTGTACATGTAACTGAGTGTTCTAGTGAGGAACCAATGTAATAAATGAATATAAATGTATTATATCGCTGAGATGCACAACAGTGGAGTTAGAAGTTTGTACTATTCAAATGTTGAAATAAAATATTTATATTTGAATAAAAATACTACTTGAATTACAAGTTATGTGCAATAGCATTTTATTCAAAATAAATTTATATTTATGTATGTGATGTAGTATAGAATAGTACGGTTACAAACACATGTATAATATATATATATGTATGTTTGTTTGTTATCATCAAACAAAAATCATACTGTTATATACAACACAGTCAACAGTCGTGTCTCGTTGTAAAGTTGTGACTCTTGATCCCTCGTGCTATGTATAAATAGAAGATCATATCCATGATTGTCTTTGTTGTAGTCAGCAAGTCAAAATTTGTGTCTGGATAAGTGACAGGCACACAAGTAAATTCTTAAAACCCTTGTTGAATCTAAAAGGTTGGATTTATTTATTTCAAATCGTGTTAAATTGTTGGCTCTCATACTAGAATATACACATACAAGTTGTTCCGAACAATTTTTATGATGATCGTCGAGATCTAATCATATGAGTTTGTCATATTGCTAAAAGCATGAAATGGTTGTCGAGAATGTCCATTGTTTTCATTCAATTTTCTTTTTGACTTTCAGTTTTCAGATCGAAAAATTCATTACCCTCCGGATCGAGTCGTTCGATCCGGTATTTATTCGATCCGGAGCGTTCCCACGCCCTTCAGGTCCTTTCAAAGAGCAAAGTCATGTCGTTTATCTAGGGGAAGCTGAATAGTCACTTCGGCACTGTATATAATCCGTGCCATCTCTGCCATTAATCTTTGAACCAACCAAGCTCTAAAACCCTAACCCACTAATTCAATCTCTGATCCAATCCCCAAATTCGCACGGTGGGTCTTTAGTTCGTGTTCTTCGTGTTTTTACTCGAAATTTCACACAAATCGCCACATGAATTCATGTTATTCGATTTCGAATAGATTAGGCATTGGTATATTGAACTCTGGAGATGACCACCGTCGTTGACGGTGCTACAGTGCCTCTAGTTTTTCGGCGACGTCCAAGACGTTGTCTTGGTGACTTGACTCTCATCCTCGTGGACTGGAGATGAATAGGAGCACGATGGGGTTCCAGCAAGGAAGAAGGGGATGAAAAGATATTGATGGGTTCGATTCGAAGAAGTTTGGAGATAAGAAGGTTCAGAAGGATTGAAGGATTAGGAAGTGATAATAGCTATAGGTACTTGGAAGGGTTTCATGGGTTTAGATCGAATATTTTCGAACCAGAGCGATTTGATCTAGATACCTTAATCCTTCCTTTTAGACATCCCAAACAACCAATATAACAATTCTACTCAAGCTAATGAACATAGAAATGTTGTGTTGCTAAATCGAGACATAGATAAGCAAATCAATGTAGAACATATATTCCTGGACAATTAGGATAGAGCCCTACATTACTTAGACTAAAGTAGTATAGCATATCACCTCATATATTCTGGACATAAAGACATAACTTTTTGCGACACTGCGATGTATAACAAATAATCATATGCATCTGACACTTCCTTTCTTTATGCAATTCATAACGCCTACACTACAAAAACTAGCGCACACACATGGGGGCACAGTTTACTCTGCTTCCAACTGCCAATATTTCTTGGATAACACAGCAAGCATGTCTAGAAGATACTCCACAAGATATTCAGAATTTAAGAAGGGAAAGGCTCTAAAGACAAAGACTAACCCAAAAATTTCTTCTCCAAGATCTAACTCTAATGGCGATGATCCAAAATTCGAAGTTGACATTCACGAGGAAGTAGAATTCTCCAAAGAAGGAACTTTTATGAATGAAGAGTTCGGAGGAGTTGGAGATAACATGGCTCCCGACATATTTAAAGATGCAATTTTCTGGAGGAGTCTAAGGATTCCTGGGTATCTACCACTGATGAATCAAGGCTAAGACGACTATGCTTAAAGCGTGGTATTCCTTGGGATGACGTTCGAGCTGCCGATATCTTAGATAGACCTCACAATCCTCCAAAAGGGTATATGGCAATAAGTCGACAGATGTGCTCAGCTGGAAGCATTCCTCCCTTTCGTCCTTTCATCGTTGATTTCCTTAGACCAGTAAATATAGCACCCATGAAACTTCATCCAACAATATACTCATACTTGTACACAATGTTTGTAGCTTACATGGAGATCTTAGGTGTTGAGCCTACCTACGAAGATATAATCTTTTTATATAGCTTCAAGCCACTACGCCATAAATGGCCTTCTGCAACACAAAAAAAAAAAATGTTGGGTCAAGCCCAAAAATGTAGCCATAGGTCTTAGGCAACACTTTTCCTATGTTGCAATTTTTGTCGTTACTTAGACCTCAAAGGCAACATTTTGACTATCTAAGGCAACATAAGAGATATTGTTGCAATAGAACCATATTTGGGTCTATAGCAAATCCATACGTGTCTGTAGCAACATTCCAAAAATGTTGCTATAGATATTAACTTTATAAATTTGTTTGGGTCCACATCTTGTATACTATACATTTTGCATCTCATATAATAATATATATATATATATATATATATATATATATATTGATATAGAGTAATAATACTATTGCAAAGAATTTAAATGATTCAAACAATATTTAATTCAATATAATATTTCAACATTTAAATATCACAATATTTTGCATCTCTTTATAATACAAGTCACATTCACACCTTACTACATACATTCAAACACTCAATACACTGTTTGTCTTTGTGTTTGCTCCACACTTTTGGTCCAGCTCCTGCTTTCACTCTGTCTCTTGTTTAGTTGCACAATAAACAACTAAAGCAATAATCTGAAAATAAAATAAAAATTAAATTTGTAAAAATATAAATTTGTTTGTGTGTTTATTTGCCTCAAGTATTAAGTCATTTGTTATCATATTTTGATTGTGTGGTATCTGTTTCTTTATCACTATCCACGTGGACAAACGAATATCAAGAGCTTGCACGTATACACATGCACGTGTACATGTGTACACTGCCACAACATCCCAGAATCATTCTCACGGCAGTGTAAACAATTGAGGAGCAACCACGTAGACCAACTCAACCCAGTGTCTTCCTGCTCATGCAAAACAAGAACAAATTCGGGTTAAAATATCAAGAATGTGATTCAATCTCAGGTTCAATTCAAGTATGCAAAGTTATATATACCAAGAAAAACGCAACTCAGCAATGCACACAAAGTTCAAGATTCATTATGGCAGCATGTACATGATGACTTAAACCAGGAAAACCGTCAGTGAAACAAACAACATGAAAACGGATGAGCCAATGGAAGTCAGAGATGGTCAAACCAACAAGGGTCAAGGCCAGTTTCAACTCATGTAGAGCATATGAAAAATGGATGAGCCAATGCAAGTCGGATTTCAGCCAAGGTCATAGCTAAGGTCATAGCTAATGCAAGTCGGATTTCAGTCAAGGTCACAGCTAATGCAAGTCAGATTTCAGCCAAGACAAAACAAATGAATGAGCCAACATGCATGAATAAGACAAGAACAAAACATAGGCCAAGTGATTCACAGGCAAAATCAAATGATATGCCAAGCACAAAACAGAGGCCAAGTGATGCACAGGCAAAATCAAATGAGCCAGCATGTATGAATAAGTTACCCACACTCAGCAATGTAAATGATAAATGGATATAACAAATGTACCATAGCCTAGGAAGCACAAACATGTAGAAGCTTAAAAGCAAATATATATATACACATATACACACACACATATGTGATATATATGTCTACACACATATATATGCAGTTGCAACAAGTCGTAGAATTACCAAATGCAACAAGTCAGGAAATTCTTTCAATAGAGAAATCAAGGCATTTCCAAATATGCGAATTAATATCGCATCAAGATCAACTTAAGGCCGTATATCAAAGCATTTATTTCTAAATATGTGAATTAAAATTGTATTAAGATCAATTTAAGGCCGTATATCAAAGCATATATATGGCAGGTTTATTGAACGGTAGGAAACAAAATCAAGGTCAAAATTAACAAATTAACAAAGGTAATAAATTAATCAATCAAGGCCATCTTGTAGGGAAAATCGTGGCAACCAAAATCAGAAAATATAGGATTTTTTATCCTATAAATTAACCCAATTTCATCACTGACAAACATCACAAGACAAGTCGAGAAAAGGAGAATTAAAACCAGAGAATTTCGCATATTGGAGGTCTCGGCAAACATCACCACAGCCTCTTCCTTACCACCATCCAATAAGAAGTCTGCTATTCACAACTACTATTTGAAACAAACACAACTTGAGGTTATATTTAGGCAAAATATGTTGTACCTTAACGAAAATCAGAAGCCTTTTAGTCGACGATTTAGGGTTTGAACAAGAATATTAGATCTGGAAATGAAACAATAAAAAACCCTCCGAATATTGGATCTGAATAAGACAAGAAAATGAAAATGAGATTTGAACGAGATCTAATAAAGGTATTTTTTTTTTGCAAAACAAACATTACATTTTTGTACAAAACAAACACATAACAAATCAAGCTAATAACATTCACCATGCAGGGTGAGAAAAAGGTAACTAACAAAATTACTTAGGGCGGTAGCAAGAAACAAGCAATAGCAACAAACAACCTTCACTTTATAATAGCTATGTGACGTGGTTAGCCGACCATACTAAAAGACTCGGCAAAACCAAATTGCATCAAAAAAATACCCTGTAGAAGACTTGACTTGAGAAATTCACGTGATCAACCAAAATTGCTTAACGTCTTGCTCATTGACAATATAGCAAAGCATAAGACATCATAAGGTTAGAAATAGTTGCAAAGCACCAAAACACTATATGCCACAACACTAGACTTGATGAACACCTCCTTTGTGTAGCAATCGTCAAGGAGATAACTGTCAAGTTGTGAATATGGTAGCGAGTTTGACAATCAAGAGAGCATGATCCAACATCACAATGCCCAGCCAATAACAATAAACAGATCCAATATATTTTCATATCTAACCTAAACAGATCAAAGTTACAACATTGCAGCAGACTTGCATCACAAATTGCAAAAATAGTTGCACTGGAAAGACACAGTACTAATCGCAAATATTAGCACCAAACTAACACCAAACCTTACAAAAACAGCAGTTTACCACCGCCTAGCTGCCACATTCAAGTTGGCTGAAACATCAGGATTTCAAAGCCAAAACCCCAACTGGCGGCTGTGTACCCAATTCTAATCCTGAGCCCACTATAGTTGTGAGGAGAAACCAGGAAACACCAATTCAGGGGCCACCCGACCTTTCATAAAAACTAGATCCTATAATTTAACTGAAAGTGGTGAAAGAAGAAGGTCACTCTATGAGGCGGACTAAGAAGAGCGGATCCAGGGTTTAACACGTGTAAAAATGGGGAAGGCAAGAGGAATAGGGAGACAAAAATCAGTAGTGGATGCACAACAATCGACACTAAAGCTAGAGTTGGAAGCTTTAACGACCGACAATAACAGGCAATTAAGAGTGGGAATATGGTAAGGATGAACTAGCACAACCTAGTAGCAATGAAGAAAGATGGATTAGAGAGAGAAAAGAGCAAAGAAACAAGGGATAAGGAAGAAAGTTCTGCATGCAATCAGAGAAAATTAGGTATTGATTCAAGCGAAACAACGGGTGAATGAAAATTAAGAATCAGAATAATTTTGGAAATTTAGGGGTGAGAACGAAATGAAAGGAAAGCGGGTGAATGAAAATAAAAGTGGAAAATAGAAATAGCTGAGGTGTGGATTGATAGTAAAGATTTTGTTTTAAATGACGGTGTGGATCACTGAGGTGTAATTTTTTTTAATTTGAATAAATTTATAGCTATTGCAAAATCTTGCTGATATTTATGCTAACACCTTGAAGCGAATGTTGCAGTAGGACCAAAATTTTATAGATGTCACAGCATTTTAGCTGGCAACACCTTGCAAATCTATTGTAGAAGGCCATCTATGGCATAGTGAGCATCGCCAAAAAGTGACTCCTTCCTTCCTGTATTTCGAGTATGTTCCCAAAAGAAAGATTGTCATTGAAGGGTATAACAACGTGGGTGACATAAAGCCCAACTGGTTCTATATCTGTCATCAAGCCGGATTTGCTAGGTGATGGCTTCAAACTAGTAAGCCTCAAGTCCCAGTTTCTTCTTTTTACTTTACACGTAGGATTTTTGAAAATTCTCTTCGTTATCAATTCTGAACCCAAAGAAGTTGCAAGGTCAAGTGTACCAGGATTGTTTAACTGCTTTACTGAATGCTCCACAGGCCTCACTAAGCATCAGGAGTTTCCTTGTGGATGGATTTCTTCACCGATATCAGTTGCTTAGTCCATAGCGAAGTATGGAAATCGGTGGAGGTCGTGCTCCTATATATGTGCCCTCAGATGAGATTCCTCCGGCGTCAGTGGAGATAGAAGGCTTGCCCCTAGTCGGGGTGGGAGATGACAATATCATCTGAAGCTAGAGAGGCCCCAAGAGGCAAAGACCTTACAAGTTCCAGTCAGGAACCTCGACCGGGGAGAAGGAGAAGTCCCTCGAGAAAGTGATCAGTGAAACGCTTACGGGTCCCTCACCCATAAACGTATTCACGAAGGAGCTCGTAGAAAAGATTGTCGATGAAGGGCCTAAGGACCTTTCTCCGAAGGATACATCCACTGTAGAGAAGATGTCCTATTCTAAGACTCCACCTCTAGTTAAATCTCTAATCCACGGCTTCCACTGAGAGAAATCAGTGTCTCCATATCGAGGCTTAGGCAATCTGCCTTTGCCGGATACTATATACTCCTCTCAAAACCTTGGCTTTGGTTCTATCTTACCTACCTCCAAGGAGGAAATCACACCCACCAAGACGGGGAAGACGACACCAACCAACCAAACTCCGGGCTTTGGTCCATCGGGGGATCACTTAGGACATACACAACACAGACACAGCACGTCACAGCGCCCATGTGTTGCGATAACTCCTGATTCTTATACAAGCCTACTTTAATTTGCAGGAACTATGTCTCATCGAGGGTATGACCCCAGAAAGCTTCGTAGTTGTCTCTCATGCTTTTAACCTGATCCTGAGCATGAATATAAAGATGACTGTAATCAAGAGGAGAGAATGCGCTACCAACAAAAATATTATCCATCCTCACGCTCTCGTTCTCCAGTCCGCTCCGATGTCGATAAGCATAAAAGCTATCAGGGCTACCGCAAAGCGGAAAAACAAATTGCCAAAGCTCCATGTAAAAACCCGCAACTTCCCCGTAAAGGAAAGCGGCGGATAGTTCGAGAACAAGCCACAAAAGAACGCATATTAAAGAACATTTCATTGTATATTACAACAATGCATCAGATTACAAGAATATACAGAGTACAAATGAATATTACACAGAAATATCAGAGATCTAAATTACATTTAAATACATCGCAGCGGAAAATAATACAATACACAACTAGAAAGAGATATACGGATACAAAGCTTTCCGGATATCGTTCCAGCTGTAAACCAGGATCCTGTGAATATAAATCTGCAAAACCAAAACTACTAGCTGCCCGTGTCAAAATAAGGGCACCCAGAGTTTAGGTTAAAACAATAAACCCCACGTCAGTCATGTGACTGGTGTGAGAACTAAAACAGTTAATCTTTATTTTAAAGTTAGGTAAATCAGGGGACCACACCGTATAACACGGAACGGGTTTCCTCCCAAGAATACCAGTGCATAAAACAAACAGTGTAATGCTAAATAAAGAAAAATGAAGCTGTTATAAGACCCAGGTCCCATCACACAATGCAACGCAGCCGAGGATAGGGTTTTCCCTTATAACAGCCAAAGAATGCTTGATACGTTTAAAACAAATCGTTTGATACTATTGTAAGTGCATAGTGTATAAAACAACTTCAAATCATAAGTATCAATCATAGACGGCATAAGTGCCCCATCCCACTATGTCTCCATACTAGGCTCTACAAATAAAACCGCAGAATCACGTATTTGGAAATTGGGTTTCCATCTATGAACCGAGGCAAAAGATAGTCCTCAACCGATTCGAGACGCTCTAGCCCGCCCCTCAGGACCCAGACTCAGGTGGGCCCTTGGATCCTCAGGGCCAGTCCACCGATGTGGATTAAACTTAAACCCTGAACATGCATTTCCCCGCCCTATGGAGCGTAAACGAGCCAACTAAATGACTCCATCGGTTCGAGAACGACCGATCAATCCGAGGCGCCTCGCAACAGCAACAACCACATAAGTCAAACTCGTCAGGGCGTGTAAAACCACTGACGCCACTTCTAGCTAGAAAGAAACGCATGCCCTCCCTGACGTCCTCTCCCGTTTTTGGTTCATAGCGGGTGTGAAACTCGCGAAGCAAACGTTACACAAAGCTACGCCACAAAGGCCTTGCTTTGATCATCACCATAAGACTTTGCTTTTCAACAGAAGCCTCGATCAATTTCCACTTAGGCATGCCACACAGGCAATTCACTCCATGCGTTTGATATCCATCAATATATAACCCCTGAGCTCGTACGTCTCAGAGAAGGGCGTTAAGCAAGAGAATAAATTCTCCGCCGCCAAACAGATATATATTTAATAGAGATCAATCACACGGACTAAATTCCAATGTCAGACACACAGTCCATTTACAAGTCCGTTCTGGGTCTGAACGAAACCAGAGGCACCTAGTACCCCGCATATCCATCGATCTCCAAGCACGTCTGGACGATCACCAACTGTTTCCATCTTCTTGGGTGTACAGCCCAATCAAGATCATCAGTAATCACCCAAACGACGTGAAGACCTCTGGTCTTCGACCATCGTCTTCATCTTCGACTTATCGTCGTATCAGTTATTCAGAATGGGATAAACCCGGTCTTTCCGAATAACTCGCGTATATTTCGAATAAGTGTTACACAAACACAACATACGCCTCATTCCAATTCATCAGTCACTAACTGTAAATTAATCAAGAGAACAATTCCCCAAATATTAACCCCGAAGGCCGAAACCAACATCAGGTCAATATCCAGAAAACCATTCTGCTTAGCTAACCGACAGTTAGTTTCTAAATTTCACATTCATAGGGAAAGGTTCCCATTAATTTTATCCAAGATAAATTTCTTGAATTTATTCTTTAATCCATTTTTGAATATCAATTCAAACTAGTCGGGATTAGCGAACCTTACCGAAGTAATCATTTGTTTTAATTTCCCAATCCCCAACCTATTCATCCCATGAAGTAAAACTGGTAATACTTCATATCTAACACCACTGTGTTACCGGTAAATTCAATTACCATTTCACGTTCAAATCTAATTAAAGATTTAACTATCGCCTGGAGCAGAACTGGTGATACTCCATTCTCGATGATTTCAATCTAATTAAAGATTCATTAAAACTCCACTTAGTTTTAATCTTTCACTGGGTTAAAGAATCAGTGTCATTTAAAACACAGTCCACGATAAACCCAAAATCACATTCCATTAATTATCGGGTTAAAGAACGAGTGTTGTTTAAAACACTGTCCACGATAAACCCAAAAATCAATATCAATTCAATTCCAATTAAATATTATTTAATTGGTACACTTCATTAAATCTAAATAAAAAGATTTAATCTTTTCTCTTTTCTCAACTGGGCTTAAGAACAGTGTTAGTGAAGACACCATTCACGACAAACCCAAATCACATTTGATATTCAATACAAGGCTCTAAATAGAAAATATCCCGGTTTATATTCAATATCAAATTCTACGACCAACAAATATCGTATTGGAAATAACGATATATATATCTATCTTTCAAATTTCCATAACAACATCTGTTTCCAATGCAGTCATTGGAAATTCTTGTTATTTTCAAAACCATTTCAAATCCAATTTATTTATTTAAAAATAAATAGAATTATAATTCTAGTTCAAAACTAGTTCATTTCGATAAAAATCTATTTTTATCTTTTCAAATAGGGAGTTTTTCATCCCAATTCCTCCTAAATCATTTCTTATGATTTTACACAAATTATTACAATTTTTAATAATTTTATCAAGGCCCGTACAGTCGATTTCCATCAACAGCCATCGAACTGCACTTACAACGACCTTTTTCGAATTTGATTTGGACGTATCTCCAAATCCAACCGTTAGATTTCAAATTTCTAACATTCGTTAGAAAGCTCTTTTCGATACGAACCCAACGGTTCCGGTTTTAGGAGAATCCGACGGTCGGATCTCCCGTAATTTCCGTTTGAAATAAATGGTCGAAATTCACGAACTGCCGCGGCGCGGCGCGTTCTATTCAGGCCATTATATATATAATATATATATTATATATATTTTGTCGATTTCTATTTAAAACGAATTATATAAATAGTTTAAAATTCGTTTCAAAAGCAACTTCAACTTCCATTTCAATTCAAATCAAAATTGAATTCTTCTTTATAAATTCGTTTTAAAATTCATTTCTATTCAATTCAAATTTCAATTCAATTTGAATTCATTTCAATTTGCTTTCACTTAAATTTGAATTCGTTTTCAATTCATTTCGAAATCGTTTTTACTTCAATTTATTTCGAAATCGTTTTCAATTCAATTCATCTCGAAATCGTTTTCAATTCAATTCATTTCGAAATCGTTTTCAATTCAATTCATCTCGAAATCTTTTTCAATTCAATTTATTTCGAAATCGTTTTCAATTCAATTTATTTCGAAATTGTTTTCAATTCAATTCATTTCGAAATCGTTTTCAATTCAATTCATCTCGAAATCGTTTTCAATTCAATTCATTTCGAAATCGTATTCAATTCAATTCATTTCGAAATCGTTTTCAATTCAATTCATTTCGAAATCGTTTTCAATTCAATTCATTTCGAAATCATTTTCAATTCAATTCATTTCGAAATCGTTTTCAATTCAATTCATCTCGAAATCGTTTTCAATTCAATTCATTTCGAAATCGTTTTCAATTCAATTCATTTCAAAATCGTTTTCAATTCAATTTATTTCGAAATGAATAAAATCGATATAAATATCGTTCACGTCAAAATGGCGTCAATCTAATCAACACGGCTTCATAAATTTCTATTTTCAAATATTCTATTTCAAATATTTCTTTTTCAAAATAGTTGTTATTATCAAAATATTTCGTTCAACACATGACCAATCTCAATGGATGAGTACTGTCAACACATGAACCTTTATTTTATATTGATAAAGATGTAAATTTTATTACTAAAATATTTCGTTCAACACATGACCAATCTCAATGGATGAGTACTGTCAACATGTAACGGCCCCTATTTCTGTCAGTCAAATATTTAAATATTCGAGATATTAATGGGATTTAATATTGAATTTGTTAGTACGACCAATTCAAAATTTTGAGATAGTCGCTATGGAAATCGTTTATAAACAATAACGTTTATCAAATAAAATATTAGCGATGTATTTACAATTGGATAATTGTTAAGCCGAATTCCTGAATGTCGAGCTTTAAATCCCTCTTAGTCTTATTTGAAGTGATATTTCGTTTTGAACATATTCGATAATATCAGTTATTTTATTCGATTAAACTATTTTGAAATTTAATTTGTATTGTATCGTCATTACAAAAGATTTATAGGTAATCAAAGGCTTGTGTACAACATACACGCCCTATATTTTCAATACAAATATGTATATATATATTTTACCCATCGGTATTTTCACTTGGTTCGGCAAATCAAAAGGGAAACCGAATTGTACATTTGCTTTTTATTTGTCCAGCAACTAAAGAAAGGAAAAAAAAAGAGGATAAACAAAACAAAGACTAAGCTGTAATTTCATAACGAAGTGCAGTTCGGATCACAAAGATGAACAAGGAAAGTAACTTATACATTCAATCCACAAAAGTGAACAAGTAATAGAACAGTAAAATGAAAATATTGACACCATCAATTCCATTATAGATCCTTCAAACAACAAGACGTACATTTCTTTTCACCGCTCCCAAACAAATTGATACAGACAATATATATATACATAGAAAAGAAATCTCATGTACAAGACAATTCAAACAGGAAAAGATATGGACCATTACAATGCTAAAGAATTAAATATAGAAGAAAAAAAAGAAAAAAAAAGAAAAGACAATTCAATGCAAAATCTTCACTGTCTGGTGAGTACCTCCATCAAAGCACCACTGTCGCCAATAGTAAAATTTACCTGAAAAGAAAAAGAAGAAAGATACAGCTATTAATATAGCTAGAAAAGTAGGTGTGTGTGTGTGTGTGTATATATATATATATGTGTGTATATATATATATATAAAGTTGAAGATAATCAAAGAATTTAAAAATGAAAATGAAACAAACACAATATATGTATATTTATGTCCTCATTCAAATCAGTGAAATAGGATATGTGTATACATATCACCAGATGGACAAAACATGTCGAATAGCAAAAGAAAGATGCATCAAATCTTTATAGGGCTTGAACAGCCAAGTAACAGTGAAATAACAAATATGAAACATTGATTTAACTACTCAAGAAAGCAATAGAGTACATAGCTATGAACGGCTAAGAAGTAGCTATACAGCCCAATATATATAGCCTCATACCTCAAATCTATAAAACTGAACAAAGAGTTTCAAACAAGAAAGAAATCTGGGATATTAATAGCTGAAGTGACAATACACAGTTCATCTAAATTTATGTATAAACAGTTCAGGGATCTAAGCAAACAAGTACGTACAACCCAATATAAAGTCCATATTTTTCACTGTAATGTCACACGCAAATCTAGTTCCACCACCAAGAGACCACACAGCACAGTTGAAACAACACAGGAAACCATCACAAATCCGTAGTCCTTACTGTTGGATATCACGCAAATCACACAAACCAAGCAAATCACAAAACAGTGACCATAACTGTATAGGGTAACATATAGGAACAGCTCGGTGGTGCAGTATTTGCACATGGGAACCGAACGCAAAATCTACACCGTATTCCACTGCCAAGCACCATTCATCCATCAACATTTCAATCATCTACAGTTCAACTATACGGCCGAAATAAACAGGGTAAACGCCTAAAAAATATAGACACAACTAAGTCTATACTAGGATATGACAATTCGGAAATCTCAGTGATCGTTCACAACTATAAATACACATAGTATGTTCAACCACAAGCAGATGAACCCAGTCTAGATGAAAACCGAAAATTTAAAAGAGGGAAAATCAAAAATAAAATACCTCAAATTATATTTTGAAAATACTTATCTGTTCAGTTTGGTCAGGCTTCAAAAAATCGAAGCATCGGTCTCGTCCTTGTAAATTGCGGTGGTGGTGAGGCTTCGGTCTTGCTTTGGTCCGTCGTGAGTGGTGAAGAAATGGAAGAAGAGGCCGATGCAAGGTGGTAGGAACGAAGTACTGGAGGAGAGGACAGCGAGACGGGCGAAGCAAGGATTGGAGGTGGAAGGGTTTCCATTCTTTTTCTCGTTGGTGGCGGCCGATGAAAGAAAGAAAAGGGGATCGGATGGATTAAATGATTTAGGGTTTGATGTTTTAGGGTTATAAGGAGGGCGGGTTCAATTGGGTAATGGGCTGAACGAACCAAGGGTAAGGCCCAATCCTTTTTATTTTTTTAGGGTTTGCTTAGTTTAAAAATTTATATAAATTTCAAATATTGATATCAAATGCAAACGTAATCAGATCTCGGCGAAGCGAAAAACGTTGGGACCGTGAAAACAAGTACTACGCGATGGATGAGGTCTGAGTAGGGCAGGCAGCAGCTGGATTTTTTAGAAAAATGAAACGTCGTTGAATTCAACTGAAAACAAGCTGATTTATCGGCGAAATCAATTCAAAGGTGAGTTAAACTCACTCAGTTATTTCCCGCTTATATTTTATAAGTTGGGTTTTTATTTTTGTGTGTTATGATTGCTAGTGATTGACTGATTGCTGATATATTCAGTTATTGTTAAACTGATAAAATTAAACGTCGTTTAATTTCAGTGAAATCCAAATCGTTATTTTTAACGATTGGTTCTAATTGGGGTAAGTTACCTTATTGGTCACGTTTATAAAATAAACGTGTTTTTAACAAATGAATTGTTTGATTGATTGTTGTGGTCGACTTTGAAGTGTCGTTATAAACTGTTATGAGACCATTACTGAATTGTTTTGATGGTTGAATATTGACCTGATGATTTACCATTTGTGTGGTTTAAACCAATGGGTATTATTGGTTGAGTGGTTGGCAGTACATGGCCTGTGAATTTACCGTTTGATAAATATCGATCTACAGTCAGGTAAATCGACTAGTTAAGTTATAAAATATATTTTATAACTGAAAATAGATTTTTTTAAATCTATTATTTAAATTAAAGTTGTAAAAGGGGAGATAAAGATTTAATATTTACGAATTTAGTTATAATTGGTTTTAAATGATTTTATCAAGAAAAGTGATACAGGAAAGAGTTTATAAAAGTTGACAGCAGAGAAAAACCAAGGTTTACCTACGGGTTGGTTACATAGACAATTTTGTTTTTAAACAATTTAAAGTTGATTTTTATCAATTTAGCTATTTGATTAATTTAAGGGAAAAGGAAATGACAAAGGAAATTCAGTTAACTGTCAACTGATATATATATATATATATATATATGGTTGGTAAAATCCACCGTTTCGAGTAAAATGGACAAAGAGATAGATATTGATTTAAATATTCGTTAAAGTGTAACGAGTAAAGTTAGATATTAGTCAATCTTCGATTAACTAGAATCCAAAGAGGATAGTGAACTGGTTATTGTTAATAACCTAAATTACTTTTGATTAAGCTTGTAAAAGTAATAATAATCCTATTTTTGATTTGGGCAAGTTAACTATATTCTGATATGGTTAATGGTAAAACTAATTGTTCTGTTAATTTGAAATAAAGATAAGAATTCAATGTAAAGTCGAGTAAGAAATAATTAGTGGAGATAAAATTCAATTAAGAGATTATGGAGTGTTTTATGACCCAAGTGTTCGACGAACTTGGTAAATGAAGTTGGTAGGTAAGAATAAAGATTTAATTAAGGGTTTTACGTAACGTTTCAAATTAAGTAAGGCGAATTCGAATTGGATTAACACCTAAAAGGGGTTAAGTGATGAGATGTTCGAACATAGGATTTCAAATATAAGAAAGGTTGAATAACCCAGATGTGAAATCAAGATTTGAAACGAGATTTAGTATCGATAGTTATGTAATAAGCTAATACTATTCTGAGGTAAGAACGGGTTGATCAAGGTCTGAGAGGTAACTAAAATACCCCAACTTGGTTGGCCTCACTATTATCAAGGGACGGTATTAGTTTGGTGTGCGTGAAGGTGATGAATTGGTTTTATCTTATACAAGAAATATTGAACTCTAATGCAAGGATTTGGGGAAATTAAGGAATATTGAGATATTGGTTTAAAAAGAAATAAAGATATTGATTTAAAATTTATATCGAACATTTTCTATTTAATTAGAATTGATCGAATACAGGGGAGTTAACCAAACGTAGTTAGTCAGAAAGAGTTGCCATTGCATACGACTGCTAGCGTAATTCGCAGGGCTGTAGATAGCCTACGGCGGTCGGATGTTTCCTGAGGGAATCAGGCGTAACCATTGTGATCGCTGCGATCTAGAGTCAAGCGAAGAGAGTTGAATATTAGAATTGATTAACGATTTTGTTAAATATATTTTTAAGGGCCATGTCATGCCAAGCACTGAATCAGTGATATCATTTTTTTGACACATGTGTTATTTGATAGTTAAATCACCGACTATCAAAACCTGACCAATACGATTGTTGGTATGGAAAGACCGGGATCAGATTTATATTCGAAAACCATTCCGACCAACAAATACGTGAAGAGATCAGAAGATGATCGTGATGGAGCATTGAAGACCGTGGATCTTCATAAGCGGAAGGACTGCTAATAATCTTTGGTGAGCTCCTAGAGATAAACTGTGGTTCGGTCGTGGTTGGGATCCACGGGTTGCAAGGACTTCTCGCTACTGATCCATGGGGTGATTCCTATATGAGATGCAGTAGGAGAGTGCCTTCGGTTCATCCTGTTCCTGGATGACTTGTATGGACGGATGTCTGACAGAGTGTTTCCAAAGGAATTACATGAGTTGATTTTCTCCAAACGTACAATAGTAAATGGCGGAGAAATGGTTATTCTCTAGCCAGATAAACTAGAGTATTTTTGTGGACGTCAATCAGTGTGATGTCCAGAGGATCTGACGATGTGGCATTCAAAGTGAATGGTGGCCAGGTGCTGTAAAAGAGATTCTAGCCTCAAGCCTCATCAACCGGGAGATGACAAAAATCGGGCAGGCAGCATGGCTATGTGGGTCGCTCCCATTAGGATGTATAATCACCTATCTAGAGAAATTCCTTTTGTTTCTTAATCTATCGATTCTGCCCATTCGGGAACGGTGGTTTGAGTCCATCCGTTGGTGATATACATTCGATACACTCAAGCGAAATGAGAGGTCGGTCATGTGAGGGCCGGGTTGCAAGACGTTCTTGTTGAACCCTGTGTATTCGCCTCTAGAGATACACGTGCGGAAGGTGGTCCCATACCTTGTCAAGTTGGAAATCCAATATCCAATAAGCGCCCGCGATTTTCGATTGTATACTATATACGGGGAGCGTGAGATGCAAGCGTTCCTCTAAATTTGCTAATTATCTGTATCTAGACATTATCATAATATCAGATCAATCTATGGTTTCAAAAGATGGTTTGGGTTATCGTAAGGTAAAAACTGTCCGTGTTTATGTGTGGATCGGTCTTACGATTATCTTTTTCTTTCGAAAGGATTTTAACTTAAAAATCAAGATGTGTGATACCTTAATGCTGTGCGAGTTTTTTTCTCACTCTGGTCCACCAGACTGACCCGGTGTTTTGTAAATGCTCGGGTTAGACCGAGGTGTACAGGTTCAGGTGATCAGGTACCGTGAAGTCCAGTGACGAGCTGAAGATGTTCAGATAAATGATATTCCGCTGTGTGATATATATATGAGGACAGATTATCAAAACTGTCCAGCTGTGTGTTGTACTCTGATCTTGTAAGTATTTGAAAGCTCTCAATAAAGTTTTATTTCTGTATTATATTTTGTTCCGCTGCGATGTGAGACTCTGTGTTGATACTTCTTCTTCTTCTATTCTAATATTTCTTTCTTTCTTATCTCACCCTCTAATTTCTTCCTAGACACTCCAGTGTTTTCGGTGGTTGGAAGATCGGTATAAGATACGATAAAAGTATTTATATCGATTTTCGGGCCGAAAATCCGCTGGGTCGTTACACAACACATGAACCTTTATTTTATATTGATAAAGATGTAAATTTTATTACTAAAATATTTCGTTCAACACATGACCAATCTCAATGGATGAGTACTGTCAACACATGAACCTTTATTTTATATTGATAAAGATGTAAATTTTATTACTAAAATATTTCGTTCAATACATGACCAATCTCAATGGATGAGTACTGTCAACACATGAACCTTTATTTTATATTGATAAAGATGTAAATTTTATTACTAAAATATTTCGTTCAACACATGACCAATCTCAATGGATGAGTACTGTCAACACATGAACCTTTATTTTATATTATAAAGATGTAAATTTTATTACTAAAATATTTCGTTCAACACATGACCAATCTCAATGGATGAGTACTCTCAACACATGAACCTTTATTATATATTATTCTTTATTTTCTAAATTGGAATGAGGCCCAATCAATCACCATATAACATTAATTATATGGATTTTCATACATCACACGTATAGAATAGCATTGAAAAATAATCAACCATCAACCAAAGTGCACTACACTGTATAAGCATCAAATATAGATATCTAACGCTTATAACAGCCTGTCAATCAATCAATCGACATATTTAATCAATCAGGATGAGTGAACTTCAAATTTCATCCCAACACCCGTGTGGGGTTTCAAACAATCAAACACATATTTTATTTGTGCAGTTGGGCGATGTGTAAAATTTATCATCCCAATCCATGTCAGTCAAATCAGTGTACATAAACAAACCGTCTGGTTTGTAAATGAATATTTTATTTTATTCACTTCACGTTAAAAACTATATTTTTAACGATAAAACATTTTATTTTTAACATATGAATTTCTATTCAGTTCATTCTTCAAATAAAATGGTATTTTTATTTTTCTAACTTATTTTAGAAAATTTCGGCGGCATAACGGCACGATACTAGAAACGGGACAAGGCCTAGCCTTATCCCCGGTCTAGTGAAGGCCCACGCCATTCACACATCAATCAATCCATTCATTTCACCAAACAATTCAATTTCAAATCAAATCATCTAACTAATATATGCAACCAAACAAACAAGTCCATGGTCTGTGGACGATTGTGTCGGGTGCTACTAAGCATCGTCTGCATCCTAGTATATATGTATATAACTAGAAAATGAAATTGAAAGGTGAGAAATTCTCACCTATAGCTATCCAATCATCTTGACTCTTCATTAATAGAAATCTTCATTGATCTCGCCTTTTGTCGCTTTCGTTGCCCGCATTCACTACATATGTAAAAATCGAATTTTTACTTCGATGTTCAATATATAAAAATCGAATTTTTACTATGCTATTCAATATATAAAAATCGAATATTTACTAGGTTGTTCAATATATAAAAATCGAATTTTTAATTCGTTGTTCAATATATAAAAATCGAATTTTTACTTCGTTGTTCAATATATAAAAATCGAATTTTTACTTCGTTGTTCAATATATAAAAATCGAATTTTTACTATGCTATTCAATATATAAAAATCGAATTTTTACTACGCTATTCAATATATAAAAATCGAATTTTTACTATGCTATTCAATATATAAAAATCGAATATTTACTAGGTTGTTCAATATATAAAAATCGAATTTTTACTTCGTTGTTCAATATATAAAAATCGAATTTTTACTATGCTATTCAATATATAAAAATCGAATTTTTACTTCGTTGTTCAATATATAAAAATCGAATTTTTACTATGCTATTCAATATATAAAAATCGAATTTTTACTTCGTTGTTCATTATATAAAAATCGAATTTTTAATATGCTATTCAATATATAAAAATCGAATTTTTACTATGCTATTCAATATATAAAAATCGAATTTTTACTTCGTTGTTCAATATATAAAAATCGAATTTTTACTATGCTATTCAATATATAAAAATCGAATTTTTACTTCGTTGTTCAATATATAAAAATCGAATTTTTTATATCAACAAAAATCGTATTTTTCCATTATGAAAAATCTAACCTTTCTCTAATGAAAGATCATAACTTTCTACTAATAAAAATTTGATCTTTAGCGAATAAAAATATCGTCTTTATTTAACCTGAATCTATAAACAAAATCAGATTTTTATTAACCCTAATTTATAAACAAAATCAATTTAAAACTTACAGTGGATGATTGGGGGGAGGAAGATGGGGGTTGCTCGCGTCTTCAGGCGGAGGCGGGGCCCTCCTGGGCGGCGCTGGCCATGGGGCATCGGCCTGGGGTGGGGGGTCTGGGACACTGCGTTCGAATTTGGGGGTGGCTTGGGCTTGAGCGGGGAGGCGGGGGGGGAAAGCGAGTGATGGTGTCCTCGAGTGGAGGAGGGGCGGCGGCCCTGGCACGACGGCGCCGGCGATTGGGTGGAGTTGCTCCGTCGAGGGCTTCAGCCGATTTTTTTTTTTTTTTCTAAAATGAACGGGGCTGATAAAGGAATGGGGGGGTCTGGAAATAAAGGTTTTTTTTTATATATCATATTTAATTCCCTAGAGTTGACTTTTATTTTGAACTCAAAATTGAGCCCACCGACTGTCGTCCATAGCTAATTACCCCCATCACGAACATAATGGGATGTGTATCGCAAGCTGATTCGATAGTTACAATCAGTTTCCGTTGAATTTACATTTAAATTATTATATTGAATTTTAAACGTACATTTCAAATTACCGGGGTCGCATACTAACTCTATAAATTCCATAAAAATATTTTCTAGCTTCGTATTGACGATACGGTCCTAACAAAACTAGTTTCGTCGAATTCTGAGACCGTTTGAAAAATGGCCAATTTCCAGTCGATTAAAATCAACTGAAACTGGTCAAACGCGTTTTCCTTTGCCACGCTCACATATTTATTCTAAAAATTATGAAATTTAAAACCTAGCAATAATTTGACATCACGGACCCAACAAAACTGGTTTCGTCGAAATCCGAGGTCGTTTGCAAAATTTCCATTTTTAAGGGCCTGAATTCCATAACGACTATTCAGGATTTTCAACTGGACATATCTTTTGATTCCCGCTATGAAATTTTGATTTTTTGGATTCGTTGGAAAGATATTATCAATTAGATCCTATCATTTTTGGTTTCACTAAAATCCGGATTGTTTTGCACCCGGTACATTCATTTGAAGTTTGAAATCGAATTATCGAACTACCGCGCCATTTTCAATTCTATTTATAATTATATATAATTATTTATATTCTAACGAAGACGTATATAATATATACGTCGAATTATATTCAAAATAAATTTCTCGTCGATATTATTTAAAATAATTCATTTTAAATAATCAAAATTCGCAAGAATTGCCAAAATAAAAAAAATTAAACTGGCCCAGATTTTCGGGTTGTTACAATCTCCCCCACTTAAAACTTTTCGTCCCCGAAAAGGAACAAAGTCGAAAGTGGTTTGATTAATCAACTCTACGTTCGATCTGGCTTCCATTCTCCAACTTTTCAGTTTCTGAGAATTTTCAAAAATTTGGCTAACACCCTAAATTTTCGAAAAATTTCGCCATAACCTCCCCTGCACCGGGAGCATCGGGGAATTTCAAATAGCTTCCCCGGTCCTTCAGATCTCAAAAAGAAAAAGAAAAAGCCAAGCGGCTAGCCAATAGGCTCATAAAATCATCATCACCCAAACAAAACAGTAAATTATGTAGTAAACATGTACCTATTTGTCGGGCAAACAAATTTTATTCTCTGCTCTAGCCTCCTTGCTATGACCTGTTCAAGGTAAGTACAAGTATATGCAAGCAAACGCAACCAATTTTCAATATAGTTCAATATTTGGTTCAATTAGGCTAAATGGTCCAAAATTATCAAACAAATAAACAAACAACAATCAATTAGTGAATTAGAGTTTCAAATTCATAATTTGATATATATACAAAAATCATGTTTTTGATGCCAATTCACAACAATGTATTCTAGCTATATTTTGGTTCTCACACCAGTCTAATGGAAATAATATAGAAATCACACCTTCGAAACACGAATATAAATACTGATGATGTGGCCACATCATCAGAATTATCCCCGGGTGTCTAGAATGTGACTCTATATCTATCCAGTATATTAAAACTTCGAATATACGTTTGCAAGGCGTATATGCAAATTCTTTATATACTGGACTGTCCAAATCAATACAAATAAATAATCAAATACGAATATTTGATTTAGACTTTCAAAACTAGATTTGTTTTCACTTTAAAAATATACTGTTCACACTCGTTCTAGGATACTACTGATCCCATCTCTAACGAGTCATTCCCGTTGGATATTACTAATCCAATATCTGATGAATTCTTTCGTACGGTTCTAATGTGTCTTGTTCTCTAGCTTTGTAAACCAAAGCTCTGATACCAACTGTAAAAACCCGCAACTTCCCCGTAAAGGAAAGCGGCGGATAGTTCGAGAACAAGCCACAAAAGAACGCATATTAAAGAACATTTCATTGTATATTACAACAATGCATCAGATTACAAGAATATACAGAGTACAAATGAATATTACACAGAAATATCAGAGATCTAAATTACATTTAAATACATCGCAGCGGAAAATAATACAATACACAACTAGAAAGAGATATACGGATACAAAGCTTTCCGGATATCGTTCCAGCTGTAAACCAGGATCCTGTGAATATAAATCTGCAAAACCAAAACTACTAGCTGCCCGTGTCAAAATAAGGGCACCCAGAGTTTAGGTTAAAACAATAAACCCCAGGTCAGTCATGTGACTGGTGTGAGAACTAAAACAGTTAATCTTTATTTTAAAGTTAGGTAAATCAGGGGACCACGCCGTATAACACGGAACGGGTTTCCTCCCAAGAATACCAGTGCATAAAACAAACAGCGCAATGCTAAATAAAGAAAAATGAAGCTGTTATAAGACCCAGGTCCCATCACACAATGCAACGCAGCCGAGGATAGGGTTTTCCCTTATAACAGCCAAAGAATGCTTGATACGTTTAAAACAAATCGTTTGATACTATTGTAAGTGCATAGTGTATAAAACAACTTCAAATCATAAGTATCAATCATAGACGGCATAAGTGCCCCATCCCACTATGTCGCCATACTAGGCTCTACAAATAAAACCGCAGAATCACGTATTTGGAAATTGGGTTTCCATCTATGAACCGAGGCAAAAGATAGTCCTCAACCGATTCGAGACGCTCTAGCCCGCCCCTCAGGACCCAGACTCAGGTGGGCCCTTGGATCCTCAGGGCCAGTCCACCGATGTGGATTAAACTTAAACCCTGAACATGCATTTCCCCGCCCTATGGGGCGTAAACGAGCCAACTAAATGACTCCATCGGTTCGAGAACGACCGATCAATCCGAGGCGCCTCGCAACAGCAACAACCACATAAGTCAAACTCGTCAGGGCGTGTAAAACCACTGACGCCACTTCTAGCTAGAAAGAAACGCATGCCCTCCCTGACGTCCTCTCCCGTTTTTGGTTCATACCGGGTGTGAAACTCGCGAAGCAAACGTTACACAAAGCTACGCCACAAAGGCCTTGCTTTGATCATCACCACAAGACTTTGCTTTTCAACAGAAGCCTCGATCAATTGCCACTTAGGCATGCCACACAGGCAATTCACTCCATGCGTTTGAGATCCATCAATATATAACCCCTGAGCTCGTACGTCTCAGAGAAGGGCATTAAGCAAGAGAATAAATTCTCCGCCGCCAAACAGATATATATTTAATAGAGATCAATCACACGGACTAAATTCCAATGTCAGACACACAGTCCATTTACAAGTCTGTTCTGGGTCTGAACGAAACCGGAGGCACCTAGTACCCCGCATATCCATCGATCTCCAAGCACGTCTGGACGATCACCAACTGTTTCCATCTTCTTGGGTGTACAGCCCAATCAAGATCATCAGTAATCACCCAAACGACGTGAAGACCTCCGGTCTTCGATCATTGTCTTCATCTTCGACTTATCGTCGTATCAGTTATTCAGAATGGGATAAACCCGGTCTTTCCGAATAACTCGCGTATATTTCGAATAAGTGTTACACAAACACAACATACGCCTCATTCCAATTCATCAGTCACTAACTGTAAATTAATCAAGAGAATAATTCCCCAAATATTAACCCCGAAGGCCGAAACCAACATCAGGTCAATATCCAGAAAACCATTCTGCTTAGCTAACCGACAGTTAGTTTCTAAATTTCACATTCATAGGGAAAGGTTCCCATTAATTTTATCCAAGATAAATTTCTTGAATTTATTCTTTAATCCATTTTTGAATATCAATTCAAACTAGTCGGGATTAGCGAACCTTACCGAAGTAATCATTTGTTTTAATTTCCCAATCCCCAACCTATTCATCCCATGAAGTAAAACTGGTAATACTTCATATCTAACACCACTGTGTTATCGGTAAATTCAATTACCATTTCACGTTCAAATCTAATTAAAGATTTAACTATCGCCTGGAGCAAAACTGGTGATACTCCATTCTCGATGATTTCAATCTAATTAAAGATTCATTAAAACTCCACTTAGTTTTAATCTTTCACTGGGTTAAAGAATCAGTGTCATTTAAAACACAGTCCACGATAAACCCAAAATCACATTCCATTAATTATCGGGTTAAAGAACGAGTGTTGTTTAAAACACTGTCCACGATAAACCCAAAAATCAATATCAATTCAATTCCAATTAAATATTATTTAATTGGTACACTTCATTAAATCTAAATAAAAAGATTTAATCTTTTCTCTTTTCTCAACTGGGCTTAAGAACAGTGTTAGTGAAGACACCATTCACGACAAACCCAAATCACATTTGATATTCAATACAAGGCTCTAAATAGAAAATATCCCGGCTTATATTCAATATCAAATTCTACGACCAACAAATATCGTATTGGAAATAACGATATATATATCTATCTTTCAAATTTCCATAACAACATCTGTTTCCAATGCAGTCATTGGAAATTCTTGTTATTTTCAAAACCATTTCAAATCCAATTTATTTATTTAAAAATAAATAGAATTATAATTCTAGTTCAAAACTAGTTCATTTCGATAAAAATCTATTTTTATCTTTTCAAATAGGGAGTTTTTCACCCCAATTCCTCCTAAATCATTTCTTATGATTTTACACAAATTATTACTATTTTTAATAATTTTATCAAGGCCCGTATAGTCGATTTCCATCAACGGCCATCGAACTGCACTTACAGCGACCTTTTTCGAATTTGATTTGGACGTATCTCCAAATCCAACCGTTAGATTTCAAATTTCTAACATTCGTTAGAAAGCTCTTTTCGATACGAACCCAACGGTTCCGGTTTTAGGAGAATCCGACGGTCGGATCTCCCGTAATTTCCGTTTGAAATAAATGGTCGAAATTCACGAACTGCCGCGGCGCGGCGCGTTCTATTCAGGCCATTATATATATAATATATATATATTATATATATTTCGTCGATTTCTATTTAAAACGAATTATATAAATAGTTTAAAATTCGTTTCAAAAGCAACTTCAACTTTCATTTCAATTCAAATCAAAATTGAATTCTTCTTTATAAATTCGTTTTAAAATTCATTTCTATTCAATTCAAATTTCAATTCAATTTGAATTCATTTCAATTTGCTTTCAATTAAATTTGAATTCGTTTTCAATTCATTTCGAAATCGTTTTTACTTCAATTTATTTCGAAATCGTTTTCAATTCAATTCATCTCGAAATCGTTTTCAATTCAATTTATTTCGAAATCGTTTTCAATTCAATTCATCTCGAAATCGTTTTCAATTCAATTTATTTCAAAATCGTTTTCAATTCAATTTATTTCAATTCATTTCGAAATCGTTTTCAATTCAATTCATCTCGAAATCGTTTTCAATTCAATTCATTTCGAAATCGTTTTCAATTCAATTCATTTCGAAATCGTTTTCAATTCAATTCATTTCGAAATCGTTTTCAATTCAATTCATTTCGAAATCGTTTTCAATTCAATTCATTTCGAAATCGTTTTCAATTCAATTCATCTTGAAATCGTTTTCAATTCAATTCATTTCTAAATCGTTTTCAATTCAATTCATTTCAAAATCGTTTTCAATTCAATTTATTTCGAAATGAATAAAATCGATATAAATATCGTTCACGTCAAAATGGCGTCAATCTAATCAACACGGCTTCATAAATTTCTATTTTCAAATATTCTATTTCAAATATTTCTTTTTCAAAATAGTTGTTATTATCAAAATATTTCGTTCAACACATGACCAATCTCAATGGATGAGTACTGTCAACACATGAACCTTTATTTTATATTGATAAAGATGTAAATTTTATTACTAAAATATTTCGTTCAACACATGACCAATCTCAATGGATGAGTACTGTCAACACATGAACCTTTATTTTATATTGATAAAGATGTAAATTTTATTACTAAAATATTTCGTTCAACACATGACCAATCTCAATGGATGAGTACTGTCAACACATGAACCTTTATTTTATATTGATAAAGATGTAAATTTTATTACTAAAATATTTCGTTCAACACATGACCAATCTCAATGGATGAGTACTGTCAACACATGAACCTTTATTTTATATTGATAAAGATGTAAATTTTATTACTAAAATATTTCGTTCAACACATGACTAATCTCAATGGATGAGTACTGTCAACACATGAACCTTTATTTTATATTATAAAGATGTAAATTTTATTACTAAAATATTTCGTTCAACACATGACCAATCTCAATGGATGAGTACTGTCAACACATGAACCTTTATTTTATATTATTCTTTATTTTCTAAATTGGAATGAGGCCCAGTCAATCACCATATAACATTAATTATATGGATTTTCATACATCACACGTATAGAATAGCATTGAAAAATAATCAACCATCAACCAAAGTGCACTACACTGTATAAGCATCAAATATAGATATCTAACGCTTATAACAGCCTGTCAATCAATCGATCGACATATTTAATCAATCAGGATGAGTGAACTTCAAATTTCATCCCAACACCCGTGTGGGGTTTCAAACAATCAAACACATATTTTATTTGTGCAGTTGGGCGATGTGTAAAATTTATCATCCCAATCCATGTCAGTCAAATCAGTGTACATAAACAAACCGTCTGGTTTGTAAATGAATATTTTATTTTATTCACTTCACGTTAAAATCTATATTTTTAACGATAAAACATTTTATTTTTAACATATGAATTTCTATTCAGTTCATTCTTCAAATAAAATGGTATTTTTATTTTTCTAACTTATTTTAGAAAATTTCGGCGGCATAACGGCACGATACTAGAAACGGGACAAGGCCTAGCCTTATCCCCGGTCTAGTGAAGGCCCACGTCATTCACACATCAATCAATCCATTCATTTCACCAAACAATTCAATTTCAAATCAAATCATCTAACTAATCTATGCAACCAAACAAACAAGTCCATGGTCTGTGGACGATTGTGTCGGGTGCTACTAAGCACCGTCTGCATCCTAGTATATATGTATATAACTAGAAAATGAAATTGAAAGGTGAGAAATTCTCACCTATAGCTATCCAATCATCTTGACTCTTCATTAATAGAAATCTTCATTGATCTTGCCTTTTGTCGCTTTCGTTGCCCGCATTCACTACATATGTAAAAATCGAATTTTTACTTCGATGTTCAATATATAAAAATCGAATTTTTACTATGCTATTCAATATATAAAAATCGAATATTTACTAGGTTGTTCAATATATAAAAATCGAATTTTTACTTCGTTGTTCAATATATAAAAATCGAATTTTTACTTCGTTGTTCAATATATAAAAATCGAATTTTTACTTCGTTGTTCAATATATAAAAATCGAATTTTTACTATGCTATTCAATATATAAAAATCGAATTTTTACTATGCTATTCAATATATAAAAATCGAATTTTTACTATGCTATTCAATATATAAAAATCGAATATTTACTAGGTTGTTCAATATATAAAAATCGAATTTTTACTTCGTTGTTCAATATATAAAAATCGAATTTTTACTATGTTATTCAATATATAAAAATCGAATTTTTACTTCGTTGTTCAATATATAAAAATCGAATTTTTACTATGCTATTCAATATATAAAAATCGAATTTTTACTTCGTTGTTCAATATATAAAAATCGAATTTTTACTATGCTATTCAATATATAAAAATCGAATTTTTACTATGCTATTCAATATATAAAAATCGAATTTTTACTTCGTTGTTCAATATATAAAAATCGAATTTTTACTATGCTATTCAATATATAAAAATCGAATTTTTACTTCGTTGTTCAATATATAAAAATCGAATTTTTTATATCAACAAAAATCGTATTTTTCCATTATGAAAAATCTAACCTTTCTCTAATGAAAGATCGTAACTTTCTACTAATAAAAATTTGATCTTTAGCGAATAAAAATATCGTCTTTATTTAACCTGAATCTATAAACAAAATCAGATTTTTATTAACCCTAATTTATAAACAAAATCAATTTAAAACTTAAAGTGGATGATTGGGGGGAGGAAGATGGGGGTTGCTCGCGTCTTCAGGCGGAGGCGAGGCCCTCCTGGGCGGCGCTGGCCATGGGGCATCGGCCTGGGGTGGGGGGTCTGGGACACTGCGTTCGAATTTGGGGGTGGCTTGGGCTTGAGCGGGGAGGCGGGGGGGAAAGCGAGAGATGGCGTCCTCGAGTGGAGGAGGGGCGGCGACCCTGGCACGACGGCGCCGGCGATTGGGTGGAGTTGCTCCGTCGAGGGCTTCAGCCGATTTTTTTTTTTTTCTAAAATGAACGGGGCTGATAAAGGAATGGGGGGGTCTGGAGATAAAGGTTTTTTTTTTATATATATCATATTTAATTCCCTAGAGTTGACTTTTATTTTGAACTCAAAATTGAGCCCACCGACTGTCGTCCATAGCTAATTACCCCCATCCCGAACATAATGGGATGTGTATCGCAAGCTGATTCGATAGTTACAATCGGTTTCCGTTGAATTTACACTTAAATTATTATATTGAATTTTAAACGTACATTTCAAATTACCGGGGTCGCATACTAACTCTATAAATTCCATAAAAATATTTTCTAGCTTCGTATTGACGATACGGTCCTAACAAAACTAGTTTCGTCGAATTCTGAGACCGTTTGAAAAATGGCCAATTTCCAGTCGATTAAAATCAGTTGAAACTGGTCAAACGCGTTTTCCTTGCCACGCTCACATATTGATTCTAAAAATTATGAAATTTAAAACCTAGCAATAATTTGACATCACGGACCCAACAAAACTGGTTTCGTCAAAATCCGAGGTCGTTTGCCAAATTTCCATTTTTAAGGGCCTGAATTCCATAGCGACTATTCAGGATTTTCAACTGGACATATCTTTTGATTCCCGCTATGAAATTTTGATTTTTTGGATTCGTTGGAAAGATATTATCAATTAGATCCTATCATTTTTGGTTTCACTAAAATCCGGATTGTTTTGCACCCGGTACATTCATTTGAAGTTTGAAATCGAATTATCCAACTACCGCGCCATTTTCAATTCTATTTATAATTATATAATTATTTATATTCTAACGACGACGTATATAATATATACGTCGAATTATATTCAAAATAAATTTCTCGTCGATATTATTTAAAATAATTCATTTTAGATAATCAAAATTCGCTAGAATTGCCAAAATAAAAAATTTAAACTGGCCCAGATTTTCGGGTTGTTACACTCCACTTCCCCCAAAAGTATCACAACCTCAAGACAAACATTCCAGGAAGCATTCTGACCCCAAAGATAAGGCTAACGATAAGGATGGAGCAACAATTAGTCCATTGATATCTCCACATCAAAGCCTATTGTCCTTGACGTCTTTACTGCCGAGAGGATAAAAGTCTTAAAAGAGAAATTCCCTTGATATCACTTCGGAAACATGCACTTTGTGCCTAATCTCCATCTGGTCCCTGAGAATTGGTCCGATGGCATTAAGTGAAAGATAGACTTCGTCAACCAACAATATAAGGAAACATGCAAGTATGCTTGGAAGTTATCCGAGATCATACAAAATCTCCAACTGGACTTAGATAATTAGAGGCATATGTGGGAATGCGACACGTCACATGTTAAGGCTGTCGAGAAAGAATGTGAAGAAGTTCAGGCTAAACTCACACTTGTGGAACGTGAAGACGAAAAATAGAAAAAAAATGCACGATGAGTTGCAACAGCGTTTCCACAACGAGCTTGATGTCAAAAGGAAAAAAAGTACAACCCTTAAGAACGGTGCCAGAATGTTATGGCTGAGAATACTGATGTAAAGTTATCTTGGACTCGCCTCCAACATGAGAAAACCGAACTTAATAAAGAAATTGTTGATTTGAGGGCCAAGCTGGATGAAGCTGAGGAGTGGACAGAGGAATATGCTAACATTGCTCTTGAATCTGCATCCAATTCTAAGTCTCGGTTTGAGGTTGACAAGGTTGAGCTAGAGACACAACTCTCTAAAGCCAAACAAGATCTGCTTAGTATGGGACCTCTCATTTTCTTTTTCTTTACACAAATTTTCCGATATCGTGATATATCATGGGTGGAAGACTATCCCACTACTCTAGTCGATGCTTGGAGCGAGCTTGTTGAGAATAAGAAGTGTAGGCTAAAGTTAGAAACCTTGGATGAGGAGGAATTGATGAGGACATACTTGTGAGGTAATGAGCCTGAATGCTTGGTAGATGAAAGAACGCTACTAAAAGAGGCTGAGGATTCCGTGAAGCGTTAGGCTAAGGGAAAAGATGTCATTGGGCGTAGTTTTGGCACTTCCTCTACAACATCCAAGGCTTGGGTGATATAAGAATATGACCTCGAGAATCCTAGGCTTGTCACACACACACGCATCTCTCCCCAATCATCGAGGCTAAAAATCCTATGACTCCTGAAGATCATTCTGATGAAGGTATTTCCACATTCTTTGCTGAATTCGCTAAAGCTATTATGGCGTGTCATCGTGCTATGGGGCTTTCAACTAAGAGACCTGTTATTTCTTCTGAGCTAATAACCATTGCTCTCCCTGCTTTAGATACAAAACTTGCTAATGTTGCTATGGGGAAGGGAACAAAGCCAACTGACGAGTATGCAGTGACTCCTGGTGACGATGCCTCGAGGGAAGGAGAGATGATAGCTACGCTAAAGGATCTCGATGGAAAGGAAATTGATGATGATATCATCTACACTGGAGAGACCAGAAAGACTGGGGAATGAGGGAAAACTTATGCAAGTCAAGCTTAAGATCTTGCCCACTTCTTTTCTTGTTGATCCTATTAGTATGGTTTTTCCTTCCATCACATAGTCTCCACTGATCTTCCCCCATTGTCTCTAAAGGATACGAGCTCCATGCCTACTCCTAAACCTGAAGAATCTTCGACTGGGAAGATTAAAAAGAAAAAGCATCTACTTACCGAGACTGAGAAGGAGGAATAGAAGAAGCTTATAGATCTCAAGAAGACCAAAACATCCAAGTCTTAGATGTTTTTCAATATGATTCTTTAGTTTTCCACTAGCCTGTTACGGTTGTTGCGAGTGCGGCCCTTGCCCTTTTCTTTATCACTGTGTATAAAACAAGTAATTAGTAAAGTAGTTATTGTTCTGTAAAAATCTGTAATTGATAAAGTAGTATATTTCATTTGTTTGCTTTCCGTTCAGCGTATTTGCCATTGTATTTTTAGATTTGTGTTAAGTCATACATTTAAGATTGGGTCAACTAAGTCATTACTAATTTGGAGGTACAATGTATATGCCTCCAATTAACCTTGAACTATAAGACATGTACATGGCATATTCAAGGTTAATTTACAAATCCATTCCAAAGCCCCCAGCATCAATGAGGATTTTGGGCTAAGTCAATACTCATCCCCCCAAGCCTTCCGCGGGGTAGGAGTAGAATCCTTCGGATGTTCGATCTGAATGTTTTATACTCTCTTGTTGTGAACTCAGGTTAGAGTTGCGGGTTATAGCGATCTTAAATCGTGGTGCACCATTTCACACTTACCCTTCTTTTATACTTTCTCATGTCGTGAGAGTTAGAGTTGATTGTGCGAAAAGTCATGTCATTCGCTTTGGCATCAAATCTGCACTTTAAGTCCTAAAGTGGGATTTTTCCAATTCGAGTGTCGATATCGAACTCGAACTTAGTCAATACTCTGTTCCAAGCTTTGAGGAATGGGGTTAGTAGGACAAGTGGTTGGGTCACACTTGTCCGGGCATCATCCTTTTTCCCTTATGTAAAGGGAAAAATTTGCCATCAGGGATGGTCAGATTCCACCTTAGTCGTTTATACTCATCACATCAAGATAAGGAAGAGTTGAATATGTTTTAAAGTGTTGTTCCCTCACTTTGATATGCAAAGTGAGGATCACTATGTCGAGCGTCGATGTCAAGCTCGACTTGGGTTAACCCAACTCCGATTAATCATGGAATTAAGTTAGCTCATCGAAATGAATGTGAGTGAACGTCGTTAGGGGGATGACCACTCCCTTCGTTCATGTTTGGCACATGCCAATAAAATCACAATACTTAGTCAGATCAACACAAATAGTTATAGAACATTGTAACACCCCATAATTTTAGTACGTTGTAACTATATAATAAAGATAATAAATGTGGATATTACTTAATCAAATATTCATAATTATTCGTCTCTAAATTCTAGTTCAAATAGACCCCAAGTTTGCATAAATCGAATAACGTATGAAGAAGTTATGAAGATAAGAAGTTTGTATATATAAGGAGATCATATATAGATTAATTCATAATAATTCAAACCGAAATCAATGCAGGAAATGGCGGTCATAGGACGACCCATAACGGGCCTGGGTCGACCTATGGGTCAACCCAAGTCAAGTAGGGTCGACCCATGGGTCGGTGCAGTATGTCAGTGGGTCGACCCAATGACATGCAGGGTAGATTCGGAGTTATGAACCTAGACTGTTTTTAATTCTGGGTTTGTTCATTAACTCAACATTACGTGTATGGATAAGATTTGAAAACCTAATATCTAACGATGGTGGATTGTTCTACGTAGTCTATATAAAGGCATGTAACCTCATTTGTTCTACACACTATTATATACATAGAACAACTGAGGTGCTACCCAAATATAAAGTAGTAAGGAAAATTCGGACTGCTCTACAACAGTAAAAGATTAAAGTGGACTTTTCTACAGCAACATACATAAAGAAATATCTTCTTCTTCCGCAAGTCTCGCTGCGAGTTTCATGTCATTTTTATATTTGATTATTTAAAAAGGTTTTGGACAGTGAATAGTTTTGGATCTGAAATAAACAATGCCTATAAGTAAATCTTATATATGTTCTTTTACTGTTAAACCAGTTATACTATTTATACATGTTGTTTAATTTAGATCTACAGTTAAATTATGCCTTTTATCTATTTACATTCTTTCTATATACCTTATTATTCTGAGATCCACTTTCTCCCCTATTTCCTTTTATTTATGCTAGACTTAGACTACTCAAATCGTAGGCCATTGCTGTTAATTGTGTATAAAGGACATGAATTGGAATAATTAGATAATGACATTTAAATAGAGAAAAATTGGACGTATTGTAAATTGGAACTTTTGACTGTAAGATTGGGTAAATTACATGTTAATCTATTAGATTGGGTTAATTACATGTTAATCTAGTAAATTGGGCTAATCACATGTTAATCTATTAGATTGGGTTAATTACATGGGTTAATTACATGTTAATATATTAGATTGGGTTAATTACATGTTAATCTTTTAGATTGGGTTATTACATGCGAAATGTTGATCTATTATATTGGGCCTAATGTAAACACGTAGAGGATATATGAGTTCTAGATGTAAAAACTAAGTAAAATGAATTATTGTAAGTCGAGTTATACATCTGCGCAGGTGCTTATTTGGAAAGCGGGTTGTACACTAATAACATTTATAATAAACATCATTTTACAACCAGGCTTATTAATATACTTAAACTTGCTAAGTTACACCTATTAATTCATAAGCTAAAGAGGTCCTAAGTCTAGTTGTTGTATCAAGTTTTTGAGACTCTTAAATCCTAGGTACATGGGACACAAGACACAAGCCTAGGGGGTGGCTTGTGTCAAGTTATGTGGAATCCATATCAGTTAGTATCCCTGTTGGTATCTCGGTAGGGACCCTGCACTAGGTCGGGGTCAGGGCATGCTTCACTGAATTGGATTATAAAAGGTTCAAGGTTTGGGGGTGGGTATGAGCGCGTTCTGGCAAAGTCATGAGCGTGATGCATCTGATTACTGGAAACTAAGACGCTGTGACACCTACGAATAGGTCTGCGTTCTATAAGTTGTTGGGTTAGGGACTGATACACCTAGTGGCAGGGCTAACACAGGATATTTGGGTAATAGGGAGCCAATCGTGTGCGTAGTAACTAAGGTAACACCTAATCATGTTAATACTAGTAGTTTGGTGCAATAGTTTGATCCTAGGGATATGAATCAGAAGTTTAATGTACCTTTATATTGTCTTGTTATCTTGTTTACCTCGCACATATATACATGTTTTACTATACTTACTCATCCAGTATTTTATCTGCCTTGACACATTTTCATATGCTTATACAAAAAATTACTGGAACTCGCCAGACTTTATGTCTGACCCTTTTTGTTTCCCTTCTCTCTCTTCCTTTCTCCCTCCTCAAGTTCTCAGAGTGGGAGTGGTCAGTAGTTGAGATCCTGATACTGCTTGGGCTTGGATAGCTCTCCTTTCTCATGTAATTTTCTTCAGTTTATTCATGATTATTGTGATGACATTTGAGGGATATTATTATGGTTTTTGTACTCTGATTTTATTGAGACAGATGATTTATGGTTTTTTACAATTGAGATGTAGTGGCATGTTTTGAATTGAAATAAAAGTTTTAAGTTTTTCCGCTGTATTATTTATATCTGTCTTGTACATTTATTTATTTTTTACCTATTGCGCTTCACGAAACTTAATGCATTCTCTTTAGAGTAATGGACATGGGGTTTCACATTTGGTATCAAAGCTTAAGATTACAAGATCAGAGAAAAAGTTTTGAAAAAGCATTTTCAAAATAAAAGATTTATAAATAAAAACCAATTATTGAAAAGCATATCCCCTCAAGTCCTTTACAATATTCCTTTAATTCTCTTTCTGAATTCTTGTTTCATCCTTTTTTAGGATGTCTGGGGCTCCTAAATTTCCATAGGGCATTCCTATTCCTACATGGTTTCATAGATATTAGAAGCTATGGCACCTGCAGGAGTACAAGAGAATGTTCCTCCCCCAGCTGCAGCCGTAGTAGCGCCTCCTCCTCCCCCTCCCGTAGTCAACTTTTCTCAGCTCTATAAGGACTTCTGCGCAATCGGAGGCAAACCTTTTCGTGGTACTGAAAGTTTTATAGAAGAGTGCAATTGGCTAAGAGAAACAGAGAATATGTTCAACTTGTTCGAGATCGATGATAGGAGGAAAATCTAGTTGGCCACTTGGCAACTGATGGATGAAGCATTATACTGGTGGGAGATAGTTCAAGCCGGAGCAGAAGTAGCTACTTGGGATAACTTTAAGGCTATATTTGTGGCGAGGTTCTTATCACGAGCAGGAAGAAGGAATGCAAGTGAAGAAATTTCTGAACATGAAGCAAGGGAGCATGACTGTGAAGGAGTATGTCAACATTTTTAATCAACTAGCAAGATTTGGACTATAATTAGTAAACACTCCTCATAAAAAGGCCTTGAGGTTAACTAAGGGATTGAACCAACCGCTCCAAGACTTAGCATTGATGCATGTACCTATGGGAGCAACCTTCGAAAGACTAGTTGACATGCCTAAATATAGGAGTATGGCAAAGAAGAGAAGAAAGAGGTTAAGACAGAGGAAGAGAAACCCAAGCAAAAGAAAAAGAAATGGTGGCCCAAGAAGAGCAATACTAAGAAAGGGGGAAAGCCCGATAAAGCTCAGATCAAAACAGAAATGAAATGCCATGGGTTTGGTGCTTTGGGACACTTTGTGAAAGATTGCAGAAAGACAAAGAATACTTGTTTTTTTTTGTGACCAAGTTGGACATTTCAAGGGACATTGCCCTAAAAGGCGGACAGAAGGCTAGATCGTCTGAAGGGCAAGTTAACGCTTTAGAGGCTGGTGAACCAGACCGGGGAAGGAAAGTTGTAGTGGAAGGTTTGATTTCTCGTTTAGACTATCCTATTAGAACTCTTTTTGATTCTGCTGCTTCTCATTCATTCATATCCAACTCCATGGTAGAAAATCTGCACCTAGATACTAATATCGTTTCTGATCCCATTATAGTCTCAAACCCCATAGGAGGAACGAATCATTTATCCATGATATGTAGGGGTTTGAGGTTCTCTATTTTAGGCGTCGAATATGAATGTGATGCTTATGTTCTTGGTTTCATGGGTTACAGATTAATTCTAGGAACGAATTGGCTAGTTATGTATGGTGCCATTCTTGATTGTGAATAGAGAGTAGTTAAACTTTTTACTTGCATGGTAGAACTCTCGAAATTTTTTGTGACCTACGGGGGTCGGTGATGCTTAGCTTCCCAGATTCTTTTGATGCTTCTGTTGATGGTCTTCGATCGGTACCCATACTTAGAAGATTTCTGAACGTGTTCGACGAGGTTATGCAGTTACCTCTAAGTAGGAAACAGACTTCCGGATTTACTTGGTGGAAAATGCGAAGCAAGTCGCATTGCAGATGCACCACATAGCTCCCAAGGAAAGGAGGGAGCTCAGCAAACAAGTGGGTGAGTTGTTGGAAAAAGGATTCATTAGGTTGAGCATTTCTGAGTGGGGAGCTCCAGTCATTTTTGCCACCAAGGAAAATGACTCTCTTCGTCTATATGCGGACTACAGAGAATTAAATAAACTCACCAAGAAGAACAAGCACCCACTTCCGAGGATTGATGACTTGTTTGTCCAACTAACAAGCGTTTCAGTTTTATCACTGTTGGATCTAGCCATGGGATTTCATCAACTTAGTGGCGGATGATAGTATTGGCAAGATAACTTTCAGATCTCCAGATGGTTTCTTTGAGTGGTTGGTCATGCCGTTTGGGCTGACCAATGCACCCGCATACTTTGTGGACTTAATGTGTTAGGTATTTAGGGAGTATCTAAACAAGTTCGTGGTGGTGTTCGTGGATGACATTATGATCTTCTCAAAGAGAGAAGAAGAACATGTTCAACACTTAGAGGAGGTTCTAAGTACACTTAGATCACATCAACTTAAAGCTAAATTTTCTAAGTGTCATTTTTGGAGGAAGGAAGTAAGGTTCCCGGGCATGTGGTCTCCAAGGAAGGGATAGCGGTGGACCCCACTAAGGTCATCGCAGTTCAAGATTGGAAGGCTCCGAAGAATGCGACAGAGCTAAGAATTTTCTTTGGATTAGCTAGTTATTATATGAAGTTTATTAAAGAATTTGCATGGATCTCATCTCCGCTCACCTGTCTAAGAAAGAAAAACTTGGCTTTTTCTTGGAGCGTTAATGCTGAAGATGCTTTTCAGAGGCTAAAGAAGGCTCTGACAATAGTCCATGTTCTAACTCTTCCCGATGGTAGCAAGGTGTTTACAGTCTACACGTATGCTTGTGGCATGGGATTAGGAGCGGTGTTGATGCAAGAGGGTTGGTGGTGTGCTACGGACGTAGGCAACTATGGGTTCATGAGAAGAACTACTCCATCCATGACTTAGAGTTGGCTGTTATAGTGTTCCACTTAAGTCTTGGTGGCACTATCTACTTGGAGATAGATTTGAGCTATATATGGATCATAAATAGCTCAAGTATTTGTTCTCATATAAGGATATCATCTTGAGCCAGCAACGGTGGATGGAGTTCTTAGCGTCCTACAAATTTGAGAGAGCTTATACCCCAGGCAAGGGTAATGTAGTAGCAAACGCCTTGAGTAGGAAGAGGATGACCTTAAGTCCTCTATTCATAGAAAGGAAAAGCTTGGAGTTCATCTCGACCTTTGATTTTAAGCCATCTACGGATTTCACATTTGGTTTGTTGGCATCATTGGAGGTGCGACCAACTCTCATGGAGCGAATTGGATCAATGCAACAAGAGGACTAGCAGTTGAAGGATATCTTGGACAGACTTGGTAAAGGAGAAACTTCTAGTTAACTAGCTAGATAAACTATGGACGAAAAAGGGTGGCTAAGACGAGATGGAAGGATGTATGTCCCTAGAGTAGGGGAACTACTAAGAGCAGTGCTAGAGTAATATCATCACACTCAGATGACTATCCATCCGGGCGGTGACAAGATGTACCGAGACATGAAACGTGTTTTCCATTGGACTGACATGAAGAAAAATGTAGCAGAATTTGTGGCCCGATGTTTGACTTGTCAGCAAGTCAAGGCTAAACAAAAGAAACCCGGTGAATTACTTCAAACCTTGGATACCCCGCAATGGAAATGGGAGAGCGTCTCTATGGACAACGTTGATGGACTGCCCTGATCGAGGAAGGTCAACACGAGCATTTAGGTGATAGTGGACAGGCTTACTAAGAGCACTCATTTCATCCCAGTTAAGAGAAAGAGAACATATATCTTGGCTAGCTTCGGTTTACCTTAAAGAGATCGTCCGACTACATGCGGTACCTTCAAGCATATCAAATGACTGTGACCCCATATTAACTAGTGAATTTTGGTGGAGCTTGCAAGAAGTCCTAGGTACATAGTTAAGACTTAGCACAGCTTATCACCCTCAGACTGATGGACAAACTAAGAGGGTTAATTGATCTACTAAGACTGTGTATACTATATTTTGGAGGGACTTAGGAGGAGCATCTTTCATTGGTTGAGTTCTCTTATAATAATAGTCATCAGTCAAGCATAGGGATGTCACCCTTTGAAGCATTATATAGATGACCTTGCAGATCACCGACGTGTTGGTGGGAGTCTACAGACAGACTTCTACTAGGGCCAGATATGGTAAGAGAGACTTCGGAAAAGATAGATCTCATTCGAAGAAGGATGAAAGCTGCACAAGATAGACAAAAGTCATATGCCGATAAGAGGACTGACTTGGAATTCGAAGTAGGAGATATGCTCTTCATCAAAGTATCACCTTTAAGGAATGTGGTTCGTTTTGGCTCAGTAGGGAAATTGACACCAAGGTTCGTATAACAACCCGGAATTTTGGAACCAAGTTAAAATTTATTTTTAATTGATTTTATTATAAATTAAGTGTTTTATATGAATTATTTAGAGAATAAATGATCAAAATTTATTTAAAATGAAGTTTGAGCGTATAAATTTATAATTTAATTAAAACGAGCTCGTAATGGTACGGTAGTTTGAAATTTTAGTTTTAAACTTTAAATGAGTGTACAGGATTCAACATAAGTCAGAATTTGATAAAACAAAAAAATGCTAGAATCTATTTAATAATATCTTTCTAATGAATGTAAGAAATTGAGATTTCAAGTTATAAATAGTAAAATTCATTATTTTTTGATCTGTCTTTTCAATTCTTTCTTGATTTGTACCCTTTGTATTTGTTTCTTCTGATGGTTGGTATGTCCAAATTTAAATTTCAAGTAGTCGTTATAGAATTTATTAACATTACATAGCCCTTAAAAAGCGAAATTTTGCCAGTGACCTCGTAATCCAACAAGAAATTTTTTGTTGGATTCAGAATAATAAGTCATGGCTAGATTTTAAATTTCACGCGAAATGGAGATAGTGTGTGGTCGTGCGAGGCAAACTCGTTTGGGGCAAAACTAGCGATAAGTTTACGAAGTAATGTTATTGAGACGATCTCAGAATTTGATGACACATTTTTTTCGAATTCGTACCATCAAACAGTGGGAGAATCCTAAGTTTCATATTTTTTGGAGTTAGCGTGTGGGCGTGAAAGAAGAAAATGAATGCTAAAATCGCATTTTTTGAAACTAATTTGAGCTTAGTTGAGAAATTAAACGGAAGGTCAAACGAACTCGGAATTGGACGAAACTTGATTCGTTGGATTCGTAATTCCGTATATTATGTTGTGCCGAAATTTCATAGCAAACAGAGATAGTTTGCAGTTCGGCAATTAGACAGAGAGGGAGATTAATCTCTTAAACCACTTTCTCTCTTTTCTTCTCCACTTTTTCCTTCTTCTTCCTCAAAAATGGCCTCCTCCTTCCTCCATGTGCTGCCACCTCCCCTCCTCCTCTCTGACCACCACCGGTCCCTCTCCCTTCTCCCCAACCATAGGCGCTGCTCTCCCCATCACCAAACCCGAGACCCTAGCCCCTTTCTAGCTCAAAATTCCACCTTAGCCACCTCCCCGGTCCCCACCACCACCGCCACCACCTTCCCCTCCGACCTGGCACCACCATCGCCGATTACAACCCTTCTTCCTCGGCCCTACTTCGTCTCAAAACCCCTACTTTGCTAAAAACACATTTTGCAAAAACACCCCTCTACCTTCTTTGCTAAATAACTTTCGACCTGAGCATTTCTAGCAAGCCCCAACAAACAAAAGTTGTAGATCTCATTTTTCTCTACGAAATACTCATAGAGAAATCGAATTTTGGAATTCGGATCTGCCGTAAAAATGCAATCGAAGTTCGCTGGCTTATAGCGAATTTTGGCGATTTCCCGTGAATCCATGCTTTTTTGGAAGAAAGTGCCTTAGGGAAAATTTGTCCGAAATGGCGTTTCCGTGCTAATGACCATGTTTGGTGAAGATTGGAGGTCGTATGCAAAATTTAGAGACAGAATGGTGAATTCGAGTTGCGGAGAGCTATAACGGCGAGTGCGCGACGAGGAAAACCTACATGAGAAGTGTTGTGGAGTCTACTGGGTGAGAATATTTCTGCAATATTTTGTTCTATTTTTTAAAATAATCCATAAAAATATATTGATTGCCTATGTGAATTTTTATCTTTTACATGCGATATCCCTTGAGTTCAACATATGAACTATTAACAAGTTTATTTGTTATTAGAAGCGTTGTTTGAATATACGACACTTCTCTTTCAAACAACGTGGATGGACACTTTGTGGCACCGTAAATGGCAATGGATGAATTATTGATTGATATTGTGGTTAATATATTGATTGACGAACCCATATAAGCGTTAATTGTTTAATGCTTATATGATGTGTACCACGATATGTGGACTGGATGTTATCTTGGATGTTGATAGTTGTTTACAACTATTGTTGGATGCATATGATGAATGAAATCCGTATAAATTTATTTATGTGAATATTGGTTGAAATTTTATTCCAATCCGGAATAAAAATGAATAGTTTAATAATATAATATTTAGTAAAATTGGAAGTTGATTTCGAGGTCCAATTTTAGAAGGACACAAAAATATTAAAATACCAATAAATATTTATAATAGGAATGAATTGATTTGAATAAATCTTTATACAAATATGATTTGTTCAAGTTTATTGTGAAATGAATGGTATTTTAAAAATATAAAGTCAAGTTAAGGATATAAACGCTATTTTAACTCGAACAAATTTTTATATCGATTTTATTCATTTTAATAATGAATATCGAGAAACTAGAATTTCAAAATCTGACATTTTGAAAATATTATCATTTGAGATCATAATAATAAGGGATGTTCAAATTTTATTTAAAATTGAAATTGAAGTGAAATCGTTTTCAAACGAATTTATAAACGTTTTATAAAATACATTTTTGAATGGAAATCGACGAAATATATTATATATTTAAATGGCTTGAATAGAATGCATTGCGCAGCGACCATTCGCGGATTTCGGCCATTAATTTCGAATTGACATAACGAGAGATCTGACCATCAGATTCTCCTAAAACAGAAAATGTTGGGTTCGTATCTAAAAGATCTTTCCGACGAATATAAGAGGTATAAAGTTGAATGGTTGGATTTTAAAATATGTCCAAATCAGTTTTGGAAAAGGTCGTTATGGATGCATGATCGACGCTAGTCAATGAATTAGAAAAGCGCGACATTTAAATTAAATTCTGCAAGCATACAGGTGTGTAGCATACAGGTCGAACACAGGGAGGTGAATTAAATCAAATTATTTATCTAATCTCTTGGGTGAGTTAGACGAAGCTGTAGGTTGATTTTTTTCGCAAAGTAAATTAAAAACTGAAACTACGAATAAAAGATGCAATTAAATTCACTACAGATTCGAATCTAATCGGATCTGTAATAAATTCAATGATTAAAATAAAATAGAACACTGGAAATAAAATTGCAGAAAAGAAATCAATAACTGAAAATAAAAACTAGGATTACCGCTGAATCTAATCAGACGGTCAGTCACTAGTAAGAAAAATAGAAGCAATAGCAAATTGTGTTCTAGCAAATCTAATTGACTAGACAACACAATATGCCATGAAAATAAAATGCAGAAACTAAAGAAAAGAAAGCTTTATTACGACTGAAAGAGAGTACAGAAAAATGAATGGTTTTTACAATGGTTACAATCACATATTTATAGATGAGAATGGGAAAACCCTAATTAGGTCTATGAATAAATGGGCCTCCTCATTCATGAATATCTCTTGCCTTCCTTGACTAACTTGATTGGAGAAAATCTGGGCATATCATGGTAAATATTTTCCATATCTTTCAATTTTCCCATGTGGCTGATTGATTGATAGAAGGTTGCATCTAATTAATTCTTCCAAACGAGGACGCTTATCAGACTCCAAAGCCAATATAAGATAAAATCTTTAAAATTGATTTTTCTTCTTGGCAACAATTCAATCAGAAATTCTTCTAATTGAAATTGAATGATTTGAATTTAATTCCATGATAAGAGTATGGCTATTGCTGAAATGTTAATTGGTGCACATCATAAATACATACACATGAATATGTGTATGTATATATATAACATAACACTAAACCAGATATTTCTCAAAGCAAAGGGCCAGTGTGAACGCGCTCCATTTCTTTGGCAAAAAGTGAGCTTGACGGGGTTCGAACTCAGGTCTCTTAGCACCAATTCCTATGCCTTTACCAATGAGCTACTACTTCTTTTGCAATTGAAATGAATTTGATGTGAGGAAGTAGCTCTTTCTTGTAGTTGGCCTTTGATTTGAATTGAAGGAGGCAACTCTTGAGATCTGTAAAAACACATAAAAAATACCCAAAGTATCATTTATTTATTTACAAAAGATAAAGCATAAGAGTAATAAAATAAACACTTTTCAATGTCAATCAATGCAGTTCAGCGACCGATATTGGAAACCGACTGTAAGGGCCTTAATAAAGTTAATAAAAATATAAATAAATTATTTTGAAACATAATAAATGATTTGGAAAGATTATGGATGAAAAATTCCATATGTGGAAAGATAAAAGATAGTTTTATCCAATTGAATTAGTTAAAAACTAGAATAGCAATCTAATGATCTTTAGAATCAGTAAATTGGATGGTAAAGAGTTTTTAATATAACCAGAGTTTCCAATATATATGTGTGTATATATATATATATATATATTAGTTGCTTTGCATGATATATATGATACAGCAAAGTTACCAAAGAGTTACAATCATACATTCATAACATTGGTACCCGAAGTTAATAGACCAGCGGACATATCACAATATAGGTCAATAGCTTGTTGTAACATGTATTATAAGGTTTTTAGTAAAATCTTATGTAATAGGCTGAAATGGTATTTACCACATCCAGTGTCACCTAATCAGTGTGCCTTTATTCCTGCTAGATATATTGGTGATAATATACTCCTTGCACATGAATTATTGAGGGATTTCAAGAAACCTGAAGTTAGTAAATTCTATGTGAAAATTGATCTTCTTAAGGCATATAATAAGATAAATAAGGAATTTATTTGTCATATAATGAAGAAGGTGGGATTTCCAATACATTTTATCAATGTCATTTATGAATGTATATCTTCACCTATTTTCTCTGTCATAATCAAGGCGTGCCTCCTGGTTTCTTACAGTCAAATAGAGGTTTAAGGAAGGGTGACCCCTTATCACCTTATTTGTTCTCGATTGTACTGGAATTTTTTACCTACTGCATGAATGAAGTTGTGTTACAAAATATGTTTTATCCAGTCCATAAATTTGAACCTACTATATCACACTTACTTTATGCCAATGACTTAATGGTGTTTGGCAAGAGCTTACCTACTTGTGCAGTGGCTTCAAAAGAAGTTTTTGAAAAACTGAGTAAATTTAGTGGTTTAGCTGTGAGTAATATGAAGACTAAATTTTATTTTAGTTCATATGCTAGATTTACTTCAGAAATCACTGATATATTAGACTTTCAGATTGGATAACTACTAGTAAAATACTTAAGAGCCCCAATTTCTTCCAACTACATCCACTATAATGATTGTCAAGTATTACTAGCTAAGGTTCAGGCCAAAATTCAAAGTTGGGATGTTAAGTTCTTAAGTTTTGTTGGGTGTGCTGAATTGATACAATCAGTAATTGTCCCAACAGTCTTATATTGGCTATTTATATATCAGTTACCTGAGTATTTAATTGATAAATTGCATATGTTATGTGCTGATTTCTTTTGTAATTCATCACATAAGATTAGTTGGGATAAATTATGCTTACCGAAATCTGAATGGGGAATTGGACTTAAATCTTTCTCGGATTTGAAAAAAGCAGCAGGAATAAAAATGATGTGGAAAATTTTAAATTCTTCTTCTATGTGGAGTGAATGGATGTGGCAAAGATATTGTGGTGATAAACCTTTCTGGAGCATGAACATTGATAATAACTCTTCAAGTACTTGGAAAACAATAATGAGATTGAGAAATTCAGGTAAACAATTGTTTAATAAGGTGATGACATCGGGATCTAATACATTATTATGGTTTGATCCGTGGATTAATAGTAGATGCTTAGTTGATTTAATTGGCTTATTAAGAGTTCAAATGGTGGGAAGAAAGGATGAACTTGTTTCAGCAATTATCCAGAATGGTAAAATAAATGGATCCCTTCGTGCAGCACCAAAAGAAATGTTAAATTTGGTAAATGAAGTGAAGATAAATACAAAATTTAATACTGATTTTTATGAATGGACAATGGGTGGTGAATTTTCTTTTCACAAGGCATGGGAATATGCAAGACAAAGGCAGTAAGCTAATGTTATTTACAAAGTGATATAGCACAAATCTAATGCTAATAGAATGGCCATGATTACTTTTCTTGTTTTTAATAATAGGCTTAGCACAAAAGATCGGCTGAAAAGATTTGGAGTGATTGAAGATAATTTGTGTATACTTTGCAACAATACAAAAGAAACGGTATGTCATCTGTTTTTTAATTGTAATTATTCAAAGTACATTTGTGGTTATATTGCTTGTAATCTTGGATATTATAATGTTTCATATGGCTCGCTGGAGGAGGAGGCTTTGAAAATTATGCAGAAGTTTAAGGAGAAAGACCAGCTACTTGATATAGCATGTGCAACATTTACATGTGGGATATATCATATATGGATGGAAAGAAATTCAAGACAATTCAATGGCAAATGCATTACAAAGGAAGTGAAGGCTAAAATGATTGAAAGAGATGTTGCATATCTGATCAATAATAATGGAAGCAAGACTCGAAGAACTGAAAGTAATGTGAATTTCTTAAGGAGGTGGGGAGCCAATCCATTGGACACTGGATGAAGAGCTGTTGCAGATTTATATACTGAATGGTTTTTTAATTTGAGAGTGGATGTTGTGAGAGGTATTTGTTATGAGAGAGTATGTTTTGAGAGTGATTTGTACATATTTTTCTTATATTTTTCAGAACTGAGATAGTTTCTTTTGTATTGTTAATATATGGAGTTTATATGTGCTCTTTTTCCTTATGTGGTACCCAGTAGGAGGCATAAGGTTTTGATGGGGCATATAAACAAAGTATATGATTGGTATTGCAATAAAGTTACCAATTTTCAAATATATATATATATATATATTGGAATGGATTAGAATGGAAATTATCTTTGGATATTTTCGATGTTGGATTCTGCGATTATACGAATATTGTTGAGGAATTTGGAAGATATTGATATTATTATTCCAAAACGATATCTGTTAGTTTCAGAATCTAATATTGAAAGTAACTCGACATGATTTCCATTTAAGATCTTATATTTAATATCAAATTAGATTTTGGGTTCGTTGCGAATGGTATTTTAAACAATACCGTTCTTAAACCAAGTTATGAAAGGAATAAATTTTTTAATTAAGATTTAAAGAAGTTTTCCATTTTATTTAATTAAATTGAAATTGAATGGAATTCAAGTTAATAATAAACGAGATGAGCTTCTGTGAAGGAAGGCATTTACTATTTATGGAATTTAAAAGGCTTCACTGCTATTCCACTTATAGTACTAGTTTGATACGGAAATTTATATCGATTATAAATTGTTCATATTTCCTTAAAGATTCCATATTAATGGAAGATGATTTTGGGTTTACTGTGAAAGGTGTTTATACATGACATTTGTTCTTTAACCCAAGTAAAGAAAGGATAAATTTCCTAAAGTTGGAAAAATAATTAAGTAATGATTTTTGAAGATTAAAGCTAAGTTAGAGTTTTAATGAATCTTTAATTAGACTTGAAACGTTAAATGGTAATTAAATTTACCAATAACATGATGAGAGTTAAATATGGAGTATCATCAGTTTTGCTACATGGGATGAATAGGTTGGGACTGGGATAATAAAATGAATAATTACTTAGGTAAATCTCATTAATCCCGACTAGTTAATAAACCTGAATTTGATTTAAGTTGTGAAATGATATTATAAAATATTTTGGAATGATTTCCAAGAATATATGAATAAAAGATTTTTTTGGATTGGAATGAGATGTGTGGTACCTTTTTGTATTTGTCACGTGATTATAAAGATGCATGAGTTATTCTGAAAGACCGGATTTAACCCATTCTGAGTAATTACTACGACGATTAAAAGTCGATGTTGAAGATGGTGGTTGAAGATTGGAGATCTTTACATCATTTGTGCTATTACCGATGTCTTGCTTGGGCTGATCCCCCAAGACAAGGTAATAAGTGGTGGTCATCCAAACGTACTTGGAAATCGACCGGATATGAGAGGACCACTCTCCTGTATTGGACATATGGGACTAGGAATAAGGTGCCTCCGGTTTCGTTCAGAACCAAAACGGACTTGCAAATGGATTGTGGGTCTGACATTGTACTTCGCACTGTATTCGTTGATCTCTGCTAAATGTATATCTGTTTGGTGGCGGAGAATTTATTCTCTTGCTTAACACCCTTCTTTGAGACGTATGAGCTTAGAGGTTATATATTAGTAGAAATCAATGATATGATATGGATTGACAATGAAAAGCAAAGCCTTGTGGATGATGATCAAAGCACGACTTTAATTAGCATAACTTTGTGTATAGCGTTAATTCGCGATCCTCACACCCTTGTTTGAGTCAAAAATGGGATTAGGGAGTGCATGCGTTTCTTTCTAGCTATAAGTGGTGTCGTGGTATGGAACCCATACATTTTTATTTATGTGGATGATGTATTGCAAGGCGTCTCGAATATAGAGCCGACTAAAAGGCTCAAGTGATAGGTGTGATAGGACTGGGAAATGTATTATTCAGGAATAACTAATCCAAAAACATTAGGTGTGGACCCGCCCTGCAAGATCCCGGGTTGCCTATAGGTGTGATCTTGGGTCATCTTGCTAGAGGTAACCCGAATCGGTAAGGAGACATCCCTTGCCTTGACTTATGATGGAAATCCAACTTCCAATATGCAACTTTTCGGTTTTAGTTGTAAATCTATATGACGACATAGTAGGATGGGGTACTACGCCATCTATGATCGATATATTTATATACAAAGATTGTTTTCTACACTCTTCCTTTATAATAATATCAAAATTATTTGTTTTAAAGCGTATCAAGCATGTTTGGCTATTATAAGGTAAAACTCTATCCTCCGACTTGCGTTGCATTATGTGATGGGAACTGAGTCTTATAATAGCTTCATTTTTCAAAAAACATCGAGTTATTTTATGTCTAAACTAGTATTCATGTGGAGTGAACCCGTTCCGTGACATACGGCGTGGTCCCGATATTTACCCTATTTTAATGTAAAAGTTTAATAACTGTTTTAAGTTCTCACACCAGTCCTATGACTGACTTGGAGTTTATTGTTTTTACCAAAACTCTGGGTGCCCATATTTTCCACATGGACAGCTAGCTGTTTTGGTTTTGTAGTTTTCTATTTAACAGGATCTTGGTTTACAGCTGGAGCTATATTCGGACAGCTTTGTATCTGTGTATTTCTTTCAGTTATGTTAGTTGATGTATTTCCGTTGTGCATTGTATTTATACATTTTTAATTCTGCTGTCATGTAAATTATTGATCTCTGATATTATTTTTCTGCTATGTAATATTTATTCGTACTCTGATATATTCTTGTGTTCTAATGTAAAATTGTTGTAATAGCAATGAAATGTTCTATTTTTCTATGTTCTAATGCATTATGTTCTCATACAATCTGCGTTCTCGAACGATCTTGGTCGGTTTAGCGATCGATTCGGACGAGCGGGGATTTTGGTGCGTGACAGTTCGTAGGACGATTTCTTGTAGTAGAGAGGATAGGCCAAATGGCCAACAGAGTTAGACTACCAGAAAGATTGCATTAAGGAGGTCAACTAAATCAGTCGACTACCTGATTTTTGCATTAGCTTAAGAACATACACAAAACATTTTTTGAATATGTTCATACCAAGCATTAGAAATCTTAAGGACAACGAATGCTTGTGGATGATGATTGAGTAGATGGCTGTATGTTTATATAGTAACATTCTTCTTAACTTAGAGATTTCGGGGGCGAAATCTTTTAAGGAGGAGAGAATGTAACACCTCATAATTTTAGTACATTGTAACTGTATAATAAAGATAATAAAAGTGGATATCACTTAATTAAATATTTAGAATTAATTGAAACTGACATTACCGTTGTGTTCTTCTTGGAATTCAGGTTCAGATAGACCCAACGTTTGCGTAAATCAGATAACGTACATAAGAAGTTTGTATATGTGTATAAGGAAAGATTATACATAAATTAATTCAAAATAATTCAAACCGAAATCAACGCAGGAAATGGCATTCATGGGACGACCCATAACGGGAATGGGTCGACCCAAGTCAAGTGGGGTCAACCCATGGGTCGACACAGTATGTTGGTGGGTCCACCCAATGATATGCAGGGAAGATTCTAAGTTCTAAACCTGTACTGTTTTTAATTCTGGTTTCGTTCGCGAACTCAACATTATGTGTATAGCCAAGATTGAAAACCTAATATCTAACGGTGGTGGATTGTCCTAGGTAGTTTACATAAAGGCATGTAACCTCATTTGTTCTACACACACAAAATCATTCTTCCTCTAAATCTTTTTTTGAGTTTAATATATACATAGAACTACTGAGGTGTTGCCCAAATATAAAATAGCAAGGATAATTCAGACTGTTCTACAACAATAAAAGATTAAAGTGGACTTTTCTTCAGCGACATACATAAAGAGATATCTTCTTCTTCCCCAAGTCTCGCCGTGAGTTTCATGTCATTTTTAGATTTTATTATTTAAAAAGAATTTGGAAAGTGAATAGTTTTAGATCCAAAATAAATAGTGCCTATAAGTAAATCTTATATATCTTTTACTGTTAAACCAGTTATATTGTTTATACATGTTGTTTTATCCAGATCTACAGTTAAATTATGCCTTTTATTTATTTACAGTTTTACTATATGCCTTTTTATTCTGAGATTTTCTTTCTCCATTTTTCCTTTTATTTATGTTGAACCTAGGCTGCTCAAAGCCTAGGCTATTGTCGTTAATTGCATATAAATGACATAAATTGAAATAATTAGATAATGACATTTAAATGAAGAAAATTTGGGCATATTGTAAACTGGAACCTTTGGTCAGGGCATGCTTTACTGAACTAGATTATAAGAGGTTCAACGTTTTGGGGTAGGTACGGGTGCGTTTCGGCGGAGTCATGAGCGTGCATGGGTCCGATTACAGGAAACCAAGATGCCGTAACATCTATGAATATGTATATGTTCTATAAGTTGTTGGTTAGGGACTGATACACCCTACTACCAGGGCTAACACAGGATATTCAGGTAAAAGGGAACAGATCGCATGGGTAGTAATTAGGGTAACACCTAATCATGTTAATACTAGTAGTTTGGTGCAGTAGTTTGATCCTTAGGATACAAAGAGAAGTTTAATCTACCTTTATCTTGTCTTGATATCTTGTTTACCTCGCACGTATATACATGTTTTTGTACTTTCTCATCCAGTATTATTTATTTGTCTTGACACCTTTTCATATGCTTATGCTAAAAATTACTGGAACTCATCAAACTTTATGTCTGACCCATTTTGTTTACCTTCTCTCTCTTCCTTTCCCCATTTAGGTTCTCAGAGTGGGAGTGGTCAGTAGTTAAGATTGTGATTCTTCTTGGGCTTGGATAGCTCTCCTTTCTCATGTATTTTTCTTTAGTTTATTCATGATTATTGTGATGACATTTAAAAGATATTATTATGGTTTTTATACTTTGATATTTTTGAAACAGTTGATTTATGGTTTTTGACATTTGAAATGTAATGGCATGTTTTAAGTTGAAATAAAAGTTTAAAGTTTTTCCGATATATTATTTATATCTATCTTGTACATTTAGTTACCGTTTACCTTTTATGCTTCACGAAACTTAATTCATTCTCTTTAGAGTGACATTAACGGACGTGGGGTGTCACAAGCATGGAACGAGTCTTTATTTATAAACAATAACTTCAGGAAAATCATGCCTCATTACATAATCCGAGAATAGAAAAAATAAAAGCTTAAGTCAAATAGTGTTGTAGGAGCTCGACATTCCATGCCCTCAGGCGATGATCGCCATCAACGGTCGTTATCCTGAAAGCTCTGTTATCAAGCTTCTAATGAATAACATATGGTCCTTCCCACTTCGGGCTTAGACGGGGGCTGGGAAGACACGCTTCAAAATGAAGTTGCCAGGTTCGAAGGTGCTTGGTTATACTTTTCCGTTAAAGTACCAGGCAACTTGATGTTTATGCTCTGAAGCACGCAATTCTGCCTCCTCTCTCTTCTCATCAATCATATCTAGAGATTCTGGGAGAAGAGCCTTATTTGTCAAAGGATCATAATGCATTATCTGTGAGAAGGGACTTCAAGCTATTAGAATGACCGCCTCCGAGCCATATGAGAGTGCGAAAGGAGTATGGCCAGTTGCCGACTTATGGGTAGTTCAATACGCCCAGAGAGCTAATGGTAATTCATAACCCGTTTTCATTTTGCCTGCTCCAATCATTTCTTCATGATGGTCTTGATGATCTTTTTCACGGTTTCTACTTGTCCATTTGATTGTGGGTGCGCAACCGAGATGTATCTCTTCTCGACATGATGCTTAGTCGTGATGGTGGTGAATGTTTCCACTTCAGCCCACTTTGTAAAGTAATCCACCGCCATGACTACATACTTCGCTCCGCCCTTGGATATCATAAGACTTCCAATGATGTCCACTCTCCATATTGCAAATGGCCAGAGACTCACGATCTGGGTGAGTTGGTTAGGCGGAGTCTTACAAATCTTAGCAAACCTCTGGCATTTGTCGCACCGTCGTTAATAATCAGCCGCATCTCGGTTTATGGTAGGCCAAAAATAGTTGTACCATAATATCTTCTTTGCTAAGGTTTTCCCTATGGTGTGGTCGCCACAATCGCCTTCTTGCACTTCTCGTAATACACGCTTGACGTCATCATTGGCGATAAATCATAGTAAAGGAACCGAAAATCCTCTTCTGTAAACTATACCATGCTGCATAATATATCTTGAAGCTTTGCAGACAATGACGTGCTTTTTTCTCCTCCTCTCTAGAAGTGTTCCATGCTACAGGAAATTCTTTATAGGAGTCATCCATAACTCTGTTTCAAGTTCGACTTCCAATATCTGATCAACTTCCATCTGATTAAGGCTTGGTGCATTCAAAACTTCAATCGGAACCATTTCCATTTCCTCTGGGCTATCCAAATTGGCCATCTTGGCTATCCTGTCTTCTTTTTGATTCTGCTCCCGCCGGATGTGGGAAATGATGTGATACTCAAGGCCATCCAACAAATCTTCCACCCATTCCAGGTAAGCAGCAAGTCGTGGTCCCTTTGTTTGATAATCTTTCTACACCTGAAACACAACAATTTAAGAGTCATAAAAAATATCCGAAGCAACTACTCCCAATTCCATCGTGAGTTTCAGCCCAACAATCAGGGCTTCATACTCAGAATCATTGTTAGTAGAAGGAAAATTTAGCCTTAGGGCATAATAGATCGATCGTCCCTCAGGAGTTACCAAGACAAGTCGATCGTTACGAGAACCGTCTGTATACAGCTTCCAAATGCTCGATTCCAGCATAGTTTTAGGTGGGCTGGTATAATCATCCAAGGCATCTTCCTCAGGAATTGTAAATTCGGCTATGAAATCAGCTAATAGTTTCCCTCGTATAGACTTTCTTGTAAAAATAGTGAGATTGAACTGACTTAGTTCGATATTCCACCCAAATAACCTGCCAGATGCCTCAGGTCGTTGAAGGATCTGTCGTAGCGGCTGGTCGGTGTATATCATAATTGGATAGGCCTGGAAATAGTGATGGAGTTTCCTTGAAGCAATCACCAAGATATATATGAGCTTTTCAATCATTGGATAGTTGCGTTCAACCCCTTAACTTCTTGCTTACATAGTACATTGGGTTCTGGACCATATCCTCCTCACGAACATGCGCTGAACTGACGGCATGCAATGATACCGCTAAGTATACAAATAAGTTCTCATGATCTACAGGCTTGGATAATATTGGGGGTCTCTCCAAGTGGCTTAGTATATTTTTGAAAGCTTCAACGCAATCTGGGTCTACTCAAAGTTGTGTTTCCCTCGTTTAGTCAAAGAAGGGAATGCACTTATTGGTGGCTCTGGAGATGAGTCTACTCAAAGCTGCTACCTTTCCTGGCAAGCTCTATATATCCTTGATCTTTCGAGGTTCTTGGATGTTTCTTATTGCTGCAATCTGGTCTGGGATGATTTCAATCCCACACGAACTAACGATGAATCCTAAAAACTTCCCTGATGCAACACAAATAGAGCATTTCAATGGGTTGAGTTTCATCCTGTAATGTCGGAGGATACTGAACATTTTTGCTAAGTTTTTAACATGATTGGTCAATTGCTTCTACTTCACAAGCATGTCGTCTACATATATCTCCATCGATTTCCCGATCTGGTTATGGAACATACGGTTAACCAACTGTTGGTACGTTGCTCAGCGTTCTTCAAACCAAAAGGCATCACTACATAGCATTAAAACCCAAGGTCTGTAATTAAGCTAGTATGCTCCTGGTACGGAACATGATCTAAATTTGGTTATATCCAGACTATATGTCCATAAATGATCAGAGGAGTTCATGTCTAGCTGTCGAATCTAATAGCTGATCAATTCGCGGAAGTGGAAAGTTGTCCTTCGGGCACACCTTGTTTAAATCTGAGAAGTCGATGCACATACATTATTTCCCATTAGATTTCTTCACAAGGACCAGATTCGATGTCCACTCAGGGTATGTTGCATCACGAATGAATCTGTTACACTTCAGCTTTTCAACTTCCTCCTTCAAAGCCGCTGACCTCTCCAGGCCAAGCATGCTCCTTTTTTGCTTGACTGGAACATACTTTGAATCGATGCTCAATGAATGACTCATATTCGATGGAGATATCCCATACATAAGCAAACACATCCAGGTTTGCCTTACGAAAATCAATCAATTCTCTCGTCCGGTGGGAGTCCAAATGGGATCCGATCTCCAAGACCCTAGTTAGGTCGTCATTATCGATCAGAACTTCTATCGTGGCTTTATTAGGTGCTTTCCTTCTACATCCCAACTCCTCATCTTCTCTAGGACCAATATCCTCGAACTGGGACTATACGATCCTGGTTGAGATGTGTATATTACTTGATATGTTGTCGCCTTCTAGGTAGGAGGGGTAACTTCTTATAGTTCTTCACCTTCTTCATTGCAGACTTCCTTCCATTATGCTAAATAGCATGCCCTTCTAATTACCTAATCTCCCATGACCATTCCCACTCTAGCTCTAATTGGAAATTTTAGGAGTAGACACCAAGGAGCTATATATGCTCTGAATTCTGCCAGGGTCGGCCAACCTAGAAAGGCATTGTAAGGAGAATTAATATCCATCACAAGAAATAGGAGTATTTATACTCTCTGACGATCTCCCTCACCCAATTCAACTGGTAGCTCAACTACACCGATTGGTTCAGTGGTTGAATCATTGAAACCATGTATCCATCCCATACACGAATTCAAGTCTCTCGACTCCAACTTCATTTGATAAAAAGTTTTTTTAACAAAATGTTGATGGAACTCATGCAATCAATCAGGACCTTGCACAGTTGCAGGGTCAATAATGGTCGATATCACTAATGGGTTTATGCTTGGGGTCTCCACTCCCGAATTCTCTCTATCACGGAAAACGATATCGTCCATCACCGTTTTCTGTTGTTTGGTCGAAACATCATCTTCGGGAGTGCTGCATTTCCCAACTTCCATATGCTTCGCAGCATTCACATACCACTCCATTATTCTTGCACTAAATCCCGTCGGATGTGGTCCTTCGACGATTGCATTAATGACAATTCCTTTCGCTCTCTGTTGGGTGGTGTCCCTAGGAGCCGCCTGACCTTGATTTGGGGTTGAAGCCCGCTACCTATGTCTCTTGGGGCCACCTTATACTCGTCAAGCTTTCCCTCTCGCAACAACTTCTCAACCATGTCACTCAGATGCCGACGTTCATTCTTCGAATGGCTAAAAGTTTCATGGAACAAATAGTACTTTCCAGTTTCACGCTCCTTCTCTATCAAGTCTCATAGAGGCGGTTTCTTATACTATATCTTATTGCATGTATCGATATATATATATTCTCAAAAGTATCATTCAAATGGTGTATAACTCTCGAATATTGGAATTGGGGTCGCTTCTTAGCATCCCCACTCTGATTCTGACCTCCTTTGTTGTTGTTGTTTCCCTTATGGCCATTTTTCTTGTTTTGATTCCCGATGTTGACTTCCACTTTTCCGAAACGGTCTCCAGACTATTTAACAGCAATATTACTCTGAATTTCCTCCTCCACAACCTCGATTGACCTTTTTTTCGATTTATCTATGTGTCTTCTTGTCGCAAGTGCACATTTGCCTTTTCATAAAACAGTTCTATCATCGTGGGAGGCTTTCCGACCAAATATCTCATGAATTCCGATTCTTTGTCCATACCACCGACCATTGCCATTGGAATGGTGTCCGGGTTAGGGTTTCTCACTTCAGTGATAGCCATACCGAAAGGGTCAAGGTATCCCCTCAAAGTCTCTCCAGGGGATTGCTTAGCCGCGAAAATTTCCATCACGTGCTTTGACTTCAACGCGTGCATTTAGAATTGAGTTAAGAACTTCTCACTCAGGTCTTTGAAGTTGGGAATTGATCAGGGAAGAAGCCTAGTAAACCACATCATCGCCACTCCTTCAAGATATATCGGGAAGGATTTACACATAATAGCATTAGGAGTCGCTGTTACGTTCATATACCACGAATAATGCATCAAATGATGTTGTGGATCCGTCCTTCCCACGTAATGACTTATAGCAGGCAAATTAAACAGTTTCGAGAATCGTGCCTCCAAAATATCATTGGTAAAGGGAGTATGGCTATGATTTATTCCCTAATCCTCATTAGTATAGCCTTTGCTATCACGCATTATTATTCTTATCATTGCTTCTACCTCTACATTAGTCAACACATGTTATGCTTCCGCACTTTCGGCTCGTCGAACTATCTCTGCTCCTGTTTCAAGAAACATCGTCTGACCCACCGTCTGGGCAGTACTTCCGTGCCCCCTATAGTCTCGATCAATCATAGGACGAGTGGGTGGAAGTACGGGTGCATGAGCGGTCTGAGAAGTGCCTTGTTCTCTTGGGGAAGCTTGAGATCGGGTCGGTATTAGAATGGGTTCAACCAAACTAGTATCATCAGGGGCGAGCTGAATGGTTGTATCTTCACGGGAAGGTAGTGTGCGAAACCGGATTTGGTGAAGGTTCTCTGACCTTGCATAAGGTCTTTTTCGACGTGGTGGTCGTTCGCCTTCTTTAAACGAAGACGAGCCTTCTGTTGTTTGACAAGTGGCGAAGATGGTGTCCTTTGCCTTCGGAACTATTCCCATTGCTTGGCCATGTCATCCACATCACTTCTCAATGTAGTATTGTCTCGTCTTTGAGCATCTGGAGTAGCAGTAGTCTCTTCTAACTTGCTAAACAGACGTGCAAAATCATCTCGACTGGCAAATGCTGAAGAAGGAGATCGAACAGAAGATGGGCACCAGTCTCAAAAGATAGGATTAGATCGGATCGAATTCGATCCGGGGTGGCTCGAACCAGGTTCGTTCGATCCGGGTGCCTGGATTGGCACCATCTACGCGTCTAGCTGTTGTGCGTCACTAGCTGATGCTCCTTCGGAAGCTTGATGAGTCCTATCTCTTTTAGAAACCATGATGACTTCAATTATTGAAAATGACGAAAATATGGACTGTTCCTTCGGACTTGACGATCCAAATAGCAGACAAACAATCCGAAGTAGACTGAGAATTCAAATCTCTCATTGAAAGCACCAAAATGTTTGACCAGAAAATGACACAAACACCCGAAGATTAGAATTTGTAGAGAAGAATGAAGAAATATCAAATGAAAACAAGAAAAAAGCAACAAACACACAATTTATAGTGGTTCGACGATAATGATCCTCTGTCCACTTTATAATTCCTTATTTCGATAAGAAATTGTAATTACTGTGACACCCCACGTCCGTTAATGTCAATCTTTATCAGAATGCATTAAGTTTCGTGGAGCGTTATAGGTAAACAGAAACATTACAAAATAGATATAAAATAACAACGGAATTTAAAATTTTATTAAACAGAAAACATCGTGGTCCAAAACATAGTTCCATCATAAGTCTGAAATACAGAAAACCCATCACATCAACTTAAAACTTCTGTCTTGTACTAAAATCATCATCAGAGTACAATAATACATAAAAAGAGAGTAATCCCCAAAATATAGCCATAGTAGAGAAGATACGAAATCAAGCGGTACATCTAAGAAGCTCCAAGTAGAATGAAAGAAGAATCCTGATCAAGCTTGAGTATTCCCACCCTGAAAACTTAGGGGGAGCGGAAGAGAGAGAAGAGGAAACAAAAATGGGTTAGATGTAAAGTCTGGCGAGTCCAGTTACTTTTAGCATATAAATAAGTAAAAGCATCATGACAGGCATATAAGCTGGAGAGGGAGATAACAGTGTCATAAAGCAGGTATAACAAGGTAAATAGGATAAACAGAATAGAATATATTGCGCTTCTCTAATACTTTTCTCTGCACCAATACTAGTATAACAAAATAAGATGATCCCAACAAATACAAGATAGTAGACTTAGGTGTACTTCTAGTGAGAGGTTTTACCCCCATACAATAAAAGGTAGCCCAATAGAACTGGCGGATTTTTTACCCCAACGATAATAACGGGCTCCTAAACAAGCAAGACTAGATGTACCCTAATTACTACACCCAATTGATCGGCTCCCAAACTCGTAGATACCCTGTGTTGACCCCAAAGTAGGATGTATCACTTCCTAAAGTGGCAACCCCATTATTTACAAGATGCACAACCATATCTACAGGTGTCACGGCGTCCTATCATCCTCCCTGGAATCCGGACCCATGCACGCATATGACCCCGTCGGAAAGCGCCGCTCACACCGTCCTTAGATGAACCTCTTACAACCAACTCAGTAAGCATGCCCTAACCCCGACCAAGTTCGGGGTTCTCCGTTTGATACCAAGATTGGTTACCGACTGATACGGGTCCCATACACCGGCAAGCTTCCCCCTAGGCTTGCATCCCCACTATAGGATTTCAACAGGCTATGCCTACTAGTTTAACGATATTGCATAACCCCAACAGGTTAAGTCTGTCAGGTATGCACAGCCCGTCCCCACATATTTAACAAGATTAACTTAACCCTCCCACTGATTCAAGCAAGTTTACTTAACCCCTACTTAAGTTGACAGGTTCATGTAACCCTCACTGACTCAGCAGGTTAAGTATTACAAGTTTATTACCATTCATTCATTTATGGTTATTAATGCGCTAGACCTCTAACATTAAGTCTACCACTTGTGGATGCTGGATATGCCGGTTGGGTCCGGGCAGACTTCTACCACAAGTCGGACGTAACCTCGTGTCTTAGCACCGTTATGTGTACATTTATGCACTTAACCCCTCACATTAGATTAACCACTTGTGGACGCTGGATTTGCCGGGCAGTTACAGGTAGGCTTCTACCACAAGTGTAATTTAACCTTGTGTCTACGTGCGGTTACACTTTCTAGTTACTGTACATCTAGGCATGTTCATTACTAACCAATTTTCATGTTTATTATGGCCCAAATCCCCGTCTGATTCATGATACAGGTTATGCCCTAGATTAAAGTTTAGATCAAGATATAGATTATGCCCCCAAATCCCAATCATGATTTACAACATAAGTTATGCTCCAATTTATCTTTCCCAACCATTCCCAATTTCGTGCGCTCGCATATTTCAGCGATAGGCCTAAGCTCGAAAGTAGCCTGGCTATAAAAACAAAAAGGGAAAGAGGGAGAGAAGAGAACAAGAATATCCGTAGTAAATAAAACCGGCATATGATGATATAATTGGCACTACGCCATAGCTTGCATACTGCAACATGGAGAAGTGATGCAGTAAGTGCCTACAAGTGTTGCTATAGGCAAATAATGATCTGTGGCAACACTTTTTCGAGGTTGCCTTTTGCCGTGTTGCCTAAGAGTCAAAGGCAACACCTTTGCGACCCTATGGTAATATCAGTACAGGTGTTGCCACAGGTACCACTAGAACAAAAAAAACCTTTTACAACTACCAAAAACAGTTGTAATATGTTTAGTACAGCTGGCAATCGTAATAAAGTCAACCTTTTTTACAATTGTTTCGAGCAGTTGTTAAAATTAGTTTTATAACTGCTAAAAGTAATTACACCTCAACTGCTATTAATCAAAGATTTCATAATATTATAATAAATATTATTATAACACAGTATTTTATTCAAATAAATATTTTATTTCAACATTTTAAATGGTACAATTTTTTTGAACTCCACTATTATACATTCACTAGTATGTTTCATATTCACGTACAGTCCTCACTACATTATCACTCGATTCACTCATATACAGACTCGTACATACAACCATAAGCAAGAAAAAATACACGAAAATGATTATATAAACTACTACCTTTATTTTTTCCCTTCTGATGATTTGCTCGCAAAGTATGCGCAATTTCTCTAATTCAATCATATATGCTAATGTGCTTATATAACATACAGTAAAAATTGAATGTTGAATTCAATTTTTAGAATGAATCAAAAGGATAATTAGTACCTTTGGGAGTTTCTTATGGAAGACGACATCCAGTCTTGCATCGAGAGTGTTTTCACAAACAATTTTTCCATCTCTAGAAGCTAACACAACTCCTCTAAAGCTGAACAATTAAATTTAATGTTCAAATGAGAATCAACTCAGTAAAAAAGAGCATACACACACTTGTATAGTTCATAGGGACCCCCTAGACTAACAACCTTTTTCTTTTGGTTTCAAACAAAAAGCAATTACATTGCAGTCCTAATAAAAACACTTGTTATAATATATTTAGCTTTAATAATATAATGATATAGTTGCACATTAAACTTCATTCACAGGTTTACATATTGTATTCACTGACGCGCATGCACACCGATATGCACACATGCACAAAGCATGAAATGTTATTTACCAAATTCTCTGCTCCAAGTAGGTTTCCTCGTTTGACAAGATTAATAGCAAGTTCCAAATTGTTCAACTACCACGTTTACCAAAGATATTATATGCCATTTTCTAAAGTAGTAGTGGGAAGGAAAAGATAAATAAAAAAATAATTACCTATCCACTGATGAATGGAATAATGGTTGCTTCATTTACAGTAGCGAGTAGAACCTGGCCTCTCCGGTTAATAGCATAAAACCCACCAATTGATGAAGCTTTCACTATTACGAATATAGGATCTGGACTGATCCGATTTCTATAGACAACAGTAATTGTCTCTAAATCATAGACAAATAAAAGGCCAAGCTTTGTGATGACATATATCAAACCATATTTGTGAGAGATTTGTACAAGATACAAAAGAGGAAGCTACAAAAAATGACATTTCGGTGCAGGTTTTAGGAAAAAACATCGACGGTATTGGATAATGACGACTAGAAGAATGTCGTCGTAATATTGAAGCAGCATGCTGCATTTGACATGCGAGTGCTATTATTTTATAAATAAACCAAGAACCAATATAATAATTATTAATATAAAATTTGACATTTGAACGAAGTTCAATTGTCGGTTACCTCACGGGTGCACTGAATCCGTATGTGATCATGTATGCTATCGTCTCTGTATTGACACTGTTAAACATTGGTCTTACATTACTTTATCTGTTAGCATAATTTTGGAGAAAACAAAGAAGAGAAGTAGTTGATTTTATACCACATAGTGACAAGTGAAGTACCGCTTTCAGAGTTCAGCATCAGTCCAGCTAGTAAAACCATAATCTCAAAAGACCAGTATTCCAAGCTGTGTAGATATATTAAACATACATAATAACAAAATATATGATGAAATAAGATGACATGTGTTACAAATAAAATAAAGTGTCACAAATTAACTAGACTATTACAGCTGAAGGCAATGCTATTTTCAAGTTAGGCAGCAGCAATTTGAATGACTCAATTGAGAGTCCCTCCAAAGTGTAATTACATTTCTCAGAGAACTTAACATATATTAGTAACATTATAAGTGACATCCATATCGGTATTGAGGTAGCTAATGGAGCGCCCAAAAAACCAAGACTGAACTCGTGAATCAATACATATGTTAGTCCCACATGGGTAAATAAAGGAAGCATAGAGCATACTATTAATGGAATCACAATCGACTGTGTCTGGAAAAATCTGAATAAACATTGAAGGTATGAAAATCAAAATAGTCCTAGAATCAAACATTTCAAGTATGTTGAAGCCATTTTCGCGATGCTCGGATCTTGACGTAGAACAACTAGTACGATTTTAGAAAAATACCATGTAATCGATACAAGAATCCAAATAGTCTCTAGTGCACCACTCAAACTAGTCTAATATGGTAAATGATTAAAGAGAAATGATACTTATGTTGATGAACTACAAATCTTAAACAAGGACAAAGAGCCTTGTTGAAAAAAGCTTGTTTTTATCTACTTTTAGGTTGTTCTTACTTATAGCTTGTACAAAGTTTTATGTGAACAGTAAAAAACATAAATATTTTGATAGTTATCTTAAAAAATTGACAGCACTGGTTTTTGAGTTGTAACGACCCGGATTTTCGAACAGTTTATTTTAAATATTTAATATGGTTTTAAATATTGAATTGATAATGTAAACGGATATTTATATAGAAATTTTCGATTTATAATGAAATATAATTTAATTCGTGTATATTGAATTATCATAAACCGTAAATAATTCAATTCGAAGTTAGAACTGAATCAAACGGTTCAGATGATCAATATATATATACTATTTAAATATGAACAATGATAATAGAAATTTATTGTTGAAGAATTTATTTGTTTTAAATTTAAATTGATTTAATATAGCTATTTTAAATATACGTTCAAATTAAATTGTATAATCTATTTCGCTGAATTCAAAATAGCGTTATAACATTATGACAACAGTCGGTAGGTTAAAATAGCGGTTACGATCTCAAATGATGAACCCCGAAATATTTTTATCAGATAAGATAAAAGTCGAATCGAAATATCAAATCAAAATCTAAATAAGATCTATACTTATCAAATCAAATTAATAAAAAAATCGATTACTTCTACCTGAAGTATTAAAATGTACAGGCTAAACATTAAATCGCACATGCCTAGTTTGAAAATGAAGCTCCCTACGTTGTACTGAAATTATAACGACCCCTCTCTTCTTCTTCTATAAATCACGATTTTTCCCCTTGTTATCCTTTCTTTTTATTCAACAGGAAAAGAAATATGTAGAACTAACACTCCTCCTTTCCTCGTTCAATATAATTCCCAAATCGATATCGCAATAAAACATTCTGCTCCTCTCCAACAAAATCAAACCCGTTTTCCTCTTAAACCAAACATGTGATTCCTTCCTTTGTTCCCTTTCAAACATAAATTGAATCGAAAGTTTGAAGCTCGTCGATCCCTGATGCTCGACTAAACCTCGAGACACTCACATAGGAAGGAGCTTCAAATTCAAGGCATGAGGATTTGGTTGCGCGACTTGTACTAGGCACTGCGAGGAGGGTTGCGAGTTTGTGGTGATGGGTGCGACGCTGGTGTTGGAGGTGATTTGAAGTGGAAGTCGCGATTTACAGATGATGGCCAAAAGGTGTTGTTTGAACACGGGGTTGGTGAAGCTCGAGTTTTTTTGGGGTTGCGACGTTCCAGTCACCGACAAAGAGTTCCAGTATTTCATTTTGATGATTTATCTGGATTTCGAGAGTGTAAATGAAAAAGGAAGTGGCTTTGAAACCATTTTTGCTCGAGATGACAGTAAATTGAGGTATATATATATATTTAAAGTTTTGTTTATATGGAGATTAAATTATAAAAATCAGTAGTTGATTAATTAATTTGTATAAACCAACATATTTAGATAGGGAAGTAATTTAATTGTGAACTAATCATTTGGGTATGAAATTTAAGAAAAGATTAGATTTTTCATTTTTATCACTAAATAGTTAATGCGGTAATTAAAGCTTATGATGGTAATTAAATTCAAATTAATTTTATCACATATATATAGTTAAATTATAAAATGTATAACCTTCTTATACATTTACAGAATCAAGTAGAATATTAGGTTGGATTAGAATTGGCGTAAGCTTGTGATGGAATCAAGTTTTGGATTTGTTGGAATTATCAAGGATTTCAAATTTTATTGAACACCGTTCGATTTAATTTGAAAAGAAACTGGAATGCATTGCGTTAAAAATCAAGGTGAGTAAATCTCACTCACTTGTTATTTATAATTATTTTTATTCGTTAAAAATAATTGTTTGATGCTTGTTTGAATACTTTTTGGTTGATTTAAAAATATTAGTTATTTAGGGTGACTATTATATATATATATATATATATATATATATATAGGTTTGGTGGTTGGATTCCCGCAGTATTATTAGCGGATGCCCGCAGTATCATTAGCGGATGACCCTACGCCCACGTATATAAGTGGATCCCCCTTTATACCGCGATATCCTGCCTTGAAGCAGGATGGGTATTATTTCTGTTGACTAACGTCTGTGGATGCAGGAAAAACAGGCTGGAGGGATCCAACTGGATTCCTCAAAATATATTATCTGTTTATTTATTTGTTTGCATATATACTGTCGTATATGATGTGTTAGAAACCCTGAAAGAAATACTTGATTGTTTGGTGTTTAAATATCACTGGGCCTAAGTGATAATTTATAAACAAATAACCTGAAAGGGGTATTTGGGATTTAAAGGGGAAATCCTATTTTTCTAAAATAGAATTTGAATTTTTAAATAGATTCGAAATATAAACTTGTTTTGAAAAATAAAACAAGTAGTTCCTTTATAAACGAAGTTATAAATAGTTCTTTTATAACGAAGTTATAAATGAAGTGAAAAGAATTATCATTTGATAATTCAGAAATAAAAATACAAGTGTGAAATTGAAAAGGGAAATCTATTTTCAAAAAATAATAATAGAAATATCGATTTCAAAAGGAATTGAAATCGAGACTTGTTTAAAGAAATTGAATATAAGAATTCAAATGGAAATTGAATATAGAAAATTTAAAGGAATTCAAATATAGACTTCAAACCGATTGAAACGAGAATTTGAATATAGAATTCAAATAGAAACAGACTTTGAGTATAGAATTTAAAGAGTTAAAATGGAATCTGAAAATAAAATTTAAATAGAATTTGTATATAGAATTTGAATATATTGAATTTGAATAGAATTTGAATATACAGAAATTCGAATTCAAAAGAATTCAAATGGATTTGAAGAAAGGGGGTTCAAATGAAATTCAAATATAGAGATTTGAAAATAACGGAGTTTAAACATAGAATTTGAATAAGAGGAATTCAAACGGAATTTAAACTATGGAATTTGAATAGAGAGTTCAAATGGAATTTATAATATGGAATTTGAATATATAAGATTCAAATAGAAAATTCAAAGGGAATTTGAATATAGAAATTTAAATGGAGTTTGAATATATGAAATTCAAATATAGAATTTGAACGTAGAAATTCAAATCGGATTTGAATAAAGGAAATTCGAATATAGAAATTCAAATAGAATTTGAAAAATAGAAGCGATTTGAAATTTGAATATAGAATTTCAAAGAGAAGTGAAATAGATCAGAAATACTATGTTGAATTGGGAAAAAATTGATTTGATATGTTAAAATATATCAGAATAGAGTTGAATTTATATAAACAAAGTTTTAAAACGTTTATATATATAAATATAATTAAAACGAACTCGCCGCAGCGCTGCAGTTCGAAAATTGGCGATTCGAACTTCAATTGAGTATATAGAACTCAATTGAAGTCGGAATTCTTTGAAACAAGAAACGTCAGGACCGATTTGATAATAGTTTTCTAATGAAAGAGAAAAATCTGGATTTCGTCGTAAATATTTTGAGTTATGTCAAAATCAAATTTTCAGAAAAACAACGCCATAACCATTTAAAAACCATAACGGTTTATTTAATTTTATAAAAGGATTTTAAGCGAATAAAATCCGAATTTCTATTTAGAAAATTTCAGATTTGAGTTGTAAATTATACGTGAACTCAAGTGGAGTAAGGAATTGATTTTTGAAACAGAAATCAGATTTTTGATTATTGAATAGAATTAACTAATTCGAGTAGTAATTAGTTAAAGAGATTTTGAATTGGTAATGGGCTTTGAATAAGCGAATTCGATTTGAAAATTTATATTCGAAACCCGAAAGGAAACTAGAATTGAAATTGAAAATTTTCAATTTGGTTATAAGCAAGATAAATATTTTGTTTGAACATGTTTTGTTCAAACAAAGAAGTGAAATAGGCAAAATAGCTAATTAAAGAATAAATGGGCGAAACTGAATTCAAACGAATGGATTGAGTTGAATTGAATTGAAAACATGTGAACATGTGCTAGACAAGTATGGAATGAAGTATATGAAGACTTTTAATTCGTATGCCCGACAAAAGGTACATGTTTAAATTCTTATATGAGATTTTATGCGCCGTATCGGCAAGCCGCTTCGCTTTTTTTTTTCTTTTGGATTGGTGAGGGCCATGGGAGGCTATTTGAAATATCTCGAAGCTCCCCGTACAATGGAGGTTATGGCGAAATTTTTCGGGAATTTAAGGAGTTAGAATATTTTTCAGATAATTTGATAATTAGAAATCAATGTATCGATATATATAGAATTCGATAAGGAAGCGAAATCAAAAATATAATATTGTAAACAAAAAGGGAAATCTATAAATTAGAAATAGAGAGCGAACCATATACATGTTTTAGAAATGAATAATTGGGATTTATAGTGTGTTTATTCGAGGTTAGTGGTTTTGCCATTTTGAAGTTGAGGATGTTTTCAGTCAAGGTCTGAGAGGTAATTTTACCCCAACTTGGTTGATTTCATTTTTAATTGATAAATAGCAGGATCCAGTCTCGAAGAGAAGTGTTTGAAAAGAGTTAGTTGAATAAAATATTTGGGTTGTTGTAACGATGTTTTATACAGCATTCGTTTTAACCCAAGTGATGAAATTTTGGAAATATAAAAGTAAATACTTCCTGAGTATAATTAAAGCAGTCGGGAAAGAGATAAGTGATTGAAAATGTTTTCAATTACGAATAGAATATATTTTCTAAGTATAGAAATAAAAGAAGGTGATATACGGAAATGTTTTTTCCAACTAGCGTAAGAGATCAATAAGATTTCTAGAAGTATTTGGTTAACAAATATTGATATAGAAATAGAGAAGTGTTTTAAATTAATGAAATATTAATTAAAAGGGCCTAGTGATTGTTTGATGTTTTGAATGGATGTTTGTTTATTTTCTTCGATAGTTAAATAACCGACTATCGAAGTGTTTGCCAATATCGTTGTCAATATGGAGAGACCGGTTGGATTATTATCCGTGAACCACTCTGTATGGGCAGTAGCGTTGTGAATCCGATTATATGAAGATAATCAAAGACGAAATAAAGTGCAAGGGCTTTTTCTATTAATAGAAATTGTGCCTTCGGTTTCGTTCAATCCCAGAACGAACGTATATGGACGAATGTCTGACAAAGTATTTCCAATGATCTAATGGGTTGGTCTGTATAAATATATATGGTTGCAACAAATTTATTCCCTTAGCATAATATCCAGAATATTTGTGCAAATCAATTAATGATTAACGGATCTGACAATGTGGCATTCAAAGTAATTGTGCTATAAATGAATGGCAAGTGAGCGTAGCTTCAGGCCCCAACAACCGGGAAATGACAAAAATCGGGCAGGCAGCATGGCTAAGTGGGTCGCTCCCATTAGGATGTATAATCACCATTCTAGAGATTCATTTAATTCCTTATTCTATTCGATGATGTCCCAATCGGGAGACGGTTGCTGATTCCAACCGTTGGTGATATACATTCGATACACTCAACCGAAATGAGTGGTCGGTCATGTGTGGGCCAGTTTGAAAGATGTTCTTGTTGAACCCCAGTGTATCGCCTTTAGAGTACACTGATCGGAAGGTGGTTCCATACCTTGTCATGTTGGAAATCCAATCTCCAGTAAGCGCCATGCGGTTTTTGATTTTATACTATGTATGTGGAGCGTGAGAAGCAAGCGTTCCGCTAGATTTCTATTTATTTGAATTAGACACTATTATAATATCATTGGATTTTGTATCAAAGTGTTTTGGGTTATAGTAAGGTAAAAACCGCCTATGTTTATGTGTGGGCTGGTCTTAATATTATCTTTCCTTTTGAAAGGATTTTTAAGTTAAATAAATGGTTGGAGTTTACTCACACCAGTCCCATGACTGACCCATAGTTTATTTTGTTTTGTTTTTCCTAAACTCTTGGGTGCCCAAATTTGTACGGGCAGTCAAGTGTTTCAGGCTTTTACAGATACACTTAGAGGAGCTGGAAGCAGGAGGCTTCACCAGTTAGCTATAGACTACCATATATTCCGCTGTGAACCATGTTTGTATCTGGAAACAGGTGTTTATAATTGTTCCAAGAATAACTATTGTGCTCTGATGATGGTATGTATATAAGGTTACTGATTTGTATTTCAAAAGTTATGTTATATAATATATTTTATTCGTTCCGCTGTGAGTTTGTGATCTTCGGTTTCTTATATTCTAATATTTCTTTCTTTCTATTTCTCATCCTCTAACTTCTTTCTAATAATGATTCATATTTCTGTGCAATTTGGGTTAGACGTGTTGTGGTATTCGTCAACTCAAATAGTATGGATTTGCGGGCTTTTACAGTTGGTATGAGAGCTTTAGTTGAGCGAATACCTAGGCTTGTGTGACATGTGCTCACTAGAGATAGGGTCAGTAGTACCCTAGAATGAGTTGAGTGTATATATATGAGAGAGCGTATTTGTTAGTTGATATAAAAACTCTTTTATATTGTGTTGGCTAGTCTGTTGAGTGGTTTATGAATTCTGGTCGAATCGTGGGACGCCATGACGTCGATAAGAGTTTGTAAATACTTGAACAGAAGATTGAACACGATATTGTTTTAAAGTGGGTGAATGAAATAATTTTTCCCAAAATTCTATTTTGATATAGAAAGAATAATTTTTGAAATTATTATAATAAATGGATGTGTTGGATGCTGTTTTTATAATAAAATAAGATTATAAAATTGGATTGGTTATCTATAACCAAGTAGAATTTTTATATGAATTAAATATACAAATGAGATGAACAAAAAAAAAAACTGGATTCAAACCAAAAATTGGAATTTAAATCCTGAGAAATTTGGAAATATTTTCGAGATATATTAAAATAATATAGTTTTGTTTTGAAAGGGATTTTTTTGAATCAAAATCATTTTTGAATGGATTCTGAAAGTATTAAAGCACTGAACTCACTTCAGTGGCTGGAAAATAACTCTGATGATGACTGTAGCTTCATCAGTATTCATTTTCGAGTTCTAAGTGATGAACGGCTACCTTAGAAAAGTTCTTGATGTAATTTGTTTAAAAGAAAAACAAGTGGTTTGAAATTCAAATGTTTTGAATTTGAGATAGTGACAAATATATATGTATGTATTTGTGGGATTTCAATATTGTTTTGAAATAAAAACCCTGGGATTAGGATTTTGGAATTGGAATTTAACTTAAGCTAGTTAAATGGATTGATCTTAGATCATTCGAATTAAAGGAAGAAAACCAAAAGTTTCGGTGGAATTCAATTTGTCGAAATATGAGGAGTTGAGTTCCAACATAAGTGAATTGTTGAAAAGTAATGGATTTGTACCATTTTTCCTACCTTAGCAATTTCGAGGACGAAATTATTTTAAGGGGGAAAGAATGCAACGACCCGGATTTTCGAACAGTTTATTTTAAATATTTAATATGGTTTTAAATATTGAATTGATAATGTAAACGGATATTTATATAGAAATTTTCGATTTATAATGAAATATAATTTAATTCATGTATATCGAATTATCATAAACCGTAAATAATTCAATTCGAAGTTAGAACTGAATCGAACGGTTCAGATGATCAATATATATATACTATTTAAATATGAACAATGATAATAGAAATTTATTGTTGAAGAATTTATTTGTTTTGAATTTAAATTGATTTAATATAGCTATTTAAAATATACGTTCAAATTAAATTGTATAATCTATTTCGCTGAATTCAAAATAGCGTTATAACATTATGACACAGTCGGTAGGTTAAAATAGCGGTTACGATCTCAAATGATGAACCCCGAAATATTTTTATCAGATAAGATCAAAGTCGAATCGAAAGATCAAATCAAAATCTAAATAAGATCTATACTTATCAAATCAAATTAATAAAAAAATCGATTACTTCTTCCTGAAGTATTAAAACGTACAGGCTAAACATTAAATCGCACATGCCTAGTTTGAAAATGAAGCTCCCTACGTTGTACTGAAATGATAACGACCCCTCTCTTCTTCTTCTATAAATCGTGATTTTTCCCTTTGTTCTCCTTTCTTTTTATTCAACTGGAAACGAAATATGTAGAACTACCACTCCTCCTTTCCTCGTTCAATATAATTCCCAAATCGATATCGCAATAAAACATTCTGCTCCTCTCCAACGAAATCAAACCCGTTTTCCTCTTAAACCAAACATGCGATTCCTTCCTTTGTTCCCTTTCAAACATAAATCGAATCGAAAGTTTGAAGCTCATCGATCCCTGATGCTCGACTAAACCTCGAGACGCTCGCATAGGAAGGAGCTTCAAATTCAAGGCATGAGGATTTGGTTGCGCGACTTGTACTGGGCACTGCGAGGAGGGTTGCGAGTTTGGTGATGGGTGTGACGCTGGTGTTGGAGGTGATTTGAAGTGGAAGTCGCGATTTACAGATAATGGCCAGAAGGTGTTGTTTGAACACGGGGTTGGTGAAGCTCGAGTTTTTTTTGGGGTTGCGACGTTCCAGTCACCGGCAAAGAGTTCCAGTATTTCATTTAAATGATTTACCTGGATTTCGAGAGCGTAAATGAAAAAGGAAGTGGCTTTGAAACCATTTTTGCTCGAGATGACAGTAAATTGAGGTATATATATATATATATATATATATATATATATATATATATATATATATATATTTAAAGTTTTGTTTATATGGAGATTAAATTATAAAAATCAGTAGCTGATTAATTAATTTGTATAAACCAACATATTTAGATAGGGAAGTAATTTAATTGTGAACTAATCATTTGGGTATGAAATTTAAGAAAAGATTATATTTTTCATTTTTATCACTGAATAGTTAATGCGGTAATTAAAGCTTATGATGGTAATTAAATTCAAATTAATTTTAACACATATATATAGTTAAATTATAAAATGTATAACCTTCTTATACATTTACAGAATCAAATGGAATATTAAGTTGGATTTGAATTGGCGAAAGCTTGTGATGGAATCAAGTTTTCGATTTGTTGGAATTATCAAGGATTTCAAATTTGATTGAACACCGTTCGATTTAATTTGAAAAGAAACCAGAATGAATTGTGTTAAAAATCAAGGTGAGTAAATCTCACTCACCTGTTATTTATAATTATTTTTATTCGTTAAAAATAATTGTTTGATGCTTGTTTGAATACTTTCTGGTTGATTTAAAAATATTAGTTATTTAGGGTGACTATTATATATATTGGTTTGGTGGTTGGATTCCCGCGGTATTATTAGCGAATGCCCGGAGCATCATTAGCGGATGACCCTACGCCCACGTATATAAGTGGATCCCCCTTTATACCGCGATATCCTGCTTTGAAGTAGGATGGGTATTATTTCTGTTGACTAACGTATGTGGATGCAGGAAAAACAGGTTGGAGGGATCCAACTGGATTCCTCAAAATATATTATCTGTTTATTTATTTGTTTGCATATATACTGTCGTATATGATGTGTTAGAAACCCTGAAAGAAATAATTGGTTGTTTGGTGTTTAAATATCACTGGGCCTAAGTGATAATTTATAAAAAAACCTGAAAGGGGTATTTGGAATTTAAAGGGGAAATCCTATTTTTCTAAAATAGAATTTGAATTTTTAAATAGATTCGAAATATAAACTTGTTTTGAAAAATAAAACAAGTAGTTCCTTTATAAACGAAGTTATAAATAGTTCTTTTATAATGAAGTGAAAAGAATTATCATTTGATAATTCAAAAATAAAAATACAAGTGTGAAATTGAAAAGGGAAATCTATTTTCAAAAAAATAATAGAAATATCGATTTCAAAAGGAATTGAAATCGAGACTTGTTTAAAGAAATTGAATAAGAATTCAATTGGAAATTGAATATAGAAAATATAAAGGAATTCAAATATAAAATTCAAACCGATTGAAACGAGAATTTGAATATAGAATTCAAATAGAAACAGACTTTGAGTATAGAATTTAAAGAGTTAAAATGGAATTTGAAAATAAAATTTGTAACAGCCCGAATTTTATAACATGTTAAAACAAGAAGTCGGGGCAGAATTAAATTATAAATTAAGAATCAAGCGAAACGGGTTGCGCCGTTGCGTTCGTCTCGGAATTCTGGTTGGAAACGAGTCCGAAATTTCGTAAATCGGAGTCCGTATGACCGAGATATGGCCTCTAGAAGTTTCACGAAAAATCATAAAAACGAAAATAGACTTTCAAAATTCGAATTTAGCCCAAACGGACTGGGCGGGAAAATTTCCCGCCCAACCCCAGGTCGACTGGGGAGTCGACTGGGTAGTCGACATCCCACGGACCAGGTCGACTGCCCAGTCGACTTGTGTGTCGACCTGGGGGGTCGACCTCCCTGGTCGGGCCAGGTTGGCCTGGTGCACCTGCTTGCTTGTGTGGTCTGGTGGGTTGGCCTGTGGCGATTTTCAGTGGTTCAGATCTAAACTAGGGTTAATCCTATGGCCTAAACTAGTCATAACTCCTATAAAAACACCCTAAGACCTAACCTAAATCACTAAAAACCATCCTAACAACAAAGTGTTGACCAAATGTCTCTTGATCATGGCCTCCACCTTCATCTTCAAAGGCCTAAGCATGCAAACTTGATTCAAGTCAAAGGAGCAAGCTTTCTACATCAAATCAAGAGAGTAGATCAACATCGCTACAACGATTCTATGACGATTCTTGCTCCTAATTCACTAGCCACGATTTGTAAGTTCTATCTACTTTTAGATCAAAACGGTAGTTCTAATGTTGACATGGAATAAAATGAGATGAAACCTAAGTATGCTAGTCTATGTGAATCTAGTCTTGCCTCTCTCTTGAACCTATGACTTTGTGTTATTTCTTAGTGATTAAATCATGTCACTCATGTTGTGTTTGACTTAGTTTATCATGCAAGATTGAATTTTTACTTATGGAATGTTGGCATGAACCCTTAGAACCATTTGGCTTGTGGAACATTCATATGAACTTGACTTGGGGCTTATGCATGTAAAAGAACCTAAACCTCTCATGACCATTTACATGCCTATGATGATGAACCTATGGTTATGCTATTATGCATGTTTGAGGTCAATCCCTTTATGCTATTATGCATGTTTGAGGCCAATCCCTTTATGCTATTATACATGTTTGAGGCCAATCCCTTTATGCTATCATACATGATTTGAGGCCAATATGTTGTCATATTATTCCTACTATGTTGACTCGCTTTCACTTGCATTGGGAATACGTCTTGGGTAGTTTAGGCAAACGTGAGATGGGCTATGAAATTTAACATGAATTAAGTGAAGGAGAAAATGGGCATAAGTGTAAAACGTGGACTTTGTCGTAGCCTAAATTTGACATGAACATGACAAGTAGAAAAACATGAAAGTGGCCAACTCGAGGTTGGGTTGAGTTTGTAGCATAAATCTGCCCGGAACCGCCCGAAAAATCCAGTAGCTACAGACAATAGGACCCAATGTGAGAAGTTGGTCATATCGCGCTTGAAACCCGAGGTTAGACTAGGTTGTGGTGTAAAGCTGCCCGGACCCGCCCGGCATATCCAGTAACCACAACAAAGTCTAATGTGAGAGGTTGGGGTGCATTAATTTACTTAATGCCACATGATAAGGTTAAGTAACTTGATTAGACTAATAACACTTAACCAATATTACATGGACGGGTGGGTTAAGTAACTTGATTAGACTAATGACACTTAACCAATATGACATGGATGGGTGGGTTAAGTAACTTGATTAGACTAATGACACTTAACCAATATGACATGGACGGGTGGGTTAAGTAACTTGATTAGACTAATGACACTTAACCAATATAATGTGGATGGGTAGGTTAAGTAAAACCGGACTTGATTGCTTGATGACACTTAACCATATAACACGATTAGAGGATGGGTTAGTTTAACCTGAATGGGTCGATAACACCTGACTAGTATAGCGCGATGCATGGTAAGGTTAAGTAAACTCACAAGGGTAACACTTAACCGTTATAATTTGACTAGTGGATGGGGTTAAGTCATGAATCGCTTGAATATACTTAACCAATCTAACATGATAACTTGATGGGGTTAAGTCATGAATCGCTTGAATATACTTAACCAATCTAACATGATAACTTGATGGGGTTAAGTCATGAATCGCTTGAATATGCTTAACCAATCTAACATGATAACTTGATGGGGTTAAGTCGTGAATCGCTTGAATATACTTAACCAATCTAACATGATAACTTGATGGGGTTAAGTCATGAATCGCTGGAATATACTTAACCAATCTAACACGGTAAATTTGATGGGGTTAAGCTTGAGTATACTTAACCAATCTAACACGGTAAATTTGATGGGGTTAAGCTTAAATATACTTAACCAATTTGACACGATGATTTGGATAGGGTTAAGTCATGAACCGCTGGAATACGCTTAACCAACTTGACACGTGATTCGTAGGGCTAAGTCATGAACTGGAATGACAACACTTAGCCAACTTGACATGACATGTAGACGGGTTAAGTCACGAACTTGAATGACCACACTTAACCAACTTGACTTACTAGACTGATAGGGGTTAAGTCTTGAATTTAGATGATAACACTTAACCCGCTGGACGGAAACCCTAGTTACGCGGTCCTTTTCAGCAGTAACCCTCTTGGATGTATCACGATACCCTAGGGACTAGGCTAGGGTGGGGCACGATTACTGGGCTGATTGTAAGCGACCAAAACGACGGCTGAGTTTGGTGCGCCATTGTAGGTTCAGGTGGACTATGGTCGTGCACGTAGTCCGGAGTTGAAAAAGCAGGCATGGGCACCTATAGTTGTACACTGTGCGTGCTTGTAATGGTGTCAGTGGTTGACACCCTAGGACTTGATACACCGTAGGGTGGACCTAGCACAGAGTAGCTACATTCGTGATTGGGCCGTATGACACCGACACACGACGAGTTAGGATTTGTAGGGAGCCGGTCGATTAGATCATTACGTGGAAAAAGGGCGTTGTTCGATAGGTAGCATAATCCTTAGTGGTCCTAGGTGGCATAAACCCCGATCGAAACTAGAAAACGTCCAATAGGTAGCATAATCCCTAGTGGTCCTAGGTGGCGTAAACCCTAGATGAACACGCGATAATTCATGATAAGAAAATACAGCTAGATCAAGGGTGACAATCCAAACGATTTCAAGGATAATGGAACTACGTTGAAGTAGTATAGAACTACGTGAGGAAGCCCATAGGATTTACGGCAAAGGACTAAACATCTACATGGGAAGAAACATGCGAGTGGGGAAAATCTACATTAGGTTGACATGGACCATTTCATGACATTGGGCAAGGGACATTTAGTAGCTAACACATGACACGGGTTGGGATACTAGTACGAAAGGTGCAGGGCAAATATACTCGATAGAACCTTGGGATGTTATACTCAATAGAACCTTGGGATGTTATACTCGATTGAACCTTGGGATGTTATACTCGATAGAACCTTAGCATGTTATACTTGATTCATAGTGACCGTAGTTTATCTTGATACAATAGTTTATCTTGATACAATAGTTCATCCTGCTACCTTGGTTTAGCTTGTCTATCTTGTCATCATCCTTATGTTTACTCTCAGTTTATGCATGTCATGTTACCTTTACCTGTTTTTATGCTGGAAGTAGATAGGACTTACCAGTCTTTATGACTGACCCCGTTTTGTTTCGCCTCTTTTTCTTCCGTTCCCCCCCCAAGGTTTACAGGGAGGAAATGTTGCTACTTAGTGTGGATTTTCTGCTTCAAGATCATCATCTATGGCTTGGACTTTTCTCGGCTATGGCTATTTTACTGTTTTAATTGGGGAATAATTTATGACTATGGTTTTATGCTTCTTTATTATTGCAAGACAGGTTTCGATGTAAGTAATTTAATGGCACTTTGATGAAAAAGGTTTTAGACCTTACTACTTTTGTAAAGTAATGAAATCATGTTTTCTTCTGCTGTTTTTATATGTTCTGTCTTGTAATATTTCTGTACATGTTTACCTAGGTAATACTCCACCAAAGCTAGTGCATTCTCTTTGTGAGTGACCCTAGCGGAGGTGGGGTGTTACAAAATTTAAATAGAATTTGTATATAGAATTTGAATAGAATTTGAATATATTGAATTTGAATAGAATTTGAATATACAGAAATTCGAATTCAAAAGAATTCAAATAGATTTGAAGAAAGGGGGTTCAAATGAAATTCAAATATAGAGATTTGAAAATAATGGAGTTTAAACATAGAATTTGAATAAGAGGAGTTCAAATGGAATTTAAACTATGGAATTTGAATAGAGAGTTCAAATGGAATTTAAAATATGGAATTAGAATATAGGATTCAAATAGAAAATTCAAAGGGAATTTGAATATAGAAATTTAAATGGAGTTTGAATATATGAAATTCAAAGGAAATTCAAATATAGAATTTGAACGTAGAAATTCAAATGGGATTGGAATAAAGGAAATTCAAATATAGAAATTCAAATAGAATTTGAAAAATAGAAGCGATTTGAAATTTGAATATAGAATTTCAAATAGAAGTGAAATAGATCGGAAATACTATGTTGAATTGGGAAAAAATTGATTTGATATGTTAAAATATATCAGAATAGAGTTGAATTTATATAAACGAAGTTTTAAAACGTTCATATATATATAATTAAAACGAACTCACCGCAGCGCTGTAGTTCGAAAATTGGCGATTCGAACTTCAATTGAGTAAATAGAACTCAATTGAAGTCGGAATTCTTTGAAACAAGAAACGTCAGGACCGATTTGATAATAGTTTTCTAATGAAAGAGAAAAATCTGGATTTCATCGTATATATTTTGAGTTATGTCAAAATAAAATTTTCAGAAAAATAGCGCCATAACCATTTAAAAACCATAACGGTTTAATTAATTTTATAAAAGGATTTTAAGTGAATAAAATCCGAATTTCTATTTAGAAAATTTCAGATTTGAGTTGTAAATTATATGTGAACTCAAGTGGAGTAAGTAATTGATTTTTGAAACAGAAATCAGATTTTTGATTATTGAATAGAATTAACTAATTCGAGTAGTAATTAGTTAAAGAGATTTTGAATTGGTATTGAGCTTTGAATAAGCGAATTCGATTTGAAAATTTATATTCGAAATCGAAAGGAAACTAGAATTGAAATTGAAAATTTTCAATTTGGTTATAAGCAAGATAAATATTTTGTTTGAACATGTTTTGTTCAAACAAAGAAGTGAAATAGGTAAAATAGCTAATTAAAGAATAAATGGGCGAAACTGAATTCAAACGAATGGATTGAGTTGAATTGAATTGAAAACAGGTGAACATGTGTTAGACAAGTATGGAATGGAGTATATGAAGATTTTTAATTCGTATGCCCGACAAAAGGTACATGTTTAAATTCATATACGAGATTTTATGCGCCGTATCGGCAAGCCGCTTGGCTTTTTCTTTTTCTTTTGGATTGGTGAGGGCCATGGGAGGCTATTTGAAATATCCCGAAGCTCCCGGTACAAGGGAGGTTATGGCGAAATTTTTCGGGAATTGTAACACCCTACCTCCGTTAAGGTCACTCACAAAGGGAATGCCTTAACTTTGGTGGAGCATTTTAGTAAACAGAACAGAAACTTACAAGACAGATAAAACAGTACTTGAAAATTTTTAACTTTATTACAGCGGAAACAGAAATTTATATGGTTACATCCTTTCAATTTCAGAATTCAAGTACAAAATATCAGTCTTGTACAAAAGCCTTCAAAATGCATAGTTTAAAATCATAATCCCCATGGAACGGAAGCTATACAGAGCCAAGCCATACTTTAAGCACTTCAAGCAAAGAGAAATCCGGATCAAGCTAAAGTATTTACCTCCTTGGATAACCTGGGGGGGGAACGGAAGAAAGGAGGCGAAAACAACAAGGGTCAGACAAAAAGTCTGGCAAGTCCAGTGACTTTCAGCATATGAACAGATAATAATAATATGATATGAACATAAAACTGGATGTGAGATAACTATAACAGGTGTAGCAGATATAACAGAAAAACAGAATGATATAAACTATTGTTTTACACTTCTCTGCACTAATACTAGTATAGCAAAATTAGGTGTCACCCTAATGTCTAAATTGAAGCAGGAACGGGTACAGAATACATTAACAGAAACAGAATGCTAATAATGGGCCTTTACTACCCGATCAGAAACAGACAGAAGAAGAAACAGATTTATCCCTATGGAAACAGAATGTGGAATTAGGTGTACACTAGTAATGGGCCTTTACCACCCGAACAGACGGTACCACACAGAAACAGACAGGTGTTACCACCCAACAGAAACAGACGGTACCAACAGAAACAGACAGAACTAAGCGTACCCTAAAACCCTACCCCAAGCGATCGGCTCCCTAATACATAAATATCCTGTGTCGGCCCCACAGTAGGGTGTATCACTCCCTAAAGTGACAACCAATTGGCACAGACCTATTTACAGATGTCACGGCGTCTTACATCCTCAGAGGCAGACCGGGATCCATGCACGCACATGACCCGGTTGGAACGCACCATCAACACCCCTCGCCATTATCAGAATGAACCTCTTATAATTAGTTCAGTAAGCGTGCCCGGACCCTACTTACTGTTGGGTCAAAGTTTTTTTTTGATACCAGAAAGGGTTACTGACTAATATGGGTCCCAAACAACAGATGACACAAGTAATTCCCCTCCTAACCTTGTGTCCCCAGACTAACAGATTTCAGATTAACTTGTTTATAAGTTCAGACATACAGAATTCAGATTTACTAATTCACAAATTAAGTTAACAAGTTTTCAGACTAATGGGTCAGATGTACAGATTTTTCAGATTTGTCTAACTTTGTATTGGGCCTACAGATTCATGGACGGGTTTTACTACATCTATTAATCCCTTTGGTTTAACCCTATTTTCCCCAATACGTTTTAGACGTCATTCTTATCTTAGATTTGCATTAATTAATTATTAATGCACAGACCTCTCACATTAGGTCGGTAGCTTGTGGCCGCTGGATATGCCGGGCGGTTCCAGGCAGACTTCTGCCACAAGCCAGACCTAACCTCGTGTCTTACGCATGTTATGACTAACTTCTCACATTAGAACTTATTGTTTGCGGCCACTGGATGTGCCGGGCGGTTCCGGGCAGATTTACGCCGCAAACTCATTCTAACCTCGAGTTAGCCATGTTTATCTTTGCGGCCAATTAATTAATAATTTACCGTTTATGCGCACGCCCAATATATATGCCAATTCAGATTATATCAATCACAGGATGATTATATCAACATAGCAGATAACAGATTTTATATGACTTAACGGATTTAACAGATTTAGCAACTTAGCAGATTTTGGCATATAACAGGTTAGGCATTTCAACCGACAAATTTAACAGATTAGGCATTTCAATCTAATTAGCAGTCTAGGCAATATAACAAAACTAGTAGTCTAGGCAACTAGACAAATTAGCAGATTTAGCAAATTTAATATTTCTAAAAAGTTTTATTTACATGCCTTTCCCAATCATAAATTGGCCTAAATTCATATGCTTACATAATTGTCATGATTCACAACATATACTCCATGTTTGCATAAAGTTACATAGCACAGAATATGGACATAATTTTCCATATAACGTATGTTCCAATTTTTGTTAAACTAGCATCTTACAGCAGATTCACATATAAATTATACCAAATATAACCATTAATTTCAATACATGCCATATATCTAAAAATCCCTATTTAGGTGTAATCTAAATAATGGATATCCTAATTAATGTAAATCTTTACACCTAACTTTCCATATCCTTCTTCTTTTCATGTCATGAATCATTATGCAAACTATACCCAACAATATAAATCTTTAAATCATATCTTCTAAAAATCAGATCTTGACTTTTATATGCATTTTTTCCAAAGTCTCAAATCATATGTAATCTTACAATGGTTCCTCTTTTCTTCTATCATAGAATATGCATAGATCCAAATCTATGTTTACAACATATGCTCATTAATTACAGTTCTAAATTACAACATAGCTATGCATACAACATGCATAAATTATATGTTCATAGTCAAATTTATGCATATGTCCAATATATTTTATGCCTCAGACCTAAAGTCATACATTCAATTTAGTCTTGTCAAATTTCGCATCATTCATCCCAAAATTTGCGTTCATACGTTCATCTCTTATGAGATTAGGCACAGGCTCGTGGTAGCCTGGCTATAAAAACAGAAAAGAAGAAAAGGGATACAGAAAAATAGATCTGAAAGAAGAGAATATATATACAATCTCAGATTCAGAATCAAAAACATATCAAAATTATTATTAACGTTTATAGCGGAAAATAACTGTACTTGCCTTGATTGGATTAAAGAAAGAACTTTAGTTGTTACAGAATTGTTGCAGAAGCTTTTATCTCAAATTTGAATTTAGGATGATGTTGATTGACTTCTAGTTTTGATTCTAGCAGAGTAGCGACGCCATTTTTATTTTTGATTAGAAGAAGAGAGCAATGGAGGCTAGAGAATTGTGTTAGAGACTTAGGTAGAGTCTAGGGTCATTTTATAGAGTTTATGAACTGATTAGGACCATCGATGTTGCTTGGATTGATCGTAGCCATTCATTCGCAAGGGGGGCCAATTAGAGCCTGCCACCTAGCCCTAATGACAAAGCAACCACAGAAAATCGACCAACATAGAATAGGGCAGCCAGGGTGGATTGGGTTCGACCTGGGTCTGGACCAGGTCGACAGCCCTGTCGACAGCCCTGTCGACCTGGTTAGACCAGGTCGACAGCCCAATCGACCTGGGTGTCTTAGGCGGGAGTTTTCCCACCTTGGCCAATTGGGCCCGGTTTTAATTTTTAAACTGTTTTATTCTGTTCGAATTTTAAACTTAATTCAGAAACTTCCGAAGGCCGTATCTTCTTCATACGGACTCCGTTTTTCGAAAACTCGGACTCTATTTCGCGTATTTTTCCGAGACGAACGCAATGGCGTATCCCGTTTCCCTTAGTTCTTTGATTTCAAATTAATTATACTTTAATTTGTTAATTCCACAGTTATAGAATACACGGGGTGTTACATTCTCCCCCACTTAAAAGGATTTCGTCCCCGAAATCTTCAAGTTAAGAAGAATGCGTCATCCAATCACCCATCTACTCAACCATCATCCACAAGCATCCATTGTCCTTAGAAAACTTCTCATGTTGTATGAACATATGCAAAAGTGTGTGTATATGTTCCTTATCTAATGCAAAATCAGGCGGTCTACTGATTCAGTTGACCTCCTTAATGCGAATTATGTCAGTGCCATGAGTCCAACATGTATGCAATAGAATTCTGATGATATATATTATTTCTATATGAGTGCACAACCATTCACTCAAATGCAACATCCATGTGCTGAATCAACCATTTTGCATCCACAAGAATTGAAAAATGCTCACCCATCCATATGCAGTATGAGAGTGTTTTCGAGCCGATCTAGTGCCTAGTGTGTGTATATGCATCCACGGGCAACCACTAGCAACCACTTGCATCCACTTGCAACCATCAAACATAACATGTCTCAAACACATGTTTACACCCATTAGTTTCTACCTAAAGTTCAAATATTCGATCGATAGGATACAGTCGAATGATGGAAGCGAGTACAGATAGAACGAAAATTTGGTTCCCATTAGACATGGGTCCTAAGTATCGGCCCCAAAGACCGGAACCAACATCAAATTGATACCCCACGAAAACTCAGAATGTATGCGTCATACTTGACGCCTAACACAGATATCCCTCAAACCCCAGTCCCAAACAGATGATCCATAACCCTTATGGGTCTGAGTCTACAGCGGAATTCAGAAATAATACTAGTATTAAAGTGCAGAGTATCGATTACAAAATCAAAATACCAGAATCAGAAAAAGTCTTGACTTCATAATCAGATAAATAAATTAAACCTACTATAGAAATTTTCCTATTTCTATCCTAGCCACTAGCCTCAAGAGTGTTCGCCTGCCCTCCTTGTCCTCGTCTCTTTGGGCAGTCCCTAGTGAAGTGTCCCATCTCCCCACAGTTGAAGCAAGCGCCCTTCCTTTTTCTGCAATCCTTGTTCAGATGAGTTGAGCTCCCATAAGTAAAGCACTTTTTCCCCTTCTTATCTTCAGACTTCTCATCCTTCTTTTGTGTTTCCTTTTTGGGCCCCGCTTTCTTATTCTGTGGTTCTTCCTTCTTTGTCTCTTTCGGGCCCTTGTCTTCCTCGTGCAGTAGTGCCATATCCACCAATTTCTCGTAAGTTGCTCCCATGGGTACATGGGTCATGGCTAGGCTGTGCAGTGGCTCATTCAATCCTTTAACAAAGCGGAGAGCCTTTTTATGCTGAGTGTTGACTAAATCCAATCCGAATCTTGCTAGTTGGTTGAACTGGTTGACGTATTCCTTGACCGTCATACTTCCTTGCTTAAGAGACAAGAACTTTTCCAATTGTAAACTTCGTTCAGCTTGCGAGAGGAATTTTGTCTCAAACCTTGTTCTGAAATCCATCCATGTCTCAACCGGCCTCTCGGCGTTAGTGACTTCCCACCAGTAGGAAGCTTCGTCTTTGAGCAGCCATACTGCCAACTGTACCTTCTGCCTATCGTCCACCTCGAAGATAACGAACAGATCCTCAGTTTCTTTGAGCCAATTCCTTGCTTCTACGAATGATTCAGTTCCTTTGAAATCCTTCCCACCCATGGCCCTAAAATCTCTACAGATTTTTGAGAAAGCAATAGCACGAGGAGGGGGTGGAGGAGGGGGATCATTTGCTGGACCTGCAGCGGCGGTCCTAGCCTCAAGATATTGACGAAACCAACCGGGTACATGAACACCCTCTGGTATCTCAGATGCTTCAGACATGCTGGAACGAAAAAGGAAAGGTTCAATACAAAAAGGACTGAAAGAAAGATATATGGCTCTTGGGGATCATGTTTTTCAAAATAAGCTTTATTTTTGAAAATACTTCCTTTCCAAAACCTTTTTGAAAATAGTTTTCAAAAACTTTACCCAATCTGGTAACCTTCAGCTCTGATACCAAGTGTAACACCCCACCTCCGTTAAGGTCACTCACAAAGGGAATGCCTTAACTTTGGTGGAGCATTTTAGTAAACAGAACAGAAACTTACAAGACAGATAAAACAGTACTTGAAATTTTTTAACTTTATTACAGCGGAAACAGAAATTTATATGGTTACATCCTTTCAATTTCAGAATTCAAGTACAAAATATCAGTCTTGTACAAAAGCCTTCAAAATGCATAGTTTAAAATCATAATCCCCATGGAACGGAAGCTATACAGAGCCAAGCCATACTTTAAGCACTTCAAGCAAAGAGAAATCCGGATCAAGCTAAAGTATTTCCCTCCTTGGATAACCTGGGGGGGGAACGGAAGAAAGGAGGCGAAAACAACAAGGGTCAGACAAAAAGTCTGGCAAGTCCAGTGACTTTCAGCATATGAACAGATAATAATAATATGATATGAACATAAAACTGGATGTGAGATAACTATAACAGGTGTAGCAGATATAACAGAAAAACAGAATGATATAAACTATTGTTTTACACTTCTCTGCACTAATACTAGTATAGCAAAATTAGGTGTCACCCTAATGTCTAAATTGAAGCAGGAACGGGTACAGAATACTTTAACAGAAACAGAATGCTAATAATGGGCCTTTACTACCCAATCAGAAACAGACAGAAGAAGAAACAGATTTATCCCTATGGAAACAGAATGTGGAATTAGGTGTACACTAGTAATGGGCCTTTACCACCCGAACAGACGGTACCACACAGAAACAGACAGGTGTTACCACCCAACAGAAACAGACGGTACCAACAGAAACAGACAGAACTAAGTGTACCCTAAAACCCTACCCCAAGCGATCGGCTCCCTAATACATAAATATCCTGTGTCGGCCCCACAGTAGGGTGTATCACTCCCTAAAGTGACAACCAATTGGCACAGACCTATTTACAGATGTCACGGCGTCTTACATCCTCAGAGGCAGACCGGGATCCATGCACGCACATGACCCGGTTGGAACGCACCATCAACACCCCTCGCCATTATCAGAATGAACCTCTTATAATTAGTTCAGTAAGCGTGCCTGGACCCTACTTACTGTTGGGTCAAAGTTTTTTTTTGATACCAGAAAGGGTTACTGACTAATATGGGTCCCAAACAACAGATGACATAAGTAATTCCCCTCCTAACCTTGTGTCGCCAGACTAACAGATTTCAGATTAACTTGTTTACAAGTTCAGACATACAGAATTCAGATTTACTAATTCACAAATTAAGTTAACAAGTTTTCAGACTAATGGGTCAGATGTACAGATTTTTCAGATTTGTCTAACTTTGTATTGGGCCTACCGATTCATGGACGGGTTTTACTACATCTATTAATCCCTTTGGTTTAACCCTATTTTCCCCAATACGTTTTAGACGTCATTCTTATCTTAGATTTGCATTAATTAATTATTAATGCACAGACCTCTCACATTAGGTCGGTAGCTTGTGGCCGCTAGATATGCCGGGCGGTTCCAGGCAGACTTCTGCCACAAGCCAGACCTAACCTCGTGTCTTACGCATGTTATGACTAACTTCTCACATTAGAACTTATTGTTTGCGGCCACTGGATGTGCCGGGCGGTTCCGGGCAGATTTACGCCGCAAACTCATTCTAACCTCGAGTTAGCCATGTTTATCTTTGCGGCCAATTAATTAATAATTTACCGTTTATGCGCACACCCAATATATATGCCAATTCAGATTATATCAATCACAGGATGATTATATCAACATAGCAGATAACAGATTTTATATGACTTAACGGATTTAACAGATTTAGCAACTTAGCAGATTTTGGCATATAACAGGTTAGGCATTTCAACCGACAAATTTAACAGATTAGGCATTTCAATCTAATTAGCAGTCTAGGCAATATAACAAAACTAGTAGTTTAGGCAACTAGACAAATTAGCAGATTTAGCAAATTTAATATTTCTAAAAAGTTCTATTTACATGCCTTGCCCAATCATAAATTGGCCTAAATTCATATGCTTACATAATTGTCATGATTCACAACATATACTCCATGTTTGCATAAAGTTACATAGCACAGAATATGGACATAATTTGCCATATAACATATGTTCCAATTTTTGTTAAACTAGCATCTTACAGCAGATTCACATATAAATTATACCAAATATAACCATTAATTTCAATACATGCCATATATCTAAAAATCCCTATTTAGGTGTAATCTAAATAATGGATATCCTAATTAATGTAAATCTTTACACCTTACTTTCCATATCCTTCTTCTTTTCATGTCATGAATCATTATGCAAACTATACCCAACAATATAAATCTTTAAATCATATCTTCTAAAAATCAGATCTTGACTTTTATATGCATTTTGTCCAAAGTCTCAAATCATATGTAATCTTACAATGGTTCCTCTTTTCTTCTATCATAGAATATGCATAGATCCAAATCTATGTTTACAACATATGCTCATTAATTACAGTTCTAAATTACAACATAGCTATGCATACAACATGCATAAATTATATGTTCATAGTCAAATTTATGCATATGTCCAATATATTTTATGCCTCAGACCTAAAGTCATACATTCAATTTAGTCTTGTCAAATTTCGCATCATTCATCCCAAAATTTGCGTTCATACGTTCATCTCTTATGAGATTAGGCACAGGCTCGTGGTAGCCTGGCTATAAAAACAGAAAAGAAGAAAAGGGATACAGAAAAACAGATCTGACATAAGAGAATATATATACAATCTCAGATTCAGAATCAAAAACATATCAAAATTATTATTAACGTTTATAGCGGAAAATAACTGTACTTGCCTTGATTGGATTAAAGAAAGAACTTTAGTTGTTACAGAATTGTTGCAGAAGCTTTTATCTCAAATTTGAATTTAGGATGATGTTGATTGACTTCTAGTTTTGATTCTAGCAGAGTAGCGACGCCATTTTTATTTTTGATTAGAAGAAGAGAGCAATGGAGGCTAGAGAATTGTGTTAGAGACTTAGGTAGAGTCTAGGGTCATTTTATAGAGTTTATGAACTGATTAGGACCATCGATGTTGCTTGGATTGATCGTAGCCATTCATTCGCAAGGGGGCCAATTAGAGCCTGCCACCTAGCCCTAATGACAAAGCAGACCACAGAAAATCGACCAACATAGAATAGTACAGCCAGGGTGGATTGGGTTCGACCTGGGTCTGGACCAGGTCGACAGCCCTGTCGACAGCCCTGTCGACAGCCCTGTCGACCTGGTTAGACCAGGTCGACAGCCCAGTCGACCTGGGTGTCTTAGGCGGGAGTTTTCCCACCTTGGCCAATTGGGCCCGGTTTTAATTTTTAAACTGTTTTATTCTGTTCGAATTTTAAACTTAATTCAGAAACTTCCGAAGGCCATATCTTCTTCATACGGACTCCGTTTTTCGAAAACTCAGACTCTATTTCGCGTATTTTTCCGAGACGAACGCAATGGCGTATCCTGTTTCCCTTAGTTCTTTGATTTCAAATTAATTATACTTTAATTTGTTAATTCCACAGTTATAGAATACACGGGGTGTTACAGGAATTTAAGGAGTTAGAATATTTTTCAGATAATTTGATAATTAGAAATCAATGTATCGATATATATAGAATTCGATAAGGAAGCGAAATCAAAAATAGAATATTGTAAACAAAAAGGGAAATCTATAAATTAGAAATAGAGAGCGAACCATATACATGTTTTAGAAATGAATAATTGGGATTTATAGTGTGTTTATTCGAGGTTAGTGGTTTTGCCGTTTTGAAGTTGAGGCTGTTTTCAGTCAAGGTGTGAGAGGTAATTTTACCCCAACTTGGTTGATTTCATTTTTAATTGATAAATAGTAGGATCCAGTCTCGAAGAGAAGTGTTTGAAAAGAGTTAGTTGAATAAAATATTTGGGTTGTTGTAACGATGTATTATACAGCATTCGTTTTAACCCAAGTGATGAAATTTTGGAAATATAAAAGTAAATACTTCCTGACTATAATTAAAGCAGTTGGGAAAGAGATAAGTGATTGAAAATGTTTTCAATTATGAATAGAATATATTTTCTAAGTATAGAAATAAAAGAAGGTGATATAGGGAAATGTTTTTTCCAACTAGCGTTAGAGATCAATAAGATTTCTAGAAATATTTGGTTAACAAATATTGATAGAGAAATGGAGAAGTGTTTTAAATTAATGAAATATTAATTAAAAGGGCCCAGTGATTGTTTGATGTTTTGAATGGATGTTTGTTTAATTTCTTCGATAGTTAAATAACCGACTATCGAAGTGTTTGCCAATATCGTTGTCAATATGGAGAGACCGATTGGATTATTATCCGTGAACCACTCTGTATGGGCAGTAGCGTTGCGAATCCGATTATACGAACATAATCAAAGACGGAGTAAAGTGCAAGGGCTTTTTCTATTAATAGAAATTGTGCCTTCGGTTTCGTTCAATCCCAGAATGAACGTATATGGACGAATGTCTGACAAAGTATTTCCAATGATCTAATGGGTTGGTCTGTATAAATATATATGGTTGCAACGGATTTATTCCCTTAGCATAATATCCAGAATATTTGTGCAAATCAATTAATGATTAACGGATCTAACAATGTGGCATTCAAAATAATTGTGCTATAAATGAATGGCAAGTGAGCGTAGCTTCAGGCCTCAACAACTAGGAAATGACAAAATCGGGTAGGCAGCATGGCTAAGTGGGTCGCTCCCATTAGGATGTATAATCACCTATCTAGAGATTCATTTAATTCCTTATTCTATTCGATGTTGTCCCAATCGGGAGACGGTTGCTGATCCCAACCGTTGGTGATACACATTCGATACACTCAACCGAAATGAGTGGTTGGTCATGTGTGGGCCAGTTTGCAAGATGTTCTTGTTGAACCCCAGTGTATCGCCTCTAGAGTACACTGATCGGAAGGTGGTTCCATACCTTGTCATGTTGGAAATCCAATCTCCAGTAAGCGCCATGCGGTTTTTGATTTTATACTATGTATGTGGAGTGTGAGATGCAAGCGTTCCGCTAGATTTCTATTTATTTGAATTAGACACTATTATAATATCATTGGATTTTGTATCAAAGTGTTTTGGGTTATAGTAAGGTAAAAACCGCCCATGTTTATGTGTGGGCTGGTCTTACTATTATCTTTCCTTTTGAAAGGATTTTTAAGTTAAACAAATGGTTGGAGTTTACTCACACCAGTCCCATGACTGACCCAGAGTTTATTTTGTTTTGTTTTTCCTAAACTCTTGGGTGCCCAAATTTGTACGGGCAGTCAAGTGTTTCAGTCTTTTACAGATACACTTAGAGGAGCTGGAAGCAGGAGGCTTCACCAGTTAGTTATAGACTACCATATATTCCGCTGTGAACCATGTTTGTATTTGGAAACAGGTGTTTATAACTGTTCTAGGAATAACTGTTGTGCTTTGATGATGGTATGTATATAAGGTTACTGATTTGTATTTCAAAAGTTATGTTATATAATATATTTTATTCATTCCGCTGTGAGTTTGTGATCTTCGGTTTCTTCTATTCTAATATTTCTTTCTTTCTATTTCTCATCCTCTAACTTCTTTCTAATAATGATTCGTATTTCTGTGCAATTTGGGTTGGACTTGTTGTGTTATTCGTCAACTCAGATAGTACGGATTTGCAGGCCTTTACATGCGTTGACAAGGATTAAGAAACTTTTTCACCTAAGACATACCAACTTCTTGTCGAAAAATTTCATTGTCTTAAACTTTAAATCACATCACTTATACTCTTTTTTTCTTTCTAAATCAAACATTGTCCAATACTATGAACATGTTGGCATAACTCCAGTAGTAGAACATATTTATAATTATGTAGTTCATTTGAGTTTGGATGTTTGGGAACTTCTTACATCAAGGTAACATAAGTAGTTTAAAAGTTAAAACTGAAGAAACAATAATATATTGCTTATAACTCATGATACGTTTTTCGATCCTATTCTTGGCTAAATAAATAATAGTTAAAATTGCTTTGTCAAACAACTTAAAGAGAAAAATGCTGCTATTTAACATTCACCATCCTTGTATCTGCTAATAGTTTTATACAGACATTAAATTCCAACTTGATCTGTTGCTGCTTCGTTAATGGGACAAGTAGACAAACACATAAAAGTAAACATATCTGTGCTAGTAAAAAAATTTCCAACTTTCAAAACTGGGACGAGGCATTCAAAATAATAAATTAAATAACTTCCCTAATTTGACTCTTCAGCAAACCAGCAAGCATTAAATAAAGTAGCTAATATAGACGCAAGTAACAAAACAACCGCCCTAGTTGTGCTGAAAGAGTTCGGAGCAAAGACTTGAAGTACTATCATCATCGCAGTAGATCTTTCATCGCAGATCGAACAGTAGATTGAAGTTGTTATCGCTGTCGTTGATTCGCCATCGATTTGGAGTCAAGAATTACTATGGATGGAGATGCTTATTTTGAAGGAGGATAACGAAGATAGGAAGGACATATCGATTATATATCTGAGAAGTTGAGAAATCTGATTTAGGGTTTTCAATGGTTTTTTTTTCTTACTTGGGGATTTTTGTAGATCCACGAGAGGTTGAGAAAGAAATCTGATAACTTTAAAAAGAGGAATGAAATGGCTTGATTTCCTATTGGTGGTGTGGAATTTTAATGGATTAGTGAGGTGTCAACTACAGATGTTGTTTTTAAAAGGTAAATTGACAGATATATATATATGCATGTTTTTATAGGGGCGGATTGATGACATGGCAAATTAAACTTATAAGCTTATAACTATAGCTACTGCAACACATATCTATGCTAACACATTGAAGCGTGCGTTGCAATAGACAAAAATCAGCATAACTGTGGCAACATTTTAGCTTGCAATACCTTGGATTTTCGTTGCAGTGGGCCATCTATGGCGTAGTGTGATCATACTAACAGAATAGGCATACAGTGACATGATTAGGCAAACTAATAGAATAGACATATAGTGACATAATTAGGCAAACTAACAGAATAGGGATATCATGAACAGGCATATGAGAACTATGCAGTAAATTAGGTATACAAGTAATGGTAGATCTGCTATGATTCAGGTTACTAACAGGCATAGGCTTAGATCCAAAATTATAAACATCTCAAATTACTTTTTAGGTGTTTATATCTAAAATCAACATAAACTCACTATGACTATATCTAAAAAACAGAGGATTGATTGTAGATGTTGTAGCACAGATCCTTGAATACGTATAACTTGTTGTTGAAGAAGAATAGGCTAGTTCAAACTGAGTTGGGGCAACATCTCATTGTCTCCATTTTTTTTAACGAATAAAATAATGAGAATGAGGTCTTATATATAGCCTAAGGTTAACGAATCATGCTCAGAAATGCGTCTAGGTTCTAGGTAGGAATCTTCCCAGATCTCGGTGGGGTCGACCCCGAGGTCGACACCCCCGTGGAGGGGTCGACACCCAAAGGGATGGAGTCGACCCCTAATGGGCCGATTTCCCTTCCTTTTTCCGCTTCGTGATTTTGATTTTATGGGTTAGTTTATTTATATATACTATGCTTATGTATACAAACTTCAAACCTTAATATCTTCTTCTATGGTGTCCGTTTTACGCAAACTTGGAGTCTATCTTAAGTAGAATTCCGAGACGAACGCAGTGGTGCAGTCCTCTTTACTTAGTTCCCAATATTTATTAAGTATTCCTTAGTTTATCATTATAGTGTTCTTTAAAATTATGGGATGTTACAATTACAATGGATATAATCTTCAATCACTCATTATACAACACATAAACTCTCGAAACTTAATGATCAAATATGAAGAATGGAAGTAATCGGTGTTATATACTGCTTGTTCGCTTGTGCTTGAAGTTGTCAAGTGTTAAAGTCCTTCCAACCTCTTCAAAATCATGTATTTACAGGTGCAACGACAAATGACTTGGATCGGACGCGTGGCTCTTGAGCCGTGTTTCTCAGAGGAAGTGGCAACGGTTGCCTAGAGAACGTGGGTCGGTTCAAATGTGGACACGTAACACAAACTCCGCACCTTCAGGAGACAATGGGGAAAGTAATGGAAACGTGGGAAACTGCTTGGTTGGGATCAAATATGGTTCGGATCAGATTCTTCGATCCGGAAGTTAGTTCGATTTGTTGTCTTTCATACTAGGACTGTTTTCTTCTATCCGGAAGACATTCGAAACGAAGGCTTTCGGTCTGGAGCCTTGTCTTCGATCCAAAGTCGAGTTCTTAGGGAGGAATGATTCTTGATGTTTAAAGCTCGTGATTATTATTCGAACCTTGGACGACCTTGCTACAAGGTAGGCTAACGCATAATGTTTTTGGAACAAAGCAAAAAGTGCAGAAGGATCGTTGCAATGCAATATATGTTGTGCAAACAGGTTTGCACAAATGCGGAAAAACAATAAACATGATCTAGATTTTCCAATTGAACATCAATCAATCTAACATCAGTTATTCTATTACTCCAAATAAATAGTAAATAGCTATAAAGAAGAAAAGAGACACACAATATTTATACTGGTTTCACTATCATCAAGAAGGTAGTGTACGTCCAGTCTAAACAAGAGAGATTTCATTCCACATAAGAGAGATACAAGAAATTACAAGTTAAGAGTTTACATAACCAAAACTCTGAATTAGGGTTAACAAGGAAAGACACTCTATTCGGGGATCTCAAACAGAATACCAGGATGAGTTTATATTGAATCTACTCTTAATATATAACCAGTGAATTCTACGTGAGTCATCAATCAAATTACCAAGATATGATGAGAAATAATAGAGGCAAATTGCTTAGGTAACAAATGGTGCAAACATAAGAAGTAAATCACTAATTTCTTTCATTAGCAAAAATGGAAGAAAATAATCCATGCATTTATTTCCTTACCATCTCATGCAAATACAATCCAATAATTGAGACACACTTCTCAACCAATCATTCCAAAACACTAGCACTACATGAAGCAAGTCGAGAATGTATTTAGTTAAGTTCATTGATTGAGCATATTCGAAATACGTGTCAACTCCCCTCAACTATAAAAGAAACAACTATTATTTATGAAGACAATGTAGCTTGCATAGCTCAAGTTCGAACATGTTACATGGAGAATGATATGACAAAACATATTTACCCTAAGTTCTTCTTCACACACGAACTACAAAAGAAAATTAAGATAGATGTGAAATAAATCAAGTCTTAAGAACATTTCGCAGATCAATTCACAAAAGCACTTACAAAATCATCATTTCAGAACACGCTTTATAAAATTGGCATGCGTCGTGTGTATCTCCGGACTTTTTGAATAATGCGTTATGAATTAGGAGGAGCATATAAAATTATTTTATAATATATTATTTTCCTTCATTACTATTTTTCTCATTGGGTTTTTGCTAGTAAGATTTATAACGAGATATTATCTTGATTTAGAAGTATCAACCCTTATGGTAACATTGTAAAATATGTTACCTACATATGAAATAAAATAGTACTCTTTTCATTTATTTATGATTTTTCCCACGGGTTTTCCATAAAAAGATATTTAACAAGACAGTTAATCTTATCATCTTTGCATACGTATACGTAATAGAGAAGTTGTAATATATTAGAAAAATAATGGTGAAATAGAGCTGTCAACGAATGCTTTCGGATACAGATAGTGCCATATCCGTACAGATATCGGATATCCGTATCCGCTTAATTTTCGGATACAGACAGATATCGGTTATTTATCTGCTCCGCCTGTAATTAATAAATTTAAGAGTATAAATAAAAAAGTTTGAATCAACATAAAATAATTTTTGTATTAATGTTTATAAAAAACAAGGAAATAAAGAAGTATAATGAGGAAACATTGTTTTATACTAATATCTATAAGCATATCAAAAAAATATTCCAAAATTAAACGCTAAAGCTACCATTTTTCACTAAAAATAGACAAAGAATTATATCATAGTAACGTCCAACAGTTACAAAATAATTATTAACTCTATTTTTCTGTTTTGAGTTATATATATTACATCAATCAATCGAACATATATTTTTCGGAAACAAATATCACTATAACCATATCCGTATCCGAAAAGCTTTTCAGATATCGAATATCCGTATCTGCTTTTCGGATAGTGCCGGATAACAGATACTTCGGATACAGATTCGGACGGATATCGGATTTTTCGGATATTCATTGAAAGCCCCATCTTAATATGCTTAATGCGAGTGATACTATTGTAATTTAGAGCATGCAAAGTCTATAAATATAGAGTTCATTTATGTTGCGTATGTATCTATTTAAATGAAAATGTTTCATAACATCCTTTTGATATTGCAAAAATAAAATTTTGAAAAAATATGAATTAGATAAAACTTTGGTATTGACTGTTTTTCTGTGGAAAAATCACAAGTCAAACATTCTCAGGCATATCGAAGAGCTTGTGATGTGCACAACGGTCGCGACTTCGAGCTCTGATGCGAAAAGTTTCGAATTTGTGGATTCCTAGGACATATTTACTCGCCATACTCCAAAATTTCAAAATATATAAGTCCCTTCCAATCGCCAAAATGATTCACGCACCTGTTGTTGTTTCTGGGTCTGAATCCAACCCCCTTATATCCAATGTTGCAGTTATGTTTCATCTGCAACTCATCCAACAACGCGCTCTACTTGTTCGATAGAATGCTTAATAGAGATGTGGTAACGTGGAATACAATGATGTGTGAATCCGTTAATTCAGAAAACTTCACAGATGGTCTCCGGTACTTCTCAGAAATGGTTGTCTGGGATTCAACCAACACAAGCTAGCTACACACCTGTTGTCACTGCATGTGTTGTGAAATGGGCTGCTCTAACTATGTGCAACAAGTACATTGTTCTATTTTAAAGTGCGGGTTTTCCATGGATTGCTGTGTGTTGAGTTTCAGCATTTCTTGTGTACCGTACGCGCTTCACCGTGTCTATCGGAGTCAACGGTCGAAGTCTCCTATGCCAGCGTCCCGATTGAACATCCCCCATCGCCTCCCATCGAGCGTATAATTTGGTATTGGCAAGCACTCAACACTGTGTGGGTAATTCCCTTCTGAAAGGATATTCTAAGTTAAATGAATGCGATCATCTGTTGAAATATCTGATGAAATGTATCACATTAATGATATTTCGGTTGAGACTATGTGTAAAGTTATGTTGAAAATGAATTGCTAGGCAGTGCATTGAATTTAATAAGATACTGTAGAATAAATGGTGTTGATATTGGTCCTTCTGCACTTTTTAATTTGGTAAGCTTATGCTCAAGGCTTCTATGTATGAACAGCGGAAGGCAAATTCAAGCGTATTCTATAAAATTTGGTTTTAATTCATATGTATCTGCAATCAATTCATTAATTACATTTTACTCTAAAATGTGTAACTTGGAGGAAGCTGAGAATTTATTTGATTGGTTTGCTTCTGAGAGTAGAGATATCGTTACATGGAACTCTCTGCTTAATGGATATGCTTATAATCGTGGGGGTTATTCTAGTCTTCGTTTTGTTAAGAGAATGACGTCTAGTGGAATTGAGATGAATTGTTCGACTTATTCGAGCTTCCTTTTTTGTTGTGCTCTGTAAGTGACCTTCAGATTGCGAAGGAAAACCATGATATGATTGTTAAGATCAGAAAGCGCTTCCCTCAATATTCCGATAATATTGTATAGTAATAGTTTATATGATGCAGTTCTTGCATTTGCTGCCATGGAGGCTAAGGACGTGGAATCATATACTTTAATGATGAGTTTCTGCAGGACCAGTGGAAATTATGAAGCTTGTGTAAACACTTTTTTGGAAGCTCAGTCAAACACCATTGAAATAGGCGAGTTGATGCTTTCTGGTCTCATTAGCTGTTGTTTTGAATTATTTTGAACTGGGGGAACAGATTCATGGCCTTGTAATAAGGGCTGGCTTTGTGGGTTCACCCACTGTTAGCAACTCTCCGCTCGAGTTAATATCTCAAGGTGGAAGTAGTATGGATGAGATGGAGCGGTTTTTTAAAGAAAATTGTAACAAGCTAGACATTTTTCCATGGAATATAATGCTTATCGGTTACTCACACCATGGTTTGGTTGATAGATCTATCTGCATTTTAGAGGAGATTAAGAACATGGGTGTTGAGCTTAATGAGTTTTCTAATTCTGTGCTATTAGATTCTTGTGGTCATGTTAGCCAAAAATGCATCGGAGAGTAGATTCATGCATGCGTTCAAAAGGAAGGCTTACTGTTTAATACAGCTCTTATGAATTCTCTACTCACCATGTATTGGTATGATTGAAAATGCTCGTTCTGTATATGAAGAGATATATCTTCACCTGATTTGAACGCATTAGTTTCAGGCTACTCTCAAAATGGATATGCAAAAGAATCAATTGAATCTTATAAAATGATGAATGCGAAAAAAGTAGAAGTCCATGACATGACTTTTGCAAGCATATTAATGTCATGTGCTATGCTTCCATATTCTAAAATAGAATCAGTGTTCCATGCACAAGTAATCAAAAGAGCATTGGAAATGTATTTACCCGTGTTAAATTCACTCCTAACCATGTATTCGAAATGGAGTGGAGTATATATATGAGTTGGTAGACACGTAACAAAAGGATTTCCTTTTGTTACAAGGATGTATGTGCTAACTCATATGCGTGCGCTCTAGTTGGAAGGGAGGGGGATTTGTTTCAACCGTCGTTACATAACACTTGGAATAGAGGCAATGCATATCTTTGGGATGATGAAAGCTTCCAATACGAAACCTGGTGATGTGACGTTCATTGCTGTTCTTTCTGCATGTAGCCATGTAGGTTTAGTATCAGAAGCATGGTATCACTTTAAGTCTACGTACCAAGAGTATGGTATCACTCCGAATGAGAAACATTATTCGCGTATGGTGGACATCCTATGTTGAGCTGGTAAACTATCTGAAGTGAAAGAACTAGCAGAAGATATGCCATTTCGTGTTTCTTCGCTTGTTTGGAAAACAATTCTAACTGCATGTAGAATGAATGGAAACATAGAGCTTGGAAAACTTGCAGCTAAGAAAATATTGGATGTGGATCCACAAGATTCTTCGCCGTATGTTCTTCTCTCTGAGCTGTATGCTTCGTCTGATAATAGAGACGGTAAAGCAAAAGTAAGGAAAGTAATGGAAGATAGAAGAGTTAAAAAAAGAAGTTGGTTGCAGTTGGATATCGAGTTGAGGTTATCCCATTGAAACATTTGGCCCCTTTTGTTCGTCAGTACAAGTAAAGCAGTTCTGCATAATGTTTTTGGAACAAAGCCAAAAGTGCAGAAGGATCCTTGCTATGCAACATACTGTCTAAATAACCTCTCCTAAAAGCACATTAGTTTGCTCTGCATCAAACTTGTTCATCAGTACTCTTATTTGTGGCAACTTCTTAAATTTTGTGATAAACACTCACTGAAAAGTGTGCAGAAGAGTTGATGAAAACAAGGTAAGAAGAGATTTTTTTTTGCAAAGAAGTATTAATAAACATGTTTGTTAATAGGCCTGCTTTCGTAAGCACTGCACAGTAATACAGATTATTTCGATACAAGGAGTCTCTAGCCTGAATACAAAATACATATTTCTGTAGATGATAACCTTATTTTCTAAGGTTGATTGCAGATAGGAAAACGAGTTTTAAGTCTTTCATTCCCTGGAGAAAAGTCACATTTTGTTTAGTTAAGTATACAGATGATACGTAACTATACTGCTTAGTGCTTACTGTATATTTTTGTCAGGTTGCTGTTCCTTAGGAAGCATGTAACTATCTGATTTGTATACTGTTGCACATGAAGCTGACAAATTTCTGCTGGTTACATTATACAAATTTCTTAGAATGTGAGTTGAGGTGCAGGAGCAAATCTAAAGTCCATGAGAATTGATTACACGGATAGCGAATTCTGCTTTCAGAGGAAAACGGGCTGAGTAAAGCTGTTAACTTTATACTCTAAAGCTACTAAACTGAATGATGATAATTCAACTTATTACTGCACCAGGGCAGCTGCTTGTCTGGAAGTTGGGAGGTGAGTATATTTCTTAATGATTTTGATATTTCTTGGATCGAATCTTTTGTCCGGCATGGTTGCTTTGGTGCACTTATGTCATGTCATTCATATATACCACAGCTTTCCCCCAAGCAGAAAGAGACTGCAACTGGGCCATATCAATCATTAAAAAGCTATGTGAAATTTGTGCAAAGGTTTCTGAGCATGTACCTTTAGATTAAACGTATTTTGTGATATATTGAATAATGAATATTGTTAATATATAATTTATTAGTGAAATTGGCCTTCTTATCCTTTTTATTATTTGGATCTTGATATATTGAATTTTTGAGTCGACAATTATATGGTGCTGAACCCCACAAATTTATTAATTTTATTCACTATCTCTTTTGCACAGACATATTAACTCTCTTCTCAGATTAGTTGTGCATAAATTTTGGCTAACATTACTTGTACAATTTAAATATTACCTGGTAAAAAATAATTGCATTAAAAGATTTGTGATGAACACGACAGTGCATTTGATTTAGCAAGGATATTTACGATCGTCTAGGTTCATGTCCGAGTTGTAAGACTCTCAGACTTAGGTTCCGAGGTTTCCCTCTATCAAGTACCAAGTTTCACAATAATGACTACCATGTCGAGTCAGTTATAGCTTTCCAATATCGCAGCCTATGATCGAATCATTGGTTATTTGATGAAAGCAAGGTGTAGTTTTTATATCCATATTCCATTGTATGGTTAACTGATGAATATTTGCGTACATGCTGTATCGTTAACCGATGAATGCAGAGCGTGGATTTTTCATTCATCATACAACTTATCTGAGAGGATGAGCTGATATTTTAATTTTTAGATACTGACAGAATGTAAAAGCTTATGAAGAAGAGGAACATCAAGACCGGTGCTGTTATGTCATAAAGAAGCTGCTCAAGGTGAAAATATTGTTGCAGTTTAGCTTATCTGAAAATAGATTGATTGATGTTTTGCACCTTTGTCAAGCTACACCTAGATTGTGTTTGCTGCCTTTCCATTCTGGTTTCTGCATCGAATGTGAAAACTGGATTTACCCTCTTTTAGCCCCATTCAAAGAAAATGAGCTAGGTGATTCTGTTGCGACAGACACATCAGTTGCAATGGATGCATCAAACATCAGCTAAATTTAATTTATTTATTTTCTCAATTATAATTCTGTATAATTATATTTAAAAAGAAACGATGTCAAATATCACTAGCTCAAGTGGTAAAATGTAAATGCTAAAAGTTGTTTTTTTGTAACTTTTTTTTTTGAGAAATTAGATACTTATATACAAGTCTAAATACTATGTAATACATGTCAATATACTATCAAATCACACTACGCGAACTTCAAATTTACGACCTCTTGCGTCCAAGTTGAAGTGTCTAACTACAAAGACAAGCATGCTGGTCTCCAACAACACTACTCAATTTTGTTTTGTTTTTGTAAAACGGGAAAACAACAGTAAATATACTCATTTTTTTAGGAACTGTTGCCCTCCAACAACACCCCCCATCCCCCTCCTCACAGACCCTTTCAGTGTCTGCTTCTGCTATTTTATCGGGCAGGTTGATAGTCCTTTGTAGGAGGTAAACCATCGTTCAACAAGCAACACCCCTTTTCCCCAATTTATTTTCTTGCCGTACTTCAAATAGAACAAATTACACAAATACCATACATAAAGTAGTATAAATGATATTAAACTACTTGTCAATAAAAATTATAATGTATATTGCTAGCGTACCCACTTGTTTAGTGAATTTTTGCATTATACGTTTTAATGACAACTGAAATTAGCTAATATAGGTTTGATTTTACTTTTTTTTTTTTTGATATACTCTAGGAGAACCTGGCTGATCGATAAACTCCTAAGGGAAATTAAATTATGTTTGTCCGCTTCAATTCATGATACATATAATCATGGGGTACTTACTACTTTTTGTGAGAAGCATGTGCAATACAAAACTTGGATTTGTTATTAGACCTAGAAACCTTTTTCCATTGCGTCACACCCAGGGACGGTTTGATTTTACTTAAAACAACTAATAATCAATAATAACAATTATTCTCTTTTCCCAACATTTTACAAAATCCAAAAACTTATTAAAATTTTTCTTTCATACTTCTTTCTCGGCCCCTTTCAAATACCTCTTTCATTTTGTTGACATCCGTTATGGACATCGAACCATTATAGTTGAAGTGCATTAACTTTCATACAACTTTTCATATATGATTAAATTTCGAGTTCATACTTATAATGGCACTTTCAATGCAACTGTCAGCTATATGAGGCGTATCCACATACCTCGTTTTATGAATAAAGTAGAGATATATAAAAAAATCTATAAAAAAATGATGGACATGATATAGTATTTGAAATCACATCACTTCAATTACTTTTGTATCCATGGTTAAATCTTGTCCGTGATCAAACCTTGTCTACATACAAAGTTGATGGACATGATTTAGTATTTAAACCTTGATCTTAAATCTTGAGATTAAAGTTTGTAATATGTGTAAGACCTATTAGATGTATGTATGTATGTATGTATGTATGTATGTATTTGTGTATGTATGAGCAGGGGTGATCTATGACCACAGCACCCTGGGCTGTAGCTCGGGCCATTGATTTGCAAAATAATTATATATTACTGATTTAGCTATTGAAGTTGCCTACCCCTACAATTAAAATATGAGCCAAAATATGTTATACAGTCACAGCTTTGGCATTGAGCAAAATAATGAATTAACTAATTTATACTGCATGTGCGCATATAGTATATACAGTAACTGAAGTGAAGAACTAGCTATATTTTAATTAATCAATTGTTTCGTACAACCTGGCAAAGAACCAATTTTGCAATAGCCCGTGTGGATCCCAGTTTCTGGCTTCGCCTCTGTGTATGAGCTCATGTGGCATAGAAAAGATATTCATGACTTAACTCTATGATTTACGAATAACAATTTTATTTTCATATATAGGGCGTAGAATGGGGTGGCAATTAGACCCGACCCGATAGACCCGGACCCGACAGGTCTCCGGTCTAGGCGGGTCGGGTTTTATCGGGTCTAAATCATACATTTCCAAAATCTGGACCCGACCCGAGCTTCGGTTCGGGTCGGGTCGGTTCGGGTTTTATTGGGTAGAAACACTAAAAATACATATATTTCAATGCTTTTTGGTCGGATCAATCCGGGTCGCGTCAATTTGGGTCGAGTTTTATCGGGTCTTTATTGTATTTTTCATCACCTAGACCCGACCCAAGACCCGTCGGGTTCGGTTCGGGTCCGGGTCTTTTTGGGTCGGGTCGGTTTGGTTTTTTGATTCTCGGTTCTAATTGCCATCCCTAGCGTAGATTTGACCGATTAATATAAGTTCAAACTAACTTTAAAATTATAATATAAATAAACCATTAACCAATTTTCATCCTATGTCGATAATTCTAAAAAAAAAAATGTAACACGATGAAGCCAAATAAACCTGTTTTAACATAAGTTTTGCTTTCCGAAAAGTAGGCGTGCATTTACAACAAAGGTGGGTGGAGTAAGGAGACTCATCGTAGTTACAAATGTGTTTAGTAGGTACACTTTGAGCATGAAAAGGTATTAGGTTCCTTAGTTTAATATTATTTTTTAATGATGTGCAATCAATGGTTAGTTCAATGTTATTAGTATAGTAATTAGTAATATGTTTAAATTTAATAAATTTAAATTTAGTAAATTTAACTTAATTTACATATATTTTGTAGTAAATAGTTAAATCATGGATGTAGTAATAAGACTACAGACTCATAAAATAAGTTAACTTAAAACTAGATATTTCTTTCATAATAAGAGAATTGTTACTCATAGTCAAGCATAATTACATAATATGATATCTACTTACAACTAGATATTATTTGAAAATTCCATTCCATTTTCCCAAAACGCGATCTAGTTTGTCCTCTATACGGTAATTTTTTTTTTTTTTTTTTTTTTTTTTTTTTTTTTTTTTTTACCGAAGAGTGTGCTACGAGGCTTACCATTTGAACATATGAATGGTGTACATAGGCACCACTATCTTATGTTGCATTTTCTACTTCTACCTAAAAGGCTCCAAGGGAGTAAAATTTTTAAGCAAAAAGGGATTTTAACATTGACTATATTAACCTGACGTCTAAATTATTTTGATATTATTCTAACAATCCTATCCACAAATATAATTATAAATTATTGCAATGAAATTTTGCGTTTCGATTAATTATTGAGTCGCTTTCCATGCAATATAATTTTATCTTGCCTATTTAAATGTGTTATGTAACACATGAATGTGAGCTGACACACACACACACACACATACACACACACACACACACACACACACACACACACACACACATATATATATATATATATATATATATGAGTAATGTACCATGATGTGCAATTCATATTTAGCAATAGATAAAATTATATGTAAAATATTTGCTTAGTGAGCAATAAACCTTTGACAAATTAAGGATGTTATATTTATAAATTCTTACACTAATTTCTTTTTTGATAGTTCTAATACTTTATGGAACGAATATTCGATACTCAAATATTAGGTTTTTGATTTAGTTGGGTCTATACGACAATTTTTTTTTGGCATATTTTGTTTCATTTTTTGCTACTCTTTTAACAAGCTTGTATCCAGTGCATTAATTTGTTTTCTTTTCTAATATAGTAAACTTCTCTTTAACAATTAGTATAATAAACATCCTCACCGTTTTGCAGTTCTATTGGAAATTTCTAAAAATTCCACTGATAAAAATTAATAAAAGAAAATCCATAATACGATAGAGAGAATCAATAGGAAACGATGATAAAAAAGGAAGATGAATCAAAATTTGAGATAGAAGAACAAATTGAAATAAACTATCAACGCACACTTCCCTATAATTAGAAATATTATGTAACAAAGGAAAGAACGAGTCGATCTTCTTTAAGTTTCATTAACATATTTAAAACATACATGAAGTGAAAACATACATAAATCCAAAAAATATTAATTGTCATAAATAATAACACCCTCACCGAGTCATTTAGAATTTAATTTTAAGCTAGGCAGTCCCTTTGGACCGTTAGATTTTCAATTTAAGTTAGTTCTTAGTTTATGGGAGCTCACGGTCTCTACAGGCCATTGAGCTCTTTTTTAGTTCGAACAAAAGATTCATATCTTCGGAGTGATTAATGCTTTATCTCCGGACCATATCTCTACGTAGCCTCTCCCGTTCGAACATGGCCTATCTTGGGGCCCTTGCCAAGTCTAACCGATCACTCTCCGATGAAACGGACTTAATAGTGGGTACTCCAATCCTTTTGCTCTTCAGTGTTGCGTCATACTTCTTGCTCTCCTGCCCGTTACATTTTTCTGTAAGACTTAGTGCGATGTTTGCTAAACCTTAGTCCAGTTATCCAGCGGGACTCAACGATAGTATGTCGATCAAGTCGCTTTCCAATGTAGTAGCCTACTTCTTTTCTTCTTCGGTCCTGAAGCACTCCGGCAGGACAAATTGTGATCGTTGCCGATCCCTAACATTTTTTTTCCGGTAGGACCCAACGATAGTAAATCGATCTCGACACTTCGATCAGGGTCAGTTGCATCCCTTATGGAGGATGTGCCATCAATTTTTGATGGATTGATATTTCCTTTGAAATTGTCCAAAATAAAGCAAGACAAGCCGATAATCCTAGATAGTCATTCGAGACATCTAACTCAAAGCGTGTCTAGTGATATTTCATGTAAGCAGTCTAAGGTTATTGTCTTAATTATCAAAAGCAGGTAAAAACAATGTAGAGAGCAGAGAGTGAGAGACAAATCCACCTCTTGTCCATCCTAATCATGAAATGAGAAGTCGTGAACCAGATCTCTGCTTGTTTTTGGTTGCCGGTGGTGGTTGTTCCGCTAGCACCACTGTAGTTTAGATCCCTGATGTATTGTTGAAGCCGACTCTTAACATGTTCCTCGATGAATGAATTCCTTCAGAAATCTACAATCATTTGTGCTTTGTCCATCTAAATCATGAAATGTACAATATTTTCCTGACGTTCTTACGCAACCTGCGGGTTCTATTTTCGTTGGCTTTTAATAGGGGAGGTGCCCTCGATATCCAAGTAGTTCCTTTTCGGGATCTCATTTAACTCCGCGTAAGGGGTAAACTTGGTTTTCTTGAACCCTTTCCTTGGCCTCTTGGCATCTTAGATTCCTTGTTGTCATCATCGATCCTCTTCTTTGATTTATCCTTTCCAAACTTGGCTTTAGGTACCCTCTGCCTTCCATGGCGTTGACTTTATGAAAAAAAAATATTTCTTTAGTCTTCGCATCCTCTTGCCACGGATATCTATTGGCTTCATGGTAGAATTTAGCGAAGTCTAACAATATATCTCTTTTCAAAGCCACCTTGAAGTTAATATTTCTAGCAGCTTTTGAGATCGCGGCCTTCAAGATGATTGACGAATCCAGTCTATCCACTACAGTTGTCACTGTTTTGAACCTAGGCAGATAACTCATAAGGCTCTTTCCAGTCTTCGCTTCACCGTAAAAAATGACATTACATTCTTTAGCCTTGAGACATGCACTTTGAACTGTCTCAAGAACTTGTCCACAAGCTCATTTCATGAATGGATAGATTCGTTCTCCAACCGTCTAAACCATATAGCTGTCAAATCAGTCAAGTAAAACGGAAAACAACATTGCGTAACTTCCTCAGAAGCTCCCAGCATTTCCATATGTTGGATATATCTCATTAGATGAACGGTTTGATGCGGCTTCCCATCATACGTGTTTAATGTCAGAAGCTTAAAAGCGTGGAGATACCTAGTATTTCAGATGTTAGCAGATCGTTCTTGTTAACATCCTACAAGTTTTGTTCTGGTGGTCCACCTCTAACTGTCATCCTAATCATTTCAATCATCTGATTCAATTTTTTCGGTAAAGCATATGGTCTATAGTGATGTCCTTCCCTCTAGTCCTACGAGGCGCCTCCAACATAAATTCGGGAACATACTCCTCTTCTCTCACTCGATTCAAGTTTTGATTCACAACTTCAACTCCTTTTTGATCAGACCTGAGTGCTGCAGATTTAGAGACTTTAGCTATTGAAGTTAGAGTGGAGAAGACGCTCGCTCTGGCTTCGTCTATCTATAATTTTATTTATTTAAATCTATGTATTTAATTCCGCCGTGCAATAAATTTTGTAAACTCTGATATTTTTGTACTAAAATTCCACTGTGAGATATTGTTGTCTATTATGTTCTATGATTCTGTGTGTTTGATTCTGTTTAAACCTGATAAGCGATAACAATCCATCGTTTTGAACATTGTTCCTCCAAGAGAATTCTATCACGTACTCTTCAGTTCGTGGTCTCCTCGCACTCAGATCTACATTTTTGCCCTCGTTTCACTAGTTCTATTCCTCTACGATAATTCTAGCATTAGCTCCAGTATTATAGCACCAACATTGTCCCAAAATATCAGTTGTTGCGCTTGCAGGGAGACTAGCTTTACTTGCTCTAATCCATCTCCATCAGCTCATATGTTTATCCCTAGTGTTTGGTTCTGATTCACTATAGATCCAGTTTACCTTTGTTGCATCCTCCTCTGGAAGAACTCCTCCATTGTCTTCTGTTGTCTAGCTAAGATTCCATCTTGCGTCTCCTTCATCATTTCATATCATTTCTGATATAACTAGATCTACTAAAATGTGATGAATTTTTGAAAGGCTCATGTTTTGGGCGACTTCCTCCAGTCCTAGACCTGGTTCTAGGTCTTGTCATCTCTTTAGATTTTCAACTCTTCCAAGCTCTTTTTCCTTCTCTTTCTCGTTGCAAACACCAAATGGTATCAACACAAAACGAATATGAAAACAATAGACTTAGAGGCAATCTAGATATATATCAGACACAAAACTCAACAGCTAGAAAAAAAAACACAAAATTTTATAGTGGTTCAGATGACTTCGACTTACGTCCACTTTAATCGGCCTAATATTATGATCTTGCTACTTGTATTTCTTTGGGTTTGAATTACTTAACTAGTCCTAAATTTAAGTTATAAGAGTTTGAGTAAGTGTTGGAGGAGATAAAAAGTGAAGCAGCTGTAATTAGATAGAGTAATGACGTCTTTAGCAAGATCCTATTCCTCTTTTAGTTGAAGATAATCTTGTATTTTTAGGCAAATCTAGCAATGTTGGGTCAGAACCCAAGTTGCATCAGAGTTCGCCAGTCATAACGAGTCATCTTCAAAAGTTATAAGACCATTCGATTTACCTCGATGAGTCGGTACCAAGTCGTAGAGATGACTTAGTGCTGAGTCATAGACTTAGTCTATTTTTTACTTTTCACGTTTCATCGATTCTTCTATCTTTTAGTTGAGTCATCTCGTCCAATCTTGACTTATTCCAAGTTAGTTTGATCATCAATTTTCATAAGTCATCCAATCCATTGAAGTTCATAGTATAATTCATACATATCTCGTTCGGTACTCATTCGAAACACATTAAACTTCAAGGTGTAATGCAAAGGAGCAGTTGAGCCACCCACAAGAGTCGCATGTTGATGGGAGTCACCTATATGACTCAGACACTGAGTCAAGATAATGACTCACCCTGAGTCACGGAGTTAGTTTCATTTTGCTTTAATCTTTCCTGAGTTGTTTCTTGGTGGTTTTAAGTTTTTTTTATGAAGTTTGGTTCCAATTCAATTTCATCCGAAATTCTAAGTTCGGCGCTTTGACAAAAGCGAGTTAATAGAAACGGGTATTCCTACTTGTTCAAACTCAATAAGTAACACTTGATGCCTTAAATAACGTAAGAGAGGTTCGTAATCGATCACTGTTCTCCCCGTAAATGATTATAAGAATCTAGCAAAAAAATATAAGTCCAAGTCCTTGTTGTCGCCAGCCTTCGTCTTTAATAAATAGGACATTTATCTTTGTATTTTGAATGTGCCTTTTTTCAAAGTAATATAGTTGATTTTTTAACACGATACTGTTATTTTCTTCTCAATTAGTACTCCATCAGATCATAATTCTTTCTCAGTTCTCATGATAGAGGTCGTCTCATATGCATTAAAATAAAAAAGCAATTGAAAATCAAATAATCTTGCATTGCAAGTTTATTTTAGTATATAAATATGAATTGATAGACATGTAATACTGAAAATTATTTTTATTCTGATAGTTCGTCATGACTCATATGTTTACATTATCGACCGATGAGTGAGGAGAAATTTAGTTCGACCGCTAAAACTCATCAGAATAGAAAAGCAACTCATTTCCATTACCATCTGGTTAGTTGCTTCGAGGTTCAAATCTTCCATCATCTGCCTCCTTGCCACCTCAAACTTTGGTTCTTCCAATGACCGGGTTTATCATCCAATCCATTGTTATCGAAATATTAAAATTGTACGATTTAAACTCAATTCATATCGAATATCTCCTTTTACAATTTGATTTATATTGCAATCCAAACTTAGTTAAAGCCACAATTAATAACATCATTCAGTACATACTAATATACTTATTTGAATTCACAATTCATTGTAATGTTTAGGAAGAAAAATTAAAATGAAATAAGAGAGAAATTTGAGTTTTAGGTTGAGGCATAGAAGTTCAAACAACAAATCAATTACAATGTGTGTACACATTAGAATATATATAAAAAACGAGTTAACGATTTAAATCCTATTTCGATTTTGAAATTTGAAGACTTCACCACAAACACAACTGTAAATAGCGACGGAGTATAGGACAGTGTATAAGGCTGACATTGACGGTTCGTCGATTTTTTATCAATGGGTACCAATGGTAATATCATTTTCGTGCAATAAACGTGAGAAAAATAATCATTCTGTCATGAGCCGTTGAAAGCCGTTGAAAACTGTCGCTATAGTGTCGTCGAAGCTGTCGAAAGTCATTGGTAAAAGCGTATTTTATTCTGACGGCTTGTGGCAGCCAACGATGGCTTTTTACCGTCGGAATATGTTCCCTTTTTGTAGTCTTTACGATTCAAATTCTTGAAAAGCTTGATCCAACCATCAAACCCAGAGAAGGTCTAAATTTTGCAAAAAAACATCATTACATTTTATAATTTTACATAATTGTAAATGCTTAACCGCAGAAGGTGGTGAAACTCCACGGTTTTCCCTTTTAGAGCATCTTTAGCAGTCTTGAAATATTTCGTTGTTCCATTCCGTTCCCTCGTGCTGCAGCAGTAACGACCTGAATGTGTGGAAGAAAGTTAAGCGCCGTGTTCCCTCATTTTTTTTCTTAAGCGGCGGTTGTTAAACGGGAATCAAATTCCCGTTTAGTCTTTAAACGGAAAAAAAAAAAAAACCCTAAAAGCCTACAAATGGGAATCCGATTCCCACTTATAGGTTTATAATAATATTATAAAATTCACCATTTGCTGCTGGAGAAGTGGTGCTTTCTAATGCTTTTTTCCTCTATGCTACTTCAGTTTTCAGGACGACACTAGAGATGCTCTTATGCAGTTTTCCATGTAAATTTGTGTGTTCACTTTAATGCTTTTGCTTTTATTACTCATTGTGAATATATCCTTAATTGTAAACTTCTCAATTTTCGCCTTGAAAATCACCTCTATCACATCTTGAAACCTAGTCTTCTCAAGATATTCACTCACAACTCTAGTCATACTCAAGGATTTTCCAGTGACACCTTATATACATAATTATCCAGTAGATCACAAAATGTCTTAGAACATCAACATATATTCTCAAATTATACTGCCAATTGTACTGTGAACTGGACACAAGTGTTTTTTCTAATTAATGAAGTTCAATATAAAAATGTAGAAGAAAATACTAAGAAATACTTGACTTGCATTATAACCAAAATTGAATAGCAGTATAATCAAAGTCCTTTGATTGTACTAGAAACTGGCTTGTAATATATTGAAAGCTGATGTGCATTGCAGAATAAGTTGGCCTGCATTGTACTACAAACTCAGTTGGATTTTGTGTTAAAATTTGTTTGCACTGTGTGTAAAATGACTTGGATTCTGTGTAAATTTGCTTACTTTGTCTGTGTATCTAGCTTCCATAGCTTATATCAACTTTCATTATACTACTAAAAATACCATGCATTGTAATCTAAAATGCTTTGTGTTGTGCTAGCTTTCGGATTTTGTATTATTTCAAACTAATTTGATGTCTATGTCTTTAAATAAAATAAAAAACAAGAAAAGTTCTGCTAAGAGCTGTGATATCATCCAGATTTACTTGTTTCCTTAAATTCTGTTCAGTGTTTCACAAAAATCAAGCAGTCAACCACATGATGCCCAAACTTGTGTGCATGCACGTATTTGTGCATGTCAATTGGGCGTAAACAAATTAGTGGGTGACTTTCTCCAGACAAAACCCTATAAGCTGGCATCTGCATGGTACAAACCACAATATATTAAAAGTCACATTGGCTATTTGGTTAATATTAATATATGAGTAAGTGAGATTTGGTTCGTTGATCTCTTAAGAGGCATCTCTTAGACCCCTATGTAAGTACAGTTTATTATTAACTATGAACTGTTATACTTGATGATTAACAAGTGGATACCATTTAAAAAATTCAATTCAAGTGGATAATGTTTATGGTATATACAATGGAACTGTAGATATAGAGTGGCAGATTCTTTTTATCAAAAATTATTCAATATAGGTTGCTCCTACTTAAAACTGTACACGTGTAGTATGCTAAGTATTCTAAAGTATACCGTGTTGTTTATTTGCAGTCTGTGGTTTGAGGTCCAGTCGAACTGTCAAGTCTTTGGTAATTAGTAGTTTTATTTTTGTTGTTTCTAAAGACACAGAGAAGTTTTTCCTGTATGTAAACCCCGACTGTCGACTAATCCGTAGCCTGTCCACAGCCCTGGGTATTTTTTAATGGAGCAAGTGTCGTGGGACAAGATTGAACCCCTTGATCTCTTAGGTGACCGGCCGCAGCATGTCCTGACCAACCGCATGCACCACACCTGTGGACGTCATTAGTGGTTATTAATTTGTGTACTTTTATATATGTGAATATTGTGGATGCATCCCTCTTTTTTAAACTTATTTGTTTTACACCATTCCCTTTTAAAACATATATTTTGCATACCTGTTTTTTGAATTTTATTCTTTTTCACGTCTATCGTTTTCAAATTTGAAAGTGGCCTATCCGATATGAATTAGTGCGGTTATGAGTTATAGGCATATGCTCTAAAAGCGATTGTTAAAGTTTGTAAACTTACCCAAATACTTCTATGAATTTCACCTTTTTTTTAATAGGAATGTAATTTATATAAGAAAATTAGGAGGGGCCTAATTTTTTATGAGCACAAGGATGTATAACAAACTTTTCATTTATATATTTTCATTAAAAACCAATAGTATAAAACACATATAAGTGCATTTAATATAAAAAGATATTTAATTATTATTTAATAATAATAAAAAGAGAACGGATGTATTTTTTAAGTGGAAAGGATTCAGTAGATCACCACATTTTCATATTAAGTTACTTTGTTGATTCGGTTGCAAATTGATAGTAAAATTTCGTTAATGAGCTTTTGAAAAGGGAGTAATGGTGAAAGTTGTAAATTGATGATGAGATTTCGTTGATATATATGAGCATTTTAAACTTGAAAAAGATACCATGGAAATCATGTACATTGAATTCTTTTTGTTAATTGTAAAGGTAAAGATAAATAATTTATTTTTGTTCTGATCTAGCAACTAATGTCATTTCTCTTGTCAAACCAATTCACGGTATGAGTAAAGAAAGCATACTGGACTTCGTTTTTATGGTTGTTCGAACGTAACGAAACTTGTTTCTGTATCTTTTGATTGGTATTCATGATATAATTCGAAACTTAATTAAGGTGACAGAGTGCAGTTAAAAGTGGCCACTGTCTGGATTTTCTTTTTCCTTTTAAGTAGCGTGTGAAATTTAGATTAACTTTTTTTTTTTTTTTTTTTATATCATCAGCTGATATGCTGATAAGTGATAACAGTATTGATAGAGAACCAGGAAGGAAATAGGGAATTCTTGTGATGTTGGGCACGATGGTTAGGAAAACTGGGCACCAGATTTATTTAATGTCTATTTGATTAAATGTATTTGTTTGTTGTTGTTGTTGAAGGTTCGTCCCATTAACTAATTTCTTATGTTTCATGGTCAAGAATATTATTGCAAGCAGACATATCTTGGGTCCATCTTAGAAGTATTTGACATTTTCTTTGCCATATGACTATTCATTTTATTATAATTTTCAAGTGTTCTACCAAATCCATCAATACTCCATGAGATTTCTTGTTGTACATTTTCTTCATTATTTTTCTCCTTAATAGTTTACCATTTTATTATCTTTTTTATTGACTTATTGCTGTTAGATGTCACAAGAAACGCATTCAACAAGCCAAGTACTACGTAAGAGGATCTCTTTTCTTTTTGACATTAGAAGATACTAATGAGGTACAGTTCTTAATATTCATTGCTAAAAAATTGTAGCCTATTTTTTATTTTTATATTTGATTATATGTTTCTGCCTTAATCTGACAGACAAAGTTGTTTTCGTTTCGTAGGAAATATTTAACAAACATAACTAGTAAAAATAACCATACATTTTACTTAATATTTTATCTTATACTTTCAGTTTAATTTTAACTGTGGAACCTGAAACTTTAATACATAGTAAATTTCGGAACAAAAATAAAACTTATAACTTGCCTTTGTTGGTTTGAACTAAGCATATTCATTAGTATTTGTTGCACCTTACCCATAAAAAAATCACAATGATGGAAATTAATTAGTAACTCTGATTTTTAACTGAGTTGCATGTCTTGGCAAGTAACCCAAATTCAAGGAATTGTAGTAAGTTAGTTAAGTTTATGCAATTATTCTAATATTATATTTTACAATATATTATATAATTTTCTTATAACATTGATGACACAAGAGAGCCTAACTGCGCAACTACAGATCTATATTTAATAGTTCCTAATAAAAAGAAAGACAAGAAACGTCTATTAAGGAAGCAACACTTGTGAATTTTGAAAGAAAATTTCTAGCAGTGATATCACTGAGTGTCTTTGAACAAGATTTTCTCTTATTCCGGATCTCAGCCTTTAACTTACATGCATTACTTGTTGCCTATAATAAGTGATGCAATTCTTTTGAGATAATTAGAAAGCAAAACCGGAGGAAGAAAAGAAAATCTTCCACTTAGTCTTCTTTTATTGACTCCCGGAATGAGGGACTTTACAATTATGACCATTTACACGTAACAAATTAAATCCAATTTTCTAGATAAATCACGCAAAAAGTCAATTGAAAACATGTATTTCTTTACACACGTAGAATTTTATGCAGTGTGTATGCAAGTCATTAAACTTTGTAACCCTCACTTGTATTTTATGTCATGCAAACGAATATCCAGTACAACACAAGTTACTTCATATAAAAAAATTCCCCATTGAAGTTCTCATAAATTATTTTCTGCGAAAGGCACACAAAATCATAACCGGAATCAATTCAAACATTTAACTAACATATTTTATGTGCTAAAACAAGAATATTGGTAATAAGTATTAAAAAAACATCTGTAAATCCTAAATTTGGTGAAGTGAATTGGAGATTTGAGGCCAAAAGTTGTATTTGAAATCTGATCAGCTTATTATGGAAGACGGGTTTTCATTTTGCATCGGAAAAGAGGACGAATTTGAAAGCGATCAATATGAGTAAATTTCAATCGACAAGTCATCTGATGTAACAATAATATCTTCAAAATATAAATTCTAAGAAGCAAATATCTTAGTGCAGTTCCTACTGATGTACTGCAAAAATAATAATGAAGGGAAACGTGTTTGTTTTGGATTATAGAATGGGTTAAAGTGTGTCATCAGTGAAGAATTGTTGTGAAAGCTGGAAAAGGTGATAACTTGAATGTGAAGATTTAGGTGCTGGCTGCACCAACTTTATAGCTATAGACACTGTCAAATTTGATTGTGTCACATTCACTGTTCCTCTCTTAACCTTATACAACTCTTACCACTTTCGGGTAATATCAACTTGTGAAATTTGATTAACTCACAACAGTTACATATTAATAGCAAATACAATTACAACCTTTGATACAATCGATGCCATGCCACAACTGTTGTCTCTTATCAGTGATTCTTCTACTCCTTGTATTGTTATAGTTTTATAGATAGAATACTTGCTCGATTGCAAGTCTCCGTACTGTTTTAGATTTATAGATACTTTTCAATTTGTATCCATAGTTAATTGAATGGCCATCTTAAATATTTATCTAGCATATTCATATGGTTTTCAACTCTACTTACTACCTTCAGTTGTGATATGGGATAACAACGCATTTGAGCAAAATTACTAGTCCTCAACTTTCTTGTGTAGTTATGGAGTTGGCTTCCTACTAGTCCTTTTTCATTACTAATTTACTAGAAAACACTGTGCTTTGCTTTATTTTCTCAGCGACCAATATGAAATCTGAAATCTGTTTCCCCCTCATTTTTATGATGTAGAAATGTATCCTATTGCTTTATCCCGAACTTCTTGGACTTTGTTTTTTCACTTAATTAATTTCATTGCCTTGGACCTTTATATTTTTTTGTATAATACAAATATCATATGTAAAATCGTACAATTTCGTGATCCTACATATCCATGGAATCAATTATTTTGCATTCTGTGAAATTATCATATGTAAATCGTTCCTGTGCATTAGAGGTTGGGAAACAAAAAAATCAATCCTTTTCTTGGTAACGGATAGATGATTAAACTTTCGTACATACGCCCATCCATACATACGCCCTTACACATGTGTATAGAGTAGCTATTTAGAAATCATGTTAAACTTCTTCTGTTTGCTTTGTATGCAGGTATCATATTGCATTTCTAATAAATGTTATGGTTGTGTCTATTTATCCAGACATATTTTACAGACTTGGATCATAAATGTCAAAGCGAACTAGGTATTTCGACGACTTTGCTCAAAATGTACCGAGAGTATGCAGTTTGATGAGCATGAAGATTGTATAAATCATGCACTGTGGAAAGGCGAGTAAATTTCTTTGTATTTTAGCTTTCTGTTGAATGTAATCCAAAGGATGCTCAGGTTTAATGCTTGGTCAAAAGAGAAGCTGAAGGGGCAAAAAGCTATTTGGATAAGGAGTCTAATTGACATGTCTCTTAATAACCAAGCATCATAATTAATTACTTGCTTAGTTTTTTTGTACTAAAGTGGTGTTTCAAAGCCTATAAATGTATCCATTCTCTGCTTTTGGACTAGGCAGAAAATTGCAATAAAAAAAAATGTTCTCTTGCTGTGCTTAAATTTCTAACATTGTGGTATCAGAGCCATGGCCGACGCAGGCAGCAACACTACCGTCATCAATCAAACTTTACCTCTGTTCAAGGGTGAAAATTACGAGTTCTGGAGCATCAAGATGCAGACGATGTTGAAATCTCATGGCTTGTGGCAACTTGTAGAAACAAGAGCACCAAATCCTGATCCGAGACCAATCGAAACAGCAAAGCAAGATGCAAAGGCGTTATACTATATTCAGCAAGCCGTACATGATTCGGTATTTGCAAAGATTGCAGCAGCAAAAACAGCTAAAGAGGCCTGGACTATTTTGAAGACTGCATTTCAAGGAAGTTCCAAGGTAGTAGCCATCAAGTTACAGGGGCTGAGACAAATGTTTGAGACACTAAAAATGAACCAAGGTGAAACAGTTCAATCTTTTCTCACACGTGTTACATCAATTGTCAACCAAATCCGAAGTTGTGGAGAAGATCTTTCTGAGCAAATAGTTGTGATGAAGGTGTTGCGTAGTTTGACGACCAAGTTTGATCATGTTGTGGCAGCGATTGAAGAATCCAAAGACCTGTCCACATATACGTTTGATGAGTTGATGGGATCACTGCAGGTCCATGAAGCCCGTCTCAGTCGATCAGAAGTAAATGATGACACTAAAGCTTTTTATACCAAGAGCGAGTTCTCAAGCAGGCAGCAGCAAGGCAGAGGCCGAGGAAACGGAAGAGGCCGAGGTGGTCACGGTGGCAGAGGTAGAGGCAAGCCAACTGACAACCAACAATATTATTATCAACCAAAGAAAGACGTGGAATGTTACTACTGTCATAAGAAAGGACATTTGCAAGCTGAATGTTACAAGAAAAAAAGAGATGAAAATCGAGATAAGGTGTGTAATTACTGTCACAAATCTGGTCATGTAGAGGCTGACTATTACAAGAAGAAAAAGGAAGAAGGGCAGACAAGTTTTGTTGAGAAGAAGAACAATCAAGCACGGCTATTTATGGCCAAAACTGATGAAGTAGTAGATGTGAGTCAAATATGGTTTCTGGACAGCGGATGTTCAAATCACATGACAGGTTTTAAGCACTTGTTTGATGATTTGGATGAGTCATACATGAAGGCAGTAAAACTTGGTGATGATAAAGAGATTCATGTTAAAGGAAAGGGAAGAGTGACTGTGCAATCCAGCAGCAGCACACGGATGCTACATGATGTATACTACATTCCTCAGTTGTCGCAAAACCTACTTAGCATTGGCCAAATGATGGACAATGGGTATACCATCATATTTGAAGGAAACAATTGCAAAATTGTGGATGCAGCCTCAAATCAAACAATGACAACAATCAAGAAGACACAAAACAACTTGTTCCCTTTGGAGGTAGCGAAGGTGAAAAGCAAAGCTCTTGCAGTCAAGGAGATTAGTTCCAGCAACTTATGGCATTTAAGGTACGGTCATTTGAACATAAATGGTTTGAGATTGCTTAATCAAAAGAAAATGGTGGTTGGGTTGCCGGATATTGATGATATCGGGATATGCGAAGGATGTGTGTATGGAAAACAATCATTGCCATTTCCAAAAGATCGATCGATGCGTGCAACCAAAGCACTCGAGTTGGTGCATACCGATTTATGCGGACCAATGGAGGTTGAGTCGATGGGAGGAAGCAAGTATTTCATGTTGTTCATTGATGATTACAGCAGAATGACCTGGGTATATTTTCTTAGCTACAAAAGTGAAGCATTTGGATTGTTTAAAAAATTCAAAACTATGGCTGAAACACAAACAGGAGCTAAACTGAAAGCTCTAAGATCAGATCGTCGTGGTGAGTTTCAATCAAAAGAATTCAAGCAGTTTTGGGAGAATGAAGGAGTGCTGCAACAATTAACTACCCCATACACACCTGAGCAAAACGGTGTGGCTGAACGCAAAAACCGTACCGTGGTGGAACTAGCAAGAAGCATGTTGAAATTAAAGGGTATGCCAAATCAGTTCTGGGCAGAAGCGGTGGCAACAGCAGTATACATTCTTAATATGTCACCAACTAAGGCAGTAATGAACAAGACGCCGTTTGAAGCATGGTTCGAAAGGAAGCCCAGTGTGGGACATTTGCGTGTATTTGGGTGCATTGCATACACCCTCGTAGCTGCACAAAACCGCAAGAAGTTGGATTCTAAATCGGAGAAATGTGTGTTCATTGGATATTGCATACAATCTAAAGGCTATAGGTTGTACAATCCAGTGACAAAGAAGATTATAGTCAGTAGAAACATCATGTTTGACGGGAATGCTAGCTGGAACTGGTCCATCGAGGAAGACAACACATCAGTAGCAGTTGTAGAAGAGGAAAAAGAAGAAGACAGTAATCAACAACCGCAAACTGATACAAGCACAAATGGCACACCAAATCAGACGGTCGATTCTATTTCACCACCAAGGAGGGTAAGGTCCTTACGAGAACTATATGAAACAACTCAAGTTATGTATGTAGCAGACCCAGTGTCGTTTGAAGAAGCAGCAAAAAGAAAAGAATGGATGCAAGCAATGAAAGAAGAGATGAGCGTAATTGAACAAAATCATACTTGGAAGTTGGTGGAATTACCCAAAGATCGCACAACAATTGGAGTTAAATGGATTTACAAGACAAAATTTGGAGCCGATGGTAACATATTGAAATATAAAGCAAGGTTAGTAGCTAAAGAATATGCACAAAAGCAAGGCATAGATTATGAAGAGACATTTTCTCCAGTAGCTAGATTTGAGACGGTTCGACTACTAATGGCATTTGCAGCTCAGCTGAAACAACCTATCTATCAATTTGATGTGAAATCAGCTTTAATTCCTCAATGGTGAACTAAAAGAAGAAGTGTATGTTGAGCAGCCGGAAGGTTTTGAAGTAAAAGGAAAAGAGCAGTGCGTGTACCGTCTATTTAAGGCACTTTATGGTTTGAAGCAAGCCCCCCGTGCATGGTACAGCAAGATTGATGCACATTTTCATAAACTGGGTTTTGAGAGAAGCAAAAATGAGCCTAATCTTTACGTCAAAAACAAAGAAAAAAGAGGCTTTATAGCTGTATGTCTCTACGTTGATGATATGATTTATTTCGGCACGGATGATGCAATGGTGAAGGAGTTTAAGGAGCAGATGATGAATATATTTGAGATGACTGACTTAGGAAAAATGCATTACTTCCTAGGTCTAGAAGTTGAACAAGAGAAGGGAAAAATATTTGTATCCCAATGCAAATATGCAAAAGATTTGATAGAAAAGTTTGGGCTGGAAAACTGCAATCCGGTATATACACCGATGAATACAAATGAAAAGTTGATAGCAGTTGATGGTTCCGGAGCAGCAGATGCAACTCGGTTTAGAAGTTTAGTAGGAGGACTGATGTATTTGACACACACAAGACCAGACATCACACATGCAGTTGGAATGGTTGCAAGGTATATGCACAACCCGACTAAAAATCATATGGGAGCAGCAAAGAGAATTCTCCGATATATTGCAGGAACAACAAGTTATGGTCTATGGTACAATGCAGTTGATGAGCCTTGCTTAAAAGGGTATAGTGACAGCGACTGGACTGGAAGCATTGATGATCGAAAAAGCACAACGGATCATTGTTTTTTCTATGGCAGTAGCATAATTAGTTGGAGCTCGAAGAAGCAATCAACGGTTGCACTATCAACTGCGGAAGCTGAGTACAATGCAGTAACAGCAGCTGCATGTCAAGGAGTTTGGTTAAGGCGCTTGTTAGAGGAGCTAAATTGTGAACAGAAGAATGCAACAATTCTCTATTGTGATAATCAATCAACAATTGCAATTGCCTCCAATCCAGTGCAACACAGTAGGACAAAACATATCGACACCGGACTCCATTTTGTGCGCGACTTGATTGAGCAAAGAGTGATTGATCTGCAGTATGTGAAGACAGACAAGCAAGTTGCAGATGTATTGACGAAATCACTTAGTCAAGAAAAGTTCAGCTGGTGTCGTGACATGATGAATGTGTTAGACTTTGGATTAAGGGGGGGTGTTGAATGTAATCCAAAGGATGCTCAGGTTTAATACTTGGTCAAAAGAGAAGCTGAAGGGGCAAAAAGCTATTTGGATAAGGAGTCTAATTGACATGTCTCTTAGTAACCAAGCATCATAATTAATTACTTGCTTAGTTTTTTGTATAAAGTGGTGTTTCAAAGCCTATAAATGTATCCATTCTCTGCTTCTGGACTAGCCAGAAAATTGCAATAAAAAAAAAAAAAATGTTCTCTTACTGTGCTTAAATTTCTAACACTTTCATGCTAGCTTATTCTTTTTCTTTCAATTAATTTTTTTAAGAAAAAAAGTCGCTCAGTTGGCTAGTGAGCACAGTTGCACATGGTGTCAGCAATATCATAATCAAACAAAATTTTGAATAAGTATATAGAGTAAGAGACCCCATTAGTGTGATACTTGCATTAAAACTTCATCTTATATATAGTTCTTTATAAAAGATATTTATGTTCCCAGAATACATTTGCTTCAAATTGCAATGAGTGGTCTATCATTAGCATTTAAAATAGTTTTCTAAAATCTATATTATGTATATACACCTACGCTTATACATATATAGGGCCCGATTTTTCAACTCAGAAGTACTTACATCAAAAGGTTTTTGCAAACTCCATAACTGAAGTCGCTAAGTACAAGTGCTTGTTCTATGAAAAAAAGAACTAAGATATTTATTATGCATATGCATGAATCTAATCAATTTGTTTTCCTTAATCTCACTCTATAATCTATATTTGTTTGAGAGAAGGTTTGACGCTTGTACTTTGCCTCACTCTGTCCTTGTATTCATCTTGGAGTTAAATTTTGCACTACTTAGAGAAAAGCTTAACATCCACATTATTTGTATCTTGAAATCTGTATTTTCATATCTTATATTATTTTATAAATTTGGCTTCGATAGATAGATAAACTGTTATTGGTTACAATGAGATGTTCATCAAGTATTTTCCAGTCTCCTTATACAATTAATGGCTAGCATTACTACATAATTAGGAATATGTGTAAAGGTTCAGGCACTAACTCAGCAGTGATAAGAGCATTTAGGGACCATAACACTGTAATATACACAGACGATCCAAAATTTATAACACTGTCATATGTACACAGACATCCAGAATTTGGGACTCTTGTTTTTTTAAAAGGAAGTATTAGTTTGGGACTGCTAACTGTAATTGATATAATCTAATGTGTATTTTATGTTAAATCATGAATTAGATACTCTGTCATACGCAGATTCCTTTCATTTGATCAATCCATTACAATCAAAAGATTTAAATATAAATTAAAAGCCACTTTTATTTATATGCTATGCGGAATGCACATTTTCCAATATGCACATTAGCTGCTTTTATTTATTTGCATGCCCCATGCACCAACCTAACGTGAAGATGTCAATGAACCGCTCGCTTGCTTTTAGTTGTCTCCATTCAAAAAAGGTGACGATATTCCTCCTTTATTTATAAAAGCTTAATTCAAATTGCGTATATTGCGTGCATGGAGAAGCTTAATGACATCAATTGTTGCACAAGTCCTAATTGCAGGCACGTGGACTATTGGTACTTAATTTCACTAAGTCTCTATTTTAAACTATTAGAGCTACGATGGTGATGTATATGCATGTCATATATGAATCTGATCCCCTTTAACACCATAAAACAAAATTTACCAGTTACACATTCGTCTCTGTCCGGAAAATCTACCGGGTCTATATAGCCTGATAAAAATAGGATTGTTGTTACTAATGTTGCATTGCATTGCACCATGTTAGACCAACTTTTCGAACTTAGCCTATCTGTTTATTGATTTTTAAGTGCAATATAAACAAATGTAAGCACATGGGTCCATGTTATGATAATTATATCTGTAGAGCATCCCAGTTATTGAGCTAAATTGCTATATATACTGCAACAAGAACAATAATTTATGGTTCTGATAATGCATTATAATCATTTATTACCAAATGTGCTGTATGTTGAACAGTTCCATTTAATAGATTGTTGCCAACATTGGTTAGTCCTGAAGACTTAAAAAGTTGAATGGTGGAAAAATTGCTTAATCATTTAAATTTTAGGACAAAAATCTGTCATAAAAATGCATGCGTATGCGCCTTTCTAGCTATGATAAAAATGATAATTTGGTGTGTCCTCTTATTGATAATTTTCAGTTAATGCAAATATAAAACGGCCAATATTTTGATTTCAGACTAGCTTAAACATGTGCACTGCATGTGATAACAATTGATCTGGAAACATCTTTATCCCAGAAAATTTGCAAATTTTACAATGGTTTCGCCCTAAACCAGAAAACAGAAGTTTTATATTAGTAACACAGCACTTACAAAATTAAAGGGTAGTGTGGTAATTTTTGTACGTGGACCATGATTGGTCGTTTCTCGGCTGGATTAAAATAACACAAGAAATCAGGGTCAGTGAGTGTATAAATATGTAGCCATGGTTTTGTTGGCCAAGATGAGACCCACTAAAAGCTGTAGGCAGTTAAGTGTTTCTCCTCTCTCTATCTATTCCAATACTCCTGGCCAGTGATCATTGCCTAAGTAAAAATTGTACATATATATAATTCCAATTCAGATGGGAAGATCTCCATGTTGTGATGAGAACGGTCTGAAGAAAGGGCCATGGACCTCTGAAGAAGATCAAAAGCTTGTCGATTTCATCCAAAAACGTGGTCATGGTAGCTGGAGAGCTCTCCCTAAACTTGCAGGTAAGCATAACTGCATGAATAGATTTTCACCACTACTACCAAGTAAATTACTCTCATTATTGTTTCATCCTAATGTTTTATTCACTTGTTTAGGTCTCAATAGATGTGGGAAGAGCTGCAGATTAAGGTGGACAAATTACCTCAGGCCTGATATTAAGAGAGGCAAGTTCTCCCCAGAAGAGGAACAGACCATCCTCAATCTCCATTCCATCCTTGGCAATAAGTAATTTTACCTTTCCAATTACTACCCTACATACAAATATATATCAACTTTGTATATATCTTTTTTTTTTTTTTTTTTTTTTTTACTGCTTTCATAAACATAATTTAACAATAGTAAGGCACCCTTAATTAATTAATCTGTATATAATGTATCAGATGGTCAGCGATTGCAACACATCTACCAGGGAGAACGGACAACGAGATAAAGAACTTCTGGAATACACATCTTAAGAAGAAACTCATCCAAATGGGATTCGACCCAATGACCCACAGGCCAAGAACCGATGTATTTGCAGCACTTCCTGGCCTTTTAGCCTTGGCCAACCTGTGCGACCTTGTTGATCGTCGCCCATGGGACGATCATTCTTTGAACCTCCGCTCTTCAGAATCCAACGTCCATCAATCTGCTCAACTTCAGTGCTTTCAATACTTACTCCAGTCTGCAGCAAACAACGTTGCTCAGAACCAGACAAGCCTCAGTCCCAGTAATTCTAATTACATGATCAACAACAGTACAATGCCAACTTCTCATTTCGATCTCGACCTGGACCTCGACCTTCCTGGGTCTCAGTTTGGGGCATGTGATCAGGAATTCGAGCAGCAGATTGTGCAGCCATGCTATGATGCAAATGACCAGTTAGACTGTTCTGCCCTTGATGATGCATTGTTTGGGCCGGGAGAACATGGTAATTTGCTAGGATTGGAAAGTCTGCCACCTCTGGTCACTGATGGGCCTGTAGGTTCCACGTCTAGTTCCGAGGGCAGTGATGGATCCGGGTTGTCTTCCTTTTGGGCCCCCGAGCTCTTGCTCCATGACCCATTTATCACCGAGTTTTTTAATTGAGTAATTATATGTTTATTTAGAGTGCACTTTAATTATATATAGGTATTTTGTATATATTTGCAGTGCTTCCTGGTGTTTGCCATGAGAAAGCTACGCATCAACACTTGTTGCAGTGCTAGTGTTATACATGGATACTGTATATGTATGATAGTTGATACATACATACATACGTGTATATGGACACGGTTATCTTCTCTCTCTATTTTGTATGTATGCTTATTTGAATGTTTAATTTTTGATGGGTTTTTTCTTTAGCGTTGGTTTTTGACTTGTACTACTTTTGATGCGTTATGAATATCCATAAACAGAAAGTATGATTTGGAGTAGCTAGAATGGATCATGATTAAAAACCCTAGCTGCTTATACATGAAGAGAGAAAAAGCGCGCACACACAAACATACAAAGTTACAAACTATATGTATGTTTTTGTGTGTGTGTATATATATATATATATATATATATATATATATATATATATATATATATATATATATATAAGCTAGCATACAAAGTGCTCCAATTGTTCTCTTCCCATTTGCAATGCCCTCCGTGTCCCACTCAATGAGAGTCTCATTATTTCCACCTTTTGCACTTAAACCTCTGAATTATCGAGGGATTTAAATGCAAAACAGCGAAAATAAGAGGATCTGATTGAATGACTATACTAGTAGCAATAATAGGCTTAAACAAAATAATACAGGTGTAAGACTTTTGTTAGCTATTTGGCTTCGAGAGAAACTACATCTTTAATTTTGAACACACGCCCCCTCCCCCCCCCCCCCCCCCCAAAAAAAAAAAAAAAAAAAAGGGAAAAAGAAAAAAGAAGACTCAAAACTTTACAAGTCTGGCTTGATTTAGCTAGATCTTAACAACTGCTTAGTGCTCTATGAGACAATTTAATGTGACTTTAACTGGGGAGTGTTTCAAGAATACTATGTCGTTGCATAAACATGTCTGATTTTCTTACTTAGTAGGTCAGCTTTTGTTAATATGTTTCATGTTTCCTTGGAAAAATTGACTGCTGGAAAAAAGATAAAGGAACAATAAATAAAAAGCACACACTAATGCACTTAAATGGGTTGTTTTCTTATGCCTGTTATAGTAAAAGTCTTGATTAGCAAATGGTTTGGTTATATTTTTGTCAAATGAATAAGGTAATGTTAATTAATTGATTAAATTATCGATTAATTAATTAATTAAGTGACTGCAATGAAATGATTTGATTTGTGTCCTACCTAATCCTACCCCATTTGTTGTAAACCTTAGTAAGTTTCTTATGTCACTGCATGGAAACATCAGGCTTTCTGTATATTGTGAAATAAAATAATTATTTTATTATTAGTTTTCCATACTGTCAATCTAGTAGGTCATATGATATATATTTGAGTAAATGATTGATAAAGGTACATGGCAAGATAAGGATTGATAGAGTCCTTAAAATTTACAATGACACGATTGCACTGCAAATCAGAAACTAATTTGTGTATAATCAGCGGCGGACGCACGTATATGTGAGGTAGGGCAAAGGCCCTACCTCAACATCTTAAAATCAGTTAAAAAAAGTGAAGTTCTAAGTTTGTGCCCCCACCTAAAAGCTAATTATTGCCCTACGTCAATTCAGTCTCATTCAACTTTCGTCTCTACCTCAAAGTTTATGACCGTAGAACTCAGATTTTGTCCCCACCTCAAAGTTGTGGCCCTATCTAAAATGAACAGCTGGGTCCGCCACTGTGTATAATTCACCTAATCTTAAAAGCTCAACGTATGTTATAAATTCTAAGTTCACATGCATCTTAGAAACAGTTTTCGATACGGGCTAAGTTTGGTTTCCAAAGGCAACATTACAAAAAGCCATAAGGATTTTAAGTCTCATAAATTATATTCGTAAGAGAAATGCTAAGCATGAACGACTGTGTCAATCAAACACTTGTTGTCTGATTGACTGTCACATTTTCTGCTAATCAAAGAGCAAGCGTTTTGTACAGTTGCTCATAAGTGATTATGCTTAGCATTCTTCTATTAGTAATTCTTTTTTGCACTTCCCACCCCCACTAAAATGTAGAAAAATACTACAAATCTATTAATAAATCTTTCAAATGCGGACATTGTAATATCTGTGTTATTCGATCTTTTGACAAAACAATATTCGAATTGACTGGGCGAGTTGAACTTGATAATTATCGAGACAGAGAGCCTAGAGAGATAACCAACAGAGTCCAAAAGCAAGCAGAACCAAGAGTTGGGAGGTGGAACCAAGATCATCGCTTGAAAACCCAAAGCAAGATTTATCTTAGTGTTGGATCGGTACCGGTCCATGTAACTTCTTCATTATTTGTCCAAATTTTCCCTACTCACAAGCATTGATGTCAGAATCCTATTCCAAGTTTCATAGCATCGTTCGCATGCATCTCTCCATAGCATCAAACCAACACACACATTATTGAGCTAGCCACGTCTTCTCTTGCATAACCGTTGGTGGTCATGGGAAACGTGAACGAGGGTATGCTAGGGCATTTCATGTTGACTTACGGTTACATATAGACATAGAGGTGCTTCATTTCTAGGGCCTTTTAGCTTCTCTTCCATTATCACATATTTTTTGTAATTGCCCATGGATCCCTATCGATCCATAAGAACCCACTACGAGAACAACAGCCTATGGCCATGTCAAAATTCCAATGGCCACCAACGGAAATTCCAACGGTCCATTTTTTTGTGGTGAAAATGTTATTTTAATAAACTAATCATCTAAACCTGATGATAGTCCTTGCTATAATGACCGTTCGCGGCCAATGATAGCTTTGAACGCCTGTATACCCTTCTTCCAACCTATGAGTAAATCACTTCAGCGATTCCACCCATAAAACGAAAAAAAACCACCTCTCTCATCCTCTTGAAACGATGTTAACCCCTATCTCACCTTCTAAACCACCTCTGACGCCACCAAGCTGCAAGTCCTACCTCTCTCCATACTTAGATCCTCTCAAAATCAGATTTTTCATTAAATCCTAGTTATTTTAGGTTCCCTAAGCTAGGTCTAGTTATGTATTATTATACTTGTTCCGGATAACATTAATGAAGAAATCTATGATAACATTAATGAAAAAAATCTGAAACCATTCATAGAATATAAAATAAGATACAGAGAAGATTGATTCTTACAATAGAAGAGAAAGCCTTTATATATAGGCAAAACTAGAATAACAAAAAGTACCGTACTACGACTATACTAAAGGATAGTACAGAAAAGTATTGTACTACGACCGTACTACCCTTTTAGCATATTAAGTATGTTAACATCCCCCCTCAAACTCATGATGTGATAACAATGAACATCGAGAGTTTGTCAGTCAAAAACGAAAGCGCGAAGATGACAATGATTTAGTAAACAAATCTGCAAATTGTAAAGAGGAAGAGACAAATGACAATGTCAATGTGCCATTCTGAAGGTGATGGCGAGTAATATGATAGTCAATCTCAATATGCTTGGCCCTTTCGTGAAAAACGGAGTTATGGGCAATCTGAATAGCACTCTTATTATCACAATGCAAAGGTGTTGGTCGCCGCAAGAGAACACTCGTATCCGCAAGCAACCATCGCAACCAAACTATTTCACAAGTAGTAGAAGCCATAACACGGTATTCGGCTTCAGTTGAAGACCGAGATATAACATCCTGCTTCTTACTTTTCGAAGAGATTAGAGAATCACCTAAAAAAAACAAAAACCAGTAGTGGATTTGCGATCAGTAGGATCACCAGCCCAATCAGCATCAGAGTAAACACATAACTCTAAAGATGAAGTAGAAGAAAGCAAAAGAGCTTGAAATCGAGTACCACAGAGATATCTCAAAATGCGAATAAAACAACCCAATGAACTGTAGTAGGAGAAGTAACAAACTGACTGACTATGTGAACAACATATGCAATGTCAGGGTGAGTGATAGTGAGATAAACCAAACTTCCAACAACTATTCTATAAAGATTAGAATCTGGCAATGGAGACCCATCAGAACTTGAGTACCGAGCATTGAGCTCAATTAGAGTATCAACAATCTTATTATCCGAGAGACGAGCACGCTCAAAAATGCCAAAAATACACTTAGATTGAGAAAGAAGATACCCTTTTGGAGAAGAAGCAACTTCAATACCCAAAAAATAATGAAGAGGACCCAAGTCTTTCATAGCAAAACTTCGAGTCAACTCAGACTTCAACAAGTTAATTCCAACAACATCATCACCTATAATAATCATATCATCAACATAAAGAGAAAGCAGAATTCGACCAGCCGAGGTACACTTGACAAACAAAGCGAAATCATGGTTACTCGAGCAAAAACCAAGAGAAGTAATAACGGTAGAGAATTTCTCAAACCAAGAACGAGGAGCCTGTTTGAGACCATAAAGAGCCTTCCTAAGTTTGCAGACTTCATCAGGTTGATGATCAATGCTAGGAGGAGGAACCATATAGAATTCTTCATGAAGGTTGTCATTCAAAAAGGCATTTTTAACATCCATTTGAGTAATATTCCAGTGGCGAACAGAAGCAACCGCAATAAGAGTTCGAGCTGTAGTCATTTTTACAACAGGAGCAAAATTCTCCTCATAATCCATACCATATTCTTGAGAATAACCTTTAGCAACCAAGCGTGCTTTATATCTTTCAATGGATCCATCAGCCTTAGTTTTAATCTTATAGACCCAACGAGAACCAATAGCACGTTTTCCTGCAGGAAGAGGCACTAAATCCCAAGTATGAGTTTGGTGAAGAGCAGTTAGCTCCTCAGCCATAGCACGCTGCCAAAGAGGATCACGAACCGCATCTTTGAAAGATGAAGGCTTAGAAAGATAATGAATAGAAGCGAGGAATGAAGAAAATGAACTGGAAAGACAAGAATATTCAAAATCAGGTCGTCTAGTAGACTGATGGTTTCGGATAGGATATCGACGTTCACTAGTATCCGCTGTCTCAGAAGATGATTGGGTAGTTGAGGAGTCAATAGAAGTGTTTGGATTTGCAGCAGAAGGTAGCTCATCATCATCAGTAGTAAAAGGATCAATATGAATAAGATCAGACATAGATATACTGTGAGAACGGTCAGGAATTGTAAAATAAGGAACATGTTCAAGAAAAACAACATGACGAGAAACATATAACTTATGATTGACTGGATCAAAACAACGATATCCCTTTTGTCCTGCACCATAACCAAGAAATACACATATAGCAGACCGTGAAGTTAACTACTTCGTTGGACATGAGGAAGAAGAACAAAGCATGTAGAACCAAAAACACGAAGAGAAGAATAATCTAGTGGACAACCATACAGTTTCTTTTAGGGGGACAAGCCAGAGTTATGAGAAGTAGGAATTCTATTAATCAAATAAACAGAAGTAAGAGTTGCCTCCCCCCAAAATTCACTTGGAACACTAGCAGACAATAAAAGTGACCTAGCAGTCTTAAGAATATGCCTATGTTTTCTTTCAGCAACCCCATTTTATTTAGGAGTATCAGTGCAAGAAGTCTGATAAATTGTGTCATCTAAAGCGAGAAGTTCCTTTAAAGCATGAGAAGTATATTCACCCCCTAAATCACATCTGAAACATTTAATAATAGCTGCATGCTGAGTTTTAATAAGAGATCGAAACTCATTACAGATGCCAGAAAATTCTGAGCGACATTTCATAAGATAAATCCGACAATAACGAGTGCAGTCATCAATAAAAGAGACATAGTAACGAGAACCTCCCTTTATAGAAACAGGAGAGGGTCCCCAAACATCAGAATGAATAAGATCAAAAGGTACACTAGAAAAAGTATTACTTTAAGGAAACGGCAAAGCAGAAAATTTTGCAAGTTTACAACCACTACAATCAGAAATATCATGAGTTTTCAATTCTCCTAAAACTCCTGTAGAGGCCAAAAATTGTAATCGAGATCTAGAGACATGACCAAGGCGAGAATGCCACAAATAAAACATAGAAGAAGACTGACTCAAACGAAAATACGAAACATCCACACCAGGAACAGAAGTAGCAATCTTATGAGTTTTGAGCTGATCCAATACATAAAGTCCTTCTCTATTGTCGATCCCAATCACTTTCTGAGACTTTGGATCCTGAACATAGCAACCAGAAGAAGAAAAAGAACCCAGGTAACCATTATCACAAATTTGACCAACAGAAGCAAGATTTAATGCAAGTTTAGGAATGTGATAAACATTAGATAGGGACAAAGAAGGTGTAATGACTGAACCAACACCTTGCATGGGCATAGGTGTACCACTAGCACTTATGACAGGAACATAAACTTTAGGAGCCAAAGAAGTGAAATAGGATAAATTAGGTGACATGATTCGAAGCACCAAAATCTAAAATCCAGGTAGAGGAAGATATACCTAACGAACTAGATGACAAACCTATTTGAGGCGAAGCTGACATGGCATGCGGCTGTGATGCAAGGAACTTCTGAATCTGTTCAATCATTGATGGATCTAATTTTTTATCACATAACTCCAATACGCATAATTTTTACCATCTAACTGATCACTAACAGCTTGAAGCGAACCATCTCCAGTTTCAGCCATATTAATAAATCAGATAGAACAAACAAATTTTTTTTTCTCTTTTTTTTTCCTTTCTATTCTCTTTTCTTCTTCTTTTTAATTTCTTTTCTTTTCTTTTTATTCCTTTTTTTTAAATCCAAAAAAGAGAAAACAAACCCAAAAAAATTCCAAATTCTGAAAATAACAGACCTTCCAACTTTTGAAAATAAACTGTACCAAACTCAATAGTTGAAAAACATCACCTCCGCCTGTGAAAGCTTCGAGATTTGGATCGCCACCTGTTTGAGAAGACTGGGATCGGGGTTAGGATCGGGAAACGTCAGATTGCAAGTTGCGGATCTGATTGATGGAGTTGTTGATTAAGGGAGATCTAGGAAGATCGAGATTGCGGATCCAATTGAGAAGTAACCGAGGAGAAGACTTGCAATCAAAAAAATCACCAAAGACTAATGACAAGAGAGAAAAATTGGCTCTGATACCATGATAACGTTAATGAAGAAATCTATGATAACATTAATGAAGAAATCTGAAACCATTCATTGAATATAAAATAAGATACAGAGAAGATTGATTCTTACAATAGAAGAGAAAGCCTTTATATATAGGCAAAACTAGAATAACAAAAAGTATTGTACTATGACTGTACTAAAGGATAGTACAGAAAGGTACTGTACTACGACTGTACTACCACTATACTCCCTTTTTAGCATATTAAGTATGTTAGCAGTTCCTACTTAATAGATAGTGAATGTTTGTTATACCCTATTGCATGTTAATTACTATTATTATCATCAAAATGTCCAAATTATAGTTGGAATTGATTTGGATAATTTTGTTAGGATTGATCGTATGTGTATAATAAGTTTTGCAAACAGTATAATTTATGTGAACATGAGTTATATATTATGTCAGGATTGATCATAGTTTTAGATAATTTATGCGAACATGAGTTATATATTTATGTGAGCACGATTTAGGAACGATTTCGTGTCTAATTATTTTTGGATGATTTTATTAGGATTGATCGTAGTTAAATTTTCTTAAATAGTATAACTTACTATATAAATAAATTATATATATTTAATGGGGCAGGTTCAATGGCATCCCAAAAACTTAGCACCCCTTTAGCCTACCACTTTTCCACCACACATTCCCTTCCTCTCTCCTTCCACTCATTCTGACCTCCCACCCACTTTCTTTAAACATAAATATGTGGTTGAAATTGGGGTGCAAATGGGAGGCTGAAATTCAGGGGGGCTCCCTGATCTTATCCCATATTTAATTTAGTATATAATGTAGTATATAAGTAAACACGAGTTATGTGAAATAGTAAAAATCATATAATTTATTGTATATGTAATAAGACAGTAAAATATAAACAAATTAATGCATAATGTGCTTTATTTTTTAATTTAATATAAATAATTATTAAATCCTGTAAATATTATCCGACCTTGTGTGACATGTATTGTATCTGATCGTTATATAGAGATCCGTTTTTATTACAAAACAGACATCCATATTCATCTGATACAACATTTGTCGGATTTGTCCCTCTGTTGGATACATTACAAACACTATAAAGTGGTTACGTCCGTAAATCACATCATTTTAAGCGGCTCACAAAATTTCGGTGGTATTTTCTTTTTGTTCCTTGTGTACGATTCAAGGAATACAAGGAAAAAGTGCTGCCGGAATTTAAAATGATATGATTTAAGGAATGTAATTACTATTGTTTGTAATGAGAAGCAAAATGATCGCCATCACGAAAGGCACAAAAATGTCAATGAACCCTTAATCATTTATTAAAAATCAAGTTTGGTATAAAACTATGTGCCACATGCTATAATTTTTTTTATAATATAATTTAGTATATTAAAATAAGTATTTATATAATTTTGTATATAAATAAACATGGATTATATACTTTGCGAAATTGTAAAAATCATATATAATTTAGTACATATTAACTAAAATAGTAAAATATAAACAAATATAAAAGGAGTGATTAATAATTTTTTTACTATTTATTATAGGTTTTAAAGTAGGAAAAATAGTCGATTATTTCATTGTCGAAGCTGAATGTATCAAAGAAGGCAATAAGCGAAGCTTTTCTTAACAAGGTACAAGTGTTTATCGAATTTGTTTTAAATAATATTGAAAACAATGTAGATATTCGTTGCCCATGTAGTAGGTGCAAATTGTTGAAGCATTTAATACCGGATATGGTTAGGGTTCATTTGCACTAATACGGTTTCATACCCAATTATTTGGTGTAGGGTTCATGGAGAAACTATAACATTTAGCTAAGAACAGTCAGTGGAGGTCGTTAGTGATGAAGTTAATACGACGGATCTCATAAAACATACGGTTGATAATGCAGCGCAATCAATGTTCTCTATTGTTGAAATTGATAATGACGATGTTAAAGTTGAAGAAACCCCTTTGATAGCATCTAATGACAATGGTACCAAATGTTAGAGCAAAAAAATATATGATTTATTAGATACTGCTAAGAAACCCTTTTGGAATGGATGTACAAGCCACCAGCTCGTCCAGTAGTATATTTGTAGCCAAAGGTTGATGGAGCGTAGGTATCAAAATTAGTAATAACAATATAAATTTTGTGTGTGTGTGTGTGTGTATATATATATATAATTGTATGAAGCTTCATTTTATTTTTAACACAGGGGATTCGAGTTGGAGCCATCGGGATTGGTTATTGGCATCACCAAGTAGGCATATTTGAGTAGGATGTCAGATTGCCGACCCAAGTGGAGTAAGATCCCTGATCCCATCAGGGAGTGGCAAGATTTTCTTGTTAGTTTATACCGCTTTACAATATAAATAAATATAAATGAACAATTAGTAATATTTTCTCATTGTACAAGGGGTAGTAGATTTACAAGAGGCCCACGTTGCCTTAGTTTAGCGTCACTGAAATTCAAAGATTGCTAAGAATTATAGGGAGGTAATGTCAGGTCTTAAGAAATCGAGCAAAAAACCAAACTGGATGGGCGCGATCATATGAGATTCTTACGTCCGGTGGTGGAATAGTGATGACTTCATGGTAAATGTACCAAATATCCCATTATTTATTTTGGAATTATATATTAATTAAATATATTATTCAATGTAAATTTGCAGGCGGAGTCGGAGAGAAACTTTGCAAATAGAAGCAAGAACCCGGTGACACATCGTGGCGGATCCAAGTCTTTCCAGCATCACTATGAGGACTTGGTAAATTTATCAATTACGAGTCTAAACATTTATTACATTTGTATATTGATCAATTTAGTAATTAGCTAGTAGAATTAAAATATATAAATTATCTATTGTAGGAAAGAGCGTGTGAACATCCCGTGTCCATGATGGACGTATTTGCTCACACCCACGCGTCAAAGCAAACAAACGATGCTTACAATATTACATATCATTGGGATGATGAGGATAAGGTGACGACTGCATATGTATGCATATTTTAAATCCTATTTTATCAATATCGATAAGTTTAACAATTAGCTATGTAAAATAAAAATAACATTCAAATAATTTTCATCTGTGATTGTTTTTGCATTATAGGCAAGGTTTTAAGAGGCACAAACAAATATGCTTGAGGGCTCTGATCGCAAGAAGCTGACGTGGGAGGAGGAAGATGCTCTTTTCGACTCTATTATGGATCTGATGTTGCGGAATAGGGATTATGGCTACGGAAACCAAGTGGTCATCTTATAAACATTGCAATATTATATTTAATGTGAATATGTGCAAATTGATTATTATGCAACTATTTAATGTGCTTTAAACATGAAAACAATAATTCACATCTTATTTTTTCTATGTAGACATGTAGAAAATATTATTGTTAGGTTATTAAATCATACAAACTATGTAAATATTTACATATGTATACAACAAATTAGCATGTAGATATAGTTTAGATGATTGAAGTATTTACATATTATTGTTCGCATCTAGATGTTAATTATTTTACGTAGTTTAAATGATAAATACTCTAATTACGTTTATGTTTCTATATTTTGAAATACACATTGCATAGTAAGAAAATAATTATAATGTAAATTTGAACATCTTTCATTCTATCTGCAGGCTAAGGAAGCTCAAAAGGCATACAAAAAAGCCCAGGACAAAGTTGAAATAAATAAGCTTAGAGCCATGGTTAAGCAGTTGTAGGAGCAGTATTGTCTTCGAGCTATACAGTCAAAGCAGCTAAATCAATGTCTAGCGAAGTATGTGCAGCAGCATGATTCCTTCCCTTCGTTGTCTAGTGCTTCCATAGGCGAAGTCGATGCTTGATGAGTATGCTATATTGTGTTTATGCTTGATTGATGTACATATTGACATGGAATTAGTGAGGATCGTGTTTTGATGATGTATATATTGACTTGGAATTGGCGAGGATGTTATATTTAAATGTATTTTAATGGCATATGCTTGTTTGGATGATATGTGACATTGGAGATTCGGTTTGAGATGTTTAGATGGTTTATGTTGTATATATTGGTATTGATTTGCTTTATGCTGGATGTTTATATTGTTGTTGTTATAATGTGTTATCTATATATGATATGTCTAAAATGGAGTGGAAATGGATATTGATATTTATTGAGTGGCTAGAAGATGAATAACTTGATGTTATATAAAAAATTACCTAGATTACCAACGAATTACAATGGCTTACTGGTTAAATTTTTCCAACACTATGCCATAAATGACCTTCTGCAACAGAAAAAAATGTTTGGTCAAGTCTAAAAAATGTTTGCATAGGTCTTTGGCAACACTTTTACTGTAATGCAAATTTTGTCGTTGCTGTAGACCTCAAAGGCAACATTTTGACTATCTAAGGCAACATAACAAATATTATTGCAATAGAACGCTATATGGGTCTATAACAACATCCTTAGGTGTATATAGAAACTTTTCAAAAATGTTGCTATAGATATTAACTTTCTTAATTTGTTTGGGTCCACATCTTGTGGGGCCCACTATATGGGATCACTGGACCCATAATGTGGGGGTCATTGAGCCCACGACCCAATCTAATCACATTCCTACGGCAACACCTTGTATGACGAATGCAACATTATTTCAGACAACATTTATAGCCTGGTGATAACACTATATTAAAGCTACTGCAACACCATACTAAAGAGACATTAAAAGCTACAATAGAACAGTACGATATCATATAAACAATTGCATAATACACAGTACACGTCATAATTCATACAACAATACACACACAATTCATACAACAACACACATCACAATTCATGTCAATAACTCAAAAATGTCCAGTATTAACTTGAACGACTACAAAGCTACTCCAAATATCATGTACACATAACAATTCATAAATGATACAGTAAGAGCTAGTGCCTCTAGTCAGATATTCATTCTCACTCGACATGGTTATAGAAATTAGTTCCTCTAGACTGATGTTCAACTCCTGGTTGGCGTCGCCTAATTTTTTTAGCATCCAAGCCAAATTCTCTTGTACCTTCTGATTTACCTTGGATTCTAGCTTATCTTCCATTTCTTCGACAAGCCTTTGCCTTAAGTCCTTTATCTAAGCATTTGTTAGATCCATGGCTGATTGTTTTGCACACTTTGCATGCCTCCCTATAAGCAAAGGACGACCATGTGATATTACATGTGAAATTATTATTTCAATAGTATTTCCTGCTTCTCCACCGGCCATTGCCTTTTGAAGTAAGTCCTACAAAATAAAGTCACATCAAAATTACCCCCACCCCCCCAGTAAATGCAGGGAATGTCGCAAATGCTTACATATGGAGAGAAAGCAGCAAATACTTACATATGGAGAGAATGCAACAAATTACCCTATAAATGCTTACATATGCAACAAATGCAGAGAAAGCCACATTTTGGGAAACTATTTATTTATGTGCATGTAATTAGAAAACAATTTATAACATATATACTGGTACAGTCTGGGAAAAATAATAATGTATGCTTGCAATCAGACATCGTCATATGTTCATAAGCAAGTAGAAGACATATGTATAACCACATTCATAATGCAGAGATGACCACTTTAACAGTTTTATACGACTCAGACATAGTTGGTCCTCATGTCAGACATATGTATAACCACATTCATAATGCAAATGCTTACATATGACAGTTTTATGCAGGCCGATCTTATGGAATTTATCAGAAAAGGTAATAAATTTACATGGAAGGGGGTCGTAAGGATTTCTCTGTCCATATTAAAGCAAAATTCAGCTACATTACAGTCAATAATAGATTGCCTTAACATAATCCCATAGAGATTTCTTCAACTTTTCAGGAACATTCGATTAAGATTTATACGTAAGTGACACAGAACTTTTCAATGTTCCTAAAAAGTAGTTTAGTTCAGATATTACTTTGTCATCATCTGCAATAGGTTGGAACCACTGGTTCATCACAATTACAAGTCTTTTGTCATACGCCCTTGTATGAACATTAAACACCTTTGTTTGACCTCTAAGTCTTCTAGGAACTTCATCTTTAATTAAAATGAAAAGTACCATCAAATAATAACATAAATCATAATGTAAGTTCAGTACTTAAATATCAATCCTACTGTAATATTAAATATTATTATCACATCAATTTAATACTTGCTTCAACTTCTTCATTTTCAATGTCTAGCAAGACATTCTCTGCCACATCCTTATTTATCATACCACTTGCACTAGATTTTGCAGTAATTTTCTTTTGTAGTTCTTGTAGAGCCAAATAATCAGCCATCGTTCCTTTTCGTTCAACATCCTTCTCAGTTGTACTTACTTACAGGCTTGGGCTTCTTAACTTTTCCTTTGCCATACCACTAGTTGAACGAGTTTGTGGTCCACTAAAAGGCTTAGATTTATCAACTTTTTTAGTTCATTAAATATATATATATATATATATATATATATATAAGTAGGAAATAAGAATATTGGATTTTATAATTGTTATCTTCATAAGAAAAAAAAGATATGTAGCTATCACACACCTTTCTTGGACTTTGTGAAGTATCATCTTCACTATGCTCCTCATGATCTGGATTATATTTTTCCATGTCCACATCCTTTTACATCTTTCTTTTTTTAATCTTCTTTTGGTTTGCATTTCTCTGATCAGCTAAAATTCAAGGCACACCTAGAGAAGCAAGAAGTTTGTTGTTCCTCATCAAATTTTCAACTCTCTGTATTTCACACTCTTTTAGAGATGGTGGATATGGAGGATACTCATTTCGAGGTGGTGGAGGTGGTAGATGAACATCCTGCAAGTATATAATAAACAAGAACATCATAGTAAGTATGCCGCAAGGGTGGTACAAAATATTCAAATTACAATAAGATTATCATAATAAGAATTCTTCGAACTTGCATGCCATTTTCATCCATATCTTCATCTTCCCCTCGTGGAATACATGATTCCAACTTCTTCTTAACACTTGCTGAGTTCATATTCACTGTTGAATCATTGATTTTTGGATTTTCTGTGTTGTCTTCCGAGGATTTACCAAATCAGCTAACTATAGATTAAGGGTTTCATTACTGGTTTCTAGATTATTCAGCCATGTCGACTTCAAAGGATTTTCCTGATTAGCTAACTTTAGAATCACAATTGCATTGGTGGGTCCTAGATTATTCAGCCATGCCGACTTCCAAGGACTGTTCACCTCAGCTATCTTTTGATTCATGGTTGCATTGTTGGGTTCTGGGTTATTCAGTCGTGTCGACTTCTGAGGACTGGTCACCTCAGCTATCTTTTGACTCGTAGTTGCATTGTTGGGTTTTGGATTATTCAGCCATGTCGACTTTCGAGTACTATTCACCTTAGCTACCTTTAGAATCACAGTTGCATTGCTATTCAACCGTGCTGACTTTCAAGGACTGTTGACTTCAATTATCTTCTTGTTTTTTTGGTTCAGTTGTAGTTTATGAGTCGTCACAAACTGTCATTTCAGTGGTTTTTTGTAGCTACAACAATACAGTGATATTATAATCATGTTCTTTAAATGATATAATACCACAATCAAATTTTATTTTGCTATATCAAAATATTACAATTTGCAAATTATATTATCTAGTTATTTATATGTACCTGTAACCAGATTCTGCCTTGGCCCAATGATTACATGTGGATGCATTTGCTTTAGTGGCTCAATTGCAGTATCGACAATGTTGTCGATATAAAAATCCAACTTGCCACCACTGTTAGCTCCATTGACAAATTCGGAGAGGTCCGCATCATTTATTACTAACTTTCACCTACCCTTCTCACCATTTCTCATATAAGTTCCTCCTATTCAATGAGCACTGTGTACAAGAAGTAGTCGGGATTAACGTCTCTTACCACATTATAGGTTCCACCAACATATTCTGCCATCTAAAATGCACCCTTGTAATGAAATGTGAGATGCATGAACTCCCCCATCCTATACAAAATGCATACAGAATGGCGAGTTTACATCTGAAGCAAGATATGAAATAATATAATGGGTAGCTATATAAAACACTAGAAACAACATGGGAACACATAAAATCAGAATAACTTACAAGCAGTCAAGTAATTAAAAGTAGTAAATTAATTATGAATGTCTATAGATACAGACGTCGTCCCTTAATTAAGAACCAAAACATAAATAGAACACTTGATCAAATTTGCTACATAGGAATTAAGACGCAGTTTCCTCTATTATGCTAGGCGAAATGAGGATTTGTGTTGCCAGGACGTCATCTCTATACTACCTAACATCATTAGCTTGATTTTTTATTCCATAACCACTTGAAAATCATGTAAAACTGGATCGTCTTCGTTTCAATTTTCATTTTCGACATGACACCAATCCCTTGGCAATTTCTTGATAACGTTATAAAGTCCCATATCGGTTGGATCTTGTACATAAAATACTTGTCATACTTGTGAATCCACAACATACGGATCAGATTTTTGGCACAATCTATTAAAATTAACTTGAGTCACCCATACAAGTCTTTCTCTTCAATAATCAGCAACACTTATATAAAACCACTGAAATTTCTCTCCAATAATCAGTTTATAATATTTCTTCAATTGCTCTATAGTAACTAACGTTACCAACAAATGGATTTTGATCTCTTGAACTTGCAAAGCTAGTGGTCACGACAGTCAAGAATACACCACTATTCTGTGTTTTGCACTTAGCATCTATGTATTTTGTATGGAATCTATATCCATTAATAACATATCCACTAAATTTCCTAGTTGCACGATTAGGGCCCATTGCAAGCACTTGTAGCTCTTTCGAAATGTCCTTTTTTCCCCAACCTCATCCATCAGCCATTTCCAGAATTCTTCGGTATGTGCTCTCTCTTTTATATCTTCTCGATATTGCATGACTATCAATTAAAGCTCGATGTTCCCTGAAATAATTATGATAATATTAATATCAATAAAGAAATATTCTAATTCTTTAGTACTTGCTAGAATAAAATTAGAACCTAATAACTTACTTTTTTAATTTCTCTATTTCCTTGTTACCACAATTGAATAGAATGAACCGATGACATGTCATCTACTCAAATTCTTTTAGATGAATAGTTTTTCCGTCTTTATTTCTTTTTGTACCAATAACATATTCCATATTTTGTGGACAACTTTCAAATTAAGTATTGCATCACTACTTAAGAATCTTGAGCAGAATGCCTGACATTCTTCTACCAAGTGACCTTCAACGATGGAACCTTGCGGTTTACATCTGCTGCGCACATAAAATTTGAGTTTAGCTAGATAACGCACAATTGAAAACATACATCGAACATGCACAGGTCCACCATACTCAACTTCCTTGCACAAGTGAACCGTCAAGTGAACCATTATGTCAAAGAAAGCCGGTAGAAATATCATCTCAAATTGGCAAAGAATTTAGAAAATTTCTTTTTGTTGCCTCTTCACATATTCCAAGTCAATTACATTGCCCCAAAGACCTCTTAAGAATGAACCAAATCTGATATGAGGCAATGCAACCTCAGGCTTCAGTGTTTTTTCACAGCAAATTGCAACAAGTAATGAAGTAAAACCCTAAGATATTCCTTTCCTTGTTTGAACATACTGACTGATATTGGCTGCACAACTGTATGGCAATTTAGCATTCTCCAGTACTGAGAAAAATATTTATTTTTTTGTCATGTCAAATATGGCAGTTCTAATCTCAAAGTGTTCGTCGTCACTGGATAAAGTAGGATGCGGGACCTTCGTGATGCCCATTTCTTGTAAATCCAAACAAGCATTGTTCGACAAACGACGTATCTATGGAATTAGAAAACCATTGACAAAATATCGTAATAATAACCGCAAGCGCACGACGTACAATCGTAGTATGTGGCGAATACGGGTCGATCCGCAGGGAAAGAATTTATTCTAATCTTACTCAATTAAATTAAACCAAAAGCGAGTGAAATTGTTAAACAAAAACTAAAAGAAAACTAACAATTTTAAAATGAATACAAATACGAGACTAAGAGACAATTTAGGAGTAGATTCACTGTCAACATCAATCTAATTAACATAAAAAATGGTTCTAACTCTCTTTAATAACTAGCACATTAAGTTTTGTATTCATACAAGCATGATTTATATGCTAGAAAATTCAAGCTACATAAATCATCAATTTTCAGTACGAACTTAAAGCCCTAATTATCACATAGAAAATAATTGTTCTAATAAAAATGAAACATTGAGTATGTTTTGTATGTTAATATTCACTAACTACATAGAACATCAAGGATGCTTTCACTTTTAATGTCACTACTTTTTCTAAAATGAATTAGATTGTGATAAAGTATGATTCTATTAATGATATGAGTATAACACATTTGGGAATAATCAACCAACATGTTCTATCAATTTTCACCATATAAATCTTTACTTTATCTATATCTAATTTTAGATTAAGCTCAAATAAGAGAGTTAGAAACATGAAATTCTTATGTTAATTATTCATGAATCATGAGAGCTTCACTGCCCTTAAATTGAAGGGGTTTAACTACTCATAATGGATTCAATGATAACATAAAGAGATTTCATTATAAAAGAGAACAAAAAAACCAAATAAAGATAAAAATCTATTCTACTTGCATAAAAATAAATCTACACTAATGACATGAAAGTAAATGGACAACAAAAAAAGAGCACTATGTTAAAATTACACTAAAAAAATTACATAAAGAAAATGGCTAAGTAAAATCCCAGATTATTTTGATTTGAACCTCTATTCTAAACTAAATAAAATCCCAGATTATTTTTACATCAACATACAGGGGTTATTTATACATGTGAAAAACCCTAATTCAATTTCAACGTGCTACCAAGAATGCCCTTCATTAAGCTTCCTTTTGTCTTTAGCGATAATGATTCATGAAGCCTTTTTTTTAGTCTCCACTAAAGAAGGAGGGAGAGTGGGTGGGGTCCTCCACCAATCTTTTATTTGAATTGATTCCTTCTCCATTGATTGATTTCCTTTTTTTTGGGCAAGGCATTGATTTCCTCTTTTTTGGCAAGGCATTGATTTCCTCTTTTTTCCTTTGTATGCTTGTAAATCTCAATGAAGTCCTCTTCCATATGCACCAAATTTCTACAAAAATAATGAAAAATGTCCATATAAAATTCTCAAAATAACATAAGCACAAAAATGACCATTTTTCCTTTGTATGATGATGAATGTATGATATTTTGAAATTAATTGAATTATGGTCTAAACGTGATAAAATACCCACAAATGACATTTATTTAAACTAAACAAGGATAAATATGTGAATATAAATGTGCGTTTTTACGTGCACATCAAATACCCCCACACTTATCTTTTTATTCGTCCTCGAATAAACTTAAAAAACTATGCTAAATCTGTTTCCGTAGGGAGCACGATTGCATTGAGCGTATGCAACAAGCCTTTAAACCTCTGGGTGTCCCTAGTAGGACGAGTGTTGTCTCGTGAGGGTTTTTAACGGATACTACCCACAAAATCCAAAAGTTAAACGCAAAAAATATTTATAAAATGAAAGATTAGAAAATATTTACAAGATTACTGCAAGCTTTTAAAGGAATATTTACAAATGGATAATTTACTTTTAAATATTACACGAATGAGTTAACACAAATTTGGGTCGTCACTATGAAATTTGAGTCCATTACTAATCAAAACTTCAAACAAAAGTCATGTTATCATCATAAACTCCTCCAGCTTGGCCAGTTATTTGGTAGAAACATAGTGCAAATATGAAATGAATTCTGTAATCGATATCAACAGTCGTATAACGACATCTCAACTTCCTTTTTGTTAACAAGTTAGGTCGAATAAGTGAAGAGTGTGCTTGGACTTTAAGTGCTAACTCTCTCTTTATTACAAAATGTGTACATTATTATTATTTACAAATACCTAAGTATACCACCCCTACACTGCATTACGACTTACGGGAGGGTCGGCAATCCTAAGGTGAATCTCATGAAATGAGACCAAGATATACCGATGCTGACTTTGTCAACAAGGTGTCGGAAAGAGCTTGGCTGGTTTGCACACCAACGCGATATGTACTAGCAATGTTGGATACCCTTGGGTTATTATTATATATATACATTTTTTTTTTACATAAGAGAGAGAGTTAAGAAAGGATATCTTAGCACAACTTCACTTAAAAGATCTAAAATGTTATCACAAGTAGTCAAAATCAACTATTCATTTAATCAGATTACAATTCAGAAAACATTTCATACTCATCACCTACGAATTTCCCAATATACCATGTACACCAAATTTGCTCATAATTCAAACTTTCCTTTCGTTATCCGCTAAGAGAAGTAAATCTACAAACATTTTAATTGAACGAACAAAATTGTATGCTAACTCCATTATGTCTTATTTAAAAGTAAATAGAAATGCGAAATTCTTTTTTTTTTAAAGAAGAAGGAAAAAATGCAAATAGAAAAAAGGAAAAAAATGCAAGCTTAAACTATGCAAAACAGAATGAAAATGACACTCCCCCCACACTTGATTTCGACTGTGTCCCTACAGTCAATTCATGACACAATGAGTGAACAGAAGAGAAATATTTACATATGTACAAAAGAGAGTTAGTGCAACTTACCAAATGTGCGTGCAGAAAATATGCAGTCATCGAATAGATGAACCGGTCCACGATGGACCAATGGATTAGCCTCATTAAGATTATGAGACACAACTTAAGCACAAAAAACCAAATCATGAAGGATTGTATATTACATGTCAGATTTGGAAAAACAAATTTTGTTTTTTCAAAAGTTTGAGTTGCTAATCTTAAAATTTTGAGCTTACAATTGATCCTAAAATCGAATTAAATTTCTGCAGCAACTAAAGAGAGGTCATCAAGTCGAGGTCCAATAAAAATTTCGAAAACAAAGTTTGATTTGTTCAGATGATGTATAAATTGAGAGATGTAAGCATGACTCTCACTCCCACACTTGTTTTGAGAAATATTGTTCGGTTTTGCTTTGATATTTGAAATTTTGTTAACTAAAGGTTCATTGGTAAATCTAAAGTCAAAACCAAACAAATGAATTTTTAGTAAATTTTGAAATCGTGTTTTCTCAAAAACAGTGTCATTCCAGAAAGAGTTCATATACTGTAGAAATTTATCATTGAAAAACAAGTGATCATAGTGAGGTTCAGTTGAAACGATCAAGTCGCAAGGAGTTTCAACAATTTCAGAAAAATCGTTATTTTGCTTAAGATCACATTCAGTAGTTTCGTTGTTTTCAGTCTTAAGAATTTCAAAGTTTTCAAATGTTTCATTTTCAGTTTCAGACACAATAACATTAACTTCGATCCGTTCAAGAAGTTTTTGCTCATCAAAATCGTCCTCACTTAAACAGTTGTTAACAACTTCATCATTTTTTGTCATGTTGACAATCTAAAGTTGCTAAATTTTCAAAATTTTCAAAATCTAATAGAGGAAGATCAAATTGAAGATTGGCATCTTCATTTTCAAGAGAATGTAAATTCAAATCGATTACAGAATTTTCAACAACTTCATTAAGACTTTCATTAATTTCAAAAGTTGTTAGTTGAAGATCGTCGATTGTGGTAAAAGATGGATTAACATTTGACTCATCACCTGTTCGGTTTTGATTATTTTGTTTTTCACAAAAATTCATGTAGTCTTAAAACAACAAACTCGTGTGGTTATCGTGAATTTCATTCATTTGCTCAACAAAATCAAATTTATAATTATTTACATGAGAATTTTCAGTTTGAAATTATTGAGATCAAGAACCGTTAATTGCACCATCATTGAAATTATTCTCATTTCCAAAATCAATTGTAAAGTGAGTCACGTTTCCATTTGGAATTTGAAATTCATTTTGGAGTTAGAAATTGAATTGACAAGGGTTATAATCAAAATCGTTTGAATTTGGAAGTGAATTCGAATTTTGATTATTTTGAAAACTTTGACTTGAATTGTTGCCCAAGTATAAGTTACACCATTCACTTATTCTTTGATTTTGTTGTGTGCACATTTCAAGTAAAGATTCGACATTTGTTTCAAGATTTGACGGTTGGTCGGGATTTTGAAAATTTTGTAGTGCAAAATCAGGATAATTCTGAAAATTTTGTAAAATTGGTGGTGTAAAATCCAAATTGTTCGTACAATAGTTATTATTAAAATATCCATATGAATTTGGTTTAAAATTATGTGGACTATATTGATTTTCACAACTATTGTAGAATTCATGAGGATAAGGAAATTGAGACATTTTCAAGATTTTGTTTTTTGTTTTTTTTTATATATGCATGAACATAATGCAACAACATGAATGCAAATTACTTATTTACAAAATTCTAAAATTATATAACGATGGTTATATTAATTTCAACAAAAAAATTCTCAGCTAGTTAACAGACAAGAGTTATCGGTGCACTAGGAATCACCCTAGCAATGCAACTGAAAGTTTAAGTACCTTCAGAGGAACAACCGATATAATATTTATGAATCACCTTAATATTTATAAACGGTTATTACTCTGCCATAGTCTAGACACCGAGAAATAAATCGTTAGAAAGAAATCAAATTGTCAAAATATAACAATGTCCTTAGAAAATAAAAATAAAATGAGATGAATGCAAAATAGAAATTAAACGTGAACTACAATGCAACTACAAACGTTTTTTTTAATGTAAGTGCAACCAACTAACAATGCAAATAAAATAAAAATAAGGAAAGAAAACATATACGAGTGCATGCAGATTAGCAATTTTTTTTAGCGGCAATTTTTTATTAAGCATGGGAGCGTAGAGCAAAGCAAAGCAATCCCAAGCAAAGAAAGCAGAGTAGTCTTTGAGCAAGTAATTCTCCTTGAGATTTTCTGCAACCTAAAAAGGCAAGCGTCTTTTTTTTTGAAAAACAAAATGCGAATTTACACAAGAAAACAAAAACAATTATTTTTTATATACAATGATGAAATTATATCGACAATGATCTTAAAAAAACGAGAGCAGAAAGAAGAGTTTGAAATAAATATTCACAATAGGACTAGCAACTTAAAAGAAAGATATCAAGGAATCAAAAACAAACACAAACCCTAAAGCAGAGTAGTCTCTTTTTTTATTTTTATTTTTGAATAATGAAAACAAATCAAGTTGGTTTGAGAAACTAACCAACTCAAGATTTTTACAACACTACAATCTCCAAAAGCCATCGGGTAAAGCTTAAATAACACAAGCCCAATACAATTAAAGTCCTTCACAATTTAAAACAAAATGTACGTCAGCTAGCCCAACATCCGCTTGCTTATGCAAGTTCGCACCCTCTTCCTCCCAATTTACATAAACGTCACATGAGCTGAAATTTCATAGTAGAAAGAAATTAGGCATCCTCAAAATTAAACTGAAATTAAAAGTTCAAATTCTGAAAATTAAAAATTCTCGCAGGCAATTTGCTCAAGTGTAAAGGCGAATTTGTGGATCGGCTAAATCAAAATTCTGAAATTTGGGTACTTGCGTGAAATCTCAGTTGATTCCGATGGTTGAAGTTGACTGAAAACAGAGGAGAGGCATATGCGTGGTGTGATACTGGTTGTAAAGAGGATGGTATTATGGCAGAAGTTTGCTGTGGTGGTGTGAAGTGGTAAACGTGGTGTTGAATTTGAATGGTTGGTATGAGAATGTACAGGAGGTGTTGAATAAGTTTTGGTGAGATGTATGTAAGAGGAAGGAGATGATTGTAGAAGCAAGGAGTTTGTGAGGCAGAGAGAAAAAATGGAAACAAATGGTAACGTCCCAGAATTTCAACAACTAAACAAGGAATCAATTAAAGAATTAATTATCGATAATAATATTTATATCGATGGTTGGATTAGAAATTTAAAATCGAATGCATGGTTTTGTGTTTGAATTGAATTCAATATTTAATGGTGGGTTGGGAATCAAATATTTATATGGAAATTTGGATGTAGTATATGTATATTTGTGTGTATAAAGAAAATGAAATTTTACGTTTTAAAATAAAAATCGAATGGAGTTGTCGGTGGACAAACGAGATAAAAATCAGTAAACCGATAACTAACTTAAAAATAAATTATCATTGTACACAAACGAAATCAGATTACAATTAAGTTAATTTTATTGAATCTAGAACATTGAAACGAAAGGGTGCATATAATTTTTGACACATTTGGAGATCTTGTCGGTGATACAAATTAGACCGTTCCATGATAATTCACGGTAAAATTTATTATTTAATTTAATTCCACCAACCTTAGATAAACGAACGCCGACCTATGTTTGAAAACGCTCAAACCCTATACCTATTTGATATTACGTTGTGGTTGTCCCCAAACTTTTCCTTTATAAAATATCATCTCATTCCCATTTCTCTTCAGCTAAAAAAGGAAAATCGAAACCCTCCTCAATAAAAATGGTCGAAGCTAAATCCCTCTTTTCCCCAAATCTGTTCAGCAAAGAAAAGTTTGCCCTTTTTCCATTTTAATGGCCTCAAATTCGTATTGTCACCCCGCCCTTCTACGAGTACCGCTGATTGAAGATCCTCTGCTGCCATCGTCGAGTTCACCATCCTCCCTCCGTTCGATGACCACCGCTTCTTTTGCCATCGTAGAAGACCCCAACTTGCTGACTTTCAATTGCAGTCTGACAAAAACCAGATATCGCTCCACCACGTATCCGAAGCCACTCGCACCGTTGTGACCTTTCCGGCTACCTAAACCACTGATGCAAGTTGAGTGTCAACTCACTCACGATTAATTTTTTCTTCAAGTAAATTGACTTCAGTATAACCAAAATACATGATAGTAATGGCCGTATTGGTTATCATTTTATTTTGTTTATGGGGTTTGGCTGTTTCATTTTGGAATTGAGTATTCCTATTCACTATCATGGGCTGCCATGTATTGTGTTTATGCTGGCCTTCACGTACTATTGCCTGCTACCTTTATTATACTTGTTTCCCTCATGTATTATATGCCTGGCTACTCGTGACTTTTACCTGTAAGTATTTGATTAGTGACCTGTGTTTTTTCGAGAGTGTATGGAGATATGGGTATTGGAAGGCTCCATACTATCATATAATGTATACCCAAGTCCATTTCTATTTGCTCTCATATATTAAATACCTTGGCCACTTTGTATTAGTAGTCATTGAAACCTGGAACGTTCGGGTGTACCCTTTTTGTAAGAATGTCTGTGTCCATTCAAATCCAGCTGCAACTGTGCTTTGCATATTATAATCATATGTTGGACTAAATTTGCAACTCGCTATTTTTGGGAAAACTGGAATATTACTGTCTGAACTATTTAAGTTTTGTACCGTGTATTTTATGCTACTTGGACTCACCTGTTTCCAACTTTTGCAAAAGTGAAATTATGATTTTTGTTACCTAAAGCACCTGGTACCATTTCTTGCAAGCTTGAATTTTAAAATTTGATGTTACCTGAAATAATATTTCGTTATATAAACCATGATTTGATAGGAATAACGTGATTCTTAAAGTATATGTTATATGTTAGTCATGTTTATAGTTTTAAGCTGTTATATATTAGTAACCATATATATATATATATATATATATATATATATATATATATATATATAACCAAGTATATATGTGTCCCCTGCTTTTACAGTTTTTAGTTGTTAAATATTAGCAATGTTTCACTTATCTAAACTGCTTTCAGATTGAACTCCACTGCCCCCTTTTATATTTCGAAAAAATGTATTATTCAATATATATATATGGTTTTAAAGAAAAATTTCCATGCATAAATTCATTTAGCTGTTACAGTTTAAGTGTGAACTGTCTAAGTAATGGAATGACTCGTTTTGAGCACCTAGGATGCATTCAATAATAATTTTTAATGGATGAGAATTACTGAGAACAATGGAATCTTCTGTGTCACCCCAAAATTTCCTTTCCAAAATTAAATAAAATCAGATACTATACTTCATTTCTATGCACTTTGAATTTGTGCAAACTTACATTATCTCGGCCATACACTGGTTTTAACGATCTCTATTTCCCCGCTCGCATTTATTTCGCATTGTTAGTCTAAACTCGTTGATGTTGTTCATTGTCTTCCTGTTCCACATGAATGTTCACCTCAATTTTCTTTGGTACACATATTTTTCTTTTTTTTCTTTTTCTTGTCTTGCTGCCATGTACTACTTGGCCATGTACCTTGTATTGCTACTCTGTCTTAGGCATTTGTTGTTTGACTTTGCTTCACTATTTGCATCAATGTTCACCTGTGATAGTCTTGGTCTTGTTGCTTTTGCTTTTCCATGTAAATACGTTTCACATTCAATAAATGTTTTAAGATGCATATCTCCAACCAAAGAAGATAAATATATATATATTTTTTCTTTTCTTGATTTGCTTTAACATTACTGTTTCATGCATTAAGGCTCCAGTCTCTAAAGAGGGTAGAATGGAATCCATCGCTAATGGCTTACTTTCAGCTACTTTCTTTGCATAATATTTGTTACTTATTTCAAATGCAACAATTGAAAAATTCAAGTGTTAAAATGTTTGAGTTAAAGTGCAGTTGAACAACATGTTTGTTAGTTAATTAGTTTAAGTGAAATTCTATTGCTTGCGCTATGCTGTGCATGGTATTTGTTCCTTATATTAAATGCAGAATTAATATTAACTATTGATAGAAGTATACTTTACCAAATGTTTCAAAACACCGAGTACCACACGATAGTTCGTCTGCATTTAAGTCAAGCCAGATCCGATTAACATCACTGTGCCTCTCTATCGAGTCAACCTTGCCATCAAGAACCCGTAGGCAACGCCACAAAGTCTGGCATGGTGTTAGGGTCGGCAAAACAATGTCAAGGCCTATGTTGTAATGACCAATTTTGATATTTTGAAAGAATGATCAGTTAATTTCAAAGAATTCTCTATATATGAATTGAAGTCGTTGTTTGTCGATGCCATTCTATTTTGAGGCATGATGATTTTGAATAGGTGAGATATCTGAGTGATGTTTTTATTTGATGCCAGTTGATTCTTGAATTTTCTTCGCATAAGGTCACATTTACATTAGAGGAATAAGTTGACCTGCATGTCTTATTTGAAACTTGAAAGTGTGAAATTCACATGTATCTTGTCCCTAAACTTATTTGTTAGTATATTCTGACCTAAGGGAAATAAAGAACAACTTTTTGTCTTAGTTGAAATTTTGTGACATATGTGGCTTTATACCAAATTTATCCTGATGAATCACGTTGCTTTGTTTCTTATATCAAAGGTATTAAAGCCATGAATACTTGACATTGCGTCACATATTTGAAACCATGACTTCAAAACGAAATTTAGATTAACTATTTTAATTTCGGTTTCTACTGAAATTAATTTACTTGAACTATGATTTATTCCTGACTCGAGTATTTTATGTTCTTACATGGAACGCTCGGGTCAGACCCGAACACTACAGATCTAAAGACTACAGCTTGGAATTCGAAGACTGGCTGTAATAACACGGAAAATCCAAACCAATTTAAAAATTTTTATTTTGGCAATTTTAGTGAATTTTGAATACTTAAAATGAATTATTTTAAATAATAACGACGAGAAAAATATTTTGAATAGAATTAGAACGTATATATTTTTTTAATCGACGTTAGAATATAAATATTTATTTTAAATTATAAAAGGAATTGGAAACGGCGCGGTAGTTCGAAAATTCGATTTCAAATTTCAAATTTCAAATGAATGTGCAGGATTCAAAATAAACCGGATTTTAGCGAAACCAAAAATATTGGAATCTAATTGAGAATATCTTTCCAACGAATCCGAAAAATTGAAATTTCATAGCTGGAATAAAGAGTTATGCCTAGTTGAAAATTCAGAGTAGTCGCTATGGAGAATATAGCCCTTAAAAAATGGAAATTTTGCAAATGACCTCCGTTTTCAACGAAACCACTTTTGTTGGATCCGAGATGTCAAATTATTGCTAGATTCCAAAATTCATAATTTTTCAAATCAATATATGGGCGTGGCGAAGAAAAACATGTTTTGACAGTTTCGGTCAATTTGGATCGACCAGAAATTGGCCATTTTTCAAACGGTCTCCAAATTTGATGAAACTAGTTTTGTTAGAACCATATCGTCAATAAGAAGCTAGAAAATATTTTTCGGGAATTTTTAGAGTCCGTATGTGGCTCTGGTAAATTGAAATGTGCGTTCAAATTCAATATATAGATTTATATTTTGATTTTGACGGAAACTGATCAAAACAACGAATTAGCTAACGATACATATACCATTGTGTTCGGAATGAGGGTAATTAGCTATGGACGACAGGCGGTGGGTCTCGTTTGGAGGTTGAAATAAAAAGTTACTTTTTGAAATTAAAGATAATATATATATATAACCCCCTCTCCTTCTATCTTCTCAGTCAACCCCCTCCCGTTCAAAATAAATAAAAAAGAGAGGGGGAAAACCCATCGCGATCCATGCCCCCCCGATTCGTTCACCGCCGCCGCTTGAGAAGAGCCACCTCCGCGACGACCTTCTCCTCCTCCTCCACTCGATAACCCCCTCCACGTCCAATTCGAGACCCCCCCATGAGCCATCAACGACGCCGCTGCCAACCTGGGCCAACGACCGACACCCGCGACCTCCCCATCTGGCCCTCCTCCGCTTCGTGACGAGCAGCACCCCCCTCTCTCGGTCCAGAAAATATTACTGTAAGTTTTTTTTAATCTTTTCTCTTTCCTCCCTTGCCTTTCTTCGATTTAATTCTTAAATAAAATATAGGATCTCAGTTTTTAGAAAATACATGATTTCGGTTTATATGAAAGTATAATTATTTCGGTTTATATGAAAGTATAATTTATAGAGAAAGAAAAGTAAGATTTTTCTTTAAATGAAAATCTGATTCCTTTAATATAAAAATATGATTTTCATAGTTTGAAAGTATGATTATTATTGTCATAAAAATATAGATTTTTCATTAACAGAAAGATTTGATTTTTATATATGTAGCGAAATAAAAATCTGATTTTTATTATATATATGTTGAAATAAAAATGTAATTTTTATAATATGAACAACAACATAAAAATATGATTTTTATGTATGAAGTAATAGTATAAAAATGTGATTTTTAATAATCAACTGCGTGAAACAGATCTCGTTGAAAACGCGATGAAGATTTTCTATATATGAAGAGTCATGGCGTTTGCTTTAGCTTCTGGGTGAGAACTCCTCACTTTTATTTTATTTTCTAGTTAAAATGTATACTAGGATGCAGACGGTGCTTAACAGCACCCGACACCCGTCGTCCACAGACCATGGTTGACTTGTTTGTTTGATTGATGTGTTGTGTAAATTTATTGTTGTGATATGGAATGGAATAAAATATTTTATCGTTAAAAATATTTTATAGTTAAAAATATAATTTTTAACATGTATATGAATAAAATAAATATTTACAAACAAATCGGACAATTTGTTTATGTACACACATTTGACTGATATTGATTGGGACGATAAATTTTACACATCGCCCAACTGCACAAATTAAATTCATTATTTGTTGATTGAAACCCCACACGGGTATTGGGAAGATATATGACATACACTAGTCCCAATAATTAGCTGTATGTCGATCGATTGATTGACAGGCTGTTATAAGCATTGAATATTTATGTTTGATGCTTATGCAGTGTAGAATGCACTTTGAATGATGGTTGACTGTGTTTGATTGTTATTGTATACATGTGTGTATGAAATCCATGTAATCAAATTATATGGTAATTGACTGTGTCTGATTCCAGTTCAGAAAGAATATATATTTTAAAAATAACGATTATTTTAAAATGATGAATATTTTAAAATGATATTCAGAAAAGACTCAAAATATGATTTTGATGTCCGATTTGGGATGGACACGACGTATTTAAATATATAAAGTCGTGTTGATTAGATTCACGCCATTTTGACGTGAACGATATTTATATTGATTTTATTTATTTCTACAATGAATATAAAAAAAAGGAATTGATTTCAAAATATAATGTTTTGAAAATATTATCATTTATATATCGATGATATGGAATATTCAATTTTGATTTGAAATTGAATATGAAGTTGAAATCGTTTTGAAAACGAATTCCAAACAATTTATAAAATACGTTTTAAATGGAAATTGACGAAATATATATTATATATATAATATAATGGCCTGAATAGAATGCGCCACGCGGCGGTAGTTCGCGAATTTCGACCATTGACTTCGAACGGACATTACGGGAGATCCGACCATCGGATTCTCCTAAAACCAGAACCGGTGGGTTCGTATCGCAAAGAGCTTTCTAACGAATACAAGAAATTAGAAATCTAACGGTTGGATTTGGAATTATGTCCAAATCAAATTTGAAAAAGGTCGCTGTAAGTGCAGTTCGATGGCCGTTTATGGAAATCGACTGTACGGGCCTTGATAAAATTATTAAAAATATCAATAATTTGTGTAAAATCATAATAAATTGTTTGGGAAGAATTGTGATGAAAATTTTCATATTTGAAAAGATAAAAATAGATTTCTATCAAAATGAACTAGTTTTGAACTAGAATTATAATCCATTTATTTTTAAAATAAATAAATTGGATTTGAAATGGTTTTAAAGATAACCAGAATTTCCAATATTTGAATTGGAATGGATTTAAATCGAAATTATCTTTGGAATATTTCGATATTGAATTTCGTGATTATATAGATATTGTTATGGAAATTTGAAAGATATATTTATATCGTTATTTCCAATACGATATTTGTTGGTCGTAGAATTTGATATTGAATATAATCCGATATATTTTCTATTCAGAGCCTTGTATTTAATATCAAATGGGATTTGGGTTTGTCGTGAATGGTGCTCATTAACACTGTTCTTAAAACCAAGTTGAGAAAAAGGTTAAATCTTTTTATTTAGATTTAATTAAGTATACCAATTAAATGATATTTAATTGGAATTGAATTGGAATTGATTTTTGGGCTTATCGTGAACGGTGTTTTAAACAACACTTGTTCTTTTACCCGATAATTAATGGAATGTGAATTGGGTTTGTTGTGAACTGTGTTTTAACGACATTCGTTCTTTAACCCGATTTACAGTGAAATGTGATTTGGAATTTATAATATTTTGTTAAGATTTAAAAGAGATTTTTCCAAAGTAAAGTTTTTCCAATTCAATAAAATAAATTGGAATGGAATGGAATTCGATTTGGTAATAATCGAGGTGAGCTTCTATAGAGGAAGACTGTTAATATATATGGAATTTAAAAGGCCTTTCCATTATTCCATTTATATTATTGGATGGATATGGAAGTTCATATCGATTATATATATTGATCTGTTTTCTGTGAAGATTCCATTGTTAATGGAATGAGATTTTGGGTTTTATCGTGAACTATGTTTTAAATGACATTAGTTCTTTAACCCCATTAAAGATAAGATTTATTTCTTAACTTTGAATAATCATTAAGTAATGATTTTTGGAAATTAAAACTGAATTAGACTTTTAATGAATCTTTAAATAGATTGAAAAGTGAATTTGATAACTAAAATGATCAAATTCAAGAAATGATCGAGAATGGAGTATCACCAGTTTTGCTCCAAGCGATAGTTAAATCTTTAATTAGATTTGAACGTGAAATGGTAATTGAATTTACCGATAACTACGTGGTGTTAGATACGAAGTATTACCAGTTTTACTTCATGAGATGAATAGGTTGGGGTTAAGAAATTTAACAAATGATTACTTCGGTAAGGTTTGCTAATCCCGACTAGTTTGGATAAACCATAATTTGGTTTGAATTGATATTCAAAGGAAGATTAAAGAATAAATTTAAAGAATTTATCTTTGATAAAATTAATGGGAACCTTTCCCAAAAGATAATAATATTTGAATAAAGAAATGTTCTGGATTGGGATAAGGCGTATGTTGTGTTTTTATAGCACTTGTTTATTATATACGCGAGTTATTCGGAAAGACCGCTTTATCCCATTCTGAATAACTGATTCGACGATATGTTGAGGATTAAGATGGTGGTTGAAGATCGGAGGTCTTCACATCATTTGGATAATTGCTAATGATCTTGATTGGGTTGTACACCCAAGAGGAGGGAATAAGTTGGTGATCGTCCAGACGTACTTGGAGATCGATGGATATGCAATTAATAAGGTTCCTCCGGTTTCGTTCAGGCCTAGAACGAACTTGTAAATGGATGTGTGTCTGACATTGGATTTCATTCTGTGTGATTGATATACATCCGTTGCATAGCGTGAATTTCCTGTGTGGCATGCTGAGATGCAAATGATCAAGGCTTCTGTTGAAAAGCAGAGTCTTGTGGTTAATGATCAAAGCACGGCCTTTGTGGCGTAGCTTTGTGTAGCGTTAATTCGCGAGCCTCACACCCCGGTGTGAACCAGAAATAGGAGAGGACATCAGGGAGGGCATGCGTTTCCTTCTAGCTAGGAGTGGTGTCAGTGTTTTGCATGCCCTGGCATTTGACTTATGTGGATGATGGATAGCGAGGCGCCTCGGTTATATCGGTCGATCCAGGACTGATGAAGTCATTTGGCTCATTGACGCCTTATAGTGCAAGGAAACACAGTGTTCAGGCATTTTAATCCACATCGAGTGGACCGACCCTGACGATCCAAGGGCCCACCTGAGTCTGGGTCCTGAGACACGGGCTAGAGCATCTCGAAACAGTAAGGACGATCCCTTTCCTTGGTTCACAGATGGAAATCCAACTTCCAATACGAGACATTTGCAGTTTTGATTGTAGAGCCTAGTATTGGCGACATGATATATGGTATCCATGCCGTCTAGGATTGATACATTTATATTTGAAGTTGTTTTATACACTATGCACTTATAATAGTATCAAATGATTTGTTTTAACGTACCAAGCATGTTTGGCTATTATAAGGTAAAACCCTATCCCTCGGCAATGCGTTGCATTATGTGATGGGACCTGGGTCTTATAATAGCTTCATTTTTCCAAAAAGCATTGCGTCGTTTTGTTATATGCACTGGTATTCTTGGGAGGAAACCCGTTCCGTGTTATACGGCGTGGTCCCTTGATATATCTGATTTAAAATAAAGTTTTAAATAACTGTTTTAGTTCTCACACTAGTCACATGACTGACCTGGAGTTTATTGTTTTAACCTAAACTCTGGGTGCCCCTATTTTCCACACGGATAGCTTGCAGTTTTGGTTTTGCAGATTTATATTCACAGGATCCTGGTTTACAGTTGGAATGATATTCGGAAAGCTCTTTAACCATTTATCTCTTTCAGTTGTGTTTTGTATTATTTTCCGCTGCAGTAATGTATTTAAATCTCTGTTATTTTCTGATGTATAATATTTATTCATACTCTGTATATTCTTGAATTCTGATGAAATTGTTGTAATAAGCAATGAAATGTTCTTCTGTTTGTGTTCTGATTCGTCTTGTTCTCAACTCAATCTGTGTTTTCCTTCACGGGGAAGTTCGGGTCGTGTCAGTTTGGTATCAGAGCTTTGGTTTACAAAGCTCGGAGAACAAGACACATTAGAACCAAACGAAAGAATTCATCAGAGATTGGATTAGTAATATCCAATAGGAATGACTCATTAGAGATAGGATCAGTAGTATCCTAGAACGAGTGTGAAGAGTGTATTTTTAAAAATAAAGATGAAAACCATTTTCGTTTTGAAAATTTAAAATCTGTTATACATATTTGAATATTATTTTTATATCGATTTGGACAATCGAGTATATAGAAATTTTGAATATACGTCTGATCCACGTGTATATGAAGCCCCGGATATACTGGGTAGATATAGAATCACACTCTAGTCGTTCGGACATGATTCTGATGATTGACGCGTCATCATCATAATTTATTTTCGTGTTTCGAAAGTAAGATTTCTATATATTTTCAATTGACTGGTGTGAGAACAAAAATTAGATAGGGCTTATTGTTGTGAATAGGCATCAAAAACATGATTTTCTGTACATGTATCAAAATTATGAATTTGAAACTTAAATCAACTAATTCATTGATGGTTGTGTTGTATGTTTATTTATTTAAACCATTATGTGAAAGAAAGGTAAATTTAGGCCAAATTGTATCAAATGTTGAACTGAATTGAAAATTGTTTGGAAATGCATATATGTACATGTGTATACATTGAACAGGTCATTGCAAAGAGGCTAGAGTAGAAGAATAAAATTGTTTGTCCGACAAATAGGTACATGTTTATTGTATTTCTTGGGATTTTTGATGATTTTATGAGCCGATTGGCTAGCCGCTTGGCTGTTTCTTTTTTTGAAAATTTAGGGTGTTAGCCAAATTTTTGAAGAATTGGAAAGTTCTTAGAAACTGAAAGTTGAAGAACTTAGGCCACAGTGAAAATAATAAAAGTTGTGTTGGTTTGTAAAACAACTTTCAGCTCCGTTCCTTTTCGAGGACGAAAAGACTTTAAGTGGGGGAGATTGTAATAACCCGGAAAATCCGAACCAATTTAAAATTTTAATTTTGGCAATTTTAGTGAATTTTGAATATTTAAATTGAATTATTTTAAATAATAACGACGATAAAAATATTTTGAATAGAATTAGAACGTATATTTTTTTTTGAATCGACGTTAGAATATAAATATTTATTTTAAATTATAAAAGGAATTGGAAATGGTGCGGTAGTTTGAAAATTCGATTTCAAATTTCAAATGAATGTACAAGATTCAAATTAAACCGGATTTTAGCGAAACCAAAAATATTGGAATCTAATTGAGAATATCTTTCAAACGAATCCGAAAAATTGAAATTTCATAGCGGGAATAAAGAGTTATGCCCAGTTGAAAATTCAGAGTAGTTGCTAGGGAAAATATAGCCCTTAAAAAATGAAAATTTTGCAAATGACCTCCGTTTTCGACGAAACCACTTTTGTTGGATCCAGGATGTCAAATTATTGCTAGATTCCAAAATTCATAATTTTTCGAATCAATATGTGAGCGTGGTGAAGAAAAATGTGTTTTGACAGTTTTAGTCAAGTGAAAATAAGGGTCACATCCTTATAATTAATCCTAATTAAGCTCACATCCTCCCCTGTGAAAAAGTTTAAATTACATCCTTAATTTTAAACTAACCGCGTATTTGTGACTAATTTGCCCAATTTCTATATTTCGGCTGAACACACGGATTTCACTACAACCGGGTTTTTTTTCCTTTAATTATTCTTAAATTACTCCTTAATTAATGGCAAATTAGAAGATCTTGTGATTAATTCTGAGGATATTTCATGATTTAGTTTTCTTCCAAAATATAATCCTGCTAATGGCGGCTGCATTTTGTTTTCGAGGTTCCATTCGTGTCCAGTACATATTGAAATTGGTTTGCAATTTTTCAACTGATCTTTTACATTGAACGATTGTGCTTGAAATGGCTTCATCTTCCTTCAGGTAAAATATGCGGTTTTTTTTTCTAGTTTTCATTCTTCGATCCGTATTGGTTGATTTAGTAGATTTTATTGACGGAATTGTCTAGTGTTATTGATGTGTAATTTAAATAATTTATAAAGTTTCATTTTTTTTTGATGAATTTACAGTATTGTAATTTAATCTTGCAAATTTGTAGTTCAACTGTTGTACGTACATGTATAAAAGTATGCATATATAGTATATATGAGCATATATAAATGCAAATATTGGTATATTATGCCTGTTTGGATGTACTCAGCAAATTTGTGTGCAAGTATGTAAATTTTATGTTTTTAACTATGCAAATTACTGAAATTAATTTTTTTCCTCGGTCTGCCTGTTTATTAGTTCAATGATTCTATTACTTTTGGGTTAATTTATGCATAATATATGTGTTCATGTTTTCTTTAAATTTCAAAATTTTCAAAATATATGTATCTTTTGTAGATATATATACACTTATTACTGTTTATTGCATCTTAGTCTGCATTTAACTATATTCCTACATTTTTTGCTACTAATTTTATTTGGCTACTGATGATTTTACTGATTAATTTTTATTTTTTCCTCCAGTTGTCCTTCAAACATTGGTGTGTTGGTGCTACTCAAGTATGAGAATGATAGTTTTTCTATTCGTCTCTATTTGGACAGTACAGTTGATACCGTTATAGATGCTGTTTGTGGTAAATGGATTGAATTAAGTCCGTTGTCATTGGGTTTGTATCACATTAGAGATGGTTTGAAAAGAAATATAGAAAATAATTCTGATCTTCATTCCATTCTTTTATTGGCTGCACATTATCGTGAAGATTACTTGGTTTTTTTGTCGACGTTAATCGAAGTAATTCTTCTGTTGCTCCTGATAGCAATTCATCTTTAGTTTGTGATTCATCTTTTGGTAGTAGTAGTGAGTCAAACAACCAGTTTAAGCAATTGTTGAAAACTGATTTGAATCAATCAGTTTTCTCCGGTGTTGGTCAATAATTTAAAGGAGGTGTCACTGAGTTTAGACTTTATTTGATGATGTATAGCATGAAAACTGGATATAAGCTTAATTTGCTTAAGAATGATAAAGAAAGAGTTACTGCTGTTTGCTCCAAAAAAAATTGTTCTTTCAGGATTCATGCTTCGCTCAAGTTTAATCTGCCAAGATATTTTGTTGTAAAGAGGTTACAACCGGAACATAATTGTGGTGCTGGAATTCATGATATAAACAATCCCGTTATATCCAGTAAATTGATTAAACATTTGGTTTATGACCATATTCATGCAAATCCTTTGATGAAAACAAAGGACATTATTAACTTGTTTCAAACTGAGTACAATGTCATATTGAAGTATTATTATGCTTATAGTGGAAAGAGATTGGCATTAGATGATTTACATGGTAGCGACGTAATGTCCTACCATCATTTGCAGTCTTTTTGTGATGCAGTTCTTTATACTAATCCTGGAAATACAGTTGTTTTGGAGTGCAATGATTCTACCCGTCAATTCGAGAGGGTATTTATTGGATTTGAGGCCTGTGCGTTTGGATTTCAATTTTGTCGACCACTAATTTTTGTTGATGCTACGTTTATGAAGGGAAGAGCTCAAGGGTGTTTAATGGCTGCTACTGGTAAAAATGGAAATGAAGGTATTTTTTTAAAAGTTTATTTTCCCTTGTTCTTCTGTCAGTAATCTTAAATTTTAACAATTTTAATTAATGTTTGTTTGAAACTGTACATCTACATATGCTATTATTTATAATAGTTGCATCCATTTATGATATTATTCTGAACATACGAATAGTACTACGCTTCTTCAGTTTCAGAAATGCGTAAAATACAGTAAAATTAATTAACATAAGAGTACAATTATTTCAGTTTTTTTGACTACTCATACAAATAGTCGAAAATCTTTCACATTCATATGCAATTTATATAAATATTTGCATTCTGTCATGCAATTATTCTGTCTGTACGCTGTTCAAGCTAATGTTATTTTTATTATCAAATACAAATGAAATTATTTTTAAAACCTGCATCAAATTGTGAATTTTTTTATTACTTATGTACCATTGGAAAACAAAATTTATGCATTTTTTCAACAAAAATGTACTGTCACATATAACATCTACTATATTATTTTCTAATCAATTTCCCACATTCATCCTTTTTTTAAAATAAATATTCCTGTTCCTTATTACAGTATTAAACAATTTTTTTAAAAAACAGGTTTTTTCCCTATAGCAATTGCAATTGTATCTGGCGAAGATGAAGCTAATTGGATTTGGTTTTGTGAACAACTAAGAGAGTTTCTTAAAGAAGATTCTAGAAGCTATGTTTTCATATCTGACCGTCATCCAGGTATCCTTGTTGCTATTCCACGGGTGTTTCCAAATTCATTCCATGGATCCTGCTTTTATCATTTGACCAACAATTTAAAAGTTGCTTTAAAATCGCATTTTTCAAAAACAAATAAAAGGATGTTGCTGGATTCGTTCTCAAGAATTGCTTATGCATATAATTTGTCTAATTTCAGTGCTGCTTTGAAGAATTTTAGAGATGTAGGTGGATCGACTGCAACAAACTTTTTGAATGGAATTCCATTTGAGAAATTTACTAACGTATTCTTCCCTGGTTGTCGTTACGGTGAAATGTTTTCAAATTGTTCACAAAGTTTTGATAAGTGGATTCCGTAAGAACGACATTTACCCATCACTGCTTGTTTAGATAAAATTAGAATGAAGTTAATGAAGCTCATGTCTGATCGTCGTGAAGTAGCTTCTACTTGGAATAGCGTTTTATGTCCTGCTATTGAAACTAGATTAAGAAGTCTACATTTGGAAGGTGCGTCTTGGTTTGTTATCAAATCAAGTGAGTATAAATTTGAAGTTCGTTCTCCTGTACATCAATTTGTTGATTTATACAATCGAGTTTGTACATGTAATGTGTGGCAAATTAGCGGTTTTTCCTTGCGCTCATGGCGTCAGAAGTATTTTAAGCTGTGAAACCTTGTCTGTGTACGACTACATTGAATCTTATTTCAAAGTTGGACATTTTCAGCTCGCCTATTCACATCCTATTAATCCTGTCGTAAATTATATGGGTGAAGACGTGGCTGTTGAAGATGCAATTATAGCTCCTCCAAAAGGTAGAATAATGCCTGGTCGTCCATCCTCTTCTAAAAGGTTAAAATCAGCCGGTGAATTTACAAAGACTACAAGATGTGGTGTGTGCAAGAAGCTTGGTCATAACAAAAGGACTTGTTCTTCAATAGCAAACTATTTTTTTTCCGTTTTGAACAAATAAATGTAATCTTTGTTCAACTGAATAATGTTCTGAACAATTATGTTCAACTTTGCTTTATTTCATTATATTTGATGTTTATTCTGGTGTATTATCGTTTATTTCATTACATTACTACTGTTTCTATTGTTATTCAATTTACATGAATATTAATATGCAATTATTTCATTTATCTGCATATAAATATGCACTTATTCACTTTATTTCAATAATTAACCACCGCTGTATATGACCCATACTGCTATTGTTTAAATAGCTTATTTCTATGCAATTATTTCTTATACTTGCATACATGTACGAACTTATATTGATTATTTAGATAACCATGCGTATTTTTTCACTTATGCATAAATGTACTAAGTAATTCTGATTTGTTGCATCTACGTATGACAACATGTACATCACAACATAATGTATTCCACTATTATATTCTATTGCATAAATATATGCAAATATTCTTATTAATTGGTTGTACATATGCAATTGTTCAATCCGTAGATGTATTCTTTTATATCTTTTAATTCTTGTTTCATTTTACAAACATGTACTATACTTACGTACGCTTTTTTAAATCATGTGTTACACTAATTAACATTTGCTTTATATTGGTAACATCAATTGTTGTACTGATTTTACAATTATTTGCGCTACATATTTCAACTTTTTTAAAAAGCATACATATTTCAATGCTTGTATGTAATATATGTTCAATGAACATATTATTTACCTCATTCCTCTATATGTTCGTACATAAAAAAACTATCTTACAAGTGCATAGATTTTCGTATTTCATTTACTTAAACAATAATGTGCATAGTTGAACAACAGTTGCACTAAAGTATGCAAGTATTACGAATAATTGCATATAGGGAAATAACAAATTATAAACAACTACATTTCATTCACAAATTTTAAAATACTTCATTCGAAACATAAAATCTTCCACCATTCCATCTAGCACAGAAAAAAACAATGTCACCGTAGTTCCACTACATAAAACCGCTACTAATATATATACATCATCAATTATCAAATTTATACTATCTTTTTCACTGATGACAGAAAAAATTTATGTGTCAAGTTTTCGATTGGATCCCAACTGTGCGGTTTACAATTTAGAATCTTGTACGCAAGACTAGCTCTTTAAAGATACATTGCTTGTGGTTTGTAAATTTCATCCCCTGCATCTAATTCCATGTTCTCAGATCTCTGCTTGATAAAATTCATTACAAACATTGCGCATTCAACACTGCAAAAACATAAAAAAATAAAAGGTTATTTACAGTTATTTTTTATTTTTAAAAGAACTATTTTCTACTATACGCACATATAATTGTATTAACTTTAAAGAAACACACTGTAGTATGACGTATATCTAAATCTTTTTACTTACGTCTGTCCTTGCTTAGGGCAATTAGCAAATTCAATATCCTTGTGTTCCACATAATTCTTCCCCAGCATTTTTTTCACAAATGCATATACGTACTTTCTCTGTTCAACACATCAAGCAATTAGTTAATATTATTACTGAAATATTTAATATGCTTATCTACACACATACCATTTTATCCGCTATTTTCTGGTGTTCTCCACCATCACGTCTTGGTTTATTTGAATCATAATGTATCCATCTTCTCTCTTCTTTTTCAAACTCTAACAGTGAAAAATGATTTCCATGGTGTATAGGGATGAATATTTTTTTACAAGACTTATACTCTTCCATCACTGGAATATCAACTAATTTTTTAACTTGTCGCATTGACTTCATATTAAGAAAATGCTGTAAATGATCAAATTCAGCGAAAAGTTAATAATTGGTCTCACTGAATTTATATTGCAAAAAAAAAAAAAAAAACTTACAGAAGCTATAGTTTTCAAGCATAGAATTTCTGGGTGTTCCTTCCGCAGTTCATATGCAAACCAGTCGATAATCTATTAAAACAAGTATTATTTACTACTTTCTTTTGTAATTAGTCAAACTATAACACTATTTGTTTCCTGTTATACCTGTGCGTCAATAAAATAGCCACGTTTCAAATCTGCCCAAACAGTTCCAACTATGATAATGTCTTCATTCCCATTTAGGTAAGCGCTTTTCCTGTTATTTAACAAATTTAATGAAATTAACAAACATTGGATGTTGTTCTACTTCTGTGTCAAAGTACTACTGCTTACTTGAATATGCGTGTGTGTATATATATATATATATATATATATATATGCAACTATGTACAAAACTTGCATATATTTATGCCATTATACATATTAATCTAAATAAAATCGCCACTGAAGCTACAAGCTTGATTTTAAGTATACATGTTTTCTAAATTCATTTTTCAAGTATTACAAATACTGAAATTTTTTACTGCACCAAAATAATATTTCATTGCAAAATATTACTACCTAATTACAACTGCATAATAAACTTATCTTAGTCCAGTCACTAAAACGAACTCTTCCATTTGCTTAATCTGATGCTCCTCCAACTGCCTGACATTATTCAACTTTCTAATATTCAGCTTGGTACCCATTTGAGTTTCTTCACTTTTTGGAACATTTTCAACGTTCTCCACCACCACAGTCTCCATTTCTTTCAGTTTCAGTTTTCCTTCATCTGAAATTAATAATAAATTTACACAAACTATAGTTAACTAACATATAAATTTGAAACATTTTTAAACTCATAAATAAATATTATTTTTAACCATTCTTTCTTTTTAAAGACCGAAGTTCCCACTTCTTTCCCTCTATCTTCTTGTGACATGTAATACGTTTTTGGTCTTTGCCACATACATTATCCTGCTGTTGTTCTGTCCTCACCTCTTTTTTATCTTCAACACCTACAGCAACAATATCATCATCCTTTATCTTATTGTTATCTACTTAAACAAACTTAGCACCATTAGTATATAAATATGTGTTATTAAAGACGCATAAATAATAAATAATTGCAAACAAGCATGAATTTATTCAGACCAGTCTCAATTACACGTGAGTAAATTCAAATAATCATGTGACTATCTGAATAATTGGTCATACATGAGATAATAATCTACGTAGAATAATAAAACAAGCCCAAATATTTAAATATCTACGCAAAACATTCATTTCAAGTTAACAACCCAGCAAATACATGTATTTGGAAAAACCAGTTAACACCTTACCAGAAAAAACATACACAAACGAGTGCATTTCCTTTGTAACTAATTATTGTTTTTCATACTTTTTCATGTAAGTAATATTAGCATCAGCAATTGTTAATTTTTAAAATGAACATAAAATAAACTCATACATATTTTGAATATATTTTTAATTTATTTTGGTGATAATTTGTATAAATTTATAATTTCATAAATTACCTTTTATAAGTTCTTCCCTTCTCATTTCTTTCCCTTTTTCCCATGCTACCTCATCTACCACTGTATTGTCTTCTGCATTTTTAACTTCTTCTTCTTTCTCAACCTCTGATGTATTTTCTTTGTTACCTCCATCATTATCATCAAATTTGTTGTCTTTATCCTGAACTTTGTCCTGATCTTCTCCATTCACTATCCCCAAATTTTCATCATGCACTATTCTCTCATCTGTTCATAAAAATTTACTGTCATTCATAATTTTAAATATATGCATACAATACTTAAATAATTTCACTTATTTGAACACTATCATGCAATTATTCACAGTCTAATAACAATGGGCACCACACAAGTCTAAATATGTGCATACATGCATACTATATTTTAAATTAATTGCATAATATTCTGCTAATTTTTCTCTTGTCAAACAATTTACTACTTTAATCAATTTCTGCAATTTTATTCATATATCCATGCAATACATATTTTAATATTCAGTCTTACATGCAGTAATTATTATTACAGTATTACCTTTCTCCAACTCTGAATTTACACCTTCTGGTACCTCTACATTGACCATCTGCTCTTTTTCCGGGTCGTGTACCTTTGTGGTTTGCTCCTTTGGTTGCCCACCCAACTTAGTTTGTTTCTTCTCAGGATCTACCAACAACTGTAAAACAAATTTCTCCTTGACCATCTCTTTCTTCCCTTTTTGGTGTTCATTTTTTTTAAACACTTCTCTTCATTATCTTTTTTCTGCTCCTCATGTTCTTCACTCCCACTGTCAGTCCGCTCACTATCGTCACATACGTTGATTTCATCATGATCTTGTGCATCATCTTTTGCATTATCGTCCTTTTCCTCATCATCTACATCCATCTCGTCTACATCATCTTCTAATTGTTGCTGCTGCTCCTCAGTATCGGCTGATGACGTTTCAGCCTCAATTTTATTAATTCTTTTTTTCAACCTCGAAATCTCCTCTTTCAACTTCCTATTCTCTAACTTTAATTGAGCAATCATTTTTTTGTACTTTTTTTCTGTTTTATTAAACACTGCTTGATACTCAGCATCCTTCTCAACAGATTGTTTAAGCGACTTCACATCTTTTTCCTATTTATCCTACAAAACCAAATCAACAAGTAACATTTAATCCAACACTTGAATATTTGCATACATGGTTACAATAATGTTAATTTTTTTACTAAAATCATGAAATTATTCTACATCAAGTTCATTACGATTTCCCAATATATGCATATTGTTTTACAAATAGATGAAATATCATCATGTAATTATGTTACTATTTCACACACTTTTAAAAAATTAACTAAAAAATATTTGTAAGTAATTTCACATAAATACTGACTTCTTCTACAAAACTTTCACCCTTATACGATTGTTTTTTAAACATGCCTACAGCAAGAAAATATACCAATTATATGTATATATATACAAACATAAATACTTTTTAACATCATACATAACTAAAACTATTCTTATACTTATAGTACTCATTAATAACTCAAAAAGAGAGTAAGGATCTTACAATGTTGAAAGTGACATTCAATAGCATTGCTGGCTTTAACAATGTGATATCCCATTTACCAGCCAATGGGTATAACGAGCTGTTGTACACTTCCTTTGATGTTTTTAGTACATATGTTTCTTCACATATCCACCACTACATAAAAAAAATTTATTAAAATAAACAATAAAAAAACTCATAATTAAATACTAAATTAATAAAACTTACCAAGAGTAGCGTCACGCAAGCATTAATCTTTCGTGGGGTTTGATACTTGTCAATTTGGTGTAATATATGGTTATGAAGGGTTTTAGGCCATGATATTGTCATCAACTTCTTGCTGCATACACAATACGGTACTATCGTCCAAGGTAATGTGTAGTTTGCATTGGACACAAGGAACGTGGCTGCAAGATATAGAAACACAAGCTTTACAGTATCAAAACATTCTTCTTCAGACCTTCCATTTATTATACTGAAAATTTCTCTCTCAATATTCCTTTTGTTAATAGCCACTTCATTCTTAAAGTGTCTTTCTACAAATGACTTAAACTCCTCATCCTCCTTATCCTCCTTCTTTAAATGACCACTTGTTTTTATCATCTCGCCTTCAACTGGATCATTTAACAGCTTTTTAATATCTTCCTCTTCGAATGTTACTATTAAGTCTCCAAACTGAAAATATTTCAAATGCTTCTTATAACTTTTGATTATAATATCCAAAGTGATAGAATTTTTAGTTGTCTCCGATGAAGAAATTACACCATCAAATATCATATCTATAAAATTTCCTAGAGGAATTTTTGCAAGTAAGAAGCTGTGCTGACCAGTAAATAATCCTTCCTCCTTAATTCTGTCGACCAAATCTATGAACGATTTCAAATTATTCCTGTACACTTCTTCCTTTTTTACTCCTCTACCTACTTCAGCAATTTTTCTTTTCTTCGTTACCTGTACAGATGATTTTGCTTGTTCAGTTGTTACTAACGCCATTTCTGCAATCCCAACACCATCTTTATTTTCTTCAACATTTTGTTTCTGTAATAAAAAATAAAAACAATTTGTTGTAACATTAAATAAAGTCACTCAGTTATAACAAAATAGTTGACGACTACACAATTTCTACAGCAATTCTGTATAAATAAATATTAATTATACACATCCAATACATAATTGTAGAGTCTAATGCAACAATACTACTTATCTCATATTTAATTGCACATATTGATGCAACAATACATTGATTGTTGCACAAATGTAAGAAAACCAATTTTAAACCTGCATACACAAATAAAACAATAAAATTTAACTGCAAACATTGAAGGAACTAAATGCACATAGTTGCACACTTATATGAAACTATTCATATTAACCACACACAAGAATGAAACAATTAAATTTGACTGCATGCGCTTATTAACATGCTAATATTTGCATACTTTACTGAAAAAGTTATGTTACACTGCATACACTGATGCAACTATATGTTGATAGTTGCACATTCGAATGAAATATTTAAAAATTTACTACATATCTTACTGCAACAATCTGTTTTAAATCTCCACAATTGTACGTAATATTTCTAATTATTTTCATTCACTAATCATACATTTCTACAAAAAAAGTATTTCAAATATATTTAATTCCAAATAAATCAACAAAACACAACTATAATTTTAATATCAACACAAAAACACATTCTAAAATGTGCACACGCAATCAAACATAATATGTTTAGTTACAAAAATATATATAACATTCTACTTGTATATGCACACTTTTATGCAACATTAAGAAATAAGTGCATACAATTTTGTCATAAAACTTCGACCATCGTACAACTATCTTAAAAAATGTGGCTACAGTTCATTCATTAATGTCCTTTATATATTACAGCTGCACAAAAGAATACAACAATTCTATCTAATTTCGTCCAAAAATGCAAGATTTTGATTACCTACCATTTCAATTAATTTGAATACTAAACCTTTCTAATATATCTAACGGACCCATTTAACTATTCTACAAACAAACATTACGAAATACATATGACTAAAAAATATGCACGTATAATTGTACATGAACTTCTTACATGCATATAATTTTAAAATAATTTCAAAAACATGCATAGTTCTATGAATTTTTTTCTCCTTTATTCAACTGATGAGGTGTTAACTAATTTTTCACATTTTTCAAAAATCAGTTATTTTTCGCCTTGACTCCGACAACAATTCATGCATTCTTAACTACTGCAAATACGTTTCTAGATTATACAAACACTATCTTGCACTCCTTCAATAAATCTTATTAGCTACATACAATCACGAAATATTTTTAAATCTTTCATACAATTATGCATATTTCCGTAGAAAATAACTCAACATCAAGAAAAAATATGACTTATATCAAACATAAACAAAATGCACAGTTGCATGCACTGATTCACAAGGACTGCAGATAATTTGTCCACAATACGTAAATCAAGAATCTGCGTATAATACTACATCTACAAATGCAACTTTTCAACTTATGTTCTTGTAAAACTGCACATATTTAAACTATTTGGACCCAAATACGACGTTATTTACAATCCATTCATAGTACAGCTCTTTATTTCGACCTCATACCTTATCCTTTAAAAACTACAGAAATATTTGCACAATACGAACAAAAGATTGGAATGCGAAATGACACAAGAAGATTTATACCTTTTTCCTCGCCATATCGAATAGATTGAAGAAGACGACAGAGAATAGGAGCAAAAAACTGCAAGATCTCGATCAAATTGATGATGGCCACCTCTTGATTTTAACAGAAATATTTCTAGGGTTTTGGAGAACCGAGGATTTAGGGTTAAGCGAAATTAATGGAGCGGCTTGACTTACTAAATGACCACAACTCGTTTTCGTTTGTGTTTAAATTGAACGTAAGGGTAAAACTGGTATTATTTTAGAGCAGTTTCAAAAATAGGGATGTTTTTTACAATATTTTTATCACCGGATTTTTTTAACATTTAGAAACTTAATAGGGACCTGTAAAAAACACACCCTTTATGTGAAAGAAAGGTAAATTTAGGCCAAATTGTATCAAATGTTGAACTGAATTGAAAATTGTTTGGAAATGCATATATGTACATGTGTATACATTGAACAGGTCATTGCAAAGAGGCTAGAGCAGAAGAATAAAATTGTTTGCCAGACAAATAGGTACATGTTTATTGTATTTCTTGGGATTTTTGATGATTTTATGAGCCGATTGGCTGTTTCTTTTTTTTGGATTGGAAAGGCCTGTATGGCAATTTTGGGATTTTCCCAGTGCTCCCGTGCAGGGGAGGTTATGGCGATTTTTTTTGAAAATTTAGGGTGTTAGCCAAATTTTTGAAGAATTGGAAAGTTCTTGGAAACTGAAAAGTTGAAGAACTTAGGCCATAGTGAAAATAATGAAAGTTGTGTTGGTTTGTAAAACAACTTTCAGCTCCGTTCCTTTTCGAGGACGAAAAGATTTTAAGTGGGGGAGATTGTAATAATCCGGAAAATCCGAACCAATTTAAAAATTTTATTTTGGCAATTTTAGTGAATTTTGAATATTTAAAATGAATTATTTTAAATAATAACGACGATAAAAATATTTTGAATAGAATTAGAACGTATATTTTTTTTTGAATCGACGTTAGAATATAAATATTTATTTTAAATTATAAAAGGAATTGGAAATGGCGCGATAGTTTGAAAATTCGATTTCAAATTTCAAATAAATGTACAAGATTCAAATTAAACCGGATTTTAGCGAAACCAAAAATATTGGAATCTAATTGAGAATATCTTTCCAACGAATCCGAAAAATTGAAATTTCATAGCGGGAATAAAGAGTTATGCCCAGTTGAAAATTCAGAGTAGTCGCTATGGAAAATATAGCCCTTAAAAAATGGAAATTTTGCAAATGACCTCCATTTTCGACGAAACCACTTTTGTTGGATCCGGAATGTCAAATTATTGCTAGATTCCAAAATTCATAATTTTTCGAATCAATATGTGAGCGTGGCGAAGAAAAACGTGTTTTGACAGTTTTAGTCAATTTGGATCGACCAGAAATTGGCCATTTTTCAAATGGTCTCCAAATTTGACAAAACTAGTTTTGTTAGAACCATATCGTCAATACGAAGCTAGAAAATATTTTTCGGGAATTTTTTGAGTCTGTATGTGGCTCTGGTAAATTGAAATGCGCGTTCAAATTTAATATATAGATTTATATTTTGATTTTGATGGAAACTGATCGAAACGATCGAATCAGCTTACGATACATATCCCATTGTTTTCAGAATGGGGGTAATTAGCTATGGATGACAGGCGGTGGGTCTCGTTTGGAGGTTGAAATAAAAAGTTACTTTTTGAAATTAATAATAATAATAATAATATATATATATATAATTAACCCCCCTCTCCTTCTATCTTCTCAGTCAACCCCCTCCCGTTCAAAACAAATTATAAAAAGAGAGGGAAAACCCATCGCAATCCACGCCCCCCAAATCCGTTCACCGCCGCCGGTTGAGAAGAGCCACCTCCGCGACGACCTCCTCCTCCCCTTCCCCCCCTCCTCCGCTCAATAACCCCCTCTACGTCCAATTCGAGATCGCGCCCCCCCCTACAACGAGCCATCAACGACGCTGCCGCCACCCTGGGCCAACGACCGACACACTCGACCTCCCCCTCTGACCCTCCTCCGCTTCGTGATGAGCAGCACCCCCTCCCTCGGTCAAGAAAATATTACTGTAAGTTTTTTTATCTTTTCTCTTTCCTCCCTTGCCTTTCTTTGATTTAATTCTTAAAGAAAATATAGGATCTCAGTTTATAGAAAATACATGATTTCGGTTTATATGAATGTATAATTTATAGAGAAAGAAAAATATGATTTTTCTTTAAATGAAAATCTAATTCCTTTAATATAAAAATATGATTTTCATAGTTTGAAAGTATGATTTTTATTGTCGTAAAAATATAGATTTTTCATTAATAGAAAGAATTGATTTTTATATATGTAGCAAAATAAAAATCTAATTATTATTATATATATGTTGAAATAAAATTGTAATTTTTATAATATGAACAACAACATAAAAATATGATTTTTATGTATGAAGTAATAGTATAAAAAATGTGATTTTTAATAATCAACTGCGTGAAATAGATCTCGTTGAAAACGCAAAACGCAATGAAGATTTTCTACATATGAAGAGTCATGGAATTTGGTTTAGCTTCTGGGTGAGAACTCCTCACTTTTATTTTATTTTCTAATTAAAATATATAGTAGGATGCAGACGGTGCTTAGCAGCACCCGACACAAGTCGTCCCCAGACCATGGATGACTTGTTTGTTTGATTTATGTGTTGTAATAAATTATTGTTGTGATATGGAATGGAGTAAAATATTTTATCGTTAAAAATATTTTATAGTTAAAAATATAATTTTTAACATGTATATGAATAAAATAAATATTTATAAACAAACTGGACGATTTGTTTATGTACACACATTTGACTGATATTGATTGGGACGATAAATTTTACACATCGCCCAACTGCACAAATAAAATTCATTATTTGTTGATTGAAACCCCACACAGGAATTGGGATGATATATGACATACCCTAGTCCCAATAATTAGCTGTATGTCGATCGATTGATTGACAGGTTGTTATAAGCGTTGAATATTTATATTTGATGCTTATGCAGTGTAGAATGCACTTTGGATGATGGTTGACTGTGTTTGATTGTTGTTATATACATGTGTGTATGAAATCCATATAATCAAATTATATGGTAATTGACTGTGTCTGACTCCAGTTTAGAAACCATTTATATTTTAAAAATAATGATTATTTTAAAATGATGAATATTTTAGAATGATATTCAGAAAAGAATCAAAATATGATTTTGATGTCCGATTTGGGATGGACACGATATATTTAAATATATAAAGCCGTATTGATTAGATTCACGCCATTTTGACGTGAATGATATTTATATTGATTTTATTCATTTCTACAATGAATATAAAAAAGGAAATGCATCCAAAATATAATGTTTTGAAAATATTATCATTTATATATCGATGATATGGAATATTCAATTTTGATTTGAAATTGAATATGAAGTTGAAATCATTTTGAAAACGAATTTCAAATGATTTATAAAATATGTTTTAAATGGAAATCGACGAAATATATATATTATATAATGGCCTGAATAGAACGCGCTGCGCGGCGGCAATTCGCGAATTTCGACCATTGACTTCTAACGGACATTACGGGAGATCCGATCGTCGGATTCTCCTAAAACCAGAACCGTTGGGTTCGTTTCGAAAAGAGCTTCCTAATGAATACAAGAAATTAAAAATCTAACGGTTGGATATGGAATTATGTCCAAATTAAATTTGGAAAAGGTCGCTGTAAGTGCAGTTCGATGGCCGTTTATGGAAATCAACTATACGGGCCTTGATAAAATTATTAAAAATATCAATAATTTGTGTAAAATCATAATAAATGATTTGGGAAGAATTGGGATGAAAAATTCCATATATGAAAAGATAAAAATAAATTTTTATCGAAATGAACTAGTTTTGAACTAGAATTATAATCCACTTATTTTTAAAATAAATAAATTGGATTTGAAATGGTTTTAAAAATAACCAGAATTTCCAATATTTGAATTGGAATGGATTTGAATCGAAATTATCTTCGGAATATTTCGATATTGAATTTCGTGATTATACATATATTGTTATGGGAATTTGAAAGATATATTTATATCGTTATTTCCAATACGATATTTGTTGGTCGTAGAATTTGATATTGAATATAAGCCGATATATTTTCTATTCATAGCCTTGTATTTAATTTCAAATAAAATTTGGGTTTTTGTTGAATGGTGTCTTCATTAACACTGTTCTTAAAACCCAGTTGAGAAAAAGATTAAATCTTTTTATTTAGATTTAATGAAGTATACCAATTAAATGATATTTAATTGGAATTGATTTTTGGGTTTATCGTGAACGGTGTTTTAAATAACACTTGTTCTTTAACCTGATAATTAATGGAATGTGAATTGGGTTTGTTGTGAATTGTGTTTTAACGACATTTGTTCTTTAACCCGTTTTACAGTGAAATGTGATTTGGAATTTATAATATTTTGTTAAGATTTAAAAGAGATTTTTTCAAAGTAAAGTTTTCCCAATTCAATAAAATAAATTAGAATGGAATAGAATTCGATTTGGAAGTAATCGAGGTGAGCTTCTGCAGAGGAAGACTGTTAATATATATGGAAATTAAAAGGCCTTGCCGTTATTCCATTTATATTATTGGATAGATATGGAAGTTCATATCGATTATATATATTGATCTGTTTTCCGTGAAGATTCCATTGTTAATGGAATGAGATTTTGGGTTTTATCGTGAACTATGTTCTAAATGACATTAGTTCTTTAACCCCGTTAAAGATAAGATTTATTTCTTAACTTTGAATAATCATTAAGTAATGATTTTTGGAAATTAAAACTGAATTAGAGTTTTAATGAATCTTTAAATAGATTGAAAAGTGATTTTGATAACTAAAATTATCAAATTCAAGAAATGATCGAGAATGGAGTATCACCAGTTTTGCTCCAAGCGATAGTTAAATCTTTAATTAGATTTGAACGTGAAATGGTAATTGAATTTACCGATAACAATGTGGTTTTAGATACGGAGTATTACCAGTTTTACTTCATGGGATGAATAGGTTGGGGTTAGGAAATTTAACAAATGATTACTTCGGTAAGGTTCGCTAATCCCGACTAGTTTGGATAAACCATAATTTGGTTTGAATTGATATTCAAAGGAAGATTAAAGAATAAATTTAAAGAATTTATCTTTGATAAAATTAATGGGGACCTTTCCCAAAAGATAAGAAGATCCGAATAAAGAAATGTTCTGGATTGGGATATGGAGTATGTTGTGTTTTTATAGCACTTGTTTATTATATAAGCGAGTTATTCGGAAACACCGGGTTTATCCCATTCTGAATAACTGATTCGATGATATGTTGAGGATGAAGACAGTGGTTGAAGACCGAAGGTCTTCACATCGTTTGGATAATTACTGATGATCTTGATTGGGCTGCATACCCAAGAGGAGGGAATCAGTTGGTGATCGTACAGACGTACTTGGAGATCGATGGATATGCGAGGAATAAGGTTCCTCTGGTTTCGTTCAGGCCCAGAACGAACTTGTAAATGGATGTGTGTCTGACATTGGATTTCATTCTGTGTGATTGATATACATCGGTTGCATAGCGTGAATTGCCTGTGTGGCATGCTGAGATGCAAATGATCAAGGCTTCTGTTGAAAAGCAGAGTCTTGTTATTAATGATCAAAGCACGACCTTTGTGGCATAGCTTTGTGTAGCGTTAATTCGCGAGCCTCACACCTCGGTGTGAACCAGAAACGGGAGATAACATCAGGGGGGTCATGCGTTTCCTTCTAGCTAGGAGTGGTGTCAGCTTTTTGCACACCCTGACATTTTACTTATGTGGATGATGGATAGCGAGGCGCCTTGATTATATCGGTCGATCCTGGACTGATGGAGTCATTTGACTCATTGACGCCCCATAGGGCGGGGAAACGCATTTTTCAGGCATTTTAATCCACATCGAGTGGACCGGCCCTGACGATCCAAGGGCCCACCTAAGTTTGGGTCCTGAGACACGGGCTAGAGCGTCTCGAAGCGGTAAGGATGATCCCTTGCCTTGGTTCACAGATGGAAATCCAACTTCCAATATGAGACATTTGCGGTTTTGATTGTAGAGCCTAGTATTGGCGACATGATATATGGTACCCATGCCGTCTAGGATTGATACATTGATATTTGAAGTTGTTTTATACATTATGCACTTATAATAGTATCAAATGATTTGTTTTTACGTACCAAGCATGTTTGGCTATTATAAGGTAAAACCCTATCCCCCGGCTTGCGTTGCATTGTGTGATAGGACCTGGGTCTTATAATAGCTTCATTTTTCCAAAAAGCATTGCGTTGTTTTGTTATATGCACTGGTATTCTTAGGAGGAAACCCGTTCTGTGTTATACAACGTGGTCCCTTGATATATATGATTTAAAGTAAAATTTTAAATAACTGTTTTAGTTCTCACACCAGTCAGTCACACCAGTCACATGACTGACATGGAGTTTATTGTTTTAACCTAAACTCTGGGTGCCCCTATTTTCCACACGGGCAGCTAGTAGTTTTGGTTTTGCAGATTTATATTCATAGGATCCTGGTTTACAGCAGGAATGATATTCGGAAAGCTCTGTATCCGTTTATCTCTTTCAGTTGTGTTTTGTATTATTTTCCGCTGCAGTAATGTATTTATATCTCTGTTATTTTCTGATGTATAATATTTATTCATACTCTGTATATTCTTGAATTCTGATGAAATTGTTGTAATAAGCAATGAAATGTTCTTCCGTTTGTGTTCTGATTCGTCTTGTTCTCAACTCAATCTGTGCTTTCCTTCACAGGGAAGTTCGGGTCGTGTCATTGGCGAAACTAGGGATTCTGAAGACGTGCACTCTGAAGACTTTAAACCAGTAATATTTTTGTGTATTCAAACAGAAGTTTTATATTCCGCTGTATTCAAATAAAAAACTTGTATTCAAATTCTGTTATATATAAAAGTTCTATTTTCTGTTCAACATTGTGTTATTTATTTGTTCTGTACTTTCTGTGTTGATTCTGTGTTTTAAACTTTGTAAGCTAAATTACGAACCGTCAGTTTGGACGTTTTAAGTTGGTTTAATTATAGATTTAAAGCGGTCAAAAAGGCGGTACGTTACAAGTGGTATTAGAGCTTTGGTTTATTCAAAGCTTAGCTTATTTAGTTTAAAAACGGATCTTGAAAATAAAAAGATTTTGTAATATAAATTTTGAAAATATAATAATTTTAAAATAGATTTTGAAAATATTATTTTGAAACTTGTATTTTGAAATTAATAACAGCGGAAACAAAAATTGTTTTGAAATTCTAAATTTTGTTCGGAATCCCCAGTCTTCGAATCCAGGCTTGTGAGAGCTAATCTTCGATGAGGTCCCTCTTAGATTTAAATCTAGAATACATCATCGAATGATATCTGTGGAAAATAAGTATAAGGGAATCAACGAATCAAATTATCTGATCGTGTATTTTGGAATTCAAAGATAACAAAAATGGATTGGAAATGAGAATTCAAATTAGACTTGAACGAAAGGGGAAAATTTGAAACCATTTCAAAGATGAACCAATAAATTTTATTTTGATGTTCGGAATATGAATTAATGAAAATGAAATTAAGGGTTATAATTGGAATTTGATTGTGTTAAATTGTATTACTAACCTGGCAAGATAAATTATAATTGGTTTCAAACCAATAACGTATAGTCGAATATATGAATTTGATAGTAAGTATAAAATAGTTAATTGATTCACAAGAAGTGAATCATAAACAAGAACTGTATATGAAGAGATATATGAATAAATATTGTGAAGAAATTTGAATCCATATTTCAATAAAATCAAAAATTAATTTGATGTGACGAATTTAGGTTCGAAAAGGGAATAATATTTACTTTTTAGAAGTAAATAACGCATGGAAGCAAAAATGTGCAAATAAATTTAGGATAAAGGAAATTGAAAACTGACTGGAGATTAGTTAAGTTGAATAACTTTCTGAGTGTTGATCTGATGTTGGTTTCGGCCTTCAGGATTGATACTTAGGGAATTGTTCACTCACTAATTTACGGTCAGGAATTGATGAATATGGGGGGACAAAAACGTATGATAATACATAACCATTTGGTTAAGTATATTATAATGATATTTTCAAAAAAAAATAGAATGAAAATAATATAAAGAAGCTTCAGGAGTCCGGCGAGGTAAGCCCACGTAAGCATGTAAGTAATTCTAGCTAGAAATAAGCTAGTCGATACACACCCCTGTTTGTCGCGCTTAGGAAAGAAAAAAAATCCAAACTATTCTTTATGAATGATTTCAAGTTCGCGCCCAGCACCCAGAAGAGCAAATCTCATTTTCCGTCAGAATTAAAGAATAGATAATGGTGTGAGAAGATTTGTTGAAGCTCGTAAAATTTTGGAAATTACGATAAATAAGGATGATAAATACCATAACGACAATTATGCAAGAAGATAATCATCGATGGTTGTAGACGCCAATAAAAAAATTTGGAATCTCTATTTGTAGAAGTGCAAATGATTTTATTGAAGGGTTGTTGGGATTTAAAGCAATAACGTAGTGAAAATCGCATTAATGATATCAACTTATGAATTAGTAAAGAAACGAAGGTTTGTAACTGTATAGGCTTATTCTTGTCTTCCTTGCGTGTTCCATCGAAATGGAATAAGAAATAATGAATTTGAGAGTATTAAGCCGCTAAAGGAGAAGAAAAGGAACGTATTTCATTCAGCCAAATAAATGATCGGTGGAGGAGATGAAAAGGCGTATTTGAAATGAAACCATAGTGTGAATTAAATTGCATTTCAATCTAGACTACAATTAAGGAGACCGTTCGATATGAGTAGAGAATTCGATTCCGGAATATTTTGAAATTGATTGTTTTGAAAATCAATATTAGTAGTATGTACAAATATTTTCAAATAGAAATTTTGGAGAAGGACCATTTTGGTAGCTTTGCTGTTTATTTATTTTGGACAAAGCAACTTGGTTTTTGAAGCATGATTTGATATATAGTTTTTAAATATTTGAAACAAAATTCGGAATTGTTATCGTTGGGTTGAATGGTAATCCAATGTGTCAAAATAATGAATGTGTACATCTTAAGTGAAATTTGGTGGAAATAATTGAGTTCGTGGTTTCCAATTATGGAATTGGAAAATAAATTGCCGATTATTGAATAATTAAATCTTTGTCAATGAAGATTTAAATTTTACGTTGAAATGAATTGGTCGACTATTTTAAAAGATTAAAAAGATAAAATAAAATAAGAGGAAGATTTAAATAGTAATTGAATTTGAATTCGAGTTTATTAATACAAGGAGGTATGAAATTTGACAGTTAATATATTTGAAATGAAAAAGTAAATCGGCAACGTTGGAATTGAGTAATGAACTTGATAATTTTAATTAGGAAGAAAATTGGGATTGTAACAACTAAATTCATAAATTTGAGTTTGGAAAGATAACTGAATTGATTCAGAGATAAATTTTGAAATTGAAAGGGATTTGAGGATATTCAATTTTAGATAGTAGATACAGAAGATTTTCGAACTTATATGAGAAATGTATAAGAATACAGCTAAGTCGAGAACTACTAGATGGGAAGATAATCCATTTGAAATAAGATGTTATATAACAAAATTTATATAAGAACGAAGGATTGAAAAATATGATTTGGAAAATGCGTTGAGAAAATTTTATAAGTACGAGATATGCGGAAGGTAACCGAAGTACTATATGTACATAATATTATATGTTTTCAAAGCAAAATATGGAAAGTACCTTGCTTCCCTGAATTTCGAGCTTGGTAAGATGGGATGCTGGTGGTAGTAGGTTGTCCGGACATAAAACTCGAGTTGTCTAAAAGAACAAGACCATGTAGCATAATTCGCAGGGCTGTAGATAGCCTACGGCGGATGGATGTTTCTTGGGGGAACCAAGCGTAACCATTGTATCTGCTACGATCTACGGTCGTGATAATGGCGTAATCCACAGAGCTGTGAAAGCTTACGGGTATGGATGTTTCCTGAGGGAATCAGGCGTAACCATTGTGTACCTGCGGTCCACATGACGTATCTACAAGTGAAAGAGATGTAACCACTAGAGTTACTAAAGGTATAATGGAGCCATGCGATTTGAGATATCTTAATGATGTGTTAGTATTGAGCCACCTGTTTGATGCAGCACTGTGTCTTCGTGACTTGATTGGTCTTCATGACCTGATTTGTCTTTATGACTTGATGTGTCCTCATGACTTGATTTATCTTCATAATTAGATAATTTGTTTTTGTGACCCTGAGATAGAGCAGTCAATGCTCAGTAACCTCAGAATTTCTTTTAACTCTTAAAATACCTTCCGTTGATCTATCCATGACAAAATTTGTAGGGAAGTGATTTCCTATGGATACGGATATTTTCTGGGGGATCCAGACGAAACAATTGTGTATCTGCGATTCATGAACAATCAACATCAATATCACATTGGTACTTTCCGTATCTGTTTTTAAGGGAATTTTCGAAATATTTTTCACTGGAAGTTGAACAAGGATATTTAGTGCTTGGAGATTTTAGTCGTGCGCCTGGCCAGCGTATGACTAACATCTGTGAGAACGAGAATAGACTTGTCAAACTTTGAGTTATCAAATATTTTCAAATAAATAATTTACGATTAAAATTATACCTGATTTAATAAGTCAAGTAAGAGAATCTTGATGTATTTTAAAACTATAGTTTTGAAGTAATCATACGAATATTTTCTGCATGAATTTAGTGTTATATATAGAAGTTAAAAGATTTCGGGTTTCAGAGATTTTCAAGTCAACAATTTGTGACTTGAAGAGGAGATGTTATTTATTTACACTCTTCAATGAGTGTTTGAAAAGACTAAATGGATTGAATTGAATGTAAGATGATTGAGTTGAGGGTTGCTAAGGCTAGACCCATTACAGTTGCAACGATGGATAAATAACGTTGGTAGATGATGTTTATGATGAAATTTAAGATAACTTGAGATGCATAAATCCAGATTTGGCAGAGTTGGAATTTAAAAAGAGGTTGGTTTTGGAAGAAATCAAATGATTAAATAGAATGAGAAAGGTGAAATATCTCAAATTATTTTGAGATAGAAACCGGGTCCAAGAAAATTGATTGGAATTTAAAGAGCATGGAAATAAATAAAATCGTATTGATTAAAATTGAGCCCAACTATAAGAAAAGAAATTTGATCATCCGAGTTGATTGAACATAATAAACGAAAGGGACCGATGACTTAAATATCGATATTTAGATTTGTCATGGGAGAATTTCTCATGAATTAAAAAAAAAGAATTAGAAGTATATGTTTATATAACTATAACGATCACTTCTTTTCGAGGATGAAAAGTTTTAAAGGAGGGAACAATGTAACGTCCCAGAATTTCAACAAATAAATATGGAATTAATTAAAGAATTAATTATCGATAATAATATTTATATCGATGCTTGGATTAGAAATTTAAAATTGAATGCATGGTTTTGTGTTTGAATTGAATTCAATATTTAATGGTGGGTTGGGAATCAAATATTTATATGGAAATTTGGATGTAGTATGCGTGTATTTGTGTGTATAAAGAAAATGAAATTTTACGTTTTAAAATAAAAATCGAATGGAGTTATCGATGGACAAATGAGATAAAAATCAGTAAACCGATAACTAACTTAAAAATAAAATATCATTGTACACAAACGAAATCGGATTACAATTAAGTTAATTTTATTGAATCTAGAACATTGAAACGAAAGGGTGCATATAATTTTTGACGCATTTGGAGATATTGTCGGTGATACAAATTAGACCGTTCCATGATAATTCACGGTAAAATTTATTATTTAATTTAATTCAAATACCACCTACCTTAGATAAACGAACGCCGACCTATATTTGAAAACGCGCAGACCCTATACCTATTTGATATTACGTTGTGGTTATCTCCAAACTTTTCCTTTATAAAATATCATCTCGTTCCCATTTCTCTTCAGCTAAAAAAGGAAAATCGAAACCCTCCTCACTAAAAATGGCCGAAGCGAAATCCCTTTTTTCCCCAAATCTGTTCAGCAAAGAAAAGTTTTCCCTTTTTCATTTTAACAGCCTCAAATTCGTTTTGTCACCCCGCCCTTCTGCGAGTATCGCTGATCGAAGCTCCTCTTCTGCCATCGTCGAGTTCACCATCCTCCCTCCGTTCGATGACCACCGCTTCTTTTGCCATCGTCGAAGACCCCAAGTTGCCGACTTTCAATTGCAGTCAGACAAAAACCAGATATCGCTCCACCACGTATCTGAAGCCACTCGCACCGTTGTGACCTTTCCGGCTGCCTAAACCGCTGATGCAAGTTGAGTTTCAACTCACTCACGATTAATTTTTTCTTCAAGTAAATTGACTTCAGTACAACCAAAATACATGTTAGTAATGGCCGTATTGGTTATCATTTGATTTTGTTTATGGGGTTTGGCTGTTTCATTTTGGAATTGAGCATTCCTATTCACTATCATGTGCTGCCATGTATCGTGTTTATGCTGGCCTTCACGTACAGTTGCCTGCTACCTTTATTATACTTGTTTACCTCAAGTATTTTAATGCCTGGCTACTCATGACTTTTACCTGTAAGTATTTGATTAGTGACCTGTGTTTTTTCGAGAGTGTATGGAGATATGGGTATTGGAAGGCACAATACTGTCATATATTGTTTACCCAAATCCGTTTCTATTTGCTGTCATATATTAAATACCTTGGCCACTTTGTATTAGTAGTCATTGAAACCTGGAACGTTCGGGTGCACCCTTTTTGTAAGCATGTCTGTGGCCATTCAAATCTAGCTGCCACTGTGCTTTGCATATTATAATCATATGTAGGACTAAATTTACAACTCGCTATTTTCGGGAAAACTGGAATATTACTGTCTGAACTATTTAAGTTTTGTACCGTGTATTTTATGCTACTTGGACTCATCTGTTTCCAACTTTTGCAAAATTGAAATTATGATTTTATTTACCTAAAGCACCTATTACCATTTCCTGCAATCTTGAATTTTAAAATTTGATGTTACCTGAAATAATATTCGGTTATATAAACCATGATTTGACAGGAATAACGTGATTCTTAAAGTATATGTTATATGTTAGTCATGTTCATAGTTTTAAGATGTTTTATATTTGTAACCATGTACATTTAACCGTGTATATATATGTCCCCTACGTTTACAGTTTTAAGCTATTAAAGGTTAGCAATGTTTCACTTATCTAAATTGCTTTCATATTGAACTCCACTGCCCCCTTTTATATTTCGAGAAAAATGTATTATTCAATATATATATGGTTTTAAAGAGAAATTTCCATGCATAAATTCATTAGTTGTTATAGTATAAGTGTGAACCGTCTAAGTAATGAAATGACTCGTTTTGAGCACCTAGGATGCAGTCAATAATAATTTTTAATGGATGATAATTACTGAGAACAATAGAATGCTCTGTGTCACCCCAAAATTTCCTTTCCAAAATTAAATAAAATCAGATACTGTACTTCCTTCTTTTCTATGCACTTTGAATTTGTGCTAACTGACATTATCTCGGCCATACACTGGTTTTAACGGTCTCTATTTCCCCACTCGCATTTATTTCGCATTGTTAGTCTAAACTTGTTGATGTTGTTCATTGTCTTCCTATTCCACATGAATGTTCACCTTAATTTTCTTTGGTGCACATATTTTCTTTTATCTTTTTCTTGTCTTGCTGCCATGTACTACTTGGCCATGTACCTTGTATTGCTACTCTGTCTTAGGCATTTGTTGTTTGACTTTGCTTCACTATTTGCATCAATGTTCATCTGTGATAGTTTTGGTCTTGATGCTTTTGCTTTTCCATGTAAATACGTTTCACATTCAATAAATGTTTTAAGGTGCATATCTCCAACCAAAGAAGATTTTTTTTTCTTTTTTTGATTAGCTTTACCGTTACTATTTCATGCATTAAGACTCCAGTCTCTATGGAGGGTAGAATGGAATACATCGCTAATGGCTTACTTTCAGCTACTTTCTTTGCATAATATTTGTTACTTATTTCAAATGCAACAATTGAAAAATTCAAATGTTAAAATGTTTGAGTTAAAGTGCAGTTGAACAACATATTTGTTAGTTAATCAGTTTCAGTGAAATTCTATTGCTTGCGCTATGCTGTGCATGGTATTTGTTCCTTATATCAAATGCAGAATTAATATTAACTATTGATAGAAGTATGCTTTACCAAATGTTTCAAAACGCTGAGTACCACAACGATAGTTTGTAACAACCCGGGGATTTTCGACTCCGAAAATCGACACAAATACCAATGTCGACAATTCAGACATCGGAAATACCAGATAGTTAATAGAAAGAAGTTAGAGGGTGAGGATAGGTAAGATAGAACTATTAGAATAAAAGAAGAAGAAGAACACAACAACATCAGAGTAACACGAATCTCACAGCGGAATGAATAAAATATAGTATAACAAGTAACATTGAAACATAAATCTGTATTTGTATATTAGAGTACAACACTTACATCACAGCGGAAATAAACAATAGCTATAAAATACTGCTGAAGCCTCTTGCTCCAAGCTCCATCTAGTGTATCTGTAAATCTCGACTACTTGACTACCCGTACAAATTTTGAGTACCCAAGAGTTTAGGGAAAACAAAACAAAATAAAAGTCTGGGTCATTCAGGGGACTGGTGTGAGTAAACTTCAACCATTTGGTTTAACTTTTAGAAATCATTTTCAAAAGAAATGATAATCGTAAGATCGATCAACACATAAACACGGATGGTTTTTACCTTACGATAACCCAAAACATTTTCAAAATCAATACTTTTCTGATATTATAATAATATCTAATCACAAATAATTAATAATCTAGCAGAACGCTTGCATCTCACACTCCACATATATATATATATATAGTATACAATCAAAACCGCAGGCACTTATTGGAGATTGGATTCCGACTATGACAAGGTATGGAACCCCCTGCCGATAGTGTATCTCTAGAGAGGAATGCACTGGGTTCAACAAGAATGTCTTGCAACCTGCCCCATACATGACCGACCACTCATTTCTCTTGAGTGTATCGATTATATTGTCACCTACGGTCGCTAGCAACATAACCGTTCCCGCAAGATACAGAAGCGAAAAGAAGTAACAAATATGAATATTCTCTAGATGGTGACAATACACCCTAATGGGGCGACCCACATAGCCATGTTGCCTGCCCGATTTTTGTCATTTCCCAGTTGATGAGGCTTGAGGTCATAACGTATCTTTTGACAGATCATACATTCATCTACTTTGAATGCCACATCGTTATACCTGCTAAATCACAAATTGATTCCCACAAAAATATCACAGGTATAAAGCTAAGAGAAATGAATTCCTCTTCCACCAAACGTGGATACATTTGAAGCGATCAACTTACGTGATCCATTAGATATACTCTGTCAGACATTCGTCCATACACGTTGTCTTGGGTCTGGACAAACCAAAGGCACTATTCTGTAAATCCATCTTGGGCAATTTCTACCTAGGATCGCCAGAACAGCCTTTGCACAACTCCGTATTCAATTATCCTCATCATATTTGATTCGGAACGCTGACGTCCATACATAGTGGTTTTCAGATAATAAATTTGATCCCCGTCTCTCTGTATTGACAACAGAAAAATGGTCAAAAACTTTGATAGTCAGTGATTTAACTATCAAAGGAAAACATGTGTACAAACAATGGTCGTATTTCCAAATGGAAATATTACCAAGCAAAACATCAATCAACACTGATCCCCTTTGATTTAATTTGCCATTCAATTATTCATTTCCCTATCTCTGTTTCCATATATTCGTAAATTCTTATTTTCTAAATTTAGAAAATATACATTATTAATCATTGGAAAATATCCATATTTACTCTCATTTCATATTTTCTATATCAGAAAACATCATTTTATTCTTGTTTGAAAACATTTCCAAAACTCCTTCATTGGATTTAAACAGATGTTTAAATAAAATATCGCTATGCCGACTCGAACCATTAACACTTATTAACTAAATTCAATTAACTAACCTTCACTATTGAGCCTTAACCATTCCTTAGTTAAAAATGAAGTCAATCAAGTTGGGGTATAACTACCTCTCAGACCTTAACTGAACGACCTTTCTAACCTCGAAATAGACAAAGTTCACCTTTTAAATCTTTAACAAACTTCCTTACGTAACTCTCGGATTTTATTTACGAATCCACTTCTTTTTACAAAAGTCATTTGATTATAACAATAGTGATATAATCTCATGCTTCCGACATATAATAAATTAAATATAACTTTTATTTCTTAATTTTAAAAAATAAATAACTAAATAACAATTTATTTATAAATAAATAAATCTTGATTAAAAATCGAAAAGTAAATAATACTTTCCTACATTTAATATAGTCGAATTCCAATGTATGATTCTCTTTCGAATAATCTCTATTCGATAACTCCCTCTCGAATAAACTATATTCAATAGCTCTTTTCCGAATAAACTATATTCGATAATCTCTCCTTCGAATAAACTATATTCGATAATCTCTTCTTCGAATAACTATATTCGATAACTCGAATAATCAATATTCGATTAACTCTATTCCAATAACCAATATTCGTTTAACTCTAATTCGAATAACTAATATTCGATTAACTCTAATTCGAATAACTAATATTCGATTAACTCTAATTTGATTAACTCTATCCGATTAACTCTTATTCAAATAATTAATATTCGACTAACTCTTATTCAACTAACTAATATTACTTTAACTCTATTTCCTTTCTCATTCAAATTCCCATTTGACTTCGTATTTCAAAACCCAAGTTTCTTTATAAATGTTTTAATTTATAAAATATTTATTTCAATCCATTATTCACATCGAATGTGAAAATATTTCTTTTATATAATCAATTTAGTTTAATTTCGTATTTTTAAAATAATATCCCATTTCCAAATTCTATTTACACTTCTATTTATAGAATTATTCATACGAAATCTCCTTTTTATTCTAACGCTTAAATCTCGTTTATAAATCCTTTTATAATTGCTACATTCAATTTCAATCTCAAATATCGATGTTAAAAATGATTTTTTACTTCCATATATAAATTCAGACTTATATATTCAATTTATCCAATGATAAATTATTTACCTAATTTATAAAACGTTATTTATAAATTAATCTTCTACATTTTATCTGTTAAAACAAATTTCTATTTAATTATACTTTAAATTAATCTTTTCCATTTATCTGTTATTTTTTTTCCATTTAATTATTATTTTCCACTTATTTCCTTTATAAAGTTCTATTCATTTTATACAATACTCCCTTTTATAACTCCTATTTATATCCTATAAATATTCCTTTAATAATATCCTATTTATTTCATATAAATATTTCCTTTTCCAATTCTATTTGTTTCCAAATATTTCAATTTCACTTCCATTTGTTTTCAATCAACTCTTTTTGTAAAATCCATTAAATTTTTTTTGAAAACAAAAATGTGTGATCTTCTGAAGAGAAGAGAGCACACACACACACACATATATATAATAAAAACAAAGATACAGAGTCCAACTATAGAACATAACAATACAAGGTAAACACCTAACACGACTCTAGGCATGTAAAGGATCGTAGATAGATGAGCTCCGGATAAACCACCGCCCATCTACTCCAATATCGAATTCCGGCAAGGCCACCACCCGATATTGAAGTATATCTACTCCAATACAATAACCCATACTCTCTATGTAAAAGCAAAAAAATAATGAAATACAACATCAAAACTCTCTAACAATAAGCCCACAAGGCTACAAATGAAATGCAAATCATCAGTCCAAACAGCAATCTTCTGATCACCACAATACTATGCATCAACCTGAACACCTGAAAAGTACTAAAGCAAAAACAAAAACATAAGTACCCTTCACATATATGTACGGATGTGAATGATTATATATATGTATTTACATATATATATATAAATATATATATGTATAATTTAATATATATATATATATATAGATATATCCATACATATATGTGCTAAAAGAGGAAAAAAAATAGAGACTAGCGGGTAAACCAATATAACAGAGATTAAACACAAATACGATACTGATTACCTCTAAAGTATCAGTTAATTCTCATAAATAAGCTTAAATTAAGTCTTACCTTATATAAAGAATGACCTAATCTAGAATCCTTATAACGCAATGTGGACATCCAATCTAGACAATAATTAACTATCTTAATAATTAAATTCTCAGCTGATAATGTAATGGAATGAAAAAATCTCTGGTTTCTTTCCAACCAAATGAACCAGCTTATGATAATAACTAAAGAATCCATCACTTCTCTCTGACTAGAGTTATAGCCAAATCTATAATGATTCCAATATTCAACACAACTACTAAAAAAGTTAATACTAACAAAAGTGAAAATCCTAAAATCCATAATTAAAATATAACTTGTAAAGTAGCATGAGAAAAATAAATGATCAACATCTTTGAGACGACCCGAACTTCCCCGGTAAGGAAAGCGCGGATTGAGTTGAGAACACGACAAAATAGAACGCAGACGGAAGAACATTTCATTGTTAATTACAACAATTCCATCAGAATACAAGAATATACAGAGTATAGATAAATATTACACATTATAAAATATCAAAGATTACAATACATTACATAGCAGCGGAAAATAATACAATACACAACTGAAGGAGATATACGGATACAAAGCCTTCCGGATATCGTTCCATCTGTAAACCAGGATCCTGTGAATATAAATCTGCAAAACCAAAACTACTAGCTGCCCGTGTTGAAAATCAGGGCACCCAGAGTTTAGGTTAAAACAATAAACTCCAGGTCAGTCATGGGACTGGTGTGAGAACTAAAACAATTATAAATCTTTATTTTAAAGTTAGGTAAATCAAGGGACCACGCCGTATAACACGGAACAGGTTTCCTCCCAAGAATACCAGTGCATAAAACAACAACGTAATGCTAAATAAAGAACAATGAAGCTATTATAAGACCCATGTCCAATCACACAATGTAACGCAAGCCGGAGGATAGGGTTTTTACCTTATAATAGCCAAGAATGCTTGATACGTTGAAAACAAATCATTTATTATTACTATAAGTGTACAGTGTATAAAACAACTTCAAATCATAAGTATCAATCATAGACGGCATAAGAGCCCCATCCCACTATGTCGCCATACTAGGCTCTACAAATAAAACCGCAAAGTCACGTATTGGAAGTTGGATTTCCATCTGTGAACCGAGGCAAAAGATAGTCCTCTACCGATTCGAGACCGTCTAGCCCGAGTCTCAGGAACAGAACGCATCGTCCCTTGGATCCTCAGGGCCAGTCCACCGATGTGGATTAAACTTAAACCCTGAACATGCGTTTCCCCGCCCTATGGGGCGTAAATGGGCCAACGAATGACTCCACCGGACCCGGATCGTCTGATCAAACCGAGGCGCCTCGCAATAGCAACAACCACATAAGTCAAACTCGTCAGGGCATGTAAAACCACTGACGCCACTTCTAGCTAGAAAGAAACGCATGCCCTCCCTGACGTCCTCTCCCGTTTTGGTTCACACCTGGGTGTGAGGCTCGCGAATCAACGCTACACAAAGCAATACCACACAGGCCATGCTTTGATCATCAACCACAATACTTTGCTTTTCAACAAAAGCCTTGATCATTTGCCACTTAGGCATGCCACACAGGCAATTCACTCCATGCGTTTGGTATCCATCGATATATAACCCTTGAGCTCGTACGTCTCAGAGAAGGGCGTTAAGCAAGAGAATAAATTTTCCGCCGCCAAACAGATATATATTTAATAGAAATCAATCACACAGACTAAAATCCAATGTCAGACACACAGTCCATTTACAAGTTCGTTCTGGGTCTGAACGAAACCGAAGGCACCTAGTACCCCGCATATCCATCGATCTCCAAGTACGTCTGGACGATCACCAACTGATTCCCTCTTCTTGGGTGTACGACCCAATTAAGATCATCAATAATTATCCAAACGACGTGAAGACCTCCGGTCTTCAACCACCGTCTTCATCTTCGACACCACGTCGAATTAGTTATTCAGAATGGGATAAACTCGGTCTTCGTGAATAACTCGCGTATATAATAATAAGTGTTACACAAACACAACATACGCTTCATTCCATTTCAGAATATTCTTTTATTCAAATATTCTTATACTTTGGGAAAGGTTCCCATTTATTTTATCAAAGATAATTTCAATAAATTTATTCTTTAATCTTCTTTGAATATCAATTCAAACTAGTCGGGATTAGCGAACCACACCGGAGTAATCATTTATTTTATTTCCCAATCCCCACCTATTCATCCCATGAAGTAAAACTGGTAATACTTCATATCTAACACCACGGCGTTATCGGTAAATTCAATTACCATTTCACGTTCAAATCTAATTAAAGATTTAACTATCGCCTGGAGAAAAACTGGTGATACTCCATTCTCGATCTTTTCAATCTAATTAAAGATTCATTATAACTCCACTTAGTTTTAATCTTTAACTGGGTTAAAGAATCAGTGTCATTTAAAACACGGTTCACGATAAACCCAAAATCACATTCCATTAATTATCGGGTTAAAGAACAAGTGTTATTTAAAACACTGTTCACGATAAACCCAAAAATCAATACCAATTCAATTCCAATTAAATATTATTTAATTGGTACACTTCATTAAATCTAAATAAAAAGATTTAATCTTTTTCTCAACTGGGCTTAAGAACAGTGTTAATGAAGACACCATTCACGACAAACCCAAATCACATTTGATATTAAATACAAGGCTCTGAATAGAAAATATATCGGCTTATATTCAATATCAAATTCTACGACCAACAAATATCGTATTGGAAATAACGATATAAATACATCTTTCAAATTCCCATAACAATACGTGTGTCATCACGAAATCCAACATCGAAATATTCCAAAGATAATTTCGATTCAAATCCATTCCAATTCAATTATTGGAAATTCTGGTTACTTTTAAAACCCTTTTCAAATTCAATTTATTTATTTAAAAATAAATAGAATTATAATTCTAGTTCAAAACTAGTTCATTTCGATAAAAATCTATTTTTATCCTTTCAAATATGGAATTTTCCACCTCAATTCTTCACAAATCATTTCTTATGATTTCACACAAATTATTTCTATTTTTAATAATTTTATCAAGGCCCGTACAGTCGATTTCCATCAACGGCCATCGAATTGCACTTACAGCGACCTTTTCCAAATTTGATTTGGACATAATTCCAAATCCAACCGTTAGACTTATAATTTCTAATACTCGTTAGAAAGCTCTTTTCGATACGAACCCAACGGTTCCGGTCTTAGGAGAATCCGACGGTCGGATCTCCTGCAATATCCATTCGAAGTCAATGGTCGAAATTCACGAACTACCGCAGCGCGGCGCGTTCTATTCAGGCCATTATATTATATAATATATATATATATATATATAATATACTTCGTCGATTTCCTTTTAAAACGTATTATATAAATCGTTTTAAATTCGTTTTCAAAACGATTTCAACATCTTTTCAAATTCAAATCAAAATTGAATTTTTCCTTATAAATTCGATTTAAATTCATTTCAAATTGATTTCAGTTCAAATCAATTTTTAATTCAATTTCAGTTCGTTTTCAATTCCATTCAATTTTAATTCGAATTCATTTCTATTCAATTTCAATTCGAATTCATTTCTATTCAATTTCAATTCGAATTCATTTTTATTCAGTTTCAATTCGAATTCTAATTCTATTCAAAATATCAGATTTTGAAATCACTTTCGATATTCATTATAAAATGAATAAAATCGATATAAATATCGTTCACGTCAAAATGGCGTCAATCTAATCAACACGGCTTCATATATTTCTATTTTCGAATATTCTATTTCAAATATTTCTTTTTTTTTCAAATATTTCTATTTCAAATATTTCTATTCAAAACTGGAATGAAGCCCAATCAATTACCATAGATTTTATTTCTATGGATTTCCATACAACGCATGTATATATCAACAATGACGAATAATCAACCATCATCTAAAGTGCATTCTACACTGTATAAGCATCAAATATAAACATTTAACACTTATAACAGTCTGTCAATCAATCAATCGACATACAACTAATTATTGGGATTAGTGTATGTAATATATCATCCTAGTACCCGTGTGGGGTTTCAAACAATCAAACACAGATTTTATTTGTGGAGTTGGGCGATGTGTAAAATTTATCGTCCCAATCAATATCAGTCAAATGTGTGTGTATAAACAAATCGTTCGATTTGTTTATATTAATTTATTTCATTTCATATACACGTTAAAAATTCTATTTTTAACTATATAATATTTTCCACTATAAAATATTTTATTTCGTTTCACATCACATCACATAGTCAACTACACATAAAAATCAAACAAACAAGCATACAAGCCGTCCATGGTCTACGGACGACGGGTGTCGGGTGCTACTAAACACCGTCTGCATCCTAGTATATATTTTAACTAGAAAATTAAATTAAAGGTGAGAAGTTCTCACCGAAAGCTAAACCAAATGCCACGACTCTTCATATGTAGGAAATCTTCATCGTTCTTCCAACGCAGTCTGTTTCACGAAGTAAATGTTAAAAATTATATTTTTAACAACGCTACTTCTTATTTAAAGGTCGAATTTTTATTTCCACTTCATGTATATAAAAGCGAATTTTTATCGCTACTTCTAATATATAAAAGAAATCAGATTTTTATTTTGCTAAAAACTATAAGAATAATATCTTTAACCTCACTACTTCATGATGTTAAAAATCTCAACCTTGCGATGTTAAAAATCAAAACTTTGCGATGTTAAAAATCACAACTTTGCTCATGTTATTCATATATAAAAACATAAACTTTTCACATAAGAAAATCCATTCTGTTATCGTAAGAAAATCAAATCTTTTTAATGTTAAAAATACGATCTTTATCTTGTTAAAAATACGATCTTTTTAATGTTAAAAATACGATCTTTGTCTTGTTAAAAATTATAACTTTCTTTACATTAAAATCATCATTTTATTTTCAGTTTTATATAAGCAAATAATTAAAGAACCGAAATAAAATGAAATAAATAAAATTTACCTTTGTTTTGAATAAAAGGGGGGCTGTTCACGTCGGTTCATGAGGACGGTTACAGAGGGGCGGCGCCGGAGTTTGCTGAGGTGGGGCTCGCGAAGGGGGTGCGGCAACAACTTTGAACGGAGGGGCGTCGGCTGTCTCGGACTGGGGTTCAATGCTTTGGGTCTTCGCGTCAGGAAGGGCAACTGGAGGGGAGATATCGGGGGGGGGGGGGCTGGGGCGGAGCGACCGGGGGCGGGAGGCACGTGGTGGCGGAGCGCGGCAGGCGCGGTGGACGGAGGAGTGATGTGGATCGAGATGCGTGCGTTTTTTTCCCAATTTCGATCTGAGATGGATTACATTGGGGGGGGGGGGTTGACCGTATAAAGAGGGAAAGATGGTAAAGGTGAGGTTTTTAATTATTATTATTTTTATTTATTTATATTTTATTCTCCAAAGGTTGCTTTAAAGATTCGAACTCAAAATTGAGCCCACCGACTGTCGTACATAGCTAATTACCCCAATTCCGAACACAATGGGATATGTATCATAAGACAATTCGATCGTTACGATCAGTTTCCGTTGAAATCAACATATAACTCTATATATTGAATTTGAACGCGCATTTCAATTTACTGGGGTCACATCCTAACTCGAAAAATTCCAGAAAAACATTTTCTAGCTTCGTATTGACGATACGGTCCTAACAAAACTAATTTCATCAAATTCTGAGACCGTTTGAAAAATAGCCATTTTTCAGTCAATCAAAATTGACTGAAACTGGTCAAACGTGTTTTCCTTTGCCACACTCACATATTGATTCGACAAATTATGAAAATTGGAATCAAGCATTAATTAGACATCCTAGACCCAACAAAAGTGGTTTCGTCAAAATCCGAGATCGTTTGCAAAATGACTATTTTTAAGGGCCGAAATTCCATAGCGACTATTCTGAATTTTCAACTGGACATATTTTTTGACCCCCGCTATGAAATTTCGATTTTTCGGATTCGTTGGAAAGATATTATCAAATAGATTCTAATATTTTTGGTTTCGCTAAAATCCGGTTTACTTTGCACCCGGTATGTTCATTTGAAGTTTGAAATTGAATTATCGAACTACCGCACCATTTTCAATTCCTTTTATAATTATAAATAATTATTTATATTCTAACGACGATTCAAATAAATATATACGTTCTATTCTATTCAAATTTAATTTCTCGTTGATATTATTTAAAATAATCAATTTAAATATTCAAAATTCATTGAAATTGCCAAAATAAAAATTTTAAATTGGCTGGCATTTTCCGGGTTGTTACAATCTCCCCCACTTAAAACTTTTCATTCCCGAAAAGGAACGAATCCGAAAGTTGTTTAACTAATCAACTCAACTTTCACTATTTTGACAATGGCTTAAGTTCTTCAACTTTTCAGTTTCTAAGAACTTTTCAAATTTTTCAAAAATTTGGCTAACATACTAAATTTTCGAAAAATTTCGCCATAACCTCCCCTACACCGGGGACTTCAGGATATTTCATATAGCCTCCCATGGCCTTCTTCAATCCAAAAGAAATAGAAAAAGCCAAGCAGCTAGCCAATCGGCTCATAAAATCATCATCACCCAAACAAAACAGTAAATTATGGTAAACATGTACCTATTTGTCGGGCAAACAATTTTATTCTTCTGCTCTAGCCTCCTTGCTATGACCTGTTCAGTGTAAGTACATGTATATGCAAGAAAATGCGACTAATTTTCAGTACAACTCACTATTTGATTCAATTTGGCTAAAGGTTCAACATTTAATTAATCAAACTATAATCAAACAACACAATCAGCAATCAATTAGTGAATTAACGTTTCAAATTTATAACTTTGATATATAGTCAAAAATAAGATTTTTGATATCAAATCACAACAATAAGCCCTATCTAATTTTGATTACCACACCAGTCAATTGGAAATATATAAATATCACACCTTTGAAACTCGAATACAAATTCTGATGATGATCGATCAATCATCAGAACAATCTCCGACCGACTAGAGTGTGATTCTATATCTATCCAGTATATTAAAATTTCGAATATACATTTGCAAGGCGTATATGCAAAATCTTTATATACTGGATGGTCCAAATTCAATATATAATAAATAATCAAATACGAATAATTGATTTAAATTTTCAAAACAAAACTTGTTTTCAATTTTATTTTTCAAAACACTACTCTTCACATTCGTTCTAGGATACTACTGATCCCATCTCTAACGAGCCATTCTCATTGGATATTACTAATCCAATATCTGATGAATTCTTTCGTTTGGTTCTAACGTGTCTTGTTGTCTGAGCTTTGTAAACCAAAGCTCTGATACCAAACTGAGACGACCCGAACTTCCCCGGTAAGGAAAGCGCGGATTGAGTTGAGAACACGACAAAATAGAACGTAGACGGAAGAACATTTCATTATTAATTACAACAATTCCATCAGAATACAAGAATATACAGAGTATAGGTAAATATTACACATTATAAAATATCAGAGATTACAATACATTACATAGCAGCGGAAAATAATACAATACACAACTGAAGGAGATATACGGATACAAAGCTTTTCGGATATCGTTCCAGCTGTAAACCAGGATCCTACGAATATAAATCTGCAAAACCAAAACTACTAGCTGCCTGTGTCGAAAATCAGGGCACCTAAAGTTTAGGTTAAAATAATAAACTCCAGGTCAGTCATGGGACTGGTACGAGAACTAAAACAGTTATAAATCTTTATTTTAAAGTTAGGTAAATCAAGGGACCACGCCGTATAACACGGAACGGGTTTCCTCCCAAGAATACCAGTGCATAAAACAACAACGCAATGCTAAATAAAGAACAATGAAGCTATTATATGACCCATGTCCCATCATACAATGCAACGCAAGCCGGAGGATAGGGTTTTTACCTTATAATAGCCAAGAATGCTTGATACGTTGAAAACAAATCATTTATTATTACTATAAGTGTATAGTGTATAAAACAACTTCAAATCATAAGTATCAACCATAGATGGCATAAGCGCCCCATCCCACTATGTCGCCATACTAGGCTCTACAAATAAAACCGCAAAGTCACGTATTGGAAGTTGGATTTCCATCTGTGAACCGAGGCAAAAGATAGTCCTCTACCGATTCGAGACTGTCTAGCCCGAGTCTCAAGAACAGAACGCATCGTCCCTTGGATCCTCAGGGCCAGTCCACCGATGTGGATTAAACTTAAACCCTGAGCATGCGTTTCCCTGCCCTATGGGGCGTAAATGATCCAACGAATGACTCCACCGGACCCGGATCGTCCGATCAAACCGAGGCGCCTTGCAACAGCAACAACCACATAAGTCAAACTCGTCAGGGCGTGTAAAACCACTGACGTCACTTCTAGTTAGAAAGAAACGCATGCCCTCCCTGACGTCCTCTACCGTTTTGGTTCACACCGGGGTGTGAGGCTCGCGAATCAACGCTACACAAAGCTATGCCACACGGGTCGTGCTTTGATCATCAACCACAAGACTTTGCTTTTGAACAAAAGCCTTGATCATTTGCAACTTAGGCATGCCATATAGGCAATTCACTCCATGCGTTTGATATCCATCGATATATAACCCCTGAGCTCGTACGTCTCAGAGAAGGGCGTTAAGCAAGAGAATAAATTCTCCGCCGCCAAACAGATATATATTTAATAGAAATCAATCACACAGACTAAAATCCAATGTCAGACACACAGTCCATTTACAAGTTCGTTCTGGGTCTGAACGAAACTGGAGGCACCTAGTACCCCGCATATCTGTGACGGCAAGGAATTTCGCTCGGTCCGAACCAGTCGCTAAACCGACCCAGACCGTTCGAAACACCCTATCGTTTGAGAACACGACAAAATAGAACGCATACAGAAGAACATTTCATTGTATATTACAACAATGCATCAGATTACAAGAATATACAGAGTATAAATGAATATTACACAGAAATATCAGAGATTTAAATTACATTTAAATACATAGCAGCGGAAAATAATACAATACACAACTAGAATGAGATATACGGATACAAAGCTTTCCGGATATCGTTCCAGCTGTAAACCAGGATCCTGTGAATATAAATCTGCAAAACCAAAACTACTAGCTGCCCGTGTCGAAAATAAGGGCACCCAGAGTTTAGGTTAAAACAATAAACTCCAGGTCAGTCATGTGACTGGTGTGAGAACTAAAACAGTTATAAATCTTTATTTTAAAGCTTAGGTAAATCAAGGGACCACGCCGTATAACACGGAACGGGTTTCCTCCCAAGAATACCAGTGCATAAAACAAACAGCGCAATGCTAAATAAAGAAAAATGAAGCTGTTATAAGACCCAGGTCCTATCACACAATGCAAACGCAAGCCGGGGGATAGGGTTTTCCCTTATAACAGCCAAAGAATGCTGGATACGTTTAAAACAAATCATTTGATACTATTATAAGTGCATAGTGTATAAAACAACTTCAAATCATAAGTATCAATCATAGGCGGCATGGGTACCATATGTCATGTCGCCATACATAGGTTTACAAATAAAACCGCAAAGTCACGTATTTGGAAATTGGATTTCCTTCTATGAACCGAGGCAAAAGATAGTCCTCAACCGATTCGAGACTGCCCAGCCCGAGTCTCAGGCAAGCGCGCAGGCAAGCCTTGGAGCGACAGGGCCGGTCCACCGATGTGGATTATTATACCTGAGCACTACGTTTCGCCGCCCTTTGGGGCGTAAGCGAGCCAACGAATGACTCCATCGGACCCGGATCGTCCGATCTAACCGAGGCGCCTCGCAACAGCAACAACCACATAAGTCAAACTCGTCAGGGCGTGTAAAACCACTGACGCCACTTCTAGCTAGGAGGAAACGCAGGCCCTCCCTGAGGTCCGTCTCCCGTTTTTGGTTCATACCGGGTGTGAAACACGCGAGGTAAACGTTACACAAAGCTACGCCACAAAGGCCGTGCTTTGATCATCACCACAAGACTTTGCTTTTCAACAGAAGCCTTGATCATTTGCATCTTAGCATGCCACACAGGCAAACCATCCTATGCAACCGATATCAGTCACACAGAATGAAATCCGATGTCAGACACACAGTCCATTTACAAGTCCGTCCTGGGTCTGAACGAAACCGGAGGCACCTAGTACCCCGCATATCCATCGATCTCCAAGTACGTCTGGACGATCACTAACTGTTTCCATCTTCTTGGGTGTACAGCCCAATCAAGATCATCAGTTATCACCCAAACGACGTGAAGACCTCCGGTCTTCGACCATCGTCTTCATCTTCGACTTATCGTCGTATCAGTTATTCAGAATGGGATAAACCCGGTCTTTCCGAATAACTCGCGTATATTTTAAATAAGTGTTACACAAACACAACATACGCCTCATTCCAATTCATTAGTCACTAACCATAAATTAATCAAGAGAATAATTCCCCAAATATTAACCCCGAAGGCCGAAACCAACATCAGATCAATATCCAGAAAACCATTCTGCTTGGCTAACCGACAGTTAGTTTCTAAATTTCACGTTCAAATCTAATTAAAGATTTAACTATCGCCTGGAGCAAAACTGGTGATACTCCATTCTCGATCTTTTCAATCTAATTAAAGATTCATTAAAACTCCACTTAGTTTTAATCATTATCTGGGTTAAAGAATCAGTGTCATTTAAAACATGGTTCACGATAAACCCAAAATCACATTCATTAATTATCGGGTTAAAGAACGAGTGTTATTTAAAACACTGTTCACGATAAACCCAAAAATCAATATCAATTCAATTCCAATTAAATATCATTTAATTGGTACACTTCTTTAAATCTAAATAAAAAGATTTAATCTTTTCTCAAATGGGTCCAAGAACAGTGTTAGTGAAGACACCATTCACGACAAACCCAAATCACATTCATTAATTATCGGGTTAAAGAACAAGTGTTATTTAAAACACTGTTCACGATAAACCCAAAAATCAATATCAATTCAATTCCAATTAAATATTATTTAATTGGTACACTTCATTAAATCTAAATAAAAAGATTTAATCTTTTCTCAAATGGGTCCAAGAACAGTGTTAGTGAAGACACCATTCACGACAAACCCAAATCACATTCATTAATTATCGGGTTAAAGAACAAGTGTTATTTAAAACACTGTTCACGATAAACCCAAAAATCAATATCAATTCAATTCCAATTAAATATTATTTAATTGGTACACTTCATTAAATCTAAATAAAAAGATTTAATCTTTTCTCAACTGGGTTCAAGAACGGTGTTAGTGAAGACACCATTCACGACAAACCCAAATCACATTTGATATTAAATACAAGGCTCTGAATAGAAAATATATCGGCCTATATTCAATATCAAATTCTACGATTAACAAATGTCGTATTGGAAATAACGATATAAAAATATATCTTTCAAATTTCCATAACAACACCTGTATAATCACGAATTCCAACATCGAAATATTCCGAAGACAATTTCGATTCAAATCCACTCCAATGCAATCATTGGAAATTTTGGTTATTTTCAAAACCCTTTTCGAATTCAATTTATTTATTTAAAAATAAATAGAATTATAATTCTAGTTCAAAACTAGTTCATTTCGATAAAAATCTATTTTTATCTTTTCAAATATGGAGTTTTTCATCCCAAATCTTCACAAATCATTTCTTATGATTTTACACAAATTATTGCTATTTTTAATAATTTTATCAAGGCCCGTACAGTCGATTTCCATCAACGGCCATCGAACTGCACTTACAGCGACCTTTTTCGAATTTGATTTGGACATAATTCCAAATCCAACCGTTAGATTTCAAATTTCTAATATTCGTTAGAAAGCTCTTTTCGATACGAACCCAACGGTTCCGGTTTTAGGAGAATCCGACGGTCGGATCTCCCGTAATGTCCGTTTGAAATAAATGGTCGAAATTCGCGAACTGCCGCGGCGCGGCGCGTTCTATTCAGGCCATTATATTATATATAATATATATATAATATATATTTCGTCGATTACTATTCAAAACGAATTATATAAATAGTTTTAAAATCGTTTCAAAACCTATTTCAACTTCCATTTCAATTCAAAGCAAAATTGAATTCTTCTTTATAAATTCGTTTCAAAATTCATTTCTATTCAATTCGAATTTCAATTCAATTTGAATTCATTTCAATTCGCTTTCAATTCCATTTGAATTCGTTTTCTATTCAATTCATTTCGAAATCGTTTTCAATTCAATTCATTTCGAAATCGTTTTCAATTCATTTTGAATTCGTTTTCAATTCAATTCATTTTGAATTCGTTTTCAATTCAATTCATTTCGAATTCGTTTTCAATTCAATTCGTTTTGAATTCGTTTTCAATTCAATTCGTTTTGAATTCGTTTTCAATTCAATTCATTTCGAAATCGTTTTCAATTCATTTTGAATTCGTTTTCAATTCAATTCATTTCGAAATCGTTTTCAATTCAATTCATTTTGAATTCGTTTTCAATTCAATTCATTTTGAATTCGTTTTCAATTCATTTTGAATTCGTTTTCAATTCAATTCATTTTGAATTCGTTTTCAATTCAATTCATTTCGAAATCCTTTTCAATTCAATTCATTTTGAATTCGTTTTCAATTCAATTCATTTCGAAATCCTTTTCAATTCAATTCATTTTGAATTCGTTAAAATCGATATAAATATCGTTCACGTCAAAATGGCGTCAATCTAATCCTCACGGCTTCACATATTTCAATATTCAAATATTCTATTTCAAATATTTCTATTTCAAATATTTCTATTTCAAATATTTCTATTTTCGAAACTGGAATGAGGCCCAATCAATTACCATATAATGTTAATTATATGGATTTTCTACAACACACGTATATATCAACAACGATGAATAATCAACCATCAACCAAAGTGCACTACACTGTATAAGCATCAAATATAGATATTTAACGCTTATAGCAGCTTGTCAATCAATCGATCGACATATTTAATCAATCAGGATGAGTGAACTTCAAATTTCATCCTAACACCCGTGTGGGGTTTCAAACAATCAAACACATATTTTATTTGTGCAGTTAGGCGATGTGTAAAATTTATCGACCCAATCAACGTCATTCAAATAGGTGTACATAAACAAACCGTCTGGTTTGTAAATGAATATTTATTTATTCACATTCACGTTAAAAATTATATTTTTAACGATAACACATTTTATTTTAACATATGAATTTCTATTCAGTTCATTCGTTAAATAAAATGCTATTTTTATTTTTCTAACTTATTTTAGAAAATTTCGGCAGCATAACGGCACGATACTAGAAACGGGACAAGGCCTAGCCTTGTCCCCGGTCTAGTGAAGGCCCACGCCATTCACCCATCAATCAAATCACTTTCGTTATGCAAACCACAAAATTTGGAGTAAGAGTCTAACCTAGTCTTACTCCTTCGCCTTATAACGGCGCACGTCTAATCCTAACCAATTTATCGATTCGATTTTTCACACCACAAACCACATTCAAACCAATATCTCAATCAATCACCAAACATCCAAACAAACAAGTCCATGGTATGTGGACGGGTGTCGGGTGCTTCTAATAAGCACCGTCTGCATCCTAGTATATATATAACTAGAAAAGTAAATTTGAGTGAGAAGTTCTCACCGAAAGCTATCCAATACCACGACTCTTCGTTTATAGAAATCTTCTTCGTTATCCCGTCTTCGTCATCTTCGCTGCCCGTAGTCACTATATATATAAAAATCACACATTTTTATATTCTGATGTTTTTAAAATAAAAATCAAATTTTTATTTATTTACTTTCAATCTAAAAATCATATTTTTATTTCGAAGTTCAATATATAAAAATCACATTTTTATATCGTTTTCATCTATATAAAGATCTCGCCTTTTTAACTATAAAGATTTCTCCTTTATAAAAATAAAGTTTTCGCCTTTATAAAAATAAAGTTTTCGCCTTTATAAAAATAAAGTTTTCATCATTATAAAAATTACCACTTTATCTCAACGTATATAAAATAAAAATCAGATTTTTATTTCGCTACATATACAAAGATGATATTTTTATATTCTCTATCCTATAAAGATTATATTTTTAATACTTTAAAAATATAAAAATCATATTTTTTTTCCAAATAAAAATCCTATCTTTTCACCTTTTAAAGTTCTAATCTTTTTCCATTTAAAATTCAAACCTTTCTCTTCTCAATTTTAAATCTTTTACTATTTAAAATCTAAAAATAAAAATCAGTTTATAAAAATAAATAAAATCAGCTTTAAAGAAAATATAAAATAATAAAAAAACAGTTTTTAAACTAAAGAAAATTCAGTTTTTAAATCACTATCAAATTAGTTTATAAATCTAAAAAAAAAATCAAATCTAAAATCAATTTTAAATTCTTATTAAATCAGTTTTTGCAACCGAATTAAAATCAGTTTATAAATTTAATTAAAATCAGTTTTTAATTCGAAAATAAAAATAAAAATAAAACAAATAAATAAATAAAAACTTACAGGGGGGGTGTCTGGCCTCTGGCGGCTCTGACGTGGCGGCTGCGCAGGCGGTTTTTAGGGTAAAGGGGAGGGGGGTCGCGGGGGTTCTGGGACATCGAAGAAGAGAGGGAGGCGTAGAGGAAGGGGGGGCGATCTCCTCTGGTGGCGGCGCTGGGGGCGCGCCAGCCTCCGTTGGCCGCGGCGCGGCGGAATTTTCCCCGTCTGCCCTAGACGCGGTTCTTTCGTTTTTTTTTTTTTTTTTTTTTTTTCTAAATCGAATTCTGAAAATAATTGGGGGGGGGGGGCTGGAGGTATAGGAGGAAGAGGGAATTCCTTTTTTTTTTTATTTAACTTCTAAAAAAGGTACTTTTACATACGACCTCGAAACGAGGCCCACCGCCTGTCGTCCATAGCATTTTACCCCCATTCCGAACACAATGGGATATGTATCACAGGTTGATTTGATCGTTTGAATCAGTTTCCGTTAAATTTACATTTAAATCACTATATTGAATTTTAAACGTATATTTCAAATTACCGGGGTCACATACTAACTCTAAAAATTCTCGAAAAATATTTTCTAGCTTCGTATTGACGATACGGTCCTAACAAAACTAGTTTCGTCGAATTCTGAGACCGTTGGAAAAATGGCCAATTTCCAGTCGATTAAAATCAACTGAAACTGGTCAAATGCGTTTTCCTTTGCCACGCTCACATATTGATTCGAAAAATTATGAAATTTGAAACCTAGCAATAACTTGACATCACAGACCCAACAAAAGTGGTTTCGTCGAAATCCGAGGTCGTTTGCAAAATGTCCATTTTTAAGGGCCTGAATTCCATAGCGACTATTCAGAATTTTCAACTGGACATATCTCTCAATTTTTAAAGTGAAATCTCAGTTTCTTACATCCGTTAGAAAGATATCGTCAATTAGATCCTAATGTTTTTGGTTTCATTAAAATCCGGATTGTTTTGCACCCGGTACATTCAATTGAAGTTTGAAATCGAATTATCGAACTACCGCGCCATTTTCAATTCTATTTATAAATATATATAATTATTTATATTCTAACGACGACGCGTATAATATATACGTTAGAATTCTATTCAAATAAATTTCTCGTCGATATTATTTAAAATAATTCATTTTAAATAATCAAAATTCGCTAAAATTGCCAAAATAAAAATTTTAAACTGGCCCAGATTTTCGGGTTGTTACAATCTCCCCCACTTAAAACTTTTCGTCCCCGAAAAGGAACAAAGTCGAAAGTGGTTTGATTATTCAGCTCTACATTCGATTTGGCTTCCATTTTCCAACTTTTCAGTTTCTGAGAATTTTCAAAATTTCAAAAATTTGGCTAACACCCTAAATTTTCGAAAAATTTCGCCATAACCTCCCCTGCAATGGGAGCATCGGGAAATTGCAAATAGCGTTCCCGGTCCTTCAGATCTCAAAAAGAAAAAGAAAAAGCCAAGCGGCTAGCCAATAGGCTCACAAAATCATCATCACCCAAACAAAACAATAAATTATGTAATAAACATGTACCTATTTGTCGGGCAAACAAATTTTATTCTCTGCTCTAGCCTCCTTGCTATGACCTGTTCAATATAAGTATATGTATATGCAAGCGAATGCGACCAATTTTCAATACAGTTCAATATTCGATTCAGTTAGGCTAAATGGCTCAAAATTAGCAAACTAATAAACAAACAACCCAAACATCAATCATTTAGTGAATTAGAGTTTCAAATTCATAATTTTGATACATATACAAAAATCATGTTTTTGATGCCAAATCACAACAATAAGCCCTATCTCATTTTGGTTCTCACACCAGTCAATAGGAAATATATAGACATCACATCTTCAAAACACGAATATAAATTCTGATGATGATCGATCAATCATCAGAACCATCTCCGGGTGTCTAGAATGTGATTCTATATCTATCCAGTATATTAAAACTTTGAATACACGCGGATCAGACGTATACGCAAAATCTATATATACTGGATTGTCCACATCAATATAAATAAATAACCAAATACGAATAGTTGATTTAAATTTTCAAAACAAATTTGACTTTCATTTTAAAAATATACTCTTCACACTCGTTCTAGGATACTACTGACCCCATCTCTAACGAGTCATCCCCATTGGATATTAATAATCCAATCATCTGATGAATTCTTTCGTATGGTTCTAATGTGTCTTGTTCTCTGAGCTTTGTAAACCAAAGCTCTGATACCAACTGTGACGGCAAGGAATTTCGCTCGGTCCGAACCAGTCGCTAAACCGACCCAGACCGTTCGAAACACCCTATCGTTTGAGAACACGACAAAATAGAACGCATACAGAAGAACATTTCATTGTATATTACAACAATGCATCAGATTACAAGAATATACAGAGTATAAATGAATATTACACAGAAATATCAGAGATTTAAATTACATTTAAATACATAGCAGCGGAAAATAATACAATACACAACTAGAATGAGATATACGGATACAAAGCTTTCCGGATATCGTTCCAGCTGTAAACCAGGATCCTGTGAATATAAATCTGCAAAACCAAAACTACTAGCTGCCCGTGTCGAAAATAAGGGCACCCAGAGTTTAGGTTAAAACAATAAACTCCAGGTCAGTCATGTGACTGGTGTGAGAACTAAAACAGTTATAAATCTTTATTTTAAAGCTTAGGTAAATCAAGGGACCACGCCGTATAACACGGAACGGGTTTCCTCCCAAGAATACCAGTGCATAAAACAAACAGCGCAATGCTAAATAAAGAAAAATGAAGCTGTTATAAGACCCAGGTCCTATCACACAATGCAAACGCAAGCCGGGGGATAGGGTTTTCCCTTATAACAGCCAAAGAATGCTGGATACGTTTAAAACAAATCATTTGATACTATTATAAGTGCATAGTGTATAAAACAACTTCAAATCATAAGTATCAATCATAGGCGGCATGGGTACCATATGTCATGTCGCCATACATAGGTTTACAAATAAAACCGCAAAGTCACGTATTTGGAAATTGGATTTCCTTCTATGAACCGAGGCAAAAGATAGTCCTCAACCGATTCGAGACTGCCCAGCCCGAGTCTCAGGCAAGCGCGCAGGCAAGCCTTGGAGCGACAGGGCCGGTCCACCGATGTGGATTATTATACCTGAGCACTACGTTTCGCCGCCCTTTGGGGCGTAAGCGAGCCAACGAATGACTCCATCGGACCCGGATCGTCCGATCTAACCGAGGCGCCTCGCAACAGCAACAACCACATAAGTCAAACTCGTCAGGGCGTGTAAAACCACTGACGCCACTTCTAGCTAGGAGGAAACGCAGGCCCTCCCTGAGGTCCGTCTCCCGTTTTTGGTTCATACCGGGTGTGAAACACGCGAGGTAAACGTTACACAAAGCTACGCCACAAAGGCCGTGCTTTGATCATCACCACAAGACTTTGCTTTTCAACAGAAGCCTTGATCATTTGCATCTTAGCATGCCACACAGGCAAACCATCCTATGCAACCGATATCAGTCACACAGAATGAAATCCGATGTCAGACACACAGTCCATTTACAAGTCCGTCCTGGGTCTGAACGAAACCGGAGGCACCTAGTACCCCGCATATCCATCGATCTCCAAGTACGTCTGGACGATCACTAACTGTTTCCATCTTCTTGGGTGTACAGCCCAATCAAGATCATCAGTTATCACCCAAACGACGTGAAGACCTCCGGTCTTCGACCATCGTCTTCATCTTCGACTTATCGTCGTATCAGTTATTCAGAATGGGATAAACCCGGTCTTTCCGAATAACTCGCGTATATTTTAAATAAGTGTTACACAAACACAACATACGCCTCATTCCAATTCATTAGTCACTAACCATAAATTAATCAAGAGAATAATTCCCCAAATATTAACCCCGAAGGCCGAAACCAACATCAGATCAATATCCAGAAAACCATTCTGCTTGGCTAACCGACAGTTAGTTTCTAAATTTCACGTTCAAATCTAATTAAAGATTTAACTATCGCCTGGAGCAAAACTGGTGATACTCCATTCTCGATCTTTTCAATCTAATTAAAGATTCATTAAAACTCCACTTAGTTTTAATCATTATCTGGGTTAAAGAATCAGTGTCATTTAAAACATGGTTCACGATAAACCCAAAATCACATTCATTAATTATCGGGTTAAAGAACGAGTGTTATTTAAAACACTGTTCACGATAAACCCAAAAATCAATATCAATTCAATTCCAATTAAATATCATTTAATTGGTACACTTCTTTAAATCTAAATAAAAAGATTTAATCTTTTCTCAAATGGGTCCAAGAACAGTGTTAGTGAAGACACCATTCACGACAAACCCAAATCACATTCATTAATTATCGGGTTAAAGAACAAGTGTTATTTAAAACACTGTTCACGATAAACCCAAAAATCAATATCAATTCAATTCCAATTAAATATTATTTAATTGGTACACTTCATTAAATCTAAATAAAAAGATTTAATCTTTTCTCAAATGGGTCCAAGAACAGTGTTAGTGAAGACACCATTCACGACAAACCCAAATCACATTCATTAATTATCGGGTTAAAGAACAAGTGTTATTTAAAACACTGTTCACGATAAACCCAAAAATCAATATCAATTCAATTCCAATTAAATATTATTTAATTGGTACACTTCATTAAATCTAAATAAAAAGATTTAATCTTTTCTCAACTGGGTTCAAGAACGGTGTTAGTGAAGACACCATTCACGACAAACCCAAATCACATTTGATATTAAATACAAGGCTCTGAATAGAAAATATATCGGCCTATATTCAATATCAAATTCTACGATTAACAAATGTCGTATTGGAAATAACGATATAAAAATATATCTTTCAAATTTCCATAACAACACCTGTATAATCACGAATTCCAACATCGAAATATTCCGAAGACAATTTCGATTCAAATCCACTCCAATGCAATCATTGGAAATTTTGGTTATTTTCAAAACCCTTTTCGAATTCAATTTATTTATTTAAAAATAAATAGAATTATAATTCTAGTTCAAAACTAGTTCATTTCGATAAAAATCTATTTTTATCTTTTCAAATATGGAGTTTTTCATCCCAAATCTTCACAAATCATTTCTTATGATTTTACACAAATTATTGCTATTTTTAATAATTTTATCAAGGCCCGTACAGTCGATTTCCATCAACGGCCATCGAACTGCACTTACAGCGACCTTTTTCGAATTTGATTTGGACATAATTCCAAATCCAACCGTTAGATTTCAAATTTCTAATATTCGTTAGAAAGCTCTTTTCGATACGAACCCAACGGTTCCGGTTTTAGGAGAATCCGACGGTCGGATCTCCCGTAATGTCCGTTTGAAATAAATGGTCGAAATTCGCGAACTGCCGCGGCGCGGCGCGTTCTATTCAGGCCATTATATTATATATAATATATATATAATATATATTTCGTCGATTACTATTCAAAACGAATTATATAAATAGTTTTAAAATCATTTCAAAACCTATTTCAACTTCCATTTCAATTCAAAGCAAAATTGAATTCTTCTTTATAAATTCGTTTCAAAATTCATTTCTATTCAATTCGAATTTCAATTCAATTTGAATTCATTTCAATTCGCTTTCAATTCCATTTGAATTCGTTTTCTATTCAATTCATTTCGAAATCGTTTTCAATTCAATTCATTTCGAAATCGTTTTCAATTCATTTTGAATTCGTTTTCAATTCAATTCATTTTGAATTCGTTTTCAATTCAATTCATTTCGAATTCGTTTTCAATTCAATTCGTTTTGAATTCGTTTTCAATTCAATTCGTTTTGAATTCGTTTTCAATTCAATTCATTTCGAAATCGTTTTCAATTCATTTTGAATTCGTTTTCAATTCAATTCATTTCGAAATCGTTTTCAATTCAATTCATTTTGAATTCGTTTTCAATTCAATTCATTTTGAATTCGTTTTCAATTCATTTTGAATTCGTTTTCAATTCAATTCATTTTGAATTCGTTTTCAATTCAATTCATTTCGAAATCCTTTTCAATTCAATTCATTTTGAATTCGTTTTCAATTCAATTCATTTCGAAATCCTTTTCAATTCAATTCATTTTGAATTCGTTAAAATCGATATAAATATCGTTCACGTCAAAATGGCGTCAATCTAATCCTCACGGCTTCACATATTTCAATATTCAAATATTCTATTTCAAATATTTCTATTTCAAATATTTCTATTTCAAATATTTCTATTTTCGAAACTGGAATGAGGCCCAATCAATTACCATATAATGTTAATTATATGGATTTTCTACAACACACGTATATATCAACAACGATGAATAATCAACCATCAACCAAAGTGCACTACACTGTATAAGCATCAAATATAGATATTTAACGCTTATAGCAGCTTGTCAATCAATCGATCGACATATTTAATCAATCAGGATGAGTGAACTTCAAATTTCATCCTAACACCCGTGTGGGGTTTCAAACAATCAAACACATATTTTATTTGTGCAGTTAGGCGATGTGTAAAATTTATCGACCCAATCAACGTCATTCAAATAGGTGTACATAAACAAACCGTCTGGTTTGTAAATGAATATTTATTTATTCACATTCACGTTAAAAATTATATTTTTAACGATAACACATTTTATTTTAACATATGAATTTCTATTCAGTTCATTCGTTAAATAAAATGCTATTTTTATTTTTCTAACTTATTTTAGAAAATTTCGGCAGCATAACGGCACGATACTAGAAACGGGACAAGGCCTAGCCTTGTCCCCGGTCTAGTGAAGGCCCACGCCATTCACCCATCAATCAAATCACTTTCGTTATGCAAACCACAAAATTTGGAGTAAGAGTCTAACCTAGTCTTACTCCTTCGCCTTATAACGGCGCACGTCTAATCCTAACCAATTTATCGATTCGATTTTTCACACCACAAACCACATTCAAACCAATATCTCAATCAATCACCAAACATCCAAACAAACAAGTCCATGGTATGTGGACGGGTGTCGGGTGCTTCTAATAAGCACCGTCTGCATCCTAGTATATATATAACTAGAAAAGTAAATTTGAGTGAGAAGTTCTCACCGAAAGCTATCCAATACCACGACTCTTCGTTTATAGAAATCTTCTTCGTTATCCCGTCTTCGTCATCTTCGCTGCCCGTAGTCACTATATATATAAAAATCACACATTTTTATATTCTGATGTTTTTAAAATAAAAATCAAATTTTTATTTATTTACTTTCAATCTAAAAATCATATTTTTATTTCGAAGTTCAATATATAAAAATCACATTTTTATATCGTTTTCATCTATATAAAGATCTCGCCTTTTTAACTATAAAGATTTCTCCTTTATAAAAATAAAGTTTTCGCCTTTATAAAAATAAAGTTTTCGCCTTTATAAAAATAAAGTTTTCATCATTATAAAAATTACCACTTTATCTCAACGTATATAAAATAAAAATCAGATTTTTATTTCGCTACATATACAAAGATGATATTTTTATATTCTCTATCCTATAAAGATTATATTTTTAATACTTTAAAAATATAAAAATCATATTTTTTTTCCAAATAAAAATCCTATCTTTTCACCTTTTAAAGTTCTAATCTTTTTCCATTTAAAATTCAAACCTTTCTCTTCTCAATTTTAAATCTTTTACTATTTAAAATCTAAAAATAAAAATCAGTTTATAAAAATAAATAAAATCAGCTTTAAAGAAAATATAAAATAATAAAAAAACAGTTTTTAAACTAAAGAAAATTCAGTTTTTAAATCACTATCAAATTAGTTTATAAATCTAAAAAAAAAATCAAATCTAAAATCAATTTTAAATTCTTATTAAATCAGTTTTTGCAACCGAATTAAAATCAGTTTATAAATTTAATTAAAATCAGTTTTTAATTCGAAAATAAAAATAAAAATAAAACAAATAAATAAATAAAAACTTACAGGGGGGGTGTCTGGCCTCTGGCGGCTCTGACGTGGCGGCTGCGCAGGCGGTTTTTAGGGTAAAGGGGAGGGGGGTCGCGGGGGTTCTGGGACATCGAAGAAGAGAGGGAGGCGTAGAGGAAGGGGGGGCGATCTCCTCTGGTGGCGGCGCTGGGGGCGCGCCAGCCTCCGTTGGCCGCGGCGCGGCGGAATTTTCCCCGTCTGCCCTAGACGCGGTTCTTTCGTTTTTTTTTTTTTTTTTTTTTTCTAAATCGAATTCTGAAAATAATTGGGGGGGGGGGGGGGGGGCTGGAGGTATAGGAGGAAGAGGGAATTCCTTTTTTTTTTTTTTTATTTAACTTCTAAAAAAGGTACTTTTACATACGACCTCGAAACGAGGCCCACCGCCTGTCGTCCATAGCATTTTACCCCCATTCCGAACACAATGGGATATGTATCACAGGTTGATTTGATCGTTTGAATCAGTTTCCGTTAAATTTACATTTAAATCACTATATTGAATTTTAAACGTATATTTCAAATTACCGGGGTCACATACTAACTCTAAAAATTCTCGAAAAATATTTTCTAGCTTCGTATTGACGATACGGTCCTAACAAAACTAGTTTCGTCGAATTCTGAGACCGTTGGAAAAATGGCCAATTTCCAGTCGATTAAAATCAACTGAAACTGGTCAAATGCGTTTTCCTTTGCCACGCTCACATATTGATTCGAAAAATTATGAAATTTGAAACCTAGCAATAACTTGACATCACAGACCCAACAAAAGTGGTTTCGTCGAAATCCGAGGTCGTTTGCAAAATGTCCATTTTTAAGGGCCTGAATTCCATAGCGACTATTCAGAATTTTCAACTGGACATATCTCTCAATTTTTAAAGTGAAATCTCAGTTTCTTACATCCGTTAGAAAGATATCGTCAATTAGATCCTAATGTTTTTGGTTTCATTAAAATCCGGATTGTTTTGCACCCGGTACATTCAATTGAAGTTTGAAATCGAATTATCGAACTACCGCGCCATTTTCAATTCTATTTATAAATATATATAATTATTTATATTCTAACGACGACGCGTATAATATATACGTTAGAATTCTATTCAAATAAATTTCTCGTCGATATTATTTAAAATAATTCATTTTAAATAATCAAAATTCGCTAAAATTGCCAAAATAAAAATTTTAAACTGGCCCAGATTTTCGGGTTGTTACAATATCCATCGATCTCCAAGTACGTCTGGACGATCACCAACTGATTCCCTCTTCTTGGGTGTACGACCCAATCAAAATCATCAGTAATTATCCAAACGGCGTGAAGACCTCCGGTCTTCAACCACCGTCTTCATCTTCGACACCACGTCGAATTAGTTATTCAGAATGGGATAAACCCGGTCTTCCTGAGTAACTCGCGTATATAATAACAAGTGTTACACAAACACAATATACGCCTCATTCCATTTCAGAATATTCTTTTATTCAAATATTCTTATACTTTGGGAAAGGTTCCCATTAATTTTATCAAAGATAAATTCTTTAAATTTATTCGTTAATCTTCTTTGAATATTAATTCAAACTAGTCGGGATTAGCGAACCACACCGGAGTAATCATTTATTTTATTTCCTAATCCCCACCTATTCATTCCATGAAGTAAAACTGGTAATACTTCATATCTAACACCATGGTGTTATCGGTAAATTCAATTACCATTTCACGTTCAAATCTAATTAAAGATTTAACTATCGCCTGGAGTAAAACTGGTGATACTCCATTCTCGATCTTTTCAATCTAATTAAAGATTCATTAAAACTCCACTTAGTTTTAATCTTTAATTGGGTTAAAGAATCGGTGTCATTTAAAACATGGTTCACGATAAACCCAAAATCACATTCCATTAATTATCGGGATAAAGAACAAGTGTTATTTAAAACACTGTTCACGATAAACCCAAAAATCAATACCAATTCAATTCCAATTAAATATTATTTAATTGGTACACTTCATTAAATCTAAATAAAAAGATTTAATCTTTTTCTCAACTGGGCTTAAGAACAATGTTAATGAAGACACCATTCACGACAAACCCAAATCACATTTGATATTAAATACAAGGCTCTGAATAGAAAATATATCGGCTTATATTCAATATCAAATTCTACGACCAACAAATATCGTATTGGAAATAATGATATAAATATATCTTTCAAATTCTCATAACAATACCTGTATCATCACGAAGTCCAACATCGAAATATTCCAAAGATGATTTCGATTCAAATCCATTCCAGTTCAATTATTGGAAATTCTGGTTAGTTTTAAAACCCTTTTCAAATTCAATTTATTTATTTAAAAATAAATAGAATTATAATTCTAGTTCAAAACTAGTTCATTTCGATAAAAATCTATTTTTATCGTTTCAAATATGGAATTTTCTACCTTAATTCGTCACAAATCATTTCTTATGATTTTACACAAATTATTACTATTTTAATAATTTTATCAAGGCCCGTACAGTCGATTTCCATCAACGGCCATCGAACTGCACTTACAACGACCTTTTCCAAATTTGATTTGGACATAATTACAAATCCAACCATTAGACTTCTAATTTCTAATACTCGTTAGAAAGCTCTTTTCGATACGAACCCAACGGTTCCGGTCTTAGGAGAATCCGACAGTAGGATCTCCCGCAATATCCATTCGAAGTCAATGGTCGAAATTCACGAACTACCGCAGCGCGGCGCGTTCTATTCAGGCCATTATATTATATATATAATATATATACTTCGTCGATTTCCTTTTAAAATGAATTATATATATCGTTTTAAATTCGTTTTCAAAATGATTTCAACTTCTTTTCAAATTCAATTCAAAATTGAATTTTTCCTTATAAATTCGATTTAAATTCATTTCAAATTGATTTCAATTCAAATCGATTTTTAATTCAATTTCAGTTCATTTTCAATTCCATTCAATTTCAATTTGAATTCATTTCTATTCCATTTCAATTCGAATTCATTTCTATTCAATTTCAATTCGAATTCATTTCTATTCAATTTCAATTCGAATTCTAATTCTTTTCAAAATATCAGATTTTGAAATCACTTTCGATATTCATTATAAAATGAATAAAATCGATATAACTATCGTTCACGTCAAAATGGCGTCAATCTAATCAACACGGCTTCATATATTTCTATTTTCGAATATTCTATTTCAAATATTTCTTTTTTTTCAAATATTTCTATTTCAAATATTTCTATTCAAAACTGGAATGAAGCCCAATCAATTACCATAGATTTTATTTCTATGGATTTCCATACAACGCAAGTATATATCAACAATGGCAAATGATCAACCATCATCCAAAGTGCATTCTACACTGTATAAGCATCAAATATAAATATTTAATGCTTATAACAGTCTGTCAATCAATCGATCGACGTACAACTAATTATTGGGATTAGTGTACGTCATATATCTTCCAATACCCGTGTGGGGTTTCAAACAATCAAACGCATATTTTATTTGTGGAGTTGGGCGATGTGTAAAATTTATCGTCCCAATCAATATCAATCAAATGTGCGTGTATAAACAAATCGTTTGATTTGTTTATATTAATTTATTTCATTTCATATACACGTTAAAAATTCTATTTTTAACTATATAATATTTTCCACTATAAAATATTTTATTTCGTTTCACATCACATCACACAATCAACTACACATCAAAATCAAACAAAAAAGCATACAAGCCGTCCATGGTCTGCGGACGACGGGTGTCGGGTGCTACTAAACACCGTCTGCATCCTAGTATATATTTTAACTAGAAAATTAAATTAAAGGTGAGAAGTTTCTCACTAAAAGCTAAACCAAACGCCACGACTCTTCATATGCAGGAAATCTTCATCGTTCTTCCAACGCAGTCTGTTTCACAAAGTATATGTTAAAAATTATATTTTTAACAACGCTACTTCTTATATAAAGGTCGAATTTTTATTTCCACTTCATGTATATAATAATCGAATTTTTATCGCTACTTCTAATATATAAAAAAAATCGGATTTTTATTTCGCTAAAAAATATAAAAATAATATCTTTATCCTCACTACTTCATGATGTTAAAAATCTCAACCTTGCGATGTTAAAAATCTCAACTTGCGATGTTAAAAATCAAAACTTTGCGATGTTAAAAATCACAACTTTGCTCTTGTTATTCATATATAAAAACATAAACTTTTCACATAAGAAATTCCATTCTTTTGTCGTAAGAAAATCAAATCTTTTTAATGTTAAAAATACGATCTTTGTCTTGTTAAAAATACGATCTTTTTAATGTTAAAAATACGATCTTTGTCTTGTTAAAAATTATAACTTTCTTGACATTAAAATCATCATTTTATTTTTAGTTTTATATAAGAAAATAATTAAAGAACTGAAATAAAATGAAATAAATAAAATTTACCTTTGTTTTGAATAAAAGGGGGGTTGTTCACGTCGGTTCAGGAGGACGGTTTCAGAGGGGCGGCGCCGGAGTTTGCTGAGGTGGGGCTCGCGAAGGGGGTGCGGCAACAGCTTTGAACGGAGGGGCGTTGGCTGTCTCGAACTGGGGTTCGATGCTTTGGGTCTTCGCGTCAGGAAGGGCAACTGGAGGGGAGATATCGGGGGGGGGGCTGGGGCGGAGTGACCGGTGGCGGGAGGCGCGTGGTGGCGAAGCGCGACAGGCGCGATGGACGGAGGAGTGATGTGGATCGAGATGCGTGCAGTTTTTTTTTCCCAATTTCGATCTCAAATGGATTACATGGGGGGGGGGGGGGGGGGTTGACCGTATAAAGAGGGAAAGATGGTAAAGGTGAGGGTTTTAATTATTATTATTTTTACTTATTTATATTTTATTCTCCAAAGGTTGCTTTAAAAATTCGAACTCAAAATTGAGCCCATCGACTGTCGTATATAGCTAATTACCCCCATTCCGAACACAATGGGATATGTATCATAAGCCAATTCGATCGTTACGATCCGTTTCCGTTGAAATCAACATATAACTCTATATATTGAATTTGAACGCGCATTTCAATTTACTAGGGTCACATCCTAACTCGAAAAATTCCGGAAAAATATTTTCTAGCTTCGTATTGACGATACGGTCCTAACAAAACTAATTTCGTCAAATTCTGAGACCGTTTGAAAAATGGGCATTTTCCAGTCGATCAAAATTGACTGAAACTGGTCAAACACGTTTTCCTTTGCCACGCTCACATATTGATTCGAAAAATTAATTAAATTGGAATTTATTATTAATTAGACATCCCAGACCCAACAAAAGTGGTTTCGTCGAAATTCGAGCTCGTTTGCAAAATGGCTATTTTTAAGGGCCGAAATTCCATAGCGACTATTCTGAATTTTCAACTGGACATATCTTTTGACCCCCGCTATGAAATTTCGATTTTTCGGATTCATTGGAAAGATATTATCAAATATATTCTAATATTTTTGGTTTTGCTAAAATCCGGTTTACTTTGCACCCGGTATGTTCATTTGAAGTTGTAAATCGAATTATCGAACTACTGCGCCATTTTCAATTCCTTTTATAATTATAAATAATTATTTATATTCTAACGACGATTCAAATAAATATATACGTTCTATTCTATTCAAATTAAATTTCTCGTCGATATTATTTAAAATAATCATTTTGAATATTCAAAATTCGTTAAAATTGCCAAAATAAAAATTTTAAATTGACTCGCATTTTCCGGGTTGTTACAATCTTCATCCAAAAGACTACAAAAACAACACTTAATATTAAACAAAATATTCCTTTTCTTTAAGAGCTCAATCGTATTAAGCTTTTTATGAATAATTAGCCATATAAGAAACTTAGCTTTAGGAGGGGAATTAGAACTCAAAATAAACTTAAAGGGGAGAATAGAAACACCAGAAAAATTAATGAGATTATACATAGAATTGACCGAGTATACTAAACTCTTATCTAAACCCCAACTAAAGGAATCACCATTCTCATCCAAGTGATACAAGGCTAACTTAGCTTTTAGTAAGGCTAATTGCCTTATCAAATCTCCTTCCAAAATATTAACAAAGGAAAACTCCCACGGAGGATCTAAATCCCTTCTATAGACATCAGCAATTAATGCATTCTTAAAGCCGCAAATATTGAAAAGCTCACTAAATTCAGTTTTAAACGGCACAATAGAAATCCAAGAATCATGCCAAAAAAAAGTAGAATGACCAGAGTGAACAATCACCTTACAACCTATCCTGAAGAAGTCAAAACAATACAATACAGACCTCCAAAAATGAGATAATCTATTATACCAACTAAATCCCGACCCTACAATAAACTCGCCCCTAGAGTAATAAAATTTGGAAACAATAGCTTTCCATGTAGCCGAAACATCAGGACACCTAAATCTCCATAACCATTTTCCCAAAAGAGCTAAATTAAAGTTATAAAGTTTAATGACCCTAAACCCCCATCTCTCTTAGGCTTACAACATACCTCCCAAATAACTAAGCATTTATAACCTCTACAGATAGGAACACCACTCCAAAGAAAATTTCATCTAATTCTATCAATTTTCTCGATAATCCATAGAGGAAAACGATGAACATCCATCCAATACGTGGGAATGGCCGATAAAACTAAATTAACTAGAACTAATCTACCTGCTCTAGAAAGAAATCTATTATTCCAACTCGATAACCTATTATTGATCTTATCAATAATGACTAACCAATCATCCTTCTTAAGTTTCGAAGGTCTAATCTTAAAACCTAAATAATCAAAAGGGAAACTCATGGTAGAACAGTTCAAAGTGCTAGCAACTAAAGACTCGACGTTATCACTATCATTGAGAACCATTACCGCACTCTTGTCCAAATTTATTCGAAGACCAGACAACATCTCGAAACAATAAAGAATAAACTTCAGAGCAATGACATGTTTAGGTAAATGAGAGGAAAATAATAATGTGTCATCTGCAAATTGAAGAATAGATAATTCATTATTAAACTCCTCATTCCCAACACTGCCTATGACTCCTAAACTCCCGGCTCTCTTAATGATTCTAGAAAAAACATCCACCGCTAAATTAAATAAAAAGGGCGAAAGAGGTTCTCCTTGTCTAAGACCTCTCTTGGACTGGATCTTCTTACCAACTACTCAATTTACAACTATACTGGAGCAACCAGACCTAAGCAAAAGCATGATCCAGTTGGTCCATCTAACACTAAAGCCCCTAGCAAGACATAGTTCGCAAATAAAATCCCAATCTACGGAGTCAAAAGCCTTCTCAAAATCTAATTTCAAAATGGCACAGGTAAAATTGTTTTTACAACAAACATTAATGTACTCCTGTACAGCAGCTACTCCATCTACTATATTTCTACCCTTGATAAATGTTGTTTGTGAAACATCTATGAAATTATTCATCTTTATACTAAGTCTGTTAGCAAGAACTTTTGATATGATCTTAACCGAAACATTAACTAATGAGATAGGCCTAAAATCCTTAAGAGAGTTAGCACCCACCTTGTGAATGAGAATGACATTAGCAAAATTAAAACTACCTAGACACAATTCACCACAATAAAAATCATTGAAGAGATTAATAATATCAAACTTTAAAAACTCCCAAAATTGGTTATAAAATAAAACTAAAAACCCATCTGGTCCAGGAGCTTTGTCACTAGGTATATCACAGATAGCCTTCCAAATCTCCCTCTCAGTAAATGGACTGTCTAAATCTGCTAACTCGAACTTAATGTCCGCAGGATAAATCTCATTTCATCTAACATTAATCCTTCTATTGGCCCTAGTTCCTAATATCTGCTTATAATACCTAGTAAAGGCCTCGTTTAAATCCTTCTGGACGGTTACCTCTGCGTCATTAATAAATATAGAATGAATCATATTATCGCGCCTCCTCTTATTAGCCACGCTATGAATAAATTTCGTGTTATTATCCCCTTCCTTAATCCATTGAACTCGGGATCTTTGCTTCCACATGATCTCCTCTTTTTCTAAACTCAATTTGAGATCATTTCTAAGGTAGCAAAGTCTATCTTTCTCATTTAGAGTAAGAATCCTGGTTTCACTAACTTTATCAATATCTAACATCTCACACAGCATCTTATATTTTCTAATTCTAACACTACCAAAAATGTACTTATTCCACCGTTTAAGAAAAAATCTTAACTTTCCAAGCTTAGCAACGAAGATCTTCGCAGAGTCGCCCTTATATAAATTATTAAAATAAGATAAAGAATTCCATTTAACCGCGACTAAATTACTAAAACTGGAATCTAATAACCACATTTTTCAAATTTAAAACAATTACTAATTTGTACATTTGAGTCACACGAAAGAATAATAGGGCAGTGATCAGATAATAAACTCTACAAATGGGGAATCTATCCTCTACCTCTGTACTGATAAAAAATCTATCTAAATGAGCAAAAGAAGGATTATCTCTATCATTAGACCATGTGAACATTCTATTATTGAGCATCGATTAAATTTTTATCTATCATAAAATCATTAAATTCCTCCATGTCAGAGAAATCACCTTCCCTAGGTGATCTTTCCCCTAAAAATCTAGTGACATTGAAATCTCCCCCAACTATCCATTGATTGAGGATGAGATTTCTAAAATCAGCACATTTGGTCCACAAGAGTCTTCTCTCAATTTTAGTATGAGGACCATATACGTTTGAAATGCCTAGTAACGAATTATCTACTAGTGATGCTAAAATAATATGCAGGGAATGCAACATAGGAAGCTCCTGAACAAGTCTAAATTGATTGTCTTTCCAGCCAATCATAAGACCACCAACACTTCCTTTGGACGGAAGACATGACCAATTCCTAAAGAGAGACCCACCTAACCCATTATAAAATCTAGAATCAGGGTTTTCTATTTTGGTTTCCTGAAGTAAAATATCAATGTGAAAATCTTTAAAGAAAGATCTAACCTTAGCACGTTTTTTTGGTTCATTTAATCCTCGAATATTCCAACTAACAATCCTCAACGACTCAAAGAGGATACTCTCTCTAATTCCCTACCCCTAATGTAATCAGCATCCAAATCTATATCAGAAAATACAAAAGCTGTGTCACTAGCTAGCTGAAATAACTGACTAGTCGAAAGACTGCCTAATGCAAAAGGAGAATAATCACTACCATAAACGGGAACCATACCCGAGCCCAAACTCGAAATGCTACTACTAGCACTCGATCTTTGGGACCTACCGTATGTGGGCGATGAATGAGATCTTATCCTCGCACTTCGACGAACCAAACCACAACTAGAAATAACTCTCCTTCGTCTCCTCCTCTTGGCCGATACATTTGATCCCACACATGTCGGAGAACATTTTCCATCATCTTGGAATGAGCCATCTTCACCTGCCAAATTGATCCTAGCCGAAGAGCCAGTCCACTGTCCTACTTTTATAAAATTCTTAAATTCCATATCCACTTTGAAATTCCTTTGTATAATTCTACTTATTCTCCGAATAAATATTCCTTTCTATAATTCTATTTATTTCTAAATAAATATTCCTTTTATAATTCTATTTATTTTCTAAATAAATATTCCTTTTATAAAATCCTATGACTTTATAAATATTTTATTTTCAATATACATTTGAAAATTTCCTTTTATACATTCTAGTATCACTTATGGTATTAAAATACCTAATCAAAAGGATCAATCATCATACAAACATACATAATCGATAACATATTATACACCACATCATATATGAAAGCAAACAGTGTTATAAATATTAAGGAATCCAGTTGGATCCCTTCAACCTGTTGCCCTGCATCCACAGATGTTAAACAATATAATTAACATCAATTTCATTTCAATAAGAAATATTCTGATCGACAGAATCAATATTTAATTAACAATATTTATATAACTGTATCGATATTTTCAACCAATCAATTAGCAATTCAACACATAACAATCAACTAGTATTTATCAGTCCAAAAAAAATACGTTATAAAAATTATAATTTGGAAGAGTTAGTGAGATTAACTCACATTGGACGATCATCGTTAAATAACGATTAACTATCTGTTGATTTAGATGGACAATTTATTTTGTAATAATTTATAACGAGCTCCAATTAACTCCTAGTCAGTTCCATTGTGTAGCTGTTGTCCATACGATCCCAACGGATCTTGTTTCGTTAAATTATGATAATATAAGTCAAAGTTATAGAACTTACAAGTTGTACATATTTTTAATTTAAATAAACTTGAATTCTAATTTTTAATTTTGGCCTCACCGTAAAAACATTGGCCCATCTTCCTTCTTAATGAACCAGACCTGCAACCAAATATTCCTTCTTCCCCAAATTACCATGCTGCTCCATTCTAGGTCATTCACCGACCTTCTCATGTCCATCAATGCACCATCTCCAAAACAAATCTCACCATCATCATCCTCTTCAATCTATCTATCTACCTCTATCACTTAACTCGGACTCGACATCATCGTATGCATCGCGTTCAATAGGAAATTGTCGCGATTTCCAGCTCGCCCTGGGTTCACACAGATATACGCGCAATATAGATGATAGCCGTACACTCAAGAACTCAGCATATAAGTGTCAAATCCTTCAACAAACTCGAATCCATCAACCAATTCTGCAAACAACGCTTCCACTTCTTGATTCGTGGAACTCTAGTGTCACGGCTGTTAAATCCATCGACGGAAAAACATGTCAATCCCAACAAAATACACATGAGGTTGAAGCCCTTCTTATTAGGAACCCAACGAGATCAAAATAGTAATTTATGGAATTTTATTCAGATTGATTTCATTTTTGAAAGATCATGAAAGGGTTTTGGGAGGAATAACCAGCGGCGGATTTTCTCATCGACCAAGGGAGTTGTGAATTAGGTTTAAGGAGTAAGTAGGTATATTTATATGAATTTTTAAATATTTTTATATTGATTATTTTATTAATTTTTAATCAAACCCTATTTGCATTTATCATTAAAAATCCCTGTAATCACATACAACACCCAAATTCGACGAAAATGGACATGCATCTACAGTTCGACATTACGGACCTAACGAAACTTGTTTCGTCGAATTCTGAATCCGTTTGCTCACACAATGTATTTTTTAAATCAAATTATTGACTGTTTTTCACATTAAAATCCCGTACGACTAGATACTAACTGCAAAAATGACGAAAATTGAAATCTAGTAATAATTTAATACTGCGGATCCAACAAAATTAGTTTCATCGAAAACGGAGGTCGTTTGCAAAACTGGCTATTTTTAAAGCTCTAAATAAACCCATTTAAATATTAGTATATTTAAAAACAATTAAATTAAATATTTATAAATAAATATTATCGTATACATTCACAATAGAATACCATACAGCTCCAAAATAAATATATCAGGATTTATAATTCGATATTCCAAAATCAGAGTTAATCGATATTCAATTTAAATAGAAATCCTTTTATAAATTATAAAGGAATTCCAAAGCGACTTTTCAAAAATTTAATTTGATCATAAATCAAAATCTACCTAACAAAATCTCAAATTTTCTCTTCTATTAGAAAAATATACTTCACCAGCTCCGAACATTTCTTGTTTCACAGAAATCCGAGTTAAAACGGATTCCGTATATTCGTTTAAAGTTCGAATCGCCAAATTACGAACTGCCACGCCATTACAGGCTCGATTATAATTATATTATAAATTATACGTTCAAATGAAATTTATAAATAAATTCGTTAATATAATTCAACTCTAAATTAAATTATATATTTTGAATTGTCCAATTCACACAATATTGTCAATTCACTAACTCCGACTATTTCAGAATTAAATAAATTATTCTATTATTTATATTAATTAAATATTCAATATTATTTAATTAAACGACCATTTAAATCTCTAATCACTATTTAAATGATTAAATTAATTAATTATTATACCATAAAATATGGGACGTTACATTCTTCCACCCTTAAAATAATTTCGTCCTCGAAATTGCTAAGGTAGTGAATAACCCTATTAACTGGGTTAAAATTATTTATTCACCTCTTAACTTTACTTTCAACTAAACCGATTAATTTCATTTAATTATTCATTCATTCCAATTAACAAAAAATTTCAAAAATTCTGAAAATTTTCTAACACCCGAAATTTCCGAAAAATTTCGCCTGCACCTCCTTTGTATGGCTCAATCGGTACAACTACAACTCGCCTCTCTAGGCCTTCTCCAACCCAAAGAAAATCAAACAGCCAAGCAGCTTGCCAAATCGGCTCATAAATCACCAAACTCATATAAAAGTAAATATGTACCTTTTTGTCGGGCATATCAGTATACTGTTTCCATCTATCACCAATTCTGCATATACCCATATTATTCCAATCAACTCCAATCAATTTATCCTCAACACAGCTATTCGCTTAAACAAGCCAAATATCATTCTCAATCTCGTGTACCATTCTTGATTTCAAACTCCTAAGTCATCAGTTCAACTTACTTAACCTCGTTAAGTTCCATCCACATATTTCATTAATTAATTGATTCCTCTAATCTGTTATCTTCATCCCAAAATCATAATTCTGATTTTTATTTCAAAAATCAATCCATTTACTCAACCGAGTCCAATTATATACCAAATTCCAATTCTACTCGATATTATTCTAATCCAGTTCAATTTCAATTACCATTTAACTGCTTTATTTTAATTCCAATTTGCTTTTACAAATTTTGGTTTAATTTGTTTTTAACTCATACAATCTCTACCTGGGAGTTTAAAACCATTTACCCTTTTCATAAAATCAAATATTCCTTTTCAGAATTTCAAAACTACTTGTTTTTCCAAAATAATTCGAAATCAATATCTTTGGTAGTAATCCATCACTTATAGCTCGAAAATGAACATTGATGATGTAGCCAGCATCATCAGAATTATTTCCCAGCGATTGAAGTGAGTTCGATACTATATCACTTTTCAAAACCATTTCTTAATCATTTCTATTTTGAAATTATTTCAAAATATCCTTCTCAATGCTTGTAAAAAAATTTAAAATCTCCCAGGATTTTAAAATTCATATATATTTAGTCCAAATCCATTTACAAACACTTTTCACATTTCCAGAGTTTTTAATTCCAATTCTGTTTTAATATCAGATTTAATTCATTTCAGTTTCATATATTTCACTAATATGAATTCTGATTGGTTATATATATAACCATTTTATTTTTATAATTTCATTCGATTATAACAACAAACAACACATCCAATATTCTATAATATTTCCAGTATTAATCATTCTTTGTATCAAAATATAATTTTGGGTAAAATTATTTCATTTACCCTTCTTTTCAAAACATATTGTGTCGGTTTATCATATTCAAGTGTTTAGGAACCCTATCGATACGGTGGATCAAACTAATTGTAACGACCCGCCATTTTGACTGTGCCGAATCGACAAAACATGTTAACTCGAAACGTCCAAAACAACATATTGTTATTAGCTTCTGAGGTAATTAGAATAAATCACAGAATCACAGACACAGATACAGAGCAATATAACATCTCGCAGTGGAAATAAATAATACAATAGTAGTTCATGAAGCTACTAAATAAAATTTTACATCAGAGTTTACATAAGTAACACAGCGGAAGTCTAATACAATAAATAATTGATAACAGTCTGGGACAAAAATGATAGAAATAACTAGATGTCTAGAATAGCCGAACAGATAGATATAAATAAGCAAAAATCCAATAATCTTCAAACTCCAAGAGTGGATCTTGAAAGCTGTGATGATCGATCTGACCCGAGCAATAATGCAAAACAAAAAAACTCGGATCAGGACAAACATTCTCATGGAAGTAAATCAACTCAAATGAAATGCTCGATGAAATGCAATAAGCAACTTAAAGGATGTTTGGGATCACCATCCTCTAAGGATCCGTCAAACTAATACTATATAGTATAATACGTTATATACAATAGTGTCTATCTGTAAAGTAAAAGTATCAAAATAGCGTAAGCGGGATTACCATGATTACCCTTACACCGTTTATATATTCCCATAGTATATACAGTACCGTAATTCCTTCATAAACTGGAGGTTAATCAGAGGGCACTCCATATAAAACAGTATAAAACAAAGTCGTAATGGGATCGTAAAAGGCATGTGACAAGGCATGCAAGGAATGCCAAGGTGGATTCATCGTTTGCAGAGCCGGACTGGTGGTAACAAATAGTAGCTACTACCGCCCACCTCGATACACACTCCCATAATCAAGAGGGCCCAAATCGAATCTCAACATCAATAGAATAATATTGAAGAAGTGTGCTCGATAAGAGGTATGACCTCACTTGGTCCGTGCATAGCTCCTGTTTAAGCCACATCAAGCTGACTCAAGGTAGTCAGGGTCTCGTAATTAATATGAAATAAAATAAAATAGAGTCGTTCGCCAAATCATCCCCTTCATTCTGGAACTCCACCGCGTACACAGTTGTTAAAGTGGTTTCGGTATTGGCAGAGAGTATGACAATAGTCGATCCCGGTCTCTTTAACAACCAATCGTTTACATTTTTCACACCGTGGTCATTATTTTATAAATCACTTTATAAAATCATTTATACGAAAGCACATATTCGAATTTGAATTCAAAATTAAATATCTAACTTCGAATATATTAAAATTTTGAAAACAACTCATTTATATCGCTTTAATCAAATCGATTAACAAAACCATAACATAAAGATTTCGAAATATAGTATAAACTAATGCTAAATTATTTAACTTCGGTTTTAAATGATTTTCTAAAATTCTTACATAACGATTTCAAATCCGGAAACGGCTTATTTTCAAATCAAATCATAATGATTGCAAGTTCCACTTAAATCGATACAGAATATTTACTTCAATAATATTTCGGTTTGGTTTATATTCATCAAAACTCAAGTTCAACAATTCAATTTTTTCACGTTTACCATTATAAGATATCATTTAGCTCGATTTATCAAAATCCAATATTTCGGTTCAACTTCAATACATACACTTTAAATCAAAATCTCATATTTCGCTTATAATTCAAAACAAATCGTGTCATACTTTATAGCTCAAATCATAAAATCCAATTTCATTACTTAAAATCCGAATCAAACTCTTATATTTCAAATTTGACAAATCATATCTTATTTACTCAAGTCGTACGAATTCCATATTGTAAAAAAAATTCAAACCATAAGTTTAAAACCATCTTATAAATTCGATTTCACAAATTTCATAATTCAACTAAACGATTATAAAAAAAATCAATTCCGTAAATTATATATTCTAAACCACATTTAGTCACTTTAAGTTTAGTTCAATTTGAATTCAAATCCATATCTCATATGAGTTCAATGTTAAAATCAAATATCGTTATTACAAATTCCAACCTCGACTTAAGTCACAAAATCTTACATAAACTAACTTTGAGTTTATAGTTTTGCAAAATATATACATAAAGATAATTTAATTTTGAAAATAGACATATATAAGTTTATAAAATTCTGATAATAATTAGAAAATAGATTATAAACATATATAAATTTAAAATAATATAAAATAGGTTTAAAGAAAATATTAATATACAAAAGTTTAAAATTCTTAAAATAAAAATATAAAATCTTAAATTATTATTTAAACTCAAAATTTCCAAATTACTTTATTACGAAAACACGACCAACGATGTCCGTATTTAAATTTCTACCCTATGGTCAAGTGATACGGATATTTATCATTTTAACTCGCAATTTATAAAATTTCTACGGGTCTATCATTTCAACCCGCAATCCCAAATTCAGTAAAATCGTTTAGGTCTATCATTTCAACCCATAACGATTTTCCCTAATCTAATGTCCGTTCGGGTATATATCATTTCAACCCTTAGTGATTTTTCCTAAACTAGGGGTATCTACAGCATAACAAAACATCAATCACATCACAGTCATATATAATCAGTGTACATACATGTCATGTGAATATCGTATCACATATGAAAGTGTATATTTTAAACAACAATTTCTACCGGCGATCATATACATTTCATAAAAGTTCATTTAGTTGATCTAACATCTATGAAATAATGTGAGTCAGGTGTGAGATAAACTCACCTTTCGTGGCACAGGTATAAAGACGACAGACGGACTGACGTAGACTGAAACAACGACTCTTAAACACGATTCATAATGGATTCAATTACGGTAACCACTCATATATATTTATTTTAATGAGAGGAAGTTGGGAAATTCTCAATTGGTCGGTACAACAATTGGGTGTTGGACGGTATGGTATTGGATTTTGGAAAGATTTCGGAACTCAACCCCAAATTCAATTTAACAAAATAAACACAAAATTCTTTTATAAAATAAAATATTATATAAATATTACTATATATGTATACATAGTAAATTTCATTATATATATAAAATTTAATGCACACCAAAACCATATAATATTATAAAATATAAAAACAACCGAAACCATTAATATACATACATATATATATATATATATATATATATATATATAAATACGTGCACACAATACCAATATATATATATATACCATATAAAATATAAATATATAAAACACACACAAAATGACCCAAACACAAACTGACTCACACCCAAGCAAGAAAAAAAATGATAAATAAAAACGCACACACCAATCTACACACATCTACAAATACACACACTCAGTCACCCAAACAAACACATCACACAGAGATTTACACACGCTTGCAAACAAAACACACACAAAAAAGAAAAAGAGAGGAAAAACAAGCAGGGGTTCACGGGGAGAGGGGCAGCTATAGGAGGTGCTGTGTCAGGGGAGGCAGAGCTTCAGGTCGGAGATGGCGGTGCGGGTCAGGCAGAGTTGGGGAGTGACGTAGGCAAGGCATGGGGAAGAAGCTGCTCAGCATTTGGTCGAGGCGGAACGGTGAGCTGCTGATGGAGAGGTACGAAGGCTTGGAGCGTTGGTGAAGAGAAGTGAGATGATTTCGATGGAAAAAACAGAAGAATCTAAGGGGAGGAAATGGAGCAGATTTTGATACCATTTAGAGTTTAAGTATTGAAGCTTTCCCATTTTCTCAGATCAAGATTATTGATTTGAACAAAGAAAAGGTAGTGGAGAGAAGAGTAGCAGTGCGAATAGGAGGCAGTTTGAGGTATTAAGTAGTCGGTGAACGTGGCGATCTAAAAATATGGCCACAACAGACTGGTTCAACACTTTCAAATTTAGTTGTGTACCAATTCACTCCGTTCGTTTGATTTAAATGTATACGTACTACGGTTATTTAGTAAATCACATTTAACCTCATTAAACCGGATGTTATATTTTGAAATTTCCAGAAATTTTGTCCTCTAAATTTACCCGAAGAGCTTGCGTCATTTCTAGGTAAGATCAGAGAGTTGATTTTAATAATGTTTCAAAATAAACATTGTGTGCAAAGAAATGAAAAGAATGAAAAAATAAAATAATGCATGGCTATAAGGGAAGGGCGGCATCAGTATGGCATTCAAATTGAAAATGTACATGTTTGCATGTTTGTATGGAAACGTTCTTTGGTTTGAAGAGGTCGCATAAAAGGAAATGCATGCAATTTGGAAAAGAATGGACGTTTGGCATAAAGGGGTTTGGAACATAAATGGGACTTAAAACATGGTGAAATTTGAATTGGAAGTGGCCACGTTGTAATGCAACTTTCAATTATATGCATGCATGGTTTTAGAATGGGAAGAACTAGCATTGAAAATATAATGTACGTAAGGCCTCAAATGAAAGAAAGAAACAAATAGGCTTAAAGAAAGGGAAGGTGCAATCCTTGGTTTTGGAAACAAAAATTTGTCTATCGGCCTCAGCATCTTTTCGAGTTGGTTCTGCAGATCTAAAATGATTAGAAAAATATGTAAGATCGGAGAAAGGCCACATCGAACTCAGATGGCTCTGTTTCAAAAATGAACATTTCAAGCATTTTCACAATTTCAGCGCGAACCGAACACCAAAACTGACAAATGAATATATTGCAGAAATCTGCACGACGAGGCGGACACAACGGTATAAAATTTGCAGTGCCAAGATGCTCCATCTAAAAAGGCATTACGTACCCCTTTAAATGTAAAATTCGGACAGGAAAACAATTAAACGGAGGTCAAAACGTCCAATTTTTGCAAAACGGATTTCACCGTCGGATTCATGGCAACGAATAGAATAATTTTCGTGTTTGTCCGAACTGGTTTCGAAGAGATTTAAAATCCGATAAAATTTGAACGGTTATGCGCAGCATTGCACTAAAAATTGCACAATCGAAAAACATTCAAATTTTTCGTTGAAACTTTCATTACTGCTACATCTCACTGTATGTATTTCAAATATCAAATTCCTGTTATGAGAAATTATAAAATATTTTCAAAATAAACTCGATATAAATCAGAATTGAAATCGTTAAAAATAACGGGTTATTACATTCTCCCCCACTTAAAACTTTTCGTCCCCGAAAAGGAACGAGGCAGGGAAATAGTAATTAAATAATATATTATATATAAATCAAACGGTTCATATCTATCATTATATATGTATATATATTATTTCAAATATATATATAAACAAAAGTTAAAATATTTCAAATATTTCAAAATAGTTTAAAGTATTCACTCGACATCTCGATTGGTAATATATATTTATCCCACTTTCAAAACCTGAAAATATATATCGATGATGCTGCAGTCATCACCAGAATCATTTCCAAGCGACTAGAGTGCAACTTTATATCTATCTAATACACATAGGATTTAACATATACGTTGATCAGACGTAAACCCCAAATCGCTAGGCATTCGATAGGCCAACTTTAACGTCAAACAAGTACCCAAAACATTTCTATATTTAAACAGAATACATACTAAATTTTCAAATCATATGTTATAAATAATATATTTCAAATCATTAAAATTAAAATAGGGAAAATTATATCTCTCCCCCACTCATTTATGTATTAAAATTTTAAACTCAATCCTTAATAAATATGCAATAATATTATTAAATCGAATATAGAACAATATTATCCTATACTATGCCAAAATCTTTTTCAAACCCAAATTATCAATATTACAAAACTAGTTTAATTCCATAAATTTAACATACATATACATCATAAATTAGAATCTTATGAACCAATTTAAATTAATAAATTCCTATATATATTCATTTATAAACTGTACCATTTTAGGTTTCAAGATAAAATCAATTTCCTACAAAATTTATTTCTTTTAATCTTATTCGAAATATGTAGAAAATATAAAATCTTAAAGTATAAATATCAAAATTTTCAAAATATTGGTATTTACCAAAACATAATATTATTTATAAATAAGAAAATCTTATATTATAATAGCTTTAAATTTCAAACCAATATTTAATAAGATCGAATTCATTAGAAGACCTACACTCTCCTTCTACTTCTTACCTTCTTATGGACAAGGATAACATATAGGATTTGAGTTAAAAGTTGAACGAGCGAAAGAACTTAATCGAAGAGGATCTACGAAGGAAGATGGATTCAAATGAAAAGGAAATTCCAGAAGAGATTTAAATATTAAACAAAATTTAATATTCGAAAATATTTGTTTTAAAACATTTAAAACCATTTAAAAACTATTTATACTTTAAAAATACGCTCTCTCAAGAAGGATTTTGCAACCAATTCCACTCATTCTAGGGTATCACTACCCTATCTCTAATGAGCTTTTACCCCATAGGATAAAGCTTTGATAAACCAAAGCTCTGATACCACATGTAACGACCCGCCATTTTGACTGTGCCGAATCGACAAAACATGTCAACTCGAAACGTCAAAACAACAGATTGTTATTAGCTTCTGAGGTAAATAGAATAAATCACAGAATCACAGACACAGATACAGAGCAATATAACATCTCGCAGTGGAAATAAATAATACAATAGTAGTTCATGAAGCTACTAAATAAAATTTTACATCAGAGTTTACATAAGTAACACAGCGGAAGTCTAATACAATAAATAATTGATAACAGTCTGGGACAAAAATGATAGAAATAACTAGATGTCTGGAACAGCCGAACAGATAGATATAAATAAGCAAAAATCCAATAATCTTCAAACTCCAAGAGTGGATCTTGAAAGCTGTGATGATCAATCTGACCCGAGCAATAATGCAAAACAAAACAACTCGGATCAGGACTAACATTCTCATGGAAGTAAATCAACTCAAATGAAATGTTCGATGAAATGCAATAAGTAACTTAAAGGATGTTTGGGATCACCATCCTCTAAGGATCCGTCAAACTAATACCATATAGTATAATACGTTATATACAATAGTATCTATCAGTAAAGTAAAAGTATCAAAATAGCGTAAGCGGGATTACCATGATTACCCTTACACCGTTTATATATTCCTATAGTAAATACAGTACCATAATTCCTTCGTAAACTGGAGGTTGATCAGAGGGCACTCCATATAAAACAGTACAAAACAAAGTCGTAATGGGATCGTATAAGGCATGTGACAAGGCACGCAAGGAATGCCAGGGTGGATTCACCGTTTGCAGAGCCGGACTGGTGGTAACGCATAGTAGCTACTACCGCCCACCTCGATACACACTCCCATAATCAAGAGGGCCCAAATCGAATCTCAACAATAATAGAATAATATCAAAGAAGTGTGCTCGATAAGAGGTATGACCTCACTTGGTCCGTGCATAGCTCCTGTTTAAGCCACATCAAGCTGACTCAAGGTAGTCAGGGTCTCGTAATGAATATGAAATAAAATAAAATAGAGTCGTTCGCCAAATCATCCCCTTCATTCTGGAGCTCCACCGCGTACACAGTTGTTAAAGTGGTTTCGGTATTGGCAGAGAGTATGACAATAGTCGATCCCGGTCTCTTTAACAACCAATCGTTTACATTTTTTTCACCGTGGTCATAATTTTATAGATCACTTTATAAAATCATTTATACGAAAGCTCATATTTGAATTTGAATTCAAAATTAAATATCTAACTTCGAATACTCATTTATATCGCTTTAATCAAATCGATTAACAAAACCATAACATAAAGATTTCGAAATATAGTATAAACTAATGCTAAATTATTTAACTTCGGTTTTAAATGATTTTCTAAAATTCTTACATAACGATTTCAAATCCGAAAATGACTTATTTTCAAATCATATCATAATGATCGCAAGTTCCACTTAAATCGATACATAATATTTACTTCAATAATATTTCGGTTTGGTTTATATTCATCAAAACTCAAGTTCAACAATTCAATTTTTTCACGTTTACCACTATAAGATATCATTTAACTCGATTTATCAAAATCAAATATTTCGGTTCAACTTCAATACATACACTTTAAATCAAAATCTCATATTTCGCTTATAATTCAAAACAAATCGTGTCATACTTTATAGCTCAAATCATAAAATCCAATTTCATTACTTAAAATTCGAATCAAACTCTTATATTTCAAATTTGACAAATCATATCTTATTTACTCAAGTCGTACGAATTCCATATTGTAAAAAAAATTCAAACCATAAGTTTAAAACCATCTTATAAATTCAATTTCACAAATTTCATAATTCAACTAAACGATTATAAAAATAAAATCAATTCCGTAAATTATATATTCTAAATCACATTTAGTCACTTTAAGTTCAATTCAATTTGAATTCAAATCCATATCTCAAATGAGTTCAATGTTAAAATCAAATATCGTTATTACAAATTCCAACCTCGACTTAAGTCACAAAATCTTACATAAACTAACTTTGAGTTTATAGTTTTGCAAAATATATACATAAAGATAATTTAATTTTGAAAATAGACATATATAAGTTTATAAAATTCTAATAATAATAAGAAAATAGATTATAAACATATATAAATTTAAAATAATATAAAATAGGTTTAAAGAAAATATTAATATACAAAAGTTTAAAATTCTTAAAATAAAAATATAAAATCTTAAATTATTATTTAAACTCAAAATTTCCAAATTAATTTATTACGAAAACATGACCAACGATGTCCGTGTTTAAATTTCTACCCTATGGTCAAGTGATACGGATATTTATCATTTCAACCCGCAATTTATAAAATTTCTACGGGTCTATCATTTCAACTCGCAATCCCAAATTCAGTAAAATCGTTCATGTCTATCATTTCAACCCATATCGATTTTCCCTAATCTAATGTCCGTTCGGGTATATATCATTTCAACCCTTAGTGATTTTTCCTAAACTAGGGGTATCTACAGCATAACAAATCATCTATCAAATCACAGTCATATATAATCGGTGTACATACATGTCATATGAATATCGTGTCACATATGAAAGTGTATATTTTAAACAACAATTTCTACCGACGATCCTATACATTTCATAACAGTTCATTTAGTTGATCTAACATCTATAAAATAATGTGAGAAAGGTGTGAGATAAACTCGCCTTTCGTGGCACAGGTATAGAGACGGCAGACGGACTGACGTAGACTGAAACAACGACTCCTAAAAACGATTCATAATGGATTCAATTACGGTAACCACTCATATATATTTATTTTCATGAGAGGAAGTTGGGAAACTCCCAATTGATCGGTACAACAATTGGGTGTTGGACGGTATGGTATTGGATTTTGGAAAGATTTCGGAACTCAACCCCAAATTCAATTTAACAAAATAAACACAAAATTCTTTTATAAAATAAAATATTATATAAATATTACTATATATGTATACATAGTAAATTTCATAACATATATAAAATTTAAAATTTAATGCACACCAAAACCATATAATATTATAAAATATAAAAACAACCGAAACCATTAATATACATACATACATATATATATATATATATATATACGCGCACAATACCAATATATATATATATACCCTATAAAATATAAATATATAAAATGCACACAAAATGACCCAAACACAAACTAACTCACACCCAAGCAAGAAAAACAAATGATAAATAAAAACGCACACACCAATCTACACACAGACACATCTACAAATACACGCACTCAGTCACCCAAACAAACACATCACACAGAGATTTACACACACCCGCAAACAAAACACACAAAAAAGAAAAAGAGAGGAAAAACAAGCAGGGGTTCACGGGGAGAGGGGCAGCTGTTGGAGGTGCTGTGTCAGGGGAGGCGAAGCTTTAGGTCGGAGATGGCGGTGCGGTTCAGGCGGAGTTGGGGAGTGACGTGGGCAAGGCACGGGGAAGAAACTGCTCAGCATTTGGTCGAGGCGGAACGGTGAGCTGCTGATGGAGAGGTACGAAGGCTTGGAGCGTTTGTGAAGAGAAGTGAGATGATTTCGATGGAAAAAACAGAAGAATCTAAGGGGAGGAAATGGAGCAGATTTTGATACCATTTAGAGTTTAAGTATTGAAGCTTTCCCATTTTCTCAGAACTAGATTATTGATTTGAACAAAGAAAAGGTACTAGAGAGAAGAGTGGCAGTGCGAATAGGAGGCAGTTTGAGGTATTAAGTAGTCAGTGAATGTGGCGATCTAAAAATATGGCCACAACAGACTGGTTCAACACTTTTAAATTTAGTTGTGTACCAATTCACTCCGTTCGTTTGATTTAAATGTATACGTACTGCGGTTATTTAGTAAATCACGTTTAACCTCATTAGACTGGATGTTATATTTTGAAATTTCCAGAAATTTTGTCCTCTAAATTTACCCGAAGAGCTTGCGTCATTTCTAGGTAAGAACAGAGAGCTGATTTTAATAATGTTTCAAAATAAACATTGCGTGCAAAGCAATGAAAAAATGAAAAAAATAAAGTAATGCATGGCTACAAGGGAAGGGCGGCATCAGTATGGCATTCAAATTGAAAATGTACATGTTTGTATGGAAACGTTCTTTGGTTTGAAGAGGTCGCATAAAAGGAAATGCATGCAATTCGGAAAAGAATGGACGTTTGGCATAAAGGGGTTTGGAACATAAATGGAACTTAAAACATGGTGAAATTTGAATTGGAAGTGGCCACGTTGTAATGCAACTTTCAATTATATGCATGCATGGTTTTAGAATGGGAAGAACTAGCATTGAAAATATAATGTACGTAAGGCCTCAAATGAAAGAAAGAAACAAATAGGCTTAAAGAAAGGGAATGTACAATCCTTGGTTTTGGAAAAAAAATTTGTCTATCGGCCTCAGCATCTTTTCGAGTTTGTTTTCCAGATCCAAAATGATTAGAAAAATATGTAAGATCGGAGAAGGGACACATCGAACTCAGATGGCTCTGTTTCAAAAATGAACATTGCAAGCATTTTCACAATTTCAGCGCGAACCGAACACCGAAACTGACAAATGAATATATTGCAGAAATCTGCACGACGAGGCGGACACAATGGTATAAAATTTGCAGTGCCAAGATGCTCCGTCTAAAAAGGCATTACAGACCCATTTAAACGTAAAATTCAGATAGGAAAAAAATTAAACGGAGGTCAAAACATCCAGTTTTCGCAAAACGGATTTCACCGTCGGATTCGTGACAACGAATAGAATATTTTTCGTGTTTGTCCGAAATGGTTTCGATGAGATTTTAAAATCCAATAAAATTTGAACGGTTATGCGCAGCATTGCACTAAAAATTGCACAATCGAAAAACATTCAAATTTTTCGATGAAACTTTCACTACTGCTACATCTCACTGTACGTATTTCAAATATCAAATTCCCGTTACGAGAAATTATGAAATATTTTCAAAATAAACTCGATATAAATCGGAATTTAAATCGTTAAAAATAGCGGGTTATTACACTAATCGATCACAATCCATAAACAACTCAACCAATAAATCTCCACAATATTTTTTTTATATAAAATCTACAAATACGTTCACTCGTATATATACACTCAACTCAATCTAGGGCATTGCTAACCCCATCTCTACTCAGTTACGCCACAGAGCCAAGGTAATCACTTAACCTTTGCTCTGATACCACTGTAACGACCCATGGATTTTCGACTCCGAAAATCGACACAAATACCAATGTCGACTATTCAGACATCGGAAATGCCGGATAGTTAATAGAAGAAGTTAGAGGGTGAGGATAGATAAGATAGAACTATTAGAATAGAAGAAGAAGAAGAACACAACAATATCAGAGTAACACGAATCTCGCAGTGGAACGAATAAAATATAGTATAACAAGTAACATTGAAACACAAATCTGTATTTGTATATTAGAGTACAACACTTACATCACATCAGAAATAAACAATAGCTATAAAATACTACTGAAGCCTCCTGCTCCAAGCTCCATCTAGTGTATCTGTAAATCCCGACTACTTGACTGCCCGTACAAATTTTGGACCCCCAAGAGTTTAGGGAAAACAAAACAAAATAAAACTCTAGGTCAGTCAGGGGACTAGTGTGAGTAAACTTCAACCACTTGGTTTAACTTTTAGAAACCATTTTCAAAAGAAATGATAATCGTAAGACCGATCCACACATAAACACAGATGGTTTTTACCTTACGATAACCCAAAACATTTTCAAAATCAATACTTTTCTGATATTATAATAATGTCTAATCACAAATAATTAACAATCTAGTAGAGCACTTGCATCTCACGCTCCACATATATATAGTATACAATCAAAACCACAGGTGCTTATCGGAGATTGGATTCCGACTATGAAAAAGTACGGAACCACGTGCCGATAATGTTTCTCTAGAGAGGAATACACTGGATTCAACAAGAACGTCTTGCAACCCAACCCACACATGACCGACCACTCATTTCTCTTGAGTATATCGAATATATTGCCACCTATGGTCGCTAGCAACATAATCGTTCCCGCGAGATACAGAAGCGAATAGAAGTAACAAATATGAATATTCTCTAGATGGTGACAATATACCCTAATGGGACGACCCACATAGCCATGCTGCCTACCCGATTTTTTTCATTTCCCGGTTGATGAGGCTTGAGGTCATAACGTATCTTTTGATAGATAATACATTCATTTACTTTGAATGCCACATCATCATACCTGCTAAATCACAAATTGATTCCCACAAAAATATCACGAGTATAAAGCTAAGAGAAACGAATTCCTCCGCCACCAAACATGGATAGGTTTGAAGCGATCAACTTACGTGTTCCATTAGATATACTCTGTCAGACATTCGTCCACACACGTTGTCCTGGGTCTGGACAAACCGAAGGCACTATTTTGTAAATCCATCTTGGGCAATTTCTACCTAGGATCGCCAGAACAGCCCTTGCACAACTCCGTCTCCAATTATCTTCATCATATTTGATTCGCAACGCTAACGCCCATACGTAGTGGTTTTCAGATAATAAATCTGATCCTGGTCTCTCCGTATTGACAACGGAAAAATGGTCAAAAACTTTGATAGTCGGTGATTTAACTATCAAAGGAAAACATGTATACAAACAACGGTCGTACTTCCAGATGGAAATCTTACCGAGTAAATCATCAATCAACACTGATCCCCTTTAATTTAATTTGCCATTCAATTATTCTTTTCCCTATCTCCGTTTCCATATATTTGTAAATTATTATTTTCTAAATTTAGAAAATATGTGTTATTAATCATTGGAAAATATTTCCATATTTACTCTCATTTCATATTTTCTATATTAGAAAACATCTTTTTATTCTTATTTGAAAACATTTCCAAAACTCCTTCATTGGATTTAAACAGATGTTTAAATAAAACATCGCTGTGCCATCGTTGGATTTAAACAGATGTTTAAATAAAACATCGCTGTGCCGACTCGATCCATTAACACTTATTGACTAAATTCAATTAACTAACCTTCACTATCGAACCTTAACCATTCCTTAGTAAAAATGAAGTCAATCAAGTTGGGGTATAACTACCTGTCAGACCTTAACCGAATGACCTTTCTAACCTCAAAATAGACAAAGTTCACCTTTTAAATCTTTAACAAACTTCCTTACGTAACTCTCGGATTCTATTTACGAATCCACTTCTTTTTACAGAAATCATTTGATTATAACAATAGTGATATAATCTCATGCTTCCGACGTATAATAACTTAAATGTAGCTTTTATTTCTTAATTTGAATAAATAAATAACTAAATAACAATTTATTTATAAATAAATAAATAAATCTTGATTAAAAATCGAAAAGTAAATAATACTCTCCTACATTCGATATACTCGAATTCCAATGTATGATTCTCTTTCGAATAATCTCTATTCGATAGCTCCCTCTCGAATTAACTATATTCGATAACTCTTTTTCTAATAAACTATATTCGATAATTCTCCTTCGAATAAACTATATTCGATAATCTCTTCTTCGAATAACTATATTCGATAACTCTTTTCGAAATATTAACTCTATTCCAATAACTAATATTCGATTAACTCTAATTCGAATAACTAATATTCGATTAACTTTAATTCGAATAACTAATATTCGATCAACACTAATTTGATTAAATCTATCTGACTAACTCTTATTCGAATAATCAATATTCGACTAACTCTTATTCGACTAACTAATATTACTTTAACTCTATTTCCTTTCTCATTCAAATTCCCATTTGAATTCGTATTTCAAAACCCAAGTTTCTTTATAAATGTTTTAATTTATAAAATATTTATTTTAATCCATTATTCACATCAAATGTGAAAATACTTCTTTTATATTATCCATTTAGTTTGATTTTGTATTTTTAAAATAATATCCCATTTCCAAATTCTATTTACACTTCTATTTATAGAATTGTTCATACGAAATCTGCTTTTTATTCTAACGCTTAAATCTCGTTTATAAATCCTTTTATAATTGCTACATTCAATTTCAATCTCAAATATCGATGTTAAAAACGATTTTTTCTACCATATATAAATTCAGACTTATATATTCAATTTATCCAATAATAAATTATTTACTTAATTTATAAAACATTATTTATAAATTAATCTTCTACATTATATCTGTTGAAACTGATTTCTATTTAATTCTACTTTAAATTAATCTTTTGCATTTATCAGTTAAAACAGATTTCCATTTAATATTTATTTTCCACTTATTTCCTTTATAAAGTTCTATTCATTTTATACAATACTCCCTTTTATAACTCCTATTTATATCCTATAAATATTCCTTTTATAATATCCTATTTATTTCATATAAATATTTCCTTTTCCAATTCTATTTGTTTCCAAATATTTCTATTTCACTTCCATTTGTTTTCCAATCAATTCTTTTTATAAAATCCATTAATTTTATAAAATTCTTAAATTCCATATCCACTTTGAAATTCCTTTGTATAATTCTACTTATTCTCCAAATAAATATTCCTTTCTATAATTCTATTTATTTTCTAAATAAATATTCCTTTTATAATTCTATTTATTTTCTAAATAAATATTCCTTTTATGAAATCCTTTGATTTTATAAATATTTTATTTTCAATATACATTTGAAAATTTTCTTTTATACATTCTAGTATCACTTATGGTATAAAAATACCTAATCAAAAGGATCAGTCATCGTACAAACATACATAATACATAACAGATTATATACCACATCATATATCAGAATATATGAAAGAAAACAGTGTTATAAATATTTAGGAATCCAGTTGGATCCCTCTAACCTGTTTCCCTGCATCCACAGATGTTAAGCAATATAATTAACATCAATTTCATTTCAACATGAAATATTCTGATCGACAAAATCAATAATTAATTAACGATTTTTATATTACTATATCGATATTTTCAACCAATCAACACACAACAATCAACTAGTATTTATCAGTCCAAAAATAATACGTTATAAAAATTATAATTTGGAAGAGTTAGTGAGATTTACTCACATTGGACGATCATCGTTAAATAACGATTAACTATCTATTGATTCAGATGGACAATTTATTTTGCAATAAATTGTAACGAGCTCCAATTCACTCCCAGTCAGTTCCATTGTGTAGCCGTCGTCCATACGATCCCAACGGATCTTGTTTCGTTAAATTCTGATAATATATGTCAAAGTTATAGAAATTACAAGTTGTACATATTTTTAATTTAAATAAACTTGAATTCTAATTTTTAATTTGGGCCTCACCATAAAAACATTGGCCCATCTTCCTTCTTAATGAACCAGACCTGCAACCAAATATTCCTTCTTCCCCAAATTACCACGCTGCTCCATTCCAGGTCATTCACTGACCTTCTCATGTCCATCAACGCGCCATCTCCGAAACAAATCTCACCATCATCATCCTCTTCAATCTCTCTATGTAACCACCCATAACTTCCCCGTGAAGGAAAGAGCGGATTGCTTTGAGAACAAGCCACATCACAACACAAACAGAAGAACATTTCATTGCTTATTACAACAATTTCATCAGAATACAAGAATATACAGAGTATACATGAATAATATACAGGACAAAAATATTAGAGATTTACAATTTACAATGCAGCAGAAAATAATACAAAACACAACTGAAAAGAATATATGGATACAGAGCTTTTCGAATATCATTCCAGTTGAAAACCATGATCCTGTGAATATAAATCTGCAAAACCAAAACTACTAGCTACCCGTGTGGAAATAGGGGCACCCAGAGTTTAGGTTAAAACAATAAACTCCAGGTCAGTCATGTGACTGGTGTGAGAACTAAAACAGTTATCTAAAACTTTACTTTAAATCAGATATATCAAGGGACCACGCCATATAACATGGAACAGGTTTCCTCCCAAGAATACCAGTGCAAATAACAAAACAGCGCAATGCTTTTTGGAAAAAATGAAGCTATTATAATACCTTGGTCCTATCACACAATGCAACGCAAGCCAGAGGATAGGGTTTTCCCTTATAATAGCCAAACATGCTTATTACGTTAAAACAAGTCACTTGATACTATTATAAGTGCATAGTGTCAAAACAATTTCAATCATAAGTATCAATCATAGATGGCATAAGTGCCCCATACCACTATGTCGCTCTATATAGGTTTACAATCAAAACCGCAATTGTCACGTATTGGAAGTTGGGTTTTCGTCTGTGAACCAAGGCAAGGGATCGTCCTTACCGCTTCGAGACTCTCTAGCCCGAGCCTCAAGTCAGAGCTCGAGCGACCTTGGATCCTCAGGTCCAGTCCATACGGAGTGGATTAAACTTAAACCTTGAAAATGTGTTTCCCCGCCCTATGGGGCGTAAATGAGCCAACGAATGACTCCATCAGTCCCGGATCGACCGATATAATCGAGGCGCCTCGCAATCCATCATCCACATAAGTAAAATGTCCGGGCATGTAAAAACCAAAACACCACTCCTAGCTAGAAAGAAATGCATGCCCTCCCTAACATACTCTCCTGTTTTTGGTTCACACTAGGTGTGAGGCTCGCGAATTAACGCTACACAAAGCTACACCACAAAGGCCGTGCTTTGATCACAAACCACAAGATCTGCTTCTCAATAGAAGCCTTGATCATTTGCATCTCAGCATGCCACACAGGCAATTCATGCCTTGCGACTGATATCTATCGATATATAACCTCTGAGCTCGTACGTCTTAGAGAGGGGCATTAAGCAAGAGAATAAAATCTCCGCCGCCAAACATATATATATATATATATATATATATATATATATATATATATTTATTTAATAGAAATCAATCAACACAGAATAAAATCCAATGTCAGACACACATCCATTTACAAGTCCGTTCTGGGCCTGAACGAAATCGGAGGAACCTTATTCCTCGCATATCCATCGATCTCCAAGTACGTCTGGACGACCACCAACTGATTCCCTCCTCTTGGGTGTACAGCCCAATCAAGATCATCAGTAATTATCCAAACGATGTGAAGACCTCTGGTCTTCAACCAGCGTCTTCATCGTCGACTTCTCATCGATTCAGTTATTCAGAATGGGATAAACCCGGTCTTTCTGAATAGCTCGCGTATATAATAAACAAGTGTTATAAAAACACAACATACGCCTTATTCCAATCCAGAATATTCATTTATTCAAATATTCTTTTACTTTGGGAAAGGTTCCCATTAATTTTATCAAAGATAAATTCTTTAAATTTATTCTTTAATCTTCCTTTGAATATCAATTCAAACCAAATTATGGTTTATCCAAACTAGTCGGGATTAATGAACCTTACCGAAGTAATCATTTGTTTTAATTTCCCAACCCAAACTTATTCATCCCATGAAGTAAAATTGGTGATACTTCATATTTAACAACACGGTATTATCGGTAAATTCAATTACCATTTCACGCTCAAATCTAATTAAAGATTTAACTATCGCCTGGAGCAAAACTGGTGATACTCCATTCTCGATCATTTCAATCTAATTAGAGATTCATTAAAACTCCACTTGATTTTAATCTTCCCAAAAATCAACATTAATGATTGTTTAACTTGGGAAATCATATCCTGTCTTTAACTGGGTTAAAGAACCAATGTCATTTAAAACACGGTTCACGATAAACCCAAAATCACATTCTATTCCATCAACCTTTAACTTTAAATTAGCAAGTGAATAATTCCCTAAGTGTTAACCCCGAAGGCCAAAACCAACATCAGATTAATACCCAAGAAACTATCCAACTTAACTAATCTCCAGTTAGTTTCTGATTTTCTTAACTCTGTTGGGTCTAAGAACAGTACCATTAAAGATACCATTCACGACAACCCAAAATCACATTCCATTAACCATGGAATCTTCATGGAAAACAAATCGATATATATAATCAATATAAACTTCCATATCCGACTAACAATATAAATGGAATAACGACAAAGCCTTTTAAATTCCATATATATTAGCAGTCCTCATCCATGGAAATTCACTTCGATTATTACCAAATCGAATTCCATACCATTCCAATTTATTTTATTTAAATTGGAAAACTTTACTATGGAAAATCTCCTTTAAATCTTAACAAAAGATTTATAAATTCCAAATCACATTTCATTGTAAATCGGGTTAAAGAACGAATGTCATTAAAACACAGTTCACAATAAACCCAATTCACATTCCTTTAATTATTGGGTTAAAGAACAAATGTTATTTAAAACACCGGTCACTATAAACCCAAAAATCAATTCCAATTCAATTCCAATTTAATACCATTTAATTGGTATACTTCATTAAATCTAAATAAAAAGATTTAATCTTTTTCTCAACTAGGTTTAAGAACAGTGTTAGTAAAGACACCGTTCACAACAAACCCAAATCCCATTTGATATTAAATACAAGGCTCAGAATAGAAAATATACCGGCTTATATTTAATATCAAATTCTACGACTAACAAATATTGTATTGGAAATAACGATATAAATATATCTTTCAAATTTCCATAACAATATCTGTATAATCACGAAATCCAACATCGAAATATTCTGAAGACAATTCCGATTCAAATCCATTTCCAATCTATATATTGGAAATTCTGGTTATTTTTAAAACCATTTCAAATCCAATTTATTTATTTTAAAAACAAATGGATTATAATTCTAGTTCAAAACTAGTTCATCTCGATAAAAATCTATTATTATCTTTTCAAATATGGAATTTTTCATCCCAATTCTTTCCAAATCATTTCTTATGATTTTACACAAATTATTTATATTTTTAATAATTTTATCAAGGCCCGTACAGTCGATAAACGGCCATCAAACTGCACTTACAACGACCTTTTCCAAATTTGATTTGGACATAATTCCAAATCCAACCGTTAGATTTGTAATTTCTCATATTCGTTAGAAAGCTCTTTTCGATATGAACCCAACGGTTCTAGTTTTAGGAGAATCCGACGGTCGAATCTCCCGTAATGTCCGTTTGAAGTCAATGGTTGAAATTCGCGAACTGCCGCAGCGCGGCGCGTTCTATTCAGGCCATTATATATATAATAGGTATTATATATATTTCATCGATTTCCATTTAAAACGTATTTTATAAATCGTTTTAAATTCGTTCTCAAATTTCAAAACATTATATTTTGAAATCAATTCCTTTTCGATATTCATCATAAAAATGAATAAAATCGATATAAATATCGTTCACGTCAAAATGACGTCTATCTAATCGATACGGCTTTATATATTTCTATTTCAAATATTTCTATTTCAAATATTTCTTTTCAAATATTTCTTTACAAATATTTCATCTCAAATATTTTATTTCAAATATTTCTTTTTCAAATATTTCATTTCAAATATTTCTATTCAAACATTTCTATTTCAAATATTTCATTTCAAATATTTCTATTCAAATAATTCTATTTCAAATATTTCATTTCAAATATTTCTATTTTAAATATTTCTATTTCAAAACTGAAATGTGGCCAAATCAATTACCATAGATTTTATTTCTATGGATTTCCATACAACACATGTATATATCAATAGTGATAAACAATCATCCATCATCTAGAGTGCACTACTCAACTGCATAAGCATTGAATATAAATAATCAATGCTTACAACAGCCTGTTAACCAATCGATCGACATAAAACTAAACAATTGGGATTAGTGTACGTCAATATCATCCCAACACCCGTGTGAGGTTTCAATCAATCAAACACATATTTTCTTTGTGCATTTGGGCGATGTGTAAAATTTATCATCCCAATCTATGTCAGTCAAATAGTTGTACATAAACAAATCATTCTGAATTGTAAATGAATATTCATTTTCATTTCAGGAGAATTTCACGCCGTTCATTTACACGTTAAAAATTATATTTTTAACGTTAAAATATTTATTTCAACACTTTACTATTTTTAACAGTTCATACATTCAATAAAAATGTTATTTTTAACTAACACTTTATATTTTAGAAAATTTCGGCAGCACAACGATACGATACTAGAAACGGGATAAGGCCTAGCCTTATCCCCAGTCTAATAATGGCCTGCGCCATACACAAACCAAATTCTAATCAATTTCACATTCACACCACAAACCAATATTCAACCAAACACATCAATCAACACAAACAACCAAACAAGTCGTCCATGGTCTGTGGATGACGGGGAACAGTTCATATATGCAGTTACATAATAAATAATTGTATAAAGAATATTAAAGTGAGGAGTTCTCAACAAGGGTTCCACTCCGCAGTTCTTTATTGTCGCTCAGATTCGCTGTTTTGATTCCAACGCAATCTGTTTCACGAAATTTATATTAAAAATCATATTTTTAACTTGCTAGTTATATGATAAAAATTATATTTTTATTTCGCTAACTTCATAATAAAAATCACATTTTTAGTATGCTATTCATATGCAAATCATACTGTTAAATCCATATCGTTCATATGAAAATCATATATTCATGTATATAAAAATCGTATTTTTATATTGCCACTTCCTATTTTTATTTCACTAAAATTACATAACTAAAAATATTTTCTTTCATACTATAAAAACCATATTTTTATGCGACTAAAAATTATATTTTTATGAACTAAATATATTCCTTACATAGAATAAAAATCACATTTTTTATCTAATCTAAAGATCATATCGTTATATAGTGAAAATCAAATATTTATATACTTCTAAAAAAAATAAAAAAAAAATCCTAGCTTTTCTTTATATAAAAATTTAAACTTTCTTCATATTAAAAATCGAACCTTTTTTATAAATAAAAATCGAATTTTTGTCCTTCATTCACATAAAGGAAAATCATTTCTTTATAGTTTATAAAAATTATAACTTTATAGTAATAAAAACTATCACTTTTAAATCAAAGTTGTTCACATATAATCATAATAGTGTATAAAAACAAAGTAGGAACAAAAACTCACTTGCAATTTTTTCTTCAGCGGAGGAGGGGGTAGAATGATGCACTGGTGGATGGTCTGAGGGGCGCAAGGGGTCGCCGAGGTGGTGGGGGAGGTTCAGGTGATGGCGCAAGGGGTATTGGACCGGGGCGTCGGGTTTGGTTGCGGCTGCTAAGGTTTTGGGGCTCAAGATGGGGAAGGGGTGATGTGGATGGAGGAGGGTCGGCGGAGCTGGGGTGGGCGGTGGCGCGGCGAGCGGTGGCGTCTGATGGCGATGGCCGCCTCGATTTGAAGAGCTCATGTTTTTCTTCTATTTCTTTTGTTCGTTTTTGAAGAACTGACCGGGGGGGTGGGGGTGTTTGGGAAGAGGGAGAATAAGGGTTGACTGGGCGTTTATTTATAATATATTATATTATTTAATTTACTCCAAAAAGTTGCCTTTCGATTCGAACACCTAATCATTCCCACCGACTGTCGTCCCTAACTAATTACCATCATTCCAAACACAATGGGATATGTATCACAAGCCACTTCAGTTGTTTCCGTCAAAATCAAAATATAAATCTACATATTCAATTCTAAACGTACATTTCATTTTACCGGGGCCACATACGAACTCTAAAAATTTCAGAAATATTATTTCTAGCTTCGTATTGACGATACGGTCCTAACAAAACTAATTTCTTCAAATTCTGAGAAGGTTTGAAAAATGGCTACTTTCTGGCCGATCGAAATTGATTGAAACTGTTAAAACACGTTTTACTTCGCCACGCTCACATGTTGATTCAAAAAATTATGAATTTTGGAATCTAGCAATAACTTGACATCCCGGATCTAACAAAAGTGGTTTCGTCAAAAACAGAGGTCGTTTGCAAAATTTCCATTTTTAAGGGCCAAAATTCCATAGCAACTATTCTGAATTTTCAATTGGACATAACTTTTTATTCCCACTATGAAATTTCAATTTTTCGGATTCGTTGGAAAGATATTTTCAAATAGATTCAAATATTTTTTGTTTCGCTAAAATCCGATTTATTTTGAATCCAGTACATCCAATTGAAATTTGAAATCGAATTTTCAAACTACCGCGCCATTTTCAATTCCTTTTACAATTAAAAATAAATATTTATATTCTAACGACGATTCAAATAAATATATACGTTCAAATTCTATTCAAAATAAATTTCTCGTTGTTATTATTTAAAGTAAATCATTTTAAATAACCAAAATTCGCTAAAATTGCCAAAATAAAATTTTTTAAATTGGTTCGGATTTCCGGGTTATTACAATCTCCATCACTTAAAACTTTTCGTCCCCGAAAAGGATTGAAGCTGAAAGTTGTTTTACTAATCAACTCAACTTTCAATATGGCTGAAGTTCTTCAACTTTTCAGTTTCTAAAAACTTTTCAATTTTTTCAAAAATTTGGCTAACACCCTAAATTTTCGAAAAATTTCGCCATAACCTCCCTTGCACGGGAGCACCGAGAAAATCCAAAAATTGCCATACAGGCCTCTCCAATCCAAAAAGAAAAAAAAAACCGCCAAGCGGCTAGCTAATTGGCTCATAAAATCATCAAAAACCCGAAGAAATACAATAAACATGTACCTATTTGTCGGGCAAACAATTTTATTCCTCTTCTTTAGCCTCTTTGCTATGACCTGTTCACACATATATATGTACATGCATGCATTTCCAAACAATTTTCAATTCAGTTCAACATTTGATACAAATTGGTTAAATGGTTCGAATTTTAACTAATCAACCAATAATCAAACAACACAACCAGCAATCAATTAGTTGACTAGCTTTTCAAATTCATAACTTTAATACATAGTCCAAAAATCAGATTTTTGATGCCAAATCACAACAATAAACCCTATCTAGTTTTGGTTCTCACACCAGTCAATTGGAATCATATAGATATCCCACTTTCGAAACTCGAACACAACACTGGTGATGGGTACCCATCATTAGAATCATTCCCAGGCGACTAGAGTTTGATATTATATCTATCCAGTATATTAAATCTTCAAATACACGCGGATCAGACGTATACGCAAAATCTTTATATACTTGATTGTCCAAATCAATATAAAAATAATATTCAAATACGAATAATTGGTTTAAATTTTCAAAACAAAATTCGTTTTCATCTTTATTTCTCAAAACAACACTCTTCACACTCGTTCTAGGATACTACTGATCCTATCTCTAACGAGTTATTCTTATTGGATATTACTAATCCAATTTCTGATGAATTCTTTCATTTGGTTCCAAAGTGTCTTGTTCTCGAGCTTTGTAAACCAAAGCTCTGATACCAAATGTAACCACCCGTAACTTCCCCGTGAAGGAAAGATCAGATTGCTTTGAGAACAAGCCACATCACAACACAAACAGAAGAACATTTCATTGCTTATTAGAACAATTTCATCAGAATACAAGAATATAAAGAGTATACATGAATAATATACATGACAAAAATATCAGAGATTTACAATTTACAATGCAACGAAAAATAATTCAAAACACAACTGAAAAGAATATACGGATACAGAGCTTTCCGAATAACATTCCAGTTGTAAACCGGGATCCTCTGAATATAAATCTGCAAAACCAAAACTACTAGCTGCCCGTGTGGAAATAGGGGCACCCAGAGTTTAGGTTAAAACAATAAACTCCAGGTCAGTCATGTGACTGGTGCGAGAACTAAAACAGTTATCTAAAACTTTACTTTAAATCAGATATATCAAGGGACCACGCCGTATAACATGGAACAGGTTTCCTCCCAAGAATACCAGTGCAAATAACAAAATAGCGCAATGCTTTTTGGAAAAATGAAGCTATTATAAGACGCAGGTCCTATCTCACAATGCAATGCAAGCCGAGGGATAGGGTTTTCCCTTATAATAGCCAAACATGCTTGGTACATTAAACAAATCACTTGATACTGTTATAAGTGCATAGTGTCCAAATAATTTCAATCATAAGTATCAGTCATAGACGTCATAAGTGCCCCATACCACTATGTCGCCATATATAGGTTTACAATCAAAACCGAAATTGTCACGTATTGATAGTTGGATTTCCGTTTGTGAACCAAGGCAAGGGATCGTCCTTACCGCTTCGAGACTCTAGCCCGAGCCTCAGGTCAGCGCTCGAGTGACCTTGGATCCTCAGGGCCAGTCCACACGAAGTGGATTAAACTTAAACGCTGAACATGCATTTCCCCGCTCTTTGGGACATAAATGAACCAACGAATGACTCCATCGGTCCTGGATCGACCGATATAACCTAGGCGCCTTGCAATCCATCATCCACTTAAGTAAAATTTCCGGGCGTGTAAAACCCAAAACACCACTCCTAGCTAGAAAGAAACGCATGCCCTCCCTAACGTCCTCTCCCGTTTTTGGTTCACACCAGGGTGTGAGGCTCGCGAATTAATGCTACACAAAGCTACGCCACAAAGGCCGTGCTTTGATCATCAACCACAAGGCTCTGCTTCTCAATAGAAGCCTTGATCATTTGCATCTCAGCATGCCACACAGGCAATTCATGCCATGCGACCGATATGTATCGATATATAACCTCTGAGCTCGTACGTCTCAGAGAGGGGCGTTAAGCAAGAGAATAAATTCTCCGCCGCCAAACAGATATATATTTAATAGAAACCAATCAACACAGAATAAAATCCAATGTCAGACACACATCCATTTACAAGTCCGTTCTGGGCCTGAACGAAACCGGAGGAACCTTATTCGTTGCATATCCATCGATCTCTAAGTACGTCTAGACGATCACCAACTGATTCCCTCCTCTTGGGTGTACAACCCAATCAAGATCATCAGTAGTTATCCAAACGATGTGAAGACCTCCGGTCTTCAACCACCGTCTTCATCGTCGACTTCTCGTGGATTAAGTTATTCAGAATGGGATAAACCCGGTCTTTCCGAATAGCTCGCGTATATAATAAACAAGTGTTATAAAAACACAACATACGCCTTATTCCAATCCAGAATATTCCTTTATTCAAATATTCTTTTACTTTGGGAAAGGTTCCCATTAATTTTATCAAAGATAAATTCTTTAAATTTATTCTTTAATCTTCCTTTGAATATCAATTCAAACCAAATTATGGTTTATCCAAACTAGTCGGGATTAACGAACCTTACCGAAGTAATCATTTTTTTAATTTTCCAACCCCAACTTATTCATCCCATGAAGTAAAATTGGTAATACTTCATATCTAACACCACAGTGTTATCGGTAGATTCAATTACCATTTCACGCTCAAATCTAATTAAAGATTTAACTATCGCCTGGAGCAAAACTGGTGATACTCCATTTTCGATCATTTCAATCTAATTAAAGATTGATTAAAACTACACTTGCATTTAATCTTCCCAAAAATCAATATTAATGATTGTTTAACTTGGGAAATCATATCATGTCTTTAACTGGGTTAAAGAACAAATGTCATTTAAAACACGGTTCACGATAAACCCAAAATCACATTATATTCCATCAGCCTTTAATCGTAAATTAGCAAGTGAACAATTCCCTAAGTGTTAACCCCGAAGGCCGAAACCAACATCAGATCAATACCCAAGAAACTATCCAACTTAACTAATCTCTGGTTAGTTTCTGATTATCTTAACTCCATTGGGCCTAAGAACAGTACCATTAAAGATACCATTCACGACAACCCAAAATCACATTCCATTAACCATGGAATCTTCATGGAAAACAAATCGATATATATAATCGATATAAACTTCCATATCCGACTAACAATATAAATGGAATAACGGCAAATCCTTTTAAATTCCATATATATTAGCAGTCCTCATCCACAGAAATTCACTTCGATTATTACAAAATCGAATTCCATTCCATTCCAATTTATTTTATTTAAATTGGAAAACTTTACTTTGGAAAATCTCCTTTAAAACTTAACAAAAGATTTATAAATTTCAAATCACATTTCTTTGTAAATCGGGTTAAAGAATGAAAGTCGTTAAAACACAGTTCATAATAAACCCAATTCACATTCCTTTAATTATCGGGTTAAAGAACAAATGTTATTTAAAACACCGTTCACGATAAACCCAAAAATCAATTCCAATTCAATGCCAATTAAATATCATTTAATTGGTATACTTCATTAAATCTAAATAAAAAGATTTAATCTTTTTCTCAACTAGGTTTTAGAACAGTGTTAGTGAAGACACCGTTCACAACAAACCCAAATCCCATTTTATATTAAATACAAGGCTCTGAATAGAAAATATATCGGCTTATATTCAATATCAAATTCTATGACCAACAAATATCGTATTGGAAATAACGATATAAATATATCTTTCAAATTTCCATAACAATATCTGTATAATCACGAAATCCAACATCGAAATATTCCAAAGACAATTCTGATTCAAATCCATTTCTAATCTATATATCGGAAATTCTGGTTATTTTTCAAACCATTCAAATCCAATTTATTTATTTTAAAAACAAATGGATTATAATTCTAGTTCAAAACTAGTTCATCTCGATAAAAATCTATTTTTATCTTTTCAAATATGGAAATTTTCATCCTAATTCTTTCCAAATCATTTCTTATGATTTTGCACAAATTATTGATATTTTTAATAATTTTATCAAGGCCCGTACAGTCGATTTCCACAAACGGCCATCGAACTGCACTTACAACGACCTTTTCCAAATTTGATTTGGACATAATTCCAAATCCAACCGTTAGATTTCTAATTTCTCAAATTCTTAGAAAGCTCTTTTCGATATGAACCCAACGGTTCCGGTTTTAGGAGAATCCGACGGTCGGATCTCCCGTAATGTCCGTTTGAAGTCAATAGTCGAAATTCACGAACTACCGCAGCGCGGCGCATTCTATTCAGGCCATTATATATATATATATATAATATTATATATATTTCGTCGATTTCCTTTTAAAACGTATTTTTTAAATCATTTTAAATTCGTTCTCAAATTTCAAAACATTATATTTTGAAATCAATTCCTTTTCTATATTCATCATAAAAATGAACAAAATCGGTATAAATATCGTTCACGTCAAAATGGCGTCTATCTAATCAACACGACTTTATATATTTCTATTTCAAATATTTCTATTTCAAATATTTCTTTTCAAATATTTCTTTTCAAATATTTCATTTCAAATATTTCATTTCAAATATTTCTATTTCAAATATTTCATTTCAAATATTTCCATTCAAACATTTCAATTTCAAATACTTCATTTCAAATATTTCCATTCAAATAATTCTATTTCAAATATTTCTATTTCAAATATTTCTATTTCAAAACTAGAATGAGGCCCAATCAATTACCATAGATTTTATTTCTACGGATTTCCATACAACACATGTATATATCAATAGTGATAAACAATCATCCATCATCCAGAGTGCACTACTCAACTGCATAAGCATTGAATATAAATAATCAACGCTTACAACAGTGTGTCAACCAATCGATCGACATACAACTAAACAATTGGGATTAGTGTACGCCAATATCATCCCAACACCGGTGTGGGGTTTCAATCAATCAAACACATATTTTCTTTGTACAGTTGTGCGATGTGTAAAATTTATCGTCCCAATCTATTTTAGTCAAATAGGTGTACATAAACGAATCGTTCTGATTTGTAAATGAATATTCATTTTCATTTCAGGAGAATTTCACGCCACTCATTTACACGTTAAAAATTATATTTTTAACGTTAAAATATTTATTTCAACACTTTACTATTTTTAACAGTTCATACATTCAATAAAATGTTATTTTTAACTAACACTTTATATTCAGAAAATTTCGGTAGCACAACGACACGATACTAGAAACGGGATAAGGCTATCCCCAGTCTAATAATGGCCTGCGCCATACACAAACCAAATTCTAATCAATTTCACATTCACACCACAAACCAATATTCAACCAAACACATCAATCAACACAAACCACCAAACAAGTCGTCCATGGTCTGTGGACAATGGGGAAAAATTAATATATGCAGTTACATAATAAATAACTATAAAGAAAATTAAAGTGAGGAGTTCTCACCGAGGGTTCCACTCCACCGTTCTTTATTGTTGCTCAGATTCGCTGTTTTGATTCCAACGCAATCTGTTTCACGAAATTTATATTAGAAATCATATTTTTAACTTGCTAGTTATATGATAAAAAATATATTTTTATTTCGCTAACTTCATAATAAAAACCACATTTTTATTATGCTATTCATATGCAAATCGTATTCTTAAATCCATATCGTTCATATGAAAATAATATATTCATGTACATAAAAATCTTATTTTTATATTGCCACTTCCTATTTTTATTTCACTAAAAATTATATTTTTACATAACTAGAAATATTTTCTTTCATACTATTAAAACCATATTTTTATGTGACTAAAAATTATATTTTTATCAACTAAAAATATTCCTTACGTAGAATAAAAATCACATTTTATCTAATCTAAAAATCATATCGTTATATAGTGAAAATCAAATCTTTATATACTTCTAAAAAAGATAAAAAAAATTCTAGCTTTTCTTTATATAAAAATTCAAACTTTCTTCATATTAAAAATCGCACCTTTTCTAATAATAAAAATCGAATTTTTATCCTTCATTCACATAAAGGAAAATCATTTATTTATAGTTTATAAATATTATAACTTTATAGTAATAAAAATTATCATTTTTAAATCAAATTTGTTCACATATAATCATAATAGCATATAAAAACAAAGTAGGAACAAAATCTCACTTGCAATTTTTTCTTCAGCGGAGGAGGGGGTAGAATGATGCGCTGGTGGATGGTCTGAGGAGCACAAGGGGTCGTCGTGGTGGTGGGGGAGGTTCATGTGACCGTTCAAGGGGTAGTGGGCCTAGGCGGTGGGTTTGGTTGTGGCTGCTAGGGTTTTGGGGTTCGAGATGGGGAAGGGGTGACGTGGATGGAGGAGGGTTGGCGGTGGCGCGGCGAGCGGTGGCATCTAGTGGCGATGGCCGCCTCAATTTGAAGAGCTCGTGTTTTTTTTCCTATTTCTTTTATTCGTTTTTGAAGAACTGACCGGTGGGGGGGGGGGGTGTTTGGGAAGAGGGAGAATAAGGGTTGACCGGGGGTTTATTTATAATATATTATATTATTTAATTTACTCCAAAAAGTTGCCTTTCGATTCGAACACCAAATCGTTCCCACCGACTGTCATCCCTAACTAATTACCCCCATTCCAAACACAATGGGATATTTATCGCAAGCCATTTCAGCTGTTTCTGTCAGTTTTCATCAAAATCAAAATATAAATCTACATATTCAATTTTAAACGTACATTTCAATTTACCGGGGCCACATACGAACTCTAAAAATTCCAAAAAAAATTATTTCTAGCTTTATATTGACGATACGGTCCTAACAAAACTAATTTCGTCAAATTCTTAGACCATTTGAAAAATGACCACTTTCTGGCCGATCGAAATTGACTGAAACTGTTAAAACATGTTTTACTTCACCACGCTCACATATTGATTCGAAAAATTATGAATTTTGGATTCTAGCAATAAATTGACATCCCAGATCCAACAAAAGTGGTTTCGTCGAAAACAGAGGTCATTTGCAAAATTTCCATTTTTAAGGGCCTAAATTCCATAGCGACTATTCTTAATTTTCAATTGGACATAACTTTCTATTCCCGCTATGAAATTTAAATTTTTCGGATTCGTTGGAAAGACATTTTCAAATAGATTCAAATATTTTTGGTTTCGCTAAAATCCGATTTATTTTGAATCCTGTACATCCAATTGAAACTTGAAATCGAATTTTCAAACTACCGCGCCATTTTCAATTCCTTTTATAATTAAAAATAAATATTTATATTCTAACGACAATTCAAATAAATATATACGTTCTAATTCTATTCAAAATAAATTAATCGTCGTTATTATTTAAAATAAATCATATTAAATATCAAAAATTCACTAAAATTGCCAAAATGAATTTTTTAAATTAGTTCAGATTTCCGGGTTATTACACTTTATCTACCTCTGTCACTTAACTCGAACTCGACATCATCGTACGCATTACGTTCAACAGGAAACTGTCGCATACAGAAATACGCGCAACACATATGATAGTCGTACACTCCACAACTCATCATATAAGTGTTAAATCCTTCAACAAACTCGAATTCATCAACCAGTTCTGCAAACAACGCTCCCACCTCTTGATTCGTGGAACCCTAGTGTCACGGCTGTTAAATCCATTGACGGAAAAACATGTCGATCCTAACAAAATACACATGAGGTTGAAGCCCTTCTTTTTAGGAACCCAACGAGATCAAAATAGTAATTTATAGAATTTTATTCGGATTTATTTCATTTTTGAAAGATCACGAAAGGGTTTTGGGAGGAATAACCAGCGATGGATTTTCTCATTGACCAGGGGAGTTGTGAATTAGGTGTAAGGAGTAAGTAGGTATATTTATATGAATTTTTAAATATTTTTATACTGATTATTTTATTAATTTTTAATCAAACGCTATTTGCATTTATCATTACAAATCCCTGTAATCACATACAACACCCAAATTCGACGAAAATGGACATGCATCTACAGTTCGACATTACGGACCTAACAAAACTTGTGTCATCGAATTCCGAATCCGTTTGCTCACACAACTAATTTTTTAAAGTAAAATTATTGACTAATTTTCATATTAAAATCCCATACGACCACATACCGACTGCAAAATTGACGAAAATTGAAATCTAGTAATAATTTAATACCACGGATCCAACAAAATTATTTTCGTCGAAAACGGAGGTCGTTTGCAAAACTGGCTATTTTTAAAGCTCTAAATAAACCCATTTAAATATTAATATATTTAGAAACAATTAAATTAAATATTTATAAATAAATATTACCGTATATATTCACAATAGAATACCATACAGCTCCAAAATAAATATATCGACATTTATAATTCGATATTCCAAAATCAGAGTTAATCGATATTCAATTTAAGTAGAAATCCTTTTATAAATTCGTTATAAATTATAAAGGAATTCCGTAGTGACTTTTCGAAAATTTAATTTATCAAAATCTACATAACGAAATCTCTATTTTTCTCTTCCATTAGAAAAATATACTTCACTAGCTCCGAACGTTTCTTGTTTCACAGAAATCTGAGTTAAAACGGATTCTGTATATTCGTTTAAAGTTCGAATCGCCAAATTACGAACTGCCGCACCATTACGGGCTCGATTATAATTATATTATAAATTATACGTTCAACTGACATTTATAAATAAATTCACATGTATCTTATCCCCGAACCTATTTGTTAGTACACTCTGACCTGGGGGAAATAAAGAACAACTTTTTGTCTTAGTTGAAATTTTGGGACGCATGTGGCTTTATACCAAATTTGTCCTGATGAATCATGTTGCTTTGGCTCTTATATCAAAGGTATTAAAGCCATAAATACTTGACATTGCGTCACATATTTGAAACCTTGACTTCAAAAAGAAATTTAGATTAACTATTTTAATTTTGGTTTCTACTTAAATTAATTTACTTGAACTATGATTTAATCCTGACTCGAGTGATTTATGTTCTTGCATGGAACGCTCGGGTCAGACCCGAGCACTACAGATCTAAAGACTACAGCTTGGAATTTGATGACTGGCGAAACTAGGGATTCTGAAGACGCGCACACTAAAGATTTTAAACCTGTAATATTTTTGTGTATTCAAACAAAAGTTTTATATTCCGTTGTATTTAAATAAAAATCTTGAATTCGAACTCTGTTATACATAAAAGTTCTATTTTCTATTCAACATTGTGTTATTTATTTATTCTGCAATTTTTTGTGTTGATTCTGTATTTTAAACTCTGTAAGCTAAATAACGAACCGTCAGTTTGGACGTTTTAAGTTGGTTTAATTACCGATTTAAAGCGGTCAAAAAGGCGGGACGTTATAAAAATGTTGAAAAGATTGGAAATTGAATAAAGAATAGAAAGGAAAGGAATCGTAAAAAAACAAGTTTTTTTATTAGTAAAAATTGTAAAAGGAGAAGAGATAGCTATACACTGAAAATAAGGAGTAAAAATAGGAAAGAAATCAAAGGAGATATGGCAATTTTTCTTTTTTTTAAGATTTGTAAAAGAAGGAAGAGTTTGTAGAATTATGGAAAGAAAGAAATGGATTAAAAAAATGAAATTGTATGGAAATCATCAAAGAAGAAATGAAATAGAATTTGGTAAGATTTTTTTTTTGGGAAAAATTGTACAAAGGAAAGAAATTAAATATAAAAGGAAAAGAAATTGAATGTTTGTGGTGTTGGCGTGAAGATCTCATAGAAGAGACAAGGAAAAGAAAGCAAGGTAGAAAAAGGAAAGAGCTGTAAAAGATTATTTTTTGGAAATAAATTGTATATAGAAGGAAGGAATGTAAAGGATAGGAAAAAAATAGAAAGAAATAAAAAAAGAAATTTTTTTATTTGTAAGAACTGTAAAAGAATAAAAGAAAGAAATTGGAAGGAGATCCTAAAAAAAGGAAAAAAAATAAAGGAAAACAACAGGAGAAAAGACTGAGAAATAAATTAGAAAAGAAATGGCAAGTAATAAGTAAGAAAACGGGAGGAAAGAAATAAGTGAGAGAAAGAGAAAGAAATAAAGGAAATTGTAGTGAAAATAGGAAAGAAATTGAACAAAAGGCAAGTGTGTGTATATATATATATTTTATATGCAAGATGAGACAAAGTCGCACAAGATCACACAAAATAGAAATGAACAATACAAACAAAAGCTACACTACACGCAAAGAAAAAAAAATTCTTTTTAGAAGAACAACAAATAAGAAAATTAACTTGAAGAATAAAATCAAAATTAAAACTTTCCCCGGCAACGGCGCCAAAAACTTGTTCGACAAACGGCGTTTCTATGGAATTAGAAAACCGTTGACAAAATATCGTAATAATAACCGCAAGCGCACGACATACAATCGTAGTACGTGGCGAATGCGGGTCGATCCGCAGGGAAAGAATTTATTATAATCTTACTCAATCAAATTAAACGAAAGCAAGTGAAATTGTTCACTAAAAACTAAAAGAAAACTAACAATGTTAAAATGAATACAAATACGAGACTAAGAGACAATTTAGGAGTAGATTCACTATCAACATCAATCTAATTAACATAAAAAATGGTTCTAACTCTCTTTAATAACTAGCACATTAATTTTTGTATTCATACAAGCATGATTTATATGCTAGAAAATTCAAGCTACATAAATCATCAATTTTCAGTACAAACTTAAAGCCCTAATTATCACATAAAAAACAATAATTCTAATAAAAATGAAACATTATGAGTATGTTTTGTATGTTAATGTTCACTAACTACATAGAACATCAAGGATGCTTTCACTTTTAATGTCGCTACTTTTTCTAAAATGAATTAGATTGTAATAAAGTATGATTCTATTAATGATATAAGTATAACACATTTGGGAATAATCAACCAACATGTGCTATCAATTTTTCACCATATAAAATCTTTACTTTATCTATATCCAATTTTAGATTAAGCTCAAATAAGAGAGTTAGAAACATGAAATTAATATGTTAATTATTCATGAATCATGAGAGCTTCACTACCCCTAAATTGAAGGGGTTTAACTACTCATAATGGATTCAATGATAACATAAAGAGATTTCATTATAAAAAAGAGAACAAAAAAAAGAAAATAAAGATAAAAATCTATTCTACTTGCATAAAAATAAATCTACACTAATGACATGAAAGCAAAGGGACAACAAAACAAAAGAGCACTATATTAAAATTACACTAAAAAAATTACATAAAGAAAATTGCTAAGAAGCCATGAAAATAAAAGAGATTTTGATTTAAGCCTCTATTCTAAACTAAATAAAATCCCAGATGATTTTTACATCAACATACAGGGGTTATTTATACATGTGAAAAACCCTAATTCAATTTCAGCATGCTACCAAGAATGCCCTTCATTTAGCTTCCTTTTGTCTTTAGCAATAATGATTCATGAAGCCTTTTTTTGTCTCCACTGAAGAAGGAGGGAGAATGGGTGGGGTCCTCCACTAATCTTTTATTTGAACTAATTCCTTCTCCATTGATTGATTTCCATTTTATTTTTGGGCAAGGCATTAATTTCCTCTTTTTTGGCAAGGCATTGATTTCCTCTTTTTCTCTTTGTATGAATGTATATCTCAATGAAGTCCTCTTCCATATGCACCAAATTTCTACAAAAATAATGAAAAATGTCCAAGTAAAATTCTCAAACTAACATAAGCAGAGAAAATGACCATTTTTCCTTTGTATGATGATGAATGTATGATATTTTGAAATCAATTGAATTATGGTCTAAGCATGATAAAATACCCACAAATGACATTTATTTAAACTTAACAATGATAAATATGTGAATATAAATGTGCATTTTTACATGCATATCAAGCATTCAAATGGTCTTTTGACTTGCCACTGATATTTAGCAAAGTACCGAGTAAGTTGTCGCATATGTTTTTCTCTATATGCATAACATCAAGGTTATGTAGCAATAAATTGCGGCTCCAATACGGTAAATTGAAAAATATTGACTTCTTTTTGAAGGGGGAATACCTTTTCTTCTCAAATTTATTTTCAAAGCCAAATAATAGTTCTTCAATGTCTGTTCTTGATAATGTTTCTGGAACCTGTCCTATTTCAACTTAACCATTGAACTCCTCTTATCAAACCTCCACTTCTGGTTTGGGTCCAAAAAGTTTCTATGATTCATGTAGCCCATTTTTTTACAATGTTTCAAGTACATTGAATAAGTCTCATAATGGCATAAGGGACAACCCTATTTACCCTTTGTGCTCCAATCGGATAACACTGCATGCCGCAGAAAATCGCTAATGGTCCAAAACACGCCTGTACGTAACATGAAATTTGATCGGGAAAGACATCATAAGTTTTTATTCCTATATCCCATAATTCTTTCAACTCTTCAGCTAGAGGATGCATATATATACACACAAATATATATATATATTATTCTTTGGAGACTCTGGACCGGAGATCAGTGTTGAAAGAATTAGATTTTCGGGCTTCATGCACAACCAGGGTGGAAGGTTGTGGTTAACTAATACATTTGACCATGTACTGTAAGCTGTACTCACTGTAAAAAAAAAAGGATTGAATTCATCAGAGGCTACACCCAATCTGATATTTTTGTTTTCTGATAAAAATCAGGATATATAGCATCCCTTGCCTTCCAAGACTCGCTATCAGCTGGATGTCTAAGTTTTATACCTTTTTCATCCCACAGAACGCCATGTCGTAAGTTGTGAAAACTCCTTGCCTATAAACAGCCGTTGTAGCCTTGTTTTTAGCGGAAAGTAATGCATCATTTTTGACAATACTTTGGGACTCAACTTCTCTGGATCATTATCACGGATGTCTTCCTTTTTCACTGGTTCCCACCTCGAAACACCACAAGTTTTACAGACATCTTTATATTCATTTTCCTTTCAATACAGCATGCAATCGTTTGGACATGCTTGTATTTTTTTGTATTCAAGACCTAAATCTTTAATGATATTCTTCGCGGCTCTGAAAGATAAAGGTATGTGGGTCTGTGGAAAAGCCTCTCTCATCAACTCTAATTTATCCCCAAATGCAGACTCTGTAATTCCATGTACACATTTTAAAGAATAAAGCCTAATGATAAAACTTAATCTCGAAAATTTTGAATAATCAGGATATAATGGTTGCTTTCCATCTTCAACAAGGAGAAAAAATCTTTTAGCATTGGCATTTGGTGCATCAAAATTCTCATCTTCATAGTTTTGCATATGTCCATGAGTACGACACAACATTTCTCCAAGATTATCTCCAAAATCACCAGCTTTACAGTCTATATCTTCATCACTCCTTCCAAAATTTGGGCGAGAAACCTCAGATATCCATTTCACATACAATGGAGATGGAACATTACAGATGAGATGATCATAAATTATATATGAATGACGCCACTAGCTATTGTTGTAATTATTCCAAGGGCATGTTATTTCATCGCCTATGGAGGATTTAATAAAACCATTATATATAAAGTCTTTTATCCCACTAATATATCCTTCACTAAACTTTGAAAGTTCTATCTCGATGTTTTCGCTGTCCATCACTACATTTATTAATATGAATATTTTAACATAAAAAGATAAAATATGCGTGTGTGTGTCAAACAAGAGGAAACCTAAGATAAATCGAATTGTTAATTCAGACCGACCTAAGAATTTATAAGTAGTTTAAATCGAAACCCTAAAATGATGTGAGAGAGTGATATAACTCAAAATCAAAACTGAACCCCACAAGTGATGTGAACAATATGAACCCCCAAATCGAAGCCTTAGTTGAACTGAAATCATTGAACAAAGCTTGAACTGCCAAATTGATGCCCTAATCGAAATGAAATCTTTGAATCCCAACTCAATAATGTTTGTTTGAACTTTGTAAGAAAACAGAGAAAAATCAAAATGTGATTTGCAAAAGAAAATGTTATTTGGCTAAGGAAACTGGGAAGCGGGGAAATGAAAATAAGAGGGAAGCGAACGAAAAGGGGGTAAGAAATGAATTGCGCCAAAGAAAAATGGTTGTTTGTAGAAGAAGCGATCAACATTGATGAGGTGTCACGTTCTCCAATGTAGGATTTGATTGACGTGGATCATTGCATGAGATATGGAAAGGTCAGCTATAGCAACATTATATAAAAATGTTGCATCGTGTTACACTTGTTTAGCCAGAGCAACACATGTTTATGGCCAAGGTAACACCAAAAATACAACATTGCAGTAGGGCCAAAATTTAATAGCTATCGCGACATTTTAGATGGCAACACTTGAATTTTTTTTTGCTAAAGGCCATCTATGGCGTAGTGACGACTTGTTGGTATGATAGAGCCATTAGTAGCCACTGTTATAGCCATTGGAAAATTCTTGTTGGTTCCATTGGAGACCGTAAGAAGTCATAACCTCTATTCCAACGGCTGCCTGGCTTGGAGCTGTTGGAATAGTCGTGTTTCCTTGTAGTGAACTTACTTGCATTTTAGCAATAAACACAATAGAATCACCAAATGAGCATAGATATTACTTTGCCGAACTGCTATAAACTATGCATGTATTATTTCTTACTCATTTCAGTTATAATTTTTCAGTTTTATTCTCTTTATAACTTCTTCGGTGCTGGTGTCATTTTTAATATTAACATTTTGATATTTACACCGAGAAACCTAACCTTGGGCTATTTGGATCCATCATCTACATATGAATAGTTCAAGTTCAAGAGGTAGATTTTGTTATCTCCAATCTTAGTGTGACGACCCCAAACCCCATTCCACGGTGGCAAGGGTAATCTTTGGAATATAATACACAAACAAATAGCAGCAGAACAGAAATAAATAAATACCCAGATAATGTACAATAGAATACACTGGATAAACATAATCATTAGAGTTACACAGTATACAGGAACATACTTAGTACAAAATACAGTTCAACTTTACATAAATGTCTACAGCGGAATCAAAACATAATATGTACAATAGGAGCTGAACAACATAAAAAGAGATAAATGATAGAATCCATCTTCAGCTACAGCTATCCAAAAAGAGCCTTCTTGTGATAACCCCAAACTTCCACGGAATGAAAGTAAGGAATAATCATTTGGGATACAACATAAATACAATAATACATATCACAGATACAAAATAGCATAGGAAATTCATAGAATAACAACATCATAGCAGCGGAAATATAATGTCATCAATCCACAGAAAATCCACAGTCACATAATTCTACATTATTACATCAAGTTTGCAGAAAGGAAATAAGTTCAGACTCCAACTTAAACAACGTGGGAAAAACTAAGTTTAATATCTGAAATAAAAAGAAAGAGAAAAATGCAAAAGTTGCGAATGGTAAATGTCTTCCAACTCCTAGTCATCACCTCTCCACAAGCAAATCCCAGAGAAATAATAAGCAGCTCAAAGGAAAGGCTCCAAGCGAAAAATAACCTGTTTACTTGGCTATCTGTGCAGATAGGAGGACACCCGAGTTTGCAAAAAGGTGGAAACAAACAACGGGTCAGTCGTGGGACTGGTGTGAGAATTCTTACCTAATTAATCACTATTAATAGGGCAAATCCAAAGACCACGCCACTAATGCGGAGCGGGTTTACTCTAATGGATTGCCGTGCATAAAAGTGTCAGAATAAATGATAAGTAAATCGTACAACAATGTTATGCTTTTTAGAAAAATGGAATCACCATAAGACCCAGGTCCCATCACACAATGCAACACAAACCAGAGGATAGGGTTTTACCTTATAGTGATTAAACATGCTAAATACGGCAAATACGAGTGTAATATTACTATTAGTATATATTAAAACATTTCAAAGTAAATGTAGAAATCCTAGGAAGAATAGTATCCCATACTACTATGCCTTTATACTTGTAATACAATCAAATTCGTAGGGTCGTATTTGGATTTTGGTTTCCATCATGAGTCAAGGCTAGGGAGGAGCTCCTACCAATTCGAGACGCTCTAGCTAATGTCTCCCAGTCCTATAGGACCTATCATCCAAGGCGCCTCATTCCATCATCCACATAAGTAAAATGTTGGGTCGTGTTAAAACCCAATCACCACTTCTAGCTAGAAAGAAACGTGCTGCTCTCCCTGCGTTCCCTTCTCCCGTTTTAGACTCCGCCGGTGTGTGAGGTTCGCGAAGTCACGTTGTACACAAAGCTATGCCTAAACAGGCTATGCTTCGATCGTCCCACAAGGCATGCTTTTCAACAAAACCTTGATCATATGCATCTTAGCATGCCACATCATCACTCCATACCGTACTACCAACCCTTTGCCGAAATATATGAACGGGTGTTAAGCAAGAGAATAAATTCTCCGCCACCAAACATCCATACCTTTGACAAAAGATCAATAATGTGATATTTGATATAGTATGATGTCAGACACACAATCCATTTAGTAGCTTATGCTCTGGGTCTGAGCGAAAGCCAAACCCGTGAAATCAACACGTACGTTTGGGCAATGACCATGACCTTTGAATTGGGAGCAAGTCAAATCAAGGCCTCGATCGTTGTCCATCCGAGGGAAGATTTACGGTATTCATTCACTATCTTTATACTTCAATTTACGTCGTTTGATTATTTAGAATGAGAGAACTCGGGCTTTCCAAATAATTCTCGTATATGTATAAATATATATATATATATATATATTAAAATCCTTCCTATACATTAATAATTAATTTTATAAACGATTCATTCCTATATTTCTTATTTAAAATAATTAAATTATAATATAACGACGCCTTAAGTCCATGAGCGACTATGGCGCTGCATTCAAACAATTTTGATTTTCACATTTCTCAGAATCTAACCGTTGGATCTTAACGTAATATATATCGTTGGAAAACATTTTTCCAAGATGGTTTTAACGGTTTCAGTTTCAAGAAAATCTGACGGTCGGATCTTCTTGTATAGTCGTTTAAAAATACGATTTCAAAACGCGACCTACCAAGCCCTATTCGTTTAATTTAAATTATATATATATATATAATCACTGGATCATAATAACGTCGTTTTATTAAAACAACGCCCTACACAACTACCGACACTCACCACATTTTTAATTCATTTGAAAAATGAAAATAATATCACCGCATCCTAAATTCATTCTTTTTCTTACATTGAAAATGTAAATTTTGATACATTCAAAATCTTTAAATTACATATAAAAATATAATTTTTAATTACAATGCAAACATTACATCTAATTCACATTGTAAAAATATGATTTTTAATTACAATGCTAACACTACATCTAATTCACATTGTAAAAATATGATTTTTATTTACAATGCAAACACTACATCTAATTCACATTGTAAAAATATGATTTTTAATTACAATGCAAACACTACATCTAATTCACATTGTAAAAATATGATTTTTAATTACAAAGAAAAATGTAATTTTTAACATATAACGTTGATTCACTTTATAATTTACATATAAAAACGTAAATTTTGACATACGATGAAATTTCTATTTTAATTACAAAGAAAAATGTAATTTTTAACATACAACGTTGATTCACTTAATAATTTACATACAAAAATGTAAATTTTGACATACGATGAAATTTCTATTTTAATTACAAAGAAAAATGTAATTTTTAACATACAACGTTGATTCACTTTATAATTTACATATAAAGATGTAAATTTTGACATACGATGAAATTTTAATTTTAATTACAAAGAAAAATGTAATTTTTAACACACAACGTTGATTCACTTTATAATTTACATATAAAAATGTAAATTTTGACATACGATGAAATTTCTATTTTAATTACAAAGAAAAATGTAATTTTTAACATACAACATTGATTCACTTTATAATTTACATATAAAAATGTAAATTTTGACATACGATGAAATTTCTATTTTAATTACAAAGAAAAATGTAATTTTTAACATACAACATTGATTCACTTTATAATTTACATATAAAAATGTAAATTTTGAAATACGATGAAATTTCTATTTTGATTACAAAGAAAAATGTAATTTTTAACATACAACGTTGATTCACTTTATAATTTACATATAAAAATGTAAATTTTGACATACGATGAAATTTCTATTTTAATTACAAAGAAAAATTTAATTTTTAATATACAATGTTGATTCACTTAATAATTTACATATAAAAATGTAAATTTTGCGTACGATGAAATTTCTATTTTAATTACGAAGAAAAATGTAATTTTTAACATGCAACGTTGATTCACTTTATAATTTACATATAAAGATGTAAATTTTGACATACGATGAAATTTCTATTTTAATTACAATGATAAATGCAATTTTTAACATACAACATTGATTCACTTTATAATTTACATATAAAGATGTAAATTTTGACATACGATGAAATTTCTATTTTAATTACAAAGAAAAATGTAATTTTTAACATACAACGTTGATTCACTTAATAATTTACATATAAAAATGTAAATTTTGACATACGATGAAATTTCTATTTTATTTACATTAATAAAAATGTATACTTTTCATACGGTGAAATTCTTTATTATAATCACATCTAAAAATGCCATTTATATTTTAACGTTCATCTTTACATTAAAATAACATATAAAAATGTCATCTTCATTTCATCGTTCATATTTCAATGCATTAACATAACGGTTCAATTTCAACATCATATCATAACACCAGGTTTAAGGTTCGACTTTGTGTGACAACATTCATGTGCTGAATACACATAGATTTACAATTATCTAACATAGCAACATAGCAATATCATCAATCATATCTAAACAAAATAGATCTGAAGATTAACCATGGGATTACGACGTAACAACAAAGTAATTATTTATTTAATTAATTTTGAATGAGGAAATTTCACATCTAACACTTAAAATTTCAGATCTAATATCATAACATCGCAACAATTCAGATCTGCAACTTATATTAACATCCATCATCGATCCATTTATTTTTGATTTTCAGCTTCTCATATGCAAAAACAACATTCAAATTAATTAAATTTATTTAAAAATAAATTCTCACCTTGATTAAAGCGAGTAGAAAAATCCAAAAATTCAGAAAATGGTCGCACTTGATTTGAGCAACCTCTATTTGCCGTCATGGTCTCGCACAATCTGAAATTTTTCAGTTTGGGTTTCGTATGTGTTAATTATCAAAATTTGAACAAAATTAACTTTTAACAACTGCAGTTGCCACAGCCAGAAGCGTGGCAAATTCTGAAATAAATTTCATACCCTTTTGTTCAAAACTTCAATTCAGAAAATCAGAAGCTGTAGTTGATGGTTTGAGGAGCGGTTTGCGGGAGGTGGAGCGGCTACGAGAGGCGCACGTGCGCCTGGCGTCGGGGGGGGGGTTGCACCTGGTGGCGGCGGTTGAGCTCGGCGGCGACGGGGTTTGGGGCGCCGGGGCGGTGATTCTGGGTGACGAGGAGGGTTGTGTTCGGTATATATTCGAAGAGTGCAGAAATCTCTTCAAAACGTGATTTACAGCAAAGGGTTTTGTGGAGAATTGAGGAAGAAATCAAGGTTTGAAATTCTGAAGGGAATGGGTTAGAGGTGGCTGCTGTAATCGGGAAGAAGAAGATGTATGGAACCGTATTTATACGCGTATTGCCACATATTTTTAATTTATTTATTTATTTAATTCCGGAAAATCGGGTTCCCTCGTTCGGACTCCGATTCGCGCTCAACGACTGTCGAACAATAGGTTTCGACGTCTTCTGAACGCAATGGCGCTATTTCCGAAGTCCAATTCTGAAGTTAAAAGCATGTTTCTATTATTTTCAAATTAATTCTTTTATATTAAATTCGAACGTACTTTCTATTTTTACTGGGGTCACATACGAAGTCAGGAAAATCCAGAAAAATTACTTTTGGCTTTCTTATGACAATACGATCCCAACAAAATTTATTTCGTCGAATTCTGAGACTGTTTGAAAAATGGCTATTTTTCAGTCAATTAATTTTGACCGAAATTGACAAAACACAGTTTCTTTTGCCATGCTCACATACTAGCTTCAAAAATCATGAAATTTTAAATCTAGCAATAATTTATCATTTCGGATCCAACAAAAGTGGTTTCGTCGAATTCCGAGGTCGTATGCAAAATGTCGATTTTCAAGGCGATATATTTTCTATAGCGACCTTTCTGAAAATTCATTTGGCCATAACTTTTGATTCCCGCTATGAAACTTCGATTTTTTAGATTCATTAGAAAGATATTCATTAACAGATTTAAATATATTTTTTTCATCAAAATCCGGTTTATTCTGAATCCTGCATCCTGTGTAGTTAGTCAAAGTTCAAGTTTGACTTTTCAAACTACCATCCTATTTCTAATTCTTTTTGTAATTTATTTGAATATATTTGCATTAACTTTGCTCAAAACAAATTTCCATTCAATTTTATTTGAAATAATTTATTTTAAATATTTAAACACCCCTAAAATCTCCATAATGAAAATTTTAAATTGGCCCCAAATTCCGGGTTGTTACAGTCTCCCCCGCTTAAGAACAATTCATCCTCGAAAAGGAAAAAGAGAAGAATAGAAGGGTAGGAACCAACATAAAGAATAGAAAATATTTTAAGCGTACCTTAAAATAAAACTAATCAGGAATGTCCACTCTGCATTTGGGATAGGCTTGTTTGATACTCTCCTTGCTTTCCCAAGTGCAGTCTCTAGGATCACCGCTCCATTGCACCTTGACTAGGTTGATACTTTTATTTCTCAGCTTCCTAGTCTCCTTGCCAATAATTTTCAGCGGTTCTCTCCTCACTGCAAGGCTTGGGGTAATCTCCAATTCTTGTTGTGCTGCTTCTTCCACAATCCGATCTGGATCATGGACATGCCTTCAAAGTTGAGATACATGGAATACATCGTGCACTCCAGGCAACCAGTCTTGCATCTGAATTCTATAAGCTAGGGTGCCAATCTTTTCAAGAATAGGGAAAGGGCCGATGAATCTAGGTGCTAATTTTCCTGTCTTTCCAAAACGGATAACACCTCGCATTGGAGCGACTTTCAGATAGACATAGTCACCCACATCAAAAGCTAGCTCTCGCCTTCTTACATCTGCATAACTTTTCTGTCTACTTTGGGCAGCCAATAGTCGCTTCTTAATAAAGTCAACTTTGTCTGAAGCTTCTCGGATCATGTCTGGACCTAACACAAGCCGATTTACTTTTTCAACCCAACAAGCTGGCGATCTACATGGCATACCATATAAGGCTTCAAATGGAGACATTTTCAAACTTGCTTGATAGTTATTGTTGTACGAGAATTCAACTAAATGCAAGTGATCCTCCCAAGAACCTCCAAAATCGAGTATGCAAGCTCGCAATAAATCTTCAAGAATGCGATTCACTCGCTCAGTCTGGCCGTCAGTCTGAGGGTGATACGCGGTGCTGAGATTCAACTTTGTTCCCAACTCATTTTGGAATGCTTCCCAAAATTTACTAGCAAAGATAGGATCACGGTCACTAACGATGCTACTAGGAACTCTGTGAAAAAGAAAAGATTAATATTTATTTTGCAAAAGAAAATTTCCATTTAGATTATGAAGAGAAGGAAAGATTTAGTTTTATTACCCATGTAGCCTGATGATTTCTTTGAAATAGATTTGCACTAGACTTTGAGAAGTTCTAGTGGATTTGACAGGTATGAAATGAGCGGACTTTGTGAAGCGATCCAAGATCACCCATATGCTATCATTTCCTTTCATAGTACGAGGCAGACCATCTATGAAATCCATGGAGACTTGGTCCCACTTCCAATCTGGTACTTCTAATGGCTGCAACAACCCTGCCAGCTTTTGTTGATCACTTTTTACTTGTTGGCATGTGGGGCATCTACTCACATAAATGGATATATCCCTCTTCATAGACCTCCACCAAAATGTGCGTTTTAGGTCTCGATACATTTTGCTCACACCGGGGTGGATGCAAAGCTTTGATTTGTGACCCTCGTCTAAAACTTCTCTTATGAGTTCGGGGATACTTGGAACACAAATCCGCCCGTGCAATCTAAGAACTCCCTTGCCATCTATTTGGAAGTCCGTGTTTTCACCTCCTTGAATTCTTTCAATCATTTTCCGAATAAAAGCATCACTTTTCTGAAGAGAGGCGATCTTATCAATCAAAGAAGGGGTGATGATGAGGCTTGTGACAATGACTTCCTTTCTACTAAGTGCGTCTGCCACAACATTGGCTTTCCCTGGCGTATATAAGATGTCAAGATCGTAGGCTGCCAGAAATTCTAGCCATCGTTGCTGCCTTAAATTCAGATCCTTTTGATCGAAGAGATATTTCAAAGATTGATGGTCTGTGTATAATTCAAATTTTTTGCCCAAAAGATAATGTCTCCAAATTTTTAAAGCAAAGACTACGGCCAACAACTCTAAGTCATGGACACGATAATTCTTTTCATGCGGCTTTAATTGACGGCTTGCATATGCAACAACTCTGCCCCTTTGCATCAATACCGCACCAAGACCCCCACTTTGAGAAGCATCGGTGTAGACCTTTAAATCTTGGTTGCCATCGATGATGGTAAGTACGGGAGCAGTAGTCAAACTCACCTTTAGCTTTTGGAATGCCTCCTCACAATTCGCTGTCCAGTTGAACTTGGCATGCTTCTTGGTAAGCTTTGTTAATGGGCTAGACAGCTTGGCGAAACCTTCGACAAATTTCCTATAATATCCGGCCAAACCTAGGAAGCTTCTTACTTCAGTGGGTGTACTGGGCTGCTTCCAATCTCGAATGGCGGCAATTTTACTTGGATCAACTGCGATTCCTTCTTTTGACACAACATGGCCTAAGAATTTTACATCCTCTTGCCAAAATGTGCATTTGGAAAACTTTGCTTTTAGAACATTTCGTCGCAGAATTTTCAACACTTTCCTTAAATGCCCTTCATGCTCCTCCTTAGTTTTAGAATAGATTAGAATATCATCAATGAAGACTAAGACGAATTTATTTAGGACCTCCCTGAAGACCCTATGCATCAAGTCAACAAAGTAGGCTGGAGCATTGCATAAACCGAACGACATCACTAACCATTCGTAGAATATATCGAGACCTCTGAAGGCGGTCAAAGGTATGCATTCTTCAGCTATGCGTAGTTGGTGGAAACCTGTGGCTAGGTCCATCTTCGAAAACACCTTGGCTCCATTCAATTGGTCCATCAAATCATCTATGCGGGGCAAGGGGTATTTGTTCTTCAATGTTTGTTTGTTAAGATCGCAGTAGTCGACACAAAGTCTTAGAGTACCGTCCGATTTGGGGACAAACACCACAGCTGCACCCCAATTTGAAAAGCTAGGTCGGATGAGTCCCTTCCACAGAAGCTGCTTGGTTTGGGTTTGCAATTCTTCCTTTTCTTTAGGAGTCATCCTTCTGATAGCATGAACTACAGGTCTTGCATTAGGAACAAGATCAATCCTGAAATCGATTTCCCTTCGCGGGGGTAGGCTGTCCACTTCTTCAAATACATCTGCGTAGTCTTTGACCACGGGAATATTTTCTAAGGAAATGGGAGTGATCTCTAGGGAAGACCAGAATGCCTTTCTGTCAGATTTTGACCCATGGCAGGGTATAGCGACAGTGTTTCCGAAACCTGTGTTCACCTTAACCACTCTTTCTGAACATAGCACCTCAGCGTCATATTTGGTTAGCCAATCAAGACTGAGGATGATATTAAACTCGGAGAAATTCACAATGATCAAGTTAAATGTAAATTTGAAATAGGAGTAAGATACTGGCACTTTACAAAATTAATCTAGAGTGGTAGAACCTCCTACAGGGTTGTGAACATTTAGTGGTTCTTTAAGACTTCTTTGCTTTTGTTTCAATTTCTGGACCGCATTGCTAGAAATAAAGCTTCTCGATGCACCCATATCAAATAAGGCAGTAACAGGGATATTTTTAACAGAAATGGTACCATCTAAAACATCAGGCTTACCTGCTCCTTCGGAAGAAGTAGGAGCGGAAGAAGATGGTGCACTTGCCCCTTCATACACATGTGCTACCTGCACTCCTTTCAACAGCGGACAGTTGGGCTTGATGTGACCCTTCTTGTGGCAATTGTAACATTCCTTGGTGTCGTCGCTTCGGGCCTTCTTAGGATTCCTGCAGTCCTTGCTGTAGTGCCCAAATTTTTGGCAGTTGTAGCATTGCACCTTTGACTTATCGCGCCCCTTAGCAGCTCCAGAATTATTTCCCTCAGTCTTCTTCTCTGTTTGCTTCCTCTTGTTGTTGGCCAAGCTCCTTTCCCTGTCTTGTTGAGAATTCTTCCTATCATTTTCCTCATAACTCCACCAGCCTATTGAAAGAGAGGTCGATGTGGGCAGTGGCTCTATCAATATACTTCCTCACAAGCCCATTTATGAATCTCTTGTTCTTATGAAAGTCATCTTGGACCAATTCAGGGGCATAGCGGGAAAGGTCTTCAAATCTCCGTACATATTCTAAAATGGTCTTGTCGCCTTGCTTCAGATTGGCGAACTCATCATGTAGTTTCTCTACCTCCTGCCTTGGAATATATTTGTCATTGAAAAGCTCCTTAAACCTCGTCCAAGTTATATTGTCTGCAATCCCTCCAACCGTGACAGTGTCCCACCAGTTTTGAGCTTCCTCTTGTAACAACCATGAAGCCACTAGTCTTTTCCTATGATCCTCCAGCTCTAATCCTCCAAAAATCTTTTCACAGATCCTCAGCCAAGCTTGAGCTTGTGTCACAGTCTCAGTACCCTTGAATGGCACCCCTCCCAAGTTTTTGTACTTCTTTGCCATCTTATCTAAATCAAAGGGCTGCGGTGGTGGTGGTTGCTGAACAATAGCCTCCTTGGTTCCAGTAGCATTCTGCCTCCTTGCTCTAGCTATAGCGGCTATAGCGGCTCTAGCGGCAGCGGTGCTCATTTCTTGTTAGTTCTGTACGATCAAGGAAAGAGTCAGAACAACTATAATGGTGATTTGAGGAGTTGATCAAGATAAAAGGACGGATAAAAGATAATGATAGAATGACTGACTATTATGTATTCACATGAAATGTTCGCCACAGAATATTGGGATTCTATGTAAACGAATTATCATAAATATGCTATATCCCAAAGCTAAGTTTAACCAAAGCTCTGGTACCAACTGTGATAACCCCAAACTTCCACGCGATGAAAGTAAGCAATAATCATTTGGGATACAACATAAATACAATAATACATATCACAGATACAAAATAGCATAGGAAATTCATAGAGTAAGAACATCATAGCAGCGGAAATATAATGTCATCAATCCACAGAAAATCCACAGTCACAGAATTCTACATTATTACATCAAGTTTGCAGAAAGGAAATAAGTTCCAACTCCAACTTAAACAACGTGGGAAAAACCAAGTTTAATATCTGAAATAAAAAGAAAGAGAAAAATGCAAAAGTAGCGAATGGTAAATGTCTTCCAACTCCTATTCATCACCTCTCCACAAGCAAATCCCAGAGAAATAATAAGCAGCTCCAAAGGAAAGGCTCCCAGCGAAAAATAACCTGTTTACTTGGTTGCCCGTGTAGAATGGAGGGCACCCGAGTTTGCAAAAAGGTGGAAACAAACAATAGGTCAGTCATGGGACTGGTGTGAGAATTCTTACCTAATTAATCACTATTAATAGGGCAAATTCAAAGACCACGCCGCTAATTCAGAACAGGTTTACTCTAATGGATTGTCGTGCATAAAAGTGTCAGAATAAATGATAAGTAAATCGTACAACAACGTTATGCTTTTTAGAAAAATGGAATCACCATAAGACCCAGGTCCCATCACACAATGCAACACAAACCAGAGGATAGGGTTTTACCTTATAGTGATTAAACATGCTAAATACGGCAAATACGAGTGTAATATTACTATTAGTATATATTAAAACATTTCAAAGTAGATGTAGAAATCCTATGAAGAATAGTATCCCATACTACTATGCCTTCATACTAGTAATACAATCAAATTCGTAGGGTCGTATTTGGATTTTGGTTTCCATCATGAGTCAAGGCTAGGGAGGAGCTCCTACCGATTCGAGACACTCTAGCTAATGTCTCAGGATCCCCCGCAGTGAACACTTGGAAAGCTGCAGGGCCAGTCCGCCATACGAGTTGCGGATTAGTTATTCCTGAACACACGTTTCCCAGTCCTATAGGACCTATCATCCGAGGCGCATCATTCCATCATCCACATAAGTAACATGTTGGGCCGTATTAAAACTCAATCACCACTTCTAGCTAGAAAGAAACGTGCTGCTCTCCCTGCATTCCCTTCTCCCGTTTTAGATTCCGCCGGTGTGTGAGGTTCGCGAAGTCACGTTGTACACAAAGCTATGCCTAAATAGGCTATGCTTCGATCGTCCCACAAGGCATGCTTTTCAACAAAACCTTGATCATATGCATCTTAGCATGCCACATCATCACTCCATACCGTACTACCAACCCTTTGCTGAAATATATGAACAGGTGTTAAGCAAGAGAATAAATTCCCCGCCACCAAACATCCATACCTTCGACAAAAGATCAATAACGTGATATTTGATAGAGTATGATGTCAGACAAACAATCCATTTAGTAGCTTATGCTCTGGGTCTGAGCGAAAGCCAAACCCGTGAAATCGGCATGTACGTTTGGGCAATGACCATGACCTTTGAATTCGGAGCAAGTCAAATCAAGGCCTCGATCGTTGTCCATCCGAGGGAAGATTTATGGTCTTCATTCACTATCTTTATACTTCAATTTACATCTTTTGATTATTTAGAATGAGAGAACTCGGACTTTTCAAATAATTCTCATATATATATATATATATATATATATATTTAAAATCCTTCCTATACATTAATAATTAATTTTATTAACGATTCATTCCTATATTCCTTATTTAAAATAATTAAATTATAATATAACGACGCCTTAAGTCCATGAGCGACTATGGCGCTGCTTTCAAACAATTTTGATTTTCACATTTCTCAGAATCTAACCATTGGATCTTAACGTAATATATATCGTTGGAAAGATTTTTCCAAGACGGTCCTAACGGTTTCAGCTTCAAGAAAATCCGACGGTCGGATCTTCTTGTATGGTCGTTTAAAAGTACGATTTCAAAATGCGAACTACCACGCCCTATTCGTTTAATTTTAATTATATTTATATATATATATATATAATAATAATTGGATCCTAATAACGTCGTTTTATTAAAACAACGCCCTACACAACTACCGACACTCACCACATTTTTAATTCATTTGAAAAATGAAAATAATATCACCGCATCCTAAATTCATTCTTTTTCTTACATTGAAAATGTAAATTTTGACACACTCAAAATCTTTAAATTACATATAAAAATATAATTTTTAATTACAATGCAAACACTACATCTAATTCACATTGTAAAAATATGATTTTTAATTACGATGCAAACACTACATCTAATTCACATTGTAAAAATATGATTTTTAATTACAATGCAAACACTACATCTAATTCACATTGTAAAAATATGATTTTTAATTACAAAGAAAAATGTAATTTTTAACATACAACATTGATTCACTTTATAATTTACATATAAAAATGTAAATTTTGACATACGATGAAATTTCTATTTTAATTACAAAGAAAAATGTAATTTTTAACATACAACGTTGATTCACTTAATAATTTACATATAAAAAAGTAAATTTCTACATACGATGAAATTTCTATTTTAATTACAAAGAAAAATGTAATTTTTAACATACAACGTTGATTCACTTTATAATTTACATATAAAGATGTAAATTTTGACATACGATGAAATTGCTATTTTAATTACAAAGAAAAATGTAATTTTTAACATACAACGTTGATTCACTTTATAATTTACATATAAAAATGTAAATTTTGACATACGATGATATTTCTATTTTAATTACAAAGAAAAATGTAATTTTTAACATACAACGTTGATTCACTTTATAATTTACATATAAAAATGTAAATTTTGACATACGATGAAATTTCTATTTTAATTACAAAGAAAAATGTAATTTTTAACATACAACGTTAATTCACTTTATAATTTACATATAAAAATGTAAATTTTGACATACGATGAAATTTCTATTTTAATTACAAAGAAAAATGTAATTTTTAACATACAACGTTGATTCACTTTATAATTTACATATAAAAATGTAAATTTTGACATACGATGAAATTTCTATTTTAATTACAAAGAAAAATGTAATTTTTAACATACAACGTTGATTCACTTAATAATTTACTTATAAAAATGTAAATTTTGACATATGATGAAATTTCTATTTTAATTACAAAGAAAAATGTAATTTTTAACATACAACGTTGATTCACTTTATAATTTACATATAAAGATGTAACTTTTGACATACGATGAAATTTCTATTTTAATTACAAAGAAAAAATGTAATTTTTAACATACAACGTTGATTCACTTTATAATTTACATATAAAGATGTAAATTTTGACATACGATGAAATTTCTATTTTAATTACAAAGAAAAATGTAATTTTTAACATACAACGTTGATTCACTTAATAATTTACATATAAAATGTAAATTTTGACATACGATGAAATTTCTATTTTATTTACATTAATAAAAATGTATACTTTTCACACGGTGAAATTCTCTATTATAATCACATCTAAAAATGCCATTTATATTTTAACGTTCATCTTTACATTAAAATAACATATAAAAATGTCATCTTCATTTCATCGTTCATATTTCAATGCATTAACATAACGGTTCAATTTCAACATCATATCATAACACCAAGTACAAGGTTCGACTTTGTGTGATAACATTCATGTGATGAATACATATAGATTTACAATTATCTAACATAGCAACATAGCAATATCATCAATCATATCTAAACAAAATAGATCTGAAGATTAACCATGGGATTACGACGTAACAACAAAGTAATTATTTATTTAATTAATTTTGAATGAGGAAATTTCACATCTAACACTTAAAATTTCAGATCTAATATCATAACATCGCAACAATTCAGATCTGCAACTTATATTAACATCCATCATCGATCCATTTATTTTTGATTTTCAGCTTCTCATATGCAAAAACAACATTCAAATTAATTAAATTTATTTAAAAATAAATTCTCACCTTGATTAAAGCGAGTAGAAAAATCCAAAAATTCAGAAAATGGTCGCACTTGATTTGAGCAACCTCTATTTGCCGTCATGGTCTCGCACAATCTGAAATTTTTCAGTTTGGGTTTCGTATGTGTTAATTATCAAAATTTGAACAAAATTAACTTTTAACAACTGCAGTTGCCACAGCCAGAAGCGTGGCAAATTCTGAAATAAATTTCATACCCTTTTGTTCAAAACTTCAATTCAGAAAATCAGAAGCTGTAGTTGATGGTTTGAGGAGCGGTTTGCGGGAGGTGGAGCGGCTACGAGAGGCGCACGTGCGCCTGGCGTCGGGGGGGGGGGGGGGGCTGCACCTGGTGGCGGCGGTTGAGCTCGGCGGCGACGGGGTTTGGGGCGCCGGGGCGGTGATTCTGGGTGAAGAGGAGGGTTGTGTTCGGTATATATTCGAAGAGTGCAGAAATCTCTTCAAAACGTGATTTACAGCAAAGGGTTTTGTGGAGAATTGAGGAAGAAATCAAGGTTTGAAATTCTGAAGGGAATGGGTTAGAGGTGGCTGCTGTAATCGGGAAGAAGAAGATGTATGGAACTGTATTTATACGCGTATTGCCACATATTTTTAATTTATTTATTTATTTATTTAATTCCGGAAAATAGGGTTCCCTCGTTCGGACTCCGATTCGCGCTCAACGACTGTCGAACAATAGGTTTCGACGTCTTCTGAACGCAATGGCGCTATTTCCGAAGTCCAATTCTGAAGTTAAAAGCATGTTTCTATTATTTTCAAATTAATTCTTTTATATTAAATTCGAACGTACTTTCTATTTTTACTGGGGTCACATACGAAGTCAGACAAATCCAGACAAATTACTTTTGGCTTTCTTATGATAATACGATCCCAACAAAATTTATTTCGTCGAATTCTGAGACTGTTTGAAAAATGACTATTTTTCAGTCAATTAATTTTGACCGAAATTGGCAAAACACAGTTTCTTTTGCCACGCTCACATACTAGCTTCAAAAATCATGAAATTTGAAACCTAGCAATAATTATACATTCCGGATCCAACAAAAGTGGTTTCGTCGAATTCCGAGGTCGTATACAAAATGTCGATTTTCAAGGCGATATATTTTCTATAGCGACCTTTCTGAAAATTCATTTGGCCATAACTTTTGATTCCCGCTATGAAGCTTCGATTTTTCAGATTCGTTAGAAAGATATTCATTAACAGATTTAAATATTTATCGTTTCATCAAAATCCGGTTTATTCTGAATCGTGCATCCTATGTAGTTAGTCAAAGTTCAAGTTTGACTTTTCAAACTACCATCCTATTTCTAATTCTTTTTGTAATTTATTTGAATATATTTGCATTAACTTTTCTCAAAACAAATTTCCATTCAATTTTATTTGAAATAATTTATTTTAAATATTTAAACACCCCTAAAATCTCCAAAATGAAAATTTTAAATTGGCCCCAAATTCCGGGTTGTTACACTTCTAAAACCTGAATACAAGGTTGCCCGTGTAGAAAAAGGGGCCCCCGAGTTTGCAAGTGAAACAAACTACGAGTCAATCATGGGACTGGTATGAGAAATATACTTAACATATTTTATAATATGGCCAATCACACGACCACGCCGCTAACGTGGAATGGGTTTACTCCATTGGATTGCCAGTGCTTTAAAACAAGTAAATCTTTTAAACATCACAATGTTTTTTACAAAAATGAAGCCATTATAAGACTTAGTTCCCATCACACAATGCAACACAAACCGGAGGATAGAGTTTTACCTTATAATGGCCAAAATATGCTTGATACGAATAAAACAAAAGCATTTGATATTTTTACTAGTGTTTATATGTTTCAAAAACAATTTCAAATCATAAGTATCAATCATAAACGGCATTAATGCCTCATACCACTATGTCGCCATATATAGGTATACAATCAAAACCGCATGATGTCGTATTTGGAAATTGGATTTCCATCATGAACCAAGGCAAAAGATAGTCCTTACCGAATTCGAGACAATCTAGCCCATGTCTCAGGCTACAGCCGCAACTACACCTAGGAGCCACAGGGCTGGTCCACACGTAGCGGATTAAAATAAAACCCTGAACAATACGTCGCCCCGCCCTATGGGGCGTAAATGAGCCAAATGACTCCATATCCGAGGCGCTTCGCAATCCAACAACAACACAGGTGAAAATAATATAAATGTCAGGGCCGGTAGGTCACTGACACCACCCTAGCTAGAAAGAGACGCATGTTCTCCCTGGATCCTCTCCCGATTCTGGTTCTTACCGTGGTGTGAGGCTCGCGAATTAACGCTATACACAAAGCTATGCCACACAGGCCGCACTTTGATCATCAACCACAAGACTTTGCTTTTCAACAGAAGCCTTGATCATTTGCCACTTAGGCATGCCACACAGGCAATTCACTCCATGCGACTGATTTCTATCGATATATAACCTCTGAGCTCGTACGTCTCAGAGAAGGGCGTTAAGCAAGAGAATAAATTCTCCACCACCAAACAGATGTATATTTAATGGAGATCAATCAGTACAGAACAAAATCCAATGTCAGACACACAGTCCATTTACAAGTTTGTTCTGGTTCTGAACAAAACCGGAGGCACCTTATACCTTGCACATCCGTACAATCAACAAGTACGTCTGGACGGCTACCACTTCAGCCCTTTCAAGGTAGCTACTCCTACCATGAGCATCAGTAGCACCCCTCCATTCGACGTGAAGATCATCGGTCTTGCACCGTCTTCATATCTTCGACTTTTAATCATCGATCAATTATTTGAAATGAGAATCAACTCGGCCTTTTCAAATAATTCACGTATATTTAGAATTTTAAATCAATTCATTCTAAGGTTAAATTATTCGACATCCACATTTCAGTTTTTTTAGTATAATTTTCATGGTCAAACACATTCAACCATCAAATATCAAGCAAACCAAGTAAAACTGGTTTATTTCCATTCCATATCACTTATAATATTTTATAACGATTTTTCGCTATTTTTATTTATTTAAAAATAGCCCATATTAATTAAACGACATTTCAAGTCGTGCCGTGGCACTGTTTTTCTTCAGATTTGTTTTACACATATCTGTAAATCTAACCATTGGATCTTAACAAAGTTTATATCATTGGAAAGATCTCTCAAAAGTGAACCCAACGGTCCCGATTTCGTGAAAATCCGATGGTCGGATCTTTCGGTATAATCGTTTAATGTTACGATTTCAAAACGCGAACTGCAGCGGCTCGATTCGTTTTAATTTAATTTATATTTATATATATATAAATATAATTCATTCCACGATTTCCAACTCGCTTTCACTTCAAATATTTCACTAACGCCTTTAAATTTCGAAAAATTTCGCCATAACCTCCTTTGTACGGGAAGGGTCGGGAAAATCCCCAAACAGCCACATAGGGCTTCTCATCTCGAAAAGAAAAAGAAAAAGCCAAGCGGCTAGCCAATCGGCTCAAAAAATCATCATACCCAACAAAACAGTAAATATGTACCTATTTGTCGGGCATACAATTTTATTCCTCTTCTCTAGCCTCCTTGCTATAACCTGTTCAATAAATATGCATGTACATGTGTGCAATTTTAATCAATTTTCCATTTTCAATTCAGTTCCATATTTGATTCGATTTGGTTTAATGTTACCTTTCATCCCAATGTTGCATACATGAGCTAAAAATCATATTATTAGCTAACTAACGAATATTTTCAACTCACGAATATTTATTTGAAAAAGTGGTTATTTTAACACTTCATATTTCATTTAAAAATGATATTTATAGTGAACAAATATTTATTTCAACACATATGTATTTTTAGCGAGTCGTATACATGATAAAAATGATATTTTTATCATTAAAAACATTTATTCAACACATGAATGTTTTTAGCACTTCATATACACAATAAAAATGTAGATTTTACTGTTCAATTCATATATTCAACACATGAATGCTTCGACTTCACATATACGATAAAAATATGTTTTTTATCGTTCTAGTCCTTTATTCAACACATGAATATTTTTATATAGTCTATATATTGTGATAAAATGTTATTTTTATCTTTCAAGGAATTTATTCAACACATGAATTTTATTCAACACACGAATTTCTAATCAACACATGAATTTCTATTCTAACACATGAATTTCTATTCAACACATGAAAATTCTCAACACAGGAGTATTGTCAACACATGACTATTTTTAATGGTTCATATACTTGATAAAATAATATTTTTATCGATCTAAATATTTATTCAACGCATGAATATTTTCTATATTTCATTCAAGTGATAAAAATGTGATTTTCATCGTTTAGAGATTTTATTCAATATATGAATATTTTCGACACACGAATATTCTCAACATATGAGTGGTTTCAACACATGAACAATTTTAGTGGTTTATATATATGATATAAATGTGATTTTTATCGTTTAGAGATTTTATTCAACATATGAATATTTTCAACACAAACCATCATAATCAACCATTTGTAATTATCAACCATTCGAACTTATCGACCATTCGCATTTATCAACCATTCGCATTTATCAACCAAATTTCATGCCAATCACAATCAAGACGCCCATGGTTTGTTGACGACTGGTGTCGGGAGTTTCTAAACTCCGTCTACAACCTAATATATTTTATTTCTAAATTAAATTGAATTTAGAAATCTCACATTGGGTTCCACTCCTCCAAAGATCGTAGGAAGGTCAAAATAATATCCGGTCTCTTCTAGAATGTAGAAGACATCCACACGAGTCCATTGTCTCTTGTTTCACTAGATTTTGACAACACAGCAAAGAGATATGATTTTTACAGTGAAATCACAATTCGTAGCGCTTTAAAGTGCTATAATTCTTTAGAAAAATAAACAGCTGTTACCTCAGCTCGATCTTCAAAACTAGGTTTAGCTTTTTCGATTAATCCACGAAGCTATAGGACGATCGGATGGTATGACATTGTCAGGGGTGGAGTGGGCTTCACGGCGCCGGCTACCATGCTCAGATCGACGGCCTGTAGGAGGCGTGGCAGCGGTCCGAACGTCAAGACTTCCTGGCATCGATTCTCCTTGAATCCTCGACGAAAAAAATCCAATCCCTATCTTAATTTAAAGCTCTCTTGATGCTCTACAAAAACCCCAACAGGAGCTCTTGATTTTAATGAGTGGATTAAAAGAAAAAGAGGAGAGAAGGTGGTGGCTATTTCCGTCGTTCATTCTTAAGGGGATATCGGGTTTCTGGAGTGAACGCGGAAGGGAGAGAAAGAATGTGATTGGTCAGCATTATATTTAAATATTTAATTTATTTTAAATCCGAAAATACCCCTCTTCACATACGGACTCCAATTCAAACCCAAAGACTGTCGTCCCTAGCTAAACACCCCCATTCTAAACACAATGGGATATGTTTTGTAGGCCCATTCGACTGTTACAGTCAGTTTTCCTTCAAATTAAAATATAAAACATTCAATATTTGATTTGAACGTACATTTCAATTTACCGGTCCCACATACTGATCCCAAAAATTCCAGAAAAATAAATCTAGCTATGTTTTGACGATACGGTCCCAACAAAACTAGTTTCATCGAATTCTGAGACCGTTTGAAAAATGGTCCTTTTCTGGTTGATCCAATTTAACTGAAATCAACCAAACACATTTTCCTTCGCCCCGCTCATATATTAACTTCAAAAATTATGGAATTTGAAATCTTGCTATAATTTGACACCCTAGATCCAAAAAAAAGAGGTATCGTCGAAAACAAACGTCGTTTGCAAAATGTCTATTTTCAAGGGTTGTATATTGTAACACCCCACCTCCGCCAGTGCCACTCTTGCAAGGACACTAGCTTTGGAGGGGCGTTTAAACAAGGTAAACATGCATGCTGATATCACAAGACAGAACATATAAGTAAAACAGAGTAGTAAAGCAGCGGATAAAACTTGCATTTCCAAAACCACAGTTAAGTTACAATAAAGTACTTAGTCATTATTTTCCAACAAACAAAGTCTAGATAAAAGCATAAACTGAAAAACTGAAATACATAAAGTACTATGCCCAAAGTGAAGTGATAAACCATAGCTGGCTCAATGTCCAAGACCGTACATGAGCAAATCCAGTAAGCAAGCTAGAAAGATCCAAGCTAAGCTCCAATGTTCCCACCCTGAGAACCTGAGGGGGGGAACGGAAGAAAAGAGGCGAAAGAAAACAGGTCAGTCAAAAAGACTGGTAAGCCCTACTACTATCTGTCTATGAACTAGTAAAGTTAACTGGCATGAGAAGCTGAGATGAACATAAGGATAACAACATACTGGCATGATGATTAACTAACAAGATAGATAAAGGTGTCATCGCATAATTAAGGTTAAGTTTTGCACCACGGGTGTACTAGCATTCTAACATGTCAAGTAAAAACAAGAATTGATCCCTTGGCCCAAGCTTGGCCCAACATCATGAGATGACCTAAATCAAGGTCCAACTACTCGGTCTAGTCGATCGGCTCCCTATAAGCCTAACTCGTCAAGTGTCGGTGTCATACGGCTTAATCATGTAATGTAGTTGACTGTGCAGGGTCCACCCTAGGGTGTATCTGGCCCTACGGTGTAACCCTCTGAAACCATACCATGATGCACAGTCCAAACCTACCGTTGCCCGTGTTCAACTCCGGACTTGATGTGCACGACCATGGTCCGCCTGAACAACCGGGGCATCATTCAGCCGTCTCTTTTGGTCTCTTACAATCAGCCCAGTAATCGTGCCCCACCCTAGCCTAGTCCTAGGGTCTTATGATACTATCTAGAAGGTTACTGCTGAAAAGGACCACGCAACTAGGGTTTCTTAACGGGTTAAATGTGGTAAACCCGATCCAAACGTTGGTTAAATTGGTTAAGAGTACCCAAGGCTTCTGACTTAACCGCGATTAACCCATCAAGCCCAAATTGGTTAAGTATTAAGTGGACCATAACTTAACCCTAATCAGGAGGCATTCATTAACTTAATGCGCTTTAACCTCTCACATTAGACTTTGTTGTGGTTACTAGTTAAGCCGGGCGGGTCCGGGTAGCTTTACACCACAACTAGGTCTAACCTCGGGTTCGAGCACAACATGACCAACTTCTCACATTGGGTCCTATTGTTTGTAGCTACTAGTTAAGCCGGGCGGGTCCGGGAAGATTTATGCTACAAACTCAACCCAACCTCGAGTTGGCCACTCTCATATTTTCTAAGTGTCATGTCCATTATGTTTCCAAAACATAATTACAAGTTAACATATCACGTTATGTTATAAAAACCATGTTCATGTCATTATGTTACCCAACCCCAACGTAATCCCATCGTTTACATAATCGCAACAACGCATAAAGGATAAAATAGGGAACTTGGCATAACCATGACATAAAGGTGTTGAAGCCACAAGTTTATCATGGTGGCATATGAAATGTACATATGTTCATATACTTGCATATTGCATTATTAGGCTTCAAAAGCATGCATAAAACCAAACTTAGCATATGAGTGATACATGGTGATAAATGACATGTAGAAGTTGCTAGAAGTTCGCATTTAGCCTCACATGCAAGTTATCATAAGGGATATGATAACTTTCATGTTGCCAAAATGCAAACTTCAACATAAAGCTTGAAGCTTTAAGCTCACAACTTCAAGTTTAACTTGCATAACATGATCAACCCAAACTTGCATAACATAGCAACATGTGTCATACATAATGATTAAACCCACTTGCATAATGATCATCCAAACTTGCATATAATGATCAACAAAACTTGCATATAATGATCAACCAAACTAGCATATAATGATCAAACAAACTTGCATATAATGATCAACCAAACTTGCATATAATGATCAACCAAAGTTGCATCATTCATTTAACTTTAGAGTTCAAAGAAAGAAAGTAGAAAAGGGCTTACAATGCTATGAAGACACAAATAAATATTTATTATAAAGATTGAGACGAAGCCCTTATGCAAGCACCAAAAACCCAAATATGCAAGCTCCAAATGAAAACCCTTGAGCCAATTCAATAAAAACCCTTGCTTTGAAATAGAAATGTTGCAACTTGACTTGAATGCAAGCTAAGAACACTCATACAAGTTTGAAAACACTTGTATGAACTCAAAATCTCTCATAGAAATTAACTTAGAAATTTTAGCATGAGAGTGGAGGCCATGAGAGGAACAAATTTGACATAATTTAGTTGTAGGATTGAATAATGGTGATTTAGGCTAGGTTTGGGGTCTTTTTATAGAGGATTAGGATAGTATTAGCCATAGGATTAACCCTAGATTCAATCCAAGCCATCAAAGCATGTCTTGGGGAAGAAGTCAAGTGTTGGAACCATCTAGGGCCTTTAGATTAAAGCTGAACCATGAGAACCATTCAAATGCAAAATCTGCATTTGAGCGAATCGGCCCACGGGTTGACAGCCAAACACCCTGGATTAACCCCTAGTCGACCCAGCGGGCTTGGGTCGACCTCAAAAATCGGCCGGTTCGGTTATTCCCCTCTCCCAATTCGCTGTTTTGAACATTTTTGCATATTTATTTATTTATTTCTCAATTATATATATATATATCAATATATATATATATTTCTCTACGCAACCCATTTCACTTAATTAAGTATACTTTAATTTGTGAATTTTTCGTGAAACTTCGCGAGGCCATATCTTGGTCATATGGACTCCGATTTTCGAAAACTCGGACTCTATTTCGCGTATTTTTCCGAGACGAACGCAATGGCACAGCCCGTTTCCCTTGATTCAGATTTTACAGTTTAATTCTTCCTCCATTTATGTTATAACATGTTATTCAAAAATACGGGTTGTTACATTCTCCCCTCCTTAAAGGATTTCGTCCCCGAAATCTCCAAGTTAGGAAGAACGTATCCTACCATCCATCATCCATCTACTCAAAACATCATCCACGAGCAATCATTGTCCTTAAAAGGTTCTAAGTGCTGTATGATCATATGCAAAGGTATGTGTATATGTACTTATCTAATGCGAAAATCAGGAGGTTACTGATTCAGTAAACCCCCTTAATGCAAAATATGTTAGTGAAATGAGTCCATATGTATGCAAATTCCTAACATAATTTATAATCTCTACATGAATGCACATAACATTCATCCGTATGCCACATCCACGTGATAGCATAACAAGTTTTCATCCATGAATAAGCATAAACACTCATGCATATGCGGTATGAAAGTGTGTGAGCCGATCTTAGTGCCTAACGTGTATTATGCATCCACGAGTATCCACTTGCAAACACTTGCAACCACTTGCAAACATCAAACATAACATGTTTCAAATACATGTTTCAACCAAGGGTTTCTACCTAAGGTTCTCATGACAAGATTTACGAAACAAGATAAACTAGATAAGCATGGATAGCAAAGGGAAGATATACCAATCTAGGAAAAGAGATTGAAAATGTATCCTCCAAGAGAAATGGATAAAGCACGTGCCTCTTCTCCTTGGTTTCCCAAGTTGCGTCTCCCTCTGTTTCACTCCATTGCGCCTTAACAAGCTTAACTTCATTGCTTCTTAGCTTCTTTGTCTTCATTTCCATGATACGAATCGGAGCTCGTCTCAGGGTTGCTTCATCCTCTACCTCCATGTCTTCAAGAATACTTGGTTCAACCACTTTGGCGGGTCTGTGCAAACACTTCCGGAGATGCGAGACATGAAAGACATTATGCATTCCGGCCAGCTTCTCGGCAATTCCACCTTATAAGTCATCTTCCCGACTCTTTCTATAGTAGGGAAGGGTCCTACGATCCTTGGTGTCAGCGAACCATATTTCGCAAAGGAGAAATCTTCACAAAGACCATATCTCCAATTTTAAATCCAAATCTGTCCTTCGCTTGTCTGCATAGGATTTCTGTCTGTCTTGGGCCGTTCTTATCCGTCTTCGAATCAATTCAACCCTCTCGGATGTGTCCCTTATCATGTCGGGCTCAATTATAAGCTTATCCGTCGTCTTCCCACCAACATGTTGGTGGCTTGCACGGCCTCCCATACGAAGCTTCAAATGGTGCCATCCCTATGCTGGCTTGATAGTTATTATTATAAGCAAACTCTACAAGAGGAAGGTGGTCTTCCCAAGTACCACCGAAGTCGAGAACACAAAACCTCAAAAGATCTTCTAGCACTCTATTCACCCTTTCGGTTTGGCCATCCGTCCGGGGGTGATAGGCTGTACTTAGATTCAATTGCGTACCCATTGCTTCTTGCAAACTGTTGTAGAACTGGCTAGTGAAAATTGGGTCACGATCGCTAACTATGCTAGAAGGAACTCCATGTAGCCGCACTATCTTTTGAAGATAAACAGATGCTAGCCATGATACGGTCCTCTTGCTTTTCACCGGAATAAAATGGGCTCTCTTTGTAAATCTATCAATTATTACCCATATCCCATAAAGCCCAAATAGTTTGGTGGCGAACTTCTTCACCCCAACCATATACCACAAATAGGCTAGCCATACTCCTTAGGGGGTTTGTAACAGAACTAAGATTGAGGATAGGACTGAGAGGATATACTTAAAAGGTAGCATGCGAGTAAGCTCTACGGAACAATAGGGATCAAGGATATACTCTTAGAAAGAGATTAAATGCGCGTATCTAGACTTCAATCTTCTAAGCCGCATTTTCTTGTGCTTAATCCCATCGTGCCCTGACCGTCTTTTATCTTCGCAATTCCGTAGTTCTTAATTCTTGTTCCCAAAATATGAGTTAGAACTCATTTCACCGTTGCTTCTCGTTCCACTTCCACTTATTCTTTGCCTAAAATACTTGGCTTAAACATAACTGCGTGCTCATGGTTCATGCAAGCTTTCCAAGATTCGTTAGTGAATCTTGGATCTCATTTACATACTATACGGTATCCCACGCAGAAAACTATCTCTTGAAAACAGTGCCAATCCACGTTGCCAAATTGGAGTTGAGGTAAGGGCTCTCTTGAGCCTTTGAAAAGCAAGCTCACACTCCAAGTCCCATGCACAGACTAAGTTCTTCTTCGTCAACTTAGTAAGAGGGGCTGAAATCTTAGCAAAGTCCCTGATGAACTTCCTATAGTAGCCCGCCAAACCGAGAAAGCTTCTCACTTCGGTTGCATTCCTCGGAGTCTTCCAGTCTTGAACCACAACCACTTTCGCGGGATCCACCGCTATGCCTTGCTTAGAAACTATATGTCCAAGAAACCGAACTTCCCTTCTCCAAAAATGACATTTGGAGAACTTGACTTTCAACTGATGCGCTCTAAGCGTATCCATCACTTCCTTGAGATGCCTTGCATGTTCTTCCTCATCCTTTGAGAAGATCAGAATATCATCCACGAAGACAACAACAAACTTGTTAAGGAACTCCCTGAACACCCTACTCATCAAGTCCACGAAGTATGCGGGTGCATTAGTCAAACCGAATGGCATGACAAGCCATTCAAAGAATCCATCTGGAGTCCTAAACGCAGTTTTATCAATGCTATCCTCAGCTACTCTAAGCTGATGGAATCCGGTGGCTAGATCGAGCTGAGAGAAAACAGAAGCACCTACAAGCTGGTCAAAGAGATCATCAATTCTCGGTAACGGGTGCCTATTCTTCTTTGTCAGCTTGTTCAACTCTCGATAATCAACACATAGACGAAGCGAACCATCCGCCTTAGTAGCGAATACCACCGGAGCACCCCATTCAGAAATGCTTCGTCTAATAAAATTCTTCTCAAGCAACTCCTTGATTTGCTTACTGAGCTCCCTTCTCTCACGAGGAGCCATGTGCCTAACTGGCAATGATACTGGTTTGGCATTATCAACTAGATAAATGCGGAAATCTATCTCTCGTTTAGGGGGTAACCCCCTAACTTCTTCAAAGACATCAGGATAGTCTCGGACCACCCTTACAGATTGCAGATCATCGATAGACGAGTCGAGAGATTCAAGATAACATAACATGACGGGACCTCTAGGGTTACAAGAAATTTCTAGGGTATTACCGAGGCGAGTCATGAGCCTCACCACCTTATGCTCACAATCGAGGATGGCTCCATAACTGGACAACCAATCCACCTCCAAAATCAACCCGTATCCCATAAACCCGAGAACCTAAACATTACACATGAATTCTATGCTCAAGATAGAGATTTTCAAATCCACACAAATCACAGGTAGATGGGCGGAACCCCCCCCCCCCCAATTAGATTTGAAACACAAACGGGATCCTCGACTAAGCTAGTACTTAGGTGCAAACTTTCAACAATATCAGAAGAGATAAAACTATGCGATGTGCCAGAATCAAATAAGGTGCGAACAGGAAAATCAGAAATGTAAACATGAATTTCTATAAAAACTCTACCTCGATCAAAAGCTGGAAGAGCGAGGAGAGCCTGCAATTGCCCTCCAGAGGGTCTTACTTGCTGAGTTTGTCCTTGCCCTTGTCTTTGCTTCTTGGGGCAATCCTTGCTAAAATGTCCAGATACTCCGCACTGAAAACACTTGCCTAACTTCCTCTTCTTCTTCCTACAATCTTTGGCTACGTGCCCAGTGATCCTACAGAAGTGGCACTTTCTTGTCTTGTTGTTGTTCTTGCCTCCTTTTCCGGAATCTTCCTTCTTGCCTAGGGACTCATTTGCCTTGACCTCCTTCTTGTCACTCTTATCTTCCTCTTGGAGTAGGGCCATATTCACCAAACTCTCGAAGGTCGCCCCCAGAGGTATATGAGACATGGCCAAACCGCGCAATGGCTCATTCAATCCTAGAGCAAAGTGTAGGGCCTTCTTCCGAGCTGTGTTTACCAATTCTAGACCGAACGGAGCAAGTTGATTAAACTTATCCACGTATTCCCTAACGGTCATGTCCCCTTGCTTTAGGGATGGGAACCTCTCCATCTGAAGGTTCTCTTCTATTGATGAAAGAAACTTTAATCCAAACCTTCTCCTAAAGTCATCCCAAGTCTCAATTGGTCTAGTAGTGGTGGTGACTACCCACCAATAAGCAGCTTCCCCTTTCAATAGCCATACCGCCAGCAGAACTTTCCTACGATCTTCCACCTCAAAGATAGCAAAGAGGTCTTCAGTTTCCTTTAACCAGTTTCTTGCCTCCACAGAAGTCTACGTTCCAACAAAATTCTTGCAACCCATCGCCTTAAAGTCTTTGCAAAGCTCCGTGAAATTCACTTGTGTATGCTGAGGGGGAGAAGGAACCTCAGCTACGGGAGGAGGAGAGATGTTAGCGATGGGGGAAGGAGGGGGAATGGTTGCGGGGACGGCTTCATTCGCCCTTGCCTCCATAAATCTCCAGAACCAGACGGGTACTTGAATGCCTTCCTGGATGTTAAAGCGATCGGCCATACTAAAAAAGGAAAAAGATAGATTCAGAACGAAGAAACGAAGGATAGTGCTATGGCTTTTCGGGAATAGCCTTTTTAAAATAACTAGACTTTTCTTGGAAAATACTTAATTGGTTTTGAAAATAGTTTTTTCAAAAGGTAAGTTTCAAAAACACTTTTGCTCAAATCTTGTAACACTCTGATACCAAATGTAACACCCCACCTCCGCCAGTGCCACTCTTGCAAGGACACTAGCTTTGGAGGAGCGTTTAAACAAGGTAAACATGCATGCTGATATCACAAGACAGAACATATAAGTAAAACAGAGTAGTAAAGCAACGGATAAAACTTGCATTTCCAAAACCACAGTTAAGTTACAATAAAGTACTTAGTCATTATTTTCTAACAAACAAAGTCTAGATAAAAGCATAAACTGAAAAACTGAAATACATAAAGTACTATGCCCAAAGTGAAGTGATAAACCATAGCTAGCTCAATGTCCAAGACCGTACATGAGCAAATCCAGTAAGCAAGCTAGAAAGATCCAAGCTAAGCTCCAATGTTCCCACCCTGAGAACCTAAGGGGGGGGGGGAATGGAAGAAAAGAGGCGAAAGAAAACAGGTCAGTCAAAAAGACTGGTAAGCCCTACTACTATCTGTCTATGAACTAGTAAAGTTAACTGGCATGAGAAGCTGAGATGAACATAAGGATAACAACATACTGGCATGATGATTAACTAACAAGATAGATAAAGGTGTCATCGCATAATTAAGGTTAAGTTTTGCACCACGGGTGTACTAGCATTCTAACATGTCAAGTAAAAACAAGAATTGATCCCTTGACCCAAGCTTGGCCCAACATCATGAGATGACCTAAATCAAGGTCCAACTACTCGGTCTAGTCGATCGGCTCCCTATAAGCCTAACTCGTCAAGTGTCGGTGTCATACGGCTTAATCATGTAATGTAGTTGACTGTGTATGGTCCACCCTAGGGTGTATCTGGCCCTACGGTGTAACCCTCTGACACCATACCATGATGCACAGTCCAAACCTACCGTTGCCCGTGTTCAACTCCTGACTTGATGTGCACGACCATGGTCCGCCTGAACAACCGGGGCATCATTCAGCCGTCTCTTTTGGTCTCTTACAATCAGTCCAGTAATCGTGCCCCACCCTAGCCTAGTCCTAGGGTCTTATGATACTATCTAGAAGGTTACCGCTGAAAAGGACCATGCAACTAGGGTTTCTTAACGGGTTAAATGTGGTTAACCCGATCCAAACGTGGGTTAAATTGGTTAAGAGTACCCAAGGCTCCTGACTTAACCGCGATTAACCCATCAAGCTCAAATTGGTTAATTATTAAGTGGACCATGACTTAACCCTAATCAGGAGGCATTCATTAACTTAATGCGCTTTAACCTCTCACATTAGACTTTGTTGTGGTTACTAGTTAAGCCGGGCGGGTCCGGGTAGCTTTACACCACAACTAGGTCTAACCTCGGGTTCGAGCACAACATGACCAACTTCTCACATTGAGTCCTATTGTTTGTAGCTACTAGTTAAGCCAGGCGGGTCCGGGTAGATTTATGCTACAAACTCAACCCAACCTCGAGTTGACCACTCTCATATTTTCTAAGTGTCATGTCCATTATGTTTCCAAAACATAATTACAAGTTAACATATCACGTTATGTTATAAAAACCATGTTCATGTCATTATGTTACCCAACCCCAACATAATCCCATCGTTTACATAATCGCAACAACGCATAAAGGATAAAATAGGGAACTTGGCATAACCATGACATACAGGTGTTGAAGCCACAAGTTTATCATGGTGGCATATGAAATGTACATATGTTCATATACTTGCATATTGCATTATTAGGCTTCAAAAGCATGCATAAAACCAAACTTAGCATATGAGTGATACATGGTGATAAATGACATGTAGAAGTTGCTAGAAGTTCGCATTTAGCCTCACATGCAAGTTATCATAAGGGATATGATAACTTTCATGTTGCCAAAATGCAAACTTCAACATAAAGCTTGAAGCTTTAAGCTCACAACTTCAAGTTTAACTTGCATAACATGATCAACCCAAACTTGCATAACATAGCAACATGTGTCATACATAATGATTAAACCCACTTGCATAATGATCATCCAAACTTGCATATAATGATCAACCAAACTTGCATATAATGATCAACCAAACTTGCATATAATGATAAACCAAACTTGCATCATTCATTTAACTTTAGAGTTCAAAGAAAGAAAGTAGAAAAGGGCTTACAATGCTATGAAGACACAAATAAATATTTATTATAAAGATTGAGACGAAGCCCTTATGCAAGCACCAAAAACCCAAATATGCAAGCTACAAATGAAAACCCTTGAGCCAATTCAATAAAAACCCTTGCTTTGAAATAGAAATGTTGCAACTTGACTTGAATGCAAGCTAAGAACACTCATACAAGTTTGAAAACACTTGTATGAACTCAAAATCTCTCATAGAAATTAACTTAGAAATTTTAGCATGAGAGTGGAGGCCATGAGAGGAACAAATTTGACATAGTTTAGTTGTAGGATTGAATAATGGTGATTTAGGCTAGGTTTGGGGTCTTTTTATAGAGGAATAGGATAGTATTAGCCATAGGATTAACCCTAGATTCAATCCAAGCCATCAAAGCATGTCTTGGGGAAGAAGTCAAGTGTTGGAACCATCTAGGGCCTTTAGATTAAAGTTGAACCATGAGAACCATTCAAATGCAAAATCTGCATTTGAGCGAATCGGCCCACGGGTTGACAGCCAAACACCCTGGATTAACCCCTAGTCGACCCAGCGGGCTTGGGTCGACCTCAAAAATCGGCCGGTTCAGTTATTCCCCTCTCCCAATTCGCTGTTTTGAACATTTTTGCATATTTATTTATTTAATTCTCAATTATATATATATATATATATCAATATATATATATATTTCTCTGCGCAACCCATTTCACTTAATTTAGTATACTTTAATTTGTGAATTTTTCGTGAAACTTCGCGAGGCCATATCTTGGTCATACGGGCTCTGATTTTCGAAAACTCAGACTCTATTTCCCATATTTTTCCGAGACGAACGCAATGGCACAGCCCGTTTTCCTTGATTCATATTTTACAGTTTAATTCTGCCTCCATTTATGTTATAACATGTTATTCAAAAATACGGGTTGTTACATGTATACTCTATAGCAACCTTTCTGAAAATTCATTTTGCCATAAATTTTGATTCCTGCTATGAAATTTCGATTTTTCAGATTCTTTAGAAAGATATTCATAAACAGATTTAAATATTTTTGGTTTCACTAAAATCCGTTTTATTTTGCACCCGGTACAGTCAGTCAAAGTTTGAATTCAAATTTTCAAACTACCACGCCATTTCATGCCTTGTTTATAATTAAAAATAATTATATTTATTTTCAAACATCGATTCAAACATAGTTTTCATCGTTATTATTTAAAATAATTTATTTCAAATATTTAAAATCCACTAAAATAACCAAATTAAAAATTTTAAACTGGTTCTGATTTTCCGGGTTGTTACACTTAGTTCTCTTCCTACTCAGATTTTTCAAAATCTGCAAGAAGTTATGCATTATTGACCTACGAAAGGCTTGATACACTGCCTCCCGTGCTAGTTATTATGTTAAAATACTGATCCTCAATATGCTGAGTAAATATCATGAGCTTATATTGTCGAATTTTGGACCCTACTAAATGTGGTTACAAGGGTCGACATAGAGGGCATGATGAAGGAGCTTCAAGATAGTCATACAGAGTTAACTCGGCAGAGGAAGTAAAACTGAGACTTTATGAACCAGTTAAACAACAATTGTTGAAGAATCTAATTGCTTTTAGCAGATTACTTATTGTCATCGAAGAAAATCCAAAGAAATATAAAATAGAAAATGGTCCAGAAAAAGGCTGGAACGTCGAGGTTGAGAAATCGATATAACTCGAGGGTTCAATACTGAACCATTAAGATTATTTGTTACATAACCCTTACATTTTTCCAAAGGTTCCCAACCCTAGAGTAAAGGTGATGGCTACGCTTATAGTAGTACCGTGAGTGGCTAGGACGTTGGGAATTAGTCGGCAGCTATGGATCCTTATGAAGGAATGATTGTTTGCCTGGTGAGCAAGCGATTCACCTAAGGTCAAGAGAGCCATGTATTGTGAAACTAACTAAGAGAGTTTGTAAGGCCAAAAATTCAAAGCGACAAAGTTGGACTTTGGCTGTGATTTCAGCTTAGAGACAAATTGAGCAACAAACAACAAAAAATTACATATTTTTGTATAGAAACTTTAGATTAACACGTATTACTATTGTTAACTAGAAAGATGTGTGATTCACTCACTTTAGCAATAATAGAAATGAATTTAGTACAATACTGGAGCAGTAGAATCTTAACTGTTGGGTAGAACACCACTTCTTCTCTATATACGAGTTTACTGAAATATGCAAAATAATTCTTACTATTATAAATAATTTCAACAAATTGATAGCATTAGAGTTGATCTTTAGGTGAATTACCTGCTGTGAGAAGGCTTAAACTACTAAAAATCTTCAAATTAATGTGGGTTGGAGGCTTTTGGAATTTATAGTAAATACTTTTATGAGTTTTCTAGTTTACTAAAGAAGAAAGGATGCAGGAGAAAGGTATGTACTCCCTCTTTTTCTCCAGATGTTTCTTTACTTAAGAAAATGATTAGGCCTTAATTTAAGCAATTAAGCCTTTATGTAACCTATTAAGCTTTTAAACACAAGGTTAGGTTAATAAAACCATGTTTTACAACATAATTCCATACAAGAATAATAGCTTAATCATCAAACAATATTGAATGTATTTTTTAACATCACATTTAAAATATTTCAAAGTTTTTTAACCTAAAAAAACCATTTTACAACTAAATTTACAACACATTTTACATATTTTACTCAAATATCAACATTTTATTTACATTTATGTAACTTTTACAATATGACCAAATTAAATACTTTAACTGACTTACTTTTAATACAATAAATTATTAAAACTTTATAAAACATCCACTCGACTAGAGGTTTCGTAGTGATGGGCGCCTAACTTGAATACATATAAGTATTGAGCTAAGCTCAGGGGGAGGTATATTATCGTGTGATTGCACTGCATATTTATTTCTAATGAAACCATATCGTAATGATATTTATTTTGTGATTTCATCTTTATGATCATACATTGAGGCGATTATTGGATTTTCAATTCACATAATCATTTTGTGATTTCTATGTTGGATTTTGATGCTCCTTTCATGATATTTGACTCACTCGAGTTATATGATGATTTTGGAGACTTTGATAACATTTGTAATGTGTGCACCATGAATTACTCTGCCTTGTGTTAGTAAGTAAGTTAAGTTGTGTGCCCTTCATTTATGATTTAGGAATGTAGTCTATTCCATTCCCATAGAGTATCACCTTCCTAACACTTTGGTTAAACAGTTGAATATCGTACCCTTGTTATTCTTTATACTATTATTACTTACTATTGACTAGACTGGCCCGTGTGTATTTATGCTCAGGTCAGACTGAGCTTTTTAGCTTTTTCAGGTATGCTGGTCGTTGTAGACACCTTTTGCTTCCGCCATGGATCTATTGTTTTGGGCTATCCAGTTAACTATTTTGTGCAGATATATGTTTATGATCCATGTACTCTGATGTACCGTATTGTTGTTTTGGACTCATTATGCACTTACTGTGGGTTTATACCACTTTTGTGACGCTACATGTTGTATACATATGTATATTGTAACGATTTGGATTTTCGCCTGGACCTAATCGATCGTTAAATCGACCAAGACCGTTCAAAACCCGAATACGCTAACTATGGGAATACAACACATTAGAACCAATAAAAGAAGACTTTTATAAACATCATAATAATGTTACATCAAAGTATGGAATATCAGAGTACATCGAATTATATTACAATGGAAGATTAAATCACAATAATTTAATGTTGCACAGCGGAAATGAATAAACTAGTACAGCGGAAGGCTATCAATGCTCTGGACACAGCTTTAAGCTTCAATCCAGAATCTTGCTCAATATATCTGCAAAATAAGTTACTCGACTGCCCATGTGGAAAATATGGGCACCCGAGTTTGCAAGTGAAACAAACAACAGGTCAGTCATGGGACTGGTACGAGAAATCTTACTTAACCTAATTAATAATAAGGTCAATCACAGGACCACGCCGCTAACGTGGAACGGGTTTACTCCATTAGATTGCCAGTGCACAAGCATCAACCATAAATAAACACATGGATCTACAATGCATCAATCAACATGCAATTCCTTAATCTACCCATTTAGGCTTAATCCCTAAACTTAGATTTCAAAATCCAATTCACTTTACAGAAATTATTTCTTTGGACTTTATTTCCCGATTTCTTTTATCTCAAATCATTTGAAATACATATCTAGCTTTTATAATAAAGTAGATTTCACTTCGGGATTTCAAAACAAAACATTTGGAAATATGAATTACAAAACGTAACAATGTATACAAACAAGTATGCGAACCAAATATCGGTCATGTTCCCTCAGGACTGGGCAGTACGCACCATATATATATATATATATATTTGGAAATGGGTTTAGATTTTATTTAAGGCTTGGAAGCCCAAAAGGAAAACAAAGCCCACGGCTTCGTTACAGTAATACACAAACCGACAACGTTTTACTTTATTACAAAGCGAGATTATTCTCAAAAGTTTCAGATCTAAACTCCTCACTCGCTTTCTCTTCTTCTCCAACTTCTGTCATGGCGGCTGGAAAGCGAAAAAACTCGTGCTTGTACCTTGGAGCGGAACCGATGGCCGCAACAGATCCACGTCTCTATTATCGTCTTCTCCAGGTGCCGTTCTACTGGTATTCCCTTTGAACTTGCTCTTCCTCATCAACGCCAATTTGATGTTTTGAATGGCCATCTTGCTAACTAACTCGACTGTTTTTTCTTGTTTCTGAAAAATTCTGCTGTTTCTTTCCTTCCAAATGGACCACACAGCAACTGTAAGAGCGACGCCGTGCACTTCGGTTATCTGACTTGCGCTCTGCCCGGCGACTTCAAGGTGAGCCAGGATCTCTTGGATTTGCCTTTTGCTTGTGTTGAATTTTACAAAGTTACAGCAGTTTTCCCACAAGCGTCTTGAGAAAGGACATTCAAAAAATATGTTTTTATGAGTCTCAACCTCATTTTTACACAACATGCATGTGTCTTCCTTTATGATATTCCACTTGAAAAGCCGATCTTTAGTTGATAATCTTCCCAATATAGTTTTGTAGGTACAACTGGCCATTTTAGGGACGTTACGTTTGCTCCACACAATTTTGCTCCAAGGTTTGGTGTCAAATTTAGGTCTGATGTCCTCCCACACCTGCTTGATGCTAAATTGACCCCCTGACCAGTTCCATATATCATAGCTGTGGTCATTATGTATGTGAGTGTTTTCAATGATTCTTCTTTGTTCCTGAGTACATGGAATGTCTGGGCTCCATCTATTTTCATCTATTATGTCACTCACTCTCCTGTCTGGACATCCATATGCAGAGAAAGTATCCCACCCCAGCATGTCAATGAATGATTTACCATCCACCCAGGGGTCTTTCCACAAATCTGTTTCATTGCCAGTTGCTATCTCTCTTCTGCAATGTCTTGCTAATACATCCCTTACACGCAGAATAGATTTCCATGTAGTAGATGCATTGTTATCTTCTCTTATCACCCAGAAATTATCTTTTTTGTATCTAGCATTCATCCATCTTGCCCAAAGCCCCTCATTATTTATCACTTTCCAAGCTTGCTTGAGTGTAAAAGCCTCTCTCATGACTTTGATGTTCCTGAGCCCTACTCCTCCTTCCTGTTTTGGTTTGCAAAGATCTTCAAACTTTATTTTGTGTAGTCCCCCTCTCCATATGAAGTCTGCACACACTCTTTCAATTTTCTCAATAGAAGCATCAGGTAATTGAAAGGTTTGTAACCAGAAATTGACCTTTGCATGGATGACAGTGTGAACCAGTTCTACTCTGCCAGCAAAGGTTAACAGTCTTGAGCTCCACCCATAAAGTCTTTCCCTTATTTTTGTGATGAGAGTACTGCATTCCATGTCAGTAATTTTGTTTGATGACAGTGGGACACCCAAGTATTTCACTGGGAGTTCACCCTCTTGAACTTGTAAGACCTCCAGCACATCAGCCTTAATTCTGCAGGTTTTGTTAAAGTAGCACTTAGTTTTCATTTCATTCACTTTAAGCCCACGGTATTTCTCCAGCCTGCCAAATATCTCCTTGATCTGCACAGCCGTCCCCCTATTTGCCTTGACACAGATTAGCAAGTCATCAGCGTATAATAAGTGACTTATTCTGGGCTGAAAAGTGTGGATAGTCTGAATCATTTGGTTATGGGTGGCAATCTCCATTTGTAAAGTGTAAAATTCCATGGCAACCGCAAACAGGTAGGGGGAAAGAGGGTCCCCTTGCCTAATACCTCTGTTGCTGCTAATAAAACCTTTAGGAACACCATTAATTAGGATAGAAAATGTTGGTGTATGTAAACACTCAATAATCAGCTTAATTGTTTGCTCTGGGAAGGCCATACACTTTAGCATGTGAACGATTAAGTGCCTATTGATTTTGTCATAAGCCTTTTACAAGTCCACCTTTAGACACATGCGATCTGCACCTTTTTTATTGAAGTTTCTTATCAACTCATGGGCAAGCAATGAATTTTCTGATATGCTACGACCTTTAATAAATGCACTCTGACATTCAGCTATTAGGTCAGGAAGAATCATTTTTAACCTATTACATAGCACTTTGCTAATGATCTTGTAAATTACGTTGCAACACGCAATAGGTCTATAATCTGCAACACTAGTAGGTTTATCACATTTTGGTATAAGACATAAAAGTATGATTAATTTCTTTAGAAACAAACCTGCTCTGAAAGTTTTTTGGATGGCTAAAATGAGATTATTCTTCAGGTGGTTCCAGTGGATTACGAAGAATTCAGATCCAAATCCGTCGGGACCCGGCGAAGAGTCTATATGGATGGATCTTATAGCATCCCAAACTTCACTCTCGGTGACAGCACTCAACAACAGACGTCTGCCTCGAGCATTAACCAATCTTCTCGTAACAATATGAGGTAAGTTGTCCGTCTCTGTGCTACCATTATATAAAGCTTGGAAGTATGTGATGGCTTCTTCTTCAAATTTGTGCATGTCAATGCAAATGTTACCATCCTGATCATACATTTGCATGTTGTAGTTGATGTTTTTCCTGACTGACATCTTAGTGTTGAAGAATTTCGTACACTCATCTCCTTCAGTCAACCATTTCTCTTTAGCCTTTTGTTTTAATTCAATGGCCTTAGTATGTAAGAGGTTTTTCAACATTGACTGTGCTGCGTAGTATTGGTTCCAAGTGTCATCAGTGTTGTCCCCTTCATCAATCTTCTTTAGAAGCTCCTCATTTAGATTCTCTAGATTAGCGATTTCATCATGGGTCTTGGGCCTCAGTTTATTCCAGTTTTTGAGTCTGTCCTTGACTCCTTTGAGGAATTTCACTAGGTGAAAGAGGTGGCTGTCCTCAGATTGCTTCAGATCAGTAGTGTTAGTAGCTGCATGGTACCCCTCTATTAGATGCCACTCATTTGAATATCTGAAAGGCTTCCCTTTCCCATTCTTTTTTGTTTCTTTAAGAAGTATGTGAAGAGGGCAGTGGTCACTTGTCGAATTTGGCAGGATATTTACTTTGATGTCTGCAAATTTGGTCATACATTGTACATTGACTAGTGCTCTGTCAAGTTTGCACATAATTTTCCTAACTTCACCACTCTTCCATGTAAACTTCAGGCCTCCATGGACTGGTTCTATCAATCCAGCTGCCATGACACAGTTATTAAATTTTGATAGCTGCATTGCTCTTAAGGTAATACCTCCTTGTTTCTCTTCAGCTCGTAGCACAGCATTGAAATCACCAATGATAAGCCAGGGTTCAGTTATGCTTCTTGATAGTTGATTAATCTTTTCCCATAGAGACACTCTTTGACTTGCAAGGTTACTGGCATAAACTGTAGTGATGTAAGTGCAAAGTCCCCCTGCATTTGACGCTTTAACAGTAAGTTGCTGGTCATCCATGTCAGTCATATTCATGCTCCAAATAGTTTTTATCCAGGCAATAATAATTATGCCTTTAGTTCCAGCACGATTGTTACTCATGAGTTCCCATTCCCCTCGTAGCTGCTCTTTAAAATAGTTAATGTTATCATCATTCATCTTACTCTCAAGTATACCCATAATTGAAGGAGACAGGGTCCTTCTTAGATTATAGAGGTCTAAAGCACGGGTATCGTTGTTTAGACCTCTTACATTCTAGCTTATTATGGACATTTAGACTTGAGAGCATTGCTCCTCAAGTTCTTAGGAGAAACTACTTGTGTGCACAAGTTCTTTGCCTTCTTGGCCCCTGTTTTGAGTTGCTCATCATATTCTGCATTGGTTTTTGTAAAATTGCCCATGTTTGCATTTTTTCTTCCTCCTCGTTATTGTTAAGATTAATGTCTAACTCTTTCAGCTGCTCCACTGTTTCAGGAACCCGGTCCTGTTGACTGGACGAAGTGCGAGGGCTTTCTGCCAGATCTGACGTCTGTTGTCCCCCCACCTGTTGTTGCTGTGTCGCAGGTGTCGCCAACAAATGCTGTTCTTTCTCCACAGGCTGGTCGTGGAATTGAGTCTCCTCGCAAGTAGTTGATGTAGTGTCAGTAGTTGTAGATATTTGTATATATGTCTCACTAGTAGCTAGTGAAACGACCCGCAAATCCGTGCTATCTGAGTTGACTAAATACAACACACGTCCAACCCAAATAACACAGAAATACGAACCATTAATAGAAAGAAGATAGAGGGTGAGAATAGATAAGATAGAAAACTTAGAATAGAAGAAAAACGAAGATCACAAACTCACAGCGGAACGAATAAAATATATTATATAACATAACTTTGGGAATACAAATCTGTTTTGTATATATATACATACCATCATCAGAGTATACATAACATTTGATTCAGCGGAAGTAACTCTAAATAACTAACGTTGAAGCCTCCAGCTTCAAGCTCCTCCAAGTGTATCTGTAAAAGCCTGAAACACTTGACTGCCCGTACAAATTTGGGCACCCAAGAGTTTAGGGAAAACAAAACAAAATAAACTCTGGGTCAGTCATGGGACTGGTGTGAGTAAACTCCAATCATTTGTTTAACTTTTAAAATCCTTTCAAAAGAAAAGATAATAGTAAGACCAGCCCACACATAAACACGGACGGGTTTTACCTTACTATAACCCAAAACACTTTGATATCAAATCCAGTGATATTATAATAATGTCTACATCAAATAAATAACCAAATAGCAGAACGCTTGCATCTCACGCTCTACATATATAGTATAAAATCAAAAACCGCATGGCGCTTATTGGAGATTGGATTTCCAACATGACAAGGTATGGAACCACCTTCCGATGATGTATCTCTAGAGGCGAATACACCTGGGTTCAACAAGAACGTCTTGCAACCCGGCCCACACATGACCGACCACTCATTTCGCTTGAGTGTATCGAATGTATATCACCAACGGTTGGACTCAAACCACCGTTTCCCGAATGGGCAGAATCGATAGATTTAGAAACAAAAGGAATTTCTCTAGATAGGTGATTATACACCCTAATGGGTGCGACCCACATAGCCATGCTGCCTGCCCGATTTTTGTCCTTTCCCGGTTGTTGAGGCCTGAGGCTACGCATACTTACCATTCATTGATAACACAATCACTTTGAATGCCACATTGTCAGATCCGTTAATCACTAGTTGAGTTTGCACAAATATTCTGGATATTATGCTAAGGGATAAAATCCGTTGCAACCATATACATTCATACAGACCAACTCAATTGATCATTGGAAATACTTTGTCAGACATCCGTCCATTTACGTTCGTTCTGGGATTGAACGAAACCGAAGGCACTATTTCTATTAACAGAAAAGCCCTTGCACTTCACTCCGTCTTCAATATATTCAGCATACTTGGTTCGCAACGCTTATGCCGATACGGAGTGGTTCTTCGGATAATAATCCAACCGGTCTCTCCATATTGACAACGATGGTCAAAAACTTCGATAGTCTGTGATTTAACTATCGAATAAAAACAAGTGTTCATCCAAACAAATCAAACAAATCACTGGGCTCTTTAATTAATATTCCATTAATTAAATCTCTTCTATATTCTCTTATCAATATTTGTTTACCAAATATTTCAATAATCATCTCGCCCTCTTATGCCATTTGGAAAACGTTTCCAAATATCAACTTCTTTTATTTTCTATATATTAGAAAATCTCTATTTGCAATTGGAAACAATTCCAATTACTTATCTCTATCCCTTTTTGTTTACAACATTCGATTTTTATATTCACCTTACTATCGAATTCAATACGTCGATACAATGATTTCTAATTATCAAAGTATCTTAAAAATATTCTAACTCCTTAAATTTCCGGAAAATTTCGCCATAACCTCCCCTGTATCGGGAGCATCGGGAAATTTCAAATAGCTTCCCGGTATCTTCCTCAATCAAAAAGAAAAAGGAAAAGCCAAGCGGCTTGCCGATACGGCGCATAAAACCCATATATGAATTTAAACATGTACCTTTTTGTCGAGCACATAAATTTAAATCTTCATCACTTTTCCCCATACCTGTTTCCTGTATGTCTATACCTGTCCAATTGATTTCAGCTATTCCCAATTGCTTTAACTCAATTCGTTAATTAACTTGTTAATTAACTCTTTTGTCTATTTCACTTTTATATTTGGACATAACACGTTCAAATATACTTTTAACTTGCTTATCAACTAATTGAATTTAAATTTCAATTAAAGTTCTATATTCGATTTCGAATATATATTTTCGAACGCCAAATTCACTTTTCAAGGTTCGACTTTAGTTCAGACTCGATTAACTAATTTCTACTTTGACTTAGTTAATCCTAAATAATCAAAATAGGGTTATTGTTTCAAAAATCTCTTTGCTTACTTCACTTGAGCTCGCCTTTATTTCCTAACTTAAGTTTAGGCTTTTAAAATGGAACTTTGGATTTCATTTGCTTAAAAATCCTTATATTTATATATATAATCCATTATGGTTTATAATGGTTTCTGGCGCTGCATTTTTGAAATTTTGATTTTGACATAACTCAAAACCTATACGTCGAAATTCATATTTTTCACTTCCATTAGAAAACTATTATCGAACCGGTCCTAACGTTTCTTGTTTCAAAGAATTTCGACTACAATTGAGTCCTGTGTATTCAATTGAAGTTCGAATCGCCAATTTACGAACTGCAGCGCTGCGGCGAGTTCGTTTTAATTATATTTATATATATAAACTTTTAAAACTTCGTTTATATAAATTCAACTCTATTCTGATATGTTTTAAATATATATCAAACCATTATTTTCCAACTCAACAAATATTTCTGATCTTCTATTTCATTTATATTTGAAGTCTATATTCAAATCCCAATTCGATTATAATTCAAATTCTATATTCAAATTCTATTTCAACTATTTGAATCCAAATTCCATTTTTAATCTATTTGAACTTCAAATATTTAAACTCATTTTTTACTTTGAACTTCAAGTACCACATTTACTTCCTTTGACTTCAAATACCAAGTTTCAAATTCCTCTTATTCAAATCCCTTCTATTTAAACTCCATTTGAGTTTTGTTTGAATTTATATTTAACACCATTTGAATTCTATTTAAATTCTTATATTTAAATCCTCTTTATTAAAACCCATTATTTAAATCCCATTTGAATTTTCCTTATTTCAAATCCATTTGAACTCCTTTAAAATTCAAATTCCATTTCAAAATTTATTTGGATTTCCTATTTTGAAATCCTATTCCACTTCTTACTTTGAAGTCCTATTTTCAAAGTTTATTTCAAATTCTAATTTGAAATTCCATATTCAAATTTCTACTTGAATTTCTATATTCAATTTCATGTTCAAATTCAATACTTGAATTTCTATTTCAAATCTCTATTCAACTTCATATTTGAATTCCAATTCAAATCTCTATTCAAATTTCACATTTGAATTCTTCCTTGAAATACTATATTTCAAATTCTATTCAATTCTTCTTTGAAAATCTATTTTCAAAGTCTATTTCAAATTCTCTTTTGAAAATTCTATTTTGAAATTCTATTTCAAATTCTATTTGGAAATTCTATTTCAAATTCTCTATATTCAAACACCATTTGAAAGTTCTATATTCAAATCCACCTTGGATTTTCTATTTGAATTCTAAATTCAAATTTTCTATTTCCTTTTCTTTTTGAATTCAAATTTCCTTTTCCTTTTCTTTTTGAATTCAAATTTCCTTTTTCCTTTTCTTTTATTCAAATTCATTATTTAAATTTCCTTTTGAATCATATTTCAAAACACTTGTATTTCTATATTTTGAATTATCAAATGATAATTCTTTTTACTTCATTTATAACTTCGTTATAAAAGAACTATTTCTTAAACTTCGTTTAAAAAGAAACTACTTGTTATATTTTTCAAACAAGTTTATATTTTTATTTCCATTTAAATTCAAATTCTATTTTTGAAATAGAATTTTCCTTTTTAAATCTCCAATATCCTTTTTACGATATTTTTAAATATCATTACTTAAGCCCAGTAATAAAACACACAAAGCAACCAATTATTTATTTTTCTAACACATCATATATAACAATATATATGCAAACAAATAAACAAACAGATAATATATTTTTGAGGAATCCAGTTGGATTCCTCCAACCTGTTTTCCTGCATCCACAGATGTTAGCACATAAATAATACCCATTCTGCTTCGTGGCAGAATATCGCGGTATAGAAGGTCATCCACTAATCATAGCGTGGGGCGTATAGGGTAATCATCCGCTATGAAACTGCGGGCATCCGCTAATGAGACTGCGGGAATCCAACCAATCAATCAACCCAATATATATATATATAGCCTAAATAACTAATATATATAAAACAACCATAAAACATGCACACAAGCAACAGACAATCATTTTTAATGGAATAAAAATAATTCTAAAGGTGAGTGAGATTTACTCACCAGAATTTTTCCCCACTTGTCGGCTATTCGGACCTTAAATTGGTTTCAGTCTAAATTCCAGTTGTGCCGAAAATTTCAACCCACTTCTAGCTGACTAAGCCGTCTTGATCTCCAAGGTTCTTGAATCTTGTATAAATAAATACACACTATTTAACTTGACGACTCCTAACGATAAGATCAAAATTCTTCATTTTCTTAACTATGTTCTTAATGATTAGTTTACAATTTAAATTACTACACTAACTAACTTTATTGGTTTATACAATTTAATTAGTTCTAATTTATATAAACTATTCCCTATACATATTTTAAAAGAAGAAAATACCTTACTGTAATGCTCTAATAGCTCATCCCTAAATGCTCAGTTTGGTTTCTCCCTTTTTGATCACCGAACCGTGTACAGGAAACCCCTAGATCCAATTCGAAATCATCAGCAAATCTTTCTCGAAAATTTGAAAGGTTACTGCTGCTCGATACTGCTCTGTTGAACGAGCGACATCCTCCCCCAAAAGCCACCGCAGTTGACCAGAAACACCCTACCGAACACCCAATCTTCATCGCACCCTCTTCTGAAAGTCGCGACTGTTTTCCCTTCCAACGCACCTCAATTCATCTCCGTTTCGAACTCCATTAGGTTCGACTTCTATAACCTCTGAATTTCCTATCGTAACCCTCGTACTCGATGTGAAATCCTTCCAGAAACTCTCTGAATGCCACCGCGACTTCGAACGATAGGAAATTGCAGCTGAACAGAAGTCGAACGTCTCCAATTCTCCAGTCGCGAGTAGCTGATTGCCTTGGTGTCGAGCGTCAGTTCCATTCGCGATTTAAATCGCCATCCAGGATTCGTTTCTCTCTTCTTTTTATTTGGGGAAGATTTGATTTCGCAATTTACAGGAAGAAGAGGAAAAAGGAAGAGCAGAGACTCGGTTTGTTTGGTTTAGTTGGCCTAGAGGAAAAGAAGGTCAGGGTCAATTTATAGAGCGAATAGAAGGAACAACCGTACCAAGCCATTAACTTGCTGTTTCTTCGATTTTCAAGGAAGGAGACAGAAGTACCTGGCATAAATTTTGTGTTTCTGTGATATTGAAGGAGGGAGACACGTTTTTCTGCTCGATGAAGATATAGACCGCGATGTAAAATCTATAGGTCGGCTCATAATCTACTGATGTGAATTTTATTTTGATTTTGTTTAAAATATCATGCGGTTTCTTAAATCGAAGTCCCGAACCGCAAATTTAACATAACGACTGCCGTTATACGCTATTTTGAATTTAACGGTGTATATATATAAAAATTTAATTCGATCATATAGAAGTAAAAACAAATTACATTAACGTTTTGAATTAAATTCGATTTAAAATGTAAATCGATTTTAACAATTAAATTTAACGATAATAAATAAAAATTGTCGTTCTAATTCAAATGAAATTTACATTAACCCATAGAATTGTTTTGATTCAGTTTTGAATTTTGACTTTAATTATACATTATTCTCGTATTTCGATTAGTTGATCGATAACTCACTATAAAAATTCTTTTATATGGTTAATTCAATATTTAAACGATACTAAATATTTAAAATAAACTGTTCAAAAAATCTGGGTCGTTACATTCTTTCCCCCTTAAAATAATTTCGTCCTCGAAATTGCTAAAGTAGAAAATGGTACAAACCTATTACTTGTCAATATCTCACTTATGCTGAAACGCAACTCTTCGTACTTCAACAAATTTAATCCTAACCAAAGCTTGATTCTGATCAACTCATTCACTTGATTCATTTAACTTTCATAGGTCAAATTTTAATTTCCAGAATTCAAATCCCCGGGTTTTCATTTCAAATCACTTCTGAAATCTCATAAATGTATACTTATATTTATTTTCATCTCAATTCAAAACATTTGAATTTTCAATCTACTTGTTTTCTTTCAAAACAAATTTCCATCGAAAACTTTTGCTAAGGTAGCAATTCATCACTTAGAAACTCGGAAATGAACACTGATGATGTTGCAATCATCATCAGAATTATTTCCCAGCCACTGAAGTGAGTTCAGTGCTTTATTATTTCAAAATCCATGATTTTCTCTCAAATCCTTTAAAACAAATCTATATTATTTTAATATACTTTGAAAAATATTTTTTTAACTTCCCAGGATTTCGAATTCTTAATTCTGGTTTGAATTTAATTCTAATTCATCTCATTTGTATATGTTATATACAAGTTTTATTTTGGTTATATATAACCATTCCAATTTTTATAATCAAATTTGATTATAACGATAACAATCAATACATCCAATAATTTCAGAAAATTATTAGTTATATATCAAAATAGAATTTTGGGTAAAATTATTTTATTTACCCTCTTTAAAACAATATCATGTTCAATCTTCTGTTTAAGCGTTTAGAAATTCCTATCGACTTCGTGGCGTCCCACGATTCGACCAGAATTCATAAACCACTCACAGACTAGTCAACACAATATAAAACAATTTTTATATCAAATAACAAATACGCTCTCTCGTATATATACGCTCAACTCATTCTAGGGTATTACTGACCCTATCTCTAATGAGTATCTACCCACCAAAGCCTAGGTGTTCGCTCAACCTAAGCTCTGATACCAACTGTAATGACCCCGAGATTCGAGTAGGCTTTTCAACCATCCTCTCCTCCCTCGGCACTGGGCTAACCTCCCAGCGTGGCTTACAGAGATACCTCAGAACTGCTTTTACGGCCAGCCTCTCGACTCGACCAACCCACATTGTCGGGAGATGTAGGGGTAAGAGTCTCCCGTTCGCCACCAAACGCGAAGCGAGAACCCCCTATCATCCGTACCAATTAAGCAACCAGCTCTGATACCAACTGAAACGACCCGCAAATCCGTGCTATCTGAGTTGACTAAATACAACACACGTCCAACCCAAATAACACAGAAATACGAACCATTAATAGAAAGAAGATAGAGGGTGAGAATAGATAAGATAGAAAACTTAGAATAGAAGAAAAACGAAGATCACAAACTCACAGCGGAACGAATAAAATATATTATATAACATAACTTTGGGAATACAAATCTGTTTTGTATATATATACATACCATCATCAGAGTATACATAACATTTGATTCAGCGGAAGTAACTCTAAATAACTAACGTTGAAGCCTCCAGCTTCAAGCTCCTCCAAGTGTATCTGTAAAAGCCTGAAACACTTGACTGCCCGTACAAATTTGGGCACCCAAGAGTTTAGGGAAAACAAAACAAAATAAACTCTGGGTCAGTCATGGGACTGGTGTGAGTAAACTCCAATCATTTGTTTAACTTTTAAAATCCTTTCAAAAGAAAAGATAATAGTAAGACCAGCCCACACATAAACACGGACGGGTTTTACCTTACTATAACCCAAAACACTTTGATATCAAATCCAGTGATATTATAATAATGTCTACATCAAATAAATAACCAAATAGCAGAACGCTTGCATCTCACGCTCTACATATATAGTATAAAATCAAAAACCGCATGGCGCTTATTGGAGATTGGATTTCCAACATGACAAGGTATGGAACCACCTTCCGATGATGTATCTCTAGAGGCGAATACACCTGGGTTCAACAAGAACGTCTTGCAACCCGGCCCACACATGACCGACCACTCATTTCGCTTGAGTGTATCGAATGTATATCACCAACGGTTGGACTCAAACCACCGTTTCCCGAATGGGCAGAATCGATAGATTTAGAAACAAAAGGAATTTCTCTAGATAGGTGATTATACACCCTAATGGGTGCGACCCACATAGCCATGCTGCCTGCCCGATTTTTGTCCTTTCCCGGTTGTTGAGGCCTGAGGCTACGCATACTTACCATTCATTGATAACACAATCACTTTGAATGCCACATTGTCAGATCCGTTAATCACTAGTTGAGTTTGCACAAATATTCTGGATATTATGCTAAGGGATAAAATCCGTTGCAACCATATACATTCATACAGACCAACTCAATTGATCATTGGAAATACTTTGTCAGACATCCGTCCATTTACGTTCGTTCTGGGATTGAACGAAACCGAAGGCACTATTTCTATTAACAGAAAAGCCCTTGCACTTCACTCCGTCTTCAATATATTCAGCATACTTGGTTCGCAACGCTTATGCCGATACGGAGTGGTTCTTCGGATAATAATCCAACCGGTCTCTCCATATTGACAACGATGGTCAAAAACTTCGATAGTCTGTGATTTAACTATCGAATAAAAACAAGTGTTCATCCAAACAAATCAAACAAATCACTGGGCTCTTTAATTAATATTCCATTAATTAAATCTCTTCTATATTCTCTTATCAATATTTGTTTACCAAATATTTCAATAATCATCTCGCCCTCTTATGCCATTTGGAAAACGTTTCCAAATATCAACTTCTTTTATTTTCTATATATTAGAAAATCTCTATTTGCAATTGGAAACAATTCCAATTACTTATCTCTATCCCTTTTTGTTTACAACATTCGATTTTTATATTCACCTTACTATCGAATTCAATACGTCGATACAATGATTTCTAATTATCAAAGTATCTTAAAAATATTCTAACTCCTTAAATTTCCGGAAAATTTCGCCATAACCTCCCCTGTATCGGGAGCATCGGGAAATTTCAAATAGCTTCCCGGTATCTTCCTCAATCAAAAAGAAAAAGGAAAAGCCAAGCGGCTTGCCGATACGGCGCATAAAACCCATATATGAATTTAAACATGTACCTTTTTGTCGAGCACATAAATTTAAATCTTCATCACTTTTCCCCATACCTGTTTCCTGTATGTCTATACCTGTCCAATTGATTTCAGCTATTCCCAATTGCTTTAACTCAATTCGTTAATTAACTTGTTAATTAACTCTTTTGTCTATTTCACTTTTATATTTGGACATAACACGTTCAAATATACTTTTAACTTGCTTATCAACTAATTGAATTTAAATTTCAATTAAAGTTCTATATTCGATTTCGAATATATATTTTCGAACGCCAAATTCACTTTTCAAGGTTCGACTTTAGTTCAGACTCGATTAACTAATTTCTACTTTGACTTAGTTAATCCTAAATAATCAAAATAGGGTTATTGTTTCAAAAATCTCTTTGCTTACTTCACTTGAGCTCGCCTTTATTTCCTAACTTAAGTTTAGGCTTTTAAAATGGAACTTTGGATTTCATTTGCTTAAAAATCCTTATATTTATATATATAATCCATTATGGTTTATAATGGTTTCTGGCGCTGCATTTTTGAAATTTTGATTTTGACATAACTCAAAACCTATACGTCGAAATTCATATTTTTCACTTCCATTAGAAAACTATTATCGAACCGGTCCTAACGTTTCTTGTTTCAAAGAATTTCGACTACAATTGAGTCCTGTGTATTCAATTGAAGTTCGAATCGCCAATTTACGAACTGCAGCGCTGCGGCGAGTTCGTTTTAATTATATTTATATATATAAACTTTTAAAACTTCGTTTATATAAATTCAACTCTATTCTGATATGTTTTAAATATATATCAAACCATTATTTTCCAACTCAACAAATATTTCTGATCTTCTATTTCATTTATATTTGAAGTCTATATTCAAATCCCAATTCGATTATAATTCAAATTCTATATTCAAATTCTATTTCAACTATTTGAATCCAAATTCCATTTTTAATCTATTTGAACTTCAAATATTTAAACTCATTTTTTTACTTTGAACTTCAAGTACCACATTTACTTCCTTTGACTTCAAATACCAAGTTTCAAATTCCTCTTATTCAAATCCCTTCTATTTAAACTCCATTTGAGTTTTGTTTGAATTTATATTTAACACCATTTGAATTCTATTTAAATTCTTATATTTAAATCCTCTTTATTAAAACCCATTATTTAAATCCCATTTGAATTTTCCTTATTTCAAATCCATTTGAACTCCTTTAAAATTCAAATTCCATTTCAAAATTTATTTGGATTTCCTATTTTGAAATCCTATTCCACTTCTTACTTTGAAGTCCTATTTTCAAAGTTTATTTCAAATTCTAATTTGAAATTCCATATTCAAATTTCTACTTGAATTTCTATATTCAATTTCATGTTCAAATTCAATACTTGAATTTCTATTTCAAATCTCTATTCAACTTCATATTTGAATTCCAATTCAAATCTCTATTCAAATTTCACATTTGAATTCTTCCTTGAAATACTATATTTCAAATTCTATTCAATTCTTCTTTGAAAATCTATTTTCAAAGTCTATTTCAAATTCTCTTTTGAAAATTCTATTTTGAAATTCTATTTCAAATTCTATTTGGAAATTCTATTTCAAATTCTCTATATTCAAACACCATTTGAAAGTTCTATATTCAAATCCACCTTGGATTTTCTATTTGAATTCTAAATTCAAATTTTCTATTTCCTTTTCTTTTTGAATTCAAATTTCCTTTTCCTTTTCTTTTTGAATTCAAATTTCCTTTTTCCTTTTCTTTTATTCAAATTCATTATTTAAATTTCCTTTTGAATCATATTTCAAAACACTTGTATTTCTATATTTTGAATTATCAAATGATAATTCTTTTTACTTCATTTATAACTTCGTTATAAAAGAACTATTTCTTAAACTTCGTTTAAAAAGAAACTACTTGTTATATTTTTCAAACAAGTTTATATTTTTATTTCCATTTAAATTCAAATTCTATTTTTGAAATAGAATTTTCCTTTTTAAATCTCCAATATCCTTTTTACGATATTTTTAAATATCATTACTTAAGCCCAGTAATAAAACACACAAAGCAACCAATTATTTATTTTTCTAACACATCATATATAACAATATATATGCAAACAAATAAACAAACAGATAATATATTTTTGAGGAATCCAGTTGGATTCCTCCAACCTGTTTTCCTGCATCCACAGATGTTAGCACATAAATAATACCCATTCTGCTTCGTGGCAGAATATCGCGGTATAGAAGGTCATCCACTAATCATAGCGTGGGGCGTATAGGGTAATCATCCGCTATGAAACTGCGGGCATCCGCTAATGAGACTGCGGGAATCCAACCAATCAATCAACCCAATATATATATATAGCCTAAATAACTAATATATATAAAACAACCATAAAACATGCACACAAGCAACAGACAATCATTTTTAATGGAATAAAAATAATTCTAAAGGTGAGTGAGATTTACTCACCAGAATTTTTCCCCACTTGTCGGCTATTCGGACCTTAAATTGGTTTCAGTCTAAATTCCAGTTGTGCCGAAAATTTCAACCCACTTCTAGCTGACTAAGCCGTCTTGATCTCCAAGGTTCTTGAATCTTGTATAAATAAATACACACTATTTAACTTGACGACTCCTAACGATAAGATCAAAATTCTTCATTTTCTTAACTATGTTCTTAATGATTAGTTTACAATTTAAATTACTACACTAACTAACTTTATTGGTTTATACAATTTAATTAGTTCTAATTTATATAAACTATTCCCTATACATATTTTAAAAGAAGAAAATACCTTACTGTAATGCTCTAATAGCTCATCCCTAAATGCTCAGTTTGGTTTCTCCCTTTTTGATCACCGAACCGTGTACAGGAAACCCCTAGATCCAATTCGAAATCATCAGCAAATCTTTCTCGAAAATTTGAAAGGTTACCGCTGCTCGATACTGCTCTGTTGAACGAGCGACATCCTCCCCCAAAAGCCACCGCAGTTGACCAGAAACACCCTACCGAACACCCAATCTTCATCGCACCCTCTTCTGAAAGTCGCGACTGTTTTCCCTTCCAACGCACCTCAATTCATCTCCGTTTCGAACTCCATTAGGTTCGACTTCTATAACCTCTGAATTTCCTATCGTAACCCTCGTACTCGATGTGAAATCCTTCCAGAAACTCTCTGAATGCCACCGCGACTTCGAACGATAGGAAATTGCAGCTGAACAGAAGTCGAACGTCTCCAATTCTCCAGTCGCGAGTAGCTGATTGCCTTGGTGTCGAGCGTCAGTTCCATTCGCGATTTAAATCGCCATCCAGGATTCGTTTCTCTCTTCTTTTTATTTGGGGAAGATTTGATTTCGCAATTTACAGGAAGAAGAGGAAAAAGGAAGAGCAGAGACTCGGTTTGTTTGGTTTAGTTGGCCTAGAGGAAAAGAAGGTCAGGGTCAATTTATAGAGCGAATAGAAGGAACAACCGTACCAAGCCATTAACTTGCTGTTTCTTCGATTTTCAAGGAAGGAGACAGAAGTACCTGGCATAAATTTTGTGTTTCTGTGATATTGAAGGAGGGAGACACGTTTTTCTGCTCGATGAAGATATAGACCGCGATGTAAAATCTATAGGTCGGCTCATAATCTACTGATGTGAATTTTATTTTGATTTTGTTTAAAATATCATGCGGTTTCTTAAATCGAAGTCCCGAACCGCAAATTTAACATAACGACTGCCGTTATACGCTATTTTGAATTTAACGGTGTATATATATAAAAATTTAATTCGATCATATAGAAGTAAAAACAAATTACATTAACGTTTTGAATTAAATTCGATTTAAAATGTAAATCGATTTTAACAATTAAATTTAACGATAATAAATAAAAATTGTCGTTCTAATTCAAATGAAATTTACATTAACCCATAGAATTGTTTTGATTCAGTTTTGAATTTTGACTTTAATTATACATTATTCTCGTATTTCGATTAGTTGATCGATAACTCACTATAAAAATTCTTTTATATGGTTAATTCAATATTTAAACGATACTAAATATTTAAAATAAACTGTTCAAAAAATCTGGGTCGTTACAGCTAGCTTATCAAGCGAAGTATCGCTTGATGTTTTGTTGTGCTCCTCTGTCATGTCCTCTGCAAGTTTTTTTTGCCACTGTTGCTGAACAGTGATGGAGCACTGGCTCTCCAGGTGCCCAAAGCACCTACAGGTGGTGCATATGGGAGGTAGATTCTCATACTCTACGCTTTGAATGTAAACATTCCCAAGTTTATCTTTTGCTCGTACCTGTTTCCTGATATTGCTGTCTGCTCTGATTTCTACTAGTACTCTAGCATATGCTAATCTTGTAACTCGCTTAGTACATTCATCCATGGTTAGGGGGTTGCCGATGAGGCTGGCAATCTTGCTGATGCCTCTCGCATTCCACAAAGTTAGATCTAGGTTACGAAGGCGGATCCAAATTGGGTGCGTTTCAAGCATGTCACGCTCCAATTTCAGATTTGGCTCCCATCTTTTGGTGAAAATGAGTTTGCTATCCATAAACCAAGGGCCAGTCTCTAGAACCCTAGTGCAATCTGCAGCATTTGTAAATTTGACTAGATAGAAGCCATTCTCTCTGGCAAATACATTCCAACTCCCTATCGGTTTCCATTCCCTTCTGATATAGGCGTTTAGATGTACATAATAAGGTCTTTTACCTATCAAGTATATGTAGATCGAGTTCGTCCACATATTGACTGCTTCCGTATAGATCTGATCATCTAGCTCAACAAACTCTCCCTCTTCGTCATTCAAAGCTTCAAATCTCTGAACCTCCCCTTCGATCCTTGTATTACCAGCCAATACATCATTCCAGTTTCTCACTCCGGGCTTAAAGGTTTGATCTTTGACGTTTGCAACTCCTGGCGCTGGTCCTGAAGCAGCACGCCCACCAGATACAGCTTGGGCGAAACTTATCCTCTTCTTTCTGACCTCTTTCCAGCCCTGGTTTGACGTTTTCCCCAAAAACTTAGGGTTAGGGTTCTCTCTAGAGGTGGCTGCCATTCTCTTATATATATATATATATATATATATATATATATATATATATATATATATATGCACCTAACTGCTACACTGACAATGCACCATCCCACCAATTGGGGAAGACATGCACACCCTCACACTATTAGTCAATTTCGGGTCACCCGCATCTTCAGCCACATACTTGCTAAATCATTTTATATCCCGAAGTAGGGAAAATCATTTCACAACATAATCACAAGTATAATCAAATCTATATAGATTTCTACTTTCAAATCATTTCGAAATCATCGGGTGTAGTCCTCGAAATCCTTTCTGTTTTATAAAACATTTTATAAAACATTCACTATTCAATATCGGGAATACTATTCTTTTTACTTAAGAAAACACCTTTCAAAATCATTCATTAATTTTGAAATAAACAACATCGTTAACCACCTTATAGTCAAATCATGAAGTGTTTCACAAGGAGTTAGCACACACACACACACACACACACACACACACACACACACACACACACACATATATATATATATATATATATATCTACCCACCCAATGCTAAATGTAAAAACATGTTTTGCTCATAAACTGGTCGAGCACAATCCAAACAGTTAATACAATAAAAAGATATTTTATTTTCTATACAATTTCTACATTTCATATGCATACAATAGAATAATATTTTATTGTTCATGCAATTTTACATTAACAAATGTAATTTCTTATCTTAACATATTTTATCAAACAACACATCTTTAATGATTCATTTTCCATTCAATAAATGTAATTTCTTATGTTAACATATTTTATCAAACGATACATCTTTTAATGATTCATTTTACATTCATTAAATGTAATTTCTTATGTTAACATATTTTGTCAAACGATACATCTTTTAATGATTCATTTTACATTCAATAAAAATGTAAATTTTCAGTGTTGAACTTTTCTATTTCAAATAATGGTCATTTCTCATTACTTCTTACATACAATAAAAATGTAAATTTTTATTGTTAAACTTTTCTACGTTTTCCAATCACAAGTAAAAGAATAATTTATTTGTACACATTTTTCTATGTATTCTAATGACAAGTAAAAGAATAATTTATTTGCATACAAATTCCTCTCTTTAACATAACAAATAAAAGTGAATATTTATTTGTACACAAATTTCAATTTTTAATATGACAAATAAATATGAATATTTATTTTCTAACATATCTCTATTTCAAAACAAATGAACATTTTTACATATTCTATTTATACAATAAAAATGTGGTTTTTATTCATAACATATTTTCATTTTCTATAATGATCATTTTTAATCTTTTCCTATAAACAATAAGAATGTGAATATTTACTGTTAATATATCTTCATTTCAAACAAATGAACACTTTTCATCCTTTCTACATATACGATAAAATGTGAATTTTATCGTTAACATAATTTAACAATTCTAATTTGTTAAACATGACAATTATAATTTTACCATTTTAATTTGTTAAACATGACAATTATAATTTAAGAATTCTAATGTGTTAAACATGACAATTATAATTTAACAATTCTAATTTGTTAAACATGATAATTCTAATTTGTTAATTCTAATTTGTTAAACATGACAATTATAATTTATTAATTCTAATTTCAACAAAATGACAACGACAATTCTAATTTGTTAATTCTAATTTGTTAAACATGACAATTATAATTTATTAATTCTAATTTCAACAAAATGACAATTTATATTTTGTTGACTCTAACGCAACGAAAATGACAAATTATATTTTGTTGACTCTAACGCAACGAAAATGACAATTTATATTTTGTTGACTCTAATGCAAAAAAAATGACAATTTATATTTTGTTGACTCTAATGCAACAAAAACGACAATTTATATTTTGTTGATTCTAATTTAGCAAAATGACCATTTACATTTTATTGGTTCTAATTCAATAAAATGACAATTCAATATTTTGTTGATTCTAATTCAACAAAATGACCATTTATATTTTATTGGTTCTAATTCAATAAAATGACAATTCTATATTTTTTTGATTCTAATGCAACAAAAATGACAATTTATATTTTGTTGACTCTAATGCAACAAAAATGACAATTTATATTTTGTTGATTCTAATTCAACAAAATGACCATTTATATTTTATTGGTTCTAATTCAATAAAATGACAATTCTATATTTTGTTGATTCTAATTCAACAAAATGACCATTTATATTTTATTGGTTCTAATTCAATAAAATAACAATTCTATATTTTGTTGATTCTAATTCAACAAAATGACCATTTATATTTTATTGGTTCTAATTCAATAAAATGACAATTCTATATTTTGTTGATTCTAATTCAACAAAATGACCATTTATATTTCAACAAAAGGTGATAATTTTATTTGTCAATTCATATTTCAACAAAAGTGACAATTTTATTTGTTAATTCATATTTCAACAAAAGTAACAATTTTATTTGTCAATTCATATTTCAACAAAAGTGTTAATTTTATTTGTTAATTCATATTTCAACAAAATTGAAAATTTTATTTGTAACATCTCTAATTTAATAAAATGACAATTTTATTTTGTCAATTCTAATACAACCAAATATTCCATCAAATCAGCAGTTCATCATAGCAGCATTAATCAATTTAATTCAAATCACGTACATGCAAAAATTTCTAAACAAGATAATAATTTATTTATTTTTAATTATTTAAATAAGAAATCACACATTGATTTTTGTTTGAATTTTCAACGTGCTCTGTTTCAGCTCTAGTCAGTTAGGTTGTAGATCTTGTTTCTGTGATTCCAACGGTTCGAAAATCATTCAATTTTGATATTGTATGAAAGAGATATAGTGCTTTATAGTTAATACAATCTAATATATAATTAATTCTTTAATTAACATGATTAAATATTAATCCACCTTCGATCATCTTCTGTTTTATACGCTCCAGGACAGAACCGTCGAACCCAACCTGTCACGATGATCTCCTCCCAACGCGCCACCCTCGGATCCACCGTACATCGATCAACCCTCACCATCACGACGTCTTTCGACTTCACTACCTCCACTACGAAGGATGCACAGCTCAGTGGGGCCTTTGTGCCTGGAATCGAGCACGAAGTCCGGACATTTGAGCCTTGATTCCTCTCGGACGGTGAAGCTTCTGATCATCATCACCGTTGATCCTATAGAGCATGATGTGCTCTACAGTATCTCGTTTACAAGTTTGCTAAATTATTGAGTAGATTTCATGAATCTGGAGGAAGAAAATCGGATTGTATTGGCCATTGAAGAACTAATGGCAGCTTGGTTTAGAGAAATTAGGGTTTTGGTAATTAGGGTCTATATTTATAATATAATATTCATTAGTTCACTAAAAAGGCCAGTTAATATCCACTAACTCCTATTCCAACCCAATAAGAGTTGTACCTAGCCAAAAACACATATTCCGGACACAATGGACTAGGTCCTGTCAGCCCGATTGATCATCTCAGCCCACTTTTCTTTAATTTAAAAGATAAAACATTTAATTATTTAATTTGATCGTACATTTTAATTTACCGGGGCCATATACTGACTCTAAAAATTACAGAAAAATTATTTCTAGTTATGTTTTGACGATACGGTCCTAACAAAACAAATTTCGTCAAATTTGGAGACCGTTTGAAAAATTGCCTTTTTCTGGTCGATCTAAATTGACTGAAATTGACAAAACATGTTTTCTTTTGCCACGCTCCAATATTAATTCCAAAAATTATGAAAATTGGAATCTAGCAATAATTTGACATTCCAGATCCAACAAAAGTGGTTTCGTCGAAAACGGAGACCGTCTGCAAAATGGTTATTTATATGGGCTATATATTATATTAAATTCTATAGCGACTATTCTAAATATCCAACTGGCCATAACTTCTGATACCCGCTATGAAATTTCAACTTTTTAGATTCGTTGGAAATATATTTCTAAATAGATTTAAATATTTCTGGTTTCACCAAAATCTGATTTATTTTGCATTATGTACAGTCAGTCAAAGTTCAAATTCAAATTTTCAAACTACCGCGCTATTTCTAACTCCTTTTATAATTAAATTAAAAAAATTCGTTCTAACTTCGATTTAAATAAATTTTTAGTTGTTATTATTTAAAATAAACTATTTTAAATATTCAAAATTCATTAAAATTTCTAAAATAAAATTTTTAAATTGGTACTAAAATTCCGGGTTGTTACAATCTTCCCCACTTAAAATCTTTTCATCCTCGAAAGGGAACGAAGCTGAAAGTTGTTTAATTAATCAACTCAACTTTCATTCTTTTAATGGTTTCAATAACTTTATTAATTGATTAACTTTTTAAATATATAATTTTTATATATTCAAAAATCATATTTTAATGACCTGAACATCCCCGTGAAGGAAAGCACGGATTGCTTTGAGGACAAGACGAATTAGAACGCAAACAGAAGAACATTTCATTTTTTATTAAAAAATTCCATCACAATACAAGAATATTACAGAGTAAGAATAAATATTGCACATTTGATAAATATCAGAGATTTAAATTACATTTAAATACATAGCAGCGGAAAAATAATACAAAACATAACTGAAAGAAATACGCGGATACAGAGCTTTCCGAATATCACATCGGCTATAAACCAGGATCCTGTGAATATAAATCTGCAAAACCCAACTACTAGCTGCCCGTGTCGAAAATAAGGGCACCCAGAGTTTAGTTTAAAACAATAAACTCCAGGTCAGTCATGTGACTGGTGTGAGAACTAAAACAGTTATTAATCTTTAATTTCAAAGTTAGGTAAATCAAGGGACCACGCCGTATAACACGGAACGGGTTTCCTCCCAAGAATACCAGTGCATAAAACAAACAACGCAATGCTAAATAAAGAAAAATGAAGCTATTATAAGACCCAGGTCCCATCACACAATGCAACGCAAGCCGGAGGATAGGGTTTTACCTTATAATAGCCAGAGAATGCTTGATACGCTAAATTTCATCTTTTATTATTACTATAAGTGAAGAAAACAACTTCAAATATAAATGTATCAATCATAGACGACATAGTATCCCATGCTACTATGTCGCCATACTAGTTCTACAATTAAAACTGCAAAGGTCGTATTGGAAATTGGATTTCCGTCATGAGTCGAGGCGAGGGGCAAGCTCCTCTCCGTTCGAGACACTCTAGCAAATGTCTCAGGACCACACACAGCGATACTTGGAATTGGTTGGGCTGGTCCTCTCTTACTTTTGAGGATTGGCAATTCCTGAACGCACGTTTCCCAGTCCTATCAGACCTATATCCAAGGCGCCTCGCATCCAACAACCACACAGGTAAAAAGTATATAAATGTCAGGGCTGGTAGGTCACTGACATCACCCATAGCTAGAAAGAAACGTCGTGTTCTCCCAACAGTCCTTATCCTGTTTTTGACTCATACCGAGGTGTGACCCTCGCGAATTAACGCTATATACAAAGTTATGCCACATAGGCCGCGCTTTGATAATCAACCACAAGACTTTGCTTTCCAACAAAAGCCTTGATCATCTGCCACTTAGGCATGCCACACAGGCAGTTCACTCCATGCAATTGATATCCATCAATATATAACCTCTGAGCTCGTACGTCTCAGAGAAGGGCGTTAAGCAAGAGAATAAATTCTCCGCCGCCAAACAGATATATATTTAATAAAAATCAATCACACAAAATAAAATCCAATGTCAGACACACAGTCAATTTACAAGTTCGTTCTGGGTCTGAACGAAACCGTAGGAACCTTATTCCTTGCATATCCATGATCTCCAAGTACGTCTGGACGATCACCAACTGATTCCCTCCTCTTGGGTGTACAGCCCAATCAAGATCATCAGTAATCATCCAAACGATGTGAAGACCTCTGGTCTTCAACCACCGTCTTCATCGTCGACTTATCGTCGAATCAGTTATTCAGAATGGGTATAAACCCGACCTTTCCAAATAACCCGTGTATATAATAAACAAGTGTTACACAAACGCAACATATGCCTCATTCCAATATAGAATATTCTTCTATTCAAATATTCACATTCTTAGGGAAAGGTTCCCATTAATTTTATCAAAGATAAATCCTTCCAAATTTATTCTTTAATCTTCCTTTGGATATCATTTCAAACCATGTTAAGGTTTTCCAAACTAGTCGGGATTAGTGAACCACACCGAAGTAATTATTTATTTTATTTCCCAATCCCAACCTATTTATCCCATGGAGAAAAACTGGTAATACTCCATATCTAACACCATGGTGTTATCGGTAAATACTAATTACCATTTCACGTTCAAATCTAATTAAAGATTTAACTATCGCTTGGAGCAAAACTGGTGATACTCCATTCTCGATCACTTTAATCTAATTAAAGATTCATTAAAACTCCACTTAGTTTTAATCTTCCCAAAAAACAATATCCTGTCTTTTGCTGGGTTAAAGAACCTATGTCATCTAAAACACGGTTCACGATAAACCCAAAATCACATTCCATTGTTAATCGGGTTAAAGAACAGGTGTTATCCAAAACACCACTCACGATAAACCCAAAAACCAATTTAAATTCAATTCCAGTTAAATACTAATTAACTGGACAATTTCACTAAATCTTAATTAAAAGATTTATTCTTTTCTAAACTGGGTTCAAGAACAGTGTTATTTAAGACACCATTCACGACGAACCCAAAATCCCATTTGATATTAAATACAAGGCTCTGAATAGAAAATATATCGTCTTATATTCAATATCAAATTCTGAAACCAACAAATATCATATTGGAAATAAAGATATAAATATATCTTTCAAATTTCCACAACCATATCTGTATAATCACGAAATCCAACATCGAAATATTCCGAAGATAATTTCGATTCAAATCCATTCCAATTCATATATTGGAAATTCTGATTATTTTTAAAACCACTTCCAATCCAATTTATTTATTCAATAATATTGGATTATAATTCTAGTTCATAACTAGTTCATTTCGATAAAAATATATTTTTATCTCTTTTAAATATGGGTTTTTCATCCCAGTTCTTTCCACTTCATATATTATGATTTTACACAAATTATTAATATTTTTAATAATTTTATCAAGGCCCGTACAGTCGGTTTTCAACAACGGCCATCGAACTGCACTTACAACGACCGTTTCCAAATTTGATTTGGACATAATTCCAAATCCAACAGTTAGATTTAAAATTTCTAATATTCATTGGAAATTTCTTTTCGATACGAACCCAACAGTTCCGGTTTCAGGAGAATCCGACGGTCGGATCTCCCGCAACGTCAATCCGAAGTCAATGGTCGAAATTCGCGAACTGTCGCGGCGCGGCGCGTTCTATTCAGGCCATTTAATATATTATATATACTTCGTCGATTTCAATTCTAAATGTATTTTATAAATCGTTTTAATTTCATTTTCAAAACAATTTGAACTTCATATTCAATTTTAAATCAAAATTGAATATTCCATATCATTAATATATAAATGATAATATTTTCAAAATATTAGATTTTGAAATCACTTCCTTTTCTATATTCATTATAAAAACGAATATAATCGATATAAATATCGTTCACATCAAAATGGCGCAAATCTAATCAACGCGGTTTTATATATTTTTTAAACTTCGTTATTCTATTCAACAAATGAATATTTTCTTCAACACATGAATATATACTTTATTCAACACATGAATATTTATTCATTCTTACTTACAATAAAAATGTGAATTTTATTGTATAAATATTTTATTCAACATGTAAAGACCCGCAAATTCCCACCCTTCGAATCGACCATAAACCACACAGGTCTGACCCAAAAAGTGAAAATCTACGAATACTTTAACTTTGGGCATACAACATATTAAAACAACAACAGAAGACTTTTATAACATATCATCATATAATGTTACATCAGAGTATAGAATATACATATCAGAGTACATTGGAATAAAATTACAGCGGAAGATAAATACAAAAAAAAAAAAAAGTAATATACTGCAACGGAAGAACACAGCGGAAGACTCTCTATCTCTATTCTCTGGACACAGCTTTAAGCTTCAACCCAGAATCCTGCTTAATATATCTGCAAAAATAGCTACTTGACTGCCCGTGTGGAAAATATGGGCACCCGAGTTTGCCAGTGGACAAACTACAGGTCAGTCATGAGACTGGTGTGAGAATTCTAGTTAACCTATATAATATAATAAGGCTAATCACAGGACCACGCCACTTTCGCGGAACGGGCTTTCTCCTATGGATTGCCAGTGCATGACTAAAGTAAATCGTCAAAATAACGCAATGCTTTTTAGAAAAATGAAACCATTATAAGACCCAAGTCCCATCACACAATGCAACGCAAACCGGAGGATAGGGTTTTACCTTATAATGATCAAAAAATGCTTGATACGATAAACACGGTATTATATAATAATAGTGTGCAACCAATTTGAAATACATCAAAGTAAATGTATTAATCCTAGACGGCATGAGTGCCCCATCCCACTATGTCGCCATATATAGGTATACAATCAAAACCGCGTGATGTCGTATTGGAAATTTAGGTTTCCATCTGAGTCAAGGCTAGGGAGGAGATCCTTACCGATTCGAGACACTCTAGCAATGCCCCAGGATTGGTACTCTGTCCAACCCTTGGATCCTGCAGGGCCGGTCCACACTTGCTTTTGTGGATTGGTTATGCCTGAACACACGCTTCCCGGTCCTTTTGGACCTATACTACGGCCAGTAGCGACCGCATAAACCGAGGCCTCGAACAATCCAACAACCACAATGAATTAATGCCAGCGCTGGTAGGTCCCTGGCACCACTCTAGCTAGAAAGAAACGTGCGCACTCCCTGCGTTCCCTTCTCCCGTTTTAGACTCTACCGGGCTGTGAGGCTCGTGAGGTCACGTAACACAAAGCTATGCCTAAATAGACTATGCTTTGATCATCCCACAAGGCTCTCCTTTGCAACAATAAGCCTTGATCAAGTGCAACTTGGCATACCACATCAACAACTCATATCATGCGATCGGTAATTATTTAACATACAAAAGGGTGTTAAGCAAGAGAATAAGTCCTCCGCCACCATGAATTTATATATTAAATAAAAACCGATTTAATTACATGAAATAAATTTCAATGTCAGGCATGCTATCCATTTACAAGTCCGTTCTGGGTCTGAACGAAACAACGTATCCGTCGATCTCCAGTACGTCTGGAAGATCATCACTTTTTACCTTGCCTTGGGGGATCAGTCCCAATTCAAGATATCAGTCACCATCAACCAAACGATGTGAAGCTCTCCGGTCTTCAGTCACCGTCTTCATCTTTGACTCTCGATCGTCGTGATGATTATTCAGAATGGGTTAGACCCGGTCTTTCTGAATAACTCGCGTATTTGTAATTAAAACCAACCATATGCCACATTCCAACTTTGAATATCCTTTTAAATAAAAATTATTATTTATGTTAAAAGGTTCTCATTAATTTTATCAAAGATAAAATAAATTAAATTTTTAATCTTTCTAAAAAGATTTATTAATATTCCAATTTTGATTTAATTTATAAAATAGATTTATAAATTTCAAATAGTAATTTCAATGTAAATTGGATTAAAGGATAAATGTTATTTAAACATCGTCCACTACAAATCCAATCTACATACCAATCACCAAACATAATTGTTAAAATCTAATGATCTTAAATAAAAGATTTATCCTAAAAATATTAATTCATTACTATATATAAAAAAACATATTTTAAAATAATCAATAAAATATTCTATATATAAAAGATTCTAAATGTAAAATATTCTTTATAATACAAAATCTTTTATTTTACAAAAGTCCTTTTATTATAAAAAAAATTCTTTATTTAAAAAGAAATTCTGCATTGGAATGCGACTCAACCATGTACCATATAATTTGGGTCATATGGGTTTCATACATTTCATGTATAGGGTAATAACAGGAAATAATCCTCAATCCATCCATTAACAACCAGAGTGACAATGTCAACTGTGTGAGCATTAAAATAAAACAATAACGCTCATCGCAGCCTGTCGATCAATCGATAGACATATAATTAAACATTGGGATTTGTGTCAGTCAAGTATCGTTCCAATACCCGTGTGGGGTTTTCAACCAACAAACAAATAATAAATTATTTGTGCACTTGGGCGATGTGTAAAAATAATCGTCCCAATCACATAAACAAGTCGGATGACTTGTAAATGGAAGTGTAATATTCAATGTAGAATATACTAACATCACATTTAACACATCAAAATACAACATCACAGGCAAATATTTCAATACTCTTTATTATGAGCATATGACAATAAAAATCGTGACTTTTATTTATTTACCAAAAATGCATATTTTTGGTCTCATTCATTTTAATGACAAAATGAATATCTGACTTCATTATTTTTATTGTATAAAAATATACGTCCTTAATTCATTCTTTTTAATGTATGAAAACATACATTTTAAATCCATTCTTTCTCTCAACATAAACAAATATGATGATTTTGTTTCTTAACTTCTAATGCAAAAAAATGAGAATTTTATCTAATCTTTTTCAATGAATAAAGATGTCTATTTTACTTCATTCATTTTAATGTGCCAAAAATGTCCATTTTGTCTAATCCACTTTTAATATACAAAAATGAGTATTTTGTTTTAATCTCTTTTCTTATGCATAAAAAAAAAATTTGTTTATTTTTAATTTGTTCTTTTTTTTATGACACCAAGTGTTCATTTCTAATTAATCCCATTTTAATGACACAAAATGTTCATTTTTAACTAATCCTTTTAATGTATAGAAAGGTTCATTTTCTAATTTTGACATGTTAACTCAAAATGACAATTTAAATTCACTAATCAAGTCTTGACAAGAATGTTGTTCTTTTTCATTTACAATAGAAAATGAAAATAAAAGGAATTCACATGTCTTGTTCTTTTATTTACCATAGAAATACCAATAAAATGATCAACATATTCTGGTCTTTTCATTTACAAAAGAAGTTGTAAATAAAGTGGTCCTCATATTTTTACTCTTTTCATTTACAATAGGAGTTGTAAATAAATGATTCTCATGTTCCTGTTCTTTTTATTTTCTATCGCACCAAAAATGTCGATAGAAATGAATCACTAACATTGTCTATTTTTATCGCACCAAGAATGTCGATAAAAATGAATCACTAACATTGTCTATTTTTATCGCACCAAGAATGTCGATAAAAATGAATCACTAACATTGTCTATTTTTATCGCACCAAGAATGTCGATAAAAATGACAACATTAACCATTCTATTTTCACCGCGTTCAAAATGACGATAAAATATTCAACGTTAACAATTCTATTTTTACCGCATTCAAAATGACGATAAAATATTCAACATTAACAATTCTATTTTTACCGCATTCAAAATGACGATAAAATATTCAACATTAACAATTCTATTTTTACCGCATTCAAAGTGACGATAAAATATTCAACATTAACAATTCTATTTTTACCTACTATAGAAAATGTAAATAAATATATCTCTAAATTCTATTCTTTTTATTTACATAACTGATTAACATGTTTTACTCTTTTTCTTTTACAAAGAAAATGTAAACAAAATGATTTACATGTTTTACTCTTTCTCTTTTACAAAGAAAATGTAAACAAAATGATTTACATGTTTTACTCTTTCTCTTTTACAAAGAAAATGTAAACAAAAACCGTTCACACATTATGTTCTCCTTTGGTTTCCATATAAAATGTAAACAATGTGATTTACCCATTATGTTCTCTTTTGTTTTACATATAAATGTAAATAAAAACAATTCACAAATTATGTTCTCTTTTGGTTTACATAGAAAAATGATTTTTCTTTATATTTCTGTTCATTTATTTACAAAAGCAATGTAAACAAAATGACTAACAAAACCTTATTTCTTTTCTTTTCACCATATAAACATCAATAATGTGAATAACATATTTTTGGTCTTATCATTTACAAAGGAAGGTGTAAAAAAAAAGGATTAACCTATTTTGTAATGTAAAAATATGACCTTTTCTATTTTACAATGTAAAAATGATAACTCCTCTATTTTAAATGTAAAAAGATCATCTTCTTATTTTCATCGTCAAAATTACATCTTTGTGTTTTCAATATAAAAAGATTGTCTTTTTATTTTAAACATAAAAATATTGTCTCCTTATTTTCAACATAAAAAGATTTAGCCTTTTTTATTATAATCAAAAAACAAAGTTGTAATTTTTGTAACCAAAATCAAAGTTGTAATCTTTGCAAACCAAATCAAAGTTGTAATCTTTGTTAACGAAATCAAAGTTTAAATTTTTATAAAGTTTTAATCTTTATAAATAAAAATAAAAGATTTCATGTTTTATAAATAAAACAAAGACTCATTTTATACAAACAAAAACAAAGATTCATTTTAAAGATCGAATCTTTATTAATGTTATTCATTTCAAAATAAAAATCAAAACTTTGATTTGTAAATCATGATAAAAGATTAAAATTTTATCTATAAATCAAAACAAAAGAGAAAAAAAAAATTATTCTTTTCATTTACCATAGAAAATGTAAATAGAAACGTATTTTCTAAATTTGTCCTTTTATTTACAAAAGAAATGTAAATAAAAACTTGCTTTCTAAATGTGTTCATTTATTTACAAAGAAATGTAAATAAAAACTTGTTCTTTTATATTTGTTCTTTTATTAATAACAGAAATGTAAATAAAAACTCTCTTTTTTTTTAAGGACAAAAAGTAATTCATTTGTGTACATGTTCTAAAAATAAAAGAGGATTTTATTTGTTTTACAAGTTCTAATCCAATCTTAACATATATATATATATATACACTGAATAAAATATGTTATGATCTCATTTTAGATCCCATTTCTCCAACCGCAAATAAGATATATATAAATCCAAGCGGATTTGCAAATCATGTACAACAATCATTCAACAAACAACAATTATCACTCCAAACAACACCCAACATTTCAGGTCAGAATTAAACGATCAAACAATTATTTTTAATGCAAGAAAATAATTTATAATTAATTAAACAAAAAAAAATTAGAATCCTCACATTGAATTTTTGGCCAAAATTTTACTGTCTCTTTTTCAGCTGCGGTCTACGCCATCGCGAAGCTCTTAATTTTGTGATTCCAACGCAATTTACGGTTCGCCAAACGGACCTCGTATGAAAGAGTTATGAATTTTTAAAGATCGGGTAATTAAATAATTAATTAATATTCGTGAAAATACCTAAAAAATTCACTGTCTCAGAATTGGACAAAATTAGTGTCCACGCGTCCATCTCGTCGCCACGATCCCAACGCACCTGAAATCGTCGATTTTCGACTTCGTATGAGTGAGTTATGCAATTTTAAAGTTCTGGAAATTAATTAAATAATTTAAAAATAAAATAAAAAATACCCTCAGCCCGTTGACCGCGAAACACTGTTCACCGCCGAACTTTGACCGCGATTTGCCGCTGCTTCAGGCCACCTGACGCCACGGGACCACCGCCAACGTCTTCGTCTTGGCGAGACGCACCACCACCAGAAAGAGCCGCCCCTAAAGCTTCTCCGATCATCGGGAAATCGCCTAGAACGGATTTCGCCTCGCGGGTCCCACAGGCAGCCTCACACCTCCAAACTGCCTGAAATTTGGCGAGCACCTCCACCTCACGTAGACGAAGAACTTCCGTGTTCGTGACTTCGTCTAATTCTTCCTCGATTCACGGGAATTTCTTAATTTACGTTTTGAGCTTCTGAATTTCGAAAACAGCGAGCTTTAAGACGAGATTCCGGCGAATCCGAGCGCTGTTTGACGAAACCGAGGACACCATTAGCTTCGTATCGTCGAGACCTTCGAGTGGACATATAATTTGCTATGTTTTGAAGAAATTTTATTTTTTTATGAATTTTAGAGGAAGAGGGAGCCGTCATGAAAATTGAGAAAAATGATGGAAAAGAGAAGTGGCTGCTGTGCATTTCGAATTTCAGCCCTAAATCTCAGAAAAAAGATAATATATACCATGGGTTTAATTTTGGTTTGGGCCCAAATATCATTACATGCCCAATTACTCAATTTTCAACTGTTTTCTTCAATTCAGAAATTCTTATAAATACATGCGAATTTAAAAATTAATAAATTTTTAAACATAATTATTTCAGGTCATTACGAACCCAACGAACCTGATTTCGTAATTTTCCGATTCCGTATGAATTTATTATAAATTTCCGAAGTCTGAAAATAGGCTGTATTTCCACTGTAAAAATTACACAGGCCACAAAATAATTCCAAAAATTATAAATTTTATAATTTTACCTTAATTTAATATTAAGAATCCATAGAAACTGGTTTCGTCGAATTCGGAGTTCGTTTGCAAAAATTCTATTTTTCAGGTGTATATTTTAATATTTAAATATACCAAAAATAGTGGAATTTTTCCGAAACTCAAAAATATAAGTTCTTATAGTCATTTTTATATGTAAACAACATTCTAAAACCAATGGAGATGGTTTCGGGTCCTAATTCCTTATTCTGCAAAATGTAGCATTTTGGCCCTTATAAATTTCATAGCGACCTTTCTAAATATTGAATTTGCCATAACTTTTGATTTCCGTTATGAAATTTCAATTTTTCGGATTCGTTGGAAAGATATTTTTAAATAGATTCTAATATTTTTGGTTTCACTAAAATCCGTTAAATTTTGCATCCTGTATGGTCAGTCAAAGTTCAAGTTTGACTTTTCAAACTACCGCTCTATTTCTAACTCTTTTGTTAATTAAAATTAAATCATTCATTCTAACTTCGATTTAAATCAAATTTGTGATCATTATTATTTAAATAAATTATTTTATATTGTCAAAATTCATTAAAATTTCCTAAAATAAAATTTTTAAATTGGTCCTGATTTTGCGGGTTGTTACAATCGCCCCCACTTAAAAACTTTTCGTCCTCGAAAAGGAACGTAGCTAAAAATTGTAAAATTAACTATCTTAATTTTAAATTTTAGCGGTTAATTATCTTTTCAAAATATATACAACTTTATATATATATAAATCATATTTCAAAGAATAGGTTATAAATATCAAAAATACGTTAATTATAAATTCGTAACTCTGAACTCGTTCTAGGGCATTACTAACCCCATCTCTAACGAGTTTACCCATTCTAGGATACTGCTGATCCTATCTCTAATGAGTATTCTTATTGGACATTACTAATCCAATCTCTGATGAGTCTTTTGTTCAGTTCTAACGAGTTGTACCCCAAAGATTTGAGCTAACCAGAGCTCTGATACCAACTGTAAAGACCCGCAAATTCCCACCCTTCGAATCGACCATAAACCACACAGGTCTGACCCAAAAAGTGAAAATCTACGAATACTTTAACTTTGGGCATACAACATATTAAAACAACAACAGAAGACTTTTATAACATATCATCATATAATGTTACATCAGAGTACAGAATATACAAATCAGAGTACATTGGAATAAAATTACAGCGGAAGATAAATACAAAAAAAAAAAAGTAATATACTGCAACGGAAGAACACAGCGGAAGACTCTCTATCTCTATTCTCTGGACACAGCTTTAAGCTTCAACCCAGAATCCTGCTTAATATATCTGCAAAAATAGCTACTCGACTGCCCGTGTGGAAAATATGGGCACCCGAGTTTGCCAGTGGACAAACTACAGGTCAGTCATGGGACTGGTGTGAGAATTCTAGTTAACCTATATAATATAATAAGGCTAATCACAGGACCACGCCACTTTCGCGGAACGGGCTTTCTCCTATGGATTGCCAGTGCATGACTAAAGTAAATCGTCAAAATAACGCAATGCTTTTTAGAAAAATGAAACCATTATAAGACCCAAGTCCCATCACACAATGCAACGCAAACCGGAGGATAGGGTTTTACCTTATAATGATCAAAAAATGCTTGATACGATAAACACGGTATTATATAATAATAGTGTGCAACCAATTTGAAATACATCAAAGTAAATGTATTAATCCTAGACGGCATGAGTGCCCCATCCAACTATGTCGCCATATATAGGTATACAATCAAAACCGCGTGATGTCGTATTGGAAATTTGGGTTTCCATCTGAGTCAAGGCTAGGGAGGAGATCCTTACCGATTCGAGACACTCTAGCAATGCCCCAGGATTGGTACTCTGTCCAACCCTTGGATCCTGCAGGGCCGGTCCACACTTGCTTTTGTGGATTGGTTATGCCTGAACACACGCTTCCCGGTCCTTTTGGACCTATACTACGGCCAGTAGCGACCGCATAAACCGAGGCCTCGAACAATCCAACAACCACAATGAATTAATGCCAGCGCTGGTAGGTCCCTGGCACCACTCTAGCTAGAAAGAAACGTGCGCACTCCCTGCGTTCCCTTCTCCTGTTTTAGACTCTACCGGGCTGTGAGGCTCGTGAGGTCACGTAACACAAAGCTATGCCTAAATAGACTATGCTTTGATCATCCCACAAGGCTCTCCTTTGCAACAATAAGCCTTGATCAAGTGCAACTTGGCATACCACATCAACAACTCATATCATGCGATCGGTAATTATTTAACATACAAAAGGGTGTTAAGCAAGAGAATAAATCCTCCGCCACCATGCATTTATATATTAAATAAAAACCGATTTAATTACATGAAATAAATTTCAATGTCAGGCATGCTATCCATTTACAAGTCCGTTCTGGGTCTGAACGTAACAACGTATCCGTCGATCTCCAGTACGTCTGGAAGATCATCACTTTTTACCTTGCCTTGGGGGATCAGTCCCAATTCAAGATATCAGTCACCATCAACCAAACGATGTGAAGCTCTCCGGTCTTCAGTCACCGTATTCATCTTTGACTCTCGATCGTCGTGATGATTATTCAGAATGGGTTAGACCCGGTCTTTCTGAATAACTCGCGTATTTGTAATTAAAACCAACCATACGCCACATTCCAACTTTGAATATCCTTTTAAATAAAAATTATTATTTATGTTAAAAGGTTCTCATTAATTTTATCAAAGATAAAATTAATTAAATTTTTAATCTTTCTAAAAAGATTTATTAATATTCCAATTTTGATTTAATTTATAAAATAGATTTATAAATTTCAAATAGTAATTTCAATGTAAATTGGATTAAAGGATAAATGTTATTTAAACATCGTCCACTACAAATCCAATCTACATACCAATCACCAAACATAATTGTTAAAATCTAATGATCTTAAATAAAAGATTTATCCTAAAAATATTAATTCATTACTATATATAAAAAAAAACATATTTTAAAATAATCAATAAAATATTCTATATATAAAAGATTCTAAATGTAAAATATTCTTTATAATACAAAATCTTTTATTTTACAAAAGTCCTTTTATTATAAAAAAAATTCTTTATTTAAAAAGAAATTCTGCATTGGAATGCGACTCAACCATGTACCATATAATTTGGGTCATATGGGTTTCATACATTTCATGTATAGGGTAATAACAGGAAATAATCCTCAATCCATCCATTAACAACCAGAGTGACAATGTCAACTGTGTGAGCATTAAAATAAAACAATAACGCTCATCGCAGCCTGTCGATCAATCGATAGACATATAATTAAACATTGGGATTTGTGTCAGTCAAGTATCGTCCCAATACCCGTGTGGGGTTTTCAACCAACAAACAAATAATAAATTATTTGTGCACTTGGGCGATGTGTAAAAATAATCGTCCCAATCACATAAACAAGTCGGATGACTTGTAAATGGAAGTGTAATATTCAATGTTGAATATACTAACATCACATTTAACACATCAAAATACAACATCACAGGCAAATATTTCAATACTCTTTATTATGAGCATATGACAATAAAAATCGTGACTTTTATTTATTTACCAAAAATGCATATTTTTGGTCTCATTCATTTTAATGACAAAATGAATATCTGACTTCATTATTTTTATTGTATAAAAATATACGTCCTTAATTCATTCTTTTTAATGTATGAAAACATACATTTTAAATCCATTCTTTCTCTCAACATAAACAAATGTGATGATTTTGTTTCTTAACTTCTAATGCAAAAAAATGAGAATTTTGTCTAATCTTTTTCAATGAATAAAGATGTCTATTTTACTTCATTCATTTTAATGTGCCAAAAATGTCCATTTTGTCTAATCCACTTTTAATATACAAAAATGAGTATTTTGTTTTAATCTCTTTTCTTATGCATAAAAATTTTTTTTGTTTATTTTTAATTTGTTCTTTTTTTTTATGACACCAAGTGTTCATTTCTAATTAATCCCTTTTTAATGACACAAAATGTTCATTTTCTAATTTTGACATGTTAACTCAAAATGACAATTTAAATTCACTAATCAAGTCTTGACAAGAATGTTGTTCTTTTTCATTTACAATAGAAAATGAAAATAAAAAGAATTCACATGTCTTGTTCTTTTATTTACCATAGAAATACCAATAAAATGATCAACATATTCTGGTCTTTTCATTTACAAAAGAAGTTGTAAATAAAGTGGTCCTCATATTTTTACTCTTTTCATTTACAATAGGAGATGTAAATAAATGATTCTCATGTTCCTGTTCTTTTTATTTTCTATCGCACCAAAAATGTCGATAGAAATGAATCACTAACATTGTCTATTTTTATCGCACCAAGAATGTCGATAAAAATGAATCACTAACATTGTCTATTTTTATCGCACCAAGAATGTCGATAAAAATGAATCACTAACATTGTCTATTTTTATCGCACCAAGAATGTCGATAAAAATGAATCACTAACATTGTCTATTTTTATCGCACCAAGAATGTCGATAAAAATGACAACATTAACCATTCTATTTTCACCGCGTTCAAAATGACGATAAAATATTCAACATTAACAATTCTATTTTTACCGCATTCAAAATGACAATAAAATATTCAACATTAACAATTCTATTTTTACCGCATTCAAAATGACGATAAAATATTCAACATTAACAATTCTATTTTTACCGCATTCAAAGTGACGATAAAATATTCAACATTAACAATTCTATTTTTACCTACTATAGAAAATGTAAATAAATATATCTCTAAATTCTATTCTTTTTATTTACATAACTGATTAACATGTTTTACTCTTTTTCTTTTACAAAGAAAATGAAAATAAAATGATTTACATGTTTTACTCTTTCTCTTTTACAAAGAAAATGTAAACAAAATGATTTACATGTTTTACTCTTTCTCTTTTACAAAGAAAATGTAAACAAAAACCGTTCACACATTATGTTCTCCTTTGGTTTCCATATAAAATGTAAACAATGTGATTTACCCATTATGTTCTCTTTTGTTTTACATATAAATGTAAATAAAAACAATTCACAAATTATGTTCTCTTTTGGTTTACATAGAAAAATGATTTTTCTTTATATTTCTGTTCATTTATTTACAAAAGCAATGTAAACAAAATGACTAACAAAACTTTATTTCTTTTCTTTTCACCATATAAACATCAATAATGTGAATAACATATTTTTGGTCTTATCATTTACAAAGGAAGGTGTAAAAAAAAAAGGATTAACCTATTTTGTAATGTAAAAATATGACCTTTTCTATTTTACAATGTAAAAATGATAACTCCTCTATTTTAAATGTAAAAAGATCATCTTCTTATTTTCATCGTCAAAATTACATCTTTGTGTTTTCAATATAAAAAGATTGTCTTTTTATTTTAAACATAAAAATATTGTCTCCTTATTTTCAACATAAAAAGATTTAGCCTTTTTTATTATAATCAAAAAACAAAGTTGTAATTTTTGTAACCAAAATCAAAGTTGTAATCTTTGCAAACCAAATCAAAGTTGTAATCTTTGTTAACGAAATCAAAGTTTAAATTTTTATAAAGTTTTAATCTTTATAAATAAAAATAAAAGATTTCATGTTTTATAAATAAAACAAAGATTCATTTTATACAAACAAAAACAAAGATTCATTTTAAAGATCGAATCTTTATTAATGTTATTCATTTCAAAATAAAAATCAAAACTTTGATTTGTAAATCATGATAAAAGATTAAAATTTTATCTATAAATCAAAACAAAAGAGAAAAAAAAATTTATTCTTTTCATTTACCATAGAAAATGTAAATAGAAACGTATTTTCTAAATTTGTCCTTTTATTTACAAAAGAAATGTAAATAAAAACTTGCTTTCTAAATGTGTTCATTTATTTACAAAGAAATGTAAATAAAAACTTGTTCTTTTATATTTGTTCTTTTATTAATAACAGAAATGTAAATAAAAACTCTCTTTTTTTTAAGGACAAAAAGTAATTCATTTGTGTACATGTTCTAAAAATAAAAGAGGATTTTATTTGTTTTACAAGTTCTAATCCAATCTTAACATATATATATATATATATATATATATATATATATATATATATATATATATATATATACTGAATAAAATATGTTATGATCTCATTTTAGATCCCATTTCTCCAACCGCAAATAAGATATATATAAATCCAAGCGGATTTGCAAATAATGTACAACAATCATTCAACAAACAACAATTATCACTCCAAACAACACCCAACATTTCAGGTCAGAATTAAACGATCAAACAATTATTTTTAATGCAAGAAAATAATTTATAATTAATTAAACAAAAAAAATTAGAATCCTCACATTGAATTTTTGGCCAAAATTTTACTGTCTCATTTTCAGCTGCGGTCTGCGCCATCGCGAAGCTCTTAATTTTGTGATTCTAACGCAATTTACGGTTCGCCAAACGGACCTCGTATGAAAGAGTTATGAATTTTTAAAGATCGGGTAATTAAATAATTAATTAATATTCGTGAAAATACCTAAAAATTTCACTGTCTCAGAATTGGACAAAATTATTGTCCACGCGTCCATCTCGTCGCCACGATCCCAACGCACCTGAAATCGTCGATTTTCGACTTCGTATGAGTGAGTTATGCAATTTTAAAGTTCTGGAAATTAATTAAATAATTTAGAAATAAAATAGAAAATGCCCTCAGCCCGTTGACCGCGAAACACTGTTCACCGCCGAACTTTGACCGCGATTTGCCGCTGCTTCAGGCCTCCTGACGCCACGGGACCAACGCCAACGTCTTCGTCTTGGCGAGACGCACCACCACCAGAAAGAGCCGCCCCTAAAGCTTCTCCGATCATCGGGAAATCGCCTAGAACGGATTTCGCCTCGCGGGTCCCACAGGCCGCCTCACACCTCCAAACTGCCTGAAATTTGGCGAGCACCTCCACCTCACGTAGACGAAGAACTTCCGTGTTCGTGACTTCGTCTAATTCTTCCTCGATTTACGGGAATTTCTTGATTTACGTTTTGAGCTTCTGAATTTCGAAAACAGCGAGCTTTAAGACGAGATTCCGGCGAATCCGAGCGCTGTTTGACGAAACCGAGGACACCATTAGCTTCGTATCGTCGAGACCTTTGAGTGGACATATAATTTGCTATGTTTTGAAGAAATTTTATTTTTTTATGAATTTTAGAGGAAGAGGGAGCCGCCATGAAAATTGAGAAAAATGATGGAAAAGAGAAGTGGCTGCTGTGCATTTCGAATTTCAGCCCTAAATCTCAGAAAAAAGTTAATATATACCATGGGTTTAATTTTGGTTTGGGCCCAAATATCATTACGTGCCCAATTACTCAATTTTCAACTGTTTTCTTCAATTCAGAAATTCTTATAAATACATGCGAATTTCAAAATTAATAAATTTTTAAACATAATTATTTCAGGTCATTACGAACCCAACGAACCTGATTTCGTAATTTTCCGATTCCGTATGAATTTATTATAAATTTCCGAAGTCTGAAAATAGGCTGTATTTCCACTGTAAAAATTATACAGGCCACAAAATAATTCCAAAAATTATAAATTTTATAATTTTACCTTAATTTAATATTACGAATCCATAGAAACTGGTTTCGTCGAATTCGGAGTTCGTTTGCAAAAATTCTATTTTTCAGGTGTATATTTTAATATTTAAAAATACCAAAAATAGTGGAATTTTTCCGAAACTCAAAAATATAAGTTCTTATAGTCATTTTTATATGTAAACAACATTCTAAAACCAATGGAGATGGTTTCGGGTCCTAATTCCTTATTCTGCAAAATGTAGCATTTTGGCCCTTATAAATTTCATAGCGACCTTTCTAAATATTGAATTTGCCATAACTTTTGATTTCCGTTATGAAATTTCAATTTTTCGGATTCGTTGGAAAGATATTTTTAAATAGATTCTAATATTTTTGGTTTCACTAAAATCCGTTAAATTTTGCATCCTGTACGGTCAGTCAAAGTTCAAGTTTGACTTTTCAAACTACCGCGCTATTTCTAACTCTTTTGTTAATTAAAATTAAATCATTCATTCTAACTTCGATTTAAATCAAATTTGTGATCATTATTATTTAAATAAATTATTTTATATTGTCAAAATTCATTAAAATTTCCTAAAATAAAATTTTTAAATTGGTCCTGATTTTGCGGGTTGTTACACAACACATGAATGGTTTCAACACATGAATATTCCCAACACATGAGTAATGTCAACACATGACTATTTTGTTTATTCAACACATGAATATAATTTATTTTCTAAATTGGAATGAGACCCACTCAATTACCATATATTGCTAATTATATGGATTCCATACAACACATGTATATAATAGCAACGATAAATAATGAATCATCATCCAGAGTGCACCACACAACTGCATAAGCATTAAATATAACTAATTAACGCTTACACAGTCTGTCAATCAAACGATCGACATACCACTAAACAATTGGGATTAGTATATGTCAAATATCATCCCAACACCCATGTGTGGTTTCAATCCACAAACACTGAATATTATTTGTGCGGTTGGGCAACGTGTAAAATTTATCGTCCCAATCAATATCCTTCAAATAGGTTTACATAAACAAATCGTTCGATTTGTAAATGAATATTTATTTATTCACATTCACGTTAAAAATTATATTTTTAATTATATAATATTTATTTCAACACATGAGTATATATTTTCCATTCATTCCACATCACAATCAATTTTCACAACACACAAAATCAAACAAGTCGTCCATGGTCTGTGGACGACGGGTGTCGGGTGCTGCTAAGCACCGTCTGCATCCTAGTATATAATTTTAACTAGAAAACAAGAATTAAAGTGAGAAGTTCTCACCAAGAGCTAAACCAAACACCATGACTCTTCATATGTAGAAAATCTTCGCCGTGTTTCCAACGAGATCTGTTCAACACCGTTTGTGTTAAAAATTATAGTTTTAACCACGCTACTTCCTATATAAAGATTATATTTTTATATCGTTGCTTCGTATATAAAAAATCATATTTTTCTCTCGCCATTCTCTATATAAAAATCACATTTTTATATATAAAGATCGTATTTTTATATCTCTACTACATATGTAAAAATCACTCCTTTAAACCGCTACTTCCATGATAAAAATTATATTTTTATCTTGCTAGTAATATAATAAAAATTATATTTTTACTTCTCTACATACATAGAAATTATATTTTTAATCTTTCTATAATATAAAAATCATATTTTTAATCTTTCTATAATATAAAAATCATATTTTTAACATCGCTATATATAATTAAAAATCACTTCTTTTTCTGTTATACATATAAATAAAGATCAAATCTTTATATGTAAAAATCACATTTTTATACCACTACTACATATATAAAAATCGGATTTTTACCTCGCTTTCTCATACACAAAAATCGGATTTTTATTTCAAAGCAACACATAAAAAAAATCGGATTTTTATTCTGGCTAAAGATCATATTTTTATTCAAAGAATTTTCATATAAAGATCAAATTTTTAATTACATGAAGAAATAAAACAAAAATAAAAGCTCACCAGCCAAATCGGAGGTGGTAGATGGCAGTGTCGGAGTCGTGGGTGCCGGACAGTTGATGACAGGGCCCACATTGGATGGAGCAACGGTGTCAAAGGGGGTTTGGGCTGTTTTGGGGTGGATTGGGGTTTAGAGGGAGGGAGGAGTGAAAGGGGAGGTCGGATGCGAGAGGGGGGGGTGCCGTAGGGGGTATGGCTGCGGCGCCAGGAACGGCGATGGGGACAGGCGGTGACTGGAGGCGTTGTTTGTGGTGTTGTGGGCTCGGGGTTCTCAGCGGGGCAAGGAGGAGAAGGGAAGGGCGGCGCCTGTCTGGGGAGGTGGTGGCCGACCTGCGATGGCGGAGACAGGCCTTGGGGTGCGGTAGATCTCGTTTTCTTTTTTTTTCTTTTTTATTTCACTGTGATCTGAACGAACGGGGGGAATGGGAAAGAGAAGGTAATGGGTTGATTTTTATTATTTTATTTATTTATTTATCTCTATAGAAAGTACACCTTTCATTGAACCCCAAATCGAACCCACCGACTATCGTCCATAGCACATTACCCCCATTCCGAACACAACGAGATATGTTTCGTAAGCCAATTCAGTCGTTTCGATCAGTTTCCGTTTAAATCAAACTTTAAATCTATATATTCTAATTTAAACATATTTTTCAATTTACTGGGACCACATACGAACTCTAAAAATTACCGAAAAATATTTTCTAGCTTCTATTGACAATACGGTCCTAACAAAACTAATTTCGTCAAATTCTGAGGCCGTTTGAAAAATGGCTATTTTTTGGTCGATCGAAATTGACTGAAACTTTTAAAACACGTTTTACTTTGCCACGCTCACATATTGATTCAAAAAATTATGAATTTTGGAGTCTAGAAATAATTTGACATCCCGCATCCAACAAAAGTGGTCTCGTTGAAAACCGAGGTCATTTGCAAAACTTCCATTTTCAAGGGCCAGAATTCCATAGCGACTATTCTGAATTTTCAACTGGACGTAACTTTTGATTTCCGCTATGAAATTTCAATTTTTCGGATTCGTTGGAAAGATATTCTCAATTAGATTCTAATATTTTTGGTTTCGCTAAAATCCGGTTTGTTTTGAATCCTATACATTCATTTGAACTTTGAAATCGAATTTTCAAACTACCGCGCCATTTCCAATTCCTTTTATAATTAAAAATAAATATTTATATTCTAACGTCGATCTTTATAAATATAGACTTCTATTTCTATTCAAAATAAATTTCTCGTTGTTATTATTTAAAATAATTCATTTTAAATATTCAAAATTCATTAAATTGCCAAAATAAAAATTTTAAATTGGCTCAGAATTTCCGGGTTGTTACAATCTCCCTCACTTAAAACTTTTCGTCCACGAAAAGGAACGAAGATGAAAGTTGTTTAACTAATCAACTCAACTTTCATTATTCTCATTACGGCTTAAGTTCTTCAACTTTTCAGTTTCTAAGAACTTTTCAAATTTTTCAAAAATTTGGCTAACACCCTAAATTTTCAAAAAATTTCTCCATAACCTCCCCTGGACCGGGAGCTTCGGGATATCTCAAATAGCCTCCCATGGCCCTAACCAATCCAAAAGAAAAAAAAAGCCAAGTGGCTAGCCAATCGGCTCATAAAACCATCAAATTCCCAAGAAATACAATAAACATGTACCCATTTGTCGGGCAAACAATTTTATTCTTCTGCTCTAGCCTCCTTGCTATGACCTATTCAATGGATATACATGTACATATATGCATGCAATTTTAATCATTTTTCAATACAGTTCAATATTCGGTTCCATTAGGCTAAATGGTTCAAAAATTTAATAAATCAAAATAATAATCACACAACACAACCATCAATCTATTAGTGAATTAACGTTTCAAATTCATAATTTTTGATATATATACAGAAAATCATGTTTTTGATGCAAATCTCAACAATAAACCTATCTAGTTTTGGTTCTCACACCAGTCTAATGGAAATATATAAATATCACACCTTCGAAACTCGAACATAAATATTGATGATGTCAGGACAATTATCAGTACCATCTCTGGGCGACCAGAGTATGATTCTATCTCTATCCAATATGTTAAAACTTCGAATATACCTTCATGACGCGTATATGCAAAATCTGTATATACTCGATTGTCCAAATTTAATACAAATAAAATATTCAAACACGTATAAAACGACTTAAATTTCAAAACAAAATTTGTTTTCGTTTTTATTTTTAAAAATATACTCTTCGCACTCATTCTAGGATACTACTGATCCCATCTCTAATGAGTTATTCTTATTGGATATTTCAAATCCAACCTCTGATGAATTCTTTCGTTCGGTTCTAATATGTCTTGTTCTCGAGCTCTGTAAACCAAAGCTCTGATACCAACTTTAACGACCCGAACTTCCCCGTGAAGGAAATCACGAATTGCTTTGTGGACAAGATGAATCAGAACGCAAACAGAAGAACATTTCATTGTTTATTACAACAATTCCACCAGAATACAAGAATATTACAGAGTAAGAATAAATATTACACATTTGATAAATATCAGAGATTTTAATTACATTTAAATACATAGAAGCGGAAAAATAATACAAAACATAACTGAAAGAAATACGCGGATACAGAGCTTTCCGAATATCACTTCAGCTATAAACCAGGATCCTGTGAATATAAATCTGCAAAACCCAACTACTAGCTGCCTGTGTCAAAAATAAGGGCACCCAGAGTTTAGGTTAAAACAATAAACTCCTGGTCAGTCATGTGACTGGTGTGAGAACTAAAACAGTTATTAATCTTTATTTTAAAAGTTAGGTAAATCAAGGGACAACGCCGTATAACACGGAACGAGTTTCCTCCCAAGAATACCAGTGCATAAAACAAACAGCGCAATGCTAAATAAAGAAAAATGAAGCTATTATAAGACCCAGGTCCCATCACACAATGCAACGTAAGCCGGAGGATAGGGTTTTACTTTGTAATAGCCAAAGAATTCTTGATACGCTAAATTTCATCTTTTATTATTACTATAAGTGAAGAAAACAACTTCAAATATAAATGTATCAATCATAGACGGCATAGTATCCCATGCTACTATGTCGCCATACTAGTTCTACAATTAAAACCGCAAAGGTCGTATTGGAAATTGGATTTCCGTCATGAGTCCAGGCAAGGGGCAAGCTTCTCTCCGTTCGAGACACTCTAGCAAATGTCTCAGGACCACACACAACGATCCTTGGAATTGGTTGGGCCGGTCCTCTCTTACTTTTGAGGATTGGCAATCCCTGAACACACGTTTCCTGGTCCTGTCAGACCTATATCCGAGGCGCCTCGCATCCAACAACCACACAGGTAGAAAGTAAATAAATGTCAGGGCTGGTAGGTCACTGACATCACCCATAGCTAGAAAGAAACGTCGTGTTCTCCCAACGGTCCTTAACTCGTTTTTGACTCATACCGAGGTGTGAGGCTCGCGAATTAACGCTATACACAAAGCTATGCTATATAGGCCATGCTTTGATCATCAACCACAAGACTTTTCTTTTCAACAAAAACCTTGATCATCTGCCACTTAGGCATGCCACATAGGCAATTCACTCCATGCGATTGATATCCATCAATATATAATCTCTGAGCTCGTACGTCTCAGAGAAGGCCGTTAAGCAAGAGAATAAATTCTCTGCCGCCAAACAGAGATATATTTAATAGAAATCAATCACAAAGAATAAAATCCAATGTCAGACTCACAGTCCATTTACAAGTTCGTTCTGGGTCTAAACGAAACCGGAGGAACCTTATTCCTCGCATATCCATCGATCTCCAAGTACGTCTGGACGATCACCAACTGATTCCCTCCTCTTGGGTGTACAGCCCGATCAAGATCATCAGTAATCATCCAAACAATGTGAAGACCTCTGGTCTTCAACCACCGTCTTCATCGTCGACTTATCGTCGAATCGGTTATTCAGAATGGGTATAAACCCGGCCTTTCCAAATAACCCGCGTATATAATAAACAAGTGTTACACAAACGCAACATACGCCTTATTCCAATTCAGAATATTCTTCTATTCAAATATTCACATTCTTAGGGAAAGGTTCCCATTAATTTTATCAAAGATAAATCCTTCTAAATTTATTCTTTAATCTTCCTTTGGATATCATTTCAAACCATGTTAAGGTTTTTCAAACTAGTCGAGATTAGCGAACCACACCGAAGTAATTATTTATTTTATTTCCCAATCCCAACCTATTTATCCCATGGAGCAAAATTGGTAATACTTCATATCTAACACCACGGTGTTATAGGTAAATATTAATTACCATTTCACGTTCAAATCTAATTAAAGATTTAACTATCGCTTGGAGCAAAACTGGTGATACTCCATTCTCGATCACTTTAATCTAATTAAAGATTCATTAAAACTCCACTTAGTTTTAATCTTCCCAAAAATCAATATCCTGTCTTTTGCTGGGTTAAAGAACCAATGTCATCTAAAACACGGTTCACGATAAACCCAAGATCACATTCCATTGTTAATCGGGTTAAAGAACAGGTGTTATCCAAAACACCACTCACGATAAACCCAAAAACCAATTTAAATTCAATTCCAATTAAATACTAATTAACTGGACAATTTCAATAAATCTTAATTAAAAGTTTTATTCTTTTCTAAACTGGGTTCAAGTATAGTGTTATTTAAGACACCATTTATGAGAACCCAAAATCCCATTTGATATTAAATACAAGGCTCTGAATAGAAAATATATCGGCTTATATTCAATATCAAATTCTGAAACCAACAAATATCGTATTGGAAATAACGATATAAATATATCTTTCAAATTTCCACAACCATATCTGTATAATCACGAAATCCAACATCGAAATATTCCGAAGAAAATTTCGATTCAAATCTATTCCAATTCATATATTGGAATTTCTGATTATTTTTAAAACCACTTCCAATCCAATTTATTTATTCAAAAATATTGGATTATAATTCCAGTTCATTTCAATAAAAATATATTTTTATCTCTTTTAAATATGGGTTTTTCATCCCAGTTCTTTCCAATTTATATATTATGATTTTACACAAATTACTAATATTTTTAATAATTTTATCAAGGCCCATACAGTCGGTTTTCAACAACGGCCACCGAACTGCACTTACAGCGACCTTTTCCAAATTTGATTTGGACATAATTCCAAATCCATCCATTAGATTTCAAATTTCTAATATTCATTGGAAATCTCTTTTCGATACGAACCCAATGGTTTTGGTTTCAGGAGAATCCGACGGTCGGATCTCCCGCAACGTCAATTCGAAGTGAATGGTCGAAATTCGCGAATTGCCGCGGCACGGCGTGTTCTATTTAGGCCATTTAATATATATATTATATATACTGCATTGATTTCAATTCTAAATGTATTTTATAAATCGTTTTAAATTCGTTGTCAAAACAATTTCAACTTCATATTTAATTTTAAATCAAAATTGAATATTCCATATCATTAATAAATAAATGATAATATTTTCAAAATATTAGATTTTGAAATCACTTCCTTTTCTATATTCATTATTAAAACGAATATAGTCGATATAAATATCGTTCGCGTCAAAATGGCGCAAATCTAATCAACACGGCTTTATATATTTCAATAACTTCGTTATTATATTCAATAAATGAATATTTTCTTCAACACATGAATATATACTTTATTCAACACATGAATATTTATTCATTCTTACTTACAATAAAAATGTGAATTATATTGTATAAATATTTTATTCAACACATGAATATTTTCAACACATGAATGGTTTCAACACATGAATATTCCCAACACATGAGTATTGTCAACACATGACTATTTTGTTTATTTAACACATGAATATAATTTATTTTCTAAATTGGAATGAGACCCACTCAATTACCGTATAATGTTAATTATATGGATTCCATACAATACATGTATATAATAGCAACGATAAATAATGAATCATCATCCAAAGTGCACCACACAACTGCATAAGCATTAAATATAACTAATTAACGCTTACACAGTCTGTCAATCAAACGATCGACCTACCACTAAACAATTGGGATTAGTGTACGTCAAATATCATCCCAACACCCATTTGAGGTTTCAATCCACAAACACTGAATATTATTTGAACGGTTGGGCGACGTGTAAAATTTATCGTCCCAATCAATATCGTTCAAATAGGTGTACATAAACAAATCGTTCGATTTGTAAATGAATATTTATTTATTCACATTCACGTTAAAAATTATATTTTTAACTATATAATATTTATTTCAACACATGAGTATATATTTTCCATTCATTCCACATCACAATCAATTTTCACAACATACAAAATCAAACAAGTCGTCCATGGTCTGTGGACGATGGGTGTCGGGTGCTGCTAAGCACCGTCTGCATCCTAGTATAAAATTTTAACTAGAAAACAAGAATTAAAGTGAGAAGTTCTCATCAAGAGCTAAATCATATGTAGAAAATTGTAACACCCCATGAATTCTATAACATTAAGCTTCACAAATTAAAGTGTAATTAATTCTAAATGAAAGAATTAAGGGAAATGGGTTATTCCATTGCGTTCGTCTCGGAATTCTTCTTGAGATAGAGTCCAAGTTTGCGTGAGTCGGACTCCGTATGAAGGAGTTATGACCTTCGGAAGTTTCAGAATAAAATTTAAAATTCAAACAGCTCAGTTTCAAATTCAAAATTTGAAAAACAGGTTCAAACTGGGCTAGGCGGGAAAATTCCCGCCCAGGGACCAGGTCAACCATAGGGTCGACCTGGTCACCCCAGGTCGACCATAGTGTTGACCTGGGTGTCGACCTGCCAGTCGACCTACCTGGTCGACCTGGCTGGCTGGGTCTGGCTCTGGGTCGAATTTCTATGGCTCGGTGTGTCATTAGGGCTGACATGTCACCTCTTGATTGGCTCTTTGAACTTTGTATGGTCTAGATTCCTCCTGTCTTCATCTGACGGCTCAAAACAATTTAAAAATATATATATACACCCTAAGTCTCAACTAAAATTCACACAAAAAAATAAGATTGGAGTCGTCATGCTGCCAGAGAGGAATTGAGCGTAGCCGTCAAGAGAGAGGAGCTTAGAGACGAATCAAATTTAGGAGAAGACTAAAGCTTAATCAAATTAATCATCGCAACGTTAATCTACCCAAAGGAACGCACCTCAATTTCAAAATTCAGAATCCAGAATTCAAGATTCTGCATTCGTTGTAAGTATAGTGACCTTTCAGAATATGAATAAAACTGTGACGTGATTCGATGTAAATGAAAATAGAATTGTGTTATTGTATGATAATGATATAAATTCTGTGTATTGTAATGATTCTGTTATGACTTGTGTATTGATATTTGTGGCCTAAATTGATTTATGCAAGCCTATTGGACAATTGTATATGAAAATAATGGCACTTGCAAGTTTGTGGCAAAAACTAGAATTTGATCCCTTTATGTTTATGTCGATAGCATGTACTACATACATTCCCTAAGTCTAAGTTAAAGCTTATGTAAACATGTTCTAGGTTTGAGACCTTTTATGCCTACATGACCCAAAACCTATGAACACATTCTTATGTATATTTGCAAGTATAATTGGATCTATGTTAAGAACTGTTTGGTTACATAAACTATGCAAGTTTCATGTTGAAATAGGCTATATAATTAGTTGTTAAAAATTGGACATTTTGGTGATTATACAACATGTTAGTTTTGTTGTTGACATTATGCCAAGTTAAACATGTTTAAACCCAAGTTTGTATAAGCCTAAACTATGCCATTTTATATAACACCTACTTAGTTATACTCTGATTTGAATGCAAGTTCACATGACCCATAATTTATGTTAGTTGAATCGCTAAATTGCAAGTTCATGCGCCACACACCTTTATGTATTGTGAAATATTACATTTTCTTGATTTCCCCTTTTTCTCACGTTTAAAAAGTTTGGCTGAATTGTGTTGAGCCCAACATTTGTTATAATGTTGCGAACGTACAAACGGGGGTAATAACGTTGGGTGTAAAACATGAAAAATATATGTTGGCATGGTTGGCACATGCCAACGACAATGACATTTAAGCGGTATGAATTGTTATACCCAAGAATAAAGGACATGACATTTACATATAATTGAGAAGTGATAAAATATGTAAATTTAGAAAACACGGTATGCTTAACCCGAGGTTGGATTGAGTTGTGACGTAAACTTACCCGGACCCGCCCAGCTGTCCTGTAGTCACAACAATACCTATCCAATGTGGTTGGTTAAGCATTGAGCCCAATAAGGACCCAAGGTTAGACTGAGCTACGGTGTAAACCTGCCCAGAACCGACCGGCACATCCAGTAACCGTAGCAATATCTGTCTAATGTGAGTGGTCAGGTGCTTTAAGAGGTTAAGGACAGATGTTAGGGTTAAGTCAACTAAAAACACTTAACCAAATTCAACATGTTAACAAGAATTGATGGGTGAGGTTAGGTAAATACAGACACTTAACCCCTTAACATGTTTGACTAGAAAACCCTAGTAACGAGGGACCCGTTTCAGCAGTAACCCAAGTTAGGTATCATGGTACCCTGAAACTAGGCAGGGTGGGGCACGATTATTGGGCTGATTGTAAGCGGTCAAAACGACGGCGGTAGGTGCACAGTTTAGGTCCTAACGGGGTGCGGGCATGCACACACTCCGGAGCAGACAAACAGGGCACTAGGGCACCAGTAGTATAACCTATATATTCTACGGTTTGTGTCGGGGCCGCCACCATGGGTCTTGATACACCCCATGGTGGGACCAGCATAGGTATCTACAGTTCTTGGGGGCCGTATGACACATATGTTTATGCGAGTAGGAGTCGATCTTTAGAAACAGAATCACTTCACCCTCAGTATAGGGTGCATCTTTAGAAAATGGGGATCACTACACCCTCAGCATGGGGTGCCAGTTAGAATAAGTTCAAGTAGGTGCAGAGATATAGTGTGGGTGCGATAGTACATTCGATTCTAAACTACACTTCCTTAGCTTGTGATACTTTACTGTTTTCAGCTATATCTATCATGCCCTTTTTCCTATTAACATACTGAAGAGTTACTAGACTTACTCAGGCTTTATGTCTGACTCTATTTTCTGTTCGTCTTCTTTTCTTTCGCCCCCCCCAGGTCCGCAGGGAGGAAACAACCCAGCTTAATCAGACTCTTTGCAAGCTTCAAGACCATAGATGTATGGTTTGGATCTCTTTTGCTTGGACTGTGGCTTTGGATATCACTATGGGGATTTTTGTTACTTTTTATGCTTCTTTAATAAGCAAGATAGTAATGAGGTTGTAATGTTGGAAGTATTTTGAGACAATTATGGAAATGTTTTGTTTGAACACGTATTGATGAAATAAAAGTCTGTTTGGTTTCCGCTGTTTAAAAATATGTGTATTTATATCTGTCTTGTGTTTACCTATGACTTTTACTTATAAACCTCCACCAAAGTTAAGGCATTCCCTTTGTGAGTGACCTTAACGGAGGTGGGGTGTTTCACTTGGTATCAGAGCATAGGTTTACCAGATAAGATAAAAGTTTTTGAAATTGTTTTCAAAAGAAAGTTTAAAGAAGCATTTTTTCAAAAAAAAAAAGTATTATATTTTAAAAGGCATAATCCCCCAAAGCCATATGCACTATCTCTCTCTATCCTTCGTTTTGAATCTTTCCTTTCTGTTTCAGCATGTCTGGGGACCTTACTCCCCAGCTACAGATGCTTTTACTCCTCCTCCTCCTCTACGTGAACCAGAAAACGGAAGAATCGCCGAAAAAGAAGACGGATAAGAGTCAAGGAGGAAACGACCACAACAATAATAACAAGACACGTGAGAAAAGGAAATGTTATTTCTGTGGAATTGTTGGACATGTGGTAAACAACTGCAGAAAGAGGAAGAGGAAGATGAGTGCTACTTGCTTCCATTGCGGTGAGGCTGGACACATGGCTAAGGACTGCCCTAAGAAGCAAGGGCAAGGCCCGCAAGCAGGACCTTCTGGGGGTACCTCTTTAACTTCTTCTCCTAGATGCTTTGTTTTATCCTGCTTATCTTCTCAATTCTATCTTGAGAACTTTAGGTAGAAATATTTCTGTAGAAAGCTTAGTTTATCTGTATGATCATCCAGTTCGCCCTCTCTTTGATTTTGGTGCATCACACTCCTTTATTTCATCTGCTTTAGTAGAATCTCTGCATCTAGACACTAGTATGATAGAGGATCCCTTAGTAGTTTCAAATCCAATTGGGGGCTCCGCTTACTTGTCAATGGTTTGTTTGGGTTTGAAAATCTCTATTCTCAGCATTGAGTTTAGTTGTAATGCCTTTGTCTTGGGCTTCTCGGGATATTGTTTGATCTTAGGCATGGACTGGTTATCCAGTAATGGTGCCATTCTTGATTGTGAGAAAAGAGTAGTTAGACTCTTGACTCGGCTTGGTAACACTCTAGAAATTTCTTGTAATCCCTTGAATGTTGTTATGCTTAGTTATCTAGAGTCGCTTGATGCTTCGGATGAGAATTTGCAGTTAGTTAGAGTAGTCCGGGAATATCCGGATGTCTTTAAGGAGGTGAAGGCCTTACCTCCGAGGCGGGAAATAGACTTCCGCATATATCTTGTGGATAATGCAAAGCCTGTAGCTTTACCTGTCAGATACATGGCTCCAAAGGAGAGAAAGGAGCTCAGTAAGTAGGTTAAAGAACTTCTCGGAAAGGGGTTCATTAGATGGAGCATTTCGGAATGGGGTGCTCCAATGGTGTTCGCTTCCAAAGTAGATGGTTCGCTTCGCCTTTGCGTCGACTATAGGGAGTTAAACAAATTGTCCAAGAAAAATAGGCACCCTCTTCCCCGAATCGACGATTTGTTTGATCAGCTTGTAGGTGCGTCGGTCTTCTCCCAACTTGATCTGGCAACTGGGTTCCATCAGCTAAGAGTAGCTGAAGACAGCATTGATAAAACGACGTTCAGAACCCCAGACGGTTTCTTCGAGTGGCTTGTTGAGACGATCCCAAACCCCGTACTGACGGTGGCAAGGGTAATCCGTGGGATATACCACAGAAACAGATAATAGCAGAACAGAAATAAATAAATACACCAGATAATGAACAATAGAATATAATGGATAAAAGTAATCATCAGAGTTACACAGTATACATGATCATACTTAGTACAAATACAGTTCAACTATACATATATGTCTATAGCGGAAACAAACATAATGTATAATAGGAGCTGAACAACATAAAAAGAGATAAATGATAGAATCCATCTTCAGCTCCAGCTATCCAGAAAGAACCAGCTAAACCTGAATACAAGGTTGCCCGTGTAGAAAAAGGGGCACCCGAGTTTGAAAGTGAACAAACTACGAGTCAGTCATGGGACTGGTATGAGAAATCTACTCAACACATTTATAATATGGCTAATCACAGGACCACACCACTTTCGTGGAACGGGTTTACTCCATCGGATCACCAGTGCTTTGAAAACAAATCATTCTTTGAAACAACACTATGCTTTTTATAAAAATGAAGCCATTATAAGACTCAGTTCCCATCACACAATCCAACGCAAAACGGAGGATAGAGTTTTTACATTATAACGGCCAAAATATGCTTGGTACGAATAAAACAAAGGCATTTGATATTATTGCTAGTTTATATGTTTTGAAAACAATTTCGATTCATAACTATCAATCATAGACGGCATTAATGCCCCATACCACTATGTCGCCATATATAGGTATACAATCAAAATCGCACTGTCACGTATTTGGAAATTGGATTTCCGTCATGAACCAAGGCAAAAGATAGTCCTTACCGAATTCGAGACTGCCTAGCCCGAGTCTCAGGATCAGAACGCATCGACCCTTGGATCGTCAGGGCCAGTCCACCGATGTGGATTATTATGCCTAAACAATACGTTTCCCCGCCCTTTGGGGCGTAAACGAGCCAACGAATGACTCCATCGAACCCGGATCGTCTGATCAAACCGAGGCGCCTCGCAACAGCAACAACCAAACAGGTGAAAAGTATATAAATGTCAGGGCTGGTAGGTCACTGACACCACCCTAGCTAGGAAGAAACGCATGCCCTCCCTGAGGTCCTTCTTCCGTTTCTGGTTCATACCGGGGTGTGAGGCTCGCGATTTCACGTTATACACAAAGCTACGCCACACAGGCGGTGCTTTGATCATCGCCACAAGACTTTGCTTTTCAACAGAAGCCCTTATCAACTCATCTTAGCATGCCACACAGGCAATTCACACTGTGCGACTGATGGCTATCAATCACACAGAATAATTTCCAATGTCAAACACACTGTCCATTTGCTAGTCCGTTCTGGGTCTGAACGAAACCGGAGGCACTAGATACCTCGCAAACCCTTCGATCACCACGTACGTCTGGACGATCACCACTCATTATCCATATTTCGGGATGCCTCCCAATCAAGACCTCGGTTACCATCCAAACAAGGTGAATATCTTCGGTCTTCGACCACCGTCTTCATCTTCGATTTCTTATCGTCCATTCAGTTATTCAGAATGGGATAAACCCGGTCTTTCTGAGCAACTCGCGTATATAATAAACAAGTGCAACACTAACATATACACGCATCATTTCAATTCATTAGTCACTAACCGTCAATCAGTAAGAGAATGATTTCCCGAATATTAACCCCGAAGGCCGAAACCAACATCAGATCAACACCCAGGAAACCATTTGACTTAGCCAACCTTCAGTTAATTTCTAAATCACATCCATATCGTTTATAATATTTTATAATGATTTATCGCCATTTTTTTTATTTTAAAATAGCCATTTTATTCAAAACGACGCTTCAGGCCATAACGTGACCGTGGCGCTGTTTTTCTTCAGATTTGATTTACACATATCTTAAAATCTAACCATTGGATCTTCATAAAATTTACATCATTAGAAAGATCATTTCAAAACGAATCCAACGGTTCCAGTTTCGGGAAATCCGACGGTCGGATCTCCCGGTACAATCGTTTGAAGTTTCGATTTCAAAATACGAACTGCAGCGTCGTTATTCGATTAAATATAATTATATATATACATATATATATAATCGATTCTGGCGCTGTTTTTCTTCAGATTTGAATTAAACATTCCAGACAATCCAACCGTTGGATTTTTACAAAGTTGGTGCCGTTGGAAAGATTTTTCCAAAGCGAACCCAACGGTTGCGATTTCAAGATAATCCGATGGTCGGATCTCCCGGTATAATCGTTTGAAATCATGGTTTCAAAACACGAACTGCGCGGCCACGTTTCGTTTTAATTTTACTTATTTTTATATATTTATATAAATATAGTTCATTCAACAATTTCAATACCGTTTTTCATTTTAAATATTTCACTAACGCCTTTAAATTTTGGAAAATTTTGCCATAACCTCCTGTAATGGCCCAGATTTTTTGACCATTTAGTTTAATATTTAAAAATGTTTTTATTGTTTTGGAATTTTAAATGGTTTAATTTCAATAATTTTGAATATTTTATTTTATTCCAAAATGATAGAAATTTAGTGGATCTGCAATATAATGTGAATTGGCAGTATAAAAGGATAAATTTTTAATTTAATTTAAGAATTAATGATGATTGATGATTGATCGATAGAATGTCCATCTGGAAATAATATCGTTGTTTGCACACAGACATGTTTTCATTTGATAGTTAAATCACCGACTATCAAAGTTTTTGACCATTTTACGTTGTTAATATGGAGAGACCGGTTGGATTATTATCCAGAGAACCACTCCGTATTGGCATAAGCGTTGCGAATCAAGTATGCTGAATATATTGAAGACGGAGTAAAGTGCAAGGGCTATCCTGTTTACAGAATAGTGCCTTCGGTTTGTCCAGTCCTAGGACAAACATGTATGGAAGAATGTCTGAAAGAGTATATTCAATAGATCGCGTAAGTTGATCTCTTCAAACGTACTTACATTTGGTGGCGGAGGAATTCGTTTCTCTTAGCTTTATACCCGTGGTGTTTTTGGGGAAATCAATTTGTGATTTGGCGAGTATGACGATGTGGCATTCAAAGTGAATGATCTGTCAGAGATAAGCGTGGCCTCTAGCCTCATCAACCGGGAAATGACAAAAATCGGGCAGGCAGCATGGCTATGTGGGTCGCACCCATTAGGATGTATAATCACCTATCTAGAGATATTCCAATTGCTTCTTAAATCTATCGATGCTGCCCCATTCGGGAGACGGTTGCTGATCCCAACCGTTGGTGATATATATTCGATACACTCAAGCGAAATGAGTGCTCGGTCATGTGAGGGCCGGGTTGCAAGATGTTCTTGTTGAACCCAGTGTATTCGCCTCTAGAGATACACTATCGGCAGGTGGTCCCATACCTTGTCAAAGTCGGAATCCAATCTCCAATAAGTGCCCGCGAGTTTGATTTGTATATTATATATGTAGAGCGTGAGATGCAAGCGTTCTACTAGATTTTAATTACTTGTGATTAGACATTATTATAATATCAGATAATATATGATTTCCAAAGTGTTTTGGGTTATCGTAAGGTAAAAACCATTCGTGTTTATGTGTGGATTGGTCTTACGATTATCTTTTCTTTCGAAAGGATTTTGAAAGTTAAACCAAATGATTTGAGTTTACACACACCAGTCCCATGACTGACCCAGAGTTTATTTTGTTTTGTTTTCCCTAAACTCTTGGGTGCCCAAATTTGTACGGGCAGTCAAGTAGTCAGGATTTACAGGTATGCTTGAAGAGCTTGGAGCAGGAGGCTTCAAGATTTTTCTAGCTATTGATTATTCCGTTGTGATGAAAGTGTTGTACTCTGATAATGGTATGATATACATATACTGCTTTGATTTCAAGATATGTTGTCTATTATATTTTATTCGTTCCGCTGTGAGATTCGTGTTACTCTGATGTTGATGTGTTCTTCTTCTTCTTTTGTTCTAATTTTCTATCTTATCTATCCTCACCCTCTAATTTCTTTCTTGGACTATCCGGTAATTTCGACTTTTTATTGTTCGATAGGTGTTGTATATCGGATAACCAAGGTTGTCTTTTCCCGGGTCGTTACAGTTGGTATCAGAGCTGAAGGTTAGGTGATTTACCTTGGCTCTGTGGCGTGACTCAGTAGAGATGGGGTTAGTAATGCCCTAGACTGAGTTTGAGTGTATATATAAGAGTGAACGTATTTGTTATTTTATATAAAATGATTTTATACCGTGGAGATTTATTGGTTGAGTCGTTTATGAGTTCTAGTCGATCAGTTTGATCCACTGTATCGATAGAAGTTTATAAACACTTGAATACGATGGGTCGACACGATATGTTTTGAAAAAAGGGTAAATGAAATAATTTTACCCAAATTATATTTTGATATAAGCAAAGTATAGATATTTGAAATTATTATAGTATATTGAATGTGTTGGTTGTGATTATAATCGAATAAGATTATAAAATGTGAAATGGTTATGAAAATAATAAATCAAAATTCATATAAGTGAAATATATGAAATCAGATGAATTAAATCTGAATTTAAGTTCAGAATTGGAATTAAAATTGCTAAAATTTGAATAAGCGTTGTAAATGGAATTAAATTGAATATATGTGAATTTTAAAATCCTGGGAGATTTTAAATTTGTTACAAGCATTAAAAAAGGGATATTTTGAAATGAATTTCACAATGAAAATGTTTAAAAAAGGGTTTTGAAAGTGCTATAGTATTGAACTCACTTCGATAGCTGGAAAATAAATTCCGATGTTGATCCGGACATCATCGGTGCTCATTTTCGAGTTTGTAAGTGACGGATTACTACCAAAGATTTTGTTTTTGAATTGTTTTGAGAAACCGAGTTGTTTTGATATTCCAAAGGGATATTTGATTTTTGGAAAAGGCAAAGCTATTTGAAACTCCCAGGTAAGATTGTTTGAAATAAACACAAATTAAATAGAAATTTGTGAAAGCAAATTTGAAATTGAATTGAAGCCAGTTCAGTGAAAATTGAGTTGAATTGAAATAGAATGGTATCAAGTAGAATTGGACTAGATTAGAGATAATCTGGGATAGAAATGGATGGTCGAGCAAGAAATTTGAATTGAGATTGGAATTGCAGTTTGATTGAAATTTGGCTTGGTTATAAGCGGATGGTCGTGTTGAAGATAAAAGTGATTGGGAGTTTGATTGGGATGATAGTGGTATATGCTAAATTGATAGCAGAATTGAATGTCGACAAAAAGGTACACATATATATTCATATGAGTTTGATAAGATTTATGAACCTGTTGGGCAAGCCACTTGGCTGTTTGATTTTCTTTTGGGTTGAAGAAGGCCTAGGGAGGCGAGTTGGAGTTTGAGCTATTGACCTGTACAAAGGAGGTGCTGGCGAAATTTTTCAGAAATTTCGAATGTTAGAAAATTTTCAGAATTTTTGAAAATTTTCGTTTATAGAAATAAATTAATAAATTAATTAGAATAGATTGGTTTAGTGAAATCAGAGTAACCAAATAATTTTAACCTAGTTATAAAGTTCATTTTTCTACCTTAGCAATTTCGAGGACGAAATTATTTTAAGGGGGAAAGAATGTAATGGCCCAGATTTTTTGACCATTTAGTTTAATATTTAAAAATGTTTTTATTGTTTTGGAATTTTAAATGGTTTAATTTCAATAATTTTGAATATTTTATTTTATTCCGAAATTATAGAAATTTAGTGGATATGCAATATAATGTGAACTGGCAGTATAAAAGGATAAATTTTTAATTTAATTTAAGAATTAATGATGATTGATGATTGATCGATAGAATTTCCATCTGGAAATAATATCGTTGTTTGCACACAGACATGTTTTCATTTGATAGTTAAATCACCGACTATCAAAGTTTTTGACCATTTTACGTTGTTAATATGGAGAGACCGGTTGGATTATTATCCAGAGAACCACTCCGTATTGGCATAAGCGTTGCGAATCAAGTATGCTGAATATATTGAAGACGGAGTAAAGTGCAAGGGCTATCCTGTTTACAGAATAGTGCCTTCGGTTTGTCCAGTCCTAGGACAAACGTGTATGTAAGAATGTCTGACAGAGTATATTCAATAGATCGCGTAAGTTGATCTCTTCAAACGTACTTACATTTGGTGGCGGAGGAATTCGTTTCTCTTAGCTTTATACCCGTGGTGTTTTTGGGGAAATCAATTTGTGATTTGGCGAGTATGACGATGTGGCATTCAAAGTGAATGATCTGTTAGAGATAAGCGTGGCCTCTAGCCTCATCAACCGGGAAATGACAAAAATCGGGCAGGCAGCATGGCTATGTGGGTCGCACCCATTAGGATGTATAATCACATATCTAGAGATATTCCAATTGCTTCTTAAATCTATCGATGCTGCCCCATTCGGGAGACGGTTGCTGATCCCAACCGTTGGTGATATATATTCGATACACTCAAGCGAAATGAGTGGTCGGTCATGTGAGGGCCGGGTTGCAAGATGTTCTTGTTGAACCCAGTGTATTCGCCTCTAGAGATACACTATCGGCAGGTGGTCCCATACCTTGTCAAAGTCGGAATCCAATCTCCAATAAGTGCCCGCGAGTTTGATTTGTATACTATATATGTAGAGCGTGAGATGCAAGCGTTCTACTAGATTTTAATTACTTGTGATTAGACATTATTATAATATCAGATAATATATGATTTCCAAAGTGTTTTGGGTTATCGTAAGGTAAAAACCATCCGTGTTTATGTGTGGATTGGTCTTACGATTATCTTTTCTTTCGAAAGGATTTTGAAAGTTAAACCAAATGATTTGAGTTTACTCACACAAGTCCCATGACTGACCCAGAGTTTATTTTGTTTTGTTTTCCCTAAACTCTTGGGTGCCCAAATTTGTACGGGCAGTCAAGTAGTCATGATTTACAGATATGCTTGAAGAGCATGGAGCAGGAGGCTTCAAGATTTTTCTAGCTATTGATTATTCCGCTATGATGAAAGTGTTGTACTCTGATAATGGTATGATATACATATACTGCTTTGATTTCAAGATATGTTGTCTATTATATTTTATTCGTTCCGCTGTGAGATTCGTGTTACTCTGATGTTGATGTGTTCTTCTTCTTCTTTTGTTCTAATTTTCTATCTTATCTATCCTCACCCTCTAATTTCTTTCTTGGACAATCCAGTAATTTCGACTTTTGATTGTTCGATAGGTGTTGTATATCGGATAACCAAGGTCGTCTTTTCCCGGGTCGTTACACCTCCTTTGTACGGGAGGGGCTGGGAAAATTCCCAAATAGCCACACGGGCGTCTCATGTCAAAAAGAAAAAGAAAAAGCCAAGCGGCTAGCCAACAGTCTCATAAAATCATCACCCAAACAAAACAGTAAATGTGTACCTATTTGTCGGGCCCAAAATTTTATTCCTCTTCTCTAGCCCCTTTGCTATAACCTGTTCAATAAATATGCATGTACATATATACAGTTCTTATCACTTATCATTTTCCATTCAACTTCATATTTGATTCCATTTGGTTTAAAAACACCATTCATTCTAATGTTTCATGCATAGGCAAAAATCATATCATTAGCTAATTAATGAATATTTCGACTCATGCATATTTATTTGAACGAGTTGCTATTTTTAACACTTCACATTTCAACAATTCATGTATATAATAAAAATGTGATTTTTTGTTGTAAAACAATTCATTTCAAAACACTATTATTTTATATAGTTTATATAGGTGATAAAAATAGGATTTTTATTGTAAAACAATTTGTTTCAAAACAGGATTATTTTATACATTTCATATTGATGTTAAAATTGGGATTTTTATTATAAAACAATTCCTTTCAAAATATGAATACCATTCAACACATGAATTTCAATTCAACGAATGAATATCGATTCAACACATGAAGGTTTTCTATAGTTTATATATATAGATAAAAATGTGATTTTTATATTTAAAACACGAATACCATTCAACACATGAATTTCAATTCAACGAATGAATATCGATTCAACACATGAAGGTTTTCTATTCAACGAATAAATATAGTTTCAGCAAATGAAAATAATTCAAACACATGAATATTATTCAAAATTTCGGCAGCATAACGGCAGGGTAGTTAAAACCGGGACCGTCCCTAGTACGACTCATCTCTACCTTAAAACCTCGCGGTTTTTGACAATGGGGATCATGCATCTAGTTCGCACGCAGGCGGCATGTATATTTATTTCATTTCCACAAACTAATCCTATGTGGTTACAACCAAATATTTCTCAACCACAAACGGGTATTTTTCAACCACAATCAATCAATATCAACCACAAACAATTTCAACCAACCATTCGCTATCAATCAATTTTCACACCAATCACAACCAATAAATATCGTCCATGGTTTGTGGATGAGGGGCGTGTGTATATATATATATATATATATATATATATATACACACACTTCCATTTCAACAAATATATATAATTTTTACAACGCATATATAACTTATACATCGAACGTACAACTTATACAATGCTTATACAAGAGGTGTACAATGCTTATATAACTCATACATCGACTTTATAATTTACACATCGTCGTTTTCCATATCGTTTATAAATTAGAAATCTCACATTGGGTTCCACTCCACCAAAAATAGCAAAAGGTTCAGAAAAATATGTGGTCTCTTCTAAAATGTAGAAGACGTCCACACGGTCACGATGTTTCCTGTTTCATCGAATTTCGTCAAGAAACGAAAAAGATATGATTTTTCAAAGTTTGCAACGGCTTAAAGGTGTTAAAACAGTTGAAAATAAAATAAGCCTTACCTCAGCTGAAAGGTTCAAAACTAGGTTTGCAATTTTCGATCAAACCATGAATCGATAGGAGGATCGGCCGATGCAGCGACGAAGAGGGAGGAGGGGCGCACATGCACAGGGGGTGCGGCGGCGTCCGATGCACTGTAGCGACGGCGACGGGGCTTCGAACGACGAAACTTCCCAAGCCCGATTCTCCCACAATACTCCACGAAAAAATCGAAACCAGTAATGGATTTGAAGCTTGTCTCGAGCTCTTCAAAATCTTCAACTGGAGCTCTTGATATTAGTGAGTGGATTGATAAGAAAATGGACCGGAAGGTTATGAGCGGTTTCCGTCGTTCGTCGGGGAGAGAGAAAAGGAAATTTTTCTTTTTTTTTATAAAAATTCGGATTGGCCGGGAGATTTTATAAGGGGTTTTCTGACACGGCCACCAATCCAAACCCAACGACTATCGTCCCTAGCGTTTTACCCCCATTCCGAACACAATGGAATATGTTTCGTAGGCCCATTCAACTGTTTCAGTCAGTTTTCCTTCAAATTAAAATATAAAACATTCAATATTTGATTTGAACGTGCATTTCAATTTGCCAGGGCCACAAACTGATTCAAAAAAATCCCAGAAAAATAAATCTAGCTATGTTTTGACGATACGGTCCCAACAAAACTAGTTTCGTCGAATTCTGAGACCGTTTGCAAAAAGGCCCATTTCTAGTCGATCCAATTTAACTGTAATTGACCAAAACACATTTTCCTTTGCCACGCTCACATATTAGCTTCAAAAATTAAAAAATTTGAAACCTAACAATAACTTCACATCCCGGATCCAACAAAAGTGGTTTCGTCGAATTTCGAGGTCGTATGCAGAATGTCCAATTTCACGGGCTATATAAATTCCATAGCGACCTTTCTGAAAATTCATTTGGCCATAACTTTTGCTTTCCGTTATGAAAATTCGATTTTTCAGATTCGTTAGAAAGGTATTCACCAACAAATTAAAATATTTTTGGTTTCACTAAAATCCGTTTTGTTTTGCACCCGGTACAGTCCGACAAAGTTTGAATTCAATTTTTGAAACTGCAACGCCTTTTCAGGCCTTGTTTATAATTAGAATTAATTATATTCGTTTTCAATTGTCGATTCAAACTCAGTTTTAAATATTTAAAATCCATTATTTTAGCCAATTTAAAAAATTTAAATTGGTTCAGATTTTCTGGGTCGTTACACTTGTCATGCCTTTCGGCTTGACAAACGCACCTGCTTATTTCGTAGACCTAATGAGTAGGGTATTCAGAGAATTCCTCAATAAATTCGTGGTGGTCTTCATAGATGATATCTTGATCTTCTCAAAGAATGAGGAAGAACATGCTCAGCATCTGAAAGAAATCATGGAAACTCTCCGAGTTCATCAGCTAAAAGCCAAATTCTCCAAGTGCCACTTTTGGAGAGAAGAAGTAAGATTTCTTGGGCATATAGTGTCCAAAGAAGGGTTGGCGGTGGACCCCGCGAAAGTGTGGCAGTGCAAGATTGGAAGACACCAGGAAATTCAACCAAAGTCCGAAGCTTTCTTGGTCTAGCAGGTTTTTACCGAAAGTTCATTAGGGATTTCGCGAAAATCTCAGCTCCACTCACAAGGCTAACAAAGAAGAATTTAGCATTTGCTTTGGATTTGGACTGTGACATTGCCTTCCAACGCCTAAAAAGAGCTCTTACAACATCTCTAGTTCTAACTCTGCCTGACGGAAGCAAAGTGTTCACAGTATACACAGATGCATGTGGAACGGGACTAGGCGCTGTTCTAATGCAAGAAGGAAGGGTAGTAGCTTATGGTGGAAGACAATTGAAAGTTCATGAAAAGAACTACCCAACCCACGATCTTGAGTTGGCCGCCATCGTCTTTGCACTTAAGTCTTGGCGCTGTTATCTCCTAGGTGAGAAGTTCGAATTGTACACTAACCATAAATCATTGAAATATCTTTTCTCGCAGAAGGATCTTAACTTGTGGCAGCAAAGGTGGATGGAGTTTCTTGCCTCGTATGATTTTGAAATTTCCTATACTCCCTGCAAAGGCAACGAGGTAGAAGACGCGTTGAGACGAAAGAAACTGACCTTAAGCCCTCTCTTTGTGGAAAGGCAAAGTTTGGAGTATATAGCCAGTTTTAACTTTAGGCCCTCCTCAGATTTTGTACCGGGTTTGTTAGCATCTCTAGAAGTATGCCATACTCTCTTGGACTCAATAGGGGCTGCACAGCGTAAAGACCCTCAGCTTGTTGATGTGTTTGGTAAACTTATTAAGGGTGAGACTTCTAGTCACCTCAATAGATACACCATCGATGATAAGGGTAGGGTGAGGCGAGACGGGAGATTATGCGTCCCACAAACAAGGGAGTTGACAAAGAAGGTTCTCGAGGAAGCGCATCATTCCAAGATGACTATACACCCTAGCGGTGATAAGATGTACAAGGATATAAAAAGAACTTTGCTTTGGAGCGGCATGAAGCAGGACATGGCAGATTTCGTTTCTAAGTGCATGACCTGCCAACAGGTCAAGGCGGAACAGAAGAAGCCTGGAGGACTACTTCATCCTTTAGAGGTCCCACAGTGGAAGTGGGATAGCATTTCAATGGACTTCGTTGATGGGCTGCCTAGGTCGAGAAGAGGCAATACTAGCATTTGGGTAATAGTGGATAGGCTTACAAAAAGTGTGAAGACCCGTAACTTCCCCGTTAAGGAAAAAGCGGATACTTCGAGAACAACACACAAAAGAACGCAGACAGAAGAACATTTCATTGTTAATTACAACAATTCCATCAGAATACAAGAATATACAGAGTATAAATGAATATTACACAGAAACCATCAGAGATTACAATAAATTACATAGCAATGGAAAATAATACAATGCACAACTAGAAGAGATATACAGATACAAAGCTTTACGGATATCATTCCAGCTGTAAACCAGGATCCTGTGAATATAAATCTGCAAAACCAAAACTACTAGCTACCCGTGTCAAAATAAGGGCACCCAGAGTTTAGGTTAAAACAATAAACCCCAGGTCAGTCACGGGACTGGTGTGAGAACTAAAACAGTTATTATTCTTTATTTTAAAGTTCGGTAAATCAAGGGACCATGGCGTATAACACGGAACGGGTTTCCTCCCAAGAATACCAGTGCATAAAACAAACAGCGCAGTGCCAAATAAAGGGAAATGAAGCTATTATAAGACCTAGGTCCTATCACACAATGCAACGCAAGCCGGGGATAGGGTTTTACCTTATAATAGCCAAAGAATGCTTGATACGTTTAAAAACAGATCATTTGATACCACTATAAGTGCATAGTGTATAAAACAACTTCAAATCATAAGTATCAATCATATACGGCATGGGTACCATATATCATGTCGCCATACTAGGCTCTACAATTAAAACCGCAAAGTCACGTATTGGAAGTTGGATTTCCATCTGTGAACCGAGGCAAAAGATAGTCCTCTACCGATTCGAGACTGACTAGTCCGAGTCTCAGGAACAGCCGCAACTGCCCCTTGGATCCTCAGGGCCAGTCCACCGATGTGGATTAAACTTAAACCCTGAACATGCGTTTCCCCGCCCTATGGGGTGTAAATGAGCCAACGAATGACTCCATCGGACCCGAATCGTCCGATCAAACCGAGGCGCCTCGCAACAGCAACAACCACATAAGTCAAACTCGTCAGGGCGTGTAAAACCATTGATGCCACTTCTAGCTAGAAGGAAACGCAAGCCCTCCCTGACGTCCTCTCCCGTTTTTGGTTCACATCGGGGTGTGAGGCTCGCGAATCAACGCTACACAAAGTTATGCCACACAGGCGGTGCTTTGATCATCAACCACAAGACTTTGCTTTTCAACAGAAGCCTTGATCAATTGCCACTTAGGCATGCCACACAGGCAATTCACCCCATGCGATGGATATCCATCAATATATAACCCCTGAGCTCGTACGTCTCAGAGAAGGGCGTTAAGAAAGAGAATAAATTTTCTGTCGCCAAACAGATAAATATTTAATAGAAATCAATCACACAGACTGAAATCCAATGTCAGACACACAGTCCATTTACAATTTCGTTCTGGGTCTGAACGAAACCGGAGGCACCTAGTACCCCGCATATCCATCGATCTCCAAGTACGTCTGGACGATCACCAACTGATTCCCTCCTCTTGTGTGTACGGCCCAATCAAGATCATCAGTAATTATCCAAACGACGTGAAGACCTCCGGTCTTCAACCACCGTCTTCATCTTTGACTTATCGTCGTATCAGTTATTCAGAATGGGATAAACCCGGTCTTTCTGAATAACTCGCGTATATAATAAACAAGTGTTACACAAACACAACATACGCCTCATTCCAATTCATCAGTCACTAACCGTAAATTAATCAAGAGAATTATTCCCCAAATATTAACCCCGAAGGCCGAAACCAACATCAGATCAATATCCAGAAAACCATTCTGCTTAGCTAACCGACAGTTAGTTTCTAAATTTCACATTCTTAGGGAAAGGTTCCCATTAATTTTATCAAAGATAAATCCTTTAAATTTATTCTTTAATCTTCCTTTGAATATCACCTCAAACTAGTCGGGATTAGCGAACTACACCGAAGTAATCATTTATTTTAATTTCCCAATCCTAACCTATTCAACCCATGAAGTAAAACTGGTAATACTTCATATCTAACACCACGGTGTTGTCGGTAAATTCAATTACCATTTCACGTTCAAATCTAATTAAAGATTTAACTATCGCCTGGAGCAAAACTGGTGATACTCCATTCTCGATCTTTTCTATCTAATTAAAGATTCATTAAAACTCCACTTATTTTTAATCTTTGACTGGGTTAAAGAATCAGTGTCATTTAAAAACACAGTTCACGATAAACCCCAAAATCACATCACATTTCAACCAGTCCCTAACCGTAAATTAGCAAGTGAGCAATTCCCTAAGTATTAACCCCGAAGGCCGAAACCAACATCAGATCAATACCCCAGAAAACATTCAACTTAACTAATCTCCAGTTAGTTTCTGATTTTCTTAACTCCTTTGGGTCTAAGAACAGCATTATTGAAGATACCGTTCACGACAACCCAAAATCACATTCCGTTACTTATCGGGTTAAAGAACAAGTGTTATTTAAAACACCGTTCACAATAAACCCAAAAATCAATGCCAATTCAATTCCAGTTAAAAACTATTTAATGGGTACACTTCATTAAATCTAAATAAAAAGATTTAATCTTTTTCTCGACTAGGTTTAAAGAACAGCGTTAATGAAGACACCATTTACAACAAACCCAAATCCCATTTGATATTAAATACAAGGCTCTGAATAGAAAATATATCGGCTTATATTCAATATCAAATTCTACGACCAACAAATATTCTATTGGAAACAACGATATAAATATCTTTCAAATTTCCATAACAATATTTGTATAATCACGTAATTCAATATCGATATATTCCGAAGATAATTTCTATTCAAATCCATTTCCAATGCAATTATTGGAAATTCTGGTTATTTTCAAAACCATTTCAATTCCAATTTATTTATTTTAAAAATAAATAAATTATTATTCTAGTTCAAAACTAGTTCATTTCGATAAAAAAACTATTTTTATCTTTTCAAATATGGAGTTTTTCATCCCAACTCTTCACAAATCATTTCTTATGATTTAACACAAATTATTGATAGTTTTTATAATTTTATCAAGGCCCGTACAGTCGATTTCCATCAACGGCCATCGAACTGCACTTACAACGACCTTTTTCAAATATGATTTGGACATAATTCCAAATCCAACTGTTAGATTTAAAATCTCTAATATTCGATAGAAAGCTCTTTTCGATACGAATCCAACGGTTCCGGTTTTAGGAGAATCCGACGGTCGGATCTCCCGCAATATCCATTCGAAGTCAATGGTCGAAATTCACGAACGGCCGTGGCGCGGCGCGTTCTATTCAGGCCATTATATATATAATATATATATTATATATGTTTCGTCGATTTCCTTTTTAAAACGTATTATATAAATCGTTTTAAATTCGTTTTCAAAACGATTTCAACTTCCTTTTCAAATTCAAATCAAAATTGAATTTTTCAATATAAATTCGTTTTAATTTCATTTCAATTTAATTCAATTCGAATTCATTTTATATTCAATTCAATTCGAATTCACTTTATATTCAATTCAATTCGAATTCATTTTATATTCGATTCAATTCGAATTCGCTTTATATTTAATTCAATTCGAATTAACTTTATATTCAATTCAATTCAAATTCGCTTTATATTCAATTCAATTCGAATTCACTTTATATTCAATTCAATCTAATTCGAATTTCAATTCTTTCCAATATAATTCGAATTTCAATTCTTTTCAATATAATTCGAATTTCAATTCTTTTCAATATTCATTGAAAAATGAATAAATTCGATATAAATCTCGTTCGCGTCAAAATGGCGTCAATCTAATCAACACGGCTTCATATATTTCTATTTTCAAATATTCTATTCCAAATATTTCTATTTCGAATATTTCTTTTACGAATATTTCTATTTCAAATATTTCTATTTCAAATATTTCTTTTTCAAATATTTCTATTTCAAAACTGGAATGAGGCCCAATCAATTTCCATAGATTTTATTTCTATGGATTTCCATACAACGCATGTATATATCAACAACGACAAATAATCAACCATCATCCAAAGTGTATTCTACACTGTATAAGCATCAAATATAAATATTTAACGCTTATAACAGCCTGTCAATCAATCGATCGACATACAACTAATAATTGGGATTAGTGTACGTCATATCTCATCCCAATACCCGTGTGGGGTTTCAAATAATCAAACACAGATTTTATTTGTGCAGTTGGGCGATGTGTAAAATTTATCGTCCCAATCAATATCAGTCAAATGTGTGTATATAAATAAATCGTCCGACTTGTTTATATTAATTTATTTCATTTCATATATACGTTAAAAATTCTATTTTCAACTATAAAATATTTTTAACTATATAAATATTTTATTTCCTTTCACATCACACAATCAATTACACATCAAAATCAAACAAACAAGCATACAAGCCGTCCATGGTCTGTAGACGACGGGTGTCGGGTGCTACTAAACACCGTCTGCATCCTAGTATATATTTCAACTAGAAAATAAATTAAAAGTGAGGAGTTCTCACAGAGGGTTCCATTCCGCCATTTCATTTCTGAACGGTCTGAATTCTGTTTCGCTTCCAGTCAATTCCATCGCATTTTTATTCACATTGTTCATAATAAAAATCCCATTTTTATTTATTTTTATATATAAAAATTATATTTTTAACCTTTCTATAATATAAAAATTATATTTTTTACTTTCTAACCAACAAGTAAAAATCACATTTTTATCGTTATTTCAAACAAATCAAAATCATCTCTTTATCGCCATTCCAAACAAATCAAAATCACATCTTTATATGTTAATTTAAAACTCTAACCTTTATGTAAATAAAATCTATAACTTTATATAAATAAAAATGTCGTCTTCCATGTATATAAATGTCATTAAAAACCTCACCTTGATACGATCAAAAATCATGCCTTTATACAATTAAATATCATGTTTTTCTATTCATAAAAATCATATTTTTATTATTAAAAATCGTATTTTTAAAACCATACTTATATATAAATTTCAGTTCTTTTTATAAACAATGATATTTTAATATAAAACTGATTTTCCCTAAAATAATAACATAAAATATATATATATATAAAATAAAAAGGAAGAAATTTAAACACTCACGGTTTTCAGTCCTTTTACAGAGGAGGGGGTCGTGGCATGATCGAAGATGGTGGCTGGCGACTCGGCCTCGCGGTGGTGGTTGCTGGCGACAAGGAGGTGCTGGTGGGTCCTCGCGCGATGGTGTGATGATGGCGAGCGAGGAGGCGATCGAGGTGAATGACGCGCGCTTCGATGGAGTTGGCTGGAGTGGAGGAGAAAGCGGTGGAGGCGGTCTGGCGGTGGCGATCAGGTGTAGTGGGTTGAGCGACGAAATCGAGGGTTCCCCCTTTTTTATTTTTATTTTATTTTAATTTCTCCTGTTGAATGATTTGAACGGGCAGGTTAGGGGAAAGGAAATATAAGAGGGGGGTTTGACTTTTAATATATAATTTATTTTAATTTATTCTCATATAGGTTGACTTTCTATTCGAATCCAAATCGAGACTCAGTGACTGTCGCCCCTAGCTAATTATCCCTATTTCGAACACAATGGGATATGTTTCGTTAGCCCATTTTATCGTTTCGATCAATTTTCGTTTAAATCAAATTATAAATCTTTACATATTGAATTTGAATGCACATTTTAATTTATCGGGGTCATATAGTAACACCGAAAATTCCAGATAAATTATTTCTAGCTTCGTATTGACGATACGGTCCTAACAAAACTAATTTCGTCAAATTCTGAGACCGTTTGAAAAATGGCCATTTTCCAGTCGATTAAAATCAACTTAAACTGGTCAAACGCGTTTTCCCTTGCCACGCTTACATATTGATTCAAAAAATTATGAAATTTGAAACCTAACAATAACTTGACATCACGGATCCAACAAAAGTGGTTTTGTCGAATTCCGAGGTTGTTTGCAAAATTTCCATTTTTAAGGGCCGAAATTCCATAGCGACTATTCTGAATTTTCAACTGGACATATCTTTTGACCCCCGCTATGAAATTTTGATTTTTCGGATTCATTGGAAAGATATTATCAAATAGATTCTATTATTTTCAGTTTCGCCAAAATCCGGTTTATTTTGCACCCGATACATTCATTTGAAGTTTGAAATCGAATTATCGAACTACCGCGCCATTTTCAATTCCTTTTTTAATTAAAATAAAATATTTATATTCTAATGACGACGTATATAAATATATACGTTCTAATTCTATTCAAAATAAATTTCTCGTCATTATTATTTAAAATGATTCATTTTAAATATTCAAAATTCATTAAAATTGCCAAAATAAAAATTTCAAACTGGCTCGCATTTCCGAGTTGTTACAATCTCCCCCACTTAAAACTTTTCGTCCCCGAAAAGGAACGAAGCCGAAAGTTGTTTAATAAATCAACTCAACGTTCACTATTTTCACTACGGCTTAAGTTCTTCAACTTTTCAGTTTCTAAGAACTTTTCAAATTTTTCAAAAATTTGGCTAACACCCTAAATTTTCGAAAAATTTCGCCATAAGATCCCCTGCACCGGGGACTTCTGGATATTTCATATAGCCTCCCATGGCCTTCTTCAATCCAAAAGAAAAAGAAAAACCCAAGCGGCTAGCCAATCGGCTCATAAAATCATCATCACCCAAACAAAACAGTAAATTATTGTAAACATGTACCTATTTGTCGGGCAAACAATTTTATTCTTCTGCTCTAGCCTCCTTGCTATGACCTGTTCAGTGTAATTACATGTATATGCAAGAAAATGCGACTAATTTTCAATACAACTCACTATTTGGTTCAATTTGGCTAAATGGCTCAACATTTAATTAAACGAACAATAATCAAACAACACAATCAGCAATATATTAGTTGATTAGCTTTTCATACTCATAACATTGATATATAGTCAAAAAATCACATTTTTGATGCCAAATCACAACAATAAGCCCTATCTAATTTTGGTTCTCACACCAGTCAATAGGAAATATATAGATATTACACCTTCGAAACTCGAACACAAACTGCTGATGCTATGTAGTCATCAACAGAATCATCTCCGGGCGACTAGAGTGTGATTCTATATCTATCCAGTATATTAAAACTTCGAATACATGTGGATTAGACGTATATACAAAATCTTTATATACTGGATTGTCCAAATCAATATAAAATAAATAATCAAATACGAATAATTGATTTAAATTTTCAAAACAAAATTTGTTTTCATTTTAAAAATATACTCTTCACACCCGTTCTAGGATACTACTGATCCTATCTCTAACGAGTCATTCCCATTGGATATTACTAATCCAATTTCTGATGAATTCTTTCATTCGGTTCTAATGTGTCTTGTTCTCTGAGCTTTGTAAACCAAAGCTCTGATACCGACTGTGAAGACCCGTAACTTCCCCGTTAAGGAAAGAGCGGATACTTCGAGAACAACACACAAAAGAACGCAGACAGAAGAACATTTCATTGTTAATTACAACAATTCCATCAGAATACAAGAATATATAGTATAAATGAATATTACACAGAAATCATCAGAGATTACAATAAATTACATAGCAGCGGAAAATATTACAATACACAACTAGAAGAGATATACCGATACAAAGCTTTCCGGATATCATTCCAGCTGTTAACAAGGATCCTGTGAATATAAATCTGCAAAACCAAAACTACTAGCTGCCCGTGTCAAAATAAGGGCACCCAGAGTTTAGGTTAAAACAATAAACCCCAAGTTAGTCATGGGACTGGTGTGAGAACTAAAACAGTTATTATTCCTTATTTTAAAGTTCGGTAAATCAAGGGACCACGCCGTATAACACGGAACAGGTTTCCTCCCAAGAATACCAGTGCATAAAACAAATATCGCAGTGCTAAATAAAGGAAAATGAAGCTATTATAAGACCCAGGTTCTATCACACAATGCAACGCAAGCCGAGGGATAGGGTTTTACCTTATAATAGCCAAAGAATGCTTGATACGTTTAAAAACAGATCATTTGATACCACTATAAGTGCATAGTGTATAAAACAACTTCAAATCATAAGTATCAATCATAGACGGCATGGGTACCATATATCATGTCGCCATACTAGGCTCTACAATTAAAACCGCAAAGTCACGTATTGGAAGTTGGATTTCCATCTGTGAACCGAGGCAAAAGTTAGTCCTCTACTTATTCGAGACTGTCTAACCTGAGTCTCAGGAACAGCCGCAACTGCCCCTTGGATCCTCAGGGCCAGTCCACCGATGTGGATTAAACTTAAACCCTAAACATTTGTTTCCCCTCCCTTTGGGGCGTAAATGAGCCAAAGAATGACTCCATCAGACCCTGATCGTCCGATCAAACTGAGGCGCCTCGCAACAGCAACAACCACATAAGTCAAACTCGTCAGGGCATGTAAAACCATTGACACCACTTCTAGCTAGAAGGAAACGCATGCCCTCCCTGACGTCCTCTCCAGTTTTTGGTTCACACCAGGGTGTGAGGCTCGCGAATCAACGCTACACAAAGCTATGCCACACAGGCGGTGCTTTGATCATCAACCACAAGACTTTGCTTTTCAACAGAAGCCTTGATCAATTGCCACTTAGGCATGCCACACTGGCAATTCACTCCATGCGATGGATATCCATCAATATATAACTTCTGAGCTCGTACGTCTCAGAGAAGGGCGTTAAGAAAGAGAATAAATTCTCCGCCGCCAAACAGATATATATTTAATAGAAATCAATCACACAGACTGAAATCCAATGTCAGACGCACAGTCCATTTACAAGTTCGTTCTGGGTCTGAACGAAATCGGAGGCACCTAGTACCCCGTATATCCATCGATCTCCAAGTACGTCTGGACGATCACCAACTGATTCCCTCCTCTTGGCTGTACGGCCCAATCAAGATCATCAGTAATTATCCAAACGACGTGAAGACCTCCGGTCTTCAACCACCGTCTTCATCTTCGACTTATCGTCGTATCAGTTATTCAAAATGGGATAAACCCGGTCTTTCCGAATAACTCGCGTATATAATAAACAAGTGTTACACAAACACAACATACGCCTCATTCCAATTCATTAGTCACTAACCGTAGATTAATCAAGAGAATTATTCCCCAAATATTAACCCCGAAGGCCGAAACCAACATCAGATCAATATCCAGAAAACCATTCTGCTTAGCTAACCGACAGTTAGTTTCTAAATTTCACATTCTTAGGGAAAGGTTCCCATTAATTTTATCAAAGATAAATCCTTTAAATTTATTCTTTAATCTTCCTTTGAATATCACTTCAAACTAGTCAGGATTAGCAAACCACACCGAAGTAATCATTTATTTTAATTTTCCAATCCCAACCTATTCAACCCATAAAGTAAAACTGGTAATACTTCATATCTAACACCACGGTGTTGTCAGTAAATTCAATTACCATTTCACGTTCAAATCTAATTAAAGATTTAACTATCGCTTGGAGCAAAACTGGTGATACTCCATTCTCGATCTTTTCAATCTAATTAAAGATTCATTAAAACTCCACTTAGTTTTAATATTTGACTGGGTTAAAGAATCAGTGTCATTTAAAAACACGGTTCACGATAAACCCCAAAATCACATCACATTTCAATCAGTCCCTAACCGTAAATTAGCAAGTGAGCAATTCCCTAAGTATTAACCCCGAAGGCCGAAACCAACATCAGATCAATACCCCAGAAACCATTCAACTTAACTAATCTCCAGTTAGTTTCTGATTTTCTTAACTCCTTTGGTTCTAAGAACAGTATTATTGAAGATACCATTCACGACAACCCAAAATCACATTCCATTAATTATCGGGTTAAAGAACAAGTGTTATTTAAAACACCATTCACGATAAACCCAAAAATCAATACCAATTCAATTCCAATTAAATACTATTTAATTGGTACACTTCATTAAATCTAAATAAAAAGATTTAATCTTTTTCTCAACTGGGTTTAAAGAACAGCGTTAATGAAGACAACATTTACAACAAACCCAAATCCCATTTGATATTAAATACAAGGCTTTGAATAGAAAATATATCGGCTTATATTCAATATCAAATTCTACGACCAACATATATTCTATTGGAAACAACGATATAAATATCTTTCAAATTTCCATAACAATATCTGTATAATCACGTAATTCAATATCGAAATATTCCGAAGATAATTTCGATTCAAATCCATTTCCAATGCAATTATTGGAAATTCTGGTTATTTTCAAAACCATTTCAGATCCAATTTATTTATTTTAAAAATAAATAAATTATTATTCTAGTTCAAAACTAGTTCATTTCGATAAAAAACTATTTTTATCTTTTCAAATATGGAATTTTTCATCCCAACTCTTCACAAATCATTTCTTATGATTTTACACAAATTATTGATATTTTTAATAATTTTATCAAGGCCCGTACAGTCGATTTCCATCAACGGCCATCGAACTGCACTTACAGCGACCTTTTTCAAATTTGATTTGGACATAATTCCAAATCCAACCGTTAGATTTAAAATCTATAATATTCGATAGAAAGCTCTTTTCGATACGAACCTAACGGTTCTGGTTTTAGGAGAATCCGACGGTCGGATCTCCCGCAATATCCATTCGAAGTCAATGGTCGAAATTCGCGAACAGCCGCGGCGCGACGCGTTCTATTCTGTCCATTCTATATATATAATATATATTATATATATTTCGTCGATTTCCTTTTTAAAACGTATTATATAAATCGTTTTAAATTCGTTTTCAAAACAATTTCAACTTCCTTTTCAAATTCAAATCAAAATTGAATTTTTCAATATAAATTCGTTTTAATTTCATTTCAAATCGATTTCAATTCAATTTCAATTTAATTCAATTCGAATTCATTTTATATTCAATTAAATTCGAATTCACTTTATATTCAATTCAATTCGAATTCGTTTTATATTCGATTCAATTCGAATTCGCTTTATATTCAATTCAATTCGAATTCGCTTTATATTCAATTCAATTCGAATTCACTTTATATTCAATTCAATTCGAATTCGCTTTATATTCAATTCAATTCGAATTCACTTTATATTCAATTCAATTCAATTCAATCAAATTCGAATTTCAATTCTTTTCAATATAATTCGAATTTCAATTCTTTCCAATATAATTCGAATTTCAATTCTTTTCAATATAATTCGAATTTCAACATTCATTGAAAAATGAATAAAATCGATATAAATCTCGTTCGCGTCAAAATGGCATCAATCTAATCAACACGGCTTCATATATTTCTATTTTCAAATATTCTATTCCAAATATTTTTATTTCGAATATTTCTTTTTCGAATATTTCTATTTCAAATATTTCTATTTCAAATATTTCTTTTTCAAATATTTCTATTTCAAAACTGGAATGAGGCCCAATCAATTTCCATAGATTTTATTTCTATGGATTTCCATACAACGCATGTATATAACAACAACGACAAATAATCAACCATCATCCAATGTGTATTCTACACTGTATAAGCATCAAATATAAATATTTAACGCTTATAACAGCCCGTCAATCAATCGATCGGCATACAACTAATTATTGGGATTAATGTATGTCATATCTCATCCCAATACCCGTGTGGGGTTTCAAACAATCAAACACAAATTTTATTTGTGCAGTTGGGCGATGTGTAAAATTTATCGTCCCATTCAATATCAGTCAAATGTGTGTATATAAACAAATCTTCCGACTTGTTTATATTAATTTATTTCATTTCATATATACATTAAAAATTCTATTTTCAACTATAAAATATTTTTAACCATATAAATATTTTGTTTCCTTTCACATCACATCACACAATCAACTACACATCAAAATCAAACAAACAAGCATACAAGCCGTCCATGGTCTGTGGACGACGGGTGTCGGGTGCTACTAAACACCGTCTGCATCCTAGTATATATTTCAACTAGAAAATAAATTAAAATTGTGGAGTTCTCACAGAGGGTTCCACTCCGCCATTTCATTTCTGAACGGTCTGAATTCTGTTTCGCTTCCAGTCAATTCCATCGCACTTTTATTCACACTGTTCATAATAAAAATCCCATTTTTATTTATTTTTATATATATAAATTATATTTTTAACCTTTCTATAATATAAAAATTATATTTTTTTACTTTCTAACCAACAAGTAAAAATCACATTTTTATCGTTATTTCAAACAAATCAAAATCACCTCTTTATCGTCATTCCAAACAAATCAAAATCACATCTTTGTATGTTAATTTAAAACTCTAACCTTTATGTAAATAAAATCTATAACTTTATATAAACAAAAATCTCATCTTCCATGTATATAAATGTCATTAAAAACCTCACCTTGATACGATCAAAAATCATGCCTTCATACAATTAAAAATCATGTTTTTCTATTCATAAAAATCATATTTTTATTATTAAAAATCGTATTTTTAAAACCATACTCATATATAAATTTCAGTTCTTTTTATAAACAATGATATTTTAATATAAAAACTTATTTTCCCTAAAATAATAACATAAATATATATATATATATAAAATAAAAAGGAAGAAATTTAAACAGTCACGGTTTTCAGTCCTTTTACAGAGGAGGGGGTCGTGGCATGATCGTAGATGGTGGCTGGCGACTCGGCGTCACGGTGGTGGTTGCTGGCGACAAGGAGGTGCTGGTGGGTCCTCGTGCGATGGTGTGATGATGGCGAGCGATGAGGCGATCGAGGTGAACGGCGCACGCTTCGATGGAGTTGGCTGGAGTGGAGGAGAAAGCGGTGGAGGCGGTCTGGGGGTGGCGATCGGGTGTAGTGGGTTGAGCGACGAGATCGAGGGTTTCCCCTTTTTTTATTTTTTTTATTTTAATTTCTCCTGTTGAATGATTTGAACGGGGAGGTTAGGGGAAAGGAAATATAAGAGGGGGGGGGGGTAGACTTTTAATATATAATTTATTTTAATTTATTCTCATAAAGGTTGACTTTCTATTCGAATCCCAATCGAGACTCAACGACTGTCGCTCCTAGCTAATTACCCCCATTCCGAACACAATGGGATATGTTTTGTTAGCCCATTTTATCGTTTTGATCCATTTTCGTTTAAATCAAATTATAAATCTTTATATATTGAATTTGAACGCACATTTCAATTTACCGGGGTCACATACAAACACCGAAAATTCCAGATAAATTATTTCTAGCTTTGTATTGACGATACGGTCCTAACAAAACTAATTTCGTCAAATTCTGAGACTGTTTGAAAAATGGCCATTTTCCAGTCGATTAAAATCAACTGAAACTGGTCAAACGCGTTTTCCCTTGCCACGCTTACATATTGATTCGAAAAATTATGAAATTTGAAACCTAACAATAACTTGACATCACAAATCAAACAAAAGTGGTTTCGTCGAATTCCGAGGTCGTTTGCAAAATTTCCATTTTTAAGGGCCGAAATTCCATAGCGACTATTCTAAATTTTCAACTGGACATATCTTTTGACCCCCGCTATGAAATTTCGATTTTTCGGATTCATTGGAAAGATATTATCAAATAGATTCTATTTTTTCAGTTTCTCCAAAATCCGGTTTATTTTGCACCCGGTACATTCATTTGAAGTTTGAAATCGAATTATCGAACTACCGCGCCATTTTCAATTCCTTTTATAATTAAAATAAAATATTTATATTCTAACGACGACGTATATAAATATATACGTTCTAATTCTATTCAAAATAAATTTCTCGTCATTATTATTTAAAATGATTCATTTTAAATATTCAAAATTTATTAAAACTGCCAAAATAAAATTTTCAAACTGGCTCGCATTTCCGGGTTTTTACAAAAAGCGCCCACTTTATACCCGTTAAAAGTGGAAGGACTGCCTCATCTCTAGCATCTCTTTATCTCAAGGAAATAGTTCGACTCCATGGGATACCCTCCAACATTTTTAGTGACCGAGACCCTATCTTCACAAGCGAGTTTTGGCGGAGTCTGCAAGAAGCTGTAGGCACACAGTTATGTTTGAGCACGGCCTATCACCCCCAAACAAATGGCCAGACGGAAAGGGTGAATAGAGTTTTAGAGGATCTTTTGAGACTTTCCGTTCTTGACTTTGGAGGGACATGGGAGGATCACCTTCCTTTAGAGGAATTTGCCTACAACAACAGCTACCAAGCTACCATCGGTTTGGCGCCCTTCGAAGCCTTGTATGGAAGACCGTGCAAATCACCAACTTGTTGGTGGGAGTCTACAAATAAACTTATACTTGGGTCGGACATGATTCGAGAGACTTCAGGGAAAGTGTACTTGATACGGAGAAGGATGAAGACAACCCAAGACAGACAAAAATACTACGCCGACAAAAGAAGGACCGACCTTGAGTTTGAGGTTGGGGACAGGGTTTTCCTTAATTTATCTCCTTTAAGGAACGTCATTCGCTTTGGATCCACAGGAATGTTAGCACCAAGATTTTTAGGGTTGTTTCCTATCATCGAGAAGGTTGGGAAGATGGCCTATAGATTAGAGCTACCCGAGAGACTGGCCGGAGTTCACAACGTCTTTCATGTTTCTCACCTCCGGAAGTGTTTGCATGAGTCTGCGGAAGTGGTGGAACCTAGCATTCTAGAAGAAGCCAAAATGGAACGTGAAGCAACTGTGAGAAGAGTTCCAACCCACATCTTAGGCACTGAAGTGAAAAAGCTACGCAACCGCGAAGTCAAACTCGTTAAAGTTCAGTGGAGCGACGCCGAGGAAGACGCGACTTGGGAAACTGAGGACAGAATACGCGCTGCCTACCCTTTTATTTTTTGAGGGTACATCTTTGATCTCTCTTTCCTGAAGTTATGCTTTATCTATCTTTTTAGGTATATCTCCTCGGTCCTTTTCCTAACTCCTTAGGTAGAAAACAAATGAATGCAAACATGTATTTGAAAACATGTTATGGATGATGGCTGCAAATGGTTGCTAGTGATTGCTAGTGGTTGCTCGTGGATGCATATACACACACACCCTAGGTTTTAGATCGGCTCAGTCACTTCATATTGCATATTCATATGTGTATTCTCATTTGTATATGGCTGAAACTTGATATGCTGTCATATGGTTGTCGCATTTGTATGAATAGTTGTGCACTCATGTAGAATTATGAGTAGGAAAAATTTGCACACATAATGGATTCATGACACTTTCATTATTCGCATTAAGGAGGTCAACTGAATCAGTAGACCGCCTGATTTCTGCATTAGATAAGGACATGTACACACACTATGCATATAATCATGAAGCATAAGAAGTCTTTTAAGGACAGTGGACGCCTATGTTTGTTGGTTGAGTAGATGGACGATTGGATGGTAGGATATACATTCTTCCTAACTTAAAGATTTCGGGGATGAAATCCTTTTAAGGGGGGAGAATGTAACACCCCGTGAATTCTATAACATTAAGCTTCAAAAATTAAAGTGTAATTAATTATAAATGAAAGAATTAAGGGAAATGGGTTACGCCATTGCGTTCGTCTCGGAATTCTACTTGAGATAGAGTCTGAGTTTGCGTGAATCGGACTCCGTATGAAGGAGTTATGACCTTCAGAAGTTTCAGAATAAAATTTAAAATTTAAACAGCTCGACCATAGTGTGGACCTGGGTGTCGACCTGCCAGTCGACCTGCCAGTCGACCTACCTGGTTGACCTGGCTGGCTGGGTCTGGCTCGAATTTCTGTGGCGCAGTGTGTTATTAGGGCTGACATGTCACCTCTTGATTGGCTCTTTGAACTTTTATGGTCTAGATTCCTCCTGTCTTGATCTGACGGATCAAAACAATTTAAAAATCTATATATACACCCTAAGTCTCAACTAAAATTCACACAAAAAAATAAGATTGGAGTCGTCGTGCTGCCAGAGAGGAATTGAGCATAGCCGTCAAGAGAGAGGAGCTTAGAGACAAATCAAATTTAGGAGAAGACTAAAGCTTAATCAAATTAATCAACACAACATTAATCTACCCAAAGGAACGCACCTCAATTTCAGAATTCAGAATCCAGAATTTAAGATTCTACATTCGTTGTAAGTAAAGTGACCTTTCAGAATATGAATAAAACTGTGACGTGATTCGATGTAAATGAAAATAGAATTGTGTTATTTTACGATAATGATATAAATTATGTGTATTGTAATGATTCTGTTATGACTTGTGTATTGATATTTGTGGCCTAAATTGATTAATGCAAGCCTATTGGACAATTATATATGAAAATAATGGCACTTACAAGTTTGTGGCAAAAACTAGAATTTGATCCCTTTATGTTTATGTCGATAGCATGGACTACATACATTCCCTAAGTCTAAGTTAAAGCTTATGTAAACATGTTCTAGGATTGAGACCTTTTATGCCTACATGACCCAAAACCTAAGAACACATTCTTATGTATATTTGCAAGTATAATTGGATCTATGTTAAGTACCGTTTGGTTACATAAACTATGCAAGTTTTATGTTGAAATAGGATAAATGATTAGCTGTTAAAAATTGGACATTTTGGTGATTATACAACATGCTAGTTTTGTTGTTGACATTATGCCAAGTTAAACATGTTTAAACCCAAGTTTGTATAAGCCTAAACTAAGCCATTTTATATGACACCAACTTAGTTATACTCTGATTTGAATGCAAGTTCACATGACCCATAATTTATGTTAGTTGAATCGCTAAATTGCAAGTTCATGCGCCACACACCTTTATGTATTGTGAAATATTACATGTTCTTGATTTCCCCTTTTTCTCACATTTAAAAAGTTGGGCTGAATTGTGTCGAGCCCAACATTTGTTATAATGTTGCGAGCGAACTTACAAACGGGGGTAATAACGTTGGGTGTAAAACATGAAATATATATGTTGGCATGGTTGGCACATGCCAACGACAATGACATTTAAGCGGTATGAATTGTTATACCCAAGAATAAAGGACATGACATTTACATATAATTGAGAAGTGATAAAATATGTAAATTTAGAAAACACGGTATGCTTAACCCGAGGTTGGATTGAGTTGTGACGTAAACCTGCCCGGACCCGCCCGGCTTTCCAGTAGTCCCAACAATACCTACCCACTGTGGGTGGTTAAGCATTGAGCCCAATAAGGACCTGAGGTTAGACTGAGCTACGGTGTAAACCTGCCTGGAACCGACCGGCACATCCAGTAACCGTAGCAATATCTGTCTAATGTGAGTGGTCAGGTGCTTTAAGAGGTTAAGGACAGATGGTAGGGTTAAGTCAACTAAAAACACTTAACCAAATTCAACATGTTAACAAGAATTGATGCGTGAGGTTAGGTAAATACAGACACTTAACCCCTTAACATGTTTGACTAGAAAACCCTTGTAACGAGGGACCCGTTTCAGCAGTAACCCAAGTTAGGTATCATGGTACCCTGAAACTAGGCAGGGTGGGGCACGATTACTGGGCTGATTGTAAGCGGTCAAAACGACGGCGGTGGGTGCACAGTGTAGGTTCTAACGGGGTGCGGGCGTGCACACACTCCGGAGCAGACAAACATGGCATTGGGGGCACCAGTAGTATAACCTATGTATTCTAAGTTTTGTGTCGGGGCCGCCACCATGGGTCTTGATACACCCCATGGTGGGACCAGCATAGGTATCTACAGTTTTTGGGTGCTGTATGACACATATGTTTATGCGAGTAGGAGCCGATCTTTAGAAACAGAATCACTTCACCCTTAGTATAGGGTGCATCTTTAGAAAATGGGGATCACTAAACCCTCAGCATGGGGTGCCAGTTAGAATAAGTTCAAGTAGGTGCAGAGATATAGTGTGGGTGCGATAGTACATTCGATTCTAAACTACACTTCCTTAGCTTGTGATACTTTACTGTTTACAGTTTATATCTATCATGCCCTTTTTCCTATTCACATACTGAAGAGTTACTAGACTTACTCAGGCTTTATGTCTGACTCTATTTTCTGTTCGTCTTCTTTTCTTTCGTTTCCCCCTAGGTCCGCAGGGAGGAAACAACCCAGCTTAATCAGACTCTTCGCAAGTGTAACACCCCGTAATTTTATAACATTAAAATTCACAAATTAAAGTATACTTAATTTTTAGAAAAGAATTAAGTGAAATGGGTTGCGCAGAGAAATATATATATATATTGATATATATAAAAATTAAAAATTAAATAAATAAATATGCGAAAAAGTTCAAAACAGCGAATTGGGAGGGGGAATAACCGAACCGGCCCATTTTTGAGGTCGACCCGAGCCTCGCTGGGTCGACTAGGGGTTAATCCAGGGTGTTTGGCTGTCAGCCCGTGGGCCGATTCGCTCAAATGCAGATTTTGCATTTGATTGGTTCTCATGGATCAGGGTTAATCTAATGGTCCTAAATAACTTCCTCCACCTATAAATACATCCTAATTCTAACCCTAACCCTAAACCTAATTTGTGAGTATGATAGTCTCAACCCTAAAGCAAAGCAAAACTCTCTCTTTTCTTATCTAAATTGTGAGTATGATAGTCTTAACAAGATTATTATCATTTTAATTAGGTTAAGTCATGAATGGATTGTGAGTAGATGATGTGAATTGTCATATGCTATCATGTATGTTATTAATCCTATGCTATGTGGTGATGATATACTATATGTTGTAAATCATGCTATGTATGTTGAAAGTTTCTAGGCTAAAGTTGTGATGAATCATACATGCTTTGAAATCATGATGCTATTGCCTATGCTAGTTAGTTCATATTAATTAAATCATCATGTTTAGGCTATGTTGATCTATATGACAAGTTACATATGCAAGTTAAATTGATTAGAAAAGTTATGAACATATGCCATGACATCTATTATGACATCTAGAACTATGCTATGACATATGTGATATCCTATGCTAGTTCACACCATCATTATGTTGCCTAAAAACCCCATATGCAAGTTTATGTATAGGTTTGGGCTATGATCACATCATGTGAATTGTGACATTTAACAAGTTGACACCTTTTGATCCTTAACATGTGTAATTTATGCAAGTTTCACCCCTATCATGATTAGATTTATTTTATTATCTATATGTTAATTTGGCTTTGTGCTATGCGTTAGACTATTCAAGTCTAGCCTATATTATGCGTTGAATAAGCGAACGTATAAACGTGGGGTAAGGGTAATATTAAGGATTTAATAATAAGATGTTGGGTGCAATTGATATGATTTTGCATACCATGAGTGGATGACCATAATTGATTCAATTATGGACATTAATAAAATTGGACTAAATTAATAATTTGGATAGGGAATTATTAAAACTGGGGTAAAATATTGAAAGTTGTCAATCAATGCTTAGGACACAAGGTTAGACTCGTTTGTGACGTAAACCTGCCCGGAACCGCCCGGCAAATCCAGTGGTCACAAATGTCAGCCCAATGTGAGAGGTCCTAGGCCTAAACTAAAGCATAACAGTTGTAAAGACACAAGGTTAGACTCTTTTATGGTGTAAGACTGCCCGGACCCGCCCGGCAAATCCAGCTGCCATAAATGCCAGTCTAATGTGAGAGGTCTTTATAAGGTTATGGCCTGAATGAATTTAGAAATACTTAACCAGATAAACATGTAAAGTGGGACATGGGGGTTAAGTAGGTGTTTGGGTGGCATGAGGAATCTAGTGGGTGCCCTTAGTGGCATGTGAAATACGATTAGTAAGACTTAACCAAACACACATGTAAATGAACATGACTAAGAGGGTTAAGTGGGATATATTAATGACAAGCTTAGGTGGGTAGCTTGTGGGGGCCCATTTCAACCAGTATCCCAAATGTATCTTTGTGGGCTCGACCCAAGTCGAGGACGGGACACGCATACTAAGCTTGACTATAAGAGGCCAAAACGGGGAGCGGTGGCAACGCAAGTTTAACAACCCGAAAATCTGGGCCAGTTTAAAATTTTTATTTTGGCGATTTTAGCGAATTTTGATTATTTAAAATGAATTATTTTAAATAATATCGACGAGAAATTTATTTTGAATAGAATTCGAACGTATATATTATATACGTCGTCGTTAGAATATAAATAATTATAAATAATTATAAATAGAATTGAAAATGGCGCGGTAGTTCGATAATTCGATTTCAAACTTCAATTGAATGTACCGGGTGCAAAACAATCAAGATTTTAGTGAAACCAAAAATAATAGAACCTAATTGATAATATCTTTCCAACGAATCCGAAAAATCAAAATTTCATAGTGGGAATCAAAAGATATGTCCAGTTGAAAATTCTGAATAGTCGCTATGAAATTCAGGCCCTTAAAAATGGACATTTTGCAAACGACCTCGGATTTCGACGAAACCACTTTTGTTGGGTCTGTGATGTCAAATTAGTGGTAGGTTTAAAATTTCGTAATTTTTCGACTCGATATGTGAGCGTGCTAAAGGAAAACACATTTGACCAGTTTTAGTTGATTTTAATCAACTAGAAATTGGCCATTTTTCAAACGGTCTCAGAATTCGACGAAACTAGTTTTGTTAGGACCGTATCGTCAATACGAAGCTAGAAAATATTTTTCTGCAATTTATAGAGTTTGTATGTGACCCCGGTAAAATGAAATGCGCGTTCAAATTTAATATATAGAGTTATATGTTGATTTTGACGAAAACTGATCGAAACAGTCGAATCAGCTTACGATACATATCCCATTGTGTTCGGAATGCGGGTAATTAGCTATGGACGACAGGCGGTGGGCCTTATTTCGAGGTCGAATGAAAAAGCTACCTTTTAGGATTAAAATAATATAAAATTATAATTAAAAATAAATCCCTCCCTCTTCATTTAACTTCTCAGCCCCCCCCCCTCGTTCATTATTTTACGAATCGAAAAAGGAAAAAAACCTAAACTACTACACCCCCCCCCCGATCGATCGCCGCGCCGACAGCCCCCCCCCCCTCCAGTGCCGTCGCGCTACCCCCCCTCTCTCACCACTGCGACGCGATACCCCCCCCCCCCCACTTCCTCCTGCGCCACCGCGCCGACACCCCCCTCCCCGCCTGCCAAAACCGGAATCGTTGGGTTCGTACCGAAAAGAGCTTTCTAACGAATATTGGAAATTAGAAACCTAACGGTTGGATTTGGAATTATGTTCAAATCAAATTTGAAAAAGGTCGTTGTAAGCGCAGTTCGATGGCCATTGATGGAAATCGACTGTACGGGCCTTGATAAAATTATTAAAAATAGTAATAATTTGTGTAAGATCATAAGAAATGATTTAGAAAGACTTGGGATGAAAAACTCCATATTTGAAAAGATAAAAATAGTTTTTTTTATCGAAATAAACTAGTTTTGAACAAGAATTATAATTCTATTTATTTTTAAATAAATAAATTGAATTTGAAATGGTTTTGAAAATAACCAGAATTTCCAATGATTGCGTTGGAATGGATTTGAATCGAAATTGTCTTTGGAATATTTCGATGTTGGATTTCGTGATTATACAAATGTTGTTATGGAAATTTGAAAGATATAGATATATATATCGTTATTTCCAATACGATCTTTGTTGGTCGCAGAATTTGATATTGAATATAAGCCGGGATATTTTCTATTCAGAGCCTTGTATTTAATATCAAATGTGATTTGGGTTTGTCGTGAATGGTGTCTTGACTAACACCGTTCTTGAACCCAGTTGAGAAAAGATTAAATCTTTTTATTTGGGTTTAATGAAGTGTACCAATTAAATAGTATTTAATTGGAATTGAATTGATGTTGATTTTTGGGTTTATCGTGGACCGTGTTTTAAATAACACTCGTTCTTTAACCCGATAATTAATGGAATGTGATTTTGGGCTTATCGTGAACCGTGTTTTAAATGACACTGATTCTTTAACCCAGTTAACGATTAAAACTAAGTGGAGTTTTAATGAATCTTTAATTAGATTGAAAAGATCGAGAATGGAGTATCACCAGTTTTGCTCCAGGCGATAGTTAAATCTTTAATTAGATTTGAACATGAAATGGTAATTGAATTTACCGATAACACTGTGGTGTTAGATATGAAGTATTACCAGTTTTACTTCATGGGATGAATAGGTTGGGACTGGGAAATTAAAACAAATGATTACTTCGGTAAGGTTCGTTAATCCCGACTAGTTGAATCGAAATTCAAAAGAAGATTAAAGAATAAATTCAAGGAATTTATCTTTGATAAAATTAATGGGAACCTTTCCCTATGAATGTGAAATTTAGAAACTAATTGTTGGTTAGCTAAGCAGAATGGTTTTCTGGATATTGATCTGATGTTGGTTTCGGCCTTCGGGATTAATATTTAGGGAACTATTCTCTTGTTAATTTACGGTTAGTGACTGATGAATTGGAATGAGGCGTATGTTGTGTTTGTGTAACACTTTTATAATATATACGCGAGTTATTCAGAAAGTCCGGGTTTATCCCATTCTGAATAACTGATTTGACGTAGTGTCGAAGATGAAGACGGTGGTTGATGACCGGAGGTCTTCACGTCGTTTGGGTGATTACTGATGATCTTGATTGGGCTGTACACCCAAGAAGATGGAAACAGTTGGTGATCGTCCAGTCGTACTTGGAGATCGATGGATATGCGGGGTACTAGGTGCCTCCGGTTTCGTTCAGACCCAGAACGGACTTGTAAATGGACTGTGTGTCTGACATTGGATTTTAGTCTGTGTGATTGATCTCTATTAAATATATATCTGTTTGGCGGCGGAGAATTTATTCTCTTGCTTAACGCCCTTCTCTGAGACGTACGAGCTTGGGGGTTATATACTGATGGATATCAAACGCATAGAGTGAATTGCCTGTGTGGCATGCCTAAGTGGCAAATGATCAAGGCTTCTGTTGAAAAGCAAAGTCTCGTGGTGATGATCAAAGCACAGCCTGTGTGGCACAACTTTGTGTAACGTGAATTCGCGAGCCTCACACCCCGGTTGTGAACCAAAAACGGGAGAGGACCTCAGGGAGGGCATGCGTTTCTTTCTAGCTAGGGTGGTGTCAGTGACCTACCGGCCCTGACATTTATATACTTTTCACCTGTGTGGTTGTTGCTGTTGCGAGGCGTCTCGGTTTGATCGGACGATTCGGGTCCGATGGAGTCATTCGTTGGCTCATTTACGCCCCAAAGGGCGGGAAAACGTAGTGTTCAGGCATAATAATCCACATTGGTGGACCGGCCCTGACGATCCAAGGGGCAGTTGCGGCTGTTCCTGAGGCTCGGGCTAGACAGTCTCGAATCGGTAGAGGACGATCCCTGGCCTCGGTTTGCAGAAGGAAACCCAACTTCCAAATACGTGACATTTGCGTTTTTATTTGTAGAACCTAGTATGGCAACATAGTGGGATGGGGCGCTTATGTCGTCTATGATTGATACTTATGATTCGAAGATTGTTTTATACACTATACACTAATAATAGTATCAAATGATTTGTTTTAAAACGTATCAAGCATTCTTTGGCTGTTATAAGGAAAAACCCTATCCCCCGGCTTGCGTTGCATTGTGTGATAGGACCTGGGTCTTATAATAGCTTCATTTTTCTTTATTTAGCATTGCGCTGTTTGTTTTATGCACTGGTATTCTTGGGAGGATACCCGTTCCGTGTTATACGGCGTGGTCCCTTGATTTACCGAACTTTAAAATAAAGATAAATAACTGTTTTAGTTCTCACACCAGTCCTATGAGTGACTTGGAGTTTATTGTTTTAACCTAAACTCTGGGTGCCCTTATTTTGACACGGGCAGCTAGTAGTTTTGGTTTTGCAGATTTATATTCACAGGATCCTGGTTTACAGCTGGAACGATATCCGGAAAGCTTTGTATCCGTATATCTCCTTCTAGTTGTGTATTGTATTATTTTCCGCTGCTATGTAATTTATTGTAATCTCTGATATTTCTGTGTAATATTTATTTGTTTATACTCTGTATATTCCTGTATTCTGATGCATTGTTGTAATATACAATGAAATGTTCTCCCGTCTGCGTTCTATTTTGTCTTGTTCTCAAAACAATCAGGCGTTTCGAACGGTCTGGGTCAGTTTAGCGACTGATTCGGATCGAGCGAAATTCCTTGTTGTCACAGTTGGTATCAGAGCTTTGGTTTACAAAGCTCAGAGAACAAGGCACAGTAGAACCATACGAAAGAATTCATCAGATATTGGATTAGTAATATCCAATGTGAATGACTCGTTAGAGATGGGATCAGTAGTATCCTAGAACGAGTGTGAAGAGTATATTTTTAAGATGAAAACAACTTTGTTTTGAAAATTTAAACCGTATACGTATTTGAATATATATTTTATATTGAGTAGGACAGTCCAGTATATAAAGATTTTGCATATACGCCTTGCAAACGTGTATTTGAAGTTTTAATATACTGGATAGATATAGAATTACACTCTAGTCGCCCGGGGGTAATTCTGATGATTGATATATCATCATCAGAATTTATATTCGAGTGACGAACGTGTAATATCTATACATTTCCTACTGACTAGTGTGAGAACCGAAATTAGATAGGGCTTATTGTTGTGATTTGGCATTAAAAATCTGATTTTTTGACTACATATCAAAATTATGAATTTGAAACGATAATTCACTAATTGATTGATGTTTGTGTTGTTTGATTATTGTTTGAATAATTAAATGTTGAACCTTTAACCAAATTGACCAAATATTGAATTGTATTGAAAATTGGTCGCATTTGCTTGCGTATACATGTACTTACATTGAACAGGTCATAGCAAGGAGGATAGAGCAGAGAATAAAATTTGTTTGCCCGACAAATAGATACATTTTTATTACATAATTTACTGTTTTGTTTGGGTGATGATGATTTTATGAGCCTATTGGCTAGCCGCTTGGCCTTTTCTTTTTCTTTTTGAGATCAGAAGGCCTGTATGGCAATTTCGGGATTTTCCCGTGGCTCCCGGTGCAGGGGAGGTTATGGCGAAATTTTTCGAAAATTCCGGGTGTTAGCCAAATTTTTGAAGAATTTGAAAATTCTCAGAAACTGAAAAGTTGGAGAATGGAAGCCAGATCGAACTTAGAGTTGATTAATCAAACCACTTTCGACTTTGTTCCTTTTCGGGGAAGAAAAGTTTTAAGTGGGGGAGATTGTAACAACCCAAAAATCTAGGCCAATTTAAAATTTTTATTTTGGCGATTTTAGCGAATTTTGATTATTTAAAATGAATTATTTTAAATAATATCGACGAGAAATTTATTTTGAATAGAATTCGAGTGTATATATTATATACGTCGTCGTTAGAATATAAATAATTATAAATAGAATTGAAAATGGCGCGGTAGTTCGATAATTCGATTTCAAACTTCAATTGAATGTACCGGGTGCAAAACAATCCGGATTTTAGTGAAACCAAAAATAATAGAACCTAATTGATAATATCTTTCCAACGAATCCGAAAAATGAAAATTTCATAGCGGGAATCAAAAGATATGTCCAGTTGAAAATTCTGAATAGTCGCTATGGAATTCAGGCCCTTAAAAATGGACATTTTGCAAACGACCTCGGATTTCGATGAAACCACTTTTGTTGGGTCCGTGATGTCAAATTATTGCTAGGTTTCAAATTTCGTAATTTTTCGACTCGATATGTGAGCGTGGCAAAGGAAAACGCGTTTGACCAGTTTTAGTTGATTTTAATCGACTAGAAATTGGCCATTTTTCAAACGGTCTCAGAATTCGACGAAACTAGTTTTTTTAGGACCGTATCGTCAATACGAAGCTAGAAAATATTTTTCTGCAATTTATAGAGTTAGTATGTGACCCCGGTAAAATGAAATGCGCGTTCAAATTCAATATATAGAGTTATATGTTGATTTTGACGAAAACTGATCGAAACAGTCGAATCAGGTTACGATACATATCCCATTGTGTTCGGAATGAGGGTAATTAGCTATGGACGACAGGCGGTGGGCCTTGTTTCGAGGTCGAATGGAAAAGCTACCTTTTGGGATTAAAATAATATAAAACTATAATTAAAAATAAATCCCTCCCTCTTCATTTAACTTCTCAGCCCCCCCCCCCCGTTCATTATTTTACGAATCGAAAAAGAAAAAAAAAACCTAAACAACTACACCCCCCCGATCGATCGCCGCGCCGACAGCCCCCCCTCCTCCAGCGCCGTCGCGCTACCCCCCCCCCCCCCCTCTTTCCACTGCGACGCGATACCCCCCTCTCTCACCACTGCGACGCGATACCCCCCTCTCTCACCACTGCGACGCGATACCCCCCCACTTCCTGTTGCTCCACCGCGCTGACACCCCCCCCCCCCCCCCCGCGCCTGCCAAAACCGCCGAGCCCCCCCCCCCCCCCCCCACGTCGAAGACCGCAGACACCCCCCTTGGAAAATCTGATTCAATGTAAGTTTCCTTTATTTTTATTTTTATTTTGGTTTATTGAATTGTCTAGGTTATTTATTTATAAAGTAATTAGTTTGTTAGAGATAAAAATATGATTTTTGATATTAGGAGACTATTAAAAATATAATTTTTATATGATAGGCATAGGAAAAATATAATTTTTACATGATAGAAAGAATAAAAATTCGATTTTTATCATGTGTGGAATATAGAAATATAATTTTTATAATATAGAAAGGTTAAAAATACAATTTTTATACTAGTGGCATAGTAAAAATATGATTTTTATTCATGGAGAGTAATAAAAATATAATTTTTATTAAGCGAAGAGAAATATAAAAATATAATTTTTATAACGAAGTGAAGTAAAAATTCGATTTTTATATATTGAATAGTGAAGTAAAAATTCGATTTTTATATATTGAATAGTGAAGTAAAAAATTGATTTTTATATATTGAATAGCGAAGTAAAAATGTGATTTTTATATATGTAGAGGATACGGGCAGTGAAAAGTGACAAGAGGCAGAACGACGAAGATTTCTACATAAGAAGAGCCGTGGCGTTGGATTAGCTATTCTGTGAGAACTTCTCACTCTAAATTTCTTTTTCTAGTTATATATATATATATACTAGGATACAGACGGTGTTTAGTAGCACCCGACACCCGTCGTCCACAGACCATGGACGGCTTGTATGCTTGTTTGTTTGATTTTGATGTGTAGTTGATTGTGTGATGTGATGTGAAAGGAAATAAAATATTCATATAGTTAAAAATATTTTATATAGTTAAAAATAAAAATTTTAACGTGTATATGAAATGAAATAAAAATAAACAAATCGGATGATTTGTTTGTCTACACACATTTGACTGATATTGATTGGGATGATAAATTTTACACGTCGCCCAACTGCACAAATAAAATCTATGTTTGATTGTTTGAAACCCCACACGGGTATTAGGATGATATTTGACGTACACTATTAGTTGTATGTCGATCGATTGATTGACAAACTGTTATAAGCGTTGAATATTTATATTTGATGCTTATACAGTGTAGAATGCACTTTGGATGATGGTTGATTATTCATCGTTGTTGATATATACATGTGTTGTAGAAAATCCATATAATTAACATTATATGGTAATTGATTGGGCCTCATTCCAGTTTTAAAATAGAAATATTTAAAATAGAAATATTTGAAATAGAAATATTTGAAATAGAAATATTTGAAATAGAATATTTGAAAAATTAAAATATATGAAGCCGTGTTGATTAGATTGACGCCATTTTGACGTGAACGATATTTATATCGATTTTATTCATTTTATAACGAATATCGAAAGTGATTTCAAAATATGATATTTTGAATAGAAATGAATTCAAATTGAAATTGAATAGAAATGAATTCGAATTGAAATTGAATTGAAAACGAATTGAAATTAAATTAGAAATCAATTTGAATTGAAATCGATTTGAAATGGATTTAAAACAAATTTATGATGGAATATTCAATTTTGATTTGAAATTGAATATGAAGTTGAAACCGTTTTGAAAAACGAATTTAAAACGATTTATAAAGCACGTTTTGAATTGAAATCGACTAAGTATATATTATATATATAATATAATGGCCTGAATAGAACGCGCCGCTCCGCGACAGTTCGCGAATTTCGACCATTGACTTCGAACGGATATTGCGGGAGATCCGACCGTCGGATTCTCCTCAAACCAGAACCGTTGGGTTCGTATCGAAAAGAGCTTTCTAACGAATATTGGAAATTAGAAATCTAACGGTTGGATTTGGAATTATGTTCAAATCAAATTTGAAAAAGGTCGCTGTAAGTGCAGTTCGATGGCCGTTGATGGAAATCGACTGTACGGGCCTTGATAAAATTATTAAAAATAGTAATAATTTGTGTAAAATCATAAGAAATGATTTAGAAAGAATTGGGATGAAAACTCCATATTTGAAAAGATAAAAATAGATTTTTATCGAAATAAACTAGTTTTGAACTAGAATTATAATTCTATTTATTTTTAAATAAATAAATTGAATTTAAAATGGTTTTGAAAATAACCAGAATTTACAATGATTGCATTGGAATGGATTTGAACCGAAATTGTCTTCGGAATATTTCGATGTTGGATCGTGATTATACAAATGTTGTTATGGAAATTTGAAAGGTATAGATATATATATATATATATATATATATATATATATCGTTATTTCCAATACGATCTTTGTTGGTCGCAGAATTTGATATTGAATATAAGTCGGGATATTTTCTATTCAGAGCCTTGTATTTAATATCAAATGTGATTTGGGTTTGTCGTGAATGGTGTCTTGACTAACACCGTTCTTGAACCCAGTTGAGAAAAGATTAAATCTTTTTATTTGGGTTTAATGAAGTGTACCAATTAAATAGTATTTAATTGGAATTGAATTGATATTGATTTTTGGGTTTATCGTGGACAGCGTTTTAAATAACACTCGTTCTTTAACCCGATAATTAATGAAATGTGATTTTGGGCTTATCGTGAACCGTGTTTTAAATGACACTGATTCTTTAACCCAGTTAACGATTAAAACTAAGTGGAGTTTTAATGAATCTTTAATTAGATTGAAAAGATCGAGAATGGAGTATCACCAGTTTTGCTCCAAGCGATAGTTAAATCTTTAACTAGATTTGAACGTGAAATGGTAATTGAATTTACCGATAACACTGTGGTGTTAGATATGAAGTATTACCAGTTTTACTTCATGGGATGAATAGGTTGGGACCGGGAAATTAAAACAAATGATTACTTCGGTAAGGTTCGTTAATCCCGACAAGTTGAATCGAAATTCAAAAGAAGATTAAAGATTAAATTCAAGGAATTTATCTTTGATAAAATTAATGGGAACCTTTCCCTATGAATGTGAAATTTAGAAACTAACTGTCGGTTAGCTAAGCATAATGGTTTTCTGGATATTGATCTGATGTTGGTTTCGGCCTTCGGGATTAATATTTGGGGAACTATTCTCTTGTTAATTTACGGTTAGTGACTGATGAATTGGAATGAGGCGTATGTTGTGTTTGTGTAACACTTTTATAATATATACGCGAGTTATTCAGAAAGACTGGGTTTATCCCATTCTGAATAACTGATTCGACGTAGTGTCGAAGATGAAGACGGTGGTTGAAGACCGGAGGTCTTCACGTCGTTTGGGTGATTACTGATGATTTGATTGGGTTGTACACCCAAGAAGATGGAAACAGTTGGTGATATTCCAGTCGTACTTGGAGATCGATGGATATGCGGGGTACTAGGTGCCTCCGGTTTCGTTCAGACCCAGAACGGACTTGTAAATGGACTGTGTGTCTGACATTGGATTTTAGTCTATGTGATTGATCTCTATTAAATATATATCTGTTTGGTGGCGGAGAATTTATTCTCTTGCTTAACGCCCTTCTCGGAGACGTACGAGCTCGGGGGTTATACACTGATGGATATCAAACGCATAGAGTGAATTGCCTGTGTGGCATGCCTAAGTGGCAAATGATCAAGGCTTCTATTGAAAAGCAAAGTCTTGTGGTGATGGTCAAAGCACAGCCTGTGTGGCACAGCTTTGTGTAACGTGAATTCGCGAGCCTCACACCCTGGTTGTGAACCAAAAACAGGAGAGGACCTCAGGGAGGGCATGCGTTTCTTTCTAGCTAGGGTGGTGTCAGTGACCTACCAGCCCTGACATTTATATACTTTTCACCTGTGTGGTTGTTGCTGTTGCGAGGCGCTTCAGTTTGATTGGACGATCCGGGTCCGATGGAGTCATTCGTTGGCTCAATTACGCCCCAAAGGGCGGGGAAACGTAGTGTTCAGGCATAATAATCCACATCGGTGGACCGGCCCTGACGATCCAAGGGGAAGTTGCGGCTGTTCCTGAGGCTCGGGCTAGACAGTCTCGAATCGGTAGAGGACGATCCCCGGCCTCGGTTTGCAGAAGGAAACCCAACTTCCAAATACGTGACATTTGCGTTTTTATTTGTAGAACCTAGTATGGCGACTTAGTGGGATGGGGCTCTTATGCCGTCTATGATTGATACTTATGATTCGAAGATTGTTTTATACACTATACACTGATAATAGTATCAAATGATTTGTTTTAAAACATATCAAGCATTCTTTGGCTGTTATAAGGTAAAACCCTATCCCCCGGCTTGCGTTGCATTGTGTGATAGGACCTGGGTCTTATAACAGCTTCATTTTTCTTTATTTAGCATTGCGATGTTTGTTTTATGCACTGGTATTCTTGGGAGGAAACCCTTTCCGTGTTATACGGCGTGGTCCCTTGATTTACCGAACTTTAAAATAAAGATAAATAACTGTTTTAGTTCTCACACCAGTCCCATGACTGACCTGGAGTTTATTGTTTTAACCTAAACTCTGGGTGCCCTTATTTTGACACGGGCAGCTAGTAGTTTTGGTTTTGCAGATTTATATTCACAGGATCCTGGTTTATAGCTAGAGCGATATCCGGAAAGATTTGTATCCGTATATCTCCTTCTAGTTGTGTATTGTATTATTTTCCGCTGCTATGTAATTTATAGTAATCTCTGATATTTCTGTGTAATATTTATTTGTTTATACTCTGTATATTCCTGTATTCTGATGCATTATTGTAATATACAATGAAATATTCTCCCGTCTGCGTTCTATTTTGTCTTGTTCTCAAAACAATCAGGCATTTCGAACGGTCTGGGTCGGTTTAGCGACTGATTCGGATCGAGCGAAATTCCTTGTTGTCACAGTCCAACGGGTTTCATATGCGTGTGTGGACCCGGGCTGGTAGGTAAGACGTTGTTGCATTGTGTAGGTATAAGCCGTGCATTCTCATTTGTATCGGGTTGCCACTTTAGGGGAGTGATACACCCCACTATGGGGCCAGCACGGGTATCTACGAGTAGGGAGCCGATCGAAAGTGGGTAGTGGGGTACACCTAGTGGAGATAGGGGCAGACGACACCTATGTAGTCAGCTAGGAGTACACGAAGTTACTTATAAAATTTCTAAGAGGGTAGTGGGGTACACCTATTGGAGATAGAGGCAGACGACACCTATGTAGTCAGCTAGGGGTACGTAAGGCTATTTATATTGTTTCTGTGTGAAGCAAGTGGGATCAACCTTTAGGGTGACTGGTGTGGTGCAGTGTAGTAATGTGCGGTGCAGTGTAGTAATGTTCGGTGCAGTGTAGTAATTATTCGTTAGTAATTAGGTATGCCTTTACCGTTATCTTTTACGTTATCTTTAACGTTATCTTCGTCTGCTTTCCATACCTAATAGTTCATAGACATTTACTTGTCTTCCAGCTTATGCCTTAGTCTAGTTATTTTGGAAATAGTATTGTTAGAATTATCATACTCGCCAGACTTTATGTCTGACCCCCTCTATTTCTATCCTTTTTCCCCTCCAGGTCCTCAGGTTGGGCCTAGCTCTAGTGGAATTTGATTGGATTGCTTCATCTCTCTTTGGAAAGCTTGGACCGTTGAAGTAAAGTCCAGCTTGTTATCTTCTTTAATGGCTATTTGTGTAATGGGGTTATGTATTTTGTTTTTACGAAGATGGATAATGTACTTGACTCTTATTAATGGTTTTGTGATGTAATAAACATGCTTCTGCTGCAATAAAATGAAGTTTTAGTTTTCAAGTACTACTTATTATCTGTCTTGTTGTAATTTTTCTGTTCTATATTCACTTATAACCTCCATGGAAGTTAATGCATTCCCTTTGTGAGTGACATTAATGGACGTGGGGTGTTACAGCAAGCATCAAGACCGTAGATGTATGGTTTGGATCTCTTTTGCTCGGACTATGGCTTTGGATATCACTATGGGGATTTTTGTTACTTTTTATGCTTCTTTAATAAGCAAGACAGTAATGAGGTTGTAATGTTGGAAGTTTTTTGAGACAATTATGGAAATGTTTTGTTTGAACACATATTGATGAAATAAAAGTCTGTTTGGTTTCCGCTGTTTAAAAATATGTGTATTTATATCTGTCTTGTGTTTACCTATGACTTTTACTTATAAACCTCCACCAAAGTTAAGGCATTCCCATTGTGAGTGACCTTAACGGAGGTGGGGTGTTTCAAAAATCTTCGTCGTGTTTCCAACGAGATCTGTTCAACACCGTTTGTGTTAAAAATTATATTTTTAACCATGCTACTTCCTATATAAAGATTATATTTTTATATCGTTGCTTCGTATATAAAAATCATATTTTTCTCTCGCCATTCTCTATATAAAAATCACATTTATATATATAAAGATCGTATTTTTATATCTCTACTACATACGCCACTTCCATGATAAAAATTATATTTTTATCTTGCTAGTAATATAATAAAAGTTATATTTTTACTTCTCTACATACATAGAAATTATATTTTTAATCTTTCTATAATATAAAAATCATATTTTAAATCTTTCTATAATATAAAAATCATATTTTTAACATCGCTATATATAATTAAAAATCACTTCTTTTTCTGTTATACATATAAATAAAGATCAAATCTTTATATGTAAAAATCACATTTTTATACCACTACTACATATATAAAAATCGGATTTTTACCTCGCTTTCTCATACACAAAAATCGGATTTTTATTTCAAAGCAACACATAAAAAAAATCGGATTTTTATTCTAGCTAAAGATCATATTTTTATTCAAAGAATTTTCATATAAAGATCAAATTTTTAATTACATGAAGAAATAAAACAAAAATAAAAGCTCACCATCCTAATCGAAGGTGGTAGATGGCGGTGTCGGAGTCGTGTGTGGCCAGACAGTTGATGACAGGGCCCACATTGGCCGGAGCATCGGTTTCAAAGGGGGTTTGGGCTGTTTTGGGGCCGATTGGGGTTTAGAGGGAGGGACGAGGGAAAGGGGAGGTCGGAGGCAAGAGGGGGATGCAGGAGGATGTGTGGCTGCGGCGCCAGGAGTGGCGATAGGGACAGGCGGTGACTGGAGGCGTTGTTTGTGGTGTTGTGGGCTCGGGGTTCTCAACGGGGCAAGGAGGAGAAGGGGAGGGCGGCGCCTGTTTGGGGAGGTGGTGGCGGACCTGCGACGACGGCGACAGGCCTTGGGACGCGGTGGATCTCGTTTTATTTTTTTTATTTTTATTTTATTTCACTGTGATCTGAACGAATGGGGGGAATGGGAAAGAGAAGGTAATGGGTTGACTTTTATCATTTTATTTATTTATCTCCATAAAAAGTATCTCTTTCATTTGAACCCTAAATCGAACCCACCGACTGTCGTCCGCAACACATTACCCCCATTCCGAACACAACGAGATATGTTTCGTAAGCCAATTCGGCCATTTTGATCAGTTTCCGTTTAAATCAAACTTTAAATCTATATATTCTATTTTAAACGTATTTTTCAATTTACTGGGACCACATACGAACTCTAAAAATTCCCGAAAAATATTTTCTAGCTTCGTATTGACAATACGGTCCTAACAAAATTAATTTCGTCAAATTCTAAGACTGTTTGAAAAATGGCCATTTTCTGGTCGATCGAAATTGACTGAAACTGTTAAAACACGTTTTACTTCGCCACGTTCACATATTCAAAAAATTATGAATTTTGGAATCTAGCAATAATTTGACATCCCGCATCCAACAGAAGAGGTCTCATCGAAAACCGAGGTCGTTTGCAAAACTTCCATTTTCAAGGGCCAGAATTCCATAGCGACTATTCTGAATTTTCAACTGGACGTAACTTTTGATTTCCGCTATGAAATTTCAATTTTTTGGATTCATTGGAAAGATATTCTCAATTAGATTTTAATATTTTTGGTTTCGTTAAAATCCGATTTATTTTGAATCCTGTACATTCATTTGAACTTTGAAATCGAATTTTCAAACTACCGCGCCATTTCCAATTCCTTTTATAATTAAAAATAAATATTTATATTCTAACGTCGATCTATATAAATATATACTTCTATTTCTATTCAAAATAAATTTCTCATCGTTATTATTTAAAATAATTCATTTTAAATATTCAAAATTCATTAAAATTGCCAAAATAAAAATTTTTAATTAGCTCAGAATTTCCGGGTTGTTACACATATTTTCTAAAATCGGATTATATATATAATCGCAAATACGTTAATTATGAACTTATCACTCTAAACTCATTCTAGGGCATTTCTAACCCTATCTCTAACGAGTTTTCTCATTCTAGGATACTACTGATCCTATCCCTAATGAGTATTCTTTTATAGGATATTACTAATCCTACATCTGATGAGTCTTTTGTTCCGTTCTAACGAGTTGTACCCCCAAAGATTTGAGCTAACCAGAGCTCTGATACCAATTGTAACGATTTGTAAACTCCCCTCGCGGGAAATCGCTGGATACACTAACTCTGGGTATACAACACATCAGAGCAAGTAACAGAAGACTTTTATAAGCAATACATTAATGCGTTACATCAGAGTACAAAATATCAGAGTACATTGAATATAATAATACAAAGGAAGATAAATTTACAATAAACTTAATACAATGCAGTAGAAGACTATCAATGCTCTGGACACAGCTCTAAGCTTCAATCCAGAATCCTGCTCAATATATGAATATCTGCAAAACAAGCTACTCGACTGCCCGTGTGGAAAATAAGGGCACCCAAGTTTGCAAGTGAAACAAACTACAGGTCAGTCATGGGACTGGTATGAAAAATCATACTTAACCTATTTAACAATATGGTCAATCACAGGACCACGCCGCTAACGCGGAACGGGTTTACTACATTGGATTGCCAGTGCATATACATCAACCATAAATAAACATATGGATCTACAATGCATCAATCAACATGCAATTTCTTAATCTACCCATCTAGGCTTAATCCCTAAACTTAAATTTCATAATCCAATTCACTTTACAGAAATTATTTCTTTGGACTTTATTTCCCGATTTCTTTTATTTCAAATCATTTGAAATACATATCTAGCTTTTATAATAAAGTAGATTTCACTTCGGGATTTCAAAACAAAACATTTGGAAATATGAATTCCAAAACGTAACAATGTATACAAACAAGTATGAAACCAAATATCGGTCATATTCCCTCAGGACCGGGCAGTACGCACCCTAACCGAACTTATATATATATATATATATATATATATATATATATATATATATATATGCACCTCCCATCTAGGAGCAGGCTACACTGACAATGCACATCCCACCAATTGGGGAAGACATGCACGCCCTTGCACTGTTAGTCAGTTTCGGGTCACCCGCATCTTCAGCCACATACTTACTAAATCATTTTATATCCCGAAGTAGGGAAAATCATTTCACAACATAATAATCACAAGTACTTCAAATCTATATAGATTTCTACTTTCAAATCATTTCGAAATCATCGGGTGTAGTACTCGAAATCCTTTCTTTTTATAAAACATTTTATAAACATTCCCTGTCCAAAATCGAGAATACTATTCTTTTTACTTAATAAAACACTTTTCAAAATCATTCATTAATTTTGAAATAAACAACATCGCTAACCACCTTATAGTCAAATCGTGAAGTGTTTCACAAGGTGTTCGCACATAAATATTTTTACCCAACCCAATGTTAAATGTAAAAACAAAATTTGCTCATAAACTAGTCGAGCATAATCCAAACAGCCAATCCATCACAATCAATATCAGCAACCAAGTGAATTTGGTTTATCTCGAGTTTTGGTAAATTACTAATTACCATTTATCCATTTAAACCAAACTTTAAATAATGAAACATTTTTATCAACTTGAATTCCCTTTTTAATGATTCATTCCTACATTAAAAATGTAAATTTTTAATGTTAAACATTTTTATCAAACAACGAATCTTTTTTAAATGATTCATTTTGCATAAGAAAAATTAAATCCTTATGTTAACATATTTTATCAAACGATACATCTTTTTTAATGATTCATTTTACATTAACAAATGTAATTTCTTATGTTAACATATTTTATCGAAAGATACATTTTTTTTATGATTCATTTTACATTAACAAATGTAATTTCTTATGTTAACATATTTTATCAAACGATACATCTTTTTTAATGATTCATTTTACATTAACAAATGTAATTTCTTATGTTAACATATTTTATCTAACGATATTTTTTTTGATTCATCTAACATTAACAAGTGTAACTTTTCATGTTAAACAATTTACTTTCAATAATGATCATTTTTAATGATTCTCTTTACATAAAAATGTAACTTTTCATGTTAAACAATTATTTTCAATAATGACCATTTTTAATGATTCTCTTTACATAAAAATGTAACTTTTCATCTTAAACAATTTATTTTCAGTAATGATCATTTTTAATGATTCTCTTTACATAAAAATGTAACTTTTCATGATTCCTCTTTTACATTAAAAATATAATTTTAATGTGAACTTATTTTCATTCCATATAATGTTCATTTTTCCATATTTCTATATACACAATAAAAATGAATTTTTTTATTGCTAACAAAATTTTATTTCAAAATATGAACATTTTACATATTCTATATAAATAATAAAAATGTGATTTTTCCTGTTTAGCAAATTTTATATCTCAAATAACGATCATTTTTCTTATTTCTACAAACACAATAAAAGTGAAATTTTTAATGTTAATATATTTTCCTTTCCAAATAATAATCATTTTTGATCTTTTCTTATATACAATAAAAGTGTGAATTTTTATTGCTAATATATTTTCATTTCAAATCAATGAATATTTTTAAATTTTTATTATATACAATAAAATGTGAATTTTTATTGCTAATATATTTTCATTTCAAATCAATGAATATTTTTAATCTTTTCTTATATACAATAAAAATGTGAATTTTTATTGTTAATATATTTTCATTTCAAATCAATGGATATTTTTATTGCGCTATTCGACATTTAATATCATATTAAACTTGTGTAATCAATCAATAACTATTATCAAACACAGACAATTAACTAAAATCAGTTAATATTAATCTAGCCCTTTTCAATTAAATGATTTCTCACATACTTAAATGACTACCCAAATTCTACTTAAAGATCGAATCTTTATGGGATTAGTTTCCTTTACCACTTCAAATCACTTACAAATAATTCAAACATATCACCCCAAATCAATTATGGAATCTATATAGCTAATATTCTATGAAGGTGTAATTTTGTGAACTAACATAAGGTGTTTCACTTCCTAATTCCATAAAAATGTCATTTTTACTCCATGAATCTATTTAAGAATCGTTAGCAAACATATACCATCAATATAACCACATATAAATCATTAATTTCCCAAGAGACATATATCAAACACCTTATAGGCATTATATAAAATTAGCAAATAAAACCCCTTTATAAATTGAGACTTTCTCACAGGCAATTCTATATGTTTTTTGGTTATGTAAATAAATAAATAATTGTGTAGAGTTTTTAGTGAGGATTTCTCACATTGATTTTTACTCCTTCTGAATTTGTCCAAGGTTGTTCCATCACGTAGATCCGGGTTTCACAATTTCATTGCTTCCAGTTTTTTCGAATTTGGTTTATGTTCGGACAAGTTATGATATTACAAAACCTTTTACATAATAAAATTAATTAACAAAATTGATTGCACTCTAATTACATTTTCCTAAAGCTTCTCCTTTTATCTGCTATGTTCTAACCGAGAAACCATCACCATTCTCTGACACCACCGATTCGCCTCTGACTTTAGTGCCTTAGAGCGCAAGATTCTCTCAATCCGCTCATCAAAATTCGATCATGACCGTTTATGTTGGAGATCATGACATGCTCTTCGATTTTTTTTTTTTTTTTTTTTGAAGTTGAGGAATTCGTTGAGTAGATTAGGAGAGAAAGGAAAAAGAAGACAGGAAGAGCGCAGCCATGGATTTTTGAAGCGGTGGCTACTTTGTTTATGAAATTAGGGTTAAGGAAGTGAAAGGATATTATATAGTGGAGGAAATTATCATTTTTATTCCTTTATTTAATTAATATTTTTATTTATTTATTTATGAGGTCTAAAGATTGTAAATATAAAGAGAAGAGAGAACAAAAAGAGGAATAAGGGGAATAGTTTGGTATCTAAAAATGAATTTGAATGATAAATAGAAGAGGAGAGAAAGTACAGAATAAATGCATAAGTTATTTTCCCCGTATGCCTCTTTGTATTACAAACAAATTAAATGTGGCTGAGGTGGCGTATTTCTCATTTCTAATTCCTTAAATTCCCTTTGATTACATGCTATAATGACTCATTTATCAACAATAAATAATGAACATCTATTATGGCATTTAATAATAAGTTACTGATTTGCAATTAGAGATTAATTTATTTAAATTCATTCCCATACATCCATTTGTCCTTATTGATTAAAAATTTCAAATTTAAATCTATCTTTTAATTATACACATTATTTGCATTAATAAATTATAACATTTTAAGAATTCCATTCTCCTTTATTGATCTTTAATTTACAATTACAATTTTCCATTTCCTATTAATTATTTGACCCTATAAATTAATAGGCTCAATCGACCAATCAATTCCCTACGACCTGTTTATTAAGTCTTAGTATTACTTTATTTCTTAAAAGTGAATTATGCACTTACAAATTTTAATTAACCAAATTAACTAAGTTAATTCTTTCTTAATTTCTTTCTTTTTCTTAATCAACCAAATTGTTAAATTTAACCCTTTTATTAACTTATTCAAATTTCGCTCTTTTCAATTACACAATTTTTATGCGTTTATTTATGTATTCTTAATTACACGATTTATTATAGTAGAATTTTATATCTAATTTGCTGAAGATGTGTTTCTTTGAAAGATTTTCTAATTGATTTTCATAAATTAAATGTAAACAAAGCATGTTGACTTCGTTCAATTACAAGGAATGTATGATTTTCTTTTATTTGAAACAAGCAGTGTAAAACATGTACTTTTACACATTTATTTCTTTTTGTTTGTATGTATTGCTTTTCAATTCAAATTTCTTCATTCCTTGAAGAAGGGATAAACTTACAAAAGCTAATTGATACTCTTTCCATGAATTATACTATAGAAATCTCAAACATAATACAATATGCTAATAATCTAATCAATCATTATTGCTATTTTAACTCAAATTACAATAAAAATTGCTATCACTTACAAGTCTACTATTCCATTTATTATCAATTGTTATAAGTTAATTATTACAAATATACATTTAATTTTGATACTAATTTCAATTGTAATAAATCACTATTTATCTAGTTACAAATAATTGTTTAATAGAAATAAATTTGAAATCATTCATAAATAACATCATAATTTTATTTATTAACTTTTCTTTTTTTCTTTTCTTTTATAATTTAATTTAGTAATGAAATTTTTAAATTCTGATGCATTTTCTAACAAAATTTCCTTAAAATAAAATTTTAAATTGGTTCTGATTTTCCGGGTTGTTACATATATGATGCTGGGTGATCTGTTCTGAGATATTTATTTGTTCTGAATTACTTCCTGGCCACCATAGTTTTGTATTGAATATATATAAGAGTGTCGAAGAAAATATATATTATTAGTACAATTTGTCAACACTCTTGATGTTTATTTAATACAAGGCTTATGGATGGTCGCTCCTAACAAGCCTTATTCTCTGTATTACTAGACGACATTCCTTGTAATGCTCTTTATTGGTACAGGTCTCAGGGTGGGGCATCACAAAATTTTCGCAGCTTACCCAAATATAAGCATTTTATCTATATTCGTATAACATCTACAATTTATGTGACTTAAATATTTTAAATGTCCTAGTTACTAAAAAAAAGTTGTTATAATATTGAGATTTTCCACATTATTAATTACAACAAGTTTGCAAATATTGGTGCATACTCATTACTTTACCTTCTTAATAATTTTACACTATTAAGCCAAAAACCCAATATTTACGTTTTTAGCCTCAAAATCACGTTATTTACACAAATGTACTTATTTTCTTATTCTTGTGCAACAATTATAGTACATGTACACTAAATATTCCGATTGGCCTTGTTTCAACAAAATGAATTGTTAATACTTTGTAAAACACATATTCTCACATTTATTAACATTTCCTCTGGTTTTGACATGTTTGTCTATATTTATTATTACAAGTTTCTATTAAAATTTCATTATTAACCCAAATATTCTATGTTGACCTTTTAATCTCAAAAATCACGTTCTTAATATCATACGATATTTCTATGAGATTAACACCATTAATATCCCACAAGAAAATATTTTAACCTTTTATTTCAATATTTCAACATATATCAACATTTGTTAATATCCATAGTTGCCAAATTATTCAAATTTCTTCCAAAATAAATATTCCATCATTACCTCAAATTTCCCTTTTATTTAATCCAAGGTATCAATTTAATCACTTAAAAGTGATTAAATACCACAATCCAACCCGCCAGGCAACATTTTATTATTAACACGAATAATTAAGCCAAATAATCAATTTAATGATGTATTCAACTTAATTATTACCCAATTATTTATATTCTAATGGTTAATTATCATAGTAGGTAATTACCAAAAACTTGGGTTGTTACAATAATATTCTCGATTGATTCTGGAAAGCATCGTTAATTTCAAACTCTTATTTCAAAGAATATAGTTTTTCACAGCAGAAAAGCCTTACAGGAATACTATATTTGACTTTTCCAATTCAATCAATTTTCCTTATTTGAAAATTCATATTTTCCCTTTTCCAATCCTTTTAAATAATTTAAATGATTTATCAAATTTATTCCATAATTTTCTATAAGTAAATTCGTCCTTTTATAAAGAATTTTCCTTTAGGCCGCTTAACTACAAAAGCGCTATTTTATAGAAAATTGATTTGAACATAATTCAAAATCTTCAAGATGAAATCTTGATTTTCTTTATTTATTTGAAAACCATCGTTATATACTCCGGGCAATTTTCATTTCAAAGAAATCAAACCTGTGACGATAAGGAATTTCGCTCGATCCGAATCGATCGCTAAACCGACCAAGACCGTTCAAAACCCCTGATTGTTTTGAGAACATGACAAATTGGAACGCAAACAGAAGAACATTTCATCGTTAATTACAACAATTTCATCAGAATACAAGAATATACAGAGTGTGAATAATTATAATACAACAGAAAAAAATATCAGAGATTATAATAAATTACATAGCAGCGGAAAAATAATACAAAACATAACTGAAAGAAATACACGGATACAGAGCTTTCCGAATATCACTTCAGCTGTAGACCAGGATCTTGTGAATATAAATCTGCAATACCAAAACTACTAGCTGCCCATGTCAAAATAAGGGCACCCAGAGTTTAGGTTAAAACAATAAACTCCAGGTCAGTCATGTGACTGGTGTGAGAACTAAAACCGTTATTAACTTTATTTTGAAGTTAGGTAAATCAAGGGACCACGCCGTATAACGCGGAAAGGGTTTCCTCCCAAGAATACCAGTGCATAAAACAACAGCGCAATGCTAAATAAAGAACAATGAAGCTATTATAAGACCCAGGTCCCATCACACAATGCAATGCAAGCCGGAGGATAGGGTTTTCACCTTATAATAGCCAAAGAATGCTTGATACGCTAAATTTCATGCTTTATTATTACTATAAGTGTATAGTGTCAAAACAATTTCAATCATAAGTATGAATCACAGACGTCATAAGTGCCCCATACCACTATGTCGCCATATATAGGTATAGAATCAAAACCACAAAGTCACGTATTGGACGTTGGATTTCCATCTGTGAACCGAGGCAAGGGATCGTCCTCTACCGAATTCGAGACTGTCTAGACCGAGCCTCAGGAACAGCCGCAACTGCCCCATGGATCGTCAGGGCCGGTCCACCGATGTGGATTAAAATGCCTGAACACTGCGTTTCCCCGCCCTTTGGGGCGTAAATGAGTCCTATGACCCCATCGGCTCCACATAGTCACCGATATATCGGAGACGCCTCGCAATCCAACAACCACTTAAGTCAAACTCTTCAGGGCGTGTAAAACCACTGACGCCACTTCTAGCTAGAAGGAAATGCATGCCCTCCCTGATGTCCTCTCCCGTTTCTGGTTCACAACCAGGGTGTGAGGCTCGCGAATTAACGCGACACAAAGCTGTGCCACACAGGCGGTGCTTTGATCATCAACCACAAGACTCTTCTTTTCAAAAAAAGCCTCGATCATTTTCCACTTAGGCATGCCACACAGGCAATTCACTCCACGCGATTGATATCCATCAATATATAACCCCTGAGCTCGTACGTCTCAGAGAAGGGCGTTAAGCAAGAGAATAAATTCTCCGTCGCCAAACAGATATATATTTAATAGAAATCAATCACACAGAATAAAATCCAATGTTAGAAACACAGTCCATTTACAAGTTCGTTTTGGGTCTGAACGAAACTGGAGGCACCTCGTACCTCGCATATCTATCGATATCTAAGTACGTCTGGACGATCACCAACTGATTCCCTCCTCTTGGGTGTACAGCCCAATCAAGATCATCAATAATCACCAAAATGATGTGAAGACCTCCGGTCTTCAACCACCGTCTTCATCTTCGACTAATCGTCGTATCAATTATTCAAAATGGGATAAACCCGGTATTTCCGAATAACTCGCGTATTTCATAAACAAGTGTTACACAAACACAACATACGCCTCATTCCAATTCATAATATTCTTTTATTCAAATATTCACACTATTAGGGAAAGGTTCCCATTAATTTTATCAAAGATAAATTCTTTAAAATTTATTCTTTAACCTTTTTTGAATATCAATTCAAACCAAGTTATGGTTTATCCAAACTAGTCGGGATTAACGAACCTTACCGAATTAATCAATTGTTAAATTTCCCAACCCCAACCTATTCATCCCATGAAGAAAAACTGGTAATACTTCATATCTAACACCACGGTGTTATCGGTAAATTCAATTACCATTTCACGTTCAAATCTAATTAAAGATTTAATTATCGCCTGGAGTAAAACTGGTGATACTCCATTCTCGATCATTTCAATCTAATTAAAGATTCATTAAAACTCCACTTGGTTTTAATCTTCCAAAAAATCACTATCAATGGTTATTTAACTTGGGAAACCATATCCTGTCTTTAACTGGGTTAAAGAACCCATGTCATTTAAAACACGGTTCACGATAAACCCAAAAATCAATTCAAATTCAATTCTAATTAAATATCATTTAATTGGTATATTTCATCAATTATAAATAAAAAGATTTAATCTTTTTCTCCCCTGGGTTAAAGAACAGTGTTAATGAAGACACCATTCACGACAATCCCAAATCCCATTTGATATTAAATACAAGGCTCTGAATAGAAAATATATCGGGTTATATTCAATATCAAATTCTACGTCCAACAAATATCGTATTGGAAATAACGATATTAATATATCTTTCAAATTTCCATAACAATATCTGTATAATCACGAAATCCAACATCGAAATATTCCAAAAATAGTTTCGATTCAAATCCATTCCAATTCAATTATTGGAAATCCTGGTTACTTTAAAAAACCCTTTCAAATCCAATTTATTTATTTCAAAAATAAATGGATTATAATTCTAGTTCAAAACTAGTTCATTTCGATAAAAATCTATTTTTATCTTTTCAAATATGGAGTTTTTCATCCTAATTCTTTCACTACAAGAAAAAACTGATTTAGAAGCGGAAATATCCGTCGCTAAAGGCAAGTTAGCGACGGATTTGCAGCAGAATACGGCTGTCGCTATAAAGCACGTCGGTATTTTAGGCACAATTTTGCGACGGAAATTAACGTCGATTCTCCACCACTTCATCGTCATTTTATGATAAATTATAATTTTATTTTAAAATATTTCACCGACGTATTACCGACGGATAAATATAACATAACAAAATCAACAAATGTATCCATCGCAAAATGCACGCTATTTAGAAAGGGATTACCGATGGATATATATAACATAACAAAATCATCATATATATATCCATCGCAAAATTCACGCTATTTAGAAAGGGATAACCGACGGATTTGTGTAACATAAAAAATCAGCAAACGTTTTTCCGTCGCAAACTTCACGCTAATTAGTAAGGGATTACCGACGGATATATAAAAATCAAACATTTTACTTCCAGTTTTCCGTCGGTATTCCCTTTCTATTCTGGTTATATATTGTTTTTTTAATCCAGCCATCGCTACCAATCGATATATATATATATATATATATATATATATATATAATGAGCAGTTTCAAAAAAAAAAAAAAAATGAGCGACATTAATTCATCAATATTATGTTATTAGAGCTAATATTCCATACAAAAAACAGTACCATCCATTATCATCCATCAATTCATACATACACTAGGCTGAATTATAACTAACAAAACTATTCAGCTAGTGCTAGTGGTTTCTATACAAAAACACCACCCTTACGCATAATACCCATACAAAAACCACATAAAAGAAGCATCAACCAAGTATATTCAGCTACCATACCCGAGTAACTCATGGTGATGATGATGGAGAATGATCTTCGTAATCAGATTCACCATTTCTCTGGAGCATTGCCATCACTTGTTTCATTTGTGCTTGAAAGATTTCTCTGTCTGCTTTTTGTTGTTGTGCAAGCCTTGCCTGCTCTTCCTCAAGTCTTTGGCAATTAGCTCGCTCATGCTCTCTCTCTGCCTCAATCCTAATCCGTTCTGCTCTCTCATTCTCGAGCTCTAAGCGCACTTCCTCAACGGGTTTTTGTAGCTCATGAACATCATCTTCATTGTCAACACGATGACTCTTTGAACGTTGAGAAGAGGGAAGCTGCAAAGAAATTACACAAAAATAGTGTAAAAACAATAGTATAAAAATGTTACGTTTTAAGTAAAATATATTAAACAACAGTATATATCTACTGACCTCTTTCTATGTCATGCCCAGTTTGATGGTTTCATAGACTTGGAACCATATGACACCATAGCTATGAGAATTATTATATATCTACTGACCTCTTTCTATTTTGCTGTACAAACTATTGGGAACTTACAGTTGTCATGCACCAATATGACAACTCTAATTATTGGCAACCAACTACCAGTGCAAGCGTTTGAATACAGTCAAATGTCTCTAATTCAGACTCAAACTACTGTTGTGTTATTTTCTGATTACTAAGGACATTTCAAATTATACTATAAGCTCACTTAATGACAGTTTTCCTCAAGTACTAAGAGAGTTCAAGCAAGCTTGTGTGCTTATCAAACGAATCATTAGGGAGGTTTGAATTACCACGGTGATTGCTAATGGGAATTTTATTTTTTTGATGATATTGTTGATGGGATACAACTTACTAACCCTAAAACATTTCAGATGATATTGTTGATGGGATACAACTTACTAACCCTGAAAAATGGGAAAACGCACAAAGACACTAGATATTAACATTTGAACCCGACCTGATATTGCAGAGACTTCAAGTAACTGGATATCACTGAAGGGAATGTTATCAGCCATGCATACATGTACATTCTTCAGGTATTTAAAAAGAGAATATTATTTCTTGATTTCTTCAGAGTTTAATCATTTGTCATTTTATTTCCTCGAACCCGAAGACCAGATTTCATTTGTTACCTCTTGAATCCGATATTCTGAAATTCCTTCATCGTCTCCTTGATGACTTCATGCAGGCATTCAAGTATCTTTCCTAGGTCTATGAGTTTGGGAAAAAATAACCTTGAGGAGTTTGGGGGGGGGGGAAGATACAATTCTTTCTTTTTTATAACTAGATGTGTGTATTTGATCGATCGTATATGTTTGAATCATCCATTGTGAATGCATTGAATTACTAGGTATATTTTTTATCAATGACATTCTTTTACGACAACTTATTCTTTTACGCGTAGACTTTCAACATAGTGGTTTTTTATATATAATATTCAAAGTGGTAAGCTTCATGATTCTTTCACTGAAAAATACATTTTGGGTTAGTTATTTTTCTCGACAGAACCTAGAGTTTTTCGAAGAAGTGTGGGTCAATTAAAAAAATTCTTTTTTATGAGTACATCCTTATAACAGACAATAATTTGAATTTAGCTGTTTACTGAAGAATTATGGCGCCATTTTCAATGATTATAAAAATCTGCTGTATATGAGAATTTGTGTTTATAGTCAATGGTTCCTACAAAAAAAATTCATTCTTTCCCCTTTTATTTTAAGAATAACTAGATTGTTATTATAAAATACAAGGCAAGCAAGAATAGTATATTATGATCGATTAATGAATGTCGAAGTAAATGATTGATGAGGATAAACTAATTGGGATCAGTGATGCACTATATCTATTTTGTAGACTTGGAACCATATATTAAGTGACCTCTTTCTATAGTCAATGATTATTATATATCTACTGACCTCTTTCTATGTCATGCCCAGTTTGATGGTTACATGGACTAGGAACCATATATTAAATGAGCTTGCCCAGTTTGATTGTTACATATCAGCTGTAAGTTCTGTATAAGTTGATTTCATTGCGTAAAGTAATTTAAAACTAGAAAACTCGTATGTGGTCATGTCTGCCTTATAATTTTACAGATATACACTGAAAATTGGATAAACTCACCAGGGAAATAAGAGGATAATTCATGGAAAGCATTTATTTTTGCACCACAAGATCGGTAGCGTATTGCAAAGGCAAGTTCCTAATGAAACGTCGCTTTGGATTAACTCAAAGATTCAAAAGAATGGTTATGCATTTATTTTTTTATTCTCACAACCATCACATCATTCAGTATCTATCATATTGTAAAGTATGTGTGATTCTTATATTAATTTAGTCCACTTTTCAAAACATGTAATAAATTTCAATCCATCTCAAAGCATATATATCAGATATTTGCTGGTTTTTGACTTACCAAAGCAACAGTTAGTACCGGAGCACTTTGACGATGCACCTGTGTATTTAAATTGAAAATTTTGCACTGCTGCAGTTTCAAATTGAGTGGCAGTGAAGATCTTTTTTGCCAAAATAACTTCGGTGCATCGTTAAGTGCTTCAATACAAGCGAATGCATTAACATCAAACATGCATACCATTTCCAGATCACGAGTTTCCTAATTCAGCTAGTATTCTCATTAATGTTTTCAAAATAAAATAAAGTGGAATAAGAGTAAAGATTGAGTTTTATGTCTATTTGTCGAAGTGACATTAAAATCAATTTCAAGTCAAGACAAATTTTATATCTACGATTTACGAATTTTTGTATCTACGATTTACGAATTCCCTTCGAAAACATTGCTCGATTGCACCAGCTTTATATGTTTACCAAGTATTTTGTGGGTAAATGAATATGTTTATTAAGAAACAATTCAGTTTGATAGTAAATGTAACATTCATGGACCAGATGTAACATTCATGGACCAGAAGCTGCAGATATATCATTTAAATAAGTACGTAAACCCACATGCCAATTGAATTTAACATGCTTGTAAATATGCATCCTAACAGACTGCTTTCAGCATAAAAGAAGGAAGAAAAGGGACTTAACACTCATTGTATTCCAGATCTTAACCATTTCTTTTCAACATACTCCAATCCCTTGTACAAAACAACACCGGCCACCACAGCACCAAGACTCGCGAGTGTCCCTAAGGGTACCCTATAAGGCTCAGAAATATTGGGGGCTTAACACTCACTGGTAAAGGACAGGACTAAAGCCATTTGTTTGTGGTTTATTTTTATTTTTTTATTTATATTCATTTGTTTTATTTTTATTTTATGTTTTACTTTCCTGATCATTCCCAACTGGTATGAGTGGCAATGCATCAAGACAGTATTGGTTAGTAAATGATTTAGAATGACTTTCTTCTTTCTCTCTTAAGACTAAATGCATCAAAGTTAATTTAGGCTCTTACTAGTATTTGTTATCATCTCAAACATGTATCATTGTTAAAAGTTTATGACCAATGCAACTGCTGTTAATGTCAACTCTTTTATTCTCATTTGACAATAGACTGTCTCCGCTATACTTATTTAATTCTCATTGGAAAATCTTCGATATCATGACAATCAATCTAGCTTTACAGATTAAAGACTACAATTATCATCCGATAAAGCTAATTGTTGAAGTCGGGCATTTTAGTAACATTTTTCATGTGGTTCCAGGAATTGTACGGAATGAGAAATTCGATGTGTAAATAGAAAAAAAATCTTTGAGGTACCTCTAGATTCCCAACGGGATAAAAACGTTTTTTTGCATTTGGCACCACAAGTGATTCGAATATGTCATCAGCTGTCTCTGGTGGCAGCTCCAATGTGTCGTCACCGGTTGTCTCTCGAAGTGATTGTAGTTTCTCTGTGCAAGCTCTTGTGAAGTTGTCCTATTAGAAAAAACTTTTTTTAGCAGTGCTCAAACATGTTTTCCTTAAAAAAATTACTTACGTAAAATGTTGCCTCTTTAGGATCTACCCAAGTAGGTGGAGTGGAGTCATCCTTATTACGCGCTGCAGCTTTCATGCGAGTACGCTCAAATAACTCAAGCACACGAGCAGGCCTACCGTGCTCCTTACTCTAAAAAAAATATTTTTTATTTTGGCATTCTTTGAAGTCAAAATAAATAAATATAGTAGTGGTGAAGAAAAAATTTATTACCAATCTTTCGGCATGCTCCTGTGTAGAAATAGATCCACAACTATGCAACGACGGATTGCAATTTCTATTGGCTGAAGCTTTCTTTGATTTCTCTTTAATTTATGGAAAATCCTAGTATTGGAGCCATTTGTCCCAAATAGCTTGACTCATGAAGATTGGTTTTGCATTCTTTCCCTTTATATCACTAACCATATCCGAATATCTTTTGCTTATAGTCTCTATTGGATAAGCATCATAACCATATACTTGACCCTGTAATGTATGATATATGTTACAATGATGTTAGCTTTAAAATTCTGTATAACTACATATAAACATGAGTCATGAATACAATTATGTTAGAAACAAGAAAGTCAAGAACACAATTATGTTAGCCGCGGGCACAATTATGTTAAAAATGATCATTTCAGAACAGTATTAGTAAATGGATCAAATTTATAATGCATAAATTAATAATTTATAATGATCATTTCAGAAGAGTATTTATGAACTTTTTATCGCAGGGCTCTACGTACCTTCCTGGAAATTGTACGAGTATTTGTTTAACTTTACATAATTGAAAATGTGTTTGTTAATCAAACATATACGAAGGTAAATTCATATGCAATACATGTACTATCTGAATGGCTAGCTGACCCAAAATTCATATGCAATTCATATGCAGTATGCTGACCTTCAAAATCTTGGTTAGACCCAAAATAAAACAATACCTACTAATCCTCTTTTCCACTATTTCAGATAGGGCCTAGCTAACCCAAAAATCTTGGTTTTAGTAATACTTAGCTCTCTTTCATCCACTGCACATGTTACTTAAGTCAAAATGGTGGACGGCATGAGATATTTGGAATGTATTGCTTGTGTAACGACCCGACAGTTTCGACCTCGAAAATCGATATAAATACCTTTACCGTATCTTATACCGATCCTCCAAGCACCGAAAACACTGGATAGTTTAGAAAGAATTTAGAGGGTGAGATAAGAAAGAAAGAAGTTTTAGAATAGAAGAAAGGAGAAGAACACATCATAACCTCACAGCGGAACAGATAAAATATAATATCACATATCTTTATACAAAAGAATTTGGTATACATACCAATCATCAGAGTTTAACATATAACTGCACAGCGGAATAGACTTTATATAACTAGCGGTGAAGCCACCTGCTTCCAGCTTCTGAACTCCAAGCGAACCTAACCTGTAAATATGCTTGGTCTGACCCGAGCACATTTGATTTAAAACAAAAATACACCGGGTCAGTCTGGAATACTATCAGTGATCAATTCACAGAAACAAACAATCATTGGTTTAACTTTGGAAATCCTTTCTGAAACAAAGGATAATAGTAAGACCGATCCACACATAAACACGGACGGTTTTTACCTTACTATAACCCAAACCATTTCTTGCGAATCATACTTGTTCTGATATTATCATAATGTCTAATTACAAGTAATTAGCAATCTAGTGGAACGCTTGCATCCCACGCTCCACATACATATATACAATCAAAACCGCGGGCACTTATTGGATATTGGATTTCCAACCTTGACAAGGTATGGGACCACCTTCCGCACGTGTATCTCTAGAGGCAAATACACTGGGTTCAACAAGAACTTCTTGCAACCCGGCCCTCACATGACCGACACTCATTTCGCTTGAGTGTATCGAATGTATATCACCGACGGTTGGGCTCAAACCACCGTCTCCCGATAAGGGACAACATCGAACATAGATAAAGAAGCAATAGAAATTTCTCCAGATAGGTGATCACACATCCTAATGGGAGCGACCCACATAGCCATGTTGCCTGCCCGTTTTTTGTCATTTCCCGGTTGATGAGGCTTGAGGTCAGACTATATCTGATCATCATACACTTTGGATGCCACATCGTCAGATCCGCTAGATCACAGTTGATTGACGTCCACAAACATACTCTAGCTATCTGGCTAGAGAATAACCATTTCTCCGTCATCAACTATGGTACGTTTGGAGAAATCAACGCATGTAAATCCTTTTGGAAATACTTTGTCAGACATCCGTCCATACAAGTCATCCAGGAACAGGATGAACCGAAGGTACTCTCCTACTGCATCACTTATAGGAATCACCCCATGGATCAGTAGCGAGAAGTCCTTGCAAACCGTACAATCCCAACCACGACTGAATCACGTCAGAATAACTCTGTGTTGCAACACAGGGAATATTCGTCAGGTAATTCTTCCACTTATGAAGATCCACGGCCTTCACTTGCTCCGTCTTCAATGACGTCTTCACGTATTGTTGGTCGGAATGGTATTCGAATATAATGCGATCCCGGACTTTCCATACCAACAAGCGTATTGGTCTGGTTTTGATAGTCGGTGTTTTAACTATCAAATATCAATTGTGTGAATACAATCAGTTGCTGACTCAGCACTAGACACAGCTCAACATCCCTTAGAATATAATCAACTAAACTATTTATCACCTCTAATATTCGACTTAACCCTAACCTGACTAACTCGACCAACTCGACTAACTTGATTACTTCTAACTGATTTACTTTGTTCGATTATCTCTAACTCGATTAACTCGACTTATTTAACACAATTGGACTAACTTGATTTCACTATTATTATCGATTAACTAATACTCGACTTAACTCCATTCGCTCGACTCTAGATTGCAGCGATCACAATGGTTACGCCTGACTCACTCAGTCCGACCGCTGTAGGCTAGCTGCAGCCCTGCGAATTACGCTAGCAGTCATACGCAATGGAACCCTTTCCTGAATCTAACTCTAACTATATTCGATCGACTTCTAATTAAATAACAAATATTTGATATAACTTTTGAAATCAATATTCCTATTCGCTTTTTAAAACCATATTGCAATATTACTTAATTTCCCAAATCTTTGCCTTAGAGTTCGATATTTGTTGTATAAGATAAAACCCATTTCCTTACCTTCTCTCACACCAAACTAATACCGTTCCTTGATAATGGTGAGGCCAACCAAGTTGGGGTATTTTAGTTACCTCTCAGACCTTGATCAACCTGTTCTTATCTCAGAATAGTATTCGTTTGACCACTAACATCAAAATTCCATTTTTCCCTTTTGATTTCAAATCTGGTTCTAAAGCCATTGTTTACATTTGAAATCTCGTTTAAACCCTTTTCACTTAATTCCTTTATTCAAGTAACACCCATTTTAAACACTACCTTAACTGCAAGTGTTCTTTTACCCTTTCCCTTTTTGGTTTATAAATTAGATCCCTTGTCAAATAGTTTGATACCCTCTAGTTGAATATTTTTTTCTAATCAACTTTTATCGCCTCTCCTCATTTGTCAATTAATACACTTGTTAATTGAATTCCCATCCACCAGCCTTGTTTGGAAACTTGGATGTATAAATCCCCTTAATAAAATTCTTACTTGGGTTTTTAAATTGAATTCACTACTTTAAATCATTTTAAATTAAAGAATAACTTGCTCTCACATCTACTAAATTAAAATATAGTTAACTTTTAATCCTAACCCCAAAATAGCATTATTATCATTTTTATACACTTACTCAATAATAATTAAGGTTATTAATAATAAGCAATTCAATTATCCCTTTAATATATAGTTAATCGAAGCTTAACTAATATCCAAAGCTATTCATTAAACTTTAACGAATATTTAAACCAATCTTTATTCCCTTTTGTCCATTCTACTCGAACGACGGATTTAACAACCATACACATCAGTTAACTATTAACTGAATTAAAATTTGTCATTTCCCTTCCTTACATAAATTAATTAACTTAATTAATTAAGGTCACCTTTTAAATTATTTGAAAACAATTATTTCCTTTTTACCAATCTATGGGAAAATTCTTGATTTTACCTCTCAACTGATCTAGACCATTTAACTCAATTTTCTTAATAACTCGATTTAATATATTTAATTTAAATTCCCAATTTAAATACTCGTATAAAATAATTGAATAGCTTTAATTCTGTTATAAATAAATTACAACTTTGAAACCCCGTCAATCCCCTGACGGTAGAACAACATTAAAACCCTACGTCTAGACCATTACTGCCCATTTACTCAGTCAACACAATCAGTTGATTTTAACCACAACACGATGGTTGTATATTCAGCTATCGACATTCAAAACAGTTTGGTGTTAGTTAATATGAACAATCCATATATATACACAACCAACAAAAATACAGTTAATTTGAGGAATCCGGTTGGATCCCTCCAACCTGTCCTTCTGTGCATCACAGATGTCAGTTGAGAAAATAGATGAATAAATAAATGACTAGATTCAAACAACTGAAATCAACTCAAACAGTTAACAAACAATTTGCATCCATCGCATCCAATCAGCCAATTTAAAATGTAAACTGTAATATATCTACGAATGTACCACATCATAGTATTCCAGAAGGTGTGAGCATTTACTCACCAGAGTTTGTTCTGGTCGATGGTTGACTGGTTTGTTCCATTTCAACACGATCGGACGTTCAGAATTTCCTGATTTTTTAACTGCGTCTGATTTCCTCTCAGTCAGTGTCATTGCATAGGTCTCGTCCCTGCGATTGCAACGGAACTGACCGCGCGTAAATCCGATTACGTATGAGTGAGAAACCGTAAAAACAATTCGATGAATTAAATTATTTAAACCTAAATTAAATTAAAAATAGGATTGGGCTTCTACCTTCAATCATTCGGCCCACAACCCATACCCGACCCGCTACCATTTAAACCCTAACCTCCTATCCTTCATCTCATTTCAGCCGCCTCCACGAATATTTCTCAAGCCCCAAAAACCCTAAATTCCCAATTTGATTTCAGCGACCAAGAATGGTGGTGTCGCAACCCCTTCCGGCCCTCGATCCATCACGATGGCGTCGCGATCCACCCCTGGTCCTCCCCAGATCCACTACAGTCAACCACAAGCCATCTACACCTTTAACCCGAATGGATTTCGACACCCAAACCGAAGCTAAGTTTTTATTTTGCTTAATTCCTCTATTTGCTGTGCCACTTTGATTGGATTTTTTTTTCTTTTCTGATTTTCGAATTGGGTTTTTCCCTTTGGTTGACCAAGTTTGTTTGGGATGTATGAAACACCCTTCTGTGACTCTTATTTATAGTAGCGGTTTTTGTTTAGATAGGAACAACGTCCATCATTGTTCACCCTAGGTTGATCGGCTATTCTTAGGCCTTTGGGGTTTTCAGAGATTTATTGATTGTATTCAGTATTGTATTATCGATACATTTGGTCTGTTTAATAAAAACTGTAATTGAACTAAACACTGCATTGAAATCCTACTTAGTGATTCGATCCATATTGTCAATTCTATTTTAGGTTTTCAACGTATGAAAATGGTGAGTTTCGAAGTAGATCCTACTGTATGTTAGCTATTTTGATTTTCTGTACAGGTTTATATACTTATATTTCTTTTCACATGGGTGTGTGTATACTGATCTATATGTGCATATATATTCACATGGATGTTTCAGTCTTTATTCACATGGATGTACCATTCATATGGAACTGTATCATAGTTGTACCATTCACATGGACTATTTGCATAGATTTGACTTGATTTTCTTATTGCTGTTCTTATGGGGAAAATTTCCAATTTTACTGTTTCCTGAAAGGAACATGGCATGATATCGAATTTTAATATGAATTCTTTTTAGTTCTTTATTCAGCCCTATACATACATTTTGTTTAGCTATGTATTGTCAATATCCTTAGCTGCTTTGTTATAAATTTTTTTCTTTTCTTTTCTTTTCTGTACATGTTGTACGTTACCGTTTCAATTATGCTGAAATCTATATGAATTATCAAGTTCATTAGGTCACATTTTAGATTTTATTTGTGTTGTATATGTTTTTCATTCTTCATGTGGCACCTCCCTTTTTTCTCTGTTCATCCCTAAAGGGTTTTGACGTATGACCATATGTATGGTTTGTTTCACTGTTTTTGACAGCTTAGACTGCTGTTTGAGATTCTTAGAACAATTTGCTTTATTTTTATTTTTATCTTTTGCCATTCATTTCTATCATGAAGTCACCCTTTTTTAATGGGTTCTCCCTCTTTGTTTTTTTTTTTTGCAGATCAAAAGCTATTCACATATTCATGGAAGGACAAAGGCGGTTGATGTTAAAAAAATGGGATCCCTTTTGGTTATTCATTCTGTTTTGTTTTGTCATTGAAATATTAGCTGTACATGAATGTATAAATTCGATTCTGTATTTGTTGAAATGCGTGTATATGTATTCATTAAGGATTTGAATATAAATTAGTTGTTCCATTATTTTTGCGCAAATGTTTACATTTCTTTGTGTTTAACAACTTATGCTGTCTGTTCATTCTTGATCAAATTTTGAATTCATGATGTTGAAACTATCCCTGTCTGTTTGGTATGCATATCGTATTATTGTTCTCTCGCATCGATCCTTATGCGAATTTATATGGTATACCATAGTTTTCATCTTCCATGTATCGAAACGTTATTAGTTGGTCACGACAAGTTTTGGGTTCATTAACCATATAATAAAGGTTGATATAATAAAAATTCCACAACAGTTAAGTTTACTAAAAATAAGTTCTTCCACATATGACTGGAATTTAAATAGGATATTGTGCTAATAAATGCCAAAGAACGGTAATTGATATCCCGTTGTGACAAAGCCTCAGTTGCTAACTTATTCTGAATGCAGTAGTGTCGTTGAAGTTCTTTTTAATTAATTTATAAATATTTAAAAATCAAACTCCATTCTATATAAATAAATTTGATTAAAAATCCTTTGTATTCCTAATAAATTGTATAAACTAATTAAATATTCGATTTTAAGTGGCCGAAAAATCCAGGACGTTACAGCTTGAGATGCTATTAAATGCTCCATTTTATGTATGTGTATTTTAAATTATTTTGTGATTTGCAAATAATTTTTTTAGTTATGTATAACATATTTTGTATTCAAACTTTTTATACGTTTTGAAATTTAGTTTTTTCGGTGGTGTGGCTCACTTGAGAGGTTGCGCTTTTATTGCTTCTTCATCCAAACACATATTCTACTTAAATACTTTGTTTATATACCCTTTCTAAAGTAGTAATCGCATGTTTCATTTAATTTTTAATTTTTAGTTTTATTTAAATACCCTGTTAGAATGGTTCATTACCGTTATGTATGAACACATCCTATCCTTAATGTTTTTTTACGGGGCACATTGAGACACTCTCTCATACCGGTCCATGGACTTTTAACTTTATGTTTAGGGTACAAAAATCAATGAATTTAGTTAATAACCTACTGTATAAGCAGTTACTGTATATTGGTTTGCAAACCGTGAGAACTCCCATACTGTACTTATATAGTAACTTATCCGTTTCAGAAGCGTTTAAAAATGAATGTACATGAGTACGTTGCAGACAATGTTCCATCTTCGTGTTCTGGCTTTGATAATTATGTCTACTGTTGTACTTAACATTCCAACAAATTTCATGTGATGTCCTTGTTTTTTACACTCTTTTTTGTCTATTTTTTATATGCGATTTCCATGCGTGTCACACTTATTGCTTCAATCGGCACAAAACTGGGTTTCTCAGTCTAATTTTATATGATTATTATGTTAGAATCAATGTTCAGGAGATAGCACTAGTATTATTCCAGTTTCATCAGTTATTAATTGAAACTTGCTATCAATAAAACCATCCAACAGTAATCATACATAGGAAGTAAAAAACCTTCAAATTTTTCATAGGTACCTGTTTTATTATATTTTTGCCTTCAGCTCACGTTACATATGTTAAAAAATCGATTAATTATTTTAGCCAAACCATATTTTAATTATAGGAAAGTTTTGATATGGAGTGAGTTCCAGTGCTAACAGCGACCAACCGAAGGGAGTTGACTTCTGAAGAGGAAGATATAATACTAATAATGTGACTGACGGGCCAACACTAAACAAATGCCAAGGTTATGGTAATCGTGAGGTAATGTTTTTGGAGTTTAACTACTTTGGTAACAAATTTATTAATTTTATTTAATAATACATGTAAATTATAATTATTTATTGCCTAATTTACAAGAAAAAACTTGTCAGACAGATTATAGAAAATCACAAGATGAGGAGGAGATAACAAAGTCAAATGTATGCATAAGTACAAGAAACAGAGGAAGTATAGGCTTGAATAGAAATGAGTACCAAAAAATCTTCAAAAAGTAGCTCCTTATAATCGGATGGTATCATTCCAAAAGTGGGCCAAAAATCAACCAAACGTTTATGAAATGACGCAGTGATTCTCTTTGAAAGCTCACTGGAAGGATGCATCGAAAAAGTGTTGTGTATATAGTATTTATGTTACCATAATGTCAATCAAAAAATATAAATAAATATACATATAGCATGGTAAAACACATACTTATCTTTAGTTTCTACTAGTCGAAGTTCAATGCGACCTAATGTATTGATCGAATTTGCCGTTGGAATTATCGCACCTCCTTGTACATTTGGACAGTTGTGCTCGTTCACAGTGTTATGTGAGGAAGAACGCAAAGGAGGAACGGAAGGAGAAACACCGTGCCTGGGTTGAGGAGTTGGTTGACGTCTAGATTGGGGAGTATATTCGCTTTGATGAGAAACACCGTTGGACGTTTGCCGTAGAGGAGCTGACGGCATAGGATTGGACTGTGGAGGAGCTAATGGCATAGGATTGGGCTATGGAGGATCTAACTGCACAGGATTGGGTTGTGGAGAAGCTGATGGCACAGGATTGGGCTATAGAGGAGCCGATGGCACAGGATTGGGCTGCGGAGAAGCCGACGGCGTAGGATTGGGCTATGGAGGAGCTAACTGCCGATTAGGATGTGGGGGAATTGGTTGGGAAGGAGTTGGCTATGGAGAAATATGTTGGGAATTAGCATTATAGGATGCCTCGGCTATTGTAGGCTGAAACGGAAGAGTTCGTGATGTCGAACGATGATGCAATGATGTCGCATGACTATTTTTGAATTTACCTTGAGGGTATGGCTTGATAGTATGACTAGGTGGTAAAGTAGACTGAATAAGTGGAGCGTCACTATGTCCCCGTCCCCGAATTTTTTTCCCTTGTCCCAGTTCTTGGGAAGCATAGTGGTGTCCACGTGTAGAGCCAACCATATCTGTAAATCATGCACGATACTTCAATAGTTAGACAGTCATAACCATTGAAAGATAAAGGGCGGATCCAACTGTCCGCTAAATTTGTTTTTTGTGTTTCTTGTAATCTGTTTGTGTTGTCAAATAGAAGTAGGGAGAAGTAACACAAGGAAACGCTCAACTAACACTTGCAAAGCTCGGTTAACTGAACAGACAAAACAACATGCATGAACACAAATGTCTAGACCACTTGTATAGTTTACACAATTATATATATATAAATAGTTTAGACCCCTTGTATAGTTGGGATTGAGACACCTTTTCAGCCAAATAATGTATCACAATAAGTTAAATACTTAACAGTACAAATAATGTATCATATAAAGAGCTATGCTATAGTATCTTCATTATAAAAAACACTTTATCAGTATAACCATTTTTCACTAGGCTATTACGTAAATAAATATACCAACAGCAAAATAGGTAGTAGCTCATACCATGATGCCATTGTTGTTTTTGCTTTAAAATCTATAATGCTAGAACACACTTCCTTTCCTTGTTTTTGCTTTAAATTTTAAATTTGACTTAATATATAAACCTGCCAGATTCCCAGAAATCTTGTTCAAAAAGATGTGCGTCAGATATGAGCAAATACTTAGGATTATTAAAGATGTTGAGAAATAAGATATGTTTTAGCCCAGCACATCAAATTTATAGTAATTTGCAATCTTAAAAATTGAGGGGATTATCCGTAAAGATGCTAACTGTATATGGATTTAGCAATTTGGATCATTTCGTGATCAGTTTAAAGAATGATAGTTGCTTTTGAACAAAGAAATATTGTTATAGAAAAGAAAACAATGCAGGGAGCGCCCCCAAAATGTTCATAATGATGCGCAAACGTGCATGCATGTATTTATGTGCATATGAATGAATATATAACTGACTTCAACAACTAACTTAAGCCGTCATCATTAGGTAAGTACTATATTCTTGTCAAACAAATTGCATTACCTACTTCAATTTTGAAGATGAAGTTCATAGATTCACCCAATTATGTCACCTAATGCACCATTTTCTAATCAGAAATCACCATTCTAATTCTCCTGCCAGGAAACTCCGAAAGTAACACGTTTTAAAATTTCATTTTCTGTTTTATGGGAAGCTTTTCGGGTATAAATGTGGAATAATATGTACAAGCTTTTCGGGTATATATCCTGCCAGGAAAATAAATTGTGGAATAATATGTACAATCTAAATGCTCTAATTATATGATGATCCAGTATACCCACACAACCAACCAACCATATACGCGTTCTCTTTTAATCAATTCTACTTGCTTGTAGTCCCACTCTTCTCCATCCTCACATGATTGTGCTCCGCCCTTACGGCTATTTATTTGAATCTCTCACCATTTACCTCTAATCAGACTCTTCATTTTATTTTAGCTTAAAGAAAATCTTTCATTTTATAGGAAGGCGGCTACTGCGTGTGCCTGCAGGGAAATCTGAACTGGTACGTATATGAAGTGAATTAGATAACTTATATGAATGAATGTTTTTAGTCTTCTTAGTGAATGCTTTTGAAAATAAACAGGGTTCAAATGAAGAACTTGAAGTTGTAGATGATAATGGTCTCATATATGCTGATTATAGTTCTGTTAGAACTCATACTTCCCCACTACCAAGGCACCCGAATAAGCCATAGATCTCTTGCGCAAAAGCATGCTTCACTAATTTATGAATGCTTTTTTATTATTCATAGCTCATATACAACTATAAATCCATGTGTGGCTTTTGTGTAATTAAACAACTGGTAATGTGTTTTGAGTTAATTAAACAACTATAAATCCATGTGTGGCTTTTTATGTAATGTGTTTTGAGTTAATTAAACAACTGGTAATTTATAGCAGATGGTGTTTATACTTTAAAGGCATGTTATATTTAGGATCACACACACATACTTACACACACATACATGCATATCACTAAATGGAAATAAATAAAAAAGGCACAGCAAATGAGCATGAATCCACTTCTAAAAAATATTATAAAGTCAGTTAAAATTTCTTCTAAGTAACAAGTTTAATCCTCTTTTATTATTAACATTGATGACGAAGTCCAACACTCGAAGGTGAATGAATTATATTTGAGAGGGATGGAAAAAAAGAAATTTGTCAGAAACTGTATTGATAAATTGTAGCTTAATTTACATTAAAAAACAAATTATTTTGATAACTAATTTCAAATTTTAAATGTTATATTTAGGATCACACACACATACTTACACACACACATACATGCATATCACTAAATGGAAATTAATCAAAAAGACAGAGCAAATGAGCAATAATCCACTTCTTAAAAATATTATAAAGTCAGTTAAAACTTCTTCTAAGTAATAAGTTTAATCCTCTTTTATTATTAACGTTAAAAACCCTTTCAACCAGAGAACATCATAATTAATTTAATACTTGATGCTGATAATATCAATCTGAATTATTCTGGAGCTCAATGCAATCAAGATCCTAGTTACATATCCCATATGTATATGTAACAATGCAATCAAGATCCTATTTTTAGGTAACTGATTTTCTCCTCATGTTTGTTTAATAGGAACTACACAAACGGCATCACATTTAAAAGAAAACAAAGAAAAAAAATATTGTTTAAAAGAAGGCATGAGAAAACAAAATGAAGAATGCCATATGATCAAAATGAAGAATACCAGATGAACTTCATCTAACCCAATTAATACTTGCATTGAGTAGCTCATATTTAAATGATGTTAATAAGTTCCATTTCTGATGTTAATATTTTCGATGATAGATGTATAAAGAGATTAATAAACAGGACATGATCCGTGAGTTTCGTGCAGTAATTGTAGCTAAAAAGCAGAAATAATCACCTAAACGTCCAGCAAGACCCGCAATGTCCCTGATCTTTCACCGGACTGATAGATGTATAAAGAAATAACCAGATGTATAATGAAATTTTGATGATGTGCATCTGATTCAATAAAAATTGCAGCTTACTTTTTCTATAGGCAATGTTGATTGTTTTTCATTCAAACACGTCATTTTAGTGTATTTGACAATTGTATTCTTACATCAGCATGCAATTTACAGTATAAGTGAAAAGCAGGATCTCATGTACATGACATCAAACCAGTAATATATCATATAACTTCGTGCAATATACACGTTTATGAAAACCAATAATACTTCCATCCTGCTAATGAATATACATGTTTATAACAATACAAATGATAATTTCAAAATAACTTTCATCCTAGACTATTTGAGTTTAATTAGGGGACGAAGGAACAGAGTTTGAAGAGTGAGCATCCCCGAGTGTGCTTTATCCCTTTTCACACTGACACCATGTTTACAGCTTTGTATGCTTGGTAAATGAATGTAGAAATGTTTAAATATAGTTCAAATGGTATGGTTAAATGTTGATATTCTGTTTTTAAGTTTCTTTTTATTCAGTATTGTTACCATGACCACGGCTTCAACAGGGGATAATGGACAGTAAGAGAAATGAAGGAGGAAGACTTGCACCAACAGTTGTGTAGTCTTGCAGCAGCCATTACCATATTTAACATTGGCATAGCTAAATTCACGTAAAAAAAGGAATATCAATACGGTTCCTCAGATGTTTTTAAGGTTTGTTAATATTTCGGACATTGGAATGTTATGCGTTACATGCTTTATATAAAATAAGTGTATGTGCTTTTGAATTTAACTATTTGTATGACACATGATCATTAAGATGCAAGACAATAGCATCTATGGTCAGCACTTTCTAAAGCCGGGTTAAGTCTATTTTCCTATTTTGATTATTCCGTTTATATACTTTTTCTACAAAGTTTGATATTCACTTAAGTCAATTAATCTTTCCTCTCGATGTATCAATTAAATATATGTGAAAAATCCACTAGATGTTATGCTAAATATGCTAAATACCTGGAGAAATTAACACTACAAATAAAATGTGCTAAACTGTTACTTAACAATTTCCAATTTTCAACTAGTTACTTGGAGGTATGTTCAAAAAAGATGACAAAAATTTCAAGATGATGCCTTTCCTTTTCAGAGATAATTTTGGTTTTCAATTAACATTATTTAACCAAGACTTTGAATTCTTGAATTCTGTATTATATATTTGATGCGTACTATGTATGAGACATGTTGTGTACAAACTATACTTAATGAATTCAAGAAATTTTCAGTTTGCAACTAATCTCAAAGTCATTTTCTAATCCTTAACAAGGAGATGAGCTGAACCAAATCATATTTAGACAGATAAATTTCCTCCTGTCATTTTCTCAAAGTCATTTTCTAAGCCTTAACAGGTTTCAACCTTTCAATTAAAGCCTTGCCATTGCATCAAAAGCTGAGCAAACATCAGATCAAATTTTTGAGAATAAACGGTGATATTTATATTAAAAAAAATAAAGCAAATAACGCACAAGAATTTATAGTAGTCAACATTACTTCAGTCTGTCGCCACAAATCGGTTCTCCTTTGGTTAAACCCTTCGATAGAAATCTTACCTTAAATGAAGCAAACGAACTAAACTAAAATACAGCATAATAAATAGAGATACAGGAAAACAACGATCATTCAAGAATACTGGCAAAAGCAATGATAACAAATATGCACGCGAGATCTGCAGCTAGAAATGAAATCACATAAAAAGAAAGAAAAAACGCAAAATAAATTTAAGATGGAAGTGGATTACATATGTAATTATGTTGGAAACATGGCTAAATCTATTATAAGTTTCAAAAACAGGTCTACACACGTGAATTATCCTATGAAGAATATACAAGGTTTATGTTCACTGCCCCACCTTAATAGTACTTAATGGTGTTTACATTTCAACTTTAGCATGTGAAATGTAGGTTTAAGTTGAAATAAAGGAAATTTCTCAATGATATATAATATATCCAGCTTTCAACATGGGATTGTTCAGAAATATATATAGGATTGTCAAAAACGTATGTATTCAGAAATCTTTTCTAAAAGCCTCGGATTAGCTAGATGTTTTGAAACTGCTGCTCGGATATTAATTCTTAAAACGTTTATTACCAAATATTTTTAGGAAACATGGCGGTTTATCTATTCATTTGACTATTACTTGCTCAAGATAAAATACTTGGTAGAAGTGCATCAAAAGTTTGGCTATAGTATTTTTGTAACTTACTTCCAAAAAATTATATGTTATGGACGTAATGTTGAGTATAGTAGCAATAATCAAATAGCAGATTCATCATATTAAATTTCCTTAGCTGTATTCTAATATAAGACTACAAGTCTTTTGGCTTAATCCTTATGAAACCCAAAATACAAGTAAACAAAAATTTCACATCCACCTTAGGCAAAAATTTCCTTAGCTGTATTCTAATATAAGACTGCAAGTCTTTTGGCTTAATCCTTTTGGCTTAATGTTATGGACGTAATGTTAATTCAGGTGTGTTATGATAACTAATACATGTAGAGAGAATTAAAGCAACGTTTTCAGGATAGTAAATCTCAAACCATAATTATTTCGTATATATACATCCAATTGATATATATAGCTCATGTTATCTGATTTGACATCATGTTTCTGAAAGAAAAACAAGTCTCGATATTACATTCAAACAACTTAACATAAGTTCAACCAAATGTAATACATACAGCGAAATATTCAAAATTTATCATTTGAAAATTCATGAAGTCCTTAGTCTTCTGACATGTCAGCTCACAAAATAGTTAACATTCAATATCAATAAATGAACTTAAACATATATACAGATATAAATTTGCCCTCACCTAGAATGGAGTTTTGAATTCGCTGAATCGGAAGTGGAAACACCGAACCTCACCCTCCAACGAGAACCGATAGCTGACGATTTGGATTTAGGGTTTAGAAAAGTGTGGAAAACGAGAAAAGAATGAGAGGCGGCAGAAATGAAAAGGGAGAGGCAAGTAGCGGTTGAAGATTAGGAGGGCACGAAAAAAACTAAGAGGGAAGGCCAAAAAAATTTGCCATGTTTACATAACACGCTGAGAATAAGTAAAGTTTACAAAATAAGTAACATGCGTGTTTACAAACTTACAGTGTTCAACATATTAATACAAAAGCATCTTTAAATTTACCAAAAAAAAAGAATTAATAGGAAAAAACAACTTAACATGATGATAATTATAAAAAATAACACTAAAGCACCCTATCTTCTGCGAATAAATTAGGAAATTTTATTACAAAATACCTTCGACACAAATCCGTCGGTATTCCATCTCAATTTGCAACGGAAAACAGCAAGGGATATTATTTGTCGGTAAATTGATGCAAATTGCAGCGGATTAGCAAGGGAAAAAAATAAGGCGACGGTGATAAATAGAAAGAAAAGTAAATTGAAAAAACAAGAAAATATCCGTCGTAGATCTCATGGAAATCCGTCTCAAATTAGCGACGGAAATTTTCGCTTCTAAAATCTGACGCTAAATCAGTGTTTTCTAGTAGTGTTTCCAAATCATTTCTTATGATTTTACACAAATTATTACTATTTTTAATAATTTTATCAAGGCCCGTATAGTCGATTTCCATCAATGGCCATCGAACTGCACTTACAACGACCTTTTCCAAATTTGATTTGGACATAATTCCAAATCCAACCGTCAGATTTCAAATCTCTAATCTTCGTTAGAAAGCTCTTTTTGATACAAACCCAACGGTTCTGGTTTTAGGAGAATCCGACGGTCGGATCTCCCGTAATATCCATTCGAAGTCAATGGTCGAAATTCGCGAACTACCCAGTGCGGCGCGTTCTATTCAGGCCATTATATATATATATATATATATATACACACACACACACACACACACACACATATATATATATATATATTATATTTCGTCGATTTCCTTTCAAAATGTATTTTGTAAATCGTTTTCAAAATGATTTCAACTTCACATTCAATTTCAAATCAAAATTGAATATTACATATCATTAATCTATAAATGATAATATTTTCAAAACGTTATATTTTGAAATCAATTCCTATTCGATATTCATTATAAAATCGATATAAATATCGTTCGCGTCAAAATGGCGCATATCTAACCAACACGGCTTTATATATTTCAATAACTTCGTTATTCTTTTTAGCAAATGAATATTTTCTTCAACACATGAATATATATTTTTATTCAATACATGAATATATATTTTATTCAACACATGAATATTTATTTTATTCAACACATGAATTTATTTTATTCAACACATGAATATTCTTTCTATTCAACACATGAATTTTCTTTCTATTCAACACATGAATTTTTATTCTATTCAACACATGAATTTTTATTCTATTCAGCACATGAATTTTTATTCTATTCAACACATGAATTTTTATTCTATTCAACACACGAATTTTTATTCTATTCAACACATGAATTTTTCTTTCTATTCAACATAAATTTTTCGTCGTTATTATTTAAAATAATTCATTTTAAATATTCAAAATTCATTAAAATTGCTAAAATAAAAATTTTAAATTGGCTCAGATTTCCGGGTTATTACAGTCTCCCCCACTTAAAACTTTTTGTCCCCGAAAAGGAATGGAGCCGAAAGTTGTTTTACAAACCAACTCAACTTTCATTATGGCTTAAGTCCTTCAACTTCTCAGTTTCTACGAACTTTTCAAATTTTTTCAAAAATTTGGCTAACACCCTAAATTTTCGAAAAATTTCGCCATAACCTCCCCTGCACCGGGAGCTTCGGGATATTTCAAATAGCCTCCCATGGCCCTCACCAATCCAAAAGAAAAAGAAAACGCTATGTGGCTAGCCAATCGGCTCATAAAATCATCCAAACCCAAAGAAATACAATAAACATGTACCTATTTGTCAAGCAAACAATTTTATTCCTTTTCTCTAGCCTCCTTGCTATGACATGTTCAATGTAAGTACATGTATACGTATGGAAATGCGACAAATTTTCAATACAATTCACTATTTGGTACAATTTGGCTAAATGGTTCAAATTTTAATTAATCAACCAATAATCAAACAACACAATCAACAATCAATTAGTTGATTAAATTTTCAAATTCATAACTTTGATACATAGTCCAAAAATCAGATTTTTGATGCCAAATCACAACAATAAGCCCTATCTAATTTTGGTTCTCACACCAGTCTAGTGGAAATATATAAAAATCCCACTTTCGAGACTCGAACATAAACAACTGATGCTGACATGTCAATCACCAGTATCATCAGAGTCATCTCCGGGCGACTAGAGTGTGATTCTATATCTATCGAATATATTTGAGGCTTCTAATACATGTGGATCAGACGTATATTAAAATCTCTATATACTAGATTGTCCAAATCAATTTAAAATAATATTCAAATACGAATAATTGATTTAAATTTTCAAAACAAAACCTGTTTTCACTTTTACTTTTAAAAACATCACTCTTCACACTCGTTCTAGGATACTACTGATCCCATCTCTAACGAGTCATTCTCATTTGATATTACTAATCCAATCTCTGATGAATTCTTTCGTTTGGTTCTAACGTGTCTTGTTCTCCGAGCTCTATAAACCAAAGCTCTGATACCAAATGTGACGATAAGGAATTTCGCTGGATCCGAATTGATCGCTAAAACGACCAAGACAGTTCAAAACCCCTGATTGTTTTGAGAACACGACAAATTGGAACGCAAACAGAAGAACATTTCATCACTAATTATAACAATTTCATCAGAATACAAGAATATACAGAGTGTGAGTAATTATAATACAACAGAAAAAATATATCAGAGATTACAATAAATTACATAGCAGTGGAAAAATAATACAAAACATAACCGAAAGAAATACACAGATACAGAGCTTTCCGAATATCACATCAGCTGTAGACCAGGATCCTGTGAATATAAATCTACAAAACCATAACTACTAGCTACTCATGTCAAAATAAGGGCACCCAGAGTTTAGGTTAAAACAATAAACTCCAGGTCAGTCATGTGACTGGTGTGAGAACTAAAACTGTTATTAATCTTTATTTTAAAGTTAGGTAAATGAAGGGACCACGCCGTATAACACAGAACGGGTTTCCTCCCAAGAATACCAGTGCATAAAACAACAGCACAATGCTAAATAAAGAACAATGAAGCTATTATAAGACTCAGGTCGCATCACACAATGCAACGCAAGCCGGAGGATAGGGTTTTCTGCTTATAATAGCCAAAGAATGCTTGATACGCTAAATTTCATGTTTTATTATTACTATAAGTGTATAGTGTCAAAAAAAATTCAATCATAAGTATCAATCATAGACGGCATAAGTGCCCCATACCACTATGTCGCCATATATAGGTATATAATCAAAACCGCAAAGTCACGTATTGGAAGTTGGATTTCCATCTGTGAACCGATGCAAGGGATCGTCCTCTACCGAATTCGAGACTGTCTAGCCCGAGCTTCAGGAACAGCCGCAACTGCCCCATGGATTGTCAGGGTCGGTCCACCGATGTGGATTAAAATGCCTGAACACTGCGTTTCCCTGCCCTTTGGGGCATAAATGAGTCCTATGACCCCATCGGCTCCACAAAGTCACTGATATATCCAAGGCGCCTCGCAATCCAACAACCACATAAGTCAAACTCGTCACGGCGTGTAAAACCACTGACGCCACTTTTAGCTAGAAGGAAACGCATGCCCTCCCTGATGTCCTCTCCTGTTTCTGGTTCACAACCGGGGTGTGAGGCTCGCGAATTAACGCTACACAAAGCTGTGCTTCACAGGCGGTGCTTTGATCATCAACCACAAGACTCTGCTTTTCAACAAAAGCCTTGATCATTTGCTACTTAGGCATGCCACACAGGCAATTCACTCCATGCGATTGATATCCATCAATATATAACCCCTGAGCTCGTACGTCTCTGAGAAGGGCGTTAAGCAAGAGAATAAATTCTCCGCTGCCAAACAGATATATATTTAATAGAAATCAATCACACAGAATAAAAACCAATGTCAGACACACAGTCCATTTACAAGTTCGTTCTGGGTCTGAACGAAACCGGAGGCACCTCGTACCTCGTATATCCATCGATCTCCAAGTACGTATGGACGATCACCGACTGATTCCCTCCTCTTGGGTGTATAGCCCAATCAAGATCATCAGTACTCACCCAAACGATGTGAAGACCTCCGGTCTTCAACCACCGTCTTCATCTTCGACTAATCGTCGTATCAGTTATTCAGAATGGGATAAACCCGGTCTTTCCGAATAACCCGCGTATTTTATAAACAAGTGTTACACAAACACTACATACGCCTCATTCCAATTCATAATATTCTTTTATTCAAATATTCACACTATTAGAGAAAGGTTCCCATTAATTTTATCAAAGATAAATTCTTTAAAATTTATTCTTTAACCTTCTTTTGAATATCAATTCAAACCAAATTATGGTTTATCCAAACTAGTCGGGATTAACGAACCTTACCGAAGTAATCAATTGTTAAATTTCCCAACCCCAACCTATTCATCCCATGAAGTAAAACTGGTAATACTTCATATCTAACACCACGGTGTTATCGGTAAATTCAATTACCATTTCACGTTCAAATCTAATTAAAGATTTAAATATCGCCTGGAGTAAAACTGGTGATACTCCATTCTCGATCATTTTAATCTAATTAAAGATTCATTAAAACTCCACTTGGTTTTAATCTTCCCAAAAATCACTATTAATGATTATTTAACTTGGGAAACCATATCCTGTCTTTAACTGGGTTAAAGAACCCATGTCATTTAAAACATGGTTCACGATAAACCCAAAAATCAACTCAAATTCAATTCCAATTAAATATCATTTAATTGGTATATTTCATCAAATCTAAATAAAAAGATTTAATCTTTTTCTCAACTGGGTTTGAGAACAGTGTTAATGAAGACACCATTCACGACAAACCCAAATCCCATTTGATATTAAATACAAGGCTCTGAATTGAAAATATATCTGCTTATATTCAATATCAAATTCTACGACCAACAAATATCGTATTGGAAATAACGATATTAATATATCTTTCAAATTTCCATAACAATACCTGTTTAATCACGAATTCCAACATTGAAATATTCCAAAGACAGTTTCGATTCAAATCCATTCCAATTCAATTATTGGAAATCCTGGTTACTTTTAAAACCCTTTCAAATCCAATTTATTTATTTCAAAAATAAATGGATTATAATTCTAGTTCAAATCTAGTTCATTTTGATAAAAATCTATTTTTATCTTTTCAAATATGCAGTTTTTCATCCCAATTCTTTTCAAATCATTTCTTATGATTTTACACAAATTATTACTATTTTTAATAATTTTATCAAGGCATGTACAGTCGATTTCCATCAATGGCCATCGAACTGCACTTACAGCGACCTTTTCCAAATTTGATTTGGACATAATTCCAAATCCAACCGTTAGATTTCAAATCTCTAATCTTCGTTAGAGAGCTCTTTTCGATACGAACCCAACGGTTCCGGTTTTAGGAGAATCCGACAGTCGGATCTCCTGTAATATCCATTCGAAGTCAATGGTCGAAATTCGCGAACTACCGCAGCGCGGTGCGTTCTATTCGGGCCATTATATATAATATATATATATATATATTATATTTCATCGATTTCCTTTCAAAATGTATTTTATAAATCGTTTTAAATTCGTTTTCAAAACGATTTCAACTTCACATTCAATTTCAAATCAAAATTGAATATTCCATATCATTAATCTATAAATGATAATAGTTTCAAAACGTTATATTTTGAAATCAATTCCTACTCTATATTCATTATAAAATCGATATAAATATCGTTCGCGTCAAAATGGCGAATATCTAACCAATACGGCTTTATATATTTCAATAACTTCGTTATTCTTTTCAACAAATGAATATTTTCTTCAACACATGAATCTATATTTTTATTCAACACATGAATATATATTTTATTCAACACATGAATATTTATTTTATTCAACACATGAATTTATTTTATTCAACACATGAATTTTCTTTCTATTCAATACATGAATTTTCTTTCTATTCAACACATGAATTCTATTCAACACATGAATTTTTATTCTATTCAACACATGAATTTTTGTTTCTATTCAACATAAATTTTTCGTCGTTATTATTTAAAATAATTCATTTTAAATATTCAAAATTCATCAAAATTGCCAAAATAAAATTTTTAAATTGGCTCAGATTTCCGGGTTATTACAAAACCTAATATTCATTTGTATACTGATTTGAATTCTGTAGCGATAATCTTGAAACTACCGCTACACGACATGCCTAATTTTAACTTGATTTTCAATATTAGCTTTTCGAGTACATATCTTTTCTAAAGTCAAATTAGAAATAATATAAGACTAACAGTGCTTTTAAATCTCGTTTAAAACCTTGTTTATATATCTAACTCAAATCCATTTTTTCCCAATCGATTTCAAATTGATTTTTTTTTTTGGGTAAGGCCGACCTATTTTTATAGTGTTCCATAGCACTCTTTTATTTATTACAAAATAAAAAATACAAATGAGTTTAGGTGATATGCATTCTACATATCAACTATTTCGGTTTTTAAGGTGGACCGTCCGCCGTCTATGGCATTTATAATGGGCCATTCACTGAATGAATATCTCCACGCAGGGAGTTTTTGAGATATTACATTTCATGCTTGTGAATACAAGACAGATTACATCTGTGTTCCAAAAATTACATACAAAGAGTAGCCTCACAAGTCCATCAGGCACAGAAGAAAACACAAATTTGCATTGGAAGTTGTTAAGGAAAGCATACATGACAGGTTATTTGAAGTGTTGACATACTGCTACAGCATACACGAGGACAGGAATACATCTGGAGGAGTTTTTACACGAGCTCCACCAAAAAGATGAAGCAAACTCTGACCAAAAAAGAGTTGAGCGCCATGCCCATAAATTTAGCACCAGAGATGACATGTAGAAATTCCATGCTTGAAGAAGATAAGCTCCAGTTCATAGATAACACCAAGAGGATGGAAGGATTAAAAGTTCAACTAAAACCAGAAAGCAACATTGAGAGAAAATGCTTCACCTGCGTTGCTTCCAATCTCAGTGAACATCATTTATCCAGCTTACCATATACCACAAAAATGAACAAAAATGAAACAATATTCAACAAGCGATAACATGAGCTAGATCCGAACACAAGCAAATGAGTATAACGACCAAACACCAGTACCAATACATCAACATAGAGAAAAACACAACCAGCACCAAGCTCTACCGCCAAGACAAAAAAGAAACAGAACATTGCAGACCTCGTAATCGAAAAATTACCATTATAGAAGTAGAAACTACCACGAAATGCGAAAATTTATCAACCGTAAAGGAGATACTGCTCGTCAATTTACTCCGCAACAGTGATGCAACTTCCATTCTACACAGCACAACCAGTTGAAGAACTCAGAAAGTAGTTTCCTGAAGTTGTACTACACAAAATAGGAAGCGACGCTAGTAGCATTTCTAAGTGTCGTAATCCGAGTACTGATGAGGAAGAAGAAGATAGTGTCGCCTTAACTCATATCCAGTTGCTTGAAAAAAGCTTAGAGAAAAAATGACAAATTTGGTTTAAAGAGGGCAACCACGCACAGCAAAAGCTAGCTTATATTTTTAAAAGAGAATTTGGGGTGATTAGAGTGAAGAAAGGTGAGGTTTTGAGAAAGAGAAGCAGCGCATGGAACGGAAGATAAGAGATGGGGGAAAACCTAGTTGCCATTTACGGTCGCCATCTGAAAATGAAGCTAAGTATGTATAAAAAAATTGACTTTATAATTCCATTACTACAAACTCTTCTTATTTCGATTGGGGGCGTAGGAGGGGATAATTTGCGACTGCTGATCTTCGATGGCTTTCGACAGGTCGTAGGCGACTGTCGGAAATTATCGAAATATACTTCTGCACCCAAGCTCTTTCTTCACTAAATCTTCATTCCTCATTCTTACAACGGACGGGTTTGAAACCCTTGCACCCCAAATTTTGACCTTTTTGCCTCCAAATGCCCGTTTCTTCGCGTAAGAACCTACCCGGATCAATTTACACGTCAAGAGCGAGTGATTTCAGGTATAATCTCTTGTAACCTCTTTTTTTTGCATAAAAATCAAGTTTTTACCTAGACCTGTATATGCTTAAATTGGAAAATTAGGGTTACCTATTGATTGCAATTGATCCCAATAACATTGTAGTGGATTATAACATCCTACTATGTTTATGTTTCATATGATATAGTGAAATTGGAAATTTTAAGTGCAATGTTTGTTTATTTCTGTATATGTCCTCCTTAGCAAGTTTTTGCCATTATATAATATGGTTGTTTGTGTATATGTGTACCGTTGTATATGTGTGATCGTTGTCTTGTGTTAGTTGAAATAGGATTAGTGGAATGCATGAGCTAGGAATAGTATATTGTGCACGTTTTGAATTATGCGCAAAAAAGGATGAGTCTAAAATCTAATTGAGTCTATTGAAATGACAATAATGGTAAATAAGTTTTAAATTAATGTGATACATCGAACAAATGCGATAACTTAAAATATTTTTATGTTATAGTAAAAGTGAATTTTTCAAGTAAAATGCTCACATCTAATTAGCTAATATCCCCTAGAGTGTTTTCGACGTCATCCAACGAGTGTTGTACATGATCGTTATATAAATAGTCATTTTTGTCAAAAAAAACAACCATTTTATTCATCTAGTACAATGTTTGTTAAATTTGTCTTTGTATTGGACAAGTTATAAATATAGTAAGCATTTACATTTTGTATACTGCTTCTTTTCAAACGATTCACAAAATTTCGGTTTAACTTTTCATTTTGTTTCCTGCGTACATGCATTTGTGCACAATGCAGGAAACAAAAGAAAAATGCTACCGAAATTTTGTTGAATCGTTTGAGCAAAGTAATATACAAAATGTAAATGCTTATTGTGTTTATAATGAGAAGCAGGATGTCTGACCATGTAAAAAAGTCACGTTAAAAAATGGGCCATATTTGAAAATATTTTTAAATTTATGAAATTGTTATTTATTTTCAAGTATTATATATATATGTGTTGTATGACCATGAAAATATGCTTTTTCAAAGTTGTATTCTTGAAAATAAATATTAATTTTTGAACTTATGACTTAATTTCTCAAATAGGAAAAATGATTGATTATTTTAATGATCGGAGGAAATGGATGCACCAAAGAAGAGGACTGAGTAGTTCAATAAAAGAAGATTTTTATAATGGTATAAATGTCTTTCTTGTATTCACTTTAAGTAATAACGGAAATGATACAAAAATTCGTTGTCCGTGTAACAAGTGCAGACATTTGAAGTATTTATTACCCGATATTGTGAAAGTCCATTTGCAAAAATGGATTCGTACCTGAATATTATTTTTGGGATCATCATAGAGAAGTTGTAGCGAATGCTTCTATAGAGTCTGAGGTAGAAAGTTTTGTTAATGAAAATGTTAGTACGACCCGAATTGAAAATATGGTCGAAGATGCAACACAATCAATGTTTCATATTATTGAACTTGATGACGACGATGGAAATGTTGAAGAAACGAATATTGAAGTCAATTTTTTTATGATTTACTGGATGCTACTAAGAAACCTGTTTGGGATGGTTGTAAAACCGGCACTCAGCTGTCGGTAATCGCAGAATCATTGCGATGAAGTCAAAATACAACATCACTGAAGCTGGGTTTGCGGCTACTGTACAAGCTACAAAATGTCACAAGCCGCTTGATAATCTAATGTGTGAAAATCACTGCGAAGTTAAAAAATTATATCATCATTTGGTTTACCTTAACAGAAAATAGATACATGTTTAAATGGATGTTGTTGTTTCGAAAAGATGACGTAAACCTTAGAAATTGTAAAATATGTTATCATGAAAGATATAAACCAAGAAAGAAGAAAGGAAAGGAAGTTCCGTACAAATATATGCATTACTTACCCATCATTCCAAGGCTTCAAAGATTATATGCATCTTCTGTAACTACGTCTCAAATGAGATGACATAACGTGAGATCGGAGGAAGAAGGTACGTTGACCCATCCGGCCTATGGAGAAGCATGAAAGCATTTCGATAAAACTTATCCTGATTTTGCAGCAGAGAGTCGTAATGTCAAATTAGGATTATGTACGGATGGTTTTTCACTATTTTCTCAATTTAATGCTAAATATTTATCATGGCCTATTATCATCACACCTTATAATTTACCTCCATGGATGTGTATGAAAATGCAATATATGTTTCTTACAGTTGTTGTTTCTGACCCCGACAATCTAACATAAAGAACTGATGTTTATTTACAACCGCTGATTAAAGAATTAAAAACATTATGGAACGAGGAGTAGAAACATACGATGTTTCAAAGAAGGAATTTTTCCATATGTTTATTTTTTTGTTGTGGACTATAAGTTATTTTCCTGCTTATGCAATGCTTTCAGGATGGAGTATATATAGTCTTCCAGTATGTCCATATTGTATGGAAGAAACATTACCGCATTGTAAGAAAATTTCATGGTTTGACTGTCATTGATGTTTTTTCTATGTAAATCATCCTTTTAGAGGAGACAAGAAAAAAAAATTAGCTAATAGAGTAGAAACCAGAGAACCACCAACATTATGGTCAAGCGAAGACATATACGCACTAGTTAAATATTACCCAAAGATAAATAAATCTGGAGTTCAAACAGAAATCGAAGGCAAATTTAACTGTTCATAATTGGTGCAAGCATTCTATATCTTAGGAGTTGCCGTATTGGAAACATCTTTTGCTTCGTCATAATATTGATGTGATGACCCCAAACTTCCACGGAATGAAAGTAGGAGCAATCATTTTTGGAATACAACATAAATTCAATAAAACAGAACACAGATACAATATAGCAAAGGAAATTCATAGAGTAATAACATTATAGCAGCGGAAAAATATAATGTTATCAATCACAGAAAATCCACAGTCACAGAATCTAAGCTATTACAACAAGTTTACAGAAAAGAAATAAGTTTGATGTCTAAAAAGAAAAGAAAAGATGCCATAGAAACAAACGATAAATGTCTTCAAGCTCCAAGTCATCACCTCTCCACAAAAGCAAATCCAAGAGAGAGAATAAGCAGCTCCAAAGAAAAGACTCCAAGCAAAGAATGAACCTGTCTACTTGGCTGCCCGTGTGGAAAAGAGGGCACCCAAGTTTGCAAAAAGGTGAAACAAACTATGGGTCGGTCGTGGGACTGGTGTGAGAATTCTTAAGTAAAATAACTAGTAGATATAAGGCAAATCCAAAGACCATGCCACTAAAGCGGAACGGGTTTACTCTAATGGATTGCCGTGCATAATTTAAAGTGTCATAACAAATAAATAAGTACATCGTAAACAACGCAATGCTTTTTTTGGAAAAAATGGAATCACCATAAGACCCAAGTCCCATCACACAATGCAACGCACACCAGAGGATAGGGTTTTACCTTATGGTGATTAAACATGGCAAATACGCATCTAATATTATTATTAGTGTATATGAAAGCATTTCAAAGTAAATGTATTAATCCTAGGAAGCATAGGTACCATATATTATGCCTCCGTACTAGTAATACAATCAAATTCGTCGATTCGTATTTGGATTTTGGTTTCCATCATGAGTCAAGGCTAGAGCGGAGCTCCTTACCGATTCGAGACACTCTAGCTAATGTCTCAGGATTCCCCGCGGAGAACCCTTGGAAATGGCAGGGCCGGTCCGCAAATACAGCTTAGCGGATTGGCAATTCCTAAGCACACGTTTCCCGGTCCTATAGGACCTAATATCCAAGGCGCGCCACATTCCATCATCCACATAAGTAAAGTATCAGCGCTGGGAGGTCCCTGACACTACTTCTAGCTAGAAAGAAATGTGCTGCTTTCCCTGCGTTCCCTTCGCCCGTTTTAGACTCTACCGGTTTGTGAGGCTCGTGAGGTTACGTAATACACAAAGCTCTGCTTATTCAAGCAGTGCTTTGATCGTCACCACAAGGTTCTGCTTTTCAACAAGAAACCTTGATCATTGCATCTTAGTATGCCACACTGTCACTCCATGCCATACCATTGCTTCTCCATCAATACATAAATGGGTGTTAAGTAGAGAATAAATTCTCCACCACCAATATTTATATATTAACAGAAAATCAACAATATGATATATAACGAAGTACGATGTCAGACACACCATCCATTTAAACTTATGCTCTGGGTCTGAACGAAAGTCAAATCCATGAAACCAACACGTACGTCTGGGCAATGACCTTGACCCATGAATTGGTAGCAAGTCAATTCAGGGTCTCGATCGCTGTCCATTCGAGGGAAGATTTACGGTCTTCATACTTCGTCTTCTTACTTCGATCTTTAACGCCGCTGGATTAATTTGGGATGAGAATATCTCGGACTTCCCAAACAATCCTCGTATATATATACATATATATATCTTGAAAATCCTTCTTATTTGTTAATAATTATTTTTATTAACAATTCATTTTGTTTTAATTATTTAAAATAGTCAAACTTCTTATTTAACGATGCATTCTCAACATCATATTTTTATTTACATTAATTAAAATGTAAACTTTCATTACATATCGCATTCTTGTTTTCTTTACATTTAATAAAATGTAAACTTGCAATTACATGTCACATTCTTACTTATTTACAATGAATAAAATGTAAACTTATCCTACGGTGGAATTCCTTTATTTTAACATTAAAATAATGTAAATTTTTCCCTATGGTATATACACTTTTTATATTAACATTTAGAATAATGTTAACTCATCCTACGATGCATATTTTCTTAATTTTAACATTAAAGATAATGTTGACTTATCCTATGGTTAAATTACCCTTTATTAACATTAAAAATAATGTTAACTCGCCCTATGGTGTTATTCCTTCTTAATTTCATAAAAAAAATATAACATTCCTACGGTCAATTCTCTTTTATGTTAACATTATATAATAATGTAAATTTTATCCTACGAAGTAATTCTCTTAATATTAACATTAAAAATAAATGTATATTAACCCTATGGTTAAATTATCCTTTATTAACATTAAAAATAATGTAATCTCATCCTATGTTAAATTACTTTATTACTTTACATTAAAAATAATGTAGCTCGATCCTACGGTTAAGTTACTCTTTAATTTAACATTAAAATTATGTTAATTCAACCTACGGTTGAATTTCCTTTATTTTAACATAAACAAAATATAATGTTAATTCATACTACGGTGGAATTCACTATATATTAACATTAAAAAACAATGTTAATTCATCTTACGGTCAAATTCCTTATATACTAACATTATAAATAATGTTAATTACCCTATGGTGAAATCCTTTTATTTAAACATTAAAAATAATGTTAAATCCTTCTACGGTGAAATTCTTTTACTTTAACATTAAAAATAATGTTAATCATCCTACAATGTAAATTCTTTTTATTAACATTAAAAATAATGTTAATCATCCTACGATGTAAATTCTTTTTATTAACATTAAAAATAATGTTAATCATCATACGATGTAAATTCTTTTCATTAAACATTAAAAATAGTGTTAATCATCCTACGATGTAAATTCTTTTCATTAAACATTAAATATAATGTTAATCTTATCATACGTTTAAATTACGCATCATTAACATTAAAAATAAAGTTAATTTTATCATACGGTTAAATTTTCTTTATATTAACATTATAAATAATGTTAACTAAATCCTACGGTTGAAATTTCTAGTTAATTTACATTAAAAATGTCCATTTCATCCTACGGTAAAATTACTATTTAATTGACATTAAAAATGTCCATTTTTCATGCATTGTAAATTACTTATTTTTAACATCAAAAATAATATTAATTCCTCATACAACGTAAATTCTTATTTGTATCATTAACAAAATTGTTAATTTTCATTCGATGTGAATACTTATTTTTAACATTGACACAAAAATGTTAATTTATCATGCGTTGTAAATACTTTTATATTAACATTAAAAATATTAACGACATCCTACGGTTAAAATTTTATTATATTAACATTAAAAATGCTAATTACATCATACGGTGTTATCTTTAACATTAAAAATGTTAATTTACACATGCGGTGAAATTACTATTTAATTAACATTAAAAATAATGTTAATTGCTCATGCGGTGTAGTTTCTTATTATTAACATTTAAAAAAATGTTACTTTCTCATACCATGTAAATTCCTTATATTTAACATTAAACAAAATGTTAATTTCTCATCACTTTAATTTTACATAATTAAATGTAAATTTAATGTTAACACAAATTCCTACTTTAATTACATTGATAAAAATGTAATCTTTTTCCTACGGTGAAGTCCTTGAATATATTACATTAATAAAAATGTAAACTTTATTTACATATCACATTCTTAATAAAATAAAACGTAAACTTTAGTTACATTTCACATTCTCAATTTGTTTACATAAAATAAAAGGTAAACTTTAGTTACAATTCTAAAAATTTAAATTTCACCCGCGGAGTAAATTCTTATATATATTACATTAATAAGAATGCATATTGTGCATACAGTTAAAATTACCATTTTATTGACATTACAATTTATTCACATTAATAAAAATGTGTTACATGCCTAATAATTTATTTTATTCACATAAGTAAAAATGTGAAATTTTACATGTCCAATATTTAATTTATAATATTAACATTAAAAATGTTAATGTCATCATACGGTTGAATTTTTATAATATTAACATTAAAAATGTTAATGTACATACGGTTGAATTTTTATAATATTAACATTAAAAATGTTAATGTACATACGGTTGAATTTTTATAATATTAACATTAAAAATGTTAATTTCATCCTACGTTTTATTTCTTTTTATATTAACATAAAAAAAATATTAACATAAAAAAATGTTAATGTATACTTGCGGTAAAATTACTATTTAATTAACATTAAAAATGTTAATTTTTCCATGCATTGAAAATTACTTATTATTAACACCAAAATAAATGTTAATTTTTCATACAACGTAAATTACTTATTATAAACATCAAAATAAATGTCAATTTTTCATACAACGTAAATTACTTATTATTAACATCAAAATAAATGTCAATTTTTCCCTATTTCAATTTTACAAAAAAAAGGATATGTAAATTTCATCACAAGTCGCGTTCTTATTTACATCAAATAAACTGTAAATTCTCATCACATCGCATAACAACATCCAAATACAACAATAGGATCAGATTCGATACTAACATCGAGGTAAATTGCAAGATGGGGTTTCACACAGCATATGTAAAATCAACATGGCATGGTTAAATAAATAACACATAATTCATTTTAATTAATTATGAATTCAGATTTAAGCCTAAAATTTCAGATCTAATCACATAGCACTATAGACAATTTAGATTCCACATCAAATGTTATGAACGGTTTAGATCTATGTTTAAACATCGTGTCATATTAATTCTACTGTTAATAATCATGCAAATAATAATTAAATAAATTAAATTAAATTAAATTTAAAAATAAAATTCTCACCCTAATCAGTCTCAGCAAAGCCTACTCGTCGCCACGGTCCTGTCGGATCTGAAATTTTCAGATTCGGGGTTCATACGCATTAGTTATCAATGTTTGAATAATTCTGACCTTTAACAACTGCTGCAGCAACGCTTAAAAGCGTCGCAAAATCTGAAGCATACCTTATTTTCAGAATTTGTTCAAAATTTCAAATTCGATTTTCTGGAGTTGTGGTTGACGAAACGACGAGCCGTTTGTTGGAGAAGGACCGGCTACGAGAGAGCTACGCACGGCCAGAAGGTGGCGAGGTGCGGCGGCGGCATGTGGGGCCTAGGGGGCGCGACCGGCGGACCTTTGGAGGGACGGGGCGGGCGGATCGAGGCAGGAGAATGGCTGAGGTTGGTATCAAATCGAAGAGCTCGGCGAGAGCTTCGAAACGAGTACTCACACGCCAAATTCCGTTAAGAAATGAGAGAGAAAACTGAGTTTGAATTTTTCGAAGGCCATGGGTTAAAGTGGCGGCTGAAATGATGAAGAGGAAGACGAATGAACAGTAATTCCGAATATTATAATATTATATTAGGATTAACTAATTATGTAATTAGCCCGTTAAGGCCCGTTTTGGTCCGAACTCCGATTTAGGCCCGCTTACTGTCGTTCTTAAGGTTTTGAGGCCTTCTGAACGCAATGAAACGTGTTACTACAGGTCCCAATTCCGAAATTGATTATGAGTTCTGGAATAATTATATTATTTTATAAATATTTTAATGTATACCGTACATGAAAATTCACCGAGGTCACAAATTAGCTTCAAAAATTCTCGAAAAATATATTTAGCTATGTTTTGATGCTGTGGACTTATGAAAATTAATTTCGTTCAATTCTGAGCCCGTATGAATTTTTAATGAATTTTTAAAGTCAAAAATTGTCCGTTTACACTGAAAAATCAATTATAATTATATATTAATTCTAAAAATTACCGAAAAATCATTTTCAGCTTTGTTTTGATGATACGAATCCAACAAAATTTATTTCATTGAATTCTGAGACATTTTGAAAAATGACTATTTTTAAGGCCAGTATATTTAATATTAAAAATATATTTTTAAACAAATAATTTCCGAAACTCGAAATATATAAGTGTTTACTGTTTTTCAATGCAGAAACATCATTTTGAAACCAATGGAAGTGGTTTCGAGTCGAAATTCCTTTATATGCAAAAAGTAGTATTTTTGTCCTATGCAAATTACCCAACGACCTTTCTAAAAATTGAATTGGCCATAACTTTTGATTTCCGCTATGAAATTTCAATTTTTCGGATTCGTTGGAAAGATATTTTTAAATAAATTCTAATATTTTTGGTTTTACTAAAATCCGTTAAATTTTGCATTCTGTATGGTTAGTCAAAGTTCAAGTTTGACTTTTCAAACTACCGCGCTATTTCTAGCTCTTTTTATAATTAAAATTAATTTATTCATTCTAACTTCGATTTGAACCAAATTTGTGATCCTTATTATTTAAAATAGATTATTCTAAATATCAAAACTCATTTAAAATCACTTAAAATAAATTTTAAATTGGCCCCAAAATTCAGGGTCGTTACAGTCTCCCCCACTTAAAAACTTTTCGTCCCCGAAAAGGAAAAAGAAAAATAGAAGAGGAAGAATAAACACAGTCTTCTTCGAATGCACGATCAAGGGAAGAGTAAAAAAAACTGAAACGGTGATTCTAGGAGATAGAAAAGATCGAAGGATGGATGAAAAGATGACGATAAAGTGACTGACTATTATGTATCGCATGAAATGTTCGCCATAGAATATAGTGATTCTACGTAAACGAATTATTATAAATATGTTATATTCCGCTTTGTAAACCAAAGCTCTAATACCAACTGTGATGACCCCAAACTTCCATGGAATGAAAGTAGGAGTAATCATTTTTGGAATACAACATAAATACAATAAAACAGAACACAGATACAATATAGCAAAGGAAATTCATAGAGTAATAACATTATAGCAGCGGAAAAATATAATGTTATCAATCACAGAAAATCCACAGTCACAGAATCTAAGCTATTACAACAAGTTTACAGAAAAGAAATAAGTTTGATGTCTAAAAAGAAAAGAAAAGATGCCATAGAAACAAAAGATAAATGTCTTCAAGCTCCAAGTTTAATTCAACCTACGGTTGAATTTCCTTTATTTTAACATAAACAAAATATAATGTTAATTCATACTACGGTGGAATTCACTATATATTAACATTAAAAAACAATGTTAATTCATCTTACGGTCAAATTCCTTATATACTAACATTATAAATAATGTTAATTACCCTATGGTGAAATCCTTTTATTTAAACATTAAAAATAATGTTAAATCCTTCTACGGTGAAATTCTTTTACTTTAACATTAAAAATAATGTTAATCATCCTACAATGTAAATTCTTTTTATTAACATTAAAAATAATGTTAATCATCCTACGATGTAAATTCTTTTTATTAACATTAAAAATAATGTTAATCATCCTACGATGTAAATTCTTTTCATTAAACATTAAAAATAGTGTTAATCATCCTACGATGTAAATTCTTTTCATTAAACATTAAATATAATGTTAATCTTATCATACGTTTAAATTACGCATCATTAACATTAAAAATAAAGTTAATTTTATCATACGGTTAAATTTTCTTTATATTAACATTATAAATAATGTTAACTAAATCCTACGGTTGAAATTTCTAGTTAATTTACATTAAAAATGTCCATTGCATCCTACGGTAAAATTACTATTTAATTGACATTAAAAATGTCCATTTTTCATGCATTGTAAATTACTTATTTTTAACATCAAAAATAATATTAATTCCTCATACAACGTAAATTCTTATTTGTATCATTAACAAAATTGTTAATTTTCATTCGATGTGAATACTTATTTTTAATATTGACGCAAAATGTTAATTTATCATGCGTTGTAAATACTTTTATATTAACATTAAAAATATTAATGACATCCTACGGTTAAAATTTTATTATATTAACATTAAAAATGTTAATTACATCATACGGTGTTATCTTTAACATTAAAAATGTTAATTTACACATGCAGTGAAATTGCTATTTAATTAACATTAAAAATAATGTTAATTGCTCATGCGGTGTAGTTTCTTATTATTAACATTTAAAAAAATGTTACTTTCTCATACCATGTAAATTCCTTATATTTAACATTAAACAAAATGTTAATTTCTCATCACTTTAATTTTACATAATTAAATGTAAATTTAATGTTAACACAAATTCCTACTTTAATTACATTGATAAAAATGTAATCTTTTTCCTACGGTGAAGTCCTTGAATATATTACATTAATAAAAATGTAAACTTTATTTACATATCACATTCTTAATAAAATAAAACGTAAACTTTAGTTACATTTCACATTCTCAATTTGTTTACATAAAATAAAAGGTAAACTTTAGTTACAATTCTAAAAATTTAAATTTCACCCGCGGAGTAAATTCTTATATATATTACATTAATAAGAATGCATATTGTGCATACAGTTAAAATTACCATTTTATTCACATTACAATTTATTCACATTAATAAAAATGTGTTACATGCCTAATAATTTATTTTATTCACATAAGTAAAAATGTGAAATTTTACATGTCCAATATTTAATTTATAATATTAACATTAAAAATGTTAATGTCATCATACGGTTGAATTTTTATAATATTAACATTAAAAATGTTAATGTACATACGGTTGAATTTTTATAATATTAACATTAAAAATGTTAATGTACATACGGTTGAATTTTTATAATATTAACATTAAAAATGTTAATTTCATCCTACGTTTTATTTCTTTTTATATTAACATAAAAAAAATGTTAATGTATACTTGCGGTAAAATTACTATTTAATTAACATTAAAAATGTTAATTTTTCCATGCATTGAAAATTACTTATTATTAACACCAAAATAAATGTAAATTTTTCATACAACGTAAATTACTCATTATAAACATCAAAATAAATGTCAATTTTTCATACAACGTAAATTACTTATTATTAACATCAAAATAAATGTCAATTTTTCCCTATTTCAATTTTACAAAAAAAAGGATATGTAAATTTCATCACAAGTCGCGTTCTTATTTACATCAAATAAACTGTAAATTCTCATCACATCGCATAACAACATCCAAATACAACAATAGGATCAGATTCGATACTAACATCGAGGTAAATTGCAAGATGGGGTTTCACACAGCATATGTAAAATCAACATGGCATGGTTAAATAAATAACACATAATTCATTTTAATTAATTATGAATTCAGATTTAAGCCTAAAATTTCAGATCTAATCACATAGCACTATAGACAATTTAGATTCCACATCATATATTATGAACGGTTTAGATCTATGTTTAAACATCGTGTCATATTAATTCTACTGTTAATAATCATTCAAATAATAATTAAATAAATTAAATTAAATTTAAAAATAAAATTCTCACCCTAATCAGTCTCAGCAAAGCCTACTCGTCGCCACGGTCCTGTCGGATCTGAAATTTTCAGATTCGGGGTTCATACGCATTAGTTATCAATGTTTGAATAATTCTGACCTTTAACAACTGCTGCAGCAACGCTTAAAAGCGTCGCAAAATCTGAAGCATACCTTATTTTCAGAATTTGTTCAAAACTTCAAATTCGATTTTCTGGAGTTGTAGTTGACGAAACGACGAGCCGTTTGTTGGAGAAGGACCGGCTACGAGAGAGCTACGCACGGCCAGAAGGTGGCGAGATGCGGCGGCGGCATGTGGGGCCTAGGGGGGCGCGATCGGCGGACCTTTGGAGGGACGGGGCGGGCGGATCGAGGCACGAGAATGGCTGAGGTTGGTACCAAATCGAAGAGCTCGGCGAGAGCTTCGAAACGAGTACTCACACGCCAAATTCCGTTAAGAAATGAGAGAGAAAACTGAGTTTGAATTTTTCGAAGGCCATGGGTTAAAGTGGCGGCTGAAATGATGAAGAGGAAGACGAATGAACAGTAATTCCGAATATTATAATATTATATTAGGGTTAACTAATTATGTAATTAGCCCGTTTTGGTCCGAACTCCGATTTAGGCCCTCTTACTGTCGTTCTTAAGGTTTTGAGGCCTTCTGAACGCAATGAAACATGTTACAGGACCCAATTCCGAAATTGATTATGAGTTCTGGAATAATTATATTATTTTATTAATGTTTTAATGTATACCGTACATGAAAATTCACCGAGGTCACAAATTAACTTCAAAAATTCTCGAAAAATATATTTAGCTATGTTTTGATGCTGTGGACTTATGAAAATTAATTTCGTTCAATTCTGAGCCCGTATGAATTTTTAATGAATTTTTAAAGTCAAAAATTGTCTGTTTACACTGAAAAATCAATTATAATTATATATTAATTCTAAAAATTACCGAAAAATCATTTTCAGCTTTGTTTTGATGATACGAATCCAACAAAATTCATTTCATTGAATTCTGAGACATTTTGAAAAATGACTATTTTTAAGGCCAGTATATTTAATATTAAAAAATATTTTTAAACAAATAATTTCCGAAACTCGAAATATATAAGTGTTTACTGTTTATCAATGCAGAAACATCATTCTGAAACCAATGGAAGTGGTTTCGAGTCAAAATTCCTTTATATTCAAAAAGTAGCATTTTTGTCCTATGCAAATTACCCAACGACCTTTCTAAAAATTGAATTGGCCATAACTTTTGATTTCCGCTATGAAATTTCGATTTTTCGGATTCGTTGGAAAGATATTTTTAAATAGATTCTAATATTTTTGGTTTTACTAAAATCCGTTAAATTTTGCATCCTGTATGGTTAGTCAAAGTTCAAGTTTGACTTTTCAAACTACCGCGCTATTTCTAGCTCTTTTTATAATTAAAATTAATTTATTCAGTCTAACTTCGATTTGAACCAAATTTGTGATCCTTATTATTTAAAATAGATTATTTTAAATATCAAAACTCATTTAAAATCACTTAAAATAAATTTTAAATTGGCCCCAAAATTCAGGGTCGTTACAATTGACGTGATGCACAATGAGAAAATGTATTTGATAATGTATTTAACACAATTTTGAATGTCAAAGGGAAGACTAAAGATGATTCGAAACCAAGGCATGATATAGAATAATTATGCAAACGTCGTGAGCTTCATATAACAGTAAAAACCTAAAGCATATTATGAATTTGATAATAATCAAGTTAAAGTTGTGTTAAAATGGGTTGAAGGGTTAAGATTTCATGATGGGATTTCATCAAACCTTCATAGATGAGTTGATTTTAAAATGGTAAATTGAGTGGAATGAAAAGTAACGACTTTCACATAATGATGGAAATTTTATTTCCTGTTATGTTCAAAGAACTACTGTCGTTAGAAGTTTGGGAGGTAGTAACGGAGATTAGTATGTTTTACAAAGAGCTTTGTTCGACTACTTTAAAAGTGCAATATTTACATAAAATTGAAGTAGATATCCCTATATTGCTCTGCAAATTAGAGAAAAAATTTCCACTAGGTTTTTTTTAATGTAATGGAGAATTTACTTGTTCGGCTCCCAATTGAAGCACGACTTCGAGGTCCTGTCCAATATGGATGGATGTATCCATTTGAGAGGTATATATAAATATGTTACCGACTAGTTTAATTGCATTTAAAATATGAAGTAACATAAATTAATTTTGCATAGACATCTGAACCATTTGAAGAAAATGTGAGACAAAAAGCATGATTTGAAGGTTCGATATGTAAATCTTACATCGAAGATGAAACATCATTCTTTTTCTCTCACTATTTCAGTAATCAAGTGAATATATTATTTGAAAGTGTTTCTTGTAATGATGAAGGCAACGAACAAGAATCGTCTCACACAATGTTATCCATTTTTAGATAACATGGTCGACCTTCTAGGAAATATGTAAATGTACGGCTAGATGATAGAAATCTTCATGTAGCACACAATTATATTCTTCTAAATTGTGTTGAAGTCGCAACACTTGTTAGGTAATTTGAAATATAAATTAGTTTTTTATTCATTTATATAGTGCTTGCGTGTGTAAAATCTTATTTAATATTTTATTTATATATGCAATGTTTATGAACATGCACATCCAAATGGAGATCTCAGTAAAGAATTTTCTGGTTGGTTTACAAATTATGTTTACGAACCTATAAATTGTATTATTGATGAAGGGTTGAAACATCTTGCAATGGGATCAAAAAGAGCGGTCAAGACATATCCAATATACTTTGTTAATGGATATAAATTTAACACCAAAGAATACAGTGTTGATAAATTAACGAGTAATACAGGTGTATTCGTTAAAGGCAGTGACGATCCAGAAACTCACATAAATGACTTTTATGGTGTTTTAACACAAATTTTGCAACTGACATATTTCTCATGACCCGCAAAGGAGATGCTTCTATTTTAGTGCAATTGGTTTAACAGTGTTCCAGGTTCTGGGATTAATGTGCACAAGGATTATAATCTGACTGAAATAAAGCATACATCGCAATATTACAAGTATGATCCTTTTGTACTAGCCAAACAAGCATTTCAAGTATATTACGCTCCTTATCCATCTTTAAAAAGAGATAAAGCAGATTGGTCGAAAGTTTTGAAAAAGAAGGCCAGATTTACGTTTGACGAGAAGAATATTTCAAACGAAGAAGCTTAGCAGACAGTTCTTTAGCAAAACAATGAAATAATAATTGAAGACGATCATACAGATTTAGGCCTCTGATCGATGAATCAAACGTTTTGGTAGAAGAGTTCAAGAGTATGGAGGAAAGTATCGTAGAATATGAGACCGATTTTGAATCAGAAGATGATGATGATTGATGTAGATGATGAGTATTATCTTCCTAGTTATAATGTAATTATACATTATACGACATATATTTTGCAATTCATGTAACTCTGTTAAATTCTTGAATATTATGAGCTTATCATTATTTACATCTTTTATGTCATGTAATGACCCGCATAATTCTACGTATCGAAGGACCGTAGAGTATTTATTTCTTTTTCGTATGAGGTCGTATGATCATGTAACTTTGGGGAACAACTATTGGGGTCATTTCCAATGTTAACGATTTTTGCCGATTTTTAAATGACCGTTTTGCCCCTGGTGAATCTTGTTTCGCCTATAACTTTTGATTAGTAAGGAGTTTTGACCTGAAACCACTTCCATTAGATTTGAATGATGGTTTACCTTTTCGTAGACTAGTCACATTAATCAGACGGACTTACCATTTGAGAGATATGGCTGAATTAAAGTTTAGAAGGTGAAAAACAGCTTAACCGGGCCAAATAGGGTGATTAGCAGCTAGGCCCATTTGGGTATTTCGGGATTAGGGGTATTTAAGGACTGAAAGGGACTAGAGAAATCCTTCTTTGTCATTTTTGCAGCCGTCACTTTCGTTCCTTCAAACCTAGTAATGGCTTCTACCTTCTAAAAACACCTCTAATCACCTTCTAATCAAGGATTAAGCTAATCAACATCAAATCAAGTAAAAATAGCATCAAATCAGAGTTGGAGCTGCTGTGTTGCTGCTGGTCACTACTTTGGGCATTAGTAGTGTACTTTTCCTTTACTTTACTTTAAAGATAGTTTGAAAAGTTGTAATAATGATGATGTGGAACATAGCTGTATTTGGATTTCCGCTACTATGATGGTTTAGTTTTCAGCTTATGCACTGTCTCGCCTGTTTTATGTCAAAGTTATGTTATTATTATATTTTATCCCATGCGCTATGAGATATTCTACAGGTTCCTAGTTAGTTCAAATTCCCTTCTTTTCCTTTCTTTGGCGACCGTCCTGTGCTAGTTGGGCATCGACACAGCGCACTTTCATTGGAAATGTCGGCTGGTGCGGGGCGGGCCGTCACACTTGGTATCAAAGCTCTAGGTTGCATAGTTAACCTAGGGAAAGACACCAAGGAGAGAGATTACACGTATATGAGAGCGCATGTTTGTGATATTTTGATTTTCAAAAGATATATATATATATATATATATATATATATATATATATATAGACACACACACTATTAGTATATCTAAGGATGAAGTCGCACTGCACTGGCACCACTGAAGGGATGGTTAATCGATTTCTCCTTACAGATTGAACGATGAGTCGACATATGAGGAAAACTAGTTCAGGAGCCAATAATAGGAATGCCCCTGATATGAGGATGATGTTCACTAACTTCATGAAAGAGATGCTTATGGATGTTCAAAGGGCAACTCCTAATGCTGCAAATGGTGGTGGTGTAGCGGTGCAGACGTCTAGGGCCGATTTCGCCAAGCTCTGTAAGGACTACACTAGTCTTGGTGGGAAGCCGTTCCACGGAACGGAATCGGCTATAGAAGTTCAGGATTGGCTTGATAGTTGTGAGCGTATCTTCGAGGACATAGGAATCGATGATGCAATGAAGAGAAAGCTAGCATCCCGTCAGCTGCACGGACGAGCTATGAATAGGTGGAATGCTATTAAAGCAGCTACTCCTGAAGATCAAGTTACTTGGAATCAGTTTTTGACTCGTTTCAGCGAAAAATTCATTCCAACTGCTCACAAATCTGAATTGTTTAGGAAATTTTTGGAGCTTAAGCAGAATGGTAGGGCAGTCTCGGAATATATTTCTGAGTTCGATACTTTATCGAAGTATGGATTATCTCTTATCAACACTGCCGAGAAGAAGAATGAGAAGTTCATAACCGGCTTAGATGAGTACTTAGGGGAAAGGCTGATAAACCACATCGACGAGACGTTCGAGTCTATAGTAGGGAAAACATTGAGATCAGAGAGTCTTTACCTTAAGTCAAAGGCTGATGTTGCTATTGCATCTGTAGAGGAACCAAAACCGCAAGCAAGCGGTGGAGGTAAGAAGGAGTCTCATAATAAGAGAAAACAGGATCAGACCAAGGGTGGCAAGAAAAAGAAGGACAAGACAGATAAAGAGTGCTTTAGTTGTGGCAACAAGGGCCACTATGCTAGAGATTGTCAGGAAAAGCCTAAGGAAAGGAAGTGCTTCAATTGCGGCCAAGTGGGACATCACAAGGATAATTTCCCGCAACCCCCTAAAGAGAAGCAGATTGTGAAAGCATATGCTATCAACGTTGTTCCTTCTTTGTCGAAGGCCCCAACTGCGGCGGAGAAGGGAAAAGGCGTCATTATTCGAGGTATGCTTTCTGTTTATGATGTTTTTGTTCTAGTTTTGTTGATAGCGAGGCATCCTATTCCTTCATATCTAGTGACCGGGTAGACAAGTTGGGATTGGAACCTGGGATAGTCGATAGACCTTTAGTTGTGATGAACCCGATAGGTGGTTCGACTAGTCTTTGCATGATTTGTCGTAATGTGGTCTTATCGAGTTATGGATGTATGTTTGCTTGTGATTGCTTAGTTGTTTTGCTAGTATCGTCTCACGTAGATTGTCTAAATTCGGAGGAGAAGTTCCTTGAGTGCTTGTCTAATATTGGTTTAGGCCTTGTGCTTAGGGAATGTCAAGTTCAACTAGGATGGTTTGCGTGAGATAAAAGTAGTTGTTGTGATTTCCATTGAATGATATCTAGGCTTACTCGAGGAGTGATGTGCAGCCGTGGCATGATAAGACTGTTCATTGGTATGGACTGCCCCGAGTTGGATTCGATAGGGCTAGGAGATGACTCGAGTGAGACTTGAGGAAGCTGCAATGTAATGGATTGTTTAGGACCCTATGTTGATGTTCTCTTTGGTTCAAGAATGGTAGAACTTTGAAGGGATAAGATGTGTTCGTTGATCGTGGAGATGCAACGAAGGCTAGGACGATACAAGATGGACTTGAACTCGTAAAAGAAAAATGGTTGTTCATTGATCTTGGAGATGCAACGAATAGAGATACGACTCATGTTGGACTTGATATTTGTCAGTAATGGATACTGGAGACTGGGTCAGAGTATGTCGGTAGCTCTTCTGATGAGAGTACTAAGAAATCGTCGATACTTAGAATGTTCTAGGCGGACTCGAGCAGGGGTATCTGGGGACGCCCGTTACCTTGGATCCATTGGACGTGATTTAGTTATCCTTGGAGGATAAACGTACGTTGGATGTACGGTATTCCGTTTGGAGGCGGGGCTTCCATTAGCCTTGGGATTGGTTGGACCAGTCAAGTAGGCATCGACGTATGTATGGAGGCGGGTTTCCATTAGCCTTAGATTTGGTTGGACCAGTCAGGTAGGTATCGACGTATTTATGGCTTAAGCATTTGATAGATAGGACATGTTTGGTGGATGCTATGGTTGCTATGTTTGTTCCTATTTTTATTCCCTTGAGTAGACTATCACCTTTAGGATTCTGGTAATAGAGAATGAAGAGACGACAGCATACACGAACGCCTGTGCTATCGGACTAGGTGCAATAGCTGATGCATTGAATATGAGACATGACAGTTTAGAAGCTAAGTTTCTTGAATGGAAGAAACTGGAGTATATCGTGGGATATGATCTCAGACGTTAGTATGAATTGGATCAAGAAATGTTAGCAAGTTTGATGGTTAGACCGACTTTGATTGAGCGGATTGATTCCAGTCAGAGGGACGATCCTAGTCTATTAGAAATCATCTCCAAGTTAGAAATGGGAATCAATGAGGAGATGAACAAGTATCGGCTTGATCTAGATAGATGGCTTAGTAAGAATGGGAGACTAGTTGTACCCAATGTCAATGGATTGAGAGATGAAGTGCTTAGAGAATGTCATCACTCAAAACTGACTATACATCCTGGTGGTAATAAAATGTATCGAGACATGAAGCAAACCTACTACTGGGAAGAAATGAAAAGAGACATTGGGAAGTTTATATCCAAATGCATGAACTTCCAGCTAGTTAAAGCTGAGCAAAAGGAGCCTAGTGGTTTGTTACAACCGTTGGAAATTCTCGAATGGGAATGGGTACAAGTCTCAATGGATTTCATTGACGGTTTACCAAGGACTAGATTGGATCATGAAAATATTTAGGTGAATCGTGTATTAGCAGATCTCTTGAGGGCTTGTATATTAGATTTTGGTGGGTCATGGAATGACCCTTTGCATCTAGTTGCGCTTGCATATGATAAAAGTTATCAGTCCAGTATTAGTATGAATCCATTTGAGGTTTTGTACAGAAGACTGTGCAACTCACCATCATGTTAATTGGAAACCGGTGAGGAATTTGTGCTTGGACCAGAAGCACTAAGAGAAACTTCAGATAAAATGGCGAGAGTTCACAACGTACTTCATGTCTCCCAGTTAAGAAGTTTGTGCATGACCCGAATGTGACTATTTCACCAAATCAGTTGGACGATATCGAGGTAGAACCCGAGGTGGTTGGGAACCACAACGCGATTCGTATTGTCGGACACGATACGAAACAACTTGAAGGAAGACGGTGAAACTAGTCAAAGTCCAGTGGGGTGGGAATGAGAAAGACTATACTTGGAAAACAGAGGAGAGCATAAGAAAGTCGTATTTAGAACTCTTTGCCTGGTAAAATTTTAATAGTGAAAGTTTCTTCCCTCATTAGTAAACCGCATGCTAGGATAGGCTTGTTGTGTTTGTTATGTATGATTGATTGATTGCAAATAATTGATAGGCATGCAGGAATCTTTGTATGTTTTTGGTTAAGAAATTTCGAGGGCGAAATTTCTCAAGGAGGTAGAGTGAAACGACCAGCATAATTCTACGTATCGAAGGACCGTAGAATATTTATTTCTTTTTCATATGAGGTCGTATGGTTGTGTAACTTTAGGGAACGACAATTGGGGTCATTTCCAATATTCACGATTTGCCGATTTTAAATGACCGTTTTTACCCCCAACGAATCTTTTTTCACCTATAACTTTTGATTGGTAAGGAGTTTTGACCTGAAACCACTTCCATTAGATCCAGATGATGGTTTACCTTTCCGTAGAGTGTTACCGTTTGAGAGATATGGCTGAATTAAGGTTTAGAAGGTGAAAAACAGCTTAACCGGGCCAAATAGGGTGATTAGCAGCTAGGCCGGTTGGGGATTTCGGGATTAGGGGTATTTAAGGACTGAAATGGACTAGAGAAACCCTTCTTTGTCATTTTTGCAGTGCCACTTTAATTCCTTCAACCCTAGTAATGGCTTCTACCTTCTAAAAACACCTCTAATCACCTTCTAATCAAGGAATAAGCTAATCAACATCAAATCAAGTTAAAATAGCATCAAATCAGAGTTGGAGCTGCTATGTTGCTGCTGGTCACTACTTTGGGCATTAGTATTTTACTTTTCCTTTACTTTTCTTTAGAGACAGTTTGAAAGTTGTAATAATGATGATGTAGAACATAAGTTGTATTTGGATTTCGCTGCTATGATGATTTAGTTTTCAGCTTATGCACTGTCTCGCCTGTTTTATATCAAAGTTATGTTATTATTATATTTTATCTCATGCGCTGTGAGACATTCTACTGGTTCCTAGTTAGTTCAAATTCCCTTCTTTTCCTTTCTTTGGCGACCGTCCCTTGCTAGTCGGGCATCGGCACATCGCACTTTCATTGGAAATGTCGGCTGGTGCGGGGCGGGCCATCACATGTCATATGCAGTTTTCCTATTTATTTATGTTAAAACTGCAACATAATATGTTTCCCCTTAGAATATGAGACCCAATCTAATACAGTTATATACAATTTCATTTCCTTTTATGTCATTTATTTAGCAACTTATATCGTTTGTGTCAGTTAGCTGTAAACTATATTTCAATGTCATGTTATTGTTCTTTTTTAAAATAATATATATGTGACACGTATATACATATGTCATTGAGAGGGAGGAGTACTTCTCATTCTTTAGGCGATGTTCTGGTCCACGTAGCATGCACAGCGTCAGTCGTTTCCATAATGCCTAGAGTCGAGGGGTAAAAATAAACTTTATATACCATATTATTATTTTTTACCAACTATACACTTATGTATATCATATTTTACATAGGGGTTTCAACCTATATCCTTCAAAGGTTGTTCTAGATGTATCGAAAGCAACATACAAGGCTAGAATGTCGGCATGTTGTCCGAAGTGGGATACTATCCCACCTCACATCATATAGGGCATTTGGCAGGACATCCTTTTAAGTATATTCCTCTATATATGTTTCCATTTTAATTTATGTCATCGCTGATATAATGTACATATTTTACTGCTTAATGTTTGTTTATTGTGAAATACGAGCCGAGGTGGATATACAGACTCATGACTTACAACTGACCTGATCCTATTGGATAAAAAATGAGAAAGAATTATAAGGATACATATTAAAAATAAAGAAAAGCATGAAAAAGCCTAGCTGGATGGGGGCAACCATGTGGGAAGGATTTGTTTGATATTGGGATACTGCTAAGGCAAAGGCAAGTGTACTATTATTTTTTAAATATAAAAAATATTTGATCGATAAATAATGTATTAAATTTTGAATGTACAGGTAGAACCAGAAAGAAACTTTGCAAATAGGAATGTAAATCTATTCACTCATCGAGGATGATCTGAGTTATATCAGAAGTATCGACAGGAGTTGGTAAATTTTATAAATGCAAATTATAAAAAGTTAATATGTTATACAATTTTGATTGTATAATAATTGTTTGTAATAATCAAATTCAGGAGACTGAGGGGTAGGGTCCAATGTCATATATGGACGTGTTCCTCGTACGCATGCCATCAAGGAGTCAATCCAGATGAGACCGTCTCAAATACATGGTACGATGATAAATCAAGGAAGAACCATGTAAGATTTCATTTTATGTAGTACTATTTGTAGTAAATGTTAAATTATAACAAAATAAGATATCATGACATTAATTTTATCTACATTCTTATTTGGTCTTACAAGCTAAGTTTATGGAAGAGTGCCAGTAGCTTCTATCTGAGACGAGAGCAGCTCATAACTGATGAGGAAGTCGCTATATTCCAGTCAGTGATGGATCCAGCGACACAGAACATGCATTATGGCTTTGGAAATAAAGTGGTAAACGATTTTTTCCTTAATTTATTTTTTATTTTAGAAATAAAATAACATTTATGAATTATAGGTAATTAATATAATTGCATATGATTAAAATATTTTTAAATAATTGTTACAAGCTAGCAGTCAGAGACAGAGCAGGCAGATTAGAGCTGATATAAACTTAGTCTAGATTGAGGGGTTGAGATCTAGGGTGGCGTAGCTTGAGGACCAGAATCGACGCCAGGCCATTGAGAAGACATAGATTCTGTACTAGTGTATGGCCGAGTTCATGCAGCAGTACGACCACTTTCCATCTTCAATTGGCTCTGCAGGTTCCGGAGAGGATGATCAGTGATGAAGTGCAAGGTAGGTTTTTTTTGGTGCAGTGTACATATGACTTGTGATTGACATGACCGTTAGTCGATATTTTGTATGTATTATGATGGTAGACTTAATGTGTCTAATGTTATTTTGATGGTAGACTATGTGGTATGTAAAAATTTATGTAGTGTACAATTTGTGGTTTAAGTTTATGGTGAAATTTATGTTTTTTGGGTGTTTTTATTGATTTATTGAGTTATAATTGGTTTTATTTTGGTATTTTCTTGATATATAGTATGCTGTGTTTATATATATTTGCTGAGTTAGTGGCTAGTATGAGAAATGTAGTTGGAAGGCTAAACAGCAGCAGAAATACAAAAAAATGCAGGTTCTCCGATGGCTGGCGACAACTTATTGGCACTTTTGTATGTAACAGTTTCTGATGGCCGACGCAAGCCATCGAAAACCGACTCAAACATTCACAAGCCGTCAGAATTTTATATCGATAGGGTGTATCAATAGCCGTCGAAAACTCTATTCCCCGACGCCTCTAAAAGCGACGGCTATTTCCAACGGCTTACGACCGTTTTGAGCCATTGGAAATAGCCTTTTTTCTAGTATTGTTCATTCCGATATTTGAATTTCGGTCTACTATCTTTTCAAACTCTGATTTCAAATTTTTTTTCACCATTGAACTCCATATTTTCTTAATTTCAAATCTTCCGAATTTCATAACCGAATACCAAAATCAAATTTTTATTGATTTTAACTATCTTTTTCAAAGAGAGTGTTTATTATTAAATATGTATATACCATATTGTCAAAATTGTTATTATACTATTTTGACATGATTAACATCCAATATCACATCTAACGTTCATCCAAACATATTCTATAGTGATTTAAATCACTATTAATCCATTTACATAACATGGAGATTATAAATATATTAGCATAATTAGTCATCTAACATTTCAAACAACCATTCAAATAACATAATCAATTATATGAGCAATCAATCAACTTATAATCACATGCAAAACATATGGCATAAGGCTAATATACTTTTTAATATGAATTTATAAAGCTATGATATTTACACCTTCATTTTCCACCATGTCTAACTTTAGAATGTATCGTTCACTCCGAAGCAAATTGACGAACTTCAAATTAGCTTCCACCTCTTCTCCTTCCTTTACCATCATTACTCATGGCCCCTCCTTAGAACCTCTTCTTCCTCTCATCTTCTTCTACTTCGTACTTTCTAATCATGCCTTACATGATGTCTTTGAATGAAAGCCAAAGTTTAAAATAGATTAAAGAAGATTTGGTTATGTATTTAAAAAGTTAGAGAGTAATTAGAGAGTTAGTGTTTAAGCACTTCCACCATTTTTAACCCTCATAGTTCTTCTCAAGAAGTACCATTAAAATAGCTTAGGAAGAAAAAATAAATTGTGAAAATATTCCTAAGGGTATGCCTTCTTTTATATATAGCCTTAGGAGTGTAAATGGAAAAAGTCTAAAATTCCCCTTAAAACCTAATGCTTTAATGAGTGATAAGATGTGTGTGTAAGGTGTTGTGAGGGGTGTGTAAGATGATGGTAAGTTTGCTTTATGAGATTTGAGAGGTGATAATGGTGATAAGAGAGGTGATAAAGAGGATATGATGTAAGGTAATGATGGTGTTTAATATGCTTGGTTTCCATGCATGAATGGATGTTTGTTTTATGTGATTTGTGACATGTAATGGTGATGTTTCCTGAAGTATGTTTAATGTCAAATCATGGACTAATTTAGGATAAATCTCTTCATTAGTTTTAATAAACCCACTTTATTAACTTAAGTGATTTTACAACTAGATTTAGATAGTTCACATGTTACTATTTAAGTTGCAAAACGTTTATACAATTTATTTTGGTTGAAATGTTGATTTTCTACAGAAACATTTAATAGTCATATTTTTACGTTTTATTGAATGAACTCGTTCGTGCAAATAAAATTGAAATTTTAATTTCTTACTTTCTTCTATTGATTAAAACATGCATATTCATATTTAAAAATCTATATTTAAATAATATTAAAATTCATAAAATTTACGATGTTGGAGAAGAAATGTTAATTATTTTTGACTATATACAATAAATTATTTGAACCAATAAGTTGATAAACTAATATAGCTATCATATTTGATCGTTATACTTTTTGGAAAAATATTTAAAAATAAGTGTATGCATCCAGAACCATGCGCGATTATTCTAAATTCATAAAGTTTTGAATTTCCAAAATATTGGAATTTCTGGATCAATACAACGGTTCGATGTAAGTGCATTGAACCGATTAGGGAAAATAGGACACAGTGAGGCCTATGGTAATAATAAGTCTTTTTGCTGATGGGTCGGGCGTAATAAAACCAAGAACAATAGTGGGAATAATTTATGACTCTATGGTTTAGTAGCCGATAAATGGATAATATTAGGAAAATCATCCTAATTATATCATGTTCTGTAATCGTGAAAATGCAAACAATCAAATGACTAGTGCAATAAAATAGGCAATCAAATGATATGACAATCTACCAAACCTTTGATCCTCGTACATCATTCCTACATGTTCACCTGATAGTTGTGCATATACACATCCCTACATGACATTAGAATTATTATTCTTCCTATTGCCTTTATTTATCAATCGTGCAAGTAATTATATATCTCACCAGACTTTATGTTTGACCCACTCTTCTTTCCTCCTTTTTCTTTCCCTTGGCGGGCTTATAGGACAGTGATTGACTGATGTTAGCAATTTTGAAGGATTTAAGTCAGAGACCCTATTTACTTTCCATTTGATGTATTAATTCCATTTTGTAACATTTTAATCGTCATGAGTTGGATTCGCATTTAAGAGGGGAATGTTTTATTACACTCTGATGTGAGTTAAGATTACATAAGATGCGTTTTGTAACTTACTTTATATAAATCATTGTTTTGTAAAACCAAGTTTTTGTAAAATAAATTCTTCACTGTTTTTGTTTTCATGTCTTCTGAATCTTAGTCTCTGTAATTTGTTTCTTTATATTGATAATGCTCTATATTCCTTAGTATGACCTTAATTGGGAATATTAAGGTGGTATAGGGGTGTTTTAGTCATAAATATAGAAGTGAGAAAAGTAACCCAAGCAACTTATCATATATCTTACAGCTTATGAAGTAAAATATCATAGCAACATAGTGTTAACCGGCCTTTTGATCTGGTTCCCAAAAGTACGCCAGGCACGCTCGACTCAGCATATCGCGTGATATTATGACCTAGGAGTGTTGCCAACATCCTCAGGGATCATGCTAAGACAGGATCACACAAGAATAGTTGTCGTGACTCACCGGACCGCTCTCAAACAATACAAGTCATGAGCCAAGCGAACACGCTCAGGGCTGTGTGATCGTATCAAGCAAGCCATGGTTCTAGTACCAGAAGACTCGAGTCGGGCGACTAGCAGAATGTTGCATCCCTTAGATGCGACATCCCTCGGCATTAAAGACCATTCGCCCGGCACATGCCAACCACCTCCAAAGCATGCGCAGCATGCACCGGTCAGTTCTAGAATCCATCCTTGGCTCCATCCATGCCTCGCATCCGCGCTTCGCATCACTGTGCTCTACACGCCGAGCCAAAGGCGAGCCATCAACGGGTATGAGCGCAGCGCCGGTGGGGGTCCAGAGCCCCACAGTCCTGGTGGCGATTGACTTAGGTCAAACAAGTGGGCATCGCCTGATTCATCTGATTTCCGCAAACAAGTGTGTTGCCCAGAATCACCAGATCGACTCAAAGTCAGGGTTCAGCTAACTTCCATGCCACTGTATCCCTCAAAACTTGGCCACTTCCACATCGTCGTACCCCTCGTGTCTGAATCCCCCATGCCCAACCAATATGAAACTCGTACCCCCTCGCGGTACGAATTTCGTACCCCACCAGGTACGAATTTCATACCCCTAGAATGGAGTACGAATTTCCTGAGCATGACGGATGAGATCTGAATTTCTAAGAGGCTGCGTTACGGATAAGAAAATGGGTCTTGTGGTCCCCTATTCCTGCCTACTCCCACCTAACCACTCCACTATAAATACCCCTCACTTCCTATGTTCAAGGGGTTTCTATAAGCTCTTCCGAGGCTTTAATGTCTTCCATCTTCTTCTTCGAAGCCTCCTAGGCACCTTCCTTCATCATGCCAGGAAGAAGACACATGTGCTTGGACCCATGAGCATATTCATGAGTGTTTAACCATGCTTTTGGACATTACACTACCCTTGGATATTTCCGGATCACTCAGACATTGCTGACCAAGTTAATACCTCTTCCACCCAATAAAGAAGAAGGTCTCGGCTCCCTCACCTCGAACCTCGAACCTCGGACCCTGAGCCTCGACTCTGCTTCCCCCAGTCTCGACTCTACTTCCCTCGGTCTCAACTCCGCTTCGCTCGGCCTCGACTCCGCTTCCCTCGGCCTCGACTCCGCTTCCCTCGGATCCCTCGGCCTCGACTCAGTTCCATCGGATTCCTCGCTCTCGGCTACGCTACAACATCGGCAGCTTCTCGACAAGCTCGACAGCAAGGAAGCTCGACAATAAGGATTAATGGGATATTGTTAATCATTGTTACTCCTTGTAATAGTGTCTTACTGTACTTTGTTGCAATGGAATAAAACAAGTACAACCTTCAAACTGGACCTATGCCCCGACGGACCGAACCACTGTAAATAACTGTGTCCTTTATTTCCCTACACATTATTACTATATTTCTTATAATTCTCCACTTTGGACGTTTAAGTTCCAAATTTTCAGAACTCTCGGATGTCGACGCCAAAATTCGGTGTCAACACATAGAATGATATAAAACTGGCAATATGGTATAAACTGAAAGTTAAATCAAAAGCACCGGAGTAATAGATCCACATCACATTATAATATCTAATGAGTCATACATAGATACATCTCCAAAATACTATCTCTACACATAGCACTACTATGCCAAGGTAGTGAATAAAGGAAGTAAAACATGGTATAAGAGTATATATAACAGTTTATGGAAAGCCTCCTACTTGTCTACGTTTAACTACTCGAGCACATCCTACATGTCTCTAGTGTGCTCATTTAAGAGCTACCAGAGTAATAAGAAGCAATGCATAAAACTCCAAGTCAGACAAAGTTTGGTGTGAGCGATAGTAATCATAACTAATAATAGGGTAACACTATAGGTATGAAGAGTCATACGTAACCTGTCACTGCATCCAAGGAGTTAGCCTATAAGATAATGTACACTGCTCTAAGGTAAAAACATTACTGAGTGTAAATGGAAGATTGTGTAACAAAGTGATAATAATCCTCCAAACCTAGCATCCAACCTCATGTTACTCACTCAGTGCGTTAAGTATACGACCCCCAATACTTTGGTCACTAAGTCTATTGAGGCACTGGTAGATCCTATTGCAATGGACTCTACCCACATATTGCTATGTCCTAATGCAATGAACTATAGCAAGTAATTCTAACCAGTCCATATTGCAACTGGCGCTGGGGTCCGGGATAACCAGTCCATACTGCAACTAGCGTTGATTCACTCTTATGCCCTTCTCTCTAAAGTGTACCAAAGTCTTGAGTGTAGATAACTCCTTTGCACGCGTATCCGCTTGAAGTCCATGTTGGAAGCAACATTTATGGTCCTCCATTTGGAACCAACTTGGTAGCTACCTTTTTTTTTACTTTCTTTTCATCTCGAACTTAAGTTAGTCGTATTGGAATTCATCCTCCGAAGAATGAAATCGTCATCAGGAAGGAACATCATGCCATGTAGACTTAGCTACTTGAAGCCACCATCCAAACCCCCTCCTACAATGTCACCAGCTCCGTTCGGCCTAGCCTATCTGGATTGGGGTGTTATTCGAACCGATACCCGGTTCAGTATGCCGAACATGACTTTGATTTATATATCGATCCTGATTCGGTTCGGTTATGCCGAGCCGGATCCAGTTCAATATATCGAACTATGGGCCCTTTCTCCCTTTAACTCCTTAGCCAAATCCAACTCTCTTCCTAGCCGAACCAGTTCTATGTCCTTATTCTGAACTGGGACTCTTACCTTGGTCGAACCGGATTTGAAGGCACTATAAATTGGTCTCTGGAACTCCAAATGACTTGGAACTTGGCCTATGGCCTCCTAGGACCTTCCTTGTTGTCCCTATAAAATATCATGCTGATCCGACCTACTTCAATCCAGCTCGTTGGTCAAGCTGGAATATGCTACTTTTCCAACGTAGCTATCTACATCATATTTCGCTGTTCGATGGCGTTTGAATCCATTTTAGCATCACTATATAATATCCAAACATACTCAAGCAATATTTAGATCAATAAACAAGGTTAAACATCAAAACGAAGCATGTGTTGTTATAGCTTATTATATTCCAGATTTCACAAATTATACCCAAATCAACCCAAACTTATATATGTGTTATCATATGATTTATAATGATTTATGAACATTTTTCATATTTTTAAAAGGTGTTTAGGAGCTTATATACCCTACTTAGTGAGAAAAGATACTAGTCACTCACCTTAATCACCAAGAAGTATTAGATCCAAGATAAAGAATATTTGGCATGGATTCCTAGGTGTTCAATAGATCTTGACTTGATTTGATGTTGATTAGACCTAATATTCATTTAATAGTGTGTTTTGGCTTAAAAAAAGTAAGGATTAAGGGTTGTTTTAGAGGTAGGAAGCCATTAATAGGTGCAGGGTCTCTTTTTGTAGGTTGTGTGATGAGTGGAGATGATTCTCCAACTTATTTCATCTCCAACATAATCAAATCCCTAAATGGATGTTGGGACCACCCACTAATGACCCATTTAAGCTGTATAATTCTTTCCAAACCTAATTTTAGCAATTCCCACCAAATGTTAAGTTTGTTTGCTAATGTGACCATTCTACAGGACGGGAAACCATTATCCAAATCTAATGGAAGTGGTTTCAAGTCTAAATTCCTTAACAATCAAAATTTATGGATGAAACAAGACAGTAAAATGGTCAAATTAAAATTTGTCAAAATTAGTAAAGGTATGAAATGACCCTAGTAGTCATTTTCCAAAGTTATGTGACCATACGACCTCATATGCAAATAATATAAATATTGCATGATCCTTCGATACCTAGAATATAGGTCGTTACATTTTTCCGCCTTAAGAAATTTCTCCCCTGAAATTCCCAAATAGGTTAATAAGGTTATCCTGCATGCCTGACAATCATCAAAATCAACCATACACACAAAAAAATCATAATGAGAATGGGTAAGACTATACTATCCTAGCATGCATGATACTAGTCAGAAGGAAACCTGATGATATCACGAAACAAAATTAAAAGCGATAATTTAAAATCTTACCAAGTAAAAAGCTCTGAATACGATGTCATTGTGCTCTCCTAGGTTTCCCAAGTACAATCGCCCTTGCTTTCTAATCACTAGAGTTTGACAAGCTTTACGACTTTCCTTTCAAAGCTGCTTTGTATTATGGCCAACGATACGAATAGGACTGCAAACTCAAATAGCTTTTGGTTCCACCTCGATATCATCTAACTGACCCAATGGATAGTTGCGTCGGAATTGTCTACGAATTTTCTCAAATGAGAAACATAAAACATGTTATAAACCCAAGCCATCTTTTGAGGTAGATCAACTATAAAGGTCAAGCTCCCAATCCATTCAAGAATGGGATGAGGACTAACAAACTTTGGTGCTAGTTACCCTTTGCTACCATACCGAATCACACTCTTCAAAGAAGAAATCTTAGAAAACATCAAATCGCCAATAATTCTTAATTTCTACATCTCTTATCGGCGTAGCTCTTCTAACTGTCTTGAACCGTTTTCATTCGTTGTAGAATGATCTCAATCTTCTTTGAGGTCTCCCGATCCATATCCGGCCCGACTATCAGATTCTCGCCCATTTTCAACCAGCAACAAAGGTGTTGCATGGTCTCCCATATAAAGCTTCTTATAGTGCTATGCCAATACTATACTGATAACTATTGTTGTATGCGAACTCCACAAGGTGTAAGTGATCATTCCATGAACCTGAAAAGTCTAAGATGCAAGCATGCAGGAGATCTTCCAACATGGGATTTATTCTTTTAATCTGACCATTGGTTTGAGGATGGTAAACTATGATGAGGTGTAGCTTAGACCCAAAGCTACATGTAAGCTCTTGCAAATCCCACTTGAAACCAATGGGTCTTGGTCTCTCACAGCGCCTTTTGGTACTTCATGGAACCGTACAACCCACTTCACACACAATTCGGCCAACTTGGCTACCATCCTACTTGAATTGACAGGTATAAACCTGGCACTTTTGGTCAACAATCCATGATGACCTAAATAATATCATGTCCGCCCCAAGTCCTTAACAATCCATCTATGAAGTCCATTGACAATTCCTACAATTTGCATTTAGTAATTTATGGTGGTTGTAGCAAATCACTAGGCTTCTTTTCTTTGCTTTAACTAACTGGAAATTCACTTCAAGATGAATGTTCCGGCATCCTTCTTCATATCTTCCTAATAATAAGCTTGCTTCATATCGCAACACATTTTATTGCCACTAGGATGTATGGTCAACTTCGAGTGATGACCTTCTCGAAGCACTTCATCTCTCAACCCATCAACGTTGGGTACAACCAATCTTCCATTCTTTCGAAGTAAACTATCTCAGTCAAGTTTGTATGCCCTTATATTCTCAACATCAATACCGGTCTCTACTTCGGTAATGACCCCTGCTAATCTCAGATCGCTCCTCTGACTAAAACTGATCCGCTTGATCAAGGTGGGTCTGATTGTCAAGCTTTCCAACATCTCCGGCTCTAACTTGCATCTCAAACAAAAGTCTGACTCTTCTTCATTAACTGAGTCAATGATGTTGCTGACTTGGAGAAATCCTAGAGAAACTTATGGTATTATCTAGCTAATCCCAAGAAACTTCTCACATTAGTTGCATTCTTAGGTATAGCCCAATCTTGTATTGTTGCTACCTTTGCGGGTTCCATAGCAACACCATTTTCTGAGACAACATGACCCAAAAACCTCAATTCTCTTCTCCAGGAATGGCATTTAGAAAACCTAGCTTTCATTCGGTGTTTCCTCAAAACCTCCAATATGATCCTCAGAGTAGCTTGTGTTCTTCTTCCGTCCGGGAATAGACAAGAATGTCGCCGATGAACACAAGCACAAATTTATTCAGCTAACCCCTGAAGACTCAAATCATGAGATTAACAAAATAGGTAGGTGCGTAGGTGAACCTGAACGGCATAACCAACCAATCATAAAAACTAGACAACTTTCAAAATGTCGTTTTGGGAACACTCTCCTATGCCACATGTTGCTGATGAAATATCATTGTTGTAACACCCCACTTCCATTAATGTCACTCACAAAGGGAATGCATTAACTTCCATGGAGCATTTTAAGTAAGTATAAAACAAAAAATCAAAACAAGACAGATATAAAGCAGTACTTAAAAATTTAAAACTTTATTTCATTGCAGCAGATAAACCCATATGTTTGATTACATCATCAAAAACCATAAACCAAAGTCAAGTACATCATATCAATCTTGATAAAACAAAGTACATAAACTGAAAGACATAATCCCCAACATTATAATAGCCATAAAGAGAAGCTGAACTTAACTTCAGCGGTCCAAGAAATATTCTAAAAGCAGTCTGAAATCAAGCTCCACTGGTGCTAGTTCCAACCTGAGCACCCGGGGGGGGGGGGGAAGAGATGGGAAAAGGGGGGTCAAACATAAAGTCTGGCGAGTGCGATAATTCTAACAATATAATTAACAAAGTAACTAGGCCAAGGCATAAGTTGGAAAATAAGGAAATGGTCATGAACCATTGAGTATGGCAGAGTAAATAAGGAAACCGGATGATCAACGATATCGTTAAGCGCACCTAAACCACTATAGGATGATTACTAAACTACACCAACACTATGGGATAATTGCTATACTGCACCACCACTAGTATACTGCACCACCACTAGTCATCCTAAGGTTGATCCCGCCTACAGACTTAATAATGATATTGGTAGTTTCGTGCAACCCTAGCTGCCTTCATAGGTGCCGTCTGCCCCTATCTCCACTAGGTGTACCCACTACCCCCAAACGATCGGCTCCCTAACCATAGATACCCGTGCTGGCCCCACAGTGGGGTGTATCACTCCCCAAAATGGTAACCCGATACAACCAACAAATCACGACTTATACCTACACGATGCAACAACGTCTTACCTACCAGCTCGGGTCCACACACGCATATGAACCCGTTGGACTTGAATTGCCACCGCTAACCCGGTTTGGCCTCTTACAGTCAAGTCCAATATGCGTGTCCCGTCCTCGACTTGGGTCGAGCCCACAAAGATACGTATGGGTTACTGGTTGAAACGGCCCCCCATTACTTGACACAAGCTTATCCACCTAAGCTTGGTCCCCTCTAGTACATCCCACTTAACCCACTTCTTATTCATGTTTCAACTACATGTTTCAATTTTGGTTAAGTGTTTCTAATCGTATTTCCGAATGCCACCCAAGGCACCCATTAGATTCCACTTGCCACCCAAGGCACCCACTTAACCCCCTCATGTCCCACTACATGCTTATCTGGTTAAGTGTTTCTTAATTCATTAAGAACGTAACCTCATAAAGACCTCTCACATTATACTGGCATTTGTGGCAACTGGATTTTCCGGGCGGGTCCGGGCAGTCTTACACCACAAAAGAGCATAACCTCGTGTCTTTACAATTGTTACATATTTAGTTTGTGCCTAAGACCTCTCACATTAGACTGGCGTTTGTGGCAGCTGGATTTGCCAGGCGGGTCCGGGCAGTCTTACACCACAAAAGGGCCTAACCTCGTGTCTTAGACGATTAATTACTCCTAATTAATCACCCCCAATTTGAATTACTTTCCCTATTCAAATTATCAATCAATTCCAAATTTAGCGATGTCCATAATTGACTCAATTATGTCCATCCATTTATGGTATGTAAAATCATACCAATTTCACCACAATTTTATTTTATGCCTTTTAAGGCATTTATGCCAATTAAATATTTTTAATATTATCCCCTTTACCCTATGTAGTACGTTTGTTTGTTCAAAGTAAAAATATACGTTAGACTCGAATAGTCTAACTCATGAAATAAAAGAAAACATCACAATATATACACATAATTAAAACATAGATCTAACATAGGGGTGAACTTGCATATGTGAATGGTGTTCTACACCTAAAACTTGCATAGGCCAAGATTACAACTTGCATAAACAACATATGTCATGGATCCAATTTAAAGGTGTGAACTTGATGAAATAATAGCCACAAACTTGCATAGACAACATATGTCATAGACGTATATCTAAAGGGGTTAAACTTGCATAGGTAATAACATAACATGATTCATATCCAACTCATAAACTCACATATGTGATTTATACATCGCAACAATGATGTAAACTAATATCTAACATGTAAAATATCATGTAGAATTTAGCATATATCATAGCCTAACTTTCAATTAAATTTCACATAAACTAGGTGCCATAGCTATGTAAGGTCACATATAATTCTACCCAAACTTATATATGGTTCATGTTTGAATCAACATCTAAACTTTCCTACATATGATTTATCATATGAATCAATATTGCAAACTAGCATAAAAAACATGACGATTTGATTGTATATAAAATTACAACATGGATGATAGCAACATAACTTTACATCATAAATGATAGCATCACAACATAACATCATAGATATTTCAATCACAATCCTACAACATAATTACAACATGCAATCAATACTTCATATCACATCCATACAATCTGCGTTATAACTTAATCTAATTAAATTACTAATTGTTTTGCTAAAACTATTTAACTCACAACTCAAAAGCAGTCTTGAGTTCTGACTTCTTATTTCTGGAGTTGGATTAGCGCTCCTTTGATGAAGATTCGCTGTTAGTGTTGAGTAGTTCTGATTTGGTTGCTATTCTTCCTCTTAATTTTGGTGGCGGCTGCTCTAGGGTTCAAGACAACAGCATGACGGCCATAGTTTTAGTTTTAATTCTAATTTAGGGTTTGAGTCAATGGGTCTTTTTATAGAGTTATGAATTAATTTAAGCCGTCAGATGTTCTTAGGGTTAATCAAAACCATTCAATCATGATAGGGTGATGAGTCAGCCCTAATGACTCAGCGAGGAGTTAGAAAGGACTCAACAACACGGGTCAGCCTGAACCAGAAAGCTGTGCAGGCTCCAGCCTCGGCCTGGGCGCACTTGGCAGGTGCGCCAGTGTAAATATGTACTGGCGCACTTCCCAAGTGTGCCAGTGCATATATATATATTTTCTTTCTACTTTTGCCACCACCTTTCGTTCGTCCATAACTCTTTCATCCGGTACTTGTTTCCCGCAAACTTGAACTCTATTTCAACCAGAATTCCGAGACGAACACAATGGCGCAACCCAATCCCCATAATTCTCACGTCTAAGATTAATTATTCTTTAATTTTAGTTAATTCAATATTTCAAAAATCCGGGGTGTTACATTCTCCCCTCCTTAAAGGATTTCGTCCCCGAAATCTCCAAGTTAATGAGAATGTATATCCTACCATCCAAACAACCATCTACTCAACCATCAAACATGGGCATCCATTGTCCTTATAAAATTTCTAATGCTGTATGAACATATGCAAGAAGTGTGTCTATATGTTCCTTATCTAATGCAAAATCAGGCAGTCTACTGATTCAATTGACCTCCTTAATGCAAACCATGATAGTGCCATGCGTCCATTATGTATGCGAAAGAACCCTATTGATACATATTATTTCTACATGTGTGCACAACCATTCACAAAAATGCAACATCCATATGATGGTACAACCATTATACATCCATTACTTAAATATGTACACACATTTATATGCAATATGCAATATGAAGTGACTGAGCCGATCTAGTGCCTAAAGTGTGTGTATATGCATCCACGAGCAACCACGAGCAAACACTTGCATCCACATGCATCCATCATACATAACATGTCTCAAACCCATGTTTCAACCATAGGATTATCCTATCTAAAGGTCAAAGATACTAGCGAGAGGACACACTAAAGATAAGATAAGTACAAACTAAGAGATAAAGGAGAAAATAAAAGACATACCCTCGAAAAGAAAAGGGTACAATGAACGCATCTTCGCTTTCGTCTCCCAAGTAGCGTTGCTCTCATCATCTCCCCGTTGTACTTTGACTATCTTGACCTCTCGATTCCTCAACTTCTTAATCTCCGACCCGAGAATGCGCATAGGAGCTCGTCGAATCGTCGCATCACGCTCGATCTCCACCTCTCTAAGAAAGCTCGGCTCTACCACCTCCGCGGTCTCGTGCAAGCACTTCCTCAAATGTGATATATGGAATACGTCGTGTACACCACTAAGTCTTTCGGGAAACTCCACTCTATACGCCATCTGCCCAATCCTTTCCTCAATAGGAAACGGCCCTACGAATCTTGGTGCTAACTTCCCAACGGACCCAACGAGAACGACGTTCCGTAATGGAGACACCTTGACAAAGACCATGTCCCCAATATCAAACTCAAGATCTGACCTCCTCTTATCCGCATAAGATTTCTGCCTATCTTGCGCCGTCTTCATCCTCCTTCGAATCAAATCGATCTTCTTCGAAGTTTCTCTAATCATATCGGGTCCAAGCAAGATCTTATTCGTAGATTCCCACCAACATGTAGGCGAACGACACGGCCGTCCATAAAGAGCTTCGAACGGTGCCATGCCGATGCTAGACTGAAAGCTGTTATTATATGCGAACTCTACCAATGGAAGATGTTCTTCCCATGTACCTCCGAAGTCTAAGACACATAACCTCAATAGGTCCTCTAGAATACGATTCACCCTCTCGGTCTGGCCGTCCGTCTGAGGATGATATGCGGTGCTTAAACATAACTGAGTCCCTACTGCCTCTTGCAAGCTTTTGCAAAATTCGCTAGTGAAGATGGGATCGCAGTCGCTCACTATGCTAGAAGGAACACCGTGCAAACGAACTATCTCTCTAATGTATACGGAGGCTAACCATGGAGCAGTCCTCTTACTCTTCACGGGAATGAAATGGGCGCTCTTAGTAAGTCTGTCTACCATGACCCAAATTCCCGTATTATCCTTCCTCGATCTCGGTAATCCGTCAACAAAGTCCATCAAGACGCTTTCCCACTTCCATTGTGGGACCTCCAATGGGTGAAGCAATCCACCGGGCTTCTTCTGCTCCGCTTTTACTTGTTGGCACACCAAGCATCTAGCGACATACTCAGCCACATCTGTCTTCATGCCGGCCCAAAAGTAAACTCGTCTCATGTCCATGTACATCTTGTCCCCGTCGCGATGGATGGTCATCTTCAAACATGTGCATCATCAAGAATGGTCTTCCTTAGGTCATAGTCTTTTGGTACACAAAGCCTACCGTCCCTACGTAACCAACCCTTATCATTTAGGGTATACCTACGGAGATGGCTCGATGACTCCCCTCCTTTGAGCTTTTCTACTAACTCAACCAACTGTGGGTCGTCTCGTTGTGCCTCGCCGATCCATCCCAAAAGCGTAGGTCTGACCTCTAAGGATGCTAGCAAACCAGGTACGAAGTCAACGGAAGGTGTGAAGTCAAACGTAGAGATGAACTCTAAACTTCGCCGCTCAACAAACAACGAACTCAAAGATAATCTTTTTCTACTTAAGGCATCTGCCACTACGCTACCCTTGCCAGGGGTATATGCTATCTCGAAGTCGTAGGATGCTAAGAATTCCATCCACCTTTGCTGCCTTAAGTTCAAGTCCTTCTGAGAGAATAAGTATTTTAGCAATTTGTGGTCAGTGAATAATTCGAATTTTTCGCCAAGAAGATAATGACGCTAAGACTTAAGCGCGAAAACAATAGCGGCCAACTCTAGGTCATGTGTAGGGTAATTTCTTTCATGCACTCCCAACTGCCTTCCACCATAGGCTATTACCCTTCCCTCTTGCATTAAGACTGCGCCTAGTCCTGTCCCACAAGCGTCGGTATAAACGGTAAATAGCTTACTCCCATATGGCAACACTAAGACTGGGGCTGTGGTCAAAGCTCTCTTTAAACGTTGGAACGCATCATCACAATCAACGTTCCACGTGAAAACTAAGTTCTTCTTCGTCAAGCGTGTTAATGGAGCTGATATTTTTGCGAAGTCTTTAATGAACTTCCTATAGTAGCCAGCCAACCCTAAGAAACTCCTCACATCGGTCACATTTTTAGGAACCTTCCAATGGATGGCCACTATCTTCGCGGGATCCACGGCTATCCCTTCTTTGGAAACCACATGCCCTAAGAATCGCACTTCTTTCCTCCAAAAGTGACATTTAGAAAATTTAGCTTTAAGGCTATGCGCTCGAAGAGTCTCCAACACTTCCCTAAGATATAGGGCATGCTCTTCTTCGCTCGTAGAAAAGATCAAGATGTCATCTACAAAGACTACCACGAATTTATTAAGGTACTCCCTAAACACCCTACTCATCAAATCAACAAGATATGCGGGGACGTTTGTCAAACCGAAGGGCATCACCAGCCACTCAAAGAAACCGTCTGGGGTCCTAAAGGCAGTCTTGTCTATGCTATCCTCAGCCACTCTCAACTGATGGAAACCAGTGGCTAAGTCCAACTGCGAAAACACTGAGGCGCCGACTAACTGATCGAAGAGATCATCAATCCTCGGCAGTGGGTGTCTATTCTTCTTAGTAAGCTTATTAAGTTCTCTATAGTCCACACAAAGTCTAAGGGGCCCATCTGCCTTCGTGGCAAACACTACTGGAGCACCCCACTCCGATATACTACGTCTGATGAACCCCTTCTCAAGCAATTCTTTCACTTGCTTACTGAGTTCTCTTCTCTCTCTTGGAGCCATGTGGCGCACTGGCAATGCAACTAGCTTTGCATTGTCCACTAGATATATTCGAAAGTCTATCTCACGTTTTGGGGGTAAACCCCTCACCTCATCGAAGATATTAGCATATTCACGGACTATGGGAACAGAATGTAAATCATCATCGGATGCGTCAAAGGGATTCTAGGTAACTAAGCATCACTGGACCTCTAGGGTCACAAGAAATATCAAGGGTCTTTCCGGAACGAGTCATCAATCTAACTACCCTTCTCTCACAATCTAGGATGGCCCCATATCTAGATAGCCAATCCATACCTAGAATTAAACCGTAGCCCATGAAGCCAAGAACAAAGGCGTTGCACTCAAACTCAACGCCCAAGATAAACACTCTCAAATCCCGACAAATCATAGAAAGATGAGCCGAACCACCAATAGGATTTGAGACTACAAAGGGATCAGTAACTAGACTAGTATCAAGGTGTAGTATTTCAACTAATGATGTAGAAATGAACGAATGCGATGCGCCAGAATCAAATAAAGTACGGATAGGATGGTCAAACAGAAAAACTAAACTTTCAATGGAAATTGCTCTACCTCGTTCTTGCAGCGGTGGGACCATGAGAGCCTGAACTTGTCCCCTTGCCTGCCCTGGTGCCATAAGAGCTTGCACCTGTCCTCCCGAGGTAGACCCTGCCGTCTGCCCTTTCTTTGGGCAGTCCTTAATAAGATGTTCCGCCTCGCCACAGTGGAAACAACCGGTCTTCTTCTTCTTCCTACAATCTTTGCTTAGATGGTCGGTGTCCCACAGTAAAGACATTTCCTCTTATCACGGGGTTTATTATTCTTTGTACCCTTCTTAGGTTCCACTTTCTTACCCTGTGCCCTATCCATGCCTCCACTATACGTTCTCCATTCGTGACCTCCAACCTAGAAGAAACTTCGTCCTTCATCAACCAAGTAGCTAGTCGAAACTTCCTCCCCTCGTCTATCTCCAAGATACCGACAAGTCTTCCACTTTCTTAAGCCAACTCCTAACCCTGACAAACGTCTAAGTCCCATGAAGCGGTTTTCCGCCCATCGTATGGAAGCATCTATACGCGGAGGAAGAGATTCAAAAAGGGAAAGAGGAAGAGGTTCAAAAAGGAGAATCGAAGGAAAGATATTTGGCTCTTAGGGTCATGCTTTCTAAAATATACTTTTCTCTTGAAAATACTTTCCTTAAAACATACTTTTGAAAGTACTTCTTTATAAAAATTGCTTTGAAAAATAATTTTTCAAAAATTCATATCTGTTCTGGTAACCTTCAGCTCTGATACCACGTGTAACACCCCACTTCCATTAATGTCACTCACAAAGGGAATGCATTAACTTCCATGGAGCATTTTAGGTAAGTATAGAACAGAAAATCACAACAAGACAGATATAAAGCAGTACTTGAAAATTTAAAACTTTATTTCATTGCAGCGGATAAACCCATATGTTTGATTACATCATCAAAACCATAAACCAAAGTCAAGTACATCATATCCATCCTGATAAAACAAAGTACATAAACTGAAAGACATAATCCCCAACATTATAATAGCCATAAAGAGAAGCTGAACTTAACTTCAGCGGTCCAAGAAATCTTCTAAAAGCAGTCTGAAATCAAGCTCCACTGGTGCTAGTTCCAACCTGAGCACCCGGGGGGGGGGGGGGGGGGAGGAAAGAGATGGGAAAAGGGGGGTCAAACATAAAGTCTGGCGAGTGCGATAATTCTAACAATATAATTAACAAAGTAACTAGGCCAAGGCATAAGTTGGAAAATAAGGAAATGGTCATGAACCATTGAGTATGGCAGAGTAAATAAGGAAACAGGATGATCAACGATATCGTTAAGCGCACCTAAACCACTATAGGATGATTAATAAACTACACCAACACTATGGGATAATTGCTATACTGCACCACCACTAGTATACTGCACCACCACTAGTCATCCTAAGGTTGATCCCGCCTACAGACTTAATAATGGTATTGGTAGTTTCATGCACCCCTAGCTACCTTCATAGGTGCTGTCTGCCCCTATCTCCACTAGGTGTACCCACTACCCCCAAACGATCAGCTCCCTAACTCGTACATACACGTGCTGGCCCCATAGTGGGGTGTATCACTCCCCAAAGTGGCAACCCAATACAACCAACAATGCACGGCTTAAACCTACACGATGCAACAACGTCTTACCTACCAGCCCGGGTCCACACATGCATATGAACCCGTTGGACTTGTGTTGCCACCGCTAACCCGGTTTGGCCTCTTACAGTCAAGCCCAGTATGCGTGTCCCGTCCTCGACTTGAGTCGAGCCCACAAAGATACGTATGGGTTACTAGTTGAAACGGGCCCCCATTACTTGACACAAGCTTATCCACCTAAGCTTGGTCCCCTCTAGTACATCCCACTTAACCCACTTCTTATTCATGTTTCAATTACATATTTCAATTTTGGTTAAGTGTTTCAAATCGTATTTCCAAATGCCACCCAAGGCACCCACTAGATTCCACATGCCACTCAAGGCACCCACTTAACCCCTCATGTCCCACTACATGCTTATCTGGTTAAGTGTTTCTTAATTCATTAAGACTGTAACCTCATAAAGACGTCTCACATTAGACTGGCATTTGTGGCAGCTGGATTTGCCAGGCGGGTCTGGGCAGTCTTACACCACAAAAGAGCCTAACCTCGTGTCTTTACAATTGTTACGTATTTAGTTTGTGCCTAAGACCTCTCACATTAGACTGGCGTTTGTGGCAGCTGGATTTGCCGGGTGGGTCCGGGCATTCTTACACCACAAAAGAGCCTAACCTCGTGTCTTAGACGATTAATTACTCCTAATTAATCACCCCCAATTTGAATTACTTTCCCTATTCAAATTATCAATCAATTCCAAATTTAGCGATGTCCATAATTGACTCAATTATGTCCATCCATTTATGGTATGTAAAATCATAACAATTTCACCACAATTTTATTTTATGCCTTTTAAGGCATTTATGCTAATTAAATATTTTTAATATTATCCCCTTTACCCCACGTAGTACGTTTGTTCGTTAAACGTAAAAATATACGTTAGAATCGAACAGTCTAGCTCATGAAATAAAAGAAAACATCACAATATATACACATAATTAAAACATAGATCTAACATAGGGGTGAACTAGCATATGTGAATGGTGTTCTACATCTAAAACTTGCATAGGCCAAGATTACAACTTGCATAAACAACATATGTCATGGATCCAATTTAAAGGTGTGAACTTGATGAAATAATAGCCACAAACTTGCATAGACAACATATGTCATAGACGTATATCTAAAGGGGTTAAACTTGCATAGGTAATAACATAACATGATTCATATCCAACTCATAAACTCACATATATAATTTATACATCGCAACAATGGTGTAAACTAATATCTAACATGTAAAGTATCATGTAGAATTTAGCATATATCATAGCCTAACTTTCAATTAAATTTCACATAAACTAGGTGCCATAGCCATGTAAGGTCACATATAATTCTACCCAAACTTATATATGGTTCATGTTTGAATCAACATCTAAACTTTCCTACATATGATTTATCATATGAATCAATATCGCAAACTAGCATAAGAAACATGACGATTTGATTGTATATAAAATTACAACATGGATGATAGCAACATAACTTTACATCATAAATGATAGCATCACAACATAACATCATAGATATTTCAATCACAATCCTACAACATAATTACAACATGCAATCAATACTTCATATCACATCCATACAATCCGCATTATAACTTAATCTAATTAAATTACTAATTATTTTGCTAAAACTATCGAATTCACAACTCAAAAGCAGTCTTGAGTTCTGAATTTTGATTTGTGGAGTTGAATTAGCGCTCCTTTGATGAAGATTCGCTGTTAGGTTTGAGTAGTTCTGATTTGGTTGTTGTTCTTCCTCTTAATTTTGGTGGCGGCTACTCTAGGGCTCAAGACAACAACATTACGGCCATAGTTTTAGTTTTAATTCTGATTTAGGGTTTGAGTCTATGGGTCTTTTTATAGAGTTATGAATTAATTTAAGCCGTCGGATGTTCTTAGGGTTAATCAAAACCATTCAATCATGATAGGGTGATGAGTCAGCCCTAATGAATCAGCAAGGAGTCAGAAAGGACTCAACAACACGAGTCAGCCTGAACCAGAAAGCTGTGCAGGCTCCAGCCTCGGCCTGGGCGCACTTGGCAGGTGCGCCAGTGTAAATATGTACTGGCGCACTTCCCAAGTGCGCCAGTGCATTTATATATTTTTTTCTTTCTACTTTTGCCACCACCTTTCGTTCGTCCATAACTCTTTCATCCGGTACTTGTTTCCCGCATACTCGGACTCCATTTCAACCAGAATTCCAAGACGAACACAATGGCACAACCCAATCCCCATAATTCTCACGTCTGAGATTAATTATTCTTTAATTTTAGTTAATTCGATATTTCAAAAATCCGGGGTGTTACAATTGCGAGGTCCAACTAGGAAAATATCCTTGCACCATTCAGCTAGTCAAACAAATCATCTGTACACAGAAGAGGGTACTTTTTCTTCAACATCACTTCATTCAACTCATGGTAGTCTACATACAATCGAAGGGAGAACCACCCGTCTTTGTGGCAAATACAACTGGTGCTTCCCACTCTCTGAATGAACCCTTTTCTCAAAAGGTCATTCAACTACACCTATGATCTCGTTTCTCCCTAGGTGCCCTCTTCCTTAGAGGCATTACTATAGGTTCGGCATCTTTCATTAAGTCAATACGAAATTAAATCTCTCTATGTTGTGGGAGTCTGATCACTTCCTCGAAGATATCCAGATATTCCCCACCAATAGGTACACCTGGTAACTCATCGTGCGGAATATCATGTGAATACATAAAACTAGCCATCACTTCATCACTAGGTAGATAGCACAACACCATCCTTCGTCCATCGTCCGCCCACTCACAATCCATTACCACCTCATATCTCTTAAGCTAATTGACTCAAGAGTAATACCAAACCCAATACAAAGCAATTATAACCAAAAGTGCGTCCATGACTCGATAAGAAAAACACACGATAAATGATGCAAAGGCTTGTAGACCCACCAATATGGTTTATCACAACCAAAGGTCGGTCAACAATTTCGGGCTCCAATGTCAACCTATCTACCAATAATTAGATATGAAGGAATGGAAAGCCCCAGTGTTAAACAAAACTCGACACCAACTACTGCTCTTTTAGAGGCTCAGGACAATCTTTCTTGAGGTGCCCCTCTTTATTACAATTGAAGCACTTCCTTCCACCAGACTTGACCTATAACCTTTGATATAATGGCTTTCCTTGACACAACCATAACACTCGAATTCATCATTGATTTTCTTCTTCTACCTTGTCCTGGAATGGCTTTCTCTTGTTGTTCCACTTATTTTTGCCTCCACCGCTTGCCTACGGCTTGGGCTTCTCCTCAGGGACAACAAAAATGTGTGTCTTTAACTTGTAGCAAAAGCGTTCTGATCTCAGAGCTTTCCCAATGATAGACTCAAAAATCTCATCAATATGATTGATAAGCCTCTCCTCTAAGTATTCATCCAAGCTACTGATGAACTTCTCGTTCTTCTTCTCAGGAGTGTCAATAAAGGACATTTTTTTATTTTGATAGAGCATTTGAATTCAACAATATATTTGGAGTCTTTCCTATCTCCCAGCTTAAGATCAACAAACCTATGAAACAGTTTTGACTTCCGAGCAGCCGAAGTGAACTTCTCACCGAAACAACCCTTAAATTGATTGCAAGTAAACTGGTCCTCTAGAGTTGCAGCTTTAATGGCATTCTTCCAATTCATAGTTCTGCTTTGAGACTAGTACGAAGCCAATCCCATCTTCGTAGCATCATCAAGTCCAAGATCCTCAAAGATGCTTTCACATGTATCAAACAAGTCCTGTACTTTCATAGCTGACTCTGTTCCTTGGAATAGTTTACTACCCAAACTAGTAAAATATTTATTAATCTTAATAAAGTCGGATTTGGGCGCCTTCATTAGTGCACCACCACCTTCAGTAGTATCATGAGCAACTCCTTGAGCATTCCTAAAAATTTCCCTCGTGAAAAAAGTAAACATGGTCTACATATCAGGAGTATTTGCATTATCGTCTCTTGATCTTACTCCTTCCATAAACTCCAGAAGTAGTGTTCCTTTTAATGTTCCTCATGCGGGATTTATCGTTCTAACTATAACGAAGATGATATATCACCTTCCCAAGGAATCCTACTTAGTGGTACATGTGTGTGCAAGTGCGATTTCATCCTTAAGTATGTACTAATAATATAATTATAGTTTTGAAAATCAAAATATCACAAATGCGGGCTCTTCTACAAGTATACCTTCTCACTAGGCATTCCACTTTGGTTAACTACGCAACATAAGCTCTGATAGCAAATGTGACGACTGCCCTGCAATACTAACACTCTAGTTAGTGCGCCGTCATGGTGTTCGGCTAATGTAAGGCATTAATCAAGGTTAAAGTAAGAAAAGTAATCCAAGCAACCCGTCGTATATCTCACAGAGCATGGAGTAAAATATCAAAGAAGCATAGAATGATATAAAACAGGCGAGCCAGTATAAACTAAAAACCAAATCATAAGCATCAGAGTAATAGATTCACATCACAATATAATATCTAGTGAGTCATACATAGAGACATATCCAAAATATCGTCTCCATACAAAACACTGCCTTGCCCAAAGTAGTGAATAACGAAAGTAAAACAGGGTATAAGAGTATATATAACATTATGTGGAAAGCCTTCTGCTCGCCTTTGGTTAGCTACTTGAGCATACCCTACCCGTGTCTAGTCTTATCATTTAAGGGCACCCAAACTAATAAGAAGCAATGCATAAAAATCCAAGTTAGATAAAGATTGGTGTGAGCGATAATAATCATAACTCCTAATATAGTAATACCATAGTCATGAAGAGTCATGCATGACATGTCTCTGCATCCAAAGAGTTAGCATATATGATAATGTATTTTGCTCTAAGGTCATGACATTACTAAGTGTAAACGGAAATGTGCGTGATAAAGTGATAATAATCATCCAAACGTGGCATCTATCCTCACATCACTCACTTAGTGCGTTAAGTATACGACACCCAATACTTTAGTCACTAAGTCTCTCAAGCGACTAGTAGTTCCTACTGTAACAGACTCTACCTACACATTTCTATATCCTACTGCAATGGACTATAGAAAATAACCTTACCTAGTCCACTCCTTACTGCAACTGGCGTTGATTCACTCTTATGCCCCTCTTTCTAAAGTATACGAAAGTCGTAAGTGCGGATAACTCCTTTGCACATGTATTTGTAGAGAAGTTCATCTTGGAAGTCACCTTTATAGTCCTCAACTTCGAACCTACTTGGTAGCTTCCACTTTTACTTACTTCACATCTCGTACTTAATTTAGTCGTATTAAAGTTCATCTTCCAAAGAATGAAATCGTCGTCTGAAGAAACAACATTCCATGCAAACTCCACTACTTTATACCATCATCCAAACCATGTCTTACATCGTCACCAACTCCAGATCGGAATAGCCAATCCAGATTGGGGTCTTAATCGAATTGAAACCCGGTTCAGTATGCCAAACTGGACTTCAGTTAGTATACCGATCTGGATTCGGTTCGATCATTCTGAAACGGAGGCTTCTCTAGAACTTGTAATGGCCAACTTTTTTCTCAGCCTGAATCGATCGCTAAACAGACCAAGACCATCCAAAATGGCGTATCGTTATGAGAACACGGCGTATCAAAACATAAAACACGATAACTTTCCATTGCTATAACAAAATTTTACATCAGAGTACAAGAAAATAACAGAGTACATATAATAATACATAGAGGAAAAATATAAGAGAATAATAAATTACAGTATAGTGGAAATTTAAATACATAAATACAAACAACAGAAGACTACAAAATAATCCAGAGAACAGCTCTAGCCATAATCCAGGATCTTGTTTAATAAAATATTTGCAAAACCAAAAGTATTGCTGCTCATGTGAAAAATATGGGCAATCGGGGTTTAGGTAGGAAACAATAAACTCCAAGTCAGCCATGAGACTGATGTAGAAGTAAAAACAAATATTAACTTTATTTTAAAGTTGGGTAAATCACATGACCATGTCGTATGACATGGAATGGGTTTCCTCTACATGAATATCAATGCATAAAAAAAACAATGCAATGCTTTTTGAAAAATGAAGATATTATAAGACTCAGGTCCCATCACACAATGCAAGCGCAAGCCAAACGATAGAGTTTTACATTATAATAGCCAAACATGCTTGAAATAGGCAATTTTATTTATATTATTATAAGTGCATAGCGCATAAAACAATTTCGAATATAAATGTATCAATCTTAGACGGTATAATACCCTATCCTATTATGTCGCCATATAGGTTTACAACTGAAAACGCAAGGTTTGTATTGGAAATTGGGTTTCCATCATGATCCAAGGAAAGGGATCTTCCTCGTCCGAATTTTGGAACATCTCTAGAAAAATGTCTCAGGGAACTACCAATCGCTTTGGATCGGCAAGGACGACACGTCATTAGTTAGCATTACCTGAACAATACGTTTTTCGGTCATATTGAACCTCTTGGTCAGTACGTCGACAACCATGGCTTTGTGTAGCCACATCCAAGGGCCTTCGAATCCAAAATCCGCATAAGTAGAATGTCTAGGCTCCATACCATGACATCACTTCTAGCTAAAAAGCATGTCCTCACTACGGTCCTTCATCCCGTTTTAGACTCATACCCGGGTGTGAAGCTCGTGAATTAACGCCATACACAAAGCTAAGCTATGCTTCATCATCCATAAAGCTCTGATTTTCAATAAAAGCTTTGATCCTTGTATCTCAGCATGTCACTCCTTGCATCTCAGCATGTCACATTGTCAATCCATCCATACCATTGATATATACCAATATATAACCTTTAAGCTCATACATTTTAGAGAAGGGTATTAAGCTAAGATAATAAATTATCCGCCACCAAACAGATACATATATATTAAGAAGAGATCACTGAATACATAACAAAGTACAATGTCAGACATACAATCCACTTGCAAGTCTGTTATGGGTCTGAAAGAAACCGGAGTCACCTTATTCCTCATCCCATATGTCCAATACAGGAGAGAGGCCCTCAAATATTTGGTCAATCTATAAGTACGTCTGGACGACCACCACTTGTTACCTCGTCTTGGGTGTACAGCCCAATTGAGACAACAATAATAATTCAATCGATGTGAATATCTTCGGTCTTCGACCACCATCTTTAATATCTTTGACTTTTAATCGTTGTAACAGTTATTCAGGATGGGTTAAACACGATCTTTCTAAATAACTTACGCATCTTTAAAATCAAGTGATATATAAAGATATCGTGCACCTCATTTCAATCCAGAATATTCTTTTATTCGAATATTCTTTACTTTGGGAATTAACCATATAAATCTTATCAAATATTTATATCATTTAAACTCGTGTAAATCTTTCCTTGGAAATCATTGCAAAAGATTTTATATTCTCTTTTCACAAACATAAACCAAACTAAGGTTTATAACTCTTATCAGGGTCAACGAGCCTTATGCGAAAGATAAAATATCATATCGTTATCCCGTCTCAACCTATTCATCTGATGGAGCAAAACTGGTAGTATTCCATATTTAATACCCATCATGTTATTGGTAAATTTAATTACCTCTTAACATTCCAAATCTAATTAAAGGTTCAAATATATCATAGAGTAAAATTGGTGGCACTCATGCCTAACACCCATTGTGTTATTGGTAAATTTAATTACTTCTTTACATTTCAAATCTAATTAAAGATTCATTAAAACTCTGTTTAGCTTTAATCTCCAAAAATCATTATTTAATGATTGTCCAACTTTAGGAAATTAATCCTGTCTTTAACTAGGTTAAAGAACAAATGCCATTTAAAACAATGTTCATAATAAACCCAAACCAACTTCCATTAAAAATGGAATCTTCATGGAAATTGTAATAGTATATAATCGATATAAATTTGTGTATCAGACTAATACTGTAAGCGAAACAATAACAAAGCCTTTTAAATTCCTTAAGTAGTAAAGATCTTCCTCCACAGAGGTTCATTTTGATTATCACTAAATCGAATTCAATTCAATTCCAATTTATTTTATTAAATTGGAAAAATTCATTAGATCTTAATTAAAAGATTTATTCTATTCTCAACCAGGTTTAAGAACAGTGTTAATAAAGACACCACTCACGACGAACCCAAAATCCAATTTGATATCAAATACAAGGCTTTGAGTATAAATCATATCGACTTATATTCAATATCAAATTCTGAAACTAAAAGATACCATATTGGGAATAACGATATCTATATCTATAAATTTTTCAATGAAATTTGTATAATCACGGAATCTAATACTGAAATATCTAAAGACTATTTCCATTCACTTCCCATCCAATTAATACATTGGAAAATTCTGGTTATATTAAAACCTTTTACAGTCCAATATGTTATTTTAAAACTACTAGATTATTTATCTTTAAGAAACATCATCTGATCTTGGTTGAATATCCGAGTCCTTTCGGTTCTTCTCACCCCTCGTGTAATGGAATAATTTCCAATTAGATCTTATGGGTGATACTAGACTGTACTCTCAGGACTCATCGCATATTCCTATTGGTTTTATAGTCTAGTTGTCAACTAGCTCATTCAGATAAAAATACTTTTATCTATTCAAACTTGAAATATTTCATTTATTTATTTTTCAAATCATTTATTATGATTTATCATAATTTTTCCCTAATTTTAATAATTTAAAAATATCTCAATTCATTAAAAACCCATTTCAGGTCATTTACAGCACTAGCGTTGTTTTGATTCAAATTTAATTGAATATATTTCAAAATTTAGCCATTGGATTTCAAAGCTCTTCATATCATTTGAAAATTCTTTTTATTCTAAACTAAACGTTTTTTGTTTTAGAAAAATCCGACACTCAGATCTTCCGGTACGTCAATTTGAAGTTAATGGTTGAAATTCGCGAACAGTCGTTGTGCAACTCATTCTATTTGAACCATTTAAATAAACTTCATCATAAACATATTTTATAAATTTGTTTTAAAAATGATTCAATCACCAATTCAATTTTAAACCAAACTTGAATATTCTATATTATTATAATATTAAAATAATAATATTTTCCAAAACATCATATTTTGGAATCCTATTTTTTTCGACATTTATTATAAAAATAAATAAGATTGACAGAAAAATCCATTCGGATTTAAAAACTTGTTTATATACTTAACTCGACTTCATATTTTGAATTTACTATTCATTTCAAAATAAACTTGAACAAGCCATAATTATATGAAAATTAATTCTGATCAGTTTGTTTTAGTTATAAACATTTATCGATATTTTAATACTTTTGTGTCCATCCAAAATCGGACATCAACTTCAACTTTGATTTTTCACTGGATATTATATTACTAAAATATTTATTTTTATTCCGGATTGGAATGAAATTCAACCAAATACCATATAATTTTATCTGTATGGATTTCATACATCATACGTGATCAATAATAGTTGCGAACAATTATTAAACATCCAATTCACATCCAGAGTGCATCTACACCCGTATAAGCCTTAAATAATTAATGCTTATATCGACTTGTCAATCAATTGATTGACATACAACTACACACAAGGGAGATGTGTGAACTAATGATCATCCCAAGATCCATGTGATGTTTTCATCGATCAACTAGTGATCATCATCTAAACACTTGGGCGACATGTAAAATTATCGTCCCAATACCCGTGTGGGGTTTACATTATAATCCATGTGAAATTATCTACACACATGGGAGACATGTGGAATAACAGTCATCCAAGGACCCGTGTGGGGTTTTCATCCATCAATTAGTGATCATTATCTACACACTTGGGCGATGTGTAAAATTATCGTTCCAATACCCGTATGGGGTTTACATCATAATCCATGAGAACTAATATACACACATGGGAGACGTGTGAGCTAACTGTCATCCCAAGACTTGTGCGGGGTTTCCAATCAATTCTTTAAACACTTAGGAGATGTGTAAATAAATTATCATCCCAATACCCGTGTGGGGTTTACATCACAATCCTTGTGAACCTATTTACAACATTCATATCAATTATTCAAACATTGCAATCTTAAGCAATCAATATATCTTCAAACAACCAATTATAACTAGTTCATTTCAAGTTATATTTTAACTAAGTAAATTTCACCTATATAAGTGATAAAAAAAATAAGTCGTTTGACTTATAAAAGGGATGTTGTAACGACCCGCATTCTACACATCAAAGGATCATAGAATATTTATTTCATTTTCATACAAAGTCGTATGGTCGTGTAACTTTGGGGAACGACTATTGGGGTCATTTCCCACATTCGCGATTTTTTCATAATTTTATATGATCGTTTTCCCAAAACGAACCTTGTTTCGCCTATAACTTTTGATTGGTAAGGAGTTTTGACCTAAAACTACTTCTATTGGATTCAGATGATGGTTTAACTTTTCGTAGAGTGGTCACATTTGTCAAACAGACTTACCGTTTGGGAGATATAGCTGAAATAAGGTTTGGAAGGTGAAAAACTGCTTAAGCGGGCTTAATAGGGTAATTAGTGGATGGGCCCATAACCCATTTCGGGATTAGGGTTATGGGCAGGCTGAAATGAGTTAGGAAACAATCTCATTTCATTTTCTCAGTGGCCACTTTCATTTCTTCAAACCTAGCAATGACTTCCACCTTCTAAACTACCTCCTAATCACATTCTAATCCAATATTAAGCTAATCAACATTAAATCAAGGCAAATTAACATCAAATTGGAGGTAGGGCTACTGTGTTGCATTGGGATTTGAACCAAATCAGAGATATTTTTAGATCTATAATTTATTTGTGGCTAAGGTGAGTGATTTGCAATTTATTCACTGATTACGGCTAATTAGGGGTGATTAGTGATAATTAGAGAAATTATGCATCATAAAAATATGGAAAAATATGTAGAAATTCTTAAATATTATTTTATGCCTATGATATAAATTAGGACTAATTTGGATTAAGTTTGCTAATCGTATGGTTAAACATGATTAAGGTGATTAAGGGGAAAATTATGGTTTTGGGTATGTTTGATCCTAAATAACACATGTGATTGATGTTTTAATGTTTTTGATTGATTGCACATGTTACTATTACTGTTTGGTATGCTTTGAGATTTCATAGGGATGTTAGAATGGTCGAAAACGCCGTCATATGGCATAAACACTTGCTGGAAGGAAGTGCAGGAAATGGGATCGGATCGGGTCCCCGAACGTGCTCATGAAGCACCTCACGATCCGCCCCACCCCCTCCGAACCGACCTGCTCGCATCAGGGACTCACGAACCGAGTCGCTTCTGCTCGAGCTCCATGAACCAGACCGTGAACCCCGACCCCAAACCGCTTGTGACAACGAACCGAAGCACCATGAGTGGACTGTCACGAACCGAGGAGCCCGACCCGACCTGGATGCTTGTCACAAACCGTCCTGAGCAGCATACCACGAGCAGTGAACCATGAAGTACACCTAACCAATGGAGAGTTATGCACCCATGAATTGAAGCTCCCACTCGAACTGAACGCAGATCGAACTGAACTGGAGAAGACTAGAACCCGTGATGCAAAGGAAGTCCAAGTGAGAAGTTATTACTTAGGATCCAGATGGGAACCGACAAGTTAACTTCATGATTGAGATTTGATGTGGGATGTGTACAATGGGGTTATCGATATCGATATCTTTGTTTCACCACTAAGAGATAGATTAGCGGTTATCGAACAGCGCAATGGGTCCGTTATGACACCCAAGGACAAGTGATCGTAGCACGGCCAAGGATCAGTGCAATGGGATCGTTAGGACTCCCAAGGGAAAGGTGATTGTAGCAAAGGATTAGTAGCTATGGACCAGTGCAATGGGACCGTTAAGACTTCTAAGGGCAAAGTGGTCGTAGCAAAGGATTTGGTAGGCAAAATGGTGGATCGTATACTTTACGCACCGAGTGAGAGATTGTAGGTTGATCGCTATGTTTGATGTTTGTTATCACCATGACATGCACACTCCCATTTTACACTTTGTGTTAGTGTTACCTTAGAGTACTGTACATCCTGTTGTGCTAACTCTTTGGTTGCAGGTCCAGGTCCAGGTATGATTATTTATACCTGTTATTGTTCCGTTTTGCTGCTATCACTCATACCAGACTTTTGGTTGATCCAAAGTTTTATATCTCTTCTTATTACTCTGGGTATTTCTAAACGAGCAAACTAGAGACAGGTTAGGTGGTATGCACAAGTAGCTGTCCAAAGACGAGCAGGAGGCTTCCACGTACTATTACATATATTCTCCCTGTGTTGTTGCTGGTCACTACTTTGGGCATTGGTAGTGTACCATTCTGTTTTTCTTTAGAGAGAGTATTTTGAAGTTGTAATAATGATGGTTTGGATCATAAGCTGTATTTTGGATTCCTCTACTCTAATGGACATGGTTTAGTTTTTAGCTTATGCACTGTCTTTTGGATCATAAGCTGTATTTTGGATCATAAGCTGTATTTTGGATTCCACTACAGGTTCTTTGGTGATTCATAGTTTCAAACCTTTCTTTTGACGACCGTCCCGTGCTATTCAGGCATTAGCACAACACATTTCAAGGAAATGTCGGCTGGTCCGAGGCGGGCCGTCACACTTGGAATCAGAGCCTAGGTTGCGTAGTTAACCTAGGGAAGACATCAGGGAGAGATAGAGATTTCAGGGATGAAATCCTTTGAGTAGGGGAGAATGTAACATCCCGAATTTTTAACGACATTAAAGAGAATAAATAAAATAATAATTAATTTAATATTCAAAACTAGAGGAAAGGACTTCACCATTGCGTCCGCCTTGAAATTCTGGTCAAGATAGACATTTAGTTTGTGTAAAAGGTACAACATATGAAGAAGTTATGAAGGTTTTAAGTTTGTATACACATAGAAACATTTTATATATACGCATGAGTCAGAGGTGAGTCAGAGATGAGTCAAAATTCTATCTAGAGGATTCAAATCCGAAAAATTCCTCTGAGCGGCAATCCCGCTCTAAGGGGTCGACCCCCTGAAGGGGTGTCGACCTAGGGGTCGACCCACCCATAGGGGTGTCGACACCCCTATGGATGAGGTGGCACTCGGTTTCAGGGGGTCTGGCAGCTATATATACATGTCCTATTTCTCATATTTTCTTCATTGTAAGTCATGGAGGCTATATGCTATTGGAGTGCGAACTGAACCATTTTCTACAACAACATATTTTGCAAATCCAATTCAGAAATTCTAGATCCATTCCTTCTCAACTCTCTAAACCTAACGCTGTGAGTCTCACTTTTTGGTTTAGATAAATAAAAGTATACTTTGAAAGACTATGAATTGGATATGCTATAAAGTATGATTCTGTGTTAATGTGGAATTCTATACTATGTCATGACAGATCTATTTTCCTAGATCTAATAAAATTGTTGTTATTCGATTATGTTGCTTATGTGGATCTTGACTTGTAACCATGTTATGGTGGATGTACATCTATTAATTTGGACAGTTGTAACATTACTTGGATCTATTTCTTTATGTTAATCACCTTTCACTTGTCATATTGCGATCCATTGAGATATGTTGTAAACTTGACATGTGAATCCGTCTTTAGATCTAAACATGTTACTATGTCACCCTAACTATGCTAGATTTAAATAATTGAACACCTAATGCTTAATCTAGATCTCATTATGCTTGCTTGAACATCATAGTAATTGCCATAAGTTACCAGTTTAATGTCCACCCTGTTATGATGTTAATCACATATCCATTCACTTTGTTATCATGCGAGTTTATGTTCATGTTTATGATAAGATATGTTGAAACTGTCACCTTCGTCATATTCCCTTTTCATTGTTGTAGCTAGGATACTTTATAGCCTAGATGCCACCAAAATACGTACGAACACGTTAGAGAGGAAACGGGGGAAAAGGGATTATAATTAGCATAATTTATGTAATATTAATATGAAATGGGACATGTAATTCAAATGGGGAAAGCATAGAAATAGTTACCTATAATGACATAGGTAGATTTGGATTAATTTGGAATGTTTAGTAATTTACAATTAGGAATTATAAATTGTACTTATGGCACGAGGTTAGGATACATTAGTGGTGGAAGTCTGCCCGGACCCAACCGACTTATCCAGCAGCCACTAATAATGAACCTAATGTGGGAGGTCTAAGTACGCAAATATGAATCGGGCTATGACACGAGGTTAGGCCCAATTATGGAATAAGACTGCCCGGACCTGACCTGCATATCCAGCATCCACATATTGTAGGCCTAATGTGGGAGGTCTAGCCTATTATAAAACCATAAATGGACATGGTAAAGAATTAGACCACCTAACCTAATTTAACCCATAAAGATTGTATGACTATGAACTTAAGTTAGGGTTACGTAAAATTGGATGGGTAGTGGGTGGGTTAAGTAAATTAGAGGGAGTGGGTAATATTTACATATAGGCCCACGAACCTAACCCAATAAGGTTACGTAATTAAAGACACCTAGTGGTATACATAACCGGTAGATAATGTAATAAGGTTATGTAATTAAAGACACCTAGTGGTATACATAACCGATAGATAATGTAATGAAGTTATGTAATTAAAGACACCCTTTAGGGTAAGCATAACTAGTATAGAGCTACGTAATTAAAGACACTTAAGGGTATACATAGTCAGTGGAAAAGCCAGTAGGGATACAATACAAGGGGGAGAGCTTGCATCATATTGTGTGGGACCCATTTCGGTCAGTATCCCGGAGTTGGTATCAAGTAAAGAACTCCGTACTAGGCAAAGAAAGGGCACGCTTACTGATTGATTGTAAGAGACCCAAACAAGACGGATGGTGTAGGCGACGCAAACCGAACGGGGACATGTGCATGCATGGGCCGGACAGAGGGGGCTAAGACGACCGTGACACCAGTAGATATGGTTGTGCACACCATGGGTTGCCACTTTAGGAAGTGATACCTCCTACTGTGGGGCCAGCACAGGATATCTACAGGATAGGGAGCCGACCGATTAGGGTAGTGGTTAGGGTATACTTGGACGTATGACCTAAGCCTATCAACTCATAGTGGAAGGGATCATCTCATTTCAGTTATACTAGTAATAATGTTGAGTAATCATTAGTGAGGCACATACACCTTATCTTGCTTACCTTGTCACACCTGCCATTTATGTAGTGATCTCTCTTATCCACTTTATATGCCTATCATATTGGTTTTATATGCCAATCATATTGGTTGCCACTTTATATTCCATTCATGTTGTAGTTGTTGCAGGATAGGGAAAAGTTTGAAGTTTCCGCTGCTGCTTTATTTTATCTGTCTTGTAATTATTCCGTATCTGTTTACCTATAGCGCTTCATGAAACTTAATGCATTCCCTTAGTGAGTGACATTAACAGACGTGGGGTGTCACAAGCCATCACATATGTTAACCCTGCAACAACTACAACATTTAATAAACACAATCAACTAAGATTATTATAACTTAAAAAAATTATGAGTGAGAGTTCTCACATTAGTTGTTTATCGTTAAATAACGTTAAACGTCAATTGATTGAATCAGACATTTTCCTTCGTCAAAAATTTCCATAAATCCAAATCCCTCCAAATCTGTTTCATTGTGAAGCCCTCATCGATATGGTTCCAAAGCATCATGTTTTGTTGAATTCCGATAACGTATGAAAAAGTTATGGTTTTTATACATTTTGAATACACATATATGTCATTAACAATTATTATAATTAATTAATTACCCTTAGCTTCCTTAATCCTTTTCTCTAACCCATCTTCCTTCCTGCTACAACAAACTCACGCATAGCCCTCCCCATTACCGCACCATTCAAGCTCCATCTCTCCCATTTCACACCACTTAAATTCAAACAAAATATACCAACATCCTTATCTTCAACCTCTCATCAACTTCATTCCAATCTCGATAAACTCATCGCCACCATGAAAACGCGACACTAGGCAGCAAATACACGCCTCCATAGTAGGTCTCGAAAACTTTCGGCACCAAATCACCTTAAACTTTGCGTACACACTCTAAATTAAATGCTAAACCACAATATAAGCTCCATTTCCTCAAACAATACTTCTATTCTCCAAAATCATCAGCCCTAGGCCACGAAAACTCGTGCTTGAAAAATTCGTAGCGCATAAAATCGAATTTGAACTGTGCAAAACAAATATGAGATTGAAGACGAGATCTCTAGGATTGCAAATATATGTGTATTGGGATTTATATTTTTTTTTTTGATTTGTTTTGATTTTAGGTAAATCACGTTTTAGGTTTAGGGAGGAAATTTTGTGGCGGCGCGAAAATGAAGTTTAGGGTTCGGTTTAGGGAAGTTTAGGACAATTTATAGTAGAGGCCAATTTTTTTTATTTATATATTCAATTGTACTAAATCGTTGCTCATATCTATCGTTTAAAAATTCGTATGCTCACATACAAATCCTATTTCTGATGAAAATTGACATACAACTACATCTTAACATTATGGACCTAACGAAACTTGTTTCGTCGGATTCTGGGTCTGTTTGCTCCGACGAGTTAGTTTTAAAGTCAAAATATTGACTTTTTCCACATTTAAATTCTGCATGGTCACAAAGCAACTCTAAAATTCATGAAATATAATATTTCAGATCCAACAAAATTGGCTTCATAAAAAACAAAGGTCATTTGCAAAATGGCTATTTTTAAGGCCTATGTAATATTATTATAATGTAATTAAATTCACAAAATTATTCAAATTGATAATAAACTAATTATTATTATTGTATATATCTAGATAAAATATCATATAGCTATAAAATAGACATACTTGAGTTTATAACTCAATATTACAATCTTCTAGTCAAACGATGTCCGATTTACATAAAAATCCTTTTATTTTATCAAATAAATCGTTATAATTTAATAACGAATTCCATAGTGACTTTTCAAATTTTAATTTATAACTTACAATTTATAACATGAAACCTTGATTTTTCACTTTCGTTAGAAAATTATAATTAAATAGATCATAACGTTTCTTGTTTTATAGAAATCTGACTTATATCGAATTATGTAAATTCAATTGAAGTTCAAAACTAAAATTTCAAACTACAGCGACGTTACGAGTTCATTTTAATTAAATTTTAATTTATATGTTCAAACTTCATTTTTAAATAATTCTAAATTGTTAATTTCTTGAAATAAATCATTTTCAATATTTAATTTCCATCAAAATCAATTAAAATTCATATTTTAAATTGGCTAAAAATACGATTTATTACAGAACTCCAAACAATTTGAAACTTGGCTTAAATCCTCCTGGGACCTTCCTTGTGATCCCCATAAAATATCCTATCGGTCCGAACCCATGTCAATCTAGATCGATGGTCGAGCCAGAATCTGCAACTTTGCCAAAGTGGTTATCTACATCCTAATTCGTCATTCGACACCGTTTGCATCCATTTTAGTATCCCTGGATAAGCATATGTTGTTCTAGCTCCTTAAATTTTGTATTTCACAAATTATACCCAAATCAACCCAAACTTATATATGTGTCATTATATAATTTATGAAATTCTTTCCATATTTTTAGAAGGTGTCTATGAGCTAATATATCATACTTAGTGAGCAAAGATACTAATCACTCACCTAAATCACCCAAGAAGTGTTAGATCCAAGATAAAGAATATTTAGCTTGGATTCCTATGTGTTGCAGCAGCTCTTGACTTGACTTGATGTTGATTAGACCTAACGTTTATCTAATTGGGTGTTTTGGCTACATGTTGTTTTAAAGGAGGGAAACCATTAATGGGTTAGTGCCTATTTTTGGAAGTTTTGTAATGAGTGGAGATGATTCTCCAACTAATTTCAGCCCCCTACATACCCCAATCTTGAAATGGATCCTAGGCCTATCCATTAATCACCCATTTAAGCTGTCTAATCCTCTCCAAACCTAATTTTAGCAATTTCTCCCAAATAGTAAGTACGTTTTCTTATTGTGACCATTCAACAAGATGGGAAACCATTTTTCAGATCTAATGGAAATGGTTTTAGGTCTAAATTCATTAACAATCAAAAGTTATGGATGAAACAAGATTCTCTAAGGGTAAAATGGTCACATTAAAATTTTAAAAATATATCGAAGGTAGAAAATGACCCTAATAGTAATTTTCCAAATTTATATGAGAATACGACCTCATATGTGAATAATATAAATATTCCATGATCCTTCGATACGTAGAATACGGGTCGTTACATGCTGATTTTCGAAGATTTCGTTTAGGTTTTCTTCTTCGTCGTCTTTCTTCAATGCCTAACCTCCCCTAGTTATGTTTTAGGTTTTAAGAGAATGAGGAAAAATGAGAGAGAAGAGGTAGGAAAAGATCTTGTATAGAAGGCCGAATGTTACCCATATTGCCTCTTTTGTATTTAACTCATTCTCATGGCCTATCCATACAATTATTTATTCATATGTATAAATCTTAACTCAACAATCTGACTACATTATCCTGAATTAATTCATTCAATTAAATATCCTTAATAGTGTTTTACAAAAATGAGATATGCTATATCCTTCTTCCCTTAATAGAATTTCATCCTCGAAATTCAGTCAAGGACTAAAACTAATGTACAAAGCAACATGCATTGCTATATATACTAGTGTAACCCACTAGTCACTAGTTCAATAAAACAATATAGAACACACCCTATAATGGTGACAATCCGAGCAAAGCGCCATCTCTACTGAGACACAATATCCCTAGCCTCATGCTTGCAAGGATACTTTGCCCATTCTGGATTTCTGTCATCCATCTCGAACATCTCGATCTTCTTTTTAGCTTATTACGCCTAATTTGGGGAGAAAACTAATAGCCACCACTGTTAGTGAATGATTCAAAGTATTATTTTAGATTAGATGAAGTCTTCCTTTTTTAGTGAACCAGTTTGAATTATTTTAGCTATTTTATTGTTTGATATTTTAGTATTCTGCAAGTATAAGTAGTTGTACTGCGTTTTGTATTGCTTTGTAATAATAGAAAGTAGTGAAGAAATAACAATGTAGTCATTCAATTGTCCTATGTTCAATCTCTCTCCTCCTCTTTATATCAAATTCTAACATGGTATCGGAGCTAGGTTGATGAGAGGGGATAGAGAGATCTCTAGAGAGAGGAAAAAAAATCAGTTTTTTAAACAATGCAAAGACGGACCAGCTGAAGCACAACAAAAGCAAGTAGATCTGGTCATGAAGAAAATAATTGTTGGCATAAGGGAAAATCTAAGTGTCAAAATTTTTGGCATATGGCAAGGAATTGTAAGTTCAAAGATGAAGAGCAAGAGAACATGACACAAGTGGCTGTGGAAGAGAATTTATTTTACAGTCTTGGTGAGAGGTGCTCCAATAGTCAAATAGTAGAGTTGAAGAGACGTGCTTCAACAATTGACGATGATGAGAAGTGCATCACAAATCGAAGAGAAGTGTTTCGTTTATTATCTCAATAACTTTGAATCAAGGGGGTGTGTTAGTGAATGTTTCAAAGTATTATTTTAGACTAGATCAAGTCTTCCTTTTTTAGTGAACCAATTTGAATTATTTTAGCTATTTTATTGTTTGATATTTTAGTATTCTGCAAGTATAAGTAGTGGTACTGCATTTTGTATTGCTTTGTAATAATAGAAAGTTGTGAAATAACAATGTAGTCGTTCAATTGTCCTACATTTTATCTCTCTCCTCCTTTCTATATCAAAATTTTAACAACCACCTACCGATAGCAAAGGACACTTCCATATTGAGATAAAATTCGTTAACAGTAGACCATTTGCATTCCTTCATTCCCTTTTTCCTCCTTTATCTACGGAAATTGGTCTAATAGATAAGGGTTTTAAAGCAACTTCTTTACCCTTCGCTACCTATTGACACTTATCATTCGGGATCCATAGTGAATGAAGCATTGCAACTGCTGCCTCTTGGTAGCTTCCCTTTTTTGTTTGATCGACATTCCATAACATAAGGACCCTTTCGGCTATATCTGAGCCAAGCGATCTTGACTTTGCTTTGCTTGATTTTCTCTTTATTCTAAGCCTCTTATTTTGGGAAGAACTTTCATTTACATCTCAAAAATTCAAGGTATCAACTGATATGCTTTCCAATATGGGGCCTCTTCTTTCCTATTCTCTTAAGTGAAATCTTTGACAATTCTGGCATATTCTTCACTAGCTTGCGCAATGGTATGTATCCTCTAATTGTAGCAACAATTGTTCCCACAAAACTAGCAACAACTTTAACTTACATCTGATGATTGAAGGAATAAAACATGCTTCTCTCAAAAATTAGAGATACTTTATCATGGCTATCCTTATCACCCATTTGATCTTGGTATCCTGAAACTCTCGATCTAGCATTTCCATTAGGAGTAATACCTTTATTACCAATATATACCCTTCCATCCCTTTTTTCCATATCTTACCAATCTTATCTTCCACACAAACCATTGTAAGATACCGAAGGATGAACTAAGAGCAAGGATATATATATATATATATATACTTACATAATTCAAATACAAGTACATCATAAAATAATTATCCTATACCGTGGAATAATTCTTTGACCGTTAGATTTTTAATAAAAAAATCGTAAGAATACGTTTTTAAATTTACACAAAACCCATGCTCTGATACTAAGGTGTAGCACCCCATTTTATAGTGCCTAAATCTAAGCACTATGGATGTTGGAGTCACTTATATAGTGTCAAATATCGATGATTGAATAAAAAACATTCGACATCATGTGAATATGAAAAAGATTGAAATAAGATTTACTCATTATCATTCATTACATATTTCCTTCCACATAACCTTTGCAGAGTAAATATAAATATTGAAAACACAAGAGCGCCATATGAAGATGCCCTATTAGATGATCAGAGCCTCAATAAAAGGAATAAAACACCTTTGCCTTTGCCTTTCTCATAAAAGGTAAATAAATATACATGAGAAAACTCTTTATTATTTATAGCCTCCTGCTCATCTTCGAAAGCTTTATTTAAATAAGATAACCTGAAAACCTTAACTCTAAACCTACTAAAAATGCGTACCCGAGAGTTAAAAGGGAGAACATAAATTATGTGTTAGTTAAACAGGCTGGTATGAATTATACAATCAGTAACCAAAAATGAAAGGTAACTAATGAGACCATGACGATTAGCAGAACCAATTTCCCCTTACTAATGATGAAACATAGTAACCAACCCTGTGCTCCTAAACTTAAATGTTTGGCACAATATAAAACAAATAATGAAAGAAATATGAAATGCAATATGCAATCATGTTATGGATTTACCATTTCTCCCGTTATACCGACTAACTGTCTTAATTGTGCCGTTATATTCTTCTGACCTACCTATTTCATAGGAATCATTCTAGTTTCCCGACTCACTTGTAGGAGCTATTCTTTTTATTCAACTTTAGGATGTCCTCCCTTAGTTTTTGGATTATATATCCCCAATATGTTAATGAATTGACCCCTTCAATGGATGTCAGCTAATCGCTAGGAACCCTCTTAGTTTTATCCATTGGTTGACTAAGAATAGGGTTGTTTTATATCATGGGATAATTTAAAACCCTTCCATTGGGTGTCGGCTAACTACCTAACACGTTCTTAGTTTAATTCATTGGTTAATTAAGAAGCAGACAGTTTATGTCATGGTATAATTAGAAACCACTCCAAATCTGATGTGGATTGTCTATTGCATATCTCATAGTTTTTCCCATTGGATAACTAAGAACTTGATGGTTTTATACCATGGATGGCTATAAACCTTTACTCAAAATAATGTACTTTTACTCGTAGGGTCACTACAAAACTTTTTATACCTGATGCGAAACCCCTGTCGACATCTCATAGTTTTACCTTAAGTAAACAAAGAACCTATCAGTTTATTTTTATACTTTTCTCCCTGATAATTGTTCATGCCAAATTGGTAAACTCCCTAACTAATCCCTTCCATCGGTATCCCCAACGTGTTCATTCAAATGCAATGACATGTATGTTCTCCTACCATTATCATAAAAAAATTTAGCCTTCCAAAAGCTAGACATAACATTAATAATGATGTTTTCAACTAGCTGCTGAAAGCATCCACTAATCAATGGGTTCAGAAACCCTTTTGACCGTAACACCTTTTAATTCCTTCCTTAGGTGTTGAAGTCACATGGTACCTCTCTAATAAAATCAAATGCTAGCAATAAACACTGCAATCTAACCAGCCTAAGAAAAAGTACAACAATAGATTTGTTCAACAATCTAAATGTTGAACCCTTTCCCTTTAGTTCCACTGAAGGGTTCTCCATTGACAATTTTTCCACTTACATCTGGGTCTCAAAAGACAACCCTCTCTGAATCTTTCCTCGTGATTCAAAATAACATCACAAATGATAGGCAAAGCCCCATCAACATCACGCAACATGCAAGTGATTATAACTTTCCGACATAAGTTATGGTGCCAAGGCATATAGACTATAGCCTCTAACTATTTTCAAACAATAAACATTTCTCCTTCGCATGCTGCTGAAGCCAATAGGTCATGGAGGCAAAGCTTCAAACTAAAAGACCTGTCTATATGGATATTCAGCTACAAGGCTTTCAGAAATAGATATAAACTGACTCCTTTAACTAATGGAGTCGATCGAGATATAGGCTAAAATCCTTAGTTTATAAAATAGACTCAACAATTCAATCCCTTCGGAAACAACTATGACGAATGGAAATCGAGATAACAAGACAACATGGACTTCAATTAAACCTTGCCAACATTTCCCATGTTGACTTAACTCTAAACAAATATGTCATAACAATTCCTTGCCCACATCATCTGTTTCAACAAGTGTCATAGGCAAAAATCCTGTAGACCAACAAAAACTAATAATCAAAACTTATGTTGGAACACCCACCCTTCCAAATCTACCAAATAGTGTTGAAGCCAAAATCTTTATTTTAAGTTTTAAGGTTACAAAATAGAATACACTTTAGATCCCTCGAAAGTAATAAGGTGATAACCTCATCTACTTTATAAAAACAAAGTCTATCTTATGATAATTCCCTTCAATTCCTCCAAAGGGCTTTAGCCGACAGCTTTATACCAATGTCGTCGCTAGACAACCTGATTATAATAATGAAGGAAACCTACCAATGTCGTTCGATGGAACAAAAACTATATGCTAGATTATTTCAAACATAGTTACCAAAATATATCTCTTTAACAATTTCAAGATATACCGGGATGATATTTAATCTTATCTTTTAAAAAACAAAACTTTACATGATCAATACTTTACACGAGGATCCTTTCGACTTATAGAAACTTAGACATTATGCCCTTAACTTTTATATAAAGTAACTTTAGATAAATCCTACTCCTTATGTTGCTCACAAAAGGTGTTGTAATACCCTAGAATTTGGCATTATTTAAATTAGTCATTTAATTAGGTTTCAAAAATAGAATTTCAGAAAACGATGAAATTTGACCATGAAATTAGCACCTTGCATACGTATGGAGTTCTGGTTAATCTTCTTGTTTAGAACTTCATGAACGGTGTTTGTATGAAAAAGTTAAGGATGAAAAAGAATAAAGGACGAAAAATAAATAATATAATAAACTGAAATTAATACTTGGTTTTAATCACATTATCCGTCAACAACTAGGTCAACTAAGAGGTTGACCGGGCGGTCGATCGGTTCGGGTAGGGGCAATTGACCTATCCTTCGGTAAAGGCCCAAATCCCGTCTCTTTTGCTCATATTTTCTAGAAGTAACATAAAGCTCTACCATTTTCATTTCTTTGGTCTCCTCTAAACTTAATGAAATATATGATTTTTCAAGCCTAATAACAAAGTTGGAGATAGTAATTTGGAGATAGTGAATCCAGACTTACGAATAAAGATTGGTTCTTTTACGTATGGTGAATTAATAGGTTTTGTTATTTGTTCTCTTTCCCATTTCCAATTTTTTTGCTAGATCTTTAATTTAATATGTATGCATATCCTTTTTTTATACATAATATAGATCTATAGGGATTTGGGGATAAAAACCAACAAGCTGTAATTCCGATCTCATATTTGGGATGGCTTTCAAGTGAGTGGAAAACCTAAATGTTATTTAAAATATCAAAATTTTGTCTTGTGGGTGTATTTTAAATGTATATACCTAAATCTAATAAATTGAATTTCTAGGATTTCTCATAAAATCTATATATATACTGCCCATATCTCTTTCTATACCTTTTTTGTAAATGTGTAACACCTAAATCTGGAAATCAATCCCCAATATGATTGAGATTTGTGTGTTATTTTATTCCAGATTTGTAGAAATGGGTGTAAGTGAAAAGTTAATGTGAATTTACCCTTTTAGTTCAATCCATCTCTACTTTGGGACATTTATGATTTTGTTTGATTTTTGTAAAATAACCCTTTTGTCCTTCATGCACATAAAGACCATGATCAAAATTTATAAGGAATGCGCAAAATAAGCAAAATGAAGAGATGTGAAAATCACGTGTTTTGCTCATAATTTACGTTGTTTATTCTGAATACGATATTTCCAACTCCTTGTAGTTTTTAACGTGGTTATATTTATTTCTTTTTAAACGTTTGGAAAAAATTACATATATTATAACAACATACTACAACGACCCGTATTTTAACAGATAATAAATAATTTATTTAATTATTTAAATGATGGTTTGGTAATTTAAAATGACCAGAATTAAATAATATTGAATATTTAATTAATATAAATAATAGAATAATATATTTAATTTCCGAAATAGTCGGAAATAGGGGAATTCACAATATTGTGTGAATTGGATCATTTATAATATATAATTAAGTTTATAGTTGAATTATATTAACGAATATATTATATAAACGATAGTTGAAAGTATAATTATATTATAATTATAATTGGGCTCGAAATAGAACGGCAGTTCGTAATTTGGCGATTTGAACTTTAAACGAATATACAGAATCTATTTTAAGTCAGATTTCTGTGAAACAAGAAACGTTCGGAGTTGGTGAAGTATATTTTTCTAATGGAAGAGAAAAATCGAGAGTTCGTCATGTAGATTGTGAGTTGTGATCAAATCTAATTTTTGAAAAGTCGCTATGGAATTCCTTTGTAATTTATAATGATTTATTTATATTATAAATGGATTTTTAGTACAAATCGAATATCGATTTAACCGGGATTTGAAATATCGAGTTATAAATCCAAATATATATATATATATATTGGAGTTGTATGATATTCTATTGTGAATATATACGATAATATTTATTTATAAATATTTAATTTAATTATTTTTAAATATATTAATATTTAAATGGGTTTATTTAGAGCTTTAAAAATAGCCTTTTTCTGCTAACGACCTCCGTTTTCGATGAAACTAATTTTGCTGGATCCAGAATATTAAATTATTGTTAGATTTTAATTTTTGTGATTTTTGGAGTCAGTATGTGGCCGTATGGAATTTTAGTGTGAAATACAATCAATATTTTGACTTTAAAAATACGCTGTGTGTAATAACCCGGAAAATCCTCAATTTAAAATTTTTATTTTGGCAATTTTAATAAATTTTGAATATTTAAAATGAATTATTTTAAATAATAACTACAAGAAATTTATTTTGAACAAAATTAGAATGTATATATTTATTTGAATCAAAGTTGGAATATAAATATTTATTTTAATTTTAAAAGGAGGCCTGAAATAGCGCTGTAGTTTGAAAATTTGAATTTGAACTTTGACTGAATGTACAGGATTCAAAATAAACTGGATTTTTGTGAAACCAAAAATATTTAAATCTGTTTAAGAATATCTTTCTAATGAATCTGAAAAATCTAAATTGCATAGCGGAAATCAAAAGTTATGGCCAGTTGAATATTCAGAATGGTCGCTATGGAATAAATATAGCCCGTAAAAATAGACATTTTGCAAACGTGCTCCGTTTTCTACGAAACCACTTTGGTTGGATCCAGAATGTCAAATTATTGCTAGGTTTCAAATTCCATAATTTTTGGAATTAATATATGGGTGTGGCAATGGAAAACGCGTTTGGTAATTTTAGTTTGAATTGGATCAACCAGAAAATGGCCATTTTTCAAACGGTCTCCAAATTCGACGAAATCAGTTTTGTTAGGACCATATCATCAGAACATAGCTAGATTTATTTTTCTGGAATTTTTGGGATCAGTATATGGCCCCAGCAAATTAAAATGTACGTTCAAATCTAAAATTGAATGTTTTATATTTTAATTTGAAGAATAACTGAATGAAATAGTCGAGTGGGCTTACGAAACATATTCCATTGTGTTCAGAATGGGGGTATTTAGCTGGGGACGACAGTCGTTGGGTTTGGATTGGAGTTCGTATGGGCTGAGGGGCATTTTCGGATTTAAATAAATTAAAAATAAATATAAAATCCATTGCCCAATCAGAATTCACCATTCATTCTCGCGTTGACTCAGAAACCCCGATCCCCTTCCAAACCCGACAGCGGAAAGCCTTCCTATCTTCTCTCCTCCTTTTCTTCCAAAATACTCAACGAAACCCATTGATTCAAGAGGGGATTTTGTGTAGATTTTCGAGAGCTTTAAATCCATACCCACCACGCCAATTTTTGTTGTGTATTTTCTTAGATCCGACGCCGTGAAGTGCCGTCGTTTGCCATCGAATAGCTCCCTCTAGACACCGTCGAGTTCAGCAAAGGTGGGTGGTGCTTGGAGCACTCTCGTAGGCGGAGAGCATGGTAATGTCTGATCGACACGAAGTGGATTGTGGTGCTCGAAAATTCAAAACCTAGTTTTGAACATAAGGTTGAAGTAGCGGCTTGAGTTTAACTAGAGAAGAATTTGATTATTTAAATTAATTTCAACATATAAAAACCGTTGCTAATTGGGATTATGGAACAAAAAACATATCCTTTTGTTATGTTGTCGAAATCCGATGAAACAAGAGACATTGGACTCGAGTGGACGTCTTCTACATTCTAGAAGAGACCGGAGAATTTTTAGATCTTGCTACATTTTTTGGTAAAGCGAAAAGTAATGTGAGATTTCTAAATTCAATTTAATTTAGAATTAAAATATATTAGGATGCAGACGTATATGTAAATACCCCCAACTCGTATAATCCTTTCCATGTATATATACAGTCCCTTGCCATATGTCGTACGGGCTTCATCATGTAAATCTATACTACTTTAGTGTAGTTCCACCATTCTCGAAATTGTTTGGACTACCACTCTTGATCTTGCTAGATTCCGTTTATTACCAAGATCTAATCTAGGGTTTTCTATCCAGCGCTTCCTAGATTCAACCAGGGTTTACGCTACCTAGGGCCACTGGGGTTTATGCTACCTATTGAATGCTTTCTAGATCCGACCAGGGTTTATGCTACCTAGTGCCACTAGGGTTTATGCTACCTATCGAACAATGCCCCCTAGTCTAGGACACACTACCCAGAGCGATATATGTTTCTAGACTTTACGTCCCAATCGTGTCGTTAAACGTGCTAGACATCTAGTTCCACATGTCCTCTATATATGCGGCCCGAGTCCCGTGGCAGGGCTAATCAAGAAACACGGAACTCGGTCGGGAGCTTTAAGTTATCTGCCGATGCAGATGCTAAGGTCTGTTTTATCTGTATGTGGCTATGGTCCCACTTGACCCCTCCCTCAACTAATGAAAGGCACCCAATAAAACCAAGAATGAGAACTGTACGCAGGCCCTCTATGCCCCCACAAATCTATTGGCCGCCCTCACCCATAACTAGATAGCGAAGTATATGGTCTTTTGGAGTTCTCCGCCTTTCCGCTTGCGTATCACGATTGACTCAAGATGGTAGGTAGACGACGACGTGCTATCACAGGGCTAAACAAGATATCGCCGCCTCACCCTGACCCATCCTAGTCTTTAGGTTACTTATATTGTAACCAAGGCATACCCTTGGCTCTTCTAACGCAGACCTTAACCTCTTTGAGCCCAGGAGGATCATCTGCAACCTTACAGAGGGATACCAAGAGTACCCTCACATCCCCTCGAAGCTGCGTGCTTCGTAACCCAGTTCGTTGGAGCCTTCTTCATGATCAGATGGACGCTCACTCCTCCTCGTGTTCTACTTGGCTTTCTTAACTAAGGTTTACTACTTAGTTATCTTAACTAAGGTTTACTACTTAGTTTCCTGAATCGTTAGCTTTCTTAACTAAGGTTCACTACTTAGTTTCCTGAATTGTTAGCTTTCTTAACTATGGTTTACTACTTAGTCCACTTAACTAAGGTTTACTACTTAGTTCTCTTAATCGTTCATTTTCTTAACTAAGGTTTACAACTTAGTCCTCTTAACTAAGGTTTATTACTTGGTTCTCTTAACCAAGGTTTGATACTTAGTTTCTGTTACTTAGTTCTCTTTAACTAAGGTATGTTACTTAGTTCCTTTTAACTAAGGTTTACCAATGAATTCAAGCATGACTTAAGTTCTCTTTATCAAATGATAGCGTACGGGTGTTTTCCCACATTTTCATCTTAGATTAACTTATTTCATGGTATAAGTCGTCCCACCCTTCGAGTCTTATATTACATCTTAAGTCATATTCATTTCTTATCCCTAGGATAAGTTTATCTATTATTTAACCTTATCATTCCCCATTTTTCCTTGCTTTGATACTGTTATATTGGTTAAGTTTGCCCATGTGTCCAAGTTGACTTAACCCTCAATCACTTATTTAATTCAACCCACGTACCATGCTAAATTGGTTAAGTGTTCTCTATATCAGTTCATGTTGACTTAACCCACCCATATATCATGTCAAATTGGTTAAGTGTTATCTAGCGGTTCACATTGACTTAACCCACCTATATATCATGTCAAATTGGTTAAGTGTTATCTAGTGTTTCATGTTGACTTAACCTTACCATAATAGCATGTGTCATTAGCATTAATTAGTTATTAATGCCCAACCTCTCACATTAGACCTATTTTTGCGGTCACTGGATGTGCCTGTTGGTTCCGGGCAGGATTACACCACAACTCAATCTAACCTCGGGTTTCAAGCACGTTATGACTAACTTCTCACATTAGAACCTATTGTTTGCAGTCACTGGATGTGCCGGGCGGTTCCGGGCAGGATTACACCGCAAACTCATTCTAACCTCGAGTTGCCATGTTTCATGTTTAGCCAATTAACAATTCATGTCTATTCTAGGTGTCATAGGCCAATTATAAATTTACAAGCATGTTCATGTTCATTCTAGATATCAAATGTCAATTACCAATTCACAAGCATGTTCATGTTCAAGTTATGCCACTATTGTCAATTTCATGTTATGTGCCGAACTCCATAATTACATAAAAACATGGTTTGTCTAACATATTCTATTTTTATTTATGTTTCTAAGATCTTAACGGCTTATACAATTTTCAAGTCTCAAATTCAAGCTTTACCCAAAAACCGCAATTTATGTTCGTGCTTATAATCCCGTTAATAGGCTATACCTATTATTCCAGTTTCCCATACATGTGTTCCTAACAGGTTGCTATCATTCCTCATATGTTGGTTAATCTTATTCATATGTCAAGTGCTACTTAACCCATTTCTACTTTTCTTACACAACCATTCGTGTAATAATCTTTTTACCCAAATTGCCTAATTCATCGATTAAATCTCAAGCTCTTCCCAAATAACTATAATTGACGCGTTGTTGACCTTGGCTCGAAGGTAGCCAAAGTTTCAAAAATAAAAAGGAAGAATAGGGAAGAGGAATAGATTAAGCATACAAAGATTATTTTAAATTACAACATGAATTTTAACTGAGGAATGACGAACGATAATAATACTATTATGCATGATGTGTATTGTAATCCCACTCACTGATTTAAGAACGGATCTTGAATTATAGGATCTGATTTCTGAAACTGAAATGCTACCCCTTGACGTAGATTATCGATCCTCTAATTTAGATTTGATTCTTAGAAAATAGTTGTTGAAGTCGTTGAATTAGCCTTTGATTCTCTACTTGAATTCTAATGAAGAACTTGAGCAGCATAACCCCGTCTTTGATTTATTTTGATATGAATCAGGGAAGAGTATAGGCATAATGAAGATGTGTAGAGAAAACTGTAGACTTAGGGGTGTTTATATAGGTGCTTAAGACCTTATCGTACACGCAGCGCTGAGTCAGCATTGAACCCAGTTAAGAAAATAGTTCAGGTTCGCAGATAAATCTAGCCAAATCTTATCGTACACGCAGCGTTGAGTCAGTATTGGGTCCCGCAAGCTGTTTTGGTGCAGAAATTCGAATTTCGAATGTTTGAATTGTTTTGGCGTAGAAATTTGATTTTTGAACTTTTGAATTTCTGGAATTTATTTAACTGTTTTATTCACATGAAATATTCTTTTATGTATACAATAACTCTACCGACCATTTTACGCGTATATATATATGCACAATTTTCGTTTTATTTTCAAAATTCAAACGATGCTGCACCATTATTTGATTCTTGCCATATTTCATTGACTGTAGCCTTATCTTGAATTTTATCTTTTGTATACATATATTTATGCATATATATATATATATTCTCATATATATACATATATTTTCTTTATTCCCATATATGTACGTTCTTATCCTTTCAAATTTTGAATTTGTATGCGTACATATATTTGCATGTTCAGTTAGCCCTCTCTAAAACAAAGATAAAAATTATGTTGCCGCCGGGGTTCGAACCCCCGACCTCCAAGTTATAAATTCAATGTCTTAACCAACTAAGCTATGAAGTCTTTTGTTAGTAAGTATTATAACAATGATAATTATTGTTCTCTCGTTACTTCTCTTTTTCATGTTAGTTACAATACTTAAATTAAACCATTGCATGAATCTTTTTCTTTTAAAGTTAATGCATTATGTTTGCAAATCAGTGCATGCAACATATTTACATTGCATGCAACCAATCCATTCTTTCTTTTAATGCATGCATTACATTTTTTTTCTTCAGTGCATGTATTTATTACATGCAATCCTTATTTTATTCTTTATTTTATATTTTAATTTGTTTGTATGTATATATATATACACACACACACACACATATATATTTCTCTTGTGCGTATACAAATTTCTAGGCTTAATAACTTCTTCATATGATGTCCGTTTACGCAAACCAGGTGTCTATCTTGACCAGAATTCCGAGACGGACGCAATGGTGGTGTCCATTTTACTTAATTCCTGATATTTAAATTAAGTATTTTTATTTTCTCATCTCTTCGATTACACACATTGTTATCGCATTAGTTTCCTTACTCTTCAATGTATGAATTAATTTTTCATTATACATCACCATTATTTACCTATCTGTTATATACATATTTGTACATTTTTAATTATATTAAAAATGTGGGGTGTTACATTCTCCCGCCCTTAAAGAATTTCGTCCCCGAAATTCGATAAGAGTAAAATAGATAATCCCTCGCAATATCCATCCATCCAGTGTGCATCCAATTGTTACAAACATTGTGCACATGTGCAAAGTGAGATACATCATAGTAAAGTATGTATTCCTAATTTGGATCCACCTATATGTATGCAAATTTTAAAAAACCTTTCAAAACATGATGCTCACAACCTAAATATACTTGCAGTTCTATATGAATGCAATATTCTTGAAAAATCAAAATATTTTTCATCCAAGTTTTCCCATATTCTTATAGAATAAGAGCATGGTTCAACCAATTGTCACATCTAAAACCCTACCAACCATCTTTAAATTCGAAATTTAGAAAAATCTAATTGTCTAAATTCGATTTATTATGCTACAAAAAGATATAAAACGGAAGAATTAACATTTTCCGCTGTACCTTTTATAATTACACTCGGATTTTTATATAACTATTCTATAAAAACTTCCTACTTTCCTATCTAAGCACAACCACATAAGAAAACTTTCCTTTCTCTTTCATCTTATGTTGGAATAGTTTAATATTTATTCATCTTTTTCTTAAGATTTCCATTTTCTTTTCCCGTCACATTTGTTGCCTTACTGAATTTATTGTCTCTTGTTAGCTTAGGCTTTTCTCTTTCGTAGCTTATTTGACTTAATCCAATTACTTAAGTTTATTATTTCAAATAAGCTTTTTCTGTTTTCAACTCAAATAGCATCCTACACAGCTACTACTATGGACCATGAATCTTAGGACTTTGTCATCTCAGACAATTGCGAGTCCACACAACAGGATCTACCTACTTACTTGCTCTTTACTACTTAGTAGTCACTACTAGTCCTTGTTGTGCATTACTAGCCTATACTTTTTCTCTCTTTCTCAAGCAAAAAACCTAGGTTTCTCAATGCTTATGCATTCTACGGGAATTTTCCATTAGTTTAATATTAGCTAATCCCTGACTGTATATTGGCAAGAGAGTAATTCCCTAAATATCAACCCCGAAGACCGAAATCAACATCAGATTGACACTCAGAGAATCACTCAGCTCAAACAATCTCTAGTTGGTTCCAATTGTTTAATTCATAGCTTTAACTTTATCTCGTCCTTTTTCTAGGCACTAATCCTTACCTACTCCATTCTTTTTAAAACATGGTTTGGCCTCCTTTCTTTTCATTACATTTTTCTTTCAAAATTAAAAGTGTTAAAACTTTGTTTTCTTCTCCAAAATTTGTTTTCGCCAAACCATAAAAAACATGTTATAGAATAAAATGCAAAACATTTTTTTTCAAATCACAAAACTAGAGTAGACAAGGACAACTATCGGGCTTACATTGTTTCTAATTATAATGTTAATTTAACTACTCGCTGTAAGGTGCAGACATCTATTCTATTCCTACAACTTATTTTGTCCACCCAACAAAATTTCTACGTAAATCAATAATCAAAATTTATTGTTAACAGAATAGAATTTTCTTTTACAAAACGAAACACATTCTTTTCAATCCTTTCATATATTATAATATGAAAACTAGCGAGCTATATATGCTCTATATTATACACTTTTTAATGAGAGAGTTCTTTTAAAACAAGAAATCATTGTTTTACCAAAGTATACAGCACTTTACTTTAAAAACCAAACATGCACTGAATATGTCCTTTACGTATTTTTCTTAAACATCAAAAATACTTTTAAGATTAAAACTTGAAAAACACAACAAACTCTTTTACAAATTCAAGTTCTTAAAAGTTTATTATTGGGTTAGACTCAAAGTGGGTCTTTCAACTCAACTAGGCTTTCCTAGGCACTTTCCAAACCAATTCTCTTAACTATATATATTCCTAATCCATTTTCCACATTTTAACCTTTTTCTAACTTATAAGGTTTCACTTCTAAACCCACTACTCTGAAATAACAACATTTCAGATTTAATTCTTATGGGATACTTACTTTCTCCAATACCAAATCATATTGTACACTTTCCAAACAAACCACCTAAGGGTCTTAAAATTTCTAGGTTCATTCTTTTAGTGTACAAAATAGCTATCCCAACTCTTTCCCTTCCTAGTGGGCTACTTTATGGATTTAGGTTTATATATATAATATATTTATATTTTAGAAAATACGAATACATTCACTCATTATCTCCCTAAGATCACTAAACCGAAGCTTTGATACCAGATGTAACAACCAGGATTCCGACAGACCGAATTTTTTTCAAAAACCCAATCTATCGAAAACCGAGTTGGGCGCTCTGGTATCTTGCAGAAAAAGACAGAGATAAAGAAAAAATGTCAGAATTCGTAAGCATCTTACAGCGGAAGGAATTCAAAGTATAATATACTTTAAATATAGATTTACCTTATAAAGCATACTGCCTAACCAATATCCAAAGCTTATACCATCTCTGTCATGAACCTAACCTGGAAGTATGTAATGAGGAGGGGGTCAGAACATAAGTTCTGTGTGAGTTGACTTAGAATAAACTTCTGTATAATCCTACATATACCGTTCAGTTATATTTTCTTGCTTATTATGTTATTCGCAATATTAACTCTCTGGGCTATACTCATGTCCCACTAATAGATTAACCTAATAAAACGTATATGTAAATACCCCCAACTCGTATAATCCTTTCCATGTATATATACAGTCCCTTGCCATATGTCGTACGGGCTTCATCATGTAAATCTATACTACTTTAGTGTAGTGCCACCATTCTCGAAATCGTTTGAACTACCACTCTTGATCTTGCTAGATTCTGTTTATTACCTAGATCTAATCTAGGGTTTTCTATCCAGCGCTTCCTAGATTCAACCAGGGTTTACGCTACCCAGGGCCACTGGGGTATATGCTACCTATTGAATGTTTTTTAGATCCGACCAGGGTTTATGCTACCTAGGGCCACTAGCGTTTATGCTACCTATCGAATAATGCCCCCTAGTCTAGGACACACTACCCAGAGCGATATATGTTCCTAGACTTTACGTCCCAATCGTGTCGTTAAATGTGCTAGATATCTAGTTGCACATGTCCTCTATATGTGCGGCCCGAGTCCCGTGGCAGGGCTAATCAAGAAACACGGAACTCGGTCGGGAGCTTTAAGTTATCTGCCGATGCAGATGCTAAGGTCTGTTTTATCTGTATGTGGCTATGGTCCCACTTGACCCCTCCCTCAACTAATGAAATGCACCCAATAAAATCAAGAATGAGAACTGTACGCAGGCCCTCTATGCCCCCACAAACCTATTGGCCACCCTCACCCATAACTAGATAGCAAAGTATATGGTCTTTTGGAGTTCTCCGCCTTTCCGCTTGCGTATCACGATTGACTCAAAATGGTAGGTAGACGACGGCGTGCTATCATAGGGCTAAATAAGATATCGCCGCCTCACGCTGACCCATCCTAGTCTTTAGGTTGCTTATATTGCAACCAAGGCATACCCTTGGCTCTTATAACGCAGACCTTAACTTCTGTGAGCCCAGGAGAATCATCTGCAACCTTACAGAGGGATACCAAGAGTACCCTCACGTCCCCTCGAAGCCGCGTGCTTCGTAACCTAGTTCGTTGGAGCCTTCTTCATGATCAGATGGATGTTTGCTCCTCCTCGTGTTCTACTTGGCTTTCTTGACTAAGGTTTACTACTTAGTTCTCTTAACTAAGGTTTACTACTTAATTTCCTAAATCGTTAGCTTTCTTAACTAAGGTTCACTACTTAGTTCCCTGAATCTTTAGCTTTCTTAACTAAGGTTTACTACTTAGTCCTCTTAACTAAGGTTTACTAATTAGTTCTCTTAATCGTTCGTTTTCTTAACTAAGGTTTACAACTTAGTCCTCTTAACTAAGGTTAATTACTTGGTTCTCTTAACCAAGGTTTGATACTTAGTTTCTGTTACTTAGTTCTCTTTAACTAAGGTTTGTTACTTAGTTCCTTTTAACTAAGGTTTACCAATGAATTCAAGCATGACTTAAGTTCTCTTTATCAAATGATAGCGTACAGGTGTTTTCCCACATTTCAAGCTTAGATTAACTTATTTCATGGTATAAGTCGTCCCACCCTTCGAGTCTTGTATTACATCTTAAGTCATATTCATTTCTTATCCCTAGGATAAGTTTATCAATTATTTAATCTTATCATTCCCCACTTTTCCTTGCGTTGATATTGTTATATTGGTTAAGTTTGCCCATGTGTCCAAGTTGACTTAACCCCCAATCACATATTTAATTCAACCCACGTACCATGCTAAATTGGTTAAGTGTTCTCTATATCAGTTCATGTTGACTTAACCCACCCATATATCATGTCAAATTGGTTAAGTGTTATCTAGTGGTTCACGTTGACTTAACCCACCCATATATCATGTCAAATTGGTTAAGTGTTGTCTAGTATTTCATGTTGACTTAACCTTACCATACTAGCATGTGTCATTAGAATTAATTAATTATTAATTCCCAACCTCTCACATTAGACCTATTGTTGCGGTCACTGGATGTGCCGGTTGGATCCGGGCAGGATTACACCACAACTCAATCTAGCCTCGGGTTTCAAGCACGTTATGACTAACTTCTCACATTAAACCTGTTGTTTGCGGTCACTGGATGTGTCGGGCGGTTCCGGGAAGGATTACACCGCAAACTCATTCTAACCTCGAGTTGCCATGATTCATGTTCAGCCAATTAACAATTCATGTCTATTCTAGGTGTCATAGGCCAATTATAAATTTACAAGCATGTTCATGTTCATTCTAGATATCAAATGTCAATTACCAATTCACAAGCATGTTCATGTTCAAGTTATGCCACTATTGTCAATTTCATGTTATGTGTCGAGCTCCATAATTACATAAAAACATGGTTGGTCCAACATATTCCATTTTATTTATGTTTCTAGGATCTTAACGGCATATCCAATTTTCAAGTCTAAAATTCAAGCTTTACCCAAAAACCCCAATTTATGTTCATGCTTATAATCCTGTTAATAGGCTATACCTATTATTCCAGTTTCACATACATGTATTCCTAACAGGTTGCTATCATTCCTCATATGTTGGTTAATCTTATTCATATGTCAAGTGCTACTTAACCCATTTCTACTTTGCCTACACAACCATTCATGTAATAATCTTTTTACCCAAATTGCCTAATTCATCGATTAAATCTCAAGCTCTTCCCAAATAACTATAATTTACGCGCTATTGACCTTAGCTCGAAGGCAGCCAAAGTTTCAAAAATAAAAAGGAAGAATAGGGAAGAGGATTAGATTAAGCATACAAAGATTATTTTAAATTGCAACATGAATTTTAACTGAGGAATGACAAACGATAATAATACTATTATGCATGAAGTGTATTGTAATCCCACTCACTGATTTAAGAACGGATCTTGAATTCTGGGATCTGATTTCTGAAACTGAAAAGCTATCCCTTGACGTAGATTATCGATCCTCTAATTTAGATTTGATTCTTAGAAAATAGTTGTTGAATTAGCCTTTGATTCTCTACTTGAATCCTAACAAAGAACTTGAGCAGCATAACCCCGTCTTTGATTTATTTTGATATGAATTAGGCAAGAGTATAGGCATAATGAAGATGTGTAGGGAAAACAGTAGCCTTAGGGGTGTTTATATAGGTGCTCAAGACCATATCGTACATGCAGCACTGAGTCAGCATTGAACCCAGTTAAGAAAATAGTCCAGGTTCGCAGATGAATCTAGCCAAATCTTATCGTACATGCAGCGCTGAGTCGGCATTAGGTCCCGCAAGCTGTTTTGGCGCAGAAATTCGAATTTCGAATGTTTGAATTGTTTCGGCGTATAAATTTGATTTTTCAACTTTTGAATTTCTGGAATTTATTTAACTGTTTTATTCACATGAAATATTCTTATATGTATACAATTACTCTACCGACCATTTTACGCGTATATATATACGCACAATTTTCATTTTATTTTCAAAATTCAAACGATGTTGCACTGTTATTTGATTCTTGCCATATTTCATTGACTGTAGCATTATCTTGAATTTTATCTTTTGTATACATATTTTTATGCATATATATATATATATATATTCTCATATATATACATATATTTTCTTTATTTCCTTCCATGTACGTTCTTATCAATTCACAAGCATGTTCATGTTCAAGTTATGCCACTATTGTCAATTTCATGTTATGTGTCGAGCTCCATAATTTCATAAAAACATGGTTTGTCCAACATATTCCATTTTTATTTATGTTTCTAGGATCTTAACGGCATATCCAATTTTCAAGTCTCAAATTCAAGCTTTACGCAAAAACCCCAATTTATGTTCATGCTTATAATCCCGTTAATAGGCTATACCTATTATTCTAGTTTCCCATACAAGTGTTCCTGGCAGGTTGCTATCATTCCTCATATGTTGGTTAATCTTATTCATATGTCAAGTGCTACATAACCCATTTCTACTTTGCCTACACAACCATTCATGTAATAGTCTTTTTACCCAAATTGCCTAATTCATCGATTAAATCTCAAGCTCTTCCCAAATAACTATAATTTACACGCTCAGCATTGGGTCCCGCAAGCTGTTTTGGCGCAGAAATTCGAATTTCGAATGTGTGGATTGTTTTGGCGTAGAAATTTTATTTTTGAGCTTTTGAATTTCTGGAATTTATTTAACTGTTTTATTCACATGAAATATTCTTATATGTATACAATTACTCTACCGACCATTTTACGCGTATATATATACGCACAATTTTTGTTTTATTTCCAAAATTCAAACAATGTTGCACCGTTATTTGATTCTTGCCATATGTCATTGACTGTAGCCTTATCTTGAATTTTAGCCTTATCTTGAATTTTATCTTTTGTATACATATATTTATGCATATATATATATATTCTCATATATATACATATATTTTCTTTTTTTCCTTCTATATACGTTCTTATCCTTTTAAATTTTGAATTTGTATACGTACGTATATTTGCATGTTCAGTTGGCCCTCTTTAAAACAAAGATAAAAATTATGCCGCCGTCGGGGTTCGAACCCCCGACCTACGTGTTACAAATCCAATGTCTTAACCAACTGAGCTATGAAGTCTTTTGTTAATAAGTCTTAGAACAATGATAATTATTGTTCTTTCCTTACTTCTCTTTTTCATGGTAGTTACAATACTTAAATTAAACCATTGCATGAATCTTTTTCTTTTAATGTTAATGCATTATGTTTGCAAATCAGTGCATGCAACATATTTACATTGCATGCAACCAATCCTTTCTTTCTTTTAATGCATGCATTACATTTTTTTTCAGTGCATGTATTTATTACATGCAATCCTTATTTTATTCTTTATTTTATATTTTAATTTGTTAGTATATATATACGCATATATATATATTTCTCTTGTGCGTATACAAATTTCTAGGCTTAATAACTTCTTCATATGATGTCTGTTTTACGCAAACCAGGTATCTACCTTGACCAGAATTCCAAGACGGACGCAATGGTGATGTCTGTTTTACTTAATTCCTGATATTTAAATTAAGTATTTTTATTTTCTCAACTCTTCGATTACACACATTGTTATCGCATTAATTTCCTTACTCTTCAATGTATGAATTAATTTTTCATTATACATCACCATTATTTACCTATCTATGCTTATATACATATTTGTACATTTTTAATTATATTAAAAATGTGGGGTGTTCCAATTAGATCATTAATTTAAGCCCCCTAGGGAACGCCGCGAGGCCTAAGGTAGTGCGAGGAGCCGTATTCGGGACGGTGCCAGTTTTAAACCCCCTCTCGTTATGCTGCCAAAATTTTCTGAAATATTTATGTGTCTGAAATATATTAATGTGTCGATAAACTGTTCTTGTTTGAAATAAATGGTTTAGACAATAAAAATCACATTCTTATCATGTAGATGAAGTATAGAAAATATTCATATGTTGAATAAAGGACTAGAACGATAAAAATCACATTTTGTCGCTTGAATGAAGTATAGAAAATATTCATAAGTTGAATAAAAAGTTAGAGCGATAAAAATCACATTTTTATCAAATATATGAAGTGTAAAATATTCATGTGTTGAATAAATTGCTAGAACAATAAAATTAACATTTTTATTGTGTATATGAACTTCTAATAATATTCATATGCTGAATAAAGGATTTGAATGATAAAAATCACATTTTTATCGTTTGTTTGAAGTTAGGAAAATATACATGTGTTGAATAAACGGTTTGAACAATAAAATTTGCATTTTTATTGTGGATATGAATCACTAAAAATATTCACGTGTTGAAATAAACATTTGTTGGTTAAAATTATTATTTTTAACATGTATACGAAGTAAAGATGGTTTAGAAATTGATGAACGAATTATATTTGTATATATAAATAAATAAATTAAAATAAAACGAATCGAGCCCCTGTAGTTCGCATTTTGAAATCGTAACTTTGAACGATTATACCGGGAGATCCGACCATCGGATTTTCCCAAAACTGGAACCATTGGGTCCGCTTTGAAAAGATCTTTCCAACGAAATAAAATTTGTAAAGATCCAACGGGTAGATTGTATGAAATGTTTAATTCAAATCTGAATAAAAGCTGCGCCAGAATGAATTATATATATATATATATATATATATATTAAAATAAAATGAATCGAGCCCCTGTAGTTCGCGTTTTGAAATCGTAATTTAAACTATTGTACCGGGAAATCTGACCGTCGAATTTTCCCAAAACTGGAACCGTTGAGTCCTCTTTGAAAAGATATTTCCAATAATATAAAATTTGTAAAGATCCAACGGTTAGATTTTCAAATATGTGTAAATCAAATCTGAAGAAAAACAGCGCCATGGCCGCGTTATGGGCTTAAGCGTCGTTTAAATAAATGAGCTATTTTTAAATAAATAAAAATAACGATAAATCGTTATAAAATACTATAAATGATATGGAATGGAAATAAACAAATAAACCGAGTTTACTCTGTTTATTGGATATTTGATGGTTGAATGAGTTTGACATGAAAATTATATTAATGAACTGAATTATGGATGTCAAATAATTTAACCATTGAAAGAATTAATTTAAAATTCTAAATATATGTGAATCATTTGAAAAGGCCAAGTTAATTCTCATTTCAAATAATTGGTAGACGATTAGAAGTCGAAGATATGAAGACGGTGCAAGACCGATGATCTTGTAAATGGACTGTGTGTCTGAGTCCTGAGACATGGTAGGCTAGATTGTCTCGAAGCGGTAAGGATGATCCCTTGCCTTAGTTCACGATGGGAATCCAACTTCCAGTACGACACAGTGCGGTTTTGATTGTAAGCCTATATATGGCGGCATAGTGGCATGGGACGCTCATGTCGTCTACGATTGATATATTATGATTGAAATTATTTTTGAAACATATGAGCACTAGTGATAATATCAAATGATTTCGTTTTGTTCATATCAAGCATATTATGGCCAATATAAGGTAAAACTCTATCCTCCGGTTTGCTTTGCATTGTTTGATGGGACTTGAGTCTTATATTGGCTTCATTTTTCTAGAAATCATTGTGTTGTTTAAAAGATTTACTTTATTACATGCACTGGCAATCACTTAAGTAAACCCGTTTCGCATTAGCAGTGTGGTCCAATGATTTGCCTTATTATTAGTGTTTATTCAGTTAAGTTGATTTCTCATACCAGTCCCATGACTGACTCGAAGTTTGTTTCACTTTGCAAACTCGGGTGCCCTTATTTCTACATGGGCAGCCTTGTATTCAGGTTTTAGCAGACTCATTCTGGATGGCTATGGAGCTGGAGATCGACTTTATCATTTCTATTTTACTATTTCAGACTTCACTATGTATATTATGTTTGATTCCGCTGCAGACATTGTATATTAAACAAAAACCATATTCTGTGCTAAGTATGATCCTATTATGCTGTGTAACTCTGATGTTGTTGTTATTTACAGGAATTTGATGTACATTATCTGGTGTAATTATATTTCTGTTCTACTGTTATTCGTTTATATATTATATTCCACTGATTATCCATGCCACCATCGTACGGGGGTTTGGGTCATCGCAGTTGGTATCAAAGCTTTGGTTAATCTTAGCTCAGGAATATAACATATTAACGAACTCGTCAGAAGTAGAACCGGTAGTGTTCTAGGGGGAATAACTCATTACAGATAGGATCAGTAAGGTCGTAGAATGAGTATCACAGAATAAAATACACCCCAGTAGACACATTTACATTTAAGTATATGTCTCTACACTTAACAATATCTTTTCTGTTGGCCTGACACTTTGTCCGCTATTTGCAGACACACTAGAAAATGAGTGGCAGATACAGAAGGAATATCCTATGACTCAACAGTCTAATGAGCCAGTTGTACTCCCTCAACCAAAACCTGATCTAGACGCTCTAGTAAAGAAATATTGAAATGTGGGTGGAGTACAGTTCTCGGGCAAAGAGTTTGTTATTCAAACACAAGCACGGATGTGTTCTTCTGAGAGGATTTTGGGGCTTAAAGATGGGAGATGATCAGAAAGTATTACTGGCATCTTGGGAACGCAAAGAAGAAGCTTTAATCTGGTGGGATTTGATCGAGATGCAAAATCCAGAAGGTAATATTACCTGGGATAGATTTAAAGAACTTTTCAAAGAAAGATTTATTCCCGAACAAGATGTTGAGCAGCTATATGATGAGTTCTACAATTTGGAGCAAGGAGATATGACCATTCGCGAGTATTAGAATAAATTCGAGGAACTTTCTCGTTTCGGCCTGCATCTAATTCAAGATCCTAAGAGGAAGGATCGGAGATTTATTAACGGTCTTCAAAGAAAATACCATAGTAGTGTAATGGCACATGTGAAGCTTCCGTTCTCTGACATGATAGAAATGGCTTGTCTCTATGAGGATCTAGATAAGCAAGGTCTTTTAGACAATGAAGAGGAAGGCTGTTCCAGCAGCAAAAGGAAGTTCGAAACTAATAGCCCCGAGGCAAGTACAAAGCCTGAGGTCAGTAAGAAGCCTAAAGCCAATCAGGAAAGGGTAAAGACAGTCGTATGTCTCAAGTGCAATAAGCAAGGGCATTCTATAAGGAACTGTAAATCTTTGAAGAAAGATGGATTTAAACCCGGTAGGAAGTCTTGAGAGGTAAGGAAATGCCGGAAGTGCCACCAGGCTGGTCATATTGAGAAGAATTGCCAACTATTAGAGAAAAAGTCTAAAGTCGCTCATGTAAATGAAGTGGCCAAAGAGGCTCAAGTGAATAACATGATAGAAACTCCAACACCCTCAACTAGTCAGGGGAGGCCAGATGTTTTGGAAGGCACGCTTACTGTCAAAAAGATTCCAGTTAAAGTACTATATAATACAGGCGCGTCACGAAGTTTTATTTCGAGTAATGTGGTTAAGAAATTGGATTTAAATTTAAGAAATCTCAAAGAACCCATCACTGTCCATAATCCCATTGGGGGTTCCCTCGATCTTATTTGGATTTGTGGGGTGCCTATCTCTTATTCCCGGTATCGGTTCTCTTCCATCTCGATCGTCATAAATTTTATCGAGTTTGATCTTATTTTAGGATTGGATTGGTTAACCAAATACAAAGCAGAAGTTAAAAGCACCGACAGAGATGTTAAAGCTAAGACGAAATTCTGCAATTATATAACAATACCATGTGAGGGCCCAAATTCGGATAGAAAAGAATTTTGGTCAGCTCTTGATGTTTCTCCTGCTCCTATAGAAATTACTCCTGCGTCTATGGAAAATACTCCTACTTCTATAGAGAATATTCCTGCTCCTATAGAAAATATTCCTATCGTCAAAAACTACGCGGATGTGTTTGAAGAAGTCGATAACTTACCTCCTCAAAGAGAAATCGAATTCAGAATTGATTTTTTTTCGAATGCCAGGCCAGTAGTGCATCCAATTCGCAGGATGACCCTGAACGAAAAAGAAGAGTTGGGCGACCAAACTAGAGAACTTTTATGGAATGGTTTGATCAGGCCTAGTTTTTCAATTTGGGAAGCTGATGTGGTATTTTTTCCCAAATCAGACGGTACTCTTAGATTGTGCGTCAATTATCGAGATTTGAATAAGCAAACATTAAAGAACAAGTATCCATTGCCATGAATCGATGACTTATTGGATCAACCGAATGGAGCACAAGTATTTTCCAGAATGGACAGCTACAGGTTTCCATCAGCTTCGTATTGCCGAAGAGTGTGTTCATTTGACAGCATTCAGAGGTCTAGACTTATTCTACGAGTGGTTAGTAATGTCGTTCGGCTTATGTAACGCTCTTGCTTACTTTGTCGAATTAATGAACAGAGTATTCCATGATGTCTTGAATAAATTCGTACTGGTATTCATTGATGATATTCTAATCTTCTGCAAGACAACTGCCGAACATGAAAAACATTTGGAACAAGTGTTATAGATTCTGAGAAAGAACATCTTGAAAGCTAAATTTTCCAAGTGTATATTCTGGCAAGATGAAGTGAAGTTTCTTGGCCACGTTGTATCAAAAGAAGGAATTTATGTGGATCCAAGTAAAATCACAGCTATTCAAGATTGAAAGCAGCCAACTACACCCATGGAAGTCCGAAGTTTTCTTGGATTTGCTAGTTATTATCGGAATTTCGTTAAGGATTTTTCGAAGATATCCAGTTCATTAACACAGCTTACTAAGAAACATTCAAGGTTTAAGTGGACTCCAGAATGTGAGGCATCTTTCCAAGAGGTGAAATTGAGATTGACAACTGCTCCAGTATTAACGGTTATCGATGGCAATCAGGATTTAACGGTTTGGATGGATGCTTCTATTGGAGGTCTTGGTGCGGTATTAATGCAAAGAGGCTAAGTAGTAGCTTATGCTAGCCGTCAGTTGAAACCACATGAAAAGAATTACACTACTCATGCTCTTGAGTTGCTAACCATCGTATTTGCTCTAAAAATCTGGAGACATTATCTATTAGGTGAGAAGTTCGAACTATATACTGATCATCAGTCGTTAAAGTATTTGTTCACCAAGAAAGATCTGAACTTGAGGAAACAGCGTTGGCTGAAATTTCTTGCAGCTTATGATCTGGATATTATGTATACTCCAGGAAAAGCCAATGTTGTGGCTGATGCGCTTAGCAGAAAAACTGCAATCATCTCCAATCTTATTATTACACCATCGTTGATAAATAAGATCTCTGTTCTTCATAAAGTTGATGAGTTCGTTCGGAGAATTAGCAAGAGAATCAAGGAAGGTGAACCCTCAGATTTCCAGCTTGATGATAAAGGGATTCTGAGATTACAAGGGCGAATTTGTGTTCCAGAAGTTCTAGAACTCAAAAGAGAGGTACTGGATGAATGTCACAAGTCAAAGCTGAGTATCCATCTAGGTGTGAGCAAAATGTATAATGATATTAAGCTAACATTCTGGTGGAAGTCATTGAAAAGAGACATTCCCTTATACTTTATAGGTTTCCACTTGCCAACAAGTCAAAAGCGATCAACAGAAACATGCCGGATTGTTGCAATCGTTGGAAATTCCGAATTGGAAGTGGGAACAAATTTCTATGGATTTCATAGATGGTTGCCCAGAACCAGGAAAGGGAATGAAAGTATATGGGTGATCATAGATCGTTTCATGAAGACCGCCCACATTATACCTGTCAAATCGAATAGAATGGCTCAAAGTCTGGCACAGATTTATTTTAAGGAAATTGTTAAACTGCATGGAGTTCCCATGAGTATCGTTAGTGATCGTGAACTGATTTTTGCTAGTAAATTCTGGGAAGTATTCCAAGCAGATTGGGGACAAAATTGAATCTGAGCACCGCATATCATCTTCAAAAAGATGGTCAAACTGAGGGGGTGAACCGTATTCTAGAAGATTTATTGCAGGCATGTATTATTGATTTTAATGGATCATGGGAAGACCACTTGCATTTAGCTGAGTTCTCATACAACAACAGTTACCAAGCGAGCTTGCAAATGTCACCATTCGAAGCCTTGTATGGTTGACCGTACAATCTCCTGCTTGTTGGGTGGAACATGGCAATAGACTTGTATTGGGACCCGATATGATTCGTGAAGCTTCTGACAAAGTTGATTTCATCAAGAAACAATTACAAACCGATCAAAGCCGACAGAAGAGCTATGCAGACTCGAGAAGAAGAGATTTAGCATTTGATGTTGGTGACTATGTGTATTTGAGGGTTTCTCCGATGAGAGGAGTAGTCCGATTTGGCAAAACAGGGAAGTTAGCACCCAGATTTATTGATCCATTTCCTATACTTGAACAGATTGGAACCCTCGCTTATAGTATTCAATTACCTGACTGGTTTCCTGGTGTACATGATGTATTTCACGTATCTCAACTTAGAAAGCATGTACATGATCCGGACTTGATTGTGGAATAAGGCGCACAACAGGACTTGGAAATTACTCCAGAATTAGCTGTGAGAAGAGAGCCAATAAAGATTACTGGCAAAGAGACTAAAGAGCTAAGGAACAAGAAGGTTCACTTAGTCAAAGTGCAATGGAGTGGAGATCCGCGAGACTGTACTTGGGAAATTGAGGAGAGCATTAAGCAAGCTTATCCCAATTGCAGAGTGGATATCTCTGATTAACTCTGGTGCAAGGTACATTTACAGTATTTTGCATTTCTGTTTTGTTTTCACTTTACTATTGTTTTTTTACTTCACTATTGTTTCCTTTACATGGGCGAAAACTTTTAATTGTATATAATTAGATCTTAGCAAATATGATATTTAAGTATAAAAATTATTATATATTTTAAAGGTTAATCAGCTAATTCATTGTTGTTTGTGTTGTGTGATTATTAATTGGACTAATCAAATATTTGATGATTGAAAATATTATTTTAACATGCATATGAAGTGATAAAAATAGCTATGTGGTGAAATAAATGTTTGTTCGCTAAAAATATTATTCTTAGCTTAGATGTGCATATATATACACATTGTTAAACAAGTAAATGGATTTTCTGTTGAGTAAAGAATTTATTTGCATGCCCGATAAAGAGGTAAACCTTAATGAGTTGGATGCGCAATTTCATTTATTATACAACTACTGTGAATGGCATTGGATGCGGAGTGTTGGTTGTTCTGTGTGAGATTATAAACGTCGCCATAGGATAGTAACAATTAATTCTGAAACATATTACATGGCATACTGCGTGAAGATAGCATACTCTATCATATACCACATAAGCATTTGGAGGTTACGTGACGAGGTTGAAGATTTTCCATACAAGCGAGAGGCTTGTATGGTAATGACTATATTCCAGGTTGAACCGAAAACTGATATGGACTAAATAAAATGTAACGGTAAATTGCTAGATTAATAAAAACCCCACACGGGTCTAGAGACGACAATAATCACGTCTCTCTAGTCATTAAGGCACAAAAACTATTTATAGGGTAATGAGAATTTATTCTCTGGAGTTTTGATCTATACACACTCCCCTGCGGACAGCGGAATATATCACTATAAATATGTGTATGCTTTTCAGGATTTATTGGGTGTCTAATACGGCCCAATAAATTTCCATACCCCTCCCCGTACAAAGACGTTATGGCGAAATTTTTCGAAAATTTAGGGTGTTAGCCAAATTTTTGAAGAATTTGAAAAGTTTTTAGAAACTGAAAAGTTGAAGAACTTAAGCCATAATTAAAATAATGAAAGTTGAGTTGGTTAGTTAAACAACTTTCAGCTCCGTTCTTTTTCGAGGACGAAAGGATTTTAAGTGGGGGAGATTGTAACAACCCGGAAAATCAGAACCAATTTAAAAATTTTATTTTGGAAATTTTAATGAATTTTGAGTATTTAAAATGAATTCTTTTAAATAATAACGACAAGAAATTTATTTTGATAGAATTAGAACGTATATATTTATTTGAATCAAAGTTGGAATATAAATATTTAATTTAATTTTAAAAGGAGGCTTGAAATAGCGCTGCAGTTTGAAAATTTGAATTTGAACTTTCACTAAATGTAGAAGATTCAAAATAAACCGGATTTTAGTTAAACCAAAAATATTTAAATCTGTTTAAGAATATCTTTCTAACGAATCTGAAAAATCGAAATTTCATAGCGGAAATCAAAAGTTATAGCCAGTTGAATATTCAGAATGGTCGCTATGGAATAAATATAGCCCGTAAAATAGACATTTTGCAAACGACCTCCTTTTTCGATGAAACCATTTTGGTTGGATCCGGAATGTCAAATTATTACTAGGTTTCAAATTCCATAATTTTTGGAATCAATATGTGGGTGTGGCAATGGAAAATGCGTTTGGAAATTTCAGTTTGAACTGGATCGACCAGAAAATGGCCGTTTTTCAAAAGGTATCCAAATTCGATGAATTCTGTTTTGTTGGGACCGTATTGTTCAGACATAGCTAGATTTATTTTTCTGGAATTTTTGGGATCAGTATGTGGCCCCGACAAATTAAAATTTACGTTCAAATCTAAAATTGAATGTTTTATATTTTAATTTGAAGAATAACTAACTGAAATAGTTGAATAGGCTTACGAAACATATTCCATTGTGTTCGCAATGGGGGTATTTAGCTAGGGACGTCAGTTTTCGGGTTTGGATTGGAGTTTGTATAGGCTGAGGGAAATTTTCGGATTTAAATAAATTAAAAATAAATATAAAATCCATTGCCCAATTAGAATTCACCATTCACTCTCGCGTTGACTCAGAAACCCCGCTCCACTTCCAAACCCGACAGCGGAAAGCCTTCCCATCTTATCTCCTCCTTTTCTTCCAAAATACTCAATGAAACCCATTGATTCAAGAGGGGATTTTACGTAGATTTTTGAGAGCTTTAAATCCATACCCACCACGCCAATTTTCGTTGTGTATTTTCTTAGATCTGATGCTGTGAAGTGTCGTCGTTCTCCATCGAATAGCTCTCTCTGGCCACCGTCGAGTTCAACAAAGGAGGGTGGCGCTTGGAGCTCTCTCGTAGGCGGAGAGCGTGGTGAGGTCTCATCGACACGAAGTGGATTGTGGTGCTCGAAAATTCAAAACCTAGTTTTGAACATAAGGTTGAAGTAGCGACCTGAGTTTAACTGGAGAAGAAGGTGATTATTTAAATTAATTTCAACATATAAAAATCATTGCTAATTGGGATTATGGAACAAAAATCATATCTTTTTGCTATGTTGTCGAAATTCGATGAAACAGGAGACATTGGACTTGTGGGGACGTCTTCTACATTCTAGAAGAGACCGGAGAATTTTTAGAGCTTGCTACAATTTTTGGCAAAGCGAAAAGCAATGTGAGATTTCTAAATTCAGTTTAATTTAGAAATAAAATATATTAGGATGTAGACGGAGTTTAGAATTCCCGACACCCGTCGTCCACAAACCACGGACGATTTGATTGTGACTGATGTGAAATTTGGTTGATAATGCGAATGGTTAATATGGTTGTTTGTGGTTGAAACCAAATTGGAATTTTTCGTGGAAAAATAGAATGTAATATGAAAATGATCGAAATGATTAGATCATTAGGATAAGCGCCTTAGGGAACGCCGCGAGGCCTAAGGTAGTGCGAGGAGCCGTACTTGGGACGGTGCCGGTTTTAAACCCCCTCCCGTTATGCTGCCGAAATTTTCTGAAATATTTGTGTGTTTGAAATATATTAATGAGTTGATAAACTGTTCATGTTCGGAATAAATGGTTTAGACCATAAAAATCACATTTTATCATGTAGATGAAGTATAGAAAATATTCATATGTTGAATAAAGGACTAGAACGATAAAAATCACATTTTATCGCTTGAATGAAGTATAGAAAATATTCATAAGTTGAATAAAAAGTTAGAGCAATAAAAATCACATTTTTATCAAATATATGAAGTGTTAAAATATTCATGTGTTGAATAAATTGCTAGAACAATAAAATTAACATTTTTATTGTGTATATGGACTTCTAAAAATATTCATATGTTGAATAAAGAATTAGAATGATAAAAAGCACCTATTTATCGTATGTGTGAAGTTATGAAAATATTCACGTGTTGAATAAATGGTTTGAAAAATAAAATTTACATTTTTATTGGGGATATGAATCACTAAAAATATTCATGTGTTGAAATAAACATTTGTTGGTTAAAAATATTATTTTTAACCTGTATACGAAGTAAAGATAGTTTAGAAATCGACGAACGAATTATATATATATATAAATTAAAATAAAACGAATCGATCCCCTGTAGTACGCGTTTTGAAATCGTAACTTTGAACAATTATACTGAGAGATCCGACCATCGGATTTTCCCAAAACTGGAACCGTTGGGTCCGCTTGGAGAAGATCTTTCCAACGATATAAAATTTGTAAAGATCCAACGGCTAGATTGTGTGAAATGTTTAATTCAAATCTGAATGAAAATAGCGCCAGAGTGAATTATATTTATATATATAAATTAAAATAAAACGAATCGAGCCCCTGCAGTTCGCGTATTGAAATCGTAACTTTAACGATTGTACCGGGAGATCCGACCGCCGGATTTTCCCAAAACTGGAACCGTTGGGTCCGCTTTGAAAAGATCTTTCCAACAATATAAAATTTATAAAGATCCAACGTTTAGATTTTCAGATATATGTAAATCAAATCTAAAGAAAAACAATGCCATGGCCGCGTTATGGCCTGAAGCGTCTTTTAAATAAATGGGCTATTTTTAAATAAATAAAAATAGCGATAAATCGTTATAAAATATTATAAAGATATGAAATGGAAATAAACCGAATTTACTCTGTTTATTGGATATTTGAGGGTTGAATGAGTTTGATATGAAAATTATATTAATGAACTAAATTATGGATGTCAAATAATTTAACCATGGAAAGAATTGGTTTAAAATTATAAATATACGTGAATTATTTGAAAAGGCCAAGTTAATTCTCATTTCAAATAATTGGTCGACAATTAGAAGTCGAAGATATGAAGACATTGCAAGACAGATGATCTTCACATTGAATGGATAGCTACTGATGCTTTTGATGGTAGTTGCTGCCTTGAAGGGGTTACAGTGGTTGTAACGAACAGGAATTTTCGGCCCCGAAAATCGACACAAATACCTTTACTGTAACTCATGCCGATCTCCCGACACCGAAAACACTGGATAGTTAATAGAAAGAATTTTGTGGGTGAGATAAGAAAGAAAGAAATATTAGAATAGAAGAAGAAGAAGAAGAACAACACACCACAGAGTCTCACATCGCGGCGGAACAAAATATAATACAGAAATAAATCTTTATTGAGAGCTTTAAATATACTTACAATATCAGCGTACATCACACAATGGGATGGTTATAATAACCTGTTCCCATATACAACACATAGCGGAATAGTAGCTATATAATATCATACGTCTGGACCCTTCCCAGCTCGTCTCTTCACAGCATTCGATAACCTGAACCTGTACATCCCGGGCTAACCCGAGCATTTACAAAACACCGGGTCAATCTGGTGAAACAGAGTGAGTAAAACTCGCATAGTATTAAGGGTTTCACACAACCTGATTTTAAAGTTAAAATCTTTCAAAGAAAAGGATAATCGTAAGACCAAATCCACATATAAACACGGACGGTTTTTACCTTACGATAACCCAAAACATTTTTGAAACCAATATCTTGTCTGATATTATAATAATGTCTAAATACAAGTAAATAGAATCTAGTAGAACGCTTGCATCTCACGCTCTACATATATAGTATACAAACAAAACCGCGGGCGCTTATTGGAAATTGGATTCCGACTATGACAAGGTATGGGACCACCTGTCGATCTTGTATCTCTAGAGGCGAATACACTGGGTTTGACAAGACCGTCTTGCAACCCGGCCCTCACATGACCGACCACTCATTTCGCTTGAGTGTATCGAATGTATATCACCAACGGTTGGGAACTACCCACCGTATTCTCGAAAAGGGACAGCATCGAAATAGATTAAAGAATGAAATGGATTTTCTCTGGATAGGTGATTATACACCCTAATGGGAGCGACATACATATCCATGCTGCCTGCTCGATTTTTGTAATTTACCGGTTGTGAGGCTTGAGGCCAGAATTTACTCTGAAACATCTGATCGCCGTTCACTTTGAATGCCACATCGTCAAATCCGCTAGATATCGCTAATCGACGTCCACAAAAAATACTATAGTTGGGAGCTAACCAACTATGGCACGTTTGAAGAAATCAACATGCGCGATCCTTTTGGAAATACTCTGTCAGACATCCATCCATACAAGTCATCCAGGAACAGGATGAACCGAAGGTACCCTCCTACTACATCTCATATAAGAATCAACCCATGGATCAGTAGCGAGAAGTCCTTGAAACCCGTAGATTCCAATCACGACAGAACCACAGTTTATCTCTGGCCGCTAAACCAGAGATTTTTAGTAGTTCTTCCGCTGATGAAAATCCACGGTCTTCAATGCTCCATCTCGACCGTCTTCTGATATCTTCACGTATTGGTTGGTCGGAATGGTTTTCGAATAAAAATTCGATCCCGGTCTTTCCGTGCCAACAATCGTATTGGACAGATTTGATAGTCGGTGATCTAACTATCAAAATAAACAGTGTTCAATCATGATAGTCCAATGAGTTCACTGGTTCAGTATCAGCATCACTTGTCCTTTTTAATTTAAAACAAATGTAAATTCAAAACTCTTAAATCTCTCGATATTAAAAGTCTAGTTTTCTCGCTTCTTATTTAACATAAGGTTATTCTTTAAACAAAACCATCTTTATACTTAGGAAAACCATATATCATATTTGGTCTCCTATTTCTAACTTTCAAAACATTAGCCACATTATTATATAGTATTTGGAAATCACTTCAACTTATTTCTCGTATAATAACATTACGAAATATCTTCTATTTCATTATTTGAAAACAATAACCAATGCTAAAAATTTTTTTTTTAGAATAAACTCGACTTTACGTCTTCTTTCTAACTCGAACATACCGTTACACAACCCCATTTTATTTCCCTTTTCACTTTGGAATTCTCACTATATATTTTCCAAATCTTCATTACCAATGTTGCGTTATTATCTCTATAATGAAATAATAAACTTTACTAATCTCTTTTACCAATAAAACTTATATCGTCCTCAGATAATCCTGAAGTCGTTCAAGTTGGGGTATTTTAGTTACCTCTCAGACCTTGATCAACAACGTTCATACCTTAAGATAAATATAAGTTGTAATCCAAAACCAATACTTCATACTAATCTCAAGTCAAATTTCATTAACTATTATATTCAAAAATACGATTTCAAAACCCTTCTTATTATTTTGAAATTTCTCTTTCTCGGATATAACCATCTTTCTTAATTCAATAATTAGCACTTCTTTATAAAACACCACTTTTTAACCTTTTCCCTTTCTAAACTGTGACGGCAAGGAATTTCGCTCGGTCCGAACCAGTCGCTAAACCGACCCAGACCGTTCGAAACGCCCTATCGTTTGAGAACAGGACAAAATAGAACGCATACAGAAGAACATTTCATTGTATATTACAACAATGCATCAGATTACAAGAATATACAGAGTATAATTGAATATTACACAGAAATATCAGAGATTTAAATTACATTTAAATACATAGCAGCGGAAAATAATACATTACACAACTAGAAGAAGATATACGGATACAAAGCTTTCCGGATATCGTTCCAGCTGTAAACCAGGATCCTGTGAATATAAATCTGCAAAACCAAAACTACTAGCTGCCCGTGTCAAAATAAGGGCACCCAGAGTTTAGGTTAAAACAATAAACTCCAGGTCAGTCATGTGACTGGTGTGAGAACTAAAACAGTTATTAATCTTTATTTTAAATCATTAGGTAAATCGAGGGACCACGCCGTATAACACGGAACGGGTTTCCTCCCAAGAATACCAGTGCATAAAACAAACAGCGCAATGCTAAATAAAGAAAAATGAAGCTGTTATAAGACCCAGGTCCCATCACACAATGCAACGCAGCCGAGGATAGGGTTTTCCCTTATAACAGCCAAAGAATGCTTGATACGTTTAAAACAAATCATTTGATACTATTATAAGTGTATAGTGTATAAAACAACTTCAAATCATAAGTATCAATCATAGGCGGCATGAGCGCCCCATCCCACTATGTCGCCATATATAGGATTACAACTAAAACCGCAAGATCACGTATTTGGAAATTGGATTTCCGTCTATGAACCGAGGCAAAAGATAGTCCTCAACCGATTCGAGACGCTCTAGCCCGCCCCTCAGGCACAGCCGCAACCGTACCTTGGATCGTCAGGGCCGGTCCACACGAAGTGGATTATAATGCCTGAACAATACGTTTCTCCGCCCTTTGGGGCGTAGGTGAGCCAACTAAATGACTCCATCGGTTCGAGAACGACCGATCAATCCGAGGCGCCTCGCAACAGCAACAACCACATAAGTCAAACTCGTCAGGGCGTGTAAAACCACTGACGCCACTTCTAGCTAGAAAGAAAACGCATGTCCCCCCTGAGGTCCGTCTCCCGTTTTTGGTTCATACCGGGTGTGAAACACGCGACGTAAACGTTACACAAAGCTACGCCACAAAGGCCGTGCTTTGATCATCCCCACAAGACTTTGCTTTTCAACAGAAGCCTTGATCATTTGCATCTTAGCATGCCACACAGGCAAACCATCCCATGCAACCGATATCAGTCACACAGAATGAAATCCGATGTCAGACACACAGTCCATTTACAAGTCCGTTCTGGGTCTGAACGAAACCGGAGGCACCTAGTACCCCGCATATCCATCGATCTCCAAGTACGTCTGGACGATCACTAACTGTTTCCATCTTCTTGGGTGTACAGCCCAATCAAGATCATCAGTTATCACCCAAACGACGTGAAGACCTCCGGTCTTCGACCATCGTCTTCATCTTCGACTTATCGTCGTATCAGTTATTCAGAATGGGATAAACCCGGCCTTTCCGAATAACTCGCGTATATTTTAAATAAGTGTTACACAAACACAACATACGCCTCATTCCAATTCATCAGTCACTAACCATAAATTAATCAAGAGAATAATTCCCCAAATATTAACCCCGAAGGCCGAAACCAACATCAGATCAATATCCAGAAAACCATTCTACTTGGCTAACCGACAGTTAGTTTCTAAATTTTACGTTCAAATCTAATTAAAGATTTAACTATCGCCTGGAGCAAAACTGGTGATACTCCATTCTCGATCTTTTCAATCTAATTAAAGATTCATTAAAACTCCACTTAGTTTTAATCATTATCTGGGTTAAAGAATCAGTGTCATTTAAAACACGATTCACGATAAACCCAAAATCACATTCCATTAATTATCGGGTTAAAGAACAAGTGTTATTTAAAACACTGTTCACGATAAACCCAAAAATCCATACCAATTCAATTCCAATTAAATATCATTTAATTGGTACACTTCATTAAATCTAAATAAGAAGATTTAATCTTTTCTCAACTGGGTTCGAGAACAGTGTTAGTGAAGACACCATTCACGACAAACCCAAATCACGTTCCATTAATTATCGGGTTAAAGAACAAGTGTTATTTAAAACACTGTTCACGATAAACCCAAAAATCAATACCAATTCAATTCCAATTAAATATCATTTAATTGGTACACTTCATTAAATCTAAATAAAAAGATTTAATCTTTTCTCAACTGGGTTCAAGAACAGTGTTAGTGAAGACACCATTCACGACAAACCCAAATCACATTCGATATTCAATACAAGGCTCTGAATAGAAAATATATCGGCTTATATTCAATATCGAATTCTACGACTAACAAATGTCGTATTGGAAATAACGATACAAATATATATCTTTCAAATTTCCATAACAACACCTGTAATATCACGAATTCCAACATCGAAATATTCCGAAGACAATTTCGATTCAACTCCACTCCAATGCAATCATTGGAAATTTTGGTTATTTTCAAAACCATTTCAAATTCAATTTATTTAATTAAAAATAAATAGAATTATAATTCTAGTTCAAAACTAGTTCATTTCGATAAAAATCTATTTTTATCTTTTCAAATATGGAGTTTTTCATCCCAAACTTTCACAAATCATTTCTTATGATTTTACACAAATTATTACTATTTTTAATAATTTTATCAAGGCCCGTACAGTCGATTTCCATTAACGGCCATCGAACTGCACTTACAGCGACCTTTTTCGAATTTGATTTGGACGTATCTCCAAATCCAACCGTTAGATTTCAAATTTCTAACATTCATTAGAAAGCTCTTTTCGATACGAACCCAACGGTTCCGGTTTTAGGAGAATCCGACGGTCGGATCTCCCGTAATGTCCGTTTGAAATAAATGGTCGAAATTCGCGAACTGCCGCGGCGCGGCGCGTTCTATTCAGGCCATTATATTATATATATATAATATATATAATATATATTTCGTCGATTTCTATTTAAAACGAATTATATAAATAGTTTTGAATTCGTTTCAAAAGCACTTTCAACTTCCTTTTCAACTCAAATCAAAATTGAATTCTTCTTTATAAATTCGTTTCAAAATTCATTTCTATTCAATTCAAATTTCAATTCAATTTGAATTCATTTCAATTCGTTTTCAATTCAATTCATTTCGAAATCGTTTTCAATTCAATTCATTTCGAAATCGTTTTCAATTCAATTCATTTCGAAATCGTTTTCAATTCAATTCATTTCGAAATCGTTTTCAATTCAATTCATTTCGAAATCGTTTTCAATTCAATTCATTTCGAAATCGTTTTCAATTCAATTCAATTCGAAATCGTTTTCAATTCAATTCAATTCGAAATCGTTTTCAATTCAATTCATTTCGAAATCGTTTTCAATTCAATTCATTTCGAAATCGTTTTCAATTCAATTCAATTCGAAATCGTTTTCAATTCAATTCATTTCGAAATCGTTTTCAATTCAATTCATTTCGAAATCGTTTTCAATTCAATTCAAAATATTCGATTTCGAAATCACTTTTCAATATTCATTTTTAAGATGAATAAAATCGATATAAATATCGTTCACGTCAAAATGGCGTCAATCTAATCAACACGGCTTCATATATTCCTTTATTTTCAAATATCCTATTTCAAATATTTCTTTTTCAAAATAGTTGTTATTATCAAAATATTTCGTTCAACACATGACCAATCTCAATGAATGAGTACTGTCAACACATGAACTTTTATTTTATAATATTCTTTATTTTTCAAATTGGAATGAGGCCCAATCAATCACCATATAAAGTTAATTATATGGATTTTCATACAACACATGTATATAATAACATTGAAAATAATCAACCATCGACCAAAGTGCACTACACTGTAAAAGCATCAAATATAGATATTCAACGCTTATAACAGCCTGTCAATCAATCGATCGACATATTTAATCAATCAGGATGAGTGAACTGCAAATTTCATCCCAACACCCGTGTGGGGTTTCAAACAATCAAACAAATATTTTATTCGTGCAGTTGGGCGATGTGTAAAATTTATCGTCCCAATCAATGTCATTCAAATAGGTGTACATAAACAAACCGTCTGGTTTGTAAATGAATATTCTATTTTATTCACTTCACGTTAAAAATTATATTTTTAACGATAAAACATTTTATTCCAACATATGAATTTCTATTCAGTTCATTCTTTAAATAAAATGATATTTCTATTTTTCTAACACATTTTAGAAAATTTCGGCGGCATAACGGCACGATACTAGAAACGGGACGAGGCCTAGCCTTATCCCCAGTCTAGTGAAGGCCCACGCCATTCACTCATCAATCAAATCAATTTCATTTTGCAAACCACAAAATTTGGAGTAAGGGTCTAACCTAGCCTTACTCCTTCGCCTTATAACGGCGCACGTCTAATCCTAACCAATTTATCGATTCGATTTTTCACACCACAAATCACATTCAAACCAATATCGCAATCAATCACCAAACAGTCAAACAAACAAGTCCATGGTCTGTGGACGGGTGTCGGGTGCTACTAAGCACCGTCTGCATCCTAGTATATATATAACTAGAAAAATAAATTGAAAGGTGAGAAATTCTCACCTATAGCTATCCTAGCTCCACGGCTCTTCTTTTGCAGAAGTCTTCGTTGTTTTCGCATCTTCGTTGCTGCTTTCACTACATACGTAAAAATCACATTTTTACTTCGCTATTCAATATATAAAAATCGAATTTTTACTTCGATGTTCCATATATAAAAATCCTATTTTTCTATCGAAGTTCAATATATAAAAATTCTATTTTTCTATCGAAGTTCAATATATAAAAATCATATTTTTCCTATGAAGTTCAATATATAAAAATCATATTTTTCCTATGAAGTTCAATATATAAAAATCATATTTTTCCTATGAAGTTCAATATATAAAAATCATATTTTTCCTATGAAGTTCAATATATAAAAATCATATTTTTCCTATGAAGTTCAATATATAAAAATCATATTTTTCCTATGAAGTTCAATATATAAAAATCATATTTTTATTTCGATATTCAATATATAAAAATCGAATTTTTATCCCTTTAAATATTGCCTTTTCATATATAAAATTCCCATCTTAGCTTTTAAAATAAATTTTCAGTTTTAACATTATATATAAATCAGTTTTAACATTATATATAAATCAGTTTTAACATTATATAAAAAATCAGTTAATCATTATATAAAAATCAGTTTTACTTTATATATATATATATAAAAAAAAAAAAAACAGCTCAGGTTTTTAAAATCCCCTTTTTTTTTAAAACAAAACATTATATATATAAAAAAGAAAAGAAATTAAAATACTTACTGCTCAATCTCGAAGAAGAAGGGGGAAAGGGCGCAGGGGGGGTCGGGGTTCATCTCAGGTGGTAGGTCGGGGTGTGGAGGTGGTGGTGTGCGCAGGCGAGGGGGAAGAGGGGGGGTGGTCTCCGATGGCGGACTTCGTTGGAGGGGCGGCGCGCGATGCGAGGGGGCGTTGACGGAGAGGGCGCGGGTGAGGGGGAGGGTCGGAGCGGTGGTGGGGCGTCGGCCCTAGCGCTGGCGCCCTCGATCTCTTTTCTTTCTCTTTTTTTTTTTTTTTTTATTTATCTCGATTAAAATGAAATTTTAGGGGGGGGGGGCCAGAGATAAAGGAAAGGGAAGAGATTTTTTTTTTATTATTATTAAATTATTCTCATAAAGTAACTTTTTCTGTCGACTTCAGAATCGAACCCACCGCCTGTCGTCCATAGCGTTTTACCCCCATTCCGAACACAATGGGATATGTATCGCAAGCCGATTCATTTGTTACAATCGATTTCCGTTGAATTTACATTTAAATCATTATATTGAATTTTAAACGTACATTTCAAATTACCAGGGTCACATACTAACTAGAAAAATTCCAGAAAAATATTTTCTAGCTTCGTATTGACGATACGGTCCTAACAAAACTAGTTTCGTCGAATTCTGAGACTGTTTGAAAAATGGCCAATTTCCAGTCGATTAAAATCAACTGAAACTGGTCAAACGCGTTTTCCTTTGCCACGCTCACATATTGATTCGAAAAATTATGAAATTTGAAATCTAGCAATAACTTAACACCACGGACCCAACAAAACTGGTTTCGTCGGAATCCGAGGTCGTTTGCAAAATTGCTATTTTTAAGGGCCTTATATATATAAAAATATATATAAATTCCACAACGACTATTTCTAATTTTAAACTGGACATATCTTATCATTTCTAAGATGAAATCTTAGTTTGTTAATTTCGTTACAAAGATATAGTTATTCATATTCAAATATTTCTTGTTTCGTTCAATTCTGACTTATAACGAATTCTGTATATTCATTTGAAATTAGAAATCGAATTTTCGAACTACCGCGCCATTTTCAATTCCTTTTATAATTATATATAATTATTTATATTCTAACGACGACGCGTATAATATATACGTTCGAATTCTATTCAAAATAAATTTCTCGTCGATTATATTTAAAATAATCTATTTTAAATATTCAAAATTCGCTAAAATTGCCAAAATAAAAATTTTAAACTGGCTCAGATTTTCGGGTTGTTACAATCTCCCCCACTTAAAACTTTTCGTCCCCGAAAAGGAACAAAGTCGAAAGTGGTTTGATTATTCAGCTCTACGTTCGATCTGGCTTCCATTCTCCAACTCTTTAGTTTCTGAGAATTTTCAAAATTTCAAAAATTTGGCTAACACCCTAAATTTTCGAAAAATTTCGCCATAACCTCCCCTGCACCGGGAGCATCGGGGAATTTCAAATAGCTTCCCCGGTCCTTCAGATCTCAAAAAGAAAAAGAAAAAGCCAAGCGGCTAGCCAATAGGCTCACAAAATCATCATCACCCAAACAAAACAGGAAATTATGTAGTAAACATGTACCTATTTGTCGGGCAAACAAATTTTATTCTCTGGCTCTAGCCTCCTTGCTATGACCTGTTCAATATAAGTATATGTATATCCAAGCAAATGCGACCAATTTTCAATATAGTTCAATATTTGATTCAATTAGTCATAATGGTTCAAAATTAGCAAACAAATGAACAAACAACCCAAACATCAATCAATTAGTGAATTTAAAGTTTCAAATTCATAATTTTGATACATATACTAAAATCGTGTTTTTGATGCCAATTCACAACAATAGATCCTATATAGTTTTTGGTTCTCACACCAGTCAATAGGAAATATATAGATATCACACCTTCGACACTCGAATATAAATGCTGATGATGATGCACCATCATCAATATCATCTTCGGGCGACTAGAGTGTGATGCTATATCTATCCAATATATTAAAATTTCAAATACACGTGGATCAGACGTATACGCAAAATATTTATATACTGGACTGTCCATATCAATATAAATAAATAATCAAATACGAATAATTGATTTAAATTTTCAAAACAAAATTGTTTTCATTTTCAAAAATATACTCTTCACACTCGTTCTAGGATACTACTGATCCTATCTCTAACGAGTCATTCCATTGGATATTGCTAATCCAATATCTGATGAATTCTTTCGTATGGTTCTAATGTGTCTTGTTCTCTAGCTTTGTAAACCAAAGCTCTGATACCAACTGTGACGGCAAGGAATTTCGCTCGGTCCGAACCAGTCGCTAAACCGACCCAGACCGTTCGAAACGCCCTATCGTTTGAGAATAGGACAAAATAGAACGCATACAGAAGAACATTTCATTGTATATTACAACAATGCATCAGATTACAAGAATATACAGAGTATAATTGAATATTACACAGAAATATCAGAGATTTAAATTACATTTAAATACATAGCAGCGGAAAATAATACATTACACAACTAGAAGAAGATATACGGATACAAAGCTTTCCGGATATCGTTCCAGCTGTAAACCAGGATCCTGTGAATATAAATCTGCAAAACCAAAACTACTAGCTGCCCGTGTCAAAATAAGGGCACCCAGAGTTTAGGTTAAAACAATAAACTCCAGGTCAGTCATGTGACTGGTGTGAGAACTAAAACAGTTATTAATCTTTATTTTAAATCATTAGGTAAATCGAGGGACCACGCCGTATAACACGGAACGGGTTTCCTCCCAAGAATACCAGTGCATAAAACAAACAGCGCAATGCTAAATAAAGAAAAATGAAGCTGTTATAAGACCCAGGTCCCATCACACAATGCAACGCAGCCGAGGATAGGGTTTTCCCTTATAACAGCCAAAGAATGCTTGATACGTTTAAAACAAATCATTTGATACTATTATAAGTGTATAGTGTATAAAACAACTTCAAATCATAAGTATCAATCATAGGCGGCATGAGCGCCCCATCCCACTATGTCGCCATATATAGGATTACAACTAAAACCGCAAGATCACGTATTTGGAAATTGGATTTCCGTCTATGAACCGAGGCAAAAGATAGTCCTCAACCGATTCGAGACGCTCTAGCCCGCCCCTCAGGCACAGCCGCAACCGTACCTTGGATCGTCAGGGCCGGTCCACACGAAGTGGATTATAATGCCTGAACAATACGTTTCTCCGCCCTTTGGGGCGTAGGTGAGCCAACTAAATGACTCCATCGGTTCGAGAACGACCGATCAATCCGAGGCGCCTCGCAACAGCAACAACCACATAAGTCAAACTCGTCAGGGCGTGTAAAACCACTGACGCCACTTCTAGCTAGAAAGAAAACGCATGTCCCCCCTGAGGTCCGTCTCCCGTTTTTGGTTCATACCGGGTGTGAAACACGCGACGTAAACGTTACACAAAGCTACGCCACAAAGGCCGTGCTTTGATCATCCCCACAAGACTTTGCTTTTCAACAGAAGCCTTGATCATTTGCATCTTAGCATGCCACACAGGCAAACCATCCCATGCAACCGATATCAGTCACACAGAATGAAATCCGATGTCAGACACACAGTCCATTTACAAGTCCGTTCTGGGTCTGAACGAAACCGGAGGCACCTAGTACCCCGCATATCCATCGATCTCCAAGTACGTCTGGACGATCACTAACTGTTTCCATCTTCTTGGGTGTACAGCCCAATCAAGATCATCAGTTATCACCCAAACGACGTGAAGACCTCCGGTCTTCGACCATCGTCTTCATCTTCGACTTATCGTCGTATCAGTTATTCAGAATGGGATAAACCCGGCCTTTCCGAATAACTCGCGTATATTTTAAATAAGTGTTACACAAACACAACATACGCCTCATTCCAATTCATCAGTCACTAACCATAAATTAATCAAGAGAATAATTCCCCAAATATTAACCCCGAAGGCCGAAACCAACATCAGATCAATATCCAGAAAACCATTCTACTTGGCTAACCGACAGTTAGTTTCTAAATTTTACGTTCAAATCTAATTAAAGATTTAACTATCGCCTGGAGCAAAACTGGTGATACTCCATTCTCGATCTTTTCAATCTAATTAAAGATTCATTAAAACTCCACTTAGTTTTAATCATTATTTGGGTTAAAGAATCAGTGTCATTTAAAACACGATTCACGATAAACCCAAAATCACATTCCATTAATTATCGGGTTAAAGAACAAGTGTTATTTAAAACACTGTTCACGATAAACCCAAAAATCCATACCAATTCAATTCCAATTAAATATCATTTAATTGGTACACTTCATTAAATCTAAATAAGAAGATTTAATCTTTTCTCAACTGGGTTCGAGAACAGTGTTAGTGAAGACACCATTCACGACAAACCCAAATCACGTTCCATTAATTATCGGGTTAAAGAACAAGTGTTATTTAAAACACTGTTCACGATAAACCCAAAAATCAATACCAATTCAATTCCAATTAAATATCATTTAATTGGTACACTTCATTAAATCTAAATAAAAAGATTTAATCTTTTCTCAACTGGGTTCAAGAACAGTGTTAGTGAAGACACCATTCACGACAAACCCAAATCACATTCGATATTCAATACAAGGCTCTGAATAGAAAATATATCGGCTTATATTCAATATCGAATTCTACGACTAACAAATGTCGTATTGGAAATAACGATACAAATATATATCTTTCAAATTTCCATAACAACACCTGTAATATCACGAATTCCAACATCGAAATATTCCGAAGACAATTTCGATTCAACTCCACTCCAATGCAATCATTGGAAATTTTGGTTATTTTCAAAACCATTTCAAATTCAATTTATTTAATTAAAAATAAATAGAATTATAATTCTAGTTCAAAACTAGTTCATTTCGATAAAAATCTATTTTTATCTTTTCAAATATGGAGTTTTTCATCCCAAACTTTCACAAATCATTTCTTATGATTTTACACAAATTATTACTATTTTTAATAATTTTATCAAGGCCCGTACAGTCGATTTCCATTAACGGCCATCGAACTGCACTTACAGCGACCTTTTTCGAATTTGATTTGGACGTATCTCCAAATCCAACCGTTAGATTTCAAATTTCTAACATTCATTAGAAAGCTCTTTTCGATACGAACCCAACGGTTCCGGTTTTAGGAGAATCCGACGGTCGGATCTCCCGTAATGTCCGTTTGAAATAAATGGTCGAAATTCGCGAACTGCCGCGGCGCGGCGCGTTCTATTCAGGCCATTATATTATATATATATATAATATATATAATATATATTTCGTCGATTTCTATTTAAAACGAATTATATAAATAGTTTTGAATTCGTTTCAAAAGCACTTTCAACTTCCTTTTCAACTCAAATCAAAATTGAATTCTTCTTTATAAATTCGTTTCAAAATTCATTTCTATTCAATTTGAATTCATTTCAATTCGTTTTCAATTCAATTCATTTCGAAATCATTTTCAATTCAATTCATTTCGAAATCGTTTTCAATTCAATTCATTTCGAAATCGTTTTCAATTCAATTCATTTCGAAATCGTTTTCAATTCAATTCATTTCGAAATCGTTTTCAATTCAATTCAATTCGAAATCGTTTTCAATTCAATTCAATTCGAAATCGTTTTCAATTCAATTCATTTCGAAATCGTTTTCAATTCAATTCAAAATATTCGATTTCGAAATCACTTTTCAATATTCATTTTTAAGATGAATAAAATCGATATAAATATCGTTCACGTCAAAATGGCGTCAATCTAATCAACACGGCTTCATATATTCCTTTATTTTCAAATATCCTATTTCAAATATTTCTTTTTCAAAATAGTTGTTATTATCAAAATATTTCGTTCAACACATGACCAATCTCAATGAATGAGTACTGTCAACACATGAACTTTTATTTTATAATATTCTTTATTTTTCAAATTGGAATGAGGCCCAATCAATCACCATATAAAGTTAATTATATGGATTTTCATACAACACATGTATATAATAACATTGAAAATAATCAACCATCGACCAAAGTGCACTACACTGTAAAAGCATCAAATATAGATATTCAACGCTTATAACAGCCTGTCAATCAATCGATCGACATATTTAATCAATCAGGATGAGTGAACTGCAAATTTCATCCCAACACCCGTGTGGGGTTTCAAACAATCAAACAAATATTTTATTCGTGCAGTTGGGCGATGTGTAAAATTTATCGTCCCAATCAATGTCATTCAAATAGGTGTACATAAACAAACCGTCTGGTTTGTAAATGAATATTCTATTTTATTCACTTCACGTTAAAAATTATATTTTTAACGATAAAACATTTTATTCCAACATATGAATTTCTATTCAGTTCATTCTTTAAATAAAATGATATTTTTATTTTTCTAACACATTTTAGAAAATTTCGGCGGCATAACGGCACGATACTAGAAACGGGACGAGGCCTAGCCTTATCCCCAGTCTAGTGAAGGCCCACGCCATTCACTCATCAATCAAATCAATTTCATTTTGCAAACCACAAAATTTGGAGTAAGGGTCTAACCTAGCCTTACTCCTTCGCCTTATAACGGCGCACGTCTAATCCTAACCAATTTATCGATTCGATTTTTCACACCACAAATCACATTCAAACCAATATCGCAATCAATCACCAAACAGTCAAACAAACAAGTCCATGGTCTGTGGACGGGTGTCGGGTGCTACTAAGCACCGTCTGCATCCTAGTATATATATAACTAGAAAAATAAATTGAAAGGTGAGAAATTCTCACCTATAGCTATCCTAGCTCCACGGCTCTTCTTTTGCAGAAGTCTTCGTTGTTTTCGCATCTTCGTTGCTGCTTTCACTACATACGTAAAAATCACATTTTTACTTCGCTATTCAATATATAAAAATCGAATTTTTACTTCGATGTTCCATATATAAAAATCCTATTTTTCTATCGAAGTTCAATATATAAAAATTCTATTTTTCCTATGAAGTTCAATATATAAAAATCATATTTTTCCTATGAAGTTCAATATATAAAAATCATATTTTTCCTATGAAGTTCAATATATAAAAATCATATTTTTCCTATGAAGTTCAATATATAAAAATCATATTTTTCCTATGAAGTTCAATATATAAAATTCATATTTTTATTTCGATATTCAATATATAAAAATCGAATTTTTATCCCTTTAAATATTGCCTTTTCATATATAAAATTCCCATCTTAGCTTTTAAAATAAATTTTCAGTTTTAACATTATATATAAATCAGTTTTAACATTATATATAAATCAGTTTTAACATTATATAAAAAATCAGTTAATCATTATATAAAAATCAGTTTTACTTTATATATATATAAAAAAAAAAAAACAGCTCAGGTTTTTAAAATCCCCTTTTTTTTAAAACAAAACATTATATATATAAAAAAGAAAAGAAATTAAAATACTTACTGCTCAATCTCGAAGAAGAAGGGGGAAAGGGCGCAGGGGGGGGGTCGGGGTTCATCTCAGGTGGTAGGTCGGGGTGTGGAGGTGGTGGTGTGCGCAGGCGAGGGGGAAGAGGGGGGGGGGGGTGGTCTCCGATGGCGGACTTCGTTGGAGGGGCGGCGCGCGATGCGAGGGGGCGTTGACGGAGAGGGCGCGGGTGAGGGGGAGGGTCGGAGCGGTGGTGGGGCGTCGGCCCTAGCGCTGGCGCCCTCGATCTCTTTTTTTTTTTTATTTATCTCGATTAAAATGAAATTTTAGGGGGGGGGCAGAGATAAAGGAAAGGGAAGAGATTTTTTTTATTATTATTATTAAATTATTCTCATAAAGTAACTTTTTCTGTCGACTTCAGAATCGAACCCACCGCCTGTCGTCCATAGCGTTTTACCCCCATTCCGAACACAATGGGATATGTATCGCAAGCCGATTCATTTGTTACAATCGATTTCCGTTGAATTTACATTTAAATCATTATATTGAATTTTAAACGTACATTTCAAATTACCAGGGTCACATACTAACTAGAAAAATTCCAGAAAAATATTTTCTAGCTTCGTATTGACGATACGGTCCTAACAAAACTAGTTTCGTCGAATTCTGAGACTGTTTGAAAAATGGCCAATTTCCAGTCGATTAAAATCAACTGAAACTGGTCAAACGCGTTTTCCTTTGCCACGCTCACATATTGATTCGAAAAATTATGAAATTTGAAATCTAGCAATAACTTAACACCACGGACCCAACAAAACTGGTTTCGTCGGAATCCGAGGTCGTTTGCAAAATTGCTATTTTTAAGGGCCTTATATATATAAAAATATATATAAATTCCACAGCGACTATTTCTAATTTTAAACTGGACATATCTTATCATTTCTAAGATGAAATCTCAGTTTGTTAATTTCGTTACAAAGATATAGTTATTCATATTCAAATATTTCTTGTTTCGTTCAATTCTGACTTATAACGAATTCTGTATATTCATTTGAAATTAGAAATCGAATTTTCGAACTACCGCGCCATTTTCAATTCCTTTTATAATTATATATAATTATTTATATTCTAACGACGACGCGTATAATATATACGTTCGAATTCTATTCAAAATAAATTTCTCGTCGATTATATTTAAAATAATCTATTTTAAATATTCAAAATTCGCTAAAATTGCCAAAATAAAAATTTTAAACTGGCTCAGATTTTCGGGTTGTTACATAAACCATTTCATTAAAAAAAACAGATTTGGTTATATTACCTTATGACCCCCCTTCTTTATCCAATTTCACTTCTTCAAATCTCTTTTCAATTTTATTCATCATTTCCTGCTTGGAATCCTTATTTCAATTCCAATTGTACTTAATCCCATCTTCTTAAGTAACGTTAATTTAGAATTGACGATATAACACCTCAAACCCCTTTTTATAACTTTGATTTATTATAAAACCCTTTTTATTATTTTATTCAAAGTAATATATTTCAAAATCTATATCTAGTTATAAAATAAATTTTATATCTTCAACTCTATCAGTTCACCTGACGGTAAATCGATATAAATAAAACAATTTACTTTTAGGCCATTCACTGTTGATTACTCAACCAATATAGCCCATTGGTTAAAACACAACACATGTTGACTTTTCAGTCAATGATCACTACTAAATCAATAAACCAATCATGACAGTTCATATATGATAATATGAAAATAAATAATATACTTGAGGAATCCGGTTGGATCCCTTCAACCTGTTCTTCCCTGTATACAAAACGATTGTCACAACCCAGATCATTCAATTCAAACCATTAAACACGTTTATTTCACAAACGTGACCAAACAGGTAAGTTACCTTTATTGGAACCAATCGATAGAATAACGATTTTGTATTTCACTGAAATTAAACAACGGTTTAATTCCATCAGTTAAATCAGCAAATAAATATATAATTAGCAAACAGTCAGCCATTGGCAAACAGAGCATATCAAATAAAAACCCAATTTATATAAAATATAAATGGGAAAACTGAGTGAGTTTAACTCACCTTGATTCGTCCGTCGCTGAAACAGTCCTTTTTAATTAAACTGTCGTTGAATTAAATTAAAAACCTTAGTAGTTGCCAACTCTGTCCAACCCGATTTCGTATGTCGTTCTCGTTGTTACAGTCTGACGCCACTGTATGATAACATTCTAGATTTAATATGGTATTTGCTTTTTAATTTATTATTATAAATAACAATGAGTAATTAATAATAATTTATAAACTAAATTTTACTTCGTAAAAACACTTAACCAGGTATTCCTAAATTCAGTTATGCAAGTTCAAAGGATATTATATTAGGCTCGTTTATTATTGTTTTGTTCTATTTTCAGACGTCCATTATGTAAAAATTAATATTTTGAAAACTTAATATAGTTACCAACTACTTGAACTTAATTTATACAAAATCGTATAGGCAAAAATATGAAAAGAGTCAGGCAAATAGAAGTATACCCAGGTAGACACACTAACTTAAATCGGCAAATTATAATACATAAGACACACAACTTTTGGTTAGGCATCTTCATGTTTTTCTTAGTCCAACATTAGTGTAAAGATTTGGCACTTTATTTATACTATCGTTAGTCACATTATAGTATAAATATTTAATTAATTAGGCCAAACAAAACATAATTAGGCACTTAACTTTTGGTGGGCACATGCTTTATACTGGTGGTCACTGTATATTTATATTTTTAGGCAAAGTTATAATAACATGGTTAGGCTAATTAATGACGATTTGGCATACCGCATATATACTGTTCATTCTCTTTTACCTGCTCTGTTCTATTTTGTTTCCCGCATGTCTTCACTGCCATCTCATTCAACGCTGCTTCATCCAGAAACACAGCCCGCCTCACCGATCTCCGCACCTTAATCCCACATTTGTTTAAACTCCACCGCCCCCTTTTACTCACTACCCAGAGCACTGTTCATCGTCACTTTCATTTACGCTGCACATATACGAAACCCATCAGCTAGCTGACGTCGGCCCGCGATGCCCTCCCTCACGAACGCCTACTCCTCCATTTATCCAAAATAAAACTACAGCATCTTTCCTCACATCCCCATACAAACGAGACCACCCACTTATTCTCCCCCCTTGCGAACGTGTGTGATCCTTCCCAGGCGCTGGTTGTTTTGTTCTTTTTTTTATATATATACTGCTACTGTTTTTATTTCTAGTTAATATGTTGGAAAGAAAGCTTTGGCTTTCATTTGTTTGCTTCAGGAACGAAGAGAGGCCGTATTTATAAAATGTATTGCCTTGGCTAGCACGGTTGGAACCTTAGCCGTCAAGGTGTTGTAGGTGACAGCTTAGAATAGGTAGTCTGTTGTTCTGTCTTCTCATTACAGTGTAATATCACTTCAATACATATCACAGGGTAGGACTTTGACGAGGGTAGCTGGAGGATTCACAAACCATTGTGCGCAGTCATGTGCGGTCATGTAGGATAGCTAGATATTCATAGGATTTCATTGTGTTATCTTTTCCATTGCACCATCAACCGTCCCTTCATTATGATGCGTATGTGGGTAAGCTTGAGGGAGGGGAAGGTATGACTTAGGAATGTTTTTAGCGTACAGGGCAGTGTATTTGTGTTCTCATTTCAATGTCGCAGTGATTTACGTTTTGATGAGTTCTGACCAGAAGCAACGTTATAAAAGAAATCCAATGGCATATATATAAGGGATGTTTAGAATTTAATAATATTATCGAAACTTCACCGCTAAGTAATATGCAGAAATCACCACAAACGATTTTCGTTTACTGATAAAAATGCTAATCTTGGTGTAAAAAGATATTCCGGATCCAATGGGACAAGTTTCATCGAATTCCGACTTCGTTTGAAAAAAATTTCCTTTATTAAACCAGAAATAAACACGCGTTTAATTTTTTCACGATCACCAGATAAATCAAATCAACTTGAAACATTGCAATCCTATAATAATTTTTCAATACAAACCCAACGGCACCAGTTTCGTCGCATTTTGAGACTGTTTCCCCGGTAGGCTATTTTTACGTGCACCGCAATGCCATTCTTAACACCAAATTTGCCGATCTCTAAAAATAACAAACTATATACCTATCTGGCTCTTATCGATGATACGAACTCAATGGGACTGGTTTCGTGGCTTAATTCGATCGTCTGCTCAAGTTACACTTAAATATCCATTTATTTAATTAATTACGCGCTATAGAATTTAAACGGGCGTTTTTAGCTGCCGTGGTCACATACGACGTCGGTTTGTCATGCCATTCAAAATCGTACAATAATTTAATGATACGGTTCCAATGAAACTGGTTTCATCGAAATCTGAGTCCGTTTGCAAAACGGCTATTTTAAGGGCCTATATTTAAATAACGATTTCCACAGCGACTATTTCAAATTTTGATTTGGCCATAACTAACAAATTACAACACAAAATATGGATTTTTCTCTTTCATATGAAAATTATCATCAACACGGTTCCATCATTTCTCGTTTCACAGAAATCTGACTTATATTGGACTCTATATATCCAGTTGAAGTTGAAAATTCAATATTACGAACTACAGCGCCATTTCGAGCTCGATTTATATTAAATATAAATTTAACGTTCAAATATCGTTTTTACTGACGAATTAAATATTAAAATTCATTAAAACTCCAAATGTAATATTTAAAACTAATTTAAATATTCGGATTCATATGGTCGAAAAACACGGGTCGTTACATTCTTCCCCCCTTAAAATAATTTCGTCCTCGTAATTGCTAAGGTAAGAAAAACATTACAAACCCATTATCTTTACAAAAATAATAAATTTAAAACTGGATTTTTGTTTCCAACTAATCTAATTGGTTTTAACCAATTTATCCCAAATAAAAGAATTTTTCAAAAAAATCTTCAAAAAAATTCTAACACCTTAAATTTTGGCAGAGTCTCCCCTGTACGGAGGACATCTGCAATATCGCAGGTTCAAGAAATATATATACGTCGACCAACAGGGTCAGAAAAATTCAAAAACCAAACTCGAAACCCAAATAAAAACGAAAATTTCATATTCTGCATAGGCGTACCTTTTTGCGAGCGTTATTATGAGATAAGCAATATTTTATATTCGAGCTGGCTTAGTTATTATGCGGCTCTATTCAAACTGGATTCAATTAACTCCAGAATTTTCACTTGGATGGATTTTAAAGCTGAATTGGCACTTCTGTACCTGTTCTCAACTCAAATAAATTTCATTAAAACAACATCAATTAGTTTCAAATATCCATATCATACGATCCAACCAATTCTACACACAATTTAATCCACATGAGATTATAATTATTTATAATTACTTCATTTATTCCCTTAATTATCCATTCAGGTTTATTAATCTGGATTATTTATCCAACTTATTTATTTCATATTGGTTCTCAACCATGTCTATCATTTTCAAATCTATTCAAGCAACCAACAACACGATCCAAACATATCATTCAAATCAATATTAACAAACCGATCGATTCCCATATTATAATAAATTAGGAAAATCATTACTTTTATTATAAAATAAATTGGGCAAAATTAATTTCAAAAATAATTTTATATCAAATTACAAATACGCTCTCTCATATATATTAACAAACTCAATCTAGGATATTACTAACCCCATCTCTATCGAGTTACGCCACAGAGCCAAGGATATCACTAAACCAATAGCTCTGATACGACTGTAATGAACAGGGATTTTCGGCCCCGGAAATTGACACAAATACCTTTACTATAACTCATGCCGATCTCCCAACACCGAAAATACTGGATAGTTATTCCGGATAGTTATTAGAAAGAATTTAGAGGGTGAGATAAGAAAGAAAGAAATATTAGAACAGAAGAAGAAGAACAACAACACACCACAGAGTCTCACATCGCAGCGGAACAAAATATAATACAGAAATAAATCTTTATTGAGAGCTTTAAAAATACTTATAATATCAGAGTACATCACACAATGGGACAGTTATAATAACCTGTTCCTATATACAACACACAGCGGAATAGTAGCTATATAATATCATACGTCTGGACCCTTCCCAGCTCGTCTCTTCACAGCATTCGATAACCTGAACCTGTACATCCCAAGCTAACCCGAGCATTTACAAAACACCGGGTCAGTCTGGTGAACCAGAGTGAGTAAAACTCGCACAGTATTAAGGGTATCACACAACCTGATTTTAAAGTTAAAATCTTTCAAAGAAAAGGATAATCGTAAGACCGAATCCACATATAAACACTGACGGTTTTTACCTTACGATAACCCAAAACATTTTTGAAACCAATATCTTGTCTGATAGTATAATAATGTCTAAATACAAGTAAATAGAATCTAGTAGAACGCTTGCATCTCACGCTCTACATATATTGTATACAAACAAAACCGCGGGCGCTTATTGGAAATTGGATTCCGACTATGACAAGGTATGGGTCCACCTGCCGATCGTGTATCTCTAGAGGTGAATACACTGGGTTCGACAAGACCGTCTTGCAACCCGGCCCTCACATGACCGACCACTCATTTCGCTTGAGTGTATCGAATGTATATCACCAACGGTTGGGAGCTACCCACCGTCTTCCTGAAAAGGGACAACATCGAAACAGATTAAAGAATGAAATGGATTTTCTCTAGATAGGTGATTATACACCCTAATGGGAGCGACCCACATAGCCATGCTGCCTGCCCGATTTTTGTCATTTACCGGTTGTGAGGCTTGAGGCCAGAATTTACTCTGAAAGATCTGATCGCCATTCACTTTGAGTGCCACATCGTCAAATCCGCTAGATATCTCTAATTGACGTCCATAAAAAATACTCTAGTTGGGAGCTAACCAACTATGGCACATTTGAAGAAATCAACGTATGCAATCCTTTTGGAAATACCCTGTCAGACATCCATCCATACAAGTCATCCAGGAACAGGATGAACCGAAGGTACCCTCCTACTACATCTCATATAAGAATCACCCCATGGATCAGTAGCAAGAAGTCCTTGAAACCCGTAGATTCCAATCACGACAGAACCACAGTTTATCTCTAGCCGCTAAACCAGAGATTTTTAGTAGTTCTTCTGCTGATGAAAATCCACGGTCTTCAATGCTCCATCTCGACCGTCTTCTGATATCTTCACGTATTGGTTGGTCGGAATGGTTTTCGAATAAAAATTCGATCCCGGTCTTTCCGTGCCCATAATCGTATTGGACAGATTTGATAATCGGTGATCTAACTATCAAAATAAACAGTGTTTCAATCATGATAGTCCAATGAGTTCACTGGTTCAGTATTCAGCATCACTTGGCCTTTTAATTTAAAACAAATGTAAATTCAAAACTCTTAATATCGATATTAAAAGTCTAGTTTTCTCGCTTCTTATTTAACATAAGTTTATTCTTTAAACAAAACCATCTTTATACTTAGGATAACCATATATCATATTTGGTCTCCTATTTCTAACTTTCAAAACATTAGCCACATTATTATATAGTATTTGGAAATCACTTCAACTTATTTCTCGTATAATAACATTACGTTTCTATTTCATTATTTGAAAACAATAACCAACGCTAATAATTTTTTTATAGAATAAACTCGACTTTACGTCTCCTTTCTAACTCGAACATACCGTTACACAACCCCTTTTTATTTCCCTTTTCACTTTGGAATTCTCACTATATATTTTCCAAATCTTCATTACTAATGTTGCGTTATTATCTCTATATTGAAATAATAAACTTTACTAATCTCTTTTACCAATAAAACTTATATCGTCCTCAGATAATCCCGAAGTCGTTCAAGTTGGGGTATTTTAGTTACCTCTCAGACCTTGATCAACAACATTCATACCTTAAGATAAATATAAGTTGTAATCCAAAACCAATATTTCATTCTAATATCAAGTCAAATTCCATTAACTATTATATTCAAAAATACGATTTCAAAACCCTTCTTATTATTTTGAAATTTCTCTTTCTCGGATATAACCATCTTTCTTAATTCAATAATTAGCACTTCTTTATAAAACACCACTTTTTAACCTTTTCCCTTTCTAAACATTTCATTAAAAAAATAGATTTGGTTATATTACCTTATGACCCCCCCTTCTTTATCCAATTTCACTTCTTCAAATCTCTTTTCAATTTTATTCATCATTTCCTGCTTGGAATCCTTATTTCAATTCCAATTGTACTTAATCCCATCTTCTTAAGTAACGTTAATTTAGAATTGACGATATAACACCTCAAACCCCTTTTTATAACTTTGGTTTATTATAAAACCCTTTTTATTATTTTATTCAAAGTAATATATTTCAAAATCTATATCCAGTTATAAAATAAATTTTATATCTTCAACTCTATCAGTTCAACTGACGGTAAATCGATATAAATAAAACAATTTACTTTTAGGCCATTCACTGCTGATTACTCAACCAATATAGCCCATTGGTTAAAACACAACACATGTTGACTTTTCAGTCAATGATCACTACCAAATCAATAACCCAATCATGACAGTTCATATATGATAATATGAAAATAAATAATATACTTGAGGAATCCAGTTGGATCCCTCCAACTTGTTCTTCCCTGTATACAAAACGGTTGTCACAACCCAGATCATTCAATTCAAACAGATCAAACAATTCAAACCACTAAACACATTTATTTCACAAACGTGACCAACAAGGTAAGTTACCTTTATTTGAACCAATCGTTAGAATAACGATTTGATATTTCACTGAAATTAAATGACGGTTTAATTCCATCAGTTAAATCAGCAAATAAATATATAATTAGCAAACGATCAGCCATTGGAAAACAGAGCACATAAAATAAAAACCCAATTTATATAAAATATAAATGGGAAAACTGAGTGAGTTTAACTCACCTTGATTCGTCCGTCGCTGAAACAGTCCTTTTTAATTAAACTGTTGTTGAATTAAATTAAAAACCCTAGTAGCTGCCAACTCTGTCCAACCCAGTTTCGTATGCTGTGCTCGTTGATACAGTCTGACGCCACTGTATGATAACATTATAGATTTAATATGGTATTTGCTTTTTAATTTATTATTATAAATAACAAAGAATAATTAATAATAATTTATTAACTAAATTTTACTTCGTTAAAACACTTAACCAGGTATTCCTAAATTCAGTTATGCAAGTTCAAAGGATATTATATTAGGCGCGCTTATTATTGTTTCGTTCTATTTTCAGACGTCCATTATGTAAAAACTAATATTTTGAAAACTTAATATAGTTACCAACTACTTGAGCTTAATTTATACACAATCGTATGGGCAAAAATATGAAAAGAGTCAGGCAAATAGAAGTATACCCAGGCAGGCACGCTAACTTAAATCGGCAAATTATAATATATAAGACACACAACTTTTGGTTAGGCATCTTCATGTTTTTCTCAGTCCAACATTAGTGTAAAGATTTGGAACTTTATTTATACTACTGTTAGTCACATTATAGTATAAATATTTATTTAATTAGGCCAAACAAAACATAATTAGGCACTTAACTTTTGGTGGGCACATGCTTTATACTGGCGGTCACTGTATATTTATATTTTTAGGCAAAGTTATAATAACATGGTTAGGCTAATTAATGACGATTTGGCATACCGCATATATACTGTTCATTCTCTTTTACCTGCTCTGTTCTGTTTTGATTCCCGCATGTCTTCACTGCCATCTCCTTCAACGCTGCTTCGTCCAGAAACACAGCCCGCCTCACCAATCTCCACACCTTAATCCCACATTTTTTTAAAATCCACCGCCCCCTTTTACTCACTACCCAGAGCACTGTTCATCGTCACTTTCATTTACGCTGCACATATACGAAACTCATCAGCTAGCTGACGTCGGCCGGCGATGCCCTCCCTCACGAACGCCTACTCCTCCATTTATCCAAAATAAAACTACAGCATATTTCCTCACATCCCCATACAAACGAGACCACCCACTTATTCTCCCCCCTTGCGAACGTGTGTGATCCTTCCCAGGTGCTGGTTGTTTTGTTCTTTTTTATATATATATACTGCTACTGTTTTTATTTCTAGTTAATATGTTGGAAAGAAAGCTTTGGCTTTCATTTGTTTGCTTCAGGAACGAAGAGAGGCCGTATTTATAAAATGTATTGCCTTGGCTAGCAGGTTGGAACCTTGGCCATCAAGGTGTTGTAGGTGACAGCTTAGAATAGGTAGTCTGTTGTTCTGTATTCTCGTTACAGTGTAATATCACTTCAATACATATCACAGGGTAGGACTTTGACGAAGGTAGCTAGAGGATTCACAAACCAGGGTGCACAGTCATGTGCGGTCATGTAGGATAGATAGAAATTCATAGGATTTCATTGTGTTATCTTTTCCATTGCAACATCAACCGTCCCTTCATTAGGCTGTGTATGCAGGTAGGCTTGAGGGAGGGGAAGGTATAACTTAGGAAAGTTTCTAGCGTACAGGGCAGTGTATATGTGTTCTCATTTCAATGTCGCAGTGATTTACGTTTTGATGGGTTCTGACCAGAAGCAACGTTATAAAAGAAATCCAATGACATATATAAGGGATGTTTAGAATTTAATAATATTATCGAAATTTCACCGCGAAGTAATATGCAGAAATCACCACAAACGACTTTCGTTTACTGATTAAAATGCTAATCTTGGTGTAAACAGATATTCCGGATCTAATGGGACAAGTTTCGTCGAATTTCAACTTCGTTTGAAAAAAAATTCCTTTATAAAACCAGAAATAAACACGCGTTTAATTTTTTCACGATTACCAGATAAATCAAATCAACTTGAAACATTGCAATCCTATAATAATTTTTCAATATGAACCCAACGGCACCAGTTTCGTCGCATTCTGAGACTGTTTCCCCGGTAGGCTGTTTTTACGCGCACCGCAATGCCATTCTGAACACCAAATTTGCCGATCTCTAAAAATAACAAACTATATACCTATCCTGGCTCTAATCGACTATACGAACTCAACGGGTCTGGTTTCGTGGCTTAATTCGATCGTCTGCTCAATTTACACTCAAATATCCATTTATTTAATTAATTACGCGCTATAGAATTTAAACGGGCGTTTTTGGCTGCGATGGTCACATACGACATCGGTTTGCCACGCCATTCAACATCGTACAATAATTTAACGATACGGTTCCAATGAAACTAGTTTCATCGAAATCTGAGTCCGTTTGCAAAACGGCTATTTTAACGGCCTATATTTAAATAATGATTTCCACAACGACTATTTCAAATTTTGATTTGGCCATAACCAACAAATTACAACACGAAATCTAGATTTTTCTCTTTCATATGAAAATTATCATCAACACGGTTCCATTGTTTCTCGTTTCACAGAAATCCGACTTATATTGGACTCTGTATATCCAGTTGAAGTTGAAAATTCAATATTACGAACAACAGCACCATTTCGAGCTCGATTTATATTAAATATAAATTTAATGTTCAAATATCGTTTTTACTGATGAATTAAATAATAAATTTAATAATACCCCAAATGTAATATTTAAAACTAATTTAAATATTCAGATTCAAATGGTCGAAAAACACGGGTCGTTACAGTGGTAATTGTCCGGACGTACTTGTTGATCATTGTGTGTGTTTGACATTGGATTTCATCCTGTTTGATTGATAGACGTCATTTTCATGGCGTGGATTGCCTGTGTGGCATGCTGAGATGCAGTAATCAAGGCTTTTGTTGAAAAGTAGAGCCTTGTGGTTGATGATCAAAGCATAGCTTTAATATAGCACTGCTTTGTGTATAATGTTAATTCGCGTGCCTCACACCCCAGTGTAAACTAGAAACGGGAGAGGACCTCAGGGAAGACATGCGTTTCTTTCTAGCTAGAGGTGGTGTCAGCATTTACAAGCCCTGACATTTTATATTTTTACCTATGTAGTGGATGGAAAGTGAGATGTCTCGGATATATCGGTCACTGCGGTGCCGAAGGATTTACGGCCCATAGGGCGGGGAAACGCATTGTTCAGGCATTTTAATCCACTATGTGTGAACTGGCCCTGACGCTCCAAGTGCTCACCTGTGTTTGAGTCCAGAGACATGGTAGGCTAGAGTGTCTCGAAGCGGTAAGGATGATCCCTTTCCTTGGTTCATGATGGAAATCCAACTTCCAGTACGACATAATGCGGTTTTGATTGTAAGCCTATATATGGCGGCATAGTGGCGTGGGACGCCATTGTCGTCTATGATCGATATATTATGGTTGAAATTGTTTTTGAAACATATAAATACTAGTAATAATATCAAATGATTTCGTTTTATTCGTATCAAGCATATTTTGGCCAATATAAGGTAAAACTCTATCCTCTGTTTGCTTTGCATTGTGATGGGACTTGAGTCTTATATTGGCTTCATTTTTCTAAAAATCATTGTGTTGTTTAAAGATTTACTTTATTACATGCACTAGTAATCATTGGAGTAAACTTGTTCCACCTTAGCGGCGTGGTCCTATGATTTGCCTTATTATTAGTGTTTAACCAGTTAAGTTGATTTCTCATACCAGCCCCATGACTGACTCGAAGTTTGTTTCACTTTGCAAACTCGGGTGCCATTATTTCTACACGGGCAACCTTGTATTCAGGTTTTAGCAGACTCATTTTGGATGGCTATGGAGCTGGAGATCGACTTTATCATTTCTATTTTACTGTTTCAGACTTCATTATGTATATTATGTTTGATTCCGCTGCAAACATTGTATATTAAACTAAAACCGTATTCTGTGCTAAGTATGATCCTATTATGCTGTGTAGCTTTGATGTTGTTACTATTTCCAATGTAATTTGATGTACATTATATGGTGTAATTGTATTTCTGTTCTGCTGTTATTTGTTTGTATATTATATTCCACTGATTATCCATGCCACCGTTGTACGGGGGTTCGGGTCATCGCACTATGTGAGCAAACGGATTTGGAATTCGATGAAACAAATTTCGTTGGGTCCGTAATGTTGAGCTGTAGCTGCATTTCCATTTTCATCGAAATTGGATATTGTACGTGATCATAGGAATTTTTAAATAGTAATATAAGTAGCGATAGATTAAAAAAAAATATAAAATTTGAATATAAAATTTATTTCTTCAACCCTATAAGTACCCCCAACATCCTAAAACACTAGACAATTTTTTTCTCTGGTCAAAAAGCGTGGTCGTAATTTTCTTATACCACTAAAGGATTTCGATCCTCATATAATCAAGAGAAAATCAAATAAAAATGTAAAAATTTTAATACAAATATATATGAGATCCTCAAGTATCCCTCTTTAGTTCTATATATCTCTCGTTGGGTTCGAGAGCAATTTTGCTTGTAGGAAAACACCCAACGCGAGCTAGGGTTAGCCAAATGGTGAGGGGGAGTCCTTGATTTGGATTTTCGATATTGATTTTGGATTGTAAAAGGGTTTTGGTACCTCATGATAAAATTTGAGGCGTTTTCACGCACTTTTATGTCGTGCGATTAGTGGGAAGGATGTGTGGGTTGAACGGTGGAAAGAGAATCAGATGCGAGTTTGAGGTTATGAGGAAAATGGGGTTTGTATCTGGCTTGAGGTGGGTAATTAGTACTTGTGTGCAATTTCTTGAGAGGGGCCGTGTTAGAAGTTAACACTGCTCATTGTACAGGACATGGCGATGTTTGAGAACTGCAACAATGAAGAAGAACTTGAGTTTGGAATTTAGGGGTAGGAGGTGTAGAGCGCAGGTAGAGAAGATGTTTGGCATTTCCAGATTGAATTTTTGTGGAGCAAAGTAGGAGAAAATGGAAGTCCTGTGCTCGGTGTAAATGGGGGTGGTAATGGTGAATGCACTGTGAAATGGGGAGGCGTTGAACAATTGAAATCAAAGTGTTGTTATTTGGAAGGAGTTGTCGATACAGGCTAATTCGTGATCTTAGACAAAGGGGATAGGCTTTATTCTATAACCATAAGAAATTATAGGCGATGGTTAGAGAGTAATCCTGACAATTAATTAAGACAAATGACGGCCCCTGATTTGGTATGTAATAACATATAAGTGGGATGATTTTAAGGCTTGGAGAGGAAGTTTGATTGCTTTTCTTTTGAGGAATTTGGTACAAGAGTTTGTTCGATCTTTACTGTAGCCGTCCAACTTTATTTGGCTGTAGAGAAATTCTAACTTCAATTGATGGAGAAGGCATCGTGGATGGTGGTTGTTTTGAGTGCAAGGTTGCGTTCTATGAAGTTGGGTTATTGTTCAAAATCTGGAAGGAGCAAGGATTAGCCCTAATTAATCTGGTAATTTGGCTAACAAGTATAATTAACTGAACTAAAATGTATTAAGAGGTTAATAATATTTTAGTTGATATAATATATGATCAATCTTATCAATTGCATAATTTTTTTGTATATGAATAGAAACGGATGAAACCAGTTACGTTGGATTTGTAGTGACAACATCTACGTTATGAAACTAATGTGGTCGGAAACTGAGCTACTGGAATTTCATAGGAAAAATCTAACGACTGTTTGATTGTAAAACGAGCAAAGGGTTAACTGCGACCAAAGTGAGTAAATCTCACTAACTCTGTACAGTTTATACTTTTATAAATATAATCTAGTATTGATAAATGATGATTGATTGCTGTGTGTTGATTGTTTGGTTCAATTGCTGATTTATTGATTGAAATTATAGATAACAATATATATATATATATATATATATAAATCGTTAATCAAATATTGATTCTGTTTATCAAAATATTTCATATTGAAATGAAATCGATGTTATTTATATTGTCTAACATCTGTGGATGCAGGGAAACAGATTGGAGGGATCCAACTGGATTCCTAAATATTACAATATTGTTTGTTTCATATATTCTGACATATGATGTGATATATAATCTGTGATTGATTATGATGACACTGGTCATGTTATTTAGTATTTTAAATACCATACGAAATAATGGAATGTAAAAAGGAAGTTTTCAAAGTGAATATTGAAAATGAAATATTTATATATAAAATAAATAGGATATTATAAAAGGTAATATTTGGAAAAACAAATATTGGAAAATATAATTAAGGAAATATTTGGAAAATAAATAGAATTTTATAAACGGATTTATATAAAATGAATAGAACTATATAAAAAAATTATATAAAATGAATAGAATTTTATAAAAGATTTATATAGAATAAATAGTATTATATAAAGGGAATTATAAATGAGATTTAAGTGTTAGAAATAAAAAGGAGATTTGTAAGAATAATTCTACAAATAAAAATGTAAATAGAATTTGGGTTTGAGATATTGTTTTTAAATACGAAATCAAACTATTTTGATTATATAAAGAAATATTATTCACATTCTATGTGAAAAATTAGATTAAAGTAAATATTTTGCAAAAAAAATATTATAAAGGAATTTGGGGTTTGAATTAGGAATTTAAATTGAATTACTGAAATTAGATTAGTTGAGTTGGATGGCTTTTTGGGTATCGATCTGATGTTGGTTTCGGCCTTCGGGGTTTATACTTGGGAAGTTTTTCTCTTACTAGTTTACAGTTAGAGACAAATAGAGGTGGGAAGATATTGATGTGTGAACCAGAAATGGAAACGTTTTCCAAAGTTAATAACGTATATTTTCTAATTTTAGAAAATAAGGAATTCATGAATATATGGAAATGATAAACGGGAAATTGGAAATGAAACGATGATTGATTGGTAAGATTTCCATTTGGGAATACGACCGTTGGTTGTACACATGTTTTCCTTTGATAATTAAATCACCGACTATCAAAGATTTTGACCATTTCCATTGTCAATACAGAGAGACCGGGATCAAATATATTATCTGAAAACCACTCCATACGACATTAGCGTTGTGAATCAAATATGATGAAGATAATTGAATACGAAGGTATGCAAGGGTTGTTCAGTAAATCCTAGGTAGAAATTTCCTAAGATGGATTTACAGAATAGTGCCTTCGGGTTGTCCAGTCCTAGGATAACTTGAATGGACGAATGTTTGATAGAGTATATCTGGAAGAACACGTAAGTTGATCGTTTCAAATGTATTTACGTTGGTGGTAGAGGAATTCGTTTCTCTTAGCTTATACCTGTGGTATTTTTGGGGAAACCAATTTGTGATTTGACGGGTATGACGATGTGGCACTCAAAGTAAATGAAGGAATGATCTGTTAAAAGATATGTTATGACCTCAAGCCTCATCAACTGGGAAATGACAGAAATTGGGCAGACAGCATGGCTAAGTGGGTCGCACCCAATAGAGTATATTGCCTTACTTCTTTCAATTCTGTATCTCCCGGGAATGGTTATGTTGGTATACCAACCGCAAGGTGACAATATATTCGGAACATTCAAGCGAAATGAATGGCCGGTCATGTGTGGCCGAGTTACAAGATGTTCTTGTTAAACTCCAATGTATCGCTTCTAGAGTACACTGATCGGAAGGTGGTTTCATACCTTGTCATAGTTGGAATCCATTACCCAATAAAAGCACACGATTTTTGATTATATATTATATATGCAGAGCGTGATATGAAAGCGTTCTACTAGATTGCTATCTACCTGATTTAGACATTATTATAATATCCAAAAATATTGATCTTAAGAAATATTTTGGGTTATCGTAAGGTAAAAACCATATGTATTTATGTGTGGATCGGTCTTACGATTATCATTGCTTTTGTAAAGGATTTTGAAAATTTAAACTAGGTTTTTGGAGTTTACTCACACCAGTCACATGACTGACCCAGAGTTTATTTTGTTTCTTCCCTAAACTCTTAGGTGCCCAATTTTGTATGGGCAGTCAAGTAGTCTGGATTTTACAGATACTTGGAGAGCTGGAGCAGGAGTCTTCGGGATTATATAACTATTATTATTTCCACTAGGTTGTAAGTGTTGTACTATGATAATAGTATTGTATACCGATACTGTTTTATTCCAAAGTTATGTTATATAATATATTTTATTCGTTCCGCTGTGAAATTCGTGTTACTCTGATGTTGTTGTAGTTGTGTTCTTCTTCTATTATAATTTTCTATCTTATCTATTCTCATCCTCTAACTTCTTTCAGTTGACATTCCGGTATTTTCGATTCTTGGGTAGTCGACATGGTGTTGTATGTCGATTATCGAGTTTGCTAATTCCCGGGTCATTACACATACTTTCAGTGGGTTTGAAATTTAACAAGTTAATACATGAATGGAATGTTCTAGTTAGTAATTTGGACTAAAATGTAAATAATTTCAAATTAAGAAATTTTTAAATAAATAAATTTAGAAACCTAAAATTAAGTATACTAATAAGCAAGCTATATATATTAATATTATATTTATCCAAAAATACATAATTAAGGCTAGTTAATAAAATTATTAGGTGAACATTAAGTGTAAGTTTTGATCTTGAAACGTTCTCCGTTACTTACGGATATTAAATAATATAACCTATAATGAATGGAGAATTTAAAGTTGTAACCGTTGTTTAGTGGGAGAAAAATGGGGAAATTAATGATAGTTAATCCAAAATGTTGAAATTAGTATAATTGGGAATTTAAGAGTTGCCATTCCAAATTAGTGAAAATTAATATAATAAACATAAATATAAATATAGAATAAATAATTAAAAGATTTAGACATTAACTGATGTAATGGGAGGTAGTTGCAATATGAAACACCACACCCCCGTTAAGGTCACTCACAAAGGGAATGCCTTAATTTCGGTGGAGCATTATAGGTAAAAGATGCAGATAAATTACAAGACAGACAATTAAAGCAGCGAAAAATAAATAAAACTTTATTTCATTGATAAACAGCTTGTACAAAGATTGCTTTACAATACCAAAGTATCATGTCTTGCTTACAAAAATAAAGAAGCATAAAATGATTTCCCCAAATAAAGCATGAGCCAGCCATATCAGTAGAAGAGAGAGTCCAAGGCAACACATCAAAGAGTCTTCAAGCTTGGAAAGAGTAACGGTCCAAACAAACCTGAGCTATTCCCTCCCTGACTACCTTGGGGGGGGGGGGGGAAACGGTAGAAAAGAGGCGAAAGCAAACTAGGTCAGACATAAAGTCTGGTAAGTCCAGTGATTCTTAGTATTTAAACGAGGAAAAGGGTCATGACATGAATAAACTGAATATAAGACTAAACCATAGTAACAAGATAATATGGGATAAGCATGGGATATGGCAAGATAAACTGAATGTGTCGATGAACTGAATGTACTGATAAACTGAATGCGCTTCTACTCCTTCTCTGCTTCGCAACTACCCTGTTTATACTGATTTTTATATCTCTGCACTACCTAACTGGTGTCCAAACTAGTAATCTATGATCACATGATAACGTGAACCCAATCCCCGTACTTGCGGTTGCCTTCAGGTGTACATCTATTATGGGGATTCCGTTTATTACCTAGATCTAATCTAGGGTTTACTATCGAGTGCTTACTAGATTCAACCAAGGTTTACGCTACCCAGGGCCACTGGGGTTTATGCTACCTATTGAACGCTTCTCGGATTCAGGGTTTACGCGACCTAGGTCCAACTAGGGATTATGCTACCTACGTGTATTAATTTTCCATGTGTCTGTGTCAGTAGGCCCTCTCTTGCGTGTAGATACTCTGTGCTGGCCCCACCATAAGGTGTATCAAGCCTTATGATAGCGACCCGACATGATTCAAGATGCACAGTGTATAACTACTGGTACCCAGTGTCTGCTTTTTCCCACTCCGGAGTACGTGCACGCCCGTAAACCGTCGGAACCTACACTAATGTACCCCATGTCATTATCTTTGAATGATTATAATCAGCCCAGTAATCGTGCTCCACCCTGCCTAGTTTCAGGGTACCATGATACATCTATGTGGGTTACTACTGAAATGGGTCCCCATTACTAGGGTTTCCTACTGGTTAAGTTTATGGGCCTATATTTACTAATATTACCCACCAACCCGATGTGTATTTAAACCTTCCCACCGATTCAAGCATGTTTATTTAATGGTTATGTTCTGTAGGCCTATATTTACTAGTATTACCCACCAACCCGATGTGTACTTAACCTCCTACTCGTCAAGTCGTGTTGGTTGAGTGGTTCTTATTAACTTAACCTTTCTCGCTTACCTTGTTGGATTGGTTAAGTGTGATCTATTAACTTAACCCTGTTCAGTCATCAGGTTATATTGGTTAAGTATTCCCCATTTAACTTAACCCCATTAGCTCATCAAGTTATACTAGTCAAGTGTCATTAATCAATTCAAGTTAACTTAACCCATCCACCCGTCACGTCATGTTGGTTAAGTGTTTCCTTCTGGTGTTGACTTGACCCTACCTCAATTCGTGTTATATTGGTTAAGTGTTTTCCTCTTGTATTACTTAACCCCACCACATGTCATTATATATTTTGGTTAAGTGTTACTTTAGTTAACTTAACCCTATCATCTGCTTAATTAACATGTTACAACGGTTAAGTGTTCTAAATTTACTTAACCTCACCCACTTGTTTAATTAACATGTTGTAACAGTTAAGTGTTCTAATTTTTACTTAACCTCACCCACTTGCCTAGTTAACATGTTATTACGGTTAAGTGTTTCCCTAATTACTTAACCTCGGCATTTCTAGCTTGATTTATTCATGAGCCTTAACTAATTAATTAGTTAAAGCACCAACCACTCACATTAGATAGATATTGTTGTGGTTACTAGATGTGCCGGTCGGTTCCGGGCAGGTTTACACCACAACTCAGTCTAACCTCGGGTCTTTCTGGGCTTGATGCACTAACCACCCACATTAGACAGGTATTGTTGTGGTCACTGGATGTACCGGTCGGTTCCGGGCAGTTTTACACCACAACTCAGTCTAACCTCGGGTTAGGCATATTCATCTTTTACTAAATTTACATATTTACTATTTATGTAAATTTTCCGTAAATCAATTTAGCTTAGATCATATTCATTTGTCATGCAAATTAGCATATTTATATTTTATGCCCAAAACTTGATTTTCCTATAAATCAGCCCAACTTGCAGTTTATACCAATTTAGATTTAATATTTCCCTTTTACAATTCATGTCAAAACTAGATTTAATATTCTAGTTTACCGTTTTTGTCCAAAACTTGGTTTACACGCCAATTACACACTATGTGGCCAATTAAATTTATCAATTTATGCCCAAGTCTAATATGCATGTAAATCATTCACTATTATAGCAAAATTTAGATTATGCCAACATATTTATTACGCCAAACTAACTTAATTAAGCTATGCCCAATCCCCGCATCATAATCGTACGTAAAACATGATTTCACAAGTTTTCTATGTACTCATGAAAATGATACTAATACTATCAAAGCAAGGAATAAGGGATAAGCACGAGAATTGACATAAAAGAATAGCCATGCAAGAAGAACCAAATTCAAAAATAATGGTTCCAGATGGTTGATGTACATAACAGTGAATAGGAATAAACTAGACAAGTTACACCCCAAAAATGGGATCCAACATAATTAAGGGAATATGCATAGGTGATTTGGTCTAACATAATGATATACACGTAAATGTGTACATTTTATCCGCATATTTATCTTATTTTATCTTTTAAATAATTGATATTGTGTATTTATAGCTGTGTTTTCAGATTGTTGACAAGAATCATGGTTTAGAGCATTTGATGAATAAACCATGAAGAATTTGCTGAAAAAGAGTGAAGATAAAATTACTAAAGCTTGAAGAACGGTTGCAAATAGAGTTCAGTTGGGTAGATTTGGCTCACTAAAGACTCATATTGTGTTCACATTGGCTCAATTGCAGACCATTTCACTCATGTAGCGTTCACATTAGCTCCTTTGCAAGGCTTCTCATTCATGCACTGCACGCGTTCACACTGGCTCACTTACAAGGCCTCTTACTCTACAACCCCGTTCACACTAGCTTATGTGTTATTTGGGCTAATTCTTTAGTCCCACATTGTGGAATTTGCCAAGTAGCCTTTGTCATATCAGCTATAAATACACTTTATCTCATTCATTGTAAAACACATTCAGTTTTATTCTGTAATCCTTTTCCTGGAATAAAACTCTTCTTTCTCTCTTCTATTTAGTTTTTATTGCATTTTATTTATGTCGTTTATTTTCTTTTTATTTTCTTTTCTTTTAACTATGTCTAGCTAATCCTCTTTAATTAGGGGGTGATGACGCTAATAGTTATGATTCGATATGAATCACATAGCCAAAGGATGCGGAATTCATGTATGTAGATCTAGATTTGAACTAAGGGTTAGATCTGAACCTTCATACCCTGTGTCGTTTAAGAGCTATGCTCCTTCACAGGGTATATTTGTGTTCGGTCTAACAATTATCAGATTTAGATCTAATTTTAGGGTTTTAAAAATTAATTAGTGAATCTGTCCTGATTGTCTATGGTTGTAGAGCTGAGCTCCTGCATAGGCTATGCTTGTCGTTATTTACATATTTGTTTCTAAAAACCTATAATCGTTGATTCATGTTTGTGACAGAAACATGTATTAGATCTGGTTAATCTTTTGGCTATTGATGATTATGAATCTGATCTATGTCATTATCCCCTAATTGCTTTCACTTATTGTTAAAACTATCTTTTATTTAATTTCTGCTATTTTCTTTGTTTTTCAACCAATCAAAAGTTAGGGATAACTTGATTGGATTTATTAATAAAATATTTTGGTCCCAGAGTTCGACACCCTCTACAACAATCCTTGTTGTTTAGGAAAGCCGAACGGATTTTACTGTTGTTTACAATTGTATAATTTGTTCGCAAACAAATTTTGGCGCCGTTGCCGGGGACCAAAATAATTTTTATTAATAATCCTTCGGGTTAAAGTTTTTTTTTATATATTTTTTTCTTTAGTTTTCCTTCAAAAAAAAATTAAAAAAAACACAAAAATATTTTTATTTTATTTTGTTCCCTTTTGTTTTCTAGCATAGATAAAAAAAAACTTGTTAGTGGATTTAGTATTTGATCTGTGATACGTAATCTACTACACAAGGAAAAAAAACAAACAAATAAATATCTTTGCAATTTTTGTCATTGTTGGGTCTTTCCTTTTTTGTGTGTTTACTGCCGTTCTGTTTCCAATTTCTTTCCTATACTTTTTTTTTACAATTTCTTTTTTAAATAAAAAAAAAATCCTTTTTGGCAATTTTCTCTTCTGCTTTTTACCGATTCTCTCAATAGCAGGCCTTCCCTTAAACTTGCTCCAGCAAACAAATTGTGCCGTCCACACCACCTTTCCGCAATAACCAGCTTCTACAAACATACACCTTCCTCTTATCACACCACTTAGCAATCCTTTGCTTCCCATCCCGTCCATCCTACAGAACACGCCCTTCATCAAACCTCCAGTATCCCGTCCATACCCAAATCGCAGTCAACCTTCCCTTTCACACCAGTCACACAACCTTCTCTTCACAAAATTCTCCGCAAAACAATCACCATCCACAATTTTCGAACATCAATTTCGTTAAATCGAAAACCCCTTCAAACCGCTCACCACCCAGATTCGAAAAATAACCCTCACAAACCAACCCCACTTCCTCAAGCTTTGCCATCTTCATCACCACCGACAAGAACTACTTTCCACCATACACATCTTTCACCAATCATTCACCGAACTCTACCATTACACAATTAAACCCGCCCCACAAAGCTACAACACCTTCCCTCTTCATCTTCCAGACCATAACACGCCGCACTTCAAAATTTCACCACCTCCAAAATCAGTACAGCAAATCCAACACCCAACTCGCGATAACCCCAATTCGAGATCCAACAATAACACAGATCGAAATCGAAACTAACCCCTAATTCACCAATCCTTCCGACTCTGAATCCTCGAGAGCCCAAATCGCGACTTCTACCTCCGCCATCTCCTCTAATCGGATCCACCAACGGTTTGCAAATTCTTTCTCCACCAAGAGCTAATTTTGCGAACCCAAAAAGTAAAAGAACCAGTTTTTATTTTTTCTTTCTTTTTCTTCTATCCTTTTGGTCTGGTGAATGCAGTATATAACATGTTAAAGAGGTTCGGGTTTTGAATGAACTAAACCGATTTAAGGCATGCTCGAATTACTGATTGGGTTGTAATATTTTCTTTGAGGCGGTCTCAAAGTAGGGATACACATTTTTGGGCTATTGGGCCGGATCGTGTAATAATTGTAAAAAAAAAATATCAGTTGCTTATTTTTATTTTTGGGGTAAGTCTCTTTGTGGTCGGTTTTTAACAACCTAATCCGTTGTATTTTGTTTCTTTTAGGGGGAACCGTGTTGGTAAGGCTCTTGGTTTAGTTTAGGTTCGACAGCTTTGTTGTGAAGTGTTTTATTTTGCTTTTGTTTTCTATCTTCACATTTTTTTCCCTTCTCTCCCTTTCCGATTTAAATCTAATTTGTTTGCATTTATTTTCATTTCCCCTTTCAAAAAAAAGGTTTGAGGAAAATTTTAAATATAGGTACGGTGGAAATTAGAAAAAGGCCTTAAAAGGAAGCGGTTGCACACCAAGTGGGGTGTGAACGCGCTAGCGCTTCTCAATTGCACTGGACGGACTGCCGATCAAGGTGAGTATTTTCTAACTCTACAGGGACCGCTGCTGCAAATAAAAATATATATATAGACATTGCTTGTAAAAATCTTCTGCAGGGCATCGACTTGCTTATAAAAAAAATTGTTTTATTTATTTATTTCTGCAATTGACTGTTCTGTGACTGTCCTGAGACTGTTCGTTCTGTGACTGATTAAAAAAAAATTGCATTCGTCTTAGTTTTGTTTTTATTTTCTAAGGAATATATTGATAATTTGGTTTAGTTCTAACGGATTATTTCTCGGTGTCTAGACTACGGCAGAGTAATAACTGTTTATAAATATTACGGTGATTCGTAAATATTATATCGGTTGTTCCTCTGAAGGTACTTAAACCTTCGGCTACATTGCTAGGGTGATTCCTGGTGCACCAATAACTCCTGTCCGTTAACTGGCTGAGAAGTCTTTTGTTGAAATAAATCAAACCGTCATTATATAATTCTAGAAATTGTAAATTGCATTAGGTTCATTTAAAAAAAAAAAAACTTTTGTGTCTAATTCTGTTTCTCTAAAAAAAAAAATCAAAACAATTCTCGTTTTGTAAAAAAAATTTCGCTTCTCAAATTTGTTTTTTCTCGTCTTCCCTTATTCTTCTCGCTAGTGCATGCGTCATTGGACTCGTGATCCTTCAGACAATCGTTTAGTTCGAACAAACATTTCTTTAACCATGGCCGAAGAAAATCCCCCTCGATCTCTTATGGATAGATACTTCCCCGATCGGGTTTCTATTCCTTCTTGCATCATATTGCCCGCCCCAACAGGTAACCACTTTGAAATTCATTCGAATCACATAAATACTCTTCCAAAGTTCGGCAATTTAGAATGTGATGATCCGTATATTTTCTTGACCAAATTTGAACAAGTTTGTGCAACCATGAAATTTCAACAATTAAGTGACGATGGAATCAAACTTAGGTTAATTCCATTTGCACTTACCGATTATGCTGAGAAATGGTTTGTATAGCTTGCCTTCAAATACGATTGGAACTTGGGGTGAATTTGTAAACATTTTTCTAAAGAAATTTTACCCTCTGGAAAAAACATCTAAAATTCGAAATGAAATCATCAATTTTCGTCAATTTGGGGGTGAATCTTTTGCAAAATATTTTGAAAGATTTAAAGAGCTTCTAGTCAAATGTCCACACCATAATTTCGAAAAATGGACTCTTTGTCAAATTTTATACGATGGACTTGAAAATAACTCTCGAACCATCTCGAATCAATGTGCCAAGGAAATTTTCTAGCCCAAGATCACAATGTCGCTTGGCAGTTTCTCGAAAATTTGGCCAAAAAATCAGCTCAGTGGGAAAGATCTAATGAGAAATCGATTTATTCCCGATCTAACGCTCATTCGGTAGGATCATCAGTAGCCTTAGAAGCAAAAATAGATGCGATGATATCCAAATTTGATAATGTCCTTTCATCAACGCAAATAAATCAAGCTCAAGCGTCTCAGACCTCATGTTACAAATGTAACGATCCTAACCACATAGCCGATCAATGCCCACATTCATTGGAACAACTCAACGCATTTAACAAAGCTAGGAACGACCCATTCTCCCCAACATACAATCCAGGTTGGAGAGACCATCCTAACTTCTCTTGGACCAAAAACACTGCAAATCTGAGTGCGGTTCGACCTCCTTTTCAATCATTTTCGAATAATCCTTCGAAACCTCCCTTTCAACAAATTCAATTCCAACATCATGTGCCACCTTCTCAAAACCAAACGCAACAATCTTTTGTTCCCCAAGACGATAAAAGATTGACATCACTGGAGAAAACTCTCGAAGAATTGACTAAAGCGACGACTCAAAATCTCCAATCAAATACCAATCTTCAAAATTTGTTGACTTTACACATGCAAAACACGAGTCAATTGATCGCTAAACTTGAAATGCAAATGAGTCAGTTAGCTACTTCGGTGGGCGAACGGGAAAGAGGCACTTTCCCGAGTCAACCCATTCCAAACCCCAACCGTCAAAATCCTAACTCCAACCAAATTCACATCATTCAAGATTCAAACGTTAGTCACTTGAATGCGGTCACGACTCTTAGATCCGGCAAAAAGATTGACAACCATGTGGTCAACCCAAATGCTTTACCGGACGATCTTCCAAACCCTATCGAAAATTCGACCAACTCAGATCAAAACATTGAGCCAATTTCTGACAAGGACCATCCTCAAACTCAAGTAGCCCAACCTACTGAGTTGTCTGCTCCATTTCCTCATAGACTCCGACCTAGGAAAAAGACGGATCAGCTAGAAAAAATCCTTGAAATATTTAAGCAAGTTAAAGTGAACATTCCTCTTTTAGATATTATACAACAAGTTCCACAATACGCAAAATTTCTAAAAGATATGTGCACTCAAAAACGTCATACACATGTACCTAAGAAAGTGTTTCTAGCGGCAACTCTAAGTGAAGTCTTGTCCCAATCGATGCCAGTAAAATACAAAGATCCTGGCTGCCCCACAATATCATGTACTATTGGGGACAAGAGAATCGATAGTTGCCTGCTAGACTTAGGCGCTAGTGTTAACTTGCTTCCATATTCCGTCTATCGCCAATTAGGGCTAGGAGAATTGAAACCCACCAAGGTTACCCTTCAGCTTGCTGACCGATCAATTAAGAAACCTGTGGGAGAAATCGAGGATGTGTTGATCAAAATTGGCGAATTCATCTTTCCAGTTGATTTCATTGTCTTAGAAACTCAACAGGTTAGCAATCCTGCAAACCAGATCCCTTTGATTCTAGGACGACCCTTCTTAGCAACCTCTAATGCGCTTATCAACTGTAGAAATGGGTCTATGAAACTTTCTTTCGGTAACATGATTGTCGAGCTAAACATCTTTAGAACCGAAAACTCTCCTAACTCGTATGTGGATCAATTTTCTGAAATCCATGCTGTCAACGATAATGAATATGAGCTCGACCATTTGAATAACGAAATTGAATCAAATTACGAAACTATGTTTCAAGATACTCCCGAAAATGTCACTAATTCAATTCCTGTTGAGCCGCTCATAATTGAGCCTATTCCTCAACCAATTTCTTCGGTTGAGTCGCCCCCAAAATCTGAACTCAAAGTGTTGCCCAGTCATCTTAAGTACGCTTACTTAGGAGACAATGAAACTTTTCCTGTCATCATCGCTTCTGACCTTACTTTAGAGCAGGAACAATTGCTCCTTCCTATACTTAAGAAATATAAGGAGGCAATTGGTTGGTCCATGGCTGATATTAAAGGGATTAGTTCTTCGATAGTCCAACATCGAATCCACCTTATAGATGATGCCAAACCCACTCGGGATCCCCAGCGTCGACTAAACCCTATCATGAAAGAAGCAGTTCGTGCTGAAATCCTTAAATGCCTTGACAATGGAATCATCTACCCGATTTCCGATAGTCAATGGGTTAGTCCGATTCATGTCGTACCTAAGAAATCAAGGATTACCGTGATCCAAAATGAAGCTAACGAGCTTATCCCAACCCACACCCAGACCGGTTGGCGTGTTTGCAATGACTAGAGGAAACTTAATGCTGCAACACGTAAGGATCATTTCCCTCTGCCATTTATCGATCAAATGTTAGAACGACTAGCCGGTCACGAGTACTATTGTTTCCTTGACGGGTACTCGGGATATAATCAAATCCCTATCGCTCCTGAGGACCAAGAGAAAACCACTTTCACGTGTCCATTTGGTACATTTGCGTACCGACATATGCCTTTTGGTCTCTGTAATGCACCTGCAACCTTTCAGAGGTGCATGATTAGCATTTTTTCTGATATGATCGAGCGATTTTTAGAAGTGTTCATGGATGATTTTTCCATCTTTGGGGATTCCTACACTGAGTGTTTACATTATCTTGATCTTGTCCTTAATCGTTGTAAAGATAAACACTTAACGCTTAATTGGGAAAAGTGTCACTTCATGGTCAAACATGGCATTGTTCTAGGACACGTCATCTCTAATAAAGGAATTGAAGTAGACAAAGCTAAAATTGAGGTTATCTCAAATCTTCCCATTCCCAAATCCGTTAAGGACATCCAATCCTTTTTAGGTCATGCTGGTTTTTACCGTCGCTTTATAAAAGATTTTAGCAAAATCACTCGACCTTTGACCAATCTTCTTGGTAAGGATGTTCCTTTCGATTTCAATTCTGATTGCATTTCATCTTTTGAGCATCTTAAAAATGAACTTGTCTCTGCTCCGATCATCTGCTCTCCTAATTGGAAGCTGCCTTTTGAAATCATGTGTGACGCCTCGAATTTCATTGTTGGCGCTGTCCTAGGACAGCGCATCGATAAGATTCTTCACGTCATTTACTATGCGAGTAAGACTTTGAACGATGCCCAAATTAATTATACAACCACTGAAAAAGAACTTTTGGCAGTTGTTTTCGCTCTAGAAAAATTCAGGCCTTATCTAGTTGGCTCACACATCACGGTTTATACTGATCATTCCGCACTCAGGTATCTTTTCTCTAAAAAGGATGCTAAGGCCCGTCTCATTCGTTGGATCCTTCTACTTCAAGAATTTGACCTTACCATTAAGGATAAAAAAGGATCTGACAATGTTATTGCAGACCACTTGTCTCGTCTTCCAAATGCCCCGTCTTCTTCTCTTCCGATCAACGAGAATTTCCCTGATGAACAGCTGTTTTCTCTATCTACTGATCCTTGGTTTGCTGACATTGTCAACTATTAGCCACTAAGCAGACCCCTTCTTTTTGGTCTAAGCAGGATAAACACAAATTCTTTTCCTAAGTGAAACATTTTTATTGGGACGACCCCTATCTTTTCAAGTATTGTCCCGACCAAATCATTCGAAGATGTGTTCCTGACACTGAAATTCACAGTGTCCTCTCTTTCTGTCATGACCAAGCATGCGGTGGTCACTTCGGTCCCAAAAAGACAGCCGAAAAGGTTCTCCAATCGGGTTTCTACTGGCCCACCCTTTTCAAAGACGCATACGAATTTTGCAAAACTTGTGATCGATGTCAATTCTTAGGGAAAATTTCTAAACGGAATATGATGCCCCTAAACCCCATTCTAGAGGTCGAAATTTTTGATGTATGGGGTATAGACTTCATGGACCTTTCCCTAATTCTTTTGGGAACATTTACATTCTCTTGGCTGTTGACTATGTTTCTAAATGGGTCGAAGCTATTCCATGCAAAACGAACGAAAATAAGGTTGTTGTTCGCTTCTTAAAAGAAAACATCTTTTCTAGGTTTGGCACACCTCTCACAATAATCAGCGACAACGGGACACATTTCTGTAATCGTTCTTTTGAAGCCCTCATGAGAAAGTATTCGATAACCCATAAGTTATCCACTCCTTACCATCCTCAAACTTGTGGGCAGGTTGAAGTATTGAATAGGCAGATTAAACAAATCCTTGAGAAAACTGTGAATCGAAATCGTAAAGATTGGTCCCAAAATTTAACCGACACTCTTTGGGCTTACCGCACTGCTTTTAAAACAAACTTATGTATGTCCCCTTATCGGTTGATTTTTGGTAAACCATGTCACTTGCCAGATGAACTAGAACATAGGGCGTTATGGGCAATAAAAACTTTGAATCTTGATTTAGAGCAAGCAGGTGAACATAGGAAGCCTCAACTTAATGAACTTGATGAAATTCGAAATGATGCCTATGAAAATGAACGAATTTACAAGGACAGAACAAAAGTTTTTCATGATAAATCAATTTTACGTAAAACTTTCATGCCAGGTCAAAAAGTTCTGTTGTATGACTCAAAACTGCATCTGTTTCCGGGTAAGCTAAAATCTAGATGGACAGGACCTTACACTGTACGGACTGTTTTTCCGTATGGTGCGGTAGAGATTGAGAATCCAACTGATGGATCATCCTTTAAGGTCAATGGTCAACGCCTTAAACCTTATTTGAAACCAATACCCAACCAAGAGGAAGAGCTCATGGTCCTCCATGAGCCACATTACATTCGGTAAGACGCACTAACCCTCTTTTGTACATATGTAAATAGTCTCTTATTTTATTTTTCCTTTCACTAAGATATGTCTGATTAACGACTATGAGGACACAGTCACACTCAAGTGTGGGGGGAATTTACATTACATCAGCAATCAAATTTTATGAAGTAGCTCATTCATTGAACAAGGATTAACTGAAATTCATAAATAACACCTTGGTTCTTGTTTGATAAGTTGAATTGTTGGGTGATGGGAATGAACATTATTTATTCATTAAATCGTAATGTGTCTTTTTAAGATGCTAGCTTGAGACTGTGCAGACGTTAGTCGTGTTCTGGAGTAAGCGTGTCAACCCTTGTTATACGTTTTAGAATGTGCAAGCAAAAATAATCAAAAAAAAATCAAGAAATAAAAATGATTTTGCACCTACATTTGTTGGATTGTCTGAGTTCGTTTTCATGCATAATATTTTCTTTTCCACTCAAATTTTCAAAATCGTAAGTTCTAAAATCCACATGGCCCAGTTAAGGAGAAATGACTCATTGTAGCGTTCTTCTTCGATACCCCACATTATTCAAACCCAAGTTTTAGTCGATTTACATCCATGTTTCGACAAGTTTATCTTATATTGGTATACTCAAGAACCTTTGTTTAAAGGTCAAAAACGTCACTTTTATACCAATATTACACCACCCACTCCGTACTTGTTTTAAGGTAGGATAACCATATACCACATCTTATTTTATATGGGTTATATATCTTATGAAACTTTGCTTATCATTCCTTTCAGCTTTTTGTATAACATCAATCCAGACTTGTGTGTTGAATTAAGGTTATAGAAGTAGAGTAACTAGGGCACAAAACTTTCCTTTCATGAAATGTTGGTAGTAGAGGAGGAATCAAATGAAATCATGTACGTCATCATTCCATATCCATTCATCATGCAAAAGAAAAAGAAAAAGAAAAAAAAAGAAAAAAAAGAATAGAAAAAAAATGAAATAAAGAGAGAGTCTCTCTGAATAAAATAGTCTTCATCATTCCTGACTATGAAGCATCCATTTCCATTCCATCCACATCCATCATACCGTATTTAGAAGCGAGGATTGTAGTTGAGGAGGTGAAAGGAAACAAAATGTCCATATGTGCCTTAGTATTACTTTATCTTTTGTAGCTTGAAATTCAACTAATACACTTGCCCTCTTATCTGGAATATTTATAGAACTTACTAAATTTTCCTTCATCTATGCATAACTCATATCCAATACATTACAGTTACACTGGTGCAAAATTATTCAAAAAAAAAAAAGAAAGAAAGGTTGAATAAATGATTGGGTGCACATTGTCGATGTGTAGAACTTTGGTTGATACCACGCTCTTAACCTTCAAGACAATTACAAAGTTATCAAGGAATTACGATTCAGCTTGAAAAATTTTGTTCATTTTCGCACTAATTATGGGATGGACAAATTGGGGCTAAACCGCTATTATTGAAGTTAGGTGAAATCCTTGGAATGTGAAAGACCTTAAATATATTGTTTGATTAATCCGTGTACATAAGACGCTTTGGATTTTGTGGGTAGTATCCACTGAAAACCCTCACGAGACAACACTCGTCCTACTGGGGACACCCAGAGGTTTAACGGCTTGTTGCATACGCTAAATGCAATCGTGTTTCCTACGAAAGTGTGACATATCTTAGTTTAGTTTATTTGAGGACGAATAAAAAGATAAGTGTGGGGGTATTTGATATACATGTAAATGTGTATATTTTATCTGCATATTTATCTTATTTTATCTTTTAAATAATTGATATTGTGTATTTATAGCTGTGTTTTCAGATTGTTGACAAGAATCATTGTTTAGAGCATTTGATGAATAGAGCATGAAGAATTTGCTGAAAAAGAGTGAAGTTAAAATTACTAAAGCTTGAAGAACGGTTGCAAATAGAGTTCAGTTGGGTAGATTTGGCTCACTAAAGACTCATATTGTGTTCACATTGGCTCAATTGCAGACCATTTCACTCATGTAGCGTTCACATTAGCTCCTTTGCAAGGCTTCTCATTCATGCACTGCACGCGTTCACACTGGCTCACTTACAAGGCCTCTTACTCTACAACCCCGTTCACACTAGCTTATGTGTTATTTGGGCTAATTCTTTAGTCCCACATTGTGGAATTTGCCAAGTAGCCTTTGTCATATCAGCTATAAATACACTTTATCTCATTCATTGTAAAACACATTCAGTTTTATTCTGTAATCCTTTTCTTGGAATAAAACTCTTCTTTCTCTCTTCTATTTAGTTTTTATTGCATTTTATTTATGTCGTTTATTTTCTTTTTATTTTCTTTTCTTTTAACTATGTCTAGCTAATCCTCTTTAATTAGGGGGTGATGACGCTAATAGTTATGATTCGATATGAATCACATAGCCAAAGGATGCGGAATTCATGTATGTAGATCTAGATTTGAACTAAGGGTTAGATCTGAACCTTCATACCCTGTGTCGTTTAAGAGCTATGCTCCTTCACAGGGTATATTTGTGTTCGGTCTAACAATTATCAGATTTAGATCTAATTTTAGGGTTTTAAAAATTAATTAGTGAATCTGTCCTGATAGTCTATGGTTGTAGAGCTGAGCTCCTGCATAGGCTATGCTTGTCGTTATTTACATATTTGTTTCTAAAAACCTATAATCGTTGATTCATGTTTGTGACAGAAACATGTATTAGATCTGGTTAATCTTTTGGCTATTGATGATTATGAATCTGATCTATGTCATTATCCCCTAATTGCTTTCACTTATTGTTAAAACTATCTTTTATTTAATTTCTGCTATTTTCTTTGTTTTTCAACCAATCAAAAGTTAGGGATAACTTGATTGGATTTATTAATAAAATAATTTGGTCCCAGAGTTCGACACCCTCTACAACAATCCTTGTTGTTTAGGAAAGCCGAACGGATTTTACAGTTGTTTACAATTGTATAATTTGTTCGCAAACACATAATGCCAGTTCGAAGTACAACCTAATAGGTTAATTGGAATAGGCATAAGTCACTGACTACAATAGTTATACGCAATTGGACACAATAGTCATGGGCGACAAATCACAATAGTTTCTTAATCAATGTCATAGGCAATAGTCTCATAGTCATGAATCATATGCAATAGTCTCAAAATTATGAATCATAGTCATAGCCATAGGCAACAATCTTATAGTAATAGTCATATGTAATAGTCTCTTTGTCATGAATCATAGCCATATGCGATAGTTTCATGGGCAACAGTTTCATAGTCATCGTCTTAGGAAAAAGTCCCATAATCATAGTCATTGGCAATTAGCCACAATAAGTTCTAGGCCACAATCGAGAATCAGATCCAAAGGCATAAATAACGTTAGATTTGACATAAGCACGAATCAAAGATAATTAACTTGCAAATTGGTATAGTTCTATGTTTTGATTCATTACATTCACAATTCCAATTACACGTTCAAATCTAAGGAATAACCGAACTTACCGTGATCGGTCTAGAAAAGGCGATTTGCTATGATTCGAGTGACGTTGCTTGAAGTTGAATGCCTATGGTCCAACTTGAAGCTTTATCTTGATTTGAATCTCCAATTTGAAGAAGAACCATAACTTGTTTTAATGGAGAATAAGATTTATTTTAATTAGGATTGAGGCAGAGTATAGGCGTAATGAAGTTGTGTGGAGAAAGTGAAGTTTGGGGGAGTTTATATAGCGTAGAACTCATGAATTTGGTCTAGAAATCAGCCCGGATACACAAAAATGAATTCTGCCTCGGATCTGGAAAAACAGGGCAGGTCGACCCCTAGGTCGACCTATAGGGGGGGAGGTCGACCTAGGTCCTGGGCGGGAAATTTCCCGCCCAGCCCGCTTCTGGGTTCTGTTTTGAATTTTGAATTCAGTTTCGAGCTATTTTTAAATTTGAGCTGAAACTTCTGAAGGCCATAACTTCTTCATACGAAGTCCGATTCATGCAAACTCGGACTCTATCTCAAGCAGAATTCCGAGACGAACGCAATGGCATAACCTGTTTCCCTTAATTCTTCTTTAAAAATTAAGTATACTTTTATTTGTTACATTAACGTTTATAGAAAATACGGGGTGTTACACAATAACTACATAGTAATAATAAACTAAAAAGCGACTGACATAAATGGTATTTATTTGAATGTCGATTGCCTCAGGAAAAGTAACCCTTATGGTCATTAATGGCATGTCACAGTTATGGTAATTAACCGAGGAATCGGGTAGTAACTACCGAAGGATTAATATTAAATCCAGTAATTAATCTTAGAATTATGAACCTTATATTAAGTCAATAGATCTTGTCTTATCTCTAATTTAACCCTAGGAATAATATTTCTAATTAATATAAGAATTGGTCTAAATAGGCTAATGATGCATGATCAGTTGTGTTATTCAACAGAAACCTGCTTTCTCCAAAAGTTGGATATACGTACCACTGATGTGAGATATCATAAACCATATGCACCCGTGAAAATAATTATTATCGTAACACGGAACATTCTTAAAGGTTTACTTCAAATGTTGAGGTCTTAAGTGGCTGCAAGGCCCGCCTCCCTTCTGAAAGAAGAAACCTAATGGACAACTTAAGTCGTAACATACTTTGGAATTTTGGTCTTAAGTAGTTAGATCTGCCTATTAGGGTAGTAATTGATTGGATTCACCCTTTCTTTTCAAGTTAAGCATAAAATGATAGGGTTGGCCATTGTTAGGTTTTGAACAATCAGATAACTCACCTTTTTCCAATAAGGAGTATCAAATAGCTAATTGGGTACGTAATCGGTACTATTTGGGAGGGGCCTGCTTCTTCTAAGTAGTAAGTGACTAGGATAAAGTCTATGTTGGGATATGGTATGAAATGACCACAATGGAGTTTCCATAGATCTGCCTATCGTGTAAGAAGTATTAAGTGGCTCAATGGATTATCTAATAGGATCAGCTGGTGGAAATGATGGTTATTCGTTTACCTATCCTATAGGTAATAAGTCATTGCTTACAATTTCTCGGCCCATGGAGGATTGGGATATGCACGGATGACGGAATTCTTAAATTATTGGTTAAGGGATTTAGTAGTTAGTATCCTCTAGTTTATAATAGCGTATCGCTAAACCACCTAAAGGTCTTAAGTGAACATAGGAATTTGCCTTTTATATTATGTTTTGAGTGAGGTCATAAGTAGCTGCAAAACGTACCTCTTTTGGTTTAGTGGCCTATAAGTGGTTAAAAAGTCTGCCTCTTAGTTATGGGTTATAGTTAGGTTTAAAGGCTTTATATTTACATAAAATTTCTCACTCAGTATATAATGATAACCAATTTTTGTGAAGTACTATCATGGTTCTGGTAGTTAATAACTGTGAGTAACTTTGCAAGATTAGGCTATAATTATTAACCTTGTTGGACATATGTTTTTGGGTAAAACAAAATGGAACACATTTGTGCATTGAATACAATATTTTTAAATTTTCACCTCACTAGTACTTGTTGTTTTGACCCTCTCCTCATAACTACTCTCAGGTTTTCTTACAGAAAGCAAGTCTTTGGAAGTGTTCATACCTAATTTTCCATTCTAATTCGCTCATGCTCGGTATTGATGTGGAAATTCATTATTAAGGTAGTTCTCATGGTCAATACTGGTTATCCTACCTTATTTCCGCTGTGAGTTTAGTTTTACTATACTATGATTATGCTTATGCTCATTATTTGTAGCACAAATTTACACGATCCGTACTTGGATGAGTTTAAGTTTCATTTTTGTCGATAATCGAGCTCAAAAAAGTGCAGGTTGTTACATTTGGTATCAGAGCTTAGGTTTAGACGATCATAGGAAATAATGATTAGGATTTAGTCAGAGAACATATTTGAGGTTTCTTTTTTATTTTTCTTTGGATCATTTTGTGCTTGGCTCTAAAAAATTCGACGATGAAATAGTTGTGATCCTAAATAGTAGAAACGGATTTACGCGATTATGAGTTGAAAATATTTTGAAGTTTGAGTTTCTTTCCACCCGCGAGTTACCGCACAATGCACTTAGCGATTGTGAAGAGCAATAGGATGACATATAGTGAATCCCGCGGAATTGAGATTTATGACTAGATGAAAAGCTAGTTTTACTTGAGATTGTAGAATTTTGTTTATTTTGGTTTGGAAGTTCTAGTCCCAATCCTTTTCTTGGTTTTAAGTTAAACAGGGAATTCATGTTTGTATGTCATATTAGTCCGGAGACACATTAATGAGGTATAATCACTCGATACTTTTGACATGGAAAACCAAATATTCTTCTATTGGAAATAATTTGTTTGAATTTCTTGGTCTTATTGTCAAGAGAAATTTTAATTTTTAAATTTATTTTGGACATAAAGGGGTTTCGAAGATTTTAAATTATTTTTTCTAGTATACAAAAAGTTGGATTTCGAAAAAGGTTTTCAGATTTTTTTTCTCTCGAATGGACTAAAGAAAAATTCTGTTTAGCTTGGGGTATTTTACTTTTTGAATCGTTGGTTGACCCATTAGCTAGACAAAGGGATAATTTCGTATAAATCGAATATGAATTATTAGCTAAACTATTTTCTGGTATTCTTAAGATTTTGTGGTCTCGACCTTGGATGATACAATTTTAAATCATTGAAGGATGGTTCATAATTTGATAGTGGTCTATAATAACACCGCAATGAGACCAAGTTTTTTCAGATCACGTCAAATCTTATGGGATGATGTAGAATGATTGATATTTTAATCCCGCCATAATAAGGTTTAGTTTCAATTTACGTCCTTAGGTCGTTCAACAGTTAACCGTCTAAAGTTAAACCTAGGGTGGTCAACTAGTCAATGAGTTTTAGTACAACTTGAACTTAGGGCTCAACCATAAAAGTTGAGTCCAAATTCCCATCCTGAAAGTTCTTTTCTTGGTCTTTCCTTCATCATCTAGCTGAACCATATTTTTATTTTTCTCTCTCATTTTTGTAGCTACCTCGTCTATTTTTCCTTACTGGTTTGCACATTAGATCTCGCTTTATTATTACTCCAAAATCTATGCCTCCTTTGTTCTCTCCGACCATTTCTTATCCCATAACACCTACTTGCACTATCCTATCTTCCTCGTGTTAGGAAATGAGGAATGTAGATCCTAAGGCAAAACAAACACTAGAGGGGGGAGGTGAATGATGTTTATAAGGAATTTATGAAAATCCTAAATTTAATTGATCGAATTTATAAATCACGCACACCAGTGATGATCACAAACACAGAATCAAACACAAACGTAGACATAAGTAAATATAAAATGTAGAAAATGAAAGAACACACCAGTTTTTATACTGGTTCAGATTACTCCTATGTCCAGTCCCACGCAACCCTGGATTGCACAAAGTTTTATTATTATCAGTATCCAAGTACAACACCCTTGATTTCATGGCTACAAGGTTAACGCAGATTCCACCACCTTTGATTTCACGGCTACAAGTTTAACACCGATTCTACCATCCTTGATTCCATGGCTACAAGGTTAACACCTCTCCCTTTCCTTGATTTCAGAGCTACAAAGAAGACACCCTTCCCAAACAATTCCCAAACAAATTACAACAACCTTAGAACTCTTCAATAACACTTCAAACAGTGCGTTGTTGATAGAGATTGAGAGGAGAAGAAGAATGATATAAATTTTGTTGAAAACTGCAAGGTATAAGTGTAGAAATCAAGAAATTTAAGTATTTTTATGGTGGCAAGATAAGGGGTGAAGAAGGAGAAGAAATAATGATTAAAAATTCGAAATCAACCCGTTTCTACAGTGTCCCAATTGCAACGTTTTTAAACCGTTTCAAATAGTGAAACGACATTTCCTTTGAACATCAAAAATATGACGGTTATATGTCGACATATGCAAAAATGTATGTCAACATATACACTATATTTTTGAGTTTTAAATCATTTTTAAAGTATTTAAACCAATATATATATATATATATATTCTGGAAATTCCTAAAACAAAACTAGTTGTTAAAACATTATTTTTCAAGTATAAAAACATAAGAAAATATTATTTAGACATATGATTAAAAACATTATATATAAGTGATATAAAAACTATATAATAACATATATATATGTGTATATATAAAGAAATTTACAAACAGATATTTATAAACTATGTAAACAAAAAGGTTATACAAAAACCTAAAGTTTAAATAAGAATATTTGAAATTACAATCAAACATAAACTTAGTAATATATATCTAAATGATTTAATAAAACTATAAAATAAAAATACTTATAAATTAGGAAATATATTTGAAATCATAAGTTTGAAATCCTTGGAAGATAAAAAATCCATGAAACCACACGTCCGTTAATGTCACTCATTAAGAGAATGCATTAAGTTTCGTGAAGTATTATACGTAAACAGAAACAGAAACATTACAAGACAGACATAAAATAACAGCGGAATTTAAAAACAAACTTTATTAATCATAAAGCATAACATCGTGGTTCAAAAACATCATAGGTCTGAAAATACATAACCTAGTACATCATTAAAATTTCTGTCTTGTACTTAAACATCAGAGTACAATAAATAAAGAAGAATAATTCCCAAAAATAAAACATAGCCATGGTAGAAAAGATGAGAGCTTGAGCAATACATCTAAGCAGCTCCAAGCAAGACAATAACAGAATCATGATCAAGCTTCAGTATTCCCACCCTGAGAACTTGGAGGGGGGGAAGAGAAAGAAGAGAAAACAAAATAGGTCATACATAAAGTCTGGCGAGTCCAATTATTTTTAGCAAATAAATAAGTAAAAGTATCATGACAGGCATATAAAGTGGATAAGAAAGGTAAGAACTTAAAAGGCAGGTATGACAAGGTAAACAGAATAAACTTGATAGAGTATATACGCTTCTCCAATGATTTCTCTTTACTCTCTGCACCAATACTAGTGTCTTATAACAAGATGATCCCCAACACTACAAGATGGTAGACTTAGGCATACGTCTGGATTACCATAAATACTACCCTAATCGATCGACTCCCTACTCCATAGATACCGTGTGCTGGCCCCACAGTCGGGAGTATCACTCCCTAAATTGGCAACCTTTAGTCTTCAGGATGCACAACCTTACCTACAGGATCCACGGCGTCTTATTTTCCTCTGTCCGGACCATGCATGCACATGACCCGATCGGTACGCGCCGCCCACACTGTCCCCCACGTTTGGATCTCTTACAATCAGCCCAGTAAGCATGCCCCGACTCCGACCTAGGGCGGAGTACTCGTTTGATACCATTATATGGGTTACTGACTGAAACGGGTCCTATACACAAGATGATGTAAGCTCTCCCCATTATCTTGCATCCCTACTAGGATTTCCACAGGTTATGCTTACCTAACGGTGTCTTTAATTACATAACCCCAATCGATTAAGTTTTGTGGGCCTATATAAATATTACCCAGCCAACCCAGACATACTTCGCCCTCCCACTTTTTCAACCAAGTTTACTTAACCCCTATTCAAGTTCAACATGTTCATACAATCCCTATGTATTCAACTGGGTTAAGTATTCAACTTTATTACCATGTCCATTTATGGTTATAATCTGCTAGACCTCCCACATTTAGCCTACCACTTGTGGATGCTGGATATGTCGGGTGGTTCCGGGCAGACTTCTTCCATAACTCCGGCTTAACCTCGTGTCTTAGCACGTCTTGTGTTTGTGCATCTACACCCCTCACATTATATTCACCACTTGTGGTCGCTGGATATGCCGGGCGGTTCCGGGCAGACTTCCACCACAAGTGTAATCTAACCTCGTGTCTAGGCACGGCTACAGTTTCTAATTACTGTAATCCTAGGCATTTCCATTATTACCCAAATTTACCTATGTCGTTATAGGTTTTCATGCCCCTTACCCAAGTTTATGTTCATAACAAACTATATGCCCCAAATTCATATTATTACACTTTATTCAAGTTGTGCCCAATTTTCCAATTACAAGTTATGCCCAATATTAACGTTTCCCCTCGTTCCCAATCTAACGTATTCGCATATTTCAGCGGCATGACTAGGCTCAAAGGTAGCCTGGCTATAAAAAATATAAGGGAAAAGATAGAGGGAATAGAACAGAGATAATCATACTAACATTATGGACATATAATGACAGAAACATGCATAAAACATATAATGGTCTAATGACAAGGTAGGCATACAGGAACAGATCTGATGAACATATGATAATAGGACTTCATCAGACATAATAGGGAAGGCATGATGTGATCTAAACAGCGATTTAGATGTCCAACTAACAACAGATTTGATTTGGCTATAAACATAATAGAACATGTATAAGAAGATCTAAACAGTGAATTAGATCTACAATCAAAAGCAGATCTGACTTGATAAAGGTTAAGATCTAATCCATAGTCATGTTAGAATAACATAGTTAAACAGGTTATAACAGATCTGATATGATTCACATGGTTACAAGCATAGATCCAAATTACGGTCATGCCAAGTTTTACTTTATAATTATTTAGATCTAAAATTAACATGAACTCGCAATGTTTGGATCTAGAAAAATAGAAGAAGAATATCAGATGTTGAATCATAGATCTAGACTTGAATAACTTGATTTGTTGAAGAAGAAAAGGTTTGATTCAATATGGGCAGAGACAACATCTAGTCCTCCATTATTTTTTGGTGTCCAGAAACATGCAAAATGAGGCCATATTTATAAGTGATCATGAAACCCTAATCTACCTCCTCTACCGCAGGGGGGTCGACCCCCCCCCCATGAGGTCGACCCATGGGTCGACACCCCCCTTGAGGGGTCGATTCCCCAAAGCAGGATTTTTGCTGCCTACAGAAATTTGATTTTGTGAATTGGTTTTGGAATTTTTGAATTTAATTATATATATATATATATATATATATATTTATATATATAACTCTCTTTCATGTATACAAATTTCAAACCTTCATAACTTCTTCATATGATGTCCGTTTTATGCAAACCAAGTGTCTATTTTCACCAGAATTCCGAGACGAGTGCAGTCGCGCAGTCCATTTCCCATACTTCTGAATATTAAATTAATTTATTCTTAAATTTGTCCTCTTTAGTGTTGTTAAAATTACGGGGTGTTACAAAATCATTTTGAGAGAAGTTTGAAATCAATTTGAAAATAGTTTGAAATCAATTTTTAAAAGACATAATTTGAAAATAGAGTTTGAGTGCTATTCAGAATTTTACATAATATCTAGACTCTATTACCCTGGTAGTCTTGGACTCTTGAACTCTTGATATCTTGATACTCATGAGTCTTGATTCTCCTTTGAAATCTTGAATCTCTTAACTCTTGAAGCTCTTAACTGTACAGTCTTATCTTATTATCTGCATATACATATACATATACATATATATATATATATATATATTCTAGATAAAGTGTTAGTATATATTTTATAATCAATAATTATTGAAACATGGTTATTGTCATTAAAACATCATCAACATTCCATTGTCCAACACCTCTTGCCATTCAGGTCTTGTACCTAAAGATACTATATAGTTGAACTAGAATAAGAATAAGGCTACACCGCTTTGGGGGTTAAAAGAACTAGTCATAGCAGTAAGATTTTCACAGGTCCTTTGCTTCAAGGTTTTTATTGGTATTGTTGCCTGTGATGCATACGCCTTTGCAATGTCCTATTGGAATATATTTTAATGAAGGCAGTTGTTGATTTAGAGATAAAGATTGAGCTATCATCTAATAGTCCTTGAAAGGAGAATCTTGTGTAGATTTTAAACATACTCGTGTTGTACCCAGACTTGAATGATCTTTGGTTTGACCGACTTTATAGATTTATAGCTGATCTATTTTCCCTAGAGGTTAGTTTTCGAGTTGGATAGTCTATGCCAAAACTACCCATACATATATGTGTCTCCTTTAGCACATTTTTATGAAAATGGGGAGTTACGAATAAATTTTACATATGATGCGGAAATCGTTCTTTTCTTTAATTGGTGGCGTAACCATATTTTTGGACAACATCATATTTGTTTTAGCTTATTGTTCTTGCGTGTTATTCCATGGAGTTACTTTCAGTATTTTCACCTATCTACTTTTGTCTCTAGGAAATGTTAGGTGAATGTCCAGGAAAAGTAGTTTGATGGAAGGTTTCTTGTGCTATTCTAATTATAACACTCTATACCCCTTAACGTTATCCTACTACCGAATCCCGTTAATAAATAGGGAGCATTATAGGTATAAAGACAATAAACATCACACAGACTAAGATTTCACAAAACATAAATAAATAAATTTACAGCAAAAGAAGAGACAATTTACATTAAATTAACGAAACTATTCTTATTATTTCAGTTAAATCCAATTGTCCTAAAATAACATGTTTCAAATGTCAGTCATAATAGCAATATTAGAGTACAATAATAATAGTATCCCTAAATAGCCAAAAAGTACAAGAAAACCGCGGAATGTAAAAAGAAAAACAACACATATCTGCAAGAGTCTTCCAAGATAAAATCAACCAAGCAGTCCAAGCTACACATTTCATCCCGGAGAGCCAGGAGCAAAAGAAAAAGAGAATTAGGTCAGACAAAAGTTTGGTGAGCTGAAGTGATTTCTAGCACGAATGATAAGCAAAAGAAAAGTAGATAAATCAATAGTTTTAGTGTCATAAAGTGGTAATTGTCTGTGCGTACCTAAAAGTGAACAAAATAGAATAGAGAATGAGATGTAAGTGTTCTCATTCACAAGATTAAATAATGATGACAGTTTTGCACTTCTATAAATAGAAACGTAATTAGGAAGAGGTTCACTAATGCTACCCAAACAATCGAGTGTGACGAATCATGGATAATTTATGCCCACTATGAGTGTAACGACCCAGCGGTTTCAACCCTGAAAATCAACACAAACCACCATGTTGATTATTCAAGTATCGGAAATACCGATCATTGATAGAAAGAAGTTAGAGGGTGAGAATTAGAAAGAAAGAAAGTTAAAATAAAAGAAGAAGAAGATCACAACAGAACAGAATCAGAGTAAACACGAATCTCACAACGGAACGAATAAAATATATTATATACATAAATTTAGAATTACAAAACTGTAACTGTATACACATACCATTATTAGAGTGCTACTCATAAATATCACAGCGGAAATAAACTCTATATATATCTAACACTGAAGCCTCCTGCTCTAAGCTCCTCTAATTGTATTTGTAAAATCCCGACTACTTGACTGCCCGTACAAATTTAGGCACCCAAGAGTTTAGGGTAAAACAAAGAAAAACAAAATAAACTTTGGGTCTATCATGGGACTGGTGTCGGCAAACTCCAACCATTTAGTTTAACTTGTCAAAATCCTTTTCAAAGAAAGGATAATCGAACCGGTCCACACATAAACACAAATGGTTTTTTACTTTATGATAACCCAGAACATTTCCTTTAAAACAATATTATTATGATATTATAGTACTGTTTAATACAAGTAAATAGCAATCTATGAGAATGCTTGCATCTCATGCTCCATATATATAATATACAATCAAAAACCATGGGCTCTTATTGGGTAATGGATTTCTTACTATGAAAAGGTATGGAACCACCTTTTGATCAGTATACTCTAGAGGGGATACACTGGAGTTCAACAAGAATGTCTTGCAACTTAGCCACACATGACCGACCTTTAATTTTGCTTGAATGTCCTGAATATATTGTCACCTTACGGTTGGTATACCAACATAACCATTCCCGGGAGATACAGAAGCGAAAGTAGAACAAAAATAAATATTCTTTAGAGGTTACAATATACCCTAATTGGGAGCGACCCACTTAGCCATGTTGTCTGCCCAATTTTTGTCATTTCCTAGTTGATGAGGCTTGAGGTCATAACGTACCTTTTGGAACATCTGCCCACCATTCACTTTGAATGCCACATCGTCAAACCTGCCAAATCACAAATTGATTTCCCTAAAATTACCAAGGGTATATAGCTAAAAGAAACGAATTCCTCCGCCACCAACGTAAATATGTTTTAAAAGATCAACTTACGCAATCTGTTTGGTGTACTCTGTCGGACATTAGTCCGTACAAGTTGTCCTAGGACTAGACAAATCAAAGGCACTATTCTGTAAATCCATCTTAGGAAATTTCTACCTAGGATCGCCAGAACAGCCCTTACATAAACTCCGTCTTCAATTATTACCATCATATTTGATTTGCAATGCTAATGCCCATATGGAGCGGATTTTAGATAATAAATCTGATCCCTGTCTCTCCGTATTGACAACGAAAAATGGGTCAAAAACTTTGATAGTCGGTTATTTAACTATCAAAGGAAAACATCCATACAAACACTACTTCATAGCTAAGAAATAGTATACCCATCATGTAAACTCCGTTCACTTAGGGACCGGTATCGACAAAACTAAAAATACTGTTGTGATGAGCAATGTGTCACAATCCCAAAAACATAATAAAATAGACAAGATAACTTGTTCTGTGAAACCCCAAAAATGCTGATTTGGGTGCAAAATGCGTTAAATAAAAAATTTCTTATTTTTCAAAATTAAAAATTATAGTAAAATTTTATAGATTCAATCGACAATACATCTTCAAAATCTTATCCAAATTCAAAACAAAAAATTTATTATAATTAAATAATTCATTATGATTTATAAACGATTCCATAACGACTTTCTGAAAATTTGATTTAGACCTAACTTACAGTATATAAGACGAAATCCTAATTTTTCACTTCTATTAGGAAAATATAGTTCAACAGATTCCAACATTATTTTTTCAAAGAAATTCGACTGATAATGATCCTGTATAGTTGCTTGAAGTTCAAACTCAATGTTACGAACTACCGCGACGTTACGAGCTCGATTTAAAATATATTGTAATTAATATGTTCAATTATCGTTGTTTATATAAGTTTATTTGTTATTGAACTCGAATTAAAACTCAATTAAATATCTTCTATTATCCAATTCACATAACATTGCCAATTCAACAATTTCCAACTATTTGGAAAATTTAATTTTATCACCCCATTATTTACATTAGTTAAATATTCAAAATATTTGAATTTAAACCATTTAAATTATAAAACAAATATAATAAAATAATTAAATTAATTAATTATTGCATCGTTAAAATACTAGGGCGTTACAATGAGTTTAGGTTTATTAGGCCCTCGCCCATCACAAAACGACAACCTTATCCACAGGCGTCAAAGTGGCTTATGTCCCCAAATCGAACCAGTGCACTCACTTGACTCACCAGAATGCACTTACCCCTCCACTTAGACCGACTTATATCCACTACATGCTTGTTATGTGCCCTTGCCTCATATGAAGACCGAAATGATAAAAGGGTATGCTACAAGGAATAGATCCCAACAACTAAAAATTTGACTCAAATTCCCAACCCTTGATTTGGGACCTAAAATAAATTCCATATATTGGACCCCTAATTTACCCATACACTGTAAATTAATATGTTTATATTAAAACCTGACAACGAAAAGTACTAGGCTCATAATTAACCACACACCGTAAATCAATATGTGCATTAAGGCCTAACCATGATAGTCTAGTTTAAGATTATAATTACCTTCACACTATAAATTAATATGGTCATATTAAAGTTCGACAACAAAAAGTACTAGCTCGTTATTTACCCAACACTGTAAATCAATATGCTTGTATTAAGCCTAACCGTCCCTTTCAAATATTCCAAGTCATATTAAAAATTTGCAAATAAACTATTCATGTTTATTTTGATTTCCAACTATCATATTTATGCAATTTTCAGATTACAGTCCACTTCTATCAAAATATTTTAATTAGCTATTTATACAATTTAATTTGCCTTAAGACAATTATTCCCATCTTAATTGCAGTTTCAACATATTCAAATTAAGCCCCAGATTTGATTATTTCTATTTAGTTAATTTTATTTCCCAACCAAAATGCAGAATGAACGAAAAAGAGAAATAATTCAAAGCAAATATTTAGGTATACAGGTTCAAGCCTGTTTTGATTGTATTCATATGCCTTTCAAGCATATTTTGACTTAACTACACGATCTAAGAAAAAGAGGAAAAGGGAAGAAAATATCTAACACAAGTCTATAGAAATATAAATAAAAATCATAGAAATAGGCAGAAGAAATTCAGAAAGGGAAGTAGAGAAAAATGAATCTAAAATCAAACTGTAATAATTTGGATCTAAGAATTGTGAATAATCCAGACTAGAAAAACCCACAACTACTATTTTACAGATTTAACTTATAATAAATCTAGAAGTCACAGAAATCTCACTTGAAATAGCAATCCAATGGCCTCGGTAGAATTTCTCAAAAATCTATGCATATACTCCAATTTTTGCATGAACACTTTCTTTTTATTTTGGAGAAGAAGGGTGTAGTACAGGCATAGAAGTGAAGAATGAGACATATAAAGAATGGGGGAGGAGTATAAGTTTACTTATAGATAAGGTAGAGAATTCTAGGCCCTTAGATAATTAGGTTTTTGATCCCATCCGATCAAGACATATCAAAAAATTAATTGTTGAAACTTCCAGCATTCTCCATTCATGTCAGGCACGAAAACGTGCATGGTCGAACTATATGGGTCGATCCAGTTGGGACTAGGTCGTCTCAGTTATTATGCTAATTAATTGTATTAATTTTTTATATATTAAATTCTTATTTGAATTTCAAATTTTAATTGGTCATAACTTATTCGTTTTAGATCCGTTTTACGTGAACCAAATGTCTAATTGAACCAGAAAATCGTAACTGTTCTAATGACACAACCCTATTACCCAATTCCCATTATTTTTTTAACTTATTCTTTAATTAATCAATTTTTTTAATTTATTATTGTTCGTTAAAATTTTGGTTCTTATATTAATTCTCTCTTAAAAGAGATGGATATGTGGAAACCTCCAATAACACCAATAGTGTCTGCAACACGAGATCGAGCATTTATACCAATTTATGACTAGTCAAAAGTCATAGAAATGGTTCATTCTCTGGCCATAGAGTAAGACATCTTGTTATTTATAGGCAATGTTTTGAAATTAAGTTGTTGCTGTTCTTTTTCTTTCCAACATTGGTTCTTTCCATTTTCATCATTTGTTCCTTGTTGTAGTAGCTGTGTATTTGTACTGCTAGTTCCTTTGTTGTAGATCGCATAATGATTTTATGAGATTTTTATCTTTTATAAATATTGTGTTTGACATTCACACTTTTTATGAATGGAAGCGAAATGTCATAATTTAAATCAAACCAACAGTAACTTCAAAGATGGGGAATTTCGATTTTTGTGATGTAAATTTTAGCAAAGGATAAATTATGAGTTATTTTGTCATAGGTAATTATTTTTAGTTGTTCCTCGAAAGCTAAAATTTTAATTTTAAGGTATTGGATTCTTTTGAAATGTCCAAATTTTGGGTAGAATTTGTTTGGTTCGGTTTGCATTATTTTCACGTAACCAACTTTCATATACGTTGAACTATGACTTGAGTTATTTAAATTTCTAGGAAAACATTTTAGGAACATTTTCCTAATGTCATTAAAAATGGTTTTAAAATTTTTAAGTTTCGAACATAGTATTTATTTATAGAAAGAAGTTCCCATTTATGCGTTTTAAACTATTTTTCCAAAATGAACATAAAATTTTAAGAAGTAAAAGTTTATTTTTCTGGAAATCACGATTTTCTTTAGGTCACATGTAAAGCTTAGGAGATGTAATTAGGAATTTGTTTTGGAATTTTAGCAGTGCATTAAGAGTGGTGAGACGTTCAAACATTAGCGGTAACAAGGGAAAAGTTGTTTCCATGCCTTGTGGATGATGCCCACGAGTTATTTCAATACATGTATGTTTTAGAGCTTGTTTAAGCCTCCTCATGTGGTTTACATATGGAAATTTTGGGGTATTTTGGGGAAATCAAGGTAAAATTCCATTGTAGAACGGGGGCTAAAATTTTATAGCGGGGAGAATGCTAAATTCCACACTGAAATTCCATTTTTCAGTTTAGGAGAAACAAATGGGAATCAATTTTAGATAAGTTGATGTGTTGGATGTTAGGATTTAGATGCAAAAATTGTCTGCTTCACACTTCTATTCGTAGTGTGAAGGTTTTAGATGAACAATGTTATTCAAAAGCTGCATACATATAGAATTACCAGTATATTTTAGGATGCTTGCATCATGTTTTCAGAAATGTTTTCAAAATATAGTGCATACATATAAGGGAATCCGATTTAGAATTATTATGCATACGTACATTTATGATTGTGACTCATTATGAACACGATGCACATGAATAAGTTTGGTTGCAAAATTGGTTATAAATAAATCAGTTATGTAATCTAGGATTATTAGGTGCTAACACCATGACTTTATCAATAGTGATATTTCAGGATGAAATTTGTTTTAACGAGGGACTACCTAAACCGCTCGACTGCTCGATCATTTTCTTGGTCGACCTGGTTTTGCTAGGTAAGGTGGTTAAAGGAAAATATTAATTTCCATTTATGATATTAATTATTTTTCATTCGTTATCATTTTTCATCTGATTTTTTTATACGTACTTCATTCACGAAGTTCCAAACTTGAAAATTGACCAAAATTCTGTTGGGGAATGCAAAGGTGCAAGTTTCACTGTTAAATTTCATCGTTTATTCAAATTTCATTTTTGGAACGTAATTAAATGACCAATTTAACTAACCCACAATTCCAAGGTGTCATATTCTTCCCTCCTTAATTAAAATTCATCCTGAAATTTTACCATTGACTAAGTCATGCTGCCGACACCTAATTATTCTAAATTACATGACCAGCTTGTGTACAACCAATTTTGCAACCAAACATGCGCACGTGCATTATGTACATAAAAAGTCACAACCATAAAAGTATGTACACATAATGATTCTAAATTCGGTCATCCTTTATGTATGCACTTTATTTTGAAAACATTTCCAAAAATTTGATGCAAACATCCTAAAATATGTCGTCAATTTTATATATATGCAGCTTTAACCATTCAAATTATACAGTAGTAATAAGAGACTCACCTCTTACATTTGGCAAATTTATCGAAATTATAATAAGAGATTTTTAGTGGGGTTTGAAATTTCAGCAAGTCAAAACATAAGAGGATTATTCCAGTCAATAGTTTGGACTAGAATATAAATAAATTGAAATTATGAAATTTGTAGGTCATCACATCCTAGACATTACAACAGAAGGAATAATTTAGAGAGTTGGAAATAGTAGAGGGGAATATATCACCATCGAACAGCAAACAGAGACATGCTTATTGCATAGTGAAAATACGAACGTGAAAAGCAAGCTAACCAACTCCATGTACTCCACTCAAACTTGAAAAATAAAAGATCTAGTTGAAGACAACACTCCAAAATCTAAAAACAATGAAAACGCAAAACACATCTTAACAAATCATAGCCAACTCGGTTATACCTATGAGCCAACACCAGAAACATACCTCACCCTCGTCAGCTATAAACAGTCACATAAGAGGGCTGAAAGTGCTTAAGTATCTCTAGTTGGAATCCTTGGAGACTGAGTCATCACGCAAGTATTTAAGCAAGCGGATCATCATACGAAATCCAAGTTGTAGAGATAGACTTTGAGACAGATCTTGGGGATAGAGAAAAAGGCATGAGTGGAGAGCTTCATCTTAGTTCAGGCATGGCAAAAGCATGTTAAAGAAGGAGGAAAAAAGGGGTGAGCATGGACAGGAACAAAGAGGAGTATGGAGGAGAAGAAAGAAATGGAAAGGGGAAAAACATATCAGCATTTCCAGAAGAAGTTGAAAGATTCAATACTATGATTGTGAAAATCGCGTGTTTTACACGTAATTTACATTGTCCATTTGCAATAAAATATTTTCTATTGTTTGTAACTTATGAATATATCTATATTTCCTCTTTTTAAATTTTAGGCAAACTTACAAAAATTATAGCAAAGGATCTTTTAATGTGATTTTAAATCTTAGCAAGTCAGACATTTAAAGAATGTTCTACTCAGTAGTTTAGACTAAAATGTAAACTAGTTGTAGTAAAGAAAATTGTAAATGAATATATATAAAAATCTAAAAATAATCATATATTATTAAGTATGCTAATATATATACACACACACACACACACTATGTTCATCCAAAAACATACGCAGTTAACACTAGTTATTATTAATATTAGGTAAATGTTAAGTGGTTTAACTTTAAAATGTTCTCCGTTACTTATGGGATTAATTAATGTTACCTATAATAAATAGGAAATTAACAATTGTAATTGTTGGTTTTAGTAGTAAATAAAGGATAGAATTTGGAATGGTCATAATTAATATAGACGGTAATTAAATAAATTTTAATATCAAATTATGGAAATCAATATAATAAACATAGGCATATATATATAAGAACTAAGATGATAAACAACAATTAGTACAATAAATATTATTAATGGAAATAACTGGGCCAGGTATAAATAACATTTATTTAAATACCTATTTCCTTAAGGAAAAGTGACCATTGTGGTTATTAATGGCATATGACAGTTATGGTAATTAAAATTAAATGGTGATTTTAATAGAAATTACCATAATAAATATTAAGTCCAAATAAATCATCTTAGAGTTTATATTAATCATATCCTATTTTATAGGAATATCAATTCAGTCTAATCTCTAATTTAACTCTGTGAATAATATCACTGGTTAAAAAAAAATTGGACTTATAGGTTGATGATGTGAGGTCAGTTAAGTTATGCGATAGAAGTATATACTTTCCGGTAGTCGGATATACATAAAACTGATGTGAGATATCATCGATCATAGGAACACGTGACAATTGCTATCATAGGGTGAAAGTTCCTAGTGGTTTACTTCAAGTGATGAGTTCTTAAGTGGTTGTAGGTCCTACCTCCCTTTTGAAAGAAGAAACCTAAAGGACATATTAATGTTGTAGCCTACATCGAAATTAAGGTCTTAATTAGTTTAGTATCCACCTATTGGGGTATTAAATGATCTAATTCACCTTTTTTAAAGAGTAAGGGTAGAGTCATAGGGACTGCCATTATCATATATTAAGTGATTGAATATCTTTCCGTTTTTCAATAAGAAGTACTAAAGGCTAATATTACATAAGTTTATTAATCTGTATATGGGTCCGCTTCATTTAGGTAGTAAGTGATGGGAGTAGAGTCCCATGGGATATAGTATTAAATAACCGCTATTGGAGGTACTAAAGGTCTTCCTACACTGCAGGAAGTATCATATGGCTCTGGGATTATCCAGTAAGGTCGACTGGATAGTAACATAGGAGTCCACCAGGGGAAGATCTTAAATGGTGGAAAGTCGTTTTCCTATCCTAAGGTTATAAGTGACTTCTTACTATCTCTTACCTTATGCGAGGTTCGGGATATGCGAATGATGGAAGTCTTTATTAGGGGTTTGGGGACTAAGTAGCTAGCATCCTCTAATTTATAATAGTCTTTGTAAACCACTTATTCAAGGTATTAAGTGATCATTTGATCTGCCTTAGTCCTTAAGTGATCGTAGGAATCTTCCTTTTATAGATTATATTTGGGTGAGGTCGTATGTGGCTATAAAACCCACCTCTTTTAGTAAGGTATTAAGTGGTCCAAAAACCCTCCTCTTAGCCGTAAATTTATAGGGTGGTTTAAAGGCTTTATTTATGACCAAAGGTTCCATCTCAATAAAAAATAATAACCTATCTTTGGGGAGTGGTACCGTGAGTACGGTAGTTAATCAATATGTGTAACTCTAAAAGGTTAGGTTAGAATCACTAAACATGTTAGTCATATAATTTAGGTGAAACTAAACAGGATATATTTGTATAATATGGGTGGTATTGTTCATTTTCACCTCACCAGGACTTCTTGTTCCGACCCTCATCCTCGTAACAACTCTCAGGTTTAGCTTAGGGTAGATAGGTCTTTGGAAGTAGTCATGGTCGATGCTTATTGTGCTATCTTGTTTTTGATGTGATTTTTTTTTGTATTCTAATTATGCTCGTGCTCATTATTTGTAGGTACTAGATTTATGCAATCCGTGTTTAGATGGACTTGAGTTTCATTTTTGTCAAAATTTTAGCTTAGGAATGTGTGGGTTGTTACATACTATGTATATTATTATTAGTTCTTGTATTTGTTCTATTATTATGGACTTGTTATCACTAAATTGATTTTTTTTGTTATCATTCTTGTTGCTATTATTACTAAGAACAAACATGTCAAATATGACTTGGTAAAATTTGTATTAAAAGGTTAAATAAAAACCACTTACAATTCATCAACAATAGCTTAGTACAATACACAATTAAAAGGTACTAGAGAAAATTACTACAATTTTAACTTAAACATTATTTTTACTGCTGGCACTACATCAAAACAACAATTTCAACACATGAGGATGCAGAGGTTTGATAATGCTTTTAGCCGTATCAAATTTGATCCTACTCATAGCCGTATCAATTTTCCTCTTGGCGATCCGCACCTCCCCAAACACGTAAGATCTAACCCTACATCAATAAAGTTCTGGATCAGTTCATTTGATACAGCTTTGGGCCGTGTGGAATTCGTGTCATATTTTTCCCCCGCTATTTTTCTTTCTGGAACTATCCACCTTTGAAACTTAACAAAGCTTTTGGCTCTTCCCTCCTTTTATTTTCCATGGTGATCGAAAACCCAAATTAGGGTTTTGGAACTTTGCACACCGTCTTGCTTTCAGCTCACCATCTTCTTCTTTCTCGTCAACTCACCGGCTTCTTCTTTGTCGTCGCCACTGAAGACGAGTATTAGCTCATGATTTAATTTGAATTTGAATTGGGTTTATATTTAAATTGGGTTTAATTTGAATTTGAATTGGGTTTAATCAATCTACCATTTACATGTTTAATTTGAATCGGGTTTAACTCTCGAGTATGCCAGTTGTGCTTGAACACTTGACCTTGCTTGGCTTTGTGTGATGCTACTATGATTTTATATGTGTATTGTATTGCCATTCCTTATTGCCTTTGTTTAATTGGTTCCATTTCCTTGTGCATGCAATTTTGCTTGCTGCAGAACTAGTAATTTGTTGTTTGTGCTTGCTACCTAGCAATTTTGCTTGCTGCACTAGTAATTTTTCTTGCTGCACTAGTAATTTGTTGTTGGTGCTTGTAACACTAGTAATTTTGCTTACTGTTGCACTAGTTATATCATTCATTTATGTTCATGTTGCACCTGCAAGTGGTTGATGTCATTGTGCATGTTTCATATTTGCCTTGTCATCCAGTTCATAGTTGCTGCTATCATGTGAACATTTGATTCCTTTTGCTTTGACACCTTGTGTTTGACCTTAAAGGAGGCAGCAACTTGATGGATCGATCACGATTAGTCGACTAGTACTTGTAGTCTTGTACTTGAATTGATGTATACCTGAATTCAATTCAATATGTGTACCTGAATTGGTCGATCATGATTAGTCGATCACAATTATTCGACTAGTACCAACTCAATATGTATGCCTGAACTAATGTACCATTTTCAGTCTTATACGATGAGCCATCGACTTGCCTGCCTCTTTTAGTTCTTGGTTACTGTCACTTGTAACTGCTTAACCCAGTATTGTTGTTGCACCATTAAGTTATGTGATCCACCTTCATGCTTGTTGGCTTGTATTGCAATCTAATTCGAATTATATCAATGTGTATATGTGTGTTTGTATATGTGTGCAATGTGTATGTGTTTGTATGTGTGTGTGTGTCTGTGTGTGTCTGTGTGTACATGTGTGTGTCTGTGTGTATGCACCTTTGTGTGTGTGTGCGCTTGTGTGTGTCTGTGTGTATGTGTGTGTGTCTGTGTGTGTGTGCCTGTGTATGTGTCTGTGTGTATGTGTGTGTGTTGTTTATGTTAGCGTAAGAGTGCATTTTGGATATGAATATTATATAACTCATTGTTCTAATGCAAATTTGGTTGCAAGTACAGACGAAGATGATGCATGTCTATTCTGGTTAAGAATTTACTGGGTGATCCACCAACGAAGCCTCACCAAGCTGAAGGCTTTAACTTTCTGGTTAAGAATTACTGGGTGATTCCCCAGGTGGATGCACTTTAGCTCACACCGAGAGTCAAGTGTTCATGCTTAATAGCTGAAGCTTAATTAAGCATGAGTACCTGACCTAATTGCGTGAGCTAAAATGCATCCACCTGGTTGATCACCTTGTAAATTCTTAAGTAGAAGGCTAAAACCTTCAGCTTGGTGAATGAATTAGTTCGGTTGAAAAGCAGATCAAAGTGGTTGATCGCCGAAGTTAAAAAGCGGAGAGCTGTCACCGACGAAGTTGCTAAAATACCGAGTTTAGTTACTTTCTTTATTGTAATGTAATTATGAAATATTATATATGAAACAGTATGTATCTTCTTAATTGTAATGTAATGAAACAGCATGTATCTTCTTTATTGGAATGTAACGAAACAACATGTATCATTACATATTGTAATGTAATGAAATATTTCGTACAATTGTTTCGTTTACTGTTATAATTTGCCAAATAGAGTTTGCATGATTTTTACTGGCCTTTTGTATATATTTGTATATGTACATAATTTAGATACGGTTTATTCGTATCAAGTAATAATTTAAATACAGCTTAAAGGTGTATGTAATGTCCCATATTTTCTGACCATTTACTTAAAATAATTTATTTTTTAAAATATTGATTTGAGTTCAAATAATGGGAATTGACCATTTTAATTTGAATATTTAAATTATATTAATAATATAATAATATTTTTATTTTCGGGATATTGGGAAAATGTGGAATTTGCGGTATGATGTGAATGAGCAATTTAAAGTGGTTTAAATATGGTTTATATTGAATTATATAAATATATTTGTTATTAAAACGACGTCAGAACGTTTAATTTATAATTATATTATAAACGAACTAGAAATGGCGCGGTAGTTCGTAAATTTCGTTTTGAACTTCAACTGAGTGTACAGAATTCGTTTTAAGTCGAAATTCTGTGAAACCAGAAACGTTGGAATCGATTTGATTATATTTTTCGTATGGAAGAGAAAAATCGAGATTTCGTGTTATAATTTGTTAGTTATGTCCAGTTGAAATTTTAAATTAGTCGCTATGGAAATCGTTATTAATTATAATGTTTATTTAATAAATTAAATAGGAATTCTTATATAAATTTTGATAACATTTAACCTGAAAATTGATAATATTGGGTTGTAAATTCCATATCCATATGGGAAGCTATATGATATTTCCATTTGAATATTTATGATTTTAATAATTTATTATTATTTATTTCAATTCGAATGAATTGAAAACCAAATCATGGTTTGAACAGACGCTCAATACGATTTCTCGATTTCCAAAGTAGTCATTCAACAAACAAACGTCGTGATTTCCAGTGCATCTTAAATTAAGGGGTTTTATATTTCAAAACAAGGAAAAATTTGGGTCCTTTATGTAGTACGATATGTATACGAAAACCAAACCCGAATAAAATACTACCATTCTTAAATCATTCCTGAGCAAATGAAAGCCTATATTCCTCTTTACCGAAACAAGATAAAATACAAACTCAATGTAAATGGGAATTTCAACAAACCAAAAGCTATTGCCATACAATTTGAAATCAAATGGACAGAACAGTTTCATTTCAAATTCTAGTACATGTATATCTTGTTTCTTTCAATGTGAAACAATACAAAATTATCTGCACAGCAACAGGGAATACTACAATTATATGATAGTAAAATATATATATCAAATCTGAAAGAAGTGAACAAAAACAGTTAATAAAAAAAGAGAAATCTGCAAAGGATGAACAAAGAAATGTATGAATTTATTACAAACAAATCCACATACAAAATTGAGCCAGATATTTAAATATATCATGCACAAACCTAAGGCAACTCTACCCTATTCATACACAGATCAAAAGATTTGTAAAATCCTATCCTCTCCACAAAAGTTCTCTGCTGTCTATCACGCGATTTCAATAATCTCACCACCAAATCATCCTGAAAAAAAGAAAGAAAAAAAAACAGCTATGAGTAGCTAGATAATATAGGTGTAAATATATTTAAAGATGAAAGATTTTCAAATCAGGAGAATGCCACATGAACAGTAAGATTCTGAAATGAAAAGAAAATCTTATGTATAAAATCTTGTCTGACATTTATATATGTACATCAGTTCAAAGCTGATCTGAAATGAACCACTCAATGGTTGTATATACAGTGTGAACAGACAAGACAATATGAATAAACCGTGCATTGCTGTATCTAGCCTATCCTAGAATAGTTATAGAACAGTGAAATGTATAGTACAATAGAAGAGATGTATGAAATATAATATATGAATATATTCATCATCAAATCTTCACAGACAATGGACATGGTGAATAAACAACTCAATGGTTTTATAGTTGTATCAATCTATACAAAAAGACTTCGGCTCATGTGCATTTCTGAACGCAGACAGTACACGAAATCCAACAAAATCCATCACAAAAAAACGGCACCGCTCTCTTTTCTATCACAAACAGTTGATAATACAACTGAGATGGAAAACGTAAACACCTATGAATCTAGGAACAACTAAGTCTAAAAACCTATGATTCGAAATCACAGTAATCCACTAGTATAAATACACCACTATACTTCATTTTCCAACAGCACAATCAATGAAGGAGAAAGACCAATTCGAAACTGAAAAGAAAGAAAAAAAGAAAAAAATTCAAAACAGAAGTTAAATTTTGGAGAAAATCACTTACCTGCTTCGTGAGGTTCGGTCTTGTTCTTTGAGGGTGCTGAGGAGGGTCGGCGGTGACTGTTGGGTCGGACTTTGGTAGCAGTGACGGAAGGAGGAAGAAGAGATGGAAGAGGGTTTCGGTTTTCTCTGTTTTTGGAGTGGCGGCGGAGGATTTAGAAAATGGGCTGAGGGTTTGAGAAATGGTAGGGATCGGATGGTTTTAGGGTAAAAGAGGGGTGCGGGTTTGGGCTCATTCGGGTTGGGCTGGACGGAGAGGTTAAGTAAGGCCCATTCTTTTTATTTAAAGTTTAATTAGTCTAAATGTTTTATAAAGCTTCAAATATTAATTTCAAACACTCTCGTGATCAGAATGCGATGAAACGAAAAAAACACCGGGACCGTGAAGACGAATACTACGCTATGGATGAGAACCGAGCAGGGCAGACAGCAGCTGGGTTTCTCGATTAAATTAAACGCTATTTAATTTAACTGAAACAAGTCGATTTATCAACAAAATCAAATCAAGGTGAGTTAAACTCACTCAGTTTCCTCCCACTTATATTTTATAACTTGGGTTATTATTATTTTTATGTGCTATGGCTGCTAATGATTGGCTGATTGATGATATATTCACATATCGTTTGAATTGATTAAACGTCGTTTAATTTCAGTGAAACCCGAATCGTTATTTTTAACGATTGGTTCCAATTAAGGTAAGTTACCTTATTGGTCACGTTTATAAAATAAATGTGTTTTTAATAAATGAATTGTTTTGATTGATTGTTGTGGTTGAATTGTCGTTGTAAACTGTTATGAGACCATTATTGAATTGTTTTGATTTGATGGTTGGATATTGACCTGAAATTCACCATTTGTTTGGTTTAAACCAATGGGTATTATTGGTTGAGTGATTGGCAGTAGATGGCCTATGAATTAACCGTTTTATAAATATTGACCTACCGTCTGGTTAATCAACGAGTTAAAGTTATAAAATTTATTTTATAACTGAGAATAGATTTTAAATCTATTATTTTGAGTTAAAGTTGTAAAGTGGAAAAATATTTATTATTTATTAATCGAGCTTATAATTGATTGCATAAAGGAAAAATAAAGAAAATGCGATGTCTTAAATTAATGTTTATTTCATCAAGTAAAGAGGAAAGTGATAAATAAAAGGGTTATATAAAACCATGATTTATAAGTGAAATTTAAAGAAGAAATGAGGTACAAAGTGTTAATAGATGTTACTTAGTAAGGGAATCAAGTGAAATTTATGAAATAAGACTTTAAGTGAAAGGCTTAAAGGTGAATGTGGTAAGTAATAGGATTTTAACAAAAATCCAAGTGGTAAGAAGTATCGTTTAGAAAGGTAAAAGGGAAACGTGATATTTTATAAATAATTTTCTTAATCAATGAATTAAGAATTATGGTTATACTCAAAACGGAAGTTTCAAAAGATAAGAAGTTTTATCAATAAAATAGCTAAATGAGATGTATTCGATATTTAAGAAAATATCTGTGTTGAGTTACAACTGATGTTATTTGAAGATAAGACCGTTGTTGATCAAGTACTGAGAGGTAAACAAATACCCCAACTTGAACGACTTCGGGAATATCTGAGGATGATATTAGTGTGTAATGGGAAAGTTAAAATGGTATTTCCGAGATTAAAGGAAACTGAGAAAGTAAAGTTTTGAGAATAATTTATACTAAGAGAATAATAGTTGGTTATTTTCAAGTGATAAAATGATAATGTTGTTTCACTTGGAATAATATGAGTCGTTTTCCAATATGGTTGATTAGAAATAAAATAAGTTAATGGGTTTGAAACGATAGCCGAATAAAGAATTGAGTATGATTATTGAATATTTTCTTAGATATGAAAGCGATGACCCTACGTCAAATAAGTTATATTTAAAATGGTGAAATATTTAAGAGTTTAAGATTAACTATCGTTAATCGTTTCTAAATTAAAAAGGCCATGTAGGTTGGTACTGAACTGGTAAACTCATGTTATTCACACCATTATATATTTGATAGTTAAATCACCGACTATCAAACATGACCCATTCGATCGTTGGTGCGGAAAGACCGGGATCGAATTTGTATTCGAAAACCATTCCGACCGCCGAATACGTGGAAGAAGATTATTGAAGATGGAGCAATGGAAGACCATTGATCTTCATGAGCGGAAGAGCTACTGATTGAATTTCTCTGGTTTAGCGGCCGGAGATATTTCAACAGTGATTCTGTCGTGTTTTGAAATCTACGGATTGCAAGGACTACTCGCTACTGATTTGTAGGGTGATTCCTAGGATGCAGTAAGAGGGTGCCTTCGGTTCATCCTGTTCCTGGATGACTTGTATGAACGAGTGTCTGAAAGAGTATTTCCAAAGGGGATTACGTATGTTGATTTCTTCAAACGTACCATAGTTGATGGCGGAGAAATGGTATTCTCTAGCCAAATAACTAGAGTATTTTTGTGGACGTCAATTAGTGATATCCAGAGGATCTGACGATGTGGCATTCAAAGTGAATGATGGCCAGATTGTTCGAAAAGAGATTCTAAGCCTCAAGCCTCATCAACCGGGAAATGACAAAAATCGGGCAGGCAGCATGGCTATGTGGGTCGCTCCCATTAGGGTGTATAATCACCTATCTAGAGAAATTCCATTTGTTTCTTTAAACTATATTTGATGCTGTCCCTTTTCGGGAGGCGGTTGCTGATCCCAACCGTCGGTGATATACATTCGATACACTCAAACGAAATGAGCAGTCGATCATGTGTGGGCCGGGTTGCAAGACGTTCTTGTTTGAACCCAGTGTATTCGTCTCTAAAGATACACGATCGGCAGGTGGTCCCATACCTTGTCAAAGTTGGAATCCAATCTCCAATAAGTGCCTGCGGTTTTGATTGTATACTATATATGTGGAGCGTGAGATGCAAGCGTTCCACTAGATTGTTATTTACTTATATTTAGACATTATTATAAAATAAGAAAAGATATTGGTTTCAAAACTATTTTGGGTTATCGTAAGGTAAAAACCGTCCGTGTTTATCTGTGGATTTGGTCTTACGATTGTCCTTTTCTTTTGAAAAGATTTCGAACTTTAAAATCATGATTGGATGATTTACCCTTAATACTGTGCGAGTTTATCTCACTCTGGTTCACCAGACTGACCCGATGTTTTGTAAATGCTCGGGTTAGCCCGGAGTGTACAGGTTCAAGTTATCGAATGCTGTGAAGAGACGGGCTAAAAGAGTTCAGACGTATGATACTATTCCGCTGTGTTGTATATAAGGGCAGAGTATTATAAATGTCCAGATGTGTTCATGTACTCTGATGATTGTAAGTTTTATTTAAAACTCTCAATAAAGATTTATTTCTATATTATATTTTGTTCCGCTGCGATGTGAGACTCTGTGTTGTGTTCTTCTTCTTCTTCTATTCCTATATTTCTTTCTTTCTTATCTCGCCCTCTAATTTCTTTCCCTAAACGTTCCAGTGTTCTCGGTGTTTGGAGGATCGACATGAGATATGGTAAGGTATTTATGTTTATTGTTCGGGGCCGAAAACCCTGGGTCGTTACAGTGGTATCACAGCTATTGGTCATGGCTCTATGGTGTAACTCGATAGAGATGGGGTTAGTAACACCCTAGATTGAGTTTGAATGTGTGTATGTGTGTGTGTATATATATATATATATACATATATATATATATATATGAGAGCGTATTTATAAATTTTATATACAAATGTTTTGTATTGTGTTGTTGATCGGTTCAAGTGTTGAAAAGCGTTGGACTAATAAGGGGCAAAATATTGTTTGTAAAGCGGGTAAATGAAATAATTTTACCCAAACTTTATTTTTGTATTGAAAAGAAATAATTTTCTCAAATTATTTAGATATGGTGTGTTAGTTGATTTTGAAAAAATTCAAACTAGATTAAGGATTTGAATTGAAACTTAACCAGGTTAAGTGAAACCGAATTAAATCATTAATAATGATATTGAGATTAAATTAAGAAGTAATGTTGTAATTTGAATTGAATTCGGAAATTTAATAATTAAATAGAAATCAATCGAATATTAATTGGTTGATATTCAAATTTGTTGAATTAAATTAAATGTGAATTTAGTTTGTTGTGCCTTGGCTGTTGATTGATTGTTGTCTGTTTGTTGGATTGGCTGAATAAAATTCATCCATGGTTTGATGAAGAGTTAAATAAACTAAAACCAGAAATGAAGTGATATTTGAATATTTCATATATGTGTTGTTTATACGATGGATTGAGTTAAGTATAGGTGCCAGATAATTATGAGGATTGAGTTGATCGCGTAGATTGCACGTAAATTGAGTAGTAGACTCAATAACGCTCAAAAAGGTACACCTACGCGAAAATAAAAATTTTGGGGTTTTAATTTTTGTTTTCCGACCGTGTGGGTCGATATTACGTGTTTCTGCAATATCGCAGAAGTCCCTCCATGCAGAGAAGAGTCTGCTAAATTTTTCGGAGAATTTAATGTGTTAAAATATTTTCGATAATTTTTGAATATTTTGTTTTACCATAATAAATGGATTTTTCTTTAAAATAAAATATATTTTTAAAGTTAATGGAATTTGCAACCTTTTTCTTACCTTAGCAATTTCGAGGACGAAATTATTTTAAGGGGGGAAGATTGTAATGTCCCGAATTTTCTGACCATTTATTTAAAATATTTTATTTTTTAAAATATTGATTTGAGTTCAAATAATGGGAATTGACCATTTTAATTTGAATATTTAAATTATATTAATAATATAATAATATTTTTATTTTCGGGATATTAGGAAAATGTGGAATTTGCGATATAATGTGAACGAGCGATTTAAAGTGGTTTAAATATGGTTTATATTGAACTATAAATATATTCGTTATTTAAACGACGTTAGAACGTCTAATTTATAATTATATTATAAACGAACTAGAAATGGCGCGGTAGTTCGTAAATTTCGTTTTGAACTTCAACTGAGTGTACAGAATTTGTTTTAAGTTGAAATTTTGTGAAACCAGAAACGTTGGAATCGATTTGATTATATTTTTCATATGAAAGAGAAAAATCGAGATTTTGTGTTATAATTTGTTAGTTATGTCCAGGTTAAATTTTAAATTAGTCGCTATGGAAATCGTTATTAATTATAACGTTTATTTAATAAATTAAATAGGAATTCTTATATAAATTTTGATAACATTTAACCTGAAAATTGATAATATTGGGTTGTGAATTCCATATCCATATGGGAAGCTATATGATATTTCCATTTGAATATTTATGATTTTAATAATTTATTATTATTTATTTTAATTCGAATGAATTGAAAACCAAATCATGGTTTGAATAGACGCTCAATACGATTTCCCGATTTCCAAAGTAGTCATTCAACAAACAAACGCCGTGATTTCCAGTGCATCTTAAATTAAGGGGTTTTATATTTCAAAACAAGGAAAAATTTGGGTCCTTTATGTAGTACGATATGTATACGAAAACCAAACCCGAATAAAATACTACCGTTCTTAAATCATTCCTGAGCAAATGAAAGCCTATATTCCTCTTTACCGAAACAAGATAAAACACAAACTCAATGTAAATGGGAATTTCAACAAACCAAAAGCTATTGCCATAAAATTTGAAATCAAATCGACAGAACAGTTTCATTTCAAATTCTAGTACATGCATATCTTTTTTCTTTCAATGTGAAACAATACAAAATTATCTGTACAGCAACAGGGAATACTACAATTATATGATAGTAAAATATATATACATCAAATCTGAAAGAAGTGAACAAAAACAGTTAATAAAAAAAGAGAAATCTGCAAAGGATGAACAAAGAAATGTATGAATTTATTACAAACAAATCCACATACAAAATTGAGCCAGATATTTAAATATATCATGTACAAACCTGAGGCAACTCTACCCTATTCATACACAGATCAAAAGATTTGTAAAATCCTATCCTCTCCACAAAAGTTCTCTGTTGTCTATCACGCGATTTCAACAATCTCACCACCAAATCATCCTGAAAAAAAGAAAGAAAGAAACTGCTATGTGTAGCTAGATAATATAGGTGTAAATATATTTAAAGATGAAAGATTTTCAAATCAGGAGAATGCCACATGAACAGTAAGATTCTGAAATGAAAAGAAAATCTTATGTATAAAATCTTGTCTGACATTTATATATGTACATCAGTTCAGAGCTGATCCGAAATGAACCACTCAATGGTTGTATATACAGTGTGAACAGACAAGACCATATGAATAAACCGTACATAGCTGTATCTAGCCTATCCTAGAATAGCTATAGAACAGTGAAATGTATAGTACAATAGAAGAGATGTATGAAATATAATATATGTTAGATCAAAATTTGGACCTAACACCCAAATTGTTCCGAATGTTATAGAGTTTCCACTGAAAAATGAGGAAAAAGAAAATAACACACAGAATTTATAGTGGTTCGGCGTTAACGAGCCTACGTCCAATTTATATATTATTGATTATACTTTGAAAGCTAATAAAATCAAGGATTTCTCTCAATACTCTAGTATTTTGACAATAATGGCGGATTCAATACTCAATATTGCCAAAAAGATCCCAAAAAATGCCAAGCTCCAGGCTATTTATAGCTGATTTTGTCAGGCGGGTCGTGGTAACACGTGGCACAAATCCCGAGAACATCGGATCGCATCGCCACCGTTGAGGAAATAGTCAATTTAGCCGTTGTGGACAGGTGTCGCGATCTGCTTGAAAATCGGATCGTGCAGATGGGGAGAATCGGTCAAAATGATGGTTAGGGACACGTGTCGCTAGATCCGTGCGACTCGGATCGCTGAAGACTAGCTCACGCTTGAACGGGTCAGAAGGTTCGCCATGCATCAGGGGATCGGATCGGTCTATGCTGGGCAACAATATAAGTTCGGATCGAGTCGCATAGGGGTTTCGTTTCGCTTATGAAACAGGGGGTGATCCGACGAGATGCGATCCAATGGTGGGCGAGTCGATAGTGTGCGATCCGACGACGGGCGAGTCAATAGTGTGCGATCCGTTCCTTCATGCACTTGGGGAATATAGTTTCATATCTTCCTCTTGTGAGTGAACCTGGGTGGCTTGGTCAAAAGAGCTAGCCAACAATATATGAATATATTCATCATCAAATCTTCACAGACAATGGACATGGTGAATAAACAACTCAATGGTTTTATAGTTGTATCAATCTATACAAAAACAGTTCGACTCATGTGCATTTCTGAACGCAGGCAGTACACGAAATCCAACAAAATCCATCACAAAAAAACGGCACCGCTCTCTTTTCTATCACAAACAGTTGATAATACAACTGAGATGGAAAACGTAAACACCTATGAATCTAGGAACAACTAAGTCTAAAAACCTATGATTCGAAATCACAGTAATCCACTAGTATAAATATACCACTATACTTCATTTTCCAACAGCACAATCAATGAAGGAGAAAGACCAATTCGAAACCGAAAAGAAAGAAAAAAAGAAAAAAAAAATCAAAACAGAAGTTAAATTTTGGAGAAAATCACTTAGCTGCTTCGTGAGGTTCGGTCTTGTTCTTCGAGGGTGCTGAGGGGGGTCGGCGGTGACTGTTGGGTCGGACTTTGGTAGCAGCGACGGAAGGAGGAAGAAGAGATGGAAGAGGGTTTCGGTTTTCTCCGTTTTTGGAGTGGCGGCAGAGGATTTAGAAAATGGGCTGAGGGTTTGAGAAGTGGTAGGGATCGGATGGTTTTAGGGTAAAAGAGGGGTGCGGGTTTGGGCTCATTCGGGTTGGGCTGGACGGAGAGGTTAAGTAAGGCCCATTCTTTTTATTTAAAGTTTAATTAGTCTAAATGTTTTATAAAGCTTCAAATATTAATTTCAAACACTCTCGTGATCAGAATGCGATGAAACGAAAAAAACACCGGGACCGTGAAGACGAATACTACGTTATGGATGAGAACCGAGCAGGGCAGACAGCAGCTGGGTTTCTCGATTAAATTAAACGCTATTTAATTTAACTGAAACGAGTCGATTTATCAACAAAATCAAATCAAGGTGAGTTAAACTCACTCAGTTTCCTCCCACTTATATTTTATAACTTGGGTTATTATTATTTTTGTGTGCTATGGCTGCTAATGATTGGCTGATTGACGATATATTCACATATCGTTTGAACCGATTAAACGTCGTTTAATTTCAGTGAAACCCGAATCGTTATTTTTAACGATTGGTTCCAATTAAGGTAAGTTACCTTATTGGTCACGTTTATAAAATAAATGTGTTTTTAATAAATGAATTGTTTTGATTGATTGTTGTGGTTGAATTGTCGTTGTAAACTGTTATGAGACCATTACTGAATTGTTTTGATTTGATGGTTGGATATTGACCTGAAATTCACCATTTGTTTGGTTTAAACCAATGGGTATTATTGGTTGAGTGATTGGCAGTAGATGGCCTATGAATTAACCGTTTTATAAATATTGATCTACCGTCTGGTAAATCAACGAGTTAAAGTTATAAAATTTATTTTATAACTGAGAATAGATTTTAAATCTACTATTTTGAGTTAAAGTTGTAAAGAGGAAAAATATTTATTATTTATTAATCGAGCTTATAATTAATTGCATAAAGGAAAAATAAAGAAAATGCGATGTCTTAAATTAATGTTTATTTCATCAAGTAAAGAGGAAAGTGATAAATAAAAGGGTTATATAAAACCATGATTTATAAGTGAAATTTAAAGAAGAAGAAATGAGGTACAAAGTGTTAATAGATGTTACTTAGTAAGGGAATTAAGTGAAATTTATGAAATAAGACTTTAAGTGAAAGGCTTAAAGGTGAATGTGGTAAGTAATAGGATTTTAACAAAAATCCAAGTGGTAAGAAGTATCGTTTAGAAAGGTAAAAGGGAAACGTGATATTTTATAAATAATTTTCTTAATCAATGAATTAAGAATTATGGTTATACTCGAAACAGAAGTTTCAAAAGATAAGAAGTTTTATCAATAAAATAGCTAAATGAGATGTATTCGATATTTAAGAAAATATCTGTGTTGAGTTACAACTGATGTTATTTGAAGATAAGACCGTTGTTGATCAAGTTCTGAGAGGTAAATAAATACACCAACTTGAACGACTTCGGGAATATCTGAGGATGATATTAGTGTGTAATGGGAAAGTTAAAATGGTATTTCGGAGATTAAAGGAAACTGAGAAAGTAAAGTTTTGAGAATAATTTATACTAAGAGAATAATAATTGGTTATTTTCAAGTGATAAAATGAAGGAGATTTCATAATGTTGTTTCACTTAGAATAAGATGAGTCGTTTTCCAATATGGTTGATTAGAAATAAAATAAGTAAATGGGTTTGAAACGATAGCCGAATAAAGAATTGAGTATGATTATTGAATATTTTCTTAGATATGAAAGCGATGACCCTACGTCAAATAAGTTATACTTGAAATGGTGAAATATTTAAGAGTTTAAAATTAACTATCGTTAATCGTTTCTAAATTAAAAAGGCCATGTAGGTTGGTACGGAACTGGTAAACTCATGTTATTCACACCATTATATATTTGACAGTTAAATCACCGACTATCAAACATGACCCATTCGATCGTTGGTGCGGAAAGACCGGGATCGAATTTGTATTCGAAAACCATTCCGACCGGCGAATACGTGGAAGAAGATTATTGAAGATGGAGCAATGGAAGACCGTTAATCTTCATGAGCGGAAGAGCTACTGATTGAATTTCTCTGGTTTAGCGGCCGGAGATATTTCAACAGTGATTCTGTTGTGATTTGAAATCTACGGATTGCAAGGACTACTCGCTACTGATCTGTAGGGTGATTCCTAGGATGCAGTAGGAGGGTGCCTTCGGTTCATCCTGTTCCTGGATGACTTGTATGAACGAGTGTCTGACAGAGTATTTCCAAAGGGGATTACGTATGTTGATTTCTTCAAACGTACCATAGTTGATGGCGGAGAAATGGTATTCTCTAGCCAAATAACTAGAGTATTTTTGTGGACGTCAATTCGTGATATCCAGAGGATCTGATGATGTGGCATTCAAAGTGAATGATAGCCAGATTGTTCGAAAAAAGATTCTAAGCCTCAAGCCTCATCAACCGGGAAATGACAAAAATCGGGCAGGCAGCATGGCTATGTGGGTCGCTCCCATTAGGGTGTATGATCACCTATCTAGAGAAATTCCATTTGTTTCTTTAATCTATATTCGATGCTATCCCTTTTCGGGAGGCGGTTGCTGATCCCAACCGTACGTGATATACATTCGATACACTCAAGCGAAATGAGTAGTCGATCATGTGTGGGCCGGGTTGCAAGACATTCTTGTTTGAACCCAGTGTATTCGTCTCTAGCGATACACGATCGGCAGGTGGTCCCATACCTTGTCAAAGTTGGAATCCAATCTCCAATAAGTGCCTGCAGTTTTGATTATATACTATATATGTGGAGCGTGAGATGCAAGTGTTCCACTAGATTGTTATTTACTTGTATTTAGACATTATTATAAAATAAGAAAAGATATTGGTTTCAAAACTGTTTTGGGTTATCGTAAGGTAAAAACCGTCTGTGTTTATGTGTGGATTTGGTCTTACGATTGTCCTTTTCTTTTGAAAAGATTTCGAACTTTAAAATCATGATTGGATGATTTACCCTTAATACTGTGCGAGTTTATCTCACTCTGGTTCACCAGACTGACCCTATGTTTTGTAAATGCTCGGGTTAGCCCGGAGTGTACAGGTTCAAGTTATCGAATGCTGTGAAGAGACGGGCTAAAAGAGTTCAGACGTATGATACTATTCCGCTGTGTTGTATATAAGGGCAGAGTATTATAACTGTCCAGATGTGTTCATGTACTCTGATGATTGTAGGTTTTATTTAAAACTCTCAATAAAGATTTATTTCTATATTATATTTTGTTCCGCTGCGATGTGAGACTCTGTGTTGTGTTCTTCTTCTTCTTCTTCTATTCTTATATTTCTTTCTTTCTTATCTCGCCCTTTCCCTAAACTTTCCAGTGTTCTCGGTGTTTGGAGGATCGACATGAGATATGGTAAGGTATTTATGTTGATTGTTCGGGGCCGAAAACCCTGGGTCGTTACAGTGGTATCAGAGCTATTGGTCATGGCTTTATGGTGTAACTCGATAGAGATGGGGCTAGAAACACCCTAGATTGAGTTTGAGTGTATATATATATATATATATATATGAGAGCGTATTTATAAATTTTATATACAAATGTTTTGTATTGTGTTGTTGATCGGTTCAAGTGTTGAAAAGCGTTGGACTAATAAGGGGCACAATATTGTTTGTAAAGCGGGTAAATGAAATAATTTTACCCAAACTTTATTTTTGTATTGAAAAGAAATAATTTTCTCAAATTATTTAGATATGGTGTGTTAGTTGATTTTGAAAAAATTCAAACTAGATTAAGGATTTGAATTGAAACTTAACCAGGTTAAGTGAAACCGAATTAAATTATTAATAATTATATTGAGATTAAATTAAGAAGTAATGTTGTAATTTGAATTGAATTCGGAAATTTAATAATTAAATAGAAATCAATCGAATATTAATTGGTTGATATTCAAATTTGTTGAATTAAATTAAATGTGAATTTAGTTTGTTGTGCCTTGGTTGTTGATTGATTGTTGTCTGTTTGTTGGATTGGCTGAATAAAATTCATCCATGGTTTGATGAAGAGTTAGATAAACTAAAACCAGAAATGAAGTGATATTTGAATATTTCATATATGTGTTGTTTATACGATGGATTGAGTTAAGTACAGGTGCCAGATAATTATGAGGATTGAGTTGATCGCGTAGATTGCACGTAAATTGAGTAGTAGACTCAATAACGTTCGAAAAGGTACGCCTACGCGAAAATAAAAATTTTGGGGTTTTAATTTTTGTTTTCCGACCGTGTGGGTCGATATTACGTGTTTCTGCAATATCGCAGAAGTCCCTCCATGCAGAGAAGAGTCTGCTAAATTTTTCGGAGAATTTAATGTGTTAAAATATTTTCGATAATTTTTGAAAATTTTGTTTTACCATAATAAATGGATTTTGCTTTAAAATAAAATATATTTTTAAAGTTAATGGAATTTGCAACCTTTTTCTTACCTTAGTAATTTCGAGGACGAAATTATTTTAAGGGGAGAAGATTGTAATGTCCCGAATTTTCTGACCATTTATTTAAAATATTTTATTTTTTAAAATATTGATTTGAGTTCAAATAATGGGAATTGACCATTTTAATTTGAATATTTAATTTATATTAATAATATAATAATATTTTTATTTTCGGGATATTGGGAAAATGTGGAATTTGCGATATAATGTGAACGAGCGATTTAAAGTGGTTTAAATATGGTTTATATTGAATTATATAAATATATTCGTTATTTAAACGATGTTAGAACGTTTAATTTATAATTATATTATAAACGAATTAGAAATGGCGTGGTAGTTCGTAAATTTCGTTTTGAACTTCAACTGAATGTACAGAATTTGTTTTAAGTTGAAATTCTGTGAAACCAAAATGTTGGAATCGATTTGATTATATTTTTCATATGAAAGAGAAAAATCGAGATTTCGTGTTATAATTTGTTAGTTATGTCCAGGTTAAATTTTAAATTAGTCGCTATGGAAATCGTTATTAATTATAACGTTTATTTAATAAATTAAATAGGAATTCTTATATAAATTTTGATAACATTTAACCTGAAAATTAATAATATTGGGTTGTAAATTCCATATCCATATGGGAAGCTATATGATATTTCCATTTGAATATTTATGATTTTAATAATTTATTATTATTTATTTTAATTCGAATGAATTGAAAACCAAATCATGGTTTAAATTGACGCTCAATACGATTTCCCGATTTCCAAAGTAGTCATTCAATAAACAAACGCCGTGATTTCCAGTGCATCTTAAATTAAGGGGTTTTATATTTCAAAACAAGGAAAAATTTGGGTCCTTTATGTAGTACGATATGTATACGAAAACCAAATCCGAATAAAATACTACCATTCTTAAATCATTCCTAAGCAAATGAAAGCCTATATTACTCTTTACCGAAACAAGATAAAACACAAACTCAATGTAAATGGGAATTTCAACAAACCAAAAGCTATTGCCATACAATTAGAAATCAAATGGACAGAACAATTTCATTTCAAATTCTAGTACATGTATATCTTGTTTCTTTCAATGTGAAACAATACAAAATTATCTGCACAGCAACAGGGAACACTACAATTATGTGATAATAAAATATATATACATCAAATCTGAAAGAAGTGAACAAAAACAGTTAATAAAAAAAGAGAAAGCTGCAAAGGATGAACAAAGAAATGTATGAATTTATTACAAACAAATACACATACAAAATTGAGCCAGATATTTAAATATATCATGTACAAACCTAAGGCAACTCTACCCTATTCATACACAGATCAAAAGATTTGAATCCTATCCTCTTCACAAAAGTTCTGTGTTGTCTATCACGTGATTTCAACAATCTCACCACCAAATCATCCTAAAAAAAAAAGAAAAAAAAAACAGCTATGAGTAACTAGATAATATAGGTGTAAATATATTTAAAGATGAAAGATTTTCAAATCAGGAGAATGCCACGTGAACAGTAAGATTCTGAAATGAAAAGAAAATCTTATGTATAAAATCTTGTCTGACATTTATATATGTACATTAGTTCAAAGCTGATCCGAAATGAACCACTCAATGGTTGTATATACAGTGTGAACAGACAAGACCATATGAATAAACCGTGCATAGCTGTATCTAGCCTATCCTAGGAACAGCTATAGAACAGTGAAATGTATAGTACAATAGAAAAGATGTATGAAATCTAATATATGAATATATTCATCATCAAATCTTCACAGACAATGGACATGGTGAATAAACAACTCAATGGTTTTATAGTTATATCAATCTATACAAAAATAGTTCGGCTCATGTGCATTTCTGAACGCAGACAATACACGAAATCCAACAAAATCCATCACAAAAAAACTGCACTGCTCTCTGTTCTATCACAAACAGTTGATAATACAACTAAGATGGAAAACGTAAACACCTATGAATCTAGGAACAACTAAGTCTAAAAACCTATGATTCGAAATCACAGTAATCCACTAGTATAAGTACACCACTATACTTCATTTTCCAACAGCACGATCAATGAAGGAGAAAGACCAATTCGAAACCGAAAAGAAAGAAAAAAAGAAAAAAATCAAAACAGAAATTAAATTTTGGAGAAAATCACTTAGCTGCTTCGTGAGGTTCGGTCTTGTTCTACGAGGGTGCTGAGGGGGGTCGGCGGTGACTGTTGGGGTTGGACTTTGGTAGCAGCGACGGAAGGAGGAAGAAGAGATGGAAGAGGGTTTCGGTTTTCTCCATTTTTGGAGTGGCGGCGGAGGATTTAGAAAATGGGCTGAGGGTTTGAGAAATGGTAGGGATCAGATGGTTTTAGTGTAAAAGAGGGGTGCGGGTTTGGGCTCATTCGGGTTGGGCTGGACGGAGAGGTTAAGTAAGGCCCATTTTTTTATTTAAAGTTTAATTAGTCTAAATGTTTTATAAAGCTTCAAATATTAATTTCAAACACTCTCGTGATCAGAATGCGACGAAACGAAAAAAACACCAGGACCGTGAAGACGAATACTACGCTATGGATGAGAACCGAGCAGGGTAGACAACAGCTGGATTTCTCGATTAAATTAAACGCTGTTTAATTTAACTAAAACGAGTTGATTTATCAACGAAATCAAATCAAGGTGAGTTAAACTCACTCAGTTTCCTCCCACTTATATTTTATAACTTGGGTTATTATTATTTTTGTGCGCAATGGTTGCTAATGATTGACTAATTGATGATATATTCACATATCGTTTGAACTGATTAAACGTCGTTTAATTTCAGTGAAACCCGAATCATTATTTTTAACGATTGGTTCCAACTAAGGTAAGTTACCTTATTGGTCACGTTTATAAAATAAACGTGTTTTTAATAAATGAATTGTTTTGATCGATTGTTGTGGTTGAATTGTCATTGTAAACTGTTATGAGACCATTATTGAATTGTTTTGATTTGATGGTTGGATACTGACCTGAAATTCACCATTTGTTTGGTTTAAACCAATGGGTATTATTGGTGAGTGATTTGCAGTACATGGCCTATGAATTAATCATTTTATAAATATCGAACTACCGTCAGGTAAATCGACGAGTTAAAGTTATAAAATTTATTTTATAACTGAGAATAGATTTTAAATCTATTATTTTGATTTAAAGTTGTAAAGAGGACAAATATTTATTATTTATTAATCGAGCTTATAATTGATTTCATAAAGGAAAAATAAAGAAAATGTGATGTCTTAAATTAATGTTTATTTCATCAAGTAAAGAGGAAAGTGATAAATAAAAGGGTTATATAAAACCATGATTTATAAGCGAAATTTAAAGAAGAAGAAATGAGGTACAAAGTGTTAATAGATGTTACTTAGTAAGGGAATTAAGTGAAATTTATGAAATAAGACTTTAAGTGAAAGGCTTAAAGGTGAATGTGGTAAGTAATAGGATTTTAACAAAAATCCAAGTGGTAAGAAGTATAGTTTAGAAAGGTAAAAGGGAAACGTGATATTTTATAAATAATTTTCTTAATCAATGAATTAAGAATTATGGTTATACTCGAAACGGAAGTTTCAAAAGATAAGAAGTTTTATCAATAAAATAGCTAAATGAGATGTATTCGATATTTAAATAAATATTTTTGTTGAGTTACAACTAAAATTATGTGAAGATAAGACCGTTGTTGATCAAGGTCTGAGAGGTAAATAAATACCCCTACTTGAACGACTTTGGGAATATATGAGGATGATATTAGTGTGTAATGGGAAAGTTAAAATGGTATTTCCGAGATTAAAGGAAACCGAGAAAGTAAAGTTTTGAGAATAATTTATATTAGGAGAATAATAGTTGGTTATTTTCAAGTGATAAAATGAAGGAGATTTCATAATGTTGTTTCACTTGGAATAAGATGAATCGTTTTCCAATATGGTTGATTATAAATAAAATAAGTAAATGGGTATGAAACGATAGCCGAATAAAGAATTGAGTATGATTATTGAATATTTTCTTAGATATGAAAGCGATGACCCTACGTCAAATAAGTTATATTTGAAATGTTGAAATATTTAAGAGTTTAAGATTAACTATCGTTAATCGTTTCTAAATTAAAAAGGCCATGTAGGTTGGTACTGAACTGGCAAACTCATGTTATTCACGACATTGTATATTTGATAGTTAAATCATCGACTATCAAACATGACCCATACGAACGTTGGTGCGGAAAGACCGGGATCGAATTTATATTCGAAAACCATTCCGACCAGCGAATACATGGAAGAAGATTATTAAAGATGGAGCAATGGAAGACCGTTGATCTTCATGAGCGGAAGAGCTACTGATTGAATTTCTCTGGTTTAGTGGCCGGAGATATTTCAACAGTGATTCTGTCGTGATTTGAAATCTACGGATTGCAAGGACTACTCGCTACTGATCAGTAGGGTGATTCCTAGGATGTAGTAGGAGGGTGCCTTCGGTTCATCCTATTCCTGGATGACTTGTATGGACGAGTGTCTGACAGAGTATTTCCAAAGGGGATTACATACGTTGATTTCTTCAAACGTACTATAGTTGATGGCGGAGAAATGGTTTTCTCTAGCCAAATAACTAGACTATTTTTGTGGACGACAATTAGTGATATCCAGAGGATCTGACGATGTGGCATTCAAAGTGAATGGTGGCCAGATTGTTCGAAAAGAGATTCTAAGCCTCAAGCCTCAACAACTGGGAAATGACAAAAATCGGGCAGGCAGCATGGCTATGTGGGTCGCTCCCATTAGGGTGTATGATCACCTATCTAGAGAAATTCCATTTGTTTCTTTAATCTATATTCGATGATGTCCCTTTTCGGGAGGCGGTTGCTGATCCCAACCGTCGGTGATATACATTCGATACACTCAAGCGAAATGAGTGGTTGGTCATGTGTGGGCCGGGTTGCAAGACGTTCTTGTTTGAACCCAGTGTATTCGTCTCTAGAGATACACGATCGGCTGGTGGTCCGATACCTTGTCAAAGTTGGAATCCAATCTCCAATAAGTGCCCGCGGTTTTGATTGTATACTATATATGTGGAGCGTGAGATGCAAGCGTTCCACTAGATTGTTATTTACTTGTATTTAGACATTATTATAATATCAGTAAAGATATTGGTTTCAAAACGGTTTTGGGTTATCGTAAGGTAAAAACCGTCTGTGTTTATGTGTGGATTTGGTCTTACGATTATCCTTTTCTTTTGAAAAGATTTCGAACTTTAAACTCATGATTGGATGATTTAGCCTTAATACTGTGCGAGTTTATTTCACTCTGGTTCACCAGACTGACCCGGTGTTTTTTAAATGCTCGGGTTAGCCCGGAGTGTACAGATTCAAGTTATCGAATGTTGTGAAGAGACGGGCTAAAAGAGTTCAGACGTATGATACTATTCCACTGTGTTGTATATAAGGGCAGAGTATTATAACTGTTGAGATGTGTTCATGTTCTCTGATGACTGTAAGTTTAATTTAAAACTCTCAATAAAGATTTATTTCTATATTATATTTTGTTCCGCTGCGATGTGAGACTCTGTGTTGTGTTCTTCTTCTTCTTCTTCTATTCTTATATTTCTTTCTTTCTTATCTTGCCCTCTTATTTCTTCCCTAAATGTTCTAGTGTTCTCGGTGTTTGGAGGATCGACATGAGATATGGTAAGGCATTTATGTTGATTGTTCGGGGCCTAAAACCCTAGGTCGTTACAGTGGTATCAGAGCTATTGGTTTAGTAATAACCTTGGCTCTGTGGTGTAACTCGATAGAGATGGGGTTAGTAACACCCTAGATTGAGTTTGAGTGTATATATATAAGAGCGTATTTGTAAATTTTATATACAAATGTTTTGTATTGTGTTGTTGATCGGTTCAAGTGTTGAAAAGCTTTGGACTGATAAGGGGCACAATATTGTTTGTAAAGAGGATAAATGAAATAATTTCACCCAAAAATTATTTTTGTATTGAAAAGAAATAATTTTCTCAAATTATTTAGATATGGTGTGTTAGTTGATTTTGAAAAAATTCATATTAGATTAAGGATTTGAATTGAAACTTAACCAGGTTAAGTGAAATCGAATTAAATCATTAATAATGATATTGAGATTAAATCAAGTAATGTTGTAATTTGAATTGAATTCGGAAATTTAATAATTAAATAGAAATCAATCGAATATTAATTGGTTGATATTCAAATTTGTTGAATTAAATTAAATGTGAATTTAGTTTGTTGTGCCTTGGTTGTTGATTGATTGTTGTCTGTTTGTTGGATTGGCTGAATAAAATTCATCCATGGTTTGATGAAGAGTTAAATAAACTAAAACCAGAAATGAAGTGATATTTGAATATTTCATATATGTGTTGTTTATACGATGGATTGAGTTAAGTACAGGTGCCAGATAATTATGAGGATTGAGTTGATCACGTAGATTGCACGTAAATTGAGTAGTAAACTCAATAACGCTCGAAAAGGTACGCCTATGCGAAAACAAAAATTTTGGGGTTTTAATTTTTGTTTTCCGACCGTGTGGGTCGATATTACGTGTTTCTGCAATATCGCAGAAGTCCCTCCATGTAGGGAAGAGTCTGGTAAAATTTTCGGAGAATTTAATGTGTTAAAATATTTTCGATAATTTTTGAAAATTTTGTTTTACCATAATAAATGGATTTTGATTTAAAATAAAATATATTTTTAAAGTTAATGGAATTTGCAACCTTTTTCTTACCTTAGCAATTTCGAGGACGAAATTATTTTAAGGGGGGAAGATTGTAATGTCCCGTATTTTCTGACCATTTATTTAAAATATTTTATTTTTTAAAATATTGATTTGAGTTCAAATAATGGGAATTGACCATTTTAATTTGAATATTTAAATTATATTAATAATATAATAATATTTTTATTTTCGGGATATTGGGAAAATGTGGAATTTGCGGTATAATGTGAACGAGCGATTTAAAGTGGTTTAAATATGGTTTATATTGAATTATATAAATATATTCGTTATTAAAACAACGTCAGAATGTTTAATTTATAATTATATTATAAACGAACTAGAAATGGCGCGGTAGTTCGTAAATTTCGTTTTGAACTTCAACTGAGTGTACAGAATTCGTTTTAAGTCGAAATTCTGTGAAACCAGAAACGTTGGAATCGATTTGATTATATTTTTCATATGAAAGAGAAAAATCGAGATTTCGTGTTATAATTTGTTAGTTATGTCCAGTTGAAATTTTAAATTAGTCGCTATGGAAATCGTTATTAATTATAACGTTTATTTAATAAATTAAATAGGAATTCTTATATAAGTTTTGATAACATTTAACCTGAAAATTGATAATATTGGGTTGTAAATTCCATATCCATATGGGAAGCTATATGATATTTCCATTTGAATATTTATGATTTTAATAATGTATTATTATATATTTGAATTCAAATGAATTGAAAACCAAATCATGGTTTGAATAGACACTCAATACGATTTCCGGATTTCCAAAGTAGTCATTTAATAAACAAACGCCATGATTTCCAGTGCATCTTAAATTAAGGGGTTTTATATTTCAAAACAAGGAAAAATTTGGGTCCTTTATGTAGTACGATATGTATATGAAAACCAAACCCGAATAAAATACTACCATTCTTAAATCATTCCTAAGCAAATGAAAGCCTATATTCCTCTTTACCGAAAAAAGATAAAACACAAACTCAATGTAAAAGGGAATTTCAACAAACCAAAAGCTATTGCCATACAATTAGAAATCAAATGGACAGAACAATTTCATTTCAAATTCTAGTACATGTATATCTTGTTTCTTTCAATGTGAAACAATACAAAATCATCCGCACAGCAACAGGGAATATTACAATTATATGATAGTAAAATATATATATATCAAATCTGAAAGAAGTGAACAAAAACAGTTAATAAAAAAAGAGAAATCTGCAAAGGATGAACAAAGAAATGTATGAATTTATTACAAACAAATCCACATACAAAATTGAGCCAGATATTTAAATATATCATGTACAAACCTAAGGCTACTCTACCCTATTCATACACAGATCAAAAGATTTGTAAAATCCTATCCTCTCCACAAAAGTTCTCTGCTGTCTATCGTGCGATTTCAACAATCTCACCACCAAATCATCCTGAAAAAAGAAAAGAAAAAAAAACAGCTATGAGTAGCTAGATAATATAGGTGTAAATATATTTAAAGATGAAAGATTTTCAAATCAGGAGAATGCCACATGAACAGTAACATTCTGAAATGAAAAGAAAATTTTATGTATAAAATCTTGTCTGACATTTATATATGTACATCAGTTCAAAGCTGATCCGAAATGAACCACTCAATGGTTGTATATACAGTGTGAACAGACAAGACCATATGAATAAACCGTGCATAGCTGTATCTAGCATATCCTAGGAACAGCTATAGAACAGTGAAATGTATAGTACCATATAAGAGATGTATGAAATCTAATATATGAATATATTCATCATCAAATCTTCACAGACAATGGACATGGTGAATAAACAACTCAATGGTTTTATAGTTGTATCAATCTATACAAAAACAGTTCGGCTCATGTGCATTTTTGAACGCAGACAGTACACGAAATCCAACAAAATCCATCACAAAAAAACCGCACCGCTCTCTGTTCTATCACAAACAGTTGATAATACAACTGAGATGGAAAACGTAAACACCTATGAATCTAGGAACAACTAAGTCTAAAAACCTATGATTCGAAATCACAGTAATCCATTAGTATAAATAAACCACTATACTTCATTTTCCAACAACACAATCAATGAAGGAGAAAGACCAATTCGAAACCGAAAAGACAGGAAAAAAGGAAAAACTTCAAAATAGAAATTAAATTTTGGAGAAAATCACTTAGTTGCTTCGTGAGGTTCGGTCTTGTTCTTCGAGGGTGCTGAGGGCGGTCGGCGGTGACTGTTGGGGTCGGACTTTGGTAGCAGCGACGGAAGGAGGAAGAAGAGATGGAAGAGGGTTTCGGTTTTCTCCATTTTTGGAGTGGCAGCGGAGGATTTAGAAAATGGGCTGAGGGTTTGAGAAATGGTAGGGATCGGATGGTTTTAGGGTAAATGAGGGGTGCGGGTTTGGGCTCATTCGGGTTGGGCTGGACGAAGAGGTTAAGTAAGGCCTATTCTTTTTATTTAAAGTTTAATTAGTCTAAATGTTTTATAAAGAATCAAATATTAATTTCAAACACTCTCGTGATCAGAATGCGACGAAATGAAAAAAAACACCAGGACCGTGAAGACGAATACTACGCTATGGATGAGAACCGAGCAGGGCAGACAACAGCTGGATTTCTCGGTTAAATTAAACGTTGTTTAATTTAACTGAAACGAGTCGATTTATCAACGAAATCAAATCAAGGTGAGTTAAACTCACTCAGTTTCCTCCCACTTATTTTTTATAAGTTGGGTTATTATTATTTTTGTGTGCTATGGCTGCTAATGATTGACTGATTGATGATATATTCACATATCGTTTGAACTGATTAAACGTCGTTTAATTTCAGTGACACCCGAATCGTTATTTTTAATGATTGGTTCCAATTAAGGTAGTCACGTTTATAAAATAAACGTGTTTTTAATAAATGAATTGTTTTGACTGATTGTTGTGGTTGAATTGTCGTTGTAAACTGTTATGAGACCATTATTGAATTGTTTTGATTTGATGGTTGGATATTGACCTGAAATTCACCATTTGTTTGGTTTAAACCAATGGGTATTATTGGTTGAGTGATTGACAGTACATGGCCATTGAATTAACCGTTTTATAAATATCGATCTATCGTTAGGTAAATCGACGAGTTAAAGTTATAAAATTTATTTTATAACTGAGAATAGATTTTAAATCTATTATTCTGAATTAAAGTTGTAAAGAGGAAAAATAATTATTATTTATTAATCGAGCTTATAATTGATTTCATAAAGGAAAAATAAAGAAAATGCGATGTCTTAAATTAATGTTTATTTCATCAAGTAAAGAGGAAAGTGATAAATAAAAGGGTTATATAAAACCATGATTTATAAGCGAAATTTAAAGAAGAAGAAATGAGGTACAAAGTGTTAATAGATGTTACTTAGTAAGGGAATTAAGTGAAATTTATGAAATAAGACTTTAAGTGAAAGGCTTAAAGGTGAATGTGGTAAGTAATAGGATTTTAACAAAAATCCAAGTGGTAAGAAGTATCGTTTAGAAAGGTAAAAGGGAAATGTGATATTTAATAAATAATTTTCTTAATCAATGAATTAAGAATTATGGTTATACTCGAAATGGAAGTTTCAAAAGATAAGAAGTTTTATCAATAAAATAGCCAAATGAGATGTATTCGATATTTGAATAAATATTTGTGTTGAGTTACAACTGATGTTATCTGAAGATAAGACCGTTGTTGATCAAGGTCTGAGAGGTAAATAAATTCCCCAACTTGAACGACTTCGGGAATATCTGAGGATGATATTAGTGTGTAATGGGAAAGTTAAAATGGTATTTCCGAGATTAAAGGAAACTGAGAAAGTAAAGTTTTGAGAATAATTTATACTAAGAGAATAATAGTTGGTTATTTTCAAGTGATAAAATGAAGGAGATTTCATAATGTTGTTTCACTTTGAATAAGATGAGTCGTTTTCCAATATGGTTGATTAGAAATAAAATAAGTAAATGGGTTTGAAACGATAGCCGAATAAAGAATTGAGTATGATTATTGAATATTTTCGTAGATATGAAAGCGATGACCCTACGTCAAATAAGTTATATTTGAAATGGTGAAATATTTAAGAGTTTAAGATTAACTATCGTTAATCGTTTCTAAATTAAAAAGGCCATGTAGGTTGGTACTGAACTGGTAAACTCATGTTATTCACACCATTATTTATTTCATAGTTCAATCACCGACTATCAAACATGACCCATACGATCGTTGGTGCGGAAAGACCGGGATCGAATTTATATTCGAAAACCATTCTGACCAGCGAATACGTGGAAGAAGATTATTGAAGATGGAGCAATGGAAGACCGTTGATCTTCATGAGCGGAAGAGCTACTGATTGAATTTCTCTGGTTTAGCAGCCGGAGATATTTCAACTCTGATTCTGTCGTGATTTGAAATCTACGGATTGCAAGGACTACTCGCTACTGATCTGTAGGGTGATTCCTAGGATGCAGTAGGAGGGTGCCTTCCGTTCATCCTGTTCCTGGATGACTTGTATGGACGAGTGTCTGACAGAGTATTTCCAAAGGGGATTACGTACGTTGATTTCTTCAAACGTACCATAGTTGATGGCGGAAAAATGGTTTTCTCTAGCCAACTAACTAGAGTATTTTTGTGGACGTCAATTAGTGATATCCAGAGGATCTGACGATGTGGAATTCAAACTGAATGGTGGCCAGATTGTTCGAAAAGAGATTCTAAGCCTCAGGCCTCATCAATCGGGAAATGACAAAAATCGGGCAGGCAGCATGGCTATGTGGGTCGCTCCCATTAGGGTGTATGATCACCTATCTAGAGAAATTCCATTTGTTTCTTTAATCTATATTCGATGCTATCCCTTTTCGGGAGGCGGTTGCTGATCCCAACCGTCGGTGATATACATTCGATACACTCAAGCGAAATGAGTGGTCGGTCATGTGTGGGTCGGGTTGCAAGACGTTCTTGTTGAACCCAGTGTATTCATCTCTAGAGATACATGATCGGCAGGTGGTCCCATACCTTGTCAAAGTTGGAATCCAATCTCCAATAATTGCCCGCGGTGTTTATTGTATACTATATATGTGAAGCGTGAGATGCAAGCGTTCCACTAGATTGTTATTTACTTGTATTTAGAGATTATTATAATATCAGAAAAGATATTGGTTTCAAAACTGTTTTGGGTTATCGTAAGGTAAAAACCGTCCGTGTTTATGTGTGGATTTGGACTTACGATTATCCTTTTCTTTTGAAAAGATTTCGAATTTAAAATCATGATTGGATGATTTACCCTTAATACTGTGCGAGTTTATCTCACTCTGGTTCACCAGACTGACTCGGTGTTTTGTAAATGCTCGGGTTAGCCCGTAGTGTACAGGTTCAAGTTATCGTATGTTGTGAAGAGACGGGCTAAAAGAGTTCAGACGTATGATACTATTCCGCTGTGTTGTATATAAGGGCAGAGTATTATAACTGTCCAGATGTGTTCATGTACTCTGATGATTGTAAGTTTTATTTAAAACTCTCAATAAAGATTTATTTCTATATTATATTTTGTTCCGCTGCGATGTGAGACTCTGTGTTGTGTTCTTCTTCTTCTTCTATTCTTATATTTCTTTCTTTCTTATCTCGCCCTCTAATTTCTTTCCCTAAACGTTCCAGTGTTCTCGGTGTTTGGAGGATCGACATGAGATATGGTAAGGTATTTATGTTGATTGTTCGGGGCCGAAAACCCTGGTTCGTTAGTTATTTGCATTGAGATACGATTTACAGCTGTATCTATTTATACTTCAGATACGTCTTAGAGCCGTATCCAATTTTGATTTTGACACGGCTTATTATCGTATCTAATATTTAAACATGTCATTATTTGATACGGCTTAAAGTCGTGCCTAATTGCATTTGATACAACCAAATACACGGCGTAATTTGCATATGTGGTGATATGTTCCCAATAGTGTTCGAGTAGATCTTCTCTGAGATTGAGGTAAGCTTATGGATCTCAAATATCTTCAATTCTCAGCATGTATAGGGCAATAGTGTTTAGATCTTTACGCGGTTTGTTGAAATACCGCGACAATGTATGGATAGTTTTTAAACTAAAGCTCGTACTCATCATGTTCCTCTTTGACAATTATATTACGTAAAATGATATAGTAGCACATGACATCAAATACCGCAAGACCATGATAGTATACATCTTTTCTTAATATATGAAACATATCCTAAAGCACTTCAAATGCTCATTCGACACCTTCTCTTAAACTCTCTTGTTGTTTGGTAAATTTTTCTGCTTTTGCATTTTTGGGACTTTTTTAGGCTTGAACAAGAGACTCCCACTTTAAATAACTTTCGTCCACCAGGTAATAACACATAGAATAATCATTATCACCTATTTTGTAATTACATAGATATGCTACTGCATTGCATAAGCCATTAAATATATATGACTATCATAGAATGTTAATAACATCTAGTGAATCTAGTGCTCCAAAATAATTGTTCCATATAATCAAATTGAATGATGCAATAAATTTAGTATAAGGATTGCTTTTTTGTTGTATTCTAAGTATTTGTCTTGCAATGCAACCAGATAGTTTTCCGCCTCCAATGCATAAAGTCTAAGTTTCTTACCATACCTAAAGTCGGTCAATATCACGAGGGGTTGGGGACTGAAGACATCATTCATTAAATTGTACAACAATTGTTTTTCAAAATTCTTTTGTGCTTTAGATCATCATTAATTCCTTAATCTGCTTTTTGCCATCTACTTAGCCATCAGATATTCTGTATGATATCATGCGAAGTGCAGCTTAGCCTTTTAAAGTGGATAAATTCCTAGTTCGTTGTAACTATTTACTCTATGTATGAAAAAAAGTTCAATTTGATCAATTTTTCAATAACCCGGACGGTCTTTGATCTACAAAATATTTACTTGAAATCCACTTCATGTACATACAATTTTCAAAGAAATAATCCATTATTAGTTAGTTGTGTCATGCAACATAGTTTCTTTCATATCACAAGTCCCACCTTCCAAACATACTACTTTCTTAGGTTGGACGGGTGCTTTAAGCATTTTCATGAGCCATTAAATCCATCATTTCAATAGTTATCATTCTTTGTTGATTCGTATAGTGTTCGATGATCTAAAGACGATGATGATGAAGATGGTAATGAGAAACACCATAATTTTTATGGTTACTCATATTTTATTGGTGAAAAAATGAGGACAAAGAGTTAACTGCACTTGTATGTGATTCTAAGTCTTTCTCTATATTCAAGTTATTTCTTTGAGTCATACACTGTATCTATGCATAATAGCCATGTTATTGATGGAGAATCCATAGATTGTACCCATACACTATACCTATGTTATTGATGGCATTATTCAGTATCTTTGATCAACCATACCATACTCTATAGCCCCAATTTAATGCTTTCTGATTGCAAGAATTATTAATGGAGACAAAAAATATATAATATTTTATCATATTAGACGTTGTAAACACGTTTACTTTCTTTGCTAGCCTTGTTGCTGGAGACAAAAATCTGTAGATCCGGTTGCACCATACACTTTATCCATGTTGCACTGCTTTCCATTATTATTGGTCTTGTAGATGGAGACGAAAACCTATAATATGCAGTCACATAGACATTGTAGACACGTTGCAGTACTTTCTTTACCAGCCTTGTTGGTGGAGATAAAAAGCTATAATACTTGGTTACACCATACATTATAACCACGTTACACTACTTTCCATGATTGCCAATTTTGTTGATGGAGACAAAAACCTAAAGTGTACAGTCACTAAACATTATAGTCGCGTTGCACTGCTTTCTTTGCCAGCCTTGTTGGTAGAGACAAATGGTTACAATATGTAATCAAGGCATACATGATATCTACGTTGCACTACATTCAACTATTGTCGACCTTGTTGATGGAGACAAAAAATACGATGTATATTGGGTTGCACTACTTTCCACAACTGATAATCGTATTTAAGGAGAAAATATCTTTATTGATGTTTGAAATTACTGAATATGACAACAAATGCAACAACCCGGAAATTTTGAGCCAATTTAAAAATTTTATTTTGGCGATATTAATGAATTTTGAATATTTAAAATGAATTATTTTAAATAATAACGACAAGAAATTTATTTCGAATAGAATTCGAATGTATATATTTACATAGATCATCGTTAGAATATAAATATTTATTTTTAAATATAAAAGGAATTGAAAATGGCGCGGTAGTTTGAAAATTCGATTTCAAATTTCAAATGAATGTACAAGATTCAAAATAAACCGGATTTTAGTGGAACCAAAAATATTAGAATCTATTTGAGAATATATTTCCAACGAATCTGAAAAATTGAAATTTCATAGCGGGAATAAAAAGTTATGCCCAGTTGAAATTTCAGAATAATCGCTATGGAATTCTGGCCCTTAAAAATGGAAATTTTGCAATCGACCTCGGTTTTCGACGAAACCACTTTTGTTGGATCCGGGATGTCAAATTATTGCTAAATTCCAAAATTAGTAATTTTTCGAATCAATATGTGAGCGTGGAAAAAGAAAAAACGTGTTTTAACAGTTTCAGTCAATTTCGATCGACTGGAAAATGGCAATTTTTCAAACGGTCTCAGAATTCGATGAAATTAGTTTTGTTAGGACTGCCAATACGAAGCTAGAAATAATTTTTCTGGAATTTTTAGAGTCTGTATGTGGCTCCAGTAAATTAAAATGTGCATTCAAATTGAATAAATACTGATTTATATTTTAAATTTGATAAAAATTGATCGTAAGAGCTGAATTGGGTTACGATACATATCCCATTGTGTTCGGAATGGGGGTAATTAACTAGGGACGACAGTCATTGGGTTTGAATTAGAGTTCGAACGAAAAAGTTAACTTTTGGAATAAAAATAAATAAATAAAAAATATATATTTATATATAAAACCGTTGACCAACTCTCTCTCCCTCATTTCCCCTTTTCGATTCAAATCGATTTCAAGAGGATTAAATATAAAAAAAGAAACCGGACACTGCATCGACGCTGCCGCCTGCGCTCGCCACCGCTGGAGGCTGGCCTCCCCCCAGTTGCCCCTCCACCTCGTCGAAACACCCCTCCCAACTCTGTCCCTCTCGCGCGAGCCAGAACTCAAACCCAATGCCATCGAGAGCCAAAACCCGCCGCGCCCTGACCACCACAGCCCCGACACCGCATCGGAGCTCCGGCGACTGCAACCCTCCACCTCCTGTTAGCGCGATCCCCCCTTTTCGACAGCGAACTCCTCTGACCAAATACAGTAAGTATTTTTATTTATTTACATTTATTTTATATTTTCAGTTTTAATATATATAATACCGTGTTTAAAAATGTTATCTTTATATGAGAAGTATGATTTTTAATTATACAAAGAATATGATTTTATTTTCAGTTTTTAAATGTAAAGACAAGATTTTTAATAACGTAAAGCCTAGATTTTTATGTTATAAAAGATACGATTTTTATGATTGGAAAAATATGATTTTGCCTTAGGGAAAAATATGGGTTTTAATCCAATAAAGTTTAAATTTTTATATATATAATAGCCAGATAAAAATGGGATTTTTATCCATTTAGCGTTGGGGTAAAAATATGACTTTTATCTATGTCGAGTAGCGATAAAAATGTTATTTTTATCTAAGTGGCATTGAAAAACAAAAAAGTAATCTTTTTATATAAGTAGGAAGTTAAGAATATAATTTTTATATAAGTAGGAAGTTAAGAATATAATTTTTATATAAGTACGATAATAAAAATATGATTTTTATTAGATGAGAAGATTAAAAATATGATTTTTATATACGAAGTAATGGTATGAAAATGTGATTTTTATAATATAAGCATCGTGACAAAAATGTGATTTCTATCTATGTAGCGTCATAAAAATGCGATCTTTTTGTATATGTAGTGAATACGGACGACGAAAGTGACGCAGGGCGAACACAACGAAGATTTCCTTCATATGAAGAGTCGCGGCGATTGGTTTAGCTAGTCGGTGAGAACTTCTCCGTTTTAATTTGTTTTCTAGTTGAAATATGTACTAGGATGCAAACGGTGCTTAGCAGCACCTGACACCCGTCGTCCACAGACCATGGATGACTTGTTTGTTTGATTGGTGTGTTGTGAAATTATATTGTGTGATGTGGAATGAATAAATATTTTATAGTTAAAAATATAATTTTTGACGTGTATATAAAATAAATATTTATAAACAAAGTGGACGATTTGTTTATATACACTGATTTGACTGATATTGATTGGGACGATAAATTTTACACATCGCCCAACTGCACAAATAAAATCTGTGTTTGTTGATTTGAAACCCCACACGGGTATTGGGATGATATTTGACGTACACTAATCCCGATTGTTTAGTTGTATGCCAGTCGATGGGTTGACAGACTGTGTAAGCTTTAATTATTTATATTAATGCTTATGCAGTTGTGTGGTGCACTCTGGATGATGGTTGATTATTTGTCGTTGCTATTATATACATGTGTTGTATGGAAATCCATATAATTAACATTATATGGTAATTGATTGGGCCTCATTCCAATTTGGAAAATAAAGAATATTATAAAATAAAGATTCATGTGTTGAATAGAATAAATAGTCATGTGTTGACGATACTCATGTGTTGAGAATATTCATGTGTTGAAACTTATCATGTGTTGAACGAAATATTTTAACAATAAAATTTACAACTTTATCATATATAAAATTAGAAACTAACTGGAAACTAGATAAGATGAGTGGTTTCCTGGGTATTGATCTGATGTTGGTTTCGGCCTTCGGGGTTAATACATAGGGAATCGTTCTCTTACTAATTTACGGTTGGAGTCTGATTAAGAATTAAATGATAGAAATCATAATTTTATAAAATATATTAAATAACAAAAATAGTCATGTGTTTACAATACTCATGTGTTGAGAATATTCATGTGTTGAAAAAAAATATTCATGTGTTGAAGAAAATATTCATTTGTTGAATAGAATAACGAAGTTATTGAAATATATAAAGCCGTGTTGATTAGATATGCGCCATTTTGACGCGAACGATATTTATATCGATTATATTCATTTTTATAATGAATATAGAAAAGGAAGTGATTTCAAAATATAACGTTTTGAAAATATTATCATTTGTATATTGATGATATGGAATTTTCAATTTTGATTTGAAACTGAATATAAAGTTGAAATCGATTTGAAAACGAATTTAAAACGATTTATAAAATACGTTTTAAAAGGAAATCGACGAAATATATATAATATTATATATATATATAATGGCCTAAATAAAACGCGCCCCGTAGCGACCGTTCGCGAATTTCGACCATTGACTTCAAACGGATATTACGGGAGATCCAACCGTCGGATTCTCCTAAAACCGGAACCCTTGGTTTCGTATCGAAAAGGGCTTTCTAACGAATATTAGAGATTTGAAATCTAATGGTTGGATTTGGAATTATGTCCAAATCAAACTTGGAAAAGGTCGTTGTAATTGCAGTTCGATGGCCGTTGATGGAAATCGACTGTACGAGCCTTGATAAAATTATTAAAAATAGTAATAATTTGTGTAAAATAAAAAGAAATAATTTGTGAAGAATTAGGATGAAAAATTCCAAATTTGAAAAGATAAAAGTAGATTTTTATCGAAATGAACTAGTTTGAACTAGAATTATAATCCCACTTATTTTTAAAAATAAATAAAGTGTATTTGAAATGGTTTTGAATATAACCAGAATTTCCAATATATAAAGTGGAAATAAATTTTAATCGAAATTGTCTTTGGAATATTTCGATGTTGGATTTCGTGATTATACAAATATTGTTAGGGAAATTTGAAAGATATATTTATATCGTTATTTCCAATATGATATTTGTTGGTCGTAGAATTTGATATTGAATATAAGCCAATATATTTTCTATTCAGAGCCTTGTATTTAATATCAAATGGGATTTGGGTTGTCGTGAACGGTATCTTCAATAATATTGTTCTTAAAACTAACGGGGTTAAGAAAATCAGAAACTAACTGAAGATTAGTTAAACTGAATGGTTTCTTGGGTATTGATCTGATGTTGGTTTCGGCCTTCGGGGTTAATACTTAGGGAATTGTTCACTTGCTAATTTACGGTTAAAGGCTGATGGAACAGAATGTGATTTTGGGTTTATCGTGAACCGTGTTTTAAATGACCCTGGGTACTTTAACCCAGTTAAAGGCAGGATATGATTTCCCAAGTTAAACAATCATTAATATTATTTTTTGGGAAGATTAAAACCAAGTGGGGTTTTAATGAATCTTTAATTAGATTGAAATGATCGAGAATGGAGTATCTCAAGTTTTGCTCCAGGCGATAGTTAAATCTTTAATTAGATTTGAACGTGAAATGGTAATTGAATTTACCAATAACATCATGGTGTAAGATATAAAGTATTACCAGTTTTACTTCATGGGATGAATAGATTGGGATTGGGAAATTAAAACAAATGATTACTTCGGTAAGGTTCGTTAATCCCGACTAGTTTGGATAAACCAATATTTGGTTTGAATTGATATTCAAAGAAAAATTAAAGAATAAATTTAAAGAATTTATCTTTGATAAAATTAATGGGAACCTCTCCCTAAGAATGTGAAATTTAGCAACTAACTGAAGATTAGTTAAGATGAATGGTTTCCTGGGTATTGATCTGATGTTCGTTTCGGCCTTCGGGGTTAATATTTGGGGAATTGTTCTCTTACTCATTTACGGTTAGTGACTAATGAATTGGAATGAGGCGTATGTTGTGTTTGTGTAACACTTGTTTATTATATACGCGAGTTATTCAGAAACACCGAGTTTATCCCATTCTGAATAATTGATTCGACGATGTGTCGAGGATGAAGACGGTGGTCGAAGACCGGAGGTCTTCACATCATTTGGGTGATTACTGATGATCTTGATTGGGCTGTACACCCAAGAGGAGGGAATCAGTTGGTGATCGTCCAGACGTACTTGGAGATCGATGGATATGCGAGGTACAAGGTGCCTCCGGTTTCGTTCAGACCCAGAATGAACTTGTAAATGGACTGTGTGTCTGACATTGGATTTTATTCTGTGTGATTGATTTCTATTAAATATATATCTGTTTGGCGGCGGAGAATTTATTCTCTTGCTTAACGCCATTCTCTAAGACGTACGATCTTAGGGGTTACATATTGATGGATATCAATCGCATGGAGTGAATTGCCTATGTGGCATGCCTAAGTGGCAAATGATCAAGGCTTCTGTTGAAAAGAAAAGTCTTGTGGTTGATGATCAAAGCACGGCCTGTGTGGCATAACTTTGTGTAGCATTGATTCGCGAGCCTCACACCCCGGTTGTGAACCAGAAACGGGAGAAGGACCTCAGGGAGGACATGCGTTTCTTTCTAGCTAGAAGTGGCGTCAGTGGTTTTACACACCCTGACGAGTTTGACTTATGTGGTTGTTGGATTGCGAGGTGCCTTAGATATATCGATGACTGTGTGGAACCGATGGGGTCATTGGACTTATTGACACCCCATAGGGTAGGGAAATGCAATGTTCAGGCATTTTAATCCACATCGGTGGACCGGCCTTGACGATCCAAAGGCTTGACTGAGTACTTGCCTGAGGGGCGGGCTAGAGCATCTCAAATTCGGTAGAGGACGATCCCTTGCCTCGGTTCGCAGATGGAAATCCAACTTCCAATACGTGAATTTGCGGTTTTGATTGTAGAGCCTAGTAGTGGCGACATGATATATGGTACCCATGCCATCTATGATTGATACTTATGATTGAAATTGTTTTGACCCTATACACTTATAGTAATAATAAAAGATGAAATTTAGCGTATCAAGCATTCTTTGGCTATTATAAGGTAAAACCCTATCCTCCGGCTTGTGTTGCATTGTGTGATGGGACCTGGGTCTTATAATAGCTTCATTGTTCTTTATTTAGCATTGCGCTGTTGTTTTATGCACTGTTATTCTTGGGAGGAAACTCGTTCCGTGTTATACGGCGTGGTCCCTTGATTTACCTAACTTTAAAATAAAGATTAATAACTGTTTTAGTTCTCACACCAGTCACATGACTGACCTGGAGTTTATTGATTTAACCTAAACTCTAGGTGCCCTTATTTTCCGCATGGGCAGCTAGTAGTTTTGGTTGTGAAGATTTATATTCACAGGATCCTGGTTTACAGCTGGAACGATGAAGCTCTGTATTCGTATATTACTTTCAGTTGTGTTTTGTATTATTTTCCGCTGCTATGTAATGTAATTTAAATCTCTGATATTTTCTGATGTATAATATTTATTAATACTCTGTATATTCTTGTATTCTGATGGAATTGTTGTAATTAACAATGAAATGTTCTTCTGTTTGTGTTCCGATTTGTCGTGTTCTCAAAACAATCAGGGGTTTCGAACGGTCTTGGTCGGTTTAGCGATCGATTCGGATCGAGCGAAATTCCTTATCGTTTCATTTGGTATCAGAGCTTTGGTTTACAGAGCTCAGAGAATAAGACATGTTGGAACCAAACGAAATAATTCATCAGAGATTGGATTAGTAATATCCAATGAGAATGACTCGTTAGAGATAGGATCAGTAGTATCCTAGAACGAGTGTGAAGAGTATATTTTTAAATTGAAAACAATTTTTGTTTTGAAAATTTAAATCAACTATTTGTATTTGAATATTATTTTTATATTGATTTGGACATTCCAGTATATAAAGATTTTGCATACACGTCTGATCCATGGGTATTCGAAGTTTTAATATACTGGATAGATATAGAATCACACTCCAGTCGCTCGGAGATGATTCTGATGATTGCTCGAGCATCATCAGCATTTATTTTCGGGTTTTGAAAGTGGGATTTCTATATGATTCCAATTGACTGGTGTGAGAACCAAAGCTAGATAGGGCTTATTGTTGTGATTTGGCATCAAAAATCTGATTTTTGGCTATGTATTAAAGTTATGTGATTGAAAAGCTAATCAACTAATTTATTGCTGGTTGTGTTGTTCGATTATTGTTTGATTAATTAAATGTTGAACCTTTAGCCAAATTGAACCAAATAGTGGATTGTATTGAAAATTTATCGCATTTTCATGCATGTACATGCACTTACATTGAACAGGTCATAGCAAGGAGGCTAGAGCAGAAGAATAAAATTGTTTGCCCGACAAATAGGTATATGTTTACGAATTTATTGGGTTTGGATGACTTTATGAGCCGATTGGCTAGCCGCTTGCCTTGCCGCTTGGCTGTTTCTTTTTCTTTTTGTATTGGTGAGGGCCATGGGAGGCTATTTGAAATATCCCAAAGCTCCCAGTGCAGGGGAGGTTATGGCGAAATTTTTCGTGTTAGCCAAATTTTTGAAAATTTTGAAAAGTTCTTAGAAACTGAAAAGTTGAAGAACTTAAGCCATAATGAAAATAATGAAAGTTGGGTTGATTAGTTAAACAACTTTCAGCTTCGTTCCTTTTCGAGGACGAAAAGTTTTAAGTGGGGGAGATTGTAACAACCCGGAAATTCTGAGCCAATTTAAAAATTTTATTCTGGCGATTTTGATGAATTTTGAATATTTTAAATGAATTATTTTAAATAATAACGACGAGAAATTTATTTCGAATAGAATTCGAATGTGTATATTTACATAGATCGTCGTTAGAATACAAATAATTATTTTTAAATATAAAAGAATTTAAAATGGCGCGGTAGTTTGAAAATTCGATTTCAAACTTCAAATGAATGTACAGGATTCAAAATAAACCGGATTTTAGTGAAACCAAAAATATTACAATCTATTTGAGAATATCTTTCCAACGAATCCGAAAAATTGAAATTTCATAGCGGGAATAAAAAGTTATGCCCAGTTGAAATTTCAAAATAGTCGCTATGGAATTCTGGCCTTTAAATTTGGAAATTTTGCAAACGACCTCGGTTTTCGACGAAACCATTTTTGTTGGATTCGGGATGTCAAATTATTGCTAAATTCCAAAATTCGTAATTTTTCGAATCAATATGTGAGCGTGGTAAAAGAAAACGTGTTTTAACAGTTTCAGTCAATTTCGATCGACTGGAAAATGGCCATTTTCAAACGGTCTCAGAATTCAATGAAATTAGTTTTGTTAGGACCGTATTGTCAATACGAAGCTAGACATAATTTTTCTAGAATTTTTTGAGTCTGTATGTGGCTCCGGTAAATTAAAATGTGCGTTCAAATTGAATATATACTGATTTATATTTTAAATTTGATAAAAACTGATCGTAACAGCCGAATTGGGTTACGATACATATCCCATTGTGTTCGGAATGGGGGTAATTAGCTAGGGATGACAGTCATTGGGTTTGAATTAGAGTTCGAACGAAAAAGTTAACTTTTGAAATAAAAATAAATAAATAAAAAATATATATATTTATATATAAAATCGTTGACCAACTCTCTCTCCCTCATTTCCCCTTTTCGATTCAAATCGATTTCAGGAGGATTAAATAAAAAAAAGAAACCGAACACCGCATCGACGACGCCGCCTGCGCTCGCCACCGCCGGAGGCCGGCCTCCCCCCAGTCGCCCCTCCACCTCGTCGAAACCCCTCTCTCCCTCTCGCGCGAGCCAGAACTCGAACCCAATGCCATCGAGAGCCAAAACCCGCCACGCCCTGACCACCACAGCCCCGCTACCGCACCGGAGCTCTGGCAACCGCAACCCTCCACCTCTTGTTAGCGCGATTCCCCCCCTTTCGACAGCGAACTCCTCCGACAAAATACAATAAGTATTTTTAATTATTTACATTTATTTTATATTTTTAGTTTTAATATATATAATATCGTGTTTAAAAATGTTATCTTTATATGAGAAGTATGATTTTTAATTATACAAAGAATATGATTTTATTTTCAGTTTTTAAATGTAAAGACAAGATTTTTAATAACGTAAAGCCTAGATTTTTATGTTATAAAAGATACGATTTTTATGATTGGAAAAATATGATTTTGCCTTAGGGAAAAATATGGGTTTTAATCCAATAAAGTTTAAATTTTTATATATATAATAGCCAGATAAAAATGGGATTTTTATCCATTTAGCGTTGGGGTAAAAATATGACTTTTATCAATGTCGAGTAGCGATAAAAATGTGATTTTTATCTAAGTGGCATTGAAAAACAAAAAAAGTAATCTTTTTATATAAGTAGGAAGTTAGGAATATAATTTTTATATAAGTAGGAAGTTAAGAATATAATTTTTATATAAGTACGATAATAAAAATATGATTTTTATTAGATGAGAAGATTAAAAATATGATTTTTATATACGAAGTAATGGTATGAAAATATGATTTTTATAATATAAGCATCGTGATAAAAATGTGATATCTATCTATGTAGCATCATAAAAATGTGATCATTTTGTATATGTAGTGAATACGGACGACGAAAGTGACGCAGGGCGAACACGACGAAGATTTCCTACATATGAAGAGTCGCGACGATTGGTTTAGCTAGTCGGTGAGAACTTCTCCCTTTTAATTTGTTTTCTAGTTGAAATATGTACTAGGATGCATACGGTGCTTAGCAGCACCCGACACCCGTTGTCCACAGACCATGGATGACTTGTTTGTTTGATTGGTGTGTTGTGAAATTCTATTGTGTGATGTGGAATGAATAGAGTCTACCATAGGCTATTAAGTGATAGTAGGAATCCAACCATAATTAAATATAGATGATGGCCTTAAGTAACCAAACGATAGTCCGCCTCCTAGGGTATCGAGTGATAATCGACATCTGCTCTTATATAAGCATGTGGACCTTAAGTGACTTCAGAGTTTCCCACTATATATATATATATATATATATATATATATATATATATATATATATATATATTTGTGTGTTGAAATTGCATAGACATAATTTGATGAATTCATATTGCCAAGTACAGGAAATAAACATCCTTAAATTTATGTGATTTTCATTCATTGGAACTTGTTGTTCTGACCTCCCTCTTCACAGCAATTAAACAAGTTAGTAGGATGGAATGCTGGAGTGATGAAGTTATAGAGACTGGAGCCTAGCAAAGGAGATTCTATAGCTTATTATTATTATCATCATATTTTGCAATTCATTGTAATCATGGGATATTATTATGTATGTACCTTGGTATGATAGTTTGAATTTGATGTAATTGACATTATTATATTTTATTTAATGGTACATATATTTTCAGTTAATTTATTTTATACCTTCCACTGTGATATTCTAATTTCGTTTTTAATATGGCTTTGTTTATGTATCCCTTATAGGAACCAATGATCCATTTATAATGGCTCTATGTTCTGATGGGCCTTTTTTGATCGGGATTTAGGCCTATTCTGAGTGGGTTATTATATGTTGTATCAGAGCATAGGTTACCCGATTACGGCGAAATATTCGTATGAGCGAAGCACTTGTTATTTGAAAAGGTTTTCAAATTATATATACCTCAAAGACATATGCGATTATACTAGACAATCTCTGTCTCTCTTCCTATTTTCTTTTGGCATAAATACTATCTTAGGAATTTCCACTGAAGGTCTTTCCATTATTAGATAGTAGAAATGGCGAATAATCAACTTGACTAAAGGAATCAGGCAAGGCCTTAGTACTTGTCAGAGTGGTTCCAGTAGTACTTAAGGGCTGTGGAACAAATTCCCATTACCCTTTCAGCTCTAGCGGAACCAACACCTCAACCCACTGATGTGTCTCTCAACATTCCTCGTCTCTCTAAGGACTTCATTAATTTAGGTGGCAAGCCCTTCCTTGGAACTGAAGGATTTCTTGAAGTTAAGGCATGGATATCCGAGTGTGATCATATCTTTGAAGCTATAGGATAGGAGCACCCATTGAAACGTTAGGTAATCTCTTGGCGTCTTAAAGGCGAAACATTGGAATGGTGAAATATGATTTCCAAGGAAAATGTTAGCAAGGTATTTACTTGGAATGAGTTTAAGGCCCGATACGAAGTTAAGTTTTTTCCCAACGCCGAGATAGGTCTGCAAATGGAGAACTGTATCCAACTTAAATACAAGGAAAGTTAGATCTTTGGAGTACATTAAAAGTTTAGGGAGTTGTCTAAATTAGGATGGTGTCTTGTAGATACACCAATGGATAAGGCACTAAGATTTGTGAAAGGACTTAATCCCTCTTTGAGAGGGATGCTGTTATCTCAAGTAACTTTTGGAGCAACATTTGAGGTGCTTATTGAGACTTCTATCTTATGTGCTACAGAGGAAACAAAGAAGACCAAGAGTGATAAAGCTAAAGGTAATTCTGGATTTGGAAAGAATAAGAAGAAGAACTTTTGGCTAAAGAAGAAAAAGAAAGGGAAGTTAAAGAAAGAGGCTAAAGTATGTGGGCGATGCCACAAGAAGGGCCATGCGGCCAAAGACGGTAAGGTCAATCTGGAAAAGCTGAAATTCAAAGGGAAATGTTACAAACTATTATGAGATGGGACATCTTGCTAGGAACTATTTTAAGATTAAGGTAGGATCGAGTGGGCAAAATTATGCTTTGGAAATAACACCTCTTCAGAGTCAACCACATAAGGACTAAGAAAAACCAACCCAAGAAGGTATAATTTCTATTTTAGGGACTTCTATTCTCACCCTATTTGATTCTAGAGCATCTCATTCCTTCGTAGCTAGGAGCATTGTTGATTTCTGGATACTTCCAATTTTTGATGGTGTCCAACCCTATCAGAGGAGCTAAGCAGCTCTTATCGATTTATAAAACCTGGTACTAGATATTGACGATGTTGATTTCTCGGGTGATTCACATGTCTTAAGTTTCGAGGAGTATGGACTTATCTTAGGTATGGATTGGCCATCTTATTATAGGGCCATCCTCGGTTGTGACCGAGGTCATTCAATTGAAAAGCCGTGGAGGTCGTAGTTTAGTAGTCCTTTATAAGGTAGGGCATATAAGGGATTCGACCTTGTTGCATTCTTTATCTTCGAATTCGGAAGGGCTATCTGTAGTGCCCATTGTTTGTGAATTTATGGATGTCTTTGAAGAAGTTATAGGGCTTCCGCCTATAGTGAGAATGATTTTATGATAAATCTCGAGAAGGATGCTAGGCCCACAGCTTTTTCGTTGATGCATATGGCTCCTAAGGAAAGGAGAGAGTTGGATAAGCAAATTTCTGAATTGCTACAAAAATCTTTTATTCAACGAGGTACTTTATAATGGGGAGTGCCTATTGTATTCGCCACGAAGGTCGATGGATCTTTGATACTGCATCGATTATAGGGAGCTGAACAAGTTAACAAAGAAAAATAAGTATCCCTTACCTAGGATAAACAACCTATTCAACCATTTGGGAGATGCCCAAGTATTTTCTTAGTTGGACCTAGCAATAGGATTTCACCAGTTAAGAATTTCTAAGGAATGAAAACCAAAGCCAGCTTTTATAATGCTGATGGTTTATTTTAGTAGGGACTGAAACACTTTCGATTGATGAATGTCTATGCCTTCTTTGTGGATTTAATGAGTAAAGTGTTTAGAGACATTCTCAGCAAGATTGTCGTGGTGTTTGTTGACGACATTCTCATATTTTCCAAGTACTTTAAAGAAAATGAAGATCACCTAAGGAAGGTTTTAAGGATTTTGAAGGAGAATCAACTCAAGTCTAAGTTTTTAAAATACCACTTTTGGAGAAAGGAAGTCAAGTTTCTTGGATACATAGTTTTAGGGAAAGGATCGGCTATAGACCTGTAACACCCCGTAATTTAAAGAACATTAATGACAACAAACTAAAGAATACTTACTTATATGATGGGAATTAGTAAAATGGACTGTAACACCCCACACCCGCTATGGTCACTCTCTAAGGGAATGCCATAACATCGGTGGAGTATTCTAAGTGAATATAGAACAAAAAATTACAACAAGACAGATATAAGTAATACTTGAAAATTTCAAAACATTATTTCATTGCAGCGGAAAGTAAAACATGTTTGGTTACATCACAAAACCAAATAAGAGTCAAGTACAAAATATCCATCCTGATAAACAAAAGTACATAATCCCAATACATGAACTGATGGCCATAAAAGAAAGGGTAAGCTGAGCTCTACACCTATGGTCCAAGCTCCAAAAGAGAATAAAGCAGCCTGATCAAAGCCCACTCGTACTGGGCCTACTCTGATAACCTGAGGGTTGGGAAAAAGATAAAAACAACGGGGTCAGACATAAGTCTGAGTGAGTCCTATAACTTTAACAGTACAATCATTAAAGTAACCAGAGAAGACATAAGCTTGATATACGGTAACGTCTGGGGATGAACGGCTACACTAAGCAGCTTGGCAGACTTAGGATAAACTAAGATAACCGTAAAGACGCATCCACCCACCCAAGGATAATTACTACACTGCACCACACCAGTCATTCCTACTTAAAGGTTGATCCCCCTAAGTGTACTTAGTAATTTGGTAGTTTCGTGTACCCCTATCTGACTACATAGGTGTACCCACTACTCCCCAAGCGATCGGCTCCCCTACGTAGATACCCGTGCAGGTCCCACGAATGGGGTGTATCATTCCCCAACGTGGCCACCTGATAATATCAATGGTGCACGGCTTTATATCTACACGATGCAACAACGACTTACCAACCAGCCCGGGTCCACACACACATATGAAACCCGTTGGTCCCGCGTTGCCACCGCTAACCCGGTTTGGCCTCTTATAGTCAAGCCCAATATGCGTGTCCCGTCACTCGACTAGAGTCGAGCCCACAAAGATACGTTTGGGATATTGGTTGAAATGGGCCCCCCACAAGCTACTACTTAAGCTTGCTACTTTTATCTAGTGCATCCCACTTAACCCCTTATATAGTCATGCCCACTTACATGTTAAGATTTGGTTAAGTTATCAATCATATTTCAATTGCCACTTAGGGCACCCACTAGATTTCCACATGCCACCCAAAGCACTTACTTAACCCTTCACCCATGTTTTAATTACATGTTCCACTTTGGTTAAGTATTCTAATCGTATTTTCTACTGCCATCCAAGGCAACCCACCAGTTTCCTCATGCCACCCGAGGCACCCCCACTAGTTACTACATGCCACCCAAGGCACCCACTTAACCCTCATGTCCCACTACATGCTAATTTGGTTAAGTGTTTCTTAATTAATTAAGACCGTGATCCTCGTAAAGACCTCTCACATTAGACTATCTTTTATGACCGCTGGTTAAGCCGGTTGGGTCCGGGCAGCCTTACGTCATAACCGAGTCTAACCTCGTGTCTTTACGTTAATCACGTATTTAGTTTGTGCCTAAGACCTCTCACATTGGGCTAACATTTGTAGCAACTGGTTAAGCCGGTTGGGTCCGGGCAGTTTTACACTACAAATGAGTCCAACCTCGTGTCTTAGTCGATTAATTACACCTAAGTAATCACCGCCGTATTTATTAATTATTCCTAATTAATATTCACATTTACAAGAATATGGGTAGACCTAACTTAATAGGTAAATTCCCAATTCCATAACATGGGTAGACCTAACTCAATAGGTAAATTCCCATGGGGTAGACCTAACTCAATAGGTAAATTCCCACTTATGCTTATTCACTTTATGGTATGCTTAATCATAACCATTTCACACCATTCATTAATCATGTCTATTAACCCCATCGTTTCCCCCACGTACTTATGCTAACACGACATATTTCCAAGAAAAGATTCTTTCACATTTAACATGGGTTTCACTTAGCATACATTAGCATTAACATGGGTTAAAAGGTGTCCACTTACATCATGACATTAACCCAACTAGCATTACTAAATAACCCAACTTGCATGAACATACATATGTCATGTATAAAGGCGACTTGCATAAGTGTTCATAGGTTATACAAAGGTGAACTTGCATGCGTCTTAAAGGTGTGAACTTGCACAACATGTTACATGTTAACTTGCATAACATCATACACATAACTTGCATAATATTATAAACATAACTTGCATATCAACATACGCATAACTTGCATAACATCATGCTTGCATAACATCATACACATAACTTGCATATGAACTTGCATAACAACATGCACATAACTTACATAACATCATACACATAAACTTGCATAACATGTTGAGCTTGCATATAAGCATACACATAACTTGCATAACATGTTGAACTTGCATATAAGCATACACATAACTTGCATAACATGTTGAACTTGCATATAAGCATATACATAACTTGCATAAGCATTCACATACTTGCATAAGCATGCATAACTTGCATATCATGTTAAACTTGCATATATGACTTGCATCTTAAAGGAGGGTAAACATGCAGATATATATATATATATATATATATATATATATATATATATATATATATTCATAGCATATAAAGGTGCCATCTTGCATATGTATGCATCACATTTAAAAGGGTAAACTTGCATGTCATGATTTATGCATAATACCAAACACTTAGCATGCATAAAACCACCTACTTAGCATGCATAAAATCAATTACTTATTATGCATAAACCCACCATTTAACTTGCATAAACCCACATATCCAACTTGCATAAACTCACATATATAACATGCATAAACTCACATATTCAACATGCATAAACTCACATATTCAACATGCATAAACATAGGATTAATATTAACATAAATTAGCATATTCCCATCATATCATATGACTTGAAAACCCATTAATCCTCATGCAAAACCATAGATCTCATCATATCTCATCTACTTAATTTAGCAATTGATCATCAAAGTGATAGAAACTCACAACTAGCAAATTTGCACTCCAAATGAAGAAGATTAAGATGCTTAGAATGGATTAGAGGTTGATTAGAGAGTGATTAGTTTGCAACCCTCTTCATTGATTTGTGGAGGCCATGATCAAGTTTCATTTTGCCATAGTTTAGTTACAAGATCTAATTATGAATGAATTAGGGTAGGGTTGGGGTCTTATTTATAGGATTAGGTAGTGTTTTAGGCCCTTAGATTAACCCTAGATTAGATTAGGTCCGTCAGATTTAGGAAGTCTCTAGAACACAGCCCAAGACTCAACCAAAAACCAGATCTGGTGCACCCAGATCAATAGGGCCGACACCCTGTGTCGACACCCCTGTCGACAGGGAAGTCGACTCCCCAGTCGATAGGCCTGTCGACAGCCCTGTCGACATGGGTAAGGCGGGACATTTCCCGCCTGGCCCCCCTGCTGGCTCCAATTTCGAAATCTGGTTTAAACTTTAAATTTTCTGCAAACTTCATTGGGCCATAACCGGGCCATACGGACTCCGATTCTCGAAAACTCGGACTCTATTTCGCGTATTTTTCTGAGACGAACGCAATGACGCAGCCCGTTGCCCCCAATTCTCACATCTGAGATTATTTATTCTGTAATTAGTGAATTTTAGCATTAACCGAAATTCGGGGTGTTACATTCTCCCCTCCTTAAAGGATTTCGTCCCCGAAATCTCTAAGCTAAGGAGAATGCATATCCTACCATCCAAACAACCATCTACTCAATCCATCAAACACGGGAATCCATTGTCCTTAAAACAATTTCTAATGATGTATGAGCATATGCAAAAAGTGTGTGTATATGTTCCCTATCTAATGTCTGAACATATGCAAACCATGATAGTGCCATGCATCCAATATGTATGCGAGATAACCCTATCGACACATACAGTATCTATATGAGTGCACAATCATTCACCAAAATGCATCATCCATATGATAACACAATCATTATACATCCATAAATATAGCTTCCTACACACAATTTTATGCAATATGCAATATGAAGTGATTGAGCCGATCTAGTGCCTAGAGTGTGTGTATATGCATCCACGAGCAACCACTAGCAAACACTTGCATCCACTTGCATCCATCAACCATAACATGTCTCAAACACATGTTTCAACCATAGGTTTACCCTATCTAAAGGTCAAAGGTACTAATGAGAGGACATACTACAGATAAGATAAGTACTAGTCAAACGATAAAGGAGAAATTAAAAGACATATCCTAAAAAGGAATAGGTATAATGAACGCATCTTCTCTTCCGTCTCTAAGGTAGCGTTGCTCTCATCTTCTCCCCATTGCACTTTGACTAGTTGAACCTCTCGACTCCTCAACTTCCTAGTCTCTGACCCAAGGATGCGAGTAGGAGCTCGTCGAATCGTCTCATCACGCTCTATCTCTACTTCTTTAAGCCAGCTCGGCTCTACCACCTCAGCGGTCTCATGTAGGAACTTCCTCAAATGTGACACATGGAATATATCATGTACACCACTAAGCCTGTCGGCAACTCCACTCTATATGTCATCTGTCCAATCCTTTCCTTAATAGGAAACGGCCCAACAAACCTTGGTACTCACTTCCCAACAGATCCAAAGTGAACCACATTCCGTAACGGAGATATCTTGATAAAAAGCATGTCCTAATATCAAACTCAAGCTCTGTTCTCCTCTTGTCCGCATAAGATTTCTGTTTATCTTGCGCCGCTTTCATCCTTCTTCGAATCAAATCAATCTTTTCCCGAAGTCTTCTAACCTTATCGGCCCAAGCAAGATCTCATCCGTAGATTCCCACCAACGTGTAGGTGACCGACAAGGCCTTCCATAAAGAGCTTCGAAAGGTGCCATACCAATACTGGACTGAAAGCTGTTATTATATGCGAACTCCACTAATGGAAGATACTCTTTCCCCGTTCCTCCAAAATCCAAGATACATAGCCTCAAAAGGTCTTCTAAAGTACGATTCACCCTCTCGGTCTGGCCGTACGTCTGAGGATGATATGCGGTACTCAAACACAACTGAGTCCCCACTGCTTCTTGCAAACTTCTCCAGAACTCGTTAGTGAAGATAGGATCTCGATCACTCACTATGCTAGAGGGTACCCCATGCAATCGAACTATCTCTCGAAGATATACAGAGGCTAGCCATGGAGCGGTCCTCTTGCTCTTCACAGGTATGAAATGGGCGCTCTTAGTAAGTCTGTCTACTACCACCCAAATTCCTGTATTACCTTTTCCTCGATCTTGGTAACCCGTCAATAAAATCCATCGAGACGCTATCCCACTTCCATTTCGGAACTTCCAATGGGTGAAGCAACCCACCTGGTTTCTTTTGCTCCGCCTTCACTTGTTGGCAGACCAAGCATCGAGCGACATACTCGGCCGCGTCTTTCTTCATACCGGCCAAAAAGAAAACTCGCTTCATGTCTTGGTACGTCTCGTCCCATGAGAAAACCAGATTCTTCTTCGTCAAGCGGGTTAATGGGGCTGATATCTTCGTGAAGTCTTTGATGAACTTCCTATAATATCCTGCCAACTCCAAGAAACTTCTTACTTTGGTAGCATTCCTAGGAACTTTCCAATCCTGGATAGATACTATCTTTGCGGGATCCACAGCTATCCCTTCCTTAGAGACCACATGCCCTAAGAATCGCACTTCTCTTCCAAAAATGACATTTAGAGAATTTAGCTTTAAGACTATGTGCTCGAAGAGTCTCCAACACTTCTCTGAGATGTAAGGCATGCTTTTCTCCACTTCTAGAGAAAATCAGGATATTCTCCCATGCAAAATCGTCACAACTAACCATCTCTCACGCAGACCACCTTAGTCGAACTCGACATCCCCCAAATGCAAGCCCCAAAGGCCTAAACCAATATCAGACAAACACCCAAGGGATACCTCCTTCGAATTCAGACGACCTGCGTGAGATGATACTAGTAAAAACGGCTAAATAATTAAGCCCTTGTCCAACTCTGGATGTCCTTGCCAGCCTCGCTCCAAAACCACCGTTTATCCCATAACTGGCTTTGCTCATCCTATTGAGCACATACGAAAACTTATTTCGCTCCTAGAAAAGACCAAGATGTTATTTACAAAGACCATCACGAACTTATTTAGGTACTCCCTGAACACCCTTCTCATCATATGCGGGGCGTTCGTCAAACCAAATGGCATCTCCAGCCACTCACAAAAACCATCCGGAGTCCTAAAGGTAGTCTTCTCTATACTATCCTCAGTCACTCTCATCTGACGAAACCTCGTGGCTAAGTCCAACTGCGAAAATACTGAGGCGCCCACTAACTGATCAAAGAGATCATCAATCCTTGGCAATGGGTGTCTATTCTTCTTTGTGAGTTTATTTAGCTCTCTTTAGCCTACACAAAGTCTGAGGGACCCATCCGCCTTCGTGGCAAAAACTACCGGAGCACCCCACTCCGATATATTTCATCTTCTGAACCCCTTCTCAAGCAAATTGCCTACTTGCTTATGGAGTTCCCTCCTCTCACGAGGAGCCACATGGCACACTGGCCAAGACACTGGTTTGGCATTGTCTACCAGATAAATTTGGAAGTCAATCTCCTGCTCCGGAGGTAAGCCCTTCACCTCCTTAAACACATCCGAGTATTCCCGGACCATTCTATAGATTGCAAACTCTCGACCGACGTGTCAAGCGACTCTAGATAACTTAGCATAACAAATTCCATGGGATTACAAGAGATTTCGAGAGTGTTACCCAAGCGGGTCATAAGCCTAACAACTCTCCCTCCACAATAAGAACGGCACCATTACTGGATAACCAGTCCATGCCCAAAACTAACCCATAGCCCGTGAAGCCCAAAAAGCATCACATCTAAACTCAACGCTAAGTATAGAAACTTTCAAACCCAAACACATCATGGAGCCCCAATTGGGTTTGAAACAACTAAGGGATCATCTACTAACTGGTGTCTCAGTGCAGTGACTCAACTAACAATAATGAAATAAACGAACTCGATGCGTCAAAATCAAATAAAGTACGGACAGGATGATCAAACAGGAAAAACTAAACTTTCCACGGAAATAGTTCTACCTCTTTCCTGAATCGGTCGAACCGCGAGAGCCTGAGCTTGCCCCCTTGCCTGAGTTGGTGCCAAAAGAACTTGCACCTGTCCTCCTGAGGTAGATCCCGTCCTTTGCCCTTTCTTAGGACAGTCTTTCACTAGATGTCCTGCTTCGTCACAGTGGAAGAAGCCAGTCTTCTTCTTCTTGCGACAATCCTTGCTTAGGTGGCCTAGTGTCCCACAGTTGAAGCACTTCTTCTTTCCCTTGCCACCGTTACCTTTCCCACCCTTATTTTGTTGTTGAGGTTTCTTCTGATCTTCATTCTTCTCGGGTGCTTTATTAGCATTGGGACCCTTCTCTTCCTCATGCATAAGTGCCATGTCCACTAGCTTCTCGAAAGTGGTCCCCATAGGGATGTGAGACATAGCCAATCCGTGCATCGGTTCGTTCAAGCCTCTAACGAACCTCAAAGCTTTCTCTTCCGGTGTGTTTACCGAGTCCATGTTGAATCTCTCCAACTGATTAAACTTGTTAACATATTCTTTCACCGACAAGTTCCTTTGCCTTAAGTTCAAGAACCTTTCCACGTGCATATTTTCTTCCGCTTTTGAGAGAAACTTTGCCTCAAACCTTTGCCTGAAATCCATCCAAGTGTCAACAGGGCGTTCTCCATTAGTGACCTCCCACCAGAACGAGGCCTCTCCTTCCATTAACCAAGCGGCTAACCTGACTTTCTTTCCCTCTTCCACTTCCAAGATTTCCATTAATTCTTCCGTCTCATTAAGCCAATCCCTAGCTCCCACAAAAGGTTTTCCTCCCTTAGCCTTAAACTTCCTACAAGTCATAGCAAAAGTATCCGCGCGAGGAGGAACGAGTGCAACGGGTGGAGGAGGAACATTTGCTGGACCTGCAGCGGTGGCCCTAGCCTCTAACAACCTCCTATACCATACTGGTACCGCTACACCGTCCGGAAGATAAAGATCTTCAGCCATGCTGAGACGAAAAAAGAAATATTCAAAACGGAGAATTCGAAAGATAAAGATATGGCTATCGGGGATTATGCTTTTCTTTCAAAAACTTTTCTCTTTAAAGACATGTTTTTGAAAATATTTCTTCCAAAAATGTTTTTAGAAAAATAGTTTTCTAAAATTTTTATCTGTTCCGGTAACCTTTGCTCTGATACCACGTGTAACACCCCACACCCGCTATGGTCACTCTCTAAGGGAATGCCATAACATCGGTGGAGTATTTTAAGTGAATATATAACAGAAAAATTACAACAAGACAGATATAAGTAATACTTGAAAATTTCAAAACATTATTTCATTGCAGCGGAAAGTAAAACATGTTTGGTTACATCACAAAACCAAATAAGAGTCAAGTACAAAATATCCATCCTGATAAACAAAAGTACATAATCCCAATACATGAACTGATGGCCATAAAAGAAAGGGTAAGCTGAGCTCTACACCTATGGTCCAAGCTCCAAAAGAGAATAAAGCAGCCTGATCAAAGCCCACTCGTACTGGGCCTACTCTGATAACCTGAGGGTTGGGAAAAAGATAAAAACAACGGGGTCAGACATAAGTCTGAGTGAGTCCTATAACTTTAACAGTACAATCATTAAAGTAACCAGAGAAGACATAAGCTTGATATACGGTAACGTCTGGGGATGAACGGCTACACTAAGCAGCTTGGCAGACTTAGGATAAACTAAGATAACCGTAAAGACGCATCCACCCACCCAAGGATAATTACTACACTGCACCACACCAGTCATTCCTACTTAAAGGTTGATCCCCCTAAGTGTACTTAGTAATTTGGTAGTTTCGTGTACCCCTATCTGACTACATAGGTGTACCCACTACTCCCCAAGCGATCGGCTCCCCTACGTAGATACCCGTGCAGGTCCCACGAATGGGGTGTATCATTCCCCAACGTGGCCACCTGATAATATCAACGGTGCACAGCTTTATATCTACACGATGCAACAACGACTTACCAACCAGCCCGGGTCCACACACGCATATGAAACCCGTTGGTCCCGCGTTGCCACCGCTAACCCGGTTTGGCCTCTTATAGTCAAGCCCAATATGCGTTTCCCGTCACTCGACTAGAGTCGAGCCCACAAAGATACGTTTGGGATATTGGTTGAAATGGGCCCCCCCACAAGCTACTACTTAAGCTTGCTACTTTTATCTAGTGCATCCCACTTAACCCCTTATATAGTCATGCCCACTTACATGTTAAGATTTGGTTAAGTTATCAATCATATTTCAATTGCCACTTAGGGCACCTACTAGATTTCCACATGCCACCCAAAGCACTTACTTAACCCTTCACCCATGTTTTAATTACATGTTCCACTTTGGTTAAGTATTCTAATCGTATTTTCTACTGCCATCCAAGGCAACCCACCAGTTTCCTCATGCCACCCGAGGCACCCCCACTAGTTACTACATGCCACCCAAGGCACCCACTTAACCCTCATGTCCCACTACATGCTAATTTGGTTAAGTGTTTCTTAATTAATTAAGACCGTGATCCTCGTAAAGACCTCTCACATTAGACTATCTTTTATGACCGCTGGTTAAGCCGGTTGGGTCCGGGCAGCCTTACGTCATAACCGAGTCTAACCTCGTGTCTTTACGTTAATCACGTATTTAGTTTGTGCCTAAGACCTCTCACATTGGGCTAACATTTGTAGCAACTGGTTAAGCCGGTTGGGTCCGGGCAGTTTTACACTACAAATGAGTCCAACCTCGTGTCTTAGTCGATTAATTACACCTAAGTAATCACCCCCATATTTATTAATTATTCCTAATTAATATTCACATTTACAAGAATATGGGTAGACCTAACTTAATAGGTAAATTCCCAATTCCATAACATGGGTAGACCTAACTCAATAGGTAAATTCCCATGGGGTAGACCTAACTCAATAGGTAAATTCCCACTTATGCTTATTCACTTTATGGTATGCTTAATCATAACCATTTCACACCATTCATTAATCATGTCTATTAACCCCATCGTTTCCCCACGTACTTATGCTAACACGACATATTTCCAAGAAAAGATTCTTTCACATTTAACATGGGTTTCACTTAGCATACATTAGCATTAACATGGGTTAAAAGGTGTCCACTTACATCATGACATTAACCCAACTAGCATTACTAAATAACCCAACTTGCATGAACATACATATGTCATGTATAAAGGCGACTTGCATAAGTGTTCATAGGTTATACAAAGGTGAACTTGCATGTGTCTTAAAGGTGTGAACTTGCACAACATGTTACATGTTAACTTGCATAACATCATACACATAACTTGCATAATATTATAAACATAACTTGCATATCAACATACGCATAACTTGCATAACATCATGCTTGCATAACATCATACACATAACTTGCATATGAACTTGCATAACAACATGCACATAACTTACATAACATCATACACATAAACTTGCATAACATGTTGAGCTTGCATATAAGCATACACATAACTTGCATAACATGTTGAACTTGCATATAAGCATACACATAACTTGCATAACATGTTGAACTTGCATATAAGCATATACATAACTTGCATAAGCATTCACATACTTGCATAAGCATGCATAACTTGCATATCATGTTAAACTTGCATATATGACTTGCATCTTAAAGGAGGGTAAACATGCATATATATATATATATATATATATATATATATATATATATATATATATATATATTCATAGCATATAAAGGTGCCATCTTGCATATGTATGCATCACATTTAAAAGGGTAAACTTGCATGTCATGATTTATGCATAATACCAAACACTTAGCATGCATAAAAGCACCTACTTAGCATGCATAAAATCAATTACTTATTATGCATAAACCCACCATTTAACTTGCATAAACCCACATATCCAACTTGCATAAACTCACATATATAACATGAATAAACTCACATATTCAACATGCATAAACTCAAATATTCAACATGCACAAACATAGGATTAATATTAACATAAATTAGCATATTCCCATCATATCATATGACTTGAAAACCCATTAATCCTCATGCAAAACCATAGATCTCATCATATCTCATCTACTTAATTTAGCAATTGATCATCAAAGTGATAGAAACTCACAACTAGCAAATTTGCACTCCAAATGAAGAAGATTAAGATGCTTAGAATGGATTAGAGGTTGATTAGAGAGTGATTAGTTTGCAACCCTCTTCATTGATTTGTGGAGGCCATGATCAAGTTTCATTTTGCCATAGTTTAGTTATAAGATCTAATTATGAATGAATTAGGGTAGGGTTGGGGTATTATTTATAGGATTAGGTAGTGTTTTAGGCCCTTAGATTAACCCTAGATTAGATTAGGTCCGTCAGATTTAGGAAGTCTCTAGAACACAACCCAAGACTCAACCAAAAACCAGATCTGGTGCACCCAGATCAACAGGGCCGACACCCTGTGTCGACACCCCTGTCGACAGGCAAGTCGACAGGGCAGTCGACTCCCCAGTCGACAGGCCTGTCGACAGCCCTGTCGACATGGGTAAGGCGGGACATTTCCCGCCTGGCCCCCCTGCTGGCTCCAATTTCGAAATCTGATTTAAACTTTAAATTTTCTGCAAACTTCATTGGGCCATAACCGGGCCATACGGACTCCGATTCTCGAAAACTCGGACTCTATTTCGCGTATTTTTCCGAGACGAACGCAATGACGCAGCCCGTTGCCCCCAATTCTCACATCTGAGATTATTTATTCTATAATTAGTGAATTTTAGCATTAACCGAAATTTGGGGTGTTACATGGACTGTACCATTGCGTTCGTCTTGGAATTCTAGTTCAAATAAACTCTGAATTTGCGTACGAACATTGTATGAGGACGATATAAAGGTTAGAAGTTTGTATACATATAAGAAGGATATATGTAAATATAAATCAAAACATTTCAAAATAAATCAAATAAAAGAAGCGGGAAATGAAGGCGGCAAGGGGCGGGAATCAGGCCGTTGTGGGCCGACCCTCGCCTGGTCTGGGTCGACCATGGGTCGACCCAAGTGGGGCTGGGTCGACCCACACACGATTTGGCGACATTCATTTTTCAGTTTTTGGACTGTTTTGTTAACCAGGTTCATTATTTTTCTGAACGGATTGGATTTAAAAGCATGGATCTAACGGTTAAGGATTGTCTTGTAAACTCTATATAAAGGCATGCAATCCTATCAAATCAATTACACTTCTTCATACTTCTTCCTCAACCATCTATTCTAAAAATTTAAGACGAAGATAGAGAGATGCTTCCGAAACTTCGATTGAATCAAGACAATTCTTATCTGACTTATACGAGTATCCCTTCTGCAACATCCGCATATTATCCTCTGTTCTTTAAATCCAATCTCTATGAGTTCATGTTACTTTTAGATATAAAATTTAACAGTAACTTGACCTGTTAATAAACCTGGATCTAAGCATATGCATGTTAATAAACCGATTCATATCTAAATAGTTTTATGTAATTACATGTATTTTTCTGTACCCCTATTTTGTTGTTTAGTTGTTATTATTTTCATATTTCTGTTCTTCTCCTTCTCTCTTTCCCTTTTATTTATAAGCCTAGGCTACCTTCGAGCCTAGGCCAATCTCGTAAGAGACATACATATGAAAGAAATTGGGAAATTTGGGGCACATCTTGTACTATGACATATGACTGGAAACATGGGGCATATCTTGTACTGTGGAATATGACTGAAAATTTTGGGGTTATATGAACATGTAAATTTGTAGGCTTAATTTAAAGATTAAGTGTAACATGTTAATAGAATTGTATGTAACCGATGGAATCTATTAAATTTGTGGGGATTGAGTAAATCTGTTAAAATATGAGGTTAAGCAAACCTGTTTAATCTGTTGGGATTATATGAACCTGCTAATCTGTAAGACTTATCATGTTATGTCTATTGGGGTTATATGAACCTGTTAACCTATAAAACTTAGCCCGTTAAATATGTGGGGGTTATACGAACCTGTTAATCTGTAATCTGTTAAATCTGTGGGGGTAATGCTATAAGACTTAACCTGTTAAAATCCTAGTCAATTGGGGACACAAGTTTAGGGGTTTTACTTATGTCATCTGCTGTGTGGGGCCCATATCAGTCAGTAACCCATTCTGGTATTAAACGGGAATCCGACACTAGGTAAGGGTTAGGGCATGCATACCGAACTGATAGTAAGAGGTTCATCTGAAAGGGGGTGTATACGGGAGCGTTCCAACGGAGTCATGAGCATGCGTTGGTCCAATCCATAGGGGAAAATAAGCCGTTGTAGCACCAGTAAATAGGTATGTGTCCTTCTGTATGTTGCCACTTTAGGAAGTAATATACCCTACTGTGGGGCTGACACAGGATATTTACACATTATGGAGCTGATTGCTTGGGGTAGTAATTAGGGCACATCTAGTCCTGCCAGTTTCTGTTGAGTACCTGTTATTTCTATTTGGGGTAACACCCGTTATTTCTGTTAAGGTGTCTATTTTTTCTGTTTGGGTAAAGCCCGTTGTGTAACTAGGGTACACATAAGTCTACCATTATATTTCTGTTGGGATCATTCTGTTTCTGTTATATTAGGGAACATCAAATCCTGTCATAAATCCTTTATACTAGTATTGGTGCAGAGAAAAGTAAGTGAGAGGCATAGCTTGGTCCACATTACTCTGATTATTCTGCTTATCTTGTTCATCCAGTTTTATATGCATGTCTTGATACTTTTACTTCTTTATATGCTAAAAGTCACTGGGCTCATCAGACTTTATGTCTGACCCTTTTTATTTCCCTTTCTCTCTTTCTCCCTCCCCCCCTCTAGGTTCTCAGGGCGGGAACACTCAGATGTGATTAGGACATTCTCTCTCTTTTGTTTCTGCTTGGATCTGGATCTGCTTTGATGTATCACTTTGACTACTTGTCTACTTTGTTATGGATACTTTTGTGGATTATGATTTTACATTTCTGTACTCTGATGGTTTTTAGCGCAAGATAGATGTTTTGGTTTCAGTATTTTAACGTGATGTTGTAACAGGTTTTGAGACTACGATGTTTTTTTGTTGAATAATGAAGTTTTAAATTTCTGCTGCTACTTTTATATATCTATCTTGTGATATTCTATTTCTGTTCACCTATAACGCTTCACGGAACTTAATGCATTTTGATAAAGAGTGACATTAAAGGACGTGGGGTGTCACAGGACCCCCATAAAGGTCGAAGTTGTTTAAGAATGTAATGCTTTAGAGGTTAGAAATTTTCTAGGGTTAGCAGGCAATTATAGGAAATTCATTAAGGATTTCTTCCCCCTTTAACCCATTTGACTAAGAAAAATCTTGAGTTTGTTTGGAGCGACAAGTGCAGTTGTGCATTCAATAAATTGAAAAAGTCTATTATAAATGCGCCTATCCATATTATTCCATATGGTACTAAGATGTTTATTGTTTTCACCGGCGCTTTTGGGACATGATTAGGAGTAGTACCCATGCAAGAATGTAGGATAGTTGCCTACGTAAGTATATAACTAAAGGATCATAAGAAAAGGTACCCTGTACATGATTTGGAATTAGAAGTCATGGTGTTTTCCCTGAAGATGTAGACGCATTACATTTTAGGAGAAAAGTATGAGCTTTTTACAGATCATAAGTCCCTTGAGTACTTGTTTTCTCATCGAGGTTTGAACCTTAGGTAGCAAAGGTAAGTGGAGTATATAGCTTTGTTCGATTTCGCTTTTCGGTATACCCTAGGGAAGGGTAATATCGTCACAGATGCTTTAAGTCGAAGACAAGCTATCCTTAGTGCGATTTCTGAGTAGAAGAAGTTGGAGTTTCTTTCTATTTTTAATCCTCATCCACCATTTGAATCATCTCAAGGATTTCTCACAGCTTTGGAAGTGAGACCAGCTTTGGTGGATAGGATTTAACGCGAGCAAGGTCTCAATGAAGATCAAGAGAGTTGAGGGAAAGAATTGCTAGATGTGAGCACTTTCCTAATTATGATAGATATTTTGTTGATAGAGATGGGAGTTTGAGAAGGGACCACCGAATTTATGTCCCTAACAGTGGTAACCTGAGAGAAGAGGTTTTAGAGGGGAGCCATCGTTCGAAGGTGACTATCACCCCAAGTGGATAAAATGTTTAAGGACATCAGAAGAAGTTTTTTATTGGGAAGGTACGAAGAAGGATGTTGTTGAGTTTGTGGCAAGGTGTTTGACTTTTCAGAGAGTTGAAGCAGAGCAAAGTAGGCCCGGAGGGTTATTGTTACCATTGATGGTTCCTACCTAGAAATGGAACATATCTCAATGGATTTCATAGATGGACTACCAAGGAGTCAGAAGGGAAGTAAAGCCATTTTGGTCATTGTAGGTCATTTGACAAAGAGTGCTCATTTTATCTTAGTGAAGAAGAGTAGGACCGCAACTTCATTATCCCAGTTGTATATAAACAATATGGTATGTCTACATGGTATTTCGACTAGAATATTAAGTGATAGAGACCATCTATTTACGAGTGAATTTTGGAGGAGCCTACAATCAGCCTTAGGCACAATGCTTAATTTGACCATCGCATACCACCCACAGACCGATGGTCAAATAGAGAGAGTCAACCGAGTTCTTGAGGATCAAATTGGAGCTTGCATCATCGAATTTGGTGGGGCTTGGTAGTAGCATTTGGCATTAGTTGAGTTCTCGTACACCAATAGTTTTCAAGCGACGATTGGTACGGCCCCTTATGAAGCATTGTATGGGCGTCCATGCAAATCTCCTACTTGTTGGTGGGAAACTACTACAAGATTCTACTCGAACCCGACCTTATCTGTGGTTCTACAAAGAAGATTCGTTTTTTACAACAAAGAATGAAGGCATCCCAAGACCGCCAAAAGTCTTACGCTGATAAAAAGAGGAGGGAACTTGAATTTAGCATTGGTGACTTGGTTTTCATAAAGGTTTTTCCTCTTAGGGAAGCTATATGTTTTGGAAAGAGTAGAAAGTTAGCTCCTAGATTTATTAGTCCATTTAAGATTGTTGATAGGATCAGGAAACTGGCTTATCGTGTGGATCTTCTTGAGCACTTATCAGGAGTCCATAACGTTTTCCATGTTTCTCACCTTAGGAAGTGCTTTCACGACTTTACTGTTTGAGTCGAGCTTGATCTAATTGGGGACATAGGAAGCTTTAAGTTGGAGCCTAAGGTTCCCCGTGCTATTACAAGAATTGTGAAGCATGAAATCAAAGGCCTTCACAACAAATCCATCAACCTCGTCCGGGCACAACGAGGAGATAACCCTGTGCAAAGCACATAGGAATGGAAGAAAAGATTAGGAAAACTCATCCAGAGCTTTCCATGGGCAATTATTTCCTCTAAATTTCCTTTATGGTTGCATTATGGTTGCTAGATAGGACGGTAGGAATTGTTTGCAACATAAATGCACCGAGCACTCATATAGAAATTATATACATATTAGGGTGTTTTGCATACATACAACATCACATGCTACACTTTCACTCAAGGACTGAGCTCATTTTAGCAAGTCTACGGTGCATGATCACATTGAGTATGGATGTTTCATGGATGTTTAATAAATTACTTGGGTGTATAACATGTTTGTTAGAGCGAATTATGTTCTACACCCGTTCGAAAACGTCCCGTGTTAAAATCTCTTAAAGGGAGAAGGTAACACCCTGTAAAACATATGCTGATTAGACATAGACAATTAAATTATAGTAAACTATAATAAATTAATAAAATATTAATGGGTTGAAAATAAGAATTTTGGATAATTGGGCCATAAATATTACCATTGTATTCATAGAGAATTTCTAGTCTTTTTCATAATTTATTTATTGAAAACAGAGTCCATTGAAAAATATATTAATAAAATAAGTTACATGAGAATTGTTTACACACAGGATTCAAAATTTAAGGTGTAAAAATATAAACTAGGAATAAAATACCATACTTTTGGCATAATTGAATATTCCTTGGGAATTTGAAATTGTGTGTATATATAAATATATAAAAAGGGACAAGAATAAAGAAATACCGGAAATAATCAATCAATAATAATTAAGGTAATTAATAAAATAGGAACGTAGGGGAAACAAATCTCCCTACGCTTGACACAAGAGGGAAGTAGACCACTCCACAAGAAGGGGTCGACCGACCGGTCGACCACCCTCCTGGTCGTGGGTGGGAGGAAGGAAACTGTTATTAAGGGTTTTTATATTATTTTTCTCGATTGAAGTATCCATTTTTTTTATAACTAATCCCACGCTCCATGCACACTCTAATAACTATTAAAAAAACCTCAACCTCTCCCTTAAACTCTACATTCGTTCCCTTCTACACCTCCACTCTGCTTCTCCACCATTATACTTAATTCCAGAAATTTGACAAGTTAGGATACTTCTTCTTCCTCCTTAACCTATTTCTTTACCTTTCTAATCTATTTTTCTTAGAATAATCTGGAATTAGAATATATATGTATGTATGTATGTATAAGACTTTGATTTAATTCTTATATGTATATATTGGATTTGTAGGAAGTTTTGAAAATGGTAATCGCAAGGAAACAATCCAGAAACTGATTCTACACAACATCTTCATCCTTCTTCTTCTGTTATTGTGAGTGGAACTTGTATAAGTTTATTATTTGCTATATCTTGATAGTGTAGATTTGGATTGTTATGCCTAAATATGTTTGGATTTGCACGAAAACAAAATATATATACAAATCATCCAAATCCCTTATAATTTATGGAAATGGTCAGTCATTGATGTATATTGGGTTTTGGTTATGAAAGTAAGAAAATTAGATTTTTGGGTATTGTGTAGCCTTGATAATGATCTGATTCACTTTCTTGTATGTTGTAAATCTCATACATGTGCAAATGCTTAGGATTTGGGAGTTTGTAATTTAAAATAGGTTTAAGCATCCATTTTTAATAGGTAGTTTGAACGTATAACACTAATCATGAAAGTTGTAATGACCCATATTTTAATGATTAGATGTTTAATTATTTTATTTAAAAGTTAATCATTAATTATCCGATTGATGGTTCCAAAAGGTGATTTCTCACAAACGATCGAATCGGAACTCGAGACTAGTTCCATTGAATTCGTATGGTTCGTTACAATAATAAAAAGTATAAGAGTCACTGTACTTCAAGTTCGAACCATTAGGTGGTCATAACGATCTCGATATACACGTAAAATATTGTTTTAGGAAACAATCACGAATTACAATGAAAATTTTAAATTCGAAACCATATCATTGTAGTGATACATGCTATCAAGTTTCCTTACGATCGGATGTGCCATTTGCTCGTACGAGATGAAAACATATGCAGATTTCTCTTTGAATTGGAATGAGATAAAGGATAAAACCAATAAATTAACATTAGCCAATGCTACATTATCATCACTTGGGCCCAACCCTCTGATTCCCCATTCAAGTAAATATACACCATGCCATTACCTATTAATGGCCGTTATTTTCACTAGTTCAAAAATATAGATCTCACCAATCACTCTACCTAAAATCATGATTTCACCTCCTAAATTCACAAGTCGGGTTCTCTACCTCCAACCAATGTTACGGCTTGTTTGATAATGTTAGAGTTCGGCCCTCCCTAACTAGGGTCGTGATTTTCTTTGGGTTCGGTCAGATTTAAGGGATTTTGAGACCATATTTTGATCGAGAGGAGTGAAGTGCATCGGGGACTGGATTTTGGTGGAGTTCAGTGGTACATAAGGAGGTGCGAATTTCTCCTAGGTTCGACTTTTCCTGGTAAGGTCGTTTTGAATGCATTTTGTTTGGGGAGTGGGTGGTTGAGGTTTTGGATCGAGCATGTCGAGTTTTCGAAGAGAAATACAATGGCGTTGACGGAATCAAATTCTGTTAACTCTAGATCTATAAAATTATGCACGGTCGGAGTTATGAAGTGCACAGCCTATTTTGAGAAGAAGAGGGTGAACAAGATAATTAGATAGTTAATTGCTTGGTTACGGTAATTTAATTATTATTATTATATGTAAACTAATATCATGCTTAACTTTTGCGTACGAGGTCGAATTTGGATGTCGTTTCTTCTTTTGGACTTGTATTGGTGAGCTTTACATTTTAGATCTAGTTTGGATTGATTTGGCTAAGGTGAGTGATATTATCTCTCATTGGATCTTAATTATTCATATAGTCTAGTTTTGACATTATAAATTGGCTTATAATTCTAAAACATGATATTTAGAATAGTTGAACCTAGTAATCGATAAATAAAAATATTAGAAAGTGATTTGAGTAGTTTTGACCATGATTAGGACATTCAACCTAGTTGAGCTATTTTTTCACCCTATTTACCTGTTTACGCACTATTGCGCACTCTTTTGACCATATAGCTAGAAATTGACTACTCGGACATGTATTTCACTTTGATTGCTATAGATATGTTTGATTTAATTTATGTTTTCTATTACGGATAATTGTATGCTAGTTTAGGGATTTGTTTGCCAATTAGACGTATGGTAAAATTGTTTGCTTATTTTAACTTAAAACGTCGTTCATAGGCGATCTAATATTAGAAAAATCTCGTTTGTAAGAGTTTGGTGCTTATCAATTGAATGCACAAGTGGGTGTGTACTGATTGGGTGCACAAGGATGGCAAACTCGAACGGATGAGGTATATTCTCGAAGAAGCTTCAGAGGGCACGGATGGGCTCGAAGACAGAGTAGTATCAGAGCTCGACGAAATATTCGAAGATGGAGTGACAATGGTGCTCGATGGCCGATCAGAAGAAGAAGGATGGACTTGGCGACAAGCTGGACTTAGCGATGAGATGGATCTCATAATGAATTTCGGATGTTTCCCTTGATGCGTATTTAATCAATTTTGTTTAAATATGTGATCCAAGTAGTAATTAACGATTACTATGAAGTTATTGGTATCGATTACTGTTGTTATTGGCCATTCAGCCAATATGACATGGACGATGATGGGATTTCTAGGAGTAGGATATGATGGTTCATTTGATAGTGACTTTGATACGATGACTCTTCGACCAATGGCTTTGACTTGAGATAAGGATGTGGTGCTTCTATTGATTTGTCATTCGACCGCGGTGATTCTAGGATGGATAGAATTATTTTTGTGATGGATTGATTTTCTGTGAGATGTAGAAAAGGTGACTTTAAGTCGTATTGAGGTGACTGTCGGATAGAGAGAGATGGGAGACACAGGATGATAACCTACAACATACGATGACCATCGGGGATAGCTCCCATATAGAGACAACATCAGATTGAAGTTTTATGGATAGTCTATTAGATGGATTCTACTTTGGAGGACGCATGCGAAGGGGTTGTTAGTGTTCATGACTTCGGTACACTTTTGAGGGAGAAACACGTTGATGGATTAGAGTTCGTCGATGTAGAGCCTGATCTGCCTGGAACCTAGAGCCTGTTGATGTTTTGGAATGGGTTGGGTTGTATACTATAGTCCGTCGATGTAGGACCTAGTGATAGTCTGATAGAGTTCGTCGATGTAGAACCCATCGGTGCCTCTATTGATTGGGTGGTCGAAGGACTGGATGCCATATACTTTATGCATTGACCAAATGAATGTGAGGATGGATGATGGATGTTATGGATGTCTATTTATTTATCATCATTAGTACCTAGGCATATATCACACCCCTTTTATTTGATATTATCATAGTATAGCATGTATCAGTTGTTATTTGCTAACTCTGTGGATGCACAGGAAGGGGAGATATGACTCTCCATACCCTTTATGCCATATATATACTATTATGACTTTTACAATACTCAAAGATTTATTTATTGCTCACACTAGACTTTTCTCTGACCTTAGGTTTTATTTCCCTCTTATTACCTTGGGTGCTTATCGACGATGCTAATGAGCAGACCAGATGATAGATACAGGTATTGTTCAAAGCTATGCAAGTGGATTTGTAGGAGGTAATGGATTATGTACTTATACTTGTATTATACTTGTTTATTCCGCTGTGTACACTGTGGAGTCTTGACAGTGTTATGTGTTGTTTTAGAGAAAGTGTATCACCTGAGTTTTTCATCTCTTATATAAACTCTAATATTGTTATATATAACTTATGAGCTTATATACTCTGATTATCTGGTTTATATAGTTATTATTATCTCGCATTTTTTATATCTGAGATTGTCATTAATATATATTATCTGATGCATTGTGTGATATACGATAGGTTATATGATTGTTCTTATGTTATGTTCTCTTTTACTCACTTCTCTTCTCTCTTCTTTTTTTCCTTCCTTTCTATTATTCCTTTCTCCTATTGAACTCTTTACACCGATCGAGTGCTTGTACAATGCAGATTTTTAGTTTTGCGCACTGGTGGTGTACGGCGGGCCGTCACACTTGGTATTGGAGCTTAGGTTGCATTGCTCAATATAAGCAGTACTAGAATTCGTGGGTTAATATATACGAGAGAGTACGCATTTGTATGTACTTTGGTTTTCAAATATATATATAGTATTGTTAACTGACTTTTTGGTCCATTTCCCAAAAGTACATAAGACACGATCGACTCAACGTATCGCGTGAAGCTAAAACTGACAGTGTCACCCAGAAGCGAAGGGAACAGGTCGAATATGGATCGCGCCATTGAAAAACCTTACAGCTTCCCTAACATATTTCAAAACCAGAGCCTTGAACCTCTAGGAGTCACGAGCCCAAGTCTCGAACCCCCAGGCACTCGGTTACATAGTCTTTTGTACCCCTCGTGGTATGGATTTTATACCCCTCGAGGTGTGAATTTCGTACCCCTAAGGGGTACGAAATTCGTACCTGGGGGTACAAAATTCGAACCCTCGGGGAACGAATTTCGTAAAACTATGGGGTACGAGATTCGTACCCAACAGGGTATGAAATTCGTACCCCCATGGGGTACGTATTCATAACCATGGGGCATGAAACCTACTTTTGCATGTATTAGGAGGGGGGTTCGAAATTCTGGAGGCCAACAGCAGGGGGTGTGAAATTTCGGGTGTGGTCCCCTATTTTTACCTACTCCTACCTAACCTCTCTCCTATAAATAACCCATGGCCTCATACTTCAAAGGGGTTGGAATTCTATCACTTAACATCTCTAGAGAGCTTCAAGAGCCTCTTTAATGGCAGCCCCACTTTAAGGAGGAAGAAGGTCTAGGTTGTTTTTTTCCTGAATACTTTGCATATAACCATTATGAACTTATATGACTTGGAAATGAATGTAGTGAGATGTCATGAGATAGTCTCGACTTTGTAATCCTTGGTTATAAATAATATTCCAACAACTATTCAAAGTGGACGCAGGTCTCTCGTGAGGCCGAACCACAATAAATCTCTCATGTCATTTATTTGATTTCTGCACTACATGACCAAAACGATAATTCTTAGTAATTGGAATCTCGGGTGTTTACGACATTTTTTGCTGTCAATATTTGGTGCTTTCACTGAGAAAACTCGGATTTGCGCCCTTGTCGCACATTGTCATCTCGACTTCGACGAGCTTTAGGTTCCTATGCTAAACCTGCCGTCGAGTCGCTCACGATGGCAAAGCTACCAAAGAACGCAATGGTCGGCTCTTCAACCGCGGCCGGAACTTCCCACCAGACCAAGCCAACGGATATCCCGGCCACTACTGAAAACCTCCCTCCTCCTACGGACCCTAAAGTGCCCGCAACTCAAGCACAGATCTACTCGCTTAATGAAAAATATGAGAACACAGCTGTCGAGTTCAATCAAGCATTAAGGAATAACATCAACCTTATGCGACAACATCAAGAAAGTCAGCGCATAGTCGCTCGACTTCAGCTAGCTCGGAACAATCCTCGACCTCGACCAACTGTCTCGGAAACTTCCTCTTCCAAGTCGAGGGCCCCGCATCAAAGAAGGAGGTTTAGTCTCATCAACAACATCGTCGTCCGCACCAATGCCCTGGATAATGGCAATGTCAATGTCAATGGCTACGCCAATGGAAATGGAAACGACAATGGTGACCGAACTAGTCACATATAGCTAGGGGGCACAGTACCGAGATCGCTCTCGCTTGATCATTAATGACAGACCGGGTCCGAACAACCAGCCCCTTCCTCGACAAAACCCAACAGTCGCCAATCAAGATGGTATACCTACTATTCCAGTGGCTCGCGCTCTTCTAGAACATGATCCGCACCAACCCACTCCGCCTCATCGTCCATACCAAAACTCGATCATAGATGTCGATGACATGGAAGAAGATGACCCAGTAAGAGACGCCCTTGCAACAGAACTTCGAAACCTCGCCAAAATCCCTGGATCCCGATGGTGGATCCCCATCCAACTTAACTCCCTGACATGGTCCGAAGAATCATGAGGGAAATGCAAGGGAACGTACATGATTCATCGGAGGCACACATTAGATGTATCCCCTTCACAAAAATGGTAAACGAAGCCGAGTGGCCACGACGTTTCAGCATGCTGCAGATACCGCACTACGATGGCACAATCGATCCCTGTGCCTTCCTAAATCGATATGAATGGCAAATGGACTCGAGCCGGGGAAACAACCCAGTCAAGTGCAAGTGCTTCCATGTCTTCTTATCAGGGACCGCTTTACTATGTTCTCCTACCTCCTACTTGATTCCATCAAAAACTTCGGCCAATTAGCGATAGAATTGGTCAAGCAATTCAGGGTACATATCCCGACTCCAAAGAACGCCCTCACTCTGCCCAATCTATAACAAGGACCCGCTGAGTCGCTCGAAAGCCACTTCTCCCGGTTCAACACCGCCCTCACAGAGGTCGAAGATCCAGATCCTCGCACCATACTTTTTCAACTAGCGAAAGGTGTCCTCCCTACTTCTAAATTCGGGGCGTGGATCGACCGGAAGAAACCTAAACGCCTCGACGCTTTCTACGAAAAGGCAGGGCAGTACTTGTGCCAGGAAGAAGCAAGACGAAACCGACTCTTCGAAACAAGTCACCCCAACAATCCGCCCACGGATACTGTAAATAATAGCATTAAAGGGAAACAAGTCGGAGAGCCCTTCGATCAGAACAAGGGGTAGGTCCCAACAGGCAAAGGGTAAATAATGGTGGGTAGGGCGGCCGAAACAACGGTCAGGTCACGACTGAGCCACGAAAACCTGGTCCTTACCGCACTTTCGAGACCTACACCCTTCTGAATATAGACATAGAAACAATTTATTTGGAGTCATGCAATACATTGCCAGACAAGAAGCTATGCACCAGGGAATACACCGATTTCGAGAAAAATACCGGTAGGTACTGCCGATACCACGACGTGTACGGGCATAACACCAATGAATGTTGCCAGCTTAAGGATGCAATCGAAAAGTTTATCCGTTAAAAACAACTTGAATAGTACATCCAAAAACCCTTTCCACCTGAAGCAAATTCAAAATCTCCGGCGCCCTCCAAGACGGCCCCGGGTCCGTTTAACCCGAGGCGAGGAATCATGATCAATTTTATTTGTGGTAGACCTTATCCCACACACGACAGCTTTCGGAAAATGGAAGAGTATGTAAGTTCTATAAAACATGCCACTTATGAGTCCTGCTTCACTCCAGACGAATACGTCCCAGCCAAGCTTTAGAAATCCATGTGGGATGACATTGTCTTCCGCGAAAGAGACTCTGCGGGAATTGATATCCCAACTACTAATCCTCTCGTTATCACAGCTCAATTGGTTGACTCGAGAAGCTTGGTCAACATCATTTTCAAAGATACTTACGACTAGATGAAATTGGAAAAAAAATACTTAAAACCATGTCGTGCCACTATCCACGGCTTCAAAGGAGCTTCCAGCCCTCCAGCTGGAATGATCAACTTACGTAGAACTTGGCGACGGGGGTCGGAGCTAGGTCTGAATCCTCACCTTCATGATTATCGACATCATTTCCCCTTACAACGTCTTCTTTGGACGTCCTTTTCTCATAGAATTTTGGATCTCCATGTCACCATGGTCCCTCCTAATGAAATTCCCGACGGAGAATGAGATCGGAACAATTAGAGGCAACCAAGCAAATGCTAGGGAATGCTATGCAATAGAGTGGAAGAATACGTGCAATAAGGACAAGGGTAAGACCATACCCGTGCCTTCTTGCACCAAGACTATTTCTACATAGCAATCAACGGCGTCTGGGCCCTGGCTTAGCCGCCATTGTCGTCTTTCTGATGACCTTGATCCAAGGAAGGATGAAGATCCCGAATGCGAGAGGGCTACCCCCGTACCCCGGTTGAACCTACAATGGATGTTCCGATCAGCCCCGACGATCATCAAGGGTACTAAAGATCAGATCGCAACTCCACCTCGCAATCAAAGAAGATCTTGTGAATTTCCTGAACGCTAACTTAGATGTGTTCGAATGGACTCACTCCGGCATAAGAGGCATAGACCCCGCAGTAGGTTGGCATTATCTAAGTACCAATCCTACAATGCCTCCAGTCAAGCAAAAATGCCGCTTCTTGGGACCCGAAAGGTCCAAAGCACTTGAGGAAGAGGTTGACCGTCTACTTAACAACTACTTCATCCGCGAAGCCGACTACCCCGAATGGGTCTTCAATCCTGTTCTGGTCAAAAAGCCCAATGGTAAATGGCGAACATGCGTCGACTTCTCCGACTTAAACATGGCATGTCCCGAGGACAGCTTCCCACTTCCGAAGGTCGACCGCCTTATTGATTCAACCGCCGGGCACCAGCTATTATCCTTCATGGATGTCTATTCGGGTTATAATCAGATTCCAATGTATCTTCGCGACCAGGATCATACCTCTTTCATAACCGACCTCGGACTTTACTACTATCGCGTTATGCCCTTCGGTCTCAGGAATACCGACGCCACTCATCAGCGAATGGTTAATTGTCTCTTTAAAAACCAAATTGGGAAATCCATGGAGGTATACGTGGATGATAAGCTGACAAAATATAAAGTATCAAGCGACCACGTCCATAACCTCTCTGGAATGTTCGTTGTCTTCCACCAATAGTACATGAAACTCAATCCCCTGAAGTGCTCCTACGAGTCGCCTCAGGAAAATTCTTGGGTTTCATCGTCAACTCCCAGGGCATTGAAGCCAACCCAGAAAAATCCAAGTTATTCGAGATATTCAAGTCCCTCAGAACATCAAAGATGCCCGAAGTTTAAATGGAAAGCTCACCGCTTTGAGTCGATTCATCTCAAAGGCCACCGACAAGTGCATTTCTTTTTTCAAAAGGGGAAGCGCAACTTCAAGTGGACTCCATAATGTGTTTTTGCATTCGAGGACATTCTGAATCACTTAGAGCGACCACCCATCTTATCCAAGCCCGTGGACCACAAGGACTTATATGTTTATTTGGTTGTTTCCGTGCTGGCAATCAGCTCGGCATTGGTGCGCATCGAGAATCGTGCCCAATGGCCCGTCTACTACATCAGTAAACGATTGACGTAGGTAGAAAAGAACTACCCGAAGATCGAGAAATTGGTCTACTATCTACTAATCTCTTCCCAGAAATTGCGTCCATATTTCCAGTCTCACCCCAAAAAGGTCTTCATCGACCAACAACTTCGGCCTATCTTACAATGGCCTGAAGTGTCGGGGCGACTACTGAAATGGAACATAGAGCTGAGTCAGTTCGAGATAACTTTCATCCCCTGCCGAGCCATCCTCGGACAAGCTCTCGATGATTTCATAGTAGAATTCACTACTCCTGAGGAGACTCCTACGGAGGACATCAAAGCTTCCGACACTCGATGGAAATTATTTTTGGATGGGTCCTCCAACAGCAAATGCTCTAGGGCTGGAGTTGTGCTCATCACTCCCGAGGAGCGCTTAGTATGCTACGCTTTGAAGCACAACTTCCCTGCTATCAACAATGATGCATAATACGAATCCCTAATAGCCGGACTCAAAATCGTAATTGAACTTAATTTGAAAGCCGTTATGGTCTTTTCTGACTCTCAGCTCATCGTGCGACAGGTGCAGTGAGAATTCCAAGCCATGGGGGCCACGACTCGTACTATATCTAACGCAGGTTCGGGAGTTGCTTGCCAACTTCGACCATTTTGTCATCACGCGCATTCCTAGAGAACAAAATGAAAAAGCAGATTTACTAGCCAAATTGGCGAACTCCGAGGATTCGCAACTCATAGGGTTCGCTCTAATCGAGGTGCTCAATTCCCCAAGTATCAAGCAAATACAAACCAAGATGGTCATGAATGCCGAATCCGAACCTGGATCTTGGATGACGCCAATCAAGAACTATCTGCAACACGGGACCCTTTCGAGATGCTATAGAGAAAGATGGGTGCTCACTCGCCAATCATCTCTCTACCTTCTCATGGATGGAGTGCTCTACCAAAGAGGTTTCTCCGTCTCATTGCTCAGGTGAGTTGCCCATAACGACGCCATTCAAGTGCTAACTAATGTACATGAAGGTGAATGGGGTGACCATACTGAAGGGCAAATCCTGGCAAGAAATATACTCAGACACGGTTACTATTGACCTACGCTCAATCAAGACGCCACAGACTATGCTCGCAAGTGCAATAAGTGCCAGCGCATCTCAAAACCCCAAAAGCCCTGCCTACATAGTTGAGCAAATGATCAACCTGTGACCGTTTTCCATATGGGGAATCAACATCACTGGAACTCTCCCAATGGCCAAAGGTGGAGCACGCTATGCTGTCGTCGCAGTTGATTATTTCACCAAATGGCAGAGGCCGAAGCTCTCTCCACAATAACGACCAAGAAGATGATCAACTTCATCGTCCGCAACATCATCACCCATTACGGGGTCCCTCAAGCTATCATTTCTAACAACGGAACCCAGTTCAAGAGCGCTGAATTCAAAGCCTTCTGTCAATGGGACAACATCGAAAAAAGATTCTCAATAGTGGCTCATCCGCATTCCAATGGGCTAGTCGAGGTGGTTAACAAGTCATTAAATCCATAATCAAGAAACATCTGAAAAAGGCCGGGGGGCATGTGGGAGGACGAACTCCCTCAAGCCCCATGAGCCTACCGAACCACCCACAAGTCAGCAACCGGACACACTCCTTTCGCCCTTGCCTACGGATCCGAAGCCATCATTCCCATTGAGCTTAAGCTTCAATCTCATCGAATTAATTATTACGATCCAAAGACAAACCAAGACTTACTTTTTGAGTTGCTCGATTTTCTAGAGAAAAAGAGGAACGAAGCTGATCTCCGGGCCACCGCACAACGGCAATGAGCAGCCCGATACTTCAATTCCAGGGTCCTCCATAAGGAGCTCAACATTGGTGACCTCGTCTTAATACGGATTTTTCCTCCACCAACAGGCCTCGCTCCTCGTTGGGAAGGCTCGTATTCCATACAATAAAAGCTCAGCGATGGAACTTTCAAACTCGCAACGTGGACAGAGCTGAACACCCAAGGGCATGGAACAACGGACATCTCCGCTGCTACTTTACATAACTTAGTGCACAGTTGTCTATGCTTTCCAATGACGTTTTGTTTTCTATCAATTCAAGGCATTGTAAAGGCTATTACTGCCAAAGTTATTAGTAGAAATGATGTTCAACTTCCTATCTCTTTTTTATTTACTCTGCGCATGACATGTTTGATTAGTCCTGACAAACAGCTTGCGTGCAAACATACGATCATCGAGCACGGGAGCCTGTGCCGCAATCTGAACCTCGAGCCAACATCGAGGCCAAACAAAACTAGCTATGACTGACACCTCGAGCACGGGAGCCGGCAATGCTACTCCAGTCGCCAGCCCGCGACACGATCGAGTATAAATAACCACTAACTCGAACCTCGGCCCCGCACCGAGACTGAGGATAAATCTTTCCGCACCCAAGTTCCATGAGACTTAGGGCCACCTAACAGCCAACCTAGAGTAATGCAAATTTCTCCCTTGTCTACGGGTGCTAGTCGAATCTCGTCGCAGCACCGAGACCAACCTTAAATCGTTTCTTCCCCGAAGCTCTCAAGGTTTAGGGGTAGCCCAAGGCCACGATCGGACCCTACAGGCTGATGATCTGGGCTTCTCTTTCAACGAATAAACAACGCCTGCACTCGCAACCCGAATGAATGACGAGAGATCCACCCACCGGAATACTCAACGTCCTACGCCTTCGCTCTACTTGGGACTTACTCCGGCCGGCCCAAGACAGCAGGCGACTAGCCTGGTTTTGCAAACTACGGGTTCCTGAGCTGAGGAAACTTACTGAAACCAGCGCTCTATCTCACCCCTCTAGAATCAACCCAGAGAGCGGTCTACGATCGTGTTTTTGTTCAGTGTAACGACAAGCATGCTTATGCAAGTACAGGACGTTGGAAAACATGAAAAGAACATCCGAACACTCGACATAAACTATGACCTTTACTTTTTCATATTTCATTTTCACACGCACACATTAAACAGACTACATGTCTTATATCTTTCTTTTCTAATGATAGGTTGTACATGAAAACCAAACCATGTCTTGAAAAACCAAAAGCGAGGGTCGTACTCGCATAAACTATCGGCCTACACTACCAAAATGACGGTAACTTCTACTTCAGTTACTAACACTAATTATAAGACAACGTCAGCCTTCTCCCTCCTTATCCCTCGCCTCCTTGGCAACCCGTCAGTCAGCTAACTTCTAGGACTTATGCATCTTAGCATCGTCAGCCCTGGGTTTCTCAAAGGTTTCAGTGGCCATCTGCTGGGCTTCGTCACCCTCCTTCTTCTATTGGGCCTCGTCAGTTGCCCTCTTCTTCTTCGCCCCTTCATCAACCTTCCTCTGCTCAGTTATCTTTGTAGCACTCCTTGCAACATCCTATTCGGCCTTCATTAGGGTCCCCTGCTGTACAGCCTCATCTTTCCTATGCTTCACCTCCATTTCCTCGCACTTGGAAACCATCCGACTCTTCAAGCTATCTACCATGGCCTGCATCGAGGGTACATCGGAGTCCACTGCGCCTATCACATGAGCGCTCTGGCTATCTACAACTTCTCCTTCCTCTATGAAGCACTCGTGGCTGCTAGATCCCAACTTGATATCGGAAAACGTGTCCAATTGACTGCCGCCTTCTCCAAGTTAGGTACCGTGCGGCGATGGCCCGGATTCCATAGTATGTGGAATCACGAGGGAAAAACCCGATGTCATGTTAGGTTCGGGAAGGTCTGCATAGTAAAAACATAAGCTTTTAGTCTGCAAATTCGATAATAACAACACCCTTAGGAATACACGGTAATGGGAATTTACCTCCGGCCAGGGATGGCATAGGAAAGACAGGAAACATGCTCGTCATGGCAGATAATATAAATCCGGTCTCTCCTAGCTTCGGATACTCAAGGTTGTACTCAGTCGAGGCCCGAGCTAAGGCCGCGGGATCGCTTGCCTTGGAGGATTCATGGACCAATGGACGTAAGAGTTTCCCTCTCCAAATGTCTCCTCTACCACCACACTCTCATCATGGCAGACTTCCCTTTTTCAGCAGTGAGCTTCGCCAACCCCTCTCTCTCTCTCTCAGCATCCTCTAGCAACAGCTTCTTCCCCTCCTCTAGCATCTCACGCTCCTCAATAGTCAGGAGATCAATCATAAGTTTGTGTTCATCTAAAGACCCAACATCCACTCGGTGCAAGTAAGCCTCATAGAGCACCCGCCTCTCCCAGGTCTGAGCTGACTCTTGGGAATAGTCCTCGAGCCACGAAAGCCTGTGGAACTTAAAAACTTTGATAAACTTGTCCTGGATATGCTCCACAAAGTACTTCTCAACCCGAGACTCTGTAGCCTCAAGCTCCCCTCTTAACTGCTCCACTGCTTTCAATCCATCAACCGTGCTCAACAAATCTCTATTGTTGGCCTCTGCGTCTTCCTTCGCCTTCTTCATCTCCTGAAGCTGCCTCTTTAGGCTCTCATTCTCTGCTCTCAAAGCATTATTGTCATTTTGGATTTGGGTGACTCTCGCGTTATCTCTTTCCAGATCGGCACATGCTTTCTCCATCTCGGCTTTGTCCCTCTTTAGGGTCGTGTTCTCGATGGTTAGATCAACTACGGTCTTTGCGAAGGGAGAGCGAGAATGCTCGGCCTCCCTCTTTAGTGTCTCATACGCATGCTTTATCTCCATTGTGACAATGAGACTGGAGAGTTAATATTCAAAGGTACAGAGGTGAGCAACAAAAGGTTCGCAATGCAAAAAAGCAGACTCACCCATTTCTATGTTCAAATTGCTAACGGTGGTCCGCTCGGCATCGATGGTCAGCCTCTGGTTGATGAGCCCTGGGTTTTTCTTCCTAATCAGTTTTGAGAGTTGGCGGGAGTACTTCATAAGTTGGTCGGCCTGATGATACTCAACCCTCACACGCATCCAGACCTCCGAGGACTCCCTGATATAGGGTGAATGGAGATCAGGGAGGAATATTAACTTGTCAAAATAATGTTAAGTAAAATTTTGCTTTAGTAATGCTTTCCTTCCGTCGAAAGAGAGATCTTGCCTCTCGGGCTCTGCAAGGTCTTTACTCCCCACAACTGTCGCTCCCATCAGTCTCGAATGGCTGAGCACCGACTCCTTACCCTTAGCGGTTTGAGCGGGAGCCAAAGGTGTTGTATGTGAAGGAGATGTAAAAGACAAGTGCTTGGAACCACCTAAGTTAAGTTGAGAGTTTACTACATACACGCGAAATGGAGGAGGAGGAGGCAGAGTCGGAGATCGCCTAGATCGATCCTTACTTCGGTGCTCACTGCCCCGATCCGGCAGGGGTGGAGTGTCGTATGAACTGGTCCCTTTTCTAAAGCCATCGAAGAAAGTGTTCCTAGGGTGGCGGCGAATTCTGTGTCCATAGCCTCGTCCTCCACGCCCTCTAGCCATATCACCTGTCAAAGGAACGAATCAAAATCAGTCAAGTTGCACACTCAGATGAACCTTTATACTATGCGGTTTTTGTGAGTGTATGCCCTAAGTGTTCTCTCAACAAACCAGATTGTGGTCCGGTTGAAGGAATTAACCCCTCAGCAGCAAGAGCTAGCTCTTCCATGCTTGTCGTACACAGCCACGGAGATAGCTCTAGGTCAAGTTTATTAAGGCCTTCAAATTGGCCCGCGTCCTCGAGCGAGGCGGCGGTCTCCAAATAGGTCACTGGAGATTGTGGTCTATCCGACGCTCTCCCCCCGCCTCTCCTGCCAAAGGCGGGACTAGAGCATTCGATAACCCCTCATCTCCAGCAGCCTTCTTCTGACCGTAAGCCTTGTCTCCGCCTACATCTCTTTGTAATTTGGTAGTTTTTTTTTGCATTTTTGCCCCAGCAGGGGGCATTTTTCTCTTCCAACTAATGGTTGTTTGAGCTTTCACCACCATCTCTTTTGGCGCGCTGCTTGCAACCGCAGGCCTGATTATAGCTCGATCGTTCGGGAGCAGCCCGGCATGACGAAGGCGCTCCTGACTTGTCACTATGTCAGTTTTGCGAAACTCTGCTGGGATCGCTCGAAGAGCATTAAGGCACTGCCGGTACTCATCGCCGGTAGGCGCGGCGCCTCAGGATTCCCTGCCATGATCAAAATATGACCAAAATTAAGACATGGGACCCAAAAAATTTACAATAAGAAGCGAAGTTCAAAAGTACTCACTCCCTTCTATCCATGTCCTTGCAAATCCAGGAGGACAACGCACAAAGACAACTCGGGTTTGAACACTGACAGCCTGGGCCACTTCCCGACAAAAAATTTGGTGGTAGATGAAGCTTCCAGGAACCATTGGGAGGGCGATGTGTTAATTGTTCTCCTAAGCTGGAAAAAGTACCGAACGTCCTCTCCGGTGAGTTTCAAATGCAAATACTCATGATATTAAACATAAGTGCCTAGGAGTGAAGAATAAGCATTCGGATGAAGTTGCGACAGTGCAAGGAGGAAATAGCATAACATGTCCCGAATAAAGTAATTGGCCGAGGGCACGCAACCATCCAAACAAGCTTGTCTATTCCAAGCAGTAAAGCCCTTGGGTAACACGTGAGCCCTGCCATCCTCTCCCCGTGCATGGGCATCATCCACCGGTATGTTGAACCGCAACGCCATTTTCCTAACTACGATAGCATCTAGGCGCGATGGTACCAAATCTATCATATTTTCCAAAATAACTGCATCGGGCAGCATATTCAGGGCCACTGAAGCCGCAGGTGCGCCCCCACTAATAATATCCACATTCTCGACCTCCTCATATATGACCAGAGAATGTTGTCTTTCAGTTTGTTCTCCGTGTTCGGACACTTCAGGTAAACTGGCTGTTTGGGAAGGAGTGGATTCTTTAGTAGTCTCAAGCTCGCTGCCAGTCGAGCTACCAATATTAGTAGAATCGGATGTATGTGATGGTGGCAAGGAAGCCTCGGCTTCTGAAGTCTTTCCAGTCGTCGATCTTGTATGCATCGCCAACTATACTTTAACACACTAGTGTTAGACATTGTAGTAGAATAAACTATACCCCTCGTGTTGGTAAGTACTAACATGTGCGTGCAATTTATGCAAAATTTGGGTACACAAAAGAAATTCAAACAATCCAATTGTTCGGTCATAGTTCGAATATATGTGTTATCGTATGTGAAAGATTCGAATCACTATCCGCACAATTATCTACATGTGAATTGGCGCAATCGCGCAAGTGTACAGGTGATATATAAATCCAAAGGCAGGCAGTCGAGAGATCAGAGTCCTGGACAAGGAAAACAGTACCCAACAAAGGCATTGCGCGGAGTAGTGAGGCCAGCAACAAAACCGAACCTCGCACTAGGTTCGAAAAATCTAAACCCAGTTTAGGGTTCGAAAATTCAAACCCCATTTCAGGGTTCAAAAGTTTGAATCCCATTTAGGGTTCGATAATTCGACCCCTTTCAGGGTTCGGAAATTTGAACCCCACTCGGTGTCTGAAAGCTCGGACCCCTATAGGGGTTCGGATTTTCGAAGCCTCTCTAGGAGTCAAAGTTTCTGTATCCTGCGTGGGTACGAGGCCACCATTGGCGGCGCGAGGAGATGACCTCCGCCTCTCTCCTTCGCGACTCCGTCCAGGCCTCAATGCTTCAACCTCCCTCCTCCATCCCAACATTTCGAACCCACTGGGCTCGAAAATTTCACACCCCTAGGGTACGAAATTTTGAATGCCCTGGGTGCGAAATTTCCTACCCACTAGGTTCAAAATTTCGTACCCATGCAAAAAATAATAATATATCAAATCAATTATGACGATGGCAATGCGCACGCGTAAACGTACTCCACACACAGGCATACCAATCACGCAGAGGCGATGCAACGCGAGTACTTAGCGACGCAAACACATTGTCGTGCCAAAAACAGCTCCTTCGCCATTCCACAGCGAACAAGCCAAACAACTAACATCTGTTTTTCTTTAGTTTACAGGACAAAACTCAAAAATTACCTCAACCAACACAAAGCACATCATGTCAATACAAGACGGACTTTGGGGGGCAAATGTTAACCGGCTTTTTAGTCCGGTTCTCAAAAGTACATAAAACACGCTCGACTCAACGTATTACGTGAAGAGAAAACCGAGAGTGTCGCCCAGAAGCAAAGGAAATAGGTCGAAGAGGGATCGCGCTAGCAAAAACCTCACGGCTCCCCTAACATATTTCCAAACCAGGGTCTCAAACCTCTAGGAGTCGTGGCCCCAAGTCTCGAACCCCTAGGCACCTGGTTACATAGTCTTCGTACCCCATGAGGCATGGATTTCGTACCTGCGAGGTGCAAATTTCATACCCCTAAGGGGTATGAAATTCGTACCCAACAGGGTGCGAATTTCGTACCCGGCAGGGTACGAAATTCGAACCCCTCAGGTTATGAATTTTGTACCCCTAAGGTACGTATTTTATAACCACGGGGTATGAATTTAGTACCCCTTAGGAGTACGAAATTCGTACCCCAGGGAGGGGTACAAAACCTATGTTTGCGTGTGTTGGGAGGGAGAATCGAAATTACGAAGGCCAGCGGTAGGGGATTCGAAATTCCGGGTGTGGTCCCCTATTTCTACCTACTCCTACCTACCCCTACCTAACCTCTCTCCTATAAATTCCCTATGGCCTCATACTTCAAAGGGGTTGGAATTCTTTCACTTAGCATCTTTAGAGAGCTTCAAGAGCCTCTTTAATGGCATCTCCACTTTAAGGAGGAAGAAGGACTAGATTGTCTTTTTCCCGAATACTTTGTATATAGCCATTATGAACTTATATGACTTGGAAATGAATGTAGTGAGATGTCATGAGATAGTCTCACTTTGTAATACTTGGTTATAAATAATATTCCAACGAATCTTCAAAGTGGACGCAGGTTTCTCGTGAGTCTGAACCACTATAAATCTCTCGTGCCATTTATTTTCTTTCTGCACTCATTTACACGACGATAATTCCTAGTAATTGGAATCTCGGGTGTTTACGACATTTTTTTCCATCAACAAGTATATATATAGTATAGTTTGTTTTGCACATGTGTGCCATTGGAATAATTTTCTCTATTAGAGATTGATTGTTCAAATCTTGGTCGATCTACTGAATGAGAAACACTTCTAGTTACTCTATTTCTAGAGTTGAGAATCGGGCAGAATCAAGAACTACTAGTCTTGATTTACAGTTTTGTTTAAAGTAATGGTACGATCCATTATTTATGATGTCCTAAAATCTCTATTTTGTTTTAGCACTCAGGTGCAGCTTGTCGAATGTGCCATGTTTTGTGGATGCTTACGTATCCATGTGGCATACCGTTCTCTAGAATGGAATCGGCTGTTATGGTGCGAGGGTTGTTTGGTCCTCGCGAGTGTTTCTTCGACAACTTGGAGTTATATCTGAATAAAATAGGAGATTAGTCCTAAGAAACTCCAAGATTGGGCTTGAACTAGTCGAGTGCCTTTATCATTTTGAGTTCTCGAAATTAATTCACTCAAGGCCAGTTCATGGTTCGCTTCGAAAAGGTTTTGCAACGACTTCTTAGGAGTCGATGAGAATTCGTCGATTCAGACGATGTGTCTGTGTTGAACAGTGTAATAGAATTTGATGTGATATCGAAGTAAGGTTTATTCTCTCTTTTGTCGCTCTAAAGCTTGGAGTTTGTGGCTGAGTTGCGTGATCGAATCGGAGGGTGGTTATTTCATTCCGAGGGGATGATGGTTTGGAGGAGTCGATCTGTAACATCCTGGATTTTTAGTAATTAAGTAATTAGTTTATTTAATTATTTACATATTGATTTGGTAATTTAAATGACTTAAATTAAATAATATTGAATATTTAATTAACATAAATAGTAGAATAATATATCTATTTTCAAAATAGTCAGAAATAGTTGAGTTTGCAATATTGTGTGAATTGGATGATACAAGAGATGTAATTCGATTTCGAATTAAATTATAGTAACGAGTTTATTATTTACATGAAGTTTCAACTTATTAATTATAATATAATTTAAAACGAGCTCGTAATGTCGCAGTAGTTTGTATTTTTACATTTTGAACTTCAATTGAATATATGGGACTCGTTATAAATTGGATTTCTTTGAAACAAGGAACATTCGAATCTATTAAACTATATTTTTCTAATGAAAGAGAAAAATTGAGGTTGCGTCTAGTAGATTGTGAGTTATGTCTAAATCAAATTTTTAGAAAGTCGGTATGAAATCATTTATAAACTACAGCGATTTATTTATATAATAAAAGGATTTTAAAATAAATTGAATACTAATTTAACTTGGATTGTGAAATATCAAGTTATAAATCCAAACTTGTTTATTTTGGAGCTATATGATATTCTATTTGGATACATATGATAATATTGATTTATTATTATTAAATTTAATTGTTTTTTAGTTAATTAATATTTTATTGGTTTTATTCAAACTTAGAAAATAGGTATTTTGCAAACGACCTCCATTTTTGATGAAACAAATTTTATTAAATCTATAATGATTAATTATTAATAGATTTTAAATTTTGCGCCAATCGAAGTTATTTTTTGACAGTGCACAATTTAAATGTGAATCGATCAATAACTATAAAATAACGCTGTGTGAGAAAACAGACTTGGATTTTGATGAAACAAATTTCGTTGGGTCTGAAATGTCGAAACATAACTGTATGTCCATTTTCATCTAAATTGGATATCGTATGTGATCATATGAATTTTTAAATGACAAATGGAGGCAACTATTGAATAAAATAAAATATAATAATCGAATAAATAAATAAATATATACACCCTATATATACCCATAAACCATTTACAAACCCTCGTTTCATTCTTTGATGGTCAACAACAATTCGACCGCCATTTCCCACCTCAAAACCAAAACGTGAATGGAAAAAAAATCAAAGAAATTCAAATCAAATTCCTAAAATCATAATATATATATATATATTTGGATTTGTATAAGAGTAAGCTTTCATCTCGTATAACTTTTAGTGGGTTCGACGATGTGCTCGTTGGAAAAATACAAACAATGGTTTTCATGGCTAGGGTTCACGAATCGGGTAAATGGAAGCATCGACTCGATATTTGGAGGTTGCAGTTGAGTTTGTGGAGGAGAAACGAGTTTGTTTTGAATTTTTGGTGAAATTCCATGATTATATATGTCGTGACTTACTTTGTGTCGTGCGTGAAGGGCTGAACGACGCAAAAGTATATGGAGGTGCGCATGTCCTTGAGTGGAGATTAGAGTGAAGAGTGGTCGATGAGAGGAATTTTGGATGTTTTTATTTGATTTTAAGTGGTGTGTGGAGGGAGAGATTTGTGAAGGAAGATGCGGCCATGGCTTTGGTTGCCTGTAGAAAGTTCAAATACCGTGTATTAAGAGCGAAGGCAATGAGCAGGAGTTTAGCGTATTTCTAATGTAATAAGGGTTTATTACTTATTAATTAACCTAGTTAATGAATTTTATAATGTATTCAAACTTATAAAAAATCATATCTTGTGCTTACGTGAACAGAATCTTACGAAACAGGATCCGTTGAGACCGTATGAACAAAGGCTATGCAATGAATCTAGTTTGGAGCGATCCAGAACTTGTTACAAGTTATGGTAAAATAAAACGCCTGATCGGATTTATTGACCGTTTGTCGTTATTAACGATAAACGACCAAAGTGAGTAAACTCACTAACTCAGTCCAGTTTTATAACTTTATAAACTTATTTTAAAATTGATATGTGGTGATTGAATGCTGTGGTGATGGTTTTTTGGATAGATTGCTAATAAATTGGTTGAAATTATAGATATTGTGTGTGTGTATATATATATATATATGTCGTTGATTAAATATTGATTCTATTTATATTAATATCTCATATTGAAGTGAAATTGATGTTATTTACGTTGATTAACGTATGTGAATACAGGGAAATGGGTTGGAGGGATCCAACTGGATTCCTCAAAATTTATTACTGTTTATTTTCATATATTGTGGTATATGATGTGTTAAATGTTTTGTAATAGATCTGTTGTGTTGGATGCTTGAATAACACTGACCTTAAAATAATTGGTATTTAAATACAGTAAAAATATATTTTAAATAAAAAGAGAATGAATTTATGTTTTAAATGGACAATGTATTTTTGCGATATAGAAATTGAATTTCTAATGGGCTAGGAATTAATAACTTGTTTTTAATAATAAAAGCAAGTAGTTTAATTTGTAAATAATGTTTATAAATGAAGTAGGATAATTATGATTTAATTCAATAGTGAATTGAAAGAGAAATTAGAATCGCTACAAAGAAAATGATCCAAATTATTCTGACGTTTGGAATGTGAATAAAATTGAAATAAATCCATAGGATTCACAGCTAGATTTCGAATGTGTCGAACGTTATAAAAATAACTTATTTTCCAAAGTTATATATTATGTAATTCAGAACGTGGCAAGATAATTAACATTCGGTTTGAAACCGGTATTTTATAATCGAATGTAAAGGAAATATAGAATTATAATCTTATTAAATAAAATGTTATAACGACCAGAACTTCCCCGGTAAGGAGAGCACGGATTGAATTGAGAAAAAGCCACATCGGAACACAAACAGAAGAACATTTCATTGCTTATTACAACAATTTCCATCAGAATACAAGAATATACAGAGTATAAATAAATATTACACAACAGAAAAATATCAGAGATTACAATACATTACATAGCAGCGGAAAAATAATACAAAACACAACTGAAAGAGATATACGGATACAGAGCTTTCCGGATATCATTCCAGCTGTAAACCAGGTTCCTGTGAATATAAATCTGCAAAACCAAAACTACTAGCTGTCCGTGTGGAAAATAGGGGCACCCAGAGTTTAGGTTAAAACAATAAACTCCAGGTCATTCATGTGACTGGTGTGAGAACTAAAACAGTTATTAATCTTTATTTTAAAGTTAGGTAAATCAAGGGACCACGCCGTATAACATGGAACGGGTTTCCTCCTAAGAATACCAGTGCATAAAACAACAGCGCAATGCTAAATAAAGAACAATGAAGCTATTATAAGACCCAGGTCCCATCACACAATGCAACACAAGCCGGAGGAAAGGGTTTTTACCTTATAATAGCCAAGAATGATTGGTATGTGAAATTTCATGTTTTATTATTACTATAAGTGTATAGTGTCAAAACAATTTTAATCATAAGTATCAATCATAGACGACATAAGTGCCCCCATACCACTATGTCGCCATATATAGGTTCTACAATCAAAACCGCAAAGTCACATATTGGAAGTTGGATTTCCATCTGTGAACCGAGGCAAGGGATCGTCCTCACCGAATTCGAGACAATCTAGCCCATGTCTCAAGATCATAACGCGTCGACCCTTGGAGCGACAGGGTCGGTCCACTGATGTGGATTAAAATGCCTGAACACTCCGTTTCCCCGCCCTTTGTGGCGTAAATGAGCCAAATGACTCCATCGGCTCCACATAGTCACCGATATATCCGAGGCGCCTCGCAACCCAACAACCACGTAAGTCAAACTCGTCAGGGTGTGTCAAACCACTGATGTCACTTCTAGCTAGAAGGAAACGCATGCCCTCCCTGAGGTCCTCTCCCATTTCTGGTTCACACCAGGGTGTGAGGCTCGCGAATTAACGCTACACAAAGCTACACCACAAAGGCCGTGCTTTGATCATCAACCACAAGACTCTGCTTTTCAACAGAAGTCTTGATCATTTGCGTCTTAGCATTCCACACAGGCAAACCACTCCATGCAACCGATATCCATCAATCACACAGAATGATATCCAATGTCGGACACACAGTCCATTTACAAGTCCATTCTGGGTCTGAACGAAACCAGAGGCACCTTGTACCTCGCATATCCATCGATCTCCAAGTACGTCTGGATGATCACTAACTTATTCCCTCCTTTTGGGTGTACGGCCCAATCAAGATCATCAGGAATCATCCAAACGATGTGAAGACCTTCGGTCTTCAGCTACCGTCTTCACCTTCGACTTATCGTCGTATCAGTTATTCAGAATGGGATAAACCTGGTCTTTCCGAATAACTCGCGTATATAATAAACAAGTGTTACACAAACACAACATACGCCTCATTCCAATTCATCAGTCACTAACCGTAAATTAATAAGAAAACAATTCCCCAAATATTAACCCCGAAGGCCGAAACCAACATCAGATCAATACCCAGGAAACCATTCATCTTAACTAATCTTCAGTTAGTTGTTAAATTTCACATTCTTAGGGAGAGGTTCCCATTAATTTTATCAAAGATAAATTCCTTAAATTTATTCTTTAATCTTCTTTTGAATATCAATTCAAACCAAATTATGGTTTATCCAAACTAGTCGAGATTAACGAACCTTACCGAAGTAATCAATTGTTAAATTTCCCAACCCCAACCTATTCATTCCATGAAGTAAAACTGGTAATACTTCATATCTAACACCACGGTGTTATCGGTAATCTCAATTACCATTTCACTTTCAAATTTAATTAATGATTTAACTATCGCCTGGAGCAAAACTGGTGATACTCCATTCTCGGTCATTTCAATCTAATTAAAGATTCATTAAAACTCCACTTGGTTTTAATCTTCCCAAAAATCAATATCAATGATTGTTTAACTTGGGAAATCATATCCTGTCTTTAATTGGGTTAAAGAACCAATGTCATTTAAAACACGGTTCACGATAAACTCAAAAATCAATTCAAATTCAATTCCAATTAAATACCATTTAATTGGTATACTTCATTATATCTAAATAAAAAGATTTAATCTTTTTCTCAACTGGGTTTAAGAACAGTGTTAATGAAGACACCATTCATGACAAACCCAAATCCCATTTTATATTAAATACAAGTCTCTGAATAGAAAATATATCGGCTTATATTCAATATCAAATTCTACGACCAACAAATATCGTATTGGAAATAACGATATAAATATTTCTTTCAAATTTATATAACAATATCTGCATAATCACTAAATACAACATCGAAATATTCCAAAGACAATTTTGATTCAAATCCATTTCCACTTTATATATTGGAAATTCTGGTTATTTTCAAAACCATTTCAAATCCACTTTATTTATTTTGAAAATAAATGGGATTGTAATTCTAATTCAAAACTAGTTCATTTCGATAAAAATCTATTTTTATCTTTTCAAATTTGGAAATTTTCATCCCAATTCTTCACAAATCATTTCTTATGATTTTACACAAATTATTACTATTTTTTATAATTTTATCAAGGCTCGTACAGTCGATTTCCATCAACGGCCATCGAACTGCACTTACAACGACCTTTTCCAAATTTGATTTGGACATAATTCCAAATCCAACCATTAGATTTCAAATCTATAATATTCCTTAGAAATCTCTTTCCGATACGAACCCAACGGTTCCGGTTTTAGGAGAATCCGACGGTCGGATCTCCTGTAACGTCCATTCAAAGTCAATGGTCGAAATTCACGAACTGCCGCAGCGCGGCGCGTTCTATTCAGGCCATTATATATATATATATATATATATATATATATATATATATAATATATATTATACATATTTTGTCGATTTCCTTTCAAAACGTATTTTATAAATCGTTTTAAATTCGTTTTCAAAACGATTTCAACTTCATATTAAATTTCTAATCAAAACTGAATATTCCATATCATTGATATACAAATGATAATATTTTCAAAACATTATATTTTGAAATCTATTCCTTTTCGATATTCATTATAAAAATGAATAAAATCGATATAAATATCGTTCACGTCAAAATGGCGCATATCTAATCAACACGGCTTTATATTTTTCAGTAACTTCGTTATTCTATTCAACACATGAATATATATATATTATTCAACACATGAATATTTATTTTATTCAACACATGAATTTTCTTTTATTCAACACATGAATATATATTTTATTCAACACCTGAATATATATTTTGTTTTCTCAATTGGAATGAGACCCACTCAATTACCATATAATGTTATTTATATGGATTCTATACAACACATGTATATAATAGCAATGATAAATAATCAACCATCATCCAGAGTGCACCACACAACTACATAAGCATTAAATATAAATAATTAATGCTTACACCGTCTGTCAACCCAACGATCAACATACCACTAAACAATTGGGATTAGTGTACGTCAAATATCATCCCAACACCCGTGTGGGGTTTCAAATCAACAAACACTGAATATCATTTGTGCAGTTGGGCGATGTGTAAAATTTATCGTCCCAATCAATATCCTTCAAATGGGTGTACATAAACAAATCGTCCGATTTGTTTATAAATATTTATTTTATATTCACGTTAAAAATTATATTTTTAACTATAAAATAATTTATTCCATTCCACGTCACCCAATAGAATTTCACAACACATCAATGTAACGACCCAGAAAATCTGAACCAATTTAAAAATTTTAAATTGGCTAAAATAATGGATTTTAAATATTTAAAATAAATATTTTAAACAATGGCAATGAAAACTGAGTTGAATCGACATTTGAAAATGAATATAATTAAATATAATTATATATAGAATTGAAAATGGCGCGGTAGTTCGATAATTCGATTTCAAACTTCAATTGAATATACCGGGTGCAAAACAATCCAGATTTTAGTGAAACCAAAAACATTTGAATCTAATTGGTAATATCTTTCTAACGAATCCGACCAATCGAAATTTGATAGCGGGAATCAAAAGATATGTCCAGTTGAAAATTCTGAATAGTCGCTATGGAATTCAGGCCCTTAAAAATGGACATTTTGCAAATGACCTCGGATTTCGACGAAACCACTTTTGTTAGATCCGCAGTGTCAAGTTATTGCTAGGTTTCAAATTTCATAATTTTTCGAATCAATATGTGAGCGTGGCAAAAGGAAACGCGTTTGACCGGTTTCAGTTGATTTTAATCGACTGGAAATTGGCCATTTTTCAAACAGTCTCAGAATTCGACGAAACTAGTTTTGTTAGGACCGTATCGACAATACGAAGCTGGAAAATATTTTTCTAGAATTTTTCTAGTTAGTATGTGACCCCGGTAATTTGAAATGTGCGTTTAAAATTCAATATAGTGATTTAAATGAAAATTCAAAAGGAAACTGATTGTAACGATCAAATCAGCTTGCGATACATATCCCATTGTGTTCGGAATGGGGGTGAAACGCTATGGGCGACAGGCGGTGGGCCTCGTTTCGAGGTCGTGGATGAAAGTCAACCTATTTGCAAAATTAAATAATTAAATAAAATATATATATATATATATATATATATTTTAATCCCCCCCTTCCCTCCTTATCTCCCGCTTGGGCCCCCCCCCCCCCGATTCACAATCCAGAAAACAAAAAAAAAAAAAAAAAAAAACCCTAAGTAGGCGATCGAACCCCCCGCAGTCGCCGCCGCCTTTTCTCCATCGAAGCCGCTCCCCCCCCCCCTCCGACGATCGAAGACGTCGAAGCCCCCCAAATCGCGCTAGCTCCGACTGACCCCCCCCCCGTCTCGACGGCTGCGAAGACCCCCCCCAGAAGAAGCCGCCGACGCCTTTTCTCCCCCCCCCCCCCCGATCCTCTGTAAGTTTTTAATTTAATTTTATTTTTATTTTTATAAACTGAGTTTTTTTGAAAGTATAAAAACTGAGTCTTTGAAAGTATAAAACGGAAAAAAAAATTTAGTATTAAAACAGAAATTTATATAAAAAGAAAACTGATAGAAAAATAGAAAACTGATTTTTCTTTTAAAAATAAAATAAAACTGTTTTTATAAAATAATTTTAAAACTGTTTTTATAAAAGAATTTTAAAACTGAAATTTTTATAAAAGTAAAACTGTTTTTATAAAAGAATTTTAAAACTGAAATTTTTATAAAAGTAAAACTGCATTTTTATAAAAGAGAAAAACTGATTTTAAAATGATTTATAAACTAGAAAACGGATTTTGTTTTAAAGTAAAAATCATATTTTTTATATGTGAAAGCAAAAGTAAAAATCATATTTTTATATATTGAATAGCGAAGTCAAAATTCGATTTTTATATATTGAATAGCATAGTAAAAATTCTATTTTTACATATGCAGAGAATACGGGTGAAAGCAACAAAAGGCGAAGATTTCTATTAGGAAGAGTCGTGAAGTTGGATAGCTATTGGTGAGATTTCTGATTTAAAATTTATATATATATGTGTGAAGTAAAAGTGAATTGCTATATATATATATATATATATATATATATATATATATATATATATATATATATACGCCCCTCGTCCACAAACCATGGACGATATTTATTGGTTGAAATTGTTGTGAAAAATTGAATGATTGTTTGGGATTGTTTGTGATTGATATTGGTTGATTGTGGTTGAAAAATACCCATTGGTGGTTGTGAAATATTTGGTTGAAACCACATAGGATTAGTTTGTGGAATTGAAATAAATATATATACATGCCGCCTGCGTGCGAACTAGATGCATGTTTCCCATTGTCAAAAACCGCGAGGTTTTAAGGTAGAGCGAGGAGCCGTACTAGAGACGGTGCCGGTGTAACTACCCTGCCGTTATGCTGCCGAAATTTTGAATAATATTTGTGTGTTTGCATTATTTTCATATGCTTAAACTATTGAAAACATTCATGTGTTGGATTGATATTCATTCGTTGTTTAGAAATTCATGTGTTGAATGGTATTCATATTTTGAAATAAACTGTTAGATAATAAAAATCACATTTTTATCTATATATAAAAACTATTGAAAACATTCATGTGTTGAATTGATATTCATTCGTTGTTTAGAAATTCATGTGTTGAATGGTATTCATATTTTGAAATAAATTGTTCGATAATAAAAATCAAATTTTTATCTATATATAAAAACTATTGAAAACATTCATGTGTTGAATTGATATTCATTCGTTGTTTAGAAATTCATGTGTTGAATGGTATTCATATTTTGAAATAAACTGTTAGATAATAAAAATCACATTTTTATCTATATATAAAAACTATTGAAAACATTCATGTGTTGAATTGATATTCATTCGTTGTTTAGAAATTCATGTGTTGAATGGTATTCATATTTTGAAATAAATTGTTCGATAATAAAAATCACATTTTTATCTATATATAAAAACTATTGAAAACATTCATGTGTTGAATTGATATTCATTCGTTGTTTAGAAATTCATGTGTTGAATGGTATTCATATTTTGAAATAAACTGTTAGATAATAAAAATCACATTTTTATCTATATATAAAAACTATTGAAAACATTCATGTGTTGAATTGATATTCATTCGTTGTTTAGAAATTCATGTGTTGAATGGTATTCATATTTTGAAATAAACTGTTAGATAATAAAAATCACATTTTTATCTATATATAAAAACTATTGAAAACATTCATGTGTTGAATTGATATTCATTCGTTGTTTAGAAATTCATGTGTTGAATGGTATTCATATTTTGAAATAAATTGTTTTATGATAAAAATTCTATTTTATCACCTACCAGAACTATATAGAAAAAAATATAGTGTTTTGAAATGAGTTGTTTTACAATAAAAATCACATTTTTATTGTATGCATAAATCGTTAAAATATGAAGTGTTAAAAATAGCCACTTGTTCAAAATAAACATATACGAGTTGAAATATTCATTAATTAGCTAATGAAATGATTTGCACCTATTTATGTAACATTAGAATGAATGGAGTTTTTAAACCAAATAGAAATCAAATATGAAGTTGAATAGAAAATGAAAAATGATATGAACTGTATATATATATACATGCATATTCATTGAACAGGTTATAGCAAAGGGGCTAGAGAAGAGGAATAAAATTTTGTGCCCGACAAATAGGTACACATTTACTGATTTGTTTGGGTGATGATTTTGAGCCTGTTGGCTAGCCGCTTGGCTTTTTCTTTTTCTTTTTGAGATTAGAAGGACCGGGACGCTATTTGCGATTTCCCGACGCTCCCGGTGCAGGGGAGGTTATGGCGAAATTTTTCCAAAATTTAAGGTGTTAGAAAAATTTTTGAAGTGTAAACGATATGGAAATCATTGAATAAACTATATTTATATAACTATATAAATATAAATAAAATTAAAACGAAACGAGGCCGTGCAGTTCGTATTTTGAAACCGTGATTTCAAACGACTAGTACGGGAAATCCGACCATTGGATTTTCCCGAAACCTCAACCGTCGGGTTCGCCTTGGAATAATCTTTCCAACGGCACCAACCTTGTAAAAATCCAACGGTTAGATTTTCAGATATGTTTAATTCAAATCTGAAGAAAAACAGCGCCAGAAACGATTATATTTATTTATATATATAAATAAAATTATATTTAATCGAATAACGACGCTGCAGTTCGTATTTTGAAATCGAAAATTCAAACGATTGTACCGGGAGATCCGACCGTCGGATTTTCCCGAAACTGGAACCGTTGGATTCGTTTTGAAAAGACCTTTCTAATGATGTAAATTTTGTGAAGATCCAACGGTTAGATTTTTAGATATGTGTAAATCAAATCTGAAGAAAAACAGCGCCACGGCCGCCTTATGGCCCGAAGCGTCGTTTTGAATAAAATGGCTATTTAAAAATAAATAAAAATAGCGATAAATAGTTATAAAATATCCTAAGCGATATGGAATGGAAATAAACTGAATTTGCTTGATTTATGTGATATTTGATGGTTGAATGTGTTTGGTGTGAAAATTACATTAAAGAACAAAATTGGTTTTGTCGAATAATTTAACCATTGAAATAAATCGAATTGAAATTCTAAATATACGTGAATTATTTGAAAAGGCCGAGTTAATTCTCATTTCGAATAATTGACCGACGATTGAAATTCGAAGATGAAGACGGTGGTCGAAGACCGGAGATCTTCACCTCGTTTGGATGGTAACCGAGGTCCTGATTGGGAGGCATCCCGAAATATGGATAATGAGTGGTGATCGTTCAGACGTACGTGTTGATCGAAGGGTTTGCGAGGTATTTAGTGCCTCCGGTTTCGCTCAGACCCAGAACGGACTTGTAAATGGACTGTGTGTCTGACATAGGATTTATTCTGTGTGGCATGCTAAGATGCAGTGATCAGGGCTTCTGTTGAAAAGCAAAGTCTTGTGGTGATGATCAAAGCACCGCCTGTGTGGCGTAGCTTTGTGTATAATGTGAATTCGCGAGCCTCACACCCCGGTATGAACCTAAAACGGGAGAACGGACCTCAGGGAGGGCCTACGTTTCCTCCTAGCTAAAAGTGGCGTCAGTGGTTTTACACGCCCTGACGAGTTTGACTTATGTGGTTGTTGCTGTTGCGAGGCGCCTCGGTTAGATCGGACGATCCGGGTCCGATGGAGTCATTCGTTGGCTCGCTTACGCCCCAAAGGGCGGCGAAACGTAGTGCTCAGGTATAATAATCCACGTCGGTGGACCGGCCCTATCGCTCCAAGGCTTGCCTGCGCGCTTGCCTGAGACTCGGGCTAGGCAGTCTCGAATTCGGTAAGGACTATCTTTTGCCTTGGTTCATGACGGAAATCCAATTTCCGAATACGACATCGTGCGGTTTTGATTGTATACCTATATATGGCGACATAGTGGTATGGGGCATTAATGTCGTCTATGATTGATAGTTATGATTTGAAATTGTTTTCAAAACATATAAACACTAGCAATAATATCAAATGCCTTTGTTTTATTCGTATCAAGCATATTTTGGCCGTTATAAGGTAAAAACTCTATCCTCCGGTTTGCGTTGCATTGTGTGATGGGAACTGAGTCTTATAACGGCTTCATTCTTATAAAAAGCATAGCGATGTTTAAAAGAAAGATTTGTTTTAAAGCACTGGCAATCCGATGGAGTAAACCCGTTCCACGAAAGTGGCGTGGTCCTGAGATTAGCCAAATTAGATATATGTGTTGAGTAGATTTCTCATACCAGTCCCATGACTGACTCGTAGTTTGTTTCACTTTCAAACTCGGGTGCCCCTTTTTCTACACGGGCAGCCTTGTATTCAGGTTTAGCTGGTTCTTTCTGGATAGCTAGAGCTGAAGAGGGATTCTATCATTTATTTCTTTTTATGCTGTTCAGCTCCTATTGTACATATTTTGTTTATTTCCGCTGTAGACATTTATGTATAGCTGAACTGTATTTGTACTAAGTAAGATCCTGTATACTGTGTAACTCTGATGATTACTTTTATCCAGTATATTTTGTTGTTCATTCTGGTGTATTTATTTAATTCTGTTCTGCTATTATCTGTTTCTGTGTTATATTCCAAAGATAACCTTGTTTCCGTGAGAACGGGAAATCGGGTCGTCTCAACGTGGTATCAGAGCTTTGGTTAAGCTTAGTTCTGGAATATAACATTTGAATGAACTCGTCAGAAATAGAACCAGTAGTGTTCTAGGACGGGCAACTCTATACAGATAGGATCAGTAATATCCTAGTATGAGTAAAGCAGAATGAAATTACACCTTGATAGACACATTTACATTGAAGTATGTGTTTCTATGTTTTAAAATACCTTTTCTGTGACCTGACACTTGATCTGCTAATTGCAGAAGTACTAGAAAAATGAGTGCCAGAAACAGAAGGAATACAGAACCCGATCTAGAGGCTCTATTCAAGAGATATCGAAATCTGGGTGGAGAAAAATTCTCGGGCAATGAATCTATTATTCAAACTCAAGCTTGGTTGAGTTCTGTCGAAAAAATCTTTGAGCATATCCAGCTGAGAGATGACCAGAAACGGTTAGTAGCATCTTGGGCGCTTAAAGAAGAAGCTTTAATCTGGTGGGAATCAATCATCAGAAATAATCCAGAAGGTGATATCACCTGGGACAGATTCAAATTGATTTTCTTAGAAAGATTTACTCCTCCCGAAGTAACCGAGAGATTATGTGATGAATTTTCTTATCTAATACAAGGTGATATGACCATTCCCGAATATCATAAGAAATTCAATGAACTTGCTCACTTTGCTCCTCATCTAATTCAAAATCCGAAGAGGAAGAATATGAGATTTATTCACGGACTTCAAAGGAAATACCAGAATAAAGTATTGGGGCATGTGAAGCTTCCTTTTTCTGAAATGATTTATATGGCTTATCAGTATGAAGATCTGCATAAGAAAGGAATGTTACGTGATGAAGAAGAAGTCAGTTCTAGTGACAAAACAGAATCGGAAACTGATATCCCTGAAGGCAGTACGAGGTCTGAGGTCAGTAAGGAGCCCAAAGTCAATCGAAAAAGGGCTAGATCTGAAAAAGAACCTGTCACGACTGCCACATGCTCTAACTGCAATAAACAGGGGCATCTGACTAGGAAGTGTAGAACCTCGAAGAAGCGAAGGGGGAGTGAATCTAAAACCAAGAACAAGTCTCCTGTGACTCGAGAGTGCAATCTTTGTCATCAGTCCGGTCATATAAAGAGAGATTGCTGGCTGTTAAAAAGGGCCAAAGAGGCTCAGGTAAATGAAGTAGCAGAAACCTCAGCACCCTCAGATAGTCAGGGAAGGTCTGATGTTTTAGAAGGCACGCTAAATGTCAAAAATATTCCAGTTAAAGTACTGTTTGACACTGGCGCGTCGCGAAGCTTTATTGCAAAGAGTGCAGTCAAGAAGTTGGATTTGAATTTGAAAAAGCTCAAAGAGCCAATGACTGTTCAGAATCCAGTTGGAGGTTCCATCAATCTCAGTTGGATTTGTGCAGTGCCCGTCTCTTTTTCTTGCTATAAATTCCCCATTGTCTCTATCATCATGAATTTTAATGAATTCGATCTTATTCTGGGATTGGATTGGCTAACCAAATATGAAGCTGAAGTTAAATGCGCCGAGAGAGTGGTTAAAGCAAAGGCCCAATCGGGGAATTATATAACCATACCATGTGAAGGCCCGACTTCAAATAGAAAAGATTTCTGGTCAGCTCTCGATGTTTCTCCAGCCCAAATAGAAAATGTCCATGAAATCATAGAGAATATTCCTGACCTCATTAAAGATATTCCTGTCGTCAAGGATTATGCGGATGTGTTTGAGGAAGTTGTTCGCTTACCTCCGCAAAGAGAAATAGACTTCAAAATTGCTTTAATTCCGAATGCAAGGCCAGTAGTTCACGCTATTCGAAGAATGTCCTTGAAAGAGAAGGAGGAATTAGACAATCAAACAAGACAGCTAGTATGGAAAGGTCTGATCAGGCCTAGTTTCTCTGACTGGGGTGCAGCAGTGGTGTTTGTACCAAAATCTGACGGTACTCTACGTCTATGTGTGGATTATCGTGATTTAAACAAGCAGACCATAAAGAACAAATATCCATTGCCGCGGATTGATGATTTGTTGGATCGATTAAATGGAGCACAAGTATTCTCACGAATGGACCTAGCTACAGGATTCCATCAACTTCGAATTGCCGAAGAGTGTGTTCCAATGACAGCGTTTAGAGGCCCCGACCTATTCTACGAGTGGTTAGTAATGCCATTCGGCTTATGTAACGCTCCAGCTTATTTCGTCGATCTGATGAATAGAGTATTCAGAGGAGTATTGAATAAATTTGTTTTGGTTTTTATTGATGATATTCTAATCTTCTCTAAATCAAAAGCCGAACATGAAAAGCATCTGGAACAAGTTCTAGAAATTCTCAGACGGAATGTATTAAAAGCCAAGTTTTCCAAATGTATATTCTGGCAAGATTAAGTAAAATTTCTGGGCCATGTCGTATCGAAAGAAGGAATCGCTGTTGATCCAAGTAAAATCACAGCTATTCAGAACTGGAAACAGCCCAGTACTCCCACTGAAGTCCGCAGTTTTCTTGGATTGGCTAGCTATTATCGGAAGTTCGTTAAAGACTTTTCGAAAATATCTGGCCACTTAACGAAGCTTACAAAGAAGCATTCTAAGTTCGAATGGACTGAAGAGAGTGAGGAGGCTTTCGAAGAGCTAAAGTTAAGATTAACGACAGCTCCAGTGTTAACCATCATCGATGGCAACCAAGATTTAAAAGTCTGGACTGATGCTTCTAGAGAAGGCCTTGGCGCAGTGTTAATGCAAAGAGGTCAAGTAATTGCTTATGCTAGCCGTCAACTGAAGCCACACGAGAAAAACTATGTAACTCATGATCTTGAGTTATTGGCTATCATATTTTCTTTGAAAATCTGGAGACACTATCTTCTGGGCGAGAGATTTGAACTGTTTACAGATCATCAGTCATTAAAGTATCTGTTCACTCAGAAGGACTTGAACCTGAGGCAGCAACGTTGGCTGGAGTTTCTTGCAGCATATGAATTTGAAATTATATACACTCCAGGAAAAGCCAATGTCGTGGCTGATGCGTTAAGCAGAAAGAACGTAATGATCGCCAGCTTTATTATCACAACTTCCTTGATTGACAAAATATCTATTCTTCAGAAGGAGGATAACTTTATTAAAGATATGATCAAAAGGATTCAGAAAGGCGAACCCTCGTGTTTTCAAATAGATAACGACGAGACCTTGAGGTTAAAAGGAAGGATTTGTGTTCCTGACGTTCCTGAGCTAAAAAGCGAAGTGTTAGACGAGTGTCACAAGTCCAAGTTGAGTATCCATCCTGGTGTGGCCAAAATGTACAACGATCTCAAAAGAACATTCTGGTGGAAGGCTATGAAAAGAGACGTTTCAATATATGTTAGTCGATGCCCTACTTGCCAGTTAGTCAAAAGTGATCAACAGAAATTGGCTGGATTATTACAACCACTAGAAGTTCCTGGCTGGAAGTGGGAACATATTTCTATGGATTTCATTGATGGTTTGCCCAGAACCAAAAAGGGAAATGACAGTATTTGGGTGATCGTAGATCGCTTCACGAAGACCGCCCATTTCATACCTGTCAGATCAAATAGAACCGCTCAGAGTCTGGCGCAGATTTATTTCAGGGAAATAGTTAGACTGCATGGAGTGCCGCTCAGTATAGTAAGTGATAGAGATACAATATTCACTAGCAAATTCTGGGAAGCATTTCAAGTCGAGCTGGGAACGAAGTTAAACTTGAGCACCGCTTATCATCCTCAGACAGACGGTCAGACTGAGAGGGTGAATCGCATTTTAGAAGATCTATTGCGGGCTTGTGTTATAGATTTCGGTGGATCATGGGAAGACCATCTTCATTTGGCTGAATTCTCTTATAACAACAGCTACCAGGCAAGCCTGACAATGTCGCCATTCGAAGCATTGTATGGTAGACCTTGCAGATCTCCTGCTTGTTGGGTCGAGCCTGGAAATAGACTTGTGTTGGGTCCCGATATGATTCGAGAAGCTGCCGACAAAGTCGATTTTATTAAGAAGAGATTACTCGCCGCTCAAAGCCGACAAAAGAGCTATGCTGATAAAAGAAGAAGAGATATATCCTTTGAAGTTGGCGACTATGTATATTTGAAAGTATCGCCGATGAGAGGAGTTATCCGGTTCGGTAAAACTGGAAACTTAGCACCCAAATTTATTGGTCCGTTTCCTATTTTGGAACGGATTGGAACTCTAGCATATAAAGTTAAATTGCCAGACTGGTTGCCTGGAGTGCATGATGTATTTCACATATCTCAACTTCGAAAGCACGTTCATGATCCAGACTTGATCGTGGAAGAAGCAGCTCAGCAGGACATTGAAATTACTCCAGAATTAGCCGTGAGGCGAGAGCCGCTAAAGATTATCGGCAAAGAAACCAAAGAGCTGAGAAACAAGAAGGTTCACTTAGTCAAAGTGCAATGGCGTGGAGATCCGCGCGATTGTACTTGGGAAACTGAGGAGAGCATTCAGAAAGCTTATCCTAGATGCCGAGTAGATATCTCTGATTGACCCGGGTGCAAGGTACATTTACCATACTTTGCATTACCATTTAATTCTCTATTCTGTTGCTATTTTCTTCCCATGGATGTGCACTATTTATTCTATACTCTGAATATTAAAAACAAATTGATTGTTGTGTTGTGTGATTATGGATTTATCAAACCACTTTCGACTTTATTCCTTTTCGGGGACGAAAAGTTTTAAGTGGGGGAGATTGTAACGACCCAGAAAATCTGAACCAATTTAAAAATTTTAAATTGGCTAAAATAATGGATTTTAAATATTTAAAATAAATATTTTAAACAATGGCGATGAAAACTGAGTTGAATCGACATTTGAAAATGAATATAATTAAATATAATTATATATAGAATTGAAAATGGCGCGGTAGTTCGATAATTCGATTTCAAACTTCAATTGAATATACCGGGTGCAAAACAATCCAGATTTTAGTGAAACCAAAAACATTTGAATCTAATTGGTAATATCTTTCTAACGAATCCGACCAATCGAAATTTGATAGCGGGAATCAAAAGATATGTCCAGTTGAAAATTCTGAATAGTCGCTATGGAATTCAGGCCCTTAAAAATGGACATTTTGCAAATGACCTCGGATTTCGAAGAAACCACTTTTGTTAGATCCGCAGTGTCAAGTTATTGCTAGGTTTCAAATTTCATAATTTTTCGAATCAATATGTGAGCGTGGAAAAAGGAAACGCGTTTGACCGGTTTCAGTTGATTTTAATCGACTGGAAATTGGCCATTTTTCAAACAGTCTCAGAATTCGACGAAACTAGTTTTGTTAGGACCGTATCGACAATACGAAGCTGGAAAATATTTTTCTAGAATTTTTCTAGTTAGTATGTGACCCCGGTAATTTGAAATGTGCGTTTAAAATTCAATATAGTGATTTAAATGAAAATTCAAAAGGAAACTGATTGTAACGATCAAATCAGCTTGCGATACATATCCCATTGTGTTCGGAATGGGGGTGAAACGCTATGGGCGACAGGCGGTGGGCCTCGTTTCGAGGTCGTGGATGAAAGTCAACCTATTTGCAAAATTAAATAATTAAATAAAAAAAAATATATATATTTTAATCCCCCCCTTCCCTCCTTATCTCCCGCTTGCCCCCCCCCCCCGATTCACAATCCAGAAAACAAAAAAAAAAACCCTAAGTAGGCGATCGAACCCCCCGCAGTCGCCGCCGCCTTTTCTCCATCGAAGCCGCTCCCCCCCCCCCCTCCGACGATCGAAGACGTCGAAGCCCCCCAAATCGCGCTAGCTCCGACTGACCCCCCCCCCCCCCGTCTCGACGGCTGCGAAGACCCCCCCCAGAAGAAGCCGCCGACGCCTTTTCTCCCCCCCCCCCCCCCCCCCCCCGATCCTCTGTAAGTTTTTAATTTTATTTTATTTTTATTTTTATAAACTGAGTTTTTTTGAAAGTATAAAAACCGAGTCTTTGAAAGTATAAAACGGAAAAAAAAATTTAGTATTAAAACAGAAATTTATATAAAAAGAAAACTGATAGAAAAATAGAAAACTGATTTTTCTTTTAAAAATAAAATAAAACTGTTTTTATAAAATAATTTTAAAACTGTTTTTATAAAAGAATTTTAAAACTGAAATTTTTTTAAAAGTAAAACTGTTTTTATAAAAGAATTTTAAAACTGAAATTTTTATAAAAGTAAAACTGCATTTTTATAAAAGAGAAAAACTGATTTTAAAATGATTTATAAACTAGAAAACGGATTTTGTTTTAAAGTAAAAATCATATTTTTTATATGTGAAAGCAAAAGTAAAAATCATATTTTTATATATTGAATAGCGAAGTCAAAATTCGATTTTTATATATTGAATAGCATAGTAAAAATTCTATTTTTACATATGCAGAGAATACGGGTGAAAGCAACAAAAGGCGAAGATTTCTATTAGGAAGAGTCGTGAAGTTGGATAGCTATTGGTGAGATTTCTGATTTAAAATTTATATATATATGTGTGAAGTAAAAGTGAATTGCTATATATAAATATATATATATATATATATATATACGCCCCTCGTCCACAAACCATGGACGATATTTATTGGTTGAAATTGTTGTGAAAAATTGAATGATTGTTTGGGATTGTTTGTGATTGATATTGGTTGATTGTGGTTGAAAAATACCCATTGGTGGTTGTGAAATATTTGGTTGAAACCACATAGGATTAGTTTGTGGAATTGAAATAAATATATATACATGCCGCCTGCGTGCGAACTAGATGCATGTTTCCCATTGTCAAAAACCGCGAGGTTTTAAGGTAGAGCGAGGAGCCGTACTAGAGACGGTGCCGGTGTAACTACCCTGCCGTTATGCTGCCGAAATTTTGAATAATATTTGTGTGTTTGCATTATTTTCATATGCTTAAACTATTGAAAACATTCATGTGTTGGATTGATATTCATTCGTTGTTTAGAAATTCATGTGTTGAATGGTATTCATATTTTGAAATAAACTGTTAGATAATAAAAATCACATTTTTATCTATATATAAAAACTATTGAAAACATTCATGTGTTGAATTGATATTCATTCGTTGTTTAGAAATTCATGTGTTGAATGGTATTCATATTTTGAAATAAATTGTTCGATAATAAAAATCACATTTTTATCTATATATAAAAACTATTGAAAACATTCATGTGTTGAATTGATATTCATTCGTTGTTTAGAAATTCATGTGTTGAATGGTATTCATATTTTGAAATAAACTGTTAGATAATAAAAATCACATTTTTATCTATATATAAAAACTATTGAAAACATTCATGTGTTGAATTGATATTCATTCGTTGTTTAGAAATTCATGTGTTGAATGGTATTCATATTTTGAAATAAATTGTTCGATAATAAAAATCACATTTTTATCTATATATAAAAACTATTGAAAACATTCATGTGTTGAATTGATATTCATTCGTTGTTTAGAAATTCATGTGTTGAATGGTATTCATATTTTGAAATAAACTGTTAGATAATAAAAATCACATTTTTATCTATATATAAAAACTATTGAAAACATTCATGTGTTGAATTGATATTCATTCGTTGTTTAGAAATTCATGTGTTGAATGGTATTCATATTTTGAAATAAACTGTTAGATAATAAAAATCACATTTTTATCTATATATAAAAACTATTGAAAACATTCATGTGTTGAATTGATATTCATTCGTTGTTTAGAAATTCATGTGTTGAATGGTATTCATATTTTGAAATAAATTGTTTTATGATAAAAATTCTATTTTATCACCTACCAGAACTATATAGAAAAAAATATAGTGTTTTGAAATGAGTTGTTTTACAATAAAAATCACATTTTTATTGTATGCATAAATCGTTAAAATATGAAGTGTTAAAAATAGCCACTTGTTCAAAATAAACATATACGAGTTGAAATATTCATTAATTAGCTAATGAAATGATTTGCACCTATTTATGTAACATTAGAATGAATGGAGTTTTTAAACCAAATAGAAATCAAATATGAAGTTGAATAGAAAATGAAAAATGATATGAACTGTATATATATATACATGCATATTCATTGAACAGGTTATAGCGAAGGGGCTAGAGAAGAGGAATAAAATTTTGTGCCCGACAAATAGGTACACATTTACTGATTTGTTTGGGTGATGATTTTGAGCCTGTTGGCTAGCCGCTTGGCTTTTTCTTTTTCTTTTTGAGATTAGAAGGACCGGGACGCTATTTGCGATTTCCCGACGCTCCCGGTGCAGGGGAGGTTATGGCGAAATTTTTCCAAAATTTAAGGTGTTAGAAAATTTTTTGAAGTGTAAACGATATGGAAATCATTGAATAAACTATATTTATATAACTATATAAATATAAATAAAATTAAAACGAAACGAGGCCGTGCAGTTCGTATTTTGAAACCGTGATTTCAAACGACTAGTACGGGAAATCCGACCATTGGATTTTCCCGAAACCTCAACCGTCGGGTTCGCCTTGGAATAATCTTTCCAACGGCACCAACCTTGTAAAAATCCAACGGTTAGATTTTCAGATATGTTTAATTCAAATCTGAAGAAAAACAGCGCCAGAAACGATTATATTTATTTATATATATAAATAAAATTATATTTAATCGAATAACGACGCTGCAGTTCGTATTTTGAAATCGAAAATTCAAACGATTGTACCGGGAGATCCGACCGTCGGATTTTCCCGAAACTGGAACCGTTGGATTCGTTTTGAAAAGACCTTTCTAATGATGTAAATTTTGTGAAGATCCAACGGTTAGATTTTTAGATATGTGTAAATCAAATCTGAAGAAAAACAGCGCCACGGCCGCCTTATGGCCCGAAGCGTCGTTTTGAATAAAATGGCTATTTAAAAATAAATAAAAATAGCGATAAATAGTTATAAAATATCCTAAGCGATATGGAATGGAAATAAACTGAATTTGCTTGATTTATGTGATATTTGATGGTTGAATGTGTTTGGTGTGAAAATTACATTAAAGAACAAAATTGGTTTTGTCGAATAATTTAACCATTGAAATAAATCGAATTGAAATTCTAAATATACGTGAATTATTTGAAAAGGCCGAGTTAATTCTCATTTCGAATAATTGACCGACGATTGAAATTCGAAGATGAAGACGGTGGTCGAAGACCGGAGATCTTCACCTCGTTTGGATGGTAACCGAGGTCCTGATTGGGAGGCATCCCGAAATATGGATAATGAGTGGTGATCGTTCAGACGTACGTGTTGATCGAAGGGTTTGCGAGGTATTTAGTGCCTCCGGTTTCGCTCAGACCCAGAACGGACTTGTAAATGGACTGTGTGTCTGACATAGGATTTATTCTGTGTGGCATGCTAAGATGCAGTGATCAGGGCTTCTGTTGAAAAGCAAAGTCTTGTGGTGATGATCAAAGCACCGCCTGTGTGGCGTAGCTTTGTGTATAATGTGAATTCGCGAGCCTCACACCCCGGTATGAACCTAAAACGGGAGAACGGACCTCAGGGAGGGCCTACGTTTCCTCCTAGCTAAAAGTGGCGTCAGTGGTTTTACACGCCCTGACGAGTTTGACTTATGTGGTTGTTGCTGTTGCGAGGCGCCTCGGTTAGATCGGACGATCCGGGTCCGATGGAGTCATTCGTTGGCTCGCTTACGCCCCAAAGGGCGGCGAAACGTAGTGCTCAGGTATAATAATCCACGTCGGTGGACCGGCCCTGTCGCTCCAAGGCTTGCCTGCGCGCTTGCCTGAGACTCGGGCTAGGCAGTCTCGAATTCGGTAAGGACTATCTTTTGCCTTGGTTCATGACGGAAATCCAATTTCCGAATACGACATCGTGCGGTTTTGATTGTATACCTATATATGGCGACATAGTGGTATAGGGCATTAATGCCATCTATGATTGATAGTTATGATTTGAAATTGTTTTCAAAACATATAAACACTAGCAATAATATCAAATGCCTTTGTTTTATTCGTATCAAGCATATTTTGGCCGTTATAAGGTAAAAACTCTATCCTCCGGTTTGCGTTGCATTGTGTGATGGGAACTGAGTCTTATAACGGCTTCATTCTTATAAAAAGCATAGCGATGTTTAAAAGAAAGATTTGTTTTAAAGCACTGGCAATCCGATGGAGTAAACCCGTTCCACGAAAGTGGCGTGGTCCTGAGATTAGCCAAATTAGATATATGTGTTGAGTAGATTTCTCATACCAGTCCCATGACTGACTCGTAGTTTGTTTCACTTTCAAACTCGGGTGCCCCTTTTTCTACACGGGCAGCCTTGTATTCAGGTTTAGCTGGTTCTTTCTGGATAGCTGGAGCTGAAGAGGGATTCTATCATTTATTTCTTTTTATGCTGTTCAGCTCCTATTGTACATATTTTGTTTATTTCTGCTGTAGACATTTATGTATAGCTGAACTGTATTTGTACTAAGTAAGATCCTGTATACTGTGTAACTCTGATGATTACTTTTATCCAGTATATTTTGTTGTTCATTCTGGTGTATTTATTTAATTCTGTTCTGCTATTATCTGTTTCTGTGTTATATTCCAAAGATAACCTTGTTTCCGTGAGAACGGGAAATCGGGTCGTCTCAATCAATCAAACAAACAAGTCATCCATGGTCTGTGGACGACGGGTGTCAGGTGCTGCTAAGCACCGTCTGCATCCTAGTATATATTTCAACTAGAAACTAAAATAGAAGTAAGGAGTTCTCACCGACTAGCTAAACCAATTCACCGTGACTCTTCATATGTAGAAAATCTTCGCCGTGCTCGCCTTTTGTCACTTTCGTTGTCCGTATCCACTACATATATAAAAACCGCAACTTTATATTATTGCTATGTATATAAAAATCACATTTTTATACTGCTACTATATAGATAAAAATTCTATTTTTATACCGCTACTATATAGATAAAAATTCTATTTTTATACCGCTACTCTATAGATAAAAATTCTGTTTTTATACCGGTGTTCATATAATAAAGATCATATTTTTATCACGCTAACTTCATAACAAAAATCATATTTTTATATCGCTCTTCTTCTAATAAAGATTATATTTTTATATCGTCACTCATATAAAAATCACATTTTTATATTCTCTAGTATATAAAAATCATATTTTCATTTTCTCTATTATATAAAAATCATATTTTGATAACGAGGTTTATAGTATAAAAATCGTATTTTTATTTCAGTAGCCATATAAAATTCCTATTTTGATTTCATTACATCAAATAAAAATTATATTTTTATTCTCTACATCATATAAAAATTATATTTCTATTCTCTACATCATATAAAAATTATATTTTTATTCTCTACATAATAAAAAATATATTTTTATTCCTTTAACGCATATGTAAAAATTGTATTTTTATCACATATAAAAATCTAACTTTATATTTTAAAAATCTAACTGTATATATTTTTAAAAACTAACTTTATATTTTTAAAAACCTAACTTCATATATAAAATAAAACAAAATGGGAAAAACTCACTGTTCATCGTCTGGGAGAGAGGATGTAACACCCCATGTCCATTAATGTCACTCGCAAAGGGAATGCATCAATGTCCATGAAGCGTTATTGTTGTATAGAACAGATAAATTACAAGAATAAATAAAACAACACAACGAAAGTTAAGACTTATTTTATTACATCATAACTGAAAACAAGTTTACATAAGTAGTCTCCAAAACCATTACAACAGGATCAATAGTCTTTTCCAAAAACTTCAAAGTACATAAAGAAGCTAGTACTTAAATAACATAAATGCATAAATCCCCACTGAGCATAAGCAAAGCCATAAAGATGAGAGAGTCCAAAGCGATACATCTACTCTCTTCAAGCAACTGAAAGAAATCCGCACTAAGCTGTAGTATTCCCTCCTTGCAAACCTGAGGGGAGGGGGGAGGAAGAAAAGAGGTGGAAAGAAGAGGGGGTCAGGCATAAAGTCTGGCGAGTGTGATAACTTTAACAATATAATTATCAAAATAACTAGACTAAGGCATAAGTTGGAAAATAAGGAAATAACTGTGAACAATTGGGTATGACAGAGCAAACAAGGAAATATGACGAACAATGTAATGACCCGCATTTTCGACGGTATAATAATTGATTTATTTAATTATTTATATATTTGAATAAGGGGATTAAATGGTCGTTAATTCAATTATATGGAATATTTAATTAAATTTAATAATTAAATAATATATTTAATTCAGAAATAATCAAAAATATTGGAAATCACAATATTCTGTGAACGGGGTCGTCCCTTAGATTTAATTCAGCTTAGAGTTGAATTATATTGACGAATATATTCAATCGACGACTGTTTGAACGTATAATTATATTATAATTAAAATCGAGCTTGAAATGGCGTTGCAGTTCGCGATTTGGCGATTCGAACTTCAACTGAATGTACAGGATTCGTTTTAAGCCGGATTCCGGTGAAACAAGAAACGTGTGGAGCTAGTGGAGTATATCTTTCTAGTGGAAGAGAAAAATCGGGATTTCATCGTGTAGATTTTTAGATATGTCCAAATCAAATTTTAAAATAGTCGCTATAGAATCGTTTATCGACCGTAACGGTTTATTCGATATAACTAGAGATCGGGTTGGGATTTAGACAAGGTTCTTTTGGGACATAGCGATAATTTAATTTTTAGAATTTTATGGTAATTTTTAATTAATTAAATAAGCAACTTTTTATTTTGAGTATTTTGCACCCTGTGATCAGCATTTTGAGGTTTTACAATATAAGTAAATCTACCGATATTATTATATTTTTGGAATCGTGGCACCTTGCTCATTGCAATGGTATTTTTGTTTCCGTCCATAGTGGTCCGAAAACGAGTGGAGTTTTATGAAATAGGGTACCCCAAAATATCTAAATAACCTATATAACACCCTCACCATCACACAAATCCTAACCTAATTTTCTAAAGCGGTCGAAAGAATTGCGCCGCCACTTCAACCTAAATATTTCTTCTTTGTAAATTATTAGAAATTCAAACAAAAATCTATTATTTTCGAATTTATTGTATGGGAAATCCTCATCGCTTTCTCTTCAGAGTAGTGGTTGTATTGGACAGTTCGACGACTTCTATTCGCTGTTCCCTACATAGTAGTCAGCTAGGATTCCAGTTCGTTGTTTTTGGGGATTTATCATGGAATAGGAGTTTGTAAATGCTAAAAATTGGGCAGTTCTGTGATTAAAGTTGTCGTGAGCTTTAACAGTGCCTGCGTTGAAGGCTGTAGCTCGCGAGTTTTAAAGGGTTTCGATTTGGGGTTTCGAAAACCTGGTGTCGATTGCGAGATAAGGGTGCAGTTCCTGTCGCGATGTTGTCAAGGTGGAGGAGAATGCATCGACGAGTTGAATGGTGATTTGGTTTTGGGATTTCCTGAACAAGTGGGAAGCGATATTGGGAGGGAGTGTTACTGTGAAGTATGAAAGAGGAGGGATCAAAGAAGCTAGCGTCTTGTATTCGAACTGGAGAAGGAGCAGAAGTTTTTAAACAGGGAGTTCGAAGTTTACAATCTGTTATGGTTTGAAAACATATAAAACGAGATGATTTTTGGTAGTCCTATTTTGATTTATGATAGAGCAGGAAAGTTGTTCGATACTTTACTGTGAAGTGCGAACAGTGAGTTTGCGATGAAGTCGGGGACTGGATTGTATGCGAGAGCGTGGTATTTGCGCTGTATATTGGCAGGAGGGTATTCGATGTAAGAAGTGGATGAAGTGTAGCTTGGTTGATGGTGAAGAGAGGATGTTGTTGGATGAATTGAGGCAGTAAGGTTGAACGTGTATTTGAAGTGATTATCAAGGTCATAGGTTTGTTATTTCAGTGAATGTTGATGGAGGATGTACATGAGGAAGTCGGGTCTTTGTTTTCATTGTTTGGAGAACTATTGGGGAAGACGATAGGAGGAGGACAGATTTGAAAGTGAAGTGGGCTGCCTGGGTTTCCACGATGAGAAGTTTGGGCTCAAATTATAAAAGGTTAAAGCCCATTTAAAATAGAATAAATCCATGTCTATTTTAGTTTAAAATTTGTACACACTTATTTATATCATATCTAATTCATACGAAAACGAAATCGAACAAAACAGGATCCGTTAGAACCGTATGGAAGAGAGCTTCACAATGAAACTGGCTGGAAGGGGATTCGAGCTCGTATGAATTTATGGCGAAATAAACTATTTGATTCAAATCAAATAACAGTTTATCGTTCTTTAACGATGAACTGCCAATGTGAGTAAAACTCACCAACTCTATACAGTTCTATTTTTACAACGTATTCTTAGAACTGTTAAATATTGTCTGTTTGATTGTGTGTTGACTGTTTGATTGAACTGCTAGTCAGTTAGTAGGAATTATATATATATATATATATATATGTGTGTGTGTGTGTGTGTGTATATATATGTAAACCGTTAAATATTTATATGTTGATTCTGCAATCAGAATATTTCATATCAAAGTGAAATCTATGTTAATCGTATTGTCTAACATCTGTGATGCAGGGAAACAGGTCGGAGGAATCCAACTGGATTCCTCAACATTTATTTTGTTGTTATTCATATATTTTGATATATGGTGTGATATATAATCTGCTGTTGATTTTTTGTGTTGGACGATATTTATCGTTGTTATATGGTATGTTAAATACCATAAGAAATACCAGAAGGTAGAAAGGAGGTTTTCAAAGTATATTTTGAAAATAATTTATTTATATAGAATCAATGGATTTTACATATATAAGGAAAGAAATATTTTATAAAAGGAAATAAAATTTATAAAATCAATGGGGGTTAAAAAGAGATATATTTGAAATCAAATATAAAGGAAATATATTTGAAAGTAAGTTAAAAGGAATTTTTTATTTAGGGAATAAATAAAGAGTTAAAAGAATTTATTTATTTAGGAAATAAATAAAAGTAAAAGGGTTTATTTATTTAGGAAATAAATAAAGATTAAAGGAGATATTTATTTGTTAAATAAATAGGATTTAATCAAAGGGATATTTATTGGATAAATAAATAGGATTAAATAAAAGGGATATTTATTGGATAAATAAATAGGATTAAACAAAAGGGAATTTATTGGATAAATAAATAGAGCTAAATCAGAAGAATATTTAGAAGATGAATAGAAAATGGAAATCTGTTTTTAACAGATAAATAGAAAGGATTAATTTATAAATAGTAGTTTATAAATTAAATAAATATTTATCATTTGATAAATGAAATATATAAGTCTGAACTTATATAGAGGAGAGATATTGGTTTCAACACCGATAGTTTAAATAGAATATGTACCCAACACTTGTGTAAGTGAAGTAACATTATTAAAGAGGACATTTATAAAGTGAAGAACCGTTACTAAAAGTGAATCTTTATAAATGAATAAACGTTATCGAATAGGAGTTATTCGAATAGGAGCAATCGATTAGAGTTAGAGTTAATCAGTTAGAGTTAACCAGTTAGAGTTAATCGAATTAGTTATTCGAATAAAGTTAAATAAATAAGAGTGATTCGAATTTGTTATTCAAATAGAGTTAAACACAAAGGAGTTATCGATTAGTTAAATCGAAAGGAGTTATCGATTAGTTAAATCGAAAGGAGTTATCGAATTTAGTTATTCGAAAAGGAGTTATCGATTTGTTAAATCGAAAGGGAAGATTATCGAATATCGTTTATTCAATAGGAGATTATCGAATATAGTTTATTCGAAGGAGTTATCGATTATTAGCTAATCGAAGTGAGTTATAGAATATTAGTTAAATTGAAGGAGTTATCGAATATAGTTTATTCGATGGAGTTAATTGATTAGAGTTAAATCAAATGAGTTGATCGAATATAGTTTATTCGAATATAGTAAAGGAGTTAATCGAATATAGTTTATTCGAATAGAGTAAATGAGTTAATCGAATATAGTTTATTCGAATAGAGTTAGATGAGTTATCGAATATAGTTTATTCGATAGGAGTTAAGTGAATTAGTTAAGTTAAACTAAGTGAATTAGTTAGTGAATTAGTTAAGTGAATTGGTTAAGTTAACAAAAGTGAATTAGTCGAGTTAATCAAAGTGATTAGTTCAGTTAATTGAGATAAGTAAATCAAGTTAAGTTAATCGAGTTTAATTTGTCAGTCGAGTTAATAAATTGAGTTAGTCAAACCAAGTGAAACCAGTTCGAGTTAATTAATTAAGGTTGACCAGTTAGAGTTGATCGGTTAGAATTAACCAGTTAGAGTTAATCAATCAGAGTTAATCAAATAGAGTTAAGTAAAATTAGAACTGACTAGAGATTAGTAAATTGAATGGTTTTCTAAGTGCCTATCTGATGTTGGTTTCGGCCTTCGGGATTTATACTTAGGGGATTGTTCTCATACTAGTTTACAGTCAGGGACTGATAGTTGGGGAAGAGTAGTGATTTGTAAATAAGCAGATGGAAACGTTTTCCAGTGTTAATAACATATATTTTCTAAACATAGAAAATAAGGCAATGTGAATATATATATAGATATATGTTGATGATTGATCGATATAATTTCCATCTGGAAATAATATCGTTGTTTGCACACTTGTTTTTCTTTGATAGTTAAATCACATACTATCAAAGTTTTGACCATTTTAACGTTGTTAATATGGAGAGACCGGTTGGATTATTATCCAAAGAACCACTCTGTATTGGCATAAGCGTTACGAATCATTTATGCCAAAGAAAATTGAAGACGGAGTAAAGTGCAAGGGCTGTTGTATAAGTCTTAGATAATAGTGACTAAGATGGATATACTGAATAGTGCCTTCGATTTGTCCAGTCCCAGGACAACTTGTATGGATGAAGGTCTGACAGAGTATATCCAATGGATCGCGTAAGTTGATCTGTTCAAACGTATTCACGTTTGGTGGCGGAGGAATTCGTTTCTCTAAGTTGTATACTCATGTTACTTTTGGATAAATCAATTTGTGATTTGGCGGGTATGACGATGTGACATTCTAAGTGAATGAGGATGACTTGTGTTGATGAATGTCTGACAGAGTATTTCCAGAAAGGTCACGTACATTGATTTCTTCAACTTTACCAAGAGTGGAAGTGGAGAAGGAAACTTCTTTAGCTAACACGTAACGTACTGTTGTAGACGTCAATTAGTGATTTTCGATGGATCTGACAATGTGGCATTCAAAGTGAATCTGATGTGATGATAACGCGTAACTTCTAGCCTCATCATCCGGTAAATGACAGAAATCGGGCAGGCAGCATGGCTAAGTCGGTCGCACCGAAGTAGGGTGTATAATCACCTATCTAGAGAATATTCATTTGTTTCTTAAATCTATCAATGCTGTCCCATATATATACAGGAACGGTTGTTGATCCCAACCGTTGGTGATATACATTCGATATATTCAAGCAAAATGAGTGGTCGGTCATGTGTGGCTGAGTTACAAGATGTTCTTGTTGAACTCCAGTGTATCGTTCCTAGAGTACACTGATCGAAAGGTGGTTCCATACCTTGTCATAGTTGGAAACCCATTACCCAATACGTGCTTGCGGTTTCGATTGTATACTATATATGTAGAACGTGAGATGAAAACGTTTCTACTAGATTGATATCTATTTGTACATAGACATTATTATAATATCAAAAGGTTTTTGATATAAAGATATTTTGGATTCTCATAAGGGAAAACCCGTTCCGTTCTGCGGCGTGGTCTTATGGGATATCGTTTACTTGTTCATATACATGTTTTTAAACTGTGTTACTCACACCAGTCTAAGTGTTGTACTCTGATAAGTGCTATTGTATACATAACTGTTATATTTCAAAGTTATGTTATCTATTATATGTTATTCGTTCCGTTGTGAGGTTCGTGTTACTCTGATGTTGTGTTCTTCTACTTCTTCTATTCTAAGTTTCTATCTTATCTATTCTCACCCTCTAATTTCTTTCATTAATTACCAGGATTTTTCGATGTTTGGTTATCGACATCGAGCTTATGTCGATAACCAAAGTCGCTCAAAATCCAGGTCGTTACAAACAAAGATAACGTTAAAGGCGCCCCTAATCACTTTAAGATAATTACTATACTGCACCACCACTAGTCACCCTAAAGGTTGATCCCGCCTACAGAACTTAATACTGCTAATGGTAGTTTCATGTACCCCTAGCTACCTCCATAGGTGTCGTCTGCCCCTATCTCCACTAGGTGTACCCACTACCCCCATTCGATCGGCTCCCTAACTCATAGATACCCGTGTTGGCCCAACAGTGGGGTGTATCACTCCCCAAAGTGTCAACCCGATACAACCAAAAATGCACGGCTTATATCTACACGATGCAACAACGTCTTACCTACCAGCCCGGGCCCACACATGCATATGAACCCGTTGGACTTGCGTTGCCACCGCTGACCCGTTTTGACCTCTTACAATCAAATCCAGTATGTGTGTCCCGTCCTCGACTTGGGTCGAGCCCACAAAGATACTTAATGGGCTACTGGTTTGAAAAGGGCCCCCATGCATGACACAAGCTTTCCACCTAAGCTTGGTCCCCTCTAAAGTTTCCCCCACTTAACCCCATTCTTAATCATGTCTTTTTACATGTTTCAATCTTGGTTAAGTGCATCTAATCATATTTCAAATACCACCCAAGGCACCCACTAGATTCCACATGCTACCCAAGGCACCCACTTAACCCCCTCATGTCCCACTACATGTTTATCTGGTTAAGTGTTTTTGAATTCATTAAGACTGCAACCTTATAAAGACCTCCCACATTAGACTGGCATTTGTGGCAGCTGGATTTGCTGGGAGGGTCCAGGCAGTCTTACACCACAAACGAGCCTAACCTCGTGTCTTTACAATTGTTACGCATTTAATTTATGCCTAAGACCTCTCACATTAGACTGGCATTTGTGGCAGCTGGATTTGCCGGGCGGGTCCGGGCAGTCTTACACCACAAACGAGTCTAACCTCGTGTCTTAGGCGGTTTATTATTACACATAATTAATTTTCCCCAATTTGAATTAATTTCCCTATTCAAATTACCAGTGAATTACAAATTTAACTATGTCCATAATTAATACCTTAATTATGTCCATCTGTTTATGGTGTATAAAATTTATACCAATTAACATTACAAATTAATTATATGCCATTTAAGGCATTTATGCCAATTATAAATATTAAATCTTTTAATATTATCCCATTGCCCCACGTTGTATGTTCGTTCGTTTAACGTGAAATATATGTTAGACTCGAATAGTCTAACTTATGGAATAAAGAGAAAACATCACAACATGCATAGAATAAAAACTAGATCTAAACATAAGGGGTGAACTTGCATGTGTGAATAAGGTTTTTGTAAAAACCCGTAACTTCCCCGTAAAGGAAAGCGGCGGATAGTTCGAGAACAAGCCACAACAGAACACATACAGAAGAACATTACATTGTATATTACAACAATGCATCTGATACAAGAATATACAGAGTATAAATGAATAAATATTACACAGAAATATCAGAGATTTAAATTACATTTAAATACATAGCAGCGGAAAATAATACAATACACAACTAGAAGAGATATACGGATACAAAGCTTTCCGGATATCGTTCCAGCTGTAAACCAGGATCCTGTGAATACAAATCTGCAAAACCAAAACTACTAGCTGCCCGTGTCAAAATAGGGGCACCCAGAGTTTAGGTTAAAACAATAAACTCCAGGTCAGTCATGTGACTGGTGTGAGAACTAAAACAGTTATTAATCTTTATTTTAAATCATTAGGTAAATCAAGGGACCACGCCGTATAACACGGAACGGGTTTCCTCCCAAGAATACCAGTGAATAAAACAAACAGCGCAATGCTAAATAAAGAAAAATGAAGTTGTTATAAGACCCAGGTCCCATCACACAATGCAATGCAGCCGAGGATAGGGTTTTCCCTTATAACAGCCAAAGAATGCTTGATACGGTTAAAACAAATCGTTTGATACTATTATAAGTGCATAGTGTATAAAACAACTTCAAATCATAAGTATCAATCATAGGCGACCTGAGCGTCCCATGCCACTATGTCACCATATATAGGTTTACAAATAAAACCGCAAAGTCACGTATTTGGAAATTGGATTTCCGTCTATGAACCGAGGCAAAAGATAGTCCTCAACCGATTCGAGACAATCTAGCCTACCATGTCTCAGGAACAGCCGCAACTGCTCCCTGGATCGTCAGGGCCGGTCCACTGATGTGGATTATTATGCCTGAACAATACGTCTCCCCGCCCTTTGGGGCGCAAACGAGCCAACGAATGACTCCATCGGACCCGGATCGTCCGATCAAACCGAGGCGCCTCGCAACAGCAACAACCACATAAGTCAAACTCGTCAGGGCGTGTAAAACCACTGACGCCACTTTTAGCTAGAAAGAAACGCAAGTCCTCCCTGAGGTCCATCTCCCGTTTTTAGTTCATACCGGGTGTGATACTCGCGAATCAACGTTACACAAAGCTACGCCACACAAGGCCGTGCTTTGATCATCAACCACAAGACTTTGCTTTTCAACAGAAGCCTTGATCATTTGCCACTTAGGCATGCCACACAGGCAATTCACTCCATGCGTTTGATATCCATCAATATATAACCCCTGAGCACGTACGTCTCAGAGAAGGGCGTTAAGCAAGAGAATAAATTCTCCGCCGCCAAACAGATATATATTTAATAGAGATCAATCACACGGACTAAAATCCAATGTCAGACACACAGTCCATTTACAAGTCCGTTCTGGGTCTAAACGAAACCGGAGGCACCTAGTACCCCGCATATCCATCGATCTCCAAGTACGTCTGGATGATCACTAACTGTTTCCATCTTCTTGGGTGTACATCCCAATCAAGATCATCAGTAATTACCCAAACGACGTGAAGACCTCCGGTCTTCGACCATCGTCTTCATCTTCGACTTATCGTTGTATCAGTTATTCAGAATGGGATAAACCCGGTCTTTCCGAATAACTCGCGTATATTTTAAATAAGTGTTACACAAACACAACATACGCCTCATTCCAATTCATCAGTCACTAACCGTAAATTAATCAAGAGAATAATTCCCCAAATATTAACCCCGAAGGCCGAAACCAACATCAGATCAATATCCAGAAAACCATTCTGCTTAGCTAACCGACAGTTAGTTTCTGATTTCACATTCATAGGGAAAAGGTTCCCATTAATTTTATCCAAGATAAATTCCTTGAATTTATTCTTTATTCTATTTTTGAATCTCAATTCAAACTAGTCGGGATTAGCGAACCTTACCGAAGTAATCATTTATTTTAATTCCCCAATCCCAACTTATTCATCCCATGAAGTAAAACTGGTAATACTTCATATCTAACACCACAGTGTTATCGGTAAATTCAATTACCATTTCACGTTCAAATCTAATTAAAGATTTAACTATCGCCTGGAGCAAAACTGGTGATACTCCATTTTCGATCATTTCAATCTAATTAAAGATTCATTAAAACTCTACTTAGTTTTAATCTTCGACTGGGTTAAAGAATCAGTGTCATTTAAAACACGTTTCACGATAAACCCAAAATCACATTCCATTAATTATCGGGTTAAAGAACAAGTGTTATTTAAAACACTGTTCACGATAAACCCAAAAATCAATCCATTAATTATCGGGTTAAAGAACGAGTGTTATTTAAAACACTGTTCACGATAAACCCAAAAATCAATTCAATTCCAATTAAATATTATTGAATTGGTACACTTCATTAAATCTAAATAAAAAGATTTAATCTTTTCTCAGTTGGGTTCAAGAACAGTGTTAGTGAAGACACCATTCACAACAAACCCAAATCACATTTGATATTCAATACAAGGCTCTGAAGAGAAAATATATCGGCTTATATTCAATATCAAATCCTACGATTAACAAATGTCGTATTGGAAATAACGATGTAAATATATATCTTTCAAATTTCCATAACAACATCTGTATAATCCCGAATTCCAACATCGAAATATTCCGAAGACAATTTCGATTCAAATCCTCTCCAATGCAATCATTGGAAATTCTGGTTATTTTCAAAACCATTTCAAATCCAATTTATTTATTTAAAAATAAACAGAATTATATTTCTAGTTCAAAACTAGTTCATTTCGATAAAAATCAATTTTTATCTTTTCAAATATGGGGTTTTTCATCCCAAATCTTCACAAATCATTTCTTATGATTTTACACAAATTATTACTATTTTTAATAATTTTATCAAGGCCCGTACAGTCGATTTCCAACAATGGTCATCGAACTGCACTTATAGCGACCTTTTTCAAATTTGATTTGGACATAATTCCAAATCCAACCGTTAGATTTCAAATTTCTAACATTCGTTAGAAAGCTCTTTTCGATACGAACCCAACGGTTCCAGTTTTAGGAGAATCCGACGGTCGGATCTCCCGTAATGTCCGTTTGAAATAAATGGTCGAAATTCGCGAACTGCCGCGGCGCGACGCGTTCTATTTAGGCCATTATATTATATATATATATATATATAATATATATAATATATATTTCATCGATTTCTATTTAAAACGAATTATATAAATAGTTTTAAAGTTCGTTTCAAAAGCAATTTCAACTTCTATTTCAATTCAAATCAAAATTGAATTCTTCTTTATAAATTCGTTTTAAAATTCATTTCTATTCAATTCAAATTTCAATTCAATTTGAGTTCATTTCAATACGCTTTCAATTCAATTTGAATTCGTTTTCAATTCAATTTGAATTCGTTTTCAATTCAATTCATTTCGAAATCGTTTTCAATTCAATTCATTTTGAAATCGTTTTCAATTCAATTCATTTCGAAATCGTTTTATATTCAATTCATTTCAAAATGAATAAAATCGATATAAATATCGTTCACGTCAAAATGGCGTCAATCTAATCAACACGGCTTCATAAATTTCTATTTTCAAATATTCTATTTCAAATATTTCTATTATTAAAATATTTCGTTCAACACATGACCAATCTCAATGGATGAGTACTGTCAAAACATGAACTTTTATTTTATAATATTCTTTATTTTTCAAATTGGAATGAGGCCCAATCAATTACCATATAAAGTTAATTATATGGATTTTCATACAACACATGTATATAATAGCATTGAAAAATAATCAACCATCAACCAAAGTGCACTACACTGTATAAGCATCAAATATAGATATCTAACGCTTATAACAGCATGTCAATCAATCGATCGACATATTTAATCAATCAGGATGAGTGAACTTCAAATTTCATCCTAACACCCGTGTGGGGTTTCAAACAATCAAACACATATTTTATTTGTGCAGTTGGGCGATGTGTAAAATTTATCGACCCAATCAATGTTCTTCAAATAGTGTACATAAACAAACCGTCTGGTTTGTAAATGGATATTTATTTATTCACATTCACGTTAAAAATTATATTTTTAACGACAAAACATTTTATTCCAACATATGAATTTCTATTCAGTTCATTCTTTAAATAAAATGATATTTTTATTTTTCTAACTTATTTTAGAAAATTTCGGCGGCATAACGGCACGATACTAGAAACGGGACAAGGCCTAGCCTTATGCCCGGTCTAGTGAAGGCCCACGGCATTCACACATCATCAAATCAATTCATTTCACCACACAATTCAATTTCAATCAAATAATCTAACTAATTTTTGCAATCAAACAAACAAGTCCATGGTCTGTGGACGATTGTGTCGGGTGCTACTAAGCACCGTCTGCATCCTAGTATATATATATATATAACTAGAAATAGAAATTGAAGAGTGAGAAATTCTCACCAATAGCTATCCTAACTCCACGGCACTTCCAATGCAGGAAATCTTCACTGTTCTCGTCGATATCACTTTCTTTGCTCGTAGCCACTACATATGTAAAAATCACATTTTTACTTCGTTATTCAATATATGAAAATCATATTTTTACTTCGCTATTATAAAAATATAGTCTTCGCCTTTTCAAATATAAAGATTTCGCCTTTTCAAATATGAAGTTTACGCCTTTTCAAATATGAAGTTTTCGCCTTTTCAAATATGAAGTTTACGCCTTTTCAAATATGAAGTTTATAAAAATCACATTTTTATTTTTCTACACATATAAAGATGATATTTTTAATATTTCTATCATGTAAAAATTATATTTTTAATCCTCTACATAAACAAAAATCATATTTTTACATCTTCTATATAGTAAAGATTATACTTTTAATACTTTAAAAATATAAAAATCATATTTTTATTATCGCCGCCATATAAAGATCATATTTTTATTGTCTCTATTTTATAAAAATCATATTTTTATAAATTCAAAATCGCATTTTTCTCCTAAAACAATTTCATATAAAAATGATTATATTTTCCTTCATGATAAAAAATCATTTCACATTGTACAATAAAAATCAATTCTTTCTAAACAATCGGGATCATTTCTTTATAAACAATAAAAATCGGTTCTTTAAAATATTTATATATAAAAAAAACTGATTATTGAAAATAAAATTAAATAATTAAAACTTACAGTGTTGCAGAAAGAGGAGGGGGATGGTGCGTCGGAGGGGTTGCTGGTGCTCCAAAGAGGCGGCGGTCGGGTTGGGTTTTGGGCGCGCGAGTTTTCAGAGGAGGGAGGGAAAGGAGGAGATCGAATCGAAGAGGGGGAAGGAGGGGTTGATGGCGGCGTTCGCGGGTGGTGGCACTCCTCGTTGGCGGCGACGAGTTCGAAACTGGGGGGGGGGGGGGGGCTGTAGCTCGCATCGGTTGAAGAGAGGGAGGCGGCGCTTGAGGTGGGGCGTGGCCATCGTCGGTCATCAGGGGGAGGCGGCTTCCATCTTCGTCGAATCCTTTTTTTTTTTTTCGATCTTCTGATTTATGAAGAACAGGGGGGCCAGAATTAAAAAGGGGGGGAAAGAGATATTTTTTTTTATTTAATTATTTTATTTGTAAAAAGTGGACTTTTACATACGACCTCGAAACGAGGCCCACCGCCTGTCGTCCATAGCATTTTACCCCCATTCCGTACACAATGGGATATGCCACGCAAGCTGATTCGGCTGTTACAATCAGTTTCCGTTAAATTTACATTCAAATCACTGTATTGAATTTTAAACATACATTTCAAATTACCAGGGTCACATACTAACTCTATAAATTGCAGAAAAATATTTTCTAGCTTCGTATTGACGATACGGTCCTAACAAAACTAGTTTCGTTGAATTCTGAGACCGTTGGAAAAATGGCCATTTTCCAGTCGATTAAAATCAACTGAAACTGGTCAAACGCGTTTTCCTTTGCCACGCTCACATATTGATTCGAAAAATTATGAAATTTGGAATCTAGCAATAACTTGACATCACGGACCCAACAAAACTGGTTTCGTCGAAATCCGAGGTCATTTTCCAAAATGTCTATTTTTAAGGGCCTGAATTCCATAGCGACTATTGAGATTTTTCAACTGGACATACCTTTTGATTCCCGCTATGAAATTTTGATTTTTCGGATTCGTTGGAAAGATATTATCAATTAGATCCTAATGTTTTTGGTTTCACTAAAATCCGGATTGTTTTGCACCCGGTACATTCAATTGAAGTTTGAAATCGAATTATCGAACTACCGCGCCATTTTCAATTCCTTTTATAATTATATATAATTATTTATTTTCTAACGACGATGTATATAATATATACGTTCGAATTATATTCAAAATAAATTTTCTCATCAATATTATTTAAAATAATCTATTTTAAATATTCAAAATTCGCTAAAATTGCCAAAATAAAAATTTTAAACTGGCCTAGATTTTCGGGTTGTTACAGTTTTCCATCTAAAACTTGCATAGGCAATAGTCACAAACTTACATAAACTATGGATGTCATAGATATAATCATAAGGTGTAAACTTGCATAGGCAATAGTTACAAACTTACATTACATGATTCATACTCCAACATATATATACTTGCATATGTGATTTATGCCATATAATTAAGGTGTAAACTTGCATCTAACTCACACATGTCATAGCCTAACTTTAGATCCAATTTACACATAAATAGATGTCATGAAACATGTAAGGTTGTATATGATTCTCACTAACTTGCATATGATTCATATTTAAATTAACATCCAAACTTGCATATAAAATTATCAAGTTAAACTTACATATGATTTATCATATGAATTAGTTCCAACAACATAACCAAACTAGCATATGAAGCATCATTATGAATTGATTATACATAAGCCAACAATTAACATAGATTTGCAACATGGATAATAACATCACAGCTTTACAACATAGATAATAACATCATAGAATTACAACATAGATAATGACATAACTGTCAATGATTCACAACATAACCATATTACCCAAATCATAAATCAATCTAATTAATTTGTTAATTATCTTATTCTAACTCACAACTCAAAGAAGGTCTTGAGTTTTGAAATCTGAGTTCTGAAATTGATTTAGCTCTCCTTTGAAAAAGACAATTTGTTGTTGTTGTTATAATTTTTGAATGGAATTGAGTTGATTAGCTTTTCCTTCTCCTAAATGGTGGCGGCTACTCTAGGTTGCAAGGTGACAACATGGTGGCCATGGTTCTAAATTTCTATTTGATTTTAGGGTTTGAGTCTTATGGTGTATATATAGGTGTAGGAAGTTATTTAGGCCTTAGGATTAACCCTAGAACTAATCTGGACCATCAAAAATCGTCTCAGGCCCAAAAATCGCACGATCCAACAACCTGGCTGAACCAGGTTCGACCCCCCAAGGGGGAGGTCAACCCCCAGGTCGACCTGGGAGTACCCAGGTCGACACTATGGTCGACCTCCCCCCTTGGGAGGTCGACCTCCCTGGTCGGCCTACACAATATATATTTTTAACTTCCGAGGGCCATATCTCCTTCGTCCGGACTCCATTTTTCGAAAAAATGGACTCTATTCCATGCAGAATTCCAAGACGAATGCAATGGTGCAACCCGTTTCCCTTCATTCCTCTTTTAAAAATTAAGTGTTATTAAATTTAGTTAATTCAATTATTCAAAATTCGGGGTGTTACAGAGGAGGAGGGCGCAGTGGGTCTGGAGGTGGTAGTAGGTGGTCGTGGTGATGCTGACGATCAGAGGCAAGCGGTGGAAAGGGGCTGGTGGCGGTGCGTCTCGATTTCATAGGGGGGTTTTGGGGGTTCGGATTTAAGGTGGAAGAGGAGGGGATCGGAGGAGAAGGAGGGGGGCCATCGCGCTGGCCACGAAGCGCCAGAGGGGGCGGCGACACTGATCAAATCGGGGGGGGCGACGGCTTCCTCCGTGTTTTTTTTTCTTTTTACGATTTGGATCTGTAGTGAACGGAAGGGGAGGGAGAGAATAAAGGGAGCGTTGACCAATTTAATAGTATATTTTTATTTTATTACCCCTAAAAGCAACTTTTAATTTTGACCTCCAAACGAGACCCACCGCCTGTCATCCCTAGCTAATTACCCCCATTTCGAACACAATGGGAAATGTATCGTGAGCTAATTCGGCTGTTTCGACCAGTTTTCGTTAGATTTAAAATATACATCTATATATTGAATTTTGAATGCACATTTCAATTTACCGGGGCCATATACGGACTTTAAAAATCCCCAAAAAATATTTTGTAGCTTCGTATTGCCGATACGGTTCTAAGAAAACTAATTTCGTCAAATTCCGAGACCGTTTGAAAAATGATCATTTTCCGGTCGATCGAAATTAACTAAAACTGTCAAAACACGTTTTCTTTCGCCATGCTCACATATTGATTCATAAAATTACGAATTTTAGAATCTATTAATAACTTGACATCATCGATCCAACAAAAGTGGTTTCGTCGAAAACCGAGGTCTTTTGCAAAATTTCCATTTTTAAGGGCCAAAATTCCATAGCGACTATTCTGAATTTTCAATTGGGCATAACTTTTTATTCCCGCTATGAAATTTTGATTTTTCGGATTCGTTGGAAAGATATTTTCAAATAGATTCAAATATTTTTGGTATCACTAAAATCCAGTTTATTTTGAATCCTGTACATTCATTTGAACTTCAAAATCGAAATTTCAAACTACCGCGCCATTTTCAATCCCTTTTAAAATTAAAAATAAATATTTATATTCTAACATCGATTCAAATAAATATATACGTTCTATTTCTATTTGAAATAAATTTCTCATCATCATTATTTAAAATAAATCATTTTAAATATTCAAAATTCACTAAAATTGCCAAAATAAAATTTTTAAATTGGCTTAGATTTTCGGGTTATTACAAATGTACTGCAAAGTTGATGTGTAAACGAGTTTTGATAATGAAAGGGGAATGTGAATGAGAAGTTAAAAAATAACCCGATAGATGGAATTTTAACCTGTAATGATATTTATGATTTAAATCAAGATTTATTAGATAAAACGAGTCGAGATTTCTATAAAGGAATAATATTAAAGTTTTAAAGTCAATAATATTTTAAAGCAAACGTTTTGCAGATTGGAATGGTTATTAAAGAAATTAGAAAATTGACTGAAGATTAGTCGAGTCAAATGGCTTCCTGAGTATTGATCTAATGTTGGTTTTTCGGGGTTGATACTTAGGGAGTTGTTCTCTTATTAGTCTGTGGTTTGGGATTGATGAATGTGGAAGTGATGCATGAATAAGAAATGGAATGTTTTCTGATGTTAATAACGTATATTTTCTAAATATAGAAAATAAGAAAGTGTGAATAGATAGGAATCTTTTCCGATGTTAATAAGATATATTTTCTGTAATGCAGAAAATAAATAGTTTATGAATATATAGAAATGTTTTTCCAAGAATCGTGAGAGGCCAAACGGTTTGTGAGAAATATCTAGGGAAAAAATATGGAAAACGGAAGAACAAGAAACTGGAAATGATAAATTAATAAGAAATTAATTTTAAAAGGGCTCGGTGTTGCTTGATGTTACATCAATATAATTTCCATTTGGAAATAGGATCGTTGGTTATATAGTTGTTTCCTTTGATAGTTAAATAACCGGCTATCAAAGTTTTGGCCCATTTTATATTTTCGTTGTTAATACGTAGAGACCGGGATCAGGTTTATTATTTGAAAACCACTTCATATATGCATAAGCATTATGAATCAAATATGTTGAATATAATCGAAGACAGAAAAAGTGCAAGGTCTTTTTTTGTTAATCCTAGGGAGAAATTGCCTAAAGATGGATTAATAGTAGTAGGGCCTTCGTTTTGCCGAGTCCCAGGACATTTTGTATGGATGAATATCTGACAGAGTATGCCTAACAGATCATCTACATTGATTTCTTTAAACGTATTTACGTTTGGTGGCAGAGGAATTGTTTCTCTTAGCTTTATTTCCATGGTATTTTTAGGGAAATCAATAAATGATTTGGTGGGTTTGACGATGTAGCATTCAAAGTGAATAATTTCTGTGGTATTAAAAAGGTAAGACGTAGCCTCAGGCCTCACAATCGGGAAATTGTATAAAATCGGGTAGGTCGCATAGCTATTTGGGTCACTCCCATTAGGGTGTATTATCACCTGATTTGGATAAAATCCATTTTCTTCTTTATTTTTTTGTTGTTGTATGCTTTTGGTAACGGTTGCTGATCTCAACCGTTGGTTATAATACATTCAAAACACTCAACCGAAGTGACTAGTCAGTCATGTTTAGCCTAGGTTGCAATATGTTCTTGTTGAACGCGGTGTATTCCTCTTTAGAAATACACTGTCGGAAGGTGGTCCCATACCTTTCAATAGTTGGAACCCATTCGCTAATAAGAGCCCGCGGTTTTAATTGTATACTATGTATGTGGAGCGTGAGATGCAATCGTTCTGCTAGATTGCTATTTACTTGATTTAAACACTAATATAATATCAAATAGTGTGGATTTAAAGAATGTTTTGGGCTATCGTAAGGTAAAAACCATCTGTATTTATGTGTGGATCGGTCTTACGATTAACCTTTCTTTAGAACGGATTTTTAAAAGTTAAACCAAATGGTTGGAGTTTACTCACACCAGTCCCATGACTGACCCAGAGTTTATTTTGTTTAGGTTTACCCTAAACTTTTCGATGCCCAAATTTGTACGGCCAATCAAGTAGTTGGGATTTTATAGATACACTTAGGGGAGCTTGGAGCAGTAAGCTTCAGCATTGGATAGTTATTTTTTATTTCCACTATGTTGTAGGTGTTGTACTCTAATAATGGTATGTATATTCAAATAGATTTGTATTTCAAAAGTTATGTTATATAATATATTTTATTCATTCCGCTGTGAGATTGTGTCTGCTTTGGTGTTGTATTTAGGTTCTTCTTCTATTCGAACTTATCTTTCTTTCTATTCCTCACCCTCTAACTTCTTTCTATTAACGTTATGGTATTTTCGATACTCGAATAATCGACATGGTGTTTTGTGTCAATTTTTGGGGTCGAAAATCTCCCGGGATGTTACATGATCGAGTAAGCTCGAGATGTTTGAGCTTGTGCCCTATATAGAAGTTTGTCTTACTTTGTCAAGACGAATCGTGGAGATATATGTGTTGATTTTCGTTCATGTTCCATCGAGTGCTCCCTCAATAAGGCGGGAAATAGCAACGTCATCACTCAAAGTATGTTTTCATCAATGTTTCTTCTACACATGTTTTAGTTTAAAGTCGATATTTCATCATTACATTTGATTTTGCGATTCGATGGATGGAACGAGATTGGGACTTGTGAATTGGTTTGTCTTTTGATTGTGACTTACTGTGTCGAGGACTTAGTTAGATCATAAATATGTGTAACGTTCTGTGTTTAGTTGCTAGAACTTAATTCTATGGGTGACTCCAGAATCCATGGCCGTTAATGTAGGGCCTCGAGGTAGAGGAGAGTTATGACATAGTTTATCTATACTTGGCAGTATACATGGTTCATCGAAACATAAATTCATTGAGTCATGGTTGCATATTTGATAAATTGGTTGCTTGTTGATTATTGAACTTAAGTGAACTTAAAATTTAAGTCTATTAGTTCAATTACTTGGGAGATACAGAATATAGGTGGTAGTGAGGAGTTGTTGGTGATGACGGTGGGTTAGGACAAAGCTTAGTAGCAAGTCATCTCTGTTTCAGCGATAGTGGGAAGAGACTTAGATCTTTAGTAGGCAAGTCACTTATAATTGGATGATAGCGGGTTGAGACAGTTCTCTAGTAGCGAGTCGTCACCTGAGTTAGTAGCTTAAGAGTATCTAGACAAATTCGATGCGGTGACCAGGTTTCCACCATGTTTGAGTCGAGTTCTGTATCGATCTAGTTATGGATGTACTTTCGGTTGGGAATCCCGAGGGGATTTTACCGATTATTATTGGTTGGATGGTGTATGTATAGGCTGTTTTGATCTTGATTGATTGCTAGGTTGTTCGAACCAACTAGTGAGTCAACATATTTTGAGGTTAATTTTTTGTAGTTTCATTTTTTTGTTGAGAAAAATGGAGTGCTTGGTTCATGTAGTCTTGATTAGAATGTTGTCGTGAGCCCTATGAGAGTTTGGATGGTTTGGGAGTTGAGGTTGACCATGAGTATATCGATTTCTCGTTCCGAGCAGGGACGAGAAGCTGATAGCACTCACTTGGTTGTGTGGGTGGTTTTTTTCTCAAATGAAGGGTTATCATGTTTAGTCGATAACCAAAACTGTGTGAGAAGTAGTAGTCGACTCCCATTGTTGTCGTGTGGCCTAAATCAAAACAAATCCCCTCGTGGAAGCTCCAGAATGCGAAAACAATGTTCACAACTTCGAAACCTCGACCCTCCTCCTCTAGTGAAGTAACGACCCACTTTTCCATACAGTTTAAGCTGACGCTTAACACTCTTGTCAACTCAAATTGCACAGAAAAGTAGATAGTTAAGAGAAAGAAATTAAAAGGTAATAATAATAAAAATAAATATTAGAATAGAAGAATAAGATCAGAGTCTCACAGCAGAATGGACAAAATATAATATATCAAAATGCTTTACAAAAAGAAACTGCATGTGTGTATATATATATATATATATATATGATTACATCATCAGAATATACATTCATATTATTACAATACACAGCGAAAATAAACTAGCACCAGTAAACCTATGGAATACGTCTCAACTTCAACTCCTTTTCTGGAACCCCAAGCGAACCTAACCTGGAAATATACTCGGTCTGACCTGAGTACATTTGAAGCAAAGAAAAATTCATCTGGATCAGTCTGGAATACTTTCAGTGGTAAATTCATATAGCAAACAACTTTCTTAACTTTAGAAATCCTTTTTGAAAGAAAGGATAATAGTAAGACCATCCCACATAAACATGGATGGTTTTTACCTTACTATAACCCAAAACATTTTTAATATATCAAAATCCGGTGATATTATAATAGTATCTATCAAATCACAAATAAATAACTATCTAGTATAACGCTTGCATCTCACGCTCTACATATTCATTATAAAATAAAAAACTGCAAGACGCTTATTGAAGACTGGATTCTGACTATGACAAGGTATGAGACCACCTTCCGATCGGTGTATCTAGAGGTGATACACTGGGGTTTAACAAGAACATCTTGTAACCCGGCCAAACATGACTGACCACTCATTTAACTTGAGCGTATCGAATATAGTGTCAACCTTTTGGCTTTTTGTCGTGACCACCGAAATTCCTGGGAGATACAGAAATGGAAAGAAGTAACAAATATGAATATTCTCTAGATTAGTGACAATATACCCTACTTGGGTAAGACCCACCTAGCTATGCTTCCTGCCCGATTTTTGTCATTTCTCGGTTGATGAGGCTTGAGGTCACGTTTACCCTTTTCAGAACATCACATCATCATTTACTTTGAATACCACACTGTCAGATCCGTCAAATCACTAATTGATGTCCATAAATATACTCTGGGTGTTAAGCAAGAGAATTTCTCCGCCACCAAGCTTGGCATATTTGTAAAAAATCAACAAAACATAATTCTCAAGAAATACTCTGTCAGACATTCGTCTATACAAGTCATCCAAGAACAAGATGAACCGAAGGCACCCTCCTACCGCATCCTAGGAATCACCCAAAGATCAGTAACGAGAAGTCCTTGCAATCTGTAGATTCCAACCAGGACAGAACTACAGTGTATCTCTTGGAGCTAACCAAAGATTATAAGTAGTTCTTCCGCTTTATGAAGATCTACGGTCTTCAATTACTCCATTTTTATTTCATGCAAGTTAGTTTCGTATGCAACATTGATTCGAAGTGGTTTTGGGTCTAGTTCCCGTCCCGGTATCTTCGAATCAACACATCAAGAAGTCCAGTAATAACAATTTATTGATAGTCGGGTTTTTAACTATCAATCTCAACAAAACAATCATTAAATCTTATTGGTCAAATAGTACGATCAAGTATATTGGTAGCTCATGTCCTTTCACTTATTTAAAACTCTTGATCGATTGTTAAAAATCATTATCTTCATTCAACAACCACTTCTGTTTCCATTAATTTGGAATAATATATCGCCATTCCCTTAGTATTCATTATAAGTGTATTCAAACTAAACCATTTCCGTTATTTAGAAAATAATGCTTGTGTGTATATAGCTAAATGGTATAACAAACTTTATATTTCAACCTGGGCTAAACAATGTAAATTTATACATTGTTTAATTTAAAAGCTCGGTATTTTAAATTATATTTCAAATCTTGCAAATGAATTGCAAATGCTTTCCATAAACTCATTTCAACCTTCTTACCGTTACAAACTAATACCATTCCTCGATAATAGTGAAGTCGTCCAAGTTGGGGTATTTTAATTTACCTCTTAGACCTTGATCGACAGCGTTCTTATCTCAGAACAGGTAGAAGTTTGTAACTAAGAAACTCATATCACTTATAATATCAAATAAATCTTTATTTCCTGTTTTAAATTAAACTATGGTTTTGCAAACGAAAACCGTATTTTAGGAAATCTTGGTCGACTACGACCGTTTTTAATTTATATAAAAACTTCTCTTCAACTTCACTATATAAATTCGATTTATTATTGGAATTATATTACGATGATCCATTTACCACATATTTTACCGAAAACTGCTTAATATCATATTATAAAACTCAATTCTTTGCAATTTACGATCAAAATCCCTTTATCATATTTCTTTACCAAAACCATTAATGTATTAGTATATCCTAATAATTCATTAGCCCATCGTGTTACCGAATCCGATAAGTAAATTTTATTTTATATTCTGGAACCCTTCCTTTCAACTCAAATCTAAATAAAATACTTATTTAAACAATCGCATTAGCTCAAATTACCTTTTATGGGATTCAGACTTTAATTGTGAATTCTCTTTCTAAATTCTTTCAACCTTCATTGAATCTTATTGATTACGTCTTAATTCTTCATTTAGGAAATAATTGTTTAAGTATAATTGACTTCGTCAATTCCTGAGGTAAAATAATTTCCTTCTTAGACAACCATTATTGAAATTAACATTATTAAACAATAACTAAAGACGTTTAAAATCTTTTAAAACATCTTTTATAAAAAGGTAAGTTATAATTAAAATTTATTAAAACTTAAACAACCATTTATTTAACTATTTTATTATTATTTAAAAATAATTTAAATCTAATAATCCCTTTTAAATCAAAACAGTTGACTTTGTCAACACTTATTTATCAGTTCATTCATTAACTGATTTTTAGTTACTTCTTCTCCTTAGGTTAATATAATTAATCTAATAAAAATTCTTAGTCGGATACTTACAAATAATTATCCAAAATATTAACCCGTAGGTTAATTGCAGCTTTATTCGCTTATAAAACTTATTAACCATCCAAGCGATCCATTTGCACTTGCTTTACATAAAAATCATCTATAAAAAATAATTTATTATAGAACTTCTATTTTTATAAAAATAAAATTTTAAAACTTCACTTCAGTTATAAAAATAAATGTTATAACTTATCTCCGTCAATTTGCCTGACGGCAAATCAGCGTTTTAACAAAAGGGTGGTTTTAGGCCGTTTTCTGCTAATCTCTTAATCAATACCGTTTATTGATTAAAATAACAACGTTGAATTTCAATTCAACGCCAACATCCAAACGGGTTTTTAATGTCAATGGGGTTCAAACAATTCATATTTAAATAATATCAAAACAAGCAGCACATATAATATTTGAGGAGTCCGGTTGGACCCCTCCAACCAGTTCTTCCCTACATCACAGTTCATTATAATATTTAATAATAATCTATGAAACAAACATTTAAAACACATCATCCAATACGACATAATATGAATGCCGATAATCGTTAAACAACCAATAAGCAACCAAGGGCATCCAATCATCCAGTTATTGCTATCAACGATAAATTATATTTTTATATGAATTTAACACAACATAGAATTCCAGAAAGGTGTGAGAGTTAACTCACCATTTCGTTTTTATTGATGACTTGTGTGGCTTCGTTTAATTTTAAACAGACATTCAAAATTAAACGAGATTCCAACGGGCTCCGAACTTCTCCAAACCTGCTCGAACGCGAGAGTATCACTCTCATGAGTCTGACGCAACTGACGATGCTCAATTCTGTTCACACATAAATAGCATATAATTATTTCAATATTCAACTTAAAATAAGATAATTTATAATCCTAAATTATCTTTTTAGTTGTAACGTGATTACCCTTCTTTAAGTACGAACCACTAAACTTCCTTCCTCAATTCATACTGTCTTTACTCCCCTGTGCCTTCTCCACACATTAAAACCCCCTTAGCCCATCTACTCTTTATTTTTATTTTATTTTTTTCCTGAACCAAAGGCCCATGCCCATGCATCTGTAGCCCACGCCCATACTTCAAGAACTTCCCCCGTCCAAACAGTTCCTTGTTTCCATTTACAAACCGCCCAGTATGTTTTCCCATCCAGGCGAACTCACACATATTTTTTCTTCCTCGACGCCCAAAGCCGACACACATGTTCAAGCCCACAGCCTTCCTCCATATTCTTCTTCTCCTAAAAATTCACGAAAGTAGCACCTAAGTCCTAACGAACCCGCATGCTTCCTCCGTGCAAACTTCACAACAAGCCACGCCATACGGAAGTTTCACCCAATTCTTTCTTGCGCATTTCGAACAAGTCCCAGGAAACAAACGCCATGAACAATACTTCCAGCTTCCTTCTCACGACAGTTCCAACGATCATTACAGTACCATTTTTTCCATCTCCCATTCACCAGACCTTACGTCATTTCTCTCCTTGGGACCACCGCGGCCTCTTCCACCATTCCCAGGCCATCGCCAGCTCACAACGTCGGACCACCATCTATCACCTTTATTCTGGTTGCACACCCCTCGCCATTATCATTTGTTGCACCTCAAGTGGATTACCGAACCATGTCAATGGCGCCTAACACCTCTGCAAACCCCTTCACCACCTCGCCTCACCACAGTGCTACTTTCGAACCACCTTGTCTATAACCCAGCAATAACCTTGCGTCCTTCTTGAGGTTGCCACTACAAGTAGATCATCGGGGCATAAATGGCTCTTGTCCGAGCGTAGCTCCCCCTTCTCTGGTCTTTGTCAGTAAACGCGAAAGAAGATTGGTTTTTGAAGTTTTGTTTACTGCGTTAGCTTGGATGAAGAAAGCTAAGGCGTTGGTTATATTATATATATATATATATATATATATATATATATAGTTGGTTTGGAAAGGACAACAATGATTTCCTTCCTTTTTTTCAGTTGATTAGTGTAGCATAGACAGGTTTGCAGAGACCCCCTTTTCAGTTTGCCACGGGCGAAGACAGGATGGAAAAGAAAATACGACACGCAGGGATATTTTTATACGTGATTACTTAAATAATGCGGCAGAAAGGTAGATAATTTAAGTTGAATTTGATGAACGATTTTTAAGTGAAGTGACCAACGATATTTTACGAAAGTGACTGACGATATTTTAGTGATTTGGACTAATGATATTTTTGGTGTAAAATGCATGACGTTCACGGTTCGAACTATCCCAAATAAATTCCGATCGTAACGAAATTAGAAATCACACAATAATTAAACATTATGGTTTTAGTAAAATTAAATTTGTTGAAAACCGATGTTCTTTGAAAATTAACAATTCTTAAATTATATATTGAACTGATAAAATATACATTGATTTTAAATATAAACAAATCTATTAATAATAAATTATTATTAACATATTTATCCAATCAAAATTCTATATGGCTTCAGATTTATAAATTTAACCTGATCTTTAAACTCGATATTTTAAATTCTAAGTTCGAACGATATATATAAAAATCCATTTATTTATTATAATAATCTTATATTTTAATAACGAATTCCATAGCGAATATTTGAAAATTTGTTTTGGACATAAAACAAAATCTACAATATAAAAACTTGAATTTTCTCTTTTATTAGAAAAATATTATCTAATAGATTCGGATGTTTCTTGTTTCAAAGAATTCCAAATTAAAATAATTCCGGTATAACCATTTAAAGTTCAAAACGTAATATTACGAACTGCCACGTCGTTGCAGCTCGATTTATAATAAAATTATATATCATATGTTCAAACATCGTTTAATAAACGAAATAGTTAATTCAATTCTAAACTGAATTAAACCCTTTTATATCACCAATATATATATATATATATAACTGTGGATCCAACATATTCCAATATTTCAGAATTAAATTCTTAATTTATTATTTATATAAATAGATTATTCAAAATAATTGAATTCAAGTCATTAACCTCTAAATAATCGTTTAAAACCAAATTTAAACATTTATTTAAATAGCTAAAAGTCTGGGCCATTACAGGTGAAATCCTAGCTGCCACACCTCCGATGAAGGTCGCCTAGCCTCCCCTGCTTCGAACGATATAGCTGTGGCCTCCCTGACGTCGCAACCACCTAGCACCAGATCCAAAAACCCGAACTAACTCTGACCTCCAGATTCGGCCACCCCCATCCACTAACGACCCATCCTTCGATCAACATGCTCCATTTCTAGAGCCACATGTCTTCTTAGTTAACGACATAGACTAACATTGCTCTAGTTATTCGATCTGTAATGTCCCGTATTTTTACTAGTCAAATATTTAATTTAATTTATTATTTTAAATATTATATTTGGAATATTAATGGATTTTAATATTGAATTCGTTTATTAAAACGAAGTTTGAACGTTAAATTTATATATAATTACAAATGAGCTCGAAATGGCGCGGTAGTTCGTAATATTGAGTTTTGAACTTCAATTGAATATACAGATCCGTTTTAAGTCGGAATTCTGTGAAATAAGAAATCATGGAATCTTGTTGATTATAACTTTCTAATAAGAGAGAAAAATCCAGATTTCGTGTTATAGACTGTTAGTTATGTCTGAATCAAATTTTAAAATAGTCGTTATAGAAATCGTTATTAAAATATAACATTTATTAATTAATTTTAAAAAAATTATATATATTTGGATACCATTTAGCTCGGAAATGATAATATTAAGTTGTATAATTTATATTTGAAGCTGTAATATTATTCTATTTGGATATTTACGACAATAATACTTTTTTATTATTTTATTTAATTTTTATAATATTTTAATCGATATTGTTATAAGCCTTAAAAGTGGTCATTTTGCAAACAGAGTCCATTTTCAACGAAATTAGTTTCATTGGAACCGTAATGTTAAATTATTGTATGGTATTAAATTTCGTGGCAAACGGATGTCGTATGTGACAACGGCAGCCGTAAATGCCCAATCATTTTGTATAGCGCGAATTTAATTTAATTTAATTTAATAGAGGGGTATTTTTGTATAACTTGAGCAGACAATTGAATTAAGCCACGAAACCAATTTCGTTGAGTTTGTATCGATGTTTAGAGTCAGAATAGGCAGGTAATTTGTTATTTTTGGATATCGGGTATTTTGGTGTCCAAAATAGCGTTGTTTGGCATATAAAAATAGCGTATCGGAAACAGTCTCGGAATGCGAAGAAACTTATGCCGTTGGATCCGTATTAATTAATTATTATAAGATTTTGATTTTCGTGTCTATCGGACTTACCGTTTGATCGTGGAAACGATAAACATCTTTGTTTTCATTTAATTGTTTATATTATTAGACATGGGTAACTTTAAAGGAATAAACGACTAGCCAAACGAACTCCGATTTTAACGAAACAAATTTTGTTGGATCCGTAAGGAAAAGGTCTAGTATACTTGCAAAATTTCAAGTTGATTGGACTTATTTTGTGATCGTAGGAAATTTAAACGCGTGATTTTTCGCCTATGAATTATAAAGGACTTTTCACAAACGACCTCGGGATTCAATGAAACCTGTCCCATCGTGTCCAGAATATTTTTCTATGCTAGGATTAGGAGTTTCATCTCAATTGAATATAGTATGTATTTGTTTTTGCGCGTTACTTCTGCTCGAAGTTTCAGAAATAATATTCTATTTAAACCCTTACTATATATATATACCCATATAAGCTGCCGTATAACCTAAATTTGGTCAAAACATTTCTTGTGGTCAAACTTCCAAAGCTGCCGCCACTTACCGACGGCTAAAACATTCTGACCTTCTTCCTCTTTTTATCGAAATCCTTTAACTAGTTCACAAAACTTAGTTCAACAATGTTGTCAGGCTCGTCGAGCTCTACAAGATAGACGGAGGTGATCTTTTTTGGGGCAGCAGAGCGACGGGATCGGCGTCAGGAAGTGGCGGCGTTCAAAGGTCAACTGGAGGCGCGAGGTACGGTCAAGCTTCTTGGGGCTCGGGGAGATAATGGACGGTGTGGATTTGATCTCATGATTATCCTTTCTTTCGAATAGATTTTAGACTTTATAATCAAGTTGAATGTTGCCCACAAACTTAGTGTGTTTTCTCACTCTGGTTCACCAGACTGATCCGACATTTGTAATGCTCGGGTTAGACCAGGTTGTATAGGCTTAGGTTATCGGATGCAGTGAAGAGACGAGTTGGAAGAGTACAGATGTATAATATCTAGTTGTTATTCCGTTGTGTGTTGTATATGAGAACAAGTTAATATAGTTGTCCAGATGTGTTGATGTACTCTGATGATTGTAAGTATATTTCAAGCTCTCAATAAAAAATTATTCCTATATTATATTTTGTTCCGCTGCAATGTGAGACTCGGTGTTGTGTTGGTTCCTCTTCTTCTTCTTCTATTCTAATATTTTTTCTTTCTTATCTCACCCTCTAATTTCTTTCTTTAGCATTCTGGATGTTTCAGTACTCGAGTTTGGACATGGGATGTTTTGTGTCGAAAATTCGAGGATCGAATTTTCAGGTATGTTACACGGTCATTCTAAGCCGTTGGATGAAGGTTTAGGAAAAAAACATATGGTTGAAATTTAGGTAGGGCTATAGTGTAGAAAGTGAGGGTTAAGGTGCTTATATAGGCATCCTACAAAACACTATTCGCACTGAAAAATTTATGACATCCAAACAAGGCGTGTTCACTATCGTTCCTAACTAATTACCCTTATTTTGAACTCAATAAAACTAGTTTGGGGACCTGATTCTTAAGCATCCATAAGTTAGCTTTTCCAATCATATTAAAATATTATAATTTAAATCATTAAATGTGATGCATTTCTAGCATGCATGACCACACAATAAATTTGATCGTCATGAAACTTGACATCTTACAATAATTCGCTACTCTGAATCCAATGAAACCGGTTCCATCAAATTCGAGAATGCAAAAATTATATTTTCCATATCAAAATTTTATTTTATATTTTGACCTAAATATCAATTCAAATCCAAAATATTCGTTGTTTCTAAATTTACAAAATGGATCTATAATCGATAGAAATTAACTACAAGGAGTCAAATGAAATTACCGAATCCGTTTAATTAACATTTAACTCAGCTATTGCAATTATTTAAATAACCACTAAATTTAAGTTTATAAATTCTAATATTTCAATTATTTAAATATTTAAAATTAATTAAACATTTAAAATCTAATAACTAAATTTTATGTATTTACATAGAATCTTCGACGGGCGTGCTTGTTGGTTCTTCATTTTTGAAAAGTATGCAAAAGTTGCTCAATTCCTTGTATGGTCCCAAATTTTGATTGATATGCGGGTCTACAACCACATCCTCTGTGTATCTAGCTTGCCTTCACTCAACTGCATCTCATCTAACAAGAGTTGAAATGTTGTTATCTTCTTCAACATAGCATTTTTATGTCCCTTAGGACATTTCCTGCAATGCGACTACCATTGCCTCGCAATGCTCTTCTCATTTTTTTGGTTTTTTTTCTTTTCGGTGGAGCTCGAATGGAGGAGGGAAGCAGGAGGAAGTGGAACAGAATAAGGAGGGAGAGGGTAGTTGGTTAATATATATCCAACTACAACACTTCTACTTACTGATTAAACTTTAGTCGGCTAAGTAGATGGCGTGGATTGCAATCCACACTGTCTAATGGATTACAATCCAGTGGTTCTGGATTTTAATCCACGAATGCATTCTTAGTCTGCTAAACTTTAGCTAGCTAAATGCAACACAAAACCCCTATTTTGAGGCTTTATATTTTCTCCAATTAGGGTGGGTTGAGGGTCAGTAGCCTTGGAATTTACCATTTTTAATCTGCTCCATTTGGGATGCCCTTATGGTTTTGTGCTTTGCATTGTAACAAACACGTTTTATGTCTACATTATCATCACATGCATGGTAAATTGTATACTATTACGGTGAAATTTCGATGAGTGGACTGGATTGTGTTTCAATGTGTAAGATATACTAGTGTAAAACAAGTTGGTATAGACTCTTCAGCCTTTGCTTACTCTTAGCATATTGCTCAATAAATGTTTGAAAATGGAGTGAATTTTCTTAGACTTAGCGTTGAATTTTTGTCTTAACAAAAGAGTTGTATATCCAGTTCATTTTATGCGTCAATGGTAAATGCATTTCACGATGGATTGAACTTTGGGTGGTTCTTTGCACAATAGAAAGCATATGACACAACTTGAAGCGTTTTTGTTTTAATTGAGAACAGAGTCGCCTAAGAATTTTTATGCCCTAACCCAATATTTGTTAAAAATACCTTTTTCCGTAGAAGTACATTAAATTTCAAAATTAAATAATTTACCTACTAGCAGATTCAAACCTTACTCATCCACGGACTAAAGCTATACCATATCCATTGAACTCAACCTCAAACTATGCAATTTAATTTAGCACATATTACATACTCGAAAAAGTGTTTAATGTTAAATTTTTCTCATGTTTCTCTTGGTCCAGGTTGCCCCGGTAGTAGGGCATGGGGTAGTATCCCGTGAGCTAGGTTTAGCAATGACAAAGTGTTATAGTTTAAGTTTAAGAGAACGATTATATGGACGATCCCAATGAGCGGTGGAATTGCATGAATATTCGAGAGAGTCAAAAAAGATTCTCCCTTCAAATTAAGAGAGTTGGATCAGCTTTTTGAATACTGCATGATAAAGGGGATATGTAGATATTCAATTCCTCTTACTCCACTCATTTTGTTTTTCTTACTTTTGATATAAATTACTATCACAATTGAGCAGTCTGTGACACTCCAGCTACTTCTGCTTATAGATGTAGCAGACATACTGAGCAAACTAGGTCTAGTGGGCATGACGTTGTAATGTCGATTGTTTATATGGACCGTTTCAACAATGTCGTGTAGTGTTGTTATATCATACTATCTTCTATTATGATTGTCTAGGAAAGGGAGATTATTTTAATTCTTCTAATGAATCCACAAACTTAGATATTGGGAAAAAATCAACTGATGAAGGAGAAGCATGATTTATGATGTGCAGTTTGGACTTTTTACATGATCGTCGTCTTACTTCGTCATTTCAATGTATTTGAATTTGAAAATGTATTATTTTTTAAATGAAATTTCGCAATTTATTTTTTATTATCTACACTTATTAAATGCACATTACATAATAAAAACAAATAATTAATTAATTATGTATCCACAAAATTAAAAATTACATTTTAAATATTCTACTCAAATAGCTCTTTGGCATCGACAAATGCATTCCTCTTCAACAAATTTCCATGCTTACATAACCCCGCTCAAATTCTCTGTCATTGATGGTCGAAAGCAGATCCCAAGTAATTTCAATGGATTAAACTTTCTACAAATCAAATGTAACATGCATTATTTCCCGAGTAAAGCTATGATGTTCGCCTTGAAGATACAACACGCATTAATTAGTCATACCAACTACCATCCCATCAAAGAATTATGTAGACAATATGAGGGTCTGCCAGTGGTACGGATTTCAGTCTGAGTTCAGCCCAAACTCGCACTGCTAATGACGGCACAAGTTTTGAATTTACTATTCAAGCTCGATCCAAGTACGATCTGGTTTCTATTACGATCCAATATTTAAAAAAAAAAAAAAAATAACTGATCCAATTATTAGTTTCTCATTGTATCAAAACGTGAGTGTATATGCTATTTGTTGATCATTTTATTTGTTTATATACTAATTCTTCGCATACTTTGTTGTGAACTAGGTTACGTCACCATATAATTTATATGATAGCTTTATATATATATATATATATATATATATATATATATATATATATATATATATATAGAGAGAGAGAGAGGAGTGTTCAATGACACCTCAAATAGTGAGCACCCCATTTGCCCCCCTATATAAACCAAGTATTTATATTAGAATAAGTGAGCAGGAGGAGAGAGAATGAGTGGAAGGAGAGAGAGCGGGAAATACTTAGTGGAAATCAAGGGGCAAATGGGATGTTGCACTATTTGGGGGTGCCATTGAACGATATATATATATATATATATATATATAAGAGAGAGAGAGAGGGTGCGTTCGCAGCCTTATTTTGGCACGCTGGGGATTTTTGCGGCGTCCGACGCGTCGGAAGCCAGCAACTCTTTTCACATCCACATGGATCGTCGGCTGGAAGTTGGAAATCAAGCCGTTAGCATCCGTCGCGTCGGACGCCAACGGCTTTATTTCCAACTTCCCTTCCTCCTTATAAATCACCCCCTCCTTCCTTAACACCTTTCACAACTACTACTTCGTCAACTTCTTCAACTCTTTCTACTTATTCGATTAATGTCTAACTCCGATTCATCCTCCGATTACGACGATTTGATTGATCTCTACGGAGTTTATGTGTGTCAGAATGGAACGAGAAATCATATGATGCGGATTAATACTTCAGAGTTCACTGGCTTATCTTGGATTAACGAAATTTTGAATGGTCATCAAAACCGTTGTCAAAATAATTTTCGGATGAAAAGACTTTGTTTCCACGCATTATGTGATAAACTGCAACATCATGGTCTCGCTTCCAGACCAGAAATCGGTGTCATCGAAATGGTTAGAATATTCATTTATACAATGGCTACTGGGCTTTCAAATAGACAACTTCAAGAAAGATTTCAACGATCAGGTAGCACAATTTCCGTTTGTTTTTATGATGTCCTAAACGCTTTTCAATTACTCGCTGCGGATGTAATAAAGCCTGGAGAACAACAATTTAATACCGTTCCACATCACATCAGAAATTCAACCCGGTATTATCCGTATTTCAAAAACTGTATTGGCGCTATAGATGGTACACACGTATCTGCACATTTACCCGCTGATCAAATTATCCCATATATCGGAAGAAAAGGTTTTGCAACTCAAAATATATTAGCGGTTTTTTATTTCGATTTACAGTTTACGTATGTTATGGCTGGTTGGGAAGGGACTGCACATGATAGTAGAATTTTTAATGCTGTTACAAACGATAGAAGCTCTAACTTTCCTAACCCTCCAGCTGGACAGTATTATTTGGTTGATTCGGGCTATCCACTTCAGACTGGATATTTACCACCATATCGAAATATGAGGTACCATATTCCGCATTTCCGTGATACCATGAATCAACCAAAGTCGGCCAATGAAGTGTTTAATTACTACCATTCGAGTTTACGGATGACCGTAGAAAGAACATTTGGCATTTGAATTTTTTTTTTTACCATTCTCAACAGGATGCCTACATTTCAGTTCAACACTCAAGTGAAAGTTGTCGTATCTACAATGGCCTTACACAATTTCATCTGCAAATATAATGGCGGTGACCCAGATTTTATGGCTTTTGATGATGATCCTGAACTAATCCCCGATCAGTACGTGGCGGAATATTATAGTATGAGAAATACGACGAATAGAGGCACTGAACGTGTACACCCAGACGGATACCGAGAAATGTCATTAGTTCGAGATAACATTAGATATGAGTTGGTTACTGCCGGTCTATGCTAATTTGTCTTTGTATCTGTAACTGTACTTGTACTTGTATCTGTATTAAAAACTGTATCTGTATTAGTATTTGTATTTGTATTCGTATTTGCCAAATCATATCTTTTTATATCTTATTTTTAAAATACCACGCTCAGATACCACGCTCAATTGCCTCGTTCGCAGCTAAAAACACATTCTCCGTTCACTACAGTACCACGCTCAAATGCCACGCTCAAAAGTCACGCTCAAATACCCTGCTCGCGTTGGTTAAGAACGCACTCATAGGGTCGGCTATTTAGCCGGCTATTTGAACACAAAATTAGACACAAAGAGAGAGACACAAAACCTCCACCATTGGATTTGTTTGTCTTTATGTGAACAAAATGAAATTTATGGAAGGATCCAGTGGTTGAGATTCATTGTATGCAATTTTGTGTCCTCATTTTGTGTCTAAATAGAGTTTATATATATATATATATATATATATATATATATATATATATATATATTATACAAAAAATTCAATTGTAAAGTATGGTTTAAACACTAATATCATGGGTTAAATGTACAAGTAGAAACCAACGGGCTTAAAAATCTGATAGGTCGAGCTTGGGTATTGAAACCGAAATACACAACGGATTCAGATTAGGCTCGAATTATAGTTGTTGAAACGGACTAGAATCCGAATTTTATAATACCCAGACCAAATCGGTCTCATTCCAAACGCATGTTAACACTATGTTTCCTTTACCAGAAATAAACTTTCCCATATAATCAAATAATTTAACCTTAATCAACTGCAATCAACAAACAACAATTAGCCAATTAAAACGTTTACTAAGCAATTTCGATCAACCAACCACTTAGCAAAGGTATCAATTTTGAATGAGCTTTGGTTACAGACTCGTTTCAAAATCAAACGACGTCTTTTCATTGTCCTATGATTTTAGTTTAGAACATGAATCGAAACAAGTAATTTTGTATATAAAATTACATCCGAGTGAATTGTTTTTCTATACTCGGTGGTTGTCGATTCATTTTCTTATTTGTACGAAGAGTGTATATAAAATCACATTCGGCGAGATGTCGGTGACCTTGATTTCCTATTGGAGGAAATCAGAGGAACCCATATGGGTCCCCCAATAGAAAATCAGGGTCATGGTGACCTCAATCGATGTGAGTTCAACAAACTTATATTCTTTATCCTTCTCAGTGAGCATGAGTTTGTTCACACCGCAGTAAGTATACTGCGTTGTGTGAGTCATTGATTTCAGAAGGGTTCATGTGGACCCCACTGAAATCAATGGCTGAAATACTGCAGTATAGTTATAGTAGTGTGAACAAACTTTCACACCTTCTTCTCTCAGTGTTATACAATAATTGATTTTCAGGTGCAGTAGCATTTTTGGTCATTTATGATCTACTGCTATTCAATTTTATCTTTCCTACTTGCATACCTCTGCGTTAATTTATTTTGATAATGCATGAAACAAAATACATTATGAAATAAACACCAAAGAAATAGAAAATTATGTTGAACTCATGATATCTAAAGTAAGCAAAGTAACTGAATACCGATACCATTTTAGCTTCAACAATACTATATGCTGAAGCCGTTCGACGCATGCAACACATACAAACTACCAAATACCCAAGATAGCAACCACCTATTAAGTTAACGAGTAACATGTATTTAGAAAGCATTTTCACTTTTTCTTGCAGTTTGAATGTATCGTTATCTTTCCTGCCCCGATCTGGACAATCAACCATGTCTTTTGGTAGTTCAAGTCAATTCTCTCTTGCACACGCTTTTCCTAAAAATTAACATCCGAAGATTATACGTATCACAATTTAAAGTGTCACTATAGTAGCGTACTAAATCAGATCAACCTACGTTTCAAAATTAAATGTTGATGTTTGATTTTTAATCACATTCACTAATCATGATGATTTCGTTATGATCTGAAAAAAAAAACTCAATGATTTATTGACTAATCACTATAGTCGCGAAACATAGTGTCACGCTTTGTTAAATAGTTCCAAACTTTCCTAAAAGGCGAAACAAAATCATGACCGTAAGATTTAAAATGCACCGTCAGAGATTGTAGACTTTGTTTAACAAATTTGGTAACAGTTTGATATACAAAAGCAGTCAGTATGATCAAATTTTCATGTACATTCAAACCTAAAGCAGAAAATGACCAATAACAACTGAAATTAAATGCCCATCATTTATTTTTTTATTTTTTTATTTATTTTCATTTTTTGGGGCGCGCGTGGGTGGGGCGGGCGTTGGAAGGCATGAATATGCAAATAATACATCTTCCCACCTAATAAAGAAGCATTAAAATGTTGATCATGCCAATCTAAAACTGATATACCCTATCTAAAACGAATGTACACACCCCAAAAAAGATATTATAGGATCAACTTGCCAAAATCAACAGGTGACCTGAATAAAGCAATGCAAAAACAGATCACAAATCAGCCTCTATAAGTGCTCAAGTGGAGAGGTTATATATATATATGGCGCTCAATTAGTCAACATCAGAGCATCAACTAGAAGAGGTCGACTTGTCATTAGTCGAGCTCATACCTTAAATCACGAAGTCGCACTCGTACTGGAAACCTGAATCACAAAGTCGAAGTCGAAATCACAAAATTAAACCCTAAATCACGAAGTCGCACTCATACTGGAAACCTAAATCACAAAATCGAAGTCGAAATCACGAAATTGAACCCTAAATCACGAAGTCGCACTCGTACTGGAACCCCTAAATCAGAAAGTCGAAGTCGAAATCACGAAATTGAACCCTAAATCACAAAGTTGAAGTCGAAATCGAGAAAAATTCACCTAAAATCACGAAGTCGAATACATACTAGAGAAGAATTAACCCAAAGTCGATTTATTTATACTTAGGATCTCATCTTAATTAACCCGAAATCGACCGCAAATCACAAAGTGGAATACAACCTGAAGAAGAAATAACTCGAAGTGGAATACAAACTGCAATTATCATGTATAAATAAATACGTACATATTTATTTATTTATTGACTAGTCTACGACTAGTTGGACCTCCATCAACTCAACTTGCCGCCGTAATAACCTTGTGTGTGTGTATATGTAGGGAGTGACTATATAAACACAAAATTTCGACACATATTGAAAAACACAAAATCTCAATTACATATATATGTAAGAGGTGCAAATCATGCGGTAATCCTATGGTTCAGATTTATGTCCCTCAATTTGTGTCTAAATAGATTTTCTTATATATAGGGAAATATATATAAGGAAAGTCTATTTATACACAAAATTTTGACACAACTGATCACACAATTCATCCCGATCGTTGGATCATCCCCTGAATTCTACTCCTTCATATAAAGACAAAAAGATCCAACAGTCGAGCCTTTGTGTCTCTATGTTTATATCTAATTTTGTGTCCAAATAGCCGCCTCCATATATACACACACACGACATTGATTGCTGCAGAGCTCAACAAAAATTACAATTTCATTGAACTAACATCATAATTACCAAATAACCAACACAAAAGATTGATAGCTACATAATTTTCTTTTTACCTGATGTATCTGTATTTCAACCATAAGAATTGGTACCTTATTTCCTTTTCTTTGAAGAGGAGTTCTAGTTTCGCCCATTCTCTGTACATGAAAGAAGAAAACCCAAAACAAAAATCAATGTCCCTAACATCTACCATTATTATTTGTGCTCTCATAAAACAAAATATAGCCATGCTCGTTAGGACCCGAAAATTCCTGTGCCGAACCAAAGAAATTCTGCAGCATCGACTCGTCTATCATCTCCACGTTCTCGTCGTCAAAATTTAACCAGTGGTTGTGACTTTTGACTGTACAAATATAATGACCATGGTTAGGTCCACTTCCAACATGGACGACAACTGCAGAAAGAGAGTATTCGGATACTGTGTCCGTTAACGAGTTCAGTTTCAGTTCCATTGGAAATACAACTCGGTACGATAGCTTTTTATGTCTACCCAGTTGCTCAATGTATTTGAATCGCTTTAGATGGACGACTAGTATCTTTGGAGGTTTCTTTATCTTCATTCTCTTTTGGGCTTCTTGCAAACTGCATTACACAGACATTACTGCTCATCTTCAAAGTCTCATACATATTCAAATGGCATGTGATTACTATTAGAAGATAAAGTGGTCACACATAGCAATCATATTCGAAGGTATGCTTGAACATGGGATTCAGTAAATTGAGTTTTACAAAATGAATTCTATGTGGCCATGATGGTAAGTCGTATTAACTAGATGGAGGACATTTAGCGTTCATTGTCATAGCCAAATTATTTGAAGAAAATGGGAGCATAGAGAGACAAACCTGCAGCAATTATCACAGAAAAACTTATCCTCGGCATTAAGTGTTTCGGTAGAACTAAAATTCTTCAAACAGCTTGTGATTGAGCTATTCTGTTCAATATCAAGGCTCAAGTCAAGAAAAGTCTCATCTCTGGCGGTTACAGTTTCACATTGCAAGCATCTCGTTTCATTTGTCAATATACCCTGCATGGTTATATTTAAGGAAAAGCGATTAGATATTTCTCAATCGGTAACAAGATCTCATAACATAACCCAAATGATAACACAATTCAGCCGTCGAGTAAGGGAAAATCCTATCATATCTTTTCCAAAACCTGTAGCAGATTTAACTGCAAAAGGTTAGGCTCGAGTATTAAATTAAAAAAGGAGAGTTACAACTGAAGAATGTTGCCAGGGCCAGCCCAATCAAAAATGGGGCCTCCAAGTTCAGGTAGCAAAGGCCTGAATGAAAAGGGGTTTAATAGTTTATGAATATATTAAATATTCTTTAGTTTCCATGCACAATCAACAGTTTGCCTACTGGTTTAGCTTATCTATCATTTTTAACATATCATGAGTTCGATTCTCAGTCTTGTCATCGTATTTCATTTTATATTATTTTTTCTTCTTTTTCTGTTGTAAATTTCTTGTTGCCCCTTTGACGGCTTTATCCACATTCATTTTATTTTCTTGCAAAATTCATCAGTATGTATATCAAATATTTGGTATCAGAAAGGCATAATCCACCATAGTAACTAAATCTTATCAAAAGTACTTTGAAGACCTCAAAGTACATTAAGAAGACTTAAAGTTGGCTAAAACGTAATGCAACTTTTGGGAAGATAATATAAAGCATCATTGAATTAGAGTAAGTTGTCTACCTGAAAATTTTGGTGAACCCAAGTAACAGAAGGTTCCTCTTTATGTAAACCATTGGGCATAGTATGAGATTGACCATTTGCGACATGTTCTGATGCAGATGGAACTTTGGGTGAAATTTTTGCAGCTTTTGCTTCTTTCTCAAGAATATCCACAAGTTCATTTAGCAAAAAATTCAAGAATTCATGAGCATCCTACAGCATATGGAAATTTCAATAAATTAAGGAAATAGGTAGGACAAATTTTCTCTTAAGACTTGTTTTAAAAACTATTTCGCGTTTAAGGCTGGTTTGCAAACTTATTATCAAAAGGGGCTTGTTTTTGCCAACTCAGCTGACACATCAGCATTTTCTAACTGCCGGATGCAGCGCAACTATGAGTTGCTCTAATTTTTTTTTTAATTTCCACAAATATGAGTTGCACATACAAAAAAAAAAAAAAAATACGCATACAAAAAAAAAGCGCAAGTATGAGTTGCACTGGACAAAATTTGTTTTCAGCGCAACTAAGACTCGCGCTATAGGGAAAACTCTAAATTAAACTTGCGCTCTGTAGAAATTTAAAAAAAAAAAAAAAAAAAAAAAAAAAATTAGAGCAACTCATAGTTGCGCTGCATCCGGCAGTTAGAAAATGCTGATGTGTCAGCTGAGTTGGCAAAAACGAGCCCCTTTTGATAATAAGTTTGCAAACCAGCCTTAAACGCGAAATAGTTTTTAAAACAAGCCTTAAAAAAAAAATTGTCCAAATAGATATAGAAGACTAACTTTGAACTAATAATGATTAAGACCCTAAAGGATGAGAAACAATACTAGAGGTGAGTAGTATGGTTACACAATGGAACAGACAATATGAAATTATGAATTAAGACAAAAATCAATCAAACCCAACTCACGGTTGAATTTTGAATTGTTGACCCTTGTTTGACCGCCCAAATTTCAAATCTGATCCGAAAATTATTGGATGGAATGAATCATATATTGATTATCAATGAAATAAATTCACATATCATCAGGTCTCAAGTTTTAAGTGTGAAACTGACGGTTTTCTTTGGTTGGTTGCGACAAAGTAGGAAGCAAGACCAAAAAACACATCTATAACTCGCATATCACCGTGACCATGACCCGGTTAAATTTCCAGCCTTACCCCACAATGCTGAAATAAATCAACAAGCGGAGAACTTATACATGAGGTTGTATATATCAGGAAGTCCATTAGAACATAAAATAAATCAAACAAAAATGTGTAACAGACCTTGATTGTTGGATCCCATTATGTTCACATTTTGAGTTGAAATCACGGGGCAATCCAACAGTTGTGTGTGCGTGCGTGTGTGATACTCAAACACAAATCAAGACCGCTTGTATGAAATTTACTAATTATATATGTTACATGACTTATTTTATACAAGAATAAAAAAAACATATTTTTAAGACGGTGTGTTATTTCACAAAGTAGCCATATAATCTTTATTTTCATCATCTAACTAGATTTTAATTTACTCTCCTATAATTATTTAAGTAGTTATTTATCTCAAAAGTTAGAGTTTGTTAACTATATAATGCTTGTTAATTCAATAAATAAATTACTCTTACCACCAATTAAAAGAAACTGAAGTTACTAATAGATTATACAACTGTAGCAAGCAGATATATTTTTTAAACTCTGATTAAATTAAGAAAAAAGATGCTATTTTTACTTATTTTTAACAATAACGTAAATCAAATTGGAGTCGACCTTTGCTTAGATTTAAATAAAAAAAAAAAAAAAAAAAACTCAATGGTAGAGTCAAATTATGTTTCATTCAACTACTGGAAAAAAATATTTTCGAATAAGATAAATCAAATAAATTTAAACATTTACATCTTGAATAATCAATCATGAACTAATGCAGGCGCAATTATATATCATCGGTATAAATAGGCAGTCAAAAATCGGATATGGCTACAGCTAGTGCCATATATAGCATCCATAACTGAACTCATTTTCAGATGTTAAACATCTGTATCTAAGGAAACCAGACGAATACCGGAGAACTTTATGTCCACTCGCAATAAGAAACAAAAATAGTTTAAGGTAAAACCAATTTAACACCATTACGTATGAAAAAAAAATCAAGAAATAAAAATATAATATATCTATACTATATTATTAAAAATAAGGTTTTCTTAAAAAAAAAAAAAAAAAAAAAAAAAAAAAAAAAAAAAAAATTGTACTTAGATGATAGTACATATCAATACTACAAGTCTTAAGTAGCATACAATGTACCACATGTGCAAGTTCTGAACTTATGCCTTTAGCACCAAAGTCAATGTGTCTAACCACTGGGACAGTGATGCTGGCTATAAGTAGTCTATATTAAAACTTAGTATCTCTCTGTGTTCTCTCACTGCTTCATGTTTTTTCCACTTCTCATTCCTTTGGTTTTATATTTAAAAAAAAAAAAAAAAAAAAAAAATCTCTATTTAATCTGTTCTATTATATAAAAAGAAGAATACTGAGCTTTTACATTATCATCTCTCACTTTCACTCAAAAATAAAATTCTCTTATCGATTTATGGAAAAAATTCATTTATCTCGGTAAAATTATATGAACTTGTTTAAAACCAAACTTACTTCCATCGTAAGATGATCATTTCTCTAATACGTGTTATAACTTGGTTTGAGTTTCACATCCACCCCACAGCCAGCATTCATTATTCTTAAGATAATCTTAAGTGGCATTCTCTTCTTCTTCACCACGCTTTTAATGAAGTAAAAAAAAAAAAAAAAAAAAAATTATTGCATTCGTTATTCTTAAGATAATTTTAAGTGGCATTCTCTTCTTCTTCACCACGCTTTTAACGAAGTAAATAAATTTGTTTTTATTGCATTTGTTATTCTTAAGATAATCTTAAGTGGCATTCTCTTCTTCACCACGGTTTTAATGAAGTTAAAAAAAAAAAGTTTTTATTTCATGTCTTCACTTTCTATTTTCTACATGTTTCTTACACATCTCCAGATTCTTTTACAAAAAAATCAGTTTATTTTTCACCTTTGCATTCTCCTCAATTATTTTTGAATTTGTTCATGTTTTCCAATGATTGTTTTTTATGTTTGGTGCATTTAGGTTTTGGATTTTTATGGAAAAAATTATCTAAACGCCGGTAATAACATCGGTTTAGTGCATCAATGAACTTGAATTAAAGGTTACATCTTTATTTTATTACATACACTTCTTTTAATTCGCGTTTACATTTATTGTTTTTGTAATAAATTCTTAATCAAGTTTTATTTTCCTCTTATGTCTTTTTCAAGTAGAAGGCATTTAGTATAAAAAGTTTTTGTTGTTGTTGCTGCTGCTGAAGATCATGAATTTGGTTTCTTTCACTTATGCTATGGAAATTTATTTTTTTGTATAGAATTATTGTGTAAAGTAACATGTACGAATTAAAAAAACCTCAAGTTATATATAATTGAATAGAAGTGAAGTTTTTCTTTTTTCATTCTTAAACATAACTATATTAAAAAAAAAAAAAAAATCAAGTCAGTGGCTTATACCTCAAATGGCTAACAGTATGGTACTTTAGACTAGGATTCTAGAAATCATGAGTTTGGACCATTGAGATATCAAAATAAGTAATGTGTTTGAATATAGATCACTCTTATTCTTAATAAATAAAGAATAAAGTTGGAAAACGAAAATTACATCTCAAGCAAAGAAATACTCAAAAAATAATTTTTAATAAAATATGAAGGGTTCGGGTCGGGTCAAGTCGTGTTCGGGTCGGGTCAAGTCGTGTTCGGGTCGTGTCAGCTTAACCCGTTTATTAAACGGGTCGGTTTCGGGTTTGATTCGTGTAACCCATTAAGAAAATATGTGTATAAAAAGCTGAAAACATGAAAGAAGGGCATTGTCGTCATTCACTTGTTGCAAGCTAAGATGAGAATAAAAATGTAAAAAGTTGTTAATGTGAGAATAAACATGAAAACATGAAGAAGTGAATCAGTGAAGAGGTAGAACCGCAGAAATTAGAATGACTGAATGAGTGGCGGCTTGGTAATTGGTAAATTAGGGTAAAGCGGCAAATGGTTAGTGGACTAGGCTGGGCCTATGTTTTGTAGATTGTAGAGTAATAAAAATATGTTTTATATTAAACAGGTCATGATGGGTCAGAAACGGGTTCGTGGATCGGATCGGGTCAACCCGTTTATTAAACGGGTCAGAGCGGGTTGACCCAAAATCGACCCGTTTATAAATGGGTCGGGTTTTTTTCGTGTGGGTTACCGGTCGTATTTAGGGTAGTGTTAGAAATTGACGGCTCTAGGTAAACGCACAAAAAACTTTTTGTTCCATCTTCAGTGAGCAATTATTAAATATTGTGAAAAATTTAGTTTCAAGTACGTGTAATGCAAACTAAATTTCTTAAATTCCTATCGTACTCTTAGTTACCTCAACTTATATTTTATAAAACTAGGTATTATCCTTCTTAGCTAATCTACATTTTATATATTTTTCATTTCTATTTTCTAATATACAATGAAAGTATTCATAAAAAAACCCACGTTAATGGTTTCCACTAAATTCTTAGTGATTACGGAACGCAGATAATTATCAATGATTTTCTAAGAAATGTCATCTATGTTGCATTAGTATTTATGCAAACGGAAATGTTCATAGACAACTCTACACTGAGACGAAGCTATTCGTAGTGATTATAAGCAGGCCATTAAATAGGTATGGTAATACATAATATTATTATCATGCAATTGTTAAAGAGAAAATAGTTGCTTTTAATATTTACCCATTCAAATTCAAAGTAATTGAAGAATCATTTAAAATTATTTCTATTTTAATTACAATTCATTTAATGAGAAATATAATTATACACTTATTCACTTTAATGCTAATCAATTATAAAATTAAAATATAATCAATTAATTATTCTAATTAGGTCAACAAGGAATTTCTTAAAATTTACATATATTTTATGTATCCTCCACAAGCAATTTTCTTAGAAAATTGAGTGCTTAGGTAGCATTAATTTCTCTATATTGAAGATGAAGTTATTTATAATGATTATAAACAAATTATTTTTAAATAGACAGGATAATAGCAAATATTATTACCATGCAAGTTTAGCAAATATTATTTACAATGCAATTTGAAAATTAATATAGTTATGTCTAGTAACTTGAATACCACACTACGTAGGATTTGGATATGTTACCTCGTAGATCAAAGCCTGGGTGCCCAACAGTTGGAATGGTGTCGGACATTTTATGGTAATACATTATTTCATTTTGAATTATGTTAAAAAAAAATTATTGTTTGAATAATAATCTCTGAATATATATTTGTAGTAAATGCAAAATTATTTGATAATTTTCAAAGATTATATTTCACAAGGCTTATGTTTTACATGTATTTCTAATGTTATGTTATGTTGAAAACATTAGAAAACATTTCATTTTAAGCTATGATAATATTTTTCTAATTCGATCAGAATCGAATAATGTCAAAATTATGATCCGCTCTTTATTTTGCATGTTCCTCATTGCAGCATTCTTAATCTCATCTACAACACTGCATAATCATAAATTCATGATTTTACTACTATATTAGTTTTTTAATTTTATTTAGTTCCATATTCTCTAAATAACATTTATTAATCAATGTTGCGTTGTTCGTATTCATATTAGGATGGTGTTCAATCAGTTGGAATCACCATAAGTGGAAGATACATAATTCACAAATTAAATTTTTTATAAGCTAATATTCTAAAAAATGACTATTATTTTAATGATACAGTAGATTAAAAAAAAAGTCAGCAGATCGGTAGTGGAACTATCGATTCTCATTTATGCTTTCGATTTCAAAAGATAATGTTACGTTTATTTTTGTTTTATGCTTTTAGTTTCAACCTAGATGCTTAACTTTTAAAAAAATAGATTATTATTTATAAATTCAACAAATTGTATGAGTAATATTTGAAAATTTAATAAGATGCTTATTCTTTAGTTTAGTTATTAATATTTCAAATGAGTATGTGTGTATCTTATGTTCTTTAATATTTGATTATTTAATTATAAGAGAATAAATATAGCCATTAATGATAATGGATTTGTTAATTTAGCAATGTAGAGAATTAACTAAATAATTGGTATGTAATTAGTACTAAATTTATATTTTGAATCAGAACAAAGAGAAATAAGTCAGAATAGAAAATATTGATTCTTTAGTTAATTTAAATTATAATATAAAATAGTAAATGTATTTATCATAGTTGCATCAACTTTTTGTTACATGTATCAATAAACATATATTCACTTATCTGTATATATAATTTTATATTTATTTGAAACAATAAATATATCAATTTTTTATATTTATTTTTTTGTGAAACTTTTATACACGATCTAATTGTCTATAAATTGAAATGAATATACGATTTATTTGAAATGGAATATATCCATTTTTTATATTTATTTCTTGGTGTAAATGGAGTTTATAACAACATCTATGTGCAAAAGTCACGGGTGAAAGCATATTATCATATGCGCTTTCAGTTCTAAGTATAATATTACGTTTGGATTTTCAACTCCAGTCAATTTTTAAACCACATAAAAGGATATTTGGTTATTTTGAAAGAAAATGGTTGTTAACGACTCTATGTAATTTAGTTGATTTAAGACATTACAAATTTTTTAGGTTCAGTTATTGATATTATTAATGATTTTAGTGCAAGTTTCAATTATTTTATGTATTTCCATATTTTTTTCATCTTCGGTTCTCAATTATTTAAATTTAATTGAATCCCCAAATCAATGAAAATTATTTGATTTAACAAGCATTAACGAGCGTTCACTCAAAATTTAATAGGCAAACAATTCTTAAACTTAAGAATCCAATGTATCATAAATTTATAATGTAAATCATTCTAAATTAGTTTGAATTAGTAAATATCTTTATCATAACTTCTCTCGACTTCATATGAAACCAAAATACAAATTCAATCTCATGTCGTACCTATATACATATCTATATATTGCAATAATATGGGAGAGTGGTATTTATGACACTTCAATGATTAATACTTTCACTAATTGTTTGCAAACTAAAAAGTTCTCGTGCCAAAATGATTCTTTCTCAAAATGCACAAATTCCAAAATGGCGATACTTCGTATTTCAATAGCTTAGTATACAAGTCCAAGATAATAACTTATGTAAAAATAAGTTATACTGATATGTTCGCATTTGTATATGTTTTTCAAATATCAAGTATTATGCGTTTTATTTTTCAAGTACGAGTGCGAATTTCAGAATTTTCAAATATTCATTGACAAACCTATTTTGAATGTCAAATTAAAACATTAAAAAGGAAACAACTAATGCTATTCGAGAATCAACAAGACCTAGCCGGTAAAGATTCTATTAACTACAATCAAATTTGTTAGTTTGGAAATCCAAGATAGATGGTTTAGTTTTATTACAATTAGAAATTAGTTGGATAACACCCTTCATTAAGATATCATGTGTTGTTTCCAGTAGACATTTTAGTACATCACTTGTATAATTTAACATAGGAATCAAGGTAATAAGATCTTAGAATTCGATATTGCGTGTCTAAACTAGAACTATAAAGTTCAACCAACTACTTTTCGTCTATCAATGATCAACTATGACACAGACTTAAGTCAACTTACACTCAACCATTGCCTATAAAGTGATTCAAAACAAATAAGCTCAAAGGGCTAGGTCGCTCAGTGGATCAATTCTCAGTGACATCGGAATGTTTGTCTGGCAAAACTCGGACAATGCTTACCGTGAAAAACCAGGTAAAAAGTGTTCTAAAATCTTTTAAAAAAAAAAAAGAATCATAAGCCAATTTTCCTCCTATGCAATCTAAAGATAAGAAACAAACAAAATTGCATGCAGTCATATAGTGACATAAAATGGGAGGTCAAATTACCTGATGCATAAATGTGCGAAACACCTCATTCTCCTTCTTAACTCTTTGCACAAACTTCTTTGGAGCAACAACGCCTGTTTTCTTCTTTTGGGAGCTTATCTGTAAGTGGACATCACATATTCAATCCCCTATCTAATGGCCGTAATATGTCAACAAAATTGAAGGTATTTACCAGGAAAAAACATTAGCTAAAATGCCTAGAAAAGTGTTTTTTTTAAACCAAACCTAGAAAATGTTAAATGGACATGCCCTGGTCAACCATGGGTCTACAAGCAACCCCCCACCCCTCCAAAAAAAACACTAACGCATTGAGGAAGTTATACTAAGAATATGCTCCAAAATTACAGTGTGATGTAAACTGGTAAGTGTTTGAGCATACAATAAGGTCGAGTTTTAGGATAACAAATAGGTTTCAACAACATACCAAAAGCTGGACTAGTACACACTACACAATATGATGCTTCACAGGATAAGCGTAGCATAAGCACTGGTGAATGTTTAATTTACAGTTATATTGTAAACCTGAGTGAATAAATCAGCCAAGCATGTCAAAAGGTTTTCCTCACTATCCCTCTTGTTGTTTGCATAGTACTCTAATAGCTGTTCCCGGAAGGACACAAGAAAATAAAGTGCCTGGAAAAAAAAGAACAATAGCATCGTTATGATCACAGAATAAATTGCACATATAAATAATATGATAGCTGGTACGGATGATATGAAAATACACTAGCATTCTTTATCTTTTTCATGTAAATTTGCAGGAATAGTGTAATCATCTTCCATAACCTCATTCTTTTATATTTTCCATATTTCATATGTATGAATATGTGTGTGTGTGTGTATATGTATATATATATATGTGTGTGTGTGTGTGTGTATGTATGTATATAGTTTGTTGTGGACCATAGATTCTTACGTGTGTTTTTTATGTGACTATCAAATAATTCGGATTATTTATTGTCTTTTTTTCGTTGTTTTAAAAAACTCGCCTCGATACTCGCCTCAAGGAGCGCCTCGAAAAAATAAAAGACAAAATGCCTCAAGACTTATTACCTCTAAAGCTTACGCCTCAGCAACTTGAGGCATACAAAGCGCATAATGCGTACACCTCGCACGCCTCAATCTTTTTATCTTTAGTTGCAGATATTGACACTGATAAAAGTCATTAAACTTTAATTATTTAATAGAAATAGAAAGTAAAAGATTTAAGAAAGTAAAAATTACAATTTTCACTTTTCAATTTCAATATCGACATGATCAAGTAAGATTGTTTATAAAATAATGATCACGAGCAATGTAATGAATTTTCTCATTGTTTTTTAAAGAATGTTTTCCAATAAACTTTGTTAAATCTCAAAATAAATTTTGCAGATCGATTTGAATTGATAGAACATATCAAAACTGGAGTTTGATGTAATTTTCAAATAGTTTTAAGAAATCAGAATTTAAATCATATGAGTTTCGATTGTTTACTTCTAATCTATAATAAAAATATATACTTGGCAAAAGTCGGATCTTAAATTATTTGTTTTTCATTTTTTGCATTGGTTGGTTTAAAATTCAGAATTTCTTTATTTGTTATGTGTTATATTTTTACTCGAAAAGCTTACGCCTCAACATTTCGAGGCTTACGCCTCACCTCGTAGAGCTGAAAAAGCCTCATGTACGCCTTTCATGTTTTAAACTAAGCTTTTTTTAACACAACATCAAATGGTATTTGACCCAACGACCATTTTATTAGAGTCAACGTCGTATGATCTCAAATAAGATATCAAAGTATATCAAGGCAAAAATAATTTATGCACTTTGAATGCAAAAGTGCAAATCCAATAAACCAACGAATGCGCAATCAGCGTTCCAAAATCCCTGAATAACTAATCTCATAGTATAAAAAATAATCCAATATTATACCCTTCTGAGATAGGGGTAAGCGTTTGGCATGTTTGATTGTCCAATAATGAATTTTTTTAAAATAGAACTAGTGAACCAAATAATGAAATTCTGAGATAGGGGTAAGCATTTGGCCGGTTCGGTTGGTTATTTGATTTAACTGAACTAAAAAGGATTCACATCGTATGTTTGGAATATTCAATGTACTTCAAAATAAAACAACAAATTTGACTATAGCATCGTAGATAGTACCCTTGTTTTATTATTATTATTAATTTTGGTTTTTGACACGTATACGGTAAATAAATTTTATTTGGACCAATAAATTAATCTACAAAATCATTATAGCATCAGTAAGTTTGGTAGTACAATACAACTTTGGTTAATCTAAATAGATAACTCGATTTTTTCTAGATTTTTTTGGACCAACTAGAAACCAATCTATTTTCAAAAGCAAACCAAACCATGGAAAAAAAGAGTTTGGTTGGTTTAACCAAAAACTGCCCATCCCTACTTTTGACACTATATATTCCATTCAATTTCCAAGCTAATCTAAATAACGACCACTACATCAAAGCCATGCACACTCTAAGACAAAGTGTTGCTAATGGCACCATAGTTTCTTCTTCTTGATATCATTTTATAATTAACACCATTAAAATATGATGTTCCATTTCTTAATACCAAAATTGTAGGGCTATCATATCAGACTTCTGCAGCAATTTACTGCCATCAGCAGTTTTCTGTCTCTTAGTCTCACGGTGAAAATCTACTTGTAAATTGTAATACAAACAGTTTTTCATTTGTCAACAAATAATCGCTGTGATTATTTACAGTTAATCGTCGGTTTTCAACCGAGTGAAATAATAGAAGCGATGCGTTAGCAAATATCATTTTTATTAAAATTGCGACTGTATTAGTAAGGATAAAGTGTGGTGCTTTTAGCATTACACAAAACAAAAACAAAACAACCACACGTGGAAGCATGAGTAATTGATCATCCTGTTCCCCTAAAATCAATAATCCATTGTTAAATGTCGATCTAATAAAAAGATAACTGGAAACAGCCCAATCCACAACAGCACTAGTCAACCAAACACTGATTAGGCATCAAAACCTAATATTTCACTAGAATAAAAAATATTTTTACCTGAATCACACTATTAGCATAGCATGTATTCCCGAAATTCTCAAGACCAAAATATCTCTCGCCTTCTGGGAACTGGTCGCCGAGAGCCTTCTCCAGCTTTGAGCCCGAGGCTCCCATCCCTAAACCGAATTTTAGCCCTAGCCCCCAAATTTTGACTACTGGTTTTGAACCTTTCAAAAAGAAAATGAAATTTAGGTTTCAAAATTTAGGAATTAAATGGGAAAAGAAGAAGATACAAAACAGGAAGGAGGATCGCACGGAGTATTTATCAGGAAGAATCTAAACCGTTGGTTGGGGGTTAATATTTCGGTTTGGACGGTTGACTTTGGTTGCTGGCGTGGCTAGGCTTACGAAGATACTCGAATAATAAGTGGATTTCTGAAACATAATTCTTTGGGAAACGTATAGATTTGATCAAGAGGCCATGATAGAATGGTTACGAAGAGAACATGTACTTTGATGGAATACTTTAGATGGGATCTAAAGCCCATGGTAAAATAGTATTCAATTAAAATTGAATACTAATGTCATTAATATTTGTAGGATTGTGATAATTTGACTGAATGATATTAATGTTTTAGTAAAATTAACCTATTACACTTAGAGATGAGCATTATTCGGTTAAACCAACCAAACCAATTCATTTTGGTTGGTTTGGTTCGGTTTTGAAACTAAATCGATTTGTAATCGGTCCGAAAAAATATGAAGTTCGGTTATCGGTTTAACCAAACTAATCGAACATTTATTATATTTTCAAAATTATCAATATTATAACAAATATTTTAGGTTAGTTTAGTTATTTAAATAAAGTTTAATCATCGCCTATGTGTCAAAATTAATATTAGAAAGCATAAAAATCATAATAATAATAATTTTATCGTATATTTATATTTTGTTTCATATTATAGTGAATATTCCAAACACAAATATGTAAAACATTTTTAGTTTGGTTTAATCGGATAACCAACCGAACCAATCAAACTTAATTTGGTTGGTTTGATTTGATTTTCATTTTTATTGGTTTTAATTTGGTTTGACAAATTTCATGATCTGAAAAACCAAACCAACCAAACGCTCACCACTAATTACATTGACAACTCATAAAGCGTGTAAATAGAATCCATTATTTTTGTTTATGAATTTTATGACGATGACCTACGATCCACATGAATGATCAGTCGAAACGTTCCTTAAAAACAATATTTTTTTTAATATAAAAATGAGATATCTTTCTCAAAAGAATAAAGTCGTAAAAATTCAAATTATTTTGCTGTGAAAGAGGTAAACCATGCCGATTTTATAAGATAAACTCTGGGTGATATAATTGAAAGCAGATTTAGTTGGATACTACATTAAAACTTGAAATTTTCGTATGAGACCACTTGTTTTGTTTTTTCATACCAAGTCCATTTTCGTAATGTGGAAATTTGGGAGAAGAAAAAATGCTGGAAATTTGGGAGAACAAAAGATGTTGGATCAGAATCTGTTTGTAAAAGAGTGGAACAGACAATAGTTGATCGAGTCATCCAAAAATCAGCATGCTTACAGAAATGGTTATGCATCTTGAAATCTATTGCAAGGCCACTCAAATTTTAGTCCATTAGCTTCCTTGCTCTTATATATACTTTAGTAAGAATCAACCGATAAGGATATTTCCTTTATTGTTGAAGCGGTATTCTCCACTTTTTAACCTGTACACCAAATAATTTTCTCTTTTGCTTAAGCTAGCAAGTTGTATGACACTGAATTGTGTATTGTTTGTAGTTAATGAATAAAATGTATTGATAGTGTGGATCTAAATCACTCGATCACAAAATTAAAAGAAGAAGAAAAATCTATGTTACTTTGCATTCGATTATTTCTTATTATCCCCATGAATCCATTAAAATATAAACAATACCACACATATTTTTTGAATCTCTTCTTAAGAGATAAGATCTGTACTAAAAAAACGTAAGATGGCTTGTTGCTACAAATAACATGTGCTTTCACTGAGATGATCAATTTTATTTATTTTTTCCTAATATTTTCTTTGATTTATGATCATAATTTACCAAGATTCGACACGCTCAAAATTATTTTAAGTGCTAAGTTCTAATTGGATGGCCTTTTATAACCAGATGTATTCAAGAATGTAGAATGCCATTATGGAGATGTTAATCAAATGTGTGTGTTATCTAGCCTTTTAACTAAGTGGCTTTCAAACTAATTTGGATGTCGAGATAAAGACAAAAGGATTGAAAATTTTGAGAACATGCTTGGATGAATAATAGGAATGGATGCAAGAATTTGAAGCAAGATTTAAGCTAAGGAATGAGCTTAGTGCATATCACTTTGTGATGGATAACAACCTATTTTCTATCACTTGTGGATTTCTGGAGTTATGACTCATAGATAGTGGGACATAGTGATCGTTTTGGGTATATTTCTAAAGAAATACGTAAAACTTCAAGGAAGTTCAAAAGTAATGCAAATAAGTACAAGATGATATCGGAACATCTTGGAAACAACACGTTCTCTAAGGAAAAGTGCACGGAGCTTAATTAATGAATTAAAGAAAGAATACTAAAGAAGGGAAGAAAGAATAACCTCCTCTTTGAAAATTAGTTTGATGCCGACCATTTATAGTCGTTATTGAGATTTTTATATGGTTTTGGGGACTCCAACTTCGTCTTCTAAACTTTTGGATTTGACATCCACAATTATGTTCTTGATATCAAATGATTTTGTTAGATGATTTTCCTATAAATATAACACGAATGGTGATTGTAGCTATGCAGTTAAAGCCCCATAAAATCCCAGATAGGGTTATGTGACGACCACCCACAACTCCTGCACTAACAAGAGGAATGATGCGCTGAAAGGCATGCCAGGCAGCTATGGACAATCATCAAGGGAAGTAAACCCCAAATGGAACTTATCGTATTACTCACAGCGCAAGGATAAAATATAATAGAACATATACAACAGGTAGGAAAAATGAAACATATATGAGCAGAAAACTCCAAACTTTCATAACGACTAGAAAGGATATCCAAATGCCAGGATTACAACATAATATATGTACATAAATGCCTCACTACAGCACACAGAGTCAAACTTCAGACAGCGGAAACAAGTACTATATAGTAGTAAAGATAAAACGCCGGCCTCATGCTCGCCTCCGAACTACCACATCGTCCTCACCAAGATATCTCCAGTCACCTGCTACCTAGTCTGACCATCCAACAATTGGATGAACAACCCAAGGTAATAAGAGGGAAACATAAAACCTTGAGTCAGACAACTTTCTTAGTGAGCGATAAAACAACTACCTAACATCATCAATAAAGTATATAATAATAGGCAGATTAATCATCAATCTACCAATCACATTACCAGAGAAGAACTCCATGCCCAATTCCCCACATTCGACAGTGATGGCCTTTATAACAAACATTTCAACCATACATCCATAGAAACCAGAATGACCATTCCTTCCTAGCAATTAGAAGCAACCAAACAATAGCACTCACAACATCCAGATTATGCACCTCACATGAACCATCCTAATCGAATTCAACATCCCTCAAGTACAAGCCCTAGAGGCGTAAACCAATATCAGACAAGCACCCAAGGAACATCTCCTTCGATGTTGGACAATCTACGTGAAACGGTACAAACAAAATAATCAATCACTCATGACGGACCCTGACTATCACTGCCAATCCTGCTTTGAAACCGTCGATAATCGTATGACTGGCCAAGTGACCATGCCATCCGTCAAAGGCTAATGGTAACCCCATTTATAATCGGGCTATTGCACGTCCAACGTACATTTGCCTCCCAGAGACAACTAAGCCCATCCAATGGGTCTAGGGTATTCGACTAGTCTAACTAGCCTTTTAGGTACCCCTATTATTGTAACGAACTGGTGTTTTCGACCCAGAAAATCAACATAAAACTCATGTTAATTATTCAGGTATCGAACATTCCAGATCATTAATAGAAAGAAGTTAGAGGGTGAAAATAGATAAGATAGAAAATTAGAATAGAAGAAGAAGATCACCACAGAACAGAATCAGAGTAACACGAATCTCACAGTGGAACGAATAAAATATATTATAACATAACTTTGAAATAAAACAGTACATATATACAATAACATTATCAAAGTACGACACTCACCCATAGCGGAAATAACAATAGCTATATAATCCTGAAGCCTCCTGCTTCAAGCTCCTCCAAGTATATCTGTAAAGACCTGAACTACTTGACTGCCCGTACAAATTTGGGCATCGAAGAGTTTAGGGAAAAAACAAAACAAAATAAACTTTGAGTCAGTCATGGGATTGGTGTGAGTAAAATCAAATCTTTTGGTTTAACTTTCCAAAATCCTTTTCAAAAGAAAAGGTAATCGTAAGACCGATCCACACATAAACACAGACGGTTTTTATCTTACAATAACCAAAACACTTTTGGAAATCAACACTTCTCTGATATTATAATAATGTCTAATCACAAGTAATTAACAATCTAGCAGAACGCTTGCATCTCACGTTCCACATATATAGTATACAAATAAAACCGCGGGCGCTTATTGGAGATTGGATTCCAACTATGACAAGGTATGCGACCATCTGCCGATAGTGTATCTCTAGAGGCAAATACACTGGGTTCAACAAGAACGTCTTGCAACCCGGCCCACACATGACCGACCACTCATTTCGCTTGAGTGTATCGAATGTATACCACCAACGGTTGGGAGCTACCCATCGTTTCCAGAAAACGGACAACATCGAAAATAGATAAAAGAATGAAATGGATTTTCTCTAGATAGGTGATATATACCCTAATGGGAGCGACCCACCTTGCCATGCTGCCTGCCCGATTTCTGTCATTTCCCGGTTGATGATGCTTGAGGTCATAACGTGTCTTTGATACACCTGACCACCATTCACTTTGAATGCCACATCGTCATTCCCGCCAAATCACAAATTGATTTCCGCAAAAATACCACGGGTATAAAGCTAAGAGAAACGAATTCCACCGCCACCAAACGTAAGTACGTTTGGAGAGATCAACTTATGTGATCCGTTAGATATACTCTGTCAGACATTCGTCCATTCACGTTGTCCTAGGACTGGACAAACCAAAGGCACTATTCTATAAACAGGGTAGCCCTTGTAGAACTCCGTCTTCAATTATTTTCATCATATTTGATCGCAACGCTAACGTCCATACAGAGTGGTTTTCAGATAATGAATCTGATCCCGGTCTCTCCGTATTGAAGATGGAAAAATGGTCAAAAACCTCGATAGTTGGTGATTTAACTATCAAAGAAAAATAGGTGTACAACCAACGATCTTATTTCCAGATAGAAATTCGATCGATCAATCATCAATCAACACCGATCTCCTTTAATTTAATTTATCATTAATTTACTCATTTCCCATTTCTATATATTTGTAAATTCTTATTTCTAGATTTAGAAAATATACTTTATTGATCATTGGACACATTTCCATATTTGCTCCATTCCTTATTTTCTATATTAGAAAATATTTCTGATTCTTATTTGGAAAACATTTCCAAAATTCCTTCATTTGATTTAAACAGATGTTTAAATAAAACATCACTAAGCCAGTTCAAACCATCACATTCATTAACTAAATTCACTTAACCAACTTTCACTATCGAACCTTACCCATCCCTTAGTTTAAAACGAAGCCAATCAAGTTGGGGTATAACTACCTCTCAGACCTTAACTGAACAATCTCTTTAACCTCAAAATAAACAAAGTTCACCCTTTTTAAATCTTTTAACCAACTTCCTTACATAACTCAGATTCTATTTACAAATCCATTCTTTATTTTAAAACATTTATTATAACTACAGCGTTATAATCCTTTCTTCTTAAATATCTAACTTCAAAATATAACTTTTATTCCTTAATTTAACTAAATAACTAAATAGACAATTTATGAAGAAATCATTAAATCTTGATTAAAACGGAAAGTGTACTTTCCCGAATTCGATATAATCGAATTTCAACATATAACTCTCTTTCGAATAATCTCTATTCGATAACTACTTTTCAAATAAACTATATTCGATAACTCTTTCTTCGAATAACTATATTCGATAACTCTTTCTTCGAATAACTATGTTCGACAATCTCTCTTCGAATGATTTACATTCGATTAATTCTCTTCGAATGATTTACGTTCGATTAATCTCCTTTTGAATAAACTATATTCGATTAACTCCCTTAATTCTATTTTAATAAACTATTTCGAATAACTCCTTTAATTCTATTCGAATAAATTATTTCGAATAACTCCTTTGGATTAACTCGGTTTGATTAACTCATCTTGACTAACTCATCTCAATTAATTCAACTTGATTAACTTACTTGATTAACTCAACTTATTTAACTCAACTTATTTAACTCCTATCAAATAACTAATATTTGATTAACTTATGTTCGAATAACTATGTCTGTTTTAACTTTATTTCGAATGGCTAATATTCGATTTAACTCCATTTGCTTGACTCTAGTTCGCAGCGATCACAATGGTTACGCCTGATTCCCTCAGGAAACATCCGACCGCCGTAGGCTATCTGCAGCCCTGCGAACTACGCTAGCAGTCGTACGAAATGGCGACTCATCCTGAATAACTATGTTTGACTAACTCTATGTCAAATAACTATATCCGATCAACTCTAATTGAATAACTAATTTTCAATTAATCCTAATTCGATTAACTATGTTCAATTTACTATGTCAGGTTAACTCTTACTGGTTAACTCTATCTAATTAACTCTAACTGGTTAACTCTAATTGATTAACTCTAATCAATTACTCTAATTTGATTAACTCCTATCAATTAACTCAAACTTGATTAACTCAAATTGATTAATTCTAATTCGATTAACTCTAATCGATTAACCTAATTTGATTAACTCTAATCAATTACTTTATTCGAATAACTAATGTACGATTAACTCTCTTTCATTTTGATTAACACATTTTGGTTAACTCCTTTGATTAACTCTACGTCCATATTCAGTTTCAATTACCGATGTTGAAATCGATTCTTACTTCTCTATATAAATCCCGACTTATATATATTCTATTTATCCAATGATAAACATTTCATTTAATTTATAAAATATTATTTATAAATTTATCTTCTCAATCTATCGGTTAGAATAGATTCTGTTTAAAATCTTTGCTCTAAATCCATATCATGTTATACCCGTGTGCGAAGCACGGGTCTAAACCTTTCAAATATAAAATTCTCTTTTATACTATTCTAATCACTTTTCAAGTATTTCCTTTTTATGATATCTTAATTATTTTCTAAATAAATATTCCTTTTATCTTTCTATTTATTTAACAAATAAATATTCCTTTTTAATCTATTTGTAAATGTTTTACAAATAGTTTCCCTTTCAATTCTATTTGTAAATGTTTTACAAATATTTCTCTTCAATTCTATCTGTAAATATTTTACAAATATTTCCTTTCAATTCTTTCTATTTGTTTAACAAATAAATATTCCTTTTTAATCTATTTATTTTCTAAATAAATATTTTTCTTTTTATAAAATCTTTTGATTTTATACATATTTCTTTTTCAATAAGACATTGAAAATTTCATTTTTAACATTCCAGTATTCCTTATGGTATTTAATGTACCATATAAAAATGATCGGTATCATTTCAACATACAAAATCAACAACAGATTTCATATCACATTATATAACATAATATATGAAAAACAGTAAAATAAATGTTGAGGAAACCAGTTGGGTCCCTCCGACCTGTTTCCCTGCGACCACAGATGTTAATCAACATAAATAACATGGACGTGAAGTATTCTGATAAACAAAATATATATTCGATTAACGATTTATATCTATATCGTTATCTATATTTTCAACCAATTAACTAGCAATTCAACCAAACAGCCAACACACAACAAACAAACATCATTTATAAATTCTAAAAATATTTTATAAAAATATATATTGAGCAGAGTTAGTGAGATTTACTCACATTGGACAGTTATCGTTAAATAACGGTTAACCATCTTTTGATTCAGACGGACAATTTATTTCGCAATAAATTGTAATGGGCTCCAATTCAATCCCAGTCAGTTCCATTGTGTAGACGTCATCCGTACGATCCCATGGATCTGACCGTTCGAAATTCTGATACAGTATGAACAAGATATTTGATTTACAATTTAAAAACGTTTTTAACTAGTTTAATTTAAATAGTCATTGGTTAATTGGCCTCTCACCAATTTAAACTCGTAGGCCCATCAAATACAAAAGCCCAGACCCGCTCTTTGAGGCTTCTTCCTCTAGGACTCTAAAATACCATCCTCTCCAATACCAGTCTCACCATTACCCAACTTCAAATGCCTCGTTCTCTTCCATTCCTATACCAAAATCAAAACTCCTTCCACCGTTGATCATCCCGTCCCAAACTCCATCAACTCCTTACAAAATAACCGAACTCGAACTCGCCATACAGATCGCGACAACCCACACTTTCGTTCGCTACAGTATATGTCGAGCGACGAAAACTTCCACCATACTCCATGAAATGACGCACACAGGTGCGGTTTCACTCCAAAATCCTGTAACTAACATCGGTTTCCCTCTTCGATGCTTCTATCTCGTGAATCGGTCAGCCCTAGGTTCGCTGCCACATTCCCAGACCTTTCAAAAACGCGTCGCACCCAACCAAACTGGTACGGATGAGTAGCTTATGTCAAGAGGACTTGAAGGATCTAAGTTTTGAATTTTTAGAGATTGTATTTGAATTTTGAAGACTGTGTTTTTGCTTCCTAAAGAAAAATGGTGGCGGCGGATTGAAATTGACCAGAGAAAATATCGAATAAGGGTTACACGAGTTAGTGGGTATTTATAGAGTAAGAATATTATTTTTATATTGATTATTTTATTTAAATTTAATCAATCGTTGTCTCCATTCATAGTTTAAAAATTCCTATGACCACGTATGATATCCAAAAATCACGAAAATGGACATGCAGCTACAGTTCGACATTACGGTCCCAATGAAACTGGTTTCATCGAATTCCGACTCTGTTTGCTCACACAGCGTATTTTTAACCGTTAAAATACTGACTGTTTTCACATTAAAAATCCATACGGCCACACACTGACCCCAAAAATCACGAAAATTGAAATCTAACAATAATTTAATATTGCGGATCCCACAAAATTAGTTTCATCGAAAACAGAGGTCGTTTGCAAATCTGGCTATTTTTAAAGCTCTAAATAACCCATTTAAATATAAATATATTTAAAAATAATTAAATTAAATATAAATAAATATATATTATCGTATATATATTTACAACAGAATACCATACAGCTCCAATTGGATTTATAACTCGATATTCAATTCCCGATTGAATCGATATTCAATTTATATTGAAAAATCCTTTTATAATATAAATAAATCGATATAAATTATAAAGAAATTCCATAGCGACTTTTCGAAAATTTGATTTGGACATAAATAAAAATCTACACAATGAAATATCGTTTTTCTCTTCCACTAGAAAAATATACTTCACCAGCTCCGAACGTTTCTTGTTTCATAGAAATCCGATTTAAAACGGACCTTGTATATTTAGTTGAAGTTCGAATCGCCAAATAGCGAACTGCCACGCCATTTCAAGCTCGATTTTAATTATATTATAATTCTACGTTCAAACTTCATTTGAATAATATATTCGTTATTCAAATTCAATTCCAAACTAAATTATATATTTTGAGTTGTCCAATTCACACAATATTTTGAATTCTGGTATTTCCGATTATTTCAGAAATAATTATATTACTCTATTATTTATATTAATTAAATTTCAGTATTATTTAATTAAACGACCATTTAAACCTATAATCACTATTTAAATAATTAATTAAATTAATTATAATACCGTGAAAATATGGGACATTACAATTATACCCTTGCTTTAAGCCCGTTAGAACTTACAACAACGATAATCCCTTCATAACTCTAGTCGACATCACCGACAACTATCCACAAACTCAAACCTAGTCTCAAGTATCCGTTATCCACAAACTCAGACCCAGTCTCCAGTATATGTTCTTCACAAACTCAGACCCAGTCTCGAGTATCCATTCTCCACAAACTCAAGTCCAACTTGAGTCATCTTCCTATTCGTTACATCTCCACGATCAACGAACATATCACATCACTTCGAGCATTCCTACTTGAACTCTCTTCGAAGTCACAATCATTACTGAACCAAACAACATCAATATAAGGTTCAACACAATTCATAGTGTTACATCTATTTGCTATGAAATTAACTACAACATTCATGCGATCAATCACAGCGTTCACAAATGCTGCTAAAACCCCCTCACACATGAGCCCTGACCGACTCAATTCCCTTTGGGTACACAACCGATCCGAACACACTACTAGACAAGCGCACACACTTCTGATCTAGCACACACACTTCTGGTCAAACGCACACACTTCTGGTCGAGTGGACAACTGTCAGACAGCTAACACAATGGCATTTTTGTAATTATGATAGGCCTGATCCGAACCTTCTCCAAACTTGACCAAAACCTCGTCAACCGATTCTAACGACGAAATCAACTCATCAATCCATCCAATATGATTATAATCATGTCATGAAATTGCTAACATCATGGAAATAATAACCATCATGTAAAATTCACCAAAATCATGTTAAATGATCATATGAACTAAAATCATGGATCTAACTTACATATACATATGGAATGACATAGAAATTACCGGTTTTAAGTTGCTAAATTAGATCCTATGGCGATTCATACGAAAAAAATTACCATGATGTAGGTCTAAGGAAAACGACTTGAAAAAGATGAAATTAAGATCATAGAACTCATATACTTGATTGAATCCGTGTGAGAAATGCATATCACTCACCAATTCTCCAAAACAACTTAAAAACATTTAGATCTAGAACTAGACAATGAAGAATTTGCTCTAAACTCTTCGATTCGATGAACTCTCTCTTGAAATGGCGTAGATCTACCTTCAAATAAGGTAGATCTTCGATTCTCTAAGATTTAATGGTGGAAAGGTGAAGAGAATGGAGAAACGGAGGAACTCTAGCTCTTCCAAATGAGAGAATGATGAAGTAAACTATTCTCCATGCCTCCTACCCCCTTGTAACAACCCGCATTCTACGTATCTAGGATCGTAGAATATTTATTTCTTTTTCGTATGAAGTCGTGTGGTCATGTAACTTTAGGAGACGGCTATTGGGGTCATTTTCCATGTTCACGATTTTTGCTGATTTTTAAATGACTGTTTTGCCCCTAGCCGATACTATTTTGGCCATAACTTTTGATTGGTAAGGAGTTTTGACCTGAAACCACTTCCATTAGATTCGTTTGATGGTTTACCTTTCCGTAGAGTGGTCATAATAGCCAAACGTACTTACCGTTTGGGAGATATGCTGAAAGGGTTAGGAAAATCATTTCATTTCAGTTTTCTCAGCCGCCACAAACCTTCCTTAAGCTCTAGCAATGGCCTCCATCTTCTAAAACACTCCAAAACACCTTTTTGTCATCTTTAATCACATATTAGCCTAATCTACATCAAATCAAGGCGGATTAGCATAAGGAATGGGATAGAGCTGCTGGAACACATAGAGATTGGATCCAAATCAGAGATTATTTCAGATCTATAGTTTACTTTGTGGCAAAGGTGAGTGATTAGCTTGCTTTTTCACTAATTATGGCTAGTTATGGTAATTAGCGAAAATTAGCAAAATTATGGCTCAGAAAAATCTAGAAAAATTTCTAAAATTCTAAAACATCATTTTGTGACTTTGATATGAATTTGGGTTAATTTCGACTAATTTGCTAATCCCGGAATTTAGGGGATTAAGGGGTGATTAGTGGTAATTAGTGAATTTATGCATGATTAAAATCTGGAAAAATATTCTAAAATTCTGAAATATTGTTTTAGACCTCTGTTAGAAAATTTGGTTAATTTGGTTAAGTTTTGCTAATCCTATCATTAATTATGCTTGAACATGCTTAAGGGAAAATATGGGGTTTTGGCTATGTTTGATCCATTTTAACCTATCATATTGATGTTTTGGTGTTTGAGGTCACTTCTATGTGTTGCTATGACTGTATGGTATGCTTGATGATTGTTTAGAATAGTTAGAATGGACGAAAATGTCGTCGAGAGGCGTATAAACTATCGCTGGAAGTTGCAGGAAAATGCAGGAAACCGGACCGGATCGTGTAGTCCGACCCAACCCGATCGTGGGTAGCCCATCCGAACCGATACGTCCATGGATGGTGACCACGAACCCGAGCCGATGCAGTGCCATGCCCCGAATTGAAGATGGTCCACGATCCGACCTGCCCATCTGAAGGACCCCCGCGAACCAAAAGCTCACGATCCGAATCGAAGTTCCGAAGGGGAAAGAGCATCACGACAGAAGGGGAGCGCTATGAGCCATGGGGCACAACCCGATCCGATAGGGTTTCTACGACCCGATCCGCGTGGGTATTCCGATCCGACCTAGTGTGGGGTATTGAAGGCCGAACCGAACCGTGTGATGATGGGGAGCTGGAGACCGAACCGAACTGATGGCTAAGAGGGGATCCGAACCGATCTGGTGATGACCAATAACCCGAGATGCAAAGGTAGTCCAAATGGAAGTTAGAGCTCAGGATCCAGATGGGAACCAATGAGTTCACTTCATGATTGGGCTTTGCTGCGGGACGTGTGCAAAGGGGTTGTCGGTATTCATAACTTTGGTTCACCACTGAGAGATGGATAGTGGGCTTGTAGTGATAGTTGTACGGGATTGGATTCCGTCATGACCCAAAGGAGTAGGTGACCAAGGTAGTGGGTATCGTATGCTTTACGCACTGAGCGAGAGATGTGAGGATGGTTGCTATGTTTGATTTGTTTGCCATCATTATGACATGCACAACCCCACCCCCATATTCTTTACACCATATGTTAGTGGCACCTTAGAGTATTGTACGGTATGTAGTGCTAACTCTTTGGTTGCAGGTCCAGGTTCAGGTATGATTGGATTATACCTGTTATTGTTTTGTTTTGTTGCTTATCGCTCACACCAGACTTTTGTCTGACCCAAAATTTTATGTCTCTTCTTATTACTCTGGGTGCTCACACGAGCAGACTAGAGACATGTTATCTGTTGATGCACGAGTAGCTGATCTGGAGGCGAGCATGAGGCTTCCACGTATGATATATATAGATATTCTCCCTGTGTCATTGGTGGTCACTACTTGGGCATTAGTAGTGTACCTCCCTTATCTTGCTTTTGCTTTTAGAGATAGTTTGAAAAGTTGTAATAATTAAATGATGTGGAACATAAGCTGTATTTGGATTTTCCGCTGCTATGATAGTTTGTTTTCAGCTTATGCACTGTCTCACCTGTTTTATGTCTAGCATGTTGTTATTATATTTTGTTCTATGCGCTGTGAGACATTCTACAGGTTCCTTGTTGATTCTTCGTCTTCTTTCTTTCCTTTTCTGACGACCTTCCCGTGCTAACTGGACATGTGTACAGCGCACTTGTGGAGTAAATGTCGGTTGGTGTGGGCCGTCACACTCCTATTTATAGCCTCCATGAGCCCACTAATGGGCCTCTCCAAATCAGCCCATTATGGCTTACCAAACCTGAACAACCAACTGTAAAACCTTAAAACAGCGATTCCTCCCAAACCGTTGAGCCAAATCTTTAATGTGACCACTCTACGGAAAGGGAATCATCATTTCCTTTCCAATGGCACAGGTCTCAACACCTGATTTGATCGATCCGAGTCAAAAGTTATGCCCTGTACAAGGCTGATAGGGGTAAAATGGCCATAAACGAAATTGATAAAAATTGCGGACATGTCTGACATCCCCATAACCGACATATTAAAATATGAGAATCGTCCTACCCTCAGAGAAAAAATATATTTTACGATCCGCCGATGCGTAGAATGGGGGCTATTACAGGTTGTTAATGGATACTTTCGGATACGGATAGTACTATATCTGCGGATATCGGATATCTGTATCCGCGGATATGGACAGATATCGGATAATTATCCTACCCACCAATGATCGATAAATCAAAAAAATATAAATGAAAATATTTAGTTCAAAATTGTGTAGTTAAAGCGCTCTGTGGATCCAATGTGGTGGAGGTGCAAAAAGTTGTAGCGGGGATAAAGCGAGGAAATAGCATGATATAGCAGATTAGTCTAAAATAGCATATAAAACGTGTATTTATGGCTTTTACAAATATATAAATGATAAATAAATGGAAAATTAACATTCATCTTAACTTTAAATAAAAGCATACGCAAATATATGTAAATAAATGCAAAATTTTATTTATTTTGATTAAATTTAATAGAATATTATAGTATTTATATTTTGAAAAATATATGTTAAAAAATTATATTCAAAAAAACCATTTTTAAAATGTATAAAGTTCATTTTTAAATTCATTTTTTTATAGAAGATATAGCGGAATATAGCTGAAATAATGGGATATATCAGGAATATCGGAATATAGCGAGGTTTAAAGTGAAAAGACAATTTTAGATATTGAAATAGCGTAACGGTAGAAATCCGCTACATGGTATAGCGGGGATATGACAGGATAATAGCGGGGAATTAACTGCACATGTTCAAAATAAATATTTTTCAATTCCATTGATCACAAAAGTATTAAAAATAAACATATATAATGAAACTAAATTGATTTGAGTAGCTAACATGCATTGTGCATATCATAAAAACCTTCAACTTGGTAAAGCAATAAATAAATCTCATTAACTGTACTAAAATACATATAATTTTGAGCATACTATTAAAAAAATCGAACAAATAATTTTCGGATGCGAATAACTTTGTACCCATATCGGCATCCGTTTTCTTGGATATCGGATATTTATCTACTTTTCGGATATGGATGTGGACGGATTTCGAATTTTTTGGGTATCCATTGACAGTCATAATCCCAGCTATAGCCCGTAAAGCTCTCCAGCCGCCACGCTACTTCAATTCAGCACTGGTGAACAGTAGATCTACTTTTAGCCCTGCTGCATCCGCTAAATCAATTCTTTTTAGCACCCGCTTTAGCAATATTAACATAAGGACATTTTCGATTGGTTATCTTTAAAAAAAAAAATCAAAGAAGTAAGTGTAAAAAACTAATTTTAAATCATAAATGTCTAATATAATGTAGAAATATACTATAATCATCAAATGCTGTTTATGTAACCATGATATTCTTTGTTTTTGTTATATAAAATTAATGAATGATATTTTCTTCTAACATATAATGTCAGAAGTGGAACGATAATGAATTAATTTTAAATATTTGGTTCGCATTTATTGAACCTTTTTGTTCCTCCGCTATATCCCCGTTATATTCTTGCTACACGTTTCTGCATCTCCACAACTATAGAGCCGCTGAGCGCTTTAACTGTCCAGGGTCGAAGAAGGACTTTTGTCACTTTATTGCCTCCATCCTCTACTTTTCTTTGACCATAATCACTAAAGAAGTTTTTCATGGATGTTCTACATTGTAGATCTATAAAACAAGTGCACTAGTGATTAATAACATATATCCAATGACAATACAATAGACGTAGACCATAGACATGTCAAGCCAAATCAGTTATTATCTCCTTTTACTTGTAGTTTTTTTATAAATCTCTCTTTGTTTCCTTTTTTGGGATGACATGTCATTTTTAGGCTTATCGTTTTAGTGTTTTCATGGAGAAAGAAAATTCTTGGGCAAAGATCAGGATATATATCAGCTACTATCTTATAATGATTTTAGAAATCCTCATTTAAACTTTAAAAATCAATAATTCAATAATCTACAACTCCGATTTTTAAAACAAATTATGTTGTACCTCAATTAAATTCAAATTAAAAAATTAATCTTTACAAAATATTGTTAAATTAGAAATTCATTAGTGAAATCATGTTAAATTCAAAATCATTAATCAAATTAATAAACTTTAGTTTAACGTTGTTATATTCAAATATTAAAATTCTCGATTTCATTCAATTATATATTTTAATTTCAAAATAATTTTTTAATTAAATAAATCAATTGATACCATTTGTCGATAAATTATCATATAACTCACAAAATCTCTCTTTTTTTTTTGCAATTCGAGTCAAATGTTAAATAATTTTTAAGACAAATTTCTATTAAAATTCCAATTATTCATTACTGAATTTAAAAAAAAAACAGTTTTATAAAACAATTTATTTTGACTAAGTGGAGTTTATTATTTAATTTTTTCTACCTATGCCAAGTGAATTATTTGTAATTTAAATACATGTATTTATTATTTCAACCCTTTTCAATGTCATAGGAATGTGCTCAATTATGTCTAATGCCAATGGGGGGTTTGCAACAATCATAATGGCAATTTATCAATATATATACAATAACCAATAGTTTATATACTGGTATAACATCATATGGTTAATATTAACTTCATACATGTACGTTCATACCAATACCAAATCACACACTACACATTCCCATCGTATCCATAAAATATAATAGGTTGAGATAAACTATAAAATTTTAGATGAAACAATGTTGGTTAGAAAGTATATTTTTGCGACTAAAAGTACACATCGACCTCAACATAATTTTAGAATAAGTAAAGACCGGACTTAATTGTTATTGGCAAATAATTTTAGTATTCAACATAATGATAAGATTCAACCAACACAGCTACCCACAGAATAAGGCCAGCAGATAAACTACATGCAACCAACGACAACCCGAACTTGAACTATAGGAAAACATACATATTTGGTGAGATACTTGACTAAATCAATTGATGCTTCACTTACCCAAGTATACAATACATTAAATAGCTACCATTTCATAATTTTAATTTATTAACTGACATGAAAATTTTAGCTAGTGAGCGTCTAAGCACACACCTCAACGACGACAAAGACGCTCTAAATTTGATGCACACATGCGTACATGACATGGACACAGACATGAACTATGCTACAATGACAAGGAACGATGTTGCGATGACTAACATTGAGCATTGTAGTTGGAGGGTCAGAGAATTTTAGATGATGCATGGTTTTAGGTCGGGTTTGGTAGTGGAGTGGTGCTCCAGCTCAGTTTGACGAGGCGAGCTTGTGCAAAGTGGGTTTCAGATCTGGTTTGAGGTTGTGGCATCGATCTAAGAGGGAGAAGGCAGACGGTTGGGCTGATGGGGCGAGAGAGGGGGCGGCTGATGGGTCGCAGACATCATGAGTGAAGGTAGGTTAAAGAAGGGTGCAACGTGGGTTTGCTTCATGTATTAAAAGGGAATATATATATAAGAAGTATTCTTCCAAATACTGCTCCTTAGATCTATTGTACTGAAGATAATTTCTTCATGAAATTTCAAAGTCGTCTCTGATCTAAATAATTCATCTCCATCTATGCAACACCGAACATCACGCTTACCTTTTGAACCCGATTCTGAAAGTCATTTCACTGAGAATCAAGTCTTCAATGGACCAAGGGTGATTGGAGAAACCCTTTTAATTGCAACATTCAAATCCAAAATTTCTATGTCCACTAACCGATTCTTTTTAATTTGGAATATTGTTTCGACTTAGATCTGGTTCCGAAAAGGTAATTCAATCTACTTACTCTGCGATTTGGAGTGATTATGAATTTTGATTACTCAGTTTTGGGTCTGCTTCAATTTTATGGAGATCCCAATTTAATCAAGATTTTGCGGTTTATTAGGAAAGCTTTTCGTAAACTATTTTATGCTTCTACCATGTAAAATGAACCAATTATTCTCATGCACGATCTTTCGTGCATTTCATTTTATGCCAACTGTTTTACTCATTAGAAGTAAAGTGAGCCACTTTTTTGGAATTGCAAGAATATGGTGTGGGATTGACGGGTGTTTTATAATTGTAATGGCTTGGTTCATGTGCATGTATAATGTTTTCCAGATTGCTCGAGGTTATGTACCCATCTTATGATCTTGAATAGCAATTTAGTAATGTTAAGATTTCTACAATTCTTTTTTGGAAAGCCTTACTTATCGATCATTGTTTCCTCACTATCCATTTCTCCTCGAGGCTTGTCCTTAAACATATTCCTTGGATTTTTACTGTTTAACTTCATGTTTGGATTGTTGAATTCTGCCTTCGTCCTGGTTGCTAATGTTAATGTGTCTGCCATCACATTAACCGGTGCCTACAATATAGAAGCTATGCTGACTTTACTAAGAATTTGGTGTTGTAGTACTAATTTTGAGGAGGAAGAAATCGAAGAAGAGAAGGAGAAGACATGGAATTGAGAAAGTTATGTAAATTATTCACTGCCTTTTCATTTCAGCTTCTTCATACATATATAGCGTTTGTCATAAATTGGTTATAACAACCTGACACATATCCTAACTATAGCCTTTCATTACCAACAACTTGTGCTAATAAAAGAAAATGATACCTAGCCGTAACCAACTTGCATGTGACTTTTCCATTGCATTACTTTCTCACTCTAAAATCTTTCAAGCAATTATTATTACCTTTTTATGAATATTGTTGTTGCACCCATTCAAATATATAGATGGCATCTTGACATCCTATTATGTTATGTGCTGGCTCAGACTTGCCATTAATCTGTATCATTATCGACCCCTTGAAAAAAACCTTATCCTCAAGGTCGGAAGTTGGCGACTGCGGTATTGGAGTAGTTGACCTTGGACTATGATTGAATTTAGCATTGCCATGTAACTGCACCACAAACAAGCATTCAAAATCAATGTAGCCACTCGGATCAAATATGAGGGGTTTACTTTCATCCTAATTTTGTGAGTAAGCAATAGTGGATAAAAGTTTAGCGAGGTGGAAATTGTTGCATGATTTACTGCTGCCAAGTTGTAGGCTGCTGATGGAAGAGGTAAGGACGGTTGACATGGGAATTTCGATGCATGTGGTTATGGAGGAAGAGGTCGTGGTGCCAGAAATGATGCTAGAAGGAAAATTTAAGGAGTTTTAAGGATAGTAATGGTGTCATACAACCACTAATGATGGTAGATAGTGGAGTAGGAGTAGAAGCTGATGGATCCATAATTGAAACATGAATGATATGCTCTGAAAAATGTCACTGTGAATTTATCTACATTCTGAAAGCATCTATAGATAAGGAAGCTTTCCTTTCGTAACAACGAGGGAGAAAATTGATTAACAAGTACATGAAGCAAATTGGGTTGTTCAGAAATATCAACACTTATAAATGCAAGCATGGAACCCAAAATCCTTGGCAGGTTGTTCAAATTCCAAACATACTTCTCATATGGATACTCCAAATTAGTATATGTTTTATCCAACAAAACTATAGAAACCCTACTCCTGGATTCTTCAGTGTCCAAGTCATAAACATAGAATACCTCAACCTCTTCATTTGGACACTCTGTAATCCTTCAACATTCAGATAAAGGCTTAATAGCAATGCCATTTAGAAGTAAGCCTTCACTATGGTGTTCCACTTTTCTTTCTACACAGGCTTGTATAACCATAGCTGTAAAGCAGTGAAACATGTTAAAGATGGATATTTCCTACACAAATCCAACTCTCCACTTCCTATATATTTTCTCCAAACACACAGAAGTGAACCTAAGAACAATTGATTGCATCATCAAACCAAAAGATTCCAATCTAACTTTAGAATGACAATTTTCTTTACCATTGATATCACATCTATATATTTCACTATCCTTATAATCAGTGTCGAATTGTATGCATTAAAACTACTCAATCCATACAAGGGGAGCAACAATAAGAATGATACCAATAGGTAGTGTTAAGTAGGAAAGGACATCAATTACATTCACCAGAAAACCTTCCTTTGGCCTAGAACTTAACTTTGTTCCACGAGGAGTAAGTGTAAAATGAATCTTTGTTGCTGATAATATAATGATAAATGTGTTGATGGTAAGACAAACAATGTTAATAAAGAACACATACTTGAGATTGGTAAAGTTTGCATCGCTTGCTTTTATGATAGAGAATGGCATAATTTTGCACCGGCCATTATAAGATCCAATCGTAAGATCCAGAATGTTTCCCAGTGTAGAAAGTGAAAAAATATGCTTTAGCAACATTATGTTTAGGCCGTGTATGAAGGAATGCTATCACATTAAATGAATCACCACCTAGAACAAATATGGACACAACTTTTTCAAAACTGGAAAAAAATCCTTCCATTTTATCAAGCATTGGAGCAAACAAGACATGGTTATATGTTCCAAGCATTACTTCATACAATTTATGAACATAATTGTTCAAGGTCAAAATCCAGGTATGTTGCTATACATGATATATTCCACCTAGATCGAATATGACATCTTTACTTTCAGTTGTTTTTATCTTGCATTCAACCCGATCCATCAACAATTGTTGACAACAATTTCTTACCACAAGACTTCTTCCATATTGAAATTTTAAACCCATCAAAAATGATTTGTAATTATTACTACATAATCCATTGTTTTCCATCATTTTTCCATTCTCAGCTATTACTGGTATTGTTGTATGGTCATGGAAGAATGTGGACAGCTGCGTCAATTTCTGATCTATAGCATGTTTAACAACATAAGGCAAAATATCTTAGCTCTTGAGCTACTTTGGGACTGTTGGTGCATGATTCTCCATGGATTGTTGCTCGATACTTGGATCTTCGTCGGGAAGCACAAAAACAATTCTCTTAACAAGATAGCAATGGTTAGGGGTGTTTATGTTGTTGCAGCTAAGGCCAATAACTCTAAATCATCTGTAGCATAATTGACTTCATGAGGCTTCAACTGTCTATTGGCACTCACAACAACTTTTCCATTCTTCATCAGGACAATACCAAGTCCATTTCTATAAGTATCGAAACGTTAAGCCTTCACTACGATTCCAAATGGTGTGAACATGATGAGGTCAGGTTTGCTTTAATTAATCGAACTCTTCTTGACACTTGTCATTCCAAATGATGGCATTCTTTCGAGTCAAATTATGAGGGGAGAAGTGATGCGAGAGAAATGTTCACTAAATCTTCGGCAATAACTAGTGAGGCCAAAGGAACTTCGAACGTGAATGAGTTTTTAGGAATTTCTCAAGCCTGAAGATTAAGAAAAAAGGTATGAATCAATTAAAGATTTTAATAGTCAAATGGAAAGAATAAATAAGAACTTACATTAATCGCAACGATCTTAGTGAGGGTCCATAAAGTACCACTCTTAGAAACCACATGACCAAGAAGTTGGTGTAACGACCCGCATTTTTCAGCGATATAAATAATTTATTTAATCATTTAAATAATGGTTTGGTTATTTAAAATGACCAGAATTGAATAATGTTGAATATTTGATTAATAAATAATATAATAATATATTTAATTTCTTAAATAGTCAAAAATAGTGGAATTCACAATATGGTGTGAATTGGATCATCGGTGATATTTAATTCAGTTTAGAATTGAATTAGAATAACGAATATATTATTTGAACGACATTTTGAATGTATAATTATAATATAATTAAAATCGAGCTCGAAATGGCATGGCAGTTCGCTATTTGGCGATTGAACTTCAACTGAATGTACAGAGTCCACTTTAAATCGGATTTCTGTGAAACAAGAAATGTTAGGGGCTGGTGAAGTATATTTTTCTAGTGAAAGAGAAAAATTGAGACTTCGTCGTGTAGATTTTTAGTTATGTCCAAATCAAATTTAGAAAAGTCGCTATAGAATTCCTTTATAATTTATATCGATTTATTTATATTTTAAAATGGATTTTTAAATATAAATCGAATATCAATGTAACACTGGATATGAAATATCGAGTTATAAATCCCAGTGTAGTAGTATGATATTCTGTTGTGAACATATACGATAATATTTTTTTTAATATTAAATTTAAATGTTTTTAAATATATTTATATATTTAAATGTTTTTAAATATATTTATATATTTAAATGATTTATTTACAGCTTTAAAAATAGCCAGTTTTGCAAACGACCTTAGAATTCGACGAAACTAATTTTGTTGGATCCGCAACATCAAATTATTGTTAGATTCCAAGTTCCGTGATTTTTGGGGTTACTGTGTGGCCGTACGGATTTTTAAAGTGAAAAACAGTTAGTATTTCAATCGTTAAAAATACCTGTGTGAGCATACGAGGTCGGAATTCGATGAAACCAGTTTCGTTGGGTCCGCAATGTCGAACTGTAGCTGCATGTCCAGTTTCGTGATTTTTGGGTATCGTATGTGATCACAGGAATTTTAGAGGACGAATACAAACAGCGATGGCTTAAAAAGAAACAAAATAATCGATAAAAAAATATTAAAACTCTCCTATAAATAATCCTAACTTATTCTAACCCTAGCTTTCATTTTCCTTTGGTCAATCTATTTCCGCTGCCACAAATTGGGTTCCAGGAAACCATTTCGTGAGTTCCAAAAATCCATAAGAATTCAATAAAATTTCCTTAAATCATTTTAGAAGTGTATTAGTGATCCTTGTGGTTTATCTTCATTTCTGTATGAATATTATTGAGTTCGACATCTTTTTTTTTTCTATGTTGGGATCTATACCGCGGAAACCTAAGGTTCCTATTTTGGGGATCTTCGATGCATCGATGTTCGATTGGGGATTCTATTGGTGATTATAGCATTCAGGAGTATTGTTTTTGAGAATTTGGAGGAAATTGATCTAATAGAAGTCGCGTTCTTCACTGTACGCGAACGGTTGAAGCTCCACGTAGCAACGAGTTGTGGTGATTGAGTTATACATTGTGAATATGGTTTGAAAGACAATCGAAAGAGAAGATTTATGGTGATTTTCTTGTGATTTATAGTGGAAGAGGGATGGAGTGGTGGTTGAAGACATGAGGCCGTGGGTTGTTCGGGAGTGTGTACCTGGAGCTGATAATTGAGGAAGAAGGGTTTAGAAAGAGTTGTTAAGATTAAGGGATTAGTTAATTAAAAAGTAGTATTTTTGGTTGTGATTTCTTATGGAGTATGAAAGGGAAATGGTGCGTGAAGAAGATTGAAATTTCCTGGAGCTCGCGTATGAGTTTGTGGAAGGAGGTGATACTGTGTTAAACGGGTTTGGGGATTCAGGTCATGGGCCGATGTGAATAGAAGGGTAAGGCCCACTATAAATAGATAATTTAAGTTTTAGTTATATAAAACCGTATAATGTGTAAAATCAATAACTCTCCCATATCTGATCAGAATTGGACAAAACAAGATCCGTTGAGATCGTACGGACGGGAGCAACCCAATGGAACTGACTGAGAGTGAATCCGAGCTCGTTACAATTTATAGCAAGATAAATTGTCCATCTGAATCAACAGACGCAAATCGTTATTTAACGGTTTACGTGAAATGTGAGTAAACTCATTAACTCTTCTAAGTTATTTTTTTCTGAAGTATTTTTAGAAATGATAAATGATGGTTGTTTGCTGTGTGTTGGCTATTTGGTTGAACTGCTAGTCAGTTGATTGAAAATATAGATAACAATATAAATATAAATCGTTAATCAAATATTTATTCTGTTTAGCAAAATATTTCATAGTGAAATGAAATTGATGTTAATGTTATTGTTTAACATCTGTGGATGCAGGGAAACAGGTTGGAGGGACCCAACTGGGTTCCTCAACATTTATTTTACTGTTTTTCATATTTTATGTTATATGATGTGATATGAAATCGGTTGTTGATTTTGTATGGTTGAATGATACCGATCATTGTTATATGGTATGTCCATAAGGAATACTGGAATGTTAAAAAGGAAATTTTCAATGTTATATTGAAAAAGAAATATTTGTAAAATCAAAAGGTTTTATAAAAGAAAATATTTATTTAGAAAATAAATAGATTAAAAAGGAATATTTATTTGTTAAGCAAATAGATAGAATTGAAAAAGAAATATTTGTAAACTATCTACAAATATAATTGAAAAGGAATATTTATTTGAAAAACAAATAGAATAGAAAGGGGAATTATGTGTAAAGGGAATAGTTTGATTACAAAAGGAATTACTTATAAAATCAATAGATTTTATAAACAGAAAATATTTTATAGAATAAATAGAATTATCAAAAGGGGAATTATTTGGTAAATAAACTGATTTTAAAAGGAAATACTTGAAAAAGTGACTAGAACTGTATAAAAGGAGAATTTTACATTTGAAAGGTTTAGACCCATGATTCGCACATGGGTACAACACGATATGGATTTAAAGCAAAGATTTTAAATGGAATCTATTCTGACCGATAGATTGAGAGAATAAATTTATAAATAATATTTTATAAATTAAATAAGATGTTTCATTGTATAAATAGGATATATAAGTCAGGACTTATATAGAGAAGTAAGAATCGATTTCAACATCGATATTTAAACTGAATAAATGTTGAGTGAATCAAAGGAGTTAATCAGTTAGAGTTAATTAGATAGAGTTAATAGAATTAGAATTAATTGAATATTAGTTATTCAATTAGAGTTGATCGAATATAGTTATTTGAGATAGAGTTAGTCAAACATAGTTAATTAGGACGTGTTGCCATTTCGTACGACTGCTAGCGTAATTCGCAGGGCTGCAGATAGCCTACGGCGGTCGGAAATTTCCTGAGGGACTCAGGCGTAACCATTGCGATCGCTGCGATCTAGAGTCAAGCGAATGGTGTTATACTGAATATTAGCCATTCGAAATAAAGTTAAAACAGACATAGTTATTCGAATATAAATTAATCGAATATTAGTTACCAGATAGGAGTTAAATCAGTAGAGTAAATAATTGAGTTAATCAAGTAAGTTAATCAAGTTGAGTTAATCGAGTTGAGTTGGTCAAAATGAGTTGATTCAAAGGAGTTAATCGAATGTAAATCATTCGAAGAGAATTAATTGAATATAAATCATTCGAGGAGAATTAATCGAATGTAAAACATTCGAAGGGAGATTATCGAATACAGCTATTCGAAGAAAGAGTTATCAAATGTTGTTTATTCGAAAGAGAGTTATCGAATAGTGATTATTCGAGAGTGAATTATACATTGGAATTCGACTATATCGAATTAAGGAAAGTGATATTTACTTTCCGTTTCAAATTAAGTTTTTACTTGTTTGTTAATAAATTAGTTGTTTGTTTAATTATCCAAATTAATAAAGGAAAGTATATTTAAGTTAATATATATATGTGTATATATATATATATATTCGAAAGCATGAAATTATAATACTAGCATTATAATCAAATGATTCTTGAAGTGGATTTACAAATAGAATCCGAGAGTTTGCGTAAGGAAGTTTGTTGAAGGGTTATTGTAACGACCCGTGTTTTTGGCCGTCAAAGATTTAATTTAATTTATTTATTTTAAATATTATATTTGGAAATATAATGGAATTTCATATTTAATTCGTTATTTAAACGAAGTTCGAACGTTATATATTTATATAATTATAAATCGAGCTTGAAAATGGCGTGCAGTTCGTAAATTCGAGTTTTGAACTTAAATTGGATATACAGAGTCCGACATAAGTCGGATTTCTGTGAAACAAGACACGTTGGAACCAGATTGACGATAATTTTCATATGAAAGAGAAAAATCCAGATTTCGTGTTATATTTTGATAGTTATGGCCAAAACAAAATTTGAAATAGTCGCTATAGAAATCGTTATTTAATTATAAGCCTTTAAAATAGCCGTTTTGCAAACGGACTCAAATTTCGACGAAATCAGTTTCATGGGGACCGTATCACTAAATTATTGTCAGAAAGTCAAACGGCGTGGCAAACAAAAGTCGTATGTGACCACAGCAACCGTAAATGCCCGTTCAAATTCTCTAACGCGTATTTAATTAAATAAAAGGAGTATTTGAGTGTAACTTGAGTAGACGATCGAATTAGGCCACGAAACCAGTCCCGTTGAGTTCGTATCGTCGATTAGAGTCAGAATAGCTATATAGTTTGTTGTTTTTAGAGACCGGAAAATTTGACGTTAAAAAGGGTATTGCGGTACGCGGTAAAAATAGCCTACCGGGGAAACAGTCTCAGAATGCGACGAAACTAGTGCCGTTGGGTTCGTATCAACAAATTATTGTAGGATTTCAAGGTTTCAAGGTGATCAGGTTTATATGGTGACCATGGAAAAATTAAATGCGTGTTTATTTCTGGTTTTATAAAGGAAATTTTTCCATACGACCTCGGAATTCGACGAAACTTGTCCCATTGGATCCGGAATATCTTTTTAAACTAAGAATAGACTTCTTATCAGTAAACAGAAATCGATTATTATTAGTTTACATGTTACTTCATGGCGAATTGTCTTTAAAAATAAATTTAATATTAAAACCAATTTCCCCCATATTATATATATACACGTATACCCTAATTATCTCATCCTTTCCTACCGCCTACGTACTTCATCCTACCCTAGTACAAAGACTGCCCCTAAATATCCATACACACTAACACTAAAGCATGCCCTACGTTCTGAAATGAAGTGATAACTCATGCCGTACTGATGTAATGACAACACAATGCCTACGCCGTACGTTATTTTCCCATCAGCTTCGCACAACCCAAAGCAATCCATCGAGAACGAAAACACACTGCTACCCTATCCATGATAATTTCTCGTCTTGTATCCTCAAGTAACAGGCTAGTTGAAAAGAGAAAATGAAAAGAAAATATCCTAAATCTTATCCCCGTACACTATTCTGCTGCCGACCACATACTGAAATGAAAGCTCTGCATCCCTCCCTCCTCTAAAAAGCAGATGCTACGATGGTAGGAAAGACGTCGAACTTATCTTCCCCTCCTTCATTATATAAATACACGAACCTTATTCACGTTCCTCTCAGGCATTTCAAAACAGAACAAAAAGAACAATATATATAAAAGGGCGCCTTGTTTATATTCATTGCGGAAGAGGTGCTGTCTGGGCACGGTCGCGTTTCATTGCATAGCAGTGGATAGAGAAATAGTAGCAAGGGGTCAATACTGTGTTGAGAGACGGAGGATCGAAGGTTGGGGAAGCTTCATTTGTGAACAGAAGATGCGAGTGGGTGGAAGCGAAGTAGGAAATGGCGTATGGATTGAATTTATGGAGAAAAGTAAATGGGGAAAGGGGTGTTAACAGAAAGTGAAGGGGAATATATGTTAGTGAAGGGGATGGATCCTTGGAAGGAAACGTATCATCTGGGAACCCAAAAAGGACAAGAGCGTGGGAACTGGGAACAAACCCGGGCACAAATTGATCAAAACGTGATGAGGAGCCAAAGATGTAGAGTGGCATTCGAAAGCAACAGAAACACATTGATCGGCCCACCTTTATAAACAACTGGACGCTTGGAGATGCATTACGATCAGGATGATAAACACTACGTCATGGGATTAATCTAGACAGGATTGGAAGCAACAACATTTTTCAGTAAAATTAAACAACCGTTTGATTTTATTGAAACCGCACCGTTCAACGAAACAAATCAAGGTGAGTTAAACTCACTCAGTTCCCATTTATATTTTATATAAATTGGGTATTTTTATTTTGTGTACTTTGCTTGCCAATGGTTGACTGCTTTGCTAGTTATACATTTAAATGTTGATTTGACTGATGAAATTAAACCGTGTTTAATTTCAGTGAAACACCAAATCGTTATTTTAACGATTGGATCCAACGGAGGTAACTCACCCTGTTGGTCACGTTTATTTATAAACGTGTTTAATTGTTTGAATTGTTCTGTTATTTGGTTGATGTTAAATGGTTGTTAATTATCATCAGTTAACTGTGGTTGATTTGGTTGTTATTTATTTACTGAATATTCAACCTCTGTTTGGTTTAAACCAGTGGGCGATGTTGGATAAGTGTTTGGCAGAAAATGGCCTATAAAATCAATCGGGTTATAAATATTTATTCACAGTCAGGTGAATCGATAGAGTTGGGGTTATAAAATTTGTTTTATAACCAAAGTTAGATTTTGAGTTATATTAATTTGAATAAAAGTTGTTAAAGAGAAATAAATAAATATTTTAATTATTTAACACTTTGATTTATTATTAAGTTATTTCATATAGTTAATTCTGATATTAATCAGATGTATAAGTACGTGGATAAGTAATCGAATGGTTTGACTTTGGAAATTGTGGCGTAAGGAATACAATTAAGGGAATTTTATTTAAATAAATTATATTTTCAATTAATTTAAAGGAGAATTGGTTGGAATCGGTTAATGGAATAACCGCGTTATAAGTGAATGTAATCGACAGTCTTGAATTGAAGTTGATTATCAAATTTATAGGTTTTGATAGTTAAATGAAGTTGTTTAAATTTTAAAATAAGGTTTTTAAAGGGATTTACCACTAATGAAATTAAGGTTGGAAATAAATTATTAATTGATTTAATAATAAATTTAGGGAATTACTTTTGAACGAAAATGACTGTTTAAAAATAATAAAAGAGAAATTGATATCAAGTGAAAGGGGAGATTTTAAATAAGATTTCCGAAGGAGGAAATGGTCAAACAAAATTGAAAGGAGTTTGGAAATAAGTGAATTTGGGCAAAGGAGCAGGTAGTAGGGTTGTATAATCAAACCCAAGCTAGAATGGAAAGTGTTTTGAGAATTGAAATGGCATAGTGGATTTTGATTACAACTGATACTTATCTGAGGATAAGAACGTTGTTTGATCAAGGTTTGAGAGGTAATTAGAATGCCCCAACTTGAACAACATCGGGATTATCTGAAAATGGTATTAGTTGGTAATCGTAAGAGATGTTAGTAAATATGTTTTGATAATATAAACAGCGATTTTAGCGCTGTTGTTATAATATATGTTTTGTAAATCTAATATAGCGATTGTAGCGCTTTTGCTATAGTAAATGGGTTGTAACCCTAAACAGCGATTATAGCGCTGTTGTTTTGAAAATCTAAATAGTAATTATAACGCTATTGTTATAACATATATGCTATAAATTTCTTTGTTAAAACTAATGGATTTCCGAATCTAAAAGATGATTTGACGAAAGAATTAAGTGGGAAATTGAATATAGCTATTCGAGATAGAATTAGCCAAACATAATTATTCGGCTAAGTTGACATTTCGTATGACTGCTAGTGTAATTCGCAGGGCTGCAGATAGCCTACGGCGGTCGGATGTTTCCTGAGGGAATCAGGCGTAACCATTGTGATCGCTGCGATCTAGGGTCAAGCGAATGGATTTAAGTCGAGTATTAGTTAATCAATTTGAGTTAATCCATTTGAGTTAAATCGAATTAGAAGTATTCAAATATCGTATTTTTGAATACTAAAAGAGTTAGAAGTTTTAATTTAACAAAAGTAAATCAGTTTAATTAAAGGCCAAGTGATGCTGAATACTGAACCAGTGAACTCGTTGGAGTGTCATGTTTGAAAGCACTGAGTATTTTGATAGTTAAAACACCGACTATCAAATAGGTCCAATGCGATTGTTGGTACGGAAAGTCCGGGATCGAATTTATATTCGAAAACCATTCCGACCAACAAATACGTGAAGATATCAGAAGATGATCGAGATGGGGAATTGAAGACCGTGGATTTTCATAAACGGAAGAACCACTAATATTCTCTGCCTGGCAAGTAGAGATGAGTTGTGATTCTGTCGTGGTTGGAATCTACGGGTTGCAAGGACTTCTCGCTACTGATCCATGGGGTGATTCCTATATTGGATGCGGTAGGAAAGTGCCTTCGGTTCATCCTATTCCTGGATGATTTGTATGGACGGATGTCTGACAGAGTATTTCCAAAGGATCGCGTACGTTGATTTCTTCAAACGTGCTATAGTTGTTGGCGGGGAATCGCCGTTCTCTTAGCTTACTGCTAGAGTATTTTTGGGGTCGTCAATTAGTGATATCTGACGGATCTGACAATGTGGCATTCAAAGTGAATGATGACCAGGTGTTCGAAGGTAAATCTAAACCTCAAGCCTCATCAACCGGGAAATGACAAAAATCGGGCAGGCAGCATGGCTATGTGGGTCGCTCCCATTAGGGTGTATAATCACCTATCTAGAGGAAATCCTATTTGCTTCTTTAATCTATGTTTCGATGCTGTCCCTTGTCGGGAGACGGTTGCTGATCCCAACCGTCGGTGATATACGTTCGATACACTCAAGCGAAATGAGTGGTCGGTCATGTGAGGGCCGGGTTGCAAGACGTTCTTGTTGAACCCAGTGTATTCGTCTCTAGAGATACACTATCGGCAGGTGGTCCCATACCTTGTCAAGGTCGGAATCCAATTTCCAATAAGCGCCTGCGGTTTTGATTGTATACTATATATGTGGAGCGTGAGATGCAAGCGTTCCACTAGATTCTATTTACTTGTATTTAGACATTATTATAATATCAGACAAGATATTGGTTTCAAAACTGTTTTGGGTTATCGTAAGGTAAAAACCGTCCGTGTTTATGTGTGGATTTGGTCTTACAATTATCCTTTTCTTTTGAAAAGGTTTTGAACTTTAAAATCATGATTGGATGATTTACTTTATACTGTGCGAGTTTATCTCACTCTGGTTCACCAGACTGACCCGGTGTTTTGTAAATGCTTGGGTTAGCCCGGAGTGTACAGGTTCAGGTTATCGACTGCTGAGAAGAGACGAGCTGGAAGAGTCCAGACGTATGATATTACTATTCCGCTGTGTGTTATATGAGGACAGATTAGTATCACTGTCCAGATGTGTACTCTGATATTGTAAGTATTTCAAAAGCTTTCAATAAAGGTTATTCTGTATTATATTTTGTTCCGCTGCGATGTGAGACTCTGTGTGGTGTTTCTTCTTCTTCTTGTATTCAATATTTCTACCTTATCTATTCTCACCCTCTAACTTCTTTCTATTAATGATCTGGAATGTTCGATGTCTGAATGGTCAACACGGTAGTTTGATGTTGATTTTCGGAGTCGAAAATTCCGGTTCGTTACAGTTATAAGATGAACTTTGTCTATTTCGAGGTTAGAAATGTTGTTCAGTTAAGGTCTGAGAGGTAATTATACCCCAACTTGATTGACTTCGTTTTTAACTACGGAATGGGTAAGGTTCGATAGTGAAGATGGATTAAGTGAATTTAGTTAATGAGTGAAATGGTTTGAATTGGCTTAGTAATGTGTTATTTAAACATCGATTTAAATCAAATGACGAAGTTTGGGAACGTTTTCCGAATAAGGATCAGAAATATTTCCAATATAGGAAATAAGAAATGGAAGTAAATATGGTGATGTTTTCCAAATGATTTATAAAGTATGTTTTTCCCAAATTTAGAAATTAATAATTTACGAATATATAGAAAGGGAAAATGGATAAATTAATGATAATTTAATTAAAAGGAATAAACCTTTGAATGATGATTGACCGATAGAATTTCCATCTGGAAATGATATCGTTGTTTGCACACCTATTTTTCTTTGATAGTTAAATCACCGACTATCGAAGTTTTGAACATTTTTCCGTCGTCAATACGGAGAGACCGGGATCAGGTATATTATTTGAAAACCACTCTGTATGGACATTAGCATTGCGATCAAATATGATGGAGATAATGAAGACGGAGTTATGCAAGGGCTATCCTATTTACAGAGTAGTGCCTTCGGTTTGTCCAGTCCCAGGACAAACGCGAATGGAAGAATGTCTGACAAAGTATATCTAACAGATCGCGTAAGTTGATCTCTTCAAACGTATTTACGTTTGGTGGCAGAGAGATTCGATTCTCTTAGCTTTATACCTGTGGTATTTTTGAGGAAATCAATTTGTGATTTGACAGGTATGACGATGTGGCATTCAAAGTAAATGAATGTATGATCTGTTAAAAGATACGTTATAACCTCAAGCCTCATCAACCGGGAAATGACAGAAATTGGGCAGGTAGCATGGCTACGTGGGTCGCTCCCATTAGGGTGTATATCACCTATCTAGAGAAAGTCCATTTCATTCTTTCATCTATTATCTATGCTGTCCCTTTTCGAGAAGACGGTGTGTAGCTCTCAACCGTTGGTGATATACATTTGATACACTCAAGCGAAATGAGTGGTCGGTCATGTGTGGGCCGGGTTGCAAGACGTTCTTGTTGAACCCAGTGTATTCATCTCTAGAGATACACTATCGGCAGGTGGTCCCATACCTTGTCATAGTTGGAATCCAATCTCCAATAAGCGCCCGCGGTTTTGTTTGTATACTATATATGTGGAACATGAGATGCAAGCGTTCTGCTGGATTCTAATTGCTTGTGATTAGACATTATTATAATATCAGAGAAGTAGTGATTTTCCAAAAGTGTTTTTGGTTATCGTAAGGTAAAAACCGTCCGTGTTTATGTGTGGATTGGTCTTACGATTATCTTTTCGTTTGAAAAGGATTTTGGAAAGTTAAACCAAATGATTTGAGTTTACTCACACCAGTCCCATGACTGACCTAGAGTTTATTTTGTTTTGTTTTCCCCTAAACTCTTGGGTGCCCAAATTTGTACTGGCAGTAAAGTAGTTCAGGTTTTTACAGATATACGTGGAGGAGCTTGAAGCAGGAGGATTCAGGATTATATAGCTATTGTTATTTCCGCTGGGTGTAAGCATTGTACTCTGATAATGTTATTGTATACTGTTTTATTTCAAAGTTATGTTATTATATATTTTATTCGTTCCGCTGTGAGATTCGTGTTTACTCTGATTGTGTTCTTATTCTTCTATTCTAATTTTCTGTCTTATCTATTCTCATACTCTAACTTCTTTCTATTAATGATCTGGAATGTTCGATGCTTGAATAATTAACATGGGTTTTATGTTGATTTTCTGGGTCGAAAATCCCAGTTCATTACAGTGGTATCAGAGTTGAAGGTTAAGTGATTACCTTGGCTCTGTGGCGTGACTCAGTAGAGATGGGGTTAGTAATACCCTAGATTGAGTTGAGTGTATATATACATGTGAACGTATTTGTAGATTGAATAAAGATGATTTTATATTGTGGAGATTTATTGGTGGAGTAGTTTGTGAATTTTGGTCGATCAGTGTGATCCATTGTATCGGTAGGAGTTTCTAAACACTCGAATACGATGAACCGACAAAGTATGTTTTAAAAGAGGGTAAATGAGATAATTTTACCCAAAGTATATTTCAATATAAAGAAATATTTATATTTGAATGATTATAGTATATTGGATGTGTTGGTTGATTATAATGAAAATGATTATATTAATAACTAATTTGAGTTCGTATAATATAAAAGCAGATTAATTAAATCTAAATTAAATCAGAATTGGAAGTAAAATTCTAGAAAACTGGAAAAAGTCTTTGTAAGTGGATTTGAGTTAAGTATAAGAAATTTTAAGATCCTGGGAGATTTTAATTTGTTTACAAGCATCGTGAATGATATTTTGAAAAAGATTTCAAAATGAAATTGTTTAAAAATGGTTTTAGAGTGATATAGTATTAAACTCACTTTGATAACTAGAAAATAACTCTAATGATGCTGGCCACATCATCAGTGTTCATTTCCGAGTCCTAAGTGACGGATTACTACCAAGATTTTGTGTTGAATTGTTTTGAGGAAAACAAGTTATTTTGAATCTCGAAAGGGAAATATTTGATTTTTTTGTGAAAAGCAAAGTTATTTATAACTCATAGGAAAAGATCGTCTAAATTAAAAACAAATTTAAAGAAATTTGGCGAAAGAAAACTGGAATTGAATTAAAACCAGTAAGCGAATATTTAATTGAAATAGAATGATATCGAATAAAGTTGGATTTGTGAGTATGAATTTGTTTAAGTATATTGGACGGGTAAGTAAGAGTTAAAATTGGTAATGGAATTTGAGATTTAGAATAAGATTTGGTTTGAAAATAGGATGATTGGATTTGAGAATAGATAATTGGAGATTGATTTGGATGACATTGGTATATGCTGAATTGGTAGCAGAATAAAAGGATTTAATGATATGCCCAACAAAAAGGTACACGTTTATTTTTATGGATTTGGTGATTTATGGCCGATTTGGCAAGCCGCTAGGCTATTTGATTTTCTTTTGGATTGGAAAGGGCCTAGAGAGGTGAGTTGGGGTTTGAACTATTGACCAGTACAAGGGAGGTGCTGGCGAAATTTTTCGAAAATTTCGGGTGTTAGAAAATTTTCAGGATTTTAGAAAATTATTATTGATAAGAATTAATTAATATTTTAATTAAAATTAAATTTGTTTAGTTAAAACTGAAGCTAAGAATTAAACAAATAATTTTTAATCAGTTCGTAGGGTTTATTATCTACCTTAGCAATTTCGAGGACGAAATTATTTTAAGGGGGGAAGAATGTAACGACCCGCATTTTTCAGCGATATAAATAATTTATTTAATCATTTAAATAATGGTTTGGTTATTTAAAATGACCAAAATTGAATAATGTTGAATATTTAATTAATAAATAATATAATAATATATTTAATTTCTGAAATAGTCAGAAATAGTGGAATTCACAATATGTTGTGAATTGGATCATCGGTGATATTTAATTCAGTTTAAAATTGAATTAGAATAACGAATATATTATTTGAACGGCAGTTTGAACATATAATTATAATATAATTAAAATCGAGCTCGAAATGGCATGGCAGTTCGCTATTTGGCGATTTGAACTTCAACTGAATGTACAAGGTCCATTTTAAATCGAATTTCTGTGAAACAAGAAACGCTAGGGGCTGGTGAAGTATATTTTTCTAGTGGAAGAGAAAAATCGAGATTTCATCGTGTAGATTTTTAGTTATGCCCAAATCAAATTTATAAAAGTCGCTATGGAACTCCTTTATAATTTATATCGATTTATTTATATTTTAAAATGGATTTTTAAATATAAATCGAATATCAATGTAACACTGGATTTGAAATATCGAGTTATAAATTCCAGTGTAGTAGTATGATATTCTGTTGTGAATATATACGATAATATATATATTCTTAATATTAAATTTAAATGTTTTTAAATATATTTATATATTTAAATGGGTTATTTAGAGCTTTAAAAATAGCCAGTTTTGCAAACGACCTTAGAATTCAACGAAACTAATTTTGTTGGATCCGCAACATCAAATTATTGTTAGATTCCATGTTCCGTGATTTTCGGGGTCACTGTGTGGTCGTACAGATTTTTAGAGTGAAAAGCAATCAGTATTTCGATGGTTAAAAATACGTTGTGTGAGCATATGTGGTCGGAATTCGACGAAACCAGTTTCATTGGGTCCGCAATGTCGAACTGTAGCTGAATGTCTAGTTTCGTGATTTTTGGGTATCGTATGTGATCACAGGAATTTTAGAGGACGAATACAAACAAGCGATGGCTTAAAAAGAAATAAAATAATCGATAAAAAATATTAAAACTCTCCTATAAATAATCCTAACTTATTCTAACCCTAGCTTTCATTTTCGTTTGGTCAATCTCTTTCCACCGCCACAAATTGGGTTCTAGGAAACCATTTCATGAGTTCCAAAATTCCATAAGAATTCAATAAAATTTCCTTAATTCATTTTAGAAGTGTATTAGTGATCCTTGTGGGTTTATCTTCATTTCTATATGAGTATTATTGAGTTCAACGTCTTTTTTTCTATGCTGGGATCTATACCGCGGAAACCTAGTGTTCCTATTTTGGGGATCTTCGATGCATCGATGTTCGATTGGGGATTCTATTGGTGATTATAACATTCAGGAGTATTGTTTGTGAGAATTTGGGGGAAATCGATCTAATAGAAGTCGCGTTCTTCACTGTACGCGAACGGTTGGAGCCCCAGGTAGCGACGAGTAGTGGTGATCGTGAATATGGTTTGAAAGACAATCGAAAGAGAAGTTTTATGCTGATTTTTTTGTGATTTATAGTGGAAGAGGGATGGAGTGGTGGTTGAAGACATGAGGCCGTGGGTTGTTCAGGAGTGTGTACCTGGAGCTGATAATTGAGGAAGAAGGTTTAGAAGATTTGTTAAGATTAAGGGATTAGTTAATTAAAAAGTGGTATTTTTGGTTGTGATTTCTTATGGAGTATGAAAGGGAAATGGTGCGTGAAGAAGATTGAAATTTCCTGGAGCTCACGTCTGAGTTTGTGGAAGGAGGTGGTACTGTGTTAAACGGGATTGGGGATTAAGGTCATGGGCCGATGTGAATAGAAGGGTAAGGCCCACTATAAATAGATAATTTAAGTTTTAGTTATATAAAACCGTATAACGTGTAAAATCAATAACTCTCCCATATGTGATCAGAATTGGACAAAACAAGATCCGTTGAGATCGTACGGACGGGAGCAACCCAATGGAACTGACTGAGAGTGAATTCGAGCTCGTTACAATTTATAGCAAGATAAATTGTCCATCTGAATCAACAGACGCAAATCGTTATTTAACGGTTAACGCGAAATGTGAGTAAACTCACTAACTCATCTCAGTTATATTTTTCTATATTTTTAGAAATGATAAATGATGGTTATTTGCTGTGTGTTGGCTGTTTGGTTGAACTGCTAGTCAGTTGATTGAAAATATAGATAACGATATAAATATAAATCGTTAATCAAATATTTATTCTGTTTAGCAGAATATTTCATAGTGAAATGAAATTGATGTTAATGTTATTGTTTAACATATGTGGATGCAGGGAAACAGGTTGGAGGGACCCAACTGCGTTCCTCAGCATTTATTTTACTGTTTTTCATATTTTATTTTATATGATGTGATATTAAAATTTGTTGTTGATTTTGTCTGGTTGAATGATACCGATCATTGTTATATGGTATGTTAAATACCATAAGGAATACTGGAATGTTAAAAAGGAAATTTTCAATGTTATATTGAAAAAGAAATATTTATAAAATCAAAAGGTTTTATAAAAAGAAAATATTTATTTAGAAAATAAATAGATTAAAAAGGAATATTTATTTGTTAAGCAAATAGATAGAATTGAAAAAGAAATATTTGTAAACTATCTACAAATAGAATTGAAAAGGAATATTTATTTGAAAAACAAATAGAATAGAAAGGGGAATTATGTGTAAAGGGAATAGTTAGATTACAAAAGGAATTACTTATAAATCAATAGATTTTATAAACAGAAAATATTTTATAGAATAAATAGAATTATCAAAAGGGGAATTATTTGGTAAATAAACTGATTTTAAAAGGAAATACTTGAAAAAGCGACTAGAACTGTATAAAAAGAGAATTTTACATTTGAAAGGTTTAGACCCGTGCTTCGCACACGGGTACAACACGATATGGATTTAAAGCAAAGATTTTAAATGGAATCTATTCTGACCGATAGACTGAGAAAATAAATTTATAAATAATATTTTATAAATTAAATAAGATGTTTATCATTGTATAAATAGGATATATAAGTCATGACTTATATAGAGAAGTAAGAATCGATTTCAACATCGATATTTAAACTGAATAAACGTTGAGTGAATCAAAGGAGTTAATCAGCTAGAGTTAATTAGATAGAATTAATAGAATTAGAATTAATTGAATATTAGTTATTCAATTAGAGTTGATCGATTATAGTTATTTGAGATAGAGTTAGTCAAACATAGTTAATTAGGACGTGTTGCCATTTCGTACGACTGCTAGCGTAATTCGCAGGGCCGCAGATAGCCTACGACGGTCGGATGTTTCCTGAGGGACTCAGGCGTAACCATTGTGATCGCTGCGATCTAGAGTCAAGCGAATGGTGTTAAATTGAATATTAGCCATTCGAAATAAAGTTAAAACAGACATAGTTATTCGAATATAAATTAATAGAATATTAGTTACCAGATAGGAGTTAAATCAGTAGAGTAAATAATTGAGTTAATCAAGTTGAGTTGGTCAAAATGAGTTAATTCAAAGGAGTTAATCGAATGTAAATCATTCAAAGAGAATTAATTGAATATAAATCATTCGAGGAGAATTAATCGAATGTAAAACATTCGAAGGGAGATTATCGAATACAGCTATTCGAAGAAAGAGTTATCAAATGTAGTTTATTCGAAAGAGAGTTATCGAATAGTGATTATTCGAGAGTGAGTTATACATTGGAATTCGATTATATCGAATTATGGAAAGTGATATTTACTTTCCGTTTCAAATCAAGTTTTTACTTGTTTGTTAATAAATTAGTTGTTTATTTAATTATCCAAATTAATAAGGGAAAGTATATTTAAGTTAATATATATATATATATATATATATATATATATTCGAAAGCATGAAATTATAATACTAGCGTTATAATCAAATGATTTTTGAAGTGGATTCACAAATAGAATCCGAGAGTTTGTGTAAGGAAGTTTGTTGAAGGGTTATAAGATGAACTTTGTCTATTTCGAGGTTAGAAATGTTGTTCAGTTAAGGTCTGAGAGGTAATTATACCCCAACTTGATTGACTTCGTTTTTAACTACGGAATGGGTAAGGTTCGATAGTGAAGATGGATTAGGTGAATTTAGTTAATGAGTGAAATTGTTTGAATTGGCTTAGTAATGTTTTATTTAAACATTGGTTTAAATCAAATGAAGAAGTTTGGGAATGTTTTCCGAATAAGGATCAGAAATGTTTCCAATATAGGAAATAAGAAATGGAAGTAAATATGGTGATGTTTTCCAAATGATTTATAAAGTATGTTTTTCCTAAATTTAGAAATTAAGAATTTACGAATATATAGAAAGGGAAAATGGATAAATTAATGATAATTTAATTAAAAGAAATAAACCTTTGAATGATGGTTGACCGATAGAATTTCCATCTGGAAATGATATCGTTGTTTGCACACCTATTTTTCTTTGATAGTTAAATCACCGACTATCAAAGTTTTGACCATTTTTCCGTCAACAATACGGAGAGACCGGGATCAGGTATATTATCTGAAAACCACTCTGTATGGACGTTAGCATTGTGATCAAATATGATGGAGATAATGAAGACAGAGTTATGCAAGGGCTATCCTGTTTACAGAGTAGTGCTTTCGGTTTGTCCAGTCCCAGGACAAACGCGAATGGAAGAATGTCTGACAAAGTATATCTAACGGATCGCGTAAGTTGATCTCTTCAAACGTATTTACGTTTGGTGGCGGGGAGATTCGTTTCTCTTAGCTTTATACCCGTAGTATTTTTGAGGAAATCAATTTGTGATTTGACGGGTATGACGATGTGGCATTCAAAGTAAATGAATGTATGATCTGTCAAAAGATACGTTATGACGTCAAGCCTCATCAACTGGGAAATGACAGAAATCGGGCAGGCAGCATGGCTAAGTGGGTCGCTCCCATTAGGGTGTATATCACCTATCTAGAGAAAGTCCATATCATTCTTTTATCTATTATCGATGTTGTCCCTTTTCGAGAAAATGGTGGGTAGCTCCTAACCGTTGGTGATATACATTCGATACACTCAAGCGAAATGAGTGGTCCGTCATGTGTGGGCCGGGCTGCAAGACGTTCTTGTTGAACCCAGTGTATTCATCTCTAGAGATACACTATCGGCAGGTGGTCCCATACCTTGTCATAGTTGGAATCCAATCTCCAATAAGCGCCCGTGGTTTTGTTTGTATACTATATATGTGGAATGTGAGATGCAAGCGTTCTGCTAGATTTTAATTACTTGTGATTAGACATTATTATAATATCAGAGAAGTAGTGATTTTCCAGAAGTGTTTTTGATTATCGTAAGGTAAAAACCGTCCATGTTTATGTGTAGATTGATCTTACGATTATCTTTTCGTTTGAAAAGGATTTTGGAAAGTTAAACCAAATGATTTGAGTTTACTCACACCAGTCTCATGACTGACCTAGAGTTTATTTTGTTTTGTTTTTCCCTAAACTCTTAGGTGCCCAAATTTATACGGGCTGTCAAGTAGTTCAGGTCTTTACAGATATACGTGGAGGAGCTTGAAGCAGGAGGATTCAAGATTATATAGCTATTGTTATTTCCGCTGGGTGTATGCATTTTACTCTGATAATGTTATTGTATACTGTTTTATTTCAAAGTTATGTTATTATATATTTTATTCGTTCCGCTGTGAGATTCGTGTTTACTGTGATTGTGTTCTTCTTCTTCTTCTTCTATTCTAATTTTCTATCTTATCTATTCTCACCCTCTAACTTCTTTCTATTAATGATCTGGAATGTTCGATGCCTGAATAATTAACATGGGTTTTATGTTGATTTTCTGGGTCGGAAATCCCAGTTCGTTACAGTTGGACTCTTCCTCCTGTCATAACTGGCATTTGGAAAACAAGGCTTTCAATTAATGGCTTTTCAATGTCTTAAGCACATTCTTCAAATGCCGCTCATTCTCTTCCTCAATCTTGGAAAAAGCCAAGATTTCATCAATAAAAAAAGCTCGAACTAGTCAAAAACATCCCGAAGTTGTCTGTTCATGAGGTATACAAAGTAAGTCGAGTCATTCGTTAAACCAAAAAGCGTAACAATCCATTCATAGAATCCATCTTTTGTATGGAAAGCCATTTTATGAATGTTATAGTCAAAAATCATAAGCTGATGAAAACTTGAAGTCAAGTCAAGCTGAGAAAACATTTATCCTCCATAAAGCCGATCAATTGTATCGTAAATGCAAGGCATATAATATCATTTCTTATGGTTAAGCTTATTCAACTGTATATAGTCTACACTCTACATACATATTTAGAGAGTCATTTGATTTAGTGATAAAGACTATAGAAGCTCCTTATTTAGAAAAGATTCGCTTAATCATACCTCTAAACAAAATATCATTAGCTTAAGTATTCAATCCATCTATTTCTTTAGGCGACATTCTTTGAGGAGGAAGCACTAGAGGTCTGGCTTTGGGAACGGGATCAGTCTGAAATTTGATTTCTCGATGTGGTGGAAAATAAGTGACCTCACAAAAATCATCAAGAAACTGCTAAACAATAGGAATAGTGTTGAAGTTAGTAGAACAAGGATTGAGGAAGAAATCAGATCTCTTAACAAGGTCAAAAGGCCTCTTGCATTCAATGACATGTTAATAGTCTTTATCATTCACTAAGGAAATCATTCGATCTCTACCATAAATAACTGCATGAAACCTAGATAACCAGTCCATGTCTTAAAAAAGTTAAACCCTTCGATGCCCCAAACATAAAAAAGTCTTCGATGGACCGATATTTGTCTTTAAAACAAAAATACACTTACAAATCATGCCTAAGTTTGTAGGACTGCCGATAGAGTTAGAAACATACAAGGGTTTATTTGCAGGTTCAGGTTCCAAAACATGCTCAAATTTCTCACCCAAATTGACCGATATAAAGTTATGGCATGTTCTAGTATCGCATAGAGCACGAGCATGCATACTATTAAAAGAAATCACATTTTGAAGTACGAGATCAGTTTCCTCCACATGAGCAGAAGTGGTGATAGAAAATAAACTAGATGATTTCCCCTTCCTTTGAGTTGATATTTTCTTAACACTACAAGAAATATGTCTATTCACAACGTTGAAAAAATGCTGTTATAGCCTTTAACAGTATTTTGATGAACGTTGTCTACCAACGTGCTGTTATAGGTCCCTGGATATATTACAGCGTTTTCAAAAATATTGTAGAAAATTGCCATATTACAGCGTTTCAAATGGTGTTGTCCTTATGTTTATACAACGTTTTATATTGTTTCAGAAATGTTGTTGTCTTCCCTTTTCTACAGCGTTTAACCACGTACCACAACATTTCTCGAAGTTTATAAGTTCTTTACTGTCACAACATTTTGCCACATATCACAATGTTTCTGGAAGTTTACATATTCTTTACTATCACAGCATTTTGCCACATATCACAACATTTTCTGCATCTATTACGACATTTACATATTGTAGTATCAAAATATTCATGCACAAACATATCAACATGTAAATATATAGCAACCAACTAATTATATAACACAATATTCATATACAAAGACATCATCAATAAACAAACATTACATAATTTCCATAAAAAATAACACCATAAACTAAATTTACACAATATCCGTCGAATAAGGTCACGATATCTACAAATAAAACATCTAAAAGTTACCGCTTTCTTTGTAATTAGTAAACATAGTTAATTTTTATAATAATTAGTTAATTTTATAATACTTAGATACTTTTTAATTCTTGCTATTATTATTATATAATACTTGGTAATATTTTATATTTTTATATACCTAGTTAACTTTTATAAACCATTTCTTCGTTTTTATAGTTAAATTTTTATACTATTTAGTTATTTTTAATAATACTTAGTTAATTTTTGTAAGTTTATTTAATTTTTTTTATAAATCTTAGTTAATTTACTACTATTATAAATCTTATTATTATTATTATAGAAGTTTACCTAGGTTTTGTATTTTTATGTACTTTATTAATCCTACATGAATGCCATGAACATGTAGTGTGAATCGTGATGAATACATTTACTTACAGAAAAATATGTAGAAGCATCTCATCATCGTCGTCATTGGAAAAGCTCAAGGCATGTCTCATTAACAAAAGGGCCATAAGCTGCATAAGAAAAAAAAGCAATAAGTTGACATCACATACAACCAACCAATACAACAGCAAATTTCAGACGTCTGAACCTACTTCCAGACGTCTGGCCTGATTCAGACGTTTGAAAATAGGTTTTAGACGCCTGAAATGAATTTCAGTCAACGCCCTGAGATCATTTCAGACGTCTGAAATTTATTTCAAACATCTGAAAATGTTCTCGGGCAATTACAAAGCCTGTTTCAAATGTCTGAAATTTATTTAAGATGTCTGACATGCTCTGATCATTCAACACTACAATTATTCCTTCTAAATGACAACAAAATTGTCCATAAATATGTAGTGTCATGACCACAAACTTGCACAACATAATTCGTACTTCTAGACTATAACTTGTTCATCAGAAATGAAATCCTCTGTCCCCAAATTTCGTATGATGCCATTTGGAGTATACTACTAGCTATACTATTTGGATTTTCTTCATACATATTTAGGCCTATCATATGTACAACAGTCCATAAAGGCAAGCATTTGAGTATGGACTAACAACTGAAAATGTGGGGGATAAACTGAATATTCATTAAAAGGTATGATGCACTGAATATTCTTGTGTTACATGCCATTGTGCAACAACATGATGATCAGAGAACAAGGAACAAAGAAATAAGAACAAGGCAAGGCATTTACCTTATGAACTGCATGCATGTGGATTAAATATTGTCCTACAATTCTTTAATTCCAATCTGCTCATACAAGTCAGTACAATGGTAAAGGTAAATTTCTCTTACTGCTATTCATAGCATAATGAAACTTGGCTTTAGCATAATGGTAAAGAATAAAAAACAGACCTTATCAATTTCAGCTAATCTCTTACAAAATGTAGCCTTTTGTTCATTAAAGACATCAGTTGCATATGAAATCACCTACTCTGACATCAAGGGTGATCAAATAATAAAATCTGAATAACAGCAAACAACTAATGTTGCTCAGCAAAATCATTAAATAAAATGACTTTAATAATGCATCCGCATGTCAAACATGAATTTCCTCCAAACATATGGTTATAGTCCAATTTTCAATAACCATGTATCTATTACACAAGTAATCAATATTCGACTTAGAAAATAGTAGTTACCTGTTGTGAGGCCCTCTTGCAGGAGAACCAAAATATAGGAAATGAATTTTACACTAAATAGGATATATAGAATTAGTATATGGCATGTAGGAAAAAAAAATGACCTGAGTCTCCTAATTTGAGGATTGGCCTTACTGCTATTCATAACAAACAAACAAAACATATCATGACTAATGCAGTTATATAAACAATTTAAAATTGCAATGAGTGCACATTAATCTGCCAATTGTATGATAAACTTCTCTATGTAAATTGTAACACCCCGTAATTCTCTAACACTAAGATTCGTAAATCAAGGCAGAATTAAATTTTAAAATCAAAATCAAGGGAAACGGGTTAAGCTATTGCGTTCGTCTTGGAATTCTGCTTGAAAACGAGTCTGAGTTTGCATAAATCGGAGTCCGTATGAAGAAGTTATGACTCTCCGAAGTTTCAGGAATTTTCAGAACAGAAAACAGCGCGAAATTCGAATTCGAAATTCGAATTCAAACCCAGAAGCGGGCTGGGCGGGAAAATTCCCGCCCAGGACCCAGGTCGACTGGGGAGTCGACTGGGTAGTCGACCCCCCTGACCAGGTCGACTGCCCAGTCGACATGGGTGTCGACCTGGGTGCAAAAACCCACTTTTGGGCCTGGGTGCATTCTGATGTACCTGATCTCGTTTTCTGCCTAGATTCGTCCGCCTGATCCTATATAAACAGCCTCCTAGCCTCCTCCTCTCTACACCATTTCATTCTATCCTTATGCTGCCTCTGAGAAAATGTATAAATGAATAAAAATTAGAAAATATATAAAATAAATCAAGACGAGGAAATGCTGCTCAAGACTTTCAAGAGGAGATTCCAAACAAGCTAGGATTCAAGTGAAGATTCAAACGACTTCAACGACTGTTTTTCTCCGAATCTAATATAATCTCTGTAAGTCGGTTACTTTTTAGATTTGAATGTTTTCTCTATTCGTGACATGAAATTAAAGGAATAAAAGAATATGCCAAATCTTTCTGTTCGAATCAGTGCTTATATCCTTGGACCTAATTAAGAACTGTTATGATTCGACGACCAACAAGACTGTGACTATGAAACTATGGACCTTAAAACCATATGCCTTTTTGACTATGAACATTGCCTATGACTGTGACTCATGACTGTGAGAATTATTTTCCTTTGACTATGAACATCGCCTATGACCGTGATTCATTAACTGTGAGGATTTATTGCCTACGGATATAAGATTATTGTTAATGCCCATGACGCTGTAGTTACAAAACCATGTTGTACCCCAAACTGGCAGTATATTGGATCTAGGCTTGACTTTCTATTTCAGTTTATTCTTAGTTACCCTTGGATCTTGATCTTGGGAATTTACCTATTAAGTTAGGTCTACCCATGTTCTTGAGCCTATATTATTCAAACCTTTTCATGTCGTAATATTACTAGATCTTTATGCCGGTGAATTATCATCTTATGCCAGTTATTATGTCTATTCTTTCATGGCATTTTGGTTCATTTCCTTTTATCCACGAATCTAGATTTATTTATAATCTAGGTTGAATCACGATTATACGAACGATGGGAATACGTTTTGGGAAAAAACATGAAATTGACTAAACTTGGAAATTGGCATACTTTGGGAACATGCATTATAACATGACTATTAAGATGAAAATTAGAATAACAAGTCTAGTTTTGACATGAACTGAAATTAGAATATTAAATCAGAATTAGGTTGCTAAATTATGCATGATAAGTATATTAGCATAATTGTGAATAATTTACATACATTGGGCATAAATGGTAAATGGTTAAATGGGCCACAAAGTAGGTAGTTGGTATGCAAATTAAGTTTTGGGCATAAACGGTGAACTAGAATATGAAATCTAGTTTGGCATAAACTATAAACTAGAATGTAAAATCTAGTTTTGGCATGAACTGTAAATGGAGATGTTGGATCTAAATTACTATAAACTGTAAGATAGGCAAATCAAGATTTCGGCCTAGAATATAAGTCCATTAGTGGGCATGGCAAATGTATATGGTATAGTCTAAATTTATTTAAAAAGGGAAAATGGACTTTAAGGATAAATGGTTAAACTTTGAGGATAAATTGTTAACAATATATATATACAAAAGAAAGGTTTATTAATGACATCTCTTTTAATAATACATACACCAGAAAGTTCTAGGGTGACAGAGAGGATAGTATTTAGGCTTGGGTTTGGAAAATACAAGTCTCCTGCTCTCCCTGGCTATCCCTAACTGATCCGACGAACGGGATGGTTACTTTCAAATCCTGATTTGAAAACTAATCAAAACCCCTTTGAACTTAGAAAACACGAATATGCCTAACACGAGGTTAGACTGAGTTGCGATGTAAACCTGCACAGAACCAACCGGCACATCCAGTAATCGCAACAATATCTGTCTAATGTGAGTGGTCGCGGCTTTAATTTATTTAGTTAAAGCTAGAACAAGAATGGTAGGGTTAAGTTAACTAAGACACTTAACCAATTCAACATGATAACCAAACCAATGGGTGGGGTTAGGTTCATACTGAAACTTAACACAGTTTAGCTAGAATGGGAGGGTTAAGTCCATAGGGACACTTAACCAAACTTAACATCGTAACAAGACAAGATTTGTAGGGGTTAAGTAACTAAGAAAACACTTATCCAAATTAACATGTTAACTAGACTAGAAGGTGGGGTTAAGTAAAGTTAATACACTTAGCCAAATCAACATGTTAACTAGACTAGAGGTTGGGGTTAAGTAAAATTTAATACACTTAGCCAATTTGATATGTTAGCTAGACTAGACCGTAGGCTTAAGTAAACTTGAACACTTAACCATCAGATTGTGATAAAGGAATAGGGTTAAGTCTAAAACATGGAGGGATAATACTTAACCATTAATAAAATGTTAGTTAAAACAGATGGGCAAAGTTAAGTTGAAAAGGAACACTCAACCAATACAGGATGAATGGGTAGGGTTAAGTAATAAGAAATACTTAACCAATATAACTTGGTTTGTGTTAGGGTTAAGTCAACATGAATTACTGGTAACACTTAACCAGTTTAACAGGATAAATGAAGAGGGTTAAGTTAGCTTGAATTGACTAATGACACTTAACCAATCCAAATTGACGAAAAAGAGAACTAAGTAGTAAACCTTAGTTAAAAGGAGCTAAGTAGTAAACCTTAGTTAAGAAAACAACGATTCTGGAAACTAAGTGGTAAACCTTAGTTAGCAAAACTAAGTAGTAATTCTTAGTATAACACGGGAAGGAGCGGACGTCCGTCTGATTTAAAAAGAAGGCTCCAACGAATTGGGTTACGAAGCCCGAGACTTCGAGGGGACGTGAGGGTACTCTTGGTATCCATCTGTGAGGCTACAGATGATCCTCCTGGGCTCACAGAGGTTAAGGTCTGCGTTAGAAGAACCAGGGGTATGCCTTGGTTGCAATATATGGCAACCTAAAGACTAGGATGGACCAGCGTGATTCGACGAGAAGACGGTAGCCCTGTGATAGCAACTCGTCGTCTACCATCCATCTTGAGTCAATCGAGATACGTGAAGCGGAAAGGCGGAGAACTCCAAAAGACCATATACTTGCTATCTAGTTATGGGTGAGGATGGCCATAGGTTAGTGGGGGCATAGGGGGCCTGTGTATAGTTCTCATTTTTCAAGGTGTGCCTTTCATTAGTTGAGGGAGGGTTCAAGTGGGACCATAGCCACTGGAATAGAAACAGACCTTAGCATCTGCATCGGCAGATATCTGAAAGCTCCCGTCCGAGTTCTGTGTTTCTTGATTCGCCCTGCCACAGGACTCGCGCCGCACATTACAGGACATGTGCATCTAGACAGCGATAAACGATTCGCGACACATACGTGGGGAAAGTCTAGAAACATATACCACTCTAGGTAGTGTGTCCTAGACTAGGGGCATCGTGCGACATGTAGCATAATCCCTAGTGGACCTAGGTGGCATAAACCCTGAATCTGTAAAGCATTAGACAAGTCGCGTAAGCCCTAGTTGAATCTAGGAAGCACTGGATAGAAAACCCTAGATTAGATCTAGGTAATAAATAATAAATGTATGCCTGAAGGCAACGGAAACTACAGGGCTTGGGATCACGTTATCATTACTAGTTGGGACACTAGTTAGGTGGTGCAGAGATATAGAAACCAGTATAACAAGGAAATAGTGAAGCGGTGAAAGTATTAGAGCATATCCAGTTTATCTTGTCTTAGCATATCTTGTGTTAATCTTGTCTAATCTTGCTGACCCTATCATCATGGTGTTATCTTGTATTCAGTTAATTCATGTCGTTCTGTTTTTCCATGTTCGCATGCTAGAAGTAACTGAACTTACTCAGGCTTTATGTCTGACTCTGTTTTTATTTTGTCTTCTTTTCTTCCACCCCCCCCTAGGTAGTAAAGGAGGGAATAGTATAGCTCAGGTTAAGTTGGACTGTCACTCTTTCCCAGCTTGAAGATTTGTCGAAGTTTTTCTTGGATTCTATTTTCAGATGCTATGGCTGGCTCTTGCTACATTGGGGAATATAAATGTCGTTTTATGCTCTTTATTTTGTAGGACAGATGATACTCTGATATTGTAAAGAAATCGTTGTACAAACCATTTTATCAATAAAGCAAGGTTTTATTTTCCGCTGTTTTAATTTTTGTCTGTCTTGTAATTCATCTGCATCTTTTACCTTAAAATGCTCTACAGAACTTAGTGCATTCCCTTTGTGAGTGACACTAACGGATGTGGGGTGTTGCACGTGGTATCAGAGCTGAAGGTTACCAGGTCAGATAAAAGATTTGAAAAATTATTTTTGAAACGGTTTTAAAAGAAGCATTTTCAAGAGAAAAGATTTGTTTTAAAGGCATATTCCCCAAAGCCATATGCACTATCTTCTCTTCCTCTGTTTGAATTCTTGTCTCCTTCTTTCTTGAGTCTCTGGGGTTCCTGGCTTTCTGGGAGGTAACCTCATCGATGGGCGAAGTAGTGCCCGGCTTCCATCCATAGCCGTAGTTATTTCACCTACGGCCAGTTTTCTTTCAAGCTTATAGGGTTTTCTGTACGATGGAAGCAGCTTTTGAGAGATTTGTCAACATGACTACGCACGGAAGAGGATGAGGAATTCATGGATATAGATTTAGCTCACAAAGGAGGAAGGAATTATAAAACCTAAGACAAGGGGAAGTATCTTTACTATGGTGTAATAGGGCATGTAATTAAGGGCAAAGGACAAGATTTTCAGAAGGGCAAGTACCTACTTTCGCCACCAAGCGTACCTTTGAGAAAGGTAGTAAAGTTCTGTTGGAAGAGTCTAGTTTTGCTGTTCGTACTCTTTCCTTTGGTTTTAGCGCTTCGCATTTGTTCATATCCACTTCCATAGTTGAGTCTCTGCACCATAGTACTTGTATAGTAGAAAGCTCCCACTAGAGTCTCAAATCCAATTGGTGGTCCGACCAGTTTATTTTTGGTTAGTAGGGATTTGAGAATAGCTATCGAGTTTGCTTATATCATCTCACGTAGATTGTCTAAATTCGGAGGAGATATTCCTTGGGTGCTTGTCTGATATTGGTTTAGGCCTTTGGGGCTTGTACTTGAGGAATGTTGAGTTCGACTAGGATGGTTTGCGTGAGAGATAAATAGTTGTGGCAGGCACTCTAAAAAGCACGTAGTGACCTTTTGACCCTTATAGTTATGGCGTGATGGATAAGCTAAGAGGAGGGACCGCAAACCATCTTGTTATGTACACTTGGTATCATAGTTAACATCTGTTTATTTTGGAAATGGAGGTCAGAAACTTCACAATCGTGAAGTTAAATTAGTTAAGATACAGTGGAGTAAAGCTCAAGAAGGCTAGATACTAGCATCATACCCTTTTCCTTAAGGGTGCATCCTTGATTTCTTTTTTTGTAGGAACTTTACGCATAATTGTTTCTCTCTTTCCAAAGTATATCCTCTAGGTCGTATCTTCGATCCTTAGGTAGAAACTCTTTTAGATGTAAACATGTATTTGAAACATGTTATGGTTGATGGTTGCGAGTGGTTGCTAATGGTTGCTCGTGAATGCATATACATACGTATTAGGCACTAGATCAGTTCGGACGCTTTCATATTGCATTTACAGATATGTATTTGTTTGTAAGTTGCACTTGATACGTTATCATATGGATGTTGCATATGGATGAATGGCTATGCACACATGTACTATTTACATAACTAGGGATGCTTGCATACACGATTGGACGCATGGCACTGACATGATTCGCATTAAGGAGGTCGACTGAATCAGTAGACCGCCTGATTTTACATTAGATAAAGACATATACACACACTATGCATATGAACATGAAAACATTAGAAATTCTTTTAAGGACAATAAATGCCTATGATTGAATGGTTGAGTAGATGGGTGATTGGATGGTAGGACACATTCTTCCTAACTTGAAGATTTCGGGGACGAAATCCTTTTAAGTGGGGGAGAATGTAACACCCCGTAATTCTGTAACACTATGATTCATAAATCAAGGCAGAATTAAATTTCAAAATCAAAATCAAGGGAAACGGGTTGCGCCATTGCATTCGTCTCGGAATTCTGCTTGAAAACGAGTCCGAGTTTGCGTAAATCGGAGTCCGTATGAATAAGTTATGACTCTCCGAAGTTTCAGGAATTTTCAGAACAGAAAACAACGCGAAATTCGAATTCGAAATTCGAATTCGAACCCAGAAGCGGGCTGGGCGGGAAAATTCCCGCCTAGGACCCAGGTCAACTGGGGAGTCGACTGGGTAGTCGACCCCCCTGACCAAGTCGACTGCCCAGTCGACATGGGTGTCGACCTGGGTGCAAAAACCCACTTTTGGGCCTGGGTGCATTCTGATGTACCTGGTCTCGTTTTCTGCCTAGATTCGTTAGCCTGATCCTATATAAACAACCTCCTAGCCTCCTCCTCTCTACACCATTTCATTCTATCCTTATGCTGCCTCTGAGAAAATGTATAAATAAATAAAAATAAGAAAATATATAAAATAAATGAAGACGAGGAAATGCTGCTCAAGACTTTCAAGAGAAGAGTCCAAACAAGCTAGGATTCAAGTGAAGATTCAAACGACTTCAACGACTGTTTTTCTCCGAATCTAATATAATCTCTGTAAGTCGGTTACTTTTTAGATTTGAACGTTTTCTCTATTCGTGAAATGAAATTAAAGGAATAAAAGAATATGCCAAATCTTTCTGTTCGAATCAGTGCTTATATCCTTGGACCTAATTAAGAACTGTTATGATTCGATGACCAATAAGACTGTGACTATGAAACTATGGACCTTAAAACCATATGCCTTTTTGACTATGAACATTGCCTATGAACATTGCCTATGACTGTGACTCATGACTGTGAGAATTATTTTCCTTTGACTATGAACATCGCCTATGACTGTGATTCATTAACTGTGAGGATTTATTGCCTATGGATATAAGATTATTGTTTATGCCCATGACCCTGTAGTTACAAAACCATGTTGTACCCCAAACTGGCAGTATATTGGATCTATTCTTGACTTTCTATTTCAGTTTATTCTTAGTTACCCTTGGATCTTGATCTTGGGAATTTACCTATTAAGTTAGGTCTACCCATGTTCTTGAGCCTATACTATTCAACCCTTTTCATGTCGTAATATTACTAGATCTATATGCCGGTGAATTATCATCTTATGCCAGTTATTATGTCTATTCTTTCATGGCATTTTGGTTCATTTCCTTTTATCCACGAATCTAGATTTATTTATAATCTAGGTTGAATCACGATTATACGAACGATGGGAATACGTTTTGGGGAAAAACATGAAATTGACTAAACTTGGAAATTGGCATACTTTGGGAACATGCATTATAGCATGACTATTAAGATGAAAATTAGAATAACAAGTCTAGTTTTGACATGAACTGAAATTAGAATATTAAATCAGAATTGGGTGGCTAAATTATGCATGACAAGTATATTAGCATAATTGTGAATAATTTACATACATTGGGCGTAAATGGTAAATGGTCAAATGGGCCACAAAGTAGGTAGTTGGTATGCAAATTAAGTTTTGGGCATAAACGGTGAACTAGAATATGAAATCTAGTTTGGCATAAACTATAAACTAGAATGTAAAATCTAGTTTTGGCATGAACTGTAAATGGAGATGTTGGATCTAAATTACTATAAACGGTAAGATACGCAAATCAAGATTTGGGCCTAGAATATAAGTCCATTAGTGGGCAATGCAAATGTATATGGTATAGGCCAAATTTATTTAAAAAAGGAAAATGGACTTTAAGGATAAATGGTTAAACTTTGAGGATAAATTGTTAACAATATATATATATATATACAAAAGAAAGGTTTATTAATGACATCTCTTTTAATAATACATACACCCGGAAGTTCTAGGGTGACAGAGAGGATAGTGTCTAGGCTTGGGTTTGGAAAATACAAGTCTCCTGCTCTCCCTGGCTATCCCTAACTGATCCGACAAACGGGATGGTTACTTTCAAAACCTGATTTGAAAACTAATCAAAACCCCTTTGAACTTAGAAAACACGAATATGCCTAACCCGAGGTTAGACTGAGTTGCGATGTAAACCTGCCCGGAACCAACCGGCACATCCAGTAATCACAACAATATCTGTCTAATGTGAGTGGTCGCGGCTTTAATTTATTTAGTTAAAGCTAGAACAAGAATGGTAGGGTTAAGTTAACTAAGACACTTAACCAATTCAACATGATAACCAAACCAATGGGTGGGGTTAGGTTCATACTGAAACTTAACACATTTAAGCTAGAATGGGAGGGTTAAGTCCATAGGGAGACTTAACCAAACTTAACATCGTAACAAGACAAGATTTGTAGGGGTTAAGTAACTAAGAAAACACTTATCCAAATTAACATGTTAACTAGACTAGAAGGTGGGGTTAAGTAAAGTTAATACACTTAGCCAAATCAACATGTTAACTAGACTAGAGGTTGGGGTTAAGTAAAATTTAATACACTTAGCCAATTTGATATGTTAGCTGGACTAGACCGTAGGGTTAAGTAAACTTGAACACTTAACCATCAGATTGTGATAAAGGAACAGGGTTAAGTCTAAAACATGGAGGGATAATACTTAACCATTAATAAAATGTTAGTTAAAACAGATGGGCAAGTTTAAGTTGAAAAGGAACACTTAACCAATACAGGATGAATGGGTAGGGTTAAGTAATAAGAAATACTTAACCAATATAACTTGGTTTGTGGTAGGGTTAAGTCAACATGAATTACTGATAACACTTAACCAGTTTAACAGGATAAATGAAGAGGGTTAAGTTAGCTTGAATTGACTAATGACACTTAACCAATCCAAATTGACGAAAAAGAGAACTAAGTAGTAAACCTTAGTTAAAAGGAGCTAAGTAGTAAACCTTAGTTAAGAAAACAACGATTCTGGAAACTAAGTGGTAAACCTTAGTTAGCAAAACTAAGTAGTAATTCTTAGTATAACACAGGAAGGAGCGGACGTCCATCTGATTTAAAAAGAAGGCTCCAACGAATTGGGTTACGAAGCCCGAGGCTTCGAGGGGACGTGAGGGTACTCTTGGTATCCCTCTGTGAGGCTGCAGATGACCCTTCTGGGCTCACAGAGGTTAAGGTCTACGTTAGAAGAACCAGGGGTATGCCTTGGTTGCAATATATGGCAACCTAAAGACTAGGATGGACCAGCGTGATTCAGCGAGAAGACGGTAGCCCTGTGATAACAACTCGTCGTCTACCATCCATCTTGAGTCAATCGAGATACGTGAAGCGGAAAGGCGGAGAACTCCAAAAGACCATATACTTGCTATCTAGTTATGGGTGAGGATGGCCATAAGTTAGTGGGGCATAGGGGGCCTGCGTATAGTTCTCATTTTTCAAGGTGTGCCTTTCATTAGTTGAGGGAGGGGTCAAGTGGGACCATAGCCATTGGAATAAAAAGAGACCTTAGCATCTGCATCGGCAGATATCTGAAAGCTCCCGACCGAATTCTGTGTTTCTTGATTCGCCCTACCATAGGACTCGGGCGGCACATTACAGGACATGTGCATCTAGACAGCGATAAACGATTCGCGACACATACGTGGGGAAAGTCTAGGAACATATACCACTCTAGGTAGTGTGTCCTAGACTAGGGGCATCGTGCGACAGGTAGCGTAATCCCTAGTGGACCTAGGTGGCATAAACCCTGAATCTGTAAAGCATTAGACAAGTTGCGTAAACCCTAGTTGAATCTAGGAAGCACTGGATAGAAAACCCTAGATTAGATCTAGGTAATAAATAATAAATGTATGCCTGAAGGCAACGGAAACTACAGGGCTTGGGATCACGTTATCGTTACTAGTTGGGACACTGGTTAGGTGGTGCAGAGATATAGAAACCAGTATAACAAGGAAATAGTGAAGCAGTGAAAGTATTAGAGCATATCCAGTTTATCTTGTCTTAGCATATCTTGTGTTAATCTTGTCTAATCTTGCTGACCCTATCATCATGGTGTTATCTTGTATTCAGTTAATTCATGTCGTTCTGTTTTTCCATGTTCGCATGCTAGAAGTAACTGAACTTACTCAGGCTTTATGTCTGACTCTGTTTTTCTTTCGTCTTCTTTTCTTCCATTTTCCCCCCCAGGTAGTAAAGGAGGGAATAGTATAGCTCAGGTTAAGTTGGACTGTCACTATTTCCCAGCTTGAAGATTTGTCGAAGTTTTGCTTGGATTCTCTTTTCAGATGCTATGGCTGGCTCTTGCTACATTGGGGAATATAAATGTCGTTTTATGCTCTTTATTTTGTAGGACAGATGATACTCTGATATTGTAAAGAAATCGTTGTACAAACCATTTTATCAATAAAGCAAGGTTTTATTTTCCACTGCTTTAATTTTTGTCTGTCTTGTAATTCATCTGCATCTTTTACCTTAAAATGCTCCACAGAACTTAGTGCATTCCCTTTGGGAGTGACACTAACGGATGTGGGGTGTTACATAAATGATAACCAATCCACCCAATAGCTATGTGATTTCATGGCATTAATTAAAGAACATAAGACACGGGTTATCAGAGGAGAAAATCCTTATGTTGAAGCCTCAGGTAGTGAACTATGGGCTACAAATTAGCAATGTTCACGAGTTGGAAATTGTAACAAGTACTGTCCATTTAGCGGCATTACAAAACTGAGCGAAAGCAACATAGTTTTTTATGTGAATTTGATAGGATTTCATTTATCTTATATTGCAATTTTAATGCAAGAAAGGGAGCAACACTTAAGTGTTTAGAAAAACAAAATGCTGACCTCTTTTATGGTGTTATTGGACAGTTTGGAATCATTACTAAAGCTAGAATTGCACTTGAACCTGTACTGAAAATGGTAAGTTAGCATAAATGTTACTGCTGCCTGTGCGAATGATCTTGGACCACTTCTCCCATAGGCGCAGCCATCCACAAAAGAGACGCCACCTGCAGCTTTTCATCCCCATTTATCAAGTAATATCCATAAATATTACTGCACCGAAAGTCGCTATCAATGACAGCCACTTAAGCGTCAGTGTGAATTATATATGTCACTACCTTAAAATTGTATAATACTTTTAACAGGGGATCCAATGTCCCAGTTCAGAAATAAAAACCATCCATACACATATATGCTTCCTTCTATATTCACTCACAATCATTGACACGCTGATCGTGGTAGCAGAAAATAGAATGAAATTAAATTAAAAATCCAAGCTACAAAGCAAGCAATTTTTCAAAATTTGATGGAGTAAAACAATTCAGTAATAGTGAAATTATAAAGTAACCCTGTATCATCTTATCTTACTGTCTTACTCGATCAGTTAAAATAAATATGAAAATTATTGAAACGGACCATAATTATTTCTATCTAGTGCTTTATTGTTATCTGGGTTGAAAATTTATGGTAAAGGATCTAGGCACGAATTCGTTCATCCTTTTCATCTAATTTCTATTTATTATGCATATGTGGTCCTGCTATGTCTGCTATATATACTGCTCTGATACATGTCTGCTTTGGTGTGCTTGTAAACATGTTGTTGTTGTTGAGAGGATAATATATGTTAATTGTGACACCCTATCTCCATTAAGGTCACTCACAAAGGGAATGCTTTAATTTTGGTGGAGCGCTTATTGTGTATAGAACAGAAAAGTAAACAAGACAGATGAATATATTGGTACTTGGAAAATAAAAATCACTTTTATTGCAACGGAGAAATAGTTTGGTTACATCACATCAAAAACCAACTACAAAACCAAATACACTTATTATCCATCTTGACAAATAATTTCTGAGTACATAAAATAAAAGACATAACCCCAACATAGAATAGCCATAAATAAGATAGGCTGAACTTTACTTCAGCAAACCAAGCAACTTCCAAAAGAGAGAGATAAAGCTGTCCAAATGAAGCTCCACTAGTGCTAGTCCCACCCTGAGCACTTGGGCGGGGAGGAAGAAAAGAGTTGGAAACAAAGGGGGTCTAACATAAAGTCTGGCGAGTGCAATAACTTTAACAATATAATCATTAAAGTAACTAGGATATGGCATAAGCTGGAAAATAAGGAAATGACTGTGAACAAATGGGCATGACAGAGCAAACAAAGGAAATAAGATGAACAAAGATAACGTTAAAGGCGCACCTAATCACCATCCTAAAAGTTGATCCTGCCTACAAAACTTAATAATGATAATGGTAGTTTCGTGTACCCCTAACTGCATTCATAAGTGCCGTCTGCCCCAATCTCCACTAGGTGTACACATTACCCCCATTCGATCTGCTCCCTAACTCATAAATACCCGTGCTGGCCCCACAGTGGGGTGTATCATTCCCCAAAGTGGCAACCCGATACCACCAAAAATGCATGGCTTATACCTACACGATGCAACAATGTCTTACCTACCGGCTCGGGGCCACACACGCCCATGACCCCGTTGGACTTGCGTTGCCACCGCTAACCCGTTTTGACCTCTTACAATCAAACCCAGTATGCGTGTCCCGTCCTCGACTTGGGTCGAGCCCACAAAGATACTTAATGGGTTACTGGTTTGAAAAGGGCCCCCATGTACGACACAAGCTTCCACCTATGCTTGGTCCCCTCTAATGTTTTCCCCACTTAACCCCATTCTTATTCATGTCTTCTTACATGTTTTAATCTTGGTTACTTGTTTGATAATTTTTAACCATTTAGCCAATTGAACCCACGAGTAACGACACGGATTTCGCCCGGACCTAATCGATCGCTAAACCGACCAAGACCGTTCGAATCCCGCATACGCTAACTTTGGGTATACAACACATCAGAACAAATAACAGAAGACTTCAATAAACATCATAATATTGTTACATCAGAGTACAAAATATCAGAGTATATCGAAAATAATACACAGCGGAAGATAAATTTACATAAATGTAATACAATGCACAGCGGAAGACTAATGATGCCCTGGATGCAGCTTAAAGCTTCAATCCAGAATCTTGCTCAATACATCTGCAAAATAAAAATATTAAACTGGCCCAGATTTTCGGGTTGTTACAACCCAAGGCACCCCACTTAACCCCCCATGTCCCACCACATGTTTATCTGGTTAAGTGTTTCTTAATTCATTAACACTGTAACCTTGTAAAGACCTCCCACATTAGGTTGGCATTTGTGGCTGCTGGATTTGCCGGGCGGGTTCGGGCAGTCTTACACCACAAACGAGCCTAACCTCGTGTCTTTACAACAACTACGCATTTAATTCATGCCTTTGACCTCTCACATTAGACTGGCATTTGTAGCTGCTGGATTTGCCGGGCGGGTCCGGGCAGTCTAACACCACAAAAGAGTCTAAACTCATGTCTTAGGCGGTTTGTTATTACACATCTTTATTTAACCCCAAATTGGATTAATATCCCTGTGAAAGGAGTCACCCTTAGATTTAATTCAGCTTAGAGTTGAATTATATTGATGAATATATTCAATCGACGACAGTTTGATCGTATAATTATATTATAATTAAAATCGAGCTTGAAATGGCGCTGCAGTTCGCGATTTGGCGATTTGAACTTCAACTGAATGTGCAGGATTCGTTTTACGCCGGATTTCTGTGAAACAAGAAACGCGTGGAGCTGGTGGAGTATATCTTTCTAGTGGAAGAGAAAAATCAGGATTCGTCGTGTAGATTTTGAGACATGTCCAAATCAAATTTCAGAAAAGTCACTGTGGGATTCCTTTATAATTTATAAAGGAATTATTTATATTTTAAAAAGGAAATTCAATGTAAATCGAATATCGGGTTGACCCAGAAGCGAATATCGAGTTAGAAATCCATATAGGAATATTCTGACCTGGATGGTATTCCACTGCGAATATATACGATAATATTTATTTTTAAATATTAAATTTAATTATATTTAAATATATTTATATATTTAAATAGGCTATTTAGAGCTTTAAAAATAGCCAGTTTTGCAAACGAAGTCGGAATTCGACGAAACTAATTTTGTTGGATCCGTAATGTCAAATAGTTGTTAGATTCCAAGTTTTGTGATTTTTAGAGTCAGTGTGTGGCCGTACGGATTTTTAGAGTGAGAAACAGTCAGTATTTTGATAGTTAAAAATACGCTGTGTGAGCATACGGAGTCGGAATTCGACGAAACCAGTTTCGTTGGGACCGTAATGTCGAGGTCTAGCTACATGTCCAGTTTGGTGATTTTTAGGTATCATATGTAATCATGGTAATTTTTAGAAAGCGAATGATCGAAGAAAATAAATAAAATAACAAGGAAAAAATATCCTAAAGTTTTGCCTATAAATAACACACCAACTACCAACCCTTAAGACCTAATCTACTTCTGCAAAACGAGAGAACGGCCGCCACTCTTCATTTTCCCAACAAAAAATGTAAAACGAGATGTAGAAAAATTGCAAACAATTCAAAAGAAAATCCTATAAATCGATATGAATTCATATATGAGTTGCGGGAGTCTTCCTCTTCGATTCCAAGTGGTTATTGTTGGGTTCGATCAACATTTTGTTCGCTGGTTTGTTTGCCGCGACTTAGGGTTTCGAGCTGCTGTACGAATGGAGGAGTCGGACATTGCGCAAGTGGACGGGAGGGGGCAGTGGAGATAGGCGGAGCAGGCGGAGAGGTCTGGTGAACCTCCGGTCACCGATTGGGGTGGGAAAGGCGTTGCTTTTTGTCGAGCTGTACTGTGGGTTTTGAACCCTATAGAATGTCGCGTTCTTCCTTTTTGAATGAGGAAAGCAGAGTTCATTGGAGAGAGGTTGAGGAGGAGTTTAGTGGTGAAACCGGATTCGATTCGGTGAAGTATAGGAGGAGCAGTTCGGTGGAGGAGCTTCGAAAATGGCCAGGAGGTGTTACGGGTATGTCTTCAAAGAAGGAGGAATTATCTTGTGCGGGTATAGGCTGTTACAAGTGAAGTGGGCCGGGAGTTTTGAAAGTTAAGGCCCATAATTTTATATAATTCCATGTTTTTAATTCATTTAAAAAGTGTACTAACTTCGTAAACTCATAACCTGACCATACGACATCGAAACTCAGCGAAACAAGATCCGTTGGGATCATATGGATGAGAACTTCACAATGAAGCTGACTGGGAGTGGATTGGGGTTCGTTACAATTTATAGTGAAATAAATTGTCTGTCTGAATCAAGCGACAATTATCGTTATTTAACGATGATAGTCCAATGTGAGTAAAACTCACCAACTCTGTACAGTTCTATTTTTATAACGTATTCTTAGAACTATTAAAAATTGTCTGTTTGATTGTGTGTTGACTGTTTGATTGAACTGCTAGTCAGTTAATAGAAATTATATATATATATATATGTGTGTGTGTGTGTGTGTGTGTGTATACATATGTAAACCGTTAAATATTTATATTTTGATTCTGCTATCAGAATATTTCGTATCAAAGTGAAATCGATGTTAATCGTATTGTCTAACATCTGTGATGCAGGGAAACAGGTCGGAGGACATTTATTTTGCTGTTATTCATATATTTTGATATATGGTGTGATATATAATCTGCTGTTGATTTTGTATGTTGGACGATATTTATCGTTGTTATATGGTATGTTAAATACCATAAGAAATACCAGAAGGTAGAAAGGAGGTTTTCAAAGTATATTTTGAAAATAATTTATTTATATAAAATCAATGGATTTTATATATATAAGGAAAGAAAGATTTTATAAAAGGAAATAAAATTTATAAAATCAAAGGGGTTAAAAAGAGATATATTTGAAATCAAATATAAAGGAAATATATTTGAAAGCAAGTTAAAAGAAATTATTTATTTAGGGAATAAATAAAGAGTTAAAAGAAATTATTTATTTAGGGAATAAATAAAGAGTTAAAAGGAATTATTTATTTAGGGAATAAATAAAGAGTTAAAAGAATTTATTTATTTAGGAAATAAATAAAAGTAAAAGGGTTTATTTATTTAGGAAATAAATAAAGATTAAAGGAGATATTTATTTGTTAAATAAATAGGATTTAATCAAAGGGATATTTATTGGATAAATAAATAGGATTAAACAAAAGGGATATTTATTGGATAAATAAATAGAGCTAAATCAGAAGAATATTTAGAAGATGAATAGAAATTGGAAATCTGTTTTTAACAGATAAATAGAAAGGATTAATTTATAAATAATAGTTTATAAATTAAATAAATATTTATCATTTGATAAATGAAATATGTAAGTCTGAACTTATATAGAGGAGAGATATTGTTTTCAACACCGATAGTCTAAATAGAATATGTACCCAACACTTGTGTAAGTGAAGTAACATTTTTAAAGAGGACATTTATAAAGTGAAGAACCGTTACTAAAAGTAAATCTTTATAAATGAATAAACGTTATCAAATTGGAGTTATTCGAATAGGAGAAATCGATTAGAGTTTGAGTTAATCAGTTAGAGTTAACCAGTTAGAGTTAATCGAATTAGTTATTCGAATAGAGTTAAATAATTAAGAGTGATTCGAATTAGTTATTCGAATAGAGTTAAACACAAAGGAGTTATCGATTAGTTAAATCGAAAGGAGTTATCGATTAGTTAAATCGGAAGGAGTTATCAAATTTAGTTTTTCGAAAAGGAGTTATCGATTTGTTAAATCGAAAGGGAAGATTATCGAATATCGTTTATTCAAGAGGAGATTATCGAATATAATTTATTCGAAGGAGTTATCGATTATTAGTTAATCGAAGTGAGTTATAGAATATTAGTTAAATCGAAGGAGTTATCGAATATAGTTTATTCGATGGAGTTAATCGATTAGAGTTAAATCAAATGAGTTGATCGAATATAGTTTATTCGAATAGAGAAAAGGAGTTAATCGAATATAGTTTATTCGAATAGAGTAAATGAGTTAATCGAATATAGTTTATTCGAATAGAGTTAGAGGAGTTATCGAATATAGTTTATTCGACAGGAGTTAAGTGAATTAGTTAAGTTAAACTAAGTAAATTAGTTAAGTGAATTGGTTAAGTTAACCAAAGTGAATTAGTCGAGTTAATCAAAGTGATTAGTTCAGTTAATCGAGATAAGTAAATCAAGTTAGGTTAATCGAGTTGAATTAGTCAGCCGAGTTAATAAATTGAGTTAGTCAAACCAAGTAAAACCAGTTAGAGTTAATTAATTAAGGTTGACCAGTTAGAGTTGATCGTTTAGAATTAACCAGTTAGAGTTAATCAATAAGAGTTAATCAAATAGAGTTAAATAAAATTAGAACTGACTAGAGATTAGTAAACTGAATGGTTTTCTAAGTGCCTATCTGATGTTGGTTTCGGCCTTCGGGATTTATACTTAGGGGATTGTTCTCATACTAGTTTACAGTCAGGGACTGATAGCTGGGGAAGAGTAGTGATTTGTAAATAAGCAGATGGAAACGTTTTCCAGTGTTAATAACATATATTTTCTAAACATATAAAATAAGGCAATGTGAATATATATATATATATAGATATATGTTGATGATTGATCGATATAATTTCCATCTGGAAATGATATCGTTGTTTGCACACTTTTTTTTTCTTTGATAGTTAAATCACAGACTATCGGAGTTTTGACCATTTTAACGTTGTTAATATGGAGAGACCGGTTGGGTTAATATCCAAAGAACCACTCTGTATTGGCATAAGCATTGCGAATCATTTATGCCAAAGATAATTTAAGACGGAGTAAAGTGCAAGGGCTGTTGTATAAGTCTTAGATAACAGTGACTAAGATGGGTATACTGAATAGTGCCTTCGGTTTGTCTAGTCCCAGGACAACTTGTATGGACGAAGGTCTGACAGAGTGTATCCAATGGATCGCGTAAGTTGATCTGTTCAAACGTATTCACGTTTGGTGGCGGAGGAATTCGTTTCTCTTAGCTGTATACCCGTGTTATTTTTGGATAATTCAATTTGTGATTTGGCGGGTATGACGATGTGACATTCTAAGTGAATGAGGATGACTGGTATTGATGAATGTATGATGGAGTACTTCAAGAAAGGTCACGTACATTGATTTCTTCAACCGTACCAAGAGTGGAAGCGGAGAAGGAAACTTCTTTAGCTAACACGTAATGTACTGTTGTAGATGTCAATTAGTGATTTTCGATGGATCTGACAATGTGGCATTCAAAGTGAATCTGATGTGATGATGAAGCGTAACCTCAAGCCTCATCAACCGGTAAATGACAGAAATCGGGCAGGCAGCATGACTATGTAGGTCGCACCTATTAGGGTGTATAATCACCCGATCTAGAGTTTCATTTACTTCTATAAAATCTATTGTTGATGCTGTCCCATTCGGGAAACGGTTGCTGATCCCAACCGTTGGTGATATACATTCGATACACTCAAGCGAAATGAGTGGTCGGTCACGTGTGGCCGGGTTGCAAGATGTTCTTGTTGAACCCAGTGTATTCCTCTCTAGAGGTACACTAGCGAAAGGTGGTTCCATACCTTGTCATAGTTAGAAACCCATTACCCAATATGTGCTTGCGGTTTTGATTTCATACTATATATGTAGAACGTGAGATGAAAGCGTTTCTGCTAGATTGATATATATTTCTACTTAGACGTTATTATAATATCAGAATGATATTGCTTGTCAAAGATGTTGGATTCTCATAAGGGAAAAACCCGTTCCGTATTCACGGCGTGGTCTTATGAGATATCATATATATGTTAAACCGTGTTAAACTATTTTACTCACACCAGTCCCATGACTGACCCGGAGTTTACTTTGTTGTTTTCCCTAAACTCTTGGGTGCCTAAATTTGTACGGGCAGTCAAGTAGTCGGGATTTACAGATATACTTGAAGAGCTGGAGCAGGAGGCTTCTGGATCATATAGCTATAGTTTATTTCCGCTGTGTTGTAAGTGCTGTACTCTGGTAAGTGCTATTGTATACATAACTGTTATATTTCAAAGTTATGTTATATATTATATGTTATTCGTTCCGCTGTGAGGTTCGTGTTACTCTGATGTTGTGTTCTTCTTCTTCTTCTATTCTAAGTTTCTATCTTATCTATCCTCACCCTCTAATTTCTTTCATTAACTACCAGGATTTTTCGATGTTTGGTTATTAACATCGAGTTTATGTCGATAACCAAAGTCGCTAAAAATCCGGGTCGTTACAGTTGGTATCAGAGCTTAAGTTAAGAATTACCTTGGCTCTGTGGCGTGACTCAGTAGAGATAGGGTTAGTAATACCCTAGATTGAGTTTGAGTGTATATATACGAGTGAACGTATTTGTTATTTGATATAAAAATTTGTTTTATATTGTGGGAATTCTTTGGTTGAGTTGTTGATGAGTTCTGGTCGATCAGTTTGATCCATTGTATCGGTAGGAGTTTAAAAACACTCGAATACGATGGGTCGACACGATATGTTTTGAATAGAGGGTAAATTAAAATAAGTTTACCCAAATTATATCCTGATGCAGAGGGAATATATATATTAGAGATATTGATTGTTATTATAATCGAGCAAGATTATAAATTAAATGGTTTTGTAATTAACCTACCAGAATCCATATGAGTGAAATATATGGAATCGAAATAAATTAAATCTAAAATTTAAATCAGAATTGGAATTAAAATCCCAGAGATTGGAAAAGTGTTTGCAAATAAATCTGGATTAAGTATAAGAGAATTTTAAAATCCTGGGAGATTTTAATTTGTTACAAACATTGAAAGGATATTTTGAAATGAGTTTCAAAATGGAAATGATTTAGAAATGGTTTTAGAAGTGATATAGTATTGAACTCACTTCGATAGCTGGAAAATAATTCTGATGATGACTACAGCATCATCAGTGTTCATTTTCGAGTTGATAAGTGACGGATTACTACCGAGGATTTTGTTTTTGAATTATTTGAGAAAAACAAATTGTTTTGGTACTTTGAAATAAACACTTTGACTTTTGATAAAGTGATTTAAAATTCCCAGGAAAAGATTGTTGAATTAAAACCAATTTGAATTGAAGGTTGGAAAAGCAATTGGAATTAAAATTAAAATCAATTAGGTGAAAATTGAATTAAATTGGGTTGAATGATATCAAGACAAATTGGATTGATGAGTTAAGAATTTGAAATCAAGAATTGGACTTTGATTTGAAATGAAATTCGACTTAGGTATAAGGGAATGGTTGAATTTGTGGATAAGATTTGATTGGAGTTTGATTGGAAATACATTGGTATATGTTGGATTGATAACAGGTGAAAGTGATAGAGTTGATATACCGATAAAAAGGTACAAGTTTATATTTGATATAAGCATGAGATTTATGAGCCGAATTGGCAAGCTGCATGGCTGTTTGATTCTCTTTTGGGTTGGAGAAGGCCTAGAGAGGCGAGTTCTGGTTTTACCTAAAGGGCTGTACAAAGGAGGTTATGGCGAAATTTTCCGAAAATTTAAAGTGTTAGAAAATTTTCAGAATTTTTGAAAATTTTAGTTAGTCGGAAGGAATTAATATTGAAATCGATATTAGTTGGTTCAGTTGAAACCAGAGATAAGGGGTAAACCGATAAGCTTCTACCAAATAGATAGGGTCGTCCTCTAACTTAGCAATTTCGAGGACGAAATTTTTTTAAGTGGGGAAGAATGTAATGACCCGCATTGTCAGGGGTATTATAATTAATTTATTTAATTATATATATCGTGATGTAGTGAATTAAATAGATGTTTAACTAAATAATATGGAATATTTAATTAAATTAAATAAATAATATATTTAATTCAGAAATAATCAAAATATTGGAAATCACAATATTCTGTGAAAGGGGTCGCCCTTAGATTTAATTCAGCTTAGAGTTGAATTATATTGAGGATTATATTCAATCGACGACAGTTTGAACGTATGATTATATTATAATTAAAATCGAGCTTGAAATGGCGCTGCAGTTCGCGATTTGGCGATTTGAACTTCAACTGAATGTACATGATTCGTTTTAAGCCGGATTTCTGTGAAACAAGAAACGCGTGGAGCTGGTGGAGTATATCGTTCCAGTGGAAGAGAAAAATCGGGATTTCGTCGTGTAGATTTTGAGATATATCCAAATCAAATTTTAGAAAAGTCGCCATGGGATTCCTTTATAATTTATAAAGGAATTATTTATATTTTAAAAAGGAAATTCAATGTAAATCGAATATCGGGTTGACCCAGAAGCGAATATCGAGTTAGAAATTCATACAGGAATATTCTGAGCTGGATGGTATTCCACTGTGAATATATACGATAATATTTATTTTTAAATAATAAATTTAATTATATTTAAATATATTTATATATTTAAATAGGCTATTTAGAGCTTTAAAAATAGCCAGTTTTGCAAACGAAGTCGGAATTCGACGAAACTAATTTTGTTGGATCCGTAATGTCAAATAGTTGTTAGATTCCAAGTTTTGTGATTTTTAGAGTAGTGTATGGCCGTACGGATTTTTAGAGTGAGTAACAGTTAGTATTTTGACAGTTAAAAATACGCTGTGTGAGCATACGGAGTCGGAATTCGACGAAACCAGTTTCGTTGGGACCGTAATGTCGACCTCTAGCTACATGTCCAGTTTGGTGATTTTTAGGTATCATATGTATGTAGAACGTGAGATGAAAGCGTTTCTGCTAGATTGATATATATTTCTACTTAGACATTATTATAATATCAGAATGATATTGCTTGTCAAAGATGTTGGATTCTCATAAGGGAAAAACCCGTTCCGTATTCACGGCGTGGTCTTATGAGATATCATATATATGTTAAACCGTGTTAAACTATTTTACTCACACCAGTCCCATGACTGACCCGGAGTTTACTTTGTTGTTTTCCCTAAACTCTTGGGTGCCTAAATTTGTACGGGCAGTCAAGTAGTCGGGATTTACAGATATACTTGAAGAGCTGGAGCAGGAGGCTTCTGGATCATATAGCTATAGTTTATTTCCGCTGTGTTGTAAGTGCTGTACTCTGGTAAGTGCTATTGTATACATAACTGTTATATTTCAAAGTTATGTTATATATTATATGTTATTCGTTCCGCTGTGAGGTTCGTGTTACTCTGATGTTGTGTTCTTCTTCTTCTTCTATTCTAAGTTTCTATCTTATCAATCCTCACCCTCTAATTTCTTTCATTAACTACCAGGATTTTTCGATGTTTGGTTATCGACATCGAGTTTATGTCGATAACCAAAGTCGCTAAAAATCCGGGTCGTTACACAACCCGATACCACCAAAAATGCATGACTTATACCTACACGATGCAACGTCTTACCTACCAGCCCGGGGTCACACACGCACATGACCCCGTTGTACTTGCGTTGCCACCGCTAACCCGTTTTGACCTCTTACAATCAAACCTAGTACACGTGACTCGTCCTCGACTTGGGTCGAGCCCACAAAGATACTTAATGGGTTACTAGTTTGAAAAGGGCCCCCATGTACGACACAAGCTTTCCACCTATGCTTGGTCCCCTCTAAGGTTTTCCCCACTTAACCCCATTCTTATTCATGTCTTCTTACATGTTTCAATCTTGGTTAAGTGCATCTAATCGTATTTCACATGCCACCCAAGGCACCCCCTTAATTTCACATGTCACCCAAGGCACCCACTTAACCCCCCATGTCCCACCACATGTTTATCTGGTTAAGTGTTTCTTAATTCATTAACACCGTAACCTTGTAAAGACCTCCCACATTAGACTGGCATTTGTGGCTGCTGGAGTTGCCGGGTGGGTCCGGCCAGTCTTACACCATAAACGAGCCTAACCTCGTGTCTTTACAACTGTTATGCATTTAATTCATGCCTTTGACCTCTCACATTAGACTGGTATTTGTGGCTGCTGGATTTGCCGGGCGGGTCTGGGCTGTCTTACACAAGAAAAGAGTCTAACCTCGTGTTTTAGGCGGTTTATTATTACACATCTTTATTTAACCCCAAATTGGATTAATATCCCTATTCAAATTTGTAAATAAATTCCAAATATACTTATATCCATAATTGTCACCTAAATTATGTCCATAAATACCAATTTTTCCAATTAATGTCTTAAATTAATTATATGCCTTTTTAAGGCCATTTATGCCAATTCTCAATATGTATATTCAATATTACCCTTATCGTCCCTACGTTGTTCGTTCAATTATCATGATATATATATATATATATATATATATATATATATATTAGACTAGCAATTAGTCTAACACATAAAAGAGAAGAAACAACGCAAATTTTCATAACACACAAATTAGATCTAACTCACAAATAAGGATTACAACATATCTAGCATAAACTTGGTATTGTCATGAATCTAAACATAGGCCTAAAGGTGTGAACTTGCATGAATATAGTTTTCACCCAAAACTTGCATATATGAATATAGTTTTCATCCAAAACTTGCATTGGCTATAGTCACAAACTTGCATAAAGCTATGTATGTCATAGATCTAAATCTAAAGGTGTAAACATGCATATATGTGAATCCAATTTCTACCTAAACTCGCATATAGTCACTTTATTTGGTTCACATGTAAACTTGTGTACAATTCACATAGAAACTAGCATATAATATACACCCAAACTTGCATATAAAATGATGTCAAACATGAATCAAGTTGAACATAGGTGACTGGGCATATACAAAGGAATCCACAACAAAACTGTCATTATGAACAACTAGCATATATTCACAAAATATCACATTTTTCCAATGTTTCACAAACATAGCCATATAACCCAAATTATAACTCAACCCAATTACTTGTTAATTATCTTATTAAAGAAATTGAACTCACAACTCAAAGAAGGTCTTGAGTTCTGGGATCTGAGTTTTGAAATTGATTTAGCTCGCATATGAATTAGACAAATTCGTTGTTGTTGTTGTTATAGACTTGAGTTGAATTAAGTTGATTAGCTTTACTTTTCCTCTAGTTGATGACGGCTATTCTAGGTTGCTAGGTGATAGAATGACGACCATGGTTCTAATTTTGATTAGGTTTTCAGGTTTGAGTCTATATGTGTTTATATAGAATTTAGGATTAATTTAGGCCATCCGATCAACCTAGAATCAATCAAGACCATCCAGTCAAGATAGAGTGACACCTCAGCCCTAATGACTCAGCACTGAGTCACAAAATCATCATCTTTCAGATTTGCCCGGTAGGGGGGTAGGGGGGGGGGGTTAGGTCGACCCCCAAGTCGACCTATAGGGGGAGGTCGACACTAGGGTCGACCCCCTGGTCGACCTGGGTCCTAGGCGGTAATTTTCCCACCTAGCCCGCTTCTGACTTTTGATTTGAATTTTGAATCTGTTTTCGAGCTATTTGAATTTATTTGAATTTTCTGGAAACTTCCGACAGCCAAACTTCTTTATACGAAGTCCAATTTACGCAAACTCGGACTCTATCTTAACCAGAATTCCAAGACGAACCAATGGCGTAACCCGTTTCCCTTTATTCTCACATTAAAATTAATTATTGTTTAATTCATTAGTTTATGTTAACAGAAAACACGGGGTGTTACATTCTCCCCTCCTTAAAGGATTTCGACCCCGAAATCTTCAAGTTACGAAGAATACATATCCTATCATCCAATCGTCCATCTACTCAACCATCAAACACAGGCATCCATTGTCCTTAAAAGACTTATAATGATTTCATGTTTATATGCACAGTGTGGGTACATGTCCGTATCTAATGCAAAATCTGGCGGTCTACTGATTCAGTTTACCTCCTTAATGCAAATTATGATAGTGCTATGCATCCATTATGTATGCAAAAGTCCCCTAATGATACATATTATTTCTACATGCGTGTGCAACCATTCATCCGAATGCAGCATCCATATGATAACAAAACCATTATACATTCATTAATCTAAATAAGCACACATTTATATGCAGTATGAAAGTGATTGAGCCGATCTAGTGCCTAATGTGTATGTATATGCATCCACGAGCAACCACTAGCAAACACTTGCATCCACTAGCATCCATCAATCATAACATGTTTCAAATACATGTTTACATCCATTGGCCTCTACCTAAGGATAAAGAATATGACCGAGGAGATACACTAAAAAGGTAGATACAAGCTTGAATAAACTTAAGGAAAAGGAGATCAAAGATGTACCCTCAAAAAGAAAAGGGTAGGCTGCACATATTTTAGCCTCAGTCTCCCAAGTCGCGTCTTCCTCGGCGTCGCTCCATTGAACTTTGACAAGCTTAACTTCAGGGTTGCATAGCTTTTTGACTTCCATCCCCAAGATACGAGTTGGAACTCTCCTCACAGTCGCTTCTTGTTCCACTTCGACTTCCTCTAGTATGCTTGGCTCCACAACTTTTGCCGACTCATGTAAGCACTTTCGTAGCTAAGAGACATGAAAAACATTATGAACTCCAGCCAGTCTTTCAGGTAGCTCTACTCTGTAGGCCATCGTCCCAATCCTTTCGATGATAGGAAATGGTCCTACGAATCGTGGTGCCAACTTTCCCACGGACCCAAAGCGGATGACATTCCTCAAAGGAGATACTTTAAGGAACACCTTATCCCCAACTTCAAACTCATGGTCGGTCCTTCTCTTTTCTACGTAGGATTTCTGTCTATCTTGGGCAGTCTTCATTCTCCTTCGAATCAAGTCCACTTTCTCTAAAGTCTCTCTAATCATGTCTGGCCCAAGTATAAGTTTATCTGTGGACTCCCACCAACAAGTTGGTCATCGACACGACCTTCCATATAAAGCTTCGAAGGGTGCCATGCCAATAGTGGCTTGGTAACTATTGTTATAAGCGAATTCCACCAAAGGGAGATAATCCTCCCAAGATCCTCCAAAGTCAAGAATTCATAGTCTCAAAAGATCTTCCAGTACTCTGTTCACCCTTTCCGTCCGACCACCGGTTTGAGGGTGATAGGCTGTGCTTAAACATAGCTGTGTGCCTACGGCCTCTTGCAAACTCCTCCAGAACTCGCTTGTAAAGATAGGGTCTCAATCACTCACTATGTTGGAGGGTATCCCATGGAGTCGAACTATCTCCTTAAGATAAATGGAGGCTAAAGACGAGGCAGTCCTCCTACTCTTGATAGGTATAAAATGAGCGCTTTTCGTGAGCCTGTCCACTATTACCAAAATATCGGTATTGCCCTTTCTTGACCTAGGCAACCCATCAACAAAGTCCATCGAGATGCTTTCCCATTTCCATTGCGGAACTTCTAGAGGATGAAGCAAACCGCCAGGCTTCTTCTACTCCGCCTTGACTTGCTGGCATATCATGCATTTCGAAACAAATTCAGCTACATCCCTCTTCATTCCATTCCAATATAATTTTTTTTTGATATCTTTATACATCTTGTCTCCACCGGGGTGTATGGTCATCTTGGAATGGTGTGCTTCTTCTAGAACCATCTTCACCAAATCTCTTGCTTGTGGGACGCATAGCCTTCCATCCCGTCTCAACCAACCCTTATCATCGATGGAGTATTTATTGAGGTGACTAGAAGTCTCTCCCCTAATCAGCTTATCTATCACATCAACTAGTTGAGGGTCTTCACGTTGCGCGGTTCCTATTGAGTCCAACAAAGTAGGCCGAACCTCTAGCATTGCCATCAAGCCAGTCACATAATCAACAGAGGGTCGAAAATCAAAATTTGCTATGTACTCCAAACTTTGCCTTTCTACAAAGAGAGGACTTAAGGTCAGCTTCTTTCTACTTAGGGCGTCTGCTACTACATTGCCCTTGCCAGGAGTATAGGAGATCTCAAAGTCGTATGAGGAGAGAAACTCCATCCATCTTTGCTGCCTTAGATCGAGGTCTTTCTGCGAGAAAAGGTACTTCAACGATTTATGGTCAGTATACAACTCAAAGTTCTCACCTAAGAGATAGTGGCGCCAGGACTTAAGCGCAAAAACGATGGCTGCTAACTCTAGATCGTGGGTTGGGTAGTTTTTCTCATGCACTTTCAACTTCCTTCCACCATAAGCTACTACCTTCTCCTCTTGCATCAAAACAACGCCTAGTTCCGTACCGCATGCATCTGTGTATACCGTAAACATCATGCTCCCATCTGGTAATGTGAAAACTGGGGCTGTTGTTAGAGCCCTCTTCAATCGTTGGAAAGCGACTTCGCAGTCCAAATCCCAAGTGAAAGTTAGGTTCTTCTTCGTTAACCTTGTAAGTAGAGCTGAGATTTTCGCTAAGTCTTTGATGAACTTGCGATAAAATCCTGCTAGTCCAAAAAAACTTTGGACTTCGGTTGCATTCTTTGGAACATTCAAATCCTGGACCGCAACTACTATTGTGGGTTCCACAGCTAACCCTTCTTTGGACACCACATGCCCAAGAAATCTTACTTCTTCCCTCCAGAAGTGGCACTTGGAGAATTTTGCTTTTAACTGATGTGCACAGAGAGTATCCATGACTTCCCTTAAATGCAAAGCATACTCTTCCTCATTCTTCAAGAAAATCAGAATATCATCTACGAAGACCGCCACGAATTTATTGAGAAATTCCCGGAACACTCTATTCATCAAATCGTCAAAATAAACAGGTGTGTTTGTCAAGCCGAGAGGCATGACGAGCCATTTGAACAAACCGTCCGGGGTTCTGAATGCGGTCTTATCAATGCTATCTTCGACTACTCTTAGCCGATGAAATCCGGTAGCCAGATCTAATTAGGAGAAAACTGTTGCACCTATAAGCTGATCGAACAAATCGTCTATTCTTTGCAGTGGGTGCCTATTCTTCTTGGTCATCTTGTTTAGCTCCCTATAATCAACGCATAGGCGAAGTGAACCATCCGCTTTGGTTGCGAACACTACTGGAGCACCCCATTCAAATATACTCCGCCTTATGAGTTAACCAGCCAGCTAACTGGACTTTTCTTCATTAACCAGCCAGCTAAACAAGCTAACTGGCCTCATCCTTCATTAACCAGCCAGCTAACTGGACTTTTCTTCCATCTTCTAACTCAACGATTCCAAACAATTCTTCTACCTCCTTTAGCTAATTTCGAGCTTCAACAAACGTCTCCAACCCATGAAAAGGTTTTCCGCCCATTGCCCGAAAGTCCTTGCATATTTTCGCGAAAGTATCAACATGGGGGGGAGGAGGAGGAGGAGCATTTGCTGGGCCTGCGACATTGGCCCTAGCTTCCAGATACCTTCTAAACCATCCTGGTATCGGTATCCCCTCGGGTATCTTGGGAATTCTAGACATGCTGAAAAGAAAATGAAGAGATTCAAACGGAGAATTCGAAAGAAAGATATATGGCTCTTGGGGGTTAGTTTTTTAAAATAAACTTTTCTCTTAAAAATACTTTCCTTAAAACATTTTTTTTGAAAGTATTTCTTTATAAAATGCTTTTTGAGAAATAGTTTTCCAAAATATCTTATCTGTTCTGGTAACCTTCAGCTCTGATACCACGTGTGACACCCCATCTCCATTAAGGTCACTCACAAAGGGAATGCCTTAATTTTGGTGGAGCGTTTATTGTGTATAGAACAGAAAAGTAAACAAGACAGATAGATATAATGGTCCTTGGAAAATAAAAACCACTTTTATTGCAGTGGAGAAATAGTTTGGTTACATCACATCAAAAACCAACTACAAAACCAAATACACTTATTATCCATCTTGACAAATAAGTTCTGAGTACATAAAATAAAAGACATAACCCCAACATAAAATGGCCATAAATAAGATAGGCTGAACTTTACTTCAGCAATCCAAGCAACTTCCAAAAGAGAGAGATAAAGCTTTTCAAATCAAGCTCCTCTAGTAATAGTCCCACCCTGATCACTTGGGGGGGGGGGAAAGAGGTGGAAACAAAGAGGGTCAGACATAAAGTCTGGCGAGTGCAATAACTTTAACAATATAATCGTTAAAGTAACTAGGATAAGGCATAAGCTGGAAAATAAGGAAATTACTGTGAACAAATGGGCATGACAGAGCAAACAAAGGAAATAAGATGAGCAAAGATAACGTTAAAGGCACACCTAATCACCACCCTAAAAGTTGATCCTGCCTACAAAACTTAATAATGATAATGGTAGTTTCGTGTGCCCCTAACTGCGTTCATAGGTGCCGTCTGCCTCAATCTCCACTAGGTGTACCCATTACCCCCATTCGATCGGCTCCCTAACTCGTAAATACCCGTGCTGGCCCCATAGTGGGGTGTTTCATTCCCAAAAGTGGCAACCCGATACCACCAAAAATGCATGGCTTATACCTACACGATGCAACAACGTCTTACCTACCGGCTCGAGGCCACACACGCCCATGACCCCGTTGGACTTGCGTTGCCACCGCTAACCCGTTTTGACCTCTTACAATCAAACCCAGTATGCGTGTCCCGTCCTCGACTTGGGTCGAGCCCACAAAGATACTTAATGGGTTACTGGTTTGAAAAGGGCCCCCATGTACGACACAAGCTTCCACCTATGCTTGGTCCCCTCTAATGTTTTCCCCACTTAACCCCATTCTTATTCATGTCTTCTTACATGTTTTAATCTTGGTTAAGTGCATCTAATCGTATTTCACATGCCACCCAAGGCACCCTCTTAATTTCACATGGCACCCAAGGCACCCACTTAACCCCCATGTCCCACCACATGTTTATCTGGTTAAGTGTTTCTTAATTCATTAACACTGTAACCTTGTAAAGACCTCCCACATTAGATTGGCATTTGTGGCTGCTGGATTTGTCGGGCGGGTTCGGGAAGTCTTACACCACAAACGAGCCTAACTTCGTGTCTTTACAACAGTTACGCATTTAATTCATGCCTTTGACCTCTCACATTAGATTGACATTTGTAGCTGCTGGATTTGCCGGGCGGGTCCGGGCAGTCTAACACCACAAAAGAGTCTAACCTCATGTCTTAGGCGGTTTGTTATTACACATCTTTATTTAACCCCAAATTGGATTAATATCCCTGTTCAAATTTGTAAATAAATTCCAAATATACTTGTGTCCATAATTGTTACCTAAATTATGTCCATAAATACTAATTTTTCCAATTAATGTCTTAAATTAATCATATGCCTTTTTAAGGCCATTTATGCCAATTCTCAATATGTGTATATTCAATATTACCCCTATCGTCCCCACGTTGTTCGTTCGCTTATCATGACACACACACACACACACACACACATATATATATATATATTAGACTAGGAATTAGTCTAACACATAAAAGAGAAGAAACACCACAAATTTGCATAACACATAAATTGGATCTAACTTACAAATAAGGATTATTACAACATATCTAGCATAAACTTGGTATTGTCAAGAATCTAAACACAGGCCTAAAGGTGTGAACTTGCATGAATATAGTTTTCACCCAAAACTTGCATATATGAATATAGTTTTCACCCAAAACTTGCATAGGCCATAGTCACAAACTTGCATAAAACTATGTATGTCATAGATCTAAATCTAAAGGTGTAAACTTGCATATATGTGAATCCAATTTCTACCTAAACTTGCATATAGTCACTTTATTTGGTTCACATGTAAACTTGTGTACAATTCACATAAAAACTAGCATATAATCTACAACCAAACTTGCATATAAAAAGATGTCAAACATGAATCAAGTTGAACATAGGTGATTGGGCATATACAAAGGAATCCACAACAAAACTGTCATTATGAACAACTAGCATATATTCACAAAATATCACATTTTTTCAATGTTTCACAAACATAAGCATATAACCCAAATTATAACTCAACCCAATTACTTGTTAATTATCTTATTGAAGAAATTGAACTCACAACTCAAAGAAGGTCTTGAGTTCTGGGATCTGAGTTCTGAAATTGATTTAGCTCGCCTTTGAAGTAGACAAATTCGTTTTTTTGTTGTTGTTATAAACTTGAGTTGAATTGAGTTGATTAGCTTTACTTTTCCTCTAGTTGATGACGGCTATTCTAGGCTACAAGGTGATAGCATGACGGCCATGCTTCTAATTTTGATTAGGTTTTAGGGTTTGAGTCTACATGTGTTTATATAGAATTTAGGATTAATTTACGCCATCCGATCAACCTAGAATCAATCAAGACCATCCAATTAAGATAGAGTGACACCTCAGCCCTAATGACTCAGCACTGAGTTACAAAATCGTCATCTTTCAGATCTGCCTGGGGGAAAGGGGCAGGTCGACCCCCAGGTCGACCCGTAAGGGTGAGGTCGACACTAGGGTCGACCCCCTAGTCGACCTGGGTCCTGGGCGGGAATTTTCCTGCCTAGCCTGCTTCTGACTTCTGATTTGAATTTTGAATCTGTTTTCGAGCTTTTTGAATTTATTTGAATTTTCTGAAAACTTCCGATAACCATAACTTCTTCATACGAAGTCCAGTTTACGTAAACTCGGATCTATCTCAACCAGAATACCGAGACAAACACAATGGCATAACCCTTTTCCCTTGATTCCCCCATTAAAATTAATTATTGTTTGATTCATTAGTTTATGTTAATAGAAAACACGGGGTGTTACATTAATTGATTATATATGTTAAATAAACTATAATATCATATTATAAACATATAAAACAATGTAAAGGGCTATATAGCCGGGCGGATATCACAAAGGTTAGGCGCATAGATTGAATGCTTGTATTTGGAAATGATTCCCAAGTTTGAAACCAGGGCAGTTGGTTTATATTTTAATTAAATGGCTATATTCACTGGTTACATTCAATCTTCTTTTCTGTTTAAAATCCGTTACATCACATTTTATGTTTTATTTCACTCAGTTACATTTCATTATATCTTGTGCACATCATTTTCCGCTCTGTTACGACCTTCTTCAACAACAACATCCTCGAATCCTACAATTACCGGTCCTTCCCTCTATTCCTGAACACTACATCTCCACCAAACCGACTCCCATAAATTCAAACCGTAAACAGACTCACATGACCACACACTATATGTTTATCTATTCCAATTCCATTCATTGGTTAATTCACCGGTGTTGTTATGAACTTATGGGTGAACATGTTTGATAAAATGTGAATGGATGCTTTTAGAAATTCTGAGTTTGGACTTGTATATATAATTCCATTTTTATTGTCTGACTTAGTTTCTTTGTTCCCTTTATGCTTTCTCGTTGAGCTTTAAGTTTTCTAAATTGGTATAGAATTCGCACATTGTGCCTATGGTGCACATTCTGCTGTCTTCCCTATGCAATGCAAGAAAAGAATTCACACTGTTAAATCATGATTTACCTCTAATTTCATGTCTACTGTATAAATATATCATACATAAAACATTATCAGATGTCAATATAAATAGTGTGAATTCCCCTTAACAGTATAACCAAATATTTTAGTTTTTAATAGCCAATGTAATATAAATATTCATCTGCCTCGTACTTAGGTCAACATATCAGAAAATTTCCATCGTGATTTTCCGAAAAATTCAAGTGGCGTGTGTTAACATTTAATAAATTAAAATATACAAATATATCAAAAATTTATGTTTCATGTTGACCTGTCTAAAAGCAGGTAAGTAAAGTTTCACAATATCATTATTAAAGTAAGCATACAAATTATATGATTCATTCACTTATGGTAATTAATGTAAGTATAAGAGTCGGTAGGAGAAATATTTCTTGCTTCAAAATCTGCCAAGATATCATGATATGCTGGAGATTTTCATCCTCAGTCCAATTATCAAGATGATTCATATTTGGCCTCTAGGAACTTTTGAAATTACATCTGGGTCACCTACAATATAAAATACACACTTAATGAATGTTTTCCTAAAGCGGAGAGTACTAGATAACCACGTAGAAAGCTCCATTTTTGCAAAGTAATTAGGCAGAAGTGAAATATGAACCTAAATAATAAGGCAAAACCATGAATGAGGCATCTGTAATTTAATGCAATAACAACAGTATGCATATCATACCAAGTTCATTGGAGAAATCAAATCCAATAGAACCCTTTCATGGAATTTATATGCCTTGTAGCAGATCAAAACAGGAACATGAAATGCATGAGCTACCTTGGAGACACATGCAGTTTGAAAAAGAGAAAAAGAATAAACAAAGAAGATATTAATTTGCAGGAGTATAAATTTACAAGAGTAGGAATTTACAGGAGAAGTTAGTTGAAGTTTAACTGAGGTACATTTGCATCAATCCAATTGCTAAAGACAGACTTTGCTTCAATAATATTAGCCTGAAATATGATATAAAATATAATTTGCTATCTTCGGAGAGATAACACAGCCAGTTTTAGCCATTAGCTCATTTCACAATATATAACACAATTCGTAAGTTACTATCCCCTACGATTAGTAACAACATAATTTCAGGTTCTGAGTTTTCACGTAAAATGTTCGTATGTATGGAATATATTCTTTTTAAAAGTATCGTCGATCACTATGAGAAACTGAATCTTGACTAATGAACCCAGAAATGTATTTGATTGTACACAAGTAAATAAATCGTTTAGTTCTACACTAATACAAAGTCAAATGGATATATATCACTATAACAATCCAACCACAAGTTAAGTTAGCATCTATCTGATATAATTAAACAAAAATAGGTCTTTCCTTCAAAATATCTTTTACTTACGGAATAGGAACAGTTGAAACAAAATTCATATGGTGGATCCAAACGTGAACATAGTAGATTGTAGCTAAACAGAGAACCATGAGTTAATGCAATATTAGATTGGTATAATAGACAAAAAGCACATAAACATTTGCAATGAAAACAATAGTATAAAGTTCTGTGCATTTTAAACTCACTGCAGTATGCTGATTCCAAAATTCCTCTTCATCTTGTTTTAGAACATGACAGTATTACTGAACGCTTCAATTTTATGTAAAGCCCGAGGAACAATAAATATAAGTAATTGCAGACATGTTCGATTAAGTAAAACTGTATAAAACATGCATAAACCGGCAATTAACGACATTTTCAAAGAAATTCATTCTATAAATTACTTGAATTTCTATTTCCATTGTAGACAACCTGGAGGGAAATAACATTAAAAAAACTCCATTAAAAGAAAATTATTGTAGGCATAGAAATAGAAGGAATAATAAATGATTTCTTCCAACATCAACAAATTCTCTACCTTCTTCCTCATACCTGCAGAAGATTTTAGAATAGGAGAAGCATCGCGGATTTAGTGATTGGAATAGGAGAAGCGTCGCGGATTTAGATTTAGGGATTGGAATAGGAGAAGCATCGCATTTTAGGAGAGGAGCTGGATTAAAGGATTTGCCAAGCGGTAGTGAATTAGGTTTGTTTATTTTGAAGAGGGAAATAAATTTTAAGCGGCAACAAATTTTTCAGAGGGAACGTGCTTTGGGAATTTACTAAATAAATATCTCAGCATTTTGCATTGTTGTATTTATTTATTTTCTTATTTATAAAAGGTTCAGTAATAGCAATCGACCTAAAACGCTGTCTATTGATGTTGTGAATGGGCATATTTCTTGTAGTGTAAAATGGCCTGGCTGTAAGAAAATATGACAAAGATCACACCTAGTTATTTGAATTGGTGGAGGGCTAAACTAATTGTCGTACAACCCTTGGAATAATGTCCTTGTTACATCTTAAACAAGTATTTTGAGATAAATCCCTAAGGCTTCTTTTGAGAGTATCGCAATCCTTACCGACTCTGCCACTTCTTCTGCTTCCCAAAGTTGGACTTCCTCTTATTGGAGTTACTAGACCTCGACTGCGAAGGAGTAGATGGATCACCTGGAATCCTCTTCAAATTTGAACTCCCAAATCTAATCGCCAAATCAATAAGATCAGGTAATGACTAGTGAACATGGCCAGTGAGTTTCTCTTGAAACTCCCTACGCATATTAGTGATAAACATCTCATTCTTATTTATAGGAATCTCAATCAGGTAAGGGCTAAACTATGATAACTCATTAAACGTCCTTTCATACTTTACAATGGATATCTCTCCAATTTAAGCTCCATAAACTACTGAGCCATCTTAGTCCTCCCAGCATTTCGCATCCATTGGGTAATAAAAACTTCCCAGAATTGGGCCCAAGAAATATTCTCCTCTAGTTTGTGGGAAAATATTCCCACAAATCAAGAGCGGCTTCCTGAAGCTGCCAAGCGCTTGTTGATGCTTCTGAACGTTAGTTATACCAAGCCCAGCAAAAATCCTCTTGACACTCTTAAGCCATTATGGAACTCGATAGTGCTCTCATCTCCTGTAAATTTATTCCTAACAAGATGAGTGTACTCCCCACTTTGATTGTTGAACCTAACTTCTGGAATGACCGAAACAGTTGCCTCCTGGGGCTAAAATTATGACCAGTACATCCAGCATTCCTTCTCCTATTACTCATCTTGTTAAGGGCACGGATAAGCTAGGAACATGAGTTAGAAGCTAAATATAAGAAAGAATATTATCAAAGAAGTCTAAAAAGGATGTAAGATTTTGGTTTGAATAAATTTGAAAATAGCGGGGATATTTAAAACAATTTGGTTATACTTTAAAATACACTCTTGAAAATTCTACTCATCCTTGGATAATTATTTACCATATTTATAATGAGTTACCTCATAGGCTTAAGTGTTCGCTCAACCTAAGTTCGGATACAACCTACAACAATCCACTATTTTTAAACAATATAAATTGCTCGAAAGGATAGATTATCAATGAGGTATAATTAGAAACAATCACAGACACATAAATAAGAACAACTTATAGTTTCACAGTTGAAATAAGTACATAAGTAGTCCTAAAGGGCGATTAAATAGAGCTTACAATTTATTTATGAAATAGCCAAAACTATAAAGAAAATAAATAAATGAAATAAGTTCATGATGACAATGCTAACTGAAACTGAATTGATTAAATAACTAAATAAAGAATAAGCCTTCGGCAAAGCTTCAGTCTCCAAAATGAGAGCTTCCCAACAGTAATACTCGGGCTAATCCAAGCATAATAAAAACACAACACTCGAGTCATAAGTAACATCCTCATGTAAATCAATAAATCAATGTGCATAATAACTTAAGAGATGTTATGGGATTTCCATCTCCTAAGGACACCTTAATTTTTTTATGCAGTATAGTATAAGCTATAATAGATAATTTCTACCAGCCAAATAAATATCAAAATAGCGTTATGGCGTTAATCATATTCCCCCTTAATGCATTTTAAACATATGTAGTCGATGCAGGTACCATAACACCATCATAAGTTGGTAGCTATTAGAGCCCTCCCTATAAGTACAGTACAAATCAAAATCGATTTGGGCTCGTATAAGGATAAATGTGACAAGACATGCAAGGCAATGCCCTAGTTAGTATTGTACTAGATTAACTTTTCTAGTTGTTCGTAATCCATACTGCTAGATCGCGTCCATCAACCAAAACAGAAGGGTGCGCCCATGGATTTTCAAAATCACGGTAGTGATATGAGTGTTCAATGCTGCTAAAGGTAACTAACCTCATTAGCCTGAATTGGGCTCATGTTTTCGTCATTTTAATTATAGCACAAGTGCAAAAACTATACATCGTCGTTCTCATACTTCATTCCAGTGAATGTTCACCATTATATTTTGCATAAAATCCACTATGTACATCAAATTGGTTTCATAATTGACAAAGAGTGCCAGTGTCTAACCCCGGTCTCTTTAACAACCGCTCGTTTGTTTTACACACTGCTTGGTTATTACATTTTGGTATTTAAGTGGAATTGAAATTTGTAAATTTCTGAGTTACTCATATACCAAAACATCCCATTTCCATGATTTCGTTTCAAAAGAGATTTTAATTCAAAACTTGATTTTCTTTTGAATTATTTATTAACATAAAATCCAATTTGATGTATTATAATTTATATTTCAGAATAATGGATTTTAACTTAGTTCAAATATTAAACCCACTAATTTTAGAAATCTTCATTCAAAATTTTAGCAATCAATATTTTAAAAAATTCCAATTCTAAATTTTAACAAATTAAATTATACCTCGATTAAATTCACAATAAATAAAAAATATTATTCTTTATAGAATATCGTAAATTAGAAATTCAGGTTATTTAATCAAATTAAATTCAAAATCAATAATCAAATTAACAAACTTTAGTTTTACATTGTAATATTCAAAAACTAGAATTCTCAACTTTAATCGATTGTGTCTTTCAATTTCAAAATCAGTTGTTACTTAAGTAAATCAATCGAAACCATTTCTTAATAAATCACTATATAATTCACGAAATCTTAACTAATCTGGTCAAGTGTTAATAACTTTTAAGAAAAAAATCCAAGTATTTATTATTAAATTTCAAATGATTTCAATTTTGTTAAATAATTTATTTTTACCAAGCAACGTTAATTTTTTTTCTACCGAGGCCAAGTGAATTATTTGTAATTTAAGTACTGAGGTTTATCATTTTAACCCGTTTCAATTTCATGAGGAATGTGTCTAGTAATGTAGAGTGTCAAATGAGGGTTTACAATAAGCATAATGACAATAAATAAACATATATACAATTTTTATATACAAGTCTAGCATCATAAGGTTAATATTAACTTCCTACACATTTGTTCATGACAATATTAAATCAAACAGTACACATTCCCATCGTATCCATAAAATGTAACCGGTTGACGCGTAGTATATAATTTTAGATGAAACAAGGTGGGTTAGGAAAGTATATTTTTATGATTGAAGCTACACACCAACCACCACATATTTTAGATGGAACAAGGACCAAACATAATTTTTATCGGCAAACAATATTGGTATCAGTAAACATAGAAACAAAATGTAAATCAAGTCAAAACTGCGGATCTTCCCCTGTTAATGGCGACTAGGTCTTTTTCCCTTCTCCCATTTTTTCCGTTTCTTCACCTTCTCCTGCTAATTCCTCACCTCACCTCTCTAAAACGATCTGCCCATTCCATCTCCTTTCCCAGCTGCCTAGTTTTCGTCTATATAGAGGAAGGTTCCGCTTCTGAGTTTTAGATTCGGTTTTGCCGGGTCTGATTCTCTGTACACACCTAAGCCCTTGTTTTTTCAGATCTGCTACGCCCTCACTAATCTTTGTTCCCTCACTTATGACAGCCTTCGCCACTCTATCTAGTGCGTTGTCAATCCCTAAATCTATCCCACCCACTCAGTTACCCATGCTAGTTACGTCTCCTGAATCCCCCATCTCACCTTCTCCTTACAAATGCTACATCTACAATACTATCTCCCCAAGCGGTTCATGTACACTCATTTCGTGGTGAGCTTATGTCCGGTATTGTTTGATTTTGTTTGGAGGGGTAGGGCTTTTACCAATGTTTGTTGGTGCTTTCCGGTTTTGGGTTGCGTTTGTGGGTTGTGGGTTTAGGATATTTTTTTGGGAGTGTTCGACTTGCTAATGGTTATAGTCTAGCAGCCTACGTAGAGTTCCTGGATCTCTCAGTGATGTCAAGTTCATCGACTAACTTCGCGACATCTTCTACTTCCTATTCTAGACTGTTGAGCTACAGCACCCATGGATATGCCAAGTAAACTTGGAGGAATCTATTAACAGTCTCTAGCTTAGTCAGTTAACGGTGTTATGTTTGGTTTGCCTAGTTATAATTAGGGATGACCTTTTTTGGTGTTGTTTGAGGTATTTGATGATCTATTTTTATCCAATTCGTCGTCTTGTACGGTCTATAGTTGTTGGTTCGTGTTGGTTTCTAAGCTGTTGTGTTGTATCTAGTATGCAATTTTAGGCTATAGAGTTGTATGCTTGGATGTGTTATGTGATGAACTAGGTTGTGCTGTTGTCTTCTTGATGGACGTATAGTGGGAGTACGCTTGATGAAGGAATTTGTGCAAACTAGTTAGCCGTTGGCATCCTTTGGATGTAGCTTCATCATGGGAAGGAATATTCTTTGCTATGTTATCTTTTCATGGTTTACTCCTTTTCATTATGTGGAAGGTCAGGCCACTTATTGTTGCACTAGGTAATGGCTCTTGAGTTTACTGCTATAGCTGTTTTGACCCTTGAGCAGTGTGTTTGTTGGTATGACTTTTTTCTTCTAAGAGTGAACTATTATGTAAATTTGTCCTTGCTATTATGGGAAGGAATTGAAACTCGCAATGATGTTCAATTTGTCACAGCGGAAAGAAATGTATGTTGATTTGTTGTTTAGTAACCAGGAAAGTTTGTTTCCATGTAATTGCTTCCCTATATGGGTATGTAATTGTAGTCTGGTCAATACGACTAGTTCCTGTACTATTAGCTAATATATTAGCAGTTGATGTTCCACTTTAAAAACATCTATGGTGGACTGTCCACCTTAAAACCAAATATGTAGTAGGTAGGTAAGCAATTAATCTCCTGTAATAATGTAATTATTTTTTGGTATAGTAATAAATGTTGTGGTCACTTTAAAAATCGGCCGGCTTTGCCAAAATATTAACATCAGCATAATGATAAGATTCGAGAAACACAACTACTCATTGAACAAGGTTAGCATATAAACTACATGCAACTAATAGTTTTCAGAACTTAAACTACATGCAAACACACACACACGCACACGCACACATATACATAATTTGATGAAATACTTGACTAAATCAATTGCTAGCATATTCATTGGCTACCATTTCACAATTTTCAATTTATTAACTAGCATGGAAATGTTAACTAGTGTAAGCATCAAAACACTTACGTCGACAACGAAGCTCTAAACTGTTAGTTCCTGAGATGATGATCTTGATGAAAAAAACCTTATGAATTATTATAAAATATGCGTACTAACATTTTATTTTGAGTTATATATGTATATGCTGGATATTTATAGATAGGTATTGAGAATGAAAAATTCAAGATTAAAGAATTCAATATTGAAGACTCATGAGTATTAAGAGTTCAAGATATCAAGATAAGTAATAGAGTCTAGACTTATGTTAAAACTTCATAATAGCACTGACATGTTTATTCTGATTTTAATAGTGGGATGGAACCTACGAGCTTTCAAAAGTGTTTTTCGAAATTGTTTTTCAAATTTCCTTTTTGAATTTTAGCCTCCAAATCTAAACTATTTTGAATATATTATTTTTAATTTATAAATATTTATTGTTTTTAAATATTTCACTCCTTGTTATCTTTCTAATTTATTGTTGTTCTTAAATTTCAAAATTTTATCCTTAATCTCAAGTTATATTTTTATTTTCTTATTTAAAGTTTTATATGTTAAGTATTTTATTATTTTCAAAAATCATTTTCTAGAATGTTTAACAAGTATTATTATTTACTTATATTATGACTAGAATATTTTACAAGCCTTGGAATTGTTTTAATAAGCTTTAAAATCAAAATTCTTTTGAAAAAAATTCTTTTATTTTTTAAAATAGTTTAATAAGCTTTAAAATCAAAATTCTTTCGAAAAAATTTCTTTATTTTTTAAAACAGGCATGTCGACATATGCCATCCCACCACGTCGACATGGTGTTTGTTTTCAAATTTTCAATTTTCAAAAGAAGTGTCTATTCGTTCAAATTTCTGTTTCAATGGACATGGTTTTTGCTTCCCTATAAGTACCTAAGCAAAAATGAATTTTTTAACAACTTGTAATGACCCCGATTTCCATAACATCGGAGTTGACTATATACATCATACGTCCAACCCAAATATCACGAAAATACGGAACATTTTTTTTTTAGAAGAAAGAGATAGAAGAAGAACAGAAATAACAACACAGAATCTCACATCGCAGCGGAACAAAATATAATATATCACATCTTTGAAATTCAAAATCTTAACTGTATAACATACACTTATCAGAGTACAATACTTACAACACAACGGAACAACACTATAACTAGATAACGCTGAAGCCTCCTGCTCCAAGCTCCTTTAGACATATCTGAAAAATCCTGAACTACTTGACTGCCCGTACAAATTTAGGCACCCAAGAGTTTAGGTAGAACAAAACAAATAAACTCCGGGTCAGTCATGGGACTGGTATGAGTAAACAGTTTAAAACAATTCAGAAAACTAAATGATATCTCATAAGACCACGCCGTATAACACGGAACGGGTTTTTCCCTTATGAGAATCCAAACACTTGACTTGTCTTTATATCAAAACTCTTTGATATTATAATAATGTCTAAATCAAGTAAATAACAATCTAGTGGAACGTTTGCATCTCACGTTTCACATATATAATATACAATCAAAACCGCAAGCACGTATTGGGTATTTGGTTTTCCAACTATGACAAGGTATGTAACCACCTTCCGCTGGTATATCTCTAGAGGAGAATACACCGAGTTCAACAAGAACATCTTGCAACTCAGCCACACATGACCGACCACTCATTTCGCTTGAGTGTATCGAATGTATATCACCAACGATTGGGATCAGCAACCGTTTCCCGAATGGGACAGCATCGACAATAGATTTTTAGAAATAAATGAAACTCTAGATCAGGTGATTATACACCCTAATAGGTGCGACCTACATAGCCATGTTGCCTGCCCGATTTCTGTCATTTACCGGTTGATGAGGCTAGAAGCTACGCTTTATCATCACACCAGATTTACTTTGAATGTCACATCATCAAATCCATCAAATCACCGATTGACGTCCTCAACAGTACATTACGTGTTAGCTAAAAGAAGTTTCCTTCTCCGCTTCCACTCTTGGTACGGTTGAAGAAATCAATGTACGTGACCTTTTTGGAAATACTCTGTCAGACATCCATCCATACAGGTCACCCAGGAACAGGATGAACTGAAGGCACTATTTCTATTAATAGAAAAGTCCTTGCACTCTACTCCGTCTTCGATTATCTTTATATAATCTGATTCGCTCGCTACTGCCGATACGGAGTGGTTCTTCGGATAATAATCCAACCGGTCTCTCCATATTGACAACAATGGTCAAAACTCCGATAGTCTGTGATTTAACTATCGAATAAAAACAAGTGGTTCGATAGTCGATGATTTAACTATCGAATAAAGCAAGTGTTCATCCAAACATCCAACAGATCAGTGAGCCTTTAATTAATATTCCATTAATTAAATCTCTTCTCCATTTCTTTATCAATATTTGTTAACCAAATATTTTCAATAACCATATTGGCCTTATACGTTCTTTGGAAAACATTTACATATATCGCCTTCCTTTATTTTCTATACTAGGAAATATTCATTATTCTATTTCCAAGCTTTGCACATATTTGGGTTAAAACAGATGTTGTGTAAAACATCGTTACGACAACCCAAATACAGTATTTAACTAATTCTTATTCCACATTGATCTTCGAGCCTGAATCTTGCTACTTATCGGTATATCATGAAATCAACCAAGTTGGGGTATAATTACCTCTCAGACCTTGACTGAATAGCATTTAACGTCAAAACAGACAAGACTACTTACTTGAATAATCAATACCATACAACTACTGATTCACCTTTAAACACGTATATTCTTCCTCTTTCTATTCTTACTAGATTTTATTCTTATACTTCATTTTTGATTATACTATTCTATTTCTAAGTACGTCTTCTTATCGACTTCTATATATTTCGATACGTTGATTTCTAACTATCAAATTATCTTAAAAATATTCTATCTCCTTAAATTCCCGGAAAAATTCGCCATAACCTCCTTTGTACCGGGAGCATCGGGAAATTTCAAATAGCTTTCCCGGTCCTTCTCATCTCAAAAAGAAAAAGAAAAAGCCAAGCGGCTAGCCGATACGGCGCATAAAATCTCATATATGAATTAAATACGTACCTTTTTGTCGGGCATTCTATTTATTTCACTTCTATACTTTATTCCATACCTGTCTCCTGTATATTTATGCCTGTCCAATCTATTTTAACTATACCCATCGTTTTAACTCAATTTGTTAATTAAATCTGTTACTTAGCTTTTCAGTCTATTTCACCTTCATATTTGAACATGACATGTTCAAATATATTTTAACTGCATATTAACAAATTCTAATTATACTCATACTCTTGTTTCCTTATCGACTTCTCTATTCAAATTCCAATTCAATTCTATTTGAATTCTCTTTATTCAAACTTCATTTGAATTCTATTATTCAAATCTATTCAAATTCTATTGTTTAAATTCCATTTGAATCCTATATTCAAATTCTATAGTTTAAAGTCCATTTGAATTCTATATTCTAATTCTATAGTTTAAAGTCCATTTGAATTCTATATTCAAATTCTACAGTTTAAAGTCCATTTGAATTCTATATTCAAATTCTATTCTTTAAAGTCCATTTGAATTCTATATTCAAATTCTATAGTTTAAAGTCCATTTGAATTCTATATTCAAATTCTATAGTTTAAAGTCCATTTGAATTCTATATTCAAATTCTATTTGAATTCTCTGCATTATTTATAAACAACGTTTATAACTTCAATTCAAATCCCACCTTTCCATTTATAAACAACGTTTATAAATTCAATTCAAATCCCATATTTTCATTTATAACAAAGTTTATAAATTCGATTCAAATCCCATATTTTCATTTATAACAAAGTTTATAAATTCGATTCAAATCCCATATTTTCATTTATAAACAACGTTTATAAATTCGATTCAAATCCCATATTTTCATTTATAAACAACGTTTATAAATTCAATTACTTGTTTATTATATACCTTCAAAACAAGTTAATATTTTCTATAGTTCATTAAAAATTCAATTTCTATTTATAAAAATAGAATTCCCTTTTTAAATATCAAATACCCTTTCCGATATTTTTATGAATCAATATTCAAGCCCCAGGGATATTTTAAACAATCAAATCAACCAATTTTCAATCAATTGATTTTTAACACATCATATATGAATATATATGAAATCAAACAAACAACAAACAGATAATATATTTTTGAGGAATCCAGTTGGATTCCTCCAACCTGTTTTCCTGCATCCACAGACATTAGTCAACATAGTAATACCCATCCTGCTTCGAGGCAGGATATCGCGGTATAGAAGGTCATCCACTAATCATAGCGTGGGGCGCATAGGCTAATCATCCGCTATGGTACCGCGGGCATCCGCTAATGAGACTGCGGGAATCCAACCAATCATCAACCCAATATATATATATATAATAGTCAACCAATCCTAAATAACTAATATATTTAAAACAACCAAACATCATTCAAACAAGCAACAACAATTATTTTTAACACTAAAAATAATTCTAATTAAATGGTGAGTGAGATTTACTCACCGAGATTTTTACTTGTTGAACACCCAATTAAATTCCATATCGCCTTAGCTATGAATCGTCTCGGACAAATCTCTTTGTACCTACGATTTATTTAATTTAATGATTAAAATTTATTTAAATTATCGAATAAATAAATTCCTTATATATATATATATATCTCCATCAAATTAAATCATCACAAACCCTTATAAATTAAATGTCTAACCTATTTATTTATTTTCTAACTTTTTTTTTCTATTTTTTTATAAACTAATTATATAAATTGATAATAAATTTAATTAACTAGAATTTACCTTAATTCAGCCTTAACCATTCTTCTCCTTACTGCGTTGACCATCCCTAAGCCGTGCTGACCAAATCGGAATCCCCCGATCCATTTCACGCTGGTTCTTCTTCCTTAAATCACCATCATCCGGATTCGAAATTATCTTCAGCATCCAGAACTTGCTTTTCCCGAAACCCTCCCCTGTATCATTGTGTTTCAGGCCTAGACCAACCTCTCCTATTTCCTTCGCGATGTCCATTTCCCCCCTTTCATTTATCGATGCAACCACCAGGAGGTTGCCGCAACTCCCTGCTTTCTCCTCAGCTCACCTCGACCCTTCCAAGCTTGAGCGCAGCCGCAACATTACCACCTAACTCCCCAAATGATTTCCGCGATAACCAAAATTCCCGTGCCTTAAATTTTCGAATTCCAAAGAGAACCAAAAATCGCGAGTGCCCCCCTCCCCCACGTCGAAGTCAAGTTTCAGAGCACTCTCGGTTGTGGATTCATTTGATTCTTGAGGGTGCGACACCATTTTTCTTTTGAGGAATGCTGAAGCTTTCAGAAATTTTGAGGAAATGAAGAAAATGAAAAATGAAATTGATAAGGAGATGGTTACGAATTTGTAAAGGTAGTGTGCAGTTATGCTTTGAACAGCAAGCCATTATTTTTGTGGAGGTAGGGATGCCAGCGATTTCGAATTGAACTGTGTGGCCTATTTTCCTTCTTCATTGTTGTTTAGTTTAGGTCCACACAAAAGGAATTTTCTTATGTTATTATATTTTTACTTTATTTAGTTTTGATCCGGTACCCTAAAATAAAACATCCATGATTCTGAACTCCTTTCTGAACCGAACAACTGACATTTTCAGGGTTATATTACCATTCCGAACACACTGGAACGAGCTATGCAGTCTAATTATATCGTCTGAATAAGATATTAATTTAATTCGATATAAATTAAATTCAAACAATTTATTCACTCAATAATAAATGAATATTATTACCGTTATAAATTCAAATAGAATTTCATATTGATCATCTGAACTGAATTAAATTCAGTATAAAACTTGAATTTAATTAACTTCGAATTTCGATAACTTTAATGTATTCGATAATAAATCAGAATTGATTATTAAATCGATAACTCCCTATAAAAATTTGATTTATTTACTTAACTCAATATTTAAATCCATATTGAATATTTTAAAATTAACCCCTAAGAGTCCGGGTCATTACAATCTTCCCCACTTAAAATAATTTCGCCCTTGAAATTGCTAAGGTAGAAAAAGTGCTACCAACCCATTTATCTTTTCAGAACTTATTTATGTTGATACTCAACATTTCAAACTTCAATACGTAACTCTCTGTCGAATAAATCCCTATTCGATAACTCCTCCCTTCGAATAACTATATTCGATAATCTATCTTTCGAATAACTAGATTCGAAAACCCTTCTTCGAATAAACTATATTCAATTTACTCTATTCAATTTTACTCTTATCAATTAACTATACTGGATTTAACTCTATTCGATTAACTCTATCGAATAACTGAATTCGATAACTCCTTCGAATAACCAATATTCTATAACTCACTTCGATTTAACTAATCGATAACTCTTTTTGATTAAACTATAATCGATAATTCATTTCGATTAACAAATAATCGATAACTCCTTCGATTTACTAATAATCGATAACTCCTTCCGAATAACCAAATTCGATAATTCCTTTTGAATAAACTATATTCGATAACTCCTTTAATTCTATTCGAATAACTAATATTCAATAACTCCTTTAACTCCATTCGCTTGACTCTAGATCGCAGCAATCACAATGGTTACGCCTGATTCCCTCAGGAAACATCCGACCGCCCTAGGCTATCTGCAGCCCCTGCGAATTACGCTAGCAGTCGTACGAAATGGCACTTATCCTGAGTAACTATGTTTGACTAACTCTATCTCAATAACTATATTCGATCAACTTTAATTGAATAACTAACATTCCATTAAATCCTAATTCGATTTACCATGTTTAATTAACTCTATCTAGTTAACTCTTACTTTGAATAACAAATATTCGATAAATTCTAATTGAATAACTAATATTCAATTAACTCTACGGATTAACCCTAACTGATTAACTCTATCTGGTTAATTCTTACTCTAATCGATTTATTCCAACTCTAATCGACTTTTCTTATTCGAATATCTCCTATTGGATAATGTTTATTCATTTTTAAGGATTTACTTTTAGTAACGGTTCTTCACTTTATAAATGTTCTCTTTAATAACGTTACTTCACTTACATAAGTGTTGTGTACCCCTTATATTTAAAACCATCGGTGTTAAAAACCAATATCTCTTCTCTATATAAGTTCAGACTTATATATTCCATCTGTCGAATGATAAATATTTAATTTAATTTATAAGCTGTTATTTATAAATAAATCTTTTCTATTTATCTGTTAAAAACAGAATTCCATTTTCTATTCATCTTCTAAATATTCCTTTGATTAAATTCTATTTATTTACAAATAAATATCTCATTTATAACATTCTATTTATTTCCTATAAATAAATATTTCCATTGAATCTATTTGTAAATGTTTTACAAATATTCCCTTCTAAATTCTATTTGTAAACGTTTTTACAAATATCTCTCCTTCTATTTGTTTGCACAAAACTTCCTTTGTATTTGTGTTACAAATATGTTTCCTTTATTCACACCCAATATTTCATTCACATTGATTTTACTCAGTTTATCCATTTCGATCCATTTAACTTACCTAAGTTAAATTTAATTTCAGTCATTCAAATTCCCATTAACTAGTTGCTGATTAACCGTTTTGCCTAGTTCACCCTTTTTATTTGAATATAACTTGTTCAAATATATGTCAACTTAATTATAACTAATCTAATTATATTTTCAACTCGAGTTATATATTCGATTTCGAATATAAATTCTCAATCTCTTCACTTATCCAAAAACCCAAATTCAATTCAAATTTTCCTTTAACTAATTATTCTCCAATCTAGTTAATTCTATTTAACCATTTAAAATATGATTTTTGTCTTAAAAATCATTTCACTTACTTCACTGGAGTTCATATTTATTTTATAACTCCAGTCTGGATTTTTTTAATGCCAATTCGGATTTTATTTCCTAACAATCCTTTTATTTATTTAATTAAACCGTTATGGTCTTATAATGTTCTGGCGCTGCATTTCTAAAAATTTGATTTTGACATAACTCAAAATCTATACGACGAAATCCAGATTTTTCTCTTTCATTAGAAAACTATTGTTCAACCGGTCCCGACGATTCTTGTTTCACAGAATTCCGACTTCAATTGAGTTCTGTATACTAAATTGAAGTTTGAATCGCCAATTTACGAACTGCCGCGCTACGGCGAGCTCGTTTTAATTATATTTATAAATATAAACGTTTTAACTTTGTTTAAAATAAATTCAACTCCATTCTGATATATTTTTGATATATATCAAATCCATCCCAACATAATATTCCCGATTTATTTCTCTTCAAATATTCAAGTCCTCTACATTTACAATATTCAAATTCCATATTTTCTTTATTCAACTCTATATTTGAATTTCCTTCTATTCAATTTCTATTTGAATTTTTCTTCTATTCAAATTCTATTTCAATTCCTTATCTTCAAATTCTATTTGAATTTCTTATCTTCACTTTCTATTTGAAATCCTTCATCCAAAAACCCATTTCAAATCCCTTATTCAAATTCCATTTGAAATCCTGTATTCAACTTCTATTTAAATTTCTTTGTTCAATTTCTATTTTAACTCCTTTGAATTTAAATTCTATTTTAACTCCTTTGAATTCAAATTCTATTTGATTTCACTTTGAATTCAAATTCTATTTCAACTCCTTTTATTTTCTTTGAATTCTAATATTCAACCTTCACTTTATATTCTCTTTGAAATTCTATTTAGCCATTTTCCATTTGAATTCTAATATTCAAATATCTATTTGACTTTTCTTTATTCAAATCCATTTGAATTCCTTTGAATTCAAATTCCATTTCAATTTTTCTTATACAATTTCTATTTGAATTTTCTTTATTCAAACTCATTTGAATTCCTTTGAATTCAAATTCTATTTCACTTCTATTTGAATTATATATATATTCAAATTCCTTTATTTTACTTCTATTTGAAATCTATATTCCAATTCCCATTTCAAAATTCCTTTGAAGTAATATAAATATATACATCATTTATATCTATCCCAAATTCAAAACATTTGAATTTTCAAACAACTTGTTTCTTTTCAAACAAATTTCCATCAAAAACTTTTCTAAGGCAGCAATTCATCACTTAGAAACTCGAAAATGAACACTGATGATGTTGCGACCATCATCAGAATTATTTCCCAGCTACTGAATGAGTTCAGTGCTATATTTCATTCAAAATCCATTCAAGTGATTTTTATTCAAAAATCCTTCCAAAATAAAGCTATATTATTTTAATATACCTTTTTTCCAACTTCCCAGGATTTTATATTCTGAATTCTGGTTGGAATTCAATTTCAGTTTATCACATTTGTATATTTGATTTCATATACAAATTCCATTGGTTATATATATAACTATTTCTGTTTTATAATCTAATTTGATTATAATCCTAACAATCAACTCAACTATTTAAAACAATATCGTGTCCAATCTTCTGTTCAAGTGTTTATAAACTCCTATCGACATCATGGCGTCCCACGATTCGACCAAAATTTATAATCCACTCAACAGACTAGTCAACACAATATAAAACAGTTTTTATATCAAATAACAAGTACGCTCTCTCGTATATATATACACTCAACCCATTCTAGGATACTACTGATCCTATCTCTAATGAGCACATTCCAACAAGCCTAGGTATTCGCTCAACCTAAGCTCTGATACCAACTGTAATGACCCAGATTTCCATAACATCGGAGTTGACTATATACATCATACGTCCAACCCAAATATCACGAAAATACGGAACATTTTTTTTTAGAAGAAAGAGATAGAAGAAGAACAGAAATAACAACACAGAATCTCACATCGCAGCGGAACAAAATATAATATATCACATCTTTGAAATACAAAATCTTAACTGTATAACATACACTTATCAGAGTACAATACTTACAACACAACGGAACAACACTATAACTAGATAACGCTGAAGCCTCCTGCTCCAAGCTCCTTTAGACATATCTGAAAAATCCTGAACTACTTGACTGCCCGTACAAATTTAGGCACCCAAGAGTTTAGGTAGAAAAAAACAAATAAACTCCGGGTCAGTCATGGGACTGGTATGAGTAAACAGTTTAAAACAATTCAGAAAACTAAATGATATCTCATAAGACCACGCCGTATAACACGGAACGGGTTTTTCCCTTATGAGAATCCAAACACTTGACTTGTCTTTATATCAAAACTCTTTGATATTATAATAATGTCTAAATCAAGTAAATAACAATCTAGTGGAACGTTTGCATCTCACGTTCCACATATATAATATACAATCAAAACCGCAAGCACGTATTGGGTATTTGGTTTTCCAACTATGACAAGGTATGGAACCACCTTCCGCTGGTATATCTCTAGAGGAGAATACACCGAGTTCAACAAGAACATCTTGCAACTCAGCCACACATGACCGACCACTCATTTCGCTTGAGTGTATCGAATGTATATCACCAACGATTGGGATCAGCAACCGTTTCCCGAATGGGACAGCATCGACAATAGATTTTTAGAAATAAATGAAACTCTAGATCAGGTGATTATACACCCTAATAGGTGCGACCTACATAGCCATGTTGCCTGCCCGATTTCTGTCATTTACCGGTTGATGAGGCTAGAAGCTACGCTTTATCATCACACCAGATTTACTTTGAATGTCACATCATCAAATCCATCAAATCACCGATTGACGTCCTCAATAGTACATTACGTGTTAGCTAAAAGAAGTTTCCTTCTCCGCTTCCACTCTTGGTACGGTTGAAGAAATCAATGTACGTGACCTTTTTCGAAATACTCTGTCAGACATCCATCCATACAGGTCACCCAGGAACAGGATGAACTGAAGGCACTATTTCTATTAATAGAAAAAGTCCTTGCACTCTACTCCGTCTTCGATTATCTTTATATAATCTGATTCGCACGCTACTACCGATACGGAGTGGTTCTTCGGATAATAATCCAACCGGTCTCTCCATATTGACAACAATGGTCAAAACTCCGATAGTCTGTGATTTAACTATCGAATAAAAACAAGTGGTTCGATAGTCGATGATTTAACTATCGAATAAAACAAGTGTTCATCCAAACATCCAACAAATCAGTGAGCCTTTAATTAATATTCCATTAATTAAATCTCTTCTCTATTTCTTTATCAATATTTGTTAACCAAATATTTTCAATAACCATATTGGCCTTATACGTTCTTTGGAAAACATTTACATATATCGCCTTCCTTTATTTTCTATACTAGGAAATATTCATTATTCTATTTCCAAGCTTTGCACATATTTGGGTTAAAACAGATGTTGTGTAAAACATCGTTACGACAACCCAAATACAATATTTAACTAATTCTTATTCCACATTGATCTTCGAGCCTGAATATTGCTACTTATCGGTATATCATGAAATCAACCAAGTTGGGGTATAATTACCTCTCAGACCTTGACTGAATAACATTTAACGTCAAAACAGACAAGACTACTTACTCGAATAATCAATAACATACAACTACTGATTCACCTTTAAACACGTATATTCTTCCTCTTTCTATTCTTACTAGATTTTATTCTTATACTTCATTTTTGATTATACTATTCTATTTCTAAGTTCGTCTTCTTATCGACTTCTATATATTTCGATACTTTGATTTCTAACTATCAAATTATCTTAAAAATATTCTATCTCCTTAAATTCCCGGAAAAATTCGCCATAACCTCCTTTGTACCGGGAGCATCGGGAAATTTCAAATAGCTTTCCCGGTCCTTCTCATCTCAAAAAGAAAAAGAAAAAGCCAAGCGGCTAGCCGATACGGCGCATAAAATCTCATATATGAATTAAATACGTACCTTTTTGTCGGGCATTCTATTTATTTCACTTCTATACTTTATTCCATACCTGTCTCCTGTATATTTATGCCTGTCCAATCTATTTTAACTATACCCATCGTTTTAACTCAATTTGTTAATTAAATCTGTTACTTAGCTTTTCAGTCTATTTCACCTTCATATTTGAACATGACATGTTCAAATATATTTTAACTGCATATTAACAAATTCTAATTATACTCATACTCTCGTTTCCTTATCGACTTCTCTATTCAAATTCCAATTCAATTCTATTTGAATTCTCTTTATTCAAACTTCATTTGAATTCTATTATTCAAATCTATTCAAATTCTATTGTTTAAATTCCATTTGAATCCTATATTCAAATTCTATAGTTTAAAGTCCATTTGAATTCTATATTCAAATTCTATAGTTTAAAGTCCATTTGAATTCTATATTCAAATTCTATAGTTTAATGTCCATTTGAATTCTATATTCAAATTCTATTGTTTAAAGTCCATTTGAATTCTATATTCAAATTCTATAGTTTAAAGTCCATTTGAATTCTATATTCAAATTCTATAGTTTAAAGCCCATTTGAATTCTATATTCAAATTCTATTTGAATTGTCTGCATTATTTATAAACAACGTTTATAACTTCAATTCAAATCCCACCTTTCCATTTATAAACAATGTTTATAAATTCAATTCAAATCCCATATTTTCATTTATAACAAAGTTTATAAATTCGATTCAAATCCCATATTTTCATTTATAACAAAGTTTATAAATTCGATTCAAATCCCATATTTTCATTTATAAACAATGTTTATAAATTTGATTCAAATCCCATATTTTCATTTATAAATAACGTTTATAAATTCAATTACTTGTTTATTATATACCTTCAAAACAAGTTAATATTTTCTATAGTTCATTAAAAATTCAATTTCTATTTATAAAAATAGAATTCCCTTTTTAAATATCAAATACCCTTTCCGATATTTTTATGAATCAATATTCAAGCCCCATGGGTATTTTAAACAATCAAATCAACCAATTTTCAATCATTTGATTTTTAACACATCATATATGAATATATATGAAATCAAACAAACAACAAACAGATAATATATTTTTGAGGAATCCAGTTGGATTCCTCCAACCTGTTTTCCTGCATCCACAGACATTAGTCAACATAGTAATACCCATCCTGCTTCGAGGCAGGATATCGCGGTATAGAAGGTCATCCACTAATCATAGCGTGGGGCGCATAGGGTAATCATCCGCTATGGTACCGCGGGCATCCGCTAATGAGACTGCGGGAATCCAACCAATCATCAGCCCAATATATATATATAATAGTCAACCAATCCTAAATAACTAATATATTTAAAACAACCAAACAACATTCAAACAAGCAAAAACAATTATTTTTAACACTAAAAATAATCCTAATTAAATGGTGAGTGAGATTTACTCACCGAGATTTTTACTTGTTGAACACCCAATTAAATTCCATATCGCCTTAGCTATGAATCGTCTCGGACAATTCTCTTTGTACCTACGATTTATTTAATTTAATGATTAAAATTTATTTAAATTATCGAATAAATAAATTCCTTATATATATATATATATATCTCCATCAAATTAAATCATCACAAACCCTTATAAATTAAATGTCTAACCTATTTATTTATTTTCTAACCTTTTTTTCTATTTTTTTATAAACTAATTATATAAATTGATAATAAATTTAATTAACTAGAATTTACCTTAATTCAGCCTTAACCATTCTTCTCCTTACTGCGTTGACCATCCCTAAGCCGTGCTGACCAAATCGGAATCCCCCGATCCATTTCACGCTGGTTCTTCTTCCTTAAATCGCCATCATCCCGATTCGAAGTTCTCTTCAGCATCCAGAACTTGCTTTTCCCGAAACCCTCCCCTGTATCATTGTGTTTCAGACCTAGACCAACCTCTCCTATTTCCTTCGCGATGTCCATTTCCCCCCTTTCATTTATCGATGCAACCACCAGGAGGTTGCCGCAACTCCCTGCTTTCTCCTCAGCTCACCTCGACCCTTCCAAGCTTGAGCGCAGCCGCAACAGTACCACCCAACTCCCCAAATGATTTCCACGATAACCAAAATTCCCGTGCCTTAAATTTTCGAATTCCAAAGAGAACCAAAAATTGCGAGTGCCCCCCTCCCCCACGTCGAAGTCGAGTTTCAGAGCACTCTCGGTTGTGGATTCGTTTGATTCTTGAGGGTGCGACACCATTTTTCTTTTGAGGAATGCTGAAGCTTTCAGAAATTTTGAGGAAATGAAGAAAATGAAAAATGAAATTGATAAGGAGATGGTTACGAATTTGTAAAGGTAGTGTGCAGTTATGCTTTGAACAGCAAGCCATTATTTTTGTGGAGGTAGGGATGCCAGCGATTTCGAATTTAACTGTGTGGCCTATTTTCCTTCTTCATTGTTGTTTAGTTTAGGTCCACACAAAAGGAATTTTCTTATGTTATTATATTTTTACTTTATTTAGTTTTGATCCGGTACCCTAAAATAAAAAAACCATGATTCTGAACTCCTTTCTGAACCGAACAACTGACATTTTCAGGGTTATATTACCATTCCGAACACACTGGAACGAGCTATGCAGTCTAATTATATCGTCTGAATAAGATATTAATTTAATTCGATATAAATTAAATTCAAACAATTTATTCACTCAATAATAAATGAATATTATTACCGTTATAAATTCAAATAGAATTTCATATTGATCATCTGAACTGAATTAAATTCAGTATAAAACTTGAATTTAATTAACTTCGAATTTCGATAACTTTAATGTATTCGATAATAAATCAGAATTGATTATTAAATCGATAACTCCCTATAAAAATTTGATTTATTTACTTAACTCAATATTTAAATCCATATTGAATATTTTAAAATTAACCCCTAAGAGTCCGGGTCATTACACAACTTTTCCTATTATTCTTCACTCCTTGTCCACTCCATTTCCTTTCTATATTTCCAGAGTACTTAACCAAACTCTGATGAAATTCGAAGAGAATCAAACTAGATCTTCTCTAGTTTAATTTTGTATTGCTCTCTCTCTCTCAAAATTTCAATGCTAGTCAGAGTTATAGGAGCATTTGTAATCAAAGATCAAAAGATCACAGTCATATCGAGTCTCTATATCAAATTGTCACTAAAAAGGTGTGGTTGTGACTTGTTTAAACCAACTTGGTGTGATTATAGCCCGTATATCAATTAAGTGATCTTGTAGCCTAGTTAAATCAAGAGAATTCCCTGTACTCAGGAACAGGTGGGGGTGTAACACCCCGAATTTTAATAAACAATAATTAAATGTAAAAGATTAATAAACTAAATATTAATAAAAATAACATTCAGAATTTAACAACTGGACTAGCACCATTGGGCCCGTTGTAGTTTTCTTATGAAAATGGACACTTGATTTGCAAAAATCGAAGTTAAAATGAATTAGTTATGATTTAAAGAAGAAATAAGAAAACGAAAATAAATATACATATAGTACAAATGTCCACTTACCGGCCTAACTCACTTGGGTCACACGTGCATGGACCCATGCCATGGTGGGTTAACCCCTATGTCAAACCCGGTAGGTGGGTAGGATGACCCAAATCGAGAATTCTATATGTCTTGTCCTGCAAGCAAGGCAACAAACATTTATCGTAATTTTGCTGAGTTTGCTGAGTTTATTGGCTTATTTTAAACTAAAGGCCGACGCGACACTTTCTTATTAGTCTGATGACATAGCTGGAACAGACCTAATCTTAGGTTTGGACAGCTGAGGGCATCCAACAAATCCTATAATTAGACTATAGAGCCTCTGACAATTCTATACATCCATTCTTTCTCTCTTCTTGCTCTTCTTCCCCAGGCCTATCGTCAAAACTAGAAGAGCCAAATAATTAAATTTTTATAGGGAGAAAGAGGTTCTTAATTTTTAAGTATCTATTTTTATAAACACTTTTAGAAGCGGGGGTTTTGCTAGATTTAAGAAGAAGGCCACGATGGAAGCTTTGTTCATCAGATTTGTGAGTTTTTATGTAATTTTTAGGTTATTTGTTTACATAGGAAAGTTTAGGCAGTTAAATGTTTTTAAATTGCAAGTTTTATTTTTACAGTTATTTACAATATTTATATGTTTAGTTTTCTCTAAGTTACTGTAGTTTATTTACAATACATGCCTATTTCTTTCCAGTTGTATATTGTTTTTAAGTAATTCTACTTCTTATCCCCTTCTCTGTTGTGGTTTTATTGACAGTCAGGCTGCCTACTTTATTTGTTTTAGTTTATTTTAAGTCTAGGCCTTACAAGTAACCTAGACAATCTCCTCTATTCTTTTAGTGCTGAGCGTAGGCCTGAAGAGAGTCTAGGCCTTTAACATCATTTTTGCATTAAACTGGAATAATGTTAAAATTGGATTAAAAAGGGATTTTGGGCATGTTAGAACTGAGTAAATATTTTAATCAGTATTTGACTGTAAATTGGGGATAAACCTTAATATGTACTTGGAGAACATGCAAAGATATAAACTGGAATAGATTGAACTTAACTGAATGTTAAGTAATGTGGGAACATGATGTACAAAAAGATGATATTAATTAGAAATGTTACTACAACCTAGTGATATAACATGAGGCTATATTGGGCTTACTAATAATCTTAAATTATATTAAGATAAAATTGATAAAATTAATAAGCTAAGATAGAGGGGGTCCGTTCCAATAGCGTGCGATTGATTGGAGAAGATAAGTAGCTTGTAGATTTGGTCAGTTTCGGTAGCATGAGACTGATTGGGGAAGATGAGAGGCCTAATAACATAATGAAATCCTAGTTTAGGTCTGTTCTAACAGAGTGGGGCTGATTGCGGAAGATAAGAGGCCTAATAAAAAATAATGAATGGGGACCAATTCTAGGGGTGACTTGTGTCAATTGCATATTTAGTTGGGAACATGTATCAGTCAGTTTCCCTTTTATCATGGAGGTCTCACACTAGGTAGAGACGTGGGCACACTTTACTGTACTAGATAGTAAGAGGTTCAAATGAGATGGGTATAAAAATGTTCGGAGGGGATGATGAGCATGCATCGTGTCAATTGGGGGAAGATAAGCCGCTATAATGTCTACAATTAATGACTTTGTCCTTTTAGTTGATGGGTTCTGGATTGATAACCCTGAATTTCGTAGCTAACATAGGTTATCACATTATTGGTATAAGAGTCGTTCAATGGGTAGAAATTAGGTAAATCCTAATTGTGATATCTCGATAGTTGGTGTAAAAATCTCGGATATGAATGAGAAGCCTATCTTTATTGGGGTTTATCTTTCCTGTTATTTCATTTACGCTTTTATGTCTATTGCTTTAGACCTATCCATCTGTCTAAGTGCTTCCTTAACTTGTGCTCATGCTAGAAATTATTAGAACTCACCAGATGCATGTCTAACCTAGTTTGTTTTCTCCTTCTCTATTTCTTTCCCTCCCGGTTCGCAGGTTGGAGGGTCTCGGTAGTGAATCTTGATTATCTGGTTCAGCTTGGATTCAAACTGTTTCCTGATTCATGTATTGGCTCACTTCTTGTTTTTTGATTATTGTATCGACTTTTGAGAGGGATGGTTTTATAGTTTTACTTATGTACTATGATATTATGGCTTTCCATGAGACATTTTTATGTTAACGAATATTTAGTATTTATGAAGTGTAATAAGTATTGTGATTTGACTTGCTTATTCAAATAATGTTTTAAAGTTTCTGCAGTGTTTTATTTTTCTATCTTGTGAATTTTAGTATTTGTGTTGTTACTTTGTACCTAAGCGCTTCGTAAACCTTAATGCATCCTTATATCGGTGACCTTAAGAGGTGTGGGGTGTTTCATTTGGTATCAGAGCCTAAGCTTACAAGATCAAAGAAAAGTTTTTGAAAAAGTGTTTTTGAAAAAGTAAAAGTATTTTCAAGTAAAATTATTTTTGGAAAATATCCCCTCATGTCAACTACAATTTATCCTTGGTCCCTTTTTGAATCCTTATCTCTTTTCTTTTCAGCATGTCTGGGGCTCCCAATTTTCCAAAGAGCGTTCGTGTTCCGGCATGGTTCCTTAGATATGTTGAAGCTATGATGCCTGCCGAAGGGAAAGGAAATGCCCCTACCTCCAGCAGTAGCCGTGGTAGTTCCACCAAATCCAACGATTAATTTCTATAAGCTCTATACAGATTTTTCTGCTATGGGCGGCAAGAAATTCTTGGATTGGGTAGTTTTGTTGATGCTCGTAATTGGTTGAGAGAGACCGATCGTGTGTTTGGACTATTAGATCTTGATGACCGGAGGAGGGTTCAGTTGGCTGCCCAACAACTGAAAAGAGAGGCGTCATATTGGTGGGATGTAGTTGAGGCAGAGCGGGCCGTAGAGACATGGGATGAGTTCGAGGATAAATTCAAGAAAAGATTTTTATTGCAAACTGAAGAAGGGATTCAGTTGGAGAAGTTGTTGAGTATGAGACAGGGAAATTAGTCGGTTAAGGAGTATGTGGATCGTTTCAACGAGTTGGCGATATTTGGCTTAGATCTAGTTAATACTGCACATATGAAGATTTTGAGGTTTGCGAAGGGACTGAACTAACCCCTCCAAGAGATAGCACTGTCACATATTCCAATGGGAGCGACGTTTTAGAGGCTTGTGGATATGGCTCTTATGCATGAGGAAGGAAAAGAGAGTAAGCAAGAGGATAAGGCTGAAGTGGCCAAGACAGGTATTAGGAAGAAAGTGTGGCTGCGCAAGAAAGAGATGCAATAAAAAAAGGAGAGAAGCTAGATAAAGCACATATCAAGAAGGAAGTAAAGTATCATGGGTGTGGTATGATGGGACACTTCATCAACATCAACTATTGCTAGAAGATAGCTAAGAAGGGTGCTTGTTTTCAATGCGAACAGATGGGACATTATAGCAGGCGGTGCCCTTAGAAGAAGGGATGGTATAACAACCCGAATTCCGACAGACCAATTTTCTTTTTCAAATTCCAATCTATCGAAGCTCAAGTTGTTTTGCCCTGGTATCCTGCAGAAAAGACAGAGATATAAAATATGTCAGAGCTCAGAAAATATCTCACATCGTAATGGATAAAATATAATGTAATAAAAACATAGCCTTACCGTATTAATAATACTGCCTAACCAGTATCCAAGGCTAACATATCTCTGCCACAAATCTAACCTGTGAGCATGTGATGAGGAAGGGGTCAGAACACAAGTTCTGGTGACTGGATTTAACTTATACACTTAGGATAATCATACATATACCGTTCAATCACATTTTCTTGTTTATTAGGCTACTTGGGTTAACAGCACTCAAGAATTACACACAAGTTGTACCCATTTACTTCCCAGTGGATTAACCTAATACAATATATATGTAGCTACCCTCCTCCAATATTAAGGTACTCCACATGGTACCCCATTCTCAGGTCTCCACCGTATAGAAATAATTGAAGTCCCTCATCCTACGCTGGAGTGACGTACAGATCCCTGCATAACAATGTTACGTTCCACATATATCTTTCAATTACTATGCTACGTAAGTGTACGGACTACCACCGTTAATCGAATCTGATTTCGTACTGGAGTAATGCCCTCAAGTCTACGATACACCACCCAGAGCCGATATGCATGTATCCAGACAGCCCCATGTACGTATCGTTAATCGTATTCGATGCCTTATCCGCACAAATATGCACCGGGTTCCGTGGCAGGGCTATACTAGAAACATGAAACTCATTCCGGAGCTTTTTCATATCTGTATAGGTTCGTCTTTAAGAGCCTCTATATACAGATATTCCTAGGGTCTGTTTTTCATGGTGGCTATGGCCCCACCTCAGCCCCTTCCTCAACTAGTAAAGACTACAAGAGCTAAGCGACTTGCCTCTAACAACAAACAATCTAAACAACCAGTTGGCATCTCCCCTCAACCACCGTACCTCGATAGTGAAAGGTGAATGGTTTATTGGGTTTAGCTCTAGTCTTTTTGCATCCCATGGCTGCCGATGACGGGTACTCGGCGATCTACTATCTCTGTTGGTCCTGACCTCTACCTCCCCGTTGAGGCGACCGCTGAATCACCCTAGTGTCACCGCGTCAAATCATTCTGACTGCGAAGTTACTTTTACAGTTAAGGCCCTCCACCTGGTAGTTACACGCAGATCCAACCTCTGAGAGAACAACCTAAACATCTGCCACCACACAAAGGACTATGAGGAGCACCTTACGTACCTTAGGAAGCCACATGCTTCCCCTTCCAGTTCTTTGGAGCCGACCAAATATCATATGAACGTGCACTCCCCTCGTGCCTTATGACACCATGATGATCTACCCGTTGGGTTATTCACCCCTAAACGTGTGGACTGGTCCAAGCGCTTTACTTTAATATGTTACTAGACCCCATGTCTAAACATTCTTTTAAGCGCTTGCTTTACCTCATCAGGTTTCCATTTAACTTGGTTATTCCTGTTCACATTGACTTCTTATTCAAGTTACCAAGTTCTTATTGCTTATTAATTTCAGTCATATAACTTAATCCAATTAAGTTTATTAATAAGCCCACAACATGTTATTCTCTAAATTGTGGTCCAAGGTCATATAATCCACAATCCCTTTTATATTTTTGTTTGATTCAAGGTTACAATAACATGTTCTGCTTAATCTGTAATTAAATATGTCTCAATTCACGTGTTTTCTATTTAACATGTCACTTATCATTTATGATTAAATATAACTTATTTCATATAAGTTTGCCTCACTCTTTCCTATTTAATCATAATTCCATCTTTTATTATAACTACAATTTATCGTTGTTTACTTATTAACTTAGTTCTCTTAACTAAGGTCCACTAATAAGTTTCTCTTCCCATAAATATAACTTATGTTGTCCTCATCTGTAGATTTCAGATTCTTGTTCTTATAAATAAATTAACTTACAACTAAGTACAACTTATCTCCTTACATAAGTTATTCCATTCCCTTTATCGTTTATTATAACCTAAGTTATAATTTCCACTTGTACCTAGGGCAAGCCTAAACATGTTATTCTTATCAGCAGATTTCATACTTCCAAATTACATTTTACTTAATTTATAATTAAGTACAACTTCTTACATCTCATAAACTTTCCCCCTTTTCTCTACTCGTTACAAACAACTAGTTTTGGTTTTCCCCATTTACTGATTACTTAATTTATAATTAAGTGCCACTTATCTCATTTCACTAGTTATCTCATGTCCTTACTAGTTTATTATAACCTAAATTATAATCTTGACTTGTCCCTAGGACAAGTCTACCTATCATACAACATTCTCATTAATGTAATTTATTTATAATAGGTTATTATCATTCCCCATTTATTCCCTTTCCTTTACTGTTGTAATTATCTTTCATTCAATTTCATTTATTTCCATCAATTACAATTAATGATGTTTTTCAATCCTGCCATTTACATACATTTATATATATATGTATATATTCATGCACTAGACCTCTCACATTAAGCTTATACTTGTGGATGCTGGATTTGTCGGGCGGTTCTGGGCGGACTTCTACCACAAGTTGGCTTAACCTTGTGTCTTAGCGCCACTATATGTTTTATTTATGCACTTAGACCCATCACATTATATTTACCACTTGCGAATGCTGGATATGTCGGGCGGTTCCAGGCAGACTTATATCAGAAATGTAATCTAACCTCGTGTCTAAGCGCGATACAATGTCTAATTACTGTGAATCTAGGCACGTTCGTTCTTTAACAATTATTCCTATTTCATTATAGGTTTTCATGCCCCTTTCCCAAGTCATATTTATTATGTACCATATGCCCAAATTAAGATCTTTAATCATAATTTGATTTACACCCCAAACCAGTATTCATGTATTCAATTCTATGCTAACATGAAATCATTTAATCATATAACTATTCCAATTCATATAAGTAATGGTAAATGTGACAAGTTAACATGTAATACGAATAGCAGTAGTCGCTACTCATATTCTAACAAGTTTTTTTTCAACATGTAATACATTTCAACACTTTAACCGATTCAACATATGAATTTTCCAACACATTCATATTAATAACTCAACTTATCATAACAACAATTCTTATTTTCTGGTAAATTCACATGTAATGACGGGGAATGTTAAACAATAATATATCATTATATAAATTGATATAACTTAAATCCACTCACCTCATATGCTTTCCAAATTCTGGATCTGGTCCAGAACTATCATTCCATGGTTTTTCCCCTAATTGGATTCAGTACCTAATAACCATGGATTCATAATTTTCACTAAAAGAGAGAAAGAAAAAGAAGAAAGAGAAGAGAATGGAAAATAGATCAGATCTAGGAATTACCTCACTTCGATAAGAGATATGAACACCCATTTATAAGCATACACTCCTTTCCTTCAGATCTAGATTCAGAATTTTTTCCTAAACTAAAAATCTTAATTTTCTGAATAGATTTGAGGAGAGAGAGAGGAATGACAGATCTTCGGTGTTGTCTCAAAAATATAAGACTTTGGGTAGGCTCTACAGGCTTATTTATAGGTGTTCAACAATGTATTTGGTCAAGAAATGAGTCCACGTTCGTGCCGAAATAATCTGCCCGGATCTGCCGTAGGGGGGTCGACCCTCCCTTAGGGGGTTGACCCATAGGTCAACACCCCCCTTGAGGGGTTGACCCAAGGTCGACACCCCTGGGCGGGAGATTTCCCGCTCCCCTTTTCTACATGAAATTTGAACTATTTTGAATTCAGGCCTTATTTTATTCATATATATTCTTCTTATGCATATACAAACTTCAATCCTTAATAATTTCTTCATACGGTATCCATTTTATGCAAACCATTCCGAGACGAACGCAATGGCGTAGACCGTTTTGCTTAATTCTGAATATTTAATTAATTTATCCTTATTTTATTATCTTGGGTTAAAAATGCGGGGTGTTACATTCTCCTACCCTTAGGAAATTTCGTCCCCGAAATTTGATAAGGATAAAATTCAAATAACCCCTCGCATAATATACATCCATCATATGTGCATGCAATTTTTGCAAACAATGTGCAAGGTGAAATTCAACATAGCAATACATGTATGCTAAGCGGAACCTCCTATGTGTCTGCAATTTTTCAAAAATCCTTTTAAAACATGATGCTCACATCCTAAATATACTAGCAGTTCTACATGAATGCAATAATTTGAAAATCAAAATGCTTTTCATCCAAATTTTGCTCACACTCTTACTAAGAAAGAGCGTAGTTCATCCAATTGTTGCATCCAAAATCCTACCAACCAACTTTATTTTTCGAGTTTTAGGAAAATCTAATTTTCTAAATTCGATTTCTTATGTTACAAAAAGGTGGAAAATAGAAAATTTCACATCCTCTGTTTTTCCTTTTCAACCTTTTTCTTACCGTACTTGGATTTTATGTAATTATTTATAAAGATCTATTTTCTATCTAAGTACAGCCCTCATATGAAAATTTTCTTTTGTTACTAATTTTCTTTTTCATTTTATCTTGAATTTTTTACTCTTATTCATCTTTTCTCATTATTTATCATGTTTATTGCTTTACTGAATTTGTTGCTTCCTTTTTAATTGTACCCTCTCTTTCCTTAGCTTATTTAATCATCTGATCTTAATTTAAATTTAAACAAGCCTTCTAGTCTATCAACTAAAACAGGAGAACAAATACCCTACACAGCTACTACTTAAGGGCCAAGAATCTCAGGACTATGTCCCCCTCAGACAGAAAAGTCCAAACTATGGGATCCACGACAAGTTTAGGTGTTACCCTAACTACCCAACAAGAATAAAATAACGGAACGATCCCAACAGGAATGCAATAACTGGTTTTACCCTTAACATAAAAATTAGCAATAGGATCTAAACACTTGCTTGCCCTTTTTACTATCTAGTAGTCACCACTAGCCCTAGATGTGTACCAACAATTATTTTAAGCAACACCCTAGCTTTCCAATGCTTATGCATTTTATGGGAACTTACCATTTTTCCAAGATAATTCTTACTATTTACTTCATAGCCTCAAAACTTTTCCCGTCTTCCCTAGGCTCTAATCCTTACCTACTCTATCCTTTTAGAACACGGTTTGGCCATTTAATTTAAATTTTCTTCTAGAAATTTTAAAGTATCAAAAATTTATTTCCTCATCAAAATTTGCTTTTGCTAAACCAAAAAAAATATGTCATCTAAAAAAATGTAAATCATTTTTGTTTTCAAATCACAAAAACTAGAGTTGATAAGGACAACTATTTCTCAATTGGGTTTATGACTTGTTCTTACCTATAACATCGGTTCAATTACTTCTTACTAGGTGCAAACATCTACTAAATTCTTAATTTCTACACTTATTTTGTCAACCCAACAAAATTTTCTCTTTTAAACAATTTATCAAAAATGATTGTCATAAGAATAGAGATTTCAAAACTTACTTTATTAAAAATTCTTGTATGGAATATAACAAGAAAATCAGCGAGTTATACATGCTCTATATTATGCACCTTTTACCGCGAGAATTTTACTTTAGACAAAATTTTCGCAAGAAATCACTATTCAAAAAATATACCCCATTTTACTTTAAAACTCAATATGTATACTTTACATATTTAAAACTATAACTTTTAAGATTAAAACTTGAAAACACCATAAACCATTTTCCTAAATTTTTTACAATTTCAAGTTCTTAAAAGTTAACAATAGGGTTAGACTCAAAGCGGATTCCAATTTTTCTAGGCTTTCCTGGACACTCCCACAAAGTCAATTCTCTCAACTATATATATTCCTAATCCATTTTTTTCTTCTTTTTAACCTTTTCCAATTTATATGGTTTTGCTGCCAAACCCACTAATCCGTAATACTAACATATGGTATCTATTTTCTCTATTTCATAACATATTGTACACTTCCCACCCAAATTTCCTAAGGGTCTCAGATTTCCATATTCATTCCTTTAGTGTACAAAACAAACATCCCATTTCTTATAATATTATACTCTTTCTATTTAGTGGGTTTCTCTATGAATCTAGGTACATATATATATATATATATAATATTTATATTTTTTAAAAATACAAATATGTTCACTCACTATCTATACAGGAATCCTAAACCTAAGCTCTGATACCAGATATAACAACCCCAATTCCGATAGATCGATTTTTTTCTTCAAAATTACAATCTACTGAAACTTAAGTTGTTTTGCTCTGGTATCCTGTAGAAAAGACAGAGACATAAAATATGTCAGATCTCAGAAAATATCTCACAGCGGAATGGATAAAATATAAAGTAATCAAAACATAGCCTTATCGTATTAATAATACTGCCTAACCAGTATCCAAAGCTAACATGTCTCTGCCATAAATCTAACCTGCGATAATGTGATGAGGAGGGGGTCAAAACACAAGTTCTGGTGACTGGATTTAACTTATACATTTAGGATAATCTTACATATACCGTTCAATCATATTTTCTCATTTATTAGGTTACTTGGGTTAACAGCAGTCAAGAATTACACATGCATTGTACCCATTTACTTCCCAGTGGATTAACCTAATACAATATATATGTAGCTATCCTCCCCCAATATTGAGGTACTCCCCATGGTACCCCACTCACACAGTCTCCACCGTATAGAAATAATCGCAGTCCCTCATCCTATGCCGGAGTGACATACGGATCCCTACATAACAATGTTATGTTCCGTATATATCTGTCAATTACTATGCTACGTAAGTGTACAGACTGCCACCGTTAATCGAATTAGATTTCATACCAGAGTAATGCCATCAAGTCTACGGTACACCACCCAGAGCCGACATGCATGTATCCAGACTGTCCCACGTACGTATCTTTAATTGTATTCGATGCCTTATTCGCACATAATGTGCGTCGGGTTCTGTTGTAGGGCTATACAAGAAACACAAAATTCGGTCGGGAAGTTTTTCATATCTCTACATGACCATCTTTAAGAGCCTCTATATACAGATATTCCTAGGATCTGTTTTTCATGGTGGCTATGGCCCCACCTCGACCCCTCAATCAACTAGTAGAGACTACAAGAGCTAAGCGACTTGCCCCTAACAACGAACAATCTAAACAACCAGTTGGCATCTCCCCTCAACCATTGTACCCCGGTAGTGAAAGGTGAATGGTCTATTGGGTTTAGATCTAGTCTTTTCGCTTCCCATGGTTGCCGATGAAGGGTTCCCGACAATCTACTATCTCTGTTGGTTCTGACCTCTACCTCCCTGTTGAGGCGACCGTTGAATCACCCTAGTGTCACTGCGTCACAACATTCTAACTGCAAAGCTACTTTCGCAATTAAGGCCCACCCACCGGGTAGTTACGCACAGACCCAACCTCTGAGAGTAGGATACCCCACGTCCGTTAATGTCACTCATTAAGAGGATGCATTAAGTTTCGTGAAGCGTTATAGGTAAAGAGAAATAGAAACATTACAAGACATATGTAAAAGCAACAGCGGAATTCAAATTTTTATTTCAAACATAAATCATAACATCGTGGTCCAAAGCATCACAAGTCTGAAATTACATAAAAGCCATTACAAAAACATGATATCTTGTTCCATCAGAGTACATAAAAAGAATAGTTCCCCAAAAAGAGACAAAGCCATAGTAGAGATAAGAACTTGAGCATTACTTCAAGAGCAGCTCCTTAGCAAGATAACAACGGAATCACGGTCAAGCCTACGTGTTCCCACCCTGAGAACCTGGGGGGGGGGGGGGGGGCGACATAAGAAAGTGGAGGAAAAAAAAGGTTCAGACATAAAGTTTGGCGAGTTTAGTTACTTTTAACAAATAAATAAAAGTAGTATGACAGGCATATAAAGTGGATAAGAGTGATAGATAACTACATAAAAGTTAAGCATGACAAGGTAACAGGATAGTGTGTATACGCTTCCCTAATGATTACTCTGCACTATAACTAGTATAACTAGAATGAGATGATCCCTTCCACTACAAGGTGGTAGACTGAGGCATACGTCCGAATGTATCCTAACTCCTACCCTAATCGATCGACTCCCTAATCTGTGTAGATCTTTTGTGTCGGCCCTACCGTAGGATGTATTATGTCCTAAAGTGGCAACCCTTCGCTGATATGCACAACCACATATCTACAGGTGTCACGGTCGTCTTATCCCGCTCAGCCCGGCCCATACACGCACATGACCCGGTCGGTTTGCGCCGCCTATACCGTCCTCCACATTTGGATCTCTTACAATCATTTCAGTAAGCGTGCCTCTTCTCCAACCTAGTTCGGAGTACTTTATTTGATACATATTCCTGGTTACTGACCGAAATGGGTCCCACACAATTTGATACAAGCTCTCCCCTTTGTCTTGTATCCCCCACTAGGTTTTTCACAGTTTATATTTACGCTAAAGGTGTCTTTAATCATGTAATCCCAATCTTTCTACTGGTTATGCTTACCCATAGGTGTCTTTAATGTATAACCCACAATTGGTTAAGTTTTGTGGGCTTATATTTAAATATTACCCACCAAACCCAGATATTCTTAATTAAATCCTCCCATTGTTCAACCAAGTTGACTTTACCCCTATTTATATTCATGTTCACACGATCCTTGTGGATTCAACTTGGTTAAGTATTCCAATTCGTTACTGTTAGACCCAAAAGTGGTTCTAACACCCAAATTGATTAAAAGCAAATAAGATGAGATAAAAATAAAAATCAACACACAGGATTTATAGTGGTTCGGCGAAGAGATGCCTACGTCCACTTATCTTTCACTATATTCACTGATTCAGTTGAAAATACAATGTAATAATCACTTGATTTCACTCACAACTCGCTTATATTCACTAAATAGATTAGAACAAATAATGAAAAAAGATTTGGATTTTCTGGGAGCAATGGAGTTCGGATTATGGAGGTGGTTGAATTCTCAAAGTGCTGAAAAAAGATCCTTCTCTTTGTCTCCAGACGGGGTATTTATAGGTGTCAATTTGCTTGAAACTAGATCCGGGTCGGGGCCACATGTCGTCCATCCCACCATCTTCGGGTTCGGATGAAATATTATGTTGACAACGCATCAAAGGAACAGACGTTATGGGTAGGAACTGGTCATAGCCGGTCCGGATATCCAGGCGCTTTTGCAGGAGTATAACAGGGAGCATGGGTTCGGGTCGGAGACGCGCAGATAAGGGGTTCGGATCGGGATACCCGATCCGAACCAGATTGGGTTGGATGCAATGCTTTCTTCTTCTCTAATCTGCTCCGCTCCGATCCATTTTCGTGGCAAACAGGTGGTTTTCCGATCCAATCGAGATTTAGTTGCCCTCCGATCCGATTAGATACGCCTTTCCAATTTACTCAATAGGAATTCACCGATCCGAACAGAAAGCTCTATCCGACCCGAACCGATATGTTGCTCTGACCCGACCCGAACAACTGCAGCTATCCAATCTAGATTGTAATGTCTTCTCCAATCCGAACCGAATTCTTCTAATTAAAAATGCCCTTCAATGTCTGGTTTCTTGACTTTGTGTTGCCTAGTTCAAAAAGTAGGCTAACATTTTGCCCCCTCAAAGGATGCTTCTGTTGTATACGAAGCGTGCTTTGATGTCGTTTGAATGCTAGTCCCTGAATCAGAACAATCAGAAAGTCACTTCTGTTCGTTTGTGAAGATGCGTTGCTTCATGAAGACATGTCTCTTATCGCTTATATATATGTCGTGAAATACTTGATTCATTTTCTTCATTTTTGAGTCTAGTCCAGAAGTTCTTCTCGACATATAGTATTCTTCTCAGGTGTTTTCTTTCCTAGTTTTTCTTTTAAATCCAATTCGAATGCTAGAGGAATGCACAGATTTCTACCCGGTTCGGTGTCCGACTCGAGTACCTTTTCTTCCTGTTTCGCTTTGCACTGGGTTGATGGGCCAGAAGATGTGGGCTGGCTTGGACTCGGTCCGAACGGAGTAAAATACGGGGAATACAAAGAGCCATCTCACGTCTTATATAAACTCAACCACCCAAACTCTTCTACCTTCTTTACTCCCACAATTCTTGTTCTCCCAGCTTTATACCGAAACCCCACTTCCTAAAAAATCTAAAAACTCCAAACTCCTCGTTTCAATCTTCGAATAACACATCTAGGTATTTTAAATCTCCGATTATTTATGTAATAACTAATTTCAACTAGAATTTGCGTTTAAATCGAGCGATTGGAGTGTGGTGTTTGTTGAACTCCGACGCCTGGATCTCCTCCACCGTTTGTCATCGTCGTTGATGGCGTCTTCGCCGTCTCGAGGTAGCAACGGGGGTCATTGGGATCCAGCGTTAAATGTTCAAGCACATAAACGCTTAACTTCATTTGGGTCTAGTGAAATTTGAAGACGAGAAAGGGGAGAATAGGAATTGGGTTCGGTTCGGGTAAGGAAGTGCTGAAGCAGCGGAGGGGAGGACAAGTTCATATGTTAGGATCAGGTCGGAATGAAATACAATGTGGAGAAAGCCATGCTTGCCCGACCAGGTCGGATTGGAGGAAGAGATAGAGAAAGGAAAAAGACGTATGGATCCTTTTGTTTGCTGAACCGCTCTGAATGCTTATTCCGATCCGGTTTTAAACTGCCACATATGAACGTCTCCTCCGAATCAAACAACACGCAGACCCGAGCCGATCCCAGCTATATGCACATCCGATCCGAACCCAACAATAAGCACACCCTACCCGAACTGAATGATATGCATATTCCAACTCAAAGCACAAGACTTTATCCAACCAGGGTTAATCAATGCCTGACATAATCTTCAACTTAATGAACAGTTAGGGTAGTGCCTTATGAACGTAAACGATCATCAAGATTTATTCTGAACATCGCCGCTCCGTTAGAGCTTCGCATTATGCTTTTAAGTGTTTTTCTTTTCATGTTTTGCGCACACCACACACACTTTAGCTCACACATATGCACAGGGGGACATGGGCTAATTTACTCTAATCCGTGCTATTGCTTCTTCAATAGTTCTATGACAATGAGGCCCAGACGCTCTTCCCGTCTAGCTGAGAGAAAAGAAGCCCCGGAAACTTCTAACAAAATCACTCTTGGGGATATATCTTCTTCGTCTGATCCAGAATGGGACAGCGAGGGTCCAGATTACGGGGTTGGACATCGGGAAAGCGACGAGGTGTCTTCAGAGAATGAAGTTTCTCTGGGTTTTGAGGAGGAAGGAGGGATTGGTGACAATCGAGCACCCGATGAATTTGAATCAGCCATCATATTGGAATCACCCTCGGACTCCGTTGAATCAACAATTGACAACGATCGACTTGTCCGAATTTGCCTAAAATATGGAATAATGAAAAGGGACACCCTAGTGCCCTCACGCTCTGACCGTCCCCACAACCCTCCAGAAGGATATATGACGGTCACTCGATTGATGTGCATGGTCGGCGCCATTCCTCCATTCTCTCCTTTCATCGTTGATTTCTTAAGACAAATGCGGATTGCCCCCATGCAGTTGCATCCCAATTCATATGCCTATTTGCACACCTTGTACATAGCATATCGTGAAATCCTAGGCATAGAGCTCACGTTCAATGACGTTCACTTCTTCTATAATTTCAAGCATCGGACTCGAGAAACTCCATCTTTCTGCTATTTTGAATCAGTTCCAAAAAGGAAGATAATCTCTGCACCATTTAGCAGTAAAGCTGGAGATTCCAGACTAGAATGGTTCTACATAAAGCAACAGTCTGGATGCGCCAGGAGATGGAAAAAATCAAGTAAAGCGTTGATTTTCTAAATCCGGACTCTATACACTTGAATCATCACCCTGACCTGTTTTCCTTTTTGTTTGCAGTCAACAATCCCAAACAGATATCAGATCAGGTGTTCTTTGATCGGATGCACCGACTTCTTAATGGCGATCAAAAATTCTTGACTATCGACGAGGTCCTTAAAGATGAATACCTTCACTTTCATGGGCTGCTATCCATTTTTCGTAGCATCGGTCATGGGACGGTCCCTTACGCATACATTCCTCCAGTAGAGATAGTTCCAGAGACAGGAGAAGGCTCGGGAATTCCTACAGCGCCTCTTCAAACTTCACCTTCTCCATCTTCCACACAAGATGATGAATTGGCTAATCTGGCCGAAAAGCATCGTGAAGGGTATATTGCCCCCGAGGAAACTACTTCTCTAGACAAGTCAAAATCCCCAGCAGATTCGCCACTTCATGCTTCCGAAGGGGATGTTCCTAGTACTGATGAGCACATATTTCAAGGTTTGGGGGATCTCCCCTTACCTGAGACTATATATACTTCAGAGGATTTCAGGAAGGATCCTTTAGTCTTCACCTCTTCTGAAGAAACCACTCCCGCTAAGGCCAAAGAGCCTGCTCACACTAGTCTAGCTTCAGACTCGGGTTGGTTGGGGGGAAACATACCACTTAGGATACACTTTACACCACAGCATTAGCATTCATTGCACTTCTTTCTCCATGAATCCATTAATTCTAAACTTCGTTTATTTTATCGTGCAGGTACAATGTCTCGATCCTACTACGATATAAGAAAACTTCATCGCAGCATGTCCAATCCTCCTCCGGATGTCGAGTATGATCGTCGGGATGATCGTGGTAGGGAGGAGAGAAGACCTTATGATCCCTATCGTTCTCGACCCTCACGTTCCCGCTCACCAGTTCGATCGGAACAAGAGAAATATAAAAGCTATCAAAGCCGTAGGGAGGAGGACAGACTACAATCCAAAGACTCCTCCTCTTCCTATGAGAAACGCAGTAGAGAGAAAAGTCCTCCAAAGGAAATCGGGTCTCGAAGTAAGCAAAAGGTCCCTGCTACTAAACGACCTAGGACAGACAAAGAGACTACAGAATCCTCTTCAGGAAGGGACACCGAATTGACAATCCTCGCTCCTCCCCCACCAGATGCGGGAACTGCAATAAAACGGGCATATTTGAAAGAGAAATTTCCCGAACACTACTTCGAAACTCTGACTTTTTTACCTGCCCTTGAACCTATTTCGTCTAATTGGGCAGATGAGGCCAAAGCAAAGATTGATGCGGTGCAAAAACAATATACTGAGATGTTCAAATATTCGCGCAATCTTTCTAAAATCATCCGCACTCTAATCACAAATACTGATTCAATGCAAAAGACCGCGGAGGAGGATACTAAGGCCTTAAAAGCTCTAGGAAAAGATTTGGAAGACACTCAAGCTCAGCTAGCGGTCGCTCAAAGGGACGCTTCTAATTTCAAACAACAATTCGAGGACATGCAAAAACGTTATCACGATTTTCTTGAATCTCATACTCAGGAGCGTTCTGAATTAAAAAAGCAAGCTGACGAGGCCAAGTTAGAGGCTGCTAAGACACGCATTGCTTATGCTGAGCTTGAGCGGAAAAATGCCGAGTTAGCAAAGAGGAGTGCTGAATTAGAAAAGAAGAACGCTGACTTGGCTTCAAAGTTGTTGGAGACAGAGAACAGGGCTGCTCTGGCCGAGGGCAATGTGGAGTGTGCTATTAAATCTGCGGAGGATGCCCGCAAGCAATTATCAGAGGCGGAGGCTGATATTCAGGGCTTCGGCGAGCTAATGATTGAATTCTTCGCACACATTATTCGTCGTCGAAACATTTCTTGGATCGAGGACTATCCATCCACTCTGGTTCAAGTATGGAATCAAATCGTTGAGTGGGAAAAAGAAGAACTTAAGGTCGATTCTCTTGATGAAGATAAACTGATGGAGAAATACTTGAGAGATGATGAACCGGAGCGTCTAGCTGAAGGGCGCCGCCTCATTGCTGAGGCCATGGAAGAAGAGAGACGGAAGTCTAAACAAAAAACCATTCTCAAAGCTGGTTCCTCTTCTTCTGCCCCTGCAACCTCCGAAGTAGAAGGGTATGATCCCGAAAATCCGGGAATTCCTCGAACAACCCTGCTATCCCCTATTCCTGAACTAACCCCAGAGGTAGTGGTCACCCCCGCTGATAAGTCTTCGGAAGGTATCGCTATCTTTTCTCCTCAATTTGCCAAAGCTATTTCTACCTTTCGCCACGTGATTGAACAATCGATGAGAGACCCTTTGTTTTCGCCTGAGTTGATAACCGTTGCTTCTCATTCTGTAGGTGTTGAATCATCCGAAAAGACAGATGTAACTCAAGGAGCTGTCGCTGGGACAAAGCCCGCTGATAGGGCCAAAGAAGGGGAAGACAAGGCTGCTTCTATAGACTTGGGGGAAGGAAGTGAGCCAACTAAGGTCACCACTCCCCATGATGAAGAAATGATAGCAGCTTTAAAGGAAGACGGAGGAGAAGGGGGGCATGAAGAGGAACCGGAAGTTGCCATAACTGGGGAGTCGAAAAGCGCTGATGACGTTACCTTGGCTGCCATGAAGGCTGATCAAGATAAGCGCTTGCAATTAAAGGCCGAAGAACTAGACCCTGAGGTCCTCAAGCCCCTCGCAGTTGTGGATGCGGGATCAAGGTTAGTTGTTAAGCTCTCAACTAGATCTATTACAGAAGAACTTGCTAAAAAATCTTCTCTTGATTCCAGTGTCCCGCCCTCCGGGAAGAAGTCTACTGGCTCCAGTACCGCATCTTCAGGGAAAAAGAAATCAAAACGAATCTTGACTGAAGCCGAGAAGGAAGCAAAGGATGCGGAGAAAGCCGCCAAGAAATCTAAGGCTCATTCCACACCCAAATAGTGGGTTCCCCTGTATCTTTTTAGCATCCTTGTGAACCAATAATTGCTGCTGCAAAAGCAGCTCCTGCACTTTCTTTTTTAGCTATTTCCCTGTACAAATTCATTCATTTGTAAATAAAAATAATTCACTTTTTGCAATGTTTATTTGTTATTAGTTCCGTACTTATGTAAAAATGCATGTCTATAGTTATGAAACGAAGTTGTGGAGGGGGGAAATATGTGTATGCATACATGTCCCCGGTTAATTTCCACAAATTATTTAATGCTTAATCAAGCAATCCGAATGCTCCCAATTCTCTGACGGGATAGCACTTCCTGTGTCGTCAGTACCTGTCGTTTTTTCTGGCATTTCTTTTATACTCTCTCTCTTTCTCTTGAGAGTTAGAGTTCGAGTTTAGTCATCTGTTTATTCCCCGGTCGTTCAACGGGGAAATATTTCTTTATCGGCGCTCAGTCGGAGACGCCTTTATACTCTCTTTCTCTCTGGAAAGTTAGAGTTAAGAGGAGAATTTCTTTTTCAGCGCTTAGTCGGAGACGCTTTTATACTCTCTCTCTTTCTCTGGAGAGTTAGAGTTAGGAAGAGAATTTCTTTTTCAGCGCTCAATCGGAGACGCTTTTATACTCTCTCTCTCTCTGGAGAGTTAGAGTTAAGAATGTCGTTTTCTCATTCTTTTATGTCTTATTGCACAAATAATCGTTGTGCTTCTTTTTGTGCCTAAACTGTTTTCAACCTTTTTAGGCTCTGAGTTATCCTGTATTTTATAATCACAACAGAATAACTGATGAATGTAAATGCATAAAAGTAAATAACACACAATATTTTTATAGTGGTTCAGCTAAGTCGTAGCCTACATCCACTTTATAGTCCTTTATTCACATCATCGGATTTTCCCAAGGCAAGTCGTGCCTTATTACAGAGTTCACAGGAAAAATAACAAAAAGTACAGCATTTCTAATCCAAATATCGCATTAAGTGTTGGGCATTCCATGCTCGAGGGACTTCTTCGCCATCTACGGTCGTTAACTTGAAGGTTCCTTTTTCAAGTTTCCGTTGGATGACAAAGGGTCCTTCCCATTTTGGGCCGAGGTGAGGAAGGGATGGAAAAACTCTCTTTAGCACCAAATCTCCTGGTTCAAAAGTTCTGAGGCGAACTTTTTTGTCATAATAGCGTGCCATCTGACGCCGATGTCTTGCTGCACGCAAATCTGCTTCGTCCCTTTTCTCTTCGACTTCATCAAGAGACTCAAGTAAGAGCGCCCGATTCGTCATCGGGTCATAATATGTCACCCTGTGGGAAGGAACTTCCAGTTCGACCGGAATTACTGCTTCTGAGCCAAAGGAGAGAGAGAAAGGGGTATGACCGGTGGCTGTCTTAAATGTTGTTCGATATGCCCACAAAGCTGGGGGCAATTCGTCAACCCATCTTGCTTTTGCACGCTCTAACCGTTTCTTGAGGATGGATTTTATAACTTTGTTTATTGCCTCTACTTGTCCATTCGATTGCGGATAGGCAACTGCAGTATATCGCTTGTCTATCTTATACTTCTGACAGAAATTTCTGAATTCAGTACTATCAAACTGGGTTCCGTTGTCAGTTATGATCGTCCTTGGAATCCCGAACCGGCATATAATATTTCTGACCACAAAACTTATCACCTTTCTTGTTGTGATCTTGGTCAAGGGCTCAGCTTCCACCCACTTCGTAAAATAGTCCACGGCTACTATTGCGTACTTAGCTCCTCCTTTAGCAATTGGTAGAACTCCAATGATATCAATTCCCCATGTGGCAAATGGCCAAGGACTCACCATCGATTTAAGCTGGGTTGACGGTGCCCTGGGGATTTTGGCGAATCTCTGGCACTTATCGCAGCATCGTGAATAATCAGCTGCATCTTTGTTGATTGTAGGCCAGAAGTATCCGTACCGCAATATTTTCTTTGCTAAAGTTTGACCTCCTGTATGATCTCCACACTCACCTTCGTGTACTTCTCTTAGTACACGCTTGATGTCGTCGTGTGCTATACATCGTAACAGGGGCATAGAAAATCCTTGTCTATAGAGAGTATCATCTTGTATGACATATCTGGTAGCTTTGCGAACTACAGCTCTTTTCTCACTCTTCTTCGATGGGAGTGTCCCATTCTTAAGGAAATTCTTAATTGGAGTCATCCATGACTCCTTCTCTGGTTCCGCTTCAAAAGCGAATTCAATTTCCATTGACTCAAAGCTTGGCGACTCCAACGTTTCAATTGGAATTACTTCAGTCTCTTCTGGATTGTCGGAACTAGCTAGCTTTGCCAGTCTATCCGCTTTCTGGTTTTCAACTCTGGGAATATGTGTTATGTTGTACCGCTCTAAGCTATTCAATAGCTCTTTCACTTTCTTGAGGTAGGCGATAAGTCGAGGTCCTCGAGCCACGAATTCCTCTCACACTTGACAAACAACAATTTTAGAGTCACAAAATATGTCTATCATTTTTACTCCGAGGTCTTTAGCAAGCTTCAGCCCAGCGATCAGGGCTTCATATTCGGAGTCATTGTTAGTTGCCGAAAATTCTAATCGCAGGGCGTAATATAACGACCGTCCCTCGGGAGTAACTAAGACAATTCCAGCTCCGGACCTTCGGTCATTCTTGGCTCCATCTGTATATAATTTCCACGAATTCATTTTTAGCTCATCCTCGGACTTAACCACTCTGTCATTGATTATTTCCTCCTCTGGAATGGTGAACTCCGCAATAAAGTCTGCTAGAGCTTGCCCCCTGATTGACTTTCGTGGTTGAAAATTCAAATCAAACTGACTTAGTTCTATATTCCATTTGATCAACCTTCCCGATGCTTCGGGTCTATGCAACACCTGCCTTAAGGGCTGGTCGGTGTATATGGTTATCGGATGGGCTTGGAAATAGTGATGAAGTTTTCGGGATGCGATCAGGAGGCTGTAAGCAAGCTTCTCAATTTTTGGGTAGTTGCGCTCTGCCGCTGCTAATTTCTTACTTACATAGTACACCGGCCTTTGTACTTTGTCTTCTTCTCGAACCAGGGCTGTGCTGACAGCGTGAGTCGAGACTTCCAAATAAACAAATAATTTTTCGTGATCTACGGGTTTTGATAAAATCGGCGGTTTCTCTAGCAGTTCCAACAGATTTTGAAAGGCCTTAACACAATCCGGAGTCCACTGGAAGTTCTTCTTTCCCCTTTTTATCAAATCAAAAAACGGAACGCATTTATCTGTGGCTTTGGAGATGAATCTACTCAGCGCCGCTACTTTCCCTGCAAGACTTTGGACGTCTTTAATTCTCCTAGGTTCTTCGATGTTTCTAATCGCTGCTATCTGGCTGGGGTTGATTTCAATTCCTCGGGAACTCACAATGAAGCCAAGGAACTTTCCCGACGCCACTCCAAATGAGCATTTCAGAGGATTCAATTTCATCCGGTACTTTCGCAGGATACCAAACATTTCCGCCAAGTCTTGCGTATGGCTGGAGGAATGCTTTGATTTGACAAGCATATCATCCACATAAACTTCCATAGTTTTTCCTATTTGATCATAAAACATTCTATTTACCAAGCGCTGATAAGTAGCTCCAGCGTTTTTTAGTCCGAATGGCATTACAACATAACAATATAATCCCAAATTCGTAATGAAGCTCGTATGCTCTTGGTCTGGTACGTGCATAGGAATTTGGTTGTATCCAGAATATGCGTCCATGAAAGAGAGAAGTTCATGACCTGCTGTCGAATCTACAAGCTGGTCAATCCTGGGAAGTGGGAAACTATCTTTCGGGCAAGCCTTATTTAAATCTGAAAAATCAATGCAAGTCCACCACTTTCCGTTTGGCTTCTTTACTAAGACGGGATTCGATATCCAGTCGGGATATGTCGAATCTCGAATAAATCCATTCTGCTTCAACTTCTCTACTTCCTCTTTGAGAGCAGCCGACCTCTCTGGGCCCAGCATGCGTCTCTTTTGCTTCACAGGCGGATGCTTCAGATTTACATTCAATTTGTGACTTATAATGGATGGTGATATCCCACACATGTCAGCATGGGTCCAGGCGAACACGTCTAAGTTTGCCTTCAAGAAGTCCGTTAGTTCTTCAGCACGACGTGGATCCAATTGAGAACCAATCTTCAAAACTTTCGTCGGATCAGCTTTATCAATGGGAATTTCCACTGTCGCTTCATTAGGAGTTGCATTCCTAGCCTCTGGTTCCTCGTCTTTTCTGGGATCCAGGTCTTCAGGCGTTCCTTTGGGCAACTCCCTCGGGGTCAATCTCTCTAATTGCTATGCCGAGTCCCGCTTTGAGGGAGACGAGGCATCCTTACTCTCAACATTAAATCCTTTCATCAACATCTTTAGTTCGGCCACATAGCAGGCCCGTCCGGAAACTTGATCCCCTCTCATTACTCCAGTTCCGGCTTCGGTTAGGAACTTAAGTAACAAGCACCAAGGGGCGATACAAACTCTAAATTCAACGAGGGCAGGTCTCCCCAAAAATGCGTTATAAGGCGAATCTACGTCCAATACCACGAACTGAAGCATTCGCACTCTTCTACGTTCTCCTTGCCCCAGGGTCACGGGCAACTCTATGTATCCCATGGGAGCTGTCGTCGCCCCGTTGAAGCCTCTAATCCATCCTTCACAAGGTTTCAGATCTTCGGACTCAAGCTTCATCTGATCAAATGACTTCTTGAACAAAATATTAATGGAACTTCCATTGTCTACTAGTACCTTATGGACCAAGGCCGGCCCAATGGTGGTAGTAATAACCAACGGATCATTGGTGGGTGATTGTATCCCAGTATTGTCTCGGCTACGAAATACCACGTCGTCAAACATGGTCTTCTGTTGTTTTATGGGGGTGACATCCTCCAAATCATCACCTTCATTCACGTCTAGATGCTTGGCAGCATTCACATATTGATCCATCGATCTGAAACTTCGGATTGCTGGGTGAGGTCCGCCTACTATGGAGTTGATAACAATTCCTTTACCTTTCTGCTGCGCTGTAGGTTTGGGAGCAGGTAGGATCTGTTTTGGAGCCTGCTCTCCTTGCCCCCTGTCCCTCGGGGCAACCTTGTACTCATCCAACTTTCCTTCACGCAGCAACTTCTCAATCACATCCCTCAAATGCCGACATTCATTGGTCGAATGCCCATGAGTTCCGTTAAACAAGCAAAATTTCCCTGTCGCCATTTCTTTCTCGGTCGAATCACGAGGTGGCGGTCTTTTGTACTGCAACACATTGTACGTATCCAGGTAAATATTTTCCAGGGTGTCGTTCAATGGTGTATAATTCTCGTAGTTCTGGAACCGGGGTCTTTTGTTAGGATCACTTCCCCTATTTCTGTTTCTTCTGTTACCGCTCGAATTACAGTTATTGTTGTTGTTTCCCCCACTTCCAGTATTGCTGTTTCCACCCTTGTTTCCTACATTTACCTCAACCTTGCCAGAATTCTCCCCCGACTGCTTCACGGCGATATTACTCTGCACATTCTCCTTTGAAGCCGTCTCAGACTTTCTTTTTCGGTTTGCCCTGGCCTCCTCTCGCCTTAAATAAATATCGGCTTTTTCGTAGAATATCTCCCTTGTGGAGGGTGTCTTCCCAGAAAGGTAGTCTCCAAACTCAGATTCAGGATCGACTCCTTCCTTCAATGCCATCAGAATAGTGGGCTCATGCGGGTCACTGACCTCAGTTACAGCTTGGTTAAAACGATCAAGATATGCCCTTAGAGATTCCCCTGGTGCCTGTTTGATTCTCGATAATTCAATAACACTTTTGGACTTTCGGGCATGTAGTCGGAACTGGTTCATGAAACGCTCGCTTAGTTCCTTGTAATTAGAAATCGAACGAGGAGGAAGTCGGGTAAACCAGAATAATGCCACATCTTCTAGGTAGATTGGGAATGCTTTGCACTTCACTTCATCTGGGGCAGCAGCAGCATTCATGAGCCACGAATACCGCATCAAATGCTGTCCCGGATCAATCCTTCCGTTGTACTTGTCCATTTGTGGCAAGTTAAAGCGTCGGGGAAATTGGAAGTCGAGGATATCGTCGGTGAAGGGAGTATGGCTTCGCTCAATGCCATAGTCTTCATTTGTATAATTCCGGCTCTCGGACATAATCTGGCGAACCATTGCCTGTACATCAGCATTAGTTAGGGGCCGCTCAGGTTCCCTGGCCCTAGCATCCGAGTTCCTTCTGGGCTCTTGCTCAGGAGATGCCCTTCTTCTTCGAGCTGCCTCTGCTCGATTCCGTTCCCTGCGTTCCCGGTCGATCTCGGGAGGAGGGGACTGGAGTCTTTGCCCCTGAGTGGGGTCATTGTTTCCTAATGCTCGTGCGATATCCTCACGAGATCCCAAAGATCCAAATGTCAGCTGCTCCACGTTCTGAGGTCATTCGAGTGGCCTTCATTCACGGGGCCTCTCTTCCTCGGAAGATGAAGATTGATCTACTGGTGTGTGACAAACCGGGGATGGAGTTCTATGTCGACGGAGCTCACTAATCTCCCGACTCATGAGCCTCATATTTTCCTGCATCATGAGATTAGTGCGCTCGTGAACTTTCATGGCCTCCCTCGTGCTCTCAAGCATGTCAAGCAAGCGCGAGAAATCTCCTTGAGTGATGGGCGCAGATGGATTGACCTGATCACCAACCCTGGTAGCTGGAATTGGAGCATTCGTAGGGACTCGAGTAGAGGTTCCAGCTTCACCAAGCATCGGGTCGGGTCGGAGGTAAGAAGTCGGATCGGATCGGAGCTGGGGAGCCTGGTCGGATCGGTACGTGGCGAGCAGCTCGGGTCGGTTCAGATTGGGGGAATGCACTGCTTCAGAATCTCCTACCCGGATAGGATCGGAGCTCTCCCCCTGCTGGCGGCTCGGATTTCCTGCATTGGTTCTTCCTGCTGCTGAACTCTGCCCCCGAGACCTTGTTACAACAGCATTTTGCTGATCTTCGCCAGCTCCATTTCCTCGAAAAGGTTGAACTTCCTTGCCTTTTCCTTTGGCCATGAGTTTTTGACAATCACTTCAACAAATATAAAAAAGCGGAGAAACTTAAGGATTCACTTCTTTGAACTCAACGGTCCAAAAAGTAGAAAGAGATCCCAGAAAATAAAGAATTTAGATGAGGATTCTCAGTGAAAGCACCAAAATGTTAGACCCAAAAGTGGTTCTAACACCCAAATTGATTAAAAGCAAATAAGATGAGATAAAAATAAAAATGAACACACAGGATTTATAGTGGTTCGGCGAAGAGATGCCTACGTCCACTTATCTTTCACTATATTCACTGATTCAGTTGAAAATACAATGTAATAATCACTTGATTTCACTCACAACTCGCTTATATTCACTAAATAGATTAGAACAAATAATGAAAAAAGATTTGGATTTTCTGGGAGCAATGGAGTTCGGATTATGGAGGTGGTTGAATTCTCAAAGTGCTAAAAAAAGATCCTTCTCTTTGTCTCCAGACGGGGTATTTATAGGTGTGAATTTGCTTGAAACTTGATCCGGGTCGGGGCCACATGTCGTCCATCCCACCATCTTTGGGTTCGGATGAAATATTATGTTGACAACGCATCAAAGGAACAGACGTTATGGGTAGGAACTGGTCATAGCCGGTCCGGATATCCAGGCGCTTTTGCAGGAGTATAACAGGGAGCATGGGTTTGGGTCGGAGACGCGCAGATAAGGGGTTCGGATCGGGATAACCGATCCGAACCGGATTGGCTTGGATGCAATGCTTTCTTCTTCTCTAATCTGCTCCGCTCCGATCCATTTTCGTGGCAAACAGGTGGCTTTCCGATCCAATCGAGATTTAGTTGCCCTCCGATCCGATTAGATACGCCTTTCCAATTTACTCAATAGGAATTCACCGATCCGAACAGAAAGCTCTATCCGACCCGAACCGATATGTTGTACTGACCCGACCCGAACAACTGCAGCTATCCAATCTAGATTGTAATGTCTTCTCCAATCCGAACCGAATTCTTCTAATTAAAAATGCCCTTCAATGTCTGGTTTCTTGACTTTGTGTTGCCTAGTTCACAAAGTAGGCTAACAGTTACCATGTTTATAATGAGCTAGACCTCCTACATGCTTACAGCTTGTGGATGTTGGATATGCCGGTCGGTTCCGGGAAGATTTCTTCCACAAGTTGGGCCTTACCTCGTGTCTTAGCCCATCTTGTACTTGTGCGCTTAGACCCCTCACATTAGATTCAACATTTGCGGTTTTGGGATATGCCGGTCGAGTCCGGGCGGACTTACACCACAAATGCAATCTAACTTCGTGTCATAAGTGCACTTAAAGTTTCTAATTACTATAATCCTAAGCATTTTAACCAATTAATTACCGATGTATTATAGGTGTTCATGCCCATTTACCCAATTATATTCATAGTGAATTATATGTTCGAATTCATATCCATTATACAAATTATGCCAATTCTAATATTTTCCCCTGCTCCCTAACTAATGCGTTCACATATATTTTGCGGCATGCTTAGGCTATAGAGTTGCCTGGCCATAAACAATAAAAAGGGAAAGGTGATGGGAAGATGACAATAGTGATTATTCTAACATAACTGGGATAAATATGTATGTATATTGGCATAGACATGTAATTGTCATAATAATAAGGTGGTCATAAAAGCAGATCTAGTGAACAAGTGATGATACAACTAGATCTAACATAATAAGAATGTTCTAATAGGCATGAATAGCTCTAAATAAGGATTCATATGTCCAATTGATGACAGATCTAAATTAACCACCACATGATAGGTACAAGATGATCTAGAGGGAGAATTAGATCTAAACAAGATTTTTACAGTCAAATAATGGTAGATCCAAATTAACCACAAACATAGATAAAGGTTAATATCCACAAAGGTGACATGATAAATTAACCACAAGTGAATTAGATCTATAAAAGTAGATCTATCACAATAAAGTTTAAGATCCAAGAGTATCATAGATTCACAATTTATAACAGATCCAAATCACAGTCATATCACGTTTACTTTTAATCATTTAAATCTAAAAGTAACTAACACACAGTATTTGGATTTTTGAAGATAGAAGAGAAATTGTTGGTGTTAAAACTCAGATCTAAACGCGAATCTCTAACTGATTAGCTCTAGTTGATTGTTGTTGAAGAAAAAGATTTGTTTCAGTTTAGGCACTGACAACATTTGGCTTCCATTGATTTCCATTGAAGAAAACAAGAGAAATGTACCTCTATTTATAGCTGCCAGCCCCCCAGAGATCGACTGCCACCTCAGCCCCTAGGGGGTCGACCCATGGATCGACACCCCCTTAAGGGGTCGACCCCGAGGTCGACACCCCCTTAAGGGGTCGACTCCCCTAGGGCGGGAAAATTGCCACCTCTTTATTTACGGATTTCAAACTGTTTTCTGATTTTCAGATTTAATAAATATATATAATTCTTGTGCGCGTATACAAATTTCAAACCCTCATAACTTCTTCATGCAGTGTCCGTTTTACGCAAACCAAATATCTATCTTGACCAGAATTTAGAGACAAATGCAATGGCGGATTCTGTTTCCCTTAATTATAAACATTAAATTAATTTTTGTTTAATTTATCCTCTTCTAGTGTTATTAAAATTACGAGGTGTTACATTCTCCCCTACTCAAAGGATTTCATCCCCGAAATCTCTAAGTTGAGAAGAATGTATATCCTACTATCCATCATCCATCTACTTATTCATCAATCACAAGCATCCATTGTCCTTAAAGATTTCTAATGCTTGTATGGGCATATGCAAAGATGTATGTATATGTCCCAATACTAATGTGAAGATTAGGCGGTCTACTGATTCAGTCGACCTCCTCAATGTAACGTATGTTAGTTCCATGAATCCAATATGTATGTAAATAATCCTATTAACACGTAAGTTCTATATGTGTGCACACTCATTCATCCAAATGCACATCCATATGCTAATACATCCATTTTCACCTATTAAAGAAAATAAAAATGCACACACATCCATATGCAGTATGAGAGCGATTGAGTCGATCTAGTGCCTATGTGTGTGTATGTGCACCCACAGGCAACCACTAGCAACCAATTACATCCACTTGCATCCATCAAACATAACATATCTCAAACACATGTTTACATCCATAGGATTCCTATCTAAAGGTCGAAAATACTACTGATAGGACATACTCAAATGATAGATACAAGCATAGTTAAAACTTTGGAAAAGGAGTTAAGGTCGTACCCTAGAAAAAGAAAAGGTACAAAGCACGAACCTTGTCTTCGGTCTCCAAAGCCACATCCTCTAGATTATGTCCCCATTGAACATTTATCAGCTTGATTTCTTTATTGCGTAGCTTCTTAACTTCTCATCCAAGAATACGGGTAGGGACTCGTCTAACCGTCACCTCCCGCTCCACTTCTACATCCTCCAATATACTTGGCTCTACAAATTCCGTGTATCATGCAAGCACTTCCGCATATGAGAAACATGGAAAAAATCATGAATGCTGGATAGATTTTCTGGTAGCTTTACTCTATAGGCAATTTGGCCGATCCTTTCGGTTATGGGAAATGGTCCCACAAATCTGGATGCCTACTTCCCTACAGATCCAAAGCAAACCACATTCCTCAGAGGTGATACTTTAATAAAAACTAAGTCTCCTACTTCAAATTCGATATTACTCCTTCTCTTGTCCACATAGGATTTCTGCCTATCTTGAGCTATCTTCATTCGTCATCGAATAAGGTCAACTTCTCTGACGTTTCTCTAACCATATCTGGTCCAAGTAATAATCTTTCTGTAGATTCCCACCAACAAGTTGGTGATCTACAGGGTCGTCCGTACAATGCTTCGAAGGGTACCATGGCAATGCTATCTTGATAACTGTTGTTGTAGGCAAACTCTACTAAAGAAAGATGTTCTTCCCAAGTCCCTCCGAAGTCTAGGATACACAACCTTAAAAGATACTCAATAATTCTGTTCACTCTCTCCATCTTCCCATCGGTCTGAGAATGATAAGCGATGCTTAAACACAACTGTGCACCTAATGCTTCTTGCAAGCTCCTCCAAAATTCACTGGTGAAGATGGGGTCACGATCGCTTACGATGCTAGAAGGTACTCCATGAAGACGGACTATTTCACGAACGTAAATTGCTTCCAACCATGATGTCGTCCTCTTACTCTTAACTGGAATGAAATGAGCGCTCTTAGTGAGTCTATCCACAACAACCCAGATACTAGTGTTGCCTTTCTTAGATCTAGGCAAACCATTTATAAAATCCATGGAGATGCTCTCCCAATTCCATTGTGGATCCTCCAAAGATGAAGTAGACCACTGGGCTTCTTTTGCTCAGCTTTGACTTGTTGACAAACCAAACATTGAGAAACAAACTCTGTAACATCTTTCTACAACCCAGCCGAAAAGAAAATCCTCTTCATGTCTCTGTACATCCTATCACTACCTGGACGAATAGTCATCTTAGAATGGTGGGCTTCTTCTAGGACTGCATTTATCAAGCTTCCCGTTTGAGGAACATAAATCCTTCCATCTCGTCGCAACCACCCTTTTTAATCTATGGAATATCTACTGAGGTGACTAGAAGTCTTCCCTTTTCTGAGCTTATCCATGATGTCTAAAATCTGTGGATCATCTTGCCGTGAAGCTCCTATCTAATCCATAAGAGTTGGTCATATTTCTAGCAATGCAAATAAATCAGGCAAAATCTCTATGGAGGGTCTAAAATTAAAAGTAGATATGAACTCTAGGCTCTTCTTCTCCACAAGCAGAGGACTTAAAGCCATCCTCTGCCTACTTAGTGCATCGGCCACCACATTACCCTTGCCAAGGGTATATGAAATTTCAAAATCATTAGAAGCTAGGAACTCCATCCACCTTTGCGGGGTCTATAGCTATCCCTTCTTTGGAGATCACACGCCCTAAGAATCTCACCTCTTTTCTCCAAAAATGGCATTTGGAGAACTTTGCCTTAAGCTGATGCTCACAGCGAGTTTTCAAAACTTCTCTCAAATGTTGGGCATGCTCTTCTTCGCTTTTGGAGCAGATCAAGATATCATCAACAAATACTACGACAAATTTATTTAGAAACTCCCGAAACACCCTACTCGTTAGATCAACAAAATAGGCAGGTGCATTCGTCAACCCAAAAGGCATAACTAGCCATTTAAAGAAACCGTCTGGAGTTCTAAAAGCAGTCTTGTCTATACTGTCCTTAGCCACCCTTAACTGATAAAAACCCCATGGCCAAGTCTAACTGAGAGAATACCGAGGCACCAACAAGTTGGTCAAACAAGTCAAGTGGGTGCATGCTCTTCTTAGTGAGTTTATTCAATTCTCTATAGTCCACACAAAAACAAAGCGAACCGTCCGCCTTAGTCGCAAATACTACTAGAGCACCCCATTCAGATATGCTTCGCCTAATAAATCCTTTTTCAAGTAGCTCCCCTACTTGTTTGCTAAGCTCCATCTTTTTCCTTGGAGCCATATGGCGCACTGCTAATGCAACTGGATTTGCATTGTCCACCAGATATATACGAAAATCGATCTCATGCCTTGGAGGTAACCCCGTACCTCATCAAAAACATCACAACAATCTCGGACTACTGGAACAAATTGCAAATCATCGATAGATGCATCAAGAGACTCTAGGAAACTAAGCATAACAGACCCTTGTGGGTCACAAGAAATCTCGAGGGTCCTCCCATGGCAAGTCAAAAGTCTAATGACCCTCCTCTCACAATCTAGAATGGCACCATACTTGGTTAACCAATCCATCCCTAGAATCAAACCATAGCCCATAAAACTGAGCATATACACATCGCATTCAAACTCGATGCCTAACACAGATATTCTCAAACCCCGACAAATCATAGATAAATAAGCCAAACACCAATGAGGTTTGAGACAAATATGGGATCCACTACCATACTAGTAATTAAGTTCAGAGATTCAACCACAGAACTAGATATAAATGAATATGAAGCGTCAGAATCAAAAAGTGTTCTAATAGGATGATTTGAAAGATAAATTAAACCTTCCACAGAAATTTTTCTACCTCTATCAGGAGCACTGATCGCGAGAGCATGCACCTGCCCTCCAGAAGTTCCTGCCCTTTGACCTTGTCCCTGTATCTTCGCGCACTCCCTGGCAAAGTGTCCGACCTCTCCACAATTGAAGCAAGAATTCTTCCTCCTTTTACAGTCCTTCACCAAGTGACTTTTTCACCCAAAATTGTGACACTTCCTCTTATCCTTAGCCTTGTCATTCTTTCCGCATTTCTTTTTTTGTTGTTGTTTTCTCTTCTTGGGCCAAATCTTCTTGTTTTGCGTTGTTTCCTTAGCCTTTACTTCCTTCTTTTCTCCTTTCTCTTCCTCATACATTAAGGCCATATCAACAAGCCTTTCAAAAGTTACCCCCAATGGAATGTGGGACATAACCAACTCGCTCATTAAGTCCTTTGACAAACCGCAAAGCCTTCTTATGCAGAATGTCCTCCAGTTCTAATCCAAACCTCGCTAGCTGGTTGAATTTGTTCACATACTCTTTAACCGTCAAGTTTCCTAGTTTAAGTGCTAAGAACCTCTCCATTTGCATGCTTTTCTAAGCTTGGGACAGAAATTTCATTTCAAACCTTTGCCTAAAATCATCCCATGTCTCTACTAGACGTCCAGCTCGGGTAACTTCACACCAGAAAGAAGCTTCATCTTTTAGTAGCCAGGCGGCTAACTGAATCTTCCCTCGATCTATTACTTCAAAAATTACAAACAAGTCCTCGGTCTCCTTGAGCCAACTCCTTGCCTCTACGAATGTCTCAGTTCCATGGAATGGCTTTCCTCCCAAAGCACGAAAATCTTTGCAGATCTTGGAAAAGTTGTCTACACGCGGAGAAGGAGGAGGAACAATGGGTGCAGCTAGGGAAGGAACATTTCCTTGGCCTTCGGTAGGTGTCGTGGCCTCCAGATACCTATGGAACCAGCCTGTTATCGTAACACCCTTTGGAATATTGGGTTCTCCAAACATGCTGAAAAAGAAAAGGAAAGTGATTCAGACAAGGGATTGAAAGATATTACTTATGGCTTTTTAGGGAATGTTTTAAAAAACAGACTTTTCTTTTTGAAAATGCTTTCTTTTAAACCCATTTTGAAAATAATTTTCAAAAACTTTTATCTAATCGTGTAACCTTCAGTTCTCATACTAAGTATGACACCCCACATCTGTTAATGTCACTCATTAAGAGAATGCATTAAGTTTCGTGAAGCGTTATAGGTAAAGAGACACAGAAACATCACAAGACAGATATAAAAGCAACAACAGAATTTCTATTTCTATTTCAAACATAAGCCATAACATCGTGGTCCAAAATATCACAAGTCTGAAATTACATAAAAGCCATTACAAAAACATAAAACTTTATGTGTTGTTCCATCAGAGTACATAAAAAGCATAGTTCCCCAAAAAGAGACAATGCCATAGTAGAGATAAGAACTTGAGCAATACTTCAAGAGCAACTCCTTAGCAAGATAAATGTAGAATCACAGTCAAGCTTGAGTGTTCTTGCCTTGAGAACCTTGGGGGGACAGAAGAAAGTGGAGGAAACAAAAAGGGTCACACATAATGTATGGCGAGTCAAGTTACTTTTGGCAAGTAAATAAATAAAAGTAGCATGACAGACATATAAAGTGGATGAGAAGAGATAACTACATAAAAGATAAGCATGACAAGGTAACTGGATAGAGTGTATACGCTTCCCTAATGATTACTCTGCACTATTACTAGTATAACCGGAATGAGATGATCCCTTCCACTATAAGGTGGTAGACTTAGGCATACGTCTGAATGTATCCTAACTCCTACCCTAATCGATTAGCTGCCTAATCCGTGTAGATACTCTGTGCCGACCCCACCGTAGGATGTATCACGTCCTAAAGTGGCAACCCTTTGCTGATATGCACAACCCCATATCTATAGGTGTCACGGTCGTCTTATCTCCCTTTGCCCGGCCCGTACATGCACATGACCCGGTCGGTTTGCACCACCCACACCGTCCTCCGCATTTAGATCTCTTACAATCAGTTCAGTAAGCATGCCCCTTCTCCGACCTAGTTCGGAGTACTTCGTTTGATACCTACTCTGGGAAAATGATTGAAACGGGTCCCACACAATATGATACAAGCTCTCCCCTTTGTCTTGTATCCCCCACTAGGTTTTCCATAGGTTATATTTACCTAAAGGTGTCTTTAATTGTATAACTCCAATCTTTGAACCGGTTATGCTTACCCATAGGTGTCTTTGATAAATAATCCCCAATTGGTTAAGTTTTGTGGGACTATATTTAAATATCACCCACCCAACCTAGATATACTTAACTTAACCCTCCCATTGTTCAACCAAGTTTACTTAACCCTTATTCATATTCATGTTCACACAGTCCCTATGGATTTAACTAGGCTAAGTATTCCAATTCGTTACCATGTCCATTCATGGTTTGTAATGGGCTAGACCTCCCACATTAGGCCTACATCTTGTGGATGCTGGATATACCGGTCGGGTCCAGGCAGATTTCTTCCGCAAGTTGGGTGTAACCTCGTGTCTTAGCCCATCTCGTATTTATGCGCTTAGACCCCTCACATTAGATTCAACATTTGCGGTTTCTGGATATGCCGGTTGGGTCCGGGCAGACTTCCACCACAAATGCAATCAAACTTCGTGTCATAAGTGCAATTACAGTTTCTAATTACTGTAATCCTAAGCATTTTAACCAACTAATTACCTATGTCTTATAGGTGTTCATTCCCATTTACCCAAGTATATTCATAGTGAATTATATGTCCTCATTCATATTCATTATACAAATTATGCCGATTCTAATATTTCCCCTCGTTCCCTAACTAACGCATTCACATATATTTTGTGGCACGCTTAGGCTAGAGAGTACCCTGGCCATAAACAATAAAAAGGGAAAGGTGATGGGACGATGACAATAGTGATTATTCTGACATAACTGGCATAACTATTTATATACTGGCATAGACATATAATTAGCATAATAAAAAGGTGGACACAAAATTAATCTAGTGAACAGGTGATGATAAAACTAGATCAAACATAATAAGGATGTCCTAATAGGCATGAATAGCTCTAAATAAGGATTCATATGTCCAATCGATGACAAATCTAAATTAACCACCACATGATTGGTACAATATGATCTAGAGGGAGTATTAGATCTAAACAATATTTTTACAGTCAAATAAAGACAGATCCAGATTAACCACAAACATAGATAAAGGTTAAGATCCACAAAGGTGATATGATAAATTAACTACAAATTAATTAGATCTATAAAGGTAGATCTATCATAATAAAGTTTAAGATCTAAGAGTATAATAGATTCACAATTTATAACAGATCTAAATCACAGTCATATCACATTTAATTTTAATCATTTAAATATAAAAGTAACTAACTCATAGTGCTTGGATTTTTGAAGATAGAAGTGGAATTGTTGGTGTTGAAACTCAGATCTAAACGCGAATCTCTAAATTATTAGCTCTAGTTGATTGTTGTTGAAGAAAAGGATTCGTTTCAGTTCAGGCACCGATAGTGTGACGGCCCACCCCATACCAGCTGACATTTCCAAAGAAATGCGCTGTACCAATGTCCAACCATTACGGGATGGTCACCAAAGAAAGGAAAAAGGGAAGGAATTTGAACTAACAAGGAACGTGTAGAATGTCTCATAGCGCATGAGATAAAATATAATAATAACATAAATTTGATATAAAACAGGCGAGACAGTGCATAAGCTGAAAACTAAACCATCATAGCAGCGAAAATCCAAAATATAGCTTATCATCCAAACCAACATTATTACAACTTTGAAATACTGTCTCTAAAGAAAAAGAAATAGGTACACTACTAATGCCCAAAGTATTGACTAGAAACAACACCGGGAGAATATATATATCATACGTGGAAGCCTCCTGCTCGTATTCAGTACAGCTACTCGTGCATAATTACCTGACCTGTCTCTAGTCTGCTCATTTAAGAGCACCTAGAGTAATAACAAGAGACATAAAACTCCGGGTCAGACAAAAGTCTGGTATGAGCGATAAGTACCAAAAACAGAATAATAACAGGTATACATAACCATACCTGATCGTGGACCTACAACCAAAGAGTTAGCACAACAGGATGTACGATACTCTAAGGTGACACTAACACATGGTGTGAAAATAATGGGGAGGGGGTGTTCATGTCATGGTGATAATAAAACATCAAACATAGCAATCATCCTCACATCTCTCGCTCAGTGTGTAAAGCATACGATATCTACCACTTTGATCACCCAATTCTTTGTTACGACCACTCGCCCTATGGAGTCATGACGGCTCCACTGCACTGATCCGTAACCGTTAATACTTTGCTTTGTCCACTCCGCCCCGTGGAGTCATAACAACTCCACTGCACTGGCTCATAGCCCTGCTACGATCATTTTGCCCCATGGAGTCATAACAACCCCACTACACTGATCCATAGCCACTAATCCGTCTCGGTGGTGAGTCAAAGCTATAGACATCGATAACCTGCAGATATCCCACCGCAAAGTCCAATCATGAAGTTAACTCGTTGGTTTCCATCTGGATCCTGGGTTCTGACTTATCACATGGGCTTCCTTTGCACCTCGGGTTTGGTTCGAATTGGAGTTGGTCTTCAGAAGAATCGTCGCGTATAAGCATAAGTACACATCCGGTTCGGTTCGGCTTGTCACCCTGGTTCATTTTGGATCATCATTGGGTCACCTCCTCGGTTCGGTTCGGGTCCTTCGTCATTGCCTCGGTTCGGTCGTGAAGCTCCATGGTGCAGTTCGGTTCGGTGCTCCTCGTCTGGCTCGGTTCGATGCTCCTGAGGTGGTTCGGTTCGGTGCTACTCCAGTTCAGTGCTCCATTCAAATTATAACCCTACCCCAACCCGATCTGATCTGGCCTTCCTTGTTGCCTCTTTCATTTGCATGCTCCGGAAGATGCCAAGTTTCGATCCGAATCGAATCACCTTTCCCAGTTCTCTTATCCGATCCGACCCCCATATCCGATCCGATCCGAAACCCTGCACATTTTCCAACGAGCAAATTTTCATCCATTCTCGCCATACGACGACGTTTTCAACCATTCTAACTTCACTAACCAATCATAAAAAATTCAAAACAGTAATAGTAACATATAATATCAACAAGGTCAAAACATCATGTAATGGCCCGCAAATCTGTACTATCCGAGTCGACTAATAATACCACACGTCCAATCCAAATTGCACAGAAATATGAATCATTATTAGAAAGAAGTTAGAGGATGAGAAATAGAAAGAAAGAAATATTAGAACAGAAGAAAACAAAGAAGACAAATCTCACAGCGGAATGAATAAATATATTATATAACATAACTTTTGAAATACAAATCAGTAACTATATATACATACCATCATCAGAGCACAACTGTTATTCCTGGAATAGTTATAAATACTTGTTTCCAGATACAACAAAATACATAGTGGAAATATGATATTCTATAGCTAACTGGTGAAACCTCATGCTTCCAGCTCTTCCAAGTGAATCTGAAAAATCCCGACTACTTGACTGCCCGCACAAATTTGGGCACCCAATAGTTAGGGAAAACAAACGAAATAAACTCTGGGTCAGTCATGGGACTGGTGTGAGTAAACTCCAACCATTTGTTTAACCTTAAAAATCCTTTCAAAAGAAAAGATAATAGTAAGACCAGTCCATACAAAAACATGGACTTTTTTACCGTACTATAATCCAAAACACTTTGATTCAAAAATCCTGTGACATTATAATAATGTCTACATCAAATAAATAGAATCTAGCGGAACAATTGCATCTCGCGCTCCATATATTATAAAAAATCAAAAACCGCAGGGCGCTTATTGGAGATTTGGATTTCCAACATGACAAGGTATGGAACCACCTTCCGCTAGTATATCTGTAGAGAGGAATGCACTGGGTTCAACAGGAACATCTTGCAACCCGGCCCACACATGACCGACCACTCATTTCGCTTGAGTGTACCGAATGTATATCACCAACAGTTGGGATCAGCAACCGTTTCCGAATGGGACAGCATTGAATAGAATAAGGAATTAAATGAATCTCTAGATAGGTGATTATACACCCTAATGGGAGCGACCCACATAGCCATGTTGCCTGCCCGATTTTTGTCATTTCCCGGTTATTGAGGCCTGAGGCTTCGATTACTTTCTATTCATTGATAGCACAATCACTTTGAATGCCACATTGTCAAATCCGTTAATCACTAATTGATTTGCACAAATATTCTGGATATTATGCTAAGGGAATAAATCCGTTGCCACCATATGTATTTATACAGACCAACTCTTGCGATAATTGGAAATACATTGTTGGACATTCGTCCATATACGTTCGTTCTAGGGCTGAACGAAACCGAAGGCACAATTTCTATTAATAGAAAAGCCCTTGCATTTTACTCTGTCTTCAATTATCTTCATATAATCTGATTTGCAATGCTATTGCCAATACAGAGTGGTTCACGGATAATAATCCAACCGGTCTCTCCATATTGACAACGATATTGGCAAACACTTCGATAGTTGGTTATTTAACTATCGAAGAAAAACAAACATCTATTCAAACATCAACCAATCACTGCGCCCCTTGATTACCATTCATTAATTAAATCATCCTTTCCATTTCCTTATCAATATTTGTTAAACAAATATTTTCAATTATCATTTCGGTCTCTTACATTCTTTGGAAAACATTTCTATATCTCGCCTTCTTTTATTTTCTACACTTAGAAAATATACTCTATTTGAAATTGAAACAATTTCAATTACTTATCTCTTTCCCGACTACTTTAATTATACTCAGGAAATATTTACTTTTGTATTTGCAAAATTCCATCACTTGGGTTCAAACGAATGCTGTGTAAAATATCGTTACAACAACCCAAAATATTTTATTCAACTAACCATTATTCAACACTTCTATTTGAGATTTGATCTTGCTATTTATCAATTAAAAATGAAATAAATCAAGTTGGGGTAAAATTACCTCTCAGACCTTGACTGAAAACATCATTAACTTCAAAACAGACAAAGCCACTTACCTCGAATAATCAGCATTATAAAAACCAATTATTCATTTTTAAACGTATATATGTTTTTCTTTCTATTACTAGCCTATTAATTTCCTTTTTGTTTATAATATTCTATTTTTAAATTCATTCCTTATCGAATTCAATATATATTGATATATTGATTTCTAACTATCAAATTTTTCTTAAAAATATTTTAACTCCCTAAATCTTCGGAAAATTTTGCCATAACCCCCTTTGTACCGGGAGCATTGGGATACTTCAAATAGCCTCCCATGGCCCTCACCAATCCAAAAGAAAAAAGAAAAAGCCAAGCGGCTTGCCGATACGGCGCATAAAATCACATATGTGAATTTAAACATGTACCTTTTTGTCGGGCACATAAATTAAAATCTTCATATACTTCATTCCATACCTGTGTAACACATGTTCACCTGTTTTCAATTCAATTCAACTCAATCCAATCATTTGAATTTAGTTTCGCTCATTTATTCTTTAATTAGCTATTTTGCCTATTTCACTTTTTTGTTTAAACATAACATGTTCAAACAAAATGTTTAATTTGCTCAGAACCAAATTGAATTTCCAAATTTCAATTCTAGTTTCCTTTTCTGTTTTGAATATAAATTTCCAAATTGAATTCACTTATTCAAAGCCCACTATCAATTCAAAATCTCATTAACTAATTACTATTCAAATTAGTTAATACTATTCAATAATCAAAAATCTGATTTCTGTTTCAAAAATCAATTCATTACTCCACTTGAGTTCACATATAATTTATAACTCAAAATCTGAAATTTTCTAAATAGAAATTTGGATTTTATTCGCTTAAAATCCTTTTATAAAATTAAATCAACCGTTATGGTTTTTAAATGGTTATGGCGCTGTTTTTCTGAAAATTTGATTTTGATATAACTCAAAATCTATTCGGTGAAATCAAGATTTTTCTCTTGCATTAGAAAACTATTATCAAATCGGTCTTGACGTTTCTTGTTTCAAAGAATTCCGACCTCAATTGAGTTCTGTATACTCGTTTGAAGTTCGAAACGCCAATTTTCGAACTACAGCGCTGCGGCGAGTTCGTTTTAATTATATTTATATATAAAAACTTTTAAACTTCGTTTATATAATATTCCAACTCTATCCTGATATATTTTTAATATATATCAAATCAATTTTCCCAATTCAACATATTATTTTCGATTATCTAAAATTGTCGATTTCTCCTTACTTGGTAATATATTTATTTATACTTCGATTTTCTATATTCAAATTCCATTTGAATTCTATAATCAAATTACATTTCAATTTTTATATTCAAATTCTATTTCAAATCCCTTATTCAAATTTTATTTGAATTCCTCTATTAAAACTCCATTTCACTTCTATTTTCAAATTCTATATTTTAAATTTCATTTGAACTTTCTTTATTCAAATCCATTTTACTTTCAATATTCAAATTCTATATTTGAATTCCATTTGAATTTCTATATTCAAATCTATTTTCAAACTTCATTTGAATCCTATATTCAAGTCTAATTTCAATCAAATTGAATTACCTATATTCAAATTCCATTTCAACTCTTTTTGAATCCTATTTTCAAATTTCATTTTAACTCTATTTGAAATCTTATTTTCAAATTCCATTTTAACTCTTTAAATTCTATATTCAAAGTCTATTTCTATTTAAATAAAAGTTCGAATTAATCGAATTCGAATCATAAATCCTTACGGATTTATTTTAGTCCAATCTATATTCTGAACATTAGAATAAATTCCATCGTTTATTTCTTTAAAACGATTTCCCCATTTCTATTTTTATAAATTCACATTTGAATTTAAATATTCAAATTATCAAATGATAATTTTCTCCACTACATTTATAAACCCTGTTTATAAATTCAATTCAATTCCCTAGAAATGTGAAAACCCGCAACTTCCCCGTAAAGGAAAGCGTCGGATAGTTCGAGAACAAACCACAACAGAACACATACATAAGAACATTTCATTGCTTATTACAACAATGCATCAGATTACAAGAATATACAGAGTATAAACGAATATTACACAGAAATATCAGAGATTTAAATTACATTTAAATACATAGCAGCGGAAAAATAATAAATACACAACTAGAATGAGATATACGGATACAAAGCTTTCCGGATATCGTTCCAGCTGTAAACCAGGATCCTGTGAATATAAATCTGCAAAACCAAAACTACTAGCTGCCCGTGCGAAAAATAGGGGCACCCAGAGTTTAGGTTAAAACAATAAACTCCAGGTCAGTCATGTGACTGGTGTGAGAACTAAAACAGTTATTAATCTTTATTTTAAATCATTAGGTAAATCAAGGGACCACGCCGTATAACACGGAACGGGTTTCCTCCCAAGAATACCAGTGCATAAAACAAACAGCGCAATGCTAAATAAAGAAAAATGAAGCTGTTATAAGACCCAGGTCCCATCACACAATGCAACGCAGCCGAGGATAGGGTTTTCCCTTATAACAGCCAAAGAATGCTTGATACGTTTTAAAACAAATCATTTGATACTATTATAAGAGCATAGTGTATAAAACAACTTCAAATCATAAGTATCAATCATAGGCGGCATGAGCGCCCCATCCCACTATGTCGCCATATATAGGATTACAACTAAAACCGCAAAGTCACGTATTTGGAAATTGGGTTTCCATCTATGAACCGAGGCAAAAGATAGTCCTCAACCGATTTTAGACAATCTAGCCCATGTCTAGGAACAGCCGCAACTGCCCCTTGGATCGTCAGGGCCGGTCCACACGAAGTGGATTATAATGCCTGAACAATGCGTCCCTCCGCCCTTTGGGGCGTAAATGAGCCAACGAATGACTCCATCGGACCCGGATCGTCCGATCTAACCGAGGCGCCTCGCAACAGTAACAACCACATAAGTCAAACTCGTCAGGGCGTGTAAAACCACTGACGCCACTTCTAGCTAGAAAGAAAACGCATGTCCCCCCTGAGGTCCGTCTCCCGTTTTTGGTTCATACCGGGTGTGAAACTCGCGAGGTAAACGTTACACAAAGCTACGCCACAAAGGCCGTGCTTTGATCATCACCACAAGACTTTGCTTTTCAACAGAAGCCTCGATCAATTGCCACTTAGGCATGCCACACAGGCAATTCACTCCATGCGTTTGATATCCATCAATATATAACCTCTGAGCTCGTACGTCTCAGAGAAGGGCGTTAAGCAAGAGAATAAATTCTCCGCCGCCAAACAGATATATATTTAATAGAGATCAATCACACGGACTAAAATCCAATGTCAGACACACAGTCCATTTACAAGTCCGTTCTGGGTCTGAACGAAACCGGAGGCACCTAGTACCCCGCATATCCATCGATCTCCAAGTACGTCTGGACGATCACTAACTGTTTCCATCTTCTTGGGTGTACAGCCCAATCAAGATCATCAGTTATCACCCAAACGACGTGAAGATTTCTGGTCTTCGACCATCGTCTTCATCTTCGACTCATCGTCGTATCAGTTATTCAGAATGGGATAAACCCGGTCTTTCCGAATAACTCGCGTATATTTTAAATAAGTGTTACACAAACACAACATACTCCTCATTCCAATTCATTAGTCACTAACCGTAAATTAATCAAGAGAATAATTCCCCAAATATTAACCCCGAAGGCCGAAACCAACATCAGATCAATATCCAGAAAACCATTCTGCTTGGCTAACCGACAGTTAGTTTCTAAATTTCACGTTCATAGGGAAAGGTTCCCATTAATTTTATCAAAGATAAATTCCTTGAATTTATTCTTTAATCTACTTTTGAATTTCGATTCAACTAGTCGGGATTAACGAAACTTACCGAAGTAATCATTTGTTTTAATGTCCCAATCCCAACCTATTAATCCCATGAAGTAAAACTGGTAATACTTCATATCTAACACCACAGTGTTATCGGTAAATTCAATTACCATTTCACGTTCAAATCTAATTAAAGATTTAACTATCGCCTGGAGTAAAACTGGTGATACTCCATTCTCGATTATTTCAATCTAATTAAAGATTCATTAAAACTCCACTTAGTTTTAATCTTCGACTGGGTTAAAGAATCCGTGTCATTTAAAACACGGTTCACGATAAACCCAAAGTCACATTCATTAATTATCGGGTTAAAGAACGAGTGTTATTTAAAACACTGTTCACAATAAACCCAAAGATCAATATCAATTCAATTCCAATTAAATATTATTTAATTGGTACACTTCATTAAATCTAAATAAAAAGATTTAATCTTTTCTCAACTGGGTTCAAGAACAGTGTTAGTGAAGACACCATTCACGACAAATCCAAATCACATTTGATATTCAATACAAGGCTCTGAATAGAAAATATATCGGCTTATATTCAATATCAAATTCTACGACTAACAAATGTCGTATTGGAAATAACGATATAAATATATATCTTTCAAATTTCCATAACAACATCTGTATAATCACGAATTCCAACATCGAAATATTCCGAAGACAATTTCGATTCAATTCCACTCCAATGCAATCATTGGAAATTCTGGTTATTTTTAAAACCCTTTTCAAATTCAATTTATTTATTTAAAAATAAATAGAATTATATTTCTAGTTCAAAACTAGTTCATTTCGATAAAAATCTATTTTTATCTTTTCAAATATGGAGTTTTTCATCCCAAATCTTCACAAATCATTTCTTATGATTTTACACAAATTATTACTATTTTTAATAATTTTATCAAGGCCCGTACAGTCGATTTCCATCAATGGCCATCGAACTGCACTTACAGCGACCTTTTTCGAATTTGATTTGGACGTATCTCCAAATCCAACCGTTAGATTTCGAATTTCTAATATTCGTTAGAAAGCTCTTTTCGATACGAACCCAACGGTTCCGGTTTTAGGAGAATCCGACGGTCGGATCTTCCGCTATGTCCGTTTGAAATAAATGGTCGAAATTCACGAACTGCCGCGGCGCGGCACGTTCTATTCAGGCCATTATATTATATATATAATATATATAATATATATATCGTCGATTTCCATTTAAAACGAATTATATAAATAGTTTTAAATTCGTTTCAAAAGCAATTTCAACTTCCGTTTCAATTCAAATCGAAATTGAATTCTTCTTTATAAATTCGTTTCAAAATTCATTTCTATCCAATTCAAATTTCAATTCAATTTGAATTCATTTCAATTCACTTTCAATTCAATTCGAATTCGTTTTCAATTCAATTCATTTCGAAATCGTTTTCAATTCAATTCATTTCGAAATCGTTTTCAATTCAATTCATTTCGAAATCGTTTTCAATTCAATTCAATTCGAAATCGTTTTCAATTCAATTCAATTCGAAATCGTTTTCAATTCAATTCATTTCGAAATCGTTTTTAATTCAATTCATTTCGAAATCGTTTTCAATTCAATTCATTTCGAAATCGTTTTCAATTCAATTCATTTCGAAATCGTTTAAAATCGATATAAATATCGTTCACGTCAAAATGGCGTCAATCTAACCAACACGGCTTCATATCTTTCTATTTTCAAATATTCTATTTCAAATGTTTCTTTATTCAAAATAGTTGTTATTATCAAAATATTTCGTTCAACACATGACCAATCTCAATGAATGAGTACTGTCAACACATGAACTTTTATTTTATATTATTCTTTATTTTTCAAATTGGAATGAGGCCCAATCAATTACCATATAAAGTTAATTATATGGATTTTCATGCATTACCCACATATAATAGCATTGAAAAATAATCAACCATCAACCAAAGTGCACTACACTGTATAAGCATCAAATATAGATATCTAACGCTTATAACAGCCTGTCAATCAATCGATCGACATATTTAATCAATCAGGATGAGTGAACTTCAAATTTCATCCCAACACCCGTGTGGGGTTTCAAACAATCAAACACAGATTTTATTTGTGCAGTTGGGCGATGTGTGAAATTTATCGACCCAATCAATATCAGTGTATATACAAACAAATCGGCCGATTTGTTTATAACTATTCATTTATTCACATTCACATTAAAAATTATATTTTTAACGATAAAACATTTTATTTCAACCTATGAATTTCTATTCAATTCATTTATTCAATAAAATGATCTTTTTATTTTTCTAACTTATTTTAGAAAATTTCGGCAGCATAACGGCACGATACTAGAAACGGGACGAGGCCTAGCCTTATCCCCGGTCTAGTGAAGGCCCACGCCATTCACACATCATCAAATCAATTCATTTCACCACACAATTCAATTTCAATCAAATAATCCAAATAATCTACTCAACCAAACAAACAAGTCCATGGTCTGTGGACGATTGTGTCGGGTGCTACTAAGCACCGTCTGCATCCTAGTATATATATATAACTAGAAAAAGAAATTGAAAGGTGAGAAATTCTCACTTATAGCTATCCAATTATCTTGACTCTTCTTTTGCAGAATTCTTCGTCGACCTCGCCTTTTTGTCGCTTTCGCCCGTATTCTCTACATATGTAAAAATCGAATTTTTACGATGCTATTCAATATATAAAAATATGATTTTTACTTCGCCTTTCAATATATAAAAATCTGATTTTTACTTCGACTTTCAATATATAAAAATCTGATTTTTCCTTCGACTTTCAATATATAAAAATCTGATTTTTCTTTCGACAATATAAAAGATTATATTTTCCTTTCGACAATATAAAAGATTATATTTTTACTATGCTTTTCAAATATAAAAGATTTTGCCTTTTTCAAAATAAAGATTTCGCCTTTTTCAAAATAAAGATTTCGCCTTTTTCAAAATAAAGATTTCGCCTTTTTCAAAATAAAGATTTCGTTTCAACGTATATAAAATAAAAATCAGATTTTTATTTTGCCACTTATACAAAGGTGATATTTTTATCTTCTTTATCCTATAACGATTATATTTTTAATACTTTAAAAATATAAAAATCATATTTTTAATTCTTTAAAAATATAAAAATCATATTCTTTGTATAGTAAAAAAAACAAACCTTTCATGTTAAAAAAAAAAAAAATCCAAACTCTATAGGATTTAAATCTAAACTTGATAGGATAAAAATAACTAAATTTATAGGGTTAAAAACTCACATTTTGCTGTTTGAAATTGAAGGGGGAGGTAAGTTGTGATGCTGGTCGGCGACAACACTCTAGCGGCGCGGTGGGGCCTCTTCAGGTCGGCGGCGGCGCTCAGCCAGTGGCGAGCGGTGGCCTTCTTCCTTCGTTTTGGGCCTAGGGCTTGGGGGATACGGTAGCGTTGGAATCGAGGAGGGGGTTTCTTCGTGGGGTCACGGGTTCGAAGGAGGAGGTCGGGGAAGAAGAGAGGAGCGAGAGGGAGGGGATCGAAAGGTGGGGCGGCAGCGTTCCTGGCGGCGGCGGTTAGGGCAGGGGCGGGATCGACGAGGCGGCTTTTTTTTTTCTTCCTCTGAACGAATGAAAAGGAGGGGGAGAAGAGAAGATATATAATAATATATATTTTATTTTAATTTAATTTTAAAAAGTAACTTTTTCATTCGAACTCGAAACGAGACCTACCGCCTGTCGTCCATAGCTAATTACCCCCATTCTGAACACAATGGGATATAAGTCGCAAGCTAATTCGATCGTTTCGATCAGTTTTCGTCAAAATCAAAATATAACTCTATATATTGAATTTGAACGCGTATTTCAATTTACCAGGGCCACATACTGATTTGAAAAATTCCAGAAAAATATTTTCTAGCTTCGTATTGACGATACGGTCCTAACAAAACTAGTTTCGTCGAATTCTGAGACCGTTAGAAAAATGGCCAATTTCCAGTCGATTAAAATCAACTGAAACTGGTCAAATGCGTTTTCCTTTGCCACGCTCACATATTGATTTGAAAAATTATGAAATTTGGAATCTAGCAATAACTTTACACTGCGGATCCAACAAAAGTGGTTTCGTCGAAATCCGAGGTCATTTGCAAAATGTCCATTTTCAAGGGCCTGAATTCCATAGCGACTATTCAGAATTTTCTACTTGACATATCTATTGATTCCCGCTATGAAATTTCGATTGGTCGGATTCGTTAGAAAGATATCATCAATTAAATCCCATTATTTTGGGTTTCACTAAAATCCGGATTGTTTTGCACCCGGTACATTCAATTGAAGTTTGAAATCGAATTATCGAACTACCACGCCATTTTCAATTCCTTTTATAATTATATATAATTATTTATATTCTAACGACGACGCGTATAAATATATACGTTCGAATTATATTCAAAATAAATTTTCCGTCGATATTATTTAAAATAATTCATTTTAAATAATCAAAATTCGCAAAAATTGCCAAAATAAAAATTTTAAACTGGCCCAGATTTTCGGGTTATTACAATCTCCCCCACTTAAAACTTTTCGTCCCCGAAAAGGAACAAAGTCGAAAGTGGTTTGATTAATTAACTCCACGCTCGATCTGGCTTCCATTCTCCAACTCTTTAGTTTCTGAGAATTTTCAAAATTTCAAAAATTTGGCTAACACCCTAAATTTTTGAAAAATTTCGCCATAACCTCCCCTGCACCAGGAGCATCGGGGAATTTCAAATAGCTTCCCCGGTCCTTCAGATCTCAAAAAGAAAAAGAAAAAGCCAAGCGGCTAGCCAATAGGCTCACAAAATCATCATCACCCAAACAAAACAGGAAATTATGTAATAAACATGTACCTATTTGTCGGGCAAACAAATTTTATTCTCTGCTCTAGCCTCCTTGCTATGACCTGTTCAATGTAAGTATATGTATATGCAAGCAAAAGCAACCAATTTTTAATATAATTCAATATTTGGTTCTGTTAGGCTAAATGGCTAAAAATAAGCAAACAAATAAACAAACAACACAAACATCAATCAATTAGTTGATTAGCTTTTCAAATTCATAATTTTGATACATATACAAAAATCAGATTTTTGGTGCCAAATCACAACAATAGATCCTATATAGTTTTTGGTTCTCACACCAGTCAATAGGAAATATATAGATATCACACCTTCGACACTCGAATATAAATGCTGATGATGATGCACCATCATCAATATCATCTTCGGGCGACTAGAGTGTGATGCTATATCTATCCAATATATTAAAATTTCAAATACACGTGGATCAGACGTATACGCAAAATATTTATATACTGGACTGTCCATAACAATATTAATAAATAATCAAATACGAATAATTGATTTAAATTTTCAAAACAAAATTGTTTTCATTTTCAAAAATATACTCTTCACACTCGTTCTAGGATACTACTGATCCCATCTCTAACGAGTCACTCTCATTGGATACTACTAATCCAATATCTGATGAATTCTTTCGTACGGTTCTAATGTGCCTTGTTCTCTGCTTTGTAAACCAAAGCTCTGATACCAACTGTGAAAACCCGCAACTTCCCCGTAAAGGAAAGCGTCGGATAGTTCGAGAACAAACCACAACAGAACACATACAGAAGAACATTTCATTGCTTATTACAACAATGCATCAGATTACAAGAATATACAGAGTATAAACGAATATTACACAGAAATATCAGAGATTTAAATTACATTTAAATACATAGCAGCGGAAAAATAATAAATACACAACTAGAATGAGATATACGGATACAAAGCTTTCCGGATATCGTTCCAGCTGTAAACCAGGATCCTGTGAATATAAATCTGCAAAACCAAAACTACTAGCTGCCCGTGCGAAAAATAGGGGCACCCAGAGTTTAGGTTAAAACAATAAACTCCAGGTCAGTCATGTGACTGGTGTGAGAACTAAAACAGTTATTAATCTTTATTTTAAATCATTAGGTAAATCAAGGGACCACGCCGTATAACACGGAACGGGTTTCCTCCCAAGAATACCAGTGCATAAAACAAATAGCGCAATGCTAAATAAAGAAAAATGAAGCTGTTATAAGACCCAAGTCCCATCACACAATGCAACGCAGCCGAGGATAGGGTTTTCCCTTATAACAGCCAAAGAATGCTTGATACGTTTTAAAACAAATCATTTGATACTATTATAAGAGCATAGTGTATAAATCAACTTCAAATCATAAGTATCAATCATAGGCGGCATGAGCGCCCCATCCCACTATGTCGCCATATATAGGATTACAACTAAAACCGCAAAGTCACGTATTTGGAAATTGGGTTTCCTTCTATGAACCGAGGCAAAAGATAGTCCTCAACCGATTTTAGACAATCTAGCCCATGTCTAGGAACAGCCGCAACTGCCCCTTGGATCGTCAGGGCCGGTCCAAACGAAGTGGATTATAATGCCTGAACAATGCGTCCCTCCGCCCTTTGGGGCGTAAATGAGCCAACGAATGACTCCATCGGACCCGGATCGTCCGATCTAACCGAGGCGCCTCGCAACAGTAACAACCACATAAGTCAAACTCGTCAGGGCGTGTAAAACCACTGACGCCACTTCTAGCTAGAAAGAAAACGCATGTCCCCCCTGAGGTCCGTCTCCCGTTTTTGGTTCATACCGGGTGTGAAACTCGCGAGGTAAACGTTACACAAAGCTACGCCACAAAGGCCGTGCTTTGATCATCACCACAAGACTTTGCTTTTCAACAGAAGCCTCGATCAATTGCCACTTAGGCATGCCACACAGGCAATTCACTCCATGCGTTTGATATCCATCAATATATAACCTCTGAGCTCGTACGTCTCAGAGAAGGGCGTTAAGCAAGAGAATAAATTCTCCGCCGCCAAACAGATATATATTTAATAGAGATCAATCACACGGACTAAAATCCAATGTCAGACACACAGTCCATTTACAAGTCCGTTCTGGGTCTGAACGAAACCGGAGGCACCTAGTACCCCGCATATCCATCGATCTCCAAGTACGTCTGGACGATCACTAACTGTTTCCATCTTCTTGGGTGTACAGCCCAATCAAGATCATCAGTTATCACCCAAACGACGTGAAGATTTCTGGTCTTCGACCATCGTCTTCATCTTCGACTCATCGTCGTATCAGTTATTCAGAATGGGATAAACCCGGTCTTTCCGAATAACTCGCGTATATTTTAAATAAGTGTTACACAAACACAACATACGCCTCATTCCAATTCATTAGTCACTAACCGTAAATTAATCAAGAGAATAATTCCCCAAATATTAACCCCGAAGGCCGAAACCAACATCAGATCAATATCCAGAAAACCATTCTGCTTGGCTAACCGACAGTTAATTTCTAAATTTCACGTTCATAGGGAAAGGTTCCCGTTAATTTTATCAAAGATAAATTCCTTGAATTTATTCTTTAATCTACTTTTGAATTTCGATTCAACTAGTCGGGATTAACGAAACTTACCGAAGTAATCATTTGTTTTAATGTCCCAATCCCAACCTATTAATCCCATGAAGTAAAACTGGTAATACTTCATATCTAACACCACAGTGTTATCGGTAAATTCAATTACCATTTCACGTTCAAATCTAATTAAAGATTTAACTATCGCCTGGAGTAAAACTGGTGATACTCCATTCTCGATTATTTCAATCTAATTAAAGATTCATTAAAACTCCACTTAGTTTTAATCTTCGACTGGGTTAAAGAATCCGTGTCATTTAAAACACGGTTCACGATAAACCCAAAGTCACATTCATTAATTATCGGGTTAAAGAACGAGTGTTATTTAAAACACTGTTCACAATAAACCCAAAGATCAATATCAATTCAATTCCAATTAAATATTATTTAATTGGTACACTTCATTAAATCTAAATAAAAAGATTTAATCTTTTCTCAACTGGGTTCAAGAACAGTGTTAGTGAAGACACCATTCACGACAAACCCAAATCACATTTGATATTCAATACAAGGCTCTGAATAGAAAATATATCGGCTTATATTCAATATCAAATTCTACGACTAACAAATGTCGTATTGGAAATAACGATATAAATATATATCTTTCAAATTTCCATAACAACATCTGTATAATCACGAATTCCAACATCGAAATATTACGAAGACTATTTCGATTCAATTCCACTCCAATGCAATCATTGGAAATTCTGGTTATTTTTAAAACCCTTTTCAAATTCAATTTATTTATTTAAAAATAAATAGAATTATATTTCTAGTTCAAAACTAGTTCATTTCGATAAAAATCTATTTTTATCTTTTCAAATATGGAGTTTTTCATCCCAAATCTTCACAAATCATTTCTTATGATTTTACACAAATTATTACTATTTTTAATAATTTTATCAAGGCCCGTACAGTCGATTTCCATCAATGGCCATCGAACTGCACTTACAGCGACCTTTTTCGAATTTGATTTGGACGTATCTCCAAATCCAACCGTTAGATTTCGAATTTCTAATATTCGTTAGAAAGCTCTTTTCGATACGAACCCAATAGTTCCGGTTTTAGGAGAATCCGACGGTCGGATCTCCCGCAATGTCCGTTTGAAATAAATGGTCGAAATTCACGAACTGCCGCGGCGCGGCACGTTCTATTCAGGCCATTATATTATATATATAATATATATAATATATATATCGTCGATTTCCATTTAAAACGAATTATATAAATAGTTTTAAATTCGTTTCAAAAGCAATTTCAACTTCCGTTTCAATTCAAATCGAAATTGAATTCTTCTTTATAAATTCGTTTCAAAATTCATTTCTATCCAATTCAAATTTCAATTCAATTTGAATTCATTTCAATTCACTTTCAATTCAATTCGAATTCGTTTTCAATTCAATTCATTTCGAAATCGTTTTCAATTCAATTCATTTCGAAATCGTTTTCAATTCAATTCATTTCGAAATCGTTTTCAATTCAATTCAATTCGAAATCGTTTTCAATTCAATTCATTTCGAAATCGTTTTCAATTCAATTCAATTCGAAATCGTTTTCAATTCAATTCATTTCGAAATCGTTTTCAATTCAATTCATTTCGAAATCGTTTTCAATTCAATTCATTTCGAAATCGTTTTCAATTCAATTCAATTCAATTCATTTCGAAATCGTTTAAAATCGATATAAATATCGTTCACGTCAAAATGGCGTCAATCTAACCAACACGGCTTCATATCTTTCTATTTTCAAATATTCTATTTCAAATGTTTCTTTATTCAAAATAGTTGTTATTATCAAAATATTTCGTTCAACACATGACCAATCTCAATGAATGAGTACTGTCAACACATGAACTTTTTTTTTATATTATTCTTTATTTTTCAAATTGGAATGAGGCCCAATCAATTACCATATAAAGTTAATTATATGGATTTTCATGCATTACCCACATATAATAGCATTGAAAAATAATCAACCATCAACCAAAGTGCACTACACTGTATAAGCATCAAATATAGATATCTAACGCTTATAACAGCCTGTCAATCAATCGATCGACATATTTAATCAATCAGGATGAGTGAACTTCAAATTTCATCCCAACACCCGTGTGGGGTTTCAAACAATCAAACACAAATTTTATTTGTGCAGTTGGGCGATGTGTGAAATTTATCGACCCAATCAATATCAGTGTATATACAAACAAATCGGCCGATTTGTTTATAACTATTCATTTATTCACATTCACGTTAAAAATTATATTTTTAACGATAAAACATTTTATTTCAACCTATGAATTTCTATTCAATTCATTTATTCAATAAAATGATCTTTTTATTTTTCTAACTTATTTTAGAAAATTTCGGCAGCATAACGGCACGATACTAGAAACGGGACGAGGCCTAGCCTTATCCCCGGTCTAGTGAAGGCCCACGCCAATCACACATCATCAAATCAATTCATTTCACCACACAATTCAATTTCAATCAAATAATCCAACTAATCTACTCAACCAAACAAACAAGTCCATGGTCTGTGGACGATTGTGTCGGGTGCTACTAAGCACCGTCTGCATCCTAGTATATATATAACTAGAAAAAGAAATTGAAAGGTGAGAAATTCTCACTTATAGCTATCCAATTATCTTGACTCTTCTTTTGCAGAATTCTTCGTCGACCTCGCCTTTTTGTCGCTTTCGCCCGTATTCTCTACATATGTAAAAATCGAATTTTTACGATGCTATTCAATATATAAAAATATGATTTTTACTTCGCCTTTCAATATATAAAAATCTGATTTTTACTTCGACTTTCAATATATAAAAATCTGATTTTTCCTTCGACTTTCAATATATAAAAATCTGATTTTTCTTTCGACAATATAAAAGATTATATTTTCCTTTCGACAATATAAAAGATTATATTTTTACTATGCTTTTCAAATATAAAAGATTTCGCCTTTTTCAAAATAAAGATTTCGCCTTTTTCAAAATAAAGATTTCGCCTTTTTCAAAATAAAGATTTCGCCTTTTTCAAAATAAAGATTTCGTTTCAACGTATATAAAATAAAAATCAGATTTTTATTTTGCCACTTATACAAAGGTGATATTTTTATCTTCTTTATCCTATAACGATTATATTTTTAATACTTTAAAAATATAAAAATCATATTTTTAATTCTTTAAAAATATAAAAATCATATTCTTTGTATAGTAAAAAAAACAAACCTTTCATGTTAAAAAAAAAATCCAAACTCTATAGGATTAAAATCTAAACTTGATAGGATAAAAATAACTAAATTTATAGGGTTAAAAACTCACATTTTGCTGTTTGAATTGGAAGGGGGAGGTAAGTTGTGATGCTGGTCGGCGACAACACTCTAGCGGCGCGGTGGGGCCTCTTCAGGTCGGCGGCGGCGCTCAGCCAGTGGCGGGCGGTGGCCTTCTTCCTTCGTTTTGGGCCTAGGGCTTGGGGGATACGGTAGCGTTGGAATCGAGGAGGGGGTTTCTTCGTGGGGTCACGGGTTCGAAGGAGGTCGGGGAAGAAGAGAGGAGCGAGAGGGAGGGGATCGAAAGGTGGGGCGGCAGCGTTCCTGGCGGCGGCGGTTAGGGCAGGGGCGGGATCGACGAGGCGGCTTTCTTTTTTTTTTTCTTCCTCTGAACGAATGAAAAGGAGGGGGAGAAGAGAAGATATATAATAATATATATTTTATTTTAATTTAATTTTAAAAAGCAACTTTTTCATTCGAACTCGAAACGAGACCTACCGCCTGTCGTCCATAGCTAATTACCCCCATTCTGAACACAATGGGATATACGTCGCAAGCTGATTCGATCGTTTCGATCAGTTTTCGTCAAAATCAAAATATAACTCTATATATTGAATTTGAACGCGTATTTCAATTTACCAGGGCCACATACTGATTTGAAAAATTCCAGAAAAATATTTTCTAGCTTCGTATTGACGATACGGTCCTAACAAAACTAATTTCGTCGAATTCTGAGACCGTTAGAAAAATGGCCAATTTCCAGTCGATTAAAATCAACTGAAACTGGTCAAACGCGTTTTCCTTTGCCACGCTCACATATTGATTCGAAAAATTATGAAATTTGGAATCTAGCAATAACTTTACACTACGGATCCAACAAAAGTGGTTTCGTCGAAATCCGAGGTCATTTGCAAAATGTCCATTTTCAAGGGCCTGAATTCCATAGCGACTATTCAGAATTTTCAACTTGACATATCTATTGATTCCCGCTATGAAATTTCGATTGGTCGGATTCGTTAGAAAGATATCATCAATTAAATCCCATTATTTTTGGTTTCACTAAAATCCGGATTGTTTTGCACCCGGTACATTCAATTGAAGTTTGAAATCGAATTATCGAACTACCACGCCATTTTCAATTCCTTTTATAATTATATATAATTATTTATATTCTAACGACGACGTGTATAAATATATACGTTCGAATTATATTCAAAATAAATTTTCCGTCGATATTATTTAAAATAATTCATTTTAAATAATCAAAATTCGCAAAAATTGCCAAAATAAAAATTTTAAACTGGCCCAGATTTTCGGGTTATTACAATAAATTTCCAATTTACAAACATCGTTTGTAAATTTCAATACTTCCATCTCCTATATATATATTTATAACATTATTTAGTACTTGTTTTATCTATTCAAAACAAGTTAATATTTTTAATCCATTCGAATTTCAATTTCTATTATTAGAAAAATAGAATTTTCCATTTAAAATCTCAAAATCTCTTTTGCAATATTTTTATAGATCAATATTCAGGCCCAGTGGTATTTCAAACAATCAAAACAACCAATTATAATTGATAGGTTTTCTAACACATCATATACGATAGTATATGTGCAAACAAACAACAAACAGACAATATTTTTTTGAGGAATCCAGTTGGATCCCTCCATCCTGTTTTTCCTGCATCCACAGACGTTAGTCAACAGAAATGATACCCATCCTTCTTCAAGGCAGGATATCGCGGTATAAAAGGGAATCCACTTATATACGTGGGCGTAGGGTCATCCGCTAATGATACTGCGGGCATCCGCTAATGATACCGCGGGAATCAATCCAATCACCAAACCAATACATATATATTATAGTCAACCCTAAATAACTAATATATTTAAATCAACTAGAAAGCATTCAAACAAGCATCAAAAAATTATTTTTACGAATAAAAATAATTCTAAATAACATGCGAGTGAGATTTACTCACCAGGGTTTTTATTTGTCGAATATCCCAATTTAAATTAAATCGAATACCATTCGATTTAAATTAAATTTCAGCTCACTCTGGTTAACTTCAATTTGATTCTATCATGCAGACGATGTTCTTACGATTCCAACGGATTCGACGACGCTAAGTTTTGATCATAATTGAATGATATATAGTTATTACGAGTTTGACTTGAACTAAAAAAATAGCTTACATCAGTTATTAACGCTAGCTAATAATTAATTACTAAAATTACCTAATTCAAAATAAATTCCATACCTTAACTACCAGCACTAAATATCATTTTCCACTACCTCACTTGCTCATCGTTAGATCCAACGCACAAACGACAGGCAACAACTTCCATCTGTAGAACCATCACTCCATCGACACTTCCTTGTTTATCAAACAGGCTTTCCAACCTCATAGCAGCAACTCGAGTACCATTTTCACGCTCCGACAGATCGAGACCTCCTACTAGCCCCAACGCACTACAGTGAAGGTGCAGATTCCCTCTTCTCCAAACCCTCCCAACTCCGACAGCTACCCAGTGTCGAACTCGATACCTCAAATCCTGACCTGAAGCAAACCGTCGATGGCTCGCTGAATCGCTCGATCCCAAATTCAACCCTAGTTTGTACCGCAACTGATGATTACCAGACCAGTTCACACCAGTGTAATTCGAGTGCCAGAAGTAGAGTATCGCGTCCCCACTTGAGTCTAAATTTCATATCCTCTCATACTGTTGTTGACAATCAAATCCGAACCTAGAACCCACTTTCAAGATCGAGATTTTGGAAACCAATGACGCGATGCTGAATTGATTGAGGAGGAGTGGCACACGCGCGGTAAGGTTCGCGAGGCTCAAGCGACGCCATTAATCGGAGAAGAAGAAGAAAGAACAACCAACCATTTTTGTGTGGAGTTTTTCTTTGATTTTCCAGAAGGGTACTTGCGATTTATAAAGGGAGGAGAAAGGGACAGTCGTACTGATGATTATAGATAGTTGTCTACCGACGTACAAACAACTTTAATTTGATTTGATTTTTATTTAATGCGATTCGATTTAAATAGATTTTTATTCTTTTTAAATAGATATCGACTTGATTCTTCGATTTGATTTCGATCTTATCCATTTTAAATATCTCGGGGTTCACAGTTAAAAATCGTAAACCGCTATTTTAGTGTAACAACCCGGAAAATCTGGGCCAGTTTGAAAATTTTATTTTGGCAATTTTAGCGAATTTTGATTATTTAAAATGAATTATTTTAAATAATATCGACAATAAATTTATTTTGAATATAATTCGAACGTATATATTATACGCGTCGTCGTTAGAATATAAATAATTATATATAATTATAAATAGAATTGAAAATGGCGCGGTAGTTCGATAATTCGATTTCAAACTTCAATTGAATGTACCGGGTGCAAAACAATCCGGATTTTAGTGAAACCAAAAATAATGGAATCTAATAGTGAATATCTTTCCAGCGAATCCGAAAAAATCAAGATTTCATATCGGGAATCAAAAGATATGTCCAGTTGAAAATTCTGAATAGTCGCTATGGAATTCAGGCCCTTAAAAATGGACATTTTGCAAACGACCTCGGATTTCGACGAAACCAGTTTTGTTGGATCCGCAGTGCCAAGTTATTGCTAAATTCCAAATTTCATAATTTTTCGAATCAATATGTGAGCGTGGCAAAGGAAAACGCGTTTGACCTGTTTCAGTTGATTTTAATCGACTGGAAATTGGCCATTTTTCTAACGGTCTCAGAATTCGACGAAACTAGTTTTGTTAGGACCGTATCGTCAATACGAAGCTAGAAAATATTTTTCTGCAATTTTTCTAGTTAGTATGTGACCCCGGTAATTTGAAATGTACGTTTAAAATTCAATATAGTGATTTAAATGTAAATTCAAAGGAAACTGATCGAAACGGTCAAATCAGCTTGCGATACATGTCCCATTGTGTTCGGAATGGGGGTGAAACGCTATGGACGACAGGCGGTGGGCCTCGTTTCGAGTTCGTATTTAAAGGTCAACCTTTTTTCGAATAAAATAATTAAAATAATAATAATAATAAAAAAAAAAAAAATATATATCTTCTTTCCCTTTTATACGTTGGCCCCCCCCCTTCTGCAGATCGAATAAAAATAAATAAATAAAAAACCCCCAAAGAAAATCGCGCCTCCCTCCTCCTGTCGGCGCCACCCTTTGCCAGAGCCGACCGCCGCCTCCGCCGAGTCCACCTCCCCCTCGCGCCCATCCTCTGATGAACCCCGCTCGAGCCTCGCGACCCCTGGACCCCAACCCCAAATCGCCACGCCCAGCAAACCACCGCAAATCGAAACCCTAGCCCCCAAGCCACTGTCGCCTCGCGGCTGCCCACCGCCGACCTCCGATGCTCGCTCCCCTCTCCCTATCCTCTGTTGACCAAAGACTGTAAGTTTAGTTTTGTTTTATTTGTTTATTTTCTTTTATCTGTAAATTTTATTAATGTTTAAAAACTGTTTTATTAAAAATTGAAAAACTGATTTTAGTTAAATAGAAAAAAAAACAGTGAGCATTTTTAATATGACATTATTTATAAAATCAGTTTTCTTATATATATATATCTTTTTAGAAAAGTTTAGAAATTGATTTTGTTAACAAGCGAAAAGATTTGATTTTTGGTTAACTTTTATATATGTATATCATTATTTTTGAAATACAAGACATGAGTTGTTTTTGAAAATAAAGTTAGCGATGTTTTTAAAATATAAAGAAAGGATTTTTAAGATGTATAAAGTTGGGATTTTTAGAATTAAAAATAGGTTTTTTATTTATTAAACTTCGAACTAAAAATTCGATTTTTATCTATTAAACTTCGAACTAAAAATTCGATTTTTATCTATTAAACTTCGAACTAAAAATTCGATTTTTATCTATTGAACTTTGAAATAAAAATTCGATTTTTATCTATTGAACTTCGAACTAAAAATTCGATTTTTATCTATTGAACTTCGAACTAAAAATTCGATTTTTATCTATTGAACTTTGAAATAAAAATTCGATTTTTATCTATTGAACTTCGAACTAAAAATTCGATTTTTATCTATTGAACTTCGAACTAAAAATTCGATTTTTATCTATTAAACTTTGAAATAAAAATTCGATTTTTATATATTGAACTTTGAAATAAAAATTCGATTTTTATATATTGAACTTTGAAATAAAAATTCGATTTTTATATATTGAACTTTGAAATAAAAATTCGATTTTTATATATTGAACTTTGAAATAAAAATTCGATTTTTATATATTGAACTTTGAAATAAAAATTCGATTTTTATATATTGAACTTTGAAATAAAAATTCGATTTTTATATATTGAACTTTGAAATAAAAATTCGATTTTTATATATTGAACTTTGAAATAAAAATTCGATTTTTATATATTGAACTTTGAAATAAAAATTCGATTTTTATATATTGAACTTTGAAATAAAAATTCGATTTTTATATATTGAACTTTGAAATGGAAATTCGATTTTTATATTTATTGAATAACATAGTAAAAATTCGATTTTTACATATGTAGTGAAAGCGGACAACGAAGGTGACAAAAATGGCGAAACGACGAAGACTTCTGCAAATGAAGAGCCGTGGAGCTAGGATAGCTATAAGTGAGAATTTCTCACCTTTCAATTTATTTTTCTAGTTATATATATACTAGGATGCAGACGGTGCTTAGTAGCACCCGACACCCGTCCACAGACCATGGACTTGTTTGTTTGACTGTTTGGTGATTGATTGTGATATTGGTTTGAATGTGGTTTGTGGTGTGAAAAATCGAATCGATAAATTGGTTAGGATTAGACGTGCGCCGTTATAAGGCGAAGGAGTAAGACTAGGTTAGACCCTTACTCCAAAGTTTGTGGTTTGCATAACGAATTGATTTGATTGATGTGTGAATGGCGTGGGCCTTCACTAGACCGGGGATAAGGCTAGGCCTTGTCCCGTTTCTAGTATCGTGCCGTTATGCCGCCGAAATTTTCTAAAATAAGTTAGAAAAATAAAATTAGCATTTTATTTAACGAATGAACTGAATATAAATTCATATGTTAAAATAAAATGTGTTATCGTTAAAAATATAATTTTTAACGTGAATGTGAATAAATAAATATTCATTTACAAACCAGACGGTTTGTTTATGTACACCTATTTGAATGACGTTGATTGGGTCGATAAATTTTACACATCGCCTAACTGCACAAATAAAATATGTGTTTGATTGTTTGAAACCCCACACGGGTGTTAGGATGAAATTTGAAGTTCACTCATCCTGATTTATTAAATATGTCGATCGATTGATTGACAAGCTGCTATAAGCGTTAAATGTCTATATTTGATGCTTATACAGTGTAGTGCACTTTGGTTGATGGTTGATTATTCATCGTTGTTGATATATACATGTGTTGTAGAAAATCCATATAATTAACATTATATGGTAATTGATTGGGCCTCATTCCAGTTTCGAGAAAAATAGAAATATTTGAAATAGAAATATTTGAAATAGAAATATTTGAAATAGAAATATTTGAAATAGAAATATTTGAAATAGAAATATTTGAAATAGAAATATTTGAAATAGAATATTTGAAAATAGAAATATGTGAAGCCGTGAGGATTAGATTGACGCCATTTTGACGTGAACGATATTTATATCGATTTTATTCATTTTAAAATGAATATTGAAACGTGATTTCGAAATCGAATATTTTGAAATGAATTGAATTGAAAACGATTTCGAAATGAATTGAATTGAAAACGATTTCGAAATGAATTGAATTGAAAACGATTTCGAAATGAATTGAATTGAAAACGATTTCGAAATGAATTGAATTGAAAACGATTTCGAAATGAATTGAATTGAAAACGATTTCGAAATGAATTGAATTGAAAACGATTTCGAAATGAATTGAATTGAAAACGATTTCGAAATGAATTGAATTGAAAACGATTTCGAAATGAATTGAATTGAAAACGATTTCGAAATAAATTGAATTGAAAACGATTTCGAAATGAATTGAATTGAAAACGATTTCGAAATAAATTGAATTGAAAACGATTTCGAAATGAATTGAATTGAAAACGATTTCGAAATAAATTGAATTGAAAACGATTTCGAAATGAATTGAAAACGAATTCAAATTGAATTGAAAGCGATTTCGAAATAAATTGAATTGAAAACGATTTCGAAATGAATTGAATTGAAAACGATTTCGAAATGAATTGAATTGAAAACGATTTCGAAATGAATTGAATTGAAAACGATTTCGAAATGAATTGAATTTTAAAACGATTTCGAAATGAATTGAATTGAAAACGAATTCAAATGGAATTGAAAGCGAATTGAAATGAATTCAAATTGAATTGAAATTTGAATTGAATAGAAATGAATTTTGAAACGAATTTATAAAGAAGAATTCAATTTTGATTTGAATTGAAAAGGAAGTTGAAATTGCTTTTGAAACGAATTTAAAACCATTTATATAATTCGTTTTAAATAGTAATCGACGAAATATATATTATATATATTATATATATAATATAATGGCCTGAATAGAACGCGCCGCGCTGCGGCAGTTCGCGAATTTCGATCATTTGTTTCAAACGGACATTACGGGAGATCCGACCGTCGGATTCTCCTAAAACCGGAACCGTTGGGTTCGTATCGAAAAGAGCTTTCTAATGAATGTTAGAAATTTGAAATCTAACGGTTGGATTTGGAGATACGTCCAAATCAAATTCGAAAAAGGTCGCTGTAAGTGCAGTTCGATGGCCGTTAATGGAAATCGACCGTACGGGCCTTGATAAAATTATTAAAAATAGTAATAATTTGTGTAAAATCATAAGAAATGATTTGTGAAAGTTTGGGATGAAAAACTCCATATTTGAAAAGATAAAAATAGATTTTTATCGAAATGAACTAGTTTTGAACTAGAATTATAATTCTATTTATTTTTAAATAAATAAATTGAATTTGAAATGGTTTTGAAAATAACCAAAATTTCCAATGATTGCATTGGAGTGGATTTGAATCGAAATTGTCTTCGGAATATTTCGATGTTGGAATTCGTGATATTACAGGTGTTGTTATGGAAATTTGAAAGATATATATGTATATCGTTATTTCCAATACGACATTTGTTAATCGTAGAATTTGATATTGAATATAGGCCGATATAGTTTCTATTCAGAGCCTTGTATTGAATATCGAATGTGATTTGGGTTTGTCGTGAATGGTGTCTTCACTAACACTGTTCTTGAACCCAGTTGAGAAAAGATTAAATCTTTTTATTTAGATTTAATGAAGTGTACCAATTAAATGATATTTAATTGGAATTGAATTGATATTGATTTTTGGGTTTATCGTGAACAGTGTTTTAAATAACACTTGTTCTTTAACCCGATAATTAATGGGATGTGACTTTGGGTTTATCGTGAACCGTGTTTTAAATGACACTGATTCTTTAACCCAGTCACAGATTAAAACTAAGTGGAGTTTTAATGAATCTTTAATTAGATTGAAAAGATCGAGAATGGAGTATCACCAGTTTTGCTCCAGGCGATAGTTAAATCTTTAATTAGATTTGAATGTGAAATTTAGAAACTAACTGGCGGTTAGCCAAGCAGAATGGTTTTCTGGATATTGATCTGATGTTGGTTTCGGCCTTCGGGGTTAATATTTGGGGAATTATTCTCTTGATTAATTTACGGTTAGTGACTAATGAATTGGAATGAGGCGTATGTTGTGTTTGTGTAACACTTTTATAATATATACGCGAGTTATTCGGAAAGACCGGGTTTATCCCATTCTGAATAACTGATACGACGATAAGTCGAAGATGAAGACGATGGTCGAAGACCGGAAGTCTTCACGTCGTTTGGGTGATAACTGATGATCTTGATTGGGCTGTACACCCAAGAAGATGGAAACAGTTAGTGATCGTCCAGACGTACTTGGAGATCGATGGATATGCGGGGTACTAGGTGCCTCCGGTTTCGTTCAGACCCAGAACGGACTTGTAAATGGACTGTGTGTCTGACATCGGATTTCATTCTGTGTGACTGATATCGGTTGCATAGGATGGCTTGCCTGTGTGGCATGCTAAGATGCAAATGATCGAGGCTTCTGTTGAAAAGCAAAGTCTTGTGGTGATGATCAAAGCACGGCCTTTGTGGCGTAGCTTTGTGTAACGTTTACCTCGCGTGTTTCACACCCGGTATGAACCAAAAACGGGAGACGGACCTCAGGGAGGGCATGCGTTTCTTTCTAGCTAGAAGTGGCGTCAGTGGTTTTACACGCCCTGACGAGTTTGACTTATGTGGTTGTTGCTGTTGCGAGGCGCCTCGGTTATATCGGTTTCGGCCGAATGCATTCTGGTCGGCTGACGGACCAGACTTACACCCCATAGGGTGGGGAGACGTATTGTTCAGGCATAATAATCCACTCCGTGTGGACCGGCCCTGACGATCCAAGGCTTGCCTGCGCGCTTGCCTGAGACATGGGCTAGATTGTCTCGAATCGGTTGAGGACTATCTTTTGCCTCGGTTCATAGATGGAAACCCAATTTCCAAATACGAGACTTTGCGGTTTTGATTGTATATCCTATATATGGCGACATAGTGGGATGGGGCGCTCATGCCGCCTATGATTGATACTTATGATTTGAAGTGTTTTATATACTATGCACTTATAATAGTATCAAATGATTTGTTTTAAACGTATCAAGCATTCTTTGGCTGTTATAAGGGAAAACCCTATCCTCGACTGCGTTGCATTGTGTGATGGGACCTGGGTCTTATAACAGCTTCATTTTTCTTTATTTAGCATTGCGCTGTTGGTTTTATGCACTGGTATTCTTGGGAGGAAACCCGTTCCGTGTTATACGGCGTGGTCCCTTGATTTACCTAATGATTTGAAATAAAGATTAATAACTGTTTTAGTTCTCACACCAGTCACATGACTGACCTGGAGTTTATTGTTTTAACCTAAACTCTGGGTGCCCCTATTTTCGACACGGGCAGCTAGTAGTTTTGGTTTTGCAGATTTATATTCACAGGATCCTGGTTTACAGCTGGAACGATATCCGGAAAGCTTTGTATCCGTATATCTCATTCTAGTTGTGTATTGTATTATTTTCCGCTGCTATGTATTTAAATGTAATTTAAATCTCTGATATTTCTGTGTAATATTCATTTATACTCTGTATATTCTTGTAATCTGATGCATTGTTGTAATATACAATGAAACGTTCTTCTGTATGCGTTCTGCTGTGGTTTGTTCTCGAACTATCCGACGCTTTCCTTTACGGGGAGGTTGCGGGTCTTTAAAGTTGGTATCAGAGCTTTGGTTTACAAAGCTCAGAGAACAAGGCACATTAGAACCATACGAAAGAATTCATCAGATATTGGATTAGTAATATCCAATTAGAATGACTCGTTAGAGATGGGATCAGTAGTATCCTAGAACGAGTGTGAAGAGTATATTTTTTTCAAGTGAAAACAAATTTTGTTTTGAAAATTTAAATCAATCATTCGTATTTGATTTTCTATTTATATTGAGTTGGACAATCCAGTATATATAGATTTTGCGTATACGTCTGATCCGCGTGTATTCGAAGTTTTAATATATTGGATAGATATAGAATCACACTCTAGTCGCCCGGAGAAGGTACTGATGATAGCACGTGCATCATCGGTATTTATGTTCGTGTCTCGAAGGTGTGATTTTCTATATATTTCCATTAGGCTGGTGTGAGAACCCAAAACTTATATATAGCTAGAATACATTGTTGTGAATTGGCATCAAAAACATGATTTTTGTATATGTATCAAAATTATGAATTTGAAACTCTAATTCACTAATTGATTGATGTTTGTGTTGTTTGTTGAATTGTTTGATAATTTTTAACCAATTAGCCTGATTGAATCATATATTGACTTATATTGAAAATTGGTCGCATTTGCTTGCATACATGTATATCTTTTGGAACAGGTCATAGCAAGGAGGCTAGAGCCAGAGAATAAAATTTGTTTGCCCGACAAATAGGTACATGTTTACTACATAATTTCCTGTTTTGTTTGGGTGATGATGATTTTGTGAGCCTATTGGCTAGCCGCTTGGCTTTTTCTTTTTCTTTTTGAGATCTGAAGGACCGGGGAAGCTATTTGAAATTCCCCGATGCTCCCATTGCAGGGGAGGTTATGGCGAAATTTTTCGAAAATTTAGGGTGTTAGCCAAATTTTTGAAATTTTAGAAGTTCTCAGAAACTGAAAAGTTGGAGAATGGAAGCCAAATCGAACGTAGAGCTGAATAATCAAACCACTTTCGACTTTGTTCCTTTTCGAGGACGAAAAGTTTTAAGTGGGGGAGATTGTAACAACCCGGAAAATCTGGGCCAGTTTGAAAATTTTATTTTGGCAATTTTAGCGAATTTTGATTATTTAAAATGAATTATTTTAAATAATATCGACAATAAATTTATTTTGAATATAATTCGAACGTATATATTATACGCGTCGTCGTTAGAATATAAATAATTATATATAATTATAAATAGAATTGAAAATGGCGCGGTAGTTCGATAATTCGATTTCAAACTTCAATTGAATGTACCGGGTGCAAAACAATCCGGATTTTAGTGAAACCAAAAATAATGGAATCTAATAGTGAATATCTTTCCAGCGAATCCGAAAAAATCAAGATTTCATATCGGGAATCAAAAGATATGTCCAGTTGAAAATTCTGAATAGTCGCTATGGAATTCAGGCCCTTAAAAATGGACATTTTGCAAACGACCTCGGATTTCGACGAAACCAGTTTTGTTGGATCCGCAGTGCCAAGTTATTGCTAAATTCCAAATTTCATAATTTTTCGAATCAATATGTGAGCGTGGCAAAGGAAAACGCGTTTGACCTGTTTCAGTTGATTTTAATCGACTGGAAATTGGCCATTTTTCTAACGGTCTCAGAATTCGACGAAACTAGTTTTGTTAGGACCGTATCGTCAATACGAAGCTAGAAAATATTTTTCTGCAATTTTTCTAGTTAGTATGTGACCCCGGTAATTTGAAATGTACGTTTAAAATTCAATATAGTGATTTAAATGTAAATTCAAAGGAAACTGATCGAAACGGTCAAATCAGCTTGCGATACATGTCCCATTGTGTTCGGAATGGGGGTGAAACGCTATGGACGACAGGCGGTGGGCCTCGTTTCGAGTTCGTATTTAAAGGTCAACCTTTTTTCGAATAAAATAATTAAAATAATAATAATAATAAAAAAAAAAAAATATATATCTTCTTTCCCTTTTATACGTTGGCCCCCCCCCTTCTGCAGATCGAATAAAAATAAATAAATAAAAAACCCCCAAAGAAAATCGCGCCTCCCTCCTCCTGTCGGCGCCACCCTTTGCCAGAGCCGACCGCCGCCTCCGCCGAGTCCACCTCCCCCTCGCGCCCATCCTCTGATGAACCCCGCTCGAGCCTCGCGACCCCTGGACCCCAACCCCAAATCGCCACGCCCAGCAAACCACCGCAAATCGAAACCCTAGCCCCCAAGCCACTGTCGCCTCGCGGCTGCCCACCGCCGACCTCCGATGCTCGCTCCCCTCTCCCTATCCTCTGTTGACCAAAGACTGTAAGTTTAGTTTTGTTTTATTTGTTTATTTTCTTTTATCTGTAAATTTTATTAATGTTTAAAAACTGTTTTATTAAAAATTGAAAAACTGATTTTAGTTAAATAGAAAAAAAAACAGTGAGCATTTTTAATATGACATTATTTATAAAATCAGTTTTCTTATATATATATATCTTTTTAGAAAAGTTTAGAAATTGATTTTGTTAACAAGCGAAAAGATTTGATTTTTGGTTAACTTTTATATATGTATATCATTATTTTTGAAATACAAGACATGAGTTGTTTTTGAAAATAAAGTTAGCGATGTTTTTAAAATATAAAGAAAGGATTTTTAAGATGTATAAAGTTGGGATTTTTAGAATTAAAAATAGGTTTTTTATTTATTAAACTTCGAACTAAAAATTCGATTTTTATCTATTAAACTTCGAACTAAAAATTCGATTTTTATCTATTAAACTTCGAACTAAAAATTCGATTTTTATCTATTGAACTTTGAAATAAAAATTCGATTTTTATCTATTGAACTTCGAACTAAAAATTCGATTTTTATCTATTGAACTTCGAACTAAAAATTCGATTTTTATCTATTGAACTTTGAAATAAAAATTCGATTTTTATCTATTGAACTTCGAACTAAAAATTCGATTTTTATCTATTGAACTTCGAACTAAAAATTCGATTTTTATCTATTAAACTTTGAAATAAAAATTCGATTTTTATATATTGAACTTTGAAATAAAAATTCGATTTTTATATATTGAACTTTGAAATAAAAATTCGATTTTTATATATTGAACTTTGAAATAAAAATTCGATTTTTATATATTGAACTTTGAAATAAAAATTCGATTTTTATATATTGAACTTTGAAATAAAAATTCGATTTTTATATATTGAACTTTGAAATAAAAATTCGATTTTTATATATTGAACTTTGAAATAAAAATTCGATTTTTATATATTGAACTTTGAAATAAAAATTCGATTTTTATATATTGAACTTTGAAATAAAAATTCGATTTTTATATATTGAACTTTGAAATAAAAATTCGATTTTTATATATTGAACTTTGAAATGGAAATTCGATTTTTATATTTATTGAATAACATAGTAAAAATTCGATTTTTACATATGTAGTGAAAGCGGACAACGAAGGTGACAAAAATGGCGAAACGACGAAGACTTCTGCAAATGAAGAGCCGTGGAGCTAGGATAGCTATAAGTGAGAATTTCTCACCTTTCAATTTATTTTTCTAGTTATATATATACTAGGATGCAGACGGTGCTTAGTAGCACCCGACACCCGTCCACAGACCATGGACTTGTTTGTTTGACTGTTTGGTGATTGATTGTGATATTGGTTTGAATGTGGTTTGTGGTGTGAAAAATCGAATCGATAAATTGGTTAGGATTAGACGTGCGCCGTTATAAGGCGAAGGAGTAAGACTAGGTTAGACCCTTACTCCAAAGTTTGTGGTTTGCATAACGAATTGATTTGATTGATGTGTGAATGGCGTGGGCCTTCACTAGACCGGGGATAAGGCTAGGCCTTGTCCCGTTTCTAGTATCGTGCCGTTATGCCGCCGAAATTTTCTAAAATAAGTTAGAAAAATAAAATTAGCATTTTATTTAACGAATGAACTGAATATAAATTCATATGTTAAAATAAAATGTGTTATCGTTAAAAATATAATTTTTAACGTGAATGTGAATAAATAAATATTCATTTACAAACCAGACGGTTTGTTTATGTACACCTATTTGAATGACGTTGATTGGGTCGATAAATTTTACACATCGCCTAACTGCACAAATAAAATATGTGTTTGATTGTTTGAAACCCCACACGGGTGTTAGGATGAAATTTGAAGTTCACTCATCCTGATTTATTAAATATGTCGATCGATTGATTGACAAGCTGCTATAAGCGTTAAATGTCTATATTTGATGCTTATACAGTGTAGTGCACTTTGGTTGATGGTTGATTATTCATCGTTGTTGATATATACATGTGTTGTAGAAAATCCATATAATTAACATTATATGGTAATTGATTGGGCCTCATTCCAGTTTCGAGAAAAATAGAAATATTTGAAATAGAAATATTTGAAATAGAAATATTTGAAATAGAAATATTTGAAATAGAAATATTTGAAATAGAAATATTTGAAATAGAAATATTTGAAATAGAATATTTGAAAATAGAAATATGTGAAGCCGTGAGGATTAGATTGACGCCATTTTGACGTGAACGATATTTATATCGATTTTATTCATTTTAAAATGAATATTGAAACGTGATTTCGAAATCGAATATTTTGAAATGAATTGAATTGAAAACGATTTCGAAATGAATTGAATTGAAAACGATTTCGAAATGAATTGAATTGAAAACGATTTCGAAATGAATTGAATTGAAAACGATTTCGAAATGAATTGAATTGAAAACGATTTCGAAATGAATTGAATTGAAAACGATTTCGAAATGAATTGAATTGAAAACGATTTCGAAATGAATTGAATTGAAAACGATTTCGAAATGAATTGAATTGAAAACGATTTCGAAATGAATTGAATTGAAAACGATTTCGAAATAAATTGAATTGAAAACGATTTCGAAATGAATTGAATTGAAAACGATTTCGAAATAAATTGAATTGAAAACGATTTCGAAATGAATTGAATTGAAAACGATTTCGAAATAAATTGAATTGAAAACGATTTCGAAATGAATTGAAAACGAATTCAAATTGAATTGAAAGCGATTTCGAAATAAATTGAATTGAAAACGATTTCGAAATGAATTGAATTGAAAACGATTTCGAAATGAATTGAATTGAAAACGATTTCGAAATGAATTGAATTGAAAACGATTTCGAAATGAATTGAATTTTAAAACGATTTCGAAATGAATTGAATTGAAAACGAATTCAAATGGAATTGAAAGCGAATTGAAATGAATTCAAATTGAATTGAAATTTGAATTGAATAGAAATGAATTTTGAAACGAATTTATAAAGAAGAATTCAATTTTGATTTGAATTGAAAAGGAAGTTGAAATTGCTTTTGAAACGAATTTAAAACCATTTATATAATTCGTTTTAAATAGTAATCGACGAAATATATATTATATATATTATATATATAATATAATGGCCTGAATAGAACGCGCCGCGCTGCGGCAGTTCGCGAATTTCGATCATTTGTTTCAAACGGACATTACGGGAGATCCGACCGTCGGATTCTCCTAAAACCGGAACCGTTGGGTTCGTATCGAAAAGAGCTTTCTAATGAATGTTAGAAATTTGAAATCTAACGGTTGGATTTGGAGATACGTCCAAATCAAATTCGAAAAAGGTCGCTGTAAGTGCAGTTCGATGGCCGTTAATGGAAATCGACCGTACGGGCCTTGATAAAATTATTAAAAATAGTAATAATTTGTGTAAAATCATAAGAAATGATTTGTGAAAGTTTGGGATGAAAAACTCCATATTTGAAAAGATAAAAATAGATTTTTATCGAAATGAACTAGTTTTGAACTAGAATTATAATTCTATTTATTTTTAAATAAATAAATTGAATTTGAAATGGTTTTGAAAATAACCAAAATTTCCAATGATTGCATTGGAGTGGATTTGAATCGAAATTGTCTTCGGAATATTTCGATGTTGGAATTCGTGATATTACAGGTGTTGTTATGGAAATTTGAAAGATATATATGTATATCGTTATTTCCAATACGACATTTGTTAATCGTAGAATTTGATATTGAATATAGGCCGATATAGTTTCTATTCAGAGCCTTGTATTGAATATCGAATGTGATTTGGGTTTGTCGTGAATGGTGTCTTCACTAACACTGTTCTTGAACCCAGTTGAGAAAAGATTAAATCTTTTTATTTAGATTTAATGAAGTGTACCAATTAAATGATATTTAATTGGAATTGAATTGATATTGATTTTTGGGTTTATCGTGAACAGTGTTTTAAATAACACTTGTTCTTTAACCCGATAATTAATGGGATGTGACTTTGGGTTTATCGTGAACCGTGTTTTAAATGACACTGATTCTTTAACCCAGTCACAGATTAAAACTAAGTGGAGTTTTAATGAATCTTTAATTAGATTGAAAAGATCGAGAATGGAGTATCACCAGTTTTGCTCCAGGCGATAGTTAAATCTTTAATTAGATTTGAATGTGAAATTTAGAAACTAACTGGCGGTTAGCCAAGCAGAATGGTTTTCTGGATATTGATCTGATGTTGGTTTCGGCCTTCGGGGTTAATATTTGGGGAATTATTCTCTTGATTAATTTACGGTTAGTGACTAATGAATTGGAATGAGGCGTATGTTGTGTTTGTGTAACACTTTTATAATATATACGCGAGTTATTCGGAAAGACCGGGTTTATCCCATTCTGAATAACTGATACGACGATAAGTCGAAGATGAAGACGATGGTCGAAGACCGGAAGTCTTCACGTCGTTTGGGTGATAACTGATGATCTTGATTGGGCTGTACACCCAAGAAGATGGAAACAGTTAGTGATCGTCCAGACGTACTTGGAGATCGATGGATATGCGGGGTACTAGGTGCCTCCGGTTTCGTTCAGACCCAGAACGGACTTGTAAATGGACTGTGTGTCTGACATCGGATTTCATTCTGTGTGACTGATATCGGTTGCATAGGATGGCTTGCCTGTGTGGCATGCTAAGATGCAAATGATCGAGGCTTCTGTTGAAAAGCAAAGTCTTGTGGTGATGATCAAAGCACGGCCTTTGTGGCGTAGCTTTGTGTAACGTTTACCTCGCGTGTTTCACACCCGGTATGAACCAAAAACGGGAGACGGACCTCAGGGAGGGCATGCGTTTCTTTCTAGCTAGAAGTGGCGTCAGTGGTTTTACACGCCCTGACGAGTTTGACTTATGTGGTTGTTGCTGTTGCGAGGCGCCTCGGTTATATCGGTTTCGGCCGAATGCATTCTGGTCGGCTGACGGACCAGACTTACACCCCATAGGGTGGGGAGACGTATTGTTCAGGCATAATAATCCACTCCGTGTGGACCGGCCCTGACGATCCAAGGCTTGCCTGCGCGCTTGCCTGAGACATGGGCTAGATTGTCTCGAATCGGTTGAGGACTATCTTTTGCCTCGGTTCATAGATGGAAACCCAATTTCCAAATACGAGACTTTGCGGTTTTGATTGTATATCCTATATATGGCGACATAGTGGGATGGGGCGCTCATGCCGCCTATGATTGATACTTATGATTTGAAGTGTTTTATATACTATGCACTTATAATAGTATCAAATGATTTGTTTTAAACGTATCAAGCATTCTTTGGCTGTTATAAGGGAAAACCCTATCCTCGACTGCGTTGCATTGTGTGATGGGACCTGGGTCTTATAACAGCTTCATTTTTCTTTATTTAGCATTGCGCTGTTGGTTTTATGCACTGGTATTCTTGGGAGGAAACCCGTTCCGTGTTATACGGCGTGGTCCCTTGATTTACCTAATGATTTGAAATAAAGATTAATAACTGTTTTAGTTCTCACACCAGTCACATGACTGACCTGGAGTTTATTGTTTTAACCTAAACTCTGGGTGCCCCTATTTTCGACACGGGCAGCTAGTAGTTTTGGTTTTGCAGATTTATATTCACAGGATCCTGGTTTACAGCTGGAACGATATCCGGAAAGCTTTGTATCCGTATATCTCATTCTAGTTGTGTATTGTATTATTTTCCGCTGCTATGTATTTAAATGTAATTTAAATCTCTGATATTTCTGTGTAATATTCATTTATACTCTGTATATTCTTGTAATCTGATGCATTGTTGTAATATACAATGAAACGTTCTTCTGTATGCGTTCTGCTGTGGTTTGTTCTCGAACTATCCGACGCTTTCCTTTACGGGGAGGTTGCGGGTCTTTAAATTTAGCGTACCAACCATAGTTCCAGTGTAATTACACTATTCTGAACTTAACAGAATAGACTATATAATTTAATTCGAGCGAATATATAAAATAACCATATTAAATTGAAGTAATATAATTTAAATTCAAAACAAATAAATTTTTTGAAAATAAAATATTTTTATTATCATCTATATTCAAATACAATTAATACTGATCATCTGAATTGTTTTTGATTTAATTTCTAACTTCGAATTGAATTATTTTAAATTCTCGTATTACGATGATTATCAAAATAAATCGTATTTCGATTATTTAATCGATAACCCAATAAAATACCATTTATATTATAAATTCAATATTTAAAACCATACTAAATATTTAAAATAAATCGGCCAAAAATCTAGGTCGTTACATTCTTCCCCCCTTAAAATAATTTCGTCCTCGAAATTGCTAAAGTAGGAAAAATGGTACAAATCCATTACTTTTCAAAATCTCACTTATGTTGAAACTCAACTCCTCATATTTCAACAAATTTAATTCCACCAAAACTTTTGGCCTTCATTCATTTAATCAAATGATTTACACCCAATTCAATTTCTATTCAATCTTATTCAATTTGAATTTCATTAATTTATTTATCTCGATCCATTTAACTTGCTTAAGTTAAATTTAAACTTCAGAATTCAAATTCCTGGGTTTTCCTTTCGAATCTTTCTAAAATCACATAAATATATACATGTATATCTATTTCCATTTCAAATTCAAAACATTTGAATTTTCAAACCACTTGTTTTCTTTCAAAACAAATTTCCATCAAGAACTTTTCTAAGGTAGCCATTTGTCACTTAGACTCGAAAATGAACACTGATGAAGTTGCAGTCATCATTAGAATTATTTTCCAGACACTGAAGTGAGTTCAGTGCTTTAATCACTTTCAAAATCCATCTTAAAATGATTTTGATTCAAAAATCCTTTCAAAACAAAGCTATATTATTTTAATGTACTTTAAAAAATATTTTCCAACTTCCCAGGATTTTAAATTCTTAATTCTGATTCTGAATTCAATTTTAGTTCATCTCATTTGTATATATTATCCATATACAATTTATTTTGGTTATAAATAACCATTCCAATTTCATTATCTCATTTGATTATGATAATAACAACCAACACATCCATATATTATAATAATTTCAGAAAATTATTTCTTTTATATCAAAATATAATTTTGGGTAAAATTATTTCATCTACCCATTTTAAAACATTATTGTGTCTAATTTCTCTGTTCAAGTGTTTAGAAATTCTTATTGACTTCGTGGCGTCCCACGATTCGATCAGAATTCCTAAACCACTCAACAGACTAACCAACACAATATAAAATAATTTTTTTATATCAATTAACAAATACGCTCTCTCGTATATATACACTCAACTCATTCTAGAGTACTACTGACCCTATCTCTAATGAGCACAACCCCACCAAAACCTAGGCTTTCGCTCAACCTGGCTCTGATGCCAACTGTAATGGCCCGAATATCTGTACTATATGAGTCGACTAATAATACCACACGTCCAACCCAAATTGCACAGAAATACGAATCATTATTAGAAAGAAGTTGGAGGATGAGAAATAGAAAGAAATATTAGAATAAAAGAAAACAAAGAAGACAAATCTCACAGTGGGACGAATAAATATATTATATAACATAACTTTTGAAATACATATCAGTAACTCTATATACATACCATCATTAGAGCACAACAGTTATTCCTGGAATAGATATAAATACCTGTTTCCAGATACAACACAATACACAGTAGAAATATGATATTCTATAGCTAACTGGTGAAACCTCCTGCTTCCAACTCTTCCAAGTGAATCTGAAAAATCCCGACTACTTGACTGCCCGTACAAATTTGGGCACCCAACAGTTAGGGAAAACAAACAAAATAAACTCTGGGTCAGTTATGGGACTGGTGTGAGTAAACTCCAACCATTTGTTTAACCTTAAAAATCCTTTCAAAAGAAGAGATAATAGTAAGACCAACCCACACATAAACATGGACGGTTTTTACCTTACTATAATCCAAAACACTTTGATTCAAAATCCAGTGATATTATACAATAATGTCTACATCAAATAAATAGAATCTAGCGGAATGCTTAGATATCATGCTCCATATATAATATAAAATCGAAAACCGCAGGGCGCTTATTGGAGATTTCGATTTCCAACATGACAAGGTATGGAACCACCTTCCGCTAGTGTATGTCTAGAGAGGAATACACTGGGTTCAACAAGAACATCTTGCAACCCGGCCCACACATGATCAACCACTCATTTCGCTTGAGTGTATCGAATGTATATCACCAACGGTTGGGATCAGCAACCGTTTCCCGAATGGGACAACATCGAATAGAATAAGGAATTAAATGAATCTCTAGATAGGTGATTATACACCCTAATGGGAGCGACCCACATAGCCATGCTGCCTGCCCGATTTTTGTTATTTCCCGGTTGTTGAGGCCTGAGGCTATGATTACTTTCTATTCATTGATAGCACAATCACTTTGAATGCCACATTGTCAGATCCGTTAACTAATTGATTTGCACAAATATTCTGGATATTATGCTAAGGGAATAAATCCGTTGACATCATATATATTTATACAGACCAACTCATGTGATCATTGGAAATACTTTGTCAGAACTTCGTCCATATACGTTCGTTCTGGGGCTGAACGAAACTAAAGGCACAATTTCTATTAATAGAAAAAGCCCTTGCATTTTACTCCGTCTTCGATTATCTTCATATAATCTGATTGGCAACGCTACTGCCAATACAGAGTGGTTCACGGATAATAATCCAACCGGTCTCTCCATATTGACAACGATATTGGCAAACACTTCGATAGTTGGTTATTTAACTATCGAAGAGAAACAAACATCCAATCAAACATCAACCAATCACTGGGCCCCTTGATTACCATTCTTTAATTAAATCACCCTTTCCATTTCCTTATCAATATTTGTTAAACAAATATTTTCAATTATCATTTCGGTCTCTTACATTCTTTGGAAAACATTTCTATATCTCGCCTTCTTTTATTTTCTACACTTAGAAAATATACTCTATTTGAAATTGAAACAATTTCAATCACTTATCTCTTTTCCGACTACTTTAATTATACTCAAGAAATATTTACTTTTGTATTTCCAAAATGCCATCACTTGGGTTCAAACGAATATTGTGTAAAACATCGTTACAACAACCCAAAATATTTTATTCAACTAACTATTATTCAACACTTCTCTTCGAGATTGGATCTTGCTATTTATCAATTAAAAATGAAATAAATCAAGTTGGGGTAAAATTACCTCTCAGACCTTGACTGAAAACATCATTAACTTCAAAACAGACAAAACCACTTACCTCGAATAATCAACATTATAAAAACCAATTATTCATTTTTAAACGTATATATGTTTCTCTTTCTATTACCAACCTATCAATTTCCTTTTTGTTTATAATATTTTATTTTTAAATTCGTTCCTTATCAAATTGAATATATATTGATATATTGATTTCTAACTATCAATTTTTTTTAGAAATATTCTAACTCCTTAAATTTTCGGAAAATTTCGCCATAACCTCCTTTGTACCGGGAGCATCAGGATATTTCAAATAGCCTCCCATGGCCCTCACCAATCCAAAAGAAAAAAGAAAAAAGAAAAAGCCAAGAGGCTTGCCGATACGACACATAAAATCTCATATATGAAATTAAACATGTACCTTTTTATCGGGCAAATAAATTAAAATATTCATATACTTCATCCCATACCTGTCTAACACATGTTCACCTGTTTTCAATTCAATTCAACTCAATCCAATCGTTTGAATTCAGTTTCGCTCATTTATTCTTTAATTAGCTATTTTGCCCATTTCGCTTCTTTGTTTCAACATAACATGTTCAAACAAAAAATTTAACTTGCTCATAACCAAATTGAATCTCCAAATTTCAATTCTAGTTTCCTTTTCGGTTTCGAATATAAATTTCCAAAATCGAATTCACTTATTCAAAGCCCAATATCAATTCAAAATCTCATTAACTAATTACTATTCAAATTAGTTAATTCTATTCAATAATCAAAAATCTGATTTCTATTTCAAAAATCAATTCATTACTCTACTTGAGTTCACATATAATTTACAACACAAAATCTAAAATTTTCTAAATAGAAATTCGTATTTTATTCACTTAAAATCCTTTTATAAAATTAAATAAACCGTTATGGTTTTCAAATGGTTATGGCACTGTTTTTCTAAAATTTTGATATAACTCAAAATCTATTCGACGAAATCCAGATTTTTCTATTGCATTAGAAATCTATTATCAAATCGGTCCTGACGTTTCTTGTTTCAAAGAATTCCGACCTCATTTGAGTTCTGTATACTCAATTGAAGTTCGAAACGCCAATTTTCGAACTACAGCGCTAAGGCGAGTTCGTTTTAATTATATTTATATATATAAACTTTTAAACTTCCTTATATAATATTCCAACTCAATCCTGATATATTTTTAATATATATCAAATCAATTTTCCCAATTCAACATACTATTTTCGATTATCTAAAATTGTCGATTTCTCCTTACTCGATAATATATTTATTTATACTTCGATTTGCTATATTCAAATTCCATTTGAATTCTATTTGAATTCTATTTCAATTTTTATATTCAAATTCTATTTCAAATCTCTTATTCAAATTTTATTTGAATTCCTCTATTAAAACTCCATTTCACTTCTATTTTCAAATTCTATATTTCAAATTTCATTTGAACTTTCTTTATTCAAATCCATTTTAAATTCGATATTAAATTCTATATTTGAATTCCATTTGAATTTCTATATTCAAATCTATTTTCAAACTTCATTTGAATCCTATATTCAAATCTAATTTCAATCAAATTGAATTACCTATATTCAAATTCCATTTCAACTCTTTTTGAATCCTATTTTCAAATTTCATTTTAACACTATTTGAAAACTTATTTTCGAATTCCATTTTAACTCTTTAAATTCTATATTCAAAGTCTATTTCTATTTGAATTCTATATATTCAAATTCAAATTTCAATTTGACTTCTATTTAAATAAAAATTTGAATTAATCGAATTTAAATCATAAATACTTATGGATTTATTTAAGTCCAATCTATATTCTGAACATCAGAATATATTCCATCGTTTATTTCTTTAAAACGATTTCCCCATTTCTTTTTTTATAAATTCACATTTGAATTTAAATATTCGAATTATCAAATGATACTTTTCCCCACTACATTTATAAACCCTGTTTATAAATTCAATTCAATTCCCTTGAAATTTCCAATTTACAAACATCGTTTGTAAATTTCAATACTTCCATCTCCTATATATATTTATAACATAATTCAGTACTTGTTTTATCTAAACTAGTCAATATTTTTAATCCATTCGAATTTCAATTTCTATTATTAGAAAAATAGAATTTTCCATTTAAAAATCTCAAAATCTCTTTTGCAATATTTTTATAGATCAATACTCTGGCCCAGTGGTATAACAAACAATCAAAACAACCAATTATAATTGACAGATTTTCTAACACATCATATACGACAATATATGTGCAAACAAACAATAAACAGACAATATATTTTTGAGGAATCCAGTTGGATCCCTCCAACCTGTTTTTCCTGCATCCACAGACATTAGTCAACAGAAATAATACCCATCCTGCTTTAAGGCAGGATATCGCGGTATAAAAGGGAATCCACTTATATACGTGGCGTAGGGTCATCCGCTAATGATACTGCGGGCATCCGCTAATGATACCGCGTGTAACACCCCGTAATTTTATAACATTAAAATTCACAAATTAAAGTATATTTAATTTTTAGAAAAGAATTAAGTGAATTGAGTTGCGCAGAGAAATATATATATATTGATATATATATATATATAAATTAAAAAATTAAATAAATAAATATGCGAAAAAGTTCAAAACGGCGAATTGGGAGGGGAAATAACCGAACCAACCCATTTTTGAGGTCGACCCGAGCTCCGCTGGGTCGACTAGGGGTTAATCCAGGGTGTTTGGCTGTCAACCCGTGGGCCGATTCGCTCAAATGCAGATTTTGCATTTGATTGGTTCTCATGGTTCAGGGTTAATCTAATGGTCCTAAATAACTTCCTACACCTATAAATACATCCTAATGCTAACCCTAAACCTAATTAAAATAGAATAGTTACCGTCACCATGGAAATCAATGGAGCCGCCGCCAACTAAGAAAGAAGAAAAGCAAATTCATTTCTAATTCTCTCAACCCTAAAGCAAAGCAAAACTCTCTCTTTTCTTCTCTAAATTGTGAGTATGATGATCTTAACAAGATTATTATCATTTTAATTAGGTTGAGTTATGAATGGATTATGAGTAGATTATGTGAATTATCATATATGTTGTTGTAAACCCCTTTTGATATCATGTATATTGTCAATCCAATGTTATGTGATGACGATATCTTATATGTTGTAAACCATGCTATGATGATGTTATGTATGTTGGAAGTTTCTATGCTAAGTTGCGATGAATCATACATGTTAAAAAGGCCATGATGTTATCATCTATGCTAGTTAGTTCATATTAATTAAATCATCATGTTTGGGTTATGTTGATCTATATGAAAAGTCACATATGCAAGTTAGATTGATTGGAAAAGTTATGAACATATACCAAGACATCTATTATGACATCTAGAATTATGCTATGACATATGTGATATCCTATGCTAGTTCATACCATCATTATGTTGCCTAAAAACCCCATATACAAGTTTATGTATAGATTTGGGCTATGATCATATCATATAAATTGAGACATTTAACAAGTTGACACCTTTTGATCCTTAACATGTGTAGTTTATGCAAGTTTCACCCCTATTATGATTAGATTTATTTTAATTGTCCATATGTTGTGATAATTTATCTTTGTACTATGTGTTAGACTATTCAAGTTTAGCCTATATTATGCGTTGAATAAGCGAACGTATAAACGTGGGGTAGGGGTAATATTAAGGATTTAATATTAAAAAGTTGGGGTGCAATTGATATGATTTTGCATGCCATAAGTGGATGGCCATAATTGAGTCAATTATGGACATCATTAAAAGTTGACTTAATTAATAATTTGAATAGGGAATTATTAAAACTGGGGTAAAAGATTTTAATTGTTAATCAATGCTTAGGACACGAGGTTGGACTCGTTTATGACGTAAACCTGCCCGGACCCGCCCGGCAAATCCAGTGGTCACAAATGTCAGCCCAATGTGAGAGGTCCTAGGCCTAAACTAAAGCATAACGGTTGTAAAGACACGAGGTTAGGCTCTTTTATGGTGTAAGACTGCCCGGACCCGCCCGACAAATCCAGCTGCCATAAATGCCAGTCTAATGTGAGAGGTCTTTATGAGGTTATGGCCTGAATGAATTAAGAAATACTTAACCAGATAAACATGTAAGGTGGGACATGGGGGTTAAGTAGGTGCCTTAGGTGGCGTGAGGAATCTAGGGGGTGCCCTTAGTGGCATGTGAAATACGATTAGTAAGACTTAACCAAACACACATGTAAATGAACATGACTAAGTGGGTTAAGTGGGATATAGACAAGCTTAGGTGGGTAGCTTGTGGGGGCCCATTTCGACCAGTATCCCAAACGTATCTTTGTGGGCTCGACCCAAGTCGAGGACGGGACATGCATGCTGGGTTTGACTGTAAGAGACCAAAACGGGGAGCGGTGGCAACGCAAGTCCAACGGGTTTCATATGCATGTGTGGACCCGGGCTGGTAGGTAAGACGTTGTTGCATTGTGTAGGTATAAGCCGTGCATTCTCAAGTTGTATCAGGTTGCCACTTTAGGGGAGTGATACACCCCACTGTGGGGCCAGCACGGGTATCTACGAGTAGGGAGCCGATCGAAAGTGGGTAGTGGGGTACACCTAGTGGAGATAGGGGCATACGACACCTATGTAGTCAGCTAGGGGTACATAAGGCTTTTTATAAAGTTTCTGTGTGAAGCAAGTGGGATCAAACAATAGGGTGACTTGTGTGGTGCAGTGTAGTAATGTGCGGTGCAGTGTAGTAATCATTCGTTAGTAATTAGGTGTGCCTTTACCGTTATCTTTAACGTTATCTTAAACGCTATCTTTATCTTCCTAATAGTTCATAGACATTTACTTGTCTTCCAGCTTATGCCTTAGTCTAGTTATTTTGATAATAGTATTGTTAGAATTATCATACTCGCCAGACTTTATGTCTGACCCCCTCCATTTCTATCCTTTTCCCCTCCAGGTCCTCAGGTTGGACCCAGCTCTAGTGGAGTTTGATTGGATTGCTTTATCTCTCTTGGAAAGCTTGGACCCTTGAAGTAAACTCCAGCTTGTTATCTCCTTTAATGGCTATTTGTGTAATGAGATTATGTATTTTGTTTTATGAAGATGGATAATGTACTTGACTCTGATTAACGGTTTTATGATGTAACAAACATGTTTAATTTCCGCTGCAATAAAATGAAGTTTTAGATTTCCAAGTACTATTTATTATCTGTCTTGTTGTAATTTTTCTGTTCTATATTCACTTATAACCTCGATGGAAGTTAATGCATTCCCTTTGTGAGTGACATTAATGGACGTGGGGTGTTACACGTGGTATCAGAGCTTAAGGTTACCAGAACAGATAAAAATACTTTAGAAAAATAGTTATTTTTGGAAGAAGTGCTTTCAAAAACATGTTTTAATGAGAAATTTAAAGAGAAAAATTTTTAAGAAAAAAAACATAATCCCCCATAGCCCATATCTTTATCTTTCGAATTCTCCATTCTGAATCTTTCCTTTTTCGTTTCAGCATGGCTGAAGATCTTAATCTACCCGATGGTGTAACGATACCAGGATGGTATAGGAGGTTATTAGAGGCTAGGGCCGCTGGAGGTCCAACCAATGTTCCTCCACCTCCAGTTGCACCCGTTCCTCCTCCTCCTCCTCGCGTAGATAATTTTGCAAAGACGTGCAAGGAATTCAAGGCTATGGGTGGAAAACCATTTCAAGGGTCTAAAACGTTTGTGGAAGCTAGAGATTGGCTTAAGGAGGTGGAAGAATTGCTAGAAATCTTTGAAGTAGAAGAAGGAAAGAGAGTTCATTTAGCAGCTTGGTTGATGAAGGGAGAGGCCTCGTTTTGGTGGGAGGTAACTGATGGGGAGCGTCCTGTTGACACTTGGGCAGATTTCAGACGTAGGTTCGAGGCGAAGTTTCTCTCAAGGGCGGAAGAAAATCTATATATGGAAAGGTTCTTGACATTGAAGCAAGGAAGCTCATCAGTGAAAGAATATGTCAATAAATTTAATCAGTTAGCAAGGTTTGGCTTGGACTTAGTGAACATGCCGGAGAAGAAGGCGCTGAGGTTCGTGAATGGCTTGAATGAAACATTGCAAGGGTTGGCTATGACCCACATCCCGATGGGGGCCACCTTTGAGAAGTTAGTAGAAATGGCGCTTATGCATGAGGAGAAAAGCGCTAAAGCTGATAAGGCACCCGAGAAGAAGGGGGATCAGAAGAAACCACAACAGCAAAACAAGAAGGGTGGAAAAGATAATAATGGCAAGGGAAAGAAGAAGTGCTTTAACCGTGGATCCCCAGGCCATCTCAGCAAGGATTGCCGAAAGAAAAAGAAGACAGACTATTTTCATTGTGGCAATGCGGGACATTTAGTGAAGGACTGCCCAAAGAAGGGGCAGAGGGCAGGAGCTACCTCGGGAGGACAGGTGCAGGCTCTTATGGCACCAGGGCAGGCTAGGGGACAAGTTCAGGCTCTCGCGGTCCCACAGCTGCAAGAATGAGGTAGAACCATTTCTGTTGAAAGCTTAGTTTTTCTGTTTGATCATCCTGTCCGTACCTTATTCGATTCGGGCACATCACATTCGTTTATCTCTACATCATTAGTTGAATCACTGCACTTAAAGACCAGTTTAGTAGAGGATCCCTTAGTTGTTTCGAATCCAATTGGGGGCTCAGCTTATTTGTCCATGATGTGTTTGGATTTGAAAATTTCCACACTTAGCGTTGAATTTAGATGTGATGCTTATGTGTTGGGCTTCACGGGCTATGGGATAATTTTAGGAATGGATTGGTTATCCAGAAATGGGGCCATTCTTGATTGTGAAAGGAGAGTAGTTAGGCTCGTGACTCGCCTTGGCAACACTCTCGAAATCTTTTGTAATCCCATAAATTCGGTTATGCTAAGTTATCTAGAATCGCTTGACGCGTCTGAGGAAAATCTACGATCTGTTAGAGTGGTCCGAGAATACTCGGATGTGTTTGAGGAGGTAAAGGGCTTGACTCCGAAGCGGGAGATAGATTTTCGAATATATCTTGTGGATAATGCGAAACCAGTATCTTTGCCAGTACGCCACATGGCTCCACGTGAAAGGAGGGAACTCGGTAAGCAAGTGAAGGAGTTGCTTGAGAAGGGGTTCATAAGACGAAGTATATCAGAGTGGGGTGCTCCAGTAGTATTTGCCACGAAGGCGGATGGGTCCCTTAGACTTTGTGTGGACTATAGAGAACTTAATAAGCTTACTAAGAAGAACAGACACCCACTGCCGAGGATTGACGATCTCTTCGATCAGTTAGTTGGCGCCTAAGTGTTTTCGTAGTTGGACTTAGCCACTGGTTTCCATCAGTTGAGAGTAGCTGAGGATAGCATTGACAAGACTGCCTTTAGGACTCCGGACGGTTTCTATGAAAGGCTAGTGATGCCCTTCGGTTTGACAAACGCCCCCGCATACTTTGTTGATTTGATGAGTAGGGTGTTTAGGGAGTACCTTAACAAATTTGTGGTAGTCTTTATAGATGACATCTTGAACTTTTCTAAGGATGAAGAAGAGCATGCCCTACATCTTAGGGAAGTGTTGGAGACTCTTCGAGCGCATAAGCTCAAAGCTAAATTTTCTAAGTGTCACTTTTGGAGGAAGGAAGTACGGTTCTTAGGACACGTGGTTTCCAAAGAAGGGATAGCTGTGGATCCCGCGAATGTGGTGGCCATCCAAGATTGGAAGGTCCCTAAAAATGCTACCGAAGTGAGAAGTTTCTTGGGGTTGGCTGGCTACTATAGGAAGTTTATCAAAGACTTCGCAAAGATATCAGCTCCATTGACACGCTTGACGAAGAAGAACCTAGTTTTCACATGGGACGTAGATTGTGATGATGCGTTCCAACGTGTGAAGAGAGCTTTGACTTCAGCCCCAGTCTTAGTATTGCCAGACGGGAGTAAGCCGTTTACCGTTTATACTGATGCTTGTGGGACAGGACTAGGCGTAGTCTTAATGCAAGAGGGTACGGTAATAGCCTATGGTGGAAGGAAGTTGAGAGCGCATGAGAAAAATTATCCTACACATGACCTAGAATTGGCCGCTATTGTTTTCGCGCTTAAGTCTTGGCGTCATTATCTTCTTGGCGAGAAATTTGAACTATTCACTGGCCACAAATCTTTAAAATACCTATTCTCTCAAAAGGACTTGAACTTAAGGCAACAAAGGGGGATGGAGTTCTTAGTGTCCTACGACTTTGAGATAGCATATACCCCTGGCAAGGGTAACGTGGTGGCCGATGCCTTAAGTAGAAAAAGATTATCCTTAAGTCCTTTGTTTGTTGAGCGGCAAAGTTTAGAATTCATTTCGATGTTTGACTTTAGACCTTCCGTTGACTTCGTACCCGGTTTGCTAGCATCCTTGGAGGTCAGACCTACGCTTTTGGGACGGATTGGCGAGGCACAGCGAGACGACCCACAATTAGTTGAGTTAGTAGAAAAGCTCAAAGGAGGGGAGTCATCAAGCTCTCTCCGTAGGTATACCCTAGATGATAAGGGTTGGTTACGTAGGGACAGTAGACTCTGTGTACCAAAAGACGATGACCTAAGGAAGACTATTCCTGACGAAGCACATCGTTCGAAGATGACCATTCATCCCGGCGGGGACAAGATGTACAAAGACATGAAGAGAGTTTACTTTTGGGCCGACATGAAGAAAGACGTGGCCGAGTATGTCAGTAGATGCTTGGTGTGCCAACAAGTAAAAGCGGAGCAAAAGAAACCCGGTGGGTTGCTTCACCCATTGGAGGTTCCACTACGGAAGTGGGAAAGTGTCTCGATGGATTTTGTGGATGGGTTACCGCGATCAAGGAAGGGTAATACGGGAATTTGGGTTATAGTAGATAGACTTACTAAAAGCGCCCATTTCATTCCCGTAAAGAGTAAGAGGACTGCTCCATGGTTAGCCTCCGTATACGTTCGAGAAATAGTTCGTTTGCACGGTGTTCCTTCTAGCATAATGAGCGACCGCGATCCTATTTTCACTAGCGAATTTTGGAGAAGCTTACAAGAGGCGGTAGGGACTCAAATTATGTTTGGGCACCGCATATCATCCTCAGACGGACGACCAGACCGAGAGGGTGAATCGCATTCTAGAGGATCTGTTGAGGCTATGTATCCTAGACTTTGGGGGTACATGGGAAGAGCATCTTCCATTGGTTGAGTTTGCATATAATAATAGCTTTCAGTCCAGCATTGGTATGGCACCATTCGAAGCTCTATATGGACGACCTTGTCATTCACCTACATGTTGGTGGGAATCTACGGATAAGATCTTACTTGGGCCCAATATGATTAGGGAGACTTCGGAGAAGATCGACTTGATTCGAAGGAGGATGAAAGTAGTGCAAGATAGATAGAAATCTTATGCGGATAAGAGGAGGACAGATCTCGAGTTTGAAGTTGGGGACATGGCCTTTGTCAATGTGTCTCCATTACGAAACGTTGTTCGCTTTGGGTCCGTTGGGAAATTAGCACCAAGGTTTGTATTGCCAATTCCTATTAAGGAGAGGATTGGACGGATGGCGTATAGAGTGCAGTTGCCCGAGAGACTTAGTGGTGTACATGACGTATTCCATGTGTCACATTTGAGGAAGTGCTTGTACGAGACCGCGGAAGTGGTAGAGCCGAGCTTGCATAGATAGGTGGAGATATAGCGTGATGCGACAATTCGACGAGCTCCTACGCGCATTCTTGGGTCGGAGATCAAGAGGTTGATGAATCGAGAGGTCAGACTAGTCAAAGTGCAATGGGGAGATGATGAGAGCAACGCTACTTGGAAGACGGAAGAGAAGATGCGTTCACGATACCCTTTTCTTTTTGAGGGTATGTCCTTTAATTTCTCCTTTGTCGCTTAGCTTGTACTTATCTTATCTTTAGTATATCCTCCCGCTGGTATCTTTGACCTTTAGTTAGGATAATCCTATGGTTGAAACATGTGTTTGAGACATGTTATGTATGGTGGATGGAAAGTGGATGCAAGTGTTTGCTAGTGGTTGCTCGTGGATGCATATACACACACTATTAGGCACCAGATCGACTCAGTCACTTCATATTGTATATTGCATATATATGGATGTATTTAATAAAATGGATGTATAATGGTTGTATTATCATATAGTTGCTGCATTCGGGTGGATGGTTGTGCACGCATATAGAATTAATATGTATCATTAGGAATCTTTTGCATACATATTGGACGCATGGCACTATCATGAATTTCACTAAGGAGGTCGACTGAATCAGTAGACCGCCTAATTTTGCATTAGATATGGACATATACACACATTGTGCATATAAACATTAAAGTATTAGAAGTCTTTTAAGGACAATGGATGCTGGTGTTTGATGGTTGAGTAGATGGACGATTATATGGTAGGATATACAATCTTCTTGACTTGGAGATTTCGGGGATGAAATCCTTTAAGGAGGGGAAAATGTAACACCCCGTAATTTTATAACATTAAAATTCACAAAATAAAGTATACTTAATTTTTAGAAAAGAATTAAGTGAAACGGTTGCGCAGAGAAATATATATATTGATATATATAAATTAAAAAATTAAATAAATAAATATGTGAAAAAGTTCAAAACAACGAATTAGGAGGGGAAATAACTGAACCGGCCCATTTTTGAGGTCGACCCGAGCCCCGCTGGGTCGACTAGGGGTTAATCCAGGGTGTTTGGCTGTCAACCCGTGGCCGATTCGCTCAAATGCAGATTTTGCATTTGATTGGTTCTCATGGTTCAGGGTTAATCTAATGGTCCTAAATAACTTCCTACACCTATAAATACATCCTAATGCTAACCCTAAACCTAATTAAAATAGAATAGTGACCGTCGCCATGGAAATCAATGGAGCCGCCGCCAACTAAGAAAGAAGAAAAGCAAATTCAATTCTAATTCTCTCAACCCTAAAGCAAAGCAAAACTCTCTCTTTTCTTCTCTAAATTGTGAGTATGATGATCTTAACAAGATTATTATCATTTTAATTAGGTTGAGTTATGAATGGATTATGAGTAGATGATGTGAATTATCATATATGTTGTTGTAAACCCCTTTTGCTATCATGTATATTGTAAATCCAATGTTATGTGATGATGATATATTATATGTTGTAAACCATGCTATGATGATTTTATGTATGTTGAAAGTTTCTATGCTAAGTTGTGATGAATCATACATGTTAAAAAGGCCGTGATGTTACCATCTATGCTAGTTAGTTCATATTAATTAAATCATCATGTTTGGGTTATGTTGATCTATATGACAAGTCACATATGCAAGTTAGATTGATTAGAAAAGTTATGAACATATACCAAGACATCTATTATGACATCTAGAATTATGCTATGACATATGTGATATCCTATGCTTGTTCACACCATCATTATGTTGCCTAAAAACCCCATATACAAGTTTATGTATAGATTTGGACTATGATCATATCATATAAATTGAGACATTTAACAAGTTGACAACTTTTGATCCTTAACATGTGTAGTTTATGCAAGTTTCACCCCTATTATGATTAGATTTATTTTAATTGTCCATATGTTGTGATAATTTATCTTTGTACTATTTGTTAGACTATTCAAGTCTAGCCTATATTATGCGTTGAATAAGCGAACGTATAAACGTGGGGAAGGGGTAATATTAAGGATTTAATATTAAAAAGTTGGGGTGTAATTGATATGATTTTGCATGCCATAAGTGGATGGCCATAATTGAGTCAATTATGGACATCATTAAAAGTTGACTTAATTAATAATTTGAATAGGGAATTATTAAAACTGGGGTAAAAGATTTTAAGTGTTAATCAATGCTTAGGACACGAGGTTGGACTCGTTTGTGACGTAAACCTGCCCGGACCCGCCCGGCAAATCCAGTGGTCACAAATGTCAGCCCAATGTGAGAGGTACTAGGCCTAAACTAAAGCATAACGGTTGTAAAGACACGAGGTTAGACTCTTTTATGGTGTAAGACTGCCTGGACCCGCCCGGCAAATCCAGCTGCCATAAATGCCAGTCTAATGTGAGAGGTCTTTATGAGGTTATGGCCTGAATGAATTAAGTACTTAACCAGATAAACATGTAAGGTGGGACATGGGGGTTAAGTAGGTGCCTTGGGTGGCATGAGGAATCTAGGGGGTTCCCTTAGTGGCATGTGAAATACGATTAGTAAGACTTAACCAAACACACATGTAAATGAACATGACTAAGAGGGTTAAGTGGGATATAATAGTGACAAGCTTAGGTGGGTAGCTTGTGGGGGCCCATTTCGACCAGTATCCCAAATGTATCTTTGTGGGCTCGACCCAAGTCGAGGACGGGACACGCATGCAGGGTTCGACTGTAAGAGGCCAAAACGGGGAGCGGTGGCAACGCAAGTCCAACGGGTTTCGTATGCGTGTGTGGACCCGGGTTGGTAGGTAAGACGTTGTTGCATCGTGTAGGTATAAGCCGTGCATTCTCAAGTTGTATCGGGTTGCCACTTTAGGGGAGTGATACACCACACTGTGGGGCCAGCACGGGTATCTACGAGTAGGGAGCCGATCGAAAGTGGGTAGTGGGGTACACCTAGTGGAGATAGGGGCAGACGGCACCTATGTAGTCAGCTAGGGGTACGTAAGGCTATTTATAAAGTTTCTGTGTGAAGCAAGTGGGATCAAACAATAGGGTGACTGGTGTGGTTCAGTGTAGTAATGTGCGGTGCAGTGTAGTAATCATTCGTTAGTAATTAGGTGTTCCTTTACCGTTATCTTTAACGTTATCTTAAACGCTATCTTTATCTTCCTAAGAGTTCATAGACATTTACTTGTCTTCCAGCTTATGCCTTAGTCTAGTTATTTTGATAATAGTATTGTTAGAATTAACATACTCGCCAGACTTTATGTCTGACCCCCTCCATTTCTATCCTTTTTCCCCTCCAGGTCCTCAGGTTGGACCCAGCTCTAGTGGATTTTAATTGGATTGCTTTATCTCTCTTGGAAAGCTTGGACCCTTGAAGTAAAGTCTAGCTAGTTATCTTCTTTAATGGCTATTTTTGTAATGGGATTATGTATTTTGTTTTATGTAGATGGATAATGTACTTGGCTTTGATTAACGGTTTTATGATGTAACAACCATGTTTAATTTCCGCTGCAATAAAATGAAGTTTTAGATTTCCAAGTACTATTTATTATCTGTCTTGTTGTAATTTTTCTGTTCTATATTCACTTATAACCTCCATGGAAGTTAATGCATTCCCTTTGTGAGTGACATTAATGGACGTGGGGTGTTACACGATATAAATTGAGACATTTAAACAAGTTGACACCTTTTGATCATTAACATGTGTAGTTTATGCATGTTTCACCCTTATTATGATTAGAATTATTTTAATTGTCTATATGTTGTGATAATTTATCTTTGTGCTAGGTGTTAGACTATACAAGTATAGCCTATATTATGCGTTGAATAAGCGAACGTATAAACGTGGGGTAGGGGTAATATTAAGGATTTAATATTAAAAAGTTGGGGTGCAAATGATATGATTTTGCATGCCATAAGTGGATTGCCATAATTGAGTCAATTATGGACATCATTAAAAGTTGACTTAATTAATAATTTGAATAGGGAATTATTAAAACTGGGGTAAAAGATTTTAAGTGTTAATCAATGCTTAGGACACGAGGTTGGACTCGTTTGTGACGTAAACCCGCCCGGACCCGCCCGGCAAATCCAGTGGTCACAAATGTCAGCCCAATGTGAGAGGTCCTAGGCCTAAACTAAAGCATAACGGTTGTAAAGACACGAGGTTAGACTCTTTTATGGTGTAAGACTGCCCGGACCTGCCCGGCAAATCCAGTTGCCATAAATGCCACTCTAATGTGAGAGGTCTTTATGAGGTTATGGCCTGAATGAATTAAGAAATACTTAACCAGATAAACATGTAAGGTGGGACATGGGGGTTAAGTAGGTGCCTTGGGTGGCATGAGGAATCTAGGGGGTGCCCTTAGTGGCATGTGAAATACGATTAGTAAGACTTAACCAAACACACATGTAAATGAACATGACTAAGAGGGTTAAGTGGGATATACTAGTGACAAGCTTAGGTGGGTAGCTTATGGGGGCCCATTTCGACCAGTATCCCAAACGTATCTTTGTGGGCTCGACCCAAGTCGAGGACGGGACATGCATGCTGTGTTCGACTGTAAGAGGCCAAAACGGGGAGCTGTGGCAACGCAAGTCCAACGGGTTTCGTATGCGTGTGTGGACCTGGGCTGGTAGGTAAGACGTTGTTGCATCGTGTAGGTATAAGCCGTGCATTCTCAAGTTGTATCGGGTTGCCATTTTAGGGGAGTGATACACCCCACTGTGGGGCCAGCACAGGTATCTACGAGTAGGGAGCCGATCGAAAGTGGGTAGTGGGGTACACCTAGTGGAGATAGGGGCAGACGGCACCTATGTAGTCAGCTAGGAATACGCAAGGCTATTTATAAAGTTTCTGTGTGAAGCAAGTGGGATCAACCTTTAGGGTGACTGGTGCGGTGCAGTGTAGTAATGTGCGGTGCAGTGTAGTATTGTGCGGTGCAGTGTAGTAATCATTCGTTAGTAATTAGGTGTGCCTTTACCGTTATCTTTAACGTTATCTTAAACGCTATCTTTATCTTCCTAAGAGTTCATAGACATTTACTTGTCCTCCAGCTTATGCCTTAGTCTAGTAATTTTGATAATAGTATTGTTAGAATTATCATACTCGCCAGACTTTAGGTCTGACCCCCTCTATTTCTATCCTTTTCCCCCTCCAGGTCCTCAGGTTGGGCCCAGCTCTAGTGGAGTTTGATTGAATTGCTTCATCTCTCTTTGGAAAGCTTGGACCGTTGAAGTAAAGTCCAGCTTGTTATCTTTTTAATGGCTATTTATGTAATGGGATTATATATTTTGTTTTTATGAAGATGGATATTGTACTTGGTTATGATCTATGGTTTTATGATGTAACAAACATGTTTAATTTCCGCTGCAATAAAATGAAGTTTTAGATTTCCAAGTACTATTTCTTATATGTCTTGTTGTAATTTTTCTGTTCTATATTCACTTATAACCTCCATGGAAGTTAATTAATTCCCTTTGTGAGTGACATTAATGGACGTGGGGTGTTACACGTGGATTCTTCTCATGCGCTCTCAACTGCCTTCCACCATAGGCTATTATCCCACACATGACCTAAAGTTGGCCGCTATTGTATTCGCGCTTAAGTCTTGGCGTCATTATCTTCTTGGCGAGAAATTCGAACTATTCACTGACCACAAATCTTTAAAATACCTATTCTCTCAAAAGGACTTGAACTTAAGGCAACAAAGGTGGATGGAGTTCTTAGCGTCCTATGACTTTGAGATAGCATATACCCCTGGCAAGGGTAACGTGGTGGCCGATGCCTTAAGTAGAAAAAGATTATCCTTAAGTCCTTTGTTTGTTGAGAGGCAATGTTTAGAATTTATTTCGATGTTTGACTTTAGACCTTCCGTTGACTTCGTACCCGGTTTGCTAGCATCCTTGGATGTCAGACCTACGCTTTTGGGACGGATTGGCGAGGCACAGCGAGACGACCCACAGTTAGTTGAGTTAGTAGAAAAGCTCAAAGGAGGGGAGTCATCAAGCTATCTCCGTAGGTATACCCTAGATGATAAGGGTTGGTTACGTAGGGACGGTAGACTTTGTGTACCAAAAGACGATGACCTAAGGAAGACTATTCTTGACGAAGCACATCGTTCGAAGATGACCATTCATCCCGGCGGGGACAAGATGTACAAAGACATGAAGAGAGTTTACTTTTGGGCCGACATGAAGAAAGACGTGGCCGAGTATGTCAGTAGATGCTTGGTGTGCCAACAAGTAAAAGCGGAGCAAAAGAAACCCGGTGGGTTGCTTCACCCATTGGAGGTTCCACTACGGAAGTGGGAAAGTGTCTCGATGGATTTTGTGGATGGGTTACCGCGATCAAGGAAGGGTAATACGGGAATTTGGGTTATAGTAGATAGACTTACTAAAAGCGCCCATTTCATTCCCGTAAAGAGTAAGAGGACTGCTCCATGGTTAGCCTCCGTATACGTTCGAGAAATAGTTCGTTTGCACGGTGTTCCTTCTAGCATAATGAGCGACCGCGATCCTATTTTCACTAGCGAATTTTGGAGAAGCTTACAAGAGGCGGTAAGGACTCAATTATGTTTGGGCACCGCATATCATCCTCAGACGGACGACCAGACCGAGAGGGTGAATCGCATTCTAGAGGATCTGTTGAGGCTATGTATCCTAGACTTTGGGGGTACATGGGAAGAGCATCTTCCATTGGTTGAGTTCGCATATAATAATAGCTTTCAGTCCAGCATTGGTATGGCACCATTCGAAGCTCTATATGGACGACCTTGTCATTCACCTACATGTTGGTGGGAATCTACGGATAAGATCCTACTTGGGCTCGATATGATTAGGGAGACTTCGGAGAAGATCGACTTGATTCGAAGGAGGATGAAAGCAGTGCAAGATAGGCAGAAATCTTATGCAGATAAGAGGAGGACAGATCTCGAGTTTGAAGTTAGGGACATGGTCTTTGTCAAAGTGTCTCCATTACGAAACGTTGTTCGCTTTGGGTCTGTTGGGAAATTAGCACCAAGGTTTGTAGGGCCGTTTCCTATTAAGGAGAGGATTGGACGGATGGCGTATAGAGTGGAGTTGCCCGAGAGACTTAGTGGTGTACACGACATATTCCATGTATCACATTTGAGGAAGTGCTTGCACGAGACCGCAGAAGTGGTAGAGCCGAACCTGCTTAGAGAGGTGGAGATAGAGCATGACGCGATGATTCGACGAGCTCCTACGCGCATTCTTGGGTCAGAGATTAAGAAGCTGAGAAATCGAGAGGTCAGACTAGTCAAAGTACAATGGGGAGACGACGAGAGCAACGCTACTTGGGAGACAGAAGAGAAGATGCGTTCACGATACCCTTTTCTTTTTGAGGGCATGTCTTTTAATTTCTCCTTTATCGCTTATCTTGTACTTATCTTATCTTTAGTGTATCCTCTCGCTAGTATCTTTGACCTTTAGTTAGGATCATCGTATGGTTGAAACATGTGTTTGAGACATATTATGTATGATGGATGCAAAGTGGATGCAAGTGTTTGCTAGTGGTTGCTCGTGGACGCATATACACACACTATTAGGCACCAGATCGGCTCAGTCACTTCATATTGCATATTGCATATATATGGATGTATTTAGTAAAATGGATGTATAATGGTTGTATTATCATATAGTTGCTGCATTCGGGTGGATGGTTGTGCACGCATATAGAATTAATATGTATCATTAGGAATCTTTTGCATACATATTGGACGCATGGCACTATCATGAATTGCACAAAGGAGGTCGACTGAATCAGTAGACCGCCTAATTTTGCATTAGATATGGACATATACACACACTGTGCATATAAACATTAAAGCATTAGAAGTCTTTTAAGGATAATGGATGCTGGTGTTTGATGGTTGAGTAGATGGACGATTAGATGGTAGGATATACATTCTTCTTGACTTGGAGATTTCGGGGACGAAATCCTTTAAGGAGGGGAGAATGTAATACCCCACGTCCATTAATGTCACTCACAAAGGGAATGCATTAACTTCCATGGAGGTTATAAGTGAATATAGAACAGAAAAATTTCAACAAGACAGATATAAGTAGTACTAATATATTTAAATTACTAAACCAATATATATATATATATATATATATATATAAATAATCAACCCTAAATAACTAATATATTTAAATCAACTAGAAAGCATTTAAACAAGCATCAAACAATTATTTTTACAAATAAAAATAATTCTAAATAACAGGTGAGTGAGATTTACTCACTAGGGTTTTTATTTATCGAATATCCCAATTTAAATTAAATCGAATACCATTCGATTTAAATTAAATTTCATCTCACTCTGGTTAACTTCAATTTGATTCTATCGTGCAGACGATGTTGTTACAATTCCAATGGATTCGACGACGCTAAGTTCTGATCATAATTGAATGATATATAATTATTACGAGTTTGACTTGAACTAAAAAAATAGCTTACATTAGTTATTAACGCTAGCTAATAATTATTTACTAAAATTAGCTAATTCAAAATAAATTCCATAACTTAACTACCAGCACTAAATATCATTTTCCACTGCCTCACTTGCTCATCCTTAGATCCAACGCACAAACGACAGGCAACAACTACCATCGGCAGAACCATCACTCCATTGACACTTCCTTGTTTCTCAAACAGGCTTTCCAACCTCATAGCAGCAACTCGAGTACCATTTTAACGCTCTGACAGATCGAGACCTCCTGCTAGCCCAAACGCACTACAGTGAAGGTGCAAATTCCCTCTTCTCCAAACCCTCCCAACTCCGACAGCTACCCAGTGTCGAACTCGACACCTCAAATCCTGACCTGAAGCAAACCGTCGATGGCTCGCTGAATCGCTTGATCCCAAATTCGACCCTAGTTTGTACCACAACTGACGATTACCAGACCAGTTCACACCAGTGTAATTCGAGTGCCAGAAGTAGAGTATAGCGTCCCTACTTGAGTATAAATTTCAGATCCTCTCATACTGCCGTTGACTATCAAATCCGAACCAAGAACCCACTTTCAAGCTAGAGATTTTGGAAACCAATGAAGCGACGCTGAATTGATTGAGGAGGAGTGGCACACGCGCGGTAAGGTTCGCGAGGCTCAAGCGACGCCATTAATCGGAGAAGAAGAAGAAAGAACAACCGGCCATTTTTGTGTGGAGTTTTTCTTTGATTTTCCAGAAGGGTACTCGCGATTTATAAAGGGAGGAGAAAGGGACAGTCGTACTGATGATTATAGATGGTTGTCCACCAACGTACAAACAACTTTAATTTGATTTGATTTTTATTTAATGCGATTCGATTTAAAGAGATTTTTGTTCTTTTTAAATAGATATCTACTTGATTCTTTGATTTGATTTCGATCTTATCCATTATAAATATCTCGGGGTTCACAGTTAAAAATCGTGAACCGCTATTTTAGCGTACCGACCGTCGTTCCAATGTAATTACACTATTATGAACTTAACAGAATAGACTGTATAATTTAATTCAAATGTATATATAAAATAACTATATTAAATTGAAGTAATATAATTTAAATTCAAAACAAATAATTTTTCTGAAAATAAAATATTTTTATTATCATCTATATTCAAATACAATTAATACTAATCATCTGAATTGTTTTTGATTTAATTTCTAACTTCGAATTGAATTATTTTAAATTCTCGTATTACGATGATTATCAAAATAAATCGTATTTCGATTATTTAATCGATAACCCAATAAAATACCATTTATATTATAAAATCAATATTTAAAACCATACTAAATATTTAAAATAAATCGGCCAAAAATCTGGGTCGTTACACATCAAGCATATAGGTCATTTATGATCAAACATACCCCGAAAGCATGATTTTTCCCTTAATCCCCTTAAGCATGTTTTAACAATAGGATTAGAAAACTTAATCGAAATTAACTCAAATTTTTATCAAAGCCGTAAAATAATATTATAGAATTTTACAATTTTTTCCAGATTTTTCTGAGCCATAATTTCGCCAATTATCACTAATCACCCCTAATTAGCCGAAATTAGTGAAAAACAATGCAGATCACTCACCTTAGCCACAAATAAAACTTTAGATCTAAAACTCTACTATTTTGGGGCGTTTTCCTATGCAACATAGCAGCTCCAACTCTGATATGGTATTGATTTTCCTTGATTTGATGTTGACCTTCTTAATTAGTGATTAGAAGGTGATTTGGGATGATTTTAGAAGGTGGAGGCCATTGTTAGGGTTAGAGAAATTTTTTAAGCGGTTGAGAAAATGAAATAAAATCGTTTCCTAACTAATTTCAGCCTCCCCATAACCCTAATCTCGAAATGGGTTATGGGCCTAGCTGTTAATCACCATAATTAGGCTCGGTTAAGCTATTTTTCACCTTCCAAACTTTATTTCAGCCATATCTCCCAAACGGTAAGTCTGTTTGATCAATGTGACCACTCTACGGAAAGATAAACCATCATCCGAATCCAATGTAAGTGGTTTCAGGTTAAAACTCCTTACTATAAAAAGTTATAGGCAAAACAAGATTTACCAAGGGTAAAATGGTCATTTAAAAATCGGCAAAAATCGTGAACATGGAAAATGACCCCAATAGTCGTTCCCCAAAGTTACACGACCATGCGACCTCATATGAAAAAGAAGTAAATATTCTATGATCCTTCGATACGTAGAATGCGGGTCGTTACACTCTCCCCCCTTAAGAAATTCGCCCCCGAAATTCCTTAACCAAAAACATACAAAGGTGTTCTGCATGCCTATCAGTCATTCACAAACAATCAAACATACACAACAGGCACAACAAGCCTACACTAGCATGCGGTTTACTAACAATGGATGAAACTATCACTATTAAAATCATACCAGGAAAAGAGTTCTGAATGCGATTCCCTTATGCTCTCCTCTGTTTCCCAAGTACAATCACTCTCATTCTCGCCCCACTGAACCTTCACCAGTTTCACCGCCTTCCTTCGAGGTTGCTTTGTATCGCTCTCGACAATACGGATTGGCTTGCGGTTCCCAACCGCCTCGGGTTCTACTTCGATGTCATCCAACTGATCCAGTGAAATAGTCATATCAGGGTCGTGCACGAACTTCCTTAACTGGGAAACATGAAACACGTTATGAACTCCCACCATCTTTTCTGGCAACTCAACTTTATATGCCAAATTCCAAACTTGCTCGAGAACTGGGAATGGACCAGCAAATCTTGGTGTTAACTTGCCTCTTCTGCCAAATCGAATCATGCTCTTTAACGGAGAAATCTTGAAAACACCAAGTCGCCAATGGAAAATTTCAGATCTCTTCTCCTCTTATCAGTATAACTCTTCTGCCTATCTTGAGCAGCCTTCATTCGCTGTTGGATAACACTGATATTGTCTGAAATTTCTCTTATCAGATCTGGCGTAGCACAAACTTCTCACTGGTTTCTAACCAACATGATGGTGAGTTGCACGGTCTTCCTTCCGTACAAAGCTTCCAATGGAGCCATACCAATACTGGATTGATAACTATCATTATATTCGAACTCTACTAGATGCAAATGGTCATCCCAAGACCATCCAAAATCCAATATACAAGCTCTCAAGAGATCCTCCAATATATGATTCACCCTCTCTGTCTGACTGTCGGTTTGAGAATGGTACGCGGTACTAAGATGTAATTTTGATCCTAAAGACTCTTGTAAGCTCTTCCAAAATCCACTAGTGAACAACGGATCTCGGTCACTTACAATGCCTTTGGGTACTACATGAAATCTCACTACCTACTTCATATACAGTTCTGCTAACTTAGCTGCTGTTCTATTCGACTTGACGCGTATAATCCTTGCACTCTTGGTCAATCGGTCCACAATAACCCAAATGCTATCATGGCCAGATCTAGTCCTTGGTAAGCAATCAATGAAATCCATTGAGACTTGTTCCCATTTCCATTCTGGAATTTCTAATGGTTGCAACAAACCACTAGGATTCTTTTTCTCAGCTTTAACTAGATGGCAGTTCATGCATTTGGATACAAACTTCCCAACGTCTCTTTTCATCCCTTCCCAGTAGTTGGTCTGCTTCATGTCTAGATACATTTTACCACCAGGATGTATAGTCAGTTTTGAGTGATGACATTCTCTAATCACTACATCTCTCAATCCATTGACATTGGGTACACTACCATTATTTCAAAGCCATCCTTCTCGATCAAGCCCATACTTGTTCATCTTCTCACCGTCGATACCCATTTCTAACTTGGGGATGATTTCTAGTAGGTTAGGATCGCCCCTCTGACTGGAACAAATCCGCTCAATCAAAGTGGGTTTGATCGTCAAACTTGCTAACATCTCTGGATCCAATTCACACTTTGGTCTGAAATCGTACCCTGCGATATACTCCAATTGCTTCTACTCAAGAAACATAGCCCCTAAACTGGCATGTCTTCTACTCAATGCATCAGCTACCGCATTGCCCTTTCCTAGTGTACATGCGATATCGAAATCATAGGAATCCAAGAATTCTATCCATCTTTGCTGTCGGAGATTTAGATCCTTCTGAGAGAAAAAATACTTTAACGATTTATGATCCGTAAACAACTCGAACCTTTCTTCCAAGGGATAATGTCTCAACATCTTCAACGCGAACACGATCGCTGCTAATTCCAAATCGTGGGTAGGGTATCTTTTCTCATGCGGTTTCAGTTGCCGACTTGCATAAGCTACAACCCTACCTCCTTGCATCAATACAACACCTAGTCCGGTACCACATGCATCCGTGTATACTGTCACCTCTTCATTCCCTTTAGGAATGACTAACACTGGTGCATACATCAACTTTTCCTTTAGGTTCTTGAATGCATTTTCACACCTTTCATCCCAAATGAAAGATTGATTCTTCTTGGTTAACTGAGTTAACGGTGCCACTATCTTGGAGAAGTCTTGGATAAACTTACGATAATATCCAGCCAATCCCAAGAAACTTCTTACGTCTGTTGCATTCTTGGGCGTAGACCAATCTTGTACTGTAGCCACCATCGTAGGATCCAAGGCAATACCATTCTCTGAAACAACATGGCCAAAGAATCTCACTTGCCTCCTCCAGAAGTGACACTTAGAAAACTTCGCTTTCAATTGGTGTTTCCTTAACACCTCCATCACTATCCTCAAACGTTCCTTGTGTTCTTCCTCTTTCCTTGAGTAAACTAAGATATCGTCTATGAACACAAGAACAAACTTATTCAATTGATCCCTGAATACCCTATTCATAAGAACCACAAAATATGTTGGTGCATTGGTCAACCCGAATGGTATGACCAACCACTCATAGAATCCAGACGGCGTCCGTAATGTCGTTTTAGGAATACTCTCAGCTGCTACTCAAAGCTGATGAAATCCTATAGCGAGGTCCAACTGGGAGAACGCACTTGCTCCCTCCAGTTGATCAAACAAATCATTTATCCGCGGAAGAGGATACTTATTCTTCCTAGTCACTTTATTCAACTCGCGATAGTCCCCACAAAAACGAAGGGAACCATTTGCCTTAGTGGCAAACACAACTGGTGCTCCCCACTCGGAAACACTTCTTCGAATTAATTCTTCTTCAAAAGATCGCTTACTTGCACCTCGAGCTCTCGCTGATCCCTTGGCGCCATACGACGAAGTGACATCACTATAGGTCTGGCATCTTTCACTAAATCAATATGGAACTCAATCTATCGGCGTGGTGGAAGTCCGGTCACTTCCTCGAAGATATCTGGATACTGGCCAGTAATGGGGACCCCTAATAACTCGTCCGGCGGGATGTCGAGGGAATTTACAAAACTAGCCATCACCTCATCTGTAATGGCCCGCAAATCCGTACTATCTGAGTTGGCTAATAACACCACACATCCAACCCAAATTGCACCGAAATACAAATCATTATCAGAAAGAAGTTAGAGGATGAGAAATAGAAAGAAAGAAATATCAGAATAGAAGAAAAGAAGATCACAGACTCACAGTGGAACAGATAAAATATATTATATAACATAACATTTGAAATACGAATCAGTAACTATATATATACATACCATTATCAGAGCACAACAGTTATTCCTGGAACAGTTATAAACCCATGTTTTCAGATACAAACATGGTTCACAGGGGAATATATGATAGTCTATAGCTAACTGGCGTAGCCTTCTCTCTTCCAAGTGAATCTGAAAAATCCCGACAACTTGACTGCCCGTACAAATTTGGTCACCCAAGAGTTTAGGGAAAACAAACAAAATAAACTCTGGGTCAGTCATGGGACTGGTGTGAGTAAACTCCAAACATTTGTTTAACTTTCAAAATCCTTTTGAAAGAAAAGATAATAGTAAGACCAGCCCACACATAAACATGGACGGTTTTTACCTTACTATAACCCAAAACACTTTGATACGAAAATCCAGTGATATTATAATAATGTCTATATCAAATAAATAACTAAGTAGCAGAACGCTTGCATCTCACGCTCCACATATGTAGTATAAAATCAAAAACCGCATGGCGCTTATTGGAGATTGGATTTCCAACATGACAAGGTATGGAACCACCTTCCGATAGTGTATCTCTAGAGAGGAATACACTGGGTTCAACAAGAACATCTTGCAACCCAGCCCACACATGACCGACCACTCATTCCGCTTGAGTGTATCGAACGTATATCACCAACGGTTGAGATCAGCAACCGTCTCCCGACTGGGACAACATCGAATAGAACAAGAAATTAAATGAACCTCTAGATAGATGATTATACATCCTAATGGGAGCGACCCACATAGCCATGCTGCCTGCCCGATTTTTGTCATTTCCCGGTTGTTGAGGCCTGAGGCTACGATTACTTATCATTCATTGATAGCACCGTCACTTTGAATGCCACATTGTCAGATCCATTAACCACTAATTGATTTGCACAAATATTCTGGATGTTATGCTAAGGGAATAAATCCGTTGCAACCATATATATTTATACAGACCAACCCATTAGATTATTGGAAATACTTTGCCAGACATTCGTCCATATACGTTCGTTCTGGGACTGAACGAAACCGAAGGCACAATTTCTATTAATAGAAAAAGCCCTTGCACTTCACTCCATCTTCGATTATCTTCATATTATCTGATTCGCAACGCTACTGCCAATACAGAGTGGTTCATGTTTAATAATTCAACCGGTCTCTCCATATTGAAAACGAAGGTCAAAACTTCGATAGTCTGCGATTTAACTATCGAATAAAAACAAGTGTTCATTCAGCATATCAATCAAATCACTGGGCTCTTTAATTAATATCATTAATTAAATCTCTTCTCCATTTCCCTATCAATATTTGTTAACCAAATATTTTCAATAATCCACTTGGCCTTTTATGCCATTTGGAAAACGTTTCCCAATATCAACTTCTTTTATTTTCTATATATTAGAAAATATCTCTATTTGCAATTGAAAACAATTTCAATCACTTATCTATATGCCGATTATTTTAATTATACTCAGGAAATATTTACTTATATTTTCCAAAGTTCCACCACTTGGTTTCAAACGAATGTTGTGTAAAACATCGTTACAACAACCCAAAATATTTTATTCAACCAAACTATTATTCAAACACTGCTCTTCGAGACTGGATCTTGCTATTTATCAATTAAAAATGAAATCAATCAAGTTGGGGTAAAATTACCTCTCAGACCTTAACTGAAAACATCCTCAACTTCAAAACGGCAAAACCACTTACCTCGAATAAACACACTTTAACACCCAATTATTCATTTTTTTTGCATGTATATAGTTCACTTTCTATTTCTAATTTAGATTTCCCTTTCTGTTTCCAATACTCTATTTTGATTTCATTTCCTTATCGAATTCTACATATATCGATACATTGATTTATATCTGTAACGACCCAGCGATTTTCGACTCCGAAAATCGACACAAAACCCAGCGTCGACTGTTCAGACATCGAAAATACCGGACCATTAATAGAAAGAAGTTAGAGGATGAGATAGAAAAGATAGAACTAATAGAATAGGAGAAGAAGAAGAACACAGCTGAACATAATCAGAGTAAACACGAATCTCACAGCGGAACGAATAAAATATATTATATACATAACTTTGAAATACAAACTGTATTGTATATACATACCATTATCAGAGTACAATACATTATATCACAGCGGAAATAGTCTCTAAATACTAACGGTGAAGCCTTCTGCTTTTAGCTCCTTCAAGCGAATCTGCAAAGCCTGAAACACTTGTCTGCCCATACAAATTTGGGCACCCAAGAGTTTAGGGAAAACAAACAAAATAAACTCTGGGTCAGTCATGGGACTGGTGTGAGTAAATTCCAACCATATGGCTTAACTTTGAAAACCCTTTTTGAAACAAAAAGGATAATAGTAAGACCAATCCACACATAAACATGGACGGCTTTTACCTTACTATAACCCAAAATATTTTGATATCAAAATCCAGTGATATTATAATAATGTCTAATCAAGTAAATAACCAAATAGCAGAACGCTTGCATCTCACGCTCTACATACATAGTATAAAATCAAAAACCGCAGGGCGCTTATTGGAGATTGGATTCCAACTATGACAAGGTATGGGACCACCTTCCGAACGTGTATCTCTAGAGGCGAATACACCTGGGTTCAACAAGAACGTCTTGCAACCCGGCCCACACATGACCGACCACTCATTTCGCTTGAGTGTATCGAATGTATATCACCAACGGTTGGACTCAAACCACCGTTCCCGAATGGGCAGAATCGATAGATTTAGAAACAAAAGGAATTTCTCTAGATAGGTGATTATACACCCTAATGGGTGCGACCCACATAGCCATGCTGCCTGCCCGATTTTTGTCATTTCCCGGTTGTGAAGCTTGAGGCTACGTTTACCTTTTAGAACATCTGGCCACCATACACTTTAAATGCCACATCGTCAAACCCGTCAAATCACTAGTTGATCTTTTTAAAAATATTACGGGTATAAAAGCTAAGAGAAACGAATTCCTCCGCCACCAGACGTAATACCTTGAACAGATCGTCTTATGTGACCGTTAGGAATACTCTGTCAGACATTCGTCCATACAAGTTGTCCTGGGACTGGACAAACATAACAGTTCTTGAATTTTCACTCCGTCTTCGATTATCTTCAGCATAATCTAATTCGCAACGCCTATGCCTATACGGAGTGGTTCTCGGGTATCAAATCCAACCGGTCTCTCCGTATCGACAACGATGGTCAAAACACTTCGATAGTTGGTTGTTTAACTATCGAAGTAAAAACAACATCCATTCAATGTACAACCAATATCACACAAATCACCGACACTTTCTATTTAACATTCGTTCTTACATTTCTTTGGACAAACGTCATTACTTGTTTCTTTTGAATAAGCAAATTTCAAACCAAACTGTTTTCCTTGCCTAGGAAGTGCTACTGTATATAACATCACGCTTAAGTTTGGTTAACAGCGTTTCATTTATCGTTACAGTTCAAACTAGCTATACGCTGCTATATCCCTTTATAACTAATCTTGACATAACAGTCACGCTTAAGCCTAGTCAACAGCGTTACTTTATCGCTATAGTTCTGGGACTTGCAATATGCTACTATATCCCACTTTATAATTAATCGCAACACCTCTTGCCGTTACAAATTCTTGACATCCCTTTCCATTACAAAAATCTTGATATCTCTTTTCGTTACAAAAATCTTTGATATCTCTTTCCCAACTCAATAACATCTTAAATGTACTCCATTTAAGAAACACTTGCTTTAATTAACATAATTAAATAGTAATTATCATTGCTGAAGTAAACAATTTCCTTCATAACATATTAGTTGCCTAAATAAATAATAACTAATTGTGCTCAGTTCAATAATCATTTATACTTCATTAATTGAAAAGTAATTAATAATAAATCTTATTAATTTTGATCAATTTCTCGCTAAGTCATTAGCATAGATTAATCGAAATTATTTAAATAAACAATTTCTAATAAAACAGTTGATTTGATCAACTTCAATTCACCAGTTAATTCGTTAACTGATTTAATTACTTCTCCTTGTTTGATTAATATAATCCAATAATATTCCCTAACCGATTTGTATTAAAATAATTATTCAAGATTTACTTGCCGAATAATTACAGTTTCATAACTCATCAAATAATCAGTTTTATCTACCTTATAAAACGAACCATAAAATGTCAGTTTATAATAGAACGTCTATTATAATTTAAAATTTCGCTTTAATTATAAAAATATAATTCTTATAACCAACTTCGGCGATCCGCCTATCGGTAACTCAATTTCTCGACCCAACGATGGATTTATGTCGGTTGCTGTCACTTCCTTAATTAATCGATATCGTTTATCGAAATAACGTTGAATTTCCATTCAACATGGTTCAACTAGTGCACAAACAGTACATATAATTATTTAGGAATCCGGTTGAATTCCTCCAACCGATTTCCGCATCCATAGGTGTTATTCAAATCAGTATCCAACCAATGATGTGTGCATATGCAATGACATATATTTATTTCAACCAATTTAACTGTAATTTATCTAATCAACCATCACACAGCATTCAACCATTATTCAAAATATAATTAAAATATTTTAAATAAAACAAAGTTAGTGAATTTACTCACCTTGGCGCGTTAACCGTTAAGTAACGATTTGCGTCAGTCGATTAATCCAGGCGTTCCATTCTGCCATAAGTTCAAACCTGCTTCAATTTTTGCTCCAAACTGACTTCATAGCAGTGCCAGTTTTCCGTGCGATTTCACAGTGATGGATCGTTGGTCAACGATTTTCTACTTTGTTCTCCGACTCGTACCGGTACTATCTTCTACAAAAATAACATCCCATGACCAGAAAGTTGCTGCTCATCAACAGAACCACCTGGAGCCCGGTCTACTCCACGCTGGTGATCTCAACCCTCACCATATCTGTCTCAGGCCAGCCACTACGAGGTCAATTTCAAACTGCCATGCGTCGTTCGTCATTTCAAACCGACGTTCACCGCAATAAAACTCTGAATTTGTTTAATACAAGATTTCTCAAACCAACCGTGGACCATTCTGAACTATTCACCAACATGCATACCATACTTTCTTCGTGAATTTTGCTTACCAATTTTCAAATATCCCTAGCCTCACAGAGACCACACTCAACATCCACTCAATGTCATATTCACGTTCTCTCATCTTATATTCACAGTAACCCATCAATTTGTTCCACCCACTAACGCCATTCAACCCGCAGGGACTTTGAAGCCGTCTTCTTCAAACGGTATAACATGCTCCAGAAAAATTAGCAGCTTCTTTCTTGAATACACATGGACACGAACTGGTCCAATTATTTGTTCTTTCCACCATCATAATTACTGCCATTTCCTTCCATACTCTGTCTTGTTCTTGAAATGAAACACGCTCATTTACCTTTGGATTCACCAGTAGCCGCACTCTCATATACCTTATCTCCCTCATCTCCTTCTAGGCGCAGCGGTCTCCATCTCCCATCGACAACATTCAGCTCGCATCCACCAAATCAAAGCTCCTTTACGGCTTTACAAAAGAACCGGACGGCAGCTGCACCTCCTCATCAACTCGACCCTCCCTGTTCATCACGAGCCGTCCACCTTCCACTCGAGTTCTTTTGTCAGACCTGGTCGCTCCACTCCACACAACAAACGCAAGAAAACCTCCATGAAACAATCGGACTCCGCCCTCTGTACACGTACATATCCTCCCATACGTCCTCCCCTACACATGAAACATGCCACTCCTGTTTAACCCAGCTTCCTACCCATCTCAAGATTACGCTCCCTCGTTTTCTTTTTGCTTTCGGTTGGTATTTGGATTTTAAGAAGCCATTAATATAGACTGTTATGTTCCTTCAGACGAATGAACAACAGCTCGTGTATTTATAGGCTTTGTTTGCCTTGCGTGCCAAGGAGTAGAGGCGTAGGTGAGGTACGTGGGCTAGTTTTGAGTTGTCATTTCATTTACACATACTGTGCTTCGAAAGGGGTAGCTAAAACATGTCTGTGAAATGAAAGATCAGAGTAGAGGATGGCTTTGATTTAACGCTGCTTACTAGAGTACAGACATGAAATGAAAGGTTATTACTCTTCTTAAAATAAAAGATGGACATTGGCAGTATTTTTTTCGCATGCAAGGTAGTTGGTTATGGTGAAAAGTAACTAATATAGACTGACGTGTGCATCCATGGTTTATATATGGTTTTAAATTAGTTGTTTCAAATGTTAAGCACCCTGGCGTTTCCAATCCTGTTTACGTAAGAGCTGTTACGGACAGAAATAATAACACGATCGTGATGAGTGTGGTGCCACGATCCCAGAAATATAATAATATCGGTAGCTCGATTCATATTTTGAGAACCCAAAATATTGTTACAGGGTGCAAAATACTCCAAATAAAAGGTTGCACATTTAATTAATTAAAAATTACAGTAAAATTCTAAAAATTAAATTATAACTACGCCTCAAAAGAACCTTGTCTAAAATCGAAACCGATAAGAAGTTATTTCAAATAAACCGTTATGGTCGATATACGATTTCATAGCGACTTTCTGAATATTTGATTTTGACATATCTTGCAATCTACACGACGAAATCTCAATATTTCACTTCTGTCAGAAAGATACAGTTCAACAGATCCCAATATTTCTTGTTTTGCAGAAATCCGATTTAAACTGGTTTCTGTACATTCAGTTGAAGTTCAGAACGTTAAATTACGAACTGCAACGTCGTTATGAGCTCGATTATATTGAATATATATTTTTATACGTTCAACTCCGTTTTAATTAATATATAAATCTACTTATATTAAGAATTCAATATTTAAACTGATTTAAATATTCAATTACGAACCGGAAAAAATGCGGGACATTACATTCCTTCCCCCTTAAAATAATTTCGTCCTCGAAATTGCTAAGATGAGGAAAATGCTATAATTTTTGTTGTAAACAAATTGAAATCTCTTTGGTTTACTTCCTAATTTCAGTTTTCAACTGAACTGATCAAAATATTAATTCTCTTCTTGGTAACAAAAATTTTCAAAATCCTGAAAATTTTCTAACACTTTAATTTTCGGAGAATTTCGTCAGCCTCTCTACTGCACGGTTCATTCGGTACTACTACCACACGCCACTCTGGACCCTCTCCCTTCATTGGGCATCCAACTTTCTCGCTTCCATTTGCAATCCATTCAGCATACCCAAATGCATCTCCAACTGATCTCCAGTCAGTTTATTCTCAATCAATAATCCCAACTCAAATTCTTTTTCAAATTCCAGTTCAATTCCAATTCCAAATAATCAAATTTCCCATCCAAGTTGGTTCCATTTCCAATCTCAATTCACCACTCAACTACTTTACCAAGTCAAATCCTTATTCCAGTGCGATTTCCACTTACTTGGCTTTAATTCAATTCAAATTTTATTTGGCTTATTTAAATCCTCTGTTTATTTACTTCATAAGTAAAAATTTCAAAATTCAAATCCCTGGGGATTTTTCAAATTAGTTTGAAATCATATATTGATTTGAAACATAGAAATTCAAAATATTTAAATATTCGAACAACTTATTTCAAACAAAATCTTTGGTAGTAATCCGTCACTTAGAAACTCGAAAACGAACACCGATGATGCCGCGGTTCATCATCGGAATTATTTTCCAGCGATCAAAGTGAGTTCAATACTATATCTCTTTCAAAATTCATATTCAAATACTTTTATTTGAAATCTATTTCAAAAATATCTTTTCGAAACTTGGATAATATTTCAAAATTTCCCCAGGATCTTAAAATTCCATATATTTAATTCAAATTTCATTTACAAACATTTCCATGTTTTAGAATTTTAATTCCAATTCCAGTTTAAATTTCAGATTTAATTCATCCGATTTTATACCTTATACTCATATGAATTTCGATTGGTTATTTACATAACGAACCCACATATAACCTTATTTGATTATAATAACAATCAACATACCCAATATACTATAATGATCTCAAGATATATAGCTCTTTTTATATCAAAATATATTTTGGGTAAAATTATTTTAATTACCCAGCTTTTCAAAATATACCGTGTCGAGTTACTCTGTTCAAGAGTTTAGAAACACCTATCGACACAGTTTGCATTACTGTTTCGACCAGAATTCATAAACCACTTGCCAAACTAATCAACATAATACAAAAGACTTTTTATATCAATTTACAAATACGCGCTCATCTATATATACTCAAACTCAATCTAGAGTTTTACTAACTCCATCTATATTGAGTTACGCCACAGAGCCAAGGTAATCACTTAACCTTCAGCTCTGATACCACTGTAACGACCCAGCGATTTTCGACTCCGAAAATCGACACAAAACCCAGCGTCGACTGTTCAGACATCGAAAATACCGGACCATTAATAGAAAGAAGTTAGAGGATGAGATAGAAAAGATAGAACTAATAGAATAGGAGAAGAAGAAGAACACAGCTGAACATAATCAGAGTAAACACGAATCTCACAGCGGAACGAATAAAATATATTATATACATAACTTTGAAATACAAACTGTATTGTATATACATACCATTATCAGAGTACAATACATTATATCACAGCGGAAATAGTCTCTAAATACTAACGGTGAAGCCTTCTGCTTTTAGCTCCTTCAAGCGAATCTGCAAAGCCTGAAACACTTGTCTGCCCATACAAATTTGGGCACCCAAGAGTTTAGGGAAAACAAACAAAATAAACTCTGGGTCAGTCATGGGACTGGTGTGAGTAAATTCCAACCATATGGCTTAACTTTGAAAACCCTTTTTGAAACAAAAAGGATAATAGTAAGACCAATCCACACATAAACATGGACGGCTTTTACCTTACTATAACCCAAAATATTTTGATATCAAAATCCAGTGATATTATAATAATGTCTAATCAAGTAAATAACCAAATAGCAGAACGCTTGCATCTCACGCTCTACATACATAGTATAAAATCAAAAACCGCAGGGCGCTTATTGGAGTTTGGATTCCAACTATGACAAGGTATGGGACCACCTTCCGAACGTGTATCTCTAGAGGCGAATACACCTGGGTTCAACAAGAACGTCTTGCAACCCGGCCCACACATGACCGACCACTCATTTCGCTTGAGTGTATCGAATGTATATCACCAACGGTTGGACTCAAACCACCGTTCCCGAATGGGCAGAATCGATAGATTTAGAAACAAAAGGAATTTCTCTAGATAGGTGATTATACACCCTAATGGGTGCGACCCACATAGCCATGCTGCCTGCCCGATTTTTGTCATTTCCCGGTTGTGAAGCTTGAGGCTACGTTTACCTTTTAGAACATCTGGCCACCATACACTTTAAATGCCACATCGTCAAACCCGTCAAATCACTAGTTGATCTTTTTAAAAATATTACGGGTATAAAAGCTAAGAGAAACGAATTCCTCCGCCACCAGACGTAATACCTTGAACAGATCGTCTTATGTGACCGTTAGGAATACTCTGTCAGACATTCGTCCATACAAGTTGTCCTGGGACTGGACAAACATAACAGTTCTTGAATTTTCACTCCGTCTTCGATTATCTTCAGCATAATCTAATTCGTAACGCCTATGCCTATACGGAGTGGTTCTCGGGTATCAAATCCAACCGGTCTCTCCGTATCGACAACGATGGTCAAAACACTTCGATAGTTGGTTGTTTAACTATCGAAGTAAAAACAACATCCATTCAATGTACAACCAATATCACACAAATCACCGACACTTTCTATTTAACATTCGTTCTTACATTTCTTTGGACAAACGTCATTACTTGTTTCTTTTGAATAAGCAAATTTCAAACCAAACTGTTTTCCTTGCCTAGGAAGTGCTACTGTATATAACATCACGCTTAAGTTTGGTTAACAGCGTTTCATTTATCGTTACAGTTCAAACTAGCTATACGCTGCTATATCCCTTTATAACTAATCTTGACATAACAGTCACGCTTAAGCCTAGTCAACAGCGTTACTTTATCGCTATAGTTCTGGGACTTGCAATATGCTACTATATCCCACTTTATAATTAATCGCAACACCTCTTGCCGTTACAAATTCTTGACATCCCTTTCCATTACAAAAATCTTGATATCTCTTTTCGTTACAAAAATCTTTGATATCTCTTTCCCAACTCAATAACATCTTAAATGTACTCCATTTAAGAAACACTTGCTTTAATTAACATAATTAAATAGTAATTATCATTGCTGAAGTAAACAATTTCCTTCATAACATATTAGTTGCCTAAATAAATAATAACTAATTGTGCTCAGTACAATAATCATTTATACTTCATTAATTGAAAAGTAATTAATAATAAATCTTATTAATTTTGATCAATTTCTCGCTAAGTCATTAGCATAGATTAATCGAAATTATTTAAATAAACAATTTCTAATAAAACAGTTGATTTGATCAACTTCAATTCACCAGTTAATTCGTTAACTGATTTAATTAATTCTCCTTGTTTGATTAATATAATCCAATAATATTCCCTAACCGATTTGTATTAAAATAATTATTCAAGATTTACTTGCCGAATAATTACAGTTTCATAACTCATCAAATAATCAGTTTTATCTACCTTATAAAACGAACCATAAAATGTCAGTTTATAATAGAACGTCTATTATAATTTAAAATTTCGCTTTAATTATAAAAATATAATTCTTATAACCAACTTCGGCGATCCGCCTATCGGCAACTCAATTTCTCGACCCAACGATGGATTTATGTCGGTTGCTGTCACTTCCTTAATTAATCGATATCGTTTATCGAAATAACGTTGAATTTCCATTCAACATGGTTCAACTAGTGCACAAACAGTACATATAATTATTTAGGAATCCGGTTGAATTCCTCCAACTGATTTCCGCATCCATAGGTGTTATTCAAATCAGTATCCAACCAATGATGTGTGCATATGCAATGACATATATTTATTTCAACCAATTTAACTGTAATTTATCTAATCAACCATCACACAGCATTCAACCATTATTCAAAATATAATTAAAATATTTTAAATAAAACAAAGTTAGTGAATTTACTCACCTTGGCGCGTTAACCGTTAAGTAACGATTTGCGTCAGTCGATTAATCCAGGCGTTCCATTCTGCCATAAGTTCAAACCTGCTTCAATTTTTGCTCCAAACTGACTTCATAGCAGTGCCAGTTTTCCGTGCGATTTCACAGTGATGGATCGTTGGTCAACGATTTTCTACTTTGTTCTCCGACTCGTACCGGTACTATCTTCTACAAAAATAACATCCCATGACCAGAAAGTTGCTGCTCATCAACAGAACCACCTGGAGCCCGGTCGACTCCACGCTGGTGATCTCAACCCTCACCATATCTGTCTCAGGCCAGCCACTACGAGGTCAATTTCAAACTGCCATGCGTCGTTCGTCATTTCAAACCGACGTTCACCGCAATAAAACTCTGAATTTGTTTAATACAAGATTTCTCAAACCAACCGTGGACCATTCTGAACTATTCACCAACATGCATACCATACTTTCTTCGTGAATTTTGCTTACCAATTTTCAAATATCCCTAGCCTCACAGAGACCACACTCAACATCCACTCAATGTCATATTCACGTTCTCTCATCTTATATTCACAGTAACCCATCAATTTGTTCCACCCACTAACGCCATTCAACCCGCAGGGACTTTGAAGCCGTCTTCTTCAAACGGTATAACATGCTCCAGAAAAATTAGCAGCTTCTTTCTTGAATACACATGGACACGAACTGGTCCAATTATTTGTTCTTTCCACCATCATAATTACTGCCATTTCCTTCCATACTCTGTCTTGTTCTTGAAATGAAACACGCTCATTTACCTTTGGATTCACCAGTAGCCGCACTCTCATATACCTTATCTCCCTCATCTCCTTCTAGGCGCAGCGGTCTCCATCTCCCATCGACAACATTCAGCTCGCATCCACCAAATCAAAGCTCCTTTACGGCTTTACAAAAGAACCGGACGGCAGCTGCACCTCCTCATCAACTCGACCCTCCCTGTTCATCACGAGCCGTCCACCTTCCACTCGAGTTCTTTTGTCAGACCTGGTCGCTCCACTCCACACAACAAACGCAAGAAAACCTCCATGAAACAATCGGACTCCGCCCTCTGTACACGTACATATCCTCCCATACGTCCTCCCCTACACATGAAACATGCCACTCCTGTTTAACCCAGCTTCCTACCCATCTCAAGATTACGCTCCCTCGTTTTCTTTTTGCTTTCGGTTGGTATTTGGATTTTAAGAAGCCATTAATATAGACTGTTATGTTCCTTCAGACGAATGAACAACAGCTCGTGTATTTATAGGCTTTGTTTGCCTTGCGTGCCAAGGAGTAGAGGCGTAGGTGAGGTACGTGGGCTAGTTTTGAGTTGTCATTTCATTTACACATACTGTGCTTCGAAAGGGGTAGCTAAAACATGTCTGTGAAATGAAAGATCAGAGTAGAGGATGGCTTTGATTTAACGCTGCTTACTAGAGTACAGACATGAAATGAAAGGTTATTACTCTTCTTAAAATAAAAGATGGACATTGGCAGTATTTTTTTCGCATGCAAGGTAGTTGGTTATGGTGAAAAGTAACTAATATAGACTGACGTGTGCATCCATGGTTTATATATGGTTTTAAATTAGTTGTTTCAAATGTTAAGCACCCTGGCGTTTCCAATCCTGTTTACGTAAGAGCTGTTACGGACAGAAATAATAACACGATCGTGATGAGTGTGGTGCCACGATCCCAGAAATATAATAATATCGGTAGCTCGATTCATATTTTGAGAACCCAAAATATTGTTACAGGGTGCAAAATACTCCAAATAAAAGGTTGCACATTTAATTAATTAAAAATTACAGTAAAATTCTAAAAATTAAATTATAACTACGCCTCAAAAGAACCTTGTCTAAAATCGAAACCGATAAGAAGTTATTTCAAATAAACCGTTATGGTCGATATACGATTTCATAGCGACTTTCTGAATATTTGATTTTGACATATCTTGCAATCTACACGACGAAATCTCAATATTTCACTTCTGTCAGAAAGATACAGTTCAACAGATCCCAATATTTCTTGTTTTGCAGAAATCCGATTTAAACTGGTTTCTGTACATTCAGTTGAAGTTCAGAACGTTAAATTACGAACTGCAACGTCGTTATGAGCTCGATTATATTGAATATATATTTTTATACGTTCAACTCCGTTTTAATTAATATATAAATCTACTTATATTAAGAATTCAATATTTAAACTGATTTAAATATTCAATTACGAACCGGAAAAAATGCGGGACATTACAATATCTATCAAATTATCTTAAAAATATTCTAACTCCTTAAACTCCCGGAAAAATTCGCCATAACCTCCCCCTGCACCGGGAGCTTCGGGATATTTCAAATAGCCTCCCATGGCCCTCACCAATTCAAAAGAAAAAGCCAAGCGGCTTGCCGATACGGCGCATAAAACCTCATATATGAATTTAAACATATACCTTTTTGTCGGGCACATAAATTAAAATCTTCATATACTTCATCCCATACCTGTCTAACACATGCTTACCTGTTTCTAATCCATTCCAACTCAATATGGTCATTTTAACTCAATTCACTAATTTATCCTCTTATTAGCTTCTCTTGTCTATTTTACTTTATATGTGAAAATAGCATGATCAAATATCCTTTGATCTCGCTTATAGATTTATTTAATTCTATTCCCAACTCAAATTCCATATTCGATTCTGAATATATATCCACCAGTTCAATTTACTTAACCAAAACCCGAATTCGATTCAAAATCTCATTTAACTAAATATACTCCAGATTAGTTAGTTCTATCCAGTAGTTAAAAATCTGATTTTTGTCTCAAAAATCATTTCACTTACTTCACTGGAGTTCATATTTATTATATATTTCCAGTCTGGATTTTTCTAATGGAAATTCGGATTTTTATTTATAAAAATCCTTCTATTTATTTAAATAAACCGTTATGGTTTTATAATGGTTATGGCGCTGCTTTTCTAAAAATTTGATTTTTACATAACTCACAATCTATACGACGAAATCAAGATTTTTCTCCTCCATTAGAAAACTATTATCAAATCGGTCCTGACGTTTCTTGTTTCGAAGAATTCTGACTTCAATTGAGTCCTGTACATTCAATTGAAGTTTGAATCGCCAATTTACGAACTACAGCGCTGCGACGAGTTCGTTTCAATTATATATATATAAACGTTTTTAAACTTCGTTTATATAAATTCAACTCTATTCTGATATATTTTTAATATATATCAAATCCATTTTCCAATTCTGATCTATTTCACTTCTATTTGAAATTATGTATTCAAATTTCAATCCACTTCTATTTTTTTCCAAATTCTATTTGAATTTCCATATTCAAATTTCCTTTATTCAAATCCCATTTGAATTTCTACGTTCAAATTCTATATTTGAATTTCATATATTCAAACTCCATTTGAACTTCTATATTCAAATTCCCTTTGAATTTTCTATTTGAATCCTATATTAAAATTCCAAATTTTAAATTCCATTTCACTTCTAATTTCAAATTCTATAGTTAAACCCCATTTGAATTTTATTTTCAAATCTCTATAGTTAACTCCATTTGAATTTTATTTTCAAATCTCTATAGTTAACTCCGTTTGAATTTTATTTATTCAAATCCATTTGAATACCTTTGAATTCAAATTCTATTTGAATTCGAATTTCTGTATATTCAAATTCTATTCAAATTCAATATATTCAAGTTCTATTCAAATTCTATATACAAATTCTACTTAAATTTTCTATATACCAATTCTATATTTGAATCTTCTTTGAAATTCTATATTCAAATTCTATATTTAAATTCTCAATTCAAATCCCGTTTGAATTTCTATATTCAAACACCATTCAAATTCTATATTCGATTTCTATTTTTAAATTCACATTTGAAATTAAATATTCGAATTATCCAAGTGGTAATTTTCCACTTTTCATTTACAAGCACCATCTTGTTTTCTTTTTAAAACAAGTCTCGATTTCAAATTTATTTTTAAATTCCTACTTTGGAAAAATAATTTCCCCTTTTCAATTTCACACTCGTATTTTTATTTCTGAATTATCCAATGATAATTCTTTTCACTTCATCTATAAATTTTGTTTATAAAAGAACTATTTATAAACTTTGTTTATAAAGGAACTACTTGTTTTTATTTCAAAACAAGTTTATATTTCTATTCCATTCAAATTTCAAATTCTATTTAAAAATAGAATTTTCCCTTTAAATCTCAAATATCCTTTTCACGATATTTTAATTAAATTAACACCTAGCCCAGTGATATTTAAAACAATCAAATCACCTAATTTTCAATCATTTTATTTTTAACATGTCATATCTGAAAATATGAAATAAAGCAAACAAACAAACAGATAATATATTTTTGAGGAATCCAGTTGGATTCCTCCAACCTGTTTTCCTGCGTCCACAGACGTTAGTCAACATAGTTATACCCATCCTGCTTCATGGCAGGATATCGCGTTATAAAAGGGGATCCACTTATATACGTGGGCGTAGGGTCATCCGCTAATGATACTGCGGGCATCCGCTAATAGTATTGCGGGAAATCCAACCACCATACCAATATATATATAGTAGTCACCCTAAATAACTAATATATTTAAAACAACCAGAAAGCATTCAAACAAGCAACAAACAATTATTTTTAATGAATAAAAATAATTTTAACTAAAAGGTAAGTGAGATTTACTCACCTTGATTTTTATTTGCTGAATATCCGATTTAAATCCAACATCGCGCGACTACGAATCAACCCAAATCATCTTGAATGCATTTATTTCGTACCTACGATAATTTTATTTTTATTTATCGACTACACGGATTATTAAATTAAATTGACTACTATAATGAATAAATAATTATTCAATGTATTTAAAATTTTAGGTAAAGTGTATACCTTACGGTCTTGCAAAGTACTCGACAATCACAAAACATGCTCCAAATTTCATCGATTCATTTTACTGAAACCAGCACCTAAATTACAGCTTCATTCATCTCAGCATTTTGTCGAACATTTCGCTGCCAATCTCCATTCTCTTTTTAAACAACATTACCATTGACTAATACTTGCCACTCAATCACCATTTCAACACCACCTTATGTCTCAAACTCATCCACTCACTGTCTAGGCCATCTTCTCCATCATCCAAACAACAGTATTGTCTTGACCGAAATTTGAGTTCCCTCACTAACGCTCAATAATGTGGGAACGATTTAAAGAAAAGAATGAGCCTTTCTGACCTCGGATCTCACTGCACTCCCTTCTCTTTGCCTTAAGCAACCTCCCTAAAATCCAATTGCCGAACTTCAGTCATCACGTTCATCAATCCATATCATCACAGAAACTTGAACTCCTCCATTTTTGCTTGCGTCGATCATCCCAAATCACAAATCGAGCCCCCAAATTCCTTCACCACTTCACCACTGAACCCCAGATGCAACGAACACAAATAGCGCAACATCTAAAATCGCGGTGTCTCAAAAATGACCATGACTCCCCTTCGAATCATCGTAAACCGCGAGCGCCTTAGCTTTAGGAAGTTTCGCAATCTCGAGTCGAGATTTGGTCGTCGCGATTCTTGATTTCGATTCTTTTTTTTTCAATTTTTTTATTTTTTTCAATTTTTTTATTTTTTTCACGAGGATTCAGTTTTCTGGAAGGGAGAAAACAAAAGAGGAAAATGAAAAATACTTCGTTGGTTTCAGAGAACAGGAGCAAATGAAAGGCGAGGCTCTCAATTTATAGATGCGAGTGATGGAACCGTTTGTACGCTGCCATTAAATTCTGTGTTTCCTTGCTATCAAAGTGGAAGACACGATCTTGTGCTCGAGGGAAATAGGACTGCTTAATGAAGGATAGAGGTCGGCTTTGGTACAGATCTTAGGACAGCTGATAGGATATGTATTAACATATGATTTGATTTCGTTTTGACAGCGATTTGAGTTCGATCTTATCCATTCATTTTTTATAATATATTTTGGGGTTCCAAACCACTATTTTGATCGTATGGAAAAGACACTATTTAAATCAATGATTTTATTTTAAATTCAAACCAATCTAACTCACAGATAATAAATTACTATTATCGTTCTAATACAATATAGAGTTTATATAAATCGACTGACTCGTTTCGATTTAATTTTAATGACGAATTAAATTGTTTATTGATGACTCGATATATTCTAAATTAAATCTATATTGATTATTTAATCGATAAATCCAATATAAATATTCATTTATATTTCCAATTAAATATTTAAACTAATTTAAATATTCATCATAAACAGCTAAAAAATTAGGGTCGTTACATTCCTTCCCCCTTAAAAGAATTTCGTCGCCGAAATTACTAAGGCAGAAGAAATGTTACAAACCCGTTAACCTTTCATAAGCCTACTTTATAACTCAGCATTTCAAATTCTATAACTCAAGTCTCATACAACTTTAAGTTTTCATGGGAATATTCAATTTTAGTTCATTTAACTTGTTTCTATCATTTCGATTTATTTAACTTGTTTAAGTTAAATTTAGATTTCAGAATTCAAAACCCCGGGTTTTTATTTCAATCCTTTTAAAATCCCATAAATATATACATATATTTATTTCCATCTCAAATTCAAAACATTTGAGTTTTTCCAAAACAACTTGTTTTCTTTCAAACAAATTTTCATCAAAAACTTTTCTAAGGTAGCAATCCATCACTTAGAAACTCGAAAATGAACACTGATGGTGCTGCAGTCATCATCAGAATTATTTTCCAGCCACTGAAATGAGTTCAGTGCTTTATCACTTTCAAAATCCATTCAAACTGATTTTTATCCAAAATCCTTCCCAAAATAATGCTATATTGTTCTAATATACTTTGAAAAAAAAAATTCAACCTTCCGGGATTTAAATTCCAATTTACGGTTTGAATTCAATTTTAATTGATCACATTTGCATATATTATTCATATAAAAGTTCTATTTGGTTATATATAACCATTCCAATTTTATAATCTCGTTTGATTATAAAAATGACAACCAACACATCCATATACTATAATAATTTCAGGAAATTTTGCCTTTATATCAAAATAAATTTTTGGGCAATATTTTTTCATTTACCCAATTTAAAACAATATTGTGTCGATTCTTCTGTCCAAGTGTTTAGAAAACTCCTATCGATGTCGTGGCATCCCACGATTCGACCAGAATTTATAAACCACTCAACAGACAAGCCAACAAAATATAAAACAATTTTTTTATATCAACATACAAATACGCTCTCATATATATACACTCAACTCATTCTAGGGTGCTACTGACCCTATCTCTAATGAGTAAACCCTCACCAAAGCCTAGATGTTCGCTAAACCTAAGCTCTGATACCAACAGTAATGGCCCGCAAATCCGTACTATCTGAGTTGGCTAATAACACCACACATCCAACCCAAATTGCACCGAAATACAAATCATTATCAGAAAGAAGTTAGAGGATGAGAAATAGAAAGAAAGAAATATCAGAATAGAAGAAAAGAAGATCACAGACTCACAGTGGAACAGATAAAATATATTATATAACATAACTTTTGAAATACAATTCAGTAACTATATATATACATACCATTATCAGAGCACAACAGTTATTCCTGGAACAGTTATAAACCCATGTTTTCAGATACAAACATGGTTCACAGCGGAATATATGATAGTCTATAGCTAACTGGTGCAACCTTCTCTCTTCCAAGTGAATCTGAAAAATCCCGACAACTTGACTACCCGTACAAATTTGGTCACCCAAGAGTTTAGGGAAAACAAACAAAATAAACTCTGGGTCAGTCATGGGACTGGTGTGAGTAAACTCCAAACATTTGTTTAATTTTCAAAATCCTTTTGAAAGAAAAGATAATAGTAAGACCAGCCCACACATAAACATGGACGGTTTTTACCTTACTATAACCCAAAACACTTTGATACAAAAATCCAGTGATATTATAATAATGTCTATATCAAATAAATAACTAAGTAGCAAAACGCTTGCATCTCACGCTCCACATATGTAGTATAAAATCAAAAACCGCATGGCGCTTATTGGAGATTGGATTTCCAACATGACAAGGCATGGAACCACCTTCCGATAGTGTATCTCCAGAGAGGAATACACTGGGTTCAACAAGAACATCTTCCAACCCGGCCCACATATGACCGACCACTCATTCCGCTTGAGTGTATTGAATGTATATCACCAACGGTTGGGATCAGCAACCGTCTCCCGACTAGGACAGCATCGAACAGAATAAGAAATTAAATGAACCTCTAGATAGATGATTATACATCCTAATGGAAGCGACCCACATAGCCATGCTGCCTGCCCGATTTTTGTCATTTCCCGGTTGTTGAGGCCTGAGGCTACGATTACTTATCATTCATTGATAGCACCATCACATTGAATGCCACATTGTCAGATCCATTAATCACTAATTGATTTGCACAAATATTATGGATGTTATGCTAAGGGAATAAATCCGTTGCAACCATATATATTTATATAGACCAACCCATTAGATTATTGGAAATACTTTGTCAGACATTCGTCCATATACGTTCGTTCTGGGACTGAACGAAACCGAAGGCACAATTTCTATTAATAGAAAAAGCCCTTGCACTTCACTCCATCTTCGATTATCTTCATATTATCTGATTCGCAACGCTACTGCCAATACAGAGTGGTTCATGTTTAATAATTCAACCGGTCTCTCCATATTGACAACGAAGGTCAAAACTTCGATAGTCTGTGATTTAACTATCGAATAAAAACAAGTGTTCATTCAGCATATCAATCAAATCACTGGGCTCTTTAATTAATATCATTAATTAAATCTCTTCTCCATTTCCCTATCAATATTTGTTAACCAAATATTTTCAATAATCCACTTGGCCTTTTATGCCATTTGGAAAACGTTTCCCAATATCAACTTCTTTTATTTTCTATATATTAGAAAATATCTCTATTTGCAATTGAAAACAATTTCAATCACTTATCTATATCCTGATTATTTTAATTATACTCAGGAAATATTTACTTATATTTTCCAAAGTTCCACCACTTGGTTTCAAACGAATGTTGTGTAAAACATCGTTACAACAACCCAAAATATTTTATTCAACCAAACTATTATTCAAACACTTCTCTTCGAGACTGGATCTTGCTATTTATCAATTAAAAATGAAATCAATCAAGTTGGGGTAAAATTACCTCTCAGACCTTAACTGAAAACATCCTCAACTTCAAAACGGCAAAACCACTAGCCTCGAATAAACACACTATAAAACCCAATTATTCATTTTTTTAGCATGTATATAGTTCGCTTTCTATTTCTAATTTAGATTTCCCTTTCTGTTTCCAATACTCTATTTTGATTTCATTTCTTTATCGAATTCTACATATATCGATACATTGATTTATAACTATCAAATTATCTTAAAAATATTCTAACTCCTTAAATTCCTGGAAAAATTCGCCATAACCTCCCCTGCACCGGGAGCTTCGGGATATTTCAACTAGCCTCCCATGGCCCTCACCAATTCAAAAGAAAAAGAAAAAGCCAAGCGGCTTGCCGATACGGCACATAAAACCTCATATATGAATTTAAACATGTACCTTTTTTCGGGCAAATAAAATAAAATCTTCATATACTTCATCCCATACCTGTCTAACACATGCTCACCTGTTTCTAATCCATTCCAACTCAATATGGTCATTTTAACTCAATTCACTAATTTATCCTCTTATTAGCTTCTCTTGCCTATTTTACTTTATATGTGAAAATAGCTTGTTCAAATATCCTTTGATCTCGCTTATAGATTTATTTAATTCTATTCCCAACTCAAATTCCATATTCGATTCCGAATATATATCCACCAGTTCAATTTACTTAACCAAAACCCAAATTCGATTCAAAATCTCATTTAACTAAATATACTCCAGATTAGATAGTTCTATCCATTAGTTAAAAATCTGATTTTTGTCTCAAAAATCATTTCACTTACTTCACTAGAGTTCATATTTATTTTATATTTCCAGTCTATAAAAATCCTTTTATTTATTTAAATAAACCGTTATGGTTTTATAATGGTTATGGCACTGCTTTTCTAAAAATTTGATTTTTACATAACTCACAATCTATACGACGAAATCTAGATTTTTCTCCTCCATTAGAAAACTATTATCAAATCGATCCTGAAGTTTTTTGTTTCGAAGAATTCTGACTTCAATTGAGTCCTGCACATTCAATTGAAGTTTGAATCGCCAATTTATGAACTGCAGCGCTGCGACGAGTTCGTTTCAATTATATTTATATATATATGAAAACGTTTTAAAATTTCGTTTATATAAACTCAACTCTATTCTGATATATTTTTAATATATATCAAATCCATTTTCCAATTCCGCTCTATTTCACTTCTATTTGAAATTATGTATTCAAATTTCAATCCACTACTATTTTTTTCCAAATTCTATTTGAATTTCCATATTCGAATTTCCTTTATTCAAATCCCATTTGAATTTCTACGTTCAAATTCTATATTTGAATTTCATATATTCAAACTCCATTTGAACTTCTATATTCAAATTCCCTTTGAATTTTCTATTTGAATCCTATTTTCAAATTCCATATTTTAAATTCCATTTCACTTCTAATTTCAAATTCTATAGTTAAACCCCATTTTAATTTTATTTTCAAATCTCTATAGTTAACTCCATTTGAATTTTATTTTCAAATCTCTATAGTTAACTCCATTTGAATTTTATTTATTCAAATCCATTTGGATACCTTTGAATTCAAATTCTATTTGAATTCTTTTGAATTCAAATTTCTGTATATTCAAATTCTATTCATATTCAATATATTCAAGTTTTATTCAAATTCTATATACAAATTCTATTCAAATTTTCTATATACCAATTATATATTTGAATCTTCTTTGAAATTCTATATTCAAATTCTATATTTAAATTCTCTATTGAAATCCCGTTTGAATTTCTATATTCAAACTCCATTCAAATTCTATATTCGATTTCTATTTTTAAATTCACATTTGGAATTAAATATTCGAATTATCCAAGTGATAATTTTCCACTTTTCATTTACAAGAACCATCTTGTTTTCTTTTTAAAACAAGTTTCGATTTCAAATTTATTTTTAAATTCCTACTTTGGAAAAATAATTTTCCCTTTTCAATTTCACACTCGTATTTTTATTTCTGAATTATCCAATGATAATTCTTTTCACTTCATCTATAAATTTTGTTTATAAAAGAACTATTTATAAACTTCGTTTATAAAGGAACTACTTGTTTTTATTTCAAAACAAGTTTATATTTCTATTCCATTCAAATTTCAAATTCAATTTAAAAATAGAATTTTCCCGTTAAATCTCAAATATCCTTTTCACGATATTTTAATTGAATTAACACCTAGCCCAGTGATATTTAAAACAATCAAATCACCCAATTTTCAATCATTTTATTTTTAACATGTCATATATGAATATATGAAATCAAATTAACAAACAAACAGATAATATATTTTTGAGGAATCCAGTTGGATTCCTCCAACCTGTTTTCCTGCATCCACAGACGTTAGTCAACATAGTAATACCCATCCTGCTTCGTGGAAGGATATCGCGGTATAAAAGGGGATCCACTTATATACGTGGGCGTAGGGTCATCCGCTAATGATACTGCGGGCATCCGCTAATAGTATTGCGGGAAATCCAACCACCAAACCAATATATATATATATATATATATATATATATATATATATATATAGTAGTCACCCTAAATATCTAATATATTTAAAATAACCAGAAAGCATTCAAACAAGCAACAAACAATTATTTTTAACGAATAAAAATAATTTTAAATAAAAGGTGAGTACTCACCTTGATTTTTATTTGCTAAATATCCGATTTAAATCCATCATCGCGCGACTACGAATCAACCCGAATCATCTCGAATGCATTTATTTCGTACCTACGATGATTTTATTTTTATTTATCGATTACACGGATTATTAAATTAAATTGACTACTATAATGAATAAATAATTATTCAATGTATTTAAAAATTTAGGTAAAGTGTACACCTTACGGTCTTGCAAAGTACTCGACAATCACAAAAAATGCTCCAAATTTCATCGATTAATTTTACTGAAACCAGCCCCCAAATTACAGCTTCATTCATCTCGGCATTTTGTCGAACATTTTGCTGCCAATCTCCATTCTCTTTTTAAACAACATTACCATTGACTAATACTTGCCACTCAATCTCTATTTCAATACCACCTTATGTCTCAAACTCATCCACTCACTGTCTAGGCCATCTTCTCCATCATCCAAACAACAGTATTGTCTTGACCGAAATTTGAGTTCCCTCACTAACGCTCAACAATGTGGGAACGATTTAAAGAAAAGAATGAGCCTTTCTGACCTCGGATCTCACTGCACTCCCTTTTCTTTGCCTTAAGCAACCTCCCTAAAATCCAATTGTCGAACTTCAGTCATCACGTTCATCAATCCAGATCATCACAGAAACTTGAACTCCTCCATTTTTGCTTGCGTTGATCATCCCAAATCACAGATTGAGCCCCCACCTTCCTTCACCACTTCACCACTGAACCCCAGATGCAACGAACACAAATAGCGCAACATCAAAAATCGCGATGTCTCAAAAATGACTGTGACTCCCCTTCGAATCATCGTAAATCGCAAGTGCCTTAGATTCAGGAAGTTTTGCAATCTCGAGTCGAGATTCTGTCATCGAGATTCTTGATTTCGATTTTTTTTCTATTTTTTTTTATTTTTTCCGGAGGATTCGGTTTTCTAGAAGGGAGAAAACAAGAGAGGAAAATGAAAAATACTTTGTTGGTTTCAGAGAACAGGAGCAAATGAAAGGCGAGGCTCTCAATTTATAGATGCGAGTGAGGGAACCGTTTGTACGCTCCCATTAAATTCTGTGTTTCCTTGCTATCAAAGTGGAAGACATGATCTTGTGCTCGAGGGAAATAGGACTGCTTAATGAAGGATAGAGGTCGGCTTTGGTACAGATCTTAGGACGGCTGATAGGATATGTATTAACATATGATTTGATTTCGTTTTGATCGCGATTTGAGTTCGATCTTATCCATTCATTTTGTATAATATATTTTGGGCTTCCAAACCGCTATTTTGATCGTATGGAAAAGACACTATTTAAATCAACGATTTTATTTTAAATTCAAACCAATCTAACTCACCGATAATAAATTACTATTATCGTTCTAATACAGTATAGAGTTTATATAAATTGACTGACTCGTTTCGATTTAATTTTAACGACCAATTAAATTGTTTATTGATGACTCGATATATTCTAAATTAAATCTATATTGATTATTTAATCGATAAATCCAATATAAATATTCATTTATATTTCCAATTAAATATTTAAACTAATTTAAATATTCATCATAAACAGCTAAAAAATCCGGGTCGTTACATCATCACTAGGTAGGCAACCAAACACTACCCTCCGCCCATCATCCGCCCTAATAGTCACCGAAAATCCCTTACAGTCTACCAATACCCTATATCTTTAGAGCCAAGCGACTCCCAAAATAATGCCAAACCCAGTAAAGCCAAAAACAAAGCAATCACAAGCAAACATACATCCATGACTCAATAAGACCACATTACGAAAAATCATACAAAGGCTAGTCGAACCACCAATCGGGTTCATCACCGCTAAAGGTCTATCGACTATCTCGGGTTCTAATCCAAACCTATCTACCAGGTCACTAGATATGAAGGAACGGGAAGCCCCGGTATCAAAAAATACTCGAACAGGAACATCATAAACAGAAAGCATACCTTGAATGATAGCATTATTTCCTTTCTCCGCCGTAGTTGAGGCATTCGACGAAGAAGGAACATCATTAATAGCATATGATTTCACAATCTGCTTCTCTTTAGGGGGTTGCAGACATTTAACCTTGTGATGTCCCACTTGGCCGCAGTTGAAGCACTTCCTGTCCGCTGGCTTTGCTCGACAATCTTTAGCATAATTGCCCTTCTTTCCACAGCTAAAGCACTCTACATCTTTCCTGTCTTTCTTTTTCTGACCATCCTTGGTTTGACTCTGCTTCCTTTTATTCTGAGAATTATTCTTGCCTCCACCGCTTGCCTGTGGCTTTGGCCCCTCTACAGATGCAACAGCGACTTCAGTCTTAGGCTTAGGATAAAGGCTCTCTAACCTCAATGCTTTCCCAACAATCGATTCAAAAGTTTCATCAATATGGTTTATAAGCCTTTCCCCCAAGTAATAACCAAAGCCTGTTATGAACTTCTCATTCTTCTTCTCGGGAGTGTCAATACGGGATAATCCGTACTTCGATAAAGTATCAAACTCAGCAATATATTCCGAGACTGCCCTACCATTCTGCTTATGCTCCAAGAACTTCCTAAACAATTCGGATTTCTGAGTAGCTGGGATAAACTTATCAATGAATCGGGCCTTGAACTGACCCCAAGTAACTTGATCCTTAGGGATAGCTGCCTTAATAGTATTCCACCAATTCATAGCCCATCCTTGCAGCTTGCGGGATGCTAACTTCCTCTTCATCGTGTCTTCGATTCCCAGATCCTCGAAGATGCACTCACAACTATCAAGCCAATCCTAAACTTCTGTAGCCAATTCCGTTTCGTGGAACGGCTTCCTACCAGACTAGTGTAATCCTTACAGAGCTTGGAGAAATCGGCCCTAGGCGTCTGCACCACTGCACCACCACCATTTGCAACATTAGGAGCTGCCCTCTGAACATCCCTAAGCATCTCTCTCATAAAGTCAGTGAACATCGTCCTCATATCGGGAGAATTATTATTGTTGGCTCCTGAACCACTATTCCTCGTATATCGGCTCATCGTTCAATCTGTAAGGAGAAAACGATTAACCATCTCTTCAATGGTGCTAATGTAGTGCGACCCCATCCTTCGATATACTAATAGTATATATATAACTTTTGAAAACCCTAAAATATAAGAAATACATGCTTTCATATACGTACTATCTCTCCTTGGTGCCTTTCCCTAGGTTAACTACGCAACCTAGAGCTCTGATACCAAGTGTGACGGCCTGCCCCGCACCAGCCGACATTTCCAAAGAAATGCGCTATACTGATGTTGCAACAACCCGAAAATTCCCGCTCTTTGAATCGACCATAAACCACACAGGTCTGATTCAAAGGTTGGAAATCCTCGAATACTTTAACTTTGGGCATACAACACATTAGAACAAAATAACAGAAGACTTTTATAACATCAATAATAAATGTAACATCAGAGTACATAATATCGGAGTACATCGATAAAATTACAGCGGAAGATAAATTATAATATTTTAATACATTGCAGCAGAAATAAATAGACTTAGTGCAGCAGAAGACTTCCAATGCTCTGGACACAGCTTTAAGCTTCAATCTAGGATCCTGCTAAAGAGATAAATATCTGCAAAAACCTACTCGACTGCCCATGTGGAAAAGAGGTCACCCGAGTTTGCAAAGTGAAACGAACTATGGGTCAGTCATGGGACTGGTGTGAGAATTCTTATCTAATATGACTAATAGTAATAAGGCAAATCCAAAGACCATGCTGCTAACGCGGAACGGGTTTATTTCCATGGATTTCCGTGCATAAATTAAAGTGAATCGTCAAAACAACGCAATGCTTTTCAGAAAAATGAAACCATTATAAAACCCAAGTCCCATCACACAATGCAACGCAAACTGGAGGATAGGGTTTTACCTTATAATGGTCAAAAGACGCTTGATACGATAAAACGGATTTAATATTAGTGTGTATATCTATGGGTATATATATGATTCAAAAACATTTCAATCATAATGTATCAACCATAGACGGCATAGTACCCCAACCTACTATGTCGCCATACTAGTTCTACAATCAAAACCGCAAGGTCATATTTGAAATTGGATTTCCATCATGAGTTGAGGCTAGGGGCAAGCCCCTCTCTGATTCGAGATACTCAAGCAAATACCTAAGGATCAAACCTGTGGGCAACCCTTGGATCTTCAGGGCCGGTCCCTACCTAAGGGTAGTGGATTAATTATGCCTGAACACATGGTTCCTGGTTCCATTGAACCTATAGTATGACCACTAACGGCCTATAAATCCGAGGCGCCTCAAAATCCATCATCCACATAAGTAAAATGCCAGCCAGTTTAAGCACTGACACTACTCCTAGCTAGAAAGAAACGTGTGCACTCCCTGGAGTCCTAATCCCATTTTTGACTCATACCGGGTGTGAGGCTCGCGAAGTAACGTTATAACCACAAGGCCTGCTTTTCAACAAAGCCTTGATCATCTTCATCTTAGCATACCACGTTGACAATTCACACCATGCGATTGATAACTATTAATACACAACCTCTAAGTGTGTTAAGCAAGAGAATAAATTCTCCGCCACCAACGGTCGTGTATTAATAGAAATCAATTTACATAGAACAAAATTCAACGTTAGATACACATTCCATTTATAAACTTATGCTCTGGGTCTGAGCGAAAACCAAATCCATACAAATAAACACTACATCCAGCCAATTTCCACTTCAACCCCTTCCTGGGAGCAAGTCAGTCCAGGGTCTCAGTAGTCGTCACCCATCCGATGTGAAGATCGTCGGTCTTCAACACCGTCTTCATTTAAAACATCGTATGATTATTTGAAATGAGTAACTCGGTCTTTTCAAATAATCTTCGCATAATTATCATTTAAATCATTTCATATGTTATTATCTACCACTATTTTTATTTTGATAAAAATAGATATAAATCATTCTATGCAGTCATTAACATATAAGGGCAAGGAATCAACAAACAAACAGTGCACTATCATGTCCATGTATCATATCAAGGTATCATGTTCTAGGAACATTTCAATTCCAATCCCACATTTATTAATAAATAACAACTAACATGTGACTTTCATATTATTCTTTTACTGCATAGAGAATGTCATTAAAACATCCCTTTTTCTAATTTATTTACACTACATGTGAATAAATGTTTTCCCTTTTCTTCTACATATCTTATTTACATGCAAATCTAAATAAAAGGGCCATTTAAAATAATTCTTTTTATTTACATAAGAAAATGTAAATTTCAATTTCATATTTTATTTACATTCTTTAATTACATTGAAAATGTAATATTTTATTTCTTTCTCTTATTTTATTGAAAATGTAATATTTTCTTCTTTTTCTTTACATTATAGAAAAATGTGAATTGTCCTTTATAAAAATGAACACTTTCCTAGTTTTCCCCTTTTTCAAAAAAATGAGATTTTTAATGTCAACATATTTTACTTCAAAAATATGGTCATTTTTTTATATTCACATCGAAACGTAAATTATGTTGAATTCCATTCTTTATTTCTTTTATTTACATTAAAAATGTAAATTCCATTCTCATTCTTTTATTTACATTAAAAATGAAAATTCCATTTTTATTCTTTTATTTATATAAAAAAAAAGATGTAAGTTCCATTTTAATGTTGAATTCCATTCCTCCAATTACATTGTAAAATCCTCTTTGTAATTACATTAGAATTGTAACTTTCTTTTATAACCGACTTGGAGGTGAAAATATTCATTTCATTATTAACACATAACGGTGTGAAAATAATGTCAATTTCTAATTTAACTTATGACGGTGTAAATAATGTCCATTTTCTATTTAACCATTTATATTTTAATATGGGCCAGACCTCTCACATTAGGCCTGCAACTTGTGGATGCTGGATAGGCCGGTTGGTTCCGGGCAGACTTATCCCACAAGTTGGGCTTAACCTCGCGTCTTGGCCCAATTTGTATTTGCGCACTTGGACCTCTCACATCAGGCCCAACATTTGTGGCTGCTAGATATGCCGGTCGGGTCCGGGCAGACTTCCACCACAAATGTGACCTAACCTCGTGTCCAAGTACAATTTTAATTAATCATATAATTGTTCTACTAAAAATATTATTTTAAAATGTTTCTCATTTCAAAATATCTTATTTACATGGAATCAACTTAATCACAGAAAAATGTAATTTTTTATGTTCTCTAACTTAATTACGAAAAAAATGTAATTTTCATTTAATTCTTGTAACACCCCGTATATTCTATAACCGTGAAATTCATAAATTAAAGTATAATTAATTTCAAATCAAAGAATTAAGGGAAACGGGATATGCCATTGCGTTCGTCTCGGAAAAATACGCGAAATAGAGTCCGAGTTTTCGAAAATCGGAGTCCGTATGACCAAGATATGGCCTTCGGAAGTTTCAGAATTAGGTTTAAAATTCGAACAGACGAAAATAGCTCAGAAAAACTAATTCAAAATTCAAAATCGGGCCCAATTGGCCAAGGCGGGAAAATTCCCGCCCAAAGCACCCAGGTCGACTTGGCAGTCGACCTGGGGCTAGCCAGGTCGACTGGGCAGTCGACCTGGGTAACCCGTGTCAACTGCCAAGTCGACACGGTGTCGACTGCGGTGTCGACCTGGCCCCTGAGCCAGGTCGAACCCAGCCCACCCTGGCTGGCCAGGTCTGTGTTTGGTCAATTTTCTGAGCCTTGCCTTGTCACTAGGGCTAGGTGTCAGCTCCTGGTTGGTCTCTCCTTCAAACGAACGGCTATTATTGAACCAAGCTTCATCGACGGTCTAAATCAACTCACAAACTCTATAAAAAGGACCTAAGGCTAACCCTAATTCACATAAACTAAAATGGAGATGAGACCGTCATGCTGCTGAGGAGAGACTGAAGATAGACGTCAGAAACAGAGAGACAACTAGGAGATAATTCAAAGCTTAAAGCAACATCAAATCAATCAAAGCAACGCCTACAAAAAAAATAGCGTCTCCAAATTCAGAATTCAGATTTCTGAATTGAAGTTTCGCCATACGCTGTAAGTAGAGTGCTATTCCGGTATGAATTAAATAATTGTGTTGATTTGTGTAATGTAAGAAATGGAATTGTGGCGATAATAATCTATATTTGCATGTTGCTTTGATGCAAAACGATTTGGGAATATTATGGTATACAATTGGATATTTGCAAGTACGCAATTTGCGTTGGAAACGAAATGGAATTGTGGCGATAATGAATTATATTTGTATGTTATTTTGATTCTAAACGATTTGGCAATGCTATGGTTTGATTCATACAAGTATGTGGCTTATGTTGACAACCACATGTTGTGGAATTTTGATTGGGACTTATGCAAGCATATGATTCATATTGAAAACTACATGTTTGTGGTAGTTATTTACAACACCCATTTGGTAAATGCTAGTATAAGATTCATGTTGAACAACAACTATATGTTGTAATAGTTTATTTTGAAATTCATGCAAGTCTATGGTCTATTGTTATGACAACATGATGTAAAATTCTATGGTCATCTTTAGTGTAATTTGATTCACCTAAGTATTATGATTCATATGAAGGTTATGTTGAAATTGGCATCATAGTTCAAGTATAAAAATCATGATTTTGTGATAGTGACAAAAGCAAGCGTCGTTGTAAGCTTGTATTAATTTTATGAACATGTCTAAGCTATGTTTGTTATTATGCCTAGTTAAGAACATGTTTTCTAAGCTTATGTTGTTATCTTAAACATATGATAATATATTTTTGGCACATAAGTTACATTAGAAATTTACACTAGAATTGCATCCCCTTACAAGTTACATAGATTGGACAAAAACCCATGATTATATGAATAATAGGATTCATAATCAATTATGTTTATGCCATGACCATATAAGGACTCATGTTCAATTATGATTATGCCATAATTATATGATTAGAGTGGTTCATGTTTAAGTACTATTTATGCCATGACTACATGTTTCGTTTACACCATGATTATGTGAATAGAATGATTCATGTTTAAGTATTGCTTATATTATATGTTGTTACAATTGCAAGTTCACATATGCCTATCTTATGATAATTAGATCGTATGTTGCAAGTTCATGCGTTCACACTCCCCTTTTTATGTCACCTTATAAACACCATGTTATAGCCTCCCCTTTCATATGGCTAAATTGGGTTTAAGTATTAAACCCAACACACCTTACATTGGAACGAACGAATAAAACGGGGGAAATGACGTTTGGGTTAAAAATATAGAACATATGTGTTGGCTTGTTTGACGCACGCCAATAACTTTGAAAAACAATTAAGTGGCATAAATAAATCTTAACCAATAAAGATGAATTTGAATAATGGGACGCAAATATTTACATATAAAAAGAAGAAAGACAAAATATGTAAATGTAGAAAATACGATGTGTTTAACCCGAGGTTGGATTGAGTTGTGATGTAAACCTGCCCGGAACCGCCCGGTTGTCCAGTAGTCACAACAATACCTATCCAATGTGGGTGGTTAAACATGGAGCCCAATAAGAACCCGAGGTTAGACTGAGTTGTGGCGTAAGACTGCCCGAACCCAACCGGCAACAGGCAGCCACAACAATACCTGTCTAATGTGAGAGGTCAAGGCTTTAATAAGACAATTAAGGCTGAGTCAGGATTGATAGGATTAAGTAAATTATATTAATACTTAATCAAGATGGAACATGCTAAACTAAACAGATTGATTGGGGGTTAGGTTTATAACACACTTAACCAACTTAGCATGTTGGCTAGAAATAGAAAAACCTAGTAGCGGGGGACCCTTTTCAGCAGTAACCCTATAAGGTATCATGATACCCTGAAACTAGGCAGGGTGGGGCACGATTACTGGGCTGACTGTAAGAGGTCAAATCGACGACGGTGGTGCAGCAGTGTAGGTTCTAACGGGGTGCGGGCGTGCACACACTCCGGCGCAGAATAATAAGGCACTGGGCACCAATAGCATACCTGTGCATTCTAGGATTGTGTCGGGCCGCCACCATGGGACTTGATACACCCCATGGTGGGACCAGCATAGGTAACTACAACATCGTGGGCCGTAAGACACATGTAACTATGCGAGTAGGAGCCGATCATCATAAAATGGATCACTTCACCCTGATTATGGGGTGCCTGTTGGGAACTAGTTTATATGGGTACAGAGATTAGTTTGGGGTACGATAGTATATTCGACCCTAGACAACTTAACTAAGTTTATGGTGCTTTCCCATTTCTAGTTTATACTTATCATACCCAGTTCTTTATTCATAGACTGAATAGTCCTAGACTTACTCAGGCTTTATGTCTGACTCTACTTTTCTTTCGTCTTCTTTTCTTTCGTTCCCCCCCAGGTCCACAGCGAGGGAATACCTCAGCTTAACCAGCCTTCATATCCAGCTTGAAGAGAAAGAATGTATTGCTTGGATCTTTTCGTTTTGGACTATGGCTTTGGACAACAACTATGGGACTTTTGCAGTTTATTTATGTTTTCTTTATGCTTCTTTAAATAATGTAATCAAGATAGTTATGAAGATGTTATGTTTTTTTGAAGTATTGTAAGACAATTATGGTATGGTTGGTGTAACATATATTTTATTGAAATAAAAGTTGTTGTTTTCCGCTGTTCAAAAATATATGTTCTTATATCTGTCTTGTATATCCGTGACTTATACTTATAAACCTCCACCAAAATTAGGGCATTCCCTTTGAGAGTGACCCTAACGGAGGTGGGGTGTTTCACTTGGTATCAAAGCATAGGTTTACCAGATAAGATAAAAAGTTTTGAAAATTTATTTTCAAAAAAAAAAGAAATTTAAAGAAGCATTTTTAAAAGAAAATTATTATTTTATTTAAAAAAAAAGGCAAAGTCCCCCCAAAGCCATAGGTACTATCTCTTATCCTTCGTTTTGAACCTATCCTTTTTGTTTCAGCATGTCCGAAGAACTTAACTTGCCAGAGGGTGTACCAATACCTGGTTGGTTAAGGCGGTTCTTAGAAGCAAGGGCGACTCAGCCAGGTCCTACCGTTCCTCCTCCCCCAACTGCAGGAAATCATCCAGCTGCAGCAGCACCTCTTCCTCCACCTCCTCCACGGGGAAACACGTTTGCTAAGATATGTAAAGATTTTAAAACTATGGGAGGAAAGGATTTCCATGGAACTGAGTCCTTCGTGGCAGCTAGAAATTGGCTGAAAGAAACCGAGGACTTATTCATCATCTTTGAGGTAGAAGATAGGCAGAAAGTACAACTGGCAGTATGGTTGCTAAAAGATGAGGCTTCCTACTGGTGGGAAGTCACTAATGCAGAAAGACCAGTGGAAACATGGGAGGACTTTAGGGCAAGGTTTGAGGCTATATTTCTCTCAGATGTGGAAAGGAGTTTGCAGTTGGAAAAATTCTTATTTCTTAAGCAAGGGAACAAGACAGTCAAAGAGTATGTTAATCAGTTCGATGAGCTGGCTAGGTTTGGGCTGGACCTAGTCAACACCCCGCACAAGAAGGCTCTCCGTTTTGTCAAAGGGTTGAATGAGCCATTACACAGTTTGGCCATGACCCATATACCCATGGGAGCTACGTATGAAAGGTTGGTACAGATGGCGTTGCTGAACGAAGAGGATAAGGGCAAGAAGGAGACAAAGGCAGAAAGCTCTCAAGGGAAGAAAGAGGGTTTGCAGCCTAAGAAGACAGACTTTAAGAAGGGCGGGAAAGGCAACAAAGAGAAGAGGAAGTGTAATTTCTGTGGCAAAGTGGGGCACTTAGTGAAAGATTACCGGAAAAAGAAGGCCAAGGAGAATGGTGGGTGCTTTTCTTGCGGTGAGACAGGCCACAGGGCTAAGGACTGCCCAAAGAAACGAGGACTGGGGCAGAGGGCTGGATCCACCTCAGGGGCACAAGTTCATGTGCTAGAAGCGCCACCTCTGCAACAACGAGGTATAAATACTTCTGTAGAAAGTGTAGTTTATCTTTATGATCACCCCGTTCGCACTTTATTTGATTCTGGCGCATCACACTCCTTTATCTCGTCTGCTTTAGTAGAATCTCTGCACCTAAAAACTAGTATGGTAGAGGACCCCTTAATTGTTTCAAATCCAATTGGGGGCCCAGCTCATTTGTCTATGATCTGTTTGGGATTGAAAATTTCTATTCTAAGCATAGAATTTAAATGTAGTGCCTTTGTTTTGGGCTTTTCGGGATATGGTTTGATTTTGGGCATGGATTGGCTTCCAGTAATGGGGCCATCCTTGATTGTGAGAAAAGGATTGTTAGGCTCCTAACCCAGTTCGGTAATACTTTGGAAATTTCTTGTAATCCCTCGTATGCGGTTATGCTTAGTTACCTTGAATCACTAGATGCCTCTGTTGAAAATTTGCAATCAGTTAGAGTGGTCCGGGAATATCCGGATGTCTTCGAAGAGGTGAAGGGCTTGCCTCCGAAGCGGGAGATAGACTTCCGCATATACCTTGTAGATAATGTAAAGCCCGTTGCATTGCCCGTTAGACACATGGCTCCACGGGAAAGGAAAGAGCTCAGTAAACAGATTAAAGAGCTTCTAGAAAAGGGGTTCATTAGGAGGAGCATTTCAGAATGGGGCGCTCCAGTGGTGTTCGCTACAAAGGCGGATGGTTCACTCCGTCTATGTGTTGACTATAGGGAGCTCAACAAGCTAACGAAAAAGAATAGGCACCCTCTCCCCAGAATTGACGATTTGTTTGATCAGCTTGTAGGAGCGTCTGTTTTCTCCCAACTCGATTTAGCGACCGGTTTTCATCAGCTAAGGGTGGCTGAAGATAGTATCGATAAAACGGCATTCAGAACCCCAGACGGCTTCTTTGAATGGCTTGTCATGCCTTTCGGCTTGACAAATGCACCTTCTTACTTCGTGGACCTGATGAGTAGGGTATTCAGAGATTTCCGCAATAAGTTCGTAGTGGTCTTCGTAGACGATATCCTTATCTTCTCAAAGAGTGAAGAGGAACATGCTCAGCACTTAAGGGCAATCATGGAAACTCTGCGAGTCCATAAGATAAAAGCCAAATTCTCCAAATGCCACTTTTAGAGAGAAGTGAGGTTCCTTGGGCACATAGTATCCAAACAAGGGTTAGCAGTGGACCCTGCTAAGGTAGTGGCGGTACAGGATTGGAAGACACCAAGGAATGCAACCGAGGTCCGAAGTTTTCTAGGACTAGCAGGTTTCTATCGAAAGTTCATAAAGGATTTTTCAAAAATCTCAGCTCCGCTCACGAAATTGACCAAGAAGAATCTAGCATTCAATTGGGACTTGGATTGCGAGTTTGCTTTCCAGCGACTAAAAAGGGCTCTTACAACAGCCCCAGTTTTGACGTTGCCAGATGGAAGCAAGATGTTCACTGTTTATACAGATGCATGTGGGACAGGGCTAGGCGTCGTCTTAATGCAAGAAGGAAGGGTAGTAGCTTATGGCGGGAGGCAGTTGAAAGTGCACGAAAAGAACTACCCGACCCACGATCTTGAGTTAGCTGCCATCGTCTTTGCACTCAAGTCTTGGCGACACTATCTCCTAGGTGAGAAGTTCGAACTTTACACTGACCATAAATCGTTGAAATATCTTTTCTCGCAGAAAGATCTTAACTTGAGGCAACAGAGATGGATGGAGTTTCTTGCCTCGTACGATTTCGAGATCTCCTACACTCCGGGCAAAGGCAACGTAGTGGCAGACGCGTTGAGCCGAAAGAAATTGACCCTAAGCCCGCTGTTTGTTGAAAGACAAAGCCTAGAGTTTACAGCCAGCTTCGACTTTAGGCCTTCCTCCGATTTTGTACCAGGCTTGCTAGCATCTCTTGAAGTGCGCTCGACTTTAGTGGACTCAATAGGGACAGCACAACGCGAAGACCCTCAGCTTGTGGAAACGATTGATAGGCTAATTAGGGGTGAGACTTCAAGTCACCTCAACAGATACTCCATCGACGATAAGGGTTGGCTAAGGCGAGACGGAAGACTATGCGTCCCACAGACAAGGGATTTAGTAAAGAGGGTTCTCGAGGAAGCACATCACTCCAAGATGACGATACACCCAGGTGGAGATAAAATGTACAAGGACATAAAAAGAACTTTCTTCTGTAACGGCATGAAAAAAGACGTGGCATAATTCGTTTCTAAGTGTATGGTGTGCCAACAGGTTAAGGCGGAACAGAAAAAGCCTGGCGGTCTGCTACATCCTCTAGAGGTCCCGCAGTGGAAGTGGGATAGCATCTCAATGGACTTCATCGATGGGCTGCCTAGGTCTAGGAGAGGCAACACTAGCATTTGGGTAATAGTGGATAGGCTTACTAAAAGCGCCCACTTTTTACCTGTCAAAAGTAAAAGAACTGCCTCATCCCTAGCATCTCTTTACCTCAAGGAAATCGTTCGACTCCATGGAATACCATCCAGCATTGTTAGTGACCGAGACCCTATCTTCACCAGTGAGTTTTGGCGGAGTCTGCAAGAAGCAGTAGGAACGCAGTTATGCTTGAGCACAGCCTATCATCCCCAAACCGACGGCCAAACAGAAAGAGTGAACAGTGTTTTGGAGGACCTTTTAAGATTGTGCGTCCTTGACTTCGGAGGGACATGGGAAGACCATCTTCCTTTGGTGGAATTTGCCTACAATAACAGCTATCAAGCAACCATCGGGATGGTGCCCTTCGAAGCTTTATATGGAAGACCGTGCCGATCGCCCACTTGTTGGTGGGAGTCTACTGATAAACTCATACTTGGACCAGATATGATCCGAGAGACTTCAGAAAAAGTAGACTTAATACGAAGAAGGATGAAGACGGCCCAAGACAGACAAAAGTCCTACACCGACAAGAGGAGGACCGACCTTGAATTTGAGGTTGGAGACAGAGTTTTTCTTAAGGTATCTCCGCTAAGGAACGTTGTCCGTTTTGGAACCACAGGAAAGCTAGCACCAAGGTTCGTAGGGCCATTCCCTATCATCGAGAAAATTGGGAAAATGGCCTATAGATTAGAGCTACCCGAAAAGCTGGCCGGAGTTCAAAACGTTTTTCATGTTTCACATCTCCGAAAATGTCTACATGAGTCTGCTGAAGTGGTAGAGCCAAATATCCTAGAAGAAGCTGAAGTGGAACGCAAAGCAACCATGAGGAAAGTTCCAACCCGCATATTAGGAACAGAAGTGAAGAAGCTACGCAACCGCGAAGTCAAGCTCGTCAAAGTTCAGTGGAGCGACGCCGAAGGAGATGCAACTTGGGAGACTGAAGCTAGAATACGTGCTGCCTACCCTTTTCTTTTCGAGGGTACATCTTTATTCCTTCCTTTTCCTTAAGTTGCGCTTTTATCTATCTTTTTTTTAGGTATATCTCCTCGACCCTATCTTTTAGGTAGAAACTCTTTGGATGAAAACATGTAGTTGAAACATGTTATGGATGATGGTTGCAAGTAGTTGCAAGTGATTGCTAGTGGTTGATCGTGGTTGCATATACACACACAATCTAGGTTTTAGATCGGCTCAGTCACTTCATATTGCATATGCATATATGTTTGCATTCGTATATGGTCGAACTTTAATGTGTTGTCATATGGATGTTGCATTTATATGAATGATTGTGCACTCAGGTAGAATCATGAATAGGAGGATTTGCATACATAATGGATTCATAGCACTTACATAATTCGCATTAAGGAGGTCAACTGAATCAGTTGACCGCCTGATTTTGCATTAGATAAGTACATGTACACACACACTTCGCATATGATCATGAAGCATTAGAAGTCTTTTAAGGACAATGGATGCTCGTGTTTGATGAATGAGTAGATGGATGTTTGGATGTTAGGATATACATTCTTCCTAACTTGAAGATTTCGGGGACGAAATCCTTTTAAGTGGGGGAGAATGTAACACCCCGTGTATTCTATAACCATGAAATTCATAAATTAAAGTATAATTAATTTCAAATCAAAGAGTTAAGGGAAACGGGATATGCCATTGCGTTCGTCTCGGAAAAATACGCGAAATAGAGTCCGAGTTTTCGAAAATCGGAGTCCGTATGACCAAGATATGGCCTCCAGAAGTTTAAGAATTAGGTTTAAATTCGAACAGACGAAAACAGCTCAGAAAAACTAATTCAAAATTCAAAATCAGGCCCAATTGGCCAAGGCAGGAAAATTCCCGCCCAAAGCACCCAGGTCGACTTGGCAGTCGACCTGGGGCTAGCCAGGTCGACTGGGCAGTCGATCTGGGTAACCCGTGTCGACTGCCAAGTCGACACGGTGTCGACTGGGGTGTCGACCTGGCCCCTAAGCCAGGTCGAACCCAGCCCACCCTGGCTAGCCAGGTCTGTGTTTGGTCGATTTTCTGAGCCTTTCCTTGTCACTAGGGCTAGGTGTCAGCTCCTGGTTGGTCTCTCCTTCAAACGGACGACTATTATTGAACCAAGCTTCATCGACGGTCTAAATCAACTCACAAACTCTATAAAAAGGACCTAAGGCTAACCCTAATTAACATAAACTAAAATGGAGATGAGACCGTCATGCTGCTGAGGTGAGACTGAAGAAAGACGTCAGAAATAGAGAGACAACTAGGAGATAATTCAAAGCTTAAAGCAACATCAAATCAATCAGAGCAACGCCTACAACAACAAAAATAGCGTCTCCAAATTCAGAATTCAGATTTCTGAATTGAAGATTCGCCATACGCTGTAAGTAGAGTGCTATTCCGGTATGAATTAAATAATTGTGTTGATTTGTGTAATGTAAGAAATGGAATTGTGGCGATAATAATCTATATTTTCATGTTGCTTTGATGCAAAACGATTAGGGAATATTATGGTATACGATTGGATATTTGCAAGTACGCAATTTGCGTTGGAAACGAAATGGAATTGTGGCGATAATGACTTATATTTGTATGTTATTTTGATTCTAAACGATTTGGCAATGCTATGGTTTGATTCATACAAGTATGTGGCTTATGTTGACAACCACATGTTGTGGAATTTTGATTGGGACTTATGCAAGCATATGATTCATATTGAAAATTACATGTTTGTGGTAGTTATTTACAACACCCATTTGGTAAATGCTAGTATAAGATTCATGTTGAACAACAACTATATGTTGTAATAGTTTATTTTGAAATTCATGCAAGTCTATGGTCTATTGTTATGACAACATGATGTAAAATTCTATGGTCATCTTTAGTGTAATTTGATTCACCTAAGTATTATGATTCATATGAAGGTTATGTTGAAATTGGCATCATAGTTCAAGTATAAAAATCATGATTTTGTGATAGTGACAAAAGCAAGCGTCGTTGTAAGCTTGTATTAATTTTATGAACATGTCTAAGCTATGTTTGTTATTATGCCTAGTTAAGAACATGTTTTCTAAGCTTATGTTGTTATCTTAATCATATGATAATATATTTTTGGCACATAAGTTACATTAGAAATTTACACTAGAATTGCATCCCCTTACAAGTTACATAGATTGGACAAAAACCCATGATTATATGAATAATAGGATTCATAATCAATTATGTTTATGCCATGACCATATAAGGATCATGTTCAATTATGATTATGCCATAATTATATGATTAGAGTGGTTCATGTTTAAGTACTATTTATGCCATGACTACATGTTTCGTTTACACCATGATTATGTGAATAGAATGATTCATGTTTAAGTATTGCTTATATTATATGTTGTTACAATTGCAAGTTCACATATGCCTATCTTATGATAATTAGATCGTATGTTGCAAGTTCATGCGTTCACACTCCACTTTTTATGTCACCTTATAAACACCATGTTATAGCCTCCCCTTTCATATGGCTAAATTGGGTTTAATTATTAAACCCAACACACCTTACATTGGAACGAACGAATAAAACGGGGGAAATGACGTTTGGGTTAAAAATATAGAACATATGTGTTGGCTTGTTTGACGCACGCCAATAACTTTGAAAAACAATTAAGTGGCATAAATAAATATTAACCAATAAAGATGAATTTGAATAATGGGACGCAAATATTTACATATAAAAAGAAGAAAGACAAAATATGTAAATGTAGAAAATACGATGTGTTTAACCCGAGGTTGGATTGAGTTGTGATGTAAACCTGCCCGGAACCGCCCGGCTGTCCAGTAGTCACAACAATACCTATCCAATGTGGGTGGTTAAACATGGAGCCCAATAAGAACCCGAGGTTAGACTGAGTTGTGGCGTAAGACTGCCCGGACCCAACCGGCAACAGGCATCCACAACAATACCTGTCTAGTGTGAGAGGTCAAGGCTTTAATAAGACAATTAAGGCTGAGTCAGGATTGATAGGATTAAGTAAATTATATTAATACTTAATCAAGATGGAACATGCTAAACTAAACAGACTGATTGGGGGTTAGGTTTATAACACACTTAACCAACTTAGCATGTTGGCTAGAAATAGAAAAACCTAGTAGCGGGGGACCCTTTTCAGCAGTAACCCTATAAGGTATCATGATACCCTGAAACTAGGCAGGGTGGGGCACGATTACTGGGCTGACTGTAAGAGGTCAAATCGACGGCGGTGGTGCAGCAGTGTAGGTTCTAACGGGGTGCGGGCGTGCACACACTCCGTCGCAGAATAATAAGGCACTGGGCACCAATAGCATACCTGTGCATTCTAGGATTGTGTCGGGCCGCCACCATGGGACTTGATACACCCCATGGTGGGACCAGCATAGGTAACTACAACATCGGGGGGCCATAAGACACATGTAACTATGCGAGTAGGAGCCGATCATCATAAAATGGATCACTTCACCCTGATTATGGGGTGCCTGTTGGGAACTAGTTTATATGGGTATAGAGATTAGTATGGGGTACGATAGTATATTCGACCCTAGACAACTTAACTAAGTTTATGGTGCTTTCCCATTTCTAGTTTATACTTATCATACCCAGTTCTTTATTCATAGACTGAATAGTCCTAGACTTACTCAGGCTTTATGTCTGACTCTACTTTTCTTTCGTCTTCTTTTCTTTCGTTCCCCCCCAGGTCCCCAGGGAGGGAATACCTCAGCTTGACCAGCCTTCATATCCAGCTTGAAGAGAAAGAATGTATTGCTTGGATCTTTTCGTTTTGGACTATGGCTTTGGACAACAACTATGGGACTTTTGCAGTTTATTTATGTTTTCTTTATGCTTCTTTAAATAATGTAATCAAGACAGTTATGAAGATGTTATGTTTTTTTTGAAGTATTGTAAGACAATTATGGTATGGTTGGTGTAACACGTATTTTATTGAAATAAAAGTTGTTGTTTTCCGCTGTTCAAAAATATATGTTCTTATATCTGTCTTGTATATCCGTGACTTATACTTATAAACCTCCACCAAAATTAGGGCATTCCCTTTGAGAGTGACCCTAACGGAGGTGGGGTGTTTCACTTGGTATCAAAGCATAGGTTTACCAGATAAGATAAAAAGTTTTGAAAATTTATTTTCAAAAAAAAAAAAAGAAATTTAAAGAAGCATTTTTAAAAGAAAATTATTATTTTATTTTAAAAAAAAAGGCAAAGTCCCCCCAAACCATAGGTACTATCTCTTATCCTTCGTTTTGAACCTATCCTTTTTGTTTCAGCATGTCCGAAGAACTTAACTTGCCAGAGGGTGTACCAATACCTGGTTGGTTTAGGCGGTTCTTAGAAGCAAGGGCCACTCAGCCAGGTCCTACCGTTCCTCCTCCCCCAACTGCAGGAAATCATCCAGCTGCAGCAGCACCTCTTCCTCCACCTCCTCCACGGGGAAACACGTTTGCTAAGATATGTAAAGATTTTAAAACTATGGGAGGAAAGGATTTCCATGGAACTGAGTCCTTCGTGGCAGCTAGAAATTGGCTGAAAGAAACCGAGGACTTATTCATCATCTTTGAGGTAGAAGATAGGCAGAAAGTACAACTGGCAGTATGGTTGCTAAAAGATGAGGCTTCCTACTGGTGGGAAGTCACTAATGCAGAAAGACCAGTGGAAACATGGGAGGACTTTAGGGCAAGGTTTGAGGCTAAATTTCTCTTAGATGTGGAAAGGAGTTTGCAGTTGGAAAAATTCTTATTTCTTAAGCAAGGGAACAAGACAGTCAAAGAGTATGTTAATCAGTTCGATGAGCTGGCTAGGTTTGGGCTGGACCTAGTCAACACCCCGCACAAGAAGGCTCTCCGTTTTGTCAAAGGGTTGAATGAGCCATTACACAGTTTGGCCATGACCCATATACCCATGGGAGCTACGTATGAAAGGTTGGTACAGATGGCGTTGCTGAACGAAGAGGATAAGGGCAAGAAGGAGACAAAGGCAGAAAGCTCTCAAGGGAAGAAAGAGGGTTTGCAGCCTAAGAAGACAGACTTTAAGAAGGGCGGGAAAGGCAACAAAGAGAAGAGGAAGTGTAATTTCTGTGGCAAAGTGGGGCACTTAGTGAAAGATTACCGGAAAAAGAAGGCCAAGGAGAATGGTGGGTGCTTTTCTTGCGGTGAGACAGGCCACAGGGCTAAGGACTGCCCAAAGAAACGAGGACAGGGGCAGAGGGCTGGATCCACCTCAGGGGCACAAGTTCATGTGCTAGAAGCGCCACCTCTGCAACAACGAGGTATAAATACTTCTGTAGAAAGTGTAGTTTATCTTTATGATCACCCCGTTCGCACTTTATTTGATTCTGGCGCATCACACTCCTTTATCTCGTCTGCTTTAGTAGAATCTCTGCACCTAAAAACTAGTATGGTAGAGGACCCCTTAATTGTTTCAAATCCAATTGGGGGCCCAGCTCATTTGTCTATGATCTGTTTGGGATTGAAAATTTCTATTCTAAGCATAGAATTTAAATGTAGTGCCTTTGTTTTGGGCTTTTCGGGATATGGTTTGATTTTGGGCATGGATTGGCTTCCAGTAATGGGGCCATCCTTGATTGTGAGAAAAGGATTGTTAGGCTCCTAACCCAGTTCGGTAATACTTTGGAAATTTCTTGTAATCCCTCGTATGCGGTTATGCTTAGTTACCTTGAATCACTAGATGCCTCTGTTGAAAATTTGCAATCAGTTAGAGTGGTCCGGGAATATCCGGATGTCTTCGAAGAGGTGAAGGGCTTGCCTCCGAAGCGGGAGATAGACTTCCGCATATACCTTGTAGATAATGTAAAGCCCGTTGCATTGCCCGTTAGACACATGGCTCCACGGGAAAGGAAAGAGCTCAGTAAACAGATTAAAGAGCTTCTAGAAAAGGGGTTCATTAGGAGGAGCATTTCAGAATGGGGCGCTCCAGTGGTGTTCGCTACAAAGGCGGATGGTTCACTCCGTCTATGTGTTGACTATAGGGAGCTCAACAAGCTAACGAAAAAGAATAGGCACCCTCTCCCCAGAATTGACGATTTGTTTGATCAGCTTGTAGGAGCGTCTGTTTTCTCCCAACTCGATTTAGCGACCGGTTTTCATCAGCTAAGGGTGGCTGAAGATAGTATCGATAAAACGGCATTCAGAACCCCAGACGGCTTCTTTGAATGGCTTGTCATGCCTTTCGGCTTGACAAATGCACCTTCTTACTTCGTGGACCTGATGAGTAGGGTATTCAGAGATTTCCGCAATAAGTTCGTAGTGGTCTTCGTAGACGATATCCTTATCTTCTCAAAGAGTGAAGAGGAACATGCTCAACACTTAAGGGCAATCATGGAAACTCTGCGAGTCCATAAGATAAAAGCCAAATTCTCCAAATGCCACTTTTAGAGAGAAGAAGTGAGGTTCCTTGGGCACATAGTATCCAAACAAGGGTTAGCAGTGGACCCTGCTAAGGTAGTGGCGGTACAGGATTGGAAGACACCAAGGAATGCAACCGAGGTCCGAAGTTTTCTAGGACTAGCAGGTTTCTATCGAAAGTTCATAAAGGATTTTTCGAAAATCTCAGCTCCGCTCACGAAATTGACCAAGAAGAATCTAGCATTCAATTGGGACTTGGATTGCGAGTTTGCTTTCCAGCGACTAAAAAGGGCTCTTACAACAGCCCCAGTTTTGACGTTGCCAGATGGAAGCAAGATGTTCACTGTTTATACAGATGCATGTGGGACAGGGCTAGGCGCCGTCTTAATGCAAGAAGGAAAGGTAGTAGCTTATGGCGGGAGGCAGTTGAAAGTGCACGAAAAGAACTACCCGACCCACGATCTTGAGTTAGCTGCCATCGTCTTTGCACTCAAGTCTTGGCGACACTATCTCCTAGGTGAGAAGTTCGAACTTTACACTGACCATAAATCGTTGAAATATCTTTTCTCGCAGAAAGATCTTAACTTGAGGCAACAGAGATGGATGGAGTTTCTTGCCTCGTACGATTTCGAGATCTCCTACACTCCGGGCAAAGGCAACGTAGTGGCAGACGCGTTGAGCCAAAAGAAATTGACCCTAAGCCCGCTGTTTGTTGAAAGACAAAGCCTAGAGTTTACAGCCAGCTTCGACTTTAGGCCTTCCTCCGATTTTGTACCAGGCTTGCTAGCATCTCTCGAAGTGCGCTCGACTTTAGTGGACTCAATAGGGACAGCACAACGCGAAGACCCTCAGCTTGTGGAAACGATTGGTAGGCTAATTAGGGGTGAGACTTCAAGTCACCTCAACAGATACTCCATCGACGATAAGGGTTGGCTAAGGCGAGACGGAAGACTATGCGTCCCACAGACAAGGGATTTAGTAAAGAGGGTTCTCGAGGAAGCACATCACTCCAAGATGACGATACACCCAGGTGGAGATAAAATGTACAAGGACATAAAAAGAACTTTCTTCTGTAACGGCATGAAAAAAGACGTGGCATAATTCGTTTCTAAGTGTATGGTGTGCCAACAGGTTAAGGCGGAACAGAAAAAGCCTTGCGGTCTGCTACATCCTCTAGAGGTCCCGCAGTGGAAGTGGGATAGCATCTCAATGGACTTCATCGATGGGCTGCCTAGGTCTAGGAGAGGCAACACTAGCATTTGGGTAATAGTGGATAGGCTTACTAAAAGCGCCCACTTTTTACCTGTCAAAAGTAAAAGAACTGCCTCATCCCTAGCATCTCTTTACCTCAAGGAAATCGTTCGACTCCATGGAATACCATCCAGCATTGTTAGTGACCGAGACCCTATCTTCACCAGTGAGTTTTGGCGGAGTCTGCAAGAAGCAGTAGGAACGCAGTTATGCTTGAGCACAGCCTATCATCCCCAAACCGACGGCCAAACAGAAAGAGTGAACAGTGTTTTGGAGGACCTTTTAAGACTGTGCGTCCTTGACTTCGGAGGGACATGGGAAGACCATCTTCCTTTGGTGGAATTTGCCTACAATAACAGCTATCAAGCAACCATCGGGATGGCGCCCTTCGAAGCTTTATATGGAAGACCGTGCCGATCGCCCACTTGTTGGTGGGAGTCTACTGATAAACTCATACTTGGACCAGATATGATCCGAGAGACTTCAGAAAAAGTAGACTTAATACGAAGAAGGATGAAGACGGCCCAAGACAGACAAAAGTCCTACACCGACAAGAGGAGGACCGACCTTGAATTTGAGGTTGGAGACAGAGTTTTTCTTAAGGTATCTCCGCTAAGGAACGTTGTCCGTTTTGGAACCACAGGAAAGCTAGCACCAAGGTTCGTAGGGCCATTCCCTATCATCGAGAAAATTGGGAAAATGGCCTATAGATTAGAGCTACCCGAAAAGCTGGCCGGAGTTCACAACGTTTTTCATGTTTCACATCTCCGAAAATGTCTACATGAGTCTGCTGAAGTGGTAGAGCCAAATATCCTAGAAGAAGCTGAAGTGGAACGCAAAGAAACCGTGAGGAAAGTTCCAACCCGCATATTAGGAACAGAAGTGAAGAAGCTACGCAACCGCGAAGTCAAGCTCGTCAAAGTTCAGTGGAGCGACGCCGAAGGAGATGCAACTTGGGAGACTGAAGCTAGAATACGCGCTGCCTACCCTTTTCTTTTCGAGGGTACATCTTTATTCCTTCCTTTTCCTTAAGTTGCGCTTTTATCTATCTTTTTTTTAGGTATATCTCCTCGACCCTATCTTTTAGGTAGAAACTCTTTGGATGAAAACATGTAGTTGAAACATGTTATGGATGATGGTTGCAAGTGGTTGCAAGTGATTGCTAGTGGTTGCTCGTGGTTGCATATACACACACAATCTAGGTTTTAGTTCGGCTCAGTCACTTCATATTGCATATGCATATATGTTTGCATTCGTATATGGTTGAACTTTAATGTGTTGTCATATGGATGTTGCATTTATATGAATGATTGTGCACTCAGGTAGAATCATGAATAGGAGGATTTGCATACATAATGGATTCATAGCACTTACATAATTCGCATTAAGGAGGTCAACTGAATCAGTTGACCGCCTGATTTTGCATTAGATAAGTACATGTACACACACACTTCGCATATGATCATGAAGCATTAGAAGTCTTTTAAGGACAATGGATGCTCGTGTTTGATGAATGAGTAGATGGATGTTTGGATGTTAGGATATACATTCTTCCTAACTTGAAGATTTCGGGGACGAAATCCTTTTAAGTGGGGGAGAATGTAACACCCCGTGTATTCTATAACCATGAAATTCATAAATTAAAGTATAATTAATTTCAAATCAAAGAGTTAAGGGAAACGGGATACGCCATTGCGTTCGTCTCGGAAAAATACGCGAAATAGAGTCCGAGTTTTCGAAAATCGGAGTCCGTATGACCAAGATATGGCCTCCGGAAGTTTAAGAATTAGGTTTAAATTCGAACAGACGAAAACAGCTCAGAAAAACTAATTCAAAATTCAAAATCGGGCCCAATTGGCCAAGGCAGGAAAATTCCTGCCCAAAGCACCCAGGTCGACTTGGCAGTCGACCTGGGGCTAGCCAGGTCGACTGGGCAGTCGATCTGGGTAACCCGTGTCGACCTGGCCCCTAAGCCAGGTCGAACCCAGCCCACCCTGGCTGGCCAGGTCTGTGTTTGGTCGATTTTCTGAGCCTTTCCTTGTCACTAGGGCTAGGTGTCAGCTCCTGGTTGGTCTCTCCTTCAAACGGACGACTATTATTGAACCAAGCTTCATCGACGGTCTAAATCAACTCACAAACTCTATAAAAAGGACCTAAGGCTAACCCTAATTCACATAAACTAAAATGGAGATGAGACCGTCATGCTGCTGAGGAGAGACTGAAGAAAGACGTCAGAAATAGAGAGACAACTAGGAGATAATTCAAAGCTTAAAGCAACATCAAATCAATCAGAGCAACGCCTACAACAACAAAAATAGCGTCTCCAAATTCAGAATTCAGATTTCTGAATTGAAGATTCGCCATACGCTGTAAGTAGAGTGCTATTCCGGTATGAATTAAATAATTGTGTTGATTTGTGTAATGTAAGAAATGGAATTGTGGCGATAATAATCTATATTTGCATGTTGCTTTGATGCAAAACGATTAGGGAATATTATGGTATACGATTGGATATTTGCAAGTACGCAATTTGCGTTGGAAACGAAATGGAATTGTGGCGATAATGACTTATATTTGTATGTTATTTTGATTCTAAACGATTTGGCAATGCTATGGTTTGATTCATACAAGTATGTGGCTTATGTTGACAACCACATGTTGTGGAATTTTGATTGGGACTTATGCAAGCATATGATTCATATTGAAAATTACATGTTTGTGGTAGTTATTTACAACACCCATTTGGTATATGCTAGTATAAGATTCATGTTGAACAACAACTATATGTTGTAATAGTTTATTTTGAAATTCATGCAAGTCTATGGTCTATTGTTATGACAACATGATGTAAAATTCTATGGTCATCTTTAGTGTAATTTGATTCACCTAAGTATTATGATTCATATGAAGGTTATGTTGAAATTGGCATCATAGTTCAAGTATAAAAATCATGATTTTGTGATAGTGACAAAAGCAAGCGTCGTTGTAAGCTTGTATTAATTTTATGAACATGTCTAAGCTATGTTTGTTATTATGCCTAGTTAAGAACATGTTTTCTAAGCTTATGTTGTTATCTTAATCATATGATAATATATTTTTGGCACATAAGTTACATTAGAAATTTACACTAGAATTGCATCCCCTTACAAGTTACATAGATTGGACAAAAACCCATGATTATATGAATAATAGGATTCATAATCAATTATGTTTATGCCATGACCATATAAGGATCATGTTCAATTATGATTATGCCATAATTATATGATTAGAGTGGTTCATGTTTAAGTACTATTTATGCCATGACTACATGTTTCGTTTACACCATGATTATGTGAATAGAATGATTCATGTTTAAGTATTGCTTATATTATATGTTGTTACAATTGCAAGTTCACATATGCCTATCTTATGATAATTAGATCGTATGTTGCAAGTTCATGCGTTCACACTCCCCTTTTTATGTCACCTTATAAACACCATGTTATAGCCTCCCCTTTCATATGGCTAAATTGGGTTTAATTATTAAACCCAACACACCTTCATTGGAACGAACGAATAAAACGGGGGAAATGACGTTTGGGTTAAAAATATAGAACATATGTGTTGGCTTGTTTGAAGCACGCCAATAACTTTGAAAAACAATTAAGTGGCATAAATAAATATTAACCAATAAAGATGAATTTGAATAATGGGACGCAAATATTTACATATAAAAAGAAGAAAGACAAAATATGTAAATGTAGAAAATACGATGTGTTTAACCCGAGGTTGGATTGAGTTGTGATGTAAACCTGTCCGGAACCGCCCGGCTGTCCAGTAGTCACAACAATACCTATCCAATGTGGGTGGTTAAACATGGAGCCCAATAAGAACCCGAGGTTAGACTGAGTTGTGGCGTAAGACTGCCCGGACCCAACCGGCAACAGGCAGCCACAACAATACCTGTCTAGTGTGAGAGGTCAAGGCTTTAATAAGACAATTAAGGCTGAGTCAGGATTGATAGGATTAAGTAAATTATATTAATACTTAATCAAGATGGAACATGCTAAACTAAACAGACTGATTGGGGGTTAGGTTTATAACACACTTAACCAACTTAGCATGTTGGCTAGAAATAGAAAAACCTAGTAGCGGGGGACCCTTTTCAGCAGTAACCCTATAAGGTATCATGATACCCTGAAACTAGGCAGGGTGGGGCACGATTACTGGGCTGACTGTAAGAGGTCAAATCGACGGCGGTGGTGCAGCAGTGTAGGTTCTAACGGGGTGCGGGCATGCACACACTCCGGTGCAGAAAAATAAGGCACTGGGCACCAGTAGCATACCTGTGCATTCTAGGATTGTGTCGGGCCGCCACCATGGGACTTGATACACCCCATGGTGGGACCAGCATAGGTAACTACAACATTGGGGGCCATAAGACACATGTAACTATGCGAGTAGGAGCCGATCATCATAAAATGGATCACTTCACCCTGATTATGGGGTGCCTGTTGGGAACTAGTTTATATGGGTATAGAGATTAGTATGGGGTACGATAGTATATTCGACCCTAGACAACTTAACTAAGTTTATGGTGCTTTCCCATTTCTAGTTTATACTTATCATACCCAGTTCTTTATTCATAGACTGAATAGTCCTAGACTTACTCAGGCTTTATGTCTGACTCTACTTTTCTTTTGTCTTCTTTTCTTTCGTTCCCCCCCAGGTCCACAGGGAGGGAATACCGCAGCTTGACCAGCCTTCATATCCAGCTTGAAGAGAAAGAATGTATTGCTTGGATCTTTTCGTTTTGGACTATGGCTTTGGACAACAACTATGGGACTTTTGCAGTTTATTTATGTTTTCTTTATGCTTCTTTAAATAATGTAATCAAGACAGTTATGAAGATGTTATGTTTTTTTTGAAGTATTGTAAGACAATTATGGTATGGTTGGTGTAACACGTATTTTATTGAAATAAAAGTTGTTGTTTTCCGCTGTTCAAAAATATGTGTTCTTATATCTGTCTTGTATATCCGTGACTTATACTCATAAACCTCCACCAAAATTAGGGCATTCCCTTTGAGAGTGACCCTAACGGAGGTGGGGTGTTTCAATTCTTATTTACATTAAAATGTAAACTTTTCTTCTTACATTAAAAATATAACATTTATTTTCTTTAATCTAATCTAATTTACAATAAAAATGTAAGATTTTTTTCTTATCTAATTTACATTAAAAATGTAAATTTCCTTTCTACATTGAAAATGTAATTATCTATTCATTTTAAATTACCTTAATAAAAATGTAAATTTTCATTCACTTTAAATTACATTAATAAAAATGTAAGTTATTACATTTCCTTTCTTTTTACATTAATAAAAATGTAAGTGATTATTCTACTTTGTTTACCTTAATAAAAATATAAGTTTCATTCTACTTTAATCACATTAATAAAAATGTAAATTCCTGTTACCGTACAAAATCATATCTTTAGTTACGTTTAGAAATGTAATTTCATTACAACGGTAAAATCTTATCATTTTCCACCAATAACAACTTTTCTTTTCCCATTTTCAATAAAAAGTTAAATTTTTACATACCGTTCACTAATCTTTTTATTTACATAAGGGGGTGTAAATCAAGTTGTTATCAAATTCTATTCTTTTTTATTCATATAAGTAAATGTGAATAAAGTTCCATCGCTAAATTGGTTTATTTTATCTCTACAAAAGGAATGTAAATAAAATGTCATCTCATATTTTGTTCTTTTTATTCCTTTTTACATGAGAGAATGTAAGTAAAGATCATCAAGTTGTGTCCCTTTTCATTTACAAAAGTAAATGTAAATAAGGTTTCATCGCTAAATTGTTCATTTTATAGAAATATATAAATAAAGTTTCATCGCTAAATTGTTCATTTTATAGAAAATATAAATAAAGTTTCATCGCTAAATTGTTCATTTTATTAAAAATATAAATAAAGTTTCATCGCTAAATTGTTCATTTTATAGAAAATATAAATAAAGTTTCATCGCTAAATTGTTCATTTTATTGAAAACATAAATAAAGTTTCATCGCTAAATTGTTCATTTTATTAACATATGAAATGTAAATAAACGTTCACTATAAATATTGTAATGTCCCGTATTTTTCTAACCATTATTTGAAATATTCTATTTATTTAAAATATTGATTTAAGTTTACATAATCGAATTTGGCCATTTTAAATTGAATATTTGAATTATATTAATAATATAATAATATTTTACTTTCAGGATATTGGGAAAGTGTTGAATCTGCTGTATAATGTGAATGAGCAAATTAAAGTGGGTTAAATATTGTATATATTGAATTATATAAATATATTCGTTATTAAAACAATGTCAGAACTTTTAATTTGTAATTATATTAAAAACGAACTAGAAATGGCACGGTAGTTCATAAATTTCGTTCTGAACTTCAACTGAGTATACAGAATTCGTTTTAAGTCGAAATTCTGGGAAACCAGAAACGTTGGAATCGATTTGATTATATTTTTCATATGAAAGAGAAAAATCGATATTTCGTGTTATAATTTGTTAGTTATGTCCAGTTGAAATTTTAAAATAATTGCTATGGATTTCGTTAATAAAACGATAACGTTTATTTAATAAATTAAATAAGGATTATATATATATATATTTTCTTGATATCGTTTAACCAAAATTTTGAATGACGGGTTTGAAATCCATCTCAGCCTTAATTGTAGTCATGTGATATTTCGTTTGGATTGGATATATTCGACAATATCAATTTATTTTTATTTATCCAACTATTTTGAAATTTAATCTATCTTGTATTGGTTTTATAAAACTCAACTTAACCCTTGACTTACCCTTAAAACCAAGATCTCAATCTCATATTAAAGCATAATCAATTGGGTAAGACAATTCAATTCAATTGTTCACAAACAAGCATGTATTATTTGTAAGAAAGAATACAACTCAAATTTTCATAAGGACAGTAATCAAATAGACAAAGGAAACTAATATATGAATATATATATATATATATATATGTATATATATATATATATATATATATATATATATTCTACATCAAACCCAGCCTTTCTTGCATAACCAAATAAACAAATGTTCATACAGACAATATCATAATCGAATATATGAAAAACTAAACAAAGCTGTGGAATGCAAATTTCTGAAATGACTAAACTATATCATAGCCTGAACATAATCTATAGGGATGAACACAGCTAAGCATCCAAATCTTGCATCACAACCATACTGAAGCACCATTGAGTCTTCATTTATCACCAGTACAAATCAGTATCTAAAATAAACAAAAAGAAAAAGAGAGATATAAGAAATAGCTTAAAACAGCAAATCGAATAGCTAAAAATCAGTGAACAAATATATGAACAGTTAAGAGCATAGCTAGAAATAGCTATGTATTTTGAAAGCTAAGGATGTATAACGCACAGAAAAGGAAAGAGGAGAAAAATAAATGACTCACAGTATGAAACAGACAATACAATATGAGTTGACAATACAATTCAATAGTTGTGTATATAGTACAAACAGGCCATGTACAATACAAATAAACAACTTATAGTCTTGCCTACTATATTGGAACAGTTCAGTTCTGTGTATATCTGAGCAAGATTTTGCACATGGAAATCTAATTCAAATCGGTACCAATTCCTTGTTAAGTATTAAACATCCATCAGTGTCCCCGTTACTAGTACCAACAGATCGATATCACAACAAAAAGAAAAGGGGAAAAACAGATATGTGTATATCTTAAGCAAATCAAATAGTTTATATATATATTCACATATACAGTGAATCCACTATGGATACATCACAGGACGATTGTTATATATATAAATGGGACAGAAAATCTATAAATACAGTGCAATATCTCCGAATTTGAAATGAAAATTCACTGGCAATTCGAGCTATATTTTTAAAACCAAATATCGGGTATAATATCGTGCCCATCACCAGTACGAAAATCTACAAATGGGAAGAGGAAAAGATGGCCTAAGCATAGCCGAGCTTACCTAGGATGGACGTTGATAGACACTAATCTTATCTAGACAAATTCCACTATAAATACACCTATCGTGCTTTGTATTTCATCAACCCCACAACGATTTGAAAAGAAAATAGAAAAGAAATCAAAACAAGATTTTACAACAAAATAGAAATCAGTTAAAAACACTTAGCTCTACTCAGTGATTCACGCACGGCCTTTCGACTTGTTCTCTGTTGACAGTGGTCCAAAACTGAAGGCTAAAGGATCGAAGAATCTTCAGGCGGAAGGCTCATGGGCGAATTGAAGGAGATCGGAAGGCTCAGGGATGATCGACATAGTTGTTGGTTGGTGGATAGGTGCGGTTCTTAAAACGATAAAGGAGGAGGAGTTGTAGGGTTTTGTTTTTCCCAAATTTTTGTGGCGGCGGAATAATGAAGAAGGGAAAGTGGAGCCGATGGTTAAGTAAAGAGAAATGGGTGCGGGCCTGTTCGAGTGGGCTGAACAAAGTTATGGTATGGCCCAAATTTATTTTAATACACTAAGTTTGGTTTAAATTAAAACTTAAATAAGGTTCCTTAGTAAATTTACTTAAGGTATTTCTAATTAACGAAAATTAAAGCTAATTAATGAAATTTAAAACCTTCTCATACTGTCCCTTAGTTACTCAAGTTGACCGTGTGAAACTTTATTAGTCATTTATAATTAAGTTATTAATTAAAAGTGATTAAGGATTATTATTTTAACTAAATTATTTAAACCTTAAATGAAACTAATTATTTAAAACATAGTGAGTTAAGTATGAGTTAGGGTTTACAAAATGGAATTAGTTTATTTAATCTAGTTAAGGGTTTAGTGAATTTAATTTAAATCATTAATGTTCAAACATGGGCAGAATCAGGAAAATCAACTTGTGTTGCAATCATGGCAACAAGGAGAACTGCATGGTACAATTCTAGACGGAGCTGGAGATAGTGAGAATTATAGTTAAATTAAACAACTGTTAACGGTAACCAAACCAGTCCAGAAATAGATGGAATCAGATCAAGGTGAGTTAAACTCACTCAGTTACTTCCCACTTATATTTTATAAGATGGGTTTTTATTTTTGGGTGCTATAGCTGCTAATGATTGACTGGTTGGTGATATCTATTTTGAACTGGTGAAATTAAACGTCGTTTAATTTCAATGAAATCCAAATCGTTATTTTTAACGAATGGTTCCAATTGAGGTAGGTTACCTTATTGGTCACGTTTATTAAATAAACGTGTTGCTTTGATTAATTATTGTGGTTGACATTGAATTATCGTTATAAACTGTTATTAGGCCATTATTGAATTGTTTTGATTTGATGGTTGAATATTGACCTGAAATTCACCATTTGTTTGGTTTAAACCAATGGGTATTATTGGTTGAGTAATTGGCCGTACATGGCCTGTGAATTCACCGTTCTATAAATATCAACCTACTGTCAGGTAAATCGACGAGTTAAAGTTACAAAATTTATTTTATAACTGAGAATAGATTTTTAAATCTATTATATTGAATTAAAGCTTGTAAAAAGCAAATAAATATTTATTAATTGAGTTATAATTGGATTTTAAATGATTTTATAAAGGAAAGTGATAAATAAAGGGTTATATAGAACCATGTTTTATAAACGAAATTATAAAAAGAATTGAGGTGTAAAGGATTAATAAATGTTGCTTAATAAGATTTATGGAATAAGACTTTAAGAGAAAGGCTTAAAGGTGATGTGGTAAGCAATAGGAATTTAACAAAAATCCAAGTGATAAGAAGTATCGTTTAGAAAGGTAAAAGAGAAACATGATGGTCCATAAAATAATTTTCTTAATAGATGGATTAAGAATTTATGGTTATACTCGAGTTGGAAGATTCAAAAGATAATAAGTTTTATCAATAAAATAGCTAAGGGAAGTGTATTTGAGATTAGAATTAATATCTGTTTGAGTTACAACTGATGTTATCTGAAGATAAGACCGTGGTTGATCAAGGTCTGAGAGGTAAATAAATACCCCAACTTGAACAACTTCGGGATTATCTGAGGATGATATTAGGGCGTAATGGGAAAGTTAAAATGGTATTTCCGAGATTAAAGGAAATTGAGAAAGTAAAGTTTTGAGAATAAATTATACTAGGAGAATAATAGTTGGTTATTTTCAAGTGAGAAAATAAAGGAGATTTCAAAATGTTGTTTCATTTGAATTAAGATGAGTCGTTTTCCAAATATGGTTAATTAGAAATAAAATAAGTAAATAGGTTTGAAACGATAGCCGAATAAAGAATTGAGTATGATTATTGAATATCTTCTTAGATATGAAAGTGATGACCATACGTCAAATATGTTATATTTGAAATATTGAAACGGTAAAGAATTTAAGATTAATTATCGTTAATCATTTTTAATTAAAAGGGCCAAGTGGCGTCGAATACCCAACCAGTGAACCCATTGGATTGTCATGATTGGAACACCGATTATTTTGATAGTTAAATCACCGACTATCAAACCTGACCAATACGATTGCTGGTACGGAAAGATCGGGATCGAATTTATATTCGAAAACCATTCCGACCAACAAATACGTGATGATATCAAGAGATGAGCGAGATGGAGCATTGAAGACCTTGGATCTTCATAAACAGAAGAACCGCTAAGAATCTTTGGGATTGCAACTAGAGATAAACTGTGGTTCTGTCGTCGTTGAGATCTACGGGTTGCAGGGACTACTCGCTACTGATCTATAAGGTGATTCCTGGGATGCAGTTGGAGGGTGCCTTCGGTTCATCCTGTTCCTGGATGACTTGTATGGTCGGCTGTCTGACAGAGTATTTCCAAAAGAGATTACGTACGTTGATTTCTTCAAACGTACCATAGTTGATGGCGGAGAAACGGTTTTCTCTAGCCAAATAACTAAATTATTTTTGTGGACGTCAATTAGTGATATCCAGAGGATCTGACGATGTGGCATTCAAAATGAATGGTGGCCAGATGTTCGAAAAGAAATTCTAGCCTCAAGCCTCATCAACCGGGAGATGACAAAAATCGGGCAGCCAGCATGGCTATGTGGATCGCTCCCATTAGGGTGTATGATCACCTATCTAGAGGAATTTCATTTGTTTCTTTAATCTATATTCGATACTGTCCCTTTTCAGGAGGCGGTTGCTGTTCCTAACCATCGGTGATATACATTTGATACACTCAAGCGAAATAAGTGGTCGGTCATGTGTGGGCCGGGTTGCAAGACGTTCTTGTTGAACCCAGTGTATTCGTCTCTAGCGATACACGAGCGGCATGTGGTCCCATACCTTGTCAGAGTTGGAATCAATCTCCAATAAGCGGCCGCGATTTTGATTGTATACTATGTATTTAGAGCGTAAGATGCAAGCGTTCTACTATTTTGTTATTTACTTGTATTTAGACATTATTAGAATATAAAAAAGATATTGGTTTCAAAACTGTTTTGGGTTATCGTAAGGTAAAAACCGTCCGTGTTTATGTGTGGATTCGGTCTTACGATTATCCTTTTTTTTTGAAAAGATTTCGAACTTTAAAATCATGATTGGATGATTTACCCTTAATACTGTGCGAGTTTATCTCACTCTGGTTCACCAGACTGTCCCAGTATTTTGTAAATGCTCTGGTTAGCCCGGGTTTGCAGGTTCAGGTTATTGAACACTACGAAAGGCGAGCTGGAGAAGTCCAGACATATTTAGTGTTATTCCGCTGTGTGTACAAGGGCAGATTATTATAACTGTCCAGTATGCTCTGATATTGTAAGTTTTATTTAAAGCTCTCAGTAAAGGTTTATTTCTATATTATATTTTGTTCTGCTGCGATGTGAGATTCTGTGTTGTGTTCTTCTTCTTCTTCTATTCTTATATTTCTTTCTTTCTTATCTCACCCTCTAATTTCTTTCATTAACAATCCGGTGTTCTCGGTGTTTGAAAGATTGGCATGAGATATAGTAAAGGTATTTATGTCGATTTTCTGGACCAAAAAACCCGAGGTCATTACAGGTGGTATCAGAGCAATTGGTTTAGTGATAACCTTGGCTCTGTGGCGTAACTCGATAGAGATGGGGTTAGTAACACCCTAGATTGAGTTTGAGTATATATGTACGAGAGCGTATTTGTAAACTTTATATACAAATGTTTTGTATTGTGTTGTTTGATCGGTTCAAGTGTTGAAAAGCGTTGAACTGGTAATGAACACGATATTGTTATATAAAAAGGGTAAATGAAATAATTTTACCTAAAATTTATTTTTGTATTGAAAAGAAATAATTTTCTCAAATTATTTAGATATGGTGTGTTGAATGATTTGAATAGAATTCAAAATTTGGTTAAAATTTTGAATTTTGACCTTAACTGGGTTAAGTGGGATCAAATTAATAATTATAAAATGATAATGAGGTTAAATTAAGAAATGATGTTGGAATTAAATAAATTTGAATTGAAATTGGGAATTTAATGAACTATAATTAAATAGAAATCGATCGAATATTGATCGGTTGATGTTCAAATAGGTTGAATTCAATTAAACAGTAATATTAAATGTGAATTTAATTGATTCGATTTAGTTTGTTGTGCCTTGGCCGTTGATTGATTGTTGTCTGTTTGTTGGATTGGTTGAATAAAAATCATAATGGTTGATGAGTATAAACTGAGAGCCAGAAGAAAATAAATGAAGTGTTATTTAAATATTCCATGATGAATCGAGTTAAGTACAGGGGCCAGAGGACTATGAAGATTAAGTTGATCATGTAGATTACATGCAAATGGGGTAGTGGACTCAATCGCGCTCGAAAAAGGCACGCTTACGCGAAAATATAAATTTTGGGTTCCACCGTGTAGGTCGATATTACGTGTTTCTGCAGTATAGCAGAAGTCCCTGCGTGTAGGGAAAAGTCTACTAAAAATTTTCTGAGAATTTAATGTGTTAAAATATTTTCGATATTTTTGAAAATTTTGTTTTATCAAAATAATTGGTTTTTCTTTGGAATAAAATATATTTTTAAAGTTAATAGGATTTAACACATTTTTTCTTACCTTAGCAATTTCGAGGACGAAATTATTTTAGGGGGGAAGAATGTAATGTCCCGTATTTTTCTGACCATTATTTGAAATATTCTATTTATTTAAAATATTGATTTGAGTTTATATAATCGAATTTGGCCATTTTAAATTGAATATTTGAATTATATTAATAATATAATAATATTTTATTTTCGGGATATTGGGAAAGTGATGAATCTGCTGTATAATGTGAATGAGCAAATTAAAGTGGGTTAAATATTGTTTATATTGAATTATATAAATATATTCGTTATTAAAACAACGTCGGAACGTTTAATTTTTACTTATAATAAAAACAAACCAGAAATGGCGCGGTAGTTCGTAAATTTCGTTCTGAACTTCAACTGAGTATACAAAATTCGTTTTAAGTCGAAATTCTAGGAAACCAGAAACGTTGGAATTGATTTGATTATATTTTTCATATGAACGAGAAAAACTGATATTTCGTGTTATAATTTGTTAGTTTTGTCCAGTTGAAATTTTAAAATAGTCGCTATGGATTTCGTTAATAAAACGATAACTTTTATTTAATAAATTAAATAAGGATTATATATATATATGTATTCTTGATATCGTTTAACCAAAATTTTGAATGACGGGTTTGAAATCCATCTCAGCCTCAATTGTAGTCATGTGATATTTTGTTTGGATTGGATATATTCGACAATATCAATTTATTTTTATTTATCCAACTATTTTGAAATTTAATCTATCTTGTATTGGTATTATAAAACTCAACTTAACCCTTGACTTACCCTTAAAACCAAGATCTCAATCTCTTATTAAAGCATAATCAATTGGGCAAGATAATTCAATTCGAATTGTTCACAAACAAGCATGTATTATTTGTAAGAAAGAATTCAACTCAAATTTTCATAAGGACAGTAATCAAATAGACAAAGGAAACTAATATTTGAATATATATATATATATATGTATATATATATATTCTACATCAAACCCAGCCTTTCTTACATAACCAAATAAACAAATGTTCATACAGACAATATCATAATCGAATACATGAAAAACTAAACAAAGCTGTGGAATGCAAATTTCTGAAATGACTAAACTATATCATAGCCTGAACATAATCTATAGGGATGAACACAGCTAAGCATCCAAATCTTGCATCACAACCATACTGAAGCACCATTGATTCTTCATCTATCACCAGTACAAATCAGTATCTAAAATAAACAAAAAGAAAAAGAGAGATATAAGAAATAACTCAAAACAGCAAATCGAATAGCTAAAAATCAGTGAACAAATATATGAACAGTTAAGAGCATAGCTAGAAACAGCTATGTATTTTGATAGCTAAGGATGTATAACACACATAAAAGGAAAGAGGAGAAAAATAAATGACTCACAGTATGAAACATACAATAAAATATGAGTGGACAATACAATTCAATAGTTGCGTATATAGTACAAATATGCCATGTACAATACAAATAAACAACTTATAGTCTTGCCTACTATATAGGAACAGTTCAGTTCTGTGTATATCTGAGCAAGATTTTGCACATGGAAATCTAATTCAAATCGGTACCAATTCCTTGTTAAGTATCAAACATCCATCAGTGTCCCCGTTACTAGTACAAACAGATCGATATCACAGCAAAAAGAAAAGGGAAAAAACAGATATGTGTATATCTTAAGCAAATCAAACAGTTTATATATATATATATATATATATATATATATACATATATATATATATACATATACATATATATATATATATATTCACATATACAGTGAATTTATATATATATTCACATATACAGTGAATCCACTACGGATACATCACAGGACGATTGTTATATATATAAATGGGACAGAAAATCTATAAATACAGTGCAATATCTCCGAATTTGAAATGACAATTCACTGGCAATTCGAGCTGTATTTTTAAAATCAAATCTCGGGTATAATATCGTGCCCATCACCAGTACGAAAATCTACAAATGGGAAGAGGTAAAGATGGCCTAAGCATAGCCGAGCTTACCTAGGATGGACGTTGATAGACACTAATCTTATCTAGACAAATTCCACTATAAATACACCTATCGTGCTTTGTATTTCATCAACCCCACAACGATTTGAAAAGAAAATAGAAAAGAAATCAAAACAAGATTTTACAACAAAATAGAAATCAGTTAAAAACACTTAGCTCTGCTCAGTGATTCACACACGGCCTTTCGACTTGTTTTCTGTTGACAGTGGTCCAAAACCGAAGGCTAAAGGATCGAAGAATCTTTAGGCGGAAGGTTCGTGGGCGAATTGAAGGAGATCGGAAGGCTCAGGGCTGATCGACATAGTTGTTGGTTGGTGGATAGGTGCGGTTCTCAGAACGATAAACGAGGAGGAGTTGTAGGGTTTTGTTTTTCCCAAATTTTTGTGGCGGCGGAATAATGAAGAAGGGAAAGAGGAGCCGATGGTTAAGTAAAGAGAAATGGGTGCGGGCCTGTTCGAGTGGGCTGAACAAAGTTATGGTATGGCCCAAATTTATTTTAATACACTAAGTTTGGTTTAAATTAAAACTTAAATAAGGTTCCTTAGTAAATTTACTTAAGGTATTTCTAATTAACGAAAATTAAAGCTAATTAATGAAATTTAAAACCTTCTCATACTGTCCCTTAGTTAGTCAAGTTGATCGTGTGAAACTTTATTAGTCATTTATAATTAAGTTATTAATTAAAAGTGATTAAGGTTTATTATTTTAACTAAATTATTTAAACCTTAAATGAAACTAATTATTTAAAACATAGTGAGTTAAGTATGAGTTAGGGTTTACAAAATGGAATTAGTTTATTTAATCTAGTTAAGGGTTTAGTGAATTCAATTTAAATCATTAATGTTCAAACATGGGCAGAATCGGGCAAATCAACTTGTGTTACAATCATCGCAACAAGAAGAACTGTATGTTACAAATCTAGACGGAACTGGAGACAATGAGAATTACAGTTAAATTAAACAACTGTTAACTGTAACCCAACCAGTCCAGAAATAGATGGAATCAGATCAAGGTGAGTTAAACTCACTCAGTTACTTCCCACTTATATTTTATAAGTTGGGTTTTTATTTTTGGGTGCTATAGCTGCTAATGATTGACTGGTTGGTGATATCAATTTTGAACTGGTGAAATTAAACGTCGTTTAATTTCAATGAAACCCAAATTGTTATTTTTAACGATTGGTTCCAATTGAGGTAAGTTACCTTATTGGTCACGTTTATAAAATAAACGTGTTGCTTTGATTAATTGTTGTGGTTGACATTGAATTGTCGTTATAAACTGTTATTAGGCCATTATTGAATTGTTTTGATTTGATGGTTGAATATTGACCTGAAATTCACCATTTGTTTGGTTTAAACCAATGGGTATTATTGGTTGAGTAATTGGCAGTACATGGCCTATGAATTCACCGTTTTATAAATATCAACCTACTGTTAGGTAAATTGACGAGTTAAAGTTACAAAATTTATTTTATAACTAAGAATAGATTTTTAAATCTATTATATTGAATTAAAGCTTGTAAAAAGCAAATAAATATTTATTAATTGAGTTATAATTGGATTTTAAATGATTTTATAAAGGAAAGTGATAAATAAAGGGTTATATAGAACCATGTTTTATAAACGAAATTATAAAAAGAATTGAGGTGTAAAGGATTAATAAATGTTGCTTAATAAGATTTATGGAATAAGACTTTAAGAGAAAGGCTTAAAGGTGATGTGGTAAGCAATAGGAATTTAACAAAAATCCAAGTGATAAGAAGTATCGTTTAGAAAGGTAAAAGAGAAACATGATGGTTTATAAAATAATTTTCTTAATCGATGGATTAAGAATTTATGGTTATACTCGAGTTGGAAGATTCAAAATATAATAAGTTTTATCAATAAAATAGCTAAGGGAAGTGTATTTTAGATTAGAATTAATATCTATTTGAGTTACTGTAACACCCCGAAAATTCTATAACTGTGTAGTTAACAAATTAAAGTATAATTAATTTCAAATCAAAGAACTAAGGGAAACGGGATACGCCATTGCGTTCGTCTCGGAAAAATACGCGAAATAGAGTCCGAGTTTTCGAAAAACGGATATCATATGAAGAAGTTATGGACGAACGAAGTTGGGCGAAAAACCGGAAAACAGGGTCAGAATGCACTGGCGCACTTGGGAAGTGCGCCAGAACAAAAATGCACTGGCGCACTTGTGAAGTGCGCCAGTACATTTTTGACCTGGCGCACCTGCCAAGTGCGCCCAGGTCAAAAATGACCTACTGGCCAGGTCTGGTCTAGCCCTGGCTGGCCAGGTCGGTGTGTGGTCGAATTTCTGTGGTCTGCTTTGTCATTAGGGCTAGGTGGCGAGTTTTTATTGGTCTCTCTTCCTAATGAATGGCTACGATCTAACCTAGCAACATCAATGGTCCTAATCAATTCCTAACCTCTATATAAACAACCCTAGACTAAACCCTAATCTATTCATTCAAAATAAGACTATAGCCGCCATGTTGCTGAGGAACGACAAAGAGTAGCCGCCGACTAGAGAGAGAGTTAGGAAGAAAGTTCTAAAGCCTAAAGCAATTCAAGCAACCTAAAGCTAATCAATTCAACAAAGGAATCGTGTCTCTTAATTGAGAATTCGCCGCAACCATTGTAAGTAGAGTATTACTTTGGTATAATAAACAACTGTGTTGATGTGTATGCTTGAATTGTGGCAATGGAAGTAATTCATGTTTGTGCAAAATTATGTTATTCATTATAAAGAACTACATGCGGTAGTTCTATGCAAATATACGTTTGGAATATTGCGCAAATTATGTAATCTATGTTGAAGCTACATGTATGTAGTTGAGTGAAATTTATGCAAGTATGGGGCTTTGTTATTATGTCGTCATGATGTATACTTTGTGCATAAATCGTTTTGCAAGCAATTGAGACAAGTTTGGTTGTTATAGTTCATATGAAACTATGTTGGAATTTTGACACCATAATCCATGTATTAAGTCATGCTTATGAATATGGCTAGGCTATGAATGATATTTGGCATAATTGAAATCTATGATTAAGTCTATCTTGTTTAAAAGAATTATATGATGACATATGTGAGACATGGCTAGGTTAGACTCAAAAATCCCTTTTTTGCAAGTTTTAAAGCAAACACCATGTTTAGGAATATTTATGCATAAGTATGTTTATACCATCGTTATGTGATTAGACTTAAACCATGATTAAGTTGAACTATGCTTTTGTGTTAGTAACAAAGTATCCCCTTTGTAAACATGTAGAAACCTTATGAACATGACTTGTTTATGTTTCTGCCGTGTTTATGCTAAAAGTATTTATGCCATGCTTATGTTTGACATTATGCTATGCTTATGCTAGGAATATTTATGACATGCTTATGTTTGACATTATGCTATGCTTATGCTAGAAATATTTATGACATGCTTATGTTTGATATTATGCCTAAATAAGAATATAGGCTCATGTTGTAGTTAAACCTATGCAAGTTCACATGCTTTGATTCATGTCACCTATGTTACCACTATGCAAGTACACCAATTTCTATTTTGTATTTCCAACGTCGTATTGCAAGTTCATGCGCTCACCTTCCCCTCTTTGTGTATACGCCATAAGCCTCCCCTTTCGCATGGCTAAATTGGGCTTTAAAAGGCTAAGCCCAATATATATGAACGGACGTGTAAAACGGGGGAAAATAACGTTGGGTTAAAATGAATTAATGAATGAAAATATAAAATAGAAGGGCCCAAATTCAAGTATGGGTTGGGCCCGTGATTGGTGTAATCTTTACACCATTAACTTAATAATGGGCCGCAAATATTTACATATAAATAAAGAAGAATGACAAAATATGTAAATGTAGAACATACGATGTGTTTAACCCGAGGTTGGATTGAGTTGTGATGTAAACCTGCCCGGAACCGCCCGGCTGTCCAGTAGTCACAACAATACCTATCCAATGTGGGAGGTTAAACATGGAGCCCAGCAAGGACCCGAGGTTAGACTGAGTTGTGGCGTAAGACTGCCCGGAACCAACCGGCAACAGGCAGCCACAACAATACCTGTCTAATGTGAGAGGTCAGGGCCTTAATAAGAAAATTAAGGCTGAGTCAGGATTGTTAGGATTAAGTGAACTAAAGACTTAATCAAAATGGAACATGCTAAACTAAACAGACTGGTGGGGTTAGGTAGGGAACACTTAACCAACTTAGCATGTTGGCTAGAGATAGAAAACCTAGTAACGGGGGACCCTTTTCAGCAGTAACCCTAAAAGGTGTATCAGGATACCCTGAAACTAGGCAGGGTGGGGCACGATTACTGGGCTGATTGTAAGAGGTCAAAGCGACGGCGGTGGTGTAGCAGTGTAGGTTCTAACGGAGTGCGGGCGTGCACACACTCCGGCGCAGAAAAATAAGGCACTGGACACCAGTAGCATACCTGTGCACTCTAAGGTTGTGTCGGGTTGCCACTATGGGACTTGATACACCCCATGGTGGGACCAGCATAGGTAACTACAGACATCGGGGGCCGTAAGACACATGTAACTATGCGAGTAGGAGCCGATCATCATTGAATGGATCACATCACCCTGATTATGGGGTGCAAATTGGAAACTAGTTTATATGGGTCCAGAGATTAACATGGGGTACGATAGTATATTCGACCCTAGGTAACTTAACCAAGTTCATAGTGTTTGCCCACTTCCTGTTTTTACTTATCATACCCAGTTCTTTATTCATAGACAAAGTAGTACTAGACTTACTCAGGCTTTATGTCTGACTCTATTTTTCTTTCGTCTTCTTTCTTCCGTTTCCCCCCCCCCCCCCCAGGTCCTCAGGGAGGGAACACAGCAGCTTGACCAGCCTCAACATCCAGCTTGAAGAAGAGAAATGTATTGCTTGGACTTTCATGTTTTGAACTATGGCTTTGGACAATCCACTAAGGGGCTTTTGCAGTTTATCTATGTTTTATTTATGCTTCTTTAAACAATGTACTCAAGACAGATTATGAAAGTGTTATGTTATGTTTTTGGAAAGGATGTTGTTGTAACACGTATTTGACTTTATGAAATAAAGTTTGTTGTTCTTCCGCTGTTTTACAAATATGTGTTCTTATATCTGTCTTGTATATCTGTGACTTGTACTTATAAACCTCCACCAAAATTAGGGCATTCCCTTTGAGAGTGACCCTAACGGAGGTGGGGTGTTTCAGTTACAACATATTTTATCTGAAGATAAGACCGTGGTTGATCAAGGTCTGAGAGGTAAATAAATACCCCAACTTGAACAACTTTGAGATTATCTGAGGATGATATTAGGGTGTAATGGGAAAGTTAAAATGGTATTTCCGAGATTAATGGAAATTGAGAAAGTAAAGTTTTGAGAATAAATTATACTAGGAGAATAATAGTTGGTTATTTTCAAGTGAGAAAATAAAGGAGATTTCAAAATGTTGTTTCATTTGAAATAAGATGAGTCGTTTTCCAAATATGGTTAATTAGAAATAAAATAAGTAAATAGGTTTGAAACGAAAGCCGAATAAAGAATTGAATATGATTATTGAATATTTTCTTAGATATGAAAGTGATGACCTTACGTCAAATATGTTATATTTGAAATATTCAAATGGTAAAGAATTTAAGATTAACTATCGTTAATCGTTTTTAATTAAAAGGGCCAAGTGGCGTTGAATACCCAACCAGTGAACTTATTGGATTGTCATGATTGAAACACTGATTATTTTGATAGTTAAATCACTGAGTATCAAACCTGACCAATACGATTGCTGGTACGGAAAGACCGAGATCGAATTTATATTCGAAAACCATTCCGACCAACAAATACGTGATGATATCAAGAGATGAGCGAGATGGAGCATTGAAGACCGTGGATCTTCATAAACGGAAGAACCACTAAGAATCTCTGGGATTGCAACCAGAGATAAACTGTGGTTTTGTCGTGGTTGAGATCTACGGGTTGCAGGGACTACTCGCTACTGATCAATAGGGTGATTCCTGGGATGCAGTAGGAGGATGCCTTCGGTTCATCCTGTTCCTGAATGACTTGTATGGTCGGACGTCTGAAAGAGTATTTCCAAAAGAGATTACGTACGTTGATTTCTTCAAACGTACCATAGTTGATGGCGGAGAAACGGTTTTCTCTAGACAAATAACTAGAGTATTTTTGTGGACGTCAATTAGTGATATCCAGAGGATCTTACGATGTGGCATTCAAAGTGAATGGTGGCCAGATGTTCGAAAAGAAATTCTAGCCTTAAGCCTCATCAACCGGAAGATGACAAAAACCGGGCAGGCAACATGGCTATGTGGGTCGCTCCCATTAGGGTGTATGATCACCTATCTAGAGGAATTCCATTTGTTTCTTTAATCTATATTCGATGCTGTCCCTTTTCGGGAGGCGGTTGCTGATCCCAACCGTCGGTGATATACATTCGATACACTCAAGCAAAATGAGTGGTCGGTCATGTGTGGGCCGGGTTGCAAGACGTTCTTGTTGAACCCAGTGTATTCGTCTCTAGAGATACACGAGCGGCAGGTGGTCCCATACCTTGTCAGAGTTGGAATCAATCTCCAATAAGCGCCCGTGGTTTTGATTGTATACTATGTATGTAGAGCGTGAGATGCAAGCGTTCTACTATTTTGTTATTTACTTGTATTTAGACATTTTTACAATATCAGAAAAGATATTGGTTTCAAAACTGTTTTGGGTTATCGTAAGGTAAAAACCGTCCGTGTTTATGTGTGGATTCGGTCTTATGATTATCCTTTTCCTTTGAAAAGATTTTGAACTTTAAAATCATGACTGGATGATTTACCCTCAATACAGTGCGAGTTTGTCTCACTCTGGTTCACCAGACTGACCTCGTGTTTTGTAAATGCTCGGGTTATTGAACACTATGAAAGGCGAGCTGGAGAAGTCCAGACATATTTAGTGTTATTCCGCTGTGTGTATAAGGGCAGATTATTATAACTGTCCAGTGATGTTGATGTACTCTGATATTGTAAGTTTTATTTAAAGCTCTCAGTAAAGATTTATTTCTATATTATATATTGTTCCGTTGCGATGTGGGACTCTGTGTTGTGTTCTTCTTCTTCTTCTATTCTTATATTTCTTTCTTTCTTATCTCACCCTCTAATTTCTTTCATTAACAATCTGGTGTTCTTGGTGTTTGAAAGGTCGGCATGAGATACAGTAAAGGTATTTATGTCGATTTTCTGGACCGAAAAACCCTAGGTCGTTACAAATATAATCTTTTATCTACATAAAAATGTAAACAAAATGTATCCTTTTTCTGTCATATTTCAATAATCCAAATTTTATTTACAACTGATTATAAATAAAGTGAAATGTCCTTTTTGTTTGTCATTTTCAATTATCAAGTTTTACCCTCTTTTATTTACAAATGTAAATGTAAATAAAATCTACTTTTCAATATTGTTCCCTTTTTATTTACAAAGGTAAGTGTAAATAAAATCTATTTTTAAATTTTGTTCTCTTTTTATTTACAAAGGTAAGTGTAAATAAAATCACTTTTCATATTTGTTTTTCTCCCTAACATATTAAATTTACATAAAGATGTGGATCTCAACAAGTCACATAACCAAATGAGATGATTTGGTTTTAATTATCTCAAATTAACTCAAATATACATTTTGAATTCACAAACCTAATGCATATATAAATCTCAAATAAATGAGATTTTCAACGGATGAACAAACATTCACAATAATAGATAAACAGAAAATGCTAAATTACCACATCGCAGATCTATACTATTTACGTACATAACAATGATTCAAACCATCATGAACAATAATTAAATTAATTTAATTATTTTTAAAGGTAAGAAATCTCACCAATTTCATATATGAAAGTTTCATCGCTAAGTGGTTCATTTTATTTACATATGAAATGTAAATAAAATCCCTTTTTCATTAATCTAGTTTTATTTTATATTTTTTTTACAAAGAGACGTTAACAAAATTCAATGTCATGTTTTTTTTAACCAATGTAAATGTAAACAAAATTCTACTTTCAATATTTTTGTCCTCTTCTTATTTACAAATGTAAATGTAAATAAAATTCTAATTTTCACTAATCAAATTTTTGTCTTCTTCTATTTACTCCAAATTTCTATAATGAATCAAATCCAAATTTTTATGGGTTAAAATAAAAGTTGAGATCTTTACTTCAATCAAAAGGGTGTACATGGATCTTGACATAAAAGTGCAGATCTAAATGACAGGAGATACATCTAGGGGATAACATGAGTCTATATTTTTAATTCAAAATATAATGGTTTTAATCGACATCTATGCATATGAACCAATATACGATTTCAGATCTGAATTTATCGCAACTAGAAATATAGCAAAATAAGATTTCTTCGTAGATCTATATTTTTTCCATGACATCTCAAAACATCTAAATAACAATACAATAATCACAACCACATACATATCATGATTTCATAAGCAAGAAAATAATTAATTTAAAATTAACCATGTAAATCAGAATTCTCACCTAGATCTTAACTGTTGGATTTAATCATCCCTCTATGTTCTTCGTTTTTGTAATTGGAAGGACTTGAATTTCATTCGCAGATTTTGAGAACGAAGGAAGAAAAGACTGGGAGATTTCGGCCATTCGTAGAAGGAGAAGGCGGCTGGTTCATAAGGGGAATTAGGGACAATATGAGATAAGTGGTGAAGTTTATGGTTTTATGTGAGGCTATAAAGACGATACTAGATTTTTATTTTATTTTAATTATATTAAAGCAATGAATGCATTCCATTTTTATGCTTGATTACAATTTAAAATTATTCCTATATGCATGCAAGTTAAGAAATTGAACCATAGACATAGCTAATTTGTACTTCTTTCCCCAAATTAAGGATTGGTTAGGAAACAACCAAGAAATTGATTGCCTATTATTTTTGCTTAAAAAAACTTCAATTATGTGTTCAAGATATTTTTATAAAAATAAATAGGGTGTCTGCTTTTTCATCCAAACGATTATCTTCATGCTTAAGAAATGAGAGTGTCTTTAGAGACACAAATTAAATATATAGTTTGACACAACAATCTTGGAATATCCTTATGGTTTAAGATTTGAAAATAACTTTTTATAGAAAGCCAAATCGAAGGAAAAGAAAAAAAAATTACAATCTAAAATTTTACATTCCATCTTTACATAATCTAAATGTTTCCAATAGCACCCAATTAATGAGGGTATATTTTTGTACATTTGCTATCTAAGTATATTAACTAATATATATATATATATATATATATATATATATATATATATATATGTATATCGATATATATAGAGAGAGTCTATGTATGCATGTAAATTTTTTATCAAATAATTTATGCACTATGAAATTAACACCCAATAAATTAAAAGAAACAAAATGTGACTGCTATTACAATTAATGTCAATACTAAATTTAAAATAGACATAAATTAGGCAATTTATTTATCATACAAACATTAATAGGTTTAATGTCAAATCAATTATATATATATATATATAACAAGTATATATAAACCATCAAGTCTAAAGTTACACTTAATTATGAAAGATAAAACATGGACTAACAATCTAACATTTTATTAATTGTGTATAAAGTTCAAACAGACCTTTAAGATATAATTTAATCCATTAACATGGACATAAATGAGCAAATGAATGTATGCATTGAAAACAAGGTAAGAAACTTGCATGCATGTATTGAAAAATAACGCAAATGAAATGAATTAAGTAGAAATGGATGAATGCAATATAAACTATAAGTGAAATGTTAGAATTCAATGCAAAAATAATAATAATAATAATAATAATAATAAAGAAACGAAATGATCCTTGTAGGTTGCATGCGCAAGGTTTAAAATGTAAGGGAAATAAACATATATTTACAAAGGAATGAAATGAATGCATAATTAACATATTATTAATAAATCAACTTATCAACATATATTTATAAATCTCATTAAAAACGTCTAAATCTTATTTAAAAACTTTATATTATTATTATTAAATATAATTTTTTTCTTTTTCTGACGTATTTTCTATTAAAATTTTCTGAAATAAAATTTTTAAATTGGTTCCAAAATTTCGGGTTGTTACAATCTCCCCCACTTAAAAACTTTTCGTCCTCGAAAACGGACGAAGCTAAAAGTATTTAATTATCCCTGCTCAATTTTTGTTCTTTATTATTCATTCATTGGTTTAAATAATTTTATAGGTTAACTAATAATTACACCACACAGTTATCAATCAATTGGTTGATTAGCTTTAAAAATATAACTTTTATATATTCAAAAATCATATTTTCTAAAATAGATTAGAATTTCAAATACGTATATTATAGGCTTGCTACTCTCAACTCATTCTAGGGCATTACTAACCTCATCTCTAATGAGTTTTCTCATTCTATGATACTGCTGATCCTATCTCTAATGAGTATTCTTATTGGATATTACTAATCCAATCTCTGATGAGTCTTTTGTTCAGTTCTAACGAGTTGTACCCCAAAGATTTGAGCTAACCAAAGCTCTGATACCAACTGTAACGACCTGAAAATTCCCACTCTTTGAATCGACCATAAACCACACAGGTCTGATTCAAAGGTTGGAAATCCTCGAATACTTTAACTTTGGGCATACAACACATTAGAACAAAATAACAGAAGACTTTTATAACATCAATAATAAATGTTACATCAGAGTACAGAATATCGGAGTACATCGATAAAATTACAGCGGAAGATAAATTATAATATTTTAATACATTGCAGCGGAAATAAATAGACTTAGTGCAGCGGAAGACTTCCAATGCTCTGGACACAGCTTTAAGCTTCAATCCAGGATCCTGCTAAAGAGATAAATATCTACAAAAAGCTACTCGACTGCCCATGTGGAAAAGAGGGCACCTGAGTTTGCAAAGTGAAACAAACTATGGGTCAGTCATGGGACTGGTGTGAGAATTCTTAACTAATATGACTAATAGTAATAAGGCAAATCCAAAGACCACGCCGCTAATGCGGAACAGGTTTATTTCCAGGGATTGCTGTGCATAAATTAAAGTGAATCGTCAAAAAAAAGAACCGCTTTTTAGAAAAATGAAACCATTATAAGACCCAGTCCCATCACACAATGCAACGCAAACCGGAGGATAGGGTTTTACCTTATAATGGTCAAAAGATGCTTGATACGATAAAACGGATTTAATATTAGTGTGTATATCTATGGGTATATATATGTTTCAAAAACATTTCAATCATAATGTATCAATCATAGATGGCATAGTACCCCATCCTACTATGCCGCCATACTAGTTCTACAATAAAAACCGCAAGGTCGTATTGGAAATTGGATTTCCATCATGAGTCGAGGCTAGGGGCAAGCTCTTCTCCGATTCGAGACACTCTAGCAAATGCCTCAAGATCACACCTATGGAAACCCTTGGATCTTCAGGGCCGGTCCCTACCTAAGGGTAGTGGATTAATTATGCCTGAACACACGCTTCCCGGTTCCTTTGAACCTATAGTATGACCACTAACGTCCTATAAATCCGAGACGCCTCAAAATCCATCATCCACATAAGTAAAATGCCAGCCAGTTTAAGCACTTATACTACTCCTAGCTAGAAAGAAACGTGTGCACTCCCTGCAGTCCTAATCCCGTTTTTGATTCATACCGGGGGTGTGAGGCTCGCGAAGTAACGTTATAACCACAAAGCCTGCTTTTCAACAAAGCCTTGATCATCTTCATCTTAGCGTACCACGTTGACAATTCACACCATGCGATTGATAACTATTAATACACAACCTCTAAGGGTGTTAAGCAAGAGAATAAATTCTCCGCCACCAATGGTCGTGTACTAATAGAAATCAATTTACATAGAACAAAATTCAACGTCAGACACACATTCCATTTATAAACTTATGCTCTGGGTCTGAGCGAAAGCCAAATCCGTACAAATCAACACTACATTCGGCCAATTTCCACTTCAACCCCTTCCTGGGAGCAAGTCAGTCCAGGGTCTCAGTAGTCGTCGCCCATCCGATGTGAAGATCGCCGATCTTCAACACCGTCTTCATTTAAAACATCGTATGATTATTTGAAATGAGTAACTCGGTCTTTTCAAATATTCTTCGCATAATTATCATTTAAATTATTTCATACGTTATTATTTACCACTATTTTTATTTTGATAAAAATAGATATAAATCATTCTATGCAGTCATTAACATATAAGGGCAACGAATCAACAAACAAACAACGCACTATCATGTCCATGTATCATATCAAGGTATCATGTTCAAGGAACATTTCAATTCCATTCCCACATTTATTAATAAATAACAACTAACATGTGACTTTCAATTTATTCTTTTACTATATAGAGAATGTCATTAAAACATCCCTTTTGTTTATTTATTTACACTACATGTGAATTGTTAGCCTATTTTGTGAACTAGGCAACACAAAGTCAAGAAACCAACCGTTGAAGAGTATTTCGAGTTATGCGACTCCGGTTCGGATCGGAAGGAAGCTCCACAATTCAGATTGATAGCAGCGTATCGGTTCGGATCGGGTAAAAATTCTCTGTTCGGATCGGATATCTCTTACTGGATACATTGGCAAAGCATACCTGATCGGATCGGAAGGCCAATGAATCTCAGGTGGATCGGAAAGCCGTCTGCTTGCCACGACTTCGGAGCGGAGCGGAGTATGATTAGAGAAGAAGAGACGTTCAAGCTACTCCGGTTCGGGTCGGGTATTCCGATCCGAACCCCCAACCTGCATGTCTCCGACCCGCACCCATGATCCAGGAAAATCTCCTATAAAGTCGCCTGGAGAACCGGACCGGATGTGACCAATTCCTACCCCTAACGTCCGTCTCATTGATGCGTTGTCTGCTTGATGGCCCATCCGAACCCGAAGAGAGGGCGATGGATGACATGTGTCCCGACCCGGATTGCATCTCAGGCAAATTCACACCTATAAATACCCCAACTAGAGACAAAGAGAAGGATCTTTTTCAGCACTTTTGAGAATCCAAGTACCTCCATCATTCGAATTCCTTCACTCCCGGAAAATCCAAACCATCTTTCATTTCCTGTTTTAATCTTTCTGAGTGAACAAAAGTGAGTTGAGAGCGAATCTTACATTGTATTTGTAATTGAATTACTGAATATAGTGAAAACTAAGTGGACGTAGGCATTTCTTCGCCGAACCACTATAAATCTTGTGTGTTCTTTTTTTATTTCTGCTTTACTTTATCTTGTTTCTAATCAATTTGGGTGTTAGAACCACATTTGGGTCTAACATTTTGGTGCTTTCATTGAGAGTCCTCATCTAAATTCTTTATTTTCCGGGATCTCTTTCTACTTTTTGGACCGTTGAGTTCAAAGAAGTGAATCCTTAAGCTTCTCCACTTTCTTACATTCGTTGAAGTAATTGTCAAAGACTCATGGCCAGAGGAAAAGGCAAGGAAGTCCAGTCTGTTCAAGGAAATGGAGCTGGTGAAGATCAGCAACATGCTGTTGTAACAAGGTCTAGGGGGCAGAGTTCAGCAGCAGGGAGAATCAACGCAGGAAATCCGAACCGACAGCAAGGGGAAAGTTCCGATCCGATCCGGGTTGGAGACTCTGAAGCAGTGCACTCCCCCAGTCTGAACCGACCCGACTTGCTCGCTGCACACCGATCCGAACAGACACCCCAGCTCCGATCCGACCCGACTTCCTACCTCCGATCCGACCCGATGCTTGGTGAAGCTGGAACATCTACTCGAGTCCCCGCGAATGCTCCAATTCCAGCTGCCAGGGTTGGAGACCAGGCCAATCCATCTGCTCCCATCACTCAAGGAGATTTCTCGCGCTTGCTTGATATGCTTGAGAGCACGAGGGAAGCTATGAGAGTTCATGAGCGCACCAATCTCATGATGCAGGAAAATATGAGGCTCATGAGTCGGGAAATCAGTGAGCTCCGCCGGCAAAGAACTCCATCGCCAGTTCGTCATACACCAGTAGATCAATCTTCATCTTCTGAGGAAGAGAGGCCCCGTGAGCGAAGGCCACTCGAGCGACCTCAGAACGTGGAGCAGCTAACGTTTGGATCTTTGGGATCTCGCGAGGATATCGCACGAGCATTAGGAAACGATAGCCCATCTCGGGGGCAAAGACTCCAGTCCCCTCTTCCCGAGATCGACCGGGAACGCAGGGAAAGGAACAGAGCAGAGGCAGCTCGAAGAAGAAGGGCGTCTCCTGAGCAAGAGCCCCGGAGGAACTCGGACAATAGGGCCAGGGAACCTGAGCAGCCCCTAACTAGTGCCGATGTGCAGGCGATGGTTCGTCGAATTATGTCCGAAAGCCGGAATTATACAAATGAAGACTACGGTATAGAGCGAAGCCATACTCCGTTCACTGACGACATCCTAGACTTCCAGTTCCCCCGACGCTTTAATTTGCCACAGATGGATAAATATAATGGAAGGACTGATCCAGGACAGCACTTGATGCGGTATTCGTGGCTTATGAATGCAGCTGCTGCCCCCGATGAAGTAAAATGCAAAGCGTTCCCAATCTACCTAGAAGATGTGGCTTTATTTTGGTTTACCCGACTTCCTCCTCGTTCAATTTCTAATTACAAAGAACTAAGCGAGCGTTTCATGAACCAGTTCCGATTACATGCTCGAAAGTCCAAGAGCGTTATTGAATTGTCAAGGATCAAACAGGCACCAGGAGAATCTTTAAGGGCATATTTAGATCGATTTAACCAAGCTGTAACTGAGGTCAGTGACCCGCATGAGCCCACTATTCTGATGGCATTGAAGGAAGGAGTCGATCCCGAATCTGAGTTTGGAGACTACCTTTCCGGGAAGACACCCCCCACAAGGGCGATATTCTACGAAAAAGCCGATATTTATCTAAGACGAGAGGAGGCCCGGGCAAACCGGAAGAGAAAGTCTGAGACAGCTTCAAAGGAGAATGTGCAGAGTAATATTGCAGTGAAGCAGTCTGGGGAAAGTTCTGGCAAGGTTGAAGTAAATGTAGGAAACAAGGGTGGAAACAGCAATACTGGAAGCGGTGGAAACAACAACAACCGTAATTCGAACGGTAACAGGAGAAACAGAAATAGGGGAAGCGACCCAAACAAAAGGCCCCGATTCCAGAACTACGAGAACTACACACCATTGAATGACACGTTGGAAAATATTTACCTGGACACGTATAATGTGTTGCAGTACAAAAGACCGCCACCTCGTGATTCGACCGAGAAAGAAATGGCGACAGGGAAATTTTGCTTATTTCACGGAACGCATGGACATTCGACCAATGAGTGTCGACATTTGAGGGATGTAATTGAAAAGCTGCTGCGTGAAGGAAAGTTGGATGAGTACAAGGTTGCCCCGAGGGACAGGGGGCAAGGAGAGCAGGCTCCAAAGCAAATCCTACCTGCTCCTAAGCCTACCGCGCAGCAGAAAGGTAAAGGGATCGTCATCAACTCCATAGTAGGCGAACCTCACCCGGCAATCCGAAGCTTTAGGTCAATGGACCAATATGTGAATGCGGCCAAGCATCTAGATGTGAATGAAGGTGACGATTTGGAAGATGTTACCCCCATCAAACAACAAAAAACCATGTTCGATGACGTGGTGTTTCGCAGCCGAGACAACACGGGAATACAATCTCCCACCAATGATCCGTTGGTTATTACTACCGCTATTGGGCCAGCGTTGGTCCATAAGGTATTAGTAGACAACGGAAGTTCCGTTAATATTTTGTTCAAGAAGTCATTTGATCAGATGAAGCTTGAGCCTGAAGATCTGAAACCTTGTGAAGGATGGATTAGAGGGTTCAACGGAGCGACGACAGCTCCTATGGGATATATAGAGTTGCCTGTGACCCTAGGGCAAGGAGAACGTAGAAGAGTGCGAATGCTTCAGTTTGTAGTACTGGACGTAGATTCGCCATATAACGCATTTTTAGGGAGGCCTGCCCTCGCTGAGTTTAGAATTTGTATCGCCCCTTGGTGCTTGTTACTAAAGTTCCCAACCGAAGCCGGGACTGGAGTAATAAGAGGGGATCAGGTTTCTGGACGGGCCTGCTATGTGGCCGAACTGAAGATGTTGATGAAAGGGGTTAATGCTGAGAATAAAGATGCCTCATCTCCCTCAAAGGGGGACTCGGCATAGCAATTAGAGAGGTTGAACCCAAGGGAGTTGCGAAAAGGAACGCCTGAAGACCTGGATCCTAGAAAAGACGAGGAACCGGAGGCTAGGAATGCAACTCCTAATGAAGCAACAGTGGAAATTCCTGTTGATAAAGCTGATCCGACGAAAGTTTTGAAGATTGGTTCCCAATTGGATCCACGTCGTGCTGAAGAGCTGACGAACTTCTTAAAGGCGAACTTAGATGTGTTCGCCTGGACCCATGCTGACATGTGTGGGATATCGCCTTCCGTTACCAGTCACAAATTGAATGTAAATCCGAAGCATCCACCTGTAAAGCAAAAGAGACGCATGCTGGGCCCGGAGAGGTCGGCTGCCCTCAAAGAGGAAGTAGAGAAATTGAAGCAAAATGGATTTATTCGAGATTCGACCTATCCCGACTGGATATCGAATCCCGTTCTGGTAAAGAAGCCAAACGGAAAGTGGCGAACTTGTATTGACTTTTCAGATTTAAATAAGGCTTGCCCAAAAGATAGTTTCCCACTTCCCAGGATTGACCAGCTTGTAGACTCGACAGCAGGTCATGAACTTCTCTCTTTCATGGATGCATATTCTGGATACAACCAAATTCCTATGCATGTACCAGACCAAGAGCATACAAGTTTCATTACGAATCTGGGATTATATTGTTATGTTGTAATGCCATTCGGATTAAAAAACGCTGGAGCTACTTATCAGCGGTTGGTAAATAGAATGTTTTATGATCAAATAGGAAAAACTATGGAAGTTTATGTGGATGATATGCTTGTTAAATCAAAGCAGTCCTCCAGTCATACGCAAGACTTAGCAGAAATGTTTGGTATCTTGCGAAAATACCGTATGAAATTGAATCCTTTAAAATGTTCATTTGGAGTGGCGTCGGGAAAGTTCCTTGGCTTCATTGTGAGTTCCCGAGGAATTGAAATCAACCCTAGCCAGATAGCGGCGATTAGAAATATCAGGGAACCAAGGAGAATTAAAGACGTCCAAAGTCTGGCAGGGAAGGTAGCGGCGCTAAGTAGATTCATCTCCAAAGCCACCGATAAATGTGTTCCATTTTTTGATTTGATAAAAAGGGGAAAGAAGAACTTCCAGTGGACTCCCGATTGTGTCGAGGCCTTTCAAAATCTGTTAGAACTATTAGAAAAACCGCCAATCTTATCAAAGCCCGTAGACCATGAAGAACTATTTGTTTATCTAGCAGTCTCGGCTCACGCTGTCAGCACAGTTCTGGTTCGAGAAGAAGACAAAGTACAAAGGCCAGTATACTATGTGAGTAAGAAATTAGCAGCGGCAGAGCGCAACTACCCAAAGATCGAGAAGCTTGCTTATAGCCTCCTGATTGCATCCCGAAAGCTTCGTCACTACTTCCAAGCCCATCCAATAACCATATACACCGATCAGCCGTTAAGACAAGTGCTGCAGAGAACCGAAGCGTCGGGAAGGTTGATTAAATGGAACATAGAACTAAGTCAGTTTGATTTGAATTTTCAACCACGAAAGTCAATCAGGGGGCAAGCTCTTGCAGACTTTATTGCGGAGTTCACCATTCCAGAAGAAGAAATAATCAGTGACCAAGTGGTCAAATCTGAGGATAAGCTAGAGATGAATCCGTGGAGACTATATACAGATGGAGCTAAAAATGACCGAAGATCCGGAGCAGGAATTGTCTTAGTCACTCCGGAGGGACGGTCGTTATATTACGCCCTGCGATTAGAATTTTCGGCAACAAACAACGACTCTGAGTATGAAGCCCTGATTGCCGGGCTGAAACTCGCTAAAGACCTCGGAGTAAAAGTGATGGATATATTTTGTGACTCTAAGATTGTTGTTTGTCAAGTGCGAGAGGAGTTCGCGGCTCGAGGACCTCGACTTGTTGCTTACCTTAAGAAAGTGAAAGAGCTATTAAGTAGCTTAGAGCGGTACAACATAACACATATTCCCAGAGAAGAAAACCAGAAGGCGGATAGACTAGCAAAATTAGCTAGTTCTGACAATCCAGAAGGGACTGAGGTAATTCCAATTGAAACGTTGGAGTCGCCAAGCTTTGAGTCAATGGAAATGGAATTCGTTCTTGGAACGGAACCAGAGAAGGAATCATGGATGACTCCAATCAAGAATTTTCTTAAGAATGGGACACTCCCATTAAAGAAGAGTGAAAAGAGAGCTGTAGTGCGCAGAGCTACCAGATATGTTATACAAGACGATATTCTCTATAGACAAGGATTTTCTATGCCCCTGTTACGATGTATCGCACACGACGACATCAAGCGTGTACTGAGAGAAGTGCACGAAGGTGAGTGTGGAGATCATACAGGAGGTCAAACTTTAGCGAAGAAAATATTGCGATACGGATACTTCTGGCCTACGATCAACAAAGATGCAGCTGATTATTCACGACGCTGCGATAAGTGCCAGAGATTTGCCAAAATCCCCAGGGCACCGTCAACCCAGCTTAAATCGATGGTGAGTCCTTGGCCATTTGCCACATGGGGAATCGATATCATTGGAGTTTTACCGATCGCTAAAGGAGGGGCTAAGTATGCCATAGTAGCCGTGGATTATTTTACAAAATGGGTGGAAGCTGAACCCTTGACTAAGATCACCACAAGAAAGGTGATAAGTTTTGTGGTCAGAAATATTATATGCCGATTCGGGATCCCAAGGACGATTATTACCGATAACGGGACTCAATTTGATAGCACTGAATTCAGAAACTTTTGCCAGAAATATAAGATAGACAAACGATATACTGCAGTTGCCTATCCACAATCTAATGGGCAAGTAGAGGCAATAAACAAGGTAATAAAATCCATCCTCAAAAAGCGATTAGAGCATGCGAAGGCAAAATGGGTGGATGAACTGCCCCTAGCTTTGTGGGCATATCGAACAACGTTTAAAACGGCTACTGGTCATACCCCTTTCTCCCTCTCCTTTGGTTCAGAAGCAGTAATTCCAGTTGAACTGGAAGTTCCTTCCCACAGAGTGACATATTATGACCCGATGACGAATCGGGCACTTTTACTTGAGTCTCTTGATGAAGTCGAAGAGAAAAGAGACGAAGCAGACTTGCGTGCAGCAAGACATCGGCGTCAGATAGCGCGCTATTATGACAAAAAAGTTCGCCTCAGAACTTTTGAACCCGGAGATTTGGTGCTCAAGAGAGTTTTTCCATCCCTTCCTCACCTCGGCCCAAAATGGGAGGGACCCTTTGTCATCCAACGGAAACTTGATAAAGGAACATTCAAGTTAACGACCGTAGATGGCGAAGAAGTCCCTCGAGCATGGAATGCCCAACACTTAATGCGATATTTGGATTAGAAATGCTATACTTTTTGCTGTTCTTCCTGTAAACTCGGTAATAAGGCACGATTTGCCTTTGGAAAATATGATGATATGAATAAAGGACTATAAAGTGGACGTAGGCTATGACTTAGCTGAACCACTATAAAATATTGTGTGTTATTTACTTTTATGCATTTACATTCGTTAGTTATTCTGTTGTGATTATAAAATACAGGACAACTTAGAACCTAAAAAGGTTGAAACAGTTTGGGCATAAAAAGAAGCACAATGATTATTTGTGCAATAAGACATAAAAGAATGAGAAAACGACATTCTTAACTCTAACTCTCCAGAGAAAGAGAGAGAGTATAAAAGCGTCTCAGACTGGGCGCTGAAAAAGAAATTCTATTCTGAACTCTAACTCTCCAGAGAAAGAGAGAGAGTATAAAAGCGTCTCCGACTGAGCGCTGAGAAAGAGGTTCAACTCCGAACTCTAACTTTCCAGAGAGAAAGAGAGTATAAAGGCGTCTCCGACCGAGCGCCGAGAAAGAAATCTTTTCCCGTTGAACGACCGGGGGATAAACAAATAACTGAACTCGAACTCTAACTCTCAAGAGAGTGAGAAAGAGTATAAAAGAAATGCCAGGAAAAACAACAGGTATTGATGATACAGGAAACGCTATCCCGTTAGAGAATCGGGAGCATCCAGATTGCATAGTTAGGCACTGAATAACTTACGGAGATTGACTGGGGACACATGCCCATACACATATCTCCCCTCTTCACAACTTTGTTTCATAACTATAGATATGCATTTTTACATAAGTGCAGAACTGCTAACAAATAAACATTGCAGAAAGTGAATTATTTTTATTTACGAATGAATGAATTTGTACAGGGAAATAACTGAAAAAGAAAGTGCGAAAGCTGCTGGTGTAGCAGCACTTATTGATTTACAAAGATGCTAAAAGGACACAGAAGAACCCACTATTTGGGCTTGGAATGAGCCTTTGATTTCTTGATAGCTTTTTCTGCATCTTTTGCTTCCTTCTCGGCTTCAGTCAAGATCCGCTTTGGTTTCTTTTTCCCTGAAGATGTAGTACTGGGACCAGCAGACTTTTTCCCGGAGGGCGGGGCACTGGAATCGAGAGAAGATTTTTTAGCAAGTTCTTCGGTAATAGATCTAGTGGAAAGCTTAACAACTAACCTTGAACCTGCCTCCACAACAGCGAGGGGCTTGAGGACCTCAGGGTCTAATTCTTCAGCCTTTAATTGCAAGCGCTTGTCTTGATCAGCCTTCATGGCAGCCAAGGTAATGTCCTCAGCGCTTTTCGACTCCCCGGTTATGGTAACTTCTGATTCCTCATCATGCCCCTCGTCTCCTCCGTCGTCTTTTAACGCTGCAATCATTTCTTCGTCATGGGGAGTAGTCACCTTAGTTGATTCACTCCTTTCCCCCAAGTCTGTGGGAGCAGCCTTGTCTTCTCCTTCTTTGACCCTATCAGCGGGCTTTGTCCCAGTGGTAGCTCCTTGAACTACATCTGTCTTCGCGGAGGATTCAACGCCTACAAAATGAGAAACATCGGTTATCAACTCAGGCGAGAGCAAAGGATTTCTCATTGAACGTTCAATCATGTAGCCAAAGGTAGTAGTAGCCTTGACAAGTTGAGGAGAAAAGACAGGGATACCTTCTGAAGACTTCTCAGCGGGGGTAACTACTACCTCTGGAGTTATTTCAGGAATGGGAGATAGTAAAGTTGATCGGGGAATTCCCGGGTTTTCGGGATCATACCCTTCCACTTCAGGAGTTACAGGAGCAGAGGAAGAGGAGCCAGCTTCAGGAATGGTTTTCTGTTTAGACTTCCGCCTCTCTTCTTCCATGGCCTCAGCAATTAGACGGCGACCTTCAGCTAGGCGCTCTGGTTCATCGTCTCTCAAGTACTTCTCCATCAACTTATCTTCATCGAGGGAATCGACCTTAAGCTCTTCTTTTTCCCACTCAACGATTTGATTCCACACATGAACCAAGGTGGATGGATAGTCCTCGATCCAGGAAATGTTTCGACGACGAATAATGTGCGCAAAGAATTCGATCATTAGCTCCACGAAGCCCTGAATATCGGCCTCCGCCTCTGATAGCTGTTTGCGGGTTTCCTCCGCAGATTTAATAGCACATTCAACGTTGCCCTCAGCCAGAGCAGCCCTGTTTTCCGCCTCTAACAATTTTGAAGCCAAATCAGCGTTTTTCTTTTCTAACTCGGCACTCCTTTTCGCTAACTCGGCATTCTTTTGCTCAAGCTCAACATAAGCGAGACGTGTCTTAGCAGCCTCTGACTTGGCTTCGTCAGCTTGCTTCTTCAACTCGGAGCGTTCCTGAGTGTGGGATTCTAGCAAATCATGATAGCGCTTTTGCATGTCCTCAAACTGTTGTTTGAAGTTAGAAGCGTTCTTCTGAGCGATAGCTAGTTGAGCTTGAGTATCTTCTAAATTTTTTCCTAAGGTTTTCAGGGCCTTAGCATCTTCCTCTGCAGTTTTGTGCATGGAGTCAGCATTTGTCAGTAGCGTGCGAATGATTCTAGAAAGAGTGCGGGAATACTTGAACATTTCGGTATATTGTTTTTCCACCAAGTCAATCTTTGCTCTGGCCTCCTCTGCCCAATTAGAAGAAATAGGTTCAAGGGAAGGTAGAAAGGTCAGAGTCTCGAAGTAGTGCTCGGGAAATTGCTCCTTTAAGTATGCCAGCCTTACGGCGGTTCCCGCATCTGGTGGAGGAGGGGCTAGGATTGTTAGTTCAGCGTCCCTTCTCGAAGAAGATTCTGTAGAACCCTTGTCTGTCCGAGGTCGCTTAGTAGCAGGGACTTTTTGCTTGCTTCTAGACCCAGTTTCCTTTGGAGGTGTTTTCTCTCTGCTTCGCTTTTCATGGGAGGAAGTGGAATCCCTAGATTGTGGTCTATCCTCCTCCCTACGACCTTGATAGCTTTTGTATTTTTCCTGTTCCGGTCGAACTGGTGAGCGGGAGCGTGAGGATCGAGATCGATAAGGATCATAGGGTCGCCTTTCCTCCCTGCCGCGGTCATCCCGGCGGTTATATTCGGCATCCTGGGGAGGATTAGACATGCTGCGGCGAAGCTTCCTTATGTCATAAGAGGATCGAGACATTGTACCTGCACGATAAGTTAAACGAAGTTTAGAATCAGCGGATCCATGGAAAAAGAAGTGCAATGAATGCTAGTGCTACGGTGCAAAGTGCATCCTATGTAGTGTATGTGTCCCCCCAACCAACCCGAGTCTGAAGCTAAAGTGGTGCGGGCAGGCTCTTTGGCCTTAGCAGGAGTAGTCTCTTCAGAAGAAGTGAAGACTAGAGGGTCCTTTCTGAAATCTTCCGAAGTGTATATAGCCTCGGGTAAAGGGAGATCCCCCAAACCCTGAAATATGTGCTCGTCGGCGCTAGGAACATCCCCTTCGGAAGCGTGAAGTGGCGACCCTTGGGGAGATTTTGATTTGTCTACCGAGGTAGTTTCCTCGGGGGCAACGTACCCTTCACGATGTTTTTTGGCCAGATTAGCCAGCTCATCGTCTTGAGTGGAAGAGGGAGAGGGTGAAGTTTGAAGAGAAGCTGCAGGAATCCCCGAGCCTTCTCCTATTTCTGGAACTGTTTCCACTGGAGGGATATATGCATAAGGGACTGTCCCATGACCGATGCTACGGTGGACGGATAGCAGCCCGTGAAAATGAAGGTACTCATCTTTAAGAACCTCGTCAATAGTAAGGAATTTTTGGTCGCCATTGAGGAGACGGTGCATTCGATCAAAGAACACTTGGTCTGATACCTGTTTGGGATTATCGACTGCAAATAAAAAGGAAAAAACCGGTCAGGGTGATGATTCAAGTGTCTAGAATCCAGGGTCAGAAAATCAGTGCTTTACTTGATTTTATCCATCTTCTGGCGCATCCAGGCTGTTGCTTTATATAGAACCACTCCAATCTGGAATCTCCAGCCTTGCTGCTAAACGGTGTAGAGATTATCTTCCTCTTTGGGACCGACTCAAAGTAACAGAAAGAAGGGGTTTCCCTAGTCCGATGTTTGAAATTATAGAAGAAATGAACATCGTCAAACGTAAGCTCCACGCCTAGAATTTCACGATATGCTATGAATAAGGTATGCAGATAGGCGTATGAATTGGGATGTAGCTGCATGGTGGCAATCCGCATTTGTCTTAAGAAGTCGACGATGAAAGGCGAGAAAGGAGGAATGGCGCCAACCATGCACATCAAACGAGTGACCGTCATATATCCTTCTGGAGGGTTATGTGGACGGTCAAAACGTGAGGGCACTAGAGTGTCTCTCTTCATTATTCCATACTTCAAGCAAATTCTCACGAGTCGGTCATTGTCAATTGTTGACTCTACGGAATCTGGAGGTGATTCCAATATAATGGCTGAGTCGAATTCATCGGGTGCTCGGGTGTCACCGATCCCTCCTTCCTCCTCAAAGCCTAGGGAAACTTCATTTTCTGAAGACACTTCACCGCTTTCCCGATGACCAGCTCCGTAATCCGGACCCTCGCTGTCCCATTCTGGGTCAGATGAAGAAGATATATCCTCGAGAGTAGTTTTGTGGGAAGTTTCTGGAGCTTCTTTCCTCTCAGCTAGACGAGAAGAGCGTCTGGGCCTCATTGTCATGGAACTATTGAAGAAGCAATAGCACGAATTAGAGTGAATTATCCCGTGTCCCCTTTTTGTGTATGTGTGTGAACTAAAGTGCGTGCAACAAATGCGGGAAGTACAAAATAAGAGTACAGCAATGTAAGGCGAAGCTTTAAAGAGAAAGTGATAGTCAGAATTGTTCTTAATTCTCGTTTATGTTTACAAGGCACTATCCTAACTGTCCGCGAGGCATATTCGTCTAGAATGAGTGTTAGTTGAATTAGTTGAGTGGTCTTTATGTGTCAAGTTCAATATGTTCGGGTCGGTTCGGATATGCATATGATGACTAGCTCGACGCAGGCAAAGATAACAGTCGGTTCGGATGCCTCATTAAAGCGTGGTCAGTTCAAGACAAGGGAAGCAACGGATGCAGAAGCGGGACTGATCCGTTCGGGTCGGGTAGCCCGATCCGAACCGAACCAGCATCACCTAACCGACCCGTTTACTTCAGCCTCTTATCCCATTCACTTTTCCGACCCGAACCGCCTTTTCCTTTCCTTTCCATCTTTCCAAAGAACGGAACCCGAGCCGATCCCCTTTCCCTCCTTTTCCTTTCTGTTCCTTCGTCTTCCACCCGAACCGACTCCAGCTTGTCATCCCACTCTTCATCTCTTTCCTCTTTTCCCAGTTATTCACAGACAAGTCCACTTTATCATCGAAGCCGCTGTTAAGAACAAATATTCGCCCTATTCAGCCTCGCACGCCTCGAAGCAATGGCGCATCCACCAGCAACGGCGGAGGGTTCGAGTGATGCTTATGGCCAAACCATCCTAATCCAACGCTAATTGAAATCGAGAGCGGTCGCAACAAAAGTATTTGAGATTAGAAAAGCTACCTATATGTTTGATTCGGGAAATCTACAGGAAATAGTTTGAGAATTTTTGAGTTTCCGACGTTTCCGATGTTAAGGTTGGGGAGCGGCGATAGAAACTAAGAAGGAAGGAATGAAAGCGGCGACGGGTTTATATAGAGAATAGTGTTGACTCCTCGTCTCCCTGTTTTATCTCATCCGCTCGGACCGGAGTGGAAGCCCAGTAGCACGACTCTCTCCGAAGGCCCAACGTCCAAGAACCTAGCTCACGAAAACGCTTCGGGTCGGAATCCGAACCGAGCGGAAATCTCACGCGATTGACTTAGCGTCCGACTCGAGTTGAAGAGAAGGGAAGTAAAGAAGGAGCATACCTACAAGAAGCATCACGCGGCTAGTAGAGTTCCCAGATTTGCTCAGAAACGAAGAAAAGCCACTCGGATCGGACGCCGGACCGAGTAGAAATCAATGCATTACTCTTGACAATTCTGGTTGAACGACATCAAAGGACGCTTTGTACAACGAAAGCATCCTTTGAGGGGGCAAAATGTTAGCCTATTTTGTGAACTAGGCAACACAAAGTCAAGAAACCAACCGTTGAAGAGTATTTCGAGTTATGCGACTCCGGTTCGGATCGGAAGGAAGCTCCACAATTCAGATTGATAGCAGCGTATCGGTTCGGATCGGGTAAAAATTCTCTGTTCGGATCGGATATCTCTTACTGGATACATTGGCAAAGCATACCTGATCGGATCGGAAGGCCAATGAATCTCAGGTGGATCGGAAAGCCGTCTGCTTGCCACGACTTCGGAGCGGAGCGGAGTATGATTAGAGAAGAAGAGACGTTCAAGCTACTCCGGTTCGGGTCGGGTATTCCGATCCGAACCCCCAACCTGCATGTCTCCGACCCGCACCCATGATCCAGGAAAATCTCCTATAAAGTCGCCTGGAGAACCGGACCGGATGTGACCAATTCCTACCCCTAACGTCCGTCTCATTGATGCGTTGTCTGCTTGATGGCCCATCCGAACCCGAAGAGAGGGCGATGGATGACATGTGTCCCGACCCGGATTGCATCTCAGGCAAATTCACACCTATAAATACCCCAACTAGAGACAAAGAGAAGGATCTTTTTCAGCACTTTTGAGAATCCAAGTACCTCCATCATTCGAATTCCTTCACTCCCGGAAAATCCAAACCATCTTTCATTTCCTGTTTTAATCTTTCTGAGTGAACAAAAGTGAGTTGAGAGCGAATCTTACATTGTATTTGTAATTGAATTACTGAATATAGTGAAAACTAAGTGGACGTAGGCATTTCTTCGCCGAACCACTATAAATCTTGTGTGTTCTTTTTTTATTTCTGCTTTACTTTATCTTGTTTCTAATCAATTTGGGTGTTAGAACCACATTTGGGTCTAACATGAATAAATGTTTTCCCTTTTCTTCTACATATCCTATTTACATGCAAATCTAAATGAAAGTGTCATCTAAAATAATTCTTTTCATTTAAATAAGAAAATGTAAATTTCTATTTCATATTTTATTTACATTCTTTAATTACATTGAAAATGTAATATTTTATTTCTTTCTCTTATTTTATTGAAAATGTAATATTTTCTTCTTTTTCTTTACACTATAGAAAAATGTGAATTGTCCTTTATAAAAATGAACACTTTCCTAGTTTTCCCCTTTTTCATAAAAATGAGATTTTTAATGTCAACATATTTTATTTCAAAAATATGGTCATTTTTCTATATTCAAATCGAAACGTAAATTATGTTGAATTCCATTCTTTATTTCTTTTGTTTACATTAAAAATGTAAATTCCATTCTCATTCTTTTATTTACATTAAAAATGTAAATTCCGTTTTTATTCTTTTATTTACGTAAAAAAAAAGATGTAAGTTCCATTTTAATGTTGAATTCCATTCCTCCAATTACACTGTAAAATCTTCTTTGTAATTACATTAGAATTGTAACTTTCTTTTATAACCAACTTGGAGGTGAAAAATATTCATTTCATTATTAACACATAACGGTGTGAAAATAATGTCAATTTCTAATTTAACTTATGACGGTGTAAATAATGTCCATTTTCTATTTAACCATTTATATTTTAATATGGGCCAGACCTCTCACATTAGGCCTGCAACTTGTGGATGCTGGATAGGCCGGTCGGTTCCGGGCAGACTTATCCCACAAATTGGGCTTAACCTCGTGTCTTGGCCCAATTTGTATTTGCGCACTTGGACCTCTCACATTAGGCCCAATATTTGTGGTTGTTGGATATGCCGGTCGGGTCCGGGCAGACTTCCACCACAAATGTGACCTAACCTCATGTCGAAGTACAATTTTAATTAATCATATAATTGTTCTACTAAAAATATTATTTTAAAATGTTTCTCATTTCAAAATATCTTATTTACATGGAAATCGAGTTAATCAAATAAAAATGTTGTAACGACCCAGGGATTTCGGCCCCGAAAATCGACATAAATACCCTCACTTAACTCATGCCGATCCTCCAAGCACCGAAACACTGGATAGTTTTAGAAAGAAATCAGAGGGTGAGATAAGAAAGAAAGAAATATTAGAATAGAAGAAGAAGAAGAAACACCACACAGAGTCTCACATCGCAGCGGAACAAAATATAATACAGAAATAAATCTTTACCGAGAGCTTTTAAAATACTTACAATATCAGAGTACATCATGCCATGGGACAGTTATAATAGCCTGTTCCCATATACAACACACAGCGGAATAGTAGTAATATCATACGTCTGGAATCTTCCAGCTCGTCTCTTCATAGCAGTCGATAACCTGAACCTGTACAACCCGGCCTAACCCGAGCATTTACAAAACACCGGGTCAGTCTGGTGAACCAGAGTGAGATAAACTCGCACAGTAATAAGGGTAAATCATCCAATCATGATTTTAGAGTTCAAAAATCTTTTCAAAAGAAAAGGATAATCGTAAGACCAAATCCACACATAAACACGGACGGTTTTTACCTTACGATAACCCAAAACAGTTTTGAAACCAATATCTTGTTCTGATATTATAATAATGTCTAAATACAAGTAAATAACAATCTAGTGGAACGCTTGCATCTCACGCTCCACATATATAGTATACAATCAAAACCGCAGGCGCTTATTGGAGATTGGATTCCAACTTGACAAGGTATGGGTCCACCTGCCGATAGTGTATCTCTAGAGACGAATACACTGGGTTCAACAAGAACTTCTTGCAACCCGGCCCTCACATGACCGACCCCTCATTTCGCTTGAGAGTATCGAATGTATATCACCAACGGTTGGGATCAGCAACCGTCTCCCGATAAGGGACAGCATCGAAACATAGATTTAAGAAACAAATAGGACTTCCTCAAGATAGGTGATTATACACCCTAATAGGAGCGACCCACATAGCCATGCTGCCTGCCCGATTTTTGTCATTTCCCGGTTGATGAGGCTTGAGGCCAGAATTAACTCTTGACATCTGGTCGCCATTTACTTTGAATGCCACATCGTCAAACCCATCAGATATCACTAATTGATATCCACAAAAATACTCTAGCTGGAAGCTAAGAGAGCGGCAATTCTCCGCCAACAACCATAGCACGTTTGAAGAAATCAACGTACGTGATCCTTCGGAAATACTCTGTCAGACATTCGTCCATATACGTCATCCAGGAACAGGATGAACCGAAGGCACTCTCCTACCGCATCCATATAGGAATCACCCCATGGATCAGTAGCGAGAAGTCCTTGCAACCCGTAGATTCCAACCACGACAGAATCACAGTTTATCTCTGCTTGCCAGGCGGAGAATATTAGTGGTTCTTCCGTTTGTGGAAACCCACGGTCTTCACAGCACCAACTCGATCATCTTCTGATATCTTTACGTATTTGTTGATCGGAATGGTTTTCGAATAAAAATTTGATCCCGGTCTTTCCATACCAACAATCGCATTGGACAGATTTGATAGTCGGTGTTTTAACTATCAAAATAAACAGTGTTTCAAACATGACACTCCAATGAGTTCACTGGTCCAGTATTCAGCATCACTTGGCCTTTAACAAACTGATTTCCTTTTTGTTAAATTGAAACTTCTAATTCTTTTAATGTTCAAAAATACGATGTTTGAATAACTCTAATTGATTAATTAACATTCGTCTTAACTCCATTCGCTTGACTCTAGATCACAGCGATCACAATGGTTACGCCTGATTCCCTCAGGAAACATCCGACCGCCGTAGGCTATCTGCAGCCCTGCGAATTACGCTAGCAGTCGTACGAAATGGCAACTTAGCCGAATAACTATGTTTGGCTAATTCTATCTCGAATAACTATATTCAATTTCCCATTTTGAAATCTCATTTAAACTTCTCCTTTTTACTAGATCTCGTTTCAAATAACGTTAATGTAAAATTATCGTCTTAACACTTTGAAACTTATTTATATGTTTTGGTTTATCTTAAACCCTTTTATCGAAATCTCCTTCGACTTAATTCAAATGATTAAGTAATATTTAATTCGAGCTCTCATTCTCGCTTAAAATTCCTTTTATAACTTCGTTATAAAACTTAGGTTTAAAATAAAACCTATTCATGAACTCCTCATTTCGCTTGATCAAATAATTACCTAAGCTAAACCATTCGGCTTATTTCTTATTTCCGTACTTATCAATCTGATTAACTTTCTAAAATCACTTAATAATAAATCAAAGTCTTAAATAAGTAAACTATTCATTTATTTCTCTTTATATAACTTTTATTCAAAATAGTATATTCTAAAATTCTATTTCTAGTTATAAAATAAATTTTATAACTGCATCTCTATCGATTCACCTGACGGTGAATCAATATCTGTAACCCGATTGATTTTTAAAGGCCATACTCTGCCAAACACTTAACCAATATCGCCCATTGGTTTAAACCAAACAGATGTTGAATATCCAGTCAATAATCAACCATCAAATCAATCACACAAACAGATCAGTTCATATATGATCATATGAAAATAAATAATACATTTGAGGAATCCGGTTGGATCCCTCCAACCTGTTCTTCCCTGTATTCACAATGGTTTTTCTCAAATCAGACCATTCAGTTTTGTTTAACTGATAACACTAAATAGCAACCATTCAACATCAACCACAAGCAATTCAAACAATTCAACCATTTAAACACGTTTATAAATAAACATGACCAACCAAGGTGAGTCACCTTTATTGGAACCAATCGTTAAAAATAACGATTTGGTGTTTCACTGAAATTAAACACGGTTTAATTTCATCGGTTAAATCAATAGATAAGCAGATAACTAGCAAAACAGTCGACCATTGGCAAGCAGAGCACACAAAATAAAAATACCCAATTTATATAAAATATAAATGGGAAAAACTGAGTGAGTTTAACTCACCTTGATTTGATTTATTGCCATAGCGGTTCGATTACAATCAAATTAAACAGCGTTTAATTTGACCGTAAACTCTAGCGATCTCGGTCTCGGTTCAACACAGTTCCATAATCTAGAGTCCATCACCGCGGACTTAACGAGATTTGTATTCACCGGATTCCGACTTGATTTCTAAACGGCCAACTTCTTTCCTCATTCGTTCAAAGTGGTCCACCCGATTGTTCTATTGTTAAATATAAGATAAGTGTCCGGTTTCATTCCTCCATACCCTGTACAATTTCCAGTTCCTGTCCACTGAGTTCTCACGCGGCCTTCCATCCCACCGCTTCTTCTTCTTTGAACCCATTCAACACAGACGGCCTTCCATCACAACGCTGCAGCACCCAACCAATACCGCCCAACGTCCTTGCCCTTCATTACTTCTTTCTACTACTGTAACCCAACACTACCGCATCCTTCACTCTCGTATGAAGTTCTTCCGCCATTTTCGAATATAACTGCTTCGTGTTTATATATATTTTTAAAGGGGGCTTGGATCGAATGAAAATTTGTGGAGGAAGAGGTGAAGTTTGGTTCGTAAAAAGATACAACTCGAGTTCCACGGAAAGGCTAAAATGGTGAAGAGAATGCTTTATGATATTTAATACATCGATTTTACTTAGTTTGTTTCCCAGAAAATATAAGAATGCAACGATATATATATAGGCGCAGCATTGAATAGGAACAACGTCTTTCGAGCTGATGGCGATTGGTGTTCTTTTTCAATACACTTTAGGGATCAGTCTAAGCTTGAGGCTGCAGCAGTCGACTGTGCATGAGTTGTCGGTACGTATGAATACACAGGCTATTTGCGTTATTGTGATTCCTATACAAGCTGGTCTGCAGAAGCACATGTGAGAGATGTGTGTAGTTTCCTTTCATACTCGTACGTGCATGTGCTTTGCCGGGGAGAAACGTGCTTAGGCTTTTAGTATAGCTGCCATTTCTTTTCAAATGATGTATACTGTGTACATATCTACTTAATTTAGACTTGTAGCTAGCTGTCCCTCGCATTTAATACGACTGGAATTTACATGTGCATGTTGCCAAGCTGTGATGTTTGATTAGGCTACACTAGAGAAGGCATACCATTTGAATTGGCAATTATAGGGTGTCCAAAATAAATATAATAATATTTGCGAAATTTCACCATGAAGTAACACGCAGAAATCACCACAACCGACTTTCGTTTACTGATTAAAAAAAAGCTAATCTTGGTATAAATAGGTATTCCAGACCCAATGGACAGGTTTCGTCGAATTCCGACACCGTTTGCGGAAATCCCTTAGAAAATATCGACGAAAAACACCGAGCAATAATTCCTAACAATTCCAGAAAAAATCCTAAAAATATGAGGCCTTGACGTTTCACTAGACCTCTTCCTAAGATTTCGTATGAAACTTGTTTCGTTGAATTCTGAGTCCGTTTGACCAGTTAACCATTCAGTTTTAGTTTGTTTTAAGTTAAAAACATAGCGTACCCCATTATGAAATATTCTGTTCACGTAGGGACTGTTATGGACAGAAACAAAAATACCATTTAAATGAGTGATGTGCTCTGGTCCCAAAAATGTAATAATACCGGTAGATGGACTCATATTGTGAAACCCCGAAATGTCGATACAGGGTGCCACATACTCCAAATAAAAAGTTGTTTATTAAATTAATTAAAAATTACAGTAAAATTCTAAAAATTAAATTATCGCTACTCCCCAAAAGGACCTTGTCTAAATTCAAACCCGATCTCTAATTATATCGAATAAACCGATACGGTCAATAAACGATTCTATAGCGACTATTCAAAAATTTGATTTGGACATATCTCAAAATCTACATGACGAAATCCCGATTTTTCTCTTCTACTAGAAAGATATACTCCATCAGCTCCACCCGTTTCTTGTTTCACAGAAATCCAATTTAAAACGAACTCTGTACATTCAGTTGAAGTTCAAAACCAAATATTACGAACTGCAGCGCCTTTTCGAGCTCGTTTTATATTATATATAAATTATAACGTTCAACTTCGTTTTTAATAACGAATTAAATATTAAATTCCATTAATATTCCCAACTATAATATTTAAAACCAAATTAAATATTCCGGTTCAAATGGTCGAAAAACACGGGTCGTTACATTCTTCCCCCCTTAAAATAATTTCGTCCTCGAAATTGCTAAGGTAAGAAAGAACGTTATAAATCCATTAACTTTTAAATCCAATTTATCTTAAATCCAAAACTGATTTAATACCGTATATGAATATTTTCAAAAATATCGAAAATTTTCTAACACTTTAAATTTCCAAAAAAATTTCGCCAGCATCTCCTCTGTACGGCTCAATCGGTACAACTCCAACTCGCCTTTCTAGGCCTTCTCCAATCCAAAAGAAAATGAAACAGCCAAGTGGCTTGCCAAATAGGCTCATAAATCACCAAACCCATATAGAAATAAACGTGTACCTTTTTGTCGGGCATATCACTATATCTTTCCCGTCTGCCACCCTGTCAGCATATACAACTGCATTCCCCAAACGAAATTCCTCAAACCAATTCGTTCACGCGTCCCGGCCAAATCCCATTCTTAGCTCAATCCTCATCCATTATCAATTTCATCTCTTAACTTATCAGTCCAACACCATTTCAGATCCCCGTCTCACCATTCAAAATCTGATTCTACTTAATATACTATATCCTGATTCAATTTCCAGTTAACGGGTTTTAATTCATATTTGCTTTCACAATTTCTATTTCATTCCGTTTTTGTTCAAACAATTTCCCTGGGAGTTTTTAAACAGTTCAGCTCTCTCAAAAAAATGAAATATTCCCTTTCAGGATTCAAAACAACTTGTTTTTCTCAAAGCAATTCAAAACAAGATTTTTGGTAGTAATCCATCACTTAGAACTCGGAAATGAACACTGATGATGTGGCCAGCATCCTCAGAGTTATTCCCCAGCTATCGAAGTGAGTTCAATACTATATCACTTATCAAAACCATATTCTAAACACTTCCATTTTGAAATCAGTTCAAAATATCCTTTGCAAGGCTTGTAAAACAATTTAAAAACCTCCCAGGATTTTAAAATTGTTATATTTTAAGTCCAATTCCATTTTCAACCACTTGTCCAAATTTCCAAAGTTTAATTTCAATTCTAATTTGAATTCAGATTTAACTCCTCTGATTTCCATATATTTCACTTATATGGATTCTTATTGGTTATATATAACCATTTCAATTATAATCTCATTTGATTATAGTAATAAACAACACATCCAATAATAATATTTCCAACATATATATTTTCTTTATATCAAAATATAATTTGGGTAAAATTATTTCATTTACCCTCTTTCAAAACATACTGTGTCGGTTTATCGTACTTGAATGTTTAGAAACTCCTATCGATACAGTGGATCAATCTGATCGACCAGAACTCATAAATAACTCAACCGATAAATCTCCACAATATAAAACAATTTTTATAAAATCTACAAATACGTTCACTCGTATATATACACACTCATACTCAATCTAGGGTATTACTAACCCCATCTCTACTGAGTCACGCCACAGAGCCAAGGTAATCACTTAACCTTCAGCTCTGATACCACTGTAACGACCCAGGGATTTCGGCCCCGAAAATCGACATAAATACCCTCACTTAACTCATGCCGATCCTCCAAGCACCGAAACACTGGATAGTTTTAGAAAGAAATCAGAGGGTGAGATAAGAAAGAAAGAAATATTAGAATAGAAGAAGAAGAAGAAACACCACACAGAGTCTCACATCGCAGCGGAACAAAATATAATACAGAAATAAATCTTTACCGAGAGCTTTTAAAATACTTACAATATCAGAGTACATCATGCCATGGGACAGTTATAATAGCCTGTTCCCATATACAACACACAGCGGAATAGTAGTAATATCATACGTCTGGAATCTTCCAGCTCGTCTCTTCATAGCTGTAACAACCCGGAATTTTGGGGCAATTTAAAATTTTTATTTTTAGAAATTTTATTGGAAATTACGTGAGAAATCCTTTTTACTCAAAATTATTTCATTCATGAGTGAATTTATATAAGATTCCATGTGAGAATTCTTTATTTGAAATTGAAATTAAAATATAATATATATTTATATTTATATTTATATTGATTTGATTGTGGTTGTGATGATTGGCTAAATTGTATTGTTGTATGCTTTGCTGAATTATATATACAAATATGTCACTTTGTTGATCATGCTATATTGAAAACAAAAATGTCACTTTCTTAATCATGGTATATTGATATAAATTCGTCATTTTTTTTATTATAATTGACGATAGAAAATTGTTAAATTAGAATTGATGATATATAATTTGTCACCTTCGATAATAAAAGGATTACATTTTGCTATATCATCTAGTGATAATAATAAAAGAAAAGATTACCATTTTTGTTAATGTTGTCTCATTATCATTTTTGTTAATGTTGTCTCATTAGTAAAGATTATCACTTTTGTTAATATTGTCTCATTAGTATAAGATTATCACATATATTAGAAACTGTCATGTTAATTAAAAAACATCGTTATATTAGAAATTGACATAGTAGACAAAAATACCATCTTTGTTTGTTTACATATGTCATATAGGTTGATTTAAAATTGATAAATTATATATATGTCATGTAGGATTGATTTAAAAATTGACAAATTATATATGTCATGTATGTTCTATTTAAATTGATAAATTATATATGTCTTGTATGTTCGATGAGAATTGATAAATTATAATTGTCATTTTTGTTAAAAGGCACATTGGAAAAAAAAATAACATTTTTGTTGAAACATGTACGTTAGATTAAAAAATGACATTTTTGTTAGGAAATGTTCATTAGATTAAATATGACATTGTCATTAGGAAATGTACTTTAGATTAAAATGTCATTTTTGTCATGAAGTGGTTAATTAGATTAAAATATCACTTTTGTCATGAAATGGTTAATTAGATTAAAATGTCATTTGTGTTGAAATCATGTTATTTAAACAAAACATGTCATCTGTGTCAAAATCATGATATGTAAATTAACATGTCATTTTGTTAGTAAATGTTGCGTTAAAATAAAACTGTCACTTTGTCAGTATATGTTGTGTTAAAATGGTCAAAAATATAAGTATCATTTATGTTTGTATGAAAGGAAAAAAAAAAGGAAACAGTTCAGGCCCTCATAAATTTATTTTGAATTATGAATGGCCGCATTTATTCTCTTTTCTTTCACGCATTTATTCTTTCCATTCCATTCCAATTATTCTTTCTCCATCTTCCGTTTATTCTCTCTCCATTCACATTTAAGTTTATTTTCCACCTCTTGTTACACACTAAAAATTCAATTATGTACATTTAAAAACTACAATTTAATGTATAAATGAGTCATATAAAGGGGTCAGGTATGGTAAATTGTGTGCACATTAAAATTTGCATTTAATGTATGTATGAATCTTACAAAAAGATGTATTGTTAGAAAATATGCTGACATTAAAAATCTACATTTTTTTTTTAGATTCATATAAGAGGATTCTAGTATAATAAAATGTCTTAGAAACTTTAATGACATTTATCAATGTATTGATTGAAATATTTCTATCTAATAATATTAAAGTTAAGAATATTACTTTGTGTACATTATTCATATAAAACCTTTTGATACATGTTACTTAATAATACGCGTTTTGTAATAAAAAAAGAGGAAAAAAAAATTGCCCAACATAAACAATTAGATAAAATAAAGCAAGCATTTAATTTGTTTGTCAATATGAAGAGACATAAGGGGAGAAATAATTTGTCCATTTATTATCCCTCTCTTTGTAATTTACTTCCGAAATTTGAATAATAAAATATATAATAACAAATGGTGTGGTCCCATCACGCCTAGTCAGCTAATTAAATCCTTGGTAACCTACTATATTGTAATAGGCACGTTAGGGAAATAAAACTAAAGAGCTTAAAATCAGTATTAAAATATATATAAAAAGCTAATAGAAAATTCCAAAAACCCTATCTCCCCAAACATAACATAGCCGCCGCCCCTTTATCTTCAATGGCTGAAACGCAGCCCTCCTCTTCTCCTTCTATCTCCTCAATTTCTCAATGGTTTTCGAAAAAAAAAAAAACTCCCAACACATGATCGAAGGACTCGACGTAGGAGAAAGGGATTTAAACGGGAAGGTAACACTCTTTCAAAAGTTGTTATAGTTAATAATTTAATAATTTATTTATTTAAATTTTCCAATGTCTAAACACGTGTATCTCATTCAAATCTTAACGAAATTCAGCGAAACGAAAAATGCTGGGATCGTGAGGCGGAGATCTATGGGATGGGACGGATCGAAACAGAAAAGGAGCGAATTTGGATTTAAGACGGATTCAAATCTAAACAGACGAATTTTGAAGGAATGAATATCGAGGTGAGATATTCTGAACTTTTAATTAAATCTAAATTTAATTATTTTCTCTTGCCTTAAAAATCTTTGGATAAGCATGTTTATGTGAGAATTATCTGAAATGTATGTATGTATGATAATAATGAAATTGCATTGCTGTTTTTGTTATGATGATACTCATATGGATTGCAATGTTCTGATTGTATGTGTTGACTTGGGTATATATTATTCTATTTGAATCATCGATTGAATGGATTGGAATAAATAAATTGGTTGTGACATAACTTGAATAGTAGTTGGATTTTGATGACGTTGGTTATTTAAACCAAAAAGGTTGGATTTTTATTTTATTATTAAAGTCAAAAGGATTTGTTTTTATTATAAAAGATAATAACTTTTGGTTTTGTTACAAAGATCATAACTTTATTTTTATATATAAAAGACGAAATCTTTGTTTTATTTTTATAAATGAAATCTTTGTGTTTAGGTAAAAAAAAAAACCTCTATTTTTATAAATGAAAACTTTGTGTTTGTAAAAATAAAAACTTTATTGTGTTTTTATTTTTTTATTTTATTTATTTATTTATTAAAGGTGAAAACCTTGTTTTGTTTATTGAAGATGAAGACTGTAGTTTGTTATGAAAGATTAAAACTTTATTTTATAAGATTGAAACTTTAATTTCTTTTTATCTGTTGTTGTTGAAACATTATGAACCAACTTATTGTTTTGATTTGTTGGAATTATGAATCAACTCATTTTATTGAAACAAAGTATAAACCTTTATTTGTCTTGTTGAAATAAAGTAAAAACTTTTACTTGTTTATTGAAATAAAAGCCAAACTTTCTATGTTATTTTGTTAAGAATAAAAGAAAACTTTTTATGTTATTTTGTTAAGAATAAAAGCCAAACTTTCTATGTTATTTTGTTAAGAATAAAAGAAAACTTTTTATGTTATTTTGTTAAGAATAAAAGCCAAACTTTCTATGTTATTTTGTTAAGAATAAAAAAAAACTTTTTATGTTATTTTGTTAAGAATAAAAGCCAAACTTTCTATGTTATTTTGTTAAGAATAAAAGAAAACTTTCTATGTTATTTTGTTAAGAATGAAAGCCAAACTTTTTATGTTATTTTGTTAAGAATAAAAAGCCAAACTTTTTATGTTATTTTGTTAAGAATAAAAAGACACAAGCTTTATGTTTCTTTGTTAAAAATCAAAATACCCATTTTTATGTCACGTTTGTTAACATAATATCAATGTGAATTTGTATGCTATGACACCGCAACACTATAAGCATGTGAATTTGTATGCTATGACACCCCAACACTATAAGCATGTGAATTTGTATGTTATGACACCCCAAAACTATAAGCATGTTAATTTGTATGTCATGACACCAAAAACCATCAGTGTGTCATTGTGAATGTTTTGACGCTAAAATCGCCGTTGTGTTAATTTAGTTGAGACGACATGAGAGTCATCGTCATGTTGTATAATTGCAATGCATCAAAATATACTTTATGCAATAACAAACATAGTTGAATTGCTATTTTGGTCGCACTAGAGTTGGCGAACAAAAAAATATGACTTATGCAATAACATATATAGTTCAGTAGTTATTTTTGTCGCACTAGAGTTTGCGCAAAAAAAATATGTTTTATGTAAAATATAGTTTAATCGTCATTTTTGTCACATTAGAGTTTGCGAGCAAAATTGTGTTTCATGTAAAAACAAAAATGTGTTTTATGTAAAAAAAAAAAAAAAAAAAATAGGAAAGAAACTTTATTTTTGTTGTTTACATAAAAATATGAATGAAACTTTATTTTTATTTACATAAAAATATGAATGCAACTTTATTTTTATTGTTATGTCAAAACATGAATACAAGTTTATTTTAAGCGTTTTTAAGTAAAATATGTAAATAAATATATTCGTAGCGTTTCTGATTAAAAATATAAAAAATTTATATATGGATATTGCACATGAAAGTTGTACATGAAAGTGAATATATAATTAGCGTTATTGAGGAACTTGAAATATTTTCATTATTTACTCTATTAATGGAATTAATGGATGATTTAATTAAGAAGATTGCACATTTAAAAAGGATGAAATAAAAAGTTTAAATTGGTAAGATTTCATTCCAATTATAATAATGAAGATTTGAATTGAAAAATCTTGTTTTTATGTTAACTTGTAAATTTAGAAGATTTGATTTTAAAATTTAACATAAATGGATTAATTGAGGAAGATTTCATTTAATATCAAAATGGTAAGTTTTGATATAACAATTGAAACATTTTGGGAATAGTTTTATGATATTAATATGGAAAGATTAATGTTTACTGAAATGAAAGGATAAGAAAAAGAATGAAAGATATTTTAGAAATTAGATATTCTAAAATATGAAATGTTTTAAAATAATACTTTTAAGAGATAATTATAATGATAATTATTAATTGTACCTGGACACGAGGTTAGGTCACATTTATGGCGGAAGTCTGCCCGGAACCAACCGGCATATCCAGCAGCCATAAATGTTGGGCCTAATGTGAGAGGTCCAAGTGCACAAATACGAATTGGGTCAAGACACGAGGTTAAGCCCAACCTGTGGTAGAAGTCTGCCCGGAACCAACCGGCATATCCTGCATCCACAAGTTGTAGGCCTAATGTGAGAGGTCTGGCCCGCTATTAAATAATAAAATGTAAAGATAAACATAATAAATGGATAAGGAAAATGAATTGGGCTATTCGGTCCATTTTAAAAATAGTAACTCCATTTTAACCCGTATAAATTATGTTATACATTTTATAAAGGAAATCGAAGATGATTAATATTTTATATAAGATTAAATGAAATACTCTGAAATAAATGATGTCTAATTATATATATATTAAATGGGAAATTTATGAAATTTAAATTTGGGTTTATCGTGAATTATGTTTTAAATAACATTTATTCTTTAACCCGAATTTATGATAGAATTAATTCCCTAGAAATTGAATAATCATTTAATAATGACTTTGGAAGATTAAAACTAAATAAAATTTTAATTAAATCTTTAATTAGATTGAAAAGGAATTAAGTAGTTAAGATCACTGAATTAAGAAAGTGATTGAAAATGGAAAATGAACCATAAAACAATGAATATTTTCATGTTATAAATGAATAAATGAATGAAAACATGAAATGGTTATTTTATTTATATATTTTATATAAATAAAAGTAATGAAATTTTTATTTACATTTCACATGTAAATAAAAAGATGAAAACAAGAATGAAATTTTTATTTACATTTCACATGCGAATAAAAATATAAAAATATGAAATGAAACATGATTTAGAAGCATGAACCGCATATGAAAATTTAACATGTTTTAAAAAAAAAGCATGAAGTCGCATATGATATGCATGAAATGAATGGACGATATATTTATATGCATGAAATAAATGGACAATATTTATACGCATGAAATGAATGGACGATATATTTATATGCATGAAATAAATGGACAATATTGATACGCATGAAATGAATGGACGATATTTATATTTATAAAAGAATAAATAACGATATAGAATGGTTTGCAAATTTATATATGCGAGAATTATTTGGGAAGTCCGAGTTTACTCTCATTCCAAATAATGATACGACGTTCGAAGAGTTGAAGACAGTGATCGAAGACCGACGATCTTCACATCGAATGGGTGTGTTGCTATTGAGACCCATGATGGGAGTAGCTACCTTGAAGGGGCGACAGTAGTAGCCGTCCGGACGTAGTGTCGATTGCACGGATTTGACTTTCGCTCAGACCCAGGGCATAAGTTTATAAATGGAATGTATGTCTGACGTTGTAGTCCTTTATACTACATTCGTTGATCTCTCTTAATATATATCTGTTTGGTGGTTAACACCCTTCTCTGAGACATACGAGCTTAGGGGTTATATATTGGTAGAAATCAATGGTATAGTATGGACTGACAATGTGGCATGCTAAGATGCATTGATCAAGGCTTTTGTTGAAAAGCAGGCCTTGTGGTTGATGATCAAAGCACAGCCTGTTTAGGCGTAGCTTTGTGTATAGCGTGACTTCGCGAGCCTCACACCCCGGTATGAGTCAAAAACGGGATATGGACCGTAGGAAGTGCACACGTTTCTTTCTAGCTAGAGTGGTGTCAGCGACCTGCTAGCCCTGACATTTTACTTATGTGGATGATGGATTTTGAGGCGCCTCGTTATTTTTATAGGCCGTTGGTGGTCATACTATAGGTCCAAAGGGACCGGGAAACGTGTGTTCAGGCATAACTAATCCACTGCCCATAGGCAGGGACCGGCCCTACCGCTTCCAAGGGTTCACTGCGGGGAATCCTGAGGCATCTGCTAGAGTGTCTCGAATCGGAGAGGATCTTGCCCCTAGCCTCGACTCATGATGGAATCCAAATTTCCAATACGCCCTTGCGGTTTTGATTGTAGAACTAGTATTGGCGACATGCTATATGGTAACCATGCCGTCTAGGATTGATACTTATGATTCAAATCTTTTTATTAAAAACATATATACACTAATAATAATATCAAATCCGTTTTATACGTATCAAGCATCTTTTGACCATTATAAGGTAAAACCCTATCCTCTGGTGTGCGTTGCATTGTGTGATGGGACCTGGGTCTTATAATGGTTTCATTTTTCCAAAAAGACATTGCGTTATTTCTCGATTTACTCTAGTTTATGCACCGACAATCCATTGGAATAAAACCCGTTCCGCTTTAGCGGCGTGGTCCTTGGATTTGCATTATTATTATTATTTAAATTAGTTTAGAATTCTCACACCAGTCCCATGACTGACTCGTAGTTTGTTTCACTTTGCAAACTCGGGTGCCCTCTTTTCCACACGGGCAGTCGAGTAGCTTTTTGCAGATATCTATTCTTTTAGCAGGATCCTGGATCGAAGCCTAAAGCTGTGTCCAGAGCTTAGAAGTCTTCCGCTGTTTAATGTATTAAATCTATTGTAATTTATCTTCCGCTGTAGTTTACTTTATTTGTACTCTGATATTCTGTACTCTGATGTTATACTATTGTAATGTAATAAAAGTCTGCTGTTATTGTTCTAATGTATTGTATTCCCAAAGTTAACGTATGCGAGTTTTGAACGGTCTTGGTCGATTTTGCGATCGATTTAGGTCGGGCAAAATCCGTGTCGTTACAGGTGGTATCAGAGCTCTGGTTAGCTCAAATCTTTGGGGTACAACTCGTTAGAACTGAACAAAAGACTCATCAGAGAATTGGATTAGTAATGTCCAATAAGAATACTCATTAGAGATAGGATCAGCAGTATCCTAGAATGAGAATACTCATTAGAGATGGGGTTAGTAATGCCTTAGAATGAGTTCAGAGTGATAAGCTTATGATTAGCGTATTTTTGATTTTATAATCTATTTTTGAAAATATGATTTTTAAATATATAAAAGAGTATGTATATTTGATAAGTTAGTCAACAAATGAAATTAATAAAAGTAAAATTGAAATTTAGTTAGTAAATTAAACAACTTTTACCTTAGTTCCTTTTCGAGGACGAAAAGTTTTTAAGTGGGGGAGATTGTAACAACCCGGAATTTTGGGGCAATTTAAAATTTTTATTTTTAGAAATTTTATTGGAAATTACGTGAGAAATCCTTTTTACTCAAAATTATTTCATTCATGAGTGAATTTATATAAGATTCCATGTGAGAATTCTTTATTTGAAATTGAAATTAAAATATAATATATATATATTTATATTTATATTGATTTGATTGTGGTTGTGATGATTGGCTAAATTGTATTGTTGTATGCTTTGCTGAATTATATATACAAATATGTCACTTTGTTGATCATGCTATATTGAAAACAAAAATGTCACTTTCTTAATCATGGTATATTGATATAAATTCGTCATTTTTTTTATTATAATTGACGATAGAAAATTGTTAAATTAGAATTGATGATATATAATTTGTCACCTTCGATAATAAAAGGATTACATTTTGCTATATCATCTAGTGATAATAATAAAAGAAAAGATTACCCTTTTTGTTAATGTTGTCTCATTATCATTTTTGTTAATGTTGTCTCATTAGTAAAGATTATCACTTTTGTTAATATTGTCTCATTAGTATAAGATTATCACATATATTAGAAACTGTCATGTTAATTAAAAAACATCGTTATATTAGAAATTGACATAGTAGACAAAAATACCATCTTTGTTTGTTTACATATGTCATATAGGTTGATTTAAAATTGATAAATTATATATATGTCATGTAGGATTGATTTAAAAATTGACAAATTATATATGTCATGTATGTTCTATTTAAATTGATAAATTATATATGTCTTGTATGTTCGATGAGAATTGATAAATTATAATTGTCATTTTTGTTAAAAGGCACATTGGAAAAAAAAATAACATTTTTGTTGAAACATGTACGTTAGATTAAAAAATGACATTTTTGTTAGGAAATGTTCATTAGATTAAATATGACATTGTCATTAGGAAATGTACTTTAGATTAAAATGTCATTTTTGTCATGAAGTGGTTAATTAGATTAAAATATCACTTTTGTCATGAAATGGTTAATTAGATTAAAATGTCATTTGTGTTGAAATCATGTTATTTAAACAAAACATGTCATCTGTGTCAAAATCATGATATGTAAATTAACATGTCATTTTGTTAGTAAATGTTGCGTTAAAATAAAACTGTCACTTTGTCAGTATATGTTGTGTTAAAATGGTCAAAAATATAAGTATCATTTATGTTTGTATGAAAGGAAAAAAAAAGGAAACAGTTCAGGCCCTCATAAATTTATTTTGAATTATGAATGGCCGCATTTATTCTCTTTTCTTTCACGCATTTATTCTTTCCATTCCATTCCAATTATTCTTTCTCCATCTTCCGTTTATTCTCTCTCCATTCACATTTAAGTTTATTTTCCACCTCTTGTTACACCACTAAAAATTCAATTATGTACATTTAAAAACTACAATTTAATGTATAAATGAGTCATATAAAGGGGTCAGGTATGGTAAATTGTGTGCACATTAAAATTTGCATTTAATGTATGTATGAATCTTACAAAAAGATGTATTGTTAGAAAATATGCTGACATTAAAAATCTACATTTTTTTTTTAGATTCATATAAGAGGATTCTAGTATAATAAAATGTCTTAGAAACTTTAATGACATTTATCAATGTATTGATTGAAATATTTCTATCTAATAATATTAAAGTTAAGAATATTACTTTGTGTCCATTATTCATATAAAACCTTTTGATACATGTTACTTAATAATACGCGTTTTGTAATAAAAAAAGAGGAAAAAAAAATTGCCCAACATAAACAATTAGATAAAATAAAGCAAGCATTTAATTTGTTTGTCAATATGAAGAGACATAAGGGGAGAAATAATTTGTCCATTTATTATCCCTCTCTTTGTAATTTACTTCCGAAATTTGAATAATAAAATATATAATAACAAATGGTGTGGTCCCATCACGCCTAGTCAGCTAATTAAATCCTTGGTAACCTACTATATTGTAATAGGCACGTTAGGGAAATAAAACTAAAGAGCTTAAAATCAGTATTAAAATATATATAAAAAGCTAATAGAAAATTCCAAAAACCCTATCTCCCCAAACATAACATAGCCGCCGCCCCTTTATCTTCAATGGCTGAAACGCAGCCCTCCTCTTCTCCTTCTATCTCCTCAATTTCTCAATGGTTTTCGAAAAGAAAAAAAAACTCCCAACACAAGATCGAAGGACTCGACGTAGGAGAAAGGGATTTAAACGGGAAGGTAACACTCTTTCAAAAGTTGTTATAGTTAATAATTTAATAATTTATTTATTTAAATTTTCCAATGTCTAAACACGTGTATCTCATTCAAATCTTAACGAAATTCAGCGAAACGAAAAATGCTGGGATCGTGAGGCGGAGATCTATGCGATGGGACGGATCGAAACAGAAAAGGAGCGAATTTGGATTTAAGACGGATTCAAATCTAAACAGACGAATTTTGAAGGAATGAATATCGAGGTGAGATATTCTGAACTTTTAATTAAATCTAAATTTAATTATTTTCTCTTGCCTTAAAAATCTTTGGATAAGCATGTTTATGTGAGAATTATCTGAAATGTATGTATGTATGATAATAATGAAATTGCATTGCTGTTTTTGTTATGATGATACTCATATGGATTGCAATGTTCTGATTGTATGTGTTGACTTGGGTATATATTATTCTATTTGAATCATCGATTGAATGGATTGGAATAAATAAATTGGTTGTGACATAACTTGAATAGTAGTTGGATTTTGATGACGTTGGTTATTTAAACCAAAAAGGTTGGATTTTTATTTTATTATTAAAGTCAAAAGGATTTGTTTTTATTATAAAAGATAATAACTTTTGGTTTTGTTACAAAGATCATAACTTTATTTTTATATATAAAAGATGAAACCTTTGTTTTATTTTTATAAATGAAATCTTTGTGTTTAGGTAAAAAAAAAACTTCTATTTTTATAAATGAAAACTTTGTGTTTGTAAAAATAAAAACTTTATTGTGTTTTTATTTTTTTATTTTATTTATTTATTTATTAAAGGTGAAAACCTTGTTTTGTTTATTGAAGATGAAGACTGTAGTTTGTTATGAAAGATTAAAACTTTATTTTATAAGATTGAAACTTTAATTTCTTTTTATCTGTTGTTGTTGAAACATTATGAACCAACTTATTGTTTTGATTTGTTGGAATTATGAATCAACTCATTTTATTGAAACAAAGTATAAACCTTTATTTGTCTTGTTGAAATAAAGTAAAAACTTTTACTTGTTTATTGAAATAAAAGCCAAACTTTCTATGTTATTTTGTTAAGAATAAAAGAAAACTTTTTATGTTATTTTGTTAAGAATAAAAGCCAAACTTTCTATGTTATTTTGTTAAGAATAAAAGAAAACTTTTTATGTTATTTTGTTAAGAATAAAAGCCAAACTTTCTATGTTATTTTGTTAAGAATAAAAGAAAACTTTTTATGTTATTTTGTTAAGAATAAAAGCCAAACTTTCTATGTTATTTTGTTAAGAATAAAAGAAAACTTTCTATGTTATTTTGTTAAGAATGAAAGCCAAACTTTTTATGTTATTTTGTTAAGAATAAAAAGCCAAACTTTTTATGTTATTTTGTTAAGAATAAAAAGACACAAGCTTTATGTTTCTTTGTTAAAAATCAAAATACCCATTTTTATGTCACGTTTGTTAACATAATATCAATGTGAATTTGTATGCTATGACACCCCAACTCTATAAGCATGTGAATTTGTATGCTATGACACCCCAACACTATAAGCATGTGAATTTGTATGCTATGACACCCCAAAACTATAAGCATGTTAATTTGTATGTCATGACACCAAAAACCATCAGTGTGTCATTGTGAATGTTTTGACGCTAAAATCGCCGTTGTGTTAATTTAGTTGAGACGACATGAGAGTCATCGTCATGTTGTATAATTGCAATGCATCAAAATATACTTTATGCAATAACAAACATAGTTGAATTGCTATTTTGGTCGCACTAGAGTTGGCGAACAAAAAAATATGACTTATGCAATAACATATATAGTTCAGTAGTTATTTTTGTCGCACTAGAGTTTGCGCAAAAAAAATATGTTTTATGTAAAATATAGTTTAATCGTCATTTTTGTCACATTAGAGTTTGCGAGCAAAATTGTGTTTCATGTAAAAACAAAAATGTGTTTTATGTAAAAAAAAAAAAAAAAAAAAAAAAAAAAAATAGGAAAGAAACTTTATTTTTGTTGTTTACATAAAAATATGAATGAAACTTTATTTTTATTTACATAAAAATATGAATGCAACTTTATTTTTATTGTTATGTCAAAACATGAATACAAGTTTATTTTAAGCGTTTTTAAGTAAAATATGTAAATAAATATATTCGTAGCGTTTCTGATTAAAAATATAAAAAATTTATATATGGATATTGCACATGAAAGTTGTACATGAAAGTGAATATATAATTAGCGTTATTGAGGAACTTGAAATATTTTCATTATTTACTCTATTAATGGAATTAATGGACGATTTAATTAAGAAGATTGCACATTTAAAAAGGATGAAATAAAAAGTTTAAATTGGTAAGATTTCATTCCAATTATAATAATGAAGATTTGAATTGAAAAATCTCGTTTTTATGTTAACTTGTAAATTTAGAAGATTTGATTTTAAAATTTAACATAAATGGATTAATTGAGGAAGATTTCATTTAATATCAAAATGGTAAGTTTTGATATAACAATTGAAACATTTTGGGAATAGTTTTATGATATTAATATGGAAAGATTAATGTTTACTGAAATGAAAGGATAAGAAAAAGAATGAAAGATATTTTAGAAATTAGATATTCTAAAATATGAAATGTTTTAAAATAATACTTTTAAGAGATAATTATAATGATAATTATTAATTGTACCTGGACACGAGGTTAGGTCACATTTATGGCGGAAGTCTGCCCGGAACCAACCGGCATATCCAGCAGCCATAAATGTTGGGCCTAATGTGAGAGGTCCAAGTGCACAAATACGAATTGGGTCAAGACACGAGGTTAAGCCCAACCTGTGGTAGAAGTCTGCCCGGAACCAACCGGCATATCCAGCATCCACAAGTTGTAGGCCTAATGTGAGAGGTCTGGCCCGCTATTAAATAATAAAATGTAAAGATAAACATAATAAATGGATAAGGAAAATGAATTGGGCTATTCGGTCCATTTTAAAAATAGTAACTCCATTTTAACCCGTATAAATTATGTTATACATTTTATAAAGGAAATCGAAGATGATTAATATTTTATATAAGATTAAATGAAATACTCTGAAATAAATGATGTCTAATTATATATATATTAAATGGGAAATTTATGAAATTTAAATTTGGGTTTATCGTGAATTATGTTTTAAATAACATTTATTCTTTAACCCGAATTTATGATAGAATTAATTCCCTAGAAATTGAATAATCATTTAATAATGACTTTGGAAGATTAAAACTAAATAAAATTTTAATTAAATCTTTAATTAGATTGAAAAGGAATTAAGTAGTTAAGATCACTGAATTAAGAAAGTGATTGAAAATGGAAAATGAACCATAAAACAATGAATATTTTCATGTTATAAATGAATAAATGAATGAAAACATGAAATGGTTATTTTATTTATATATTTTATATAAATAAAAGTAATGAAATTTTTATTTACATTTCACATGTAAATAAAAAGATGAAAACAAGAATGAAATTTTTATTTACATTTCACATGCGAATAAAAATATAAAAATATGAAATGAAACATGATTTAGAAGCATGAACCGCATATGAAAATTTAACATGTTTTAAAAAAAAAGCATGAAGTCGCATATGATATGCATGAAATGAATGGACGATATATTTATATGCATGAAATAAATGGACAATATTTATACGCATGAAATGAATGGACGATATATTTATATGCATGAAATAAATGGACAATATTGATACGCATGAAATGAATGGACGATATTTATATTTATAAAAGAATAAATAACGATATAGAATGGTTTGCAAATTTATATATGCGAGAATTATTTGGGAAGTCCGAGTTTACTCTCATTCCAAATAATGATACGACGTTCGAAGAGTTGAAGACGGTGATTGAAGACCGACGATCTTCACATCGAATGGGTGTGTTGCTATTGAGACCCATGATGGGAGTAGCTACCTTGAAGGGGCGACAGTAGTAGCCGTCCGGACGTAGTGTCGATTGCACGGATTTGACTTTCGCTCAGACCGAGGGCATAAGTTTATAAATGGAATGTATGTCTGACGTTGTAGTCCTTTATACTACATTCGTTGATCTCTCTTAATATATATCTGTTTGGTGGTTAACACCCTTCTCTGAGACATACGAGCTTAGGGGTTATATATTGGTAGAAATCAATGGTATAGTATGGACTGACAATGTGGCATGCTAAGATGCATTGATCAAGGCTTTTGTTGAAAAGCAGGCCTTGTGATTGATGATCAAAGCACGGCCTGTTTAGGTGTAGCTTTGTGCATAGCGTGACTTCGCGAGCCTCACACCCCGGTATGAGTCAAAAACGGGATATGGACCGTAGGGAGTGCACACGTTTCTTTCTAGCTAGAGTGGTGTCAGCGACCTGCCAGCCCTGACATTTTACTTATGTGGATGATGGATTTTGAGGCGCCTCGTTATTTTTATAGGCCGTTGGTGGTCATACTATAGGTCCAAAGGGACCGGGAAACGTGTGTTCAGGCATAACCAATCCACTGCCCATAGGCAGGGACCGGCCCTACCGCTTCCAAGGGTTCACTGCGGGGAATCCTGAGGCATCTGCTAGAGTGTCTCGAATCGGAGAGGATCTTGCCCCTAGCCTCGACTCATGATGGAATCCAAATTTCCATTACGCCCTTGCGGTTTTGATTGTAGAACTAGTATTGGCGACATGCTATATGGTAACCATGCCGTCTAGGATTGATACTTATGATTCAAATCTTTTTATTAAAAACATATATACACTAATAATAATATCAAATCCGTTTTATACGTATCAAGCATCTTTTGACCATTATAAGGTAAAACCCTATCCTCTGGTGTGCGTTGCATTGTGTGATGGGACCTGGGTCTTATAATGGTTTCATTTTTCCAAAAAGACATTGCGTTATTTCTCGATTTACTCTAGTTTATGCACCGACAATCCATTGGAATAAAACCCGTTCCGCTTTAGCGGCGTGGTCCTTGGATTTGCATTATTATTATTATTATTTAAATTAGTTTAGAATTCTCACACCAGTCCCATGACTGACTCGTAGTTTGTTTCACTTTGCAAACTCGGGTGCCCTCTTTTCCACACGGGCAGTCGAGTAGCTTTTTGCAGATATCTATTCTTTTAGCAGGATCCTGGATCGAAGCCTAAAGCTGTGTCCAGAGCTTAGAAGTCTTCCGCTGTTTAATGTATTAAATCTATTGTAATTTATCTTCCGCTGTAGTTTACTTTATTTGTACTCTGATATTCTGTACTCTGATGTTATATTATTGTAATGTAATAAAAGTCTGTTGTTATTGTTCTAATGTATTGTATTCCCAAAGTTAACGTATGCGAGTTTTGAACGGTCTTGGTCGATTTTGCGATCGATTAAGGTCGGGCAAAATCCGTGTCGTCACAATAGCAGTCGATAACCTGAACCTGTACAACCCGGCCTAACCCGAGCATTTACAAAACACCGGGTCAGTCTGGTGAACCAGAGTGAGATAAACTCGCACAGTAATAAGGGTAAATCATCCAATCATGATTTTAGAGTTCAAAAATCTTTTCAAAAGAAAAGGATAATCGTAAGACCAAATCCACACATAAACACGGACGGTTTTTACCTTACGATAACCCAAAACAGTTTTGAAACCAATATCTTGTTCTGATATTATAATAATGTCTAAATACAAATAAATAACAATCTAGTGGAACGCTTGCATCTCACGCTCCACATATATAGTATACAATCAAAACCGCAGGCGCTTATTGGAGATTGGATTCCAACTTGACAAGGTATGGGTCCACCTGCCGATAGTGTATCTCTAGAGACGAATACACTGGGTTCAACAAGAACTTCTTGCAACCCGGCCCTCACATGACCGACCCCTCATTTCGCTTGAGAGTATCGAATGTATATCACCGACGGTTGGGATCAGCAACCGTCTCCCGATAAGGGACAGCATCGAAACATAGATTTAAGAAACAAATAGGACTTCCTCTAGATAGGTGATTATACACCCTAATGGGAGCGACCCACATAGCCATGTTGCCTGCCCGATTTTTGTCATTTCCCGGTTGATCAGGCTTGAGGTCAGAGTTTATTCTTGAACATCGGATCACCATTCACTTTGAATGCCACATCGTCAAACCCATCAGATATCACTAATTGATATCCACAAAAATACTCTAGCTGGAAGCTAAGAGAGCGGCAATTCTCCGCCAACAACCATAGCACGTTTGAAGAAATCAACGTACGTGATCCTTCGGAAATACTCTGTCAGACATTCGTCCATATACGTCATCCAGGAACAGGATGAACCGAAGGCACTCTCCTACCGCATCCATATAGGAATCACCCCATGGATCAGTAGCGAGAAGTCCTTGCAACCCGTAGATTCCAACCACGACAGAATCACAGTTTATCTCTGCTTGCCAGGCGGAGAATATTAGTGGTTCTTCCGTTTGTGGAAACCCACGGTCTTCACAGCACCAACTCGATCATCTTCTGATATCTTTACGTATTTGTTGATCGGAATGGTTTTCGAATAAAAATTTGATCCCGGTCTTTCCATACCAACAATCGCATTGGACAGATTTGATAGTCGGTGTTTTAACTATCAAAATAAACAGTATTTCAAACATGACACTCCAATGAGTTCACTGGTCCAGTATTCAGCATCACTTGGCCTTTAACAAACTGATTTCCTTTTTGTTAAATTGAAACTTCTAATTCTTTTAATGTTCAAAAATACGATGTTTGAATAGCTCTAATTGATTAATTAACATTCGTCTTAACTCCATTCGCTTGACTCTAGATCACAGCGATCACAATGGTTACGCCTGATTCCCTCAGGAAACATCCGACCGCCGTAGGCTATCTGCAGCCCTGCGAATTACGCTAGCAGTCGTACGAAATGGCTACTTAGCCGAATAACTATGTTTGGCAAATTCTATCTCGAATAACTATATTCAATTTCCCATTTTGAAATCTCATTTAAACTTCTCCTTTTTACTAGATCTCGTTTCAAATAACGTTAATGTAAAATTAACGTCTTAACACTTTGAAACTTATTTATATGTTTTGGTTTATCTTAAACCCTTTTATCGAAATCTCCTTCGACTTAATTCAAATGATTAAGTAATATTTAATTCGAGCTCTCATTCTCGCTTAAAATTCCTTTTATAACTTCGTTATAAAACTTAGGTTTAAAATAAAACCTATTCATGAACTCCTCATTTCGCTTGATCAAATAATTACCCAAGCTACACCATTCGGCTTATTTCTTATTTCCGTACTTATCAATCTGATTAACTTTCTAAAATCACTTAATAATAAATCAAAGTCTTAAATAAGTAAACTATTCATTTATTTCTCTTTATATAACTTTTATTCAAAATAGTGTATTCCAAAATTCTATTTCTAGTTATAAAATAAATTTTATAACTGCATCTCTATCGATTCACCTGACGGTGAATCAATATCTGTAACCCGATTGATTTTTAAAGGCCATACTCTGCCAAACACTTAACCAATATCGCCCATTGGTTTAAACCAAACAGATGTTGAATATCCAGTCAATAATCAACCATCAAATCAATCACACAAACAGATCAGTTCATATATGATCATATGAAAATAAATAATACATTTGAGGAATCCGGTTGGATCCCTCCAACCTGTTCTTCCCTGTATTCACAATGGTTTTTCTCAAATCAGACCATTCAGTTTTGTTTAACTGATAACACTAAATAGCAACCATTCAACATCAACCACAAGCAATTCAAACAATTCAACCATTTAAACACGTTTATAAATAAACATGACCAACCAAGGTGAGTCACCTTTATTGGAACCAATCGTTAAAAATAACGATTTGGTGTTTCACTGAAATTAAACACGGTTTAATTTCATTGGTTAAATCAATAGATAAGCAGATAACTAGCAAAACAGTCGACCATTGGCAAGCAGAGCACACAAAATAAAAATACCCAATTTATATAAAATATAAATGGTAAAAACTGAGTGAGTTTAACTCACCTTGATTTGATTTATTGCCATAGCGGTTCGATTACAATCAAATTAAACAGCGTTTAATTTGACCGTAAACTCTAGCGATCTCGGTCTCGGTTCAACACAGTTCCATAATCTAGAGTCCATCACCGCGGACTTAACGAGATTTGTATTCACCGGATTCCGACTTGATTTCTAAACGGCCAACTTCTTTCCTCATTCGTTCAAAGTGGTCCATCCGATTGTTCTATTGTTAAATATAAGATAAGTGTCCGGTTTCATTCCTCCATACCCTGTACAATTTCCAGTTCCTGTCCACTGAGTTCTCACGCGGCCTTCCATCCCACCGCTTCTTCTTCTTTGAACCCATTCAACACAGACGACCTTCCATCACAACGCTGCAGCACCCAACCAATACCGCCCAACGTCCTTGCCCTTCATTACTTCTTTCTACTACTGTAACCCAACACTACCGCATCCTTCACTCTCGTATGAAGTTCTTCCGCCATTTTCGAATATAACTGCTTCGTGTTTATATATATTTTTAAAGGGGGCTTGGATCGAATGAAAATTTGTGGAGGAAGAGGTGAAGTTTGGTTCGTAAAAAGATACAACTCGAGTTCCACGGAAAGGCTAAAATGGTGAAGAGAATGCTTTATGATATTTAATACATCGATTTTACTTAGTTTGTTTCCCAGAAAATATAAGAATGCAACGATATATATATAGGCGCAGCATTGAATAGGAACAACGTCTTTCGAGCTGATGGCGATTGGTGTTCTTTTTCAATACACTTTAGGGATCAGTCTAGGCTTGAGGCTGCAGCAGTCGACTGTGCATGAGTTGTCGGTACGTATGAATACACAGGCTATTTGCGTTATTGTGATTCCTATACAAGCTGGTCTGCAGAAGCACATGTGAGAGATGTGTGTAGTTTCCTTTCATACTCGTACGTGCATGTGCTTTGCCGGGGAGAAACGTGCTTAGGCTTTTAGTATAGCTGCCATTTCTTTTCAAATGATGTATACTGTGTACATATCTACTTAATTTAGACTTGTAGCTAGCTGTCCCTCGCATTTAATACGACTGGAATTTACATGTGCATGTTGCCAAGCTGTGATGTTTGATTAGGCTACACTAGAGAAGGCATACCATTTGAATTGGCAATTATAGGGTGTCCAAAATAAATATAATAATATTTGCGAAATTTCACCACGAAGTAACACGCAGAAATCACCACAACCGACTTTCGTTTACTGATAAAAAAAAAGCTAATCTTGGTATAAATAGGTATTCCAGACCCAATGGGACAGGTTTCGTCGAATTCCAACACCGTTTGCGGAAATCCCTTAGAAAATATCGACGAAAAACACCGAGCAATAATTCCTAACAATTCCAGAAAAAATCCTAAAAATATGAGGCCTTGACGTTTCACTAGACCTCTTCCTAAGATTTCGTATGAAACTTGTTTCGTTGAATTCTGAGTCCGTTTGACCAGTTAACCATTCAGTTTTAGTTTGTTTTAAGTTAAAAACATAGCGTACCCCATTATGAAATATTCTGTTCACGTAGGGACTGTTATGGACAGAAACAAAAAATACCATTTAAATGAGTGATGTGCTCTGGTCCCAAAAATGTAATAATACCGGTAGATGGACTCATATTGTGAAACCCCGAAATGTCGATACAGGGTACCACATACTCCAAATAAAAAGTTGTTTATTAAATTAATTAAAAATTACAGTAAAATTCTAAAAATTAAATTATCGCTACTCCCCAAAAGGACCTTGTCTAAATTCAAACCCGATCTCTAATTATATCGAATAAACCGATACGGTCGATAAACGATTCTATAGCGACTATTCAAAAATTTGATTTGGACATATCTCAAAATCTACATGACGAAATCCTGATTTTTCTCTTCTACTAGAAAGATATACTCCATCAGCTCCACCCGTTTCTTGTTTCACAGAAATCCAATTTAAAACGAACTCTGTACATTCAGTTGAAGTTCAAAACCAAATATTACGAACTGCAGCGCCTTTTCGAGCTCGTTTTATATTATATATAAATTATAACGTTCTTAATAACGAATTAAATATTAAATTCCATTAATATTCCCAACTATAATATTTAAAACCAAATTAAATATTCAGGTTCAAATGGTCGAAAAACACGGGTCGTTACAAATGTAATTTTTTATGTTCTCTAACTTAATTACGAAAAAAAATGTAATTTTCATTTAATTCTTATTTACATTAAAATGTAAACTTTTCTTCTTACATTAAAAATATAACATTTCTTTTATCTAATCTAATCTAATTTACATTAAAAATGTAAACCTTTTTTTTCTTATCTAATTTACATTAAAAATGTAAACTTTCCTTTCTACATTGAAAATGTAATTATCTATTCATTTTAAATTACCTTAATAAAAATGTAAATTTTCATTCACTTTAAATTACATTAATAAAAATGTAAGTTATTACATTTCCTTTCCATTTACATTAATAAAAATGTAAGTGATTATTCTACTCTATTTACCTTAATAAAAATATAAGTTTCATTCTTCTTTAATCACATTAATAAAAATGTAAATTTCTGTTACCGTACAAAATCATATCTTTAATTACGTTTAGAAATGTAATTTCATTACAACTTTAAAATCTTATCTTTTTCCACCAACAACTTTTCTTTTACCATTTTCAATAAAAAGTTAAAATTTTCCATACCCTTCACTAATCTTTTTATTTACATAAGAGTGGTGTAAATCAAGTTGTTATCAAATTCTATTCTTTTTTATTCATATAAGAAAATGTGAATAAAGTTCCATCGCTAAATTGGTTTATTTTATCTCTACAAAAGGAACGTAAATAAAATGTCATCTCATATTTCGTTCTTTTTATTCCTTTTTATACGAGAGAATGTAAGTAAAGATCATCAAGTTGTGTCCCTTTTCATTTACAAAAGTAAATGTAAATAAGGTTTCATCGCTAAATTGTTCGTTTTATAGAAATATATAAATAAAGTTTCATCGGTTCATTTTATAGAAAAAATAAATAAAGTTTCATCGCTAAATTGTTCATTTTGAAAATATAAATAAAGTTTCATCGCTAAATTGTTCATTTTATTGAAAACATAAAAAAAGTTTCATCGCTAAATTGTTCATTTTTATAGAAAATATAAATAAAGTTCCGTCGCTAAATTTTTCATATTATTGAAAATATAAATAAAGTTTCATCGCTAAATTGTTCATTTTATTTACATATGAAATGTAAATAAACGTTCACTATAAATATAATCTTTTATCTACATAAAAATGTAAACAAAATGTATCCTTTTTCTGTCATATTTCTATAATCCAAATTTTATTTACAACTGATTGTAAATAAAGCAAAATGTCCTTTTTGTTTGTCATTTTCAATTATCAAGTTTTACCCTCTTTTATTTACAAATGTAAATGTAAATAAAATCTACTTTTCGATATTGTTCCCTTTTTATTTACAAAGGTAAGTGTAAATAAAATCTATTTTTAAATTTTGTTCTCTTTTTATTTACAAAGGTAAGTGTAAATAAAATCACTTTTCATATTTGTTTTTCTCCCTGACATATTAAATTTACATAAAAATGTGGATCTCAACAAGTCACATAACCAAATGAGATGATTTGGTTTTAATTATCTCAAATTAACTCAAATATGCATTTTGAACTCACAAACCTAATGTATATATAAATCTCAAATAAATGAGATTTTCAACGGAAGAACAAACATTCACAATAATAGATAAACAGAAAATCCTAAATTACCACATCGCAGATCTATACTATTTACATACATAACAATGATTCTAACCATCACGAATAATAATTAAATTAATTTAATTATTTTTAAAGGTAAGAAATCTCACCAATTTCATATATGAAAGTTTCATCTCTAAGTGGTTTATTTTATTTAATGTAAATAAAATCCCTTTTTCACTGATCTAGTTTTATTTTATATTTTTTTACAAAGAGACGTAAACAAAATTCAATGTCATGTTTTGTCTTTTTTTTTTACAAATGTAAATGTTAACAAAATTCTACTTTCAATATTTTTGTCCTCTTCTTATTTACAAATGTAAATGTAAATAAAAATCTAATTTTCACTAATCAAAATTTTGTCTTCTTCTATTTACTCCAAATTTCTATAATGAATCAAATCCAAATTTTTATCGGTTAAAATAAAAGTTGAGACCTTTACTTCAATCAAAAGGGTATACATGGATCTTGAAATAAAAGTACAGATCTAAATGACAGGAGATGCATCTAGGGAATAGCATGAGTCTATCTTTTTAATTCAAAATATAATGGTTTTAATCGACATCTATGCATATGAACCAATATACGATTTTAGATCTGAATTTATCACAACTAGAAATGTAGCGAAATAAGATTTCTTCGTAGATCTATATTTTTTTCATGACTTCTCAAAACATCTAAATAACAATACAATAATCACAACCATATACATATCATGATTTCACAAGCAAGAAAATAATTAATTTAAAATTAACTATGTAAATCAAAATTCTCACCTAGATCTTAACTGTTGGATTTAATCATCCCTCTATGTTCTTCGTTTTTGTTATTGGAAGTACTTGAATTTCATTCGCAGATTTTGAGAACGAACGGAGAAAAGACTGGGAGATTTCGGCCATTCGTAGAAGGAGAAGGCGGCTGGTTCATAAGGGGAATTAGGGACAATATGAGATAAGTGGTGAAGTTTATGGTTTTATGTGAGGCTATAAAGATGATACTAGATTTTTATTTTATTTTAATTATATTAAAGCAATGAATGCATTCCATTTTTATGCTCGATTACAATTTAAAATTATTCCTACATGCATGCAAGTTAAGAAATTGAACCATAGACATAGCTAATTTGTACTTCTTTCCCCATAATTAAGGATTGGTTAGGAAACAACCAAGAAATTGATTTCATATTATTTTTGCTTAAAAAAAACTTCAATTATGTGTTCAAGATATTTTTATAAAAAAAATAGGGTGCATGCTTTTTCATCCAAACGATTATCTTCATGCTTAAGAAATGAGAGTGTCTTTAGAGACACAAATTAAATATATAGTTTGACGCAACAATCTTGGAATATCCTTATGGTTTAAGATTTGAAAATAACTTTTTATAGAAAGCCAAATCGAAGGAAAAGGAAAAAAAATTACAATATAACATTTTACATTCCATCTTTACATAATCTAAATGTTTCCAATAACACCCAATTAATGAGGGTATATTTTTGTACATTTGTTATCTAAATATATTAACTAATATATATATATATATATATATATATATAGAGAGAGAGAGAGAGAGAGAGTCTATGTATGCATGTAATTTTTTTACGAAATAATTTATGCACTATGAAATTAACACTCAATAAATTAAACGAAACAAAATGTGACTACTATTACAATTAATGTCAGTACTAAATTTAAAATAGACATAAATTAGGCAATTTATTTATCATACAAACATTTAATAGGTTTAATGTCAAATCAATTTAATATATATACATATATAACAAGTATATATAAACCATCAAGTCTAAAGTTGCACTTAATTATGAAAGATAAAACATGGACTAACAATCTAACATTTTATTAATTGTGTATAAAGTTCAAATAGACCTTCAAGATATAATTTAATCCATTAGCATGGACATAAATGAGCAAATGAATGTATGCATTGAAAACAAGGTAAGAGACTTGCATGCATGTATTGAAAAATAACGCAAATGAAATGAATTAAGTAGAAATGGATGAATGCAATATAAACTATAAGTGAAACGTTAGAATTCAATGCAAAATAATAATAATAATAATAATAATAATAATAATAAAGAAATGAAATGATCCTTGTAGGTTGCATGCACAAGGTTTAAAATGTAAGGGAAATAAACATATATGTATAAAGGAATGAATTGAATGCATAATTAACATATTATTAATAAATCAACTTATCAACATATATTTATAAATCTCATTAACAATGTCTAAATATTATTTAAAAACTTTATATTATTATTATTAAATATAATTTTTTTCTTTTTCTGACGTATTTTCTATTAAAATTTTCTGAAATAAAATTTTAAATTGGTTCCAAAATTTCGGGTTGTTACAGATGTCCAACCAGCACGGAACGTTCCCCAAGGAAAGGAAAAAGGGAAAGAATTTGAACTAATAAGGAATCTGTAGAATGTCTCACAGCGCATGGGATAAAATATAATAATAACATAACTTTGACATAAAATTGGCGAGACAGTGCATAAGCTGAAAACTAAACCATCATAGTAGCAGAAATCTAAAATACAGCTTATCATCCAAGCCAACATTATTATAACTTTGAAATACTATCTCTAAAACAAAAGAAAGACGTACACTACTAATGCCCAATGTATTGACCAGCAACAACACAGGCAGAATATATATATATATATCATACGTGGAAGCCTACTGCTCGTCTCCGGTATAGCTACTCATGCATAATCACCTGACCTGTCTCTTGTCTGCTCATTTAAGAGCACACAGAGTAATAAGAAGAGATGTAACACCCCACGTCCATTAATGTCACTCACGAAGGGAATGCATTAACTTCCATGGAGGTTTTAAGTGAATATAGAACAGAAAAATTACAACAAGACAGATAATAAGTAGTACTTGGAAATCTAAAACTTCATTTTATTGCAGCGGAAATTAAACATGTTTGTTACATCATAAAACCATAAATCAAAGTCAAGTACAATATCCATCTTGACAAAACAAAATACATAACCCCATTACATAAATAGCCATTAAAGAAGATAACAAGCTGGACTTTACTTCAACGGTCCAAGCTTTCCAAAAGAGAGATAAAGCAATCCAATCAAACTCCACAAGAGCTGGACCCAACTTGAGGACCTGGAGGGGGAAAAAGATAGAAATGGAGGGGGTCAGACATAAAGTCTGGCGAGTATGATAATTCTAATAATACTATTATCAAAATAATTAGACTAAGGCATAAGCTGGAAGACAAGGAAATGTCTATGAACTATTGGGTATGGAAGAGCAGATAAAGATAATGTTAAAGGCACACCTAATTACTAACGAATAATTACTACACTGCACCACACCAGTCACCCTCAAAGTTGATCCCACTTGCTTCTCTTAGAAATTATATAAATAGCTTTGTGTACCCCTAGCTGACTACATAGGTGCCGCCTGCCCCTATCTCCACTAGGTGTACCCCACTATCCACTTTCGATCGGCTCCCTACTCGTAGATACCCGTGCTAGTCCCATAGTGGGGTGTATCACTCCCCTAAAGTGGCAACCCGATACAGCTAAAGAATGCACGGCTTATACCTACATGATGCAACAATGTCTTACCTACCTGCCCGGGTCCACACACACCTATGAAACCCATTGGACTTGCGTTGCCACCGCTAACCCGTTTGGCCTCTTATAGTCAATCCCAGTATGCGTGTCCCGTCCTCGACTTGGGTCGAGCCCACAAATATACGTTTGGGTTACTGGTTGAAATGGGCCCCTACAAGCTATCTACCTAAGCTTGTCCCCACTAGTATATCCCACTTAACCCTCTTCTTATTTATGTTCATTCACATGTGTGTTTGGTTAAGTCTTACTAATCGTATTTCAAATGCCACTAAAGGCAACCACTAGATTCCTCATGCCACCCAAGGCACCTACTTAACCCCCATGTCCCACTTTACATGTTTATCTGGTTAAGTATTTCTTAATTCATTCAGGCCATAACCTCATAAAGACCTCTCACATTAGACTGGCATTTATGGCAGCTGGATTTGCCGGGCGGGTCCGGGCAGTCTTACAACATAAAAGAGTCTAACATCGTGTCTTTACAACTGTTATGATTTAATTTGGGCCTAGGACCTCTCACATTGGGCTGACTTTTGTGACTACTGGATTTGCCGGGCGGGTCCGGGCAGGTTTACATCACAAACGAGTCCATCCTCGTGTCCTAAGCATTGATTAACACTTATAATCTTTTACCCCAGTTTTAAATATATCCCTATTCAAATTATTAATTAATTCAAATTTTAATGATGTCCATAATTGACTCATTTATGGCCATCCACTCATGGCATGCAAAATCATATCAATTGCACCCCAACTTCTTAATATTAAATCCTTAATATTACCCCTACCCCACACTGTACATTCGCTTATTCAACGCAAAATATACGTTAGACTCGAATAGTCTAACTCATAGCACAAAGATAAATTATCACAACATATAGACGAATAAAATAGATCTAATCATAATAGGGGTGAAACTTGCATAAAACTACACAGGTTATGGATCTAAAGGTGTCAACTTGTTTGGTTGAATGTCACAATTTACATGATATGATCATAACCCAAATTCATGTATAAACTTGCATATGGGGTTTTATGCAACATAATGATGGTGTGAACTAGCATCTAACACATAGAACTCACCCATGTCATAGCACAATTCTAGATCTAAATAGATGTCATGGCATATGTTCATAATCTTTACTAATCAATCTAAACTTGCATACATGATTTGTCATATAAGTCAACATAGCCCAAATAATATCAACATTATGACTTGGTTAACATGAACTAATTAGCATAGATAACAACATCATGATTTTATAACATGTATGATTTATCACAACTTAGCATAGAAAATTAAAACCTATACAATATCATCATAGCATGATTTACAACATATAGGATATCATCATCACATAACATAGGATTTACAACATACATGATATCATAAGGTTTACAACAACATATATGACAATTCACATCATTTTCTTATGATCCATATCACATCTCAATCTAATTAGTTTGCTAATAATCTTATTAAAATCATCACACTCACAATTAGAGAAGAAAGAGAGTCTTGATTTTCTTTAGAGTTGAGTAGAATTAGGGTTTTGATTAGCATTCTTCCTTCTTAGTTGGCGGCGGCTACAATGAGTTCCATGGCGGCGGTATGACGGTGGCTATTCTATTTTTCTTGTGAATTAGAGTGAGAGACTACCTAGGTATTTATAGAGTTTAGGATTCATTTAGACCGTCAGATCAACTCAGAACTAAACTGAACCGTTAAATTTGCCAACTCAGTCCTAAGGACACATCAGCAGCTCAAGATTGGGCTCAGCCAAACCCTAGCCGACCTGACCAGGTCGACACCCAGGTCGACTGCACAGTCGACCTGGTCCCTGGGGTGTCGACTGCCCAGTCGACTCCCCAGTTGACCTGGGGGGTGTCGACTGCCCAGTCGACTCCCCAGTCGACCTGGGGTGCTGGACGGGAAATTTCCCGCCTAGCCTGTTTGACTTCGAATTTTGAATTTTAAATTTTCTGAAATATGTTTTGAATTTTCTGAAACTTCCGATGTCCATAACTTCTTCATACGAAGTCCAATTCACGCAAACTCGGACTCTATTTCAACCAGAATTCCGAGACGAACACAATGGCGCAACCCGTTTCCCACAATTCTCACGTCTGAGATTAGTTATTCTTTAATTTGTGAATAGTAATATTAACAGAATTACGGGGTGTTACATTCTCCCCTCCTTAAAGGATTTCGACCCTAAAATCTTCAAGTCAAGAAGAATGTATATCCTAACATCTAATCGTCCATCTACTCAACCATCAAACACAGGCAACCATTTCCTTATAGACCTCTAATTCTTTCATGTTTAAATGCATAGTGTGTATATATGTCCGTATCTAATGCAAAATCAGGCGGTCCACTGATTCAGTTGACCTCCTTAATGCAAATCATGATAGTGCCATGCGTCCATTATGTATGCAAAAGTTCCTTAATGCTTCATATTATTTCTATATGCGTGCACAATCATCATCTGAATGCAGCATCCATATGATAATACAATCATCATACATCCATTTTACTAAATACATCCATTTATATGCAATATGCAATATGAAGTGACCGAGCCGATCTAGTGCCTAATAGTGTGTGTATATGCATCCATGAGCAACCACTAGCAAACACTTGCATCCACTTTGCATCCATCATACATAACATGTCTCAAACACATGTTTCAACCATAGGATTTCTCTAACTAAAGGTCAAAGATACTAGCGAGAGGATACTCTAAAGGTAAGATAAGTACGAGCTTAGCGATAAAGGAGAAATTAAAGGACATACCCTCAAAAAGAAAAGGGTATCGTGAACGCATCTTCTCTTCTGTCTCCCAAGTAGCGTTGCTCTCATTATCTCCCCATTGTACTTTGACTAGTCCTACCTCTCGATTTCTCAGCTTCTTAATCTCAAACCCAAGAATGCATGTAGGAGCTCGTAGAATCGTCGCATCACACTCTATCTCCACCTCTCTAAGAAAGTTCGGCTCTACCACTTCCGCGGTCTCGTGCAAGCACTTCCTCAAATGTGATACATGGAATACGTCGTGTACACTACTAAGTCTCTCAGGCAACTATACTCTATACGCCATCTGTCCAATCTTCTCCTTAATAGGAAACGGCCCTACGAACCTTGGTGCTAATTTCCCAACGGACCCAAAGCAAACAACGTTCCGTAATGGAGACACTTTGATAAAGACCATGTCCCCAACATCAAACTCAAGATCTGTCCTCCTCTTATCCGCATAAGATTTCTGCCTATCTTGCGCTGCTTTCATCCTCCTTCGAATCAAGTCGATCTTCTCCGAAGTCTCCCTAATCATATCGGGCCCAAGTAAGATCTTATCCGTAGATTCCCACCAACATGTAGGTGAACGACAAGGTCGTCCATAAAGAGCTTCGAAAGGTGCCATGCCAATGCTAGACTGAAAGCTGTTATTATATGCGAACTCTACCAACGGAAGATGCTCTTCCCATGTACCCCCAAAGTCTAGGATACATAGCCTCAAAAGGTCCTCTAGAATACGATTCACCCTCTCGGTTTGGCCGTCCATCTGAGGATGATACGACGTGCTCAAACATAACCGAGTCCCTACCGCTTCTTGTAAGCTCTTCCAAAATTCGCTAGTGAAGATAGGATCGCGGTCGCTTACTATGCTAGAAGGAACACCATGCAAACGAACTATCTCTCGGACATATACCGAAGCTAACCATGGAGAAGTCCTCTTACTCTTCACGGGAATGAAATGGGCGCTTTTAGTAAGTCTATCTACTATAACCCAAATCCCCGTATTACCCTTCCTTGATTTTGGTAATCCATCCACAAAGTCCATCGAGACACTTTCCCATTTCCATTGTGGAGCCTCCAATGGGAGAAGCAACCCACTGGGTTTCTTTTGCTCCGCTTTTACTTGTTGGCACACCAAGCATCTAGCGACATACTCAGACACATCCCTCTTCATACCGGCCCAAAAGAAAACTCGCTTCGTGTCTTTATACATCTTGTCCCCGCCGGGATGAATGGTCATCTTCGAACGATGTGCTTCGTCAAGAATAGCCTTCCTCAAACATTCGTCTCGAGGTACACAAAGTCTACTACCCCTACGTAACCAACCCTTATCATCTAGGGTATACCTATGGAGATGGCTTGATGACTCCCCTCTTTTAAGCTTTTCTACTAACTCAACCAACTGTGGGTCGTCTCGCTGTGCCTCACCAATCCGTCCCAAAAGCGTAGGTCTGACCTCCAAGGATGCTAGCAAACCGGGTACAAAGTCAACGGAAGGTCTAAAATCAAACATAGAGATGAATTCTAAGTTTCGCCGTTCAACAAACAACGGACTCAAGGACAGCCTTTTCCTACTTAAGGCGTCCGCCACCACGTTACCCTTGCCAGGGGTATATGCTATTTCGAAGTTGTAGGACGCTAAGAACTCCATCCACCTTTGCTGCCTTAAGTTCAAGTCCTTCTGAGAGAATAAGTATTTTAAAGATTTGTGGTCAGTGCGTAATTCGAATTTCTCGCCAAGAAGATAATGACGCCCGGACTTAAGCACGAAAATAATTGCGGCCAACTCTAGGTCATGTGTAGGGTCATTTTTCTCATGCGCCCTCAACTGCCTTCCACCATAGGCTATTACCCTTCCCTCTTGCATTAAGACTGCGCCTAGTCCTGTCCCACAAGCATCGGTATAAACAGTAAACGGCTTACTCCCGTCTGGCATCACTAAGACTGGAGCTGAAGTCAAAGCTCTCTTCAAACGTTGGAACGCATCATCACAATCTATGTCCCATGTGAAAACTAGGTTCTTCTTCGTCAAGCGTGTTAATGGAGCTGATATCTTTGCGAAGTCTTTGATAAACTTCCTATAGTAGCCAGCCAACCCCAAGAAACTTCTCACTTCGGTAGCATTTTTAGGGACCTTCCAATCTTGGATGGCCACCACATTCGCGGGATCCACAGCTATCCCTTCTTTGGAAACCACGTGTCCTAAGAACCGTACTTCCTTCCTCCAAAAGTGACACTTAGAAAATTTAGCTTTGAGCTTATGCGCTCGAAGAGTCTCCAACACTTCCCTAAGATGTAGGGCATGCTCTTCTTCATCCTTAGAAAAGTTCAAGATGTCATCTATAAAGACTACCACAAATTTGTTAAGGTACTCCCTAAACACCCTACTCATCAAATCAACAAAGTATGCGGGGGCGTTTGTCAAACCGAAGGGCATCACTAGCCATTCATAGAAACCGTCCGGAGTCCTAAAGGCAGTCTTGTCAATGCTATCCTCAGCCACTCTCAACTGATGGAAACCAGTGGCTAAGTCCAACTGCGAAAACACTGAGGCGCCAACCACTGATCGAAGAGATCGTCAATCCTCGGCAGTGGGTGTCTGTTTTTCTTAGTAAGTTAATTAAGTTCTCTATAATTGACACAAAGTCCAAGGGACCCATCCGCCTTCGTGGCAAATACTACTGGAGCACCCCACTCCGATACACTTCGTCTTATGAACCCCTTCTCAAGCAACTCCTTCACTTGCTTATCGAGTTCCCTCCTTTCACGAGGAGCCATGTGGCGTACTGGCAAAGATACTGGTTTTGCATTATCCACAAGATATATTCGAAAATCTATCTCCCACTTCGGAGGCAAGCCCTTCACCTCCTCAAACACATCCGAGTATTCTCGGACCACTCTAACAGATCGTAGATTCTCCACCGACGCGTCAAGCGATTCTAGATAACTTAGCATAATGGAATTTATGGGATTACAAAAGATTTCGAGAGCGTTACCAAGGCGAGTCATGAGCCTAACTACTCTCCTTTCACAATCAAGAACGACCCCATTTCTGGATAACCAGTCCATTCCTAAAATAAGCCCATAGCCCGTGAAGCCCAAAACATAAGCATCACATCTAAACTCAACGCTAAGTATAGAAATTTTAAAATCCAAACACATCATGGACAAATAAGCTGAGCCCCCAATTGGATTCGAAACAACTAAGGGATCCTCTACTAAACTGGTGTTTAAGTGCAGTGATTCAACTAATGACGTAGAGATAAACGAATGCGATGCGCCCGAATCGAATAAGGTACGGACAAGATGATAAAACAGAAAAACTAAGCTTTCAACAGAAATGGTTCTACCTCTGTATACACCCCACACCGGCTACGGACACTCACTAAGGGAATGCCATAGCATCGATGGAGTATTTTAAGTGAATATAGAACAGAAAAATTACAACAAGACAGATATAAATAATACTTGAAAATTTAAAACATCATTTCATTGCAGTAGAAGATAAACATGTCTGGTTACAATACCAAAACCAACTAAACAAGAGTCAAGTACTAAATATCCATCCTGATAAAAACATAAGTACATAATCCCACTACATAACTAATAGCCATAATAGAAAAGATAACCGGGCTTTACTTCAAGAGTCCAAGCTCCAAGATAGAAGAAGCAGTCTGAATCAAACTCCACTAGAACTAGGTCCAACCTGGGGACCTGAGGGGGGAAAAAGATAAAAACAACGGGGCCAGACATAAGTCTGAGTGAGCCCTATAACTTTAACAATACAATGATTAAAGTAATTAGGGTATGATATAAACTTGGTACGGTGACGACTGGGGATAAATGACTACACTAAGCAGCCAACTAGACATAGGAAGAACTAAGATATTGATAAAGACGCATCTACCCACCCAAGGGTAATTACTACACTGCACCACACCGGTCATTCCTAACTTAAAGGTTGATCCCACCCAAGGACTTAGAAATTTAACTAGTAGTTTCGTGTACCCCTAGCTGACCACATAGGTGTCGTCTGCCCCTATCTCCACTAGGTGTACCCACTACTCCCCAAGCGATCGGCTCCCTAACTTAGATACCCGTACTGGCCCCACAGTGGGGTGTATCACTTCCCCAAAGTGGCAACCCGATACAACTTAAGAGTGCACGGCTTATACCTACACGATGCAACAACGTCTTACCTACCAGCCCGGGTCCACACACGCATATGAAACCCGTTGGACTTGTGTTGCCACCGCTAACCCTTTTTTGGCCTTTTATAGTCAGGCCCAGTATGCGTGTCCCGTCCTCGACTTGGGTCGAGCCCACAAAGATACGTTTTGGGTTACTGGTTGAAATGGGCCCCCACAAGCTACCCACCTAAGCTTGTCCCTTTTCTAGTGCATCCCACTTAACCCTTTAATCATGTTTAATTACATGTTTCCACTTGGTTAAGTATTCTAATCGTATTTTCTATTGCCACCCAAGGCAACCCACTAGATTTCCACATGCCACCCAAGGCACTTACTTGATTTCCACATGCCACCCAAAGCACCCACTTAACCCCTCATGCCCCACTACATGCTTATCTGGTTAAGTGTTTCTTAATTGATTAAGACCGTAACCTTTGCAAAGACCTCTCACATTAGACTATCTTTTATGGCAGCTGGATTTGCCGGTCGGGTCCGAGCAGCCTTACGCCATAACCGAGTCTAACCTCGTGTCTTTACACTTGTCACGTATTTAGTTTATGCCTAAGACCTCTCACATTGGGCCAATCACTTGTAGCCGCTGGATTTGCCGGTCGGGTCCAGGCAGTCTTATGCTACAAAAGGGTCCAACCTCGTGTCTTAGTCGATTAATTACACCTAATTAATCACCCCCATATTTTGAATTAATTTTCCCTAATTAGTTCCAATTTAATAATGTACATAATTGACTCAATTATGTCCATCCACTTATGGTATGCAACTTCATACCCATTTCACCACAATTTTGTTAACATGAATATTAACCCCATCGTTCCCCACGTAATACGCTAACATGACATACTTAAAAGGGAAGATTCGTCACAAATGCAATGGGTTCTACTTAGCATAACATTAGCATCATCATGGGTTTTAAAGGTGTCAACTTGCATATATGACCATAGCATCAAACCCAACTAGCATAAATAACCAACCCAAACTTGCATGAATCACATATGTCATAAAGAGGGTAACTTGCATAGATGTTCATGTCATAGACCTATCATAAAGGGATAATCTTGCATGCATGTCATAGGTCTAAAAAGGGATGAACTTGCATATGTTACTCATATCATAAGAAGGGGTAAACGTGCATATGTATGCATGACATATAAAGGGGTAAACTTGCATATGTATGCATATCATACAAAGGTGTAAACTTGCACATGTTACTTGCATATAATCAAACACCAAACTTGCATAACATGTCATATATGAACTTGCATATAATCAAACACCAAACTTGCATAACATGTCATATATGAACTTGCATATAATCAAACACCAAACTTGCATAACATGGTGTCATAATGGATCAATGTTTATCATAGTGATTTGCATAACTAGCATCATGAACACATAGCATGAAACTTGCATAACTAGCATCATGAACATATAGCATAAAACTTGCATAACTAGCATCATGAACACATAGCATATGATAACATAAATTGCATTGATCCACATACATAACCATAACCTCATTATATACTATCATAATTAGTTTAGCAATTGCTTGCTAAAGGCATAGAAACTCACAACTTGTTGATTAGCACTCCTATGAAGAAGATTAAGTTGCTAGAGTTGATTAGAAGTTGATTTGAGAAGCTATCTTCCTCTTTAATTTGTTGGTGGCTCCTTCTAGTTGCATTTTGACGGCATAACGACGTTGTCTCCAATTTTAGTATGAATTAGGGTAGTCTTAGGGTGTATTTATAAGAGTAGTTAGGTGTTTTAGGCCATTAGATTAACCCTAAACCATATTAGAGCCGTCAGATCTCGTCACTAGCCACCAAAACACAGCCCAGATCCCAAATCAGTGCACCCAGGTCACCTGGGCTCGACCAGGGAGGTCGACACTAGGGTCGACACCCATGTCGACCTGGTGGGCAGGTCGACCCCCAGGTCGACCTGGTCTGGGCGGGAATTTTCCCGCCTAGCCCCTATTCTGCATTTTTGAAATCTGTTTCATTTTTTGATTTTTCGTGAAACTTCTAAAGGCCATATCTCAGTCATACGGACTCCGATTCATGAAATTTCGGACTCTATTTCGCGTATTTTTCCCAGACGAACGCAACCGCGAAACCCGTTTCCCTTAATTCTCACGTCTGAGATTAATTATTCTTTAATTACTGAACATTAATATTAAGCGAAATTCGGGGTGTTACATTCTCCCCTACTTAAAGGATCTCGTCCCCGAAATCTCTAAGTCAAGAAGAACGTATCCTACCAACCAAACAACCATCTACTAAACCATCAAACACGGGCATCCATTGTCCTTAAAGTTTCTAATGCTGTATGAACATATGCAAGAAGTGTGTGTATATGTTCCCTATCTAATGCAAAATCAGGCGGTCTACTGATTCAGTTGACCTCCTTAATGCAAACCATGATAGTGCCATGCATCCAATATGTATGCGAAAGAACCCTATCGACACATACTATTTCTACATGTGTGCACAACCATACACCAAAATGCATCATCCATATGATGACACAACCGTTATACATCCATTAATATAGCTACCTACACACAATTATATGCAATATGAAATATGAAGTGACTGAGCCGATCTAGTGTCTAACTTGTGTGTATATGCATCCACGAGCAACCACTAGCAAACACTTGCATCCACACGCATCCATCAATCATAACATGTCTCAAACACATGTTTCAACCATAGGTTTACCCTATCTAAAGGTCAAAGGTACTAATGAGAGGACATACTAAAGATAAGATAAGCACTAGATAAACGGTTAAGGAGAAATTAAAAGACATACCCTCAAAAAGGAATGGGTACAGCGAATGCATCTTCGCCTCTTTCTCCCAAGTAGCGTTGCTTTCATCATCTCCCCACTGCACTTTGACTAGTTGAACCTCTTTGTTTCTCAACCTCCTAATCTATGACCCAAGGAAGCGAGTAGGAGGTCGTCGAATTGTCGCATCACGCTCTAACTCCACTTCTCTAAGCAAGCTCGGCTCTACCACCTCTGCAGTCTCATGTAGGCACTTCCTCAAATGTGACACATGGAATACATCATGTACTCCACTAAGTCTCTCGGGCAACTCCACTCTATATGCCATCTGTCCAATCCTTTCCTTAATAGGGAATGACCCTACAAACCTTGGTGCTAACTTCCCAACGGACCCAAAGCGAACAACATTCCGTAATGGAGATACTTTGACAAAGACCATGTCCCCAACATTAAAATCAAGATCCGTCCTCCTCTTATCTGCGTAGGATTTCTGTCTGTCCTGCGCCGCTTTCATCCTTCTTCTAATCAAATCAATCTTTTCCAAAGTCTCTCTAACCATATCAGGCCCAAGCAAGATCTTATCCGTAGATTCCCACCAACATGTAGGTGACCGACAAGGCCTTCCATAAAGAGCTTCGAAAGGAGCCATACCAATACTAGACTGAAAGCTGTTATTATATGCGAACTCCACCAATGGAAGATGCTCTTCCCATGTACCTCCAAAATCTAAGATACATAGTCTCAAAAGGTCTTCTAGAACACGATTCACCCTATCGGTCTGGCCGTCCGTCTGAGGATGATATGCGGTGCTCAAACACAACTGATCCCTACTGCCTCTTGCAAACTCTTCCAAAATTCGCTAGTGAAGATAGGATCTCGATTACTCACTATGCTAGAAGGTACTCCATGCAATCGAACTATCTCTCGAAGGTAAACTGAAGCTAGCCATGGAGCAGTCCTCTTGCTCTTCACGTGTATGAAATGGGCACTCTTAGTATGTCTGTCTACCACAACCCAAATTCCCATATTACCCTTCCTCGATCTCGGTAACCCATCAATAAAATCCATCGAGACGCTATCCCACTTCCATTGCGGAACCTCCAATGGGTGAAGCAACCCACCGGGTTTCTTTTGCTTCGCTTTCACTTGTTGGCACACCAAGCATCTAGCGACATACTCGGCCACATCTTTCTTCATACCGGCCCAAAAGAAAACTCGCTTCATGTCTTGGTACATCTTGTCCCCACCGGGATGAATGGTCATCTTTGAACGATGTGCATCTTCAAGTATAGCCTTCCTCAAACCCTTGTCTTGCGGTACACAAAGTCTACCGTCTCTACACAACCATCCCTTACCATCTAGGGTGTACCTACTCAAATGGCTGGACGATTCCCCTCTTATGAGCTTCTCTACCAACTCAACCAACTGTGGGTCGTCCTGCTGTGCCTCGCCAATCCGTCCCAAAAGAGTAGGTCTGACCTCTAAGGATGCTAGCAAACCGGGTACAAAGTCAACGGAGGGTCTGAAGTCAAACATCGAGATAAATTCCAAGCTTCGTCGTTCAACGAACAATGGACTCAAAGACAACCTTTTTCTGCTTAAGGCGTCCGCCACCACGTTACCCTTGCCAGGGGTATACGCTATCTCGAAATCATAGGATGCTAAGAACTCCATCCACCTTTGTTGTCTTAAGTTCAAATCCTTCTGAGAAAACAAGTACATCAATGATTTGTGGTCAGTGAACAATTCGAACCTCTCGCCAAGAAGATAATGGCGCCAAGACTTAAGCGCAAAAACAATAGCGGCCAACTCTAGATCATGGGTAGGGTAATTTTTCTCATGCACTCTCAACTGATGAAACCACGTGGCTAAGTCCAACTGTGAAAACACTGAGGCGCCAACCAACTGATCAAAGAGATCATCAATCCTCGGCAATGGGTGTCTATTCTTCTTTGTAAGTTTGTTGAGTTCTCTATAGTCTACACAAAGCCTAAGAAACTCGTACGCCTTCGTGGCAAAAACCATTGGAGCACCCCCACTCCAATATACTTCGTCTTATGAACCCCTTCTCAAGCAACTTCCCTACTTGCTTATTGAGTTCCCTCCTCTCACGAGGAGCCATGTGGCACACTGGCAAAGATACTGGTTTAGCATTGTCTACCAGATATATTCGGAAGTCAATCTCCCGCTTCGGAGGTAAGCCCTTCACCTCCTTAAACACATCCGAGTATTCCCGGACCACTCTAACAGATTGCAAACTCTCGACCGAAGCGTCAAGTGATTCAAGATAACTTAGCATAACAGAATCCATGAGATTACAAGAGATCTCGAGAGTGTTACCCAAGCGGGTCATGAGCCTAACAACTCTCCTTTCGCAATCAAGAACGGCACCATTACTGGATAACCAGTCCATGCCCAAAATCAACCCATAGCCCGTGAAGCCCAAAACAAAAGCATCACATCTAAACTCAACGCTAAGTATGGAAATCTTCAAACCCAAACACATCATGGACAAATAAGTGGAGCCCCCAATTGGGTTTGAAACAACCAAGGGATCATCTACTAGACTGGTGTCTAAGTGCAGTGACTCAACTAATGATGATGAGATAAACGAATGCGATGCGCTAGAGTCAAATAAAGTACGGACAGAATGATCAAACAGAAAAACCAGACTTTCAACGGAAATAGTTCTATCTCTTTCCTGAATCAGTGGAACTGCGAGAGCCTGAACGTGCCCCCTTGCCTGACCTGGTGCCATAAGAGCTTGCACCTGTCCTCCTGAGGTAGATCCCGTCCTCTGCCCCTTCTTAGGGCAGTCCTTCACTAGATGCCCTGCTTTGCCACAGTGGAAGCAGCCAGTCTTCTTCTTCTTCCGACAATCTTTGCTTAGGTGGCCTGGTGTCCCGCAATTGAAGCACTTCTTCTTTCCCTTGCCACCGTTGCCTTTCCCACCCTTGTTTTGCTGTTGCTGTTGAGGTCTCTTCTGATCTCCTTTCTTCTCGGGTGCCTTATTAGCATTGGGACCCTTCTCTTCCTCATGCATGAGTGCCATGTCTACTAGCTTCTCAAAGGTGGCCCATATAGGAATGTGAGTCATAGCCAATCCATGCATCGGTTCATTCAAACCTTTAACGAACCTCAAATCCTTCTTCTCCGGTGTATTCACCATGTCTATGCCAAACCTTGCCAACTGATTAAACTTGTTGACATATTCCATCACTGATAAGTTTCCTTGCTTTAGTGCCAAGAACCTTTCCATATACAGATTCTCTTCCGCCCTTGAAAGAAATTTTGCCACAAACCTTTGTCTGAAATCCGCCCAAGAGTCAACTAGGCGTTCTCCATTAGTGACCTCCCACCAGAACGAGGCCTCTCCCTTCATTAACCAAGCAGCTAACTTGACTTTCTTTCCTTCTTCCATCTCAAAGATATCTATCAATTCTTCCACCTCCTTAAGCCAATCCCTAGCTTCCACAAAAGTTTCTGATCCTTGAAAAGGTTTCCCTCCCATAGCCTTAAATTCCTTGCAAGTCTTAGCAAAAGTATCCGCGCGAGGAGGAGGAGGGGGAGGAAGATCGGGTGCAACTGGTGGTGGAGGAACATTTGCTGGACCCGCAGCAGTGGCCCTAGCCTCCATCAACCTCCTATACCATACTGGTATTGCTACACCCTCCGGAAAGTTAAGATCTTCAGTCATGCTGAAACGAAAAAGGAATGATTCAAAACGGAGAATTCGAAAGATAAAGATATGGCTATTGGGGATTATGCTTTTCTTTCAAAAACTTTTCTCCTAAAGACATGTTTTTTGAAAATACTCCTTCAAAAAATGTTCTTAGAAAAATAGTTTTTCTAAAAGTTTTATCTGTTCTGGTAACCTTAAGCTCTGATACCACGTGTAACACCCCACACCCGCTACGGACACTCACTAAGGGAATGCTATAGCATCGGTGGAGTATTTTAAGTGAATATAGAACAGAAAAATTACAACAAGACAGATATAAATAATACTCGAAAATTTAAAACATCATTTCATTGCAGCAGAAGATAAACATGTCTGGTTACAATACCAAAACCAACTAAACAAGAGTCAAGTACTAAATATCCATCCTGATAGAAACATAAGTACATAATCCCACTACATAACTAATAGCCATAATAGAAAAGATAACCGGGCTTTACTTCAAGAGTCCAAGCTCCAAGATAGATGAAGCAGTATGAATCAAACTCCACTAGAACTAGGCCCAACCTGGGGACCTGAGGGGGGAAAAGATAAAAACAACGGGGTCAGACATAAGTCTGAGTGAGCCCTATAACTTTAACAATACAATCATTAAAGTAATTAGGGTATGATATAAACTTGGTACGGTGACGACTGGGGATAAATGACTACACTAAGCAGCCAACTAGACATAGGAAGAACTAAGATACCGATAAAGACGCATCTACCCACCCAAGGGTAATTACTACACTGCAACACACCAGTCATTCCTAACTTAAAGGTTGATCCCACCCAAGGACTTAGAAATTTAACTAGTAGTTTCGTGTACCCCTAGCTGACCACATAGGTGTTGTCTGCCCCTATCTCCACTAGGTGTACCCACTACTCCCCAAGCGATCGGCTCCCTAACGTAGATACATGTGCTGGCCCCACAGTGGGGTGTATCACTTCCCCAAAGTGGCAACCCGATACAACTTAAGAGTGCACGGCTTATACCTACACGATGCAACAACGTCTTACCTACCAGCCCGGGTCCACACACGCATATGAAACCCGTTGGACTTGCGTTGCCACCGCTAACCCGTTTTTGGCCTCTTATAGTCAAGCCCAGTATGCGTGTCCCGTCCTCGACTTGGGTCGAGCCCACAAAGATACGTTTCAGGTTACTGGTTGAAATGGGCCCGCACAAGCTACCCACCTAAGCTTGTCCCTTTTCTAGTGCATCCCACTTAACCCTTTAATCATGTTTAATTACATGTTTCCACTTGGTTAAGTATTCTAATCGTATTTTCTATTGCCACCCAAGGCAACCCACTAGATTTCCACATGCCACCCAAGGCACTTACTTGATTTCCACATGCCACCCAAGGCACCCACTTAACCCCTCATGCCCCACTACATGCTTATCTGGTTAAGTGTTTCTTAATTGATTAAGACCGTAACCTTTGCAAAGACCTCTCACATTAGACTATCTTTTATGGCAGCTGGATTTACCGGTCGGGTCCGGGCAGCCTTATGCCATAACCGAGTCTAACCTCGTGTCTTTACACTTGTCATGTATTTAGTTTATGCCTAAGACCTCTCACATTGGGCCAATCACTTGTAGCCGCTGGATTTTCCGGTCGGGTCCGGGCAGTCTTATGCTACAAAAGGGCCCAACCTCGTGTCTTAGCCGATTAATTACACCTAATTAATCACCCCCATATTTTGAATTAATTTTCCCTAATTAGTCCCAATTTAATGGTGTACATAATTGACTCAATTATGTCCATCCACTTATGGTATGCAACTTCATACCCATTTCACCACAATTTTGTTAACATGAATATTAACCCCATCGTTCCCCACGTAATACGCTAACATGACATACTTAAAAGGGAAGATTCATCACAAATGCAATGGATTCTACTTAGCATAACATTAGCATCATCATGGGTTTTTAAGGTGTCAACTTGCATATATGACCATAGCATCAAACCCAACTAGCATAAATAACCAACCCAAACTTGCATGAATCACATATGTCATAAAGAGGGTAACTTGCATAGATGTTCATGTCATAGACCTATCATAAAGGGATAAACTTGCATACATGTCATAGGTCTAAAAAGGGATGAACTTGCATATGTTACTCATATCATAAGAAGGGGTAAACATGCATATGTATGCATGACATATAAAGGGGTAAACTTGCATATGTATGCATATCATACAAAGGTGTAAACTTGCACATGTTACTTGCATATAATCAAACACCAAACTTGCATAACATGTCATATATGAACTTGCATATAATCAAACACCAAACTTGCATAACATGTCATATATGAACTTGCATATAATCAAACACCAAACTTGCATAACATGTCATATATGAACTTGCATATAATCAAACATCAAACTTGCATAACATGGTGTCATAATGGATCAATGTTTATCATAGTGATTTGCATAACTAGCATCATGAACACATAGCATAAAACTTGCATAACTAGCATCATGAACATATAGCATAAAACTTGCATAACTAGCATCATGAACATATAGCATATGATAACATAAATTGCATTGATCCACATACATAACCATAACCTCATTATATCCTATCATAATTAGTTTAGCAATTGCTTGCTAAAGGCATAGAAACTCACAACTTGTTGATTAGCACTCCTATGAAGAAGATTAAGTTGCTAGAGTTGATTAGAAGTTGATTTGAGAAGCTATCTTCCTCTTTAATTTGTTGGTGGCTCCTTCTAGTTGCATTTTGACGGCATAACGACGTTGTCTCCAATTTTAGTATGAATTAGGGTAGTCTTAGGGTGTATTTATAAGAGTAGTTAGGTGTTTTAGGCCATTAGATTAACCCTAAATCAGATTAGAGCTGTCAGATCTCGTCACTAGCCGCCAAAACACAGCCCAGATCCCAAATCAGTGCACCCAGGTCACCTGGGCTCGACCAGGGAGATCGACCCCTAGGTCGACACTAGGGTCGACACCCATGTCGACTTGGTGGGCAGGTCGATCCCCAGGTCGACCCCCAGGTCGACTCCCAAGTTGACTCCCAGGTCAACTTGGTCTGGGCGGGAATTTTCCCGCATAGCCCCTATTCTGCATTTTTGAAATCTGTTTCGTTTTTTGATTTTTCGTGAAACTTCTAAAGGCCATATCTCAGTCATACGGGCTCCGATTCACGAAATTTCGGACTCTATTTTGCGTATTTTTTCCAAACGAACGCAACCGCGAAACCCGTTTCCCTTAATTCTCACGTCTGAGATTAATTATTCTTTAATTACTGAACATTAATATTAAGCGAAATTCGGGGTGTTACAACCTCGTTCCTGAAGCGGTGGGACCGCGAGAGCCTGAACTTGTCCCCTTGCCTGCCCTGGTGCCATAAGAGCCTGAACCTGTCCTCTCGAGGTAGACCCTGCCCTCTGCCCCTTCTTTGGGCAGTCCTTCACTAGATGTCCCGCTTCACCACAGTGAAAATAGTCAGTCTTCTTTTTCTTTCGGCAATCCTTGCTGAGATGGCCTGGTGTCCCACAGTTAAAGCATTTCTTCTTTCCCTTGCCATTATTGTCTTTACCTCCCTTCTTGTTTTGCTGTTGTGGTTTCTTCTGATCCCATTTCTTCTCGGGTGCCTTATTAGCATTAGCGCCTTTCTCCTCGTGCATGAGTGCCATGTCTACTAGCTTCTTAAAGGTGGCTCCCATAGGGATGTGGGTCATAGCCAACCCTTGCAACGGTTCATTCAATCCATTAACGAACCTCAGAGCCTTCTTCTCCAGCGTGTTCACTAAGTCCAAGCCAAACCTTGCTAACTGATTAAATTTGTTGACATATTCTTTCACTGATGAGCTTCCTTGCTTTAATGTCAAGAACCTTTCCATATATAGATTCTCTTCTGCCCTTGAGAGAAACTTCGCCTCAAACCTGCGCCTGAAATCCGCCCAAGAATCAACAGGACGCTCCCCATTAGTGACCTCCCACTAAAACGAGGCCTCTCCCTTCATTAACCAAGCTGCTAATTTGACTTTCCTCCCTTCTTCTACTTCAAAGATTTCTAGAAACTCTTCCACCTCCTTAAGCCAATCTCTAGCTTCCACAAACGTTTATGACCCTTGAAAAGGTTTTCCACCCATAGCCTTAAATTCCTTGCACGTCTTTACAAAAGTATCAACGCGAGAATGGGGAGGAGGAGCGGGTGCAACCGGTGGTGGAGGAACATTGGCTGGACCTGCAGCGGCCCTAGCCTCTAATAACCTCTTATACCATCTTGGTATCGTTACACCGTCCGGAAGGTTAAGATCTTCAGCCATGCTGAAACGAAGAAGGAAAGATTCAAAATGGAGAATTCGAAAGATAAAGATATATGGCTATTGGGGATTATGTTTTTCATAAAAACTTTCCTCTTTAAATTATTCATCAAGACATGTTTTTGAAAATACTTCTTCCAAAAATACTTTAGAAAAGTAGTTTTTCTAAATAAATTATCTATTCTGGCAACCTTAAGCTCTAATACCACGTGTAACACCCCACGTCCATTAATGTCACTCACAAAACTTCCATGGAGGTTTTAAGTGAATATAGAACAGAAAATTTACAACAAGACAGATAATAAGTAGTACTTGGAAATCTAAAACTTCATTTTATTGCAGCGGAAATTAAACATGTTTGTTACATCATAAAACCATAAATCAGAGTCAAGTACAATATCCATCTTGATAAAACAAAATACATAACCCCATTACATAAATAGCCATTAAAGAAGATAACAAGCTGGACTTTACTTCAACGGTCCAAGCTTTCCAAAAGAGAGATAAAGCAATCCAATCAAACTCCACTAGAGCTGGGCTCAACTTGAGGACCTGGAGGGGGAAAAAGATAGAAATGGAGGGGGTCAGACATAAAGTCTGGTGAGTATGATAATTCTAACAATACTATTATCAAAATAATTAGACTAAGGCATAAGCTGGAAGACAAGGAAATGACTATGAAATATTGGGTATGGAAGAGCAGATAAAGATAACATTAAAGGCACACCTAATTACTAACGAATAATAACTACACTGCATCACACCAATCACCCTCAAAGTTGATCCCACTTGCTTCACTTAGAAATTATATAAATAGCTTTGTGTACCCCTAGCTGACTACATAGCTTCCGCCTGCCCCTATCTCCGCTAGGTGTGCCCCACTACCCACTTTCGATCGGCTCCCTACTCGTAGATACCCGTGCTGGTCCCATAGTGGGGTGTATCACTCCCCTAAAGTGGCAACCCGATACAGCTAAAGAATGCACGGCTTATACCTACACGATGCAACAACGTCTTACCAACCAGCCCGGGTCCACACATGCCTATGAAACCCGTTGGACTTGCGTTGCCACCACTAACCCGTTTGGCCTCTTATAGTCAATCCCAGTATGCGTGTCCCGTCCTCGTCTTGGGTCGAGCCCACAAAGATACGTTTGGGTTACTGGTTGAAATGGGCCCCCACAAGCTATCCACCTAAGCTTGTCCCCACTAGTATATCCCACTTAACCCTCTTCTTAGTCATGTTCATTCACATGTGTGTTTGGTTAAGTCTTACTAATCGTATTTCAAATGCCACTAAAGGCAACCACTAGATTCCTCATGCCACCCAAGGCACCTACTTAACCCCCATGTCCCACCTTACATGTTTATCTGGTTAAGTATTTCTTAATTCATTCAGGCCATAACCTCATAAAGACCTCTCACATTAGACTGGCATTTATGGCAGCTGGATTTGTCGGGTGGGTCCGGGCAGTCTTACTCCATAAAAGAGTCTAACCTCGTGTCTTTACAACTGTTATTCTTTAATTTGGGCCTAGGACCTCTCACATTGGGCTGACATTTGTGACTACTGGATTTGCCGGGCGGGTCCGGGCAGGTTTACGTCACAAACGAGTCCAACCTCGTGTCCTAAGCATTGATTAACACTTATAATCTTTTACCCCAGTTTTAATAATTCCCTATTCGGATTATTAATTAATTCAAATTTTAATGATGTCCATAATTGACTCAATTATGGCCATACACTCATGGCATGCAAAATCATATCAATTGCACCCCAACTTCTTAATATTAAATCCTTAATATTACCCCTACCCCACGCTATACATTCGCTTGTTCAACGCAAAATATACGTTAGACTCGAATAGTCTAACTCATAGCACAAAGATAAATTATCACAACATATAGGCGAATAAAATAGATCTAATCATAATAGGGGTGAAACTTGCATAAAACTACACAGGTTATGGATCTAAAGGTGTCAACTTGTTTGGTTGAATGTCACAATTTACATGATATGATCATAACCCAAATTCATGTATAAACTTGCATATGGGGTTTTATGCAACATAATGATGGTGTGAACTAGCATCTAACACATAGAACTCACCCATGTCATAGCACAATTCTGGATCTAAATAGATGTCATGGCATATGTTCATAATCTTTACTAATCAATCAAAACTTGCATACATGATTTGTCATATAAATCACATAGCCCAAATAATATCAACATTATGACTTGGTTAACATGAACTAATTAGCATAGATAACAACATCATGATTTTATAGCATGTATGATTTATCACAACTTAGCATAGAAAATTACAACCTATACAATATCATCATAGCATGATTTACAACATATAGGATATCATCATCACATAACATAGGATTTACAACATACATGATAGCATAAGGTTTACAACAACATATATGACAATTCACATCATTTTCTTATGATCCATATCACATCTCAATCTAATTAGTTTGCTAATAATCTTATTAAAATCATCATACTCACAATTAGAGAAGAAAGAGAGTCTTGATTTGCTTTAGAGTTGAGTAGAATTAGGGTTTTGATTAGCTTTCTTCCTTCTTAGTTGGCGGCGGCTACACTGAGTTCCATGGCGGCGGTATGGCGATGGCTATTCTATTTTTCATGTGAATTAGAGTGAGAGACTACCTAGATATTTATAGAGTTTACGATTTATTTAGACCGTCAGGTCAACTCAGAACTAAACTGAACCGTTAAATTTGCCAACTCAGCCCTAAGGACACATCAGCAGCTCCAGATTGGGCTCAGCCAAACCCTAGCCGACCTGACCAAGTCGACACCCAGGTCGACTGCGCAGTCGACCTGGTCCCTGGGGTGTCGACTGCCCAGTCGACTCCCCAGTCGACCTGAGGGGGGTGTCGACTGCCCAGTCGACCTGGGGTGCTGGGCGGGAAATTTCCTGCCTAGCATGTTTGACTTCGAATTTTGAATTTTAAACTTTCTGAAATCTGTTTTGAATTTTCTGAAACTTCCGATGGCCATAACTTCTTCATACGAAGTCCAATTCACGCAAACTCGGACTCTATTTCAACCAGAATTCTGAGACGAACACAATGGTGCAACCCGTTTCCCACAATTCTCATGTCGGAGATTAGTTATTCTTTAATTTGTGAATATTAATATTAACAGAATTACGGGGTGTTACAAGAGACATAAAACTCTGGGTCAGACAAAAGTCTAGTATGAGAGATAAGTAGCAAAAACAGAACAATAACACGTATACATAACCATACTTGAACCTGAACCTGCAACCAAAGAGTTAGCACAACAGGATGTACGATACTCTAAGGTGACACTAACACATGGTGTGAAAATAATGGGGAGTGAGTGTGCATGTCATGGTGATAGCAAAACATCAAACATAGTAATCATCCTCACATCTCTCACTCAGTGCGTAAAGCATACGATATCTACCACTTTGATCACCCAATTCTTTGTTACGATCACTCTGCCCCATGGAGTCATGACGGCTCCACTGCACTGATCCGTAACCACTAATACTTTGTTATGTCCACTTTGCCCCATGGAGTCATAACAACTCCACTACACTGGCTCATAGCCCTGCTACGATCACTTTGCCCCATAGAGTCATAACAACCCCACGACACCGATCCATAACCATTAATCCGTCTCAGTGGCAAGTCAAAGCTATAGACATCGATAACCCCTTTGCACACATCCTACAGCAAAGTCCAATCATGAAGTTAACTCGTTGGTTCCCATCTGGATCCTGAGTTCTAACTTCTCACTTGGGCTTCCTTTTCATCTCGGGTTTTGGTCGAATTGGAGTTGGTCTTCAGAAGAGTCGTCGCGTATAAGCAGAAGTACACATCCGGTTCGGTTCAGCATGTCACCCTGGTTCAGTTTGGATCATCATTGGTTCACCTCCTCGGTTCGATTTAGATCCTTGGTTATTTCCTCGGTTCGGTCGTGAAGCTCCATGGTGCAGTTCGGTTCGGTGCTCCCCTTCTGGCTCAGTTCGGTGCTCCTAAGGCGGTTCGGTTCGGTGCTACTCCAGTTTAGTGCTCCATTCAAATTCCAACATTACCCCAACCCAATCCGATCTGGCCATCATTGTTGCCTCTTTCATTTGCTCACTTTCGAAGATGCAAAGTTCCGATCCGAATCGAATCACCTTGCCCAATTCTCTTATCTGATCCCTATATCCGATCCGAAACCCTGCACATTTTCCAACGAGCAAAATTTCGTCCATTCTCACCATACGACAGTGTTTTCAACCATTCTAACTTCTCTAACCAATCATAAAATATTCAAAACAGTAATAGTAACATATAAGATCAATCGACAAGGTCAAAACATCAAGTATATAGGTCATTTAAGATCAAACATACCCCAAAAGCATGATTTTCCCTTAATCCCCTTAAGCATGTTTTAACAATAGGATCAGAAAAATTAATCGAAATCAACTCAAATTTTTATTAGCGCCATAAAATAATATTTCAGAATTTTACAAATTTTTCCAGATTTTTCTGAGCCATAATTTCGCTAATTATCACTAATCACCTCTAATTAGCCGTAATTAGTGAAAAACAATGCAAATCACTCACGTTAGCCACAAATAAAACTTTAGATCTGGAACTCTACTATTTTGGGGCGTTTTTCTATGCAACACAGTAGCTCCAACTCTGATTTGGTGTTGATTTGCCTTGATTTGATGTAGATCTTCTTAACTAGAGATTAAAAGGTGATTTGGGATGATTTTAGAAGGTGGAGGCCATTATTAGGGTTAGAGAAAAGTTTTAGGCAGCTGAGAAAATGAAATAAAATCGTTTTCTAACTGATTTCAGCCTCCCCATAACCCTAATCCCGAAATGGGTTATGGGCCTAGCTGTTAATCACCCTAATTAGGCTCGGTTAAGCTGTTTTCACCTTCCAAACATTATTTCAGCCAGATCTCCCAAACGGTAAGTCCGTTTGATCAACGTGACAACTCTATGGAAAAGTAAACCATCTTTCGAATCTAATGGAAGTGGTTACAGCTTAAATCTCCTTACCGATCAAAAGTTATAGCTGAAACAAGATTCTCCAGGTGCAAAACGGTCATTTAAAAATCAGAAAAAATCGTGAATATGGAAAATGACCCCAATAGTCGTTCCCCAAAGTTACACGACCATACGACCTCATATGAAAAAGTAATAAATATTCTACGAGCCTTCGATACGTAGAATTCGAGTTGTTACAAACAACATTTGGCTTCCATTGATTTCCTGTGAATAAAACAAGAGAAATGGACCTTTATTTATAGCTGTTAGCCCCCAGAAATTGACTGCCACCTACGCCCTAGGGAGGTCGACCCCTGGGTCGACACCCCCTTGAGAGGTCGACCCTGGGGTCGACACCCCCTAAGGGGTTGGCTTCCCTAGTATGGAAACTTGCCACCTCTTTATTTTCGGATTTCAAACTGGTTTCTGGTTTTTCTGATTTAGTAAATGTATATAATTTTTCGGCGCATATACACAAACCAAATGTCTATAATGACCAGAATTTCGACAGAAACGCAATGGTGCAGTCCGTTTCCCTTAATTTTGAATATTAAATTAATTATTATTTAATTTATCCTCTTATAGTGTTGTTAAAATTACGGGGTGTTACAGAGAGCACAACCTAAACATCTGCCACTACAAAAGGACTACTAGGAGCACCTTACGTACCTTAGGAAGTCGCATGCTTCCCCTTCCAGTCCTTCGGGGCTGACCAAATAATCATGTGAATGCGCGCTCCCCTCGTTCCTTATGACACCATGATGATCTACCTGTTGGGTTATTCACCCTCAAACGTGTGGATTGGTCCAAGCGCTTTACTTTAATATGTTATTAGACCCTATGTCTAAACATTCTTTTAAGCACTTGCTTTACCTCATTAGGTTTCCATTTAACTTGGTTATTCCCATTCACATTGACTTCTTATTCAAGTTACCAAGTTCTTCATGCTTATTAATTTCAGTTATATAACTTAATCTATTTAAGTTTATTAATAAGCCCATAACATGTTATTCTCTAGATTGTGGTCAAAGGTCATATAATCCACAATCCCTTTTATATTTTTGTTTTATTCAAGGTTACAATAACATGTTCTACTTAATCTGTAATTAAGTATATCTCAATTCACATGTTTTCTATTTAACATGTCACTTATCATTTATGATTAAATATAACTTACTTCATATAAGTTTGCCTCACTCTTTCCTATTTAGTCATAGTTCCATCTTTCATTATCACTACAACTTATCATTGTTTACTTATTAACTTAGTTCTCTTAACTAAGGTCCACTAATCAGTTTCTCTTCCCATAAATATAACTTATGTTATCCTCATCCGTAGATTTTTGATTCTTGTTCTTATAAATAACTCAATTTACAATTAAGTACAACTTATCTCCTTACATAAGTTATTCCGTTCCTTTTATCATTTTTATAACCTAAGATATAATTTCCACTTGTCCCTAGGACAAGCCTAAACATGTTCTTCTTATCAGCAGATTTCATACTTCCAAGTTTACAAATTACTTAATTTATAATTAAGTACAACTTCTTCGTCTCATAAACTTTCCCCCTTTTCTCTACTCATTTCAAACAGCTGGTTTGGGTTTTCCCCATTTACTGATTAATTAATTTATAATTAAGTTCCATTGATCTCATTTCACCAATTATCTCATGTCCTTACTAGTTTATTATAACCTAAGTTATAATCTTCACTTGTCCCTAGGACAAGTCTACCTATTATACAACATTCTCATTAATGTAATTTATTTATAATAGGTTATTATCATTCCCCAATTATTCCCTTTCCTTTACTGTTGTATTTATCTTTCATTCAATTTCATTTATTTCCATTAATTACAATTAATGATGTTTGTCAATCCTGCCATTTACACATATTTATATATATGTATATATTCTTGCACTAGACCTCTCACATTAAGCTTATACTTGTGGATGCTGGATTTATCGGGCGGTTCTGGGCAGACTTCTACCACAAGTTGGCTTAACCTCGTGTCTTAGCACCAATACATGTTTTATTTATGCACTTAGACCCATCACATTATATTTACCACTTGTGAATGCTGGATATGTCGGGCGGTTCCAGGCAGAATTCTATTAGAAATGTAATCTAACCTCATGTCTAAGCGCGATACAGTGTCTAATTACTGTGAATCTAGGCTTGTTCGTTCTTTAACAATTATTCCTATTTCATTATAGGTTTTCATGCGCCTTTCCCAAGTCATATTTATTATGTACCATATGCCCAAATTAAGATCTTTAATCATAATTTGATTTACGTCCCAAACCCATATTCATGTATTCAATTCTATGCTAACATGAAATATTTAATCATATAACTATTTCAATTGATACAAGTAAGGGTTCATGTGACAAGTTAACATGTAATACGAACAACAGTAGTCGCTACTCATATTCTAACAAGTTTGTTTTTCAACATGTAAACATTTTAGCACTTAAACCAATTTAACATATTAATTTGCCAACACATTCATATTAATAACTCAACTTGTTATAATAATTGTTCTGGTAAATTCACATGTAATAACAGGGAATGTTAAACAATAATATATCATTATCTAAAATGATATAACTTAAATCCACTCACCTCGTATGCTTTCCAAATCCTAGATCTGGTCTAGATCTATCTTCCATGGTTTTTCCCCTAATTGGATTCAAAACCTAACAACCGTGGATTCATAATTTTTACTAAAAGAGAGAAAGAAAAAGAAGAAAGAGAAGAGAATGGAAAATAGGCCAAATCCAGGAACATACGTTCCTTTCCTTCAGATCTGGATTCAGAATTTTTCCTAAACTAATAATCCTAATTTTCTGAATAGATTTGAGGAGAGAGAGGAATGGCAGAGCTTCGGTGTTGTCTCAGAAATACGAGACTTAGTGTAGGCTCTACAGGCTTATTTATAAGTGTTCAACAACGTATTTGGTCAAGAAATGAGTCCACGATCGACAGAAATAATCTGCCCAGATCTGCCGTAGGGGGGTCGACCCGTGGGTCGGCGCCCCCCTTGAGGGGTCGACCCAAGGGTCGACATCCCCCTTGAGGGGTCAACATCCCTGGACGGGAGATTTCCTGCTCCCCTTTTCTACGTGAATTTTGAACTGTTTTGAATTCTAGCCTTATTTTATTCATATATATTCTTCTTATGCGTATACAAACTTCAAACCTTAATAACTACTTCATACAATGTCCGTTTTACGCAAACCAGGTGTCTATTTTGACCTGAATTTCGAGAATGCAATGGTGCAGTCCGTTTTGCTTAATTTTGAATATTTAATTAAGTTATCCTTATTTTATTCTCTTGAGTTAAAATTGTGGGGTGTTACAGATGAAGGCAGGTTCATCTGGAGCACAGGTTCGTGTGCTTGAGGTGACTCAAACTAGTGGTAGCAGTCAGGATAGAGGCATGAAGGTCACTGTAGAAGGTTTGATTTCTCTTTTTGACTTTCCCATTAGGACCTAGTACGATTCTAGCGCTTCTCTTTCTTTTATATCCAGTTTGTTGCTGATAGTATACACCTAGACACTTCTATATTTTCTGATCCAGTGGTTGTCTCAACCCCCATAGGAGGTACAGCTCACCTATCTATGATATGCATGGGTTTGAGGATTTCTATTCTTTGCATTGAGTTTGAGTGTGACGCACATGTACTGAGTTTTATGGGTTACATACTTATTTCAGGGATGGATTGGTTGGCCATATATGGCGCTATCCTTAATTGTGAGAGGAGAGTTGTTAGGCTTTTGACGGGCCATGGTAGAACTCTCGAGATTGCTTATGACCCGTGAGGTCCAATCAAGCTCAGTTTCTTGGATTTCCTAGATGCTTTCGTCGATGACCTCAGTTTCGTTCCCGTAGTTAGAGACTTTCCAGACATATTAGAGGTGATAAGAGGGCTACCCCAGCGCGAGATAAATTTACGGATATACATGATGGAGGTTGTTAACACAGTTGCATTGCTAGTGCAACACATGGCTCCAAGAGAGAGGAAGGATCTTAGTAAGCAAGTGGGTGAGTTGTTAAAGAAAGAGTTTATTAGACAGAGTATTTCTGAGTGGGGAGCACCAGATGTCTTTTCCACTAAGGTGGACTGGTCTCTTCGTCTATGTGTGGACTATAGCGATTGGTAACTCACAAGGAAGAATAGACACTCACTCCCATAGATAGATGACCTGTTTATTAGTTTGTGGGTGCTTAAGTTTTCTCGTAGTTGTGTTTAACTATAGGTTTTGATCAACTTAGGGTGGCATATGATTGCATAGACAAGAATGCATTTAGGACTCCCGACGGACTTTTGAGTCACTGGTTATGCCTTTTGGGCTAACCAATGCACCGACGTATTTTGTGGATTTGATGAGCCAGGTATGTAGGGAGTACCTGAATAAGTTCGTGGTGGTATTCGTTAATGATATTTTGGTATTCTCGAGGATGGAGAAGGAGCATACCTTGCACTTGGGAGAAGTCATCCGTACTCTCCGTGCACATCAGCTTAAGGGGAAGTTTTCTAAGTTCCATTTTTAGCGAAAGGAGGTTATAACGACCAGAGATTTTTCGATCCCGAAAATCGAAATAAAAACATCATGTCGAACATTCTAAGCATCGAAAACACCGAAACGTTATTAGAAAGAAATTAGAGGGTGAGATAAGAAAGAAAGAAATGTTAGAATAGAAGAAGAAGAAGTACCAACACCACAGAAACAGAGTCTCACGTCGCAGTGGAACAAAATATAATATAGAAATAACTTTTATTGAGAGCTTAAAATCATACTAACAACATCGGAGTACGTCGATACATCTGGACAGTTATAACAGTCTGTCCTTGTATATATAACACACAGCGGAATAATAACGGTATACATCATGCGTCTGAACACTTTCAGCACGTCTTTGGACTTCACAACATCCGATAACCTGAATCTGTACAACCTGGTCTAACCTGAGCATTTACAAAACACAGGGTCAGTCTGGTGGACCAGAGTGAGATAAACTCGCTAAGTTTATAATATCATCCAACTTGATTTTAAAGTTAAAATTCTTTTTGAAAGAAAAGTATAATCGTAAGACCAAATCCACACATAAATACGGACAGCTTTTACCTTACGATAACCGAAAACATTTTTGAAATCATATCTTATTCTGATATTATGATAATGTCTAAATACAAATAAATAGAATCTAGAAGAATACTTGCATCTCACGCTCCACATATATAGTATACAACCAAAACCGCAGGCATTTATTGGAGATTGGATTCCGACTACGACAAGGTATGAAAACACCTGCCGATAGTGTATCTCTAGAGGCGAATACACTGGGTTCAACAATAACGTCTTGCAACCCGGCCTACACATGACCGACCACTCATTTCGCTTGAGTGTCTCGAATGTATATCACCAACGGTTGGTTGCGACCCACCGTTTCCTGAAAAGAGACAACATCGATAGATTAAAGAAGCAAAAGGAATTTCTCTAGATTGGTGATTATACACCTTAGTGGGTGCGACCCACATAGCCATGCTGCCTGCCCGATTTTTGTCATTTCCCGGTTGACGAGGCTTGAAGTTATAATCGACTTTTGGAACATCTGGCCACCGTTCACATCGTCCACACAAGTCATCTAGGAACAAGATGAACCGAAGGCACCCTCCTACTGCAGCGAGCAGTCCTTAAAATCCGTAGATTTCAACCACGACAGAGTCACATTATATCTCTAGGGATCAGCCAGAGATTGTAAGTAACTCTTCCGTTTTATGAAGATCTACAGTCTTCAATTGCTCCCTCTCGATCAGAACCTTCGACGTATTCGTATTTATTGGTCAGAATGGTTTTTGAATATAATGTCGATCTCGGTCTTTCCGTACCAATACCGTTGGGTCAGATTTTGATAGTCGGTTATTTAACTATCAAAATAAACAACCATAAAGATAAAAATAAATCCATTGGTTTATAATACAGCATCTCTTGGCCATTTAAAATAACATATCATTTGTAATAACAAAATAATATAAATATTCTCAAATCGTTTTATTAATATACTTAGAAAAATATTTTAAAACCATTTCCAAATTCTCGTTAACTACCATTTCAAAATATTTTCTATAACCTCACCTATTATCTTAATGCATAATTGATTCAACTTATCATTGTAAAACAGTCGTTAAGAAATCTCCTTTGTTCCGCTATTTAAAAACCATAATCGTCACTTTCCTTTTTTAATAAATCCATTCAAAATCCCATTTCTTATTTTGAAAATATCGCTATATTTTCAAGAATCTCCTTTTATTTCTTTATTTTGGAATTACCATTCTATACTTTCAAGCCCCGTTTTATATCTCTTTTATTTCGGAATCCTGTCCTATATATTTCCTAAATCGTCAAATAATGTTACATTATTATTTCTCAAAATAAATTACTTCTAACATCTCCACTATTACAACTAATATCATCCTTCGATAATCCTGAAGTCGTTCAAGTTAGGGTATTTTAATTACCTCTTAGACCTTGATCAACAATATTCTTATCTTGAGATAGATATGAGAGGTAATTCAAAAACCCATATTCATTCTAAAACTAACAAACACCACTTCGCTATTTATTTAAAGTATGGTTTTGTAAACCCTTCTTATTTATTAAACCTCCCTTTGCAAAAATAATTTTATTACTAAATTTGTTGATTTACTAAATGATAAATAGAATGTCAACTTTTAAACCTTAACTTCTTTAAACTACTAGTTTCATTATCCGGATTTATTTAAAATCCTATTACTTGATCTTTTTATCAAATTCAATTACAAGAATCCTTTTCTAAACCTTGCTATCATTCATTTCAGGAAATCTTATTTCAAAAACTCATTACCATTTCACTTAATGCCACAATTAAGTAATGTTAATTTAAACTTAACGCTTTAACTTCCCATCTCTTTGTATAACTCGTTTATACAAATTCTGATTTAATATATAACCCTTTTCATCTCGATTCCCTTTACTTAATTCAAATATTAAGTAAGATATATTTAAGCTTATCGTATTCGATTAAAAATCACTTTATAACTTCATTTACCAAAATTGGTTTAAATATAAACCGCTCATAAAGTCACTTTGAAAATTCAATTATATTTCAGTACTACCTTGATTACTTAAATGAACTTCATTTAAGGAATAACTCCTTAAATTATTATTAATTAAAAACTATAGTTCACTTCATTCCTAACTAGGATTAATATTAAATTTCTTTTTTTTAATCTTATTAAATTAAACCACTACTTTTTAAATTATCTCAATAGCTTAATCGGCACAAACTAATTTAATTTTCTAATCAATTTTAGTCGAAATAGTTTGCTTGATCCATTTACAACATGATTAACTCATTGATCAACCTAACTCGTCTTTTCTTTTAAATTAATAAATAATATTATTAATTTAAATAATCCATTTCAAAATAATCTTATTATTATCGTTTCTTAAAAACAATTAATCGCAGTTATAATCGTTTCACAGTTGCTTAACAATCTTATTAATACAAAAAATTTCTTTATCAAAGATAAAGCACGGGCTTCGCACACGGTAGATTTTGATACAAAAAATGGTGATTGTTGCTTAAACAATTAACATATATGTGGTTAGTTTATTTCCTTTATATAGATTACGTTTTAAATAATATATTTAGTTGTAAAATAAATTTCACTACTTTATTTTTTTTAATCGATTTATCTGACTGTAAATCAATCGTTATAAAACAGTTTATATTTTTGGCCATCTGCTATAAATTCCTCAACCAATATCACCCATTGGTTAATAACCAAACAAATGTTGCATTCGGGTTTAACAATCAATAACCAATTCAATAATCCAATCATATGGGTTCAATAGTTCATATAATGATCATAAACAATAAATTTGACTGATATTGGTCAACTAATAATAACCATTCATGCATCCAATTTAATTAAATACGTTTATTATTATAAACATGACCAACAAGGTAATTTACCTTGCTTGGAAATCATCGTTAAAAATAACGATGTCATTTCATTTAAATTAAACACTATTTAATTTAAATAATCGATATACCAATATTTAACAACATCCAAACAATCATCAAATCAGTCAATTATTAGCAAGCATGGCAAACAAATAATAAACCCGACTTATAAAAATTATAAGTGGGAGAACTGAGTGAGTTTAACTTACCTTGATTATATTTGTCATTAAGACAAGTCGTTTTAATAAAATTAAACGCTTGCCTAATTTTTTCAAAACCCCAGTAGCTTCCCTTCCCGTCCAAACAGCCTCTGTAATGCGGTCTCTTCCGATACGATGCCAACAAGATAGACTGTGTTCCATTCTGATGGTGTACGAAAAAAATATGGTATTAATATAAAATAATTTAACTTAAAATTTAAATTTTAAAATGGTCCTTACCTCTTTTGAATTTCGTCACGCCCAACTTCTTTTTTCAAAAACATGCTGATGCATTCCACCCCGAATTCTAACCGCATGCATGAATCCGCTCTGTAAACATACACCCCGTAATAGTATGCCACATCATTGATCCCAAATGCCTACACATCCTTCCTTTTAATTTTACCCTTCTCCTTTCGTTATATTTTTTCTTTCATTATAATATACATCGAAGGCCCAACGTTCAGCACCATACCCATGTCATGCGCCCATGCTAACCCAACGTTTGAAAACTTCAACATCCGATCCACCTTATCAAGATATACAGTCATTCTTCCCTGATGTAAGAAAACCATCCTCCTGCTCCTTCAATAAAAAACCTACGCACCCCTCATCAACTCTCTAACGCAAGCACCCCTTCATCACACACAACATCCATCTTCCAAACAATCTCACCCCACGCATAATGCTCCACAAACTCCTCCATACAAAAAATATCTGCTGCTCCAATCTTTTGCATGCTTGGAACCCATTATAACTTCTATTACCCTCCTTCCTTTCCATCATGAAACCGTCCCCATTTTTCCTTTCACATGCTCACCTCTTTCATCATCTTTTGCCGAGACTGATACGCCTCGTTGCCCGCAAATGCACCAACATCCACTGATGGAGCTCCATGCTACGTCGCCCAAGACCGCCGCCAGTTCGTCTGAGCTCGACCAGAGACTCGCCTCTTGCTAGCGTCCCTATGCAGTTTCCTCCGCCACTTACTGTCCTGTAGCTCCACCACATCACAAACCCCAAACTGCTTCTTCAACCATAGCCTCGAACTGCTTCCTCTTTTTATAGTTTGTGGTGTAAATAAGTGGCGGTAGGTATACTTTTAGAAAGAGATGGTCTTATATTCTCTGAAGGAATTGGCGATGAAATGAGCACATTTATAAGCATCTGAACCGTGGTATGCAAGTTTTTGTGACTGGCAAGTTTTAGGATATATGGTACACAGGGAAGAGTAGGCTAGCTGTTGCGTTATCGTGGTGGGATTCCCAAAAATTTCTTTGTTGGCACAGAAACGAATATTTGCTGCCAAGTAATTAAGAGTACTCGATAGTCAATGGAAAAATACTGTTTGAAGCATACACAGCCAAAGAGGAGGCATGTTTTATCTGATTTGAGTTTGGTAGGATAGGTCTTCTTTTCAGTTAGTGTACATTGGGTTAACTTGGGCATATGGTCTTAGAATAAGATGGAAGTGAACAATCTGTACTGTGCGTGTATACTAAAATAATAAGGTAGCCGATTAATTTATTTATTTATAGTTTTATTTCATACGGTATTAATTTATACTTCTTATAACTGTTAACCGATATATTTTACGTACCGCCACATTTTAACTTCAAACACAGTGAAAATTATCGTACTGCTAAATCTCATGTTTCAGTTTTACTGGAATTAATTTCATTAAATTCCGATTCGGTTTGCACATGGACATTATTTTAAATTTCGATATATTTACCGGTTCACTTTTAAATTTTGTCTACCGACAAAATAACTCTGATTGGTTTCAAATTTGAAAACTAGCAATAACTAACCATACGCATTCCAATAAAATTCGTTCCTTTGAAAATGGATGTAATTGGAAAACAATTATTTCTAACGCATATATGATATCAATTTAATATTATAAATTACAAAACTATTAAATTAAATAATAAATTATTATTGCCATATATATAACAAATAAAATAATAATCACTTATAGTTCAACCCATATAGATTTATAACTCAACATTTTCGTAATCGAGCTAAACGATATCAAAATCCCATATAATTTCCTTTTTAATTATAAATAAACATTATAATTTAATAACCATTTCCATAGTGACAATTTTAAAATTTGATTTGGACATAACTGACAATATAAAATATGAAATCTTGATTTTTCTCTTTCATTGGAAAATTATAATCAATAAGATTATAACGTTTCTTGTTTCACAGAATTTCAACTTAAAATGGATTCTGTATACTCAATTGAAGTACAAAACCCAATATTACGAACTACCGTGTCGATTCGAGTTCGTTTTAATATAAATATAAACGCTCAGTCATCGTTTAATTAATGAAATTCAATATTAAAATCCATAAATATAATATTTAAACCAATTTAAATATTCGAATTCAAATAGCTGAAAAATCCGGGTCGTTACATTCTTCCCCCCTTAAAAGAATTTCGTCCCCGAAATTGCTAAGTAAGGAGAATGATCCAAACCTAGTTATTTTGAAAATAATTAATATTCCAACCATACGTATATAATCTCAGAATTTAAAAGTTATTGCCAAAAATTTCTAAGTTTAAAAATTTATAAATTTGTCAGTACCTCCTCTATACAGTTCAATCCAAACAGCTACAACTGCCACTCCGGGCCTCTCGTCGATTAAAAAGAAAATAAAGCCAAATGGCAACCCACTCTGGGGTATAAAGTCAATCACTCAAATCAATATATATTAAGGTTTACCTGTTTGTTGGGCAACCAAATTCCAATCCCAAAGCACAACAACTAACAACTCTTCGTCTTGAATCCTGCACCAACTCAATATACAATGCAAGTACCAATACAACATTATTTCATTCATTTTCATTTCATATTGATTCCATTCAAATTCATTGTGCCGAATTTTTCTCTCTCTTGGTTTCCAATTCATTTGATTGTTGATGAATTTTATTATTCAACCAATCTATGGTGTTTGTGCGAGTGTCTAGGAAAGCCTAGGAAAATTGGAAACCGACTTTGAGTCTAACCCCATTATTAACTTTTAAGAACTTGAAATGGGAAAAGCTTTTAGAAGATGGTTTATGGTGTTTTCAAGTTTTAATCTTAAAAGTTATAGTTTTAAAATATGTAAAGTGCACATATTGAGTTTATAGTAAAATGGGGTATATTTTGAAAATAATGATTTCTTATGAAAATTTTGTCTAAAATAAAATTCTCTTATTAAAAAAGTTGCATAGCATAGAGCATGTATAGCTCGCTAGTTTTCTTGTTATATTGCATGAAAAGATTAAAAAGCAAAAACTTAGAACATGTTGCATTTTGTTGAAAGCTGGAATTTTCAATAAAGAAAGTTTTGAAATCTCTATTCTTTTGACAATCATTTTATGATAAATTGTTTTAACAATAAAATTTTGTTCGATGGACAAAATAAGTTGTAGAATTTAAGAATAGAGTAGATGTTTGCACCTTTGGTAAGAAACTGAACCAACCTTATAGGCAAGAACATGTCGTAAACCCGATTGAGAAATAGTTGTCCTTATCTACTTCAGTTTTTGTGATTTGAAAAAAAATGATATACATTTTCCTCTAAAAGATGACATGTTTTATGGTTTGGTAAAAATAAGTTTTGGTGTGAAAATAAAGTTTTGATATTTTTAACTATTGAAAGAAAAAAGAAATGAAAAGGCCAAACCATGTTTTAAAAGTGTGGAGTAGGTGAGGATTAGTGCCTAGGAAAGACCAGAAAAGTTTTGAGGCTATGAAGTAAATAGCGAGAGTTATCTTGGAATACTGGTAAGTTCCCGTAGAATGCGTAAGCACTAAAAAAGCCTCTGGTGTTGCTTAAAAATTTCTATTAGTACATAGCAAAGACCAGTGGTGACTACATGACAATAGATGGCAAGTAAGAATTTACATCCTATTGTTTGAATTTTTCAGAGAGAGACATAGTCCTGAGATCCTTGGTCCTTAATAGTAGCTGTGTATAGCGTCTGTTTTCCTGTTTTAGTTGAAGGAGTAAAAGGCTTATTTAAAAATAAACTTAGATCAGAGGATTAAGTTGAATAAGCTAAGAAAGAGTATTGTCATAACTAAAAAAGAAAACAACAAATTCAGTAAAGCAACAAGTAAGATAGTTAAAGAATTGGAAAATTTATGAGAAAGATAAAATGTTCCCAGATTAGTTGAAAAAAAATCGTAACAAAGAAAAATTTCTTATGTGGGCTGTGCTTGGATATGAAAATAGGGAATCTTTAAATAATAGTTTCATAAAATCCAAGTACAGAAGGTACATAAAAGAAAAACGGAAGATGTGAAGTTTTCCTTTTTTCACCTTTTTGTAACATAAGAAATCAAATTTACAAAACCATTTTTTTTTTTGAAATTCAAAAAATAAAGTTGGTTGGTAGGATTTGGATGCAACAATTGGATGAACTGCGCTCTTGCTTTGCAAGAATGCGGAAAAATTTGGATGAAAATGTATTTTGATGTTCAAAATATTGCATTCATGTAGAATTGCCAGTATATTTAGGATACGAGCATCATGTTTTAAAAGGATTTTTGAAAAATTTGCATACATATAGAAGGTACAGCTTAGACATACATGTATTACTATGCTGTATTACACTTTGCAAAAATGCAAAATGTTCACAAAAATTGGTTGCACACATGATGGATGGATATTATGCGAAGGATCATCTATTTTACCCTTATAAAATTTCGGGGACGAAATTTCCTAAGGGTGGGAGAATGTAACACCCCGCATTTATGACAATTAAAAATTTAATTGTGCATATGTGTGTATGTATGCATAGACATATATTTATAAAAGAAGAATAAAATAAAGATAATATATGATTGCATGAAATAAATATATGCATTGAAAAGGAAGAAAAGATTAATGCAAATAAAAATGCAACACATACGTTAAAAGAAAGAAGAAATTGGTTGCATGTAGTGTAAATATGTTGCATGCAATGATTTACAAATATTATGCATTACTAATAAAAGAAAAAGATGCATGTAAAATGATAAAGTTACATGCAATGGTTTAAATAAAATATTGTAACAAAATATCAAAAAGAGGAATAAGAAAACAACAATGACCACCATTGTTCTAAGCATTGTTAACAAAAGCCTTAGTAGGCCAGTTGGTTAGAACATGTGGCTTTCGGGCAAGAGGTACCGAGTTCGATCTCCGTCCGGTGCCATATTTTGGTTTTAAGGGAATGATTAAAATAATACATGTTTTAAAGAGAAAATATGTATAAACACATATATAAAGAAAAATATACATATAAGGAAGTATAGAAAAATATATGTATATATGTACATGAGAATATATATGTGCAAGATAAAAGTTCAAGATAAGGTTGTCATCAAAGAAATATGGTAAGAATTAAATAATGGCATAACACCAGTTCAAAAATAAAACTTCTGCGCCAAAACATCCCGTGGGGCCCACAAGGGGGTCGACCCAAGGGCTGACACACCCATAGGGGGTCGAGCCACCCCATATCCGGCCAGATTCATTAATGAATCTGGATTGTTTTCTTAACCATGTTCATTGCTTACTCAGCGCTGCGTGTACGATAAGATCTTGAACACCTATAAATAGGCTAGCAGAGCCTAGCCTATATTTCACATTTTCTGAGAAACCGCCTAAGCTTTTCCATTCTTCTTCCTCCTCAGATCTCTTCAGAAAAATAGAATAATTAGTTTAGGAAGATTCTGATTCAAGATCTATTGGAAAAGGATGTAAACCAATAAAGAAGGTGTTCAGAATTTTATTAAAGAAAGGTAATTTCTTGGATCTGGCCTATTTGAATTTCTCCACTTTCTTCCCTTCTTCTTTTAGTTAAAAATTGTGGATCCATGGTTGTTTAGGTTCTAAATCCAGTTAGTGGAACCATGGAATGCTATATCTGGACCAGATTCATGATTTGGAAAGCAAATTAGGTGAGTGGATGTAAGTTATATCATTTTTGATAATGGTATATTTATCGTTTGACATTCCGCGTTAATATGTAATGTAAATCTACCCTAATGTTAATATAATATGTTGAAATGTTAATTTGATATTTTGAAATGTTAATATGTTGAATAGGACAAACCTGTTAAAATATGTGGAAAAGGTTACTGTCGTATACATGCATGTTTTAATTATTTGTTAATTGGATACTGTAAGTTAAGTTACAGTGAAATTGGAATAATTACATGTTAATTTGTGGCATATTATGTACTTGAACCCTTAAATGTAAGAATTGGTACAATCACATGTTAAATTGTTAGATGAGAATAATTACATGATTGATAGTTACATGTTATTATTTTAAAATGAAGTTAACAACATGTTAGAAAGAACATGCGACATGATAATTAGAAATAGACTTAATATGATATTAAGTGTGACATGTAAAAATAAATTACAGTAAAATTTAGAAAGAATGAATATGCCTAAACCTACAGTAAACAGAAAACTGTAAACGCACTTGGACATAAGGTTAAATTCTTCTTGTGGTAGAATTCTGCCCAGAACCGTCCGACAAATTCAGCGTCCACAAGTTGTGTAATTTAATGTGAGGGGTCTAGTGTGTAAATATAATGTAACAGTGCTAAGACCCGAGGTTAAGTCCAACTTGTGACAAAAGTCATGCCCGGAACCGCCCGACAAATCTAACATCCACAAGTGGTCGGCTTGATGTGAAAAGTCTAGTGCATAAATACATACATACATACATACATATATATATAAAAAAAAACAGAAATAAAAGACACTAATTGTGATTAATGGAAATTAATGAAAGTTACAACAGTAAAAGAAGTGGAATGAATGGAGAATGATAATAACCTATTATAAACAAATTACGTTAATGAGAATGTTATATAATAGGTAGGCTTGTCCTAGTTGAAATTATAACTTAGGTTATTACAAATGAGAAAGAAAATGGAATAACTTATGTAATGAGATAAGTTGTATTTAATTGTAAATTAAGTTATCTGTGAGAATGAGAATTTGAAATCTACTGATAAGGACAACATAAGTTATATTTATGGAACGGAAACTTATTAGAAAACCTTAGTTAAGAGAACTAATTTAATAAGTAAACAATGATAAGTTGTAGTGATAATGTAAGATGAAATTATGATTAAATAAGAAAGAATGAGGCAAACTTATGAAATGAAATAAGTTATATTTAATCATAAATAATAAGTGACATGTTAAACAGGAAACACGTGAATTGAGATATGGTTAATTACATATTAAGTAGAACATGTTATTGTAACTATGAAATTGGACAATGAATAATATAAAGCGATTGTAAATTATAGATTTTGAGTTTCAATCTAGAGAACAACATGTTATGGGCTTATTAATAAACTTAAATGGGTTAAGTTATATGACTAAAGTCAATAAGCAAGAGTGGTCCATTCCTTAGAGATATAAGGGGATCAGACAAAACTTGGTAACCTAGATAAGAAGTTAATATGATTTGAGATAACCAAGTTAAACTGGAAACCCGATGAGGTAGAGCAAGCGCATAATTGAATGTTTATACATAGGGTCTAATAACACATTAAACTGAGGCACTTGGACCAGTCCGTACGTTTAAAGGTGAATAACCCAACGGGGTAGATCATCGTGGTGTCATGCGGCACGAGGGGAGCACACGTCCATCTGATTATTCTGTTATTCTGCTGATATTTTGCTGGCTCCGAGGGACTGGAAGGGGAAGCACGCGACTTTCTAGGACGTGGAGGGTAATCCTGGTAGTCCTCTATATTGTGACAACATTCGACTGTGCTCACAGAGGTTAGGTCTGCGCGTTTCTACCTGGTGAGTATGCCTTGATTGCCACGATAATAGGCAATCAAAAGACTATAGAGTGGCGTGGGTGATTCGACGATCCAAGTTGCCTAGTTACTGGCAGGGTTACGACCACTCTTGAAGTACTAACAGGTCTAACCATTAGTGATAACAAAACGTCGAGTACCTACCATCGACAGTCAGCGTAATCCGTGATGCGGAAAGACAGAGAGCTAAACAAACAGACCATAGACCTTATGCAATCAAGGCTATGGGTAAGGGACAGGCCAACTAAGATTCGTTGTTTGCTCTTGGGCTAGGTCATTAGTTCTCAATGTCGTTCATCTTTCATTAGTTGAGGGAGGGGTCAGGTGGGACCATAGCCACTAAAAATGCAGAACATAGCATCTGTGAACACATATATCTAAAAAGCTCCCGACCGAGTACTGTGTTTTTGTAAAGCCTTGCCACGGGACTCAGTGCATAGTGGAGGATATGTGTGATTAAGGCATCGAGTACAATTCACGATACGTATGTGGGAAAGTCTAGATACATGCATGTCCGCTCTGGATGGTGAATCGTAGACTCTGGGCATTACTCTATGATTTGATAAAGGTGGCAGTCTGTACGTTTACGTAGCTTGGCGATGGAGGTTCTATGCGGAACGTAATGTTGTTATATAGGATCCATACGTCACTCTGGCGTAGGATGAGGGACTGCGTATATTTCTATGGCGTTATTGCGGAGACCTTGCGAGTGGGTTACCATGGGGTGTACCTTAATTTGGGGTAGCTATATATATATATATCGTATTAGGTTAATCCACCGGAGAATAAATGGTTAGGATGTGTGTGTAAGCCTTGAGTGTTGTTAACCTAAGTAACCTAATAAATAAGAAAACGTAATTGAACGGGGTATGTAGGATTATCCAAAATCCGTAGTGTAGATCCGGTCACCAGAACTTGTGTTTTGACCCCCTCCTCATAACATACTCGCAGGTTAGATTTGGGGAAGAGATATGATAGCTTTGGACACTGGTTAGGCAGTATTATAATTTGGGTAAGGCTATATTTTGATTATATTATATTTTATTCATTCCGCTGTGAGATGTTTTCTGAGCTCTGATATATTTTATATCTCTGTCTTTTTTGCAGTATACCAGAGCAACCAACATGAGTTTCGATAAATTAGAATTTTGAAAAAAAAAATCGGTCTATCGGAATTCGGGTTGTCACAGGAATGCAAGTATATCATGTTTTACATATAAAAAATGATTAAGAATGTTGTCTGTTCAAGTAGTCATGGAAAATCAGTGAAATATCTGTTAAACTTATAGCAACAGATAATTCAACACAATACCAGCTTAAAGCAAAGTTAAAAATGTCAAAGGGAAAGGAAATTCGAAGTTCCAGAAATCAAGGGACTGATTCAAAGTCAATGCTTTCACACGCAAGTTATTCCAGAAAGTTTGAACATTTCAAACTCAACAAATTCAAAGCCGTAAATATCAAAGAGCAAGATTTTCACAAATATCACGACCCAGTCTGACAATGAAATTAGAGATTAATTCGGAATCAAAACTCTATAAATACACATGACGTCATCATTGGCAGGTGTGGAAAAATTGAATCCAAAATCAAGCATGAATCAAACATAAGTTCAAATTAAAAATTCATGTAGGGAGTGACAAATAACTTGGATCAATTTGAAGAATTTCAACTCGAGTAAGCAACGGAGATTACTACTGTAAATCTGAGAGCATGTACAAAGGACCATCAGATTATTACTTCACACATCAAATGGAATTAGAAACCCTACAAATTTCATTACCTCCATTTTTCTAGAGAAAGGGAGAACGGGTTGAAAGAAAGAAAGGGCTGAATAGCTTTTGAAGGAAGTCAAAAATAATACAAGTAGGCCAAGTTTATTTAAGACCAACACACTATTCTTAGAAGGGGGGATAAACCCTAGTTTTGGCAAGTGTTATTTTTATACTAGGGTTTAGTTTTATAGTGTGTTAGATTTTTAAGATTGTTTATTTTTTTTGAACTCTAGTTCAACTAGGTTAGAGACCATAGGGATTATAGTTTGGGGAGACGAGTTACGGGATTGTAATTCGGGGAAATATGATCTCAGGGATAGAGATCAGTGCAGGGTTTTGAATGAAGGATTAGAACAGTTAGGAGCGGATGTCGCGAGTTTACAGGGGATTATAAGCGTATAGATTGTTTTAATTCCAAGTAGAAACCTTGGGGAATGCAGCAGCAGTTAGGGTTTTGCCGAAGCTGGGTATATCTGTGTATTATTTACTTTCCCGCATTTACTTTGATTATTATCTATATTGCTATTATTTATTACTCAGCGAAGCTGTAATAAACCCTATTTAAACCCCCCCCACCTCTAGTGTTAATTTAGATCATACAGGGTTTAGGTGCGGTGCTTATGCAGGAGGGTAGGGTTATGTAACGACCCGCATTCTACGCATCATAGGATCGTAGAATATTTATTTCTTTCACATACGAAGTCGTATGGTCGTGTAACTTTGGGAGACGACTATTGGGGTCATTTCCCATGTTCATGATTTTTCCCGATTTTTAAATGACCATTTTACCCCTAGTTGGCACTGTTTTGGCCATAACTTTTGACTGGATAGGAATTTTGACCTGAAACCACTTCCATTGGCTCCGGATGATGGTTTCTCTTTCCGTAGGGTGGTCGCATTAGCCAAACGGACTCACCGTTTGGGAGATATGGCTGAAACAAGTTTCAGATGGTGAAAAACAGCTTAATTGGGCTTAACCGGGTGATTAGCAGCTGGGCCCAAGGGGAATTTCGGGTTTAGAGGTTTAGGAGGTCTGATTAGGGTTAGGTTATCACTTTCATTTCAGTTTTGAGCCGCCACAAACCTCCTTGAGACCTTAGTAATGGCTTCCTACATCTAAAACACCCCAAATCACTCTCTAATTGAAGATTAGGCTTAGCAACACCAAATTAAGGAGAAAAAGCACCAAAGCAAGGTTGGAGCCGCTGTTAGACATCAGTATTCGCCCCAAATCAGAGGAGTTTCAGTTCTGAGAATTTCATTTGTGGCCAAGGTGAGTGATTTGCATAGTTTTTGCACTAATTACGGTGATTAAGGGTAATTAGTGAAGATTAGCGAATTTATACGTAAATAAATTCTGGAAAAATTCTTAAAATTCTAAAATAATGTTTTAAGGCTCTGTTAGAAATTTGGGTTAATTTCGATGTGTTTTGCTAATCGTATGCTTAAACATGATTAAGAGGGATTATAGGTAAATGTGAGGTTTTAGCCACTTTTGATCCATTTTGGTTCATTTGAATTGTTGTTTGCTGTTTGTGGTTGCTATTATATGTTGCTATGACTCTATGGTATGTTTCATGATTGATTAGAATAGTTAAGTTGCTCGAAACGTCGTCGAATGGCGTAGAAAGCTCGCTGGAAAGTTGCATAAGTGTGCAGGTTCCGAACCGGATCGGATCGGAGAAAGGGGTCGGATCGGACTAGGGAACTGACCAAGGGAATCCGAACTGGATGGGGACTTGCCACTGGAAGAAGTTTGGCAGGAAGGAAGGCCATTGCTTAGAGTTGGAGTTGGAGCAGATCGGATCGGAGTAGGCTAGGGAGCGGAGCGGATCGGACTGGTAAAGCGAAGTGATCAGATCGGAGTAGAAGAAACGAGGGAGCTGATCGAAGAAGGAGCATGAGCTGGAAGGAGTGAAGAAACCCGAACCGAACAGACGAGGGCAATGATTGCCGAACCGAACTGAAGGGGGGGAGAATCACTGAACCGACCCGACCCGGAGGGAGACACCGACCCGACCCAAAGTGGACTACCGACCCGACCCGACGATGGTGATGACTACCGAACCGAACAGGACTCTAGGACTGTTAATGTACGACAACTCTTCTGAAGACCCACTCCAATTCAACCAAACCCGAGATGCAAAGGAAGTCCAAATGAGAAGTTCGAGCTTAAGATTCAGATGGGAATCAACGAGTTCACTTCATGGTTGGGCTTTGCTGCGGGACGCGTGCTAAGGAGTTATCGACACCTATAGCTTTGGACCACTATGGTAGGAGGTACGAAGGCGGATTCAGGGCCATTATGGCATTGGTAGAACCAAGGGCTACGACCAATGAAGTGGGTCATTGAAATGTTTGGTCATGACTCCAAGTGTTTGGCTTGGTCATAGCAGGGTTTCTACAAGTCGGGATTCGTCGTTGCCTCAGTTTGTCTAGTGTTTCAAAGTGGTAGATGACGTACGCTTTACGCACTGAGTGAGAGATGCGAGAATGGTTGCTATGGATGATTTGTTTGCTATCATTGTGACATGCACACCCCACCCCCGTATTCTTACACTATTTATTATGGCACCTTGGGGTATTGTACGGTATGTGGTACTAACTCTTTGGTTGCAGGTCCAGGTTCAGGTATGGTTTAGTATACCTGTTATTTCCCTGTTTAGATGCTTATCGCTCATACCAGGCTTTATGTCTGACCCAGAGTTTTATGTCTCTTCTTATTACTCTGGGTGCTCACACGAGCAGACTAGAGACAGGTTAGCTGGTGATGCACGGGTAGATGGTCCGGAGACGAGCAGGAGGCTTCCACGTACTATATACATAATATTCTCCCTGTGTTGTTGAAGATCACTGCTTGGGCATTGTTGGTGTATCTTCTATTTTAGCTTTCTTTTGGTTAGAGACAGTAAATTTGGAAAGTTGTAATAAGCTGTATATGGATTTCCGCTGCTTTGATGTTGACATTGATTATTAGTTATCAGCTTATGCACTGTCTCGCCTGTTTTATGTCAAGTATGTTATTATTATATTTTATCCCACGCGCTGTGAGACATTCTACAGGTTCTTTGATTAGTTCATTCTCTTCTTTCCTTTCTTCTGACGACCGTCTTGTGCTAGTCGGGCATGTGTACAGCGCACTCTTGGAGGAAATGCAGGCTGGTGCGAGGCGGGCCGTCACACTTGGTATCAGAGCTGGTTAGAGAATGTGATAGGGGGTTCTCGCTTGGCTGTTTGGTGGCGAGCAGGAGACTCTTACCCCTACACATCCCAATGGGAAGATTGGGTTGGTTGTTGCAGTCGAGAGGCTGGCCGTAAAATCAGTTCTGAGGTATCACTGTATGTCACGGTGGGAGGTTAGCCCACTGCCTGATGGTTGCAAAGCCTAGGGCTGTTACAGTTGGTATCAGAGCTCTAGGTTGCGTAGTTAGCCTAGGGGAGTTATCAGGGAGAGATAATATACGTATACGAGAGAGCGTATTTGTGATTACTTTGGTTTTTAAAAGCTATATATATATATATATATATATATACTATTAGTAGTATAAGGATGAAGTCGTACTGCACTAGCACCACTATGGAATCGTTAATCGTTTCCTTTTTCAGATTGACGATGAGCCGAGATACTAGAGGTGCTGGTAGGGGAGCCAATAATGGGAATGCTGCTGACATGAGGGCGATGTTTACAGACCTCATGAGAGAGATGCTTAGGGATGTTCAGAGGGCAGCTCCCAATGGCGGAAATGGTGGTGGTCCAATAGTGCAGGCGCCGAGGGTCGACTTCGCCAAGCTGAATAAAGACTATACTAGCCTTGGTGGGAAGCCGTTCCACGGAACGGAGTCGGCCACGGATGTTCAAGATTGGTTGGATAGTTGCGAACGTATCTTCGAGGATTTAGGTATCGAGGATGCGATGAAGAGAAAGCTAGCGTCCCGTCAGCTGCAAGGGCGGGCAATGAATTGGTGGAATGCTATAAAAGCAGCTACTCCCGAAGACCAGATTACTTGGGAGCAGTTTAAGGCTCGCTTTAGCGAGAAGTTCATTCCAGCTGCTCAGAAGTCAATGCTGTTTAAGAAGTTCTTGGAGCTCAAGCAGAATGGCAGAGCTGTCTCGGAGTATATTGCTGAATTTGACACTTTGTCAAAATATGGTTTATCTCTTATTGATACTGCCGAGAAAAAGAATGAGAAATTCATAACTGGTTTGGATCAGTACTTGGGGGAAAAACTTATTAACCACATCGATGAGACGTTTGAATCGATTGTGGGGAAAGCGTTAAGATCAGAAAGTCTCTACCCTAAGTCGAAGACTGAGGTTGCATCTGCAGAAGAGCCAAAACCACAAGCAAGTGGTGGAGGCAAGGGTGGTTCCCAGAATAAGAGAAAGCAGAATCAGGCTAAGGATGGCCAGAAGAAAAAGAATAAGCAGGATGTGGAGTGCTTCAGCTGTGGTAAGAAGGGCCATTATGCTAGTAATTGTCGGGCCAAGCCAGCGGATAGGAAGTGCTTCAATTGTGGCCAATTGGGACATCACAAGGACAAGTGTCCACAGCCCCCTAAAGAAAAGCAAATGGTGAAAGCATATGCTCTTAATGCTATTCCTTCTTCGTCGAATGCCCCAACAGCGGCGGAGAAGGGAAAGAATGTCATCATTCAAGGTATGCTTTCTGTTTATGATGTTCCTGTTAGAGTTTTGTTTGATACCGGAGCTTCCAGTTCTTTCATATCTAGTGACCTGGTAGATAGGTTGGGATTGGAGCCCGAGATTGTCGATAGACCTTTAGTAGTGACGAACCCGATTGGTGGTTCGACTAGCCTTAGCATGATTTGTCGTAATGTGGTCTTATCGAGTCATGGATGCATGTTTGTTTGTGATTGCTTTGTTTTGGGCTTTACTGGGTTTGGCATTATTTTGGGAGTAGATTGGCTCCAAAAATACGGGGTGGTGGTAGACTGTGAGGGCTTGTTGGTGACAGCTAGAGCGGGTGACGGGCGGAGGATAGTGTTTGGTGGTCTACCCAGTAAGGGGGTATTGGCTAGTTTTCTAAACTCCCTCGACATTCCGCATAGTGAGTTGTCAAGTTTGCCCGTGGTTGGCCAGTATCCGGATGTTTTCGAAGAAGTGACCGGACTTCCACCACACCGAGAGATTGAGTTTCGTATTGATTTGGTAAAGGATGCCAGACCTATAGTGATGCCACTTCGTCGTATGGCACCAAGGGAGCAGCGTGAGCTCGAGGTGCAAGTCAGCGATCTTTTGAAGAAGGGATTTATCAGAAGAAGTGTTTCTGAATGGGGAGCACCAGTTGTGTTTGCTACCAAGGCGGATGGTTCCCTTCGTTTGTGTGTAGACTACCGCGAGTTGAATAAAGTGACGAGGAAGAACAAGTATCCTCTACCGCGGATAGATGATTTGTTTGATCAGTTGAGTGGCGCGAGAGTATTTTCTCAGTTGGATCTCGCAACAGGTTTTCATCAGCTTAGAGTGGAAGCTGAGAGTATAGCTAAAACGGCATTTCGAACGCCATCTGGATTTTATGAGTGGTTGGTTATGCCATTTGGGCTGACTAATGCCCCAGCATATTTTGTGGATCTTATGAATAGGGTATTCAGAGATCAGTTGAATAAGTTTGTCCTTGTGTTCGTTGATGATATTTTGGTCTACTCGAGGACAGAGGAAGAACACAAGGGACATTTAAGAATAGTGATGGAAGTGTTGAGGAAACACCAATTGAAAGCAAAGTTTTCTAAGTGTCACTTCTGGAAGAGGGAAGTGAGGTTCTTGGGCCATGTTGTATCAGAGAATGGTATTGCCGTGGACCCAGCGAAGGTGGCTACGGTACAGGATTGGCCTACGCCCAAGAATGCAACAGATGTAAGAAGTTTCTTGGGGTTAGCGGGATATTATCGTAAGTTTATCCAAGGTTTCTCCAAGATAGCAGCACCATTGACCCAGTTGACCAAGAAGAATCAAGCTTTTGTCTGGGATGAAAGGTGCGAGAATGCATTTAAAAGCCTAAAGGACAAGTTGACAAGCGCACCAGTGTTAGTCATTCCTAAGGGGGATGAAGAGATGACGGTATACACGGATGCCTGTGGTACCGGACTGGGTGCTGTATTGATGCAAGGCGGTAGGGTTGTAGCTTATGCAAGTCGGCAATTGAAACCGCACGAGAGAAGATACCCTACCCATGATTTAGAATTGGCAGCGATCGTGTTCGCGTTAAAGATGTGGAGACACTATCTCTTGGGAGAAAGGTTTGAGCTATTTACGGATCATAAGTCGTTAAAGTATCTATTCTCCCAGAAGGATTTAAATCTCCGTCAGCAGAGATGGTTAGAGTTCTTAGCTTCCTATGATTTTGACATCGCATACACACCAGGAAAGGGCAATGCGGTGGCTGATGCATTGAGTAGAAGACATGCCAGCTTGGGGGCTATGTTCCTTGAATGGAAGCAACTGGAGTATATCGCGGGGTTTGATTTCAGACCAAAGTGCGAATTGGATCCAGAAATGTTAGCGAGTTTGACGATCAGACCCACTTTGATTGAGCGGATCGGCTCTAGTCAGAGGGACGATCCTAACCTATTGGAAATCATCTCCAAGTTAGAGATGGGTATTGATGAGGAGATGAACAAGTATGGGCTTGATCGAGATGGATGGCTTAGAAAGAATGGAAAGCTTGTTGTACCCAATGTCAATGGATTGAGGGATGAAGTGCTTAGAGAATGTCATCACTCAAAGCTGACTATACACCCCGGTGGTAATAAGATGTATCGAGATATGAAGCAGACCTACTAATGGGAAGGGATGAAAAGAGACGTTGGGAAGTTTATATCCAAGTGCATGAATTGCCAGCTAGTTAAAGCCGAGCAAAAGAAGCCTAGTGGGTTGTTACAGCCTTTAGAAATTCCCGAATGGAAATGGGAGCAAGTCTCGATGGATTTCATCGATGGTTTACCAAGGACTAGATCGGGATATGATAGCATTTGGGTAATTGTGGATCGATTGACTAAGAGCGCAAGATTTATACCAGTCAAATCGACAAGAACGACAGCTAAGTTAGCAGAATTGTATATGAAGTGGGTAGTGAGATTTCATGGAGTACCTAAAAGCATTGTGAGCGACCGAGACCCGTTGTTCACTAGTGGGTTTTGGAAGAGCTTGCAAGAGGCGCTAGGGTCAGAGTTACATCTCAGTACCGCATATCATCCTCAGACCGACGGTCAGACGGAAAGGGTGAATCGTATTTTGGAAGATCTCTTGAGAGCATGTATGTTGGACTTTGGTGGATCATGGGATGACCATTTGCATCTAGTAGAGTTTGCATATAATAATAGTTACCAATCCAGTATCGGTATGGCTCCGTTTGAAGCTTTGTACGGAAGACCGTGTAACTCACCATCATGTTGGATAGAGACTGGCGAGAAGTTTATGCTTGGACCAGAGGTGGTGAGAGAAACGTCGGATAAGATCAAGGTCATTCAACAACGAATGAAGGCTGCCCAGGATAGGCAGAAGAGTTATGCTGATAAGAGGAGAAGAGACTTAAAATTCTCCGTTGGCGACTTGGTGTTTGTCAAGATTTCTCCGTTGAAGAGCGTAATACGATTTGGCAGGAGAGGCAAGTTGGCACCAAGGTTTGTTGGCCCATTCCATGTTCTTGAATTAGTCGGGAATTTGGCATATAGAATTGACTTACCGAAGAAGATGGCGGGAGTTCATAACGTATTTCATGTTTCCCAACTAAGGAAGTTCGTTCACGACTCAGATATGACTATTTCACCTGATCAGTTGGAGGACTTCGAAGTAGAACCCGAGGCGATTGGGAACCGCAAGCCGGCCCGTATTGTCGAGCACGACATGAAGCAACTTCGAAGGAAGGCGGTGAAACTAGTCAAGGTTCAGTGGGGCGAGGACGAGAATGATTGTACTTGGGAGACAGAGGAGAACATTAGGAAGACTTATCCTGAACTCTTTGCCTGGTAAGATTTTGACTTCGATTTAGTTTTTCCGCATGCTAGGATAGGCTTGTTTGCTTGTTTTGCATGTTTGATTTTTGTTATATGTGGTTGTTAGGCATGCGGGATCCTTTGTATGTTTTGGGTTAAGGAATTTCGGGGACGAAATTTCTTAAGGGGGGGGAGAGTGTAACGACCCGCATTCTACGCATCATAGGATCGTAGAATATTTATTTCTTTCACATACGAAGTCGTATGGTCGTGTAACTTTGGGAGACGACTATTGGGGTCATTTCCCATGTTCATGATTTTTCCCGATTTTTAAATGACCATTTTACCCCTAGTTGGCACTGTTTTGGCCATAACTTTTGACTGGATAGGAATTTTGACCTGAAACCACTTCCATTGGCTCCGGATGATGGTTTCTCTTTCCGTAGGGTGGTCGCATTAGCCAAACGGACTCACCGTTTGGGAGATATGGCTGAAACAAGTTTCAGATGGTGAAAAACAGCTTAATTGGGCTTAACCGGGTGATTAGCAGCTGGGCCCAAGGGGAATTTCGGGTTTAGAGGTTTAGGAGGTCTGATTAGGGTTAGGTTATCACTTTCATTTCAGTTTTGAGCCGCCACAAACCTCCTTGAGACCTTAGTAATGGCTTCCTACATCTAAAACACCCCAAATCACTCTCTAATTGAAGATTAGGCTTAGCAACACCAAATTAAGGAGAAAAAGCACCAAAGCAAGGTTGGAGCCGCTGTTAGACATCAGTATTCGCCCCAAATCAGAGGAGTTTCAGTTCTGAGAATTTCATTTGTGGCCAAGGTGAGTGATTTGCATAGTTTTTGCACTAATTACGGTGATTAAGGGTAATTAGTGAAGATTAGCGAATTTATACGTAAATAAATTCTGGAAAAATTCTTAAAATTCTAAAATAATGTTTTAAGGCTCTGTTAGAAATTTGGGTTAATTTCGATGTGTTTTGCTAATCGTATGCTTAAACATGATTAAGAGGGATTATAGGTAAATGTGAGGTTTTAGCCACTTTTGATCCATTTTGGTTCATTTGAATTGTTGTTTGCTGTTTGTGGTTGCTATTATATGTTGCTATGACTCTATGGTATGTTTCATGATTGATTAGAATAGTTAAGTTGCTCGAAACGTCGTCGAATGGCGTAGAAAGCTCGCTGGAAAGTTGCATAAGTGTGCAGGTTCCGAACCGGATCGGATCGGAGAAAGGGGTCGGATCGGACTAGGGAACTGACCAAGGGAATCCGAACTGGATGGGGACTTGCCACTGGAAGAAGTTTGGCAGGAAGGAAGGCCATTGCTTAGAGTTGGAGTTGGAGCAGATCGGATCGGAGTAGGCTAGGGAGCGGAGCGGATCGGACTGGTAAAGCGAAGTGATCGGATCGGAGTAGAAGAAACGAGGGAGCTGATCGAAGAAGGAGCATGAGCTGGAAGGAGTGAAGAAACCCGAACCGAACAGACGAGGGCAATGATTGCCGAACCGAACTGAAGGGGGGGAGAATCACTGAACCGACCCGACCCGGAGGGAGACACCGACCCGACCCAAAGTGGACTACCGACCCGACCCGACGATGGTGATGACTACCGAACCGAACAGGACTCTAGGACTGTTAATGTACGACAACTCTTCTGAAGACCCACTCCAATTCAACCAAACCCGAGATGCAAAGGAAGTCCAAATGAGAAGTTCGAGCTTAAGATTCAGATGGGAATCAACGAGTTCACTTCATGGTTGGGCTTTGCTGCGGGACGCGTGCTAAGGAGTTATCGACACCTATAGCTTTGGACCACTATGGTAGGAGGTACGAAGGCGGATTCAGGGCCATTATGGCATTGGTAGAACCAAGGGCTACGACCAATGAAGTGGGTCATTGAAATGTTTGGTCATGACTCCAAGTGTTTGGCTTGGTCATAGCAGGGTTTCTACAAGTCGGGATTCGTCGTTGCCTCAGTTTGTCTAGTGTTTCAAAGTGGTAGATGACGTACGCTTTACGCACTGAGTGAGAGATGCGAGAATGGTTGCTATGGATGATTTGTTTGCTATCATTGTGACATGCACACCCCACCCCCGTATTCTTACACTATTTATTATGGCACCTTGGGGTATTGTACGGTATGTGGTACTAACTCTTTGGTTGCAGGTCCAGGTTCAGGTATGGTTTAGTATACCTGTTATTTCCCTGTTTAGATGCTTATCGCTCATACCAGGCTTTATGTCTGACCCAGAGTTTTATGTCTCTTCTTATTACTCTGGGTGCTCACACGAGCAGACTAGAGACAGGTTAGCTGGTGATGCACGGGTAGATGGTCCGGAGACGAGCAGGAGGCTTCCACGTACTATATACATAATATTCTCCCTGTGTTGTTGAAGATCACTGCTTGGGCATTGTTGGTGTATCTTCTATTTTAGCTTTCTTTTGGTTAGAGACAGTAAATTTGGAAAGTTGTAATAAGCTGTATATGGATTTCCGCTGCTTTGATGTTGACATTGATTATTAGTTATCAGCTTATGCACTGTCTCGCCTGTTTTATGTCAAGTATGTTATTATTATATTTTATCCCACGCGCTGTGAGACATTCTACAGGTTCTTTGATTAGTTCATTCTCTTCTTTCCTTTCTTCTGACGACCGTCTTGTGCTAGTCGGGCATGTGTACAGCGCACTCTTGGAGGAAATGCAGGCTGGTGCGAGGCGGGCCGTCACAGGTTATCTCCTACAGGAGTAGGCAGTTGAGGGTACATGAGAAGAACTACCTTACGCATGATTTGGATCTAGTGGCGATTAATTCTTAGAGACATATTTATTAGGTGAGAGGTTTGAGCTTTATACAAATCATAAGTCTCCCAAGTGCTTGTTCTCGCAAAAAGATCTTAATTTGCGATAATAGCGCTGGATGAATTTCCTTGCATCTTATAACTTTGAGATTGCATATACCCTGGGGAAGGGGAATGTAGTAGCACATGCATTAAGTAGGCAGAGAATGACTTGAGTTCATTGTTTGTAGAGTGGCGGAGTTTGGAATTTATCTCACCGTTCGATTTTATACCATTTACGGATTTTGCAACAAGATTATTGGCATCGTTGGAGGTGTGATATGTTCTCTTAGAGCGTATTGAATCCAGTCAGCGCGAGGATCAACAGTTAACGGATATCATGGACCAACTCAGTAGAGGGGATACCTCTAGTCACCTTGCTAGGTATTCTGTGGCTGATAGAGGGTGGCTACATAGTGATGGTTGATTGTGTGTTCCTCGAGTTGATGATTTGTTTAGATCGGTTTTAGAGGACGCTCATCACTCTCATATGACTATCCATCCAAAAGGTGATAACATGCATAGAGACATGAGCAGGGGTTCTCATTCGATAGGGATGAAGAAGAATGTGGCAAAATATGTAGCTCAATGTATGACTTCTCAACGAGTGAAGGCTGAGCAAAAGAAGTGTGACGCCCTCACGTCCCTTAATGCCACCCATATGAGGATGCATTAAGTTTCATGAATCACAATTGGAAAACAGTAAAAAAAATCATAAGATAGATGCAAATATGCAGCGGAAAAACTATCTTTTTTTATTATTAAAGAAAAAACATCATTTCAATCCAGTTACAACATCATATTGTTTCAAATGCCAAAAATCTCAATCAAAGCCATCTATATCATAGCACCAAACATCAGAGTACAAATCTATTAAATTATATCCCTCCTCAAAATCCAAACAAGATAGAGCAATAGTTAACGCAATACATAAATCAGAAGAAGTCCAAGTCCAAGAATAAGATCATGATCATGGCTACTATCCGCCACCACTCTGAGAACCTGAGGGGGAAAGGAAGAGAGAGAGGAAACAAAATAGGCCAGACATAAAGTCTAGAGAATTCCAGCGATTTTCAACAATAGGATAAGATAGAAAGTATCATGACATGTAAATAATGCAGAATATGAAACAACAATAAGAACAGTTAAGTATGACGTAAACGAAATAATAAGATAACAAGATGGCATAATAAAAGTAAAGATCATATAAGCTTCTCATTCATATCCCAAGAATAAAATTATTGCACCACTTACTTGTTTTAACAATATTAGGTGTTACCCTAATTACTACCTATGCGATCAGCTCCCGATTATAAAAAATCCTGTGCCAGCCCCGACAGTAGGGTGTATCAGTCCCTAACCCAATGACTTATAGGACACAAACTTATTTGTTAGTGTTACAATGACTTAGTTTCCCCTAATAGGACCCATGCATACTCATGACTCCGTCGGACGCCCCCGTACCCACCTTGAACCTCTTATAATCCAGATTAGTAAAGCGTGCCCTGGCCCCTACCTAGTGTGAGGCCCCTCTCTAAGATACTAACAGGGATACTAACTGAAACATGTTCCATGCAACAAGATTGACACAAGTCTCCCCCTAGGCTTGTGCCCCCACCCTAGGATTTTAAGAGTCCCGAAACTGGATACCAACAACAAGAGTGTGGGACCTCTTAGCTTATTCATCTATAAGTAATAACTTAGTAGGTTTATGTTTATTAATAAGCTTGATTGTAAATGACATTTCCTATAAATGTTATTCTTTGTACAACCACCTTTCCCAAACAAGTACCTGCCCAGATGTATGTATATATTAAGTTGCCTATTTAACTTAATTACATCTGATACTACCAACTTGCTCTACTTAATTATTTAATTAAGTTTAACCTAACATGTTTACATATTATCCCAATTTCACAGCTATTGGATTACATGTTTAATATGCTTAATTCTTCTTTTTACTGTCGTTTTGAGTTATTCCAAGATTTACCCAATTTACACAATTTTAACCGTGAATAGGCTATGCATTTAGATATCCTAGGTACAACGCAAAGTATAAAGAAGAAGGAGAAAAACATAGATCTGATTCAGAAACACATAAACTGAATAAAATAGACATAAGACTGGCAGAAAAGGGATAATAGGATATACATGTAACAGTAAAACAATTGAAACTGAATAAATATGTGATAGTGAAATAATAACCTATAAACATTTAAAATCTCATATTCAGGTTTATTTACTATCATAATACTGTTTAATTATCAAGTCTGAAAATAACTGAACTCATAGTAGTTGGGTTGAAGTTCAGAAAAATATCTCTTTTATTTGCTATTGTTGAAGAAAGTTCTCTTTAGATTTGTTGTAGAAAATAAGAGTTTTCATCTCTAATCTATGTTTAGGTAGCATCTCAGCATCTTCATAATTTTATTTAAGAATAAGGCGTGGAGGAAGAAGAAATAAAGAATATTTTTGTGTGTAGAAAACAACGAGACTGCTAGCCTTTATACAGATTATCTAGGATAATCCTTAACCTTTAGATTTTGGGTTTTCAAGTCCAACCGTACACCAAATGTTGATTCAGCTCACGAATAAGGGGTAGAAATCAGTCCAAATACGTTTGTAGGAACCCACCATACATGAATGTGGGTCGACCCTTTTGTCGACCTCTGGGTTGACCTTCCTTAGACATGGGTTGACCCGGTCAAGCTGGGTCGCCTATTGACCGTTGCTTTTTGAACGATGTTTATTTATTTAATATATAATATATATATTTTTTCATGCAATTTTCTTCAGTCATAACTTCTTCATATTAAATTCAATTTACGAAAACTAAGAGTCTATCTGAATGAAAATTTTGTAAAAGACGCAATGGTAAAGTCTATTTTACCTAATTCTAAATATTTAATTAAGAAATATTCATTTCATTATCTTCATTATATGATTACTATGTATTAAAATATGGGGTGTTACATAAAGCCTAGTGGATTGCTATATACTTTAGATGTGCCACAGTGGAAGTGGGAGAGCATCTCGATGGACTTTATAAACAGGTTTCCTAGGCCAAGGAAAGGCAACACCAGTATTTGGTTTAAAGTCGGTAAGTTAACTAAGAGCTCTCACTTTATCACAGTCAAGAATAAGCGGATGGTAGCTTGGTTAGCATTGATATATCTTAGAGGCCGGATCGTCCGACTTCATGGAGTTCCCTCTAGCATTGTTAGTGATAGAGACCACATCTTTACGGACGAATTTTGGAGGAGCCTGTAGGAGGCATTGGGGACACAGTTATGACTTGGCACTGCCTATTAGCCTTAGACAGATGGACATACAGAGAGGGTTAATAGGATTCTCGAGATTTATTACGGCTGTGTATCCTAGACTTCGGAGGGACTTGGGAAGCGTATCTTTCATTGGTAGAATTCACATATAATAACAATTATCAAATGAGTATAGGTATGGTTCCCTTCGAGGCATTATATGGACAACACTGTGGATCACCTACATTCTATTGGGAATCTATGAACATACTTCTAGTTGGACCTGAGATGGTTAGAGAGACCTCAAAGAAGACAAATTTGATTCAGAGACGGATGAAGGTAGCTCAGGACAGACATAAGTAGTATGTAGATCAGCGGAGGACAGATCTATAATTCGAGGTAGGAGACATGGTTTTCGTTAAGGTATCACCTATGAGGAGTGTTGCTAAGGTAGGGACATATATACAACACCTTTTCATATGTTCATAAAAAGCATTATAAAATCTAAGGATAATTGTTAATGGTTGAGTAGATGGGTTACTGGTTGAGTAGATGGGTGTAGATAATGGTTGGTAATATTTATAACATTCTTCTAGCCTTAGAGATTTCGAGGTCGAAATCCTTTAAGGAGGGTAGAATGAAACACCCCTAATTTTAATAAACAATAATTAAATATAAAAGATTAATAAACTAAATATTAATCAAAATAATATTCTGAGTTAGACAACGGAACTAGCACCATTGAATCCATTGTTGTTTTCTAATGAAATAAACATTGGTTTGCAAAAATTGGAGTTAAATGAGTTAGTTATGAATTAATGAAGAACTCGGAAAATTAAAATAAATATACATATGGAACAATCGATCACTAGGCGACTCAGCTCATTTGGGTCGACATGGGTGTCAAACCATGCCATAGTGGGTCGACCCCTGTGTCAACTTAGGTAGGAGGTAGGTTGACTCAAGTCGAGAATTTTGTGTGCCTTCGCCTGCACATAAAGCAGCGAACGTTTATTATTTTCCATTGTTAGTTTGGCTGAGTTAGCTGAGTTTTATTGGCCTATTTTAAACTAAAGATTAATGTAACACCGCACACTTTTCTAAGCCTAAATTTTGACAAAAATCGAAACTCAAATACATCCAAGCTTGGAGCGTGTAAATCTGGTACTTGCAAATAAAAGAGCTTGAGCATAATCAAAGTACGATAAAATAATTCATAGCGGAAACGAATATGATAGACTAGTATGAACTCAAGTAATTACCTTTTTAAAAGTAAGTCATTTTGCCAATACCGAGCATGAGAAAGTACGAGAACCGAAAGCCAAACCTGAACATCTGTGAGAACCCGACCTTCTCTAGAAACCTAGGAGGTTGTAATGAGGAGGGGGTCAGAACAACAAGTTCTAGTAAACAAGAAAAGTACAACACAAACTATAATACCCAAATGTATATCGTTTAGTTCAAGCCAAGATATATTCATACCATGGCAAGTAATTCTAACCTAACCTCGTAAACATTTATGCACGACTTTAAATACCCTTCCCAATGTAATATTCAAAATGATATTGATACCTAGATAGAATGTTTATGCATATATTTATTAATCCTTTAAACTAATTATTACGGTGTTTATTTATTCACAAGTGTATACGCAGCCACTTAACGCCTCACTATCGAATGATAGATAGGGTGGATTCCTCCGATCACTTAAGACCCTAGGCGAACCTACTGGTCATCTAATATCTCTCGATGATTTACTCAACATTATTATAAACTAGAGGATACTAGCTACTTGTCACTACTAGTGAAGACTTCTGTCATTCAAGCATATAAACCCATGCCCCGCTAAAGGTGAGAGATGGTAGCTTATCATTAAGACCAATAGTTCCTATTGGTGGAATCTTGTTGTACCATATAACTGACCTTATTAGATAATCTCCTTGGATGCTTAATACTTCCGTAGGATAGGTAGCCCTATGGAGTTACCATACCAGACATTTTAAAACTTAATTTTAGGTAGGATTCGCACACCATTTAAGACCCTTATTTGGATGACCTATTCGGCTATTCCCAAGTGGACTCCTCGACCGAAAGCAACTTAAGACCCAAGGAAGCGAACTATACACGAAGATTATCAAGCTCGTACCCAATTAGCCTTTAATACTTCTATTTATGGGAGGTATGCTATGCGATCACTTAATACCTTTATATAGGTGGTTCTAACCACTTAAGACCTTAATCCCAAAGAAGGTTACGTTATTGAGTTATTCCCGTTTAGTTTCTCTATATGGAAATACCATACATAAATGATTTATTACCGTCATGGGTTCCTACGGTTAATGATATTCCACATCAATAACATACCAAGTCCAATTCTAACATTTAATTATAAGTTCTAGATTAACTAGTATAAACAAGGAAAGTTATATCCTTCTTAGCCTAGGATATTTATTTAATTATCTACCTTACTAGACTTGGTATTTAAAGACAATCTGTAACAACCCAGATTTTTGGACGATTAATTTTAAATATTTAATATGGTTTTAAATATTGTGTTGATAATATAAGTTGATTTTATATTCGTTATTGATTTAATAATCGAAATATGATTTATTTCGAATATATATATATATATAATTGTCGTAATACAGGAATCTGAACTAATTCAATTGGAAATTTAAAACTAAGACCAATTTATAGAAATTTTATTTGGATACATAAATGATAATAATAATTTATTGTCCAGGAACTTTATTGTTTTGACTTTAATTTATCAGTTTAAATTAACATCTTCTCCATATGATCAAATTGGGCTTCAGAACCTATCCCAGTGTGTTCAGAATAGTGATATAACCCTAGGAATGTCGATTGTTGTGTTTTGAAAGGAGTTCGAAATCATGGGGCATTTTAAATTAAATAGAATGGTACCAGTTTAAAACAAATCAAAAATAAAATAGAAATTATTATAAAATAAATTCCTTCACTCCTAAGCTAGTGTATAACCGGTCACCCTAGCTAAGAAAACAACAGGCCTTCTTTTCTACGCGAAGTATTCTGTTTACCTATATAAACGCGAGACCCTCTTCCTTTTCTTGCTTCTAAAGTTTGATCCAAGCTTCAGATAATAAAATAAACGCCGTCCCTTTTTTTCCAAATCTGGAAACCATTCCTTTACTTCGTTTCTTTTTCTTCAATCAGATCATTCGATCAAAGCACCTGTATGCCAGTCGAACTCGAGCTCTGATCCTAATCTTTAATCGATAGCACGTGATGGTTTGCCACAGATTTAGGAGGATCGAAACATTGACTTTTACATTTTCTATGAAGTCACGATATAGCAAGAAGGTGCAAGATGAGATAACACGATGACTGGGGATCAACAGGTCAACGATTTAACTGGCGGTGAAGCCTGAGTGGTCAAGTGGTGACGGAGGGATGCTGTGTAACGACCTAGAAATTTTGACATTTAAAATATACATTAAATTTAGATTAAACGAAAATTAAATGTTAACATTTGAAATTTTGTCTATGTTGGATGATATTTAAGAAACCACAAACGTGATTTACATCACTAACCATTTTGGATATTGTGCGTTACAAACTCCTTGTTGTTTGAAAATGAACATTATGGGAAGAATTGCACCATTATTAATTCATTTTGCAATTTAAGAAATGAATTTAATGTTTATCATGAAATGTGATAAAGAAGAATATGCATGCTTATATTTTAAATCTAGATTTGAAACTTTGTCTTGAACGCAACATTCACCTTTAAAATATATTGGTGTTTGTAATTGCAAGTTTAGAACGTTTTGTCAAGTTTGAACCGCAATAATGGAAATAAAATTAACTTGAAATTTTATTTTGTTAAGAAGTTATTTTGGTCTTGTAATTTGGTAAGGAAAAATATAGGCTGGAGATTCAACTTAAAATTTGCACTGTCATTTAATGTAGTGTTCACACTAAAAATAAATGTGCATTATGAATAAGATGTCAATATAAACATTGTCAAAATTTATGATATTAATAAATAATGAGCCATTTGGAACAATTAAGACTTAACATTTGAACCCAAGTCAAATTGAAATAAATTCCATTTGTGAAATGATTTATTTTGGGAAAAGGAATTTATTTGGAAACTGGCAATTAACTTTGAGGCAAAATTTTCAGTTGAGTAGAGAACTTTGTCGCCAAATAAAATACCAGACAATTAATGCAATGAAAACATTCAAACTTTATATGCATACAATAAGAAAGAGAAATCCCGAAATTAAGTAATCACTAGGATTGAGTTTATTAATTATGGTATGGTTACTACCAAAAATAAATGAATAAAGAAACTTTGAAAGATCACGTGTAATCAAACCGGAAAGCTTAACCATATTTGTATAAGAATGCGCATTGAATGGATAGGAGTAAAATGTGAAATAAATGCAAATTTAATTAAAGAAACGAATTATTTTGAGTAAAGAATTTTGTGTAAAATAGAATAACATTAAAATAAATTCATTTCAAATCAAAGCATTGAGTAAATAGTGTAGAGAAAAAAATGATTAAATTAATTTTAACTTATAAAGTTGAAATTTTTAAGAGTGATAAATTTTGTTTTAACCATTAAGTTTAAATTTATTACTGTATGGATTGTAATACAGTTAATGTGATGAAGGCAAGCAGTGAATTTTGGAATATAAACGGTGTAATTAAACTAAAAATATATTAATATAATCAATACATAATAAAGGAAACGAATAAATTAGCGACCAATTGAATTTAAATTTCGGTCGGTAATGGTTGAGTCTATAACGCTCAGTCAATAACAAAAACAATATTCATGCATCAGCCTAAAACAACATTCATAGGAAACAAATTAAAATATCCTCCTTTTAAGAAGATATGTGTAAGGTCCCGTTACTTCCCCGTGAAGGAAAGAGCGGATACTTTGAGAACAACACACAAATGAACGCAGACGGAAGAACATTTCATTGTTATTACAACAATTCCATCAGATACAAGAATATACAGAGTATAATTGAATAAATTACATTCGATAAATATCAGAGATTACAATAAATTACATATTAGCGGAAAATAATACAAAGCACAACTGAAGGTTATATACGGATACAGAGCTTTCCGGATATCATTCCAGCTGTAAACCAGGATCCTATGAATATAAATCTGCAAAACCAAAACTGCTAGCTGCCCGTGCGGAAAATAGGGGCACCCAGAGTTTAGGTTAAAACAATAAACTCCAGGTCAGTCATGTAACTGGTGTGAGAACTAAAACAGTTATTTAAAGCTTTATTTTAAAAGAGAGTGTAACACCCCGCAAATTCTATAACTATGAAATTAGCAAATTAAAGTATAATTAATCTGAAATCAAAGAACTAAGGGAAACGGGATACGCCATTGCGTTCGTCTCGGAAAAATACGCGAAATAGAGTCCGAGTTTTCGAAAAACGGAGTCCGTATGAAGAAGATATGGCCTTCGGAAGTTTTGAATTAAATTTAAAATTCAAATAGAATAAAATAATAATTAAAAATCGGGCCTAGTGGGCCAGGGTGGATAAACACCCGCCTAGGCCACCCAGGTCGACTGGGCTGTCGACCTGGGCTACCCATGTCGACAGGGCTGTCGACAGCCCTGTCGACAGGGGTGTCGACCTGGTCGAGCCCAGTCAACCTGGCTGGCCAGGTCTGTGTTTGGTCGAATTTCTGTGGTCTGCTTTGTCATTAGGGCTAGGTGGCGGGTTTTTATTGGTCTCTCTTCCTAATGAATGGCTACGATCTAACCTAGCAACATCAATGGTCCTAATCAATTCCTAACCTCTATATAAACAACCCTAGACTAAACCCTAATCTATTCATTCAAATTAAGAACATAGCCGCCATGTTGCTGAGGAACGACTAAGAGTAGCCGCCAACTAGAGGGAGAATTAGGAAGAAAGTTCTAAAGCCTAAAGCAATTCAAGTAACCTAAAGCCAATCAATTCAACAAAGGAATCATATCTCTTAATTAGAGAATTCGCCGCAACCATTGTAAGTAGAGTATTACTTTGGTATGAATAAACAATTGTGTTGATGTGTATGCTTGAATTGTGGCAGTAAAAGTAATTCATACTTATGCATTCTTATCAATTTGTATACGTTTGGATATTCTTGAATTATGTTATAAAGAACTACATGCGGTAGTTCTATGCAAGTAAACGTTTGGAATATTTCGCAAATTATGTAATCTATGTTGAAGCTACATGTATGTAGTTGATTGAAATTCATGCAAGTTTGGGGCTTTATTATTATGCCATCATGATGTATATTTGTATGTAATTAAAACAAGTTTGGTTATAGTTCATATGAAATTATGTTGAGAATTAGGCATCATGTATTAAGTCATGCTTTTGCAAACTTATGAATATGGCTAGGCTATGAATGATATTTGGCATAATTGAAATCCATGTTAGTTCTATATTGTTAAAATGACATATGTGAGACATGGCTAGGTTAGACTCAAAAATCCCCTTTTTGCAAGTTTAAAGCAAACACCATGATTAGGAATATTTATGCATAAGTATGTTTATACCGTTGTTATGTGATTAGACTTAAATCATGATTAAGTTGAACTATGCTTTTGTGTTAGTAACAAAGTATTCCCTTTGTAAACATGTAGAAACCTTATGAACATGACTTGTTTATGTTTATGCCATGTTTATGCTAAAAGTATTTATGTCATGCTTGTGTTTGACATTATGCTATGCTTATGCTAGGATTATTTATGACATGCTTATGTTTGACATTATGCCTAAATAAGAATATAGGTTCATGTTGTAGTTAAACCTATGCAAGTTCACATGCTTTGATTCATGTCACCTATGTTACCACTATGCAAGTACACCAATTTCTATTTTGTATTTCCAAAGTCGTATTGCAAGTTCATGCGCTCACCTTCCCCTCTTGTGTATACGCCATAAGCCTCCCCTTTTCGCATGGCTAAATTGGGCTTTAAAAGGCTAAGCCCAATATATATATAAACGGACGTGTAAAACGGGGGAAAATAACGTTGGGTTAAAATTAATTAATGAATGAAAATATAAAATAGAAGGGCCCAAATTCAAGTATGGGTTAGGCCCATGATTGGTGTAACCTTTACACCATTAACTTAATAATGGGCCGCAAATATTTACATATAAGAAATAAAGAAGAATGACAAGATATGTAAATATAGAGAATACGAGGTGTTTAACCCGAGGTTGGATTGAGTTGTGATGTAAACCTGCCCGGAACCGCCCGGCTGTCCAGTAGTCACAACAATACCTATCCAATGTGAGAGGTTAAACATGGAGCCCAATAAGGACCCGAGGTTAGACTGAGTTGTGGCGTAAGACTGCCCGGAACCAACCGGCAACAGGCAGCCACAACAATACCTGTCTAATGTGAGAGGTTAGGGCCTTAATAAGACAATTAAGGCTGAGTCAGGATTGTTAGGATTAAGTGGACTAAAGACTTAATCAAAATGGAACATGCTAAACTAAACGGACTGGTGGGGTTAGGTTAGGAAACACTTAACCAACTTAGCATGTTGGCTGGAGATAGAAAACCTAGTAACGGGGGACCCTTTTCAGCAGTAACCCTAAAAGGTGTATCAGGATACCCTGAAACTAGGCAGGGTGGGGCACGATTACTGGGCTGATTGTAAGAGGTCAAATCGACGGCGGTGGTGTAGCAGTGTAGGTTCTAACGGAGTGCGGGCGTGCACACACTCCGAAGCAGAAAAATAAGGCACTGGACACCAGTAGCATACCTGTGCACTCTAAGGTTGTGTTGGGTTGCCACTATGGGACTTGATACACCCCATGGTGGGACCAGCATAGGTAACTACAGACATCGGGGGCCGTAAGACACATGTAACTATGCGAGTAGGAGCCGATGATCATAGAATGGATCACATCACCCTGATTATGGGGTGCAAATTGGAAACTAGCTTATATGGGTTCAGAGATTTACATGGGGTACGATAGTATATTCGACCCTAGACAACTTAACCAAGTTTATAGTGCTTGCCCACTTCTTGTTTTACTTATCATACCCAGTTCTTTATTCATAGACAAAGTAGTACTAGACTTACTCAGGCTTTATGTCTGACTCTATTTTTCTTTCGTCTTCTTTCTTCCGTTCCCCCCCCCCAGGTCCTCAGGGAGGGAACACAGCAGCTTGACCAACCTCAACATCCAGCTTGAAGAAGAGAAATGTATTGCTTGGACATTCCTGTTTTGAACTATGGCTTTGGACAATCCACTATGGGGCTTTTGCAGTTTATTTATGTTTTATTTATGCTTCTTTAAATAATGTACTCAAGACAGATTATGAAAGTGTTATGTTATGTTTTGGAAAGGATGTTGTTGTAACACGTATTTGACTTTATGAAATAAAAGTTTGTTGTTCTTCCGCTGTTTACAAATATGTGTTCCTATATCTGTCTTGTATATCTGTGACTTGTACTTATAAACCTCCACCAAAATTAGGGCATTCCCTTTGAGAGTGACCCTAACGGAGGTGGGGTGTTTCACTTGGTATCAGAGCATAGGTTTACCAGATAAGATAAAAAGTTTTGAAAAATTATTTTCAAAAAGGAAATTTAAAGAAGAATCTATTGTTCAATTGGGATTTGGATTGCGAGTTTGCTTTCCAACGACTGAAAAGGGCTCTTACAACAGCCCCAGTTTTAACGCTGCCAGATGGGAGCAAGATGTTCACTGTTTATACAGACGCATGTGGGACAGGGCTAGGCGCCGTCTTAATGCAAGAAGGAAGGGTAGTAGCTTATGGCGGGAGGCAGTTGAAAGTTCACGAAAAGAACTATCCAACCCACGATCTTGAGTTAGCCGCCATCGTCTTTGCACTCAAGTCTTGGCGACACTATCTCCTAGGTGAGAAGTTCGAACTTTACACTGACCATAAATCGTTGAAATATCTTTTCTCGCAGAAGGATCTTAACTTGAGGCAACAAAGATGGATGGAGTTTCTTGCCTCGTACGATTTCGAAATCTCCTACACTCCGGGCAAAGGCAACGTAGTGGCAGACGCGTTGAGCCGAAAGAAATTGACCCTAAGCCCATTGTTTGTTGAAAGACAAAGCCTAGAGTTTATAGCCAGCTTCGACTTTAGGCCCTCCTCCGATTTCGTACCAGGCTTGCTAGCATCTCTCGAAGTGCGCCCAACTTTAGTGGATTCAGTAGGGGCAGCACAACGCGAAGACCCTCAACTTGTGGAAATAATTGATAGGCTAATTAGGGGTGAGACTTCAAGTCACCTCAACAGATACTCCATCGACGATAAGGGTTTGCTAAGGCGAGATGGAAGACTATGCGTCCCACAGACAAACGATTTAATAAAGAAGGTTCTCGAGGAAGCACATCACTCCAAGATGACGATACACCCAGGCGGGGATAAAATGTACCAAGACATAAAAAGGACTTTCTTCTGGAACGGCATGAAAAAGGACGTGGCAGAATTCGTTTCTAAGTGTATGGTGTGCCAACAGGTTAAGGCGGAACAGAAAAAGCCTGGCGGACTGTTACATCCTCTGGAGGTCCCGCAGTGGAAGTGGGATAGCATCTCAATGGACTTCATCGATGGGCTGCCTAGGTCTAGGAGAGGCAACACTAGCATTTGGGTAATAGTGGATAGGCTTACTAAAAGCGCCCACTTTTTACCTGTCAAAAGTAAGAGAACTGCCTCATCCCTAGCATCACTTTACCTTAAGGAAATCGCTCGACTCCATGGAATACCATCTAGCATCGTTAGTGACCGAGACCCCATCTTCACCAGCGAATTTTGGCGGAGTCTGCAAGAAGCAGTAGGAACGCAGTTATGCTTAAGCACAGCCTATCACCCTCAAACCGACGGCCAAACAGAGAGAGTGAATAGAGTTTTGGAAGACCTTTTAAGGCTATGCGTCCTTGACTTCGGAGGGACATGGGAAGACCACCTTCCTTTGGTGGAATTTGCCTACAACAACAGCTATCAAGCAACCATCGGAATGGCGCCCTTCGAAGCTTTATATGGAGGACCGTGCCGATCGCCCACTTTTTGGTGGGAGTCCACGGATAAGCTCATACTTGGACCAGACATGACCCGAGAAACTTCAGAGAAAGTAGACTTAATACGAAGAAGGATGAAGACGGCCCAAGACAGACAAAAGTCCTATGCTGACAAGAGGAGGACCGACCTTGAATTTGAAGTTGGAGACAGAGTTTTTCTCAAGGTATCACTGCTAAGGAACTTTGTTCGTTTTGGAACCACAGGAAAGCTAGCACCAAGGTTCGTAGGGCCATTCCCTATTATCGAGAAAATTGGGAAAATGGCCTATAGATTAGAGCTACCCGAGAAGTTGGCTGGAGTCCACAACGTTTTTCACGTTTCACATCTCCGAAAATGTCTACATGAGTCAGCCGAAGTGGTAGAGCCAAATATCCTCGAAGAGGCCGAAGTGGAACGCGAAGCAACCATAAGAAGAGTTCCAACCCGCATCTTAGGAACGGAAGTGAAGAAGCTACGCAACCGTGAAGTCAAACTCGTCAAAGTTCAGTGGAGCGACGCCGAGGGAGACGCGACTTGGGAAACTGAAGCTAGAATACGTACTGCCTACCCTTTTCTGTTCGAGGGTACATCCTTGATCTTTCTTTTTCTTAAGTTGCGCTTTTATCTATCTTTTTAGGTATATTTCCTCGACTGTATCTTTTAGATAGAATCTTTTTGGATGGAAACATGTAGTTGAAACATGTTATGTATGATGGTTGCAAGTGGTTGCAAGTGATTGCTAGTGGTTGCTCGTGGTTGCATATACACACACAATCTAGGTTTTAGATCGGCTCAGTCACTTCATATTGCATATGCATATATGTTTGTATTCGTATGTGGTTGAACTTTAATGTGTTGTCATGTGGATGCTGCATTTGTATTGAATGATTGTGCACTCATGTAGAATCAAGAATAGGAAAATTTGCATACATAATGGATTCATGGCACTAACATAATTCGCATTAAGGAGGTCAACTGAATCAGTAGACCGCCTGATTTTTGCATTAGATAAGTACATGTACACACACACTTCGCATATGATCATGAAGCATTAGAAGTCTTTTAAGGACAATGGATGCTCGTGCTTGATGGATGAGTAGATGGATGATTGGATGTTAGGATATACATTCCTCCTAACTTGAAGATTTCGGGGACGAAATCCTTTTAAGTGGGGGAGAATGTAACACCCCGCAAATTCTATAACTATGAAATTAGCAAATTAAAGTATAATTAATCTGAAATCAAAGAACTAAGGGAAACGGGATACGCCATTGCGTTCGTCTCGGAAAAATACGCAAAATAGAGTCTGAGTTTTCGAAAAACGGAGTCCGTATGAAGAAGATATGGCCTTCGGAAGTTTGGAATTAAATTTAAAATTCAAACAGAATAAAATAATAATTAAAAATCGGGCCCAGTGGGCCAGGGCGGATAAACACCCGCCTAGGCCACCCAGGTCGACTGGGCTGTCGACCTGGGCTACCCATGTCGACAGGGCTGTCGACAGCCCTGTCGACAGGGGTGTCGACCTGGTCGAGCCCAGTCAACCTGGCTGGCCAGGTCTGTGTTTGGTCGAATTTCTGTGGTCTGCTTTGTCATTAGGGCTAGGTGGCGGGTTTTTATTGGTCTCTCTTCCTAATGAATGGCTACGATCTAACCTAGCAACATCAATGGTCCTAATCAATTCCTAACCTCTATATAAACAACCCTAGACTAAACCCTAATCTATTCATTCAAATTAAGAACATAGCCGCCATGTTGCTGAGGAACGACTAAGAGTAGCCGCCAACTAGAGGGAGAATTAGGAAGAAAGTTCTAAAGCCTAAAGCAATTCAAGTAACCTAAAGCCAATCAATTCAACAAAGGAATCATATCTCTTAATTAGAGAATTCGCCGCAACCATTGTAAGTAGAGTATTACTTTGGTATGAATAAACAATTGTGTTGATGTGTATGCTTGAATTGTGGCAGTAAAAGTAATTCATACTTATGCGTTCTTATCAATTTGTATACGTTTGGATATTCTTGAATTATGTTATAAAGAACTACATGCGGTAGTTCTATGCAAGTAAACGTTTGGAATATTTCGCAAATTATGTAATCTATGTTGAAGCTACATGTATGTAGTTGATTGAAATTCATGCAAGTTTGGGGCTTTATTATTATGCCATCATGATGTATATTTGTATGTAATTAAAACAAGTTTGGTTATAGTTCATATGAAATTATGTTGAGAATTAGGCATCATGTATTAAGTCATGCTTTTGCAAACTTATGAATATGGCTAGGCTATGAATGATATTTGGCATAATTGAAATCCATGTTAGTTCTATATTGTTAAAATGACATATGTGAGACATGGCTAGGTTAGACTCAAAAATCCCCTTTTTGCAAGTTTAAAGCAAACACCATGATTAGGAATATTTATGCATAAGTATGTTTATACCGTTGTTATGTGATTAGACTTAAATCATGATTAAGTTGAACTATGCTTTTGTGTTAGTAACAAAGTATTCCCTTTGTAAACATGTAGAAACCTTATGAACATGACTTGTTTATGTTTATGCCATGTTTATGCTAAAAGTATTTATGTCATGCTTGTGTTTGACATTATGCTATGCTTATGCTAGGAATATTTATGACATGCTTATGTTTGACATTATGCCTAAATAAGAATATAGGTTCATGTTGTAGTTAAACCTATGCAAGTTCACATGCTTTGATTCATGTCACCTATGTTACCACTATGCAAGTACACCAATTTCTATTTTGTATTTCCAACGTCGTATTGCAAGTTCATGCGCTCACCTTCCCCTCTTGTGTATACGCCATAAGCCTCCCCTTTTCGCATGGCTAAATTGGGCTTTAAAAGGCTAAGCCCAGTATATATATAAACGGACGTGTAAAACGGGGGAAAATAACGTTGGGTTAAAATTAATTAATGAATGAAAATATAAAATAGAAGGGCCCAAATTCAAGTATGGGTTGGGCCCATGATTGGTGTAACCTTTACACCATTAACTTAATAATGGGACGCAAATATTTACATATAAGAAATAAAGAAGAATGACAAGATATGTAAATGTAGAGAATACGAGGTGTTTAACCCGAGGTTGGATTGAGTTGTGATGTAAACCTGCCCGGAACCGCCCGGCTGTCCAGTAGTCACAACAATTCCTATCCAATGTGAGAGGTTAAACATGGAGCCCAATAAGGACCCGAGGTTAGACTGAGTTGTGGCGTAAGACTGCCCGGAACCAACCGACAACAGGCAGCCACAACAATACCTGTCTAATGTGAGAGGTCAGGGCCTTAATAAGACAATTAAGGCTGAGTCAAGATTGTTAGGATTAAGTGGACTAAAGACTTAATCAAAATGGAACATGCTAAACTAAACGGACTGGTGGGGTTAGGTTAGGAAACACTTAACCAACTTAGCATGTTGGCTGGAGATAGAAAACCTAGTAACGGGGGACCCTTTTCAGCAGTAACCCTAAAAGGTGTATCAGGATACCCTGAAACTAGGCAGGGTGGGGCACGATTACTGGGCTGATTGTAAGAGGTCAAATCGACGGTGGTGGTGTAGCAGTGTAGGTTCTAACGGAGTGCGGGCGTGCACACACTCCGGAGCAGAAAAATAAGGCACTGGACACAAGTAGCATACCTGTGCACTCTAAGGTTGTGTCGGGTTGCCACTATGGGACTTGATACACCCCATGGTGGGACCAGCATAGGTAACTACAGACATCGGGGGCCGTAAGACACATGTAACTATGCGAGTAGGAGCCGATCATCATAGAATGGATCACATCACCCTGATTATGGGGTGCAAATTGGAAACTAGCTTATATGGGTTCAGAGATTTACATGGGGTACGATAGTATATTCGACCCTAGACAACTTAACCAAGTTTATAGTGCTTGCCCACTTCTTGTTTTACTTATCATACCCAGTTCTTTATTCATAGACAAAGTAGTACTAGACTTACTCAGGCTTTATGTCTGACTCTATTTTTCTTTCGTCTTCTTTCTTCCGTTTCCCCCCCCCAGGTCCTCAGGGAGGGAACACAGCAGCTTGACCAACCTCAACATCCAGCTTGAAGAAGAGAAATGTATTGCTTGGACTTTCCTGTTTTGAACTATGGCTTTGGACAATCCACCATGGGGCTTTTGTAGTTTATCTATGTTTTATTTATGCTTCTTTAAATAATGTACTCAAGACAGATTATGAAAGCGTTATGTTATGTTTTGGAAAGGATGTTGTTGTAACACGTATTTGACTTTATGAAATAAAAGTTTGTTGTTCTTCCGCTGTTTACAAATATGTGTTCCTATATCTGTCTTGTATATCTGTGACTTGTACTTATAAACCTCCACCAAAATTAGGGCATTCCCTTTGAGAGTGACCCTAACGGAGGTGGGGTGTTTCAGAGAGTAATTCAAGGGACCACGCTGTATAACACGGAACGGGTTTCCTCCCAAGAATACCAGTGAATAGAATAAACAACGCAATGCTTTTTCGAAAAATGAAGCTATTATAAGACCCAGGTCCTATCACACAATACAACGCAAGCCGGAGGATAGGGTTTTCCCTTATAATAGCCAAACATGCTTGGTACATTTAAAACAAATCATTTGATACTATAATATGTGTATAGTGTCAAAACAATTTCAATCATAAATATAAATCATAGACGGCATGGGTACCATCAATCATGTCGCCATACTAGTTCTACAATTAAAACCGCAATACACGTATTGGAAATTGGATTCCATCATGAGTCGAGGAAAGGGGCAAGCTCCTCTCCGCGCTCGAGACACTCTAGCAAATGCCTCAGGACTACACACTCTGGGCAATCCTTGGATCGGTTGGGCCGGTCCTCACTTACATTAGAGGATTAGTTATGCCTGAACACACGCTTCCCGGTCCTTACAGACCTATAATCGAGGCGCCTCATTCCAACAACCAAAAAGGTGAAAAGTATATAAATGTCAGGGCTGGTAAGTCACTGACACCACCAAAGCTAGAAAGAAACGTCGTGCTCTCCCAACGGCCCGTATCCCGTTTTTAACTCATACCGAGGTGTGAGGCTCGCGAATTCACGTTATACACAAAGCTGCCACGTAGGCGTGCTTTGATCATTAACCACAAGACTTTGCTTTTCAACAAAAGCCTTGATCATTGCATCTTAGCGTGCCACATAGGCAATTCATGCCATGCGACTGATGTCCATCGATATACAACCTCTGAGCTCGTACGTCTCAGAGAAGGGCGTTAAGCAAAAGAATAAATTCTCCGCCGCCAAACAGATGCATATTTAATAGAAATCAATCAACACAGAATAAAATCCAATGTCAGACACACTATCCATTTCCAAGTCCGTTCTGGGTCTAAACGAAACCGGAGGCACTTTCCTCGCATATCCATCCATCTCCAAGTACGTCTGGATGACCACCAACTATTTCCATCCTCTTGGGTGTACAGCCCAATCAGGATCGTCGGTAATTATCCAAACGATGTGAAGACTTCCGGTCTTCAACCATCGTCTTCATCTTCGACATATCGTCGAATCGATTATTCAGAATGGGTATAAACCCGGACTTTCCGAACAACCCGCGTATATTTAAAATAAATGTTACACAAACACAACATACGCCTCATTCCAATTCATATTCTCAGGGAAAAGTTCCCATTAATTTTATCCAAGATAAATTCTTTAAAATTTATCCTTCAATCTTCCATTGGATGTCATTTCAAACCAAATTATGGTTTTTCAAACTAGTCGAGATTAGCGAATCACACCGAAGTAATTATTTATTTTATTTCCCAATCCCAACCTATTCATCCCATAAAGCAAAACTGGTAATACTCCATATCTAACACCGTGGTGTTATTGGTAAAATTAATTACCATTTCACGTTCAAATCTAATTAAAGATTTAACTATCGCTTTGGAGCAAAACTGGTGATACTCCATTCTCGCTTACTTTCTAAATTTGATAATTTAGATTACAAATTCACATTTCAATCTAATTGCAGATTCATAAAAACTCCTTTTATTGGGTTAAAGAACTGATGTCTTTTAAAACACAGTTCACGACAAACCCATAAAACAATTTTATTTAAAACCCATTTCAAATCCAATTTATTTATTTAAAAATAAATGGATTTTAATTTTAGTTCAAAACTAGTTCATTTTGATAAAAATCTATTTTTATCTTTTCAAATATGGGGTTTTTCACCCCAATTTTTCCCGAATCATTTCTTATGATTTTACACAAATTATTACTATTTTTAATAATTTTATTAAGGCCCGTACAATCGATTTCCAACAATGGCCATCGAACTGCACTTACAGCGGCCTTTTTCAAATTTGATTTGGACGTAACTCCAAATCTGTAACAACCCGTATTTTCAATAACCTGTTATAATATAAATGGAGGCAGAATTAAACTGTAAAATCTGAATCAAGGGAAACGGGCTATGCCATTGCGTTCGTCTCGGAATAATACGCGAAATAGAGTCTGAGTTTTCGAAAATCGGAGTCCGTATGACCAAGATATGGCCTCGCGAAGTTTCACGAAAAATTCCCAAATTAAAGTATACTTAATTAAGTGAAATGGGTTGCGCAGAGAAATATATATATATTGATATATATATATATATATATATAATTGAAAATTTAATAAATAAATATGCAAAAATGTTCAAAACAGCGAATTGGGAGAGGGGAATAACCGAACCGGCCGATTTTTGAGGTCGACCCGAGCTCGCTGGGTCGACTAGGGGTTAATCCAGGGTGTTTGGCTGTCAACCCGTGGGCCGATTCGCTCAAATGCAGATTTTGCATTTGGATGGTTCTCATGGTTCATCTTTAATCTAAAGGCCCTAGATGGTTCCTACACTTGACTTCTTCCCCAAGACATGCTTTGATGGCTTGGATTGAATCTAGGTTTAATCCTATGGCCTAAAACACTTGCCTAATCTATAAATAAGACCCTAACCTATCCTAAATCCTCATTATTCATTCATGCAACTAAACTATGGCAAAATTGCTACTCTCATGGCCTCCACTCAACTATCCTAGCCTCCACTTCATTTCTATGAGAGGTTTCATGATCATGAGAGTATTAGAGAGTCCCTATGTTAGTATGAGAGCTTCTCAAATTGAGTTCAAGGCAAAAGCTTTGATCTTTGTTCATATAGATGGTATTTTTGTTGATTTGGAGTGTTCATCTTTGGGTTTTTGGGTGATGGCATGCATAGGCTTCATCACAAGCTTTAGATTAATCGATTTAGGCCTTCATAGCAATGTAAGCCCTTCCCTACTCTTAGATATTAACTATGAAGTTAAATGTTCATGTTGAAAGTTTGGGTTTGATTAATTAGAATGATGCATGCTATCATGTTATGCAAGTTTATGAAGTCATTATCTTGATCTTATGAGCTAAAAGCCACAACCTTTATGTTGAAATGTTGCATTATGCAACATGAGAATCTTCATAATCATTATGTCAACTTGCATATGAAGTCATAATCCGTATATGATGATATATGCGAGTTTCTAGCCATCATTCCATGTCTTTTGTCACCATGATTCGCTTATGTGCCAAGTTTGGGTTTATGCATGTTTTTGAGGCTTAAGAATGTAACATGCAAGCTAATGAACACATTTGTGCCTCATTTTCCACCATGATTAACTTGTGGCGTAATACCCATTTTTGTCATTCCTTTGCCAAGTCTCTTCTTTTAATCCATTACGTTGTTGCGAACGTATATGCGAGTTTAAAAGCATTGGGTTATGTTATGGGTAATTTCTAATGACATGAAAATACAACTTGAAAACATGACTTGAAATATAACATGGAAGTGACATGTAAGTATGCATAAAAACATAAGCTTGGGAATTTACCTATTAAGTTTGGTCTACCCATTGGGAATTTACCTATTAAGTTAGGTCTATCCAATTGCTTGAAAACTTGACTATGAACATGACACTAGACTAAACATGAAAGTGGCCAACTCGAGGTTGGGTTGATTTTGCAACGTAAAATTACCCGGAACCGACCGGCCTAACTAGTAGTTGCAAACAATAAGACCCAATGTGAGAAGTTGGTCATGTTGTGCTTGAACCCGAGGTTAGACCAAGTTGTGGTGTAAAGCTACCCGGAACCGACCGGCTTAACTAGTAACCACCACAAAGTCTAATGTGAGAGGTTGGGGTGCATTAAGTAATTAATGCCACATGATAGGGTTAAGTTAATTTGATTAATGACTCTTAACCAAATATGACATGGGTAAATGGGTTAAGTAAATTGGTTAGGCTAATGATACTTAACAAAACATGACAAGGTTGGGTAGGTTAAGTGATTTGATTTGCCTAATGACGCTTAACCATTTTTATACGACTAGTGGACGGGGATTAAGTTAACCAACACTTAATCAATCCAACATGATAATTTGGCAAGGTTAAGTAAGTTTTCTTAATGACACTTAACCATACAAGATGATTAGGGGATGGGGTTAAGTAATTTACACTTAACTAATCCGACACGGTAATTAGATGGGGTTAAGTAATCCACACTTAACTAATCTAAACACGGTAATTCGATGGGGTTAAGTTAAACACTTAACCAATTTAAACTCGGTAATTCAATGAGGTTAAGTAACCAATACTTAACCAACTTAACGTGATAATTTAATGGGGTTAAGCAACTTATACTTAACCAATTATACATGATGATTTGATGGGATTAAGTAACTTACACTTAACCAATCTAATACGCGGACCTGATAAGGTTAAGTCACAAGACCTTTTTAGAATATACTTAACCATTATAGTACGATTAGAGGATGGGGTTAAGCCAACCTATACTTAACCAATCCGACTCGATAATTTGATGGGATTAAGATAATCTATGCTTAATCGATCTAGCAAGATAATCCGATAGGATTAAGGTAAGCTAGTACTTGACCAATTTGACTTGATAAGGTTAAGTCATGAGCCTCTGGGTACACTTAACCAACTTGTGGGACTAAGTCTTGAACTTAAATACTGAGCCAATCTTTGACGTGATTCGTGGGCGGGTTAAGTCATGGACTTGAATGATAACACTTAACCCAATAGACAAACCCTAGCTAGAAGAACTAGGTAGAAAACCGTGGTTAATCAAGGATAACGGGAAAGGAAGCTAAGTGGTAAACCTTAGTTAAGGGTAACTAAGTAATAATTCTTAGCTAAGGACATAGGACTAATTCTCAAAACGATGAGTAACCTGATACGGTAGGTCATCGCTTAGTATACGAGGGGGAGCAAGTTATCTGACTTGGATAAAAGCTCCAGCGCACTGGGTGCCGAAGTGGAAGCTTCGGGGGACGTGAGGATATTCTTGGGATCCCTCTGTGGGCTGCCAGGTAATTATACTAGGCCTATGAGTGGTTAAGGTCTGCGTTAGAAGGACCAAGAGTATGCCTTGGTTGCTATGCAAGCAACCTAAAGACTGGGATTGATTAGCGTGGAGTCGACGATTCTTGTTTTTGCCCTGGATAGCGCATCGCCGACTACCTACCATCTTTAGTCAATCGTGTACGTGCGGAAAGGCAGGGAACCCCCAACAGACCATGTGCTTGCTATCGAGTCATGGGTGAGGTTGGCCCATAGGAAAGTGGGCTATAGTGGGGCCGTGGAGTGGTTCTTATACATGATTTTTCTTGGATTGCCTTTCAGTAGTTGAGGGAGGGGTCACGTGGGACCATAGCCACGGGTACAAAAACAGACCTTGATATCTGCATCGGCAGACGATTTAAAGCTCCCGACCGAGTTCCGTATTTCTTGATTTGCCCTGGCACGGAACTCGGATGGCACATTGGGGAACATGTGCATCTAGACATGGAAAACGATTCACGATACATACGTGGGATCAAGGGCGCGGTTGACGGGTGGCGTAATCCCTAGTGGTCCTAGGTGGCCAAAACCCAAACCGAGACACGGAAACGTTCATTAGGTAGCATAATCCCTAGCGGTCCTAGGTGGCATAAATCCTAAGTGGACGCGCGATAGTTCATGGTAAGGAAACACAACTAGATCAAGGGTTGCAGTCCAAAACAACTTCAAGGATAAACCGTTTACATGGGAAAGCCCGTACAGCCTACGGCAAAGGACTGAACTTATACATGGAAAGAAACATATGAGTTGAGTAACCTATATATGCGGCATATTAGGTTGACATGGACCATTACACGACTTTTGAGTAAGGGTCATTCACGGATAACACGTAATACAGTTGGGATACTAGTACGGTAGGTGCAGAGCGGATATACAGGATAGATGCCATGGGACGTTATACGCGATAGATATCTTGGGATATTATACTTGATAGGAACCTGACAATGTGATACCTTGTTTTATCTTGACATCGTAGTTTATCACGACACCCTAGTTTATCTGAGTTCAGTAGTTCATCCTGTTATTTTGATTTAATTGACCTATCTTGTATCATGCTTATGTTCATCTCAGTTTCTCATGACAGTTAACTTTACTAGTTTTTATACTAATAGTAGATAGGGCTTACTCAGTCTTTTTGACTGACCCGTTTTGTTTCGCCTCTTTTCTTCTGTCCCCCCCCAGGTTACAGGGAGGAAACACTGCTGTTTAGTTCGGACTTCTTCTGCTTGAAGGTCATCATGGATGGCTTGGACTTTTCCTGGCTATGGCTACTTTACTGTTTTTATTTGGGGAATAATTTATGAAAAAGTCTTTATGCTTCTTTACTATTGCAAGACAGGTTTTGATGTACTCTGATGTAAAAGGCTTTAGACCTTATGTATTCATGTTTATGAAAGTTCGATTTTACTTCCGCTATTTTATATGTTCTGTCTTGTGATATTTCTGTGCATGTTTACCAATAATGCCCCTCTAAAGCTAGTGCATTCCTTTGCGAGTGACCCTAGCGGAGGCGGGGTGTTACATTTGGTATCAGAGCAGAAGGTTACCAGACTGGGCAAAAGTTTTTAAAGACCTTCTGAAAACTATTTGAAAATCGTTTATAAAGAAGCATTTTTCAAGAAAATTTTCTTTTAAAAAGAAAAAGACTATTCCCCAAAGGCCATTAGCACTATCCTGGTTTCCTTGATTGAATCTCTTTTCCTTTCTTTCCTCCATCTGTAGTCACAGTGGTTTTAACTGCGACTAGTCTTTTCTATCTACGAAAGTACTTTCCATGTGATGGAGGTGGTTCTCGAGAGACCAATGGCCACGTTATAAGAAAGGATAGTGAGAAAGAGGATGAAGGATGCGAGTTTAAGGATGAACAACTTGTTGGTATGGCTCAACCCAGAATGAGAGAGAAAGATGAACAATGAAACCCATGACGAGAGAGTACCTTTGGCATGGTGGAACGGGACGGATAGTTAAGTATCATGGGACAAGGACAAGATCATCGGGAGGGCAGTAGTATGCTCTCATTTCTAGAGTACCTCGGAAGGAGGGTAACGATCTCGTTAAAGGTTTAGCTTTTCTTCTCTACCATCCCGTTAGGACTTCGTTGTTCGTATCATTTAAGTCTGCTTCGATAGTTGAGTCTCTGCACCTTAAGTACTAGCGTAATAGAGAATCCCATTTTTGTCTCAAGTCCTGTGGAGAATCGGTCCATTTATTCATGACTTGTTTTGGATTTGAGAATGACATGCCTCGGTTATGGATGGATTCTAGGGATGAAGTGGTTATCCAGTAAGGGGTGCCACTCTCGGTTTTGATAGGAGGGTAGTTAGACTCTTGACTAGCCTTGGTAATACCCTCGAAGTCTCGTGTAACCTTTTGGGTTCGGTCATGGTTAGTTACTTAGAATCCCTTGATGCCTTTATGGGAAATTGGAAGCCCAATCGAGTGGTGTTCGCCGATAAGACGGATGGTTTGTTTCACTTATGCATGGGTTATAGAAATCACGTTAGTAAGTGCGCTTGATAACCTGGTTGGCATCTGTTTACTTTCAAGAGAAAGTTCTTCTATGTGGAATACCTTGTGGTACGAGGTCCGAGATTCATTAGTGAATTTTGGAAAGCTTGCATGAGATCATGAGTACGCAGTCATGTTTGCGTCAAGTATTTTAGGAAAAGGATAAGTGCAAGTGGAACGAGAGGCGACGAAGAAATGAGTTTCAGCTCATCTTATGGAAACAAGAAATAAGAAGCTACGAAATCGCGAAGTTAAAGGACGGTCAAGGCACAATGGAATTAAGCTCAAGGAAATACGACTTTGATGGTCAAAGACTAGATACGCGCATGATATCTCTTTTTGGGAGTATATCCTTGATCCCTGTTTTCTGTAGAGCTTACTTGTAGGCTATCTTTTGTGGACATCCTCTCGGTCCTATTCTCCGTTACAAACCCTGTAAGGAGTTTGTCCTGTTTATCTTCTCGACCCTGTTTCAGGGAATTCTAGGTAGAACCCTATGGATGTAAACATGTATTTGAAACATGTTATGATTGATATGGTTGCAAGTGGTTGCTCGTGGATGCGCGAATACACATTAGATACTAGCTCGACTCGGTCACATTTCATATTGCATATGCACGAGTATTTATACTTGTTTATGGATGAAATCGAATGTGTTATCATGCGGTTGTTGCATATGAATGAATGATTGTGCACGCATATAGTATCTATATGGCTAGGACTATTTGCATACATGTTGGATTCATGGCACTATACATATTTTTGCATTAGAAAGATTATTCAGGCCTGATCATTAGCATTAGCTAAGGAACATGTACACACACGTTTTTCATATATTCATACAGCATTAGAAATCATCTAAGGACAATGGTTGCTTGTGGATGATGTTTTGAGTAGATGGATGATGGATGGTAGGATATGTTCTTCCTAACTTGGAGATTTCGGGGACGAAATCCTAAAAGGTGGGGAGAATGTAAAAACCCGTATTTTCAATAACCTGTTATAACATAAATGGAGGCAGAATTAAACTGTAAAATCTGAATCAAGGGAAACGGGCTATTCCATTGCGTTCGTCTCGGAAAAATACGCGAAATAGAGTCCGAGTTTTCGAAAATCGGAGTCCGTATGACCAAGATATGGCCTCGCGAAGTTTCACGAAAAATTCCCAAATTAAAGTATACTTAATTAAGTGAAATGGGTTGCGCAGAGAAATATATATATATATTGATATATATATATATATATATATATATATATATATATAATTGAAAATTTAATAAATAAATATGCAAAAATGTTCAAAACAGCGAATTGGGAGAGGGGAATAACCGAACCGGCCGATTTTTGAGGTCGACCCGAGCCCGCTGGGTCGACTAGGGGTTAATCCAGGGTGTTTGGCTGTCAACCCGTGGGCCGATTCGCTCAAATGCAGATTTTGCATTTGGATGGTTCTCATGGTTCATCTTTAATCTAAAGGCCCTAGATGGTTCCTACACTTGACTTCTTCCCCAAGACATGCTTTGATGGCTTGGATTGAATCTAGGTTTAATCCTATGGCCTAAAACACTTGCCTAATCTATAAATAAGACCCTAACCTATCCTAAATCCTCATTATTCATTCATGCAACTAAACTATGGCAAAATTGCTACTCTCATGGCCTCCACTCAACTATCCTAGCCTCCACTTCATTTCTATGAGAGGTTTCATGATCATGAGAGTATTAGAGAGTCCCTATGTTAGTATGAGAGCTTCTCAAGTTGAGTTCAAGGCAAAAGCTTTGATCTTTGTTCATAAAGATGGTATTTTTGTTGATTTGGAGTGTTCATCTTTGGGTTTTTGGGTGATGGCATGCATAGGCTTCATCACAAGCTTTAGATTAATCGATTTAGGCCTTCATAGCAATGTAAGCCCTTCCCTACTCTTAGATATTAACTATGAAGTTAAATGTTCATGTTGAAAGTTTGGGTTTGATTAATTAGAATGATGCATGCTATCATGTTATGCAAGTTTATGAAGTCATTATCTTGATCTTATGAGCTAAAAGCCACAACCTTTATGTTGAAATGTTGCATTATGCAACATGAGAATCTTCATAATCATTATGTCAACTTGCATATGAAGTCATAATCCGTATATGATGATATATGCGAGTTTCTAGCCATCATTCCATGTCTTTTGTCACCATGATTCGCTTATGTGCCAAGTTTGGGTTTATGCATGTTTTTGAGGCTTAAGAATGTAACATGCAAGCTAATGAACACATTTGTGCCTCATTTGCCACCATGATTAACTTGTGGCTTAATACCCATTTTTGTCATTCCTTCGCCAAGTCTCTTCTTTTAATCCATTACGTTGTTGCGAACGTATATGCGAGTTTAAAAGCATTGGGTTATGTTATGGGTAATTTCTAATGACATGAAAATACAACATGAAAACATGACTTGAAATATAACATGGAAGTGACATGTAAGTATGCATAAAAACATAAGCTTGGGAATTTACCTATTAAGTTAGGTCTACCCATTGGGAATTTACCTATTAAGTTAGGTCTACCCAATTGCTTGAAAACTTGACTATGAACATGACACTAGACTAAACATGAAAGTGGCCAACTCGAGGTTGGGTTGATTGTGCAACGTAAAACTACCCGGAACCGACCGGCCTAACTAGTAGTTGCAAACAATAAGACCCAATGTGAGAAGTTGGTCATGTTGTGCTTGAACCCGAGGTTAGACCAAGTTGTGGTGTAAAGCTACCCGGAACCGACCGGCTTAACTAGTAACCACCACAAAGTCTAATATGAGAGGTTGGGGTGCATTAAGTAATTAATGCCACATGATAGGGTTAAGTTAATTTGATTAATGACTCTTAACCAAATATGACATGGGTAAATGGGTTAAGTAAATTGGTTAGGCTAATGATACTTAACAAAACATGACAAGGTTGGGTAGGTTAAGTGATTTGATTTGCCTAATGACGCTTAACCATTTTTATACGACTAGTGGACGGGGATTAAGTTAACCAACACTTAATCAATCCAACATGATAATTTGGCAAGGTTAAGTAAGTTTTCTTAATGACACTTAACCATACAAGATGATTAGGGGATGGGGTTAAGTAATTTACACTTAACTAATCCGACACTGTAATTAGATGGGGTTAAGTAATCCACACTTAACTAATCTAAACACGGTAATTCGATGGGGTTAAGTTAAACACTTAACCAATTTAAACTCGGTAATTCAATGAGGTTAAGTAACCAATACTTAACCAACTTAACGTGATAATTTAATGGGGTTAAGCAACTTATACTTAACCAATTATACATGATGATTTGATGGGGTTAAGTAACTTACACTTAACCAATCTAATACGCGGACCTGATAAGGTTAAGTCACAAGACCTTTTTAGAATATACTTAACCATTATAGTACGATTAGAGGATGGGGTTAAGCCAACCTATACTTAACCAATCCGACTCGATAATTTGATGGGATTAAGATAATCTATGCTTAATCGATCTAGCAAGATAATCCGATAGGATTAAGGTAATCTAGTACTTGACCAATTTGACTTGATAAGGTTAAGTCATGAGCCTCTGGGTACACTTAACCAACTTGTGGGACTAAGTCTTGAACTTAAATACTGAGCCAATCTTTGACGTGATTCGTGGGCGGGTTAAGTCATGGACTTGAATGATAACACTTAACCCAATAGACAAACCCTAGCTAGAAGAACTAGGTAGAAAACCGTGGTTAATCAAGGATAACGGGAAAGGAAGCTAAGTGGTAAACCTTAGTTAAGGGTAACTAAGTAATAATTCTTAGCTAAGGACATAGGACTAATTCTCAAAACGATGAGTAACCTGATACGGTAGGTCATCGCTTAGTATACGAGGGGGAGCAAGTTATCTGACTTGGATAAAAGCTCCAGCGCACTAGGTGCCGAAGTGGAAACTTCGGGGGACGTGAGGATATTCTTGGGATCCCTCTGTGGGCTGCCAGGTAATTATACTAGGCCTATGAGAGGTTAAGGTCTGCGTTAGAAGGACCAAGAGTATGCCTTGGTTGCTATTCGAGCAACATAAAGACTGGGATGGATTAGCGTGGAGTCGACGATTCTTGTTTTTGCCCTGGATAGCGCATCGCCGACTACCTACCATCTTTAGTCAATCGTGTACGTGCGGAAAGGCAGGGAACCCCCAACAGACCATGTGCTTGCTATCGAGTCATGGGTGAGGTTGGCCCGTAGGAAAGTGGGCTATAGTGGGGCCGTGGAGTGGTTCTTATACATGATTTTTCTTGGATTGCCTTTCAGTAGTTGAGGGAGGGGTCACGTGGGACCATAGCCACGGGTACAAAAACAGACCTTGATATCTGCATCGGCAGACGATTTAAAGCTCCCGACCGAGTTCCGTATTTCTTGATTTGCCCTGGCACGGAACTCGGATGGCACATTGGGGAACATGTGCATCTAGACATGGAAAACGATTCACGATACATACGTGGGATCAAGGGCGCGGTTGACGGGTGGCGTAATCCCTAGTGGTCCTAGGTGGCCAAAACCCAAACCGAGACACGGAAACGTTCATTAGGTAGCATAATCCCTAGCGGTCCTAGGTGGCATAAATCCTAAGTGGACGCGCGATAGTTCATGGTAAGGAAACACAACTAGATCAAGGGTTGCAGTCCAAAACAACTTTAAGGATAAACCGTTTACATGGGAAAGCCCGTACAGCCTACGGCAAAGGACTGAACTTATACATGGAAAGAAACATATGAGTTGAGTAACCTATATATGCGGCATATTAGGTTGACATGGACCATTACACGACTTTTGAGTAAGGGTCATTCACGGATAACACGTAATACAGTTGGGATACTAGTACGGTAGGTGCAGAGCGGATATACAGGATAGATGCCATGGGACGTTATACGCGATAGATATCTTGGGATATTATACTTGATAGGAACCTGACAATGTGATACCTTGTTTTATCTTGACATCGTAGTTTATCACGACACCCTAGTTTATCTGAGTTCAGTAGTTCATCCTGTTATTTTGATTTAATTGACCTATCTTGTATCATGCTTATGTTCATCTCAGTTTCTCATGACAGTTAACTTTACTAGTTTTTATACTAATAGTAGATAGGGCTTACTCAGTCTTTTTGACTGACCCGTTTTGTTTCGCCTCTTTTCTTCCGTTTCCCCCCCCCCCCAGGTTACAGGGAGGAAACACTGCTGTTTAGTTCGGAATTCTTCTGCTTGAAGGTCATCATGGATGGCTTGGACTTTTCCTGGCTATGGCTACTTTACTGTTTTTATTTGGGGAATAATTTATGAAAAAGTCTTTATGCTTCTTTACTATTGCAAGACAGGTTTTGATGTACTCTGATGTAAAAGGCTTTAGACCTTATGTATTCATGTTTATGAAAGTTCGATTTTACTTCCGCTATTTTATATGTTCTGTCTTGTGATATTTCTGTGCATGTTTACCAATAATGCCCCTCTAAAGCTAGTGCATTCCTTTGCGAGTGACCCTAGCGGAGGCGGGGTGTTACAAAATCCAACCGTTAGATTTCAAATTCCTAATATTCGTTAGAAAGCTCTTTTCGATACGAACCCAACGGTTCCGGTTTTTGGAGAATCCGACGGTCGGATCTCCCGTAATGTCCGTTTGAAATAAATGGTCGATATTCACGAACGGCCGCGGCGCGGCGCGTCCTATTCAGGCCATTATATTATATATATAATATAATATATACTTCGTCGGTTTCTATTTAAAACGAATTTTATAAATCGTTTTAATTTCGTTTCAAAAACAATTTCAACTTCCATTTCATTTCAAATCAAAATTGAATTCTTCCTTATAAATTCGTTTTAAAATTCATTTCTATTCAATTCAATTTGAATTCATTTCAATTCGCTTTCAATTCAATTCGAATTCGTTTTCTATTCGATTCAAATTAAATTCGTTTTCTATTCGATTCAATTCAAATTCGTTTTCTATTCAAATTAAATTCATTTAGTTTTCTATTTGAATCCAAAATGAATCAAATCGATATAAATATCGTTTACGTCAAAATGGCGTCAATCTAATCAACACGGCTTCCTATATTCCTTCATTCTATTCAACAAATGAATATTTATTTTTGTCAACACACGACTAATCTCAGCGAGTGAGTACTGTCCATGTGCGACTATTTTTGTTAAATTATTTGGTTCAACACATGACTAATCTCAACGGATGAGTACAGTCAACACATGAACCTTTATTTTATATTGATAAAGAAGTAAATTTTATTATTAAAATATTTCGTTCAACACATGACTAATCTCAACGAATGAGTACAGTCAACACATGAACCTTTATTTTATATTGATAAAGAAGTAAATTTTATTATTAAAATATTTCGTTCAACACATGACTAATCTCAACGAATGAGTACAATCAACACATGAACCTTTATTTTATAGAGATAAAGATATAAATTTTATTGTTAAAATATTTCGTTCAACACATGACTAATCTCAACGGATGAGTACAGTCAACACATGAACCTTTATTTTATAATATTCTTTATTTTCTAAAGTGGAATGAGGCCCAATAAATCACCATATAATGTTAATTATATGGATTTTCATACATCACACGTATATAATAGCATTGAAAAATAATCAACCATCAACCAAAGTGCACTACACTGTATAAGCATCAAATATAGATATCTAACGCTTATAACAGCCTGTCAATCAATCGATCGACATATTTAATCAATCAGGATGAGTGAACTTCAAATTTCATCCCAACACCCGTGTGGGGTTTCAAACAATCAAACACAGATTTTATTTGTGCAGTTGGGCGATGTGTAAAATTTATCGTCCCAATCAATGTCATTCAAATAGGTGTACATAAACAAACCGTCCGGTTTGTAAATGAATATTTTATTTTATTCACTTCACGTTAAAAATTATATTTTTAACGATAAAAATGTTTTATTTCAACATATGAATTTCTATTCAGTTCATTCTTTAAATAAAATGATATTTTTATTTCTCTAACTTATTTTGGAAAATTTCGACGGCATAACGGGACGATACTAGAAACGGGACAAGGCCTAGCCTAATCCCCGGTCTAGTGAAGGACCACGCCATTCATACATCAATCAAATCCATTCATTTCACCAAACAATTCAACTTCAATCAAATAATCTAACTAATTTTTGCAATCAAACAAACAAGTCCATGGTCTGTGGACGATTGTGTCGGGTGCTACTAAGCACCGTCTGCATCCTAGTATATATTTATAACTAGAGAAAGAAATTGAAATTGAAAGGTGAGAAATTCTCACCAATAGCTATCCAATCATCTTGACTCTTCATTTTTAGAAGTCTTCACCGTTCTCCCCTTTTTATCACCTTCGTTGCCCGTATTCTCTACATATGTAAAAATCACATTTTTTATATACTGATGTCTTTAAAATAAAAATCACATTTTTATTTATTCACTTTCAATCTAAAAATCATATTTTTACAATCGCTTCATACATTTAAAAATCGAATTTTCACTTCGCTATACTCTATATAAAAATCTCGCCTTTTCTAATATAAAGATTTCACCTTTTCTAATATAATATAAAAATCATATTTTTATTATGCCACTAGTATAAAAATTATATTTTTATTCTCTTTACTATATAAAAATTGTATTTTTATTCATATGATAAAAATCATATTTTTACCTCGATAAAAATCGTATTTTTATTTCGATAGTTTCATAATAGAAATCTACATCTTTTCCATATGAAAAATCTCATCTTTTCTATCTTAAAAATCTAAACTTTTGCATTTTAAAAATCTAAACTTTAGCATTTTAAAAATCTAAACTTTAGCATTTTAAAAATCTAAACTTTAGCATTTTAAAAATCTAAACTTTAGCATTTTAAAAATCTAAATAAACTAAAAATCAAAATAAAATAGAAATCAAAATGAAAATAAAATGGGTCAAGAACTTACAGCCGGGGGGGGGGGGGGTGCTGCGTCGGCGCAGGATGGAGGGGGGCTATCTCGCTCGTCGATGAAGACCGGGGGCGGCGGATCGCTGGGGAAGGCTGCGGCTAGGGCGGAGGCGGTTGACGCAACAGGGGCGGACGATGGTGGAGTCTCGCGGTCCAGGGTTTGGGGCTGCTCGTTCTTTGGCGAGGAGGGAGAAGGAAGCGAAGAAGAGGAGGGGGTCTTGCGCCTGAGGCGCGGCGGTGACAGGGTGAGGGGCGGTGGCGCGATCGACGGGGAGGGGGATCGATTTTTTTTTCTTTTCTGTATCGATTAAAAATGAGAAGGGGGGCCAGAACAGGATTAAGGAGAAAGGAAGAGATATTTTTATTTTATTTTATATTATTTAATTTCTAAAAGTTGACTTTTACATACGACCTCTAAACGAGGCCCACCGCCTGTTGTCCATAGCGTTTCACCCCCATTCCGAACACAATGGGATATGTAGCGTAAGCTGATTCGATCGTTTCGAACAGTTTCCGTTGAATTTACATTTAAATCACTATATTGAATTTTAAACGTACATTTCAAATTACCGGGGTCACATACTAACTCTAAAAAATCTCGAAAAATATTTTCTAGCTTCGTATTGACGATACGGTCCTAATAAAACTAGTTTCGTCGAATTCTGATACCGTATGCAAAATTTCACTTTTTAAGGGCTATGTTTTGTTAACCGAAAAGCTCCTGCCAATTGCCACTATTCCGGATATCGGAATATATCGAAGCTTATACTTTTTGGAGTTCTAAACAGCGTTTTGAACTCAATGGAAGTGGTTACGAGTCCAAATTCATCCGTATGCAAAATTTGACTTTTTGGGCCATGTATAGTTTACACAACGACTATTCTGAATTTTCAACTGGACATATCTTTTGATTCCCGCTATGAAATTTTGATTTTTCGGATTCGTTGGAAAGATATTATCAATTATATCCTAATGTTTTTGGTTTCACTAAAATCCGGATTGTTTTGCACCCAGTACGTTCAATTGAAGTTTGAAATCGAATTATCGAACTACCTCGCCATTTTCAATTCTATTTTAATTATATATAAATATTTATATTCTAACGACGGCGTATACAATATATACGTCGAATTATATTCAAAATAAATTCCTCGTCGATTTTATTTAAAATAATTCATTTTAAATATTCAAAATTCATTAAAATTGCCAAAATAAAAATTTTAAACTGGCCCAGATTTTCCGGGTTATTACAATCTCCCCCACTTAAAACTTTTCGTCCCCGAAAAGGAACAGAGTCGAAAGTGGTTTGATTGATCAATTCTACGTTCGATCTGGCCTCCATTCTCCAACTTTTCAGTTTTTGAGAATTTTCAAATTTTCAAAAATTTGGCTAACACCCTAAATTTTCGAAAAATTTCGCCATAACCTCCCCTGCACCGGGAGCCACGGGAAAATCCCGAAATTGCCATATAGGCCTTCCGATCTCAAAAAGAAAAAGAAAAAGAAAAAGCCAAGCGGCTAGCCAATAGGCTCATAAAATCATCATCACCCAAACAAAACAGTAAATTATGTAGTAAACATGTTCCTATTTGTCGGGCAAACAAATTTTATTCTCTGCTCTAGCCTCCTTGCTATGACCTGTTCAAGATAAGTACATGTATATGCAAGCAAATGCGACCAATTTTCAATACAGTTCAATATTTGATTCAATTAGGCTAAATGGTTCAAAATTATCAAACAAATAAACAATCAACACAAACATCAATCAACTAGTGAATTAGAGTCTCAAATTCATAATTTTGATATATATACAGAAAATCATGTTTTTGATGCCAATTCACAACAATGTGTTCTAACTATATAAGTTTTGGTTCTCACACCAGTCTAATGGAAATATATAGAAATCACACCTTCGTCACTCGAAAATAAATGCTGATGATGTTTCGAACCACCATCAGAACATCTCCGGGCGACTAGAACGTGATTCTATATCTATCCAGTATATTAAAACTTCGAATATACGTTCATGACGCGTATATGCAAAATCTTTATATAGCGGATTGTCCATATTCAAAATAAATAAATAATCAAATACGTATAAAACGATTTAAATTTTTGAAACAAAATTGTTTTCATTTGAAAATATACTCTTCACACTCGTTCTAGGATACTACTGATCCTATCTCTAACGAGTCATTCTAATTGGATATTACTAATCCAATATCTGATGAATTCTTTCGTTTGGTTCTAATGTGTCTTGTTCTCGAGCTCTGTAAACCAAAGCTCTAATTCCACTGTAAGGACCCGTTACTTCCCCGTGAAGGAAAGAGCGGATACTTTGAGAACAACACACAAATGAACGCAGACGGAAGAACATTTCATTGTTATTACAACAATTCCATCAGATACAAGAATATACAGAGTATAATTGAATAAATTACATTCGATAAATATCAGAGATTACAATAAATTACATAGCAGCGGAAAATAATACAAAGCACAACTGAAGGTGATATACGGATACAGAGCTTTCCGGATATCATTCCAGCTGTAAACCAGGATCATGTGAATATAAATCTGCAAAACCAAAACTGCTAGCTGCCCGTGCGGAAAATAGGGGCACCCAGAGTTTAGGTTAAAACAATAAACTCCAGGTCAATCATGTGACTGGTGTGAGAACTAAAACAGTTATTTAAAGCTTTATTTTAAAAGAGAGTAATTCAAGGGACCACGCCGTATAACACGGAACGGGTTTCCTCCCAAGAATACCAGTGCATAGAATAAACAACGCAATGCTTTTTCGAAAAATGAAGCTATTATAAGACCCAGGTCCCATCACACAATGCAACGCAAGCCGGAGGATAGGGTTTTCCCTTATAATAGCCAAACATGCTTGGTACGTTTAAAACAAATCATTTTATACTATAATATGTGTATAGTGTCAAAACAATTTCAATCATAAATATAAATCATAGACGGCATGGGTACCATCTATCATGTCGCCATACTAGTTCTACAATTAAAACCGCAATACACGTATTGGAAATTGGATTCCATCATGAGTCGAGGCAAGGGGCAAGCTCCTCTCCGCGCTCGAGACACTCTAGCAAATGCCTCAGGACTACACACTCTGGGCAATCCTTGGATCGGTTGGGCCGGTCCTCACTTACGTTAGAGGATTAGTTATGCCTGAACACACGTTTCCCGGTCCTTACAGACCTATAATCGAGGCGCCTCATTCCAACAACCACAAAGGTGAAAAGTATATAAATGTCAGGGCTGGTAAGTCACTGACACCACCAAAGCTAGAAAGAAACGTCGTGCTCTCCCAACGGCCCGTATCCCGTTTTTAACTCATACCGAGGTGTGAGGCTCGCGAATTCACGTTATACACAAAGCTGCCACGTAGGCGTGCTTTGATCATCAACCACAAGACTTTGCTTTTCAACAAAAGCCTTGATCATTGCATCTTAGCGTGCCACATAGGCAATTCATGCTATGCGACTGATGTCCATCGATATACAACCTCTGAGCTCGTACGTCTCAGAGAAGGGCGTTAAGAAAAAGAATAAATTCTCCGCCGCCAAACAGATGTATATTTAATAGAAATCAATCAACACAGAATAAAATCCAATGTCAGACACACTATCCATTTCCAAGTCCGTTCTGGGTCTGAACGAAACCGGAGGCACTTTCCTCGCATATCCATCCATCTCCAAGTACGTTTGGATGACCACCAACTATTTCCATCCTCTTGGGTGTACAGCCCAATCAGGATCGTCAGTAATTATCGAAACGATGTGAAGACTTCCGGTCTTCAACCACCGTCTTCATCTTCGACATATCGTCGAATCGATTATTCAGAATGGGTATAAACCCGGACTTTCCGAACAACCCGCGTATATTTAAAACAAATGTTACACAAACACAACATACGCCTCATTCCAATTCATATTCTCAGGGAAAAGTTCCCATTAATTTTATCCAAGATAAATTCTTTAAAATTTATCCTTCAATCTTCCTATGGATGTCATTTCAAACCAAATTATGGTTTTTCAAACTAGTCGAGATTAGCGAATCACACCGAAGTAATTATTTATTTTATTTCCCAATCCCAACCTATTCATCCCATGAAGCAAAACTGGTAATACTCCATATCTAACACCGTGGTGTTATTGGTAAAATTAATTACCATTTCACGTTCAAATCTAATTAAAGATTTAACTATCGCTTTGGAGCAAAACTGGTGATACTCCATTCTCGCTTACTTTCTAAATTTGATAATTTAGATTACAAATTCACATTTCAATCTAATTGCAGATTCATAAAAACTCCTTTTATTGGGTTAAAGAACTGATGTCTTTTAAAACACAGTTCACGACAAACCCATAAATCAATTTTATTTAAAACCCATTTCAAATCCAATTTATTTATTTAAAAATAAATGGATTTTAATTTTAGTTCAAAACTAGTTCATTTTGATAAAAATCTATTTTTATCTTTTCAAATATGGGGTTTTTCACCCCAATTTTTCCCGAATCATTTCTTATGATTTTACACAAATTATTACTATTTTTAATAATTTTATTAAGGCCCGTACAATCGATTTCCAACAATGGCCATCGAACTGCACTTACAGCGGCCTTTTTCAAATTTGATTTGGACGTAACTCCAAATCCAACCGTTAGATTTCAAATTCCTAATATTCGTTAGAAAGCTCTTTTCGATACGAACCCAACGGTTCCGGTTTTAAGAGAATCCGACGGTCGGATCTCCCGTAATGTGCGTTTGAAATAAATGGTCGAAATTCACGAACGGCCGCGGCGCGGCGCGTCCTATTCAGGCCATTATATTATATATATAATATAATATATACTTCGTCGGTTTCTATTTAAAACGAATTTTATAAATCGTTTTAATTTCGTTTCAAAAACAATTTCAACTTCCATTTCATTTCAAATCAAAATTGAATTCTTCCTTATAAATTCGTTTTAAAATTCATTTCTATTCAATTCAATTTGAATTCATTTCAATTCGCTTTCAATTCAATTCGAATTCGTTTTCTATTCGATTCAAATTAAATTCATTTTCTATTCGATTCAATTCAAATTCGTTTTCTATTCAGATTAAATTCATTTAGTTTTCTATTTGAATCCAAAATGAATCAAATTGATATAAATATCGTTTACGTCAAAATGGCGTCAATCTAATCAACACGGCTTCCTATATTCCTTTATTCTATTCAACAAATGAATATTTATTTTTGTCAACACACGACTAATCTCAGCGAGTGAGTACTGTCCATGTGCGACTATTTTTGTTAAATTATTTCGTTCAACACATGACTAATCTCAACGGATGAGTACAGTCAACACATGAACCTTTATTTTATATTGATAAAGAAGTAAATTTTATTATTAAAATATTTCGTTCAACACATGACTAATCTCAACGAATGAGTACAGTCAACACATGAACCTTTATTTTATATTGATAAAGAAGTAAATTTTATTATTAAAATATTTCGTTCAACACATGACTAATCTCAACAAATGAGTACAGTCAACACATGAACCTTTATTTTATAGAGATAAAGATATAAATTTTATTGTTAAAATATTTCGTTCAACACATGACTAATCTCAACGGATGAGTACAGTCAACACATGAACCTTTATTTTATAATATTCTTTATTTTCTAAATTGGAATGAGGCCCAATCAATCACCATATAATGTTAATTATATGGATTTTCATACATCACACGTATATAATAGCATTGAAAAATAATCAACCATCAACCAAAGTGCACTACACTGTATAAGCATCAAATATAGATGTCTAACGCTTATAACAGCCTGTCAATCAATCGATCGACATATTTAATCAATCAGGATGAGTGAACTTCAAATTCCATTCCAACACCCGTGTGGGGTTTCAAACAATCAAACACATATTTTATTTGTGCAGTTGGGCGATGTGTAAAATTTATCGTCCCAATCAATGTCATTCAAATAGGTGTACATAAACAAACCGTCCGGTTTGTAAATGAATATTTTATTTTATTCACTTCACGTTAAAAATTATATTTTTAACAATAAAAACGTTTTATTTCAACATATCAATTTCTATCCAGTTCATTCTTTAAATAAAATGTTATTTTTATTTCTCTAACTTATTTTAGAAAATTTCGGCGGCATAACGGCACGATACTAGAAACGGGACAAGGCCTAGCCTAATCCCCGGTCTAGTGAAGGCCCACGCCATTCACACATCAATCAAATCCATTCATTTCACCAAACAATTCAACTTCAATCAAATAATCTAACTAATTTTTGCAATCAAACAAACAAGTCCATGGTCTGTGGACGATTGTGTCGGGTGCTACTAAGCACCGTCTGCATCCTAGTATATATTTATAACTAGAGAAAGAAATTGAAATTGAAAGGTGAGAAATTCTCACCAATAGCTATCCAATCATCTTGACTCTTCATTTTTAGAAGTCTTCACCGTTCTCGCCTTTTTATCACCTTCGTTGCCCGTATTCTCTACATATGTAAAAATCACATTTTTATATACTGATGTCTTTAAAATAAAAATCACATTTTTATTTATTCACTTTCAATCTAAAAATCATATTTTTACAATCGCTTCATACATTTAAAAATCGAATTTTCACTTCGCTATACTCTATATAAAAATCTCGCCTTTTCTAATATAAAGATTCCACCTTTTCTAATATAATACAAAAATCATATTTTTATTATGCCACTAGTATAAAAATTATATTTTTATTCTCTTTACTATATAAAAATTGTATTTTTATTCATATGATAAAAATCATATTTTTACCTCGATAAAAATCGTATTTTTATTTCGATAGTTTCATAATAGAAATCTACATCTTTTCCATATGAAAAATCTCATCTTTTCTATCTTAAAAATCAAAACTTTTGCATTTTAAAAATCAAAACTTTTGCATTTTAAAAATCTAAATTTTAGCATTTTAAAAGTCTAAACTTTAGCATTTTAAAAATCTAAATAAACTAAAAATCAAAATAAAATAGAAATCAAAATGAAAATAAAATGGGTCAAGAACTTACAGCGGGGGGGGGGGGGGGGTGCTGCGTCGGCGCAGGATGGAGGGGGACTATCTCGCTCGTCGATGAAGACCAGGGGGCGGCGGATCGCTGGGGAAGGCCGCGGCTAGGGCGGAGGCGGTTGATGCAACAGGGGCGGACGATGGTGGAGTCTCGCGGTCTAGGGTTTGGGGCTGCTCTTTCTTGGGCGAGGAGGGAGAAGGAAGCGAAGAAGAGGAGGGGGTCTCGCGCCTGAGGCGCGACGATGACAGGGTGAGGGGCGGTGGCGCGATCGACGGGGAGGGGGATCGATTTTTTTTTTCTGTATCGATTAAAAATGAGAAGGGGGACCAGAACGGGATTAAGGAGAAAGGAAGAGATATTTTTATTTTATTTTATATTATTTAATTTCTAAAAGTTGACTTTTACATACGACCTCTAAACGAGGCCCACCGCCTGTCGTCCATAGCGTTTCACCCCCATTCCGAACACAATGGGATTTGTATCGTAAGCTGATTCGATCGTTTCGAACAGTTTCTGTTGAATTTACATTTAAATCACTATATTGAATTTTAAACGTACATTTCAAATTACCGGGGTCACATACTAACTCTAAAAATTCTCGAAAAATATTTTCTAGCTTCGTATTGACGATACGGTCCTAATAAAACTAGTTTCGTTGAATTATGAGAACGTATGCAAAATTTCACTTTTTAAGGGCTATGTTTTGTTAACCGAAAAGCTCCTGCCAATTGCCACTATTCCGGATATCGGAATATATCGAAGCTTATACTTTTCGGAGTTCTAAACGGCATTTTGAACTCAATGGAAGTGGTTACGAGTCCAAATTCATCCGTATGCAAAATTTGACTTTTTGGGCCATGTATAGTTTACATAGCGACTATTCTGAATTTTCAACTGGACATATCTTTTGATTCCCGCTATGAAATTTTGATTTTTCGGATTCGTTGGAAAGATATTATCAATTAGATCCTAATGTTTTTGGTTTCACTAAAATCCGGATTGTTTTGCACCCGGTACGTTCAATTGAAGTTTGAAATCGAATTATCGAACTACTGCGCCATTTTCAATTCTATTTATAATTATATATAAATATTTATATTCTAACGACGGCGTATACAATATATACGTCGAATTATATTCAAAATAAATTCCTCGTCGATTTTATTTAAAATAATTCATTTTAAATATTCAAAATTCATTAAAATTGCCAAAATAAAAATTTTAAACTGGCCCAGATTTTCCGGGTTATTACAGTATGGTAGACAACAAATATCTGATTAAATCTGTCCAAATCTTACCATATTCATAAAGATTTTATAAATAGTGGCCAAAGATTTAGCACCGTTCATGTATAGAGGAAGCTACACTGTACACAAATTAAATAATTTTGAATGGCAGAAATAAAAGGAGCTCTTCATCCTCACGGAGTACCACACTCCTCCCCTTATCTCGTTTCTTCCTCACACGCGCCCAGTTCTTCTCCTACCTTTTCTCTTCATCTGATAAATCCATCCATTCAAATCTCTTTCTCTTTCCTCTTCTAGAACAAGTTTTGCTACCCTGTTTCCACGTTAACCTGCCACCGCAACTGTGTACCGCCACCCAAACCCGCTGCCTCTCCATGCAGTTCAACTGACCGCAGGCACCCATCATAGGCCTCGCTCCTCCTCTCCACAAACTCGCTATTTTTCCCTTTGGAAGACAACACGCCACAAATCTCCACCAACTTTTCTCTAACCACACAAGGCCACATTACCTTTCCCCTCTCAAAACAATCGCCTTCAGCCAAATCCCACACCAAAATCCCCGCATCACCCTTTTCTCGTTCAGTTTGCCACCTTCCTTGTGGTGAGAGAATTAACACAAATAGAAGTATTAAAAAGAACACATATATATACGCGCTAGTTGACAAGAACCGGTGTACGACGTCCGTGGAAGAAGTCTGAGACCAAATCAAGGCTTGTCGCAGTAAGGAGTGTTGACGGTGAAGGGTTGGAAAGCGATAAATTGGTGAGAACATTTATATAAAAATTTATTTCGAAATAGTTAATCATGTCAAGTGCTTAGTTATAATTAGTTATAATTATAATTATTTGGTATTGAAATGGCTACTATTGTTTGTGATGGATGTTTGTAGCTAGATCACACCAAACACAAAGCGTTATTCAATGAGACGCTTGCGCACAATTTGATGGTTGTTGAATTTTGATGAATGGGCTAGTACTCATATGAATTGATGTTGTTGTATCACACACCATAGTGTGGAGTATATGGGTATTCGATTTCAATCTCCTCCTCATGTACATAGAAATTTTATTAAATAAATAAACAAAAGTTAACTCTTGAATTTAATAAAAACAAAATCATGAAGAATTAAACTACCTTCCATAAGCATGAAATGATTTTGGAAATATCCTAAAATTGTTTGATTTTGAGTTGTATGTTGTTAGCCTGCTTTGTGACCAGGCTACCCAAAGCAAAGATCATGTTGACACACCTCTGGGTAAATGTTGTCTCATATGGAATCTTTGGGTAACATCGCTCTCTGGCATTGGAAGCATCGTCAGAAGACACAAGGCAGTTTGGTCAAAATCACAACATCAGTATAAACTGGACCGAAACCCCTATTAAATGACCTCATTTGGATCTACTTACCTCATATACTTGTAGCCCTTTGAATTAGCTTCAGTTTGAGCTTTGGTTTGTGTAGCGACCCGCAAATCCGAGCTATCTGAGTTGACTAAACACACCACACGTCCAACCCAAATAACACAGAGATACGACTCATTATTAGAAAGAAGTTAGAGGATGAGAAATAGAAAGAAAGAAATATTAGAATAGAAGAAAAACGAAGATCACAAACTCACAGCGGAACGAATAAAATATATTATATAACATAAGCTTCGAAATACAAATCTGTTTTGTACATACATACATACCATCATCAGAGTACACATAACATTTGATCCAGCGGAAGTAACTCTAAATAACTAACGTTGAAGCCTCCTGCTTCAAGCTCCTCCAAGTGTATCTGTAAAAGCCTGAAACACTTGACTGCCCGTACAAATTTGGGCACCCAAGAGTTTAGGAAAAACAAAACAAAATAAACTCTGGGTCAGTCATGGGACTGGTGTGAGTAAACTCCAACCACTTGGTTAACTTTCAAAAACTCTTTCCGAAAGAAAAGATAATAGTAAGACCAGCCCACACATAAACATGGACGGTTTTTACCTTACTATAACCCAAAACACTTTGATATCAAATCCAATGATATTATAATAATGTCTACATCAAGTAAATAACCAAATAGCAGAACGCTTGCATCTCACGCTCCACATATATAGTATAAATCAAAAACCCGCATGGCGCTTATTGGAGATTGGATTTCCAACATGACAAGGTATGGGACCACCTTCCGATGATGTATCTCTAGAGGCGAATACACCTGGGTTCAACAAGAACATCTTGCAACCCGGCCCACACATGACCGACCACTCATTTCGCTTGAGTGTATCGAATGTATATCACCAACGGTTGGACTCAAACCACCGTTTCCCGAATGGGCAGAATCGATAGATTTAGAAACAAAAGGAATTTCTCTAGATAGGTGATTATACACCCTAATGGGTGCGACCCACATAGCCATGCTGCCTGCCCGATTTTTGTCCTTTCCCGGTTGTTGAGGCCTGAGGCTACGCATACTTACCAGTCCTTGATAACACAATCACTTTGAATGCCACATCGTCAGATCCGTTAATCACTAGTTGAGTTTGCACAAATATTCTGGATATTATGCTAAGGGATAAATCCGTTGCAACCATATACATTCATACAGACCAACCCATTTGATCATTGGAAATACTTTGTCAGACATTCGTCCATTTACGTTCGTTCTGGGATTGAACGAAACCGAAGGTACTATTTCTATAAATAGAAAAGCCCTTGCACTTCACTCCGTCTTCAATATACTCAGCATACTTGGTTGATACGGAGTGGTTCTTCGGATAATAATCCAACCGGTCTCTCCATATTGACAACGATGGTCAAAAACTTCGATAGTCTGTGATTTAACTATCGAATAAAAACAAGTGTTCATTCAACATATCACACAAATCACTGGGCTCTTTAATTAATATTTCATTAATTAAATCTCTTCTCCATTTTTCTCTATCAATATTTGTTAACCAAATATTTTCAATAATCATCTTGCCTCTTACGCCATTTGGAAAACGTTTCCAAATATTAACTTCTTTTATTTTCTATATATTAGAAAATCTCTCTATCCCCTTTTGTTTACAACATTCGATTTTTATATGCACTTTACTATCGAATTCAATACGTCGATAAAATGATTTCAAATTATCGAAATATCTTAAAAATATTCTAACTCCTTAAATTTCCGGAAAAATTCGCCATAACCTCCCCTGTATCGGGAGCATCGGGAAATTTCAAATAGCTTCCCGGTATCTTCCTCAATCAAAAAGAAAAAGGAAAAGCCAAGCGGCTTGCCGATACGGCGCATAAAACCCATATATGAATTTAAACATGTACCTTTTTGTCGGGCACATAAATTTAAATCTTCATATGCTTCATAACAAACCTGCTTACACATGTTCACCTGTTTTCAATTCAATTCAATTCAATCCATTCGTTTGAATTCAAATTTGAATCGTTTGAATTCGGTTTCGCTTAATTATTCTTTAATTGGCCCTTTTTGCCTATTTTACTTCTTTGTTTGAACATAACACGTTCAAATAAAATGTTTAACTTGCTCACCACCAAATTGAATTTCAACTTCAATCCTAGTTTCCTGTTTGATTTCGAATATAAATTTTCAAATCGAATTCGCTTATTCAAAGCCCAATATTAATTCGAAATCTCATTAACTAATTTCTATTCGAATTAGTTAACTCCATTCAATAAATCAAAAATCTGATTTCAGCTTCAAAAATCATCTTTATTTACACAACTTGAACTCGCATATATTTTACAACTCAACTCTGAAATTTTCTAAATAGAAACTTTGGATTTTCTTGCTTAAAATCCTTTTATAATATGAAATAAACCGTTATGGTTTTAAAACGATTATGGCGCTGTTTTTCTGAAAATTTGATTTTGACATAACTCAAAATATATACGACGAAATCCAGATTTTTCTCCTTCATTAGAAAACTATTATCAAACCGGTCCTGACGTTTCTTGTTTCAAAGAATTTCGACTTCAATTGTGTTCTGTATCCTCGATTGAAGTTCGAATCGCTATTTTACGAACTGCAGCGCTGCGGCGAGTTCGTTTTAATTATATTTATATATAAACTTTTTAAAACTTCTTAAAAATGAATTCAACTTCGTTTTAACCTTATTTGAATTCCTTGATTCAAATTCCAATCTTACTTCTGAATTCTATATTTCAAATCCCAATTCCTTTTCTATTTGATATTCAAATTCAATATTTGAATTTCTATTTGAATTCCCTATATTCAAATTCTATGTTTGAATTCATTTGAATTCTCTTATTCAAACTCTATTTTTAAATTCCATTTGAACTTCTACATTCTAATTCCTATATTTGAATTCTATTGGAATTCAAATATTCAAACTCCTTTTTAAATTCTATATTCAGAATTCCATAATTTAAAACCCATTTGAATTTCATATTCAAATCCCATAGATCAAATCCTATTTGAATTCAATTTGAATCTCTTACATTCAAATTTCATTTCCCATTTGAATTCAAATATTCAAATTCGTTTCCAGCCCCATTTGAATTCTAACATTCAAACTTATTTTTAACACCATTTGAATTTCTTTACTCAAATCCATTTGAATTCCCTTGAATTCAAATTCCATTTCAAAACCATTTGGATTTCCTATTTGAAATCCTGTTTGAAATTCTATTTCCAATTCGACTTTGAAATCCTATTTTTCAAAGTTTATTTCAAATTCTATTTTGAAATTCAATATTCAAATCTCTATTTGAATTTACTATATTCAATTCCATGTTCAAATTCAATACTTGAATTTCTATTTCAAGTCTCAATTCAAATCTCATATTTAATTTCCATTCAAATTTCACATTTGAATTCTTCTTTGAAATACTATATTTCAAATTCTATTCAATTCTTCTTTGAAATTCTATTTTCAAAGTCTATTTCAAATTCTCTTTTGAAAATTCTATTTTGAAATTCTATTTCAAATTCTATTTGGAAATTCTATTTCAAATTCTCTATATTCAAACACCATTTGAAAGTTCTATATTCAAATCCACCTTGGATTTTCTATTTGAATTCAAAAATTCAAATTTTCTATTTCCTTTTCTTTTTGAATTCAAATTTCCATTTCCTTTTCTATTATTCAAATCCTATATTTAAATTTCCTTTTGAATCATATTTTCAAAACACTGGTATTTCTATTTCTGAATTATCAAATGATAATTCTTTTCACTTCATTTATAACTTCGTTATAAAAGAACTATTTATAAATTTCGTTTATAAAGGAACTACTTGTTTTATTTTTCAAAATAAGTTTATATTTTTATTTCCATTTAAAATTCAAATTCTATTTAAAAATAGAATCTTTCCTTTTTAAATCTCACATCTCCTTTTAATTGGCCCAGTGATATTTAAAACAATCAAATCACCCAATTCTCAATCATTTGGTTTTTAACACATCATATATGAATATATATATGAAATCAAACAACCAAGCAAACAAACAGATAATATATTTTTGAGGAATCCAGTCGGATTCCTCCAACCTGTTTTCCTGCATCCACAGATGTTAGCACATAAATAATACCCATTCTGCTTCGTGGCAGAATATCGCGGTATAGAAGGTCATCCACTAATCATAGCGTGGGGCGTATAGGGTAATCATCCGCTATGAAACTGCGGGCATCCGCTAATGAGACTGCGGGAATCCAACCAACCAATCCACCCAATATATATATATATAGCCTAAATAACTAACATATATAAAGCAACCAGAAAATATTCACACAAGCAACAAACAATTATTTTTAATGAAATAAAAATAATTCTAAAGGTGAGTGAGATTTACTCACCAGGGATTTTCCTTGTCGCATACTTATTTAACATTCTCCATCGTCTCGCCTTTCCGTCTTCTTGAATAAATTAATTTAGTACCTACCATTAATTTAATTCAACGGTTAAATGATTTTTAATTTAAACTACCCTATCCTATAGATTAATTTATCCTATGTATTTTCAAACACTTAACCATATATATTTTCAATGCTTACCTAAATAAATAAACAACGACTTCAATTACCTTTTCCACTTCCTTTTTCAAAAATTTAGATTTCCAATTATATAAACTAATTTCCATACCTTATTTAATTTAAATTCGTTTCCACACAAATAAAAATACATAAGTAAATTTTTCTCTTGAAATAAACTCATACCCTCATCAACAGTGCATCGACTCCTTCTTCCCACATCGCAACCTGGAGCAGACCTCGCGCTCTGTAGCTCGCCCATCGCATCCCTTAAACCCAACCAAAAGCCACCAGGATCCGACATCGACCGCTCACCCGCTTCATCAAATCGCGACACCCCCCGAAGTACCCAAATCGACTTTGCAAAGTTTGAATGATAAAATGCCAAAATCGCCAACCCGTTGAATCAAAATATAGCGAGCTTCTTCCAGTAATCGAACTCCGGTTTGTCGCTAGAAGGATCGAACTCCTTCGTCGAAGTTGTTTCCAAACCCCGTAGCAGCATCGATACCCTTTCCGCAACCAGGTGGAAGTCGTGAGACCCTCAATTACCCTCTAACTTCTCGCAAGGCCAAAGTCCCTTTACTAACAAGAATCTCAGCTCGATTTTGATTTTCTGCAACTGGAAGAGGATATTTTAAAGGGGGCAGAGGAATTAGAAATGGATTTGGTCGGTTTGGGAATGGCAAAACAAAGACAGTGGGTAACGTATATATACATGCGATGGGGAGACAGTAAGGTACAGGCCATTAAAATGTTGTTTGCCTGATATTGAAGCTTGGAGACAAAGGTGTTGGCTCGAGATGAATAAGTCTGCGCTGATGACAAATTTTAGGGTGGCACTTAGTTTTAGGTCGGCTTATTTGGGTGACAATATATTTAAATTAATCTGATTTGATTTTTAATTTAATTAAATAACCAAAATATCTTACGGTCCCTTGACTTCAATCATGGAACCCTATGTTAATTTAACGACCGTCATTTTCAAGATTATACGCTGTTTGAACTTAACGGAATCAGTTTTTAAAATGGAATAACACTATTTTGAACTGAACAGAAACGATTAAAAAATCTAATTCGAACGTATTATAAAATAACCATATTAAATTAATATAATATATTTTAAATTCAAAACCACAAATTCTTAGAAAATAAATTAATATTTATTATCGTTTAAATTCAAAATAAAAATTCATATATAAGATCCTCGTATTACGATAGTTATATTGAAAATTCAATAAAAATCGATTTATATTATCAGCTCAATATTTAAAATAAATATTAAATATTCAAAATAAATCGGCTAGAAAAAATCTGGGTCGTTACATTCTTCCCCCCTTAAAATAATTTCGTCCTCGAAATTGCTAAGGTAGGAAAAATACTATAAACTCACTAACTTTTCAAAACTCCTTTATGTTGAAACTCACCTCTTCATATTTCTATGACTTTATTTTCAACCAAAACTTTTGGTCTTCTTCCTTTCATATGCCTTCACATTCAATTCATATTTATTCAATTTATTTCAATAAATCTATTCAAATTGATTCTAATCAATTCATTCACTTCGACCCATTTAACTTGTTTAAGTTAAATTTAAATTCCAGAATTCAAATCCCTGGGTTTTTATTTCAAATCCTTTGAAATACATAAATATATACTTATATTTATTTCCATCTAAAACTCAAAACATTTGAATTTTCAAACCACTTGTTTTCCTCCAAACAAATTTCCATCAAAACTTTTCTAAGGTAGCAATCCATCACTTAGAAACTCGGAAATGAACACTGATGATGTTGCAATCATTATCAGAATTATTTCCCAGCCACTGAAGTGAGTTCAGTGCTTTATTATTTCAAAATTCATCAAAAATGATTTTCTTTCAAATCCCTTAAAACAAATCTATATTATTTTAATATATTTTGAAAAATATTTTCAACTTCCCAGGATTTTGAATTCTTAATTCTGGTTTGAATTAAATTCTAATGCATCTCATTTGTATATTTAATTCCTATACAAATTCTATTTGGTTATAAATAACCATTTTAATTTTATAATCTCATCTGATTATAATGATATCAATCAACACATCCATATAATGTAATAATTTCAAAAAAAAAAATTTTTTTCTATATCAAAATAGAAATTTGGGTAAAATTATTTCACCCACTTTAAAACAATATCATGTCGTATTTTCTGTCCAAGTGTTTAGAAATCCCTATCGACTTTGTGGCGTCCCACTATTCGACCAGAATTCATAAACCACTCAACAGACTAGCCAACACAATATAAAACAACTTTTATATCAACTAACAAATACGCTCTCTCGTATATATACACTCAACTCATTCTAGGGTACTACTGACCCTATCTCTAATGAGCACATGCCACACAAGCCTAGGTATTCGCTCAACCTAAGCTCTGATACCAACTGTAGCGACCCGCAAATCCGAGCTATCTGAGTTGACTAAACACACCACACGTCCAACCCAAATAACACAGAGATACGACTCATTATTAGAAAGAAGTTAGAGGATGAGAAATAGAAAGAAAGAAATATTAGAATAGAAGAAAAACGAAGATCACAAACTCACAGCGGAACGAATAAAATATATTATATAACATAAGCTTCGAAATACAAATCTGTTTTGTACATACATACATACCATCATCAGAGTACACATAACATTTGATCCAGCGGAAGTAACTCTAAATAACTAACGTTGAAGCCTCCTGCTTCAAGCTCCTCCAAGTGTATCTGTAAAAGCCTGAAACACTTGACTGCCCGTACAAATTTGGGCACCCAAGAGTTTAGGAAAAACAAAACAAAATAAACTCTGGGTCAGTCATGGGACTGGTGTGAGTAAACTCCAACCACTTGGTTAACTTTCAAAAACTCTTTCCGAAAGAAAAGATAATAGTAAGACCAGCCCACACATAAACATGGACGGTTTTTACCTTACTATAACCCAAAACACTTTGATATCAAATCCAATGATATTATAATAATGTCTACATCAAGTAAATAACCAAATAGCAGAACGCTTGCATCTCACGCTCCACATATATAGTATAAATCAAAAACCCGCATGGCGCTTATTGGAGATTGGATTTCCAACATGACAAGGTATGGGACCACCTTCCGATGATGTATCTCTAGAGGCGAATACACCTGGGTTCAACAAGAACATCTTGCAACCCGGCCCACACATGACCGACCACTCATTTCGCTTGAGTGTATCGAATGTATATCACCAACGGTTGGACTCAAACCACCGTTTCCCGAATGGGCAGAATCGATAGATTTAGAAACAAAAGGAATTTCTCTAGATAGGTGATTATACACCCTAATGGGTGCGACCCACATAGCCATGCTGCCTGCCCGATTTTTGTCCTTTCCCGGTTGTTGAGGCCTGAGGCTACGCATACTTACCAGTCCTTGATAACACAATCACTTTGAATGCCACATCGTCAGATCCGTTAATCACTAGTTGAGTTTGCACAAATATTCTGGATATTATGCTAAGGGATAAATCCGTTGCAACCATATACATTCATACAGACCAACCCATTTGATCATTGGAAATACTTTGTCAGACATTCGTCCATTTACGTTCGTTCTGGGATTGAACGAAACCGAAGGTACTATTTCTATAAATAGAAAAGCCCTTGCACTTCACTTCGTCTTCAATATACTCAGCATACTTGGTTCGCAATGCTTATGCCGATACGGAGTGGTTCTTCGGATAATAATCCAACCGGTCTCTCCATATTGACAACGATGGTCAAAAACTTCGATAGTCTGTGATTTAACTATCGAATAAAAACAAGTGTTCATTCAACATATCACACAAATCACTGGGCTCTTTAATTAATATTTCATTAATTAAATCTCTTCTCCATTTTTCTCTATCAATATTTGTTAACCAAATATTTTCAATAATCATCTTGCCTCTTACGCCATTTGGAAAACGTTTCCAAATATTAACTTCTTTTATTTTCTATATATTAGAAAATCTCTCTATCCCCTTTTGTTTACAACATTCGATTTTTATATTCACTTTACTATCGAATTCAATACGTCGATAAAATGATTTCAAATTATCGAAATATCTTAAAAATATTCTAACTCCTTAAATTCCCGGAAAAATTCGCCATAACCTCCCCTGTATCGGGAGCATCGGGAAATTTCAAATAGCTTCCCGGTATCTTCCTCAATCAAAAAGAAAAAGGAAAAGCCAAGCGGCTTGCCGATACGGCGCATAAAACCCATATATGAATTTAAACATGTACCTTTTTGTCGGGCACATAAATTTAAATCTTCATATGCTTCATAACAAACCTGCTTACACATGTTCACCTGTTTTCAATTCAATTCAATTCAATCCATTCGTTTGAATTCAAATTTGAATCGTTTGAATTCGGTTTCGCTTAATTATTCTTTAATTGGCCCTTTTTGCCTATTTTACTTCTTTGTTTGAACATAACACGTTCAAATAAAATGTTTAACTTGCTCACCACCAAATTGAATTTCAACTTCAATCCTAGTTTCCTGTTTGATTTCGAATATAAATTTTCAAATCGAATTCGCTTATTCAAAGCCCAATATTAATTCGAAATCTCATTAACTAATTTCTATTCGAATTAGTTAACTCCATTCAATAAATCAAAAATCTGATTTCAGCTTCAAAAATCATCTTTATTTACACAACTTGAACTCGCATATATTTTACAACTCAACTCTGAAATTTTCTAAATAGAAACTTTGGATTTTCTTGCTTAAAATCCTTTTATAATATGAAATAAACCGTTATGGTTTTAAAACGATTATGGCGCTGTTTTTCTGAAAATTTGATTTTGACATAACTCAAAATATATACGACGAAATCCAGATTTTTCTCCTTCATTAGAAAACTATTATCAAACCGGTCCTGACGTTTCTTGTTTCAAAGAATTTCGACTTCAATTGTGTTCTGTATCCTCGATTGAAGTTCGAATCGCTATTTTACGAACTGCAGCGCTGCGGCGAGTTCGTTTTAATTATATTTATATATAAACTTTTTAAAACTTCTTAAAAATGAATTCAACTTCGTTTTAACCTTATTTGAATTCCTTGATTCAAATTCCAATCTTACTTCTGAATTCTATATTTCAAATCCCAATTCCTTTTCTATTTGATATTCAAATTCAATATTTGAATTTCTATTTGAATTCCCTATATTCAAATTCTATGTTTGAATTCATTTGAATTCTCTTATTCAAACTCTATTTTTAAATTCCATTTGAACTTCTACATTCCAATTCCTATATTTGAATTCTATTGGAATTCAAATATTCAAACTCCTTTTTAAATTCTATATTCAGAATTCCATAATTTAAAACCCATTTGAATTTCATATTCAAATCCCATAGATCAAATCCTATTTGAATTCAATTTGAATCTCTTACATTCAAATTTCATTTCCCATTTGAATTCAAATATTCAAATTCGTTTCCAGCCCCATTTGAATTCTAACATTCAAACTTATTTTTAACACCATTTGAATTTCTTTACTCAAATCCATTTGAATTCCCTTGAATTCAAATTCCATTTCAAAACCATTTGGATTTCCTATTTGAAATCCTGTTTGAAATTCTATTTCCAATTCGACTTTGAAATCCTATTTTTCAAAGTTTATTTCAAATTCTATTTTGAAATTCAATATTCAAATCTCTATTTGAATTTACTATATTCAATTCCATGTTCAAATTCAATACTTGAATTTCTATTTCAAGTCTCAATTCAAATCTCATATTTAATTTCCATTCAAATTTCACATTTGAATTCTTCTTTGAAATACTATATTTCAAATTCTATTCAATTCTTCTTTGAAATTCTATTTTCAAAGTCTATTTCAAATTCTCTTTTGAAAATTCTATTTTGAAATTCTATTTCAAATTCTATTTGGAAATTCTATTTCAAATTCTCTATATTCAAACACCATTTGAAAGTTCTATATTCAAATCCACCTTGGATTTTCTATTTGAATTCAAAAATTCAAATTTTCTATTTCCTTTTCTTTTTGAATTCAAATTTCCATTTCCTTTTCTATTATTCAAATCCTATATTTAAATTTCCTTTTGAATCATATTTTCAAAACACTGGTATTTCTATTTCTGAATTATCAAATGATAATTCTTTTCACTTCATTTATAACTTCGTTATAAAAGAACTATTTATAAATTTCGTTTATAAAGGAACTACTTGTTTTATTTTTCAAAACAAGTTTATATTTTTATTTCCATTTAAAATTCAAATTCTATTTAAAAATAGAATCTTTCCTTTTTAAATCTCACATCTCCTTTTAATTGGCCCAGTGATATTTAAAACAATCAAATCACCCAATTCTCAATCATTTGGTTTTTAACACATCATATATGAATATATATATGAAATCAAACAACCAAGCAAACAAACAGATAATATATTTTTGAGGAATCCAGTCGGATTCCTCCAACCTGTTTTCCTGCATCCACAGATGTTAGCACATAAATAATACCCATTCTGCTTCGTGGCAGAATATCGCGGTATAGAAGGTCATCCACTAATCATAGCGTGGGGCGTATAGGGTAATCATCCGCTATGAAACTGCGGGCATCCGCTAATGAGACTGCGGGAATCCAACCAACCAATCAACCCAATATATATATATATAGCCTAAATAACTAACATATATAAAGCAACCAGAAAATATTCACACAAGCAACAAACAATTATTTTTAATGAAATAAAAATAATTCTAAAGGTGAGTGAGATTTACTCACCAGGGATTTTCCTTGTCGCATACTTATTTAACATTCTCCATCGTCTCGCCTTTCCGTCTTCTTGAATAAATTAATTTAGTACCTACCATTAATTTAATTCAACGGTTAAATGATTTTTAATTTAAACTACCCTATCCTATAGATTAATTTATCCTATGTATTTTCAAACACTTAACCATATATATTTTCAATGCTTACCTAAATAAATAAACAACGACTTCAATTACCTTTTCCACTTCCTTTTTCAAAAATTTAGATTTCCAATTATATAAACTAATTTCCATACCTTATTTAATTTAAATTTGTTTCCACACAAATAAAAATACATAAGTAAATTTTTCTCTTGAAATAAACTCATACCCTCATCAACAGTGCATCGACTCCTTCTTCCCACATCGCAACCTGGAGCAGACCTCGCGCTCTGTAGCTCGCCCATCGCATCCCTTAAACCCAACCAAAAGCCACCAGGATCCGACATCGACCGCTCACCCGCTTCATCAAATCGCGACACCCCCCGAAGTACCCAAATCGACTTTGCAAAGTTTGAATGATCATATGCCAAAATCGCCAACCCGTTGAATCAAAATATAGCGAGCTTCTTCCAGTAATCGAACTCCGGTTTGTCGCTAGAAGGATCGAACTCCTTCGTCGAAGTTGTTTCCAAACCCCGTAGCAGAATCGATACCCTTTCCGCAACCAGGTGGAAGTCGCGAGACCCTCAATTACCCTCTAACTTCTTGCAAGGCCAAAGTCCCTTTACTAACAAGAATCTCAGCTCGATTTTGATTTTCTGCAACTGGAAGAGGATATTTTAAAGGGGGCAGAGGAATTAGAAATGGATTTGGTCGGTTTGGGAATGGCAAAACAAAGACAGTGGGTAACGTATATATACATGCGATGGGGAGACAGTAAGGTACAGGCCATTAAAATGTTGTTTGCCTGATATTGAAGCTTGGAGACAAAGGTGTTGGCTCGAGATGAATAAGTCTGCGCTGATGACAAATTTTAGGGTGGCGCTTAGTTTTAGGTCGGCTTATTTGGGTGACAATATATTTAAATTAATCTGATTTGATTTTTAATTTAATTAAATAACCAAAATATCTTACGGTCCCTTGACTTCAATCATGGAACCCTATGTTAATTTAACGACCGTCATTTTCAAGATTATACGCTGTTTGAACTTAACGGAATCAGTTTTTAAAATGGAATAACACTATTTTGAACTGAACAGAAACGATTAAAAAATCTAATTCGAACGTATTATAAAATAACCATATTAAATTAATATAATATATTTTAAATTCAAAACCACAAATTCTTAGAAAATAAATTAATATTTATTATCGTTTAAATTCAAAATAAAAATTCATATATAAGATCCTCGTATTACGATAGTTATATTGAAAATTCAATAAAAATCGATTTATATTATCAGCTCAATATTTAAAATAAATATTAAATATTCAAAATAAATCGGCTAGAAAAAATCTGGGTCGTTACAGTTTGGCTCAATCGGCCTTACGATTTGAAAGTTATGCTCGTTTCCGTGAATGGGTGTAATCTAGCATCGAAGACTCAGGCCATCGCATCGGATCGCTCCCATCAGCTCGCCCTCGATCGGATCGCCCTCCTCGGATCGCCCCTTACGCGTCACGATCCGACTCGTCACCACCCTGCTCGCTCCCTTCGACCACGACCCATTCGTGGTGCGTACCGTAACCACGATCCAATCCCATTACCACGATCCGACCACCGAACCTGCAGATAAGCGCACTGTTTTGACCTATTCTTAAGGCTATTCCTGCTCCTACTTTCATGGATCGCCTGCCACGTGTCCTACCACGACCCAGTCCTCCCAGGAGCTTTCCTACAACTATAAATACACCTTCAGATGGCATTTTCAGGGGACTTTTGGCATCTCAACTTCCATGGCTGCCATGGCCAACACTTCTCCATGAATAACCACCATCTTCCTCAATAAATTCAATGGATTCGGAGAGAATTATTCATTGAATTCAAGTGATCGAAAGACAATATTCATTGTAATTGTAATCTATGAGTGAAATGAGAAAATATGAAGTGGACGTAGGCTTGCTAACGCCGAACCACTATAAAAATCCTGTTGTCTTGCTTTTCTCTTATTTTTTCAGTTATTTCTTCATATCCTACGCTCTAAATACGATAATTTGGGTGTTAGGACCATTTTTTGGTCTAACATTTTGGTGCTTTCACTGAGAACCGAATTCTCAACCTATCGGATTTTTATTCTACTATTTGGATTTGAAAGTTCGAAGAAAACAGTCCGCGTTTCTACCATTTTTGAATATTTCGTTGATTTCAGAAAATCAGAGCTTCATGCCTTCGAAAAAAAGCTAAGGGTTCACAAGCTTCACGACCAAATGAAGATAATAAAGAAAATGCACAGGAGCAGGTTAGAGCAGGTGGCTGGTTCGCGGTTCGCGGATCGCAGGGGTATAACGAACTGGTTCGCGGATCGCAGGGGGTATCACGATCCGATTCGCGGTTCGCGGAACGACCTCCACGAATGGAGCCCAAGGAGCCATCACGATCCGATTCGCGGTTCGCGGAACAACCTCCAAGAACGGAGCCCAAAGAGCCATCACGATCCGATTCGTAGTTCGCGGAACGACCTCCACGACCCGGGCCCAAAGTGACCTTCACGACCCGACCTGGTGTAGGATCCGCGATCCGATCCGAAGACGTTGATTAATTGACGATCCGAGCCACGAACCAGACGACAGTAGCGAACCACGACCCAGAAAAGTGGTGACGAACAAGGGTCGCGATCCGACCAAAAAAAGTGACATTTTTTGGAAAAAATGTAATTTTCAGATCATTTCAGAAAAGGCTCTATCTTCCAAAATTGAAAAAATCGTGCGGTGCCCACATTTTCGACCAGGTCGATCGCCGCCGGGACTGCGGGGCCCCGGACCCCCGCCGGCGCTGCGCCCGGACCCGCTGACGGCCTCGCCTTCGGCTCGGAGCACGGCTCGCCTTCGGCTCGGAGTACATTCTGACCCACAATTATCACAAATGCTTATCGACCAAGATTCGGTAGGTATTCTGAGGATTCTTTCCAGAAGCCATGACCTCTATCTACCGATGTTATTGAATGTGAGGAGTTGTTGAAAAGATTCGACACGCTGGCTACGGCAGTATACAAAATAATGATGGTCTCATAACAACCTCCTCTTCCAGAGCTCCAATGGTGTGCATATTTCCCAAATGCAACTGATGATGCTGCTGAGCGAATAGTGATCACCTAGTTTACGTGACTTAAACCTGTCCTACAGGCGAAATCCTATATGACATTGACATAGAGCAATCCAGATACTATTCTGAGGATGACTCAAAAGATCCCAATGACCATGATTCTCAATAATGGGATACCCGACGGCAAGTAAGGACCCTAGCACTACAAAGTTACCCTTCGCTTGAATGGCATGGTGAAAAACGTATGTCCTACGGCTCACCTATTTGCCGTCAACCGCATCGAGATAGATTGATTTCCACGTGTCCAAGGGTTAGATCGATGTACTTTGGTCCCCAGAGTTAGGAACCAATTGAACCTCCGCAGGCCATGATTGGATATGTGGATCATTGCTGGGATGATAACAACTTGACTGCTCACCAGCCACCTTATGACATTGGTCAAGAAATGAGAACTTGAGATCAACGCAAATATGAATCAACCATTAGCTCTCCACTTCATACAACAGTTGTGATAGGATATACGAACCTTACTTGAAGCCTTGCAAGCCATGCTATTGCATTCAAGCTTATCTGATCGTGGTCTCAACCAACCAGGTCTAGCAGAATTCGGAGCTTACATAGCATATGGGTGTTAACCGTTAAATATCCCTACCAAAGACGGAGTGAGACTGGTCTATAGTGACCAAGTTATTGGAGAAGCCGACTGATTAGGAAGGATGGAATATGCTACGCAACAGAGATTGCGTGAAACCCAAAGACGCTTCCCCTCCAGATGAAATGGAGTGTGAAGGAGGTGTCAATATTGCGTATAATGGGAGCATCGCAAAAGGAATTGCCAAACGACCTGCCCGAAGACATAGATTCCAAAGAGGATGGTGATTCGGGATGAAGAAGGGTGACATCTAATAACGCAACTGCACGTGTTCCGACTGGTGACGCCGACCTGACTAAGGTCTTCACATCGGATCTCCTTTAGACCTCTTCCGAACGAGAGAACTTATATGCTTTCTGTAGGCGAGCCTGGATGTGTTCGTTTGGACCTGTGCTAATATTTGTGGGATTTTATCCCAAATTATGAGTCATTTCTTAAGTATAAACCTGAAGTGTGCTCCTGTCAAGCAAATAAGACGTATGCAGTAAGTTCACTATCGCGGGATTTTATATGTAGTTGCCATTCGAAATGAAAGATGAAATCAAGCACCTGGAAGTTGTATACAGACGGTGCAAGAAATGATCGGCAATCCAACGCCGAAGTTTTGCAGATAACCCCCGAAGGACGACTCGAAAGGAATTCCAGTCGGAGAAACCACAACTCGCAGCTTACCTAGAATGGGCAGAAGAGTTATTGGATGGATTGGAACGTTACAACATACCTCATATTTCATACACAAAAGATCTAAAGTCGAATCATCTGGTCGAATAAGAAAGTTCCGATAATCCAGAAAAGATAGAGATGATCCCCATCAAGACACTATGAAATACAACCATTGATAAAATGGAAGTTGATCCAACGTTGGAGACCAAACCCGGAAGAGAGTCATGGTTAACTCCATGATAAACTTCCTACAGCACAAAATGCATCTAACAAGGTGAAGTGAAAGGCGTGCAATCGTTCTTTATGCCTCAAGGTATGACATGCAATTCGACATTGCCTATTTCTCTTGGAAGGTTGTCCCAAAACAAACACCAACGAATGCAATTTCCAAATTCACCGCCCTAAATGATTCGACCAAATCACCAGTCAGCCACCCATTAGATGGGAGATGTACATGAATGAAACTTCTGGCCAACGGCGTTCTGAAGTTAGAAAGTGAAGACTCATACTTCCACTCTTTTCATCGATTATCTGCCAGGTGGCTCACTCCCCTAAGGCTGGGGGCAACTACAGATTTGAGCATAAATTGCTCAAGATTACATCATCTAATTCGGAGCTGATACATCAAGAATTTGCCAGGCCAATTGACTTAGTCTTGCCTGAAAGTTAGCGAGTTGAAGATCTAGAATGCTTACGCATGAATGCTGGTTGATTGTCGGCGCACCAACCCTTGTCCCCGATATGGGATCAAGGGTATATCAGCAAATTTATGTGATATGATTATCCCACCAGCAGTAATATCCTATTTCCTAGCATGGAAAGTGCAAAAATTTCTATAAGCATGAATCCATTGTTCTCATGCTAATTTACAACCTAACACCAATGCAAAGATGTGCTACCATTAGCAATCCAGTCATGACTTCCTGACACTCTATCCTTACCCTCAGCACGGGGGCAAAAAGGCGATTTGAAGGAGATGCGACCTCATCACTCGCTTATAGTACCTACCTAGCCGCCTTTGCCATCTCAAGACCCCGATCGAGCCCTTTATTGACAGAGATAGGGCGAAGCAAAATGGACCTGCAATGAATATGCAACGCCATTTTTCACTCAGAATGATACTCATTCCTTTAACGGGATTATTCTATAACCATGACTCTTATATTTGCATGATTTATGAGTTATTGATGTAATTAACTCAGATGAATTAATATGTGGATGGTGTAGGTATCCAGGATTTGCTACCGATCAAACTTGTAACACCCGCATATAGAGCCATAGAGCAATACTATAACGAGCTCGACTGAACTGCTCGTTTACAAAGCCACGCTCTTCGTCTAAAGAATGCTGTATAGCTCAAGGTGGATCCGGGATGACCATCCAATCCTTGGCTCACACGTGGCAGACCACAAAACAATTGAACATAAATCATTGAGTCACAAAGTCATAGTCCGGCTCCAGATGGACGCGGTGTGACCGCCTACATGGCTCGATCCTATGCTCGACGCCACCAAATTACATGAATTCAAATAAAGGAGGCAACACTGCCTCTTAATTTGCTTACTTTTCAATCATAAAATTTGCTTTCACATGCTTTCCGAGTTACTGACGTGACTAATTCGTGCGGTGTGAATAATGCAGGTACCCGAAGTCTTGTGCCAACCATTCCTCCCGTAGACTGTTCGGAGGAACTCAAAGCCTTAGCAAATGCTCCAACTGCTTGTCCGACTGGTTTTAATCCTCGGAGCTTGGATTAAAATGTAAACCTAGGACGAGTTTGATGAGCGTGCATGATTGCAGACCGCATGATCCGTGACTCTAACTCTCCAGAGCTGAGAGAAAGTATAAAGGACGCAAAGATGACGTCCACAAGGCATGGCGGTGTACCATGATCGGAGCCGCCTGAGCAAAAGTCTAACCTTGGCGAACGCCAGGAGAGTATAAAAGCGTCCATGATTTGGCGCTGAGAAAGAACTCTTACCCCGCTGAAGGATCGGGGAGCGACAGAACAACTGAGTTCGAACTCTAACCTTGGCGACCGCCAGGAGAGTATAAAAGCGTCCATGATTTGGCGCTGAGAAAGGACTCTTACCCCGCTGAAGGATCGGGGAGCGATGGAACAGCTGAGTCCCAACTCTAACTCTCCAGAGTCGAGAGAGAGTATAAAAGCATCTATGATTTAGCGCTGAGAACTTCTGCTCCGCTGAAGGATCGTTGAGCAGATCATGAACCGAGCTCGAACTCTAACCCGCTGAAGGATCGGGAGAGTATAAAAGCGCTAGAGATTCAGCGCCCCAGCAACTCTAACCCGCTGAAGGATCGGGAGAGTATAAAAGCGCTAGAGACTTAGCGCCACGAGAAAATTCCTCCCCCGTTAAAGGATCGGGGGGCAGGATGGAAGCTGATCCCAAATCCTCCATGTCCCGACATGGGGGCAACACAGTTATGGTCCTAATCAATCCTCAACAAGACCTGGCCAGGCACTAAGTTAATGATTGATTGGGGACATGCCTATACATACATACTACTTTACTGCACTTTCAATTATAAGTTGCACTGATAACTTATAATGTTTCATGACTTGTTTGCTTATTTGCATTTCAAATGTTTAAATGCATAACTAATTATGGAATGCTCGCAGGCACAGGATAATGCGAAAGGACACTCACCCCGCTGAAGGATCGGGGAGCGACTGAACAGCTGAGTCTGAACTCTAACCTTGGCGAATGCTAGGAGAGTATAAAAGCGTCTCCGATTGAGCGCTGAGAAAGAACTCTTACCCCGCTGAAGGATCGGGGAGCGACAGAACAACTGAGTTCGAACTCTAACCTTGGCGACCGCCAGGAGAGTATAAAAGCGTCTATGATTAAGCGCTGAGAAAGGTGTTAGAGACTCAGCACCCCCCATAATTTCTGCTCCGCTGAAGGATCAGGAGAGTATAAATGCATGATGACATATGCCACTAAAGGGATCCTATCCCGTCACACGACTGGGACCAAGAATGAAAATGGAGCTCGAACCACTCGTTTCCGGGAATGGGGGCCAGCACACGAACACAGCAGTACAAAAAGAAATGGAATTTCATTCACTAAGTACAGGCTCACAAAACAAAGCTAGACAAAATGCGAGATCCGAACTCGTACAACAACAGCAGACCAGTAGGGAATAACTAAAGGGCCGCGTCCAGAAGGATGACGTAGGCGTATAATTCTAAGCTGCCTGTGCGACTCACGGCGACGACAGAAAAAGAAGCCTGGATAGTGAATTGTTTAGCGACATGTTATACAACTTCATACTCGCAACTGGAAGGACCTGGCGAGGCCCTGAGATTTTTTGATGTCTACCCTACCTTAGTACGATCTTGAGCGATCATTGATTCCTTGGCCTTAATATGATTCGACGTAATCGTGGAATTCTGGACATTTATGAATTGCAGGCTTCTTGTACCGTCCCAAACACGTCCTACTCCATGCTTGGATAGTATGATCGCTTGAATTCTGAAAGTGACTTCCGCTTCTCATGTATACATGTCAGAATTCGAAAGGGAAGTGATCCGACTGCATGTCTTTCGCACTTACCCTATAACTGGGGCCATGGCTATTGAAAATGTTTACAAACAGCATAACTTAAGTGCCTGTGTTTAACTTGTGTTGTGATCCTAACAGGCCCCCTTGAGGACCAAGAAACAAATGCAAAGAGAATGTCCATCTGCTGATCCCAACCGACTTCTAGAATGGGAAGCTCATATAAGGCTGGATATATCCCATACAGCAATTGGACAAGATGCAGCTATTTCGCCTCCAACCTCTCCCTTCATGCAGAAAGCAAGTGGGAACACCCGAGATGAACACGAACCAATCAGCAGTCACACAACGTGCCGCTTCGATTCAGAACGTCGTAGATGGAAACATGGGCGATGGAACGGCTACCTGCAACTTCCTAGATGAGAATGCAAGAATCACAATGAACTTAGGTCATGCACGACCAACTTCAGCTCCAGCTCGAATGGGTACTCAAGCGCTAGAGTATGCTCAACTCCAAGATGGAATGCAACAATTCGAAGAACAGAAGCCCGGTCGATTCGAATGACTCGACCCGTGACTTGGGAGTAACATCGATGCGGAAATAAGAAATCCACAAAGACCCCCTTGTAATTTCAGATTCAATACTGGGGGCACCGGCTATGATCTTGAAAATGTGCAGCAATTCTTTGACGGTGATCTGCTCGTCAGTCTGATTCGGCGCCTCTCGAGAGGCGGCACTTCTCGAGATGATATGGATAACAACAATTACAGCCCTCACACGTGGGACGTCAGGAACCCCTGTTATTCCCCCGGACTTTAAATTTTCTCTCTAACGAGAGTTGTTTAGAAGCTCTGATGAATTCAACCCTAAGGTGGACATACTTCTATGATAAGAAGGTGTTAATGTCGAGATAGAAAATCCCAATGCTTTTATGATAAAGGATGGAGCATCATCCGACTCCCGAACTGATAAGGACAAAGGAAAAGCCCTGGAAAACAATGAGAAGAATGTGCAATTCCAAAGTGAATCTATACCACTTATTGAGCCCATGATCTTATTTGTCAAGCACAATTGAACCGAGCATGAGAAAGAGACTCAATAAGACTGTGATAACCATTTCGGACTAGGATAAGGCATAAACAGTGGAGCCCAACTAACTTCATAACGACATTTATTCATTCGCATTCAACAACCTTACTTGACTCTTCAACTGATCTGATGAGAGTGACCGAAGTCGCTGATGCCCAATGAGGCAATCCTCACTATCTGACTAAAGAGAAGAGATGATATCAAAGCAAACGTGGTTCAACCATTTGCATATACAATTCCGATTTTTGCTAAATTGAGAAACAGTACAGAATGATCTGGGTCGGCTAAGATTGCTGAACCTGCAACTCTTACCAGATGCAACGACAGGAAGTATAAAATCTTCAAGATTAAATGCCTTATTGACTCAACTCAACCCCCATCGATACTGGGGGCATAAGTACTGACCTCGCTTATCCTCCGATGGCACTGGGAGCACGAGTGTCGGTTCATAGACTAACTTTGAAGACAATCCTGGCATGAAATGCGATTCAAAACATGTACGTCATGCCTCCGGAGTACAACCTTACTCATCTTTGCCGACCAAGAGAGCTGGCTTGTGGATCGAATGTGAACTTAAAGACTCAAACTACACCAAATGGAAGGTGTGACAAACCTATCTACTACCTTGCGATGGTGACAATCCTATAGGCACTGGTCCACATAATTTTAACAACATCCCTCACCGACTACTTCACATGTGAATATTGGATTAAGAAATGATCCGTAACAATTGTGGATTTCTCGACTACGATCCAGAGTGATCATGGCTTTTGAATTCCTTACTGTCACGATTCAATGCAATTTTAAGATCCTGGATTAATATCAAGATATCAAGATAGTTCGAACTTGAGTACAAATGACAAATTCATATGTTGATTCTGATGTGCTTTATCCCAACAGTCCAGTTGTTAGCTTAGAGCCCAAAGATTCTTACATCGCCCCATGATTTGAGTGGCTACTTCATTTATTGACTCATTTGTAAAAGAAAGTCCAACCCTACCACGCGCTTGGCTTGCATAAAGCGATGATGTTGTTTGGCGACGACCTATGCGTGTAGGATCACGCTCGGGAGCCGACAATTTAGCATGACTTCTGACGGATGAATTAGACCTTTTGATTTGACAAGGTTTAAACAATTTCTTGATCGTCTCGAATACTCCTCTCATAGAACTTAGCCTGATTAGATCCAATGGAAGCAATGCAACAATTGGATAAAGCCTTCTCAAGGATAAACGACCTCCCAGAGAGATTTAGCCCAACATATTCAAAGCACTTCTCATCTTCGATAAGATGTACTTTGGGGGGCAAAATGTTAGCCTGCTTTGTGACCAGGCTACCCAAAGCAAAGATCATGTTAACACACCTCTGGGTAAATGTTGTCTCATATGGAATCTCTGGGTAACATCGCTCTCTGGCATTGGAAGCATCGTCAGAAGACACAAGGCAGTTTGGTCAAAATCACAACATCAGTATAAACTGGACCGAAACCCCTATTAAATGACCTCATTTGGATCTACTTACCTCATATACTTGTAGCCCTTTGAATTAGCTTCAGTTTGAGCTTTGGTTTGGCTCAATCGGCCTTACGATTTGAAAGTTATGCTCGTTTCCGTGAATGGGTGTAATCTAGCATCGAAGACTCAGGCCATCGCATCGGATCGCTCCCATCAGCTCGCCCTCGATCGGATCGCCCCCCTCGGATCGCCCCTCACGCGTCACGATCCGACTCGTCACCACCCTGCTCGCTCCCTTCGACCACGACCCATTCGTGGTGCGTACCATGACCACGATCCAATCCTATTACCACGATCCGACCACCGAACCTGCAGATAAACACACTGTTTTGACCTATTCTTAAGGCTATTCCTGCTCCTACTTTCATGGATCGCCTGCCACGTGTCCTACCACGACCCAGTCCTCCCAGGAGCTTTCCTACAGCTATAAATACACCTTCAGATGGCATTTTCAGGGGACTTTTGGCATCTCAACTTCCATGGCTGCCATGGCCAACACTTCTCCATGAATAACCACCATCTTCCTCAATAAATTCAATGGATTCGGAGAGAATTATTCATTGAATTCAAGTGATTGAAAGACAATATTCATTGTAATTGTAATCTATGAGTGAAATGAGAAAATATGAAGTGGACGTAGGCTTGCTAACGCCGAACCACTATAAAAATTCTGTTGTCTTGCTTTTCTCTTATTTTTTTCAGTTATTTCTTCATATCCTACGCTCTAAATACGATAATTTGGGTGTTAGGACCATTTTTTGGTCTAACATATGTAAATGCTTAGTTCATAACCATCTTTAAGCTATAAAAAAAAGGTTGAGTTATAGTTGTTTATGTGAAGGATTAGCTATTCAAAAATTATTTATTTAAAGAAAACTTAATTTAAGCATGTAGTAAACATGTTTATTATAACATTGGTTCCATAAATTTTATTTAATACATTGGTTTCAATAATTTTAAAGTAAACAAGTTTAGTACATGGATTTCATTAACTGTAAAGTAAACAAGTTTCATACATTGGTTGCTTTAATTTTAAAGAAAACAAGTTAATACCTTGGTTCTATTATTTTAAGACCATTTGCAACACTACGCCATAGATGACCTATCGCAACGAAAACCCATGGTGTTGCTAGCTACAATGTTGCCATTGCTATGATGTTTTTTGTCTATTGCAACGCACGTTTCAATGTGTTACCATAGATATCAACATGTGTTGCAGTAGCCACGTGAATAAAATTAGTAATCCGCGTCAACAATATCCAACGGTCCAGATTAGTGATCCACATCAATCTAATTTCCTTCACCACAGCAGCGATCTTTTACCCAAATTTTCATTTTCCCACTGTAAAATAATTCGCGTTGTCTTCACTTGAGAAAATTGACCGAACTATCTTTCCCTAAATTTTCATTTTACCGCTAAAAAATAATAAAATAATTATCGTTGTTTTCACTTTTCCACTTTCAACCCTAAATCGTTCGAACCCTAAACTAAAATCCCAATTCATATCGCAGGGAATCCCAATTCTTGTTGCCCTTCTTCTTCCCTAAATTCGCCTTCCTCTCAAAAAAAAACCTCTTCTTCCTTCTCCTATCATTTTAGTTATCACTGCAGCAAAATTCGACGAGGCAACCACTAATTACGTTGTTCGCTACCAAATAAAGATCCGATTTTGCATGCAATTGCTTCGCTGTTGATCTACTTTCATTACCCTAAGGTACTGTAAACGAATTTTTTGATCTTAACTTACCTTTTTTCGATGATCCATAGTGTTGTACTTCGTCAGTCTGTACATTCATTTTTTAGGCTAATCTGTTTTAGGCTTAACATGAAGGGATTCCCTAGCCATTTAAGTCTTTTTTTCCTCAAACCTACATCGTTAAATATGTTGTTTCACAAAAGTACTTCTTTGGGTTGTGCCTATCATTCCACCTTGTGAGCACAAGTAGAAATCGTAATTCTTTGGGTGTTAGATTTTGTTGTCCACCATACTGCCTGGTGGAACATTGTCCGGGGAATGGAGGTAGAATGTGACAATGCTTTTGAGCACAAAAGTTCGCCGGATAATGTTCCACTGGGCACTATGGGACAATGCCAAATTCAGAGAGGCACTTTCGCTCCCAAGGCCCTTAATCGTAAGTGTTTGTTTATTTAGCCTTGTTAGATGTCATATAGTACACAGTGCATTTATCATATCCACATTTATGCAATCTTTGTTGGTACTTATAAGAGTACACGTCAGTCACAAATTTGTTTTATGTTGATGTTTTAGGAATGTAATTGATGTTTCAGGACTGCGGATATCACTGAATATTGCATGATGCGGACATCAATTTCAACTTCAAATTCGTCAACAGCGGCTGCGAGAAAGAACTGCCACCACAATATCCCAGCAAAGTTGAGGACTGTAAAGGTGGGGTCGAATGCGGGGAAGAAGTTTTTTGGTTGCTCCATGTGGCCGGTAAGTATAAATTAGGTTTTTTTTTTGTTGCGGATTTTACTCGAGAATTTAATGTATGTGCAGATTGGCGATTGCGGGTATTTTATGTGGCATGACGAAGTGTACGAAATCAACAACAATTCTGAATTGGATGATACTAGTGTTAAATTGATGGAAAAAGAAAAGACTATATTGCAGTTGCTCATGGAAAAGAAGACAATTGAAGAAAAGCTGCATAAGCAAAAGCAAAAGAGGGTAAAAGCCGATGAATTGGTGGCAAATTTGAAGGAAGAGTTGGCCCTAATGCGCATTGACTGTGGAAAACACGAGACAGGAGAAAAATTCTTTGCAAAAGCTTTAGCTATATCTTGGATCATGTTTGGAGTTCTTTTGTGTGTTGTTATGGCAATGTAGAGCAGTGAAGTAACATGAAATAGCATGCATGGGCAGTTTTCAGGTATAATTTTAAGTTTTGCCACATTGTAGATTAGTGATAATTTTTGCCACATTGCAGATTAGTATGCACTTGTATACACATTGTTTAGATCAGTATACACTTGTATACACATTGATCAGTTATGTCACTCAGTTATGTTTTAGATCAGTACACTTGTATCCACATTGTTTAGATCAGTTATGTAACTCACACATTGTTTAGATCAGTACACTTTTATACACATTGTTTAGATCATTATACTATGTTATACTGATGCAAATGGAATTCAGTAATGAAACTCAGTTTGTGCTGAAAGGAAACTCAGTTATACTATGACCATACTTTGTGCTGAAATGCAATTCAGGCATGCATACCTCTAATTTTGTGTTGAAATGCAACTTATGTATGCAGGTGAAGGAGGCAGTGATGAGGATTTTCAAGAACTTTTGTTAATGAAGGTACTAGAGGTACGATGCAGTAGAGGCATTGAACGCATTGAAGGCTTGTGCTATATTTTGAAACTGTTTTAGTTTTATGTAAACATGAATTTAGGACTTGCTGTGTGTTTGTTTTTGAAATGTTTGTAAAATTGAACTTAGTGGCTACGTTCAAACCCAGAATGGACTTGTATGGATTGTATGTCTTACAGTGTAATTTGTCCACATAGCACTGATTCCTGTGAATATATATCGGATTTGTGGCAATTGATTATTCCCGTCTCTAAGTTACGGTCTTAGAGGTTATGTATTAATAGAAATCAGTGACATGTTGTAAATTGACAATGTGACATACTCAAGTTATGAAATGAGCTAGTGATGATAGCATTATGTATATCGTGACTTCGACGAACCTCACACCCCGGATTGATGGTAAACTGGCGGTTAGGTTGTATACATTTTATTGAAACTTGGAAGATTCGGCGGTAGATCTACTTTGTAACTTGCGGGAAAAAAGGGGTATATTCGGTGTCCGTGTCTGGATGTTAACCGGTGATTTACCTGGTGTTTGGTGTCTGAGCCTGGATGAAAACCATGAACCTGTGAGGTTGCACCTAGTTCCGGATTGATCTTTCGTGTTAGGAAACATTATATTGGAACCCAACAACCAATACGAGCCTTTCGTTTTGTTTGTAAACTATGTAAGTGGGCATAGCCACTATGCTTGCTAAGATTAATATATTTATTTGTAAAACGGTTTTCAACATTATGCACTAATAGTATAAAGAGGATTTTCACGTATGAAAGTATGTTTGGTTATCATAAGGCAAAACTCGCCCATTTGGTGTGCGCTTGCATTGTGTGATGTGGGACGAGTTTATGATAGCTTCATTTTCCAAAGGACATTATGAATTTATATGCACGGGCATTCACATGGAGTAAACCCGTTCCGCATTAGCGGCATAGTCCGGTGAATCTCCCAACTTTAAAATTAAATCCTTAAAATAACTGTTTTATGTTCTCACACCAGTCCCATGACTGACCTGGAGTTTGTTGTTCTTTCCTAAACTCTAGGTGCCCACTAATTTTCCACACGGGAAGCTAGAGGTTTAATTTTACAGTTATAGACCCCTTGGAGGAAGAGTTGGAGCGTTTTATGGATTGGAGATTCGAGCTAAAGTTAGAATTTCTGCTATATCTCATCGCTTCTTCTGTTGAGATTATATTTATGTTTCCGCTGCTATATGTATGTAACTCTGATATTCTATGTAATTCTGATGAAACATTGTATCATGATATAAAAAGTTCTGTTGTTTTGTTCAATATATGTTAGTACCCATAACAATCCGCCTTTGTAAACGGTTTAAGTTGGTTTAGTTACCGGCGAAAACCGGGAAGAAAGACGGTATGTTACAGATGGTATCAGAGCTTTGGTTATACAAAGCTAAGGGTACGCCATATGTTGAACAAAAATATAGAACTCATTAGAGTTATAATATCTCATTAGAGATAGGGTTAGGAACGCCCTAGAATGAGATTCTGGAATATTTTCGATAGAGAGAGCGCATTTTGATACCTAAATTACTTTGAAAACTAAGTAAATTATTTTGAATTACAACTTGAAATCAGAATTTTCAAGTATTTTATTCGACGTTGCGATTGGACTATCGGTATATGAAGATTTCAAATATATGCCTGGCCAGTATATGTACGAAGTCTTATATGTACTAGATAGATATATAATCACAATCTAGTCGCTTGGGGATGATTCTGTTGATGACTGCAGCATCATCAGTATTTATTTTCGAGTTTCGAAAGTGGGATGAATATATAATTCTGGTCGGAACGTCGAAAAGTACTTAAAATCATATAGATAAGTATTTTAATAAATAAATCTTAGTAAAATGATTTGATAAATTAATATAGAAATTTAATTTGAAAATGAACTAAAACAAAAATTTAGTAAAAAATGGAATTTTGAAATAAAAAAGAAATGAAATTAAAATAGCTTAAACTACTTTAGAATTTGTAAAATTTGAATATGGTAGGTAATAAGTACTTATTCTAAATTAGCCAGTTGATAAATTTGGAAAACGAGAAAAGGGATATAACCATTTTGAAATGTTAGGTTGCCACTTAAAGCAAAATGGAATTTTGGATGACGCCAAAGCAAGCAAAAAGAACACTAGCTCGAAAGGAAGAAGAAAAGATAGAAAAACTTAGAAAACATAAAGATATCTAGTGTTATAGATCCTTTAAAAATGGCCATGTTGCAGCTTTCTGCCCGAATAAATTTAAGAAGAAGAGGAAAGTCATTCGAAGGGATATACGTTGTTTCAAGTGTAAGAGAATTGGACATTTCATGAATAAATGCCCTAAGAGAAAGAAAGGAATCAAGAACCCTGCAACGAAAAGGAGATGTCATCGGTGCAGACTGGAAGGACATGAAGTTAGGGATTGTCTAGTGGAGAAGGGAGTAAGGCCATTGAGAGGAACTACGTCTTCGCAAAAAGTAGCGCAAGAAGGAAAATCAATCTATCCCTAGGATTAACTGTCAGAATAGTACAAGACCAAGAAATGCATGTATTAAGATTAAGAAATCAATGTAGAATGAGTTGTGACGGAATGTACGAATACTTATGTTAATCAAATTGGTTGTTAATTCTCCAAAAAAATTATTCGTCAGAGTGAAAGTAGAAGTGGAGGCCCTAATTTCAAAAGTGAAACACACACACACACTAAATTAGAATAACGCAACAAAAGCGTGATGGTGGTTTGGAATGAATGTTTCAAAGGTCCTCGCTTGATGTACTAGAGAAAAAAAAACCTTATGTTAAACCTTTGAATTTTATAAAACCTATTTTACCACAATGACATATTACAAAGTAATTTTATCAATTAAACTGTTTTACTTAAGTTATTTTTATAACTAATTCCTTATTTAAATTTGATGCACTGATTTGAGTTTTTTTGATATAAGAAATTTTACCAATTTAGTGTATGGTAATTTTGTGTTTATTCTATTAAGAACCTTTGAAAAAGTTAAGCCTATTAGGAATTGTAAAGTATTGTGATAAGCTTTGTAAATATGTGATCTTAATAAATTTTATAAATAAGATTTATTTTAAGCAAATTTTTACAACTCTCCTTTTCGAGGACGAAAAGCTTTAAGTGGGGGAGGCTGTAACGACCTAGAAATTTTGACATTTAAAATATACATTAAATTTAGATTAAACGAAAATTAAATTTTAATATTTGAAATTTTGTATATGTTGGATGATATTTAAGAAACCACAAACGTGATTTACATCACTAAATATTTTGGATATTGTGCGTTAAAAACTCCTTGTTGTTTGAAAATGAACATTATGGGAAGAATTGCACATTATTAATTCATTTTGCAATTTAAGAAATGAATTTAATGTTTATCATGAAATGTGATAAAGAATAATATGCATGGTTATATTTTAAATCTAGATTTGAAACTTTGTCTTAAACGCAACATTCACCTTTAAAATATATTGGTGTTCGTAATTGTAAGTTAAGAACGTTTTGTCAAGTTTGAACCGCAATAATGGAAATAAAATTAACTTGAAATTTTATTTTGTTAAGAAGTTATTTTGGTCTTGTAATTTGGTAAGGAAAAATATAGGCTGGAGATTCAACTTAGAGTTTGCACTGTCATTTAATGTAGTGTTCACACTAAAAATAAATGTGCATTATGAATAAGATGTCAATATAAACATTGTCAAAATTTATGATATTAATAAATAATGAGCCATTTGGAACAATTAAGACTTGACATTTGAACCCAAGTCAAATTGAAATAAATTCCATTTGAGAAATGATTTATTTTGGGAAAAGGAATTTATTTGGAAACAGGCAATTAACTTTGAGGCATAATTTTCAATTGAGTAGAGAACTTTGTCGCCAAATAAAATACCAGACAATTAATGCAATGAAAACATTCAAACTTTATATGCATACATTAAGAAAGAGAAATCCCGAAATTAAGTAATCACTAGGATTGAGTTTATTAATTATGGTATGGTTACTACCAAAAATAAATAAATAAAGAAACTTTGAAAAATCATGTGTAATCAAACCGGAAAGCTTAACCATATTTGTATAAGAATGTGCATTGAATGGATAGGAGTAAAATGTGAAATAAATGCAAATTTAATTAAAGAAACGAATTATTTTGAGTGAAGAATTTTGTATAAATAGAATAACACTAAAATAAATTCATTTCAAATCAAAGCATTGAGTAAATAGTGTAGAGAAAAAGTGATTAAATTAACTTTAACTTATAAAGTTGAAAATTTTAAGAGTGATAAATTTTGTTTTAACCATTAAGTTTAAATTTATTACTGTATGGATTGTAATACAGTTAATGTGATGAAGGCAAGCAGAGAATTTTGGAATATAAACGGTGTAATTAAACTAAAAATATATTAATATAATCAATACATAATAAAGGAAACAAATAAATTAGCGACCAATTGAATTTAAATTTCGGTCGGTAACGGTTGAGTCTACAACGCTCAGTCAATAACAAAAACAGTATTCATGCATTAGCCTAATACAACATTCATAGGAAACAAATTAAAATATCCTCCTTTTAAGGAGATATGGTAGACAACAAATATCTGATTAAATCTGTCCAAATCTTACCATATTCATAAAGATTTTATAAATAGTGGCCAAAGATTTAGCACTGTTCATGTACAGAGGAAGCTACGCTGTACACAAATTAAATAATTTTGAATGGCAGAAATAAAAGGAGCTCTTCATCATCACGGAGTACCACACTCCTCCCCTTATCTCGTTTCTTCCTCACACGCACCCAGTTCTTCTCCTATCTTTTCTCTTCATCTGATAATTCCATCCATTCAAATCTCTTTCTCTTTCCTCTTCCAGAACAAGTTTTGCCACCCTGTTTCCACGTTAACCTGCCACCGCAACTGTGTACCACCACCCAAACCCGCTGCCTCTCCATGCAGTTCAACTGACCGCAGGCACCCATCATAGGCCTCGCTCCTCCTCTCCGCAAACTCGCTATTTTTCCCTTTGGAAGACAACACGCCACAAATCTCCACCACTTTTCTCTAACCACACAAGGCCACACTACCTTTCCCCTCTCAAAACAGTCGCCTTCAGCCAAATCCCACACCAAAATCCCCTCATCACCCTTTTCTCATTCAGTTTGCCACCTTCCTTATGGTGAGAGAATTAACACAAATAGAAGTAGTAAAAAGAACACATATATATACGCGCTAGTCGACAAGAACCGGTGTACGACGTCCGTGGAAGAAGTATGAGACCAAATCAAGGCTTGTCGCAGTAAGGAGTGTTGACGGTGAAGGGTTGGAAAGCGATAAATTGGTGAGAACATTTATTTAAAAATTTATTTCGAAATAGTTAATCATGTCAAGTGCTTAGTTATAATTAGTTATAATTATTTGGTATTGAAATGGCTGCTATTGTTTGTGATGGATGTTTGTAGCTAGATCACACCAAACACAAAGCGTTATTCAATGAGACGCTTGCACACAATTTGATGGTTGTTGAATTTTGATGAATGGACTAGTACTCATATGAATTGATGTTGTTGTATCACACACCATAGTGTGGAGTATATGGGTATTCGATTTAAATCTCCTCCTCATGTGCATAGAAATTTTATTAAATAAATAAATAAACAAAAGTTAACTCTTGAATTTAATAAAATCAAAATCATGAAGAATTAAACTACCTTCCATAAGCATGAAATGATTTTGGCAATATCCTAAAATTGTTTGATTTTGAGTTGTATGTAAATGCTTAGTTCATAACCATCTTTAAGCTATAAAAAAAGGTTGAGTTATAGTTGTTTATGTGAAGGATTAGCTATTCAAAAATTATTTATTTAAAGAAAACTTAATTTAAGCATGTAGTAAACATTTTTATTGATACATTGGTTCCATAAATTTTATTTAATACATTGGTTTCAATAATTTTAAAGTAAACAAGTTTAGTACATGGATTTCATTAACTGTAAAGTAAACAAGTTTCATACATTGGTTGCTTTAATTTTTAAAGAAAACAAGTTAATACCTTGGTTCTATTATTTTAAGACCATTTGCAAGTTTAGACGATTTAACAAGTTGGGTAGCATTACATTTAGTTTCCAAGGAAATTGGATTAATTGTTTAATGAAACTATGTGAACTTTAATATGATTTTAAAGAAGATTTAACAATTTATGTTTAAACCATTATCGAATATATCCATACAAATGACATTTCTTCCAATAATAATATTTATACCAGAACGTTCTAGGGTGACAGAGAGGACAATGTCTAAGGCTTGGGTTTGGAAAATATAGTTTCCTGCTCTCCCTGGCTATCCCTAACTGATCCGACGAACGGGGTGGTCAATTTAAAATCGGATTTGAAATATAATTCAACCCAATTGAGTTTTGAAATTTTTATGAATCATATTTCAATGATCTGAACTTTGGAAAGAATTTGAACCTATGTGGGATAAATGTCTATGCTATACACTTTTGCATTTCCTTAATATAATTTAGTTGAAATTTATGAACCCAAGAATTCAAACTATAAAGGATTTGAAATATTTTGAAAGATTTTGGTGGGTTTAATAAATCCAAATTTAGAATTGGAAAGGGAAAAATGAGTAAAGAAATCTTGGGTATGGGATGTATAAAGGGGAAATTAAGATGGTAATGAGATTTAAAGAACTTGAGATAATCCAACTTTATCATAAGCAACTTGATAAACATTAGGAAGGAGATTTGGATTGAAACCTGTAAAGTCCATAGCTTGTTTTAAAATATGCTTATTACTTGGAAAGACCAGGATCAGACTTAAGTCTGAAAATCATTCCAAGTTGTAATACGACGTTATCGAAGACTTGGAAGTGAAAAATGAAGACCGGGAATCTTTGGATTATTCGGATAGATTGACATTTGTGTCTCGAATCAGGCCATACACCTGAAACGAGGTTATAAGTGGCATGAGGTCTGAATATATTCAAGGATTTTCGGATTTTGTTCCGTTCAGACCCAGAATGGACTTGTATGGATTGTGTGTCTGACAGTGTAATTTGTCCACGTAGCACTGATTCCTGTGAATATATATCGGATTTGTGGCAATTGATTATTCCCGTCTCTAAGTTACGGTCTTAGAGGTTATGTATTAATAGAAATCAGTGACATGTTGTAAATTGACAATGTGACATACTCAAGTAATGAAATGAGCTAGTGATGATAACATTATGTATATCGTGACTTCGACGAACCTCACACCCCGGATTGATGGTAAACTGGCGGTTAGGTTGCATACATTTTATTGACTTGGAAGCTTCAGCGGTAGATTTACTTTGTAACTTGCGGGAAAAAATGGGTATATTCGGTGTCCGTGTCTGGATGTTAACCGGTGTTTACCTAGTGTTTGGTGTCCGAGCCTGGATGAAAACCATAAACCGTGAGGTTGCACCTAGTTCCGGATTGATCTTTCGTGTTAGGAACCATTATATTGGAACCCAACACCCAATACGAGCCTTTCGTTTTTTTGTAAACTATGTAAGTGGGCATAGCCACTATGCTTGCTAAGATTAATATATTTATTTGTAAAACGGTTTTCAACATTATGCACTAATAGTATAAAGAGGATTTTCACGTATGAAAGCATGTTTGGTTATCATAAGGCAAAACTCGCCCATTTGGTGTGCGCTTGCATTGTGTGATGTGGGACGAGTTTATGATAGCTTCATTTTCCAAAGGACATTACGAATTTATATGCACGGGCATTCACATGGAGTAAACCCGTTCCGCATTAGCGGCGTAGTCCGGTGAATCTCCCAACTTTAAAATTAAATCCTTGAAATAACTGTTTTATGTTCTCACACCAGTCCCATGACTGACCTGGAGTTTATTGTTCTTTCCTAAACTCTGGATGCCCACTCATTTTCCACACGGGCAGCTAGAGGTTTAGTTTTACAGTTATAGACCCCTTGGAGCAAGAGTTGGAGCGTTTTCTGGATTGGAGATTCGAGCTAAAGTTAGAGTTTCCGCTATATCACATCGCTTCTTCCGTTGAGAGTATATTTATGTTTCCGCTGCTATATGTATGTAACTCTGATATTCTATGTAACTCTGATGAAACATTGTATCATGATATAAAAAGTTCTGTTGTTTTGTTCAATATATGTTAGTACCCATAACAATCCTCCTTTGTAAACGGTTTAAGTTGGTTTAATTACCGGCGAAAACCGGGAAGAAAGACGGTATGTTACATGCTGCGATTTGGGGGAAGAAGTCGGTGGTGGTTTGGATGTTGAACTGGAAGGAGTTGACCTCGAGAGAAGTGGTTGTGGGTTCGTATGTCTACAGGGATTGAGACATTAGGAAGGGATGAAGGTGGATTCTATGCATGATTGAGTTCGTTTCCCATACTGGAGTTGCGATTTTGGATTTTGGTTAGATCGTGATTAGCTTGGGCTAATCAAAGTATTAAGGTAGTTGTTTATTTTAATTACTGCAAATAGACTAATCAGATTTAAAATATCAATATTTTAAGTGACATCTTTATTTTCTTAAGTAATATTAGTAAATATAACGTCAACCTTAATATCTCTATGTTAGTCAATAATCAAAATGGTTCACAATGGACCGGGATGATAAAAGGGGAATGAACATCCTGTGTACTCGAATTGGATAAAAAAGAAGGCTAAAGTAAAATTTATTTAATTTAAGTAATTTTTGATGATTAAATTAAACCAAGAAAATTTGTGTAAACTGTTAGGATAGAAAAATTTATTTAGCAAACCATTTGATAAAATAAAAATTAGATGAATAGAAAAAAAAAATCTAAACTTGAAATTGTTAAGCGATTCAAAACTAGGAAGTTTAAAAAGAGAAATATATATATATAAGAAATTTATTTATTTGTTAATTTAATTAAATAAATGTTAATTAGTAAATTTAAATCAAATTATCGTAGATGCGAATTCATTCGAGAAGATTCGTAGCCGGTGATTTGGAAATAAATAGGATATTGGACAACTGCAATTTCCGTGAGTAATTTCTCACTTAGAATTTTATTTAAATTTATTTTATAGTTAAAAATAAATTATTGGTTGTTTGGATGAAACTATTAATTGTTATCCGTTGTGATTATTATATATATTAGTTATATAGGCTTGGTGTTTGTGGCTATTATATATATATTGGTGATTGGATAATTCCCCCAGTACCATTAGCGGATGCCCGCAGCATCATTAGCGGATGACCCTATATGCGCCCCACGCTATGATAGTGGATGACCTCCTATACCGCGATATCTTGCCTCAAAGCAGGATGGGTATTATTTATGTTGGCTAACGAATGTGGATGCAGGAAAACAGGTTGGTGGGATCCAACTGGATTCCTCAAAATTTATTGTAACGACCCGGAAAATCCGAACCAAATTAAAAATTTTATTTTAAATAATTTAGTGGAAAAATGTGGCAGAAATTAAAATTTTCATTTTAAAATAATATTAAAGCCAGTGAAAATAGTCAATTTTCAAACGATCTCTGTTTTCGACGAAACTACTTTTGTTGGAACCGGAATGTCATATTATTGTTAGGTTTCAATTTTTAGAATTTTTCAAGTTAGTATGTGAGCGTGGCGAAAGAAACTGTGTTTTGTTCAATTTAGTTAAATTTAATCAACTGAAAAATAGTCATTTTTCAAATAGTCTCAGAATTCGACGAAATTAGTTTTGTTAGGACCATATCGTCATAACGAAGCCAAAAATATTTTTTCTGGATTTTTCTGAGTCTGTATGTGGCCTCAGTGAATTTATTTATGCGAAAAAATTGAATTAATACAGGATTTAATTATTAAATTTAAATAAAACAGGCTATAGACAGCCGTTTGAGCTGACCGGACCTGTCCCGTTGGATCCGGAACATGGGCTATTGGCTAGGGACACTCTCTGCTCGACTGGAATCGACACGGTTTGGAAGTTATGGGTTTAATCGTAATATTACACTTGAATATTATAAATATAGAAAAAAATAAAAACCTAGATAGTACTATTCATCATCTCCCAGCCGCCATCGAACGAAAATCCATGGCCGAATTTGTTTTCCCTTTCCCCCATTAAAATCTTGCAATTCTCTCATCGAAACCTCCTCCTCCTGTTGGGTTTTTTGTAGAGGACCCTCTCCTCTACCCATCCATACGGTGAACCCCCCTATAATCGCCTGTAGCGCGAGCTACAGGGCCCCAAACTCGACCGAGTTTGACCGCCGCCTAGCCCACAACCCGCCACCGAGCTGCGCCACATCCTCACCACCGACGCTCCACACCAAGGCCGACCACCCCCAACCGCCCGATCCTCAAACCAATCCTTCGATTGCACGAAATCTGGATCTAAAGTTTTGAACAATTGCTGAAACTAACGTGGCCGATGTTTGTGTTGAGGAAGAAGGGTATTTAACCATGTTTAATTTTATTCAAATAATTTAAATGGTTTCTAATCTTATTTAGATGATAATTAATGCATATGACGACGAAATTTTACAATTTCAGAAGCGTTGTGATCGTATTGACAAGATCTACGATTCTGAACAGAAATAGGACGATTCTGGACTGTTGGAATTTTGGACTAAATCGCGAACGAATGTGAGATTTCTTACCTTTAGAATAATTAAATAATTTAATTATTGTTCGTGGTGGTTTGAATCATATAGATCTGCGATGTGATGATATGGTTATATGTTCATATGTTGATGAATGATGCTTTATCTGTTTGTTTATTATTCTATTAACTGAGATCTGTATGTTAATGATAGATCAGTTGTTGAATCACACATTTTGATGTAATCTTCATATAAGTTCTCACCTTTATTTTCTTTTTATTTTGTTCCTTTCTTAAAGTTGAATCTTTTATTTTGATTTACAACATAAAAGAAAGTTGAATCTTTTATATTGATTTACAACATAAAAAAAAGTTGAATCTTTTATTTTGATTTACAACATAAAAGAAAGTTGAATCTTTTATTTTGATTTACAACATAAAAGAAAGTTTGACTCTTTTATTTTGATTTATGAAATAAAAGTAAGTTGAATCTTTTTGATTTATTAAAATAAAAGAAAGCTTAGATCTTTTATTTTGATTTATAAGATAAATGAAGTTTAGATATTTTATTTTGATTCACAAAATAAAATAAAGATGAGACCTTTTAGGTTGATTCATGAAAGTTATACGCTAAATCATATGTTGTTGTTGTATGTGTTGACATGAAACTTGACCCCAAATTATATGTTGCTATCATTTGTGTTGACAAGAGAACTTCACACCAAATGACATATTGATTTCATATATCGTGATATTGAATTGGACATGTTAGTCGAAGAACAAAACTTAAAAAGGAAATTTTACATTTACATTTGTAAAAAAAATAGAACAAAACTTGATAAATTTTATTTACATTTTTCTATGTAAATAAAAGTAGGAATTTAACATTGAAGTTTTATTTACATTTTTCTATGTAAATAAAAGTAGGAATTTAACATTGAAGTTTTATTTACATTTTTCTATGTAAATAAAGTAGAAATTTAACATTGTAGTTTTATTTACATTTTTCTATGTAAATAAAAGTAGGAATTTAACATTGAAGTTTTATTTACATTTTTCTATGTAAATAAAAGTAGTAATTTAACATTTAAGTTTTATTTACATTTATCTATGTAAATAAAAGTACAATGTAGCGTTGAAACCTTATGTACATTTTTCTATGTAAATAAAAGAACAAAATTAACGATGAAACCTTATTTACATTTCATAGGTAGATAAAAAGAACAAAATTAGCGATTGAATTTTATTTACATTCCATATGTAGATAAAAAGAACAAATTTAGTTTTAAGTAAAAATTGTGATCATTAGAAAAAGATCAAATTTTGATCATTAGAAAATGAACAAAATTTGTATCATTAGAAAAAGTACAAAATTTGGATCATTAGAAAAAGTACAAAATTTGATAATTAGAAAAAGAACTAAATTTGTGATGCTATTTTATTTTCATTTATTTGTGTAAATGAAAAGAACGAACACCGTATTTTCATTGTTATATAAATAAGAAATAGTAGAAGTTACATTTATTTTCCTGTAGGGTAAATAAATAAGAAATAGAAAAAGTTATATTTATTTACATGTAGTGTAAATAAATAAGAAATAGAAAAAGGAAACATTTATTTACATATAGAGTAAATAAATAAGAAAAAGGAAAAGTAACATTTATTTACTTTTAGGTAAATAAATAAGGAAAAGGAAAAGGAACTTTGTTTATAATTGGTGTAAATAAATTTGTATAGAAAAAGACCACATTCAATTACATTTTGTGTAAATCAATATAAAAAGGAAGAATAATGTTTTATTCACACTTAGTGTAAATAAAACATAAATTTAGAAAGAGACATTTTATTCAAATATAGTGTTAATAAATTATGACAAAGAAAAGATTTACATATTTTGTTTGTATTTCTAGGTGCAAACAAAACATAGGAAAGAATTATACTTTTTATTTGCAAAGTAGTTGCAAATAAAAACATAAATATAAAGTACAGTATTATTTGTAATATAGCTACGGAGAAAAACATGAATTAGAAAGAGTGAAATTTTATTTACTTTTTAAATGTAAATAAAAACATAGAGGAAAGAAAGGTACATTTTGTTTATATGTTAAATATAAATAAGAGTAGAGAAATATAAAAAAATATTTTTATCGTCATTTTAGATGCGATAAAAATAATGGGTTTTTATAGTTGAATTCACCAAACGATATAAAATTAAAACGAAACGCGCGGGGTTGTTCGCGTATCGGCAATAGTAACTTTAAACGACAATACCGGAAGATCCGACCGTTGAATTTTCCCAAAACCGAAACCGTTAGGATCACTTTGGGAAGAGCTTTCCAATGATATAAAATTTGTCAAAATCCGATGGTTAGATTTCAAGATATGTGTAAATCAAAATATGGTAAAAACAGCGCCAGGGCAACCCACTGACCTGAAGCGTCATTTTATTATTTTGAGCTACTTTTAAATAAATAAAAATACCGATAAATAGTTATAAATAAATATGAAATGATTTAAATGATAATTATGTGACAATTATTTGAAAAGAGGGAGTTTATCTCATTTCAAATAATTGCACGTCGATTAATCAAAGATATAAGAAGGCGATGGTTGAAGACCGGCGATCTTCACATCGAATGGACGACGACTACTGATGCTTTGGACTGACTTGCCCCCAGAGCAGGGTTGAAGCAGTAGTTTTCCGGAGGTATGTGTTGATTTTCCGGGTAAGCGAGAACCTCTCAGGTGTCTCCGATTTCGTTCAAACCCAGAACGGACTTGTAAATGGATGCGTGTCTGACATTGGAATTCATTCCATGTAATTAAATCGATTCGTATTAATATATGTCTGTTTGGTGGTAAAGAATTTATTCTCTGCTTAACACCCTGGTATATAGTAATAGTTATCGATCGCATGGGGTGAATTGTCAATGTGGCACGCCAAGATGCAATGATCGGGCTTTTTTGAAAAGCAGGCCTTGTGGTTGATGATCAAAGCATAGCCTGTTTTTGCATAGCTTTGAGTATAGCATGACTTCGTGAGCCTCACACCCCGATATGAGTCAAAAACGGGATATGGACCGTAGGGAGTGCACACATTTCTTTCTAGCTAAGGGTAGTGTCAGTGCTTAAACTGGCTGACATTTTACTTATGTGGATGATGGATTGAGGTACCTCAGGTTTTATAGGTTGTTAGTGGCCATATCGAGGTCCAAAGGGACTGGGAAAGTGTGTTCAGGAATTGCCAATCCACTGTCGTTAGGTGGGGACCGGCCCTACCGCATCCAAGGGTTCACTGCGGGGGATCCTGAGGCATTTGCTAGAGTGTCTCGAATCAGAGAGGACGATCCCTAGCCTCGATTTCATGATAGAAAACCAATTTCCAATACGACATTACGATCCTGATTGTAAACTTATATACGACGACATAGTAGGATGGGGTACTATGCCGTCTAGGATTGATACATTTATATTGAAGTATTTTAATACTGCTTTGACACTAATAATAATATAAAAATATTATTTTACATGTATTAAGCATGTTTGATCATCATAAGGGAAAACTCTATCCTCCTGTTTGCGTTGCATTGTGTGATAGGACTTGAGTCTTATAATGGTTTCATTTTGCAAAAGTCATTTCGTTGTTTTTGTATAAACTTTATTAAATTATGCACTGGCAATCCAATGGAGTAAACCCGTTCCGCATTAGCGGCGTGGTCCTGTGATTCGCCATATTGATAGTTATTGTAGAATTATTTCTCATACCAGTCCCACGACTAGCTCGATGTTTGTTTCACTTTGCAAACTCGGGTGCCCTCTCTTTACACGGGCAGCCAAGTGACAGGTTCTTAGGGAGACATTTTCTGGATTGAAGACTGCTTGGAAGGAGAAGACGAAGACTCTCTTTTATCTTTATCTTTTGCTTTAGAGACTTTATTCTATATTGTATTTTGATGTACGTCATGGAATTTAGACCTATTTCCTTTGAAACTTATTTCCTTTGATTTAGACTCTTATTTTGGATAAGTTGTATCCTGTAAACTGCGTACTCTGTGGTTCTGTTGATGTGATGTTTATGACTTTTATCTCTCCTCTGCAATAATTATGTGTTATGATATTATCTGAGATCTGTTGTTGTTATAAATATGTTGTATTCCAAATGATTATCCTTACTTTCGCACAACAGAAGTTTGGGGTCATCACAGTTGGTATTAGAGCTTAAGGTTAACCTTAGCTTCGGAATATAAAATATTTAGAACAATTCATCTAGATAGAATCCACATTATTCTAAGGCGAGTAGCTCATTAGAGATAGGACTAGTAATGTCCTAGAATGAGCACAGCAGAATAGCACATATTTATCAGTCATTACATCATTATCTTTTCATCTTGTCCTTACCTTATCTTTTCTTGAAAATTTTCATTTATGTTGGTCTGCTCTTTCCTTGATGGTACAGACTGATTTAAATGGATACCAGAGCAAGAACAGCCCGGGGTGGAGCTCAAGGCGGGGCCAGAGGAGGAGCCCGAGGGGGAGCTAGAGGGCAATCTAGAGACGAGACCCCCATTACTCAGGAATAAACTACTTCAAAGGTCGTAGCACAACCACCTCCGCCCCCACAGCCCTTCGACTTAGAGATAATGTCAAAGAAATTCAGTAATCTAGGAGGTGTACCTTTCACGGGGCGAGAGTTTGCGATTCAGGAAGAGTAATGCCTTAAGGACTGTGAAAAGATCTTAGATGGCTTAGAATTGGAGGATCAGCGAAAGCATTTCCTGAAAGTATGGCAATTAAAGGATGAAGCAGGACATTGGTGGGATACGGTCAAGATCTGCAATGATGTGGCCAATATGTCTTGGGCCAAATTTAAAGAACTTTTCAATGACAAGTATGTTCCTCCACAAGCAAGAGAGCGCCTTCGCGAGCAGTTCGTCAACCTACAGCAAGGGAGTATGTCTATTTCTGAGTATGTGAGGAAGTTTGATGAGCTTTCACGATATGCTCCTGGGTTGATTCAAGATCCAGTAGAGAAGAATAAAAAATTCATCAAGGGCCATTCAAAGATATATTTGAACAGAGTCACTGCTCATATCAAGCTCCCATTCAATGAAGTAGTGGAGATGGCTTGCCGCTACGAGGAGAATGATGTGTCTGGACAGCAGGATAGAGCGAAAAATCAAAGCAACAACCAGAAGGAATAGGCTAACAAGAAACCGGAGGCAAGAAATTCTTCTGTTGCTAAGCCTCAAGGGAAGAAGAGGGACAGGAGCAAGTTGACATGCTTTAACTGCGGCAAGACTGGGCATTTTGAGTCTGAGTGTAAAGCTCCAAAAAGGGTCAAGAGGAACGAATCGGGACCTAGCCAGATTCGTAGCCAGGGTTCTCAAAATCGTGGCCAGAGTTTTCAGGATAAGAGGGATTGCTACAACTTTCATCAGAAGGGTCACATCAAGTCAAACTGCCCACTTCTAAAGAATTCTCAAGTGGCACATGTTTACGAGGGAGCGGTTGCACCAGCTTCTACTGAGGGTCCAGGTAAACCCGATGTCTTAGGAGGTACTCTTAATATTAAAGACATTCCTATTACTATCTTATTTGACACTGGTGTAGCACGAAGTTTTATCTCTAATGATGCAATTAAAAAGTTAAAACTGAAACCAAGAAAACTCAAAAATTTGATTAGAGCTAATAGTCCGATAGGAGGTTCTCTTATTCTCGATCAGTATTGTAGAGTACCCGTTTCTTATTCTCGCTACCAGTTTCCCTTTGACTTGATGGTTATGAGTTTCTCCGGTTATGATGTTATTCTTGGGATAGATTAGCGGATAAAATATGAGGCCAAAGTCAAATGTGCCGAAAGAATTGTCAAAGTTAAAACTAATCTCGGGAATGTATGTATCCCATGCCACGACTCAGCCACTGACAGAAAAGCATTATGGTCTTCTCTAGAAGTCACCCCTACATCTATTGAGGACATCCCTGTCGTCAGAGATTACGCCGATGTATTCAAAGAAATTGAGGGCTTACCTCCGCATAGAGAAATCAACTTCCGAATTGACTTAGCTTCGAATGCAAGGCCTGTCGTACATCCTATTCGGAGAATGTCGCCAAAAGAAAAGGAGGAGCTGAGAAATCAAACCAAGCAGCTTTTGTGGAAGGGTCTGATCAGGCCTTGTTTCTCAGAATGGGGCGCAACATTGGTGTTTGTCCCAAAGTCAGACGGTTCCCTCAGGCTATGTATGGACTACCGTGACCTTAACAAACAAACACTGAAAAATAAATACCCACTGCCATGTATTGATGATCTATTAGACCGCTTGCATGGAGCACAAGTATTTTCTAGGATGGACCTAGCTACAGGCTTTCATCAACTTCGCATCGCAGAGGAGTGTGTGCCTTTAACTGCTTTCAGAGGACCGGATATATTTTATGAATGGCTAGTAATGCCCTTCGGTCTATGTAATGCTCCAGCATACTTTGTTGATCTAATGAATAGAGTGTTCAGATATGTTTTAAATAAATTTGTGCTTGTGTTCATCGATGACATCCTCATCTTTTCTAAATCCACTGCTGAGCACGAACAGCATCTGAGGGAAGTCTTGGAGATTTCGCGAAGAAATGTGCTGAAAGCCAAATTCTCCAAATGCATATTCTGGCAAGAAGAGGTGAAATTCCTCGGCCATGTTGTATCAAAAGAAGGCATCTCAGTAGATCCAGGAATGATCTTAGCCATCCAAGAGTGGAAGCAGCCTAGAACTCCCATTGAGGTCAGGAGTTTCTTAGGACTGACTAGCTATTATCGGAAATTTGTCAAAGATTTTTCGAAGGTAGCTTGTCCATTGACAAACCTGACCAAGAAGCATACGAAATTCAATTGGACACCCGAATGCGTGATAGCTTTCCAAGATCTAAAAAGGAGGTTGGCCAGTGCTTCTCTATTAACCATTATAGATGACAATCAGGATTTGAAGGTCTGGACCGACGCTTCTAAACAAGGTTGTTTCTTTTATTAATCAATGTGTCAGAGATAACATTTTCTTTTAAAATGTCAAATCTCATTTTAACATATTATCCCTCATTTGTTTAAAGCATTGGTGCGGTGCTGATGCAAAGAGGCAAAGTAGTTGCATATGCTAGCCGCCAGCTGAAACCGCATGAGAAGAATCACGCCATGCATGATCTTGAGCTAATGGCTATTGTGTTTGCTCTTAAAATATGGAGGCACTATCTCTTGGGTGAGAAGTTCGAAATATATACGGATCACAAATCCTTGAAGCATCTATTTACCCAAAGAGATTTGAATATGAGGCAGCAATGCTGGGTTGAATTTCTTGCAGCCTATGACCTGGATATCCTATATACTCCAGGGAAAGCCAACATTGTAACCGATGCGCTCATTAGAAAGAATGCAGATAGCAACAATCTCATCCTCGCCAGTCCCATTATCACTCCTATTTTGATTGATAAAATTTCTGCTCTTCAGAAGAATGATAAATTTATCCAGAAGCTTTGCGAGCGAGTTCGAAAGGGCGAAGCCTCAAGCTTCCAAATTGACAGTAATGGGACCCTTAGATTGCAAGGGCGAATTTGTGTGCCAGACATTGTTGAGCTAAAAAGAGAAGTTATGGATGCGTGCCACAAATCTAAAATCAGCGTCCATCCAGGTGTAAGCAAGATGTACCATGATCTTAAGCGCACCTTTTGGTGGAAAGCGATGAAGAGAGATATTTCTATTTACGTTGCTAGATGTCCCACTTGACAGCAAGTTAAAAGTGATCAATAGAAGTTGGCCGGTTTGTTGCAACCGCTGGGAGTTCCAGGTTGGAAGTTGGAGTAAATTTCTATGGACTTTATAGATGGCTTGGCACGAAGCAGAAAAGGGAATCATAGCATATGGGTGATTGTGGATCCCTTAACAAAGTCTTCCCATTTCATCCCTGTCAGGTCCAATAGAACAGCTCGAAGTTTGGCACAGCTTTATTTTAAAGAGATAGCCAGACTGCATAGGGTTCCCAAAAGCAATGTTAGTGATCAGGATCCTATATTTACTAGCAAATTCTGGGAAGCTTTCCAAGAAGAGCTTGGGTCCAACTTGAATCTGAGCACTGCCTATCACCCTCAGACAGATGGCCAGACCGAGAGGGTGAACCGTATTTTAGAAGAATTGTTGCGAGCTTGCATTCTTGATTATGGCGGTTCATGGGAGGATCACATGCACATGGTGGAATTCTCTTATAATAATAGCTACCAAGCAAGCTTGAAGATGTCACCGTTTGAATTATTGTATGGCAGACCATGCAGATCTCCGGCATGTTGGGTGGAGTCAGGCAATCGACTAGTCTTGGGCCCCGACATGGTTCGTGAAGCATCAGATAAGGTTGACTTGATTAAGAAGCGCCTATTGACTGCTCAGAGCCGACAGAAGAGCTATGCAGACCAGCAAAGAAGAAATTTAGAATTTTCTGTTGGTGATCGAGTATACTTGAAGGTTTCTCCTTTGAGAGGCGTAATTCGTTTTGGGAAGACTGGAAAGTTGGCACCGAGATTCATTGGTCCATTTCCTATTCTCGAAAGGATTGTTACTCTCGCTTATAGAGTGCAGTTGCCTGACTGGTTGCCAGGGGTGCATGAAGTATTTCATGTGTCTCAACTCTGCAAGCATGTGCATGCTCCAGATCTGATTGAGGATGAATTAAATCAATAGGTCCTGGATATTACTCCGAATCTAACAGTGAGAAAAGACCCGATAAAGATCGTTGGCAAAGAAACCAAAATTTTGAGGAACAAGAGGATCAACCTAGCGAAAGTTCAATGGAGAGGGGATCCTAGAGACTGTACATGGGAGACAGAGGATAACATCAAAAAGGCTTTCCCCAAGTGCAGAGTGGACATTTCTGAATAACTCTTGTGTTAAGGTACATTTACAATAATTTACATTTTCCATCTTGTTTCCTAATTTACTTTGTTTCCTTTTTGAGGACGAAAAAACTCTTAAGTGGGGGAGATTGTAACGACCCAGAAAATCCGAACCAATTTAAATTTTTTATTTTAAATAATTTAGTGGAAAAACGTGGTAGAAATTAAAATTTTCATTTTTAAATAATATTAAAGCCAGTGAAAATAGTCAATTTTCAAATGATCTCTGTTTTCGATGAAACCACTTTTGTTGCAACCGGAATGTCATATTATTGTTAGGTTTCAATTTTTAGAATTTTTTACGTTAGTATGTGAGCGTGGCGAAAGAAACTATGTTTTGTTCAATTTAGTTAAATTTAATCGACTGAAAAATAGCCATTTTTTAAACAGTCTCAGAATTCGACGAAATTAGTTTTGTTCGGACCGTATCGTCATTACGAAGCCAAATATATTTTTTCTGGATTTTTCTGAGTCCGTATGTGGCCTCAGTGAATTTATTTATGCGAACAAAAGGATTTAATTATTAAATTTAAATAAAACAGGCCATAGACAGCCGCTTGAGCTGACGGGACCTGTCCCGTTGGATCGGGAGCATGGGCTATTGGCTAGGGACACTCTCTGCTGGACTGGAATCGACACGGTTTGGAAGTTATGGGTTTAATCGTAAAATTACACTTGAATATTATAACTATCGAAAAATTAAACCCTAGATAGTACTATTCATCATCTCCCAGCCGCCACCGTACAAAATCCATGGCCGAATTTGTTCTCTCCTTCCCCCATTAAAATCTTGCAATTCTCTCACCGAAACCTCCTCCTCCTGTTGGGTTTTTTGTAGAGGACCCTCTCCTCCACCCATCCGTATGGTGAACCCCCCATGTAATCGCCTGTAGCGCGAGCTACAGGGCTCCAAACTCGACCGAGTTCGACCGCCGCCTAGCCCACAACCCGCCATCGAGCTGCGCCACATCCTCACCACCGACGCTCTACTCCAAGGTCGACCACCCACAACCGCCCGATCCTCAAACCAGTCCTTCGATTGCACGAAATCTGGATCCAAAGTTTTAAACAATTGCTGAAACTAACGTGGTCGATGTTTGTGTTGAGGAAGAAGGTTATTTAACCTTGTTTAATATTAATTAAATAATTTAAATTGTTTCTAATCTTATTTAGATGATAATTAATGCATATGACGACGAAAATTTACAATTTCAGAAGCGTTGTGATCGTATTGACAAGATCTATGTCTCTGAACTGAAACGGGACAATTCTGGACTATTGGAATTTTGGACTAAATCACGAACGAATGTGAGATTTCTTACCTTTAGAATAATTAAATAATTTAATTATTGTTCGTGGTGGCTTGAATCATATAGATCTGCGATGTGATGATATGGTTATCTGTTCATATGTTGATGAATGTTGCTTTATCCGTTTGTTTATTATTCTATTAACTGAGATATGTATGTTAATGATAGATCAGTTGTTGAATCACACATTTTGATGTAATCTTCATATAAGTTCTCACCTTTATTTTCTTTTTATTTTATTCCTTTCTTAAAGTTGAATCTTTTATTTTGATTTACAACATAAAAGAAAGTTGAATCTTTTATTTTGATTTACGACATAGAAGAAAGTTTGATTATTTTGATTTATTAAATAAAAGTAAGCTGAATCTTTTTGATTTATTAAAATAAAAGAAAGCTTAGATCTTTTATTTTGATTTATAAGATAAATGAAGTTTAGATATTTTATTTTGATTCACAAAATAAAATAAAGATGAGACCTTTTAGGTTGATTCATGAAAGTTATACGCTAAATCATATGTTGTTGTTGTATGTGTTGACATGAAACTTGACTCCAAATTATATGTTGCTATCGTTTGTGTTGATATGAGAACTTCACACCAAATGACATATTGATTTCATATATCGTGATATTGAATTGGACATGTTAGTTGAAGAACAAAACTTAAAAAGGAAATTTTTACATTTACATTTGTAAATAAAATAGAACAAAACTTGATAAATTTTATTTACATTTTTCTATGTAAATAAAAGTAGGAATTTAACATTGAAGTTTTATTTACATTTTTCTATGTAAATAAAAGTAGGAATTTAACATTGAAGTTTTACTTACATTTTGCTATGTAAATAAAAGTAGGAATTTAACAATGAAGTTTTATTTATATTTTTCTATGTAAATAAAAGTAGGAATTTAACAATGAAATTTTATTTATATTTTTCTATGTAAATAAAAGTAGGAATTTAACACTGAAGTTTTATTTACATATTTCTGTGTAAATAAAAGTAGGAATTTAACATTGAAGTTTTATTTACATTTTTCTATGTAAATAAAAGTACAATGTAGCGATGAAATCTTATGTACACTTTTCTATGTAAATAAAAGAACAAAATTAGCGATGAAACCTTATTTGCATTTCATAGGTAGATAAAAAGAACAAAATTATCGATTGAATTTTATTTACATTCCATATGTAGATAAAAAGAACAAATTTAGTTGTAAGTAAAAATTGTGATCATTAGAAAAAGATCAAATTTTGATTATTACAATATGAACAAAATTTGGATTATTAGAAAAAGTACAAAACGTGGATCATTAGAAAAAGTACAAAATTTGATTATTGGAAAAAGAACAAAATTTGTGATGCTATTTTATTTACATTTATTTTTGTAAATGAAAAGAACGAACACCTTATTTTCATTGTTATATAAATAAGAAATAGTAAAAGTTACATTTATTTACTTGTAGGGTAAATAAATAAGAAATAGAAAAAGTTATATTTATTTACATGTAGTGTAAATAAATAAAAAATAGAAAAAGGAAACATTTATTTACATATAGAGTAAATAAATAAGAAAAAGGAAAAGTAACATTTATTTACTTTTAGGTAAATAAATAAGGAAAAGGAACTTTGTTTATAATTGGTGTAAATAAATTTGTATAGAAAAAGATCACATTCAATTACATTTTGTGTAAATCAATATAAAAAGGAAGAAGAATGTTTTATTCACACTAAGTGTAAATAAAACATAAATTCAGAAAGAGACATTTTATTCATATCTAGTGTTAATAAAATATGATAAAGAAAAGATTTACATATTTTTTTGTATTTGTAGGTGCAAACAAAACATAGGAAGGAATTATACTTTTTATTTGCAAATTAGTTGCAAATAAAAACATAAATATAAAGTACAATATTATTTGTAATATAGTTATGGAGAAAAACATGAATTAGAAAGCGTGAAATTTTATTTACTTTTTAAATGTAAGTAAAAACATAGAGGAAAGAAAGGTCCATTTTATTTATATGTTAAATATAAATAAGAGCAGAGAAATATAAAATAATATTTTTATCGTTATTTTAGATGCGATAAAAAGAATGGGTTTTTATAGTTGAATTCACCAAACGATATAAAATTAAAACGAAATGCGCACGGTAGTTCGCGTATCGGCAATCGTAACTTTAAACGACTATACCGAAAGGTCCGACCATTGAATTTTCCCAAAACCGAAACCGTTAGGACCGCTTTGGGAAGAACTTTCCAACGATATAAAATTTGTCAAAATCCGACGGTTAGATTTCAAGATATGTGTAAATCAAAATCTGGTAAAAACAGCGCCAGGGCAGTCCACTGACCCGAAGCGTCGTTTTATTATTTTGAGCTACTTTTAAATAAATAAAAATAGCGATAAATAGTTATAAATAAATATGAAATGATTTAAATGATAATTATGCAACAATTGTTTGAAAAGACCGAGTTTAACTCATTTCAAATAATTGCATGATGATTAATCAAAGATATAAGAAGGCGATGGTTGAAGACCGGCGATCTTCACATCGAATGGACGACGACTACTGATGCTTTGGACTGACTTGCTCCCAGGACGTGGTTAAAGCAGTAGTTGTCCGGACGTATGTGTTGATTTTCCGGGTAAGCGAGAATCTATCAGGTGTTCCAGTTTCGTTAGGACCCAGAATGGACCTGTAAATGGATGCATGTCTGACGTTGGAATTCATTCCATGTAATTAAATCGATTCGTATTAATATATGTCTGTTTGGTGGTAGAGAATTTATTCTCTGCTTAACTCCCTGGTATATAGTAATAGTTATCGATCGCATGGCATGAATTGTCAATGTGGCACGCCAAGATCCAATGATCGAGGCTTAGTTGAAAAGCTGGCCTTGTGGTTGATGATCAAAGCATAGCCTGTTTAGGCATAACTTTGAGTATAGCGTGACTTCGCGAGCCTCACACCCCGGTATGAGTCAAAAACAGGATATGGACCGTAGGGAGTGCACACGTTTCTTTCTAGCTAGGGGTAGTGTCAGTGCTTTAATTGGCTGACATTTTACTTATGTGGATGATGGATTGAGGTACCTCGGGTTTTATAGGTTGTTAGTGGCCATATCGATGTCCAAAGGGACCGGGAAATGTGTGTTCAGGAATTGCCAATCCACTACCGTTAGGTGGGGACCGGCCCTACCGCATCCAAGCGTTCACTGCGGGGGATCCTGAGGCATTTGCTAGAGTGTCTCGAATCGGAGAGGACGATCCCTAGCCTCGATTTCATGATAGAAAACCAATTTCCAATACGACATTACGGTCTTGATTGTAAACTTATATACGGTGACATAGTAGGATGGGGTACTATGCTGTCTAGGATTGATACATTTATATTGATGTATTTTAATACTGCTTTGACACTAATAATAATATAAAAATATTATTTTACACGTATTAAGCATGTTTGATCATCATAAGGGAAAACTCTATCCTCCTGTTTGTGTTGCATTGTGTGATAGGACTTGAGTCTTATGATGGTTTCATTTTGCAAAAGTCATTTCGTTGTTTTTGTATAAACTTTATTAAATTATGCACTGGCAATCCAATGGAGTAAACCCGTTCCGCGTTAGCGGTGTGGTCATGTGATTCGCCATGTTGATAGTTAGTGTAGAATGATTTCTCATGCCAGTCCCACGACTGACTCGATGTTTGTTTCACTTTGCAAACTCGGGTGCCCTCTCTTTACAGGGGTAGCCAAGTGACAGGTTCTTAGGGAGACATTTTCTGGATTGAAGACTGCTTGGAAGGAGAAGACGAAGACTCTCTTTTATCTTTATCTTTTGCTTTCGAGACTTTATTCTATCTTGTATTTTGATGTACGTCATGGAATTTAGACCTATTTTCTTTGAAACTTATTTCCTTTGATTTAGACTCTTATTTTGGCTAAATTGTATCCTGTAAACTGCGTACTCTATGGTTCTGTTGATGTGATGTTTATGACTTTTATCTTTCCTCTGCAATAATTATGTGTTGTGATATTATCTGAGATCTGTTGTTGTTATAAATATGTTGTATTCCAAATGATTATCCTTACTTTCGCACAACGGAAGTTTGGGGTCATCACATTTATTATTGTTTGTTTTCATATATATTATCATATATGATGTGTTATAAAACCTGTGATTGATAATTGAGTGTTCTGGGTGTTTAAAAATATCATTGGGCCTAAATGTTGATTTATAAAAATACCATAAAATGATATTTAGAGATTTAAAAGGGAAATCTGTTTTTCCAAAAAAGAATTCAAATTTTGAATAGACTAGAAATATTTACTTATTTTGTAAAACAAAAACAAGTATTGAATTTATAAACGGTGTTTATAAATTAGATAATGCAGTGAATTTATAAATAGTGTTTATAAATAAAATAGAATAATTTTCATTGGATAATACTGGGAAATGGGATGAATTTATAAATGATGTTTGTAAATGAACATGAAAAATTATCATTTGGATAATTGGTGAATTAAATTCAAATGTGAAATTAAAAATTGAAAATTTGGAAATCGTTTTGAATTGAAAACGATGAAATCTATTCCAATGTTCGAAATATAAATTTAATTGGATAATTAAATTAGATTATGCTGAATTCATAAAATAAATTACATCCAGAAAGGATATTGGAATGATATTAATTAGAAACAAATATTTAGATTAAATATCAAAAATATATTCTATGTTATATTTAAATAAGGTAAAATAAATAGAATATTCCAAAATAAGCTTTTAGTTTTTAAAATAGATTTCGAAATGGAACTTGTTTGAATATATAAAACAAGTAATTTATAAACGATGTTTATAAATGGGGAAAATTAATTATAAAGAAATGATTTTTAAGTTTAAATTCAATTATGGATTTAAAAATAGAAATTGAAATCATTTCAAAAAGGAAAAGCAGTTTTTATTATGGAAATCAGAGTATAAAAGGAATTGGATTTCAAATGGAATTTGAAATGAAAAACTTGTTTTAATATATGAAACAAGGATGTTGAATTTATGAATAGTGTTATAAATTTAGTGAAATAAATAATCATTTGGTAATTTAGGAATTTAAATTCAAATATGAATTTAACAGTGAATTGAAAATCATTTTGAAAAAGGAACGATGAGTTTATTTCTAGAATTCGGAATATAAATTGAGATGAGATAAATCAGGAGGATTTATAATTTGAAATTTGATTATATCGAGTTTTATAAAAAAATTATTTATAAAGGATTTAGATTTAATATAGAAGATTGAATTATAAATAAATTTATAATTGAGATATGAAACAATTGGCGATCTGGGATAATCAGAATTATTAAGCTAAATTGGGAAAATTAGTTTAATATATATATTAAAATATCTTAGAATGAAGTTAGACTTTATATATAAATGAAGTTTAAAACGTTTATATATCAAATATAATTAAAATGAACTTGCCACAACATGGTAGTTCGTAAAATGGCGTTTCGAACTTCAATTGAGTATATAGAACTCAATTTAAGTCGGAATTCTTTGAAACAAGAATCGTCGGAACCGATTTGATAATAGTTTTCTAATGGGAGATAAAAACCTGGAATTCGTCGTACATATTTTGAGTTATGTCAAAATCAAATTTTCAGAAAAACAACGCCATAACCATTATAAAACCATAATAGTTTATTTGAATAAATAAAAGGACTTTAATTAAATAAAATCTGAATTTCCATTAGAAAAATCTAGACTTGACTTTTAAAATAAATGTAAAGGCCCGAAAATCCCCACCCTTTGAATCGACCATAAACCACACGATCGGACCCAAAAGTTGGAAATCTTCGAATACTTTAACTTTGGGAATACAACACATCAGAACAACAGCATAAGACTTTTATAAAACATTATAATAATGTTACATCAGAGTACAAAATATCAGAGTACATTGAATAAAATACAGCGGAAGATAAATTACAATAAATTTAATACATTGCAACGGAAGACTATAAATGCTCTGGACACAGCTTTAAGCTTCAATCCAGAATCCAGCTCAAGAGATAAATATCTGCAAAACAAGCTACTCGACTGCCCATGTGGAAAATATGGGCACCCGAGTTTGCCAATGAAACAAACTCCAGGCCAGTCATGGGACTGGTATGAGAAATCTACTTAACCTATTTAATAATAAGGCTAATCATAGGACCACGCCACTAACGCGAAACGGGTTTACTCCATTGGATTGCCAGTGCATAAATTAAATAAATTGTTACACAACACAATGCTTTTTAGAAAAATGAAACCATTATAAGACTCAAGTCCCATCACACAATGCAACGCAAACCGGAGGATAGAATTTTACCTTACAATGGTCAAAAATGCTCGATACGATAAAAAGGGATTTGATATTGTTATTAGTGTATATATGTTTCAAAAGCAATTTCAATCATAATGTATCAATCATTGACGGCATATTACCCCATCCTACTATGTCGCCGTACTAGTTATACAATCAAAACCGCATGGTGTCGTATTTGAAATTGGGTTTCCATCATGAGTCGAGACAGGAATCGTCCTCTCCGATTCGAGACACTCTAGCAAATGCCTCAGGATTCCCTGCAGTGAACCCTTGGATCTTCAGGGCCGGTCCACAAATAACGTTAGTGGATTGGCAATTCCTGAACACATGCTTCCAGGTTCTCTTGAACCTCTAATATAGCCACTAACAACCTATAAAACCCGAGGTACCTCATAATCCATCATCCACATAAATAAAAATGTCAGGACTGGTAAGTCACTGACACCACTTCTTAGCTAGAAAGAAACTTATGCACTCCCTGCAGTCCTAATCCCGTTTTGGACTCATACCGGGGTGTGAGGTTCGCGAAGTCACGCTATACACAAAGCTACACCTGAACAGGCTATGCTTCGATCATCAACCACAAGGCCTGCTTTTCAACAAAAGCCATGATCATTTGCATCTTGGCGTGCCACATTGACAATCCATGCTATACGATCAATAACTACCAATATATACCCTCTGAGGGTGTTAAGCAAGAGAATAAATTCTCCGCCACCAAACGGATATACATTAGATAGAAATCAATTTAGTTACATAGAATGAAATCCAATGTCAGACACACATCCATTTACAAGTCCGTTATGGGTCTGAACGAAACCGGAGACACCTTATTCCTCGTCCCGTATGTCCAATACGGAATTGAGGTGCCCGCATATCCAGACAATCAACAAGTACGTCCAGACAAACTTCCACTATTAACCCTTTACTGGGAGTCACCCAATGTCGGGCATCAGTTGTCGTCCATTCGATGTGAAGATCGCCGGTCTTTAACCACCGTCTTCAATATCTTCAACTTAAATCGTCGTATAATCATTTGAAATGAGATTGAACTCAGAATTTTCAAATGATTTTCACATATATATAATTTAAAACCATTTCATATGGTCCATATTATTTTATAACGATTTATCGCTATTTTTATTTATATAAAACTAGCTCGAATTAATTTAACGACGCTTCAGGTCACTATGCAGCCCTGGCGTTTTTTTTAATCAAATTTTGATATACACATATCTCAAAATCTAACCGTTGGATTTTGACAAAATTTATATCGCTGGAAAGATCTTCCCAAAGCGGTCCTAATGGTTTCAGTTTTGGGAAAATCCGACGGTCGGAGCTTCCGTATAATCGTTTAAAGTTACAATTTTGAAACGCGAACTACCATGCGCAATTCGTTTAATTTTAATTTGAATATATAATTCGCACGATGACTTCAAAACCAATAGTTGATCAACTAATTCATTTCCACTATGCATTGTTCTAGCGAATCATTCATTCAATAAAAATGTAATTTTTATTGATTAACTAATTTATTTCAACTATGCATATTTCTAGCGAATCATACGTTCAATAAAAATGTAATTTTTATTGATTAACAAATTTCTTTCAACTATGAAATTTTTTCATCATTTCTATATACAATAAAAATGTAAAATTTTATTGTTAAACTTTTCTATTTCAAAACAATGAATATTTTTCACCATTTTTTTTATACACGATAAAAATGTAAAATTTTATTGTAAAACTTTTCTATTTCAACCAGTGATCATTTTACATGAAACATACTTTAAATTAAAAATGTAAATTTTAATGTTTCCACATTATTATCCAACTACGAATACTTTACCTAATTCCTTCTTTACATTAAAAATATGAATTTTAATGTTTCAACCATTTTATCTACACAATGAATATTTACATATATTTTATCTTTACATTAAAAATGTAAATTTTAATGTTTCAAACATTTTATCTTTACATATAAATTCAAATATATGCATTGTACATAAAATGATATTTTATACTTTGGATGAAAATTCTAGTTTATTTTGGTTTAATCCTTTTTAAATGACTAAAAATGTATATTTTGTATAAATCCTTTTCAAATGACCAAAACTGTATATTTTGGTGTAATCCTATTAATGACCAAAAATGTATTTCTTTTTAAAATGACAAAAATGAATAATTTTAGTCTCATTATATTTAAAAGATAAAGATGAATGTTTTTATTTCATTCTTTTACTTTTGACAAAAATGAATGTTTTTGTCATCCTTTTACATTTGACAAAAATGAATGTTTTTCCTTCATACTTTTACAATGACAAAAATGAATGCATTTTTGTCGTTCTTTTACATTTGACAAAACGAATGTTTTTGTTTCATTCTTTTACAATGACAAAAATGAATATATTTTTGTCTTTCTTTTACATTTGACAAAATGAATGTTTTTGTTTCATTCTTTTACAATGACAAAAATGAATATATTTTTGTTGTTCTTTTACATTTGACAAAATGAATGTTTTTGCCATTCCTTGACATTTGACAAAAATGTATATTTTGTTTAATCCTTTTTCATTGATTAAAAATGTAATCTTTCTTCTTAGTGAACAAAAATGTATATTTTTGTTTAATTCTTTTAAATGATTAGCATAAATATTAATTTCAAAAATCTAATAAACAAATGATAATTTCATTTTGTATAATGATCATTTTTATTATACAACAAAAAGGTGAATTTTTATGTTAACATATTTTCATTTCAATGAATCATATTTAATGATTCATTTACATTAAAAGGTGAATTTTTATGTAAATACGTTTTCAAACCATGAATCATATTTAATGATTCATTTACATTAAAAAGTGAATTTTAATGTAAATACACTTTCAAACCATGAATCATATTTAATGATTAATTAAAAAGTGAATTTTAATGTAAATACACATTCAAAACATAAATCATATTTAATGATTCATTTACATTAAAAAGTGAATTTTAATGTAAATACACTTTCAAACCATGAATCATATTTAATAATTCATTTAAATTAAAAAGTGAATTTTAATGTAAATAAATTTGCATAAAATGAATTATATTCAATGATTCATTAACATTAAAAAGTGATATTTTTATTTAACATGACATTCTAAATCAAATGGCTTTTTTTTATGTCACATGATATTTCTAAATAAATGACAATTTTATATATATTAACTTAACATGATTCTAATCTAATAAAATGACAATTTTATATACTTTAACATAACATGACATATTTTTATTAACATATGTTTTCTGACACAAAAATAACATATTCTTATTTTGTCTATTCTTATTCAACACAAATGATGTTTTCATATGGAAATTTTTTATTGAACACAAAAACGATGTTCTTATATGAAAATTCTAATTTCAATATAAATGATCGTTTTAATATGGCAATTCTTATGTCAACAAAAATGATATGATTTATTTTGTCAATTCTTATTTAATATAAATGATATGATTTATTTCAATACATTTTTCTTATGTACTCTAGTGACAAATGAAAGAATATTTTATTTATTTACCATTTCCTATGTGTTCTAATATCATATGAAAGAATATTTTAAGTGTTCACATTTTTCTATGTATTCTAACATCATATAGAAGAATATTTTATATGTAAATATTTTTCTATGTATTCTAACATCATATAAAAGAATATTTTGTATGTAAACATTTTCTATGTATTCTAATATCATATAAAAGAATATTTTATATGTAAACATTTTCTATGTATTCTTAGCAAATTAAAATGATAATTTTATTGTTAACCATTAGTATTCAACATAACAAATAAATAAGGATAATTTATTTGTTACAAATTTCTAGTCTAACTTAACAAATAAAAATGATAATTCTATTTGTTAACAAATTTCTAATTAACAAAAATGATATATTTGTTTTCAATTATCTTCCCTTAACAAACATGAGATATTTGTTTTCAACAAAACAAACATGATATATTTGTTTTCAACTAAACAAACATGATATATTTGTCTATAACAATTTCATAATAACAAAAGGACATATTTCGATTCTAACAAAATAACAAAGTGATATGTTCATATTTCGATTCTAACATAATATCAAAGTGATATGTTCATATTTCAATTCTAACATAACATCATGATTTGGTTTAACACAATTGTTAATTAGCAAAACTAATAACACAACAATCATCGATCAAATCACATATGAAAATTTCACAGAATATTATAGCGTATTATTTAACGACATCAGTTCTAGATACGTTTCATAATTAAGTAATTTTAATTATATAAAAAGAAAAAGAAATAGAATTTCTCACATTGATTTGGTAGAATTTTCAAAGTATTCCGTTTTAGATCTGGTCTGTTCCGTCGCATAGATTTCGTTTTTCTGATTCCAACGCAATTCGGTTTGCTGAATTCTGAAGCCGTATGTAAAAGTTATTGTTATTTAAACATTTAAATACATTATTGAATAAATTGAATAAATTAATTAAGTTAATAAACCTAATTAGCCACCTAATCTCGTCGTTAAGGGCCTAATCCCTTGTCTTCTTCTTCGACGGATTGAACCCAACTTCGACACCAACACCCTGTCGCACGCAATCCAAGGGGACGGAATTCGATCCAGGCACACCACACTGAAGCCCGAGGCAACCTCTTCCTTCTCCTCTCACGGTGGCGCTGCTGAACTCCCCAGTCACCCCTAAATCCGCCTCTAACGGCAGTTGTTTTCACACCAAATTCGAGCAATACATGAGACGGGATACCATCAAACTTAGATCCATTTAACGAGCTCGAAATTATCTTTAATTCATGTTTGATTTCATTGAATAATTCGATCTGTAGAGGGACAATTCGATTGGAGAAAATCGCTCCATTTCAGCCGTTAATGACTGAGTGGCGGCGGATTGATTAGGTTAGGGTTTCTTGGCTTATGTGTATTTATAACATTATATTACTTTAATTCATTAATTTAAGAAAAAGCCCGCTACTTCTAAATACCTTCAAACTCAGCCCAAAGAAAGTTGTCCCTAAGCAAATTCCCACGTTACGGACGCCACGGGCTAGGTCCCATCAGCCCGTTTGATCGTCTCAACCCTCTGTTCTTTAATTTAAAATATTAATCATTTATTTATTAAATTCGATCATACATTTAAATTCACCGGGGCCACAAACGTACTCTGAAAATTACAGAAAAATTAGTTCTAGCTATGTTTTAACGATACAGTCCTAACAAAACTAATTTCGTCAGATTCCAAGACCGTTTGAAAATTAGCCATTTTCTAGTCGATCCTGTTTGACTAAAACTAACAAAACACATTTTCTTTTGCCACGCTCACATATTAATTCTAAAAATTATGAAAATTGAAACCTAGCAATAATTTGACATTCCGGTTCCAGCAAAAGTGGTTTCGTCGAAAATGGAGATCGTTTGCAAAATGGCTATTTTTAAGGGCTATATATTATACTAAAATATATATAAATTCTGCAGCGACTTTTCTAAATTTTAAACTGGACATAACTTTCAATTTTCAAAGTGAAATTTCAGTTTCTTTCATTCGTTAGAAAGATATTGTTAATCAGATTTAAATATTTCTTGTTTCGTCCAATTCTGATTTATAATGAATTCTATATATTAAATTGAAGTTATAAATCAAATTTTCGAACTGCCACGCCATTTCAAACCCCCTTTCTAATTAAATTGAATTTATTCGTTTTAACTTCGATTAAAATAAATTTTTAGTCGTTATTATTAAAAATAAATTATTTAAATATTCATAATCCATTAAAATTTCTAAAATAAAAATTTTAAATTGGTTCAGAATTTGCGGGTTGTTACAATCTCCCCCACTTAAAATCTTTTCGTCCTCGAAAAGGAACGAAGCTAAAAGTTGTTTAATTAACCTATTCAATTTTCATTTTTTATTTTTATTTTAAATATATTTTTATTTTTTATTTTTTTATTTTTTTATTGGTTTATTTTCTAAGATCGGATTATATATATATATATATATAATCACAAATACGTTAATTATAAACTTTTCACTCTGAACTCATTCTAGGGCATTACTAACCCCATTTCTACTGAGTTTTCTCATTCTAGGATACTGCTGATCCTATCTCTGTTGAGTATTCTTATTGGATATTACTAATCCAATCTCTGATGAGTCTTTTGTTCAGTTCTAACGAGTTGTACCCTAAAGATTTGAGCTAACCAGAGCTCTGATACCAACTGTAAAGACCCGAAAATCCCCACCCTTTGAATCGACCATATACCACACAGGTCTGACCCAAAAGTTGGAAATCTTCGAATAATTTAACTTTGGGAATACAACACATCAGAACAAAAATAGAAGACTTTTGTAAAACATTATAATAATGTTACATCAGAGTACAGAATATCATAGTACATTGAATAAAATATAGTGGAAGATAAATTACAATAAATTCATTACATTGCAACGGAAGACTATAAATGCTCTAGACACAGCTTTAATCATCAATCCAGAATCCTGCTTTAGAGATAAATATCTACAAAACAAGCTACTCGACTACCCGTGTGGAAAATATGGGCACCGAGTTTGCCAATGAAACAAAGTACAGGTCAGTCATGGGACTGGTATGAGAAATCTACTTAACCTATTTAATAATAAGGCTAATCACAGGACCACGTCGCTAACGCGGAACGGGATTACTCAATTGGATTGCCATTGCATAAATTAAATAAATCGTTAAACAACGCAATGCATTTTAGAAAAATGAAACCATTATAAGACTCAAATCCCATCACACAATGCAATGCAAACCGGAGGAGAGAGTTTTACCCTATAATGGTCAAAAATGCTTGATACGATAAAAAAGGATTTGATATTATTATTAGTGTATATATGTTTCAAAAACAATTTCAATCATAATGTATCAATCATTGACGGCATATTACCCCATCCTACTATGTCGCCATACTAGTTATACAATCAAAATCGCATGGTGTCGTATTTGAAATTGGTTTTCCATCATGAGTCGAGACAGGATTCGTCCTCTCCGATTCGAGACACTCTAGCAAATGCCTCAGGATTCCCTGCAGTGAACCCTTGGATCTTCAGGGCCGGTCCACAAATAACGTTAGTGGATTGGCAATTCCTGAACACACGCTTCCCAGTTCTTTTGAGCCTCTAGTATGGCCACTGACAACCTATAAAACCCGAGGTACCTCATAGTCCATAATCCACATAAGTAAAAATGTCAGGGCTGGTAAGTCACTGACACCACTTCTTAGCTAGAAAGAAACATGTGCACTTCCTGTAGTCCTAATCCCGTTTTTGACTCATACCGGGGTGTGAGGTTCACGAAGTCATGTTATACACAAAGCTACGCCTGAACAGGCTATGCTTTGATCATTAACTACAAGGCCTGTTCAACAAAAGCCATGATTATTTGCATCTTGGCTGCCACATTGACAATCTACACCATGCAATCAATAACTACCAATATATACCTTCTGAGGGTGTTAAGCAAGAGAATAAATTCTCTGTCACCAAACAGATATACATTAGATAGAAATCAATTTAATTACATGGAATGGAGTCCAATGTCAGACACGCATCCATTTACAGGTCCGTTCTGGGTCTGAACAAAACGGGAGACACCTTATTCCTCGTCCCGTATGTCTAGTACGGAAGTGAGGTCCTCGCATATCCAGACAATCTGAGATGACCCGAACTTCCCCGTGAAGGAAAGCACGGATATAATTGAGGACAAGACAAAATAGAACGCATACGGAAGAACATTTCACTGTTATTACAACAATTCCATCAGATACATGAATATACAGAGTATAAATGAATAAATTACATTCAATAAATATCAGAGATTACAATAAATAACATATAATTACATCGCAGCGGAAAATAATACAAAAGCACAACTAGAAGTAACGCACGGATACAGAGCTTTCCGAGCATCGTTCCAGCTGTAAATCAGGACCCTGTGGATATAAATCTGCAAAACCAAAACTACTAGCTGCCCGTGCGGAAAATAGGGGCACCCAGAGTTTAGGTTAAAACAATAAACTCCAGGTCAGTCATGTGACTGGTGTGAGAACTAGAACAGTTATTAATCTTTATTTTTAAAGTTAGGTAAATCAAGGGACCACGCCGTATAACACGGAACGGGTTTCCTCCAAAGAATACCAGTGCATAAAACAAACAGCGCAATGCTAAATAAAGAAAAATGAAGCTGTTATAAGACCCAGGTCCCATCACACAATGCAACGCAAGCCGGAGGATAGGGTTTTTACCTTATAACAGCCAAAGCATGCTTGATACGTTTAAATCACATTATTTGATACTATTATAAGTGTATAGTGTCAAAACAATTTTCAATCATAAATATCAATCATAGGCGGCATGGGTACCATCTATCATGTCGCCATACTAGTTCTACAATTAAAACCGCAATATCACGTATTGGAAATTGGATTCCATCATGAGTCGAGGCAAGGGGCAAGCTCCTCTCCGCGTTCGAGACACTCTAGCAAATGCGTCGGGACCGCACACAGCAATCCCTGGATCCTCCAAGGCCGGTCCTCTCTTACTTTTGAGGATTGGCAATTCCTGAACACACGTTTCCCGGTCCTTACAGACCTATATCCGAGGCGCCTCGTATCCAACAACCACACAGGTGAAAAGTATATAAATGTCAGGGCTGGTAGGTCACTGACACCACCCTAGCTAGAAAGAAACGTCGTGCACTCCTTGGGTCCGTATCCCGTTTTTGACTCATACCAAGGTGTGAGGCTCGCGAATTCACGTTATACACAAAGCTACGCCACACAGGCCGTGCTTTGATCATCAACCACAAGACTTTGCTTTTCAACAGAAGCCTTGATAAATTGCCACTTACGCGTGCCACATTGACAATTCACTCCATGCGACTGATGTCCATCGATATACAACCTCTGAGCTCGTACGTCTCAGAGAAGGGCGTTAAGCAAGAGAATAAATTCTCCGCCGCCAAACAGATGTATATTTAATAGAGATCAATCAACACAGAATAAAATCCAATGTCAGACACACAATCCATTTACAAGTTCGTTCTGGGTCTGAACGAAACCGGAGGCACTTTCCTCGCATATCCATCCATCTCCAAGTACGTCTGGACGATCACCAACTGATTCCCTCATCCTGGGTGTACAACCCAATCAAGATCATCAGTAATCACCCAAACGATGTGAAGACTTCCGGTCTTCAACCACCGTCTTCATCTTTGACATCTCGTCGAATCGGTTATTCAGAATGGGTATAAACCCGGCCTTTCTGAATAACCCACGTATATGATAAACAAATGTTACACAAACACAACAAATGCCTCATTCCAATTCAGAATATTCTTTTATTCACAAAATCACATTCTTAGGGAAAAGTTCCCATTAATTTTATCCAAGATAAATTCTTCTAAATTTATTCTTTAATCTTCCTTTGGATATCATTTCAAACCATTTTATGGTTTTCCAAACTAGTCGGGATTAGCGAACCACACCGAAGTTATTATTTATTTTATTTCCCAATCCCAACCAATATATCCCATAGAGAAAACTGGTAATACTCCACATCTAACACCACGGTGTTATCGGTAAAATTAATTACCATTTCACGTTCAAATCTAATTAAAGATTTAACTATCGCTTTGGAGCAAAACTGGTGGTACTCCATTCTCGATCACCTTTCAGATTTGATTATTTAAATTATCAATTCACTTTTTAATCTAATTAAAGATTCATTAAAACTCCACTTAGTTTTAATCCTCTTCAAAAATCAATATTCCTCCTTTAACTGGGTTAAAGAACCAATGTCATATAAAACACGATTCACGATAAACCCAAATCACATTTGATATTAAATACAAGGCTCTGAATAGAAAATATATCGGCTTATATTCAATATCAAATTCTGAAACCAACATATATCGTATTGGAAATAACGATATAAAATATATCTTTCAAATTCCCATAACAATATCTGTATAGTCACGAAATCCAACATCGAAATATCCCGAAGATAATTTCGATTCAGCTCCAGTCCAATTCACATATTGGGAATATTGATTATTTTTAAAATCACTTTCAAATTCAATTTATTTATTTCACAAATAAATTGATTTTAATTCTAGTTCAAAACTAGTTCATTTCGATAAAAATCTATTTTTATCTTTTCAAATGTGGAATTCTTCAGCTCAATTTTTCCCAAATCATTTCTTATGATTTTACACAAATTATTAATATTTTTAATAATTTTATCAAGGCCCGTACAGTCGATTTCCCACAACGGCCATCGAACTGCACTTACAGCGACCTTTTTCAAATTTGATTTGGACATAATTCCAAATCCAACCGTTATATTTCAAATTTATAATATTCATTGGAAAGCTCTTTTCGATACGAACCCAACGGTTCCGGTTTTAGGAGAATCCGACGGTCGGATCTCCCGTAATGTCCGTTTGAAATAAATGGTCGAAATTCACGAACTGTCGCGGCGCGGCGCGTTCTATTCAGGCCATTATATTATATATATAATATATATAATATATATTTCGTCGATTTCTATTTAAAACGAATTTTATAAATCGTTTTAAATTCGTTTCTAAAACAATTCAACTTCTACATTCAATTTCAAATCGATTTGATTTCAATTCAACTCGAATTCATTTCCATTTTATTTAATTCGAATTCAAATTCGTTTCAATTCAATTCAAATTCAAATTCGTTTCAATTCAAATTGTTTTCAATTTAATTTCGATTCGAATTCAATTAAATTTCAGTTCGTTTTCAATTCAACTTGAATTTGTTTTATATTCAATTCCATTCGAAGTCCTTTTATATTCAATTCAAATTCGTTTTCTTTTCAATTCGAATTTGCTATAATATTCATTTCAATTTGAATAAAATCGATATAAATATCGTTCACGTCAAAATGGCGCAAATCTAATCAACACGGCTTTATATTTTTCACAACTTCTTTATTCTATTCAACAAATGAATATTTATCCCATTCAACACATGAATCTATATTTCTTTCAACACACGACTAATCTCAACACATGAGTGCTGTCAACACATCACTATTGTTGTTATGTAAAATATTTTATAAAACTATGGTATCTATCGTTTGATTTTCAATTAGACTCCTACTGAGAAGTAGTTCTAATTTTAAATATGATAAAGATGTAAATTTCATTGTATAAAATATTTCACTCAACACCTGGACATCGTCAACACATGACTATTTTTATATTCAACACATGAATTATCTTTTATAATATTCATTATTTTCCCGATTGGAATGAGGCCCAATCAATCACCATATAATGTTAATTATATGGATTTTCATACAACACATGTATATAATAACATTGAAAAATAATCAACCATCAACCAAAGTGCACTACACTGTATAAGCATCAAATATAGATATCTTACGCTTATAACAGCCTGTCAATCAATCGATCGATATATTTAATCAATCAGGATGAGTGAACATCAAATTTCATCCCAACACCCGTGTGGGGTTTCAAACAATCAAACACAGATTTTAGTTGTGCAGTTGGGCGACGTGTAAAATTTATCGACCCAATTGATATCAGTCAAATCAGTGTATATAAACAAATCGGCCGATTTGTTTATAAATATTCATTTATTCGCTTTCACGTTAAAAATTATATTTTTAACGATAATATATTTTATTTTGACACATGAATTTCTATTCAGTTCATTTACACAATAAAAATGATATTTTTATTTTTCTAACATATTTTAGAAAATTTCGGCGGCATAACGGCACGATACTAGAAACGGGACGAGGCCTAGCCTTATCGCCGGTCTAGTGAAGGCCCACGCCATTCACACATCAATCAAATCCATTCATTTCACTAAACAATTCAATTTCAAACCAAATAATCTAACCAACTACACAACCAAACAATTTAACAAACAAGCCATCCATGGTCTGTGGATGACGGGTGTCGGGTGCTACTAAACACCGTCTGCATCCTAGTATAAATATATATATATATATAACTAGAAAAAGAGAATTGAAGAGTGAGAAGTTCTCACCAATAGCTATCCAATCATCTTGACTCTTTTTTTATAGAAATCTTCTTCATTCTCGCCTTTTTATCATCTTCGTTGCCCGTAGCCACTATATATATAAAAATCGAATTTTTACTATGCTATTCAATATATAAAAATCGAATTTTTACTATGCTATTCAATATATAAAAATCGAATTTTTACTATGCTATTCAATATATAAAAATCGAATTTTTACTATGCTATTCAATATATAAAAATCGAATTTTTACTACTATGTTATATAGATAAAAATTATATTTTTATCACGCTATTTTCCATATAAAGATTTCGCCTTTACTAAAATAAAGATTTCGCCTTTTCAAATTTAAAGATTTCATCTTTATAAAAATCTCATTTTTATTTTTCTACACATATAAAGATGATATTTTTAATATTCCTATCATGTAAAAATTATATTTTTAATTCTTTAAAAAAATATAAAAACTATATTTTTACATCTTCTATATAGTAAAGATTATATTTTTAATTCCTTAAAAATATAAAAACTATATTTTTAATATTTTTAAATATAAAAATCATATTTTTACTATTCAACTTCTTATAAGGAAAAATCATATTTTTACTATTCAACTAAAAATCAAATCTTTTCTAATTTAAAAATCAAATATTTTCTAATTATGTATAAATAAAGCCATGATTCTTTTCTGAAATTATCTATATGAAGAACACACATATATATACTTTACATAAATAATCAAATTAAAGTAAATAAAATAAATCAATAAAACTTACAAGAGGAGGTGGTGGGTTTGCTGTGCGTCGCTGGGAGCTCGGTGGAGGAAGGAGGCGGCGCATTCGATTTGGGTAAGGGGGGGCTCGCGTCGGCTCTGGGCTGGGGGGGGGGGGGGCTTCTGTTTGCGGCGGCGCGCCAGGTGCAGGGGAGGAGGAGATGAAGCAGCGGCGGCGGCTCTCCTGGGGAGCGGCGCGCGTCGATCGGAGGAGCGGCAGCTCCTCCGTCTTCCTTCTCTTTTTTTTTTTCTGTAATCGATTTTGAAAATAGAGAGGGGGGCAGCGTATAAAAGGGAAGAAGGGGTTTTTTTTATTATTTTTTTATTTTATATTATTTAATTTCTAAAAGTTGACTTTTACATACGACCTCGAAACGAGGCCCACCGCCTGTCGTCCATAGCGTTTAACCCCCATTCCGAACACAATGGGACATGTATCGTAGGCTGATTCGACTGTTTGAATCAGTTTCCGTTAAATTTACATTTAAATCACTATATTGAATTTTAAACGTACATTTCGAATTACCGGGGTCACATACTAACTCTAAAAATTCCCGAAAAATATTTTCTAGCTTCGTATTGACGATACGGTCCTAACAAAACTAGTTTCGTCGAATTCTGAGACCGTTGGAAAAATGGCCAATTTCCAGTCGATTAAAATCAACTGAAACTGGTCAAACGCATTTTCCTTTACCACGCTCACATATTGATTCGAAAAATTATGAAATTTGGAATCTAGCAATAACTTGACACTGCGGATCCAACAAAAGTGGTTTCGTCGAAATCCGAGGTCATTTGCAAAATGTCCATTTTTAAGGGCCTGAATTCCATAGCGACTATTCAGAATTTTCAACTGGACATATCTTTTGATTCTCGCTATGAAATCTTGATCTTTCGGATTCGTTGGAAAGATATTATCAATTAGATCCTAATGTTTTTGGTTTCACTAAAATCCGGATTGTTTTGCACCCGGTACATTGTAACAACCCGAAAATCTGGGCCAGTTTAAATTTTTTATTTTGGCCATTTTAGCGAATTTTGAATATTTAAAATGGATCATTTTAAATAATATCGACGAGAAATTTATTTTGAATATAATTCGAACGTATATTTTATATACGTCGTCGTTAGAATATAAATATTTATATATAATTATAAAAGGAATTGAAAATGGCGCGGTAGTTCGATAATTCGATTTCAAACTTCAATTGAATGTACCGGGTGCAAAACAATCCGGATTTTAGTGAAACCAAAAATGATAGGATCTAATTGATAATATCTTTCCAACGAATCCGAATAATCGAAATTTCATAGCGGGAATCAAAAGATACGTCCAGTTGAAAATTCTGAATAGTCGCTATGGAATTCAGGCCCTTAAAAATGGACATTTTGCAAACAACCTCGGATTTCGATGAAACCAGTTTTGTTGGGTCCGGGATGTGAAGTTATTGCTAGGTTTCAAATTTCATAATTTTTCGAATAAATATGTGAGCGTGGCAAAGGAAAACGCGTTTGACCAGTTTCAGTTGATTTTAATCGACTGGAAAATGGCCATTTTTCCAACGGTCTCAGAATTCGATGAAATTAGTTTTGTTAGGACCGTATCGTCAATACGAAGCTAGAAAATATTTTTCTCCAATTTATCGAGTTCGTATGCGACCCCGGTAATTTGAAATGTACGTTTAAAATTCAATATAGTGATTTAAATGTAAATTCAAAGGAAACTGATCGAAATGATCGAATCAGCATACGATACATGTCCCATTGTGTTCGGAATGGGGGTAAAACGCTAGGGACGACGGTCGGCGGGTTCGATTTCGAGTTCGAATGGGAAGGGTACTTTAGAGAGTTCGAAATTTAAAATAAATAATAAAGTATATTAAACCTTTATATCCCCTTTCCTCCCCACCCCGTTGACTTCACTTTTCAGAATTGAAATAAAAAAAAAGGCAACGACGAACCGCTCCTCCCCGCGTCGTACTGTCGCTCCGCCGCCTACGCCTCCGATTGGCGCGCCGCCGCCGTTCCCAACCCCCTACCCCTCCGATCTCCTCCACCCTCGAGCTCGTGAAACCCTCCACCCAAATCGAAACCGCCCGCCCTTTTCACCTGAAGACAGCTGCGCTCACCCCGCAACCCATCACCGTAGGGTGCCCCTCCCTCTGCCGCCGTGAGCACCATTCAGCACCCCCAAATCGAGCATGACCTCCTCCAATATCGAACCTGCCTGCATCGTCTCCAAATCCCGTACAGACCCGAAGCAGCGGGATTGATGGGGTTGATGGAGCAAGGGCCGACAGCACTTGGAGGTGGTGCCAAGGTGGACTTCGTGTGGTGAGTTCTCTGATTTTTTTCTTAGGATTTTTAAACTTTTTTTTTAGGATTTTAAACTGAATTTTCTAAGAGGCTTAAAAACCGAATTTTTTGAAAAGCATTTAAAAACTGATTTTGAAAAGGTTTTAAAAACTGGTTTTATTTTTAGACTTTAGAATAGAAAAAGATTTAAACTTTAAAAAGAGAAAGGTTTGAACTTTAAAATAGAAAAGATCAGATTTTTAAAATAGAAAAGACGGAATTTTTATTGAGTAGAAGAAGTAAAAATATGATTTTTATATTTTTAAAGAAATAAAAATATGACTTTTATATTTTTAAAGTATTAAAAATATAGTCTTTACTATATAGATGATATAAAAATATGATTTTTGGTTAGGTAGAGAATTAAAAATATAATTTTTACATGATAGGAATATTAAAAATATCATCTTTATATAGGTAGCAAAATGAAAAGGCGATATTTTTAGATATGAAAAGACGATATTTTGATATGAGTAGTGAAGTAAAAATATGATTTTTACTTCGAGGAAAATATAAACTTTATTTTTATAAAGGGAAATCTTTATTTTTATAAAGGCGAAATATATATTTTTGAAAATTCTATTTTTACAAATATGAAATAGCGATGAAAATTCTATTTTCACAATATGAAGTTAGCGATAAAAATATGATTTTTATATAATAGAGAATATAAAAAGGTGATTTTTATATATACAGTGTATACGGGCAACGAAGATGACGAAGATGCGATAGCGATGAAGATTTCTATCAATGAAGTGCCGTGGAGCTAGGATAGCTATATGTGAGAATTTCTCACTCTTCAATTTATTTTCTAGTTATATATATATATACTAGGATGCAGACGGTGCTTAGTAGCACCCGACACAATCGTCCACAGACCATGGACTTGTTTGTTTGGTTGCATAGCTTAGTTATATGACTTGATTTGAATTTGGTTGTTTGGTGAATTTGATTGATGTGTGAATGGCGTGGGCCTTCACTAGACCGGGGATAAGGCTAGGCCTCGTCCCGTTTCTAGTATCGTGCCGTTATGCCGCCGAAATTTTCTAAAATAAGTTAGAAAAATAAAAATATCATTTTATCTATAGAATGAACTAAATGGAAATTCATATGTTGGAATAAAATGTTTTATCGTTAAAAATATAATTTTTAACGTGAATGTGAATGAATAAATATTCATTTACAAACCAGACGGTTTGTTTATGTACACCTATTTGAAGGACATTGATTGGGTCGATAAATTTTACACATCGCCCAACTGCACAAATAAAATCTGTGTTTGATTGTTTGAAACCCCACATGGGTGTTGGGATGAAATTTGAAGTTCACTCATCCTGATTGATTAAATATGTCGATCGATGGATTGACAGGCTGTTATAAGCGTTAGATATCTATATTTGATGCTTATACAGTGTAGTGCACTTTGGTTGATGGTTGATTATTTTGCAATGCTATTATATGGGTGTAATGTATGAAAATCCATATAATTAACATTATATGGAAATAGATTGGGCCTCATTCCAGTTTTAAAATAGAAATAGTTGAAATAGAAATATTCGAAATGGAATATTTGAAAATATCAATATATGAAGCCGTGTTGATTAGATTGACGCCATTTTGACGTGAACGATATTTATATCGATTTTATTCATTTTAAAATGAATAATAAAAAGTAATTTTGAAATCGAAGATTTCGAAATGAATTGAATTGAAAACGAATTCAAAGTGAATTGAAAACGATTTTGAAATGAAGTGAATTGAAAACGATTTCGAAATGAATTGAATTGAAAACGATTTCGAAATGAATTGAATTGAAAACGAATTCAAAGTGAATTGAAAACGATTTCGAAATGAATTGAATTGAAAACGATTTCGAAATGAATTGAATTGAAAACGAATTCAAAGTAAATTGAAAACGATTTCGAAATGAATTGAATTGAAAACGAATTCAAAGTGAATTGAAAACGATTTCGAAATGAATTGAATTGAAAACGAATTCAAAGTGAATTGAAAACGATTTCGAAATGAATTGAATTGAAAACGAATTCAAATTGAATTGAAAACGATTTCGAAATGAATTGAATTGAAAACGATTTCGAAATGAATTGAATTGAAAACGAATTCAAATTGGATTGAAAACGATTTCGAAATGAATTGAATTGAAAACGATTTCGAAATGAATTGAATTGAAAACGATTTCGAAATGAAGTGAATTGAAAACGATTTCGAAATGAATTGAATTGAAAACGATTTCGAAATGAAGTGAATTGAAAACGATTTCGAAATGAATTGAATTGAAAACGATTTCGAAATGAATTGAATTGAAAACGAATTCAAATTGAATTGAAATTTGAATTGAATAGAAATGAATTTTAAAACGAATTTATAAAGAAGAATTCAATTTTGATTTGAATTGAAAAGGAAGTTGAAATTGCTTTTGAAACGAATTTAAAACTATTTATATAATTCGTTTTAAATAGAAATCGACGAAGTGTATATTATATATATTATATATATAATATAATGGCCTGAATAGAACGTGCCGTGCCGCGGCAGTTCGTGAATTTCGACCATTTATTTCAAACGGACATTACGGGAGATCCGACCGTCGGATTCTCCTAAAACCGGAACCGTTGGGTTCGTATCGAAAAGAGCTTTCTAAAGAATATTAGAAATTTGAAATCTAACGGTTGGATTTGGAGTTACGTCCAAATCAAATTTGAAAAAGGTCGCTGTAAGTGCAGTTCGATGGCCATTGATGGAAATCGACTGTACGGGCCTTGATAAAATTATTAAAAATAGTAATAATTTGTGTAAAATCATAAGAAATGATTTATAAAGAATTGGGATGAAAAACTCCATATTTGAAAAGATAAAAATAGGTTTTTATCGAAATGAACTAGTTTTGAACTAGAATTATAATTCTATTTATTTTTAAATAAATGAATTGAATTTAAAAAGGGTTTTGAAAATAACCAGAATATCCAATGATTGCATTGGAGGGGATTTGAATCGAAATTGTCTTCGGAATATTTCGATGTTGGAATTCGTGATTATACAGGTGTTGTTATGGAAATTTGAAAGATATATATTTATATCGTTATTTCCAATACAGCATTTGTTAGTCGTAGAATTCGATATTGAATATAAGCCGATATATTTTCTATTCAGAGCCTTGTATTGAATATCGAATGTGATTTTGGGTTTATCGTGAACCGTGTTTTAAATGACACTGATTCTTTAACCCAGTTAAAGATTAAAACTAAGTGGAGTTTTAATGAATCTTTAATTAGATTGAAATGATCGAAAATGGAGTATCACCAGTTTTGCTCCAGGCGATGGTTAAATCTTTAATTAGATTTGAACGTGAAATGGTAATTGAATTTACCGATAACACTGTGGTGTTAGATATGAAGTATTGCCAGTTTTACTTCATGGGATGAATAGGTTGGGATTGGGAAATAAAATAAATGATTACTTCGGTGTGGTTCGCTAATCCCGACTAGTTTGAATTGATATTCAAAGGAGATTAAAGAATAAATTTAAAGAATTTATCTTGGATAAAATTAATGGAAATTTTTCCCAAAGTATAGGAATATTTGAATAAAAGAATATTCTGAATTGGGATGAGGCGTATGTTGTGTTTGTGTAACACTTTTATAATATATACGCGAGTTATTCAGAAAGACTGGGTTTATCCCATTCTGAATAACTGATTCGACGTGGTGTCGAAGATGAAGACGGTGGTCGAAGACCAGAAGTCTTCACGTCGTTTGGGTAATTACTGATGATCTTGATTGGGCTGTACACCCAAGAAGATGGAAACAGTTAGTGATCGTCCAGACGTACTTGGAGATTGATGGATATGCGGGGTACTAGGTGCCTCCGGTTTCGTTCAGACCCAGAACGGACTTGTAAATGGACTGTGTGTCTGACATTGGATTTTAGTCTGTGTGATTGATCTCTATTTAATATATATCTGTTTGGCGGCAGAGAATTTATTCTCTTGCTTAACGCCCTTCTCTGAGACGTACGAGCTCAGGGGTCATATATTGATGGATATCAAACGCATGGAGTGAATTGCCTGTGTGGCATGCCTAAGTGGCAATTGATCGAGGCTTCTGTTGAAAAGCAAAGTCTTGTGGTGATGATCAAAGCACAGCCTGTGTGGCATAGCTTTGTGTAACGTTTACTTCGCGAGTTTCACACCCGGTATGAACCAAAAACGGGAGAGGACATCAGGGAGGACTTGCGTCTCTTTCTAGCTAGAAGTGGCGTCAGTGGTTTTACACGCCCTGACGAGTTTGACTTATGAGGTTGTTGCTGTTGCGAGGCGCCTCGGTTTGATCGGACGATCCGGGTCCGATGGAGTCATTTGTTGGCTCATTTACGCCCCATAGGGCGGAGAGACGTATTGTTCAGGCATAATAATCCACATCGGTGGACCGGCCCTGACGATCCAAGGCCTACCTGAGTCTGGGACCTGAGACATGGGCTAGATTGTCTCGAATCGGTAGAGGACTATCTTTTGCCTCGGTTCATAGACGGAAATCCAATTTCCAAATACGTGACATTTGCGGTTTTAATTGTAGAACTAGTATGGCGACATGATATATGGTACCCATGCCGCCTATGATTGATACTTATGATTTGAAGTTGTTTTATACACTATGCACTTATTATAGTATCAAATGATCTGTTTTAAACGTATCAAGCATTCTTTGGCTGTTATAAGGGAAAACACTATCCCCCGGCTTGCGTTGCATTGTATGATAGGACCTGGGTCTTATAACAGCTTCATTTTCCTTTATTTAGCATTGCGCTGTTTGTTTTATGCACTGGTATTCTTGGGAGGAAACCCGTTCCGTGTTATACGGCGTGGTCCCTTGATTTACCTAACTTTAAAACAAAGATTAATAACTGTTTTAGTTCTCACACCAGTCACATGACTGACCTGGAGTTTATTGTTTTAACCTAAACTCTGGGTGCCCCTATTTTGACACGGGCAGCTAGTAGTTTTGGTTTTGCAGATTTATATTCACAGGATCCTGGTTTACAGCTGGAATGATATCCGGAAAGCTTTGTATCCGTATATCTCTTTCTAGTTGTGTATTGTATTATTTTCCGCTGCTATATATTTAAATGTAATTTAAATCTCTGATATTTCTGTGTAATATTCATTTATACTCTGTATATTCTTGTAATCTGGTGCATTGTTGTAATATACAATGAAATGTTCTTCCGTATGCGTCCTTTTGTGTGTTGTTCTCGAACTATCCGACGCTTTCCTTTACGGGGAAGTTACGGGTCGCTTCATACATTCAATTGAAGTTCGAAATCGAATTATCGAACTACTGATCGTCGCTAATCTATAAAGTAGAAAAGCGCGACATTTGTAATAAATTCTGCAAGCATACAGGTGTGTAGCATACAGGTCGAACACAGGGAGGAAAGTTAAATTTTATTATTTATATGTTTCGTGGGCGTGTTAGACAGAACTTTGGGGGTTGTTTTCAATGTTGTTGAAATAATGTTATTGAAACTGCTAAAAATCTGAATCTAATCAGACGTATATCAAATTCAACAACAGGAAAGAAAATAACAAGTACTAGCAAAAACAACAAAAGTAAATAATAACTGGAACAATAACAGAGAATTAAAAATAGAGTTGCTGTTGAAACTAATCAAACAGTCAACACTAGTATGCAGTAACAAAGACAATAACAATATGTGTTCTACCGAATCTAATCGTGTAGATACACAAATTGTTTTAAAAGAAAAGTAAATAACTAGAACAAGAAAATTTTATTAAACTAATGGCAGTACAGAATTATGAGATGCTTTTTACAATGGTTACAATCACATATTTATAGATGAGAAGGGAAAAACCCTAACTAGGTCTATGAATAAATGGCCCTCCTCATTCATGAATATTTCTTGCCTTCCTTGACTACCTGATTGGAGAAAATCTGGGCATATCATGGTAAATATTTTCCATATCTTTCAATTTTCCCATGTGGCTTGATTGATAGAAGATTGCATCTAATTAATTCTTCGAAACTAGGATGCTTATCAGACTCCAAAGGCAATATAAGATAAAATCTTCAAAATTGGTTTTTCTTCTTGGCAACAATTCAATCAGAAATTGAAATTGAATGATTTGAATTTACTTCCATGATGAGAACATGGCTATTGTTAATTGGTGCACATCATAAATACATACACATGAATATGTGTATGTATATATATAACATAACAATAATCCAGATATTTCTCAAAGCAAAGGGGCCAGTGTGAACGCGCTCCGTTTCTTTGGCAAAAAGTGAGCTTGACGGGGTTCGAACTCAGGTCTCTCAGCACCAATTCCTATGCCTTTACCAGTGAGCTACTACTTCTTTTGCAATTGAAATGAATTTGATGTGAGGAAGTAGCTCTTTCTTGCAGTTGGCCTTTGATTTGAATTGAAGGAGGCATTTCTTGACATCCTGTAAAAACATGCAAAAGTAACCAAAGTATCATTTATTTATTTACAAAAGATAAAGCATAAGAGTAATAAAATAAACACTTTTCAGTGTCAATCAAATACCCCCACACTTATCTTTTACTCGTCCTCGAGTAAAACAAAAAATGAAAAACTAAACTAGATAGGTCACACTTTCGTAGGAAACACGATTGCATTGAGCGCATGCAACAAGCCGTTAAACCTCTAGGTGTCCCTAGTAGGACGAGTGGTGTCTCGCGAGGGTTTTCAGCGGATACTACCCACAAAATCCAAATGCTGTATGCTATGATTCTAATAAAGCTACATGAATGCAATGGACATATGCAAAAAATAAAAGTGAAAATGACAACACGACTTATTTCAGGAAAGTGGTACAACAAGTTAAGTTAATAATTTCTAACCAGTTGATTTTATTTTAGATACCTCGACTTGTCACAAATTTTCAATATAAATCAAGTTTTCAAATGTTAAATTCCAGTTTGGCCAGTTAGTTCGGTCGATAACATAGTGCAGCCATGAAATAAATTCTTAGTTTGTTTGGCACAGTTTGCAAAGTGGTATTCTAATTTTCTCATGTATGGCTAACCAAATCAATAAGGTCAAGAAGTGTGTGGGTATCAAATTTTAAGATTTATGATTAAGTACATACACCTAAAAAGACCAAGGTTTACCACCCATGCACTGCCTCGCGGACTAACGGAGAGTAGGTAAAGAGCTTGGCGGATTGTGCAGGCCGACTTTGACTTTGTCAACAACGTGTCGGTAATCCTTAGGTGTCCAATCTCATAAAATGAGACCAAGATATTCCAACTTTGACTTTGTCAACAATGTGTCGGATAGAGCTTGGCGGGTTTGCACACCAACGCTCGATATACAAGCAATGTTGGATACCCTTGGAATACTATTATTATTATTATCGAAAATATAAGCACAAAAGAGAGTTGCGCGAATTCAACTTAACACAACTTAGTTTCAAAGATTTGACAGGCCATTATAAGCATTTTAAGTCCTCCACTTATTTAAACAAAGTCTACAATATAGAATAGATTTCATGGCCATCACCTAAGAATCTCCCTATGTACCGGTTACACTATTATCCCTCAAAATTAAACTTTTCATTATATTTCCTATTTGATCTAAGTTGAGAGAGAAAAATACTATCAACTGGCTAAAAATTATAAACTTATTTTGCTGTATCAATTGAAAATGAGTCGTATTTCAAAGAAAAAAAAATGGCATGTTACTACAGTCTAAAATGCATGATGGTCCTACTTAAATGGCTGAAAATAAAAAGAAATAAAAACAAAGAAAAATGAAAATGGATGAAATGCAGACTCCCCCCCACACTTGATTCAGACAGTGTCCCAACTGTCTAAGGCAGAAAAAAAAATGAAAAAGAAAAATAAAAGAAGAAGAACGTGTACCACCTGATTTCATGGTGGATGATCATGCAGATCGATAGAGTCGTCTTCGTCATATTGCTCAAATTCCAAAAATGGTTTCAGTCGTTGACCGTTTACTTTGAAGACTTTTCCATCTCTAGGATTTTCAATTTCAACCGCTCCATGAGGGTATACTGTTTTCACGACATAAGGTCCAGTCCATCGAGATCTGAGTTTTCCTGGAAACAAGTGAAGTCTAGAGTCGTATAAAAGAACTTTTTGACCGACGTTGAATTCCTTACGAAGTATGTTTTTGTCGTGTTGGGCTTTGGTTCTTTCTTTGTAGATTTTCGCATTTTCATACGCCTCATTTCTTAATTCTTCCAATTCAGAAATTTGTAACTTCCTATGTGAGCCGGCCTTTTCTAAGTCAAAGTTCAAAAATTTTATGGCCCAAAGAGCACGATGCTCTAATTCAAGAGGTAAGTGACAGGCCTTTCCAAAGACTAATCGATATGGTGACATCCCTAGATTGGTTTTATAAGCAGTGCGAAAAGCCCAAAGTGCATCAATCAGTTTTACAGACCAATCCTTTCTATTGGAATTCACGGTTTTCTCAAGAATTTGTTTGATTTGTCTATTGGAAACTTCTACTTGCCCACTCGTTTGTGGATGGTAGGGGGTCGACAGCTTGTGTGTGATTGAATATTTCTTGAGCAAGGACTCAAAAGCACGATTACAGAAGTGAGTACCATTATCGCTAATGATAGCTCGAGGTGTGCCAAAACGTGAAAAGATGTTTTCTTTGAGGAATTTGACAACAACCTTGTTGTCATTGGTTTTGGTCGGAATGGCTTCAACCCATTTTGAGACATAATCTACTGCCAGCAAGATGTAAAGATTCCCAAATGAATTGGGGAATGGTCCCATGAAGTCGATGCCCCAAACATCGAATAACTCAATCACTAAAATGGGGTTGAGAGGCATCATGTTTCGCTTAGAGATTCGACCCGTTCTTTGACATTGCTCACATTTAGAGCAAAATTCGAAAGCGTTACGGAAGAGTGTGGGCCAATAAAAACCGCTTTGCAAAACTTTTGCAGCAGTTTTTCTTGCTCCAAAATGACCGCCACAAGCATGGTCATGTGAGAAAGAGAGAATACTTTGGTGTTCATGATCGGGCACACACCTTCGAATGATTTGGTCTGGACAGTATTTGAAAAGATATGGGTCGTCCCAATAGAAGTTTCGAACTTTTGAGAGGAATTTTTGTTTATCTTGTTTCGACCATTCAGCGGGCATTTGCTGTGTGACAAGATAATTCACAATGTCCGCGTACCAAGGGGAGTTAGAGATCGAAACGAGTTGTTCATCAGGAAAATAGTCATCGATTTGGGTGTCGTTATCATTTTCGTGCACAATTCGAGAGAGATGATCAGCTACGACATTTTCAGAACCCTTTTTATCTCGTATTTCTATGTCAAATTCTTGAAGAAGAAGGATCCAACGGATCAAGCGGGCCTTGGCATCCTTCTTAGAAATCAAATATCGTAAGGCAGCATGGTCAGTGTAAACTATGACTTTGGATCCTATGAGATATGGTCTGAATTTCTCAAGAGCGAAGATAACTGCCAAAAATTCCTTTTCAGTAGTGGAGTAATTCAATTGGGCCTCGTTCAAGGTTTTGCTAGCGTAGTAAATGACTCGAGGGAGTTTATCGATACGCTGACCCAAGATGGCTCCAATTGCAAAGTCAGAAGCGTCGCACATAAGTTCAAAGGGTTGAGTCCAATCAGGAGGTTGAATGATGGGAGTTGTGGTCAAGAGTGATTTAAGAGTTTCAAAAGATGTTTGGCAATCAGTGGAAAATTCAAACTTTACGTCTTTAGCAAGTAAATTCGAGAGAGGTTTTGAAATTTTTGAGAAATCCTTAATGAATCTTCTATAGAATCCTGCATGGCCGAGAAATGAACGAACATCTTTGACAGACTTGGGAGGAGGTAAGTTAGCAATCAAATCGATTTTGGATTTATCGACTTCTAGGCCATCTTTGGAGACGACATGACCTAGAACTATCCCCCTTTTTACCATAAAGTGGCATTTCTCCCAATTAAGCACGAGTGATTTCTCCTTACAACGCTTAAGGACGAGTTCTAAATGAGTGAGACATTGGGAAAAAGATGATCCATATATTGAAAAATCGTCCATGAATATTTCCAAGAATTCTTCCACCATATCAGAGAAAATACTCATCATACACCTTTGGAAAGTCGCGGGGGCATTACAAAGACCAAAAGGCATGCGACGATAAGCAAAGGTTCCAAAGGGACAAGTAAAGGTGGTCTTATGTTGATCCTCTAAAGCAACAGGGATTTGGTTATAGCCAGAGTATCCATCGAGAAAACAGTAGTACTCATGTCCCGCTAAGCGTTCGAGCATTTGGTCAATAAAAGGCAAGGGAAAATGGTCTTTTCGTGTGGCTGAGTTAAGCTTTCGATAGTCGATGCACACACGCCATTTGGTTTTGATCTTTGTTGGGACGAGTTCATTACTGTCGTTTTTGATCACTGTGACTCCCGATTTCTTTGGTACAACTTGTACCGGACTCACCCAAGTACTATCAGAGATGGGATAGATGATGTTATTGTCTAGACATTTGATTATCTCTTCCTTGACCATTTCTCTCATGTTTGGGTTTAATCGCCTTTGAACCTCACGGGTGGGTTTAGCGTCATCAACTAAATGTATGCGATGTTCCACAATTGATGGGCTAATTCCTTTTATATCGCTAATTTCCCACCCCAAGGCGTCCTTATTTTCCCGTAAAGTTCCCAAAACTTTTTCTTCTTGGTCTTCGGTAAGATCAGAAGCCAAGATTACGGGAAAAGTTTGTGAAGAGTCTAGGTAGGCATACTTAAGGTCTGGTGGCAAGGGTTTGAGGTCTAACTTAGGAAGTTCTTGTGTATCAACATTGGTCAACATTCCTTGGTTAGATTCAGGTGGCGAAGTGTCGGAGTCAAGAATTTTGTTTAGTTCAGAAATGTATTCGAGTTCGTCGAAATCAGGGTTGAAATGGTCAAGACACATTTTCAGGGCTTCAGAAGTGTCACTTGAGGTTTCATCAACTGTGGTTTGAATCATGTCAATTTCATTGATCTCAAAATCCCTAGGTTGTTTGTTGAGATTAAAGATGTTTAGCTCAATGGTTAGGTGCCCGAAGGAAAGTCGAAGTTGACCATTCCTACAATTAATGACAGCATTCGAGGTTGCTAAGAAGGGGCGTCCTAAGATCAATGGTATTTGAACGTTGGGATTTGAGACAGGCTCTGTTTCTAGAACTATAAAATCGACAGGGAAGTAGAACTGTTCGATTTGTATCAAGACGTCTTCGATAATTCCCAATGGCTTTTTGACAGATCGATCGGCTAGCTGAAGAGTGATGTTTGTTGGTTTAATCTCCCCTAGTCCAAGTTGACGATAAACAGTATAAGGAAGAAGGTTGACACTGGCACCAAGGTCGAGTAGGGCACGAGAGATGTGAGTGTTTCCTATTTTACAATCAATCGTAGGACAGCCAGGGTCTTTATACTTGACTGGGGCAAGATTCGAAAGAACAGAGCTTGTATTCGCAGTTAGAAAGGCGGTTTTTGGAACATTGGTCGCACGTTTTTGTGTACACAAGTCCTTAAGACATTTAGCATATTGAGGAATTTGTTCAATGGTGTCTAAAAGAGGAATGTTCACACGGACTTGTTTGAAAATTTCCAAAATTTTATCAAAATTTGCTGCTTTCTTCTTATTATTGAGTCTATGGGGAAAAGGAGCAACTGGTTTTTCGACTCTACGATCAGTTTCATCATTCGAGGAAGAAGGTTTATCCAAGGAGATAGAAGGTGGTCGGGATGTAGAAGATGAAATGTTGGGATTGCCAACATTAGTTTTCGAAGGTGGGTCGGGTTTGCCGACACTGGGAGAAGAACTGTTGGGATTGCCAACATTTAAGGGAACTTGAGGTTCAGAAGAGTTGGCATTCGAAGCCAATGGGTGATCATCAAGAATAGGGATTGGGGTCGAGTTAGAAGGTTCGTCAGGGTCGTCCACGTTATTATCAATTCTCTTTCCAGATCGAAGGGTTGTAATAGCGTTGACTGGATTATGGTTTTCGTCCTCACAAGAATTTACAGCACGAGAGTTATACTTTGGATTCACCTCCGGTTGACTAGGCAATTTTCCCTTCTCATTACTTTTCATAAATTCCTTCATCATATTAAACATTTGGTCGATTTTAGCATCTTGATTATTTATTTGTTTTTCTAATCGAACAATATCTTGTGATGGTTGAGAAGATTGAGAGGATTGGTTCGATGATTGAAAATTGGGGTGCCTATACGGTTGTTTGGATTGAGGTGCAGCTTGAGAGGTTTGAGAATTGGGGGGTGGAGCTTGGTAATTCGGATTGGGAATAAAGGGTTGCATGTGAGATGGGTTTGCCGAATTATTGGGGTTTGACCAAGAAAAGTTTGGGTGGTTCCTCCAACCAGGATTGTACGTGGCTGAGTAAGGGTTATTTTGAGCTATAGCATTGGCTTGGTCCTGAGAGTAGTAGTGGGGTAACCCTTCTCCGGCTTGAGGAGTTTGATTTTCTATGGGAATTTGATTTGGGTCCACGACATGCACTCCTCTAGTAGAAGTACGATTGGGAACGCGAATTGATTCCCATTGCATGTCCTTTTCCGAATAATCTTCTAAGAACCGCCAAGCTTCATCGGCTGTTTTAGACATAAAATCTCCTCCACACATTGATTCTAGTTGAGTTTTAGATTGATAGTTAAGCCCTTCATATACAATTTGACACAAGTTGTCTTTTAGAATTCCATGATGAGGACAACTATACAGTAGTTGGTTGAATCTCTCAAAATATTTTGAAAAAGTTTCTCCTTCATTTTGACAAAATTGATTTATCTCAGTTCGGATTTTGAGAGTTTTATGGAAAGGGAAAAACTTTTTCAAGAATGCAGTGACAAATTCATCCCAACTTCTTATGGAATGTTTTGGAAGAGAATTTAGCCATCTTTTAGCGCTTTCAAGTAGTGCAAATGGGATTAGCCTTAGCTTGATCGATTCGTTAGACAATTGTTGCATTTTTGTTGTGGACGCATACAATTCAAATTCACTCAGAAATTCATAAGCATTTTCAGACCCAGTAAATTTTGGTACCCCTTGAATAAAGGAATGTTTCAACTCAAAATTGTTTCCTTCAGCTGGTGGAAAAACGATGACAGAGGGTTGGACGGTCCTAGTTGGATAACATCGTTCACGAAGAGACAGGGGTCTATCCATTTGGATATTGAGGTTCTGAAAATTTTGATTTATTTGGTTTTGATCCCCAAAGTTTGGAAAGTTTTGATTCACTCGATTTTGATCCAATTCGATTGGAAAATTTTGGTTGATTCGAGAACCCCTAGGAGAATTTTGTTGGCTAACACTTTTTTCACTCATTGTTGTTTGATGCAAGCACAAAAATTAGCTACAATGAAGTTTTCTGTCCTTATTGGCTCTTAACCCAAAATTATAAAGTGACACGTTTGATTACTTAGATCAAAAGATTTCTCAGCTAGTTAACGGACAGGAGTTATCGGTGCACCAGGAATCACCCTAGCAATGCAGCCGAAGGTTTAAGTACCTTCAGAGTAACAACCGATATAATATTTACGAATCACCGTAATATTTATAAACGGTTATTTCTCTGCCGTAGTCTAGACACCAAGAAATAATTCGTTCCAAATGAATCAACTGTCAAAATACAATTAAGCCCTAGATGAGCCCGTGACTCCCTTAAGTCCAGCGTCTAACCGTTATTATTAGTCAGATTCTACGATGAAATGCAATTTGTGGGCTAAGGAAAGGGTGATGAAATCCCTCACCTTATGTGAATTGGGGTATTGCCCTTAACAGAATGAATAAAAATTGCAGAAATAACAACAATCACACAAATCAATTGCATAAATTAAAAATTGTACATTCAAAGCCGCTGCCCCTGCAGAAAATTTTTACAACAATTTCTATATTTTCAAAGCAACTTCAGCACCTGTAGAGTTCAGAGAATTTTACAGTGGGGTATGGCAGTCCATCCAGAAAAAATGGGTAGCGTCAATGATTGAAATCTCACTATTTGCAATTTCTTCTTATTTCTGAACTCTTGATTTGTTGCTTGAACTCCAGTCACTTTGTCCTTGGTTTGAAACTCTTTTTTTTTATTTTTGGGTTTTTTTTAATGAAGTAAATAACAAAAAAAAGCACAAGAAAATATGAGGCTGTGGTAGGTTAAAAAAAGTTTGGAATTTTTTTGAGAGAATGCTTGTGGATGGGGTTGGTTTGTGCATTGTGGCAGAAGTGTGGTGGGAAGGAGGGATTGAAGAAGATGGTGCTGAAGTGTAGATTGAAAAAAAAAATGTGGTGAAATGAGATTGTGTAAGAGAGAGAGGGGTATTTGATCAGAGGGGAAAAAATGAAGCAGGGAAGAATAATGGAAAAAAAAATTATGTCCTTGCCTTTTTTTTATTAGTGTTGAAAAGCGGACAAATAGGAAAGAAACAAATGACAAAAAAATAAAAATGGGAAGAGAGATTTCAGAAAAGAAAGAGAATTGTAAAGGAAGAAAGAAAAGTAATTGTAAAAGATTTGGAAAAGAAATTGAGAAGGGAAAGCAATAAAAGAGAAGACAAAAACAGAAAGAATTTTTTCTTTTGTTTATTGTTGTAAAATTAGAAGAGAGAGAAAAAAATGAGAAAGGAAAAACTTGAAAAGGGAAAGAAATAAATGGAGAAAGAAAGAAAATTAATTACAAGGCAGAGAATAGAAATTTATAAAACGATTTTTTTCTTCTTCAACAAATTGTAAAAGAAGAAAGGATGTGAGATATTAGTAAGAGGAGAAACAAACGAAAGGAAGGAGAAAGAAGTTGAAAATAGGGAAGAATTAAAAGAAAAATGACAAGATTTTTTTTTTTTGAACTTGTAAAAGAAGAATGAGAAGTAATTATATAGAAAATTGGAAAGGAGGAATAAAGAGGAAAGAAATCAAAAGAGGATTTTTTTTTTTTTTTTTTTTTAAAGAAAGGAAATTTGTAAGAGAAGAAAAGAAATCAATGTATTGAGAACAAGAAAGACAAAAGAAGAAAGGAAAAAAAAATTGCAAAAGAGGAATCGTTTTTTTTTTTTTTTTGGAAATTTGCAAAAAGAAAAAGAATGTAGACAATTGGAAAGAAAGTGGAAAGATGGAAAGAATAAAGGAAAATTGATAGTTGTTTGTTTTTTTTTTTTAATGAAGGAGAGAGCAGGAAAGAAATAAATGAAAAAATGGAAAGAGAGATTGTAAAAGGTTAATGAGAAATGCAATTGGAAAGAAATTAAAAAAAATGCAAGTTTTTTTTATGAAAATTTGAACAAGAAGAAAGGGAAAGAAATGAATGGGAAAAAGCAAAACAAAAATGGAAAAAAAATAATAAAAGAGGAAGGAAATAAGAGAAAAAAGCAAGGTTTTTTTTTTGAGTAGAGAGGAAGGGTAGAATAAATTGAGGAAAGAAATAAAAGCAGACAAAAACAAGAAAGAAATCAAAGTAGGCAGAGAAGAAATTGCAATTTTTTTTTTTTAGAAAGTTGTAGACAAAAGATGGAAACAAATAAAAAGAAAAGGAAAGAGAAAAGAAAAATGTGAAAATCAGCAAGGTGGTAGAAAGATGGAAAGAAATTGAAGAAAAATTAGCAACTTTTTTTTTTTTTGTATATATTTTTTTTCTTCTTGAAGGAATTAGATTGGAAGAAATGCAAAATAAAAAAAAGGAAAGAAATAAATGAAAAAAGAAGGAAAAATAAAAGAAAAAAGGCAAGATTTTTTTTTTTTGAAAGATTGTAAAAGAAGTAATGAATATAAAAGTAGGAAGGAGGATTGAAAAATGAAATGAATATAAAAGTAGAAAGGAGGATTGAAAAATGGAAACGAATAATTGAAAATAGGAAAAGAAATTGAAAGAAAATAAAGGCAAGAAATTATTTTTTTCTCTTGCTTAGTTCATGACAGTATCAATGTAATTAATACGCCACATCACTAATTGAGATTTTTTTCTATATGTGCAAGAAACAAAAATATATACAAAATAAAATAAAAACTAACACGAATCGGAAATTAAATAAACAATAAAATTCAATCGTTACCTCCCCGGCAACGGCGCCAAAAACTTGATCGTCGCTAATCTATAAAGTAGAAAAGCGCGACATTTGTAATAAATTCTGCAAGCATACAGGTGTGTAGCATACAGGTCGAACACAGGGAGGAAAGTTAAATTTTATTATTTATATGTTTCGTGGGCGTGTTAGACAGAACTTTGGGGGTTGTTTTCAATGTTGTTGAAATAATGTTATTGAAACTGCTACAAATCTGAATCTAATCAGACGTATATCAAATTCAACAACAGGAAAGAAAATAACAAGTACTAGCAAAAACAACAAAAGTAAATAATAACTGGAACAATAACAGAGAATTAAAAATAGAGTTGCTGTTGAAACTAATCAAACAGTCAACACTAGTATGCAGTAACAAAGACAATAACAATATGTGTTCTACCGAATCTAATCGTGTAGATACACAAATTGTTTTAAAAGAAAAGTAAATAACTAGAACAAGAAAATTTTATTAAACTAATGGCAGTACAGAATTATGAGATGCTTTTTACAATGGTTACAATCACATATTTATAGATGAGAAGGGAAAAACCCTAACTAGGTCTATGAATAAATGGCCCTCCTCATTCATGAATATTTCTTGCCTTCCTTGACTACCTGATTGGAGAAAATCTGGGCATATCATGGTAAATATTTTCCATATCTTTCAATTTTCCCATGTGGCTTGATTGATAGAAGATTGCATCTAATTAATTCTTCGAAACTAGGATGCTTATCAGACTCCAAAGGCAATATAAGATAAAATCTTCAAAATTGGTTTTTCTTCTTGGCAACAATTCAATCAGAAATTGAAATTGAATGATTTGAATTTACTTCCATGATGAGAACATGGCTATTGTTAATTGGTGCACATCATAAATACATACACATGAATATGTGTATGTATATATATAACATAACAATAATCCAGATATTTCTCAAAGCAAAGGGGCCAGTGTGAACGCGCTCCGTTTCTTTGGCAAAAAGTGAGCTTGACGGGGTTCGAACTCAGGTCTCTCAGCACCAATTCCTATGCCTTTACCAGTGAGCTACTACTTCTTTTGCAATTGAAATGAATTTGATGTGAGGAAGTAGCTCTTTCTTGCAGTTGGCCTTTGATTTGAATTGAAGGAGGCATTTCTTGACATCCTGTAAAAACATGCAAAAGTAACCAAAGTATCATTTATTTATTTACAAAAGATAAAGCATAAGAGTAATAAAATAAACACTTTTCAGTGTCAATCAACTACCGCACCATTTTCAATTCCTATTCATAATTATATATAATTATTTATATTCTAACGACGACGCGTATAAATATATACGTCGAATTCTATTCAAAATAAATTTCTCGTCGATATTATTTAAAATTATTCATTTTAAATATTCAAAATTCGCTAAAATTGCCAAAATAAAAATTTTAAACTGGCCCAGATTTTCGGGTTATTACACAATCAACAAGTACGTCTGGACAAACTACCACAATTAACCCTTTACTGGAGCTACCCAATGTCGGGCATCAGTAGTCATCCATTCGATGTGAAGATCGTCAGTCTTCAACCACCGTCTTTAATATCTTCGACTTAAATCATCGTATAATCATTTGAAATGAGATTGAACTTGGTCTTTTCAAATGATTCTCGCATATATATAATTTAAAACCATTTCATATCATCTATATTATTTTATAACGATTTATCGCTATTTTTGTTTGTATAAAATTAGCTCTAATTAATTTAATGACGCTTTAGGTCGCTATGCGGTTCTGGCGCTGTTTTTTATCAAATTTTGATTTACACATATCTCGAAATCTAACCGTTGGATTTTTAAAAATTTATATCAGTGGAAAGATCTTCCCAAAGCGGTCCTAACGGTTCCAGTTCTAGGAAAATCCGATGGTCGGATCTTTCGGTATAATCGTTTAAAGTTACAATTTCGAAACGCGAACTACCATGCGCGATTCTTTTAATATATATATATATATATATATATATATATATATATATATAATTCGCACGACGACTTCAAAACCATTAGTTGATCAACTAGTTCATTTCCACTATGCATTGTTCTAGCGAATCATACATTCAATAAAAATGTAATTTTTATTGATTAACTAATTTATCTCAACTATGCATATTTCTAGCGAGTCATACATTGAATAAAAACGTAATTTTTATTGATTAACTAATTTCTTTCAAATATGCAAAATTTTCATCATTTCTATATACAATAAAAATGTAAAATTTTATTGTTAAACTTTTCTATTTCAAAACAATGAATATTTGTCACCATTTTGTTTATACACAATAAAAATGTAAAATTTTATTGTAAAACTTTTCTATTTCAACCAGTGATCATTTTACATGAACCATGCTTTACATTAAAAATGTAAATTTTAATGTTTCCACATTATTATCTAACTATGAATACTTTACCTTATTCCTTCTTTACATTAAAAATGTGAATTTTAATGTTTCAACCATTTTATCTACACAATGAATATTTACATATATTTTATCTTTACATTAAAACTGTAAATTTTAATGTTTCAAACATTTTATCGTTACAAATAAATTCTAATATATGCGTTGTACATAAAATGATATTTTATACTTTGAATGAAAATTCTAGTTTATTTTTGTTTAATCCTTTATAAATGACCAAAAATGTATATTTTGGTTAAATCCTTTTTAAATGACCAAAACTGTATATTTTGGTGTAATCCTATTAATGACCAAAAATGTATTTCTTTTTAAAATGACAAAAATGAATAATTTTAGTCTCATTATATTTAAAAGATAAAAATGAATGTTTTCATTTCATTCTTTTACTTTTGACAAAAACGAATGTTTTTGTCATCCTTTTACATTTGACAAAAATGAATGTTTTTGCTTCATTCTTTTACAATGACAAAAATGAATGTATTTTTGTCGTTCTTTTACATTTAACAAAATGAAAGTTTTTGTTTCATTCTTTTACAATGACAAAAATGAATATATTTTTGTCGTTATTTTATATTTGACAAAATGAATGTTTTTGTTTCATTCATTTACAACAACAAAATTGAATATATTTTTGTTGTTGTTTTACATTTGACAAAATGAATGTTTTTGTCGTTCCTTGACATTTGACAAAAATGTATATTTTTGTTTAATCCTTTTTAATTGATCAAAAATGTAATCTTTCTTCTTAATGACCAAAAATGTATATTTTTCTTTAATTCTTTTTAATGATTAGCATAAATGTTAGTTTCAAAAATCTAATAAACAAATGATAATTTCATTTTGTATAATGATCATTTTTATTATACAACAAAAAAGTGAATTTTTATGTTAACATATTTTCATTTCAATGAATCATATTTAATGATTCATTTACATTAAAAGGTGAATTTTTATGTAAGTACATTTTCAAATCATGAATCATATTTAATGATTCATTTACATTAAAAAGTGAATTTTAATGTAAATACACTTTCAAACCATGAATCATATTTAATGATTCATTAAAAAGTGAATTTTAATGTAAATACATTTTCAAAACATGAATCATATTTAATGATTCATTTACATTAAAAAGTGAATTTTGATGTAAATACACTTTCAAAACATGAATCATATTTAATGATTAATTTACATTAAAAAGTGAATTTTAATTTAAATACATTTTTAAAACATGAATCATATTCAATGATTCATTTACATTAAAAAGTGATATTTTTTATTTAACATCACATTTCTAAATCAAATGGCATTTTGATGTCACATGATATTTCTAAATAAATGACAATTTTATATATATTAACTTAATATGATTCTAATCTAATAAAATGACAATTTTATATACTTTAACATAACATGACATATTTTTATTAACATATGTTTTCTAACACAAAAATGACGTATTCTTATTTTGTCAATTCTTATTCAACTCAAATGATGTTTTCATATGGCAATTTTTTATTTAACATAAAAACGATGTTCTTATATGACTATTCTTATTTCAACATGAGTGATCGTTTTTATATGGTAATTCTTATGTCAACATAAATGATATGATTTATTTTGTCAATTCTTATTTAATATAAATGACATGATTTATTTCGATACCTTTTTCCTATGTACTCTAATGGCAAATAAAAGAATATTTCATTTTTTTACCTTTTCCTATGTGTTCTAATATCATATAAAAGAATATTTTAAGTGTTTAAATTTTTCTATGTATTCCAACATCATATAAAAGAATATTTTGTATATAAACATTTTTCTATGTATTCTAACATCATATAAAAGAATATTTTATAAGTAAACATTTTCTATTATTCTAATATCATATAAAAGAATATTTTATATGTAAACATTTTCTATGTATTCTTAGCAAATTAAAGTGATAATTTTATTGTTAACCATTTGTATTCAACATAATAAATATATAAGGATAATTTATTTGTTACAAATTTCTAGTCTAACTTAACAAATAAAAATGATAATTCTATTTGTTAACAAATTTCTAATTAACAAAAATGATATATTTGTTTTCAATTATCTTCCATTAACAAACATGAGATATTTGTTTTCAACAAAACAAACATGACATATTTGTTTTCAACAAAACAAACATGATATATTTGCCTACAACAATTTCATAGTAACAAAAGGACATATTTCGATTCTAACATAATAACAAAGTGATATGTTCATATTTCGATTTTAACATAATATCAAAGTGATATGTTCATATTTCAATTCTAACATAACATCATGATTTGGTTTAACACAATTGTTAATTAACAAAACTAATAACACAACAATCATCGATCAAATCACATATGAAAATTTCACAGAATATTATAGCATATTATTTAATGACATCAGTTCTATAGGTTTCATAATTAAGTAATTTTAGTTATACAAAATGAAAAAGAAATAGAATTTCTCACATTGATTTGGTCTGAATTTTCAGAGTACTCCATTTCAGATCTGGTCTGTTCCGTCGCGTAGTTCTCGTTTTTCTGATTCCAACACAATTTAGTTTGCTGAATTCTGAAGTCGTATGTAAAAGTTATTGCTATTTAAACATTTAAATGCATTACGGAATAAATTGAATAAATTAATTAAGTTAATAAACCTAATTAACCACCAAATCTCGTCGTTAAGGGCCTAATCCCCTGTCTTCTTCTTTGACCGATTGAACCCAACTTCGACGCCAACCCCCCTGTTTCACGCAATCCAAGGGGCCGGAACTCGATCCAGGCACTCCACACTTAAGCCCGAGGCAACTTCTTCCTTCTCCTCTCACGGTGGTGCCGCCGAAATCCCCAATCACCCCTAAATCCGCCTCTAACGTCGGTTGTTTTCACACCAAATTCGAGCAATACATGAGACGAGATACCATCAAACTTAGATCCATTTAACGAGCTCGAAATTCTCTTTAATTCATGTTTGTTTTCATTGAATAATTCAATCTGTAGAGGGAGAATTCGATTGGAGAAAATCGCTCCATTTCAGTCGTTAATGACTAAATGGCAGCTGATTAATTTGGTTAGGGTTTCTTGGCTTATGTGTATTTATAATATTATATTATTTTAATTCATTAATTTCAGAAAAAGCCCGCTACTTCTAAATACCTTCAAACTCATCCAAAGAAAGTTGTCCCTAAGCAAATACTGTAACGAAAATGAGTTTCGCTCGATCCGAATCAGTCGCTAAACCGATCAAGATCGTTCGAAACGCCTGATTGTTTTGAGAACACGACAAAATAGAACGCAGACGGAAGAACATTTCATTGTATATAACAACAATTCCATCAGAATACAAGAATATATAGAGTATAAGAAAATATTATACAACAGAAAATATCAGAGATTATAATAAATTACATAGCAGTGGAAAATAATACAATACACTACTAGAAGAGATATACGGATACAAAGCTTTCCGGATACCGTTCCAGCTGTAAACCAGGATCCTCTGAATATAAATCTGCAAAACCAAAACTACTAGCTGCCCGTGTCGAAATAAGGGCACCCAGAGTTTAGCTTAAAACAATAAACTCCAGGTTAGTCATGGGACTGGTGTGAGAACTAAAACAGTTGTAAATCTTTATTTTAAAGATAGGTAAATCAAGGGACCACGCCGCTAACGCGGAACGGGTTTCCTCCCAAGAATACCAGTGCATAAAACAAACAGCGCAATGCTAAATAAAGAAAATTGAAGCTATTATAAGACCCAGGTCCTATCACATGCAACGCAAGCCGGGGGATAGGGTTTTCCCTTATAATAGCCAAACATGCTTAGTACGTTTAAAACAAATCATTTGATACCATTATAAGTGTATAGGGTATAAAACAACTTCAAATCATAAGTATCAATCATATACGGTATGGGTACCATATATCATGTCGCCATACTAGTTCTACAATTAAAACCGCAAAATCAAGTATTTGGAAATTGGATTTCCATCTGTGAAACGAGGCAAAAGATAGTCCTCACCGATTCGAGACTCTCTAGCCTGAGCCTCAGGATCAGAGCTTGAGTGACCCTTGGATCGTCAGGGCCGGTCCACCGATGTGGATTAAAATTCCTGAACACTTCGTTTCCCCACCCTTTGGGGAGTAAATGAGCCAACGAATGACTCCATCGGTCCCGGATCGACCGATATAACTGAGGCGCCTCGCAACAGCAACAACCACATAAGTCAAACTCGTCAGGGCGTGTAAAACCACTGACGCCACTTCTAACTAGAAGGAAACGCATGCCCTCCCTGACGACCTCTCCCGTTTCTGGTTCACAACCGGGGTGTGAGGCTCGCGAATCAACGATACACAAAGCTACGCCACAAAGGCTGTGCTTTGATCATCAACCACAAGACTTTGCTTTTCAACAGAAGCCTTGATCATTTGCATCTTAGCAAGCCACACAGGCAAACCACTCTATGCAACCAATATCCATCAATCACACAAAATGATATCCAATGTCAGACACACAGTCCATTTACAAGTCCGTTCTAGGTCTGAACGAAACCGGAGGCACCTAGTACCCCGCATATCCATCGATCTCCAAGTACGTCTAGACGACCACCAACTGATTCCCTCCTCTTGGGTGTACGACCCAATCAAGATCATCAGTAATTATCCAAACGACGTGAAGACCTCCGGACTTCGACCACCGTCTTCATCTTCGACTCATCGTCGAATCAGTTATTCAGTATGGGATAAACCCGGTCTTTCTGAATAACTCGCGTATATAATAAACATGTGTTACACAAACACAACATACGCCTCATTCCAATTCATCAGTCACTAACCGTAAATTAACAAGAGAATAATTCCCCAAATATTAATCCCGAATACCGAAACCAACATCAGATCAATACCCAGGAAACCGTTCTGCTTAGCTAACCTACAGTTAGTTTCTAAATTTCACAATCTTAGGGAAAGGTTCCCATTAATTTTATCAAAGATAAATTCCTTTAAATTTATTCTTTAATTTTCCTTTGAATATCACTTCAAACCAAATTATAGTTTATCCAAACTAGCCGGGATTAACGAACCTTACCGAAGTAATCATTTGTTTTAATTTCCCAATCCCAACCTATTCATCCCATGAAGTAAAACTGGTAATACTTCCTATCTAACACCACGGTGTTATCGGTAAATTCAATTATCATTTCACGTTCAAATCTAATTAAAGATTTAACTATCGCCTGGAGCAAAACTGGTGATACTCCATTCTCGATCTTTTCAATCTAATTAAAGATTCATTAAAACTCCACTTAGTTTTAATCTTTAACTGGGTTAAAGAATCAGTGTCATTTAAAAACAAGGTTCACGATAAACCCCAAAATCATATCACATTTCAATCAGTCCATAACCGTAAAATAGCAAGTGAGCAATTCCTTAAGTATTAACCCCGAAGGCCAAAACCAACATCAGATCAATACCCCAGAAACCATTCAACTTAACTAATCTCCAGTTAGTTTCCGATTTTCTTAACTCCTTTGGGTCTAAGAACGGTATTATTGAAGATACCATTCTCGACAACCCAAAATCACATTCCATTAATTATCGGGTTAAAGAACAAGTGTTATTTAAAACACTTTCACGATAAACCCAAAAATCAATACCAATTCAATTCCAATTAAATATTATTTAATTGGCACATTTCATTAAATCTAAATAAAAAGATTTAATCTTTTTCTCAACTGGGCTTAAGAACGGTGTTAATGAAGACACCATTCACGACAAACCCAAATCACATTTGATATTAAATAGCAGGCTATGAATAGAAAATATATCGGCTTATATTCAATATCAAATTCTACGACCTACAAATATCGTGGAAATAACGATATATATATCTTTCAAATTTCCAGAACAGTATCTGTATAATCACTAAATCCAACATCGAACAATTCCGAAGATGATTTCGATTCAAATCCATTCCAATTCAATTATTGGAAATCCTGGATATTTTCAAAACCATTTCAAATCCAATTTATTTATTTAAAAATAAATAAATTACTATTCTAGTTCAAAACTAGTTCATTTCGATAAAAATCTATTTTTATCTTTTCAAATATGGAGTTTTTCATCCCAATTCTTCATAAATCATTTCTTATGATTTTACACAAATTATTGATATTTTTAATAAATTTATCAAGGCCCGTACAGTCGATTTCCATCAACGGCCATCGAAATGCACTTACATCGACCTTTTTCTAAATTTGATTTGGACATAATTCCAAATCCAACCGTTAGATTTCTAATTTCTAATATTCATTAGAAAGCCCTTTTCGATACGAAGTCAACGGTTCCAGTTTTAGGAGAATCCGACGGTCGGATCTCCCGCAATATCCATTCGAAGTCAATGGTCGAAATTCACGAACTACCGCAGCGCGGTGCGTTTAATTCAGGCCATTATATTATATATAATATATATAATATATACTTCGTCGATTTCCTTTTAAAATGTATTTTATAAATCGTTTTAAATTCGGTTTCAAAACGATTTCAACTTCCTTTTTAAATTCAAATCAAAATTGAATTTTCCCTTACCAATTCGTTTTAAATTCATTTCAATTCAAATCGATTTTCAGTTCAATTTCAATACGTTCTAAATTCAATTCAAAACGGTTTCAATTCTATTTCAATCTAATTCGAATTTCAATTCTATTCAGTTTAATTTGAATTTCATTTCAATTCAATTTAATTCGAATTTCAATTCCTTTCAAAATGTCAGATTTTGAAATCACTTTCGATATTCATTGTAAAATGAATAAAATCGATATAAATATCGTTCACGTCAAAATGGCGTCAATCTAATCAACACGGCTTCATATATTTCTATTTTCAAATATTTCTTTTTCAAATATTTTAATCCAATAGTTCTCTTTAAATATTCTATTTCAAAACTGGAATAAGGCCCAATCAATTACCATAGATTTTATTTCTGTGGATTTCCGTACAACGCATGTATATATCAACAATGACTAATAATCAACCATAACAGTCTGTCAATCAATCGATCGGCATACAACTAATTATTGGGATTAGTGTATGTCATATATCACCCTAATACCCGTGTGGGGTTTTCAAACAATCAAACACAGATTTTATTTGTGCAGTTGGGCGATGTGTAAAATTTATCGTCCCAATCAATATCAATCAAATGTGTGTATATAAACAAATCGTCCGATTTGTTTATATTTATTTATTTCATTTCATATACACGTTAAAAATTCTATTTTTAACTATAAAATATTTTTAACTATATAAATATTTTATTTCATTTCACATCACATCACACAATCAACTACACATCAAAATCATACAAACAAGCATACAAGCCGTCCATGGTTTGTGGACGACGGGTGTCGGGTGCTACTAAACATCGTCTGCATCCTAGTATATATTTCAACTAGAAAAATTAAATTAAAGGTGAGAAGTTCTCACAGAGGGTTCCACTCCGCCGTGCTTTGCTTTTGAACTGCTGAATCATCTGGATTGGTTTGAAATTCCAATTCAGTCCTTTTCACGATCGTTCAAATAGAAGAAAGGGGGTTTGCTGTGCGCATCAGATCTGGAAGGGTGCTGGAGGTGGTCGACGTCCAGAGGGAGGTCGAGCTCATCTATGGTGGTGATGTGGTGGATGAAGGGAGGCGCGCGAGGCTGGGGCGGATGAGGGCACTCGACACATCGAGGTTGGCAGATCTTGGAGAGGAGGGGGTTTCGCGAGGCGCCGAAGGGAGGTGGAGCGCCGGAGCGAGGTGCAGAGGTGGGTGGTGTCGCAGCTGAGGCCGCGGTGGACGAAGGAGGGGAAGGACGATGCAGATTTGGAAGAGAAAGGGGATCGAGATTTTTTTTGCCCTGAACGAGAAAATGAAAAAGAAAAGGGAGGGGGTTAAGGAGAAAAAGGAGTATTATATATTATTATTTCCCTCCTTAAATGTTGACTTTCATTCTACCTCCGATCGAGGCCCAACGACTGTTGCCCCTAGCTAATTACCCTCATTCCGAACACAATGGGATATGTATCGTAAACCAATTCTACAGTTTTGATCAGTTTCCGTTAAATTTAAAATATAAATCTGTATATATTCAGTTTGAACGCACATTTTAATTTACCGAGGCCACATACGGACCCAGAAAAATTATTTCTAGCTTCGTATCGATGATACGGTCCTAACAAAACAAATTTCGTCAAATTCTGAGACTGTTTGAAAAATGGCCATTTTCCAGTCGATTTAAATCAACGGAAACTGGTCAAACGCGTTTTCCTTTACCACGCTCACATATTGATTCAAAAAATTATGAAAATTGGAATCTAGCAATAACTGGACGTCACAGATCCAACAAAAGTGGTTTCGTTGAAATCCGAGGTCGTTTGCAAAATTTCCATTTTTAAGGGCCAGAATTCCATAGCGACTATTCTGAATTTTCAACTGGCATATCTTTTGATTCCCGCTATGAAATTTTGATTTCCCAGATTCGTTGGAAAGATATTATCGATTAGATTCTAATATTTTTGGTTTCACAAAAATCCGGTTTATTTTGCACCCGGTACATTCATTTGAAATTTGAAATCGAATTATCGAACTACCGCGTCATTTTCAATTCCTTTTATAAATATAAATAAATATTTATATTCTAACGACGATTTATATAATATATACGCTCGAATTCTATTCAAAATAAATTTTTCGTCGATATTATTTAAAATATTTCATTTTAAATATTCAAAATTCACTAAGATTGCCAAAATAAAAAAATTAATTGGCTAGGGTTTCCGGGTTGTTACAAATACCCACATTTCGGACGCTATGGGCAAGGTCTCGTCAGCCCGTTTGATCGTATCAGCCCTCTTTTCTTTAATTTAAAATATAAATCATTTATTTATTTAATTCGGTCGTACATTTAAATTTACCGGGGCCACAAACGTACTGTAAAAATTACAGAAAAATTATTTCTAGCTATGTTTTGACGATACAGTCCTAACAAAACTAATTTCGTCGAATTCCGAGACCATTTGAAAATTGGCCATTTTCTGGTCGATCCGATTTGACTGAAACTGACAAAACACATTTTCTTTTTCCACACTCACATATTAATTCCGAAAAGTGAAACCTAGCAATAATTTGATATTCCGGTTCCAGCAAAAATGGTTTCGTCGAAAATGGAGATCGTTTGCAAAATGACTATTTTAAAGACTATATATTATATTAAAATATATATAAATTCTACAGTGATTTTTCTAAATTTTAAACTGGACTTAACTTTCAATTTTCAAAGTGAAATTTCAGTTTCTTTCATTCGTTAGAAAGAATGGTTAACCAAATTTAAATATTTCTTATTTCGTCCAATTATGATTTATATTGAATTCTATATATTAAATTGAGGTTAAAATTCGAATTTTCGAACTACCGTGCCATTTCAAACTCTTTTTCTAATTAAATTAAATTTTTTCGTTTTAACTTCGATTAAAATAAATTTTTAGTCGTTATTATTTAAAATAAATTATATTAAATATTCAAAATCCATTAAAATTTCTAAAGTAATTTTTTTTAATTGGTTCAGAATTTACGGGTTGTTATAATAAATATGAACTCAAGTTGTGTAAATGAAATGATTTTTGAAATAAAAAACAGATTTTTAATTATTAAATAGAATTAACAAATTTGAAGAAAAATTAGTTAATGGGATTTTAAATCGAAATTGGACTTTGGATCAGAAAAGGGGTTTGTATATTCATATTCGAAACCGAATATAAAACTTGAATTAGAAATGGCGTTCGATTGTTTTATAAACAAATTTATATATATTTGAATGTGATATGTTCAAATAAATGTGAAATAGGCAAAAGAGCTAATTAAAGAATAAATTAGGGAATTGAGTTAAAATGACCAGACTGAGTTGGAATAAATTAGGAATGGACGTATATGGGTTAGACAAGAATGGAATGAAGTGTATGAAGATTATAATTGTATACCCAACAAAAAGGTACATGTTTAAGTTGCATATGAGATTTTATGCGCCGAATAGGCAAGCCGCTTGGGTTTTCGATTTTCTTTTCGAATGGAAAGGGCCCAAAGAGGCTTTTTAGTTGTATCGAGTGACCCGTACAAAGGAGGTTATGGCAAAATTTTCCGAAAATTTAAGGATTTAGAATATTTTTAAGAAAATTGGATAACTAGAAAATCAATGTATAGATATCTGTGGAATTCGATAAGGAAATGAACTTAAAATAGAATATTATAAACAAAAATGAAATCTATAATTATATGTTGTAAAATTAGAAAGAGAAACGTATATGGGTTTAAAAATGAATAATTGGTTTTTATGATGTTGATTATTCGAGGTAAGTGGTCTTGTCCGTTTTGAAGTTAAGGATGTTTTCAGTCAAGGTCTGAGAGGTGGTTATACCCCAGCTTGATTAATTTCATTTTTAACCAATAAATAGAAAGATCCATTCTCGAAGAGAAATGTTTGAGTTTATTGAATGCTGTATTTTGGGTTGTTTGTAACGATATTTTACACAATAGTCGATTTAACCCAAGTAAGTGGAATTTTGGAAATATAAAGATAAATATTTCCTAAGTATTGAAAGAAATGAATGTTCATGAAAGAGATAAGTAATCGGAATGTTTTCCAATTATAAATAGAACATATTTTCTAAATATAGAAAATAAAAGAAGGCGATATATGGAAATGTTTTCCAAATAGCGTAAGAGGCCAAGATGATTATCAAAAATATCGTGTTAACGAATATGGATAAGGAAATGGAGAAGTGTTTTAATTACTGAAATATTAATTAAAAATCCCAGTGATTTGTTTAAAGCTTTGAATGAATGTTTGTTTTTCTTCGATAGTTAAATAATCGACTATCAAATTGTTTGCCAATATCTTTGTCAATATGGGAAGACCGATTGGATTATTATCCGAAAACCACTCCTTATTGGCAGTAGCGTTGCAAATCAGATTATTTGAAGATAATCGAAGATGGTGTAGAGTGCAAGGGATTTTTCTATTAATGGAAATTGTGCCTTTGGTTTCGATCAATCCCAGAACGAACGTATATGGACGAATGTCTGACAGAGTATTTCCAATGATCGCATATGTTTTTATGTACAAATATATATGGTGGCGGAGAATTTATTCTCTTAGCATAATATCCAGAATATATTTGTGCAAATAAATTAATGATTAACGGATCTGACAATGTGGCATTCAAAGTGATTGTGCTATCAATGAATTGTAAGCAATCGTAGCCTCAGGCCTCAACAACCGGAAAATGACAAAAATCAGGCAGGCAGCATGGCTAAGTGTGTAGCTCCCAATTAGGGTGTATTATCACCTATTTAGAGAAATTCATTTAATTCCTTGTTCTATTTGATGTTGTCCCATTCGGGAAAACGATTGCTTGTCCTGACCGTTGGTGATATACATTCGATACACTCAAGCGAAATGATTGTCCTGACCGTTGGTGATATACATTCGATACACTCAAGCGAAATGCTTTTCCTCTAGAGATACACTATTGGAAGGTGGTTCCATACCTTGCATAGTTGGAAATTCATTACCCAATAAGTACCCGCGGTTTTGATTGTATATTATATATATGTGGAAAGTGAGATGCAAACGTTCTGCTAGACTGTTATTTATTTGATTTAGACATTATTATAATGTCAAAGGATTTTTTATATAAAGATTATAATTTCTTTCAAAAGGATTTTGAAAGTTAAATCAAGTATTTTGGATTCTCATAAGGGAAAAACCCGTTCCATGTTATACAGCGTGGTCTTATGAGATATCGTTTATTTTCTCAAACTGTTTTAAATAGTTTACTCATACCAGTCCCATGACTGACCCAGAGTTTATTTTTCTATGTTTTCCCTAAACTCTTGGGTGCCCAAATTTGTACGAGCAGTCAAGTGTTCAGGTATTTACTGATGTACTTGGAGGTTCTTGGAGTAGGAGGCTTCAGCGTATTTAGTTGTTGTTTTTCCGCAATGTTGTAAGTGTTGTACTCTAATGATGATATGTATATATAGAGAGAAAAAAAAATTGTACTCCAAAAGCTGATGTATATATTATATTTTGTTCTGCTCCGATGTGAGATTTTGTGTTGTTGTTTTTGTTCTTCTTCTACCTTTTTCTTCTTTATTTAATAATGATTCGTATTTCTGTGATATTTGGGTTGGACGTGTGGTGTATTTGGTTAACTCAGATAGTATGGATTTGCGGGCCATCACACAATCAGTACCCATTAATCCCCTTTTCATTTCATTCTCTTCTGTTTAATAGGGTTATTTCCATTTATGACCATAATGGCCATATTTTCCTAAGGCAAACCATTCTTTAAATACCATTATTTCCATTGATTATAATTAATGTCATTTATGAGCCTAACGTTCATAATTTCCTAATACATTAATTAACAATGAAACATCCGTATTTTATCAGTCCAAAAATATCTATTTGTTGTACCCTAAAAGACATTTCTTATTTACTTATTATTTGTTGTACATATCTATTTATATATATTTGAGCACCATACCCCTCACATTAAACCGACCATTTATGGGTACTGGATTTACCGGGTGGTTCCGTGCAGACTTTTATCACAAGTTGAGCTTAACCTCCTGTCTTAGTGCGATTATAATTTGATTCCATAATTGGGGTTTACAATACTAATCCTAGCCAATTTATAAATTGTAACCATCAGGCTTAACTACCTAATTAAATATGCTTTCCCAAATCAATGTCGTTTACAATAGTTATTTCTTTATTTATGGCCTTATTTACAGCAGTCAATTACAGTAATTGCTACAACGGTCACCATAAATATTTTCGTTTAATATGGATTACCTTTACATGTACAATTCCATAAAATGAATTTTGTTCAAACATTCAAACATCCATTATATATATAATATGTCACTGTTTACGTAGGTTCGGATGAATAATGTATATATATATATATTTATATTCATGTTTTCGTGCAGTTAACATAGTTATTTTCTTTTATTATTATCGTTAAATTTAATAATTTGGTTCAGCTAATAACCAAACATCCCTTTTTGTATTCAATCTTGCATAAAGATTCTAAATCTTACAGAAAGACCGTCAACTACAGTTATTGTAAACTATGCTTGAATATTGAATTAAACACATCTCAAACCACAAGAATGTATGTTTTGGAATAGTTGATGTAAACTACATACATATATATATATATATAATATATACACACACATGATTTTACACAACTTTTCTCTTTTTCAATATTTGACATATTTCTTATTGGTTTCAAATAATGTGTTTTATTTTGAAAGGGTAAAAGGTATATTTACAATAACCGAGTCAAAACCCTAAAAAATTGAACACAAATAGGTTTATATCTTTTCAATCAAAATTACATAAATTATTAATTAACAAGTAAAATAGAGGTTAGGAATTAAACTACAAATTTACAGTGTTTCATGGGACAGATTCCCAAATCCACAATGTTTTGCAATAACCACAATTGATCTGAAGCTTGACTATGGTCCGTGCACCACTTTTATTCTCTGTCATGATGAACCAATTGATTGAATGTAGGCATGTGACTATAGTAGCTGCATGAATCGAAGTAGATACTGGAGTGGGACCCTCCATTGCATCGGGTGACCGAGTATGCGATCTACAATTTAAAACACAATTGTAGGCAATATGTAAAAAAAAAATAAGTTAGCCTATAAATAATATTATTCAAAATCAGCAGATCTGATAGGTATCATTTCAAATTTTACAGTATTATGAACAGATCTGATAAATGTTAGGCATATGTAACAACCCACATTTTACGTATCGGAGGACCGTAAAATATTTTTATTTTATTACCTGAGAGTTGGATCATTCTCATATTTTGGTATGTTGTTTATGGGGATGTAATACATGTCCATAATTTTTACCAATTTTGTTTATGACCATTATTCCCCTGTCAGTCTTGTACATGGCATAACATTTTACTGGGATTGAATTAGGTGCTGAGGTTAGTCCCAATGGAAAGGAAACAATGATGCCATTTCCGTAGAGTGGTCACATTAAAGATTTGGTTCAGCGATTTGGGAGGAATCGATGTTTTTGTTTTCACAGTTTATTGCTCAGGTTTTTAGAGCCATAATGGGCTGATTTGGAGAGGCCTATTAATGGGCTGGTCGAAAGCTTTAAATAGGGGGTAAGAGGCATGGAGAATAGTTTGCTTTCCCCATTTTCTCATTTGGGTGAGCATGTGATCTTCCTTGTTTAAACAACTACACCTTTCCACCATTAGAATCGAAGATCTACATCGTTTGAAGCTAGATCTACACCAATCGGAGAGAGATCATTGAGTCGAAGAGTCTAGCGCAAATTCTTCGCTGTCCGGAATCGAGTTTCATCATTTTGTGTGGTTTTGGAGAATTGGTGAGTGATCTGCATCTCTTACGCGGATTCAATCAAGTGTATAAGTTCTATGATCTTAATTTCATCATTTTTAAGTCGAATTATCCTAGATCTACATCATGGTAAGTTTATTCCCACAATGAATCACTATAGGATCTAATTTAGCATCTTAAAACCGGTAATTTCCATATAGTTTCATATGTTTATGCAAGTTAGATCCATTGTTTTGATCATTTATTCAATTGTCATGATTTTGGTGAATTTTGCATAATCATTGATCATAATTGTCATTTTCAAGTTGTTAGTGATTTCATAACATGTTTGTGGTTGAATTAGATGAATTTGATGAGTTAATTTTGTCGACATAGCCATTTGGCAAAGTTTTGGTCAAGTTTGGAGATGGATCAGATCTGTTCAGGGATGGGTCGGGAGTAACTCTAGGTGATGGATCAGTCAGAACACGGATTGGTGAAGTGTTCTCTAAGCAATGAAGATGGATCGGTCGGAGCATCTAATCTTGGATCAGTCGGAGTTCCTATACCATGGATCGGTCAGGGATTGGGATCAGCCATTGATTGGTATCGATCATGGATCGGGGTCGGTACTACCTTCAGATGCATGGGTCAGTCAGACTTTAAGCTATGGATCAGTCAGAAGTTCAAAGCAGATGGATCGGTCATAGTGGGAAGCAAATGAATCGGTCATGATGGGAATACGATGGATCAGTCAGAGACTTCAAGGTATAGGTCTGCTGGAGTCTTCGTGGTATGGGTCAGCATATTTTCAAACTGATGGGTCAGTCGGAATTTGATGGATCGGCCTTAGTTCAAATAGATGGATTGACATGACTTTAAAGTGATGGGTCGGTCACCGTATGGGTCGGACAGAAGCATAGGTCGGGCTCAAGGTTATATGGATCAGTCTGCTTCTCTCCATGGTGGTTTGACATGCCTAATCCATAATGGATCAGCATGTTTATGACAGCACTTTGAAATGCTATGGAATAATGGTGAACCTTATGTTGATGATTCCTTTAGCTCGAGAATGGCAATGACTTCGAAGTAAATTTAATGGGGAATGTCGAAGTAATGTGATTTGTTCATTGTTTGACGTAATGCAATGAGTGTGATGACAACTCAAAGGTGTTTTGAGTTTGTTGATAATGGTTGGATGGTCGCCGTCAATGACAACTAGCGATACCGAAGGCCGAGGACTTATCGTTGTCGTAGGTTCTAGCGGACTCAAAGAAGGGGTTATACGATTTCGTCGTATAGTCGAGTGCCATGGGCAACACGAGCATATGTGGATAGAATGAAGGTTTACCATTAGCCCATGATAGTTGATGGCGTGTCGTTGCCAGTCATACGATTAACGATGGTTTCGAAGCAGGATTGGCAGTGATAGCCAGAGTCTATCATGAATGTTGGGTGTTTTATTTGTATCGTCTCACGTAGATTGTCCAAGTCGAAGGAGATGCTTCTTTGGTGCTTGTATAATATTGGTTTAGGCCTCTGGGGCTTGTGCTTGAGGGGCGTTGAATTTGATTATGATGGTTTACATGAGATATATAATTTGGATGTCATGAGTGCTATTGCTGGGTTGCTTTTGATTGCCATGATTGAATGGTTGTTCTGGTTTCCATAGATGTACGGTTGAAATGCTTGTTAGTAAAGCCTATCACTGTCCGATGTGGGGGAGATGGGTTTGAGTCCTTCTCTGTTGTTGTAGGTAGGTTAGTTCGTTTATCAACCTATTATCATATACATTATTGATGATGTTGGTTAGCTATTTTATTGCTTACTAAGACTATTGTTTGACTCAAGGTTTTATGTTTCCCTCTTATTACCTTGGGTTGTTTATCCAAATTTTGAATGGATAGACTAGGTGGCAGATGTAACAACCCGGATACCGACAGACCGATTTTTTTACAAAAATACAATCTACCGAACCCGAGTTGGGTGCTCTGGTATCCTGCAGAAAAAGACAGAGATAAAGAAACATGTCAGAACTCGCAAAGCATCTCACAGCAGAAGGAAATAAAGTATAATATATTCAAATATAGCCTCACCTTATTAACAATACTGCTAAACCAGCATCTAAAGCTATACCATCTCTATCATGAACCTAACCTGGAAGTATGTAATGAGGAGGGGGTCAGAACATAAGTTCTGTGTGACTGGACTTAGAATAAACTTCTGTATAATCCTACATATACCGTTCAGTTACATTTTCTTGGTTATTAGTTGTTAACAATGTTAGCTCTTTAAGCTATACTTATCCACACACTAGTAGATTAACGTAATACAATTTATATGTAGTTACCCCTACTCGTGTCCTCCTTTCATGTGCACGCTATCCCTTATCCAACTCGTGTCATCTTGCCATATGTACGCGGTTCCTTATCCAATGTCGTATGTCGTACGGGCTTTCATGTATATATATATATATTCTCACTATGCCTGTGTAAAACCACCATTCCTTTGTTGCGTAAGCGTTTGGACTGCCAACTTAGGTCTTACTAGGTTTTGTTATCAAATACTACCTAGATCCAGCTAGGGTTTACCATCGAGTGTTACCTAGATCAAACAAGGATTTACTTTATCAAACGCTTCCTAGGTTCAACCAGGGTTTACTCTACCTAACTCCAACTAGGGTTCATGCTACCTATCGAACAATGCCATCTAGTCTAGGACACACTACCCCGAGCGATATGCGTTCCTAGACTTTACGTCCCAACCGTATCGTTAAACGTGCTAGATATCTAGTTTCACATGTCCTCTATATGTGCGACCCGAGTCCCGTGGCAGGGAAAATCAAGAAACACATAACTCGGTCGGAAGCTTTAAGTTATATGCCGATGCAGATGCTAAGGTCTGTTTTTACTGTGGCTATGGTCCCACTTGACCCCTCCCTCAACTAATGAAAGGCACCCAAGAATATCAAGAATGAGAACTGTACGCAGGCCCTCTATGCCCCCACAAACCTATTGTCCAACATCACCCATAACTAGATAGCAAGTATATGGTCTTTTGGAGTTCTCCGTCTTTCCGCTTTTCATGCCCGATTGACTCAAAATGGTAGGTAGCCGACGACGCGCTACCACAGGGCCAACTGGTTATCGCCGGCTCATGCTGGTCCATCCTAGTCTTTAGGTTGCCTTATTATTGCAACCAAGGCATACTCTTGGTTCTTCTTACGCAGACCTTAACCTCTGTGAGCCCAGACAGATCATCTGCATTCTCACAGAGGGATACCAAGAGTATCCTTACGTCCCCTCGAAGCCACATGCTTCGTAACCCAGTCCATTGGAGCCTTCTATATGATCAGATGGACGTACGCTCCCCCTCGCGCCCTACGGCACCGTGATGATCTACCGAGTTTGGTTATTCATCCCTATCGTATGGACTGGTCCAAGCGCCTTATCCTTTATACTATTAGACCTTATGTCTAAACTATTGATTACGCGCTTGCTTTGTCTTATTAACTTGGTTATCCTCGTTTATGTTGTTCTTCAATTCTAATTACCAAGTTTCTCTTTAACTAAGGTTTATTACTTAGTCCTCTTCAACTAAGGTTTACTTACTTAGTTATCTTTACCATTGCTTACTTAGTTATCTAACTAAGGTTCGTTACTTCGGTTGCCATTTTACTTAGTTTTCTAACTAAGGTTCATTACCCAATTGCCATCATCATTATCTACTTAGTTCTCTAACTAAGGTTCAACACTTGGTTGCCTTTATCGTTATTTACTTAGTTCACTAACTAAGGTTTACCAATGAACTCAAACATGACTTAAGTTTTCTTTATCAAACGATAGCATCTGGGTGCTTTCTCACATTTTCAGCTTAGATTAACTTATTTCATAGTATAAGTCATCCCACCCTTCAAGTCTTGTATTACATCTTAAGTCATAATCTTCCCTTGTCCCTAGGACAAGTTTTCCTATTATTTAATTTTACATTACCACAACTCTAGTTTATAATAGATAGTTATCATTCCCCATTATTGTGTTGGTTAAGTTTGTCCATATGTCAAGTTTTACTTAACCCTACCTTCCCGCTCATGCATTACTCGTATATTCCACAAATTTGGTTAAGTGTTGTCTTTTTAGTTCATATTGACATAACCCACCCACGCATCATGTCAAATTGGTTAAGTGTTGTTAACCTAACCTTACCATACTAGCATGTGTCATTAGCATTAATTGATTATTAATGCACCAACCTCTCACATTAAACCTATTGTTGCGGTTGCTGGATGTGCTGGGTGGTTCCTGGCAGTCTTACACCACAACTCAATCTAACCTCGAGTTTAAGCGCGTTATGACTATCTTCTCACATTAGACCCTATTGTTTGCAGCCACTGGATATGCCGGGTGGTTCCGGGCAGAATTACACTGCAACCTCATTCTAACCTCGAGTTAGTCATGTTTAATCTTTAGCCAATTAACAATTTTTATGAGAACGTTAAGCAACAATTTCAGATTATGAGTTAGGTTTCATAATCACATAAGAGGTCTCATAATCACATAAGCTAAGTTTTATCTGTTCCTTTATCAACTTAGGATTCTTACCTTTAGATTCGTTTTTCCCAAAGCCCAAAATTTAAACTTATAGTTTAAAACATCAATCCCACAATATTAGATTTGAAATAAATCACTTCTTCCCAATCCCGTTCCATATTCAATAATTCCAGTTAAATTTACATAACTTCAGGTTAACATTATAAATTAGAATTCATAGTTGCGCACTATTCAGCATAGATTCATGTTTCCAAAGCATACCCAAAGATTCATTAATGAAATACGCTCCAAAATTCCCAATTCAAACTTTATTTCATTGAATAATCCCAATATACAATTCACCAATTGTCCCAATATTTGCAATAATAATTGTTATGCCACAATCCTCAAATTACAAATTATATTCCTCAATTGCATAGAATAAATTATGCCCCAATATTCCCATATTTCAATCGTACGTATGTATATTAAGATTTCGTCTATGTTCGAGATAACCTAGATCCAAAAATAAAAAGGGGAAGGAGAATTAAAGAACAATTATCATAACATGAATCTTGAATTGAATTTATACGTTGGGAATGACGAACGATAATAATACTATTGTGCAACAACTTTATTGTAATTCCAGTCACCTTTCTTTTCATCTTCAATTCATGAATTTGATTTAACTTTGATTGATTTTATGCCCCTATCCATAGATATGATCTATCTTTGATTTCTTTGTACAGCGTAAGTTGTGAATTTGAATTTCTCCTCCTTTCGTAGTGTAAATTGCGGATCTGAATCCCTTTTTCTCTTTAATTTGGAGGTTGTCTTGATTCTAAACTTTTTAATTTTAAGAATAGATGTTTTGAATAGAAAAGGGGAAGAAAGTGGATGTAGAAATCTCTTGGAGAAGAAGAATTTGAGTTAGAATAGAGCCATGGCATCGCCATAGGCTTGGGTGGAGAAAAAGAATGGGTTAAGGGTCATTATATAGCTGTTTAGTCAACGTATCTGGTAAGAAATCGCGTCCAGGTGCAGAAAATGAATTCTGCCCAGATTTGGGGGGGGGGGGGGGGAGGTCGACCCTAGGTCAACCTGTTTTAGGGGAGGTCAACCTCCAGGTCGACCTGTCTGGGTTATTTTACTATTTAATTTTTGAATTTCCCTTGAATCTTCCGAAGGCCATAATTCTTTCATACTGAGTCCGATTTTCGAAAACTTGGACTCTATTCCAAGCATAATTCCGAGACAAACGCAATGATGATGTCCGTTTTACTTAATTCCTAATATTTAAATTAAGTATCCTTATTTTATTATCTTTTCCATTATGCCAACTGCTATCGGATTAATTTTTCCTTTTCTTCCATATATTAATTAATTTTCATTATACATCACCAATATTTATCTATCTACGCATATATACATATTTGTACATTTTTAATTTGAAAATGTGGGGTGTTACAGCAAGTGACAGGTGATATCTTGGTGAGGACGATGTTGTAGTTTTTGAGGCGAGCAAGAAGCTGGTGTATTGCCTTTCCTACTGTATAGCATCTTTTATTTCCGCTGTTTGATGTTTGACTCTGAGTGCTGTAGTTAGGCAGATATGTACAAACACTATTGTTATAATCAGATGTATGGATATTTCTTTCCAGTTGATATGAAAGCTTAGGAGTTTCTACTAAAAAATGCTTCAATATTATTGTCTGTTGTATATGTTCTATTATATTTTATCCTTGCGTTGTGAGTTATACGACACGTTCCACTTGTGTTTCATAATCATTTATATCTTCCTGGCAAACATTTCAGTGCATTATTCCTCTTGTTTAGTGTGGGTGTTATGGGCGATCATCACAACATATATTCAAGATCCAATACAAGCGAGATAATTAAGCTACTGTAACTTTGTAAATAAAATTCTCACTCACCTAAAAGCATGCAAATCTAAAATATGAATAATCATTTAGGCCTACAATCCCAAAATTCTTACAGATTTACAATTATTCATAAAAAGGGGATACTATCAGATCTGTAGGTTTGCCAAAAAATAGGAAAAGAGGGGAGAATCTGATGAAGAATAGCTTAGCTGTCAATTCATACCCTTTTCCACTTTAATCTGATTATCCCTTTAAAATTTATGTGATTTATGTTTGATTGATTGTATATGAATATATTTTTGACTAATAAATTGATTTGAAGAGAAAGGAAAATGGCAGAGCTTCGCTGCTGCTTACAAATTTGTATGGAAAAGAGTGGGCTATTACCCGTTTATTTATAGGAGTGGAATTGTCCATGAATTGTTAGATTTGATTAAATAAACATTCGCCCGTTTATATAATATTATACATAAAACAAACCATCTTAACCTAGCCGTCACTAGGCGCTTCAGGCTCAAAGCGGTTGACTACTGCCCCAGGGGTGTCAAATGCCCTTCGGCTGATTCGCCCATTAAGGGCTGGTTATAAATTGTAAGATATATTATATTTATTCTGTTTATTTATTCTCTTCCTTTTTTCGTATTTCATCTATAACTTTCTCATACGGACTCTGTTCGTGAAACCCCAAACATAAAAGTTGACCAGAATTCCGAGATGAATGCAATAGTAAAGTTTTGTGGTCAAATTCCATCGTTGGCATAAATTCCTATTTTTGAAATCTAATTAGATAACCAATCTATTGTCAAAATTCTAGGTTATTACATTCTCCCCCCTTAAAAGGAATTTTGTCCTGAAATTCTAATACATCCTTATCCTGTCCTACACAACGAATTTGTATACATTCACTTTGCAACCATATGTGCATGTGCACAATGTACATATTGCATTTCAACCACAAAACATGCATGCACAAAGATTCTATCCTCCTATATGTATGCATTAAATTATTTAGAACACTTCTGAAAATATGATGCAAAACATTCTAAATATGCTGGAAGTTCTATATGAATGCAAATTTCAAAAATCATTTTTCATCCATTACCCCTACACGATTACGAATAAAAGTGTGAAGCAACCAAATTTGCATCCAAATCGTACCATACAAAACGTAAACGCATCTAATCGGTTTCTATTTTATTTCTCCTAAATCGAAAAAAGGAAATTAAAGTGAATAATTTTAACATTCCACTCGCTCGTAAATATTCCGTTCTCGGCCTGTAGTGGAAATTGCACCTCAGTTACCCAAAATCCTCCAAAAATTTCCATCTGTAGACTATAAAGGAGGCTCAAAACAAACTCTAAGACGTAAAACGAGTTAATTATTAACTCACACATATCACTGACAAGGTATGGAAATAATGTTTTCATGTCTAAAACAACCTTTTCTTTTTTGTCATTAACATTTTTAATGCATCGTTTGGTCCTATTGCACCGCTAAAACGCACACAAAAATCATCCAAAAATCTTCTGTACATTGTTCATGTGACCAAAAATTGAAATTTTTCATAAAAATAAATTTCTGTTTAAAATTTCGTATATTTATTTTGAAAATTTCTTTTCAATACCATTTCACTTTCCATATGAGATTAGTATGAAAATAAATCTGTAATGTGTGCCTTGCGCTATTCGAACCATCTATTTTAATGTAAAACATATGTTTTAAACATGTGCAAAATACCATACCCAAATTCTGCGTTTTCGTGCAAACCGAAATAAAAAAGTAAACCAGTAAAAGTATAAAATTTAAAAACGATAGAAGTTTTTATCAAACAATGTTTGCCAAAAGTTTCCAAAATGTATTCTGTGGAAACTTAACTGATTCAAGTCAGATGTTTGCAAAAAACGGCGTTAGTCACGCAAAAACGCAAAAACTGAAATCAAGTAAAAAGGAACATAATAAATTTTAGCTTAACAAGGAACAATGATTTATTTATAACTGTGACGAAAAATAATGCAAAACTAGTCCTTCAATAAAATTTATCCAACACAGAATAATATTCTTTCCAGCTATAGGATAACTGTTATTAGATTAGAAAATGAGATTTCGTTCAAAAAGATATGTGCGATTGACACAGATATTTTCAAACATAGAAATCTCATTAGCATAACTCGTGCGATTCAAACAACATTAACATTTATAAACACAACAATAACAAAGATAGAAGTGCTGGAAAGAGAAACACATGATACAAGATACCATATGCGCAAGGCATAAGCTAACAACGGCTAAGCATTGCAGTGTGGTCGAGCGCCACGGCTGGAACTCGATCCATTACCATGTCCATGTCAGGAAAGTTGTATGGCTGAGATGCAACTAAAATGACAACAAAATACAACTCTGAAACTCCTAAAAATGGTTATTAAACAACGTGATGTCTTTCTCGACAACTAGATCTCAAACCATTTTTTATGACCTTTAATTAATCACATCATGGTAGCAAAATGCTAAATCTCATGTTACAAATACTGCTAGTGTTATTGGAGGTTTCCACATTACTATATATTCTAAGAGAGAATTTGTGATGAGAAACGAAACCTACCACAAAACCGCTTCTCATGGAAACCCACCTAATATTTTCTAAAGAAAAAATATGGATAGGTGAAAGTACAGAAAGTACCTTCATGAGATATCACACAAGAACAGCAAGCTGAATAAAATATGATGCTGCACTAAATGAAGGTTATACCATTGATCAAGCAAAAGATTGGTTTCCGCATCATGAGAAAAATCTAGTCATAACTTCCCATTTATAAAATGATGTGCTAAATGGATCACACATCTATATGGGCAGTTCAAACATAGATTCCCGAACACAAAATTGACAATAAGAATAAGAGATTAGCTGCAAAACCTCCAAATCAGGTCAGAAAAAAGACCAATCAAATCCACGTAAAACACGGATGCCTCTGTAATTTCATCGAGATCCTCCTCAGAAAAACCATCCAAAGACGGCTTGTTCTTCATCTCCAAACAGACAATCGCCTTCTAAAGTACCTATTCCAACAAGGTATAGCAAGGACGGATGAAGCACTAACAACAATCCTATTATAAGATCTAGAAGCAAAAGGGTTCGTGCAAGCCCAACCGCGTCGAAAATTTTTCTTAGTCTAAAGCGGTGAGACCTTTTCTGCTTATTCCGATCCAACCAAATGGTGTCTGCCTAAGGGTGAGCCTTAAATGGTGCGAGTAAGATTGGATAGCGCAATTAGGTATTATGGACTAAGAAATGATCAGAGAGAAGAAATTAGATCTTGGAGTACTAGTGGGAAAGATCTAATGCGCAAACTAGTGCGTAAAATAAGGAGACAAGGCGACGATAAAGAAAGAGAAGAAGGGTACGAATATGGTTCGGCTAGATAAGGGCGAAAGGAAGAAGTTAAATGGGTGATTTGGATGCAACTTTTAAGGTTGGGTCCTAGGTCCAAGTTGTACCAAAATTCATCAAAAAGTTGACCACTCTAGGCATAACGCTAAATGGTAAAATGTCAAATGGTCTGGGCAAAGATTGAACTTTGACCTTATTAGGCTAGATATTAATCGTCCTGCGTCATCTTTTAAGATTGGACGCGACCCGAAAAAAAATTATCCTCATCACAGCGATACCAAAGACCACAGTCAAACTCCAAACCGTCCCTAAAGATTTAAAGTAGTCTCAACAACAATGCTGAGACCACACAACGAACGAACAAATTTCCAAATAATTTAGCTAAAAATTCATAATAAAAAATAAAATGGATTTCCCGCTTAACTAGCTGATATAAAACTAAACGATTCAAAATCAAATACCCCAAAAATCCGGACAAAGGATTTTCCTTAGCCTTTTTGAAGGAAAAATTAAAACTTTTCAAAAATGAAATTTATTGTAAACTAACGGTTTCGTATTTATAAATCCAATTTAGTATTTCTATCTTTATTATTTATATTCCAGTTTGTATTGCAAATGAAAAAACCTTTTCACATTCAAAAATGTTGGAACAATAAAATATCAAGTTTTAAACGTGATAATTTGAATAAATCATCCGTTATATATAAAATGAGGTGTGACAGCCCGAATTCCAACAGACTGATTTTTTTTTTCAAAATTCTAATCTATCGAAACTCGTGTTGGTTTGCTCTGCTATCCGGCAAAAAAGACATATGTATAAAATATGTTAGAGCTTAGAAAATATCTCATAGCGGAGTGGATAAAATATAATATAATCGAAGTATTATCGTATTAATAATACTATCTAATAAGTGTCCAAAGCTATCATCTCTCTGCCACAAATCTAACCAGCAAGTATGTTATGAGGAAGGGGTCAGAACACAAGTTCTGGTGATTGGTTTTAAACGATACACTTTGGATAATCCTATATATACCATTCAATCACATTTTCTTACTTATTAGGTTACTTGTGTTAACAACACTCAAGGCTTACACACACGTCGTACCTATTTACTTCGTAGTGGATTAACCTAAGATAGCATATATGTAGCTACCCCCAATATTAAGGTACACCCTATGGTACCCCACTCGCACGGTCTCTACAGTAATACCACTGAAATATACGCAGTCCATCATCCTACGCCAGAGTGACATTTGGATCTCTATATACAATGTTACGTTCCACATATATCTATCATTTCTGTGCAACGTAAGCATACAGACTGTCACCTTCGATCGAATCAGATTCTATACTAGAGTAATGCCCTCAAGTCTACGATACACCACCCAGTGTAAACATGCATGTATCTAGATTTTCACACGTACGTATCGTCAACTGTAGCTCGATGCCTTAACCACACGTCCTCTAATGTGCACAGAGTTCCATGGCAGCGAAATACAAGAAACACAAAACTCAGTCGAGAGCTTTTCCATATCTGTACAGGCCAGCCTTTAAGAGCCTCAAAATACAGATATTCCTAGGGTCTATTTTTCATGATGGCTATGGCCCCACCTCGACCCCTCCCTCAACTAGTAAGGACTACAAGAGCTAAGAGACATGCCCCTAACAACAAACAATCTAAACATTCAGTTGGCTTCTCCCCTCAACCACCGTACCTCGATAGTGAAAGATGAATGGTCTATTGGGTTTAGCTCTAGTCTTTTCGCATCCCACTAGCTGCCGATGATATGTGTCTAATGATCTACTATCCTTGCTAGTCGTGACACTCTGCTTCCCAAGTTAGGCTACCGCCAAATCACCCAAGTGTCACCTCGTCACAACATTCTGACTACAAAGCTACTTTTCTAGTCAGGGTCCACTTGGCAGTTACGCGCAGACCCAACCTCTGAGAGCACAGCCTAAACATCTGCCACCACACAGAGGACTACCAAGAGCACCTTACGTACCTCAGGAAGCCGTGTGCTTCCACTTATAGTCCTTCGGAGCCGACATAATAATCAGATGAACGTGTGTTCCCCTGGTACCTTATGACATCACGATGATATACCCCATTGGGTTATTCACCCTCAAACGTGCGAGTTGGTCCAAGGGTCTCACTTTAATATGTTATTAGACCTTATGTCTAAACATTCTTTTATGTGCTTGCTTTACCTCATCGGGTTTCCATTTAACATGTTTATCATCTTTACTTTTTATTCAGGTTACCAAATTCTTTCTTGCCCCTTATAACTCTAAGGAATGGGATAGCTTATTAATTTCAATCATATAACTTAACCCATTTAAGTTTATTAATAAGCCTACAACATGTTATTCTCTGGATTGTGATCCAAGGTCTGTAATCCACAATCCCTTTATATTCTTGTTTGATTCAAGGTTACAATAACATGTTCCACTTAATACGTAATTAAGTATATCTCAATTTACATGTTTTCTGTCTAACATGTCACTTATCATTTATGATTAAATATAGCTTGTTTCATTTTATAAGTTTACCTCACTCTTTCCTATTTAATCATAGTTCCATCTTACATTGTTACTATAACTTATCTTTGTTTACTTATTAACTTACTTTTGTTAACTAAGGTTCACTAATAAGTCTCCTTTCCATTTATTATAACCTATGTTATAATTTCCTCTTGTCCCTAGGACAAGCCTAAACATGTTATTCTTATCAGCAGATTTCAGACCTCCAAGTTTACAGATTACTTAATTTATAACTAAGTACAAATTCTTACATTTCTTCCCCCTTTTCTCTACTTATTACAAACAACTGGTTTTAGGCTTTCTCGTTTACTGATTACTTAATTTACAATTAAGTGCCACTTATCTCATTTCACAAGTTATCTCATTTCCTTACTAGTTTATTATAACCTAAGTTATAATCTTCACTTATCCCTAGGACAAGTCTACCTATTGTATAACATTCTCATTAATGCAATTTACTTACAATAGGTTATTATCATTCTCCATTCATTCCCATTTCCTTTTACTGTTGTAATTATCTTTCATTAAATTCCATTAATTTCAATTAATGTCATTTATCAATTCTTCCATATATATATATTTATATATATGTTTATGCACTAGACCTCTCACATTAAGCCTACACTTGTGGATGCTGGATTTACCAAGCGGTTCCGGGCAGACTTCTTCCACAAGTTGACTTAACCTCATGTCTTAGCACTGTTACATGTCTTATTCATACACTTAGACCACTCACATTAGATTTACCACTTGTAGATGCTGGATATGCCGGACGGTTCTGGGCAGACTTCTACCATAAGTGTAATCTAACCTCTTCTCTAAGCGCGGTTACAGTTTCTTATTTACTGTAAATATTCTATATAATCTAGGCATGTCTATTCTTTCAAATTTCCACTGTAACATATATTTTACGTGTCATCATATTTTGCCTATTTTATGTCATATGTTCTTTCTAACATATAATCAATTCTATTCTAACATGTAATTTTCTCAATTTCTATCCAGGTACATAAATGTCACAAGTTAATATGGAATTGAAACAACCGTAACCGCTACGCATATTTTGACAAGTTTTTCTTTCAACATATAAATTTTCCCACATATTAATATCTTAGCATGTTAATATTCCAACATGTCATATTTGTCACTTTAATCCTTTTAACATATGTTTAAACATCTCAACATATCATATTTAACCATGTGATAATAACATTTCAATACTTTCAATTATTCTAGCAAGGTCACATTGTATTATTAAACGATAATATATCATTATCAAAAATGATATAACTTAAATCCACTCATGTAACGACCCGCATTCCACGCATCATAGGATCATAGAATATTTATTTCTTTCGCATACGGAGTCGTATGGTCATGCAACTTTGGGAGACGACTACTGGGGTCATTTCCCATGTTCATGATTTTTGCCGATTTTTAAATGACCGTTTTTCCCCTAGCTGATTTTGTTTTGGCCATAACTTTTGATTAGGAAGGGGTTTTGACCTGAAACCACTTCCATTGGCTTCGAATGATAGTTTATCTTTCCGTAGAGTGGTCACACGTGAAAAATGGACTTACCGTTTGGGAGATATGGCTGAAATATGGTTTGGGAGGTGAAAAAATGCTTAACCGGGCCAAATAGGGTGATTAGTGAATGGGCCCATAACCCATTTCGGGATTAGGGTTATGGGGAGACTGAAATGAGTTAGGTTTTCATTCTATTTCAGTTTTCTAGCCGCCACTTACCTCTTAGAAACCCTAACAATGGCCTCCAACCTCTAAAACACCTCCAAATCACTTTCTAACCAAGGATTAGGCTTTGCAACATCAAACCAAGGCGGATTAGCACAAGAATCGAGGTAGAGCTGCTGAGTTGCATTGGTATTCGTGCCCAAATAGTAGAGTTTCAGTTCGAAAGGTTTTGTTTGTGGCTAAGGTGAGTGATTTGCATAGTTCCTCACTAATTATGGTTAATTAAGGGTAATTAGTGTTGATTAGCGAATTTATACACTAATAAATTCTGGAAAAATATTTATAAATTCTTAAATGATGTTTTAGACCTCTGTTAGAAACTTGGGTTAATTTGGTTAAGTTTTGATAACCCTATCATTAACTATGCTAGAACATGCTTAAGGGAAAATATGGGATTTTGGGTATGTTTGATCCATTTTACATGCTACGATTGTTGTTTTGCTGTTTGTGGATGATTATACATGTTGCTATGGCTGTATGGTATGCTTTTTGATTGCCTAGAAGTGTTAGATTGGTCGAAAACGTCGTCGAATGGCATAAAACAGCCGTTGGAAAAGTTGCAGGAAAATGTGCAGGGTTTCGGATCGGATCGGGATAGGAGGCTCGGATCGGATGGTGGACTTGGCAGAGAAACCGAACTGGATCGGAACTTTGCACTAAAGGAGACTTGGCGAGAAGGAAGGCCATTTGCTTAGAGTTGGAGTTGGGTAGAGGATCGGATCGGAGGGACAAAAAGGGAATCGGATCGGAGCTAAGGCGTGGGATCGGATCGGCTACCGGACCGAACCGGAGCTGGCATCTTTTGAGGCGTGCAAAAGAAAGAGACAACAGGGAAGGTTGGAACGGATCGGAACTTGAGACTATAAGGAGGACCTTGGCACTTTACCACCGGACCGGACCGAGCCACATGTGAGAAGCTGAACCAAACCGCATGGAAGAAATGAACCCGAACCGAACATAGCACGGGTGACCGAACCGAATCAAGCGTGTACTTCTATTTCTACATGACGAGTCTTCTGAAGGCCAACTCCAATTCGACTAAAACCCGAGATGCAAAGGAGGTCCAAATGAGGAGCTTTGACTCAGGATCCAGATGGGAATCAATAAGTGAGATTCATGATTGGGCTTTGCTGCGGGACGTGTGCTAAGGGGTTGTTGATGTCTATAACTTTGAATCACTATGTGTAGGGAGTACGTGAACTAATTTAGGGCCACAGTGTCTTAGGTACGACTAAAGAGCTATAGACCAATGAAGTGGGGTCATTTGTAAAGATTTGGTCATGACTCCATGTGATGAGCTTGGTAGTAGCATTAGTTGTACAAGTCGAACTCCGTCACTACTTCGATGGGTCTAGTGATCGAAGTGGTAGATATCGTATACTTTATGCACTGAGTGAGATATGTGAGGATGGTTGCTATGTTTGATTTGGTTGCCATCACTATGACATGCACGCCCCACCCCCGTATTCCTTGTACCGTCTGTTTAGTGGCACCTTAGATAATTGTGCGGTATGTAGTGCTAACTCTTTGGTTGTAGGTCCAGGTTCAGGTATGGCTTAGTATACATGTTATTGTTTTGTTTGGCTGCTTATTGCTCATACCAGACTTTTTGTCTGACCCAGAGTTTTATGTCTCTTCTTATTACTTTGGGTGCTCTCCCGAGCAGACTAGAGACAGGTTAGCTGGTGATGCACGAGTAACTCTACCGGAGACGAGCAGGCGGCTTCCACGTATGATACATATATAGATATTCTCCCTGTGTCGCTGCTGGTCACTACTTTGGGAATTAGTAGTGAACTCTTCCTTTCTTTTGTTTAGAGACAGTAATTTGAAAAGTTGTAATAAGCTGTATTTAGACTTCCGCTACTCTGATGTTGATGTTGGTTTTAGTTATCAGCTTAAGCACTGTCTCGCCTGTTTTATGTCAAGTACATTATTATTATATTTTGTTCCCTGCGCTGTGAGACATTCTACATGTTTTTGATTAGTTCATTCTCTTCTTTGCTTTCTTTGGCGACCGTTCTGTGCTAGTTGGGCATGTGTACAGCGCACTTTCGGAGGAAATGCCGGCTGGTGCGGGGCGGGCCGTCACACTTGGTATCAGAGCTCTAGGTTGCGTAATTAACCTAGGGAAAGACACCAGGGAGAGATAATACGTATATGAGAGCGCGTATTTGTGATTATTTTAGTTTTCAAAAGCTATATATATATACTATTAATATAGCTAAGGATGAAGTCGCACTGCACTGGCACCACAAAGAGGATGGTTAATCGTTTTCTCTTTACAGATTGAACGATGAGCCGATACGCAAGGGGTACCGGTAGAGGAGCCAATAATGGGAATGCTGCTGAAATGAGGACGATGTTTACTGAGCTCATGAGAGAGATGCGTATGGATGTGAAGAGGGCAGCTCCCAATAATGGTAATGGTGGTGGTCCAATAGTGCAGGCGCCTAGGGCTGATTTCGCCAAGCTGAATAAGGATTATACTAGTCTTGGTGGAAAGCCGTTCCATGAAACGGATTCGGCTACAGATGTTTAGGATTGGTTGGATAGCTGCGAGCGTATCTTCAAAGATTTGGGTATCGAGGATGCGATGAAAAGAAGGTTAGCATCCTGTCAGCTGCAAGGACGGGCAATGAATTGGTGTAATGCTATAAAGGCAGTTACTCCCGAGGATCAGATTACTTGGGAGCAGTTTAAGGCTCGCTTTTGCGATAAGTTCATTCTAGCTGCTCAGAAGTGAGTGTTGTTTAAGAAATTCTTGGAGCTCAAGCAGAATGGCAGAGCTGTCTCGGAGTATATTGCAGAATTCGATACTTTATCGAAGTATGGACTATCTCTTATTGACACTGCCGAGAAGAAGAATGAGAAGTTCATAACTGGCTTGGATGGATACTTGGGGGAAAGGCTTATTAACCACATCGATGAGACATTTGAGACGATTATGGGAAAAGCATCGAGGTCCGAGAGTCTTTACCCTAAGTCGAAGACTGAGGTTGCATCTGCAGAGGAGCCAAAACCATAAGCAAGTGGTGGAGGAAAGAGTGGTCCTCAGAATAAGAGGAAGCAGAACCAGAATAAGGATGGCCAGAAAAAGAATAAGAACGATGTTGTGTGCTTCAGCTGTGATAAGAAGGGCCATTATGCTAGTAATTGTCGGGCCAAGCCAGCGGAAAGGAAGTGCTTCAACTGTGGCCAAGTGGGACATCATAAGGACAAGTGTCTGCAACCCCCTAAAGAAAAGCAGATGGTGAAAGCATATGCACTTAATGCTGCTCCTTCTTCGTCGAATGCCCCAACTGCGGCGGAGAAAGGAAAGAATGTTATTATTCAAGGCATGCTTTGTGTTTATGATGTTCCTGTTAGAGTTTGTTTGATACTGGAGCTTCCAGTTCTTTCATATCTAGTGACCTGGTAGATAGGTTAGGATTGGAGCCCGAGATTATCGATAGACTTTAAGTAGTGACGAACCCGATTGGTGGTTCGACTAATCTTAACATGATTTGTCGCAATGTGGTCTTATCGAGTCATGGATGCATGTTTGTTTGTGATTGCTTTGTTTTGGGCTTTACCAGGTTTGGCATTATTTTGGGGGTCGATTGGTTAAAAAGATACGTGGTGGTGGTAGGCTGTGAGGGCTTTTTGGTGACAGCTAGAGCGGATGATGGGCGGAGGGTAGTGTTTGGTGGTCTACCCAGTGATGGGGTAATGGCTAGTTTTCTAAATTTCCTCGACATCCCGCATAGTAAGTTGTCAGGTTTGCCTGTGGTTGGCCAGTATCCGGACGTCTTCGAGGAAGTGACCGTGCTTCCACCACACCAAGAGATTGAGTTCCGTATTGATTTGGTGAAAGATGCTAGACCTATAGTGATGCCACTTCATTGTATGGCACCAAGGGAGCAGCGAGAGCTCGGGGTGCAAGTCAGCGATCATTGAAGAAGGGATTTATTAGAAGGAGTGTTTCTGAATCGGGAGCACCAGTTGTGTTTGCTACCAAGGCGGATGGTTCCCTTCGTTTGTGTGTAGACTACCGCGAGTTGAATAAAGTGACGAGGAAGAATAAGTATCCTCTACCGCGGATAGATGATTTGTTTGATCAGTTGAGTGGCGCGAGAGTATTCTCTCAGTTGGATCTCGCGACAGGTTTTCATCAGCTTAAAGTGGAAGCTGAGAGTACAGCTAAAACGACATTTCAGACGCCGTCTGGATTTTATGAGTGGTTGGTCATGCCATTCGGGCTAACCAATGCCCCAGCATACTTTGTGGATCTTATGAATAGGGTATTCAGAGATCAGTTGAATAAGTTTGTCCTTGTGTTCGTGGATGATATTTTGGTCTATTCGAGGACAGAGGAAGAACACAAGGAACATTTGAGGATAGTGATGGAGGTGTTGAGAAAACACTAGTTGAAAGCAAAATTCTCTAAGTGTCACTTCTGGAGGAGGGAAGTGAGATTCTTGGGCCATGTTGTTTCAGAGAATGGTATTGTCGTGGACCCTGCGAAGGTGGCTATGGTACAAGATTGGTCTACGCCCAAGAATGCAACATACATAAGAAGTTTCTTGGGATTAGCTGGATATTATCGTAAGTCTATCCAATACTTCTCTAAGATAGCAGCACCATTGACTTAGTTGACCAAGAAGAATCAAGCCTTCGTCTGGGACGTAAGGTGCGAGAATGCATTCAAGAGCCTAAACGAAAAGTTGACATGTGCACCAATGTTAGTCATTCCTAAGGGGAATAAAGAAATGGCGGTATATATGGATGTATGTGGTACCGGACTAGGTGCTGTATTGATGCAAGGAGGTAGGGTTGTAGCTTATGAAAGTCGGCAACTGAAGCCGCATGAGAAAAGATACCCTACCCAAGATTTGGAATTGGCAGCGATCGTGTTTGCATTGAATATGTGGATACATTATCTCTTGGGAGAAAGATTCGAGTTGTTTACGGATCATAAATCGTTAAAGTGTCTCCTCTCTCAGAAAGATCTAAGTCTTCGGCAGCAAAGGTGGTTAGAATTCTTGGCTTCCTATGATTTCGACATCGCATATACACCAGGAAAGGGTAATGCGGTGGCTGATGCATTGAGCAGAAGACATGCCAGTTTAGGGTCTATGTTTCTAGAACGAAAGCAACTGGAGTACATCGCTGGGTATGATTTCAGACTAAAGTGCGAATTGGATCCAGAAATGTTAGCAAGTTTGGCGATCAGACCTAGTTCGATTGAGCGGATTGGTTCCAGTCAGACGAACGATCCTAACCTATTGGAAATCATCTCAAAGTTAAAGATGGGAATTGACAGAGAGATGAACAAGTATGGGCTTGATCGAGATAGATGTCTTAGAAAGAATGGAAGATTAGTTGTACCCAATGTCAATGGATTGAGAGATGAAGTCCTTAGAGATTGTCATCACTCAAAACTGACTATACACCCCGGTGGTAGCAAGATGTACCGAGACATGAAGCAGACCTACTACTGAGAAGGGATGAAAAGAGACGTTGGGAGGTTTATGTCCAAATACATGAACTGCCAGCTAGTTAAAGCTGAGCAAAAGAAGCTTAGTGGTTTGTTACAACCATTAGAAATTCCAAAATGGAAGTGGGAACAAGTGTCAATGGATTTCATTGATGGGTTACCAAGGACTAGATCAGGCCATGATCGCATTTGGGTGGTTGTGGACTGATTGACTAAGAGTGCAAGGTTTATACCCGTCAAGTCGAATAGGACAACAGCTAAGTTAGCGGAACTGTATAAAGTAGGTAGTGAGATTTCATGGAATACCTAAGGGCATTGTGAGTTACCGAGATCCGTTGTTCACTAGTGGATTTTGGAAGAGCTTGCAAGAGGCGTTAGGATCAGAACTACATCTTAGTACCGGGTATCATCCTCAAACCGATGTACAGACAGAGAGGGTGAATCGTGTGTTAGAATACCTCTTGAGAGCTTGTGTATTGGATTTTGGTGGATCATGGGATGACCATTTGCATCTAGTAAAGTTTGCATATAATAATAGCTATCAATCCAGTATCGGTATGGCTCCATTTGAAGCTTTGTACGGAAAACCGTGCAACTCACCATCATGTTGGGTAGAAGTTGGTGAGAAGTTTGTACTTGGACCCGACGTGATAAGAGAAACTTCAACTAAGATTAAGATTATCCAACAACGAATGAAGGCTGCCCAAGATAGGCAGAAGAGTTATGCTAATAAGAGGAGAAGAGAATTAAAGTTCTCCATTGGCGACTTGGTGTTTGTCAAGATTTCTCCGTTGAAGAGCATGATACGATTTGGCAGGAGAGGCAAGTTAGCACCAAGATTTGTTGGTCCATTCCCAGTTCTTGAGCAAATTGGGAATTTGGCATACAAAGTTGAATTACCAGAAAAGATGGCAAAAGTTCACAACATATTTCATGTTTCCCAGTTAAGAAAGTTCGTACACGACCCAAATGTGACTATTTCACCTGATCAGTTGGATGATATCGAAGTTGAACCCGAGGCGGTTGGGAACTGCAAGCCTATGCGTATTGTTGGGAACGATACGAAGCAATTTCGAAGGAAAGCGGTGAAGTTAGTCAAAGTTCAGTGGGGCGAGAATGAGAATGACTATACTTGGGAGACAGAGGAGAGCATTAGGGAGACGTATCCAGAACTCTTCGCCTGGTAAGATTTTAACTTCGATTTAGTTTTTCCGCATGCTAGGATAGGCTTGTTTTGTTTGTTTTGCATGATTGACTGTTGTATATGGTTGGTAGGCATGTGGGATCCTTTGTATGTTTTGGGTTAAGGAATTTCTAGGACAAAATTTCTTAAGGGGGGAGAGTGTAACAACCCGCATTCTACGCATCATAGGATCGTAGAATATTTATTTCTTTCGCATATGGAGTCGTATGGTCATGTAACTTTGGGAGACGACTATTGGGGTCATTTCCCATGTTCATGATTTTTGCTGATTTTTAATTGACCGTTTTGGCCCTAGCTGATCTTGTTTTGGCCATAACTTTTGAATGGGAAGAAGTTTTGACCTGAAACCACTTCCATTGGCTTTGGATAATGGTTTAGCTTTCCGTAGAGTGGTCACATGTGAAAAACGGACTTACCGTTCGGGAGATATGGCTGAAATAAGGTTTGGGAGGTGAAAAACTGCTTAACCAGGCCAAATAGGGTGATTAGTGAATGAGCCCATAACCCATTTCGGGATTAGGGTTATGGGGAGGCTGAAAAGAGTTAGGTTTTCATTCTATTTCAGTTTTCTAGCCGCCACTTACCTCTTAACAATGGCCTCCAACCTCTAAAACACATACAAATCACTTTCTAACCAATGATTAGGCTTAGCAACATCAAATCAAGGCGGATTAGCGCAAGAATCGAGGTAGAGCTGCTGTGTTGCATTGGTATTCGCGCCCAAATAGTAGAGTTTCAGTTCTAAAGGTTTTATTTGTGGCCAAGGTGAGTGATTTGCATAGTTCCTCACTAATTATGGTTAATTAAGGGTAATTAGTATTGATTAGCGAATTTATACACTAATAAATTCTGGAAAAATATTTATAAATTCTTAAATGATATTTTAGACCTCTGTTAGAAACTTGGGTTAATTTGGTTAATTTTGATAACCCTATCATTAACTATGCAAGAACATGCTTAAGGGAAAATATGGGATTTTGGGTATGTTTTATCCATTTTACTTGCTTTGATTGTTGTTTTGCTGTTTTTGGATGATTATACATGTTGGTATGGTTGTATGGTATGCTTTGTGATTGCCTAGAAGTGTTAGATTGGTCGAAAACGCCGTCGAATGGCGTAAAACAACCGCTGGAAAAGTTGTAGGAAAATGTGCAGGGTTTCAGATTGAATCGGGATAAGAGGCTCGGATCGGATGGTGGATTGGGCAGAGAAACCGAACCGGATTGGAACTTCGCACTAAAGGAGACTTGGAGAGAAGTAAGGCCATTCGCTTAGAGTTGGAGTTGGGCAGAGGATCGGATCGGAGGGACAAAAAGGGGATCGGATCGGAGCTAAGGCGTGGGATCAGATCGGCTACCGAACCGAACCGGAGCTGGCATCTTCTGAGGCATGCAAACGAAAGAGACAACAGAGAAGGTTGGATCGGATCAGAACTTGACACTATAAGGAGGACCTTGGCACTTTACCACCGGACCGGACCGAGCCACATGTGAGAAGCAGAACCGAACCGCATGGAGGAGATGAACCCAAACTGAACCGAGCATGGGTGACCGAACCGAACCGAGCGTGTACTTCTATTTCTACATGACGACTCTTCTGAAGGCCAACTCCAATTCAACCAAAACCCAAGATGCAAAGGAGAGGAGCTTTGACTCAGGATCCAGATGGGAACCAATGAGTGAGCTTCATGATTGGGCTTTGCTGCGGGACGTGTGCTAAGGGGTTGTCGATGTCTGTAACTTTGAATCACCATGTGTAGGGAGCACGTGAACGAATTCAGGGCCACAGTGGCCTAGGTACGACTAAAGAGCTATAGACCAATGAAATGGGGTCATTTGTAAAGATTTGGTCATGACTCCATGTGATGAGCTTGGTACAGCAGTAGTTGTACAAGTCGAACTCCGTCACTACTTCGATGGGTCTAGTGATCGAAGAGGAAGATATCGTATACTTTACGCACTGAGAGAGAGATGTGAGGATGGTTGCTATGTTTGATTTGGTTGCCATCACTATGACATGCACGCCCCACCCCCGTATTCTTTGCACCGTCTGTTTAGTGGCACCTTAGAGAATTGTGCGGTATGTAGTGCTAACTCTTTGGTTGTAGGTCCAGGTCCAGGTATGGTTTAGTATACATGTTACTGTTTTGTTTGGCTGCTTATTGCTCATACCAGACTTTTTGTCTGACCCAGAGTTTTATGTCTCTTCTTATTACTCTGGGTGCTCTCCCGAGCAGACTAGAGACAGGTTAGCTGGTGATGCACGAGTAGCTGTACCGGAGACGAGCAGGAGGCTTCCACGTATGATACATATATAGATATTCTCCCTGTGTCGCTGCTGGTCACTACTTTGGGCACTAGTAGTGCACTCTTCCTTTCTTTTGTTTAGAGACAGTAATTTGAAAAGTTGTAATAAGCTATATTTATATTTCCGCTACTCTGATGTTGATGTTGGTTTTAGTTATCAGCTTATGCACTGTCTCGCCTGTTTTATGTCAAGTACATTATTATTATATTTTGTTCCCTGCACTGTGAGACATTCTACAAGTTTTTGATTAGTTCAATCTTTTCTTTCCTTTCTTTGGCGACCGTTCTGTGCTAGTTGGGGATGTGTACAGGGCACTTTCGGAGGAAATGCCGGCTGGTACGGGGCGGGCCGTCACAACTCACCTTGATATGCCGATCTAGAAAAGAATCTCTTTGGATTGGTTGCAGATGAAGAGTCGTGAGTTTGTACTGTTGTTGTAGTTGAAAACGCCTTATTTCTGAATTTGTCGTTGTTGACGATAAAATTTCTTTTTCTTTAATCTTCATTTAGACGACGCCCCAATATTCTAATTAATAATTTTATTCAAAAATTGTATGGAGGAAGAAAAAGAGAGTGAAGAAACAACAAATGAGAATGGAGAGCTATATGGTCCTTTATATAAGAAGCTTAAATCGATGCTAATCATCTATTTTTCCTGATGAAATCTATTCTCTCCATGTCATATAGCCAATAGAAAGTTGCCACGTCAATAATAATTTTGAATTGGACCAACAGAATAAAGCCAACAAGGCATGCATTGTCACTTCCTACAATTAAATGTGTCAATTAGGCGCAAAAGTTTTAATTTTGAATGTTTGGATAGTTTTGGCGTAGAAGGATTTTCGAATGTTTGAATTTTCTAGAATTTATTTAACTGTTATATTCACATGTAATTTTCTTATACATATACAATTCTTCTAATGATCATTTTACGCATATATATATGCATAGTTTTCATTTCGTTTTCAAAATTCATATGGTGTTGCACCATTATTTGATTCTTGCCATATTTCATTGACTGTAGCCTTATCTTGAATTTTGTCTTTTGTATACATATATTTTCTTTATTTTCTTATATGTACTTTCTTATCCTTTCAAATTTTGAATTTGTATGCGTACATATATTTGTATGTTCAGTTAGCCCTCTCTAAAACAAAGATAAAAATTATGTCACCTCGGGGTTCGAACCCCCAACCTTTACATTACATATCTAAAGCCTTAACCAACTGAGCTATGTTGCCTTATGTTAATAAGTTTAGAAACAATGGTAGTCATTGCTCTCCTTCTTTTACCTTATTTTCATGATTTGCTACCACACTCCATTTAAAGGTATCTTTTTCATCTTAAATCAGTTTTATGCAATCCGCAGATCTAAATTGACAAGAAAATCGCCAACGCAATGATGCTATTCCTATGGCCAAATTCTGGAAGCTCTTCAACGTTTTCTTTTCTTTTTAAAATATGCGTAATCAGTGCATGCAACATATTTACACTGCATGTAACCTATCCTTTCTTTTTCTGCTCATACATTACATTTTTATTTGTATTAATATTTTCTTCTTTTAAATATATATGTCAATGCATATATACACACATATACATTGTTTAATTATTTAATTGTTACAAAATGCGGGGTGTTACATTCTCCCACCCTCAGGAAATTTCATCCCTGAAATTTGATAAGGGTAAAGGAAGGCAATTAACTCCTCGCTTAATTTACATCCATCATGTGTGCATCCATTTTTTTTGTAAACATTGTGCAAAGTGAAATACAACATAATAATACATGTATGCCTAAGCGGTACCTCCTATATGTATGCAAATTTTCAAAAACCCTTTAGAAAACATGATGCTCACATCGTAAATATACTGGAAGTTCTACAAAAATGCAATATTTTGAAGAAAAAAAATGCTTTTTCATCAAAATTTTCCTACACTCTTACTGAGCAAGAGCATAGTTCATCCAATTTTTGCATCCAAAATCCTAGCAACCAACTTTATTTTTCGAATTTCTGAAAAATCTAATTTTCTAGATTTGATTTCTTATGTTACAAAAAGGTGGAAAGCGGAAAACTTCACATCTTTCATCTTTCTTTTAATTACCTTTTTCCAACTGTACTTGGGTTTTATGAAACTATTCTATAAATATCCCCTACTTTTCTATCCAAGCACAGCCCTCATAAGAAATTTTTCTCTACTACTGATTTTCTTTTTCATCTTATCTTGGAAATTTTTATCTTTATCCATCTTTCCTCATAATTTATCATGTTTGTTGTTTTATTGAATTTGTTGTTTCCTTTTTAGTTGTACCATATCTCTTTTCTTAACTTAATAATTATTTGATCTAAGTTTAGTTTTCAAATAAGCCCTCTTGTCTTTCAACTAATACAGAAAAATATACACCCTACACAACTACTACTAAGGGCCAATAATCTTTGGACTATGTCCCACTTTGAAAAATTCAAACAACAGGATGTAAATACTTGCTTGCCCACTAATGTCTAGTAGTCACCACTAGTCCTAGCTGTGTACCAACAATTATTTCAAGCAACTCCCTAGGCTTTTCGATGCTTACGCATTCTACGAGAACTCGCTATTATTCCAAAATAATTCTCGCTATTTTTTTCATAGCCTCAATTTTTTTCCCTGTCTTTCCTAGGCTCTAATCCTTACATACTCCATACTTTTTTTAGAACACAGTTTGGCCTTTTCATTTCACTTTTCTTCCAAAGGTGTCAAAACTTTAGTTTCCTCATCAAAACTTATTTTTGCCAAACCATAAAACATGTCATTCAAAAAAAATTGAAAATCATCATCATTCATTTTTTTTTCAAATCACAAAAACTGGAGTAGATAAGGACAACTAATTCTCAATCAGGCTTACGACTGGTTCTTACCTATAAGATCGGTTCAGTCTCTTACTACAAGGTGCAACCATCTACTCTACTCTCAATTTCTACAACTTATTTTGTCCACCCAAAATAATTTATCATAAATGATTACCATAAGAATAGAGATTTCAAAATTTCATTTATTAAAAATTCTTGTTATGAAACATAACAAGAAAATTAGTGAGTTATACATGCACTATAATATGCACCTTTTACCGAGAGAATTTTATTTTAAACAAAATTTTCCCAAGAAATCACTATTTACAAAATATACCCCATTTTTCTTTAAAACTCAATATGTATACTTTACATATTTATAAATTTTAAGATAAAAAATTGAAAACACCATAAACCATTTTCCCAAAACTTTTACAATTTCAAGTTCTTAAAAGTTAACAACGGGGTTAGACTCAAAGTGGGTTTCCAGTTTTCTAGGCTTTCCTAGACACTCCCATAAAGCCAATTCTCTCAAATATATATATATATATATATATATATATATATATATATACATACTCCTGATCCATTTTTTTTAAAACCTTTTGCAATTTATAAGGTTTTACCGCCAAACTCACTAACCAAAAATACTAAACATATGGGATTCACCATCCTTCCATACAAAATATATTGTACACTTTCCACATATATTTCCTAAGGGTCTCAAATTTTCATATTTATTCCTCTAGTGCACAAAACAAATATCTAATTTCTTACCATATTTTTCTCTTTATATTTAGTGGGTTCTTCTATGGATCTAGGTATATATATGTATAATAGATATATTTTTATTTCAAAAAATACAAATATGTTCACTCATTATCTTTACAGGAATCCTAAACCTAAGCTTTGATATTAGATGTGACAACCCGAACTCCGATAGACCGAATTTTTTTCCAAAATTCTAATCTATCGAAACACGTGTTGGTTTGCTCTGGTATCCTGCAGAAAAGACAGAGACATAAAATATGTTAGACCTCAGAAAATATCCCACAGCGGAATGGATAAAATATAATATAATCAAAGTATAGCCTAATCATATTAATAATATTGCCTAACCAGTATCCAAAGCTATTATGTCTTTGCCATAAATCTAATCGCGAGTATGTTATGAGGAGGGGGTCAGAACACAGGTTCTGGTGACTGGAATTAAACAATACACTTTGAATAATCCTACATATACCATCCAATCACATTTTCTTATTTATTAGGTTACTTGGATTAACAACACTCAAGGCTTACACACACGTCGTACCCATTTACTTCCTAGTTAATTAACCTAATACAGTATATATGTAGCTACCCCTAATATTAAGGTACACCCCATGATATCCCACTCGCACGGTCTCCACCGTAATACCACTGATGTGACACCCCATGTCCGTTAATGTCACTTATTAAGAGAATGCATTATGTTTTGTGAAGCGTTATAGGTAAACATATATAGAACATTACAAGACAGATATAAAAGATAGTAGTGGAATTTAAATTTTTACTTAGAACATAATTCATAACATCGTAGTCCAAAATATCACAAGTCTGGAACTACGTAAAAGCCATTACAATAATATAAAGCTTCTGTCTTGTACCATTTGAGTACAGAAGTACATAAAAGAAAAAGCATAATTCCCCAAAAGAGACAAAGCCATAGTAGTAAAGACAAGAACTTGAGCAATACTTCAAAAGAAGCTCCTAGCAAGATAATAATCGAGTCTTGATTAAGCCTGAGTATTCCCAACCTACGAACCTATAAAGGAGGGGACGGAAGGGAGAAGTGGAAACAAAAAGGGTCAGACATAAAGTCTGGCGAGTCTAGTTACTTTTAGCAAGTAAATAATAAAAGTATCATGACAGGCATATAAAGTGGATAAGAGAGAGAAAACAACATATAAGGCAGGTATGATAAGGTAAACATGATAAAGCGTATATGCTTCACTAAAGATTCTATGATTCTCTGCACTAATACTAGTATCACCAGAATGAGATGATCCTAACAAATATAAGATGGTAAACTTAGCCATACGTCCCGATGTATCCTTACCACTACCCTAATCGATCGGCTCCCTACTCCATAGATACCCTATGCCAGCCCCACAGTAGGAGTTATCACTTTCTAAAAGTGGCAACCCTTCGTTGATGTGCACAACCATATCTACTGGTGTCACAGTCAGCTTATCCCCTTTTGCCTGGCCCATGCACGCACATGTCCTCGCTCGGTTTGAGCTGCCCACACCGTCATCCACGTTTGGATCTCTTACAATCAGTCAAGTAAGCGTGCCCTGACTCCAACCTAGGGCGAAGTCCTCATTTGATACCGTTATATGGGTTACTGACTAAAATGGGTCCCACACACAATACGATACAAGCTCTCCCCTTTGTCTTGTATCCCCACTAGGATTTCCACCGGTTATGCTTACACTAAGTGTCTTTAATTCCATAACCCTATCACTTCCACAAGTTATGCTTACCCTAAGGTGTATTTAATTACATAACTCAAACATTTCCACAGGTTATGCTTACCACTAGGTGTCTTTAATTACATAACCCCCTTAGGTTAAGTTTGTGGGCATATATATAAATAATACTCACTCCCTCAGATTTACTTAACCCACCAACCGTTCAAACATATTTTCTTAACCCCTATTCAAGTTCATGTTCATACAATCACTATGGATTCTACTATGTCATGTATTCATGGTTTATTACCATAATTCATCTATGGTTACAGTATGCTAGACCTCCCACATTAAGCCTACAATTTGTGGATGTTGGATATGCCAGGCGTGTCCGGGCAGGCCTATTCCACAAATTGGGCCTAACCTCATGTCTTAGCATGTCTCGTATTTGTGCACTTAGGCCTCCCATATTAGATTCACCACTTGTGGCCGCTGGATATGTCAGTCGGTTCCAGGTAGACTTCCACCACAAGTGCAATCTAACCTCATGCTTAAGCGCAGTTTACAAATCCAAGTTATTGTAATTCTAGGCATTTCCATTATTAGCCAATCTTATCTATGTCTTTATATGTGTTCATGCCCCCTTTTCCCCATTATGAATTATATGCCCAATTTCATGTTCATAAACATTACTTAAGTTATGACAAATTAATATTCACATATTTAATCCGGGTCATTCCTAAACTTCCAATTACCAATTTATGCCAATTTCAATATTTTACCCCTCGTTCCCCGTTTAATGCATTTGCTCCTTTTAGCGACTTGCCTAGGATCGAAAGTAGCCCGACTATATAAAATAAAAGGGAAAGGGTGAAGAGAAGATGACATAAATGATTAACAAAGATGATTATTCTAGAAAAATTGACATAAACATTTAGTGTCATAATGTTTAGATGGGCATATAAGAATAGATCTTGTGAACTTGTGATAATAAAGTAGTTCTAACATAGAAGGGATGTCATAATAGGCATGATTAGATCTAAACAAGGATTTAGATGTCCAACTAATGATAGATTCAAATTAACCACAACATGATAGGCACAAGATGATCTAAATAGTAAATTTGATCTATAATCAAAAGTAGACCTGACATGATAAAGGTTGAGATCCAAGTCATAGTTAGTTCAGAATAGCATGGGTTCACAAATTACAATAGATCTGATATGATTCAGTCACGGGGATAGATCCAAATTACAGTCATATCATGTTTTACTTTTAGTAAATTAAATCTAAAAGGTAACTTAAACTCATAGTGTTCAGATCTAGAAGAATAGAAGGAGGAAAACGGAGATTGAGTCACAGATCTACACTTGAATCTGTAAACTTGATTTGCAGAAGAAGAAAAGGATTTGATTCAGTCCAGGCACCGACAGCATTTAGGCCTCCATTGATTTTAGTGTAAGAAAACAAGAGAAATGAGCCTATATTTATAGCTGCCACCCCAGAATTCGTCCTACCACCTTAGCCCTAGGGGGTCCACCCACCCCTTAGGGGGTCGACTCCCTTGGGTGAGAATTTTCCCGCTCACCCCGAATTCTGAAATTTTGACTTTTGAACTGAGATTTTGAAATTTTGGACCCTATATATATATATATATATATATATATAACTATCTTGCTCGTATACAAACTTCAAACCCTTGTAACTTCTTCATACGGTGTCTGTTTTACACAAACCAAATGTCTATCTTGACCAGAATTTCAAGACGGACGCAATAGCATAGTCCTTTTCCCTTAATTATGAGTATTAAATTAATTATTATTATTTAATTTATCCTTTTTAGTGTTGTTAAAATTACGGGGTGTTACATTCTCCCTTACTCAAATGATTTTGTCCTTGAAACCTCCAAGTTAAGAAGAATGCATATCCTACCATCCATCACCAATCTACTCATCCACCAATCATAGGCATCCACTGTCCTTAAAGACTTCTAATGCTTATATGAATATATGCAAAGGTGTGTGTATATGTCCCAACACTAATGCGAAGATCAGGCTGTCTACTGATTCAATCTACCTCCTTAATGCAATGTATGTTAGTGTCATGAATCCAACATGTATGCAATAATCCTATTTTAACATGTAAGTTCTACATGGGTGCACAAACATTTGTCCAAATGCAACATCCATATGATGATACATTCAATTTCATCCATAAAAAGAAAATGCACACACATCCATATGCAATATGAGAGTGATTGAGCCGATCTAGTGCCTAATGTGTATGTATATTCATCCACGGCCAACCACTAGCAAACACTTGCATCCACCAAACATAACATGTCTCAAACACATGTTTACGTCCATGGGATTCCTACCTAAAGGTCGAAGATTCTATCGATAGGACATACTTAAATGATGGAAACAAGCATAGATAGCTTTAAAAAAAGAGCTAAGAAAATATCCTCGAAAAGGAAAGGGTACGAAGCACGAATCTTGCCTTCCCAAGTTGTATCCTCTAGGTTATCTCCCCACTGAACCTTCACCAACTTGACTTCTCTATTGCGTAACTTCTTAACTTATGATCCAAGAATATGGGAAGGAACTTGTCTGATTGTCGCCTCCCATTCCACCTCTACTTCTTCCAATACACTCGGCTCAACTACTTCCATGGTATCATGCAAACACTTCCGCAAGTGAGAAACATGGAAAACATCATGAACACCGGATAGTCACTCTGGCAGCTTTACTTTATAGGCCATTTGGCCAATCTTTTTTGTTATGGGAATTGGCCCTACGAATCTGGGTGTCGATTTCTCTACATATCCGAAGTGAACCACATTTCTCAAAGGTGACACTTTAATGAAAACCATATATCCTACTTCAAATTCAATGTCATCCCTTCTCTTGTCTACGTAGGATTTCTACTTATCTTTAGCAGTCTTCATTCGTCGACTAATAAGATCAAACTTCTCGAATATTTCTCTTACCATATCTGGTCTAAGCAATAGCCTTTTTGTAGATACCCACTAACAAGTTGGTGATCTACAAGGTTGTTCGTACAACGCTTTGAAGGGTGTCATGCCAATGCTAGCTTGATAACTGTTGTTATAGGCAAACTCTACTAAAGGAAGATGCTCTTCCCATGTCCCTCCGTAGTCTAGGATACACAGCCTCAAAAGATCCTCAAGAATTTTGTTCACCCTCTCCGTTTATCCATCAGTCCAAGGATGACAAATGGTGCTTAAACATAACTATGTACCTAATGCTTCTTGCAAACTCCTCCACAATTCACTAGTGAAGATGGGGTCATGATCGCTTACGATGCTGGAAGGTACTCCATGAAGACGGACTATCTCACATACATAAATTACTGCCAACCAAGCTGTCGTCCTATTACTCTTAACTAGAATAAAATGAGCGCTCTTAGTAAGTCTATCTACTATCACCCAAATACCGGGGTTGCCTTTCTTTGATCTAGGCAAACCATCTATGAAGTCCATAGAGACGCTCTCCCACTTCCACTATGGAACCTCCATAGGATGAACTAAACCACCGAGCTTCTTTCGTTTAGCTTTGACTTGCTAACAAACTAAACATTGAGAAACAAACTCTGCCACAACTTTCTTCATCCCTGCCCAAAAGAAAACTCTCTTCATGTCCCTATACCTTTTATCACCACTTGGATGAATAGTCATCTTAGAATGATGAGATTCTTCTAGGACTGCCTTTAGCGAACTTCCTGCTTGAGGAACACAAAGCCTTCCATCTCGTCGCAACCACCCTTTATCGTCAATGGAATATCTACTGAGGTGGCTAGAAGTCTCCCCTTTACTGAGCCTATCCAATATGTCTGAAATCTGTGGATCATCTCGCTACGAAGTTCCTATCTGATCCATAAGAGTAGGTCGTATCTCTAGCGATGCAAACAAACCAGGCAATAACTCGGTGGAGGGTCTAAAATCAAAAGTCGATATGAACTCCAAGCTTTTCCTTTCCACACAGAGGACTTAAGGCCATCCTCTACCTACTTAGTGCGTCTTCCATCACGTTACCCTTGCCAGGGGTATAAGTAATCTCGAAATCATAAGAAACTAGGAACTCCACCCACCTTTGTGGCCTTAAATTAAGATCCTTCTGCAAGAACAAGTACTTGAGAGATTTATGATCGGTGTACAACTTGAACCTCTCTCCAAGCAAATAATGAGACCGCATCTTGAGCGCGAATACTATGGAAAATAGCTCTAAATCATGGGTAGGGGAGTTTTTCTCATGAACTCTTAGTTTTTTACCCCCATAACACACTACCTTCCCTTTTGCATCAGACCCGCACCAAGCCCTATACCACATGCATCGGTGTAAACTATAAACACTATATTCCCATCAGGTAAGGTCAAGACTGGGGCTGTTGCTAGATCCCTCTTCAGTCGTTGGAAAGCCATGTCACAATCTATATCCCAAGAAAATGCCAAATTCTTCTTCGTCAGTCTAGTAAGTGGTGCTGATATCTTCACGAAGTCCTTATTGAACTTCCTATAATAGCCTGCCAATCCAAGAAAGCATCTCACCTCTGTTGCATTTTTGGAACTTGCCAATCTTGAACTGCAATCACCTTTGCGGGATCTACTGCTATCCCATCTTTGGAAACCACATGCCTTAGAAATCTCACCTCTTTTCTCCAAAAATGGCATTTGGAGAACTTTGCCTTAAGCTGATGCGCACAGAGAGTTTTCAAAAATTCTCTCAAATGTTGGGCATGCACTTCCTCACTCTTTGAGAAGATCAAGATATCATCAACAAAGACCACGACGAATGCATTCCAAAACACCCTACTCATCAGATTGACAAAACAGGCGGGTGCATTCGTCAACCCAAAAGGCATAACTAGCCACTCAAAGAAACCATTTGGAGTCCTAAAAGCGGTTTTACCTATACTGTCTCCAGCCGCCCTCAATAGATGAAACCCCGTGGCCAAGTCTAACTGAGAAAATACTGAGGCACCAATAAGTTGGTCAAACAAGTCATCTATCCTCGGAAGTGGGTGCCTATTCGACTTTGTCAGTTTGTTCAACTCCCTATAGTCCACACACAAACGAAGTGAACCACCCGCCTTAGTTGCGAATACTACTAGAGCACCCCATTCAGATATGCTTCGCCTGATAAACCCTTTCTCAAGTAGCTCCCCTACTTGCTTGCTAAGCTCCCTCCTTTCCCTTAGAGCCATATGGCGCACTGGTAATGCAACTGGCTTTGCATTGTCCACCAAATATATATATGAAAATCGATTTTGTGCCTTAGGGGTAAGCCCCGTACCTCATCAAAAACATCAGAATAGCCTCATATTACTGGAACAGATTGCATATCATAGATAGATTCATTAAGAGACTCTAGGAAACTAAGCATAATAGACCCTTGTGGGTCACAAAGAAATCTCGAGGGTCCTCCCATGGCAAGTCAAAATTCTGACGACCCTCCTCTCACAATCTAGAATGGCACCATACATGGTTAGCCAATCCATCCCTAGAATCAAACCGTAGCACATAAAACGGAGCACATATGCATCGCACTCAAACTCGACGCCTAAGATAGATATTTTCAAACCCCGAAAAATCATAAAAAAATGAACCGAACCACCAATGGGGTTTGAGACAACAATGGGATCCACCACTATACTAGTATTCAAGTGCAGAGATTCAACCAAACTAGATATAAATGAATGTGAAGCACCAGAATAAAAAAGACTTCTGACAGGATGAATGGAAAGAGAAATCAAACCTTCCACCGAAATTTTCCTACCTCTATCCGAAGCACTTGTCGCGAGAGCATGCACTTGCCCTCCAGAAGCTCCTGCCCATTGACCTTGTCCCTGTGGTCCCTGTTTCTTTAGGCACTCCTTAGCAAAGTGTCCGACCTATCCACAATTAAAGAAAGTATTCTTCCTTCTGTTACAGTCTTTGACCAAGAGACCCTCTCGTCCACCACTGTGACATTTCCTGCCCTTCTTCTGTTGTTGTTGTTACTGATGTCCTTTCTTGGGCCATACCTTCTTATTTTGTGTTGTTTCCTCATCTTTTACTTTCTTCTTTTCTCCCTTGTCTTCCTCATGCATCAAGGTCATATCAACCAGCCTTTCAAATGTGGCTCCCATTGGAATATGGGACATCGCTAACCCATGAAGGGGTTCATTCAGCCATTTAGCAAACCGTAAAGCTTTCTTATGAGGAGTATCTACCAATTCCAATCCAAACCTTGCTAGCTAGTTGAATTTGTTCACATATTCCTTAACCGTGATGTTTCCTTGCTTGAGCGCCAAGAACCTCTCCATTTACATGCTTTTCTCAGCTTGGGGAAGAAACTTCATTTCAAACCTTTGTCTAAAATCATCCTAAGTTTCCACCGGACGCCCCGCTTGGGTTACTTCCCACCAAAACGAAGCTTCGTTTTTCAGTAGCCAGGCAGCTAACTACATCTTCCTTCGATCTTCCACTTCAAAGATTACGAATAAGTCCTCGGTCTCCTTGAGCCAATTCCTTTCCTCTATGAATGTTTCGGTTCCGCGGAATGGCTTCCCTCCCATGGCACAGAAATCCTTGCAAATCTTAGCGAAATTTTCTACTCTTAGAGGAGGAGGAGGAGGAACGACGGGTGCGCCTAGGGGTGGAACGTCAGTTTGACCTCCAGCAAGCGCCATGGCCTCTGGATACCTATGGAACTATACTGGTATCATAACACCTCTAGAATGTTTAGTTCCCCAGACATGCTGAAAAGAAAAGGAAAGAGATTTGGGCAAAGGATCGAAAGATATTACATATGGCTTTGGGGAATTTGTTTTTCAAAACAGACTTCTCTTTTTGAAAATGCTTTCTTTTAAAACCCTTTTTAAAATAGTTTCCAATTTTTTTTATCTAATTTGGTAACCTTCAGCTCGGATACCAAGTGTAGCACCCCACGTCCGTTAATGTCACTCATTAAGAGAATGCATTAAGTTTCGTAAAGCGTTATAGGTAAACAGGCACAAAACATTACAAGATAGATATAAAAGATAGCAGCGGAATTTAAAATTTAATTTAAAACATAATTCATAACATCGTGGTCCAAAATATCACAAGTCTAGAACAACATAAAAACCATTAAAATAATATAAAGCTTCTGTCTTGTACCATTAGAGTACAGAAATACATAAAAGAAAAAGCATAATTCCACAAAAGAGACAAAGCCATAGTAGTAAAGACAGGAACTTGAGTAATACTTCAAAAGCAGCTCCTAGCAAGATGATAACCGAGTCCGGATTAAGCCTGAGTATTCCCACCCTACGAACCTAGGGAGGGAGGGGAGTAACGGAATGGAGAGGAAACAAAAAGGGGTCAGACATAAAGTTTGGCGATTCTAGTTACTTTTAGCAAGTAAAAGTATCATGACAGGCATATAAAGTGGATAAGAGAGAGATAACAACATATAAGGCAGGTATGATAAGGTAAACATGATAGTGCGTATATGCTTCACAAAAGATTCACCGATTCTTTGCACTAATACTAGTATCACCAGAATGAGATGATCCCAACAACTATAAGATGGTAAACTTAGGCATACATCCCGATGTATCCTAACCACTACCCTAATCGATTGGCTCACTACTCCGTAGATACCCTGTGCCGGCCCCACAGTAGGAGGTATCACTTTCCTCAAGTGGCAACCCTTCGTTGATGTGCACAACCATATCTACCGGTGTCACGGTCGTCTTATCCCCTTTTGCCCGACCCATGCACGCACATGTCCCCGGTCAGTTTGCGCCGCCCACACCGACCTCCACGTTTGGATCTTTTACAATCAATCCAGTAAGCATGCCCCGACTCCGACCTAGGGTGGAGTCCTCGTTTGATACCATTATATGGGTTACTGACTGAAACGGGTCCCACACACAATACGATACAAGCTCTCCCCATTGTCTTGTATCCCCACTAGGATTTCCACCAGTTATGCTTACCACTAGGTGTCTTTAATTACATAACCCTATCATTTCCACAAGTTATTCTTACCCTAAGGTGTCTTTAATTACATAACTCCATCATTTCCACAGGTTATGCTTACCACTAGGTGTCTTTAATTACATAACCCCCTCAGGTTAAGTTTGTCGGCCTATATATAAATATTACCCACCCCCTCTGATTTACTTAACCCACCCATTGTTCAAACATATTTACTTAACCCCTATTCAAGTTCATGTTCATAAAATTCCTATGGATTCATCTTGGTTAAGTATTCAATGTTTATTACCATATTTCATTTATGGTTACAGTATGCCAGATGTCCCAAATTAAGCCTACAATTTGTGGATGTTGGATATGTCGGGCAGGTCCGGGCAGGCTTATTCCACAAATTGGGTCTAACCTCGTGTCTTAGCATGTCTCGTATTTGTGCACTTAGGCCTCCCACATTAGATTCACAACTTGTGGTCGTTGGATATGCCGATCAGTTTCGGGCAGACTTCCACCACAAGTGTAATCTAACCTTGTGCCTAAGCGCGGTTTACAATTTCGAGTTATTGTAATTCTAGGCATTTCCATTATTAGCCAATTTTACCTATGTCTTTATAGGTGTTCATGCCCCTTTTTCCCCATTATGAATTATATGCCCAATATCATGTTCACAAACATTACTTAAGTTATGTCAAATTAATATTCACATATTTCATCCAAGTCATGCCTAAACTTCCAATTACCCATTTATGCCAATTTCAGTTATTTAACCCTCATTCCCTGTTTAACGCATTCGATCGTTTTAGCGACATGCCTAGGCTAGAAACTAGCTTGCCTATATAAAATAAAAGGGGAAGGGTGAAGGGAAGATGATATAGATGATTGACAGAGATGATTATTCTAGCAAAATTGACATAAACATTTAATGGCATAATGTTAAGATGGACATATAAAAATAGATCTGGTGAAGTTGTGATAATAATCTAGTTCTAACATAGTAGGGCTGTCATAATAGGCATGATTAGATCTAAACAAGGACTTAGATGTCCAACTAATTACAGATCCAAATTAACCATAACATGATAGGCACAAGATGATCTAAATAGTAAATTAGATCTATAATCAAAAATAGATCTGATATGATAAAGGTTGAGATCTATGTCATAGTTAATTCATAATATCATGGGTTCACAAATTACAATAGATCTGATACGATTCAGTCACAGGGATAGATCAAAATTACGGTTATATCATGTTTTACTTTTAGTTATTTAAATCTAAAAGGTAATTAAACTCACAGTGTTCGGGCCTAGAAGAATAGAAGGAGGAAAACGGATATTGAATCACATATCTACACTTGAATTTCTAAACTTGATTTTTAGAAGAAGAAAAGGATTTGATTCAGTCCAGGCACCGATAGCATCTATGTGATGGCCCACCCTGCACCAACCGACATTTCCAATGAAAGTGCGCGGTGCCAATGCCCGACTAGCATAGGATGGTTGCCAAAGAAAGGAAAAGAAAGGAATTTGAACTAACAAGGAACCTGTAGATTGTCTCACAGCGCACGGGATAAAATATAACAATAACATAACTTTGACATAAAATAGGCGAGACAGTGCATAAGCTAAAAAGTAAACCATCATAGCAGCGGAAATCCAAAATACAGCTTATCATCCAAACCAACATTATTGCAACTTTGAAATATTGTCTCTAAAGCAAAAGAAAGAGGTACACTACTAATTCCCAAAGTAGTGACCAGCAACAAATATATATATATATATATGTATATATATATATATATATATATATATCGTACGTGGGAGCCTCTTGCTCGTCTCCGATACAGCTGCTCGTGCATAATCACCGGACTTGTCTCTAGTCTGTCCGTTTAAGAGAACCCAGAGTAATAAGAAGAGACATAAAACTCTGGGTCAGACAAAAGTCTGGTATGAGCGATGAACAACAAAACAGAACAATAACATGTATACATAACAATACCTGAACCTGCAACCAAAGAGTTAGCACAACAGGATGTACAATACTCTAAGGTGACACTAACATATTGTGTGAAAATAATGGGGAGGAGGTGTGCATGTCATGGTGATAGCAAGACATCAAACATAGCAATCATCCTCACATCTCTCACTGAGTGCCTAAAGCATACGATATCTGCCACTTTGATCACCTAATTCTTTGTTACGATCAGTCTGCCCCATGGAGTCATGACGGCTCCGCTGCACTGATCCATAACCACTAATACTTTGCTATGTTCGCTCTACCCCGTGGAGTCATAACAACTCCACTGCACTGGCTCATAGCCCTGCTACGATCACTTTTCCCTATGGAGTCATAACAACCCCATTGCACTGATCCATAGCCACTAGTCCATCTCTTAATGGTGAGTCAAAGCTATAGACATCGATAACCCCTTTGCACATGTCCCGCAACAAAGTCCAATTCATGAAGTTAACTCATTGGTTCCCATCTGGATCCCAAGTTTTTACTTCCTATTTGGACTTCCTTTTCATCACGGGTTTTGGTCGAATTGGAGTTGGTCTTCAGAAGAGTCATCACATAGTAAAAGTAGATGGTTCGATTCGATCTTGTAGTGTTCAAATCCTCAGGTTCGGTTCGGCTCAAAAGTCCTCCGGTTTGATCTTCTGGTTCGGTTCGGTGTATGGGATCCAAGCTCCTCCCTTTGGTTTGGTTCGGTGTTCATAGCCTTGGTCCGGTTTGGTTCATCGCCTCTTGTTCTCCAGCTCCTGGTTTGGTCCTCCGATCCGATCCCCACGCCCCATCCCAATTCGATCTGAGCCTTCCTTATTGTCCTTACATTCCCTTGTGCCAAGTTCCGGTCCAGTTCGTATTCCCCTTGCCTGGTCCACTGATCCGACTCGAGCCCTATGATCCGATCAGATCCAAAACCATGCACATTTTCCAACGACCACATATCATCCATTTTCGCCATACGACGGCGTTTTCAACCATTATAACTTTCCTACAAGATTACTTAACATTCCAAACAGTAATAACTACAAATAGAATCAACCATAAACATCCAAAATCTTTGGTTTTTCACCTTAATCCCTTTAATCATGATTTAAGCATACAATTAGCAAAACATATCCAAATTAACCCAAATTTCTATCAAAGCCCTAAAATATTATTTAAGAATTATCACATAATTTTCCAGAATTTGGACATGCATAATTTTGCTAATTAACACTAATCACCCCTAATTAACCATAGTTAATGAAAAACAATGCAAATCACTCTCCTTCGCCACAAATAAAACTTCAGATTTGAAACTCTACTGTTTTGGGGCATTTTCCTATGCAACACAGCAACTCCAACTCTGATTTGGTGTTGATTTGCCTTGATTTGATGAAGATCTTCTTTATTAGTGATTAAAAGGTGATTTGGGAGTGATTTAGAAGGTGGAGGCCATTGTTAGGGTTAGAGAAATGTTTTAGGCGGCTGAGAAAATGAAATAAAATCGTTTCCTAACTGATTTCAGCCTCCCCATAACCCTAATCCCGAAATGGGTTATAGGCCTAGCTGTTAATCACCCTAATTAGGTCCGGTTAAGCTGTTTTTCACCTTCCAAACCTTATTTCAGCCATATCTCCCAAACGGTAAGTCCGTTTGATCAATGTGACCACTCTACGGAAATATAAACCTTCATCCGAATCCAATGGAAGTGGTTCCAGGTCATAACTCCTTACCAATCAAAAGTTATAGGTGAAACAAGATTTTCCAGGGGTAAAATAGTCATTTAAAAATCGGCAAAAATCGTGAACATGAAAAATGACCCCAATAGTCGTTCGCCAGAGTTACGCGACCATACGACCTCATATGAAAAGAAATAAATATTCTATGATCTTTCGATACGTAGAATGCGGGTCGTTACACTCTCCCCCATTAAGAAATTTCGTCCTCGAAATTCCTTAAGGGGGGAGAGTGTTCCTTAACCACAAACATACAAAGGTGTTCCGCATGCTTATCAGTCATTCACAAACAATCAAACATACACAACAAGCACAACAAGCCTACCTTAGCATGCAGTTTACTAACAAGGGAAGAAACTATCACTATTAAAATCTTACCAGGCAAAGAGTTTTGGATGCGATTCACTTATGCTCTCCTCTGTTTCCCAAGTACAGTCACTCTCATTCTTGCCCCATTGAACCTTGACCAGTTTCACCGCCTTCCTTCGAAGTTGCTTCATATCGCTCTCAACAATACAAATCGGCTTGCGGTTCCCTACCGCCTCAGGTTCAACTTCGATGTCATCCAACCAATCCGGTGAAATAGTCATATCGGGATCATGCACGAGCTTACTTAACTGGGAAATATGAAACACATTATGAACTCCCGCCATCTTGTCAGGAAACTCAGTTTTATATGCCAAATTCCTAGCTTGCTCGAGAATTGGGAATGGACCAACAAATCTTGGTGCTAACTTGCCTCTCCTGCCAAATCGAATCACACTCTTTAACGGAGAAACCTTGACAAACACCAAGTTGCCAATGGAGAATTTTGGTCTCTTCTCCTCTTATCAGCATAACTCTTCTGTCTATCTTGAGCAGCCTTCATTCGCTGTGGGATAACCCTGATCTTGTCTGAAGTTTCTCTTATCACATTTGGCCCAAGCACAAACTTCTCACCGGTTTCTAATCAACATGATGGTGAGTTGCATGGTCTTCCGTACAAAGCTTCAAATGGAGCCAAACCAATACTGGATTGATAACTATTATTATATGCGAACTCCACTAAATGCAAATGGTCATCCCAAGATGTAATAACCCGGAAAATGCGAGCCAGTTTGAAATTTTTATTTTGGCGATTAGCGAATTTTGATTATTTAAAATGAATTATTTTAAATAATATCGACGAGGAATTTATTTTGAATATAATTCGAACGTATATATTTATACGCGTTGTCGTTAGAATATAAATATTTATATATAATTATAAATAGAATTGAAAATGGCACGGTAGTTCGATAATTCGATTTCAAACTTCAATTGAATGTACCGGGTGCAAAACAATCCGGATTTTAGTGAAACCAAAAATAATGGGATCTAATTGATAATATCTTTCCAACGAATCCGAAAAATCAAAATTTGATAGCGGGAATCAAAGGATATGTCCAGTTGAAAATTCTGAATAGTCGCTATGGAATTCAGGCCCTTAAAAATGGGGATTTTGCAAACGACCTCGGATTTCGACGAAACCACTTTTGTTGGGTCCGTGATGTTAAGTTATTGCTAGATTCCAAATTTCATAATTTTTCGAATCAATATGTGAGCGTGGCAAAAGAAAACGCGTTTGACCAGTTTCAGTTGATTTTAATCGACTGGAAATTGGCCATTTTTCTAACGGTCTCAGAATTCAACGAAACTAGTTTTGTTAGGACCGTATCGTCAATACGAAGTTAGAAAATATTTTTCGAGAATTTTTAGAGTTAGTATGTGACCTCGGTAATTTGAAATGTACGTTTAAAATTCCATATAGTGATTTAAATGTAAATTTAACGGAAACGGATTCAAACGATCGAATCAACCTATGATACATATCCCATTGTGTTCGGAATGGGGGTGAAACGTTATGGAGGACAGGCGGTGGACCTCGTTTAGAGGTCGTATGTAAAAGTCAACTTTTTAGAATATAAAATAATTAAATAATAAAAATAAAATAAATAAACCTTTCCTCTCCTATACCCTGCCCCCCCCCCTCAAAAGTAAATCGACTTTCAGGAGAAAAAAAAAAGAAAAAAAAAAGGGAAAGCGAAAGGAAGGCGATGGCGGAGGAAGCCGCCGCTCCAGGCGTCGCCGTGCCCCAGTCGCCGACCTCCCCTCCGCCTCACTCCCCCCCCCCTCGGCCAACCTCCCCGTCGCTTCTCCCCTTCCATCCCCTAAACCGACGCGAAGCCCCTGGTGACCTCGACGAACCCCAGCGCCGCACTCCGCCAGCATCTTCCCCCGAGATCGAGCACCCCTCCGGCGATGCGACGTCGACGCCAAGACTTCCCCCCCCCCTCTCTGTAAGTTTTTTTTTCTTTTTATTTATTATTTTATTTTTGTTTTATATAAACAGAAAAAAAACCGATTTGAAAAAAAAAAGGTTTAAAAACTGTTTTTTTTTGAAAAGTTTAAAAACTGTTTTTTTGAAAAGATTAAAAACTGTTTTTTTTGAAAAGTTTAAAAACTGTTTTTTTTTGAAAAGTTTAAAAACTGATTTTGAAAAGATTTAAACTTTAAAAAGAAAAAGATTTAAACTTTAAAAAGGAAAGGATTTGAACTTTTAAAAGTAAAAATCAGATTTTTATATATTGAAAGTCGAAGTAAAAATCAGATTTTTATATATTGAAAGTCGAAGTAAAAATCAGATTTTTATATATTGAAAGTCGAAGTAAAAATCAGATTTTTATATATTGAAAGTCGAAGTAAAAATCAGATTTTTATATATTGAAAGGCGAAGTAAAAATCATATTTTTATATATTGAATAGCATCGTAAAAATTCGATTTTTACATATGTAGAGAATACGGGCGAAAGCGACAAAAAGGCGAGGTCGACGAAGAATTCTGCAAAAGAAGAGTCAAGATAATTGGATACCTATTTGTGAGAATTTCTCACCTTTCAATTTCTTTTCTAGTTATATATATATACTAGGATGCAGACGGTGCTTAGTAGCACCCGACACAATCGTCCATATACCATGGACTTGTTTGTTTGGTTGCATAGATTAGTTAGATTATTTGATTGAAATTGAATTGTTTGGTGAAATTAAATGGATTGATTGATATGTGAATGGCGTGGGCCTTCACTAGACCAGGGATAAGGCTAGGCCTTGTCCCGTTTCTAGTATCGTGCCGTTATGCCGCCGAAATTTTCTAAAATAAGTTAGAAAAATAAAAATATCATTTTATTTAAAGAATGAATTGAATAGAAATTCATATGTTGGAATAAAATGTTTTATCGTTAAAAATATAATTTTTAACGCGAATGTGAATAAATAAATATTCATTTACAAACTAGACGGTTTGTTTATGTACACCTATTTGAAGGACATTGATTGGGTCGATAAATTTTACACATCGCCCAACTGCACAACTAAAATCTGTGTTTGATTGTTTGAAACCCCACACGGGTGTTGGGATGAAATTTGAAGTTCACTCATCCTGATTGATTAAATATGTCGATCGATTGATTGACAGGCTGTTATAAGCGTTAGATATCTATATTTGATGCTTATACAGTGTAGTGCACTTTGGTTGATGGTTGATTATTTTTCAATGCTATTATATACATGTGTTGTATGAAAATCCATATAATTAATTTTATATGGTGATTGATTGGGCCTCATTCCAATTTAGAAAATAAAGGTTCATGTGTTGACTGTACTCATCCGTTGAGATTAGTCATGTGTTGACAAAAATAAATATTCATTTGTTGAATAGAATATTTGAAAATAGAAATATATGAAGCCGTGTTAGTTAGATTGACGCCATTTTGACGTGAACGATATTTATATCGATTTTATTCATTTTAAAATGAATATTGAAAAGTGATTTCGAAATCGAATATTTTGAAATGAAATTTGAATCAAATTGAATAGAAAACGAATTCGAATCGAATTTGTTTTGTATATATAACGAATTTGATTTCAATGGAATATACAACGAATTGAATCGAATAGAAAACCAATTTGAATTGAATTGAATTGAAAACGATTTCGAAATGAATTGAAAACGATTTCGAAATGAATTGAAAACGATTTCGAAATGAATTGAAAACGATTTCGAAATGAAATGAATTGAAAACAATTTCGAAATGAATTGAAAACGATTTCGAAATGAATTGAAAACGATTTCGAAATGAATTGAAAACGATTTCGAAATGAATTGAAAACGATTTCGAAATGAATTGAAAACGATTTCGAAATGAAATGTGTTGATACTAATATTTTTGTTTGATGATAAGAAATAGATTTTTGTTACTGGAGTGTTTGATTGTGGAATATCTAGTATTATTGGAAAATAAAATAACACAGAATTTACACAGAATATAGAAAAATCAAATAAATTTTATTTCCAATAATATTATTTATTTTTCATTTACACACAAGACTTTACAAATCACTTTACAAATAATTTCTGTACATACAATTTTTTTACAAGCACTTCATTTTTTTTTCTTTTCTTCTCATTTCTAGCTGGATTATTCTTGTTAAGAACACCTTAGCTGTCCAAAGCATCATCCTGTAACCTGTCACAAAAGAAAGAAAAATACACAGTACACTGGAACTAAAACAAATACTTTTGACAAAAATGATTCTCTGTGTGATTGGTTCAATTTTTTGTTTGTCTCAGCTTTCTGTGTGTTTTTCTCATCATATTTCAGACTTGAACAGCCACATCAAAACCATACTGGTTTGCTGATCAGAATCAACTGATTCTGACCAGCCTCAACTCAGTACAGTTTGATTGCTATTTTTTTTATTTCAGAATCAAACAAGTGATGAGCAAAGTATTAAGCAAAACAAGGTGAATTGACAAAATCAAGACAGGTTCAAAAGAGGTCAACCAGCAAATAATTTTTCAAAGTCAACACATCTCAAATTACAATGTCAAAGTGGCAAAGAGGACTCATGGCACACGCTCAAAGTGTTGGTGCACAAACATGAATGATTACACAGCAAAGTGACATGGCAGTAAGAAATTGATGCAACAAATATGACAGAGTCAGAATGGACAAAGTGATCAAGACAGGTGCAACAACAAAGTGGTTCAGCTCGACCTCATGGTCATTGTCAAAGTGATACTCAACATGGTCAAGACAGCAAACCAGATTTTCAAAACAGTGGTACAACATGCAAGCAGGAGCATGCAAAGGCAAAGCAAGGTTGCCAGTACAAGTGGATGTGTGCAATCAAGTATATACAAGTTAAAGCAGCCTTTTACATGAGCAGTAAGATAGCAAGCTCACAATGTGTCGAGCATGAGTAAATGGTGAATAGTGTACATGGTGCAAAACATCAACATGGTGCAGCTATATTTCGAGCAGCATAATAAGTGAATGAATGGACTTCATGTACAAAAAGGATCATGCACACACATGACACAGCAAATCACAAGTTTTCAGAAGTCAGCTTGAAGAAGCAATTTTATTCAAGTTAATCAATGGTCATCACACACACAGAAGCATGCTTTCACAAAATCAGTACATGGTCAAGTTGAGCACAGTGCAAAGTGGAGGACCATGGAAATGGGGGAAAACAGCAAGTATGTACAAGTGTATACACAAGCAAATGGACCCACTCACTTACATGCAAATTATTCGGCAAGCATGACAGTTCAGAAATATATACATGATGCAATGCTATCTACATGGATACATGATGCAAACATGGCAAGAGTTTTCCTGTTTTAAACATTTCCAGAAATAACAAAGCAATTTTTTTTTCAAGAGGCCGATTTTGTTTCACAACAAAAAGGAAACAAATTTAAATCCAAGAAACAATGTTTTTAAATCACGCAAGGGAAAAATTCAGAGGAGCAAATCTGCTTTCAGAAATGGAGTAGCATATTTGGCAACAGTTTTAAATCAAGTAAATCAAGAAATTAATCAGTGCTCGCAATGTTTTTTGGCAAGATTCATTTCCAGTTTTGGACAACATATTTTTGACAAGAAATTAATTTGCAGTCAAATTTATATGGGTTTAAAATATTTCCAGAACAGAATTTATAGAGCAAAAAGGGAATGTAACTTTTGGCAATAACATTACTTTTCAGAAATCTCACAAGAACACATAAGGCAAGAAATTTCGAGCAAAAGGAAATGTATTTTTTCGGCAATAAACAATTTCCTGGAATCAAGCCGAGGATATCAGCTTCAATGTTTTGACCAGCATAGTTTTTGGCAAGTTTTCAAAGTATGTTCAAATATGTCATCAAATTCACTATGGGCAAAAATCATTTTACATCTGTCAAAGCTCAAAGCCAACCAGATTCATCACAACAAATCTCAAATTCAATCGAGGAAATAAAAGGGACAATCCATTTAAGGTGATTAAACTGAGGTAATCAAGGATTCAAGAAAAATTCATTCAAAGCCGAGAATTTTCAAAAGGGAAACCGCAATCAATCATCGAGAAAAAAAATCAAGCAAGTCATCAACGAAATCAGAGCACCAGGGTGTAGAAACCCTTATAAAAGCACACAATTCATCATCGACTTGATTATCAATTCACACAAAAAGAAATCCGAAACCCTAAATTGCAAGAGTTGATAAAACTCACTCAGATTGATCGCAAGAACGAAGGAGATACACTGGAGAAGCAAAAACAAGCTTCTAGAAATCCATTACACACTTCACCGAGATTGATTTAGGGAAAAATCACTGAAACCCTAATCGCCGCCGCCATTTTTTTGTTTCAGAGAAAAAGGAAGGATCGGGCTAAAGAAAACACAAGGGAGCATCGCAAAATAAAAGTGGCCCGACCACTTTGGGCTTGTGCAAAGAAAAGGGGATGACCCCCCACTTTTAACTCCTCCCTTATTTCCTTTAAGTTTTTTTTTATTTTTTTTGAAACTTCTTTTCTGGTTTTATTATAAAACTAGGGAGCACAGAGTATTGAAGTGTAATCTGAAAAAATCTAGTCTAGGGTATACAGACTAGTCTAGGATTTTGAGCTTAGGGATAAACAGGAGCAGGAGTTGCAAGTTTACATAGGATTGTAAGCGGGATCTGTTTGTATCTCCTAGTAAAAATCTTAGAAAGGCAGCAGTAGGCACAGTTTGCCGAAGCTGGGTATATCTGCGTGTGATTTTATTTTTACTGCATTTCTTTATTACCGTGTTTAGTTTAAATTTATTGTTAAAAACCCTATTCACCCCCCCTCTAGGGTTATTATCGATCCTACAATTGGTATCGGAGCCGGTGTTTGAACCCTAGAATCATGACTTCAATGAACAATGCTTTTTCTGAAGGTCAATCTATTGCTAGACCTCCCATGTTCAATGGTAGTGATTACGCGTATTGGAAAGCTAGGATGAAAATTTATCTAGTGTCTGTTGATTATGATGTCTGGGATATCATTGAAACTGGATATACACCTCCGACTGAAACTGTTAATGGTATTGTAACACCTAAACCAAAAAGTAGGTGGGATGCAAATGATAAGAAATTATACTCTATAGATTCTAAAGCTATGAATGCTCTGATTTGTGCTCTTGATAAAACAGAATATAACAGAATTTCTCATTGTAATACAGCCCAGGAAATTTGGCATACTCTGGAAGTCACACACGAAGGAACTTCTCAGGTTAAAGAATCCCGTCTTGCCATGTTCAGTAATGAATATGAAAACTTCAACATGCAGAAGGATGAGAGCATCAAGGACATGTATGGTCGCTTCTCCGTACTAGTTTACAATGCCAGAGCCCTTGGAAAGGTCTATACAGAAGTGGAGCTTGTGAGGAAGATTCTGCGTGTTCTGCCCATGAACTTTGAAGCAAAAGTCACAGCCATTCAAGAATCCAAAGATCTGAGCAAGCTGAGCATGGAAGAGCTTATCGGGAATCTGATGACATATGAAATGGAGCTGAAAGCAAGAGAAGATCGCAACAACTCAGATCTGAAAAAGAAGTCAATAGCTTTGTCCAACACTATCACTAGCGATAGTGAAGATCCTATTGAACAGCTTGCCATGGCAGTCAGACAGCTCACGAAGTGGAGAAAATTCAAACCTCGAAGAAATAAATCAAAGACCAACAATTCAGAAGACGAACCACTCTGCTACAACTGTCAAAAGCCTGGACACATAAAACCAAATTGTCCACTTCTCCAAAGAAACAAGAAGAAAAAGAAAGCTTTTGCCGTAACTTGGGATGACGAGGAAGGAGAAGAAGATTCAGACAGCAGTGAGGAGGAAAGCAATTTGTGCTTCATGGCAAAATCAGACCTAGAAGATACTGACGAGGAAACCATTGAGGTATACAGTTATGACGATCTAGTTTTAATGTGTAAACATCTTTCTGAAATTATTGACACGTTAGAATCAGACGCAGAGAAACTGAAAGCGGAAAACTTCAACCTTATTCACAATAATAAGAAGTTGGAATCTGAGATTAAAAATGCTTCAAAAACCAATAATCTAGATTGTGAAATGTGTAAAGATGTGAATCTAGAAATTTTAACACTCAAGAGCACCATTGAGAATCTTGAAAAAGAAAACTTGACTCAAAAAGTTGAAGATGACACTAAAAGAAAGAACTACATTAAACGATGCACTTCACTTGTGAATGAGAACACAATCTTAAAAACAAGAGTTCAAGATCTAGAAGTCACATTGAACAAATTCTCAATCGGTCAAACATCTTTTAAAATGTTACTTGGAAACCAATTGGTTGGGAATAATAGAAAAGGACTAGGTTTTGGGAAGATACAAGAAATAACTGGAAGTGACAATGCTAAAGGTAAAAGCATTTTTCCCAAATGTGTAAAATGTGGGGTGATTGGTCACAGTCATGAAAATTGCAAGATTAGCAGTAAAATTCAGAAGTTCAAAAAGGTATGCGTCCCTAAACACTTGGCACACAATTATCACAAAGATTGGAACACAAATAAGAAGAAAAATCAAATTTGGATTCCAAAAGAACCTTATGAATGTCATTCTTCTACTACTGATATGATTAGGCCTAGAAGTTTCTCTAGGTCATCTCCTTCTCTGTTTGTGTAGGTATGTTGGCGGGCTAAGGAGCAACAAAAATGGTACTTGGATTCAGGTTGCTCCAGACATATGACAGGTGATAAAAGACTGTTCCTTAGCCTGGAAAAACATAAAGGTGGGAATGTGACGTTAGGTGACAACAACAAATGTAAAATTATTGGTAAAGGAAAAGTAGGTAACAGTATCTTTGCCTTAACTGATGTTTTATATGTTGATAATCTCTTTCACAATCTTATCTCCATCAGTCAGCTTTGTGATAAAGGAATGAATGTTGTGTTTGATAGTAATAGTTGCAAAATCATTGAGATCTCCTTTGGAAAAGTTGTGTTTACAGGGAAAAGAAAAGGAAATGTCTATACTCTCTCTTTCGATGACGTAACAGTATCTAGGTGCTTGGTAGCAACAGAAGAGGAGGCAATCTTATGGCACAGAAGGTTGGCACATGCAAGTATGGATCTTCTTGAAAGACTGAAAGCAAATGAACTTGTCAGGGGTTTACCACATCAGAATTACAAAAATAACAAAGTATGTAAAGCTTGTACCATGGGAAAACTTAGTCGTTCATCTTTCCGTCCAAAAAATGTTGTTAGCACTTCACGAGTGCTTGAATTGATTCATATGGACTTGTTTGGACCAACTGATACTGCTAGTTTAAATGGTAAACGTTATTGTTATGTATTGGTTGATGATTACTCTAGGTTTACATGGGTTTACTTTCTAGCCAAAAAGTCTGAAGCTTTTGATTATTTTTTAAAGTTTTCAAAACTTATCCAAAATGAAAAAGGGGTTTCAATTAAAACTTTAAGAAGTGATCATGGAGGTAAATTTGAAAACTTAGACTTTGAAAATCTTTGTGAAGAAAATGGTTTCAAACATGAATTTTCCGCTCCTCGAACACCTCAACAGAATGGGGTGGTTGAAAGGAAAAATCGTACATTACAAGAAATGGCTAGATCTATGTTATGTGAATATCAATTGCCTCAAACTTTCTGGGCTGAGGCAGTCAATACTTCATGCTATGTAATGAACAGAGTTATGATTAGACCAATACTTAATAAAACGTCATATGAACTGTGGTCTAACAAAAAGCCTAACATCTCATATTTTAGAGTGTTTGGATGTCCTTGTTACATTTTGAACACAGGTGAACAGCTTGGGAAATTTGAGTCAAAAACGGTTGATGGAATCTTCATGGGTTATTCCTCAAGAAGTAAGGCTTACAGAATCTTCAATAAACAGTCAAGAACAATCATGGAAACCGTCAACGTCAAGTTCAATGAATCAGATATGGATACGATACCTGAAGAGGATAAAGATGATGCTGGAGCACAAGAAATTGAACAAGAAAACAATGATGTTGAGACAAACAATGAAAAAGCCACTGAAGCAGCAACAGATATCGAAAGACTAAAATTCAAGCCAAGTCATCCTCCAAATTTGGTAATTGGAAGTCCAACTGCTGGTGTTCGTACACGATCCTCTCTCAATAGGGAAGTTTGTACTCTTTGTATTCATAATGCTTTTGTATCTGAAATAGAACCAAGTTCTTATGATGTTGCTCTTAATGATGAATTTTGGTTGTTAGCTATGCAGGAGGAACTTAACCAGTTTGAGAGAAACAGAGTCTGGAACTTGGTACCCAGACCAAAAGACTACCCAGTTGTTGGAACAAAATGGGTATTCAAAAATAAGCTTGACGAATCTGGAAACGTAACAAGAAACAAAGCTAGGTTGGTCGCTAAGGGATACAATTAAATCGAAGGTGTTGACTTTGATGAAACTTTTGCCCCAGTTGCTAGGCTTGAAGCAATCAGAATTTTGTTAAGTTTTGCATGCTTTAAGGGGTTCAAATTAAAGCAAATGGATGTGAAGAGTGCTTTTCTGAATGCAGAACTAAAAGAAGAAGTGTATGTTGAACAACCCCCTGGTTTTGAGAGTCACGATTATCCTAATCATGTATACAAACTGGAAAAAGCATTGTATGGCCTTAAGCAAGCTCCTAGAGCTTGGTATGACTGTCTGTGTACATATCTCTTGGAAAACGGTTTTAAAAAGGGAAGTGCTGACACAACCTTGTTTTTATCTCATGATTGTGATGATTTTTTAATTGTCCAAATTTATGTTGATGATATCATATATGGTGCTACTAATAATGTCTTATGTGAAAAATTTGAAAAAGTTATGCAGGACAAATTTGAGTTGAGTTTGGTTGGAGAACTGAAATTCTTTCTTGGTTTCCAAATCAAACAAAGTAGCAAAGGGATCTTTATCTCCCAAACAAAGTATGTGATGGAGTTGTTAAAGAAATTTGGAGTTCAAGATGCAAAGCCAATGAAAACACCGATGAGTCCAACAACCAAACTTGACAAAGATGAAAAAGGTGTTGATGTGGATCAAAAGAAATATCGCGGTATTATCGGTTCACTTCTTTATCTTTCTGCTTCTAGACCTGATATTATGTTTTCTGTTTGTTTGTGTGCTCGTTTTCAATCAAATCCTAAAGAATCTCATCTAAAAGCCACAAAACGGATTCTAAGATATTTGTTACACACACCAAATTTGGGCTTATGGTATCCTTCTTGTGATAACTTTAATTTAGTTGGGTTTACTGATGCTGATTATGCTGGTTCACTCACTGATAGAAAAAGTACTAGTGGAACGCGTTTCATGCTAGGTCATTCACTTGTGTCGTGGTCTAGTAGAAAACAAAACTGTGTTGCTTCATCCACCACTGAGGCTGAATATATTGCTTTAGGAAGTTGTTGTGCACAGATTTTATGGATGATGCAGACTTTATCTGATTTTGGACTTTGTTATAAACGAGTTCCTTTAAAATGTGACAGTAAGAGTGCAATTGACTTATCAAATAATCCAGTACATCACTCACGCACGAAACACATTGATGTAAGACCACTTTCTTAGAGATCATATTGCTTGTGAAGATATTTGTATAGAATTTATTCCAACCGAATCTCAACTTGCTGATATTTTTACAAAACCCCTTCCCGAAGACAGATTTTGCAGATTACGTTTGGATTTGGGAATTATAGAAATAAATTAATCTTGTAGCATTTTTGGATAAATTTTCTCTTAAGATGTTCTGTTGGCAATTATCTTTCTGACAAATAATCCATGCTTCAAATCATCAAGAAATGACCAGTTTGTTTTTGGACATTTATGATAAATTTGTGACTGTGTAAGTTTTTCAGAATATGAGATGTTTGAAAATTTGTAGCTCTGATACGATCAAATATGCTTTATAATATGAGTAATTGAGGAACTTTTGTTCACTTTCATCTTCTATCTCTATCACCCTTCTATCAATCATTATTATTTTATATATATCAAGGGGATTTAAGTATACACAAATATAAAAAAATAATAATAATAATAATAAGTATTTCTCTAATCTCATTTAAAAATCCAAGCTCTGGTCATGCATGGTTATGAGAATACTTATTTTCATACTATCACTGATTCCATTTAAAAATCCAAGATCTGGTTATGCATGGTCAGTATAGTATTGGAATTTTTTTTTTCATGTTGCAGCTAATTCCATTTAAAAATCCAAGCTCTGGTCATGCGTGGTTAGTTTGCTATTGAAATATATTTAAAAAAAAAAATCCCTGATATATATTAAATATTCCATCGTTCCACTTTCTGTCTTGTGAAATGTGTTCTTCTTTTACAGATTATTCTAATCTTTTTGTTTGATTATTCGGAGTGTTTGAATCTGATACTGTCAAATGACTTGATTACTAATTACAGTCCATACTCTTTAAAATGTCCAGAATTGTTATTCTTTTGATGATTACAAAGGGGGAGAAGAAGTTAAGATTTTGTGTTGTTTACAGACGTCTATAGATTTTATTTTGCCATTAATGCTAAGTGTTTAATTTTTTGTTATTTTCAAATTCTTTACTCATGTCTGTTTACAACAGATAGGGGGAGCTCAAATGTAGGGGGAGCCCTTGTTCAAACACATCTCGTTATTCACAAAAATCTTAAGTCTGTTTGTCATCATCAAAAGGGGGAGTTTGTTGATACTAATATTTTTGTTTGATGATAACAAATAGATTTTTGTTACTGGAGTGTTTGATTGTGGAATATCTAGTATTATTGGAAAATAAAATAACACAGAATTTACACAGAATATAGAAAAATCAAATAAATTTTATTTCCAATAATATTATTTATTTTTCATTTACACACAAGACTTTACAAATCACTTTACAAATAATTTCTGTACATACAATTTTTTTACAAGCACTTCATTTTTTTTCTTTTCTTCTCATTTCTAGCTGGATTATTCTTGTTAAGAACACCTTAGCTGTCCAAAGCATCATCCTGTAACCTGTCACAAAAGAAAGAAAAATACACAGTACACTGGAACTAAAACAAATACTTTTGACAAAAATGATTCTCTGTGTGATTGGTTCAATTTTTTGTTTGTCTCAGCTTTCTGTGTGTTTTTCTCATCATATTTCAGACTTGAACAGCCACATCAAAACCATACTGGTTTGCTGATCAGAATCAACTGATTCTGACCAGCCTCAACTCAGTACAGTTTGATTGCTATTTTTTTTTATTTCAGAATCAAACAAGTGATGAGCAAAGTATTAAGAAAAACAAGGTGAATTGACAAAATCAAGACAGGTTCAAAAGAGGTCAACCAGCAAATAATTTTTCAAAGTCAACACATCTCAAATTACAATGTCAAAGTGGCAAAGAGGACTCATGGCACACGCTCAAAGTGTTGGTGCACAAACATGAATGATTACACAGCAAAGTGACATGGCAGTAAGAAATTGATGCAACAAATATGACATAGTCAGAATGGACAAAGTGATCAAGACAGGTGCAACAACAAAGTGGTTCAGCTCGACCTCATGGTCATAGTCAAAGTGATACTCAACATGGTCAAGACAGCAACCCAGATTTTCAAAACAGTGGTACAACATGCAAGCAGGAGCATGCAAAGGCAAAGCAAGGTTGCCAGTACAAGTGGATGTGTGCAATCAAGTATATACAAGTTAAAGCAGCCTTTTACATGAGCAGTAAGATAGCAAGCTCACAATGTGTCGAGCATGAGTAAATGGTGAATAGTGTACATGGTGCAAAACATCAACATGGTGCAGCTATATTTCGAGCAGCATGATAAGTGAATGAATGGACTTCATGTACAAAAAGGATCATGCACACACATGACACAGCAAATCACAAGTTTTCAGAAGTCAGCTTGAAGAAGCAATTTTATTCAAGTTAATCAATGGTTATCACACACACAGAAGCATGCTTTCACAAAATCAGTACATGGTCAAGTTGAGCACAGTGCAAAGTGGAGGACCATGGAAATGGGGGAAAACAGCAAGTATGTACAAGTGTATACACAAGCAAATGGACCCACTCACTTACATGCAAATGATTCGGCAAGCATGACAGTTCAGAAATATATACATGATGCAATGCTATCTACATGGATACATGATGCAAACATGGCAAGAGTTTTCCTGTTTTAAACATTTCCAGAAATAACAAAGCAAATTTTTTTTCAAGAGGCCGATTTTGTTTCACAACAAAAAGGAAAAAAATTTAAATCCAAGAAACAATGTTTTTAAATCACGCAAGGGAAAAATTCAGAGGAGCAAATCTGCTTTCAGAAATGGAGTAGCATATTTGGCAACAGTTTTAAATCAAGTAAATCAAGAAATTAATCAGTGCTCGCAATGTTTTTTGGCAAGATTCATTTCCAGTTTTGGACAACATATTTTTGACAAGAAATTAATTTGCAGTCAAATTTATATGGGTTTAAAATGTTTCCAGAACAGAATTTATAGAGCAAAAAGGGAATGTAACTTTTGGCAATAACATTAATTTTCAGAAATCTCACAAGAACACATAAGGCAAGAAATTTCGAGCAAAAGGAAATGTATTTTTTCGGCAATAAACAATTTCCTGAAATCAAGCCGAGGATATCAGCTTCAATGTTTTGACCAGCATAGTTTTTGGCAAGTTTTCAAAGTATGTTCAAATATGTCATCAAATTCATTATGGGCAAAAATCATTTTACGTCTGTCAAAGCTCAAAGCCAACCAGATTCATCACAACAAATCTCAAATTCAATCGAGGAAATAAAAGGGACAATCCATTTAAGGTGATTAAACCGAGGTAATCAAGGGTTCAAGAAAAATTCATTCAAAGCCGAGAATTTTCAAAAGGGAAACCGCAATCAATCATCGAGAAAAAAAAATCAAGCAAGTCATCAACGAAATCAGAGCACCAGGGTGTAGAAACCCTTATAAAAGCACACAATTCATCATCGACTTGATTATCAATTCACACAAAAAGAAATCCGAAACCCTAAATTGCAAGAGTTGATAAAACTCACTCAGATTGATCGCAAGAACGAAGGAGATACACTGAAGAAGCAAAAACAAGCTTATAGAAATCCATTACACACTTCACCGAGATTGATTTAGGGAAAAATCACTGAAACCCTAATCGCCGCCGCCATTTTTTTGTTTCAGAGAAAAAGGAAGGATCGGGCTAAAGAAAACACAAGGGAGCATCGCAAAATAAAAGTGGCCCGACCACTTTGGGCTTGTGCAAAGAAAAGGGGATGACCCCCCACTTTTAACTCCTCCCTTATTTCCTTTAAGTTTTTTTTTTATTTTTTTTGAAACTTCTTTTCTAGTTTTATTGTAAAACTAGGGAGCACAGAGTATTGAAGTGTAATCTGAAAAAATCTAGTCTAGGATATACAGACTAGTCTAGGATTTTGAGCTTAGGGATAAACAGGAGCAGGAGTTGCAAGTTTACATAGGATTGTAAGCGGGATCTGTTTGTATCTCCTAGTAAAAATCTTAGAAAGGCAGCAGTAGGCACAGTTTGCCGAAGCTGGGTATATCTGCGTGTGATTTTATTTTTACTGCATTTCTTTATTACCGTGTTTAGTTTAAATTTATTGTTAAAAACCCTATTCACCCCCCCTCTAGGGTTATTATCGATCCTACAAAATGAATTGAAAACGATTTCGAAATGAATTGAAAACGATTTCGAAATGAATTGAAAACGATTTCGAAATGAATTGAAAACGATTTCGAAATGAATTGAAAACGATTTCGAAATGAATTGAAAACGAATTCAAATTGAATTGAAAGCGAATTTAAATGAATTCAAATTGAATTGAAATTTGAATTGAATAGAAATGAATTTTAAAATGAATTTATAAAGAAGAATTCAATTTTGATTTGAATTGAAATGGAAGTGGAAAATGTTTTTGAAACGAATTTAAAACTATTTATATAATTCGTTTTAAATAGAAATCGACGAAATATATATTATATATATTATATATATAATATAATGGCCTGAATAGAATGCGCCGCGCCGCGGTAGTTCACGAATTTCGACCATTTATTTCAAACGGACATTACGGGAGATCCGACCGTCGGATTCTCCTGAAACCGGAACCGTTGGGTTCGTATCGAAAAGAGCTTTCTAAAGAATATTAGAAATTAGAAATCTAACGGTTGGATTTGGAGTTACGCCCAAATCAAATTTGAAAAAGGTCGCTGTAAGTGCAGTTCGATGGCCATTGATGGAAATCGACTGTACGGGCCTTGATAAAATTATTAAAAATAGTAATAATTTGTGTAAAATCATAAGAAATGATTTAGAAAGGATTGGGATGAAAAACTCCATATTTGAAAGGACAAAAATAGATTTTTATCGAAATGAACTAGTTTTGAACTAGAATTATAATTCTATTTATTTTTAAATAAATAAATTGAATTTGAAAAGGGTTTTGAAAATAACCAAAATTTCCAATGATTGCATTGGAGTGGATTTGAATCGAAATTGTCTTCGGAATATTTCGATGTTGGAATTCGTGATTATACAGATGTTGTTATGGAAATTTGAAAGATATATATTTATATCGTTATTTCCAATACGACATTTGTTAGTTGTAGAATTTGATATTGAATATAAGCCGATATATTTTCTATTCAGAGCCTTGTATTGAATATCAAATGTGATTTGGGTTTGTCGTGAATGGTGTCTTCACTAACACTGTTCTTGAACCCAGTTGAGAAAAACATTAAATCTTTTTATTTAGATTTAATGAAGTGTACCAATTAAACGATCTTTAATTGGAATTGAATTGATATTGATTTTTGGGTTTATCGTGAACAGTGTTTTAAATAACACTTGTTCTTTAACCCGATAATTAATGGAATGTGATTTTGGGTTTATCGTGAACCGTGTTTTAAATGACACTGATTCTTTAACCCAGTTAAAGATTAAAACTAAGTGGTGTTTTAATGAATCTTTAATTAGATTGAAATGATCGAAAATGGAGTATCACCAGTTTTGCTCCAGGCGATGGTTAAATCTTTAATTAGATTTGAACGTGAAATGGTAATTGAATTTACCGATAACACTGTGGTGTTAGATATGAAGTATTACCAGTTTTACTTCATGGGATGAATAGGTTGGGATTGGGAAATAAAATAAATGATTACTTCGGTGTGGTTCGCTAATCCCGACTAGTTTGAATTGATATTCAAAGGAGATTAAAGAATAAATTTAAAGAATTTATCTTGGATAAAATTAATGGGAACTTTTCCCAAAGTATAGGAATATTTGAATAAAAGAATATTCTGAATTGGAATGAGGCGTATGTTGTGTTGGTGTAACACTTTTATAATATTGTAACACCCCGGATTTTTCCGTTAACAGTAAATTAACAAATTAAAGTATAATTAAATTGTAACAGAAAAATTAAGGGAAACGGACATCACCATTGCGTTTGTCTCGGAATTCTGCTTGAGATAGAGTCCGAGTTTGCGCAAAACGGATAACGTATGAAGAAGATATCTTTAATTTAAATATTACAGCAAAACATGAAAAAAGAGAAGTAAGGAGAGGACAATAATTATTATTATTCTAAGACTTATTAACAAAAGCCTCTGTAGCTCAGTTGGTTAAGGCATTGGATTTGTAGCATGGAGGTCGGGGGTTCGAACCCCGGCGGCGACATAATTTTTATCTCTGTTTTAGAGAGGGCCAACTGAGCATGCAAATACATGTACGTATACAAATTCAAATTTTGAAAGGATAAGAACGTACATATAAGGAAATAAAGAAAATATATGTATATATATGAGAATATATATATATGCAAAAATATATGTATACAATAGATAAAATTCAAATAGACTAAAACAGCTCAATTTAAAGTTTAATTTTTGAAAATCGAACCCAGTCCCTCCTGGCTGGCCTGGTCTGTGTTTGGTCGAATTTCTGTGGGTTGCTTTGTCATTAGGGCTAGGTGGCAAGTTTTAATTGGTCTCTCTTCCTAATGAATGGCTACGATCTAACCTAGCAACATCAATGGTCCTAATCAATTCCTAACCTCTATATAAACAACCCTAGACTAAACCCTAATCTATTCATTCAAAATAAGATTATAGCCGCCATGTTGCTGAGGAACGACAAAGAGTAGCCGCCGACTAGAGAGAGAGTTAGGAAGAAAGTTCTAAAGCCTAAAGCAATTCAAGCAACCTAAAGCTAATCAATTCAACAAAGGAATCGTGTCTCTTAATTAGAGAATTCGCCGCAACCATTGTAAGTAGAGTATTACTTTGGTATAATAAACAACTGTGTTGATGTGTATGCTTGAATTGTGGCAATGGAAGTAATTCATGTTTGTGCAAAATTATGTTATTCATTATAAAGAACTACATGCGGTAGTTCTATGCAAATATACGTTTGGAATATTGCGCAGATTATGTAATCTATGTTGAAGCTACATGTATGTAGTTGAGTGAAATTTATGCAAGTTTGGGGCTTTGTTATTATGTCATCATGATGTATACTTTGTGCATAAATCGTTTTGCAAGCAATTGAGACAAGTTTGGTTGTTATAGTTCATATGAAACTATGTTGGAATTTTGACACCATAATTCATGTATTAAGTCATGCTTATGAATATGGCTAGGCTATGAATGATATTTGGCATAATTGAAATCTATGATTAAGTCTATCTTGTTTAAAAGAATTATATGATGACATATGTGAGACATGGCTAGGTTAGACTCAAAAATCCCTTTTTGCAAGTTAAAAGCAAACACCATGATTAGGAATATTTATGCATAAGTATACCATCGTTATGTGATTAAATTTAATTAAGTTCAACTATGCTTTTGTGTTAGTAACAAAGTATCCTCTTTGTAAACATGTAGAAACCTTATGAACATGACTTGTTTATATTTATGCCATGAACAAATTTAACTATACCTATGCCATGTTTATGCTAGAAGTATTTATGCCATGCTTATGTTTGACATTATGCCATGTTTATGCTAGAAGTATTTATGCCATGCTTATGTTTGACATTATGCCATGTTTATGCTAGAAGTATTTATGCCATGCTTATGTTTGACATTATGCCATGTTTATGCTAGAAGTATTTATGCCATGCTTATGTTTGACATTATGCCATGTTTATGCTAGAAGTATTTATGTCATGCTTATGTTTGACATTATGCCATGTTTATGCTAGAAGTATTTATGCCATGCTTATGTTTGACATTATGCCATGTTTATGCTAGAAGTATTTATGCCATGCTTACGTTTGACATTATGCCATGTTTATGCTAGAAGTATTTATGCCATGTTTGACATTATGCCATGTTTATGCTAAAAGTATTTATGCCATGCTTATGTTTGACATTATGCCTAAGTAAAAATATAGGTTCATGGGTCAATAATGATATCTCAATTACAAGTTCACATGCTTTGATTCATGTCACCTATGTTACCACTATGCAAGTACACCAGTTTCTATTATGTATTTCCAACGTCATATGCAAGTTCATGCGCTCACCTTCCCCTCTTTGTGTATGTAATCACGCTTTAAGCCTCCCCTTTTCGCATGGCTAAATTGGGCTTTAAAAGGCTAAGCCCAATATATATAAACGGACGTGTAAAACGGGGGAAAATAATGTTGGGTTAAAATTACTAATGAATGAAAACTAAAGTAGAAGGGCCCAAATTCAAGTATGGGTTGGGCCCATGATTGGTGTAACCTTTACACCATTAACTTAATAATGGGCCGCAAATATTTACATATAAGAAATAAAGAAGAATGACAAGATATATAAATGTAGAAAATACGATATGTTTAACCCGAGGTTGGATTGAGTTGTGATGTAAACCTGCCCGGAACCGCCCGGCTGTCCAGTAGTCACAACAATACCTATCCAATGTGGGAGGTTAAACATGGAGCCCAATAAGGACCCGAGGTTAGACTGAGTTGTGGCGTAAGACTGCCCGGAACCAACCGGCAACAGGCAGCCACAGCAATACCTGTCTAATGTGAGAGGTTAGGGCCTTAATAAGACAATTAAGGCTGAATCAGGATTGTTAGGATTAAGTGGACTAAGACTTAATCAAAATGGAACATGCTAAACTAAACGGACTGGTGGGGTTAGGTTAGAAAACACTTAACCAACTTAGCATGTTGGCTAGAGATAGAAAAACTAGTAACGGGGGACCCTTTTCAGCAGTAACCCTACACGGTGTATCATGATACCCTGAAACTAGGCAGGGTGGGGCACGATTACTGGGCTGATTGTAAGAGGTCAAAAAAAAAATCGACGGCGGTGGTGTAGCAGTGTAGGTTCTAACAGAGTGCGGGCGTGCACACACTCCGGCGTAGAAAAATAAGGCACTGGACACCAGTAGCATACTTGTGCACTCTAAGGTTGTGTCGGGTTGCCACTATGGGACTTGATACACCCCATGGTGGGACCAGCATAGGTAACTACGACATCGGGGGCCGTAAGACACATGTAACTATGCGAGTAGGAGCCGATCATCATTGAATGGATCACATCACCCTGATTATGGGGTGCAAATTGGAAACTAGTTTATATGGGTTCAGAGATTAACATGGGGTACGATAGCATATTCGACCCTAGATAACTTAACCAAGTTCATAGTGTTTGCCCACTTCCTGTTTTACTTGTCATACCCAGTTCTTTATTCATAGACAAAGTAGTACTAGACTTACTCAGGCTTTATGTCTGACTCTATTTTTCTTTCGTCTTCTTTCTTCCGTTCCCCCCCCCCCCAGGTCCTCAGGGAGGGAACACAGCAGCTTGACCAGCCTCAACATCTAGCTTGAAGAAGAGAAATGTATTGCTTGGACTTTCCTGTTTTGAACTATGGCTTTGGACAATCCACTAAGGGGCTTTTGCAGTTTATCTATGTTTTATTTATGCTTCTTTAAATAATGTACTCAAGACAGATTATGAAAGTGTTATGTTATGGAAAGGATGTTGTTGTAACACGTATTTGACTTAATGAAATAAAGTTTGTTGTTCTTCCGCTGTTTTAGAAATATGTGTTTTTTATATCTGTCTTGTATATCTGTGACTTGTACTTATAAACCTCCACCAAAATTAGGGCATTCCCTTTGAGAGTGACCCTAACGGATGTGGGGTGTTTCACTTGGTATCAGAGCATAGGTTTACCAGATAAGATAAAAAGTTTTGGAAATTTATTTTCAAAAAGGAAATTTAAAGAAGCATTTTTAAAAGATAAAAATATTATTTTATTTTAAAAAAAGGCAAAGTCCACTCCCCAAAGCCATAGGTACTATCTCTTATCCTTCGTTTTGAATCTATCCCTTTTGTTTCAGCATGTCCGAAGATCTTAACTTGCCGGAAGGAGTACCAATACCTGGTTGGTTTAGACGATTCTTAGAAGCTAGGGCCACTCAACCAGGTCCTACCGTTCCTCCTCCCCCAGCTGCAGGGAATCATCCAGCTGCAGCAGCACCTCTTCCTCCACCTCCTCCACGAGGAAACGCGTTTGCTAAGATATGTAAGGATTTTAAAGCTATGGGAGGAAGGGATTTCCATGGAACTGAGTCCTTCGTAGCAGCTAGAAATTGGCTGAAGGAAACTGAGGATCTATTCATCATCTTTGAGGTAGAGGACAGACAAAAAGTACAATTGGCGGTGTGGCTATTGAAGGGCGAGGCTTCCTACTGGTGGGAAGTCACTAATGCTGAAAGACCAGTAGAAACATGGGAGGACTTTAGGGCAAGGTTTGAGACCAAATTTCTCTCAGATGCGGAAAGAAGTTTGCAGTTGGAGAAATTCTTATTTCTTAAGCAAGGAGACAAGACTGTTAGAGAGTATGTGAATCAGTTTGATGAGCTGGCTAGGTTTGGGCTTGACCTAGTCAACACCCCGCACAAAAAGGCTCTCCGTTTCGTCAAAGGGTTAAATGAGCCATTACACAGTTTGGCCATGACACATATACCCATGGGGGCCACGTATGAAAGATTGGTGCAAATGGCATTGCTGAATGAGGAGGATAAGGGCAAGAAGGAGGCAAAGGAAGAAAGCTCTCAAGGGAAGAAAGAGGGTTTGCAGCCTAAGAAGACAGACTTTAAGAAAGGCGGGGAAGGCAACAAAGAGAAGAGGACGTGTAATTTCTATGGCAAAGTGGGGCACTTAGTAAAGGACTGCCGGAAAAAGAAGGCCAAGGAGAATGGTGGGTGCTTTTCTTGCGGTCAGACAGGCCACAGAGCTAAGGACTGCCCAAAGAAACGAGGGCAGGGGCAGGGGTCTGGATCCACTCCAGGGGCACAGGTTCATGTGCTGGAAGCGCCACCTTTGCAACAGCGAGGTACAAACACTTCTATAGAAAGTGTAGTTTATCTTTATGATCACCCCGTTCGCACTTTATTTGATTCTGGCGCATCACACTCCTTTATCTCGTCTGCTTTAGTAGAATCTCTGCACCTAAAAACTAGTATGGTAGAGGACCCCTTAATTGTTTCAAACCCAATTGGGGGCCCAGCTCATTTGTCTATGATCTGTGTGGGATTGAAAATTTCTATTCTAAGTGTAGAATTTGAATGTAGTGCCTTTGTTTTGGGCTTTGCGGGGTATGGTTTGATTTTGGGTATGGATTGGCTATCCAGTAATGGGGCCATCCTTGATTGTGAGAAAAGGGTTGTTAGGCTCCTAACCCAGCTCAGTAATACTTTGGAAATTTCTTGTAATCCCTCGTATGCGGTTATGCTTAGTTATCTTGAGTCGCTAGATGCCTCTGTTGAAAATTTGCAATCAGTTAGAGTGGTCCGGGAATATCCGGATGTCTTCGAAGAGGTGAAGGGCTTGCCTCCGAAGCGGGAAATAGACTTCCGCATATATCTTGTAGATAATGCAAAGCCCGTTGCGTTGCCCGTTAGACACATGGCTCCACGAGAAAGAAAAGAGCTCAGTAAACAGATTAAAGAGCTTCTAGAGAAGGGGTTCATTAGGTGGAGCATTTCAGAATAGGGCACTCCAGGAGTGTTCGCCACTAAGGCTGAAGGTTCATTTCACTTATGCATGAGTTGTAAAGAATCACCTTAGTAAGTACATTTGGCAACATAGTTGGACTTAGGAAGGGACTCCCTTGTGACCTAAAAGGAGTCCATCATGCTTAGTTTCCTAGAATCATATGTGGTGGTTGGGTTGATTAATTCTTTGGGTGTCAGTCTGATGTTGATTTCGGTCTTCGGGGCTGATGCTTAGAGAGTTCTTCTCCTAATCAATATATATGTGGCATAGATTTCCAGTTTTGACATTGCCTAATAGGCACAAAATTTTTACTTGCTTCTATCATTCGACTATACCTTTAGGTAGGACCATTTCCTATCATTGAGAAAATTTGGAAAATGACCTATAGATTAGAGCTACCCGAGAAATTGGCTGGAGTCCACAACGTTTTTCACGTTTCACATCTCCGAAAATGTCTACATGAGTCTGCTGAAGTGGTAGAGCCAAATATCCTCGAAGAGGCCGAAGTGGAACGCGAAGCAACCATAAGAAAAGTTCCAACCCGCATACTAGGAACGGAAGTGAAGAAGCTACGCAACCGCGAAGTCAAACTCGTCAAAGTTCAGTGGAGCGACGCCGAGGGAGACGCGACTTGGGAAACTGAAGCTAGAATACGCACTGCTTACCCTTTTCTTTTTGAGGGTATGTCCTTGATCTTTCTTTTTCCTTAAGTTGCGCTTTTATCTATCTTTTTAGGAATATCTCCTCGACCTTATCTTTTAGATAGAAACCTTTTGGATGAAAACATGTAATTGAAACATGTTATGTATGATGGTTGCAAGTGGTTGCAAGTGATTGCTAGTAGTTGCTCGTGGCTGCATATACACACACAATCTAGGTTTTAGATCGGCTCAGTCACTTCATATTGCATATGCATATATGTTTGCACTCGTATATGGTTGAATTGTAATGTGTTGTCATATGGATGTTGCATTTGTATGAAAGATTGTGCACCCATGTAGAATCATGAATAGGAAAAATCTGCATACATAATGGATACATGGCACTTACATGATTCGCATTAAGGAGGTCAACTGAATCAGTAGACCGCCTGATTTTGCATTAGATAAGTTCATGAACACACACACTTCGCATATGATCATGAAGCATTAGAAGTCTTTTAAGGACAATGGATGCTCGTGTTTGATGGATGAGTAGATGGATGATTGAATGTTAGGATTTACATTCTTCCTAAACTTGAAGATTTCGGGGACGAAATCCTTTTAAGTGGGGGAGAATGTAACACCCCGGATTTTTCCGTTAACAGTAAATTAACAAATTAAAGTATAATTAAATTGTAACAGAAAAATTAAGGGAAACGGACATCACCATTGCGTTCGTCTCGGAATTCTGCTTGAGATAGAGTCCGAGTTTGCGCAAAACGGATAACGTATGAAGAAGATATCTTTAATTTAAATATTACAGCAAAACATGAAAAAAGAGAAGTAAGGAGAGGACAATAATTATTATTATTCTAAGACTTATTAACAAAAGCCTCTGTAGCTCAGTTGGTTAAGGCATTGGATTTGTAGCATGGAGGTCGGGGGTTCGAACCCCGGCGGCGACATAATTTTTATCTCTGTTTTAGAGAGGGCCAACTGAGCATGCAAATACATGTACGTATACAAATTCAAATTTTGAAAGGATAAGAACGTACATATAAGGAAATAAAGAAAATATATGTATATATATGAGAATATATATATATATATATGCAAAAATATATGTATACAATAGATAAAATTCAAATAGACTAAAACAGCTCAATTTAAAGTTTAATTTTTGAAAATCGAACCCAGTCCCTCCTGGCTGGCCTGGTCTGTGTTTGGTCGAATTTCTGTGGGTTGCTTTGTCATTAGGGCTAGGTGGCAAGTTTTAATTGGTCTCTCTTCCTAATGAATGGCTACGATCTAACCTAGCAACATCAATGGTCCTAATCAATTCCTAACCTCTATATAAACAACCCTAGACTAAACCCTAATCTATTCATTCAAAAGAAGATTATAGCCGCCATGTTGCTGAGGAACGACAAAGAGTAGCCGCCGACTAGAGAGAGAGTTAGGAAGAAAGTTCTAAAGCCTAAAGCAATTCAAGCAACCTAAAGCTAATCAATTCAACAAAGGAATCGTGTATCTTAATTAGAGAATTCGCCGCAACCATTGTAAGTAGAGTATTACTTTGGTATAATAAACAACTGTGTTGATGTGTATGCTTGAATTGTGGCAATGGAAGTAATTCATGTTTGTGCAAAATTATGTTATTCATTATAAAGAACTACATGCGGTAGTTCTATGCAAATATACGTTTGGAATATTGCGCAAATTATGTAATCTATGTTGAAGCTACATGTATGTAGTTGAGTGAAATTTATGCAAGTTTGGGGCTTTGTTATTATGTCGTCATGATGTATACTTTGTGCATAAATCGTTTTGCAAGCAATTGAGACAAGTTTGGTTGTTATAGTTCATATGAAACTATGTTGGAATTTTGACACCATAATTCATGTATTAAGTCATGCTTATGAATATGGCTAGGCTATGAATGATATTTGGCATAATTGAAATCTATGATTAAGTCTATCTTGTTTAAAAGAATTATATGATGACATATGTGAGACATGGCTAGGTTAGACTCAAAAATCCCTTTTTGCAAGTTAAAAGCAAACACCATGATTAGGAATATTTATGCATAAGTATACCATCGTTATGTGATTAAATTTAATTAAGTTGAACTATGCTTTTGTGTTAGTAACAAAGTATCCTCTTTGTAAACATGTAGAAACCTTATGAACATGACTTGTTTATATTTATGCCATGAACAAATTTAACTATACCTATGCCATGTTTATGCTAGAAGTATTTATGCCATGCTTATGTTTGACATTATGTCATGTTTATGCTAGAAGTATTTATGCCATGCTTATGTTTGACATTATGCCATGTTTATGCTAGAAGTATTTATGCCATGCTTATGTTTGACATTATGCCATGTTTATGCTAGAAGTATTTATGCCATGCTTATGTTTGACATTATGCCATGTTTATGCTAGAACTATTTATGCCATGCTTATGTTTGACATTATGCCATGTTTATGCTAGAAGTATTTATGCCATGCTTATGTTTGACATTATGCCATGTTTATGCTAGAAGTATTTATGCCATGCTTACGTTTGACATTATGCCATGTTTATGCTAGAAGTATTTATGCCATGTTTGACATTATGCCATGTTTATGCTAAAAGTATTTATGCCATGCTTATGTTTGACATTATGCCTAAGTAAAAATATAGGTTCATGGGTCAATAATGATATCTCAATTACAAGTTCACATGCTTTGATTCATGTCACCTATGTTACCACTATGCAAGTACACCAGTTTCTATTATGTATTTCCAACGTCATATGCAAGTTCATGCGCTCACCTTCCCCTCTTTGTGTATGTAATCACGCTTTAAGCCTCCCCTTTTCGCATGGCTAAATTGGGCTTTAAAAGGCTAAGCCCAATATATATAAACGGACGTGTAAAACGGGGGAAAATAATGTTGGGTTAAAATTACTAATGAATGAAAACCAAAGTAGAAGGGCCCAAATTCAAGTATGGGTTGGGCCCATGATTGGTGTAACCTTTACACCATTAACTTAATAATGGGCCGCAAATATTTACATATAAGAAATAAAGAAGAATGACAAGATATATAAATGTAGAAAATACGATATGTTTAACCCGAGGTTGGATTGAGTTGTGATGTAAACCTGCCCGGAACCGCCCGGCTGTCCAGTAGTCACAACAATACCTATCCAATGTGGGAGGTTAAACATGGAGCCCAATAAGGACCCGAGGTTAGACTGAGTTGTGGCGTAAGACTGCCCGGAACCAACCGGCAACAGGCAGCCACAGCAATACCTGTCTAATGTGAGAGGTTAGGGCCTTAATAAGACAATTAAGGCTGAATCAGGATTGTTAGGATTAAGTGGACTAAGACTTAATCAAAATGGAACATGCTAAACTAAACGGACTGGTGGGGTTAGGTTAGAAAACACTTAACCAACTTAGCATGTTGGCTAGAGATAGAAAACCTAGTAACGGGGGACCCTTTTCAGCAGTAACCCTACACGGTGTATCATGATACCCTGAAACTAGGCAGGGTGGGGCACGATTACTGGGCTGATTGTAAGAGGTCAAAAAAAAATCGACGGCGGTGGTGTAGCAGTGTAGGTTCTAACGGAGTGCGGGCGTGCACACACTCCGGCGCAGAAAAATAAGGCACTGGACACCAGTAGCATACCTGTGCACTCTAAGGTTGTGTCGGGTTGCCACTATGGGACTTGATACACCCCATGGTGGGACCAGCATAGGTAACTACGACATCGGGGGCCGTAAGACACATGTAACTATGCGAGTAGGAGCCGATCATCATTGAATGGATCACATCACCCTGATTATGGGGTGCAAATTGGAAACTAGTTTATATGGGTTCAGAGATTAACATGGGGTACGATAGCATATTCGACCCTAGATAACTTAACCAAGTTCATAGTGTTTGCCCACTTCCTGTTTTACTTATCATACCCAGTTCTTTATTCATAGACAAAGTAGTACTAGACTTACTCAGGCTTTATGTCTGACTCTATTTTTCTTTCGTCTTCTTTCTTCCGTTTCCCCCCCTCCCCACCCCCAGGTCCTCAGGGAGGGAACACAGCAGCTTGACCAGCCTCAACATCCAGCTTGAAGAAGAGAAATGTATTGCTTGGACTTTCCTGTTTTGAACTATGGCTTTGGACAATCCACTAAGGGGCTTTTGCAGTTTATCTATGTTTTATTTATGCTTCTTTAAATAATGTACTCAAGACAGATTATGAAAGTGTTATGTTATGGAAAGGATGTTGTTGTAACACGTATTTGACTTAATGAAATAAAGTTTGTTGTTCTTCCGCTGTTTTAGAAATATGTGTTTTTTATATCTGTCTTGTATATCTGTGACTTGTACTTATAAACCTCCACCAAAATTAGGGCATTCCCTTTGAGAGTGACCCTAACGGAGGTGGGGTGTTTCAAATATATACGCGAGTTATTCAGAAAGACCGGGTTTATCCCATTCTGAATAACTGATTCGACGTGGTGTCGAAGATGAAGACGGTGGTCGAAGACTGGAAGTCTTCACGTCGTTTGGGTGATTACTGATGATCTTGATTGGGCTGTACACCCAAGAAGATGGAAACAGTTAGTGATCGTCCAGACGTGCTTGGAGATCGATGGATATGCGGGGTACTAGGTGCCTCCGGTTTCGTTCAGCCCCAGAACGGACTTGTAAATGGACTGTGTGTCTGACATTGGATTTTAGTCTGTGTGATTGATTTCTATTAAATATATCTGTTTGGCGGCGGAGAATTTATTCTCTTGCTTAACGCCCTTCTCTGAGACGTACGAGCTCAGGGGTTATATATTGATGGATATCAAACGCATGGAGTGAATTGCCTGTGTGGCATGCCTAAGTGGCAATTGATCGAGGCTTCTGTTGAAAAGCAAAGTCTTGTGGTGATGATCAAAGCAAGGCCTTTGTGGCGTAGCTTTGTGTAATGTTTGCTTCGCGAGTTTCACACCCGGTATGAACCAAAAACGGAAGAGGACGTCAGGGAGGGCATGCGTTTCTTTCTAGCTAGAAGTGGCGTCAGTGGTTTTACACGCCCTGATGAGTTTGACTTATGTGGTTGTTGCTGTTGCGAGGCGCCTCGGATTGATCGGTCGTTCTCGAACCGATGGAGTCATTTAGTTGGCTCATTTACGCCCCATAGGGCGGGGAAACGCATGTTCAGGGTTTAAGTTTAATCCACATCGGTGGACCGACCCTGAGGATCCAAGGGTCGATGCGCTCTGACCTTGAGGCTCGGGCTAGACAGTCTCGAAGACGGTGAGGACTATCTTTTGCCTTGGTTCATAGATGGAAATCCAATTTCCAAATACGTGACATTTGCGGTTTTGATTGTAGAACTAGTATGGCGACATGATATATGGTACCCATGCCGCCTATGATTGATACTTATGATTTGAAGTTGTTTTATACACTATGCACTTATAATAGTATCAAATGATTTGTTTTAAACGTATCAAGCATTATTTGGCTGTTATAAGGGAAAACCCTATCCCCCGGCTTGCGTTGCATTGTGTGATAGGACCTGAGTCTTATAACAGCTTCATTTTTCTTTATTTAGCATTGCGCTGTTGTTTTATGCACTGGTATTCTTGGGAGGAAACCCGTTCCGTGTTATACGGCGTGGTCCCTTGATTTACCTAACTTTTAAGATAAAGAATAATAACTATTTTAGTTCTCACACCAGTCACATGACTGACCTGGAGTTTATTGTTTTAACCTAAACTCTGGGTGCCCCTATTTTGACACGGGTAGCTAGTAGTTTTGGTTTTGCAGATTTATATTCACAGGATCCTGGTTTACAGCTGGAACGATATCCGGAAAGCTTTGTATCCGTATATCTACTTCTAGTTGTGTATTGTATTATTCTCCGCTGCTATGTAATTTATTGTAATCTCTGATATTTATCGAATGTAATTTATTCATTTATACTCTGTATATTCTTGTAATCTGATGCATTGTTGTAATATACAATGAAATGTTCTTCTGTATGCGTTCTGTTGTGGCTTGTTCTCGAACTATCCGACGCTTTCCTTTACGGGGAAGTTACGGGTTTTTACACAAGACCCTATAAATCCAATATACAAGCTCTCAAGAGATCCTCCAATATACGATTCACCCTCTCTGTCTGACCGTCGGTTTGAGGATGGTACACGGTACTGAGATGTAATTCTGATCCTAAAGCCTCTTGTAAGCTCTTCCAGAATCCACTAGTGAACAATGGATCTCGGTCACTCACAATGCCTTTGGGTACTCCGTGAAATCTCTAACCATTCATATACAGTTTTGCTAACTTAGTTGCTATTCTATTCGACTTAACGGGTACAAACCTTGCACTCTTGGTCAATCGGTCCACAATCACCCAAATGCTATCATGGCTAGATCTGTAACACCCCACCTCCGTTAAGGTCACTCACAAAGGGAATGCCTTAACTTTGGTGGAGCGTTTTAGTTAAAAGATGCTGATAAATTACAAGACAGACAAATAAAGCAATGAAAAATAAAGTCATTTTATAAACAATGTGGTTCAGTCAAGCTTTTACAACAATTTGTCTCTATCATACTTAAAAATAACACATAGAACTTCTGTCTTGATTTAAAAACTTCCAAGTATAAAAGAAGCATAAAAATTAACAATGATATTCCCTAATAAAGCATGAACCAGCCATGGCAGTGGAAGAGAGAGTCCAAAGCAATACAATGACTAACTTTGAGCTTGGAAAGAAATCTGAGCTAAGTGGTAACATTTCCTCCCTGTGAACCTCGGGAGGGGGGAACGGAAGAAAAGAGGCGAAACAAACTAGGTCAGACATAAGTCCGGTAAGTCTAGTGACTTTCAGCATGAAAATAGGAAAAAGCATCATGACATGAATAAATTAAATATAAGACAATACCATGATAACAAGGATAACAAGATAACATACGATTAACATAGATATGATAAGGCAAGATAAACTGAATGCGCTTCTACTATGATTTCTGCTTTGCTACTACCTTGCTATTCTGATTTTTATATCTCTACACCACCTAACTAGTGTCCCAACTAGTAATCTTTGTAAAATGATAATATTACAACGTGATCCCAATCTCCACAATTGTGGTAGCCTCCAGGTGTACATCTCGTATGAGGATCTTACCTCAATCAGCCTAATTGCCATGAAGATGTTAGACGTACCCCCACTGCCCTATCGATCGGCTCCTTACTCGTATTAATTTTCCAGGTGTCTGTGTCAATTCGGCCCTCTCTTGCATGTAGATACCCTCTGCTGGCCCCACCATAAGGTGTATCAATCCCTATGATAGCGACCCGACACGATTTAAGATGCACAGTGTATAACTACTGGTACCCAGTGCCTGCTTTTTCCTACTCCGGAGTACGTGCACGCCCATAATCCGTCGGAACCTATACCGACGTACTCCCTGCCGCTATTTTGACCGCTTATAATCATCCTAGTAATTGTGCCCCACCTTGCCTAGTTTCAGGGTACCTTGATACATCTATATGGATTACTGCTGAAATGGGTCCCCGTTACTAGGGTTTCTTACTGGTTAAGTTTATGGGCCTATATTTACTAATATTACCCACCAACCCGATATGCACTTAACCCTCCCACTGATTCAAACATGTTTACTTAATGGTTAAGTTTATGGGTCTATATTTACTAATATTACCCACCAACCGATATGTACTTAACCTTCCCACACATTATGTCATATTGGATAAGTGTTGTCCATTCATGTTAACTTAACCTACCCACTCATCATGTCATGTTGGTTAAGTGTTTCCTATTAACTTAACCCCGTTCATTCATCATGTTATATTGGTTAAGTATTTCCCATTAGCTTAACCCCATTCGTTCATCAAGTTACATTGGTTAAGTGTATCTTATTAACTTAACCCGACACGTTCATCATGCTGTATTTGTTAAGTGTCATCAATCAATTCAAGTTAACTTAACCCACTCACTTGTCGTGTTACATTGGTTACGTGTTGCCTTCTTGTGTTAACTTAACCCTTCTGATTCATCATGTTATATTAGCTAAATGTTGCTCTCTTGTTTTAACTAACCCTACCCATTCATCAAGTCATATTGGTTAAGTGTTTCTTATTAACTTAACCCTACTCATTCATCATGTCATATTGGTTAAGTTTTTCTTATTAACTTAACCCTTCTCATTCATCATGTCATATTGGTTAACTTAACCCTTCTCACTTGATTAGTTAACATGTTATAACGGTTATGTATTCTAAATTTACTTAACCCCACCTTCTTGTCTAATTAACATGTTATAACGGTTAAGTGTTTTAAATTTTACTTAACCTTACCATTCTTAGCATGTCTGTTTACTGGCATTAATTAATTTATTAATGCCCCAACCTCTCACATTAGAACTATTGTTTGCGGATGCTAAATGTGCTGGGCGGTTCCGGGCATACTTCTACCACAAACTCATTCTAACCACGGGTTTTGGGCTAAATGCGCTAACCTCTCACATTAGATCTGTGTTGTTGCGGTTACTGTATGTGCCGGGTGGTTCCGCAATCTAACCTCAGGATAGGCATGTTTACCTTTTAGAATAATTACCATACCTATCCAAGTGTAGATTTTATATGCTAATCATACCAAATTCACAAAACTATTCATACTCCAATTCTCAAGTTATACCCCAAAAAGTTGATTGAAAGTTATGCCTCACAAATTCAAATTCAAGTTATTACTCCAAATAGGTTACACCTAATTTTCCCAAATTTGCAATAATGGTCATGCCCCAAAAATCACAATATAACACATGCCCTAAGGTTTAGTCATATTGCACCGTACAAAATATTATCCAAGAACTCCCAATCATTATTCATAGTATAAACTATGCCAAATTATAGCCTTTAATTACAGTGTATGTCAATTACCCAAAAATCTTAATTTAGGCGTGTTCACATTTAACAGTTATTCCTATCTTACTATAGGTCTTCATGCCTAAACAATATATCACTATACACAATAATATCCTTCTTCCAAGTCATAAACTATCATATATACTATGCCCCAAATTTTAGGTCTTAAACCACAACATGTACTATGCCATACATGTTTACAGTTCAATTTACGCTCAAATCCCAAGTCATATGTCCATTATACTTTATGCCTCAAATCTCAAGTCATATGTTTGATACACTTTAGGTTTTGAATACAACATGTGTTATGTCCTCAAATCAGTTACAAATCAGTTATGCCCAATTATACATAATTTAATACTTTTCCCAATTTTAGCGCTGGTTATGTCCAAATCATATATATGCCCCATTTTAGCGCTGGTCAAGTCCAAATCATATATTATGCCCAATTTTTCCCAATGTGCGTTCATCTCTTATGAGATTTGGCTTAGGCTCGCAGTAGCCTGGTTACAAAAATAAAAAGGGAAAAGGAAAGAAGAGACAAAGAATGGACATAATAATATCATTGAGATAGATCCAATGGATATAGAAAGACAGATAGAAATAGGCATAATCTCAGATTCAGATTTAATACATTGTCAGAATCACAATTTTTATTTCTGAAAGTAACATGAACTTACAAATTACAGAACGGTCTTGAATTCTGGGATCTGATTTCTGAATTTGATTATCTATTCCTTTGATGTAGACTTTGATTGTTAACTTGAAAAATCTAATTTGATTTATTAAGATGGAGACTTGGCCACTTCAGGTTTTAGCAACATATAAATTCCTATGAATTAGTGTGGAGAAAACAATAGGTTTATGGGTCTTTTTATAGGTGTATAAGGAGATTTAGAGCCTTCAGATTAGTCTAGAAGTCGTTAGAATCGTCCAGAGTAGAATACCACATCACACAGCGAATCAGAAAGTGACATATGGCAAAACACGTCATCGTCTAGATCTGGGCCAATAGGGTTCGACTCCCCTATAGGGGGTCGACACCCCTATAGGGGGGTCGACACCTATGTCGACTCCTCCTTGAGGAGGGGGGGTCGACACCCCTGAGCGGGAAATTTCCCGCTCATCCTGCTTTGACCCAAATTCAAGATTTGAACCTTGTTTTGACTTCTGGAATTAATTTCTATGTATATATATACTTTCTTAGGCGTATACAAACTTCTAAGGCTTATAACTTTTTCATACCGTGTCCGATTTACGCAAAAATGGGCTCTATCTCAAGCAGAATTCCGAGACGAATGCAATTGTGTAACTCGTTTCCCTTAATTCTTACTTTTACAATTAAATATTCTTTAATTTGTTATTTTAATATTCACAGGAAATACGGGGTGTTACATTCTCCCCTCCTTTAAAGGAATTCGTCTCCGAAATCTCCAAGTCAAGGAGAATGTATCCTAACATCCAACATCCATCTACTCAACCATTCAATCACAGACGTCCATTGTCCTTAAAAATAGATTTCTAATGCTTTCATAATCATATGCATAGTGTGTGTACATGTCCTTATCTAATGCAAAATCAGGCGGTCTACTGATTCAGTTGGCCTCCTTAATGTGAATCATGATAGTGCCATGAGTCCATTATGTATGCGATTATTCCTAATCATACTTTATAACTTCTACATGAGTGCACAATCATTCATAGAAGTGCAACATCCATTTAATAACACATCAAGTTTCAATTCATATATATAAAAATTCACTCATGCATGTGCAATATGAAAGTGACTGAGCCAATCTAGGGCCTAATGTGTGTATATGCATCCACGAGCAACCACTAGCAAACACTTACATTCACTTGCATCCACCAAACATAACATGTCTCAAACACATGTTTACATCCATTGGCTTCTACCTAAGGATCGAGGATAGGATCGAGTGGATATACTTAAAAGATAAAGACTAGCAAATAAACTTTACAGAAAAAAAGAGATCAAGGATATACCCTAAAAAAGGGTATGATGCCGTATCTAGTCTTTAGTCTTCTAAGTCGCATCTTCTTGAGCTTCATTCCATTATGCCCTGATTGTCTTAACTTCACGCTTTGCGTAGCTTCTAAATTTCTGTTTCAAGAATATGCATTGGAACTCATTTCACTGTCGCCTCTCGTTCCACCTTTTCTTCCTATAGTATACTTGGCACTACAACTTCTGTCATGTCATGCTAACATTCCTAGAACTATCTCTTGAAAATAAACAGATGCTAACCATGTTACCAAGTGTATAAACTAAGATGATTAGATTCTTCTTCATCAATCTAGTAAGTGGGTCATAAGTCCTTATTAACTTCCTTTATTATCCTGCTAGTCCAAGAAAGCTTCTTACTTCTTCTCTCCAAAAATGACATTTTTGGAGAATTTCGCCTTAAGTTGATGCGCTTGGAGGGTATCCGAGACTTCCCTTAGATGCAAAGCATGTTCTTCCTCATTCCAAAATATCATCTATGCACAACCGAAGTGAACCATCCGCATTTGTAATGAAAACGACTGGAGCACCCCATTCAGAAATACTTCACCTTATGAACCCTTTCTCAAGTAACTCTTTTTACTTGTTTACGGAGCCTTTCCTTTCCCTTGGAGTCATATGTCGTACAGGTAATGCAACTGGCTTTACATTGTCAACTAGATATATGCGGAAGTCTATCTCGCGTTTTAGGGGATAAATCCCTAACCAAATCAAAAACATATGCGTACTCATGGACTACTCTAATGGATCGCAAATCGTCGATAGATGCATCAAGTGATTCTAGGTAGCCAAGATAAACTGATCCCTTAGGATCGCACGAAATCTCGAGGGTATTCCCGAGGCAAGTCAAAAGTCTAACTACCCTCCTTTCACAATTACTATCTAAACATTCCATGCCTAGAATCAACCCATAGCCCTTGAAACCCGAAAACATAAGCATTACACTTAAACTCAATACTTAATATAGCTATTCTCAGATATTTACAAACCAAAGATAAACGAGCCGAACCCCCAACCAGATTTGAGACAATAATGGGATCTTCTATTATACAAGTACTAAGGTGCAGAGACTCAACTATGGAAGTAGATATAAATGAATGTGAAACGCTAAAATCAAAAATAGTACTAACAGGATGATCAAAAAGAAAAACTAGACTTTTTCAATAGAAACTTTACTACCTCTCTCTCAGGTATGCTGGCGGTGAGAGTATGCACTTGCCCTCCTGAAAATCGTGTTCTTAGTTATTACCCTTGTCCTTAATTATATGACCCGTTATAAAGACACTTCCTCCTGTCTTAGGTTTTCCTATTCTTTCTTCCCTTCTTGCCCTGTGATTCTTCCACTTATACCTCTTTCTTTTTACCTCGTTTGTGAACCAAGTCTATATCCATGAGTTCTCATCCTTGGGTTGTGCTCCTTAGCCAAACTCCCTCATTCTCATCTTTGCCATCCTTGTGTAACTTGTTGACAAGTCTCTTGAAAGTTGCCTTCATCGCACGGAAAACCCTACAAAGCTTGGAAGAGAATTAGTCGCAGGTGAAACTACTGCGACTATGGATGGAGGTTGGGCACTTCTTCGCCCTTTGACAGGCGTCGTAGTCTCATCAAGCCTACGGAACTGTGCAGCGATGAGGTTACCTCCCAGAAAGCCAGGAGCCCTAGAGACTCAGGAAAGAAGGAAACAAGGATTCAAACAGAGGATCAAAAGATAATGCATATGGCTTTGGGGAATATGCCTTTAAAACAAAACTTTTCTTTAGAAAATGCTTCTTTTAAAACTGTTTTGAAAATAATTTTTCAAATCTTTTATCTGATTTAGTAACCTTCAGCTTTGGTACCAAGTGTAACACCCCACCTCCATTAAGGTCACTGACAAAGGGAATGCCTTAACTTTGGTGGAGTGTTTTAGTTAGAAGATGCAGATAAATTACAAGACAGACAAATAAAGCAACAGAAAATAAAGTCATTTTATAAACAATGTGGTTCAGTCAAGCTTTTACAACAATTTTTCTCAATCATACTTAAAAATAATACATAGAACTTCTGTCTTGATTCAAAAATTTCCAAGTATAAAAGAAGCATAAAAATAACAATGACATTCCCTAATAAAGCATTAACCAGCCATGGCAGTGGAAGAGAGAGTCCAAAGAAATACATTGACTATCTTCGAGCTTGGAAAGAAATCTGAGCTAAGTGGTAACATTTCCTCCCTGTGAACCTTGCGGGGGAGGGGGGGATGGGGGGACGGAAGAAAAGAGGCAAAACAAAGTCCAGTGACTTTCAGCATAAAAATAGGCAAAAGCATCATGACATGAATAAACTAAATATAAGACAATACCGTGATAACAAGGATAACAAGATAACATACGATTAGCATAGATATGATAAGGCAAGATAAACTGAATGCGCTTCTACTCTGATTTCTGCTTTGCTACTACCTTGCTATTCTGATTTTTATATCACTGCACTGCCTAACTAGTGTCCCAACTAGTAATCTGTGTAAAATGATAATATTACCACGTAATCCCAATCCCCGCAATTGTGGTAGCCTCCAGTTGTACATATAGTATGAGGATCATACGTCAATCAACCTAATTGCCATGATGATGTTAGATGTACCCTTACTACCCTATCGATCAGCTCGTTATTCGTATTAATTTTCTAGGTGTCTGTGTCAATTCGGCCCTCTCTTGCGTGTAGATACCCTGTGCTGGCCCCACCATAAGGTGTATCAATCCCTATGATAGCGACCCGACATGATTCAAGATGCACAGTGTACAACTACTGGTACCCAGTCCTGCTTTTTCCCACTCAGGAGTACATGCACGCCCATAATCCGTCGGAACCTACACCGACGTTCCCCCTGCCGCTATTTTGACCACTTATAATCAGCCCAGTAATCGTGCCCCACCCTACCTAGTTTCAGGGTACCGTGATACATCTATGTGGGTTGCTGCTGAAATGGGTCCCCGTTACTAGGGTTTCTTACTGGTTAAGTTTATGGGCCTATATTTACTAATATTACCCACCAACCCGATATGTACTTAACCCTCCCACTAATTCAAACAAATTTACTTAATGGTTAAGTTTATGGGCCTATATTTACTAATATTACCCACCAACCCGATATGTACTTAACCTTCCCACACATTATATCGTATTGGTTAAGTGTTGTCCATTCATGCTAACTTAACCTACCCACTCAACATGTCATGTTGGTTAAGTGTTTCCTATTAACTTAACCCCGTTCATTCATCATGTTATATTGGTTAAGTATTTCCCATTAGCTTAACCCCATTTGTTCATCAAGTTACATTGGTTAAGTGTATCTTATTAACTTAACCCCACACGTTCATCATGTTGTATTGGTTAAGTGTCATCAATCAATTCAAGTTAACTTAACTCACCCACTTGTCGTGTTACATTGGTTAAGTGTTGCTTTCTTTTGTTAACTTAACCCTTCCCATTCATCATTTTATATTGGTTAAGTGTTTCTCTCTTGTTTTAACTTAACCCTACCGATTCATCATGTCATATTGGTTAAGTGTTTATTATGAACTTAACCCTACTCATTCATCATGTCATATTGGTTAACTTAACCCTGCTCACTTGTTTAATTAACATGTTATAACAGTTAGGTGTTCTAAATTTACTTAACCCCACCTTCTTTCTAATTAACATGTTATAACGGTTAAGTGTTTTAAATTTTACTTAACCTTACCATTATTAGCATGTCTGTTTATTGATATTAATTAATTTATAAATGCCCCAACCTCTCACATTAGAACCGTTGCTTGCGGTTGCTGAATGTGCCAGGCGGTTCCGGGCATACTTCTACCGCAAACTCATTCTAACCTCTGGTTTTCGGCTAAATGCGCTAACCTCTCACATTAGATCTGTGTTGTTGTGGTTACTGTATGTGCCGGACGGTTCCGGGCAGTTTTACACCGCAACTCAATCTAACCTCGGGTTAGGCATGTTTATCTTTCAGCATCCTTGCCATACCTGTCCAAGTCTAGATTTTATATGCTAATCATCCCAAATACACATCATGCTCCAATTCTCAAGTTATTCCCCAACAAAGTTGACTGCAAGTTATGCCTCACAAATTAAAATTCAAGTTATTACTCCAAATAGGTTACACCCAATTTTTCCAAATTTGCAATAATGGTCATGCCCCAAAAATCACAATATAACACGTGCCCTAAGGTTTAATCATAATGCACCGTACAAAATATTCCCCAAGAACCCCCAATCATGATTCATAGTATAAACTATGCCAAATTATAGCCTTTAATTACAATGCATGCCAATTACCCAAAAATCTCAACTTAGGCGTGTTCACATTTAACAGTTATTCCTATCTTATTATAGGTCTTCATGCCTAAACCATATATCACTATACATAATAATCTCCTTCTTCCAAGTCATAAAATATCATATATAATATGCCCCAAATTTTAGGTCTTATACCACAACATGTATTATGCCTTACATGTTTGCAGTTCAATTTACGCCCAAACCCCAAGTCATATGTCCAATATACTTTATTCCTCAAATCTCAAGTCATATGTTTGATACACTTTAGGTTTTAAATACAACATGTGTTATGTCCCCAAATCAGTTACAAATCAGTTATGCCCAATTATACATAATTTAATACTTTACCCAATTTTAGCGCTGGTCATGTCCAAATCATATATTATGCCCCATTTTAGCGCTGGTCAAGTCCAAATCATATATTATGCCCAATTTTTCCCAACGTATGTTCATCTCTTATGAGATTTGGCTCAGGCTCGCAGTAGCCTGGCTATAAAAACAAAAAGGGAAGAAGGAAAGAAGAGACATAGAATGGACATAATAATATCAATGAGATAGATCCAATAGATATAGAAAGACAGATAGAAATAGGCATAATCTTAGATTCAGATTTAATACAATGTCAGAATCAAAATTTTTATTTCTGAAAGTAACATGAACTTACAAATTACAGAACGATCTTGAATTCTGGGATCTGATTTCTGAATTTGATTAGCTATTCCTTTGATGTAGATTTTGATGGTTAACTTGAAAAATCTAATTTGATTGATTAAGGTGGAGGCTAGGCCACTTCAGGTTTTAGCAGCATATAGACGCCTATGAATTAGTGTGGAGAAAACAATAGGTTTATGGGTCTTTTTATAGTTGTATAGGGAGATTTAGAGCCTTCAGATTAGTCTAGAAGTCATCATGTCACACAGCGAATCAGAAAGCGACACATGGCAAAACATGTCAACGACCAGATTTGGGCCAACAGGGGTTGACTCCCCTATAGGGTGCTCGACACCTGTGTCGACAACCCTAAAGAGGGGTCGACACCTATGTCGACACCCTTAAAGGGGGGTCGACACCTATGTCGACTCCTCCTTGGGGGAGGGGGTCGACACCCCAAAGCGGGAAATTTCCCGCTCAGCCTGCTTTGACCCAAATTCGAGATATGAACCATGTTTTGACTTCTAGAGTTAATTTCTATGTATATATATACTTTCTTGGGCGTATACAAATTTCTAAGGCCTATAACTTTTTCATATGTTGTCCGATTTACGCAAACTCGGACTCTATCTCAAGCAGAATTCCGAGACGAATGCAACGATGTAAACCGTTTCCCTTAATTCTTACTTTTACAATTAAGTATTCTTTAATTTGTTTTAATATCCACAGGAAGTATGGGGTGTTACAGATCTAGTCCTTGGTAACCCATTAATGAAATCCATTGAGACTTGTTCCCGTTTCCATTCTAGAATTTCTGATGATTACGACAAACCACTAGGCTTCTTTTGCTCGGCTTTAACTAGCTGGCAATTCATGCATTTGGATATAAACTTTCCAACGTCCCTTTTCATCCCTTCCCAGTAGTAGGTTTGCTTCATGTCTCGATACATTTTGTTACCACCGGGATGTGTAGTCAGTTTTGGGTGATGACATTCTCTAAGCACTTCATCTCTCAATCTATTAACATTGGGTACAACTAATCTCCCATTCTTTCTAAGCCATCCATCTCGATCAAGCCCATTCTTGTTTATCTCCTCGTCGATACCTATCTCTAACTTGGAGATGATTTAAAATAGGTTAGGATCCTCCCATTGACTGGATCCAGTCCGATCAATCAAAGTGGTTATGTTCATCAAACTTGGTAGCATTTCTGGATCCAATTCGCACTTTGGTTTGAAATCATAACCAGCGATATACTCCAGTTTCTTCCATTCTAGAAACATAGCCTCTAAACTGGCATGTCTCTTACTCAATGCATCGACTATCGCATTGCCCTTTCCTGGTGTATAAGCGATATCGAAATCATAGGAAGCCAAGAATTCTAACTATCTTTGCTGACGGAGATTTAAATCCTTCTGAGAGAAAAGATACTTTAATAATTTATGATTAGTAAACAACTCGAATCTTCTCCCAAGAGATGATGTCTCCACATCTTCAATGCGAACACGATCGCTGCTAATTCCAAATCATGGGTAGGATATCTTTTCTCATGCGATTTCAATTGCCGACTAGCATAAGCTACTACCCTACTTCCTTGCATCAACACAACGCCTAGTCTGGTACCACAGGCATCCGTGTATACTGTCATTTCTTCATTCCCTTTAGGAATGACTAACTCTGGCGCATGGGTCAACTTTTGCTTTTGACTCTTAAATGCATTTTAACAATTGTCCCACAAGAAAGCTTGATTCTTCTTGGTCAAATGAGTTAACGATGCCTCAGTCTTAGAGAAGCCTTGGATAAACTCACGATAATATCCAGCTAACCCGAATAAACTTCTCACGTCTGTTGCATTCTTGGGCGTAGACCAATCTTGTACCATAGCTACCTTCGCAGGATCCACGACAATACCATTCTCTGAAACAACATGGCCCAAGAATCTCACTTCCCTCCCCTAGAAGTGACACTTAGAAAACTTTGCTTTCAAAGGTGTTTTATCAACATCTCCATCACTATTCTCAAATGTTCCTTGTGTCCTTCCTCTTTCCTCGAATAAAGAAGTATATCGTCCACGAACACAAGAACAAACTTATTCAATTGATCTCGGAATACTCTATTCATAAGATCCATAAAATATGTTGGTGCATTGGTCAACCCGAATGGCATAACCAACCACTCATAGAATCCAGACGGCGTCCGAAAGGCCGTTTTAGTTATACTTTCAGCTACTACTCGGAGATAATGAAATCCTGTGGTGAGGTCCAATTGGGAGAACACCCTAGCTCCCTTCAGTTGATCAAACAAATCATCTATCAGTGGAAGAGGATACTTAATCTTCCTTGTCACTTTATTCCACTCGCGATAGTACACACATAAACGAAGGGAACTATTTGCCTTGGTAGCAAATACGACGAGTGATCCCCACTCGGAGACACTTCTTCTAATAAATCCCTTCTTCAAAAGATCGCTTACTTGCACCCCGAGCTCTCTCTGCTCCCTTGGTGCCATATGACGAAGTGGCATCACTATAGGTCTGGCATCTTTCACTAAATCAATACGGAACTCGATCTCTCGGTGTGGTGGAAGTCTGGTCACTTCCTCAAAGATATCCGGATACTGGCCAGCAATGGGAACCCATGATAACTCGTCTTGCGGGATGTCGAGGGAATTTAGAAAACTAGTCATCACCTCATTACTGGGTAGGCCACCAAACACTACCCTTCGCCCATCATCCGCCCTGATAGTAACGGAAAATCCCTCACAGTCTACCACAACCCCATACCTTTGGAGCCAATCGACTCCCAAAATAATGCCAAACCCAGTAAAGCCCAAAACAAAGCAATCACAAGCAAACATACATCCATGACTTGATAAAAGCACATTACGACAAATCATACTAAGGCTAGACGAACCACCAATCGGGTTCGTCACCGCTAAAGGTCTATCGACTATCTCGAGTTCCAATCCCAACCTATCTACTACGTCACTAGATATGAAGGAAAGGGAAGCCCCAATATCAAATAGTATTCGAACAGTAACATCATAAACAGAAAGCATACCTTGAATGATGACATTCTTTCCTTTCTCCGTCGCAGTTGGGGCATTCGACGGAGAAGGAACAACATTAATAGCATATGCTTTCACAATCTGCTTCTCTTTGGGGGGTTGCGGACATTTATCCTTGTTATGTCCCACTTGGCCGGAGTTGAAGCACTTCTTGTCCATTGGCTTTGCTCGACATTCTTTAGCATAATGGCCCTTCTTGCCACAGCTAAAGCACTCTACATCTTTCCTGTCTTTCTTTTTCTGACCATCCTTAGTCTGACTCTGCTTCCTTTTATTCTGAGAATTATTCTTGCCTCCACTGCTCGCCTGCGGCTTTGGCCCCTCTGCAGATGCAACGACTTCAGTCTTGGGCTTAGGATAAAGGCTCTCTAACCTTAATGCTTTCCTAACAATTGATTCAAAAGTCTCATCAATATGGTTTATAAGCCTTTCCCCCAAGTACTGATCTAAGCCTATTATGAGCTTCTCATTCTTCTTCTCGGTAGTGTCAATAAGGGACAATCCATACTTCGATAAAGTGTCGAACTCAACAATATATTCCGAGACTTCCTTACCATTCTGTTTAAGCTCCAAGAACTTCTTAAACAACTTTGACTTCTGGGCAGCTGGGATAAACTTGTCACTGAAGCGAGATTTAAATTGATTCCATGTAACTTGATCCTCGGGAGTAGCTGCCTTAATAGCATTCCACTGATTCATACCCCGTCCTTGCAGCCGACGGGATGCTAGCTTTCTCTTCATTGCATCATTGATCCCTAAGTCCTCGAAGATGCGCTCACAACTATCAAGCCAATCCTGAACTTCTATAGCCGATTCCGTTAGAGCTTGGCGAAATAGGCCCTAGGCGCCTGCACCGCTGCACCACCACCATTTGCAGCATTAGGAGCTGCCCTATGAACATCCCTAAGCATCTCTCTCATGAAGTCAGTGAACATCGTCCTCATATCAGGAGCATTCCTATTATTGGCCCTTGAACCAGTATTCCTCATATATCGGCTCATCGTTCAATCTGTAAGGAGAAAACGATTAACCATCTCTTTAGTGGTGTCAGTGTAGTGCGACTTCATCTTTATATATAGTAATTGTGTATATATAGCTTTTGAAAATCAAAATATCACAAATACACGCTCTCATATACGTATACTATCTCTCCTAGGTGTCTCTCCCTAGGTTAACTATGCAACCTAGAACTCTAATACCAAGTGTGACGGCTGGCCCCGCTCCAACCGACATTTCCAATGAAATTGCACTATGCCAATGCCCGACTAGCACAAGACGGTCACCAAAGAAAGAAATTTGAACTAACAAGGAACCTGTAGAATGTCTCATAGCCTTGGGATAAAATATAATAATAACATAACTTTGACATAAAACAGGCAAGACAGTGCGTAAGCTGGAAAATAAACCATCATAGCATCGGAAATCCAAAATACAACTTATCATCCAAACCAACAATATTACAACTTTGAAATACTGTCTCTAAAGCAAAAGAAAGAGGTACACTACTAATGCCCAAAGTAGTGACCAGCAATAACACAGGGAGAATACATATATATATATATATATATATATATATATATATCGTACGTGGGAGCCTCTTGCTCGTCTCCGATACAGCTGCTCGTGCATAATCACCGGACTTGTCTCAAGTCTGCCCGTTTAAGAGAACCCAGAGTAATAAGAAGAGACATAAAAATCTGGATCAGACAAAAGTCTAGTATGAGCGATAAGCAGCAAAACAGAACAATAACAGGTATACATAACCATACCTGAACCTGGACCTGCAACCAAAGAGTTAGCACAACATGATGTACAATACTCTAAGGTGACATTAACACATGGTGTGAAAATAATGGGGAGGGGGTGAGCATGTCATGGTGATAGCAAAACATCAAACATAGCAATCATCCTCACATCTTTCACTTGGTGTGTAAAGCATACGATATCTACCACTTTGATCACCCAATTCTTTGTTACGATCACTCTGCCCCCATGGAGTCATGATGTAACAACCCGTATTTTCAAATAACCTGTTATAACATAAATCGAGGCAGAATTTAATTCTAAAATCTGAATCAAGGGAAACGGGTTATGCCATTGCGTTCGTCTCGGAAAAATACGCGAAATAGAGTCCGAGTTTTCGAAAATCGGAGTCCGTATGACCCGATTAAGGCCCAACGAAGTTTTCAGAAAATTTCAAAGCAAAAACAGATTTCAAATTGAAGTTTGAATTTGGAAATTTGGGCTAGTTTGGGCCAGGCGGGAAAATTCCCACCAGAGCACCCAAGTCGACAGCCCTTTCGACTTGGGAGTCGACTTGGTTGGACCCAAGTCGACAGCCCTGTCGACTTGGTTGTCGACTTGGTCCAGCCGGGCTGTTTAGCCTGGTGCACCATTTAGAGATTGTGTTGAGCTTGGGGGCCAGATTCGGTTTTAAGGGCTGAGATTGCAACTAGGGTTTAATCCTATGGCCTAAAACACTTGCCTAATCTATAAATAAGGCCCTAACCTAACCCTAAATCATCATTATTCATTCTAGTAACTAAATTATGGCAAAATCAATCCTCTCATGGCCTCCACTCTCTTCATAAAATTCCTAAATAAATTTCTAAGTGATTTTCCATGCATACAAGTGTTTTCAAACTTGTATGAGCATCATTAGCTTGCATTCAAGTCAAGTTTCTATATTTGCATCATAAAGAAAGAGTTTTGATCATTTTTGGCTCAAGGGTTTTTATGTTAGAGCTTGCATTTTGGGTCTATTTGATTGCATAAGGGCTTTGTCATATCTTTTGTGCCTTCATAAGTATTGTAAGCCCTATTCTACTTTCATACCTAAACTCTAAAGTTAAATGTATGATATGCAAGTTTGCCATGATATGCAAGTTTACTAATGTGTGATATGCAAGTTTACTATGATGTGTTATGCAAGTTCATCAAGTTATGTTATGCAAGTTTGATATGCAAGTTATGTTATGCAAGTTTGATATGCAAGTTTGTCATATGATATGCAAGTTATGTTATGCAAGTATATCATGTTATGATATGCAAGTTTATATGCAAGTTGCCATGTTATGATATGCAAGTTTATCATGTTATGATATGCAAGTTTATATGCAAGTTTGCCATGTTATGTTATGCAAGTTTGCTATGTTATGATATGCAAGTTTGCCATGTATGTTATGCAAGTTTGGGTGAATCATTTTACTCATGTTATCATGTTATGCAAGCTTATCTTGGGTTTATGAGCTTAAAGCTTCAAGCTTTATGCTAAAGGTTGCATTTTGGCCACATGTAAGTTATCATATCCCTTATGATAACTTGCATGTGAGGCTAAATGCGAACTTATGGCCATTTCTACATGTCATTTATCACCATGTATCACCAATATGCTAAGTTTGGTTTTATGCATGCTTTTGAGGCCTAAAAATGTAATATGCAAGTATATGAACACATGTACATTTCATATGCCACCATGTTGAACTTGTGGCTTCAACACCTTTATGTCATGATTATGCCAAGTTCCCTCTTTCTATCCTTTATGCGCTATTGCGATATGTAAGCGATGGGATTGCGTTTGGGGTTGGGTAAACTTAAAAGACATAAAAACATAAGCTTGGGAATTTACCTATTAAGTTAGGTCTACCCTTTGGGAATTTACCTATTAAGTTAGGTCTACCCAAATGCTTGAAAACTTGTAACATGTTTTGGAAACATGATGGACATGACACTTAGAAAAGATAAGTGTGACCAACTCGAGGTTGGGTCGAGTTTGTAGCATAAACCTACCCGGAACCGACCGGCTTAACTAGTTGCTACAAACAATAGGACCCAATGTGAGAAGTTGGTCATGTTGTACCTTGAACCCGAGGTTAGACCAAGTTGTGGTGTAAAGCTACCCGGACCCGCCCGGCTTAACTAGTAACCACAACAAGGTCTAATGTGAGAGGTTAAGGCGCATTAAATTAATTAATGCCTCGTGATTAGGGTTAAGTCATGGTCCACTTAATACTTAACCAATTTGGGCTTGGGAGATTAGTCAGGGTTAAGTCGTGAACTCATCGTTACACATAACCAAGTTAATCCATGATTATCAAGAGGGTTAAACCGTACTTAACCCACTAGAAAAATCCTAGCAATGGGGGCCCACTCCAGCAGTAATCCCAAGTTTGTATCATTAAGGCCCTAGGGACTAGGCTAGGGAGGGGGCACGATTACTGGGCTGGAGGTAAGCGACCAATAAACGACGGCAGGGTGGTACGCCGATGTAGTTCCGGACGGACTATGGTCGTGCACGTAGTCCGTATTTGGAGAAGTCAAGCATGGGTACCAGTAGATCGAGACTGTGCACTCATGTTTATGGTGTCCAGGGGTTGGCACCCTAGGGCTTGATACACTCGAAGGGTGGACCCGGAACAGTTCGACTACAATTATGTTTGGGCCGTATTGACACCAACACGTGACGAGTTAGGCTTAGGGAGCCAATCGACTAGACCGTTTGGTTGGACCTCGTGTTAGGGTCACTTCATGTTATTGGACCTCGTGTTAGGGTCACTTCATGTTATTGGACCTCGTGTTAGGGTCACTTCATGTTATTAGACCTCGTGTTAGGGTCACTTCATGTTATTGGACCTCGTGTTAGGGTCACTTCATGTTATTGGACCTCGTGTTAGGGTCACTTCATGTTATTGGGCCAAAGCTTGGGTCAAGGGATCAATACTTGTTTATTCAAGTCATGCTAGTTTGCTAGTACACCTGTGGTGCAAAAACCTTAATCCTGATTATGCGATGACACCTTTAGCTACCTTGTTAGTTAATCATCATGCTAGTATGTTGTTATCCTTATGTTCATCCCTGCTTCTCATGCCAGTTAACTTTATCAGTTTACATTGATTGTAGTAGGGCTTACTCAGTCTTTTTGAATGACCTGTTTTCTTTCGCCTCTTTTCTTCCGTTTCCCCCTCCCTCCCAGGTTCTCAGGGAGGGAATATTGGAGCTTAGCTTGGATTTCCGATCGCTTGCTTGTGGGATTTCAGCTCATGTACGGTTTCAACATGAAGCTAGCTATGGTTATCACTTATTTTGGGGATAGTGCTTATGTATTTCAGTTTTTCAGTAATGTTGTTTTTATCTAGACTTGTGTATTTGGAAAATTGACATTATGTTGTACCAGACTTGTTTTGAAATGGTTTGAAATCTTCCGCTGTTTTATCTATGTTATTTACTCTGTTTACATATATACATATGTTCTCGTTCTGCCTTGATATATCATTATGCATGTATACCTGGTTCAAACGCCCCTCCAAAGTCAGAGTGCTTGCAAGAGTCACCCTGGCGGAGGTGGGGTGTTACATTTGGTATCAGAGCATATGGTTTACGAGAAGGAACAAAAAGGTTTTTAGAAAACTTTTGGAAAACTATTTTCAAAACCAAGTATAAAGTATTTTCCAAAGAAAAGTCTAGTTTATTTTAATGGCATTCCCCAAAAAGCCATTAGCAAAAATTCCTTCGTTTTTCTCCATTCTGAATTTGTCTTTTTCTTCGTTTTCAGTATGGCCGATAACTTTGCTATTCCGGAGGGAGTACACGTACCTGTTTGGTATAGGAGACTTTTGGAGGCTGGGGCGACCGAAGCCGTCCCCGCAGATGTTCCTCCTCCTCCTCCTCCGGTAGTTAATGTTCCTCCTCCTCCTGTCGCTGAGTTTCCTCTTCCTCCTTCCCCTCAGCATCCTCAAACTGACTTTGCAAAGATTTGCCAAGATTTTAAGGCGATGGGTTGCAAGAATTTCTTTGGAACCGAGACTTATGTAGAGGCAAGGAATTGGTTGAAAGAAACCGAAGATCTTTTTGCCTTCTTTGATATAGGTGACCGTAGGAAGGTTTTATTGGCAGTGTGGTTGCTAAAGGAAGAAGCTGCACGTTGGTGGGTGGTCACCACCGCTACTAGGCCAATTGAGACTTGGGATGACTTTCGGGGAAAGTTTGGACTAAGGTTCCTATCACTGAAGCAAGGGGACATGACTATTAGGGAATACATAGATAAGTTTAATCAACTGACTCGGGTCGGTTTAGACTTGGTTAACACAGCTCAGAAGAAGGCCCTATACTTTGCTTTAGGATTAAACGAGCCATTACATGGTTTAACCATGACTCATATACCCTTGGGGGCAACTTTCGAGAGTTTGGTGAATATGGCCCTACTCAATGAAGAGAATAGGAGTGACAAGAAGGAGGAGAAGTCTGAAGATAAGAAGGAAAAGAAGTGCTTTACTTGTGGAAGCTCGACTCATCTAAACAAGGATTGCAGGAAAAGGAAGGGCACTTGCTTTGACTGTGGAAAAATGGGACACTTCACTAGGGATTGCCCGAAGAAGCAAGGGCAAGTCCAGGGTCAGACTCAGCGTGCTGGACCTTCAGGAGGGCAAGTTCATACCGCTCCAGTTCCCGATCGAGGTAGTATTTCTGTTGAAAGTCTTGTATATATTTCTGATTTTTCAGCTCGTACCTTGTTTGATTCTGGTGCATCGCATAGCTTTATCTCATCTGATCTTGTTCATAATTTGCACCTAAGTACTAGTCTAGTTAATGATCCCGTGTGTGTTTCAATTCCAATTGGGGGTTCCGCCCATTTGTCTATTATCTAGGTGGATTTGAATTCTCGTGTGATGCTTATATTCTCGGTTTCATGGGGTATGGGTTGATTTTGGGCATGGATGGGTTGTCCAGTTGTGGAGCCATCCTTGATTTTTGAGCATAGGGTTGTGAGGCTTATGACTCGCCTCGGTAATACCCTAAAAATTTCTAGTAACCCTATGAGTCCCGTCATGTTGTGTTATCTTGAATCCCTCGACTCGTCTATCGATAGTTTGTAATCGGTGAGGGTGGTCCGAGAATATCCTGATATCTTGGGTGAAGTGAAGGGGGTTACCCCTAAACGAGAGATATATTTCCGCATTTATCTGGTTGATAATGCCAAGATAGTTTTGTGGCCGGTTAGGCACATGGCCCCGCAAGATGAGAGTTAAGAAAGCAAGTCAAGGAGTTGCTTGAGAAGAACTTCATTAGATGAAGTATATCTGAATGGGGAGCGCCTGTAGTATTTACTACCAAGGCAGATGGTTCTCTTCGACTTTGTGTTGATTATCGTGAGTAAAACAAGGGGTATAGACAACCATTGCCAAGGATCGATGATTTGGTTGATCAGCTTGTAGGAACATCTGTTTTCTCTTGATCTTGCTACTGGATTCCATCAGCTCAGAGTAGCTGAAGATAGTATAGGCGAAACTGCGTTCAGAACTCCAGATGGATTCTTAGAATGGCTGGTCATGCCATTCGGTTTGACTAATGCACCCGCCTACTTCGTGGACTTGATGAGTAGGGTGTTCAGGGAGTTCTTGAACAAGTTTGTCGTGGTCTTCGTAGATGATATTCTAATCTTCTCTAAGGATGAGGAAGAGCATGCAAGGCATCTCGTGGAGGTGATGGATACGCTTAGAGCGCATCAGTTGAAGGCCAAGTTCTCCAAGTGTCACTTTTGGGAGAAGGGAAGTTAGATTCCTTGGGCATATAGTGTCTAAGCAAGGCTTAGCGGTGGATCCCGCTAAGGTAGTTGCAGTTCAGGATTGGAAAACTCCAAGGAATGCAACCGAGGTAAGAAGTTCTCTCAGTTTAGTTAGTTAGTAAGCGTCCCTTGAGTTTAGACCTACCCTTCTGGATCAAGTAGGGACTTCACAGAAAGAAGACCCGCAGTGATTCGAGAACATGGACAAGTTGACTCGAGGCGAGAAGGTAAGTCACCTCGCTATAGATGACAAGGGATGGCTAAGACGCGATGAGAGAAAGAAGGTTCTTGAAGATGTACATCACCTGAGGAGGTAACCGAGTTTGTCCCAAGGTGCATGTTGTGCCAACAGGTTAAAGGCCGAGTCATAGAAGCCCGGTGGGCTATTACATCCATTGGAGGTCCCCGCAATGGAAGTAGTAAAGCATCACGAAGGATTCCGTGGATGGACTGCCTAGGTCAAGGAAAGAGAATACGAGCATGTGGGTCATGGTAGGTAGACTCACGAAGAGTGCTCATTTCACTCCGGTAAAGAGCGAAAGGACTGCATCCTAGCTAGCGACAGTTTACTTTCAAGAAATAAAGCAGTTGCACGGGGTTCCCTAAATTATAGTTAGTAACCATGACTTAATCTTCACTAGCCAGTTTTGGGATAGTCTACGGGAAGTCATGGGCAAGCAACTGAATCTAAGCACGGCCTATCATCCGCAGGCGGATGGTTCATTGGCAACGTGGATTGGTATTTTCGAGAAAAGTTCTGCTGCGTGGAATACTTTATAGTAAGTAAACGAGATCCAGGATTCACTAGTGAATTTTAGAGAGCTTGAATGAAACCATGTGGTCATAGTTATGTTTAAGCCAAGAATGATGGAAGAGTAAGTGAAAGAGGAAGACGAGAGGCGACAATGAAATGGGTTCCAACTCATATTTGGAAATAAGAATTAAGAAGCTAAGAAATCATGAAGTAAAAGACGGTCAAAGCACAGTGGAGTTAAACTCAAGGAAACGTGACTTAGAAGACTGAAGGCTAGATACGCGTATCATATCTCTTTCTAAGAGTATATCCTTGATCCTTGTTTTCCTGTGGAACTTACTCGCATGTTATTTTTTCGTATATCCTCTCGGTCCCATTCTCGGTCCTATTTCTGTCGGGAGGTATGACTTATTGGCTAGTAATACATGTCAGGGTTTGAAGGGGTCCGTTAGGTTGACTAAACCTTTTGGGCTTTTATGGAATATGGGTTGGGCTAGGAAGGGATTTCTTGTAATCCGAAAGGAGTATATCCTGCTTATCTTCCCGATCTCTTTGTAGCATATCTTTTGCTATCCATGTTTGTCTTGTTTATCTAGTTTATCGTGTTAATCTTGTCATGAGAACCTTAGGTAGAAACCCTTTGGATGAAACATGTGTTTGAAACATGTTATGCTTGGTGGTTGCAAGTGGTTGCAAGTGTTTGCAAGTGGTTACTCGTGGATGCATTATACACGTTAGGCACTAGATCGGATCAAACACTCCTCATATTGCATATGCATGAGTGTTTATGCTTATTCATGGACGAAAATTTTTGTGTTATCACATGGATGTTGCATATGGATGTATGTTATGTGCACACATATAGATGTTATACATTATGTTAGGAATTGCATACATATGGATTCATTTCACTAACATAATTTGCATTGATGATATTTGCATTAGATAAGTACATATACACACATCTTTGCATATGCTCATACAACATTTAGAATCTTGTAAGGACAATGATTGCTCGTGGATGATGTTTTGAGTAGATGGATGTTGGATGGTAGGATACGTTCTTCCTAACTTGAAGATTTCGGGGACGAAATCCTTTAAGGAGGGGAGAATGTAACAACCCGTATTTTCAAATAACCTATTATAACATAAATCGAGGCAGAATTTAATTCTAAATTCTGAATCAAGGGAAACGGGCTATGCCATTGCGTTCGTCTCGGAAAAATACACGAAATAGAGTCTGAGTTTTCGAAAATCGGAGTCCGTATGACCCGATTAAGGCCCAATGAAGTTTTCAGAAAATTCCAAAGCAAAAACAGATTTCAAATTCAAGTTTGAATTTGGAAATTTGGGCCAGTTTGGGCCAGGCGGGAAAATTCCCGCCAGAGCACCCAAGTCGATAGCCCTGTCGACTTGGGAGTCGACTTGGTTGGACCCAAGTCGACAGCCCTGTCGACTTGGTCCAGCCGGGCTGTTTAGCCTGGTGCACCATTTAGAGATTGTGTTGAGCTTGGGGGCCAGATTCGGTTTTAAGGGCTGAGATTGCAACTAGGGTTTAATCCTATGGCCTAAAATACTTGCCTAATCTATAAATAACGCCCTAACCTAACCCTAAATCATCATTATTCATTCTAGTAACTAAACTATGGCAAAATCAATCCTCTCATGGCCTCCACTCTCTTCATAAAATTCCTAAATAAATTTCTAAGTGATTTTCCATGCATACAAGTGTTTTCAAACTTTTATGAGCATCATTAGCCTGCATTCAAGTCAAGTTTCTATATTTGCATCATAAAGAAAGAGTTTTGATCATTTTTGGCTTAAGGGTTTTTATGTTAGAGCTTGCATTTTGGGTCTATTTGATTGCATAAGGGCTTTGTCATATCTTTTGTGCCTTCATAAGTATTGTAAGCCCTATTCTACTTTCATACCTAAACTCTAAAGTTAAGTGTATGATATGCAAGTTTGCCATGATATGCAAGTTTACTAATGTGTGATATGCAAGTTTACTATGATGTGTTATGCAAGTTCATCAAGTTATGTTATGCAAGTTTGATATGCAAGTTATGTTATGCAAGTTTGATATGCAAGTTTGTCATATGATATGCAAGTTATGTTATGCAAGTATATCATGTTATGATATGCAAGTTGCCATGTTATGATATGCAAGTTTATCATGTTATGATATGCAAGTTTATATGCAAGTTTGCCATGTTATGTTATGCAAGTTTGCTATGTTATGATATGCAAGTTTGCCATGTATGTTATGACAGTTTGGGTGAATCATTTTACTCATGTTATCATGTTATGCAAGCTTATCTTGGGTTTATGAGCTTAAAGCTTCAAGCTTTATGCTAAAGGTTGCATTTTGGCCACATGTAAGTTATCATATCCCATATGATAACTTGCATGTGAGGCTAAATGCGAACTTATGGCTATTTCTACATGTCATTTATCACCATGTATCACCAATATGCTAAGTTTGGTTTTATGCATGCTTTTGAGGCCTAAAAATGTAATATGCAAGTATATGAACACATGTACATTTCATATGCCACCATGTTGAACTTGTGGCTTCAACACCTTTATGTCATGATTATGCCAAGTTCCCTCTTTCTATCCTTTATGCGCTATTGCGATATGTAAGCGATGGGATTGCGTTTGGGGTTGGGTAAACTTAAAAGACATAAAAACATAAGCTTGGGAATTTACCTATTAAGTTAGGTCTACCCTTTGGGAATTTACCTATTAAGTTAGGTCTACCCAAATGCTTGAAAACTTGTAACATGTTTTGGAAACATGATGGACATGACACTTAGAAAAGATAAGTGTGACCAACTCGAGGTTGGGTCGAGTTTGTAGCATAAACCTACCCGGAACCGACCGGCTTAACTAGTTGCTACAAACAATAGGACCCAATGTGAGAAGTTGGTCATGTTGTACCTTGAACCCGAGGTTAGACCAAGTTGTGGTGTAAAGCTACCCGGACCCGCTCGGCTTAACTAGTAACCACAACAAGGTCTAATGTGAACTCATGATTAGGGTTAAGTCATGGTCCACTTAATACTTAACCAATTTAAGGCGCATTAAATTAATTAATGCCTCATGATTAGGGTTAAGTCATGGTCCACTTAATACTTAACCAATTTGGGCTTGGTAGATTAGTCAGGGTTAAGTCGTGAACTCATCGTTACACATAACCAAGTTAATCCATGATTATCAAGAGGGTTAAACCGTACTTAACCAACTAGAAAAATCCTAGCAATGGGGGCCCACTCCAGCAGTAATCCCAAGTTTGTATCATTAAGGCCCTAGGGACTAGGCTAGGGAGGGGGCACGATTACTGGGCTGGAGGTAAGCGACCAATAAACGACGGCAGGGTGGTACGCCGATGTAGTTCCGGACGGACTATGGTCGTGCACGTAGTCCGTATTTGGAGAAGTCAAGCATGGGTACCAGTAGATCGAGACTGTGCACTCATGTTTATGGTGTCCAGGGGTTGGCACCCTAGGGCTTGATACACCCGAAGGGTGGACCCGGAACAGTTCGACTACAATTATGTTTGGGCCGTATTGACACCAACACGTGACGAGTTAGGCTTAGGGAGCCGATCGACTAGACCATTTGGTTGGACCTCGTGTTAGGGTCACTTCATGTTATTGGACATCGTGTTAGGGTCACTTCATGTTATTGGACCTCGTGTTAGGGTCACTTCATGTTATTAGACCTCGTGTTAGGGTCACTTCATGTTATTGGACCTCGTGTTAGGGTCACTTCATGTTATTGGACCTCGTGTTAGGGTCACTTCATGTTATTGGACCTCGTGTTAGGGTCACTTCATGTTATTGGGCCAAAGCTGGGGTCAAGGGATCAATACTTGTTTATTCAAGTCATGTTAGTTTGCTAGTACACCTGTGGTGCAAAAACCTTAATCCTGATTATGCGATGACACCTTTAGCTACCTTGTTAGTTAATCATCATGCTAGTATGTTGTTATCCTTATGTTCATCCCTGCTTCTCATGCCAGTTAACTTTATCAGTTTACATAGATTGTAGTAGGGCTTACTCAGTCTTTTTGACTGACCTGTTTTCTTTCGCCTCTTTTCTTCCGTTTCCCCCTCCCTCCCAGGTTCTCAGGGAGGGAATATTGGAGCTTAGCTTGGATTTCCGATCGCTTGCTTGTGGGATTTCAGCTCATGTACGGTTTCAACATCAAGCTAGCTATGGTTATCACTTATTTTGGGGATAGTGCTTATGTATTTCAGTTTTTCAGTAATGTTGTTTTTATCTAGACTTGTGTATTTGGAAAATTGACATTATGTTGTACCAGACTTGTTTTGAAATGGTTTGAAATCTTCCGCTGTTTTATCTATGTTATTTACTCTGTTTACATATATACATATGTTCTTGTTCTGCCTTGATATATCATTATGCATGTTTACCTGGTTCAAACGCCCCTCCAAAGTCAGAGTGCTTGTAAGAGTCACCCTGGCGGAGGTGGGGTGTTACACATGACGACTCCACTATATTGATCCGTAACCACTAATACTTTGCTATGTCTATTCTTCCCCATGGAGTCCTAACAACTCCACTACCCTGGCTCATAGCCCTGCTATGATCACTTTGCCCCATGGAGTCATAACAACCCCATTGCACTGATCCATAGCCACTAATCCGTCTATCAGTGGTGAGTAAAAGCTATTGACATTGATTACCCCTTTGCACACGTCCCGCAGCAAAGTCCAATTCATGAATTTAACTCGTTGGTTCCCATCTGGATCCTGAGTTCTACTTCCTATTTGGACTTCCTTTACATTTTGGGAGTTTGGTCGAATTAGAATTGGTCTTCAGAAGAGTCATCGCATTGTAGAAGTAGCTGGTTCGGTTCGGTCTTGTAGTGTTCAAATCCTCCGATTTGTTTCGGCCCAAAAGTCCTCCGGTTTGATCATCTGGTTCAGTTTGGTGTATGGGATCCAAGTTCCTCCCTTTGGTTTGGTTCGGTTCGGTCCTCCACGTCACACTGGTTCATTCAGTGTTCATAGCCTTGGTTCGGTTCAGTTCGTCGCCTCTTGTTCTCCAGCTCCTGGTTTGGTCCTCCGATCCGATCCCCATGCCCCCATCCACTTCGATCCGGGCCTTCCTTATTGTCCTTACATTCCCTTGTGCCAAGTTCCAGTCCGATTCGTATTCCCCTTGCCCGGTCCACCGGTCCGATCCAAGCCCTATGATCCGATGCGATCCAAAACCCTGCACATTTTCCAAAGAGCATATATCGTTCATTTTCGCCATACGATGACGTTTTCAACCATTCTAACTTTCCTACAAGATTACTTAAAATTCCAAATAGTAATAACAACAAATAGAATCAACCATAAACATCCAAACATCAATCATATGAGTTATCTTGCATCAAACATACACGAATCTTTGGTTTTCCCCCTTAATCCCTTTAATCATGATTTAAGCATACAATAAGAAAAACATATCCAAATTTCTATCAGAGCCCTAAAATAATATTTAAGAATTTTTACATATTGTTCTAGAATTTTAACATGCATAATTTCGCTAATTAACACTAATCACCCCTAATTAACCGTAATTAGTGAAAAACAATGCAAATCACTCACCTTAGCCACAAATAAAACTTGAGATATGAAACTCTACTATTTTGGGGCGTTTTCTTATGCAACACAGCAGCTCCAATCTGAATTGGTGTTGATTTGCCTTGATTTGATGTAGATCTTCTTAATTAGTGATTAGAAAGGTGATTTGGGAGTGATTTAGAAGGTGGAGGCCACTATTAGGGTTAGAGAAATGTTTTAGGCGGCTGAGAAAATGAAATAAAATCGTTTCCTAACTGATTTTAGCCTCCCCACAACCCTAATCCCGAAATGGGTTATGGGCCTAGCTGTTAATCACCCTAATTAGGCCCGGTTAAGCTGTTTTTCACCTTCCAAATCTTATTTCAGCCATATCTCCCAAGCGGTAAGTCTGTTGGATAAATGTGACCACTCTACGGAAAGGTAAACCATTGTCCAAATCCAATGGAAGTGGTTTCAGGCCAAAACTCCTTACCAATCAAAAGTATAGGAGAAACAAGATTTGGCAGGGGCAAAACAGTCATTTAAAAGTCGGCAAAAATCGTGAACATGGAAAATGACCCCAATAGTCGTTCCCTAAAGTTACACGACCTCATATGAAAAAGAAATAAATATTCTACGATCCTTCGATATATAGAATGTGGGTCATTACAATTCAGGCCTCCATTGATTTCCGTGTAAGAAAATAAGAGAAATAAGCCTATATTTATAGCTGCCATCCCTAGAATTCGTCCTACCACCTCAGCCCTAGGGGGTCGAACTGGGGTTGACACCCCCTTTAAGGGGTGGATCTAGGGGTCGACATCACCCTTAAGGGGTCGACTCCCCTAGGCGGAATTTTCCCGCTCACCCCGAATTCCAAAATTTTGACTTCTGAACTGAGATTTTCAACTTTTGGACCCTATATATATATATATATATATATATATATATATATATATAATATTATCTTGCGTATGCACAAACTTCAAACCCTCATAACTTCTTCATATGTTGTCCGTTTTACGCAAACCAAATGTCTATCTTGACCAAAATTTCGAGACGGACACAACGACGCATTCCGTTTCCCTTAATACTAAATATTAAATAAATTTTTATTTAATTCATCCTTTTTAGTGTTGTTAAAATTATGAGGTGTTACAATTGAAGTATAAGCAGTCCCTCATCCTACGCCGGAGTGACGTACGGATATCTATATAATAATGTTATGTTACGCATATATCTATCAATTCTATGCTATGTAAACGTACAGACTGCCACCTTCGATTGAATAGGATTCCATACCAGAGTAATGCCCTCAAGTCTACGATACACCACCCAAGCACACATGCATTTATCTAGACTTTCCCACGTATGTATCGTCAATTGTAGCTTCATGCCTTAACCGCACGTCCTGTAATGTGCACCGAGTTCCGTGGTAAGGCGATACAAGAAACACAGAACTCGGTTAGGAGATTTTCCATATTTGTACAGGCCCGCCTTTAAGAGCCTCCCAATACAGATACTCATAGGGTCTATTTTTCATGGTGATATGGCCCCATCTCGGCCCCTCCCTCAACTAGTATAGACTACAAGAGCTAAGCGACATGCCCCTAACAATAAACAATCTAAACATCTAGTTGGCATCTCCCCTCAACCACCGTACCTTAATGGTGAAAAGTGAATGATCTATTGGGTTTAGCTCTAGTCTTTTCACATCTGATTGGCTGTCGATGACAGGTATCGGACGATCTACATTCCTTGTTGGTCGTGACCCTCTACCTCCCCGTTGTGGCGATCACCGGATCACCCTAGTATCACCTCATCATAGCAGTCTGACTACAAAGCTACTTTTACAGTCAAGGCCCACCCACCTGGCAGTTACGCACAGACCCAACCTCTGAGAGCACAACCTAAAGATCCGCCACCACAAAAAGGACTACCAGGAGCACCTTACATACCTCAGGAAGCCGTATTCTTCCTCTTCCAGTCCTCCAAAGCCGACAGAATAATCAGATGAACGTGCGCTCCCCTCATGCCTTATGACACCACGATGATCTACCCTGTTGGGTTATTCACCCTCAAACGTGCGGACTGGTCCAAGCACCTTACTTTAATATGGTATTAGACCTTATGTCTAAACATTCTTTTATGTGCTTGCTTTACCTTATCGGGTTTCCATTTAACTTGATTATCATCTTTACTTTTTATTCAGGTTACCAAATTCTTTCTTGTCCATTATAACTATAAGGAATGGGCCCCTCTAGCTTATTAATTTCAGTCATATAACTTAACCCATTTAATTTTTTAAATAAGCCCACAACATGTTATTCTCTGGATTGTGATCCAAGGTCTGTAATCCACAATCCCTTTATATTCTTGTTTGATTCAAGGTTACAATAACATGTTCCACTTAATACGTAATTAAGTATATCTCAATTTACATGTTTTTTTTAACATGTCACTTATCATTTATGATTGAATATAACTTATTTCATTTTATAAGTTTACCTCACTCTTTCCTATTTAATCATAGTTCCATCTTACATTGTTACTATAACTTATCTTTGTTTACTTATTAACTTAGTTTTGTTAACTAAGGTTCACTAATAAGTCTCCTTTCCATTTATTATAACCTATGTTATAATTTCCTCTTGTCCCTAGGACAAGCCTAAACATGTTATTCTTATCAGCAGATTTCAGACTTCTAAGTTTACAGATTACTTAATTTATAATTAAGTACAACTTCTTACATTTCATAAATTTTCCCCTTTTCTCTACTTATTACAAACAACTGGTTTTAGGCGTCCCCGTTTACTAATTACTTAATTTACAATTAAGTGCAACTTATCTCATTTCACCTTTTATCTCATTTCCTTACTAGTTTATTATAACCTAAGTTATAATCTTCACTTGTCCCTAGGACAAGTCTACCTATTGTATAACATTCTCATTAACGTAATTTATTTATAATAGTTTATTATCATTCCCCGTTCTTTCCCATTTCCTTTTACTATTGTAATCATCTTTCATTCAATTCCATTAATTTCAATTAATGTCATTCATCAATCCTGCCATATGCATATATTTGTATATATGTTTATGCACTAGACCTCTCACATTAAGCCTACACTTATGGATGCTAGATTTGTCGGGCGGCTCCGAGAAGACTTCTTCCATAAGTTGACTTAACCTCGTGCCTTAGCACCATTACATGTTTTATTTATGCACTAAGACCTCTCACATTAGATTTACCACTTGTGGATGCTAGATATGCTGGGCGGTTCTGGGCAAACCTATACCATAAAAGTAATCTAACCTCGTGTCTAAGCGTGGTTACAGTTTCCTATTTACTGTAAATCTTCTATATAATCTAGGCATGTCTATTCTTTCAAATTTCCACATATATTTTACATGTCATCATATTATGCCTATTTTATGTCATATGTTCTTTCTAACATATAATCAATTCTATTCTAACATGTAATTTTTTCAATTTCTACCGTTAATAGTCCAGGTACATAAATGTCATAAGCTAATATTGAATTGAAACAACAGTAACCACTACGCATATTTTGATAAGTTTATCTTTCAACATATAAATTTTCCCACATATTAATATCTTAGCATATTAATATTCCAACATGTCGTATTCCTCATGTTAATCCTTTTAACATATGTTTAAACATTTCAACATATCATATTTAAACATGTCATAATAACATTTCAATACTTTCAATTATTCTAGCAAATTCACATTATACAATAACGGGGAATGTTAAACGATAATATATCATTATCAAAAATGATATAAGTTAAATCCACTCACCTTGATATGCCGATCTAGAAAAGAATCTCTTTGGATTGGTTGCAGATGGAGAGTCATGAGTTTGTACTGTTGTTGCAGTTGAAAACGCCTTATTTTCTGAATTTGTCGTTGTTGATGATAAATTTTCTTTTCTTTAATCTTCATTTAGACAGCGCCCCAATAATATAATTAATAATTTTATTAAGAAATTATATGAAGGAAGAAAAAAAGAGTGAAGAAATAGTAAATGAGAATGGAGAGCTATATGGTCCTTTATTTATGAAGCTTAAATCGATGCTAACCTTCTATTTTCCCCGATGAAATCTATTCTCTCCATGTCACATAGCCAATAGGAAGTTGTCACATCAACAATAATTTTGAATTGGACCAATAGAATAAAGCCAATAAGGTATGCATTGTCACTTCATACCAATTAAATGTGCTAATTAGGTGCAAAAGTTTGAATTTCGAATGTTTGAATTGTTTTGGCGCAGAATTTAATTTTTGAATGTTTGAAGTTTCTGAAATTTATTTAACTGTTATATTCACATGTGATTTTCTTATACATATACAATTCTTGTAACGATCATTTTACGCGTATAAATACGCACAATTTTGGTTTCGTTCTCAAAATTCAAACGGTGTTGCACCGTTATTTGATTCTTGTCATATTTCATTGGTTGTAGCCTTGTCTTGAATTTTATCTTTTGTATACATATATTTCTGCATATATATATATATATATTTTTATATATATACATGTGTTTTCTTTATTTCCTTATATGTACGTTCTTATCCTTCCAAATTTTGAATTTGTAAGCGTACATATATTTATATGTTCAGTTGGCCCTCTCTAAAACAAAGATAAAAATTATGTCGTCGTCGGGGTTCGAACCCCCAACCTCTATGTTACATATCCAATACCTTAACCAACTAAGCTATGTTGCCTTTTGTTAATAAGTTTAGAAATAATGGTAGTCATTGTTCTCCTTCTTTTAACTAATTTTCATGTTTTGCTACTACACTTCATTTAAAGGTGCCTCTTTCATCTTAAATCAGTTTTATGCAATCCATAAGTCTAAATTGACCAGAAAATCGTCATGAACAAAATGACGCTAATCCCATGGCCAAATTATTGAAGCTCTTCAAAATCTGTTTGCTCCAAATTTGGGATCAAACACCAAAGGTGTAAGAATTACACTTCACCAATTCAGTAAGAATATGGAACCGCGTAGTCACAAAATAAACGGATGAAAACAAGCAAGAACATAAAGGAATTTTTATAGTGGTTCGATTCAATATGAATCTATGTCCACTTGTAATCAATTCTCATTATAATATTCAAGCTTACAAAATAGGATTTTCCCTCATTACAACCTTTTCTCTCTTTTTCTCTCCTTATGATCTAATTTCACTTGAATAAATGAAGAGGCCTTTAGCTTTATGATGAATGTCCAATCACTTAGTTGCTTTGATCCTTCTCCATGATCTTCATGGATCTCATAGTGAAATAGCATTCGATTTAGGCTTCGGGGATGATTAGAGATCGTTTGAATGGTACTTGAGAGATTTATTATGTAGCTTGAATGAGACTGAAAATGCTTAGATTCAATTGTAGAGAGCTCTAATGATCATTGGCATGGATTTGATCCTCATGAAGTTAGAAAAGTGTTGTTGAATCCATAGAAGCCATTAGAGAAGTTGTAGGTGCGTTTTAAGTTTGGTGGAGTCTCCCCCTTTTCCTCCCCAACGACATGGAACAACACGGTATGAACTCATATGGCATGACGTTCTTTGTATCAATTGTACACGACATGGGCAGTATATAGCTCCTTTACAGCTAATATGCATCGTCATGCCTTGCGCCATGACTTCGCTTAAATAGCCCTGGATGTCATGCATTAAAAGATTCTATACTTCATGCGATATGCTGACACTTGGTATTAAATATCCTTTACTTTTGGGCATGAGTACACTTAAAGATATAAAAGCTTACGACATGTTTTATATAGAAAATGACTTAGTTCAAACGCCACACATCATGGAAGTGTCATGACATGCACTTCTTGCAACATGAAAGTATTCTAAGGTTTGATGTGCACGAATGATGTCATGGATCCATATGACGTCTTGTGGTATGAAGGTCTCTTGCGACATGGGAGCTTGCGCCATGGATTGGGATGCCTTAGACTTATGTCTGCTAATGACTTACATCTATATCATGGAAACGACTTGGAAACATCTCGTGCCAGCGACTTAAAATCATGTCGTGTGGACGACTGCAGGATCCATGTCGTAGAAACGACTTGAGTCAATTATGCCGTGCATCATTGTCCATAAACACTTCTTATTTCTGAACCGCGTTTTAAGAACGGAGTTTACATTTGCCCCTCGAAGCTTGCATTTTTTGCTTACGAGAAATGCGGGCTTCGAATAAACCTTGCTGTTGACTTATTCCCTATTGAGATCCAGTTATAGCTTTTTGTTTGCTATGGCAAACCATACTTTGAATTTGTAAACTTCATGCTACCTATTCTGTAATCAAAACAATTACTTGGTGATTTTGGACTTATACTTCACCATCGACCGTCCATATCAACGGTCGATTAGATAAACACCAGAGATGACTTATAGAGAGTTTTATTTCCGAACTGAATAAAGTATCCGCACAGAATTATTTTACTTAACGGTTTAAAACTCATCAAATATTATTTGCACAAATACGATATTCTAATTCAAATTCACATTAACGCTTAAAATCAACTAATCGACTAAGCCGACTGTGGATTTCAAACGTTATCATTTTAATGATTTATATGATGGTGTATGGTATTTCACATTTGAGAAATATGCATCTATAATTTATTCTCTTCTTCTCTTCGGAGAAGTTCTGATTATTCGTGCCCCGGCTTAGGAGGTCATCATTAATCTTCGTTATGAGAAGAACTTTTTAATTTCTCAATGTTTGTATGCCGATTAGTTTCGATGTTGGAGACTTCATTGGATGCCCCGTGTTTTGGAGAAGCAGTTTTAATCCGACATTCGGCCTTCTCTTGCCGACTGAGTCAACATGAGGTTTTCATTGAACGTTGTTGATATCTCCTATGGAGAAGTCGCTTTCTCTACGGAAAGGGATTTTTGGTTGTCGCATCGTTTCGCGGTGCGAACTCCCACAGGCTTTGGGTTAAGGCTGCATCGCTCCACGCTTACGAACTCCCACGCTTCAACTTGCTTCAGCAAGCTCCCGCGCTTTGTTTTGCACCTACGGATTCCCGCGAACCATTGGGTTAAGGCCGCATCGCTTCGCGCTTATGAACTCCCACGCTTCGTCATGCTTTAGCAAGCTCCCGCGCTTCGTTTTGCGCCTATGGATTCCCGCGAACCATTAGGTTAAGGCCACATCGCTCCGCGCTTACGAACTCCCATGTTTCGTCTTATTTTAGCAAGCTCTCGCGCTTCGTTTCGTGCCTAGGATTCCCACGAACCATTGGGTTAAGGCCGCATCGCTCCGCGCTTACGAACTCCTACGCTTTGTTTTGCTTTAGCAAGCTCCCGTGTTTCATTTCGCGCCTACGAATTCCTACGAACCATTGGGTTAAGGCCGCATCGCTCCGCATTTATGAACTCCCATGCTTCCTCTTGCTTTAGCAAGCTCCCGCGCTTTGTTTCGCACCTACGGATTCTCGTGAACCATTGGGTTAAGCCTACATCACTCCGCGCTTACGAACTCCCATGCTTCGTCTTGCTTTAGCAAGCTCCCGCGCTTTGTTTCACACCTACGGATTCCCGCGAACCATTGGGTTAAGGCTGCATCGCTCCGCGCTTATGAACTCCTATGCTTCCTCTTCCTTTAGCAAGCTCCCGCGCTTCGTTTCGCGCCTATAGATTCCCGCGAACCATTGGGTTAAGGCTGCATCGCTCCACGCTTACGAACTCCCATGCTTCGTCTTGCTTTAGCAAGCTCCCACGCTTCGTTTCGCGCCTACGGATTCCTGTAACCTTTGGGGGATGAGGTTTTGGATCCATGACAGCTTGTTGCTCTTTTCTCCGTTTGATTCATTGGGACTTCCTTGATCAACCGTTGAGTTGGTATTATCAGAGTTGCCTCATTTCTTTGGATCTTGAGGAAGCAAACGCCTATGGAATAGCCTACAACGAGAAAATCGCCTTTTAGCAAATTTTTCATACATATTTTGCAAGTCAGAGATTTACACAAGCAGGCAACATTTCATTCGTAGTACTTTTGTTCCGTACAACGTACGTAAACCATTATAGACCCTTTATAAGAAAGTAAAAAAGAGTAAAGTAATGCAGAGAGGTGATAGTGATCGCTTATTCTGAATCTCAGATATTAGATCATCATCAACGGTTGTCAGTTGATTATCAGCCTTGGAATTATCTGAGTAGAAGCTACACTGCTTGGACCTGACTGATCATTTGATGCCCCTTGCCCCTGGGGAGCTGCAGAAGGATTTGCATCTTGGGAGTTCTACACAAATTGTTGTAGACGGTTCTTCCTAATCAATTCTTCAATTAATGATTTCAGGTGCCTGCACTCTTTGTTGCTATGACTCGAGTGATTATGATATCGACAGAACTTCCCGGACTTAGTCAGATGGTCATTCATTTTTATTGACCGAGGCTCTGGGTAATCTTCTGTGTCCTTTGTGGCAAGGTAGATGTTCTCGGGAGTGTCATTCAGAAGTGTTAGATCAGATGAGTTAAGAAGGAGAAACTTTTTATTGGCTTTGTTGTCATTTCTGTCATTTACTCGCTTCTGCCCCTGAGTATTCTTTGGATCACATTGAGTAGCAGTACTTGTGGGAGCTTCAAGAAGTTGGTTACCACCGATAATTCGAAGAGGTATAGGATTATCGTCTACTCTCATGTACTCCTCTGCTTTCTTATAAAACTTATCAAGCGCAGTCGGTTCCTTCATTTTAATCCATCTACCGATTTTGCTCTTCTCATCTATAGCGCTGAGTAGAGACATGAGGATTATGCAAGGTTCTGCGTTCCTTGCTTCAGACAAGGCAACATTGAATCGACTAAGAAAGGCTTTGACTGTCTCTCCTAACCTCTGTTTCATTGCTGAGAGCATTATAGCGTCCTTAGCTTTGGTAGCATACAAGCAAAACTGCTCTTTGAACTTTTTGGTCAGGTCGAAGAATCGATCGATGGATTTGGGTGGCAGCTTTGTGAACCACAATGATGCAGCATCTTCTAAGTAGAGAGGAAAGTATGTGCATCTCATCTCATCGATTGCTTTAGCTGCGCTCATATGCCACTCATACTTGAATAGGAAGTAGTTGGGGTCAACTAGGCCGTTGTGCGGAGGCAAAGTCAGTGGATTGAACTTCTTAGAGCATTCTGCTTTGAGGATTCTTTCGGTGAACGGGGTAATGTCAGGAGAGAAGTCCCATTCTCTTTCATCGTCTTGGCGAGCTTGATTCTTGTTCATGGTTTGTTCTATCATGTCTGAAATGTATCTTCGGTGCTATGGCGCACTGTGAAGCTGAGCTCTTTACCAAATGTTCGTCTAGGCATATGATCTCGATTAGAGAGCTTAGGTCGTTTGCCTTCTCGACGAAGAGGTGCCCCCGTGATAGGAGTAGCGGCTTTTCGAACATTCGCTTCGGAATGGTTCTTAGCTTTGGATCTCAATTCTTCTATGTTAACTTCGTCCCTGCCACTTGTCCAATCATAATCGTCTTCCATATTATCGTTACAGTTATGATCGGAAGCGGGCGATTTATCATTTTCCCCGAGATCCACATGCACTTTCGGAGGGGATGGATTTGATCGAGCATTAAGGATGGTGTTGAGTTTCTCTATTATCATTTGGTAGAGGCATCCATTCGGTTGTTGACATTGGCAATAGCAATTTTTAATTCATTTCTAGTCATACCAGCTCCGCTTTCTGAATTTTCGCCAACTTTGAAATGGTTATTAAGCAGTGTTTCTTTATTAGCGACATTACCAGCATTTCCGACATCTTTACTTACGATCTTCTTTGATATAACCATTATTTCGGAGGAAGAAAGCGGTTTAGGACTTAAATTGAAAGGCGTTCAACTTTGCGAGAGTGCGAGAGGAGGTTGGAGGTGCGAACGCGGCCCCATGGTGGGCGCCAAATGTTTGCTCCAAATTTGGGATCAAACAACAAAGGTGTAAGAGTTACACTTCACCAATTCGGTAAGAATATGGAACCGCATAGTCACAAAATAAACGGAAGAAAACAAGCAAGAACACAAAGGAATTTTTATAGTGGTTCGATTCAATACGAATCTACATCCACTTGTAATCAATTCTCATTATAATATTCAAGCTTACAAAATAGGATTTTCCCTCATTACAACTTTTTTTCTCTTTTTCTCTCCTTATGATCTAATTTCACTTGAATAAATGAAGAGGCCTTTAGCTTTATGATGAATGTCCAATCACTTAGTTTCTTTGATCCTTCTCCATGATCTTCATGGATCTCATAGTGAATTATCATTCGATTTAGGCTTCGAGGAGGATTAGAGATTGTTTGAATGGTGCTTGAGAGATTTATTATGTAGCTTGAATGAGATTGAAAATGCTTAGATTCAGTTGTTGAGAGCTCTAACGATCATTGGCAATGATTTGATCCTCATGAAGTTAGAAAAGTGTTATTGAATCCATAGAAGCCATTAGAGATGTTGTAGGTGAGTTTTAAGTTTGGTGGAGTCTCCCCCTTTTCCTCCCCAACGACATGGAACAATACGATATGAACTCATATGGCATGACGTTCTTTGTATCAATTGTACATGACATGGGCAGTGTACAACTCCTGTACAACTAATATGCACTGTCATGCCTTGCGCCATGACTTGGCTTAAATAGCCATGGATGCAATGCATTAAAAGATTCTATGCTTCATGCGATATGCTGACACTTGGTATTAAATATACTTTACTTTTGGGCATGAATACACTCAAAGAAATAAAAGCTTATGACATGTTTTATATAGCAAATGACTTAGTTCAAACGCCATACATCATGGAAGTGTCACGGCATGCACTTCTTGCGACATGAAAGTATTCAACGGTTTGATGTGCACGAATGACGACATGGATCCATATGATGTCTTGTGATATGAAGGTCTCTTGCGACATGGGAGCTTGCGCCATGGATTGGGACGCCTTGGACTTATGTCGTGTTAACGACTTACATCTTTATCATGGAAACGACTTGGAACCATCTCGTGCCAGCGACTTAAAATCATGTCGTGTGGACGACTGTAGGATCCATGCCATAGAAACGACTTGAGTCAGTTATGTTGTGCATCATTGTCCGTAAACACTTCTTAGTTCTGAACCGCATTTTAAGAATGGAGTTAACATAATCTTATTTTCTTTTTAAAATATGGATAATCAGTGCTTGCAACATATTTACACTTCATGCAACCTATCCTTTGTTTCTTTCTTTTTCTATGCATACATTACATTTTTATTTGCATTAATATTTTCTTCTTTTAAATATATATGTCAATGCATATATATAAACATATACATTGTGTAATTATTTAATTGTTACAAAATGCGGGGTGTTACATTCGGGATACTAAAAATCACAAGGAATGGGTATTAATTATTTTCAAGTGTTAGTGGCCTACTCCTTGCCATCTCTAATTCCCTTCTTTCTACCAATCAAATAATATTTATTAAAATCACACAAAGCCCAACAATTCTAAAACACAAATAGATTCAAAAATTTAAATCATATCTTTACAAAATTATGCCTTTATAATACCATTTTTCGAAAACGTAATTTCTAATCTTTCAAAATCTATATTGTTTTTTTCCAGATAGTTTTAAAATTATAATTCCCTCGGTTGCAAGGCCTAAAACTCAAATGAATATTTTCAATAAAGGAATATCCTTAAATTTTACGAAATAACGAATGGTTATACTTCATAATTATATTTTAGAATGGATATGACATATTAATATGGATTTCCCGTTTCAAGAACAAGAAAAGGCCTTTGACTGGAATTACCAAACGAAATCAAAAACTAGAAATCGCGACTATCTCGGTTGTAACAAGATTCTTGTCCAGTCTCCAAACTAGAATCAACGGAATCCACCATATGTCGTACTCATGCTCTTGACGACAGGATTGCCAACGTACTGTGGTGTAATACAGAATTGGCTATAAATCTGAACTCATCATATTTTAACTCTTAGTCATTTAAAGTCCATTTTATACAATAAGGCCTAGACTAATTCATCATCAAAATTAATTAAAGTCAAGTAAAAAACACGAAGAAAATAGAAAAGAAAATCGAATTACGTTCTCTCACGAGTCCTAATTTTAATTAATTCCTTTGATCGTCTAAACTATGCTCTGATACCAAATGTAACACCCCACACTTTTCGGAGCCCAAGTTTCGATAAAAATCGAAACTCAAACACATCCAAGCATGGAGACCTGCAAATAAAAGAGCTTGAGTATAACCAGAGTATAATAAACAACTCATAGCGAAACTAAATAGGATAGACTAGTATTAACTCAAGCAACTACCATTTTGAAAGTAAGTGACTTTGCCAATACCGAGCATGAGAGAGAACGAGAACCGAATGCCAAACCTAAACACCTGTGAGAACCCGATCTTCTCTAGAAACCTAGGAGGTTGTAATGAGGAGGGGGTCAAAACAACAAGTTCTAGTAAACGAGAAAAGTAAAACACAGATTACAATACACATATGCATCCGTTTGGCACAACCCAAGATATATGCATACCAAGGCTAGTAATTCCAACATATCCTCGTAAACATTTACGCACGACTTTAAATACCGTTCCCAAGTTAATATTCCCATGGATATTGATATCGAGATAGAACATTTACGCACATATTTGTGAATTCTTTAAACTAATTATTAAACCAAGAAGTGAACTCCCAACTACAGAGTTTATTTATTCATAAGTGTATACATAGCCACTTAACGCCTTACTATCAAATGATAGATAAGGATGATTCCTCCGATCGCTTAAGACCCTAGGCGGATCTATTAGTCATCTAATACTTCTCGATGATTTACTCAACATTATTATAAACTAGAGGACACTAGCTACAGGGCTATACTAGTTAAGGCTTCCATCATTCACGCATATAAACCCATGCCTTGCATAAGGTGAGAGATGGTAGCTCATCGCTTAAGACCAATAGTTCCTATTAGTGGAATCTCGTTGTACCATCTAGCTGACTTTATTGAATAATCTCCTTAGACGCTTAACACTTCTCGTAGGGTAGGTAACCCTACGGAATTACCATACCATACATTTTTAAATTCGAGTTTAGGTTGGATTCACACACCATTTAAGACCCCTGACTGTTTGTCCTATTCCCAGTTGGACTCCTCGACCCAAAGACACTTAAGACCCAAGGAAGCGGACTATTCGCGAAGATTATCAAGCTCATACCCAATTAGCCTTTACACTTATATTTATGGGAGGTGGGCAACACAATCACTTAGTATCTTTTTATAGGTGGATCTAACCATTTAAGACCTTAATTCTAAAGTAGGCCACATTATTGAGTTATTCTCGTTTAGTTCATCTTTACGGAAATACCATACATAAACGATTAATTTTCATCACGGGGTCTTACGGTTAATGATATTTCACATCAATAACCTACCAAGTCCAATTCTAAATTTTAATTATATGTTCTAGATTAAATTGCATAAACGAGGAAAGTTATATCATTTTTAGCCTAGGATATTTATTCAATTATCTTCCTTATTGGACTTGGTATTTAAACGACAATCAATACCCATTAATCCTCTTTTTATTTCATTCGTTTATGTTTAATAAGTTTATTGTCATTTATGACCATAACAGTCATATTTTTCTAAGACAACCATTAATCTTTAAATACCATTTACTTCCACTGATTATAATTAAATTCATTTATGAGCATAATGGTCATAATAATCCTATGACATTAATTAACATTGAAACATCCTTATTTTATCAGTCTTATGATATCTATTTGTTTTACCCAATAGACATTTCTAATTTACTTATTTATTGTTTGTTTGTTGTACATATGTATTTATATATATTTGTGCACCAGACCCCTCACATTAAGCCGACTGCTTGTGGACGCTAGATTTGTTGGGCGGTTCTAGGCAGACTTCTACCACAAGTTGAGATTAATCTCGTGTGTTAGTGCGGTTATTATTTGATTCCCTAATTGGGGTTTACAACATTAACCCTAGCCAATTTAGAATTGTAACCATTAGGCTTAACTGCCTAATCAAATTTGCTTTCCCAAATCAATGTCGGTTACAATAGCTATTTATTTATTTATGGCCCTATTTATAGCAATCAATTACACTAATTGCTACAGCGATCACCACAAATATGTTCATTTAATATGGATTACCTTTACATGTATAATTCCATATAATGATTTTCGTTCAAACATTCTGTAACGACCCGCTATTTTGACCGTTCTAAATCAACAGAACATGTCAAACTTGATCTGTTCAAATTGACATATTGTTATTAGCTTTTATGTTAAATAGAATTAATTGTAGAATCACAAATCATAGATACAGACACAAGCACAGAGCAGTATAATATCTCACAACGGAAAATAAATAATACAATAGAAGTTCATGAAGCTACTAAATAAAAAAATTCAACAGAGTTTACATAAACAATATAGCAGAAGTCTAATACAAAAATCACTAGTACATAAACAAATGATAATTATCTGAAATGAAAACGAGAGGAATAACTGGATGATTGGAACAACTGATCAATAAGTGTATACAAGATGAACGAAACCCAATAAAAGCTCCAAGCTCCAAGATTGAATCTCGAAAGCTGTAATATTTGATCAAACTCGAGTAATAATGCAAACAAAACAACTCAGATTAGGACTAACATTCTCATGGAAGTAAATCAGCTCAAATGAAATGTTCAATGAAATGCATCGGTAACTTAAAGGAGGTTTGGGATCACCATCCTCTAAGAATTCGTTAAGCTATATACATATAATATAATACGCTATAATAGTGACTATGGTTAAATATACTATTGAAAATAGCATAAGTGGGGTTACCATTATTACCCTTACACCATTTATAATACCGTAGTCTATACATATACCGCAAAGTCTACGATAAACTAATGACTATCGGAGGGAACTCCACGGGTACGATACAAATCAAAATCGTTGCGGGATCGATTAGGATAAATATAACAAGACATCGAGGCAATACCTATCAGTAGGATTCTACTGGATTGTGGACCCAGGTTGGTAGTAACGCATAGCCGCGACTACCGCCCACCTCAGACAATACTCCCAAATTCAAAGGCGCTTAAATCAGTCACAAAGTAATATATATGGTATCGAAGAAGCAAGCTTGCTAAGAGTAGCTAACTCACATTGGCCTAGGTATGGCTCTTGTTCTAGCCATTTCAATTATGACCCGAAGGTCAAGGCTATTCATCATCGTTCTCTTTCTTTAAATCCAGTAATCGCCTCCATATTATCCTACTTAATTCTATATTCTCCACCAAATACACAGTTGTTAAATTTGTTTTCGGTATTGGCATAAAGTATGACAATAGCTGATCCTGGTCTCTTTAACGACCAAACCTTTGCATTTTTCTCACCATGATCATTTTATAATTAATTTAAAAATCATTTATATAGGATCTGAGATTCAATTTGATATCAAAATTAAATATCTAACATCAATTATATTTAATTTTGAAATACTTCTTTAACTAAATCGAATAAGAAGATCACATCTTAAAGGTCTCAAATTATAGTATAAAACAATACCAAAATATTTAACTTCAATTCTATTTTAGTTCGATATAATTTCTTCAAAGTTAAGTTCAAACAATTCATATAATCCAATTCCACGTTTATAAGAATTCCTTTTAAATTGATTCATAAAATCCAACATCTGGGTTCAAAATTCAGTTTCAACAAATCAAATCAAATCTTATATTCCAATTCAAACAATTCTTATCATATTATAAATTCAAGTTGTATAGTTCAAAATCACTACTTATAGATTCAAATCATTTAAAATCATTCTTATAAATTCAGTTTATAAAATTTCTAAATTCATATCAAAACGATTTAGAAAATCAAGTCCATACATAAGCAATTTGGTCCATTTGGCACAGGTCTCTATTAAGTTTCAAAATTATGCACACATCCAATCCTAAACTTATTATAAATTAGGTCCCTGTTTTTTGAAAATTCATAAAAAATAATAAAAAATCATGTAAGTTAGTATTTAATTAAAACATGTAAACATAACAAATTTAGATCAAAAAATCATCAAACAACACATCCAAAATAAAAAAGAACAGAAAACAACAGAAATGCAGTTAATTGCATCAAAGGATGCATATATTTGAAATTCTTGCATTCATCTGTGCAACTATTTCAGTTACGCATCTTTGTTGACATTTTTATATACGTGCATGCAAGTAACACAAAATTCTTGCATATAAGTATGCTATAATTCATAGGCATGAAAAGCAGTTCATATTTATTTGCATACATGCACGCAAGTATGTAGAATACTTGCACACATGCATGCAACAATCTACATACATGTATGCAAGAAAAAAAGAATACTTGCATGCATGTATGCAAGAATTCATGCAGATTTTCAGTGTAAGCCGTTTCAGGAATTCTTGAATACATGTGTGCAACTATTGTGCATATTTGCATACATGTATGCAAGTTTTCTTTTCCGTGATCTTCTGGGAACGTTTGTAGATTTTAGATTTTTTTTTAACTTAGCAGCGCCATTTTTAAACAAAACACGTAACTCAAAAAATAAGGACCCACTTCGAAATGAAACTTGGGGAGGGAGGCTGTTTGTATTTTGAAACCTTTTGACGACCTGACGCCTATTTTCACTAAGCAATTTGTATATTAGAATTTACATTTAGTCACTTTGTAATTGAATTCATTTTCATATCAACTGCAAATTCAAATTCATTTCCTTCGGTTTAGAAATTCGAATTGAAAATCAAATTTTCACAATCTAAGTTCATTTCTTATAAAAGAACATATAAATTCTAATTCATATCTTAATATAAGTTCATATATTTAAATCAAATATCATTATTTAAATTTAAATCTTAAACCAACAAATTTAAATAGCGAGATATCAACTTATCTATCTCTAGGTTTATTATCAAATTTTATAAAGTATATTAAAATTAATTTTGATAGGTAGATAAGTATAAGTTTATAAATTAGAAAATAGTTTTTTTGGCAAAGCCGATAGGGTTGGGTGAGCCCCTACCACTTTATAGATAGCCCGAGAAAGAATACATAGAAACAACGCAGGGAAAACAAAGAAAAAGAAACACAAATCAACATGGATATCAACCACTAGAAAAACAAACAAAAAAACAAAAACAAACAACCACAATTTCAGGCAAGAGAAGCATCAGGTTCAACTCCAAATAGCCGAGTCAAAAACTTGAGACATCATCTGTATACCTGTAACAGCCTGCCATTTTAACCGCCCCAAGTCGAAGATTAAATCAACCTAAAGCGTTCAAAATGATGGACTATTATTGGCTTACATGGTTTAAAATGGAATTTAACACAATCACGATGCACAATAATTGCAGCGGAAACAAATTTTATATAGATACCAGAGTTTATATAATTTTATACAGCGAAATACATAAACTTTTTGTAAATAAAGCTTTACATTTTTCTTTGTGTCTATGCATGGGTGCATCCTCTCGTGCCATTCTTCTTTAAAGCTGAAATCTTTGCATCTGCAACACTAGGGGCCCGTCCTGAGCGTTCCATGCAAAAACACAAAACACTCGGCTCAGGATTAAACTTATTTCAAGTTAGTCACTTCGAATAACATCTGACTATAATTAACTTAATCCCAACTAATATTAAATGGTTTGAGCATAGACTAAATGAACTGTCAAATATACCAAAATGGATCAAGTAATTGCACGCACTAATAACAACACGTGCGGCAACCAAGGCGTTGTATGGCTCCAGATGCAGTATTATATAATAAATGCGACAGGAACTAGGTGTAGGAATAGCGACAAGTATGCAACTACTAATTCTCAAATATGTGTAAATACACGTGAATAGTGTAATGGTAATTCCATTCCATACATGTATTACATTATAGCATTAAACCTCCATAGGAGGTAGTGATAATAAGGTAAAGACACATAAGCAACAAACCATAATATAAAGTGACATAATAAAGTCCATGCATGTGGTAAAGAAATGGTGCGGTAAGGTTTGGCAACAACATACGAAGATAACCAAAATCAAGTCTTTTAAATATGAAATGAAGATTGGGGATGTCACGTGCAGGCGATGTCCACCATTCAGATTTAAAAATCAAATTAATAACAAACCAACAACATTTCATAAGTTGAAACAATACAGATTGTGGAAGGCGTATACTTATTGACATAATCCAGAAAATCTTTGCTAATCTCAAAAGCAGTCACGCCTGGTAGCAACATTAAGTAATACGAGTGGATGCTATACCCAAGTCTCAGGGTTCAAACACTAGAACAGGGTCAGTACGTATAAGGCCAAAAAAGGGATAACAGGGAAAATTGCACACAAAAGTAGTCCTGATCCAAACATGAGCTAATGGCCTACGCAACCAATAATTTTAAATACAATACCTTTCCACTTTACATAAACTGCATAGTATGTGCGGATGAAAAAGGGGTTCCGGCTTTTATTGCTGATCAGGTGAATACTCAAACAAACATTAATGATGTTAATTCCTAAAATGGCACAAAAGTATCTACATTTCAAAGCAGCATGCATTGACACTGCCACAATTACCAAGGCAAAATCAAAGTAAATTGGCAAGTATTATTTGATATACAAAAATATAAACTACATAGACAAGCTGTATAGTACAAATTGTCTATTAAGATGTCTAAATGTGGTACTTAATTTACTTAATATATAAATTTTTGTACTGGTAGAGAAAAATTGGATAGTATCATTTACTGCACCACTAAAACACATAAATAGTTGTACACCCTCTGAAATTAATCCCCATTGTTAATAGTAAAGATTACAATTCCAGTAAGTTAAAAGCAAAATTTTTTTGGAGCCAAGCCTTGTTCATAAACTTACTTTATTCATTAAATTCCTTCAAAACGAAAGTTTGGACTACTAAGAGTTTAGCCCACAAGTCAGCGCATCAAGTAGTTATACTTCATTTGTGTGAAGATTTAAAGAAAGTAGTTCACTTATAGGAAAATAACATGTGAGTAACAACAATATGGACTATGGGTAAGTAAAAACTGAGAAATTGTTAAATGAAATAGTGGAGGAATATATTTTGTTTAGTGCACCATTATTGCAAAACCATTAAATGAATGCTTACGCATTAAAATTTCAATTCAGGGGCTTAGCTTTCAATAGAAAGCAAAATAGATAAGACTTGAACTTGCATGAAATATATTTGTAGGACCCTAAAAGAAGTAGAAGCATGCACTATTGTGGTGCTCAAGAGAGAGCTCCGCTTAAAGTAAGAGTGCTCATACTTGCGTGTGAAGCTTCTATCAAAATTAACGAGACCAACAATAGATGAATTTATCCACAAATATAAATACCGGACTTAAGAGAGGAAATGAGGACCACTCTTTGAAACAAATCTTCATGTGTTCACATATGATGACTCGGTTGTATTTTTATTAAACATACGTACTAGCTAGTAGTAAGCCAACAAGTGAACCAAAAATGTTCGTATTTAAATAAAACATGGTCAAATGCATGCAAGAGCACTTTAGTTGATAGAATCAGGCATACTAGGATTAAAACCTAGCATGGGTACTCATGTTAAAGTGACAGCATGAAAAATCTCAATTTGCAAGGCACAAAATCACAAATTCAAGTGTGTAGCAAAGCATAGATGTATGACTAGACTAAAATCAAAGTAGTGAGCCAAGATAATCGACATGCACCAAATAAAAACCCATAATTATTAAACTTAGTGAGTGAAAAGTGATAAAATGTGAATCGAGTTTAATCGTGAGATTACTCACCTCGCCTCGTCGACGAAGGGCAAGCAACGACAACGGTCCGTCTTCAAGGAATGAAAGGCAGCAGCTCCCGCCACTGCAGTCAATTGAAGCCTTCCCATGGGGAGCAGACCATCGCCACAACAATAGATGACTGTCGCTGTGCCGATAAGTCCCGAATGCTTCGGCTATGGCCTGCCAGGGAGGAGAAACAGTTTTAGGGTTTAGCAAACAGAAGGTGGTGGCATAGTCCTCGAGACGAGGTGGTTTGGTGCTTCCGGCGACTCCGACTAAGAGGGAGCTTCGGCCACCGAAGTACGACAATGACTTAGACAACCATTCGAAGGAGATGAAGTTATGGTAGTTAACGTCAGGCTTGGCTGCTAGTTCGGGAGGTTGATGAGTGACACCAGTGGTGGTGACGATGTAGCAGCGACGGTGAACAATCAGCTGGTGGCTATTGGGAGAAGCATTGCTTTGTCTTGGGGGAAGACTTAATTTGGGGAAGAACTCACGGCTGTTCACCAAGTAGAAGGGGTAGAAATTTTTTCCTGTGTCCTAAACAGATAAGGGTTCTCTAATTTAAAGATTCACACGAAGGATCTAGAAAACACACATGGTACCCAATTCATTTGGTAAAGGACAAGTGGCAAATAAGGATTTTAAATATATATTATTTGAATTCTCTAGATGTACCCACTATCATACTATACAAACAATGTTAATGTATTTATACAATTCCAAATTAATTTCTTTATAAGCCATTATACTATACCAATTTTTATTTAAATTAAATACCCAAGTTAAATAAAAAACAAAATTTATAATTTCTCAACTATATATTTAAATTAGTTTAAAATATTAATATCGTAAAAATCTAACAAAATAAATTTAAATTCACACTTAGAGAATGATTCAGAATAGAATTAAAAATAACTAAATTTCAAAATTATAATCAAATATCAAATACATTTTTTTCCAAGACTAAGTTAAATTACAAGATTATATTTTTTTAAGTTGAATTCTACAAATAATTTTAAATTACTTATAAGCATCGCTTATCAGCCAAACTTTAACAATCATTCACAATTCTTTCAGCACTGACCCGTGTGCGAAGCATGGGTTTCAAGCTAGTGTTTGTTAATAACGTTAACTTTGGCAAAATGTTGGCACTGAGGTTACAAAAGCATTTTCACTTTAAAAGTAAATATTTCATTCAAAAATGAATCGACGTCCAAATCCCAAATATTTGATTTTAATGATTAAACCTTAATTTAATTTATTTTTAAACGCCAAAATTATTTAGGCTATTACAACCTGCTTCCAAAAATTCAGGTTGTTACAGACTCCCCCTTAAAGAAATTGTGTCCTCACAATTTACACTGGTCAAAATACAACATTACGGAATACCAACGTTGCATCTTAACTTTTCCCAACTTATTTAGATTGTAACATAAGAAAATCTCAAGCGTGATTACCCAACTTTTGTAAAAATTTCAATTCTTATCCCAAGTAAAATACATATGTTAGGATTCCCCCTCCATGTTTTTAATATATAGGTATCGTATATAAATTATTGCGATTCCATTAATAAGAATTTTAGAAAATACGATAAAATTAGAAGGATATCATATATAAACCAGTATGATATTCACCACTATTACCGTATATAAAATGATATGATATTCATTTTAAATATCATATATCATTTAGTAACCAATCAAGTTAGAATTTCATATATAAGTCAATATATCCTTCAAAATATTTATCATATGTGAAAACCATATGATAAAAATAAATAAGGGTGGGGAATCATTTACAAATACTTATAACCAAAAGCCAACCTAGTTGGAGTGTCATATATGAACCAAGATGATACTCAAAATAAATCATGTTAAGACATTGCATATAAATCAATGCGATGCTCTTATAAATCATTATGATAAAATTAAACTCAAAACAGAGTATCACATGTAAATCAATGCAATGCTTATAACAAATACCATATATAATTCAATATGATAAGTTAAGTCAAAATAGAGTATTGCATATAAATCAACGCGAAGCTCTTAACAAATCATATATAAACTAATAGGATACTCTGAATAATTAAGTCAAAGTATCAAAACAAAATAAAATCCTTATGACGTTTATCATATATAAAAAAACAATATCATAAAATAACCCAAAACAAAGTACCATATATAAATCAATACGATACTCGTAACAAATACGCATACAAATCAATAAGACACTTATAATAAATATTTTATGATAATTAATCAAGTCAATAAAATCTTCATGGCATATATCACATATAAAACAGTATGATAAAATAAATCAAATCAGAGCACCATATATAAATCGATAGGACACTCATAACAATTATCATATTTAAATAAATATGATAATAAATCAAATCAGAGTATAATATGTAAATCAATACGATACTCACAACAACTATCATATATAAATCAATATGATAATAAATCAAATCAGAGTATCATATATAAATCAATACGATACTCATAACAATTATCATATATAAATCAATATGATAATAAATCAAATCAGTTATAGTAAAGTAATGAAATATTAGGGGATTATGGGATAAATATAACCTGACTCACAACATACCAAATAAACAGACGCTAGTATTGTAAAATCACAGTGGTAGAGCTCGAGCGTGCATCGAGACATCAACACCGTAATTTACTCATAGCGTCATAGCACACCTGGCGATCAACCCATGATAACCAAGATGGTCTAAGGTGAAGGCCGTAAGTTACCCGTTCATGAAACTACACGTGGAACCCCCACGCCTCCATCTAATGCAGTTAGTGACCCATCGATCGGGAACCCCGATCAAAATAAAAATGCCCAATGTAGCAGACTATTGACCTTTGGTGGTTGATGGGAGAATGAAAACCACCGATTCAGGTAGCGAACCTGAATCAGGTCGGCTAAGATGGAGTTTTGGCCCATTGGTACAATAGAGTCCAATTTATCGCAACCCAAAATCAAAAGTATTATTGAAATGTTATTTTATAATAAATATGCCACGAAGTTCAAAGTGTTTATAACGTCAAAACGCTTTATAAACTTAAAACAAAATAGTGATCACAACCCGGATTAAACAAAGCTGATATTCAACTTTAACATATATAAAAACAATTTTATAAAATAAATCAAGTCAGAGTATAAATCAATATAATACTCATAATAAATATCATATATAAAAAAATATGACAAAATGAATCCAGTCACACTAGTGGTGATATAGAACAAAAAGTGTCATCAGATGACATAAAAGTATGTCGACTTAGAGAAAACACTTCAATTCAATAATTGAAGCAACTTTCAAACAGTAATTATTCAAATATAACACATGCTCTTGTATAACTTTATGATACCAGTATGTTTCATAACTGAGAATACAAAAACCACCGAATATTCCATATGAGAAGTCAAGAGAGTAATCAGAAAAGTATCACCAAACGTCCCATTGTGCTTGGTATTACTAATCCATTTACTCAAAATCCTCATCATATAGAATTTCACATAAATCTCAATGAAAATTATGTTCAATTTAAACTATATATCTATCAAAGAAAAGTAACTAATTTACTCTTGGTTGTTCTTATCTTTCACTGGTATTTTTACTTATTTCAAATACCGATCCGAGTCAATTCCAAAACTGATTTAGTTCTTGTTTTAACTACCCTTTATTAAATTGAACATCATTCAAATTCCGCCTTGTCATATTTCTAAGTTTTTTTCTCCATAAAAAGGCGCTCTCTCCTGAATGATCATAGTACCAATTCCGCTCATTCTAGGGTATTTCCACCCTATCCCTAATGAGTTTTTAAACCCAATAAGACAAGTTTTAGAAAAACCATAGCTCTGATACCAAATGTAACAACCTGCCATTTTTACCACCCTAAGTCGGTGATTAAACCAACTCGAAGCATTCAAAGCGACGAACTGTTATTGGCTTAAAGGGGTTTAAATAGAATTTAACAGAGAATCTCGGGGCACAATAATTGCAACAGAAACAAATTTTATATAAATACCAGAGTTTATACAATCTTATACAGTGAACTACATATTTTTTTGTAAATAAAGCTTTATAGTTTTCTCCATGCTTGTGCGTGGGTGCGTCCTCTCGTGTCATTCTTCTTTAAAGTTGAAATCTTTGCATTTGCAACACACGGGGCCTAACCCGAGCGCTCCATGCAAAAATACAAAACATTCGGGTCATGATTAAACTTATTTCAAGTTAGTCACTTCGATTAACTTATGAATACAATTAATTTAATCCCAACAAATATTAAATGGTTCGAGCATAGACTAAATGAACTGCCGAAATATACCACAATGGATCAAGTAATTGCATGCACAAATAACAGCACGTGCGGCAGCCAAGGCATTGTATGGCTCCAGATGCAACCATATATAATAAATGTGATGGGAACTAGGTGTAGCAATAGCGACAAGTATGCAACTACTAAGTCTCAAATATGTACGTGAATAGCCAAAAATTAGTGTATTCCCAGTTTTAAAAAAATGAACATAGTGTAATCGTACTTCCAGTCCATACATGTATTATATTATATTATTAAAACTCCATAGGAGGTAGTGATAATAATGTGAAGACACATAAGAAGCAAACCATAATATAAAATGACATAATCAAGTCCATGCATGTAGTAAAGAAATGGTGCGGTAAGGTTTGGCAGCAACATATGAAAATAACCAAAATCAAATCATTTAAATATGAAATGAAGATTGGGGATGTCATGAGTAGGTGATTTCCACCTTACATATTTAAAAATCAAATTAATAACAAACCAACAACATGTCATAAGTTGAAACAATACGGATTGCGGAAGGCGTATGCTTACTGACATAATGCAGAAAATCTTTGCTAATCTCAAAAGCAGTCACGCCTGGTAGCAGCATTAAGTAATACGAGTGCATGCGATACCCAAGTCTCAGGGTTCAAACACTAGAACAAGGTCAGTACGTATAAGGCCAAAAAGGGGATAATGGGGGAAAATGCACACAAAAGTAGTCTTGATCCAAACGTGAGCTAATGGCCTATGCAACCAATAATTCTAAATACAATACCTTTCCACTTTACATAAACCGCATAGTATGTGCAGAAGAAAAAGGGTTTCCGGCTTTTATTGCTGATCAGGTGAATACTCAAACAAACATTGATGATATTAATTCCTAAAATGGCACAAAAGTATCTACATTTCGAAGCAGCATGCATTGACACTGCCACAAATACCAAGGAAAAATCAAAGTAAATTGGCAAGTATTATTTGATATACAAAAATATAAACTGCATAGATAAGCTATGTATTACAAATGTTTGTTAAGATGTCTAAATGTGGTACTTAATTTACTTAATATAGAAATTTTTGTACTGGTAGAACAAAATTGAACAGTATCATTTACTATACTACTGAACATATAAATAGTTGTACACCCTCTGAAATTAGTCTCCATTATTAGCAGCAAAGATTACAATACCAGTAACTTAAAAGCAAAAAAGGTTTGAAGCCAAGCCTTGTTTAAAAACTTGCTTTATTCATTAAATTCCCTCAAAATGAAAGTTTGGACTACTAAAAGTTTAACCTACAAGTCATCTAATCAAGTAATTATACCTCACTTAAGTGAAGATTTAAAGAAAGCAGTTCACTTATAGGAATATAACATGTGAGTAACAACAACATGGACTATGGGTAAGTAAAAACTGAGAAACTGTTAAATGAAATAGTGGAGGAATATATTTTGTTTAGTGCACCATTATTGCAAAACTACTCAATAAATGCTTACGCATTAAAATTTCAATTCAGGGGCTTAGCTGTCAATAGAAAGCATAATAGATAAGACTTGAACATACATGGAATATATTTGCAGGAGTCCAAAAAGAAGTAGAAGCATGCACTAGTGTGGTGCTCAAGAGAGATCTCCGCTTAAAGTAAGAGCATCTCCAACAGTGGAGGAAATTCATGTTAAGGGGTGTAATTTCGCTTATTTTTGCACCCAACAGTTGTTACGGGGTGTAATATGAAGGGAAATGTTACGGGCTTAATTCAGAGTCCTGAATGGGGCGCGCGAGCCGATTTTATCGGCTCGTGATGTAGCGAGCCGATTTTATCGGCTCGCGACTTCAGGAGCCGATAAAATCGGCTCATGGCTATTTTTTTCCCAACTATTTTTACCATATTTTACCATATACAAAACCAAACCCATTAATTTTTTTATAAAATAAACTTCGAAACGTAATAATAATAGATGATTACTAAGAGAAAAACCATTTTTTTTACGTTTTACCCTAGTTTGTCATATACAAAAACATAACCGATATTTATTTCGTACCATAAACTTAGAAACATAATAATATATGATTAATAACTCTTACGAATACAAGAGAACGAGTTGGTACAATAGAAAATGACAACATCTTTACTGCATACATGATTGATAAGTTCGGACAAACATAAAATAAAACACAAATTCAGATAATGGTCGTCCACTAACCCGAAGGAGTTATAAAGGAGTTTAAAACTAGGGTCGTCCACTAGCCCGTGATATTTACACGTATATAAAAAGGAGTTCAAAAGGAGTTTAAAAGGAGGGTCGTCCACTTATCCTCATAATGTAAACATTTAAGCACCCGAAGGAGTTAAAAAGGAGTTATAAAGGAGTTTAAAACTAGGGTCGTCCACTAACCCGTGTTATTTAAACGTATATACAAAGGAGTTAAAAAGGATTTTATAAGGAGGGTCGTCCACTTACCCTCATTATTTAAACATGTAAACATTTAAGTACCAGATTTGGCGCTTGGCAAAGTACCAAAACTTGGCAAGGTAACGGTTTGCAATAAAACAAGCATACATTACACAGAACATATGAAAGGAGCAAACATTACACAGAACATAGGACACACGCAAACAGTACACAGAACATATGAAACGGCACATATCGCAGAACACATAGAAAAATAACATACAGTCCAAAACATCGAGACATACACATACATACATCGAGCTATACATATATACACCGCGACATACAGAAATATAAATCATGATAAATCTGCGGCATCATCATCATCACCATCCAAAGACATGTCGTCTCCGCTATCAGACGGGTCATAATACGGAATATCGTCATCACTACCTCCAACCACGTCATCCCCTCCATCAACGTCATCCCCTCCAACAACGTCGCCTCCTCCAGCAACGTCGCCCCCTCCAACAACGTCGCCCCCTCCAACTCCTCCTCCTACTCCTGGACCTCCTACTCCCGAACCACCTGCTCTAGAACCACCTCCTCCTGAACCACCTGCTCCTGAGCCACCAGTACACGACCCTACAATGGTACCTGATCCTGTTGTCCCCCCACCCTCTGCTGCAGCTAATCTGGCCTGTAAGTCATATATCTGCTCCTGCAATCCCTGCACAATTGCCTAGTGCTCCTGATACCTGGACTGAGTCCGTAGCAGTGTCATATGCTGAATAGCCGCGATATGTATCCTATGCTGGTCCAACCTGGGTGCATACTGCATATATAGAACATATAAAATCAGTTTCTACAGCATATAACATACAACGTAAATTCACAAGTACAAATGTTACCTCATGTGACGGATATAATCCAGCAGTAGGGACACCATACACCATGTCTGCAGGTGGGTAAACAATAGGCAGGGCTATCTGTGCCCCGCTAAGATCATATGTCTGAAATGTATCGGCGAGAGCAAAATCCTGCGGAGGGTCGGATATCTGTGAAGGGGTCGGGTCGAAAGTAAACGGCGGAGGGTGAACTCTACCACTCACCAATCGGGGTCTAATGTGATCGGAGTTCACACCCCGCATATAATCCGGCAGCAAGTACCGTCTAGGAGCTACCCGAACCCAATAAGGACCAAACTCTGCGTCTGGTAAGTGAAAGTCAGTCGTATCAACCTATCCTGCCTGTCTCAATCCAGCCACATACTGTCTCCCTATAACACGCTGCGGCCCGAACATATCAAGTGGAAAAGGTGGATCTACGGGTACGCGCAGCTCACCGGTACTCTGGTAATAGCATCGGTCTCCCAAGTACCAAACAGAAAGGTGGGCCGGTGGGAAGAAGAGGACACGTCGAGTAGATAAGCTGCATGCAATGGCTAATGGATGGGCATCAGGTACTGGGCCACTGGCTGCAAGTAACATCCAATAAGAAGCCCAAGGTGCTCGTAATATGTTCCCCCTCTCCCTCATATCCAACTGGGTACGAGCCTCCATCAAGTCGTGTCTCACACCAGAAGGAGAACGCTGAACTACGTGAATACTCTCCCATCTACGCATCCGTGGGAAAAAGGTCTCAGCAGCATGACTGGTGGTGTGTTGTATGTGTGGGTGCATGTTGGCCGTGTACTCGTAGTACCAGCACGGCAACATGTACCAAAAACCATACATCTGCTGAACCTCTCTAAAAACATAGAGTCAAGAGCGGTGTATAGATAACCCAGAATGGCAGAGCCCCAATCAAACATATGCAGCTGATCTAAATCGACTAGTGCTGCTAGGTAGCCAAGCCTAATCGAACTCTGTTGGTTCGTAAAGAACGTCGAACCAAGGAGGTATAAAATGGTAGCCCTGTACACTATGTCGTGGAAATCTATCACATCTACATGCACTGTAATATACTCAAGTAAATATGTGCAGGGAACGACACCATTAGCTATACGAGCTGCATCCAAACCTGGCAAATACTGTATATAGGACTCGGGTGACTCAAACTGGGAATCAAATGGAGGTATGACTCTATCTGGAAGGCCTATCTCAATCCCCGAAAGCATGTAAAAATCGGCTGGGGTGATACCTAGCTCAAAATCCGGGAAGTGAAAGGTGTGTGTCGTAGGCCACCATCTCTCTGATAAGGCTTCGACCAAAGGTCGATCGAAGGACCGAGGAGGTATAATACGTAAAAAACGTCCGAATGGACTGCCAAATAGCCTCTCTCGAATATCTAGAGGTAATATGACTAAGGCTGATGATACAAACTTTGCCCAACTCCCGCGAACGAAGATGTACCGAGTCTATTAAAATAATACCAGTTAAATGACTATTTAACAGTTAAATGAGTATTAAAGTTCGCACTACTAACGTATAACAAACTACTACATGGTAAATGCACTAATAAAGTTTTAACAGTTAAATGACTATTTAACAGCTAAATGACTATTTAACTAGTACATGCAATAATTTATACTATTTAAATGACTATTGATGTTCAACCTACTAAACCATATAACGTACATGCACTAAACTATAACGTAAAACGACCAGATCATACTTTTTAATAGTTAACTAACTGCGAATATTATAAAAAGTAAAACTAATACCTGAACGGCGGCCAGCGCGGCAACTGATCGATGGGTGAATCCCTGTGGCATCTCGTGGAGGATACATAAGTCCTCAATCGTCGTCCCCGCTGGTGGAGGAAGGTGTACTGGACCAGACATGTCGTCTGGCATAACTCTAACTGTGCGTCTCCCGCTCTTCGTCACGCGTGGCGGCATCCCGACGTTGGAACGATTAAAAAAGAAATTAAAAAGGAGGAAATTAAAATTAAACTAATATAACAAACCCCACCCCCCCCCCTCCCGAGCCATATACAGGCTCGGGACAGGCGCGAGCCGATTTTATCGGCTCGCGAGCTCGCGAGCCGATAAAATTGGCTCGCGCCCGTTGGGAGATATCAAAGATATCTCCCGTAATGTTACGGGCCGTAACGTTACGGCCCGTAACACTGTTGGAGATGCTCTAAGAGTGCTCATACTTGTGCATGAAGCTTTTATCAAAATTAAAGAGACCAACAATAGACGCACTTATCCACAAATATAAATACCTGAATCAGGAGAGGAAATGAGGACCACTCTTAGAAACAACTCTTCCTATGTTCACGTATGATGACTCGGATGTATTTTTATTAAACATATGTAGTAGCTAGTAGCAAGCCAATAGGTGAACAAAAAATGTTCGTATTTAAATGAAACACGGTCAAATGCATGCAAGAGATAAAAAATCTCAATTTGCAAGGCACAAAATCACAAATTCAAGTGTGTAGCAAAGCATAGATGTATGACCGTAATAAAATCAATGTAAAGAGCCAAGATAATCGACATGCAACAAATAACAACCCACAATCATTAAACTTAGTGAGTGCAAAGTGAGCAAACATGAATCGAGTTTAATTGTGAGATTACTCACCTCGCCTCGTCGACGAAGGGCAAGCAGCAGCAACGGTCCGTCCTCGAGGAAGGAAAGGCAACAGCTCCAGGCACTGCAGTCAATTGAAGCCTTCCCATGGGGAGCAGACCACCGCCACAACAACAAATGACTGTAGCGGTGCCAATAAGTGCCGAATGCGTCGGTTATGGCCTGCCAGGGAGGAGTTTAGCGAACAGAAGGCGGTGGCGCAGTCCTCGAGGCGAGGTGGTTTAGTGCTTTAGGTGACTCCGACTGAGAGGGAGCTTCAGCCACAAAAGTACGGCGACGGCTTAGACAACCATTCGAAGGAGATGAAGTTATGGCAGTCGACGTCAGGCTTGACAATTAGCTCGGGAGGTAAATGAGTGACACCAGTGGTGGCGATTGATGCAGCGACGACAGTGAACAATCAGCTGGTGGCCATTGGGAGAAGCATCGATTTATCTTTGGGGAAGACTTAATTTGTGGAAGAACTCACAACTGTTCACCAAATAGAAGGGGGAGAAAAATATTCCCGTGTCCTAAACAGATAAGGTTGCTCTAATTTGAAGGTTCACACGAAGGATCCGAAAAACACACGTGGTACAGACAAGTGGCAAACAAGGATTTTAAATATATATTTATATATACATACATATATATATATATATTATTTAATTCTCTAGATGTACCCACTATTATACTATACAACCAATGTTAATGTATTTATACAATTCCAAATTAATTTCTTTATAACCCATTCTACTATTCCAATTTTTATTTAAATTAAATACCCAAGTTAAATTAAAAACCAAATTTATAATTTCTCAAAATATATATTTAAATTAGTTTAAACTATTAATACCATAAAAATCTAACAAAAGAAATTTAAATTCACACTTACAAAATGATTCATAATAGAATTGAAAATAACTAAATTTCAAAATCATAATCAAACATCAAATACATTTTTTTCAAGGCTAAGTTAAATTACAAGATTCGTATTTTTTAAAGTTGAATTCTACAAATAATTTCAAATTACTTATAAGCATTGCTTATCAGCCAAACTTTGACCAACGTTCACACTGCTTTCAGCACTGATCCGTGTGCGAAGCATGGGTTTCAAACTAGTATTTGTTAATAACATTAACTTTGGCAAAATGTTGACATTGAGGTTACAAAAGCATTTTCATTTTAAAAGTAAATATTTCATTCAAAAATGGATCAATGTCCAAATCCCAAACATTTAATTTCAATGATTAAACCTTAATTTAATTTATTTTTAAATGCCAAAATTATTTGGACTATTACAACCCCTTCCAAAAATCTGGGTTGTTACAATACTATTCCTGATTTTTCCAAGGACATGCAGTTTCATCTGATTGTTGAGAAGCGCATTATCAGGCGAGAAAATTCATGCATTTCGTATTTTCCAGATGGTCAGTATGAATTTCTTCAGAACAAAACTTATTAGTTTGACTTGCAAATTTCCTTTCTTAATGTGTTGATGAATGCATATCCATTCGTCGGTACAGTTTTGAGCAATATGGTTTCTTCCAAATTTGACCATAACTTCCATCCAAACTTCCTTAACTTGATCACATTCGAAAAACAAATGGCCAACATCCTCGGGTTCAGCTCCGCAAAAGGTGCAATAGATAGCCAAGCTCATTCCTCTAGCAGCCAGTTTAACTCTTGTGAAGAGGGCATTGTGAATCACTTTCCAAAGAAATAAATTCTCTTTTGCCTCATTATGTCCCTTCCAAATAATACTCTCGGCAACATGGCATATTTTTAACATCCATCAGGGTTAAGTACATTAGTTTACTGGAGTATATCTCACCTTTCAAAGACCAATAGGATCTTATGTCGCCTGGGATCGTTGGCGGTACGGCATTTTCCGTCAGAACACAGCGCAACAAGGCGTTGCAATTCTCAGCAAGATGAATCTGTTATTGTAAATTAAACTACTGACAGTAGACCGATCGTGGATTCAAGACAGAATTTTCTCATGCAATGGTATGCCATTATTGAGTTATTATTTAAATCAAAATTTCCAAATCACTTTACTTCTAAAACATGACCAACGGTGTCCGTATACAATTTTCTACACTACGGTCAAGTGGTACAAATATTTTTCATTTCAATCCGCAATTTATAATTTTTCGGGTATATATCATTTTAACCCGTAATCCCAATTTCGTAAAAAATGTCCAGATCTATCATTTTAACCCATAACGATTTTCCCCTACGCTAGTATCCGTTCAGGTATGCATAATTTCAACCCATAGTGTAAAACTATGGATATTGGCAACATAAACAAATCGTTACATAACATCAATCATATCGCAAGTCATATATCATCAGTGTACCTAGATGTCACATAAATATATAATGTAACATATGAAAGGTGTATACATATCAAATAAAACAATTTCTACTAGAAATCCTATACATTCCACAATATTCCATTTATGTTGATTTAACATCCATGAAATAATGTAAGTTAGGGGTGAGATAAACTCACCTTTCGTGGCAAGAATGGAGACGATAAACAGATGAACACAAAATGAACTAACGATATTCAGGCATGACTCAGAATGGATTCAATCCCGGTAACCACTCAATATTTTATTTTTTTATAAGGAAGGTTAAGAAATTTCTCAATGGATCGGTACGACTATTGTGTTTTTGGGACGGCTTTCAAACCCAACACCAAACTCGACTCAAAAATAAACACAACAAAGTTTTACAAATATTATATATTTTTATATATAATATACACCAGTAACTACAATATATATTATTCATAGTTAAAACACACACACCACATTCATCAAAACCATATATATATATATATATTATAAATATTATGTAAACATATATAAAAACACTTCCATTGTAACCCCCCACACTTTTCTGTGCCCAAATTTTGACAAAAATCAAAACTCAAATGCATCCAAGCATGGAGCGTGTAAATATGGTACCTACAAACAAATAAGCATGAGCATAATCAAAGTACGATAAAAGAAAACTCATAGCGGAAACAGAATAGGATAACTAGTATTAACTCAAGTAACTACCATTTTTGTAGTAGGCCACTTTGCCAATACCGAGTATGAGAGAGAACGAGAACCGAAAGCCAAACTTAAACATCTGTGAGAACCTGACTTTCTCTAGGAAACCTGTGAGGTTGTAATGAGGAGGGGGGATGGGGTCAAAACAACAAGTTCCGGTGACTAAGAAATGTACAACACAGATTATGATATGCAAATGTATCCCGTTGGTTCAACCCAAGATGTATGGCTATCAAGGTTAGTGATTCTACCCTAACCTTGTAAATGTTTACACACGACTATACCACATTTCCCAAAGTGGGATTCTAAGATATAGCACCGAGATAGAACGTTTACGTATATATTTAGTAAGCCCCTTTTTTATAATTTAATTTAATTGATTATTGGACTAAGAAGTGGACCCCTAACTGTGGAGTCTTCACATACATATATACCTTTCCACCCACTTTCCCTTTATACTTTTCCGCCTCACTATTAATGATAGATAGGATGGATTCTCCCGATCACTTAAGACCCTAGGAGGACTCACTGGTTGGTGGACTTATTGGTGACTTAATACTTCTTGGTAACTCATTCCATTTTTTATAAACAACAAAGCACTAGCTATGGGCCTGTAACGACCCAAGAATTTTCGGTCCTGAAAATCGACATAAATACCTTCACCGTACCTCATGTCGACCTTCCAAACACAAAAAAACACTGGATAGTCATTGGAAAGAAATTAGAGGATGAGATAAGAAAGAAAGAAAAATTAGAATAGAAAAAGTAGAAGACCCAACACAACACAAAATCAGAGTCTCACATCGTAGCGGAGTAAAATATAATACCGAAATAATCTTTATTGAGAGCTTTTAAGAAATACTTACTATATCAGAGTACAACACACATCTGGACAATTATAATAATGTGACGGCCGGGAATTTCGCTCGATCCGAATAAGTCGTTAAACCGATCTAGACCGTTCGAAACCCCTGATCGTTTGAGAACAGGACAAATCAGAACGCAGAAGGAAGAACATTTCATTGTTATTACAACAATTCCATCAGAATACAAGAATATACAAAGTATGAATGAATAAAATACATTCGATAAATATCAGAGGTTACAATAAATTACATAGCAGCGGAAAATAATACAAAGCACAACTGAAGGTGATATACGGATACAGAGCTTTCCGGATATCATTCCAGCTGTAAACCAGGATCCTGTGAGTATAAATCTGCAAAACCAAAACTACTAGCTGCCCGTGCGGAAAATAGGGGCACCCAGAGTTTAGGTTAAAACGATAAACTCCAGGTCAGTCATGTGACTGGTGTGAGAACTAAAACAGTTATTTAAAGCTTTTACTTTAAAAGAGAGTAATTCAAGGGACCACGCCGTATAACACGGAACGGGTTTCCTCCCAAGAATACCAGTGCATAGAATAAACAGCGCAATGCTTTTTCGAAAAATGAAGCTATTATAAGACCCAGGTCCCATCACACAATGCAACGTAAGCCGGAGGATAGGGTTTTACCTTATAACAGCCAAACATGCTTGGTACGTTTAAAACAAATCATTTGATACTATAATAAGTGTATAGTGTCAAAACAATTTCAATCATAAATATAAATCATAGACGGCATGGGTACCATATATCATGTCGCCATACTAGTTCTACAACTAAAACCGCAATACATGTATTGGAAATTGGATTTCCTTCATGAGTCGAGGCAAGGGGAAAGCTCCTCTCCGCGTTCGAGACACTCTAGCAAATGTCTCAGGACTACACACTCTGGGCAATCCTGGATGCTTCAGGGCCGGTCCTCACTTACGTTAGAGGATTAATTATGCCTGAACACACGTTTCCCGGTCCTTACAGACCTAAAATCGAGGCGCGTCATCCAACAACCACATAGGTGAAAAGTATATAAATGTCAGGGCTGGTAAGTCACCAACACCACCAAAGCTAGAAAGAAACATCGTGCTCTCCCTGCAGTCTGTGTCCCGTTTTTGACTCATACTGAGGTGTGAGGCTCGCGAATTCACGTTATACACAAAGCTGCCGCATAGGCCGTGCTTTGATCATCAACCACAAGACTCTGCTTTTCAACAAAAGCCTTGATCATTGCATCTTAGCGTGCCACACAGGCAATTCATGCCATGCGACTGATGTCCATCGATATACAACCTCTGAGCTCGTACGTCTCAGAGAAGGGCGTTAAGCAAAAGAATAAATTCTCCACCGCCAAACAGATGTATATTTAATAGAAATCAATCAACACAGAATAAAATCCAATGTCAGACACACAATCCATTTACAAGTCCGTTCTGGGTCTGAACGAAATCGGAGGCACTTTACTCGCATATCCATCCATCTCCAGGTACGTCTGGACGACCACCAACTATTTCCATCCTCTTGGGTGTACATCCCAATCAGGATTATCAGTAATCATCCCAACGATGTGAAGACTTCCGGTCTTCGACCAACGTCTTCATCTTCGACATATCGCCGAATCGGTTATTCAGAATGGGTATAAACCAGGCCTTTCCGAACAACCCGCGTATATTAAAACGAATGTTACACAAACACAACATACGCCTCATTCCAATTCATATTCTCAGGGAAAGGTTCCCGTTAATTTTATCCAAGATAAATTCTTTAAATTTATTCTTTGATCTTTCTTTGGATGTCATTTCAAACCAGATTATGGTTTTTTTCCAACTAGTCGAGATTAGCGAACCACATCGAAGTAATTATTTATTTTATTTCCCAATCCCAACCTATTCATCCCATGAAGCAAAACTGGTAATACTCCATATCTAACACCACGGTGTTATCGGTAAAATTAATTATCATTTCATGTTCAAATCTAATTAAAGATTTAACTATCGCTCTGGAGCAAAACTGGTGATACTCCGTTCTCGCTCATTTGCCAAATTTGATAATTTAGATTATCAATTCACGTTTCGATCTAATTGCAGATTCCTTAAAACTCCTTTTTCTGGGTTAAAGAACTAATGTCATTTAAAACATAGTTCACGATAAACCCAAATCACATTCTATTTATTATCGGGTTAAAGAACAAGTGTTATTTAAAATCACCGTTCACGATAAACCCACAATCAATTCTATTTAAAATTCATTTCAAATCCAATTAATTTATTTGAAAATAAATGGGTTTTAATTTTAATTCAAAACTAGTTCATTTTGATAAAAATCTATTTTTATCTTTTCAAATATGGAGTTTTTCACCCCAATTTTTCCCAAATCATTTCTTATGATTTTACACAAATTATTACTATTTTTAATAATTTTATCAAGGCCCGTACAGTCGATTTCCATCAACGGCCATCGAACTGCACTTACAACGACCATTTTCAAATTTGATTTGGACGTATCTCCAAATCCAACCGTTAGATTTCAAATTTCTAATATTCGTTAGAAAGCTCTTTTCGATACGAACCCAACGGTTCTGGTTTTAGGAGAATCCGACGGTCGGATCTCCCGTAATGTCCGTTTGAAATAAATGGTCGAAATTCACGAACTGCCGCAGTGCGGCGCGTTCTATTCAGGCCATTATATTATATATATAATATATATTTCGTCGATTTCTATTTAAAACGAATTTTATAAATAGGTTTAAATTCGTTTCAAAAACAATTTCAACTTCCACTTCAATTCAAATCAAAATTGAATTCTTCTTTATAAATTCGTTTTAAAATTCCTTTCTATTCAATTCAAATTTCAATTCAATTTGAATTCATTTCAATTCGGTTTCAATTCAATTCGAATTCTTTTTCAATTCAATTCAATTCAATTCAATTCAAATTGGTCTTCTATTCAATTCAATTCAAATTGGTTTTCTATTCAATTCAAATTCATTTCGTTTTCTATTCGATTCAAATTCAAATTGGTTTTCTATTCAATTCAAATTCATTTCGTTTTCTATTCGATTCAAATTCAAATTGGGTTTCTATTCAATTCAAATTCATTTCGTTTTCTATTCGATTCAAATTCAAATTGGTTTTCTATTCAATTTAAATTCATTTCGTTTTCTATTCAATTCAAATTCAAATTCAATTCAAAATATTCGATTTCGAAATCACTTTTCAATATTCATTTTAAAATGAAAAATCGATATAAACATCGTTCACGTCAAAATGGCGTCAATCTAATCAACACGGCTTCATATATTTCTATTTTCAAATATTCTATTTCAAATATTTCTATTTTTAAAATATTTCGTTCAACACATGACTAATCTCAACGGATGAGTACTGTCAACACATGAACCTTTATTTTATATTGATAAAGATGTAAATTTTATTATTGAAATATTTCGTTCAACACATGACTAATCTCAACGGATGAGTACGGTCAACACATGAACCTTTATTTTATAATATTCTTTATTTTCTAAATTGGAATGAGGCGCAATCAATCACCATATAATATTAATTATATGGATTTTCATACATCACACGTATATAATAGCATTGAAAAATAATCAACCATCAACCAAAGTGCACTACACTGTATAAGCACCAAATATAGATATCTAACGCTTATAACAGCCTGTCAATCAATCGATCGACATATTTAATCAATCAGGATGAGTGAACTTCAAATTTCATCCAAACACCCGTGTGGGGTTTCAAATCAACAAACACAGATTTTATTTGTGCGGTTGGGCGATGTGTAAAATTTATCGTCCCAATCAATGTTAGTCAAATCAGTGTATATAAACAAATCGGCCGATTTGTTTATAAATATTTATTTATTCACTTTCACGTTAAAAATTATATTTTTAACAATAAAACATTTTATTCAACCTATGAATATATTCTATTCAGTTCATTTATTAAATAAAATGATTTCTCTATTTTTCTAACTTATTTTAGAAAATTTCGGCAGCATAACGGCACAATACTAGAAACGGGACAAGGCCTAGCCTTATCCCCGGTCTAGTGAAGGCACACGCCATTCACACATCAATCATGTAACAACCAGAATTTTAAACAACGTGTTAAGACAAGAATCAAGGCAGAATTAAATATTAAAACCTGAATCAGGGAAAACGGGTTGCGCCATTGCGTTCGTCTCGGAAAAATACGCGAAATAGAGTCCGAAATTTCGTAAATCGGAGTCCGTATGACCAAGATATGACCTCGCGAAGTTTCACGAAAAATTCGAAAACGAAAACAGATTCAAATTTCAGAATTCAGAAGAGGCGGGAAATTTTCCCGCCAGACCATGGGAGGTCGACTGGGGAGTCGACCCCCTGCCAACCAGGTCGACTGGGGAGTCGACCCCAAGGTCGACCTGCCTGGTCGGACCCAGGCAACCTGGTGCACCTGTTTTGCTGTTTGGCTCGGTTTTGGAGACTTGTGACGATTTTTGAGGGCTTGGATCTATCCTAGGGTTAATCTAACGGCCTAAACTACTCCTAATCTCTATAAAAAGACCCCTAAGCCTACCCTAAACCCTCATAAATCACTCATGCCACGAAGTGCTGCCCAAATGCCAAGTGATCATGGCCTCCATCTCCAATTCCTAGAGATTATGCATTCAAATCGGGTTCAAATCAAAAGGTGCAAGCTCGCTACACCAAATAGAGGCCAAATCAACATTGCTATGCGAGTTTCATGACGGTTCTTCGACAAAGGAGCCACCTTTCTTCGTCAAGATGATGCATGACCCTTTTCCTAAGCCTCACTATGTAAGTTCTAGCTACTTCGAGATGTTAACGGTAGTTTAATGATGGCATGGGATAAAATGCGGTTAAACATAAGTGCTATAACCTATGTGAACCTAGTTTTGCCTCTTACCTTGAATATATGACTTGGAACTATGTTTTAGCGACTATACCATGTCACTCATGTTATGTTTAGCCTAGTCTATCATGAAAGATTGAACCTTTAACTTGTGAATGTGGACATAAGACCTTAGAACCACTTTGGGCTTGTAAAATATGTGCATGAACTTAACTTGGGGCTTATGCAAGTATATGAACCCGAAACCCCTTAAGATAATATGCAAGTTTGTGGCCAATCACCTTTTTATGTTATGCATGCTTGTGGCCAACCCCTTCTTGAATTGTCATGCATGCTTGTGGCCAAATTCCCTTATGATACTATGCATGTTTGTGGCCAAATTCTCTTATGGCACTATGCATGTTTGTGGCCAATATGTTGGCATAACACACTACTATGTGACTCGCTTCCACTTGGGTTGGAAATACGTTTGGGTAGCTTAGGAAAAACGTGGGTATGACACGAAAAAAACTTGACATGGGGCTTACATGAGAACATGACATTCATGATACATTTAAATATGGTCATGACACGTGGGAAAACATGGAACTTGAACTAGACATGGGTGGGTTGTAAGTGTAAAAAGACACTAGACCAAACATGAAAGTGGCCAACTCGAGGTTGGGTTGAGTTTGTAGCATAAATCTACCCGGACCTGCCCGGCTTAACTAGTGGCTACAAACAATAGGATCCAATGTGAGAAGTTGGTCATGTCGTGCTTAAGACCCGAGGTTAGACTAGGTTGTGGTGTAAATCAACCCGGACCTGCCTGGCTTAACTAGTAACCGCAACAAGGTCTAATGTGAGAGGTTGAGAGTGCATTAATTAAATTAATGCCACATGATAAGGTTAAGTAAATTTGACTAATGACACTTAACCGATATGACACGAATGGGTAGGTTAAGTGGGACCGGGTTTGATTTCTTAATGACACTTAACCATACAAGATGATTAGGGGATGGGGTTAAGTAATTTACACTTAACTAATCCGACTTGGTAATTAGATGGGGTTAAGTAATTAAGGCTTAACTAATCTAAACACGGTAATTAGATGGGGTTAAGTAATTAAGACTTAACTAATCTAACCATGGTAATTAGATGGGGTTAAGTAACCTATACTTAAATAATCTAAACACGGGAATTCGATGGGGTTAAGTTAAACACTTAACCAATCTAAACTTGGTAATTCAATGGGGTTAAGTAACCAATACTTAACCAATCTGACTCGATAATCTGATGGGATTAAGATAATCTATGCTTAATCAATCTAACATGATAATCTGATAGGGTTAAGACAAATAAATACTTAACCAGTTTGACTTGATAAGGTTAAGTCATGAGCTTCTTGGTACACTTAACCAACCTGTAGGGCTAAGCCCTGAACTTGAGTACTTAGCCAATCTTGACATGATTCGTAGGCGGGTTAAATCATGAACTTGGATAATAACACTTAACCCATTTGACAAAACCCTAGCTCAGGGGACTAGGTTGGAAATCGTAGTTAACAAGGATAGCGGAAAGAGGGGCTAAGTGGTAAACCTTAGTTAAGGGTAACTAAGTAATAATTCTTAGCTAAGGACATGGGACTAGTTCATAAAGAGATGAGTAACCTGGTACGGTAGGTCATCGCTTAGTATACGAGGAGGAGCAAGTTATCTGACTTGGATAAAAGCTCTAGCGAACTGGGTGACGAAGTGGAAGCTTCGGGGAACGTGAGGGTACTCTTGGTATCCCTCTGTGAGGTGGCGAGTGGTCCATGAAACCCGGCCTCACAGAGGTTAAGGTCTGCGGTAGAAGAGCCAAGAGTATGCCTTGGTTGCTATGCGAGCGACCTAAAGACCGGGATGGATTAGAGTGGAGTCGACGATACTTGATTTTGCCCCGGGATAGCATGTCGCCGACTACCTACCATCTTTAGTCAATCGTGTACGTACCGAAAGGCAGGGAACTCCCAAAAGACCATATACTAGCTATCGAGTTATGGGTGAGGTTGGCTATCTGGAAATGGGCATCGATGGGCCGTAGTGTAGTTCTCATACATGATTTTTCTTGGATTGCCTTTCAGTAGTTGAGGGAGGGGTCACATGGGACCATAGCCACGGGTACAAAAACAGACCTTGATATCTGCATCAGCAGACGACTTAAAGCTCCCGACCGAGTTCCGTATTTCTTGGTTTTCTTGGCACGGAACTCGGATGGCACATTGAGGAACATGTGCGTCTAGACATGGAAAACGGTTCACAATACATACGTGGGATAAAGGGCGCGGTTGACGGGTGGCATAATCCCTAGTGGCCCTAGGTGGACGAACCCAAACCGAGACACGGAAACGTTCATTAGGTAGCATAATCCCTAGTGGTCCTAGGTGGCATAAATCCTAAGTGAATGCGCGATAGTTCATGATAAGGAAACATAACTAGATCAAGGGTAGCAGTCCAAAATAACCTCAAGGATAAAACGTTTACATGGGAAAGCCCGTATGGCCTACGGCAAAGGACTGAACGTATACATGGGAAGAAACATACGAGTTGGGAAAACCTACATATGCTATATATTAGGTCGACATGGACCATTACATGACATTGGCCAAGGGACATTCATAGTTAACACATGACGCGGGTTGGGATACTAGTACGAGAGGTGCAGAGCAAATATACATGTTAGGACCATGGGAAATATACATGATAGATACCGTGGGACGTTATACAGGGTAGATACCTCGGGATATTATACTTGATAGAAACCGGACGATGTGATACCTTGACTTATCATGACACCGTAGTTTATCATGATATCTTAGTTTACCTTGCTACAGTAGTTCAGCCTGTTTTAGTTTATCTATCTTGTAGTCATCCTTATGTTTACTTTCAGTTTATGCATGTCATGTTACCTTTACCTGTTTTTATACTGGAAGTAGATAGGACTTACCAGTCTTTATGTCTGACCCCGTTTTCTTTCGCCTCTTGTCTTCCGTTCCCCCCCAGGTTTTCAGGGAGGAAACACTGCTATCTAGTTCGGACTTCTTCTACTTGAAGGTCATCACGCATGGCTTGGACTTTTCTTGGCTATGGCTACTTTACTGTTTTACCTGGGGAATAATTTATGAAATGGTTTTATGTTTCTTTACTATTGCAAGACAGGTTTTGATGTATTCTGATGTAAAAGGCTTTAGACCTTATTTTATAAGGTAATGAAATTTGTTTTACTTCCGCTGTTTTATATATATGTTCTGTCTTGTAATATTTCTGTGCATGTTTACCTCGATAATGCTTCACCAAACCTAGTGCATTCCCTTGTGAGTGACACTAGTGGAGGTGGGGTGTTACAAATCAAATCCATTCATTTCACTAAACAATTCAAACCAAATAAACTAACTAACTACACAACCAAACAATTTAACAAACAATCCATCCATGGTCTGTGGATGACGGGTGTCGGGTGCTACTAAACACCGTCTACATCCTAGTATATATATATATATATACAACTAGAAATAGAAATTGAAGAGTGAGAAGTTCTCACCGATATCTATCCCAATCTCACGACTCTTCATTTAGAGAAATTTTCATCGTTCTCGCCTTTTGTCATCTTCGCTCCCCGTATTCTCTACATATGTAAAAATCAAGTTTTTACTTTACTATTCAATATATAAAAATCGAATTTCTACTTCGCTACTTTGAATATAAAAATCGAATTTTTACTTCGCTATTCAATATATAAAAATCGAATTTTTACTTTGCTATTCAATATATAAAAATAGAATTTCTACTTCGCTACTTTGAATATAAAAATCGAATTTTTACTTCGCTATTCAATATATAAAAATCGAATTTTTACTTTGCTATTCAATATATAAAAATCGAATTTTTACTTTTCTATTCAATATATAAAAATCGAATTTTTATCTAGCTATTCAATATATAAAAATCGAATTTTTATCTAGCTATTCAATATATAAAAATCGAATTTTTACTTTGCTATTCAATATATAAAAATTGAATTTTTATCTAGCTATTCAATATATAAAAATCGAATTTTTATCTAGCTATTCAATATATAAAAATCGAATTTTTATCTAGCTATTCGATATATAAAAATCGAATTTTTTTCTAGCTATCTTCTATATAAAAATACGATCTTTCTTCTTCTAAAAATTCAAATCTTTACTTTCGAAAAATCAAATCTTTTCTATTCTATAAAAATTATATTTTTAACCTTCTCCTAATATAAAAATCATATTTTTCTATGCTATACGAATATATAAAAATCATATTTTGCTATCACACCTATATAAAAGGTTTATTCGCTACGATATATATCGAATCTTTTGTCACTAAAAATCCATTTTGGAAATCAAATAAAATCAGTTTTGAAATTCCATTAAAATCAGTTTTTAAATCAATTAAAATCATTTTTTAAAATCAATTAAAAAGCAAGAAAACTTACTGTATTTTTCAGAGGGAGGAGAGGGGCGGATTCGCTGAAGGGAGGAGGAAGAGAACAGAGGAGGGTGGCGGCGCTTGGGAGGGGGGTGTGTGCGGCGGTGGAGGCAGCAACGGAGGCGGGCTAGGGCATCGGGGTTCGGCTGCGTCGAGGTGGAGAGAAGCGGGATCGGAGGGTGGGAGTTGAGGAGGGGGAGACGCGGCAGCAGGGGGGCTTCGATCGCGGTGGCGCGCCGCCTGGGGGGGGGGGTATCGCGGTAATTTAGTTTTTTTTTTCTTTTGGAATGATTTTGAGCTTGGGGGGGGCAGAAGAGTTAAAGGGGGAGAGAGAGAAAGGAAGCTTATTATGTTTTTTCTAATTTAATTATTTAATTATGAAAAAGTTGACTTTTACATACGAACTCGAAACGAGACCCACCGCCTGTCGTCCATAGCTATTTACCCCCATTCCGAACACAATGGGATATGTATCGTAGGCTGATTCGATCGTTTCGATCAGTTTTCGTCAAAATCAACATATACTCTATATATTGAATTTGAACGCGCATTTCGATTTACCGGGGTCACATACTAACTCAAAAAATTCCAGAAAAATATTTTCTAGCTTCGTATTGACGATGCGGTCCTAATAAAACTAGTTTCGTCGAATTCCGAGACCGTTGGAAAAATGGCCAATTTCCAGTCGATTAAAATCGACTAAAACCGGTCAATCGCGTTTTCCTTTGCCACGCTCACATATTGATTCAAAAAATTATGAAATTTGGAATCTAGCAATAATTTGACACTGCGGATCCAACAAAAGTGGTTTCGTCGAATTCCGAGGTCATTTGCAAAATTTCCATTTTTAAGGGCCTGAATTCCATAGCGACTATTCAGAATTTTCAACTGGACATATCTTTTGATTCCCGCTATGAAATCTTGATTTTTCGGATTCGTTGGAAATATATTATCAATTAGATCCTATTATTTTTGGTTTCACTAAAATCCGTTTTTTTTGCACCCGGTATGTTCAATTGAAGTTTGAAATCGAATTATCGAACTACCGCGCCATTTTCAATTCTATTTATAATTATATATAAATATTTATATTCTAACGATGACGTATATAATTATATACATTCGAATTATATTCAAAATAAATTTCTCGTCGATATTATTTAAAATAATTCATTTTAAATGTTCAAAATTCGCCGAAGTTGCCGAAACAAAAATTTTAAACTGGCTCAGAATTTCCGGGTTATTACAATCTCCCCCACTTAAAACTTTTCATCCCCGAAAAGGAACAAAGTCGAAAGTGGTTTGATTAATTAACTCTACGTTCGATCTGGTATCTATTCTCCAACTTTTCAGTTTCTGAGAATTTTCAAATTTTCAAAAAATTTGGCTAACACCCTAAATTTTCGAAAAATTTCGCCATAACCTCCCCTGCACCGGGAGCCACGGGAAAATCCCGAAATTGCCATATAGGCCTTCTGATCTCAAAAGGAAAAAGAAAACGCCAAGCGGCTAGCCAATAGGCTCATAAAATCATCATCACCCAAACAAAACAGTAAATTATAGTAAATATGTACCTATTTGTCGGGCAAACAAATTTTATTCTTCGGCTCTAGCCTCCTTGCTATGACCCGTTCAATGTAAGTATATGTATATGCAAGCAAATGCGACCAATTTTCAATATGGTTAAATATTTGGTTCAATTAGGCATAATGGTTCAAAATTATCAAACAAATAAACAAACAACACAAACATCAATCAATTAGTGGATTAACGTTTCAAATTCATAATTTTGATATATATACAGAAAATCTTGTTTTTGATGCCAATTCACAACAAATAAATCTATCTATATAAGTTTTGGTTCTCACACCAGTCTAATGGAAATATATAGATATCACACCTTCGTCACTCGAATATAAATTCTGACGACGAGTACTCAACCATCAGAATCATCTTCCGGCCACTAGAGTATGATTCTATATCTATCCAGTATATTAAAACTTCGAATATACGTTCATGACGCGTATATGCAAAACATTTATATAATGGATTGTCCACATTCAATATAAATAAATAATCAAGTACGTTTAAAACGATTTAAATTTTAAAACTAAATTGTTTTCATTTGAAAAATATACTCTTCACACTCGTTCTAGGATACTACTGATCCTATCTCTAACGAGTCATTCTAATTGGATATTACTAATCCAATATATAATGAATTCTTTCGTATGGTTCTAATGTGTCTTGTTCTCGAGCTCTGTAAACCAAAGATCTGATACCAAATGTGACGACCGGGAATTTTGCTCGATCCGAATCAGTCGTTAAACCGATCCAGACCGTTCGAAACCCCTGATCGTTTGAGAACAGGACAAATCAGAATGCAGACGGAAGAACATTTCATTGTTATTACAACAATTCCATCAGAATACAAGAATATACAGAGTATGAATGAATAAAATACATTCGATAAATATCAGAGGTTACAATAAATTACATAGCAGCGGAAAATAATACAAAGCACAACTGAAGGTGATATACGGATACAGAGCTTTCCGGATATCATTCCAGCTGTAAACCAGGATCCTGTGAATATAAATCTGCAAAACCAAAACTACTAGCTACCCGTGCGGAAAATAGGGGCACCCAGAGTTTAGGTTAAAACAATAAACTCCAGGTCAGTCATGTGACTGGTGTGAGAACTAAAACAGTTATTTAAAGCTTTTACTTTAAAAGAGAGTAATTCAAGGGACCACGCCGTATAACATGGAACGGGTTTCCTCCCAAGAATACCAGTGCATAGAATAAACAGCGCAATGCTTTTTCGAAAAATGTAGCTATTATAAGACCCAGGTCCCATCACACAATGCAACGCAAGCCGGAGGATAGGGTTTTACCTTATAATAGCCAAACATGCTTGGTACGTTTAAAACAAATCATTTGATACTATAATAAGTGTATAGTGTCAAAACAATTTCAATCATAAATATAAATCATAGACGGCATGGGTACCATATATCATGTCGCCATACTAGTTCTACAATTAAAACCGCAATACACGTATTGGAAATTGGATTTCCGTCATGAGTCGAGGCAAGGGGCAAGCTCCTCTCCGCGTTCGAGACACTCTAGCAAATGTCTCAGGACTACACACTCTGGGCAATCCTGGATGCTTCAGGGCCGGTCCTCACTTACCTTAGAGGATTAATTATTCCTGAACACACGTTTCCCGGTCCTTACAGACCTAAAATCGAGGCGCCTCATCCAACAACCACATAGGTGAAGAGTATATAAATGTCAGGGCTGGTAAGTCACTGACACCACCAAAGCTAGAAAGAAACGTCGTGCTCTCCCTGCAGTCCGTATCCCGTTTTTGACTCATACCGAGGTGTGAGGCTCGCGAATTCATGTTATACACAAAGCTGCTACGTAGGCCGTGCTTTGATCATCAACCACAAGACTCTGCTTTTCAACAAAAGCCTTGATCATTGCAACTTAGTGTGCCACACAGGCAATTCATGCCATGCGACTGATGTCCATCGATATACAACCTCTGAGCTCGCACGTCTCAGAGAAGGGCGTTAAGCAAAAGAATAAATTCTCCGCCGCCAAACAGATGTATATTTAATTAGAAATCAATCAACACAGAATAAAATCCAATGTCAGACACACAATCCATTTACAAGTCCGTTCTGGGTCTAAACGAAACCGGAGGCACTTTCCTCGCATATCCATCCGTCCCTAGGTACGTCTGGACGACCACCAACTATTTCCATCCTCTTGGGTGTACAGTCCAATCAGGATTATCAGTAATCATCCCAACAATGTGAAGACTTCCGGTCTTCGACCACCGTCTTCATCTTCGACATATCGTCGAATCAGTTATTCAGAATGGGTATAAACCCGGCCTTTCCGAACAACCCGCGTATATTAAAACGAATGTTACACAAACACAACATACGCCTCATTCCAATTCATATTCTCAGGGAAAGGTTCCCATTAATTTTATCCAAGATAAATTCTTTAAATTTATTCTTTGATCTTCCTTTGGATGTCATTTCAAACCAGATTATGGTTTTTTTCCAACTAATCGAGATTAGCGAACCACACCGAAGTAATTATTTATTTTATTTCCCAATCCCAACCTATTCATTCCATGAAGCAAAACTGGTAATACTCCATATCTAACACCACGGTGTTATCGGTAAAATTAATTATCATTTCACGTTCAAATCTAATTAAAGATTTAACTACCGCTCTGGAGCAAAACTGGTGATACTCCATTCTCGCTCATTTGCCAAATTAGATAATTTAGATTATCAATTCACGTTTCGATCTAATTGCAGATTCCTTAAAACACCTTTTTCTGGGTTAAAGAACTAATGTCATTTAAAACACAGTTCACGATAAACCCAAATCACATTCTATTTATTATCGGGTTAAAGAACAAGTGTTATTTAAAATCACCGTTGACGATAAACCCACAAATCAATTCTATTTAAAATTCATTTCAAATCCAATTAATTTATTTGAAAATAAATGGGTTTTAATTTTAATTCAAAACTAGTTCATTTTGATAAAAATCTATTTTTATCTTTTCAAATATGGAGTTTTTCACCCCAATTTTTCCCAAATCATTTCTTATGATTTTACATAAATTATTACTATTTTTAATAATTTTATCAAGGCCCGTACAGTCGATTTCCATTAACGGCCATCGAACTGCACTTACAACGACCTTTTTAAAATTTGATTTGGACGTATCTCCAAATCCAACCGTTAGATTTCAAATTTCTAATATTCGTTAGAAAGCTCTTTTCGATACGAACCCAACGGTTCCGGTATTTGGAGAATCCGACGGTCGGATCTCCCGTAATGTCCGTTTGAAATAAATGGTCGAAATTCACAAACTGCCGCGGCGCGGCGAGTTCTATTCAGGCCATTATATTATATATATAATATATATTTCGTCGATTTCTATTTAAAACGAATTTTATAAATAGGTTTAAATTCGTTTCAAAAACAATTTCAACTTCCACTTCAATTCAAATCAAAATTGAATTCTTCCTTATAAATTCGTTTTAAAATTCCTTTCTATTCAATTCAAATTTCAACTCAATTTGAATTCATTTCAATTCGGTTTCAATTCAATTCGAATTCTTTTTCAGTTCAATTCAATTCAAATTGGTCTTTTATTCAATTCAATTCAAATTGGTTTTCTATTCAATTCAAATTCATTTCGTTTTCTATTCGATTCAAATTCAAATTGGTTTTCTATTCAATTCAAATTCATTTCGTTTTCTATTCGATTCAAATTCAAATTTGTTTTCTATTCAATTCAAATCCATTTCGTTTTCTATTCGATTCAAATTCAAATTGGTTTTCTGTTCAATTCAAATTCATTTCGTTTTCTATTCAATTCAAATTCAAATTCAATTCAAAATATTCGATTTCGAAATCACTTTTCAATATTCATTTTAAAATGGATAAAATCGATATAAACATCGTTCACGTCAAAATGGCGTCAATCTAATCAACACGGCTTCATATATTTCTATTTTCAAATATTCTATTTCAAATATTTCTATTTTTAAAATATTTCGTTCAACACATGACTAATCTCAACAGATGAGTACTGTCAATACATGAACCTTTATTTTATATTGATAAAGATGTAAATTTTATTATTAAAATATTTCGTTTTACACATGACTAATCTCAACGGATGAGTACGGTCAACACATGAACCTTTATTTTATAATATTCTTTATTTTCTAAATTGGAATGAGGCCCAATCAATCACCATATAATATTAATTATATGGATTTTCATACATCACACGTATATAATAGCATTGAAAAATAATCAACCATCAACCAAAGTGCACTACACTGTATAAGCACCAAATATAGATATCTAACGCTTATAACAGCCTATCAATCAATCGATCGACATATTTAATCAATCAGGATGAGTGAACTTAAAATTTCATCCCAACAGCCGTGTGGGGTTTCAAATCAACAAACACAGATTTTATTTGTGCAGTTGGGCGATGTGTAAAATTTATCGTCCCAATCAATGTCAGTCAAATCAATGTATATAAACAAATCGGCCGATTTGTTTATAAATATTTATTTATTCACTTTCACGTTAAAAATTATATTTTTAACGATAAAACATTTTATTCAACCTATGAAAATATTCTATTCAGTTCATTTATTAAATAAAATGATTTCTCTATTTTTCTAACTTATTTTAGAAAATTTCGGCGGCATAACGACACGATACTAGAAACGGGACAAGGCCTAGCCTTATCCCCGGTCTAGTGAAGGCCCACGCCATTCACACATCAATCAAATCCATTCGTTTCACCAAACAATTCAAACCAAATAAACTAACCAACTACACAACCAAACAATTTAACAAACAAGCCATCCATGGTCTGTGGATGACGGGTGTCGGGTGCTACTAAACACCGTCTACATCCTATTATATATATATAACTAGAAATAGAAATTAAAGAGTGAGAAGTTCTCACCGATAGCTATCCCAATCTCACGACTCTTCATTTGGAGAATTTTTCATCGTTCTCGCCTTTTGTCATCTTCGTTGCCCGTATTCTCTACATATGTAAAAATCAAGTTTTTACTTTACTATTCAATATATAAAAATCGAATTTCTACTTCGCTACTTTGAATATAAAAATCGAATTTTTACTTCCCTATTCAATATATAAAAATCAAATTTTTACTTTGCTATTCAATATATAAAAATCGAATTTCTACTTCGCTACTTTGAATATAAAAATCGAATTTTTACTTCGCTATTCAATATATAAAAATCGAATTTTTACTTTGCTATTCAATATATAAAAATCGAATTTTTAATTTGTTATTCAATATATAAAAATCGAATTTTTATCTAGCTATTCAATATATAAAAATCGAATTTTTATCTAGCTATTTAATATATAAAAATCGAATTTTTACTTTGCTATTCAATATATAAAAATTGAATTTTTATCTAGCTATTCAATATATAAAAATCGAATTTTTATCTAGCTATTCAATATATAAAAATCGAATTTTTATCTAGCTATTCAATTTATAAAAATCGAATTTTTATCTAGCTATCTTCTATATAAAAATACGATCTTTCTTCTTCTAAAAATTCAAATCTTTACTTTCGAAAAATCAAATCTTTTCTATTCTATAAAAATTATATTTATAACCTTCTCCTAATATAAAAATCATATTTTTCTATGCTATACGAATATATAAAAATCATATTTTGCTATCACACCTATATAAAAGGTTTATTCGCTATGATATGTATCAAATCTTTTGTCACTAAAAATCCGTTTTGAAAATCAAATAAAATCAATTTTGAAAATCCATTAAAATCAGTTTTAAAATCAATTAAAATCAGTTTTTAAAATCAATTAAAAAACAAGAAAACTTACTGTATTTTTCAGAGGGAGGAGAGGGGCGGATTCGCTGAAGGGAGGAGGAAGAGAACGGAGGAGGGTGGCGGCGCTGTGGGGGGGGGGGGGGGGTGTGCGGCGGTGGAGGCAGCGACAGAGGGGGGCTAGGGCATCGGGGTACGGCTGCGTCGAGGTGGAGAGAAGCAGGATCGGAGGGTGGGAGTTGAGGAGGGGGAGACGCGGCAGCGCACCGCCTGGGGGGGTATCGCGGTAATTTAGGTTTTTTTTTCTTTTGGAATGATTTTGAACGGGGGGGGGGGGGGGCAGAAGAGTTAAAAGGGGAGAGGGAGAAAGGAAGCTTATTATGTTTTTTTAATTTAATTATGAAAAAGTTGACTTTTACATACGAACTCGAAACGAGACCCACCGCCTGTCGTCCATAGCTATTTACCCCCATTCCGAACACAATGGGATATGTATCGTAGGCTGATTCGATCGTTTCGATCAGTTTTCGTCAAAATCAACATATACTCTATATATTGAATTTGAACGCGCATTTCAATTTACCGGGGTCCCATACTAACTCAAAAAATTCCAGAAAAATATTTTCTAGCTTCGTATTGACGATGCGGTCCTAACAAAACTAGTTTCGTCGAATTCCGAGACCGTTGGAAAAATGGCCAATTTCCAGTCGATTAAAATCGACTGAAACCGGTCAATCACGTTTTCCTTTGCCACGCTCACATATTGATTCGAAAAATTATGATATTTGGAATCTAGCAATAATTTGACACTGCGGATCCAACAACAGTGGTTTCGTCGAAATCCGAGGTCGTTTGCAAAATTTCCATTTTTAAGGGCCTGAATTCCATAGCGACTATTCAGAATTTTCAACTGGACATATCTTTTGACTCCCGCTATGAAATCTTGATTTTTCGGATTCATTGGAAATATATTATCAATTAGATCCTATTATTTTTGGTTTCACTAAAATCCGGTTTGTTTTGCACCCGGTATGTTCAATTGAAGTTTGAAATCGAATTGTCGAACTACCGCGCCATTTTCAATTCTATTTATAATTATATATAAATATTTATATTCTAACGACGACGTATATAATTATATACATTCGAATTATATTCAAAATAAATTTCTCGTCGATATTGTTTAAAATAACTCATTTTAAATGTTCAAAATTCGTCGAAGTTGCCGAAACAAAAAATTTAAACTGGCTCAGAATTTCCGGGTTATTACAATCTCCCCCACTTAAAACTTTTCATCCCCGAAAAGGAACAAAGTCGAAAGTGGTTTGATTAATTAACTCTACATTCGATCTGGCATCTATTCTCCAACTTTTCAGTTTCTGAGAATTGTCAAATTTTCAAAAAATTTGGCTAACACCCTAAATTTTCGAAAAATTTCGCCATAACCTCCCCTGCACCGGGAGCCATGGGAAAATCCCGAAATTGCCATATAGGCCTTCTGATCTCAAAAGGAAAAAGAAAAAGCCAAGCGGCTAGCCAAGCGGCTAGCCAATAGGCTTATAAAATCATCATCACCCAAACAAAACAGTAAATTATAGTAAATATGTACCTATTTGTCGGGCAAACAAATTTTATTCTTCGGCTCTAGCCTCCTTGCTATGACCTGTTCAATGTAAGTATATGTATATGCAAGCAAATGCGACCAATTTTCAATATAGTTCAATATTTGGTTGAATTAGGCATAATGGTTCAAAATTATCAAACAAATAAACAAACAACACAAACATCAATCAATTAGTGGATTAACGTTTCAAATTCATAATTTTGATATATATACAGAAAATCTTGTTTTTAATGCCAATTCACAACAAATAAATCTATCTATATAAGTTTTGGTTCTCACACCAGTCTAATGGAAACATATAAATATCACACCTTCGTCACTCGAATATAAATTCTGACGACGAGTACTCAACCAACAGAATCATCTTCCGGCCACTAGAGTATGATTCTATATCTATCCAGTATATTAAAACTTCGAATATACGTTCATGATGCGTATATGCAAAACATTTATATAATGGATTGTCCACATTCAATATAAATAAATAATCAAGTACGTTTAAAACGATTTAAATTTTAAAACTAAATTGTTTTCATTTGAAAAATATACTCTTCACACTCGTTCTAGGATACTACTGATCCTATCTCTAACGAGTCATTCTAATTGGATATTACTAATCCGATATATAATGAATTCTTTCGTATGGTTCTAATGTGTCTTGTTCTCGAGCTCTGTAAACGAAAGCTCTGATACCAAATGTGACGGCCGGGAATTTCGCTCGATCCAAATCAGTCGTTAAACCGATCTAGACCGTTCGAAACCTCTGATCGTTTGAGAACAGGACAAATCAGAACGCAGACGGAAGAACATTTCATTGTTATTACAACAATTCCATCAGAATACAAGAATATACAGAGTATGAATGAATAAAATACATTCGATAAATATCAGAGGTTACAATAAATTACATAGCAGCGGAAAATAATACAAAGCACAACTGAAGGTGATATACGGATACAGAGCTTTCCGGATATCATTCCAGCTTTAAACCAGGATCCTGTGAATATAAATCTACAAAACCAAAACTACTAGCTGCCCGTGCGGAAAACAGGGGCACCCAGAGTTTAGGTTAAAACAATAAACTCCAGGTCAGTCATGTGACTGGTGTGAGAACTAAAACAGTTATTTAAAGCTTTTACTTTAAAAGAGAGTAATTCAAGGGACCACGCCGTATAACACGGAACGGGTTTCCTCCCAAGAATACCAGTGCATAGAATAAACAGCGCAATGCTTTTTCGAAAAATGAAGCTATTATAAGACCCAGGTCCCATCACACAATGCAACGCAAGCCGGAGGATAGGGTTTTACCTTATAATAGCCAAACATGCTTGGTACGTTTAAAACAAATCATTTGATACTATAATAAGTGTATAGTGTCAAAACAATTTCAATCATAAATATAAATCATAGACGGCATGGGTACCATATATCATGTCGCCATACTAGTTCTACAATTAAAACCGTAATACACGTATTGGAAATTGGATTTCCGTCATGAGTCGAGGCAAGGGGCAAGCTCCTCTCCGCGTTCGAGACACTCTAGCAAATGTCTCAGGACTACACACTCTGGGCAATCCTGGATGCTTCAGGGCCGGTCCTCACTCACGTTAGAGGATTAATTATGCCTGAACACACGTTTCCCGGTCCTTACAGACCTAAAATCGAGGCGCCTCATCCAACAACCACTTAGGTGAAAAGTATATAAATGTCAGGGCTGGTAAGTCACTGACACCACCAAAGCTAGAAAGAAACGTCGTGCTCTCCCTGCAGTCCGTATCCCGTTTTTGACTCATACCGAGGTGTGAGGCTCGCGAATTCACATTATACACAAAGCTGCTACGTAGGCCGTGCTTTGATCATCAACCACAAGACTCTGCTTTTCAACAAAAGCCTTGATCATTGCATCTTAGCGTGCCACACAGGCAATTCATGCCATGCGACTGATGTCCATCGATATACAACCTCTGAGCTCGCACGTCTCAGAGAAGGGCGTTAAGCAAAAGAATAAATTCTCCGCCGCCAAACAGATGTATATTTAATTAGAAATCAATCAACACAGAACAAAATCCAATGTCAGACACACAATCCATTTACAAGTCCGTTCTGGGTCTGAACGAAACCGGAGGCACTTTCCTCGCATATCCATCCATCTCTAGGTACGTCTGGACGACCACCATCTATTTCCATCCTCTTGGGTGTACAGTCCAATCAGGATTATCAGTAATCATCCCAACGATGTGAAGACTTCCGGTCTTCGACCACCGTCTTCATCTTCGACATATCGTCGAATTAGTTATTCAGAATGGGTATAAACCCGGCCTTTCCGAACAACCCGCGTATATTAAAACGAATGTTACACAAACACAACATACGCCCCATTCCAATTCATATTCTCAGGGAAAGGTTCCCATTAATTTTATCCAAGATAAATTCTTTAAATTTATTCTTTGATCTTCCTTTGGATGTCATTTCAAACCAGATTATGGTTTTTTCCAACTAATCGAGATTAGCGAACCACACCGAAGTAATTATTTATTTTATTTCCCAATCCCAACCTATTCATCCCATGAAGCACAACTGGTAATACTCCATATCTAACACCACGGTGTTATCGGTAAAATTAATTATCATTTCACGTTCAAATCTAATTAAAGATTTAACTACCGCTCTGGAGCAAAGCTGTTGATACTCCATTCTCGCTCATTTGCCAAATTAGATAATTTAGATTATCAATTCACGTTTCGATCTAATTGCAGATTCCTTAAAACTCCTTTTTCTGGGTTAAAGAACTAATGTCATTTAAAACACAGTTCACGATAAACCCAAATCACATTCTATTTATTATCGGGTTAAAGAACAAGTGTTATTTAAAATCACCGTTCACGATAAACCCACAAATCAATTCTATTTAAAATTCATTTCAAATCCAATTAATTTATTTGAAAATAAATGGGTTTTAATTTTAATTCAAAACTAGTTCATTTTGATAAAAATCTATTTTTATCTTTTCAAATATGGAGTTTTTCACCCCAATTTTTCCCAAATCATTTCTTATGATTTTACATAAATTATTACTATTTTTAATAATTTTATCAAGGCCCGTACAGTCGATTTCCATTAACGGCCATCGAACTGCACTTACAGCTACCTTTTTCAAATTTGATTTGGACGTATCTTCAAATCCAACCGTTAGATTTCAAATTTCTAATATTCGTTAGAAAGCACTTTTCGATACGAACCCAACGGTTCCGGTTTTTGGAGAATCCGACGGTCGGATCTCCCGTAATGTCCGTTTGAAATAAATGGTCGAAATTCACGAACTACGGCGGCGCGGCGAGTTCTATTCAGGCCATTATATTATATACATAATATATATATAATATATATTTCGTAGATTTCTATTTAAAATGAATTTTATAAATAGGTTTAAATTCGTTTCAAAAACAATTTCAACTTCCACTTCAATTCAAATCAAAATTGAATTCTTCCTTATAAATTCGTTTTAAAATTCCTTTCTATTCAATTCAAATTTCAATTCAATTTGAATTCATTTCAATTCGGTTTCAATTCAATTCGAATTCTTTTTCAGTTCAATTCAATTCAAATTGGTCTTCTATTCAATTCAATTCAAATTGGTTTTCTATTCAATTCAAATTCATTTCGTTTTCTATTCGATTCAAATTCAAATTGGTTTTCTATTCAATTCAAATTCATTTCGTTTTCTATTCGATTCAAATTCAAATTGGTTTTCTATTCAATTCAAATCCATTTCGTTTTCTATTCGATTCAAATTCAAATTGGTTTTCTGTTCAATTCAAATTCATTTCGTTTTCTATTCAATTCAAATTCAAATTCAATTCAAAATATTCGATTTCGAAATCACTTTTCAATATTCATTTTAAAATGGATAAAATCGATATAAACATCGTTCACGTCAAAATGGCGTCAATCTAATCAACACGGCTTCATATATTTCTATTTTCAAATATTCTATTTCAAATATTTCTATTTTTAAAATATTTCGTTCAACACATGACTAATCTCAACAGATGAGTACTGTCAACACATGAACCTTTATTTTATATTGATAAAGATGTAAATTTTATTATTAAAATATTTCGTTCAACACATGACTAATCTCAACGGATGAGTACGGTCAACACATGAACCTATATTTTATAATATTCATTATTTTCTAAATTGGAATGAGGCCCAATCAATCACCATATAATATTAATTATATGGATTTTCATACATCACACGTATATAATAGCATTGAAAAATAATCAACCATCAACCAAAGTGCACTACACTGTATAAGCACCAAATATAGATATCTAACGCTTATAACAGCCTGTCAATCAATCGATCGACATATTTAATCAATCAGGATGAGTGAACTTAAAATTTCATCCCAACACCCGTGTGGGGTTTCAAATCAACAAACACAGATTTTATTTGTGCAGTTGGGCGATGTGTAAAATTTATCGTCCCAATCAATGTCAGTCAAATCAATGTATATAAACAAATCGGCCGATTTGTTTATAAATATTTATTTATTCACTTTCACATTAAAAATTATATTTTTAACGATAAAACATTTTATTCAACCTATGAAAATATTCTATTCAGTTCATTTATTAAATAAAATGATTTCTCTATTTTTCTAACTTATTTTAGAAAATTTCGGCGGCATAACGACACGATACTAGAAACGGGACAAGGCCTAGCCTTATCCCCGGTCTAGTGAAGGCCCACGCCATTCACACATCAATCAAATCCATTCGTTTCACCAAACAATTCAAACCAAATAAACTAACCAACTACACAACCAAACAATTTAACAAACAAGCCATCCATGGTCGGTGGATGACGGGTGTCGGGTGCTACTAAACACCGTCTACATCCTAGTATATATATAACTAGAAATAGAAATTGAAGAATGAGAAGTTCTCACCGATAGCTATCCCAATCTCACGACTCTTCATTTGGAGAAATTTTCATCGTCCTCGCCTTTTGTCATCTTCGTTGCCCGTATTCTCTACATATGTGAAAATCAAGTTTCTACTTTACTATTCAATATATAAAAATCGAATTTCTACTTCGCTACTTTGAATATAAAAATCGAATTTTTACTTCGCTATTCAATATATAAAAATCGAATTTTTACTTTGCTATTCAATATATAAAAATCGAATTTCTACTTCGCTACTTTGAATATAAAAATCGAATTTTTACTTCGCTATTCAATATATAAAAATCGAATTTTTACTTTGCTATTCAATATATAAAAATCGAATTTTTTACTTTGCTATTCAATATATAAAAATTGAATTTTTATCTAGCTATTCAATATATAAAAATCGAATTTTTATCTAGCTATTCAATATATAAAAATCGAATTTTTACTTTGCTATTCAATATATAAAAATCGAATTTTTATCTAGCTATTCAATATATAAAAATCGAATTTTTATCTAGCTATTCAATATATAAAAATCGAATTTTTATCTAGCTATTCAATATATAAAAATCGAATTTTTATCTAGCTATTCAATATATAAAAATCGAATTTTTATCTAGCTATCTTCTATATAAAAATACGATCTTTCTTCTTCTAAAAATTCAAATCTTTACTTTCGAAAAATCAAATCTTTTCTATTCTATAAAAATTATATTTATAACCTTCTCCTAATATAAAAATCATATTTTTCTATGCTATACGAATATATAAAAATCATATTTTGCTATCACACCTATATAAAAGGTTTATTCGCTACGATATATATCGAATCTTTTGTCACTAAAAATCCGTTTTGAAAATCAAATAAAATCAGTTTTGAAAATCCATTAAAATCAGTTTTAAAGTCAATTAAAATCAGTTTTTAAAATCAATTAAAAAGCAAGAAAACTTACTGTATTTTTCAGAGGGAGGAGAGGGGCGGATTCGCTGAAGGGAGGAGGAAGAGAACGGAGGAGGGTGGCGGCGCTGTGGGGGGTGTGCGGCGGTGGAGACAGCGACGGAGGGGGCTAGGGCATCGGGGTTCAGCTGCGTCGAGGTGGAGAGAAGCGGGATCGGAGGGTGGGAGTTGAGGAGGGGGAGATGCGGCAGTAGGGGGCTTCGATCGCGGTGGTGCGCCGCCTGGGGGGGGGGGGTGGTATCGCGGTAATTTAGGTTTTTTTTCTTTTTGAATGATTTTGAATGGGGGGCAGAAGTGTTAAAGGGGGAGAGAGAAAGGAAGCTTATTATGTTTTTTTTATTTAATTATGAAAAAGTTGACTTTTACATACGAACTCGAAACGAGACCCACCACCTGTCGTCCATAGCTATTTACCCCCATTCCGAACACAATGGGATATGTATCGTAGGCTGATTTGATCGTTTCGATCAGTTTTCATCAAAATCAACATATACTCTATATATTGAATTTGAACGCGCATTTCAATTTATCGGGGTCACATACTAACTCGAAAAATTCCAGAAAAATATTTTCTAGCTTTGTATTGACGATGCGGTCCTAACAAAACTAGTTTCGTCAAATTCCGAGACCGTTGGAAAAATGGCCAATTTCCAGTCGATTAAAATCGACTGAAACCAGTCAATCGCGTTTTCCTTTGCCACGCTCACATATTGATTCGAAAAATTATGAAATTTGGAATCTAGCAATAATTTGACACTGCGGATCCAACAAAAGTGGTTTCGTCGAAATCCGAGGTCGTTTGCAAAATTTACATTTTTAACGGCCTGAATTCCATAGCGACTATTCAGAATTTTCAACTGGACATATCTTTTGATTCCCGCTATGAAATCTTGATTTTTCGGATTCGTTGGAAAGATATTATCAATTAGATCCTATTATTTTTGGTTTCACTAAAATCCGGTTTGTTTTGCACCCGGTATGTTCAATTGAAGTTTGAAATCGAATTATTGAACTACCGCGCCATTTTCAATTCTATTTATAATTATATATAAATATTTATATTCTAACGACGACGTATATAATTGTATACGTTCGAATTATATTCAAAATAAATTTCTCGTCGATATTATTTAAAATAATTCATTTTAAATGTTCAAAATTCGCCGAAGTTGCCAAAACAAAAATTTTAAACTGGCTCAGAATTTCCGGTTTATTACAAATAACCTGTCCTCATATACAACACATAGCGGAATAATAGCTATATAATATCATACGCCTGAACATCTCCAGCTCGCCTCTAAACTTCACAGCATTCGATAACCTGAACCTGTACACCCCGAGATAACCCGAGCATTTACAAAACACCGGGTCAGTCCGGTGAACCAGAGTGAGATAAACTCGCACAGTATTAAGGGTAAATCATCCAAAATGATTTTAAAAGATCAAAAATCTTTTCAAAAGAAAAGTATAATCGTAAGGCCAAATCCACACATAAACACAGACGGTTTTTACCTTATGATAACCCAAAACAGTTATGAAACCAATATCCTTTCGGATATTATAATAATGTCTAAATACAAGTAAATAACAATCTAGTGGAACGCTTGCATCTCACGCTCCCCATATATAGTATACAAATGAAAACCGCGGACGCTTATTGGAGATTGGATTCCAACTATGACAAGGTATGGGACCACCTGTCGATAGTGTATCTCTAGAGGCGAATACACTGGGTTCAACAAGAACGTCTTGCAACCCGGCCCATACATGACCGACCACTCATTTCGCTTGAGTGTATCAAATGTATATCACCGACGGTTGGGATCAGCAACCGCCTCCTGAATAGGGACAACATCGAAGTATAGATTAAAGAAGCAATTGAAATTTCTCTAGATAGGTGATTATACACCCTAATGGGAGCGACCCACATAGCCATGCTGCCTGCCCGATTTCTGTCATTTCCCCGGTTGATGAGGCTTGAGGTTCAGATTTATCCTTTGGCATATTTGGTCGCCATTCACTTTGAATGCCACATCATCAGATCCGTCAAAACACTAATTGACGTCCACAAATATACTCTGGGTTTTAAAGAAGGGCCATTCTTTGCCACCAACTTGGTATATTTGTAAAGATCAACGTACGTGGTTTTTAGGAAATACTCTGTCAGACATTTGTCCATACCAGTCATCCAGGAACAGGATGAACAGAAGGTACTCTCCTACTGCATTCAATATAGGAATCACCCCATGGATCAGTAGCGAGAACTCCTTGCAATCTGTAGATTCCAACCACGACAGAATCACAGTTTATCTCTGGTTGTAATCCCAGAGATTATTAGCGGTTCGTCCGTTTATGAAAATCTACGGTCTTCATAGCTCCATCTCGATCATCTTTTAATATCTCCACGTATTTATTGGTCGGAATGGTTTTCAAATATAAATTCGATCCTTCTCTTTCCGTACCAACAATCGTATTGGACATATTTGATAGTCGGTGATTTAACTATCAAAATAATTAGTGATTCAATCATGAAAACCCAATGAGTTCAGTGGTTCAGTATTCAGCATAACTTGGCCTTGTAATTAAAACAAACTTATTCATTTTTGTTTAATTTAAACTTCTAACTCCTTTAATATTTGAACCACGATAATTAAATTCTTATATACTCATATTCTCAAAATCATGTCACTATAATACTTAGTAAAATACCCATATTCAATTTCCACTAAATTCTCCTTTTGAAAACATTTGTTACGTTATTCTTTAATATTTAACTTGGGAAAGCCATATAACTTATTATTCGAAATCAAAACGTAATATCCCTTACCTCGTTCTTGAAAACCATAACCAATATTTGTTAGTATAAAATAAAACTAACTTTACATTATCTTCATTTCAGATTCATCGTTATACATTTCCAAATTTTCCCAACATTGCATCTTTATCTCCCTAATGGAAATAGTAAATTTTTACTAACTTCTCTCATGATTACCAACTAATATTATCTTCATATATTCCTGAAGTCGTTCAAGTTGGGGTATTTTAATTACCTCTCAGACCTTGATCGACCAAGATCTTATCTTCAGTTGTAATCAAAAATCAATATCCCATTCCAGTCTCAAAACAAATTTCATTTTTAACCTGGATTTAGTTATACAATCCCTACAACCCACTTCTTTACCTTAAATATACTTTTACCAATCTCCTTTCAATCTATTTAACCATTCCCATTTTGGAATCTTATTTCAATCTCCCCTTTTTACTTGATCTTATTTTCAAGTAATGTTAATGAAAAATTAACGCCTTTACCCTTTTAAACTTTATTTAAAAATCCTTGGTTGATTATAAACCTTTATCTTAATTTTCTCTAGCTTTATTCACATAACTAAGTAACTTTTAAATTAAAGTTATCGTCTTCGCTTAAAGTCCTCTTTATAACTTTGTTATAAAGATTTTGGGGTTTTCCTTCAAAATATAAAACCCGTTTATAAGCCCTCCTCACCATTCAACTAGATTTTATTTCAACTTCGATTATTCTTTAAATGAATTTTTATTAAAAAGACGCTTTCCTAAATTATTATTTAAAATAATAATTTACTTTAATCACTAATTACTTCAGTAGTAAATTTTCTTATTACTAAATAGTAAATCCCTTTTCATACTTTTATTCAAATTAATATATTTAAAAATCCAACTCTAGTTATAAAATCGATTCTATAACTTCATCTCTATCGACCCACCTGACGGTGAATCAATATTTATAAAACGATTTATTTTATAGGCCATACAATGTCAAATACTCAACCAATACCGCGCATTGGTTTAAACCATAAAGATGTTGAATATTCGGTCAATAATCAAATCAATTTCCACAAACATGACAGTTCATATGTTCATAATATGAAATAAATAATATATCTAAGGAATCCGATTGGATCCTCCAACCTGTTCTCCCTATATTCAAAACGGTTATCACAAATCAGATCATTCATTTTTGTTTAACTGATAACAATAAATAACGGCCATTCAACATTAATCGCATGCAATTCAAACAATTCAATAAATTAAACACATTTATTTTATAACCGTGACCAACCAAGGTACGTTACCTTTATTGGAAACAATCGTTAGAATAACGATTTGGTATTTCACTGAAATTAGACGGCGGTTTAAATTTCATCAGTTAAATCAACAATTAAATATATAACCAGCAAACAATCACCCATAGCAAACATAGCACACAAAATAAAAACCCAATTTATATAAAATATAAATGGGAAAACTGAGTGAGTTTAACTCACCTTGATCTGATCCCATTTATTTCTGGACTGGTTTGGTTACAGTTAAATCAAACAGTCGTTTAATTTAACTGTAATCCTCACTATCTCCGGCTCCGCCTAGATTTGTTCCATAAGGTTTTGCTTGTTGCCATGATTGCGACGCAAGTTGATTTGCCCGATTCTGCCCATATATGAGTTGAGTCATAACGTTTGAACATTAATGATTTAAATTAAATTCACTTGACCCTTAACTAGATTAAATAACTAATCCCATTTTGTTAAACTAACTACCCCATTTTACATACCCTAACCAATACTTAACTCACTATATTTTAAATAATTAATTTCATTTAAGGTTTTAATAATTCAACTAAAATAATAAACCTTAACCACTTTAAATAACAACTTAATTATACCAGCAAATGACTAATAAGGTTTCATATTAACGTAAATAATACGATCAACTTGACTAACTAAGTAACAGCATGAAAAGGTTTTAAATTTCATTAATTAGCTTTAACTTTCACTAATTAAAAATCCCTTAAGTAAATTAACTAAGGAACTTCATTTAAATTTTTAATTTAAACCAAATTTAGTGTATTAAAATAAATTTGGGCCATACCATGACTTTGTTCAGCCCATTCGAAACAGGCCCGCACCCATTCCTTACTTAACCTATTGGCTCCCCTTTCCCTTTTCATTCCTCCACCGCCACAAAATTTGGTAAGAAGAAACCCTAAAACTCCTCCTCTTTTAGCGATTTGAAAACCGCACCCCACCACCATCCCACAGCTATGTCGATCAGCCCTGAGCCTTCCGATTTCCTTCAATCCCCCCACGAGCCTTCTGCCTGAAGATTCTTCGATCCTTGAGCCTTCGGTTTTGGACCACAGTCACCAGAAAACTCGTCGAAAGGCCGTGCGTGAAGAGTAAAGCTAAGTGTTTTTAACTGATTTTTATTTTGCTGTAAAATCTTGTTTTTTTTTTCTATTTTCTTTTCAAATAGTTTTGGGGTTGATGAAATACAAAGCACGATAGGTGTATTTATAGTAGGATTTGTCTAGATAAGATCAGTGTCTATCAACGTCCATCCTAGGTAAACTCGGCTATGCTTAGGCCATCTTTTCCTCTTCCCATTTGTAGATCTTCGTACTAGTGATGGGCATGATATTATAACCGAGATTTGGTTGAAAATACTGATCGAATTGCCAGTGAATTGTCATTTCAAATTCGGAGATATTTCACTGTATTTATAGATTTTCTGTCCCATTTTAATATACATGACAATCGTCCTATGATGTATCCATATATGGATTCACTGTATATGTGAATGTATACATATACAACTGTTTGATTTGCTTACCTGTGATGTTCTAAAATATATACATATCTTTTTTTCCTCTTTTTCTGTGCATTGTACATTCTTAGCTGTAAAAATACATAGTTGTTTCTAGCTATTCCCTTAACTGTTCAAGATTGATGTATACGTTTGTTCACTGATTTTAGCTATCCGATTTGATGTTTCAGCTATTTCTTATATATCTCTTTTTCTTTTTATATATTTTAGATACTGATTGTACCAGTGATGGATGAAGACTCAATGGTGCTTTCAGTATGGTTGTGATGCAAGGTTGGGATGCTTAGCTGTGTTCATCCTTGTAGAATAGGTTGCGACTATGAGATTGTTTGGTCAATTCATAGATTTGCATTTCACAGTTGATTTGGTTTTTCATGTATTTGTTCATGACATGTCTATACAAACATTTGTTTATTCTGTTATGCAAGAAAGTATGGTTTATATTTGGGGTAGGTGCTTATGTAGTGTCGGCTATGACACATATATGTATTTAAAGCCACTTCTTCTTCATGTGCCCATGTACTCATACGTTTCAATATAGTGAATTAAGGTATGCTGGTAACTTTGGCTAGTTCTTGCATTGGCTGCACACACATCCTATATTACTTATAATTAAAAACCATTAAAGTTGTTTTAAAATACTGTTATGAGAACTTAACCCAAAGTTAAACCATGCCAATTGTTTTAATATGCCTAATGACACATGCGCCTAATCCAGTATTTGTTTTGCCTGAATGTTTTTATATTACGACTAATCCTAGCTTTCGTGTCCATTTAAATATAATGAAATTGTTGTTTAGTTAAAAACTGAATTTGTTTACCCGAAAACCAATTTAATCGATTATATAAGAATGTAACAAATAAGAATCCTATTTTTACTATGCCCAATATAGAATAGTCTTATAACAGTATTAAAAGGTTTTATAATTCAAGCATCCAAGTAAACATTTAATTCTAATGTGTTTGATCTTGCCATCCTAAATAATGCCCCTCTTTATATGTTTGCTTCGATATAATGAAACCACAATTTACTTGAGTTATCTAAATTTTCACCTAAGTCAAATAAATAAATAAAATCTTATTTTAACTTGTTATAAGAAATAAATATCAATTTTTTTAATATTTTTAGCTTAAGTTCATTTTATACGATTCTAAAATGATAGCATGTTTCTTTATATTAATAACGTTATCATTTGTAAATGAGTCCAAAGCGATTATATTTAAAGTTTTTATTCAGACATTACTTATAATATAACGTTCAAATTTCATTTTTAATAACGAATTAAATATTAAAACCATTAATATCCCAAATAAAATATTTAAAATAAATAAATAAATAAAATATTTGACCGCACAAAAAAAGGGGACGTTACAGGGCCCTTCTAGTTAGGGCTTCCGTCATTCATGCACATACCCTTACCCAGGATAAGGTGAGAGATGGTATTTTGACGCTTGCTATACCTCTAGCTGACCTTATTAGATAAATCCCTTAGTCCCTTATTACTTCCCGTAGGGTAGGTATCCATATGTGACGTTTCTAGTTTTCGGGTTTGGGCAGGCAATACTCACACATGTCATTTAATACCCCTATACTGAAGGACCTATCCCTAGGTGGACTTTTCGACCCTAGCCACTTAAGACCTAGGAAGCGGACATACGCGAAGGTTATTAGATTCGCACCCCATTTGCCTTTAGCACCTTTCCCTATTGGGATAAAGTAGGCTACGTTATTAATTTATTCTCGTTTAGTCCCTCTACATGGAGATACTATATGTATATGACTCATCATCGTCACGGGTTTCTATGGTTAATAATGCTTCACATTACTAACCTACCAAGTCCAATTCTAACTTTTAATTATAAATTATATATTGACAAATTGTAAATAAGGAAGGCTATATCCTTTTTATCCTAGGATATTTATTTAAGTGCTTCCCTAATTGGGCTTAGCATTTAACTAATAATTCAACACCCATAAATCCCTTTCTTCTTATCCATAGGTTCATTGCCCTTTATGACCATAACGGTCATAGATTTCCTAAGGCAACCCTTAATTCTAGATATCCTTATTTATCAATCCCGAAGTATCTAATTGTTGTACCCAAAAATACATTTACTATTATTTATTTATTTATTGGTTGACTTTTTTATATATATTTATGTACCAGGCCTCTCACATTAGTTGACAACTTGTGGATGTTGGATTTGCCAGTCGTTTCCAGGCAGCCTTCTTCCTCAAGTTAAACTTAACCTCGTGCCTTAGTACATTTATATTTATGCATTAGACCCCTCACATTGAGCTGACTACCTGTGATTGTTGGATTTGTCGGTCGGTTCCGGGCAGGCTTATACCACAAGTTGTTCTTAACCTCATATCTAAATGCGGTTATAATTCAAATTCCCTAATTTAGGGGTTACAACATTTATCCTAATTAAATTAGGAATTGCAACCATTTCCCTATCATTTTCGTTTTCCCCATCAATGTTGGCTACAATTGATTTGCGGTCCTATTTGTAGCGATTAATTATATTGATTGCTACAAATGGTTACCACAAATATATTTATTCAATATGAATTTTATTTACATATAATTTCATAATTGAACCTTATCCAAATAATCAAACATTCCATACAATGTATATTTTACCGTTTTACGCTGATTTGGATGGATAATATGTATATATTTATGTTTTCTTTCGGCCAACGCAGTTGTTATTTTATTTTTATTATTATTATAACTTAAATGATTTGGTTTAATCAATAACCAAACATTCCTTTTTGCATTCAATCTTGTCAAAAGTTTCAAATCTTACAAAAAGACCGTTAGCCATAATCACGCTAAATAATGCCTAATTAGTGGAATTGGAATATTTCAAAATCATAAGAAATATATGTAAATATATAATTTGGTTTAGTTGATGCAAATTACGCATATATATATATATATGTTTGTATTTATCCATACATTTTCGCCACTTTTCCCTTTTTAATCTTTTTATCACACCTTTTGTAATTTCAAAATAATGCCTTTTATGCAAAAGGAGGAAAATGACACATTTACAACAATTAAGCAAAAAACCAACAATATTGAATACAAACAGGCAAATTTCTTTTAATAATGCATTCATATTATTTACCAATTTCGTCTTATTACCCAAATACACATATTTTAATATTCAACACGGAACTAAAGATCTGGAATGTAACTATATCTACATGGTGTTTAATGAGACTGATTTCCAGATCTACAATGCTGTGCAATGTCCACAATACTAATTGCAGTATATTTCATAACATAATTGTAGGAATATGTGTGAACAATTTAAGAACCCTACAATTGATATTATCATAACCACAACTTACAATTCACTAGTTTTAATCCTACTTATAACCAGATCTAATGGTTGTCAATAAGTTCACAATATTTAAATGAATAGATTTGATAGGGAATAGACATAAAAACTTAGATCTTGTAACGGCCCGCAAATCCGTACTATCTGAGTTGACTAATAACACCACACGTCCAACCCAAATTGCACAGAAATACGAATCATTATAAGAAAGAAGTTAGAGGATAAGAAATAGAAAGAAAGAAATGTTAGAATGGAAGAAAACGAAGAACATAAATATCACAGCGGAACGAATAAAATATATTAAATAACATAACTTTTGAAATACAAATCAGTAACTGTATGTATACATACCATTTTCAGAGCACAACAGTTATTCCTGGAATAGTTATAAACACCTGTTTCCAGATACAACATAGTACACAACGGAAATATGATAATCTATAGCTAATTGGTGAAGCTTCCTGCTTCCAGCTCTTCCAAGTGAATCTGAAAAATCCCGACTACTTGACTGCCCTTACAAATTTGGGAACCCAAGAGTTTAGGGAAAACAAACAAAATAAACTCTAGGTTAGTGATGGGACTGGTGTGAGTAAACTCCAACCATCTATTTAACTTTCAAAATCCTTTCAAAAGAAATGATAATCGTAAGACCGATCCACACATAAACATGGATAGTTTTTACCTTACGCTAACCCAAAATATTTTGATATCAAATCCAGTGATATTATAATCATATCTACATCAAATAAATAGAATCAGCGGATTGCTTGCATCTCACGCTCCATATATAATATAAAATTAAAAACCGCAGGGCGCTTATTGGAGATTGGATTTCCACATGACATGGTATGGAACCACCTTCTGATAGTGTATCTCTAGAGAGGAATACACTGGGTTCAACAAGAACATCTTGCAACCCGGCCGACACATGACCGACCACTCATTTTGCTTGAGTGTATCGAAAATATATCACCAACGGTTGGGATCAACAGCCATTTCCTGAATGGAACAACACCGAATAGAATAAGAAATTAAATGAATCTCTAGATAGGTGATTATACACCCTAATGGGAGCGACCCATATAGCCTTGCTGCCTACCCGATTTTTGTCATTTCCCGGTTGTTGAGGCCTGAGGCTACGCTTACTTGCCATTCATTTATAACACAATTACTTTGTATGCCACATTGTCAGATCCGTTAATCATTAATTTATTTGCACAAATATATTCTGGATATTATGCTAAAGGAATAAATCCGTTGCCACCATGTATATTTGTACAGAACAATCATATTCGATCATTGGAAATACTTTGTCAGACATTCGTCCATATACGTTCGTTCTGGGACTGAACGAAACCAAAGGCACAATTTCTATTAATAGAAAAAGCCCTTGCACTTTACTCCATCTTCGATTATCTTCATATAATCTGATTTGCAATGTTACTGCCAATATGAAGTGGTTCTCAGATAATAATCCAATTGGTCTCTCCATATTGACAACGATATTGGCAAACACTTCGATAGTCGGTTATTCAACTATCGAAGAAAAACAAACAACCATTCATCCATAACATCAATCAATCGCTGGGTCTGTTAATTAATATTTCATTAATTAATTCACTTCTTCATTTCCCTATCAATATTCGTTAACCAAATATTTTCAGTGATCTTTTTGGACTCTTACGCTATTTGGAAAAAAGCATTCCCCTATATCACCATCTTTTATATTCTATACTTAGAAAATATATTCTATTTGCAATTGAAAACAATTTCAATCACTTATCTCTTTCTTGACCACTTTAATTATACTCAGGAAATATTTACCTGTATATTTCCAAAATTTCATCACTTGGGTTAAAACGAATGCTGTGTAAAACATCGTTACAACAACCCAAAATATTTTATTCAACTAACTCTTATTCAAACACTTCTCTTCGAGACTGGATCTTGCTATTTATCAATTAAAAATGAAATCGATCAAGTTGGGGTATAACTACCTCTCAGACCTTGAATGAAAACATCCTTAACTTCAAAACGGACAAACCACTTACCTCGAATAATCAACATCATATAAAGCCAATAATTCATTTTTAAAAACGTATATACTTTTCTCTTTCTATTACTAGACTATCGATTTCCTTTTTGTTTATCTCATTCTATTTTAAATTCGTTTCCTTATCGGATTTCCATATATATTGATATATTGATTTTCTAGTTATCAAATCTTCATTAAAATATTCTAACTCCTTAAATTTCTGGAAAATTTCGCCATAACCTCCTTTGTACCGGGAGCATCGAGAAAATCCCCAAACCGCCACACATGCCTCTCCAATCAAAAAGAAAAAGAAAAAGCCAAGTGGCTTGCCGATACGGCGCATAAAACCTCATATGGAATTTAAACATGTACCTTTTTGTTGGGCACACGAATTATAAATCTTCATACACTTCATATGCTTCATTCCATACCGATCTAATCTATGTTCACCTGTTTCTCAATTTATCCCACCTCAATCCGGTCATTTTAACTCAATTTACTAATCTACTCTTTAATTAGCTAATTTGCCCATTTCACTTTTATTTGAACATATCATGTTCGTATATATTTTTAATTCTCTTATAAACAAGTCGGATCTCATTTCCAACTCAAGTTTCCTTTTCAATTTCGAACAAAATTTCTCAAACCACCTTTACTTATTCAAAGCCTAATTTCTTATCAAATTTCGATTTACTAATTATTATTCAAATTAGTTAGTTCTATTCAATAATTTAAAATATGATTTTTGTTCTGAAAATCATTCCATTACACCACTTGAGTTCGTATTTAATTTACAACTCAAGTTTGGATCCTTCTAATGGAAATTCGAATTTGATTTGCTTGAAATCTTTTTATTAATTTAAATAAAACCGTTATGGTTTAATAATGGTTATGGCGCTGTTTTTTTGAAAATTTGATTTTGATATAACTCAAAATATATATAACGAAATTCAGAATTTTCTCTTCCATTAGAAAACTATTATCTAATAGGTCCTGATGATTCTTGTTTCAAAGAATTTCGACTTCAATCGAGTTCTGTATACTCAATTGAAGTTCGAAACACCAATTTACGAACTATAGCACTGCGGCGAGCTCGTTTTAATTATATTAATATATATGAACGTTTTACCTTCGTTTATATATAAATTTTAATTCCATTCTGATATATTTTTAATATATATCAAATCAGTTTCCCAATTCAACATAATATTTTCGATTATCTATAATTGTCGATTTTTCCTAACTTGAAAATAAATTTATTTATACTTCGATCTTCTATATTAAAATTCCATTTCAATTCTATTTAAATTTCCTATATTCAATCTCCATTTCAACTCTATTTGAATTCTATATTCAAATTCCCCTTCCAACTCTATTTGAATTTCATATATTCAATTTCCCATTTAAACTTTATTTGAATTTTCTATTTAAATTTTCTTTATTCAAATTCCATTTGAATTTCTATATTCAATTTTTATTTGAATTTTCCCTTTATATTCATTCTTAAACAAGTCTCGCTTTCAATTTCTTTTAAAATCGATATTTCTACTTTTGGAAAATAGATTTCCCTTTTCAATTTCACACTTGTATTTTTATTTCTGAATGATCCAATGATAATTCTTTTCACTACATTTATAAACTTCGTTTATAAAAGAACTACTTGTTTTTATTCTTTTTTTTAAACAAGTTAATACTTTTATTCTATTCAAATTTCAAATTCTATTTTAGAAAAATAGAATTTCCCTTTTAAATCCAAATTACTCTTTTTCATGATATTTTTAAATATCAACATTTAGGCCCAGTGATATTTAAACACCAAACAACCAATTATTTATTTCTGGTTTTCTAACACATCATATATGACAGTATATATGTAAGCAAATAATCAAACAGATAATATATATATTTTTGAGGAATCCAGTTGGACTCCTCCAACCTGTTTTCCTGCATTCACAGACGTTAGTCAACATAGTAATACCCGTATTGCTTTGAGGCAGGATATCGCGGTATGAAGGTCATCCACTAATATATATTTGTGGGGCGCATAGGGAAATCATCCGCTATGAAAATGCGGGCATCCGCTAGTGTAACGACCGTGAATTTCGCTTGATCCGAATCGATCGCTAAACCGACCAAGACCGTTCAAAACCCGTGATTGTTTTGAGAACACGACACGTTGGAACGCAAACAGAAGAACATTTCATTGCATATTACAACAATTCCATTAGAATACAGGAATATACAGAGTATGAATAAATATTACACAAAAAATATCAGAGATTTAAATTACATTACTGCAGCGGAAAAATAATACAATACACAACTGAAGGAGATATACGGATACAGAGCTTTCCGGATATCATTCCAGCTGTAAATCAGTATCATGTGAATATAAATCTGCAAAACCCAAAACTACTAGCTGCCCATGTCGAAAATAAGGGCACCCAGAGTTTAGGTTAAAACAATAAACTCCAGGTTAGTCATGTGACTGGTGTGAGAACTAAAACAGTTATTAATCTTTATTTTAAAGTTAGGTAAACCAAGGGACCACGCCGTATAACACGGAATGGGTTTCCTCCCAAGTATACCAGTGCATAAAATAAAAGCGCAATGCTAAATAAAGAAAAATGAAGCTATTATAAGACCCAGGTCCCATCACACAATGCAACACAAGCCAAAAGATAGGGTTTTTACCTTATAATAGCCAAAGAATGCTTGACACACTAAAAAAAATCATTTGATACTATTATAAGTGCATAGTGTATAAAACAATTTCAATCATAAGTATCAATCATAGACAGCAAAAGTGCCCATACCACTATGTCGCCATAATAGGCTCTACAAATAAAACCGCAAAGTCACGTATTGGAAGTTGGATTTCCATCTGTGAACCAAGGCAAAAGATAGCCCTCACCGATTCGAGACTCTCTAGCCCGAGCCTCAGGACAAGTACTCAATCAAGCCCTTGGATCGTCAGGGTCGGTCCACTGATGTGGATTAAAATGCCTGAACACAGCGTTTCCCCACCCTTTGGGGCGTAAATGAGCCAAATGACTCCATCGGCTCCACACAGCAACCAATATATTCGAAGCGCCTCGCAACAGCAATAACCACATAAGCCAAACTCGTCAGGGCGTGTAAAATCACTAACGCCACTTCTAGCTAGAAGGAAACGCATGCCCTCCCTGATGTCCTCTCCCGTTTCAGGTTCACAACCGGGGTGTGAGGTTCACGAATCAACGTTACACAAAGCTATGCCACACAGGCGGTGCTTTGATCATCAACCATAAGACTTTGCTTTTCAACAGAAGCCTTGATCAACTGCCACTAGGGCATGCCACACAGGAAATTCACTCCATGCGGTTGGTATCTATCAATATATATCCCCTGAGCTCGTACGTCTCAGAGAAGGGCGTTAAGCAAGTGAATAAATTTTCTACCGCCAAACAGATATATATATATATTTAATAGAAATCAATCACACAGAATAAAATCCAATGTCAGACACACAGTCCATTTACAAGTTCGTTCTGGCTCTGAACGAAATTGGAGGCACCTTGTACCTCACAAATCCATCGATCTCCAAGTACATCTGGACGATCACCAACTGATTCCCTCCTTTTGGGTGTACGACCGAATCAAGGTCTTCAGTAATCACCCAAACGACGTGAAGACATCCGGTCTTCGACCACCGTCTTCATCCTCGACACCACGTTGAATCAGTTATTAAGAATGGGATAAACCCTGTCTTTCTGAATAACTCGCGTATATAATAAACAAGTGTTACACAAACACAACATACGCCTCATTCCAATTCAGAATATTCTTTTATTCAAATATTCTTATACTTTGGGGAAGGTTCCCATTAATTTTATCAAAGATAAATTCTTTAAATTTATTCTTTAATCCTCTTTTGAATATAAATTCAAACTAGTCGAGATTAGCGAACCACACCGAAGTAATCATTTATTTTATTTCCCAATCCCAACCTATTCATCCCATGAAGTAAAACTGGTAATACTTCATATCTAACACCACGGTGTTATCGGTAAATTTAATTACCATCTCACATTCAAATCTAATTAAAGATTTAACTATCGCCTGGAGCAAAACTGGTGTTACCCCATTCTCGATCATTTCAATCTAATTAAAGATTCATTAAAACTCCACTTAGTTTTAATCTTCCCAAAAATCAATATCCTGTCTTTAACAGGGTTAAAGAACCAATGTCATCTAAAACACGGTTCACTATAAACCCAAAATCACCTTTCATTAATTATCGGGTTAAAGAACAAGTGTTATTTAAAATACCGTTCACGATAAACCCAAAAATCAATTCCAATTCAATTGCAATTAAATTCCATTTAATTGGTACACTTCATTAAATGTAAATAAAAAGATTTAATCTTTTTTCTCAACTGGGTTTAAGAACAGTGTTAATGAAGACACCATTCACGACAAACCCAAATCACCTTTGATATTAAATACAAGGTTTTGAATTGAAAATATATCGGCTTATATTTAATATCAAATCCTACGACCAACAAATATCATATTGGAAATAACGATATAAATATATCATTCAAATTTCCATAACAATATCTGTATAATCACGAAATCCAACATTGAAATATTCCAAAGACAATTTCGATTCAAATCCATTCCAATTCAATTATTGGAAATTCTGGTTACTTTTAAAACCATTTCAAATCCACTTTATTTATTTTAAAAATAAATAGAATTATAATTCTAGTTCAAAACTAGTTCATTTCGATAAAAATCTATTTTTATCTTTTCAAAAATGGAAATTTTCATCCCAATTATTCACTAATCATTTCTTATAATTTCACACAAATTATTACTGTTTTTAATAATTTTATCAAGGCTCGTACAGTCGATTTCCATCAACGGCCATCGAACTGCAGTTACAGCGACCTTTTACAAATTTGATTTGGACATAATTCCAAATCCAACCGTTAGATTTCAAATCTCTAATATTCATTGGAAAGCTCTTTTCGATACGAACCCAAAGGTTCTGGTTTTAGGAGAATCCGACGGCCGGATCTCCCGCAACGTCAATTCGAAGTCAATGGTCGAAATTCGCGGACTGCCGTGGCGCAGCGCGTTCTATTCAGGCCATTATATAATATATATATATATATATATATATATATATATATATATATATATTTCGTCGATTTCCTTTGAAAACGTATTTTATAAATCGTTTTAAATTCGTTTTCAAAACGATTTCAACTTCATATTCAATTTCTAATCAAAATTGAATATTCCATATCATTAATTGATAAATGATTATATTTTCAAAACGTTATATTTTGAAATCACTTTCTTTTCTATATTCATTATAAAAATTAATAAAATCGATATAAATATCGTTCACATCAAAATGGCGTCAATCTAATCAACATGGCTTTTATTCAACACATGAATATTTATTCTATTCAACACATGAATGTTTATTCTATTCAACACATTAATGTTTATGCTATTCAACACATGAATTTATTTTCTAAATTGGAATGAGGCCCAATCAATTATCATATAATGTTAGTTATATGGATTTTCTACAACACATGTATATAATAGCAACGATAAATAATCAACCATCATCCAGAGTGCACTACACAACTGCATAAGCATTAAATATAAATAATGAACGCTTACACAGTCTGTCAACCCATCAATTGACATACAACTAAACAATCGGGATTAGTGTACGTTAAATATCATCCCAATACCCGTGTGGGGTTTCAAATCAACAAACACATATTTTATTTGTGCGGTTGGGCGATGTGTAAAATTTATCGTTCCAATCAATATCAGTCAAATCAGTGTATATAAACAAATCTCCGATTTGTTTATTACTATTTATTTTATACACACGTTAAAAAAAATCATATTCTTAACTATAAAATATTTTCCACTATAAAATATTTTATTTCATTCACCATCACACAATCACATTTCACAACACAGCAATCAAACAAACAAGCCATCCATGGTCTATGGACGACAGGTGTCGGGTGCTACTAAGCACCGTCTGCATCCTAGTATATATTTCAAACTAGAAATAAGTTAAAAGTGAGGAGTTCTCACCAAATTGCTAAACCAATACACCGCGACTCTTCATATGTAGAAATCTTCGTCGTGCTCGCCTTTCGTTAATTTCATTGTCCGTAGCCACTACATATATAAAAATCGTATTTTTATATTGTTGCTATGTATATAAAAATCACATTTTTATAATCACTCTCTATAGATAAAAATTCTATTTTTCTACCGCTACTATATAGACAAAAATCACAATTTTGGTAACGCTACCTTTATGATATAGATTATATTTTGCTTCTCTCTATATAAAAATTTTATTTTTATATTTCTACTCCTTCTATAAAGATTGAATTTTTATCTTACTACACTTAACAAAATTATATTTTTAACCTTTTTATAATATAAAAATTATATTTTTAGCCTTTCTATAATATAAAAATTATATTTTTAGCCTTTACATCTTCATATATAAAAATCCTATTTTTTTCAAATAAACAAAAATCCAACCTTTCTAATAAATAAAAATCAAAACCGATTAAAAGATCCTATTTTTATTCTAATTAAGTGAATCAAAATAAAAGCTCACCGGGCTGAAACGAAGGTGAGGATGACGGCACTGAGGTGGTAGGGCTCGCTCCGGTGGTCAGACAATGATGGGTGGTCAGGCGATGGCGGGTTAGCGGGTTTCAAGGTTTAGAAGGAGGAGAGAGGGAAAAAAGGAGGCGTTGGAGGGGTGCTGATCGAAGGGGGTGGGGTTGCGACGTCGAAGGGGGTGGCTAGGGGGTCCACGGCGGTGCGGAGGGGCTAAGGGGGGCTCAGCGGTTTTGCCAGAAGAGGGGAAGGAGGAGGTCGATACGAAGGGGAGGTGGGGGAGAAAGGAAGGCATAGGAGGAGGAGGACGAAGAAGAAGCGGCGGGAGCAGACGGGGTGGGTGACGCAATTCCCCTTTTTTTTCGATCTGTATGAATGAAGACGGGGAGAGAGAAAGGCAGAGGGAGGGGCTTAAGGGAATTATATAATTATATATATATATATATATATATATTATTATTTTTTATTTCAAAAAGTAACTTTTATTTTCAAACTCGAAATCGAACCCACCGCCTGTCGTCCATAGCTAATTACCCCCATTCCGAACACAATGGGATATGTATTGTAAGCTGATTCGATCGTTTCGATCAGTTTTCGTCAAAATCAAAATATAAATCCATATATTGAATTTGAACGCACATTTCAATTTACCGGGGCCACACACGGACCTAAAAATTCCCGAAAAATATTTTCTATCATCGTATTGATGATACGGTCCTAACAAAACTAATTTCGTCGAATTCTGGGACCGTTTGAAAAATGGCCATTTTCCAGTCGATTAAAATCAACTAAAACTGGTCAAACGCGTTTTCCTTTGCCATGCTCACATATTGATTCGAAAAATTACAAATTTTGGAATCTAGCAATAACTTAACACCACGGACCCAGCAAAAGTGGTTTCGTCGAAAACCGAGGTCGTTTGCAAAATTTCCATTTTTAAGGGCTAGAATTCCATAGCAACTATTCTGAATTTTCATCTGGGCATAACTTTTTTTCCCGCTATGAAATTTCAATTTTTCGGATTCGTTGGAAAGATATTCTCAAATAGATTCAAATATTTTTGGTTTCGCTGTAATCCGGTTTATTTTGAATCATGTACATCCATTTGAACTTTGAAATCGAATTTTCGAACTACCGCGCCATTTTCAATTCCTTTTAAAATTATAAATATTTTTTTATATTCTAATGACGATCTATATAAATATATACGTTCTAATTCTATTCAAAATAAATTTCTTGTCGTTATTATATTAAATAATTCATTTTAAATATTCAAAATTCGCTAAAATTGCCAAAATAAAAATTTTAAATTGGCTCAGATTTCCGGGTTATTATAATCTCCCAACTTAAAACTTTTCGTCCCCGAAAAGGAACGAAGCCGAAAGTTGTTTCACAAACCAACTCAACTTCCATTATTTTCATTACGGCTTAAGTTCTTCAGCTTTTCAGTTTCTATGAACTTTTCAAAATTTTCAAAAAATTTGGCTAACACCCTAAATTTTCGAAAAATTTCGCCATAACCTCCCCTGCACCGGGAGCTTCGGGATATTTCAAATAGCCTCCCATGGCCCTCATCAATCCAAAAAGAAAAAGAAACAGCCAAGCGGCTAGCCAATCGGCTAATAAAATCATCAAAAAACCATGAAATACAATAAACATGTACCTATTTGTCGGGCAAACAATTTTATTTTTCTGCTCTAGCCTCCTTGCTATGACCTGTTCAATGTAAGTACATGTATATGCATGCAAATGCGACAAATTTTCAATACAATTCACTATTTGGTACAATTTGGCTAAATGGTACAAAATTTAATTAATCAAACAATAATCAAACAACACAACCATCAATCAATTAGTTGATTATCATTTCAAATTCATAATTTAGATACATATACAGAAAATCATGTTTTTGATGCCAAATCACAACAATAAGCCCTATCTAATTTTGGTTCTCACACCAGTCAATTGGAAATATATAGAAATCCCACTTTCATCACTCGAACATAAATTCTGATGACGAGTACTCAATCATTTGAATCATCTTCGGGCCACTAGAGTATGATTCTATATCTATTCAGTATATTAAAACTTCGAATACGCGCGGATCAGACGTATACGCAAAATCTTTATATACTGCATTGTCCAAATTGAATATAATATAAAATAAATAATTAAAAACGAATAGTTGATTTAAATTTTCAGAAAAAAATTGTTTTCACTTTTATTTCAAAAACACTACTCTTCACACTCGTTCTAGGACACTACTGATCCTATCTCTAACGAGTCATTCTCGTTGGATATTACTAATCCAATCTCTAATGAATTCTTTCATTTGGTTCTAACGTGTCTTGTACTCTGAGCTTTGAAAACCAAAGCTCTGATACCAGATGTAACTACCGGGAATTTCGCTCGATCCGAATCGATCGCTAAACCGACCAAGACCGTTCAAAACCCTTGATTGTTTTGAGAACACGACACATTGGAACACAAACAGAAGAACATTTCATTGCATATTACAACAATTCCATCAGAATCCAATAATATACAGAGTATGAATAAATATTACACAGAAAATATCAGAGATTTAAATTACATTACTGCAGCGGAAAAATAATACAATACACAACTTAAGGAGATACAGATACAGAGCTTTCCGGATATCATTCCAGCTGTAAATCAGGATCCTGTGAATATAAATCTGCAAAACCCAAAACTACTAGCTGCCCATGTCTAAGGGCACCCAGAGTTTAGGTTAAAACAATAAACTCCAGGTCAGTCATGTGACTGGTGTGAGAACTAAAACAGTTATTAATCTTTATTTTAAAGTTAGGTAAATCAAGGGACCATGCCGTATAACACGGAACGGGTTTCCTCCCAAGAATACCAGTGCATAAAACAATAGCGCAATGCTAAATAAAGAAAAATGAAGCTATTATAAGACCCAGGTCCCATCACACAATGCAATGCAAGCCAGTGGATAGGGTTTTTACCTTATAATAGCCAAAGAATGCTTGATACGCTAAAAACAAATCATTTGATACTATTATAAGTGCATAGTGTATAAAACAATTTCAATCATAAGTATCAATCATAGACGGCATAAGTGCCCCATACCGCTATGTCGCCATACTAGGCTCAACAAATAAAACCGCAAAGTCACGTATTGAATGTTGGATTTCCATCTGTGAACTGAGGCAAAAGATAGTCCTTACCGATTCGAGACTCTCTAGCCCGAGCCTCAGGACAAGTACTCAGTCAAGCCCTTGGATCGTCAGGGCCTGTCCACCGATGTCGATTAAAATGCCTAAACACTGCATTTCCCCACCCATTGGGGCGTAAATGAGCCAAATGACTCCATCGGCTCCACACAGTCACTATATATCCAAGGCGCCTCGCAACAACAACAACCACATAAGTTAAACTCGTCAGGGCGTGTAAAACCACTAACGCCACTTCTAGCTAGAAGGAAACGCATGCCCTCCCTGATGTCCTCTCCCGTTTCTGGTTCACAACCGGGGTGTGAGGCTCGCGAATCAACCTTACACAAAGCTATGCCACACAGACGGTGCTTTGATCATCAACCACAAGACTTTGCTTTTCAATAGAAGCCTTGATCAACTGCCACTTGGGTATGCCACACAGGCAATTCACTCCATGCGATTGCTATCTATCAATATATAACCCCTTAGCTCATACATCTAAGAGAAGGGCGTTAAGCAAGAGAATAAATTCTCCACCGCCAAACAGATATATATTTAATAGAAATCAATCACATAGAATAAAATCCAATGTCAGACACACAGTCCATTTACAAGTTCGTTCTGGGTCTGAACGAAATTGGAGGCACCTTGTACCTCACAAATCCATCGATCTCCAAGTACATCTGGACGATCACCAACTGATTCCCTCCTTTTGGGTGTACGACCGAATCAAGATCATCAGTAATCACCCAAACGACGTGAAGACCTCCGGTCTTCGACCACCGTCTTCATCCTCGACACCACGTCGAATCGGTTATTCAGAATAGGATAAACCCGGTCTTTCTGAATAACTCGCGTATATAATAAACAAGTGTTACACAAACACAACTTACGCCTCATTCCAATTCAGAATATTCTTTTATTCAAATATTCTTATACTTTGGGGAAGGTTGCCATTAAATTTATCAAAGATAAATTCTTTAAATTTATTCTTTAATCCTCTTTTGAATATCAATTCAAACTAGTAGAGATTAGCGAACCACACCGAAGTAATCATTTATTTTATATCCCAATCCTAACCTATTCATCCCATGAAGTAAAACTGGTAATACTTCATACCTAACACCACGGTGTTATTGGTAAATATAATTACCATCTCACGTTCAAATCTAATTAAAGATTTAACTATCGCCTGGAGCAAAACTGGTGATACCCCATTCTCGATCATTTCAATCTAATTAAAGATTCATTAAAACTCCACTTAGTTTTAATCTTCCCAAAAATCAATATCCTATCTTTAACAGGGTTAAAGAACCGATGTCATCTAAAACACGGTTCACTATAAACCCAAAATCACCTTCCATTAATTATCGGGTTAAAGAACAAGTGTTATTTAAAACACCGTTCACGGTAAACCCAAAAATCAATTCCAATTCAATTCCATTTAATTGGTACACTTCATTAAATCTAAATAAAAAGATTTAATCATTTTTCTCAACTGGGTTCAAGAACAGTGTTAATGAAGACACCATTCACGACAAACCCAAATCACCTTTGATATAAAATACAAGGCTCTGAATAAAAAATATATCGGTTTATATTCAATATCAAATCCTACGACCAACAAATATCGTATTTGTAACAACCCGGATAATCCGAACCAATTTAAAATTTTTATTTTTAATAAATTGGTTAGAAAATATGCCCAAATTTAAAAATTTTGTTTTTAAATAATATTAAAGCCAGTGAAAATAGTCAAATTTCAAACTACCTCTGTTTTCGACGAAACCACTTTTGTTGGATCTGGAATGTCAAATTATTGCTAGATTTCAATTTTTAGAATTTCCTGATTTAGTATGTGAGCGTGGCAAAAGAAACTACGTTTGGTCAAATACAGTCAAAATTGAACGACTGGAAAATAGCCATTTTTCGAACAGTCTCAGAATTCAACGAAATTATTTTTTTGGATTTGTATCGTCAAGACATAGCCAAAAATATTTTTTTGGGATTTTTCGGGGTTCGTATGTGGCTCCGGTGGATTTTTGAATATTTTAAAAAGTTAATAATAAAAAGAATTAATTTTAAATTTGAAAAAATGGGGCTGAGTTGACCTCTTGGGCCTGCGAGACATTGTTAGATGGATCCCGAATAGGGGTTATTGGGTAGGGTAGCTTCTTGTTGGACTGAATTCTGAATTCCTTAAAGAGATTTGGTTTTTTTTGTAAAATTAACATTTTAATATTATAAAAGAGATTGTAAAACCCTAAAATACAATCCACTATTCATCTTCTCTACAGCCGTCACCCCACCTTTTCTATGGTCGAAACTTCCCCCTTTAATTTCTTCTAATCCACAACGAATTAAAATGCAAACCCTATACCACTTCGAAGAGATTCTTCTTCTCTTCATTTTCATACGGTCAGATCTCCTATGGTGCCACCATCTCCTCGAACGACGCACCCGAACCCGCTGCCTATCACCCACGTCGCACCCCCTTAGGCTCAGCCGAGTTCCACCATTTCGGGTCCCACGTGTGTGCCTCTCCGTCCTCTTCGTTGCAGCATCCTCTGATCGAACACTGGTGGCTTGAATTAGGAGAAAAGGTCAACCCTAGTTCTGAACAAAGGGAAAGGGTGTCGGCCGAGATACTGTAAGGAGGAAGATGAACTAAACTAATTGTTTTTACTTAATTTAATAATTAAATTAATCCCTAATCTTATTTTACTCATAACTTTGTCAAATAAACTCAGAATTACACAATTTTTAAAGCGTTGGACTCGTACGATCCTGAACTACAATTCTAGACTGAAGCGGGTAATTTCTGAGCAGTTGGAATTTTGGCTAAAATCACAAACGACTATGAGATATCTCTTGTTTAAATTTATTTATTTTTATTTATAGTTATTCATCTTCAGATCTGTTTGTGTAGATGTTGTATGATGTTTGTTTGTTGTATGATGGATTATTATGATTGGTTATCATATGTTATTCAAATATATTTTTTATCGCTTTTTCTATTTAATTGAATTGAGTTAGATAATCAATTTAATATTTATTCTTATATTGAATAATCATAGATCTATATGTGGAAAAAAAAATTATATAATAATAATATTATTGAATTGATTTAGATCATCGATTCAATATCAAATCATACAATTTGCTTCGTAGAGTGATTGATCTAATTTATCAATTCCATTTAGAGAAAATAAATATTGCTTTTATTTGAATTGATCTAGTTAATCAATTCAATATAGAGAAAATAAAATTTCCTTTCTATTTGAATTGATTTGGTTGAACCAAACATAGAAAAAATATTTATTCTTTTTATTTGTGTTTCAACACAAATATACACATAGAAAAATGATTTGTTCTTTTTATTTGTGTTTCAACAAAAATATACACATAGAAAAATGATTTGTTCTTTTTATTTGTGTTTCAACACAAATATACACATAGAAAAATGGTTTATTCTTTTTATTTGGGTTTCAACACAAATATATACATAGAAAAATAAGTTATCCTTTTCATTTGTGTTTCAACACAAATATATACATCTTATATTGAATAACATTTTATTTGTGTCCCTAAACACAAATATTACATAGTACACTGGATTACATTTTTATTTGAAACACAAATATTACATAGAACATTTAATTGCATTATTTGTGTCCATAAACACAAATATTGCATAGAAAAATTGAATGACTTTTTAGTGTGTTCTCAAATACAATTAAAATATTGACAATATAAAAATATATTTTTATCTGTGTTCTCTAATGCAAACAAAATATGTTTTTAAAAGTAGTACATTTTTATTTACCCTTTTCAATGTAAAAAGGTAGAAAAATATATTATCATTTTTGTTGCATTCCCTAATGCAAACAAAATGTAGAAAAATAAATTATCATTTTAGATGCATTTCCTAATGCAAACAAAATGTAGAAAAATAAAATATCATTTTTGTTGCATTCCTTAATGCGAACAAACTGTAGAAAGATAAGATATCATCTTTTGCATTTCTCAATGTAACGAGATAGAAAATAAAAATATAAAATTTCATTATATGTTTGCATTCCAAAATGCAAACGCTACAAAAAGAGAAAAGAGATTTTATTTTATGTTTGCATTCTACGATGCAAACAATGCATGTAAATTAAAAATTCACATTTTTCGATTGCCTTCTACTATACAAACAGAACATAGAAAATTTATTTTATTTGTATTTTTCCATGCAAATAAAACAATAAAATAAAAATATAGATTTTTGTGTGCAATTTTAGATGCAAACAAAATTAGCAGAAGAAATCTAGATGCGAACAAGTAATAAAAGAAAGATTACATTTTTCTTTCACTTATTTACATCCCTTAATGTAAATAAACATGAAATAAAGAGTTGTACTTTATTTTACATTCCTTGTTGTAAATAAAATTACAAATTTAAAGATACATTTTTATTTGCATTCCTCAACGCAAATAAATCCTGAATAGGATAATATACATTTTTATTTGCAGTCCCGAATGCAAATAAAATATGAAAATTAAAGGTTGCATTTTTAATGTAATTTTAAAAGGAAGAGAATAAGAATCATATTTCATTTAGAAGTATGTTTTGTATTAAATACAATTTTAATGTAGTGTTAGAAGCATAGGAAGGAATTCACATTTTGTTCATAGAAGAGATTGAACAAAAATATTCATTTTTGTTCATCGGATGGAAATCAACAATTTCACTCCTTAAAATATAATGAGTAAAATATGCAATTTGTTTATTTTAAAAGAAATTTACACTTGGTATAGATACGAAAATTGAAACATGAATTGACAATAAAAATCATGAATGAACGAACAATAAAATTTATAGTCAATATACTATCAAATTGGTACATGAAATAAAAACACGTTTTAGCTAACGTAATAAACATGAATATAGGATTTATATAATTCACACCTTCATTTGGTGTGATATTCACGTGAATGTAATCGCTTAAGGAATTATATATATAAATATAAATAGAGATTAAACGAATCGTGCACGGTAGTTCGCGTTTCGGCAATCGTGACTTTAAACGATTGTACCGAAAGATCCAAAAGCGGATTTTCCCAAAACCGGAGCCGTTAGGACCGCTTTGGGAAGATCTTTCCAATAAGACAAATTTTATCAAAATCCAACGGTTAGATTTCAAGATATATGTAAATCAAATGTGGAGAAAAACAGCGCCAAAGCCGCACTTAACCTGAAGCATCGTTTGATTTTATTGAGCTATTTTTAAATAAATAAAATAGCGATAAATCGTTACAAATTAATTTTTACAATATGAAATGATTTATTATTCGATAATTATTTGAAAAGTCCGAGTTCTACTCATTTCAAAAAATATACGTCGATGAAGGGACGAAGACGGTGTTGAAGACCGGCGGTCTTCGCATCGAACGGATGTATTGCTACTGAGGTCCTCGATAGGAGTAGCTACCCTAAAGGGATTTTGGTGGTAGTCGTCCGGACGTATGTGATGACTGTCCGGATATACGAGAGCCTCTCAGGTGTCTCCGGTTCCGTTCAGACCCAGAACTGACTCGTAAATGGATGCATGTTTGACGTTGAACTTCGTATCATGTAAACTGATTTCTGTTTAATATATAATCGTTGGTGGCAAGAGAATTTATTCTTTCGCTCAACATCCTTAGAGGTTGTGTACTGATAGATGTTAATTTCATGGCATGGATTGTCAACGGGACATGCTAAGATGCAAATGATCAAGGCTTTGTTGAAAAGCAGGCCTTGTGGTTGATGATCAAAGCATAGCCTATTTAGGCATAGCTTTGTGTATATCGTGACTTCGCGGGCCTCACACACCAGTTGAGTCTAAAATGGGAGAAGGGAACGCAGGGAGTGCACACGTTTCTTTCTACCTAGAAGTGGTGTCAGTGCTTAAACTGGCTGACATTTGCTTATGCGGCTGTTGGAATATTTTTGCGAGGCCTCGGTTTATTCTTATCGGTCGCCATCGGCCGATTTGTAGGTCTAATAGGATCGGGGAACGTGTGTTCAGGCTTAACTAATCCACTAAAGTATTTGTGGACCGGCCCTGCTGTATCCAAGGGTTCGCCAACGTCCGAATCCTGAGACATTGCTAGAGTGTCTCGAATCGGTCAGGAGCTCCTCCATAGCCTTGACTCATGATGGAAACCCAACTTTCAATACGTCCCATGCGGTTTTGATTTCATAACTAGTATGGCGACATAGTAGATGGTAGCTATGCCGTCTAGGATTTATATTATAATTGAAATATTTTCTTTAAACATATACACACTAATAATAATATTGTATTTTGCGTATTTATCATCTTTTGACCATTATAAGTTAAAACCCTATCCTCCGGTTTGCGTTGCATTGTGTGATAGGACTTGGGTATTATAATGGTTTCATTTTTCTAAAAAGCATTGCGTTATTTAACATTATACTTTATTTATTGCACTGATAATCCTATGGAGTAAACCCATTCCGCGATAGCGGCGTGGTCCTCGTGATTGTCAAACCCGTTAGTTAATTAAGATATCTCATACCAGTCCCATGACTGACTCGTAGTTTGTTCCACCTTTTGCAAACTCGGGTGCCCTCTTCTACATGGGCAGCCAAGTGACAGGTTAGGCTTGGATATTCGCTGGATGGAAGCTTGCAGATGGAGATGCTGAAGAAACTTTCTTTTTTATCTTTTATTTCTGCTTAAGACTTTGAGACAGTATTTCGTATTGATGTAATTTGAGAGATTGAGACTCTATTTCTTTTCTTTGAGACATTTATTTTATTGAGTGTAATTCTGTGCTGCATACTCTGATGTTTCAGTGATGATGTTTGTGATGACATTTCTTTCCACTGCAATGATTTATATGTTCTGCTATACTCTGAGATCTGTTATTGTTCTAGTTATGCTATATTCCATACGATTTTTCTTACTTTCGTTACACGGGAGTTTGGGGTCGTCACATTTGGTATCAGAGCTTTGGTTAACCTTAGCTTTGGAATATAACATTTTTAGAACAATTCGTCTAGATAGAATCAGTAATGTTCTAAGACGAGAGGTTCATTAGAGATAGGATTAACAATATCCTAGAATGAGCTTAAACAAAATAACACATATTTATCAGTCATTACTTCATTATCACCTGGACATGTCTCTACTTTTAACCTTCTCTTTGAATTTATCATTTCCTTTGGTCTGACTCTTTCCTTGATGGTGCAGACTGATTGAAAGATGAGTACAAGAGCTAGGACAAGAGGAAGAGGTCGTGGCGGAGTAGCCGGTAGGGGTAAAGGGAGAGATACACCCCCAACTGAGCAAGACCAACCTAATTCTGAGGTCGAGGTGCCCCCACCACCACCACCCCCAGTTACTTTTGACCTGGATAAAATGGCGAAGAAAATCAAGAATCTTGGAGGAGTACATTTCACTGGTAGAGAGACGGTGGTAGAAGCGCAAGAATGGCTTAAGATGATGGAAAAGATCTTGGGAGGTTTGGAGCTTGAGGATCATAAAAAGAATTCAAAGTTCGTTTGGACACCTGAATGTGAGGCTGCATTCCAAGAGCTGAAACAGAGATTGATCACAGCTCCTGTGTTGACCATCATAGATGGCAATGAGGATCTAAAAGTCTGGACAGACGCTTCCAAAGAAGGTCATTCTCTTTATCTGAATAAAACATGTCTGAGATAACATTTTCTTTTGATGTCAAATATCATTTTAACATGTTACCTTTCTGTATATTTAAGGTATTGGTGCAGTGCTTATGCAAAAAGGTAGAGTGGTAGCACACGCTAGCAGGCAATTAAAATCGCATGAAAAGAATTATGCCACTCATGATCTTGAGCTAATGGCCATTGTATTTGCTCTAAAGATATGGAGGCATTATCTCTTGGGGGAAAAGTTCGAGCTATATACGGACCACCAATTCTTGAAGCATCTATTTACCCAAAAAGTTTTGAACCTGAGACAACAGCGTTGGATTGAATTGCTTGCACCCTACGACCTGGATATCCTATATACTCCGGGAAAAGCAAATGTAGTGGTAGATGCTCTCAGCAGAAAGAACATGGCCAGCACCAATCTTATCCTTGCCCATCTCATTATTACTCCTTCTTTGATCGACAAGATCTCTGTCCTTCAAAAAGATGATGAGTTTATCCAAAAGATTAGCAAAAGAATTCGAGAAGGCAAACCCACGAGCTTCCAAATTGATGACAAAGGAGTTTTGAGGCTACGAGGCCGGATTTGCGTCCCAAACATTCCTGAACTAAGAAGGGAAGTTATGGACGAATGTCACAATCCAAGCTCAGTATTCATCCTGGAGTAAGCAAGATGTACCACGATCTTAAGCGTACCTTTTGGTGGAGAGCAATGAAGAGGGACATCTCCATATATGTTGCCAAGTGCCCCACCTGTGAGCTGGTCAAGAGTGATCAGCAAAAGTTAGCGGGTCTATTGCAGCCATTAGGAGTTCCTAATTGGAAGTGGGACGAAGTTTCTATGGACTTTATTGATGGTTTGCCTCGGACTAGGAGAGGGAATGATAGCATATGGGTGATTGTAGATCGCTTGACGAAAGATGCTCATTTCATCCCCGTCAAATCCAATAAAATGGCTCAAAGTTTGGCACAACTTTATTTAAGAGAGATTGTCAGGCTTCATGGAGTTCCCAACAGCATTGTCAGTGACTGCGATCCAATATTTACTAGCAAGTTCTGGGAAACTTTCCAAGAAGAGCTAGGAACCAAGTTGAATATGAGTACAACTTATCACCTTCAGACAGACGGCCAGACTGAGAGGGTAAACCGCATCTTAGAAGATTTGTTGCGAGCATGCATCCTTGACTTTGGCGGTTCATGGGAGGATCATCTACACTTAGTGAAATTCTCTTATAATAAAAGCTATCAAGCAAGCCTGCAAATGTCACCATTCGAGGCTTTATATGGTGGGCCATGCAAATCTCCGTCATGTTGGGTGGAGCCAGGCAATAGAATAGTCTTGGGCCCCGATACGATTCGGGAAGCACCGGATAAAGTTGATTTTTATTAAGAAGCGTTTGCTGGCTGCTCAAACCCGACAGAAGAGTTATGCAGACAGTCGAAGAAGAGATCTAGAATTCTCTGTTGGTGATCTTGTGTACTTGAAGGTTTCTCCATTAAGAGGCATAACTCGCTTTGGAAAGACTGGAAAGTTGGCACCGAGGTTCATTGGTCCATTCCCTATTCTTGAAAAGATTGGGACTCTAGCTTATCGAGTACAGTTGCCCAACTGGGTGCACGATGTATTTCACGTGTCCCAACTCAGGAAGCATGTTCATGATCCAGATTTAGTTGTGAAGGAAGAAGCACAACGACATTTCGAAATTACTTCGAGCTTAGCCATAAAGAGAGAGCCAGTAAAAATTGTGGGCAAGGAAATCAGAGCTTTGAGGAATAAGAAGATCAGTCTCGCCAAGGTCCAATGGAGCAGGGATCCTAGAGACAGCACTTGGGAGACCGAGGATAGCTTCAAGCAAGCCTATACCAAGTGTAGAGTGGATATCTCCGAATAGCTTTATGTTGAGGTACATTCTTAATGCCTTGCATTTTCCATTTTGTTCCTACTTTACTTTTATTTCCCTTTTCGAGGACGAAAAGTTTTTAAGTAGGGGAGACTGTAACAACCCGGAAAATCCGAACCAATTTAAAATTTTTATTTTTAATAAATTGGTTAGAAAATGTGCCCAAATTTAAAATTTTTATTTTTAAATAATATTAAAGCCTGTGAAAATAGTCAAATTTCAAACGACCTCTGTTTGCGACGAAACCACTTTTGTTGGAACTGGAATGCCAAATTATTGCTAGGTTTCAATTTTTAGAATTATCCGATTTAGTATGTGAGCGTGACAAAAGAAACTGCGTTTGGTCAAATACAGTCAAAATTGAACAACTGGAAAATAGCCATTATTCGAACAGTCTCAGAATTCGACGAAATTAATTTTGTTGGATTCGTATCGTCAAGACATAGCCAAAAATATTTTTTGGGATTTTTCGGGGTTCGTATGTGGCTCCGGTGGATTTTTGAATATGTCAAAAAATTAATAATAAAAATAATTAATTTTAAATTTGAAAAACGGGGGCTGAGTTGACCTCTTGGTCCTGCGAGTCATCGTTAGATGGATCCGGAATAGGGGTTATTGGGTGGGGTAGCTTCTTGTTGGACTGAATTCTGAGTTCCTTAAAGAGATTTGGTTTTTTTGTAAAATTAACATTTTAATATTATAAAAGAGATTGTAAAACCCTAAAATACAATCCACTATTCATCTTCTCTACAGCCGCCGCCTCCCCTTTTCTATGGCCAAAACTTCCCCCTTTCATTTCTTCCAATCCACAACGAATTAAAATCCAAACCCTATACCACTTCGAAGAGATTCTTCTTCTCTTCATTTTCATATGGTCAGATCTCCTCTGGTGCCACCATCTCCTAGAACGACGCACCCGAACCCGCCGCCTATCACCCACGTCGCACCACCCAAGGCTCAGCCAAGTTCCACCATTCCGGGTCCTACGTGTGTGCCTCTCCGTCCTCTTCGCTGCAGCATCCTCTGATCGAACACTGGTGGCTTGAATTAGGAGAAAAGGCCAACCCTAGTTCTGAACAAAGGGAAAGGGTGTCGGCCGAGATACTGTAAGGAGGAAGATGGACTAAACTAATTGTTTTTACTTAATTTAATAATTAAATTAATCCCTAATCTTATTTTACTCATAACTTTGTCAAATAAACTCAGAATTACACAATTTTTGAGGCGTTGGACTCGTACGATCCTGAACTACAATTCTAGACTGAAGCGGGGAATTTCTGAGCAGTTGGAATTTTGGCTAAAATCACAAACGACTATGAGATATCTCTTATTTAAATTAATTAATTAATTAATTAATTAATTAATTAATTAATTTTTGTTTATAGTAATTCATCTTCAGATCTGTTTGTGTAGATGTTGTATGATGTTTGTTTGTTGTATGATGGATTATTATGATTGGTTGTCATGTGTTATTCAAATATTATTATTTTTTATCGCTTATTCTATTTAACTGAATTGAGATAGATAATCAATTCAATATTTATTCTTATATTGAATAATCATAGATCTATATGTGGAAAAAAAATTATATAATAATAAAATTATTGAATTGATTTAGATCATCGATTCAATATCAAATCATACAATTTGCTTCGTAGAGTGATTGATCTAATTTATCAATTCCATTTAGTGAAAATAAATATTGCTTTTATTTGAATTGATCTAGTTAATCAGTTCAATATAGAGAAAATAAAATTTCCTTTCTATTTGAATTGATTTGGTTGAACCAAACATAGAAAAAAGATTTATTCTTTTTATTTGTGTTTCAACACAAATATACAGATAGAAAAATGATTTATTCTTTTTATTTGTGTTTCAACACAAATATACACATAGAAAAATGATTTATTCTTTTTATTTGTGTTTCAACACAAATATACACATAGAAAAATGGTTTATTCTTTTTATTTGGGTTTCAACAAAAATATATACATAGAAAAATAAGTTATCCTTTTCAATTGTGTTTCAACACAAATATATACATCTTATATTGAATAACATTTTATTTGTGTCCCTAAACACAAATATTACATAGTACATTGGATTACATTTTTATTTGAAACACAAATATTACATAGAACATTTAATTGCATTTTATTTGTGTCCATAAACACAAATATTGCATAGAAAAATTGAATGACTTTTTAGTGTGTTATCAAATACAATTAAAATATTGACAATATAAAAATATATTTTTATTTGTGTTCTCCGACGCAAACATAATATGTTTTTAAAAGTAGGACATTTTTATTTACCCTTTTCAATGTAAAAAGGTAGAAAAATAAAATTATCATTTTTGTTGCATTCCCTAATGCAAACAAAATGTAGAAAAATAAATTATCATTTTTGTTGCATTTCCTAATGCAAACAAAATGCAGAAAAATTAAATATCATTTTTGTTGCATTCCTTAATGCGAACAAACTGTAGAAAGATAAGATATCATCTTTTGCATTTCTCAATGTAACGAGATAGAAAATAAAATTATAAAATTTCATTATATGTTTGCATTCCAAAATGCAAACGCTACAAAAAGAGAAAAGAGATTTTGTTTTATGTTTGCATTCTACGATGCGAACAATGCATGTAAATTAAAAATTCACATTTTTCAATTGCCTTCTACTATACAAACAAAACATAGAAAATAGAAATTATTTGTATTTTTCCATGCAAATAAAACATTAAAATAAATATATACATTTTTGTTTGCAATTTTAGATGCAAACAAAATTAGTAGAGGGAGTCTAGATGCGAACAAGTAATAAAAGAAAGATTACATTTTTCTTTCATTTATTTACATCCCTTAATGTAAATAAACATGAAATAAAGAGTTGTACTTTATTTTACATTCCTTGTTGTAAATAAAATTACAAATTTAAAGATACATTTTTATTTGCGTTCCTCAACGCAAATAAATCCTGAATAGGATAATATACATTTTTATTTGCAGTCCCGAATGCAAATAAAATATGAAAATTAAAGGTTGCATTTTTAATGTAATTTTAAAAAGGAAGAGAATAAGAATCGTTTTTCATTTGGAAATATGTTTTGTATTAAATACAATTTTAATGTAGTGTTAGAAGCATAGGAAGGAATTCACATTTTGTTCGTAGAAGGGATTGAAAAAAAATATTCATTTTTGTTCATCGGATGGAAATCAACAATTTCACTCCTTAAAATATAATGAGTAAAATATGCAATTTGTTTATTTTAAAAGAAATTTACACTTGGTATAGATACGGAGTTGAAACATGAATTGACATTAAAAATCATGAATGAATGAACATTACAATTTAAAGTCAGTATACTATCAAATTGGTGTATGAGATAAAAACACGTTTTAGCTAACGTAATAAACATGAATATAGGATTTATATAATTCACACCTTCATTTGGTGTGATATTCTCGTGAATGTAATCGCTTAAGGAATTATATATATAAATATAAATAGAGATTAAACGAATCGCGCACGGTAGTTCGCTTTTCGGCAATCGTGACTTTAAACGATTGTACCGAAAGATCCAACCGTCGGATTTTCCTAAAACCGGAGCTGTTAGGACCGCTTTGGGAAGACCTTTCTAATAAGACAAATTTTGTCAAAATCCAACGGTTAGATTTCAAGATATATTTAAATCAAATGTGGAGAAAAACAGTGCCAAAGCCACACTTAACCCGAAGCATCGTTTGATTTTATTGAGATATTTTTAAATAAATAAAATAGCGATAAATCGTTATAAATTAATGTTAACAATATGAAATGATTTATTATTCGATAATTATTTGAAAAGTCCGAGTTATACTCATTTCAAATAATTATACGTCGATGAAGAGACGAAGACGGTGTTGAAGACCGGCGGTCTTCGCATCGAACGGATGTATTGCTACTGAGGTCCTCGATAGGTGTAGCTACCCTGAAGGGATTTCGGCGGTAGTCGTCCGGACGTATATGATGACTATTCGGATATACGAGAGCCTCTCAGGTGTCTCCGGTTCCGTTCAGACCCAGAACGGACTTGTAAATGGATGCATGTCTGACGTTGAACTTCGTATCATGTAAACTGATTTTTGTTTAATATACAACCGTTGGTGGCAAGAGAATTTATTCTTTCGCTCAACACCCTTAGAGGTTGTGTATTGAAAGATGCTAATTTCATGGCATGGGTTGTCAACGGGACATGCTAAGATGTAAATGATCAAGGCTTTGTTGAAAAGCTGGCCTTGTGGTTGATGATCAAAGCATAGCCTATTTAGGCATAGCTTTGTGTATATCGTGACTTCGCGAGCCTCACACACAGGTTGAGTCTAAAATGGGAGAAGGGAACGCATGGAGTGCACATGTTTCTTTCTAGCTAGAAGTGGTGTCAGTGCTTAAACTGGCTGACATTTTCTTGTGTGGTTGTTGGAATATTTTTGCGAGGCCTCGGTTTATTCTTATCGGTTGGCCTCGGCCGATTTGTGGGTCCAATAGGATCGGGCAACGTGTGTTCAGACATAACTAATCCACTAAAGTATTTGTGGACCGGACCTGCTGTATCCAAGGGTTCGCCAACGTCCGAATCCTGAGACATTGCTAGAGTGTCTCGAAACGGTCAGGAGCTCCTCCGTAGCCTTGACTCATGATGGAAACCCAACTTTCAATACGTCCCATGCGGTTTTGATTGCATAACTAGTATGGCGACATAGTAGATGGTAGCTATGCCATCTAGGATTAATATTATAATTGAAATATTTTCTTTAAACATATACACACTAATAATAATATCGTTTTTTGCGTATTTATCATCTTTTGACCATTATAAGGTAAAACCCTATCCTCCGGTTTGCGTTGCATTGTGTGATGGGACTTGGGTCTTATAATGGTTTCATTTTTCTAAAAAGCATTGCGTTATTTAACGTTATACTATATTTATTGCACTGATAATCCCATGGAGTAAACCCGTTCCACGATAGCGGTGTGGTCCTCGTGATTGTCAAACCCATTAGTTAATTAAGATATCTCATACCAGTCCCATGACTGAATCGTAGTTTGTTCCACCTTTTGCAAACTCGGGTGCCCTCTTCTACACGGGCAGCCAAGTGACAGGTTAGGCTTGGATATTCGCTGGATGGAAGCTTGCTGATGGAGATGATGAAGAAACTTTCTTTTTTATCTTTTATTTCTGCTTAAGTCTTTGAGGCAGTATATAGTATTGATGTAATTTGAGAGATTGAGACTCTATTTCTTTTCTTTAAGACATCTATTTTGTTAAGTGTAATTCTGTGTTGCATACTCTGATGTTTCAGTGATGATGTTTGTGATGACATTTCTTTCTGCTGCAATGATTTATATGTTCTACTATACTCTGAGATCTGTTATTGTTCTAGTTATGCTATATTCCATACGATTTTCCTTACTTTCGTTACACGGGAGTTTGGGGTCGTCACAGTATTGGAAATAACGATATAAATATATCTTTCAAATTTCCATAACAATATCTGTATAAACACGAAATCCAACATTGAAATATTCCAAAAACAATTTCGATTCAAATCCATTCCAATTCAATTATTGGAAATTCTGGTTACTTTTAAAACCATTTCAAATCCACTTTATTTATTTTAAAAATAAATAGAATTATAATTCTAGTTCAAAACTAGTTCATTTCGATAAAAATCTATTTTTATCTTTTCAAATATGGAAATTTTCATCCCAATTCTTCACAAATCATTTCTTATGATTTTACACAAATTATTACTATTTTTAATAATTTTATCAGGGCCCGTACAGTCGATTTCCATCAACGGCCATCGAACTGCACTTACAGCGACCTTTTCCAAATTTGATTTGGACATAATTCCAAATCCAACTGTTAGATTTCAAATCTCTAATATTAATTGGAAAGCTCTTTTCGATATGAACCCAACGGTTCCGGTTATAGGAGAATCCGACGGTTGGATCTCCCGCAATGTCAATTCGAAGTCAATGGTCGAAATTCGCGAACTGTCGCGGCGCGTTCTATTCAGGCCATTATATATAATATATATATATAGATATTATATATTTCGTCAATTTCCTTTGAAAACGTATTTTAAAAATTGTTTTAAATTCGTTTTCAAAACGATTTCAACTTCATATTCAATTTCTAATCAAAATTGAATATTCCATATCATTAATAGATAAATGATAATATTTTCAAAACGTTATATTTTGAAATCACTTCCTTTTCTATATTCATTATAAAAATGAATAAAATCGATATAAATATCGTTCACGCCAAAATGGCGTCAATCTAATCAACACGACTTTTATTCAACACATGAATATTTATTCTATTCAACACATGAATGTTTATTCTATTCAACACATGAATTTATTTTCTAAATTGGAATGAGGCCCAATCAATTACCATATAATATTAGTTATATGGATTTTCTACAATACATGTATATAATAGAAACGATAAATAATCAACCATCATCCAAAGTACACCACACAACTGCATAAGCATTAAATATAAATAATTAACGCTTACACAGTCTGTCAACACATCGATTGACATACAACTAAACAATCAGGATTAGTGTACGTCAAATATCATCGCAATACCCATGTGGGTTTCAAATCAACAAACGCATATTTTATTTGTGCGGTCGGGCGATGTGTAAAATTTATCTTCCCAATCAATATCAGTCAAATCAGTGTATATAAACAAATCTCCGATTTGTTTATTACTATTTATTTTATATACACGTTAAAAAATCATATTCTTAACTATAAAATATTTTCCACTATAAAATATTTTATTTCGTTCACCATCACACAATCACATTTCACAACACAGCAATCAAACAAACAAGCCATCCATGGTCTGTGGACGACGGGTGTCGGATGCTACTAAGCACCGTCTGCATCCTAGTATATATTTCAAATTAGAAATAAATTAAAAGTGAGGAGTTCTCACCGAATTGCTAAATCAATACACTGCGACTCTTCGTATGTAGAAATCTTCGTCGTGCTCGTCTTTTGTTAATTTCATTGTCCGTAGCCACTACATATATAAAAATCGCATTTTTATATTGTTTCTATGTATATAAAAATCATATTTTTATAATCACTCTATATAGATAAAGATTCTATTTTTCTATCGCTACTATATAGATAAAAATTCTATTTTCTACCGCTACTATATAGATAAAAATCACAATTTTGGTAACGCTACCTTTATGATAAAGATTATATTTTGCTTCTCTCTATATAAAAATTATATTTTTATATTTCTACTCCTTCTATAAAGATCGAATTTTTATCTTACTACACTTATAAAAATTATATTTTTAACCTTTCTATAATATAAAAATTATATTTTTAACCTTTACATCTTCATATATAAAAATCCTATTTTTTTCAAATAAACAAAAATCCAACCTTTCTAATAAATAAAAATCAAAACCGATTAAAAGATCCTATTTTTATTCTATTTAAGTGAATCAAAATAAAATAAAAGCTCACCGGGCTGAAACGAAGGTGGGGATGATGGCACTGAGGTGGTAGGGCTCGCTCCGGTGGTCATACTATGATGGGTGGTCAGGAGATGGCGGGTTATCAGGTTTCAGGGTTTAGAAGGAGGAGAGAGGGAAAAAGGGAGGCGTTGGATGGGTGCTGATCGGAGGGGGTGGGGTCGCGATGTCAGAGGGGGTGGGTAGGGGGTCCACGACGGTGCGGAGGGGCTAAGGGGGTCTCGGCGGTTTTGCCAGAAGTGGGGAAGGAGAAGGTCGATACGAAGGGGAAGTTGGGGAGAAAGGGAGGCGGAGGAAGAAGAAGAAGCGGCAGTGGCAGCAGCAGAAGGGAGGGCGACGCGATTCCCCTTTTTTTCGATCTGTATGAATGAAGACGGGGAGAGAGAGAGGTAGAGGGAGGGGCTTAAGGTAATTATATAATTATGTATATATATTATTTTATTTTTAATTTCAAAAAGTAACTTTTATTTTCGAACTCGAAATCGAACCCACCGCCTGTCATCCATAGCTAATTACCCCCATTCCGAACACAATGGATATGTATCGTAAGCTGATTCGATCGTTTCGATTCGTCAAAATCAAAATATATATACATATATTGAATTTGAACGCACATTTCAATTTACCGGGACCACATACGGACTTTAAAAATTCCCGAAAAATATTTTCTAGCTTCGTACTGACGATAAGGTCCTAACAAAACTAAATTCGTCTAATTCTGAGACCGTTTGAAAAATGGCCATTTTCCAGTCGATTAAAATCAACAAAAACTGGTCAAATGCGTCTTCCTTTGCCATGCTCACATATTGATTCGAAAAATTACGAATTTTGGAATTTAGCAATAACTTGACATCACGGATCCAACAAAAGCGGTTTCGTTGAAAACCGAGGTTATTTGCAAAATTTCCATTTTTAAGGGCCAGAATTCCATAGCGACTATTCTGAAATTTCAACTGGGCATAACTTTTTATCCCCGCTATGAAATTTCAATTTTTCGGATTCGTTGGAAATATATTCTCAAATAAATTAAAATATTTTTGGTTTCGCTGAAATTTGGTTTATTTTGAATCCTGTACATCCATTTGAACTTTGAAATCGAATTTTCGAACTACCGCGCCATTTTCAATTTCTTTTATAATTATAAATAAATTTTTTATATTCTAACGACGATCCATATAAATTTATACGTTCTAGTTCTATTCAAAATGAATTTCTCATCGTTATTATTTAAAATAATTCATTTTAAATATTCAAAATTCGCTAAAATTGCCAAAATAAGAATTTTAAATTGGCTCAGATTTCCAGGTTATTACAGCTAATGAGACTACAGGAACAATCCAATCATTAACCCATTGTATATATAGTCAAGCCTAAATAACTAATATATTTAAATTAATCAGAAAGCATTCAAACAAGCAACACACAATTATTTTTAACGAAATAAAAAAATTTCTAATTAAACAGGTGAGTGAGATTTACTCACCGGGATTTTTATTTTTGGAATATTCATTCCAATCCCAAATCATCATGGCTTTGAATCCAACTAAATAATTTATCTTGAACCATCTCAAATGAATCTATTACCTATGGTTGTTTAATTTTATATGTCGATTAAACGATTATTCAATTAAATTAACTATTATACTAAATAAATTAAATATTAACTAAATAATTTATTTAATTACCTTTTCCATTGTTTTCTATACCTTCACCAATATCGACCTTCATCATCTTATCATTTTGGTTCCTTACTACCATATCAGAACATACGATTGCTGCTGCCACCAAGAAATTATCAGAAATTGAACTCCAGTTGCAATTTATAGTAACTGACCTCCATTTCAGTTGAAAACCAAAATCGACTTCACACCGCTCTAGTAGTCGATCGCGACTTCACCAGTTTCATCCATCATCGCGAGTGCAGACCCTTGCGTACCCACCAACAATCGATCAGAAATCGAAAACTCCCTTTCAGTTGAAATCCCGAGATCGCGATCCCCAAAACCGTGCGCCCTAGCTTCACGATACCAAAATTCCGACAGGCGAGCTTTGATTGATTTGGTCTACGGGATTTTCTCTGATTTTAGAGTTCTGGAGCCTTCGGGTTTTCGATTTCGTGGATTAAAAGGAAATGAGATTTCGGTTTCTGCTGAGGCCAAAGAAAATGCGGATTTGATTTTGAAGGAAGAAGAACTCGATTTCATTTATTATGTTTTCCTTTGATTCGAATTTTTGAGGAATGGAAACGAGGTGTTTGAGATTTCATAGAAGATGATACTTAAGCACTAAGGAATTGTGGTACAGTATATTAATGTGATTTGAGATAAAGCGATTTTTATCTAATTTAAAAGGATTCTGATTTGATCTTTGATTTAACTGCGATTAGAAATAAAGATATTTTTATTTCTTTTAAATAGATACTGATTCGATTTCGATCTTATCCACAATCAAATATCTCGGGGTTCAAAACTAAAAATCATGAACCGTTATTTTAGCGTGCTGACTATCATTCCAATGTTATAGCATTATACTGAACTCAACTGTATATTTTTTTGAAACTTATTTCAAACGTGTATATATAAAATAACCATATTAAATCGATGTAATATAATTTAAATTCAAAACAAATAAATTTTCTGGTAATAAAATATTTTTATTATCATCTATATTCAAATACAATTAATACTGATTATCTAAATTGTTTTGATTTGATTTCTAACTTCGAATTGAATTATTTTAGATTCTCGTATTACGATATTATATAAAATCAAAATAAATCGTATTTCGATTATTTAATTGATAATCCAATATAAAATACCATTTATTTTATAAATTCAATATTTAAAACCATACTAAATATTTAAAATAAATCGACCAAAAATATGGGTCGTTACATTCTTCCCCCCTTAAAATAATTTCGTCCTCGAAATTGCTAAGTAGGAGAAATGGTACAAATCCAAAGCTTTTCAAAATCTCACTTATGTTGAAACTCAACTCCTCATATTTCAACAAATTTAATTCCACCAAAACTTTTGGTCATCCTTCATTTAATTCAAATGATCTACGATCAATCCATTTATATCCAATCTATATTCCAATAAACCTATTAAAATTGATTCTAGTCGATTGATTCACTTCAATCCATTTAACTAGCTTAAGTTAAATTCCAATTCCAGAATCCAAATCCCAGGGTTTTCATTTCAAATCCTTTCGAGATCACATAAATATATACACATATTTATTCCCATCACAAATTCAAAACATTTGAATTTTCAAATCAACTTGTTTTCCTTCAAACAAATTTCCATCAAAAACATTTTTAAGGTAGCAATTCATCACTTAGAAACTCGAAAATGAACATTGATGATGCTACAGTCATCATTAGAAATATTTTCCAGCCATTGAAGTGAGTTCAGTGCTTTATCATTTTTAAAATCCATCCAAAATGATTTCCATTCAAAAATCCTTTCAAAATAAAACTATGTTATTTTAATACACTTCGAAAATATTTTTCCAAACACCCAGGATTTAAATTCCTAATTCTAGTTTGAATTTAATTTTAATCCATCTCATTTGATTATAAAAATAACAACTGACACATCCATATAATATAATAATTTCATAAAATTATTTCTTCTATATCAAAATAGGATCTTGGATAAAATTATTTCATTTACCCACTTTAAAACAATATCAAGTGTTTAGAAATTCTTATCGACTTCGTGGCGTCCCATGATTCGATCTGAATTCATAAACCACTCAACAGACTAGCCAACGCAATATAAAATAACTTTTATATCAAATAACAAATACGCGCTCTCGTATATATACACTCAACTCATTCTAGGGTACTACTGACCCTATCTCTAAGGAGCACTTCCCCACCAAAGGCTAGGTATTCACTCAACCTAAGCTCTGATACCAACTGTAACGGCCCGCAAATCCGTACTATCTGAGTTGACTAATAACACCACACGTCCAACCCAAATTGCATAGAAATACGAATCATTATTAGAAAGAAGTTAGAGGATGAGAAATAGAAAGAAATGTTAGAATAAAAGAAAACGAAGAACACAAATCTCAAAGCAGAACGAATGAAATATATTAAATAACATAACTTTTGAAATACAAATCAGTAACTATCTATATACGTACCATTTTCAGAGCACAACAGTTATTCCTGGAACAGTTATAAACACCTGTTTCCAGATACAACATAGTACACAGCGGAAATATGTTAATCTATAGCTAACTAGTGAAGCCTCCTGCTTCCAGCTCTTCCAAGTGAATCTGAAAAATCGCGACTACTTGACTTCCCATAAAAATTTGGGCACCAAAGAGTTTAGGGAAAACAAATAAAATAAACTTTGGGTCAGTCATGGGACTGGTGTGAGTAAACTCCAACCATCTGTTTAACTTTCAAAATCCTTTCAAAAGAAATGATAATCGTAAGACCGATCTACACATAAACACAGATGGTTTTTACCTTATGATAACCCAAAATATTTTGATATCAAATCCAGTGATATTATAATAATGTCTACATCAAATAAATAGAATCTAGCAGAACGCTTGCATCTCACGCTCCATATATGATATAAAATTAAAAACCGCAGGGCGCTTATTGGAGATTGGATTTCCTCATGGCAAGGTATGGAACCACCTTCCGATAGTGTGTCTCTAGAGAGGAATACACTGGGTTCAACAAGAACATCTTGCAACCCGTCCCACACATGACTGACCATCATTTCGCTTGAGTGTATCGAATGTATATCACCAATGGTTGGGACCAACAACCGTTTCCCGAATAGGACAGCATCGAACATAATAAGAAATTAAATGAATCTCTAGATAGGTGATTATACACCCTAATGGGAGCGACCCACATAGCCATGCTGCCTGCCCGATTTTTGTCATTTCTCGGTTGTTGAGGCCTGAGGCTACGCTTACTTGCCATTCATTTTTAACACAATTACTTTGAATGCCACATTGTCAGATCCATTAATAATTAATTGATTTGCACAAATATATTATGGATATTATGCTAAGGGAAAAAATCCGTTGCCACCATGTATATTTGTACAGAACAATCATATTCGATCATTGGAAATACTTTGTTAGACATTCGTCTATATACGTTCATTTTGGGACTGAACGAAACCGAAGGCATAATTTCTATTAATAGAAAAAGACCTTGCACTTTACTCCATCTTCGATTATCTTCATATAATCTGATTCACAACATTACTGCCAATACGAAGTGGTTCTCGGATAATTGTAACGACACGGATTTCGGCCGTGCCTAATCGATCGCTAAATCGACCAAGACCATTCGAATCCTGCATATGCTAACTCTGGGTGTACAACACATCAAAACAAATAACAGAAGACTTCTATGAACATCATAATAATGTTACATCAAAGTACAGAATATCAGAGTTTATTGAAATATAATCAATACAGCGGAAGATGATTTTACAATAAATGTAATACAATGCACAGCGAAAAATAAATAAAGTAACACAGCAGAAGACTATCAATGCTCTGGACACAGCTTAAAGCTTCAATCCAAAATCCTGCTCAATATATCTGCAAAATAAAACTACTCGACTGCCCGTGTGGAAAATAGGGGCACCAGAGTTTGCAAGGGAAAAGCAAACTACAGGTCGGTCATGGGACTGGTGTGAGTAACTCTATAGTTAAAATTAACTTATATAAAATGATAAGGCAAATCACAGGACCACGCCGCTAACGCGGAACGGGTTTACCCCCATGAATGCCAGTGTATAAACAACAATCAATATAGATATATGGATCTACTATGCATCAATCAACATGCAATATCCCAATCTACCCATTTAGATTAATCACCACACTTAGATTTTCCAAATCCAATTCAATTTACAGAAATTATTCCTTTGGATTTTATTCCCAATTTCTTATTTCAAATCATTTGAAATACATATCTGACTTTCTATATCAAAGTAGATTTCACTTCGGGATCTCAAATCAAATCGTTTGAAAATATGAATTCCAAAACATAACAATGCATACAAACAAGTATGCAACCAAATATCGTGCTCCCCATCGACAAGGCAAAGGGTATGCACCTAGCAACTCGATATATATATAAATGTGCACCTACCCCGCATACGATCAGGCTACACTGACGATGCACCTCCCACATATGGAGAGCATACACCACCGTCTCACCCATACTTTTAGTCTCAGGGTTACCCGAATCTTTAGCCACATACTAAATCATTTCATATCCTGAAGTAGGGAAAATCATTTCACAACATAATAATCACAAGTGCTTTCAAAATATAGAACTTCACATCAGTAATTCACACATATGATCAGTCACTATTAATTACATAACCTTTGTGCTCGTACGTCTCAAAGAAGGGTATTAAGCAAGAGAATAAATTCTCCGCCACCAAACAGATACATCATTAATAGCAACTAATCAAATATGTGATGAACCACAATGTAACACATAATACATTTCAAAATCTCTTCGATAATATCGGGATTAGGCCTCGAAATCCTTTCTGTTTTATAAAACATTTTTATAAAACATTCTCGATCCAAAATCGGGAATACATTTCTTTTCGTTTAAGAAAAATATATCATTTCACAATCATTCATTAAATTCGAAATGAACACAACATCGCTAAACACCTTATCGTCAAATCGTGAAGCGTTTCACAAGGTGTTAGCACACAGATATCTTTACCCAACCCAATGCTAAATGTAAAGGCATATTCTGCTCATAAGCTGGTCGAGCACCATCCAAAAAATCAATCAACCACAATCAATATCAACAACTAAGTAAATTTGGTTTATTCACATCACGTGTTTTGTAAATCTAATCACCGTTCATTCAACCAAATCTAATTAAAGATTTATTTAAACCCCAATTGGTTTCATCTCTAAAATCATTTCATATTGATTGTTCTACTTTTTGGAAATTAATCCTGATTTTACGCGGGTTAAAGAACTAATGTCATTTAAACACAGTTCACAACAAACCCCAAATCCAATTTGATATTAAACACAAGGCTCTGAATAGAAAATATTATCGGCTTATACTCAACATTAAATTCGGAAACCAACAAATATCGTATTGGAAATAAACGATATTAATATATCTTTCAAATTTCCACAACCATATCTGTATAATCACAAAATCCAATATCGAAATATTCCAAAGATAATTTCAATTCAAATCCATTCCAATTCATATATTGGATATTCTGGTTATTTTTAAAACCATTTCAAATCCAAATTATTTATTTAAAAATAAATAAATTATTATTCTAGTTAATAACTAGTTCATTTCGATAAAAATCTATTTTTATCTTTACAAATTTGGGATTTTTCAGCCCAATTCTTTCCAACTCATTTATTATGATTTTACACAAATTATTGATATTTTTAATAATTTTATCAAGGCCCGTACAGTCGATTTCCATCAAAGGCCATCGAATTGCACTTACAACGACCTTTTCCAAATTTGATTTGGACATAATTCCAAATCCAACCATTAGATTTCAAATTTCTAATATTCGTTAGAAAGATCTTTTCGATACGAACCAAACGGTTCCAGTTTTAGGAGAATCCGACGGTCGGATCTCCCGTAATGTCCGTTTGAAGTTAATGGTCGAAATTCGCGAACTACCGCTGCGCGGCGCGTTCTATTCAGGCCATTATAATATATATAATATATATATTATATATATTTCATCGATTTCCATTTAAAACGTATCTTATAAATCGTTTTAATTTCGTTTCAAAAACGATTTCAACTTCCTATTCAATTTTATATCAAAATCGAATATTCCATATACATGAAAACTTCATATAGTGCATGTATATGTTAAAAGTTATATTTTTAACAATCAAATCATTTTCACATTTCATATATATATATTTCACATTTCATTCACATCGTTTATGTATATTTCATTCACATCGTGTATATATATTTCATTCACACATGTATATATATTTCATTCACATCGTGTGTATATATTTCATTCACACCGTGTATATATATTTCATTCACATCGTGTATATACTACTCATTTTAATATATATATTACTCTCGTCTCATATATATGTTATTCACATTATATATATATTACTTTCATTTCAAACAAAATTATTTTCATTTCATATATATTCATTTTCATTTCAAATATATATATATATATATATATATATATATATTTCAACTCATATATATTTTTGTTTCAACTCATATATACTTTCATTTCAACTTATATATATATTTTTATTTCAACTCATATATATTTTCATTTCAAATCATATATATATATTTTTATTTCAACTCATATATATATATATATATTTCAACTCATATATATATTTTTATTTACATTTCTCATCACAATCACAACACAGTACAATCAAACAAGTCGTCCATGGTCTGTGGACGACGGGGAACAGTTCATTTATGCAGTTATAAAATAAATAACTATAAAGAAATTATTTTAGTGAGAGAATTCTCACATTGGTTTTTCATTTCTGAATTTCTGTTCAGATTCGAAATTTCCTGAAATTCTGACATGCTCCACATTGGACGTGGTCAGTTTTGTTGTGAAGCTCTCGTCATTGCGAATCCAACGCAACTGACCGTTCGTCATTCCGACCTCGTATGAAGAAGATATAGCGTTACAAAGATTAAATAATTTAAAATGGAAATTAAATTAATTAATTAAATTAATACCTTAACCACGTTTAATTAAGCGCTGCCTTTTCCTCATCGTTCTTCTCTTCCGATTCAACGAAACCCACTGCCAAAATTAGGGTTCCCCTTAGCTCGAACTTCCACGCGTCGGACACCCATCCACTGACACCCCCAGACGCGCCTCCGTTGACTCTCCCCACGGCCGCCAGTAGCTCACAACTCGCACCTCTTATCTCGCCTAGAAATGCATGTAAACGCGGTGCCTTTGAGCGCTGAGAACTCCCCAGACTTCGAACGAGAGACGATCATATTTGTGCGGATTGGAAAATCTCGAATTGGTCTTCAAATTTTGTTTTGAATTTGTGATTAAAACAAAGCAAATTGAAAATGGTTTGGAAATTAAAATCAGACGAAATCGTCCGTTCATTGAGACAAAGGGCGGCGGGCTTCAGAATGAAATTAGGGTTTTATTTCCATAGGGATATTTATATAAAAATTTATTAATATTTAATTCTCTTTTAAAACTCAAAATCGTCACGAACCCCAAATCAAACAAAATGACTGTCGCCCCTAGCATATTAACCTCATCCCGAACACAATGGGATATGTTTCGTAAACCAATTCGGCTGTTACGATCAGTTTTCATCAAATTTAGAATATAAATCTATATATTCAATTTTTAATGTACATTTCAATTTAACGAGGCCACATACAGTCTATAAAAATTCCCGAAAAATTATTTCTAACTTCGTATTAACGATATGGTCCTAACAAAACTAATTTCTCAAATTCTGAGACCGTTTGAAAAATGGCCATTTTCCAGTCGATTAAAATCAACTGAAACTGGTCAAATGCATTTTCCTTTGCCACGCTCACATATTGATTCAGAAAATTACTAATTTTGAAACCTAGCAATAACTTGACATCGCGGATCCAACAAAAGTGGTTTCATCGAAAATCGAGGTCAGTTGCAAAATTCCCATTTTTAAGGGCTTTATATATATTAAAAAAATATAAAAATTCCACAGCGACTTTTCTGAATTTTAAACTGGATATATCTCTCACTCTGTAAGTGAAATCTCATTTTCTTAACTTCATTAGAAAGATATGATTAAACAGATTCAAATATTTCTTGTTTCGTCCAATTCCGACTTATATTGAATTCTATATATTCATTTGAAATTCGAAATCAAATTTTCGAACTACCACGCCATTTTCAATTCTTTTATAATTAAAAATAAATATTTATATTCTAACGACGATTCAATTAAATATACACGTTCTAATTCTATTCAAAATAAATTTCTCATCGATATTATTTAAAATAATTTATTTTAAATATTTAAAATCCACTAAAATAGCCGAATTAAAAATTTTAAATTGGCTCAGATTTTCCGGGTTGTTACAATAATAATCCAACCGGCCTCTCCATATTGACAACGATATTGGCAAACACTTCGATAGTCGGTTATTTAACTATCGAAGAAAAACAAACAACCATTCATCCATAACACCAAACAATCGCTGGGCCTATTAATTAATATTTCATTAATTAATTCACTTCTTCATTTCCCTATCAATATTCATTAACCAAATATATTCAGTTATCTTGTTGGACTCTTACGCTATTTGGAATAAAAACATTCCCCTATATCACCATCTTTTATTTTCTATACTTAGAAAATATATTCTATTTGCAATTGAAAACAATTTCAATCACTTATCTCTTTCCCGACTACTTTAATTATACTCAGGAAATATTTACTTTTATATTTCCAAAATTTCATCACTTGGGTTAAAACGAATGCTGTGTAAAACATTGTTACAACAACCCAAAATATTTTATTCAACTAACTCTTATTCAAACACTTCTCTTCGAGACTGGATCTTGCTATTTATCAATTGAAAATGAAATCGATCAAGTTGGGGTACAATATCGCTCAGACCTTGACTAAAAACATCCTTAACTTCAAAACGGACAAACCACTTTCCTCGAATAATCAACATCGTATAAAGCCAATAATTCATTTTTAAAAATGTATATACTTTCTCTTTCTATTACTAGACTATCGATTTCCTTTTTGTTTATCACATTCTATTTTAAATTCGTTTCCTTATCGGATTTCCATATATATTGATATATTGATTTTCTATTTATCAAATCTTCTTTAAAATATTCTAACTCCATAAAATTTCGGAAAATTTCGCCATAACCTCCTTTGCACCAAGAGCATCGGGAAAATCCCCAAACCGCCATATAGGCCTCTCCAATCAAAAATAAAAAGAAAAAGCCAAGTGGCTTGCCGATACGGCGCATAAATCCTCATATGGAATTTAAACGTGTACCATTTTGTCAGGCACACGGATTATAAATCTTCATACACTTCATATGCTTCATTCCATACCTATCTAATCTATGTTCACCTGTTTCCCAATTTATCCCAACTCAATCGGGTCATTTTAACTCAATTTACTAAACTATTCTTTAATCGGCTAATTTTCCCATTTCACTTTTATTTGAACATATCATGTTCGTATAAATTTTTAGTTCGCTTATAAACAAGTCGAATCTCATTTCCAACTCAAGTTTCCTTTTCGATTTTGAATAAAATTTCTCAACCCACCTTTACTTATTCAAAGCCCAATTTCTTATCAAATTTCGATTTACTAGTCATTATTTAAATTAGTTAGTTCTAATCAATAATTTAAAATATGATTTTTGTTCCGAAAATCATTCCATTACACCACTTGAGTTCGTATTTAATTTATAACTCAAGTCTGGATCCTTCTAATGGAAATTCGAATTTGATTTGCTTGAAATCCTTTTATTAATTTAAATAAAACCGTTATGATTTAATAATGGTTATGGCACTGCTTTTCTAAAAATTTGATTTTGACATAACTCAAAATATATACAACGAAATTCAAAATTTTCTCTTCCATTAGAAATCTATTATCTAATCAGTCCTGACGATTCTTGTTTCAAAGAATTTCGACTTCAATCGAGTTTTGCATACTCAATTGAAGTTCGAAACGCCAATTTACGAACTGCAGCGCTGCGGCGAGCTCGTTTTAATTATATTAATATATATGAACGTTTTACCTTCGTTTATATATAAATTTTAATTCCATTCTGATATATTTTTAATATATATCAAATCAGTTTCCCAATTCAACAAAATATTTTCGATTATCTATAATTGTCGATTTTTCCTAACTTGAAAATAAATTTATTTATACTTCGATCTTCTATATTCAAACTCCATTTCAATTCTATTTAAATTTCCTATATTCAATTTCCATTTCAACTCTATTTGAATTTTATATTCAAATTCCCCTTCCAACTCTATTTGAATTTCATATATTCAATTTCCCATTTCAACTTTATTTGAATTTTATATTTAAATTTTCTTTATCAAATACTATATTCAAATTCCATTTGAATTTCTATATTCAATTTCTATTTGAATTTTTCCTTTATATTCATTCTTAAACATGTCTCGATTTCAATTTCTTTTGAAATCGATATTTCTACTTTTGGAAAATAGATTTCCCTTTTCAATTTCACACTTGTATTTTTATTTCTGAATGATCCAATGATAATTCTTTTCACTTCATTTATAAACTTCGTTTATAAAAGAACTACTTGTTTTTATTCTTTTTTTTAAAGTTGATATTTTTATTCTATTCAAATTTCAAATTCTATTTTAGAAAAATAGAATTTCCCTTTTAAATCACAATTACTCTTTTTCATGATATTTTTAAATATCAACATTTAGGCCCAGTGATATTTAAACACCAAACAACCAATTATTTATTTCTGGTTTTCTAACACATCATATATGACAATATTTATGTAAGCAAATAATCAAACAGATAATATAAATATTTTGGAGGAATCCAATTGGATTCCTCCAACCTATTTTCCCGCATTCACAGACGTTAGTCAACATAGTAATACCTATCCTGCTTCGAGGCAGGATATCGCAGTATGAAGTTCATCCACTAAAATATATTTGTGGGGCGCATAGGGAAATCATCCGCTATGAAACTGCGGGCATCCGCTAATGAGACTGCGGGAACAATCCAATCATCAACCCAATATATATATAGTCAAGCCTAAATAACTAATATATTTAAATCAATCAGACAACATTCAAACAAGCAACACAAAATTATTTTTAACAAAATAAAAATAATTCTAATTAAACAGGTGAGTGAGATTTACTCACCGGGATTTTTATTTGTCGAATAATCAATCCGATCCCAAATCATCTAGGCTTTGAATCCAACTAAATAATTTATCTTGAACCATCTCAAATGAATCTATTACCTATGGTTGTTTAATTTTATATGTCGATTAAACGATTATTCAATTAAATTAACTATTATACTAAATAAATTAAATATTAACTAAATAATTTATTTAATTACCTTTTCCATTGTTTTCTATACCTTCACCAATATCGACCTTCATCATCTTATCATTTTGATTCCTTACTACCATATCAGAACATACGATTGCTGCTGCCACCAAGAAATTATCAGAAATTGAACTCCAGATGCAATTTATAGTAACTGACCTCCATTTCAGTTGAAAACCAAAATCGACTTCACACCGCTCTAGTAGTCGATCGCGACTTCACCAGTTTCCTCCATCATCGCGAGCGCAGACCGTCGCGTACCCACCAACAATCGATCAGAAATCGACAACCACCTTTCAGTTGAAATCCCGATATTTCGATCCCCAAAACCGTGCGCCCTAGCTTCGCGATACCAGAATTCCGACAAGCGAGCTTTGATTGATTTGGTCTACGGGATTTTCTCTGATTTTAGAGTTCTGAGCCTTCGGGTTTTCGATTTCGTGGATTAAAAGGAAACAAGATTTCGGTTTCTCCTGAGGCCAAAGAAAATGCGGATTTGATTTTGAAGGAAGAAAAACTCGATTCCATTTATTATGTTTTCCTTTGATTCGAATTTTCTGAGGAATGGAAACGGGGTGTTTGTGATTTTATAGAAGATGATACTTAAGCACTAAGGAATTGTGGTACAGTATACTAATGTGATTTGAGATAAAGCGATCTTTATTTAATTTAAAAGGATTCTGATTTGATCTTTGATTTAACTGCGATTAGAAATAAAGAGATTTTTATTTCTTGTAAATAGATACTGATTTGATTTTGATCTTATCAACAATCAAATATCTCCGGGTTCAAAATTAAAAATCGTGAACCGATATTTTAGCGTACTGACCGTCGTTCCAATGTTATAGCGTTATACTGAACTCAACAGAATATTTTTTTGAAATTTATTTCGAACGTGTATATATAAAATAACCATATTAAATCGATGTAATATAATTTAAATTCAAAACAAATAAATTTTCGGATAATAAAACATTTTTATTATCATCTATATTCAAATACAATTAATACAGATTTTCTGAATTGTTTTGATTTAATTTCTAACTTCGAATTGAATTATTTTAGATTCTCGTATTACGATATTATATAAAATCAAAATAAATCGTATTTAGATTATTTAATCGATAATCCAATATAAAATATCATTTATATTATAAATTCAATATTTAAAACCATACTAAATATTTAAAATAAATCGACCAAAAATACGGGTCGTTACAGATCTAATTCAAACGAAATAGATAAGTTATTATAACTGTATTCGTAAATTTCCCACTCACCTTATAACCTCCAAATCAAAAGTTTGAACCCTTTAGGCCTACAATCCACAAATTCTTATAAATCTACAATTTATCTAGAAAGGGGAAAATTTCAAATATGTGGAAATGTAAGAAAATAGGAAGATAGGGAAGAATCTTATATGGAGTGTCAATTTGCATTCTTTTCCATTAGATCTTCTTATCCTCTCAATTTCATATGAATTGTATTTTATTTGTTATGTGTGAATATATTTTTATTTTAGAAATTAGGCTTGGAGAAGGAGAAAACTGGCAGAGCTCCGCTACCACTGCAGATTTTTGTGGAAAAGAATGAGTCTTTACCCCTTTATTTATAGGGGTGTTAATGGCCTAGGACCGTTAGATTAGTTTTGAATTATATTCGTCCATCCGTTTTAATAATATTATAAACCAAACCCTAAAGACCTAGCCGTCACTGGGCAATCTGATGCCCAGTAGGTCGACCGCCTGGGCCTCAAACGCCCAGGTCGGCTTGGTTAAATAAGGTAAATTATAATTATAAATTCTGATTTATTTATTTTTGGTCCATTTTCGTATTTTGTCCGTAACTTTACATATGCACTCCGTTCGCGATACTCCAAATATGAAAGTTGACCATAATTCTGAGATGAACGCATTGGTTAAAGTTTCATAGCCAAATTCCATCATTTGCATAAAATCCGATTTTTGAGATTCCAATAATTGATTTATATTGCCAAAATTCTGGGTTGTTACATTCTTCCCTTATTAAAAGGATTTTCATTTCGAAATTCTAACGCTTATGGTCCTATGTTACACAACCAATTTGTGTACATCCACATTGCAACCATGTGTATATGTGCATGGTGTACATAATGCAATTCAACCATTAAATATGTATGCAATATGATTCTAATTTGATCCTCCTATTTGTTTGCATAAAAATTTTGAAATACTTTTTTGAAAACATGATGCAAAACATTCTAAATATACTGGCAGTTCTATATGAATGCAAATTTTGAAAACTCTTTTTCATCAATTATCCTCACACAATTACGAATAAAATTATGAAGCAACAAATTTTGCATCCAAAACATCACACAGTCTAAACCTTTCCTATTTAATTTCTCCTAAACCGGAAAAAGGAAATTGAAGCGAAGAATTTTAACATTTTCCCACTCACAACTTTTCCATTTCCCACCCTACAGTGGAATTTTTGCCTTAGTTACCCAAAATACTCCAAAAATTTCTACCTGTAGACTATAAAGGAGGCTTAAAACAAGCTCAAAAACGTAAAACGAGTTAATTAATAGCTCACGCGTATCGTCGACAAGATGGAAACAACGTTTCCAAGGAAAAAAAGCATTTAAATATGCACAATTTATTGTGTTTATTTGAAATTTCCTTTTCAATACTACATTACTTTCTACATGAGATTCATATGAAAATCTAGTAATGTGTACTTTGCGCCATTCAAATCATCTACTTAATGCAAAATAGATGTTTAATGTAACAACCCGGAAATTCTGAACCAATTTAAAAATTGTATTTAACAATTTTAATGAATTTTGAATATTTAAAATGAATTATTTTAAATAATAATGGCCAAAAAATTATTTTAATCGAAGTTAAAACGAATAAATTTAATTTAATTATAATGGGACTTTGGAATGGCGCGACAGTTCGAAAATTCGATTTTAAATTTAATTTTAATATACAGAATTCATTTTTAATCAGAATTGGACGAAACAAGAAATATTTATATCTGTTTAATAATATCTTTCTAACGAATATAAGAAACTAAGGTTTCACTTTATAAATTTAAAAGTTATGTCCAGTTTAAAATTCAGAAAAGTCGCTGTAGAATTTATAAATATTTTAATATAATATATAGCCCTTAAAAAGAGCCATTTTGCAAATGACCTCCGTTTTCGATGAAACCAATTTTGTTGGAACTGGAATGTCAAATTATTGCTAGATTCCAATTTTCATAATTTTTGGAATTAATATGTGTGCGTGGCAAAAGAAAACATGTCAATTTTAGTCAAAATCGACCAGAAAATGGTCATTTTTCAAACAGTCTCGAAATTCGACGAAATTAGTTTTGTTAGGACCGTATCATCAAAACATAACTAAAAATAATTTTTCTGTAATTTTTAGAGCCAGTATGCGGCCTTGGTGAATTAAAATGAACGTTTAAATTAAATATATATTGTTTTATATTTTAGTTTTGATAAAAACTGATCGTAATAGCCGAATTGGGTTACGAAACATGTTCCCTTGTGTTCGGAACGATGGTATTTTGCTAGGGGCGACACTCGTTGGGTTTGGTTTGGAGTTTGTCTCAACATATAGATATTTTTAGAAAATAAATAAATTAAAATAAAATAAAATACGCTATATATACTAGTATAAATACAGTATATTGGTAAGCCCTAATTTCGGAAACCTAGCCGCCACTAATGCTTTCTAAGGCCAGAAAGCTTCCATCATTTTCCTCCATGATCTTTCAATCCTCTCAATAATTTGAAAAACTCCTTAAGGCAAAATTAAACAACACGATAAGCTCTACAAACTGAATGGTAGTGAACGGTTTTAAGGAGCCGAGGTGCTCGATTTTCACCTTCGATGGCGTCTCATTCGTATGCGATTTTCCAACTATTGAGGGGTGCGAGTGCAGCCTAGTTCATGGCGTGGGGTGGTGTTTGGTGCTCTTAGATGTGGCGTTCTTAGATTCTTAGATAATCACATATAGGGGGTGCGATTTGAGATAGAGTTGCTGAAGGTTTTGGGTTTCGAATGTTACAGGGGACAAACCAATGGCCTTAATTTTTGATTAAGGAAAATCAAGGTTTAAGAAAATTATTTAAAGTTAATCATCTTTTATTAGCAAATAATGCAAGTTAAATATAATTTGCCATATCTTGTTCAAAACAAAACGGAATTTAATGATTTTCAAACCGTTGGAATCGTATTCAAGAACACTACCTCATGGAACAGACTAAAACAGGTTTAGATCTCGTCTCAATTTTTGGTGGAGTGGAAAGCTTTTGGTGAGATTTATCGATTTAAATTTAAAATAAAAATTAAATATATATTTATATATATATAGAAATATATATATATATTGATTGTGATTGTAACATTAAATATATGCGTTGTGTAAAATTTAGATTGATTGTTTGACAGTGTTGATGTTGAATTGTCGAATTATATTTTTGTTAGAATATGTTATTTGAAATTAAAAATAACCTTGTGTTAAAATCATGTTATGTAAGATAAAGATATCATTTATATAGCATATGTTGTGTGAAATAAAAATGTCATATGTAATAACCCGGAAATCTGGGCCGGTTTAAAATTTTTATTTTGGCAATTTTAGCGAATTTTGAACATTTAAAATAGATTAGTTTAAATAATATCAATGAGAAAATTTATTTTGAATATAATTAGAACGTATATATTATATACGCCGTCGTTAGAATATAAATAATTATATATAATTATAAATAGAATGGAAAATGGCGCGGTAGTTCGATAATTCGATTTCAAACTTCAATTGAACGTACCGGGTGCAAAACAATGTGTCAGTGACTTACCAGCCCTGACATTTATATACTTTCACCTTTGTGGTTGTTGGATGAGGCGCCTCGATTATAGGTCTGTAAGGACCAGGAAACGTGTGTTCAGGAATAAATAATCCTCTAACGTAAGTGAGGACCGGCCCTGAAGCATCCAGGGGTTGCCCAGAGTGCGTAGCCCTGAGGCATTTGCTAGAGCGTCTCGAACGCGGAGAGGAGCTTGCCCCTTGCCTCGACTCATGACGGAAATCCAATTTCCAATACGTGTATTTCGGCTTTATTTGTAGAGCCTAGTATGGCGACATAGTGGGATGGGGCACTCATGTCGTCTATGATTTATATTTATTATTGAAATGTTTTGACACTATACACTTATTATAGTATCAAATGATTTGTTTTAAACGTATCAAGCATGTTTGGCTGTTATAAGGTAAAACCCTATCCTCCGGCTTGCGTTGCATTGTGTGATGGGACCTAGGTCTTATAATAGCTTCATTTTTCGAAAAAGCATTGCGTTGTTTATTCTATGCACTGGTATTCTTGGGAGGAAACCCGTTCCGTGTTATACAGCGTGGTCCCTTGAATTACTCTATTTTAAAATTGAATTAAATAACTGTTTTAGTTCTCACACCAGTCACATGACTGACCTGGAGTTTATTGTTTTAACCTAAACTCTGGGTGCCCCTATTTTCCGCACGGGCAGCTAGTAGTTTTGGTTTTGCAGATTTATATTCACAGGATCCTGGTTTACAGCTGGAATGATATCCGGAAAGCTCTGTATCCGTATATCACCTTCAGTTGTGCTTTGTATTATTTTCCGCTGCTATGTAACTTATTGTAATCTCTGATATTTATTGAATGTAATTATTCATTTATACTTTGTATATTCTTGTATCTAATGGAATTGTTGTAATAACAATGAGATGTTCTTCTGTTTGTGTCCTGATTTGTCTTGTTTTCACAGTAATTCGTTCTTTCTCATCTCTTCGGAGACCGGGGAAGTTCGGGTCGCTACATTTGGTATCAGTGCTTTGGTTTACAGAGCTCGAGAACAAGACACATTAGAACCATACGAAAGAATTCATCAGATATTGGATTAGTAATATCCAATTAGAATGACTCGTTAGAGATAGGATCAGTAGTATCCTAGAACGAGTGTGAAGAGTATATTTTCAAATGAAAACAATTTTGTTTTGAAATTTAAACCATTTTATACGTATTTGATTATTTATTTATTTTTGAATATGGACAATCCAATATATAAAGGTTTTGTGTATATGCGTCATGAACGTATATTCGAAGTTTTAATATACTGGATATATATAGGGTTACACCCTAGTCGCCCGGAGGTGATATTGATGATAGCGATCGCATCATCAATATTTATGTTCGTGTTTCGAAGGTGTGATTTCTATATATTTCCATCAGGCTGGTGTGAGAACCAAAACATATATAGTTAGAATACATTGTTGTGAATTGGCATCAAAAACAGGATTTTTTGTATATGTATCAAAAATTATCAATTTGAAACTCTAATCCACTAATTGATTGATGTTTGTGTTGTTTGTTTATTTGTTTGATAATTTTGAACCATTATGCCTAATTGAACCTAATATTGAATTGTATTGAAAATTGGTCGCATTTGCTTGCATATACATATACTTACATTGAACAGGTCATAGCAAGGAGGCTAGAGCAGAGAATAAAATTTGTTTGCCCGACAAATAGGTACATGTTTCCTATATAATTTACTGTTTTGTTTGGGTGATGATGATTTTATGAGCTTATTGACTAGCCGCTTGGCTTTTTCTTTTTCTTTTTTAGATTAGAAGGCCTATATGGAAATTTCGGGATTTTCCCGTGGCTCCCGGTGCAGGGGAGGTTATGGCGAAATTTTTCGAAAATTTAGGGTGTTAGCCAAATTTTTGAAAATTCGAAAATTCTCAGAAACTGAAAAAGTTGGAGAATGGAAGCCAGATCGAGCGTAAAGTTGATTAATCAAACCACTTTCGACTTTGTTCCTTTTCGGGGACGAAAAGTTTTAAGTGGGGGAGATTGTAATAACCCGGAAATCTGGGCCGGTTTAAAATTTTTATTTTGGCAATTTTAGCGAATTTTGAACATTTAAAATAGATTAGTTTAAATAATATCAACGAGAAAATTTATTTTGAATATAATTAGAACGTATATATTATATACGCCGTCGTTAGAATATAAATAATTATATATAATTATAAATAGAATGGAAAATGGCGCGGTAGTTCGATAATTCGATTTCAAACTTCAATTGAACGTACCGGGTGCAAAACAATCCGGATTTTAGTGAAACCAAAAACATTAGGATCTAATTGATGATATCTTTCCAACGAATCCAAAAAATCAAAATTTCATAGCGGGAATCAAAAGATATGTCCAGTTGAAAATTCTGAATAGTCGCTATGGAATTCAGGCCCTTAAAAATGGGAATTTTGCAAACGACCTCGGATTTCGACGAAACCACTTTTGTTGGGTCCGTGATGTTAAATTATTGTTAGATTCCAAATTTCATAATTTTTCGAATCAATATGTGAGCGTGGCGAAGGAAAACGTGTTTGACCAGTTTCAGTTGATTTTAATCGACTGAAAAATGGCCATTTTTCCAACGGTCTCAGAATTCGACGAAACTAGTTTTGTTAGGACCGTATGGTCAATACGAAGCTAGAAAATATTTTTCGAGAATTTTTAGAGTTAGTATGTGACCCCAGTAAATTGAAATGCGCGTTCAAATTCAATATATAGAGTTATATGTCGATTTTGATGGAAACTGATCGAGACGAACAAATCAGCTTGCGATACATATCCCATTGTGTTCAGAATGGGGGTAAAACGCTATGGACGACAGGCGGTGGGCCTCGTTTAGAGGTCGTATGTAAAAGTCAACTTTTTCAAAAAATAAAATAATTAAATAATAATAAATAAAAAAAAAGAACTTTCTCTCCCCTATCACCCTTTGCCCCCCCCCCCCCCCCCGATTCATCTGAGAATCATTCGAAAAAAGAAAAAAAAGGAAGAAGACGTCGAAGCGGGGTGGAGCCGCCGCCCTCCCCGAGACCACCGCGCCACCGCCGAGACCCCCTCCCTCCGCCTCCCTCCTCCGGCAAGGACTAGCCCCCACAAAACCCGATCCTTTCCCTCTCGACTGAAGACCGCACCCCCCTCGTGATCCACCGCCGCCACAGCCGCCCCCCTTCCACCGATCCTCCTCCTGCTGCCGAGCCTGGCCATCACCCCCCCCCCCCCCCCGCTGTAAGTTTAATTTTAGTTTTTATTTTCTTTATTGTTTATTATTTAATTTACATTCCTATGATAAAACTGCAAATTCAAGTCTTAGGAAAATATGGTTTTTACTATAAAGTTTTGATTTTTATTTGTCTTGGTAAAAATATGATTTTTATATTTTTAAAGCATTAAAAATATGATTTTTATATTTTTAAAGTAATAAAAATATGGTTTTTATATTTTTAAAGTATTAAAAATATAATCTTTACTATATAGAAGATGTAAAAATATGATTTTTGGTTAGGTAGAAAATTAAAAATATAATTTTTACATGACAGGAATATTAAAAACATCATCTTTATATGTGTAGAAAAATAAAAATGTGATTTTTATAAACTTCATATTTGAAAAGGCGAAAACTTCATATTTGAAAAGGCGAAAACTTCATATTTAAAAGGGCGAGGTCTATGAATTTGAAAAGAAGAAATCTTCATATTTGAAAAGGCGAAATCTTTATGTAAAGTATAGCGAAGTAAAAATTCGATTTTTAAAGGTATGAAGCAATTATAAAAATATGATTTTTAAATTGAAAGTGAATAAATAAAAATGTGATTTTTATTTTAAAGACATCCAAATATAAAAATGTGTGATTTTTATATATGTAGTGGCTACAGCAACGAAGATGACAAAAATGCGATAACGAAGAAGATTTCTATCAAAGAAGAGTCAAGATGATTGGATAACTATCGGTGAGAATTTCTCACCATTCAAATTCTTTTTCTAGTTATATATATATATATATATACTAGGATGCAGACGGTGCTTAGTAGCACCCGACACAATCGTCCACAAACCATGGACTTGTTTGTTTGGTTGCATAAATTAGTTAGATGATTTGATTTGAATTTGGTTGTTTGGTGAATTTGATTGATATGTGAATGGCGTGGGCCTTCACTAGACCGGGGATAATGCTAGGCCTCGTCCCGTTTCTAGTATCGTGCCGTTATGCCGCCGAAATTTTCTAAAATATGTTAGAAAAATAAAAATATCATTTTATTTAAAGAATGAACTGAATAGAAATTCATAAGTTAAAATAAAATGTTTTGTCGTTAAAAATATAATTTTTAACGTGAATGTGAGTAAATAAATATTCATTTACAAACCGGACGGTTTGTTTATGTACACCTATTTGAAGGACATTGATTGGGTCGATAAATTTTACACATCGCCCAACTGCACAAATAGAATCTGTGTTTGATTGTTTGAAACCCCACACGGGTGTTGGGATGAAATTTGAAGTTCACTCATCCTGATTGATTAAATATGTCGATCGATTGATTGACAGGCTGTTATAAGCGTTAGATATTTATATTTAATGCTTATACAGTGTAGTGCACTTTGGTTGATGGTTGATTATTTTTCAATGCTATCATATACATGTGTTGTATGAAAATCCATATAATTAATATTATATGGTGATTGATTGGGCCTCATTCCAATTCAGAAAACAAAGAATATTATAGCATAAAAGTTCATGTGTTGACTGTACTCATTCATTGAGATTAGTCATGTGTTGAACGAAATATTTTAATAATAAAATTTGCATCTTGACCAATATAAAATAAAGGTTCATGTGTTGACTGTACTCATCCGTTGAGATTCGTCATGTGTTGAACGAAATAATTTAACAAAAATTGTCACACGTGGACAGTACTCATTCGTTGAGATTAGTCGTGTATTGACAAAAATAAATATTCATTTGTTGAATAGAATATTTGAAAATAGAAATATATGAAGCCGTGTTGGTTAGATTGACGCCATTTTGACGCGAACGATATTTATATCGATTTTATTCATTTTAAAATGCATATTGAAAAGTGATTTCGAAAACGCATATTTTGAAATGAAATTTAAATGAATTGAATATATAACGATTTCGAAATGAATTGAATATATAATGAATTCGAATTGAATGGAAAACGAATTTGATTTCAATTGAATAGCAAACGAAACCAATTTGAATTGAATTGAATAGAAAACCAATTTGAATTAAATTGAATAGAAAACCAATTTGAATTGAATTGAATAGAAAACCAATTTGAATTGAATTGAATAGAAAACCAATTTGAATTGAATTGAATAGAAAACCAATTTGAATTAAATTGAATAGAAAACCAATTTGAATTGAATTGAATAGAAAACAAATTTGAATTGAATTGAATAGAAAACCAATTTGAATTGAATCGAATAGAAAACCAATTTGAATTGAATTGAATAGAAAACCAATTTGAATTGAATTGAATTGAAAACCAATTTGAATTGAATCGAATAGAAAACGACTTTGAAATTGGATTGAATTGAAAACGAATCCAAATTGAATTGAAAGCGAATTGAAATGAATTCAAATTGAATTGAAATTTGAATTGAATAGAAATGAATTTTAAAACGAATTTATAAAGAAGAATTCAATTTTTCTTTGGATTGAAATGGAAGTTGAAATTGTTTTTGAAATGAATTTAAAACGATTTATAAAATTCGTTTTAAATAGAAATCGACGTAATATATATTATATATAATATAATGGCCTGAATAGAATGCGCCGCGCCGCGGCAGTTCGCGAATTTCGACCATTTATTTCAAACGGACATTACGGGAGATCCGACCGTCGGATTCTCCTAAAACCGGAACCGTTGGGTTCGTATCGAAAAGAGCTTTCTAACGAATATTTGAAATTTGAAATCTAACTGTTGGATTTGGAGTTACGTCCAAATCAAATTTGAAAAAGGTCGCTGTAAGTGCAGTTCGATGGCCATTGTTGGAAATCGACTGTACGGGCCTTGATAAAATTATTAAAAATATTAATAATTTGTGTAAAATCATAAGAAATGATTTGAGAAAAATTGGGATGAAAAACTCCATATTTGAAAAAATAAAAATAGATTTTTATCGAAACGAACTAGTTTGAACTCAATTTAAAACCCGGGTTTTTATTTTTAAATAAATAAATTAGATTTAAAAAGGGGTTTTAAATAATCGGAATTCCTAATATATTTGATTTGAATTGAACTAGAATTGATTTGTGGGTTTGTCGTGAACTGTGTTTTAAATAACACCTAGTTCTTTAACCCAGTAAAAGGAGTTTTAATGAATCTGTAATTAGATTAAAATGTGAATCTATAATCTAAATTATCAAATTTAGAAATGAGCGAGAATGGAGTATCGCCAGTTTTGCTCCAAAGCGATAGTTAAATCTTTAATTAGATTTGAACGTGAAATGGTAATTAATTTTACCGATAACACCATGGTGTTAGATATGGAGTATCACCAGTTTTGCTTCATGGGATGAATAGGTTGGGATTGGGAAATAAAATAAATAATTACTTCGGTGTGGTTCGCTAATCTCGACAAGTTCAGAAAACCATAATTTGGTTTGAAACGACATCCAAAGGAAGATTAAAGGATAAATTTTAAAGAATTTATCTTGGATAAAATTAATGGGAACCTTTCCCTGACAATATGAATTGGAATGAGGCGTATGTTGTGTTTGTGTAACATTTGTTTTAAATATACGTGGGTTGTTCGGAAAGACCAGGTTTATACCCATTCTGGATAACCGATTCGACGATAAGTCGAAGATAAAGACGGTGGTCGAAGACCGGAAGTCTTCACATCGTTTGGATAATTACTGACGATCCTGATTGGGTTGTACACCCAAGAGGATGGAAATAGTTGGTGGTCGTCCAGACGTACTTGGAGATGGATGGATATGCGAGGAAAGTGCCTCCGGTTTCGTTCAGACCCAGAACGGACTTGTAAATGGATTGTGTGTCTGACATTGGATTTTATTCTGTGTTGATTGATTTCTATTAAATATACATCTGTTTGGCGGCGGAGAATTTATTCTTTTGCTTAACGCCCTTCTCTGAGATGTACAAGCTCAGAGGTTGTATAGCGATGGACATCAGTCGCATGGCATGAATTGCCTGTGTGGCACGCTAAGATGCAATGATCAAGGCTTTTGTTGAAAAGCAGAGTCTTACGGTTGATGATCAAAGCACACCTACGTGGCAGCTTTGTGTATAACGTGAATTCGCGAGCCTCACACCTCGGTATGAGTCAAAAACGGGATACGGACTGCAGGGAGAGCACGACGTTTCTTTCTAGCTTTGGTGGTGACAGTGACTTACCAGCCCTGACATTTATATACTTTTCTCCTTTGTGGTTGTTGGATGAGGCGCCTCGATTATAGGTCTGTAAGGACCGGGAAACGTGTGTTCAGGAATAAATAATCGTCTAACGTAAGTGAGGACCGGCCCTGAAGCATCCAGGGGTTGCCCAGAGTGCGTAGCCCTGAGGCATTTGCTAGAGTGTCTCGAACGCGGAGAGGAGCTTGCCCCTTGCCTCGACTCATGACGGAAATCCAATTTCCAATACGTGTATTTCGGCTTTATTTGTAGAGCCTAGTATGGCGACATAGTGGGATGGGGCACTCATGCCGTCTATGATTTATATTTATGATTGAAATGTTTTGACACTATACACTTATTATAGTATCAAATGATTTGTTTTAAACGTATCAAGCATGTTTGGCTGTTATAAGGTAAAACCCTATCCTCCGGCTTGCGTTGCATTGTGTGATGGGACCTGGGTCTTATAATAGCTTCATTTTTCGAAAAAGCATTGCGTTGTTTATTCTATGCACTGGTATTCTTGGGAGGAAACCCGTTCCGTGTTATACGGCGTGGTCCCTTGAATTACTCTCTTTTAAAATTGAATTAAATAACTGTTTTAGTTCTCACACCAGTCACATGACTGACCTGGAGTTTATTGTTTTAACCTAAACTCTGGGTGCCCCTATTTTCTGCACGGGCAGCTAGTAGTTTTGGTTTTGCAGATTTATATTCATAGGATCCTGGTTTACAGCTGGAATGATATCCGGAAAGCTCTGTATCCGTATATCACCTTCAGTTGTGCTTTGTATTATTTTCCGCTGCTATGTAACTTATTGTAATCTCTGATATTTATTGAATGTAATTATTCATTTATACTCTGTATATTCTTGTATCTGATGGAATTGTTGTAATAACAATGAGATGTTCTTCTGTTTGTGTCCTGATTTGTCTTGTTTTCACAGTAATTCGTTCTTTCTCATCTCTTCGGAGACCGGGGAAGTTCGGGTCGCTACATCATATTAGAATAATCATAGCATTATTGTTAGCAATGTCATATTAGAACTAAAACATCATTTTTGTTAAAGATGTCAATTGGTTAGATTTTTGAAATTAACATTTCTATTAATTAGAATTGGATTAAAACAAAATTATCATTTGTTTATTAGATTGTTGAAATTAACATTTATGTTAATTAGAGAATTGGGTCAAACAAAATTATTATTTGTTTATTACATTATTGTAATAAACATTTATGGTAATTAGAGGATTGGATTAAAAAAAAAATATCATTTTGTTTATTAGAATGTAGAAATTAACATTTGTATTAACTAGAGAATTGAGTTAAACCAAATCATCATTTTTGTTTATTAGATCAGTTGAATCAAAATGAACATTGTGACAAATTAGTTTAGTTGAAAACAAAAATATACAATTTTGTCAATTAAAAAGGTTGAATCGAAAATAAACATTTTTATCACTTTGTTTGAATCAGAATTTTCAACAAAAATGAAATATCACCTTTTATACATTTTTTTGAATTAAAATTTTCAACAAAAATGAAACATACATTTTTGTTAGTTTGTTAAATTAAATGGAATACCAATTTGTACACATTTTGCTGAATTAAAATTTTCAACAGAAATGTAATATGAACTTTTGCCATTTTGTTGAACTAGAATTTTCAACAAAAAAAATAAAATATACATTTTTATGTCATTTGGTTGAACTAGAGTTTTTAACAAAATTGAATTATACATTTGTGTCCTTTTGTTGAACTAGAATTTTCAACAAAAATATACATTTTATTGAATTAGTTTAGAAAAAAGGAAAAAGTTCATGTTTTAAGATAAAAACATGTTTACATTAAAAATCCACATTTTTTAATGTAATAATAGGAATTAAGAAAAAGATGCATGTTTTAATATGAAAACAAGTTTTACATTAAAAATTCACTTTTTGATGTAGTAATATAAGTTAGACAAATATGCATGTTTTAAAATAAAAACATGTTCACATTAAAAATTTGTTTTTAATGTAATGAATGAATTATTAGAAAATGTTCATTTTGAAACAAAGGCATGTTGACATTAAAAATATGATATATTTTATATGAAAGGATGATTCATATGAAATTGTTCATATTTGAATAAAAGTGTTGAAAACATTAATATCGTATTTTAATGTAAAGTTTGATTCATTGGAAATATTGACTGTTTGAATAAAAATGTTACGTTAGATTAAAATATCATTTTAGTTAAAATGTTATGATAGATTAAAAATATCATTTTATTAGAATCATGTCATGTTAATTCAAAGTACCATTTTATTTGAATCATGTCATGTTTATATAAAAACATCATTTGTTTAGAAATGTTATGTTAATATAAAAACATCACTCTTATTAGAAATGTTTATTTAAAATAAATATGTCATTTTAGTTAGTAATGTCATTTATGTTAAGAATAAAAATGTCATTTATGTCAAACATATTAAAATGTCATTTTTTTTGAATTAGAAATGTTAATGATAGAAATGTCATTTACATTAGAAAAAGGTTACATTAGAATAAAAATAACATTTTTGTTATAAATGTTATATTATATTAAAAATAACATTTTTGTTATAAATGTTATATTAGATTAAAAATAATATTTTTGTTAGGAATGTTATATTAGATTAAAAATAACATTTTTGTTAATAAAATTCATAACATTAGAAAATGTCGTTCATATAGAAAACGTCATTTATTTAGTAATGTCAGTTATATAAAAATGTCATGTTAATAAAAATGTCATTTTGTTAGGAATGTTATGATGAAAATAAAATATGTAAATGATAAGATTACATTTTTATAGTACATATAGAAATGATTAAAATGATCATTAGTTGGAAATACAAAATTCGCTAGATTAAAACATTATCATTATTATGATTAGCGATATTAGAAATAATTCAAACTGAATTAAAATCAGTTAAATTTATTAACTAATGATTTAGTTAAATAAATTGTTGTTGTTTGAAAACCCCACACAGGTGTTGGGATGATATTTGACCTACACTAGTTCCAATATTTAGCTGTATGTCAATCGACGGATTGACACCCTGTGACGAGCATTATGTATTTATTTATTTTAATACTCACACAGTTACAAATTTCACTCTGGATGTGAATTGATTGTTTATTGATTATTTCCATTATTGTTATATACATACGATATATGAAATCCATATAACTGAAATTATATGGTAATTGATTGAGTCGCATTCCGATTCAGAATATCTTTTAAATAAATATATATTTTGTCGAAATGAACTAGTTATTAACTAGAATAAATCTTTAAATTTAAGATTTAATGAAGTTTGCCAATAAATTAATATTTACCTGAAATTAAACAAATAAATTGGATTTTTGGGTTTTTCGTGAATGGTGTCTTCAATAACACCGTTCTTAAACCCAGTTGAGAAAAGAATATATCTTTTAATTAAGATTATTAGAGTTTCCAAATATATTTAGTAATTATAGCAAAATGACATGTGAATTGGGTTTATTGTGAATTGTATTTTGAGCGACATCTGTTCTTTAACCCAATTTACAGTGAAAATTTATTTTGGAGTTTTAAATCTTTTTATTTAGATTTAATGGAAATTTTTCTAAAGTAAAGTTTTCCAATTTAATATATTAAATTGGAATTGAATGGAATTCGATTTAATAATAATCAAGATAAGCTTCTTTAAAAGAAGACCGATATTATATATGGAATTTAAGAGGCTTTGTTGTTATTCCATTTATATTATTGGCCTGATACAGAAATTTATATCGATTATATATTGATTTGATTTCTGTGAAAATTCCATACTTAATGGAAGACGATTTTGGGCTTACTGTGAACTGTGTTTTAAATGATATTAGTTCTTTAACCTAGTTATAGATAAGAATAATTTCTTAAATTTAAATAATCATTGAATAATGATTTTTGATATATAAAGCCAAACTGGAGTTTTAATAAATCTTTAAAAAGAAAGATTTAAGAATAAATTTAAAGAATTTATCTTTGATAGAATAATGTGAATATTTTATTAAAAGAATATTCTGAATTGGAATGTGGCGTTTGAAGTGTTTTTATAACACTTGATTTTTTATTATAAAATATGCGAGTTATTCGAGAAGACCGCATTTAACCCATTCTGAATAATTACTGCGAAGGTTAAAAGTCAAAGATGAAGACGGTGGTTGAAGACCGGCGATCTTCACATCGAATGGATGACTATTGATGCCTTTGATAGGAGTTGTTGCCTTGAAAGGGTTACAGTGGTAGTTGTCCAGAAGTACTTGTTGATTGTCTAGATAAGCGAGCACCTCTCCTCCGTATTGGACATACATGACGAGAAATAAGGTGACTCCGGTTTCATTCAGACCCAGAACGGAATTGTAAATGGATGTGTGTCTGTCATTGAATTTCGTTCCATGTAAACTAAATTGATTTCTATTTAATATATATCTGTTGGTGGCGGAGAATTTATTCTCTTGCTTAACACCCTTCTCTGGGACGCATAAGCTCAGAGGTTATATATTGGTAGTTATCGATCGCATGGCGTGAATTGTCAATGTGACATGCCAAGATGCAATTGATTGAGGCTTTTGTTGAAAAGAAGAGCCTTGTGGACGATGGTCAAAGCATACCCTATTTCGGCATAGCTTTGTGTATAACTTTACTTCGCGAGCCTCACACCCTGGTAAGAGTCATAAACGGGACAAGGGAACGCAGGGAGTGCACACGTTTCTTTATAGCTAGAAGTGGTGTCAGCGTTTACAAGCCCTGGCATTTTTACTTATGTGGTTGCTGGAATGAGGCGCCTCGGATTTATTGGTTGATTGTGACCATTTTATAGGTCCAATAGGATCTGGAAGCGTGTGTTCAGGCGTAACTAATTGACGCGACCCATAACTTCCCCGTGAAGGAAAGCACGGATGGCGTTGAGGACAAGACAAAAGAGAACGCAAACGGAAGAACATTTCATTGTTATTACAACAATTCCATCAGATACAAGAATATACAACGTATAAATGAATAAAATACAATCGATGAATATCAGAGATTACAATAAATTACATAGTAGCGGAAAAATATACAAAACACAACTGAAAGTGATACACGGATATAGAGCTTTCCGAGCATCGTTCCAACTGTAAATTAGGACCCTGTGAATATAAACCTGCAAAACCAAAACTACTAGCTGCCCGTGTGGAAAATATGGGCACCCAGAGTTTAGGTTAAAACAATAAACTCCAGGTCAGTCATGTGACTGGTGTGAGAACTAAAACAGTTATTTAAAACTTTACTTTAAAAGATAGTAATTCAAGGGACCACGCCGTAAAACACGGAACGGGTTTCCTCCCAAGAATACTAGTGCATATAACAAAACAGCGCAATGCTCTTTGAAAAAATGAAGCTAATATAAGACCCAGGTCCCATCACACAATGCAATGCAAGTCGGAGGATAGGGTTTTCCCTTATAATAGCCAAATAATGCTTGATACGTTTAAAAAAAATCATTTGATACGATTATAAGTGTATAGTGTCGAAACAATTTTCAATCATAAATATCAATCATAGGCGGCATGGGTACCATCTATCATGTCGCCATACTAGTTCTACAATTAAAACCGCAATATCACGTATTGGAAATTGGATTTCCGTCATGAGTCGAGGCAAGGGGCAAGCTCCTCTCCGATTCGAGACACTCTAGCAAATGTCTCAGGACCCCACTATGATCCTTGGATCTTCAGGTCCGATCCTCACCTAACTTTGGAGGATTAGTTATTCCTGAGCACACGTTTACCGGTCCTTACAGACCTATATCCGAGGCGCCTCGCATTCCAACAACCACACAGGTGAAAAGTATATAAATGTCAGGGCTGGTAGGTCACTGACACCACCCTAGCTAGAAAGAAACGTCGTGCTCTCCCTGCAGTCACTATCCCTGTTTTTGACTCATACCGAGGTGTGAGGCTCGCGAATTCACGCTATACACAAAGCTACGCCACATAAGCCGTGCTTTGATCACCAACCACAAGATTTTGCTTTTCAACAGAAGCCTTGATCAATTGCCACTTACGCGTGCCACACAGGCAATTCACTCCATGCGACTGATGTCCATCGATATACAACCTCTAAGCTCGTACGTCTCAGAGAAGGGCGTTAAGCAAGAGAATAAATTCTCTGCCGCCAAACATATGTATATTTAATAGAGATCAATCAACACAAAATAAAATCCATTGTCAGGCACACAATCCATTTACAAGTTCGTTCTGGGTCTGAACGAAACCGGAGGCACTTTCCTCGCATATCCATCCATCTCCAAGTACGTCTGGACGATCACCGACTGATTCCCTCATCTTGGGTGTACAGCCCAATCAAGATCATCAGTAATCACCCAAACGATGTGAAGACTTCCGGTCTTCAACCACCGTCTTTATCTTCGACATCTCGTCGAATCGGTTATTCCTAATGGGTATAAACCCGGCCTTTCTGAATAACACACGTATATGATAAACAAATGTTACACAAACACAACAAATGCCTCATTCCAATTCAGAATATTCTATTATTCACAAAATCACATTCTTAGGGAAAGGTTCCCATTAATTTTATCCAAGTTAAATTCTTCTAAATTTATTCTTTAATCTTCCTTTGGATATCATTTCAAACTAGTCGGGATTAGCGAACCACGCCGAATTAATTATTTATTGTATATCCCAGTCCCAACCTATTCATCCCATGGAGAAAAACTGGTAATACTCCATATATAACACCACGGTGTTATCGGTAAAATTAATTACCATTTCACGTTCAAATCTAATTAAAGATTTACTATCGCTTTGGAGCAAAACTGGTGATACTCCAATCTCGATCACCTTTCAGATTTGATAGTTTAAATTATCAATTCACATTTCAATCTAATTAAAGATTCATTAAAACTCCACTTAGTTTTAATCTTTTCAAAAATCAATATCCTGTCTTTAACTGGGTTAAAGAATCAATGTCAACGAAAACACGATCCACGATAAACCCAAATCACATTTGATATTAAATACAAGGCCCTGAATAGAAAATATACCGGCTTAAATTCAATATCAAATTCTGAAACCAACAAATATCGTATTGGAAATAACAATATAAATATATCTTTCAAATTCCCATAACAATATCTATATAATCACGGAACCCAACATCAAAATATTCCAAAGACAATTTCGATTTAAATCCACTTCCACTTTATATATATTGGAAATTCTGGTTATTTTCAAAACCAATTCAAATTCAATTTATTTATTTCGAAAGTAAATTGATTTTAATTCTAGTTCAAAACTAGTTCATTTCGGTAAAAATATATTTTTATCTTTTCAAATGTGGGATTTTTCATCCCAGTTCTTTCCAATTCATATATTATGATTTTACACAAATTATTGATATTTTTTCTAATTTTATCAAGGCCCGTACAGTCGATTTCCATCAATGGCCATAGAACTACACTTACAGCGACCTTTTCCAAATTTGATTTGGACATAATTCCAAATACAACCGTTAGATTTGAAATCTTCATTGGAAAGCTCTTTTCGATACGAACCCAACGGTTCCGGTTTTAGGAGAATCCGACGGTCGGATCTCCCGTAATGTCGATTCGAAGTCAATGGTCGAAATCCACGAACAGCCGCGGCGCGGCGCGTTCTATTCAGGCCATTATATATATATATATTTCGTCGATTTACTTTTAAAACGTATTTTATAAATCGTTTTAAATTCGTTTTCAAAACCATTTCAACTCTATATTCAAATTCAAATCAAAATTGAATATTACATATCATTACTATATAAATGATAATATTTTCAAAACGTTATATTTTGAAATCACTACCTTTTCTATATTCATTATAAAAACAAATATAATCGATATAAATATCGTTCACGTCAAAATAGCGCAACTCTAATCAACACGGCTTTATATATTTCAACAAATTCGTTATTCTATTCAACAAATGAATATTTATTCTATTCAACACATGAATCTATATTTCTTTCAACACACGACTAATCTCATCACATGAGTACTGTCAACACACGACTATTTTTGTTATGTAATATATTTTATAAAATTATGGTATCTATCGTTTGATTTTTAATTAGACTCCAACCGTAAAGTAGTTCTAATTTTAAATATGATAAAGATGTAAATTTTATTGTTAAAATATTTTACTCAACACACGAATAGTTTTCAACACATGATTATCTTTTATAATATTCATTATTTCCCAATTCGAATGAGGCCCAATCAATTACCATATAATGTTAATTATATGGATTCCATACAACACATGTATATAATAGCAACGATAAACAATCAACCATCATCCAAAGTGCACCGCACAACTGCATAAGCATCAAATATAAATAATTAATGCTTACCAAGCCTGTCGACCGATCGGTCGACATACAATTAAATAATTGGGATTAGTTTACGCCAAATATCATCCCAACAACCATGTGGGGTTTCAAATCAACAAACACTGAATATTATTCGTGCAGTTGGGTGATGTGTAAAATTTATCATTCCAATTAATATTAGTCAAATCAGTGTATATAAACAAATCGGCCGATTTGTTTATAAATATTCATTTATTCACATTTACGTTAAAAATTATATTTTCAACGATAAAATATTTTTAACTATATAAATATTTTATTATCGATTTCACATCAACATCACAAACAAATTTCACAACTCATCAAACAAGCATACAAGCCGTCCATGGTCTGTGGACGACGGGTGTCGGGTGCTGCTAAGCACCGTCTGCATCCTAGTATACATATATATATATATATATAACTAGAAAAAGAAATTTAGAGTGAGAAGTTCTCACCAAAGCTACCCCAACTCCACGACACTTCAAATGTGGGAGTCTTCGCCGTCTGACACTTTCGTTGCTCGTATTCACTACATATATAAAACTCACATTTTATATTGTTGCTATGTATATAAAAATTCTATTTTTATACCGCTATTGTATAGATAAAAATTCTATCTTTCTATTACTAATGAATATATAAAAAATCACATTTTTACATTGCCATTCCAATGATAAAAATTATATTTTTACTTTGATACATATATGATAAAAATCACCATTTTATATCTCTACTTCATATGTAAAAATCGTATTTTTATCCTATCGCTACAAATATAAAGATCAAATTTTTACTTCATTGCATATATAAAAATCGAATTTTTATCTTCACTTCATATATAAAAAAATCGAATTTTTACTTCGCTATTCAATATATAAAAATCGAATTTTTATTTCGCTACTATATAGATAAAAATTCTATTTTTACATCGCTACTATATAGATAAAAATTCTATTTTTACACCGCTACTATATAGATAAAAATTCTATTTTATACCGCTACTATATAGATAAAAATTCTATTTTTACACTGCTACTATATAGATAAAAATTCTATTTTTACACCGCTACTATATAGATAAAAATTCTATTTTTTCATTGCTACTATATAGATAAAAATTCTATTTTTACATCGATGCTATATAGATAAAAATTCTATTTTTACATCGATGCTATATAGATAAAAATTATATTTTTACATCGATACTATATTGATAAAAATTCTATTTTTACATCGATGTACATATAATAAAGATTATATTTTTATCAAGCTATTCTCTATATAAAGATTTCGCCTTTTCAAATATAAAGATTTCGCCTTTTCAAATACAAAGATTTCGCCTTTTCAAATATAAAAATCAAGTCTTTATTGCGCTAAAAATCCTATCTTTTTATTTTTAAAAACCATACCCATTTTAGATTAAAAATCTTAACTTTTTATAAACAACAACTTTCATGTACAAAGATCTTAGCTTTCAAAGCCATTCTCATAAAAACCCTATTTTTACTATGAAATTATTCATATAAACCCCATATTTTTAAAAATATGCATAAATAAAAAAGGGAAATAAGGACTCACGGTGGAAATTTGGGAAGAATGGCCACGTCGGAGGCTTCAGGTGACGGAGGGAGGGGCGCAGGCGGTGGGTGGTCGGACTGTGGGGTCTGGGTTCCGTCAGCTAGGGCTTGGGTTCGCGAGCGGTCAAGGGGAGAAGAGGAAGGAGCGCGAGGTGGAGAAGAAGAAGGGGAGGGGGCGGCGTTGCATCGGAGGAGGTGGGTGGAGGATGAACGGCGGTGAAGCGCGGGTGGGGGAGGCGACATCGAGGAGCGGTTCTTTTCTCTCTTTTTTTATTTCTGTTGAACTGATTTGAGGAAAGGGGGAGGAAGGGTTTATAATATATATATTAATTATTTAATTTAATTTAAATCTCCATTAAAGTTTACTTTTATATCAAACTCCAATCGGGACCCAACGACTATCGTCCCTAGCTAATTACCCCCATTTCGAACACAATGGGATATGTATCGTAGGCTGATTCGATCGTTTCGATCAGTTTTTGTCAAAATCAACATATAAGTCTATATATTGAATTTGAACGCGTATTTCAATTTACTGGGATCACATACTAACTCGAAAAATTCACGAAAAATATTTCCTAGCTTCGTATTGACGATACGGTCCTAATAAAACTAATTTCATCGAATTCTGAGACCGTTTGAAAAATGGCCATTTTCCAGTCGATTAAAATCAACTGAAACTGGTCAAACGTGTTTTCCTATACCACGCTCACATATTGATTCAAAAAATTATGAAATTTAAAACCTAGCAATAATTTGACATCATGGATCCAACAAAAGTGGTTTTGTCGAAATCCGAGGTCGTTTGCAAAATTTCTATTTTCAAAGGGCCTGAATTCCATAGCGACTATTCATAATTTTCAACTGGACATATCTTTTTATCCCCGCCATGAAATTTCAATTTTTCGGATTCGTTGGCAATATATTCTCAATTAGATTCAAATATTTTTGGTTTCGCTAAAATCCGGTTTATTTTGCACCCGGTACATTCATTTGAAGTTTGAAATCGAATTATCGAACAACCGCGCCATTTTACATTCCTTTTATATATATAAATAAACTTTATATTCTAACGACGACGTATATAAATATACGTTCTAATTATATTCAAATTAAATTTCTCATCGATATTATTTAAAATAAATCATTTTAAATGTTCAAAATTCACTAAAATTGCCAAAATAAAAATTTTAAACTGGCTCGCATTTCCGGGTTGTTACAATCTCCCCCACTTAAAACTTTTCGTCCCCGAAAAGGAACAAAGCTGAAAGTTGTTTTACTAATCAACTCAACTTCCAGTATTTTGATTACGGCTTAAGTTCTTCAACTTTTCAATTTCTAAGAAATTTTCAATTTTTTCAAAAATTTGGCTAACACCCTAAATTTTCGAAAAATTTCGCCATAACCTCCCCTACACCGGGAGCACCGGGAAAAACCCGAAATTGCCATACAGGCCCTCTGATCTCAAAAAGAAAAAGAAAAACCAAGCGGCTAGCCAATCAGCTCATAAAATCATCATCACCCAAACAAAATAGTAGATTATGGTAAACATGTACCTATTTGTCGGGCAAACAGATTTTATTCTTCTGCTATAGCCTCCTTGCTATGATCTGTTCAATGTAAGTACATGTATATGCATGCATTTGTAATCATTTTTCAATACAGTTCAATATTTGATTCTATTAGGCTAAATGGTTCAAAATTTCAAGCAAATAGAGAAACAACACAACCATCAATCAATTAGTGGATTAATGTTTCAAATTCATAATTTTGATACATATACAAAAAATCATGTTTTGATGCCAAATCACAACAATATATCTATCTATATAAGTTTTGGTTCTCACACCAGTCTGATGGAAATATATAGGTATCACACTTTCGAAACACGAACATAAATATTGGTGATGGAGCTCCATCATCAAAATCATCTCCCAGGGACTAGAATGTGATTCTATATCTATCCAGTATATTAAAACTTCGATTATACGTTCATGACACGTATATGCAAAATCTTTATATATTGGATAGTCCAAATTCAATATAAATAAGTATTCAAATACGTATACTTTGGTTTAAATTTTCAAAACAATATTGTTTTCATTTGAAAAATATACTCTTCACACTCGTTCTAGGATACTACTGATCCCATCTCTAACGAGTTATTCTAATTGGATATTACTAATCCAATGTCTGATGAATTCTTTCGTATGGTTCTAATGTATCTTGTTCTCGACTGTAAACCAAAGCTCTGATACCAAACTGACACGACCCGTAACGTCCCCGTGAAGGAAAGAACGGATGGCGTTAAGGACAAGACAAAAGAGAACGCAGACGGAAGATCATTTCATTGTTATTACAACAATTCCATCACATACAAGAATATACAGCGTATAAATGAATAAAATACAATCGATGAATATCAGAGATTACAATAAATTACATAGCAGCGGAAAAATATACAAAACACAACTGAAAGTGATACACGGATACAGATCTTTCCGAGCATCGTTCCAGCTATAAATCAGGACCCTGTGAATATAAATCTGCAAAACCAAAACTACTAGCTGCCCGTGTGGAAAATAGGGGCACCCAGAGTTTAGGTTAAAACAATAAACTCCAGGTCAGTCATGTGACTGGTGCGAGAACTAAAACAGTTATTTAAAACTTTACTTTAAAAGATAGTAATTCAAGGGACCACGCCGTATAACACGGAACGGGTTTCCTCCCAAGAATACTAGTGCATATAACAAAACAGCGCAATGTTCTTTGAAAAAATGAAGCTATTATAAGACCCAGGTCCCATCACACAATGAAACACAAGCCGGAGGATAGGGTTTTCCCTTATAATAGCCAAATAATACTTGATACGTTTAAAACAAATCATCTGATACTATTATAAGTGTGTAGTGTCAAAACAATTTTCAATCATAAATATCAATCATAGGCGGCATGGGTACCATCTATCATGTCGCCATACTAGTTCTACAATTAAAACCGCAATATCACATATTGGAAATTGGATTTCTGTCATGAGTCGAGGCAAGGGGCAAGCTCCTCTCCGATTCGAGACACTCTAGGAAATGTCTCAGGACCCCATTATGATCCTTGGATCTTCAGGGTCGGTCCTCACCTAACTTTGGAGGATTAGTTATTCCTGAGCACACGTTTCCCGGTCCTAACAGAACTATATCCGAGGCGCCTTGCATTCCAACAACCACACAGGTGAAAATTATATAAATGTCAAGGCTGGTAGGTCACTGACACCACCCTAGCTAGAAAGAAACATCGTGCTCTCCCTGCAGTCACTATCCCGTTTTTGACTCATACCGAGTGTGAGGCTCGCGAATTCACGCTATACACAAAGCTACGCCACACAGGCCGTGCTTTGATCATCAACCACAAGACTTTGCTTTTCAATAGAAGCCTTGATCAATTGCCACTTATGCGTGCCACACAGGCAATTCACTCCATGCGACTGATGTCCATCGATATACAACCTCTGAGCTCGTACGTCTCAGAGAAAGGCGTTAAGCAAGAGAATAAATTCTCCGCCGCCAAACATATGTATATTTAATAGAGATCAATCAACACAGAATAAAATCCAATGCCAGGCACACAATCCATTTACAAGTTCGTTCTGGGTCTGAACGAAACCGGAGGCACTTTCCTCGCATATCCATCCATCTCCAAGTACGTCTGGACGATCACCAACTGATTCCCTCATCTTGGGTGTACAGCCCAATCAAGATCATCAATAATCACCCAAATGATGTGAAGACTTTCGGTCTTCAACCACCGTCTTCATCTTCGACATCTCGTCGAATCGGTTATTCAGAATGGGTATAAACCCGACCTTTCTGAATAACCCACGTATATGATAAACAAATGTTACACAAACACAACAAACGCCTCATTCCAATTCAGAATATTCTTTTATTCACAAAATCACATTCTTAGGGAAAGGTTCCCATTAATTTTATCCAAGATAAATTCTTCTAAATTTATTCTTTAATCTTCCTTTGGATATCATTTCAAACTAGTCGGGATTAGCGAACCACACCGAAGTAATTATTTATTTTATTTCCCAATCCCAACCTATTCATTCCATGGAGCAAAACTAGTAATACTCCATATCTAACACCACGGTGTTATCGGTAAAATTAATTACCATTTCATGTTCAAATCTAATTAAAGATTTAACTATCGCTTCGGAGAAAAACTGGTGATACTCCATTCTCGACCACCTTTCAGATTTGATAATTTAAATTATCAATTCACATTTCAATCTAATTAAAGATTCATTAAAACTCCACTTAGTTTTAATCTTTTCAAAAATCAATATCCTGTCTTTAACTGGGTTAAAGAATCAATGTCATCTAAAACACGATTCACGATAAACCCAAATCACATTTGATATTAAATACAAGGCTCTGAATAAAAAATATACCGGCTTATATTCAATATCAAATTCTGAAACCAACAAATATCGTATTGGAAATAACGATATAAATATATCTTTCAAATTCCCATAACAATACCTGTATAATCACGGAACCCAACATCGAAATATTCCAAAGACAATTTCGATTCAAATCCACTTCCACTTAATATATATTGGAAATTCTGGTTATTTTCAAAACCAATTCAAATTCAATTTATTTATTTCGAAAATAAATTGATTTTAATTATAGTTCAAAACTAGTTCATTTCGATAAAAATATATTTTTATCTTTTCAAATGTGGGATTTTTCATCCCAGTTCTTTCCAATTCATATATTATGATTTTACACAAATTATTGATATTTTTAATAATTTTATCAAGGCCCGTACAGTCGATTTCCATCAATGGCCATCGAACTGCACTTACAACGACCTTTTCCAAATTTGATTTGGACATAATTCCAAATCCAACCGTTAGATTTCAAATTTCAAATATTCGTTGGAAAGCTCTTTTCGATACGAACCCAACGGTTCTGGTTTTAGGAGAATCCGACGGTCGGATCTCGCGTAATGTCGATTCGAAGCCAATGGTCGAAATCCATGAACTACAGCGGCGCGGCGCATTCTATTCAGGCCATTATACAATATATATATATATATATATATATATATATATATATATATTTCATCGATTTCCTTTTAAAATGTATTTTATAAATCGTTTTAAATTCGTTTTCAAAACCATTTCAACTCTATATTCAATTTCAAATCAAAATTGAATATTACATGTCATTACTATATAAATGATAATATTTTCAAAACGTTATATTTTGAAAACACTACCTTTTCTATATTCATTATAAAAACGAATATAATCGATATAAATATCGTTTACGTTAAAATAGTGCAACTCTAATCAACACGGCTTTATATATTTCAATAAATTCGTTATTCTATTCAACAAATGAATATTTATTCTATTCAACACATGAATCTATATTTCTTTCAACACACGACTAATCTCAACACATGAGAACTGTCAACACATGACTACTTTTGTTATGTAATATATTTTATAAAATTATGGTATCTATCGTTTTATTTTTAATTAGACTCCAACCGTAAAGTAGTTCTAATTTTAAATATGATAAAGATGTAAATTTTATTGTTAAAATATTTTACTCAACACACGAATAGTTTTCAACACATGATTATCTTTTATAATATTCATTATTTCCCAATTGGAATGACGCCCAATCAATCACCATATAATGTTAATTATATGGATTCCGTACAACACATGTATATAATAGCAACGATAAACAATCAACCATCATCCAAAGTGCACCGCACGACTGCATAAGCATCAAATATAAATAATTAACGCTTACACAGCCTGTCGGTCGATCGATCGACATACAATTAAATAATTGGGATTAGTGTACGCCAAATATCATCCCAACACCCGTGTGGGGTTTCAAATCAACAAACACTGAATATTATTTGTGCAGTTGGGTGATGTGTAAAATTTATCATTCCAACTAATATCAGTCAAATTAGTGTATATAAACAAATCGGCCGATTTGTTTATAAATATTCATTTATTCACATTCACGTTAAAAATTATATTTTCAACGATAAAATATTTTTAACTATATAAATATTTTATTATCGATTTCACATCAACATCACAAACAAATTTCACAACTCATCAAACAAGCATACAAGCCGTCCATGGTCTATGGACGACGGGTGTCGGGTGCTGCTAAGCACCGTCTGCATCCTAGTATATATATAACTAGAAAAAGAAATTTAGAGTGAGAAGTTCTCACCGAAGCTATCCTAACTCCACGACACTTCAAATGTGGGAGTCTTCGCCGTCTGACACTTTCGTTGCTCGTATTCACTACATATATAAAAAACACATTTTATATTGTTGCTATGTATATAAAAATTCTGTTTTTATACCGCTATTGTATAGATAAAAATTCTATCTTTCTATCGCTAATGAATATATAAAAATCACATTTTTACATTGCCATTCCAACGATAAAATTATATTTTTACTTTGATACATATATGATAAAAATCACCATTTTATATCGTCACTTCATATGTAAAATCGTATTTTTATCCTATCGCAACAAATATAAAGATCAAATTTTTACTTCATTACATATATAAAAATCGAATTTTTATCTTCACTTCATATGTATAAAAATCGAATTTTTACTTCGCTATTCAATATATAAAAATCGAATTTTTATTTCGCTACTATATAGATAAAAATTCTATTTTTACATCGCTACTATATAGATAAAAATTCTATTTTTACACCGCTACTATATAGATAAAAATTCTATTTTTATACCACTACTATATATATAAAAATTCTATTTTTACACCGCTACTATATAGATAAAAATTCTATTTTTACACCGCTACTATATAGATAAAAATTCTATTTTTACACCGCTACTATATAGATAAAAATTCTATTTTTTCATTGCTACTATATAGATAAAAATTCTATTTTTACATCGATGCTATATAGATAAAAATCCTATTTTTACATCGATGCTGTATAGATAAAAATTATATTTTTACATCGATACTATATAGATCAAAATTCTATTTTTACATCGATGTTCATATAATAAAGATTATATTTTTATCATGCTATTCTCTATATAAAGATTTCGCCTTTTCAAATATAAAGATTTCGCCTTTTCAAATACAAAGATTTCGCCTTTTCAAATATAAAAATCAAATCTTTATTGCGCTAAAAATTCTATCTTTTTATTTTTAAAAACCATACCCTTTTTAGATTAAAAATCTTAACTTTATATAAACAACAACTTTCATGTAAAAGATCTGAGCTTTCAAAGCCATTTCTATAAAAACCCTGTTTTTACTATGAAATTATTCATATAAACCCCATATTTTTAATAATACCCATAAATAGAAAAGGGAAATAAGGACTCATGGTGGAAATTTGGGAAGAATGGCCACGTCAGAGGCTTCAGGTGACGGAGGGAGGGGCGCAGGCCGTCGCAGGCGGTGGGTGGTCGGACTGTGGGGTCTGGGTTCCGTCGGCTAGGGCTTGGGTTCGCGAGCGGTCAAGGGGAGGAGAGGAAGGAGCGTGAGGTGGAGAAGAAGAACGGGAGGGGGCGGCATTGCATCGGAGGAGGTGGGTGGAGGATGAACGGCGGTGAATCGCGGGTGGGGGAGGCGACATCGAGGAGCGGTTCTTTTCTCTTTTTTTTATTTCTGTTGAACTGATTTGAGGAAAGGGGGAGGAAGGGTTTATAATATATATATTAATTATTTAATTTAATTTAAATCTCCATTAAAGTTTACTTTTATATCAAACTCCAATCGGGACCCAACGACTGTCGTCCCTAGCTAATTACCCTCACTCCGAACACAATGGGATATGTATCGTAGGCTGATTCGATCGTTTCGATCAGTTTTCATCAAAATCAACATATAACTCTATATATTGAATTTGAACGAGTATTTCAATATACCGGGATCACATACTAACTCGAAAAATTAACGAAAAATGTTTCCTAGCTTCGTATTGACGATACAGTCCTAACAAAACTAATTTCATCGAATTCTGAGACCATTTGAAAAATGGCCATTTTCCAATCGATTAAAATCAACTAAAACTGGTCAAACGCGTTTTCCTATGCCACGCTCACATATTGATTCGAAAAATTATGAAATTTAAAACCTAGCAATAATCTGACATCATGGATCCAACAAAAGTGGTTTCGTCGAAATCCGAGGTCGTTTGCAAAATTTCCATTTTCAAGGGGCCTGAATTCCATAGCGACTATTCAGAATTTTCAACTGGACATATCTTTTTATCCCCGCTATGAAATTTCAATTTTTCAGATTCGTTGGAAAGATATTCTCAATTAGATTCAAATATTTTTGGTTTCGCTAAAATCCGGTTTATTTTGCACCCGGTACATTCATTTTAAGTTGAAATCGAATTATTGAACTACCGTGCCATTTTCAATTCCTTTTATATATATAAATAAACTTTATATTCTAACGACGACTATATAAATATACGTTCTAATTCTATTCAAAGTAAATTTCTCGTCGATATTATTTAAAATAAATCATTTTAAATGTTCAAAATTCACTAAAATTGCCAAAATAAAAATCTTAAACTGGCTCGCATTTTCGGGTTGTTACACTAATCCACTAAAGTATTTGTGGACCGACCCTGCAGTATCTAAGGTTTACCCATAGGTGTGATCCAGAGACATTGCTGGAGTGTCTCGAATCGGTAAGGAGATCGTCACTAGCTGTGACGGCCCGCCCCACACCAACCGACATTTACTCCAAAGGTGCGCTTTACACATGTCCAGTTAGCACGGAGCGGGTCGCCAGAAGGAAAAGGAAGAAGGAAATGAACATACAAAGAACCTGTAGAATGTCTCACAGCGCATAGAACAAAATATAATAGTAACATACTTGACATAAAACAGGAGAGACAGTGCATAAGCTGAAAATCAGAACTAAACATCATAGCAGCGGAAATTCAGAATACAGCTTATTACAACATTCAAACAGTCTCAAAGCAAAACAAGATAAAGGAGGTACACTACTAATGCCCAAGTAGCGACCACCAATGACACAGGGAGAATGTGTATATATATAATACGTGGAAGCCTCCTGCCCGCCTCCGGATCAGCTACTCGCACATCACCAGCTAACCTGTCTCTAGTTTGCTCGTGTGAGCACCCAGAGTAATAAGATGAGACATAAAACTCTGGGTCAGACATAAAGCCTGGTATGAGCGATAAGCATCTAAAGTGAACAATAACAGGTAGACTAAAACATACCTGAACCTGGACCTGCAACCAAAGAGTTAGCACTACATACTGTACAACACTCTAAGGTATCATATCAAACAGTGTAAAGATACGGAGGTGGGGGAGGTGTGCATGTCATAATGATGGCAAACAATCAAACATAGCATCCATCCTCACATCTCTCACTCAGTGCGTAAAGCATACGATATTCACCACTTCGATCACCCAACATTCCTTGCTACGATCACTTTGCCCCATGAAGTCATAAATGGCTTCACTGCACTGATAACGTAGCCACAAATTACTCGTTATGTCCACTTGCCCCATGGAGTTATTCACCCCATCTGCGCTGGCTCATAGCCTTACCAATCCTTACTATGTCCACTTGCCCCATGGAGTTATTCACCCCATCTGCGCTGGCTCATAGCCTTACCAATCCTTACTATGTCCACTTGCCCCATGGAGTTATTCACCCCATCTGCGCTGGCTCATAGCCTTACCAATCCTTACTATGTCCACTTGCCCCATGGAGTTATTCACCCCATCTGCGCTGGCTCATAGTCTTACTACGCATCACCTTGCCCCTCAGGTCATAATGACCCTACTGCACTGATAACGTAGTCTTGCTACCATCACCTTGCCCCTCAGGTCGTAATGACCCTACTGCACTGATAAGTAGCCCATCATTCCTTTTAGTGGTGAATCGAAGTTATGAACGTCGACAGCTCCTTAGCACACGTCCCGCAGCGAAATCCAACCATGAAGTGAACTCGTTGGTCCCAACTGGTTCCGCGATCCTGAGCTCTAACTTCCCCTATTGGACTACCGTTGCATCTCGGGTTATTGGTCAATACTGGGTCGGGTCGGGTTCTTCCTCAGGTCATCGGTTCGGGTCGATGTTCTTTATCCGTTCGGGTCGGGTCCCCCTTCTGATGCGGTTCGGGTCGGCATTCCTCTGGGTTCGAGTCAGCTGCTTCTTCTTCTTCGGGTCGGGTCGGTGCTTCCTTTCAGGTCGGGTCGGGTCCTTCTTGGTTCGTGCTTTCGATCCATCTTCATGCTCCCCTTCATATGCTCCTATCCGATCCGCTTTCGTGCTCCTACTCTGATTCGCCTTTGTGTTTCCGATCCGATCCGTCCTCTTCGATCCGATCCGTCCTTCTCGATCCGATCCGTTTTCCTCTATCCGATCCGATCCCAGTTCAGCTAGCGTGGCCTTCCTTTTTGCCACTTTTCCTAAGTGTTGGGTTCCGATCCGATCAGATTCTTTGCTCAGTTCCACATATCCGATCCGAGCCCCCTTATCCGATCCGATCCGAACCCTGCACTGTTTTCTGAAACTATTCCAGCAAGTGTTTACACCATTCGACGACGTTTTCGACCATTCTATCTATTGGAATCAATCACAAAGCATTTCATGCAGTCATAGCAACATGCATAATCAACCACAAACATCATTCACATCAATATCATAGGTTAAAAAGGATCAAACATACCCAAAATCCCATATTTCCCCTTAAGCATGTTTAGGTGAAACTAATGATAGGCTTAGCAAAATTTAACCAAATTAGCCCAAATTCATATCAGAGGTCTAAAACATCATTTAGGAATTTATGAACATTTTTCCCGAATTTTATCATGCTTAAATTCGCTAATTAGCACTAATCACCCCTAATTAGCCATAATTAGTGTAAAACTATGCAAATCACTCACCTTAGCCACAAAATAAACTAAGATCTGAAATGATTCTCTGATTTGATGTGAATCTCAATGCCAATAGCAGCTCCTATGCTGATTTGGTGAAGATCTTCCTTGATTAGGGATTGCTAAGCTAAATCCTTGACCAAAAGATGATTTGGAGGTGATTTAGAGGTTAGAGGCCATTTTTAGGGATCCTTGGTGATAAGTGGAGGCTAGAAAACTGAAATGGAATGATTCTCCATCTCATTTCAGCCCTCCCATAACCCTAATCACGAAATGGGTTATGGGCCTACTCACTAATCACCCGATTTGGCCCGGTTAAGCAGTTTTTCACCCTCCAAATCTTGTTTCAGCCATATCTCCCAAACGGTAAGTCCGTTTGGCTATTATGACCACTCTACGGAAAGAGAAACCATCAAACGAATCAAATGGAAGTTGTTTTAGGTCAAAATTCCTTTCCAATCAAAAGTTATGGCCAAAACAGTACTAACTAGGGGCAAAATGGTCATTTAAAAATCGACAAAAATCATGGACATGGGAAATAAATCTAATAGATGTTTCCCAAAGTTACATGACCATACGACTTCACATGGGAAAGAAATAAATATTCTACGATCCTATGATGTGTAGAATACGGGTCGTTACACTAGCCTTGACTCATGATGGAAATCCTATCTCCAATACGACATTACAGTTTTGATTGTAAACCTATATATGGCGACATAGTAGGATGGGGTACTATGTCATCTAGGATTGATACATTTACTTTGCAGTATTTTTGAAAACATATTAGACACTAATAATAATATTACAAACATTATTTTCCACGTATCAAGCAATTTTATCATTATAAGGTAAAACTCTATCCTCCGGTTTGCGTTGCATTGTGTGATGGGACTTGAGTCTTATAATGATTCCGTTTTTCTAAAAAGCATTGCGTTGTTTTTGAAATAAAATTTATTAAACATATGCACTGGCAATCCAATGAAGTAAACCTATTCCGCATTAGCGGCGTGGTCCTGTGATTAGCCATATTGTTAGTTAAGAAAGATTTCTCATACCAGTCCCACGACTGACCTGTAGTTTGTTTCACTTTGCAAACTCAGGTGCCGTCTTTTCCACACGGGTAGTCGAGTAGCTTATTTTGCAGATATTTGGAGCAGGATTCTGGATCGAAGCTTAAAGCTGTGTCCAGAGCATTGATAGCCTTCCGCTATGTTAGTTATTCGTTGCCGCTTCATTGTATTACAATTATTGTAAATTATCTTCCGTTATATTATTATATTTCGATGTACTCTGATAAAATTTATACTCTAATGTAACATTATTATGATGTTTATAAAAGTGTACTGTTATTTGTTTTGATGTGTTGTACTCCCAGAGTTAGCGTATTCAGGTTTTGAACGGTCTTAGTCGATTCTACGATCGATTAGGTCCGGGCAAAAGTCGGGTTGTTACAGTTGGTATTAGAGCTCTGGTTAGCTCAAATCTTTGGGGTACAACTTGTTAGAACTGAACAAAAGACTCATCAGAGGTAGGATTAGTAACATTCTATAAAAGAATACTCATTATAGATAGGATCAGCAGTATCCTAGAATGAGAAAACTCGTTAGAGATGGGGTTAGCAATGCCCTAGAATGAGTTGAGAGTGACAAGTTTATAATTAACGTATTTGTGATTATATATATAATCCGATCTTAGAAAATAAAATTTTTGAATATATAAAAGTTATACATATATTTAAAGAGTTAATCAACTAATAAAATTATTGTAACCAACAAAAGAATGAGAAGTAGTTGGTTAATTAAACAAATTCCAGCTCCGTTCTTTTTCGAGGACGAAAAGATTTTGAGTGAGGGAGATTGTAACAACCCGGAAATTCTGAACCAATTTAAAAAATTTATTTTAACAATTTTATTGAATTTTGAATATTTAAAATGATTTATTTTAAACAATAACGACTAAAAAATTATTTTTATCGAAGTTAAAAATAATAAATTTAATTTAATTATAAAAGGAGTTAAGAGTGGCGCGGCAATTCGAAAATTTGATTTTAAATTTCAATTTAATATACAGAATTCATTTTAAATCAGAATTGCATGAAACAAGAAATATTGAAATCTGTTGAATAATATCTTTCTAACGAATATATGAAACTGAGATTTCACTTCATAAATTTAAAAGTTATGTCCAGTTTAAAATTCAGAAAAGTCGTTGTAGAATATATATATATATTTTAATATAATATATAGCCCTTAAAAATAGCCATTTAGCAAATGACCTCCGTTTTTTATGAAACCACTTTTGTTGGAACCGGAATGTCAAATTATTGCTAGATTCCAATTTTCATATTTTTTGGAATTAATATGTGAGTGTGGCAAAAGAAAACGTGTTTTGTCAGTGTCAGTCAAATTGGATCGACCAGAAAATGGTCATTTTTCAAACGGTCTCGAAATTCGATGAAATTAGTTTTGTTAGGACCATATCGTCAAAACATAAATAGAAATAATTTTTCTGTAATTTTTAGAGCCAGTATAAAGCCTTGGTGAATTAAAATGTACGTTTAAATAAAAAATATATTGTTTTATATTTTAATTTTGATAAAAACTGATCGTAATAGCTGAATTGGGTTACGAAACATGTTCCATTGTGTCCGGAATGACGGTATTTGGCTAGGGGCGACACTCGTTGGTTTTGATTTGGAGTTTGTATCAACATATAGATATTTTTGGAAAATAAATAAAATAAAATAAAATACACTATATATACTAGTATAAATACAGTACATTGGTAAACCCTAATTTCAGAAACCTAGCCGCCACTAATGCCTTCTAAGGTCTGAAAGCTTCCATCATTTTCCTCCCTGGTCTTTCAATCCTCTCAATAATTTGATAAACTCCTTAAGGAAAAATTAAACAACTCGATAAGCACTACAAACTGAATGGTAGTGATTGGTTTTAAGGAGCCGAGGTGCTCGATTTTCACCTTCGACGGCGACTCGTTCGTATGGGACTTTCCGACGATTAAGGGGTGTGAGTGCAGGCTGGTTCACGGCGTGGGGGTGGTGTTCAGTGCTCTTCAATGTGGTGTTCTCAGATCCTTAGATAATCACATATAGGGGGTGCGATTTGAGATAGAGCGGCTGCATGTTTTGGGTTTCGATTGTTACAGGGGACGAATCGGGGAAGACGTAACGACCCTGATTTCACCCGACCCGATCGATCGCTAAATCAATCAAGACCCCTCAAAACCCGAATACGTTAACTTTGGGTATACAACACATTAGAACAAATAACAAAAGACTTTTATTACATCATAATAATGTTACATCAGAGTACAGAATATATCAGAGTACATTGATAAATAATACAGCGGAAGATTAAATTACAATAAATGTAATACATTGCAGCGGATCAAATATACTAATAACAGCGGAAGGCTATCGTTGCTCTGGACACGGCTCTAAGCTTCGATCTAGAATCCTGTTCAATATATCTACAAAATAAGCTACTCGACTACCCATGTGGAAAAGAGGGCACCCGAGTTTGCAAAGTGAAACAAACTACGGGTCAGTCATGGGACTGGTGTGAGAAATCTTTACTTAACTTATCTAATAAGGAGGCTAATCACAGGACCACGCCACTATCACGGAGCGGGTTTACTCCATTGGATTGCCAGTGCATAAATAAGGTAAATCGTTAAAAACAACGCAATGCTTTTTAGAAAAATGAAACCATTATAAGACTCAGGTCCCATCACACAATGCAACACAAGCCAAAGGATAGAATTTTACCTTATAATGGTCAAAAATGCTTGTTACGATAAAAAAGGATTTGATATTACTTTTAGTGTATATATGTTTTAAAAACCTTTCAATCATAATGTATTAATCATAAACGGCATAACTACCATATACTATGTCTCCATACTAGTTCTACAATCAAAACTGCATGGTGTCATATTGGAAATTGGGTTCCCATCAAGAGTCAAGGCTAGGAACGATCTCCTTACTGATTCGAGACACTCTAGCAATGTCTCAGGATTCGGACGCTGGCGAACCCTTGGATCCTGTAGGGCCGGTCCCCAAATAGTGCAATGGGTTGGATTAGCAATTCCTGAACACACGCTTCCCGATCCTATTGGTCCTATAAATTGGCCATTGCAGCCAATAAAAATCCGAGGCGCCTCAAAATCCATCAACCACATAAGTAAAATGCTAGGCCGTGTTAAACCCAAACACCACTTCTAGCTAGAAAGAAACGTGTGCACTCCCTACGTTCCCTTGCTCCGTTTCTGACTCATACCGAGGTGTGAGGCTCGCGAGGTATCGAAATACACAAAGTTATGCCTAAATAGGCTATGCTTTGATCATCATCCACAAGGCTCTACTTTTCAACAAAAGCCTTGATTAATTGCATCTTGGCATTCCACATTGACAGTCCACACCATGCGATCGATAACTACTAATATATAACCTCTGAGCTCATGCGTCTCAGAGAAGGGTGTTAAGCAAGAGAATAAATTCTCCGCCACCAAAAGATATATATTAAATAGAAACCAATTTACATGGAATGAAATCCAATGTCAGACACACATCCATTTACAAGTCCGTTCTGGGTATGAACGAAACCGGAGTCACCTAGGTGCTCGTGTATCCGGACAATCAACACATACGCCAAAACGAAGTACCACCTTTAACCCTTTACTAGGAGCGACCCAGTGTCAGGCATCATTAGTCGTCCATTCGATGTGAAGATCTCCGGTCTTCATCCACCGTCTTCAAAATCTTTGACTTTAAATCGTCGTAGTAATTATTCAGAATGGGTTAAACTCGGTCTTTCCGAATAACTCGCGTATTTTTATAATTAAAAATCAAGTATTATAAGGATACATCCAACGCCTCTTTCCAATTCAGAATATTCTTTCAAATTTATTCTTAAATCTTATTTTCAAAGATTTATTAATAATCCAATTCAGTTTTAATATCAAAAATCACTACTTTACAACAATTCCAATTTAAGAAATAAATCTTATTTTTAACTGGGTTAAAGAATCAATGTCATTTGAAAACATTATTCACGATAAACCCAAAAATCATTTTCCAATAAATAAATATAAATTGAAATACCAGTAATCTTAGTTGAAAGATTTATTCTTTATTTACAAGAAATTCTTTGTTTAAAAATATTCTTTATATAAAAGATATTCTGAATCGGAAAGCGACTCAATCATTTACCATATAACTTTGGTTATATGGATTTCATACGTCGTATGTAAATGACAACAATTGATAAATAATCATCAAACCACCCATTCAACATCCAGAGTGAAGTCCTCAACTGTGTGAGCATTAAAATGAAACAATAACGCTCATCGCAGCCTGTCAATCTAGCGATTGACATACGAATAAATATTGGGACTAGTGTATATCAATTATCATCCCAATACCCGTTTGGGGTTTTCAGTCAACAACAGTACATATAAATAAATAATTGGTTAATTAATTTAACCAGTTTTAATACTGTCAACATGTTGATAATGATGGACAAAACATGATATTTTATTCCTAATTTCGAGATAAAATATATTTGACTCGCATAATTTCTTTATATATATTTCTAATATCTAATAGAATGTAATTTAGCTATATGACACTATTGTGGATGACAAACAAAAGATAATTTTCATTATACATAATTTGTATGTAATTATACTCATTTTTAACACATAAAAGAAATAATCTCATTGGTATATGTTTTTCATTGTATAACCTAACACCTAAAAATGTTTAATTTAAATTGCATACAAATCGTAATGTATGCATTAGCATATAAAAATGTCACTTCAACTCAACTACAAATTCTAATGTATGTTTTGACCAATATTATGATTTTTATATTTGAATATAAATTCTAATGTAAATTTGCAAATAAAAATGATTTTTTTTATTTGCATATAAATTCTATCGTATGTTATGCAAACAAAGATGGTTATTTTATTTGCATATAAATTCTATCTCAATAAAATGTATAAGGAGTTCCATCTTGCTGACAATTCTATTTTATCAAAATTGATATTTCTATGGTAACCCAACCTATTACACAAAAATGCTATTTGTGTTTAACTCTTTCATTCAACAAAAATGTAAATTTTGTCTTAATTCAAATCTAATTAACCGAAGGTAATTTTTTTTCAACAAAAATGTGTATTTTGATTCAACTAGTCTTATCTTGACAAAAATATATAATTTGACCAAAAATAAGGTTTGCTTTAACTAATCTATTTTGAAAAAAATGAATATTTTATTTTAACTATTCTATTTCAATAAAGCAACAAAGATAATGACTTTGGTTTGTTGACAAATCTAATTAAACAAAACAATTATAAATGATGTGTTTGTTTTGTCAGATTTAATGCGATAAAAATGATAATGTTTTGATTAAACCATTATAGTTTAACAAAAGTGACCAATTTGTTTTAACTATGATAAATTTGACAAAAGCAACAAAATAGTTTTAACTTCGGTAATTTGACAAAGCGATAAATCGGTTTTAACTTTGATAAAAGTGAATATATTTTCTTAATCTTTTAAAAATGACAAAATTGAATAATTTTGTCTCATTCTATTTAAATGATAAAAATGTGTCTTTTTGTTTAATCAATTATAATGAACTAAAAATGCCTCATTCTTGTTTAACCAAAAATGCATCTTTTGTATTGCAACAAAATGACAAAATAAAACTTATCTTTCTATTTACTCTTGTTTTTAAAGTAAAAATGATATTTTAAATGCTATTCTTTTATTTATATCTAAAATGTAATAAAAGTGTAACTCCAAAAACTATGCTTTTTATTTGTATCTAAAAAAAATGCAAATAAAAAGGTAATATTTTAATTTATGATTTATTTGCATCAAAGAATGCAAATAAACATACAACTTCTAACTTCATGTTTTATTAGCATCAAAGAATGCAAATAAAATGCAACTTCTAATTCAATATTTTATTTGCATCAAGGAATGTAAATAAATTTGCAATTTCTAATTCAATATTTTATTTGCATCAAGGAATGCAAATAAATATACAACTTTTAATTTCATAGTTTATTTGCACCAAAGAATGCAAATACAATTTCAACTTTTAATACCGTGTCTTATTTACATCAAAGAATGCAAATAAAAATTCAGCTTTTATATACGGTGTTTATTTGCATCAAAGAATGCAAATAAAAATTCAACTTTTAAATACGGTGCTTATTTGCATCAAGGAATGCAAATAAAATTATAATCTTTTAACTACAATGTTTATTTGCATCTAAATACGCAAATAGAAATATAATACCTTTTTATGCTTTATGCTTTGTTTGCAACTAAATTTGCAAATCAAAAATGTGACTTTTGAAATCATATTCTGAATTCTATCTTAAATACAAATTAAAAATGTCATATTCATTCTAGTGTTTTGTTTGCATTTAAAATGCAAGCAAAATGTAATTTTAATTCTAATGTTTTGTTTGCATTTAAAATTGCAAACAAAAATATGATTTTATTTCTATTGTTTTGTTTGCATCTAAAATTGAAAATAAAAATATGTTTTTCTTATTTCAATGCATATTTGCATAAGGGAATGCAAATAAAGGGATATTTTATATTCAAAGTTTATTTGCATAAAAGGATGCAAATAAAAGAACATTTTATTTTTCTACGCATATTTTGCATAACAGAATTTAAATAAAAGAACCTTTTATTTTCTCCAAATATATTTACATAAATGAATGCAAATAAAAGTACATTTTATTTTCTCTAAATACATTTGCATAAATGAATGCAAATAAAAGAACATTTTATTTTCTCATAATATATTTGCAAAAAGGAATGCAAATAAAAGGACATTTTGTTTTCTCTAAATATATATTTGCATAAAGGAATGAAAATAAAAGAACTTTTTCTCAATTTAATGATATAGTCAAAAATTGATACATTTTTCATTGTATTGACAATTCTACTTCAATACAATAAAAAAATGATAAATTAATGTTTTATGTTAAATTGATAATCTTATTTCAATGCTCAAAATGTTAAAAGGATATTTTGAATATTGAATTGACAATTTATTCAATTCAACTAATATGATCGAGATAATAATTTTTATATTGAATTGACGACATAAATCAGTTCAACACAAAATAATCCAAATAATGTTTTGATGTGGAAATGGGAATTCAACGAAATTTAACATAACAAAATGATTATGTTTATAGATTTGGAAATTCTAATCCAAGTCAATAAAAACAATAATGACTATTCTCATCGTTTTGAAAATTCCAATCCAAGGTAATTTAACATGGTAAAGTGATTATTTTTATCGATTTGGAAATTCTAATCCAAATCAATAAAAAAACAATAATGACTATTTTCATCGTTTTGACAAACAAACCTGTGTTTATACATCAACCACAACAAATAAAAACATCCACCATATCATCACATATCCGAATCGGAATTATACACATTCAATCGTCACATAATAATTAAATTAAATAATTAATTAATTATTGAAAAGAAGAATTCTCACTATCGTAACGCGAATATATCCAAAAATTTGAACTGCTCGGAATTGGATCTAGTCTGGACAGCAGCGTATATCTCAGTTTCACGATTGAATAGGATCTGAAATTGTTCAGTTTCGATATCGTATGTATTAGTTACGATTTATTCAAGGTTGTAACAATTTATATTAATAAAATAATAGGCCATACTCCTCTTCTTAGAACACTTCCGCTGTTTTTCAGAAATGATTTGATCTTAGATTTTGATTTGGTGATCGATTGTAGCAACGGTTTGAAGATCGGTTGGTTCGGGTTGTTGGGCTCGGGGAGGCACCGCCACGCCTGGAAGGGGGAGGAGCTCGATGGTGCCTAGGGGGAGGGCGACGGCGAACTTCGGTGCGGGTTCGTGGGTCCGGACCTTGGAGTTCAGGCCACCAGAGATCTATCCAGTCGTATGAAATTGAAGAGCACGAGAATCTCTTCAAAGATTGAACTAGAGCAAAGGATTTTACTGAGAGGATTGGTAGATATTAAGAGATGAATTTAGGAGGTTGGTGGCCATCGATTTTGTATAGGTGGCGTGATCAACGCTAGAAAAGTGCGAATTTTAAATTAAATACTGCAAGCGTACAGGTGTGTAGCATACAGGTCGAACACAGGGAGGTAAATTAAAATCAAATTATTTATCTAATATCTTGGGCGAGTTAGACGAAGCCTGGAGATTTTGTTGAAATAAAAACAAATTGAAATTGCAAACTTAGGATTATCGTTGAATCTAATCAACGATTAATCACTAAAGAAAGTAAATTGCAAAACAAGAACAACAATGCAGAAAATAAAAGTGCAGAATAAGAAGAACAACAAAAAGTAAATTAGGATTGTCGTTGAAACTAATCAAACGATAATCACTAACAAAAAATGTAAAATACAATTGGTGTTCTTCCAAAACTAATTATGAAGACAACACCGATTGCTAAGAAAGAAAAATGCAAAAATAGTAAAAAGGAAGAACTTTTATTAATGGAGAAGAGAATACAGAATAATGGATAGGATACAGAATACTTGTTACAATGGGTATACATGTGCTTTTATAGGTGAAATTGGCCAAATGCTGATGAGATTTGTATGAATATATGGGCCTCTTTTCCAAGAATCATTATCATATCACATGCCTTTCTTGACTAAGCTTGTTTGGAAATAATCTTTTAATAATATCTGAGCATATCATGGTGAATATCTTCCATTTCATTCAAATCTTCCATGTGGCTAATTGATTGACAAAGATCTGCATGTGATTAATTCTTCCAAACATGGACTCTTCAAAAGTGCATACGATAAAATCTTCAAATCTTCCATATCTTCCATGTGGCTAATGTGAACACAAGCATCTTCCAATGACATCTTTTGAGATCTTTTCTACCAATCTTCTTCTAATGTGACCAATGTGAACACATCTAGTCTCCAATGAAAGCTCTTATGCAATTCTTCAAGTAAATGGCATTTATTCTTCATTTTTAAGGATGAATGAGATCTGGTCAACATATCTATAAAAACAACAAGAAAATTCCCAGCGTAACATTTATTTATATACAAAAAAGATAAAATATAGGTGCATAAATTAACATATTTCTATGTTGATCAAATACCCCCACACTTATCTTTTACTCGTCCTCGAGTAAAAAGAAAATGAAAAACTAACTAGATAGGTCGCGCTTTCGTAGGAAACACGATTGCATTGAGCGTATGCAACAAGCCGTTAAACCTCTAGGTGTCCCTAGTAGGACGAGTGGTGTCTCGTGAGGGTTTTCAGTGGATACTACCCACAAAATCCAAATGCAGTATGCTATGATTCTAATCAAACTACATGAATGCAATGGACATATGCAAAATAAAAACAAAAAAATGAAAACAAGACTTGTTTCAGGAAAGTGGTACAACAAATTAAGTTAATAATTTCTAATCAGTTGATTTTATTTTAGATACCTCAACTTGTCACAAATTTTCAATATAATCAAGTTTTCAAATGTTAAATTCCAGTTTGGCCAGTTAGTTCGGTCGATAACATAGTGCAGCCATGAAATAAATTCTTAGTTTGCCTGGCACAGTTTGCAAAGTGGTATTATTATTTTCTCATGTATGGCTAGTCAAATCAATAAGGTCAAGAAGTGTTTGGGCATCATCGCTTATTCTTTATTCTATAAAATTTTAAAATTTATGTTCAAGTACATACACCTAACTTAGAAGACCAAGGTTTACCACCCATGCACTGCCTCGCGGACTAACGGAGAGTAGGTAAAGAGCTTGGCAGATTGTGCAGGCCAACTTTGACTTTGTCAACAATGTGTCGGTAATCCTTAGGTGTCCAATCTCATAAAATGAGACCAAGATATTCCAACGCCAACTTTGTCAACAACGTGTCGGATAGAGCTTGGCGGGTTTGCACACCAACGCGAGATATACAAGCAATGTTGGATACCCTTGGATTACTATTATTATTATCGAAAATATAAGCACAAAAGAGAGTTACGCGAATTCAACTTAACACAACTTAGTTTTAAAGATTCGAAAAGCCATTATAAGTATTTTAAGTCCTCCACTTATTTAAACAAAGTCTACAATATAGAATAGATTTCATGGCCATCACTTAAGAATCTCCCTATGTACCGGTTACACTATTATCCCTCAAAATTAAACTTTTCATTATATTTCAAATTCGAATTTAGTTGAGAGAGAAAAATACTATCAACTGGCTAAAAATTGTAAACTTATTTTGTTGTATCAATTGAAAATGGTTCGTATTTAAAAAAAATTATGGTATGTTCGTACAATCTAGAATGCATGATGGTCCTACTTAAATGTATGAAAATGAAAAAATAAATAAGAAAGATGCAATGCAGACTCCCCCCCACACTAGAACTAAACAGTGTCCACACTGTAAACGTTTCCTAAATTTGAAAGATCGTACCCAAAGGTGAATGAGATGCAAAATTATTTGAAGAATGAAATGAAGTTTAGCCACTATATGTGAATGAAAATTATATGTACGATGATATATGTGTTTGCGGTGCACATGATGCAAAGAACTCCACCAACTTTTTCCCCAACACTTGGTTCTTGCCCTATGAGTCCCTTTCCCACTATGTCTAGACATGTTTTCTAACAAGCAAGAGTTTTTGAAAACTATCTCATCTTTATACCTCGATTTGTAGTCCAGGAGATAAATATCTAGGGTCGTCCTAACCTGAAGTTTTTCAACCAAGCCAGCATTCCAAAAGTAATTCATGTATTCAACAAATTTGTCAGTGTAATGTTTCAAAAATTTGTGATCGTATATAAATTCAGTGAAAGTTGAAATCTGACTGTTGTTCAAGACTATGTGATCACATTTCTCAATTTCATTACTGGACAACATGTTTTCGACACTGACAATTTCAAGTTCGTTTGAAATTTTCTCAAAGTTAAACTTTTCGAACTCGTGACGTGAATCTATTTCTTCCTCATTTGGCAACTCATCCTCATACAATCCAAAGAATTCATGTTCGTTAAAATCCATTTCCAAATTTGAGTTTTTGAAAAATTCAACATTTCTATTCTGTTCAGTTTCAAAAATTTCAAGTTCCTCGCAGCCCAGAAGAGGAAGATCAAAATCTAAGCTTACATCTTTTTCCTGAAAATAATTGAAGTCCAAATCACTTGCTGAATTGTGAACAACTTCATTTAGATGGTTATTCTCAATTTCAAAAGTCGTTATTTGAAAATTTTTGTTGTCACTAAAAGTTGAATTATATTCTGATTCAAGGCTTGTTTGAATTTGATTTTGTTGCTCTTGTTGTTCTTTATAAGACGCCATTAAACAAAGAAGTTCATCCATCTTTTTATTTAGCCTTTCCGCCCTCTCATCAAAATTACATTCTTCAGAGTCGTTGATTTGAGAGCTCTCGCTTTGGATTTCTTGATTTTCAAAATAGTTGAATTTTCAGAAAATTGAAATTGAGACTGGAAATCATTTTGATTTTGAAAATTAGGTTCGTAACCAAAATTGTTAAAATTGGTGGGAAAATTCCAATTTTGGTCATTCTCAAGACGTGGATATGGGTTGTAGTGTTGAAATTTTTTATCGATTTGAAAATCATTTTCAAAATTATTTTCGAATTGGTTTCCAACCTCATATTGATGTTGATCAAAGGTACGTTGCGATTCAAAACCGTTTTGATGTGGATGTGGCCCATAATCGAAGTTATTGAATTTTAAATTGAAATCGCAATTTCGATTATATCTATGATTTTGAAAATGTTGGTCAGTTGGAAAATTTTGAAAATGGGGTTCACGAAATTTTGGAAAATCTTATTTCATGAGTTGCAATTCATACTCATACTCTTCAAGAGGACGTCTACTCCGATTATTATCCCACAATTCTCTCAAGGATTTTTTTGAATCAGACATTTGAATGAAGTCGACGTAAGACAGAAATTATTCTCACTTCAAAATAGTATAAAAGAACGAGTTGTGCTCTATTAATTAACTGACTCAATTAGAAGGGGGAAGAGGGTCTTATGGCCGTTCACGTATAGTATAAATACTAAGGGATACGACCAATGTTTTACGAGTAGTATGCAACCTCTTTTGCTAATAGTCCAATGAATTGAACTACTATATATCCGCGATCTAATTATACAAGACAGTTAACTTCACAAAGAACCCCTTTTCAATTATATTATTTCAAAAGTCAAATCAAGTTTTATAATTGAAAATCGACGAGAGTGATCACTTCAGGTATGTAAATTCGTGTTGCACAAACAAATTCAGAAATATCAGTCACAGAACAGAACAACCACAAAAATAATAACAGAATTAAAAAAAAATGTACAAGCAAGCCGCTGCCCCTGCAGAAGATTTTTACACGCAATTTCTATATTTTTCAAAAGCAGTAGAGCACCTGTAGAGTTTAGAAAGTTTTACAGTGGGGGTACGCTTGTATGTCCAGAGCAATCGAGTTGTGCTAGCAAGTTACTCAGCTTCGTTTTTCCTTTGAATTTTTTTTGTTTTGTTGCTTGAGTTCTTTTCTTGTCCCGGGCCTTTGATTTCTTTCTTTTTCCTTCTTTTTTTTTCTTTTTTTTTTTTTGCAGAAAAAGGAAGGTAACAGGGAATTAAAGAAAAAAAATGAAATTGTTGCGAAATTGAAATAAGAGCAAGAAGGAAAAAAAAAGATTGGAATTACTGCTAGCCAATTACCAAACAGTCAAAAACAACTTTGCCAAACAGTCAAAAATACACGCACATGCTCGAATCTACCACCTTGTAATCGTGCAAACCTCAAATCAGAAATAACTTGCGAAACCCCACACAATCCTTAAACCGACGAGAAGAAAGAAAGAAAAAAAATTCGATTTAATTCCCTTTTTTCTTCGAGAAAAAAAAATTCAAAAATCTGGTAACAAATCAACTCGGATTTCTAGTAAGCAATATCAAGTTTAACTTCTTTCTCCTCCTTTTATTCGAGCTCGCCAATGATTTAGAGTATCGAATCGGGTATTTTTTTTGGATTTCGTGGAGTTGCAGTGTGGATCAGTAGGTGCGATTGGGGTTTTCGAGGATGATAAGGGCGCAGGTAAGACTCGATTGGGTTTTATTGATTTTTCCGATGTGATGGGGATAAGGAATCGGTTTGGGATGATGCGAACTGGGGCAGACCATGGGAAGTTGTGATGGTGGGTCTGTGAGGATTTTGGAGGCAGATGAGAGGTCGCTGCAGTGGATCGGACTGTAGAAATTCGTTGAGGCTGCTATTGTGTCGTTTCCGGAGTGGGGATTCGTTCGTGAAGGGGATGGTCAGTCCCTGAGTTCGTGGTAGGTCAGTTTATGAAAATTGTTGAACGGTGGTAAACTGTTGGTGTGGTTTGATGTTGAGGGAAAGTGATGGTTTGGTTTGACAGATGGTTAGTGATTAAAAGGGTGATCGGGGACAGTTTTGTGGGAAGAAGGGAATTGGAAGGAGGGTGTGGTTATGACGTTGAAGGGGATTTGAGGAGATGGGAGGATGAATGGTTTTGATGTGAACTGGGGTGGATTGGCTTTAGTTTGTGTGGTGTAGATGGAAGTGAAATCCAACGGGTTGGCTTAAGGAAGATGATGGGCGCGGCAGTAATTTTGGAAGAGGATAGTTGGTGTAACGACCCGGGAAAAAGACGACCTTGATTATCCGATATACAACACATATCGAACATCAAGGGTCGACAATTACCGAATAGTTAATGAAAGAATTTAGAGGTGAGGATAGATAAGATAGAAAATTAGAATAGAAGAAGAAAAAGAAGAACACAACATCAGAGTAACACGAATCTCACAGCGGAACGAATAAAATATAATATATCACATAACTTGAAATCAAAAGCAGTATATGCATACAATACCATTATCAGAGTACAACCCTTGCATCGCAGCGGAAATAAACAATAGCTATATAAGTCCTGAAGCCTCCTGCTCCAAGCTCTCCAAGTCTATCTGTAAAATCCTGACTACTTGACTGCCCGTACAAATTTGGGCACCCAAGAGTTTAGGGAAAACAAAACAAAATAAAACTCTGGGTCAGTCATGGGACTGGTGTGAGTAAACTCCAATCATTTGGTTTAACTTTTCAAAATCCTTTTCAAAAGAAGAGATAATCGTAAGACCAATCCACTCATAAATGCGGATGGCTTTTACCTTACGATAACCCAAAACACTTTGGAAATCATATATTATCTGATATTATAATAATGTATAATCACAAGTAATTAAAATCTAGTAGAACGCTTGCATCCCACGCTCTACATATATAATATACAATCAAACTCGCAGGCACTTATTGGAGATTGGATTCCATCTTGACAAGGTATGGGACCACCTTCCGAATGTGTATCTCTAAAGGCAAATACACTGGGTTCAACAAGAACATCTTGCAACCCGGCCCACACATGACCGACCACTCATTTCGCTTGAGTGTATCGAATGTATATCACCAACGGTTGGGATCAGCAACCGTCTCCCGATAAGGGACAGCATCGATAGATTTAAGAACAAAAGGAATTTCTCTAGATAGGTGATCATACATCCTAATAGGTGCGACCCACATAGCCATGCTGCCTGCCCGATTTTTGTCATTTCCCGGTGGATGAGGCTTGAGGTCATAACGTATCTTTTGACAGATCCCACCTCCATTACTTTGAATGCCACATCGTCATACCCGCCAAATCACAAATTGATTTCACCAAAAATACCACGGGTATACAGCTAAGAGAAACGAATTCCTCCGCCACCAAACGTAAGTACGTTTGAAGAGATCAACTTACGCGATCCTTTGAATATACTCTGTCAGACATTCGTCCATTCACGTTTGTCCTGGGACTGGACAAACCGAAGGCACTATTCTGTAAATAGGATAGCCCTTGCATAACTCCGTCTTCAATATATTCAGCATACTTGATTCGCAACGCTTATGCCAATACGGAGTGGTTCTCTGGATAATAATCCGACCGGTCTCTCCATATTAACAACGTTAAAATGGTCAAAACTTTGATAGTCGGTGATTTAACTATCAATTAAAAACATGTCGGTGTGCAAACAACGATATTATTTCCAGATGGAAATTCTATCGATCAATCATCATTCATCATCAAATTATCATAAATTTACCCTTTTCCTTATTCTTGTTTTCCTATATTTCTTATTTACTATATTAAGAAAATATACGTTATTAACAATGGAAAACAATTCCATTTCTCATTTTCTATATTCAGAAAACATTTCTGATTTTTCATTTGGAAGACATTTCCAAATCTCCTTCATTGGGTTTAAACTGATGTTTGAATAAACATCGCTATGCCAACACCAACCATTTCGCTCATTAACTAAATTCACTTAACCCCTTTCACTCTCGAACCTTATCCACTTCTTAGTTAAAAATGAAGTCAATCAAGTTGGGGTATAATTACCTCTCAGACCTTAACTGAACAACATTTCTAACTTCGAAATAGACAGAGTTCAAACTTCACTCTTTAAGAAACTTCCTTGCGAACTCTCGGATTCTATTTATGAATCCACTTCCTTTACTGAATCATTTGATTATAACTGTAAATGTTATAATTCCATGCTTTCAAAATATGTTAACTTAAATATATTTCCATATCTTAATTTGGATAAATAAACAACCAACTACTTTATTAACAGATAATTAAAACTTGATTTGAAATGGAAAGTAAACATTACTTCCCTTGATTCGATATAATCGAATTTCCATGTATGATTCACTCTCGAATAATCACTATCCGATAATTCTTTTTCGAATAAACTATATTCGATTCCCCTGTTCGAATAACTAATATTCGTAATCCTTTTCTTCGAATAACTAATATTCGAAAAATCTCACTTCGAATAAACAATATTCGATAATTCTCTCCTTCGAATAACCATATTCGATTTAACACCCTTCGAACGAACTATATTCGATTACTCTTCTCGAATAAACTATATTCGATAACTCTACTTCGAATAGGTGATATTCGATTAATTCCCTTTTTGACTAACCCTACTTAATTTACTAATACTCGACTAACTCGACTTAATTAACTTCTATTGATTAATTACTATTTGATTTAACACCATTTGCTTGACTCTAGATCGCAGCGATCACAATGGTTACGCCTGATTCCCCCAGGAAACATCCGACCGCCGTAGGCTATCTGCAGCCCTGCGAATTACGCTAGCATTCGTGTTAAATGGAAATTCATCCTTAAATAACTTTGTCTATTTTTAACTCTATCTCGAATAATTAGATTCGATCAATTCTAATTGAATAACTAATATTCAATTAACCCTTATTCGATTACTATATTTGAATAACTCTAGTTCGATTTGACTCAAAACGATTAACTCTAACTGATTAACTCTAACTGAATAACTCTAACTGGATAACTCTAACTGAATAACTCTAACTGGTTAACTCTAACTAACTAACTAACTCTAACTGTTTAACTTTACGGTTTAACTCTGACAGTTTAACTTCAACGGTTTAACTCTAACAGTTTAACTCCAACTGTTTAACTCTAACAGTTTAACTCCAACTGTTTAACTCTAACCGTTTAACTCCAACTGTTTAACTCTAACAGTTTAACTCCAACGGTTTAACTCTAGTTGATTAACTCTTTTGAATTAATCCCTTTGACTTTTCTCTTTTGAATAATTCCTTTGGAATAATTCCTTTGAATTACTTCCCTTGAATAGATTCTTTTTCTATTCGTTTACTCAACAAATAACTATTCTCTTTTCGCTTCTATTTATTTAACAAATAAATATTCCCTTTAACTTTTCTATTTATTCAACAAATAAATATTTCTTTTAACTTTTCTATTTATTCAACAAATAAGTACTTCTTTCAACTTTTCTTTATTCCCTACATGAATATTTCCTTTTCAATTTCATTTGTAAATACTTTTACGAATGTTTCCCTTTTTATTTCTATTTGTAATCGTTTCACAAATATTTCCCTTCTATTTGATTTCACCAATATTTTCCCTTCTATTTGATTTCACCAATATTTTCCCTTCTATTTGATTTCACCAATATTTGGTTTTTTACAAATGCTTTGATTCTATAATCATTTTCTCTCATGAAATTCTCTTCCTTTTATATATAAAATCTATTGATTTTATATAAATAATTTATTTTCAAAATTAACTTTGAAAATCCCTTTTCACTTTCTAGTATCACTTATGGTATAAAAATACCAAATCAAAAGGTTCAATCATCATCCAAACACACAGGTTCAACAACAGATGATATAACACATCATATATCAGAATATATGAAAAACGGTAAATAAATGTTGAGGAATCCAGTTGGATTCCTCCGACCTGTTTCCCTGCATCCACAGATGTTACACAATATAATTCACATCAATTTCATTTCAATATGAGGTATTCTGATAAACAAAATCAACATCGGTTAACGATATATATAACTATATCGGTGTTTTCAACCAGCTGACTAGCAGTTCAACCAAACAATCAACAGTCAGCAATTCAACCAATATTTATTAGTTCTAAAAATACTTTATAAAAATATAAAGTGTTCAGAGTTAGTGAGATTTACTCACCTTGGACGGTTTATCGTTGAATAACGATAATTGGTCATTGATTTGGTTCAGACGTTAAATTTCACCATAAATCCAAACGAGCTCCAATCCAGTTGCGGTCAGTTCCATTGCGTAGTGCTTGTCCATACGATCCCAATGGATCCTGTTTCGTTAAATTTCGTTAATGTATGCAAAAGTTATGTTATTTACAATATTTACCTAATTTAAATGAATATATATTTAATTAAATTAATTAAATTATTTTTATCTTAATTAATTTCTAATTGCGTTATAAGCCAAATTACCTTCCCTGCCCTTCTAAAAATTCCTACTTTCCCATCTCTAGCCATATCCAATTTTTCTTTAAAATTGAAAAACCATTTTAATATTAATTAAATTTAATTTTCAAATAAAATATTTCAAAATATTCATTTAATTATAACTTAAAATTTTTAACCCGGATCAAAAATCTGCTTCCACTCATTTTAAAGTATTTTTCGATAAGAATCCAATGGTCCTTGTTTCGTGGAAATCTGACTTGTTTTGAAAAAGTTATAAGCTTTTAAAGTTTATGGTTAAAAATTACGAAAATGCCCCTGGTCTGTTTTAAATTCAAATTAAATTCAAATTAAATTTTAAATTTAAATTTAAATTAATTTTCCCATTCGCCGGATCAGTTAGGGATAGCCAGGGAGAGCAGGAAACTATATTTTCCAAACTCAAGCCTTAGACACTATCCTCTCTGTCACCCTTAGAATGTTCCGATATTTATTTTTACAAATTCTATTTTAATTATTATATATATATATATATATATTACAAAAATAAATAAATAAATATTATTTAAAAACTTACCCCGTGAAGCCCAAGCCTCTGCCTAAGAGTCCCTAGCTCCCCGTCTTGCCCTCCTTTCTCCCTTTCTTCTCTTTCCCCTATTTCCTAATATTTTATTATTATTTCTGCCATTGCCAAAGCTTGAAAAAGGAGGAGGAGGAGTGAGTTTAAAATGAAGGGGGGGGGGCTATTTATAGCCGAAGGAGTCACATGGATTGCTGAGGTGGCGCGAATCCAACGGTCGAAAATGGATGGCAAGGATTAATCCTTAAATTAATTAAATTATAAATAAATTTAATAATTTATGAATAGTAAAGTGTGTTTTCTCAACCCTATTCGGACGTTAATTTGACTTACTTATTGATACCTTATCCAAAATCTTTTTCAACCATGTTGTTCAGTTTTTCTTGCTCTTCAATAATATATAAAAATATTTAAATTTTGAATTCGTTTGAACTTTCAAATAATTTAAATTCAAATTCAAAATAGTGTTTTGTGTTAGTTTCAACACCTTCCGGTCTCATGTTGGAGTATCAAACGATAACGGTTTTCAGAAATTCTTCCACCATCTGGTCCGGTTTTTAACGTACTTCAATCCTATGTATTCAAATCAAAAATCGGAGTTCGTTTAGATTTTCAAATAATTTATTTAAATTTTGTTTCCTTAATAACTTTCTATATCCGTTATAGGATTTTCCCAGATTTCATATATAGCTAATATCCTATGTTTAGAATTTACCTGGATAGGTCTCACGTTCCAGTTTTGCCGTTAGCATTAGCAAATTTCAATTACCGTCAAAATTTAGTTCAAATTTGGGCCTTTTATTTTTTCTTTTCCTCATACGGATGCCATTTTTGACGTAACTTGGTTGGTTACCTAATTTCATCATTTCAGATTTAATGAAACTGATTTCATCGAAATCCGAGTTCGTTAGCTACTACATCCTTTGTAAACGTACTATTTTAAATTAAAAATTTATCCTTTTATACTGCCAGTTCACATTATATTGCATATCCACTAAATTTTTACCATTTCGGAATAAAATAAAATATTCAAAATTATTGAAATTAAACCATATAAAATTCCAAAACAATAAAAAAACATTTTTAAATATTAAACTAAATGGTCAAAAAATCTGGGCCGTTACATTCTTTCCCCCTTAAAATAATTTCGTCCTCGAAATTGCTAAGGTAGAAAAATGAACTTTATAACTAGGTTAAAATTATTTGGTTACTCTGATTTCACTAAAACAATCTATTCTAATTAATTTATTAATTTATTTCTATAAACGAAAATTTTCAAAAATTCTGAAAATTTTCTAACATTCGAAATTTCTGAAAAATTTCGCCAGCATCTCCTTTGTACTGGTCAATAGCTCAAACTCCAACTCGCCTCCCTAGGCCTTCTTCAACCCAAAAGAAAATCAAACAGCCAAGTGGCTTGCCAAACAGGCTCATAAATCTCATCCAACTCATATGAATATGTACGTGTACCTTTTTGTTAGCATTCAATTCTGCTATCAATTTAGCATATACCACTATCATCCCAATCAAACTCCCAATCACTTTTATCTTCAACACGACCATCCGCTTATAACCAAGCCAAATTTCAATCAAGCTGCAATTCCAATCTGAATTCAAATTTCTTGCTCGACCATCCATTTCTATCCCAGATTATCTCTAATCTAGTCCAATTCTACTTGATACCATTCTATTTCAATTCAACTCAATTTCCACTGAACTGCCTTCAATTCAATTTCAAATTTGCTTTCATAAATTTCTATTTAATTTGTGTTTATTTCAATAATCTGTACCTGAGAGTTTCAAATAGCTTTGCCTTTTCCAAAAATCAAATATCCATTTGGAATATCAAAACAACTCGGTTTCTCAAAACAATTCAAAAACAAAATCTTTGGTAGTAATCCGTCACTTACAAACTCGAAAATGAGCACCGATGATGTCCGGATCAACATCGGAATTTATTTTCCAGCTATCGAAGTGAGTTAAATACTATAGCACTTTCAAAACCCATTTTTAAACATTTTCATTTTGAAATTCATTTCAAAATATCCCTTTTCAATGCTTGTAACAAATTTAAAATCTCCCAGGATTTTAAAATTCACATATATTCAATTTAATTCCATTTACAACGCTTATTCAATTTTTAGCAATTTTAATTCCAATTCTGAACTTAAATTCAGATTTAATTCATCTGATTTCATATATTTCACTTATATGAATTTTGATTTGTTATTTACATAACCATTTCACATTTTATAATCTTATTCGATTATAATCACAACCAACGCATTCAATATACTATAATAATTTCAAATATCTATACTTTGCTTATATCAAAGTATAATTTGGGTAAAATTATTTCATTTACCCTTTTTCAAAACATACTGTGTCGGTTCATCGTATTCAAGCGTTTAGAAACCCCTATCGATACAGTGGATCAAACTGATCGACCAGAATTCATAAACAACTCAACCAATAAATATCCACAATATAAAATCATTTTATATCAAATAACAAATACGTTCACTCGTATATATACACTCAAACTCAGTCTAGGGTATTACAAACCCCATCTCTACTGAGTCACGCCATAGAGCCAAGGTAATACATAACCTCGCTCTGATACCACTGTAACGACCCGGGAAAAAGACGACCTTGATTATTCGATATACAACACATATCGAACATCAAGGGTCGACAATTACCGAATAGTTAATGAAAGAATTTAGAGGGTGAGGATAGATAAGATAGATAATTAGAATAGAAGAAGAAAAAGAAGAACACAACATCAGAGTAACACGAATCTCACAGCGGAACGAATAAAATATAATATATCACATAACTTGAAATCAAAAGCAGTATATGCATACAATACCATTATCAGAGTACAACCCTTGCATCATAGCGGAAATAAACAATAGCTATATAAGTCTTGAAGCCTCCTGCTCCAAGCTCTCCAAGTCTATCTGTAAAATCCTGACTACTTGACTGCCCGTACAAATTTGGGCACCCAAGAGTTTAGGGAAAACAAAACAAAATAAAACTCTGGGTCAGTCATGAGACTGGTGTGAGTAAACTCCAATCATTTGGTTTAACTTTTCAAAATCCTTTTCAAAAGAAGAGATAATCGTAAGACCAATCCACTCATAAATACGGATGGCTTTTACCTTACGATAACCCAAAACACTTTGGAAATCATATATTATCTGATATTATAATAATGTATAATCACAAGTAATTAAAATCTAGTAGAACGCTTGCATCTCACGCTCTACATATATAATATACAATCAAACTCGCAGGCACTTATTGGAGATTGGATTCCATCTTGACAAGGTATGAGACCACCTTCCGAACGTGTATCTCTAAAGGCAAATACACTGGGTTCAACAAGAACATCTTGCAACCCGGCCCACACATGACCGACCAGTCATTTAGCTTGAGTGTATCGAATGTATATCACCAACGGTTGGGATCAGCAACCGTCTCCCGGTAAGGGACAGCATCGATAGATTTAAGAACAAAAGGAATTTCTCTAGATAGGTGATCATACATCCTAATGGGTGCGACCCACATAGCCATGCTGCCTGCCCGATTTTTGTCATTTCCCGGTGGATGAGGCTTGAGGTCATAACGTATCTTTTGACAGATCCCACCTCCATTACTTTGAATGCCACATCGTCATACCCGCCAAATCACAAATTGATTTCACCAAAAATACCACGGGTATACAGCTAAGAGAAACGAATTCCTCCGCCACCAAACGTAAGTATGTTTGAAGAGATCAACTTACGCGATCCTTTGAATATACTCTGTCAGACATTCGTCCATTCACGTTTGTCCTGGGACTGGACAAACCGAAGGCACTATTCTGTAAATAGGATAGCCCTTGCATAACTCCGTCTTCAATATATTCAGCATACTTGATTCGCAACGCTTATGCCAATACGGAGTGGTTCTCTATATAATAATCCGACCGGTCTCTCCATATTAACAACGTTAAAATGGTCAAAACTTTGATAGCCGGTGATTTAACTATCAATTAAAAACATGTCGGTGTGCAAACAACGATATTATTTCCAGATGGAAATTCTATCGATCAATCATCATTCATCATCAAATTATCATAAATTTACCTTTTTCCTTATTCTTGTTTTCCTATATTTCTTATTTGCTATATTTAGAAAATATACGTTATTAACAATGGAAAACAATTCCATTTCTCATTTTCTATATTCAGAAAACATTTCTGATTTTTCATTTGGAAGACATTTCCAAATCTCCTTCATTGGGTTTAAACTGATGTTTGAATAAACATCGCTATGCCAACACCAACCATTTCGCTCATTAACTAAATTCACTTAACCCCTTTCACTCTCGAACCTTATCCACTTCTTAGTTAAAAACGAAGTCAATCAAGTTGGGGAATAATTACCTCTCAGACCTTAACTGAACAACATTTCTAACTTCGAAATAGACGGAGTTCAAACTTCACTCTTTAAGAAACTTCCTTGCGAACTCTCGGATTCTATTTATGAATCCACTTCCTTTACTGAATCATTTGATTATAACTGTAAATGTTATAATTCCATGCTTTCAAAATATGTTAACTTAAATATATTTCCATATCTTAATTTGGATAAATAAACAACCAACTACTTTATTAACAGATAATTAAAACTTGATTTGAAATGGAAAGTAAACATTACTTCCCTTGATTCGATATAATCGAATTTCCATGTATGATTCACTCTCGAATAATCACTATCCGATAATTCTTTTTCGAATAAACTATATTCGATTCCCCTGTTCGAATAACTAATATTCGTAATCCTTTTCTTCGAATAACTAATATTCGAAAAATCTCACTTCGAATAAACCATATTCGATAATTCTCTCCTTCGAATAACTATATTCGATTTAACACACTTCGAACGAACTATATTCGATTACTCTTCTCGAATAAACTATATTCGATAACTCTACTTCGAATAGGTGATATTCGATTAATTCCCTTTTTGACTAACCCTACTTAATTTACTAATACTCGACTAACTCGACTTAATTAACTTCTATTGATTAATTACTATTTGATTTAACACCATTTGCTTGACTCTAGATCGCAGCGATCACAATGGTTACGCCTGATTCCCCCAGGAAACATCCGACCGCCGTAGGCTATCTGCAGCCCTGCGAATTACGCTAGCAGTCGTGCTAAATGGAAATTCATCCTTAAATAACTTTGTCTATTTTTAACTCTATCTCGAATAATTAGATTCGATCAATTCTAATTGAATAACTAATATTCAATTAACCCTTATTCGATTACTATATTTGAATAACTCTAGTTCGATTTGACTCAAAACGATTAACTCTAACTGATTAACTCTAACTGGTTAATTCTAACTGAATAACTCTAACTGGATAACTCTAACTGAATAACTCTAACTGGTTAACTCTAACTAACTAACTAACTCTAACTGTTTAACTTTACGGTTTAACTCTGACGGTTTAACTTCAACGGTTTAACTCTAACAGTTTAACTCCAACTGTTTAACTCTAACAGTTTAACTCCAACTGTTTAACTCTAACAGTTTAACTCCAACTGTTTAACTCTAACAGTTTAACTCCAACGGTTTAACTCTAGTTGATTAACTCTTTTGAATTAATCCCTTTGACTTTTCTCTTTTGAATAATTCCTTTGGAATAATTCCTTTGAATTACTTCCCTTGAATAGATTCTTTTTCTATTCGTTTACTCAACAAATAACTATTCTCTTTTCGCTTCTATTTATTTAACAAATAAATATTCCCATTAACTTTTCTATTTATTCAACAAATAAATATTTCTTTTAACTTTTCTATTTATTCAACAAATAAGTACTTCTTTCAACTTTTCTTTATTCCCTACATGAATATTTCCTTTTCAATTTCATTTGTAAATAATTTTACGAATGTTTCCCTTTTTATTTCTATTTGTAATCGTTTCACAAATATTTCCCTTCTATTTGATTTCACCAATATTTTCCCTTCTATTTGATTTCACCAATATTTTCCCTTCTATTTGATTTCACCAATATTTGGTTTTTTACAAATGCTTTGATTCTATAATCATTTTCTCTCATGAAATTCTCTTCCTTTTATATATAAAATCTATTGATTTTATATAAATAATTTATTTTCAAAATTAACTTTGAAAATCCCTTTTCACTTTCTAGTATCACTTATGGTATAAAAATACCAAATCAAAAGGTTCAATCATCATCCAAACACACAGGTTCAACAACAGATGATATAACACATCATATATCAGAATATATGAAAAACGGTAAATAAATGTTGAGGAATCCAGTTGGATTCCTCCGACCTGTTTCCCTGCATCCACAGATGTTACACAATATAATTCCCATCAATTTCATTTCAATATGAGGTATTCTGATAAACAAAATCAACATCGGTTAACGATATATATAACTATATCGGTATTTTCAACCAGCTGACTAGCAGTTCAACCAAACAATCAACACTCAGCAATTCAACCAATATTTATCAGTTCTAAAAATATTTTATAAAAATATAAAGTGTTCAGAGTTAGTGAGATTTACTCACCTTGGACGGTTTATCGTTGAATAACGATAATTGGTCATTGATTTGGTTCAGACGTTAAATTTCACCATAAATCCAAACGAGCTCCAATCCACTTGCGGTCAATTCCATTGCGTAGTGCTTGTCCATATGATCCCAACGGATCCTGTTTCGTTAAATTTCGTTAATGTATGCAAAAGTTATGCTATTTACAATATTTACCTAATTTAAATGAATATATATTTAATTACATTAATTAAATTATTTTTATCTTAATTAATTTCTAATTGCGTTATAAGCCAAAATACCTTCCCTGCCCTTCTAAAAAAATCCTACTTTCCCATTTCTAGCCATATCCAATTTTTCTTTAAAACTGAAAAACCATTTTAATATTAATTAAATTTAATTTTCAAATAAAATATTTAAAAATATTCATTTAATTATAACTTAAAAATTTTAACCCGGATCAAAAATCTGCTTCCACTCATTTTAAAGTATTTTTCGATAAGAATCCAATGGTCCTTGTTTCGTGGAAATCTGACTTGTTTTGAAAAAGTTATAAGCTTTTAAAGTTTATGGTTAAAAATTACGAAAATGCCCCTGGTCTGTTTTAAATTCAAATTAAATTCAAATTAAATTTTAAATTTAAATTTAAATTAATTTTCCCATTCGTCGGATCAGTTAGGGATAGCCAGGGAGAGCAGGAAACTATATTTTCCAAACTCAAGCCTTAGACACTATCCTCTCTGTCACCCTTAGAATGTTCCGATATTTATTTTTACAAATTCTATTTTAATTATTATATATATATATATATATTACAAAAATAAATAAATAAATATTATTTAAAAACTTACCCCGTGAAGCCCAAGCCTCTGCCTAAGAGTCCCTAGCTCCCCGTCTTGCCCTCCTTTCTCCCTTTCTTCCCTTTCCCCTATTTCCTAATATTTTATTATTATTTCTGCCATTGCCAAAGCTTGAAAAAGGAGGAGGAGGAGTGAGTTTAAAATGAAAGGGGGGGGGGCTATTTATAGCGGAAGGAGTCACATGGATTGCTGAGGTGGCGCGAATCCAACGGTCGAAAATGGATGGTTAGGATTAATCCTTAAATTAATTAAATTATAAATAAATTTAATAATTTATGAATAGTAAAGTGTGTTTTCTCAACCCTATTCGGACGTTAATTTGACTTACTTATTGATACCTTATCCAAAATCTTTTTCAACCATGTTGTTCAGTTTTTCTTGCTCTTCAATAATATATAAAAATATTTAAATTTTGAATTCGTTTGAACTTTCAAATAATTTAAATTCAAATTCAAAATAGTGTTTTGTGTTAGTTTCAACAGCTTCCGGTCTCATGTTGGAGTATCAAACGATAACGATTTTCAGAAATTCTTCCACCATCTGGTCCGGTTTTTAACGTACTTCAATCCTATGTATTCAAATCAAAAATCGGAGTTCGTTTAGATTTTCAAATAATTTATTTAAATTTTGTTTCCTTAATAACTTTCTATATCCGTTATAGGATTTTCCCAGATTTCATATATAGCTAATATCCTATGTTTAGAATTTTCCTGGATAGGTCTCACGTTCCAGTTTTGCCGTTAGCATTAGCAAATTTTAATTACCGTCAAAATTTAGTTCAAATTTTGGTCTTTTATTTTTTCTTTTCCTCATACGGATGCCATTTTTGACGTAACTTGGTTGGTTACCTAATTTCATCATTTCAGATTTAATGAAACTGATTTCATCGAAATCCGAGTTCGTTAGCTACTACATCCTTTGTAAACGTACTATTTTAAATTAAAAATTTATCCTTTTATACTGTCAGTTCACATTATATTGCAGATCCACTAAATTTCTACCATTTCGGAATAAAATAAAATATTCAAAATTATTGAAATTAAACCATATAAAATTTCAAAACAATAAAAAAACATTTTTAAATATTAAACTAAATGGTCAAAAAATCTGGGCCGTTACATTCTTTCCCCCTTAAAATAATTTCGTCCTCGTGTAATAACCCGAAAATCTGGGCCAGTTTAAAATTTTTATTTTGGCAATTTTGGCGAATTTAGTATATTTAAAATGAATTATTTTAAATAATATCGACGAGAAATTTATTATGAATATAATTCAAACGTATATATTATACGCGTCGTCGTTAGAATATAAATATTTATTATATAATTATAAATAGAATTGAAAATGGCGCGGTAGTTCGATAATTCGATTTCAAACTTCAATTGAATGTACCGGGTGCAAAACAATCCGGATTTTAGTGAAACCAAAAACATTAGGATCTAATTGATAATATCTTTCCAACGAATCCGACAAATCAAAATTTCATAGCGGGAATCAAAGGATATGTCCAGTTGAAAATTCTGAATAGTCGCTATGGAATTCAGGCCCTATAAAATGGACATTTTGCAAACGACCTCGGATTTCGACGAAACCAGTTTTGTTGGGTCCGGGAGGTGAAGTTATTGCTAGGTTTCAAATTTCATAATTTTTCGAATCAATATGTGAGCGTGGCAAAGGAAAACGCGTTTGACCAGTTTCAGTTGATTTTAATCGACTGGAAATTGGCCATTTTTCCAACGGCCTCAGAATTCGGCGAAACTAGTTTTATTAGGACCGTATCGTCAATACGAAGCTAGAAAATATTTTTCTGCAATTTTTAGAGTTAGTATGTGGCCCCGGTAATTTGAAATGTACGTTTAAAATTCAATATAGTGATTTAAATGTAAATTCAATAGAAACAGATTGAAACGATCGAATCAGCTTACGATACATATCCCATTGTGTTCGGAATGGGGGTAAAACGCTATGGACGATAGGCGGTGGGCCTCGTTTAGCGGTCGTATGTAAAAGTCAACTTTTTTCAAACATAAAATAATTAAATAAAAAAAACCTTTTCTCTTCCCTTATATCAGGCCCCCCCCCCCCGTTAAAAACTGAAATAACAAAATCAAAAAAAAAAAAAATCAAAAAAAAAAGAGAGAGAACAGCGGAGGACCGCCGCCCTCCTCACGACGCCGACCATCGTGACGCCGCCTTTGGCGCTCAACCACATCGCCGGGTCCTCCCCTTCAGCGCCTCTCTCCTCTTCATTTGCCTTTAACCCTAAATCGTCGACCACCGCGCCTCCGCCCTGCCTTCGCCGCCGCCGTCAGCTCCTCCTCTATCCCCTCAAACGAACGGCGACCCCCACCGACTGCTTCCCTCTCGCTCCACTCCTCTTTCCTCCCTGTTTCCCCCCCCCCCCTCTGAAAAGAAACACTGTAAGTAATTTATTTATTTTACTCAGTTATATACTGATGTTTATTTAAGGTAGTTAGTTTTTAAATTATAAAAAGATCAGTTTTCTTGAAGGTTATAATGAAAATATGGTTTTTAAATATATTATTAATTTTAGAAATGATTTTTATAATATATAAAAACATACGATGTTCAAATATAAAAGATACGATTTATAACATTAGAAAATATAAAGAACATTGTTTTTGAAATAAATAAAAATGTGATATTTATATATTGAACTTCGAATTAAAAATGTGATTTTTATATATTGAACTTCGAATTAAAAATAGGATTTTTATATATTGAACTTCGAATTAAAAATGTGATTTTTATATATTGAACTTCGAATTAAAAATGTGATTTTTATATATTGAACTTCGAATTAAAAATGTGATTTTTATATATTGAACTTCGAATTAAAAATGTGATTTTTATATATTGAACTTCGAATTAAAAATAGGATTTTTATATATTGAACTTCGAATTAAAAATGTGATTTTTATATATTGAACTTCGAATTAAAAATGTGATTTTTATATATTGAACTTCGAAATAAAAATAGGATTTTTATATGTTGAACTTCGAAATAAAAATATGATTTTTAAATTGAAAACGAACAAATAAAAATGTGATTTTTATTTTAAAAGAATTAAAATATAAAAATGTGTGATTTTTATATATGTAGTGGATACAGGCAACGAAGGGGACGAAGATGCGATAACGATGAAGATTTCTATCAAAAAAGAGTCAAGAGAGTTGGATAGCTATCGGTGAGAATTTCTCACCTTTCAATTTCTTTTTCTAATTATATATATATACTAGGATGCAGACGGTGCTTAGTAGCACCCGACACAATCGTCCACAGACCATGGACTTGTTTATTTGGTTGCATAGATTAGTTATATGATGTGATTGAATTTGGTTGCTTGGTGATTTTGATTGATGTGTGAATGGCGTGGGCCTTCACTAGACCGGGGATAAGGCTAGGCCTCGTCCCGTTTCTAGTATCGTGCCGTTATGCCGCCAAAATTTTCTAAAATATGTTAGAAAAATAAAAATATCATTTTATTGAATAAATGAACTGAATAGAAATTCATATGTTAAAATAAAATTGTTTGATTGTTAAAAACATATTTTTTAACGTGAAAGTGAGTAAATAGATATTTATAGACAAATCGGCCGATTTGTTTATATGCACTGATTTGACTGATATTGATTGGGTCGATAAATTTTACACATCGCCCAACTGCACGAATAAAAATCTGTGTTTTATTGTTTGAAACCCCACACGGGTGTTGGGATAAAATTTGAAGTTCACTCATCCTGATTGATTAAATATGTCGATCGATTGATTGACAGGCTGTTATGAGCGTTAGATATCTATATTTGATGCTTATACGGTGTAGTGCACTTTGGTTGATGGTTGATTATTTATCGTTGCTATTATATACATGTATTGTATGAAAATCCATATAATTAACTTTATATGGTAATTGATTGGGCCTCATTCCAATCGTGAAAATAAAGAATATTTTGATAATAGAAATATTTGAAATAGAAATATTTTAAATAGAATATTTGAAAATAGAAATTTATGAAGCCGTGTTGATTAGAGTGACGCCATTTTGACGTGAACGATATTTATATCGATTTCGAAATGAATTGAATTGAAAACGATTTCGAAATGAATTGAATTGAAAACGATTTCGAAATGAATTGAATTGAAAACGATTTCGAAATGAATTGAATTGAAAACGATTTCGAAATGAATTGAATTGAAAACGATTTCGAAATGAATTGAATTGAAAACGATTTCGAAATGAATTGAATTGAAAACGATTTCGAAATGAATTGAATTTAAAACGATTTCGAAATGAATTGAATTGAAAACGATTTCGAAATGAATTGAATTGAAAACGATTTCGAAATGAATTGAATTGAAAGCGAATTGAAAACGAATTCAAATTGAATTGAAATTTGAATTGAATAAGAATGAATTTTAAAACGAATTTATAAAGAAGAATTCAATTTTGCTTTGAATTGAAATGGAAGTTGAAATAGGTTTTGAAACGATTTTAAAACTATTTATATAATTCGTTTTGAATAGAAAATCGACGAAATATATTATATATATAATATAATGGCCTGAATAGAACGCGCCGCGCCGCGGCAGTTCGTGAATTTCGACCATTTATTTCAAACGGACATTACGGGAGATCCGACCGTCGGATTCTCCTAAAACTGGAACCGTTGGGTTCGTATCGAAAAGAGATTTCTAACAAATATTAGAAATTCAAAATCTAACGGTTGGATTTGGAGATACGTCCAAATCAAATTCGTAAAAGGTCGCTGTAAGTGCAGTTCGATGGCCGTTGTTGGAAATCGACTGTACGGGCCTTGATAAAATTATTAAAAATAGTAATAATTTGTGTAAAATCATAGGAAATGATTTGAGGAGAATTGGGATGAAAAACTCCATATTTGAAAAGATAAAAATAGATTTTTATCGGAATGAACTAGTTTTGAACTAGAATTATAATTCTATTTATTTTTAAATAAATAAATTGAATTTGAAAAGGGTTTTGAAAATAACCAAAATTTCCAATGATTGCATTGGAGTGGATTTGAATCGAAATTGTCTTCGGAATATTTCGATGTTGGAATTCGTGATTATACAGATGTTGTTATGGAAATTTGAAAGATATATATTTATATCGTTATTCCCAATACGACATTTGTTAGTCGTAGAATTTGATATTGAATATAAGCCGATATATTTTCTATTCAGAGCCTTGTATTGAATATCAAATGTGATTTGGGTTTGTCGTGAATGGTGTCTTCACTAACACTGTTCTTGAACCCAGTTGAGAAAAAAATTAAATCTTTTTATTTAGATTTAATGAAGTGTGCCAATTAAACGATATTTAATTGGAATTGAATTGGTATTGATTTTTGGGTTTATCGTGAACAGTGTTTTAAATAACACTTGTTCTTTAACCCGATAATTAATGGAATGTGATTTTGGGTTTATCGTGAACCGTGTTTTAAAGGACACTGATTCTTTAACCCAGTTAAAGATTAAAGCTAAGTGGAGTTTTAATGAATGTTTAATTAGATTGAAATGATCGAAAATGGAGTATCACCAGTTTTGCTCCAGGCGATGGTTAAATCTTTAATTAGATTTGAACGTGAAATGGTAATTGAATTTACCGATAACACTGTGGTGTTAGATATGAAGTATTACCAGTTTTACTTCATGGGATGAATAGGTTGGGATTGGGAAATAAAATAAATGATTACTTCGGTGTGGTTCGCTAATCCCGACTAGTTTGAATTGATATTCAAAGGAGATTAAAGAATAAATTTAAAGAATTTATCTTGGATAAAATTAATGGGAACTTTTCCCAAAGTATAGGAATATTTGAATAAAAGAATATTCTGAATTGGAATGAGGCGTATGTTGTGTTTGTGTAACACTTTTATAATATATACGCGAGTTATTCAGAAAGACCGGGTTTATCCCATTCTGAATAACTGATTCGACGTAGTGTCGAAGATGAAGACGGTGGTCGAAGACCAGAAGTCTTCACGTCGTTTGGGTGATTACTGATGATCTTGATTGGGCTGTACACCCAAGAAGATGGAAACAGTTAGTGATCGTCCAGACGTACTTGGAGATCGATGGATATGCGGGGTACTAGGTGCCTCCGGTTTCGTTCAGACCCAGAACGGACTTGTAAATGGACTGTGTGTCTGACATCGGATTTTAGTCCGTGTGATTGATCTCTATTAAATATATATCTGTTTGGCAGCGGAGAATTTATTCTCTTGCTTAACGCCCTTCTCTGAGACGTACGAGCTCAGGGGTTATATATTGATGGATATCAAACGCATGGAGTGAATTGCCTGTGTGGCATGCCTAAGTGGCAATTGATCGAGGCTTCTGTTGAAAAGCAAAGTCTTGTGGTGATGATCAAAGCACGGCCTGTGTGGCATAGCTTTGTGTAACGTTTACTTCGCGAATTTCACACCCGGTATGAACCAAAAACGGGAGAGGACATCAGGGAGGACTTGCGTCTCTTTCTAGCTAGAAGTGGCGTCAGTGGTTTTACATGCCCTGACGAGTTTGACTTATGTGGTTGTTGCTGTTGCGAGGCGCCTCGGTTTGATCGGACGATCCGGGTCCGATGGAGTCATTTGTTGGCTCGTTTACGCCCCATAGGGCGGAGAGACGTATTGTTCAGGCATAATAATCCACATCGGTGGACCGGCCCTGACGATCTAAAGGGTTGATGCGTTCTGATCCTGTGGCTCGGGCTAGAGAGTCATGAATCGGTAGAGGACTATCTTTTGCCTCGGTTCATAGACGGAAATCCAATTTCCAAATACGTGACTTTGCGGTTTTATTTGTAAACCTATATATGGCGACATAGTGGCATGGGACGCTCATGCCGCCTATGATTGATACTTATGATTTGAAGTTGTTTTATACACTATACACTTATAATAGTATCAAACGATTTGTTTTAACCGTATCAAGCATTCTTTGGCTGTTATAAGGGAAAACCCTATCCTCGGCTGCGTTGCATTGTGTGATGGGACCTGGGTCTTATAACAGCTTCATTTTTTCTTTATTTAGCATTGCGCTGTTTGTTTTATGCACTGGTATTCTTGGGAGGAAACCCGTTCCGTGTTATACGGCGTGGTCCCTTGATTTACCTAACTTTAAAAATAAAGATTAATAACTGTTTTTAGTTCTCACACCAGTCCCATGACTGACCTGGAGTTTATTGTTTTAACCTAAACTCTGGGTGCCCTTATTTTGACACGGGCAGCTAGTAGTTTTGGTTTTGCAGATTTATATTCACAGGATCCTGGTTTACAGCTGGAACGATATCCGGAAAGCTTTGTATCCGTATATCTCTTCTAGTTGTGTATTGTATTATTTTTTTTCCGCTGCGATGTATTTAAATGTAATTTAAATCTCTGATATTTCTGTGTAATATTCTTTTATACTCTGTATATCCTTGTGATCTGATGCATTGTTGTAATATACAGTGAAATGTTCTTTTATATGCGTTTTGATTTGTCGTGTTCTCAAACGATAGGGCGGTTTCGAACGGTCTGGGTCGGTTTAGCGACTGGTTCGGACCGAGCGAAATTCCTTGTCGTCACAGTTGGTATCAGAGCTTTGGTTTACCAAGCTCAGAGAACAAGGCACATTAGAACCATACGAAAGAATTCATCAGATATTGGATTAGTAATATCCAATGAGAATGACTCGTTAGAGATAGGATCAGTAGTATCCTAGAACGAGTGTGAAGAGTATATTTTTAAAATGAAAACAAATTTTTGTTTTGAAAAGTTTAATCAACTATTCATATTTGATTACTTATTTTAAATTGATTTGGGCAATCCGGTATATAAAGATTTTGCATATATGTCTTGCAAACGTGTGTTCGAAGTTTTAATATATTGGGTAGATATAGAATCCCTCTAGTGCTCGGGAATAATTCTGGTGACGGGGCACCATCGCCAGTATTTATTTTCGAGCGACGAAAGTGAGATTTCTATATATTTCCTGTTGACTGGTGTGAGAACCAAAATTAGATGGGGCCTATTGTTGTGATTTGGCATCAAAAATCTGATTTTTGACTATGTATCAAAGTTATGAATTTGAAACTCTAATTCACTAATTGATTGATGTTTGTGTTGTTTGTTTATTTGTTTGCTAATTTTTAGCCATTTAGCCTAATAGCATCAAATATTGAATTATATTTAAAATTGGTCGCATTTGCTTGCATATACATATATATCATTGAACAGGTCATAGCAAGGAGGCTAGAGCAGAGAATAAAATTTGTTTGCCCGACAAATAGGTACATGTTTGATACATAATTTACTGTTTTGTTTGGGTGATGATGATTTTATGAGCCTATTGGCTAGCCGCTTGGCTTTTTCTTTTTCTTTTTGAGATCTGAAGGACAGGGGAAGCTATTTGAAATTCCCCGATGCTCCCGGTGCAGGGGAGGTTATGGCGAAATTTTTCGAAAATTTAGGGTGTTAGCCAAATTTTTGAAATTTTTGAAAATTCTCAGAAACTGAAAAGTTGGAGAATGGAAGCCAGATCGAACGTAGAGTTGAATTATCAAACCACTTTCGACTTTGTTCCTTTTCGGGGACGAAAAGTTTTAAGTGGGGGAGATTGTAATAACCCGAAAATCTGGGCCAGTTTAAAATTTTTATTTTGGCAATTTTGGCGAATTTAGTATATTTAAAATGAATTATTTTAAATAATATCGACGAGAAATTTATTATGAATATAATTCAAACGTATATATTATACGCGTCGTCGTTAGAATATAAATATTTATTATATAATTATAAATAGAATTGAAAATGGCGCGGTAGTTCGATAATTCGATTTCAAACTTCAATTGAATGTACCGGGTGCAAAACAATCCGGATTTTAGTGAAACCAAAAACATTAGGATCTAATTGATAATATCTTTCCAACGAATCCGACAAATCAAAATTTCATAGCGGGAATCAAAGGATATGTCCAGTTGAAAATTCTGAATAGTCGCTATGGAATTCAGGCCCTTAAAAATGGACATTTTGCAAACGACCTCGGATTTCGACGAAACTAGTTTTGTTGGGTCCGGGAGGTGAAGTTATTGCTAGGTTTCAAATTTCATAATTTTTCGAATCAATATGTGAGCGTGGCAAAGGAAAACGCGTTTGACCAGTTTCAGTTGATTTTAATCGACTGGAAATTGGCCATTTTTCAAACGGCCTCAGAATTCGGCGAAACTAGTTTTGTTAGGACCGTATCGTCAATACGAAGCTAGAAAATATTTTTCTGCAATTTTTAGAGTTAGTATGTGGCCCCGGTAATTTGAAATGTACGTTTAAAATTCAATATAGTGATTTAAATGTAAATTCAATAGAAAAAGATCGAAACGATCGAATCAGCTTATGATACATATCCCATTATGTTCGGAATGGGGGTAAAACGCTATGGACGACAGGCGGTGGGCCTCGTTTAGCGGTCGTATGTAAAAGTCAACTTTTTTCAAACATAAAATAATTAAATAAAAAAAAACCTTTTCTCTTCCCTTATATCAGGCCCCCCCCCCCCCCCCGTTAAAAACTGAAATCACAAAATCAAAAAAAAAAAAAAAAGAGAGAACAGCGGAGGACCGCCGCCCTCCTCACGACGCCGACCATCGTGACGCCGCCTCTGGCGCTCAACCACATCGCCGCGGTCCTCCCCTTCAGCGCCTCTCTCCTCTTCATTTGCCTTTGACCCTAAATCGTCGACCACCGCACCTCCGCCCTGCCTTCGCCGCCCCCGTCAGCTCCTCCTCTATCCCCTCAAACGAACGGCGACCCCCACCGACTGCTTCCCTCTCGCTCCACTCCTCTTTCCTCCCTGTTTCCCCCCCCCCCCCCTCTGAAAAGAAACACTGTAAGTAATTTATTTATTTTACTCAGTTATATACTGATGTTTATTTAAGGTAGTTAGTTTTTAAATTATAAAAAGATCAGTTTTCTTGAAGGTTATAATGAAAATATGGTTTTTAAATATATTATTAATTTTAGAAATGATTTTTATAATATATAAAAACATACGATGTTCAAATATAAAAGATACGATTTATAACATTAGAAAATATAAAGAACATTGTTTTTGAAATAAATAAAAATGTGATTTTTATATATTGAACTTCGAATTAAAAATGTGATTTTTATATATTGAACTTCGAATTAAAAATAGGATTTTTATATATTGAACTTCGAATTAAAAATGTGATTTTTATATATTGAACTTCGAATTAAAAATGTGATTTTTATATATTGAACTTCGAATTAAAAATGTGATTTTTATATATTGAACTTCGAATTAAAAATGTGATTTTTATATATTGAACTTCGAATTAAAAATAGGATTTTTATATATTGAACTTCGAATTAAAAATGTGATTTTTATATATTGAACTTCGAATTAAAAATGTGATTTTTATATATTGAACTTCGAAATAAAAATAGGATTTTTATATGTTGAACTTCGAAATAAAAATATGATTTTTAAATTGAAAACGAACAAATAAAAATGTGATTTTTATTTTAAAAGAATTAAAATATAAAAATGTGTGATTTTTATATATGTAGTGGATACGGGCAACGAAGGGGACGAAGATGCGATAACGATGAAGATTTCTATCAAAAAAGAGTCAAGAGAGTTGGATAGCTATCAGTGAGAATTTCTCACCTTTCAATTTCTTTTTCTAATTATATATATATACTAGGATGCAGACGGTGCTTAGTAGCACCCGACACAATCATCCACAGACCATGGACTTGTTTGTTTGGTTGCATAGATTAGTTATATGATGTGATTGAATTTGGTTGCTTGGTGATTTTGATTGATGTGTGAATGGCGTGGGCCTTCACTAGACCGGGGATAAGGCTAGGCCTCGTCCCGTTTCTAGTATCGTGCCGTTATGCCGCCAAAATTTTCTAAAATATGTTAGAAAAATAAAAATATCATTTTATTGAATAAATGAACTGAATAGAAATTCATATGTTAAAATAAAATTGTTTGATTGTTAAAAACATAATTTTTAACGTGAAAGTGAGTAAATAGATATTTATAGACAAATCGGCCGATTTGTTTATATGCACTGATTTGACTGATATTGATTGGGTCGATAAATTTTACACATCGCCCAACTGCACGAATAAAAATCTGTGTTTGATTGTTTGAAACCCCACACGGGTGTTGGGATGAAATTTGAAGTTCACTCATCCTGATTGATTAAATATGTCGATCGATTGATTGACAGGCTGTTATGAGCGTTAGATATCTATATTTGATGCTTATACGGTGTAGTGCACTTTGGTTGATGGTTGATTATTTATCGTTGCTATTATATACATGTATTGTATGAAAATCCATATAATTAACTTTATATGGTAATTGATTGGGCCTCATTCCAACTGTGAAGACCCGCAACTTCCCCGTAAAGGAAAGCGTCGGATAGTTCGAGAACAAACCACAGCAGAACGCATACAGAAGAACATTTCATTGTATATTACAACAATGCATCAGATTACAAGAATATACAGAGTATAAATGAATATTACACAGAAATATCAGAGATTTAAATTACATTTAAATACATAGCAGCGGAAAATAATACAATAAACAACTAGAAGAGATATACGGATACAAAGCTTTCCGGATATCGTTCCAGCTGTAAACCAGGATCCTGTGAATATAAATCTGCAAAACCAAAACTACTAGCTGCCCATGTCAAAATAGGGGCACCCAGAGTTTAGGTTAAAACAATAAACTCCAGGTCAGTCATGGGACTGGTGTGAGAACTAAAACAGTTATTATTCTTTATTTTAAAAGTTAGGTAAATCAAGGGACCACGCCGTATAACACGGAACGGGTTTCCTCCCAAGAATACCAGTGCATAAAACAAACAGCGCCATGCTAAATAAAGAAAAATGAAGCTGTTATAAGACCCAGGTCCTATCACACAATGCAACGCAAGCCGGGGGATAGGGTTTTCCCTTATAACAGCCAAAGAATGCTTGATACGTTTAAAACAAATCATTTGATACTATAATAAGTGCATAGTGTATAAAACAACTTCAAATCATAAGTATCAATCATAGGCGGCATGAATGCCCCATACCACTATGTCGCCATATATAGGTTTACAAATAAAACCGCAAATGTCACGTATTTGGAAATTGGATTTCCATCTATGAACCGAGGCAAAAGATAGTCCTCAACCGATTCGAGACTGCCTAGCCCGAGTCTCAGGATCAGAACGCATCGACCCTTGGATCGTCAGGGCCGGTCCACACGGAGTGGATTAAAAATGCCTGAGCACTACGTTTCGCCGCCCTTTGGGGCGTAAGCGAGCCAACGAATGACTCCATCGGACCCGGATCGTCCGATCTAACCGAGGCGCCTCGCAACAGCAACAACCACATAAGTCAATCTCGTCAGGGCGTGTAAAACCACTGACGCCACTTCTAGCTAGGAGGAAACGCAGGCCCTCCCTGAGGTCCGTCTCCCGTTTTTGGTTCATACCTGGTGTGAAACACGCGAGGTAAACGTTACACAAAGCTACGCCACAAAGGCCGTGCTTTGATCATCAACCACAAGACTTTGCTTTTCAACAGAAGCCTTGATCATTTGCATCTTAGCATGCCACACAGGCAAACCATCCTATGCAACCGGTATCAGTCACACAGAATGAAATCCGATGTCAGACACACAGTCCATCTACAAGTCCGTTCTGGGTCTGAACGAAACCGGAGGCACCTAGTACCCCGCATATCCATCGATCTCCAAGCACGTCTGGACGATCACTAACTGTTTCCATCTTCTTGGGTGTACAGCCCAATCAAGATCATCAGTTATCACCCAAACGACGTGAATACTTCCGGTCTTCGACCATCGTCTTCATCTTCGACTTATCGTCGTATCAGTTATTCAGAATGGGATAAACCCGGTCTTCCCGAATAACTCGCGTATATTTTATAAAAGTGTTACACAAACACAACATACGCCTCATTCCAATTCATTAGTCACTAACCGTAAATTAATCAAGAGAATAATTCCCCAAATATTAACCCCGAAGGCCGAAACCAACATCAGATCAATATCCAGAAAACCATTCTGCTTGGCTAACCGACAGTTAGTTTCTAAATTTCACATTCATAGGGAAAGATTCCCATTAATTTTATAAAAGATAAATTCCTTGAATTTATTCTTTAATCCATTTTTGAATATCAATTCAAACTAGTCGGGATTAGCGAACCTTACCGAAGTAATCATTTGTTTTAATTTCCCAATCCCAACCTATTCATCCCATGAAGTAAAACTGGTAATACTTCATATCTAACACCACAGTGTTATCGGTAAATTCAATTACCATTTCACGTTCAAATCTAATTAAAGATTTAACTATCGCCTGGAGCAAAACTGGTGATACTCCACTTTCGATCATTTCAATCTAATTAAAGATTCATTAAAACTCCACTTAGTTTTAATCTTCGACTGGGTTAAAGAATCAGTGTCATTTAAAACACGGTTCACGATAAACCCAAAATCACATTCATTAATTATCGGGTTAAAGAACGAGTGTTATTTAAAACACTGCTCACGATAAACCCAAAAATCAATATCAATTCAATTCCAATTAAATATTATTTAATTGGTACACTTCATTAAATCTAAATAAAAAGATTTAATCTTTTCTCAACTGGGTTCAAGAATAGTGTTAGTGAAGACACCATTCACGACAAACCCAAATCACATTCGATATTCAATACAAGGCTCTGAATAGAAAATATATCGGCTTATATTCAATATCGAATTCTACGACTAACAAATGTCGTATTGGAAATAACGATATCAATATATATCTTTCAAATTTCCATAACAACACCTGTATAATCACGAATTCCAACATCGAAATATTCCGAAGACAATTTCGATTCAAATCCACTCCAATGCAATCATTGGAAATTTTGGTTATTTTTAAAACCCTTTTCGAATTCAATTTATTTATTTAAAAATAAATAGAATTATAATTCTAGTTCAAAACTAGTTCATTTCGATAAAAATCCATTTTTATCTTTTCAAATATGGAGTTTTTCATCCCAATTCTTTCTAAATCATTTCTTATGATTTTACACAAATTATTGCTATTTTTAATAATTTTATCAAGGCCCATACAGTCGATTTCCATTAACGGCCATCGAACTGCACTTACAGCGACCTTTTTCGAATTTGATTTGGACGTATCTCCAAATCCAACCGTTAGATTTCAAATTTCTAACATTCATTAGAAAGCTCTTTTCGATACGAACCCAACGGTTCCGGTTTTAGGAGAATCCGACGGTCGGATCTCCCGTAATGTCCGTTCGAAATAAATGGTCGAAATTCGCGAACTGCCGCGACGCGGCGCGTTCTATTCAGGCCATTATATTATATATAATATATATAATATATATTTCGTCGATTTCTATTTAAAACGAATTATATAAATAGTTTTGAATTCGTTTCAAAAACATTTTCAACTTCCATTTCAATTCAAATCAAAATTGAATTCTTCTTTATAAATTCGTTTCAAAATCCATTTCCATTCAATTCAAATTTCAATTCAATTTGAATTTATTTCACTTCGCTTTCAATTCAATTCGAATTCGTTTTCAATTCAATTCATTTCGAAATCGTTTTCAATTCAATTCATTTCGAAATCGTTTTCAGTTCAATTCATTTCGAAATCGTTTTCAATTCAATTCATTTCGAAATCGTTTTCAATTCAATTCATTTCGAAATCGTTTTCAATTCAATTCATTTCGAAATCGTTTTCAATTCAATTCATTTCGAAATCGTTTTCAATTCAATTCATTTCAAAATCGTTTTCAATTCAATTCATTTCGAAATCGTTTTCAATTCAATTCATTTCGAAATCGTTTTCAATTCAATTCATTTCGAAATCGTTTTCAATTCAATTCATTTCGAAATCGTTTTCAATTCAATTCATTTCGAAATCGTTTTCAATTCAATTCATTTCGAAATCGTTTTCAATTCAATTCATTTCGAAATCGTTTTCAATTCAATTCATTTCGAAATCGTTTTCAATTCAATTCATTTCGAAATCGTTTTCAATTCAATTCATTTCGAAATGAATAAAATCGATATAAATATCGTTTACGTCAAAATGGCGTCAATCTAATCAACACGGCTTCATATATTCCTTTATTTTCAAATATTCTATTTCAAATATTTCTTTTTCAAAATAGTTGTTATTATCAAAATATTTCGTTCAACACATGACCAATCTCAATGAATGAGTACTGTCAACTCATGAACTTTTATTTTATAATATTCTTTATTTTTCAAATTGGAATGAGGCCCAATCAATTACCATATAAAGTTAATTATATGGATTTTCATACAACACATGTATATAATAGCATTGAAAAATAATCAACCATCAACCAAAGTGCACTACACTGTATAAGCATCAAATATAGATATTCAACGCTTATAACAGCATGTCAATCAATCGATCGACATATTTAATCAATCAGGATGAGTAAACTTCAAATTTCATCCCAACACCCGTGTGGGGTTTCAAACAATCAAACACAGATTTTATTTGTGCAGTTGGGCGATGTGTAAAATTTATCGACCCAATCAATATCAGTCAAATCAGTGTACATAAACAAACCGTCTGGTTTGTAAATGAATATTTTATTTATTCACATTCACTAGATTCATATTCACGTTAAAAATTATATTTTTAACGATAAAACATTTTATTCCAACATATGAATTTCTATTCAGTTCATTCTTTAAATAAAATGATATTTTTATTTTTCTAACATATTTTAGAAAATTTCGGCGGCATAACGGCACGATACTAGAAACGGGACAAGGCCTAGCCTAATCCCCGGTCTAGTGAAGGCCCACGCCATTCACACATCAATCTAATTCACTCTCGTTATGCAAACCACAAAATTTGGAGTAAGGGTCTAACCTAGCCTTACTCCTTCGCCTTATAACGGCGCACGTCTAATCCTAACCAATTTATCGATTCGATTTTTCACACCACAAACCACATTCAAACCAATATCACAATCAATAACCAAACAGCCAAACAAACAAGTCCATGGTCTGTGGACGATTGTGTCGGGTGCTACTAAGCACCGTCTGCATCCTAGTATATATATATATAACTAGAAATAAAATTGAAAGGTGAGAAGTTCTCACATTATAGCTATCCAGCTCCACGGCTCTTCATTGATAGAAATCTTCACCAATCTCGCCTTTTATCGCTTTCGTCGCCCGTATTCTCTACATATGTAAAAATCGAATTTTTACTATGTTATTCAATATATAAAAATCGAATTTTTATTTCAAAGTTCAATATATAAAAATCGAATTTTTAGTTCAAAGTTCAATATATAAAAATCGAATTTTTAGTTCAAAGTTCAATATATAAAAATCGAATTTTTAGTTCAAAGTTCAATATATAAAAATCGAATTTTTAACTCGAAGTTCAATATATAAAAATCCTATTTTTCTATCGAAGTTCAATATATAAAAATCTCGCCTTTTTAAATTCAAAGATTTCACCTTTTCAAATTTCATCACTTGATTTCAATGTATATAAAATAAAAATCAGATTTTTATTTCGCCACATATACAAAGGTGATATTTTTAACTTCTCTATCCTATAAAGATTATATTTTTAATACTTTAAAAATATAAAAATCATATTTTTAATATTCCTATATAGTAAAGATTATATTTTTATTTCGATTTAAACAATACAAAAATTATATTTTCAAAGCAAATTCATTTTTTAAACCATAAAGTAAAATCAGTTTTTATTCATAAAAAAAAACAGTTTTAACAAAATATAAAAATCAGTTTTTGCAATATACATAAATCAGTTTTTACAATATAAAAAAAACAGTTTTAACAAAATATAAAAATCAGTTTTTGCAATTCTTATAAAATCAGTTTTACATTTCTAATAAAATCAGTTTTTAAAACTTTATAAAAAATCAGTTTTTATTATCGTTTAAAAATCGGTTTTCTGTTTTAAATAAAAATAAAAATAAAGTAAATAAATAAATTAAAAACTTACATCGACTGTTGAAGGGGGGGGGGGTTACGGCGGCTTCCTCAAGCCAGGGGGGTCGGAATCGAAGCCGCGGAGGTGGTTCAGAGGAGGGGGGGGTGGCGGCGTCTGAGCCTAGGTGGCCGCAGTCAGTTGGTCTGGCCCTCGGGCGTATTGATTTTGGAGGAGGCGTTGGGCTCGAAGTGGCGCCTGGGAGTGTTCGAGGGGCAAGAGGAGATAGGGGAGATGGAGGGGATTGCCGGCGCTGGTGGGGCCTGGCCAAGGCGCGGCGGTGGTGGCCGATCAAGATCGACGGTGGGGGGGAAATCGATTCGCCTGGGTTGGTTTTTTTCTTTCTTCTTTTTTTTTTCCTTTGATTCTGAAAAAGAAAGTGAACGGGGGGGGGGGGGGGGGGTATATGAAAAGATTTTATATTTTTAATTTATTTTTAATTTATTTTATCCCATGAGTTGACTTTTTATTCGACTTCGAAACGAGGCCCACCGACTGTCGTCCATAGCGTTTCACCCCCATTCCGAACACAATGGGGTATGCATCGTAAGCTGATTCGGCTGTTACAATCAGTTTTCGTTATATTTACATTTAAATCACTATATTGAATTTTAAACGTACATTTCAAATTACCGGGGTCGCATACTAACTCTAAAAATTCTCGAAAAATATTTTCTAGCTTCGTATTGACGATACGGTCCTAATAAAACTAGTTTCGTCGAATTCTGAGATCGTTAGAAAAATGGCCAATTTCCAGTCGATTAAAATCAACGGAAATGGTCAAAACACGTTTTCCTTTGCCACGCTCACATATTGATTCGAAAAATTATGAAATTTGAAACCTAGCAATAACTTTACATCACGGACCCAACAAAACTGGTTTCGTCGAAATCCGAGGTCGTTTGCAAAATTGCTATTTTTAAGGGCCTTATATATATAAAAATATATATAAATTCCACAGCGACTATTTCTAATTTTAAACTGGACATATCTTATCATTTCTAAGATGAAATCTTAGTTTGTTAACTTCGTTACAAAGATATAGTTATACAGATTCAAATATTTCTTGTTTCGTTCGATTCTGACTTATATTGAATTCTGTATATTCATTTGAAATTAGAAATCGAATTTTCGAACTACCGCGCCATTTTCAATTCTATTTATAATTATATATAAATATTTATATTCTAACGACGACGTATATAAATATATACGTCGAATTATATTCAAAATAAATTTATTGTCGATATTATTTAAAATAATTCATTTTAAATAATCAAAATTCGCTAAAATTGCAAAAATAAAATTTTTAAACTGGCCCAGATTTTACGGGTTGTTACAATCTCCCCCACTTAAAACTTTTCGTCCCCGAAAAGGAACAAAGTCGAAAGTGGTTTGATTAATCAACTCTACGCTCGATCTAACTTCCATTCTCCAACTTTTCAGTTTCTGAGAATTTTCAAAATTTCAAAAATTTGGCTAACACTCTAAATTTTCGAAAAATTTCGCCATAACCTCCCCTGCACCGGGAGCATCGGGGAATTTTAAATAGCTTCCCCGGTCCTTCAGATCTCAAAAAGAAAAAGAAAAAGAAAAAGCCAAGCGGCTAGCCAATAGGCTCACAAAATCATCATCACCCAAACAAAACAGGAAATTATGTAGTAAACATGTACCTATTTGTCGGGCAAACAAATTTTATTCTCTGGCTCTAGCCTCCTTGCTATGACCTGTTCAATATATATATGTATATGCAAGCAAATGCGACCAAATTTCAATACAAGTCAATATTTGATTCAGTTAGGCATAATGGTTCAAAATTATCAAACAAACTAAACAAACAACACAAACATCAATCAATTAGTGAATTAGAGTTTCAAATTCATAATTTGATACATATACAAAAATCATGTTTTTAATGCCAATTCACAACAATAGGCCCTATCTAATTTTGGTTCTCACACCAGTCTAATGGAAATATATAGAAAATCACACCTTCGAAACACGAAGCTAATTACTAATGATGACGCGTCAACCATCAGAATCAGGTCCGTGCGACTAGGGTGTAATTCTATATCTATCCAATATATTAAAATTTCAAATACACGTGGATCAGACGTATACTTAAAATCTATATATACTGGATTGTCCACATCAATATAAATAAATAACCAAATACGAATAATTGATTTAAATTTTCAAAACAAAAATTTGTTTTCATTTGAAAAATATACTCTTCACACTCGTTCTAGGATATTACTGATCCCATCTCTAACGAGTCATTCTCGTTGGATATTACTAATCCAATATCTGATAAATTCTTTCGTATGGTTCTAATGTGCCTTGTTCTCTAAGCTTTGTAAACCAAAGCTCTGATACCAACTGTGAAGACCCGCAACTTCCCCGTAAAGGAAAGCGTCGGATAGTTCGAGAACAAACCACAGCAGAACGCATACAGAAGAACATTTCATTGTATATTACAACAATGCATCAGATTACAAGAATATACAGAGTATAAATGAATATTACACAGAAATATCAGAGATTTAAATTACATTTAAATACATAGCAGCGGAAAATAATACAATAAACAACTAGAAGAGATATACGGATACAAAGCTTTCCGGATATCGTTCCAGCTGTAAACCAGGATCCTGTGAATATAAATCTGCAAAACCAAAACTACTAGCTGCCCATGTCAAAATAGGGGCACCCAGAGTTTAGGTTAAAACAATAAACTCCAGGTCAGTCATGGGACTGGTGTGAGAACTAAAACAGTTATTATTCTTTATTTTAAAAGTTAGGTAAATCAAGGGACCACGCCGTATAACACGGAACGGGTTTCCTCCCAAGAATACCAGTGCATAAAACAAACAGCGCCATGCTAAATAAAGAAAAATGAAGCTGTTATAAGACCCAGGTCCTATCACACAATGCAACGCAAGCCGGGGGATAGGGTTTTCCCTTATAACAGCCAAAGAATGCTTGATACGTTTAAAACAAATCATTTGATACTATAATAAGTGCATAGTGTATAAAACAACTTCAAATCATAAGTATCAATCATAGGCGGCATGAATGCCCCATACCACTATGTCGCCATATATAGGTTTACAAATAAAACCGCAAATGTCACGTATTTGGAAATTGGATTTCCATCTATGAACCGAGGCAAAAGATAGTCCTCAACCGATTCGAGACTGCCTAGCCCGAGTCTCAGGATCAGAACGCATCGACCCTTGGATCGTCAGGGCCGGTCCACACGGAGTGGATTAAAAATGCCTGAGCACTACGTTTCGCCGCCCTTTGGGGCGTAAGCGAGCCAACGAATGACTCCATCGGACCCGGATCGTCCGATCTAACCGAGGCGCCTCGCAACAGCAACAACCACATAAGTCAATCTCGTCAGGGCGTGTAAAACCACTGACGCCACTTCTAGCTAGGAGGAAACGCAGGCCCTCCCTGAGGTCCGTCTCCCGTTTTTGGTTCATACCTGGTGTGAAACACGCGAGGTAAACGTTACACAAAGCTACGCCACAAAGGCCGTGCTTTGATCATCAACCACAAGACTTTGCTTTTCAACAGAAGCCTTGATCATTTGCATCTTAGCATGCCACACAGGCAAACCATCCTATGCAACCGGTATCAGTCACACAGAATGAAATCCGATGTCAGACACACAGTCCATCTACAAGTCCGTTCTGGGTCTGAACGAAACCGGAGGCACCTAGTACCCCGCATATCCATCGATCTCCAAGCACGTCTGGACGATCACTAACTGTTTCCATCTTCTTGGGTGTACAGCCCAATCAAGATCATCAGTTATCACCCAAACGACGTGAAGACTTCCGGTCTTCGACCATCGTCTTCATCTTCGACTTATCGTCGTATCAGTTATTCAGAATGGGATAAACCCGGTCTTCCCGAATAACTCGCGTATATTTTATAAAAGTGTTACACAAACACAACATACGCCTCATTCCAATTCATTAGTCACTAACCGTAAATTAATCAAGAGAATAATTCCCCAAATATTAACCCCGAAGGCCGAAACCAACATCAGATCAATATCCAGAAAACCATTCTGCTTGGCTAACCGACAGTTAGTTTCTAAATTTCACATTCATAGGGAAAGATTCCCATTAATTTTATAAAAGATAAATTCCTTGAATTTATTCTTTAATCCATTTTTGAATATCAATTCAAACTAGTCGGGATTAGCGAACCTTACCGAAGTAATCATTTGTTTTAATTTCCCAATCCCAACCTATTCATCCCATGAAGTAAAACTGGTAATACTTCATATCTAACACCACAGTGTTATCGGTAAATTCAATTACCATTTCACGTTCAAATCTAATTAAAGATTTAACTATCGCCTGGAGCAAAACTGGTGATACTCCACTTTCGATCATTTCAATCTAATTAAAGATTCATTAAAACTCCACTTAGTTTTAATCTTCGACTGGGTTAAAGAATCAGTGTCATTTAAAACACGGTTCACGATAAACCCAAAATCACATTCATTAATTATCGGGTTAAAGAACGAGTGTTATTTAAAACACTGCTCACGATAAACCCAAAAATCAATATCAATTCAATTCCAATTAAATATTATTTAATTGGTACACTTCATTAAATCTAAATAAAAAGATTTAATCTTTTCTCAACTGGGTTCAAGAATAGTGTTAGTGAAGACACCATTCACGACAAACCCAAATCACATTCGATATTCAATACAAGGCTCTGAATAGAAAATATATCGGCTTATATTCAATATCGAATTCTACGACTAACAAATGTCGTATTGGAAATAACGATATCAATATATATCTTTCAAATTTCCATAACAACACCTGTATAATCACGAATTCCAACATCGAAATATTCCGAAGACAATTTCGATTCAAATCCACTCCAATGCAATCATTGGAAATTTTGGTTATTTTTAAAACCCTTTTCGAATTCAATTTATTTATTTAAAAATAAATAGAATTATAATTCTAGTTCAAAACTAGTTCATTTCGATAAAAATCCATTTTTATCTTTTCAAATATGGAGTTTTTCATCCCAATTCTTTCTAAATCATTTCTTATGATTTTACACAAATTATTGCTATTTTTAATAATTTTATCAAGGCCCATACAGTCGATTTCCATTAACGGCCATCGAACTGCACTTACAGCGACCTTTTTCGAATTTGATTTGGACGTATCTCCAAATCCAACCGTTAGATTTCAAATTTCTAACATTCATTAGAAAGCTCTTTTCGATACGAACCCAACGGTTCCGGTTTTAGGAGAATCCGACGGTCGGATCTCCCGTAATGTCCGTTCGAAATAAATGGTCGAAATTCGCGAACTGCCGCGACGCGGCGCGTTCTATTCAGGCCATTATATTATATATAATATATATAATATATATTTCGTCGATTTCTATTTAAAACGAATTATATAAATAGTTTTGAATTCGTTTCAAAAACATTTTCAACTTCCATTTCAATTCAAATCAAAATTGAATTCTTCTTTATAAATTCGTTTCAAAATCCATTTCCATTCAATTCAAATTTCAATTCAATTTGAATTTATTTCACTTCGCTTTCAATTCAATTCGAATTCGTTTTCAATTCAATTCATTTCGAAATCGTTTTCAATTCAATTCATTTCGAAATCGTTTTCAGTTCAATTCATTTCGAAATCGTTTTCAATTCAATTCATTTCGAAATCGTTTTCAATTCAATTCATTTCGAAATCGTTTTCAATTCAATTCATTTCGAAATCGTTTTCAATTCAATTCATTTCGAAATCGTTTTCAATTCAATTCATTTCGAAATCGTTTTCAATTCAATTCATTTCGAAATCGTTTTCAATTCAATTCATTTCGAAATCGTTTTCAATTCAATTCATTTCGAAATCGTTTTCAATTCAATTCATTTCGAAATCGTTTTCAATTCAATTCATTTCGAAATCGTTTTCAATTCAATTCATTTCGAAATTGTTTTCAATTCAATTCATTTCGAAATCGTTTTCAATTCAATTCATTTCGAAATCGTTTTCAATTCAATTCATTTCGAAATGAATAAAATCGATATAAATATCGTTTACGTCAAAATGGCGTCAATCTAATCAACACGGCTTCATATATTCCTTTATTTTCAAATATTCTATTTCAAATATTTCTTTTTCAAAATAGTTGTTATTATCAAAATATTTCGTTCAACACATGACCAATCTCAATGAATGAGTACTGTCAACTCATGAACTTTTATTTTATAATATTCTTTATTTTTCAAATTGGAATGAGGCCCAATCAATTACCATATAAAGTTAATTATATGGATTTTCATACAACACATGTATATAATAGCATTGAAAAATAATCAACCATCAACCAAAGTGCACTACACTGTATAAGCATCAAATATAGATATTCAACGCTTATAACAGCATGTCAATCAATCGATCGACATATTTAATCAATCAGGATGAGTAAACTTCAAATTTCATCCCAACACCCGTGTGGGGTTTCAAACAATCAAACACAGATTTTATTTGTGCAGTTGGGCGATGTGTAAAATTTATCGACCCAATCAATATCAGTCAAATCAGTGTACATAAACAAACCGTCTGGTTTGTAAATGAATATTTTATTTATTCACATTCACTAGATTCATATTCACGTTAAAAATTATATTTTTAACGATAAAACATTTTATTCCAACATATGAATTTCTATTCAGTTCATTCTTTAAATAAAATGATATTTTTATTTTTCTAACATATTTTAGAAAATTTCGGCGGCATAACGGCACGATACTAGAAACGGGACAAGGCCTAGCCTAATCCCCGGTCTAGTGAAGGCCCACGCCATTCACACATCAATCTAATTCACTCTCGTTATGCAAACCACAAAATTTGGAGTAAGGGTCTAACCTAGCCTTACTCCTTCGCCTTATAACGGCGCACGTCTAATCCTAACCAATTTATCGATTCGATTTTTCACACCACAAACCACATTCAAACCAATATCACAATCAATAACCAAACAGCCAAACAAACAAGTCCATGGTCTGTGGACGATTGTGTCGGGTGCTACTAAGCACCGTCTGCATCCTAGTATATATATATATAACTAGAAATAAAATTGAAAGGTGAGAAGTTCTCACATTATAGCTATCCAGCTCCACGGCTCTTCATTGATAGAAATCTTCACCAATCTCGCCTTTTATCGCTTTCGTCGCCCGTATTCTCTACATATGTAAAAATCGAATTTTTACTATGTTATTCAATATATAAAAATCGAATTTTTATTTCAAAGTTCAATATATAAAAATCGAATTTTTAGTTCAAAGTTCAATATATAAAAATCGAATTTTTAGTTCAAAGTTCAATATATAAAAATCGAATTTTTAGTTCAAAGTTCAATATATAAAAATCGAATTTTTAACTCGAAGTTCAATATATAAAAATCCTATTTTTCTATCGAAGTTCAATATATAAAAATCTCGCCTTTTTAAATTCAAAGATTTCACCTTTTCAAATTTCATCACTTGATTTCAATGTATATAAAATAAAAATCAGATTTTTATTTCGCCACATATACAAAGGTGATATTTTTAACTTCTCTATCCTATAAAGATTATATTTTTAATACTTTAAAAATATAAAAATCATATTTTTAATATTCCTATATAGTAAAGATTATATTTTTATTTCGATTTAAACAATACAAAAATTATATTTTCAAAGCAAATTCATTTTTTAAACCATAAAGTAAAATCAGTTTTTATTCATAAAAAAAAACAGTTTTAACAAAATATAAAAATCAGTTTTTGCAATATACATAAATCAGTTTTTACAATATAAAAAAAACAGTTTTAACAAAATATAAAAATCAGTTTTTGCAATTCTTATAAAATCAGTTTTACATTTCTAATAAAATCAGTTTTTAAAACTTTATAAAAAATCAGTTTTTATTATCGTTTAAAAATCGGTTTTCTGTTTTAAATAAAAATAAAAATAAAGTAAATAAATAAATTAAAAACTTACATCGACTGTTGAAGGGGGGGGGGGGGGTTACGGCGGCTTCCTCAAGCCAGGGGGGTCGGAATCGAAGCCGCGGAGGTGGTTCAGAGGAGGGGGGGGTGGCGGCGTCTGAGCCTAGGTGGCCGCAGTCAGTTGGTCTGGCCCTCGGGCGTATTGATTTTGGAGGAGGCGTTGGGCTCGAAGTGGCGCCTGGGAGTGTTCGAGGGGCAAGAGGAGATAGGGGAGATGGAGGGGATTGCCGGCGCTGGTGGGGCCTGGCCAAGGCGCGGCGGTGGTGGCCGATCAAGATCGACGGTGGGGGGGGAAATCGATTCGCCTGGGTTGGTTTTTTTCTTTCTTCTTTTTTTTTTCCTTTGATTCTGAAAAAGAAAGTGAACGGGGGGGGGGGGGTATATGAAAAGATTTTATATTTTTAATTTATTTTTAATTTATTTTATCCCATGAGTTGACTTTTTATTCGACTTCGAAACGAGGCCCACCGACTGTCGTCCATAGCGTTTCACCCCCATTCCGAACACAATGGGATATGCATCGTAAGCTGATTCGGCTGTTACAATCAGTTTTCGTTATATTTACATTTAAATCACTATATTGAATTTTAAACGTACATTTCAAATTACCGGGGTCGCATACTAACTCTAAAAATTCTCGAAAAATATTTTCTAGCTTCGTATTGACGATACGGTCCTAATAAAACTAGTTTCGTCGAATTCTGAGATCGTTAGAAAAATGGCCAATTTCCAGTCGATTAAAATCAACGGAAATGGTCAAAACACGTTTTCCTTTGCCACGCTCACATATTGATTCGAAAAATTATGAAATTTGAAACCTAGCAATAACTTTACATCACGGACCCAACAAAACTGGTTTCGTCGAAATCCGAGGTCGTTTGCAAAATTGCTATTTTTAAGGGCCTTATATATATAAAAATATATATAAATTCCACAGCGACTATTTCTAATTTTAAACTGGACATATCTTATCATTTCTAAGATGAAATCTTAGTTTGTTAACTTCGTTACAAAGATATAGTTATACAGATTCAAATATTTCTTGTTTCGTTCGATTCTGACTTATATTGAATTCTGTATATTCATTTGAAATTAGAAATCGAATTTTCGAACTACCGCGCCATTTTCAATTCTATTTATAATTATATATAAATATTTATATTCTAACGACGACGTATATAAATATATACGTCGAATTATATTCAAAATAAATTTATTGTCGATATTATTTAAAATAATTCATTTTAAATAATCAAAATTCGCTAAAATTGCAAAAATAAAATTTTTAAACTGGCCCAGATTTTACGGGTTGTTACACCAATCGTGAAAATAAAGAATATTTTGATAATAGAAATATTTGAAATAGAAATATTTGAAATAGAATATTTGAAAATAGAAATTTATGAAGCCGTGTTGATTAAAGTGACGCCATTTTGACGTGAACGATATTTATATCGATTTCGAAATGAATTGAATTGAAAACGATTTCGAAATGAATTGAATTGAAAACGATTTCGAAATGAATTGAATTGAAAACGATTTCGAAATGAATTGAATTGAAAACGATTTCGAAATGAATTGAATTGAAAACGATTTCGAAATGAATTGAATTTAAAACGATTTCGAAATGAATTGAATTGAAAACGATTTCGAAATGAATTGAATTGAAAACGATTTCGAAATGAATTGAATTGAAAGCGAATTGAAAACGAATTCAAATTGAATTGAAATTTGAATTGAATAAGAATGAATTTTAAAACGAATTTATAAAGAAGAATTCAATTTTGCTTTGAATTGAAATGGAAGTTGAAATAGGTTTGAAACGATTTTAAAACTATTTATATAATTCGTTTTGAATAGAAAATCGACGAAATATATTATATATATTATATATATAATATAATGGCCTGAATAGAACGCGCCGCGCCGCGGCAGTTCGTGAATTTCGACCATTTATTTCAAACGGACAATACGGGAGATCCGACCGTCGGATTCTCCTAAAACCGGAACCGTTGGGTTCGTATCGAAAAGAGCTTTCTAACGAATATTAGAAATTCAAAATCTAACGGTTGGATTTGGAGATGCGTCCAAATCAAATTCGAAAAAGGTCGCTGTAATTGCAGTTCGATGGCCGTTGTTGGAAATCGACTGTACGGGCCTTGATAAAATTATTAAAAAATGTAACGACCCGTGTTTTTGACCATTAAATATTTAATTTAATTTATTTATATTGTATTGGGAATATTAATGGAATTTAATATTTAATTCGATAATAAAACGAAGTTGAACGTTAATTTTATTTATATAATATAAAACGAGCTCAAAATGGCGTGCAGTTCGTAATATTTGGTTTTGAACTTCAACTGAGAATACAGGATTCGATATAAGTCGGATTTCTGTGAAACAAGACACGTTGGGACCGTATTGCCGATAATTTTCATATGAAAGAGAAAAATCTAGATTTCGTGTTATAGATTGCGAGTTATGGCTAAATCAAATTTTGAAATAGTCGCTATGGAAAATCGTTATTTAAAATATACACGTTAAAATAGCCGTTTTGCAAACGGACTCAGATTTCGACGAAATCAGTTTCATTAGAACCGTATCGCTAAATTTTTGTACGGTGGTGAATGGCGTGGAAAACCCATGTCATATGTAACCACGGTAGCTATAAACGCCTGTTCAAATTCTATAGCGCACATTCAAATAAATAAAGGGACATTTGAGTGTAACTTGAGCAGATGATCGAATTTGGCCACGAAACCAGTTCCGTTGAGTTCGTATCGTCGATTAGAGTCAGGATATGTATATAGTTTGTTATTTTTAGAGATCGAGGAATTTGGCGTTAAAAAGGGTAGGACGGTTCGGGGTAAAAACAGCCTATCGGGCAAACAGTCTCAGAATGCGACGAAATTAGTGCCGTTGGGTTCGTATCGAAAAGTTATTGTCAATGTTCGCAGTTTCAAGTTGGTTTGATTTATCGGGTGACCGTGGAAAAATTAAACGCGTGTTCATTTCTGGTTTTATAAAGGAATGTTTTTCAAACGAAGTCGGATTTCGACGAAACTTGTCCCATTGGATCCGGAATATCTTTTTACATTAAGACTAGCTTTTTTTATCAGAAGACAGAAATCATTTGTGCTAGTTTTTATCAATTATTTCACCGTTAAGTTTCGTAAATAGTATTTATATATATATATATATATATATATATATATAACCTACCCTATAGGTGTCTTCCTATGCCTTTCCTTTTCACGACAAGGAGACGCACAGCTAATCGCACATGCTAGGTTCTACAGGAGCTAACTCTACTTCTATCCTACCAAGATTTGTACATCCCGTAATTTCACCATCACAATTTAGTCTCAGACAAGACTGAAGCGAAAACACAATGCCAACCTCAGAAAGGACCGAAATGAAAACACGTAAATGGCACATGCATTTCTGCCACCGACCTGCTATTCTTTTCCCTTGCACATGCTTCCCATCACACAGACATCACCAAGGCCGACATATGCATGTTAGAAACCACCCTATTCGTTCAGCTACGTTCCTATCTACATGTACGTTTGATTAAACGTTGCTCTTATCCCTCTCTTTCTCTGCTATAAATACACGGACCTTATTCACGTTCCTCTCAGGCATTTCAAAACAGAACAAAAGAACAAAATATATAAAAGGCTGAACGTGGAAAGGGGAAGAGCTGGAGAGGATGTTGGTAAGTTTCTGTATGGTTCGGTGCTAAAAACGTTACGCTAATTCTACTGTAGCTCGTCGAGTGAGCTGTGCTCGCATATATGCATGGGAGGGAGGCAGCGTTAGGTACCGAGTGGTCTGGGGGGGAGTCTTCATGAGCAACAGGAGAGGAGAGATGAAGAAGCAGTGGTTTTAACATGGAGACATGCGGATAAGGAAGCAAGGGAGAGTTGATTTGATTTGATGAAGTAAAACGTGAACAAGTGGGCTATTATGATGTGTGTGTGTAATGAGGAGGCGCTGAGTGTTTTGGAGACTAGAGAAAGAAATGGGCTTGGCTGTTGCATGAGAGAAGGTGGCCACGGTGATGCCGCGGTTGCGTGGTGGTGTGAGGTCAGAGGGGGTCATCACCGGTTGTCTGGTGGTCGGAGAACAATGGCATGGTGAGACTGGGATGGAAGCAATACAGGAGAAACATACGTGAATGAATCAAACGAAATAAACTATGCTGGGATCATGGTAACGAGCGAAACATTTTGGAGCTACTCTGGACAGAGTTGGGCGCAACTGCGAGTTATTATATCGAATTATTTCAACGTCGAATGGAACCAAGGTGAGTTAAACTCACTCAGTTACCCTTTTTATATTTTATATAAATTGGGTATTTTTATTTTGTGTGCTCTGCTTGCCAATAATTGACTGTTTGCTAGTTATACATTTGTTTGTTGATTTAACCGATGAAATTAAACTGTGTTTAATTTCAGTGAAATACCAAATCGTTATTTTTAACGATTGGTTCCAATAAAGGTAACTCACCTTGGTTGGTCATGTTTATTTATAAACATGTTTAAATGGTTGAATTGTTTGAATTGCTTATGGTTGATGTTAAATGGTCGTTATTTAATTTATCAGTTAAACAAAACTGAACCGTCTGATTTGAGAAAAACCATTTGAATACAGGGAAGAACAGGTTGGAGGGATCCAACCGGATTCCTCAAATATATTATTTATTTTCATATTCTCATATATGAACTGCCATGTTTGTATTGTTTGATTTGATTGTTGATTTTTGACTGAACATTCAACTTGGGTTGTGTTTAAACCAATGGGTAATATTGGTTGGGTATTTGGCAGTGTATGGCCTATAAAATCAATCGTGTTATAAATATTGATTCACCGTCAGGTGAATCGATAAAGATGAGGTTATAAAATTTACTTTATAACTGGAGTTGGATTTTGAATATATTATTTTGAATAAAAGTTATAATAGGGAATTAGATAAATATTTTATTTATTTAAGACTTTGATTGTTATTAAATTATTTTATAAAGTAAATGCTGACATTAATCAGGTTTACGAGTATGAGAACAAGTAATGAATCGAAGGATTAAATTGTTTTGTAAAGAAACAATTAATGGGATTATTTAAATTAAATATATTTTTATTAATTTAAAGTGAGGATTAATTGGAATCGATTAACGAGATAATCGAGTTTTGGGTTAATTAAATCGACCGTTTGAATTGGGATTTGATTATCAAAACTGATGGTTTTGATTTGAATAGTTTAATAAATATTGTTTAAATTTAAATAAGGTTCTAAAAGGGGATTTACCATTTAATTTTGTCATTAAAGAAATTAACTACTCATGTAGTTAATGATTGAAATAAATTATTTTAATTAATAATAATTTAGACAATTACTTTTCAAAAATAATTGAAGTGAAATGAAATCAAAGGAAGATTTAAATGGGAAATTGAATATAGTTATTCGAGATAGAATTAGCCAAACATAATTATTCGGCTAAGTTGCCATTTCGTACGACTGCTAGCGTAATTCGCAGGGCTGCAGATAGCCTACGGAGGTCGGATGTTTCCCGAGGGAATCAGGCGTAACCATTGTGATCGCTGCGATCTAGAGTCAAGCGAATGGAGTTAAGTCGAATATTAGTTAATCGATTAGAGTTAAATCAAAAATTAGAGTTATTCAAATATCATATTTTTGAATATTAAAAGAGTTAGAAGTTTTAATTTAACTCAGTTTTGTTAGGGGCCAAGTGGTGCGGAATACTGAACCAATGAACTCATTGGAGTGTCATGTTTGAAACACTGTTTATTTTGATAGTTAAATCACCGACTATCAAATCTGTCCAATGCGATTGTTGGTACGGAAAGTCCGGGATCGAATTTATATTCGAAAACCATTCCGTCCAATAAATACGTGAAGATATCAGAAGATGATCGAGATGGAGCATTGAAGACCGTGGATTTTCATAAATGGAAGAACCACTGATGTTCTCTGCCTGGCAAGCAGAGATAAACTGTGATTCTGTCGTGGTTGGAATCTATGGGTTGCAAGGACTTCTCGCTACTGATCCATGGGGTGATTCCTATATTGGATGCAGTAGGAGAGTGCTTTCGGTTCATCCTGTTCCTGGATGACGTGTATGGACGAATGTCTGACAGAGTATTTCCAAAGGATCACGTACGTTGATTTCTTCAAACGTACGATAGTTGTTGGCGGGGAATCGCCGTTCTCTTAGCTTACCGCTAGAGTATTTTTGGGCTCGTCAATTAGTGATATCTGACGGATCTGGCGATGTGGCATTCAAAGTGAATGGTGATCCGATGTTCAAGAATAAACTCTGACCTCAAGCCTCATCAACCGGGAAATGACAAAAATCGGGCAGGCAGCATGGCTATGTGGGTCGCTCCCATTAGGGTGTATAATCACCTATCTAGAGGAAGTCCTATTTGTTTTCTTAAATCTATGTTTCGATGCTGTCCCTTGTCGGGAGACGGTTGCTGATCCCAACCGTCGGTGGTATACATTCGATACACTCAAGCGAAATGAGTGGTCGGTCATGTGAGGGCCGGGTTGCAAGAAGTTCTTGTTGAACCCAGTGTATTCGTCTCTAGAGATACACTATCGGAAGGTGGACCCATAGCTTGTCAAGTTGGAATCCAATCTCCAATAAGCGCCTGCGGTTTTGATTGTATACTATATATGTGGAGCGTGAGATGCAAGCATTCCACTAAATTGATATTTACTTGTATTTAGACATAATTATAATATCAGAACAAGATATTGGTTTCAAAACTGTTTTGGGTTATCGTAAGGTAAAAACCGTCTGTGTTTATGTGTGGATTTGGTCTTACGATTATCCTTTTCTTTTGAAAAGGTTTCGAACTTTAAAATCATGATTGGATGATTTACCTTTATACTGTGCGAGTTTATCTCACTCTGGTTCACCAGACTGACCCGGTAATTTGTAAATGCTCGGGTTAGCCCGGAGTGTACAGGTTCAGTTTATCGACTGCTGTGAAGAGATGAGCTGGAAGAGTCCAGACGTATGATATTACTATTCCGCTGTGTGTTATATGAGGACAGATTAGTATCACTGTCCAGATGTGTACTCTGATAATGAAAGTATTTTAAAAGCTTTCAATAAAGATTATTTCTGTATTATATTTTATTCCGCTGCGATGTGAGACTCTGTGTGGTGTTTCTTCTTCTTCTTCTATTCAATATTTCTACCTTATCTATTCTCACCCTCTAACTTCTTTCTATTAATGATCTGGAATGTTCGATGTCTGAATGGTCAACATGGTAGTTTGATGTTGATTTTCGGAGTCGAAAATCCCAGTTCGTCACAGTGGTATCAGAGCTATAGGTTAAGTGATTACCTTGGCTCTGTGGCGTGATTCAGTAGAGATGGGGTTAGTAATACCCTAGATTGAGTTTGAGTGTATATATACGAGTGAACGTATTTGTAGATTTTATAAAAATTATTTTATATTGTGGAGATTTATTGGGCTGCGTTGTTTATGAGTTCTGGTCGATCAGTTTGATCCACTGTATCGATAGGGGTTTCTAAACACTCAAATACGATAAACCGACACAGTATGTTTTGAAAGAGGGTAAATGAAATAATTTTACCCAAATTATATTTTAATATAAAAGAATGATATATATTTGAAGTGTTATAGTATATTGTATGTGTTGGTTGATTATAATTGGAATGGTTATATAAATAACCAATTAGAATTCGTATAATATAAAATCAGATTTATTAAATCTGAAATTAAAACTAGAATTGGAATTAAAATTTCTAAAAGTGGGAAAGGAATTTGCAAATGAACTTGGATTGAATATATGAAAATCCTGGGAGATTTTACAAGCATCGTGAATTTTATTTTGAAATAGATTTCAAAATGAAAAGGTTTGAGTATGATTTTGAAAAATTATATAGTATTGAACTCACTTCGATGGCTGGGAAATAACTCTGAGGATGCCGGCCACATCATCAGTGTTCATTTCCGAGTTCTAAGTGACGGATTACTACCAAAATTTTGTTTTGAATTGCTTTGAAGAACAAGTTGTTTGAATCCTGAAAGGGAATATTTGATTTTTGAAAGAGCTGAACTGTTTGAAAACTCCCCAGGAAATTGTTTGAACAAAAAGGAAATTAAATAGAAATTGGGAAAGCAAATATGAATTGAATTGAAATCAATTAACTGGAAATTGAATCGAGATATAATATATCGAGTAGAATCAGATTTTGAATTGTGAAACAGGAATCTGAAATGGTGTTTGACTGTTAAGTTAAGAGTTGGAATTGATAATGGATGGAGATTGAGTTAAGGATGGGATTTGGCTTGGATGCGTGAAGGATATGGTTCTGAGAATAAAATTGGAATTTTGGTTGGAGAATGCATTTGTATATGCTGAAAGGGCAGCAGATGGAAAGAATATAATGATATGCCCGACAAAAAGGTACACGTTTATTTTTATATGGGTTTGGTGATTTATGAGCCTATTTGGCAAGCCGCTTGGCTGTTTCATTTTCTTTTGAATTGGAGAAGGCCCAGAGAGGCGATTTGGAGTTGTACCGATTGAGCCGTACAGAGGAGGTGCTGGCAAAAATTTTCGGAAATTTAAGGTGTTAGAAAATTTTCAATATTTTTGAAATATTTATTTACGATATTGAATCGATTTTCGATTTATAATAAAATTAAATTTGGAAATAAATGGGTTTATAACGTTCTTTCTTACCTTAGCAATTTCGAGGACGAAATTATTTTAAGGGGGGAAGAATGTAACGACCCGTGTTTTTGACCATTAAATATTTAATTTAATTTATTTATATTGTATTGGGAATATTAATGGAATTTAATATTTAATTCGATAATAAAACGAAGTTGAACATTAATTTTATTTATATAATATAAAACGAGCTCAAAATGGCGTGCAGTTCGTAATATTTGGTTTTGAACTTCAACTGAGAATACAGGATTCGATATAAGTCGGATTTCTGTGAAACAAGACACGTTGGGACCGTATTGCCGATAATTTTCATATGAAAGAGAAAAATCTAGATTTCGTGTTATAGATTGCGAGTTATGGCTAAATCAAATTTTGAAATAGTCGCTATGGAAAATCGTTATTTAAAATATACACGTTAAAATAGCCGTTTTGCAAACGGACTCAGATTTCGACGAAATCAGTTTCATTAGAATCGTATCGCTAAATTTTTGTACGGTGGTGAATGGCGTGGAAAACCGATGTCGTATGTAACCACGGTAGCTATAAACGCCCGTTCAAATTCTATAGCGCACGTTCAAATAAATAAAGGGACATTTGAGTGTAACTTGAGCAGATGATCGAATTAGGCCACGAAACCAGTTCCGTTGAGTTCGTATCGTCGATTAGAGTCAGGATATGTATATAGTTTGTTATTTTTAGAGATCGAGGAATTTGGCGTTAAAAAGGGTAGGACGGTTCGGGGTAAAAACAGCCTATCGGGCAAACAGTCTCAGAATGCGACGAAATTAGTGCCGTTGGGTTCGTATCGAAAAGTTATTGTCAATGTTCGCAGTTTCAAGTTGGTTTGATTTATCGGGTGACCGTGGAAAAATTAAACGCGTGTTCATTTCTGGTTTTATAAAGGAATTTTTTTCAAACGAAGTCGGATTTCGACGAAACTTGTCCCATTGGATCCGGAATATCTTTTTACATTAAGACTAGCTTTTTTATCAGAAGACAGAAATCATTTATGCTAGTTTTTATCAATTATTTCACCGTTAAGTTTCGTAAATAGTATTTATATATATATATATATATATATATATATATATATAACCTACCCTATAGGTGTCTTCCTATGCCTTTCCTTTTCACGACAAGGAGACGCACAGCTAATCGCACATGCTAGGTTCTACAGGAGCTAACACTACTTCTATCCTACCAAGATTTGTACATCCCGTAATTTCACCATCACAATTTAGTCTCAGACAAGACTGAAGCGAAAACACAATGCCAACCTCAGAAAGGACCGAAATGAAAACACGTAAATGGCACATGCATTTCTGCCACCGACCTGCTATTCTTTTCCCTTGCACATGCTTCCCATCACGCAGACATCACCAAGGCCGACATATGCATGTTAGAAACCACCCTATTCATTCAGCTACGTTCCTATCTACATGTACGTTTGATTAAACGTTGCTCTTATCCCTCTCTTTCTCTGCTATAAATACACGGACCTTATTCACGTTCCTCTCAGGCATTTCAAAACAGAACAAAAGAACAAAATATATAAAAGGCTGAACGTGGAAAGGGGAAGAGCTGGAGAGGATGTTGGTAAGTTTCTGTATGGTTCGGTGCTAAAAACGTTACGCTAATTCTACTGTAGCTCGTCGAGTGAGCTATGCTCGCATATATGCATGGGAGGGAGGCAGCGTTAGGTACTGAGTGGTCTGGGGGGGAGTCTTCCTGAGCAACAGGAGAGGAGAGATGAAGAAACAGTGGTTTTAACATGGAGACATGCGGATAAGGAAGCAAGGGAGGGAGAGTTGATTTGATTTGATGAAGTAAAACGTGAACAAGTGGGCTATTATGATGTGTGTGTGTAATGAGGAGGCGCTGAGTGTTTTGGAGACTAGAGAAAGAAATGGGCTTGGCTGTTGCGAGAGAAGGTAGCCACGGTGATGCCGCGGTTGCGTGGTGGTGTGAGGTCAGAGGGGGTCATCACCGGTTGTCTGGTGGTCGGAGAACAATGGCATGGTGAGACTGGGATGGAAGCAATACAGGAGAAACATACGTGAATGAATCAAACGAAATAAACTATGCTGGGATCATGGTAACGAGCGAAACATTTTGGAGCTACTCTGGACAGAGTTGGGCGCAACTGCGAGTTATTATATCGAATTATTTCAACGTCGAATGGAACCAAGGTGAGTTAAACTCACTCAGTTACCCTTTTTATATTTTATATAAATTGGGTATTTTTATTTTGTGTGCTCTGCTTGCCAATAATTGACTGTTTGCTAGTTATACATTTGTTTGTTGATTTAACCGATGAAATTAAACTGTGTTTAATTTCAGTGAAATACCAAATCGTTATTTTTAACGATTGGTTCCAATAAAGGTAACTCACCTTGGTTGGTCATGTTTATTTATAAACATGTTTAAATGGTTGAATTGTTTGAATTGCTTATGGTTGATGTTAAATGGTCGTTATTTAATTTATCAGTTAAACAAAACTGAACCGTCTGATTTGAGAAAAACCATTTGAATACAGGGAAGAACAGGTTGGAGGGATCCAACCGGATTCCTCAAATATATTATTTATTTTCATATTCTCATATATGAACTGCCATGTTTGTATTGTTTGATTTGATTGTTGATTTTTGACTGAACATTCAACTTGGGTTGTGTTTAAACCAATGGGTAATATTGGTTGGGTATTTGGCAGTGTATGGCCTATAAAATCAATCGTGTTATAAATATTGATTCACCGTCAGGTGAATCGATAAAGATGAGGTTATAAAATTTACTTTATAACTGGAGTTGGATTTTGAATATATTATTTTGAATAAAAGTTATAATAGGGAATTAGATAAATATTTTATTTATTTAAGACTTTGATTGTTATTAAATTATTTTATAAAGTAAATGCTGACATTAATCAGGTTTACGAGTATGAGAACAAGTAATGAATCGAAGGATTAAATTGTTTTGTAAAGAAACAATTAATGGGATTATTTAAATTAAATATATTTTTAATTAATTTAAAGTGAGGATTAATTGGAATCGATTAACGAGATAATCGAGTTTTGGGTTAATTAAATCGACCGTTTGAATTGGGATTTGATTATCAAAACTGATGGTTTTGATTTGAATAGTTTAATAAATATTGTTTAAATTTAAATAAGGTTCTAAAAGGGGATTTACCATTTAATTTTGTCATTAAAGAAATTAACTACTCATGTAGTTAATGATTGAAATAAATTATTTTAATTAATAATAATTTAGACAATTACTTTTCAAAAATAATTGAAGTGAAATGAAATCAAAGGAAGATTTAAATGGGAAATTGAATATAGTTATTCGAGATAGAATTAGCCAAACATAATTATTCGGCTAAGTTGCCATTTCGTACGACTGCTAGCGTAATTCGCAGGGCTGCAGATAGCCTACGGAGGTCGGATGTTTCCTGAGGGAATCAGGCGTAACCATTGTGATCGCTGCGATCTAGAGTCAAGCGAATGGAGTTAAGTCGAATATTAGTTAATCGATTAGAGTTAAATCAAAAATTAGAGTTATTCAAATATCATATTTTCGAATATTAAAAGAGTTAGAAGTTTTAATTTAACTCAGTTTTGTTAGGGGCCAAGTGGTGCTGAATACTGAACCAATGAACTCATTGGAGTGTCATGTTTGAAACACTGTTTATTTTGATAGTTAAATCACTGACTATCAAATCTGTCCAATGCGATTGTTGGTACGGAAAGTCCGGGATCGAATTTATATTCGAAAACCATTCCGTCCAATAAATACGTGAAGATATCAGAAGATGATCGAGATGGAGCATTGAAGACCGTGGATTTTCATAAATGGAAGAACCACTGATGTTCTCTGCCTGGCAAGCAGAGATAAACTGTGATTCTGTCGTGGTTGGAATCTATGGGTTGCAAGGACTTCTCGCTACTGATCCATGGGGTGATTCCTATATTGGATGCAGTAGGAGAGTGCCTTCGGTTCATCCTGTTCCTGGATGACGTGTATGGACGAATGTCTGACAGAGTATTTCCAAAGGATCACGTACGTTGATTTCTTCAAACGTACGATAGTTGTTGGCGGGGAATCGCCGTTCTCTTAGCTTACTGCTAGAGTATTTTTGGGGTCGTCAATTAGTGATATCTGACGGATCTGACGATGTGGCATTCAAAGTGAATGGTGATCCGATGTTCAAGAATAAACTCTGACCTCAAGCCTGATCAACCGGGAAATGACAAAAATCGGGCAGGCAACATGGCTATGTGGGTCGCTCCCATTAGGGTGTATAATCACCTATCTAGAGGAAGTCCTATTTGTTTTCTTAAATCTATGTTTCGATGCTGTCCCTTGTTGGGAGATGGTTGCTGATCCCAACCGTCGGTGGTATACATTCGATACACTCAAGCGAAATGAGTGGTCGGTCATGTGAGGGCCGGGTTGCAAGAAGTTCTTGTTGAACCCAGTGTATTCGTCTCTAGAGATACACTATCGGAAGGTGGACCCATACCTTGTCAAGTTGGAATCCAATCTCCAATAAGCGCCTGCGGTTTTGATTGTATACTATATATGTGGAGCGTGAGATGCAAGCGTTCCACTAAATTGATATTTTCTTGTATTTAGACATAATTATAATATCAGAACAAGATATTGGTTTCAAAACTGTTTTGGGTTATCGTAAGGTAAAAACCGTCCGTGTTTATGTGTGGATTTGGTCTTACGATTATCCTTTTCTTTTGAAAAGGTTTCGAACTTTAAAATCATGATTGGATGATTTACCTATATACTGTGCGAGTTTATCTCACTCTGGTTCACCAGACTGACCCGGTAATTTGTAAATGCTCGGGTTAGCCCGGAGTGTACAGGTTCAGGTTATCGACTGCTGTGAAGAGATGAGCTGGAAGAGTCCAGACGTATGATATTACTATTCCGCTGTGTGTTATATGAGGACAGATTAGTATCACTGTCCAGATGTGTACTCTGATAATGTAAGTATTTTAAAAGCTTTCAATAAAGATTATTTCTGTATTATATTTTATTCCGCTGCGATGTGAGACTCTGTGTGGTGTTTCTTCTTCTTCTTCTATTCAATATTTCTACCTTATCTATTCTCACCCTCTAACTTCTTTCTATTAATGATCTGGAATGTTCGATGTCTGAATGGTCAACACGGTAGTTTGATGTTGATTTTCGGAGTCGAAAATCCCAGTTCGTTACAAAAATAGTAATAATTTGTGTAAAATCATAAGAAATGATTTGAGGAGAATTGGGATGAAAAACTCCATATTTGAAAAGATAAAAATAGATTTTTATCGGAATGAACTAGTTTTGAACTAGAATTATAATTCTATTTATTTTTAAATAAATAAATTGAATTTGAAAAGGGTTTTGAAAATAACCAAAATTTCCAATGATTGCATTGGAGTGGATTTGAATCGAAATTGTCTTCGGAATATTTCGATGTTGGAATTCGTGATTATACAGATGTTGTTATGGAAATTTGAAAGATATATATTTATATCGTTATTCCCAATACGACATTTGTTAGTCGTAGAATTTGATATTGAATATAAGCCGATATATTTTCTATTCAGAGCCTTGTATTGAATATCAAATGTGATTTGGGTTTGTCGTGAATGGTGTCTTCACTAACACTGTTCTTGAACCCAGTTGAGAAAAAAATTAAATCTTTTTATTTAGATTTAATGAAGTGTGCCAATTAAACGATATTTAATTGGAATTGAATTGGTATTGATTTTTGGGTTTATCGTGAACAGTGTTTTAAATAACACTTGTTCTTTAACCCGATAATTAATGGAATGTGATTTTTGGTTTATCGTGAACCGTGTTTTAAAGGACACTGATTCTTTAACCTAGTTAAAGATTAAAGCTAAGTGGAGTTTTAATGAATGTTTAATTAGATTGAAATGATCGAAAATGGAGTATCACCAGTTTTGCTCCAGGCGATGGTTAAATCTTTAATTAGATTTGAACGTGAAATGGTAATTGAATTTACCGATAACACTGTGGTGTTAGATATGAAGTATTACCAGTTTTACTTCATGGGATGAATAGGTTGGGATTGGGAAATAAAATAAATGATTACTTCGGTGTGGTTTGCTAATCCCGACTAGTTTGAATTGATATTCAAAGGAGATTAAAGAATAAATTTAAAGAATTTATCTTGGATAAAATTAATGGGAACTTTTCCCAAAGTATAGGAATATTTGAATAAAAGAATATTCTGAATTGGAATGAGGCGTATGTTGTGTTTGTGTAACACTTTTATAATATATACGCGAGTTATTCAGAAAGACCGGTTTATCCCATTCTGAATAACTGATTCGACGTGGTGTCGAAGATGAAGACGGTGGTCGAAGAACAGAAGTCTTCACGTCGTTTGGGTGATTACTGATGATCTTGATTGGGCTGTACACCCAAGAAGATGGAAACAGTTAGTGATCGTCCAGACGTACTTGGAGATCGATGGATATGCGGGGTACTAGGTGCCTTCGGTTTCGTTCAGACCCAAAACGGACTTGTAAATGGACTGTGTGTCTGACATCGGATTTTAGTCCATGTGATTGATCTCTATTAAATATATATCTGTTTGGCGGCGGAGAATTTATTCTCTTGCTTAACGCCCTTCTCTGAGACGTACGAGCTCAGGGGTTATATATTGATGGATATCAAACGCATGGAGTGAATTGCCTGTGTGGCATGCCTAAGTGGCAATTGATCGAGGCTTCTGTTGAAAAGCAAAGTCTTGTGGTGATGATCAAAGCACGACCTGTGTGGCATAGCTTTGTGTAACATTTACTTCGCGAGTTTCACACCCGGTATGAACCAAAAACGGGAGAGGACATCAGGGAGGACTTGCGTCTCTTTCTAGCTAGAAGTGGCGTCAGTGGTTTTACACGCCCTGACGAGTTTGACTTATGTGGTTGTTGCTGTTGCGAGGCGCCTCGGTTTGATCGGACTATCCGGGTCCGATGGAGTCATTTGTTGGCTCGTTTATGCCCCATAGGGCGGAGAGACGTATTGTTCAGGCATAATAATCCACATCGGTGGACCGGCCCTGACGATCTAAAGGGTTGATGCGTTCTGATCCTGTGGCTCGGGCTAGAGAGTCACGAATCGGTAGAGGACTATCTTTTGCCTCGGTTCATAGACGGAAATCCAATTTCCAAATACGTGACTTTGCAGTTTTATTTGTAAACTTATATATGGCGACATAGTGGCATGGGACGCTCATGCCGCCTATGATTGATACTTATGATTTGAAGTTGTTTTATACACTATACACTTATAATAGTATCAAACGATTTGTTTTAACCGTATCAAGCATTCTTTGGCTGTTATAAGGGAAAACCCTATCCTCGGCTGCGTTGCATTGTGTGATGGGACCTAGGTCTTATAACAGCTTCATTTTTTCTTTATTTAGCATTGCGCTGTTTGTTTTATGCACTGGTATTCTTGGGAGGAAACCCGTTCCGTGTTATACGGCGTGGTCCCTTGATTTACCTAACTTTAAAAATAAAGATTAATAACTGTTTTTAGTTCTCACACCAGTCCCATGACTGACCTGGAGTTTATTGTTTTAACCTAAACTCTGGGTGCCCTTATTTTGACACGGGCAGCTAGTAGTTTTGGTTTTGTAGATTTATATTCACAGGATCCTGGTTTACAGCTGGAACGATATCCGGAAAGCTTTGTATCCGTATATCTCTTCTAGTTGTGTATTGTATTATTTTTTTTCCGCTGCGATGTATTTAAATGTAATTTAAATCTCTGATATTTCTGTGTAATATTCTTTTATACTCTGTATATCCTTGTGATCTGATGCATTGTTGTAATATACAGTGAAATGTTCTTTTATATGCGTTCTGATTTGTCGTGTTCTCAAACGATAGGGCGGTTTCGAACGGTCTGGGTCGGTTTAGCGACTGGTTCGGACCGAGCGAAATTCCATGCCGTCACACCTCGAAATTGCTAAGGTAGAAAAATGAACTTTATAACTAGGTTAAAATTATTTGGTTACTCTGATTTCACTAAAACAATCTATTATAATTAATTTATTTCTATAAACGAAAATTTTCAAAAATTCTGAAAATTTTCTAACATTCGAAATTTCTGAAAAATTTCGCCTGCATCTTCTTTGTACTGGTCAATAGCTCAAACTCCAACTCGCCTCCCTAGGCCTTCTTCAACCCAAAAGAAAATCAAACAGCCAAGTGGCTTGCCAAACAGGCTCATAAATCTCATCCAACTCATATGAATATGTACGTGTACCTTTTTGTCAGCATTCAATTCTGCTATCAATTTAGCATATACCACTATCATCCCAATCAAACTCCCAATCACTTTTATCTTCAACACGACCATCCGCTTATAACCAAGCCAAATTTCAATCAAACTGCAATTCCAATCTCAATTCAAATTTCTTGCTCGACCATCCATTTCTATCCCAGATTATCTCTAATCTAGCCCAATTCTACTTGATACCATTCTATTTCAATTCAACTCAATTTCCACTGAACTGCCTTCAATTCAATTTCAAATTTGCTTTCATAAATTTCTATTTAAATTGTGTTTATTTCAATAATCTGTACCTGAGAGTTTCAAATAGCTTTGTCTTTTCCAAAAATCAAATATCCCTTTGGAATATCAAAACAACTCGATTTCTCAAAACAATTCAAAAACAAAATCTTTGGTAGTAATCCGTCACTTACAAACTCGAAAATGAGCACCGATGATGTCCGGATCAACATCGGAATTTATTTTCCAGCTATCGAAGTGAGTTCAATACTATAGCACTTTCAAAACCCATTTTTAAACATTTTCATTTTGAAATTCATTTCAAAATATCCCTTTTCAATGCTTGTAACAAATTTAAAATCTCCCAGGATTTTAAAATTCACATATATTCAATTTAATTCCATTTACAACGCTTATTCAAATTTTAGCAATTTTAATTCCAATTCTGAACTTAAATTCAGATTTAATTCATCTGATTTCATATATTTCACTTATATGAATTTTGATTTGTTATTTACACAACCATTTCACATTTTATAATCTTATTCGATTATAATCACAACCAACGCATTCAATATACTATAATAATTTCAAATATCTATAATTTGCTTATATCAAAATATAATTTGGGTAAAATTATTTCACTTACCCTTTTTCAAAACATACTATGCCGGTTCATCGTATTCAAGCGTTTAGAAACCCCTATCGATACAGTGGATCAAACCGATCGACCAGAATTCATAAACAACTCAACCAATAAATCTCCACAATATAAAATCATTTTATATCAAATAACAAATACGTTCACTCGTATATATACACTCAAACTCAGTCTAGGGTATTACTAACCCCATCTCTACTGAGTCACGCCACAGAGCCAAGGCAATACTTAACCTCGCTCTGATACCACTGTAACGACCCGGGAAAAAGACGACCTTGATTATCCGATATACAACACATATCGAACATCAAGGGTCGACAATTACCGAATAGTTAATGAAAGAATTTAGAGGGTGAGGATAGATAAGATAGAAAATTAGAATAGAAGAAGAAAAAGAAGAACACAACATCAGAGTAACACGAATCTCACAGCGGAACGAATAAAATATAATATATCACATAACTTGAAATCAAAAGCAGTATATGCATACAATACCATTATCAGAGTACAACCCTTGCATCACAGCGGAAATAAACAATAGCTATATAAGTCCTGAAGCCTCCTGCTCCAAGCTCTCCAAGTCTATCTGTAAAATCCTGACTACTTGACTGCCCGTACAAATTTGGGCACCCAAGAGTTTAGGGAAACCAAAACAAAATAAAACTCTGGGTCAGTCATGGGACTGGTGTGAGTAAACTCCAATCATTTGGTTTAACTTTTCAAAATCCTTTTCAAAAGAAGAGATAATCGTAAGACCAATCCACTCATAAATACGGATGGCTTTTACCTTACAATAACCCAAAACACTTTGGAAATCATATATTATCTGATATTATAATAATGTATAATCACAAGTAATTAAAATCTAGTAGAACGCTTGCATCTCACGCTTTACATATATAATATACAATCAAACTCGCAGGCACTTATTGGAGATTGGATTCCATCTTGACAAGGTATGGGACCACCTTCCGAATGTGTATCTCTAGAGGCAAATACACTGGGTTCAACAAGAACATCTTGCAACCCGGCCCACACATGACCGACCACTCATTTCGCTTGAGTGTATCGAATGTATATCACCAACGGTTGGGATCAGCAACCGTCTCCCGATAAGGGACAACATCGATGGATTTAAGAACAAAAGGAATTTCTCTAGATAGGTGATCATACATCCTAATGGGTGCGACCCACATAGTCATGATGCCTGCCCGATTTTTGTCATTTCCCGGTGGATGAGGCTTGAGGTCATAACGTATCTTTTGACAGATCCCACCTCCATTACTTTGAATGCCACATCGTCATACCCGCCAAATCACAAATTGATTTCACCAAAAATACCACGGGTATACAGCTAAGAGAAACGAATTCCTCCGCCACCAAACGTAAGTACGTTTGAAGAGATCAACTTACGCGATCCTTTGAATATACTCTGTCAGACATTCGTCCATTCACGTTTGTCCTGGGACTGGACAAACCGAAGGCACTATTCTGTAAATAGGATAGCCCTTGCATAACTCCGTCTTCAATATATTCAGCATACTTGATTCGCAACGCTTATGCCAATACGGAGTGGTTCTCTGGATAATAATCCGACCGGTCTCTCCATATTAACAACGTTAAAATGGTCAAAGCTTTGATAGTCGGTGATTTAACTATCAATTAAAAACATGTCGGTGTGCAAACAACGATATTATTTCCAGATGGAAATTCTATCGATCAATCATCATTCATCATCAAATTATCATAAATTTACCCTTTTCCTTATTCTTGTTTTCCTATATTTCTTATTTACTATATTTAGAAAATATACGTTATTAACAATGGAAAACAATTCCATTTCTCATTTTCTATATTCAGAAAACATTTCTGATTTTTCATTTGGAAGACATTTCCAAATCTCCTTCATTGGGTTTAAACTGATGTTTGAATAAACATCGCTATGCCAACACCAACCATTTCGCTCATTAACTAAATTCACTTAACCCCTTTCACTCTCGAACCTTATCCACTTCTTAGTTAAAAATGAAGTCAATCAAGTTGGGGTATAATTACCTCTCAGACCTTAACTGAACAACATTTCTAACTTCGAAATAGACAGAGTTCAAACTTCACTCTTTAAGAAACTTCCTTGCGAACTCTCGGATTCTATTTATGAATCCACTTCCTTTACTGAATCATTTGATTATAACTGTAAATGTTATAATTCCATGCTTTCAAAATATGTTAACTTAAATATATTTCCATATCTTAATTTGGATAAATAAACAACCAACTACTTTATTAACAGATAATTAAAACTTGATTTGAAATGGAAAGTAAACACTACTTCCCTTGATTCGATATAATCGAATTTCCATGTATGATTCACTCTCGAATAATCACTATCCGATAATTCTTTTTCGAATAAACTATATTCGATTCCCCTGTTCGAATAACTAATATTCGTAATCCTTTTCTTCGTATAACTAATATTCGAAAAATCTCACTTCGAATAAACCATATTCGATAATTCTCTCCTTCGAATAACTATATTCGATTTAACACACTTCGAACGAACTATATTCGATTACTCTTCTCGAATAAACTATATTCGATAACTCTACTTCGAATAGGTGATATTCGATTAATTCCCTTTTTGACTAACCCTACTTAATTTACTAATACTCGACTAACTCGACTTAATTAACTTCTATTGATTAATTACTATTTGATTTAACACCATTTGCTTGACTCTAGATCGCAGCGATCACAATGGTTACGCCTGATTCCCCCAGGAAACATCCGACCGCCGTAGGCTATCTGCAGCCCTGCGAATTACGCTAGCAGTCGTGCTAAATGGAAATTCATCCTTAAATAACTTTGTCTATTTTTAACACTATCTCGAATAATTAGATTCGATCAATTCTAATTGAATAACTAATATTCAATTAACCCTTATTCGATTACTATATTTGAATAACTCTAGTTCGATTTGACTCAAAACGATTAACTCTAACTGATTAACTCTAACTGGTTAATTCTAACTGAATAACTCTAACTGGATAACTCTAACTGAATAACTCTAACTGGTTAACTCTAACTAACTAACTCTAACTGTTTAACTTTACGGTTTAACACTGACAGTTTAGCTTCAACGGTTTAACTCTAACAGTTTAACTCTAACTGTTTAACTCTAACAGTTTAACTCCAACTATTTAACTCTAACAGTTTAACTCCAACTATTTAACTATAACAGTTTAACTCCAACGGTTTAACTCTAGTTGATTAACTCTTTTGAATTAATCCCTTTGACTTTTCTCTTTTGAATAATTCCTTTGAATTACTTCCCTTGAATAGATTCTTTTTCTATTCGTTTACTCAACAAATAACTATTCTCTTTTCGCTTCTATTTATTTAACAAATAAATATTCCCTTTAACTTTTCTATTTATTCAACAAATAAATATTTCTTTTAACTTTTCTATTTATTCAACAAATAAGTACTTCTTTCAACTTTTCTTTATTCCCTACATGAATATTCCCTTTTCAATTCCATTTGTAAATAATTTTACGAATGTTTCCCTTTTTAATTCTATTTGTAACCGTTTCACAAATATTTCCCTTCTATTTGATTTCACCAATATTTTCCCTTCTATTTGATTTCACCAATATTTGGTTTTTTACAAATGCTTTGATTCTATAATCATTTTCTCTCATGAAATTCTCTTCCTTTTATATATAAAATCTATTGATTTTATATAAATAATTTATTTTCAAAATTAACTTTGAAAATCCCTTTTCACTTTCTAGTATCACTTATGGTATAAAAATACCAAATCAAAAGGTTCAATCATCATCCAAACACACAGGTTCAACAACAGATGATATAACACATCATATATCAGAATATATGAAAAACGGTAAATAAATGTTGAGGAATCCAGTTGGATTCCTCCGACCTGTTTCCCTGCATCCACAGATGTTACACAATATAATTCACATCAATTTCATTTCAATATGAGGTATTCTGATAAACAAAATCAACATCGGTTAACGATATATATAACTATATCGGTGTTTTCAACCAGCTGACTAGCAGTTCAACCAAACAATCAACAGTCAGCAATTCAACCAATATTTATCAGTTCTAAAAATACTTTATAAAAATATAAAGTGTTCAGAGTTAGTGAGATTTACTCACCTTGGACGGTTTATCGTTGAATAACGATAATTGGTCATTGATTTGGTTCAGACGTTAAATTTCACCATAAATCCAAACGAGCTCCAATCCACTTGCGGTCAGTTCCATTGCGTAGTGCTTGTCCATACGATCCCAACGGATCCTGTTTCGTTAAATTTCGTTAATGTATGCAAAAGTTATGCTATTTACAATATTTACCTAATTTAAATGAATATATATTTAATTAAATTAATTAAATTATTTTTATCTTAATTAATTTCTAATTGCGTTATAAGCCAAATTACCTTCCCTGCCCTTCTAAAAATTCCTACTTTCCCATCTCTAGCCATATCCAATTTTTCTTTAAAATTCAAAAACCATTTTAATATTAATTAAATTAAATTTTCAAATAAAATATTTAAAAATATTCATTTAATTATAACTTAAAATTTTAACCCGGATCAAAAATCTGCTTCCACTCATTTTAAAGTATTTTTCGATAAGAATCCAATGGTCCTTGTTTCGTGGAAATCTGACTTGTTTTGAAAATGTTATAAGCTTTTAAAGTTTATGGTTAAAAATTACGAAAATGCCCCTGGTCTGTTTTAAATTCAAATTAAATTCAAATTAAATTTTAAATTTAAATTTAAATTAATCATCCCATTCGTCGGATCAGTTAGGGATAGCCAGGGAGAGCAGGAAACTATATTTTCCAAACTCAAGCCTTAGACACTATCCTCTCTGTCACCCTTAGAATGTTCCGATATTTATTTTTACAAATTCTATTTTAATTATTATATATATAAATATTACAAAAATAAATAAATAAATATTATTTAAAAACTTACCCCGTGAAGCCCAAGCCTCTGCCTAAGAGTCCCTAGCTCCCCGTCTTGCCCTCCTTTCTCCCTTTCTTCCCTTTCCCCTATTTCCTAATATTTTATTATTATTTCTGCCATTGCCAAAGCTTGAAAAAGGAGGAGCAGGAGTGAGTTTAAAATGAGGGGGGGGGCTATTTATAGCCGAAGGAGTCACATGGATTGCTGAGGTGGCGCGAATCCAATGGTCGAAAATGGATGGCTAGGATTAATCCTTAAATTAATTAAATTATAAATAAATTTAATAATTTATGAATAGTAAAGTGTGTTTTCTCAACCCTATTCGGACGTTAATTTGACTTACTTATTGATACCTTATCAAAAATCTTTTTCAACCATGTTGTTCAGTTTTCTTGCTCTTCAATAATATATAAAAATATTTAAATTTTGAATTCGTTTGAACTTTCAAATAATTTAAATTCAAATTCAAAATAGTGTTTTGTGTTAGTTTCAACACCTTCCGGTCTCATGTTGGAGTATCAAACGATAACGGTTTTCAGAAATTCTTTCACCATCTGGTCCGGTTTTTAACGTACTTCAATCCTATGTATTCAAATCAAAAATCGGAGTTCGTTTAGATTTTCAAATAATTTATTTAAATTTTGTTTCCTTAATAACTTTCTATATCCGTTATAGGATTTTCCCAGATTTCATATATAGCTAATATCCTATGTTTAGAATTTTCCAGGATAGGTCTCAGGTTCCAGTTTTGCCGTTAGCATTAGCAAATTTCAATTACCGTCAAAATTTAGTTTAAATTTTGGCCTTTTATTTTTTCTTTTCCTCATACGGATGCCATTTTTGACGTAACTTGGTTGGTTACCTAATTTCATCATTTCAGATTTAATGAAACTGATTTCATTGAAATCCGAGTTCGTTAGCTACTACATCCTTTGTAAACGTACTATTTTAAATTAAAAATTTATCCTTTTGTACTGCCAGTTCACATTATATTGCAGATCCACTAAATTTCTACCATTTCGGAATAAAATAAAATATTCAAAATTATTGAAATTAAACCATATAAAATTCCAAAACAATAAAAAAAACATTTTTAAATATTAAACTAAATGGTCAAAAAATCTGGGCCGTTACAGTTGGTGCGAGACGTTTTGGAAGAAATGGACTGGAATTGTTGTGACTTGCATTGTGGATGTAGATGGAAGAGGACTGAGTGATGTACAGGAAATAGGAGTGGACTGTTTTGAATGAGATGGAGGGTTGGTAGTTGATGGCAATGGTGATTGCGTGGAATGTGGGGACTGTAGTTTGATTGCAACGTGAAGGATGGATTTGTGGTCTAGATGCTCGATTGTAAGGGAAGTTGTGGTTGAAGAACTGATGTTGAGGGAGTATTGTATGTATGGTTTTTGGTATGGACAGCGGATAAACGTGGTAATTTGCAGTAGGCAAAGTAGAGGTGTTTGAAAAGGACTGTAATGCGTAGAGATGGTGGTGGGGCAATTGTAGCGTGATGGGGTAGTGACGGCCAGAAGATGTATAGTGGAGGGGACGGTATTGTTGAAGTTGTTAATAGGATGAAGAAGCCAAGCTGCTGGTTTTTGTTGGCCAAAACTTGGTGATCGGATGTGCTATGCTACAACAGTTTGGTTATATTGAAGATGGACGTGGTATGGACTGCGGTAGAAGAAATAAAAGCAACAGTGATTTTGTTTTTTATAGAGGGAAAGAGATTTATAAGAAAAGGAAAGTGAGCTCTAATTGGAAAGAAATAAAAGAAAATGTTTTTTTTTTGTTGTGTTTTTTTTGGAATAGAAGAGAAAGGAAAGTAGATGTAAAGAATGGAAGGAAAGAAAGAAAGAAAGAAATAAAAGAAAAAAGAAGCAAGTTTTTTTTTTTTTTTTGAATTGGAAAGAAGGAAAAGTTTGTACAAGAAAGGAAAGAGATTGAGAAATAAAAAGAAAGGAAATCAAAGAAAAACTAGCAAGATTATTTTTTTTCTTGCATAGAAGATTATAGTATCATTGAGAAATACCAAATCAGCTACTCAAGAATTTTTTTCCATATATACACAAAAACAAAAGGAAAATATAAACAAAAACTAACACGAATCGGAAATTAAATAAATAATAAAATTTAATCGTTACCTCCCCGACAACGGCGCCAAAAACTTGATCGACGCTAGAAAAGCGCAAATTTTAAATTAAATACTGCAAGCGTACAGGTGTGTAGCATACAGGTCGAACACAAGGAGGTAAATTAAAATCAAATTATTTATCTAATCTCTTGGGCGAGTTAGACGAAGCCTGGAGATTTTGTTGAAATAAAAACAAATTGAAATTGCAAACTTAGGATTATCGTTGAATCTAATCAACGATTAATCACTAAAGAAAGGAAATTGCAAAACAAGAACAACCATGCAGAAAATAAAAGTGTAGAATAAGAAGAACAACAAAAAGTAAATTAGGATTGTCATTGAAACTAATCAAACGACTAATCACTAACAAAAAATATAAAATACAATTGGTGTTCTTCCAAAACTAATTGTGAAGACAACACCGATTGCTAAGAAAGAAAAATGCAGAAATAGTAAAAAGAAAGAACTTTTATTAATGGAGAAGAGAATACAGAATAATGGATAGGATACAGAATACTTGTTACAATGGGTATACATGTGCTTTTATAGGTGAAATTGGCCAAACGCTAATCAGATTTGTATGAGTATATGGGCCTCTTTTCCAAGAATCATTATCATATCACATGCCTTTCTTGACTAAGCTTATTTGGAAATAATCTTTTAATAATATCTGAGCATATCATGGTGAATATCTTCCATATCATTCAAATCTTCCATGTGGCTATTTGATTGACAAAGATCTGCATGTGATTAATTCTTCCAAACATGGACTCTTCAAAAGGGTGTTAAGCAAGAGAATAAATTCTCCACCACCAACAGATATATGTTAAATAGAAACCAATTTACATGGAATGAAATCCAATGTCAGACACACATCCATTTACAAGTCCGTTCTGGGTCTGAATGAAACCAGAGTCACCTAGGTGCTCGGTATCCGGACAATCAACATGTAAGCCCGGACGAAGTACCACCTTTAACCCTTTACTGGCAGCGACCCAGTGCTAGGCATCAGTAGTCGTCCATTCGATGTGAAGATCGCCGGTCTTCATCCACAGTCTTCAAAATCTTTGACTTTTAATCGTCGTAGTAATTATTCAGAATGGGTTAAACCCGATATTTCCGAATAACTCGTGTATTTTTATAATTAAAAATCAAGTGTTATAAGGATACATCCAACGCCTCTTTCCAATTCAGAATATTCTTTCAAATTTATTCTTAAATCTTATTTTCAAAGATTTATTAATAATCCAATCCAGTTTTAATATCAAAAATCACTACTTTACGGCTATTCCAATTTAAGAAATAAATCTTATTTTTAACTAGGTTAAAGAATCAATGTCATGTGAAAACATTATTCATGATAAAACCAAAAATCATTTTCCAATAAATAAATATAAATTGAAGTACCAATATTAGTTGAAAGATTTATTCTTTATTTACAAGAAATTCTTTGTCTAAAAATATTCTTTATATAAAAGATATTCTGAATCGGAAAGCGTCTCAATCATTTACCATATAACTTTGGTTATATGGATTTCATACATCGTATGTAATTGACAACAATTGATAAATAATCATCAAACCATCCATTCAACATCCAGAGTGAAGTCCTCAACTGTGTGAGCATTAAAATGAAACAATAACGCTCATCGCAGCCTGTCAATCTAGCGATTGACATACGAATAAATATTTGGACTAGTGTATATCAATTATCATCCCATTACCCGTGTGGGGTTTTCAGCCAACAACAGTACATATAAATAAACAATTGGTTAATTAATTTAACCAATTTTAATACTATCAACATGTTGATAATGATGGACAAAACATGATATTTTATACCTAATGTCGAGATAAAATATATTTGACTCGCATAATTTCTTTATATATATTTCTAATATCTAATAGAATGTAATTTAGTTATATGACATTATTGTGGATGACAAATAAAAGATAATTTTCCTTATACTTAATTTGTATGTAATTATTCTCAGTTTTAACACATAAAAGAAATAATCTCATTGGTATATGTTTTTCAATGTATAACCTAACATCTAAAAATGTTTAATTTAAATTGCATACAAATCCTAATGTATGCATTAGCATATGAAAATGTCACTTTAACTCAACTACAAATTCTAATGTTTGTTTTGACCAGTACTATGATTCTTATATTTGAATATAAATTCTAATGCAAGTTTGCAAATAAAAATGATTTTTTTATTTGCATATAAACTCTATCGTATGTCATGCAAATAAAGATGATTATTTTATTTGCATATAAATTCTATCTCAACAAAATGTATAAGGAGTTCCATCTTGTTGACAATTCTATTTCATCAAAATGGATATTTCTATGGTAACCCAACCTATTACACAAAAATGCTATTTGTGTTTAACTCTTTCATTCAACAAAAATGTAAATTTTTGTCTTAATTCAAATCTAATTAACCGAAGGTAATTTTTTTTTTCAACAAAAATGTGTATTTTGATTCAACTAGTCTTATCATGACAAAAATATATAATTTGACCAAAAATATAAGGTTTGCTTTAACTAATCTATTTTAACAAAAATGAATATTTTAATTTAACTATTCTATTTCAACAAAGCAACAAAGATAATGACTTTGGTTTGCTGACAAATCTAATTCAACAAAACAATTATAAATGATGTGTTTATTTTGTCAGATCTAATGCGAAAAAAATGATAATGTTTTGATTAAACCATTATAGTTTAACAAAATTGACCAGTTTGTTTTAACTATGATAAATTTGATAAAAGCAACAAAATAGTTTTAACTTTAGTAATTTGACAAAAGTGATAAATCTGTTTTAACTTTGATAAAAGTGAATATATTTTCTTAATCTTTTAAAAATGAAAAAATTGAATAATTTTGTCTCATTCTATTAAAATGATAAAAATGTGTCTTTTTGTTTAGTCAATTATAATGAACTAAAAATGCCTCATTCTTGTTTAACCAAAAATGCATCTTTTGTATTGCAACAAAATGACAAAATAAAACTTATCTTTCTATTTACTCTTGTTTTTAAAGTAAAAATGATATTTTTAATCCTTTTCTTTTATTTATATCTAAAATGTAATAAAAGTGTAACTCCAAAAACTATACTTTTTATTTATATCTAAAAAAATTGAAATAAAAAGGTAATATTTTAATTTATGATTTATTTGCATCAAAGAATGCAAATAAAAATACAACTTCTAACTTCATATTTTATTTGCATCAAAGAATGCAAATAAAATGCAACTTCTAATTCAATATTTTATTTGCAGCAAGGAATGTAAATAAATATGCAATTTATGATTTATTTGCATCAAAGAATGCAAATAAAAATACAACTTCTAACTTCATGTTTTATTTGCATCAAAGAATGCAAATAAAATGCAACTTCTAATTCAATATTTTATTTGCAGCAAGGAATGTAAATAAATATGCAATTTCTAATTCAGTATTTTATTTGCATCAAGGAATGCAAATAAATATAAAATTTTTAATTTCATAGTTTATTTGCACCAAAGAATACAAATACAATTTCAACTTTTAATACGGTGGCTAATTTGCATCAAAGAATGCAAATAAAAATTCAGCTTTTAAATACGGTGTTTATTTGCATCAAGGAATGCAAATAAAAATATAATCTTTTAACTATGATGTTTATTAGCATCTAAATACGCAAATAGAAATATAATCCCTTTTTTTGCTTTACGCTTTGTTTGCAACTAAATTTGCAAATCAAAAAGGTGACTTTTGAAATAGTATTCTGAGTTCTATCTTAAATACAAATTAAAAATGTCATATTCATTCTAGTGTTTTGTTTGCATTTAAAATGCAAGCAAAGTGTAATTTTATTTCTAATGTTTTGTTTGCATCTAAAATTGCAAACAAAAATATGATTTTATTTTTATTGTTTTGTTTGATTCTAAAATTGCAAACAAAAATATGTTTTTCTTATTTCAATGCATAATTGCATTAGGGAATGCAAATAAAGGGATATTTTATATTCAAAGTTTATTTGCATAAAAGGATGCAAATAAAAGAACATTTTATTTTTCTATGCATATTTTGCATAAAAGAATTTAAATAAAAGAACCTTTTATTTTCTCCAAATATATTTACATAAATGAATGCCAATAAAAGTACATTTTATTTTCTCTAAATATATTTGCATAAATGAATGCAAATAAAAGAACATTTTATTTTCTCAGAATATATTTGCAAAAAGGAATGCAAATAAAAGGACATTTTGTTTTCTCTAAATATATATTTGCATAAAGGAATGCAAATAAAAAAACTTTTTCTCAATTCAATGATACAGTCAAAAATCGATACATTTTTCATTGTATTGACAATTCTATTTCAATACAATAAAAAAATGATAAATTAATGTTTTATGTTAAATTGATAATCTTATTTCAATGCTCAAAATGCTATAAGGATATTTTGAATATTGAATTGACAATTTATTCAATTCATCTAATATGATCGAGATAATAATTTTTTTATTGAATTGATGACATAAATCAGTTCAACACAAAATAATCCAAATAATGTTTTGATGTGGAAATGGGAATTCAACGAAATTTTACATAACAAAATGATTATGTTTATCGATTTGGAAATTCTAATCCAAATCAATAAAAACAATAATGACTATTCTCATCGTTTTGAAAATTCCAATCCAAGGTAATTTAACATGGTAAAGTGATTATTTTTATCGATTTGGAAATTCTAATCCAAATCAATAAAAAAACAATAATGACTATTTTCATCGTTTGGACAAACAATCCTGTGTTTATACATCAACCACAACAGAAAAAAACATGCACAATATCATCACATATCAGAATCGGAATTATACACATTCAATCGTCACATAATAATTAAATTAAATTAAATAATTAATTATTAAAAAGAAAAATTCTCACTATCGTAACGCGAATTTGACCAAAATTTGAACTGCTTGGAATTGGATCTAGTCTAGACAGCAGCGTAGATCTCAGTTTCACGATCGAATAGGATCTGAAATTGTTCAGTTTCGATATCGTATGTATTAGTTACGATTTATTCAAGGTTGTAACAATTTAAATTAATAAAATAATAAAATATTAGGCCATACTCCTCTTCTCAGAACACTGCCGCTGTTTTTCAGAAATGGTTCGATCTTAGGTTTTGATTTGGTGATCGATTGGAGCAACGGTTTGAAGATCGGTTGGTTCGGGGTTGTTGGGCTCGGGGAGGAGCTCGGTGGTGCCTAGGGGGAGGGCGACAACGAACTTCGGTGCGGTTTCATGGGTCTGGACCTCGGAGTTCAGACCACCAGAGATCGATCCAGTCATATGAAATTAAAGAGCACGAGAATCTCTTCAAAAGATTGAACTAGAGCAAAGGATTTTACTGAGAGGATTGGTAGATACTAAGAGTTGAAGTTAGGAGGTTGGTGGCCATCGATTTTGTATAGGCGGCGGCTGGAAGAAAGTGAATAGTGTTTTTTAAGGGTTTCTTGAATTATTTATAATATTTTAATGTGATTTTTACAAATAAAACCATATCTCTTAAATAATTCCGATTTAGTTCAACCGAAGGTGACCCCAGCCAATAGCCCCTATTCCAGATCCAATGGGCTATGTCTCGTCAGCCCAAACAACTGTCTATGGCCCGAAATCTTTAAATTATTATTTAAATCATTTAAATAATAAATTTGACCGTCTATTCAAATCCACCGGGGCCACATACGAACTCAGAAAAATTCAGAAAAATTATTTCTGGCTTTGTTTTGACGATACAATCCTAACAAAATTAATTTCATCAAATTCTGAGACTGTTCGAAAAACGGCTATTTTCAAGTCGATCAGATTGGACAAAAACTGACAAAACACATTTTCGTTTGCCACGCTCACATATTAACTCGAAAAATTATGAAAATTAAAACCTAGCAATAATTTGACATTCCGAATCCAACAAAAGTGGTTTCGTTGAAACGAAGGTCGTTTGAAAAATGGCCTTTTATACGGGCTATAAATTAAACTATAGCGACCATCCTGAATATTCAATTGGCCATATCTTTTGGTTTCCGCTATGAAATTTCGATTTTTCGGGTTCGTTTGAAATACATTTTTAAATAGATTCTAATATTTTTGGTTTCACTAAAATCCAGTTTATTTTGCATCTTTTACAGTAGGTCAAAGTTCAAGTTTGACTTTCAAACTACCGCGATATTTCTAACTCTCTTTATAATTAAAATAAATATGTTCATTCTAATTTCACTTTTTAGTCATTATTATTTAAAATAAATTATTTTAACTATTAATTTTCCATTAAAATTTCTAAAATAAAAATTTTAAATTGGTTCAGAATTTGCGGGTTGTTACAGAAGATGAAACTGACAGTCTTAATTTTTTATTAAGGAAAATCAAGGTTTAAGAAAATTATTTAAAGTTAATCATATTTTATTAGAAAATAATTTAATTCAAATATAATTGGCCATATCTTGTTCAAAACAGAACGGAATTTAGTGATTTTTGAACTGTTGGAATCATATTCAAGAACACTACCTCATGGAACGGACTAAAACAGATTTAGATCTCGTCTCAATTTTTGATGGAGTGGAAAGCTTTCGGTGAGATTTCTTGATTTAAATTTAAAATAAATATTACATATATAGAGAAATATATAGAAACATAAATTTATATTGACTGTGATTGTAACATTAAATATATGCGTTGTATAAAATTTAGATTGATTGTTTGACAATATTGATGTTGAATTGTCGAATTATATTTTTCTTAAAATAACTTTTTGTTAGAATATGTTATGTGAAATTAAAAATAACCCTATGTTAAAATCATGTTATGTATGATAAAGATATCATTTATATAGCATATGTTGTGTGAAATAAAAATGTCATATTAGAATAACCATAGCATTATTGTCAGCAATGTCATATTAGAATTAAAACATCATTTTTGTTAAAAACGTCAATTGGTTAGATTGTTGAAATTAATGTCTCTGTTAACTAGAATTGGATTAAAACAAAATTATCATTTGTTTATTAGATTTTTGAAATTAACATTTATGTTAATTAGAGAATTGGGTCAAACAAAATTATCGTTTGTTTATTAGATTGTTGTAATTAACATTTATGGTAATTAGAGGATTGGATTAAAACAAAATTATCATTTTGTTTATTAGATTGTTGAAATTAACATTTGTATTAACTAGAAAATTGAGTCAAACCAAATCATCATTTTTGTTTATTAGATCACTTGAATCAAAATGAACATTGTGATAAATTAGTTTAGTTGAAAACAAAATTATACTTTTTTGTCAATTAAAAAGGTTGAAACGAAAATAAACATTTTTGTCATTTTGTTGAATCAGAATTTTCAACAAAAATGAAATATCACCTTTTAAACATTTTGTTGAATCAAAATTTTCAACAAAAATGAAACATACATTTTTGTCAGTTTGTTGAATTAAATGGAATACCAATTTGTACACATTTTGTTGAATTAAAATTTTCAAAAAATATGTAATATTAACTTTTGCCATTTTGTTGAACTAGAATTTTCAATAGAAAAATAAAATATACATTTTTATGTCATTTTGTTGAACTAGAGTTTTCGACAAAATTGAATTATACATTTGTGTCTTTTTGTTGAACTAGAATTTTCAATAAAAATATACATTTTGTTGAACTAGTTTAGAAAAAAAGGAAAAAGTTCATGTTTTAAAATAAAAACATGTTTACATTAAAAATCCACATTTTTAATGCAATAATAGGAATTAAGAAAAAGATGCATGTTTTAAAATGAAAACATGTTTTTACATTAAAAATTCACTTTCTGATGTAATAATATAAGTTAGACAAATATGCATGTTTTAAAATAAAAACGTATTCACATTAAAACTTTGTTTTTAATGTAATGAATGAATTATTAGAAAATGTTCATTTTAAAACAAAGGCATGTGGACATCGAAAATATCATATATTTTTTTGTATAAAAGGATGATTCATATGAAAATTTTCATATTTGAAGAAAAGTGTAAAAAACATTAAAATCATATTTTAATGTAAAGTTTGATTCATTAGAAATATTGACTGTTTGAATAAAAATGTTACGTTAGATTAAAATATCATTTTTGTTAAAAATGTTACGGTAGATTAAAAATATCATTTTATTAGAATCATGTCATGTTAATTCAAAATACCATTTTATTTGAATCATGTCATGTTTATATAAAAACATCATTTGTTTAGAAATGTATGTTAATATAAAAACATCACTCTTAATAGAAATGTTTATTTAAAATAAATATGTCATTTTAGTTAGTAATGTAATTTATGTTAATTTTGAAAATGTCATTTATGCTAAAAATAAAAATGCCATTTATGTCAAACATAATAAAATGTCATTTTATTGAATTAGAAATGTTAATGATAGAAATGCCATTTACGTTAGAAAAAGGTTACATTAGAATAAAAATAACATTTTTGTTATAAATGTTATATTAGATTAAAAATAACATTTTTGTTAAGAAAAATCATTACATTAGAAAATGTCATTCATATAGAAAATGTCATTTATTTAATAATGTCAGTTATATAAAAATGTCATGTTAATAAAAATGTCATTTTGTTAGGAATGTTATGATGAAAATAAAATATGTAAATGATAAGATTACAATTTTATAGTACATATAGAAATGATTAAAATGATTGTTAGTTGGAAATACAAAATTCGCTAGATGAAAACATTATCATTATTATGATTAGCGATATTAGAAATAATTCAAACTGAATTAAAATCGGTTAAATTTATTAACTAATGTTGTTGTTGTTTGAAAACCTCGCAAGGGTGTTGGGATGATATTTGACCTACACTAGTCCCAATATTTAGCTGTATGTCAATCGATGGATTGACAGTCTGTAGCGACCCGCCTTTTTGCTCGATTCCCGCCGGTAATTAAACCAACTTAAACCGTTCAATAAGACGAATTGTTATGGGTACATACATACATTGAAAAAATTAATAGAACTTTTCATATCATGATACAATATTAAATCAGAGTTATACAGAATATCAGGGTTACGACATATACAGCGGAAGAAAAGAAATATACTCTCAGCGGAAAAAACATATAATACAGCAGAAACTCCAAATTCTAGCGTGGACTTCAACTCGAAAGTGCTCCGAACTTGCTCCATGATCTACAACTGTAAAACTAAACTACTAGTTGCACGTATGGAAATTTATGGGCACCCAGAGTTTAGAAAGGAACAATAAACTCCAGGTCAGTCATGGGATTGGTGTGAGAACATAAAACAGTTGTTTTTAGGTTTTCATTCATATTTTTTTAAAAGTTAGGAAATTCACTGGACCACGCCGCTAACGCGGAACGGGTTTACTCCATGTGAATGCCCGTGCATATAAATACGCGATGACTTTTTTTTAAAAAAGAAGCTATCATAAGCTCGTCCCACATCACACAATGCAAGCGCACACCAGATGGGCGAGTTTTATCTTATGATAACCAAACATGCTTTCATACGTAAAAAAATCCTCTTTCAATATTATCATTTATAGTGTGGAAATCATTTTGCAAATAAATGTATTAATCCTAGATGACATAATACCCCATAATATTATGTCGCCATATATACATATATATATATATATACAATCAAAGTCGTATGGCTCGTATTGGGGATTTGGATTTCCAACCTGATGATTCCTGGCACGAAAGATCAATCGGAACACAAACGAAATGTAACCATGGGTTTTTCATCCAGACGCGGACACCAATACAAATCGCGAGGTAGATCAACGGTTTTCGACCAGACACGCCCCCCCCGAACATACCCTATTCCATTAGTTACAAGTGGTTTCCCACTGCGGCAGCGATCATCATCAATTCATATATATACATACAACCTAACCGCCAGTTTCTCATCATCCGCGGTATGAGGTTTGTCGATGTCACATCATACTCAAAGCAAGCTTAGAAAAGCAATGCCCTGATCGTACAAGCCCATTTCATTCCTTAAGTATGTCACATTGTCCATTCACCACATGACCATGGTTCCCACCCATACATAACCACTTCGAACTCATACATCACAAACTAGATACATATCCATGGAAATCAGTGTTATGCCGTCAATTACAATGTCAGACACACAATCCATACAAGTCCGTCCTGGGTCTGAACGGAACAAATCCGAAAGTTCTCCTAATACTTTCGGACTTCCTGCCACTGCGGTAATAGGGGAATCTCTCTACTGTAGCTATTAGTAAAGAAACCAATCAGCAGGCTGTCCGTTCGATTTGTGAAGAACCACGGTCTTCATTCGTCGATTCCAAGTCTTGAATTTGATTCATGCGTCGTATTATTACTTGAAATGGTTTTCGGACATAAATCCGATCCCGGTCCTTCAAAATAATAAGCATAATTTTAAAAACACAATTACGGAACACTCAGGCTTTCAACTAATCTCCTTTCATGTAACAACCTGAATTTTAATAACATGTTGAAATTAGAAATCAGAGTATAATTAAATTTTAAATTGAGAATCATTGGAAACGGGTTGCGCCATTGCATTCATCTCGGAATTCTACAAGAAATAGAGTCGAGTTTTCGAAAATCAGAGTCCGAATGAAGAAGTTATGGCCTATGGAAGATTCAGCAAATTTTAGGCTGTAGAGGACTAGGTAGGTCGACCTAGGGGCCAGGTCGACCACGTGGTCGACCTTAGGGTTGACCTACCCCCCAGGTCGACCATGTGGTCGACCTCCCCCTTTACAAGTCGACCTAGTCGGCCAGTTTTGACCCAGAACCCATTTTTGAAGCCTGAGACATGTTTTGATGGCCCGGATTGATTCTAGGGTTAATCTAAGGGCCTAAACTAGTTGCTACCCCTATACATACACCCATAGACCTAACCTAATTCATATCAAATCATTCTTACACTATTATGCTGCTAAAATACCTCTTGAACCATGGACGCCGTCTCCAAATCAAAGTACAAACATTCAAACTCAAATCAATTCAAAGAACAAGGCTTCTACAATGATTCAAGACAATAAATCAACAATGCCGCGACATTTTTACAACAAATTCAGTTCTAAATTCATTTGCCATGCTCTGTAAGTTCTAGTTGGTTTTAGATTTAAACATTTAAATTACAATATGGCCATGGAATAAAGTGGAATTGGATTTAAGTATGTTTATTGATTCAGATCTATTTCTGTTGCTTCTTGAATCTTGAGTTTTGGGATTTTCTATGTTCGTTCTCATGTCAAGCTTATGATCTATTCAGCCTATTGTAAATCAGTTTTTCTTGATTCATAATGATATTATTATCAAGATCTATCTTTTATTCCAGAGATGATGTTTTTATGCCAGTTTCTCTCTATGTTGATTGTTATACAAATTCTACCTTCCCGTATTTATTTTCTTTCGATGAACCTAGGTCAATTTCGGACCTTGGCCTAAACCGTGATTTGTGTGCGATTGAATACGGGGAAGTATGGGAATGTTGTCTATATTGGATATATATGTTTGGTAAAATTGATGGCATAACATGAAATTGGAAATTTGGGGTATTGTTAATATAATTGAAATTGCAAGTTTGGCCATTGGCGTAATTAAATTGGCATGAAGTGGGCATAATGAATTAGCATGTAAATCAAATCACGAGTTCGGGCCTATGTAATTAAATCAAAAGATTAGGTTTATGATTGGACATAAGTAGAATTGGGACTTTGAACGTAAAAGCAATTGTAAACTTGATAATTGGCATAAATATGAATTTGGGTAACTGGCATGTATTGAAATAAAAAGGATTATAGTTTGGGATAACTACATCATGAATCTTGATTTAGGTTTATTTGGACATGAAACTTGATACATGTAATCTTGGCTAGAACTTGATATGGGTAAAATGGCATAAACCTGGCATACATGTAAATAGGCAAGAATTGGACGTATGTAAACTGACTAGAATTGGGTATATATATAAATGGGCATGTAATTTTGGAACTTGGGCATATGTTTATTAATATGTAAAGTTGGGAATTTGAAACATGAAAATGACTGTGTATTGGATAATTGACTTGAACACGAATATGAACATTTCTATATGTTAAACACATGAACTGATATTGGGGTTTTGGGGGAATACGACCATTAATAAACCTTTGACACGAGGTTAGACTCAGTTTGTGGTGTAAATCTGCCCGGAACCGCCCGGCAAATCCAATAGCTACAAAGTGTCAGTCTAATGTGAGATGTCAAATGTCGAATTGTAGGCGTAACGATTTATGACATGAGGTTAGACTTAGTTTGTGGTGTAAATCTGCCTGGAACCGCCCAACAAATCCAGTGGCCACAAAGTGCACGGTCTAATGTGAGAAGTCATGATTCGTTCGTCATAATGAATGAATTAAGGAATATTAACCATAATAAGACGTGGGTATGGTTAGAGGGTTAGGTGGGATGACATGGAAATTTGACATGTAAATGTGGACCTAACCGGTATGAGTTAAGAAAATGTAAAACTTATAAATGTGGGCTTAACCAACATAACTGTTAATTAGACCAATGGGTGGGTTAAGTAATATGACTAGACTAATGACACTTAACCGATATGACATGAATGGGTAGGTTAAGTAATATGACTAGACTAATGACACTTAACCAATATAACATGACACGTGATAGGGTTAAGTCAACTTGAACATATAGATAATACTTAACCAACTTAGCATGATACGTGGGCGGGTTAAGCCATGAATTACTTGAAATACTTAACTATTGCAATCTGACGAATGGGAGGGTTAAGTTAAATGGGTTGGTTTAACTTGAATGGGTTGATAACACCCAACCAATATAACCTGATGTGTGGTAGGGTTAAGTAAATACACGAGGGTAACACTTAACCATTATGAAATGGCTAGTGGATGAGGTTGAGTTAACATACACTTAACCAATCTAACGTGAGGTGTGATAAGGGTCAAGTTAACACAGGGGAGAACGCTTAACCAATATAATAAGACATGCGGTAGGGTTAAGTAACACAAGAGAGAACACTTAACCACAGTATCATGATAGGGGGTGGGGTTAAGTTAAATAGATAACGCTTAACCAACCTGTGGGGTATACGAATAGACCCTAGGAAAACCCAAGTAGCGGGACCCATTTCAGCAGTAACCCACATTAGGTATCAACGGTACCCTAAGCTAGGCAGGGTGGGGCACGATTACTGGGCTGATTGTAAGCGGTCAAAACGGTGGTAGGGGATGCAGTAGTGCAGGTTCCGACGGATTACGGGCGTGCACGTATTCCGGAGTGGAAAATTTAGCCATTGGGCATCAGTAGATATAAAGTTGTGCATCAAAAAGGGTGTCGGGGTTGCCATCCTATGGATTGATACACCCTAGGGTGGGACCAGCATAGGTATCTACGAGTAGGGGGCTGCAAGAACTAGGTCAAGTAGGAGCCAATCGATTAGGGTAGTAAGGATACATCTAACACATTTATAGCAATTGGGCTAGTTGAGGTGAAAATCCTCATATTAGATGTAGTCCTGAAGGCTACCACAACTACGGGGTTGGGATAACCTTAGTACATAACACATATGAAACATTATAAGTAAGAGCCGATCAATTAAGATAGATGCGGTGGGACATGAAACTGTCAATATGAGGTGGGACCCTCATCGTGAGATATGTACCTATAAAACTATCGTGTGGGTTATGGAGGATCACTTATCTTGTAATTAAAACTTAGTAAACTAATTGAAACGCTAGTTAGGTGGTGCAGAGAATATAGGAAATCAAGGAAAATAGTGAAATGGTGTAGCTTAGAAATCTTCCGATGTTATACTTAATAGAAACCTTGCAATGTGATACTTGGTAGGAACCTTGTGATGATACTCTTGATAGGAAGCATGGGATGTTATACTTGATTCATCGTGCATGTAACTTACCTTGTCATCATGCTTATGTTTACTTTCAGTTTATTCATGCCATATTATATTCACCTGTTTTTATGCTGAAAGCCACTAGGACTTACTCAGTCTTTATGATGACCCGGTTTGTTTCGCCTCTTTTTCTTCAATTCCCCCCCCCCAGGTTCGCAAGGTTGAAATACAGCTTAGTTCGGATCTTACCAAGCTCCAAGGCTCTTTCACGTACTGCTTGGATGTAACGACCCGGATTTTGAGCGACTTTGGTTATCGACATAAGCTCGACGTTGATAACCAAAACATCGAAAAATCCCGGTAATTAATGAAAGAAATTAGAAGGTGAGAATATATAAGATAGAAACTTAGAATAGAAGAAGAAGAAGAACACAACATCAGAGTAACACAAACCTTACAGCGGAACGAATAACATATAATAGATAACATAACTTTGAAATATAACAGTTATGTATACAATAGCACTTATAAGAGTACAGCACTTACAACACAGCGGAAATAACTATAGCTATATGATCTTGAAGCCTCCTGCTCCACGCTCTTCCAGTATATCTGTAAATTCCTGACTACTTGACTGCCCGTACAAAATTAGGCACCCAAGAGTTTAGGGAAAACAACAAAGTAAACTCCGGGTCAGTCATGGGACTGGTATGAGTAAAACAGTTAAAACAGGTATATGAACAAGTAAACGATATCTCATAAGACCACGCAGTAGAACGGAACGGGTTTTTCCTTTATGAGAATCCAAAATATCATTATATCAAAAACCTTTTGATATTATAATAATGTCTATGTACAAATAGATATCAACTAGCGGAAACGCTTTCATCTCACGTTCTACATATATAGTATACAATCAAAATCGCAAGCACGTATTGGATAATTGATTTCCAACTATGACAAGGTATGGAACCACCTTCCGATCAGTGTACTCTAGGAACGATACACTGGAGTTCAACAAGAACATCTTGAAACTCAGCCACACATGACCGACCACTCATTTCGCTTGAGTGTATCGAATGTACATCACCAACGGTTGGGATCAGCAACCGTTTCCCGTATATATATGGGACAACATTGATAGATTTAAGAAGCAGATGAATATTCTCTAGATAGGTGATTATACACCCTACTTCGGTGCGACCGACTTAGCCATGCTGCCTGCCCGATTTCTGTCATTTACTGGTTGATGAGGCTAGAAGCTACGCTTTATCATCACATCAGAATCACTTCGAATGCCACATTGCTAGGTCCATCGAAAATCACTAATTGACGTCTACAACAATACATTACGTGTTAGCTTAAAGAAGTTTCCTTCTTCGCTTCCACTCTTGGTACGGTTGAAGAAATCAATGTACGTGAACTTTCTGGAAATACTCTGTCAGACCTTCGTCCATACAAGTCATCCTCATTCACTTAGAATGTCACATCGTCATACCCGCCAAATCACAAATTGAATTATCCAAAAATAACACGGGTATACAGCTAAGAGAAACGAATTCCTCCGCCACCAAACGTGAATACGTTTGAACAGATCAACTTACGCGATTTATTAGATATACTCTGTCAGACCTTCGTCCATACAAGTTGTCCTGGGACTGGACAAACCGAAGGCACTATTCTGTAAACAGGATAGCCCTTGCATTTAACTCCATCTTCAAATATCTTTGGCATATATGATCCGCGACGCTTATGCCAATACAGAGTGGTTCTATGGATAATAATCCAACCGGTCTCTCCATATTAACAACGTTAAAATGGTCAAAACTTCGATAGTCGGTGAGTTAACTATCAAAGAAAAACAAGTGTGCAAACAACGATATTATTTCCAAAGGGAAATTATATCGAACAAACATCATTTAAAATAAATCTCTTTAGTTCATTTATTTACTTATCTCCTGTTTCCCTATATTCTAAATTCTTATTTTTCTTTTATTAGAAAACATTTCTGATTCTCGTTTGGAAAACATTTCCAAAACTCCTTTACGATCAAACCTTACCATTTCTTAGTTAAGAAGGAAGTCACTCAAGTTGGGGTATAATTACCTCTCAGACCTTAACTGAACAACGTTATAACTTCGAAATGGTCAAAAAAATTTTTTTATCTTTAACAACTTCTTTACGCCTTTCTCGGATCCAATTTTACTAATCCATTTCTATATTTAAAACATTGGTTATAACGATAACGTTATAATCTCTCCTTTCGAATTATCTAACTTTAATTATAACTTCTATTCTTATTAGTGAATAATTAACCTAACACTTATTTATTTATAAATAAATAAATCTCTATTTAAACACTGGAAAGTATAAGTACTTTCCCGAATTCGATATAATCGAATTTGCCGATTAACTCTCTTCGAGAAATCTCTATTTGATTAACTCTTCTTCGAATAACCTATATTCGATTAACTCCTTCTCGAATAAACGATATTCGATAATCTCTCTTCGAATAACTAATATTCGATGACTTTTCCTTTTCAAATATCTCCTATTTGAAAATCTCACTTTGATTAAACTATAATCGATATCTCCCTTCGATGAAACTAACATCGATAACTCCTTTCGATGAAACTAACATCGATAACTCCTTTCGATGAAACTAATATCGACAACTCCTTTCGATGAAACTAACATCGATGATAACTCCTTTCGATGAAACTAACATCGATTTATTTAACTCGACGAACTTAACTCGACTAACTTAACTTGACTCGACTAACTCGACTTACTTGGTTCGACCAATTCGATTCGATTAACTAGGCTCGACTAACTTGACTAACTTAACTCGACATACTTGGTTCGACCAATTCGATTCGATTAACTAGGCTCGACTAACTTGGTCGAACCACCCGATCAACTCAACTTATTTAACTTAACTTATTTCTCAACTCGATTAACTCCTATCGAATAACTAATATTCGATTAAACTCCATTCGCTTGACTCTAGATCGCAGCGATCACAATGGTTACGCCTGACTCCCTCATGAAACATCCGACCGCCGTAGGCTATTTATAGCCCTGCGAATTACGCTAGCAGTCGTACAAGATGGCAACTTACCCTGAATACTATGTTTGACTAACTCTGTCTCAAATAACTATATTTGATTAACTCTTGTTCGTTTTAACTCTAATCGATTAGCTCTAACTGAGTAACTCTAATTCGATCAACTCGACTTACTTAACCCTACTGGTTTACTTGACTTACCTAACTCAACTGGTTAACTTGACTTATTTAACCTTACTTAACTCAACTGGATTAACTCCTATCGAATAACTAATATTCGATTTACTAACTTTCGAATACCATATTCGATTAACTAACTTCGAATACCATATTCGATTAACTCCTTTCGAATGTCTATATTCAATTAACTAACTTCGAATACCATATTCGATTACTCCTTTCGAATACCATATTCGATTGACTAGCTTTCGAATACCATATTCGATTTCTCCTTTCGAATACCATATTCGATTGACTAACTTTCGAATACCATATTCAATTTCTCCTTTTTATAACGTTTATCCATTTTTAAAAGATCCCCTTTTTAACACGTTTATTCATTTATAAAGATTTACTATTAGTAATGGTTCTTCACTTTATAAATGTCCTTTTAATAACGTTTCCTTTTTTATTACGGTTTCCTTTATAAACCAATTTCCTTTTTATTAACTCTATTTATTTTCTAAATATTCCCCTTTCAATTCTATTTGTAAATGGTTTACAAATATTTCTTTTCTCTATTTTATTCTATTTGCAAATGGTTTGCAAATATTCCCTTTTCAAATTTATTCTTAAAAATATTCTAACTCCTTAAATTCCCGGGAAAATTCGCCATAACCTCCTTTGTATCGGGAGCATCGGGAAAATCCCCAAACTCGCCACACAGGCCTTTCCATTCAAAAAGAAATGTTTTGAATTTATTTTCCTTTTTAAAATATCTCCAATTTATAAATATCCCAATTTATAAATATTCCTTATTTATAAATATTTAAATTTATAAATATCTCTTATTTATAAATATTCAAATTTATAAATATTCTGTTTTCAATATCACTTTGAAAATCCCCTTACCAACATCCCGTATGTTATGGTATTCAATCATATCAAATTACGATGTCTAATCTCTTCCATACACATACAATCAACAACAGGTTATAATTCACATCATATATTAAAATATATTAAAAACAATAAAATAACTGTTGAGGAATCCAGTCGGATTCCTCCAACCTGTCTCCCTGCATCCACAGATGTTACACAATATGATTATCATCACTTTCAGTTCAATATAAATTATTCTGATAGCAGAATCAATATATAAATATTTAACGGTTTATATATATATATATATATATATATATATATATATATATATAATTTTTTCTAACTGACTAGCTGTTCAATCAATCAACCAACACACAACAATCAACAGATGATTAACAGTTCTAAAAATACATTATAAAAATATAACTGTTCAGAGTTGGTGAGTTTTACTCACATTGGACTATCACCACAAAATAACGATAATTGTCGCTTGATTTGATTCAGACGGACAATTTATTTCGCCATAAATTGTAATGAGCCCCGATGGACTTCCAGTCAGTTCCATCGTGTAGTGTCCGTCCATATGATCCCAACGGATCCAGTTTTGCAATGCAAGTCGGCCTACATCCATCTTCTAACCGGCGAATACCCTTCTTCCCCGTTGGATGATTCCCTGCCGTACTTCCTAATTCGAAAATCGAATCCAACCACATAGCATTCATTAAAAACTGCTTCTACCAGTTTTCTATAATCACAAAGTTCGAGCTTCACTATTAAAAAAGGACTTCCATCTATACACCAATATCAATCTGTTTTCTCACCGCGCCACCCTGTCCATCACCAGAATACCGGCCAACGTTGCTGCCAGCTCCACCCTTTCTCCTTCGTCGCACCCTTACGCGTTTACACAAACCCAGATCCACTTTTACCCAAAGTTCATTCTTCCACTTTAATAACTTCGAACGCAACTGCTCCCACCATCAAAGGTCAAAGGACCCCACTCCTACCCACCACATCCTCTGCCTTACTTTTATACCCAAGTCCACGTTCAAACTGACCTGCTTCTCCCCATCAAAAGCTCCATTAAAAAGAAATGCACACTACATCACCATTTCCTCTTATATACACAGTCTGTACTTTGCTTTCCATACAACATTTCAAGACTTCAAGCTCCATGTCCTAAAACACTCCACCCTTTTTGCCTCGACTTCCCGCTGTTGGTCCTCATAGCAAAAACCGTACTACCCCATTCCTCATTCATTCAACACCAACAACTCCTTCATACTCCTCCTTAACACCCACAGCAAACACCCTTCCTCCTGCACTCATCGACCTCTTCTATGTCACGGATTCAGCCTGAAATGCCCACGTAAAACCCCTTCCCTCTCTACTTCCGCCACTACACACCACCTCGGGCCTGGCACTCTCGGCTCCCTCCCGGTCAGCCCATGTCAGCTGCAGGAACCGCGTCACCCCACAAGTGTTCATCCCAGGAGAGAAAACATGCTTTAATGGTTCCGTAAATATATTATTATATATATGACTTTGGATATTTTTAGTGGAGATGTCAATTGTTTTGAAGGTGAGAGTTTTCGGTTTGGGGAAGAAAACTTTCGTGGCGGCTAAAAGGAATGAATACGGTGAAGAATGAATTAGGTTTAGCAAAGGGAATGGTATTGGTATTTATAGTGTCAAAAATATCTAGATATTTGTTGAGAGATATTTTGCTTTAGTTTTAAACTTTTAACATACTCCGTTAAATAAAATTATATCCATATACGAGCGTTGCGGACTGAGATAGATACACCGTTGAGATGAGCTCCATTTTACGATTTCAAAAATATAATAATATCGGTAGGTGGGCTCATATTTTGAAACTTCAAAATGTTGATTTCAGGGTGCGAAATACTTCAAATAAAAAGTTGCTTATTTAATTAATTAAAAATTACCATAAAATTCTAAAAATTAAATTATCACTACTTCTCAAAAGAACCCTATCTAAATTCAAACCCGATCTCCAATTATATCGAATAAACCGATACGGTCGATAAACGATTCTATAGCGACTATTTCAAAATTTGATTTGGACGTGAATCAAAATCTACACGACGAAATCATGATTTTTCTCTTCCACTAGAAAGATATACTTCACCAGGTCCACACGTTTCTTGTTTTACAGAAATCCGATTTAAAACGAACCATGTATGTCCTGTTGAAATTCAAATTGCCAAATCGCGAACTGCAGCGCCATTTCAAGCTCGATTTTAATTATAATATAATTATACGTTCAAACTGTCGTCGATTGAATATATTCGCCAATATAATTCAACTCTAAGCTGAACTAAATCTCGGGGATGACCCCGTTCACTGAATATTGTGATTTTCAATATTTTTGATTATTTCTGAATTAAATATATTATTTAATTTATTATTTTAATTAAATATTCCTAGTTATTTAATTCCACGACCATTAAATCCTTTAATTCACCATTTATATAATTAAATAAATTAATTATAATACCTATGCCAATGCGGGTCATTACATTCTTCCCCACTTAAAATAATTTCGTCCTCGAAATTGCTAAGTTAGAGGACGACCCTATCTATTGGAATTCCTAAGATTTGTTTACCCCTTATTTCTGATTTTAACTGAACTAATTAATATCGACTAAAATATTTATTCATTCCGACTAACTAAAATTTTCCTAAATTCTGAAAATTTTCTAACACTTTAAACTTTCAAAATATTTCGCCAGCACCTCCTTTGTACTGGTCAATAGCTCAAACTTCAACTCGCCTCTCTGGGCCTTCTTCAACCCAAAAGAAAATCAAAACGCCAAACGGCTTGCCAATTCGGCTCATAAATTCCAACCTCATATAAAATATAAACTTGTACCTTTTTGTTGGGCATATCATTATATCCGTTCCACCTGTTACCAATTCACGTATACTCATATCATCTTAATCCAACCCTCAACTCAAACACTTGGTTCTATCCAAGTCAAGTTCTATTCAAACTCTCATATCAGATTTCAAACTCTTAACCCATCAACTCAATTCCACTCCATATTATTCTCTAATCCAATTCAATTCTATTTAACTCTGTTCAAGTTAAATTTCAATTTATTTTTACCATCTCATTTCATTTAACTTCATTAGTTAAATTTTAATTTCTAGAACTTAAATTCCTGGGTAAATTTCAAATCAATTTGAAATCATGCTGTCAATTCAAAACCTTTGAATTTCTAAACACTTGTTTTCTCAAAACAATTCAAATCAAAATCTCTGGTACTAATCCATCACTTAGAAACTCGAAAATCACACCGATGATACTGCGCAGTCATTATCGGAATTATTTTCCAGCGACCCAAGTGATTTTCAATACTATATCATTTTCAAAACCATTACTAAATACTTCCATTTGAAAACATTTCAGAATCTCCCAGGAACTTAAAATTTCCTTATTTTAATTCCAAATCTGATTTAAATTCATATTTAATTCATCTTATTTCATATACTTTACTTATATGATTCTGATTGGTTATATACTTAACCATTTAATTTATAATCTTACTCGATTATAATTACAACCAATATATCTAATATATGATAATATATTACATATCTATACTGTGTCGGTCCATCGTATTCAAGTATTTATTTACTCCTACCGATACAGTGGATCAAACTGATCGACCAGAACTCATAAACAACTCAGCCAATGAATCCCCACAATATTAAACCATTTTTATATCAAATACAAGTACGCACTCTCGTATATATACACTCAAACTCAATCTAGGTATTACTAACCCTATCTCTACCGAGTCACGCCACAGAGCCAAGGTAATTCTTAACTTAAGCTCTGATACCAACTGTAACGACCAGGATTTTGAGGGACTTTGGTTATCGACATAAGCTCGATGTCGATAACCAAAACATCGAAAAATCCCGGTAATTAATGAAAGAAATTAGAAGGTGAGAATAGATAAGATAGAAACTTAGAATAGAAGAAGAAGAAGAACACAACATCAGAGTAACACTAACCTTACAGCGGAACGAATAACATATAATAGATAACATAACTTTGAAATATAACAGTTATGTATACAATAGCACTTATAAGAGTACAGCACTTACAACACAGCGGAAATAACTATAGCTATATGATCTTGAAGCCTCCTGCTCCACGCTCTTCCAGTATATCTGTAAATTCCTGACTACTTGACTGCCCGTACAAAATTAGGCACCCAAGAGTTTAGGGAAAACAACAAAGTAAACTCCGGGTCAGTCATGGGACTGGTATGAGTAAAACAGTTTAAACAGGTATATGAACAAGTAAACGATATATCATAAGACCACGCCGCAGAACGGAACGGGTTTTTCCCTTATGAGAATCCAAAATATCTTTATATCAAAAACCTTTTGATATTATAATAATGTCTATGTACAAATAGATATCAACTAGCAGAAACGCTTTCATCTCACGTTCTACATATATAGTATACAATCAAAATCTCAAGCACGTATTGGATAATGGATTTCCAACTATGACAAGGTATGGAACCACCTTCCGAACAGTGTACTCTAGGAACGATACACTAGAGTTCCACAAGAACATCTTGCAACTCAGCCACACATGACCGACCACTCATTTCGCTTGAGTGTATCGAATGTACATCACCAATGGTTGGGATCAGCAACCGTTTCCCGTATATATATGGGACAACATTGATAGATTTAAGAAGCAAATGAATATTCTCTAGATAGGTGATAATACACCCTACTTCGGTGCGACCGACTTAGCCATGCTGCCTGCCCGATTTCTGTCATTTACCGGTTGATGAGGCTAGAAGCTACGCTTTATCATCACATCAGATTCACTTCGAATGCCACATTGTTAGGTCCATCGAAAATCACTAATTGACGTCTACAACAATACATTACGTGTTAGCTTAAAGAAGTTTCCTTCTCCGCTTCCACTCTTGGTACGGTTGAAGAAATAAATGTACGTGAACTTTCTGGAAATACTCTGTCAGACCTTCGTCCATACAAGTCATCCTCATTCACTTAGAATGTCACATCGTCATACCCGCCAAATCACAAATTGACTTATCCAAAAATAACACGGGTATACAGCTAAGAGAAACGAATTCCTCCGCCACCAAATGTGAATACGTTTGAACAGATCAACTTACGCGATTTATTAGATATACTCTGTCAGACCTTCGTCCATACAAGTTGTCCTGGGACTGGACAAACCGAAGGCACTATTCTGTAAACAGGATAGCCCTTGCATTTTACTCCGTCTTCAATTATCTTTGGCATATATGATTCGCGACGCTTATGCCAATACATAGTGGTTCTATGGATAATAATCCAACCGGTCTCTCCATATTAACAACGTTAAAATGGTCAAAACTTCGATATATTCGGTGAGTTAACTATCAAAGAAAAACAAGTGTGCAAACAACGATATTATTTCCAAATGGAAATTATATCGAACAAACATCATTTAACATAAATCTCTTTAGTTCATTTATTTACTTATCTCCTGTTTCCCTATATTCTAAATTCTTATTTTTCTTTTATCAGAAAACATTTCTGATTCTCGTTTGGAAAACATTTCCAAAACTCCTTTACGATCAAACCTTACCATTTCTTAGTTAAGAAGGAAGTCACTCAAGTTGGGGTATAATTACCTCTCAGACCTTAACTGAACAACGTTATAACTTCGAAATGGTCAAAGTTTATCTTTTAATCTTTAACAACTTCTTTATGCCTTTCTCGGATCCAATTTTACTAATCCACTTCTATATTTAAAACATTGGTTATAACGATAACGTTATAATCTCTCCTTTCGAATTATCTAACTTTAATTATCACTTCTATTCTTATTAGTGAATAATTAACCTAACACTTATTTATTTATAAATAAATAAATCTCTATTTAAACACTGGAAAGTATAAGTACTTTCCCGAATTCGATATAATCGAATTTGCCGATTAACTCTCTTCGAGAAATCTCTATTTGATTAACTCTTCTTTGAATAACCTATATTCAATTAACTCCTTCTCGAATAAACGAGATTCGATAATCTCTCTTCGAATAACTAATATTCGATGACTCTTCCTTTTCAAATATCTCATATTTGAAAATCTCACTTCGATTAAACTATAATCGATAACTCCCTTCGATGAAACTAACATCGATAACTCCTTTCGATGAAACTAACATCGATAACTCCTTTCGATGAAACTAACATCGATAACTCCTTTCGATGAAACTAACATCGATTTATTTAACTCGACGAACTTAACTCGACTAACTTAACTTGACTCGACTAACTCGACTTACTTGGTTCGACCAATTCGATTCGATTAACTAGGCTCGACTAATTTGACTAACTTAACTCGACTTACTTGGTTCGACCAATTCGATTCGATTAACTAGGCTCGACTAACTTGGTCGAACCACCCGATCAACTCAACTTATTTAACTTAACTTATTTCTCAACTCGATTAACTCCTATCGAATAACTAATATTCGATTAAACTCCATTCGCTTGACTCTAGATCGCAGCGATCACAATGGTTACGCCTGACTCCCTCAGGAAACATCTGATCGCCGTAGGCTATTTACAGCCCTGCGAATTACGCTAGCAGTCGTACAAGATGGCAACTTACCCTAAATACTATGTTTGACGAACTCTGTCTCAAATAACTATATTTGATTGACTCTAGTTCGTTTTAACTCTAATCGATTAGCTCTAACTGAGTAACTCTAACTCGATCAACTCGACTTACTTAACCCTACTGGTTACCTAACTCAACTAGTTAACTTGACTTATTTAACCCTACTTAACTCAACTGGATTAACTCCTATCGAATAATTAATATTCGATTTACTAACTTTCGAATACCATATTCGATTAACTAACTTCGAATACCATATTCGATTAACTCCTTTCGAATGTCTATATTCGATTAACTAACTTCGAATACCATATTCGATTACTCCTTTCGAATACCATATTCGATTGACTAACTTTCGAATACCATATTCAATTTCTCCTTTCGAATACCATATTCGATTGACTAACTTTCGAATACCATATTCGATTTCTCCTTTCGAATACCATATTCGTTTTACTAACTTTCGAATACCATATTCGATTGACTAACTTTCGAATACCATATTCGATTTCTCCTTTTTATAACGTTTATCCATTTTAAAAAGATCCCCTTTTTAACACGTTTATTCATTTATAAAGATTTACTATTAGTAATGGTTCTTCACTTTATAAATGTCCTTTTAATAACGTTTCCTTTTTATAACGGTTTCCTTTATAAACCAATTTCCTTTTTATTAACTCTATTTATTTTCTAAATATTCCCCTTTCAATTCTATTTGTAAATGGTTTACAAATATTTCTTTTCTCTATTTTATTCTATTTGCAAATGGTTTGCAAATATTCCCTTTTCAAATTTATTCTTAAAAATATTCTAACTCCTTAAATTCCCGGGAAAATTCGCCATAACCTCCTTTGTATCGGGAGCATCGGGAAAATCCCCAAACTCGCCACACAGGCCTTTCCATTCAAAAAGAAATGTTTTGAATTTATTTTCCTTTTTAAAATATCTCCTATTTATAAATATCCCAATTTATAAATATTCCTTATTTATAAATATTTAAATTTATAAATATCTCTTATTTATAAATATTCCAATTTATAAATATTCTGTTTTCAATATCACTTTGAAAATCCCCTTATCAACATCCCGTATGTTATGGTATTCAATCATATCAAATTACGATGTCTAATCTCGTCCATACACACACAATCAACAACAGGTTATAATTCACATCATATATTAAAATATATGAAAAACAATAAAATAATTGTTGAGGAATCCAGTCGGATTCCTCCAACCTGTCTCCCTGCATCCACAGATGTTACACAATATGATTATCATCACTTTCAGTTCAATATAAATTATTCTGATAGCAGAATCAATATATAAATATTTAACGGTTTTTATATTTATATAATTTTCACTAACTGACTAGCAGTTCAATCAATCAACCAACACACAAGAATCAACAGATGATTAACAGTTCTAAAAATACATTATAAAAATATAACTGTTCAGAGTTGGGGAGTTTTACTCACATTGGACTATCACCGCAAAATAACGATAATTGTCGCTAGATTTGATTCAGACGGACAATTTATTTCGCCATAAATTGTAACGAGCCCCGATGGACTTCCAGTCAGTTCCATTGTGTAGTGTTCGTCCATATGATCCCAACGGATCCAGTTTTGCAATGCAAGTCGGCCCACATCCATCTTCTAACCGGCGAATACCCTTCTTCCCCGTTGGATGATTCCCTGCCGTACTTCCTAATTCGAAAATCGAATCCAACCACATAGCATTCATTAAAAACTGCTTCTACCAGTTTTCTATAATCACAAAGTTCGAGCTTCACTATTAAAAAAGGACCTCCATCTATACACCAATATCAATCTGTTTTCTCACCGCGCCACCCTGTCCATCACCGGATTACCGACCAACGTTGCTGCCAGCTCCACCTTTTCTCCTTCGTCGCACCCTTACGCGTTTACACAAACCCAGATCCACTTTTACCCAATGTTCTTTCTTCCACTTTAATAACTTCGAACGCAACTGCTTCCACCATCAAAGGTCAAAGGACCCCACTCCTACCCACTACATCCTCTGCCTTACTTTTATACCCAAGTCCACGTTCAAACTGACCTGCTTCTCCCCATCAAAAGCTCCATTAAAAAGAAATGCACACTACATCACCATTTCCTCTTATATACACAGTCTGTACTTTGCTTTCCATACACCATTTCAAGACTTCAAGCTCCACGTCCTAAAACACTCCACCCTTTTTGCCTCCACTTCCCGCTGTTGCTCCTCATAGCAAAAACCATACTACCCCATTCCTCATTCATTCAACACCAACAACTCCTTCATACTCCTCCTTAACACCCACAGCAAACACCCTTCCTCCTGCACTCATCGACCTCTTCTATGTCGCGGATTCAGCCTGAAATGCCCACATAAAACCCCTTCCCTCTCTACTTCCGCCACTACACATCACCTTGGGCCTGGCACTCTCGGCTCCCTCCCGGTCAGCCCATGTCAGCTGCAGGAACCGCGTCACCCCACAAGTGTTCATCCCAGGAGAGAAAACATGCTTTAGTGGTTCCGTAAATATATTATTATATATATGACTTTGGATATTTTTAGTGGAGATGTCAATTGTTTTGAAGGTGAGAGTTTTCGGTTTGGGGAAGAAAACTTTCGTGGCGGCTGAAAGGAATGAATACGGTGAAGAATGAATTAGGTTTAGCAAAGGGAATGGTATTGGTATTTATAGTGTCAAAAATATCTAGATATTTGTTGAGAGATATTTTGCTTTAGTTTTAAACTTTTAACATACTCCGTTAAATAAAATTATATCCATATACGAACGTTGCGGACTGAGATAGATAAACCGTTGAGATGAGCTCCATTTTACGATTTCAAAAATATAATAATATCTGTAGGTGGACTCATATTTTGAAACTTCAAAATGTTGATTTCAGGGTGCGAAATACTTCAAATAAAAAGTTGCTTATTTAATTAATTAAAAATTACCATAAAATTCTAAAAATTAAATTACCACTACTTCCCAAAAGAACCCTGTCAAAATTCAAACCCGATCTCTAGTTATATCGAACAAACCAATACGGTCGATAAACGATTCTATAGCGACTATTTCAAAATTTGATTTGGACGTGAATCAAAATCTACACGACGAAATCTTGATTTTTCTCTTCCACTAGAAAGATATACTTCACCAGGTCCACACGTTTCTTGTTTCACAGAAATCCGATTTAAAAGGAACCCTGTATGTCCTGTTGAAGTTCAAATTGCCAAATCGCGAACTGCAGCGCCATTTCAAGCTCGATTTTAGTTATAATATAATTATACGTTCAAACTGTCGTCGATTGAATATATTCGCCAATATAATTCAACTCTAAGCTGAACTAAATCTCCGGGATGACCCCGTTCACTGAATATTGTGATTTCCAATATTTTTTATTATTTCTGAATTAAATATATTATTTAATTTATTATTTTAATTAAATACTCCCAGTTATTTAATTCCACGACCATTAAATCCTTTAATTCACCATTTATATAATTAAATAAATTAATTATAATACCTCTGCCAATGCGGGTCATTACATTGGATCTCTCTTCGCTATGGCTTGCTTTGCTTTATTGGGGAATACTACAATTTATTTTCATGCTTCTTTGTTTTTGAGCAAGACAGCTATTTTAGCTATGTAATTAGGTATTTGAAAGTTGATGGGCTTTTATTGTAAACAATTATATTTAATAAATGATCTGAAGTACTTCTACTTTACCTTCCGCTGTTTTATATATGTCTGTCTTGTAATATTTCTGTTCTAGTACCCATAATGCTCCATTGAAGTTAAGGCATTCCTTTTGTGAGTGACTTTAACGGATGTGGGGTGTTACATTAGGTATCAGAGCAGAAGGTTACTAAACTAGGCAAAAGCTTTTAAAAACCTTCTGAAATTATTTTCAAAATGTTGACAAAATAGCATTTTCTAAGAAAAGTCTTGTTTAGCCATATGCACTATCTTTTGATTCTCTCCTTGAGTTTCTTCTCTCTTTCTTTTTCACCATAGTTTTGTAGGTGTACGACACATGTAGGAGGGCAAAGAAGTGCCCAATTTCCATCTGTAGCCGCTGTAGTTCCATCTGCGTCTAATCTTATTTCAAGCTTTGTAGGGTTGCCATGCGATGGAGGTAGCTTTCGAGAAACTTGTCAACAAGCTATACAAGGATATCAAGAACGAGGATAAAGAACACAAGCCTAAGGATAAGAAACTTGTTAATATGGCTTAATCCACGAAGGAGGAAAAGGTGAAAGGAAAGAGGCCAAAGTGAAAGAATAATAAAACCCACGACAAGAGAGAGTATCTTTAGTATGGTAAAAAGTGACATGTAGTTAAGTATTAGAGGACAAGGACAAGGGCAAAGGACAAGATCATCGAGAGGGCAATTGTATGCTTTAACTACTAGCGTACCTAGGAAGAGGTGGTTACGTTTCTATTAAAAGTTTAGCTTTTATTTTCTATCATACCATGGGAACTTTGTTTTTGTACATCGCATCCTTTTTAATTCTGCTTCGATAGTTAAGTCTCTGCACCTTAGTAATAGCATAGTAGAGGGTCCCATTTTTGTCTCAAATCCTGTTGGCGAATCGGCTGATTTATTCATGACTTGTTTGGATTTGAGAATGTCTATGCTAAGTGTTGAGTTTAGAAGTAATGCTTATGTTTTTGGGCTATGGGTTGTTTCTAGGGATGGAGTGGTTATCCAGAAATGATACCATTCTCGAGTATGAAAAGAGGGTAGTTAGACTCTTGACTTTCCTCGGTAATACCCTCGAAGTCTAGTGTAACCCTTAGGGTTCTGCCATGCTTAGTTACCTAGAATCTCTTGATACATTTATCAATCCGCTCGAGTAGTGTTCACCACTAAGGCGGATGGTTCATTTCGCTTATGCATTAGTTATAGAAAATCACCTTAGTAAGTACACTTGGCAACATGGTTGGCATTTGTTTATTTTCAAGAGATAATTCATTTATGTGGAATACCCTCTAGTAAGTGAATGAGATCCAAGATTCACTAGTGAATTTTGGAGAGCTTGCATGAAACCATGAGTGCACAGTTATGTTTAAGCTGAGTATAATAGAAAAAGAATAAGTGAAAGTGGAACGAGAGGCGATAGTGAAATGAGTTCCAACTCATATTTTGGAAATAGGAATTAAGAAGCTACGAAATTGTGAAGCTAAAGACGGTCAAAGCACAATGGAGTTAAGCTCAAGGAAATGCGACTTAGAAGATTGAAGACTAGACACGCGCATCATATCTCTTTCTAAGAGTATATCCTTGATCCCTCTTTTCCTGTAGAGCTTACTTGTAAGCTATCTTTTAAGTATAACCTCTCGGTCCTATTCTCAATCCTATTTCTGTTGTAAAACCCCATAGGGATCATCTGTTAGTAATACATGTTGGGGCTTGAGGGTGTCCATTGGGTTGAGTAATTCTTTGGGCGTCAGCCTGATGTTGATTTCGGTCTTCGAGCTGGTGCTTAGGGAGTTCTTCTCCTAATCAGTATATATGTGACATAGATTTCCAGTTTTGACACTACCTAATGGGCACAAAGTTTTTACTTGCTTCTACCATTCGACTATATCTTTAGGTAGGAACAATTGGGTGTAAACATGTGTTTGAGACATGTTATGATTGATGGTTGCAAGCGGTTGCTAGTGGTTGCTCGTGGATGCATATACACGCACATTAGACACTAGATCGGCTCCGTCACCTTTCATATTGCATATGCATGAGTGTTTATAGTTGTTTATGGATGAATTTGAATATGTTATCATGTGGATGTTGCATATGTATGGATGTTTGTGAACACATATAGTGTTAGTGTGACTAGGACTATTTGCATACATGTTGGACTCATGGCACTAAACATATTTTGCATTAAGAAGATCAATCAGGCCTGATTGTTTGCATTAGATAAGGAACATATACACACACTTTCTGCATATGTTCATACAGCATTAGAAATCTCATAAGGACAATAGACACCTGTGATTGATGATTGAGCAGATGGATGATTGGATGGTAGGACACATTCTTCTAAACTTGAAGATTTTGGGGACGAAATCCTTTAAGGAGGGGAGAATGTAACAACCCGAATTTTAATAGCATGTTGAAACTAGAAATCAGGGTATAATTAAATTTTAAAGTGAGAATCATGGAAAACGGGTTGCGCCATTGCGTTCGTCTCGGAATTCTACATGAAACAGAGTCCGAGTTTTCGAAAATCGGAGTCTGATGAAGAAGTTATGGCCTATGGAAGATTCAGCAAATTTTAGGCAACAGAGGACCAGGCAGGTCGACCTTGGGGTCGACATAGGGGCCAGGTCGACCTACCCCCCAGGTCGACCATGTGGTCGACCTCCCCCCCCCCCCCCCTTACAGGTGGACCTAGGGGCTAGGTCGACCTACCCCTCAGGTCGACCATGTGGTCGACCTCCCCCCTAATAGGTCGACCTAGTCGGCCTGTTTTGACCCAGAACTCATTTTTGAGCCTGAGACATGTTTTGATGATCCGGATTGATTCTAGGGTTAATCTAAGGGCCTAAACTAGTTGCTACCCCTATAAATACACCCTTAGACCTAACCTAATTCATATCAAATCATTCTAACACCATTATGCTGCTAAAATACCTCTTGAACCATGGCCGTCGTCTCCAAATCAAAGTACAAACATTCAAACTCAAATCAATTCAAAGAACAAGGCTTCTACAATTATTCAAGACAATAAATCAACAACGCCGCGACATTTTTACAACAAATTCAGTTCTTAATTCATTTGCCATGCTCTGTAAGTTCCAGTTGTTTTTAGATTTAAACATTTAAATTACAATATGGCCATGGAATAAAGTGGAATTGGATTTAAGTATGTTTATTGATTTAGATCTATTTCTGTTGCTTCTTGAATCTTGAGTTTGGGACTTTTCTATGTTTGTTCTCATGTCAAGCTTATGATCTATTCAGCCTGTTGTAAATCAGTTTTTCTTGATTCATATTGATATTATTATCAAGATCTATCTTTTATGCCAGAGATGATGGTTTTATGCCAGTTTTCTCTTTATGCTGATTGTTATACAAATTCTACCTTCCCCTATTTATTTTCTTTCGATGAACCTAGGTCAATTTCGGGCCTAGGCCTAAACCGCGATTTGCGTACGATTGAGTACGGGGAAATATGGGAATGTTGTCTATATTGGATATATATGTTTGGTAAAATTGATGGCATAACATGAAATTGGAAATTTGGGGTATTGTCAATATAATTGAATTTGCAAGTTTGGCCATTGGCATAATTAAATTGGCATGAAGTGGGCACAATGAATTAGCATGTAAATCAAATCACGAGTTCGGGCCTATGTAATTAAATCAAAAGATTAGGTTTATGATTGGGCATAAGTAGAATTGGGACTTTGAACGTAAAAGCAATTGTAAACTAGATAATTGGCATAAATATGAATTTGGGTAACTGGCATGTATTGAAATAAAAAGGATTACAGTTTGGGATAACTACATCATGAATCTTGAATTGGGTTTATTTGGACATGAAACTTGATACATGTAATCTTGGCGAGAACTTGATATGGGTAAAATGGCATAAACCTGGCATACATGTAAATAGGCAAGAATTTGACGTATGTAAACTGACTAGAATTGGGTATATATATATATATATATATATATATATATATATATATATATATTGGCATGCAATTTTGGAACTTGGGCATATGCTTATTAATATGTAAAGTTGGGAATTTGAAACATAAAAATGACTGTGTATTGGATAATTGACTTGAACACGAACATTAACATTTCTATATGTTAAACACATGAACTGATATTGGGGTTTTGGGGGGAATACGACCATTAATGAACCTTTGACACGAGGTTAGACTCAATTTGTGGTGTAAATCTGCCCGGAACTGCCCGACAAATCCAGTAGCCATAAAGTGTCAGTCTAATGTGAGAGGTTAAAGGTCGAATTGTAGGTGTAACAATTTATGACACAAGGTTAGACTCAGTTTGTGGTGTAAATCTGCCTGGAACCGCCCGACAAATCCAGTGACCAAAAAGTGCACGGTCCAAAGTGAGGTCATGATTCGTTCGTCATAATGAATGAATTAAGGAATATTAACTATAATAAGACGTGGGTATGGTTAGAGGGTTAGATGGGATGACATGGAAATTTGACATGTAAATGTGGACCTAACCGGTATGAGTTAAGAACATGTAAAACTTATAAATGTGGGCTTACCCAACATAACTGTTAATTAGACCAATGGGTGGGTTAAGTAATATGACTAGACTAATGACACTTAACCGATATGACATGAATGGGTGGGTTAAGTAATATGACTAGACTAATGACACTTAACCAATATAACATGACACATGACAGGGTTAAGTCAACTTGAACATATAGATAATACTTAACCAACTTAGCAAGATACGTGGGCGGGTTAAGCCATGAATTACTTGAAATACCTAACCAATGCAATCTGACAAATGGGAGGGTTAAGTTAAATGGGCTGGTTTAACTTGAATGGGTTGATAACATCCAACCAATATAACCTGATGTGTGGTAGGGTTATGTAAATACACAAGGGTAACACTTAACAATTTTAAAATTGCTTGAAACACCTTACCTCCATTAAGGTCACTCACAAAGGGAATGCCTTAATTTTGGTGGAGGTTTATAAGTAAAAGACACAGATAAAACACAAGATAGATATAAACACATATAAATAAGCAATGGAAAAACCAACAGACTTTTATTATCATAAATACGTGTTCATACAGAACATTTCCAACATTGTCTCAAAACAAACTTCCAATTATTACAACCATAATACTGCCTTGATTTTAAAAGTTAAAGAAGCATGAAACATAAATAAAGCTGCATAATCCCCATAAATGTAATCCAAAGCCATGGTCCAAATGAAAGAAATCCAAGCAATACATTCTCTCTCTTCAAGCTGGATGAAAAACTGACTAAGCTGCGGTGTTTCCTCCCTGTGGACCTGGGGGGGGGGGGGGGGGGGTGGGGGACGGAAGAAAAGAAGACGAAAGGAAAATGGGTCAGACATAAGTCTGGTAAGTCTAGCTATATTCCTAGAATGTTAATAATAAAAAGATCATGACTTGCATAAAGTGAGAAAAGGACGATATCAGGATAATAGACTATCCTAGAACTAGATAAGGTGTCCTAAAACGAACATCCCTTCGCACCCTATTTTAAATCTCAATCTCTGCACCTACTAATTCTTATACTAACAGGCACCCCGTGATTGGGGTGAAGTGATCCTTTTCTCTTTCTTAAAAAGATCGGCTCCTACTCGTATATTCACATGTGTCCTACGGCCCTATATGGTAGATACCTATGTTGGTCCCACCATGGGGTGTATCAAGTCCTATGGTGGCGACCCCGGCACAATTCTAGCATGCATAGGGTATACTACTGAAGCTCTAGTGCCCTGACTTGTCTGCTCCAGAGTGTGTGCACGCCCGCACTCTGTTAGAACCCACACTGTGCACCAATCGCCATGGCTTTTGACCGCTTACAATCAGCCCAGTAATTGTGCCCCACCCTGCCTAGTTCAGGGTACCATGATACCAAATTGGGTTACTACTGAAACGGGTCCCCGTTACTAGGTTTTCTAGTCAAACATGTTAAGTGGTTAAGTGTCTGAATGAACCTAATCCCCAACCATCCATTTTATTTAACATGTTGAATTTGGTTAAGTATTTATTAAATTGACTTAACCCTATCAGTCCTAACTCAGCTCTAATTGTCTTATTAGAGCACCAACCTCTCAGATTAGACAGATATTGTTGTGGTTGCCTGTATGCCGGTTAGGTCCGGGCAGTCTTACGCCACAACTCAGTTTAACCTCGGGTCTTTATTGGGCCCCATGCCTTAACCTCTCACAGTGGATAGCTATTGTTTTGACAACTGGACAGCCGGGCGGGTACGGGCAGGTTTACGTCACAACTCAATCCAACGTCGGGTTAAGCGCGTTCGTATTTTCTAATTTACATTTTAATTATGTAAATTATTCAAATTCAAATTACTGTCACATTCATTTCTAATTAATCTCATTAATTAAGGTAATTAATGCCTTTTTATGACATAAATCACTTATGTGATTAATGACCAATTTATGGCAAGTTTTCCTAAAATTATCATTTTAACCCAACGTTACCCAGTCCAATATTAGGCTAACCATCTCAGCCTAATTTACGTTCGCATGATTTTTGGTGTAAAGTATTAGGCTAAAAACTTAGCTTAATTTAATATACGCAAATTGGCACAAATTAGCATAAACATGACAAGGGTATAACTTTGGTATTGATGGCATAATCAATATGAACATAATAGGTTGTACTTACAAAATAACTAACATGAACATTTTAGGGGTGAACTTGCAAAATAACTAACATGAGCATTATAATGTCATAGGTACAAAATTGCAAAAAGACTAACATAAACATTATAATGTCTTAGGTATGAACTTGCACTTGTAGGCTAACTCAACATATATGTGTTTTTTAACATAGCCCATATTAACAACATACATGAGAATTAGCAATATGAACTAATCCATATACATATGTTAATTTGCAACATAGGCAAATCAACATACGTATATGTGAGTTAGCAACATAGGCTAATCAACATACATACGTGTTAATTAGTAACATAGATTTAAAAATACTTGCAAATTAATCCCAACATATGATAAGTGTGAACATGGCATAAGTTTTGCATAAACATGAACAAATAGATTTGACAATTGGTCGCATAACTTCACTACATAAACTTGCATAATAAACTACACAATTCTCATAAGATGTTACAATCCAAGTCCATGCTTATACAAATAATCTAATCCAATAATCCCAAATTTAACATGATAATAGAATCAAGTCACTGGCATAGATTAATATTATAAAACATAATAAACATCATACTTAATAATTCTCAATTCAACATGATAATAGAATCAAATCTCAAACGTATATTAATAACATAACGAGTATCGTGCTATTATCATTTCATCGCAACACATGATATTCATATTAATTCGCATTCTAAAAATGTAGCTAAACTTACAATCGTAGACGGTCTTGTTTTCTGAGTTCTGGAATTTTGAATTTGCAAAGCTTTCCTTTGGGAAGACGTTGCTTTGATTCTAATTTGTTGTTGCTTTTTAATCTTTTAGTTTGTATTCACTATGTTGTTCGTCTCTTTCAAGTGGAGGCTCCCTTTAGTTCTCAGCAGACAGCATGGTGGCTCCAATTCTTATTCTTTTTTTTTTGTGAATTTTTTAGTTTGAGACCTAGGGTCTTTTTACAGAGTTGCAAGTTAATTTGAGCCGTCGATGAAGCTAGGGTTAACCAGAGCCGTCCGTTGTAAAGAGAAGCCAATTATGTTCCCCATTTCTTTCTTAATGTACATTTACTATTATTTGTCAATCCATATAAATACGTACGCATTAGATACATCTCCCCTTTACATATTTATTATTATTTTTGTATGCACATTAGATACATCTCCCCTTTACACATTTATTATTATTCTTGTATGCACATTAGATACATCTCCCCATTACACATTTATTATTATTCTTGTATGCACATTAGATACATCTCCCCTTTATACATTTATTTTTGTATTAGCAACTTTAGTGTTAACAGAAATACAGGGTGTTACATTCTCCCCTCCTTAAAGGATTTCGTCCCTGAAATCTCCAAGTCTAGGAGAACATATATCCTACCATCCAAAAGTCCATCTATTCAATCATCAAACACGAGCGTCCATTGTCCTTAAAAGACTTCTAATGCTTCATGATCATATGCATTGTGTGTGTACATGTCCTCATCTAATGCAAAAATCAGGCGGTCTACTGATTCAATTGACCTCCTTAATGCAACTTATGTAAGTGTCATGAATCCATTATGTGTGCAAACTTTTTCCTATTCATAATTCTACATGAGTGCGCAATCATTCAAACAAATGCGACATCCATATGACAACATACTAAGCTTCAACCATATACAAACATAAACACATATATGCATATGAAATATGAAGTGACTGACCCGATCTAAAACCCTAGATTGCGTGTGTATATGCATCCACGAGCAACCACTAGCAAACATTTGCAACCACTTGCAACCATCATCCATAGCATATTTCAATTACATGTTTACATCCAAAGGGGTTTCCACCTAAGGATAAAAGGGTAAGATCGGGGAGATATACCTAAAAAGATAGATACTAACATGACTTAAGGAAAAAGAGAGATCAAAAATGTACCCTCAAAAAGAAAAGGGTAGGTTGCGCGTATTCTATCCTCTGTTTCCCAAGTCGCGTCTTCCTCGGCGTCGCTCCACTGAACTTTGACGAGTTTTTTTGATTTACGTGTGGAACCTAAGACTTCACTCAAGCCATTGCTTGTCGGTCTTAGTAAACCGCACGGGTAGTGATATACCCCGATTTTTCAACGCCTTCACACTACCTAGGTAGTCACCCTTAAAAATTGGCAGAGGTAGCCCTCGAACCTGAGACCTATGTCTCATCCCAATTCGCCCACCTCTAACCAACTGAGCTAGGAGTGTCGGGTGAATTTTGACAAGTTTGAATTCGCGGTTGCGTAGCTTTTTCACTTCAGTTCCTAAGATGTGAGTTGGAACTTTCCTCATAATTGCTTCGCGTTCTACTTCAGCTTCTTCTAGAATGTTGGGCTCTACCACTTCCGCTGACTCATGTAGATACTTCCGGAGGTTAGAAACATGAAAGACGTTGTGAACTCCGGCCAGTCTCTCTGGTAACTCTAACATGTAGGCCATCTTCCCAATCTTCTCGATGATAGGAAACGGTCCTACAAATCTTGGCGCTAGCTTCCCTGTGGATCCAAAGCGAACGACGTTCCTTAAAGGAGATACCTTAAGGAAAACCCTGTCCCCAACCTCAAATTCAAGGTCGGTCCTTCTCTTGTCTACGTAGGATTTTTGTCTGTCTTGGGCTGTCTTCATTCTTCTCCATATTAAGTCTACTTTCTCTGAAGTCTCTCGGATCATATCTGGTCCAAGTATGAGCTTGTCAATAGACTCCAACCAACAAGTGGGCGATCGACACAGTCTTCCATATAAAGCTTCGAAGGGCGCCATTCCGATGGTGGCTTGGTAGCTGTTGTTGTAGGAAAATTCCACCAAAGGAAGATGGTCCTCCCAAGTCCCTCCAAAGTCAAGGACGCAAAGTCTCAAAAGGTCTTCCAAAATCCTGTTCACCCTTTCCGTCTGACCATAGGTTTGGGGGTGATAGGTCGTGCTCAAACATAACTGTGTGCCTACAGCTTCTTGCGGACTCCGCCAAAACTCGCTTGTGAAGATAGGATCTCTGTCGCTAATAATGCTGGAAGGTTTTCCATGGAGTCGAACTATCTCCTTAAGATAAAGAGATGCTAGAGACGAGGCAGTCCTTCTACTCTTGACAGGTAAAAAGTGGGTGCTTTTAGTAAGCCTATCCGCTATTACCCAAATGCTAGTGTTGACTCTTCTAGACCTAGGCAGCCCATCAATGAAGTCCATTGAAATGCTATCCCACTTCCACTGTGGGACCTCTAGAGGATGGAGCAGACCTCCAGGCTTCTTCTGCTCCGCCTTGACTTGTTGGCAAATCATGCACTTAGAAACAAAATCTGCCATGTCCTTCTTCATGCCACTCCAAAAGAAAACTCTCTTTAAGTCCTTGTACATTTTGTCCCCGCCTAAATGTATTGTCATCTTGGAATGATGTGCCTCCTCAAGAACTTTCTTCACCAACTCCTTTGCCTGTGGGACGCATAGTCTTCCATCCCGTCTTAACCACCCTTTGTCGTCGATGGTGTATCTATCGAGGTGACTAGAAGTCTCACCCCTAACGAGCTTATCAACCACTTCTACAAGCTGAGGGTCTTCTCGTTGTGCGGTACCTATTGATTTTAAGAGAGTGGGACGCACTTCTAGCGATGCTAACAGACCGGGTACAAAATTAGAGGAGGGCCTAAAGTCAAAACTGGCTATAAACTCTAGGCTTCGCCTTTCAACAAATAGCGGGCTCAATGTTAGCTTCTTTCTACTCAAGGCATCTGTGACTACGTTGCCCTTGCCAGGAGTGTAGGAAATCTCGAAATCATACGAGGCAAGAAACTCCATCCACCTTTGTTGCCTTAAGTTAAGGTCCTTCTGCGAGAAGAGATACTTCAAAGATTTATGGTCAGTATACAGTTCAAATTTCTCACCTAGGAGATAGTGGCGCCAAGACTTAAGCGCAAAGACGATGGCGGCCAACTCAAGGTCGTGGGTTGGGTAGTTCCTTTCATGAACTTTCAACTGTCTTCCACCATAATCTACTACCCTTTCTTCTTGCATTAGGACAGCGCCTAGTCCTGTCCCGCATGCATCCGTGTATATTGTAAACATTTTGCTTCCATCCGGCAAGGTCAGAACTGGGGCTGTTGTAAGAGCCCTTTTTAAGCGTTGGAATGCAAACTCGCAATCCAAATCCCAAGAGAAAACTAGATTCTTCTTTGTTAGACTTGTAAGAGGAGCTGAGATTTTTGCAAAATCTCTGATGAACTTCCGATAAAAGCCTGCAAGCCCGAGGAAGCTTCGGACCTCGGTAGCATTCCTTGGTGCCTTCCAATCTTGCACCGCTACTACTTTTGCGGGGTCTACAGCTAACCCCTCTTTGGACACTATATGCCCAAGAAATCTCACTTCTCTCCAAAAGTGGCACTTGGAGAATTTAGCTCTTAACTGATGTGTTCTAAGAGTCTCCATGATTGCCTTTAGGTGCTGAGCATGCTCTTCCTCATTTTTTGAGAAGATCAAAATATCGTCTACGAAGACCACCACGAATTTATTGAGGAAATCTCTGAACACCCTACTCATTAGGTCCACGAAGTAAGCGGGTGCGTTTGTCAAGCCAAAAGGCATGACAAGCCACTCAAAGAATCCGTCTGGGGTTCTGAAGGCTGTCTTATCGATGCTATCATCAGCTACCCTTAGCTGATGAAATCCGGTCGCCAAATCAAGTTGGGAGAAAACCGACGCTCCTACAAGCTGGTCAAACAAATCGTCAATTCTGGGGAGAGGGTGCCTATTCTTTTTAGTCAGCTTGTTTAGCTCCCTATAGTCAACACATAGACGGAGTGAACCATCCGCCTTTGTAGCGAACACCACTGGAGCGCCCCATTCTGAAATGCTCCACCTAATGAACCCCATTTCTAAAAGCTCTTTAATCTGCTTACTGAGCTCTTTCCTTTCCCTAGGAGCCATGTGCCTAACAGGCAAAGCAACGGGCATTGCATTTTCAACAAGATAGATGCGGAAGTCTATTTCCCGTTTTGGAGGTAAGCCCTTCACCTCATCAAAGACATCCGAATATTCTGGACCACCTTAACGGACTGCAAATTCTCAATAGAAGCGTCAAGCGATTCAAGATAACTAAGCATAACCACATTCGAGGGATTACAAGTAATTTCCAGAGTGTTACCGAGTTGGGTTAAGAGCCTAACCACTCTTTTCTCACAATCAAGGATGGCACCATTACTGGATAGCCAGTCCATGCCCAAAATCAATCCATACCCCGAGAAGCCCAAAACAAAGGTACTACATCTAAATTCTACACTTATAATAGAGATTTTCAAATTCATACAGATCATTGACAAATAAGCCGGGCCTCCAATTGGATTGGAGACAACCAAGGGATCCTCTACCATACTAGTTTCTAGGTGCAGAGATTCTACTAAAGCAGATGAAATAAAGGAGTGTGACGCACCAGAATCAAATAAGGTGCGAACTGGGTGATCATAAAGATAAACTACACTTTCTACAGAAGTATTTCTACCTCTCTGTTGCAGAGGAGGTGCCTCCAATGCATGAACTTGTCCACCCGAAGTGGAGGCAGCTTTCTGCGCCTACCCTCGCCTCTTAGGGCAGTCCTTAGCTATGTGTCCTGTTTCTCCACAATGAAAGCAACCACCATTCATCTTTGCCTTCTTCTTCCTGTAGTCTTTCACCACATCTCCAACCACACCACAGAAATTACATTTTCTAGTTTCGCGAGCTTTGTTGTTTTTCCCGCCCTTCTTAAAGTCTATTTTCTTAGGCTGTAAAGCTTCTTTCTTTCCCTGAGACCCTTCCGCCTTTGTCTCCTTTTTGCCTTTATCCTCCTCATGTAGTAACGCCATCTGTACCAGCCTTTCATATGTAGCTCCCTTAGGTATATGGGTCATGGCCAGGCTATGAAGCGGCTCATTCAGCCTCTTGACAAAGCGGAGAGCCTTCTTGTGTTGGGTGTTGACTAGGTCCCGTCCGAACCAAGCCAGCTGATCAAACTGGTTGACGTACTCTTTGACGGTCATACTTCCTTGCTTAAGGGATAGGAACCTCTCCATTTGAAGACTTCTCTCAGCTTTTGATAGGAACTTCAGCTCAAATCTAAATCTGAAATCGTCCCACGTTTCTACTGGTCTTTCTGCATTGGTGACTTCCCACCAGTAGGAAGCCTCTCCTTTGAGAAACCACACTGCCAGTCTTACCTTCTGCCTGTCTTCTACCTCGAAGATAACGAAAAGATCTTTGGTCTCTTTCAGCCAGTTCCTGGCTGCTACGAAGGACTCCGTTCCATGAAAGTCTTTCCCACCCATAGCTTTAAAATCTCTACAAGTCTTGGCAAAAGCATTTCCTCTCGGAGGAGGAGGAGGAGGGGGAATTTCAACAACTGGGGGAGGAGGAGGAGGAATTGCTGCAGCTGGGGGAGGAAGATTCGCTGGGCCCACCTCATTGGCCCTAGCTTCTAAGTACCTTCTAAACCAACCAGGTACAGTCACACTGTGACGATCCCAAAATCCGAGGGGTGGTATTAAGGATAATCATTGGAATATAACACATTAATCATTATAGCAGAGTACAGATAATAGCAGAAACAATAAATAGAATAATTTTTACATGGATATGACAGCGGAAGCACAACATGTAATAACATCAAAATAGCATAGCGTAGGATATAACTTAGTAAATAAAGGGAAGTGATCAGTCATCATCGCCAGAGGCGGAATACATACATGCAGTGAGACATAATAAGGGTATCAGTCTACATCGCCGAAGGCAGTACATATACATACAATAAGAAGTACTGAAAGTAAAGCAGTTTGCATCGCCAGTGGCGGAATCATGATATAAGTACAATAATGGCGGAAAATATCAAAATCGTCTCTATGAAGTCAGCCTCGCCATGAGCCAAAAATGCACTCTATGCAACAGTGCAGAGCCAAAAACAACCTGTCACCTGTGAACTAGGCTGCCCGTGTGAAAATAAGGGCACCCGCGTTTGCAAAGTGAAACAAACAACGAGTCAGTCATGGGGACTGATATGAGGAATCTATTTAATAGTTAAACAACAGTAATAAGCAAATCATAGGACCACGCCACTTTCGCGGAACGGGTTTACTCCAGTGATTGCTAGTGCATTTAAAACAAAGTAAATCCTTTTAAAACAACGCAATGCTTTTAAAAAGAATGAACCATTATAAGACTCAAGTCCCATCATACAATGCAACGCAAGACGGAGGATAGAGTTTTACCTTATAATGGCCAAATATGCTTGATACGTATAAAGCAAAATCATTTGATATTATTACTAGTGTATATATGTTTCAAAAATGAATAGCATCATAAATAACAATCATTGGCGGCATAGCTACCATCTACTATGTCGCCATACTAGTTCTACAATCGAGTCCGTTATTTCGTATTGGAAATTGGATTTCCATCATGAGTCGAGGCAAGGGGCAAGCTCGTTTCCGCTTCGAGACATTCTAGCAAATGCCTCGGGACTACGCACTCTGGGTAACCCCTGGATGCTTCAGGGCAGGTCCTCTCTTACGTTTGAGGATTGGCAATTCCTGAACACACGTTTCCCGGTCCTTACAGACCTATAATCGAGGCGCCTCGCATTCCAACAACAACAAAGGTGAAAAGTAGATATATATATGTCAGGGCTGGTAAGTCACTGACACCAACATAGCTAGAAAGAAACGTCGTGTTCTCCCTGCAGTCCGTATCCCGTTTTTAACTCATACCGGGGTGTGAGGCTCGCGAATCCACGCTATACACAAAGCCATGCCACGTAGACCGTGCTTTGATCATCATCCACAAGACTTTGCTTTGCAATAGAAGCCTTGATCACAGCATCTTGGCATGCCACATAGGCAGTCCACTTCATACGATTGATTCCCATCGATATATAACCTCTGAGCTCGTACGTCTCAGAGAAGGGCGTTAAGCAAAAGAATAAATTCTCCGCCGCCAAAAAGATATATATTTAACAGAGATCAATCAGTATAGAACAAAATCCAATGTCAGACACACAGTCCATTTACTAGTCCGTTCTGGGTCTGAACGAAACCGGAGGCGTCAATTCCTCGTATATCCGTAAAATCAACCCATACGTTCAGACGGCTACTACTTCCGTCCCTTTTCGATAGCTACTCCGGTCAGGAACCTCAGTAGCGCCCATCCAACCGATACGAAGATCATTGGTCTTGAATCATCTTTGCATTTTCCAATTCGAATCGCTCGATAAATTATTTGAAATGAGGGTTAGCTCGGCCTTTTCAAATAATTCACGTCATTAGAATTTAAATCGATTCTTTCTATGGTTATATTATTCGACATCCATCTTTCAGTTCTTTAGTGTTATTTTCATGTCAAACACATACAACCATCAAATATCAAACAATTCAAGCCCAATTGGTTTATTTGCAATCTATGTTGCTTATAATATTTTATAACAATTTTTTGCCATTTTTATTTATTTAAAAATGGCTATATTTAATTAAACGACGTTTCAGGTCGTGCCGTGGCACTGGCGCTGTTTTTCCCCTAATTTGTTTTACACATATCAGAAAATCTAACCATTGGATTTCTACAAAGTCTATATCAGTGGGAAGATATTCCCAAAGCGAGCCCAACGGTTCCAGTTTCGTGAAAATCCGACGGTCGGATCTCCAACACTAGTCGTTTGAAGTTACGGTTTCAAAATTCGAACTACAGCGTCGTTATTCTATTTAATTTAATTATATTTATATATAAATATAAACGATTCTGGCGCTGTTTTTCTTTAGATTTGAATTAAACATTCCGGACAATCCAACCATTGGATTTTTACAAGGTTGGTGCCGTTGGGAAGATATTTCCAAGGCGAACCCAGTAGTTGCGGTTTCGGGAAAATCCGATAGTCCGATTTCTTGTACTAATCGTTTCAAATTGCGATTCCGAAACACGAACTGCACGGCTTCGATTCCTTTTAATTTTATTTATATTTATATATAAATATAGTTCATTCTATAATTTCAACTATAGTTCATTCATATTTTCAACTTCGTTTCCACTTCAAATATTTCACTAACGCCTTGATATTTCAAAAAATTTCGCCATAACCTCCTTTGTACGGGGAGGGATTTGGAAATTTATTGGGCCGTATTAGGTACCCAATAAATCCTAAAAAGCATCCACATATTTATAGTGATATATCCTGCTGTTTACGGGGGAGCATGTATAGATAATCACTCCAGAGAATAAATTCTCGTCACCCCGTTTCCATGTGGAAATAAATAGTCCATGTGCCGTATCTAATAACTAGAGCGACGTGATTATTGTCAACTCCAGACCCGTGTGGGGTTTTTATTAATCTAGCGATTTATCGTTATATTTTCTATAGTCCATATCAGTCATCAGTTCAACCTGTAGTATATAGTCATCGCCATACAAGCCTCTCGCTAGTATGGTAAATCTTCCACCTCGTCACACAAGCTCCAATTGCTTATGTGGAATGTGATGAAGTATGTCTATCGTCAAGAAGTATGCCATGTAGTGTAGTTCAAAATTAATTGTTACTATCCTATGGCGACGTTTATTATTTCACACAGAATAACCAGCACTCCGCATCCAATGGCATTCACAGGAGTTGATATATAAATAAAATTGCGCAGCCAACTCATCAAGGTTTACCTATTTGTCGGGCACGCAAATAATTTCTTTACTCTACAGCTAATCCATTTTTCCTGTTCAACACATGTATATATATGCAGAAACAAGGCTAATAATAATATTTCTAGCAAACTATTATTTATTTCAACACGTGTGTATTTTTATCAAAGTATATACATGATAAAAGAAATATTTTTATCGTAAAAATTATTTAGTCAACACGTGAATGTTTTTAACACTTCATATTCACAATAAAGGTGTAGTTTTTATTGTCTATTCATTTTATTTTAAAATACGATAACATTCAACACATGAATTTCAAATCGACGAACGAATTGCAACTCAACACATGAATATTCTATATAGTTTGTATATATATAAAAATGTGATTTTTATCGCTAAAGCTATTTGTTTAAATTCAAATAATATTCAACACATGAATTTCAACTCAACGAATGAATTGTAACTCAACACATGAATATTCTATATAGTTTGTATATATATATAAATGTGATTTTTATCGCTAAAGCTATTTGTTTAAATTCAAATAATATTCAACACATGAATTTCAACTCAACGAATGAATTGTAACTCAACACATGAATATTCGCTACAACATATGTAATTTATTTCAACTCATGAAAATTATTCTTACACATGAATATTTCAGAAAATTTCGGCAGCATAACGGCAGGGTAGTTAAAACATTGACCGTCCCTAGTACGGCTCCTCGCTCTAACTTAAAACCTCGCGGTTTTTGACAATGGGGATCATGCATCTAGTTCGCACACAGGCGACATGTTTTATTTTCAATTCCATAATCTTATTCTATTTTGTTTCAATCACAAGAGGGTATTTTTCAACCACAAAGGTATTTCTCGACCACAATATCAACCACAAACAATTATTTCCAACTATTCGTCATACCATATAATATCATGTCAATCACAAGCAATAAATATCGTCCATGGTCTGTGGACGAGGGGAGTATATATATATAATATTATAATTCACTTGCATTTCATCACAATTCAAAGCATATATGTTTCATTCAACGCTTGTATAATTTATATATCGCTAATGTAACTTATACAACACATGTACATGAGGTATACAATGCGTATATAGTTTACACTTCGCTTATATAATTTATATAACGCGATTTCATTCACACAAATAGTTTAGATTCCTCACATTGGTTATTGCAGTGCTAAAAATTCTAGGAAGATCAGAAAAATCCGCGGTTTCTTCTAGAATGTAGAGAGCCTCCTTGCGGTCACGATGTCTCCTGTTTCATCAAATTTCGTTAAAGAACGAAAAAGATATTATTTTTCAAAGTTTTGCAATGCTTTATAGTGTAAAAACAGTTCAACATTAAACAACCCGTATACCTTCAAGAGGAGTTCGAAACTAGGGTTGTTGATAATCTTTGATTCGTGGCACGGGGACACGATCAGGTTGCGCTACGGTGGAGAGCGCGGAGGGGCGCGCCTGCGCCAGGTGGTTTCGCTCCGATCGATGCAGCGACGAGGGAGGATTCTGGCGAAATGTGCGGCGACTTCGAGCCCTTGGATCTCGTCGAACAGTCGACGATAGAAGGTGAGGTGGGTATTGATTTAGAGAGGGGGAGGAGAGCTTCCGAGATCAGGTGGCGGCGCAGCCTATAGATCGTCGGAGCGAGGGGAAAGTGGTCGGGAAGGGTGGAGTAATGTGCGCCGTCGAAGCAGAAAGAAGAAAGGGTTTCGGGAGGTTTTTTTATTTTAAAGAATGAAATAGAAAAATATGATTGGCCAAGGTTTTAATTAACTTTTTAAATAGCGTTTTTACAACCGAACTCCTTTTCCAACCCAACGACTGTCGCCCCTAGCTAAATACCCCCATTCCGGACACAATGGGATATGTTTCGTTGACCAATTCGACTGTTACAGTCAGTTATTTTTCAAATTAAAATATAAAACATTCAATATTTAATTTGAACGTACATTTCAATTTGCCAGGGCCACAAACTGAATCGAAAAATTCCAGAAAAATAAATCTAGCTTTGTTTTGACGATACGGTCCTAACAAAACCAGTTTCTTTGAATTCTGAGCTCGTTTGAAAAACGGCCATTTTTAGGTCGACCCATTTTAACAGAAATTGACCAATCACATTTTCTTTTGCCCCGCTCACATACTAGCTTCAAAAATTATGAAATTTGAAACTTAGCAATTATTTGACATCCCGGACCCAACCAAAGTGGTTTCGTCAAATTCCGAGGTCGTATGCAAAATATCAATTTTCAAGGGCTATATATGCTATATAGCGACCTTTCTGAAAATTCATTTGGCCATAACTTTTAATTCCCGCTATGAAACTTGGATTTTTCATATTTGTTAGAAAGGTATTCATAAACAGATTTAAATATTTTCAGTTTCGCTAAAATTCGTTATATTTTCCACCCAGTACAGTCAGACAAAGTTTGTATTCAAAATTTCAAACTGCAATACTATACCAAATTCTTTATTTTATTGAAATCTGCTATTTCAACTATTCAAATTCTTTGGGAATAACCAATTTTAACATTTTTAAATTGGTTCACATTTTCCGGGTTATTACAATCTCCCCCACTTAAAACTTTTCGTCCACGAAAAGGAAATAACAGCAAAGTAGGAAATAAAATGTAAATGCAAAGTATTGTAAAGGTACCTTGCACCAGAGTTAGTCAGAGATGTCCACTCTGCATTTGGGATAGGCTCTTTTAATGCTTTCCTCAGTCTCCCAAGTACAGTCTCTAGGATCACTACTCCACTACACTTTGACTAGATGAATCTTTTTCCTCCTTAGCTCTCTAGTTTCTTTGCCAGCTATCTTTAATGGCTCTCTTCTGAGTCCTAATTCTGGAGTTATGTCAATATCATGTTGCGCTGCTTCTTCCACCACAAGATCTGGATCATGAACATGTTTTCTGAGTTGAGACACGTGGAACACATCATGTACACCAGGCAACCAATCAGGTAATGAAACCCTATATGCAAGAGTTCCAATCCGTTCAAGTATAGGAAAGGGACCAATAAATCTCGGTGCCAACTTCCCAGTCTTGCCAAATCTGATTACTCCCCGCATCGGAGAAACTCTTAAATAAGCATAATCGCCAACGACAAACGATATATCCCTTCTTCTCGCATCAGCATAACTTTTCTGTCGGCTCTGCGCGGTTTTCAATCGCTTCTTAATGAAATCAACTTTATCTGATGCTTCTTGAATCATATCGGGCCCTAACACAAGTCTATTGCCAGGTTCTACCCAACATGCGGGAGATCTGCACGGTCTACCGTATAATGCTTCAAATGGGGACATTCCCAAACTTGCTTGATAGCTATTGTTGTAAGAGAATTCGGCTAGATGTAAGTGATCTTCCCATGAGCCTCCAAAATCGATAACACAAGCCGTAGTAAATCTTCTAAAATTCTATTCACCCACTCAGTTTGGCCGTCTGTCTAAGGGTGATGAGCGGTGCTTAGATTCAATTTGGATCCCAATTCTGTCTGGAATGCTTCCCAGAATTTGCTAGTAAACAAGGGATCTCTATCACTGACTATATTGAGCGGCACTCCATGCAGTTTAACTATTTCTTTGAAGTAAATCTGTGCTAAACTTTGAGCCGTTCTGTTGGATCGGACAGGTATGAAATGGGCAGTCTTCGTGAAGCGATCTACGATTACCCATATACTGTCATTTCCTTTCTTAGTTCGAGGCAAGCCATCAATGAAGTCCATCGAAATTTGCTTCCACTTCCATCCTAGAATTTCTAATGGTTGTAATAGTCCAGCTAATTTCTGCTGATCGCTCTTAACTAGCTGACAAGTGGGGGCATCTACTAACATACAATGAAATATCTCTTTTCAAAGCTCTCCACTAGAATGTGCGTTTGATATCGTTATACATTTTGCTCACACCAGGATGGATGCTTAATTTGGACTTGTGGCACTCATCAAGTATTTCTCTTCTGAGCTCAGGAAGATTCGGGATGCAAATTCTGCCCTTTAACCTAAGAACTCCTTTGTCATCGAGTCGGAAGCTTTTGGATTCACCTCCCCTGACTCTCTGGCTGACTCTTTGAATAAATTCATTGTCTTTCTGAAGGGTCGAGATCCTGTCAATTAATGAAGACGTTATGACAAAACTGGCAATGATTTCATTCTTTCTGCTGAGCGCATCTGCTACAACATTGGCTTTCCCTAGAGTGTATAGAATTTCAAAATCATATGCTGCAAGGAATTCTAACCAACGCTGTTGTCTCAAATTTAGATCTTTCTGAGTGAACAGATAATTCAAGGATTGATGATCGGTAAATAGTTCGAACTTCTCTCCCAATACATAATGCCTCCAGATTCTTAGAGCAAACACGATAGCTAATAACTTAAGATCATGAGTTGCATAGTTTCTTTCATGCGGCTTCAGATAACGGTTGGCATAAGCGATCACTTTGCCTTTTCCATTAGTACTGCGCCTAGCCCTCTAATAGAAGCGTCTGTCCATACAGTCAAGTCTTGGTTGCCTTCTATAATTGTCAATACTGGAGTAGTTGTCAACTTCAGTTTCAGCTCCTGGAAAGCTTCTTCACATTCGGGAGTCCATTTGAATTTCTCATGCTTCTTGGTAAGCTTTGTCAATACACCAGATATCTTTGAAAAATCCTGAACGAATTTCCGATAGTAACTAGCCAATCCAAGGAAACTTAGAACTTCTGTGGGGGTAGTAGGTTGTTTCCAGTTCTGAATCGCTGTAATTTTGCTTGGATCTACAGCAATCCCTTCTTTTGATACGACATGGCCTAGGAATTTAACTTCATCCTGCCAGAAGACACACTTAGAAAATTTAGCTTTTAAGACATTTCTCCTTAGAATTTTCAATACTTGTTCTAAATGTTTTGCATGTTCGTCTTCCGACTTTGAGTAGATTAAAATGTCATCGATGAAGACTAGAACAAATTTATCCAATACACCACGGAACACTCTGTTCATAAGATCGACGAAGTATTTCGGAGCGTTACACAAGCCGAACGGCATTACTAACCATTTGTAGAATAAATCGGGACCCCTGAAGGCTGTCAAAGGAACACAGTCTTCGGCTATACTTAATTGGTGGAAACCTGTAGCTAGGTCCATTCTGGAGAATACTGTTGCTCCATTTAATTGATCTAACAGATCATCTATTCGGGGCAAGGGATATTTGTTCTTCAGTGTCAGCTTATTGAGATCTCGGTAATCAACACAAAGTCTTAGAGTACCGTCTGATTTCGGGACAAATACTACTGTTGCTCCCCAAGCTGAAAAGCTCGGTCTGATCAGACCTTTCCAAAGCAATTCTCGGGTTTGACTACCTAACTCTTCTTTTTCTTTCGGGGCCATCCTCCTAATTGGATGTACTACTGGTCGGGCGTTAGGAATTAGATCTATTCTAAATTCAATCTCTCTTTGCGGCGGTAAGTTTTCTACTTCTTCAAACACATCCGCATAGTTTTTCACGACCGGTATCTTTTCTAATGAAGGGGGAGTAACTTCTAAAGAAGACCAAAATTCTGTTCTATTAATTGCTGAGCCATGGCATGGTATATATATAGGCCCAAGCTTCGTTTCGACTTTAACGATTCTCTCGGCACATCTAACTTCGGCCTCATATTTTGTCAACCAATCAAGTCCCAGAATAATACCAAATTCGGAAAGGTCCATGACAATCAAATCAAAAGAGAACTTGTAGCAAGAATAAGAGATAGGCACTCTACAGTATGAACTGAGACTAACAAAACCTCCTATCGGGTTTTGAACTTTAATTGGTTCTTTAAGTTTTCTTCGTTTCAATTTTAACTTATGAACGATGTTACCAGAAATTAAGCTACGTGATGCACCAGTATCAAAAAGTACAGAAACAGGAATATTATTAATGGTAAGGGTACCTCCCAAGACGTCTGGTTTACCTGATCCATCCGTGATAGCTGGCGGGGCCTCCCCGTCATACACATGAGCCACTTGTGCATTCTGCTTCAGAGGACAATTCCTGCTATAATGCCCCTTCTTATGGCAGTTGTAGCATTCGGCTGAGTCATTTGCCTTTGGTTTCCTTGGCGCTTTGCATACATTAGAAAAATGACCTGGCTTCCCGCAGTTGTAGCAATTTCCTTTAGGGATCTTTCCAGGTTTCTGAGTGGCGGCCGCGGTAATGCTAGACTCTGGCTGATCTGCTGAAGCCTTACGCTTATTTCCAGCTTGGCTTTTGGCGCGGTCTTGGCTGGCGTGCCTTTCATCCATATCTTCATAATTGCAAGCCATTTCTACCAATTCTGTGAAGGAGAGTTTGATGTTGCTCATGGGTCTGTCATAGTACTTGCATTTTAGCTGAAATATGAATCTCTTGTTCTTTGCTTTGTTAGTCATAATAAGCTCTGGAGCATAGCGCGACAACTGGGTGAATTTATTGAGGTAATCCTGGATAGAGAGATCTCCTTGCTGGAGATTAGCAAACTGCTCTCGCATCCTCTCTAGAGCCTGTTCAGGTACAAACTTCTCATTGAACATAGTTTTGAATTGCTCCCAGGTTCTGACAGTACCTGCTGCATCCTCTGAGGTAATGGCATCCCACCACAGCTCTGCTTCCTCCTGTAGGAGCCAAATACCTAGTCGTGCTTTGTTGTTGGTTCCCATACCCATGCCTTCAAAGATTTTCTTACAGGTCTTCAACCAAGTTATAGCCTCGGTCACTGTACCAGTGCCAGAAAAGGGTTTTCCCCCAAGGTTCCTATACCCCTTCGCTACTTTGTCTAGCTCAAAGTCCTCGGGTGCTAGTGGCTGAACAATAGGGCCTTCCACAACTACGGGGATATTCCCCCGTCCTCCTGCTGCTCCTGCTCGGCCTCCACGGCCTCCTCTAGCTGCTGCTGCTCGTGTAGCCATCAAAGAGAGTACTGTATAGGCAAGAAAAGAGTCAAGCTCACAGATTTGATAATTTTCATATTTGATAAAGCAGGGGAACATAAGGAAAGGAAATGATGTACTGATCAAATTGTTTTGCTAATCTGCTTAGCTCATTCTAGGACATTGCTAATCCTATCTCTAATGAGCTACTCGCATTAGAACACTACTGATTCTATTCTGACGAGGTGTTTAATGCGTTAGATCCCAAAGCTAAGATTAACCAAAGCTCTGATACCAACTGTGACAATCGCAAAATCCGAGGGGCGGTATTAAGGATAATCATTGGAATATAACACATTAATCATCATAGCAGAGTACAGATAATAGCAGAAACAATAAAAAGAATAATTTTTACATGGATATGACAGCGGAATCACAACATGTAATAACATCAGAATAGCATAGCGTAAGATATAACTTAGTAAATAAAGGGAAGTGATCAGTCATCATCGCCAGAGGCGGAATACATACATGCAGTGAGACATAATAAGGGTATCAGTCTACATCGCCGAAGGCGGTACATAAACATACAATAAGAAGTACTGAAAGTAAAGCAGTCTGCATCGCCAGTGGCGGAATCATGATATAAGTACAATAATGGCGGAAAATGTCAAAGTCGTCTCTGTGAAGTCAGCCTCGCCATGAGCCAAAAACGCACTCTATGCAACAGTGCAGAGCCAAAAACAACATGTCACCTATGAACTAGGCTGCCCGTGTGAAAATAAGGGCACCCGCGTTTGCAAAGTGAAACAAACAACGAGTCAGTCATGGGGACTAGTATGAGGAATCTATTTAATAGTTAAACAACAGTAATAAGCAAATCATAGGACCACGCCACTTTCACGGAACGGGTTTACTCCAGTGATTGCTAGTGCATTTAAAACAAAGTAAATCCTTTTAAAACAACGCAAAGCTTTTAAAAAGAACGAAGCCATTATAAGACTCAGGTCCCATCATACAATGCAACGCAAGTCGGAGGATAGAGTTTTACCTTATAATGGCCAAATATGCTTGATACGTATAAAGCAAAATCATTTGATATTATTACTAGTGCATATATGTTTCAAAAGTGAATAGCATCATAAATATCAATCATAGGCGGCATAGCTACCATCTACTATGTCGCCATACTAGTTTTTCAATCGAGTCCGTTATTTCATATTGGAAATTGGATTTCCATCATGAGTCGAGGCAAGGGGCAAGCTCCTCTCCGCTTCGAGACATTCTAGCAAATGCCTCGGGACTACACACTCTGGGTAACCCCTGGATGCTTCAGGGCCGGTCCTCTCTTACGTTTGAGGATTGGCAATTCCTGAACACACGTTTCCCGGTCCTTACAGACCTATAATCGAGGCGCCTCGCATTCCAACAACCACAAAGGTGAAAAGTAGATATATATGTCAGGGCTGGTAAGTCACTGACATCACCATAGCTAGAAAGAAACGTCGTGTTCTCCCTGCAGTCCATATCCCGTTTTTAACTCATACCGGGGTGTGAGGCTCGCGAATCCACGCTATACACAAAGCCAGGTCACGTAGACCGTGCTTTGATCATCATCCACAAGACTTTGCTTTGCAACAGAAGCCTTGATCACAGCATCTTGGCATGCCACATAGGCAATCCACTCCATACGATTGATTCCCATCGATATATAACCTCTGAGATCGTACGTCTCAGAGAAGGGCTTTAAGCAAAAGAATAAATTCTCCACCGCCAAAAAGATATATATTTAACAGAGATCAATCAGTATAGAACAAAATCCAATGTCAGACACATAGTCCATTTACAAGTCCGTTCTGGGTCTGAATGAAACCGGAGGCGTCAATTCCTCGTATATCCGTACAATCAACCCATACGTTCAGACGGCTACTACTTCCGTCCCTTATCGGTAGCTACTCCGGTCAGGAACCTCAGTAGCGCCCATCCAACCGATACGAAGATCGTCGGTCTTGAATCATCTTTGCATTTTCCAATTCGGATCGCTCGATAAATTATTTGAAATGAGGGTTAGCTCGGCCTTTTCAAATAATTCACGTCATTAGAATTTAAATCGATTCTTTCTATGGTTATATTATTCGACATCCATCTTTCAGTTCTTTAGTGTTATTTTCGTGTCAAACACATACAACCATCAAATATCAAACAATTCAACCCCAATTGGTTTATTTGCAATCTATGTTGCTTATAATATTTTATAACGATTTTTCGCCATTTTATTTATATAAAAATGGCCATATTTAATTAAACAACGTTTCAGGTCGTGCTGTGGCACTGGCGTTGTTTTTCCCCTAATTTGTTTGACACATATCAGAAAATATAACCATTGGATTTCTACAAAGTCTATATCAGTGGGAAGATATTCCCAAAGCGAACCCAACGGTTCCAGTTTCGTGAAAATCCGACGGTCGGATCTCCCACACTAGTCGTTTGAAGTTACGGTTTCAAAATTCGAACTGCAGCGTCGTTATTCGATTTAATTTAATTATATTTATATTTATATATAAATATAAACGATTCTGGCGCTGTTTTTCCTTAGATTTGAATTAAACATTCCGGACAATCCAACCGTTGGATTTTTACAAGGTTGGTGTCGTTGGGAAGATATTTCCAAGGCGAACCCAGCGGTTGCGGTTTCGGGAAAATCCGATAGTCGGATTTCTCGTACTAATCGTTTCAAATTGCGATTCCGAAACACGAACTACACGGCTTAGATTCCTTTTACTTTTATTTATATTTATATATATAAATATAGTTCATTCTATAATTTCAACTATAGTTCATTCTATATTTTCAACTTCGTTTCCACTTCAAATATTTCACTAACGCCTTGATATTTCAAAAAATTTCGCCATAACCTCCTTTGTACGGGGAGGGGTTTGGAAATTTATTGGGCCGTATTAGGTACCCAATAAATCCTAAAAAGCATCCACATATTTATAGTGATATATCCTGGTGTTTACGGGGGAGCATTTATAGATAATCACTCCAGAGAATAAATTCTCGTCACCCCGTTTCCGTGTGGAAATAAATAGTCCATGTGTCATATCTAATAACTAGAGCGATGTGATTATTGTCAACTCCAGACCCGTGTGGGGTTTTTATTAATCTAGCAATTTATCGTTATATTTTCTATAGTCCATATCAGTCATCAGTTCAACCTGTAGTATATAGTCATCGCCATACAAGCCTCTCGCTAGTATGGTAAATCTTCCACCTCGTCACACAAGCTCCAATTGCTTATGTGGAATGTGATGAAGTATGTCTATCGTCAAGAAGTATGCCATGTAGTGTAGTTCAAAATTAATTGTTACTATCCTATGGCGACGTTTATTATTTCACACAGAATAACCAGCACTCCGCATCCAATGGCATTCACAGGAGTTGATATATAAATAAAATTGCGTAGCCAACTCATCAAGGTTTACCTATTTGTCGGGCACGCAAATAATTTCTTTACTCTACAGCTAATCCATTTTTCCTGTTCAACACATGTATATATATGCAGAAACAAGGCTAATAATAATATTTCTAGCAAACTATTAGTTATTTCAACACGTGTGTATTTTTATCAAAGTATATACATGATAAAAGAAATATTTTTATCGTCAAAATTATTTATTCAACACATGAATGTTTTTAACACTTCATATTCACAATAAAGGTGTAGTTTTTATTGTTTATTCATTTTATTTTAAAATATGATAACATTCAACACATGAATTTCAAATCGACAAACGAATTGCAACTCAACACATGAATATTCTATATAGTTTGTATATATATAAAAATGTGATTTTTATCGCTAAATCCATTTGTTTAAATTCAAATAATATTCAACACATAAATTTCAAATCAACGAATGAATTGTAACTCAACACATGAATATTCTATATAGTTTGTATGTATATAAAAATGTGATTTTTATCGCAAAAGCTATTTGTTTAAATTCAAATAATATTCAACACATAAATTTCAACTCAACGAATGAATTGTAACTCAACACATGAATATTCGCTACAACATATGTAATTTATTTCAACTCATGAAAATTATTCTAACACATGAATATTTCAGAAAATTTCGACAGCATAACGGCAGGGTAGTTAAAACCGGGACCGTCCCTAGTACGGCTCCTCGCTCTACCTTAAAACCTCGCGGTTTTTGACAATGGGGATCATGCATCTAGTTCGCACGTAGGCGGCATGTTTTATTTTCAATTCCATAATCTTATTCTATTTTGTTTCAAACACAAGAGGGTATTTTTCAACCACAAAGGTATTTCTCGACCATAATATCAACCACAAACAATGATTTCCAACTATTCGTCATACCATATAATATCATGTCAATCACAAGCAATAAATATCGTCCATGGTCTGTGGACGAGGGGAGTATATATATATATATGTATAATATTATAATTCACTTGCATTTCGTCACAATTCAAAGCATATATGTTTCATTCAACGCTTGTATAATTTATACATCGCTAATATAACTTATACAACACATGTACATGAGGTATACAATGCGTATATAATTTACACTTCGCTTATATAATTTATACAACGCGATTTCATTCACACAATTAGTTTAGATTCCTCACATTGGTTATTGCAGTGCTAAAAATCCTAGGAAGATCAGAAAAATCTGCGGCTTCTTCTAGAATGTAGAGAGCCTCCTTGCGGTCACGATGTCTCCTGTTTTATCAAATTTCGTTAAAGAACGAAAAAGATATTATTTTTCAAAGTTTTGCAATGCTTTATAGTGTAAAAACATTTCAACATTAAACAACCCGTATACCTTCAAGAGGAGTTCGAAACAAGGGTTGCTGATAATCTTTGATTCGTGGCACGGGGACACGATCAGGTTGCGCTACGGTGGATAGCGCGGAGGGGCGCGCCTGCGCCAGGTGGTTTTGCTCTGATCGGTGCAGCGACGAGGGAGGATTCTGGCGAAATGTGCGGCGACTTCGAGCCCTTGGATCTCGTCGAACAGTCAACGATAGAAGGCGAGGTGGGTATTGATTTAGAGAGGGGGAGGAGAGCTTCCGAGATCAGGTGGCGGCGCAGGCTATAGATCGTCGGAGCGAGGGGAAAGTGGTCGGGAAGGGTAGAGTAACGTGCGCCGTCGAAGCAGAAAGAAGAAAGGGTTTCGGGAGGTTTTTTATTTATTTTAAATAATGAAATAGAAAAATATGATTGACCAAGGTTTTAATTAACTTTTCAAATAGCGTTTTTACAACCGAACTCCTTTTCCAACCCAACGACTGTCGCCCCTAGCTAAATACCCCCATTCCGGACACAATGGGATATGTTTCGTTGACCAATTCGACTGTTACAGTCAGTTATTTTTCAAATTAAAATATAAAACATTCAATATTTAATTTGAATGTACATTTCAATTTGCCAGGGCCACAAACTGAACCGAAAAATTCTAGAAAAATAAATCTAGCTTTGTTTTGACGATACGGTCCTAACAAAACCAGTTTCATCGAATTCTGAGCTCGTTTGAAAAACGGCCATTTTTAGGTCGACCCATTTTAAAAGAAATTGACCAATCACATTTTCTTTTGCCCTGCTCACATACTAGCTTCAAAAATTATGAAATTTGAAACATAGCAATTATTCAACATCCCGGACCCAACCAAAGTGGTTTCGTCGAATTCCGAGGTCATATGCAAAATATCAATTTTCAAGGGCTATATATGTTATATAGCGACCTTTCTGAAAATTCATTTGGCCATAACTTTTGATTCCCGATATGAAACTTCGATTTTTCAGATTCGTTAGAAAGGTATTCATAAATAGATTTAAATATTTTCAGTTTCGCTAAAATCCGTTATATTTTCCACCCGGTACAGTCAGACAAAGTTTGTATTCAAAATTTCAAACTACAATACTATACCCAATTCTTTATTTTATTGAAATATGCTATTTCAACTATTCAAATTCTTTGGTAATAACCAATTTTAAAAAATTGTAAATTTGTTCACATTTTCCGGGTTATTACACACACCTTTTGGAAGGTTAAATTCTCCCGACATGCTGAAACGAAAAAGGAAAGATTCAAAATGAAGGATAGATAATTCACATGGCTTTGGGGGATTATGCCTTTCTAAAACTATAAAACAATTCTATTTCTTGAAAAATTCTTCTTTAAATTTTAATTTGAATATAGTTTCAAAAACTTTTTATCTGGTCTGGTAAACCTATGCTCTGATACCAAGTGAAACCCCCCACCTCTGTTAAGGTCACTAACAAAGGGAATGCCTTAATTTTGGTGGTGGTTTATAAGTAAAAGACACGGATAAAACACAAGACAGATATAAACACATATAAATAAACAGCAGAAAAACCAAAAGACTTTTATTATCATAAATACGTGTTCATACAGAACATTTCCAACATTGTCTCAAAACAAACTTCCAATTATTACAACCATAATACTACCTTGATTTTAAAAGTTAAAGAAGCATGAAGCATAAATAAAGCTGCATAATCCCCATAAATGATATCCAAAGCCATGGTCCAAATGAAAGAAATCCTAGCAATACATTCTCTCTCTTCAAGCTGGATGAAAAACTGACTAAGCTGCGGTGTTTCCTCCCTGTGGACCTGGGGGGAGGGGGGGGGGACGGAAGAAAAGAAGACGAAAGGAAAATGGGTCAGACATAAGTCTGGTAAGTCTAGCTATATTCCTAGAACGTTAATAATAAAAAGATCATGACTTGCATAAAGTGAGAACAGGACGATATCAGGATAATAGACTATCCTAGAACTAGATAAGGTATCCTAAAATGAACATCCCTTCGCACCCTATTTTAAATCTCTATCTTTGCACCTACTAATTCTTATACCAACAGGCACCCCATGATTGGGGGTGAAGTGATCCCTTTCCCTTTCTCTATCTTTAAAAGATCGGCTCCTACTCGTATATTCACATGTGTCCCATGGCCCTATATGTAGATACCTATGCTGGTCCCACCATGGGGTGTATCAAGTCCCATGGTGGCGGCCCCGACACAATTCTAGCATGCATAGGGTATACTACTGATGCTCCAGTGCCCTGACTTGTCTGCTCCAGAGTGTGTGCACGCCCGCATTCTGTTAGAACCCACACTGTGCACCAACCGCCATCGCTTTTGACCACTTACAATCAGCCCAGTAATCAAGCCCCACCCTGCCTAGTTCAGGGTAGCATGATACCTAATTGGGTTACTGCTGAAACGGGCCCCCATTACTAGGTTTTCTAGTCAAACATGTTAAGTGGTTAAGTGTCTGAATGAACCTAACCCCCACCCATCCATTTTATTTAACATGTTGAATTTGGTTAAGTATTTATTAAATTGACTTAACCTTATCAGTCCTAACTCAGCTCTAATTGTCTTATTAGAGCACCAACATCTCAGATTAAACAGATATTGTTGTGGCTGCCTGTATGCCGGTTGGGTCCGGGCAGTCTTACGCCATAACTCAGTTTAACCTCGTGTCTTTATTGGGCCCCATGCCTTAACCTCTCACATTGGATAGCTATTGTTGTGACAACTGGACAGCCGGGCGGGTCCGGGCAGGTTTACGTCACAACTCAATCCAACCTCGGGTTAAGCGCGTTCGTATTTTCTAATTTACATTTTAATTATGTAAATTATTCAAATTCAAATTACTGTCACATTCATTTCCAATTAATCTCATTAATTAAGGTAATTAATGCATTTTTATGCCATAAATCACTTATGTGATTAATGACCAATTTATGGAAAGTTTTCCTAAAATTATCATTTTAACCCAACGTTACCCCGTCCAATATTAGGCTAACCATCTAAGCCTAATTTACGTTCGCATGATTTTTGGTGTAAAGTATTAGGCTAAAAACTTAGCCTAATTTAATATACGCAAATTGGCATAAATTAGCATAAACATGACAAGGGTATAACTTTGGTATTGATGGCATAATCAATATGAACATAATTGGGTGTACTTGCAAAATAACTAACATGAACATTTTAGGGGTGAACTTGCAAAATAACTAACATGAACATTATAATGTCATAGGTACAAACTTGCAAAAAGACTAACATAAACATTATAATGTCATAGGTATGAACTTGCACTTGTAGGCTAACTCAACATATATGTGTTTTTTTAACATAGGTCATATTAACAACATACATGAGAATTAGCAATATGAACTAATCCATATACATATGTTAATTTGCAACATAGGAAAATCAACATACGTATATGTGAGTTAGCAACATAGGCTAATCAACATACACACGTTATAATTAGTAACATAGATTTAAACATACTTGCAAATTAATCCCAACATATGATAAGTGTGAACATGACATAAGTTTTGCATAAACATGAACATATAGATTTGGCAATTGGTCGCATAACTTCACTACATAAACTTGCATAATAAACTACACAATTCTCATAAGATGTTACAATCCAAGTCCATGCTTATACAAATAATCTAATCCAATAATCCCAAATTTAACATGATAATAGAATCAAGTCACTGGCATAGATTAATATTATAAAACATAATAAACATCATACTTAATAATTCTCAATTCAACATGATAATTGAATCAAATCACAAACATATATTAATAACATAACGAGTATCGTCCTATTATCATTTCATCGCAACACATGATATTCATATTAATTTGCATTCTAAAAATGTAGCTAAACTTACAATCGTAGACGGTCTTGTTTTCTGAGTTCTGAAATTCTGAATTTGTAAAGCTTTCCTTTGGGAAGACGTTGCTTTGATTCTAATTTGTTGTTGCTTTTTAATCTTTTAGTTTGTATTCGCTATGTTGTTCGTCTCTTTCAAGTGGAGGCTCCCTCTAGTTCTCAACAGACAGCATGGTGGCTCCAATTCTTATTCTTTTTTTTTGTGAATTTTTTAGTTTGAGACCTAGGGTCTTTTTATAGAGTTGCAAGTTAATTTGAGCCGTCGATGAAGCTAGGGTTAACCAGAGCCGTCCGTTGTAAAGAGAAGCCAATTATGTTCACCATTTCTTTCTTATTGTACATTGACTATTATTTGTCAATCCATATAAATACGTACGCATTAGATACATCTCCCCTTTACACATTTATTATTATTTTTGTATGCACATTAGATACATCTCCCCTTTACACATTTATTATTATTCTTGTATGCACATTAGATACATCTCCCCTTTACACATTTATTATTATTCTTGTATGCACATTAGATACATCTCCCCTTTACACATTTATTTTTGTATTAGCAACTTTAGTGTTAACATAAATATGGGGTGTTACATGGATAGTGGATGAGGTTGAGTTAACATACACTTAACCAATCTAACGTGAGGTGTGATAAGGGTCAAGTTAACACAGGGGAGAAAGCTTAACCGATATAACAAGACATGCGTTAGGGTTAAGTAACATAAGAGAGAACACTTAACCACGGTATCATGATGGGGGGTGGGGTTAAGTTAAATAGATAACACTTAACCAACCTGTGGGGTATACGAATAGACCCTAGGAAAACCCTAGTAGCGGGACCCATTTTAGCAATAACCCACATTAGGTATCAACAGTACCCTGAGCTAGGCACGGTGGAACATGATTACTGGTCTGATTGTAAGTGGTCAAAATGGCGGCAGGGGATGCAGCGGTGCAGGTTCCGACGGTTTACGGGCATGCACATATTCGAGAGTGGAAAATTTAGCCACTGGGCATCAGTAGATATAAATCTGTGCATCAAAAAGGGTGTCGGGGTTGCCATCCTAGGGATTGATACACCCTAGGGTGGGACCAGCACAGGTATCTATGAGTAGGGCGCCGCAAGAACTAGGTCGAGCAGGAGCCGATCGATTTGGGTAGTAAGGGTACATCTAACACAGTTATGGCAATTGAGCTGGTTGAGGTGAAAATCCTCATATTAGATGTATTCCTGAAGGCTACCACAACTATGGGGTTGGGATAACCTTAGTATATAACACATATGAAACATTGTAAGTAAGAGCCGATCAATTAAGATAGATGCGATGGGGACATGAAACTGTCAATATGAGGTTGGACCCTCATCGTGGGATATGTACCTATAAAACTATCATGTGGGTTATGGGGGATCACTTATCTTGTAATTAAAACTTAGTAAACTAATTGAAATGCAAGTTAGGTGGTGCAGAGAATATAGGAAATCAAGGAAAATAGTGAAATGGTGAAGCTTAAAAATCTTGCAATGTTATACTTAAGAAACCTTGCAATGTGATACTTGGTAGGAACCTTGTGATGATACTCTTGATAGGAAGCATGGGATGTTATACTTGATTCATCGTGCCTGTAGCTTGCCTTGTCATCATGCTTATGTTTACTTTCAGTTTATTCATGCCATATTATCTTCACCTGTTTTTATGCTGAAAGCGACTAGGACTTACTCAGTCTTTATGACTGACCCTGTTTGTTTCACCTCTTTTTCTTCCATTTCCCCCCAGGTTCGCAGGGTGGAAATACAGCTTAGTTCGGATCTTACCAAGCTCCAAGGCTCTTTCATGTGCTACTTGGATCTCTCTTGGCTATGGCTTGCTTTGCTTTATTGGGGAATACTACAATTTATTTTCATGCTTCTTTGTTTTTTAGCAAGACAGATATTTTAGCTATGTAATTGGGTTTTTGAAAGTTGATGAGCTTTTATTGCAAACAATTATATTTAATAAATGATTTGAAGTACTTCTACTTTACCTTCCGTTGTTTTATATATGTCTGTCTTGTAATATTTCTGTTCCAGTACCCATAATGCTCCATTGAAGTTAAGGCATTCCCTTTGTGAGTGACCTTAACGGATGTGGGGTGTTACATTTCATCTTGGATTTGTTAAATTTAACCCATTTTCAATCTATTTTTAACAAAATCTACTCTTTAAAAACATATACTTTATCAAAGATACTTTAGCCTCAAACCTCAACTAACTTTTCGTTTGATAACTCATTATCCAAATCCAGTTTCTTGTAAAAACCTTAATCCATATTTCAACCATAGTTCCCTAATTAAAACGTTTTTCCAACATTCAAATTCTTTAATCTTAATTAGAAGATTATACTTCCTTCCCAATTCCTTACTTCCATTTTCTTCAAATCAAAGATTTGATTAAATCCCAAATTACGATATGAATTTCCACAACTTAATCTCATTGGGGTTTAAGAATGATATCATTGAAAATACCACTCACGGCAAAAACCCAAATCAATTGATATTGAACATAAGTTACACAGAAATTGTATCTACTTATATTCGATATCAATTCTCCTAATCAACGAATACCATACGAGGAATATCGATATAATAATAATATCTTCCAAATTCCTCAAATAGTATACGTTTACACCATAGAATTTCATATCAAATATCCAAAGAATATTTCTATCCAACTTATCTTAATCAAATTAGGATAGTTTTTATCATAATTAAAAGATTTATCCAACTCTTTGACATTAGATCTGGATAAAAATATCATCAACTTATCCTCAGTATTAACCTCCGTATCCAACTCGTACTATAAGAGGAATAACGATAAACAACCTTTTAAATTCCTCAAATATTAAAAGTTATCATCTACTGAATTAATATTAAACATCGAAGATTTATTTCCCACCATATCCAATTATTCAAAATTGGAAAACTTATTTTACTATTTAAATAAATCAATTTAAATCCCATATAAAATATTTTGAATACTTCTAAACCTTTGAAAACATAATACAAATCATTTAAAAATGATTTCTCATAGTTCTGAAAATTGTTTGCAGGTTAAAAACTTCAAAATAGATTGCTTTTAGTGAAAGCGTTACAACAACGTTTCAAAAGCGTTACAAAACTATGCCCTTACAACGATCTTTTCAAAAACGGTTTTAAACATAGCTTGAAAACTATAACCCGAAATTAAAATCTGCTTTTACTCATTTGAAAGCTCTCGTAAATAGGAATCAAACGGTTTTCATTTCGTGGAAATCCGATTTAAATTGGAAAAGTTGTAAGCATTTACATATTGCCATAATGCGACAAGCTCTAATTTTGACCAAAATAATCATTATTCTTAAATACTTCAAAATACCTTAAAAATCATTATAAACTTATATAAATCATTTAAATTGACTTTTCAAATCATTTTGGATTTAAAACACAACTTTTATTTTTTTACTAATAAATTAAATCACCATTCAAATAATTTGAAATTAGTTTTTTATTTAACCATCTCATTCGTCGGATCAGTTAGGGACAGCCATGGAGAGCAGGAAACTATATTTCCAAACCCAAGCCTAGACACTATCCTCTCTGTCATCCTAGAATGTTCCGATATTTATTTATTTAAAGAAACTCTATTAATACCTATAAATTCATACATATTAACTTTTAGTTTCAATAATAATATTGTTTCCAATTTCGAAGGAGATTTGCCGACCACCAATGTAATACTGTAACTGTTGTGTCACGGTGTGTGCAAAACAACATTAACAACCATTATACACGTCCATAGCAACCATCATCAACATAATTAATCAATAATAACTGTGCACTAACAATTAACAGTGTGTGTGTGTTTTAATCTACGCATCCATCATCCATCATAACAAACAGCAACCATCATTAACCACTGACAATTCATCACTATAGTTAAACTAGTAGAACTACTAATTAAATATATAAATTGTGGTTAAAGAGTTCTCACCAACAGCTTTCCAAAACTTCATGGTAGACGAGCCTAGCAGAGAGAACCGTCGGACAGTATTTCCGCGCACCATCTTCTTCACCAATATATATATATATATATATATATATATATATATATATTCTCTCTTTATAAGAGAAGGGGAGGAGGATGGCGAACTTTAGAAAGGTGGTGGTGGTGGAGAAATGGTGGAAAAGAGAAAGATTTATGCCATGGAAACCATGACCATAAGCTTAAGGGAGCGGGAGGAAGAAGAAGATTTTCAAGAGAAGGAAGGGAATGAGATGGTAATGAAGGTAAGGGTGGTGGGTATATATAAGGGTGGAAAGGGTGTGGATTGCTTATGTGTCATAAATCTAAGGGTAGAAAATGTGTGGCTAAGATTCATTCTTACCTACCTCCATTCTTATCCAAAGTGTGCTTCTTCGTGTGTTTTCTCAAGCATCTTCGGGCCTTGAATCGGAGTATCAAACGATAACGGTTTTCAGAAATTCTTTCACCATATCGTCTGGTTTCTAAAGTTCTTCAATCCTATGTAAAAAAAAATATGAATTCCGAATTCATTTACTATTTTAAATAATTTATTTTAGTTTTCTTTTGTTAATAACTTTTTATCTATGAATTCTCATACCCCCAAAACTGGTACTCAAATAATATCCCCTATTCTGAATTTTTCTGGATAGGTCTCAGGTTTCAGTTTTGCCATTAGCACTATCAACTTCCAATTATCATCAAAATTTAGTTTAATTTTTTTGCCTTTTATTTTTTTATTTTCCACATACGGATCCCGTTTTACGCGAGACTTTCCTGAGTACTAAAATTCCTTATTTCGCATCCAACGAAGGTGTTCTTACGATCTAACGATATCCCATTCTCAAGATATCCTCAAAATCATCCATTTTTAGTTAAAATTTTGAATCTTTTGTAAATTTAACATCTAACGGATGCCATTTTTAACGTAACTAGGTTGGTTACCTAACTTCATCATATTGGATTTGATTAAACTAATTTCATTGAAATCCGAGTTCGTTAGCTACTACTTCCTTAAGAAACTCCATACATGCATGTAGACACTTAAACATTGTCATTAAAATTTACCAATGCATGTGAATATAAATCACTAATTTATATATTTGTTGAATTTATGTTTTTAGCTACATCTTAATGACACTTGTAAATGTAGTAAATTTCCAATGTTTATGAATGTAACAAATATATTACTTAAGATTTATCGAAAATGTCAAATTCATATCGTTTATCAAATATAACCTTATAACAATGAGATTTTGATACTTAACAAATCTTTATGTAAAACAATATATTTTAAAAAACTAAATAATATTATCATTTATCAATATTTTAAAAATATTTACTTAAATAAAATCTTAAAAATCAAAACAAAAATATTTATTCAAACTCATATATATAATATCCTTTTTAAAAAAACAACATTTGCATTTAAATCTTATTAAACCTGCTTGATATTCAGAAATTTGGAATCATTATTATATTTTAATCATTGAAAATCTTGGTTCGTTACACTGTTTGTGACGAGCATTATGTATTTATTTATTTTAATACTCACACAGTTATAAATTTCACTCTGGATGTGAATGGATTGTTTATCGATTATCTCCTATTATTGTTATATACATGCAATGTATGAAATCCATATAACTGAAATTATATGGTAATTGATTGAGTCGCGTTCCGATTCAGAGTATCTTTTAAATAAATATATATTTTATCGAAATGAACCAGTTATAAACTAGAATAAATCTTTAAAATTAAGATTTAATGAAGTTTTCCAATAAATTAATATTTACCTGGAACTAAATAAATAAATTGGATTTTTGGGTTTGTCGTAAATGGTGTCTTCAATAACACCGTTCTTAAACCCATTTGAGAAAAGAATAAATCTTTTGATTAAGATTATTAGAGTTTCCAATTATATTTAGTAATTAGGGCAAAATGAAATGTGAATTGGGTTTATTGTGAAATGTGTTTTAAGTGACATCTGTTCTTTAACGCAATTGACAGTGAAAATGTAATTTGGAATTTATAAATCTTTTTTTTTTTAGATTTAATGGAAATTTTTCCAAAGTAAAGTTTTCCAATTTATTATATTAAATTGGAATTGAATGGAATTCATTTTAATAATAATCGGGATGAGCTTCTGTAAAAGAAGACCGATACTATATATGGAATTTAAAAGGCTTTGTCGTTATTCCATTTATATTATTGGCCTGATATAGAAATTTATGTCGATTATAAATTGATTTGATTTCTGTGAAAATTCCATATTTAGTAGAAGACAATTTTGGGCTTACCGTGAACTGTGTTTTAAATGACATTAGTTTTTAACCCAGTTAAAGATAAGATTAATTTCTTAAATTTAAATAGTCATTAAATAATGATTTTTGATATTTAAAACCAAATTGGAGTTCTAATAAATCTTTAAATAGAAAGATTTAAGAATAAATTTAAACAATTTATCTTTTATAGAATAATGTGAATATTTTATTAAAAGAATATTCTAAATTGGAATGAGGCGTTTGATGTGTTTTTATAACACTTGATTTTTGATTATAAAGTACGCGAGTTTTTGGGAAGACCAGGTTTAACCCATTCTGAATAATTACTGCGACGATTAAAAATCGAAGATGAATACGGTGGTTGAAGACCGGCGATCTTCATATCGAATGGATGACTACTAATGCCTTTGATAGGGGTTGCTGCCTTGAAAGGGTTACAGTGGTAGTTGTCCAGACGTACTTGTTGATTGTCCGGATAAGCGAGCACCTCTCCTCCGTATTGGACATACGGGATGAGGAATAAGGTGACTCCAGTTTCGTTCAGACCCAGAATGGAATTGTAAATGGATGTGTGTCTAACATTTGATTTCGTTCCACGTAAATTAAATTGATTTCTATTTAATATATATCAGTTGGTGGCGGAGAAATTATTCTCTTGCTTAACACCCTTCTCTGAGACGCATGAGCTCAGAGGTTATATATTGATAGTTATCGATCGCATGGCGTGAATTGTCAATGTGACATGCCAAGATGCAATTAATCGAGGCTTTTGTTGAAAAGCAGAGCCTTGTGGATGATGATCAAAGCATACCCTATTTCGGCATAGCTTTGTGTATAACGTTAGTTCGCGAGCCTCACACCTCTGTAAGAGTCATAAACGAGACAAGGGAACGCAGGGAGTGCACACGTTTCTTTCTAGCTAGAAGTGATGTCAGCGTTTACAAGCCCTGACATTTTTATCGAGGCTTTGGTTGAAAAGAAGAGCCTCGTGGATGATGATCAAAGCATACCCTATTTTGGCATAGCTTTGTGTATAACGTTACTTCACGAGCCTTACACCACAGTAAGAGTCATAAACGGGACAAGGGAACGCAGGGAGTGCACATGTTTCTTTCTAGCTAGAAGAAGTGTCAGCGTTTACAAGCCCTAGCATTTTTACTTATGTGGTTGATGGAATGAGGGGCCTCGGATTTATTGGTCGATTGTGGCCATTTTATAGGTCCAATAGGATCGGGAAGCGTGTGTTTAGGCATAACTAATCCACTAAAGTATTTATGGACCGGCCCTGCAGTATTCAAGGGTTGCCCGTAGGTGTGATCCTGAGACATTGCTAGAGTGTCTCGAATCGGTATGGAGATCTCCCCTAGTCTTGACTCATGATGGAAATCCAATCTCCAATACGGCATTACGGTTTTGACTGTAAAACTATATATGGCGACATAGTAGGATGGGATACTATGCCGTCTAGGATTGATACATTTACTTTGATGTATTTTTGAAAACATATTAGACACTAATAATAATATTAAAAACATTATTTTCCACGTATCAAGCATTTTTTATCATTATAAGGTAAAACTTTATCCTCCGGTTTGCGTTGCGTTGTGCGATGGGACTTGAGTCTTATAATGATTCCATTTTTCTAAAAAGTATTGTGTTGTTTTTGAAATAAAATTTATTAAACCTATGCACTGTCAATCCAATGGAGTAAACCTGTTCCGCGTTAGTAGCGTGGTCCTGTGATTAGCCATATTGTTAGTTAAGAAAGATTTCTCATACCAGTCCCACAACTGACCTATAGTTTGTTTCATTTTGCAAACTCGGGTGCCCTCTTTTTCACATGGGAAGTCAAGTAGCTTATTTTGCAGATATTTGGAGCAGGATTCTGGATCGAAGCTTAAAGATGTGTCCATAGCACTGATGGCCTTCCGTTGTGTTAGTTATTCGTTGCTGCTACATTGTATTACAGTTATTGTAAATTATCTTCCGCTATATTATTATATTTTGATGTACTCTGATAAAATCTGTACTCTGATGTAACATTACTATGATGTTTATAAAAGTCTGTTTGTTATTTATTTTGATGTGTTGTATTCCCAGAATTAGCGTATTCGGGTTTTGAACGGTCTTAGTCGATTTTGCGATCGATTAGGTCCGGGTAAAAGTCGGGTCGTTACATTCAAATATGAATAATTTGTCATATCCAAAATTTACGTTTTCACACAAACCGAAATAAAAGAAAGTAAATTAGTTAAAAATTGAAAAGGGTAAAATGTTTGTTTCCAAACAACTTTTCCAAAAGTTTTAAAAATGTATTTTGCGGAAATTTAAATGATTCAAGTCACATGTTGGCGAAAAAAGAAGTCAGTCATGCCCAAAATGCGAAAGCTGAAACTACACACAAAAGGCCAAAATAAATTTTAGCTTTAACAAGGAATGATGATTTATTTATATACCCATGACGTAGAACCAGTACTTTGCTAAAATTTGTCCAACATAATATTCTATTCTTTTCAGCCCTAGGACAACTATTAGTTTAGATAAGAAAAAAAATGAGATTTCATTCAAACATGCATGCGTGAACGACACAAATATCTCCAAACATAGAAATCTCATTAACCTAAGTCGTGCGATTTAAAGAGCACTAACAGTTACAAGCACAAATCACCAAAAAGCCAACAACCCAATGTTGGAAACGAAAAACAACAAAGACGACAACACCCAAACTCCTAAAACAATGGCTATAAACAAAGAGATGTCTTGCTCCGCAACTGGAGCTCAAACCAATTTTTGTGATCTTTAATTAAACATATCATGGTAGAAAAAAATGCTCAATCTCGTGTTACATAAACTGTTGATGTTGTTAGAGGTTTCCACATCACCATCTCTTCTAAAATAGAATTTATGATGAGAAAAGGAACCTACCACAAAACTTTTTCTCGTGGAAATCCGCCAAATATTGTCAAAAGACAAAATGGATAGGTGAATTTACAAAGAGTAACTCCACGAGATAACACACAAGAACACAAGAAGAATCGAATATGATGCGGTACTAAATGATGGTTACACCACTGATCAAGCAAAGGATTAAATTCAGGCATCATGAGACAAACTTACTCATGACTTTCCATTTATAGAACGATGTGCTAAATGGGTCACACGTTTACATGGGTTGTCCGAACATAGATTCCCAAACATATAAACCGACATCAAGAAAAAGAGATTTGCTGTAAAATGTCCAAAGCCTGTCAAACCAAAGACCATCCAAGTCCGTGTAAAACATGGATTCCTATAAAATCTCTTTGAGATTCTTCTTCGAAAAACTATCCAAAGATAGCTTCTTCATCTCCTAAATGACGATTGCTTTCGAATAACCTATTCAAATAAGGTATAACAAAAGCGAATGCAGCACAAACAAAAAACCCTATTCTAAGATCTCGAAGCAGCTGGCTGGTGCAAGTCCAACTGTCTTGACAATTTTTCTTAGTCATAAAGAGGTGAGACATTTTGGCTCATTCCGATCCAACTAAATGATCTCTACCTAAGGAGGAGACTTAAATGATGTGAGCAAGATTGATTATTACTACTAAGTATTTTAGGCCACAAAATGGTCGGAGAGAAGAAATTAGATCTTGGAGTACTAGTGAGGCAATATCTAATGCACAAAAAAGCGTAGAAAGGAGGAGGCGAGGTGACGAATTTAAAATATTAGATCTTGGAGTACTAGAGGTAACTTTTATGGTTGAGTCCTAGGTTCAAGTTGTACCAAACTCATCGACTAGTTGATCATCCTTGCATAATGCTAAATGGTCAACTATTAAATGGCCTTGGGAAAAGATTGAACCTTAACCTTATTAGGCTGAATTTAAAATATTAATCATTCCACATTATCTTTTAATATTTGACGCGATCCGAAAAATAATTATCCTCACCACCGTGGTATTAAAGACCATAGTTAAACTCCGAACCAACTCCGAGAATTAATAGTCTCAACAGCGATGTAGCGACTACACAATGAACGAACGAATTCCAAAAAAATTCAGCTAAAAATCTGTAACACCCCGTAATTTTAACAACACTAAAGTTGATAAACTAAAGAATACTTAATTAAACATTCATAATTAAGTGAAACAGACTACGCCATTGCCTTCATCTTAGAATTTTGGTCAAAATAAACACCTGGTTTGCGTACAACGGACATCTTATGAAGAAATTATTAAACTTTGAAGTTTGTATATGCATAAGAGAAATATATATATATATATATATATATATATACGAATAAAACCATACTGAAGCTCAAATAATTCAAAATAGAACAACTGAAAGGGAAGCGGGAAAATCCCCGCCCATGGGTGTCAACCCCATCAAGGGTGTCGACCCTTGGGTCAACACACCAAGGTGGGTTAACCCATATACGTATCTGGGAAGATCTCTTCCTTTGAACGTGGACTAATTTCTGAGAAAAATTCGTCGGCTGATGGCTATAAATAAGACCCTATAGCCATTGTTTTATTCATCTAATTCAACAGCGACGGTGAGATGCTATTCCAACTCAGATTAAATTAGCCTATTATTTAACAACGATGATTCGTGTGTATTCAAAGATCGTTGATTCAACATCAATATGCTTTCCTCAGTTTTCTTAGATTCATTCTTTGTGAGTCTACATTATTTTTTGATAAGAATACTTAAAGGTTAATCTCGACATGTTATGAATTAGATCTAAGCCTGTGACTAACTGAATCATGTTATATCTGCCATAACTTGAGTATCTAAGTTATTTTGACACGACTGTGGATTGGATCTAAGCCTATGCCTATTTATCATGTCAGATCTGCCATTATTTGTACATCTAATTTACTGATTAGATCTCATCATGCCTGTTTATGATCATGACACTATGCCTAATTAGTTCTATTATCACATGTTCATTAGATCTATTCCTTTATGCCTATCTTGCCATTATGCCCAATTTTATCACTATATGTTTATTAGTTGCTATGCCTATTTCTGCCATCATATGTCAATCTTGTTATTATGTTTATTTCTTTTCTCTTCCCTTCTTCTTTTCCCTTTTTATTTTATAGCCAGGCTACCTTCGAGCCTAGGCATACTGCTGAAATATGCAAACGCGTGAAATTGAGAACAAGGGGAAAATGCTAGAATTAGGGCATAACTTGTATTGGGAAATTTGGGCATAACTTGAATTAAATGGATGAATATGGATTTGGGACATAAACCAAACTATGATTAAAGATATTAATTTTGAGGCATATGGTACATGATGAATATGACTTGAATAAGGGGTATGAAAACCTATAATGAAATACGAATAATTGTTAAGAATGAAATGCCTAGAATTACAGTAATTAGAAACTATAACCGCACTTAGACACGAGGTTAGATTACACTTGTGGTAGAAGTCTACACGGACCCGTCCGGAATATCCAGCAACCATAAGTGGTGAATCTAGTGTGAGGATCTAAGTGCATAAACACGTAATGAGGTTAAGTAGACTTGTGGAAGAAGCATGCCCGAACCCACCCGGCATATCCAGCATCTACAAGTTGCAGGCTTAATATGGTAGGTCTAGCACATCATAACCATAAATGAATAAATGGTAATGAACTTGAATACTTAACCTAGTTGAATCCATAGGGATTACATGAACATGTTAACTTGAGTAGGGGTTAAGTAAACTTGCTTGAAATAGTGGGAGGGTTAAGTATATCTTGGGGTGGTGGGTAATATTTATATATATGCCCACAAACTTTACCTGTTGGGTTATGCAATCTTTTTACACCGGTATGGCATAATATGTGGAAATCCTAGTAGTGGGGATGCAAGCCTAGGGAGAAGCTTATATCATATTGTGTGTGGGACCACTTTCAGTCAGTAACCCATATATGGGTATCAAATGAGTAATCCGAACTAGGTCGGAGTCAGGGTCACGCTTACTGGGATGATTATAAGAGATCCAAAAGAGGATATGGTGTGGGTGGCATAATCCGATGGGGAAATATGCGTGCATGGGTCCGTACAAGAGGAGGCTAAGATGCTGTGACATCGGTAGATATGGTTGTGCACATCCTGAAAATGAAGGGTTTCCACTTTAGGGGGTGATACGTCCTACTATGGGGCCAACACAGAGTGTCTATTGAGTAGGGAGTCGATCGATTAGGGTAGTGGTTAGGGTACATTTAGACTCTGGTATGTTTAGGAACCCGTTATTATCCTTAGGGGTAACTCCGGTATGTTCAGTTGGGCTACCTATTATTGTATGGGGTTAAACCTCTCACTAGAAGTACGTCTAAGTCTACCACATTATACTCGTTGGGGATCATCTTGTTCTAGTGATACTAGTATTGGTGCAGAGAAAGAGAAAAATATTAGAAAAGCGCTATACATATATGTTTTGTTCACTTTATCCTGTTTACCTTATCATACCTGCTTTATATGTTGTTATCGCTCTTTTCCAGTTTATATGCCTATCATGATACTTCTACTTATTTATATGTTAAAAGTAACTAGACTCGCCAGACTTTATGTCTGGCCTATTTTGTTTCCACTTCTTTCTCTTTCGTTTCCCCCCAGGTTCTCAGGGTGGGAATACTCAAGCTTGATCAGGATTCTGCTTTCATCCTGTTTGGAGCTACTTAGATGTACTGCTTGATTTCATACCTTTTCTACTATGGCTATGCTTTTGGGGATAATACTCTTTTCATGTTTATTGTACTCTGATGATTTTAGTACAAGACAGAAAATTTAAGTTGATGTACTGGGTTTTATGTATTTCAGACTCATGATGTAACTATGTTTTGAACCACAATGTTTTTTGCTTAATAAAGTTTTAAATTTCGCTGTTATTTTATATATATCTTGTAATATTTCTATTTCTATTTACCTATAACGCTTCACAAAACTTAATGCATTCTCTTAATGAGTGACATTAACGGATTGGGGTGTCACACTTCGTACCAGAGCTGAAGGTTATCAGATCGGATAAAAGATTTTGAAAATTGTTTTCAAAAAGGTTTTAAAAGAAAGCATTTTCAAAAGAAAAGTCTGTTTTGGAAAACATATTCCCTAAATCCATATGTAATATATTTCGATTCTCTGTTTGAATCCCTTTTTCCTTCTCTTTTCTGCATGTCTGGGGAACCTAATATTCCTGAGGGCGTCACCATACCAGGCTGGCTCCGTAGGTATCTTGAGGCCACGACACTTGCCGGTGGTCAAGCGGACGTTCCTCCCCCAACTGCACCTGCTTGGTCGCTTGAAAGATGAGGCTTCATTTTGGTAGGATATGACGCAAGCAGGGCGTCCAGTGGAGACTTAGGATGATTTTCGGCAGCGATTTGAAATGAAGTTTCTTTCTCAAGCCGAGAAAAGTATGCAAATGGAAAGGTTTCTGGCACTCAAGCAAGGAGGCATGACTGTCAAAGAGTATGTTGACAAGTTCAACCAACTAGTGATGTTTAGTTTTGAGCTTAGTTACCCCACATAAGAAAGCTTTGCAATTTTTCTAGAGGATAAAATGAACCCCTCCACGGGTTAGCTATGTCTCATATTCTGATGGGAGAAACTTTTGAAAGGCTCGTTGATATGGCATTGATGCATGAGGAACATAAAGGTGAAAAGAAAGAATCTAAGGTTGAGGAAACACAAAACAAGATAGTATGGCCCAAGAAAGGACAACAACAACAATAAAAGAAGGGCGGAATGAACGACAAGGCTAAAGATAAGAGGAAGAGTCATAATTGCGGACGATTGGGTCACTTGATCAAGGACTGCAAAAGAAGGAAGAATGCTTGTTTCGGTTATGGGGAGATCGGGCACTTTTCTAAGGAGTGCCCAAAGAAGCAAGGACAAGGTCAAAGGGCAGGATCTTCTAGAGGGCATGTGCATGCTCTCGTGGCTAGTGCACCAGACAAAGGTAGGAAAGTTTCCATTGAAGGTGTGGCTTCTCTTTCCAATAATCCGGTTAGAACTCTTTTTGATTTGGGCACTTCGCATTCTTTTATATCTAATTGTGTGGTTGAGTCTCTGCACCTTAGTACTAGTTTGGTTTTGGATCCCATTGTTGTCTCTAACCCCATTGGTGGTATGGCTCATCTATCTATGATTTGTCGGGGTTTGAGAATATCTGTGTTGGGCGTCGAGTTTGAGTGCGACGCATATGTGCTTGGTTTCATGGGCTATGGTTTGATTCTGGGGATGGTTTAGCAAGCCATGTATGGTGCCATTTTGGATTGTGGGAGGATGGTCGTTAGACTTTTGACTTGCCATGGGAGGACCCTCGAGATTTCTTGTGACCCTAAAGGGTCTGTAATGCTTAGTTTCCTAGAGTCACTTGATGAATTTATCGATGATCTACGATCTATACTAGTAGTCTGTGAGTATCCCAATGTTTTTGATGAGGTTCGGGGCTTACCTCCGAGGCATGAGATTGATTTCTGTATATACTTCGTGTACAATGCAAAGCCAGTTGCATTACCTGTACGCCATATAGCTCCAAGAGAAAGAAGGGAGCCTAGCAAACAAGTAGGGGAGCTACTTGAGAAAGGGTTTATTAGGAAAAGCATATATGAATGGGGTACTCCAGTAGTATTCACAACTAAGGCGGATTGTACGCTTTGCTTATGTATGGATTATAGGGAGTTGAAGAAGGTCAATATGAAGAATAGGCACCAACTTCGGAGGATAGATGATTTGTTTAACCAGCTTGTTGGTGCATCTGTTTTCTCTCAGTTAGACTTGGCCACGGGGTTTCATTAGTTGAGCATGGTCGAGGATAGTACAGACAAAACTGCCTTTGGAACTCCAGATGGTTTCTTCGAATGGCTCGTTATGCCTTTTGGGCTGACAAATGCACCCGCCTACTTTGTTGATCTGATGAGTAGGGTGTTACAGTTCATCGTGGTTTTTGTTGATGATATCTTGATTTTCTCGAAGAACGAGGAAGACATGCCCAACATTTAAGGGAGGTTTTGAAAACTCTCTGTGTGCATTAGCTTAAGGCGAAGTTCTCCAAATGTCATTTTTGGAGAAAAGAAATGAGATTTCTAGGGCATGTAGTTTCTAAAGATAGGATAGTTGTAGATCCCGCAAAGGTGTTATAGTTCAAGATTGGCAAATCCCAAAGAATGCAACAGAGGTTAGAAGTTTTCTGGGGTTAACATACTATTATAGGAAGTTCATTAAGAACTTCGCAAGGATATCAGCCCCAATCACCAGGCTGACAAAGAAAAATCTGACATTTTCTTGGGATGTAGATTATGATGATGCTCTCCAGCGATTGAAGTGGGCTCCGACAACAACCCCAATCTTGACATTGCCTGATGGAAACAAAGTGTTCACAGTATACACTGATGCATGTTGTACAGGGCTTGGTGCGGTTCTGATGCAGGAGAGAGGGTAGTATGCTATGGAGGTAGATAGTTAAGAGAGAAGAACTACCGTACCCATGACTTAGAGTTAGCCGCTATAGTATTCGCGCTTAAGACTTGGCGTCATTATTTACTTGGAGAGAAGTTTGATTTGTATACCGATCATAATTCTCTCAAATACTTGTTCTAACAGAAGGATTTAATTTAAGGCAACAAAGGAAGATGGAGTTCCTAGCATCCTATGACTTTGAGATTGCTTATACCCTAGCAAGGGTAATGTGGTGGCAGACGCATTAAGTAGGCAGAGGATGGCCTTAAGTCCTCTATTCATGGAAAGGAAAAGCTTGGAGTTTTTATTGACTCTTGATTTTAGAACCTCCACCGAGTTTATATCTGGTTTATTGGCATCACTAGAGGTGCAACCTACTCTTATGGATCAGGTTGGTGCTTCTAGCGAAAGGATTAACAATTTCAGACATCTTGGATATGCACAGTAAAGGGGAGACTTCAAGTCACCTTAGTAAATGTTCCATAGACGATAGAGGGTGGTTGCAACAAGATGGAAGGCTTTGTGTTCCCGGAGTTGGGAGTTGTTTGAAGACAGTCCTAGAGGAAGCCTATCTTTCTAAGATGGCTATTCATCCAGGCGGTGATAAGATGTATAAATATATAAAGAGGGATTTCTTTTGGGCTGGGATGAAGAAAGATGTGGTAGAGTTTTTTCTCAATGTTTGATTTGCCAGCAAGTCAGGGCTGAGCAAAAGAAGCCCGGTGGTTTACTTCATCCTTTAGAGGTCCCATAGTGGAAGTGGGAGAGCGTCTCTATGGATTTCATCGATGGTTTTCCTAGATTAAGGAAAGGCAACACCAGCATTTAGGTTATAGTAGACAGACTTACTAAGAGTGCTCATTTCATTCCAGTTAAGAGTAAGAGGACGGCAGCATAGTTGGTAGCAATTTACGTTCGTGGGATAGTCCGTCTTCATTGAGTACCTTCCAGTATCGTAAGTGATCGTGACCCCATTTTCACCAATGAATTTTGGAATAGCTAGCAAAAAGCATTAGGTACACAATTGTGTGTGGGCACCGCTTGTCACCCTCAGACCAACGGACAGATGGAAAGGATGAATAGAGCCCTTGAGGATCTTTTAAGGCTATGTATCCTAGACTTCGAGGGGACTTGGGAAGAGCATCTTCCTTTAGTAGAGTTCGTCTACAACAATAGTTATCAAGCTATCATTGGCATGGAACCCTTCGAAGCATTATACAGGCGACCCTGTAGATCACTGACCTGTTGGTGGGAGTCTACAGAAAGACTTCTACTTGGACTGGATATGGTTAGAGAAACTTACAAAAAGATTGATCTTATTAGATGACGAATGAAGACAGCTAAGATACGCAAAAGTCCTACTCAAATAAGAGGAGGACTGCTATTGAGTTTGAGGTGGGAGACATGGTTTTCATTAAGGTGTCACCATTAAGGAATGTGGTTCTCTTTGGATCTGTAGGAAATTGGCACCAAGATTTATAGGGCCATTTCCCATAACAGAAAGGATTGACCAAATGGCATATAAAGTAAAGCTACCAAAGAGTATGTCCGGCGTTCATGATGTTTTCACGTTTCCCATTTACGAAAGTGCTTGCATGATACTGCAGAAGTAGTTGAGCCGAGTATGCTTGAGGAAGTAGAGGTAGAATGGGAGTCGACAGTTAGACGAGTTCCTACCCGTGTTCTTAGATCAGAGGTTAAGAAGTTACGCAATAGAGATGTCAAGTTGATGAAAGCTCAGTGGGGAGATAACCAAGAGGATGCAACTTGGGAGACCGAAGACAAGATTCGTGCTTTGTACCCTTTTCTTTTCAAGGGTATGTTCTTAACTTCCTTTCCAAAGCTTTTATGCATGCCTGTTTCTATCATTTAAGCATATCATATCGATCGAATCTTCGACCTTTAGGTAGAGATCCCATGGATGTAAGCACGTGTTTGAGAAATGTTATGGTTGATAGATGTAAGTGGATGCAAGTGTTTGCTAGTGGACGCATATACACACACATTAGGCACTAGACCGGCTCAATAACTCTCATATTGCATATGGATGTGTGTGCATTTTTTTCTTTTAATGGACAAAAGTGGGTGTGTCATCATATGGATGTCGCATTTGGATGAATGACTGCGCATGCATATAGAACTTACATGTTATAATGATTATTTGCATACATGTTGGCTTTATGGCACTAACACACATTGCATTAAGGAGGTCGACTGAATCAGTAGACTGCCTGATCTTCCGCATTAGTATAGGCACATGAACACACACATTTACATATGTTTATATAAGCATTAGAAATCTTTTAAGAATAATGGATGCCTGTGATTGGTGCATGAGTAAATGGATGATGGATGTTAGGATATACATCCTTCTTAACATGGAAATTTCGAGGACGAAATCCTTTAAGTAGGGAAGAATATAACACCCCATAATTTTAACAACACTAAAGATGATAAACTAAAGAATACTTAAGTAAATATTGAAAATTAAGTGAAATAGACTGCATTATTGCATTCGTCTTGGAATTCTAGTCAAAATAGACACCTAATTTGCATAAAACAGACATCGTATGAAGAAGTTATTAAGGTTTGAAGTTTGTTTACGCATAAGAGAAATATATATGAATAAAACCATACCAGAATTAAAAATAATTCAAAACCGAACAGCAGAAAAGGGAGCGAGAAAATTCCCGCCCATGGGTCGACCCCATCAAGGGGTATCGACCCCTGGGTCGACACACCAAGGGGGGGTCGACCCCATACGGATCTGGGAAGATCCCTCCTTCCGAATATGGACTGATTTCTGTGCAAGATTCTTTGGTTGATGGATGTAAATAAGACCCTATACCCATTGTTTTATTCATCTAAATAAATGGCGACAGTGAGATGCTACTCCAAATCAGATTAAATTAGTCTTTTCTTCAGCAACGACGATTCATACGTATTCAAAGAATGCTGATTCAACATCAACACGCGTTCCTCAGTTTTCATAGATCCATTCTCTGCAAGTCTACGTTATTTTTAGATATGAATACTTAAAAGTCAATCTTGACATGTTATGAATTGGATCTAGGCCTATAACTAATTGAATCATATCAGATCTGCTATAACCTGAGTATCTAAGTTATTTTAACATGACTATGAATTGGATCTAAGCCTATGCCTATTTATCATGTCAGATCTACCATTATTTGTACATCTAATCCACTGATTAGATCTCATCATGTCTGTTTATGATCATGACACTATGCCTAATCAGTTCTATTATCACATGTTCATCAGATATGTTCCTTTATGCCTTTCTTGTCATTATACCCAATTTTGTCACTATATGTTTATTAGTTGTTATGCCTATTCCTGCCACAATATGTCAACCTTGTTATTATGTTTATTTTTGTTCTCTTCCCTTCTTCTTTTCCCTTTTTATTTTATAGCCAGGCTACCTTAGAGCCTAGCCATACCACTGAAATATGCAAACGCATGAAATTGGGAATGAAGGGAAAACGTTAGAATTGGGGCATAACTTGTATTGGAAAATTTGGGCATAACTTGAATTAAATAAATGAATATGGATTTGGAGCATAAACCAAACTGTGATTAAAGATCCTAATTTTGGGGGATATGGTACATGATGAATATGACTTGATTAAGGGGTATGAAAACCTATGATAACGAAATAATAATAATTGTTAAAGAATGAAATGCCTAAAATTACAGTAATTAGAAACTGTAACTGCGCTTAGACACGAGTTAGATTACACTTATGGTAGAAGTCTGCCCGGACCCGCCCGACATATCCAGCCACCACAAATGGTGAATCTAATGTGAGGGGTCTAAGTGCATAAACACGTAACGGGCTAAGACACGATGTTATGTCCGACTTGTGGAAGAATCTTGCCCGGACCCACCTGACATATCCAGCATCCACAAGTTGTAGGCTTAATGTGGGAGGCGTAGCGCATCATAACCATAAATGAATAAATGATAACGAACTTGAAAACTAAACCTAGTCGAATCCATACGGATTACATGAACATGCTAACTTGAGTAGGGGTTAAGTAAACTTACTTGAAATAGTGGGAGGGTTAAGTATATCTTAGTGTGGTGGGTAATATTTATATATAGGCCCACAAACTTAACCTGTGGGGTTATGCAATCTTTTTACATTGGTATGGCATAACCTGTGGAAATCCTAGTAGTGGGGATGCAAGCCTATGGGGAAGCTTGTATCATCTTTTGTATAGGACTCGTTTCAGTCAGTAACCCATATATAGGTATCAAATGAGTACTCGAGATAGGTCGGAGTGGTGGCATACTCACTAGGAGATTATAAGAGATCCAAAAGAGGAGACGGTGTGGGCGGCGCATTCCGATGGGGTCATGCGCGTGCATGGGTCCGGACAAGAGGAGGCTATGACACCGTGACATCGGTAGATATGGTTGTGCACATCCTAATAACGAAGGATTGCTACTTTAGGGGGTGATACATCCTACTGTGGGGCCAACACAGGGTATCAACGGAGTAGGGAGTTGATCGATTAGGGTGGTGATTAGGGTACATCTATACTCTGGTACATTTAGGAGCCCATTATTATCCTTAGGGGTAACTCCGGTATGTTCAGTTAGGCTACCTGTTATTGTATGGGGTTAAACCTCTCACTAGAAGTACGCCTAAGTCTACCACCTTATACTCGTTGGTGATCAACTAGTTCTAGTGATAGTAGTATTGGTGCAGAGAAAGGGAAAAGTGTTAGAGAAGCGCTATACATATACGTTATGTTCAGTTTATTCTATTTACCTTATCATACCTACCTAATATGCTCTTATCTCTCTTATCCAGTTTATATGTCTGTCATGATACTTTTGCTTATTTATATGCTAAAAGTAACTGTACTCGCCAGACTTTATGTCTGATCTATTTTGTTTCCTCTTCTTTCTCTTCTGTTCCCCCCAGGTTCTCAGGGTGGGAATACTCAAGTTTGATAGATTTCGTACCTTTTCTACTATGGCTATGCTTTTGAGGATTATGCTATTCTCATGTTTATTGTACTCTGATGATTTTAGTATAAGATAGAAATTTTAAGTTGATGTAGTGGGTTTTATGTATTTCAAACTCATGATGTAACTATGTTTTGAACCACGTTGTTTTCTGCTTAATAAAGTTTTAAATTCCACTGTTATTTTATATCTGTCTTATAATATTTCTGCTTCTATTTACCTATAACGCTTCAAAAAACTTAATGCATTCTCTTAATAAGTGACATTAACGGACGTGGGGTGTCACAAAATTCATAATACAAATTAAAATGGATTTTCCCTTACCTAGCTGACAACAAACAGACGATTCTCGAAATCAAAAACCCCAAAACTCAAAATGAAGGATACTGCTTAGCCTTTTTTAAGAATGTTTAAAACTTTTCAAAAATGGAATTTATAATAAATTAACGATTTCATATTTATAAAACTATTTTATTATTATCATTACTATTTTTATATTCCAGTTTCATATTTCAAATTGGAAAAACCTTTTTGTGTTCAAAAATGTTGGAGCCTAAAAACAATTAAGATTAATTTGATAACTTTTATAAATTATCCCATATATATAGGAAAATGGATTCTAAAAATCACAAGGAAAGGATATTTATTATTCTTGAGTTTTAGTGGTATATTCTTGTCATTTCTAACTCCTTTCTTCCTACCAATCGGATTACATTTATTAAAACTACCAAATGGCCCTATAAATTTTGAACCACGAATAGATTAAAATTTAAAAACAATACCTCTATAAACTGGGCCTTTATAAAACCATTTTCCGAAACCGTATTTCCTAACTTTCAAAACCCATTTGTATTTTCCGGTTAGTCTTAAAGTAAAATTTCCTTGAATATAAGGCTAAGGACTCAATTGGATACCTCAATAAAGGTAGACTCAGAATTTCAATGAAGTAACAAATGGATATACCTCGTAATTATAATTTTGAAATGGATACAACATATTGACGTGGACTTTTCCCATTTTAGATCGAGTATTGGTCTTTACCAGAAATGCTAAACAAAACCAGAACTAAAAACAGTGACTATCTCGGTTGTAGCTAAATTTTTATATTAACATATATATTTTTCCAGTTTCCAAACTCGAATCAACAGAATTCATCATATGTCGTCCTCACGCTCCTTCACGATAAGATTGCAAATGTATTGTATGGTATAAATTTTGAACCAGGAATAGATTAAAATTTAAAAACAATAACTCTATAAACTGGGCCTTTATAAAACAATTTTCCGAAATCGTATTCCCTAACTTTCAAAACCCATTTGTATTTTCCAGTTAGTCTTAAAGTAAAATTTCCTTGAATACAAGGCTAAGGACTCAATTAGATACCTCAATAAAGGTAGACTCAGAATTTCAATGAAGTAACAAATGGATATACCTCGTAATTATAATTTTGAAATGGATACGACATATTAACGTGGACTTTTCCCATTTTAGATCGAGTCTTGGTCTTTACCGGAAATGCTAAACAAAACCAGAACTAAAAACAGTGACTATCTCGGTTGTAGCTAGATTTTTATATTAACATATATATTATTCTAGTTTCCAAACTCGAATCAAAAGAATTCATAATATGTCGTCCTCATGCTCTTCACGACAAAATTGCAAACATATTGTATGGTAAGACAGAATTCACTAGAAACCCGAACTCAACATATTTCAACCCTTAGTTGCTTAATGACCATTTTTATTATTAGACCCACGACTATTTCATCGTCAAAATAAATTAAAGACGAGTAATAAAGATGAAGAAAATAGAAAAGAAAATCAAATTACATTCTCTCATGAGTCCTAATTTAACTAATTCCTCTGAAGGTTAACCCAAGCTCTGATACCAAATGTAACCCCCACACATTTCTATGCCCAAATTTCGACACAAATCGAAACTCAAACACATCCAAGCATGGAGTATGTAAATCTGGTACCTGCAAATAAATGAGAATGAGCATAATAAGAGTACGATAAAAAAAACTCACAGCGGAAACAGAATAGGATAGCTTGTATTAAATCAAGTAACTACCTTTTTCGAAGTAGGTCGCTTTTCCAATACCGAGCATGAGAGAGAATGAGAACCGAAAGCCAAGCTTAAACATTTATGAGAACCCGGCCTTCTCTAGGAATCCTATGAGGTTGTAATGAGGAGGGAGGTCAAAACAACAAGTTCTGGTGACTAACAAATGTACAACACAGATTATAATACAAAGATGTATCCTGTTTGGTTCAACCTATGATGTATGCCTACCAAGGTTAGTGATTCTAGCCTAACCTTGTGAATGTTTACGTATGACTATACCCAAAGTGATATTCTAAGTTATAATACCGAGATAAAATGTTTACTTATATATTTAGAATCCCTCTTTTTATAATATAATTTAATTGATTATTAGATCGAGAAGTGAACTCCTGACTGTGGAGTCTTCACATACATATGTACCTTTCCATCCACTTTCTCTTTATACTTTTCCGCCTCACTATCAACGATAGATAGAGTGGATTCTCCCGATCACTTCAGACCCTAGGTGAACTCAATGGTTGGTGGATTTATTGGTGATTTAATACCTCTCGATAACTCATTCCATCTTTTTTAAACTAGAAAGCACTAGCTATGGGCCCTTCTAGTTAAGGCTTCTGTCATTCATGCATATACCCTAATCCTGTATAAGGTGAGAGATGGTATTTTGACGCCCTCTATACCTCTAGCTGACCTTATTAGATAACCCCTTAGCCGCTTACCACTTCCTGTAGGGTAGGTAGCCATATCTGACGTTTTTAGTTTTCAGGTTTGGGTAGGCAATACTCACACATGTTGTTTAACACCCCTATACTGAAGGACCTATCCCCAGGTAGACTCTTCGACCCTAACCACATAAGACCCAGGAAGCAGATTATATGCGAAGGTTATTAAATTCGTACCCCATTTTCCTTTAGCATCTTTCTCTCTTGGGATAAAGTAGGCTACGTTATTAAGTTATTCCCGTTTAGTCCCTCTACACGAATATACTATGCGTATTTGATCCATCATCGTCATGGGTTTCTATGGTTAATAATGCTTCACATTACTAACCTACCAAGTCCAATTCTAACTTTTAATTATAGATTTTATATTGAAAAATTGTAAATATAGGAGGCTGTACCCTTTTTATACTAGGATATTTATTTAAGTGCTTCCCTAATTGGACTTAGTATTCAACACACATAAATCTCTTTTCTTCTTACCCATAGGTTCATTGCCCTTTACAACCATAACGGTCATAGTTTTCCTAAGGCAACCCTTAATTCTGGATATCCTAATTTTATCAGTCCCGAAGTGTCTACTTGTTGTACCACAAAAAATATTTACTATTATTTATTTATTTGGTTGACTGTTATATACATGTATTTATGTACCAAACCTCTCACGTTAAGTTGACAACTTGTGGATGCTGGATTTGTTGGTCGATTCCGGGCAGACTTCTTCCACAAGATAAACTTAACCTTGTGCCTTAGTACATTTATATTTATGCAGTAGACCCCTCACATTAAGCTGACTACCTGCGGTTGCTAGATTTGTCGGTCGGTTCCGGGCAAGCTTGTATCACAAGTTGAACTTAACCTCGTGTCTAAATGCGGTTGTAATTCAAATTCCCTAATTTGGGGTTTACAACATTTATCCTAATCAAATTAGGAAGTGTAACCATTTCCCTATCATTTTCATTTTCCTCAATCAATATTGGCTACAATTGATTTGCGGTCCTATTTATAGCAATTAATTATACTGATTGCTACAAATGTCACCACAAATATATTAATTTAGTATGGATTACATTTACATATAATTCCATAATTGTACCTTATCCAAAATTCAAACATTTCATACAATGTATATTTTACCGTTTTACGCTAATTTGGACGGATAATATGTATATATTTATGTTTACGTGCGGTCAATGTAGTTGTTATTTTATTATTATTTTAACTAAATGATTTGGTTTAATCAATTACCAAACATTCCTTTTTTCATTCAATCTTGTCAAAAGTTTCAAATCTTACAAAAAGACCGTTGGTCGTAATCACTGTAAGTAATGCCTAATTAGTGGAATTGGCATATTTTAAAATCACAAGAAATATATGTAAATATATAATTTGGAATGGTTGATGCAAAATACGCACAAATATATACATATTTATATTTATTCGTACATTCTCACCATTTTTCCCTTTTTGATCTTTTTAACACACCTCTTATGATTTCAAAATAAAGCCTTTTATGCAAAAGGAGGAAAACGACACATTTACAACAATTAAGAAAAAACCTAATAATATTGAATACAAACAGGAATATTTATTTTAATATTACAATCACATAATTTACCAATTTCATCTTATTACCCAAATTCATATATTTTATATTCAATACTGAACTAAAGATTTGGAATGCAATTACATCTATATGGTGTTTAGTGGGGTTGATTTCCAGATCTACAGTGCTATGCAATGTCCACAATTCAATCTACCATATAATTGCAATATATTTAATAACATAACTGTAGGAATATGTGTGAACAAATTAAGAGTCCTACAATTGATATTAGGCATAACCACAACTTACAATTCACAAGTTTTAATCACACTTATAACAAAATCCGATTATTGTCAATAAGTTCACATATTTAAATGAACAAATCTGATAGGGAATAGGCATAAAACATAGACCTAATTCAAACAAGTTATTATAACTGTATTCGTAAATTTCCCACTCACCTTATAGCCTCCGAATCCAAAGTTTGAACCCTTTAGGCCTACAATCCCCAAATTCTTATAAATCTACAATTTATCTGGAAAGGGAAAAATTCCAGATCTGTAGAAATGTTAGAAAATAGGAAGAGAGGGGAGAATATGATTTGGAGCATTAGTTTGCATTCTTTTCCATTAGATCTACTTATCCTCTCAATTTCATATGAATTGGATTTGATTTGTTATATATGATTATTTTATTATTTTAGAAAATAGTTTCGGAGAAGAAGGAAAATGGAAGAGGTCTGCTGCCACTGCAGATTTAGTGGAAAAGAATGAGGCCTTACCCCTTTATTTATAGGGGTAGAAATTGCCTATGACTGTCGGATTAGTTTTAAATTATATCTTTCCATTCGTTTTAATAATATTATAAGCCAAACCCTTGAAACCTAGCCGCCACTAGGTAGTCTGATGCCCAGTAGGTCGACCGCCTAGGGCTCAGATGTCAGGTCAGCTTGGTTAAATAAGGTAAATTTTAATTATAAATTCCGATTTATTTATTTTCCGTCCATTTTCGTATTTCGTCCGTAACATTTTCATATGGACTGCATTCGCGAAACTCCAAATATGAAAGTTGACCAGAATTCCGAGATGAACGCATCGGTTAAACTTTCATAGCCAAATTCCATTGTTTGCAGAAATTCCTATTTTTGAAATTCTAATAATTGATTTATATCGCCAAAATTCTGGGTTGTTACACCCACTAACTAAATAAACACACACCAAATATTATACATGCATGAACACATCACCATACATATAAACTTACCCCAAAAACAATACTCACACTACTCAAGAAACCCACGCACGTACAACCCAAAGTACATGTTTCCTTTATATATATATCCATAAATTATAAACCCATACACAACATTTACATTCACAGACACCATCTGCAAAGCACATACATGCATACCATACCCTGTCCATAAACGCACACCACATGCATAAAAAAATACAGCACATATAGACCATATTCACAAACACGACTCAAAACAAAAACAAATATGCACGCACACAAGCTTCAGGTGGGGCACGATAGCAAGGGATTTGAGCTTCAGGCGAGTGGGTTAGCGGGCATCACTGTAGGTGTTGGGTCGGTCATAGTTGGGGATGGGTGACAGTAGGCCGGTGGAGGCAACTTAGGGAAAAGGACGCAGTGGCTTTAGGCTGAGGTTCGGCTTCCAGGCTGATGGGCTCGGCTCAGTTCATCAAGAGAGGAGGAAGGAGCCTTGGGTGGTCGGAGTAGGTCAAGGTGGAGGTTGGTTTACGAGGTGATGTGAAATGGAGAGAAGGGTCGCGACTGTGAAGTTGGGTTGGAAAGGAAATGAGGATGGGTGAGTTGCGTTGGAAAGAATAATGAGGAAATTGCTTTTGTTTCCTTCGTTTATACCTTTACCAATCCTTTTTAATGACAGAAGTGTTTTGATTTCAAAACGAAGAAGAAATGAAGTATAGGAGTGGCATTAAAATAGAGATGAGAACATGTAGAGTGGTATAAATATAGGGATGTAGAAGAGCAGCACTACTTTGTTTTGCTCATTTTGGTTGGTGACGGGAAGGCTACAAGACAGAGAGAAGATAATGAAGGAAATAGGATGGGTTTTTGAAAAAGGAAAGAATCAGCTATTAGCGAAATAAAAAGCTGCATAAGAAATATAAATTTTGAAACCATCCTATGACTATTGAGCAAACCAAAAATTGGATTTCTAAATTTTAAAAATAGCAAACTGATGTGTTTACCAATGTTTAGAAAACGAAAGGGTAGCATGGTTTTTAACGTATGCTTTTTCCTTGAATCAGAAGATGTCTTTTGAACGAAATGGAATGAGGCTTTGAAAACGTGTGGGAACAAAACTTTTGGGAAAATAAAAGTTAGGCAAAGTAAGTCTGGAAATATATGTGACTATGTGAATTATCATCCTTTCGAGTGCCATGCATGCGTTATAGGCAGGGTTTGCAGAGCCAAAATGACTAGAATAATATGCTGAACCCAAATAGGGACACGTTGAACTCAAATGAATTTGTTTCAAAAATGAACTACACAAGTCCTTTCGTAATTTCGTCATGAAGCGAGCACCGAAATTGCCAAACGGATATAGTGCATTGATCATCTCGATGAGATGGGCGCAACGGTATACAGTTTGCAGTGTCATGATACTTCGTTCAAAATCGCGTTATTGACCCTTTAAACGAGAAATTTGCATGGAAAACAATTAAACGGAGGTCAAAACATCCGAGCTTCATGAAACTAATTGCATATTAAAGAACATAACGAGGAAGGAATACATTTTCATGTTGGGACATGTTGGTTTCAGAAAGATTTTTGTCGGTGCAATTTCACACAGCAAAGTATTTTTATGGAGCTCGAAAATTCTGATTTTTCAAAACGGATTGCACCATTGGATTAATGGCAACTAACAGAATATTTTCGATGCTTTTCCAAACTGGTCTCAGAGAGATTTTACAATCGTTAAAATTTGAACTGTTATGAGCAGCTTTGCACCGAAAATTGCACAATCAACAAACATTCAAATTTTTCGATGAAATTTTCACAATTGTTATGTCTCACTGAATGTATTTCAAATTCAATATTCCCATTATGAGAAACTACATAATATTTTCAAAATAAAAATTGGATTTAAATCATAATTTAAATCTTTAAAAATAGCGGGTTGTTACACTCTCCTACACTCAAAACTTTTCATCCCCTAAAAGGAACGAGGCAGAGAAATACTAGTTAAATAATTTAATATATTTAAACCAAATTGTTCACATCTGTCATCTCACTTATATATATTTGATGTGTATATATATATATATATCTAAAGTTAAAACATTTTCAAATATTTCATAATAGTTTTAGTATTCACTCGACGTCTTGATTGGCACTATATACATATATCTCACTTTTGATACCTGAAATAGATATTGATAATGGTGCACTAATGTGACGATCCCAAAACCCCGTGACACAGTGTTAAGGATAATCATTGGAATATAACACATTAATCATCATTAGCAGATCACAGATAATAGCATAAACAGAAAATAGATTAATTTACACACATATGACAGCGGAATCATATAGATATCATCACATCAGAGAAGCACAGTACAGGATACAACTTAGTGCATAATGATACATAATCAGTCACCATCGCCTGAGGCGGAATCGTACATAAAGAGTACACAAAAGGAATATCAGTCTACATCGCCAGTGGCGGAATCATAATATAGATACAATAATGGCGGAGAAAATCCAAGTCAGCACGGTGTAGTCAAGCCTCGCCATGAGCCAAAAGGTGCGTCAGAAACCTGTAACTAGGCTGCCCGTGCGGAAATGAGGGCACCCGAGTTTGCAAGGTGAAACAAACTACGAGTCAGTCATGGGACTGGTATGAGAAATCTATTCAACTTATTAACAACAATAATAAGGCAAATCAAAGGACCACGCCACTTTCGCGGAACGGGTTTACTCCAATGAGTGCTAGTGCATGAAATAAAGTAAATGATTGAATCAACACAATGCTTTTTGTAAAATGAAGCCATTATAAGACTCGGGTCCCATCACACAATGCAACGCAAGCCGGAGGATAGAGTTTTTACCTTATAATGGCCAAAGATGCTTCATACGAATAAAACAAAAGTGTTTGGTATTATTACTAGTGCATATATGTTTCAAAAGAAAATTCAATCATAAATATCAATCATAGGCGGCATAAATGACCCATACCACTATGTCGCCATACTAGTAATACAATCACGTCCGCATATTTCGTATTGGAAATTGGATTCCTTCATGAGTCGAGGCAAGGGGCAAGCTCCTCTCCGTTCGAGACACTCTAGCAAATGTCCCAGGACCCCACTATGATCCTTGGAATCGGCTGGGCCGGTCCTCTCTTACTTTTGAGGATTGGCAATTCCTGAACACACGTTTCCCGGTCCTTACAGACCTATAATCGAGGCGCCTCGCATTCCAATAACCACACAGGTGAAAAGTATATATAATGTCAGGGCTGGTAGGTCACTGACACCACCATAGCTAGAAAGAAACGTCGTGCACTCCCAGCGGTCCGTCTCCCGTTTTTGACTCATACCGAGGTGTGAGGCTCGCGAATTCACGTTATACACAAAGCTACATCACACAGACCATGCTTTGATCATCAACCATAAGACTTTGCTTTACAACAGAAGCCTTGATCATATGCCACTTAGGCGTGCCACACAGGCAATCTACTCCATGCGACTGATTCCTGTCAATACATAACCTCTGAGCTCGTACGTCTCAGAGAAGGGCGTTAAGCAAGAGAATAAATTCTCCGCCGCCAAATAGATATATATTTAACAGAGATCAATCAACACAGAACAAAATCCAATGTCAGACACACAGACCATTTACAAGTCCGTTCTGGGTCTGAACGAAACCGGAGGCACCAATTCCTCGCATATCCGTACAATCAACAACATGTTTGGACGGCTACTACTTCAATTCCTTCATGGTAGCTACTCCAATCACGAGCATCAGTAGCGCCCATCCATCCAATGTGGAGATCGTCGGTCTTCAGTCGTCTTCGACTCTTCGACTTCTCAACGTCGATCGATTATTTGAAATGAGATAAACTCGGCCTTTTCAAATAATCCATGTATATTTAGATTTTCAAATCAATCAATCACATGGTTGGACTATTCAACTATCACATTTCAGTTATTTAGTTATAATTTTCATGTCAAATACATTCAACCATCACATATCAAGCAAACACAACAAAATTGGTTTATTTCCACTCTATATCGTCCATAATATCTCATAACGATATATCGCCGTTTTTATTTAATAAAAAACGGCCATATTTAATTAAACGACGTTTCAGGTCGTGTGCGCTGCTTTTCACTAATTTTATTTTACACATATATGAAAATCTAACTGTTGGATCTTCACAAATTTTACATCATTAGGAAGGTCATTTCAAAACGAATCCAACGGTTTCAGTTTTGGGAAAATCCGACGGTCGGATTTTCCACACCAACCATTTGAAGTTACGATTTCAATTTACGAACTGCAGCGTCGTTATTCAATTTAATTTAATAATATATATATATAAATATAATCGTTTCTGGCGCTGTTTTTCTTCAGTTTTGAATTAAACATTCCAGACAATCCAACCGTCGGATCTTCACAAAGTTGGTGCCGTTGGAAAGATATTTCCAAGGCGAACCCAACGGTTGAGGTTTCGGGAAAATCCAATGGTCGGATCTTCCGCACTAGTCGTTTGAAATCACGGTTTCAAAATATGAACTGCACGGCCACGTTTCGTTTTAATTCTATTTATATTTATATATTTATATAAATATAGTTCATTCAAAAATTCCTATATCGTTTCCACTTCAATTATTTCACTAACGCCTTTAATTTTTGGAAAATTTCGCCATAACCTCCTTTGTACGGGAGGGCCTGGGAAAATTCCCAAATAGCCACACGGGCGTCTCATATCAAAAAGGAAAAGAAAAAGCCAAGCGGCTAGCCAACAGGCTCATAAAATCATCACCCAAACAAAGCGGTAAATGTGTACCTATTTGTCGGGCACAAAATTCTATTTCTCTTCTCTAGCCCCTTTTGCTTTAACCTGTTCAATAGATATGCATGTACATATATACAATTTCTAACATTTATCATTTTTCCATTCCATTTCATATTTGATTTGCTTTGGTTTAAAAACACCATTCATTCTAATGTTGCATGCATAGGTTAAAATCATATCATTAGCTAGTTAATGTATATTTCAACTCATGCACGTTTATTTGAACAAGTGGCTATTTTTAACACTTCAAATTTCAAAGATGATGATTTTGGCGAACTAAAATAGATTTCAACACATGACTATTTTATTTAGTTCCTATGCATGTTAAAAACAATATTTCTATCACAAATATTTATTTCAACGTCCGCATATCTTTAGCATATCACACATATGATAAAAATGATATTTTTATCATTTAAAATATTTATTCAACCAATGGATGGTTTCAACACTTCATAGTTTCAATAAAAATGTAATTTTTATTGTTCGAGCTTTTTATTCAACACATGAACTTTTCCACAACACACACTTCTCAACAAATGAGCATTTCCACACATGGACATTTTATTTATGTTGTTCATATTAGAAAGATGGAATTTTTATTGTTGAAACTATTTATATAAGGCGAATATCTTTCATACTTCATATATATATATATAAAAATGTGATTTTTATTGTTTAAAACACTCCATTCATTCACAAATGAATTTAATTTTCACACAACTCTTTTCAACACATGAATGTTTCCACACATGGACACAGTTTCAATATATGGCTTTAATTTCAATGCATGTAAAATAATTTCAACATATGAAAATAATTCTAACACACAAAGATTATTCAAAATTTCGGCAGCATAACGGCAGGGTAGTTAAAACCGGCACCGTCCCTAGTACGGCTCCTCGCTCTACCTTAAAACCTCGCGGTTTTTGACAATGGGGATTCATGCATCTAATTCGCACGCAGGCGGCATGTTTATTTTTATTTCCACAAATATTTCCAATTCATTTCAATCACCAATGGGTATTTTTCAACCACAACCAAACAATATCAACCACAAACAATTATTCAACCATTCGTATTTTTCATCCAATATTTCACACCAATTCACCACAATAAATATCGTCCATGGTTTGTGGACGAGGGGAGTGTATATATATATATATATATATATAATATTTGCTATATTTCACTAGCATTTCAACACATATATCAATTATTCTATGCATGTAAAAATTCATACTTCGCTTATATTGGTTACACTACGCATGTACATGAGGTATACAACACGTATGTAATTTATATTTCACTTATATAAATTATACACGACATTTTCCATTCAATTTCACGTTAATTTAGATTTCTCACCTTGGTTTTCTGAGCGCTAAAAATCGATACGATGTCAGAAAAAACCGCAGCTTCCTCTATTGGGTAGAGAGCTTCCTTGCAGTCTCGATGTTTCCTGTTTCGTCAAATTTCGTCAACACACCAAAAAGATATGATTTTTCAAAGTGTAAAGATCAAAGAAAAACGCACTTTCAGAAAGCTTCAAAACTAGGTTTGCGGTTTTCGCGAGAACCGGGACACGAGGGGACGATCAGGAAGTTGGAGGTGGAAGAGCTTCGAGAGGGCTACAGGCACGCGGCGGTTTGGTGGGGCTCGGTGGCGCAGATCGGCGGCGGCGGCGGTTTGAAGGTCGGAAGTTTGGAAGGGGATATCTCGACGTAGAGGCGACGATAGGGGGAGCTCCTTATATGGATTTGAAGAGGAGAGGGAGAGCTACAAAAAGTTGAACTGGGGGAGGAGCTAATTCGGGCTGTGGCGATCGGAAATCGCCAGGGAAAGGGGGAAAGGGTTTCCGCCGTCGAAGTCGGGGTCGGGGGGGGGGGGGTTTCTGATATTTTTTTTATTTATGAATGGAGAAATATGATTGGTCGAGGATTATATTTAATTTTTAAAAAGTGTTTTCTCAAACGAACTCCTTTTTATACCCAACGACTGTCGCCCCTAGCTAAATACCCCCATTCCAGACACAATGGGATATGTTTCGTAGGCCAATTCGACTGTTACAGTCAGTTATTTTTCAAATTAAAGTATAAAACATTTAATTTTTAACTCTGAACGCACATTTCAATTTTCCAGGGCCACAAACTGATTTGAAAAATTCCAGAAAAATAAATCTAGCTATGTTTTGAAACTACGGTCCCAACAAAACTAGTTTCATCGAATTCTGAGGTCGTTTGAAAAATGGCCATTTTCTGGTCGATCCAATTTAACAGAAATCGACCAAACACATTTTCTTTTGCCACGCTCACATACTAGCTTCAAAAATTATGAAATTTGAAACCCAGCAATAGTTTGACATCCCGGACCCAACAAAAGTGGTTTCGTCGAATTCCGAGGTCGTATGCAAAATATCAATTTTTCAGGGCTATATATTTTATATACCGACTCTTCTGAAAATTCATTCGGCCATAACTTTTGATTCCCGTTATGAAACTTCGATTTTTCAGATTCGTTAGAAAGGTATTGTCTAACAGATTTAAGTATTTTTGGTTTCGCTAAAATCCATTATATTTTCCACCCTGCACAGTCAGTCAAAGTATGAATTCAAATTTTCAAACTGACTCACTATTTCTAATTCACTATTTTATTGAAATATTCTATTCCAATTGTTCAAATTCCTTTAAAATAATCAATTTAAAAATTTTAAATTGGCTCGTATTTTCCGGGTTATTACAATCTCCCCTACTTAAAACTTTTCGTCCTCGAAAAGGAAATAACCAGTAAAGTAGGAAATAAAATGTAAATGCAAAGTATTGTAAAGGTACCTTGCACTGGAGTTAGTCAGAGATATCCACTCTGCATTTGGGGTAAGCTTGCTTAATGCTTTCCTCAGTCTCCCAAGTACAGTCTCTAGGATCACTGCTCCACTGCACTTTAACTAAATGAACCTTTTTGCTTCTGAGTTCTCTAGTTTCTTTTCCAACAATCTTTAATGGCTCTCTCCTGAGTGCTAATTCTGGAGTTATCTCCACATCCCGTTGCGCTGCTTCTTCTACAACAAGATCCGGATCATGCACATGTCTCCTAAGTTGAGATACGTGAAATACATTGTGCACTCCAGGCAACCAATCTGGTAATTGAACCCTATAAGCAAGAGTTCCAATTCGCTTAAGTATAGGAAAGGGACCAATAAATCTCGGTGTCAACTTCCCAGTCTTTCCAAATCTGATTGCTCCTCTCATCGGAGAAACCTTTAAATAAACATGATCACCAACAGCAAATGTCAAATCTCTCCTTCTAGAGAATGCATAACTTTTCTGTCGGCTTTGGGCGGTTTTCAATCGCTTCTTGATGAAGTCCACTTTATCAGATGCTTCCCTAATCATATCGGGCCCTAGTACAAGTCTGTTGCCAGGTTCTACCCAACATGCAGGAGATCTGCATGGTCTGCCATATAATACTTCAAATGGTGACATTCTCAAACTTGCTTGATAGCTATTGTTATATGAGAATTCTGCCAAATGCAAATGATCTTCCCATGACCCACCAAAATCGATTATACAAGCCCGTAATAAATCTTCCAGAATTCTATTCACCCGCTCAGTTTGGCCATCTGTTTGTGGGTGATAAGCGGTGCTCATATTCAGTTTTGTCCCCAATTCTGTCTGGAAAGCCTCCCAGAATTTGCTAGTAAATAGGGGATCTCTATCACTGACTATGCTGATGGGAATTCCATGCAGCTTAACAATTTCTTTGAAATATATCTGTGCTAGACTTTGGGCATTTCTATTGGATCTGACAGGTATAAAATGGGCAGTCTTCGTGAAGCAATCTACGATTACCCAAATGTTGTCATTACCTTTCTTGGTTCGCGGCAAACCATCTATGAAGTCCATGGAAATCTGTTCCCATTTCCAGCCTGGGACTTCCAACGGTTGCAACAGTCCAGCTAACTTCTGTTGGTCACTCTTGACCAATTGACAAGTAGGGCATCTGCTAACATACAAAGAAATATCCCTTTTCATTGCCTTCCACCAGAAAGTGCATTTGATATCGTTGTACATTTTACTCACCCCAGGATGGATGCAAAATTTGGATTTATGGCATTCATCCAGCACTTCTCTTTTAAGCTCGGGAATGTCGGGAACACATATTCTTCTATTCAGCCTCAGAACTCCTTCTCTATCTATTAGGAAACTGGAGCTTTTACCCCTTTGAATCCTTTTTACCATCTCTTTCACAAAATTGTCACTTTTCTGGATAACAAATATCCTATCAATCAGTCCAGGTGTAATTATAAGATTGGCAATGATTGCGGTTTTTCTACTAAGTGCATCCGCTACCACGTTAGCCTTCCCCGGCGTATACAGGATATCAAGATCATACGCTGCAAGAAATTCTAGCCAACGCTGCTGTCTCAGATTCAGATATTTCTGGGTATATAAATACTTCAATGATTGATGATCTGTGTACAGTATAAATTTCTCACCCAATAAATAATGCCTCCAGATTTTCAAGGCAAAAACGATGGCTAGCAACTCAAGATCATGAGTCACATAATTCTTTTCATGCGGTTTCAGCTGGCGGCTTGCATAAGCGACTACTTGGCCTTTTTGCATTAACACTGCGCCAAGACCTCTAATAGAAGCATCTGTCCAAACCGTTAAATCCTGATTGCCATCAATAATTGTTAACACTGGAGCGGTGGTCAGCTTCGATTTCAATTCCTGGAAAGCTTCTTCACAGTCGAAAGTCCACTTAAACTTCTCATGTTTCTTTATGAGCTTCGTTAATGGACCGGATATCTTCGAAAAAACCTTAACGAACTTTCGATAATAACTAGCCAACCCCATAAAACTTCTAACTTCTGTGGGAGTAGTGGGTTGTTTCCAGTCTTGAATCGCTGTTATTTTGCTTGGGTCAACAGAAATTCCTTTCTCTGACACGACATGGCCAAGAAATTTAACTTCTTCTTGTCAGAAGACACATTTAGAGAATTTGGCTTTGAAGACGTTCTTCCTTAGAATCTCCAATACTTGTTCTAAGTGTCTTTCATGCTCGGGTTTTGATTTGGAGTAGATTAAAATATCATCGATGAATACGAGGACAAATTTATTCAGAACTCCCCTGAACACTCTATTCATTAGATCGACAAAGTATGCTGGAGCGTTGCATAGGCCAAACGGCATTACTAACCATTCATAAAATATGTCTGGGCCTCTGAAAGCTGTCAAAGGAACACACTCTTCTGCTATTCTCAATTGATGAAAACCTGTAGCTAGGTCCATTCGGGAAAATACCTTCGCCCCGTTCAATTCGTCTAGCAAATCATCAATGCGGGGTAGTGGATATTTATTTTTAAGCGTCTGTTTGTTGAGGTCTCGGTAATCAACACATAACCTAAGAGTACCGTCTGACTTCGGGACAAACACAACAGCTGCACCCCAATTGGAAAAACTCGGTCTGATTAGACCTTTCCACAACAGTTGACGATTTTGATCGCATAATTCTTCTTTTTCTTTCGGAGTCATTCTACGAATTGGATGCACCACGGGCCTGGCATTGGGAATTAGATCGATTCGGAATTCTATTTCTCTTTGCGGAGGTAAGTTTTCAACTTCTTCAAACACATCCGCAAAGTTTCTAACAATCGGAATCTTTTCCATGGAAGTGGGGATAAGTTCTAATGCCGACCAAAATTCTTCTCTATTCGGATTCGAACCATGACAGGGAACCGTAATATATCCAAGCTTCGTTCTAATTTTAACGATTCTTTCTGCGCAATTCACTTCGGCTTCATGTTTCGTTAACCAATCCAGACCGAGAATAATATCAAATTCGGGGAAATCCATAACGATTAAATCAAAAGGAAACTTGTATCGAGAAAAAGAAATAGGAGCTTTACAATATGAACCGAGAGTAATAGGACCCCCTATCGGGTTATGAACTTCAACCGATTCTTTGAGCTTTCGATGTTTTAACTTTAATTTGTGCACTGTGTTACTAGCAATAAAACTACGTGATGCACCTGTGTCAAATAATACAGAAACAGGTATATTTTTAATTGTAAGGGTACCTCCCAAAACATCGGGTTTACCTGCTCCATCGGAAGCAGCTGGCGGGCTAGACCCGTCATAGACATGAGCTACTATAGCTTTCTTCAGCAAAGGGCAGTCTTTGACCAGATGATCGGTCTTGCGACAGTTGAAGCACGAGCGAGGGTTCTGAGAGCCTTGGCTCGAGCCTTGAGAATTTGTTTTCTGCCACTTCGGAGCTGTGCAGACGTTTGAGTAGTGCCCCGGCTTACCGTAGTTAAAGCAATTTCCTCTTGGCGGCTTGTCAGTCTGAGGTTTTGAAGATGCTGCTTGGCTTGACTCGCCCTGATTTACAGCAGGCTTGCGCTTGTTTCCGGCTTGGCTTCTAGCGCGATCCTGATCCAGATGCCTTTGATCAAGGTCTTCATAGTTGCATGTCATTTCCACTAGCTCGTTGAAATCCAGCTTGACATGGGCCATGGCTCTATCATGATATTGTCGTCTTAGCCCAAGAATAAACCTCTTATTTTTTGGATTTTGCGGTGGCGACGAGCTCTGGAGCATAGGGCGACAACATTGTAAATTTGTTCAGATAATCCTGCACGGAAAGATCCCCTTGCTGGAGATTGGCGAAGTCATCGTGCATTCTTTCTAGAGCTTGTTCTGGGACATATTTCTCCTTGAAGAGTTCTTTGAATCCATCCCATGTTCTTCCACCTTCTCTATTCCCGGCGGTAAGAGATTCCCACCATAATTCAGCTTGTTCCTGCATAAGCCAGTCGCCCATAATAGCTTTGTCTTCGTCTCCAAGCCTTAGGTCTTCAAGAATTTTCTCGCATGTTTTGAGCCATGCAAGGGCCTCTATTACGGTGCCAGTTCCTGAGAAGGTCTTGCCTCCTAAGTTCTTATATCTCTTAGCTACACGGTCAAGCTCGAAGTATTGAGCTGCCGGAGGTTGTATCAAAGGTCCTTCTTGAGCTGGGATTTCTCCCCTTCCTCGGCCTCGGCCGGCACGGCCTCCTCTAGCGGCGGCTGCTCTGGTAGCCATTTGTCAAATTCTGTATAAGCAACGAAAAAAGTCAGCTAACAGAAATGATAGTCTATTGCATAGTTAAGCAGAAATTTCTACGGAAAGATAACGATGGACTGATCAATTGTTTTTGCTATTCTGCTCAGCTCATTCTAGGACTTTACTAGTCCTATCTCTAATGAGCGACTCGCCTTAGAATACCACTGATCCTATTTTGACGAAGTGTTTAATGTGTTAGACTCCAGAACTAAGGTTAACCAAAGCTCTGATACCAGCTGTGACAATCCCAAAACCCCGTGACACGGTGTTAAGGATAATCATTGGAATATAACACATTAATCATCATTAGCAGATCACAGATAATAGCATAAACAGAAAATAGAATAATTTACACACATATGACAACGGAATCATATAGATATCATCACATCAGAGAAGCACAGTACAGGATACAACTTAGTGCATAATGATACATAATCACTCACCATCGCCTGAGGCGGAATCATACATAAAGAGTACACAAAAGGAATATCAGTTTACATCGCCAGTGGCGGAATCATAATATAGATACAATAATGGCGGAGAAAATCCAAGTCAGCACGGTGTAGTCAAGCCTCGCCATGAGCCAAAAGGTGCGTCAGAAACCTGTAACTAGGCTGCCCGTGTGGAAATGGGGGCACCCGAGTTTGCAAGGTGAAACAAACTACGAGTCAGTCATGGGACTGGTATGAGAAATCTATTCAACTTATTAACAACAATAATAAGGCAAATCAAAGGACCACGCCACTTTCGCGGAACGGGTTTACTCCAATGAGTGCTAGTGCATGAAATAAAGTAAATGATTGAATCAACGCAATGCTTTTTGTAAAATGAAGCCATTATAAGACTCAGGTCCCATCACACAATGCAACGCAAGCCGGAGGATAGAGTTTTTACCTTATAATGGCCAAAGATGCTTCATACGAATAAAACAAAAGTGTTTGGTATTATTACTAGTGCATATATGTTTCAAAAGCAAATTCAATCATAAATATCAATCATAGGCGGCATAAATGACCCATACCACTATGTCGCCATACTAGTAATACAATCACGTCCGCATATTTCGTATTGGAAATTGGATTCCTTCATGAGTCGAGGCAAGGGGCAAGCTCCTCTTCGTTCGAGACACTCTAGCAAATGTCCTAGGACCCCACTATGATCCTTGGAATCGGCTGGGCCGGTCCTCTCTTACTTTTGAGGATTGGCAATTCCTGAACACACGTTTCCCGGTCCTTACAGACCTATAATCGAGGCGCCTCGCATTCCAACAACCACACAGGTGAAAAGTATATATAATGTCAGGGCTGGTAGGTCACTGACACCACCATAGCTAGAAAGAAACGTCGTGCACTCCCGGCGGTCCGTCTCCGGTTTTTGACTCATACCGAGGTGTGAGGCTCGCGAATTCACGTTATACACAAAGCTACGTCACACAGACCATGCTTTGATCATCAACCACAAGACTTTGCTTTGCAACAGAAGCCTTGATCATATGCCACTTAGGCGTGCCACACAGGCAATCTACTCCATGCGACTGATTCCTGTCAATACATAACCTCTGAGCTCGTGCGTCTCAGAGAAGGGCGTTAAGCAAGAGAATAAATTCTCCGCCGCCAAACAGATATATATTTAACAGAGATCAATCAACACAGAACAAAATCCAATGTCAGACACACAGTCCATTTACAAGTCCATTCTGGGTCTGAACGAAACCGGAGGCACCAATTCCTCGCATATCCGTACAATCAACAATATGTTTGGACGGCTACTACTTCAATTCCTTCATGGTAGCTACTCCAATCACGAGCATCAGTAGCGCCCATCCATCCAATGTGGAGATCGTCGGTCTTCAGTCGTCTTCGACTCTTCGACTTCTCAACGTCGATCGATTATTTGAAATGAGATAAACTCGGCCTTTTCAAATAATCCACGTATATTTAGATTTTCAAATCAATCAATCACATGGTTGGACTATTCAACTATCACATTTCAGTTATTTAGTTATAATTTTCATGTCAAATACATTCAACCATCACATATCAAGCAAACACAACAAAATTGGTTTATTTCCACTCTATATCGTCCATAATATCTCATAACGATATATCGTTGTTTTTATTTAATTAAAAACGGCCATATTTAATTAAACGACGTTTCAGGTCGTGTCGATGCACTGGCGCTGCTTTTCACTAATTTTGTTTTACACATATATGAAAATCTAACCGTCGGATCTTCACAAATTTTACATCATTAGGAAGGTCATTTCAAAACAAATCCAACGGTTTCAGTTTTGGGAAAATCCGACGGTCGGATTTTCCACACCAACCATTTGAAGTTACGATTTCAATTTACAAACTGTAGCGTCGTTATTCGATTTAATTTAATTATATTTATATATATATAAATATAATCGTTTCTGGCGCTGTTTTTCTTCAGTTTTGAATTAAACATTCCAGACAATCCAACCGTCGGATATTCACAAAGTTGGTGCCGTTGGAAAGATATTTCCAAGGCGAACCCAACGGTTGAGGTTTCGGGAAAATCCAATGGTCGGATCTTCCGCACTTGTCGTTTGAAATCACGGTTTCAAAATATGAACTGCACGGCCACGTTTCGTTTTAATTCTATTTATATTTATATATTTATATAAATATAGTTCATTCAAAAATTCCTATATCGTTTCCACTTCAATTATTTCACTAACGCCTTTAATTTTTGGAAAATTTCGCCATAACCTCCTTTGTACGGGAGGGTCTAGGAAAATTCCCAAATAGCCACATGGGCGTCTCATATCAAAAAGAAAAAGAAAAAGCCAAGCGGCTAGCCAACAGGCTCATAAAATCATCACCCAAACAAAGCGGTAAATGTGTACCTATTTGTCGGGCACAAAATTCTATTTCTCTTCTCTAGCCCCTTTTGCTTTAACCTGTTCAATAGATATGCATGTACATATATACAATTTCTAACATTTATCATTTTTCCATTCCATTTCATATTTGATTTGCTTTGGTTTAAAAACACCATTCATTCTAATGTTGCATGCATAGGTTAAAATCATATCATTAGCTAGTTAATGTATATTTCAACTCATGCACGTTTATTTGAACAAGTGGCTATTTTTAACACTTTACATTTCAAAGATGATGATTTTGGCGAACTAAAATAGATTTCAACACATGACTATTTTATTTAGTTCCTATGCATGTTAAAAACAATATTTCTATCACAAATATTTATTTCAACGTCCGCATATCTTTAGCATATCACACATATGATAAAAATGATATTTTTATCATTTAAAATATTTATTCAACCAATGGATGGTTTCAACACTTCATAGTTTCAATAAAAATGTAATTTTTATTGTTCGAGCTTTTTATTCAACACATGAACTTTTCCACAACACACACTTCTCAACAAATGAGCATTTCCACACATGGAAATTTTATTTATGTTGTTCATATTAGAAAGATGGAATTTTTATTGTTGAAACTATTTATATAAGGCGAATATCTTTCATACTTCATATATATATAAAAATGTGATTTTTATTGTTTAAAACACTCCATTCATTCACAAATGAATTTAATTTTCACACAACTCTTTTCAACACATGAATGTTTCCACACATGGACACAGTTTCAATATATGGCTTTAATTTCAATGCATGTAAAATAATTTCAACATATGAAAATAATTCTAACACACAAAGATTATTCAAAATTTCGGCAGCATAACGGCAGGGAAGTTAAAACCAACACCGTCCCTAGTACGGCTCCTCGCTCTACCTTAAAACCTCGCGGTTTTTGACAATGGGGATTCATGCATCTAATTCGCACGCAGGCGGCATGTTTATTTTTATTTCCACAAATATTTCCGATTCATTTCAATCACCAATGGGTATTTTTCAACCACAACCAAACAATATCAACCACAAACAATTATTCAACCATTCGTATTTTTCATCCAATATTTCACACCAATTCACCACAATAAATATCGTCCATGGTATGTGGACGAGGGGAGTATATATACATATATATATATATATAATATTTTCTATATTTCACTAGCATTTCAACACATATATCAATTATTCTATGCATGTAAAAATTCATACTTCGCTTATATAGCTTACACTACGCATGTACATGAGGTATACAACACGTATGTAATTTATATTTCACTAATATAAATTATACACGACATTTTCCATTCAATTTCACGTTAATTTAGATTTCTCACCTTGGTTTTCTGAGCGCTAAAAATCGATACGATGTCAGAAAAATCCGCAGCTTCCTCTATTGGGTAGAGAGCTTCCTTGCGGTCTCGATGTTTCCTGTTTCATCGAATTTCGTCAACACACCAAAAAGATATGATTTTTCAAAGTGTAAAGATCAAAGAAAAACGCACTTTCAGAAAGCTTCAAAACTAGGTTTGCGGTTTTCGCGAGAACCGGGACACGAGGGGACGATCAGGAAGTTGGAGGTGGAAGAGCTTCGAGAGGGCTACAGGCGCGCAGCGGTTTGGTGGGGCTCGGTGGTGCAGATCGGCGGCGGCGGCGGTTTGAAGGTCGGAAGTTTGGAAGGGGATATCTCTACGTAGAGGCGACGATAGGGGGAGCTCCTTATATGGATTTGAAGAGGAGAGGGAGAGCTACAAAAAGTTGAACTGGGGGAGGAGCTAATTCGGGCTATGGCGATCGGAAATCGCCAGGGAAAGGGGGAAAGGGTTTCCGCCGTCGAAGTCGGGGTCGCTGGGGGGGGGGGGTTCTGATTTTTTTTTTTTTTATGAATGGAGAAATATGATTGGTCGAGGATTATATTTAATTTTTAAATTGTGTTTTCTCAAACGAACTCCTTTTTAAACCCAACGATTGTCGACCCTAGCTAAATACCCCCATTCCGGACACAATGGGATAAGTTTCATAGGCCAATTCGACTGTTACAGTCAGTTATTTTTCACATTAAAGTATAAAACATTTAATTTTTAACTCTGAACGCACATTTCAATTTGCCAGGGCCACAAACTGATTCGAAAAATTCCAGAAAAATAAATCTAGCTATGTTTTGACACTACGGTCCCAACAAAACTAGTTTCGTCGAATTCTGAGGTCGTTTGAAAAATGGCCATTTTCTGGTCGATCCAATTTAACAGAAATCGACCAAACACATTTTCTTTTGCCACGCTCACATACTAGCTTCAAAAATTATGAAATTTGAAACCCAGCATTAGTTCGACATCCCGGACCCAACAAAAGTGGTTTCGTCGAATTCCGAGGTCGTATGCAAAATATCAATTTTTCAGGGCTATATATTCTATATACCGACTCTTCTGAAAATTCATTCGGCCATAACTTTTGATTCCCGTTATGAAACTTCGATTTTTCAGATTCGTTAGAAAGGTATTGACTAACAGATTTAAGTATTTTTGGTTTTGCTAAAATCCGTTATATTTTCCACCCTGCACAGTCAGTCAAAGTATGAATTCAAATTTTCAAACTGACTCACTATTTCTAATTCACTATTTTATTGAAATATTCTATTTCAATTGTTCAAATTCCTTTGAAATAATCAATTTAAAAATTTTAAATTGGCTCGTATTTTCCGGGTTATTACAACTCATCATTAGAATCATTTTCGAGTGACTAGAGTCTTCTCTATATCTATCTAGTACATATAGGATTTAATGCATATGTTGATCAAACGTATACTCAAATCACTAAGTATTCAATAGGACAACTTTAGCATCAAGTAGGTACTCAAAACATCCTTCCTTTTTAAATAGAATTGATACCAAACTTTTCAATCATATATTATAAATATTACATTTCAAGTCTTTTATTTATTAAAATTTTAATTCGAGAAAAATTATATTTCTCCCCACTCATTTATTTATTGAAATTCAACTTCAATCTTTAATAAATAAAACAAATCATAAGTTTGCAATGTAAATCATATATTACTTCAAAACATATTTAAATAATATGTTATATTAACATACATTAACTTTAAGTTACTTTTTATTTAATACGCCTTCATTTCCATTTCAATATTGAAGTTGCATCCACATTTCATTCAACTTTAGTTTAGATCACACTAAAATACCAACTATTTTCAAAATTACCATTATCACTTCATTTACTTAAATCAATCGATACTTATTTTTATTGAGGTTAACATTTAAAAGTAACGATTTAAGAATTATAACTAATATTAGTATTTCATATCATCATATATTTAGTATAAATCATCTTATAAATTTCCAAATACAACTTTAATTTCAAATAATTTTCAAAATCTATTATCCCAGTTTATAAAGTTAATAAACTCTTTTCTCGTCTTATTAACCCATCATGTTTACGTTAACACTTAACATGGATTATATATATAAAATCACTTTCCATCATCAATCAAGTAGGGTGAAATGAGTCAAAATCTGAGCTAAGAGCCAAACAACGAAACAACCTAACCAATAGGAGTTTACAAAGGACGGATACCAAAATAAGAACATTTCATATATTTCTAAGATTTAGGAAATAATCTACCATAGTTTTCTTAAGATAGACTTGGAACAGGATCAAGATTCAAATTTAGGGAATCCAAAATAAAGATTGACTTTTCAAGGATGTATATTTTAAGAGACAAGAATACTTAGAAACATCAATTTCAAAACAATTTTCTGTATTAAAGTACTTTAAATTCAATTAAAATCATTTTCAAAACTATTTACACTTTTCAAAACACGCTCTCTCTCAAGAACGATTCTGCGAATTATTCTTCTCATTCTAGGGTATCACTTATCCATCTCTGGTGAGCTTTTTGCCCATAGGCTAAAGGTTTGATAAACCAAAGCTACGATACCAACTGTAAAGACCCGCCATTTTGACGGTGCCAAATTGACAAAACATGTCAAACTCGATTCGTTCAAAACAACATATTGTTATTAGCTTCTTGCGTAAATAAAATAAATCATAGAATCACGGATCATGGACACAGACACAAAGCAATATAATATCTCACAACGGAAAATAAATAATACAATAGTATTTCATGAAGCTACTAAATAAAATTTTACTACAGAGTTTACATAAACAGTACAACGGAAGTCTAATACAACAATCACTAGTACATAAACAAATGGTAAATATCTGAAATAGAAATGACAAGAATAACTGGATGACTAGAATAAGTGATCAATAGGTAGATACAAGATGAACGAAACCCAATAAAAGCTCCAACACTACACCATATCAGCGAATTTGGCACAGAAGGATGCGGATATGCAATTCGGCTAAAAACCATATCAAAATTGATAATGCTCAGATCCGTATCAAACACGATTTTGTGATCTGCACCACCCCAAATATGACCATCCATCGCGAATGCTCCGGATCATTTAATTTGATATGGCTTAGGGCCAAATCGAATGCATATCGTATTGAGCATCCCATGAGGCACTTGGAATTAAAATTTTGGTTGCTCCACATTCCATTTGTTTTACTTCAATGGCGACCGAAAACCCAAAGTAGGGTTCTTAGTCACCAAAACGTGCCTCTACCTTTCTCTGGAATCGCCTCCTTTTGCATCCTAAACATAGGATTCCTTCCATCTTGCTTCCTCTGTCAATCGTCAATCATCAATCAGTAGAAGTTTCAATTCAAGGTGTTGTTTTCATCGATTTATATTTGCAATGAATTTTGTTTGCAGCCAAGTTTATTTGTATGAATTTGCCGATGTGAATAGTATTTGTGTGAATTTTACTTGTAGATAAGGTTTTGTTTGTAAGTAGAAATTGCCTGTTTGGCTGTTTTGATTGTTTGTTTTATGTTGAATTGTATCAAAGATATTATTCTCATCTCTTAGTGTTCCTCTGAATTCGGGGGCAAATGGCTTAGTTCTCTTAGTGTATTATTGTATTAAATTGGGTTGTCTTAGTGTATTAATGTACAATATTAAACAAGGTTTTAATTGGTGTATATTACTATTACAAATCATACCGGTTTTAATTGGTATGTATAGTGTAATTGTGTATTAATGTAGTAGTGATTGCTACTCTGTTTTGAGAGATAACAAGTTTACTGAAAATATATTAATAGGTTTGCTGAAAATTTCGGTAAATGGATGATTACTCGACTTTCTGATTAGTATTTTTATGGGCGATCCACCAGGTGGTTGCATTTTAGCTCACACGTTGGGTCGGGTATCCATGCTTATTAGCTTTATCCAAATGACGGATGCTGCTGCACTTAACCTTAGTAAAAAGCTGCTTTTACTAGCTACTTCCTCCTACTTTGTAGCAGAGACTATAGTGTAAGTTAACTTGCACTACACAGTCTGCTTCAAAGAAACTGAAGATTGCAAGTGAAAGCAGCTTTTTCTAAAGGTTAAGTGAAGCGACATTCGACATTTGCTAATAAGCATGGATTACAGATCCTGCACGTGAGCTAAAAGGCAGCCACCTGGTGGGTCACCCAGTAAATTCTTAATCAGAAAGTCGAGTATGTTAGTCATCCAAAGATGACGATTCAATATCTTTAGACGTTGGAGCAGGTACATATTATTTTACACTTATCTCTACGTAGTATCTTACATGGACGATGTCGTGCATTTTTAACGACTGACATTTCATTCGTCTTTGAGACATATACTTACTGACTACACAAACACATGGATGGGCCTTAAAGTGCAATTTTTGACTTGTTACAATGCACTGACTGAGTTAAAAATAGAAGACATTATCAGTCAGTAATTAAAGTGCTATTTTTGACTTGTTTCAGTGTAATTCGAGTTAGACTTGGTCAGTACATAATAAGAGAAGACATTTCAATCCACATATCATTTCTATATGTCGTTTAACAAGTTCCATTTTAGCTCATTTCTGTATGCTAGTGAGTTACAATGTCGATCTCCTATCCAGTGAAATATTTGTAACTTGTTTAATGAATTTATATGCAGTCTTGTTCAAGAAAATAGAAAAAGTGGGGAGGTGTATCGGCTATATACGATGTTGGAGGTCACGTTAAACCACAAAGCATGTGAGATGCTGGTATGTTTCTAGGTTACAAGTTCATGAAATCATGTCAGTAGCATCATAAACATGTTATAGATACAATTGACAAATATGCACACACGAACACTAAGACACGATATGCCCTCCACTGTTATCAGTACGGTGCTCGACTAATCATGACTAGTCATCGACTAATCGAGTAATCTAGATCGAACCATGGACATGCAGTCTCGATTTGCCTTTTTTATGAATTTCAGGAGCATGGGTAGAAATTAGTCGACTAGTCAAGCCGACTAGTTTTGTGTGCAATCAGGCATAAAATTACTTCTTTTTTCCTGTAGATTTTGGTGATTTTGTGCTATTGGAACTCAGGCTGGCTATCACAATTCAGTTTTGCTGCCAATCATCAGGTTGGCCTTTTAAGATTTTGCTTTAAACCGTGTATATATATATATATATATGTATGCTATTATTAAATTGTATCAGCATCAGCTAGCTTATTCTCACATTGCTTTGATTTACAACAAACACATGTATTTCATCGGCATGATCAGCACATACGCTCAATCATCCCGGCCTCAACTGGAGCTATATTAGGCTGATATGTTTTTAACTTTTATTGTTAGTTTGTAATGTGATGAAAATCTTTGACAGTAACCTCATATATGTTTGTATGTACATTGTGTTCATGTTATGAAAAATCTTGTAATGCTATGAGTGTGTGTGTGTGTATATATATATATATATTATGTTATTCTTGTGTATAAATTGTGGTATATATGCTGTGTTATGAAAAATATGCGCTACAATTTCTATTATATATATACATATATATGTATATATATATATATATGTATATATATATATATATGTGTGTGTGTGTGTGTACACACATATAATTAGATACGGTCAAAGGCCGTGTCTAAGTACGCTTTAGATATGGCTACGAGCCGTATGCTACATCTAGTGAGATACAGTTTATAGCCGTATCTAAAAATTTAACACACCATTTTTTGATACGTCTTTTTACTGTGCCTAACTGCTTTAGATGTGGCTAAATACATAGCTTAATTAGCATATATCGTGTAGTACAAGCTCCAAGAGTGAATCTCGAAAGCTATAATACTCGATCTGACCCGAGCAATAATGCAAACAAAACAACTCAGATTAGTACTAACATTCTCATGGAAGTATATCAACGCAAATGAAATGTTCAATGAAAACATCGGTAACTTAAAGGATGTTTGGGATCACCATCCTCTAAGGATCTGTAACATCCCATATTTTCTTTATATTTAAATTTTCAATTTTAAATAAATAAAATAGAATAATATTGGATAAAAATAAAAAAAATTGATTATAATGATGATGATTATTTGAATGGAGTATAAATAGATTTTAAATTTAGTTTGTACTTAGAATTGTTGCAATTTGGAAAATTTATATTTCATTTATTTAATAGATTGTAGTTGTTTAGTTATAATGGAAATTCAAATTTAGTTTGGTAAATGGAGAATTTTAAGTTGAGGAATAATAACTGGAATTCAAATGAAAGATTAAAATAATCAAATTTAGATTTAAAATGTGTGAAATTTATTTATAAAATTTATTTAAGTCGAAATTGGATTAAAATAGAATTTAATGAATATTTAAATCGAATGAAAACAGTTAATTGAACATTTATTTAATTAATTGTGAAATTTAATGGTTTTGACAGCTGCCTCTGAATTCAGCGAAAACAGTGTCATCGGAACTGGAACGGTGAATTATGGTAGGATTTCAATCTGCGTTACAATCCGGCTTACCGTTTGATCATACAGAATAAGGTGTGAAAGGATTCAAGATAATGGGTCATTTGGGTGTTTCTCATATTTGGGCCTTATATACATATATAAATAAAATCCATCTTCACCTCACTAGCTCATTTTCACTTTCACGTATGTTTTCCATCTGTCAACCTTTTCTCTTATGGCAGAGTTCAAATTTCTAAACCCTAGCTTAAGAAATACAACACCAAATTCAAATATCTTCAAAACCTAGCTTATTATATATCAAACTGAAGCTCTCAACGAAAGGAAGCTACGGGTACAAGTTATTTTGACATGCAGCGCTTCAAGCCGGGAATTGACGATCAAACTCCAGATTTTCGAAACCCTAAGCATAGTTTTGGGGGTTTTCAATTTAAGCAACAATCAGAGAATCGAGGATGTGGGTTTCGAAGAGAAGGAGCATACGAGTTTAATGGTGGTAGCGGCAACATCTGGAAGTGATTGGGGTGTGTGAATTTCATGCTTTAGGGTTCGGTTTTGCCTACGTTGGAGGCTCTGACGTTGTTGACTGGATATACTGGGGGTGGCGTCGTGACCTGGAGAGGGGTGCCCGGAGCTGAGCTACACTTTGGCGGTGGTCTCGAGTTTCCGGGCTGCCAGAATTTGGGGAGATTGTTGTTCAAAATTGGGTTCAGTTGGGTTTCCACGGGTGTACTATAGCCTGTAGGTTGGAGCGGGAACAAGGTAGGGTGATGACGTGGAAAATGGTGATTGGGGAGGGTTAGTTCTTAAATTTTATATATTTTAAAATTTGAAATGCTAAAACACTTATAACTTCTTTGTATGAACTCGGATTTGGACGTGGTTGGGTGCGTTGGGATCGTGGAAAAATTGCGGACGTTCTGGCCTGGGATTGGCTACGTTTGGAGACTGTGAAATTTTGGGTTTAGGTTGGTCGTCCGATCTAGACCCAAAGGTGAGTGATTTTCCCACTCACGAATAACTAAATTATTCCTATATTTATTAAATTAAATTGTGAAATAAGTAGGTTGCATGGTTGTGCTGGATTGGTGAATGGTTGCTTAAATTTGACATGCAAGTGTGTAACAGGCAGTGAAATCGAAAATTAGTTATTTAAATTCAATTAATTTTTTTCTTAGAAAATACCGACACTTGTTAACCATTGACATGACTGATATTTACCATGAAATAAAGTGGTTGTGATGGATGCCTTGGTAGATGTGATTTCTGAATGAATATCGCTTGAGATGTTATTTATTTCAGTATATGGATATTGTATGCTCATTATTGACGATTAATTCTAATTACCCTTGATGTTACGGGCATCGAATAAACCCGGGATTAATTGATTTAAATAAATTAAGAACACAGAGTGAAATGATAAATCTCTGTGACCCTGATTTGGATTAAAATGATAGATCGATCCCTGAATATAGAGAAATTAGATTTAAAATCACTTGGCTATAGGATAGCAAATTATATATGGACATCGGTTGGTTAAATAATTTTTAAATATTCGAAAATTCTATTGATAAGGAATTTTATTTAAAGGAAATGAGTCGATGTTGATAAATTTTATGTTTCCTTTAAACATGACTTGAATGTTAATGAATCGGGCAAGAGAAATCATCCAAACAAATTGAGATTTGAAAAAAAAGGATTTTTATATGCCTTGGAGTTTCCAAATTTACGGTAGGGTGTTGAATTGAGAAAATCCTTAGGATGGAGTTTCGAAAATGTAAGTTATTTGAAGATACTTGGAATTTCTTCGAATTTAGCATGAATATGAATTTGAATCCATTAAATTAAACGGTTTGTTTGATCAAGGTTGAAATGAGATATGGAATTTAATGAACTCCGTTGAGACTTGAATTTAGATTCAAGTATTTGAAATTCGGAAGAAAAGAACAATTTTAGTTTAAAATTTTATTTTCAAAGATTCTATATGTATATATATACCTTGCTTGATTTCAAAAATAAACTATTCCTTTCTTTCAAAATTATTTATTCAAACTTTAATCTATACACTATTCTATTATAAAAACTATTTCCTTTATATTTTATTATTCAAAACTATCTAGTAAACTTTTAATTTATGTAAATACAAGATATTTTAAATTATCTTGTTGTTTTTAATTATTATATTATATATATATTTATTTATTTTATATAAAGATTTACTTATAAACATTTATTTCATTTGTATTTTTTTATGAATTGTAAATATCTTCTGAATGGAAAGTGCTGGATTTAAACCGTTGGTTCAATGGAGTTGGAATAAAGCTATTTGAATATGAATCGATTTTCAAACCGACCTTGATATTGAAATGTAAATTATATTCTACTCGAATATAAATGGATTTCCTAAGTGATTGAAATGAATTGTAATGAAAATATATATTCTATTTGAATATGAATGAATTCTGAACATAAATCGATTTTGGAATAATTGTGATCTTCGATATGAGGTGTATTCTATTTGAATATAAATCGATTTTTGGGATATTATGGAATTATGCTGTATGGATCTAGAAATAATATTCTAGTTGAAATATAAAATCGGTTTGGAATGATTATGATATGTCGATATGAGAATTATATTCTTTTGAATATAAATTGGGTTCAAAACAAAATATGATATTTTTATATGAAAGCGAACCTTTATGAAAAGTAAAAGAACCGACCGATGTGGAAAATGTAAATGTTGGTTATTAAAGAGACCGGAGTCGACAAATGGCATACACTCTGTCAGTGTCGATACCACTTTGACAACTGTGAACGTTATGACGTATCCCGAATGAGTATGATGACTTGGAGGCGATTATTTAATCAGAGATGAACGATGACGAAATAGCCCTTACCTTCGGGTCAGAATTGAAATGACTAAAACAGGAGCTATACCGTGACTAATTGAGGTATCACCTTTGATCGGACCCACTTCTTCGATACTATTTTTATGACTATGACGATGATGATGATTTGGGCCCATTTGAATTGGGAGTGTGATCTGAGGTGGGCGGTAGTGGCTGCTATGCTTTACCACCGGTCTGGGAGTGCAATTGGTAGAATCCTACCCTGGGCATTGCCTCGAGTGCTTTGTCATATTGATCCATACCGAGCCCCATACGATTTTTATTTAGCATTGCCTTCTATGGAATGCCCTCTAATAACATCAGTACGGTGAATTTACGGTACGGTATAGACTGTTGAGGCCTGTAAACGGCGTAAGGGTAATATGGTAATCCCGGTTGTGCTATTTTTTTTGATATTTACTTTACTTGATAGACACTATCATAATAGCGTATTATACTATGTATGTATTAAATTAACGGATCCTCAAGAGTTGGAAAAATCCCGTAACATTTCTTGAGTTACTGCACCCATGACACTCAAGTTGTTTTGTATTTTAATTTGACTAATATGAGAATGATTTAGTGCTAATCCGAGTGTTTGTTGTGTTTTCTTTTTATGCAATACGCTCGGGTCAGCAGAAGTTTGCAGTTAGCGAAGTTCCTTTGCCTTGAAGATCGAAGACGAAGATTTGGTATACATCTATTACATACATACATACATACATATATATATATATATACATATATATTTTTCCACTGCACTTTGTTCCGCTGTCATGTTATGTAAATCTGTATGTATGTAACTCTGATAACCATTGAATGTTATAGCCAAATGTATATATTTCAATTGATTTTAAACTGTTAGTTATATATTATATGTTATCCTTCCGCTGTGAGATTATATAACTGTTTTCCTTCTTGTTCTTCCTAATAACTACCTGTATTTGTTATTTTTTCGGGTCGACATGTGTGGTTTATTGTTGATTTGAACTTTCAAAAAAATACGGTTCGTTACAGTTGGTAACAGAGCGATGGTTAGCGATAACCTTGGCTCTGTTTGGGAATTAACTCATTAGAGATGGGGTTAGAAACGCCCTAGAATGGGTTTGAGTGATATGAGAGAGCGTACTTGTATATTTGATATAAAAATGGATTTTATTGTGTTGACTTGTTCTGTTGAATATTTATGGATTCTAATTGATATATGGGATGCCATAGAATCGACAAGAATTCTAAATAGTCGAAAGAATGGATCGACATAATATGGTTTTCAAGTTTATTTTAAATTTTGTCAAATATGTATTATTGGTTCAAGTATATATGTATTCGTTTTGGTAGGTGGTAATATTAAGTTATTACCTATTATGGTTGATCAGATAATAAATCTAATAAGGAAAAAGGTAATGAATTTAGAAAATATTTGGAAATGAAATAATACCTTTAAGTATAATTGGTTGCAAAACAGTTTGCGATTAAGGTAGGAATGAACTTGAGGATTTGATTCTGGGACTTTGAAAATTGATTTGCTAGGATTTTTGGGAAATATGGACTTTGGTAAGTGTTTCGGAAAGGAAATGGTTTAAAGGAATTTAAGGAATAAAGTGTGTAATCCCTACTCGAAACATCAGAAATGATTTCGGTAATGAGTGCACGCATTATCGACATTTATTCTAAAGCATCTAAGTGGGGGAGACCACCCCGTATTTTCGTAACTGGTTGATAAAGGTTTGGATTCAAAATTTTATGGTATGGTTTTCTATAAATCGTATAAACATATGTTATTTTTAAACTTGGGTTATAAAAATCGGAATCAACCAATTTAAGTTCATCTTAACTAATGACATCGATTCAAGTATTAAGGTAAACGATTTATGAAAATTTTAGATTTTGAAACTAAGAAATGGACTTAAGTGTTAAGAGAAGGTAACCATCGTCTAAACTCATAAGCGTAGACGATACGTAAGTTAGATAAGTTCTACGTTTGGTTGATAAGTGTTAAGGAAGTTGAATTTAACTGCGAAATAAAATTTAACCAAGTCGACCAGAATAAAATGGAAGATATAGTTGTGTAAATAAGGGGGATAACAACATCCGACTTGGGTATTTAATGAATATTTTAAGTTAGTCGAGGGAGAGTGGAAAAGAACCTAGGCTGTGGTAAGAAGTGTCTTGCCGATAAATTAGAATTGAAAGGAATGAAGTTGTTAATAGAATTTGAATGGTCGTTGAATTGGAAATGGAAGAGATCTAAATGGTAAACCTCATTTGGAAAATATGTCGAATATAAATCCAAGCATGAACAATGAAATGAGTAGGATGTAAACATTGTGTCGAAGGGGATATAACTTCGTTTGAGTAGAAGAATCAAGCTGAATAAGGTTAACTTACGAAATCAAACAATAATGATTGAGAATAAAGAATGGAAATTTAGAGTTAGGAACTGGCCTTAACTCAATTTGGAACAGGAAAGTCAAGGTAAGGAGTTGAGTTAAAGAAACAAACTTTAATATAATATGAGATGAGAATAAGGGAAAAATGGTTAAGGTATGAATTGAAGTGCCAAAATAAGAATAATGGGATGCAAATGTAAGTTGGCTTATCCAGAATAAAATAAATAGTTAAGCGAACCCTAATTTGGGAATTAGAAATATTAAAATGAGATAAAAGAATAAAACTTAACCTGTTTGGATGAATTTGATGAAAGAAATCAATTGAAAAGGGTTAAATAAGCTAATATAGAATTTATATGTTGGTGGATTAGGTAAGTAAAACGAAATTTCAAAAAGAGAGAAATAGAATAGTCGTATAAACCATAACTGATCTTAACCCTTGATTTTTGGATCTGAAGTTAACTAAATGGACGACACTCAGGTAGTGTGGATGGAGTAATAATAGTAGTCATGAAAATTTGATGGGTTAAACCATGTTAATGGGATAATGATTTAAGATAATCAAGTTAGTGAGAAGATTAAAATGAACCAAAGTCTTAACTAGGATTTAATGCTCGACATGAAATGAAAACTTAATAGGAAGAATATCGGGATAGAGTGAGCAATCAAATGTGAATCCATTTCTTAATAATGAAGTGATAATCGATTTTAAGTGTTAAGGATTTACCAAAAATTATTGGAATCGAATGGTTTGAAACTACAAATAAAATAAATCAATGTTATGCGGAAATCTAAAATATTCAATAAGCTGAAGCAAAATAGCCATAACTTTTGATAGGATAATTGGAATTCGATGATTTTGGACATTTTGGAAACCTCAGAAACTGAATAGAACTTTCGTTAATAGAGCCCTGTCAAATTTTCAGGTTTGTTAGGTCGAAAGCAAGTCGTTAGTTGTAGTTCAACGCGCAGAAAAATAAAAATCTGAAGAGTATACCTATATTGTTTTGACCATAACTTTCTGACGGAGCGTCGGATTTTAATGTGCTAGTACAATTCGGAAAGCCCAGGATCTGAACTAAAACTTTTCCTTAATGTGCTGAGTATGATTTTGCTGTTTAATGGGTTAAAAACTGGGTTAAACAACTCGGACCTATATTTTTCGGTGTATGGGCTGAGGTGTTCGCCTTCACTAAAATAGTCATAACTTTTGAACGAATTATCCAAATTCGACGAATCCGCTGGAAAGCCTAAAAGAAATGCAACAACTTTTGCCTGTGTGTTTAGTCCAATTCCATCATTTATAGGGTGATAATCGATGATTTGTTTGTTGGTCTATCATGAATATTATAGTTTTGTAGTTGAAATGTCGATGAAATGTTGCGTAAGTTATATGCATTTGCTATTTAGTGTACACATGTTGATTCTCAGGTATATGTGAGTATGTAGCAGGGTAGGGATGTTGCACTATGCCTCGTAGCTTGCTTGTGCTAAATGCTAAATGCTAAGATAAATAAAATTGCTATTAACGCTAAAGAAGGTACGTATTTGTGTTATATGGTTTGTGGTTAAAGTATATATATTGTGCTTTCCTCATTTTGGGATGCCTCATCGAGTGGTGAGAGGAGTATTGAGTTATATATATATATATATATATATATATGTATATATGTATGTGTGTGTGTGTGATTTTTCAGGACCTCTCCGTACAAAGGAGACACTGCTGAAATTTTCCGTGATTTCGGGAGTTAGAAAAATTTATGATATTTTTCAAATATATATAACTTTTCTTATAAATGCTATTTTATAAGTATGTATTTGAAAGTATGATTTTTTTAATAATCTATATCGTTCTCTTTTCGAGGATGAAAAGATTTTAAGTGGGAGAGAATGTAACATCCCTTATTTTCTGTATATTCAAATTTTCAATTTTAAATAGATTAAATATAATAATATTGGATAAGAATCAAATTTTCTCGATTATAATGATGATGATTATTCGAATGGAGTATAAATAGATTTTAAATTTAGTTTATACTTAGAATTGTTGCAATTTGAAAATTTTATATTTTATTTATTTAATAAATTTGGGTTGTTTAGTTATAATGGAAATTCAAATTTAATTTGGTAAATGGAGAATTCTAAGTTGAGAAATATTGAACGGAATTCAAATAAAAGATTCAAATAATCAAATTTAGATTTAAAATGTGTGAAATTTATTTATAAAATTTATTTAAGTCGAAATTGGATAAAAATGGAATTTAATGAATATTTAAATTGAATGAAAATAGTTAATTGAATATTTATTTATTTAATTAATTATGAAATTTAATGGTTTTGACAACTGCCTCAGAATTCAGCGAAACCAGCATCATCAGAACCGAAACGGTGAATTATGGTAGGATTTCAATTTGCTTTACAATCCGGCTTACCGTTTGATCGTACGGAATAAGGTGTGAAAGGATTCAAGATAATGGGTTATTTGGGTGTTTCTCATATTTGGGCCTTATATACATATGTAAATAAAATCCATCTTCACCTCACCAGCTCATTTTCACTTTGACATATACTTTCCAACTGTTTACCTTTTCTCTAATAGCAGAGCACAAATTTCTAAACCCTAGCTCAAGAAATACAACACCAAATTCAAATATCTTCAAAACCTAGCTTATTATATATCAAACTGAAGCTCTCAACGAAAGGAAGCTATGGGTACAAGTTATTTCGACATGCAGTGCTTCAATTGGCCAGGAATCGACGGTCAAACTCAGAATTTTTGAAACCCTAAGCATAGTTTTGGGGTTTTCGATTTAAGCAACAATCAGAGAATCGGGGATATGGGTTTCGAAGAGAAGGAGCATACGAGTTTTAAGGTGGTAGCGGCAACGTCTAGAAGTGATTGGGGTGTGTGAATTTCGTGCTTTAGGGTTCGGTTTTGCCTACGTTGGGGGCTCCAATGCAGTTGACTGGAGACACTAGGGGTGGCGTCGTGACCTGGAGAGGGGCATCTGGGGCTGAGCTACACTTTGGCAGTGGTCTAGAGTATCCTGGTGGCCGGAATTGGTGGAGATTGTCGGTCAAAATTGGGTTCAATTGGGTTTCCGCGGGTGTACAGTAGCCTGCGGGTTGGAGCGGGAACAAGGTAGGGTGATGAAGTGGCAAATGGTGATTGGTGAGGGTTAATTTTTAAATTTTATATATTTTAAAATTCGAAATGCTAAAACACTTATAACTTCTTCGTATGAACTCGGATTTGGACGCGGTTGGGTGCGTTGGGATCGTGGCAGAATTGCGGACTTTCTGGCACTAGTTTTGCTGCATTTGGACACTGTGAAATTTTGGGCTTTGGTTGGACGTCCGATCCACTAAAGACCCAAAGGTGAGTGATTTTCCCACCCACGAACAACTAAATTATTCCCAAATTTATTAAATTAAATTATGAAATAAGTTGGTTGCATGATTGTGTTGGATTGGCGAATGGTTTCTTAAATTTGACATGCAAGTGTGTAATAGGCAATGAAATCAAAAATTAATTATTTAAATTCTATTAAATTTTCTAGTTATAAAATACCAACACTTGTTAACCATTGACATGACTGATATTTTCCATGAAATAAAGTGGTTGTGATGGATGCCTTGGTAGATGTGATTTCTGAATGAATATCGCTTGAGATGTTATTTATTTCTGTATATGGATGTTGTATGCTCATTATTGACGATTAATCCCAGTTACCCTTAATGTTATGGGCATCGAATAAACCCAGGAATAATTGATTTAAATAAATTAAGAACACAAAGTGAAATGATAAATCTCTGTGACCCTGATTTGGATTGAAATGATAGATCCATCCCTAAATATCGAAAAATTGAATTTAAAATCACTTGTCCATAGGGTAGCAAATTATATATGGACATCGGTTGGTTAAACGATTTTTAAATATTTGAAAATTCTATTGATAAGGAATATTATTTAAAGGAAATGAGTCGATGTTGATAAATTTTATGTTTCCTTTAAACATGACTTGAATGTTCATGAATCGGGCAAGAGAAATTATCCAAACAAATAGAGATTTAAAATAAAAAAGGATTTTTATATGCCTTGGAGTTTCCAAATTTACGGTAGGGTGTTGGATTGAGAAAATCCTTAGGATGGAGTTTTGAAAATGTAAGTTATTTGAAGATACTTGGAATTTCTTCGAATTTAGCATGAATATGAATTTGAATCCGTTAAATTGAATGGTTTGTTTGATCAAGGTTGAAATGAGATATGGAATTTAATGAACTCCAATAAGACTTGAATTTAGATTCAAGTATTTGAAATTCGGAAGAAAGGAACAATTTTAGTTTAATTTTTTTTCCAAAGATTCTATATGTATACACATATCTAGCTTGATTTCGAAAATAAACTATTCCTTTCTTTCAAAATTATTTATTCAAACTTTAACCTATACACTATTCTATTATAAAAACTATTTCCTTTATATTTTATTATTCAAAACTATCTAGTAAACTTTTAATTTATGTAAATACAAGATATTTTAAATTATCTTATTGTTTTTAATTATTATATTATACATTTATTTATTTTATATAAAGATTTTCTTATAAACATTTATTTCATTTGTAATTTTTTTTTATGAATTGTAAATTTCTTCAGAATGGAAAGTGTTGCATATAAACCGTTGGTTCTATGGAGTTGGAATAAAGCTATTTTAATATGAATCGATTTTAAACCGACCTTAATATGGAAATGTAAATTATATTCTACTCGAATATAAATGGATTTTCTAAGTGATTGAAACGAATTGTAATGAAAATATAAATTCTATTTGAATATGAATAAATTCTGAACATAAATCGATTTTGGAATAATTATGATCTTCGATATGAAGTGTATTCTATTTGAATATAAATCGATTTTTGGGATGTTATGGAATTATGATGTATGGATCTAGAAATAATATTCTAGTTGAAATATAAATCGGTTTGGAATGATTATGATATGTCGATATGAGAATTATATTCTTTTGAATGTAAATTGGGTTCAAAACAAAATATGATATTTTGATATGAAAGCGAACCGTTGTGAAAAGTAAAAGAACCGACCGATGTGGAAAATGTAAACGTTGGTTGTTAAAGAGACCGGAGTCGAAAAATGGCATACTCTCTGTCAGTGTCGATACCACTTTGACAACTGTGAACGTTATGACGTATCCAGAATGAGTATGATGACTTGGAGGCGATTATTGAATCGGAGATGAACGATGACGAAATAGCCCCGACCTTCGGGTCAGAATTGAAATGACTAAAACATGAGCTATACCGTGACTAATTGAGGTAGCACCTTTGATCGGACACACTTCTTCGATACTATTCCTATGACTATGATGATGATGATGATTTGGGCCCATTTGAATTGCGAGTGTGACCCGAGGTGGGCGGTAGTGGCTGCTATGCGTTACCACCGGTCCGAAAGTGCAATTGGTATAATCCTACCCTGGGCATTGCCTCGAGTGCCGTGTCATATTGATCCATATTGTAACGACCGGGGGAAAACTCGATGCATGAATTTTCGACAACAATACATAAACCCATATCACTTGCCAAAAACCCAAGTATCGGACCCCCAGATTGTCAATAGAAGGAATTTAGAGGGTGAGAATAGAAAGGAAGAAATATTAGAATAGAAGAAAGAAGAAAACACATCAGAATCTAACAGCGGAACGAATAAAGTATAATATCAAATCTCTTTATACAAAGAACTGTATATACCTACCATGTAGGATCAATAATAACCCTAGAGGGGGGGGGGGGGGTGAATAGGGTTTTTAACAGAAAATAAAACAAACACAGAGATATAAGATATGCAGTAAGGGAAAATCACACGCAAAGATACCCAGCTTCGGCAAACTGTGCCTACTGCTGCCTTTCTAAGATTTCTACTAGGAGATACAAACAGATCCCGCTTACAACCCTATGCAAACTTGCAACTCCTGCTCCTGTCTGACCCTAAGCTCAAAATCAAAAACTGGCCTGTATACCCTAAACCAGATTTTCACAGAATACAAACCAGTAATCTGTATACCTAGTTTTAAATCAAACTAGACAAACACGAATTGTTGTTGAAGAAATTACAACACAAATACAAAAAAAAAAACAAATAGGAAAAAAAACCTTTGTTTAATAAATTGGCTAAGAATTGGTCGGCCCTTTGTAAAGTCGGTTGCACCCCTTCTTTTTATCCGATCACTTTTCTTTCTCCGTTGAAAATGGTGGCTCTGAAAAAAAAACTAGGGTTTGTGATACTTCTCCCGAATCGATTCAATGGCTTCTGAGATTGATGCTCGAGACTTTGTGGTTATGTGATGTTCCACTTCGGCTTTCTTTGATGCGTCAATTTTTCTGCTCAATCGATTTGGGAATATTTCTCTTGCGATTGACACTGTAAGTTCTTCTGGAATTTCTTGCTTTGAAAAAAAAACTTGGATTTACTTTGTGGGTTTCAACTTTTACTGTCGAATTGGGATAATCTCTGTCGATGATGAATTGTGTGTTCTTATAGGGTTTTAGAAACCCTGGCTATTCTCTGATTTCGTCGAATTGACTTGGCTGATTGTGTTTTCCCCTTTTGACATGCTCGACTTAAATGATTTTTCTGATTGAAAAATATTGCCTTGATTGCCTTGATGAATTCGGATGTGATTTTGTTTTGGAAGAAATTCAATATGGTTTCCTCTTTTGCTTGACTTACCTTGGCTTTGATTTCCTCTGTAAATTTCCTTGATTAAAAATTGGAAAGTATTGATTTTGTTGTCTTGATTTTCTTGCTCGAAATGTTGCTGTGGTTCCTCGATTTATTTGTTGCCTTTTGTAGTCTCAATTAATTGAATTCGGCCTTTAAAAAAAATACTGGAAATTTATTAACTTGCCAAGTATGAATATTTTAAATAACCTGTATTCCTGGAAAGAATTCTTGGCTTCAATCACATTAAAAAATTCCCTTATTTACACCGAAATCAAAAATGTCTGCTACAAATTTTTTGAGTGATTCTTCCCATGCTGGAAATGCTGCTGTATTGATCATACTGACATGCTATTGCCATGTATAGTGTGATTCCATCGCTAGTGCCACAATTTCTTTACTTTGCATTTCTTGTTCACCCTTGTGCTCGACCAAGATTGTTGAGCCTTCATCACCATGTGTTTTGCTTCACCATAGTGTATGCACCCTCTTGATACATGACTTTCCAGTTTGCTTGTCATTAATATGTGCATATACTTTAATCGATACTGTCTTGCTTCTAATGTTGACTGTATTGCTTGAGTATGAATCACGTTGCTATGTCACTTCTGCACATTTCAAAAGTCTTGCTGTAGCTCGATTATACACTTGCTGTTTTTGAAGCTGCCATGACAACTTAAACTGATTGTCCTGATCCATGTTTGTATGAACATACGTGGGCTGTCATGGGCATAATGTGCACACATGCATAATTACTATTGTTGCACCCATTTGCAATTGCACATCATTGTCACATATTGGCTGCACACATGAGCTCTTTGTAGTTGTCTTACCACTTTGGCATGCTGTGTTGAACTTCAACTTAAGTACTTGCTGCATCATGCATTCTTGTCCACCAGTTTTTGCTGTGAGCTCGACCATTTGTGATATGCTTATACGTGACATACTGACTTGAATACATTGATGTTTTTTGGGTTGCTTTGTTGAGCTGTCTCGACCAAAGTTGCTTGCCAATAACACTGTTTTGCCATCTTGAACACACAAAACACTTTGTTGTGTACAACCTCTACTGCCATGTCATGTTTTGCTGATTTACACCATTGCTGTTTCGACCATTTAGAAACTGTTAAACCATTTTGAGCTGAGTTGTAACTTGAATCTTGTTGTTTGACAACTTTTGCTTTTGAACTTTGACATGTGACTTTGACTTTGGGCTAAAATTCTTGTCCATTTTTCTTGTACTGGCCATTTTGATTTGAGCTTTGCTCGGCCATTTGTTTGCACCTTGTCCTGAAACACAAGGAAACAAAACAGCAGTCAGGCTGTACTGTGTTGAGGCTGGTCAGAACCAGCTGGTTCTGATCAGCAAACCAGTATGGTTATGGCGTGGCTGTTCAAGTCTGAAATATGATGAGAAAAACACACAGAAAAATTGAGACAAATATAGAATCAATCAAACAGTAAAATTTTATTTGTCCAGTGTTTATTTTAGTTCCAGCGTACTGTGTGTATCTTCTTTTGTGATAGGTTTCAGGATGATGCACTAGGAGCTTGAGACAGTTAGAGTGAGCACAACAAGATTAATCCAGCAAGAAGAGATGTATATGTAGTGTATACATTTGAACTGAATTTACTTGTAATTGTGAATTTGAAACAAAAGAAAATGTAATAAGTGAGAGTATGTAATTGTCTTGTGGAATAAAAATATATTATTGGAAGACAAAAACTTGTGTAAATTTCCTGTACTTTGTGTAAAGCATCATCAACCAATAATACTAATTATTTCACCATCAAACACATCAGTAAAAATCTATTTGTTATCATCAAACAAAAAATCATATATTCAACAAACTCCCCCTTTTGATGATGACAAACAGACTTAAGATTTTTGAAGATAACAGAATGTGTTTGAATTGAACTCCTCCTATATTTGTGCTCCCCCTACCAATTGTAAACAGACATAGGATAAGAAGTTGAAAAATATAGAAAATAATTTAAACACTTAGCATTAATGGCAAGATAAAATCTATAAATGTCTGTAAACCAACACAAAATCTTAACTCCTTCTCCCCCTTTGTAATCATCAAAAGATGAACAGTTCTGAACATTTGCAAAAGGCATGGACTGTAGTTTGAAATCAAGTTATTTTGACAGAACCAGAGCCGTAAACCCCAAGCAATCGGAAAAAAAATCATAATAATTCATAAAGTAGGAACACATTTCACAAAAGCAGAGGATGGAATGAAGAGTTATTTAATATACATCAGGGAGGATTTTAACAGATCAAAAAATATATATATACATCAAGAGCACACTTAACCACTCATAACCAGAGCTTGGATTTTTAAACGGGATTAGTTGCAGCATGAAAATAAGTAAACTCATTACCGTTCATGACCAGAGCTTGGATTTTTAAATGAGGTCAGAGAACTACTTATTATATGTATAATTTTTTTTTAAAATCCCCTTAATATATATAAAACAATGATGGATGGTAGAAGGGTGATAGTGGCAGAGATGGTTTGTGAAAAAAAATTCCTAAATTACTCATATTATAAGATATATTCAATCACATCAGAGTTGCAGACAAACTTTCATCCATCTCATATTCTGAAATCTTGTACAGTCACAATTTTTAAAAAAAATGTCCAAAGAAAATGTTCTTTTCTTGATGTTTTGAGGACTGGATTATTTGTCAGAAGATGGTATTGATAACAGAACATCTTAAGAGAAAATTTACCCAAAAATGCAAAGAGATTAATTTATTTCTATAATTCCCAAATCCAATCGTAATCTGCAAAACCTATCTTCTGGAAGGGGTTTTGTGAAAATATCAGCAAGCTGAGATTCTATTGGAATAAATTCAATACAAATGTCCTCATTAGCAATGTGATCTCTAAGAAAATGGTGTCTCACATCAATGTGTTTTGTGCGTGAATGATGTACAGGATTACTTGATAAATCAATTGCACTCTTACTGTCGCACTTTAAAGGAACTCGTTTATAGCAAAGCCCAAAATCAGATAAAGTCTGCATCATCCATAAAATATGTGCACAACAGCTTCCTAAAGCAATATATTCAGCCTCAGTGGTGGATAAAGCAACACAATTTTGTTTACGACTTGACCATGAAACAAGTGAATGACCTAACATGAAATAAGTTCCACTAGTACTCTTCCTATCAGTGAGTGTGTCAGCATAATCAGCATCGGTAAACCCAACTAAATTAAAGTTATCACAAGAAGGATACCATAAACCAAGATTTGGTGTGTGTATCAAATATCTCAGAATTCGTTTTGTGGCTTTTAAATGAGATTCTTTCGGATTAGATTGAAATCGAGCACACAAACAAACAGAAAACATAATATCGGGTCTAGAAGCAGAAAGATAAAGAAGTGAACCGATAATACCGCGATATTTTTTCTGATCAACAGCAACACCTTTTTCATCTTTGTCAAGTTTGGTTGTTGGGCTCATCGGTGTTTTCATTGGTTTTGCATCTTCCACTCCAAATTTCTTCAGTAACTCCATTACATACTTTGTTTAAGAGATAAAAATACCTTTGCTGCTCTATTTGATTTGAAAGCCAAGAAAATATTTCAGTTCTCCCACCAAGCTCATCTCAAATTTGTCCTGCATAACTTTTTCAAATTTTTCACACAAGACATCATTAGTAGCACCGTAAATGATATCATCAACATAGATTTGAACAATCAAAAAATCATCACCGTCATGTAATAGAAACAGAGTTGTGTCAGCACACCCCTTTTTAAAACCGTTTTCCAAAAGATAAGTACAGAGACTGTCATACCAAGCTCGAGGAGCTTGCTTAAGGCCATACAATGTTTTTTCTAGTTTATACACATGATTTGGAAAATCGGGATTCTCAAAACCAGGGGGTTGTTCGACATAAACCTCTTCTTTTAGTTCTCCATTCAGAAAAGCACTTTTCACATCCATTTGTTTTAGTTTAAAACCTTTAAAACATGCAAAGCTCAACAAGATTCTAATTGCTTCTAACCTAGCTACTGGGGCAAACGTCTCATCAAAGTCAATGCCTTCGATCTGATTGTATCCCTTAGCAACCAACCTAGCTTTGTTTCTAATTACATTTCCAGACTCGTCAAGCTTATTTTTAGACACCCACTTTGTTCCAACTACTGGATAGTCTTTTGGCCTAGGTACCAAGTTCCAGACTTTGTTTCTCTCAAATTGTTTAAGTTCTTCTTGCATAGCTAACAACCAAAAATCATCATTAAGAGCAATATCATAAGAACCTGGTTCTATTTCAGATACAAAAGCATTATGAATACAAAAATTACAAACATCCTTATTGAGAGAGGAACGTGTACGAACACCTGCTGTTGGGCTTCCGATTATCAAATCTGGAGGATGACTGGGCTTGAATTTCAGTCTTTCAACATTTGTTGCTGCTTCAGTGGCTTCTTTGTTTGTTTCAGTGTCATTGCTTTCTTGTTCACTTTCTTGTGTGCCATCATCATCTTCAGAGATCATATCCACATCTGTTTCATTGAACTTTACATTGACGGTTTCCACAATTGTCCTTGATTGTTTATTGAAGATTCTGTAGGCTTTACTTCTTGAGGAATAACCCATGAAAATTCCATCGATCGTTTTTGACTCGAATTTCCCAAGTTGTTCTCCTGTGTTCAAAATATAACAAGGGCATCCAAACACTCTAAAGTATTAAATGTTAGGCTTTTTGTTAGACCAAAGTTCATATGACGTTTTATTAAGTATTGGTCTAATCATAACTCTGTTCATTACATAGCATGAAGTATTTACTGCCTCAGCCCAGAAGGTTTGAGGCAAATTATATTCACATAACATAGATCTAGCCATTTCTTGTAATGTACGATTTTTCCTTTCAACTACCCCATTTTGTTGAGGTGTTCGAGGAGCGGAAAATTCATGTTTAAAACCATTTTCTTCACAAAAAATTTCAAAGTCTAAATTTTCAAATTCACCTCCATGATCACTTCTCAGAGTTTTAATTGAAATTCCTTTTTCATTTTGAACAAGTTTTGAAAACTTTGAAAAATAGTCAAAAACTTCAGACTTTTTGGCTAGAAAGTAAACCCATGTAAATCTAGAGTAATCATCAACCAATACATAACAATAACGTTTACCATTTAAGCTAGCAGTGTCAGTAGGTCCAAACAAATCCATATGAATCAACTCAAGCACTCGTGAAGTACTAACAACATTTTTTGGACGAAAGGACGACCGACTAGGTTTTCCCATGGTACAGGCTTTACATACTTTGTTATTTTTGAATTTTTGATGAGGCAAACCTCTGACAAGCTCATTTGTTTCCGGTCTTTCAAGAAGACCCATACTTGCATGTGCCAGCCTTCTGTGCCATAGAAATGCCTCCTCTTCCATTGCTACCAAGCACCTAGAAACAGTTACATCATCGAAAGAGAGTGTGTAGACATTTCCTCTTCTTTTCCCAGTAAAAACAACCTTTCCAGAGGATATTTCAATGATTTTGCAGACAATACTATCAAACACAACATTCATTCCTTTATCACAAAGTTGACTGATAGAGATAAGATTGTGAAATAGATTATCAACATATAAAACATCGGTTAAGGCAAAAATACTGTTACCTACTTTTCCTTTACCTATGATTTTACATTTGTTGTTGTCTCCTAAAGTCACATTCCCACCTTTATGTTTTTCAAGGCTAAGGAACGGTCTTTTGTCCCTTGTCATATGTCGGGAGCAACCTGAATCTAAATACCATTTTTGTTGCTCCTTAGCCCGCCAGCATACCTACACAAACATAGAAGAGGATGACCCAGAGAATCTTCTAGGTCCAAGCATATCAGTCATAGAAAAGTGATAAGACTCTTTTGGAATCCAGATTTGATTTTTCTCATTATTTATGTTCCAATCATTGTGATAATTGTGTGCCAAGTGTTTAGGAACCCAAACCTTTTTGAACTTACGAACTTTATTATCGTTCTTGCAGTTTTCATGACTGTGACCAATTTCTCCACATTTGGGAAAGATGCCTCTACCTTTAGCATTGTCAATCCTAGTCTTTTTTTCTTGTATCTTTCCAAAACCAAGTCCTTTTCTATTATTTGCAAACAGTTGATTTCCAAGTAACATTTTAAAAGACGTTTGACCAATTGAATTTTTTTTCAAAGCAACTTCAAGATCATGAATGTTCGTTCTTAACATTGTGTTCTCATTCACCAATGAAGTGCATCGTTCAACATAATTCTTTCTTTTGGTGTCATCATTCTTTTTAAGAGTCGAATTCATTTTTTCAAGATCCTCAATGGTGCACTTGAGTGTTAAAAGTTCTAAATTCACAGCCTTACAAATTTCACAATCTAGACTAATGTTTCTTGAAACATTTTCAAGTTCAGATTTCAACTTCTTGTTATTGTGAATAAGATCAAGGTTTTTTGCTCTCAGTTTCTCTGCTTTTGATTCTAATGTGTCAATAATTTCAGAAAGGTGTTTACACATTAAAATTAGATCGTTATAACTGTATACCTCAGTGGTTTCTTTGTTGGCATCTTCTAGATCTGACTTCGTCATGAAGCACAGGTTGCTTTCTTCCTCACTGCTGTCTGAATCTTCTTCTCCTTCCTCGTCATCCCAAGTTATGGCAAAAGCTTTCTTTTTCTTCTTGTTTTTTTGGAGAAGTGGACAATTTGGTTTTATGTGTCCAGGCTTTTGACAGTTGTAGCAGAGTGGTTCGTCTTCTGAATTGTTGGTCTTTGGTTTATTTCTCCGAGGTTTGAATTTGCTCCACTTTGTGAGTTGTCTGACTGCCATGGCAAGCTGTTCAATAGAATCTTCACTATCGCTGGTGACGGTGCTGGACAAAGCTATTGACTTCTTTTTCAGATCTGAGTTGTTGCGATCTTCTCTTGCTTTTAGCTCCATTTCATATGTCATTAGATTCCCGATAAGCTCTTCCATGCTTAGCTTGCTCAGATCTTTAGATTCTTGAATGGCTGTGACTTTTGCTTCAACGTTCATTGGAAAAACACGCAGAATTTTCCTTACAAGCTCCACTTCTGTATAGACCTTTCCAAGGGCTCTAACATTGTAGACTAGCACGGAGAAGCGACCATACATGTCCTTGATGCTCTCGTCCTTCTGCATGATGAAATTTTCATATTCATTGCTGAACATGGCAAGACGGGATTCTTTAACCTGAGAAGTTCCATCATGTGTGACTTCCAGAGTATGCCAAATTTCCTGGGCTGTATTACAATGAGAAATTCTTTTATATTCTGTTTTATCAAGAGCACAAATCAGGGCATTCATAGCTTTAGAGTCTATAGAGTATAGTTTCTTATCATTCGCATCCCACCTACTTTTTGGTTTAGGTGTTACAGTTCCATTAACAGTTTCAGTAGGAAATTTATATCCAATTTCAATGATATCCCAGACATCATAATCAACAGACACAAGATAGATTTTCATCCTAGCTTTCCAATACGCATAACCACCACCATTGAACATGGGTGGTCTAGCAATAGATTGACCTTCAGAAAAAGCATTGTTCATTGAAGTCATGATTCTAGGGTTACAACCTGGCTCCGATACCAATTGTAGGATCAATAATAACCCTATAAGGGGGGTGAATAGGGTTTTTAACAGAAAATAAAACAAACACAGAGATATAAGATATGCAGTAAGGGAAAATCACACGCAAAGATACCCAGCTTCGGCAAACTGTGCCTACTGCTGCCTTTCTAAGATTTCACTAGGAGATACTAACAGATCCCGCTTACAACCCTATGCAAACTTGCATCTCCTGCTCCTGTCTGATCCTAAGCTCAAAATCAAAGACTGGCCTGTATACCCTAGACCAGATTTTCACAGAATACAAACCAGTAATCTGTATACCTAGTTTTAAATCAAACTAGACAAACACGAATTGTTGTTGAAGAAATTACAACACAAATACAAAAAAAAAACAAATAGGTAAAAACCCCCTTTGTTTAATAAATTGGCTAAGAATAGGTCGGCCCTTTGTAAAGTCGGTTGCACCCCTTCTTTTTATCCGATCACTTTTCTTTCTCCATTGAAAATGGCGGCTCTGGAAAAAAAAATAGGGTTTGTGATACTTCTCCCAAATCGATTCAATGGCTTCTGAGATTGATGCTCGAGACTTTGTGGTTATGTGATGTTTCACTTCGGCTTTCTCTGATGCGTCGATTTTTCTGCTCAATCGATTTGGGAATATTTCTCTTGCGATTGACACTGTAAGTTCTTCTGGAATTTCTTGCTTTGAAAAAAACACTTGGATTTACTTTGTGGGTTTCAACTTTTACTGTTGAATTGGGATAATCTCTGTCGATGATGAATTATGTGTTCTTATAGGGTTTTAGAAACCCTGGATATTCCCTGATTTCGTCGAATTGACTTGGCTGATTGTGTTTTCCCCTTTTGACATGATCGACTTTAATGATTTTTCTGATTGAAAAATATTGCCTTGATTGCCTTGATGAATTCGGATGTGATTTTGTTTTGGAAGAAATTCAATATGGTTTCCTCTTTTGCTTGAATTACCTCGGCTTTGATTTCCTCTGTAAATTTCCTTGATTAAAAATTGGAAAGTATTGATTTTGTTGTCTTGATTTTCTTGCTCGAAATGTTTCTGTGATTCCTCGATTTATTTGTTGCCTTTTGTAGTCTCAATTAATTGAATTCGGCCTTTAAAAAAAATACTGGAAATTTATTAACTTGCCAAGTATGAATATTTTAAATAACCTGTATTCCTGGAAAGAATTCTTGGTTTGAATCACATTAAAAAAATTCCCTTATTTACACCGAAATCAAAAATGTCTGCTACAAATTTTTTGAGTGATTCTTCCCATGCTGGAAATGCTGTTGTATTGATCATACTGACATGTTGTTGCCATGTATAGTGTGATTCCATCACTAGTGCCACAATTTCTTTACTTTTCATTTCTTGTTCACCCTTGTGCTCGACCAAGATTGTTGAGCCTTCATCACAATGTGTTTTGCTTCACCATAGTGTATGCACCCTCTTGATACATGACTTTCCAGTTTGCTTGTCATTAATATGTGCACATACTTTAATCGATACTGTCTTGCTTCTAATGTTGATTGTATTGCTTGAGTATGAATCACGTTGCTATGTCACTTCTGCACATTTCAAAAGTCTTGCTGTAGCTCGATTATACACTTGCTATTTTTGAAGCTGCCATGACAACTTAAACTGATTGTCTAGATCCACGTTTGTATGAACATACGCGGGCTGTCATGGGCATAATGTGCACACATGCATAATTACTATTGCTGCACCCATTTGCAATTGCACATCATTGTCACATATTGGCTGCACACATGAGCTCTTTGTAGTTGTCTTACCACTTTGGCATGCTGTGTTGAACTTCAACTTAAGTACTTGCTGCATCATGCATTCTTGTCCACCAGTTTTTGCTGTGAGCTCGGCCATTTGTGATATTCTTATACGTGTCATACTGACTTGAATACATTGACGTTTTTTGGGTTGCTTTGTTGAGCTGTCTCGACCAAAGTTGCTTGCCAATAACACTGTTTTGCCATCTTGAGCACACAAAACACTTTGCTGTGTACAACCTCTACTGCCATGTCATGTTTTGTTGATTTACACCATTGCTGTTTCGTCCATTTAGAAACTGTTAAACCATTTTGAGCTGAGTTGTAACTTGAATCTTGCTGTTTGACAACTTTTGCTTTTGAACTTTGACATGTGACTTTGACTTTGGGCTGAAATGCTTGTCCATTTTTCTTGTACTGGCCATTTTGATTTGAGCTTTGCTCAGCTATTTGTTTGCACCTTGTCCTGAAACACAAGGAAACAAAACAGTAGTCAGGCTGTACTGTGTTGAGGCTGGTCAGAACCAGCTGGTTCTGATCAGCAAACCAGTATGGTTATGGCGTGGCTGTTCAAGTCTGAAATGTGATGAGAAAAACACACAGAAAAACTGAGACAAATAGAGAATCAATCAAGCAGTAAAATTTTATTTGTCCAGTGTTTATTTTAGTTCCAGCGTACTGTGTGTATCTTCTTTTGTGACAGGTTTTAGGATGATGCACTAGGAGCTTGAGACAGTTAGAGTGAGCACAACAAGATTAATCCAGCAAGAAGAGATGTATATGTAGTGTAGACATTTGAACTAAATTTATTTGTAATTGTGAATTTGAAACAAAAGAAAATGTAATAAGTGAGAGTATGTAATTGTCTTGTGGAATAAAAATATATTATTGGAAGACAAAAACTTGTGTAAATTTCCTGTACTTTGTGTAAAGCATCATCAACCAATAATACTAATTATTTCGCCATCAAACACATCAGTAAAAATCTATTTGTTATCATCAAACAAAAAATCATATATTCAACATACCAATCATCAGAGTACAACATATATCAGTCATAGCGGAAAAATATTTGTATATAACTAGCGGTAAAGCCTCCTGCTTCTAGCTCCTGAACTCCGAGCGAAACCTAACCTGGAACATACTCGGTCTGACCCGAGCACATTTGAAGCAAAGCAAAATACACCGGGTCAGTCTGGAATACTATCAGTGATATTTTCACATCACACACACAACCTGTTTAACTTTGGAAAATCCTTTCTGAAATCAAAGGATAATAGTAAGACCAGGCCACACATAAACACGGACGGTTTTTACCTTACTATAACCCAAAAACATTTTTGAAACCATAATTTGTTCTGATATAATCGTAGTGTCTAAATAAAAGTAAATAACAATCTAGTGGAACACTTGCATCTCACGCTCCACATATATAGTATACAAACCAAAACCACGGGCGCTTATTGGATATTGGATTCCAACCTTGACAAGGTATGGGACCACCTACCGATAATGTATCTCTAGAGGCGAATACACTGGGTTCAACAAGAACGTCTTGCAACCCGGCCCTCACATGACCGACCACTCATTTCGCTTGAGTGTATCGAATGTATATCCCCGACGGTTGGGATCAGCAACCGCCTCCCGAAAAGGGACAGCATCGAATATAGATTAAAGAAGCAAATGGATTTTCTCTAGATAGGTGATCATGCACCCTTATGGGAGCGACCCACATAGCCATGCTACCTGCCCGATTTTTTGTCATTTCCCATTTGATGAGGCTTGAGGCTAGAATTCCTATCTCTCGAACATCTGGCCACCATTCACTTTGAATGCGACATCGTCAGATCCATCAAATATCACTAATTGACATCCACAAAAATACTCTAGTTGGGAGCCTACCCACTATAATACGTTTGAAGAAGTCAACGTACGTGGTCCTTTGGAAATACTCTGTCAGACACTTCTCCATACAAATCATCCAGGAACAGGATGAACCGAAGGCACCTTCCTACTGCATCTCATATAGGAATCACCCCATGGATCAGTAGCGAGAAGTCCTTGCAATCCATGGATTTCAACCACGACAGAATCACAAATCAAATAACTCTGGTTGCAAGCCATAGAAATTCGACAAGTAGTCCTTTCGCTTATGAAGATCCACAATCTTCACTTGCTCCGTCTTCAATCGACGTCTTCACGTATTTGTTGGTCGGAATGGTTTTCGAATATAAATTTGATCCCGGTCTTTCCGTACCAACAATCATATTAGTCAGTTTGATAGTCGGTGATCTAACTATCAAGGGATAAATGTGTGAATAATCTGGGTTTATTGATTTAGTATTTTGGCAGTCCTTGGCCTTTTTAAAACATATTTAACAAATGGATGGATAAAACCTTTTCGATATCTTTAAACCTTATAATTACCCTTATTTCATAACAGGATTCTCAATACTATTTTATATGCTTTAAAACATGTTTATATTTTCCTAACTTTCCATTTCGTTACCTTAGAAAATATCATTATATTTTCCCAAAACATTTTTCCACATTTCCTTGAATTCGAGTACCTCACGCTATACCTATACGTATGTTACTTAATGGTGTATAAACCAAATTACCAATTCTGATATTACAAGTCAATTGTTAAATTATATAATTTAAATCAAAAATTCTTCTTTATCTTAATACCCAACATTTATATTCAAAACCTCGTACTCATTTCAATATTTCTCGTATGGAATGATTAACCAATTCCAACACGTTGCACTCACTACGAACGAATATCATTCCTTGATAATCGTGAAACCGTTCAAGTTGGGGTATTTTATTCACCTCTCAGACCTTGATCGACAATGTTCTTATCTCGTAATAATATCAGTTCATCACTTAATCATTGATACTCAAATCTCGTTTACCGCCTTGATTTCAAAGCTGATTTTATAAACTATTTCTTATATTTGAAATCTTTGTTCAATCATCCCTTTACTTAATTACTTTTAATTAAGTAATTATTCACTGAACATAACTTTTAACTCAAAACATTTATTTCACTTGTACGCTTTGAGTTATATTGAAAATCCCTCGTCAAATATTTTGATTTCACCTATTTTGGCCTTTCTATATTAAAGCTTATATTGGATAAAAATCTGCTTTTCACCTTCTTTACAACAAGAACACTTTACTTGGATTTTATTACCATATTCCATTTACCAAATTTGTACCAAAATCACTATATGTATTCCCCCTTGCTTTTGAAATCTTATTCCCAATTAAAATGTTTTGTTTGAACCATTATTTAGCTTTTCAAAGTTATCGTTTTGGTTTAAAACCCTTTTCTAAACCTCAATTGGATTTCCTCTTATATACTTATGTTAATCCCGTAAGCTAAATTAAACAGCTTCTTGTATAAAAACCATTACCTTTATTATATTATCATCTCTCTTAAACATTTCTTTTCAGTTGGAACCCCTTTTTCTTAATTTAACAACTAAGAAAAATCTTATTTAAATCTCTATTTTTACTTCCTGCATTCATCCATAGATCTCGCTTTAAAACTTGGATTTATAAACCTCTTTATAACTTGTATCACTTCTTCGATAGAACTTCATCGTTAATTAGTCACTTTTTTTTATTTGAATTCCCATTTATCAATCTTGTTTAAACTTGGATTATAAACTCCTTTTATGAAATTCTTATATAACTCGATTTAAAATATATATTTATAAATTCCCAATTTAGTTATTTATGTAAAATAACTGAAAAACTTCAGTTCAGTTATAATATAATTTATAATTTTAAACTTGCGTCGATTCACCGAACGGTAAGCCGACGTCTGAAACAACACATTTTAGGCCATTCACTGCCAATTACCAAATCAACACTGTCGGTTGATAACACAACACAGGTGAATATTTATTCAACCATCATGCTAAAACTGGTTTTTCGACCATACGGGGTTAATCAGTTCAAATAACAACAATATAAAACAAACAAACAACATATATAATATGGTCGGATCCCTCCAACCTGTTCTTCCCTACATCACAGCTCGTTATACATTTCATAACAATATATGAAACAAATTTCGATAATCTCATATTTTAAACGTTGGAATATAAATAACAACAATCAATCAACCAATAAACAACCGCTAGCAACCAATCAACCAATTTATATTTTTAAATGGTAAATTATATTTTTATATGAATTTACCACATCACAGGATTCCAGAAGGTGTGAGAATTAACTCACCAGATCAATACGGTTGACGGTTGACGCGTTTGTTGCATCTAATTTGAGACGAACGTTCAAAATTTGCTGAAATTTCAACTGCTTTAGATCAGTTCCTAGTCAGTGCTATTGTCTAGGTCTCGTCCCTGCGATCCCAACAGATCCAGTTTCGTTAAATTTCGTTATCGTATGTGAAAGATACGTTAATTTAAAGGTTGTATATATATTATACGATAATTAACTAAACTTTTAATTAATAAATTAACTAAATAACTAATTAATCATTACCTTAATCATTACCATTAATCTCGCCACGTCAACATTACCACTTAACCAATGCGTTTTCCCTAAATTGGATCCCTGGAACCCGTCATTCGCCTATCTCCCTTCTTCTTCAAACCGGTCTTCATCATAAAATCATCCCTCCGCCGCCTCATACGATCGCCGGAGACCACCCGCGGATCTCTACCTGAACCTCCATAGTGTGGCGCCCCTTCACCAGAAACCGCCGTCCCTAAAGCCCCTCCGACCACCATGAAAATGCCCCAAACCGAATTCCGTTCAACCCTGAAAATCACCACCATCGCTTCGTCTGAGATGCTCCGGCCACCGCCGTTGTCACCCCCTCACACCGGGCTTCCGTTCCCCTTCAGTCACCCTGACCATCGATGCTTCCTCTCGCCGAAATTTGGCCAAAACCGTTCGTTACTTCAAAAACAAACCCAAAAACATACTTCTCCGTTCATCTCAACATTCCGACCACCACACACCGTTTTAGAACCTCCGACCAGTGCCAATCGAAAGATCTGCTCCTCCTCTCCATTTCCCCCATGGTCTGAGCTCCTGCAATCGACCACAGCCCCTCAATTTCGCCAAAGAATGAATTTCGGTTTCCGTGAAATTTCGGCCACCACAGGTGACCGTTCACCCCCAACTTTTTACAGCAGCTTGGCATCGAGCCGATCTACCACTTTCGTTCACGTTCCCTTCATTGATTCATTTCAGATTGGGAGAAAATTTTGATTTTTTAAATGAGGGATTTATTACAAAATGTATGAACAATTTTAGATTTTGTGGCTTTAGGGTTTGGGCTAGGGGTATATATAGTGTGAAAATAATATAATTTAAGTTGATTTGATGAACGATGTCGACTAACGATATTTTATTTCGTACCTATCGCTATTTTAAATGCTCTTTTTTGGCTCCTGCGCTCACGTACAAACCCCATTCGAGATGTGAATGGACGGCATAATATAATTTGACGATACGGTCTTAACGAAACTTGTTTCGTTGAATTCCGAGTTCGTTTCTCGAATGGCGCTCGTTCACGTTCAAATGATCGATTTTATTTGCGTTTTATTTTGCCACGCTCGCAAATTAACCCTGACTGACGCGCCACTTGATATCTAGCAAAAATTTACGGTTGCGGACCCAATAAAATTTGTTTCGTCGAGAACAGAGGTCGTTCGAATAAAGGCCCTTTTATAACTAGCCAATTCAGATAAAATAAACAAATTTTAAAATACTTCAATATTAAAATATTGAAATTGGCCATACACGATCAGAATATCGTATACTACCACAATAAAATATCCCGGGTTGAATTTGAAGCCAAACCAATATTATAAAAATTAAAAAAACCCCTTTATTTAATATAAATAACGATAAAATTATATAAGGAAATTCCACAGCGACTTTTTCAAAATTTGATTTGGACATAGAACAAAATCTACAACATGAAAACTCAATTTTTCTCTCTCATTAGAAAAATATTATCAAACAGATTCTGACGTTTCTTGTTTCGAGAAAATCTGACTCATTTTGGGCCCTGTACAGCTGTTTAAAGTTCAAAACGCCAAATTACGAACTGTTGCGCCGCTGCAGCTCGTTTTATAATTAAATTATAAATTCAACGTTCAAATCGTTGTTTTAAAATGAAATCGCCACTAAAATTCAATACAAACCATATTTAACCATTTTAAGTTGTCCGCTCACTCTATACTGCGAATTCAACATTTTTCCAATATTTCAGAAATTAAAATATTACTATATTATTAATTTAATTTAAATAAAATGGTCAAAATCGATTATCTAAATTCAAACCAATATTTTAAATAAATAAAATATTTAATAAAATGGCCAAAAAATACGGGACATTACATTCCTTCCCCCTTTGTCCTCGAAATTGCTAAGGTAGAAAGAACGTCACAACTCATTATCTTTATAATAATATCAAATTTAAAATTCGATTTTATTTCTCAAAACAAATCTAATTGGTTGTAAAACTAAATTAATTCAAATAACGAAATTTTCCAAAAATTTCTCACAACTTAAATTTTAGAAATTTTTTGGCAGAGTCTCCCATGTACGGAGGACATCTGCAATATTGCTGGTTCAAGAAATAAATATACCTCGACTCTCACGGTCGGAAAAATCAAAAACCAAACTCAAAACCCAAAATACAAACAAAAATCAAAATTTTCATATTTGCATAGGCATACCTTTTTGCGAGCGTTATTACGCGATAAGCAATATTTTATATTCGAGCCACTGAATTATAATGCAGCTTTATTCAAACTGGATTCAATTAACTCTAGAATTTCTCTTGGATGGATTTTAAAACTGAATGGGCACTTCTGCACCTGTTTCTCAACTCAAATGAACTCATTAGTCACCAAAATAATATCAGTTATGTTCAAAACATCCATATCATTCACATTATTCATATTAACCAATTATACACACAATTCAATCCACACGAGATTATAATTATTTATAACCACTTCATTTATTTCTTTAATTATCCATTTGAATTTTATTTATATGGATTGGTTTATTCGAATTATTTATTACAGATTGGTTTTCAACCCAAGTTGATTCAGGTTCATATCCAAGCAACCAAGTACACAATCCAAACATATCATTCTGATCAACATTAACAAATAAATCCATTTGCTCTTATTAAGATAATTCATAAAATCCTTACCTTTATTATTATATAAAACAAATTGGGAAAAATAAATTTCAAATATAATTTTTTTATCAAATCACAAATACGCGCTCTCATATAAATACACGAACTCAATCTAGGGCATAACTAACCCCATCTCTATTGAGTCACACCACAGTGCCAAGGTTATCACTAAACCAATAGCTTTGAAACCACTGTAATGACCCGGGGAAAACTCGACGCTCGAATTTTCGACAACAATACATAAACCCGTATCACTTGCCAAAAACCCAAATATCGGACCCCCAGATTGTCAATAGAAAGAAGTTAGAGGGTGAGAATAGAAAGAAAGAAATATTAGAATAGAAGAAAGAAGAAAACACATCAGAATCTCACAGCGGAACGAATAAAATATAATATCAGATCTCTTTTATACAAAGAACTGTATATACCTACCAATCATCAGAGTACAACATACATCAGTCACAGCGGAAAAATATCTGTATATAACTAGCGGTAAAGCCTCCTGCTTCTAGCTCCTGAACTCCGAGCGAAGCCTAACCTGGAACATACTCGGTTTGACCCGAGCACATTTGAAGCAAAGCAAGACACACCGGGTCAGTTTGGAATACTATCAGTGGTAAATTCACAGCACACACACAACTTGTTTAACTGTGGAAAATCCTTTCTGAAATCAAAGGATAATAGTAAGACCAGCCCACACATAAACACGGACGGTTTTTACCTTACTATAACCCAAATTTTTTTTTGAAATCATACTTTGTTCTGATATTATCATAGTTGTAACAACCCAGAAAATCTGAACCAATTTAAAATTGGCTATTTTGGTGGATTTTAAATATTTAAATTAAATATCTTAAATAATAACGATGAAAATTAAGTTTGAATCGATGTTTGAAAATAAATATAATTAATTCTAATTATAAACAAGGCCTGAAATGGCGTGGTAGTTTCAAAATTTGAATTCAAACTTTGACTGACTGTACCGGGTGCAAAACAAAACGGATTTTAGTGAAACCAAAAATATTTAAATCTGTTAGTGAATATCTTTCTAACGAAACAGAAAAATCGAAGTTTCATAGCAGGAAGCAAAAGTTACGGCCAAACGAATTTTCAGAAAGGTCGCTATAGAGTTTATATAGCCCATGAAAATGGCCATTTTGCAAACAACCTCAGAATTCGACGAAACCACTTTTGTTGGATCCGGGATGTCAAATTTTTGCTAGATTTCAAATTTCATAATTTTTGAAGCTAGTATGTGAGTGTGGCAAAGGAAAATGTGTTTGGTTGATTTCTATTAAATTAGATCGACCAGAAAAGGGCAATTTTTCAAACGGTCTCAGAATTCGACGAAACTAGTTTTGTTGGGACCGTAATATCAAAGCATAGCTAGATTTTTTTTTGGGGAATTTTCAGAATCAGTATGTGGCCCCGGCAAATTGAAATGTTGTTCAAAATAAATATTGGATGTTTTATATTTTAATTTGAAAAAAACCTGACTGAAATAGTCGAATGGGCCTACGAAACATATCCCATTGTGTTCGGAATAGGGGTATTTAGCTAGGGACGACATTCGTTGGGTTTGGATTGGAGGTCGTGTTAGAAAACCCTCTTTTAAAAGCTCTCGGCCAATCAGAATTTTATATAAAAAAAATTCTCCCTCTCCCCCTCCCCCCCCCCCCCCCGATCGACGACGGAAAGCATTCAAAAGCTTCCCGATCATTTTTAGGCCTCCATGATCGTCGATAGCCCCTGGCCCTGTTGAACCTTTTGTAGATCCTCTCCTCCTCTTCGAATCTATATAAGCCGCTCCCTCCCTCGTCGACCCTGCTTCGAGAATTGTGCCCCCGAAGTCGCGGGTTTTAAACCGCCGCCGCCATCACCAGGGGCCACCAAGTTCATCGCGGCTAGGGTCTCCTGGCGCGCCTCTCCCCCCACTTTCACGTGGCGAAGGCCGATCGAAGTATCGTTGCATGGATTTCAATAAAAACTGAAACTTAGTTTTGAAGGTTTCGTGGAGGTAACGGCCTATTTTAATTTCAACTATATTATAGCACTTTAAAGCGCTACGGTTTTTTATTTCACTGTAAAAATCATATCTTTTTCGTTTGTTGACGAAATTCAGCGAAACAAGAGACAGTTGACTCGTGTGGACGTCTTCTACATTCTAGAAGAGACCGCACATTTTTCTGAGCCTTATGCTATTTTTGGTGGAGTGGAACCCAAAGTGAGATTTTTGAATTATAAACGATATGGAAAACGACGATGTATAAATTGCATAATCGATGTATGAGTTATATAAGCGTTGTACACCACATGCATAAGCGTTGTATAAGTTGTACGGCCGATGTATAAGTTATATATGCGTTGTAAAAATTATATATGTGTTGAATAGAAGTGAAATTTATTTATATATATAATATATATATATATACGCCCCTCGCCCACAAACCATGGACGATATTTATTGGTTGTGATTGGTGTGAAAATTGATTGATAGCGAATGGTTGATTAGAATTGTTTGTGGTTGAAATTGATTGATCATGGTTGAAAAATACTCGTTTGTGGTTGAGAATTATTTGGTTGAAACCACATAGGATTAGTTTGTGGAAATGAAAAAAATATACATGTCGCCTGCGTGCGAACTAGATGCATGAAATCCCCATTGTCAAAAGCTGCGAGGCTTTAAGGTAGAGCGAGGAGCTGTACTAGGGACGGCCCCGGTTTTAACTACCCTGCCGTTATGCTGCCGAAATTTTGAATAATATTCATGTGTTAGAATTATTTTCATGTGTTGAAACTATATTCATGTGTTGAATAGAAATTCATGTGTTGAATGGTGTTCGTGTTTTAAATAAATTGTTTTATAATAAAAATCATATTTTTATCATTTATATGAACTATATAAAATAGCCATGTTTTGAAATAAATTATTTAATAATAAAAATCATATTTTATCATCTATATGAACTATATAAAATAGTCGTGTTTTGAAATAAATTGTTTTACGATAAAAATCACATTTTTATTATATACATGTATTGTTAAAAATAGTGAAGTGTCGAAATAAATGTCGGTTGGATAAATATATCATTTTTATCAAATGTATGAAAAGAAAATAATTTTGAAATCGAAGAATCGATTATATTTATATATATATAATTGAAATATATCGAATAACGAAGCTGCAGTTCATGTTTTGAAACCATGATTTCAAACGATTAGTGCGGGAGATCCGACCATCAGATTTTCCTGAAACCGAAACCGTTGGGTTCGCTTTGGAAATATCTTTCCAACGACACCAACCTTGTGAAGATCCAACGGTTGGATTGTCTGGAATGTTTAATTCAAATCTGAAGAAAAACAGCGCCAGAATCGATTATATTTATATATATATATAAATATAATTAAATTAAATCGAATAACGACGCTGCAGTTCGTATTCTGAAATCGAAACTTCAAACGGGTGTTCCGGGAGATCCGACGGTCGGATTTTCCCAAAACTAGAACCGTTGGATTCGTTTTAAAAAGATCTTTCTAATGATATAAAATTTGTGAAGATCCAACGGTTAGATTTTTAGATATGTGTAAACCAAATCTAAAGAAAAACAACGCCACGGCCGCGTTATGGCCTGAACCGTCGTTTGAATAAATCAGCTATTATTAAATAAATAAAAATAGCGATAAATCGTTATTTTAAATGATATGAAATAGAAATAAACTGAATTTACCCAGTTTATTGAATATTTGATGATTGAATACGAAATTTATAAACTAACTGAAGGTTAGCTAAGCCGGATGGATTCCTGGGTTTTGATCTGATGTTGGTTTCGGCCTTCGGGGTTAATATTTGGGAAATCGTTCTCTTACTGATTTACGGTTAGTGACTGATGAATTGAAATGAGGCGTATGTTGTGTTTGTGTAGCACTTTTTATTATATACGCGAGTCGCTCAGAAAGACCGGGTTTATCTCATTTTGAATAACTGAATCGACGATAAGAAATCGAAGATGAAGACGACGGTTGAAGAACGGAGATCTTCACCTCGGTTGGATGATAACTGATGTCCTGATTAGGAGGCATCCCAAAATATGGATAATGAGTGGTGATTGTCCAGACGTACGTGGAGATTGATGGGTATGCGAGGTATATAGTGCCTCCGGTTTCATTCAGACCCAGAACGGAATTGCAAATGGACTGTCTGTCTGACATGGGAATTCATTTTGTGTGATTGATAGCCATCAGTTGCATAGTGTGAATTGCTTGTGTGGCATGCTAAGATGCAGTGATCAAGGCTTCTGTTAAAAATCAAAGTCTTGTGGTTGATGATCAAAGCACCGCCTGGGTGGCGTAGCTTTGTGTATAACATGAATTCGCGAGCCTCACACCCCGGTATGAACCAGAAATGGGAGAGGACGTCAGGGAGGGCATGCATTTCCTTCTAGCTAGAGGTGGTGTCATTGCTTAAAACTGGCTGACATTTATACTACTTTTCACCTATGTGGTTGTTGCTGTTGCGAGCCGCCTCGGATATATCGGTCGATCCGGGACCGATGGAGTCATTTGTTGGCTCATTTACGCCCCAAAGGGCGGGGAAACGCAGTGTTTGGGCATTTTAATCTACATCGGTGGACCGGCCCTGAGGATCCAAAGGCTTTACTGAGTACTTGCCTGAGACATGGGCTAGATTGTCTCAAAGTCGGTAAGGACTATCTTTTGCCTTGGTTCATGACGGAAATCCAATTTCCAAATACGTCATCGTGTGGTTTTGATTGTATATATATATGGCGACATGATATATGGTACCCATGCCGTCTATGATTGATAGTTATGATTCGAAATTGTTTTTGAAACATATAAACACTAGTAATAATATCAAATTCTTTTGTTTTATTCGTATCAAGCATATTTTGGCCATTATAAGGTAAAACTCTATCCTCCGGTTTGCATTGCATTTTGTGATGGGAACTGAGTCTTATAATGGCTTAATTTTTATGAAAAGCATTGCGATGTTTAAAACATTTAATTGTTTTAAAGCACTGGCAATCCAATGGAGTAAACCCGTTCCGCGGAAGTGGCGTGGTCCTGTGATTAGCCATATTATAAAATGTGTTAAGTAGATTTCTCATACCAGTCCTTGTTGCAGTCATGATGGGGGGTTCTCACCATGTGGTTTGGTGGCGAACAGTGGACTCTTACCCCCACATGTCCCTTGCGGGGGTTGGTTGTTGTGTGCTGACAGTCAAGAGGCTGGCCGTAAAACAAGTGGTACTAGAGGACCAATGTGAGCCATAGTGGGTTTTACCTGCTGTGCTGGAGAGGGATGGTTGCAAAGCCTACCGGATTTCGCGGTAAAGTCACAACGTGGTATCAGAGCTTTGGTTAAGCTTAGCTCTGGTATACAACACATTAACGAACTCGTCAGAGATAGAACCAATAGTGTTCTAGGGTGGATAACTCATTACAGATAGGATTAGTAATATCCTAGTATGAGTATAGCAGAATCAGAATAACTCGTTAGAGACGGGGTCAAAAGTGCCCCAGAACGAGTTGAGAGTTATATGTTTATAAATAATGTATTTGTGATTATATATATAGTCTGGTTTTAGAAATATAATTTTTGAATATACCAAAGATATATATTTGAAAAGTTAAAAAAAATAAAAATTGATTGTTGATTGTGTTGTGTGATAATGGATTTGATTAATTAAATTACTAGTACGATAGTTAATTTAATCAATAAGAGAAGGAATGGTAGAATTTATTCGATTAAATCACACATTGAACTGAGTTAAAAAAATAGATAGCAATATATACATGTGCATCATATATGTTTGGACAGGTAAATGGATTAGCTGTTGAGTAAAGAATTTATTTGCGTGCCCGACAAATAGGTAAACCTTAATGAGTTGGATGCGAAATATTATTATATCAACTCCTGTGAATGCCATTGGATGCGGAGTGCTGGTTATTCTGTGTGTAATAATAAACGTCGCCATAGGATAGTAACAATTAATTTTGAACTACACTACATGGCATACTTCTTGAAGATAGGCATACTTCATCATATACCACATAAGCAGTTGGAGCTTGTGTGACGAGGTGGAAGATTTACCATACGAGGGAGAGGCTTGTATGGCGGTGATTATATTTTACAGGTTGAACTGATGACTGATATGGACTATATAAAATGTAACGGTAAATTGCTAGAATAATAAAAACCCCACACGGGTCTGGAGTTGACAATAATCACGTCTCTCTAGTTATTAGATACGGCACATGGATTATTTATTTACCACACGGGACGAGGGGACGAGAATTTATTCTCTGGAGTAATTAAAAATACACACTCCCTCAGGCTTAGACAGGGTGATGAGATTTATTCGCTGGAGTTATTATCTATACACGCTCCCCTGTAAACACCAGAATATATCACTATAAGTATGTGTATGCTTTATAGGATTTATTGGGTTCCTAATACGACCCAATAAATTTCCACACCCCTCCCTGTACAAAGGAGGTTATGGCAAAAATTTTCGAAAATTCCAGGTGTTAGCAAAACTTTTGAAGAATTTGAAAATTCTTAGAAACTGAAAAGTTGGATAATGGAAGCCATATTGGAAGTAGAGTTGATTAATCAAACCACTTTCGACTTTGTTCCTTTTCGGGGACGAAAAGTTTTAAGTGGGGGAGATTGTAACAACCCGGAAAATCTGAACCAATTTAAAATTTTTAAATTGGCTATTTTAGTGGATTTCAAATAAAATAAGTATTTTAAATAATAACTGCGAAAAGTAAGTTTGAATCGACGTTTGAAAATAAATATAATTAATTCTAATTATAAACAAGGCCTGAAATGGCGCGGTAGTTTCAAAATTTGAATTCAAACTTTGACTGACTGTACCGGGTGCAAAACAAAACGGATTTTAGTGAAACCAAAAATATTTAAATCTGTTAGTGAATATCTTTCTAACGAATCTGAAAAATCGAAGTTTCATAGCAGGAAGCAAAAGTTGTGGCCAAACGAATTTTCAGAAAGGTCGCTATAGATTTTATATAGCCCGTGAAAATGGCCATTTTGCAAACGACCTCGGAATTTGACGAAACCACTTTTGTTGGATCCGGGATGTCAAATTATTGCTAGGTTTCAAATTTCATAATTTTTGAAGCTAGTATGTGAGCGTGGCAAGGGAAAATGTGTTTGGTCGATTTCTATTAAATTGGATCGACCAGAAAAGGGCCATTTTTCAAACGGTCTCAAAATTCGACGAAACTAGTTTTGTCGGGACTGTATCGTCAAAACATAGCTAGATTTATTTTTCGGGAATTTTTAGAATCAGTATGTGGCCCCGACAAATTGAAATGTACGTTTAAAATAAATATTGAATGTTTTATATTTTAATTTGAAGAAAAACTGACTGAAACAGTCGAATGGGCCTACAAAACATATCCCATTGTGTTCGGGATGGGGGTATTTAGCTAGGGACGACAGTCATTGGGTTTGGATTGGAGGTCGTGTTAGAGAACCCTCTTTTAAAAGCTCCCGGCCAATTAGAATTTTATTAAAAAAAATTCTCTCTCTTCCCCCCCCCCCCGATCGACGACGGAAAGCGTTCAAAAGCTTCCTGATCATTTTTCGGCCGCCACGATCGTCGATAGGCCCTGGCCCTGTTGAACTTTTTGTAGATCCTCTCCTCCTCTTCAAATCTGTATAAGCCGCTCCATCCCTCGTCGACCATGCTTCAAGAATCGTGCCCCCGAAGTCGCGGGTTTTAAACTGCCGCCGCCATCACCTGGGGCCACCGAGTTCATCGCGGTTAGGGTCTCCTGGCGCGCCTCTCTCCCCTCTTTCATGTGGCGAAGGCCGATCGAAGTATCGCTGCACGGATTTCAAGAAAAACTGAAACCTAGTTTTGAAGGTTTCGTGGAGGTAGCGACCTATTCTAATTTCAACTATATTATAGCACTTTAAAGCGCTATGGTTTTTTATTTCACTGTAAAAATCATATCTTTTTCATTTGTGACGAAATTCAGTGAAACAAGAGACAATGGACTCGTGTGGACGTCTTCTACATTCTAGAAGAGACCGCATATTTTTCTTAGCCTTCTGCTATTTTTAGTGGAGTGGAACCCAAAGTGAGATTTCTGAATTATAAACGATATGGAAAACGACGATGTATAAATTGTATAGTCGATGTATGAGTTATATAAGCGTTGTACACCACATGTATAAGCGTTTGTGTAAGTTGTACGGTCGATGTATAAGTTATTTATGCGTTGTAAAATATATATATTTGTTGAATAGAAGTGAAATATATATATGTATATATATATATACGCCCCTCGTCCACAAACCATGGACGATATTTATTGGTTGTGATTGGTGTGAAAATGGATTGATAGCGAATGGTTGATTAGAATTGTTTGTGGTTGAAATTGATTGATCCTGGTTGAAAAATACCCATTTGTGGTTGAGAATTATTTGGTTGAAACCACATAGGATTAGTTTGTGGAAATAAAAAAAAATATACATGCCGCCTGCGTGCGAACTAGATGCATGAAATCCCCATTGTCAAAAGCTGCGAGGCTTTAAGGTAGAGTGAGGAGCCGTACTAGGGACGGCCCCCGTTTTAACTACCCTGCCGTTATGCTGCCGAAATTTTGAATAATATTCATGTGTTAGAATTATTTTCATGTGTTGAAACTATATTCGTGTGTTGAATAGAAATTCTTGTGTTGAATGGTGTTCGTGTTTTAAATAAATTGTTTCATAATAAAAATCATATTTTTATCATCTATATGAACTATATAAAATAGTCGTGTTTTGAAATAAATTATTTTATAATAAAAATCATATTTTATCATCTATATGAACTATATAAAATAGTCGTGTTTTGAAATAATTGTTTTACGATAAAAATCACATTATTATTATATACAGGAACTGTTAAAAATAGTGAAGTGTCGAAATAAATGTCAGTTGGATAAAAATATCATTTTTATCAAATGTATGAAAAGAAAATAATTTAGAAATCGAAGAATCAATTATATTTATATATTTATATATATATATATAATTGAAATATATCGAATAACGAAGCTGCAGTTTGTGTTTGGAAACCGTGATTTCAAATGATTAGTGCGGGAGATCCGACCATCGGATTTTCCCCAAAACGGAAACCATTGAGTTCGCTTTGGAAATATCTTTCCAATGACACCAACTTTGTGAAGATCCAATGGTTGGATTGTCTGGAATGTTTAATTCAAATCTGAAGAAAAATAGCGCCAGAATCGAATATATATATATATATATATATATATATATATATATATAATTAAACTAAATCGAATAACGACGCTGCAGTCCGTATTTTGAAATCGAAACTTCAAACAAGTGTACCGGGAGATCCGACCGTCGGATTTTCCCAAAACTGGAACCATTGGATTCGTTTTGAAAAGATCTTTCTAATGATATAAAATTTGTGAAGATCCAACAGTTAGATTTTCAGATATGTGAAAATCAAATCTGAAGAAAAACAGCGCCACGGCCGCGTTATGGCCTGAAGCATCGTTTGAATAAATTGGCTATTATTAAATAAATAAAAATAGCGATAAATCGTTATAAAATATTATAAACGATATGGAATAGAAATAAACTGAATTTACCCGGTTTATTGAATATTTGATGATTGAATACGAAATTTATAAACTAACTGAAGGTTAGCTAAGTCGGATGGTTTCCTAGGTTTTGATCTGATGTTGGTTTCGGCCTTCGGGGTTAATATTTAGGAAATCGTTCTCTTACTGATTTACGGTTAGTGACTGATGAATTTAAATGAGGCGTATGTTGTGTTTGTGTAGCAATTTTTATTACATACGCGAGTTGCTCAGAAAGACCGTGTTTATCTCATTCTGAATAACTGAATCGATAATAAGAAATCGAAGATGAAGATGACGGTTGATGACAGGAGATCTTCACCTCGGTTGGATGATAACTGATGTCCTAATTGGGAGGCATCCCGAAATATGGATAATGAGTGGTGATTGTCTAGACGTACGTGGAGATCGATGGGTATGCGAGGTATATAGTGCCTCCGGTTTCGTTCAGACCCAGAACGGACTTGCAAATGAACTGTGTGCCTGACATGGGAATTCATTCTATGTGATTGATAGCCATCAGTTGCATGGTGTGAATTGCCTGTGTGGCATGCTAAGATACAGTGATCAAGGCTTCTGTTGAAAAGCAAAGTCTTGTGGTTGATGATCAAAGCACCACCTGTGTGGTGTAGCTTTGTGTATAACGTGAATTCGCGAGCCTCACACCCCGTTATGAACCAGAAACGGGAGAGGACGTCAGGGAGGGCATGCGTTTCCTTCTAGCTAGAGGTGGTGTCAGTGCTTAAAACTGGATGACATTTATACTATTTTTCTCCTATGTGGTTGTTGCTGTTGCGAGGAACCTCGGATATATCGGTCGATCCGGGACCGATGGAGTCATTTGTTGGCTCATTTATGCCCCCAAAGGGCGGGGAAACGCAGTGTTCAGGCATTTTAATCCACATCAGTGGACCGGCCCTGAGGATCCAAAGGCTTGACTGAGTACTTGCCTGAGACATGGGCTAGATTGTCTCGAAGTGGGTAACAACTATCTTTTGCCTTGGTTCATGACGGAAATCCAATTTCCAAATACGTCATCGTGCGGTTTTGATTGTATATATATATGGCGACATGATATATGGTACCCATGCCGTCTATGATTGATAGTTATGATTCGAAATTGTTTTTGAAACATATAAACACTAGTAATAATATCAAATTCTTTTGTTTTATTCATATCAAGCATATTTTGGCCATTATAAGGTAAAACTCTATCCTCCGGTTTGCGTTGCATTGTGTGATGGGAACTGAGTCTTATAATGGCTTCATTTTTATAAAAAGCATTGCGATGTTTAAAAGTTTTTTTTTTTTAAGCACTGGAAATCCAATGGAGTAAACCTGTTCCACGAAAGTGGCGTGGTCCTGTGATTAGCCATATTATAAAATGTGTTAAGTAGATTTCTCATACCAGTCCCATGACTAACTCGTAGTTTGTTTCACTTGCAAACTCGGGTGCCCTTTTTTCTAAACGGGAAACCTTGTGTTCAGGTTAGCAGGCTCTTTCTGAATAATTGGAGCTGAAGATGGATTCTATCATTTATCTATTTTTATGCTGTTCAGCTCCTATTGTACATATTATGTTTGTTTTCCGCTGTAGACATTTATGTATAGTTGAACTATATTTGTACTAAGTATGATCCTGTGTACTGCGTAACTCTGATGATTATGTTTATCCAGTGTATTTTTGGTACATTATCTGGTGTATTTATTTATTTCTGTCCTGCTATTATCTGTTTATGTGTTATATTCCAAAGATTACCCTGCCATCGTTAGTACGGGGTTTGGGGTAGTCACAGTAGTGTCTAAATACAAGTAAATAACAATCAAGTGGAACGCTTGCATCTCACGCTCCACATATATAATATACAAACCAAAACCGCGGGCGCTTATTGGATACTGGATTCCAACCTTGACAAGGTATGGGACCACTTGCCGATAGTGTATCTCTAGAGGCGAATACACTGGGTTCAACAGGAACGTATTGCAGCCAGGCCCTCACATGACTGACCACTCATTTTGCTTGAGTGTATCGAATGTATATCACCGACGGTTAGGATCAGCAACTGCCTCCCGGAAAGGGACGGCATTGAATATAGATTAAAGAAGCAAATGGATTTTCTCTAGATAGGTGATCATACAACCTAATGGGAGCGACCCACATAGCCATGATGCCTACTCGATTTTTTGTCATTTCCCGTTTGATGAGGTTTGAGGCTAGAATTTTTACCTCTCGAACATCTGGCCACCATTCACTTTGAATGCCACATTGTCAGATCCATCAGATATCACTAATTGACGTCCACAAAAATACTCTAGTTGGGAGCTAACCAACTATAATACGTTTGAAGAAATCAACGTACGTGGTCCTTTGGAAATACTCTGTCAGACACTCGTCCATACAAGTCATCCAGGAACAGGATGAACTTAAGGCACCCTCCTACTGCATCTCATATAGGAATCACCCCATGGATCAGTAGCGAGAAGTCCTTGCAATCCGTGGATTTCAACCATGACAGAATCACAAATCAAACAACTCTGGTTGCAAGCCAAAGAAATCCGACAAGTAGTCCTTCCGCTTATGAAGATCCACAGTCTTCACTTGCTTCGTCTTCAATCGACATCTTCACGTATTTGTTGGTCAGAATGGTTTTCGAATATAAATTCGATCTCGGTCTTTCCGTACCAACAATCGTATTGGTCAGGTTTGATAGTCGGTGATTTAACTATTAAAGGATAAATGTGTGAATAACCTAAGTTTATTGATTTAGTATTTTGGCAGTCCTTGGCCTTTTTTAAAACATATTTAACAAATGGATGGATAAAACCTTTTCGATATCTTTAAACCTTATAATTACCCTTATTTCATAACAGGATTCTCAATCCTGTTTTATATGCTTTAAAACATGTTTATATTTTCTTAACTTTCCATTTCGTTACCATGGAAAATATCATTATATTTTCCCAAAACCTTTTTCCATATTTCCTTGAATTCGAGTACCTCACGCTATACCTATATGTATGTTACTTAATGGTGTATAAACCAAATTACCAATTCTAATATTACATGTCAAATGTTAAATTATATAATTTAAATCAAATATTCTTCTTTATCTTAATACCCAACATTTATATTCAAAACCTTGTACTAATTTCAATATTTCTCGTATGGAATGATTAACCAATTCCAACACTTTGCACTCACCACGAACGAATATCATTCCTTGATAATCATGAAACTGTTCATGTTGTGGTATTTTATTTACATCTTGGACCTTGATCGACAACGTTCTTATCTCGAAATAATATCAGTTCGTCACTTAATCATTGATATTCAAATATCGTTTACCGCCTTTATTTCAAAGCTGGTTTTATAAACCATTTCTTATATTTGAAATCTTTGTTCAATCATCCCTTTACTTAATTACTTTAATTAAGTAATTATTCAATGAACATAACTTTTAACTCAAAACATTTATTTCACTTGTATGCTTTGAGTTATATTGAAAATCACTCGTCAAATATTTTGATTTCACCTATTTAGGCCTTTCTATATTAAAGCTTATATCGGATTAAAATCCGCTTTTCACCTTCATTACAACAAGAACACTTTACTTGGATTTATTCCCAAATTCCATTTACCAAATTCACTATATGTATTCCCCCTTGCTTTTGAAATCTTCATCCCAATTAAAATGTTTTGTTTGAACCATTATTTAGCTTTTCAAAGTTATCATTTTGGTTTAAAACCCTTTTCTAAACCTCACTTGGATTTCCTCTTATATACTTATGTTAATCCCGTAAGCAAAATTTAACAACTTCTTGTATATAAAAACCATTACCATTATTATATTATCATCTCTCTTAAACATTTCTTTTCAGTTGGATCCCCTTTTTCTTAATTTAACAATTAAGAAAAATCTTATTTAAATCTCTATTTTTACTTCCTACTTTCATCCATATATCTCGTTTTAAAACTTGGATTATAAATCCCTTTATAACATTATCACTTCTTCGATAGAACTTCATCGTTAATTAGTCACTTTTTTTAATTTGAATTCCCATTTATCAATCTTGTTTAAACTTGGATTATAAACCCCTTTAATTAAATTCTTATATAACTCGATTTAAAATATATATTTATAAATTCCCAATTTAATTATTTATGCAAAATAACTGAAAATCTTCAGTTCGGTTATAAAATAATTTATGACTTTAAACTTGCGTCGATTCACCGAACGGTAAGCCGACGTCTGAAACAACACATTTTAGGTCATTCACTGCCAATTACCAAATCAACACTGTCGGTCGATTTTAAACACGACACAGGTGAATATTTATTCAATAATCATGCTCAAACAGGTTTTTCGACCATACGGGGTTCAATCAGTTCAAATAACAACAATATAAAACAAACAAACAACATATATAATATGGTCAGATCCCTCTAATCTTTTCTTCCCTGCATCACAGCTCGTTATACATTTCATAACAATATATGAAATAAATTTCGATAATCTCGTATTTTAAACGATGGAATATAAATAACAACAATCAATCAACAATAAACAACCACTAGCAACCAATTAACCAATTTATATTTTTAAATGGTAAATTATATTTTTATATGAATTTACCACATCATAGGATTCCAGAAGGTGTGAGAATTAACTCACTAGATCAATACAGTTGAAGGTTGACGCGTTTGTTGCATCTAATTTGAGACGAACGTTCAAAATTTGCTGAAATTTCAACTGCCTCAGAATAGTGCCTAGTCAGTGCCATTGTTTTGGTCCCGTCCCTGCGATCCCAACGGATCCAATTTCGTTAAATTTCGTTATCGTATCTGAAAGATACGTTAATTTAAAGGTTGTATATATTATACGATAATTAACTAAACTTTTAATTAATAAATTAATTAAATAACTAATTAATCATTACCTTAATCATTACCACTAATCTCGCCACGTCAGCATCACCACTTAACCAACGCGTTTTCCCCAAATTGGATCCCTGGAACCCGTCATTCTCCTATCTCCCTTCTTCTTCAAACCGTTCTTCATCCGAAAATCATCCCTCCGCCGCCTCATACGATCGCCGTAGACCACCCCCGGATCTCTACCTAAACCGCCATAGTGTGGCGCCCCTTCATCAGAAATCGCCGTCCCCAAAACCCCTCCGACCGCCCGGAAAATGCCCCAAACCGAATTCCGTTCAACCCTGAAAATCACCACCATCGCTTCGTCTGAGATGCTCCGGCCACCGCCGTTGTCACCCCCTCACACCAGGCTTCCGTTCCCCTTCAGTCGCCCTGACCATCGATGCTTCCTCTTGCCGAAATTTGGCCAAAACCGTTCGTTACTTCAAAAACAAACCCAAAAACACACTTCTCCATTCGTCTCAACATTCCGACCACCACACACCGTTTCAGAACCTCCGACCAGTGCCAATCGAAAGCCCTGCTCCTCCTCCCCATTTCCCCCATGGTCTGAGCTCCTGCAATCGACCACAGCCCCTCAATTTCGCCAAAGAATGAAACTGAATTGTTTCGGTTTCCGTGAAATTTCGGCCACCACGGGTGACCGTTCACCCCCAACTTTTTACAACAGCTCAGCATCGAGCCGATCTACCACTTTCGTTCATGTTCCCTTCATTGATTCATTTCAGAATGGGAGAAAAAATTGATTTTGTAAATGAGGGCTTTACTGCAAAATGTATGAACAATTTTAGATTTTGGGGCTTTAGGGTTTGGGTACGGGGTATATATAGTGTGAAAATAATATAATTTAAGCTGATTTAACGAACGACGTCGACTAACGATATTTTATTTCGTACCTATCCCTATTTTAAAGGTTGTTTATTGGCTCCTACGCTCACGTACAAACCCCGTTCGAGATGCGAATGGACGACATAATATAATTTGACGATGCGGTCTTAACGAAACTTGTTTCGTCAAATTCCGAGTTCGTTTGCTCGAATGGCGCTCGTTCACTTTCAAATGGTCAATTTTATTTGCATTTTATTTTGCCACGCTCACAAATTAACCTCGATTGACGCGCCACTTGAAATATAGTAATAATTTACGGTTGCGGACCCAATAAAATTTGTTTTGTCGAAAACTGAGGTCGTTTGAATAAAGTCCCTTTTATAACTGGCCAATTCAGATAAAATAAACCAATTTTAAAATACTTCAATGTAATAATATTAAAATATTGAAATTGGCCATATAAAATCAGAATATCGTATACTGCCACAATAAAATATCCTGGGTTGAGTTTGAAGCCAAATCAATATTATAAAAATTTAAAAACCCCTTTATTTAATATAAATAACGAAAAAATTATATAAGGAAATTCCACATCGACTTTTTTCAAAATTTGATTTGGACATAGAACAAAATCTACAACACGAAAACTCGATTTTTCTCTTTCATTAGAAAAATATTATCAAACAGAATCCGACGTTTCTTGTTTCGAGAAAATCCGACTCATTTTGGGCCCTATACAGCCGTTTAAAGTTCAAAACGCCAAATTACGAACTGCCGTGCCGCTGCAGCTTGTTTTATAATTAAATTATAAATTCAGCGTTCAAATCATTGTTTTAAAATGAAATCGCCACTAAAATTCAATACAAACCATATTTAACCATTTTAAGTTGTCCGCTCACTCTATACTGCGAGTTCAACATTTTTCCAATATTTCATAAATTAAAATATTATTATATTATTAATATAATTTAAATATTTAAAATAAAATGGTTAAAATCGATTATTTAAATTCAAACTAATATTTTAAATAAATAAAATATTTAATAAAATGGCTAGAAAAAATGGGACATTACACATTTCGAGCCCCATACGATTTTGATTTAGCATTGCCTTCTATGGGGTGCCCTCTGATAATAACAGTACGGTGAATTTACGGTACTGTATAGACTATTGATGCTTGTAAACGGCGTAAGGGTAATATGGTAATCCTGCTTATGCTATTTTTATGATATTTACTTTACTGGATAGACACTATCATAATAGCGTATTATACTATGTATGTATTAGTTTAACGGATCCTCGAGAGATGAAAAAATTCCATAACATTTCTTGAGTTACTGCACCCATGACAATCAAGTTGTTTCGTATTTTAATTTGACTAATATGAGAATGATTTAGTGTTGATCCGAGTGTCTGTTGTGTTTTCTTTTTATGCAATATGCCCGGGTCAGCAGAAGTTTGCAGTTAGCGAAGTTCCTTTGCCTTGAAGATCGAAGACGAAGATTTGGTATACATCTATTACATATATATACATATGTATTTTTCCACTGCACTTTGTTCCACTGTTATGTTATGTAAATCTATATGTGTGTAACTCTGATAACCGTTGTATGTTATAGCCAAATGTATATATTGCAACTGCTTTTAAACAGTTAGTTATTTATTATTTGTTATCCTTCTGCTGTGAGATTCTACGATAGTTTTCCCTTCTGTTCTTCTTGTTCTTCCCCAATAACTACATGTATTTGTGATTTGTTCGGGTCGACATGTGTTTTATTGTTGATTTGAACGGTCAAAAAATATGGGTCGTTACAGGATTCATTGAACTATGTACATATATTATAATATGCACACCATTTAAGACCCATGTAACGACCCGTAATTTTGGCAATCAAATATTTAATTTAATTTGTTATTTTAAATATTTTATTTGGGATATTTATGCATTTTAATGTTTAATTCATTATTGAAATGAAGTTCGAACATTATATATTTATATAACTATAAATCGAGCTCGAAATGGCACTAAAGTTCGTAATATGGAGTTTTGAACCTTAAATTCGAAATATAGGATTCGATATAAGTCGGATTTCCGTGAAACAAGAAACGTTGGAACTGTATTGATGATAATTTTCATATGAAAGAGAAAAATCCAGATTTCGTTTTATAGTTTCTTAGTTATGGCCAAATCAAATTTTAAAATAGTCCCTATGGAAATCGTTAATTAATTATAGGCCTTTAAAATGGCCATTTTTCAAATAGAGTCCGTTTTCGATGAAATTAGTTTCATAGGAACCATAACATTAAATTATTGCATGGTGTTAAATTATGTGGCAAACCGGTGTCGTATGTGACCACGGTAGCTATAAACACCCAATCAATTTCTATAGCGCGTAATTAAATTTGTTTGATTCAATAAAAGCATATTTGTGTATAACTTGAGCAGGTGATCGAATTAGGTTGTGAAACCAATTCCGTTGAGTTCGTATCGACGATTATAGTCAGGATAGCTATATAATTTTTATTTTTGGAGACCGGGTAATTTGGTGTCCAAAATGGCATTGCGGTGCATATAAAAATAGCGTATCAGGAAACAGTCTCGGAATGCGACGAAACTAGTGCCATTAGATTCGTATTAATTAATTATTGTAGAATTTTCAAGTTCCGTGTCAATCGTACTTACCGTATGATCATGGCAACGATTAACGCCCAAATCAATTATATTATTTTGGTTAATTCAGACAGGGGTAACTTTAAACGAATAAACGACTGGCCAAATGAACCCCGATTTGAGCGAAACAAATTTCATTAGATCCGTAAGGAAGAGGTCTAGTGAAATGTCAAGGTTTCAAATTTATTGGATTTTTCTGTAATTGTAGGAATTTTAAACGCTTAATTTTTCATCGATAATTATAAAGGGCTTTTCACAAACGACCTTGGATTTCGACGAAACCTGTCTCATCGGGTCTGGAATATTTTTTTATGCTAGGATTACATTTTTTGTCAAAAACTGAGGTCGTATATAGCTGTTTGAGGTGATACATAGCGACGAAGTTTCATTTAAAATAAAATAATATTTAATATATCCTTAACACTATATATATACAAACCCTCACACCCATATTTCTATGCCTAAAACCTAATTCAGTGGTCAATGCGTTTTCCGCCGCCATGCCAAAACGAGCGGACACGATAATACGATCCTCCCTCCTCTTTTGCTCCAATCCATCAAATTATATGAAAATTTTAAAACTACAATACTGAAGAGCATGGGGAGGACTATCAATCCAACCGGTGATGATCGGATTCAACAGTCTCTGGCGACCGGATTAAGGTCTTAAAGCCACCGGCTGTAACAACCCTGAATTTTGGGGCTAATTTAAATTTTTTATTTTAAGTTATTTTAATGGGTTTTAATATTTAAAATAATTTATTTTAAATAATAACGACTAAAATTTTATTTTAATCGAAGTTAAAATATAAGAATTTAATTTAAATATAAAAGGAGTTAGTAATAGCGCGGTAGTTTGAAAATTGGAATTTGAACTTTGACTGACCGTACAGGATTCAAAATAGAACGGATTTTAGTGAAACCGAAAATATTAGAATCTATTTAAGAATATCTTTCCAACGAATCCGAAAAATCAAAATTTCATAGCGGGAATTAAAAGTTATGTCCAGATTAAAATTTAGAAAAGTCGCTGTAGAATTTATATATATTTTATTATAATATATACGCCTTAAAAATGAAAATTTTGCAAACGACCTCTGAATCCGATGAAACCAATTTATATGGATCTGGAATATTAAATTATTTTTAGATTCAAAAATTAGTAATTTTTGGAGTCATTATTTGGTTGTTATTAATTTTTCACTGAAAACGGTCAATTTCTATACTTTAAAAATTCATAAATAATTCATACGGACACGGAATTCAACGAAACCATTTCTTTGAATTCGTATCGTCGAGAAATAGTTATGTCCCAATTTTTAGTAAATTTGGATAACATATGTGTTCGTACGAATTTTAAAACTATGTAAAGGACTAAAAAGTAACAGAATTATATTACATGAAGGCTAATCATTATTTAATTGAAAGTGTTTAAACTAAAGAGGGGCTGAACTAAATTTTACAATTGCCTATATGTTATCATATAGCCAGCCCTAATCCATTTTCTAAACCTAATTATAGTCTCCATCTTCATCTCTCTAATGGCGGCTCACTTTTTCCACTAAAATTCTTGCATAAAACAACCCGAAAATTCAACAACTTATATCTTCAAATCAGAACCAAATCAACACAAACTCTTTCTGGATTTTGTTCATCTCTATAAACACTACTTACCACGAAAAATTCAGCACCTATCATAGCACGGATTTGCCGGAATCCGAGTTTGAACACAGAAAACTAATTTCGAATTTTGGGGAATTCCGGCCAAACCGTCGAGAATTAGGCGATGGCCCAGTTGGAGAAAATGTAGCCAAGACATAAACGAACAACTTAGCCTTTGATCATTTCATCTGAAAGACGAAGGAAGGGCACGGAAATAGAGAAAAACCAAACTGAAGCAAAACAACAAATCAAAATTCAGAGAAAATTCAGATCTGAACTAAAAAGATATTAAAATGATGTGAGGTTTCTTATTTTATTAATTAAAATTAAATTATTCTCGCTATCTGAAATCCTTGTATGTATGTAAATAAATTTAGATCTATGATGATTGAGTTGGAAATTTGTGTTTGTTGTTTGTATTGATTGTGATCCCATGTTGTTAGATATAGATCTGAAATTAAAACTCTTTCTTTAATCTCTAGTTGTGGTTGGATTTAGATTTGAAATAAAAAATTTATTTTTATTTTGGATCTATAAATATGGATTAAAATTAGAATATAAAGTTGAGATTTTTAGTGTCATCTTATTATATTAATTGGTTTACATTAAAAAGCTTCAATTTTTAATGTTAATAGATTACAATAAAATGTTTTACATTAAAAAGTTACAATTTTTAGTGTCATTATCTTATATAAAGAGTTTTACATTAAAAAGTTATAATTTTTAATGTTGATATTTTAAAATAAAAAGGCTTACATTAAAAGGTTACAATTTTTGATGTTGTATTTTATAGAGAAAAGATTTACATTAAAGGATTTGATTTTAATGTTGTTGAATACAAATAAAAAGGATTAGAAATGAAGTTACATTTATATTGTCACTTCATTAAAATAAAAAAGGGTTAGAAACAAAAAGATTAGAGTTAATTACATGTAGTATTATGTAAATATGATATGAATGTTGACACCAAAACTTAGAGTTTATTACATGTAGTATGATGTATATGATATGAATGTTGACACAAAAACTTAGAGTTTTGGATGTAGTATTATGTATATGATATGAATGTTGACACAAAAACTTAGAGTTTATTACATGTAGTATTATGTATATGATATGAATGTTGACCCAAAAACTTAGAGTTTATTACATGTAGTATTATGTATATGATATGAATGTTAACACCAAAGTCTAGTTGTTGTTACATGTGTTAATATGAAGTTTGACACCATATGTTGACACCAAAGTTTAAGGTGATTACATGTATTAATTTGAGGAATGGACATAATAATTGACACCCAAAATATTAGTTGTTATCATATGTAGTAATATAAAAGCGATATGAAATCGACATTAAAATGAACATTATTTTTAGCATTATGTTAATGCATTGAAAATGAACATTATATTTTTAAGTGTCACGTTAATGCATTAGAAATGAATATTTTTAGTGTCATATTATTGTTATAAAAAATGAACATATATTTTTTGTCATTTGGATTTTAGTAAAAAGTTAGAAACATGATGTTATGTTTTACTATCAATTAGAATTACAATAAAATTTAGGAATATGAAGTTGCATTTTCATGGTCATTTTTATCCAAAGAAAAAGATTTCTTGTTTTATGTAAAAATTATTACATTGTAAAGGTTGGACATTAAAATTTTCATTTTTAATGGAAGTTGCTTCTATTAAAAATAATGAATTAAAGATGGACATTTTTGTCACATTAAAAGAAATGAATTAAAAATGGGCATATTTGTCACATTAAAAGAATAAAGTAAAAAAATACACATTTTGTCATTATTTTGTAAATATACAAGACACCATTTTGTCATTATTTTGTAAATATACAAAGACATTATTTTGTCATTATTTTGTAAATATACAAAGACATCATTTTGTCATTATTTGTAAATGTACAAAGTTATCGTTTTTGTCTTTGTTTTGTTAAATGTAAAAAGATAATTTGTTTGTTTATAAAAAGAAATTTACATCTTGTTCGAAAATGAATATTTTCACCGTCATGTGTTAATTAGAAAATGAATATTGTAATAACCCGGAAAATGTGAACCAATTTAAAATTTTTAAATTTGGTTATTACCAAAGAATTTGAATAATTGAAATAGCATATTTCAATAAAATAAAGAATTGGGTATAGTAAGGCAGTTTGAAATTTTGAATACAAACTTTGTCTGATTGTACCGGGTGGAAAATATAACGGATTTTAGCAAAACTGAAAATATTTAAATCTGTTTATGAATACCTTTCTAACGAATCTGAAAAATTGAAGTTTCATAGCGCGAATCAAAAGTTATGGCCAAATGAGTTTTCCGAAAGGTCGCTATATAGCATATATAGCCTTTGAAAATAGATATTTTGCATACGACCTCGGAATTCGACGAAACCACTTTTGTTGGGTCCGGGATGTCAAACTATAGATAGGTTTCAAATTTCATAATTTTTGAAGCTAGTATGTGAGCGGGGCAAAAGAAAATGTGATTGGTCAATTTCTGTTAAAATGGGTCGACCTAAAAATGGCCATTTTTCAAACGAGCTCAGAATTCGACGAAACCGGTTTTGTTAGGACCGTATCGTCAAAACAAAGCTAGATTTATTTTTCTGGAATTTTTCAATTCAGTTTGTGGCCCTAGCAAATTGAAATGTACGTTCAAATTAAATATTGAATGTTTTATATTTTAATTTGAAAAATAACTGACTGTAACAGTCGAATTGGCCAACGAAACATATCCAATTGTGTCCGGAATGGGGCTATTTAGCTAGGGGCTACAGTCGTTGGGTTTGATTTCGAGTTCGTTTGTAAAAACACTATTTAAAATCTCCTATAAAGTCTCGTCCAATAGGATTTTTTCTTTAAAAAAATCGCGAGAAACCCTAGCCGCCAGGCGATATCGACGTCCCAGGTTGCTCCGTCCTTCTCTTCCATTTTCCGACCACCTCCGACATAGTTAGCCCGCGCCACCACCACAGTTCGACGGCCCTTCGTCCCCTCTTCACATCCGACCAAACGCCGCCCTCCACCATCGCCTGTATCGCCTGAACCACCCCCAGGAAGTCGACGCCTTTCCTACGCCGCCCAGCCTTCCTCCGACCACCGAGCTGACCCTACTCCTAGGCGCAGGCGCGTCTCTCCAAGCCCGAGGGCGTGGCACTACCTGATCGAAGCAACGATCGACAGATTTCACGAATTTTGCAACCCTAGTTCTGAATCAAAAATAAAGGTACGACCTTTATTATTCTGAAATGAAAATAACACTATAAAGCGTTGCAAAACTTTGAAAAATAATATCTTTTTCGTTCGTTAACGAAATTCATTGAAACAGGAGACACCGTGACCGCAAGGAGGCTCTCTACCATCTAGAAGAAGCTGCGGATTTTTCTGATCTTCCTACGATTTTTAGCACTGCAAAAACCAATGTGAGGAATCTAAACTAAATTGTGTGAATGGAATCGCGTTGTATAAATTATATAAGCGAAGTGTAAATTATATACGCATTGTATACCTCATGTACATGTGTTGTATAAGTTATATTAGCGATGTATAAATTATACAAGCGTTGAATGAAACATATATGCTTTGAATTGTGATGAAATGCAAGTGAATTATAATATATATATATATATATATATACTCCCCTCGTCCACAGACCATGGACGATATTTATTGCTTGTGATTGACGTGATATTATATGGTATGACGAATGGTTGGAAATAATTGTTTGTGGTTGATATTGTGGTTGAAAAATACCTTTGTGGTTGAAAAATACCCTCTTGTGGTTGAAAACAAATTAGTATAGGATTGTGGAAATGAAAATAAAACATGCCGCCTGCGTGCGAACTAGATGCATGATCCCCATTGTCAAAAACCGCGAGGTTTTAAGGTAGAGCGAGGAGCCGTACTAGGGACGGTCCCGGTTTTAACTACCCTGCCGTTATGCTGCAGAAATTTTCTGAAATACACATGTGTTAGAATAATTTTCATTCGTTGAAATAAATTACATATATTGAAACCAATATTCATGTGTTGAGTTGCAATTCTTTCGTTGAGTTGAAATTCATGTGTTGAATATTATTTGAATTCAAACAAATAGCTTTAGCGATAAAAATCACATTTTTATATATATACAAACTATAGAGAATATTCATGTGTTGAATTGAAATTCGTTCGTCGAGTAGAAATTCATGTGTTGAATGTTATCGTATTTTAAAAATAAAATGAAGCTACAATAAAAACTACATTTTTATTGTGAATATGAAGTGTTAAAAACATTCACGTGTTGAACAAATATTTTTGATGATAAAAATATTTCTTTTATCATGTATACGATTTGATAAAAATACACACGTGTTGAAATAAATAATAGTTTGCTAGAAATATTATTATTGGCTTTGTTCTGCATATATATACATGTGTTGAACAGGAAAAATGGATTAGCTGTAGAGTAAAGAAATTATTTGCGTGCCCGACAAATAGGTAAACCTTGATGAGTTGGCTGCGCAATTTTATTTATATATCAAATCCTGTGAATGCCATTGGATGCGGAGTGCTGGTTATTCTGTGTGAAATAATAAACGTTGCCATAGGATAGTAACAATTAATTTTGAACTACACTACATGGCATACTTCTTGACGATAGACATACTTCATCACATTCCACATAAGCAATTGGAGCTTGTGTGACGAGGTGGAAGATTTACCATACGAGCGAGAGGCTTGTATGGCGATGACTATATACTACAGGTTGAACTGATGACTGATATGGACTATAGAAAATATAACGATAAATCGCTAGATTAATAAAAACCCCACACGGGTCTGGAGTTGACAATAATCACGTCGCTCTAGTTATTAGATACGGCACATGGACTATTTATTTCCACACGAAAACGGGGTGACGAGAATTTATTCTCTGGAGTGATTATCTATACATGCTCCCCCGTAAACACCAGAATATATCACTATAAATATGTGGACGCTTTTTAGGATTTATTGGGTACCTAACACGGCCCAATAAATTTCCAAACCCCTCCCCGTACAAAGGAGGTTATGGCGAAATTTTTCGAAATATTAAGGCATTAGTGAAATATTTGAAGTGAAAACGAAGTTGAAAATATAGAATGAACTATAGTTGGAATTATAGAATGAACTATATTTGTATATATAAATATAAATATAATTAAAAGGAATCGAAGCCGTGCAGTTCGTGTTTCAGAATTGTAATTTGAAACGATTAGTACGAGAAATCCGACCATCGGATTTTCCCGAAACCGCAACCACTGGGTTCGCCTTGGAAATATCTTCCTAACGGCACCAACCTTGTAAAAATCCAATTGTTGGATCGTCCGGAATGTTTAATTCAAATCTGAAGAAAAACAGCGCCAGAATCGTTTATATTTATATATAAATATAAATATAATTAAATTAAATCGAATAACGACGCTGCAGTTCGAATTTTGAAACCGTAACTTCAAACGACTAGTGTGGAAGATCCGACCGTCGGATTTTCACGAAACTGGAACCGTTGGGTTCGCTTTGGGAATATCTTCCCACTGATATAGACTTTGTAGAAATCCAACAGTTAGATTTTCCGATATGTGTGAAACAAATTAGGGGAAAAACAGCGCCAGTGCCATGGCACGACCTGAAACGTCGTTTAATTAAATATGGCCATTTTTAAATAAATAAAAATGGCGAAAAATCGTTATAAAATATTATAAGCAACATAGATTGCAAATAGACCAATTGGGCTTGAATTGTTAGATATTTGATGGTTGTATGTGCTTGACACGAAAATAACACTAAAGAACTAAAAGATAGATGTCGAATAATATAACCATGGAAAGAATCGATTTAAATTCTAATTACGTGAATTATTTGAAAAGGCCGAGCTAACCCTCATTTCAAATAATTTATCGAGTGATTCGAATTGGAAAAATGCAAAGACGATTCAAGACCGACGGTCTTCGTATCGGTTGGATGGGCGCTGCTGAGGTTCTTGACCGGAGTAGCTACCGTAAAGGAACGGAAGTAGTAGCCGTCTGAACGTATGTGTTGATTGTACGGATATACGAGGAATTTGACGCCTCCGGTTTCGTTCAGACCCAGAACGGACTTGTAAATGGACTGCGTGTCTGACATTGGATTTTGTTATATACTGATTGATCTTTGTTAAATATATATATGTTTGGCGGCGAAGAAATTATTTTTTTGCTTAACGCCCTTCTCTGAGACGTACGAGCTCAGAGGTTATATATCGATGGAAATCAATCATATGGAGTGGATTGCCCATGTGGCATGCCAAGATGTTGTGATCAAGGCTTCTGTTGCAAAGCAAAGTCTTGTGGATGATGATCAAAGCACGGTCTACGTGGCCTGGCTTTGTGTATAGCGTGGATTCGCGAGCCTCACACCCCGGTATGAGTTAAAAACGGGATACGGACTGCAGGGAGAGCACGATGTTTCTTTCTAGCTATGGTGGTGTCAGTGACTTACCAGCCCTGACATTTATATCTATTTTTCACCTATGTGGTTGTTGGAATGCGAGGCGCCTCGATTATAGGTCTGTATGGACCGGGAAACGTGTGTTCAGGAATTGCCAATCCTCAAACGTAAGAGAGGACCGACCCTGAAGCATCTAGGGTTACCCAGAGTGTGTAGTCCTGAGGCATTTGCTAGAATGTCTCGAAGCGGAGAGGAGCTTGCCCCTTGTGAAACACCCCACCTCCGTTAGGGTCACTCTCAAAGGGAATGCCCTAATTTTGGTGGAGGTTTATAAGTACAAGTCACAGATATACAAGACAGATATAGGAACACATATTTGTAAACAGCGGAAGAACAACAAACTTTTATTTCATAAAGTCAAATACGTGTTACAACAACATCCTTTCCAAAACATAACATAACACTTTCATAATCTGTCTTGAGTACATTATTTAAAGAAGCATAAATAAAACATAGATAAACTGCAAAAGCCCCATAGTGGATTGTCCAAAGCCATAGTTCAAAACAGGAAAGTCCAAGCAATACATTTCTCTTCTTCAAGCTGGATGTTGAGGTTGGTCAAGCTGCTGTGTTCCCTCCCTGAGGACCTTGGGGGGGGGGGGGAACGGAAGAAAGAAGACGAAAGAAAAATAGAGTCAGACATAAAGCCTGAGTAAGTCTAGTACTACTTTGTCTATGAATAAAGAACTGGGTATGATAAGTAAAACAAGAAGTGGGCAAGCACTATAAACTTGGTTAAGTTGTCTAGGGTCGAATATACTATCGTACCCCATGTAAATCTCTAAACCCATATAAGCTAGTTTCCAATTTGCACCCCATAATCAGGGTGATGTGATCCATTCTATGATGATCGGCTCCTACTCGCATAGTTACATGTGTCTTACGGCCCCCGATGTCTGTAGTTACCTATGCTGGTCCCACCATGGGGTGTATCAAGTCCCATAGTGGCAACCCGACACAACCTTAGAGTGCACAGGTATGCTACTGGTGTCCAGTGCCTTATTTTTCTGCTCCGGAGTGTGTGCACGCCCGCACTCCGTTAGAACCTACACTGCTACACCACCGCCGTCGATTTGACCTCTTACAATCAGCCCAGTAATCGTGCCCCAACCTGCCTAGTTTCAAGGTATCCTGATACACCTTTTAGGGTTACTGCTGAAAAGGGTCCCCCGTTACTAGGTTTTCTATCTCCAGCCAACATGCTAAGTTGGTTAAGTGTTTCCTAACCTAACCCCACCAGTCCGTTTAGTTTAGCATGTTCCATTTTGATTAAGTCTTTAGTCCACTTAATCCTAACAATCCTGACTCAGCCTTAATTGTCTTATTAAGGCCCTGACCTCTCACATTAGACAGGTATTGTTGTGGCTGCCTGTTGCCGGTTGGTTCCGGGCAGTCTTACGCCACAACTCAGTCTAACCTCGGGTCCTTATTGGGCTCCATGTTTAACCTCTCACATTGGATAGGTATTGTTGTGACTACTGGACAGCCGGGCGGTTCCGGGCAGGTTTACATCACAACTCAATCCAACCTCGGGTTAAACACCTCGTATTCTCTACATTTACATATCTTGTCATTCTTCTTTATTTCTTATATGTAAATATTTGCGGCCCATTATTAAGTTAAGGGTGTAAAGGTTACATCAATCATGGGCCCAACCCATACTTGAATTTGGGCCCTTCTATTTTATATTTTCATTCATTAATTAATTTTAACCCAACGTTATTTTCCCCCGTTTTACACGTCCGTTTATATATTTATTGGGCTTAGCCTTTTAAAGCCCAATTTAGCCATGCGAAAAGGGGAGGCTTATGGCGTATACACAAGAGGGGAAGGTGAGCGCATGAACTTGCAATACGACGTTGGAAATACAAAATAGAAATTGGTGTACTTGCATAGTGGTAACATAGGTGACATGAATCAAAGCATGTGAACTTGCATAGGTTTAACTACAACATGAACCTATATTCTTATTTAGGCATAATGTCAAACATAAGCATGTCATAAATATTCCTAGCATAAGCATAGCATAATGTCAAACACAAGCATGACATAAATACTTTTAGCATAAACATGGCATAAACATAAACAAGTCATGTTCATAAGGTTTCTACATGTTTACAAAGGGAATACTTTGTTACTAACACAAAAGCATAGTTCAACTTAATCATGATTTAAGTCTAATCACATAACAACGGTATAAACATACTTATGCATAAATATTCCTAATCATGGTGTTTGCTTTAAACTTGCAAAAAGGGGATTTTTGAGTCTAACCTAGCCATGTCTCACATATGTCATTTTAACAATATAGAACTAACATGGATTTCAATTATGCCAAATATCATTCATAGCCTAGCCATATTCATAAGTTTGCAAAAGCATGACTTAATACATGATGCCTAATTCTCAACATAATTTCATATGAACTATAACCAAACTTGTTTTAATTACATACAAATATACATCATGATGGCATAATAATAAAGCCCCAAACTTGCATGAATTTCAATCAACTACATACATGTAGCTTCAACATAGATTAATAATTTGCGAAATATTCCAAACGTTTACTTGCATAGAACTACCGCATGTAGTTCTTTATAACATAATTCAAGAATATCCAAACGTATACAAATTGATAAGAACGCATAAGTATGAATTACTTTTACTGCCACAATTCAAGCATACACATCAACACAATTGTTTATTCATACCAAAGTAATACTCTACTTACAATGGTTGCGGCGAATTCTCTAATTAAGAGATATGATTCCTTTGTTGAATTGATTGGCTTTAGGTTACTTGAATTGCTTTAGGCTTTAGAACTTTCTTCCTAATTCTCCCTCTAGTTGGCGGCTACTCTTAGTCGTTCCTCAGCAACATGGCGGCTATGTTCTTAATTTGAATGAATAGATTAGGGTTTAGTCTAGGGTTGTTTATATAGAGGTTAGGAATTGATTAGGACCATTGATGTTGCTAGGTTAGATCGTAGCCATTCATTAGGAAGAGAGACCAATAAAAACCCGCCACCTAGCCCTAATGACAAAGCAGACCACAGAAATTCGACCAAACACAGACCTGGCCAGCCAGGTTGACTGGGCTCGACCAGGTCGACACCCCTGTCGACAGGGCTGTCGACAGCCCTGTCGACATGGGTAGCCCAGGTCGACAGCCCAGTCGACCTGGGTGGCCTAGGCGGGTGTTTATCCGCCCTGGCCCACTGGGCCCGATTTTTAATTATTATTTTATTCTGTTTGAATTTTAAATTTAATTCAAAACTTCCGAAGGCCATATCTTCTTCATACGGACTCCGTTTTTCGAAAACTCGGACTCTATTTCGCGTATTTTTCCGAGACGAACGCAATGGCGTATCCCGTTTCCCTTAGTTCTTTGATTTCAGATTAATTATACTTTAATTTGTTAATTTCACAGTTATAGAATTTTCGGGGTGTTACATTCTCCCCCACTTAAAAGGATTTCGTCCCCGAAATCTTCAAGTTAGGAGGAATGTATATCCTAACATCCAATCATCCATCTACTCTTCCATCAAACACGTGCATCCATTTTCCTTAAAAGATTTCTAATGCTTCATGATCATATGCGAAGTGTGTGTGTACATGTACTTATCTAATGCAAAATCAGGCGGTCTACTGATTCAGTTGACCTCCTTAATGCGAATTATGTAAGTGCCATGAATCCATTATGTATGCAAATTTTCCTATTCTTGATTCTACATGAGTGCACAATCATTCAATACAAATGCAACATCCACATGACAACACATTAAAGTTCAACCACATACGAATACAAACATATATGCATATGCAATATGAAGTGACTGAGCCGATCTAAAACCTAGATTGTGTGTGTATATGCAACCACGAGCAACCACTAGCAATCACTTGCAACCACTTGCAACCATCATCCATAACATGTTTCAACTACATGTTTCCATCCAAAAGGGTTTCTACCTAAAAGATACGGTCGAGGAAATATACCTAAAAAGATAGATAAAAGCGCAACTTAAGAAAAAGAAAGATCAAGGATGTACCCTCGAACAGAAAAGGGTAGGCTGTACGAATTTTAGCTTCGGTCTCCCAAGTCGCGTCTCCCTCGGCGTCGCTCCACTGGACTTTGACGAGCTTGACTTCGCGGTTGCGTAGCCTCTTCACTTCCGTTCCTAAGATGCGGGTTGGAACTCTCCTTATGGTTGCTTCGCGCTCCACTTCGGCCTCTTCGAGGATATTTGGCTCTACCACTTCAGCAGACTCATGTAGACATTTTCGGAGATGTGAAACGTGAAAAACGTTGTGGACTCCAGCCAACTTCTCGGGTAGCTCTAATCTATAGGCCATTTTCCCAATTTTCTCGATAATAGGGAATGGCCCTACGAACCTTGGTGCAAGTTTTCCTGTGGTTCCAAAACGAACAACGTTCCTTAGCGGTGATACCTTGAGAAAAACTCTGTCTCCAACTTCAAATTCAAGGTCGGTCCTCCTTTTGTCAGCATAGGACTTTTGTCTGTCTTGGGCCGTCCTCATCCTTCTTCGTATTAAGTCTACTTTCTCTGAAGTCTCTCGGATCATATCTGGTCCAAGTATAAGCTTATCAGTAGACTCCCACCAACAAGTGGGCGATCGACACGGTCTTCCATATAAAGCTTCGAAGGGCGCCATTCCTATGGTTGCTTGATAGCTGTTGTTGTAGGCAAATTCCACCAAAGGAAGGTGGTCTTCCCATGTCCCTCCGAAGTCGAGGACGCATAGCCTTAAAAGGTCTTCCAAAACTTTGTTCACTCTCTCTGTTTGGCCGTCGGTTTGGGGATGATAGGCTGTGCTCAAGCATAACTGCGTTCCTACTGCTTCTTGCAGACTCCGCCAAAACTCGCTGGTGAAGATGGGGTCTCGGTCACTAACAATGCTAGATGGTATCCCATGGAGTCGAACGATTTCCTTAAGGTAAAGTGATGCTAGGGATGAGGCAGTTCTTCTACTTTTGATAGGTAAAAAGTGGGCGCTTTTAGTAAGCCTATCCACTATTACCCAAATGCTAGTGTTGCCTCTCCTAGACCTAGGCAGCCCATCGATGAAGTCCATTGAGATGCTATCCCACTTCCACTGCGGGACCTCCAGAGGATGTAACAGTCCGCCAGGCTTTTTCTGTTCCGCCTTAACCTGTTGGCACACCATACACTTAGAAACTAATTCTGCCACGTCCTTTTTCATGCCGTTCCAGAAGAAAGTCCTTTTTACATCTTTGTACATTTTATCTCCGCCTGGATGTATCGTCATCTTGGAGTGATGCGCTTCCTCGAGAACCTTCTTTATTAAATCTTTTGTCTGTGGGACGCATAGTCTTCCGTCTCGCCTTAGCAAACCCTTATCGTCAATGGAATATCTGTTGAGGTGACTTGAAGTCTCACCCCTAATTAGCCTATCAATTATTTCCACAAGCTGAGGGTCTTCGCGTTGTGCTGCCCCTACTGAATCCACTAAAGTTGGGCGTACTTCGAGAGATGCTAGCAAGCCTGGTACGAAATCGGAGGAGGGCCTAAAGTCGAAACTGGCTATAAACTCTAGGCATTGTCTTTCAACAAATAACGGGCTTAGGGTTAATTTCTTTCGGCTCAACGCGTCTGCCACTACGTTGCCTTTGCCCGGAGTGTAGGAGATTTCGAAATCGTACGAGGCAAGAAACTCCATCCATCTTTGTTGCCTCAAGTTAAGATCCTTCTGCGAGAAAAGATATTTCAACGATTTATGGTCAGTGTAAAGTTCGAACTTCTCACCTAGGAGATAGTGTCGCCAAGACTTGAGTGCAAAGACGATGGCGGCTAACTCAAGATCGTGGGTTGGATAGTTCTTTTCGTGCACTTTCAACTGCCTCCCGCCATAAGCTACTACCCTTCCTTCTTGCATTAAGACGGCGCCTAGCCCTGTCCCACATGCGTCTGTATAAACAGTGAACATCTTGCTCCCATCTGGCAGCGTTAAAACTGGGGCTGTTGTAAGAGCCCTTTTTAGTCGTTGGAAAGCAAACTTGCAATCCAAATCCCAATTGAACACTAGATTCTTCTTGGTCAATTTCGTGAGCGGAGCTGAGATTTTCGCAAAATCCCTTATAAATTTTCGATAGAAACCTGCTAGTCCTAGAAAGCTTCGGACCTCAGTTGCATTCCTTGGTGTCTTCCAATCCTGTACCGCCACTACCTTAGCAGGGTCCACTACTAACCCTTGTTTGGATACTATGTGCCCAAGGAACCTCACCTCTTCTCTCCAAAAGTGGCATTTGGAGAATTTGGCTTTTAGTTGATGGACTCGCAAAGTTTCCATGATTGCCCTTAAGTGTTGAGCATGTTCCTCTTCACTCTTTGAGAAGATAAGGATATCATCTACGAAGACCACTACGAATTTGTTGAGGAAATCTCTAAATACCCTACTCATCAGGTCCTCGAAGTAAGCAGGTGCATTTGTCAAGCCGAAAGGCATGACAAGCCATTCAAAGAAACCGTCTGGGGTTCTGAACGCCGTTTTATCGATGCTATCTTCAGCCACCCTTAGCTGATGAAAACCGGTTGCTAAATCGAGTTGGGAGAAAACAGACGCTCCTACAAGCTGGTCAAATAAATCGTCAATTCTAGGGAGAGGATGTCTATTCTTTTTCGTTAGCTTGTTGAGCTCCCTATAGTCAACACATAGACGGAGTGAACCATCCGCCTTTGTAGCGAACACCACCGGAGCGCCCCATTCTGAAATGCTCCTCCTAATGAACCCCTTTTCTAGAAGCTCTTTAATCTGTTTACTGAGCTCTTTCCTTTCTCGTGCAGCCATATGTCTAACGGGCAACGCAACGGGCTTTGCATTATCTACAAGATATATGCGGAAGTCTATTTCCCGCTTCGGAGGCAAGCCCTTCACCTCTTCAAAGACATCCGGATATTCCCGGACCACTCTAACTGATTGCAAATTTTCAACAGAGGCATCTAGCGATTCAAGATAACTAAGCATAACCGCATGCGAGGGATTACAAGAAATTTCCAAAGTATTACCGAGCTGGGTTAGGAGCCTAACAACCCTTTTCTCACAATCAAGGATGGCCCCATTACTGGATAGCCAATCCATGCCCAAAATCAAACCATACCCCGAAAAGCCCAAAACAAAGGCACTACATTGAAATTCTACACTTAAGATAGAAATTTTCAATCCCAAACAGATCATAGACAAATGAGCTGGGCCCCCAATTGGGTTTGAAACAATTAAGGGGTCCTCTACCATACTAGTTTTTAGGTGCAGAGATTCTACTAAAGCAGACGAGATAAAGGAGTGTGATGCGCCAGAATCAAATAAAGTGCGAACGGGGTGATCATAAAGATAAACTACACTTTCTACAGAAGTATTTATACCTCGCTGTTGCAGAGGTGGCGCTTCTAGCACATGGACCTGTGCCCCTGGGGTGGATCCAGCCCTCTGCCCCTGTCCTCGTTTCTTTGGGCAGTCCTTAGCCCTATGGCCCGTCTCACCGCAAGAAAATCACCCACCATTCTCCTTGGCCTTCTTTTTCCGGCAGTCCTTTACTAAGTGCCCCACTTTGCCACAGAAATTGCACTTCCTCTTCTCTTTGTTGCCTTTCCCGCCTTTCTTAAAGTCTGTCTTTTTAGGCTGCAAACCCTCTTTCTTCTTGCCCTTATCCTCTTCATTCAGTAATGCCATTTGCACCAATCTTTCATACGTGGTTCCCATGGGTATATGGGTCATGGCCAAACTGTGTAATGGCTCATTCAACCCTTTGACGAAACGGAGAGCCTTCTTGTGCGGGGTGTTGACTAGGTCAAGCCCAAACCTAGCCAGCTCATCAAACTGATTCACATACTCTCTGACTGTCTTGTCCCCTTGCTTAAGAAATAAGAATTTTTCCAACTGCAAACTTCTTTCCGCATCTGAGAGGAATTTGGTCTCAAACCTTGCCCTAAAGTCCTCCCATGTCTCCACTGGTCTTTCAGCATTAGTGACTTCCCACCAGTAGGAAGCCTCGCCCTTCAATAGCCATACCGCCAGTTGTACTTTTTGTCTATCCTCTACCTCAAAGATGATGAATAGGTCCTCCGTTTCCTTCAGCCAATTCCTAGCTGCCACGAAAGACTCAGTTCCATGGAAATCCCTTCCTCCCATAGCTTTAAAGTCTTTACATATCTTAGCAAAAGCGTTTCCCCGTGGAGGAGGAGGTGGAGGAAAAGGTGCCGCTGCAGCCGGATGATTTCCTTCCGCTGGGGGAGGAGGAATGTTAGGACCTGGCTGAGTGGCCCTTGCTTCTAAGAACCGTCTAAACCAACCAGGTATTGGTACCCCTTCTGGCAAGTTAAGTTCTTGGGACATGCTGAAACAAAAAGGATAGATTCAAAACGAAGGATAAGAGATAATACCTATGGCTTTGGGGAGTGGACTTTGCCTTTTTAAAATAAAATAATATTTTTCTTTTAAAAATGCTTCTTTAAATTTCCTTTTTGAAAATAATTTTTCAAAACTTTTTATCTTATCTGGTAAACCTATGCTCTGATACCAAGTGAAACACCCCACCTCCGTTAGGGTCACTCTCAAAGGGAATGCCCTAATTTTGGTGGAGGTTTATAAGTACAAGTCACAGATATACAAGACAGATATAGGAACACATATTTGTAAACAGCGGAAGAACAACAAACTTTTATTTCATAAAGTCAAATACGTGTTACAACAACATCCTTTCCAAAACATAACATAACACTTTCATAATCTGTCTTGAGTACATTAATTAAAGAAGCATAAATAAAACATAGATAAACTGCAAAAGCCCCATAGTGGATTGTCCAAAGCCATAGTTCAAAACAGGAAAGTCCAAGCAATACATTTCTCTTCTTCAAGCTGGATGTTGAGGTTGGTCAAGCTGCTGTGTTCCCTCCCTGAGGACCTGGGGGGGGGGAACGGAAGAAAGAAGACGAAAGAAAAATAGAGTCAGACATAAAGCCTAAGTCTAGTACTACTTTGTCTATGAATAAAGAACTGGGTGTGATAAGTAAAACAAGAAGTGGGCAAGCACTATAAACTTGGTTAAGTTGTCTAGGGTCGAATATACTATCGTACCCCATGTAAATCTCTGAACCCATATAAGCTAGTTTCCAATTTGCACCCCATAATCAGGGTGATGTGATCCATTCTATGATGATCGGCTCCTACTCGCATAGTTACATGTGTCTTACGGCCCCCGATGTCTGTAGTTACCTATGCTGGTCCCACCATGGGGTGTATCAAGTCCCATAGTGGCAACCCGACACAACCTTAGAGTGCACAGGTATGCTACTGGTGTCCAGTGCCTTATTTTTCTGCTCCGGAGTGTGTGCACGCCCGCACTCCGTTAGAACCTACACTGCTACACCACCGCCGTCGATTTGACCTCTTACAATCAGCCCAGTAATCGTGCCCCACCCTGCCTAGTTTCAGGGTATCCTGATACACCTTTTAGGGTTACTGCTGAAAAGGGTCCCCCGTTACTAGGTTTTCTATCTCCAGCCAACATGCTAAGTTGGTTAAGTGTTTCCTAACCTAACCCCACCAGTCCGTTTAGTTTAGCATGTTCCATTTTGATTAAGTCTTTAGTCCACTTAATCCTAACAATCCTGACTCCGCCTTAATTGTCTTATTAAGGCCCTGACCTCTCACATTAGACAGGTATTGTTGTGGCTGCCTGTTGCCGGTTGGTTCCGGGCAGTCTTACGCCACAACTCAGTCTAACCTCGGGTCCTTATTGGGCTCCATGTTTAACCTCTCACATTGGATAGGTATTGTTGTGACTACTGGACAGCCGGGCGGTTCCGGGCAGGTTTACATCACAACTCAATCCAACCTCGGGTTAAACACCTCGTATTCTCTACATTTACATATCTTGTCATTCTTCTTTATTTCTTATATGTAAATATTTGCGGCCCATTATTAAGTTAATGGTGTAAAGGTTACACCAATCATGGGCCCAACCCATACTTGAATTTGGGCCCTTCTATTTTATATTTTCATTCATTAATTAATTTTAACCCAACGTTATTTTCCCCCGTTTTACACGTCCGTTTATATATATATATTGGGCTTAGCCTTTTAAAGCCCAATTTAGCCATGCGAAAAGGGGAGGCTTATGGCGTATACACAAGAGGGGAAGGTGAGCGCATGAACTTGCAATACGACGTTGGAAATACAAAATAGAAATTGGTGTACTTGCATAGTGGTAACATAGGTGACATGAATCAAAGCATGTGAACTTGCATAGGTTTAACTACAACATGAACCTATATTCTTATTTAGGCATAATGTCAAACATAAGCATGTCATAAATATTCCTAGCATAAGCATAGCATAATGTCAAACACAAGCATGACATAAATACTTTTAGCATAAACATGGCATAAACATAAACAAGTCATGTTCATAAGGTTTCTACATGTTTACAAAGGGAATACTTTGTTACTAACACAAAAGCATAGTTCAACTTAATCATGATTTAAGTCTAATCACATAACAACGGTATAAACATACTTATGCATAAATATTCCTAATCATGGTGTTTGCTTTAAACTTGCAAAAAGGGGATTTTTGAGTCTAACCTAGCCATGTCTCACATATGTCATTTTAACAATATAGAACTAACATGGATTTCAATTATGCCAAATATCATTCATAGCCTAGCCATATTCATAAGTTTGCAAAAGCATGACTTAATACATGATGCCTAATTCTCAACATAATTTCATATGAACTATAACCAAACTTGTTTTAATTACATACAAATATACATCATGATGGCATAATAATAAAGCCCCAAACTTGCATGAATTTCAATCAACTACATACATGTAGCTTCAACATAGATTACATAATTTGCGAAATATTCCAAACGTTTACTTGCATAGAACTACCGCATGTAGTTCTTTATAACATAATTCAAGAATATCCAAACGTATACAAATTGATAAGAACGCATAAGTATGAATTACTTTTACTGCCACAATTCAAGCATACACATCAACACAATTGTTTATTCATACCAAAGTAATACTCTACTTACAATGGTTGCGGCGAATTCTCTAATTAAGAGATATGATTCCTTTGTTGAATTGATTGGCTTTAGGTTACTTGAATTGCTTTAGGCTTTAGAACTTTCTTCCTAATTCTCCCTCTAGTTGGCGGCTACTCTTAGTCGTTCCTCAGCAACATGGCGGCTATGTTCTTAATTTGAATGAATAGATTAGGGTTTAGTCTAGGGTTGTTTATATAGAGGTTAGGAATTGATTAGGACCATTGATGTTGCTAGGTTAGATCGTAGCCATTCATTAGGAAGAGAGACCAATAAAAACCCGCCACCTAGCCCTAATGACAAAGCAGACCACAGAAATTCGACCAAACACAGACCTGGCCAGCCAGGTTGACTGGGCTCGACCAGGTCGACACCCCTGTCGACAGGGCTGTCGACAGCCCTGTCGACATGGGTAGCCCAGGTCGACAGCCCAGTCGACCTGGGTGGCCTAGGCGGGTGTTTATCCGCCCTGGCCCACTGGGCCCGATTTTTAATTATTATTTTATTCTGTTTGAATTTTAAATTTAATTCAAAACTTCCGAAGGCCATATCTTCTTCATACGGACTCCGTTTTTCGAAAACTCGGACTCTATTTCGCGTATTTTTCCGAGACGAACGCAATGGCGTATCCCGTTTCCCTTAGTTCTTTGATTTCAGATTAATTATACTTTAATTTGTTAATTTCACAGTTATAGAATTTTCGGGGTGTTACACCTTGCCTCGACTCATGACGGAAATCCAATTTCCAATACGAGATAACGGATTCGATTGTAAAACTAGTATGGCGACATAGTATATGGTAGCTATGCCGCCTATGATTGATATTTATGATGCTATTCGCTTTTGAAACATATATGCACTAGTAGTAATATCTATTGATTTTGCTTTATACGTATCAAGCATATTTGGCCATTATAAGGTAAAACTCTATCCTCCGGCTTGCGTTGCATTGTATGATGGGACTTGAGTCTTATAATGGCTTCATTCTTTTTAAAAGCATTGCGTTGTTTTAAAAGAATTTACTTTGTTTTAAATGCACTAGCAATCACTGGAGTAAACCCGTTCCGCGAAAGTGGCGTGGTCCTATGATTTGCATATTACTGTTGTTTAAACTGTTAAATAGATTCCTCATACCAGTCCCCATGACCGACTCGTTGTTTGTTTCACTTTGCAAATGCGGGTGCCCTTATTTCCACACGGGCAGCCTAGTTCACAGGTGACAGGTTGTTTTTGGCTCTGCACTGTTGGATAGAGTGCATTTTGGCTCATGGCGAGGCTGACTCCACAGAGATGACTTTGACATTTCCCGCCATTATTGTACTTATATTATGATTCCGCCACTGGCGATGCAGACTGATTTACTTTCAGTACTTATTATCGTATGTATATGTACCGCCTTCGGCAATGTAGACTGATACCCTTATTATGTCTCACTGCATGTATGTATTCCGCCTCTGGCGATGATGACTGATCACTTCCCTTTTATCTACTAAGTTATATCCTACGCTGTGCTATTCTGATGTTGTTACATGTTGTGATTCCGCTGTCATATCCATGTAAAATTATTCTATTTATTGTTTCTGCTATTATCTGTACTCTGCTATGATGATTAATCTGTTGTATTCCAATGATTATCCTTAATACCCAGAAATCTGAGCCAATTTAAAATTTTTATTTTGGCAATTTTGATGAATTTCGATTATTTAAAATGAATTATTTTAAATAATAACAACGAGAAATTTATTTCGAATAGAATTAGAATGTATATATTTATATAGATCATCGTTTGAATATAAATATTAATTTTAAATTATAAAAGGAATTGAAAATGGCGTGGTAGTTTGAAATTTTGATTTCAAAGTTCAAATGAGTGTACAGGATTCAAAATAAACCGGATTTTGGTGACACCAAAAATATTAGAATCTAATTGAGAATATCTTTCCAATGAATCCGAAAAATCAAAATTTCATAGTAGGAAACAAAAGTTACGCCCAGTTGAATTTTCAGAATAGTCGCTATGGAATTCTGGCCCTTAAAAATGGAAATTTTACAAACAACCTCGGTTTTCAATGAAACCACTTTTGTTGGATCCGTGATGTCAAGTTATTGCTAGGTTCCAAAATTCATAATTTTCTGATTCAATATGTGAGCGTGGCAAAGGAAAACGCGTTTGACCAGTTTTAGTTGATTTTAATCGACTGGAAAATGGCCATTTTTCAAACGGTCTTAGAATTCGATGAAATTAGTTTTGTTAGGACCGTATCGTCAATACGAAGCTAGAAATAATTTTTTGGGAATTTTTGGAATTAATATGCGCCCCGGTAATTTGAAATGCGCGTTCAAATTCAATATATAGATTTATATTTTGATTTTGAAGAAAACTGATCGAAACGAGCGAATCAGCCTACGATACATATCCCATTGTGTTCGGAATAGGGGTAATTAGCTATGGACAATGGTTGGTGGGTTCGATTTCGAGTTCAAAATAAAAAGTTGCATTTTGGAATTTTAAAATATAAATATATATATTTATAATAACCCCCTATTCTCCTTCTCTCTCTTCCTTCAGTTTGATTCAGAGGAAAAAAAAGAAAAAAAAACCCTAATGCTCGATCGCACCAAGCCGCCTCCACCTGATGACCGCGCCGCCCACCCTCTCCGCTGCACACCACTTCCACCAAGACCCCCCCTTCGTCGAAGACCGTGAGACCCCCCCCCCCCAGAAAACCTCACGACCTAAACTGCCATCACCTCACCCAAATCGAAGAGGAGCCGCCACCGACAGCACCACTGGCCACCGCGACTTCCCCCTAGCCCCCTCACCTCCGCGCCGACCACTAGGCCCTCAGCCCCTCCTCCGTTCGAAGAAAATGTGAGTTTTATATGAATTGATTTTTAATTTTAGTTTTTAAATTCAATTTTCTTTACATAAATACTGAATTTTATTAGGGTAAGAATAAATTTTTTTATGAGGAAGAATATAGGATTTTTAGTATAGGAAAGATACGAACTTTATGATAGAAATAATATGATTTTTCTCTATTTGAAAAGAGAGATAAAAAAAATAATTTTTATGTATAAAGTAGCGTTGTAAAAATATAATTTTTATAATCCAGTAGCGAATATAAAAATACGATTTTTATATTATATAGATAGTAAAAATTTGATCTTTATATAAGAAGTAGAAATATAAAAATATAATTTTTATATAGAAAGAAGCGTTGTAAATATATAGGAAGTAGAAATTAAAATATGACTTTTATTTATTGAAATGAAGTGATAAAAATATAATTTTTATATATGAACAGCTTGAAACGGACCGCATTGGAATTTCAAACAAATTCAAACGGTTTAGCAGTTCAGAAGTAAAGCAGTGGTCAGTGTGACATTTGTCTTCTTCATTTAGAAAGAATGGCGTAGTGGAACCCCAAGGTGAGAACTCCTCACTTTTATTTTGATTTCTAGTTGAAATATATACTAGGATGCAGACGGTGCTTAGTAGCACCCGATACCCGTCGTCCATAGACCATGGATGACTTGTTTGATTGCTTGTTGTGAAATTTGATTGTGTGATGTGAAATGAAATAAAATATTTTATGGTGGAAACTATTTTATAGTTAAAAATATAATTTTTAACGTGTATATAAAACAAATATTTATAAACAAATCGGACGATTTGGTTTTATACACTGATTTGACTGATATTGATTGGGACGATAAATTTTACACATCGCCCAATTGCACAAATAAAAATCTGTGTTTGTTGATTTGAAACCCTACACAGGTATTGGGATGATATTTGACGTACACTAATCCCGATTGTTTAGTTGTATGCCAATCGATGGGTTGGCAGACTGTGTAAGCATTAATTATTTATATTTAATGCTTATGCAGTTGTGTGGTGCACTCTGAATGATGGTTGTTGATTTATTGTTGCTGATATATTCATGTGTTGAATAGAAATATATATTCATGTGTTGAATAGAAATATATATTCATGTGTTGAATAAAAATATATATTCATGTGTTGAATAAAAATATATATTCATGTGTTGAATAGAAATATATATTCATGTGTTGAATAAAAATATATATTCATGTGTTGAATAAAAATATAAATTCATGTGTTGAATAAAAATATATATTCATGTGTTGAATAAAGTATATATTCTTGTGTTGAAGAAATTATTCATTTGTTGAATAGAATAACGAAATTAGTGAAATGTCTAAAGCCGTGTTGATTAGATATGCTCCATTTTGACGCGAACGATATTTATATCGATTATATTCGTTTTTATAATGATTATCGAAAATGAAGTGATTTCAAAATACGACGTTTTGAAAATATTATCATTTATAGATTAATGATATGGAATATTCAATTTTGACCAGAAATTGAATATGAAGTTGAAATCGTTTTGAAAACGAATTTAAAACGATTTATAAAATACGTTTTGAAAGGAAATTGACGATAATATATATATATATATGTATGTATATATATATATATATATATATATATATATTATATATAATGGCCTGAATAGAACGCGCCGTGTCGTGGCAGTTCGCGAATTTCGACCAATGACTTCGAATTGACGTTGCAGGAGATCCGACCGTCGGATTCTCCTAAAACCGGAGCCGTTGGGTTCGTATCGAAAAGAGATTTCTAACGAATAATAGAAATTAGAAATTTATCGGCTGGATTTGGAATTATGTCCAAATCAAATTTGGAAAAGGTCGCTGTAAGTGCAGTTCGATGGCCGTTGATGGAAATCGACTTTACGGGCCTTGATAAAATTATTAAAAATAGTAATAATTTGTGTAAAATCATAAGAAATGATTTGTGAAGAATTAGGATGAAAAAATCCAAATTTGAAAAGATAAAAATAGATTTTTATCGAAATGAACTAGTTTTGAACTAGAACTAAAATCAATTTATTTTTGAAATAAATAAATTGAATTTGAAAAGGGTTTTAAAAGTAACCAGAATTTCCAATAATTGAACTGGAATTGATTTGAGTCGAAATTGTCTTTGGAATATTTCGATGTTGGATTTCGAGATTATACAGATATTGTTGTGGAATTGAAAGATATATATATATATATATATATATATATATATCGTTATTTCCAATACGATATTTGTTGGTCGTAGAATTTGATATTGAATATAAGCCGATATATTTTCTATTCAGAGCCTTGTATTTAATATCAAATGTGATTTGGGTTTGTCGTGAATGGTGTCTTCATTAACACTATTCTTGTGCCCAGTTGCGAAAAAGATTAAATCTTTTTATTTAGATTTAATGAAGTGTACCAGTTAAATGGAATTTAATTGGAATTGAATTTGAATTGATTTTTGGGTTTATCGTGAACGGTGTTTTAAAATAACACTTGTTCTTTAACCCGATAATTAATGGAATGTGATTTTGGGTTTATAGTGAAGACAGGATGTGATTTCCCAAGTTAAATAATCATTGATAGTGATTATTGAGAAGATTAAAACCAAGTGGAGTTTTAATGAATCTTTAATTAGATTGAAATGATCAAGAATGGAGTATCACCGGTTCTGCTATAGGAGATAGTTAAATCTTTAAATAGATTTGAACGTGAAATGGTAATTGAATTTACCGATAACACCGTGGTGTTAGATATAAAGTATGATCAGTTTTAATTCATGGGATGAATAGGTTGGGATTGGGAAATAAAATAAATGATTACTTCGGTGTGGTTCGCTAATCCCGACTAGTTTGAATTGATATTCAAAAGAAGATTAAAGAATAAATTTAAAGAATTTATCTTTGATAAAATTAATGGGAACCTTTCCCAAAGTATAAGAATATTTGAATAAAAGAATATTCTGTGTATGTTGTGTTTGTGTAACACTAGTTTATTATATACGCGAGTTGTTCAGAATGACTGTGTTTATCCCATTCTGAATAATTGATTCGACGTGGTTTCGAGGATGAAGACGGTGGTTGAAGACCGGAGGTCTTCACATCGTTTGGGTGATTACTGATGATCTTGATTGGGCTGTACACCCAAGAGGAGGGAATCAGTTGGTGATCGTCCAAACGTGCTTGGAGGTCGATGGATATGCGAGGTACAAGGTGCCTCCGGTTTCGTTCAGACCCTGAACGAACTTGTAAATGGACTATGTGTCTGACATTGGATTTTATTCTGTGTGATTGATTTCTATTAAATATATATTTGTTTCGCGGCGGAGAATTTATTCTCTTGCTTAATGCGCTTCTCTGAGACGTACGAGCTCAGGGGTTATATATTGATGGATATCAATCCCATGGTGTGAACTGCCTATGTGGCATGCCTAAGTGGCAAATGATCAAGGCTCTTGTTGAAAAGCAGAGTCTTATGGTTGATGATCAAAGCACGGCCTGTGTGGCATAGCTTTGTGTAGCGTTGATTCGCGAGCCTCACACCCCGGTTGTGAACCAAAACAGGAAAGGATCTCAAGGAGGACATGTGTTTCTTTCTAGCTAGGGTGGTGTCAGTGGCCTACCAGCCCTGACATTTATATTATTTTCACCTATGTGGTTGTTGCTGTTGTGAGGCGCCTCGGATATATCGGTGACTGTGTGGAGCCGATGGAGTCATTTGGCTCATTTACGCCCCAAAGGGTGGGGAAACGTAGTGTTCAGGCATTTTAATCCACATCGGTGGACCGGCCCTGACGATCCAAGATGCAGTTGCGGCTGTTTCTAAGACGTGGTAGGCTAGATTTTCTCGAATCGGTAGAGGACGATCCCTGGCCTCGGTTCACAGATGGAAATCCAATTTTCAAATACGTGACTTTGCAGTTTTGATTGTAGAGCCTAGTATGGTGACAAGATATATGGTAGCCATGCCGTCTATGATTGATATTTATGATTGAAATTGTTTTGACACTATACACTTATAATAATATCAAATGATTTGTTTTTAACGTACCAAGCATGTTTGGCTATTATAAGGGAAAACCTTATCCTCCGGCTTGTGTTGCATTGTGTGATGGGACCTGGGTCTTATAATAGCTTCATTTTTCCAAAAAGCATTGCACTGTTTTGTTATATGCACCGATATTCTTGGGAGCAAACCCGTTCCGTGTTATACGGCGTGGTCCCTTGATATATCTGATTTAAAGTAAAGCTTTAAATAACCGTTTTAGTTCTCACACCAGTCACATGGCTGACCTGGAGTTTATTGTTTTAACCTAAACTCTGGGTGCCCTTATTTTGACATGGACAGCTAGTAGTTTTGGTTTTGCAGATTTGTATTCACAAGATCCTGATTTACAGCTGGAATGATATCCGGAAAGCTCTGTATCCGTATATCTTCTTCCAGTTGTGTATTGTATTATTTTCCGCTGCTATGTAATGTATTGTAATTTATGATATTTTTTTGTTGTGTAATATTTATTTATACTCTGTATATTCTTGTATTCTGATGGAAATTGTTGTAATAAGCAATGAAATGTTCTTTTGTTTGCGTTCCGATGTGGCTTGTTCTCAACTCAATCCGGGCTTTCCTTACCGAGGAAGTTCGCGTTGTAACAGCTTGGTATCAGAGCTTTGGTTTACAGAGCTCGGAGAACAAGACACGTTAGAACCAAACGAAAGAATTCATCAGAGATTGGATTAGTAATATCCAATGAGAATGACTCGTTAGAGGTGGGATCAGTAGTATCCTAGAACGAGTGTGAAGAGTGATGTTTTTAAAATAAAAGTGAAAACAAGTTTTGTTTTGAAAATCTAAATCAATTATACGTATTTGAATATTTATTTATATTGATTTGGACTATCAGGTATATAAAGATTTTGCGTATACGTCTGATCTGCGTGTATTTGAAGTTATAATATACTGGATAGATATAAAATCACATTCTAGACACCCGGGGATGATTCTGATGATGTGGCCACGTCATCAGTATTTATGTTCGAGTTTCGAAAGTGTTATATCTATATATTTCCATTAGACTGGTGTGAAAACCAAAGCTGAATAGAGCTTATTATTGTGATTTTGCATCAAAAATCTGATTTTTTTTTTGACTATATATCAGAGTTATGAATTTGAAATGATAATCAACAAATTGATTGTTGGTTGTGTTGTTTGATTATTGTTTGATTAATTAAAAGTTGAACTTTAGCCAAATTGAACCACATAGTGGATTGTATTGAAAATTAGTCGTATTTGCATGCATATATATGTACTTACAGTGAACAAGTCATAGCAAGGAGGCTAAAGAAGAGGAATAAAATTGTTTGCCCAACAAATATGTACATGTTTATTGTATTTCTTGGATTTTTGATGATTTTATGAGCCGATTGGCTAGCCGCTTGGCTGTTTCTTTTTCTTTTTGGATTGATGAGGGCCATGGGAGGCCATTTGAAATACCCTAAGTCCCCGGTGCAGGGGAGGTTATGGCGAAATTTTTCGAAAATTTAGGGTGTTAGCCAAATTTTTGAAAATTTTGAAAAGTTCTTAGAAACTGAAAAGTTGAAGAACTTAAGCCATAATGGAAATAGTGAAAGTTGAGTTGGTTTGTTAAACAACTTTCAGCTTCGTTCCTTTTCGGGGATGAAAAGTTTTAAGTGGGTGAGATTGTAATAACACGGAAATCTGAGCCAATTTAAAATTTTTATTTTGACAATTTTGATGAATTTTGATTATTTAAAATGAATTATTTTAAATAATAACGACGAGAAATTTATTTCGAATAGAATTAGAATGTATATATTTATATGGATCGTCGTTTGAATATAAATATTTATTTTAAATTATAAAAGAAATTGAAAATGGCGCGGTAGTTTGAAATTTCGATTTCAAAGTTCAAATGAATGTACAGGATTCAACATAAACCGGATTTTTGTGAAACCAAAAATATTAGAATCTAATTGAGAATATCTTTCCAATGAATCCGAAAAATCAAAATTTCATAGCGGGAAACAAAAGTTACGCCCAGTTGAATTTTCAGAACAGTTGCTATGGAATTCTGGCCCTTAAAAATGGAAATTTTGAAACGACCTCGGTTTTGACGAAACCACTTTTGTTGGATCCGTGATGTCAAGTTATTTCTAGGTTTCAAAATTCATAATTTTCTGATTCAATATGTGAGCGTGGCAAAGGAAAACGCGTTTGACCAGTATTAGTTGATTTTGATCGACTGGAAAATGGCCATTTTTCAAACGGTCTCAGAATTCGACAAAATTAGTTTTGTTAGGACTGTATCATCAATACAAAGCTAGAAATAATTTTTCGGGAATTTTTAGAATTAATATGTGGCCCCGGTAAATTGAAATGCGCGTTCAAATTCAATATATAGATTTATATTTTGATTTTGAAGAAAACTGATCGAAACGAGTGAATCAGCCTACGATACATATCCCATTGTGTTCGGAATGGGGGTAATTAGCTGTGGACGAAGGTCGGTGGGTTCGATTTCGAGTTCAAAATAAAAAGTTGTTTTTTGGAATTTTAAAATATAAAAATATATATATTTATAATAACCCCCTATTCTCCTTCTCTCTCTTCCTTCAGTTCGATTCAGAGGAAAAAAAGAAAAAAAACTCTAACGCTCGATCGCACCAAGCCACCTCCCCCTGATGACCGCGCCGCCCACCCTCTCCGCTGCACACCGCTTCCACCAAGACCCCCCTTCGTCGAAGACCGTGAGACCGCTCCCCCCAGAAAACCCCACGACCTAAACCGCCATCACCTCGCTCAAACCGAAGAGGGGCCGCCATCGACAGCACCACTGGCCACCGCGACTTCCCCCTGGCCCCCTCGCCTCCGCGTCGACCACTAGGCCCTCAGCCCCTCCTCCGTTCGAAGAAAATGTGAGTTTTACATGAATTGATTTTTAATTTCAGTTTTTAAATTCAATTTTCTTTATATAAACACTGATTTTTATTAGGGTAAGAATAAATTTTTTTATGAGGAAGAATATAGGATTTTTAGTATAGGAAAGATACGATCTTTATGATAGAAATAATACGATTTTTCTCTATTTGAAAAGAGAGATAAAAAATGATTTTTATGTATGATGTAGTGTTGTAAAAATATAATTTTCATAATCCAGTAGCGAATATAAAAATACGATTTTTATATTATACAGATAGTAAAAATTCGATCTTTATATAAGAACTAGAAATATAAAAATATAATTTTTATATAGAAAGAAGCGTTGTAAATATATAGGAAGTAGAAATTAAAATATGATTTTTATTTATTTAAATGAAGTGATAAAAATATAATTTTAATATATGAATAGCGTGAAAAGGACTGCATTGGAATTTCAAACAAATCCAAACGGTTTAGCAGTTCAGAAGTAAAGCAGTGGTCGGTGTGACATTTGTCTTCTTCATTTAGAAAGAATGTCGGAGTGGAAACCCAAGGTGAGAACTCCTCACTTTTATTTTGATTTCTAGTTAAAATATATACTAGGATGCAGACGGTGCTTAGTAGCACCCGACACCCGTCGTCCACAGACCATGGATGACTTGTTTGTTTGATTGCTGTGTTGTGAAATTTGATTATGTGATGTGAAATGAAATAAAATATTTTATAGTGGAAAATATTTTATAGTTAAAAATATAATTTTTAACGTGTATATAAAATAAATATTTATAAACAAATCAGACGATTTGTTTATATACACTGATATTGATTGGGATGATAAATTTTACACATCGCCCAATTGCACAAATAAAAATCGGTGTTTGTTGATTTGAAACCCGACACGGGTATTGGGATGATAATTGACGTACACTAATCCCGATTGTTTAGTTGTATGTCAAACGATAGGTTGGCAGACTGTGTAAGCGTTAATTATTTATAATTAATGCTTATGCAGTCGTGTGGTGCACTCTGGATGATGGTTGATGATTTATCGTTGCTGATATATTCATGTGTTGAATAGAAATATATTTTCATGTGTTGAATAGAAATATATATTCATGTATTGAATAAAAATATATATATATTCATGTGTTGAATAAAAATATATATTCATGTGTTGAATAGAAATATATATTCATGTGTTGAATAAAAATATATATTCATGTGTTGAATAAAAATATATATTCATGTGTTGAATAAAATATATATTCATGTGTTGAAGAAATTATTCATTTGTTGAATAGAATAACGAAGTTAGTGAAATATATAAAGTCGTGTTGATTAGATATGCGCCATTTTGACGCGAACGATATTTATATCGATTATATTCGTTTTTATAATGATTATCGAAAACGAAGTGATTTCAAAATATAACGTTTTGAAAATATTATCATTTATAGACTAATGATATGGAATATTCAATTTTGACCAGAAATTGAATATGAAGTTGAAATCGTTTTGAAAACGAATTTAAAACGATTTATAAAATACGATTTGAAAGGAAATCGATGATATATATATATATATATGTATATATTATATATATAATGGCCTGTATAGAACGCGTTGTGCCACGGCAGTTCGCGAATTTCGACTATTGACTTCGAATTGACGTTGCGGGAGATCCGACCGTCGGATTCTCCTAAAACCAGAACCATTGGGTTCGTATCGAAAAGAGCTTTCTAACGAATAATAGAAATCGGAAATCTAACGGTTGGATTTGGAATTATGTCCAAATCAAATTTGGAAAAGGTCGTTGTAAGTGTAGTTCGATGGCCGTTGATGGAAATCGACTGTACGGGCCTTGATAAAATTATTAAAAATAGTAATAGTTTGTGTAAAATCATAAGAAATGATTTGTGAAGAATTGGGATGAAAAACTCCAAATTTGAAAAGATAAAAATAGATTTTTATTGAAATGAACTAGTTTTGAACTAGAACTAAAATCAATTTATTTTTGAAATAAATAAATTGAATTTGATAAGGGTTTTAAAAGTAACCAGAATTTCCAATAATTGAATTGGAATGGATTTGAATCGAAATTGTCTTTGGAATATTTCGATGTTGGATTTCGAGATTATACAGATATTGTTGTGGAAATTTGAAAGATATATATATATATATATATATATCGCTATTTCCAATACGGTATTTGTTGGTCATAGAATTTGATATTGAATATAAGCCGATATATTTTCTATTCGGAGCCTTGTATTTAATATCAAATGTGATTTGGGTTTGTCGTGAATGGTGTCTTCATTAACACTGTTCTTGTGCCCAGTTGAGAAAAAGATTAAATCTTTTTATTTAGATTTAATGAAGTGTACCAATTAAATGGAATTTAATTTGAATTGAATTTGAATTGCTTTTTGGGTTTATCGTGAACGGTGTTTTAAATAACACTTGTTCTTTAACCCGATAATTAATGGAATGTGATTTTGGGTTTATAGTGAACCGTGTCTTAAATGACATTGGTTCTTTAACCCAGTCAAAAACAGGATGTGATTTCCCAAGTTAAATAATCATTGATAGTGATTATTGAGAAGATTAAAACCAAGTGGAGTTTTAATGAATCTTTAATTAGATTGAAATGATCGAGAATGGAGTATCACTAGTTCTGCTCCAGGCGATAGTTAAATCTTTAATTAGATTTGAACGTGAAATGGTAATTGAATTTACTGATAACACCGTTGTGTTAGATATAAAGTATGACCAGTTATACTTCATGGATGAATAGGCTGGGATTGGGAAATTAAATAAATGATTACTTCGGTGTGGTTCGCCAGTCCCGACTAATTTGAATTGATATTCAAAAGAAGATTAAAGAATAAATTTAAAGAATTTATCTTTGATAAAATTAATGGGAACCTTTCCCAAAGTATAAGAATATTTGAATAAAAGAATATTCTGAATTGGAATGAGGCGTATGTTGTGTTTTATAACACTTGTTTATTATATATGCGAGTAGTTCAGAAAGAATGGGTTTATCCCATTCTGAATAACTGATTCGACGTGGTGTCGAGGATGAAGACGGTGGTTGAAGACCGGAGGCATTCACATCGTTTGGGTGATTACCGATGATCTTGATTGGTTTGTACATCCAAGAGGAGGGAATCAGTTGGTGATCGTCCAGACGTACTTGGAGATCGATGGATATGCGAGGTACAAGGTGCCTTCGATTTTGTTCAGACCCAGAACGAACTTTTAAATGTACTATGTGTCTGACATTGGATTTTATTATGTGTGATTGATTTCTATTAAATATATATCTGTTTGGCGGCGGAGAATTTATTCTCTTGCTTAACGCCCTTCTCTGAGACGTACGAGCTTAGGGGTTATATATTGATGGATATCAATCGCATGGCGTGAACTGCCTGTGTGGCATGCCTAAGTGGCAAATCATCAAGGCCTTTGTTGAAAAGCAGAGTCTTGTGGTTGATGATCAAAGCACGGCCTGTGTGACATAGCTTTGTGTAGCATTGATTCGCGAGCCTCACACCCCGGTTGTGAACCAAAAAGGGGAAAGGACCTCAGGGAGGACATGCGTTTCTTTCTAGCTAGGGTGGTGTCAGTGACCTACCAGCCCTGACATTTATATTATTTTCACCTGTGTGGTTGTTGCTGTTGTGAGGCACCTCGGATATATCGATGACTGTGTGGAGCCGATGGAGTCGTTTGGCTCATTTACGCCCCAAAGGGTGGGGAAACGTAGTGTTCAGGCATTTTAATCCACATCGATGGACCGGCCCTGATGATCCAAGGTTCAATTGCGGCTGTTCCTGAGACATGGTAGGCTAGATTGTCTCGAATCGGTAGAGAACGATCCCTGGCCTCGGTTCACATACGGAAATCCAATTTCCAAATACGTGACTTTACGGTTTTGATTGTAGAGCCTAGTAAAGCTATTATAAGACCCAGGTCCCATCACACAATGCAACACAAGCCGGAGGATAGGGTTTTACCTTAATAGCCAAAGAATGCTTGGTACGCTAAATTTCATATTTTATTATTACTATAAGTGTATAGTGTCAAAACAATTTCAATCATAAGTATCAATCATAGACGGCATAAGTGTCCCATACCACTATGTCGCCATACTAGGATCTACAATCAAAACCGCAAAGTCACGTATTGGAAGTTGGGTTTCCATCTATGAACCGAGGCAAAAGATAGTCCTCGCCGATTCGAGACTCTCTAGCCCGAGCCTCAGGAATAGAACGCATCGTCCCTTGGATCGTCAGGGCCGGTCCACCGATGTGGATTAAAATGCCTGAACACTGTGTTTCCCCACCCTATGGGGCTTAAATGAGCCAAATGACTCCATCAGCTCCACATAGTCACCGATATATCCGAGGAGCCTCGCAATCCAACAACCACACAGGTGAAAATAATATAAATGTCAGGGATGGTAGGTCACTAACACCACCCTAGCTGGACAGAAACGCATGCCCTCCCTGATGGCCTATCCCGTTTCTGGTTCACAACCGGGGTGTGAGGCTCGCGAATTAATGCTACACAAAGCTATGCCACACAAGCGGTGCTTTTATCATCAACTACAAGACATTGCTTTTCAACAAAAGCCTTGATCATTTGCATCTTAGCATGCCACACAGGCAAACCACTCCATGCAGCCGGTATCCATCAATCACACAGAATGATATCCAATGTCAGACACATAGTCCATATACAAGTCCGTTCTGGGTTTGAACAAAACTGGAGGCACCTTGTACCTCGCATATCCATCGATCTCCAAGTACTACTGGATGATCACCAACTGATTCCCTCCTCTTGGGTGTACAGCCCAATCAATATCATCAGTAACTATCCAAATGATGTGAAGACCTCTGGTCTTCGACTATCGTCTTCATCCTCGACACATCGTCGAATCAGTTATTCAGAATGGGATAAACCCGGTCTTTCTGAATAACTCACGTATATAATCAACAAGTGTTACAAAAACACAACATACGCCTCATTCCAATTCAGAATATTCTTTTATTCAAATATTCTTATACTTTGGGAAAGGTTCCCATTAATTTTATCAAAGATAAATTCTTTAAATTTATTCTTTCATCTTCTTTTGAATACCAATTCAAACCAAATTATGGTTTATCCAAACTAGTCGGGATTAACGAAACTTACCGAAGTAATCATTTGTTAAATTTCCTAACCCCAACCTGTTCATCCCATGAAGTAAAACTGGTCATACTTCATATCTAACACCAAGGTGTTATCGGTAAATTCAATTACCATTTCACGTTCAAATCTGATTAAAGATTTAACTTTCGCTTGGAGCAAAACTAGTGATACTCCATTCTCGATCATTTCAATCTAATTAAAGATTCATTAAAACTCCACTTGGTTTTAATCTTAACAAAAATCAATATTAATGATTGTTTAACTTGGAAAATCATATCATGTCTTTAACTGGGTTAAAGAACGAATGTCGTTAAAACACAGTTCACAATAAACCCAATTCACATTCCATTAATTATCGGGTCAAAGAAAAAGTGTTATTTAAAACACCGTTCGCGATAAACCCAAAAATCAATTCAAATTAAATTCCAATTAAATACCATTTAATTGGTATACTTCATTAAATCTAAATAAAAAGATTTAATCTTTTTCTCAACTGGGTTTAAGAACAGTGTTAATGAAGACACCATTCACGACAAACCCAAATCCCATTTGATATTAAATACAAGGATCTGAATAGAAAATATATCGGCTTATATTCAATATCAAATTCTATGACCAACAAATATCATATTGGAAATAATGATATAAATATATCTTTCAAATTTCCATAACAATATCTGTATAATCACGAAATCCAACATCGAAATATTCCAAAGACAATTTCGATTCAAATCCATTCCAATTCAATTATTGGAAATTCTGGTTACTTTTAAAACCCTTTCAAATCCAATTTATTTATTTCAGAAATAAATGGATTATAATTCTTGTTCAAAACTAGTGCATTTCAATAAAAATCTATTTTTATCTTTTCAAATATGGAATTTTTCATCCTAGTTCTTTCCAAATCCTTTCTTATGATTTTACACGAATTATTGCAATTTTTAATAATTTTATCAAGGCCCGTACAGTCGATTTCCATCAACGGCCATCGAACTGCATTTACAGCGACCTTTTCCAAATTTGATCTGGACATAATTCCAAATCCAACCGTTAGATCTCAAATCTCTAATATTCATTGGAAAGCTCTTTTCGATACAAATCTAACAGTTCTGGTTTTAGGAGAATCTGACGGTCGGATCTCGCGTAATGTCCATTCGAAGTCAATGGTCGAAATTCACGAACTGCCGCAGTGCGGCGCGTTCTATTCAGGCCATTATATAATATATATATATATATATATATATATATATATATTATTTCATCTATTTCCTTTTAAAACACATTTCACCTCTCAGGCCAGTACGTAATCAAGTCGGAAATGGTATTAGTTAGCAAATTCCAATCATAGACATTACCTTTCTAGATATCATACTAAGTAGGAAAACTTAAACAGTTAGCCCTAATATGACTAATATAGATTGCATGGGATCTGATAGCACTGCTGGACCTAGGTTAGTCCATAGCCAAAGAAATGAGCGAAATTAAAAAAAATCTCCATTTTGGATCTTTGATGTGCCTATGAAGTCTATACATATTTAGATCTGATCTAATTATCTTTGAATATAATCAATATATGATTGTGACTTATGAACAAAGTATTAATTCATTTATCTTGTGTAATGTTTTAACATGTGTATCATATACACATTATGCACATGCAACATTATAGTATGTGCATTGTTCAACATGTACGCATTTTGATATTGGGATTTACATCACTGCGAACATGTTATCCATCTTAGATTCGACTATGCAATCTGAAAGTATGTTTCAGTGCATCCAAATGGTATGATTATAATACAAATATATGTATGTATGCTAAATGTCATTATAACTGCAATTTATGTATATAAGAAATTAGTTATAAACGTAAGCATAAATAAAGATTATATAATATAAATGAGGAAATTATTTATTTTTGGAGTGAGAAAGATTAAAAATGAAAATTATAGTTCAATAAAGTAAGAGAAAGTAATGCAATGGTTATTTAAAAAGAAATTTATTTGTGAACTTACATACTAGAAATATACTTATTTATTAAATAAAGGCTCACATCCTAAAAATTTCTTTTAAAGTAGGTTTTGAATAAAAGGCTAAATTATATTACAGAGATAGAGAATTAATATGGTGATTAATAGGGTCACTGATTTCGTGTAGCATGACAGTTTCATTTCAAAATCTAACCAAGAATGAATGCATTTTAAAAGTGTTGATTGTTTAGTAAATAAATAAACTTTTTAATGATAAATGTGTAATGTAATAGCGAAAGGTGCTTTCAATAATCAAATAAAAGCTAAGTTTAATTTTATTAATTAAAGAGTTGAAACAACATGGTTGTAAGAGAAATATATTGCTACTCTATAGATCTTGTATAATCTGCCTAATTTTTTTACTCCAAAAGCACATATGTAGAGTTTGATCCATTTAATCAATTTTTACTCCATCCTCTTTGAACTCCACTTTTCTCCTACAAATCCAATAGCACGTGAATCCCTCTAGTAGCTTTCCTAGTCCTCTCCTTATGTTCCACCCTATACTCACAGTGAGCTTTTAAGATTTGGTTCTGGTTTTAGATCGACTTTTCCCAAACAAGATAGGAGTCTTTTCACTTCTGTTGATTTGTCTAGTGGTATGCTACGTTGTTCATCTTTTGAATGGAACAATGTGGTGATATCTTTGACTGTCGGTAAAGTTAGATGTCACATTGTTGTTTGATTTTGCTTTGTTGGAGTAATGTGTTATGTAAAATGGGCGTATAATATGCTTTGGATATAGGGTATATGTATTTTTTGTATTTGTTTTGGCTTTGATCTTTTTTTTTAGCAACCTATTGTGCTATCTCCTGCTTCGTTTGAAGCTAGGATTTCATTGATAATTCACTAATATATTCTGATAGATGGGTTTATTTTCTTTTTTGCTTAGTGCAATGTCAGATACTATTTGTTATCTCTATGCACTGTATATGGTGCTTGTTTTTAGAGTTTTTAGGAAGTGTGGTAGCTTTTGTAACACGATGTGCTAATTGTAGTGTATTTTTCACTATACATTGCTTATATTTCACCCTACTCGGTGATTATTAGACAGCTAAGTGCAGCTGAATTTAGATAGCGCCTTGTATGGTGTTACAGTGCAGTAGATAGGCAAACAGACTATCTTTTGTTTTCCATTGTATTTATTATCCGTTGTAATAAAAGCGGATGGACCACTATAAAAACCGACTAGCATTACCAAAAAATATTGATTTTAAATTAACTAATAAAGGAGTTTAGAAACTATACATATACTGTTTTCACCAAAAATGGTTCAAACACCAAGGGTGTGAAATCACAATTTTCCAAATGGCATGAAGAATGAAAATGGGGCCACAATACAAATGCAAGTAAAGAATGGGAAAAAACAAGAGACGCGGGGCTTTTATAGTGGTTCGATCTTAGAAAAGATCTACGTCCACTTTTGAAGACATTCTCATTATCATGGAGCAATTTACGTAGAGCTTCATCACACGCATCTTATTAATTACACTTGTTTACTCTCTTTATGGTGATTTTTCGTTTTTGCTCTCTTTTTCTTTTGATCTCGCTTAGATTCAAGGAGAACAAGTTAAATCTTGTGACTAGATCCTTCTCCTTGATTCCATTATGATAATGGCGTTAAATTAGAGCTTTGAAGAGGAGCAATGGCGGTTGGAGATCACTTGAAGCGAATTGGAGCGAGAATTAATAATGTTTGGAGAAGATGAAATCTACTTGATGTTGGAGGAAGAAAGAAAGAGCTTTGGCGGCCATTGGTAGATCTTGAGAAGCTTTTAGGATGGTGGAGGAGTAATTTCTGCAGCCCTTCTGGGTCAAGGAATCTGTCCCTTTTGAAGTGGAAGCCCTCATATATTTATAGGTGAGCACTCATGAAGAAATAAGCTGAAATTTATATCTACAAGCCACGGGTCTTTTATCTCCTTAATTACGAGAATGCCACCGCTTAGCTGTATCCAATTGTCAATAGCTGTATCCAGTTGTCTTGTGCGAGCCACTTTATAGGGGCGAGCGGCTGCATGGTTCTGAAGAGATTAAACGGGCAGTTGGGTGAAATGTGCACAGGTGATTGGTTGAAATATCAAGGTTGGTACAAAGGCGACCGGGGATACATGTTAAGCCTTTTACAACTGGCTGACAGGTAGGACTTAATTGGAGCGATCGTGACTGATTAAAACAGTATTAGCTAACCCAGGGAATGGGTGGATGACTAATGTTGTGGATACAGATAAGCAAAGGATGCATGTTCAATCCATTGTTCTTGGGGTTACCCGTCTAGAGAAATGCATACGATCAACCAGAGCGACTTGAGCGAGCGATTGTGGAAGATGCACGGCTTGCTATAGTGTTCATCCCTTCTTCGTATGAATGACCTCTCGATATGGACAAGCCAAACTGCTATGCTTGATTCGGTTCTGATGTGTGGACGATCTTACCAATAAGCAGAGCAAGTTGTTTTTGTGCGCGAGCGGTTCCCAAGGTTGTATAGGTGATTCTTTGTCTATGCTTCTTAGCGCTAGAGTGGTCGCCCCTCTTTCTGGCTTGATTCCTCACGTCATGCATGTTCTTGACTTGTGCTCGTTCTTACTTCTGGTTCGACCGACATGAGTGTTGTCTTGTGGTTTTTGATGATAATTGACAAGCGTGTTTTGGGTGACTTAAAGGGCATTTGGATGGCCTAAATATAGAACAAGTCTAAGAGCAGGGCGATCCAAGGAGCTTAGCGACCCAAACTATGTGAACTGGCTAAAACACTGTAATGATAATAATTCTTATAATGAACTATTATCAATGAAAAGCCCTGTTGCGACCTAAAGACCTTTCACAACTCAGACACATGTTGTTTCTCTTGATCCATATTGTATGGGTTAACATTTGCCGTCAAAGCTTGTATTCATTGAAGATAATATAGGCTTCGATTTGGAAAATTCTGACATGTGTTAAGTCGTGTTAGTCCTTCGATCGCATTACACTTTAGATCGTTACATGCTTTAAGTCACACAGTTTCGTGGATTGCTATTGGGCCTCTAACTCGAATTTGGCCCATTTGCTTTTTAACCATATATTACTCTTTGGCTCAAGCCGTCATCCTTTCTTATGCTTCTTCTCTTTTTTACTTCAAGCTTACTAATGGCGGCTCTTTAAGGTCAAATTTCATCTATTATTGATTCCTCAGCAAATTCATTCGACCAAGCTACTCAAACTCAAAGTTTCAAGATTCAGGTTTCATTTTGATTTTTAAACTCCACGTAGGTTCTAAGGGTCATCGGATATTAGCGATGGCCCCAGCTGACGACGATTATGCTGAAATGATAATTTTGCATGATCTTATTATTCACCAACAATGTTCATTTGCAAATCCATGTCTTGCCATTTCTCTAAAAGTTGAAAACGCCTTTGCTATCTGTCTTGGATTGTTGTACTTTTATTAGTTTATAGGGAGTATTCTGAATTAGGTTGCTTCCATCCCCTTAGGCCTTAGATCATGATATTGCTTTGGGCCATCACGATAGCTTTAAGCCAATTTGCAATCAACTTTATCTCTTCTCCGGGATCCAAGGATGAAACTTTCTTTGCTAAAAAGACCGAGGAGGAAGAGGGTGGAGAAGATTCATAGGGAAAGGAAGAAAAGAAAGGAACTGAACAAAGGCAATCTTAGGGAGTTCCCCAAGCTGGATAGGTCTTCCATGCCAAATATTCAGACTAGTTCTAGTCAACCGTTTTTGATTTCTGCATTTTCTATTTCAACTTCTGCGGATCTTCAAGCAATTATACACAGGCCTCGTTATGCCCTCGATCCATGTAACCCTATGCTTGCTAGACGATTGGAGGGTTGGTGCTTGCAAGGAATGAATCTTGATCTGGAAGTAGACCCATATGATAATTGGACTGTGGCTGTCAAGATGGACGCCATGAAAGATTATATGTTGGCTCAACTTGACACCGTCAAAGATCAGATGAAGGAGAAATTAATATTGTTAGGAATCATGCTATAAGGCGGTTGAATGCTTGGAATATGCTTGGTCATGATCTCCAAAGGTTAAATAGGATAACATCAGATGAATCTGTACTTTAGAGAATGAAAAAATTGAACTCATCAAGGCCATTGAATCACTGCTTCTTTGTCCTAAGGAAATGCGAAACCAAGAAGATCTAGTAGTAGAAGAAGACAAAACCATGGGCTATGACCGACTTGCTTTGTCTTCTTCTACGCTTATGCTTTTGACCGGTTGTGTATGCGGATGCCAGCCCTCGCTAACTATTTTTGTGCTGGACTTGTGATATAGGGATGGTAATGCATTTTTGTTTGTCGTACTTTAAGCCTTTATTTCAGCTTTGTCGTGCTTTGCATTAAGATCCAGCAATGATTTTTTGTCTTGCTGAGATGAACAACATTTTGAGCTAACACGCTTCACATCTCCTTCGTTCTTCTATTTCTCTCTATGGGAGGACAAGATTTTGATTTATAACTTCGTCTCTACTATGGGAGATCGAAATTATCCCTATTATAGAGGGACTTGCCTCACTATGGGAGGACAAGATTTTGATTTATAATTTCTTCTCTACTATAGGAGATCGAAATTATGCCTACTATGGAGGGACTAGTCTCACTATGGGAGGACAAGATTTTGATTTATAATTTCGTCTCTACTATAGGAGATCGAAATTATCCCTACTATGGAGGTACTTGCCTCACTATGGGAGGACAAGATTTTGATTTATAATTTCATCTCTACTATAAGAGATCGAAATTATCCCTACTATGGAGGGACTTGCCTCCCTATGGGAGGACAAGATTTTAATTTATAATTTCGTCTCTACTATGGGAGATCGAAATTATCCCTACTATGGAGGGACTCGCCTCAGTATGGAGGGAGGACAAGATTTTGATTTATAATTTTGTATCTACTTTGGGAGATCGAAATTATCCCTACTATGGAGGGACTTGCCTCACTATGGGAGGACAAGATTTTGATTTATAATTCCGTCTCTACTATGGGAGCTCGAAATTATCCCTACTATGGAGGGACTTGCCTCACTATGGGAGGACAAGATTTTGATTTATAATTTCGTTTCTACTATGGGAGATCGAAATTATCCCTACTATGGAGGGACTTGCCTCACTATGGGAGGACAAGATTTTGATTTATAATTTTGTCTCTACTATGGAAGATTGAAATTATCCCTACTATGGAGGGACTTGCCTCACTATTGTGGGAGGACACGGTTTTGATTTATAATTTCATCTCTACTATGGGAGATCGAAATTATCCCTACTATGGAGGGACTTGCCTCACTATGGGAGGACAAGATTTTAATTTATAATTTCATCTCTGCTATGGGAGATCGAAAATATCCCTACTATGGAGGGATTGCCTCACTTGGGAGGACAAGATTTTGATTTATAATTTCGTCTCTACTATAGGAGATCCAAATTATCCCTAATATGGAGGGACTTGCCTCACTATGGGAGGACAAGATTTCGATTTATAATTTCATCTCCACTATAGGAAATCGAAATTATCCCTACTATGGAGGTACTTGCCTCACTATGGGAGGACAAGATTTTGATTTATAATTTCATCTCTACTATGGAAGATCGAAATTATCCCTATTATGGAGAGACTTGCCTCACTATGGGAGGACAAGATTTTGATTTGGAGTCGTTCAACAAGATGAGGATCAGCCGTTGCGTTGGATACATTTATACATGGTGAGCGATCACAACCGGACTGGGAAGCTTTCTTGCCAGAACTTTCCGTTCACTTGCTTCTTTCTCCATCGTTTGATTTTCAGTAATTCCCCTTGTTGTGCCTTTCGTTGTTGTATTCATATGTGTTGATGCTCTTGACACTTGAGTTAGCGCTGCGGGGATTGCCATATTGCATCGGGTTTTGAGGAAGCAAGCGTTTACTGGTTTGCCTGTAATTAGGAATCATTCATTAGCAAATTTATTGGAAATGTTGCAAGTAAGAGATTCATTAAGGCAAATAAGCTTTTTAATCGCTTAGTTAATGTTTAGTACATCACTTGTTAATCATTACAGACAGTTTACAAAAAGAAAAGTATGAAGCAACACATGAAACAAAGCATGAAGTAAAGAAGAAAAAGAGCATGAAATAAAGAGGTGGCGATGTTGATTGCTTATTCTGAGCCATTGAAATTAGAGCACCGCTCATTGATTTTTAGTTGATGATCGGTCTTGAATCAGATTGAGAAGGAGCTCTATTGCTTGGGCCGGACTGGTTATTTGATGCCCTTTGTTGTTGGGGTGTTACAGAAGGATTTACAATCTGAGGTTTTTTGACATATTGTTGCAGACGGTTATTCCTAATCATCTCTTCAATCAACGATTTTAGATGCTTGCACTCGTTGATGTTGTGGCCTGGCTGATTATGGAACTGACAGAACTTTCCTAATTTGCCTGCACCATTTGATATCCTTAACGGTTAAGGTTCCGGATAATCCTCCACATCCTTTGTGGATGAGTAGATGTTCTCAGGAGTGTCATCCAGCGAAGTTAGTTCTGATGAGTCACAAAGACGAAACTTTTTATTAGCTCTATTGTTGTTCCCACCATTGGCTCGTTTCTGCTCCTGGTTTTCCGTTGGTTACACTGAGTAGTGGTACTTTCAAGAGCATCAAGAAGTTGGTAACCACCAATAATCTAGAGAGGTATAGGCATGTACTCCTTTTCTTTTTTTATAGAACTTGTCAAGAGTGTTCAGTTCCTTCATTTTTTTTCCACCTCCCGAACTCGCTTGTTTTGTCTATAGCGTCAAGTAAAGCCACGAGGATTATGCATGGTTCTGGATTTCTTAGTTCAGATAGGGCAACATTGAATCGACTAAGGAAGGCTTTTCATGGGTGAAGCGAAACTACTCTTTGAACTTTTTGGTTAGGTCGGAAAACCGGTCCACAGACTTAGGTGGAAGTTTTTTAAACCATATCGACGCATCACCCTCTAAGTAGAGCGGAAAATACGTGCATCTCATCTTGTCGATCTCTTTTGTTGCACCCATGAGCCCTCATATTTGAACAGAAAGTAGTTAGGATCAACAAGGTCATTGTACGGAGGCAAAGTTGGAGGATTAAATTTCTTTGGACATTCTACTTCAAGGATTCTCTCGGTGAATGGAGTTTTATCAAGAGAGAAGTCCCATTCTCTTTCTTTGTCTTTGCTAGCCTGATTCTTCTTCATGACTCGCTCTATCATGTCGGAGATGTATTCTTCGGTGTTGTGAAGTTCCACAAAGCCGAGCTCTTTTCCAAATGCTCGTCTAGGCATGCGTTCTTGGTTAGAGAACTTTGGCACTTTGCCTTTACGGCGAAGAGGTGCCTTTGTGACAGGAGTGGTAACCTTTCGAGCATTAACTTTTGAATGGTCATTAGCTTTTAATTTTGGTTTTTCGATGTTAGCTTTATCCTTATCACTCAACCAATCAGAATCGTCTTCCATATTATCATTGTGATCATGGTTAAAAGCGGACAAATTTTCATTTTCTTCGAGATCAACATGGTCATTTAGGGGGGTTGGATTTGATTTCGAGTTTCTCTATCATAACTTTAGTAGAAGAATCCATCCTTTCGTTCAAGTTGGCAACAACATTGGTGACAACTATACCTAATTCGGCTCCGCTTCTAGAATTCTGGCCAACTTCAAAATGGTTAGTCGACGGTGTTTTTTCATTAGCAATGTTATAGATATTTCCGACACTTTTACTTATGGTCTTCTTAGATTCGCCATTATGTTAAAGAAGGATGTGGTCTAGAACTTCAATGCAAGGCTCTCAACCTTGTGAGAAAGGAAGTGCAACTGTGGCCCCATGGTGGGAGCCAAAATGTTTTCACCAAAAATGGTTCAAACACCAAGGGTGTGAAGTCACACTTTTCCAAATGGTATGAAGAATGAAAATGGGGCCACAATACAAATGCAAGTAAAGAACGGGAAAAAACAAGAGACGCTGGGTCATAGTGGTTCGATCTTAGAAAAGATCTACTTCCACTTTTGAAGACATTCTCATTGTCATGGAGCAATTTACATAGAGCATCATCACGCGCATCTTATTAATTACATTTGTTTACTCTCTTTATGGTGATTTTCCGTTTTCGCTCTCTTTTGCTTTTGATCTCGCTTAGATTCAAGGAGAACAAGTAAAATCTAATGACTAGATCCTTCTCCTTGATTCCATTATGAAAATGGCGTTAAATCCGAGCTTTGAAGAGGAGCAATGGCGGTTGGAGATCACTTGAAGCGAATTGAAGTGAGGATTAATAGTGTTTGGATAAGATGAAATCTGCTTGATGTTGGAGGAAGAAAGAAAGAGCTTTGGCCGTCATTGATAGATCTTGAGAAGCTTTCAGGATGGAGGAGGAGTGATTTCTACAGCCCTTCGGAGTCAAGGAATTTGTCCCTTTTGAAGTGGAAGCCCTGGTCTATTTATAGGTGATCCCTCATGAAGAAATGAGATGAAATTCATATCTACAGGCTACGGGTCGTTTGTCTCCTCAATTGCAAGAATGCCATCGCTTAGGTGTAGCCAATTGTCAATAGTTGTATCCAGCTGTCTTGTGCGAGCCACTCTATAGGGCCAGCGACTGCATGGTTCTGAAGAGATTGAACGGGCGTTTGGGTGAATGGTGCACAGGTGATTGGTCGAAATATCAAGGTTGGTACAAAGGTGACCGGGGATACATGTTAAGCCTTTTATAGCAGGCTGACATGTAGGATTTGATTAGAGCGATCGTGACTGATTAAAGCAGTAGCAGCTAACCCAGGAAATGGGTGGATGACCAATGTCATGGATACAGATAAGCAAAGGATGCATGTTCAATCCGTTGTTCTTGGGGTTACCCGCCTAGAGAAACGCATACGATAACCGGAGCGATTTGAGCGAGTGACTGTGGTAGATGTGTGGCCTGCTATAGTATTCATCCCTTCTTCATATGAACGACCTCTCTATATGGACAAGCCAAACTGTTATGCTTGACTCAGTTCTGATGAGTGGACGATCTTACCAATAAGCAGAGCGAGTTGTTCTTGTGCGCGAGTGGTTCCCAAGGGTGTATGGGTGATTCTTTGTCTATGCTTTTTAGCGCTAGAGTGGTAGCCCCTCTTTCTGGCTCAATTCCTCACGTCATGCCTGTTCTTGACTTGTGCTCGTTCTTACTTCCGGTTCGACCGACATGAGTGTTGTCTTGTGGTTTTTGATGATAATGGACGAGCATGTTTTGGGTGACTTAAAGGGAATTTGGACGGCCTAAATATAGAACAAGTCTAAGAGCAGGGGGATCCAAAAAGCTTGGCGACCCAAACTATGTGAACTGGCTAAAACACTGTAATGATAATAATTCTTATAATGAACTATTACCAATGAAAAGGACTGCTCCGACCTAAGGACCTTTCATGAGCCAGACACATGTTGTTTCTCTTGATCCATATTGTATGGGTTAACATATACATAATGTCTTTTACTTTTAAAAAATTATTTTGAATGTAAATTTATAAAGTATAAGTCAATTAATAGTAAATTTGTACAATTAAAGTCAATTAAACAATATTGTATTAAAATTTAGGAGAGGATTTTTATTTTATTGCACGAAGCAACATAACAATTAAAAAACAAAATGAAAATGTTAGTTTTATGCATCTGAACATAATATGTGATGATGAATCGATACAAAAAGTTTCATAATATTCAAGCTACATAATATAAATATAAAGTAACAACATTGTTTATCAATGGAGAAAGACTACCTTTAACCATAGTTATATATATGCACCTTAAAATTATGAATTTGCTTTTAATCTAATCATTTGTTTTGGAGTTGTTAGATCTCAAATCGATAAACATTTCCTATCATCGCATCTTGATTTGGAAATTCTCCTCGGATTTCAAATAAATTACCATCACTCTTTGCAAGAGAGGAAGGAACAACCTTTTTATTTTAATTTGATGTTGAACTGAATATCTATCGATTTTTTTGAATGAAGTTTCAACCATGATTAAATGAGAGCGAAATGGAAGAAAAGGGAAGATAATGAAAGTCACAATGCATGCCTTTATTCAAAATGAAGAGATTTTGTCTTCTATAAAATTAAAGGAACCTTACTTATTCTCCTATTAAAACTTCCTCCTTTAGTTTCCTTGTTAAATTTCACTCAATCAAATTAATCAATTTCCTCTCCTCACTATTATATGGTTGATCTAAGCATCTTCCAAATGTGATACTTCTCCAAAAAGGAAAAAATAACTTTTATGTAGTTATTTTTATTTAAATTATGTTTAATATCACATATCAGCATATGCAAATATAACTTTTATATATGCTTTTAAATAATTACCAACAACAAATAAATTAACAATAATTAATATTTCTTACATATAAATTAATTTAATTCATAACAATATTTTACAAAGTAGTTAAATCGTGTGGTTTTCAGAGAAATCATAAAAGTGGTTGTGCGACTCAAAAGTGTGAATTTAGTTAATGATTAGTATCGACAATTCAAATATTAATGTTCAATGTCACTTAGAAGAGGATTTGACTTTTTTTATTAAACTCATCGCTTACAGGTATTTCTAGTAAAATCAAATTCCACAAACGCTTAAGCGATAACTGATAAATATTTATACTTATTCTCTTCATTAAAACTATAGACTTATGAAATTTAGTAATGGTCAAAATTGAAATATCATCCACATTTAACTTTATAATTCAAACACAAAGTCCTTAGTCTGTATTATTAATCGAAATGCTCTCTTGAGAATTGTTTCATTTTCAATGCTTGCGCTCTATCCAGCTATAGTCGTTTATTGGACGTCATGCCATTATTTAACTATGATTAAAGCAAAGCTTCCACATTAAAGATCAGTCGTATTATCGAGTTGAAAGAACCGTGTAAATTAGTCATATTGATATTTTCTTCTTGAATTTAGTTATACCAACCAACAGGAAACTACCAAATGAGTCATTTCATAATTATCTAATAGCTATTAGGATGCAACAGCTTGGTGTGTCAAGCAGTCATGAGTAGTACACTACCTAACATTTATGGAGCTTTATCTGCTGTTGTCTTGATAGATGTATCAACATGCAGATTGATACATCTTGACTAAGAATATTTAAAAGGAAATATTTGTTTTATTGTGATAAATTACTCATAGTTGCAATACTTTGTAAATACTACCACGAAACATATCATTTACGAATTACCTATTAAATATACATTTATTTAAATTAATCAATTATCATAACGACATTATATCAAGTATATAACAGAAAGAAAACACATTTATTTTGAACAAGATTGGTAAACGAGTTAGACATATAAAAATTACATAATTTCCCTTTGGCATACCTATCACTCTGAATGCGTAAATATTGTGTGTTGCAGTCACGGTGTAGGAAATATAGTCCTAATGATGATATTAATGCAAGCTTAAGCTGGTAGTAGTCTCGAAGGCTACCAGTGCAATCCATGGTCGATATGATGGTCAATTAGCTATTCAACCCTAAGTGTAAACCTTACAAGATATAGGGTGTACTTACATTTTAAGATATATTTTTTAGGTTAATGAAATAAATATTGGTAAGTCAGAAATAATTCAAGTAAGACACCCTTGGTGATAGGGTAAAGAGTGTGTTTTAGAGGCAATTATGTATTTTGTTACATATATCTAACTTGATAACCAAAATTTATTCAAAATAATAGGTGTTTTCTTTCCAAAATATATGTAATATAATGTGCTAGATTACTTAATTAATTTAGCTAAAGTATATTTAATAGAAAATCCATAATGATACGTATTGTGATAGTAGTTAAAGAATATTATAATTGTGAGTAATTGATTGTTTGACACTTTCCTATGGAATAGAAAAGCGCAAATATTGAAATAAATTACTACAAGCGCACAGGTGTGTAGTACGCAAGTCAAACACAAGAAGGAAAATTGAATTTTATTATTTATATATTTCGTGGGCAAGTTAGATGAATTTTGGAGGATTTGATTGAAAACAATAAAAATTGGAATTGCAATTTGATTCAGAACAAATTTAATTGAACCAACGATCAAATCACAATTATCAATTGAAACAAATTAAAAGTGCAATTGAATTCACTACAGATGCGAGTCTAGTTGGATGTATAATAAATTCACTGATAGAAAAATAAACATAATACTGAAATAAAAATTACAAAAAGGAAATAAACAAACAGAAATAAAAATTACAATTACCGTTGAATCTAATCAAACGATCAATCGCTAATAAGGAAAATAAATTGTAAAGACAACTTTTGCTCTACCAAATCTAATTTTATAGACGGCACAAGTTGCTTGAAAAATAAAATTGCAGAAAAACAAAACAAAAGAAGAAGCTTTATTAATGGAAAAGTTACAGGAAAAAATGAACAAAAGTTTACAATGAATACAATGGGTATTTATAAGGGAAGTAGTCTCATTTCTATGAGAATAATTGGGCCAAGAATGAATCTTTCAAAATAATCTATTTACAAACAAAAGAGATATGAAGATGGACTTGAGATATTCCATGAATATTTTTCCCTTCTGATTAATGACATGTGGCACATAGATTGGCTTTTCTTTTAGGAATAATTCAATCAAATCTTCTTCTACATGGTAGGTGAAAATGAATGATTTGATTTGATTTCCAGGAGAAGAATATGCCCAACTCTTCAAATCTTTATTAGTGCATATATTATGTACATACATAAGAATATATATAAATATATATAATACCACTAGTCCATATATTCTTCAGAGCAAGATACACGGTGTGTATATATCCTATTCCTTTCTTTAGCAAAAAATAGGGCTTGACGGGATTGAACTCAGGTCACTCTGTCCAAATTTCCAAGCCTTTACCTGTGTGTTATAGCTTCCTTTGTGATTGAAATAGTGTTGATATTGGAAAATAGCTTTTTCTTATCAATTGGTCTTTAATTGAATGAAGGATTAATTTATTGAACAACATGTGAAAACACGCCAAAAATACCCAAAGTAATATTTATTTATTTACAAAAGATAAATTATAAAAGCATGAAATAAACACATTTCTATGTTAATAAAATACCCCCACACATATCTTTTACTCGTCCTCGAGTAAAAAAATGAAAACTAAACTAGACAGGTCACACTTTCGTAAGTAACACGATTGCATTGATCGTATGCATCAAACCGTTAAACCTCTAGGTGTCCCTAATAGGACAAGTGGTGTCTCGTGAGGGTTCTCAGCGGATACTACCCACAAAATCCAAATGTAGTATGTTGTCATTCTAATGCAACTCCATGAATGCAATAGACAGATGCAAATGAAAACAAAAAAAATGAAAACATGACTTGTTTCAGAAAAGTGGTACAACAAATTAAGTTAACAAGTTGGCTGATTGTATTTTTGTACCTCAGCTTGTCACAATTTTCAACATAAATCAAGTTTTCAATGTTAAACTCTAGTTAGGCCCGTTGGTTCGATTGATAATATAGTGCAGCCATGAAATAAATTCTTAGTTTGCTTGTCATAGTTTGTAAAGTGGTATTATTATTTCCTCGTGTATGGCTAATCAAATCAGTAAGGCCAAGAAGTGTTTAGGCATTATTGCTTATTCTCTATCTTTATAAAAATTAAAAATTACGATTAATTACACATACCTAACTTAAAAGACCAAGGTATACCATCCAGACATGGGATTTGGGACAAAGTTTGGGGGATTGTGCAGATCGACGCTGACTTTGTCAACAACATGTCGGTAATCCTTAGATGTCCAAATCGTAAAATGAGACCAAGATGTACCACTCATGCACTGCCTCGCGGACTGACGTGAGAGTTGGGACAGAGCTTGGCGGGTATGCACACCAATGCTTGATTTACAAGCAATGTTGGATACCCTTGGATTACTATTATTACTGAATATAAGAAGAAGAAAGAGTTACGCGAATTTAGCTTAACACAACTTAGTTTTAAAGATTCGAAAAGCCAATATAAATGTTTTAAGTCCTCCACTCATTAAACAAAGACTACAATTTAGAATAGACTTCATGGCTATCACCTAAGAATCTCCCTATGTACCAGTTACACTATTATCACTCGTAATTTAACATTTCATTATATTTCTTATCTGATCTTAGTTGAGAGAAAAAAATAGTATCAACTAACTAACAATTGTTAACTTATTTTGTTGTATCAATTTAAAATGAGTCATATTTCAAAAAAGAAAATTTGACATGTTACTACAACTTAAAATGCATAATGGTCCTATATGAAAAGAAGGAATTTTTTTAAAGAAAAATGAAAAGAATGCAACGCAGACTCCCCCCACACTTGGTCAAACAGTGTTCGCACTGTAAATAGGTTTCCTAAATGTGAAAGATAATACCTAAATATGAATTAAATGTAGAATGATTTGTAAAATGAAATGTACTTTAATAACTATTTGCGTATGTAGATCATATACAAAATGAAATCTATGATGATGATGAATATTCTGTGATGAATGATGTTTCCTCTTCCCCCTACACTTTCCTCTATCGAAAATGATGCATAATGATTTCTTATTTAACTTGTGAGGTGCAACAGGCATGTCAGTGAAATTTGAATTGAAAATCCTTCCTATGAAAATTTTGTTATGCCAATGATTTATACAATTCAGATGCAAATTATCACAATCCCATAAAGTTGAATGTCGAACCATAATTTCCTTCGATGAAATGGAACTATGATTATCTTCAAGGCATTCTCTTGATTCATTTTCATCATAATCCCATCATAATGCCTCCCTATTTTCTTGTGAAATTTTCAAAGGTTTTCTTTCTTGGTCCTCGGTAAGATCGGAAGCCAAGATTATGGGAGAATTTTCTTTAGAGTCAAGATAAGCATACTTAACTTCTTGTGGTAGGGGTTTGAGCTCTAACTTAGGAAGTTCTTGTGTGCGAACATTGGTCATTGTTCCTTGGTCAGATTCAAATGACGAGGGTTTCAAGTCACGTAGTTCATTTAGTTCATAAATTAATTCGAGCTCATCGAAATCGGAGTTGAAATGGTCATGACACATTTACGAGGCTTCAGAAGTATCATTAGAGGTTTCATCGACTGTGGTTTGAATCATGTCAATTTCTCCTATTTTAGAATCTTTGTGTTAATGGAGAATATTCAATTCAATAGTTAAGTGGCCAAACAATAGTCAAAAGTTGGTCGCTCCTACAATTTATGATAGCAATTGAGGTGGCTAAGAAGGGACGACCCAAAATCAATGGAATTTGACTACCAGGGTTCGAAACAGGCTCGGTTTCAATAACTATGAAGTCGACAAGGAGATAAAATTGTTTAATTTGAATCAAAATGTATTCAATTATACCCAATGGTATTTTAAAAGATCGATCAGCCAATTGAATTGTGATGTTTGTGGATTTCAATTCTTCTTGTCCTGGTTGGCTACAAATAGTGTAGGGAAGAAGATTGACACTTGCACCAAGGTCAAGTAGGGCATGAATGATGTGAGTATTTCCTATTTCACAACCGATTGTGGGGCAACCTAGGTCCTTATACTTGATGGGTGACGGATTTGAGAAAATAGAGCTAGTGTTCGCAGTCAAGAAGGCAGTTTTAGATATTAGTGGCGCATTTTCGTGTGCATAGCTCTTTCAGACACTTGGCATATTGAAGAATTGGTCGATGGTGTCTAAGAGTGGAATATTAACACGAACTTATTTGAAGGTTTCAAGAATTTTTTCGAAATTTGCATCCTTCTTCTTATTGTTAAATCTATGAGGATATGGAGCTACTGGTTTATATACTCTTTCAGAATTTTGGTTTTTTGAAGAAGAAGGTTTCAATATTTGAAGTGGAGGATGTAAGGGCGTCGAAGATGTGATGTTGGGACTGCCATTATTAGAAGAAGATATATTGTCGGGGTTGCCGAAATTAGAAGAGATGTTGGGATTGCCAACATTTGAAGAAGATGGACATTTGACAGGTTCAGAAGAATTTGCCTTAGTTGCCATTGGAAGAGTGTCAAGCTTTTCGATTGGGGTCGAAATCGAATGATTGTCGGGATTGCCGATATCGTTGTCAATGGTTTTTCCATATCTGAGGGTGATCATAGAGTTGAATAAATTATGGTTTTCATCCTCATAAGAGTTCACATTACGAGAATTATATTTTGGATTCACATCGGGTTGACTAGGCAATTTTCCTTTCTCATTACTTTTTAGTAGTTCCTTCATCATATTCATCATTTGTTCAAGTTTGACATCTTGATCATTTATTTGTTCCTCTAATCGAACAATTACTTGATAAGATGAAGGAGATTGAAATTTAAAATGCCTATATGGTTGATTCGAAGGCTTGGATTATGGTGGCGCTTGAAAAGTTTGAGGAATTGAAATTGGAATTTGGTAAATTGAATTATGTATCATGTGAGATGTATTCGCAATATTATTGGGATTAGAACATGAGAAATTTGGATGATTTATCCAACTAGGGTTATATGTTCATGAGTAAGGATTATTTTGAGCTATAACATTGACTTGGTCTTAGGATAATAATAGGGTTATCCTTTGAATTAAGGTGTTTGAATTTCTAAGGGAATATGAATTGGATTCATGAAATGCACTCCTTTAGTAGAAGTACGAATGGGAACATGAATTGACTCCCATTGCATGTACTTTTCAGAATAATCTTCTAAGAATTCACAAGCTTCATCGCTCGTTTCAGACATAAATTCTCCTCCACACATTGATTCTAGTTGTGTTCGAGTTTGATGGTTTAGCCCTTCATATGCAATTTGACATAATTGATAATTTGGAATTGCATGATGAGGACAACTATATAGAAGTTGGTTGAATCTCTCAAAATATTTTGAAAAAGTTTCCCCCTTGTTTTGAGAAAACTGAGTTATTTCATTTCGGATTTTTAGAGTTTTATGGAAAAGGAAAAACTTCTTTAAGAATACAGTGAAAAATTCATCCCAACTTCTTATGAAATGTTTTGGAACCATCGTTTAGCGCTTTTAAGTAGTGCGAATGGAATTAGCCTTAACTTGATTGATTCATTCAATAATTGTTGCATTTTAGTTTTGGATGCATACAATTCAAATTCACACAGAAATTCATAAGCATTTTTAGAACTATAAAATTTTGGTACCCCTTGAACAAAAAGAATGTTTCAGCTCAAAATTTCCTTCAATTGATGGAAATACGATAATAGAAGGTTGAATAGTCCTAGTTGGGTTACATCGATCTCGAAGAGACAAGGGTCTATCCATTCAAACATCAAGATTTTAAAAGTTTTGATTTATTCGATTTTGATCCATCTCGTTTGGAAAATTTTGGTTTATCTGAAAGCCCCTAGGACAATTATGGTGGCTAACACTTTTTTCACTGATCATTGTCAAATACAGAAAATCCAAACTTAAGGTTGACACAAGTAGTTGTTATTACAAAATAGATAACGTACTCAAATATATCTTATTAGTTGATAATCTTGATTTGAAGGCGGAAGAGGGTCTTATGGTCATTCACGTATAGTATGAGTATTAAGGGACACGACCAATGTTTTACGGGTAATATGCAACCTCTTTTATTAGAAGTCCAATAAATTGAACAAATATATAGCCGCGATCAAACCCTTAAGAGAATATATTTCATAAAATACACTCTTATAGTTAAATATTTGCAAATCAAATCAAGTTTTTATAATTGAAAAACAATGAGAGTGATGATTTAAGTTATGGAAATTCATTTCTCACCAAATTTATTCAGAAATTATAACCACACAACAATCAAACAATAATAACTATAGAATTTAAAAATTGTACAAGCAAGCCGCTGTCCCTACAGAAATTTTTACAAACAATTTCTAGATTTTTCAAGTAGTCGTAGAACCTGTAGAGTTTAGGAATTGTTTTACAGTGTTGTACGATTATCCGTCCAAAGCTCTGAGACTTTATTGTTTTCTTTGATCGACCCAAAATCCTTGTTCGCTTTGCTTAAACGATTTTTTCACTTTGTTCTTTGATCGATTGAACTCTTTTTTTAAGAGAAAGCAAATAAGTCGATTGAAATGAAAACTGCAAGCTACCAACTGACTAGGAACTAACCAAAACATAAATAGAAATGAAGACTAGGTTTAAAAATATAACTTAGCTAGAAAAAGAAAAATCCTAACAAAAACAAGAAAAATGAAATAAAAATTCAAACTCTAAACAACCTAGATTCAACGAGGAAACCAACGGGTCTAGCATGCCCAAAAATTTAAACCTAGGCTCACTAACCAACAACAAGGTCAGGCCGAAAAGAAAATTGTTCGAGCACTGTAACAACCCGTATTTTTAATAACATGTTATAATGTAAATCAAGGCAGAATTATATTCTAAAATCTGAATCAAGGGAAACGGGCTGTGCCATTGCATTCGTCCCGGAAAAATACGCCAAATAGAGTCCGAGTTTTCGAAAAACGGAGTCCGTATGACCAAGTTATGGCCCAATGAAGTTTTCAGAAAATTCCAAGTCCGAAAACAGTTCAAATTCGAATTCAGGTTTGAATTTCAGCCAAAACAGGATAGGCGGGAATTCTCCCGCCCCAGGTAGGGTCGACACCAGTGTCGCCCCCCCAATGGGTCGACACCCATGTCGACCCAGGGGTCGACCCCCCCCCCCCCGGTCGGACCAGTTTTTCTGGTGCACCATTTTGACAGGTTAGGTCTTGCTCTGGAAGTTTCTGACGAGAGTTGATGGCTCAGATTCGATTTATGGTTAATCATATGGTCTAAATTAACCTAATCACCTATAAAAAGACCCCTAGACCTAGCCTAAACCCTCATTAATCATTCCTACAACTAAATGCTGTCCAAATATTCACCAATCATGGCCTCCATCTTCTTCATGAAAGCATGAGTGTCTCAAATCAATCTATGTCATAAAAGAGCCATCTTTCTTAAGTAAAAGAGCCATCTTTCTTTGTCATTGGATTTATTACTTCTTGTTTCAAGGCGTTTAAGTGGAGCTTATTATTTTCTTTGCGGATTTTGCTTGTGGCTCCGTCTCAATCTTTATATATATTGATCTAGATCGCATAACCGCTCATTGTAAGCCCTATACTACTCTTAGATTCTAACTATGAAGTTAAATGTGATATGTTACAAGTTGAGTTTGGGCCTAAGTATGATTTGTGCTTTGATCTTATCATGTTATGCATAAATATATTCTATGCATGTTTGTAAAGTTATCACCTTTGCCTTATGCATAGAAAGCTATGACCTTTGATTTGAAATGTTGCATTATGCAACATGAGAACTCTCATAACCTTTATGATAACTTGCATATAATGTTATATGCGAACTTCTAGCCACCATCATATGTCATTCATGATCATGTTTCTCCTATTTGCTTAAGTTGATATTATGCATGTTTTGAGGCCCATGATGTAATATGCAAGCTTATGAACATATTTATGCCTCATATGCCACCATGTTTAACTTATGGCCAACCTTATTACCTTATGCCCTTTTGTCATGCTTTTGCCATGTTCCCTCTTTTGATCTATGTTATGTTATGCGAAACGTACATGCGATGGGAATGCGTTGGGTTGGGTAATATTAATGACATGGAACATGATTTTAAAATATGACATGAACATTGACTTGTGATTATGTTTGTAAACATAATGATGGACATGACGCTTAGAAAATATGAGTGTGGCCAACTCGAGGTTGGGTTGAGTTTGTAGCATAAATCTACCCGGAACCGACCGGCTTAACTGGTGGCTACAAGCAATAGGACCCAATGTGAGTAGTTGGTCATGTCGCACTTGAAACCCGAGGTTAGACCAAGTTGTGGTGTAAAGCTACCCGGACCCGCCCGGCTTAACTTGTAACCACAACAAGGTCTAATGTGAGAGGTTGGGTGCATTAAATTAATTAATGCCACATGGTAGGGTTAAGTCATGGACCATTTGAACACTTAACCAATTAAACATGATGGGTTGACGCGGTTAAGTCATGAACCTTGGGTACACTTAACCAACTTGATACTTGATTGGGTAGGGTTAACCACATTTAACCCGCTAGAAACCCTAGTTACGTGGTCCTTTTCACCAGTAACCCTCTTGATTGTATCATGATACCCTAGGGACTAGGCTAGGGTGGGGCACGATTACTGGGTTGACATGTAAGCGACCAAAACGACGGCTGAGTAGGTGCGCCGGTGTAGGTTCAGGCGGACCATGGTCGTGCACATGGTCCGGAGTTGAAAAAGCAGACACGGGCACCCGTAGGTTTAGACTGTGCGTGCTTGATTTGTGTCCGTGGTTGGCACCCTAGGGCTTGATACACCCTAGGGTGGACCTATCACAGTTTGACTACACTTCGTGATTGGGTCGTATGACACCGACACTTGACAAGTTAGGCCTATAGGGAGCCGATCGACTAGACCGTGTTGTTGGACCTTGATCTAGGTCATCTCGGGATATTGGGCCAAGATTGGGCCAAGGGATCATTTCTTGTTTATACTTGACATGGATTGGAATACTAGTACACACCTAGTGCAACTTAACCTTGTATATGCGATGCCACACTTGATCTATCTTGTTAACTTTTCACCATGCCAGTTATCACCCTATGTCTCATCTCTGTTTTACATGTTCAGTTAACTTTATTAGTTTTTATACTAATAGTAGATAGGACTTACCAGTCTTTTTGACTGACCCGTTTTCTTTCGCCTCTTTTCTTCCGTTCCCCCCCCCCCCCCCCAAGGTTTGCAGGGCGGGAACACTGTTACCTAGCTGGATCTTTAGCTGCTTTTCTGGATAGCTCACGTATGGTTTGAGCATGCTATGGCCTTATGCTACTTTGGGGATAGTTACTTTATGTTTCTTTTTCAGTTTTCAGTTTATGTTCTAGACTTTATTTTATGGGAAAATAATGACCAAGTACTTTGATGTAACTTGACTATGGTTTTGAAATGCTAAGTTTTATCCGCTGCTTTACTACTCTGTTTTACTTATATGTTCTGTCTTGTGATATCTGCATGCATGTTTACCTTGTTTAACGCCCCTCCAAAGCTAGTGTCCTTGCAAGAGTGGCATTGGCAGAGGTGGGGTGTTACATTTGGTATCAGAGCCTGAGGTTTACAAGATTTAAGCAAAAAGTTTTTAAAACTTACCTTTTGAAAAACTATTTTCAAAACCAATTAAGTATTTTCCAAGAAAAGTCTAGTTATTTTAAAAGGCTATTCCCCAAAAGCCATTAGCACTATCCTTCGTTTCCTTGTTCTAAATCTTTCTTTTCCTTTTTCAGTATGGACGATCTTAACCTTCCCGAGGGAGTGACCATTCCCGTATGGTTCCGGAGGTACTTGGAAGCTAGGGCCAACAATGTGGGCCCAGCAACCACCCCTACCGTAACTGAGGTTCCTCCTCCCCCTCCTCCTCCTCAGAATCCACAAGCAGATTTCGCTAAGGTTTGCAAAGACTTTAAGGCGATGGGTGGAAAGAATTTCATTGGGACGGAGACTTTTATGGAGGCACGAAATTGGTTGAAAGAAACGGAAGATCTTTTCGCTATCTTTGATGTGGAAGACCATAGAAGGGTTTTATTAGCAGCATGGCTATTAAAAGAAGAAGCTGCTTATTGGTGGGAGGTCACCAATGCTACTAGACCTATAGAGACTTGGGCCGACTTTAGGACGAGGTTTGGGCTTAAGTTTCTATCATCAGCAGAGGCGAATCTGCAATTGGAGAATTTTATATCTTTGAAGCAAGGGGACATGACAGTAAGGGAGTATGTGAATAAGTTTAACCAGCTTGCTCGATTCGGTTTGGACATGGTTAATACTCCCTAGAAGAAGGCTTTACGCTTTGCACGAGGGTTGAATGAGCCATTACAAGGTTTAGCGCTATCTCATATACCCATGGGGGCCACTTTCGAAGGTCTAGTAGACATGGCATTGCTTCAAGGAGACGATAAGAATGGCAAGAAGGAAGTCAAGGCTAATGAGACTCAAGCCAAGAAGACAGACTCCAAGTGGGGAGGAAATCAGAGCAATCAGAGCAATCAAAACAACAAGAACAACAAGGGCAACAAGGCCAAGGCAAAGGACCCAAGAAAATGCAACTTCTGTGGGATTGTTGGGCACATAGCCAAGGATTGCAGAAAGAAGAAGAGGAAGCGGGGCGAATGCTTTCATTGTGGAGAGACTGGACACTTTAGCAAGGATTGCCCCAAGAAGCAAGGACAAGGGCAAGGGCAGAATCAGCGTGCAGGACCTTCTGGAGGGCAAGTGCATGCTCTCAACACTGCTCCAGTTCAGGACCGAGGTAGTATTTCTGTAGAAAGCCTTGTTTATATTTCTGATTATCCTGTTCGCACCTTATTTGATTCTGGCGCATCGCATAGTTTTATTTCTTCTGACATTGTTGAAAGTTTGCACCTAAGTACTAGTCTAGTTGAGGATCCCGTTTGTGTTTCAAATCCAATTGGGGGTTCCGCCCGTCTATCTATGATTTGTGTGGATTTGAAGATTTCTATCTTGACCGTAGAATTCACGTGTAATGCTTATGTTCTCGGGTTCACGGGATACGGGTTGATCTTGGGCATGGATTGATTGTCCAGTTATGGAGCCATTCTCGATTGTGAGCATAGGGTGGTGAGGCTCATGACTCGCCTCGGTAATACCCTAGAAATTTCTTGTAACCCTAGAGGTCCCGTCATGTTATGTTATCTTGAATCTCTTGACTTGTCCATCGATGATCTACAATCTGTAAGGGTCGTCCGAGACTATCTTGATATCTTTGAAGAAGTTAAGGGGTAACCCCCAAAACGAGAGATAGATTTCCGCATTTATCTAGTCGATAATGCCAAGCCAGTATCATTGCCCGTTAGGCACATGGCCCCACGAGAAAGAAGAGAGCTCAGTAAGCAAATCGAGGAGTTGCTTGAAAAGAATTTTATTAGGCGAAGCATTTCTGAATGGGGTGCTCCTGTGGTATTCGCTACTAAGGCGGATGGTTCGCTTCGTCTATGTGTTGATTATCGAGAGTTGAACAAGCTAACAAAGAAGAATAGGCACCCGTTACTGAGGATTGATGACCTCTTTGAACAGCTTGTTGGTGCTTCTGTTTTCTCACAGCTCGATCTAGCCACCGGATTCCATCAGCTTAGAGTGGCTGAGGATAGTATTGATAAAACTGCGTTTAGGACTCCAGATGGATTCTTTGAATGGCTTGTCATGCCATTCGGTTTGACTAATGCACCCGCCTACTTCGTAGACTTGATGAGTAGGGTGTTCAGGGAGTTCCTTAACAAGTTCGTGGTTGTCTTCGTGGATGATATTCTGATCTTCTCAAAGGATGAGGAAGAACATGCCAGACATCTCAAGGAAGTGATGGATACACTTAGAGCCCATCAGTTGAAAGCCAAGTTCTCCAAATGTCATTTCTGGAGAAGGGAAGTTCGGTTTCTTGGACATATAGTTTCTAAGCAAGGCATAGCGGTGGATCCCGCGAAAGTGGTTGTGGTTCAAGACTGGAAGACTTCTAGGAATGCAACCGAAGTAAGGAGCTTTCTCGGCCTGGCGGGCTACTATAGGAAGTTCATCAGGGACTTCGCTAAGATTTCGTCCCCTCTTACTAGGTTGACGAAGAAGAACTTAGTCTTTGCATGGGACTTGGAGTGTGAGCTTGCTTTTCAAAGGCTCAAGAGAGCCCTTACCACAGCTCCAGTTTTGGCATTACCCGATGGCGGTAAGATGTTTACCGTGTACACCGATGCATGTGGCACGGGGTTAGGTGTTGTTCTAATGCAAGAGGGAAGAGTGATATGTTATGGGGGTAGGCAACTTAAAGTTCATGAGAAGAACTATCCCACTCATGATTTGTAGTTGGCGGCGATCGTCTTTGCACTCAAATCCTGGCGCCACTATCTTCTAGGCGAAAGGTTTGAGTTGTATACTGATCACAAGTCACTCAAGTACCTCTTCTCGCAGAAAGATCTGAATCTAAGGCAGCAAAGGTGGATGGAATTCTTGGCATCTTATGACTTCGAGATAGCTTATACCCCTGGCAAGGGTAATGTTGTGGCAGACGCACTAAGCAGAAGGAAGTTGACTTTGAGTCCCTTGTTTGCTGAGATGAAGAACTTAGAGTTCTTGGCAACCTTTGATTTCACGACGGCTGTTGAGTCGATGACGGGTTCATTAGCATCCCTTGAGCTTAGACCTATGCTTCTTGACCAAGTTGGGGCTTCGCAGAAGGAAGATCCACAGATAGTCGAAGTCATGGACAAGTTGATTCGTGGTGAGACGTCTAGTCACCTTGCTAGATATACTATTGATGACAAGGGTTGGCTAAGGCGTGATGGAAGGCTATGCGTTCCACAAGTAGGAGACTTGGTGCATAAAGTTCTCGAAGAAGCACATCACTCAAAGATGACTATACATCCTGGAGGAGATAAGATGTATAGAGATATGAAGCGCATTTTCTTTTGGGCCGGAATGAAGAAATATATGGCAGAGTATGTTTCAAAGTGCATGGTGTGCCAACAAGTGAAAGCCAAGTCAAAGAAACCAGGTGGGCTATTACATCCATTGGAGGTCCCGCAATGGAAGTGGGAGAGTATTTCTATGGATTTTGTGGATGGATTGCCCAGGTCAAGGAAAGGGAATACGAGCATATGGGTCATATTTGACAGACTTACGAAGAGTGCTCATTTCATTCCTGTAAAGAGCAAGAGGACCGCATCATGGCTAGCATCTATTTATCTTCGGGAGATAGTGCGGTTGCATGGAGTTCCTTCTAGCATAGTTAGCGATCGTGACCCAATTTTCACTAGCCAGTTCTGGAATAATCTGCAAGAAGCGATGGGTACGCGATTGAATCTGAGTACAGCCTATCACCCCCAGACGGATGGCCAAACCGAAAGGGTGAATAGAGTGCTAGAAGATCTTTTGAGGCTTTTTGTTCTTGACTTTGGTGGTACTTGGGAAGACCACCTTCCTCTTGTAGAGTTTGCTTATAATAATAGCTATCAAGCCAGCATAGGGATGGCACCATTTGAAGCTTTGTATGGGAGGTCGTGTAAGTCACCATCTTGTTGGTGGGAGACAACAGATAGGCTTATACTTGGGCCCGATATGATACGGGACACATCCGAGAAAGTTGAATTGATGAGAAGGCGGATGAAAGCGGCCCAAGATAGACAGAAATCCTATGCTGACAAGCGAAGGGCAGATTTGGAATTCGAAGTGGGAGACATGGTTTTCGTGAAGGTTTCTCCTTTGCGTAATGTGGTACGTTTTGGAGCAGTTGGGAAGCTGGCACCAAGGTTCGTAGAACCCTTCCCTATCATAGAGAGAATTGGAAAGATGGCCTATAAGGTGGAATTGCCCGAGAAGCTAGCCGGAATGCATAATGTCTTTCATGTCTCGCATCTCCGAAGGTGCCTTCATGAGTCCGCTGAAGTAGTTGAACCAAGCATTCTTGAAGACGTGGAAGTAGAGAAAGAAGCAACCTTGAGGAGAGCTCCAATTCGTATTTTGGGAACAGAGATCAAGAAGTTAAGGAATCGAGAAGTCAAATTGGTGAAAGTTCAATGGAGTGAAGCCGATGAAGATGCAACTTGAGAAACCGAGGAGAAGATGCGCGGGCTTTATCCATTCCTTTTTTGAGGGTACATTCTCAATCTCCTTTCCTAAGTAGCATATCTTCCTTTTTGATATCCATGTTTATCCTGCTTATCTTGTTATCTCGTTAACCTTGTCATGAGAACCTTAGGTAGAAACCCTTTGGATGAAACATGTATTTGAAACATGTTATGCTTGATGGTTGCAAGTGGTTGCAAGTGTTTGCAAGTGGATACTCGTGGATGCATGATACACATTAGGCACTAAGATCGGCTCACACACTTTCATGTTGCATATGCATGAGTGCTTATACTTATTCATGGATGAAACTTGTTGTGCTATCACGTGGATGTTGCATATGAATGAATGTTATGTGCACTCATGTAGATATTATAAATTATGTTAGGAATTTGCATACATATGGACTCATTTCACTAACATACTTTGCATTAAGGAGGTTTACTGAATCAGTAACCGCCTGATTTTTGCATTAGATAAGTACATATACACACACCGCTTGCATATGTTCATACAGCATTTAGAATCTTTTTAAGGATAATGGTTACTTGTGGATGATGTTTTGAGTAGATGGATGATAGATGGTAGGATACGTTCTTCCTAACTTGGAGATTTCGGGGACGAAATCCTTTAAGGAGGGGAGAATGTAACAACCCGTAATTTTTTTTTTAGAGCAAACGGATATGTAGCGCGTGGCTACACAGCCGGTTAAATAAAAGATAACAGTGTATATCCAACTGACATACCCAGTTGGTGGTCCAAAATACAAATAACACAGAGTCAAAGATACATCATACAACACACATAGAGAGTAGTGAGGATATAAGTACAAAAACGCTCGGAGCAAGCTGAAAAACCATCATAATTATACAAGTAATAAGCCAAGAGATAAGGCGGCATTCATCAGACATCACACGAGATCCATACTAGTCTCAGAATCATTGCTGTCGACCGAAGAAGCTGCTGAAGGGGCCGCTGGCAGAGCAAACCGGAATGTATCTGCATGATTGGCACCAGAACCTGAAGCGGATGAATAAATATGAATGATGCGGTGACAGATAGAAATGATTGAATTAGCCTTGTTGTTAAAAATTCGTGCGTTTCTTTCTTTCCAAATACACCAACTATAAGCGGCCAGTAAAATATCAAGAGTAGGATTAGAGTCAGATTCCCAATAGGCAAAGAAAGAGGAAATAGTGGGGATGTAACCAATTAAATATGAGCTCACTGCAGCCCAGATTGGGAAGGAAAATTCACAGGAGAAGAAGAGATGGTGAATGGACTCAGAATGAGAATTACAGATAGGGCAATTGGGATCGGGAGCGACGTTGCATTTGAAGAGTTTTTCTCTTGTATTGACCTTTTCATGAATCAAACACCATTGGAAGAAGAGAATTCTCGGAGGCAGCTTGCATTTCCATAGTCTTGAGAATTTAAACCGTCTACCCGAAAAATTCAGATACTTGTAACATGATGAAACAGAAAAACCTTTAGAAGGAGAGAGCACCCAGACATAATGATCATCTGTATTATTTAACTGAGTGGTGCTAATGAGAGCAAAGATCTTAATCAACTGCGAAAGAATACTCCTATCAAAAAGTGAGCCTGGAATTAAGCTTACATAATCATTACTAAATGCATTAGCAACAGACAGTGAAGGATTAGATTGAAGAGAAAAGAGTGAAGAAAATGAAAGAGAGAGAGGTAACTGACCAGCCCAAATATCATGCCAAAATAAACAGGATGAACCACCCCCCAAAGAGACATGAAACAAGAATTTAATACGAGGAAGACAGGATAGAATCCCATGCAAGAAGGGAGAGATTAAAGAGGAAGGACGATGATGCAAAACGAGATGAGGGTTAGAAGAAAAGTAGCGAGCTAAAATCCAATCTTTCCAAATGAAGTTTCCAGTGTTTAGGAGTCTCCAGACCCATTTAGCCAATAATGCAGTATTGAAATGGTTAAGGTCAAGAACACCAAGCCCCCCCTGCTCAGGGTGAAGACATACAGTCCTCCAGTTAATTAATTTCTTGATTTTTTGACCATTCCAAAGAAAAGAACTACGAATTGAATCAATCTTGCAGATTACCCACTTGGGGAGTTTGTGAAAAGACATCCAATGTGTCGGGATAGCCGAAAGCACAGATTTAACTAGAGTTAAACGGCCCATGGATGATAATGAGCTTGCCTTCCAAGATGCTAATCTAGATTCAATCTTATTAATAAGGGGGAGCCAATCGTTTTTGTGGAGCTTAGAAGGTCTGAGAGGTAAACCGAGGTAGAATAATGGGAATTTTGCAACTTTGCAGTTGAGGGTGGAAGAAATTGAGTCCCCAAGATGATCAGACTTACCAAGCATGTAGATGACACTTTTGTTAAAATTAATGGAAAGGCCTGATATCGACTCGAATACATATAACAGGATTTTGAGACACTGGATGTGGAAGGGATTAGGTGAAGAGAAAATAATTGTGTCATCTGCAAATTGTAAATTGTTGATGCATATTGGAGAATTTGGGAGGGAAATACCATCCAAGTAACCATGAGTGGAAGCTTGTTTAACCATTTGGTTGAACACATCAGCGACGAGCACAAAAATCAGAGGGGAAAGAGGATCGCCTTGTCTAAGCCCACATTTAGATTTGAAAAGGTTTCCAGAAACACCATTTACTGAAACTTTTGAGCAGCTAGAGTTAAGAATATTATCAATCCATGAACACCATTTATCTGAAAAACCCCTGTGTCTAAAAACATCCATGACAAATGGCCAACTTACTGAATCAAATGCTTTGGAGAAGTCAAGCTTTAGTAGAACACCAGGGGTAGATGAATGGTGACAGAAGGATATTATTTCTTGAGTTGCGGCGATACAGTCATGAATATTCCTTCCCAGAATGAAAGCAGACTGTTCTGGTCCAACAAGAGTGGCAATAACAGACTGAAGACGATTTGCTAATACCTTTGTAATGATTTTAAAAGTAGTGTTTAGCAGGCTGATGGGGCGGAAGGAAGATAAAGTATTGGCCCCCGAGTGTTTAGGGATGAGGATAATGTTGGCATAGTTTAGCCTGGCAATTGAGGTGGGATCGTTGTAAAATTCGTTGCACATGTCAATAACATCATGTTTGACTAAGGCCCAAAAATGTTTAAAGAAAACTGGGCCAAACCCGTCAGGTCCAGGGGCCTTATCATCCGACATGTCCTTCAATGCAGCCCAAATTTCTGATTCAGAGAAGGGATGATCGATATGGATAGGCTCGGGGTTCGGGTAGAGACGAAGCCAATCCACTTCAGGTGCATTTGAGTGAGAGCGACCAAGATGGGATCGGAAGTGATCAGAAAAGAGAGAGAGGATGACATTTTGGTCGGAAAAAGAGCGACCATCTATAATTAATTCCGATATGAATGTTGATCTCCGCCTGCCATTAGCCATTCGATGAAAATATGAAGTATTTCTGTCACCTTCCTCCAACCATTTGGCTTTGGATCTTTGCTTCCAGCCAATTTCTTCTTGTTTCATCAATCTATCCAACTCGTCTTCTAAAGAACATAATTTTTCACGTTCAGCTACAAGAAGAGGGCGATGTTCTTCCAAAATATTTAAGTCAATAATGTCATTTTGAATAGAGGAGATGCGGGAACGGATGGAACCCCATATGTTTCTAGCCCATGGTTTAATAAGTTTTCTGAGGGTTTTCAATTTTAGGACTAGCCTTTGAGATGCAGAAGATACTTTAAAGTTTTGAGACCAAATTGAATGAATAAAGTCTTCAAACGAGGGTTCGAGAAGCCACAACCTTTCAAATCTGAAGGGACGATTAGTGCATACAGAGATGTCAGAGTTTAGTAGAATAGGGCAATGGTCTGATATAACTGAAGCCAAACCGTACACAACAGTCAAAGGGAAAAGCTCATCCCAAGCACCATTATAAAGAAATCGGTCAAGTTTAGCCAATGCTGGTGTTGATCTATGGTTTGACCAGGTGAAGGAACGGTTACTAATCGGTGGATCGATCAAGGAGCAGTCAAAAATGAAAGAATTGAAGTCATCAGAGTCTTGGGATAGATTACCTGAATTTCTATCATAAACAAATCTGGTAGTGTTAAAATGTCCACCAATCACCAAGGACCCGAGAATTGGGTTGCAAGAGAGCAACAATCCGACCAAAGAAGGGATCTATTAGATGCATCTTGAGGGCCGTAAATATTAGAGAAGAAGTAAATTTGGTTTGAGGGGATATGACGCAGTGCAACGTGAAGAGCTGATTTATTTTGAGTAGACCAATTTAAGGACCAAATTGATTCATTCCATGCTGTAATTAAGCCACCACGTGTGTCAATTGACTTAACGAAAGTCCAACCGGAAAGGAAGGAACCCCCCACTAATCTAAAGAAGTTTGGAGAAGGGTCATCAAGCTTAGTTTCTTGGAGGAAAAGAATATCGATTTTTAAAGGGAGCAAAACCAGACTTATTGCATGGCATTTTGAGGGGTTGCCCAAGCCCCTAACATTCCATGAAACGATTTTCATTTGGCACCATTGATACGCTCAAGTTCCAAATCATGCATGGAAATATAGTGTGATTCACGTAAATTAACACCCATGCAACGTGACATTTTCCTACATAGACTTTTATTTGCAGAAGAAAAAACAACAGGAGTAAAAAAACTACCCGAGCCTTCAGGATGGTCCTCTTTGTTATTGATCCTTGCACTGCGTCTGACAATGACCGGTGAAAGAAACTGGGTCCAGTTCTCTTCGTCAGCATTATGGGTAGAGTCAGCAGGGAGGATTTGTTGGAGGGGGAGAAAATGTTGAGGTGGCGACTGATTGTCAAGGGGGATCGCGATGGGAGGGGCAGTTGATGTGGGGTCATCAATTTGGAGCGGGGTAATTGGGAGGGGGATAGAGAACGGGAAGGACATAGGGATGTTTTGGAAGAGCAAGTCGGAGCTGAAAAGGTGGTTCATGTTCTGGTGAGGTGTTTGGGCTATTACAGGGTCCACATAGGGTATGGCCATTGCATTTATGTCATTTGGTGCAGTATCCATGGAATCATCGAAGTTGTCATGCATGCAAGGAATCGTAAACTCGTCAATATTACCAATAAGTAAAGATTCAGGCTTAACACCAGGGTGTTCGTGGATGCAGCGTTGGACTTTTATGAGGTGTTTCTTCATATTGATGTTAACCACAAGAAAGGTGTTTAGGTCAATCCCCTCAAAAAATTGAATTTTGATAAATAAGTTTCTGTGGTCGAAGTGAGACCATTCACAGTCATCTAAAGCTACAACATTTCCCAAAGGACTAAGAATATTTTTGACTGCAGCCGAATTGAACCTTAAAAATTCTGGAAAACCTACCACCTTTGCCCATGATTCGCACTCTAACACCGCTTCCGGTTCCCATTCAGCCTCAGACCAAGGCTCAAAGTATATAGCTCCTCTCGGCTTCGCAAAGAACTTCCAGAACAAGACTTGGTCTTTGATCCATGCGTTTGGGCAAGAGACGATGAAAGAGTTTTTTCTATAAATCCACATAGGCCATTCGCGATAATTAAAAGCATTAGATAGGATGAAGTGAAGCGATGTAATACTCCAACCGCCAGAAATCACAGTGCCAACAATGTAGTTTGATGAGTCTGCCATTACAAAATGATTCATATTTTCAGAGTTTAAAGTGGGAGAGATGGGAGAGGAGGGAATAGGAGTTGGAGAGGGCGTGGATTGCTGACAGCTGGAACGATGTGGACTCTTCTGGTTTCGATCAGATTGAGTTGATGCACGAGGGACCCACGCTGCAGAAGGTGCATCATTCCAATGGACACCTTTACGCACATGTTTTGAGATGCCTCTTTGCATTCTTTTTTTAGGGCAACGTGTACATAAGTGGCCGTAGCCTGAGCAAAAAAAACAAATTTTTGAATTCCTGCAGGCACTTGCCACGTGTCCTCTATCTGCACATTGAATACAGCGACGATCGCTCTTCAGGAAATTGACCATATTCTGAATTGAAGAGAAAGCAGGTAATTTTGATGATTTTCTCACAGACGTGCGATCAGATGAAACCAACGGAGGCGATGAAGCTACCTCCGCATAGGATTTTTTTGGCTTATCGTCTGGAATATTTTTCAGAGCATCAAAGCGGTTATTACAGGTAATCTCTTCAGGAGGTGGATGACTTAAACTTTGACGAAAGAAACTTTTTGAGGCAGGAGAAGAAAACGATTGACCAACTTGAGATGGTGGGGCGAGGGGACGGTGGGAGGAGAAAAAGGTGGGTTTATGAAAAGCTGAGCGAGAATGGTGGTGAAAAGGGGGGCGAGAGCGGAAGGAAGAAGGAGGATGATGGAGAGAAGATGAACGGGGACGAGGGCGCGGAGCAGGACGAGAGCGGGTGAAAGAAGGAGGATGACGGATCGAAGGAGGAGAAGAACGATGAGGCGGAGGAGGAGAAGGAAGGATAGGAGGACGGGGGCGGAACGCGGCACGATATTTGGCTGGAAAGGGGAAAGAGAAGCGGAGGGAGTCCGCCATTACTAATCAAGATAAGAGTATATGAATTAACCCGTATTTTTAATAACATGTTATAATGTAAATCAAGGCAGAATTAAATTCTTAAATCTGAATCAAGGGAAACTGGCTATGCCATTGCGTTCGTCCCGGAAAAATACGCGAAATAGAGTCCGAGTTTTCGAAAAACGGAGTCCGTATGACCAAGTTATGGCCAAATGAATTTTTCAGAAAATTCCAAGCCCGAAAACAGTTCAAATTCGAATTCAGGTTTGAATTTCAGCCAAAACAGGATAGGCGGGAATTCTCCCGCCCCAGCTAGGGTCGACACCAGTGTCGACCCCCCTCCAATGGGTCGACACACATGTCGACCCATGGGTCGACACCCATGTCGACCCATGGGTCGACACCCATGTCGACCCAGGGGTCGACCTCCTCGGTCGGACCAGTTTTTCTGGTGCACCATTTTGACAGGTTAGGTCTTGCTCTGGAAGTTTCTGACGGGAGTTGATGGCTCAGATTCGATTTAGGGTTAATCCTATGTCTAAATTAACCTAATCACCTATAAAAAGACCCCTAGACCTAGCCTAAACCCTCATTAATCATTCCTACAACTAAATGCTATCCAAATATTCACCAATCATGGCCTCCATCTTCTTCATGAAAGCATGAGTGTCTCAAATCAATCTATGTCATAAAAGAGCCATCTTTCTTAAGTAAAAGAGCCATCTTTCTTTGTCATTGGAGTTATTACTTCTTGTTTCAAGGCGTTTAAGTGGAGCTTATTATTTTCTTTGCGGATTTTGCTTGTGGCTTCGTCTCAATCTTTATATATATTGATCTAGATCGCATAACCGCTCATTTGAAGCCCTATACTACTCTTAGATTCTAACTATGAAGTTAAATGTGATATGTTACAAGTTGAGTTTGGGCCTAAGTATGATATGTGCTTTGATCTTATCATGTTATGCATAAATATATTCTATGCATGTTTGTAAAGCTATCACCTTTGCCTTATGCATAGAAAGCTATGACCTTTGATTTGAAATGTTGCATTATGCAACATGAGAACTCTCATAACCTTTATGATAACTTTCATATAATTTTATATGCGAACTTCTAGCCACCATCATATGCCATTTATGATCATGTTTCTCCTATTTGCTTAAGTTGATATTATGCATGTTTTGAGGCCCATGATGTAATATGCAAGCTTATGAACATATTTATGCCTCATATGCCACCATGTTTAACTTGTGGCCAACCTTATTACCTTATGCCCTTTTGTCATGCTTTTGCCAAGTTCCCTCTTTTGATCTATGTTATGTTATGCGAAACGTACATGCGATGGGAATGCGTTGGGTTGGGTAATATTAATGACATGGAACATGATTTTAAAATATGACATGAACATTGACTTGTGATTATGTTTGTAAACATAATGATGGACATGACACTTAGAAAATATGAGTGTGGCCAACTCGAGGTTGGGTTGAGTTTGTAGCATAAATCTACCCAGAACCGATCGGCTTAACTAGTGGCTACAAGCAATAGGACCCAATGTGAGTAGTTGGTCATGTCGCACTTGAAACCCGAGGTTAGATCAAGTTGTGGTGTAAAGCTACCCGGACCCGCCCGGCTTAACTAGTAACCACAACAAGGTCTAATGTGAGAGGTTGGGTGCATTAAATTAATTAATGCCACATGGTAGGGTTAAGTCATGGACCATTTGAACACTTAACCAATTAAACATGATGGGTTGACGCGGTTAAGTCATGTAGGTACACTTAACCAACTTGATACTTGATTGGGTAGGGTTAACCACATTTAACCCGCTAGAAACCCTAGTTACGTGGTCCTTTTCACCAGTAACCATCTTGATTGTATCATGATTCCCTAGGGACTAGGCTAGGGTGGGGCATGATTACTGGGTTGACATGTAAGCAACCAAAACGACGGCTGAGTAGGTGCGCCGGTGTAGGTTCAGGCGGACCATGGTCGTGCACATGGTCCGGAGTTGAAAAAGCAGACACGGGCACCCGTAGGTTTAGACTATGCGTGCTTGATTTGTGTCTGTGGTTGGCACACTAGGGCTTGATACACCCTAGGGTGGACCTAGCATAGTTTGACTACACTTCGTGATTGGGCCGTATGACACCGACACTTGACGAGTTAGGCCTATAGGGAGCCGATCGACTAGACCGTGTTGTTGGACCATGATCTAGGTCATCTCGGGATATGGGGCCAAGATTGGGCCAAGGGATCATTTCTTGTTTATACTTGACATGGATTGGAATACTAGTACACACCTGGTGCAACTTAACCTTGTATATGCGATGCCACACTTGATCTATCTTGTTAACTTTTCACCATGCCAGTTATCACCCTATGTCTCATCTCTGTTTTACATGTTCAGTTAACTTTATTAGTTTTTATACTAATAGTAGATAGGACTTACCAATCTTTTTAACTGACCCGTTTTCTTTCGCCTCTTTTCTTCCGTTTCCCCCCTAGGTTTGCAGGGTGGGAACACTGTTACCTAGCTGGATCTTTAGCTGCTTTTCTGGATAGCTCACGTATGGTTTGAGCATGCTATGGCCTTATGCTACTTTGGGGATAGTTACTTTATGTTTCTTTTTCAGTTTTCAGTTTATGTTCTAGACTTTGTTTTATGGGAAAATAATGACCAAGTACTTTGATGTAACTTGACTATGGTTTTGAAATGCTAAGTTTTATCCGCTGCTTTACTACTCTGTTTTACTTATATGTTCTGTCTTGTGATATCTGCATGCATGTTTACCTTGTTTAACGCCCCTCCAAAGCTAGTGTCCTTGCAAGAGTGGCATTGGCGGAGGTGGGGTGTTACAAGCACCACTTGCCTAACCACATAAATAAATATAACTCTATAATCAAAAACAAAAACGCCCCCTTATTTTCTTTACACAATACCCAACACTCTATTAATTCCTCAAAAAACAGAACTGCAATGGACGTAACAAAAATTCTTGTGCCCCCTTTTTGTTTTTTCGAAACAAATCATGAGTCTTCAAATCTAAAAACAATCGAATCCCCAACTATTCACACTTCCCTATTTATTCGAATTCGCCTTTGATTTTGGGTGTGGCTTGGATGTTCGAAGAGGCTAATCAGTCTTTCGAGATGAGTATTTTGGTTGCTAGGGTTCAGTTTTTGGGATTTGGCTTTCGAATTGGTTTTTCGTGATGCGAATTGGGTTTCTAAAGTGTGGATTCACGTATGATGTCCAATTTGTGGTGTTTGCGTGATGAGGGGGTTCCATATTGAATATTGTGCTTGAGTTTTTGTGCAAATTTGCAGTTTGGTGGAGAATTGTTGGCAAGGAACTTGGTGCTTGTTGAAGATGAAGGATGGTTGGTTGTTGTGGTTTCAGGAAGTCGGTATGTTGAAATTTCGGGACGTTGGGATATTGGTGTGACCTTGCTGAACGAAGTGGTGTGACTGTAGGGATTGGCAGTCGTGCAAGGTGGAAGTTAGTGATGAATTGGTGCATGGGTGGTTGGATTGGTAATGAGATCATGGTCTGGTGATGGTTGGAATTTGGTTCGATGGTCTGATGCAGATTTGCGGAAGAAGGATGTATGGTTTGTGATTGATTATGGGTGTGGGGTGTTTAATTGTAGTGGCTAAACTTAGCTGTGGGAATTTGGTTTGAGGGTTGCTGAATGGTATGACAAAATTGTGCGGTCTGAAGTTCGAGGTAATGCAGTGATGTGGTGGAAGGCAACGTTGACGGTGGATTGCAACGTTGTTGTAGTTGTGTAGTGGTGTGGAGGACTTATGAAGATGTTCGAAGGGGAGGTTCTGGTGAAGCAATCCACAGCAAGAGGAAGGAAATTGAGCGAAAAATGTCAAAGGTTTTTTTTAATTATAGAAAGGGAAAAAATTGTAAAAGGAAAAGAAATTGAGAATTTTGGAAACAAAAAAGATGGTTGAGAGGAAATAAATAAATAAAACCAATGAGTTTTTTTTCTTGCCTCTGAGATTATGGTATCAATCAATAATACCATATCAATTAAACAAAAAATTTCTTCTATATATGTAAGAAAACAAAAGAAATAAATAATTAAAAACTAACATGAATCAGAAATTAATTAAATAATAAAATTCAAATATTGCCTCTTCGACAACGGTGCCAAAAACTTTTGACACTTTCCTATGGTATAAAAAAGCGCAAATTTTGAAATAAATTACTGTAAGCGCACAAGTGTGTAGTATGCAGGTCGAACACAGGGAGGAAAAAATAAATTTTTATTATTTATATATTTCATAGGCGAGTTAGACGAACTTTGGAGGATTTAATTGAAAACAATAAAAATTGAAATTACAATTTGATTCAGAACTAATCTAATTGAACTGATGATCAAATCACAATTATCAATTGAAACAAATTAAAAGTGCAATTGAATTCACTACAGATGCGAATCTAATCAGATCTATAATAAATTCAATGATATAAAAATAAACGGAATACTGAAATAAAATTACAAAAAGGAAATAAACAAACAGAAATAAAAATTATTACTACCGTAGAATCTAATTAAACAATCAATCGCGAATAAGAAAAATAAATTGCAAAGACAACTTGTGCTCTACCAAATCTAATTGTATAGACGACACAAGTTAATTGAAAAATAAAATCATAGAAAAAATTAAAAGAAGAAGCTTTATTAATGGAGAAATTACAGAAAAAAATGAATAAAGGATTACAATGGGTATTTATAGGGAATGTAGTCCCCTTTCTGTGGGAATAATTGGGCCAAGAATGAATCAATCAAAATAATCTATTTACAAATAAAAAAGATATGGAGATGGACTTGAGATATTTCATGCAGATTTTTCCCTTCTGATTAGTGACATGTGGCAGATTGATTGACTTTTCTTTTGGTAATAATTCAATCGAATATTCTTCTACATGGCAGTTGAAAATGAATGATTTGATTTGATTTCCATGAAAAGAATATGCCCAACTCTTCAAATATTTATTAGTACATATATTATATACATACATAAGAATATATATATATAATACCACTAGTCCATGTATTCTTCATAGCAAGAGAGACAGTGTGTATATACATGTTCCTTTCTTCAGCAAAAAATAGGGGTTGACAGGGATGGAACTCAGGTCATTCTGTCCAAATTTCCATGCCTTTACCAGTGTGCTACAGCTTCCTTTGTGATTAAAATGGTGTTGATATGGGAAAGTACACTACTACAAAAGTGGGCATATTCGACACTAATTTGTGTGCGTTGCATGAAAAGTGTGGCGAAAGCTATGCTTTCTTTGATCTTCTGCCACAACATTCATATGCTGTTGCATTAGATGTGAATACAATGTTGCGGTTGGAATTCTTATGTTGTGATGTGCAACACCAGGTCAAAGTGTTTCTTTACATAAATACATGCCAGATCAGCGATCCGCGTTATCAATTTAAATAAATAAATAACTATGGATGTTGATTAATCGAATGGTTTAAAGGTATCCCTGCTTTAGTTTAGTGAAAATTTGGCATGATCTTTCCCCCATTTGCAAAATACTTCCTTCTGTACGTTTCTCTCTCCACGAAATCCATCCACGAACACCTCTGATTGCTACTCTACCTCCATTACAAACTATAAACCTATGATTGCTCCTATTTTACAAACATTACACCTCTGATTTGGATCATTTATGACAATTACAAGTAGTTAGGGCTTCATCATTTTGGTTTTATTTAGATTATTTCATCTCTAACTTATTTTGGTCTACATTCAAAGTCTCTAGGTGATTTAGGTATACCAATTGCCTTAAATTAGGGTTTTTTATACTTGAAGTGTTGTATTTATATGTTTGCATGTGTTAAAATTATGCAAGTTCTATATTTTTATGTTTTCCAAACCATTGATGTATTGGTAAATAATGCTTATTTCGAAAGGTGGAGACAAAATTTAGAGGAAAAAAGAAATCCAATTTAAAATGTTTAAATGCCTATTTCTTTTTGTAGTTAAATAATGCCTATTTCTCTTCCTGCATCGTATGACTACAATGATACCCTGGGAATGGGTGATCTACGACTGTCAAACCCATCATCACCAGAAACTCCATTTGATTTTATATAGAGATGCAATAAAGGCACTACGATGATTTGTGTGAGTATGAACTAAAGCAAGAAGAACTCTAAAGATAATGGCGAGAAGAAGAATGACGTGAAGAAAGGGAGATGCGACGACATAGTCGTGCTGCCTTGCGTCGTTAGCATCAAAACAACCAAGTGGTGAACGAACAGTAAGCTGACTTACCAATCATAATGTGTGATTGTGGGGATGCTACTGTAGAAGATGTTATTTCGATTGGATTCAACATTGGTCATCGTTATTTTAGATGTCGTGTTTATCCCACAGGGCGTACCTTCTAGTAGTGGATTGACTATCAGTTTCCAAGTTGAGCCGATGAGTATGCAAATGAATCACAACGTCAACTTACAACGGTGCAAAATCGGGTTATTGGTTTTCGAACTGACGTTAGTAGACTTAACGACTAGCTTCAAGGGCTAAACAGTAGAAGACATAATTATATTATTGCATCGTTCTTTGTATTAGGTACAACTATATCGTCTTTGTATAACCTGTATAGTCTTTGTATCTGCACTGTTTTGTTTTGGTCCAGTCATGTAATGTTATGAATTTGTGTTCAGTATCCTTAGTTGCTTGTTTTATGTATTCTCATGATAACTCAATTCCAAAAGTTAGTGATAATTAATATCAAAACAATCATCTTTGTATCATCACTCTGATTATGTATATTTGTAAATTATTAACTTGTTTTGTTTTTATTTCTAATTTAATCAAACCTTACAAGGTAGCCCTTGTTTGTGTCTTGAAAATGTTAGTGGTATCAAATTTAGTCTTACTAGGTCGTGGTTAGATTGTGGCAATGGATAGTGAGTATTACATATGGATAGGACTTCTGAGATCAAGTGAAGAATATGTAAGAGGGGTAATAGCTTTTCTAAGAAATGCATTTCCCATTTATAAAGTAGGTGATGAGATGAAGTGCCCCTGCAAAAAATGTACAGAATGTAATTGGTATTGTGAAAATGTCATATACGATCATCTTATTTTTAATGTCCCTTCTCTATTACATACCTGGTGGATTTGTGAAGTTTCACAAACAAAATTAATAGGTGTCGATGACCATATGGATTGTGCAACAGAGATGGATTTGAGGATAATTTAGATGTGATGTTCAAATGTGAGGGTTACAAATTTGATCAAAATCCCAGGGACATTGAAGTAGAACCAAATCTAGAGGACAAGAAATTTTATCGGCATGTTAAAGGAGGAAAAAAAACCATTATATCTTGGCTGCACTAAATTTTCTCGACTAAGTTTCCTGATCATGATTTATCATTTAAAGTGTGCTTATGGAATTAATGAGTCTGCGTTTGGGGAATTACTAAAGCTTATAAAAAAAGCCTTTCCTGATGCCCAGCTGCCTTTGTCTTCCTACACTGCAAAGAATGTCCTTAAGGATTTAGGTCTTGATTACCACAAAATACATGCCTTCCCAAACCATTGCATATTATATTGGGCAGAGAGTAAAGATAAAGAAGCTTGTGACGTTTGTGGTTTTTCGAGGTGGGTTGTAAAAGAAAAAGAAGACATCGTTGATAATAATGATCCACCAAAGTCGATTCCCAAAGTGTCGGCAAATGTTATGAGGTACTTTCCTCTAAGACCAAGGTTACAAAGGATGCTTATGTGCAAAGAATTTTCAAACTTATGAGATGGCACCAAGTGGAATGAAAAGAAGATGGAAAACTAAGATATCCGGCTAATGGTGTGGCATGGATGATGATGAATGCTCGTTATCCTGATTTTTCGTAAGAAAATCATAATGTTAGATTGGGTCTAGCATCTGATGGATTTAATCCATATCGTTCAATGAATTCAAGTTATAGTACATGGCCAATTGTGTTCGTAAACTACAATCTTTCGCCTTGGTTATGTATGAAACAAAAGAATTTGATTCTTTCAACATTAATATCTAGTCTAGATTCACCAAAGAACAATATTGACGTATATATGCAGCCTTTAATTGCGGAATTGAAAGCATTATGGAATGTTGGCGTCGAAATTGATGGGAATTTAAATTTACGTGCAAGCGTCTTATGGACCATAAGTGATTTTCCAGGATATGCCATGTTGTCAGGTAAGAGCATGAAGGGGAAACTAGCGTGTCCACTATGCCATTATGAAACTTCTTCAAATTATCTGAAGCATAGCAAAAAAATGTGTTATATGCACCATAGAAAGTTCTTGATCCGACACATAAGTGGAGGTTGAATAAGAGGAGATTTAATGGCGAAACTGAAATGGGGAGCATTCCAAAAATATTATCACGAACAAATATTGAAGTGTTATTGCGGGGGTTCAAAATTTATTTGGGGATAAGACCAAGAAACCGGGTAAAAGTGATGGCCCTTTTAAAAAAGGTCTATATTGTTTGACTTACCATATTGGTGTCATAATCCCCTTTGACATAACCTGGATGCCATGCACATACAGAAGAACATATGTTACAAAATATTAGGTACTTTACTTAATATAGGTCGCATGTCGAAAGATCACCTAAACGCTCGTTTGGATTTACATGAATTGGGCACAAGGAAGGCCTTTCATCCTGTTGAATATGGTGATGGAAAGCATGTCGAAAATAGAGCTACAATATTTGATATGACAATAAGGAGGAAAAAAAATCTTTTTCCCTATACTGAAGAATGCAAAACTGCCCTACGGTTGTGCCTCGAATGTTAGTTAGTACGTGCGCATAAAAGATAGAATGGTTATGGGATATAAGAGCCATGATGCTCATTTCATACTCCACTATTTGTAACAATTTGCTATGAAGAAAGCGTCAAAACCCGAGGTTGCGTTATCAATGATCAAATTTAGTGCATTCCTTAGAGGACTATGGAGCAAGGTTATCGAAGTGGATGATATCAAGAGGCTGCAAAAAGAAATTGTCGAGATACTTTGTCATTTTGAAATGATTTTTTCATAGGCTTTTTTCGATGTAATGGTACACTTGCATGTACATTTATGTAGAGAAATCGAACATGGTGGGCCTGAACATCTTAGATGCATGTATCCAATTGAGCGATATCTAGGAAAGTTGAAATCTTATGTGCGAAATAGAAACAGACTGGAAGGTTCAGTTGTAGAAAGTTACTTAGCAGAAGATGTGTGACCTTCTGTTCAAGATTTTTAAGCGCTGATGGAGGAACAGAAAACATGTCGATTGATTTTGGAAGATGTCCAGCAGATTTGGAATATCATATTGTAATAAAGAAGAATAAATATGGAAAGATGTTCAATTTGGAAGATGCAGATTCGAAGGCAACGCGTCACTATATTCCATTTAGTTCCGGTAATAAAGAAATTGATACTTTGTTCGAGTAAGTTTTTAAGTTCCTATATCATTTTCCTTAACTATAAATTAATATTTTCGTAGTTTTTTGACATTAATTATTATTTAGTGTTCATCGAGCTTTTGTGGATGGTCTTGCAAATGAAAGAAAATACAAGAGCGAACGAGAACATTTCAAAGAGTTTTGGAATTGGCTTAAAGAAGAGGTTCTGAAAAAGGACAATATTTTAACAGATTTAGAGGTGTTTGCATTAGGTCCTAATCGAGTAGCTAGGAAGTTTACCAATTATATAGTAAATGGATATAGATTCCACACAAAATTTAGATATTCTCGATGTACCACACAAAACAGTGGTGCATTTTTGACTGCCAAAACCACCATCTTTGCAAGTTCGAAAGACCAAAACCCAATAGTGGGTGATGTCAATTACTACGGATCAATTGAAGAAATTTTTGAGCTTGATTATTAGGAAGCTTTCATACTGGTCTTTTTTAAGTGTTGCTGGTGCTAAGAGGAAAAAGATTCATATGGTCTTATTCAAGTAAATTTTACCAAGTGCCATACAACTGATCCTTATGTCCTGTCTTCGCAAGTGCAGCAAGTATTTTATGTGGAAGATGCAGTTGAAAAGAACAATCATTACATTATTAAAAAATTGCCGAGAGATTGGTGTGATACTGAAAATCAGAATGCAATGGAAGAAGACATGAGCAATACGCATTCACATGATATGGCATAGGTGGTGAACTAGAACCAGAAGTTGTTGATGGGGGTTGGATTAGGGATGATGTCGCCGTAATACAACTAGAAACAGAACTAGAAGCAGAAGTTCCTGATCCCGTTCCATCTCGTTAGGACAAAAATCTTTCTTGCTGCTCTAATTTGATCTATTCTATTGTCTAATTTATGATGTATATGGAACTTTTTGTTTTAGCTACAAATTATTATCTTTGATGAATGTATTTGGCACTCTTTTCTCATAATGCAATCTACATTGTTCATATGTTTTATGATTTAATGTCTTTCTTTACTGTCATCTAAATTGGTTACAGACCAAAATGTTATGATTGTTGTTTTTTGTCCACTTTAACATGCATGTACCTTGTTCTAATGTGTTCATTTTGTACAGGATGGATGAAATTATAAATATCCGGCTGCACCATGGCGAACAGTTTCGAAGGGCATGTTACGTCATTGGAGAATCCTTCGTAGTAACAAAATATTGTATAGACTGCTTTTCTTACAGTGTGCTTATGGACTTTGTTAAAGATTGTCTCCATTACGCTGAAATAGGAGGAGTCCATATCAGCAAAGGAACGGGGGGTGGCTGGCAGCTACATTGAATGACATGGACGTAAATGAATGCGTACAAGGCTGCAATAAGCAAGAAGAAGTGGTTTTTTACATCGACAACACCGTTGACAAAGACAGTGAGCCGTTGATTCAACTGCAGCCACATGTAATCATACAGCCAAAGAAAAACATAATTCAAGCTATATATGTATATTTAATATAGATCCATTCTTATATATATATATATATATCTGTTTGTGTGTGTAAAGAACTATGAAGGAGGCCATTGTTATTATTTTTATTGTTACAGGTTCTGCTAAGAAGCTGGTTGCAAAGCGCAAGTATATTACTACACATAGACTTCAGCAGCAACACAAAATGATGAAAAACAACCCAACATAAGTGGGTCATAAGAAATTATCGCTGGAGCCTGATATGAATAATGATGAAGAATATGTTACTGTGACGGACAAAGGAACTAGAAGCAAAATAAATGTAGAATATGATACAGATAATGATGATGATACCCGAGAGAATGAAGCTGATGTTCAGGTATTTTTCTATTTTCATTTCAATTTTATTAATTCAGATGAAATCTTGTATTTCAGACTACTTTTTATTAAAATTCTACACGTAAAAGCAAGAATTGGATTTTAGTGTTTTCTATTACTGTGTCGATGTCCTATTCCAACCATGAAGGCTGTAGCTAATTCAAGTAAATATTTGTTCTTTGTGCATGCATTCTGTCAAAATAGCAAGAATTATTTATACGTCGACTCTATTTGGTTAGCTAGCTTAAATTTATCATTGATGGTGAGTAAAAATGCTAATCTACTTCTAGTTCTCACAACCATTAGTTTTGACGAAGTACGAACAAGAGCGAATCGCGCGAATGCAAATAAATAATGTAGTTAGTAGATCACTTGGGGTGCCTTCATTGGTTAGTTGTATGCAAGTGGTTTTCGCAAAAAATATGAAAGATAAAGGTAGAAATGTTGTTGGACGGGATGAATACATCCTAGAAAATGCTGGTGGAGATGTCACTGATGATTCATCAGATTCAGAGGTATAAAAAAGTTATTTGTTTATTACTTATTGTCTTTGCCTTTATGAACGTAAAAAATCTTGAACTTCGACTTAATTGTAGAGAATCAAAATTGTTAAGTCAAAGGATCCTTTACCTGGACCGAGAACTATCGCAAACCAATGCAGCCATTGAAATTGAGAAGGAAGCGATGACCCGCACCCCCTCCAAAGAAAGCTGGCTCCAACTAAAGAAATTGACCAAACCTACACCAACTTTTTTTAGGAGTTTTAAAACCTACAATGCCTCGTCCATCCATTTTAAAACCTACATGTAGCAAAATGTTCAAATAATCAACCAATTCATGTGAAGTTGCTGGCTCAGTTGCTACTTATTTAGTGATGCAGAAACGTCAAAAGCAGAATGTTGAAGCGCCTCCAACAAGGGAAAATCTTACTGATCGATTAGAACAACAATGGATTGCACAGGAAGATAAAGCAGGTACAGGTAAAATGTTTCTGCATATGTGCACTACACTGCACTGTAGAGTTTGTCTATTTTAAGTTTTGCATGCATAATATGTTTCTGTAATGCCATACGTTAATTTTATATTATTTTTTTGAACCTGGTAAATAAAGTATAAGGTCCAAAAAACCTAAAGCGAAGTCAAAAATGACCGAGGTGCATGCTAGAACCCCTAATGATAAAGTAGTCAACGAGTTAAATGAGTATGGTTAGCCAATATGTGATAATAATACGGAGTTAAGCAATTCTCTTGGGATACTAGTAAATGATAATGTGTCTCTTACTTACATCAATTGCCATGTTGTTCCTGATCAATTAAAGCGAAAAATGTTGGAATATGCTCTGATACAATCTATCACCCTAAACCATATATAGTTCAACTGACTTTCTAAATGTTTGGTTTTAATTAATTAGTTTGTTTCCTGAATTTTGTGTTTGATATATTGTAGGCTAGGTATGTCATTCCGGAAGTGTAACACCCCGTGAATTCTATAACGTTAAGCTTCACAAATTAAAGTATAATTAATTCCAAATGAAAGAATTAAGGGAAATGGGTTACGCCATTGCGTTCGTCTCAGAATTCTACTTGAGAGATAGAGTCCGAGTTTGCGCGAGTCGGACTCCGTATGAAGGAGTTATGGCCTTCGGAAGTTTCAGAATAAAATTTAAATTCAAACAGCTCAGCTTAAAATTCAAAAATCGAATTTCAAATTCAAACTGGGCTAGGCGGGAAAATTCCCGCCCAGAAGACCAGGTCGACCATAGGGTCGACCTGGCCTCCCCAGGTCGACCACAATGTCGACCTGGCCCCCCCAGGTCGATCATAGTGTCGACCTGGGTGTCGACCTGCCTGGTCGACCTGGCTGGCCAGCTCTGGGTCTGGCTCGAATTTCTATGGCCCTGTGTGTCACTAGGGCTGACGTGTCACCTCTTGATTGGCTCTTTGAACTTTGTACGGCCTAGATTCTTCCTGTCTTCATCTGACGGCTCAAAACGATTTAAAAATCTATAAATACACCCTTAGTCTCAACTGAAAATTCACACAAAAAATAAGAAAGGAGTCGTCATGCTGCCAGGGAGGGATTGAACATAGCCGTCAAGAGAGAAAAGCCTAGAGACGAATCAAATTAAGAAGAAGATAGAAACTAAATCTAATTTATCAACGCAACGTTAGTCTACCCAAAGGAGCGCATCTCAATTTCAGAATTCAGAATCCAGAATTCAAGAATCTGCATTCGTTGTAAGTATAGTGACCTTTCAGAATATGAATAAAAATTGTGATGTGATTCGATGTTAATAAAAATAGAATTGTGTTATTGTATTGTATAAATTCTATGTATCGTGATGGTTCTATCATGACTTTTGTATTGATGTTTATGGCATAAATTGATTGATGCAAGCCTATTGCACAATTGTATATGAAAACAATGGCACTTGTAAGTTTGTGGCAAAAACTGGAAACTGATCCCTTTTTGTTTATGCCTATGACATGGACCTTATACATTCACTAAGTCTAAATTAAGGCTTATGTAAACATGATTTAGACTTGAAACCTTTTATGCCTACATGACCCAAAACCTATAATATCACTTCCTTATTTATTTGCAAGTATAATTGGAGCTATGTTAAGTACCATTTGTGTTTCATAAACTATGCAAGTTCATGTTTATTTGCCAGTGTAATTGGATCTATGATAAGTATCATTTGGGTTTCAAAAACTATGCAAGTTCATGTTGAAATAGGCTATGTGATTAAATGTTATAATTGGATCTTTTGGTGAATATACATCATGCTAGTTTTGTGTTTGACATTATGCCAAGTTAAACATGTTTAAACACAAGTTTGTATAAACCTAAATTATGCCATTTCATAGGTCACCAACTTAGTTATACTTCGATTTGAATGCAAATTCACATGTCCCATCATTTATGTTAGTATCGCTAAATTGCAAGTTCATGCGCCACACACCCTTATATGTTGTGAAATATTACATGTTATTGATTTCCCCCTTTTTCTCACGTTTATAAAGTTGGGCCGAATTGTGTCGAGCCCAACATTTGTTATAACGTTGCGAACATATAAACGGGGGTAATAACGTTGGGTGTAAAACATGAAAAATATATGTTGGCATGGTTGGCACATGCCAACGACAATGGCATTTAAGCGGTATGAATTGTTATACCCAAAAATAAAAGATATGACATTTACATATATATATATAATTGAGAAATAATAAAATATGTAAATTTAGAAAACACGATATGCTTAACCCGAGGTTGGATTGAGTTGTGATGTAAACCTGCCCGGACCCGCCCGGCTGTCCAGTAGTCACAACAATACCTATCCAATGTGGGTGGTTAAGCATTGAGCCCAATAATGACCCGAGGTTAGACTAAGCTACGGTGTAAACCTACCAGGAACCGACCGGCATATTCAGTAACCGTAGCAATACCTGTCTAATGTGAGTGGTCAGGTGCTCTTAAGAGGCTAAGGACAGATGGTAGGGTTAAGTCAACTATAACACTTAACCAAATTCAACATGTTAACAAGAATTGATGGGTGGGGTTAGGTAAATACAGACACTTAACCACTTAACATGTTTGACTAGAAAATCCTGGTAACGAGGGACTCGTTTCAGCAGTAACCCAAGTTAGGTATCAACGGTACCCTGAAACTAGGTAGGGTGGGGCACGATTGCTGGGCTGATTGTAAGTGATCAAACGACGGCGGTGGGTGCACAGTGTAGGTCTAACGGGGTCCGGGCGTGCACACACTCCGTAGCAGACAACCAGGGAATTGGGGACACCAATAGTATAACCTGTGGCTTCTAGAATTTGTGTCGGGGCCGCCACCATGGGTCTTGATACACCCCATGGTGGGACCAGCATAGGTATCTACAATTCTTGGGGGTCGTATGACACATGTTAACGCGAGTAGGAGCCGATCTTTAAATAGAAATGGGGATCACTTCACCCTCACCATGGGGTGCCAGTTGGAATAAACTCAAGTAGATGCAGAGATATAGTATGGGTGCGATAGTACATTCGACACTTCCTTAGCTTGTGAAACTTTCCTATTTTCAGTATATATATATATATATATATATATATATATATATATCATGCCCTTTTCTTATTCACATAATGAAGAGTTACTAGATTTACTCAGGGTTTATGTCTGGCTGTATTTTCTTTTCGTCTTCTTTTCTTTCGTTCCCCCCTCCCCCCAGGTCCACAGGGAGGAAACAGTTCAGCTCAGTCAGGCTCTTTACAAGCTCCAAGACCGTAGATGTATGATTTGAATCTCTTTTGCTCGGATTATGGCTTTGGATATCACTATGGGGATTTTTGTCACCTTATTTATGTTTTATTCTTCTTTAATCATCAAGACAGTTATGAGGTTGTAATGATGGAAGTATTTTTAGACAATTATGGAATGTTTTGTTTTGAACACGTATTGATGAAATAAAAGTCTGTTTGGTTTCCGCTGTTTGAAATATGTGTATTTGTATCTGTCTTGAGTTTATTTGTGGCTTTTACTTATAAACCTCCACCAAAATTAAGGCATTCCCTTTGTGAGTGACCTTAACGGAGGTGGGGTGTTTCACTTGGTATCAGAGCATTGGTTTACCAGATAAGATAAAAAGTTTTTGAAATTGTTTTCAAAAAGAAAGTCTAAAGAATCATTTTTCAAGAGAAAGTGTTATATTTATAAAAAAGACAAAATCCTCCAAAGCCATGTGCCCTATCTATCTCTCTATCCTTCGTTTTGAATTTTTCCTTTCTACTTTAGCATGTCTGGAGACCTTAACCTCCCGGAAGGAGTGTCGATTCCCGGCTGGTTTAGGAGGTACTTAGAAGCAAGGGCCAATGGCGCGGGCCCAACAGACCCCCCTCCTCCAGTGGCCACGGTTCCTCCTCCTCCACCTCCTCGTGGAAATGCCTTCGCAAAAACATGTAGAGACTTCAAGGCTATGGGTGGAAAAGACTTTTATAGGACAAAATCTTTTGTAGGAGCAAGAAACTGGTTAAAGGAGTATGGTTGCTTAAGGATGAAGCTTCCTATTGGTGGGAAGTCACTAATGCTCAGAGGGCGGTGGAAACATGGGAGACTTCAGGACAAGGTTTGAGATGAAATTCCTCTCCCAAGCTGAAAGAAGCCTGCAAATGGAGAAGTTTCTAACTCTGAAATAGGGAAGTATGACAATCAGGGAATATGTTAATCAGTTTAATCAACTGGCCAGATTTGGGTTAGACTTAGTAAACACCCAACATAAGAAGGCACTTCGCTTCGTCAAGGGTTTGAATGAGCCTCTACACAGCCTTGCCATGACCTATATATCCACGGGAGAGACTTATGAAAGCTTGGTGGACATGGCGTTGCTACATGAGGAAGACCACAGCAAGAAAGAAACTAAGGTGGAAGAGAAGAAAGAGGGTCTATAAGCAAAGAAAACAGACTTCAAGAAAGGAGGGAAGAACAATAAGCCCCGTGAGAAGAGAAGGTGCAATTTCTGTGGCATTGTGGGACATATATCAAAGGACTGCCGAAAAAGGAAGGCGAAGATGGGTGGTTGCTTCCATTGTGGAGAAACTGGGCACCAAGCTAAGGACTTCTCAAAGAAGAAAGGGCAGGGACAGAAAGCCGGATCCACTTCAGGGGGTCAGGTTCATGCACTAGTGGCACGTCAGCAGGAACGAGGTAGTAATATTTCTGTAGAAAGTGTAGTCTATCTTTATGATCATCCAGTTCGTACACTTTTTGACTCTGGCGCATCACACTCTTTTATTTCATCTGCCTTAGTAGAATCTCTCCATCTAGACACTAGTATGGTAGAAGATCCCTTAGTAGTTTCGAATCCAATTGGGGGCTCCACTTACTTGTCAATGGTTTGTTTGGGCTTGAAAATCTCTATTCTCAGCGTTGAGTTTAGTTGTAATGCATTTATCTTGGGCTTCTCGGGATATGGTTTGATCTTAGGCATGGACTGGTTATCCAGTAATAGTGCATTCTTGATTGTGAGAAAAGAGTAGTTAGACTCTTGACTCGGCTTGGTAACACTCTAGAAATTTCTTGTAATCCCTTGAATGCTGTTATGCTTAGTTATCTAGAGTCGCTTGATGCTTCCGATGAGAATTTGCAATCAGTTAGAGTAGTCCGGGAATATCCGGATGTCATTCAGGAGGTGAAAGGCTTACCTCTGAGGCGGGAAATAGACTTCTGCATATATCTTGTGGATAACGCAAAGCCTGTAGCTTTACCTATCAGACACATGGCTCCAAGGGAGAGAAAGGAGCTCAGTAAGCAGGTTAAAGAACTTCTTGAAAAAGGGTTCATTAGACGGAGCATTTCGGAATGGGGTGCTCCAATGGTGTTCGCAACTAAAGCGAATGGTTCGCTTCGCCTTTGCGTCGACCATAGGGAGTTAAACAAATTGACCAAGAAAAATAGGCACCCTCTTCCCTGAATCGACGATTTGTCTGATCAGCTTGTAAGTGCGACGGTCTTCTCCCAACTTGATCTGGCAACTGGGGTCCATCAGCTAAGAGTAGCTGAATATAGCATTGATAAAACGACGTTCAGAACCCTAGACGGTTTCTTCGAGTAGCTTGTCATGCCTTTCGGCCTGACAAACGCACCCGCTTATTTCGTAGACCTAATGAGCACAGTGTTCAGAGAATTCCTCAACAAATTTGTGGTTGTCTTCGTAGATGATATCTTAATCTTCTCAAAGAATGAGGAAGAGCATGCTCAGCATCTAAAAGAAATCATGGAAACTCTTCGAGCTCATCAACCAAAAGCCAAATTCTCCAAGTGTCACTTCTGGAGAAAAGAAGTAAGAATTTTGGGGTATATAGTGTCCAAAGATGGGTTGGTCGTGGACCCCGCGAAGGTGGTGGCAGTGCAAGATTGGAAGACACCAAGAAATGCAACCGAAGTTTGAAGCTTTCTTGGGCTAGCCGGTTTTTACCGAAAGTTTATTTGGGATTTCGCGAAAATCTCAGCCCCACTCACAAGGCTAACAAAGAAGAATCTGGCGTTCACTTGGGATTAGGACTGCGAGTTTGCTTTCAAACGATTAAAAAGGGCTCTCACAACAGCCCCAGTTCTGACTTTGCCAGATGGAAGCAGAATGTTCACAGTATACACAGATGCATGTGGAACGGGACTAGGCGTTGTTCTAATGCATGAAGGAAGGGTAGTAGCTTATGGTGGAAGACAATTGAAAGTTCATGAAAAGAACTACCCAACCCATGATCTTGAGTTAGCCGCCATCGTCTTTGCGCTTAAGTCATGGTGCCATTATCTCCTAGGTGAGAAGTCTGAATTATACACTGACCATAAATCATTGAAATATCTCTTCTCGCAGAAGGATCTTAACTTGAGGCAGCAAAGATGGATGGAGTTTCTTGCCTCGTATGACTTTGAAATTTCCTATACTCCCGAAAAAGGCAACGTAGTAGCAGATGCGTTGAGCCGAATGAAACTAACCTTAAGCCCGCTCTTTGTGGAAAGGCAAAGCCTGGAGTATACAGCCAGTTTTAACTTTAGGCCCTCCTCAGATTTTGTACCGAGTTTGTTAGCATATCTCGAAGTACGCCCTACTCTCTTGGACTCAATAGGGGCTGGACAACGTGAAGACCCTCAGCTTGTTGATGTGATTGATAAACTTATTAGGGGTGAGACTTCTAGTCACCTCAGTAGATACGCCATCGATGATAAGGGTTGGCTGAGGCAAGATGGAAGGTTATGCATCCCACAAGCAAGGGATTTGGCAAAGAAGGTTCTCGAGGAAGCGCATCATTCCAAGATGACTATACACCCTGGCGGTGATAAGATGTACAAGGATATAAAAAGGACTTTCTACTGGAACGGCATGAAGCAAGACGTGGCAGATTTTTTTTCTAAGTGCATGACCTGCCAACGGGTCAAGGCGGAACAGAAGAAGCCTGGAGGGCTACTTCATCCTTTAGAGGTCCCACAGTGGAAGTGGGATAGCATTTCAATGGACTTCATTGATGGACTACCTAGGTCGAGAAGAGGCAACACTAGCATTTGGGTAATAGTGGATAGGCTTACTAAAAGCGCCCACTTTATACCTATCAAGAGTAGAAGGACTGCCTCATCTCTAGCATCTCTTTATCTTAAGGAAATAGTTCGACTCCATGGGATACCCTCCAGCATTGTTAGTGACCGAGACCCTATCTTCACAAGTGAGTTTTGGCGGAGTCTGCAAGAAGCTGTAGGCACATAGTTATGTTTTAGCACGGCCTATCACCCCTAAACTGATGGCCAGACGGAAAGGGTGAATAGAGTTTTAGAGGATCTTTAGAGACTTTGCGTTCTTGACTTTGGAGGGACTTGGGAGGATCACCTTCCTTTAATGGAATTTGCCTACAACAACAGCTATCAAGCTACCATCGATATGGCGCCCTTCGAAGCCTTGTATGGAAGACCGTGTAAATCACCAACTTGTTGGTGGGAGTCTACAGATAAGATTATACTTGGGCCAGACATGATTTGAGAGACTTCGGAGAAAGTGGACTTGATACGTAGGAGGATGAAGACTGCCCAAGACAGACAGAAGTCCTACGCCGACAAAAGAAGGACCGACCTTGAGTTTGAGGTTGGGGACAGGGTTTTCCTTAAGGTATCTTCGTTTTGGATCTGTAGGAAAGCTAGCACCAAGATTTGTCGGACCGTTTCCTATCATCGAGAAGGTTGGAAAGATGGCCTATAGATTAGAGCTACCTGAGAGACTGGCCGGAGTTCACAACGTCTTTCATGTATCTCACCTCCGAAAGTGTTTGCATGAGTCTGCAGAAGTGGTGGAACCTAGCATTCTAGAAGAACTCGAAGTGGAACGTGAAGCAACTATGAGGAAAGTTCCAACCCGCATCTTAGGAACTGAAGTGAAAAAGCTACGCAACCGCGAAGTCAAACTCGTTAAAGTTCAGTGGAGCGATGTCGAGGAAGACACGACTTGGGAAACGGAGGACAGAATACACGCTGCCTACCCTCTTCTTTTTGAGGGTACACTTTGATCTCTCTTTTTCCTTAAGTTATGCTTTATCTATCTTTTTAGGTATATCTCCTCGGTCCTATTCCTAACTCCTTAGGTAGAAAACAAATGGATGCAAACATGTATTTGAAAACATGTTATGAATAATGGCTGCAAATGGTTGCTAGTGGTTGCTCGTGGATGCATATACACACACCCCTTAGGTTATGGATCGGCTCAGTCACTTCATATTGCATATGCATATATATGTTTTCTCATTTGTATATGATTGAAACTTGATATGCTGTCATATGGTTGGCGCATTTGTATAAATAGTTGTGCACTCATGTAGAATTATGAGTAGGAAAATTTGCATACAAAATGGATTCATGACACTTACATGATTCACATTAAGGAGGCCAACTGAATCTGTAGACCGCCTGATTTTTGCATTAGATAAGGACATATACACACACTATGCATATGATCACGAATCATTAGAAGTCTTTTAAGGATAGTGGATGCCTGTGTTTGTTGGTTGAGTAGATGGACTTTTGGATGGTAGGATATACATTCTTCCTAACTTGAAGATTTCGGAGATGAAATCCTTTTAAGGGGGGAGAATGTAACACCCCGTGAATTCTATAACGTTAAGCTTCACAAATTAAAGTATAATTAATTCCAAATGAAAGAATTAAGGGAAATGGGTTACGCCATTGCGTTCGTCTCGGAATTCTTCTTGAGATAGAGTCCGAGTTTGCGCGAATCGGACTCCGTATGAAGGAGTTATGGCCTTCGGAAGTTTTAGAATAAAATTTAAATTCAAACAGCTCAGTTTAAAATTCAAAAATCGAATTTCAGGTTCAAAATGGGCTGGGCGGGAAAATTCCCGCCCAGAAGACCAGGTCGACCATAGGGTCGACCATGGTGTCGACCTGGCCTCCCCACGTCGACCACAGTATTGACCTGGCCCCCCAGGTCGACCATAGTGTCGACCTGGGTGTCGACCTGCCTGGTCGACCTGGCTGGCCAGCTCTGGCTCTGGCTCGAATTTCTGTGGCCCTGTGTGTCACTAGGGCTGACGTGTCACCTCTTGATTGGCTCTTTGAACTTTGTATGGCCTAGATTCCTCCTATCTTCATCTGACGGCTCAAAACGATTTAAAAATCTATAACTACACCCTAAGTCTCAACTGAAAATTCACACAAAAAAATAAGAAATGAGTCGTCATGCTGCCAGGGAGGGATTGAACATAGTCGTCAAGAGAGAAAAGCCTAGAGACGAATCAAATTAAGAAGAAGATAAAAATTAAATCAAATTTATCAATGCAACGTTAGTCTACCCAAAGGAGCGCATCTCAATTTCAGAATTCAAAATCCAGAATTTAAGATTCTAGATTCATTGTAAGTATAGTGACCTTTCAGAATATGAATAAAAATTGTGATGTGATTCGATGTAAATGAAAATAGAATTGTGTTATTGTATTGTACAAATTCTATGTATTGTGATGGTTTTATCATGACTTGTGTATTGATGTTTGTGGCATAAATTGATTGATGCAAGCCTATTGCACAATTGTATATGAAAACAATGGCACTTGTAAGTTTGTGGCAAAAACTAGAAATTGATCCCTTTTGTTTATGCCTATGACATGGACCTTATACATTCACTATGTCTAAATTAAGGCTTATGTAAACATGATTTAGACTTGAAACCTTTTATGCCTACATGACCCAAAACCTATGATATCACTTCCATGTTTATTTGCAAGTATAATTGGATCTATGTTAAGTACCGTTTGTGTTTCATAAACTATGCAAGTTCATGTTTATTTGCAAGTGTAATTGGATCTATGATAAGTATCGTTTGGGTTTCAAAAATTATGCAAGTTCATGTTGAAATAGGCTATGTGATTAAATGTTATAATTGGATATTTTGGTGAATATACATCATGCTAGTTTTGTGTTTGACATTATGCCAAGTTAAACATGTTTGAACACAAGTTTGTATAAACCTAAATTATGTCATTTCATATGTCACCTACTTAGTTATACTTCAATTTGAATGCAAGTTCACATGACCCATCATTTATGTTAGTATCGCTAAATTGCAAGTTCATGCGCCACACACCCTTATATATTGTAAAATATTACATGTTGTTGATTTTCCCCTTTTTCTCACGTTTATAAAGTTAGGCCGAATTGTGTCGAGCCCAACATTTGTTATAACGTTGCGAACGTATAAACGGGGGTAATAACATTGGGTGTAAAACATGAAAAATATATGTTGGCACATGCCAATGACAATGGCATTTAAGCGGTATGAATTGTTATACCCAAAAATCAAAATATGACATTTACATATATATATATAATTGAGAAATAATAAAATATGTAAATTTAGAAAACACGATATGCTTCACCCGAGGTTGGATTGAGTTGGGATGTAAACCTGCCCGGACCCGCCCGGCTGTCCAGTAGTCACAACAATACATATCCAATGTGGGTGGTTAAGCATTGAGCCCAATAATGACCCGAGGTCAGACTGAGCTACGGTGTAAACCTGCCCGGAACCGACTGGCATATCCAGTAACCGTAGCAATACTTGTCTAATGTGAGTGGCCAGGTGCTCCTAAGAGGCTAAGGACAGATGGTAGGGTTAAGTCAACTATAACACTTAACCAAATTCAACATGTTAACAAGAATTGATGGGTGGGGTTAGGTAAATACAAACACTTAACCATTTAACATGTTTGACTAGAAAATCCTGGTAACGAGGGACCCGTTTCAGTAGTAACCCAAGTTAGGTATCAAAGGTACCCTGAAACTAGGCAGGGTGGGGCACGATTACTGGGCTGATTATAAGCGGTCAAATGACGGCGGTGGGTGCACAGTGTAGGTCTAACGGGGTGCGGGCGTGCACACACTCCGGAGCAGACAACCAGGGCACTGGGGACACCAGTAGTATAACCTATGCCTTCTAGAATTTGTGTCGGGGCCACTACAATGGGTCTTGATACACCCCATGGTGGGACCAGCAAAGGTATCTACAATTCTTGGGGGCCGTATGACACTTGTTAACACGAGTAGGAGCCGATCTTTAAATAGAAATGGGGATCACTTCACCCTCACCATGGGGTGCCAGTTGGAATAAACTCAAGTAGATGCAGAGATATAATATGGGTGCGATAGTACATTCGACACTTCCTTAGCTCGTGACACTTTCCTATTTTCAGTATATATCTATCATGCCATTTTCTTATTCACATATTGAAGAGTTACTAGATTTACTCAGGCTTTATGTCTGACCCTTTTTTCTTTTCGTCTTCTTTTCTTTCGTTCCCTCCCTCCCCAGGTCCACAGGGAGGAAACAGTTCAGCTCAGTCAGGCTCTTTACAAGCTCCAAGACCGTAGATGTATGATTTGGATCTCTTTTGCTCGAATTATGGCTTTGGATATCACTATGGGGATTTTTTGCACTTTATTTATGTTTTATGCTTCTTTAATCATCAAGATAGTTTTGAGGTTGTAATGATGGAAATATTTTGAAACAATTATGGAATGTTTTGTTTTGAACACGTATTGATGAAATAAAAATCTGTTTGGTTTCCGCTGTTTGAAATATGTGTATTTATATTTGTCTTGAGTTTATCTGTGGCTTTTACTTATAAACCTCCACCAAAATTAAGGCATTCCCTTTGTGAGTGACCTTAACGGAGGTGGGGTGTTTCAGGAAGAAGGACACAAATGGGCCTAGAACACACTTAACGACTCTTGGAGGTAGTACAGGTCTCGCATCGAAGCAAGGTATTATAAAAAATATTCAATTGACGAGGAAGGACTTGCAAACAGGCCCAGTACAATTACGTTGGAGAATTTTAAAATGCTCTTGGAGTACTGGGGGGATGAAGCAGTTTAGGTACGACTTTAATGCGACCACAAAAGAAAACTAATTTTTATAATGCTAATTAAATAATCAGGCAACAGATGGAAAAAATAAATATAATAAATTAATGATATTCACATTTTCTTATTTAGTTCTAATCTATTCTTGTTTAGTTCTAACTTAATAATCATGCAACAAACGAAAAAAATAACGATATTCACATTTGTATAATGTTTAGTAGTTCACATTATCCTGTTTAGTGCTAATCTTTTCTTTGGTAGTTCGTGTAACAACCCGTATTTTTATAACATGTTAAAGCCATAAATCAAGGCAGAATTAAATTTTAAAATAAGAATCAGGGAAAACGGGTTGCGCCATTGCATTCGTCTCGAAATTTTGCATGAAATCGAGTCTGAGTTTTCGAAAAACGGGGTCCGTATGATGGAGATATGACCCTCTGAAGTTTCAGGAATTTTCATAATCGAAAACAGCTCGAAATTCGAATTTGGAATTCGAATTCAAACCCCAGAGCAGACTGGGCGGGAATTTTCCCGCCCAGGACCAGGTCAACCTGGGGGTCGATACTATGGTCGAACTCCCAGGGACCAGGTCGACCTGGGGGTCGACCTGGTGCCAAAACTCAGTTTTGAACCTGGGTTCATTCTAATGTATCTGGTCTCGTTTTCAGTCTAGATTCGTCCGCCTAATCCTATATAAACAGCGCCCCAGCCCCATTCTCTTTACGTCATTCTTCTCTCCTTATGCTACCTCTGAGATAATAGAAATAAATAAATAAAATAATGGCATCGCTACTCTGATGGGATCAAAACTAGAACTAGAGCATCTTCATCGAAATCTGAATAAGATTAAAAGAGAACAACTGCAACTCTTCTTCTATAATCCAATCAAGGCAAGTGCAGTTATTTTCCGATATGAAATTTAATCATGATTTTGACATAATTATAAAAATGAATCTGAGACTAGGCCCTTTTTCTATTTATCATATCTATTCCTTTGTCTTATTATTCTGTTCTGTATTTCTTCCTCCTTTCTTTCTTTTTGTTTGATAGTCAGGCTACCACGAGCCTGAGCCAAGTCTCATAAGAGATGAATGCATAAACGCTAAATTTGGGAAGAATATTGAATGAGGCATATTTAGGCAAAACCGATTTGTAACTAATTTGAGGACACAACGCATGTTGTAATTCTGGACATAAATTTGAGACATATTGCGTAAGATGGTCTATGACTTGGAAGAAGAGGATTATAGTGACTTAGAACATAAAGAATATATTTCATAATTTAAGATCTGGATCTGGGCATATTAAATCTGATAGTTTGTCATTCGGAAGTAGGAGAATTAATTTGCCTATGACTTAGGTGTAAAAACCTATATTAAGATTTGATGACTATTAAGTGTGAATACACCTAAGTAAGGGGGGTTTTGGATATGTGCCATGCATTGTAATCAATGGCTATATTTGGCATAATTTATATGTGAATCACAATTAGGGATTTTGGAGAATATTCTGAACTATGCAAGTTTAACTAAAATTTGGGACATATGTTATATGGTGGATTATGACCATAATTTGGGCATATAAGTTTAGGCTTACTTTATGAATTAGGCAAGATATGTGAATAGGACTTTAAGGAATGTTTGAATCGGCTGAAATTGTTATCTGCTTAATATGTTAAATTTGCCTAATCTGCTAAATCTGTTACCTGTTTAATCTGTTGAATTGCCTAAACTGTTAAATATGTTGAATCACCTAATCTGCTAATTATGCCTAATCTACTAAATCTGTTGAGTTGCTTAATCTGCTAAATCTGTTGAGTTGCCTAATCTGCTAAATCTATTGAACCGCCCGAGCTGCTAAATCTGTTAAATCTGTTGAAAAGCTGAATGATTGTAATTTGTGTATGAAAATCCGTAGGGTCGATCTAAGATTGAGCAAAACATGTTAATTTAATTAATCTGGTGCAATTTGAAAAGAAGTCAAATCTGTTAAATTGATATAATTAGTCTGATATTTGTATAGTTTGTAATGGAATAAACAGGTTATAATAAAAATGTTGAGACACGAGGTTAGACTCATGTTTGCGGTAGAAGCCTGCCCGGAACCAACCGGCTTAACCAGCAACCGCAAACTGCTAGTCTAATGTGAGAGGTCGTAGGCATAACTAAAATATGCTTAGACACGAGGTTAGGTCTAGCTTGTGGCAGAAGTCTGCCCGGAACCGCCAGGCTTATCCAGCGGCCACAAGCTACCGACCTAATGTGAGAGGTCTGCGCATTAATAATTAATTAATGCAAATCTGAGATAAATATGATGTCTAAAACGTGTTGGGTGGATAGGGCTAAACCAACTGGACTGATGAATTAATAAACCTGTTTCGTGAATCTGTAGGCCCAGTACAAAGTTAGAAAATCCGTAAGTCAGTTAAAACTGTACATCTGATCCGTTAGTCTGAAAACCTGTTGACTTGATTTTCTGATCTGTGAACTAGTTGATCTGAACTCTATAGGTCTGAAAATTTGTAAACAAGTTAACCTGAAATCCATTAGTCTGGGGATGGTAAAGGCCCATTTACTAGTGTACTCCTAATTCTAACATTATGTCTCCGCAAGGATTATTCTATTTCCGTCTCTCATTCCGTTTAAGTTCCTTCTGTCTGTTGGGGTGGTAAAGGCCCATTATTGGCATTCTGTTTTTGTATAGATTATTATGTTCTATTTCTGTTTCAGTTTAGACATTAGGGTAACACCTAATCCTGTTATACTAGTATTAGTGCAGAGAAGTAAGATATAAGTAAGAAGCATAACTTGGGCTATATCTTTATGTTCCTTCTGTTTGGCTTAAGTATACCAGTTACACCTATTGCTGTTGTCTCTTATCCAGCTTTATTTTCATGTCATGATATTATTATCTGTTCATATGTAGAAAGCCACTGGATTTGCCAGACTATAAGTCTGACCATGCTTGTTTTCGCCCCTTTTATTTTGTTCCCCCCTCCCTCCAGGTTTTAGGGTGGAAATATAGGAGCTTGATTCGGATTTTCTCTGCTTGAAGTATCGCTTGGCCTTGGCTTTATCTTTCCATGGTAGTTTGTGTTGGGGATTAGGACTTTAAAAACTATGCATTCTGAAGGGTTTTGTACAAGACCGATATTTTGTACTTGAATTCTGATATTGTGATTTGAAAAGATGTAACCAAACTTATTTCGGTTTCTATTGTAATAAAGTTATAAATTTTTCAAATACGGTTTTATCTATCTTTTAAATTTTTGTTCTGTCTACTAAAACGCTCCATCAAAGTTAAGGCATTCCCTTTGTGAGTGACCTTAATGGAGGTGGGGTGTTACACTTGGTATCAGAACTGAAGGTTACCAGATTTGATAAAATGTTTTGGAAAACTATTTTCAAAAAGGTTTTAAAAAGGAAGTATTTTCAAAAGGAAAGTTATTTTGAAAAACAGAGTCCCCAAAGCCATATATCTATCTTTTTGATTTTTTGTTTAATTCTCGTTTCCTTCTTTTCTGAGTCTTCGGGGCTCCTGGCTTTCTGGGAGGTAACCTCATCGCGACATGATTCCGTAGGCATGATGAGACTACGGTGCCTATCAAAGGGCAAAGAAGTGCCTAACTTCCATCTGTAGCCACAGTAATTTCACCTACGACTAATCCTCTTTCGAGCTTCGTAGGGTTTTTCGCGCGATGAGGGCAACTTTAGAGAAAGACTTGTTAACATGTAAGAAGGCTGGTTGTTTTTAGTGCAGTGAGATAGGACATCTGATCAAGGATTGCCCCAGAAGGAAAGGGCAAAGGCCAGAATCTTCTGGAAGGTAGGCGAATTCTCTTGTAGTAGGTGGATAGGATAGAGGTGGAAAATTTTTTGTAGAAAGTTTAATTTCCTTATCTGATCATTCTGGCATTTTAATTTGTAGTTGAGCCTCTGAACTTTAATACTAGTTTGTTTATGATCCCGCTATAGTCTCAAACCCCATAAGGGTTACAACTCATCTGTTTGTGATAAGTTGGGGTTTGAGGGCATCTGTGTTGGGCTTTAAGTTGACCATGACGCATACATTCTGAGTTTTTATCATGCTTAGTTTCCTAAGAATCATTTGGTAATCTGATCTGTATCAGTAGTCTGTAGGTTTCTCAAAAGGATAGGATTTTTTACTCAAAGTGTGAAATAGATTTCCAGTTGGGCATTTGTTTAATGGGAGTGATTCTCTTAGTATTAATCTGATGTTGATTTCGGTCTTCGGAGTTGATACTTAGGGAGTTATTCTCTTAAACCGATGTCTAATGGGAACCTAGCTCTAGTTTTAATTATACTTGCTTCTATCACTCGACTTTATCCTTTGACCTTTAGGTAGAAACTAATGGGTGTAAACATATGTTTGAAACATGTTATGTTTGATGGTTGCAAGTGGTTGCTAGTGATTGCTCGTGGATGCATACACACACACTAAGCACTAGAACTAGATCGACTCAAAAACACTCTCATACTGGGTATGGATGTGTGAGCATTTTTTTTAAATTTTATGGAAGCAAAATGGTTGACTCAGCACAGGGATGTTGCATATGAATGAATGGTTGTGCACTCATATAGAAATGATATGTAACAAATAAGAAAATTGCATACATGTTGGACTCATGGCACTGACATAATTCATATTAAGGAGGTCAACTGAATCAGTGGACCGCCTGATCTTTGCATTAGATAAGTACATATACACACACTCTTGCATAGGTTCATACATCATTAGAAATCTTTTAAGGACAACGGTTGCTTGTGGATGATGGCTTAGTAGATGTATGATTGGATGATAGGATGCATTCTTCTTAACTTGAAGATTTCGGGGACGAAATCCTTAAAGGAGGGGAGAATGTAACAACCCGTATTTTTATAACATGTTAAAGCCATAAATCAAGGCAAAATTAAATTTTAAAATAAGAATAAGGGAAAACAGGTTACACCATTGCGTTCATCTCGAAATTCTACATGAAATCGAGTCCGAGTTTTCGAAAAACGGAGTCCGTATGAGGGAGATATGACCCTCCGAAGTTTCAGGAATTTTCAGAATCGAAAACAGCTCGAAATTCGAATTCAAACCCCAGAGCAGACTGGGCGGGAATTTTCCCGCCCAGGACCAGGTCGACCTAGGGGTCGACACTAAGGTCGACCTCCTAAAGACCAGGTCGACCCTATGGTCGACCTGGGGGTCGACCTAGTGCCAAAACCCAGTTTTGAGCCTGGGTTCATTTTGATGTATCTGGTCTCGTTTTCAGTCTAGATTCGTCCGCCTAATCCTATATAAACAAACCCTAGCCCCATTCTCTTTACCCCATTCTTCTCTCATTATGCTGCCTCTGAGATAATAGAAATAAATAAATAAAATAATGGCGTCGCTACTCTGTTGGGATCAAAACTAGAACTAGAGCATCTTCTTCCAAGTCTGAATAAGAGTAAAAGAGAACAACTGCAACTCTTCTTCTATAATTCAATCAAGGCAAGTATAGTTATTTTCGATATGAAATTTAATCATGATCTTGACATAATTATAAAACTGAATCTGAGACTAGGCCCTTTTTCTATTTATCAGATCTATTCCTCTATCTTATTATTCTGTTTGTTCTGTATTTCTTCCTCCTTTCTTTCTTTTTGTTTGATAGCCAGGCTACTACGAGCCTGAGCCAAGTCTCATAAGAGATGAACGCATAAACGCTAAATTTGGGAAGAATAATGAATGAGGCATATTTGGGCAAAATCGATTTGTAACTAATTTGAGGACACAACGCATGTTGTAATTCTGCACATAAATTTGAGACATATTGCATAAGATGATCTATGACGCGGAAGAAGAGGATTATGGTGACTTAGAACATAAAGAACATATTTCATAATTTAAGATCTGGATCTGGGCATATTCAATATGATAGTTTGTCATTTGGAAGTACGATAATTAATTTGCATATGACTTAGGTGTAAAAACCTATATTAAGATTTGATGACTATTAAGTGTGAATACACCTAAGTAAGGGTTTTTTTTGCATATGTGCCATGCATTGTAATCAATGGCTATATTTGGCATAATTTATATGTGAATCACGATTAGGGTTTTTGGAGAATATTCTGAACTATGCAAGTTTAAATAAAATTTGGGACATATGTTATATGGTGGATTATGACCATAATTTGGGCATATAAATTTAGGCTTACTTTATGAATTAGGCAAGATATGTGAATAGGACTTTAAGGAATGTTTAAATCGGCTATAACTGTTATCTGCTTAATATGTTAAATTTGCCTAATCTGCTAAATCTGTTACCTGTTTAATCTGTTGAATTGCCTAAAATGTTAAATATGTTGAATCGCCTAATCTGCTAATTATGCCTAATCTGCTAAATCTGTTGAGTTGCCTAATCTGCTAAATCTGTTAAGTTGCCTAATCTGCTAAATCTGTTGAACCACCCGAGCTGCTAAATCTGTTGAAAAGCTGAATGATTGTAATTTGTGTATGAAAATCCGTAGGCTTGATCTAAGATTGAGTAAAACATGTTAATTTGATTAATCTGCTGCGACTTGAAAAGAAGTCAAATCTGTTAAATTGATATAACTAGTCTGATATTTGTATAGTTTGTAATGGAATAAACTGGTTGTAATAAAAATGCTGAGACACGAGGTTAGACTCATGTTTGCGGTAGAAGCCTGCCCGGAACAAACCGACTTAACCAGCAACCGTAAACTGCTAGTCTAATGTGAGAGGTCGTAGGCATAACTAAAATATGCTTAGACACGAGGTTAGGTCTGGCTTGTGGCAGAAGTCTGCCCGGAACCGCCCGGTTTATCCAGCGACCACAAGCTACCGACCTAATGTGAGAGGTCTGCGCATTAACAATTAATTAATGCAAATCTGAGATAAATATGATGTCTAAAACGTGTTGGGTGGATAGGGCTAAACCAACTGGACTGATGAATTAATAAACCTATTTCGTGAATCTGTAGGCCCAATACAAAGTTAGACAATCTGTAAGTCAGTTAAAACTGTACACCTGATCCGTTAGTCTGAAAACCTATTGACTTGATTTTCTGATCTGTGAACTAGTTGATATGAACTCTTTAGGTCTGAAAATTTGTAAACAAGTTAATCTGAAATCCATTAGTCTGGGGACACAAGGTTAGGAGGGAAAATACTTGTGTCATCTGTTGTTTGGGGCCCACATTAGTCAGTAACCCTTTATGGTATCAAAACTATGACCCAACAATAGGTAGGGTCCGAGCACGCTTACTGAACTAATTATAAGTGGTTCATTCTGATAATGGCGAGGGGTGTTGATGGTGCGTTCGAACCGGGTCATGTGCATGCATGGATCCCGGTCTGCCTCTGAGGATGTAAGATGCCGTGACATCTGTAAATAGGTCCGTGTCATTCAAAAGTTTCCACTTTAGGGAGTGATACACCCTTCTGTGGGGCTGGAACAGGGTATTTATGTATTAGGGAGCCGATCGCTTAGGGTAGATTTATGGTACACTTAGTTCTGTCTGTTTCCATTGGGGTACCGTCTGTTTCCGTTGGGTGGTAACACATGTCTGTTTCTGTGTGGTACCGTCTGTTGGGGTGGTAAAGGCCCATTTACTAGTGTACACCTAATTCTAACATTTTGTCTCCGCAGGGATTATTCTGTTTTCGTCTCTGATTCCGTTTATGTACCTTCTGTCTATTGGGGTGGTAAAGGCCCATTACTAGCATTCTGTTTCTGTATAGGTTATTCTGTTCTGTTTCAGTTTAGACATTAGGGTAACACCTAATTCTGTTATACTAGTATTAGTGCAGATAAGTAAGATATAAGTAAGAAGCATAATTTGGGCTATATCATTATGTTCCTTCTGTTTGGCTTAAGTATACCAGTTACACTTGTTATTGTTGTCTCTTATCCAGCTTTATTTTCATGTCATGATATTATTATCTGTTCATATGATGAAAGTCACTGGACTTGCTAGGCTATATGTCTAACCTTGCTTGTTTTCGCCCCTTTTCTTTCGTTCCCCCCGCCCCCCCTCCCGGTTTTAGGGTGGAAATATAGGAGCTTGATTCGTATTTTCTTTGCTTGAAGTATCGCTGTCCTTGGCTCTATCTTTCCATGGTAGTTTATGTTGGGGATTATGACTTCGAAAATTATGCATTCTGAAGGCTTTTGTACAAGACCGATATTTTGTACTTGAATTCTGATATTGTGATTTGAAAAGATGTAACCAAACTTATTTCGGTTTCTATTGTAATAAAGTTATAAATTTTTCAAGTACTGTTTTATCTGTCTTGTAAATTTCTGTTCTGTCTACTAAAACACTCCATCAAAGTTAAGGCATTCCCGTTGTGAGTGACCTTAACGGAGGTGGGGTGTTACAGTTCGCATTATCCTTGTTTAGTGCTAATTTTTCTTTTTGGATTTCCAGGCCCTAGCTGATACTAATTCTACGCATCGTAATTCATTAAATGAGACACATACCGTGGGTCTCTAAACTCATGCAGTAGCCAAAGAACAGATCGTATGTGATTTTTTGACCTTAAGTTAATTTTTTGTGATTAAGTTGAATTGGCCACATGATAATTCTAATTTGTTATATCATTGAATTATATTTTATATCATTATCACAATGTTCATAGGCAGCAGCTAGATCTGTAAATTCTTAACATTGAATGTTAAAAATTCTGTTTAATTTTTGGTAATCCTAATACTTGACAGAGAAAGAAGGACCCAGAAAAAGCCACCCCATCCGCTTCCTTGGTTTATTTGGAAACGTATAAACGAGAACCGGGCAGAACTTACAAGACTAACAAGGATGAACTAAAGGCCAAATATGTGAGCACATTAGATACTAAAATAGCAATACTTGTGTCAGTATAATTGGCACATTATACATTTATTGGAGCTGCTTATTGAATCGAACACATATTTAGTTTGAAAGAAAACTGGTTCTGTTAATAAATTCATTCCTGCCAGCTTCCTGTTTATATATATATATATATATATATATATATATATATATATGCTTGCCTAGTTTTCATTTTGTATGCAAAGATTCAAGCAATGGTGGATGCAGGAAACATTGCTGAGGCAGATGCACTTGTTTCAGGTGGGAAGAGCCACACATGGAACTGCCTTGTAGGAAGGCGACGTAAAATGGCTGAAAAGTCTCCAACAACTCCTTGTTCTTCGGACGGTTATGTGCAAGAGCTGACAAAAAAAATAAGGCAAGAGCTTGAGGCGGATTTGGAAGAAAAGGTGAATAGAAAAGTGAAAGAGAACATGCCATGGGTGTTAAAAAAGCTAGGTGAAGCCAATCCAGTTCTTACTTTAAATATCAGAGACTTTTGTTTCACCACAACAATTGATAAAGATGACATTGGTACTCCTCCAACATCAGCAACTGAATGAAGTATTTGGATGGTATGTGTTAGCACTTGTGATATATTCAAATTGTTCTTTTAAATTTTGGCACTTGTGATATGTGTTTGTGATGGCATTCGTGGTATGTTTTGATGATGGCACTTGTGTTATGTGTGGGTGATGAGACTTGTGAGTTGGTATATATAATTGGTTGGTCTGACTGTGGTGATGAATGTTTTAGGAGGATTTATTATATGAATATTTTGGTGTATATATATATATATATATATAAATGTGGTACAATGTTTTGGATTGAATATATGTACTGAAGAATTTGTAATTACACGGTTGTATTACAGCTGTGGTAGATTTTTTTGGTGTTGCTTTTGTTTTCTTAACATTGTTGTTGAAGCTTTCTGGTGTTGCATTGCAGTGTTGTGGTGTCGCATTAGATGGTGTTGTAGTGTCGCATTAGATTATTGTGGTGTTGCATTAGATTGTGTTGTGGTGTTGCATTAAATGCAATATTCCATAATGGTACGGCATGTGGGGCCCACATCTTACATGGTTCCACATGGATAGCTGACATGGAGAGCTGATGTGGCATGTGACACGTTGGCAGCTGACGTGGAAAGTCCATGTCGCCCCCACTACCATGACCTGGAAGTCAGGCTCTGGCATCTGCTTAAGGCAACGCTGTAAGTTGTTGCATTACAGGCATATATTGTTGCAATAGGGTTATAGTGCAACACTTTCTTTCTGTGGCCGTAGATGGGCAAAAGAGTTGCCTTAGAGGGCTAATGCAACATCCGCGGATGTCACGCTCCCTCATGTTTCATATTTGAAAAAATGGCCTACGACAATGCTTTTTTGATCTATGGTCACATAAAAATAGTGTCGAATATGCCCACTTTTTTAGTAGTGGTAGCTTCTTCTTATCAATTGGTCTTTAATTGAACGAAGGAGACATTTATTGAACAACCTATGAAAACACACCAAAAATACCTAAAGTAATATTTGTCTATTTATTTACAAAAGATAAAATATAAGAGCATAAAATAAACACATTTCTATGTTAATCATTGATCACAATCAAAATAAATATATCATTTTAAATACTCATATTCACTATGTATCGAGACTGGCTATCGACATAATTTGGGGATTCTAGTATGAAATGCTTTTTAAATTATGGGTTGGGCATTACTCATCACTATTGGGGACACTAGGGGCACCGTACCGATAATCATTGGATAAATATGAAATGACTCATTCAATAATATTAAAGTGGTTATTATATTAAGGTCAAATACGAAAAACTACCGTAATGGCCTGAATTTCCGTACTCTTTGAGTCAACTAATAGCACCGCATGTCCAACCCAAATTGCACAGAAATACGAATCATTATTAGAAAGAAGTCAAAGGATGAGAAATAGAAAGAAAGAAATATTATAATAGAAGAAAATGAAGATCACAAACTCACACCGGAACGAATAAAATATATTAGGTAGCACAAACTTTGAATTACAATTCAGTAACTTTATATACATACCATCATCAGAGCACAACAGCTATTCCTGGAACAGTTATAAACACACGTTTCCAGATACGACACGGTACACAGCAAAAAACATGATAGTCTATAGCTAACTGATGAAGCCTCCTGCTTCAAGCTCCTCCAAGTGAATCTGTAAAATCCCGACTACTTGACTGCCCGTACAAATCTGGGCACCCAAGAGTTAGGAAAAGCAAAATAAAATAAACTCTGGGTTAGTCATGGGACTGGTGTGAGTAAACTCCAACCATTTGTTTAACTTTCAAAATCCTTTCAAAAGAAATGATAATCGTAAGACCGATCCACACATAAACACGGATGGTTTTTACCTTATAATAACACAAAACATTTTGATATCAAAATCTGGTGATATTATAATAGTGTCTAAATCAAATAAATAGAATCTAGCGGAACGCTTGCATCTCACGCTCCATATATAATATAAAATCAAAAACCGTAGGGCGCTTATTGGAGATTGAATTTTCCAGCATGACAAGGCATGGAACCACCTTCCGATAGTGTATCTCTAGAGGAGAATACACTGGGTTCAACAAGAACGTCTTGCAACCCGGCCCACACATGACCGACCACTCATTTCGCTTGAGTGTATCGAATGTATATCACCAACGGTTGGGATCAGCAACCGTTTCCCGAAAGGGACAGCATCGACTGATTAAAGAAGCAATTGGAATTTCTCTAGATAGGTAATTATACATCCTAATGGGAGCGACCCACGTAGCCATGCGGCCTGCCTGATTTTTGTCAATTCCCGGTTGTGAGGCTTGAGGTTTGAATTATCTTCGAGAACATCTGGCCACCATTCACTTTGAATGCCACATCGTCAGATCTATCAGAAATCACTATATGATTACCACAAAATACTCAGATTGTTAGGCTAAAGAAGTTTCCCTTTATTGCCATCAACTTCGTACGTTTGAAGGAATCAACGTACGTAATCCCTTTGGAAATACTCTGTCAGACACTCGTCCATACAAGTTTCCCTGGATCTGGACAAACCGAAGGCACCATTCTATTAATCTATCTTGAGCAATTTTTACCTAAGGTTAACAGAACAGCCCTTGCATTTTACTCCGTCTTCAATTATCTTCAGCATAAGTTGATTCATAATGCTTATACCAATACAGAGTGGTTTTCAGATATTAAATATGATCTTGTCTCTCCATATTGACAACGGGGGTATGAAATAAATCAAAACTTTGATAGTCGGTGATTTAACTATCAAAGAAACATCCATACAATCAACGGTCGTATTTCCAATTGGAAATCCTACCAATCAAGCATCAAACAACTCTAGGCCCCTTTTTAATTTAATTTCTTATCAAAATATTATTTCCAATTCCTGTTTCCCTATCTTTCGTATCCCTTTGAAGCTCGAATTCCCCTCTCGATTCTTTGAAAAACATTTCCAATGTTATCATTTCTTTATTCAAGAAAATAATTCTTATTCCAGTTATAAAACATTTATAAATATTCATGAATCCTCATTTTCTATAATCAGAAAATATCCCTTATTATTATTGGAAAATATTTCCAAATTCCCTTTCTTAATTCCTCGTTGACCAATCCATTACGCGTAGAAAATATCTCTCATTTTATTTGGGAAAAAACATTCCAAAATCCTTTATATTAACGCGATGTTATAAAACACCGATATTATAACTCAAACCATTAATCATTTATTAACTAACCCTATTTCTACCTAATTTTCACTATCGAACCTTAACCATTTCTCCATCAATCATGAAGTCAATCAAGTTGGGATATAATTACCTCTCAGACCTTAATTGAACAACATTTTCAACTTTGAAATAGTCAAAGCTCACAACTTTAAACAAAAAATCGCTTACGCGACTTTCGGATTCAATCTAAGAACACAGTTCTTTTACGAAGAAACACTGATTATAATGGTAGCGTTATAATTGTTGTTTCCAAGTACTTGATTTATAAAACATTACTTTTAACAATAGCGTTACAACCGCTGTCTAGAATTATAGAACATTTATTATAACAATAGCGTTAAGATCGTAGTTTAGATTTACAAAACATTTATTATAACAGCAGCGTTAAAATTGCTGTTTAGAATTTACAAACATTTATTTTAACGGCAGCATTAAAATCATTTTTTACAAATATTTGGTTTATAAAAATATAACTTGTACTTATTAATTTCAATTAACAAGTAAATAAATAATTAACTTTGATTCAAAATGAAAAGTAAAAATAACTACTTCCCTAAATCCGATATAATCGAATCCCAATAAATAACTCTCTTCGAATAATCTATATTCGATTATATTCCGAACTTCGGAATTTATCTATCATTTAGGGTAATTCAAAATCCCAATTTCACTTTTGAATTTACGCTCTCTAAATTCTTACCAAAATCCATTATCCCTATTTCAATCTACAAAATATTGTCCTAATTTGTTCAATATTCCAAATGTTGGAATAAAACACATATCCTTTTCCTTTTTCATTCAATTTCCAAGTTGGATTCATATTTCAAGTCTAAATTTCCTTTAGAGATGTTTCGTTTACAAAATATCTCCTTTTAAACCATTAATCACTTTAAGCGTGAATATATTCCTTTTATATACAATCAATTTGATTTTCATACTTAAAAATAATATCTTAAACCCAAATTCTATTTATAATTTCTATTTAGAGTTTTTCATACAAATCTCATTCTTATTTCAATCATTTAAAACCTCTTTTAAAATTTCCTTTATAATTTTCTAAGTTCAAAGCCATTTCTCAGTATTGGTTTCATACCCGATTCCCGTTTTCTATATAAATTCAACTTGAATTGTCCAACGTTAAATATTCTATTAAATTTATAAACATCGTTCATAATCAATTTCTTGTTTATTTCATTTAAACAAGTTTTCATTACCAAGTCCATTCAAAATTTAATTAGTATTTTGGAAATAAATTCCCCTTTTGAAAATCTCAAATTCTTTTTCTATATTTGAAAATATATTACGGTATTTAAAATACCAAATTTCTAGGGTCAGGGTAATTTAACATGGCACAATCAATCATAGTATACACATCACAATAAATAACAAACAGTAAAATAAATGTTGAGGAATCCGGCTGGATTCCTCCAACCTGTTTCCCTGCATCCACGGATGTTAGTCAACATTAATCATAGTAAATAGCACTAAAAATTGATCAATGGTATAACTATAGCAACTATTTCAACCATTTTATCAACCATTTCAACCAATCAACCATCACACAGTATAAAATTGCTATAAATAAATTTAAAACTCGTTTATATACAAATACAAACGAGGCAGAGTTAGTGAGTTTACTCACTTCGGTTTTGCAGTTGAAGATTCTGCTTGGTTTCATTTAAAATCAAATAGGCGTTTGATTTTTATCACGAATTTTCAATAGCTCCGCTTCAGCCGCATCAGTGCCTAATGTAGATTCCATCGTTATGGTACCATAGTCTTTCGTTTCGTTCGGTTCTGTTAACAAATGCCCGAGTTACCCAATATAAGTTTATGGTTTAATTTAAAATAAACAACTTTATCAATTAGGGATTAATTAACATTTATAATTATCTTACTTAGTGGATCAATCGGCCCATGACTCATTCGTTCTCCTGCTTCGCAACATTGCTCACGCCCCATTTTTCTTCACAAGTCAAAACTGTTCAATAAATATATATATTATTTAAACATCATTAGAAGTTAATTAATTATTTTACTTAATCGTAATTAATTATGTACCCTTAATCAGTGTATTAGGTCCATCCCGTTCAAAACAAAACACAGAACCCCTTCTGCAAATCCTCTCTATTATGCCTCCTTTGATCAACCAAATCAAAGACCGAATCCACCAGCTAATACTTCTTCACTGCGTCATACACAAGCATCGTGCCATAATTAATCTTTCTCCTCCCCTACTTTTACGTTTGAATACTGCTGTAGTAAAAACACCCATTGCCAGAATCTTCTTTACCTCATTTTAACCCGCTACTGCCATTTACAGATCCATGGCCTCCCCTTTATCACCAAACCACACTTCACACTCTCCCATTTCATGCCACCACTTCAACGTCAAGACCACTCAAGCAAATGACTCTCGCCACCGTACTTCCTAGAACCATCGAACAAAACTTGCCCTCACTAACTTGACCACAACGAAAACTGAATACACCTTTAACTCCTTGTCAAAATCCGTTTGCCCTGACACCATCACGGACCGCTGCTTTGTCCCCCTACGCACGCCTCACTTTCCTCCCAAGGTCCGACCTTTCAGTGATAACCCAAGCTCCAGAAACATCCTCGAAACCGCACCCCTTCGAATGCATCTTCCGACGAGCTGATGTAACAACCCGAATTTTAACAACATGTGAAAACAAGAAATCAAGGTATAATTAAAAATGAAATAAAATATATAAAAATACGTTTAGATAGGTAAATAATGGTGATGCATAAGAAGAATTAATTAATATTTGGAAGAAAAGAAAAATTAGTTCGGTAACGGTGTGTGTAACGAAAAAGATAGTAAAATAAGGATAATTAATTTAAGAATCAGGAATTATGTAAAATGGACTTCACCATTGTGTTCTTCTCGAAAAAATACACGAAATAGAGTCCGAGTTATCGAAAATCGGAGTCCGTATGACCAAGATATGGCCAAAACAAGTTTCAGCAGACTTTCTGGCAGACAGAACCGAGTCGACCCTAGAGTCGACCTCCCCAGGCCAGGTCGACCCTAGAGTCACCCCCCTGTACATGTCGACCTGGTCGGCCTGGTTTGGCCCAGAACCCATTTTTGAAGCCCGGTATGTGTTTTGATGGTCCGGATTGACTCTGGGGTTGATCTAATGGCCTAAATGAGTTTCCTACAACTATAAAAAGACCCTAAGACCTAGCCTAAATCATACTATTTCATTTTAGCACTCATGCAGCCGCCATTAAACCTAGAACTCTAAATTAAAAATACAAAGAACAAAATTAAAGAAGACGAAGGATGATTCTTGAAGGCTACAACTAGAAGCTACAACAACTACGACGCTTTAGACAACGGATTTGGGGCTATTTGATTTAAAGTTTTGATTTGGATTGCTTGCTTCATATTGTAAGTTCTATGTCACTTTTTAGGCAAAAACGCTAAGATAACATGGACATGCTATGAATTGAAACCAGATTTAAGAACTATTATTAATCCATGTTTATATTGTTTAACTTTGAATCAAAATTTGGGAATATTGCCATGTTAATGTTGCAAGTTAAACTTATCATGATGTTGATGTTGTTATGAATCACTTGGGCTTAATTTTATTGCAAGTTGAACAAATACATGTCCATGGAATCATTATGTTCATTGAAATCCTCATGTTGATTAAACCATGCCTATGATGCTAATTAAACCATGTCTATGATATTAATGAAACTATGCCTGTGATGATAATATACCTATCATGCTAATGACAAATTGGGAATTGCTAGGTCATGATGAAAAGTTGGAATCATTATATTTATAATGCTAGATGAGAATCACTATGTTAAAAATACTAAATTGGAATCCACTATGCCTATTAGAATTACCATGCCTTTAATGTTTCATGTTTGTAATAAAATTATTATTATGCCCGCAATGATTATTATGCCTAGGATGTAAAGTTGAATTCATCATGTTGAACTAAGTTGGAACCATTACTATTCCAAGTTATCATCATGCTAGTATTGAAACCATGTGATATGTTATAGCTTGTTTATTATGAAAGTGATGTTGGAATTGTCACATATGCCTATCACATGTTTGGTGTTATTCCCCTTTATCTCTTGAATTGTTTATGCTTGTGAACGAAGTACGTTTATATACGTTGGGGATACGATTGGGTAGAATAGGCAAAACTTGAATTGATTATAATCATAAATCGTGAAATTTGGCATAAGTAGAACATGAAATATGGCACGAAAACTTGACTTGAACATGCCATAACTTGACTTGAAACATGCCTTAGTTGGGCACGAAATTGACATATGAACATGCTATGAAAATAGCACGAATTTGATAAGAACATGGGCATGACTTTAGAAAACAAGAAAGTGGCCAACTCGAGGTTGGGTTGAGTTTGTAGTGTAAACCTGCCTCAGAACCGCCCGGCAAATCCAGTTGCTACAAATTATAGGATCCAATGTGGGTAGTTGGTCACATCGCGCTTGAAACCCGAGCTTGGGTTGAGTTCGTAGCGTAAACCTGCCCGGAACCGCCCGGCAAATCCAGTGGCTACGAACAATAGGATCCAATGTGAGTGGTTCGGTGCATTAACGATTCAATTAATGCCAATTAGGGTTAAGTCATGAACATGAAAAGACAACTTAACCAACTTGAACACGATTTGTAGGGCTAAGTCTTGAACTTGACACGACAACACTTAGCCAACTTGACATGACACGTAGGCGGGTTAAGTCACGAATTTAAATGACATACTTAACCATCTTGACACGACTAGACTGGAAAAGGATTAAGTCACGAATTACATGACTTGATCGGTTAGGCGGGTTAGGTCACGAATTACATGACCTAATCTGTAGGCGAAACCCTAGACACGACCTTCTTCAGCAGTAACCCTCTAGATGTATCAAGGTACCCTGGGGCTAGGCCGGGTGGGGCACGATTACTGGGCTAATTGTAAGAGGTGAACGACGGCAGTGGGGTATGCCAGTGTAGGTTCGGTGGACTACGGTCGTGCACGTATTCTAGGGAAGGCACTGGGTATCCGTAGATTTATCTGTGCATCTTGAATCGTGTCAGGGGTTGACACCCTAGGGCTGATACACCCGAAGGTGGACCCAGCACAGGTGACTACATTCGTGATTAGCCGTATGACACGGACACTTGACGAGCTAGAACTTGTAGGGAGCCGATCGACTAGATAATCGCTCCGTAGGACCCCGTACTTGGGTCAGACCCCGTTTCAGGGTCATTTCATGATATTGGGCCATGGGATTTATTTCGTGATTAACTTGTGACATGGGCTTAGTATACTAGTAAAGTCGATGCAACGGATCTCGAACATGTGATGCTTTACTTGACTTGTCTTGACTTATCCTGATCACCTTAGTCTATCTTGTTCACCTTGACATCATTCTTAAGTTTAGTTCCAGTTCATACATGACAGGTTGTTTTAACCTTTTTTACACTGAAAGTCACTAGGACTTACTCAGTCTTCATGACTGACCCTTTTCCTTTCGCCTTTTTTTCTTTCGTCCCCCCCCCCCCCAGGTTCTCAGGGAGGAAACACTAGCTCTTAGCTTGGATATCACTTGCTTTGGCTCAGCATGTACGGTTTGCTATGGCTGCTTCTTTTTACTGCACTTGGGGAATAAGCTGTTTTTCTGTTTTTAAGTTATTGCTTCTTTGGCTATTATTACAAGATAGTTGTAATGAAGTGATTTGAAATGTTTGTAAGAGACATGGTTTATTTTGGAATAAAATGAAGTTTTGTTTTGCTCATAAATTCTTCAGCTGTTTACTTAAATTTTTTTTTATTAATGTTCTGTTTTGTGATAATTCTGTAATGTTATCTCGATAATACCCCTCCAAAACTAGTGCATTCCCTTTGTGAGTGACCCTAGCGGAGGTGGGGTGTTACATTTGGTATCAGAGCAGAAGGTTACCAAGACTGGGCAAAAGTTTTGAAAACCTTTTGAATTTTTTTCAAAACCATTTACAAAGAAGCACTTTTCAAGAAAAGTTGGTTTATTTTAAAAGGCTATTCCCCAAAAATCCATTAGCACAATCTTTGTTTCCTCGTTTGAATCTTTTCCTTTTTCGTTTTCAGCTTAACATGGCCGACGATCTTAATCTTCCCGAGGGTGTCAATATACCCACTTGGTTCCGTCGTTTCCTCGAGGCTCGGGCTAATGTGACAGGCCCAGCCAATCCTCCTCCTCAACCTCCGCGAGAAACTGCTTTTTCAAAGATATGCAAGGACTTCAAGGCCATGGGCGGAAAGGATTTCCTAGGAACTGAGACTTTTGTTGAGGCACGGAATTGGTTGAAGGAAACCGAAGATTTGTTTGTTATCTTTGAGGTAGAGGACAATAGGAAAGTACAGTTGGCGGCGTGGCTCATGAAAGACGAAGCTTCTTATTGGTGGGAAGTCACCAACGCTACTAGGCCCATTGAGACTTGGGCGGACTTTAGAGGGAGATTTGGGCTTAAGTTCTTGTCATCGGCAGAGGAGAGTCTCCAAATGGAACGGTTTCTGGCCCTTAAACAAGGAAATATGACGGTTAAAGAATACGTGAACCGTTTCAATCAGCTTGCTCGCTTCGGATTGGAGTTAGTCAACACTCCTCAGAAAAAGGCGCTACGTTTTGCACGAGGCTTGAATGAGCCACTACATGGTTTGGCCATGACTCATGTGCCCATGGGGGCGACCTTTGAAAGCTTGGTGGATATGGCCCTACTGTATGAGGAAGATAAGAAGGGCAAGAAAGAGGTCAAGCCCAACGATTCTCAGAATAAGAAGGTAGACTCTGAGAAAGGAGGCAAGAACGACAACTCACGTGATAAAAGGAAAAGCAATTTCTGTGGTACGGAAGGGCACATAGCCAAGGATTGTAGAAAGAGGAAGAGAAAGCAAGGTGAATGTTTTCATTGTGGGGAGATTGGACACATCAACAAGGACTGCCCTAAGAAGCAGACTGGACCTTCTGGGGGTACATCTTTAACTTCTTTTTCTAGATGCTTTGTTTTATCTTGTTTCTCTCCTCGATCCTATCTTGAGAACCATAGGTAGAATCTTTTTGGATTTAAACATGTAATTGAAACATGTTATGATTGCGTAATGGCAGCAAGTGGTCGCAAGTGGTTGCTCGTGGATGCATGAATACACATTAAGCACTAGATCGGCTCAGTCACAGTTTCATACTTGCATATGCATGAGTGTTTATTTTGGAAACTTGGTTGTGTTATCATTTGGTTTTTGCATATGATTGAATGTTTGTGCACTCATGTAGAAATTATGAATTATAATAGGAAAATTTTGCATACATATTGGATTCATTTCACTAAACATAGTTTGCATTTGAAAGGATCAATCAGGCTTGATCATTTGCATTAGATAAGGAACATATACACACACTTTCTGCATATGTTCATACAGCATTAGAAATCTTTTAAGGACAATGATTGCTAATGGATGATGTTTTGAGTAGATGGATGATGTATGGTAGGACACATTCTTCTTAATTTGTAGATTTCGGGGACGAAATCCTTTAAGGAGGGGAGAATGTAACAACCCGAATTTTAACAACATGTGAAAACAAGAAATCAAGGTATAATTAAAAATGAAATAAAATATATAAAAATATGTTTAGATAGGTAAATAATGGTGATGCATAAGAAGAATTAATTAATATTTGGAAGAGAAGAAAAATTAGTTCGGTAACGGTGTGTGTAACGGAAAAGATAGTAAAATAAGGATAATTAATTTAAGAATCAGGAATTAGGTAAAATGGACTTCACCATTGCGTTCCTCTCGAAAAAATACGCGAAATAGAGTCCGAGTTTCCGAAAATCGAAGTCCGTATGACCAAGATATGGCCAAAACAAGTTTCAGCAGACTTTCTGGCAGACAGAACCGAGTCGACCCTAGAGTCGACCTCCCCAGGCCAGGTCAACCCTAGAGTCGACCCCCCCCCCTGTAAAGGTCGACCTGGTCGGCCTGGTTCGGCCCAGAACCCATTTTTGAAGCCCGGTATGTGTTTTGATGGTCCGGATTGACTCTGGGGTTGATCTAATGGCCTAAATGAGTTTCCTACAACTATAAAAAGACCCTAAGACCTAGCCTAAATCATACTATTTCATTTTAGCACTCATGCAGCCGCCATTAAACCTAGAACTCTAAATTAAAAATACAAAGAACAAAATTAAAGAAGACGAAGGATGATTCTTGAAGGCTACAACTAGAAGCTACAACAACTACGACGCTTTAGACAACGGATTTGGGGCTATTTGATTTAAAGTTTTGATTTGGATTGCTTGCTTCATATTGTAAGTTCTATGTCACTTTTTAGGCAAAAATGCTAAAATAACATGGACATGCTATGAATTGAAACCGGATTTAAGAACTATTATTAATCCATGTTTATATTGTTTAACTTTGAATCAAAATTTGGGAATATTGCCATGTTAATGTTGCAAGTTAAACTTATCATGATGTTGATGTTGTTATGAATCACTTGGGCTTAATTTTATTGCAAGTTGAACAAATACATGTCCATGGAATCATTATGTTCATTGAAATCCTCATGTTGATTAAACCATGCCTATGATGCTAATTAAACCATGTCTATGATATTAATGAAACTATGCCTGTGATGATAATATACCTATCATGCTAATGACAAATTGGGAATTGCTAGGTCATGATGAAAAGTTGGAATCATTATATTTATAATGCTAGATGAGAATCACTATGTTAAAAATACTAAATTGGAACCCACTATGCCTATTAGAATTACCATGCCTTTAATGTTTCATGTTTGTAATAAAATTATTATTATGCCCGCAATGATTATTATGCCTAGGATGTAAAGTTGAATTCATCATGTTGAACTAAGTTGGAACCATTACTATGCCAAGTTATCATCATGCTAGTATTGAAACCATGTGATATGTTATAGCCTGTTATTATGAAAGTGATGTTGGAATTGTCACATATGCCTATCACATGTTTGGTGTTATTCCCCTTTATCTCTTGAATTGTTTATGCTTGTGAATGAAGTACGTTTATATACGTTGGGGATACGATTGGGTAGAATAGGCAAAACATGAATTGATTATAATCATAAATCGTGAAATTTGGCATAAGTAGAACATGAAATATGGCACAAAAACTTGACTTGAACATGCCATAACTTGACTTGAAACATGCCTTAGTTGGGCACGAAATTGACATATGAACATGCTATGAAAATAGCACGAATTTGATAAGAACATGGGCATGACTTTAAAAGAAAGTGGCCAACTCGAGGTTGGGTTGAGTTTGTAGTGTAAACCTGCCCCGGAACCGCCCGGCAAATCCAGTTGCTACAAATTATAGGATCCAATGTGGGTAGTTGGTCACATCGCGCTTGAAACCCGAGGTTGGGTTGAGTTCGTAGCGTAAACCTGCCCGGAACCGCCCGGCAAATCCAGTGGCTACGAACAATAGGATCCAATGTGAGTGGTTCGGTGCATTAACGATTCAATTAATGCCAATTAGGGTTAAGTCATGAACATGAAAAGACGACTTAACCAACTTGAACACGATTTGTAGGGCTAAGTCATGAACTTGACACGACAACACTTAGCCAACTTGACATGACACGTAGGCGGGTTAAGTCACGAATTTAAATGACATACTTAACCATCTTGACACGACTAGACTGGAAAAGGATTAAGTCACGAATTACATGACTTAATCGGTTAGGCGGGTTAGGTCACAAATTACATGACCTAATCTGTAGGCGAAACCATAGACACGACCCTTTTCAGCAGTAACCCTCTAGATGTATCAAGGTACCCTGGGGCTAGGCCGGGTGGGGCACGATTACTGTGCTGATTGTAAGAGGTGAACGACGGCAGTGGGGTATGCCAGTGTAGGTTCGGTGGACTACGGTCGTGCACGTATTCCGGGGCAGGCACTGGGTATCCGTAGATTTATCTGCGCATCTTGAATCGTGTCAGGGGTTGACACCCTAGGGCTGATACACCCGAAGGTGGACCCAGCACAGGTGACTACATTCGTGATTAGCCGTATGACACGGACACTTGACGAGCTAGAACTTGTAGGGAGCCGATCGACTAGATAATCGCTCCGTAGGACCCCGTACTTGGGTCAGACCCCGTTTCAGGGTCATTTCATGATATTGGGCCATAGGATTTATTTTGTGATTAACTTGTGACATGGGCTTAGTATACTAGTAAAGTCGATGCAATGGATCTCGAACATGTGATGCTTTACTTGACTTGTCTTGACTTCTCCTGATCACCTTAGTCTATCTTGTTCACCTTGACATCATTCTTAAGTTTAGTTCCAGTTCATACATGACAGGTTGTTTTAACCGTTTTTACACTGAAAGTCACTAGGACTTACTCAGTCTTTATGACTGACCCTTTTCCTTTCGCCTCATTTTCTTTCGTTCCCCCCCCCCCTCCAGGTTCTCAGGGAGGAAACACTAGCTCTTAGCTTGGATATCACTTGCTTTGGCTCAGCATGTACGGTTTGCTATGGTTGCTTCTTTTTACTGCACTTGGGGAATAAGCTGTTTTTCTGTTTTTAAGTTATTGCTTCTTTGGCTATTATTACAAGACAGTTGTAATGAAGTTATTTGAAATGTTTGTAAGAGACATGGTTTATTTTGGAATAAAATGAAGTTCTGTTTTGCTCATAAATTCTTCTGCTGTTTACTTAATTTTTTTTATTAATGTTCTGTCTTGTGATAATTCTGTGATGTTATCTCGATAATACCCCTCCAAAACTAGTGCATTCCCTTTGTGAGTGACCCTAGCGGAGGTAGGGTGTTACAGCTGACATCATCGGAACTCAATCGCCATCGACGGCATTTAACCTTCCCTATGACGAACAATATTTCTTTAGAACCCATTGACCAACAACAACTAGAGGAGGAGATCAAAGAATATTTGGTTGTGAAGCCTAGAACCATTCGTCCTATGGGCAGATATGCCATTTGCTTTTAAGTTGCTCGATTCTTTTTCCCTATATATGAATTCGTGTATTTGAAAATGTAGAAGAAAGCTGGCTTCAGGTTTTTATTCTCGAAAGAAAGAGGAAAGTTTGATTTTTGTTTTGGGTCTGTAAAAAAGAAACGAGGAGAAGAGTAATAGTATTTAAAAAGGGGACAACTTGGGGATCATGGAGTTAAATTACTTGAGATGCCCAGCTACAGGATAGCTTGGTAGGCATGGGTAGTTGGATTGGAGAGCACGATTTTGTTTTTATTTGTTTAATATGTCAACAACTGTAGGTGCGTATGGTATTTTACCTTTTCCAGAATTGATGCCGAAATGTTTTGCCAACTAACACTATTTTTTGAGATTTAAAATGATGCAACGGGATTTTTATTTTTTTATTTTTTATAGCAGGGTGTATAGGCGAAATATTTGTTAGTCTGGAAAATATTTGTTACACTTAACACAACGTGAATGGCATGTGATGTATTAATTTGTATGCAATGATCTAAGGTGAACTTATAAAATATACATTTAATGAAGTCTAGCGATATGTCATTGGGTAAACTTCATTCGTGTATGAGCCGCTACAGACAGAGGTAAGAATGCGATCGTGTCCAGCGAGGTGTCACGATCCCAAAAATATAATAATATCATAGGTTAACTTATATTATGAAACCCTAAAATGCTGATATAGGGTGTTAAACATTCCAAATAAAAGTAGCTTATTTTTGAAAATAAAAATTATAGTAAAACTCTAAAAATTAAATTGTCACTATGTGTCAAAGGGCTTGTCCAAATTCAAGACCGATATTTAAATATATTTAAATAACCATTATGGATTATATACGATTCCATAACGACTATTTGATAATTTGATTTGGACGAAACTTGCGATCTATAAAATGAAATCTCGATTTTTCACTTCCATTATAAAGATACAGTTCAATAGATTCAAACATTTCTTGTTTTAAAGAAATCCGACTTATAACGAATCCTATATACTCAATTGAAGTTTAAATCGTAAATTACGAACTGCCGCGACTGTTTCGAGCTTGTTTTAAATTATATTATAAATTATATGTTTAAATATCGTTTTATTAAATACATTCCTTATAAATTCCTATATATAATTCAAATAAAATATTCAAAACAAATTTAGATATTCAAAATTCAATGGCTGAAAATCTAGTTCGTTACAACTACCATGATAAATATTATTAAGGATATCGTTGATCTTCGGAGGAAGCTCGACATTGACTACAGCTAAATCAAAGCACATTGTCCATTGAACAACTATTGAAGAGAAGATTTGTCTTCTTAGTTATACGAGATTTTTAACAACCCGTCCGGAATGGGCCTAAATTCCAACAAAGAACATGCCCAAAGGAACTTAAAGCCATTCTAAACGGATCGTTGGTTACTATAAGGATTGCATAATCAGAGCCAACAAAATGAAATGTGAATCTCATAGCAGAAGAGATAATATATAATAAATGTACCGTTAAATAAAACCAAAATAATGTCGATTACACCAAGTCTCAACTGTCATAAAAGGTACGCCAATAATAATATCTCATGGGTACAATAATACAAAAAAAAACATGATAATAATAACTATAGATCCTCCTTCGTCGGGCTTCCGTCTCCATGACTTCATCACACAAGCATTCCCATATACTAACCTGTTAAATTGTTACGAAGAGAAAGTTCAGAACAATAAGTTCTAATGAATGAAAATCACATAACTTTAAGGAATGTCTATTTCCTATACTTGGTAGTATAAATTCATCAAATTATGTCTATGCAATTTCAACACTTAATTATATGAGTTAATTAGACAGACTATTCTGAAGTCACTGAAGGCCCGCATGCTTATTTATAAGGGCAGATTCTATTATCACTTAATACCTTATGAGGTGGACTACCATTTAGTCACTTAAGTCCAATTGTTATACTTGTTTGAGGGAGGACTTTCATTATCACTTAATACCATATGGAAGACTCTCAGTGTAAATCGAGAGATGGTAAGCAGTCACTTATTCCTTAGGATGGTAGACAACTAACCGTCATTTATGACCTTCCCCCGGTGGACTCCTTTGTTACTATCTATCTATCATTACTGGTGAACTCCTAGCCACTTAATATTTCCATTAGAAAGGCGGTCCCTTCAACATGTTCTTAGGAACTCTTATTTACACGTGCCTAGGTATCGCCTCACATATCCCCTAAATAAGAAGCAGACAACTCCCGGAGAAATACCTTACTCATACGTCTATCGTTTTAATTAAGACCATTTAATACCTTATAAGAGAAATGTGGACCCAAAGACCACTTAAGATCTTAATAAGGGAGGGCCCAATAACTTCATCCTTCTAAAGGATAAACATTAGAAGAGGCCTAATTTCCTAACCAATTAATACCTAAACAATGTAGGTCAGCTACTTAATACCTTCTTGAGACATGCGTACTTCAATCAAATATATATACACACATGCACATACATACAAACAAAAGACATTTCACATTAAATCGACCACTTATAGATGTTGGATTAGCCATGCATTTCCGGACATGCTTCTACTACAAGTTGGGCTTAACCTTGCATCCATGTGTAATAATTATAATGGCCCATGACACTTAGACCTCTCACATCAACCCAACTAACTTGTAGACGTTGGATATGTCAGTCGATTCCGAGCGGGCTTCTACTACAAGTTCGGGTTAATCTCGTGTCTATGTGTCATTAACACTAATAATAGCCATTAATACTCACACAATACAAATTTCCTATAAGGACAATTAATTTTTGATTTCCTATTTTAATGCATTTAGCATGCTCATAATACGAGTCTAATTCGCATATGTTGTACGCTAATTACGTTATAAATAGTAATAAATAAAACGTAGATAAAGCCTATGTAAGAAACGTCTTATACTTTTGAAATGTCAATCCTAACATCAAAATAAGGTTTGTGTGTTCATTTTCCTAACTTCATCAACATAGCATAAACACGTATATTCACATTCAGTCAACAGTAGGGAAATAACAACATATACATAAAAACTTATAACTAAGGTTTGAGAGATTATTTCAATAATAATAAAAACAAGGTGTTAGTTCACAAGTTTCTGGTTCATGACAAGAAAGAAAAGAAGATCAAGAAGAAGAGATATGGAAGCTCACAATGTATGATTATCTATTAAATTGAGTCTTAGATGTGTTATATTGCATTAAAATGTATCCTCAAATATTACTACATGCTGACACAACAGATTGTATATCACATATTGGCACAAGTGCTAAGAATGTGCACAAATGCACAGACCAATTGACTGGTCTATTTTCTAACAATCGACTGGTAGGTGTATTCATGCACAGTTTTGTGCATTTGTGCATGCACACACACACACACACACATATATATATATATATATATACACAATCATATTTTTACTAGTTGACTGGTCATTTTTTACCAGTTGACCGATTCGAACAAACTGCCATATTTCAGCGAAAAGATACTTCCTTTCGTGAATAGGTTCAATCCAAATCCATGATAAATGGACGCCTCTTTTGATTGAAACACTTTACAAATGATTACTACTCCTTGTACACTATATACATATCACTTTCCAAATCAATAATTTCTGATTCTAACCTTTCTATACTCTATGCATTCAGAAGCTCACAATTTAGCTTTCATTGCGCGAGTCTTTGATTTAGTATTCATACTTCTTGATTCAAAAGCGATTCTACTTCCTTAAAATCTTCACATACACTTCATATGTTTGAGGATAAGATTATAGGAAGGGTGTACTCAAAGTGTGATTGATATGTTACCTAAACACATATATAATTAAAGATGTTATTGTATTTGTGAAGTCCTGTACCGCTGCTCAGGAAAGAAATCATGTTCGGCTGCTTCGGTATGTTAACCTATTCCTTTGGGTGTAGTGATGGTATTTCTTAGTGAAATTCCAAAAGGAGTTTGAGACTGGACATAGGACGGCGCTCTGAACTAGTATAAAAAGGTTCATATTTATTTACTGCATTTACATATTGCTTATCTATGATATCATAATATTTATTTCATTAAATTTTTACTTGCATAACTATATCAAATTTAGTATATAAAATTATCAACACTTCCGCATATACACTTAGTTCCATATTACTTGATCCTACACTCGTTGTCTTTTCATTTGGTATCAGAGCAGGACATCTTATAATCGTAAAACATATATTTGATAACTCGATAATATGGAAAATAACACTTGTACTAACACCAGCACTAATACCAGCACAAACACAAGCTTCAAAGAAGGTAAATCTACTGCACGACGTCCACTTTTTAGTGGCATAAACTGTAATTACTGGGCTACACAAATGAGAATATATATATATATATATATATATATATATATATATATATGTGTGTGTGTGTGTGTGTGTGTGTGTGCAAGCCAATGGATTTGAAACTTGGAATATCACTCAAAACGAATATAGTATTACTACTACAAATTATTCCGAGTGGTCAAATTCACAAAAATCTAATGCTAATGCTAATGCGAAACCTATGAATATGTTTGTAACGACCCGCATTCTACGCATCGAAGGATCGTAGAATATTTATTTCTTTCACATGCGAATTTGAATGGTCATGTAACTTTGGGAGATGACTATTGGGGTCATTTCCCATATTCATGGTTTTTGCCAATTTTTAAATGACTGTTTTGCCCCAGGCTAATCTTGTTTCGGCCATAACTTTTGATTGGAAAGTAGTTTTGACCTAAACCCACTTCTATTAGATCTGAATGATGGTTTACCTTTCCGTAGAGTGGTCACGTTAGCCAAACGGACTTATCGTTTGGGAGATATGGCTAAAACAAGTTTCAAATGGTGAAAAACAGCTTAACCGGGCCTAATTTGGGTGATTAGTGAGTGGGCCCATAACCCATTTCGGGATTAGGGTTATGGGGAGGCTGATAGGGTTAGGAAATTCAGTTTCTATCATTTTCTAGCCGCCACTTTTTGCTCCTTCAAGTTTAGCCATGGCCTCCACTTCCTAAAACACCCCAAATCACCTCCTTATCGCTAATTAAGCCAAATCTACATCAAATCAAAGAGGATTAGCACAAGCATCGAGGTAGAACTGCTGTATAGCTTTGGGAACAGTGCCATACAAAGAATCATTTCAGATTTGGTAATTTGTTTGTGGCTAAGGTGAATGATTTGCATAGTTCCTCACTAATTATGGTTAATTAAGGGTAATTAGTGATAATTAGCGAATTTATATATGTTAAAAATATGATAAATTTCGAAATATTGTTTTAGGCCTCTATTAGAAAATTTGGCTAGTTTGGTTAAGTTTTGCTAATCGCATCATTAGTTTTTCTTAAACATGCTTAAGGAAAAATATGGGGTTTTGGCTATGTTTGATCCGTTTTAACTTATCAAGTTGTTATTTTGGTGTTTGTGGTCAGTTTTATATGTCGCTATGATTGTATGGTATGCTTTGTGATTAATTAGGAAAGTTAGAATGCTCGAAAACGCGGCCGTATGGCATAAAACGGTCGCTGGAAGAGTTGCAGGAAATATGTAGGACCCGGATCGGATCCCCCCCCCCCCCCACATCAACGACCCGACCCGATCACGAGCATCCGCAAAGACCACGAGCTGCTCTGCCTTGAAGGCCACCAACCAGAAGATCACAACCCGACCCAAATCACTTCAGAAGCCCACAACCTGAAGACCTGGGAGGATGCACCCGACCCGATCTGATGGTTGAGCACGATCCGACCCAATCTGGATGAACCACGAGATAGAGGAGGAGCTGCCATGCACGATCCGATGGAGAGAGCACGACCCGATCCGATGGAGGGAGCACGACCGATCCGAATGAGGCTGATGACCATGGGCCAAACCAGAGGAGAAACTACAAACCGATCCAAGGAGCTTGGACGCAAGGCATGGGTTATGAACTAGTTGAAGACCGATCCGGAGAAGACCAAAACTCGAGATGCAAAGGTAGTCCAAATGAGAAGTAGAAATCAGGATCCAGTTGGGAACCATTGAGTTAACTTCATGATTGGGCTTTGTTGCGGGACGTGTGCTAAGGGGTTGTCGATGTCTATGACTTTAGATCACTATGTATGGGAGGTACGTGAACGGATTCAGGGCCATAGTGGCCTAGGTACGATTAGTGGGCTATAGACCAATGAAATGTGGTCATTTGAAAAGGTTTGGTCATGATCCCATGGGATAAGCTTGGTGGTAGCAGTAGTTGTACAAGTCGAACTCCGTCATTACCTCGATCGGTCTAGTGATCAAAGTGGTGGTTATCGTATGCTTTACGCACTGAGTGAGAGGCGTGAGGATGGTTGCCATGCTTGATTTGTTTGTTATCACTATGACATGCACACCCCCACCCCCGTATTCTTCACACCATATGTTAGTGGCACCTTAGATTATTGTACAGTATGTAGTGCTTACTCTTTGGTTGCAGGTCCAAGTTCAGGTATGGTTTAGTATACCTGTTATTGTTCTGTTTTGCTGCTTATCGCTCATACCAGACTTTTGTCTGACCCAGAGTTTTATGTCTCTTCTTATTACTCTGGGTGCTCTCACGAGCAGACTTGAGACAGGTTAACTGGTGAAGCTCGAGTAGCTATACCGGAGACGAGCAGGAGGCTTTCACGTATGATATATATAGATATTCTCCCTGTGTCGCTGCTGGTCACTACTTTGGGCATTAGTAGTGCACCCTTCCTTTTTTTTCTTTAGAGACAGTTTTAAAGTTGTAATAATGATGATGTGGAACATAAGCTGTATTTGGATTTTCTGCTGCTATGATGTTTAGTTCAGCTTATGCACTATCTCACCTGTTTTATTTCAAGTATGTTATTATTATATGTTATTCCTTGTGCTGTGAGACATTTTACAGGTTCTTGATTAGTTCATTCTCTTCTTTCCTTTCTTTGGCGACCGTTTCGGGCCAGTCGGGCATGTGTACAGCGCACTTTCAGAGGAAATGCCGACTGGTGCGGGGCGGGCCGTCACACTTGGTATCAGAGCTCAAGGTTGTGTAGTTAACCTAGGGAAAGACACCAGGGAGAGATAATACGTATATGAGAGCGCGTATTTGTGATTATTTTGGTTTTTGAAAGCTATATATATACTATTAGTATATCTAAGGATGAAGTCGCACTGGACTAGCACCACTATGGAGATGGTTAATCGTTTTCTCTTTACAGATTGAACGATGAGCCGATACACAAGGGGTGCTAGTAGAGGAGCCAACAATGGGAATGCTCCTGACATGAGGGCTATGTTCATTGACTTCATGAGAGAGATGCTTAGGGACGTTCAGAGGGCAGTTCCCAATGTTGCTAATGGTTGTGGTGTAGTGGTGCAGACGCCTAGAGTCGATTTCGCCAAGCTGAGCAAGGATTATACTAGTCTTGGTGGGAAGCCATTCCACGGAACAGAGTCGGCTACGGATGTTCAAGATTGGTTGGATAGCTACGAGTGTATCTTCGAAGACTTGAGTATCGAGGATGCGATGAAGAGAAGGCTAGCATCCCGTCAGCTGCAAGGACGGGCAATGAATTGGTGGAATGCTATAAAGGAAGCTACTCCCGAAGATCAGATTACTTGGGATCAGTCTAAGGTTCGCTTTAGCGATAAGTTCATTCCAGCTGCTCAGAAGTCAGTATTGTTTAAGAAATTCTTGGAACTCAAGCAGAATGGCAGAGCTGTCTTGGAGTAAATTGCTGAATTCGACACTTTATCGAAATATGGGTTATCCTTAATAGATACTCCCGAGAAGAAGAATGAGAAGTTTATAACAGGTTTGGATCAGTACTTGGGGGAAAGACTTATTAACCACATCGATGAGACGTTTGAATCGATTTTGGGGAAAGCTTTAAGATCGGAAAGTGTTTACCCTAAGTCGAAGACTGAAGTCGCATATGCAGAGGAGCCAAAGCCGCAAGCAAGCGGTGGAGGCAAGAGTGGTTCTCAGAATAAGAGGAAGCAGAACCAGAATATGGATGGCCAGAAGAAGAAGAAATATGTTGAGTTCTTTAGCAATGGCAAGAAGGGCCACTATGCTAGTAATTGTCGAGCAAAGCCAGCAGACAGGAAGTGCTTCAACTGTTGTTGAAAGCATATGCCCTTAATGTTGTTCCTTCTTCGTCGAATGCCCCAACTGCAGCGGAGAAGGGAAAGAATGTTGTTATTCAAGGTATGCTTTCTGATTATGATGTTCCTGTTAGAGTTTTGTTTGATACCGGAGCTTCCAATTCCTTCATATCTAGTGACCTAGTAGATAAGTTGGGATTGGAGCCCGAGATTGTCGATAGACCTTTTGTAGTGACGAACCCGATTGGTGGTTCGACTAGCCTTAGTATGATTTGCCGTAATGTGGTCTTATCGAGTCATGGATGCATGTTTGTTTGTGATTGCTTTGTTTGGGCTTTACTGGGTTTGGCATTATTTTAGGAGTCGATTGGCTCCAAAGATACGGGGTGGTGGTAGACTGTGAGGGCTTTTTGGCAACAGCTAGAGCGGATGATGGGCGGAGGGTTGTGTTTGGTGGTCTACCCAGTGATGGGGCAATGGCTAGTTTTCTAAATTCCCTGGACATCCCGCATGATGAGTTGTCAGGTTTGCCCATGGTTGGCCAGTATCCGGATGTCTTCGAGGAAGTGACCAGGCTTCCACCACACCGAGAGATTGAGTTCCGTATGGATTTGATGACAGATGCCAGACCTATAGTGATGCCACTTCGTCGTATGGCGCCAAGGGAGCAGCGAGAGCTCGGGGTGCAAGTAAGCGATCTTTTGAAGAAGGGATTTATCAGAAGAAGTGTTTCTGAGTGGGGAGCACCAGTTGTGTTTGCTACCAAGGCAGATGGTTCCCTTCGATTGTGTGTAGACTACCGCAATTTGAATAAGGTGACGAAGAAGAATAAGTATCCTCTACCATGGATAGATGATTTGTTTGATCAGTTGAGTGGCGCGAGAGTGTTCTCCTAGTTGGATCTCGCGACAGGTTTTCATCAGCTTAGAGTGGAAGCTGAGAGTATAGCTAAAACGACATTTCGGACGCCGTCTGGATTTTATGAGTGGTTGGTCATGCCATTCGGGTTGACCAATGCACCAGCATATTTTGTGGATCTTATGAATAGAGTATTCAGAGATCAGTTGAATAAGTTTGTTCTTGTGTTCGTGGACGATATACTTGTTTATTCAAGGGCAGAGGAAGAACACAAGGAACATTTGAGGATAGTGATGGAGGTGTTGAGAAAAGACCAAATGAAAGCAAAGTTTTCTAAGTGTCACTTCTGGAGGAGGGAAGTGAGATTCTTGGGCCATGTTGTTTCAGAGAATGGTATTGCCGTGGACCCTGCGAAGGTGGCTACGGTACAAGATTGGACTATGCCCAAGAATGCAACGGACATAAGAAGTTTCTTGGGGTTAGCTGGATATTATCGTAAGTTTATCCAAGACTTCTCCAAGATAGCAGCACCGTTGACTCAGTTGACCAAGAAGAATCAAGCTTTCGTCTGGGACGAAAAGTGTGAGAATGCATTTAAGAGTCTAAAGGAAAAGTTGACTTGTGCACCAGTGTTAGTCATTCCTAAGGGGAATAAAGAGATGACGGTATACACAGATGCATGTGGTACCGGACTAGGTGCTGTATTGATGCAAGGAAGTAGGGTTGTAGCTTATGCAAGTCGGAAATTGAAACCGCACCAGAGAAGATACCCTACCCATGATTTGGAATTAGCAGTGATTGTATTCGCATTGAAGATGTGGAGACATTATCTCTTGGGAGAAAGATTCGAGTTATTTACCGATCATAAATCGTTAAAGTATCTTTTCTCTCAAAAGGACCTAAATCTCCGACAGCAAAGATGGTTAGAATTCTTAGCTTCCTACGATTTTGAAATTGCATATACACCTGGAAAGGGAAATGCGGTAGCTGATGCGTTGAGTAGAAGACATGTCAGTTTAGGGGTTATGTTTCTAGAATGGAAGCAACTGGAGTACATCGCTGGGTATGATTTCAGACCAAAGTGCGAATTGGATCCAGAAATGTTAGCAAGTTTGACGATACAACCCACTTTGATTGAGCGGATTGGTTCCAGTTAAAGGAACGATCCTAACCTATCGGAAATCATTTCTAAGTTAGAGATGGGAATCGACGGAGAGATGAACAAGTATGGGCTTGATCGAAATGGATGGCTTAGAAAGAATGGAAGACTTGTTGTACCCAATGTCAATGGATTGAGAGATGAAGAGCTTAGATAATGTCATCACTCAAAACTGACTATACATCCCGGTGGTAACAAGATGTATCGAGGCATGAAGCAGACCTACTACTGGGAAGGGATGAAAAGAGACATTGGGAAGTTTATATCCAAATGCATGAACTGCCGGCTAGTTAAAGCTGAGCAAAAGAAGCCTAGTGGTTTGTTACAACCATTAGAAATTCCATAATGGAAATGGGAACAAGTCTCAATGGATTTCATTGATGGGTTACCAAGGACTAGATCGGGCCATGATAGCATTTGGTTGATTGTGGACCGATTAACCAAGAGTGCTAGATTTATACCCGTCAAGTTGAATAGAATGGAAACTAAGTTAGCTGAACTATATGTAAAGTGGGTAGTGAGATTTCATGGAATACCCAAAGGCATTGTGAGTGACTGAGATCCGTTGTTCACTAGTGGATTTTGGAAGAGTTTCCAAGAGGCGTTAGGATCAGAATTACATCTCAGTACCGCGTATCATCCTCAAACCGACGGACAAACAAAGAGGGTGAACCGAGTATTAGAAGATCTCTTGAGAGCTTGCATATTAGACTTTGGTGGATCATGGGATGACCATTAGCATATAGTAGAGTTTGCATATAATAATAGTTATCAATCCAGTATTGGTATGGCTCCATTTGAAGCTTTGTACGGAAGACCGTGCAGCTCACCGTCATGTTGGTTAGAAACTGGTGAGAAGTTTGTGCTTGGACCAGATGTGATAAGAGAAACTTCAGCTAAGATTAAGGTTGTCCAAAAATGAATGAAGGTTGCCCAAGATAGGAAGAAAAGTTATGCTGATAAGAGGAGAAGAGAATTAAAGTTCTCCATTGGTGACCTGGTGTTTGTCAAGATTTCTCCGTTGAAGAGCGTGATACGATTTGGCAGGAGAGGCAAGTTAGCACCAAGATTTATTGGACCATTCCCAGTTCTCGAGCAAATTGGGAATTTGGCATATAAAGTTGAATTACTAGACAAGATGGCAGGAGTCCACAACGTGTTTCATGTTTCCCTGTTAAGAAATTTCGTACAACCCAGATGTGACTATTTCACCTGATCAGTTGGATGATATCGAAGTTGAACCAGAGGCGGTTGGGAACCGCAGGCCTATGCGTATTGTTGGGAACGATACGAAGCAACTTCGAAGGAAAGCGGTGAATCTAGTCAAAGTTCAGTGGGGTGAGGATGAGAATAACTGTACTTGGGAGACAGAGGAGATCATTAGGAAGACGTATCCAGAACTCTTCGCCTGGTAAGATTTTAGTTTTGATTTAGTCTTTCTGCATGCTAGGATAGGCTTGTTTTGTTTGTTTTGCATGTTTGATTGTTGTATATGATTGGTAGGCATGCGGGATCCTTTGTATGTTTTGGGTTAAGGAATTTCGGTGACGAAATTTCTTAAGGGGGGAGAGTGTAACGACCCACATTCTATGCATCGAAGGATCGTAGAATATTTATTTCTTTCACATGCAAAGTCGAATGGTCATGTAACTTTGGGAGACGACTATTGGGTTCATTTCCCATATTCATGGTTTTTGCCAATTTTTAAATGAACGTTTTGCCCTTGGATAATCTTGTTTCGGCCATAACTTTTGGTTGGAAAGGAGTTTTGAACTAAAACCACTTCCATTAGATCTAGATAATGGTTTACCTTTCCGTAGAGTGGTCACAATAGCCAAACGGACTCACCGTTTGGGAGATATGGCTGAAACAAGTTTTAGATGGTGAAAAACAACTTAACCGGGCCTAATTTAGTTGATTAGTGAGTGGGCCTATAACCTATTTCGGGATTAGGGTTATGGGGATGCCGATAGGGTTAGGAAATTCAGTTTTTATCATTTTCCAACTACCACTTTTTGCTCCTTTAAGTTTAGCCATGGCCTCCACTTTCTAAAACACCCCAAATCACCTCCTTATCGCTAATTAAGCCAAATCTACATCAAATCAAAGAGGATTAGCACAAGAATCGAGGTAGAACTGCTGTATAGCTTTGGGAACAATGCCAAACAGAGAATCATTTTAGATTTGGTAATTTGTTTGTGGCTAAGGTGAGTGATTTGCATAGTTCCTCACTAATTATGGTTAATTAAGGGTAATTAGTGATAATTAGCGAATTTATACATGTTAAAAATCTGGAAAAATATTGATAAATTTTGAAATATTGTTTTAGGCCTCTGTTAGAAAATTTGGCTAATTTGGTTAAGTTTTGCTAATTGCATCATTAGTTTTTCTTAATCATGCTTAAGGAAAAATATGGGGTTTTGGCTGTGTTTGATCCATTTTAACCTACCAAGTTGTTGTTTTGGTGTTTGTGGTCAGTTTTATATATTGCTATGACTGTATGGTATGCTTTGTGATTAATTAGGAAAGTTAGAATGGTCAAAAACGCCGTCGTATAGCGTAAAACATTCGCTGGAAGAGTTGCAGTAAATATGCAGGACCCGGATCGGATCACTTCCCCCCCCCCCCCCCACATCAACGACCCTACCCGATCGCGAGCATCCACAAAGACCCCGAGCTGCTCCACCTTGAAGGCCACCAAGCAGAAGATCATGACCCGACCCGAATCACTTCAGAAGCCCACGCCCTGAAGACATGGGAGGATGCACCCGACCCGATCCGATGGGTGAGCACGATCCGACCCGATCTGGATGAACCACAAGCTAGAGGAGGAGCTGCCATGCACGATCCGATGGAGGGAGCACGACCCGATCTGACGGAGGGAGCACGACCGATCCGAATGAGGCTGATGACCACGGGCCGAGCCAGAGGAGATACTACGAACCGATCCATGGAGCTTGGACGCGTGGCATGAGTTACGAACTAGTTGAAGACCGATCTGGAGAAGACCAAAACCTGAGATGCAAAGGTAGTCCAAATGAGAAGTAGAACTCAGGATCCAGTTGGGAACCAATGAGTTAACTTCATGATTGGACTTTGTTGCGGGACGTGTGCTAAGGGGTTGTCGATGTCTATGACTTTAGATCTCTATGTATGGGAGGTACATGAACGGATTTAGGGCCACAGTGGCCTAGGTACGACTAGTGGGCTATAAACCAATGAAGTGGGGTCATTTGAAAACGTTTGGTCATGATCCCATGGGATAAGCTTGGTGGTAGCAGTAGTTGTACAAGTCCAACTCCGTCATTACCTCGATGGGTTTAGTGATCAAAGTGGTGGATATCGTATGCTTTACGCACTGAGTGAGAGGCGTGAGGATGGTTGCCATGCTTGATTTGTTTGCCATCACTATGACATGCACACCCTCACCCCCGTATTCTTCACACCATATGTTAGTGGCACCTTAGAGTATTGTACAGTATGTGGTGCTAACTCTTTGGTTGCAGGTCCAGGTTCAGGTATGGTTTAGTATACCTGTTATTGTTTTGTTTTGCTTCTTAACGCTCATACCAGACTTTTGTATGACCCGGAGTTCTATGTCTCTTCTTATTACTCTGGGTGCTCTCACGGGCAAACTAGAGACAGGTTAACTGGTGAAGCTCGAGTAGCTATACCAGAGAGACGAGCAGGAGGCTTTCACGTTTGATACATATAGATATTCTCCTTGTGTCGCTGTTGGTCACTACTTTGGGCATTAGTAGTGCACCCTTCCTTTCTTTTTCTTTAGAGACAGTTTTAAAGTTGTAATAATGATGATGTGGAACATAAGCTGTATTTGGATTTTCCGCTGCTATGATGTTTAGTTTCAGCTTATGCAATGTCTCACCTGTTTTATGTCAAATATGTTAGTATTATATTTTATTCCTTGCGCTGTGAGACATTTTACAGGTTCTTGATTAGTTCATTCTCTTCTTTCCTTTCTTTGGCGACCGTTCCGGGCCAATCGGGCATGTGTACATCGCACTTTCAGAGGAAATGCCGACTGGTGCGGGGCGGGCCGTCAAAAAGTTGCATTGTGCCTTGGATAGAAATGAGTTTAATCGAATTTGTATGTGCAATTTTGCATATGAGATTTGGCGAACACTCAAAGTAACACACGAAGGAACAGGCAAGGTTAAACATAACAAGATATCCATGTTTAAAAATAAATTTCATAATTTTAAAATTATTGAAAATGAATCAGTTAATGATATGTATTCTAGGTTTCAAAACATTTATCATTCATTACTGGGCTTAGGAGAAAAATGCTCTAATTTTGATATAGTATCGAAAATTTAAACTTTTTAATGGAAGATTGGAAAAAGAAGGTCTTGGTTATTGAAGAAGCTGACGATCTTTCAGCCATGAAACCTGAAGAGTTAATAGGAAATATAATGTCATATGAATTCAACTTGCAGGAAAAAAAGTTCATGAACAGGACAAAAAGAACCTAGCTTTCCATGATGAAAAGGATGAATCAGACTCAGATGAAAAGGTCTAGCTTTCGTTGTTAAATAATTTAGAATTCTATTGAAATACAAGAACGGAATCATGAACAATGGAAAGAAAAATTTCAAAATAATAACAAAGCCCCTTCATCAACAGTTGAATGCTTCAGTTGTCACAAGAAATGAAACTTTCAAAAAGATTTTCCAAAATAGAAAAAAGAGCATCGCAACAAAAATAAGAAGGATAAATCCAAGAGACGAGCCTTTTCTGTGACTTGGGATGACTTAGATTCTTCATCTTCTGAAAGTGATAGTGAAAGAGATAACGAACAATCTAATGTGTGCTTCATGGCCAAAGAAAATGAGATTAGTGATTTTACTTTTGAAGATATGATAGAAATAACTACGACATTATTAGAATCTAGAAATAATTTCAAAAGAAAGTATAAACAAGCTAATGAAGATCTAGAAAAAGGAAGAATTTAAAAGAGATTTGCTGAAAGATAAAAAAGAGATATTAGAAGATGAAATTAGAAAACTTCATGAATCTCTTTCTAATGCAAATTCTCAAATTTCTTTATTGAGTCAAGAAATTGAAACTCAAAAAGAAAAGAATAATTTGCTTACTTCTGGGAATCATGAGTTAAATACTAGGATTAGAATAATAGATTAGATAATTTTAGCCTAAAAATTATGTTAGATGATATTACTAAAAATTTCACTAATTTTAATAAAGGTAGGGAAAACTTATCTAAGATTATAGAAAATTCTCAACCTGCATCTAGCAAGAAAGGACTAGGATATGTATAGAAAATTGATATTTCAAAGAAATCTAATAAAATGAAGTCTAAACCTAGCAAGTCAATAACACCTTCGAGAAAAAGGTTTCTAAAAGTGTTAATATATGAGTTCCTAAAACGATTAATTATTTGATTAGGAGTGAATATATAAAAAAAATTCTTAGAAACTATCCATAATAATAAGGATTATATGTTTAAAAGGGAGGCTGAACCCTCTTGGGTTTGGTTTCCTTAGACCTAACTCTTAGGACCCTAACGGAGGAAGTGGATACCAATGTCATTACATACTTTTTGTAGGCCCCACTTAAGAAAAGAGGAAAATGGATACTCGACAGCGGTTGCTCAAAATATATGACATGAGATAAAGAGATGCTAATGAATATTATCAACTCAAAAGGAGGAGCTGTCACATTTAAGGACAACTCCAAAGGCTATATCATCAGCAAAGGCGATGTGTTAAATTACGATACATCTAATTTACCTCTTATTACTGATGTTTTTCTAGTTGAAAAATTAAAACATAATTTGTTAAGTATTAGTCAGTTATGCGATAAGGGTTTCAAAATATCATTTTCTAAAAATAAATGTGGTATTTCAGATAAAAATCAAAATCTTATTTTCGAAGGAAATAGAGACAAAAATATATTTATATTCTAAATATGAAAATAAATAATAATCCAAATATGTGCTTATTAATCAAATAAAATGATCCTTGGTTATGTCATAAAAGATTTTGGCACATAAATCTTGAAACTATAAACAATATTTCGAAAAAATGAAATTGTAAAAAGATTTCCCAAAATGAAACCTAAAGTAGAAACTTTTTGTAATGCTTGTCAACTAGGAAAATTAACAAAATCTTTATTTAAATCTTAAAAGGTCATTTCAACATTACAACCTTTAGAACTACTGCATATGGATTTATTTGTGCCAACTTAAATTCAGTCTATAAATCACAGTAGATATTTGTTTGTAATACTTAATGATTTTTCAAGATATACCTGGATGATATTTTTGAAAAATAAAAGTGATACTTTTGATCATTTTAAAATATTTTTTAAACAAATTCAAAATTTAAAATATTTGGAAATGAAAAATATAAGAGGTGATCATGGAGGAGAATTCGGCAATGAAAATTTTGATCTATATTGTAAAAGGAAAGGAAAATTTTATAATTTTTCGTTTCCTAGAACTCCACAACAAAATGGAGTAGTTTAACAGTAAAATCGAACATTACGTGTGATGGAATGTTGTTAAACGGAAGCATGTTACTGAAACATTTCTGGGCAAAAGCAGTTGCGATAGCCTGTTATGTATTGAATCATGTATTTGTTCGACCTCTTACGAAAAATACTCTATATGAACTTTTTAACGGTAGAAAACCAAATATGTCATATTTTAAAGTATTCGGTTCAAAATGTTTTATTTTAAATACTAAAGATTAACTTGGAAAATTCGACTTGAAATTCGACGTAGGTATATTTATACGATATTCAGATCGAAGTAAAGCTTATCAAATTTTTAATAAAAGAACAAATAAAATAGAAGAATCACTTCATGTTCCATTTGACGAATATTTTATTCAAAATTCTTATAATAATGAAAATTTGAAAAATAGGAATTCTGAACATGATAATATTAATTATATTTTCAAAGAAAATGAAAACGTTATTCATAATTATATAACTGAAAATATCACTAAAAATCAAGATATTGTTTAAAATAATAATCAACGTGTAAATACTTCAACAGAAAATGGTAATTCTAGAGAAGATGAAAACATCGTTCATAATTAAAGAGAAGATGAAAGCATTGTTCATAATAATAATGGAGTAAGATCTCCACCAAAAATATTACGAGATCATCCACCTCAAAATATTATTGGTGAAATAAATTCAAATGTCGGAACTAGAAGTCAATTAAATTAAGTAAGGCACGTAGAATTTTTATCTAATATAGAACCCAAAAATTCAAAAGAAACATCTTCTGATGAAAATTGGATTATTGCTATGCAAGAAGAACTAAATCAGTTTGAACGCAATGAAGTTTGGGAATTAGTTCCAAGTCCAAGTGTCAAGCTATTATAGGTACAAAATGGGTTTATAAAACCAAAGCTGACAAGTTAGGAAATATAACTAGAAATAAAGCAAGCCTTTTTCTCAAGGGTATAATCAGGAAGAAGGAATAGACTATGAAGAAATGTTTGCTCCAGTCGCTAGATTAGAAGCAATTCATGTCTTATTAGCCTATGCATGTTATCACAACTTCAAATTATATCAAATGGATGTAAAAAGCACATTTTAAAATGGATATATAAAAGAAAATGTTTGGTTGAACAACCACCTTTATTTACACATGAAAAATATCCTGATCACATATATAAATTAAAAAATGTTTTATACGGTTTAAAACATGCACCTCACGCTTGGTATAAAAATCTTAAAAATTATTTAATAAGTTCAGGTTTTCAAATTGGAAAAGTTGATCAAACACTATTTATAAAATGATCTAATAAGGATATTTTATTAATTCAAATTTATGTAGATAATATCATATTTGGTTCTACTAACGAAAAGCTTTTTCAAGAATTTTTTGAGATTATGACTAGTGAATTTGAAATGTATCACATAAGAGAATTATCATATTTTCTTAGTTTACAAATTAAACAATTATCTAATGATATTTTTGTAAATCAAGAAAAATATTGTAATAATTTAACAAAACGATTTGAAATGGAAAATATTTCTACTAAACTGACTCCTATAAGTACAACAATACATCTTGATAAAAATGAAAATGGTTAAAGTGTTAACCAAAAATTATATCGTGGTATGATAGGATCATTATTATATTTAACAGCTAGTTAACCTGGTATAACAATCTTTTTTTTTACGTGCACGATTTCAACCCAATCCTAAAGAAACACATTTACAAGAAGTTAAACGATTATTACGTTATCTAAGCAACACCAAAGATGTAATGTCCCGTATTTTCAGAAATATAATAGTTAAATTGTTTAATTATTTAATTAGTGATTTAGAGAACTAAAGGGTTGTTTAATTAAATTATATTGAATATTTAATTAATATAAATGTAACAACCCGTATTTTGATAACGTGTTATAACCATAAATCTAGGCAGAATTAAATTTTAAATAAGAACCCAGGGAAACGGGTTGCGCCATTACGTTCGTCTCGGAATTCTGCATGAAATCGAGTCCAAGTTTTCGAAAATCGAAGTCCGTATGACCAAGTTATGGCTCCCCAAAGTTTCAGAAATTTTCAGAGTTCAAAACAGCTCGAATTCGAATTCAAAATTCGAATTTCAAATGCAGAAAAGGCTGGGCGGGAAGTTTCCCGCCCAGACCCAGGTCAACTGGGGAGTCGACTGGGCAGTCGACCCCCCCCCCCCCCCAGGTCGACTGGGCAGTCGACTTGAGTGTCGACCTGGTCCCTAAGCCCATTTTTGGGCCCGTGTTCGTTCTGATGTATATAGTCCGATTTCTGTCCACATTCATCCGCCTAAACCTATTTAAACAGCCCCAAACCTAGCCTTCTCTACACACAACTCTATTATGCTTCTACTCTGCCTCTATTCTAAATAAAAATAAAAATGGCATCGCTACTCTGCTGGAATCAAAACTAAAAGCTAATCAACATCAACCTAAGCAACTCAATTCAAAACTAGAGATTGAAGCTTCTGCAACGATCCTACGACAATTTCTGTTCTTAGTTCTCAAAAACCATGACCTGTAAGCCCCAGTTACTCTTAGATCAAAACTGTAAATTTAACATGAACACGATGTAAACTGAAATTATGCCTAAACATGATAACTAGGTTGGATCTATCGTTGTAAATCCTTGATCTATGACTATCCTTTTTAGACCTACTATTTTAGATCTAATTTTGTACACCCTAGATCTATTCATGTGAAACTTTGACTTGTGGATTATTGTATGACTTGACTTGGGACATATTCATGTTATTAACCTAAAACCTCTCATGACCTTTTATCTAAACATTACCTGTGATGTTGAAACTATTATTGGGGATATTATCTTATGTCAATCCATTACCATGTCTATCACCATATTCTGCCAAGTTGATGTTGAGACCCTTATTCATATGCCTGAAATGTTATAGTTGTCATGCTTAACTTGTAAAAACCTTTGCCATCCTATGACTATCCTTTTTGTGTTATTCCCTATCTTGATATCTTGTGTTGATACGAATTCACATACGTTGGGGATACGTTTTGGGTAGATTAGGCAAACTTGAAATTGGTTATAAAATTAACATGATATGACATGAAAACATGACATGAAATTATACTTGAAAACTTGAATCATGAACATGGTTAACACGAACTTGAACTTGACATGAAAAATTAAGCATGGACATGACACTTAGATAACTTAAACGTGGCCAACTCGAGGTTGGGTTGAGTTTGCAGTATAAATCTGCCCGGAACCGCCCGGCGAATCCAGTAACTGCAAACAATAGGACCCAATGTGAGTAGTTAGTCATATCGCACTCAAAACCCGAGGTTAGACTAGGTTATGGTGTAAAACTGCCCGGACCCGTCCGGCACATCCAGTAACCATAACCAAGTCTAATGTGAGAGGTTAGGGGTGCATTAAGTAAATTAATGCCACTGGATAGGGTTAAGTCATGGACCACTTGAATATACTTGACCAATTTGACACGTTGATTGGATAGGGTTAAGTCATGAACCGCTTGAACACACTTAACCAACCTGACGCATGATTCGTAGGACTAAGTCTTGAACTAGAACGACACACTTAGTCAATTTGACATGACATGTAGATGGGGTTAAGTCTCGATTTTAAATGACAACTTAACCTGCTGAACGAAACCCTAGTTATGCGGTCCTTTTCAGTAGTAACCCACTAGATGTATCACGGTACCCTGGGACTAGGCAGGGTGGGGCACGATTGCTGGGCTGATTGTAAGCGACCAGAACGACGGCTGAGTTGGTGCGCCATTATAGGTTCAGGCGGACTAGGGTCGTGCACTTAGTCCGGAGTTGAAAAAGCAGGCATTGGGCATCAGTAGGATTATCTGTGCATTCTTGATTCGTGTCGGTGGTTGGCACCCTAGGGCTTGATACACCCTATGGTGGACCTAGCACAGGTGACTACATTCGTGATAGGCCCGTATGACACAGACACACGACGAGCTAGACTTGTAGGGAGCCGATCGATTAGATTATACCGTTGGACCCCGAATTGGGTCACTTCACGATATTGGGCCAAGGGATTATTTCTTGATTTATAGTTGACACGGGATTAGTATACCAGTATAGTTGGTATGGCGAACCTTGAATACGCAATGTTAGACTTGAGTTATCTTGTTAACTTAGTTATCATGTCAGACTTATCATCATTCCTATGTTTAATTCCAGTTTATTCATGTCTTGTTAACTTTACTAGTTTCTTTGCTGATAGTCACTAGGGCTTACCAGTCTTTTTGACTGACCCGTTTTCTTTCGCCTCTTTGTCTTTCGTTCCCTCCCCCCCCCCCCCCAGGTTCTCAGGGAGGAAACTCTAGCTCTTAGCTTGGACTTTGCTTGCTTTCTGACAGCTCATGTACGGTTTGGTCTCGAGCTATGCTATGGCTGCACTCATGCACTTTTTGGGGAATAATATTTTACTTATGTTGTTTTAAGTACTTTGCTTCTTTAGAAATTGATGTAATGAAATAATGACTTGGCATTTTGATGTAAGAGGTTTTGACTCTATTTATCAGTAATGAGATTTGGTTTTAAAGTTTATATCCGCTGCTTTATATACTCTATTTTATCAATGTTTTGTCTTGTGTTATCTCTGTGCCTGTTTACTAGATAATACCCCTCCATAACTAGGGCATTCCCTTTGTGAGTGACCCTAGTGGAGGTGGGGTGTTACAATAAATAATAGAATAATATATTTGAACCCGAAATACTCAAAAATAACAGAATTCACAATACTGTGTGAATTGGATCATTTAAAATATTTAATTCAGTTTAGAATTGAATTTGAATAGCGAATATATTATTTGAACGACAGTTGAACGTACAATTTATATTATTATTAAAATCGAGCTCGAAATGGCGCGGCAGTTCGCTATTTGGCGATTTGAACTTCAACTGAATATACATAATCTGTTTTAAATCGGATTTCTGTGAAACAAGAAACGCTCGGAGCTGGTGAAGTATATTTTTATAATGGAAGAGAAAAATCGAGATTTCATTATGTAGATTTTGATTCATGTACAAATCAAATTTTAGAAAAGTCGCTATGGAATTCTTTTATAATTCATATCGATTTATTTATATTTTAAATGGATTTTTAAATATAAATCGAATATCGATGTAACACTGGATTTGGAATATCGAGTTATAAATCCCGATATGGAGCTGTGTGATATTCTATGGGAATATATACAATAATATTTAAATTTAAATATTTAATTTAATTATTTTTAAATATATTTAAATGGGTTATTTAGAGCTTTAAAAATAGCCAGTTTCGCAAACGAGCTCCGTTTTCGGCGGAACTAATTTTGTTGGATCTGTAATATTAAATTATTGCTAGATTTCAATTTCCGAGATTTTTTGGGTCAGAGTGTGGTCGTACGGATTTTTAATGTGAAAAACAGTCAGTATTTTGATGGTTAAAAATACGCTGTGTGAGCAAACGGAATCGGAATTCGATGAAACCAGTTTCGTTGGGTCTGTAATGTCGAACTGAAGGTGTATGTCCATTTTTGTGATTTTTGGATATCACGTGTGATCATAGGAATTTTTTGAATACATATACAAACAACAACTGCTTAAAAATGAATATAAAATTGAATATAAAAATATTATTTCTATTCTATAAATACCCTAAAATATTTCCTAACCCTAATCACTTTTCTTCACAGTCAAAATCTTTGAGCCGCCACCAATATGTTAAAAACGTAAAGGAAAAAACATAGCTTTAGAAAATCAAAACAATTTGAATTAAATCTTTTAAATTCAATGGCGTATACATTCGAGATCCAGGGATGTTCCTCCTCATTCGCACATAAGTTTTTCAGTGTTCGATGTTGTTTTTCGTCGCTGTCATTTTCCAGCGAAAGCTAGGGTTAGGGATTTCGATTTGTTTAAAGATCAATTCGAGTTTTTGGGGGCGTCTTTGAATCTATGGAATGGTATAGCTCGAGTTTGTATTGATTTGTGGGGGCTCCGTTCGAAAGTTAGTCGCACTGTTACTGTGCATTCAACGAAGAGTTCGATGTCGCGACGAGGGAGATTGAATTCTAGTTTCGTAAAAGTGGTATGAGTTGATGCAGAACTTGAAGAGGAGGTAACGTTGGAGAGTTTGGATTTTTTTGTGGAGGAACGAGAGCGTTTGGGATTTTTGAAGTCGGGGAAATGTCTGTAAAACAAGCTGGAGTCGCGATTTTTCAAAGTGGAAGAAGGGGAGCGGGTCGGGTGCGTAGTAAAGTGGGCTGATGTTTTAAAAGGTTATGGCCCATATATTAAATAATTAAGTTTTATTTTAAAATAGCGTATTAACTTTTATAATGCATAACTTATTCATACATGAACGAAATTCAGTGAAACAAGATCCGTTGGGATCGTATGGAAGACAGCTACACAATGGAATTGACTGGAAGTGAATTTGAGCTCATTACAATTTATTGCAAAAATAATTGTTGGTCTGAATCAACCGATGGTTATCGTTATTTAACGATGATCGTCCTGTGTGAGTAAAACTCACCAACTCTATCAGTTCATATTTTTATAATGTATTTTTAGAACTGATAAATGATGATTGATTGTTGTGTGTTGATTGTTTGGTTGAACTGCTTATGTATTGGTTGAAATTATAGATAACGATATATATATATATAAATCGTTAATCAAATATTGATTCTATTGATCAGAATACTTCATATTGAAATGAATTTGATGTTAATTATATTGTTTAACATCTGTGGATGCAGGGAAATAGGTTGGAGGAATCCAACTGGATTCCTAAATATTTATAATACTGTTGTTTTCATATATTGAAATATATGATGTGATATATAATCTGTGTTGATTATGTGTGTTTGAATGATATCAATCATTGTTATTTGGTATTTTGGATACCATAAGAAATCCTAGATGTAGAAAAGGGGATTTTCAAAGTGTATTTTGAAAATGAATTATTTATATAAAATCAATGGATTTTATATACAAAAGGAAAAGGATTTTATAAAAGAAAATAATTATAAAATAAAAGGACAATTATAAAAAGGAAAATATTTGTGAAACAAATATAAAAGGAAAATATTGTGAAACAAATATAAAAGGAAAATATTTGTGAAATAAATAGAAAGGGAATATTTGTAAAACATTTACAAATAGAATTGAAAAGGAAGTATTTGTAAAACATTTACAAATAGAATTGAAAAGGAAATATTTGTAAAACATTTACAAATAGATTATAAATGGAAATATTTATTTATTAAATAAATTGAATTATACAAGAAATATTTATTTAGAAAATAAATAGAATTATAAATGAAATATTTATTTCAAAAATAAATAGATTATAAAAGGAAACACTTGAAAAATGAATAGAATTGTAAAAAAAGAGAATTTTACACTAGGAAGGTTTAGATCAGTGCTTCGCACTTGGGTATAACAGAATATGAATTCAAAGTGAACATTTAAGAGAGATCTGTTTTAACAGATAAAGTAAGAAGATTAAATTATAAATAAGGTTTTATAAATAAAATAAAATATTTACAATTGGATAAATAGAATATATAAGTCAGGACCTATATAGAGAAGTAAGAATCGATTTCAACATCGATATTTGAACTAAATATGGACGAAGAGTTAATCAGTTAGAGTTAACCAGATAGAGTTAATCAGTTAAAGTTAACCAGTTAGAGTTAACCAGTTAGAGTTAATCAGTTAGAGTTAACCAGTTAGAGTTAATCAGTTAGAGTTAACCAGTTAGAGTTAAACAGTTAGAGTTAATCAGTTATAGTTAATCGATTAGAGTTAAATCGAACTAGAGTTATTCAAATAGAGTTAATCGAACAAGAGTTAGTCGAATATTAGTTATTCGAATAGAGTTAATTGAAATAGAGTTAGTCGGATTAGAGTTAGTCGGATTAGAGTTAGTCGGATTAGAGTTAGTCGGATTAGAGTTATTCGAATATAGTTTATTCGAAGAAAGAGTTATCGAATAAGCTTATTCGAAGAAGAGAATTAATCGAATATAGTTTATTCGAATAGTTAAAAGACTTATCAAATATTAGTTATTTGAAAGGAGTATTCGAATAGAGTTTAAGGAGTTATTGAATATTAGTTATTCGAAAGGAGTTAATCGAATATTAGTTATTCGAAAGGAGTTAATCGAATATTAGTTATTCTAAAGGAGTTAATCGAATATTAGTTACTCGAAAGGAGTTAATCGAATATAGTTATTCGAAAGGAGTTAATCGAATATTAGTTATTCGAAAGGAGTTAATCGAATATAGTTTATTCGAAAGGAGTTATTCAAATATTAGTTATTTGAAAGGAGTAAATCGAATATAGTTTATTCGAAGGAGTTAATCGAATATAGTTTATTCGAATAGAGTTAATCGATTAGGGTTAATCAAATAGAGTTAATCCAATAGAGTTAATCAAATAGAGTTAATAGAATAGAATAATCAAATAGAGCTAATTGATAAGAGTAAATTGATTAGAGTTAATCGAACGGTGTTAATTGAATAAAGTTAATCGAATATGGCTATTCGAAGAGAGATTATCAAATATAGTTTATTCGAAGGAAAGAGTAATCGAATAGAGATTTATTCGAAAGAGAGTTACGTAAGGAAGTTTGTTAAAGATTTAGAAAATTAACTTTGTCTATTTCGAAGTTAGAAATGTTGTTCAATTAAGGTCTGAGAGGTAATTATACACCAACTTGATTGACTTCGTTTTTAACTAAGGAATGGTTAAGGTTCGACAGTGAAGGTTGGTTAAGTGGATTTAGTTAACGAGTAAAATGGTTTGAGTTGGCATAGCGATGTTTGATTTAAACATCTGTTTAAATCCAATGTTGGAGTTTTGGACATGTTTTCCAAATAAGAATCAGAAATGTTTTCTAATATAGAAAATAAGAATCAGAAATGTTTTCTAATATAGAAAATAAGAATTGGAAATGTTTTCCACTGTTAATAACGTACATTTTCTAAATTTAGAAAATAAGAAATGTTGAATATATGGAAACAGGAATAGGGAAATGAATAATTGAAAGACAAATTAAATTAAAGTGGATCAATGTTGATTGATGATTTGCTCGGTAAGATTTCCATTTGGAAATCCACCGTTGTTTGTACACATGTTTTCCTTTGATAGTTAAATCACCGACTATCGAAGATTTTGACCATTTCCATTGTCAATACGGAGAGGCCGGGATCAGATTCATTACCTAAAAACCACTCTGTATGGGTGTTAGCGTTGCGATCAAATAGGATGAAGATAATTGAAGACGTAGTTATGCAAAGGATGTCCTGTTTACAGAATAGTGCCTTTGGTTTGTCCAGTCCCAGGACAACCTGTATGGAAGAATGTCTTACAGAGTACATTTAATGGATCACGTAAGTTGATCTCTTCAAATGTATGTACGTTTGGTGGTGGAGCAATTCGTTTCTCTTAGCTGTATACCCGTTGTATTTTTGGGGAAATCAATTTTTGATTTGGCGGGTATGACGATGTGACATTCAAAGTGAATAAATGTGTGATCTGTCAAAGATAAGCGTGGCCTCTTGCCTCACAACCGGGAAATGACAAAAATCGGGCAGGCAGCATGGCTAAGTGGTTGGCTGCCAAGTAGGGTGTATTATCACCTATCTTGAGATATTCATTTCATTCTTTAAGCTATTCGATGTTGTCCCATTCGGGAAACTGTTGCTGATCCCAACCGTTGGTGATATACATTCGATACACTCAAGCAAAATGAGTGGTCGGTCATGTGTGGCCGGGTTGCAAGATGTTCTTGTTGAACCCAGTGTATTCCTCTCTAGAGGTACACTATCGGAAGGTGGTTCCATACCTTGTCATAGTTGGAAATCCATTATCCAATAAGTGCTCGCGATTTTGATTGTATACTATATATGTAGAACGTGAGATGAAAGCATTTCCGCTAGATGATTATTTAGTTGTGGTTGATAGACATTATTATAATATCAAAAGAGTTTTGATATAAAGTTTATCGTTTCTTTCAAAAGGATTTTTGAAAGTTAAATCAAATGTTTTGGATTCTCATAAGGGAAAAATCCATTCCGTTATACGGCCTGGTCTTATGAGATATTGTTTTATTGCTCAAACTGTTTTAAACTGCTTTACTCATGCCAGTCACATGACTGACCCAGAGTTTATTTTGTTTTGTTTTCCCTAAACTCTTGGGTGCCCAATTTTGTACGGGAAGTTAAGTAATCAGGATTTTACATATATACTTGGAGAGCTTGGAGCAGGAGGCTTTAGGATTATATAGTTATTGTTTATTCCGCTGTGTTGTAAGTGTTGTACTCTGATAATGTTACTTTATACATATACTGATTTATTTTCAAAGATATGTTATCTATTATATGTTGTTCGTTCCGCTGTTAGATTCGTGTTACTGTTGTATGTTCTTCTTCTTCTTCTTCAATTCTAAGTTTCTATCTTATCTATTCTCACCCTCTATTTTCTTTCTATTAGTTTTCTGATTTCCAGTGTAATTTCGGTTGGACTTGTGTTATTGGTCAGCTCAAATTGTACCGGAAATTCGGGACACTACAGTTGGTATCAGAGCTTAAGGTTAAGTTATTACCTTGGCCTTGTGGCGTGACTCAGTAGAGATGGGGTTAGTAATACCATAAATTGAGTTGAGTGTATATATACGAGTGAACGTATTTGTTATTTGATATAAAAACCGTTTTATATTGTGGAGATTTATTGGTTGAGTTGTTTATAAGTTCTAGTCGATGAGTTTGATCCACTATATCGTTAGGAGTTTCTAAACACTCGAATACGATGGGTCGACACGATATGTTTTGAAAAGAGGGTAAACAAAATAAATTTACCCAAATTATATTTTGATATAAAGGATTTATATTGGAATAATTATAATATATTGGATATATTGGTTGTTTTCATAATCAAGTAAGATTATAAATTAAATGGCTATGAAAATAACCAATCAGAATTCATATAAGTGAAATATATGAAATCAAATGAATTAAATCTAAATTTAAATCAGAATTAAAATTAAAACTCTGGTAATTTGAAAAAGCGTCTGTAAATGAATATGGATTAAATATATGAGATTTTAAAATCCTGGGAGATTTTAAATTGTTGTTCAAGCATTGTGAATGGTATTTTGAAATGTATTTCAAAATAGAAGTGTTTAGAAATGGTTTTTTTTTTTTGAAAGGCAAAAATAATTTTATTAATTGACAACGTGAAATACAATTACAATATGAGACTAACTATACATGAAAAGAAAAGCTATAATGAGATTACTTATAATTACAAGAAGACAGGGAAAACTTGCAACATTAACCCAAGGATGCTAAAGATGATCTTGACATGTTGCGAATGATCTGCATGCATAATTGATCAGCATTTCTCCTCTCCAAACCAAATATACGATTGTTCCTCTCACGCCATATTTCATATACAAACTTCTTCAGCAATTTTAACAGAACACATGTTTTCTTATCCTTCCAACGCGTAGCTTTGAAAACATTATACCATTCCATTTGACTAGAAAGAGCAGGTCTATAAAAACCACGAACTGCAAGTAGCCGTGACCAAATGCTGTGAACAAAGGGGCACTCAAAAAATATATGAACATTTGTTTCTGAGTGAAAGTTACACATAACACAGACATCATCTGCAATTATACCATGGTTGAATAATTTATTCTTTGTGTTGACTGCATTTGCCATGATCTTCCAAAGCAGGAGGTTTTCCTTTGCTGAGCTACCACAGTTCCATATCCTTGTGTGCTAAGGAAAGTACTGCCTTCGTGATTGTAACAAATTATAGACTGTTTTAATAGAGTGGGCCTTTCCCATCCACAACAATTCCTTTTCACCATTAGCAACAAAGCTAGAAGTAATCTCACTCCATAAGTTCCTTAAGACTGACGAGCTAGAGTAGGGTAATATGAGTGAACCATCATGAACATAATCAGAAACAATCGCAGACTGAGGAATACTAGAGTTCATCATGAGATTGTAGTCCACCACCTCGCTTAAAATTAATCCTGGCCTTGACCAAGGACTGTGCCAAAAAGAGAGATTAGGGATTGCCTGAAATTTGCATTGCACAAAAGTCTTGAAAGTATCTCGAAGTTTAAGTATGCTGCGCCAGCTCCAGCTACAACTTTGAGGTATTGACATGGTCCAAAAATTTCTGTTACCAATTAAATTTCTCTGTACCCATTAGGCCCATAAACCTTTATCCTTAGCAAAAAGTTTTCAAAGTAAGTAGAAATAGCCGCTTTATTCCACAACAACAGGTTTGTAATGCCCAATCCCCCAAATTTCTTCTCATCGAAAATATAGTATTGAACTCACTTCGATGGCTGGGAAATAACCCTGATGATGGATCGCAACATCATTAGTGTTCATTCCGAGTTCTAAGTGACAGATTACCACCAAAGATATTGATTTCGAATTGTTTTGGCAAAACAAGTTATTTTAAATCCTGAAAATGAAAGTTTGACTTTTGAGAAAAGCAAAGCTGTTTAAAACTCACAGGAAGAGACTGTTTGACTAAAAAAAATGTGGAAATAAATTGGAATTGAATTGAAGACCAATTAAGTGGAAATTGGATTGGATTAGAATGATATCGAGATATTTGGATTTATGACATAGGAATCCAAAATGATATTGTGTTGGTGAGTTAAGAATTGGAATCGGGAGTGGAACTCGAGTTTGAAATAGAATTCGACTTGGATATAAGCGAATAGCTGTGTTGAACAGATATTGATTGGAAATTAGTTGAGATGACATTGGTATATGTTGAATTGATAGCAGGTGAAAGTGATAAAGTTGATATGCCCGACAAAAAGGTACAAGTTTATATTTGGTATAAGCATGAGATTTATGAGCCGAATTGGCAAGCCGTTTGGCTGTTTTATTTTTTTCTGGGTTGAAGAAGGCTTAGAAAGGCGAGTGGGAGTTTGAGCTATTGACCACTACAAAGGAGGTGCTGGCAAAGATTTTCGAAAAGTTAAGGTATTAGAAAAATTTTAGGATTTTTGAAAATTTTCATTGGTACGAATTAATTAATATTTTAATTGAAATTAATTGGTTCAGTGAAACTGGAGTTAAGAAATAAATCAATAATTTTCAGCCCAGTTAATAGGGTCTGTTATCTACCTTAGCAATTTCGAGGATGGAATTATTTTAAGCGGGGAAGAATGTAATGTCCCGTATTTTCAAAGATATAATAATTAAATTATTTAATTATTTAATTAGTGATTTAGAGAATTAAAGGGTTGTTTAATTAAATTATATTGAATATTTAATTAATATAAATAATATAATAATACATTTAAACCCAAAATAGTCAGAAATAACAGAATTCACAATACAGTGTGAATTGGATCATTTAAAATATTTAATTCAGTTTAGAATTGAATTAGAATAACGAATATATTATTTGAATGACAGTTGAACGTATAATTTATATTATAATTAAAATCGAGCTTGAAATGGCGCGGCAGTTCGCTATTTGGCAATTTGAACTTCAATTGAATATACCGAAGCCGTTTTAAATCGGATTTCTATGAAACAAGAAACGTTCGGAGCTGGTGAAGTATATTTTTCTAATGGAAGAGAAAAATCGGTATTTCATTATGTAGATTTTGATTTATGTACAAATCAAATTTTAGAAAAGTCGCTATGGAATTCCTTTATAATTTATATCGATGTATTTATATTTTAAACGGATTTTTAAATATAAATCGAATATCGATATAACACTGGATTTGGAATATCGAGTTATAAATCCCGATATGGAGCTGTGTGGTATTCTATGGGAATATATACAATAATATTTATATTTAAATATTTAATTTAATTATTTTTAAATATATTTATATATTTAAATGGGTTATTTATAGCTTTAAAAATAGCCAGTTTTGCAAACGAGCTCCATTTTCGACGGAACTCATTTTGTTGGATCGTAATATTAAATTATTGCTAGATTTTAATTTACGTCATTTTTTGGGTCAGAGTGTGGCCGTACGGATTTTTAATGTGAAAAACACTCAGTATTTTGATGGTTAAAAATACGCTGTGTGAGCAAACGGAGTCGGAATTCGATGAAACCAGTTTCGTTGGGTCCATAATGTCAAACTGAAGGTGTATGTCCAATTTCTTGATTTTTGGATGTCATGTGTGATCAAAGGAATTTTTAGAAGACATATACAAACAATGACTGCTTAAAAGTAAATATAAAATTGAATATAAAAATATTTTTTCTATTCTATAAATACCCTACAATATTTCCTAACCCTAATCACTTTTCTTCATGGTCAAAATCTTTGAGCCGCCATCAATATGTTAAAAACGTGAAGAAAAAACATAGCTTTAGAAAATCAAAACAATTTGAATTAAATCTTATAAATTCAATGGCGTATACATTCGAAATCCAAGGATGTTCTTATTCATTCGCACATAAGTTTTTCAGTGTTTGATGTTGTTTTTCGTCGCTGTCATTTTCCAGCGAAAGCTAGGGTTCGGGATTTCGATTTGTTTAAAGATCAATTCGAGTTTTTGAGGGCGTCTTTGAATCTATGGCATGGTATAGCTCGAGTTTGTATTGATTTGTAGGGGTTCTGTTCGAAAGTTAGTCGCACTGTTACTGTGCATTCAGCGGAGTAGTTCGATGTCGCGATTAGGGAGATTGAATTCGAGTTTGGTAAAAGTGATATGAGTTGATGCAGAACTTGAAGAGGAGTGTAACGGTGGAGAGTTTGGATTTTTTTTTTTGGAGGAATGAGAGCGTTTGGGATTTTTGAAATCGGGGAAATGTCTGTAAAACAAGCTGGGGTTGCGATTTTTCAAAGTGGAAGAAGAAGAAGAGCAGGTCGGGGGCGTAGTAAAGTGGGCTGATAATTTAAAAGGTTATGGCCCATATATTAAATAATTAAGTTTTATTTTAATTTCAAATAGCGTATTAACTTGTATAACGCATAACTTATTCATACTTGAATGAAATTCAGTGAAACAAGATCCGTTGGGATCGTATGGACAGCAGCTACACAATGGAATTGACTGGGAATGAATTTGAGCTCATTACAATTTGTTGCAAAATAAATTGTCGGTCTGAATCAACTGATGGTTATCGTTATTTAACGATGATCGTCCAGTGTGAGTAAAACTCACCAACTCTATCAGTTCATATTTTTATAAAGTATTTTTAGAACTGATAAATGATGATTGATTGATGTGTGTTGATTGTTTGGTTGAACTGCTCATGTATTGTTTGAAATTATAGATAATGATATATATATACCATTAATCAAATATTGATTCTGTTGATCAGAATACTTCATATTGAAATGAAGTTGATGTTAATTTTATTGTTTAACATCCGTGGATGCAGGGAAACAGGTTGGAGGGATCCAACTGGATTCCACAATATTTATAATACTGTTGTTTTCATATATTGAAATATATGATGTGATATATAATCTGTGTTGATTATGTGTGTTTGAATGATATCAATCTTTGTTATTTGGTATTTTGGATACCATAAGAAATACTGGGATGTAGAAAAGGGGATTTTCAATGTGTATTTTGAAAATGAATTATTTATATAAAATAAATGGATTTTATATATAAAAGGAAAAGGATAAAAGAAAATAATTATAAAATAAAAGGATAACTATAAAAAGGAAAATATTTGTGAAAAAAATATAAAAGGAAAATATTGTGAAACAAATATAAAAGGAAAATATTTGTGAAACAAATAGAAAGGGAATATTTGTAAAACATTTACAAATAGAATTAAAAAGGAAGTATTTGTAAAACATTTACAAATAGAATTGAAAAGGAAATATTTGTAAAACATTTACAAATAGATTATAAATGGAAATATTTATTTATGAAATAAATAGAATTATAAAAGAAATATTTATTTAGAAAATAAATAGAATTATAAAGGAAATATTTATTTCAAAAATAAATAGATTATAAAAGGAAACACTTGAAAAATGAATAGAATTGTATAAAAAGATAATTTTACACTAGAAAGGTTTTGACCCGTGCTTCGCACACGGGTATAACAGAATATGAATTCAAAGTGAACATTTAAGAGAAATCTGTTTTAACAGATAAAGTAAGAAGATTTAATAAATAAGGTTTTATAAATTAAATAAAATATTTATCATTGGATAAATAGAATATTTAAGTCAGGACTTATACAGAGAAGTAAGAATCGATTTCAACATCGATATTTGAACTAAATATGGACGAAGAGTTAATCAGTTAGAGTTAACCAGTTAGAGTTAACCAGTTAGAGTTAACCAGTTAGAGTTAACCAGTTAGAGTTAATCTGTTAGAATTAACCAGTTAGAGTTAACCAGTTAGAGTTAATCAGTTAGAGTTAAATCAAACTAGAGTTATTCAAATAGAGTTAATCGAACAAGAGTTAGTCGAATATTAGTTATTCGAATAGAGTTAATTGAATTAGAGTTAGTCGGATTAGAGTTATTCGAATATAGTTTATTCGAAGAAAGATTTATCGAATAAGGTTATTCGAAAAAGAGAATTAACCGAATATAGTTTATTCGAATAGAGTTAAAGGACTTATCAAATATTAGTTATTTGAAAGGAGTATTCGAATAGAGTTGAAGGAGTTATCGAATATTAGTTATTCAAAAGGAGTTAATCGAATATTAGTTAATCGAAAGAAGTTAAACGAATATTAGTTATTCAAAAGGAGTTAATCGAATATAGTTATTCAAAAGGAGTTAATCGAATATTAGTTACTCGAAAGGAGTTAATCGAATATAGTTTATTCGAAAGGAGTCAATCGAATATTAGTTATTCGAAAGGAGTAAATCGAATATAGTTTATTCGAAAGGAGTTAATCGAATATAGTTTATTCGAATAGAGTTAATTGATTAGGGTTAATCAAATAGAGTTAATCCAATAGAGTTAATCAAATAGAGTTAATAGAATAGAGTAATCAAATGGAGCTAACTGATAAGAGTAAATCGATTAGAGTTAATCGAATAGTGTTAATTGAATAGAGTTAATCGAATATGGCTATTCGAAGAGAGATTATCAAATATAGTTTATTCGAAGGAAAGAGTTATCGAATAGAGATTTATTCGAAAGAGAGTTACGTAAGGAATTTTGTTAAAGATTTAAAAAATGAACTTCGTCTATTTCGAAGTTAGAAATGTTGTTCAGTTAAGATCTGAGAGGTAATTATACCCCTACTTGATTGACTTCGTTTTTAACTAAGGAATGATTAAGGTTCGACAGTGAAGGTTGGTTAAGTGAATTTAGTTAACGAGTAAATGGTTTGAGTTAGCATAGCGATGTTTGATTTAAACATATGTTTAAATCCAATGTAGGAGTTTTGGAAATGTTTTCCAAATAAGAATCAGAAATGTTTTATAATGTAGAAAATAAGAATCAAAAATGTTTTCTAATAAAGAAAATAAGAATTGGAAGTGTTTTCCAATGTTAATAACGTATATTTTCTAAATTTAGAAAATAAGAAATGTTGAATATATGGAAACAGGAATAGGGAAATAAATAATTGAATGACAAATTAAATTAAAGTGGGTCAGTGTTGTTGATTTGCTCGTTAAGATTTCCACTTTGAAATACGACCGTTGTTTGTACACATGTTTTCCTTTGATAGTTAAATCATCGACTATAGAAGATTTTGACCATTTCCGTTGTCAATACGAAGAGACCGGGATCAGATTCATTATCTGAAAACCACTCTGCATGGGCGTTAGCGTTGTGATCAAATAGGATGAAGATAATTGAAGACGGAATTATGCAAGGGCTGTCCTGTTTACAGAATAGTGCCTTTGGTTTGTCCAGTCCCAGGACAACCTGTATGGAAGAATGTCTTACAGAGTACATTTAATGGATCACGTAAGTTGATCTCTTCAAATGTATGTACGTTTGGTGGTGGAGGAATTCGTTTCTCTTAGCTGTATACCCGTTGTATTTTTGGGGAAATCAATTTTTGATTTAGCGGGTATGACGATGTGACATTCAAAGTGAATAAATGTGTGATCTGTCAAAGATAAGCGTGGCCTCTTGCCTCACAACCGGGAAATGACAAAAATCGGGCAGGCAGCATGGCTAAGTGGTTGGCTGCCAAGTAGGGTGTATTATCACCTATCTTGAGATATTCATTTCATTCTTTAAGCTATTCGATGTTGTCCCATTCGGGAAACTGTTGCTGATCCCAACCGTTGGTGATATACATTCGATACACTCAAGCAAAATGAGTGGTCGGTCATGTGTGGCCGGGTTGCAAGATGTTCTTGTTGAACCCAGTGTATTCCTCTCTAGAGGTACACTATCGGAAGGTGGTTCCATACCTTGTCATAGTTGGAAATCCATTATCCAATAAGTGCTCGCGATTTTGATTGTATACTATATATGTAGAACGTGAGATGAAAGCGTTTCTGCTAGATGATTATTTAGTTGTGGTTGATAGACATTATTATAATATCAAAAGAGTTTTGATATAAAGTTTATCGTTTCTTTCAAAAGGATTTTTGAAGGTCAAATCAAATGTTTTGGATTCTCATAAGGGAAAAATACGTTCCATTATACGGCGTGGTCTTATGAGATATTGTTTAATTGCTCAAACTGTTTTACTCACACCAGTCACATGACTAACCCAGAGTTTATTTTGTTTTGTTTTCCCTAAACTCTTGGGTGCCCAATTTTGTACGGGTAGTCAAGTAGTCAGGATTTTACAGATATACTTAGAGAGCTTGGAGCAGGAGGCTTCAGGATTATATAGCTATTGTTTATTCCGTGGTGTTGTAAGTGTTGTACTCTGATAATGTTACTGTATACATATACTTATTTATTTTCAAAGATATGTTATCTATTATATGTTGTTCGTTCCGCTATGAGATTCGTGTTACTCTGATGTTGTATGTTCTTCTTCTTCTTCTATTCTAAGTTTCTATCTTATCTATTCTCACCCTCTATTTTCTTTCTATTATTTTTCTGGTTTCCAGTGTAATTTGGGTTGGATTTGTGTTATTGGTCAGCTCAAATTGTACCGAAAATTCGGGACACTACAAAAGATTTTGGACTTTCCTATCCGAAATATTGTTCCTTTGAATGAGTACGCACAATGACGCTAATTTTGGAGGATCACGGATGGATCGAAAAAGTACAAGTAGTACTTGTCATTTTATTGGAAAATCACTAGTATCTTGATTTAGCAAGAAAGATGATTATGTTTCACTATCTACTTGTGAATGAGTATATATCAATAGCTTTAGCTTGTGCTCAAGTCATATATATGCAACAAACACTTAGAGATTTCAATGTAAATTTAACAAATTCAACTATTTATTGTGTTAATATAAGTGCGATATTTTATCTAAGAATTCGGTAAATCACTCACGAACTAAACATATAGATACTAGACATCATTTCTTGCGTAATATAGAAAAAGAAATAATAAATTTGGAATTTGTAACTTTTGGAAATCAAACAGCCAATATTTTCACTAAACTGTTACTCAAAGCTCGTTTATTAAACTACAAAGAGAATTAGGTATTGTTTCTCTTAAAAAAATTAAGTTTTAGTGCAAAAATTAAATTTTAAAAGAAATAAAATTTTTGTGCATCAACCGGGACTTGAACCCTGGTGGTCTATTCGGTAGTTGCATAGCCTTGCCATTGGGTTACTTGGTCTTTCTTGTCTAACATTAACTCTATAACAATTTTATACTTCGTTTCTAGAAACTCTATTTTTAAACTTCCAAACTAATGTGCTATTAATATAAATGGCTTAAATTACCATTCAATTTTCTTCCTTACTATAAGGCTTTTTTGTTATATAAACGATGAAAAATGGTTTTACAAACATTTTATAACACAAACTCAAATTCTCTCTAAAACTAAAAAGCAAGTTATCATGTCAAATGCAAATCAAATTCTTCAAAGAACTCCACTCCAAAACAATTATCTTCTTCAGTGCAATTCATATCTCCTAATCAAGAAAAATAACTTGAATGCAAATGGTCTAAACATCACACAGGCTATACACCGGAATCAAAGAAATCAAAACGTACTCTATCCATTTCACCATCTATGAAAGAAAAGATTGACGATATTCACCAATATCAACAACAATAAATGGATATTAAATGAGAATTATATTTTGAACATAAAGTGACGGCAAGACATTTGAATTTCTTAGAACAAATTGCTTTACGCATTTTCAGAAAATAAAACGTTTATGAACCAAAACACTATCCTTTGTATTTGAATCCGGAACGTCCATCATCTTCATAGAGTCCTTGGAATCATACCTCATGAAGACCCTCTTATAGTTCGAATTTATGGGAAAAATTATGTGGCAAATGAAGAATCGAAGAAAGAAACTCCGAAAAAATCAACTTCATCCGATTTCAAATGAATGCTGCAATAACTTATGCTCGTTTTGTTTTCCATAATAATTTTTTTGTAATGATGAATTTTCGAATTGTTATTTTGAAATCTTGTTTACACATGAATAAAATATGTGTAACGACCCAAATTTTTAATAAATTTAAAATATGAATTTTAATTGATTTTAATGGATTTTAAATATTTAAAATGATTTATTTTGAGAACTAACGACTTAGAATTTATTTAATTTGAAGTTTGAACGTATAAGTTTATATTAATTGTAAAACGAACACGTAACGTCACCGTAGTTCAAAAAATTTAGTTTCAAACTTTAAACAAATATACAAAATTCAATATGAGTCAGATTTCTATAAAACAAGAAACGTTAGAATCTATTTAATTATATCTTTCTAACGAAAGTGAAAAATCAAGATTTCATGTTAAGAATTGTAAATTATGTCCTGATTAAAATTTCAAATAGTCGTTGTGGAATCATTTATAAATTATAACGATTTATTAAATATAATAAAAGGATTCGTCACAAAATTGAATATCAATTTGACTTGAATTTTGAAAACATCGAGTTATAAAATTAAGTATGTTTATTTTGGTGCTACATAATATTTTATTTTGATATATACGATAATATTAATTTATCATTATTTATTTAAACTGTTTTTGAATTTTTTATATTTTATTGGTTTTATTTTAGCCTTAAAATTAGCCATTTTTCAAACGATCTCCGTTTTTGATGAAACCAATTTTATCGGATTTGGAACGTTAAATTATTGTTAAGTTTCAAATTTCATATCAATTGAAGTTTGTATGTAAGCATAGTAAAAATAAACATGTACTGAAATTTAGTTAGAATTTAATAAAAGCTAGAAATAAGGCCATTTTTTAAACGGTCTCCAAATTCGACAAAACCATGTTCATTAGAGCCGTATTCATGAAATGTAGCAAGATTTCAAATTTCATAATGTTTGGAGTTAGTATGTAGTCGTGGCAAATTAAAACGCACATTGAAAATCAATATTTAACGTTATATTGACTTATGTTTTAATTTTGATAAAAAATGATTAAAACAATCGAATTAGCTTCTGAAACCTATTCCATTGAGTCTGGAATAGAGGTATTTGGCTTGGAATGTCGGTCGTTGGGATTCGTTTGGAGTTCGGAACGTTAAATTTCAAATTTAAAAAATAATGGAATTAATTATTATTAAAATACGGTATATATACCCTAGAAAACCCTAACCCTAGCCATTATAAACCCTAGTCGCCACTAAGCTTTTCAACGACCAGATTCCTCCCGATTTTGATCCTTAATCTCTCATTCTGCATGCAATTTTAGAACAAATGTCTAACATGAAGATCGAAGAGCTTCTTTAGCTCTTTGAATTGATACAGTGATGATCGTTTTTCATGTGATAATTCGAGAGAAATTTAGGTCTAAACCCCCTGCTTTCACACGCAAATTGAGGTGTAATGGGGAGTTCGAATTTCAAGTTGTTCCTGGCGTTGTTGGAGGAAGACAAGTGCTTCGTTGTGGTGTATTCTGATCATGGTCAAGGAGCTTGGAATTGCGTGCGTTTTTGAAGATAGGGGTCGTACATTTTTTATAAGAACCCGTAACTTCCCCGTGAAGGAAAGGCCGGATTGAGTTGAGGACAAGCCGAATCAGAACATAAATAGAAGAACATTTCATTGCTTATTACAACAATTCCATCAGAGTACGAGAATATACAGAGTATAAACAAATAATATACATCAGAAAAATATCAGAGATTCAAATTACATTTAAATACATAGCGGCGGAAAAATAATACAAAACACAACTGAAAGTAATACACGGATACAGAGCTTTCCGAATATCGTTCCAGCTGTAAAGCAGGATCTTGTGAATATAAATCTGCAAAACCAAAACTACTAGCTGCCCGTGTGGAAAATAGAGGCACCTAGAGTTTAGGTTAAAACAATAAACTCCAGGTCAGTCATGTGACTGGTGTGAGAACTAAAAACAGTTATTTAAACTTTACTTTAAATCAGATATATCAAGGGACCACACCATATAACATGGAACGGGTTTCCTCCCAAGAATACCGGTGCATATAACAAAACAGCGCAATGCTTTTTGAAAAAATGAAGCTATTATAATACCCAGGTCCTGTCACACAATGCAACGCAAGCCGGGGGATAGGGGTTTCCCTTATAATAGCTAAACATGCTTGGTACGTTAAAACAAAGCATTTGATACTATTATAAGTGCATGGTGTACAAAACAACTTCAAATATAAATGTATCAATCCTAGACGGCATGAGTACCATATATCATGTCGCCAATACTCGGCTCTACAATCAAAACCGCAAATATCACATATTGGAAGTTGGATTTCCGTATGTGAACCGAGGCCAGGGATCGTCCTCACTGCTTCAAGACAATCTAGCCTACCATGGCTCAAGACCCAGACTCAGGTGGGCCCTTGGATCGTCAGGGCCGGTCCACTCGATGTAGATTAAACTTAAACCTTGAGCACTACATTTCCCCACCCTATGGGGTGTAAATGAGCCAAATAACTCCATCGGTCCCGGATCGACCGATATAACCGATGCGCCTCGCAATCCAACAACCACACAGGTGAAAATAATAAAAATATCAGGGCTGGTAGGTCACTGACACCACCCTAGCTAGAAGGAAACGCATGCCCTCCCTGAGGTCCTCTCCCATTTCTGGTTCACACCGGGGTGTGAGGCTCGCGAATTAACGTTATACACAAAGCTATGCCACATAGGCGGTGCTTTGATCATCAACCACAAGACTTTGCTTTTCAACAGAAGCCTTGATCATTTGCAACTCAGCATGCCACACAGGCAATTCACGCCATGCAACTAATGGCTATCAATCACACAGAATGAAATCCAATGTTATGATATTATAATTATATATAAATATGTATTGATTGCAATGTTTGTTTTGTGGTTGATGGATGTTGTTTACAGTTTTCACTGTTGTTATTATCTAATTGTAAATATAAGCATTGACAATGAAAACGCTTATATTATAATTATTGGTTGATGGATGATAGTTGATATGTATGTTACTGATGTGTGAAATCTAATGAAGTGCAAAATCTACATAAACTGAATTATATGGTAATTGATTGAATCTCATTCCAATTTGGAACTAACATGAATATTTTACTAATAAAATATTCGACGAAAATGAAAGTTTGAATTTGATGTCGGATTTTGGATGGACATGAAGTTCATAAAGTTAAGATGAATATTCATAACTGAAATGAATTGATTTGAATTAATTTTCATCTAGTTATGGTTTGTTCAAGTTTATTTTTGAAATGAATAGTAATTTCAAAATGTTAATTCGAGTTAGGTATACAAACGACATTTTAACTTGAACGGATTTTTCCATCAATCTTATTTATTTTTATAACGAATATTGGACAATTTTGGATTTCAAAATCTAATATTTTGGAAAATATTATTATTTTAATGTTATAATAATATGGAAATTTCAATTTTGGTTTAAAATCGAATTTGAGATTGAATCGTTTTTAAATGAGTTTATAACGTCTTTGTAAAACACATTTTAACCGAATCAACGGTGTTTACTATAAATAATAAAATGGTTTAAATAGGACGAGTCATGTAGCGACCGTTCGCGAATTTCGACCGCAAACTTCAAGTTGACGTACCGGGAGCCTCAGATTTTCCCAAAATGAAAAACGTTTAGTTTAGGATGAAAAGAACTTTCCAATGATATAAAAAGTTTTAAAATCTAACATTTAGATTTTGAGATAAATTCAAACCAAATTTGAATAAAAACAATGTTATTGCTGTTAATGACCAGAAATCAGTTTTTAATGAATAATGCTATTTTTAAATTATTAAAAATAGGAAGAAATTATAATAAATCATAATAAATGATTTAAAAGTGATTTAAACTAAATATAAGTAGTTCTGGATAGTAGAAAGCTATTTTGTGAAAATTGGCTATTTTGACAAATATGATTGAAACAGTTTGAAGTTAATAAATACTTAACCAGGTTAAGTTTTTTCAATGAATGCATATTGGATTTAAATGAAAATTATCTTCAGATATTTCAATATTGGATTTCGTAATTACAAGGATATTGTTTTGAGGAATTTGGAAGATATCGATATTGTTATTCCCAATACAGTATTTGTTGGTTTTAAGAATTTGATGTCGAATATAAGTTAATAAGATTTCTATTTAAAGCCTTATATTTGATATCAAATTGGATTTTGGGTTTATGTGAATGATGTCTTCAGTAACATTGTTCTTAAACCCAGGTGTAAATGAAGTTTATAGAATAAGTCTTTTAATTAATATTTAATGAAATTTTCCCAAAGTGAAGTTTTCCGATTAATAAATTTAATGGGAATTGAATGGAAATCAATTTAGTGATAATCGAGATGAACCGCCGTGGAGGAAGACCTTTACTATTTAAGAAATTTAAAAGGCATTGTTGTTATTCTACTTATAGTATTAGTATGATATGGAAATTTATATCGATTGCGAACTGATATGATTTCGTGAAGATTCCATTTTTATGGAAGTTTGATTTTGGGTTTATCGTGAACAATGTTTTAAATAACATTTGTTCTTTACCCAGCTAAATGAAAGGATGATTTCTCAAATTTGAGATGTAATAAATCTTTCAACCAACATTTGTATGGATGATTTGGTTATTAAAACTAAGTTAGAATTTTTAATAAATTGTTCAACAAAAATTTGAATGAAGGAAATGAAGATTATAATTACTTTAGAGTTTTAGTGAATCTTTAATTAGATTTGAAATGAAATGAAAGACGTTAATTAAACTTACCGAAACATGAGGGGTATTAGAAATGGAGTACCACCCGTTTTGCTCCATGGGATGAATAAGATGGGAATGAGATAACGATATGAGATATTACCTTTTTATAAGGTTCAATAATCCCAGTAAGGCTTATAAACCTTGATTTAGTTAAGTTTGTGAAAGAAGACTATGTAATCTTTTGAAATGATTTCCAAGGAAAGATTTAAACAAGGAGTTTAAATAATGTATATCTTTGATAGACTTTGAGGGAGTAATTCCCAATGTAAAGAATATTTGATTAAAAAATATTCTGAACTGAAATGAGATTGATGATATGTTTATATATATCACTTGATTTTAATAATGCGATGGTAATTCGAAAAGACCACACTTCAACCCATTTTGAATAACTAATATGACGATTGTCGAAGATATTGAAGACGGTGGTTGAAGACCGGAGATCTTCACATCATTTGGTTTACCGTTGATGCCTTGGGTAGCTCTCGTTACAAGGTTAAAGTGGTAGTCATGCAGACGTACTTGGAGATCGACTGGATATGCAAGGGCCTCTCCCATGTATTGGACATATGGGACGTGGAATAAGATGCCTTCAGTTTTGTTCAAACCTAGAACGAACTTGCAAATGGATTGTATGTATGACATTGTATTTTATGCTGTATTAATTGATCTTACAAAATATATATCTGTTTGGTGGCGGTTTATTCTCTTAGCTTAACACCCTTCTCTGAGACGTATGAGCTTAGAGGTTATATATAAATAGACATCAATTGTATGATATGAATTGATAATATGGCATGCTAAGATGTTGATTGCCAATCGATGGAATAGACCTGGCAGAGGTAAATAGTGTTGTTCATGCAAGGGATGAGGTAAGTCATTACTTTATGGACGATGATTCAGATGGAACTAAAACCATGGGTTTACGACCAAGTGCACGACTTCGTCATCGTGCTTCGACAAGAACCATACTATCAAGAACCGACACTTTTTATCTCCTTTACATGGAAACTTTTCGGGCATTATATGCAATCTATATTGACATTCAAATAAATTGGACAAATTTGATTTTAAATGAGCTTTTGGGATTTAATCACGGAAGTATGCGACATATTTTCTGTGGTGAATAAATTATGAGACTACTTGCCGATATTGTCATTCCTTAACCCTATTCGGAGTCTATGGATGTAAATGTTTTAAATAGAAAGAACATTAAAATGATGAAGCTACCTCCTCTTACTCTTCGAATTATGTCTTTTGAAGAATGGAAGCAAAGGGATAAATCTCAACCTCAATGCCAATCCTCTGCTTCACATATCAAACCTAGCCCCGAAGATGTTATCCTTACCAAACCATCCCAAACAGCAAGACAGGCCATTGACCTAGTTGCTAGAAATCAACTACTACTTGAAGCACATCTCAAAAGATTGGACAAAAAGGTAGACAAGAAGTTTGATAAGATTAAATCATTCCTTGAACTATATGGGAAGCCATCTCTTATTCTACCTCCACATCAACCTCAATTCAAGATCCGGGTAAGAGGCACGCGCCCACTTTCACATGTCTACCTCGGAAGAAAGAAAAACTCGAACACTATTTGAAATAGTGAGATAGCAGCAAGCTTATTATAAGTTCTATGACTCTTATGAGACTTGTACCAAATAGTATCTTTTGCTTATGACGAACATATTCTATTATGTAACTATGTCATCAGCCTTATGTATAAATGTTTATCTTGATGGTATTTCTTTTTTATCGATTACAAAAAGGGAGAAAGAATTGTATACTACCAAGTTTTTGCAGGAAACATATAGCCACATATTCAGGGGAGAAAATCTATTATACCACTTACTTAGAGGGAGGAATATACACTTTGAAATCATTTACAAAAAGGTTGTCATGAATCAAAAAAGAGGAAGAAGTTAGTTCATGAGTTTTTGATTCATGACAAGAAAGAAGAGAAGATCAAGAAGAAGTGATATGCAAACTCACAATGTATGATTATCTATTAAATTGAGTCTTAGATGTGTTATATTGTGTTAAAATCTATCCTCAAATATTACTACACACTAACACAACAGATTGTATACCACATATTGGCACAAGTGCCATGACTATGCACGAATGCACAGATCAATCGACTAGTAGTTGCATTCATGCACAGTTTTATGCACACACACGCGCGCGCACACACACACATACATATATATATATATATATATATATATATATATATATATATATATATATACGATCATATTTTTACGAGTTGAATGATTTGAACCAACTGTCATATTTCAGTGAAGAGACACTTCTTTTCGTGAAGAGATTCATCCAAATCTAAAAGAAATTTGATGCCTCTTTTGATTGAAACTCTTCAAAAATAATTACTACTCTTAGTACACTATTTAAACACTTCAATATTATTTTCCAAATCACCGACTCTTGATCTAAATTCTGATTCTAATCTATCTATTCTTTGTGCATTCCAAAGCTCTCAAATCAATTTTCATCGCATGAATCTTTGATTTATTATTCATACTTCTTGATTCAAAAGCGATTCTACTTAAAATCTTCACATACACTTCATATATTTGAGGATAAGATTATAGGAAGGGTTGACTCAAAGTGTGACTGATCCATGTTACTTATAACACATATATATTCAAAGAAACTATTGTACTGGTCAAGTCTTGTTCCGCTGCTCAGGCAAGAATTCCCGTTCGGCTGATCTGGTGTTTGTTAACCTATTCTAAGGGTGAAGTGAGGATATTATCTAGTGAAATTCCAGAAGGAGCCTAGGACTGGACGTAGGACGGCGCTCTGAACCGATATAAAAATTCCTGGTATTGTTTATATTTATTTACTTCTTTTGCATATTGCTTATCAATGATATCTTAATATTTATTTCATTAAATTTTTACTTGCATAACTATATCAAATATAGTATATCACATTATCAACGCTTCTACATATACACTTAATATTACTCAATCCTACACTCGTTGTCTTTCCTAAGGCGCAATATATCAAATGTATAGGTAGAATCTCCTTTTTAGTTTTGCTTCACATTTCATATGATATATATATATATATATGTGTGTGTGTGTGTGTGTGCGCGCACACAAAAACTTAAGACTTTAGTGATTTGTATATGATACATTCAAACTATCTATTTTAGAAATAAATGCTTAAAACTATTAAATCTACAATACTCATGTCTTGTGCCTTTGTACACATATATACGAATTTACAATTTTTACAAGAAAGAGAATCAGACCATTATCAAAAACTGTACAACACCTAAAAGTCTATTTTTATTACATAAATAACCAAAACCTAATATACAATAGGTGATTGACTATTTCTGCAAAATAATAAAGGATTTGGAGGATTTGTTTGTATTTTGTTTTCATGCAAATCCAAACCTATTCAGGCATAACAATCCATTTCAACACAACATAATATAGAAACTAGAAAACTGATGTAATTTCCATTCATATAGATATAAAGAGAAGTATAGTGTAGAATCTAACAATCTGGATTGAGCCTTCAAATCTGCATCCTCTGAATTCTCCATATATATATATATATATATATATATATATATATATATGAGAATTAGATTTATAATCTCATATAAATATATTATACTTAATTCCAGAGTATATAAATAAGAATTCAGATTAGAGGAGATAGAATATAGATTAGAAGAAGAGAAGAAACCTAACCTATTTCTGGAGTTAAGAAAAATGGCAAAGAGACAAAATGGAGGTTGAAGAGATGAATGTAGGGTTTAAGGAAAGGCTAGGGTCCCTTTATACAATTTCTTGTGTGTATGTGAACCATAAGATAAGTTATATAAAATATGGATGGTCCATTTAAGTCGAACTATATAAAAAACCCTAACAAAACAAGCCAACTTCCCTGCTTTCTCTGAATGGCAGTTGACATCCTTCCTAGGAGGGCAGTCGACCCTTTAAGAAAAAGGTAAGTAACACACAAATCTCCACCCCTAGAACCCACCAGCCCCACGTCTGACCCTACCAGCCCACCTCCATCCCCACTCTAGCCCCCACTAGCATGTGGATTGTAACGACCCGGAAAATCGCGACCTTGGATATCCGATATGCAACACATATCGAACATCAAGAGTCGAAAATAACTGAATAGTTAATGAAAGAAATTAGAGGGTGAGGATAGATAAGGTAGAACTAATAGAATAGAAGAAGAAGAACATCATCATCAGAGTAAACACGAATCTCACAGTGGAACGAATAAAATATAACATAACTTTTGAAATACAAACAGTTATATATACAATAACACTTATCAGAGTACAGCACTTACACCAACAGCAGAAATAATAATAGCTATAGAATCCTGAAGCCTCCTGCTCTAAGCTCTCCAAGTGTATCTGTAAAATCCCGACTACTTGACTGCCCGTAAAAATTTAGGCACCCAAGAGTTTAGAGAAAACAACAAAGTAAACTCCGGGTCAGTCATGGGACTGGTATGAGTAAAACAGTTTAAAATAGTTTGAACAACTAAACGATATCTCATAAGACCACGCCGTGAAAACGGAATGGGTTTTTCCCTTATGCAACTTTGTAAATCAAAATCATTCTGATATTATAATAATGTCTACGTACAAATAGATATCAATCTAGCAGAAACGCTTTCATCTCACGTTCTACTATATACTATACAATCAAAACCGCAAGCACGTATTGGGTAATGAGTTTCCAACTATGACAAGGTATGGAACCACCTTCCGATCAGTGTACTCTAGGAACGATACACTGGAGTTCGGCAAGAACGTCTTGCAACTCAGCCACACATGACCGACCACTCATTTTGCTTGAGTGTATCGAATGTATATCACCAACGGTTGGGATCAGCAACCGTTTCCCATATATATATGAGACAGCATTGATAGATTTAAGAAGCAAATGAATATTCTCTAGATAGGTGATTATACACCCTACTTCGGTGCGACCGACTTAGCCATGCTGCCTGCCCGATTTCTGTCATTTACCGGTTGATGAGGCTTGAGGTTATGCTTTATCATCACATCGGATTTACTTCGAATGCCACATTGCCAGATCCATCGAAAATCACTAACTTGACGTCTACAACCATACATTATGTGTCAGCTAAAAGAAGTTTCCTTCTCCGCTTCCACTCTTGGTACGGTTGAAGAAATCAACGTACGTGACCTTTCTGGAAATACTCTGTCAGACATTCATCTATACAAGTCATCCAGGAACAGGATGAACCGAAGGCACTATTCAATACATCCATCTTAGGCACTGTTATCTAAGACTTATACAATAGCCCTTGAATTTTTCTCTGTCTTCAATTATCTTTGGTATATGTGATTCGCAACGCTTATGCCAATACAGAGTGGTTCTTTGGATAATAATCCAACCGGTCTCTCCATATTAACAACGTTAAAATGGTCAAAACATTGATAGTCTGTGATTTAACTATCAAAGGAAAACTCGTGTGCAAACAACGATATTATTTCCAGATGGAAATTATATCAAACAATCATCATTCAACATTTATCTCTTTAGTTCATTAATTTACTTATCTCCTTTTTCCATATATTCAACCTCTCCTATTAACAATGGAAAAAACATTTCCATTTCATGTTTCCTATATTAGAAAACACTTCTGATTTACTTATTTGGAAAACATTTCCAAAGTTCCTTTATTGGATTTAAACTGACGTTTAAATAAACATCGCTATGCCAACTCAAACCATCTACTGAATTCACTTAACCATCATTCACTATCAAACCTTACTATTCCTTAGTTAAGAAGGAAGTCAATCAAGTTGGGGTATAATTACCTCTCAGACCTTAACTGGACAACGTTATAATTTCGAAATTGTAACCGTTTATTTTTTTTAAAACATTAACAACTTATTTACGAAACACTCGGATTCAATTTACGAATCCACTTCTTTATTGAAAACATTGATTATAACGATAACGTTATAATCCCTATTTTCGAAATACCTAACTTCAATTATAACCTTGATTCTTTAATTCGAATAATTAAACCTAACCCTAATTTATTAGTGTATACTCTTGATTTAAAAACCTGAAAGTAAATATTTCTTTCTCGAATTTGATATAATTGAATTCGACGTGTAATTCTCTTCCGAGAAATCTCTATTTGATTAGCTCTTCTTCGAATAACTTATATTCGATTATCTCTCTTCGAATAACTTATATTCGAAATCTCTCTCTTTTGAATAAACTATATTCGATCTCTTTCTTTCGAATACGATATATTCGAAAATCTCCTTTCGATTAAACTAATCGATAGCTCCTTTCGATTAAACTATAATTGATAACTCCTTTCGATTACTATAATCGATAACTCCTTTCCTTTAACTCTATTCGAATAAACTATATTCGACTAACTCTATTTAACTCCGTTTAACTCTATTCAACTCCATTCAACTCCGTTCGAATAACCAATATTCGATTAACTCTATTTAACTCCATTCGCTTGACTCTAGATCGCAGCGATCACAATGGTTACGCCTGATTCCCTCCGGAAACATCCGACCGCCTTAGGCTATCTGCAGCCCTGCGAATTACGCTAGCAGTCGTACGAAATGGCATCTCATTTGGATTAACTCTAACTGTTCAACCTTAACTGTTTAACTCTAACTGATTAACTCTAACCGATTAACTCTAACTGATGGTTAACTCTAACTGATTAACTCTAACTGGTTAACTCTAACTGATTAACTCTAACTGGTTAACTCTAACTGATGGTTAACTCTAACTAATTAACTCTAACTGGTTAACTCTAACTGGTTAACTCTAACTGATTAACTCTAACTGGTTAACTCTAACTGATGGTTAACTCTAACTGATTAACTCTAACTGGTTAACTCTAACTGGTTAACTCTAACTGGTTAACTCTAACTGATGGTTAACTCTAACTGAATAACTCTAACTGGTTAACTCTAACTGGTTAACTCTAACTGATTAACTCTAACTGGTTAACTCTAACTGATGGTTAACTCTAACTGAATAACTCTAACTGGTTAACTCTAACTGATGGTTAACTCTAACTGATGGTTAACTCTAACTGAATAACTCTAACTGGTTAACTCTAACTGATGATTAACTCTAACTGGTTAACTCTAACTGGTTAACTCTAACTGATGGTTAACTCTAACTGGTTAACTCGACTCGACTAACCCCTTTCGAATAACATATTCGATTAACTAACTTCGAATACCATATTCGATTTACTAACTTCGAATACCATATTTGATTAACCAACTTCGAATACCATATTCGATTAACTAAATTCGATTAACTAACTTCGAATACCATATTCGATTAACCACCTTCGAATACCATATTCGATTTCTAACTTCGAATACCATATTCGATTTACTAACTTCGAATACCATATTCGATTAACTAACTTCGAATACCATATTCGATTAACTAACTTCGAATACCATATTCGATTTCTAACTTCAAATACCATATTCGATTTACTAACTTCGAATACTATATTCGATTAACTAACTTCGAATACCATATTCGATTAACTAACTTCAAATACCATATTCCATTAACTAACTTCGAATACCATATTCGATTTACTAACTTCGAATACCATATTCGATTAACTAACTTCGAATACCATATTCGATTTCTCCTTTTTGATAACGTTTATCCCTTTTAAAAAGATCCCCTTTTAACAACGTTTATTCATTTATAAAGATTTACTTTTTAGTAACGGTTCTTCACTTTATAAATGTCCTCCTTTTAATAACGTACTCCTTTTTATAACGGTTCCCTTTTTTTAACATCCTATTCCGTTATAAACAAATTTCCCTTCTTAATTAACTCTATTTATTTCTAAATATTTCCTTTCCAATTCTAATTATAAGTGTTTTACAAATATCTCCTTTTCGATTTCAGTTGAAAATGGTTTACAAACCTTTCTCTTTCTATTTGGTTTGAAAATGGTTTACAAACCTTTCTCTTTCTATTTGGTTTGTAAATGATTTACAAACCTTTCCCCTTTCAAATTTATTCTTAAAAATATTCTAACTCCTTAAATTCCCGGAAAATTCGCCATAACCTCCTTTGTATCGGGAGTATCGGGAAAATCCCCAAACCCGCCACACAGGCCTTTCCATTCAAAAATAAAATGCTTTGAAATTATTTCCTTTCTAAATATCTCCTATTTATAAATATTCCAATTTATAAATATTTCTTATTTATAAATATTCCATTTATAAATATTTTATTTTCACTATCACTTTGAAAATTCCCTTATCAACATTCCGTTATGTTATGGTATTCAACATATCAGATCACGATGATCGATATCATCCAAACACATATGATCAACCACAGATTTTAAACCACATCATATATCAAAATATATGAAAAACAATAAAATAACTGTTGAGGAATCCAATCGGATTCCTCCAACCTGTTTCCCTGCATCCACAGATGTTACACAATAAAATCAACATCACTTTCAGTTCCATATGATATATTCTGTTAAACAGAATCAATATAGAAATTCAACTAACTGACTAGCAGTTCAATCAAACAGTCAACACACAGTCAATCAGACAATTTTTAACAGTTCTAAAAATACAACATGAAAATATAAACTGTTCAGAGTTAGTGAGATTTACTCACATTGGACGATCATCGTTAATAACGATAACCATCGCTTGATTTGATTCAGACGGACAATTTATTTCGCTATAAATTGTAACGAGCTTCGATTCCTCCCCGTTAGTCCAATGTTGTAGTGTCCGTCCATATGATACCGATGGATCTGACCGTTCAGAAATTCGTTGAAATTCTCGTCGGCCCAACACTTATCCATCCCTCATCCATTCTGATCTTCTTCTCCAATATTACATACCAACCCGTAAAAGCTTCTTTATGGCGACGCTCCTTTCCCATATACCCTTCTCTACTTGTATTCTTCTTAGCCCAATCCAATTCATCCTCACATCCTATATTCTCCTTCCACTCCAGGACTATACAATGCGATTTCAGTTTTCATCATTTCGGGATTTAAGCCCTCCGTCGTTCTTCAACAAACACTCACCATCGCATCATATACTCAACCGGAAATCAAACAAACAACAGCGAAAATCTCCTCATCTCCTTTAACTGAAAAATATACCAACCGTTCACCCTTAATTTGTTTCCAGTCAAAACAGTTCTCCTGCATCCACGTTTCAAACAGAAACCGCAATTCTGTCTCCAGTATTCTCAACGTCAGGAACCACCATTACCGCACCCTTACTTCTCCATTAACACTTCATAAATTCTCAACCAAGAATAACCAACTCACTTCCCTTCAACTCCTCAATGCAATTATCACCACTTAGAAAGACTCGGCGTCCCTCATCTCAGACCCAACTCTGTAACGACCCAGAAAATCTGAACCAATTTAAAAATTTTAAATTGGCTAAATTAATGGATTTTAAATATTTAAAATAAATATTTTAAATATTGGCGATGAAAACTGAGTTTGAATCAACATTTGAAAACGAATATAATTAATTATAATTATAAACAAGGCCTGAAATGGCGTGGTAGTTTCAAAATTTGAATTCAAACTTTGTCGGACTGTACCGGGTGCAAAACAATCCGGATTTTAGTGAAACCAAAAACATTAGGATCTAATTGATGATATCTTTCCAACAAATCTGACCAATCGAAATTTGATAGCGGGAATCAAAAGATATGTCCAGTTGAAAATTCTGAATAGTCGCTATGGAATTCAGGCCCTTAAAAATGGACATTTTGCAAATGACCTCGGATTTCGACGAAACCACTTTTGTTGGATCCGTGATGTCAAGTTATTGCTAGGTTTCAAATTTCATAATTTTTCGAATCAATATGTGAGCGTGGCAAAGGAAAACGCGTTTGACCGGTTTTAGTTGATTTTAATCGACTGGAAATTGGCCATTTTTCAAACGGTCTCAGAATTCGACGAAACTAGTCTTGTTAGGACCGTATCGTCAATACGAAGCTAGAAAATATTTTTCTGGAATTTTTAGAGTTAGTATGTGACCCCGGTAATTTGAAATGTACGTTTAGAATTCAATATAGTGATTTAAATGTAAATTCAACGGAAACTGATTGTAACGATCGAATCAGCTTGCGATACATATCCCATTGTGTTCGGAATGGGGGTAAAATGCTATGGACGACAGGCGGTGGGCCTCGTTTTGAGGTCGTATGTAAAAGTCACCTTTTTGCAAAATTAATTAATTAAATAATAAAAAGGGAAAAAAAATTAATTCCCTCTCTTTATTTTCCCTTTCTGCCCCCCCCCCCCCCCTGATTTCATTAATCAGAAGACAAAAAAAAAAAAAAAAGAAGAAGAAGAAGAACGGAGCAGCAGCGACCTCGATCCGCCTTTCCCCGTTCGAAGCCCTAGCGCCGCCTTGCCCAGTTCGAGACCCCCCGCCTCCGCCTGTCCCCCTCCATCGATCGAAGTCCCGAGCCGAACCCCACTCGCGACGCATCCGCCTTTCCCCGTTCGAAGCCCTAGCGCCGCCTTGCCCAGTTCGAGACCCACCGCCACCTGACGCAAACCCCCCCCCCCCTCGCCGATCAATGTAAGTCGTTTTGTTTTATTTTATTTTTATTTATTATTCTGTAAAAACTGATTTTCTTGAAAAGGAAAAAAAACTGAGTTTTTTTAAGGATTTAAAACTGAGTTTTTTTAAAGAATTTTAAACTGAGTTTTTTTAAAGAATTTTAAACCGAATTTTAAAAAGATTTAAAAACTGATTTTTAACAGATTTAAAACTGATTTTTTTTAGAGGTTTAAAAACTAATTTTAAACAGGTTATAAAACTGATTTTTAAAAGAAGTTAAAAACTGATTTTTAACAGATTTAGAAACTGATTTTTAATTTAAACTTTAAAAAGAAAAAAGATTTAAACTTTAAATAGGAAAAGGTTTGAATTTTAAATAGAAAAAGATTAGAACTTTAAAAAGAAAAGATCAGATTTTTTTTGAATAGAAAAGATCATATTTTAAAAAATAGAAAAGACGGAATTTTTATTAAGTAAAAGATGTAAGATATGATTTTTATATTTTTAAAGTAATAAAAATATAATTTTTACATCGTAGGAATATTAAAGATATAATCTTTATTTTTGAAAAGGCGGAATCTATATTTTTGAAATTCGATTTTTATATATTGAATAACATAGTAAAAATTCGATTTTTACATATGTAGAGAATACGGGCAACAAAGCGACAAAAAGAGAGATTGGCGAAGATTTTATGCAAAGAAGAGTCGTGGGATTGAATTAGCTATTCGGTGAGATTTCTGATTTAAAAATATATATATGTGTGTGAAATGAAAGTGAATTGCTATATATAAGTGTATATATATATATATATATATATATATATATACACGCCCCTCGTCCACAAACCATGGACGATATTTATTGGTTGAAATTGTTGGGAAAATTGATTGATAGCGAATTATTGTTTGGGATTGTTTGTGATTGATATTGGTTGATTGTGGTTGAAAAATACCCGTTTGTGATTGTGAAATATTTGGTTGAAACCACATAGGATTAGTTTGTGGAAATGAAATAAATATATACATGCCGCCTGCGTGCGAACTAGATGCATGATCCCCATTGTCAAAAACCGCGAGGTTTTAAGGTAGAGCGAGGAGCCGTACTAGGGACGGTCCCGGTTTAACTACCCTGCCGTTATGCTGCCGAAATTTTGAATAATATTCGTATGTTTGAATTATTTTCATCTGCTTAAACTATATTTATTCATTGTATAGAAAACATTCATGTGTTGAATTGATATTCATTCGTTGATTAGAAATTCATGTGTTGAATGGTATTCATATTTTGAAATAAATCGTTTGATAATAAAAATCACATTTTTATCTATATACAGAAACTATAGAAAACATTCATGTGTTGAATTGATATTCATCCGTTGATTAGAAATTAATGTGTTGAATGGTATTCATATTTTAAAATGAATTGTTTTACAATAAAAATCACATTTTTATTGTATGCATAAATCGTTGAAATGTGAAGTGTTAAAAATAGCCACTTGTTCAAAATAAACATATATGAGTTGAAATATTCATTAATTAGCTAATGAAATGATTTGCACCTATTTATGTAACATTAGAATGAATGGTGTTTTTAAACCAAATAGAAATCAAATATGAAGTTGAATAGAAAATGATAAATGATATGAACTGTATATATATGTACATGCGTATTCATTGAACAGGTTGTAGCAAAGGGGCTAGAGAAGAGGAATAAAATTTTGTGCCCGACAAATAGGTACACATTTACTGCTTTGTTTGGGTGACGATTTTATGAGCCTGTTGGCTAGCCGCTTGGCTTTTCCTTTTTCTTTTTGAGATTAGAAGGACCGGGAAAGTTATTTGCAATTTCCCGATGCTCCCGGTGCAGGGGAGGTTATGGCGAAATTTTCCAAAATTTTAAGGTGTTAGAAAAATATTTGAAGTGAAAATGATATGGAAATCATTGAATGAACTATATTTATATAAATATATAAATATAAATAAAATTAAAACGAAACGAGGCCGTGCAGTTCGTATTTTGAAACCGTGATTTCAAACGACTAGTGCGGGAAATCCGACCATTGGATTTTCCCGAAACCTCAACCGTCGGGTACGCCTTGGAAATATCTTCCCAACGGCACCAACCTTGTAAAAATCCAATGGTTGGATTGTCTGGAATGTTTAATTCAAATCGGAAGAAAAACAGCGCCAGAAGCGATTATATTTATATATATATATATATATATATATATATATATATATTTAATCGAAAAACGACGCTGCAGTTCGTATTTTGAAATCGAAATTTCAAACGATTGTACCGGGAGATCCGACCGTCGGATTTTCCCGAAACTGGAACCGTCGGATTCATTTTGAAAAGACCTTTCTAATGATGTAAATTTTGTGAAGATCCAACGGTTAGATTTTCAGATATGTGTAAATCAAATCTGAAGAAAAACAGCGCCACGGCCATGTTATGGCCCGAAGCGTCGTTTTGAATAAAATAGCTATTTTAAAATAAATAAAAATAGCGATAAATAGTTATAAATATCATAAGCGATATGGAGTGGAAATAAACTGAATTTGCTTGATTTATGTGGCTTTTGATGGTTGAATGTGTTTGGTGTGAAAATTACATTAAAGAACAAGATTGGTGTTGTCGAATAATTTAACCATTGAAATAAATTGATTTGAAATTCTAAATATACGAGAATTATTTGAAAAGGCCGAGTTAATTCTCATTTCAAATAATTGACCGACGATTGAAAGTCGAAGATAAAGACGATGGTCGAAGACCGGAGATCTTCACCTCGTTTGGATGGTAACCGAGGTCCTGATTGGGAGGCATCCCGAAATATGGATAATGAGTGGTGATCGTCCAGGCGTACGTGGTGATCGAAGGGTTTGCGAGGTATTTAGTGCCTCCGGTTTCGTTCAGGCCCAGAACGGACTTGTAAATGGACTGTGTGTCTGACATTGGAGTTTATTCTGTGTTGATTGATTTCTGTTAAATATACATCTGTTTGGCGACGGAGAATTTATTCTTTTGCTTAACGCCCTTCTCTGAGACGCACGAGCTCAGAGGTTGTATATCGATGGACATCAGTCGCATGGCATGAATTGTCTGTGTGGCATGCTAAGATGCAGTGATCAGGGCTTCTGTTGAAAAGCAAAGTCTTGTGGTGATGATCAAAGCACCGCCTGTGTGGCGTAGCTTTGTGTATAACGTGAATTCGCGAGCCTCACACCCCGGTATGAACCTAAAACGGGAGAAGGACCTCAGGGAGGGCATGCGTTTCTTTCTAGCTAGGGTGGTGTCAGTGACCTACCAGCCCTGACATTTATATACTTTTCACCTATGTGGTTGTTGCTGTTGCGAGGCGCCTCGGTTTGATCGGACGATCCGGGTCCGATGGAGTCATTCGTTGGCTCGTTTACGCCCCAAAGGGCGGGGTGACGTAGTGTTCAGGTATAATAATCCACATCGGTGGACCGACCCTGTCGCTCCAAGGGGCAGTTGCGGCTGTTCCTGAGACACGGGCTAGAGCGTCTCGAATTCGGTAAGGACTATCTTTTGCCTTGGTTCATGACGGAAATCCAATTTCCAAATACGACACCGTGCGGTTTTGATTGTATACCTATATATATATATGGCGACATAGTGGTATGGGGCATTAATGCCGTCTATGATTGATAGTTATGATTTGAAATTGTTTTCAAAACATATAAACACTAGCAATAATATCAAATGCCTTGGTTTTATTCGTATCAATCATATTTTGGCCATTATAAGGAAAAACTCTATCCTCTGGTTTGCGTTGCATTGTGTGATGGGAACTGAGTCTTATAATGGCTTCATTTTTATAAAAAGCATAGCGATGTTTAAAAGAAAGATTTGTTTTAAAGCACTGGCAATCCAATGGAGTAAACCCGTTCCACGAAAGTGGCGTGGTCCTGTGATTAGCCAAATTATATATATGTGTTGAGTAGATTTCTCATACCAGTCCCATGACTGACTCGTAGTTTGTTTCACTCTCAAACTCGGGTGCCCCTTTTTCTACACGGGCAGCCTTGTATTCAGGGTTAGCTGGTTCTTCTAGATAGCTGGAGCTGAAGATGGATTCTATCATTTATCTTTTTTTATGTTGTTCAGCTCCTATTGTACATATTTTGTTTATTTCCGCTGTAGACATTTATGTATAGCTGAACTGTATTTGTACTAAGTAAGATCCTGTATACTGTGTAACTCTGATGATTACTTTTATCCAGTATATTTTGTTGTTCATTATCTGGTGTATTTATTTAATTCTGTTCTGCTATTATCTGTGTCTGTGTTATATTCCAAAGATAACCCTGTTTCCGTCTGAACGGGATTTTGGGTCGTCTCAACGTGGTATCAGAGCTTTGGTTAAGCTTAGTTCTGGAATATAACATTCGAACGAACTCGTCAGAAATAGAACCAGTAGTGTTCTAGGACGGGTAACTCTATACAGATAGGATCAGTAATATCCTAGTATGAGTAAAGCAGAATGAAATTACACCCCAGTAGACACATTTACATTAAAGTATGTGTTTCTATATTTTTAAAATACCTTTTCTGTGACCTGACACTTGATCTGCCATTTGCAGAGGTACTAGAAAATGAGTGACAGGAACAGAAGAAGTAATCGTATGGCTCGACCAGCTAATGAGCCAGTTGTGCTCCCGCAGCCAGAATCCGATATAGAAGTTCTATTCAAGAGATTTCGAAATCTTGGTGGATCGCCATTCTTAGGCAAGGAGTCCATTATGGAAACACAAGCTTGGATTCGTTCTGCAGAGAAGATCTTTGATGGTTTAAAGCTGAGAGACGATCAGAAAAGATTACTGGCGTCTTGGGCACTCAAAGAAGAAGCTTTGTTTTGGTGGGATTCAATTATCAAAAATAATCCAGAAGGTGATATCACCTGGGACAGATTCAAAGTGATTTTCTTAGAAAGATTTACTCCTCCCGAAGCAACTGAGAGATTATGTGATGAATTTTCTTATCTAATACAAGGTGATATGACCATCCCAGAATATCATAAGAAATTCAATGAACTTGCTCACTTTGCTCCCCATCTAATTCAGAATACGAGGAGAAAGAATTTGAGATTTATTCACGGACTTCAAAGGAAATACCAGAATAAGGTATTGGGGCATGTGAAGCTTCCTTTCTCAGAAATGATTTATATGGCTTATCAGTATGAAGATCTCGACAGGAAAGGTATGCTACAGTACGAAGAAGAAGTCAGCTCTAGTAATAGAAATGAGTCTGAAACTGATCGTCCTGAGGCCAGTACAAAGTCGGATGCCAGTAAGAAGCCCAGTGCTAAGAGAAAAAGGGCTAAATCTGAAAAGGAACCAGTAAAGACCGCCACTTGCTCTAACTGCCATCTGAAGGGGCATTTGTCGATAAACTGCGGACCCTTAAGGAAGAGATTAAAAGGTGCACTTCAATCCCAAGAAGGACTTCAATCGAATAGAAAATGCAATCTTTGCCATCAGGCTGGTCACGTAAAGCAAGATTGCTGGCAGTTGAAAAAGACTGAAATAGTTCAAGTGAATGAAGTAGCAGAAACTTCTGATCCCTCAGGAAGTCAAGGAAGATCTGATGTTTTAGAAGGAACGCTTACTGTCAAAAACATTCCAGTCAAAGTACTGTTTGACACAGGTGCGTCACGAAGCTTTATTTCAAAGAGTGCCGCTAAGAAACTAGATTTGAATTTGAGGAAGCTCAAGGAACCAATGACTGTCTAGAATCCGGTCGGGGGTTCTATCAATCTCAGTTGGATTTGTGCAGTACCTGTCTCCTTTTCTTGCTATAAATTCCCTATTATCTCTATCGTCATGAATTTTGATGAATTCGATATCATTCTGGGATTGGATTGGATAACCAAATATGAAGCGGAAGTTAGATGCGCTGAGAGAGTGGTTAAAGCAAAGGCCCAATTGGGGAGTTATATAACCATACCATGTGAAGGCCCAACTGCTAATAGAAAAGACTTCTGGGCAGCTTTGAATGTTTCTCCAGCTCAAATAGAAAATACCCCAGAAGCCTCATAAAATATTCCTGACCTCATCAAAGACATTCCTGTCGTCAAGAATTATGCGAATGTGTTCGAGGAAGTCGTTCGCTTACCTCCGCAGAGAGAAATAGATTTCAAGATTGCTTTGATTCCCAATGCAAGGCCGGTAGTTCACGCTATTCGAAGAATGTCCTTGAAAGAGAAAGAGGAATTAGACAATCAAACACGACAGCTAGTATGGAAGGGTCTGATCAGGCCTAGTTTCTCTGATTGGGGTGCAGCAGTGGTGTTTGTCCCAAAATCTGACGGTACTCTACGTCTATGTGTGGATTATCGTGATCTAAACAAGCAGACAATAAAGAACAAATATCCATTGCCCCGGATTGATGATTTGTTGGATCGATTAAATGGCGTACAAGTATTCTCAAGGATGGACCTAGCTACAGGTTTCCATCAACTTCGAATTGCCGAAGAGTGTGTTCCAATGACAGCGTTCAGAGGCTCCGACTTATTCTACGAGTGGTTAGTAATGCCATTCGGCTTATGTAACGCTCCAGCTTACTTCGTCGATCTGATGAATAGAGTATTCAGAGGAGTTTTGAATAAATTTGTTCTGGTTTTCATTGACGATATTCTGATCTTCTCTAAATCAAAAGCCGAACATGAAAAGCATCTGGAACAAGTGTTAGAAATTCTCAGACGGAATGTATTAAAAGCCAAGTTTTCCAAATGTATATTCTGGCAAGATGAAGTGAAATTTCTGGGCCATGTCGTATCGAAAGATGGAATCGCTGTGGATCCAAGCAAAATCACAGCTATTCAGAATTGGAAACAGCCCAGTACTCCCACTGAAGTCCGCAGTTTTCTTGGATTGGCTAGCTATTACCGGAAGTTCGTTAAAGACTTCTCGAAGATATCTGGTCACTTAACGAAGCTTACAAAGAAGCATTCTAAATTCAAATGGACTCAAGAGAGTGATGAGGCTTTCGAAGAGCTAAAGTTAAGACTAACAACAGCTCCAGTGTTAACCATCATCGATGGCAACCAAGATTTAAAAGTCTGGACTGATGCTTCTAGAGAAGGCCTTGGCGCAGTGTTAATGCAAAGAGGCCAAGTGATTGCTTATGCTAGCCGTCAACTGAAGCCGCACGAGAAGAACTACGTAACTCATGATCTTGAGTTATTGGCTATAGTGTTCGCTTTGAAAATCTGGAGGCACTATCTTCTGGGTGAGAGATTTGAACTATTTACAGATCATCAGTCATTAAAGTATCTGTTCACTCAGAAGGACTTGAATTTGAGGCAACAACGTTGGCTAGATTTTCTTGTAGCATATGACTTTGAAATTATATACACTCCAGGAAAAGCCAATGTCGTGGCTGATGCGTTAAGCAGAAAGAATGTAATGATCGCCAGCTTTATTATCACGACATCCTTGATTGACAAAATATCTATTCTTCAGAAAGAGGATAACTTTATTAAAGATATGATCAAAAGGATTCAGAAAGGCGAACCCTCGTGTTTTCAAATAGATAACGACGAGACCTTGAGATTAAAAGGAAGGATTTGTGTTCCTGACGTTCCTGAGCTAAAAAGGGAAGTGTTAGACGAGTGTCACAAGTCCAAGCTGAGTATCCATCCTGGTGTGGCCAAAATGTATAACGATCTCAAAAGAACACTCTGGTGGAAAGCTATGAAGAGAGACGTTTCAATATATGTTAGTCGATGCCCTACTTGCCAGCTAGTCAAAAGCGACCAGCAGAAATTGGATGGATTATTACAACCGCTAGAAGTTCCTGGCTGGAAGTGGGAACATATTTCTATGGATTTCATCGATGGTCTGCCCAGAACCAGGAAAGGAAATGACAGTATTTGGGTGATCGTAGATCGCTTCACGAAGACCGCCCATTTCATACCTGTCAGATCAAACAGAACCGCTCAGAGTCTGGCGCAGATTTACGTCAGGGAAATAGTTAGACTACATGGAGTGCCGCTCAGTATAGTCAGTGATAGAGATACAATATTCACTAGCAAATTCTGGGAAGCATTTCAAGTCGAGCTGGGAACGAAGTTAAACTTGAGCACCGCTTATCATCCTCAGACAGACGGTCAGACTGAGAGGGTGAATCGCATTTTAGAAGATCTATTGCGGGCTTGTGTTCTAGATTTCGGTGGATCATGGGAAGACCATCTGCATTTGGCTGAATTCTCTTATAACAACAGCTACCAGGCAAGCCTGACAATGTCGCCTTTCGAAGCATTATATGGTAGGCCGTGCCGATCTCCTGCTTGTTGGGTCGAGCCTGGAAATAGACTTGTGTTGGGTCCTGATATGATTCGAGAAGCTGCCGACAAAGTCGATTTTATCAAGAAGCGATTACTCGCCGCTCAAAGCCGACAAAAGAGCTATGCCGATAAAAGAAGAAGGGATATATCCTTTGAAGTTGGCGACTATGTATATTTGAAAGTATCGCCGATGAGAGGAGTAATCCGGTTCGGTAAAACTGGTAAGTTGGCACCCAAATTTATTGGTCCGTTTCCTATTCTGGAACGGATTGGAACTCTCGCTTATAGGGTCAAACTGCCTGATTGGTTGCCTGGAGTGCATGATGTATTTCATATATCTCAACTTCGAAAGCACGTTCATGATCCAGACTTGATCGTGGAAGAAGCAGCTCAGCAGGACATTGAAATTACTCCAGAATTGGCCGTGAGACGTGAGCCGCTAAAGATAATAGGCAAAGAAACCAAAGAGCTGAGGAACAAGAAGGTTCGCTTAGTCAAAGTGCAATGGAGTGGAGATCCGCGAGATTGTACTTGGGAAACCGAGGAGAGCATTCAGAAAGCTTATCCCAGATGCCGAGTAGATATCTCTGATTGACTCCGGTGCAAGGTACATTTAACCTACATTGCATTACCATTCAATTCTCTACTCTATTGATATTTTCTTTTCATAGATATACACTTTTAATTATATGGTCTGAATGATTTTTAAGGAGTATGAAAATAGATTAGTATATTTTTGAAAGGTTAAAAACAATTGGATTGGTTGTTGTGTTGTGTGATTGTAGATTTATCAAACCACTTTCGACTTTATTCCTTTTCGGGGACGAAAAGTTTTAAGTGGGGGAGATTGTAACGACCCAGAAAATCTGAACCAATTTAAAAATTTTAAATTGGCTAAATTAATGGATTTTAAATATTTAAAATAAATATTTTAAATATTGGCGATGAAAACTGAGTTTGAATCAACATTTGAAAACGAATATAATTAATTATAATTATAAACAAGGCCTGAAATGGCGTGGTAGTTTCAAAATTTGAATTCAAACTTTGTCGGACTGTACCGAGTGCAAAACAATCCGGATTTTAGTGAAACCAAAAACATTAGGATCTAATTGATGATATCTTTCCAACGAATCTGACCAATCGAAATTTGATAGCGGGAATCAAAAGATATGTCCAGTTGAAAATTCTGAATAGTCGCTATGGAATTCAGGCCCTTAAAAATGGACATTTTGCAAATGACCTCGGATTTCGACGAAACCACTTTTGTTGGATCCGTGATGTCAAGTTATTGCTAGGTTTCAAATTTCATAATTTTTCGAGTCAATATGTGAGCGTGGCAAAGGAAAACGCGTTTGACCGGTTTTAGTTGATTTTAATCGACTGGAAATTGGCCATTTTTCAAACGGTCTCAGAATTCGACGAAACTAGTCTTGTTAGGACCGTATCGTCAATACGAAGCTAGAAAATATTTTTCTGGAATTTTTAGAGTTAGTATGTGACCCCGGTAATTTGAAATGTACGTTTAGAATTCAATATAGTGATTTAAATGTAAATTCAACGGAAACTGATTGTAATGATCGAATCAGCTTGCGATACATATCCCATTGTGTTCGGAATGGGGGTAAAATGCTATGGACGACAGGCGGTGGGCCTCGTTTTGAGGTCGTATGTAAAAGTCACCTTTTTGCAAAATTAATTAATTAAATAATAAAAAGGGAAAAAAAATTAATTCCTTCTCTTTATTTTCCCTTTCTGCCCCCCCCCCCCCCGATTTCATTAATCAGAAGACAAAAAAAAAAAAAAAGAACGGAGCAGCAGCGACCTCGATCCGCCTTTCCCCGTTCGAAGCCCTAGCGCAGCCTTGCCCAGTTCGAGACCCCCCGCCTCCGCCTGTCCCCCTCCATCGATCGAAGTCCCAAGCCGAACCCCACTCGCGACGCATCCGCCTTTCCCCGTTCGAAGCCCTAGCGCCGCCTTGCCCAGTTCGAGACCCACCGCCACCTGACGCAAACCCCCCCCCCCTCGCCGATCAATGTAAGTCGTTTTGTTTTATTTTATTTTTATTTATTATTCTGTAAAAACTGATTTTCTTGAAAAGGAAAAAAACTGAGTTTTTTTAAGGATTTAAAACTGAGTTTTTTTTAAAGAATTTTAAACTGAGTTTTTTTAAAGAATTTTAAACCGAATTTTAAAAAGATTTAAAAACTGATTTTTAACAGATTTAAAACTGATTTTTTTTAGAGGTTTAAAAACTAATTTTAAACAGGTTATAAAACTGATTTTTAAAAGAAGTTAAAAACTGATTTTTAACAGATTTAGAAACTGATTTTTAATTTAAACTTTAAAAAGAAAAAAGATTTAAACTTTAAATAGGAAAAGGTTTGAATTTTAAATAGAAAAAGATTAGAACTTTAAAAAGAAAAGATCAGATTTTTTTTGAATAGAAAAGATCATATTTTAAAAAATAGAAAAGACGGAATTTTTATTAAGTAAAAGATGTAAGATATGATTTTTATATTTTTAAAGTAATAAAAATATAATTTTTACATCGTAGGAATATTAAAGATATAATCTTTATTTTTGAAAAGGCGGAATCTATATTTTTGAAATTCGATTTTTATATATTGAATAACATAGTAAAAATTCGATTTTTACATATGTAGAGAATACGGGCAACAAAGCGACAAAAAGAGAGATTGGCGAAGATTTTATGCAAAGAAGAGTCGTGGGATTGAATTAGCTATTCGGTGAGATTTCTGATTTAAAAATATATATATGTGTGAAATGAAAGTGAATTGCTATATATAAATATATATATATATATATACGCCCCTCGTCCACAAACCATGGACGATATTTATTGGTTGAAATTGTTGAGAAAATTGATTGATAGCGAATGATTGTTTGGGATTGTTTGTGATTGATATTGGTTGATTGTGGTTGAAAAATACCCGTTTGTGATTGTGAAATATTTGGTTGAAACCACATAGGATTAGTTTGTGGAAATGAAATAAATATATACATGCCGCCTACGTGCGAACTAGATGCATGATCTCCATTGTCAAAAACCGCAAGGTTTTAAGGTAGAGCGAGGAGCCATACTAGGGACGGTCCCGGTTTAACTACCCTGCCGTTATGCTGTCGAAATTTTGAATAATATTCGTGTGTTTGAATTATTTTCATCTGCTTAAACTATATTTATTCATTGTATAGAAAACATTCATGTGTTGAATTGATATTCATTCGTTGATTAGAAATTCTTGTGTTGAATGGTATTCATATTTTGAAATAAATCGTTTGATAATAAAAATCACATTTTTATCTATATACAGAAACTATAGAAAACATTCATGTGTTGAATTGATATTCATCCGTTGATTAGAAATTAATGTGTTGAATGGTATTCAAATTTTAAAATGAATTGTTTTACAATAAAAATCACATTTTTATTGTATGCATAAATCGTTGAAATGTGAAGTGTTAAAAATAGCCACTTGTTCAAAATAAACATATATGAGTTGAAATATTCATTAATTAGCTAATGAAATGATTTGCACCTATTTATGTAACATTAGAATGAATGGTGTTTTTAAACCAAATAGAAATCAAATATGAAGTTGAATAGAAAATGATAAATGATATGAACTGTATATATATGTACATGCGTATTCATTGAACAGGTTGTAGCAAAGGGGCTAGAGAAGAGGAATAAAATTTTGTGCCCGACAAATAGGTACACATTTACTGCTTTGTTTGGGTGACGATTTTATGAGCCTGTTGGCTAGCCGCTTGGCTTTTCCTTTTTCTTTTTGAGATTAGAAGGACCGGGAAAGCTATTTGCAATTTCCCGATGCTCCCGGTGCAGGGGAGGTTATGGCGAAATTTTCCAAAATTTTAAGGTGTTAGAAAAATATTTGAAGTGAAAACGATATGGAAATCATTGAATGAACTATATTTATATAAATATATAAATATAAATAAAATTAAAACGAAACGAGGCCGTGCAGTTCGTATTTTGAAACCGTGATTTCAAACGACTAGTGCGGGAAATCCGACCATTGGATTTTCCCAAAACCTCAACCGTCGGGTACGCCTCGGAAATATCTTCCCAACGGCACCAACCTTGTAAAAATCTAACGGTTGGATTGTCTGGAATGTTTAATTCAAATCGGAAGAAAAACAGCGCCAGAAGCGATTATATTTATATATATATAAATATAATTATATATTTAATCGAATAACGACGCTGCAGTTCGTATTTTGAAATCGAAATTTCAAACGATTGTACCGGGAGATCCGACCGTCGGATTTTCCCGAAACTGTAACCGTCGGATTCGTTTTGAAAAGACCTTTCTAATTATGTAAATTTTGTGAAGATCCAACGGTTAGATTTTCAGATATGTGTAAATCAAATCTGAAGAAAAACAGCGCCACGGCCATGTTATGGCCCGAAGCGTCGTTTTGAATAAAATAGCTATTTTAAAATAAATAAAAATAGCGATAAATAGTTATAAATATCATAAGCGATAAGGAATGGAAATAAACTGAATTTGCTTGATTTATGTGGCTTTTGATGGTTGAATGTGTTTGGTGTGAAAATTACATTAAAGAACAAGATTGGTGTTGTCGAATAATTTAACCATTGAAATAAATTGATTTGAAATTCTAAATATACGAGAATTATTTGAAAAGGCCGAGTTAATTCTCATTTCAAATAATTGACCGACGATTGAAAGTCGAAGATAAAGACGATGGTCGAAGACCGGAGATCTTCACCTCGTTTGGATGGTAACCGAGGTCCTGATTGGGAGGCATCCCGAAATATGGATAATGAGTGGTGATCGTCCAGGCGTACGTGGTGATCGAAGGGTTTGTGAGGTATTTAGTGCCTCCGGTTTCGTTCAGACCCAGAACGGACTTGTAAATGGACTGTGTGTCTGACATTGGAGTTTATTCTGTGTTGATTGATTTCTGTTAAATATACATCTGTTTGGCGGCGGAGAATTTATTCTTTTGCTTAACGCCCTTCTCTGAGACGCACGAGCTCAGAGGTTGTATATCGATGGACATCAGTCGCATGGCATGAATTGTCTGTGTGGCATGCTAAGATGCAGTGATCAGGGCTTCTGTTGAAAAGCAAAGTCTTGTGGTGATGATCAAAGCACCGCCTGTGTGGCGTAGCTTTGTGTATAACGTGAATTCGCGAGCCTCACACCCCGGTATGAATCTAAAACGGGAGAAGGACCTCAGGGAGGGCATGCGTTTCTTTCTAGCTAAGGTGGTGTCAGTGACCTACCAGCCCTGACATTTATATACTTTTCACCTATGTGGTTGTTGCTGTTGCGAGGCGCCTCGGTTTGATCGGACGATCCGGGTCCGATGGAGTCATTCGTTGGCTCGTTTACGCCCCAAAGGGTGGGGAGACGTAGTGTTCAGGTATAATAATCCACATCGGTGGACCGACCCTGTCGCTCCAAGGGGCAGTTGCGGCTGTTCCTGAGACACGGGCTAGAGCGTCTCGAATTCGGTAAGGACTATCTTTTGCCTTGGTTCATGACGGAAATCCAATTTCCAAATACGACACCGTGCGGTTTTGATTGTATACCTATATATATATATGGCGACATAGTGGTATGGGGCATTAATGCCGTCTATGATTGATAGTTATGATTTGAAATTGTTTTCAAAACATATAAACACTAGCAATAATATCAAATGCCTTGGTTTTATTCGTATCAATCATATTTTGGCCATTATAAGGAAAAACTCTATCCTCCGGTTTGCGTTGCATTGTGTGATGGGAACTGAGTCTTATAATGGCTTCATTTTTATAAAAAGCATAGCGATGTTTAAAAGAAAGATTTGTTTTAAAGCACTGGCAATCCAATGGAGTAAACCCGTTCCACGAAAGTGGCGTGGTCCTGTGATTAGCCAAATTATATATATGTGTTGAGTAGATTTCTCATACCAGTCCCATGACTGACTCGTAGTTTGTTTCACTCTCAAACTCGGGTGCCCCTTTTTCTACATGGGCAGCCTTGTATTCAGGGTTAGCTGGTTCTTCTGGATAGCTGGAGCTGAAGATGGATTCTATCATTTATCTTTTTTTATGCTGTTCAGCTCCTATTGTACATATTTTGTTTATTTCCGCTGTAGACATTTATGTATAGCTGAACTGTATTTGTACTAAGTAAGATCCTGTATACTGTGTAACTCTGATGATTACTTTTATCCAGTATATTTTGTTGTTCATTATCTGGTGTATTTATTTAATTCTGTTCTGCTATTATCTGTGTCTGTGTTATATTCCAAAGATAACCCTGTTTCCGTCTGAACGGGATTTTGGGTCGTCTCAAACTCCATGCCATTACAGTTCGCATCCATCTATTGGTGATCGAGTTCCACAAAAATCAGCAAATCAGGTGCGAAAACCAATGATAAACCCCATTACATAACTTAAATCACTTATAACCCATAAATGCTCCAAAGTCCCAAATCAACATCGATGCCCCAGTTTAAAACCACCATGAGTTCCAAGCGTTCGAACCACAGGAAAAACACACGGAGATGTAGAGGAGCTCGATTTGTATCCATATATATTTATTAGATGATTTAAGAAATTTTGTATGACTTGATTTCATATTAGGAACACACGAAAATTTGTTTTGCTGAGAATAAAGTGGCGGCTCACATTTTCTTGTTTACTGAAGATGGAAAAAGGTCTTTAGGTCTTAAGGTTTGAAGGGATTTAAGGGTTTTATATCATTTTGTTGGAAATAATTTTGTGGATCTGAGGAGAGCACACATTCGGTTTGAGGTCAAGTAAAACTGTGGTTGAGGAAGAGATGAGCGTGGACCTCTATTTTGGGTTATAACCTTTGGTTTAAGTTATCATATAGGCTTAGATATTGTATATTCATTTTCGTAAATTCCATTCATATACAACTGATATAGACAGAGTTGATCATACCATTGTGACGACCAACGTACCACGATCCCAAAGATATAATAATACCGGTAGATTAACTCTTATTGTGAAACCCCAAAATCACTTATTAAGGGTGCAAAATACTCCAAATAAAAAGTTGCTTAATAAATTAATTAAAAATTTCAGTAAAATTCTAAAAATTAAATCATCACTACTTCTCAAAAGAAGCTTGTCCAGAGTCGAATCCGATATTCAATTTATATTGAAAAATCCATTTTTAACGTAAATAAAGCGTTACGAATTATAAAGGAATTCCACAGCGACTTTTCTGAATTTTGATTTGGACATAACTCAAAATCTACATGAGGAAATCCTGATTTTTCTGTTCCATTAGAAAACTATTATCAAATCGGTCCTGATGGTTCTTGTTTCACAGAAATCCGACTTAAAACGGACCCTGTACATTCAGTTGAAGTTCGAATTGCCAAATAGCGAACTGCAGCGCCATTTCGAGCTCGTTTTATAAATATATTATAAACTATACGTTCTACTGGCTTATATAAATATATTCTTTAATATAATTCAATATAAACTGAATTATATATTTTCAACTGTCCAGTTTACACAATATTGTGAATTCCATTATTCCCGATTATTCCGAAAATATATTATCCTATTATTTATATTGATTAAATATAAATATTATTTAATTCCAGTTATTGATATCGATAAATCGATATTTTAATAATTAAATTATTTAATTATTCGACAGCTAAAATGCGGGTCATTACATGGACCCCTCTCCCTTAGATGTGGACCCCACTACACATTTTAAGCCCTTAAAACTAAACCTTCCTTCTTTAATTTGCAACTAGAGATATATATATTGAGTGAGTGGTTAATTGGTGAGGAAAGGGTGAAATTTTGGTTAAGCAAAAGGTTGAGAAGTCCTACATACAAAGAGTCGAGGTGTTGGATAGCTTTTGGTGAGAATCTCTAAACTGATTAAGGGCTAATTTTGTTTTAATTACTGTTGTGAATTGTTTTATTTATATATTGATGTATGATGGACGATTTGGGATCATTATAATGTTTAATGATGTTTAACATGAAAAATATGCGATCTTTAAGTGGTATACATGTAGTTGCTTGGGTATGTGGCACCTAGAACTAATAGTGTTGACCTGGAAAGTGACTTGAACCTTAAAAGGTTATTGACTGGTAACTAGACATTAGTTATTGGGTTTAGATATGAACATCATTGGGTATTGAATCATATGATTGTTGATCGTGATTGATATTGCAGTTAATTTATTGATTGACAAATCCATATAAGCGTTAATGGTTTAAGGCTTATATGGTGTATAATCGATATGTGGATTGGATGTTATATTGGTTGTTGACGTATGATATATAGTTAATAAACGATTTGGAATTATAGTCGATTCGATTTTATTTTAAAATCGAATTTTGTTCAGTATAGACGTAGCGAGCATTCGCGAATTTCAACCATTAACTTCAAACTGACGTACTGTAAGATCGGACCATCGGATCTTCCTAAAACAAAAAACATTGGGTCCGAAATAAAAAGAATTCTCAAATGAATCTAAGAATGTTAAGATCCAATGGTTATAATGTGTGATAAGTCGAAATCAAATTTCTTGAAAAATGCAGATTTTGCAGTTTAAGACCCGAAACTAGATTTTTTTAATGAAATGAGCTATTTTTAAGTTATTTAAAATAGAGATAAATTATGATAAATCATAATAAATGGTTTGAATTGGTAGTTTGAAATTTTTGGTCACATAAAAGTCATTTTGACTAAATTAGCTGATATAAGCCTATTCGTAGCGCTTTTTGTGACGTTGTTGATTGTTGATTGAGTTGATTCATTTAATTATAAATGTGAAACCAAATGAATGATTTTGAAAAGATGATTTCATTAAAAAAATATGAAATGAAAGTTGGGTTTCGGGGAACTAGAAAATATTTTGAAGTTATAAACGGTTTGTAAAAGATGTTTTATAGATGAAGAGGATTTCGATGGCTTAAACCCCAATGTTTAAAATTATTTGGAAAGAAAAAGTACTATGATTCGAAAGTACTTATGATTATTATTTGCGAAATGATTTATCACAACAGGATAGAAATGATTTGATGTGTTATTTATGATTCAGGTAACCCATGACTAAAATTCTAGGAAAATGGGTATGGGGCTCTCTGGTTATAGAGGGACATACCGTACGATACACTTTGGTTATAGAGGGAATACATATTGTAACAACCCAAAAAATCAGAACCAACTTAAAAATTTTTATTTTGGCAATTTTAATGAATTTTGAATATTTAAAATGAATTATTTTAAATAATAACGACTAGAAATTTATTTTGAATAGAATTAGAACGTATATATTTATTTAAATAGAAATTAGATTATAAATATATATTTTAATTATAAAAGAATTGGAAATGGCGCGGTAGTTTGAAATTTTGATTTCAAATTTCAAATGAATGCACATGATTCAAAATAAACCGGATTTCAGTGAAACCGAAAATATTTGAATCTGTTTGAAAATAGCTTTCCAATGAATCTGAAAAATCCAAATTTCCTAGCGGGAATAAAAAGTTATGTCCAGTTGAAGATTCAGAGTAGTCACTATGGTAATATAGCCCTTAAAAATAGCGATTTAGCAAACGATCTCCGTTTTCGACGAGACCACTTTTGTTGGATTCGATTATTGCTAGATTCCAATTTTCATAATTTTTGGAATCAATATATGAGCGTGGTGAATTTAAACATGTTTGGTCATTTTAGTTTGAATTTAATCGACTGGAAAATGACCGTTTTTCAAACGGTCTCCAAATTCAACAAAATTAGTTTTATTAGGACCGTGACGTCAAAACATAGCTAGATTTATTTTTTGGGAATTTTTGGAGTCAGTATGCGGCCCTAGTAAATTAAAATATGTGTTAAAATAAATATTGACCGTTTATTTATTTATATTTTAATTTTGATGGAAACTGATCATAACAGCCGAATTCGGTTATGAAACATATCCCATTGCATTCAGAATGGAGGTATTTAGCAATGGACGACAGTTAGTGAGTTCAGTTTGGAGTTCAAAATAAAACGTTACCTTTTGGGATTAAATAAAATAAAATTATATAAACCTATCCCTAGAATTTAACTGGTCAAAGCCCTATCACTCTTAACCCGTGATCAACCCTTTATTCAGCTGCTAATCCCCCTCCTTTCCTTTCAACGATCGATTCAGGAATAAAAATAAATAAAATAAAAAGAGGAAAATGTTGTGATTCTCCCTACGCCGCCACCAGAGCTCCCTCGCGCCGCCCACCGCCGGCCTCGTTGCGCCGCTCCCCTCCACTCTGATGCCACCGCCCCCTCAGCCTCGCTCCCCTCCTCCTCCAATAAAAGAAAATCCGTCCAACCCTAAAAACCGAACCAAAACGGCCACCACCTCCGCCTGTAGACCGCCGCCACCCCATTCGAACCGCCACCTCAGCGCGCAACAACCATCCTTCACCCCAAAACCCGTTGTAAGTTTTTATTGTTGTTTATTTATTTTTATTTATTCAAGGTAGTTAGTTTAAAAAAATAAAAGAAAGATAAAAAAAACCAGTTTTTTTTTTTTTTGATAAAGTATAAGATAAAGATTATATTTTTAAATATGAAAAGATTATATTTTTAAATATGAAAGATTATATTTTTAAATATGAAAAGATTATATTTTTAAATATGGAAAGATTATATTTTTAAATATGAAAAGATTATATTTTTAAATATGGAAAAATTATATTTTTAAATATGAAAAGATTATATTTTTAAATATGAAAAATTATATTTTTAAATATGAAAATATTATATTTTTAAATATGAAAAGATTATATTTTTATAATAGAAAAGATTATATTTTTATGGTAGAAAAGATTTGAATTTTAAAAACAAAAAGATTTGAATTTTAAAAGCATAAAGATTTGAATTTTAAAAATATAAAGACGTGATTTTTTAAATATGAAGACGTGATTTTTAAAAATATAAAGACGAGATTTTTAGAAATATAAAATGAGATTTTTATCGTATGAATCATAATGTTTTTAGTTATATAAGAAAAAAATCGGTTTTTAGTTATATAAAAATGTGATTTTAATATATATATATATAATATATATTTAGTGATATAAAAAATGTGATCTTTTATATATATGTAGCGATATAAAAATATGATTTTTAATATATAAACATCATATTAAAAATGTGATTTTTACTATGAACATCGTGGAAAATTTACGTTGGACTTTCGGGTGAATCCCAACGGTTCAGAAATTCAGAAATAAAATTGGCGGAGTGGATCCTAAAGGTGAGAACTTCTCACTTTAATTTTATTTTCTAGTTAAAATATATACTAAGATGTAGACGGTGCTTAGCAGTACCCGTCGTCCATGGACCACAGACAACTTGTTTGATTTGATTGTGTTGTGAAAATAGATTGTGATTGTAATGTGGAATGGAATGGAATATAAAATATTCATGTGTTGAATAAAGTGTTAGAACAATAAAAATATCATTTTTATTGTATAAATGAATGAAATAAAATATTTACTGAAATAAAATAAATATTCATTTACAAATCAAACGATTTTTTTATGTATACACATTTAAACGATATTAATTGGGATGATATATTTTACACATTGCCCAACTGCACAAATAATAATCAGTGTTTGTTGTTTGAAAACCCCACACAGGTATTGGGATGATATTGGACATACACTAATCCCAATATTTAGTTGTATGTCAATCGATTGGTTGATAGGCTGTTGTAAGCGTTAATTATTTATATTTTGGCGTTTATGCAGTTGTGTAATGCATTCTGGATGATGGTTGACTATGTTTGATTATTGTTGTGTACACGTGTGTATGAAATCCATATAAATAAAATTATACGGTAATTAGTTGTGTCTAATTCCTATTCGGAAAGAACGAATATTTTAAATTAACGAATGTTTAAAATGACGAGTAATGAATATTTTAAAATAACTAATATTTTAAAATAATATTCAGTAATGGATCAAAATGTGATTTGATATCCGAATTGGGATGCACACGAAAATATTTAAATATATAAAGCCGTGTTGATTAAATTAACGCCATTTTGACATGAACGATATTTATATCGATTTTATTCATTTTTATAATGAATATCGAAAAGGAAGTGATTTCAAAATCTAATGTTTTGATAATATACATTGATGATATGGAATATTCAATTTTGATTTATAATTGAATATGAAGTTGAAATCGTTTTGAAAACGAATTTAAAACGATTAACAAAATACGTTCGAAATGGAAATAGACGAAATATAATATATATATATATATATAATGGCCTGAATATAACGCGCCGCGGCAGTTTGCGAATTTCGAACATTGACTTCGAATGGACATTACGGGAGATCCGACCGTCGAGTTCTCCTAAAACCGAAACCGTTAGGTTCATATCAAAAAGGGCTTTCCAATGAATATAAGAGATTTGAAATCTAATGGTTGGATTTGGAATTATGTCCAAATCAAATTTGGAAAAGGTCGTTGTAACTGCAGTTCGATGACCGTTTATGGAAGTCGACTGTACGGGCCTTGATAAAATTATTAAAAATATCAATAATTTGTGTAAAATCATATTAAATGATTTGGAAAGAATGGGGATGAAAAATTCCATATTTTAAAATATTAAAATACATTTTTATCGAAATGAACTAGTTATGAACTAGAATTATAAATCCAATATTTTTAAATAAATAAATTGGATTTGAAATGGTTTTAAAAATAACCAGAATTTCCAATATATGAATTGGAATGGATTTGAATCGAAATTATCATTGGAATATTTCGATATTGGAATCCATGATTATACGGATATTGAGGAGGAATTTGGAAGATATATATATATATATATATATCGTTATTCCCAATACGATATTTGTTGATCTTAGAATTTGATATTGAATATAAGTCGATACAATTTCTATTCAGAGCCTTGTATTTAATATTGAATTGGATTTTGGGTTTATCTTGAATGGTGTCTTTATTAACACCGTTCTTAAACCTAGGGTGGAAAGAATAAATCTTTTAATTAAGATTTAAAGAAGAATTACCAATTAATTAACCATTTAATTGGAATTGAAAATGGAATGTGAATTGGGCTTATTGTGAACTGTGTTTTTAACGACATTCGTTCTTTAACCCGATTTACAGTGAAATGTGACTTGAATTTATAAATCTTTTTATTAAGATTTAACGGAAAATTTCCAAAGTAAAGTTTTCCAATTTAATATATTAAATTGGAATTGAATGGAATTCGATTTGATAATAATCGAAACGAGCTTCTGTGGAGGAAGACTGTTAATATATATGAAATTTAAAAGGCTTTGTCGTTATTCCATTTATATTATTAGTCGGACACGGAAATTGATATCGACTATATATATTAATTTGTTTTCCGTGAAGATTCCATAATTAGTGGAATGTGATTTGGGTTTATCGTGAACTGTGTTTTAAATGACATTAGTTCTTTAACCCAGTTAAAGACAAGATAGCATGTCTAACATTGTGTTTCGAACTGTATGGTTGATCTCTGCTAAATATATATCTGTTTGGTAGTGGAGAATTTATTATCTCACTTAACACCCTTCTCTAAGACGTACGAGCTTAGAGGTTATATATCAATAGAAATCAATAGTACGGTGTAGATTGTAGATGCGACATGTTAGTGTTTCCAAAGTTAAATAATCATTAATATTGATTTTTGGGAAGATTAAAACTAAGTGGAGTTTTAATGAATCTTTAATTAGATTGAAAAGAGAATGTGATGATTTAAATTATCAAATTCGGGAAATGATCGAGAATGGAGTAGCACCAGTTTTGCTCCAAGCGATAGTTAAATCTTCAATTAGATTTGAACAGGAAATGGTAATCAATTTTACTGATAACACCGTGTTGTTAGTTATGGAGTAATACTTGTTTTTCTCCATGGGATGAATAGGTTGGGATTGGGAAATTAAATAAATGGTTACTTCGATAAGGTGCGTTAATCCCGACTAGTTTGGAAAACCTTAATATGGTTTGAATGATATCCAAAGGAAGATTAAAGAATAAATTTTAAAGAATTTATCTTTGATAAAATTAATGGGAACATATACCTAAGGATGTGAATATTTGAATAAAAGAATATTCTGAATTGGAATGAGGCGTATGTTGTGTTTTTATAGCACTTGTTTATTATATACGCGAGTTATTCAGAGAGGCCGGGTTTATACCCATTCTGAATAACTGATTCGATGATAAGTCGACGATGAAGACGGTGGTTGAAGACCAGAGCTCTTCACATCGTTTGGATAATTACTGATGTCTTGATTGGGTTGTACACCCAAGACGAGGTAATAAGTGGTGATCGTCCAGACGTACTTGGAGATCGACCGGATATGCGAGGACCTCTCTCGTGTATTGGACACGGGACGAGGAATAAGGTGCCTCCGGTTTCGTTCAGACCCAAAACGAACTTGTAAATGGATGTGTGTCTGACATTGGAATTTATTCTGTATTGATTGGTCTCTATTAAATATATATCTGTTTGGCGGCGGAGAAATTATTCTCTTTCTTAATGCCCTTCTCTGAGACGTACGAGCTCAGAGGTTATATATCGATAGACATCAGTCGCATGACATGAATTGCCTATATGGCATGCTGAAATGCAGATGATCAAGGCTTCTGTTGAAAAGCAGAGTCTTGTGGTTGATGATCAAAGCACGACTTTAATATAGCATAACTTTGTGTATATCGTTAATTCGCGAGCCTCACATCTCGGTATGAGTTAAAAACGGGATAAGGGACCCAAGGAGAACATGACGTTTCTTTCTAGTTATGGGTGGTGCCAGGGTTTTGCAATCCCTGACATTTTTATATTTTTACCTGTGTGGTTGTTGGAATGCAAGGCGCCTCGGATATATCGGTCTCTACGGAGCCAACGGATATTGAGTCATCTGGCTCATAAATGCCCTATAGGGCGGGGAAACGTGTGTTCAGGTTTAACTAATCCGCTATGTGTGGACCGACCTTGGAGGATCTAAGAGATCGCTGTGTGTGACCCTGGGTGTGAAGACCCGCAACTTCCCCGTAAAGGAAAGCGACGGATAGTTCGAGAACAAACCACAATAGAACGCATACAGAAGAACATTTCATTGTATATTACAACAATGCATCAGATTACAAGAATATACAGAGTATAAATGAATATTACACAGTAATATCAGAGATTTAAATTACATTTAAATACATAGCAGCGGAAAATAATACAATACACAACTAGAATGAGATATACGGATACAAAGCTTTCCGGATATCGTTCCAGCTGTAAACCAGGATCCTGTGAATATAAATCTGCAAAACCAAAACTACTAGCTGCCCGTGTCAAAAATAGGGGGCACCCAGAGTTTAGGTTAAAACAATAAACTCCAGGTCAGTCATGGGACTGGTGTGAGAACTAAAACAGTTATTAATCTTTATTTTAAATCATTAGGTAAATCAAGGGACCACGCCGTATAACACGGAACGGGTTTCCTCCCAAGAATACCAGTGCATAAACAAACAGCGCAATGCTAAATAAAGAAAAATGAAGCTGTTATAAGACCCAGGTCCTATCACACAATGCAATCGCAAGCCGGGGGATAGGGTTTTCCCTTATAACAGCTAAAGAATGCTTGATACGTTTAAAACAAATCATTTGATACTATTATAAGTGCATAGAGTATAAAACAACTTCAAATCATAAGTATCAATCATAGGCGGCATGAATGCCCCATACCACTATGTCGCCATATATAGGTTTACAAATAAAACCGCAAATGGCACGTATTTGGAAATTGGATTTCCGTCTATGAACCGAGGCAAAAGATAGTCCTCAACCGATTCGAGACGCTCTAGCCCGTGTCTCAGGAACAGCCGCAACTGCCCCATGGAGCGACAGGGCCGGTCCACACGGAGTGGATTATTATGCCTGAACAATACGTCTCCCCACCCTATGGGGTGTAAGTCTGGTCCGTCAGCCGACCAGAATGCATTCGGCCGAAACCGATATAACCGAGGCGCCTCGCAACAACCACAACCACATAAGTCAAACTCGTCAGGGCGTGTAAAACCACTGACGCCACTTCTAGCTAGAAAGAAACGCATGCCCTCCCTGAGGTCCGTCTCCCGTTTTTGGTTCATACCGGGTGTGAAACACGCGAGGTAAACGTTACACAAAGCTACGCCACAAAGGCCGTGCTTTGATCATCACCACAAGACTTTGCTTTTCAACAGAAGCCTCGATCATTTGCATCTTAGCATGCCACACAGGCAAGCCATCCTATGCAACCGATATCAGTCACACAGAATGAAATCCGATGTCAGACACACAGTCCATTTACAAGTCCGTTCTGGGTCTGAACGAAACCGGAGGCACCTAGTACCTCGCATATCCATCGATCTCCAAGTACGTCTGGACGATCACCAACTGTTTCCATCTTCTTGGGTGTACAGCCCAATCAAGATCATCAGTTATCACCCAAACGACGTGAAGACCTCCGGTCTTCGACCATCGTCTTCATCTTCGACTTATCGTCGTATCGATTATTCAGAATGGGATAAACCCGGACTTCCCGAATAACTCGCGTATATTTTATAAAAGTGTTACACAAACACAACATACGCCTCATTCCAATTCATTAGTCACTAACCGTAAATTAATCAAGAGAATAATTCCCCAAATATTAACCCCGAAGGCCGAAACCAACATCAGATCAATATCCAGAAAACCCTTCTGCTTGGCTAACCGACAGTTAGTTTCTAAATTTCACGTTCAAATCTAATTAAAGATTTAACTATCGCCTGGAGCAAAACTGGTGATACTCCATTCTCGATCTTTTCAATCTAATTAAAGATTCATTAAAACTCCACTTAGTTTTAATCTGTGACTGGGTTAAAGAATCAGTGTCATTTAAAACACGGTTCACGATAAACCCAAAGTCACATCCCATTAATTATCGGGTTAAAGAACAAGTGTTATTTAAAACACTGTTCACGATAAACCCAAAAATCAATATCCATTCAATTCCAATTAAATATTATTTAATTGGTGCACTTCATTAAATCTAAATCAAAAGATTTAATCTTTTCTCAACTGGGTTCAAGAACAGTGTTAGTGAAGACACCATTCACGACAAACCCAAATCACATTCATTAATTATCGGGTTAAAGAACAAGTGTTATTTAAAACACTGTTCACGATAAACCCAAAAATCAATATCAATTCAATTCCAATTAAATATCATTTAATTGGTACACTTCATTAAATCTAAATAAAAAGATTTAATCTTTTCTCAACTGGGTTCAAGAACAGTGTTAGTGAAGACACCATTCACGACAAACCCAAATCACATTCGATATTCAATACAAGGCTCTGAATAGAAAATATATCGGCTTATATTCAATATCGAATTCTACGACTAACAAATGTCGTATTGGAAATAACGATACAAATATATATCTTTCAAATTTCCATAACAACACCTGTAATATCACGAATTCCAACATCGAAATATTCCGAAGACAATTTCGATTCAAATCCACTCCAATGCAATCATTGGAATTTTGGTTACTTTTAAAACCCTTTTCGAATTCAATTTATTTATTTAAAAATAAATAGAATTATAATTCTAGTTCAAAACTAGTTCATTTCGATAAAAATCTATTTTTATCTTTTCAAATATGGAGTTTTTCATCCCAAACTTTCACAAATCATTTCTTATGATTTTACACAAATTATTACTATTTTTAATAATTTTATCAAGGCCCGTACAGTCGATTTCCAACAATGGCCATCGAACTGCACTTACAGCGACCTTTTTCCAATTTGATTTGGACGTATCTCCAAATCCAACCGTTAGATTTCAAATTTCTAACATTCGTTAGAAAGCTCTTTTCGATACGAACCCAACGGTTCCGGTTTTAGGAGAATCCGACGGTCGGATCTCCCGTAATGTCCGTTTGAAATAAATGGTCGAAATTTACGAACTGCCGCGGCGCGGCGCGTTCTATTCAGGCCATTATATTATATATATAATATATATAATATATATTTCGTCGATTCTATTTAAAACGAATTATATAAATAGTTTTAAATTCGTTTCAAAAGCAATTTCAACTTCCTTTTCAATTCAAATCAAAATTGAATTCTTCTTTATAAATTCGTTTTAAAATCCATTTCTATTCAATTCAAATTTCAATTCAATTTGAATTTATTTCACTTCGCTTTCAATTCGATTCGAATTCGTTTTCAATTCAATTCGTTTCGAAATCGTTTTCAATTCAATTCATTTCGAAATCGTTTTCAATTCAATTCATTTCGAAATCGTTTTCAATTCAATTCATTTCGAAATCGTTTTCAATTCAATTCATTTCGAAATCGTTTTCAATTCAATTCATTTCGAAATCGTTTTCAATTCAATTCATTTCGAAATCGTTTTCAATTCAATTCATTTCGAAATCGTTTTCAGTTCAATTCATTTCAAAATATTCGATTTCGAAATCACCTTTCAATATTCATTTTAAAATGAATAAAATCGATATAAATATCGTTCACGTCAAAATGGCGTCAATCTAATCCTCACGGCTTCACATATTTCTATTTTCAAATATTCTATTTCAAATATTTCTATTTCAAATATTTCTATTTCAAATATTTCTATTTCAAATATTTCTTTTTTTTGAAACTGGAATGAGGCCCAATCAATTACCATATAATGTTAATTATATGGATTTTCTACAACACATGTATATATCAACAACGATGAATAATCAATCATCAACCAAAGTGCACTACACTGTATAAGCATCAAATATAGACATTTAACGCTTACAGCAGCTTGTCAATCAATCGATCGACATATTTAATCAATCAGGATGAGTGAACTTCAAATTTCATCCTAACACCCGTGTGGGGTTTCAAACAATCAAACACATATTTTATTTGTGCAGTTAGGCGATGTGTAAAATTTATCGACCCAATCAACGTCATTCAAATAGGTGTACATAAACAAACCGTCTGGTTTGTAAATGAATATTTATTTATTCACATTCACGTTAAAAATTATATTTTTAACGATAACACATTTTATTTTAACATATGAATTTCTATTCAGTTCATTCGTTAAATAAAATGCTATTTTTATTTTTCTAACTTATTTTAGAAAATTTCGGCGGCATAACGGCACGATACTAGAAACGGGACAAGGCCTAGCCTTATCCCCGGTCTAGTGAAGGCCCACGCCATTCACACATCAATCAAATCACTCTCGTTATGCAAACCACAAAATTTGGAGTAAGAGTCTAACCTAGTCTTACTCCTTCGCCTTATAACGGCGCACGTCTAATCCTAACCAATTTATCGATTCGATTTTTCACACCACAAACCACATTCAAACCAATATCTCAATCAATCACCAAACATCCAAACAAACAAGTCCATGGTATGTGGACGGGTGTCGGGTGCTTCTAAGCACCGTCTGCATCCTAGTATATATATATATATAACTAGAAAAATAAATTGAAAGGTGAGAAATTCTCACCTATAGTTATCCTAGCTCCACGGCACTCCTTTGTAGAAGTCTTCGTCGTTTCGCCTTATTGTCACCTTCGTTGCTGCTTTCACTACATACGTAAAAATCGAATTTTTTTACTATGTTATTCAATATATAAAAATTGAATTTTGACGTCGCTTTCAATATATAAAAATATGATTTTTACTTTTGCTTTCAACATATAAAAATATGATTTTTACTTTTGCTTTCAACATATAAAAATATGATTTTTCAACATATAAAAATATGATTTTTCAACATATAAAAATATGATTTTTCAACATATAAAAATATGATTTTTATTTCGACTTTCAACATATAAAAATATGATTTTTATTTGTGCAAGTTCAAATCTTTTTCTACTAAAAGATTAAACCTTTTTCCTATTTTAAAGTTCAAAATAAAATCAGTTTTTTTCTTTTTTTCCCTAATAAGAAAACCCAGTTTTAATTTCATATAAAAATCAGTTTTTATTATGCTTTTAAAATCAGTTTTCTTATTTGCTTATAAAATCAGTTTTCTATTTTTTTATTTCAAAAACAGTTTTATTCTTTTAGAAAATGCAGTTTTATTCTTTTAGAAAATTCAGTTCAGTTTTAAAATACTTTTAAAAATTCAGTTTTAAAGTTCTTTTATAAAAACAGTTTTACTTTATTTTAAAAACAAAAATCAGTTTTACAGATTAAAATAAAATAAAAATAAAAAAGAAAATAAAATACATAAAAATAATAAAAAAAAAAAGGAAACGCTCACCAATACTGCGAAGAAGGGGAGGGGCGATGCTCGTCTTCGTCGGCGGCTGGAGGGGCAGGCGGCGGCTTCGATTCGGACGGGGCTCGCGATGGCTACGAATTGCGTCGAGGCTCGAGGGCTTCGGCTCTTCGATCCGTGGAGGGGGGGGGGGGGTGTTCGGTGATCTGAGGGGAGGCGGCGGCGTGGGCTTGGAGGAGTAGGCGGTGGATCGATTCAGGGGGTTGGAGGCTGCTTCGTCGAATCGATTTAGGGTTTAGGTTTTTTTTTTTTTTTTTTTTCTTTCTGTTATGTTTTATAACGAACGGGGGGGGGGCCAAGCAGAAGATAAGGGGAGGGAGGGAATTTAAAATATTATATTTTTTTTATTTATTTAATTATTCAAATAGGTTGACTTTTACATATGACCTCGAAACGAGGCCTACCGCCTGTCGTCCATAGCGTTTAACCCCCATTCCGAACACAATGGGATATGTATCGCAAGCTGGTTTGATCGTTACAATCGGTTTCCTTTTGAATTTTCATTTAAATCACTATATTGAATTTTAAACGTACATTTCAAATTACCGGGGTCACATGCGAACTAGAAAAATTCCGGAAAAATATTTTCTAGCTTCGTATTGACGATACGGTCCTAACAAAACTAGTTTCATCGAATTCTGAGACCGTTTGCAAAATGGCCAATTTCCAGTCGATTAAATTCAACAGAAACTGGTCAAACGCGTTTTCCTTTGCCACGCTCACATATTGATTCGAAAAATTATGAAATTTGAAACCTAGCAATAACTTCACATCCCGGACCCAACAAAACTGGTTTCGTCGAAATCCGAGGTCGTTTGCAAAATGTCCATTTTTAAGGGCCTTATATATATATAAATATATATAAATTCCACAGCGACTATTTCTAATTTTAAATTGGACATATCTTATCATCTCTAAGATGAAATCTCAGTTTGTTAACTTCGTTACAAAGATATAGTTATACAGATTCAAATATTTCTTGTTTCGTTCAATTCTGACTTATATTGAATTCTGTATATTCATTTGAAATTAGAAATCGAATTTTCGAACTACCGCGCCATTTTCAATTCCTTTTTATAATTATATATAATTATTATATATTCTAACGACGACGTATATAATATATACGTCGAATTATATTAAAAATAAATTTCTCGTCGTTATTATTTAAAATAATTCATTTTAAATAATCAAAATTCGCTAAAATGGCCAAAATAAAAATTTTAAACTGGCCCAGATTTTCCGGGTTGTTACAATCTCCCCCACTTAAAACTTTTCGTCCCCGAAAAGGAACAAAGTCGAAAGTGGTTTGATTAATCAACTCTACGCTCGATCAGGCTTGCATTCTCTAACTTTTCAGTTTCTGAGAATTTTCAAAATCTCAAAAATTTGGCTAACACCCTAAATTTTCGAAAAATTTCGCCATAACCTCCCCTGCAATGGGAGCATCGGGGAATTTCAAATAGCTTCCCCGGTCCTTCAGATCTCAAAAAGAAAAAGAAAAAGCCAAGCGGCTAGCCAATAGGCTCATAAAATCATCATCACCCAAACAAAACAGTAAATTATGTAGTAAACATGTACCTATTTGTCGGGCAAACAAATTTTATTCTCTGGCTCTAGCCTCCTTGCTATGACCTGTTCAATGTTATATATGTATATGCAAGCAAACGCGACCAATTTTCAATACAGTTCAATATTTGATCAAATTAGGCATAATGGTTCAAAATTACCAAACAATTAAACAAACAACACAAACATCAATCAATTAGTGAATTAGAGTCTCAAATTCATAATTTGATATATATATACAAAAATCAGATTTTTGATGCTAAATCACAACAATGTATTCTAACTATATTAGTTTTGGTTCTCACACCAGTCAATAGGAAATATATAGAAATCTCACTTTCGTCGCTCGAATATAAACACTGATGATGATGCCTCATCATCTGAATCATCTCCGGGCGACTAGAGTGTGATTCTATATCTATCCAGTATATTAAAATTTCAAATACACGCGGATCAGACGTATACGCAAAATCTATATATACTGGATTGTCCACATCAATATAATTAAATAATCAAATACGAATAAGTGATTTAAATTTTCAAAACAAAAATTTGTTTTCATTTTCAAAAATATACTCTTCACACTCGTTCTAGGATACTACTGATCCTATCTCTAACGAGTCATCCCATTGGATATTACTAATCCAATTATCTGATGAATTCTTTCGTATGGTTCTAATGTGCCTTGTTCTCTGAGCTTTGTAAACCAAAGCTCTGATACCAACTGTGAAGACCCGCAACTTCCCCGTAAAGGAAAGCGACGGATAGTTCGAGAACAAACCACAATAGAACGCATACAGAAGAACATTTCATTGTATATTACAACAATGCATCAGATTACAAGAATATACAGAGTATAAATGAATATTACACAGTAATATCAGAGATTTAAATTACATTTAAATACATAGCAGCGGAAAATAATACAATACACAACTAGAATGAGATATACGGATACAAAGCTTTCCGGATATCGTTCCAGCTGTAAACCAGGATCCTGTGAATATAAATCTGCAAAACCAAAACTACTAGCTGCCCGTGTCAAAAATAGGGGGCACCCAGAGTTTAGGTTAAAACAATAAACTCCAGGTCAGTCATGGGACTGGTGTGAGAACTAAAACAGTTATTAATCTTTATTTTAAATCATTAGGTAAATCAAGGGACCACGCCGTATAACACGGAACGGGTTTCCTCCCAAGAATACCAGTGCATAAACAAACAGCGCAATGCTAAATAAAGAAAAATGAAGCTGTTATAAGACCCAGGTCCTATCACACAATGCAATCGCAAGCCGGGGGATAGGGTTTTCCCTTATAACAGCTAAAGAATGCTTGATACGTTTAAAACAAATCATTTGATACTATTATAAGTGCATAGAGTATAAAACAACTTCAAATCATAAGTATCAATCATAGGCGGCATGAATGCCCCATACCACTATGTCGCCATATATAGGTTTACAAATAAAACCGCAAATGGCACGTATTTGGAAATTGGATTTCCGTCTATGAACCGAGGCAAAAGATAGTCCTCAACCGATTCGAGACGCTCTAGCCCGTGTCTCAGGAACAGCCGCAACTGCCCCATGGAGCGACAGGGCCGGTCCACACGGAGTGGATTATTATGCCTGAACAATACGTCTCCCCACCCTATGGGGTGTAAGTCTGGTCCGTCAGCCGACCAGAATGCATTCGGCCGAAACCGATATAACCGAGGCGCCTCGCAACAACCACAACCACATAAGTCAAACTCGTCAGGGCGTGTAAAACCACTGACGCCACTTCTAGCTAGAAAGAAACGCATGCCCTCCCTGAGGTCCGTCTCCCGTTTTTGGTTCATACCGGGTGTGAAACACGCGAGGTAAACGTTACACAAAGCTACGCCACAAAGGCCGTGCTTTGATCATCACCACAAGACTTTGCTTTTCAACAGAAGCCTCGATCATTTGCATCTTAGCATGCCACACAGGCAAGCCATCCTATGCAACCGATATCAGTCACACAGAATGAAATCCGATGTCAGACACACAGTCCATTTACAAGTCCGTTCTGGGTCTGAACGAAACCGGAGGCACCTAGTACCTCGCATATCCATCGATCTCCAAGTACGTCTGGACGATCACCAACTGTTTCCATCTTCTTGGGTGTACAGCCCAATCAAGATCATCAGTTATCACCCAAACGACGTGAAGACCTCCGGTCTTCGACCATCGTCTTCATCTTCGACTTATCGTCGTATCGATTATTCAGAATGGGATAAACCCGGACTTCCCGAATAACTCGCGTATATTTTATAAAAGTGTTACACAAACACAACATATGCCTCATTCCAATTCATTAGTCACTAACCGTAAATTAATCAAGAGAATAATTCCCCAAATATTAACCCCGAAGGCCGAAACCAACATCAGATCAATATCCAGAAAACCCTTCTGCTTGGCTAACCGACAGTTAGTTTCTAAATTTCACGTTCAAATCTAATTAAAGATTTAACTATCGCCTGGAGCAAAACTGGTGATACTCCATTCTCGATCTTTTCAATCTAATTAAAGATTCATTAAAACTCCACTTAGTTTTAATCTGTGACTGGGTTAAAGAATCAGTGTCATTTAAAACACGGTTCACGATAAACCCAAAGTCACATCCCATTAATTATCGGGTTAAAGAACAAGTGTTATTTAAAACACTGTTCACGATAAACCCAAAAATCAATATCCATTCAATTCCAATTAAATATTATTTAATTGGTGCACTTCATTAAATCTAAATCAAAAGATTTAATCTTTTCTCAACTGGGTTCAAGAACAGTGTTAGTGAAGACACCATTCACGACAAACCCAAATCACATTCATTAATTATCGGGTTAAAGAACAAGTGTTATTTAAAACACTGTTCACGATAAACCCAAAAATCAATATCAATTCAATTCCAATTAAATATCATTTAATTGGTACACTTCATTAAATCTAAATAAAAAGATTTAATCTTTTCTCAACTGGGTTCAAGAACAGTGTTAGTGAAGACACCATTCACGACAAACCCAAATCACATTCGATATTCAATACAAGGCTCTGAATAGAAAATATATCGGCTTATATTCAATATCGAATTCTACGACTAACAAATGTCGTATTGGAAATAACGATACAAATATATATCTTTCAAATTTCCATAACAACACCTGTAATATCACGAATTCCAACATCGAAATATTCCGAAGACAATTTCGATTCAAATCCACTCCAATGCAATCATTGGAATTTTGGTTACTTTTAAAACCCTTTTCGAATTCAATTTATTTATTTAAAAATAAATAGAATTATAATTCTAGTTCAAAACTAGTTCATTTCGATAAAAATCTATTTTTATCTTTTCAAATATGGAGTTTTTCATCCCAAACTTTCACAAATCATTTCTTATGATTTTACACAAATTATTACTATTTTTAATAATTTTATCAAGGCCCGTACAGTCGATTTCCAACAATGGCCATCGAACTGCACTTACAGCGACCTTTTTCCAATTTGATTTGGACGTATCTCCAAATCCAACCGTTAGATTTCAAATTTCTAACATTCGTTAGAAAGCTCTTTTCGATACGAACCCAACGGTTCCGGTTTTAGGAGAATCCGACGGTCGGATCTCCCGTAATGTCCGTTTGAAATAAATGGTCGAAATTTACGAACTGCCGCGGCGCGGCGCGTTCTATTCAGGCCATTATATTATATATATAATATATATAATATATATTTCGTCGATTCTATTTAAAACGAATTATATAAATAGTTTTAAATTCGTTTCAAAAGCAATTTCAACTTCCTTTTCAATTCAAATCAAAATTGAATTCTTCTTTATAAATTCGTTTTAAAATCCATTTCTATTCAATTCAAATTTCAATTCAATTTGAATTTATTTCACTTCGCTTTCAATTCGATTCGAATTCGTTTTCAATTCAATTCGTTTCGAAATCGTTTTCAATTCAATTCATTTCGAAATCGTTTTCAATTCAATTCATTTCGAAATCGTTTTCAATTCAATTCATTTCGAAATCGTTTTCAATTCAATTCATTTCGAAATCGTTTTCAATTCAATTCATTTCGAAATCGTTTTCAATTCAATTCATTTCGAAATCGTTTTCAATTCAATTCATTTCGAAATCGTTTTCAGTTCAATTCATTTCAAAATATTCGATTTCGAAATCACCTTTCAATATTCATTTTAAAATGAATAAAATCGATATAAATATCGTTCACGTCAAAATGGCGTCAATCTAATCCTCACGGCTTCACATATTTCTATTTTCAAATATTCTATTTCAAATATTTCTATTTCAAATATTTCTATTTCAAATATTTCTATTTCAAATATTTCTTTTTTTTGAAACTGGAATGAGGCCCAATCAATTACCATATAATGTTAATTATATGGATTTTCTACAACACATGTATATATCAACAACGATGAATAATCAATCATCAACCAAAGTGCACTACACTGTATAAGCATCAAATATAGACATTTAACGCTTACAGCAGCTTGTCAATCAATCGATCGACATATTTAATCAATCAGGATGAGTGAACTTCAAATTTCATCCTAACACCCGTGTGGGGTTTCAAACAATCAAACACATATTTTATTTGTGCAGTTAGGCGATGTGTAAAATTTATCGACCCAATCAACGTCATTCAAATAGGTGTACATAAACAAACCGTCTGGTTTGTAAATGAATATTTATTTATTCACATTCACGTTAAAAATTATATTTTTAACGATAACACATTTTATTTTAACATATGAATTTCTATTCAGTTCATTCGTTAAATAAAATGCTATTTTTATTTTTCTAACTTATTTTAGAAAATTTCGGCGGCATAACGGCACGATACTAGAAACGGGACAAGGCCTAGCCTTATCCCCGGTCTAGTGAAGGCCCACGCCATTCACACATCAATCAAATCACTCTCGTTATGCAAACCACAAAATTTGGAGTAAGAGTCTAACCTAGTCTTACTCCTTCGCCTTATAACGGCGCACGTCTAATCCTAACCAATTTATCGATTCGATTTTTCACACCACAAACCACATTCAAACCAATATCTCAATCAATCACCAAACATCCAAACAAACAAGTCCATGGTATGTGGACGGGTGTCGGGTGCTTCTAAGCACCGTCTGCATCCTAGTATATATATATATATAACTAGAAAAATAAATTGAAAGGTGAGAAATTCTCACCTATAGTTATCCTAGCTCCACGGCACTCCTTTGCAGAAGTCTTCGTCGTTTCGCCTTATTGTCACCTTCGTTGCTGCTTTCACTACATACGTAAAAATCGAATTTTTTTACTATGTTATTCAATATATAAAAATTGAATTTTGACGTCGCTTTCAATATATAAAAATATGATTTTTACTTTTGCTTTCAACATATAAAAATATGATTTTTACTTTTGCTTTCAACATATAAAAATATGATTTTTCAACATATAAAAATATGATTTTTCAACATATAAAAATATGATTTTTCAACATATAAAAATATGATTTTTCAACATATAAAAATATGATTTTTATTTCGACTTTCAACATATAAAAATATGATTTTTATTTGTGCAAGTTCAAATCTTTTTCTACTAAAAGATTAAACCTTTTTCCTATTTTAAAGTTCAAAATAAAATCAGTTTTTTTCTTTTTTTCCCTAATAAGAAAACCCAGTTTTAATTTCATATAAAAATCAGTTTTTATTATGCTTTTAAAATCAGTTTTCTTATTTGCTTATAAAATCAGTTTTCTATTTTTTTATTTCAAAAACAGTTTTATTCTTTTAGAAAATGCAGTTTTATTCTTTTAGAAAATTCAGTTCAGTTTTAAAATACTTTTAAAAATTCAGTTTTAAAGTTCTTTTATAAAAACAGTTTTACTTTATTTTAAAAACAAAAATCAGTTTTACAGATTAAAATAAAATAAAAATAAAAAAGAAAATAAAATACATAAAAATAATAAAAAAAAAAAGGAAACGCTCACCAATACTGCGAAGAAGGGGAGGGGCGATGCTCGTCTTCGTCGGCGGCTGGAGGGGCAGGCGGCGGCTTCGATTCGGACGGGGCTCGCGATGGCTACGAATTGCGTCGAGGCTCGAGGGCTTCGGCTCTTCGATCCGTGGAGGGGGGGGGGGTGTTCGGTGATCTGAGGGGAGGCGGCGGCGTGGGCTTGGAGGAGTAGGCGGTGGATCGATTCAGGGGGTTGGAGGCTGCTTCGTCGAATCGATTTAGGGTTTAGGTTTTTTTTTTTTTTTTTTTTCTTTCTGTTATGTTTTATAACGAACGGGGGGGGGGCCAAGCAGAAGATAAGGGGAGGGAGGGAATTTAAAATATTATATTTTTTTTTTTTATTTAATTATTCAAATAGGTTGACTTTTACATATGACCTCGAAACGAGGCCTACCGCCTGTCGTCCATAGCGTTTAACCCCCATTCCGAACACAATGGGATATGTATCGCAAGCTGGTTTGATCGTTACAATCGGTTTCCTTTTGAATTTTCATTTAAATCACTATATTGAATTTTAAACGTACATTTCAAATTACCGGGGTCACATGCGAACTAGAAAAATTCCGGAAAAATATTTTCTAGCTTCGTATTGACGATACGGTCCTAACAAAACTAGTTTCATCGAATTCTGAGACCGTTTGCAAAATGGCCAATTTCCAGTCGATTAAATTCAACAGAAACTGGTCAAACGCGTTTTCCTTTGCCACGCTCACATATTGATTCGAAAAATTATGAAATTTGAAACCTAGCAATAACTTCACATCCCGGACCCAACAAAACTGGTTTCGTCGAAATCCGAGGTCGTTTGCAAAATGTCCATTTTTAAGGGCCTTATATATATATAAATATATATAAATTCCACAGCGACTATTTCTAATTTTAAATTGGACATATCTTATCATCTCTAAGATGAAATCTCAGTTTGTTAACTTCGTTACAAAGATATAGTTATACAGATTCAAATATTTCTTGTTTCGTTCAATTCTGACTTATATTGAATTCTGTATATTCATTTGAAATTAGAAATCGAATTTTCGAACTACCGCGCCATTTTCAATTCCTTTTTATAATTATATATAATTATTATATATTCTAACGACGACGTATATAATATATACGTCGAATTATATTAAAAATAAATTTCTCGTCGTTATTATTTAAAATAATTCATTTTAAATAATCAAAATTCGCTAAAATGGCCAAAATAAAAATTTTAAACTGGCCCAGATTTTCCGGGTTGTTACACTGGGGCATTTGCTAGAGTGTCTCGAAGCCGGCGAGGAGTACATCCCTTACCTCGACTCATGACGGAAATCCAATTTCCAATACATGACATTTCGGTTTTGATTGTAGAGCCTAGTATTGACGACATGATATATGGTACCCATGCCGTCTATGATTGATACATTTATATTTGAAGTTGTTTTATACACTGTGCACATATAACAGTATCAAATGATTCGTTTTAAACGTACCAAGCATGTTTGGCTATTATAAGGGAAAACCCTATCCTCCGGCTTGCGTTGCATTATGTGATGGGACCTGGGTCTTATAATAGCTTCATTTTTCGAAAAGCATTGCGCTGTTTATGCACTGGTATTCCTGGGAGGAAACTCGTTCCGTGTTATTCGGCGTTGTAACAACCCAGAATTTTGGGACCAATTTAAATTTTTTATTTTAGAAATTTGAATAAATTTAGAGCATTTAAATTAATTAATTTTAAATAATAACGACGGAAAATTTATTTTAGTCGAAGTTAAAAAAATAAAAATTATATATATATATACATCTGGAAATCTAAATATATATACGTATATTTAAACTGATTTTGATTGATCTGGTTGTGATGTTGGATCTAAACATATGTCGTTCATTAAAATATTTTTTATACCATTTTAGTTAGAATAGACATTTTTGTGTCATGTTTATACATTAGATTGTATATAAAATAAAAATAGACATTTTTGTGTCATGTTTATACATAAGAATTGTATGCAAGTTTGAATAGACATTTTTGTGTCATGTTTATACATCAGATTGTATATAAAATAAAAATAGACATTTTTGTGTCATGTTTATACATAAGAATTGTATGCAAGTTAGAATAGACATTTTTGTGTCATGTTTATACATTAGATTGTATATAAAATAAAAATAGACATTTTTGTGTCATGTTTACACATAAGAATTCTATGCAAGTTAGAATAGACATTTTTGTGTCATGTTTATAGATTAGATTGTATACAAAATAAAAATAGACATTTTTGTGTCATGTTTATACATAAGAATTGTATGCAAGTTAGAATAGACATTTTTGTGTCATGTTTATACATTAGATTGTATACAAAATAAAAATAGACATTTTTGTGTCATGTTTTTACATAAAAATTGTATGCAAGTTAAAATAGATATTTTTGTGTCATGTTTATATATAAGAATTGTATGCAAGTTAGAATAGACATTTTTGTGTCATGTTTATATATTAGATTGTATACAAAATAAAAATAGACATTTTTGTGTCATGTTTATACATAAGAATTGTATGCAAGTTAGAATAGACATTTTTGTGTCATGCTTGTACATTAGATTGTATACAAAATAAAAATAGACATTTTTGTGTCATATAATTTGTATATATGTTATGTTAAATTAGATGTGTCATATAATTTGTATAAATGTTATGTTAAATTAGATGTGTCATATAATTTGTATATATGTTATGTTAAATTAGATGTGTCATGTAATTTGTATATATGTTATGTTAAATTAGATGTGTCATGTAATTTGTATATATGTTATGTTAAATTATATGTGTCATATAATATGTATATATGTTATATTAAATTAGATGTGTCATATAATTAGTATAAATGTTATGTCAAATTGGAGGTGTCATTTAATTAGTATAAATGTTATGTTAAATTAGATGTGTCATTTAATTAATATAAATGTTATGTCAAACTAGGGGTGTCATTTAATTAAAATAAATGTTATGTTAAAATAAATATGTCTATACCTTTCTATCACTTTATAGCACGTACCACATGTTGCACTTACAAAAACTACATTATCATACATTTGTTTGTACTCACATCTATGTCACATGTTTGTCAAATCAAATTGAGAATAAACCAATAAATACTAATTATATTCTCCCTGTTAATTAAATAATTCTAAGAAAGGAAATGAAAGTTTCTTTCTCTAACTACCCTCATTGATTAACTACCCTCATTAATTAAATAAATGTTAGGTGTACTGTTCGATTTTGCCCCACAAAGGAGAGCTGCTCGCACGCAAATCTAAGGCAGTGGGGATCACCGAGAGCAAAGTGGCTCCAGTTGGAAGTAGACGGCAACAATGGCTTCAGCGTGGTAGTTTCAGATCGGTAGGATGGCATCTCAGGTAGCGTGCGTTTCGAGGTTGAGGCAACGAAGTTGGGTTCCGTCGGCTTCCAGTAATAACATACGATGGAGGAAGAAGGTTTAACTGCTTCATCATGTAATTAAATCTAATTAATTATGCAATTTAATTAAATATAGTATCCAATGTATAAAAATTGATATCTCATTCATACGACTTAAGAAATTAATGAAATGGGATGCGTTAGAATCGCAAAAATGAGATCTATCTCATGGAACTGACTAGATCTGAAACTGAACGCGTTGAAAATTCAGACAAACCAATGCGATTCTTACTATTAAATAATTTAATTATTTAATTATTTTTCACGATTGTTGAATCATTGTATGTACGTAAATAGTATGGATCTACGTTGTGTTAATTTAGGATTTTCTATTTATTTATTGCTGTGAATGTTTGTTCATCTGTTGAGAATCTCATTATTGAGATTTATATATTCATTAGATTTATGGATTCAAAGTTTATAATTGAGTTAATTAGAAATAGTTAAAACCCAAATCACCTCATTTTGTTTATGTGACTTGTTGAGATTCACATTTTTATGTGAAGTTAACATGGTAAATAAATAGAACAAACATGAGATATATTTTTACATTCCTTGTGTAAATAAAAGGACAAATTTAGCGATGCCAATTTATTTACATTTTTGTGTAGATAAAAAGAACACCTTTATAGTGAATACCTTTATTTACATCCTTGTGTAAATAAAAAGAATATCTTTATAACGAACACATTTATTTACATTATATGTAAATGGGACATGAAATGAAAGAACACATTTATTTACATTTTTATGTAAATAAGATATATAAATAAGAAAAAGAAAAAGAGACATTTATTTACATTTAGTGTAAATAAAAAGGTAAAAAAAAAGTAAAAGAAGAATTGGACATTGGAATCAAAATTACATTTTTATGTAATTTAAAAAGATAGAAATTTGCACCGTAATGTAAGTTACATTTTTAATGTAATTAGGAAGAAGAATTTGACGTTGTAATCAAAATTACATTTTTAATGTAATTTAAAAAGATAGAATTTTTCACCGTATTGTTAATCACATTTTTTTTAATGTAATTAATAAGGGGATTTTACAGTGTAATTAAAAGGGAGATTTTACATTGTAATTAAAAGATAGAAATTTTACATTGTAATTATATTCAGATTGTTAAATAAAAAAAAAAAGATTTTGACGTTGTAACGTAAATTACATTTTAATGTAAATAAAAGAAATAAAATGAACAAATTTAACATTGAAACTTTATTTACATTTTTCTATGTAAATAAGAAGAACAAATTTTGTGATGACATTTTATTTACATTTTCTATATAAATAAAAGAACACATGCATTTATATTTACTTTGTAAATAAGACATGTATAGAAAAAGAAAACTTTATTTACATTTAGTGTAAATAAACATGATATAGAGAAAGAAAACTTTATTTACATTTAGTGTAAATAAACATGATATAGAGAAAGAAAACTTTATTTACATTTAGTGTAAATAAACATGATATAGAAAAAGAGGACATTTATTTACATTTAGTGTAAATAAACATGATATAGAGAAAACTTTATTTACATTTAGTGTAAATAAATATGATATAGAAAAAGAGGACATTTATTTACATTTAGTGTAAATAAACATGATATAGAAAAGAAGACATTTATTTACATTTATGTAAATAAATATGTAAAAGAAAAAGAAGACATTTATTTACATTTAGGCAAATAAACATGAAAAAGAAAAGATTATATGTATTTACATATAGGTAAATAAAACGTGATATAAGAAAAGAGACATTTTTATTTACTATTTAGTGTAAATGAAAATAGGACATAGAAAAAGGAATTATACTTTTTATTTGCATTTTTAGATGCAAATAAAACATAGGAAGGAATTACACTTTTTATTTGCAAATTAGTTGCAAATATGTAAAGCACATTTTTATTCACTTTCTAGATGTGAATGAAAGATATAAAAATAAAAAGAACATTTTTATTCACTTTTTAGATGTGAATAAAAATAGGAAAAGAAAAAGTACATTTTTTTTTGCATTCCATATGTAAATAAAAACACCGTTTTAAAAAGTGAATTTTTATTTGCAAACTAGTTGCAAATAAAAACATGAATTTATAAAGCACATTTTTATTTGTAATTTAGTTACGAATAAAAATATGGCATTGAAAAATATATTTTTGTTCACCTTTTAGATGTGAATAAAAACATGAATTTAAAAAAAAATGAATTTTATTTATAATTTAGATATAAATATAAACAGAGATATAAAAGTAACAATTTTATCATCTTCGTAGATGCGATAAAAAGAGTAGAAATTAAAGTGATATTTTTATCATCATTTTAGATGCGATAAGAAGAATAGATTTTAAAATTACATTTTCTATGTAATTAAAGGATAAAAGGAAAAATTACATTTTTCAGTGTAATAAAAGATTTAAATAAAAATTTGCATTTTCCGATATAAGTGAAGATTGAATAAAGGATAAACAATAAAAACTTACATTTTTATTGTAATGTAATAAATGAAGAAGAATATTCATAGCTTGAAATAGAAATGATAAACAATAAGAACTTTTTTTATTGTCATATAAGGAATGAAGAAAATGTACTTGTTTTGAAATAGACTTCTGTTCAATAAAAATAACTTGAATACGAAGTATAGGAAATTATTTAAAGAATAAATAATTTGAAATCATCGAACGAATGGAATATATTTATATGTATAAATATAAATTAAATTTAAACGAAACACGCGCGGTAGTTCGCGTTTCGAAGTCGTAACTTCAAACGATTATACCGAAAGATCCGACCGTCGGATTTTCCCAAAGCTGGAGTCGTTAGGACCGCTTTGGGAAGATCTTTCCAACGATATTAATTTTGTTAAAATTCAACTGTTAGATTTCGAGATAAGTGTTAATCAAATTTGGATAAAAACAGCGCCAGGGCCGCCGATCGACCCGAAGCGTCGTTAAATGAATGTAGCTATTTTTACATTAATAAAAATAAGCGATAAATCGTTATAAAATACTAATAACGATATGAAATGGTTTATATATATATATATATATATATATATATATATATATATATATACGAAAATCATTTGAAAAGTCCGAGTTCAATCTCATTTCAAATGATTATACGACGACATAAGTTGAAGAGTTGAAGACGGTGATTGAAGACCGACGATTTTCACATCGAATGGATGTGTTGCTACTGAGGCCCATGATTGGAGTAGCTACCTTGAAGAGGAGTCAGGGGTAGCCGTCCGGACGTATTGTTGATTTTTCGGATATGCGAGGAATGAGGTGCCTCCGGTTTCGTTAAGACCCAGAACGAACTTGTAAATGGATTGTATGTCTGACATTATGTTCCTTTATACGTTATTCGTTGATCTCTGCTAAATATATATCTGTTTGGTGTTTAACACCCTTCTCTGAGACGTACGAGCTTAGAGGTTATATATTGGTAGGAATCAATGGTATGGTATGGATTGACACTGTGGCATGCTAAGATGCATGGATCAAGGCTTTTGTTGAAAAGCAGAGCCTTGTGGTTGATGATCAAAGCATAGCCTGTTTAGGCATAGCTTTGTGTATAGCGTGACTTCGCGAGCCTCACACCCCGGTATGAGTCAAAAACAGGATATGGACCATAGGGAGTGACACGTTTCTTTCTAGCTAGTAGTAGTGTCAGTGCTTAAACTGGCTGGCATTTTACTTATGTGGATGATGGATTGAGGTACCTCGGATTTATAGGTTGTTAGTGGTCATATGGAGGTTCAAAGGAACCGGGAAACGTGTGTTCAGGCATAACTAAACCACTACCGTAAGGTGGGGACCGGCCCTACCACATCCAAGGGTTGCCTATAGGTGTGATCCTGAGGCATTTGCTAGAGTGTCTCGAATCGAAGAGGACGATCCCTAGCCTCGATTTCATGATGGAAACCCAACTTCCAATACGACACCATGCGGTTTTGATTGTAGAACTAGTAAGGCGACATAGTATATGGTAGTTATGTCGTCTATGATTGATACATTATGACTGAAATTTTTTTGAAACATATATACACTAATAATAATATCAAATCCTTTTTTATCGTATCAAGCATTTTTGACCATTATAAGGTAAAACTCTATCCTCCGGTTTGCGTTGCATTGTGTGATGGGACTTGAGTCTTATAATGGTTTCAATTTTCTAAAAAGCATTGCGTTGTTTAACGATTTACTTTATTTTATGCACTGGCAATACAATGGAGTAAACCCGTTCCGCGTTAGCGGCGTGGTCCTGTGATTTGCCTTATTATTAGATTAGTTAAGTTAAGATTTCTCATACCAGTCCCATGACTGACCTGTAGTTTGTTTCACTGGCAAACTCCGGTGCCCATATTTTCCACACGGGTAGTCGAGTAGCTTGTTTTGCAGATATTTATCTCTTTAGCAGGATCCTGGATCGAAGCTTAAAGTTGTGTCCAGAGCATAGAAAGTCTTCCGTTGTGTATTGTTTTAATTTATTGTAAAAATTTATCTTCCGCTGTAATTTAATTTCGATGTACTCTGATGTATTCTGTACTCTGATGTAACATTATTGTAATGTTTATAAAAGTCTTCTGTTGTTATTCTAATGTGTTGTATTCCCAAAGTTAACGTATGCGGGATTTGAACGGCCTTCTTTGATTTTGCGATCGATTAAGTCCGGGCAAAATCCGTGTCGTTACAGGCGTGGTCCCTTGGTTTACCAAATTTTAAAGTAAAGTTTTAAATATCTATTTTACTTCTCACACCAGTCACATGACTGACCTGGAGTATTGTTTTAACCTAAACTCTGGGTGCCCTTATTTTCGACACGGGCAACTAGTAGTTTTGGTTTTGCAGATTTATATTCACAGGATCCTGGTTTACAGCTGGAATGATATTCGAAAAGCTCTGTATCCGTGTATCTCTTTCAGTTGTGTTTTGTATTATTTTCCGCTGTATTGTAATTTGTAAATTTCTGATATTTATCGAATGTATATTATTTGTTCATACTCTGTATATTCTTGTACTCTGATGTAAATTGTTGTAATAAGCAATGAAATGTTCTTCTGTTTGTGTTCTGATCTGTCGTGTTCTCAGACGATATGTCCTTTCTCTTCTCTCCAAAGACCGAGGAAGTTCGGGTCGTGTCACATATATTATTGACGAGATGAGAAGGTTGAGACCCAATGCCTTGTTGACGGGAGAAATCTCCCGACTTGGTTGCATAAGTTTTAATATGCTTGTATTGTAGGTATTTAGAATTTTCCAAAAGTGATTTGTTTTAAAATCCTGTAACGACCCGGATTTTTGGCCGTTGAATTCTGAATATTTAAATTTGTTTTAAGAATTTTAATTGAATTTCATATAGGAATTTATTTATTAAAAACGTAGTTCGAACGTTAATTTATAATATAATTATAAAACGAGCTCGAAATCGCGCGGTAGTTCGTAATATAGAGTTTTGAACTTCAACTGAGGATACAGGATCCGATATAAGTCGGATTTCTGTGAAACGAGACACGTTGGGACCGTATTGATTATAATTTTCATATGAAAGAGAAAAATCTAGATTTCGTGTTATAAATAGAAAGTTATGGCCAAATCAAATTTTGAAATAGTCGCTGTGGAAAATCGTTATTTAAATTATAGACCTTTAAAATAGCCGTTTTGCAAACAGACTCAGATTTCGACAAAATTAGTTTCATTGGGACCGTATCGTTAAATTATTGTACGGTGTTGAATTGCGTGGCAAACCGATGTCGTATGTGACCACGGTAGCCGAAAACGCTCGTTCAGTGCAATTAAATTAATTCAACTGAATAAAGGGATATTAGAGTGTAACTTGAACAGACGATCGAATCAGGCCACGAAACCAGTTCCGGTGAATTCGTAGCGTCGGATATAGTCAGGGTAGGTATATAGTTTGTTATTTTTAGAGATCGGCAAATTTGGTGTTCAGAAGGGCAGTGCGGTACGCGCCAAAAACAGCCTACCGGGGCAACAGTCTCAGAATGCGACGAAACTAGTGCCGTTGGGTTCGTATCGAAAAGTTATTGTCAGTGTTCGCAGTTTCAAGTTGATTTGATTTATCTGGTGATCGTGAAAAATTTAAACGCGTGTTCATTTCTGGTTTTATAAAGGAAATTTTTCCATACGATGTCAGAATTCGACGAAACTTGTCCCATTGGATTCAGAATACCTTTTCACACCAAGATAAGTTTTTTATCAGTAAACAGAAATCGACCGTGGTTAGTTTGCGGTAAATTTTACTTGATACTTCACCACAAGCTTCGTTAAAATAAAATCTCCTATGTAACCACCGTTCTCTAATCACCTATAGCTTTAAAGTATGCCTCAGCGATAGATGTTAATTAACAAAGTAAATAAATGGTTTTGAGGGACAAGATTGACAGCTATGTTATTTTCCTTGCCGACAAAGGAATTGGAGAAGCAGACCTACGAAACTATCCTATGTATTACCGTGACCCCCAAGGCAAGCAATTCTTCTATAAATATGGGTCCTCTCGTTCTCAAAGAAAAAGGGAGGAAATTATCCAAACTAAATCCATACGCAAGGAAACAAAACCAAAGTCGCAACCTTTAAATCCCAAATAAAATTCGAAGCCTGCATCAAAAAGGTGTTGCCTCGTCCATCTCTTGGAAGTCGGAAGTAACAGCAAAAAAAAAACCTAGGGCTTTAGTTGGGGTCGACGCGAAAGGAGTTGTGGCGGAGCTGGCGAATTGCGGTGGCCTTCTGTGGTCCTTGGGGCATATTTGTGTGGACATCAAGGTGGCGCTTAGACAGTGGTTTCGGACTTGGCTCTGGTGATGAAGGCGGTGGTGCGAGTGTAGTACGGATGGGTTGAGGTATCGAGCTTCAAGGGAGGATTTGGCAAAATGTTCTGGGCACAGGTATTTTATTGTGAGTGGGATTGGTTATCGAAATCGTGAGGATGGATGGCATTGGTGGTGCTGGTGGGGAGGGGGACGTGTGGATCTGGGTGGGGATTTGAAAATGACGTTGGGGAAGTAATGAGATAAATTATGGTGGAACTGCTTTGTAATTTCATGAAGGAAGTACGGCCATGAGATGCTGTGTTCGGCTATTGCACTGAGCGAAGGAGAAAAGGATTTAAAGTGGTAATGGAATTAGTATTATAATTAGTTAATCATAATTATGGCAAAGTTTATTTAAATTTTAGGGAAATGGGATGATGAATTGGTGAAGTAAAGTTCTGTAGCACCAAATAGGAGGTGTTAAGAAGCCAACGTGAGTAGTGATTTGTTTTAAAACTGGTGATGGGAAAAATAAAATAAACAGGATTAAAATGTTGAGGGTGAGTAGTTGGAGATTCATGGTCGTAAATACAGTAGGGAGAGGGCTTGCGATTTTTAAGAAATGGCAGAAGGTTTAAACGATGAACGAGGTGGAAGCTTAGTTGATTTTGTACTGGAAGGAGTTTAAACATCCTTAAACTTGGGTTAACGTGGTAATTAAAAAGGATTTGGCAGGGAAAACAACCAGGAAGTTTATGGCGAAGTTTCAACGTGGGTATTTTCCTTCTGGAACGAACAAAAAGCAAGGGAATGGGGTTTCAATTACACGGCTTTTTGGCAGTTGGCTTCGTGGTTCTAGGTGTGGTTTTCAGGTGTAGAATTGGCTTGTTGAGGTGAAGCCAATGAAAGGTGGATCAGTTTGTCCAACAAATGGTGGTGGCAGCCGTAATGAAGTCTTGATTGGGTTCGTATTGGCCCTAGAAGGTTCGTTGGTTACCGGAGGTGGAAGAATGATCATGAGTTCGTGAATAACAGAGAATGATTAACTTAATTAATATCGAATTGAATGCGATCGGATCCATTGGAACCGTAACGATGAGATCTACATTATGGATTTGATTTCGTTGAAAAACAAAGCTACTGAAATTCCAGAGAAAAATCAAAACGACTGGTTGATTTTGAAACGATACAAATAGCAGATTCGTCAACTGCTGAGCGAGGTGAGTAAACTCACTCGTTTAAAATTATTTTATAATGAGAAATGGTTGCTTGATTGAATAGTTGATAAATTGGTTGATATAATCATCGTTGATTGATTTTTCATTAATGCGATATTTTTGATGTTACTAACATCTGTGGATGCAGGGAAACAGGTTGGAGGGATCCAACTGGGTCCCTCAACATTTTATTTACTGTTTTATTTGACGGTGATATATGTTATGCTACATTATCCATGGTTGAATTTGTGTGTTTGATTTACCCTGGCCTTAGGAACCTGGTATTTTAGATACCGTAAAATATCATCGAATGTGAAAAAGAAATTAGAATTTAAAAGTAGAATTTATTTCCAAATTAGAAACAATTTCTTTTCATTGAGTTGCAAATGGAAACCTATTCTATTGGATAAACCAAGAAAAATGTTATAAATAAAGATATAAATGAAGTGGATCATTAACCATTGGATAAATAAGAAAGGTGAGTTCAAACATGAATGTATATTTGAAAGTGAGTATCGGTTTTGAAACCAATATTTGGAAATGGATTTGAATTTAGCAAATTACAGAGGGAAGTTTAAAGAAAGATTTCCAAATGCTTAAATTAAAAGAATAAATAGTTTTAACAAGGAAATATTTTGCAAATAGAATGTATATAAAAAGGGGATTTATAGAAATCGAATTAAGTGGTTAGAAGAATGTATAGTTTATAAATATGTTTAAAGGAGAACCTGAATTGTCTAAAATAAACATAGTTTATAAATGAACAACGGAAGCGTGTGCGCCGCACACGGTATTTTATTCTAAATAGCGATTTTAACGCTGCCGTTATAATAATTGTTTTAATAGCAAATCTTAATGCTATGGTTATGATAAGTGTTCTATAATGCTAGACAGCAGTTCTAACGCTATTGTTGAAAGCAATGTTTGGTTTAAGGTTGAGAGTTCTGACTATTTCAAAGTTAAGGATGTCGTCCAGTTAAGGTCTGAGAGGTAATTATACCCCAACTTGACTGACTGCATTATTGACGGAGAAATGGTTAAGGCTCGATAGCAAGGGTTGGTTAGTGATATCGTTAGTTAACGAATGATTTATGATTTGAGTTATAATAACGATGTTTATAACATCAGTTTAATTCAAAGGATTTAGAAATGTTTTCTAACTGGGTAAAAGATATTTTCTCGATAAAGGAATTATATATATTGGAAATGTTTCCCAATAATCAAGAGAGAAAATAGAGCTTAGAAAGAACACGAAAGGTAGAAAATGGGAATTGGAAATGATAATGAAATAAAGAACTAATATAAAAAGGGCCAGTGTTGAATGATGTTTGGTCGATAGAATTTCCTTCTGGAAATAATATCATTGTTGCACACCGTCATGTTTTTATTTGATAGTTAAATCACCGACTATCAAAGTTTTGACCATTTTAACGTTGTCAATATGGAGAGACCGGGATCAGATTTGATATCTGAAAACCACTCCGTATTGGCGTAAGCGTTATGAAGCAACTTATGCTGAAGAAAATTGAAGACGGAGTTATGCAAGGGCTATCCTGTTTACGGGATAGTGCCTTCGGTTTGTCCAGACCCAGGACAACTTGTATGGACGAGTGTCTGACAGAGTATTTCCAAAGGAGGTTACGTACGTTGATTCCTTCAAACGTACGAAGTTGGTGGCATAGAAGGGAAACTTCTTTAGCCTAACAATCTGAGTATTTTTGTGGGAATCAATTAGTGATTTCCGATGGATCTGACGATGTGGCATTCAAAGTGAATGGTGGCCAGATGTTCTGGAAGATAATTCAAACCTCAAGCCTCATCAATCAGGGAAGGACAAAAATCGGGCAGGCAGCATGGCTATGTGGGTCGCACCCATTAGGATGTATGATCACCTATCTAGAGAAATTCCTTTTGTTCTTAAATCTATCGATGCTGCCCATTCGGGAGACGGTTGCTGATCCCAACCGTTGGTGATATACATTCGATACACTCAAGCGAAATGAGTGGTCGGTCATGTGTGGGCCGGGTTGCAAGATGTTCTTGTTGAACCCAGTGTATTTGCCTCTAGAGATACACGTTCGGAAGGTGGTCCCATACCTTGTCAAGTTGGAATCCAATCTCCAATAAGCGCCTGCGAGTTTGATTGTATATTATATATGTAGAGCGTGAGATGCAAGCGTTCTACTAGATTTTAATTACTTGTGATTAGACATTATTATAATATCAGATAATATATGATTTCCAAAGTGTTTTGGGTTATCGTAAGGTAAAAACCATCCGTGTTTATGTGTGGATCGGTCTTACGATTATCATTTCTTTCGAAAGGAATTTGAAAGTTAAACAAATGGTTGGAGTTTACTCACACCAGTCCCATGACTGACCCAGAGTTTATTTTGTTTGTTTTCCCTAAACTCTTGGGTGCCCAAATTTGTACGGGCAGTCAAGTAGTCGGGATTTTACAGATTCACTTGAAGAAGCTTGAAGCAGGAGGCTTCACCAGTTGGCTATAGACTATCATACTTTCCGCTGTGTATTTTGTTGTATCTGGAAACAGGTGTTTATAACTGTTCCAGGGAAAATCGTTGTGCTCTGATAATGGTATGTTTATACAAATACTGATTTGTGCTTCAAAGTTATATTATCTAATATATTTTATTCGTTCCGCTGTGAGTTTGAGATCTTCGTTTCCTCCTATTCTAATATTTCTTTCTTTCTATTCCTCATCCTCTAACTTCTTTCTAATAATGGTTCGTATTTCTGTGCAATTTGAGTTGGACGTGTGGTGTTATTAGTCGACTCAAAGGGTACGGATTTGCGGGTCGTTTCATTTGGTATCAGAGCTGAAGGTTAAGTGATTACCTTGGCTCTGTGGCGTAACTCAATAGAGATGGGGTTAGTAGTACCCTAGATTGAGTTTGAGTGTATATATATGAGCGCGTATTTGTAGATTTGATATAAAAATTGTTTTATATTGTGTTGGCTGGTTTGTTGAGTGGTTTATGAATTATGGTCGATACAGGGTGTACAACTGTATCGATAGGTGTTTCTAAACTCTCGAACAAAGCAATTCGATACAGTATTGTTTTAAAATGGGTAAATGAAGTAATTTTGCCCAAAAACTATTTTGATATAAAAGAAATAATTTCTGAATTATAATGTATGGATGTATGGATTGTTATTACAATCAAATGGATCGAAATTTAAGTTTAATGGAAATTGAAACTCAAATGGAATAAGTGGATTGATTCCTGAAGTAGAGATCAGATTTGAATTGATAGAATTGAAGTGGACTAATCAGTAGTTGATTAGAAAGTTAAAGACTGGAAGGTAGATTGATTTGAAACCAGATGGAAATGGGTATATGTATGTGAGCAGATATTGAATGGAAGAAAGTGCAAGAGATAGAATTATGCCCGACAAAAAGGTACATGTTTACAATATTGTTTGGGTTGATGATTTTATGAGCCTATGGGGCAAGCCACTTGGCTTTTTGATTTTCTTTTGGATTGGAGAAGGCCTAGAAAGGCGAGTTGTGGTTATACCGATTGAGCCGTGCAGAGGAGATGCTGCCAAAATTTTTCAGAATTTAAATGTAGGAAAATTTTCAGAATTTTTGAAAATTTTCATTAGTAAGAATAAATAAATATTTAATTAAAATTAAAATAAATTGGTTCAGTCAAGCTGAAATTTAGAAGTAAACAAAAAGGATTATTGGACCTAGTTAACAGGGTACGTAGCATCTTTTCCCTACTTAGCAATTTCGAGGACGAAATTATTTTAAGGGGGAAGGAATGTAACGACCCGGATTTTTGGCCGTTGAATTCTGAATATTTAAATTTGTTTTAAGAATTTTAATTGAATTTCATATAGGAATTTATTTATTAAAAACGTAGTTCGAACGTTAATTTATAATATAATTATAAAACGAGCTCGAAATCGCGCGGTAGTTCGTAACATAGAGTTTTGAACTTCAACTGAGGATACAGGATCCGATATAAGTCGGATTTCTGTGAAACGAGACACGTTGGGACCGTATTGATTATAATTTTCATATGAAAGAGAAAAATCTAGATTTCGTGTTATAAATAGAAAGTTATGGCCAAATCAAATTTTGAAATAGTCGCTGTGGAAAATCGTTATTTAAATTATAGACCTTTAAAATAGCCATTTTGCAAACAGACTCAGATTTCGACAAAATTAGTTTCATTGGGACCGTATCGTTAAATTATTGTACGGTGTTGAATTGCGTGGCAAACCGATGTCGTATGTGACCACGGTAGCCGAAAACGCTCGTTCAGTGCAATTAAATTAATTCAACTGAATAAAGGGATATTAGAGTGTAACTTGAACAGACGATCGAATCAGGCCACGAAACCAGTTCCGGTGAATTCGTAGCGTCGGATATAGTCAGGGTAGGTATATAGTTTGTTATTTTTAGAGATCGGCAAATTTGGTGTTCAGAAGGGCAGTGCGGTACGCGCCAAAAACAGCCTACCGGGGCAACAGTCTCAGAATGCGACGAAACTAGTGCCGTTGGGTTCGTATCGAAAAGTTATTGTCAGTGTTCGCAGTTTCAAGTTGATTTGATTTATCTGGTGATCGTGAAAAATTTAAACGCGTGTTCATTTCTGGTTTTATAAAGGAAATTTTTCCATACGATGTCAGAATTCGACGAAACTTGTCCCATTGGATTCAGAATACCTTTTCACACCAAGATAAGTTTTTTATCAGTAAACAGAAATCGACCGTGGTTAGTTTGCGGTAAATTTTACTTGATACTTCACCACAAGCTTCGTTAAAATAAAATCTCCTATGTAACCACCGTTCTCTAATCACCTATAGCTTTAAAGTATGCCTCAGCGATAGATGTTAATTAACAAAGTAAATAAATGGTTTTGAGGGACAAGATTGACAGCTATGTTATTTTCCTTGCCGACAAAGGAATTGGAGAAGCAGACCTACGAAACTATCCTATGTATTACCGTGACCCCCAAGGCAAGCAATTCTTCTATAAATATGGGTCCTCTCGTTCTCAAAGAAAAAGGGAGGAAATTATCCAAACTAAATCCATACGCAAGGAAACAAAACCAAAGTCGCAACCTTTAAATCCCAAATAAAATTCGAAGCCTGCATCAAAAAGGTGTTGCCTCGTCCATCTCTTGGAAGTCGGAAGTAACAGCAAAAAAAAAACCTAGGGCTTTAGTTGGGGTCGACGCGAAAGGAGTTGTGGCGGAGCTGGCGAATTGCGGTGGCCTTCTGTGGTCCTTGGGGCATATTTGTGTGGACATCAAGGTGGCGCTTAGACAGTGGTTTCGGACTTGGCTCTGGTGATGAAGGCGGTGGTGCGAGTGTAGTACGGATGGGTTGAGGTATCGAGCTTCAAGGGAGGATTTGGCAAAATGTTCTGGGCACAGGTATTTTATTGTGAGTGGGATTGGTTATCGAAATCGTGAGGATGGATGGCATTGGTGGTGCTGGTGGGGAGGGGGACGTGTGGATCTGGGTGGGGATTTGAAAATGACGTTGGGGAAGTAATGAGATAAATTATGGTGGAACTGCTTTGTAATTTCATGAAGGAAGTACGGCCATGAGATGCTGTGTTCGGCTATTGCACTGAGCGAAGGAGAAAAGGATTTAAAGTGGTAATGGAATTAGTATTATAATTAGTTAATCATAATTATGGCAAAGTTTATTTAAATTTTAGGGAAATGGGATGATGAATTGGTGAAGTAAAGTTCTGTAGCACCAAATAGGAGGTGTTAAGAAGCCAACGTGAGTAGTGATTTGTTTTAAAACTGGTGATGGGAAAAATAAAATAAACAGGATTAAAATGTTGAGGGTGAGTAGTTGGAGATTCATGGTCGTAAATACAGTAGGGAGAGGGCTTGCGATTTTTAAGAAATGGCAGAAGGTTTAAACGATGAACGAGGTGGAAGCTTAGTTGATTTTGTACTGGAAGGAGTTTAAACATCCTTAAACTTGGGTTAACGTGGTAATTAAAAAGGATTTGGCAGGGAAAACAACCAGGAAGTTTATGGCGAAGTTTCAACGTGGGTATTTTCCTTCTGGAACGAACAAAAAGCAAGGGAATGGGGTTTCAATTACACGGCTTTTTGGCAGTTGGCTTCGTGGTTCTAGGTGTGGTTTTCAGGTGTAGAATTGGCTTGTTGAGGTGAAGCCAATGAAAGGTGGATCAGTTTGTCCAACAAATGGTGGTGGCAGCCGTAATGAAGTCTTGATTGGGTTCGTATTGGCCCTAGAAGGTTCGTTGGTTACCGGAGGTGGAAGAATGATCATGAGTTCGTGAATAACAGAGAATGATTAACTTAATTAATATCGAATTGAACGCGATCGGATCCATTGGAACCGTAACGATGAGATCTACATTATGGATTTGATTTCGTTGAAAAACAAAGCTACTGAAATTCCAGAGAAAAATCAAAACGACTGGTTGATTTTGAAACGATACAAATAGCAGATTCGTCAACTGCTGAGCGAGGTGAGTAAACTCACTCGTTTAAAATTATTTTATAATGAGAAATGGTTGCTTGATTGAATAGTTGATAAATTGGTTGATATAATCATCGTTGATTGATTTTTCATTAATGCGATATTTTTGATGTTACTAACATCTGTGGATGCAGGGAAACAGGTTGGAGGGATCCAACTGGGTCCCTCAACATTTTATTTACTGTTTTATTTGACGGTGATATATGTTATGCTACATTATCCATGGTTGAATTTGTGTGTTTGATTTACCCTGGCCTTAGGAACCTGGTATTTTAGATACCGTAAAATATCATCGAATGTGAAAAAGAAATTAGAATTTAAAAGTAGAATTTATTTCCAAATTAGAAACAATTTCTTTTCATTGAGTTGCAAATGGAAACCTATTCTATTGGATAAACCAAGAAAAATGTTATAAATAAAGATATAAATGAAGTGGATCATTAACCATTGGATAAATAAGAAAGGTGAGTTCAAACATGAATGTATATTTGAAAGTGAGTATCGGTTTTGAAACCAATATTTGGAAATGGATTTGAATTTAGCAAATTACAGAGGGAAGTTTAAAGAAAGATTTCCAAATGCTTAAATTAAAAGAATAAATAGTTTTAACAAGGAAATATTTTGCAAATAGAATGTATATAAAAAGGGGATTTATAGAAATCGAATTAAGTGGTTAGAAGAATGTATAGTTTATAAATATGTTTAAAGGAGAACCTGAATTGTCTAAAATAAACATAGTTTATAAATGAACAACGGAAGCGTGTGCGCCGCACACGGTATTTTATTCTAAATAGCGATTTTAACGCTGCCGTTATAATAATTGTTTTAATAGCAAATCTTAATGCTATGGTTATGATAAGTGTTCTATAATGCTAGACAGCAGTTCTAACGCTATTGTTGAAAGCAATGTTTGGTTTAAGGTTGAGAGTTCTGACTATTTCAAAGTTAAGGATGTCGTCCAGTTAAGGTCTGAGAGGTAATTATACCCCAACTTGACTGACTGCATTATTGACGGAGAAATGGTTAAGGCTCGATAGCAAGGGTTGGTTAGTGATATCGTTAGTTAACGAATGATTTATGATTTGAGTTATAATAACGATGTTTATAACATCAGTTTAATTCAAAGGATTTAGAAATGTTTTCTAACTGGGTAAAAGATATTTTCTCGATAAAGGAATTATATATATTGGAAATGTTTCCCAATAATCAAGAGAGAAAATAGAGCTTAGAAAGAACACGAAAGGTAGAAAATGGGAATTGGAAATGATAATGAAATAAAGAACTAATATAAAAAGGGCCAGTGTTGAATGATGTTTGGTCGATAGAATTTCCTTCTGGAAATAATATCATTGTTGCACACCGTCATGTTTTTATTTGATAGTTAAATCACCGACTATCAAAGTTTTGACCATTTTAACGTTGTCAATATGGAGAGACCGGGATCAGATTTGATATCTGAAAACCACTCCGTATTGGCGTAAGCGTTATGAAGCAACTTATGCTGAAGAAAATTGAAGACGGAGTTATGCAAGGGCTATCCTGTTTACGGGATAGTGCCTTCGGTTTGTCCAGACCCAGGACAACTTGTATGGACGAGTGTCTGACAGAGTATTTCCAAAGGAGGTTACGTACGTTGATTCCTTCAAACGTACGAAGTTGGTGGCATAGAAGGGAAACTTCTTTAGCCTAACAATCTGAGTATTTTTGTGGGAATCAATTAGTGATTTCCGATGGATCTGACGATGTGGCATTCAAAGTGAATGGTGGCCAGATGTTCTGGAAGATAATTCAAACCTCAAGCCTCATCAATCAGGGAAGGACAAAAATCGGGCAGGCAGCATGGCTATGTGGGTCGCACCCATTAGGATGTATGATCACCTATCTAGAGAAATTCCTTTTGTTCTTAAATCTATCGATGCTGCCCATTCGGGAGACGGTTGCTGATCCCAACCGTTGGTGATATACATTCGATACACTCAAGCGAAATGAGTGGTCGGTCATGTGTGGGCCGGGTTGCAAGATGTTCTTGTTGAACCCAGTGTATTTGCCTCTAGAGATACACGTTCGGAAGGTGGTCCCATACCTTGTCAAGTTGGAATCCAATCTCCAATAAGCGCCTGCGAGTTTGATTGTATATTATATATGTAGAGCGTGAGATGCAAGCGTTCTACTAGATTTTAATTACTTGTGATTAGACATTATTATAATATCAGATAATATATGATTTCCAAAGTGTTTTGGGTTATCGTAAGGTAAAAACCATCCGTGTTTATGTGTGGATCGGTCTTACGATTATCATTTCTTTCGAAAGGAATTTGAAAGTTAAACAAATGGTTGGAGTTTACTCACACCAGTCCCATGACTGACCCAGAGTTTATTTTGTTTGTTTTCCCTAAACTCTTGGGTGCCCAAATTTGTACGGGCAGTCAAGTAGTCGGGATTTTACAGATTCACTTGAAGAAGCTTGAAGCAGGAGGCTTCACCAGTTGGCTATAGACTATCATACTTTCCGCTGTGTATTTTGTTGTATCTGGAAACAGGTGTTTATAACTGTTCCAGGGAAAATCGTTGTGCTCTGATAATGGTATGTTTATACAAATACTGATTTGTGCTTCAAAGTTATATTATCTAATATATTTTATTCGTTCCGCTGTGAGTTTGAGATCTTCGTTTCCTCCTATTCTAATATTTCTTTCTTTCTATTCCTCATCCTCTAACTTCTTTCTAATAATGGTTCGTATTTCTGTGCAATTTGAGTTGGACGTGTGGTGTTATTAGTCGACTCAAAGGGTACGGATTTGCGGGTCGTTTCAAATCCCCAAGTCAAATATGATTTGATATGAAAGAAATATCTAGTATTTCAAATGATTTGAAATGAAATGAAGGTTCTAAGCACGAAGAGATTATTTTCAGAAGAATTTTCGAAAATAGATTAGATCCAATAAATCTAATGGTGAAGATAAAACTTGTTTGATTTTGAGTTATTATGAAGTTTATTAGATTTGATAAATCTAAAAGTGCGATAAAACTATTTTGAATTGTGTTTGATGAATCTGTATTCATATGGGCAAAATCTGTTCCGTGTAATATGGCGTAGTCCTATGAATTACCAAAGTTTAATATGAATTATAATTGACTTGAGTTCTCAGACCAGTCTCATGACTGACCCGTAGATTGTTTTTCCCTTACAAACTCAAGTACCCTTATTTCCACACGGGCCGTCGGGTAGTTTGTTTTGCAGATGATAAGTAGGATCCTGGATTGAAGCGTAAAGCTGTGTCCAGAGCATTTGAGTCTTCCGCTGAATGTGATTTTGTATTTCCGATGTCCATTGTAATCATTATACTCTGTGTTTATTTTGTACTCTGATATCTTGTACTCTGATGTAAAATTATCGTAATAACATGACATGTTTTTTTTTTGTCTGATGTGTTGTATGCCCAAAGTTAATGCCTCAAGAGTTTCTGCCGTTTTACGTCGGACATGTGTGGCTTACGGTCGATTCGAAGAGTGAGAATTTTTGGGACATTACAATCGTATTCCAACCCGAAAGCATTGCAAATGCAAAAAAATCGCTGACAGTCCACAACAACAGAAAACCTAAAGAAGTTCTTTTTACTTTGGAAATATCAAATGTTTCAACTACTTCATACCACTATGTTTTCAATTTTTCAATCAAAGGTTAAAAATAAATATCGATTCCTCATATTGCATCATTAGGGTTAGAAACGACAATTGTGAGAAACATATATCAAGTTTTCTTACATATCCTTGAAGGTATATTATAAGATGTAACGATTACATGCCAAGATGAATATTTAGAGCTGAACCAAGAAATGGTGAAAATCTATCCGTACACAAATCAAATCCAATGTTTCATCTTTCCACTGTAAAAACATGATACTTTTCATTAAAATTCTTCCCACCTTTCCATCAGCCGGGTGTGTTAGTGTACCTTCTTCTCGTGTCCTCATACCGTGTCATCTCATATGATGCGCAACTACAAAAGATGCATATAAACTTTGAATCTTAGAAGTAATTGGTAAGTAATGCATACGTGTGTATGAGGGCTTCCTTCTTTTCTTCTTTCTTAGTTTGTATCTTTCTTGGTTATATATTTTACAATTCTTTTGATTGACATTTCCTTTCCAAAACAACATACAACCATATAAACTTGTATCTATTTTCTTATACAGTAACCCGAAAGACGACATAAGTTTTTTTTAACGTTATAATAATTCTCACACAATGAATTATCGAAGACATACGTCGTTTTGCAGCTTGTACAACAGCTGTAAATCCAATTTTTGTGAGGTTGTATCTTGATTTCATTACAATGTATTTTACAGTTGTTGATAATTAGGTTCTGCTTGTACAATATTTTCAAAAGGTTTCTTAGCAGCATCCAATAAATTATAAATTATTTTGCTTCAATATTCAATTCTTCTTCGACGTTAACATCGTCATCAATAAATTGACTAGTAGGAAGCATATAACATGTTGCATCTTTAATCATACCTTCTATGAGATTCGTCGTAACAATTTCATTACTCACCGTCTCCTATGATTGTACATGATTAGGTAATACAAGTTCTCCACGATGATGCTACATCGAATAATTTAGCATAAAATCTTACTGATACAAATGAATTCTAACAATACATCAAATGCTTCAGCTATTTGCACTTAGGGATGACAAAAAAATCCATACCCGCGGTTATCCGCGGGTAAAATCCGTCATGGATATGAAACGGATAGTTAAATGAGTATCCGTAGGTAAAATAAACGGGTATTTTTAATATCCGTTAATTAATGGGGCGGGTACGGATAGTAAGATATCCATGTCCATGGGTACCTGTGCGCGTATTTAATGTGATTTATTTTCAATAGTCAATACAAAAAACATTGTTGTTGGCTGTTCGGCATTTGTGTGCATGCTTTTACTCAACAATTTATAACTGGCTATTGATATTTTGATGGATACTTATGTTGTTGTCTCTTCTTTTCTAGATGTTGGTTTAAATATGTATTGGTATTTTGAGGTTAGCATTTGAGCATTGGTCTAATTTGTTTTTTTACCAAATGTACTTTTGAATAATTTCAATAAACGACTAAAAAATAAATTGAATAAATATAATGGATACCCACGAATACCCGCCATTACCCGCAACCTGTTTAAAACCCGTTTAATGGGTACCAGTGCGGGTATGGGGCCGACATGGGGCAAAAAATCACCTAATGGGGCGGGTGATGGGGTGATACTACCCGCGCCCGCCCCGCCTCATTGTCATCCCTATTTGCACTTACTACATGGGCAACGGATTTCTTCGTCGTTTCCATTATTACTCAAAGCAAATTCAATAAATACATGTATACCATTTAAAAATACTCAGTTATCGAGTCCCCCGTTTCACTTCGTTGTTGATACATACAACTCCGATCAGTAAAATAATTAAACATTTCTCCTAATCTAAAAAAATCATTGACAATTTATTTTTCAGTTCATTCATACAGTTCAATGTATAATGTTATGAATTCGTATTGATGAATAAAAGTAATCAGTGGTTTTATAATTATTTAAATTGATTATAATTGTTTAAATTAAGTATTAATTGAAAATAAAAAAGATATTTGATTCCATAACAGATAGATATTTTTCGAATACAAATAGTATCATTCATATTTGCAAAAAAATTCGAATATCAGACATCTTTTCGATTTTTCGATATAGGTTAGGATGTAGTTCAGATTTTTCGTGTACTCTTTGATAGCCCTGGAACTGCCACATATTTTTTTGGGTAAAATATTATTGTTTTCAAAATGCACTCCGGCTTATTGACGGTTGGGCCATAACTGGTTTATTGAACAATCCAATTGGGCCTACCAATATTTTCTAAACCTCTCCTTTAGCGTACCGTGATTCGTTCAACAAACACGTTTGTAACAACCCAAAACCCTAATTGTCAGCATAGTTCTATCAGTCCATCGTACGAAAACGAAAGCAACCTTTCCGCAGAGTTCTTTCAGTTCAGTTTCACCTTAAAGGTACGGTTACGCCCCCGTCCCCTTCCTGCCATTACGAAAAAATTGACCTTCCTTCCGCCTCCGGGTTCCGTTCATCTTCTTTCCTCCTCTGAATCCACTACACCGACGTTGGTGGTTCACAATCTTCCACAGTTGCTCTTTTCTTTCAACTACCGCGCTTTTGCTCAGACTGATTCCTTCTACGTTGTCTGCGCCGTTGGTTCGACGCCGCTTGGCCTTCATTAACCTACTTATCTATCCTGTTAGAGGTAAATATTCTTATTTCTTTTCGGTTTACATGATCTTATTAGTGTCGGATCACCTTGGTATTTGCAATATTTTCTGCATTGGTTTCGTATGTACATAGTTGTTCATCCACGTCCGTTATGCAATCAGGTTTACACCCAACACTTTATTACTGTGCTTTACAGTAGATCAGAAAACTATTTGTGAAATAGATATACTTGATGTGCCATTCTAAAATAGATGTACTCGATTTTTTTTATTCCACTGTTCTCCTGCAGTATGTGCTTATAAACATACTTATTTGGGAATTAGGATTTTTGATGATCGACTTTGGTTGTTAATTTCTTTTTTTGCTTAACCTTTGATGTAAGTGTACTCTATTGAAATCTTATCACCTAACTGCTTTTACCTTACATAATGATTTGAGTATAATTTCTAAAAAATATTGGTCTACCCGCTTTTATTTCATGTCTAACCGTATTCTCCATCCATTTTTAAAATTTGAAATTCCACTGTGTCGAATATGTTAATTTGAGTCTCCTATGCGTTGCTTCACCTTTTGCCATTACAATCGTTTTAAGACCAAATTTGTGCTTATATTTGAAAGAAATAGATTAATCGTTCGTCGGAGTATATTAGTAAAATATCAAGTTTTAAAGTAAATTTTGGCTTCATGAAAAACATGGACGTTGTACTTTGGAATTTTGACTTTGGAACAATCCATGTACATTTTTCCATTGTGTTGAATATGTTAATTTGCGTGTCCTATGCTATGCTTTACCCTTTGTATTACAGTTGTTTTTTGGACCAAACTTTGCACCTAAGTTTTAAAGGAAATAGACTAATTATACATCGGAGTATATTACTAAATTTAAATATCAAGTTTTAAAGTAAATTTTGGCTTCATGAAAATCATGGATGTCGTACTTTGGAAATTTGACTTCGGAACAATCCACGTACATTTTTACCTCATAGTTCACAAGATCCATACACTTTTCACTTTTTCCCTCAATTAATGGATCAGTATAGATATTTGGTTACTTCAACTTTAGATAACTGTCCATCCTCTGCTTTCAAATAATTGAATTTGTCCATTCTCCTGCTTTTAAACGGTACGGTTTGGGTAACACTCACTATCTGATGTGTAGGTTACTGTAATGGTTAGTTGAAGAATTCTGTTTGAAAATAGCTTAACTCACATTACTCTTAGAATCGTGGAGCTGACTGGTTACAATTTACCATCTTCCACAGTTTCTTCTCCCCAGTCCTCGATTTTCATTATTGATTGTGTGCCTCGATCATAGAATCAAACAAGCTGCATGGTCAACGAATCCTCTTTTTGGCAGATAGGTTATATGTTCTCTGATTTGATGTTTTCTTCCCTTAAAAATATTACCACTATTTTTTTGCTAATTTTAACTGATTTATTTCATTATAAATATATTTTATTTTCCTTTTGCTCTGTTTATTTTATACCATTTCCACCTTTTATGCTGATTACCTAGTTGTTTCTCCCTGATTTTATTTTATTTTAAGAATACTTCCACTTTTTTTTCCTGGTTGCTTATTTTTAAGTGATTTATTTGAATGTGCTTACTATAAATAAAATTTGTTTTCCCTTTGATTTGTTTATTTTATACCATTTCCACGTCCTATGCTGATTACATATTTGTTTCTTTGGTTGGAAAGATAGTGCCAAAATTTATAAGGATGTCCAAAGAAGGAAGAAATTATATGTATTGGACCAAAGTCAATATACATGATTTGTTAGACCCTTTGCCCTAAATTTTAATTTACGCCGATACTCAACCTTGCTTTCTATAGGTAAGGACGTAAAAAAAAAAAAACTGCAACGGAGTAAAAAATTAGCCCTTTTAACTACTTCGACAACATGATGAGTCATTATTTTAGACAGAACTTTTTTATAAGATGATTTGTCATTATACCATTATCGAACCTTTTTGTTAGATGTTTACGTCATGCTGTTTGAGAAATAAATGCACTGGTATTAAACTGAAATGATTGATATCAAAGAGAGTCACTTCTTCGGCTACTAACATAAACAATGTCTGTTCGAATCATTACACCCATATCGATGAAGATCACTTTTCTCTAAGTCACAGTTGACATTTACAGGCCACTGCAAATTAAACTTTGTTCCAACACACCTACAACTAAACTTCATAGCTAGGAGTTTTAATTGTAGAATGATAAGTAATTTTTTTGATTGCTTATTTCTGTTATTAAAAAAGAGAACTTCGTAGTCTGTCTTTAATTAATGCATAATTATTTATCAAACACAAACATTTGAAACTAACAAATCTATAACTTAATTAAAAGAAAACTATGTTATCCCTATAAACTAATGGCACTCTTAATGAACAATGAAGTTTACAAGTATCACTTTTATGGATGCGCAATTTAGTCCTCTTCGCAAGTTGTTTCATCTGAAATTAGAATCCTCTAGGACATTTTCAGAAGTAAGAAAAATAATTTGAATTTAGCACGTTTGAAGGAACATGATTTTGTTGCTTGTGTGTTTCCTTCTCTTCGGCGCTCTCTCTTTTAAAGTTGTGAAATTTATGGAAGTTCATATTGCTTTAATTTTATATATTGAAATTGTTGGTTATACTAAAACAAACTCAAATTAATAAATGATAGATGATATAACATGTGACATATTATGTTGGTAGAATTCTAATAACTTACTCATGAACTGTTGGAACTCTCAACTAGACATTATGTGTCCCAAGTTTCGCATTTTTTAAGGACCAGCTAAGTTAGATGAAGCATTAGATAGCTGTGTTCAAAAATAAAATTCTATAGTTTTTATAATATATGAATCCCAAATTAGCTGCCTCAAACATTCGTATGGCCCCATTGTCCCTATTACGGCCGGTGATTCATCATCAGAAGAGGATGGTGGTGTTTGTAATCACTCATTAGACGACTCATCGAATAAATCACTATCTTATGGTCCGCGAGAGAAAATTAGTATCAGCTAGAAAGTCTTCTACCCCTAAACATAGTAGATCTTATAGTAGTCCTTTGCTAGGCATTTAAAAGGTTTGCATTTTGATACTCTCGGTTGTTTTGCTGGTTGTTTTCCAATATGTTCCACCAATTGGACATAAAGAACTTTGACTTCATTCACTTACATTCATGCTTGCTTTCTTGCGAGGTGTATTGGACCTATCTGTTATATGTACTTTTTTCCCCAAAAGACTCGCATCATCCTTGGTTGTAGTCAAGACTTAAATATGAGTTTTAAAATTTGTTCCTTATGCCTCAACAATCATTTTGCTGTCCTATAACACATGAGACTCTTTTGTTTATCGGCCATCCTTTTTTAAATAATTTCAGTGCTCTTGCAAGGCTATCATGTTTGCCTATTTCATGAAATACGGCAGATGATTTTTTCTGCTATGAGCAATTAAATTGATTACTATGCTTACATGCTCTTTCACGACTATCGGACTAACTTAGCAGAATTAAAATAATTGTGTATGCTGGTTATAAAAATAAGATGTTAAAATATGCACATATCATTCTAAATTTTTAAGGACTTTATAGCCAATACTAGCTCAATTACAAAAATGTAATGCTTCCCTTATTTTTAGACATCATTAGGAGCATCAAAGTACATTTATTCAATCTTGTGCTAACATATGCTCTTTACTTTTCCAGTTTGGGCAGCATGTTTTGACAAAGTTCTGCGAAAAAGGCATAAGTAAAGCCTTTTAGCTCATCATTCAACTGACATTGAGCAACTAGTAGCCCACAGATAAATTTAGTATTTACATGTTCTTAACCGTCTATCATCTGTCTGAATAATCTTTAGTAAATTGTTTTCTGTACTGTCTTTCCCTGTGATGTATTATGTATCATGACCTTCGAATTTGCATGTTGTTCTCAGTCAAACCTTACTTTTTTTGTGGGGGGGGGGGGGGGGGGTTCTTTCTTCTAAATTATATCAGTGGTATACATGTATACTAGCCACAAGTTTATGCGGCTTCAAATTTCTTTTTGCTTGATTTCTACAGGCACAAATACATATAAATAAAATAGTGATTTCATTGCACTGTCTGCTTTCTTCGTTTTCCCTGATGGCTCTAAAACTGCTTCTGAAATTTAGAAGTATACTTCTTTAGCTTCAACATTCCTGCATAGTACAAAATCCATGTTCACAATTTTGCAACTTCCTTAATCATATTTGTTTAATTAGCGCAGTACTTATAATTAGAATTGAACGTTGCATGCATTTTATACCTACTGTCGCTTATTCTACATAAATTTTACTATGATTCTTTCCGTTAAGGTCTAATTGTAATTTACTATGATTATGTCCACTAACTGATGTTTTAACAAAAAATCTTTAATTTATCTTTAATTACTGATTTACGTTTTCTACAGTTCACTATATACACAAAATATTTTCACCATTTCCGTGCGGGTTCGCACGAGTCAAAAAAAGAAAAAGAGAAAAAGCAAATGCCTCCTTCAACGAGGTCCCAGCGCAGAACAAATCCGAACCACACGTCATCTTCATCATCCGCTTCTTCGTTATCATCAGACACCTCATTCGTTCCCGCCATCTCCACTATCGCCGCCGCCCAAATCGCTTCCTCTGTCGGGTTCACCAGAACCGAACCTGCCGCTATCCGTTCCCTCTCGTCCATCCTCTCCCTCTTCATCCAAACAGTCGGGAGAACCGCCGTCTCCATTGCGGAATCTAAAAACCGAACCCAATCAAACATTCACGATATAATCCGCGCGCTTGAAGAGATTGAAATCGCACAGCGGGGATTTCCCGGCGGATCGAATTTGAACAACCCTCTTCTCCTGTCACCGGTTTTGAAGGATTTGAGAAGATTCGTGCTTCTGAACGATGAAGTCCCGTTCGCGCAGCCTATTTTGAAAAATAGACTGATCGACAAGAAAAGGAAGCTTGTGAGGGACCCGAGCTTTGAAGAATCAGGTTTGGAACCGCCGAAACATGTGCCGAAATGGCTGCCGTGTTTTCCCAAGGTGGGATTTTTGGAGGAATTTGGGAAACGGGAGAGAGAATTTGAACGGAAGAGGTGGGAAGAGCAGTGCGGTGTGATCGTGAATCTTAATATGAAGGAAGTTCAGGGAACGATCAGTAAAATTTCGGGGATGGACAGTAAGGTGGGTAAGTTTAGAAACGGAGTAGAGAGAGGGAGAGTAAGATTTAAATTGTTAGGGGCTAAAATTGAAAATAAGTCAAAGGAGAAGATGAATGGTGATTTATTTGGTTATGATGAGTGGAGGGAAGATGATACTTTTTGAAGCTAGCGAGTTTGAAGTTTTCTCAAGGCAACTCTTTGAATAATATCATGGGTTGGAGAAAAACTGAAGGTCGGTTCGCAAACCCCACAGACAAATTGTATTTTTGGTTCGATGAATATGCATTATTTTAGGTGTTACAGACATCACTTGTGCCTGTCAAAAATTTCAGTTGTCAATTCAAAAGTTACTTATCTAACAAATAAGAAATTAGATGTAGATCAATTTTGGAAAGTGTAAATATTACAGATTGCCATGATAATTCATTTTATATAGCAGAGGGATATTAATGTTGATCCCATTTTTCCATACTTCTGATTTATATGCTGCAAGGGAGAAGAATGGCGTACACATTCTAAAAGAGCAGCATATTATAGAGGGAGCTGAAAAAAAGGTTTATATTTTTTCTTCATATAAAAAAAATATGTGAAATTTGACAGGAAGTTTGAATTTTACACAGTTCTCGCATTTTCTGTAGGCAATGTCTGAAAAAATAGAGCTGTTTACTCTTGAAATGGAATCGAAAGAGAGGGTAGTTTTCCAAAGATCACTGTTAAGCAGCGTAGCTTACAGTGCTATGATATCTTGGTCAACACTTCTTAGTGTGCAACTGTGAATGAATGAAAACAGAAATTTGTTGAGATCGGCGAGCTCTACAATACTCATGGACATATAAACGAACAACAAAGCTCGAAACTTGAAAGAATCCAGGTAGACACTTTACGTGCATGTATTTCAATGTGTTATCTATCATTACTTCTTTGGGTATAATTTGATGCTTGTATATTCTGTCCTAATTTCATAGAAAAATTCGAGGATACTGAACATACATTCTTTGATCTAGAGGAATATGCGGTGCACACTATCAAGGAAAAGGAACATTTTGTATCAAATATGAAAAAATCAGGTAGGCAAGTACAAATTTGTCCATTTTATTGTTTTAGTTAATTACACAATGTACTATAATTAGCAGTGCAGGTGCAGACTTCTATGTATGTTAAAGTGCAACTGTGTAATGGTTTGAGACAGTTTTGGGGTTAATCCCTGCTAGCATCAAAATATGGACTATCATTATCGAACAAAAGGGCATTCAATGCAGACGTATAATATATGCTTATATCTTGTTAGATCAGCAACTATTTTTATTAAAATTCTCAGAGAAAGCACTAGTTTGACATCCTCGTGTTCTTCGCTCAGAGTTAGAAATTGCAGCAGCAGATGTTTATGGCCTGTTTACAAAGATTGGTTAGCATTTTGAAGTTTATATTATGAAAAAATATAAGAGTTTGAGTTTTAGCAGCCTTATTGGAGATAATATTCAAAAAATCAAAAAAAAAAAAAAAAAAAAAAATCTTGCCAGAATGCAAGGATGTCTGCGCAGCTAGCCCTTTTGCATGCAATTGTCAGAGCCTGCTGGGCTGGGTTGCCCATGGCTAGGTAGAAGGGCAGGAAGAAAAATCCAGAAGTGGTAGTAGGTAGAAAAGGAAACTGTACAAACAAAAGCAAAGCCACTGATATGCTAACTCCAATGAGAATTGAACCTAAATCATTTTGCCCTTTTTCAATCTAATTTACCACTGAGCCAAACTATTATTCTACAGTCATGCGTTGTACTTATTTATTTAAAGTTTGGACAAACTTCCCTTCCTCTTACCCCAGGTGGGTTGCCTAATTCCAATGCCTCATGGGCCTTGCAATGGGATGGGCTTGGCAACTGCATCCTCATCCTTGACTAGGCAAGAAAGTTTAGCTCAAAGAGATTGAAGAAACGTAATCTTTTGTTGTACAAGATCTAAGGTAAACATAATTATATCAACATTTTTTACCACTATTTCCAAATTTTGTTTGGATTTGACTGTTCCTGTGTGCAGGCAACTGAACAAATATGTGGACAACTCGCAAAATTAAAAGAGTCTCGTGGTTCTGGAATCAGAGCCCTAGATCATCAGAACTTGGTGTGAACTCTGAATCAACATTTGAAAAAGTAAACACACAAATGATAACACATTATACAACTCTTGAAACAATTTTTTTCGCTAATATTTTCATTTTCGTATTATCTTTCCTAGTTCTTACACACCAAAGTATGAATGGATTCTCTCTTCTAGCATAGTTTTAAAGGTATTGCCTTGGAAGCTAGGCTGCGTAAGGAACTTGACGAATACCCATACAAACAAGAAGACAAATTAATTTCGCAATGAGAGGTTTAGCATTTACTGATAAAATCTGAAAAACAAACAAATAATCGTTGCGTCTAAGTAGGATATATAAATTCTAATACACATTTTAAACAACAGGTAGTCCTATACAAACTGCAGAAGCAACTCAATCTATCTCAGAAGTGACTAATAATTTCTACCACCCTTAGATGTGCATGCATCAAAGTTGAACACGATTTCTGAAGAATCACCTCAAGTACGAGACCAGCAACTGCGTGAGCTTCGAAAGAAAATCGAGGTTGTATCCGTTTTACTGCTGTTGATTATTTGTAGCAGTTCTTGGTCCGGTCTTGTTCGAGTATTTGTTGAATTTTTCATATACCTGCAGGAGACATCTGTTAATGAAGGAAAAAAATACATAGAAAGTTCAAGAGCTACGAAGCCGGAAGTGGTAAAACCTCTACCTATTTTAGTTGCTAACCTTATAGATTTAGGTAAGGCACTAAAAAAAAAGCATGCTGAAACTCAGTGATGATTTTTTCTGTTACTAAGTCATTTATATATTTTTATGGTACTTAACATACACTGATGTTTACTTAATAAAATTCTGTGTTGACACCATGCAATGTTTACAAAATTTCTGTTGCACTGGATGATCTTGGAGTATATTGGTAAATTGTCAAAAAAAAATGTTGTTTTCTTTAAGCAGCCATCGTCAAATCATTGTTGGTATCTTTATATATGTTCAGCAAGACTCATAATAATATACGCTAATAAAATCAGAAAAATCATTGCCGTCCCCGAGCATTGGGTTGCCGTAGTCGAGAAATGGGGAATGGAGTGGTTTGGGAAAAAATAAAATGTTAAGTTATATTTTTAAGCTGCCATAATCTAACCCTTTTCAGTATCTTTGTATATGTTCAGCAAGACTCATAATAATATACTGTAATAAAATCAGAAAATTAAGCCTATCCTAACTATTGCCTGCCTTGTACATTGGGATGCCATAAGCAAGAAATGGGGGATGGAGCGAGCTGAATAAAATATTGCCAACAAGGATCGAACTAGCAACCTACAATTCGACAAGCCTGTGCATAACCAACAGACCAACATGTACAATTCAGTAAAGTATGTGCACAACCAATATTCCAACGCACTTTACTTTATATGTTTTGTGATCATCTATTTAAAGTATAATATACATTATCTTCTTTTTTCAACCTGCTCGTGCTGCCCCTGCCAGGGCCTCTAGGTGGCTGCCTGCTTGGACTTGTCATGGGACCGGCTCTGGTCCTAACCAAGTATAATTTGTTATTTATGTTTAATTCAATGTAGCAGTACAAAATGTTCTCCCAAAGTATACTTTCCTGACACGCATGTAGACACCCAACTATTTGGTCTAATATGTTAACGGAGGGTTATATGATACTCCTACCACAACCACTCGTTTGTATATTTAAATAATATCAGTGGGAGAGAGTTAGTGAGTGAATAGAGAAATCAGGTTAACTGGTTGAAACATGGAACATTTAGGGGTGTTGCACTGACATATGCATATATGTGAGCTTTTGTGCGCGCGCACACACACATACATACATACATATATATATATATATATATATATATATATATACATATATATATATATACATATACATATATATACATATATATATACACACACACATATACATATATATACATATACATACAGAGGAGGGTTCCGCTATACCTTTTATATTGCACGTGAACTCTCCCCTTAAATCTCAGCCACACATTCCCCCATTCATTCTCTCTCTTTCCACTAACAAACAATATTCAAATGAGAAGAGAGAGAATGAGTGGGGGAATGTGTGGCTGGGACTGAGAGGGAGAGTTCACGTGCAATACAAGAGGTATAGCGGAACCCTCCACACACACACACACACACACACACACACACACACACACACACACACACATATATATATATAGACACACACATGCACCCACACATACTCGGTTGTTATTGATGAGACATTGTAATTTTTAGGTTTGTTACAACTTGTAACAACCCGTATTTTCAATAACCTGTTATAACGTAAATCGAGACAGAATTTAATTTATAAATCTGAATCAAGGGAAACGGGCTATGCCATTGCGTTCGTCTCGGAAAAATACGCGAAATAGAGTCCGAGTTTTTGAAAATCGGAGTCCGTATGACCCGATTAAGGCCCAACGAAGTTTTCAGAAAATTTCAAAGTAAAAACAGATTTCAAATTCAAGTTTGAATTTGGAAAATTAGGTCAGATTGGGCCAGGCGGGAAAATTCCCGCCAGAGCACCCAAGTCGACAGCCCTGTCGACTTGGGAGTCGACTTGGCTGACCCAAGTCGACAGCCCTGTCGACTTGGCTCAGCCGGGCAGTTTTGCCTGGTGCACCATTTTGGGTTTGTGTTGAGTTTGGGGGCCAGATTCGGTTTTAAGGGCTGAGATTGGAACTAGGGTTTAATCCTAAGGCTAGAACTAGTCCTAATTTCTATAAATAAGGCCCTAACCTAACCCTAAATCATCATTATTCATTCATACAACTAAACTATGGCAAAATCATTCCTCTCATGGCCTCCACTCTCTTCATAAAATTCCTAAATAAGTTTCTATGAGATTTTCCATGCATACAAGTGTTTTCAAGCTTGTATGAGTGTCATTAGCTTGCATTCAAGTCAAGTTTCTATATTTGCATCATAAAGAAAGAGTTTTGATCATTTTGGCTCAAGGGTTTTTCTATTAAAGCTTGCATTTTGGGTCTATTTGATTGCATAAGGGCTTTGTCATATTTTTTGTGCCTTCATAAGCATTGTAAGCCCTATTCTACTTTCATATTTGAACTCTAAAGTTAATGAATGATGCAAGTTGTGTTTGATCATTATGATATGCAAGTTTACTATGATGTGTTATGCAAGTCTATCATGTTATGTATGCAAGTTTGCTATGTTATGATATGCAAGTTACCATGTTATGTTATGCAAGTTGATATGCAAGTTTGTCATATGATATGCAAGTTATGTTATGCAAGTTTGGGTTGATCATTTTGCTCATGTTATCATGTTATGCAAGCTTATCTTGGGTTTATGAGCTTAAAGCTTCAAACTTTATGCTAAAGGTTGCATTTTGGCAACATGTAAGTTATCATATCCCTTATGATAACTTGCATGTGAGGCTAAATGCGAACTTGTGGCCATTTCTACATGTCATTTATCACCATGTATCACCAATATGCTAAGTTTGGTTTTATGCATGCTTTTGAGGCCTAAAAATGTAATATGCAAGTATATGAACATATGTACATTTCATATGCTACCATGTTAAACTTGTGGCTTCAACATCTTTATGTCATGATTATGCCAAGTTTCATCTTTCTATCCTTTATGCGCTATTGCGATATGTAAGCGATGGGATTGCGTTTGGGGTTGGGTAAACTTAAAAGACATAAAAACATCAGCTTGAGAATTTACCTATTAAGTTAGGTCTACCCTTTGGGAATTTACCTATTAAGTTAGGTCTACCCAAATGCTTGAAAACTTGTAACATGTTTTGGAAACATGATGGACATGACACTTAGAAAAGATAAGTGTGACCAACTCGAGGTTGGGTTGAGTTTGTAGCGTAAACCTACCCGGAACCGACCGGCTTAACTAGTTGCTACAAACAATAGGACCCAATGTGAGAAGTTGGTCATGTTGTACTTTGAACCCGAGGTTAGACCAAGTTGTGGTGTAAAGCTACCCGGACCCGTCCGGCTTAACTAGTAACCACAACAAGGTCTAATGTGAGAGGTTAAGGCACGTTAATTAATTAATGCCTCATGATTAGGGTTAAGTCATGATCCACTTAATACTTAACCAATTTGGGCTTGGTAGATTAATCAGGGTTAAGTCGTGAACTCATCGTTACACTTAACCAAGTTAATCCATGATTAGTAAGAGGGTTAAACCGTACTTAACCCACTAGAAAAATCCTAGCAATGGGGGTCCACTCCAGCAGTAATCCCAAGTTTGTATCATTAAGACCCTAGGGACTAGGCTAGGGAGGGGGCACGATTACTGGACTGGAGGTAAGTGACCAAAAACGACGGCAGAGTGGTACGCCGGTGTAGTTCCGGGCGGACCATGGTCGTGCACATAGTCCGAAGCCGGGGAAAGCATGCACGGGTACCAGTAGATCGAGACTGTGCACTTATGTTTATGGTGTCCAGGGGTTGCCACCCTAGGGCTTGATACACCCGACGGGAGACCCGACACAGTCTGACTACAATTATGTTTGGGCCGCATTGACCCCAACACGTGACGAGTTAGGCTTATAGGGAGCCGATCGACTAGACCGTTTGGTTGGACCTCGTATTAGGGTCATTTCATGTTATTGGACCTCGTGTTAGGGTCACTTCATGTTATTGGGCCAAAGCTTGGGCCAAGGGATCAACACATGTTTATTCAAGTCATGTTAGTTTGCTAGTACACCTGTGGTGCAAAAACCTTAATCATGATTATGCGATGACACCTTTATCTACCTTGTTAGTTAATCATCATGCTAGTATGTTGTTATCCTTATGATCATCCCTGCTTCTCATGCCAGTTAACTTTATCAGTTTACATTGATTGTAGTAGGGCTTACTCAGTCTTTTTGACTGACCTGTTTTCTTTCGCCTCTTTTCTTCCGTTCCCCCCCTCCCCCCGGTTCTCAGGGTGGGAATATTGGAGCTTAGCTTGGATTTCTGATCGCTTGCTTGTGGGATTTAACTCACGTACGGTTTGACATGAAGCTAGCTATGGTTATCACTTATTTTGGGGATAGTACTTATGTATTTCAGTTTTTCAGTTGATGTTGTTTTTATCTAGACTTGTTTATTTGGAAAGTTGACATTATGTTGTACCAGACTTGTTTTGAAATGGTTTGAAATCTTCCGCTGTTTTATCTATGTTATTTACTCTGTTTACATATATACATATGTTCTTGTTCTGCCTTGATATATCATTATGCATGTTTACCTGATTCAAACGCCCCTCCAAAGTCAGAGTGCTTGCAAGAGCCACCCTGGCGGAGGTGGGGTGTTACATTTGGTATCAGAGCATATGGTTTACGAGAAGGAACAAAAAAAAAAGGTTTTTAAAACTTTTGGAAAACTATTTTCAAAACCAAGTATAAAGTATTTTCCAAAGAAAAGTCTAGTTTATTTTAAAGGCTATTCCCCAAAAAGCCATTAGCAAAATTCCTTCGTTTTTCCTCCATTCTGAATCTGTCTTTTTCTTCGTTTTCAGTATGGCCGATAACTTTGCTATTCCGGAGGGAGTACACGTACCTGTTTGGTATAGGAAACTTTTGGAGGCTAGGGCGACCGAAGCCGGCCCCGCAGATGTTCCTCCTCCTCCTCCAGTAGTTAATGTTCCTCCTCCTCCTGTCGCTGAGGTTCCTCTTCCTCCTCCCCCTCAGCATCCTCAAGCTGACTTCGCAAAGACTTGCAAAGATTTCAAAGCAATGGGTGGCAAGAACTTTCAAGGCACTGAGACTTTTGTAGAGGCCAGAAATTGGCTGAAAGAGACCGAGGATTTATTTGCTATCTTTGGGTTAGACGATCAGAGGAAGATCTTGTTGGCGGTTTGACTTATGAAGGATGAAGCCGCTTATTGGTGGGAAGTCACCAATGGTACTAGGCCTGTTGAGACTTGGGCCGATTTCAGGGCAAGGTTCGTGCTTAAGTTTCTATCTTCTGCTGAGGAGAATCTGCAAATGGAGAGGTTCATAACTTTGAAACAAGGAGATATGTCTGTCAAAGAATATGTGAACAAGTTCAATCAGTTAGCTCGTTTTGGCTTGGATATGGTTAATACTCCTCAGAAGAAGGATCTTCGTTTTGCTAGAGGATTGAATGAGCTGTTGCAGGGATTGGCTATGTCACATATTCCCCATGGGGCCACGTTTGAGAGCTTGGTTGATATGGCGTTACTTCAGGGAGATGTCAAGAAAGAGGTCAAGATGAATGATACTCAAGCCAAGAAGACTGATTCCCAGTGGAAAGGAAATCAGGGTAATCCAAGTGGTCAGAGCAGTCAAGGCAATCAGAACAAGAACAAGAACAAAAATCAAGGCAACAAGGGGAACAACAACAAGGGCAAGAACAACAAGGGGAAGTGCCATTATTGCGGTTAAGTTGGGCATCTTATTAAGCATTGTAAGAAGAGGAAAAGGAAGAATGGTGAATGCTTTTTCTGCGGTGAGACTGGACATTTCAGTAAGGATTGCCCGAAGAAGCAAGGGCAAGGCCAGGGTCAGACTCAGCGTGCTGGACCTTCAGGAGGGCAAGTTCATGCTCTCAATACCGCTCCAGTTCCCGATCGAGGTAGTATTTCTGTTGAGAGCCTTGTATATATTTCTGATTTTCCAGTTCGTACCTTGTTCGATTCTGGTGCATCGCATAGCTTTATCTCATCTGATCTTGTTGATAGTTTGCACCTTAGTACTAGCTTGGTGGATGATCCCGTCTGTGTCTCAAATCCTATTGGGGGTTCCGCCCATCTGTCTATGATATGTGGGGATTTGAGGATCTCTATACTGATTGTAGAGTTCTTGTGTAGTGCTTATGTTCTTGGTATTAGGGGATACAGATTGATATTGGGCATGGATTGGTTGTCCAGATATGGAGCCATCCTTGATTGTGAGCATAGGGTTGTGAGGCTCGTGACTCGCCTCGGAAACACCCTAGAAATTTCTTGTAATCCGAGAGGTCCCGTCATGTTGTGCTATCTTGAATCACTCGACTCGTCAATGGAAACTCTTCAGTCTGTGAGAGTGGTTCGAGAGTATCCGGATGTTTTTGATGAAGTTAGGGGGTTGCCCCCTAAGCGAGAGATTGATTTCCGCATTTATCTGGTGGATAATGCAAAGCCGGTTTCTTTGCCCGTTCGGCACATGGCTCCGCGTGAAAGGCGGGAGCTAAGTAAGCAAGTGAAGGAGTTGCTTGAGAAGAACTTCATTAGACGAAGTATATCTGAATGGGGAGCGCCTGTGGTATTTGCTACCAAGGCATATGGTTCTCTCCGACTTTGTGTTGACTATCGAGAGTTGAATAAGCTGACTAAGAAGAACAGACACCCGTTACCGATGATTGATGATCTCTTTGACCAGCTTGTCGGTGCTTCTGTTTTCTCTCAGCTTGATCTTGCTACTGGATTCCATCAGCTCAGGGTAGCTGAAGATAGTATAGACAAGACTGCGTTCAGAACTCCAGATGGATTCTTCGAATGGCTTGTCATGCCGTTCGGCTTGACTAATGCACCCGCATATTTCGTGGACTTGATGAGTAGGGTGTTCAGGGAGTTCTTGAACAAGTTTGTCGTGGTCTTCGTAGATGATATTCTGATCTTCTCTAAGGATGAGGAAGAGCACGCAAGGCATCTCGTGGAGGTGATGGATACGCTTAGAGCGCATCAGTTGAAGGCCAAGTTATCCAAGTGTCACTTTTGGAGAAGGGAAGTTAGATTCCTTGGGCATATAGTATCTAAGCAAGGCTTAGCGGTGGATCCCGCTAAGGTAGTTGCAGTTCAGGATTGGAAGACTCCAAGGAATGCAACCGAAGTGAGAAGTTTTCTAGGTCTTGCAGGCTTTTACCGGAAGTTCATCAAGGACTTCGCAAAGATTTCCGCTCCTCTCACTAAATTGACGAAGAAGAATTTAGTTTTTGCTTGGAGCATAGAATGCGAGCTTGCTTTTCAGAAGCTCAAGAGAGCTCTCACATCAGCACCTGTTCTAGCTTTGCCCGATGGAGGGAAGTTATTTACAGTATACACCGATGCATGTGGCACGGGGTTAGGAGCTGTTCTGATGCAAGAAGTAAGAGTGATATGCTTTGGCGGTAGACAACTCAAAGTGCATGAGAAGAATTATCCCACTCATGACTTAGAGTTGGCAGCAATAGTATATGCACTCAAGGCTTGGCGCCATTATCTTCTGGGAGAAAGATTTGAGCTTTATACCGATCACAAGTCATTGAAGTATCTCTTTTCTCAGAAGGATCTGAATCTGAGGCAACAAAGATGGATGGAATTCTTGGCGTCCTACGATTTTGAGATAGCTTATACCCCTGGCAAGGGGAATGTGGTAGCAGATGCATTGAGTAGAAAAAGGTTGACTCTGAGTCCTCTATTCGTTGAGATGAAGAATTTAGAGTATGTGGCAACCTTTGATTTCTCTTTGGCGATTGAGTCGATGACCGGCTCTTTAGCATCTCTGGAACTCAGACCTACCCTTCTTGATCAAGTTGGGGCTTCGCAGAGAGAAGACCCTCAGATAGTTGAGATTATGGATAAGCTGATTCGAGGAGAGGTGTCTAGTCATCTCGCTCGATATTCTATTGATGACAAGGGTTGGCTGAGGAGAGACGGAAGGTTATGTGTTCCAATGGTAGAAGATTTAGTAAGAAAAGTTCTTGAGGAAGCGCATCGCTCTAAGTTGACTATACATCCGGGCGGAGATAAGATGTATAAAGATATGAAGCGCATTTTCTTTTGGCCTGGGATGAAGAATGATGTGGCAGAGTTTGTCTCTAGATGTATCATTTGCCAGCAAGTTAAGGCCGAGTCGAAGAAGCCCGGTGGGCTATTGCATCCTCAAGACGTTCCACTATGGAAGTGGGAGAGTATTTCCATGGACTTTATCGATGGGCTACCGAGGTCAAGGAAAGGGAATACGAGCATTTGGGTTATTGTGGATAGACTTACGAAGAGTGCTCATTTCATTCCGGTGAAGAGCAAGAGGACCGCATCTTGGCTAGCGTCTGTATATCTTCGTGAGATTGTGAGACTACATGGAGTCCCTTCTAGTATAGTCAGTGACCGTGACCCAATCTTTACAAGTCAATTCTGGAATAGCTTGCAAGAAGCTATGGGCACGAGGTTGAATCTAAGTACGGCTTATCACCCACAGACGGACGGTCAAACCGAAAGGGTGAATAGGGTACTCGAGGATCTGTTGAGGCTTTGTATTCTGGATTTTGGTGGTACTTGGGAAGACCATCTTCCTCTTGTTGAGTTTGCATATAATAACAGTTATCAGGCAAGCATAGGGATGACACCATTTGAAGCTTTATATGGGAGGCCGTGCAAGTCGCCTACATGTTGGTGGGAGACTACAGATGAGCTTATACTTGGGCCTGATATGATCAGAGATACATCCGAGAAGGTCGAGTTGATTCGGAGACAGATGAAAGCGGCCCAAGACCGACAGAAATCCTATGCTGATAAGCGAAGAACTGATTTGGAGTTTGATGTTGGGGATATGGTTTTCGTGAAGGTTTCTCCTTTGCGGAATGTGGTCCGATTTGGAGCCGTTGGGAAGTTAGCACCGAGGTTTGTTGGACCATTGCCTATTATAGAGAGGATCGGGCAGATGGCTTATAGAGTAGAGTTGCCCGAGAAGCTTGCCGGAGTACACGATGTTTTTCATGTCTCGCATCTCCGGAAGTGTTTACATGAATCAGCAGAGGTAGTTGAGCCAAGTGTTCTGAAAGATGTGGAAGTGGAGAAAGAGGCTACCTTGAGGAGAGCTCCGATTCGTATCTTGGGGACGGAGACCAAGAAGCTAAGGAATCGAGAGGTCAAGTTGGTGAAGGTTCAATGGGGTGAAGCCGAAGAAGACGCAACTTGGGAAACCGAGGAGAAGATGCGTGGGCTTTATCCATTCCTTTTTGAGGGTACACTCTCAATCTCTTTTCTTTAATTAGCATATCTTTCTCTTTGCTATCCATGTTTATCTAGTTTATCGTGTTGATCTTGTCATGAGAACCTTAGGTAGAAACCCTTTGGATGAAACATGTGTTTGAAACATGTTATGCTTGATGTTTGCAAGTGGTTGCAAGTGTTTGCAAGTGGTTACTCGTGGATGCATTATACACGTTAGGCACTAGATCGGCTCACACACTCCTCATATTGCATATGCATGAGTGTTTATGCTTATTCATGGATGAAAATTTTTGTGTTATCACATGGATGTTGCATATGGATGTATGTTATGTGCACACATATAGATGTTATACATTATGTTAGGAATTGCATACATTTGGATTCATTTCACTAACATAATTTGCATTGATGATATTTGCATTAGGTAAGTACATATACACACACCTTTGCATATGTACATACAACATTTAGAATCTTGTAAGGACAATGATTGCTCGTGGATGATGTTTTGAGTAGATGGATGTTGGATGGTAGGATACGTTCTTCCTAACTTGAAGATTTCGGGGACGAAATCCTTTAAGGAGGGGAGAATGTAACAACCCGTATTTTCAATAACCTATTATAACGTAAATCGAGGCAGAATTTAATTTATAATTCTGAATCAAGGGAAACGGGCTATGCCATTGCGTTCGTCTCGGAAAAATACGCGAAATAGAGTCCGAGTTTTCGAAAATCGGAGTCCGTATGACCCGATTAAGGCCCAACGAAGTTTTCAGAAAATTTCAAAGTAAAAACAGATTTCAAATTCAAGTTTGAATTTGGAAAATTAGGTCAGATTGGGCCAGGCGGGAAAATTCCCGCCAGAGCACCCAAGTCGACAGCCCTGTCGACTTGGGAGTCGACTTGGCTGACCCAAGTCGACAGCCCTGTCGACTTGGCTGTCGACTTGGCTCAGCCGGGCAGTTTTGCCTGGTGCACCATTTTGGGTTTGTGTTGAGTTTGGGGGCCAGATTCGGTTTTAAGGGCTGAGATTGGAACTAGGGTTTAATCCTAAGGCTAGAACTAGTCCTAATCTCTATAAATAAGGCCCTAACCTAACCCTAAATCATCATTATTCATTCATACAACTAAACTATGGCAAAATCATTCCTCTCATGGCCTCCACTCTCTTCATAAAATTCCTAAATAAGTTTCTATGAGATTTTCCATGCATACAAGTGTTTTCAAGCTTGTATGAGTGTCATTAGCTTGCATTCAAGTCAAGTTTCTATATTTGCATCATAAAGAAAGAGTTTTGATCATTTTGGCTCAAGGGTTTTTCTATTAAAGCTTGCATTTTGGGTCTATTTGATTGCATAAGGGCTTTGTCATATTTTTTGTGCCTTCATAAGCATTGTAAGCCCTTTTCTACTTTCATATTTGAACTCTAAAGTTAATGAATGATGCAAGTTGTGTTTGATCATTATGATATGCAAGTTTACTATGATGTGTTATGCAAGTTTATCATGTTATGTATGCAAGTTTGCTATGTTATGATATGCAAGTTACCATGTTATGTTATGCAAGTTGATATGCAAGTTTGTCATATGATATGCAAGTTATGTTATGCAAGTTTGGGTTGATCATTTTGCTCATGTTATCATGTTATGCAAGCTTATCTTGGGTTTATGAGCTTAAAGCTTCAAACTTTATGCTAAAGGTTGCATTTTGGCAACATGTAAGTTATCATATAGTTTGGGTTGATCATTTTGCTCATGTTATCATGTTATGCAAGTTTCGGTTGATCATTTTGCTCATGTTATCATGTTATGCAAGCTTATCTTGGGTTTATGAGCTTAAAGCTTCAAACTTTATGCTAAAGGTTGCATTTTGGCAACATGTAAGTTATCATATCCCTTATGATAACTTGCATGTGAGGCTAAATGCGAACTTGTGGCCATTTCTACATGTCATTTATCACCATGTATCACCAATATGCTAAGTTTGGTTTTATGCATGCTTTTGAGGCCTAAAAATGTAATATGCAAGTATATGAACATATGTACATTTCATATGCCACCATGTTAAACTTGTGGCTTCAACACCTTTATGTCATGATTATGCCAAGTTCCCTCTTTCTATCCTTTATGCGCAATTGCGATATGTAAGCGATGGGATTGCGTTTGGGGTTGGGTAAACTTAAAAGACATAAAAACATAAGCTTGGGAATTTACCTATTAAGTTAGGTCTACCCTTTGGGAATTTACCTATTAAGTTAGGTCTACCCAAATGCTTGAAAACTTGTAATATGTTTTTGGAAACATGATGGACATGACACTTAGAAAAGATAAGTGTGACCAACTCGAGGTTGGGTTGAGTTTGTAGCGTAAACCTACCCGGAACCGACCGGCTTAACTAGTTGCTACAAACAATAGGACCCAATGTGAGAAGTTGGTCATGTTGTACCTTGAACCCGAGGTTAGACCAAGTTGTGGTGTAAAGCTACCCGGACCCGCCCGGCTTAACTAGTAACCACAACAAGGTCTAATGTGAGAGGTTAAGGCACGTTAATTAATTAATGCCTCATGATTAGAGTTAAGTCATGGTCCACTTAATACTTAACCAATTTGGGCTTGGTAGATTAATCAGGGTTAAGTCGTGAACTCATCGTTACACTTAACCAAGTTAATCCATGATTAACAAGAGAGTTAAACCGTACTTAACCCACTAGAAAAATCCTAGCAATGGGGGTCCACTCCAGCAGTAATCCCAAGTTTGTATCATTAAGACCCTAGGGACTAGGCTAGGGAGGGGGCACGATTACTGGACTGGAGGTAAGTGACCAAAAACGACGGCAGAGTGGTACGCCGGTGTAGTTGCGGGCGGACCATGGTCGTGCACATAATCCGAAGCCGGGGAAAGCATGCACGGGTACCAGTAGATCGAGACTGTGCACTTATGTTTATGGTGTCCAGGGGTTGCCACCCTAGGGCTTGATACACCCGACGGGAGACCCGGCACAGTCTGACTACAATTATGTTTGGGCCGCATTGGCACCAACACGTGACGAGTTTGGCTTATAGGGAGCCGATCGACTAGATCGTTTGGTTGGACCTCGTATTAGGGTCATTTCATGTTATTGGACCTCGTGTTAGGGTCACTTCATGTTATTGGGCCAAAGCTTGGGCCAAGGGATCAACACATGTTTATTCAAGTCATGTTAGTTTGCTAGTACACCTGTGGTGCAAAAACCTTAATCCTGATTATGCGATGACACCTTTATCTACCTTGTTAGTTAATCATCATGCTAGTATGTTGTTATCCTTATGATCATCCCTGCTTCTCATGCCAGTTAACTTTATCAGTTTACATTGATTGTAGTAGGGCTTACTCAGTCTTTTTGACTGACCTGTTTTCTTTCGCCTCTTTTCTTCCGTTTCCCCCCCAGGTTCTCAGGGTGGGAATATTGGAGCTTAGCTTGGATTTCTGATCGCTTGCTTGTGGGATTTAACTCACGTACGGTTTGACATGAAGCTAGCTATGGTTATCACTTATTTTGGGGATAGTACTTATGTATTTCAGTTTTTCAGTTGATGTTGTTTTTATCTAGACTTGTTTATTTGGAAAGTTGACATTATGTTGTACCAGACTTGTTTTGAAATGGTTTGAAATCTTCCGCTGTTTTATCTATGTTATTTACTCTATTTACATATATACATATGTTCTTGTTCTGCCTTGATATATCATTATGCATGTTTACCTGATTCAAACGCCCCTCCAAAGTCAGAGTGCTTGCAAGAGCCACCCTGGCGGAGGTGGGGTGTTACACAACTTGATCATGATTTAAATTTTACTTGATTTATAGATTGATGAACATACTTGTTCAGCTTCTAGAAATCGTGCCATTATTGTACCGGGCATGGCATCTATAGAGGAAACGAGAACTCCAGTTTTTGGGGAATTACTTTAGGCAAAAATGATCATTTATAATTTGTATATATATTAAATGGAGAAGACAAAAATGAGCCTGCAGTAGGTGATTCCCTGGACAATCGACTGTCTCTCTCTGCTATAAACTAATGAAAGAATTATGTTGTACATTACATAAGAGTTGGTTATTTGGGTAGCGGAAAGGTTTTATATTGGTTTGCTCTTTTATAATTAAATGGATTCCAGACAACAGGTATGTTATATAAAGCTTTAGACTGTATGCTAGAATCTTGCAATGCACTCTTTTCTTAATATAAATTAATACACAACTAATAGTTTGAATAAATTGTGATTGTTGATGGAAATAAATGCATTTTTTTAAATGTAGAATTGGTTCATTTAATGAAAATGATCATTTGCTTACTAGCATTGTCCACAATCAATTTTTTCGAAGTTAAAATCATAAATCCTCTTTTTTTTTAGAATTATTTTCTTCAATGTTTTAGCAACATCAAATTCTAATGTGTAAAATTTCTTGTAAATATCCGTTGTATTTCAAGCTTACTTCGGATTACCATCAATATCTTATTTCGATTATATCATCCTTTGATATATTTAAATAGATCAAATTAAAAATGCAATAAATTCCTTAATTGATCATGTTATTATCGATTAATTTAGAATACAGGAAAAAAATTCTTTTAAATTATATAATTAAACGGTCAGTTTTTTTCACTATTATGCGGTTATAGTAGTTAGTTATTGGTTTTCTTGCCATAGAGAACAATTCTTAATCCTACACCAAAACGATAATGAGCCAAAGTGGTATTTCATTTGTTTCAAAAATGAAATTAAAGGAAAAAAAAAAACAGAGTTTCGTTCGTGTCTAATGATGTTATTTCGTTGATATTCTAAATGAGGGCACTCTTTCTTGGACTTGGTCAAGCGGTGAACCTCCAAGAGCATTCCTAATTCATGGTTTACCAAACATCACTTCTATCCATTTAAACTCCCTATTCTTTCCCTAACCCAAAAAAAAAAAAAAAAAAAAGGCCTAGAACAAAAATTTCAATTTTAACCAGTTTTTATAAAGTCGATTAAAGAACCGAGAAACGATTGTATTTATCATCATCATCATTGTTCATTATTATTATTATCATCATCATCATTGTTCATTATTATTATTATCATCATCATTATCATTTACATATTCAATAATCATGTTTTTGTACTTCTTTTATTTCCTCCTTTAGAGCACATGTTAATATTCTCCTTTTTGATATCACATTGTTCTAATTAGGCCTACGTATGAATTTTTTGGGATATAGATACTGTCATATTTGTATTCACATCCGAAACCATTTTCAAATATTAGACATTCACGTTTTTTCATTGATACGAGTGAATATCAAATAATTACTCGATTCAGCAAGTGTCAATAAATAAAGGAATAAAGTAGAAATTTTTGATGTAGCTCGATTACTTTTCAATCCCGTTGGACTTAAGCTTTTAAAAAATCAACAAATACGATGATAATCAATTACTTGAGAACTTAATACTTATTAAATGTATATAATATAAGTTATTAACGCAATAAAACAATAAATAAATATCTTAATATAAACTATAATCTTGAAAAAATTTAAATGGATGGTTTCCAGTTGAAGAAGCTTTTGTATTTGCATATGTATTCATTTATCTGGATATCATATATTTATCTACTTTTTAAATATGAGTGCGGATGGATTTCACCTTTTTTAGGTATTCTTTGTCAGTCTTAGCTCAAATTTCATCTCCTTTCACTACATTAAATTACAGAAGGAGAAGTCAGTTTGTATTAGCTTTTCTATAAGCATGTCTTAATTTCAAAGGAAGTTATCCAAAACGTCATTCTGCATAAAAAATTAATATAGAGCATAACACTGGAACTAAATTCGTAAAGCCAGGGCACGATCTGTCTAACATCCAGCCCCTCCTCCACCTCCCCCCACGTTTACCTCCAACTCAACCCCTCTCTCTCCTACCTCCTTTCATTGCCTACTCGCCATTTTTCACTGCATATATAGGAGAGCCATTTTGAACTTTTCTATGACCGCCACAACAGTTAAAACAACCTCCCTTCTCTTCACCACCACCAACGACGACCTGGCCCTAAAACATGTGGTTAATGGCCTGCCTTCGCCTTCCTCGTGTTTGTTACACTTTGCCTAGCCTTTTGCGCCTTCAATCAGTGATTTGTTTTTTTTTTCCCACTTTGATAAGCTTCTTAATCATATTTCGCTAATTTTTGCGAAAATTGATGTAATTTTATTTTTCTTTTCTTTTCTCATCTTTCAGCATCAAGAAAATAAAAAAGAGTGTGTGTAGGTGTGGGATGAGGATTATCCTGTTTCCATTGTGAAATACTGAAAACATTTATGGTTAACTAAAAGCCGTTTATATCCTAAACATTAAAAAAAAACATTCAGTAAAAGAGGTTTTTGGTCTTCGAAATATGTTTAAACGGTCGTGTGAGCTTAGTGAATCCTAGACATTATTAAAACCATTTACATATTCAAATTATACATACTAAGGGAATGTCACTTATTTTCGAAAATAAAAATAACAAAAGAACAATGAATCATTTAATGAAACATAAAGAAACCATAATAACCCCACAAACACAAACCAGGCTAACAGACTCTCATCAAAAAGAAAAAAGAAAAAAAAAGCAATTGCTAATACAAACACTAGCATTATAGTTCTTCTACATATTAGAGCTTACATGTTCATCTTGTTACCTTTATCGTTGATCACTTAAAATGTTACATTTTTTGGTCAAAATGTACTTAAATATCTCCCTAGACGGACCATAAACATCTTTATTGAATATCCTTATCTTCTTTACCACGTAAACATTTTTGACTAGTTTTCTTCAGTTTAAGTTCTTTCTCTAAGAGTTTTAGTATAGTCTTCATCTTATTGAACTTGCACTTTTAAGATCTTTAAATTTTGCTCTTTCAGCTAGGGCTGTAAATTTTGTTCGAATGTCCGGCGTCCGTTCGTGTCCGTGAAAGAAATACGTCCGTCCGAGTTCGTCCGATTCTCATTTAGGACACGAGTTAGGGCAAAAAAATTTGTACAAGAAAATATCATGTCCGGTCCATGTTCTTCTTAATTCCTTTTAATTCGGTATATGGTTATGAGAAAATGTAATACAATATATAAAATATGATATAAATAGTCATGTCTGACTGAGTTCGACCGTGTCCATGTCCAAAAAACATATGTCCGTGTCCGATCGATTTTATTTAGGGTACGAATTAGGACAACGAAATTTTTCCGAGAATTTTTTTCGTTCGATCCGTGTTCAGTCCGATTTTTTTAGGACAGAAATTGAACACAACTTTGTCCGTTCGGTCCGATCGATTTACACCCCTACTTTCAGCCTCAAATGCTTAAAAGATATAATGCTACACAAATGTCCCAAGGAAACTTTAATAGTAGCTAGATCTCTCTCGCTACCAACCATATTTGTGTTATTCGGATCGTATCTCAAATAAGATGGAGACTGGCCTCTTTCTACTTTTGTAATTGTATTATGTACAATCATGTATGCCTTTATCACATTGCTCAATGCTTGTGTTTTTCACATTTTATTATGATATTTTACAATGAAAAATCATGCTTGTAAAACTCCAAAAGCATGTTTAATGTCCTTTTTTGTTGCTTCTTGTGACGACCCCAAACCCCGTACTGACGGTGGCAAGGGTAATCTTTGGAATATAACACATAAACAGAGAATAGCAGAACAGAATTAAATAAACACACCAAATAATGCACAATAGAATACACTGGATAAACGTAATCATCAGAGTTACACAAAATACAGGATCATACTTAGTACAAATACAGTTCAGCTATACATAAATGTCTACAGCGGAAACCAAACATAATATGTACAATAGGAGCTGAACAGCGTAAAAAGAGATAAATGATAGAATCCATCTTCAGCTCCAGCCATCCAGAAAGAGCCTGCTAAAACCTGAATACAAGGCTGCCCATGTAGAAAGAGGGGCACCCGAGTTTGCAATTGAAACAAACTACGAGTCAGTCATGGGACTGGTATGAGAAATCTACTTAACACATTTTATAATATGGCTAATCACAGGACCACGCCACTTTCGCAGAACGGACTTACTCCATTGGATTGCCAGTGCTTTACAACGAGTAAATCTTTTAAACATCGCAATGCTTTTTATAAAAATGAAGCCATTATAAGACTCAGTTCCCATCACACAATGCAACGCAAACCGGAGGATAGAGTTTTACCTTATAGTGGCCAAAATATGCTTGATACGAATAAAACAAAAGAATTTGATACTATTACTAGTGTTTATATGTTTCAAAAACAATTTCAAATCATAAGTATCAATCATAGACGGCATGGGTACCATATATCATGTCACCATATATAGGTATACAATCAAAATCGCACGGTGTCGTATTTGGAAATTGGATTTCCGTCATGAACCAAGGCAAAAGATAGTCCTTACCGACTTCGAGACAATCTAGCCCATGTCTCCGGACAGCCGCAACTGCGCCTTGAAGCGACAGGGCCGGTCCACTCGATGTGGATTATAGTGCCTGAACAATGCGTTCCCCCGCCCTTTGGGGGCATAAATGAGCTAACGAATGACTCCATCGGTCCCAGATCGACCGATATATCCGAGGCGCCTCGCAATAGCAACAACCACATACGTGAAAATAATATAAATGTCAGCCAGTTTAAGCACTGACACCACCTCTAGCTAGAAGGAAACGCATGCCCTCCCTGAGGTCCTCTCCCGTTTCTGGTTCATACCGGGGTGTGAAGCTCGCGAATTCACGTTATACACAAAGCTATGCCACACAAGCCGTGCTTTGATCATCAACCACAAGACTTTGCTTTTCAACAGAAGCCTTGATCACTGCATCTTAGCATGCCACAAAGGAAATTCACGCCATGTAACTGACGTCTATCAATCACACAGAATGAAATCCAATGTCAGACACACAGTCCATTTACAAGTCCGTTCTGGGTCTGAACGAAACCGGAGGCACTATATACCTCGCATACCCATCAATTTCCAAGTACGTCTGAACGATCACCACTAATTATCTATATCTTGAGATGCAAGACGTCAGTAATCATCCAAACGACGTGAAGCTCTCCGGTCTTCGACCACCGTCTTCATCATTGATTTCTTATCGTCGATTCAGTTATTCAGAATGGGATAAACCCGGTCTTTCTGAGCAACCCGCGTATATAATTAACAAGTGCTACACAAACACAACATATGCCTTATTCCAATTCATCAGTCACTAACCGTAAATTAGTAAGAGAACGGTTTCCCAAGTGTTAACCCCGAAGGCCGAAACCAACATCAAATCAAAACCCAGGAAACCATTCGACTTAGCTAACCTTCAGTTAGTTTCTAAATTTCACATTCCATATCGTTTATAATATTTTATAACAATTTATTGCTATTTTTATTTATTTAAAAATAGCCAATTTATTCAAACGACGCTTCAGGCCATAATGCGGCCGTGGCGTTGTTTTTCTTCAGATTTGATTTACACATATCTGAAAATCTAACCGTTGGATCTTCACAAATTTTATATTATTAGAATGATCTTTTCAAAACGAATCCAACGGTTTCAGTTTTGGGGAAATTCGACGGTCGGATCTCCCGGTACACTCGTTTGAAGTTTCGATTTCAAAATACGAACTGCAGCGTCGTTATTCGATTTAATTTAATTATATATATATATAAATATAATTGATTTTGGCGCTGTTTTTCTTCAGATTTGAATTAAACATTCCAGACAATCTAACCGTTGGATCTTTACAAAGTTGGTGTCGTTGGAAAGATATTTCCAAAGCGAACCCAACGGTTTCGGTTTCGGGAAAATCCGATGGTCGGATCTCCCGCACTAATCGTTTGAAATCACGGTTTCAAAACACGAACTGCAGCTTCGTTATTCGATTCATTTTAATTATATATATAAATATAATCTATTCTTCGATTTCAAAACCATATTCTTTTCATACACTTGATAAAAATGATATTTTTATCTAACAGACATTTATTTCGACACTTCACTATTTTTAACAATTTATGTATATAATAAAAATGTGATTTTTATTGTAAAACGATTTATTTCAAAATACGACTATTTTATATAGTTCGTATAGATGATAAAAATATGATTTTTATTATAAAACAATTTATTTCAAAACATGACTATTTTATATAGTTCATATAGAAGATAAAAATATGATTTTTATTATAAAACAATTTATTTCAAACACGAATACCATTCAACACATGAATTTCTATTCGACGAATGAATTTCTATTCAACACATGAATGTTTTCTATAGTTGGTATATATAAAATAAAAATGTGATTTTTATTGTTAAAATAATTTATTTAAAACACGAATACCATTCAACACATGAATTTCTATTCAACGAATGAATTTCTATTCAACACATGAATGTTTTCTATAGTTCGTATATATATAAAATAAAAATGTGATTTTTATTGTTAAAGCAATTTATTTATAACACGAATACCATTCAACACATGAATTTCTATTCAACGAATGAATTTCTATTCAACACATGAATGTTTTCTATAGTTCGTATATATAAAATAAAAATGTTATTTTTATTGTTAAAGTAATTTATTTATAACACGAATACCATTCAACACATGAATTTCTATTCAACACACGAATATAGTTTCAACACATGAAAATAATTCTAACACATGAATATTATTGAAAATTTCGGCAGCAAAACGGAAGGGTAGTTAAAACCGGGGCCGTCCCTAGTACGACTCCTCGCTCTACCTTAAAGCCTCGCAGCTTTTGACAATGGGGATTTCATGCATCTAGTTCGCACGCAGGCGGCATGTTTATATTTTTCTTTTCCACAAACTAATCCTATGTGGTTTCAACCAAATAATTCTCAACCATAAACGGGTATTTTTCAACCACAATCAATCAATTTCAACCACAAACAATTCTAAACAACCATTCGCTATCAACCAATTTTCACACCAATCACAACCAATAAATATCGTCCATGGTTTGTGGACGAGGGGCGTATATATATATATTTATATAAGTATATTTCACTTCTATTTCAACACATATATAATTTTTACAACGCATATATAACTTATACATTGAACGTACAACTTATACAACGCTTATACATGAGGTGTACAACGCTTATATAACTCATGCATTGACTATATAATTTATACATCGTCGTTTTTCCATATCGTTTATAATTCAGAAATCTCACATTGGGTTCCACTCCACCAAAAATAGCAGAAGGCTCAGAAAAATATGCTGTCTCTTCTAGAATGTAGAAGGCATCCACACGAGTCCACTGTCTCTTGTTTCACTGAATTTCGTCAACAAACGAAAAAGATATGATTATTACAGTGAAATCATAAATCGTAGCGCTTAGAAGTGCTATAGAATAGTTTAATATAAAATCAGCCGTTACCTTTCTGAAATCTTCAAAACTCGGTTTGAACTTTTTGTGCAATCCGTGAATCGATAGGACAATCGACCTTCACCCCGCTGTCGAGCCTCGAGAGGCACACGTGCGCCTGAAGTGGGGTCCACTTCGGTGGTCCCTGTTGGCTGCGGCGGCGATTTAAAACCCGCGACTTCGAAGCAGCGATTCTCCCTCAACACTCGACGAAAATTTAAGCAACTGGTATGGATTTGAAGAGTGGAGAGAGCTCTTCAAAATGTTCAACTGGAGCTCCTGATTTTATTGCGTGGAGGAGGAGAAAACGAGGAGGAAAGGGAGGAGCGGTTTTCCGCCGTATAACGCGATCGGGGAGAGAGAAAAGTGAGGGCCAATGATTTTTTTTATTTTTTTTGTATATTTTCAAAATTCTAAAATACCCTCTTCACACACGAACACCAATTCAAACCCAACGAATGTCGTCCCTAGCTAAATACCCCCATTCCGAACACAATGGGATATGTTTGTAGGCCCATTCGACTGTTTCAGTCAGTTTTCCTTCAAATTAAAATATAAAACATTCAATATTTAATTTGAACGTACATTTCAATTTTCCAGGGCCACATATTAATTCTAAAAGTTCCCGAAAAGTAAATCTAGCTATGTTTTGACGATACGGCCCCAACAAAACTAGTTTCGTCGAATTCTGAGACCGTTTGAAAAATGGCCCTTTTCTGGTCGATCCAATTTAATAGAATTCGACCGAACACATTTTCCTTTGCCACGCTCACATACTAGCTTCAAAAATTATGAAATTTGAAACCTAGAAACAATTCGACATCCCGGATCCAACAAAAGTGGTTTCGTCGAATTCTGAGGTCGTTTGCAAAATGGCTATTTCCACGGGCTATATAAACTCTATAGCGACCTTTCTGAAAATTCATTTGGCCATAACTTTTGCTTCCCGCTACGAAACTTTGATTTTTCAGATTCGTTAGAAAGATATTCACTAACAGATTTAAATATTTTTGGCTTCACTTAAATCCGTTTTAATTTGCACTCGGTACAGTCAGTCAAAGTTTGAATTCAAATTTTGAAACTACCGCGCCACTTCAGGCCTTGTTTATAATTAAAATTAATTATATTTATTTTCAAGCGTCGATTCATACACCCTTTTCGTCGTTATTACTTAAAATATTTATTTTAAACATTTTAAATCCACTAAAATAGCCAAATTAAAAATTTTAAATTGGCTCAGATTTTCCGGGTTGTTACACTTCTTGTCTTTCAGCACAATACTTATGGTTATTTGTTTCTAAGTCTGAAATTATTTGACCTTGCATATCCATTATGGATATATTCTATCCGAACATCATCATAAAAATTTGAAGCAATACTATAATTTCATTCAAGGGTGTTTGCATGTGTGAGATTTTAAATAGACTTGATTAGTGTAACACATAAATATCATTTATAGAACTAGGATATCTGAAGTGTGTGTGCCAAAGTTAATGATCATGTGAAGTAACTGTTTCCATTATAATTGTTCCTTTGGAATAATGACCAATATATTGGCTATCTCAAGCCTAGGGACAATATTTCCATTTTCAGTAAACATAGTGTAACGAACCGCAAATCCGTACTATCTGAGATGACTACATACATCACACGTCCAACCCATATATCACAGAAATACAAATCATTTTTTTTAGAAGAAAGGTAGAAGAAGAACAGAAATAACAACACAGAATCTCACATCGCAGCGGAACAAAATATAATATATCATAACTTTTGAAATACAAAACTTTAACTGTATAACATACAATTATCAGAGTACAACACTTACAACACATTGGAAATAAAAATACTATATATCTGACACTGAAGCCTCCTGCTCCAAGCTCATTAGATAGATCTGTAAAATCCCGAACTACTTGACTTTCCGTACAAATTTGGGCACCCAAGAGTTAGGGTAAAACAAAACAAAATAAACTTTGGGTCAGTCATGGGACTGGTATGAGTAAACAATTTAAATCAGTTTGAGAAAATAAACGATATCTCATAATACCATGCCGTATAACAAGGAACGGACTTTTCCCTTATGAGAATCCAAAATACTTGATTTAACATTCAAATCCTTTTGAAGAAAACAATATCTTTATATCAAAACTCTTTTGATATTATAATAGTGTCTAAATCAAATAAATAACAATCTACTGGAACGTTTGCATCTCACGTTCCATATATATATATATATATATATATACATATATATATATATACACACATTCAAAATCGCGAGCACCTATTGGGTAATGAATTTCCAACTATGACAAGGTATGGAACCACCTTCCGATAGTGTTCCTCTAGAGGAGAATACACTGGGTTCAACAAGAACATCTTGTAACCCGACCACACATGACCGACCACTTATTTCGCTTGAGTGTATCGAATGTATATCACCAACGGTTGGGATCAGCAACCATTTTCCCGAATGGGACAACATCGAATGGAATAAAGAATGAAATGAATTTCTCTAGATAGGTGATAATACACCCTAATTGGGAGCTACCCAGTTAGCCATGCAGCCTGCCCGATTTTTTTCATTTTCCGTTTGTTGAGGCCTGAGGCTACGATTACTTGCCATTTATTGACAGCACAATCACTTTGAATGCCACATTGTCAGATCCGTTAATCACTAATTAATTTGCACAAATATAAATCTGGATATTATGCTAAAAGAATAAATTCACCGCCACCATACATATATTTGTACATACCAACATATGTGATCATTGGAAATACTCTGTCGTCCATACACGTACGTTCTGGGACTAAACGAAACCGAAGGCACAATTTCCATTAATCCATCTTAAGCAATTTCTACCTAGGATTAATATAAAAAGCCCTTGCACTTTACTCCGTCTTCGATTATATTCATATAATCTGATTAGCAACGCTACTGCCAATACGGAGTGATTCTCGGATAATAATCCAACCGTCCTCTTCATATTGATAAAGATATTGGCAAACACTTCAATAGTCGGTTATTTAACTATCGAAGAAAAACAAACATCCATTCATAACATCAAACAATCATTGGGCCCTTAATTAATATTTCATTAATTAAATCAATACTCCATTTCCTTATCAATATTTGTTACCAAATATTTTCAATAATCATCTTGGCCTTTTTCGCTATTTGGAAAACATTTCCATATATTGCCTTCTTTTATTTTCTATACGTAGAAAATATCTTCTATTTATAATTGGAAAACATTCCAAATACTTACCTCTCTCACGCCCGTTCATTTCTACACTCAAGAAATATTTATTTATTATATTTCCAAAATCCCACTTCCTTAGATTAAAATGAATGTTGTATAAAACACCGTCACAACAACCCAAAATATTTCATTCAGCTTAATTTCTTTAAACATTTTATCCCTAAGACTGAATCCTCCTATTTATCGGTTAATAATTAAATCAATCAAGTTGGGGTATAATTACCTCTCAGTCCTTGACTGAAATCATCATTAACTTCAAAACAGATAAGACCAATTTCCTCGAATACTCAACAACATAAAAACCAATTATTCATTTTTAAAACCCTTATACATTCCTCTATCTAATTTTATCAGATTTAGTTATAGGTCTCCTTTTTGTTTATAATATTATATTTTTAAGTTTTTTTCCTTATCGAATTTTATATATCGATACATTGATTTCTAACTATCAATTTTTCTTAAAAATATTCTAAATCCTTAAATTTTCGGAAAATTTCGCCATAACCTCCTTTGTACGGGTCACTCGGTACAACTACAAAACGCCTCTCTGGGCCCTTTCCATTCACAAAGAAAATAAAAAAGCCAAGCGGCTTGCCGATTCGGCGCATAAAATCTCATATGGAATTTAAATATGTACCTTTTTGGTCAGGCATTTCAATTTATATCTCCTCATATACTTCATTCCAAACGTGCTTAAAACATATCCAAATATTCCCATTTGGTTTCAACTCAATCCATTCATCTTAACCCAATTCGCTAATTTATTTTCTAATTAGCTATTTTGCCTATTTCACTTCTTTGTTTGAACAAAACATGTTCAAATAAAATATTAACTTGCTTATAAATAAATTGAATTCCATTTTCAATTCAAGTTTCCTTTTCGATTTCGAATATAATTTCTCAAATCGCCTTTACTTATTCAAAGCCCAATTTCATATCAAATTTCGATTAACTAATTATTATTCAAATTAATTAGTTCTATTCAATAACTAAAAATCTGATTTTTATTTCAAAAATCATTTCACTTACTACACTGGATTTCATATTTATTTTATATCTCCAGTCTGGATTTTTCTAATGGAAATTCAGATTTTATTTACTAAAAATCCTTTTATTTATTTAAATAAACCGTTATGGTTTTATAATGTTTATGGCGCTGTTTTTCTGAAAATTTGATTTTGACATAACTCAAAATCTATAAGACGAAATTCAAATTTTTCCCTTCCATTAGAAAACTATTATTCAATCAGTCCTGACGATTCTTGTTTCAAAGAATTCCGACTTAAATTGAGTTCTATATACTCAACTGAAGTTCGAAATGCCACAATACGAACTTCTGTGCTGCGGTGAGTTCGTTTTAATTATATATAAACGTTAACCTTCGTTTAATTCAAATTTCAATTTCGTTCTAATATTTTTTTGTATATATATTAAATCCAGTTTTCAAATCCAACTTAACATTTTCGATTTCATTACTCCATTATAAATTTATTTATAACTCAATTTTCTATACTGGACTCCAATTCCCTTGAAACAAATTGTTTTATAAAATTCGATATAATCGAATTTCAATTATAAACCCGTTGGATTTTTCTTAATTCAGTTTACATCCCAAACTCCAGAATATAATCAATCATTTCATCTTCAACACGTTTTCCAATTTCACTTTTTAAAATTCTTGATTGAATTTAAACTTCTAAATTATCCAATGATAATTTATTCACTAGATTTACAAGCATTGTTTATAAACTCAACTCCCTTGTTTTATATATTAAAACAAGTTTTATTTCAAAATTCTATTTGTACTCACTTCATTTTATATTCCGAATTCCGGAATAAAAACCGTCGTTTCCTTTTCGAAATGATTCCAAATTCTATTTTTAAATTCATAATTAAATTTAAAATTTATCTTTTGATAATTAACTCACTATATTTATAAACATTGTTTATAATTTACTTGTTTTATATATTCCACAAGTTCCATTTGGAAATCCATTTAAAACCAAAATCTTATTTTGGAATATTCTATTTATTATAACTTATCTATATAAATATAGAATCTATTTTCATATTTAAATTTAAACTTCTATTTAATACAATCCTAATATCTTTTCTGAAAATATTATATTTAAACAAATTCGATCTAATCGAATTCAAATCATAAATCCATACAGATTTATTTTTAGTTCAATTTACGTTCTGAGCATCAGAATAAATTTCATTGTTCACTTCTTTAAACACGATTCCCCATTTATATTTTTAAATTCACAGTTGAATTTAAATATTCAAATTATCAAATGATAATTTTTCCACTTTATTTATAAACATTGTTTATAAATTCATTTTCAATCCCTGATTATTCAATGAAAATCATTCCATTTTATTTATAAACACCATTTATAAATTTACTTTGATTTCCTGTATAATTTAATTTATAAACATCGGTTATAAATTCAATACATCAATTTCCGGTATTATTTAATTTATAAACACCATTTATAAATTCAATACTTGTTTCATTTTTTTTCAAACAAGTAAATATCTTTATAGCCCATTCGACGAATTATATTTAAGAAAATAGAAATTCCATTTTTAAATCTCGAAATATCCTTTTCACGGTATTTTTATAAGTCAACATTTTGGGCCCAGTGATATTTAAACAATCAAACCACCCAATTATCAATCAACACATCATATATGATAATATATATATATATATATATATATGAAAACAACAATAATAAATTTTGAGGAATCCAGTTGGGTTCCTCCAACCTGTTTTCGCTGCATCCACATACGTTAGCCAACATAAATAATACCCATCTTGCTTCAAGGCAGGATGTCGTGGTATTGAAGGTCATCCACTATCATAGCGTGGGACGTAGAGGGTCATTCGCTAATGATACTGCGGGCATCCGCTAATGATACTGCAGGAATATCCAACCACCAATATATATATGATGGCCACAAACACCAAGCCTAAATAACTAATATATATATATTTATAATAGCCACAAAAAAATTTAGCGCATCCAAACAACCAACAGACAGATATTTTTAACAAATAAAAATAATTTTAAATAAAAATGGAGTGAGATTTACTCACTGAAATTTGCAGTTATTGAATATCCTGTTTATTTCCGTATGTTGCGTCTGTGCATCAACTCGGGTTGAATCTACTTTCTACCTACGATTATTTATTTTCACAAATCGATCAAACGTTTATTTAAATTTACTGCTAGCATAAATGAACAAATTCTTCTAAATTTAGTTTTTGAAATAATGTATACCTTACTATTATTTCATACCCAGTCCCAATCCATATGACATCCTTCTAACGACATTGTCCTTGCAATCACCACTTCGATGTCTCACCTGCATCAACCTTAACTTTATGCAGACGAGCCTCTTCCGTCATCCCAGGCCACACTACATCAACATGTCCTGAACTTTACTGTCGAACTCCTCCAAAACTCAACTGTCAACCGACTAATGCATCCCAATCAACCAACTGCCAAACTCACCCCTTTCAACCCAGTTCGCCTTTAGAAAACAAACTCCAATAGCCAACAAATAGCAAATATCGGTCTTCCCTGAAGAGCAATGCCTTACTCACTTAAATCCGAAAACACAAACTCTATGGAAACCAATCTACCCCGACCCCTCACACAAGAAATACATCAACCTGCCACCACACACAAGTCATCAGCAGTACCTCAACTCCATCTATTATTCCTCCTCATAAACCAAATTCAGATTCACAGGAAAGATCGTGTTCCAAAAAGTGAAATCGAGCCCTATATCTTTAATAAAATTCTGGAATCCTCAATTCATAAAGTTCGAACTCGTCTTCACCAAATCACACTCCATCTACAGATCGCAATCGATTTTTGAGCAACGCGACTTTGACTGTGGTTCACGCACCACTAAACAATTGTCACCGCTCCATTCTCAGGCGGCCATACTTCCACTGTACTCATCGTGCAACTCCCCTTTCCAAACTATTGTACCTTTAAATCACCACTCCAGTTCATTATCAGTACTCGAACCCCACCAAGTTCCGCGACTTCCTACTGTTGCTGATACAAATTGCGGCTTTGCTTTATTTTTTGATCGAAGCCCCATCCCAAATCAATGCGCTGCCCTCGAAATCAACCCCCAGCGACATCGTGAGCCCTAAATCACCCTCGCCTGATTCGATTTTGCCTAAACCTGCCTCTGTCATTCAAGTCGGACTGAAACTCGCGTCGCACCATTTTCGATAGAAAGGTGTTTTCGATTTTGGATATTGATTTTAAATGCAGTGAAATGATAAAGGAGTGGACGGATTTTATTTTGGGTATCCAGAAAAATGAGAAAATGAAGCTATCGGTTGAATTTATATGTGCTCGAGAGACACAGTACAATGGCCATTAAAATGATATTTTACTTTGTAGTTAAGTAATGTGAACATACGTACATGATATGAAAGGGGAAGTAGACGACTATAGGTAGGTTTACAGTGTCCTTTGTTTACTTAAGGAGGAAGGAATTTATTTTTTTATAACTATTTTTATTCTATTTTATTTTAATTTTAAATAAACTGGTACCCTTTAATTTTAAATTATCACGTTGATTCAACTTCAATTTGAGTCCAACAACAGATATTCCTAGGGTTTAACCACCATTCTGAACCCACTGGGACAGGTTTCAAAGCTTTATTCGATCATCCGGAGAAGATATTAATTTAAATCGATGTAATATAAATTAAAAACAATTAATTCTTCGAAAATAAATTAATATTATTATTCTAATTCAAACAGAAGTTTATATTGATCTTCTGAACTGTTTTCAATTCAGTTTTATATTTTGAATTCAATTAATTTTATTTTCATATTACGATTATATATATTCGAAATAAATTGTATTTCGAATACTAAATCGATAACTCAATATAAAAACCGATTTATATTATCAACTCGATATTTAAATCCATATTAAATATTTAAATTTTATCGACCAAAAATCCAGTTCGTTACATTCTCCCCCCTTAAAAGAATTTCGTCCCCGAAATTACTAAGGTAGGAAAAATGCTATAAACCCATTTACTTTTCAAATTTCATTTATATTGAAACTTAACTTTTCATATTTCTATAAATTTAGTTCTACCAAAACTTTTGGTTTTCATTCATTTGATTCGAATGATTCACACCCAATATATTTACATCCCATTCATATTCCATTCCCACATGTTTAAATTCATTCAAATTGATTTTAATCAAATTATTCACTTCGATCCATTTAACTTTCTTAAGTTAAATTTAAATTTTAGATTTCAAATTCTCGGGTTTTTATTTCAAATTCTTTTGAAATCAGATAAATATATACATATATTATAACCATTTCAAATTCAAAACATTTGAATTTCCAAACCATCGTGTTTCTTCCAAATAAATTTCCATCAAAAACTTTTCTAAGGTAGCAATCTATCACTTAGAAACTTGAAAATGAACACCGATGATGGTCGACTCATCATCAGAATTATTTTCCAGCCACTAAAGTGAGTTCAGTGCTTTATCGCTTTCAAAATTCATTAAAAATGATTTTTATTCAAAAATCATCTCAAACCAAAGCTATATTATTTTAATATACTACAGAAAATATTTTTCCAAACACCCAGGATTTAATTCCAAATTCTAGTTTGAATTCAATTCCAGTTCATCTCATTTGTATATTTTACTCTTATACAAATTTTATTTAGTTATGTATATCCATTTATAATCTCATTTGAAAAAAATAACAATCAACAAATCCATATAATATAATAATTTCAGAAAATTATTCCTTTTCTATCAAAATAGAATTTTGGGTCAAATTATTTCATTTACCCAATTTAAAACAATACTGTGTCGAATTTCTCTGTTCAAGTATTTAGAAATTCCTATCGAGTTCGTGGCGTCCCACGATTCGATCAAAATTCATAAACCACTCAACAGACTAGTTAACACAATAAAAAAACAATTTTTTATATCAATTAACAAATACGCGTTCTCGTATATATACACTCAACTCATTCTAGGGTACTACTGACCCTATCTCTAATGAGTAAACCCCCACCAAAGCCTAGGTATTCGCTCAACCTAAGCTTTGATACCACTGTAATGAACCATAAATCCATACTATCTGAGATGACTACATATATCACACGTCCAACCCAAATATCACAGAAATACGAATCATTTTTTTAGAAGAAGAAATGAAATAACAACACAGAATCTCACAACGCAGTGGAACAAAATATAATATATCTTAACTTTTGAAATTCAAAACTTTAACTATATAACATACAATTATCAGAGTACAACACTTACAGCACAGCGGAAATAAAAATACTATATATCTGACACTGAAGCCTCCTGCTCCAAGCTCATTAGATAGATCTGTAAAATCCCGAACTACTTGACTGCCCATACAAATTTGGGCACCCAAGAGTTAGGGTAAAACAAAACAAAATAAACTCTGGGTCAGTCATGGGACTGGTATGAGTAAACAATTTAAAACAGTTTGAGAAAATAAACGATATCTCATAAGACCACGTCGTATAACACGGAACAGGCTTTTCCCATATGAGAATCCAAAATACCTGATTTAACTTTCAAATCCTTTTAAAGAAAACGATATCTTTATATCAAAACTCTTTTGATATTATAATAGTGTCTAAATCAAATAAATAACAATCTAGTGGAACGTTTGCATCTCACGTTCCACATATATATACAATCAAAACCACGAGCACTTATTGGATAATGAATTTCCAACTATGACAAGATATGGAACCACCTTTCGATAGTGTACCTCTAGAGGAGAATACACTGGGTTCAACAAGAACATCTTGTAACCCGACCACACATGACCGACCACTCATTTCGCTTGTGTGTATCGAATGTATATCCTAACGGTTGGGATCAGCAACCGTTTTCTCGAATGGGACAACATCGAATAGAATAAAGAATGAAATGAATTTCTTAGATAGGTGATAATACACCCTAATTGGGAGCTACCCACTTAGCCATGCTGCCTGCCCTTTTTTTATCATTTTCCGGTTGTTGAGGCCTGAGGCTACGATTACTTGCCATTTATTGTGTAACGACCCGCATTCTACATATCGAAGGATCGTAGAATATTTTTTTCTTTTTCATATGAGGTCGTATAGTCGTGTAACTTTGGGGAACAACTATTGGGGTCATTTCCCATGTTCTCGATTTTTGGCGATTTTTAAATGACCATTTTGCCCCTAGTTGTTCTTGTTTCGGCTATAACTTTTGATTAGTAAGGAGTTTTGACCTAAAACAATTTACATTGGATTCAGATGATGGTTTACATTTCCGTAGAGTGGTCATATTAGCCAAACGGATTCAACGTTTGGGAGATATGGCTGAAACAAGGTTTAGAAGGTAAAAAACTGTTTAAGTGGGTTGATTAGGGTAATTAGCAAATGGGCCCATAACCCATTTCGGGATTAGGGTTATGGGGAGGCTGAAATGAGTAAGGTTTTCATTTTATTTCAGTTTTCTAGCCGCCATTTACCTCTTAGAAACCCTGACAATGACCTCCACCTTCTAATTTCATTCCAAATCGATCTCTAATCAAGGATTAAGCTAATCTACGTCAAATCAAGGAGAAATAGCACCAAATCAGAGTTGGAGCTGCTGCTACGCATTAGAATTCCACCCAAACAGTGGAGTTATCAGATTTGGTATTTTATTTGTGGCTAAGCTGAGTGATTTGCATTGTTTTTCACTAATTACAGCTAATTAGGGGTGATCAGTGATAATTAACGAAATTATGGCTCAGAAAAATCTGGAAAAAATTTGTAAAATTCTCAAATATTATTTTAGGGCTCTAATAGAAATTTGGGCTAATTTGGATATGTTTTGCTAATCATATGGTTAATTCATGATTAAGGGGATTAAGGGGAAAACATCGGTTTTGGGTATGTTTGATCCATATAAACATGTTAAATTGTTGTTTTGGTGTTTATGGTCGATTCCATATGTTGCTATGATTGTTTGGAGTGTTTTGTGATTTCATAGAAAAGTTAGAATGGTCGAAAACGCCGTCGTTTGGCGAAATTAGCTCACAAGAAAAACTACAGAAATTCGGTTCCTGAAGGGGTGTAGGGATCATGACCCAACCCCTATGGAGGATCACGACCCGACCCCTATGGAGGATCACGACCTGACCCGACCCATATGGAGGATCACGACCCGACCCCTATGGAGGTTCACGACCCGACCCCTATGGAGGAACACGACCCGACCCTTATGGAGGATCACGACCCGACCCCTATAGAGGATCACGACCCGACCCCTATGGAGGATCACGACCCGAACCCTATAGAAGGTCACGAGTGGAAAGCAAGGTCACGACCCGAAGAGCTTGACCACAAATTTTGCACCAAGAATCGATTGCACATCACGAATGGAGACTAACGAACTGAATGTGACGAACCGGACTGAAGGAGACCAAAACCCAAGATGCAAAGGAAGTCCAAATGGGAAGTTATCACTCAGGATCTAGATGGGAACCAACGAGTTAACTTCATAAGTTGGACTTTGCTGCGGGACGTGTTCAAAGGGGTTATCGATGTCTATAGCTTTGACTCACCACTGAGAGACGAATATCGGCTATGGATCAGCGCAATGGGACCGCTAAGACTCCCAAGGGCAAGTGATCGTAGCAAGGGCTATGAGCCAGTGCAGTGGGGTTATCATGATTCCATGGGGCAGAGTGGACATAACAAAGGATTAGTGGCTATGGATCGGTGCAGTGGAGCCGTTATGACTCCATGGGGCAGAGTGATCATAGCAAAGGATTTGGGTGGTCAAAGCGGTGGATATTGTATGCTTTACGCACTGAGTGAGAGATGTGAGGATGGTTTATATGTTTGATTGTTTACATCACTATGTTATGCACACCCCTCCCCCGTATCTTTACACCATATGTTAGTGTCACCTTAGAGTATTGTACATCTTGTTGTGCCATCTCTTTGGTTGCAGGTCCAGGTTCAGGTATGGTTAGTTATACCTGCTATTGTTCTGTTTTGCTGCTTATCGCTCATACCAGACTTTTGTCTGACCCAAAGTTTTATGTATCTTCTTATTACTCTTGGTGCTTTTAAACGGGCAGGTGTAATGGCGCGTTTTGTAAGGTATAATAATTAAGTTATTTAATTATTTAAATAACGAATATATTAAATAAACGATAGCTGAACATATAAATTATAATAATAATTATAATCAAGCCCGTAACGACGCAGCAGTTCGTTATTTGGCGAGTTGAACTTCAACTGAATATACAGGATTCGTTTTAAGCCGGATTTCTGTGAAACAAGAAACGTGTGGAGCTGGTGGAGTATATCTTTCTAGTGGAGAAGAAAAATCAGGATTTCGTCGTGTAGATTTTGAGTTACGTCCAAATCAAATTTCAGAAAAGTCGCTATGGAATTCGTATATAATTCGTAACGCTTTATATACGTTATAAAAGGGAATTTCAATATAAATTGAAATTCGATTCGATCTGAACTTGGAATATCAAACATATAATTTTTCTGGAGTTGTATGGTATTTCACTGTGAATATATACGGTAATATAAATTTATTTATATTTAATTTAATTTATTTAAATATATTTATATATTTAAATGGTTCATCCAAAGCTTTAAAAATAGCCGGTTTTGCAAACGAAGTCGAAATTCGACGAAACTAATTTTGTTGGATCCGCAATGTCAAATAGTTGCTAGATGTCAAGTTTCGTGATTTTTAGAGTCACTGTGTGGTAGTACAGATTTTTAGAGTGGAAAACAGTCAGTATTTCGATAGTTAAAAATACGCTGTGTGAGCATACGAAGTCGGAATTCGACGAAACCAGTTTCGTTGGGACCGTAATGTCAAACTCTAGCTACATGTCCAGTTTGGTGATTTTTGGGTATCGTAGTTGGTCGCAGGGATTTTTAGAAGACGAATACGAGGAGAAAATCATTTAAATAAAATATAAAATCAAATTCAAAAATATCCCTCTTCATTTTTTTGATCACAAACAGGCCACACACACTCCAATTTCAGCCACAATTCTTACCAACCCATTCAAGCCTATATAAGGCGTATAAATCCGAACACAGCAAGAAATTCCCAAAAAGAAAATTCACACAAACTCAAACAAAAATAAATAAATTATATACTATGTATATTTGTGATCCTAGAGGAAGGAGCTTCATTCTCGTGTGCTTTTGGAAGGGTTCGATCGCTTGTTCGCTCGCTGGAAATTTGCAGTGCCACCTAGGGTTCGCAATTACTTCGGATTCGTAGGGTTTGAGCTCGAGTGGAGTTCGCATCTAGGTTCACGGTGGAAATCCGCAAGGGTTGGTGGTGGCGAAACTAGGTCCGACGGTCAAACAGTGAAGGGCGACGGTTCCAGTCGCACCTGAAAAAGGGAGGTCGAACTCGAAAACAAGGAGATGGGTTGGTGGAGGTTCGAACGGGAATGAGAATGGTGGGGTTCTCGTGGGGTTCGATGGATGGTGGAGCAAGAACGAGGTGGTGGAAGTTGATAAAATGGTGGAGGTTGCTTCAGGAGGTCACGGCCAAACTGATTTGGGAAGAAAGGAATGTCGGGTCTGGGTATTTGTTGAAGTGGTGTGGGCCTGATAAAGGTTAAGGCCCGATAACCTTTAGTTAAAGTTTTATTTAAAATCAAATTGTGTATTTAACTTTGTTTTATCGTATCTCGGCCATACGATATCAGATTGACGAACCATAAGTTGCGTTGGGATCGTATGGACGGGCACTACACAATGAGACTGACCGGGAGTGGATCGGAGACAGTTACGATTTACGACAAAATAAACTGTTTGATTCAAATCAAACCACAGTTTATCGTTCTTTAACGATGAACTGCACATGTGAGTAAATCTCACAAACTCTAAACAGTTTTATTTTCACATTGTATTCTTAGAACTGTTAAAATATTATCTGTTTGACTGTATGTTGATTGTTGATTGAACTGCTAGTCAGTTAGTTAAAATTCTATATTGATTCTGTTTAACAGAATATATCATATGGAACTGAAAGTGATGTTATCTATATTGTCTAACATCTGTGATGCAGGGAAACAGGTTGGAGGAATCCGACTGGATTCCTCAACAGTTATTTTATTGTTTTTCATATATTGTGATATATGATGTGTTATGAAATCTGTATTGATTTCATATGTGTGAATGATACCGATCATTGTTATACGACACGTTAAACACCGTAGGTGATACTAGAATGTAAAAAGGGAATTTTCAATGTTTATATTGAAAATAAATCTTATTTATAAAATCGATAGGATTTTATAAAATGAAAACATTTATTTATTTAGGAAATAAATAAAGGAACATTTATTTAGATTATAAATAAATGGAATAAAGGAATATTTATTTAGGGAATAAATAAAGGAACACTTGTTCGGAAAATAAATAGAATTATACAAGGATAGATTTAAACACGTGCTTCGCACACAAGTATAACACGATATGGATTTTAAGGAGATATTGTAGAAGTAAGAATTATAACCAGAGTGATTCGAATTTCTTATTCGAATAGAGTTAAACAAAGTAATTTGTTAGGTTAACCAAAGCAAGTTAGTCGAGTTAATCAAAGTAATTGGTTAAGTTAACCAAAGTAAATTAGTTAAGATAAACTAAGTGGTTAATCGAAGTGAATTAGCTGAGTTAACTAAGTAAATCGGTTAGGGTTAATCAAAGTGAATTAACTAAGTTAAACTAAGTGGATTAGTTCAGTTAATCGAGACAAGTAAATCAAGTTAGGGTAGACCATTTGAGTTAACCAGTTAGAGTTAACCATTTGAGTTAACCAATTTGAGTTGATCAGTTAGAGTTGACCAGTTAGAGTTGACCAGTTAAAGTTGACCAGTCAGAGTGGATCAGTTAGAGTTATCCAAGTAGAGTTAATCAAGTAGAGTTGTCGAATATCACATATCCGAAGCAGAGTTATCGAATATAGGGTATTCGAGAGAAGAGTAATCGAATATAGTTTATTCGAGTAGAGAAATCAAATGTTATTCATTTGAGAAGAGTTATCGAATATAGTTTATTCGAGTGGAGAAATCAAATGTGATTCATTTGAGAAGAGTTATCGAATATAGTTTATTCGAGTAGAGAAATCAAATGTGATTCATTTGAGAAGAGTTATCGAATATTATTTATTCGAAGAGTAGTTATCGAATATTGGTTATTCGGAGTTAGTTAATCCAAAGGAGTTATTCGAAGTTAGTTAATCCAAAGGAGTTATTCGAAGTTAGTTAATCCAAAAGAGTTAATCGAATTTAGTTATTTGAAATGAGTTATGCGAATTTGATATTTGAATAGAGTTAAACACATTAGAGTGATTTGAATCACTTATTCAAATAGAGTTAAACACGTAAGAGTTAATTGAATATTAGTTATTCAATTAGAGTTTAATCGAATTTAGTTATTCGAAAGGAGTAAATCAATTTGAGTTAAGTTAATCGATTTGAATTAAGTTGAATCGAAATGGAGTAAATCGATTAGAATTGAGTTAATCGAGTTAGAGTAAATCGAATATTGGGTATTCGAAGGTAAGTTATTCGAATTAGTTATTCGAAGGAGTTAATCAAATGAGTTGATCCAAAGGAGTTAGTCGAATATTAGTTATTCGAATAGAGTTAAAGGAGTTATCGATTTTAGTTTGATCGAAAGGAGTTATCGATTAGTAAATCGAAAGGAGATTTTCGAATATAGCATATTCGAAAGAAAGAGATCGAATAGTTTATTCGAAAGAGAGAGATTTCGAATATGAGTTATTCGAAGAGAGATAACCGAATATAGGTTATTCGAAGAAGAGTTAATCAAATAGAGATTACTCGAAAGAGAGTTATACGTCGAATTCGATTATATCAAATTCGGGAAAGTACTATTTACCTTCCGGGTTTTAAATCAAGGTATAGTTATAATCAAACGTTTTCATATGAGAAGTGGATTCGTAACTTGAATCCGAGAATTTGCGTAAACAGATGATTGGAAAAAGTGAGTGACGAGCTTCATCTATTTCACAGTAAAGGACGTTGTTCAATTAAGGTCTGAGAGGTAATTATACCCCAACTTGATTGACTTCAGAATTGACAAAGGAATAGTTGTGGTTCGATCTAAAAGGTTGATTAGGAATAAAGCTAAGGAATAAGCGATAAATGGATTAAGCGAAACGATGTTTTATACAACGTTCATTGGAAATCCGTAAATGAGTTTTGGGAACGTTTTCCAAATATAGTCAGATATGTTTTCTAAACATAGAAAATGAAATGTTTTCATGATAAGAATTTAAGAAATAGAGTTAAGCAAATTCAGAAACTGACTGGAGAGGGTAAGTTGAACGGTTTTCTAAGTGACGATATGATGTTGGTTTCGACCTTCCGGATTGATACTTAGAGAATTGTTCTCATACTAGTTACAGTTAGGGACTGATAGTTGCGAAATAATAGTAATGTGAAAATAAGCTATGGAAATGTTTTCCAATGATTAATAACATATATTTTCTAAATATATGAAATAAGGAAATATGAACATATGATGATTGATCGATCGAATTCCCATTTGGAAATAAGATCGTTGTTTGTACACCGACATGTTTTCATTTGATAGTTAGATCACAGACTATCAAAGTTTTGACCCTTTTAACGTTGTTAATATGGAGAGACCGGTTGGATTACTATCCAAAGAACCACTCAGTATCGGCATAAGCGTTGCGAGCAATATATGCCAAAAATAAATTGAAGACGGAGTAAAGTGCAAGGGCTGTTGTATAAGTCTTAGATAACAGTGACTAAGATGGATATACTGAATAGTGCCTTCGGTTTGTCCAGTCCCAGGACAACGTATATGGAAGAAGGTCTGACAGAGTATATTCAATGGATCGCGTAAGTTGATCTGTTCAAACGTATTCACGTTTGGTGGCGGAGGAATTCGTTTCTCTTAGCTATATACCCGTGTTATTTTTGGATAAGTCAATTTGTGATTTGGCGGGTATGACGATGTGGCATTCAAAGTGAATGGTGATCAGATGTTCTGAAGATAGACGTAGCTTCTAGCCTCACACCAGGAAGTAACAAAAGTTGGGCTAGGCAGCATGGCTAGTTGGGTCATTCCCAAGCAGGGTGTATTGTCATCGATCTAGGGAATATCCATATTTATACTTCTTTTTGATTCTGTATCTTCGGATGACGGTTTGTTGGCCTATAACCGTGGTGGCAATATATTCGCGACACTCAAGCTAAATGAGTGAGCGGTCATGTGTGGCCGGGTTGCAAGACGTTCTTGTTAAACCCTGAGTGTATCACCTCTAGAGTACACTATTCAGAAGGTGCTCCCATACCTTGTCTGTTGGAATCCATTCTCCGATAAGCGCCCTGCGGTTTATGATTTTATACTATGTATGTAGAACGTGAGATGCAAGCGTTTCTGCTAGTTGATATCTATTTGTACATAGACATTATTATAATATCAAAAGGTTTTTGATATAAAGATATTTTGGATTCTCATAAGGGAAAAACCCGTTCCGTTATGCGGCGTGGTCTTATGAGATATCGTTTACTTGTTCATATACATGTTTAAATTGTTTTACTCATACCAGTCCCATGACTGGCCCGGAGTTTACTTTGTTGTTTTCCCTAAACTCTTGGGTGCCTAAATTTGTACGGGCAGTCAAGTAGTTGGGATTTACAGATATACTTGGAGAGCTTGGAGCAGGAGGCTGCAAGATTTTATAGCTATAGTTATTTCCGCTGTGTTGTAAGTGTTGTACTCTGATAAGTGCTATTGTATATATATAACTGTTTACTTCAAAGCTATGTTATATATTATATGTTATTCGTTCCGCTGTGAGATTCGTGTTACTCTGATGATTCTGATGTTCTTCTTCTTCTTCTTCTATTCTATTAGTTCTATCTTTTCTTTCTCACCTTCTAAATTCTTTCACTAACGTTCTCGGGATTTTCGACTCTCGAGGAGTCGGAAATTTCCAGCCGTTACAGTTGGTATCAGAGCTTAAGTTTAGGATTACTTGGCTCTGTGGCGTGACTCGGTAGAGATAGGGTTAGTAATACCCTAGATTGAGTTTGAGTGTATATATACGAGTGCGTATTTGTTATTTAATATAAAGTGATTTTATATTGTGGAGACTCATTGGTTGAGTAGTTTGTGAATTCTGGTCGATCAGTTTGATCCACTGTATCGATAGGGGTTACCAAACACTCGAATACGATGGACCGACACGGTATGTTTTGAAAGGAGGGTAAAAGAAATAATTTTACCCGAATATATTTTGATATAATATATTGGTAGTGTTGGTTGTTATTATAATCGAGTAAGATTATAACATGTGAAATGGTTATATATAACTAATCAGAATTCATATAAGTAAAGTATATGAAATAAGATGAATTAAATATGAATTTAAATCAGAATTGGAATTAAAATAAGGAAATTTTAAGTTCCTGGGAGATTTTGAAATGTTTTCAAAATGGAAGTATTTAGTAATGGTTTTGAAAATAATATAGTATTGAAATCACTTGGGTCGCTGGAAAATAATTCCGATGATGACTGCGCAGTATCATCGGTGTGATTTTCGAGTTCTAAGTGGTGGATTACTACCAAAGATTTTATTTTGAATTGTTTGAGGAAACAAGTTGTTTAGAAAATTAAAAGGCTTTGAATTGGCAGTATGATTTCGAACTGATTTGAAATTTACCTAGGAATTTAAGTTCTAGAAATTAAAATTTAACTTGTGAAGTTAATTCGAATGGGATGGTAAAAGTAAATAATAAACCAGAATTTAACTTGAGATGATAGGTTAAGTAAAACTGAAATGGATTTGATTATAATCTGGATTGGAATTGAGTTGAAGGGTTAAGAGTTTGAAATTTGATATTGGAGTTTGAATGGAATTCGGCTTGGGTATAAGCGAATGATTTGGTTTGAGGATATAAACTGAGTGGAATAACCATGATATATGCAGAAGTGATAACAGATCAAAAGGATATAATGATACGACCGACAAAAAGGTACAAGTTTATATTATATATGAGTTTGGATTTTATGAGCCGAATTGGCAAGCCGCTTGGCTGTTTGATTTTCTTTTGGGTTGAAGAAGGCCTAGAGAGGAGAGGGGTGGTTTGTCATATTGACCAATACAAAGGAGGTTATGGCGAAATTTTTCGAAAATTCCAGGCGTTAGAACATTCTCACGATTTATGGAAATTCAGTTAGCCAGAATGAATTAATAATTTAATTGAAAATTAAATGGTTGAGTTGAAACTGGAGTTGAGAAGTAAACTAAAAGATATTTGAATCTAGTTAGTAAAGTTGGTAGTATTTTCCTAGCTTAGCAATTTCGAGGACGAAATTATTTTAAGGGGGGAAGTCTGTAATGGCGCGTTTTGTAAGGTATAATAATTAAGTTATTTAATTATTTAAATAACGAATATATTAAATAAACGATAGCTGAACATATAAATTATAATAATAATTATAATCAAGCCCGTAACGACGCGGCAGTTCGTTATTTGGCGAGTTGAACTTCAACTGAATATACAGGATTCGTTTTAAGCCGGATTTCTGTGAAACAAGAAACGTGTGGAGCTGGTGGAGTATATCTTTCTAGTGGAGAAGAAAAATCAGGATTTCGTCGTGTAGATTTTGAGTTACGTCCAAATCAAATTTCAGAAAAGTCGCTATGGAATTCGTATATAATTCGTAACGCTTTATATACGTTATAAAAGGGAATTTCAATATAAATTGAAATTCGATTCGATCTGAACTTGGAATATCAAACATATAATTTTTCTGGAGTTGTATGGTATTTCACTGTGAATATATACGGTAATATAAATTTATTTATATTTAATTTAATTTATTTAAATATATTTATATATTTAAATGGTTCATCCAAAGCTTTAAAAATAGCCGGTTTTGCAAACGAAGTCGAAATTCGACGAAACTAATTTTGTTGGATCCGCAATGTCAAATAGTTGCTAGATGTCAAGTTTCGTGATTTTTAGAGTCACTGTGTGGTAGTACAGATTTTTAGAGTGGAAAACAGTCAGTATTTCGATAGTTAAAAATACGCTGTGTGAGCATACGAAGTCGGAATTCGACGAAACCAGTTTCGTTGGGACCGTAATGTCAAACTCTAGCTACATGTCCAGTTTGGTGATTTTTGGGTATCGTAGTTGGTCGCAGGGATTTTTAGAAGACGAATACGAGGAGAAAATCATTTAAATAAAATATAAAATCAAATTCAAAAATATCCCTCTCCATTGTTTTGATCACAAACAGGCCACACACACTCCAATTTCAGCCACAATTCTTACCAACCCATTCAAGCCTATATAAGGCGTATAAATCCGAACACAGCAAGAAATTCCCAAAAAGAAAATTCACACAAACTCAAACAAAAATAAATAAATTATATACTATGTATATTTGTGATCCTAGAGGAAGGAGCTTCATTCTCGTGTGCTTTTGGAAGGGTTCGATCGCTTGTTCGCTCGCTGGAAATTTGCAGTGCCACCTAGGGTTCGCAATTACTTCGGATTCGTAGGGTTTGAGCTCGAGTGGAGTTCGCATCTAGGTTCACGGTGGAAATCCGCAAGGGTTGGTGGTGGCGAAACTAGGTCCGACGGTCAAACAGTGAAGGGCGACGGTTCCAGTCGCACCTGAAAAAGGGAGGTCGAACTCGAAAACAAGGAGATGGGTTGGTGGAGGTTCGAACGGGAATGAGAATGGTGGGGTTCTCGTGGGGTTCGATGGATGGTGGAGCAAGAACGAGGTGGTGGAAGTTGATAAAATGGTGGAGGTTGCTTCAGGAGGTCACGGCCAAACTGATTTGGGAAGAAAGGAATGTCGGGTCTGGGTATTTGTTGAAGTGGTGTGGGCCTGATAAAGGTTAAGGCCCGATAACCTTTAGTTAAAGTTTTATTTAAAATCAAATTGTGTATTTAACTTTGTTTTATCGTATCTCGGCCATACGATATCAGATTGACGAACCATAAGTTGCGTTGGGATCGTATGGACGGGCACTACACAATGAGACTGACCGGGAGTGGATCGGAGACAGTTACGATTTACGACAAAATAAACTGTTTGATTCAAATCAAACCACAGTTTATCGTTCTTTAACGATGAACTGCACATGTGAGTAAATCTCACAAACTCTAAACAGTTTTATTTTCACATTGTATTCTTAGAACTGTTAAAATATTATCTGTTTGACTGTATGTTGATTGTTGATTGAACTGCTAGTCAGTTAGTTAAAATTCTATATTGATTCTGTTTAACAGAATATATCATATGGAACTGAAAGTGATGTTATCTATATTGTCTAACATCTGTGATGCAGGGAAACAGGTTGGAGGAATCCGACTGGATTCCTCAACAGTTATTTTATTGTTTTTCATATATTGTGATATATGATGTGTTATGAGATCTGTATTGATTTCATATGTGTGAATGATACCGATCATTGTTATACGACACGTTAAACACCGTAGGTGATACTAGAATGTAAAAAGGGAATTTTCAATGTTTATATTGAAAATAAATCTTATTTATAAAATCGATAGGATTTTATAAAATGAAAACATTTATTTATTTAGGAAATAAATAAAGGAACATTTATTTAGATTATAAATAAATGGAATAAAGGAATATTTATTTAGGGAATAAATAAAGGAACACTTGTTCGGAAAATAAATAGAATTATACAAGGATAGATTTAAACACGTGCTTCGCACACAAGTATAACACGATATGGATTTTAAGGATATATTGTAGAAGTAAGAATTATAACCAGAGTGATTCGAATTTCTTATTCGAATAGAGTTAAACAAAGTAATTTGTTAGGTTAACCAAAGCAAGTTAGTCGAGTTAATCAAAGTAATTGGTTAAGTTAACCAAAGTAAATTAGTTAAGATAAACTAAGTGGTTAATCGAAGTGAATTAGCTGAGTTAACTAAGTAAATCGGTTAGGGTTAATCAAAGTGAATTAACTAAGTTAAACTAAGTGGATTAGTTCAGTTAATCGAGACAAGTAAATCAAGTTAGGGTAGACCATTTGAGTTAACCAGTTAGAGTTAACCATTTGAGTTAACCAATTTGAGTTGATCAGTTAGAGTTGACCAGTTAGAGTTGACCAGTTAAAGTTGACCAGTCAGAGTGGATCAGTTAGAGTTATCCAAGTAGAGTTAATCAAGTAGAGTTGTCGAATATCACATATCCGAAGCAGAGTTATCGAATATAGGGTATTCGAGAGAAGAGTAATCGAATATAGTTTATTCGAGTAGAGAAATCAAATGTTATTCATTTGAGAAGAGTTATCGAATATAGTTTATTCGAGTGGAGAAATCAAATGTGATTCATTTGAGAAGAGTTATCGAATATAGTTTATTCGAGTAGAGAAATCAAATGTGATTCAAGAGTTATCGAATATTATTTATTCGAAGAGTAGTTATCGAATATTGGTTATTCGGAGTTAGTTAATCCAAAGGAGTTATTCGAAGTTAGTTAATCCAAAGGAGTTATTCGAAGTTAGTTAATCCAAAAGAGTTAATCGAATTTAGTTATTCGAAATGAGTTATGCGAATTTGATATTTGAATAGAGTTAAACACATTAGAGTGATTTGAATCACTTATTCAAATAGAGTTAAACACGTAAGAGTTAATTGAATATTAGTTATTCAATTAGAGTTTAATCGAATTTAGTTATTCGAAAGGAGTAAATCAATTTGAGTTAAGTTAATCGATTTGAATTAAGTTGAATCGAAATGGAGTAAATCGATTAGAATTGAGTTAATCGAGTTAGAGTAAATCGAATATTGGGTATTCGAAGGTAAGTTATTCGAATTAGTTATTCGAAGGAGTTAATCAAATGAGTTGATCCAAAGGAGTTAGTCGAATATTAGTTATTCGAATAGAGTTAAAGGAGTTATCGATTTTAGTTTGATCGAAAGGAGTTATCGATTAGTAAATCGAAAGGAGATTTTCGAATATAGCATATTCGAAAGAAAGAGATCGAATAGTTTATTCGAAAGAGAGAGATTTCGAATATGAGTTATTCGAAGAGAGATAACCAAATATAGGTTATTCGAAGAAAAGTTAATCAAATAGAGATTACTCGAAAGAGAGTTATACGTCGAATTCGATTATATCAAATTCGGGAAAGTACTATTTACCTTCCGGGTTTTAAATCAAGGTATAGTTATAATCAAACGTTTTCATATGAGAAGTGGATTCGTAACTTGAATCCGAGAATTTGCGTAAACAGATGATTGGAAAAAGTGAGTGACGAGCTTCATCTATTTCACAGTAAAGGACGTTGTTCAATTAAGGTCTGAGAGGTAATTATACCCCAACTTGATTGACTTCAGAATTGACAAAGGAATAGTTGTGGTTCGATCTAAAAGGTTGATTAGGAATAAAGCTAAGGAATAAGCGATAAATGGATTAAGCGAAACGATGTTTTATACAACGTTCATTGGAAATCCGTAAATGAGTTTTGGGAACGTTTTCCAAATATAGTCAGATATGTTTTCTAAACATAGAAAATGAAATGTTTTCATGATAAGAATTTAAGAAATAGAGTTAAGCAAATTCAGAAACTGACTGGAGAGGGTAAGTTGAACGGTTTTCTAAGTGACGATATGATGTTGGTTTCGACCTTCCGGATTGATACTTAGAGAATTGTTCTCATACTAGTTACAGTTAGGGACTGATAGTTGCGAAATAATAGTGATGTGAAAATAAGCTATGGAAATGTTTTCCAATGATTAATAACATATATTTTCTAAATATATGAAATAAGGAAATATGAACATATGATGATTGATCGATCGAATTCCCATTTGGAAATAAGATCGTTGTTTGTACACCGACATGTTTTCATTTGATAGTTAGATCACAGACTATCAAAGTTTTGACCCTTTTAACGTTGTTAATATGGAGAGACCGGTTGGATTACTATCCAAAGAACCACTCAGTATCGGCATAAGCGTTGCGAGCAATATATGCCAAAGATAAATTGAAGACGGAGTAAAGTGCAAGGGCTGTTGTATAAGTCTTAGATAACAGTGACTAAGATGGATATACTGAATAGTGCCTTCGGTTTGTCCAGTCCCAGGACAACGTATATGGAAGAAGGTCTGACAGAGTATATTCAATGGATCGCGTAAGTTGATCTGTTCAAACGTATTCACGTTTGGTGGCGGAGGAATTCGTTTCTCTTAGCTATATACCCGTGTTTTTTTTGGATAAGTCAATTTGTGATTTGGCGGGTATGACGATGTGGCATTCAAAGTGAATGGTGATCAGATGTTCTGAAGATAGACGTAGCTTCTAGCCTCACACCAGGAAGTAACAAAAGTTGGGCTAGGCAGCATGGCTAGTTGGGTCATTCCCAAGCAGGGTGTATTGTCACCGATCTAGGGAATATCCATATTTATACTTCTTTTTGATTCTGTATCTTCGGATGACGGTTTGATGGCCTATAACCGTGGTGGCAATATATTCGCGACACTCAAGCTAAATGAGTGAGCGGTCATGTGTGGCCGGGTTGCAAGACGTTCTTGTTAAACCCTGAGTGTATCACCTCTAGAGTACACTATTCAGAAGGTGCTCCCATACCTTGTCTGTTGGAATCCATTCTCCGATAAGCGCCCTGCGGTTTATGATTTTATACTATGTATGTAGAACGTGAGATGCAAGCGTTTCTGCTAGTTGATATCTATTTGTACATAGACATTATTATAATATCAAAAGGTTTTTGATATAAAGATATTTTGGATTCTCATAAGGGAAAAACCCGTTCCGTTATGCGGCGTGGTCTTATGAGATATCGTTTACTTGTTCATATACATGTTTAAATTGTTTTACTCATACCAGTCCCATGACTGACCCGGAGTTTACTTTGTTGTTTTCCCTAAACTCTTGGGTGCCTAAATTTGTACGGGCAGTCAAGTAGTTGGGATTTACAGATATACTTGGAGAGCTTGGAGCAGGAGGCTGCAAGATTTTATAGCTATAGTTATTTCCGCTGTGTTGTAAGTGTTGTACTCTGATAAGTGCTATTGTATATATATAACTGTTTACTTCAAAGCTATGTTATATATTATATGTTATTCGTTCCGCTGTGAGATTCGTGTTACTCTGATGATTCTGATGTTCTTCTTCTTCTTCTTCTTATATTCTATTAGTTCTATCTTTTCTTTCTCACCTTCTAAATTCTTTCACTAACGTTCTCGGGATTTTCGACTCTCGAGGAGTCGGAAATTTCCAGCCGTTACAGCAGGCTAGAGATAGGTCAGGTGATTATGTATGAGTAGCTGTACCGGAGACGAGCAGGAGGCTTCCACGTATGATATATATAGTCTTCATGTGTTGTTGTTGGTCACTACTTTGGGCATTAGTATTGTACCTCTTTCTTTTTTGCTTTAGAGATAGTATTTCAAAGTTGTAATAATGTTGGCTTCGATGATAAGCTGTATTTTGAATTTCCGCTGCTGTGATGGTTTAGTTTTCAGCTTATGCACTGTCTCGCCTATTTTATGTCAAAGTTATGTTATTATTATATTTTATCCCATGCGCTGTGAGACATCCTACAAGTTCCTTGTTTGTTCAAATTCCTTTCCTTTCCTTTCTTTGGCGACCATCCCGTGCTAGTCGGGCATTGGCATAGCGAACTTTCATTGGAAATGTCGGCTGGTGCGGGGCGGGCCATCACACTTGGTATCAGAGCTCTAAGTTGCGTAGTTAACCTAAGGGAAGACACCAGGGAGAGATATTATACGTATATGAGAGCGCGTATTTGTGATATTTTGGGTTTTCAAAAGCAATATATATACTATTAATATATCTAAGGATGGAGTCGCACTGCACTGGCACCACTGGAGGGATAGTTAATCATTTTCTCCTTATAGATTGAACGATGAGCCGACATACGAGGGGTACTGGTAGAGGAGCTAATAATATGAATGCTTCTGATATGAGGATGATGTTCACTGACTTCATAAGAGAGATGCTTAGGGATGTTCATAGGTCAACTCCTAATGCTGCAAATGGTAGTGGTACAGCGGTGCAGGCGCATAAGGCCGATTTCGCCAAGCTCTGTAAAGACTACACTAATCTTAGTGGGAAGCCGTTCCATGGAATGGAATTGGCTACAGAAGTTCAAGATTGGTTGGATAGCTGTGAGCGTATCTTTGAAGACTTGGGTATCGAGGATGCGATGTAGAGAAGGCTAGCATCCCGTCAGCTGCAAGGACGGGCAATGAATTGATGGAATGCTATTAAGGCAGCTACCCCTGAGGATCAAGTTACTTGGGATCAGTTTATGGCCCGATTCAGTGATAAGTTCATCCGAGCTGCTCAGAAATCAGAATTGTTTAGGAAGTTCTTGGAGCTTAAGAAGAATTGTAGAGCAGTCTCGGAGTTTATTGTTGAGTTCAATACTTTATCGAAGTATGGATTATCCCTTATTGACACTTCCGAGAAGAAGAATGAGAAATTCATAACAGGCTTAGATCAGTACTTGGGGGAAAGGCTTATAAACCATATTGATGAGAGTTTTGAATCGATTGTTGGGAAACCATTGAGATCAGAGAGCCTTTATCCTAAACCCAAGACTGAAGTCACTGTTGCATCTGCAGAGGGGCCAAAGCCGCAGACAAGCGATGGAGGCAAGAATAATTCTCAGAATAAAAGGAAGCAGAGTCAGACCAAGGATGGTCAGAAAAAGAAAGACAGGAAAGAGTTGGAGTGCTTTAGCTGTGGAAAGAAGGGCCATTATGCTAAAGAATGTCGAGCAAAGCCAGCGGAAAGGAAGTGCTTCAACTACGGCCAAGTGGGACATCAAAGGGATAAATGTCCGCAACTCCCTAAAGAGAAGCAGATTGTGAAAGCATATGTTGTTAACGCTGTTCCTTCTTCGTCGAATGCCCCAACCGCGGCAAAGAAAGGAAAGAATATCATCATTCAAGGTATGCTTTCTGTTTATGATGTTCCTGTTCGAGTATTGTTTGATACTTGGGCTTCCAGTTCCTTCATATCTAGTGACCTGGTAGATAGGTTGGGATTGGAACCCTAGATAGTCGATAGACTTTTAGCGGTGACGAACCCGATTGGTGGTTCGACTAGCCTTAGTATGATTTGTCGTAATGTGGTCTTATCGAGTCATGGTTGTATGTTTGCTTGTGATTGCTTTGTTTTAGGCTTTACTGTTTTGGCATTATTTTGGGAGTCGATTAGCTCCAAAGATATGGGGTGGTGGTAGACTGTGAGGGATTTTCGGTGACTATTTGGGCGGATGATGGGCGGAGGGTAGTGTTTGGTGGCCTACCTAGTGATGGCTTGTTTTCTAAATTCCCTCGACATCCGCAGGACGAGTTAGCAGGAATTCCCATTATTGGCCAGTATTCAGATATCTTTGAGGAAGTGACCGGACTTCCACTACACCAAGAGATTGAGTTCCATATTGATTTAGTGAAAGATGCCAGACCTATAGTGATGCCACTTCATTGTATGGCACCAAGGGAGAAAAGAGAGCTCGGGGTGCAAATAAGTGATCTTTTGAAGAAAATATTTATCAGAAGAAGTGTCTCCGAGTGGGGAGCACCAGTTGTATTTGCCACTAAGGCCGATGGTTCCCTTCGTTTATGTGTGGACTATCGCGAGTTGAATAAAGTGTCTAGGAAGAATAAGTATCCTCTTCCGCAGATAGATGATTTGTTTGATCAACTAGAGGGAGCAAGAGTGTTCTCCCAATTGGACCTCGCAATAGGATTTCATCAGCTCCGGGTAGCAGCTGAGAGTGTTCCAAAAATAGCATTTCGGACGCCGTTTGGATTTTATGAGTGGTTGGTCATGCCATTCGGGTTGACTAATGCACCAACATATTTTGTGGATCTTATGAATAGGGTATTCAGGGATCAATTGAATAACTTTGTTCTTGTGAAAACTTTGTTCTTGTGTTCGTGGATGATATACTTGTTTATTCGAGGACAGAAGAAGAACACAAGGAACATTTGAGAGTAGTGATGGAGGTGTTGAGAAAACACCAATTGAAAGCGAAGTTTTCTAGGTGTCACTTCTGGAGGAGGGAAGTGAGATTCTTGGGCCATGTTGTTTCAGAGAATGGTATTGCCTTGGATCCTGCGAAGGTGGCTACAGTACAAGATTGGTCTACGCCCAAGGATGCAGCAGACGTAAGAAGTTTCTTGGGATTAGCTGGATATTATCATAAGTTTATCCAAGACTTCTCCAAGATAGCCGCACCGTTAACCTAGTTGACCAAGAAGAATCAAGATTTCGTCTAGGACGAAAGGTGTGAGAGTGCATTTAAGGGTTTAAAGGAACGGTTGACGTGCGCACCAGTGTTAGTCATTCCTAAAGGGAATAAAGAGATGATGGTATACACGGATGCATGTGGTATCAGACTAGGTGTTGTATTGATGCAGGGAGGTAGGGTAGTATCTTACGCTAGTCGGCAATTGAAACCACATGAGAAAATATTCCTACCCATGATTTGGAATTGGCAACAATCGTGTTCGCGTTAAAGATGTGGAGACATTATCTCTTAGGAGAAAGATTCGAGCTGTTTACCGATCATAAATTGTTAAAGTATATTTTCTCTCAAAAGGATCTAAATCTCCGGCAAAGATGGTTAGAATTCTTGGCTTCCTATGATTTCGATATCGCATATACACTAGGGAAGGGCAATGTGATAGCTGATGCATTGAGTAGAAGACATGCTAGTTTAGGGGCCATGTTTCTTGAGTGGAAGCAATTGGAGTATATCGCTAGGTATGATTTCAGACCAAAGTTCGAATTGGATCCAGAAATGTTAGCAAGTTTGACGATCAGACCCACTTTGATTGAGCATATTGGTTCCAGTCAGAGGGACGATCCTAGTCTATTAGAAATCATCTCCAAGTTAGAAATGGGAATCGACGAGGAGATGAACAAGTATTGGCTTGATCGAGATGGATGGCTTAGAAAGAATGGGAGACCAGTTGTACCCAGTGTCAGTGGATTGAGAGATGAAGTGCTTAGAGAATGTCATCACTCAAAACTGACTATTCATCTTGGTGGTAATAAAATGTATCGAGACATGAAACAGACCTACTACTGGGAAGGAATGAAAAGAGACGTTGGAAAGTTTATATCCAAATGTATGAACTGCCAGCTAGTTAAAGCCGAACAGAAGAAGCCTAGTGGTTTGTTGCAACCATTAGAAATTCCCGAATGGAAATGGGAACAAGTCTCAATGGATTTCATTGATGGGTTACCAAGGAATAGATCGTGCCATGATAGTATTTGGGTGATTGTGGATCGATTGACCAAGAGTGCAAGGTTTATACCCGTCAAGTCGAATAGAACAACATCTAAGTTAGCAGAACTGTATATGAAGTGGTAGTGAGATTTCATGGAGTACCCAAAGACATTGTAAGTGACTAAGATCCGTTGTTTACTAGTGGGTTTTGGAAGAGCTTACAAGAGGCTTTAGGGTCAGAATTACATCTCAGCACTGCGTATCATCCTCAAACTGACGGACAGACAGAGAGGGTGAATCTTGTATTAGAGGATCTCTTGAGGGCTTGTATATTGGATTTTGGTGGATCATGGGATGACCATTTGCATCTAGTGGAATTCGCATATAATAATAGTTATTAGCCCATTATTGGTATGGCTCCATTTGAAGCTTTGTACGGAAGACCGTGCAACTCACCATCATGTTGGTTAGAAACCGATGAGAAGTTTGTGCTTGGGCCAGATGTGATAAGAGAAACTTCAGACAAGATTAAGGTTATCCAACAGTGAATGAAGGCTACTCAGGATAGGCAGAAGAGTTATGCTGGTAAGAGGAGAAGGGATTTAAAATTCTCCATTGGCGACTGGGTGTTTATCAAGATTTCTCCATTAAAAAGCGTGATTCGATTTGGTAGGAGAGGCAAGTTAACACCAAGGTTTGTTGGTCCATTCCCAGTTCTCGAACAAGTTGGGAATTTAGCATACAAAGTTGAATTACCTGACAAGATGGCGGGAGTTCACAATTTATTTCATGTTTCACAGTTAAGGAAGTTCGTGCACGACCCCGGTATGAATATTTCACCGGATCAGTTGGATGCCATCGAAGTAGAACCCAAGGCAGTTGGGAACCGCAAGCCGTTCGTATTATCGAGCTCGACACGAAGAAACTTCGAAGGAAAGTGGTGGATTTAGTCATGGTTCAGTGGGGCAGGGATGAGAATGACTGCACTTAGGAGATAGAGGAGAGCATTAAGGAGACGTATCCAGAACTCTTTGCGTGGTAAGGTTTTCATTTCGATTTAATCTTTCCGCATGCTAGGAAAGGTTTGTTTTGTTTGTTTTGTATGTTTGATTGCGAGATATGGCTGGTAGGCATATGGGATCCATTGGTTGTTTCTTAACTGAGGAATTTCGGGGGTGAAATTTCTTAAGGGGGGAGTGTAACGACCCGCATTCTACATATCGAAGGATCGTAGAATTTTTGTTTCTTTTTCATATGAGGTCGTATAGTCGTGTAACTTTGGGGAACGACTACTGGGGTCATTTCCCATGTTTGCGATTTTTGCCGATTTTTAAATGACTGTTTTACCCCTAGCTGATCTTGTTTCGGCCGTGACTTTTGATTGATAAGGATTATTGACCCGAAACCACTTCCATTGGATTCAGATGATGGTTTACATTTCCGTAGAGTGGTCACATTAGCCAAACGGACTCACCGTTTGGGAGATATGGCTGAAACAAGGTTTAGAAGGTGAAAAACTGCTTAAGTGGGCTGATTAGGGTAATTAGGAAATGAGCCCATAACCCATTTTAGGATTAAGGTTATGGGGAGGCTGAAATGAGTTAGGTTTTCATTCTATTTCAGTTTTCTAGCCGCTATTTACCTCTTAGAAATCCTAACAATGGCCTCCACCTTCTAATTTCATCCCAAATCGCTCTCTAATCAAGGATCAAGCTAATCAATGTCCAATCAAGGAGAAATAGCACCAAATCAGAGTTGGATATGTTGCTAGGCATTAGAATTCGACCCAAACAGTGGATTTTTCATATTTGATATTTTATTTGTGGCTAAGGTGAGTGATTTGCATTGTTTTCACTAATTACGGCTAATAAGGGGTGATCAGTGATAATTAACGAAATTATTGCCCAGAAAAATCTGGAAAAAATTTGTAAAATTCTAAAATATTATTTTAGGGCTCTGATATAAATTTGGGCTAATTTGGATATGTTTTGCTAATAGTATGGTTAATTCATGATTAAGGGGAAAACATGGGTTTTGGGTATGTTTGATCCATATAAACATGTTAAATTGTTGTTTTGGTGTTTATGATTGATTCCATATGTTGCTAGGATTGTTTGGAGTGTTTTGTGATTTTGTAGAAATGTTAGAATGGTCGAGAACGCTGTCGTTTGGCGAAATTAGCTCATAGGAAAAGCTACAGAAATTCGGTTCCTGAAGGGGGGTAGGGATCACGACCCGATCCCTTTGGAGGATCATGACCCGACCCCTATGGAGGATCACGACCCGACACGACCCGACCCGACCCCTATGGATGGTCACGAGTGGAAAGCAAGGTCACGACCCAGAGAGCTTGACCACGAATTTTGCACCAAGAATCGATTGCACATCACGAACGGAGACTAACGAACTGAATGTGATGAACCAGACTGAAGGAGACCAAAACATGGGATGCAAAGGAAGTCCAAATAGGAAGTTATCACTCAGGATCCAGATGGGAACCAATGAGTTAACTTCATAAGTTGGACTTTGTTGCGGGACATGTGCAAAGGGGTTATCGATGTCTATAGCTTTAACTCACTACTGAGAGACGAATATTGGCTATGGATCAGCGCAATGGGACTGTTAAGACTCCGAAGGGCAAGTGATCTTAGCAAGGGCTATGAGCCAGTGCAGTGGGATTGTCATGACTCCATGGGGGCAGAGTGGACATAGCAAAGGATTAGTGGCTATGGATCAGTGCAGTAGAGCCGTTATGACTCCATGGGGGCAGAGCGATAATAGCAAAGGATTTGGGTGGTCAAAGCGGTGGATATCGTATGCTTTGCGCACTGAGTGAGAGATGTGAGGATGGTTGCTATGCTTGATTTTTGACATCACTATGACATGCACACCCCTCCCCCGTATCTTTACACCATATGTTAGTGTCACCTTAGAGTATTGTACATCTTGTTGTGCTAACTCTTTGTTTGCAGGTCCAGGTTCAGGTATGGTTAGTTATACCTGCTATTGTTCTGTTTTGCTGCTTATCACTCATACCAGACTTTTGTCTGACCCAGAGTTTTATGTCTCTTCTTATTACTCTGGGTGCTCTTAAACGGGCAGACTAGAGACAGGTCAAGTGGTTATGCACGAGTATCTGTACCGGAGATGAGCAGGAGGCTTCCACGTATGATATATATATATAATCTCCCAGTGTTGTTGCTGGTCACTACTTTGGGCATTAGTAGTGTACCTCTTTCTTTTTTTCTTTAGAGACAGTATTTCAAAGTTGTAATAATATTAGCTTGGATGATAAGCCGTATTTTGAATTTCCGCTGATGTGATGGTTTAGTTTTCAGCTTATGCACCATCACGCCGGTTTTATGTCAAAGTTATGTTATTATTATATTTTATCCCATGCGCTATGAGACATTATACAGGTTCCTTGTTAGTTCAAATTCCTTTCCTTTCTTTGGCGACCGTCCCGTGCTAGTCGGGCATTGACACAATGCACTTTCATTAGAAATTTCGGCTGGTGCGGGGCGGGCCGTCACATATTGACAGCACAATCACTTTGAATGCCACATTGTCAGATCCGTTAATCACTAATTAATTTATCCAAACATAAATCCGGATATTATGCTAAGAGAATAAATTCACCGCCACCATACATATATTTGTACATACCAACAAATGTGATCATTGGAAATACTCTGTCAGACACTCATCCATACACGTTCGTTCTGGGACTGAACGAAACCGAAGGCACAATTTCCATTAATCCATTTTTGGCAATTTCTACCTAGGATTAATAGAAAAAACCCTTGCACATTACACCATCTTCGATTATCTTAATATAATCTGATTCGCAATGCTACTGCCAATACGGAGTGGTTCTCGAATAATAATCCAACCGGTCTCTTCATATTGACAACGATGTTGGCAAACACTTTGACAGTCGGTTATTTAACTATCGAAGAAAAACAAACATCCATTCATAACATCAAACAATCATTGGGCCCCTAATTAATATTTCATTAATTAAATCAATACTCCATTTCCTTATTAATATTTGTAACCAAATATTTTCAACAATCATCTTGGCCTTTTTCGCTTTTTGGAAAACATTTCCATATATCGCCTCCTTTTATTTTCTATACGTAGAAAATATCTTCTATTTTTAATTGGATAACATTCCAATTACTTATCTCTTTCATGCCCGTTCATTTCTACACATAGGAAATATTTATTTATTATATTTCCAAAATTCCACTTCCTTAGGTTAAAACAAATGTTGTATAAAACACCGTTACAACATCCCATAATATTTCATTCAACTAAATTTCTTTAAACATTTTATCTCTGAGACTGAATCCTCCAATTTATCAGTTAATAAATAAATAAATCAAGTTGGAGTGTAATTACCTCTTAGACCTTGACTGAAATCATCATTAACTTCAAAACAGACAAGACCAATTTCCACGAATACGTAACACCATAAAAACCAATTATTAATTTTTAAAACCTGTATACATTCCTCTTTCTAATTTTATCAGATTTAGTTATAGATCTCCTTTTTGTTTATATTATTATATTTTTAAGTTTGTTTCCTTATCGAATTTTATATATCGATACATTGATTTCTAATTATCAATTTTTCTTAAAAATATTCTAAATCCTTAAATTTTCGGAAAATTTCGCCATAACCTCCTTTGTACAGGTCACTTGGTACAACTATAAAACGCCTCTCTGGGCCCTTTCCATTCACAAAGAAAATCAAAAAGCCAAGCGGCTTGCCGATTCGGCGTATAAAATCTTATATGGAATTTAAATATGTACCTTTTTGGTCGGGCATTTCAATTTATATCTCCTCATATACTTCATTCCAAACCTGCTTAACATATATCCAAATATTCCCATTTGGTTTCAACTCAATCCATTCATCTTAACCCAATTCGCTAATTTATTTTCTAATTAGCTGTTTTGCCTATTTCACTTCTTTGTTTGAACATAACATGTTCAAATAAAATATTAACTTGCTTATTAATAAATTGAATTCGATTTTCAATTCAAGTATCCTTTTCGATTTCGAATATAATTTCTCATATCGCCTTTACTTATTCAAAGCCCAATTTCGTATCAAATTTAGTTGGTTCTATTCAATAACTAAAAATTTGATTTTTGTTTCAAAAATCATTTCACTTCACTGGATTTCATATTTATTTTATATCTCCAGTCTGGATTTTTCTAATGGAAATTTGGATTTTATTTACTAAAAACCCTTTTATTTATTTAAATAAACCGTTATGGTTTTATAATGGTTATGGCGCTATTTTTCTGAAAATTTGATTTTGACATAACTCAAAATCTATAAGATGAAATCCATATTTTTCTCTTCCATTAGAAAACTATTATTCAATCGGTCCTGAGATTCTTGTTTCACAGAATTCCGACTTAAATTGAGTTTTATATACTCAACTGAAGTTCGAAATGCCAAATTACGAACTACCGTGCTGCGGCGAGTTCGTTTTAATTATATATAAATGTTAACCTTTGTTTAATTCAAATTTCAATTTCGTTCTAATATTTTTTTTATATATATATTAAATCCTGTTTTCAAATCCAACTTAACATTTTCGATTATCTCTAACTGACCATTTTTCATTACTTCGTTATAAATTTATTTATAACTCAATTACCCATACTGAACTCCAATTACCTTTGGAACAAATTGTTTTATAAAATTCAATATAATCGAATTTCAATTATAAACCCGTTGGATTTTTCTTAATTCAGTTTACATCCCAAACTCCGGAATATAATCAATCACTTCATTTTCAACATGTTTTCCAATTTCACTTTTTAAATTCTTACTTGAATTTAAACTTCTAAATTATCCAACGATAATTTATTTCACTAGATTTACAAGCATTGTTTATAAACTCAACTCCCTTGTTTTATATATTAAAACAAGTTTTATTTCAAAATTCTATTTGAACTCACTTCATTTTATATTCCGAAATCCAAAATAAAAACTGTAGTTTCCTTTTCGAAATGATTCCAAATTCTATTTTTAAATTCATACTTGAATTTAAAATTTCAAATTTATCTTTTGATAATTAATTCACTATATTTATAAACATTGTTTATAATTTAGTTGTTTTATATATTCCACAAGTTCCATTTGGAAATCCATTTAAAACCAAAATCTTATTTTGGAATATTCTATTTATTATAACTTATCTATATAAATATAGAATCTATTTTCATATTTAAATTTAAACTTCTATTTAATACAATCCTAATATCTTTTATGAAAATATTATATTTAAAAAAATTCGATCTAATTGAATTCAAATCATAAATCCATACGGATTTATTTTTAGTTCAATTTACGTTCTGATCATAAGAATAAATTTCATCGTTCACTTCTTTAAAAACGATTCCCAATTTATATTTTTAATTCACATTTGAATTTAAATATTCAAATTATCAAATGATAATTTTTCCACTTTATTTATAAACATTGTTTATAAATTCATTTTTAATTCCCTGATTGTTCAATGAAAATCATTCCATTTTATTTATAAACACCATTTATAAATTTACTTTGATTTCCTGTATAATTTAATTTATAAACATCGGTTATAAATTCAATACATCAATTTCGGGTATTATTTAATTTATAAACATCATTTATAAATTCAATATTTGTTTTATTTTTTTCAAAACAAGTAAATATCTTTATAGCCCATTCGAAATTCGAATTATATTTAAGAAAACAGAATTTCCATTTTTAAATCTCGAAATATCCTTTTCACGGTATTTTTATAAATCAACATTTTGGGCCGAGTGATATATAAACAATCAAACCACCCAGTTATCAATCAACACATCATATATGATAATACATATATGAAAACAACAATAATAAATTTTGAGGAATCCAGTTGGATTAAAGGCAGTTGCCGAATCTGTTTTCCCTGCATCCACAGACGTTAGCCAACATAAATAATACCCATCCTGCTTCAAGGCAGGATATCGTGGTATTAAAGGTCATCCACTATCATAACGTGGGGGCATAAAGGGTCATCCGCTAATGATACAACGAGCATCCTCTAATGATACTACGGGAATATCCAACCACCAATATATATATATATATATATATATATAATAGCCACAAACACCAAGCTTAAATAACTAATATATATTTATAAAAGCCACAAAAAAATTCAGCGCATCCAAACAACAACAGACAAATATTTTTAACAAATAAAAATAATTCTAAATAAAAATGGAGTGAGATTTACTCACCGAAATTTGCAGTTGCCGAATATCCTGTTTATTTCCGTATTGTTGCGTCTGTGCATCGACTCGGGTTCAATCTACATTCTACCCACGATTATTTATTTTCACAAATCGATTAAACATTTATTTAAATTTACTGCTAGCATAAACGAACAAATTCTTCTAAATTTAGTTTTCAAAATAATGTATACCTTACTATTATTTCATACCCAGTCCCAATCCATATGACATCCTTCTAACGGCATTGTCCTTGCGATCACCACTTCAATGTCTCACCTGCATCAACCTTAACTTTATAAGGACGAGCCTCCTCCATCAGTCCAGACCACACTCCATCAACATGTCCCGAACATTACTGTCGAACTCCTCCAAAGCTCCACTGTCAACCCACTAATGCAACTGTAACACCCCACATCCGTTAGTGTCACTCGCAAATGGAATGCACTAAGTTCTGTGGAGCATTTAGCGTAAAATATGCAGATAAATTACAAGACAGACAAAAATTACAACAGCGGAAAATAAAACTTTGCTTTATTGATAAAATATTTTGTACAACGATTTCTTTATAATATCAGAGTACCATCTGTCTTACAAAATAAAGAAGTATAAAACAACATTTATATTCCCCAATGTAGCAAGAGCCAGCCATAGCATCTGAAAAGAGAATCCAAGCAAAACTTCGACAAATCTTCAAGTTGGGAGAGAGTGACAACCCAACTTAACCTGAACTATACTATTCCCTTCTTTACTACCGCGGGAGGGGGGGGGGGGGGGGGGGGAGGAAGAAAACAAGACGAAAGAAAAACAGAGTCAACATAAAGCTTGAGTAAGTTCAGTAACTTCTAGCATGTGAACATGGAAAAACAAAACGACATGAATTAACTGAATACAAGATAACACCATGACGATAGGGTCAGCAAGATTAGACAAGATAATCACAAGATATGCAAAGATAAGATAAACTGGATATGCTGTAATACTTTCGCCGCTTCGCTATTTCCTTATTATACTGATTTCTATATCTCTGCACCACCTAACTAGTGTCCCAACTAGTAACGATAACGTGATCCCAATCCCTGTAGTTTCCATTGCCTTCAGGCATACATTTATTATTTATTACCTAGATCTGATCTAGGGTTTTCTATCAAGTGCTTTCTAGATTCAACTAGAGTTAACGCTATCTGCTGAACGCTTCTCGGATTCAGGGTTTATGCCACCTAGTCCAACTAGGGATTATGCTACCTGTCGAACGATGCCCCCAAGTCTAGGACACACTACCTAGAGTGGTATATGTTCCTATACTTCCCCACGCATGTATCGCGAATCGTTATCGCTTGTCTAGATGCACATGTCTTGTAATATGCGGCCCGAGTCCTGTGGTAGGGCAGATCAAGAAACACAGAACTCGATCGAGAGCTTTCAGATATCTGCCGATGCAAATGCTAAGGTCTGTTTTTATTCCAGTGGCTATGGTCCCACTCGACCCCTCCCTCAACTAATGAAAGACACACCTTGAAAAATGAGAACTATACACAGGCCCCCTATGCCCCACTAACCTATGGCCATCCTCACCCATAACTAGATAGCAAGTATATGGTCTTTTGGAGTTCTCCACCTTTCCACTTCATGTATCTCGACTGACTCAAGATGGATGATAGACGACGAGTTGCAATCACAGGGCTACTGTTTTCACGCCGAATCACGCTGGTCCATCCTAATCTTTAGGTTGCCATATATTGCAACCAAGGGATACCCCTAGTTCTTCTAATGTAGACCTTAACCTCTTTGAGCCCAGGAGGATCATCTGCAGCCTCATAGAGGGATACCAAGAGTACCCTTACGTACCCTCGAAGCCTCGGGCTTCGTAACCCAATTCGTTGGAGCCTTCTTTTTACTCAGACAGACATTCGCTCCTTCCCGTGTTATACTAAGAATTACTACTTAGTGTTACTAACTAAGGTTTACCACTTAGTTTCCAGAATCGTTCTTTTCTTAACTAAGGTTTACTACTTATCTCCTTTTAACTAAGGTTCACTACTAAGTTCTCTTTCCCGTCAATTTGGATTGGTTAAGTGTCATTAGTCAATTCATGCTAACTTAACCCTCTTCATTTATCCATTTAAATTGGTTAAGTGTTATCAGTAATTCATGTTGACTTAACCCTACCACAAACTTAGTTATATTGGTTAAGTATTTCTTATTACTTAACCCTACCCGTTCATCCCGTATTGGTTAAGTGTTCCTTTTTAACTTAACCTTGCCCGTATGTTTTAACTAACATGTTATTAATGGTTAAGTATTATCCCTTCATGTTTTAGACTTAACCCTATTCCTTTATCACAATCTGATGGTTAAGTGTTCAAGTTTACTTAACCCTATGGTCTAGCCCAGCTAACATATCAAATTTGGCTAAGTGTATTAAATTTTACTTAACCCCAACCTCTAGTCTAGTTAACATGTTAATTTGGCTAAGTGTATTAACTTTACTTAACCCCACCTTCTAGTCTAGCTAACATGTCAATTTGGCTAAGTGTATTCTTAGTTACTTAACCCCTACAAATCTTGTCTTGTTACGATGTTAAGTTTGGTTAAGTGTCCTTATGGACTTAGCCCTCCCATTCTAGCTTAACTGTGTTAAGTTGGTTAAGTGTTCCTATGGACTTAACCCTCCCATTCTAACTTAACTGTGTTAAGTGTCTGTATGAACCTAACCCCACCCACCGGTCTGGTTATCATGTTGAATTGGTTAACTGTCTTAGTTAACTTAACCCTACCATTCTTGTTCTAGCTTTAACTAAATAAATTAAAGCCGCTACCACTCACATTAGATAGATATTGTTGCGATTAATGGATGTGCCGGTTGGTTCCGGGCAGGTTTACATCGCAACTCAGTCTAACCTCGGGTTAGGCATATTCGTGTTTTCTAAGTTCAAAGGGTTCTGATAAATTTTCAAATCAGGTTTTGAAAATAACCATCCCGTCCGTCGGATCAGTTAGGGATAGCCAGGGAGAGCAGGAAACTTGTATTTTCCAAACCCAAGCCTAGACACTATCCTCTCTGTCACCCTAGAACTTTCTGGTGTGTTATTAAGAGATGTCGTTAATAAACCTTTAATTTGTCTAAATTTACATTTTCTCATTTATGACAATTTCTATAAGTAAATCATTCCTAATTTACTTATTTCCTAATTACCCTTTTAATGTAAATTGACAACATTTATTCTTATGGCCCATTTTCCCCTCTATATCATAATTATGCTTTTTGGTATGTAAACTATACCAAATTAAGTGTCACTAACCATGATTTTTGCCAAACATGACAATTACTCGCAATTATGGCCAATTTCAAATTTATGCCAATATACTTATTATGCCAAATTAGCTAATCCAATTCCGATTTAACATTCTAATTACAGTTCATGTCAAACTAGACTTATTATTCTAGTTCACAGCTCATGTAAATGCTAGATTTACAAGTCAATACTAGATCCAAATTACACATCCTATAATTCATGTCAAATTTATCCAATTTGCATTTCTATGAACATGCCATAATACATGTTCCCAATTTATGCCAATTTCCAAGTTAAAAACTACATTTTTAGTAAATTTCATATTTTGCCCAAATCGTATTCCCACCGTTCGTATAATCGTGATTCAATCTAGATTATAGATAAATCTAGCTTCATAGAAAATAGGGAATGAACCAAAGATGCTATGAAAAAGATACACATAATAACTGGCATAAAATGATAACTTACTAATTATAGACCTAACGAATCACACTGAAATTGATCTAAAACATCGAAAGCCTATATGTTTGAAAATCTTATGGCATAAAAAGGGTTGAATAACGACGTAGGTTCAAGAACATGGGTAGACCTAACTTAATAGGTAAATTCCCAAGATCTAAAACCAAAGAAAACCAAGAATAGACAGAATAGATAATCAGGTTTAGACCCAATTTCATAGTCACAAAACTTATGCAACACTTTCCTAGTCATGAATCATAGGTGTTTAATCACAGTTGTCCTTGTTATGTCATAGGCAATAGCTTGTTCTTCCTAATCAAAGGCATAGGCTTGTGTTCATAGTCAAGGAAATAATTCTCATAGTCATGAGTCACAGTCATAGGCAGTGTTCATAGTCATAGGCAATGTTCATAGTCAAAGAGGCATAAGGTTTTAAGGTCCATAGTATCATAGTCACAGTATCATTGGTCATCGAATCATAACAGTTCTTTATTAAGTCCAAAGATATAAGCACAGATTCGAATAGAAAGATTTGGCATATTCTTTTATTCCTTTAATTTCATGTCATGAATAGTGAAAAAGTTCAAATCTAAAAAGTAACCGACTTACATTGATCGGTTTTTAGAATAGAAAGATGGCGCTGCTATGATTTGTGCGACGTTGCTCGAAACCGTTTGAGTTAGCCTTTGATTCTTATCTTGAAGCTTTAATCTTGATTCGAATCTCTTCTTGACAAACTTGAGCAGCATAACCTTGTCTTGGATTTTCGTATTATTTTATTTTAATTAGAATTAGAGCAGAGTATAGGCATAGAGAAGTTGTAAAGAGAAAATATGAGGCCTAGGGGTGTTTTTATAATGTAGAAGTCAACGAATCTGGTCAGAATGGCGTCCGGATATAGAAAAATGAACCAGGCTGCAGATCTGAAAAAAACGGGGAGGTCGACCCCCTGGTCGACCTATGGGGGGAGGTCGACCCCCAGGTCGACCCCCTGGTCGACCCCCAGGTCGACCCCCTGGTCGACCTGGGTCCTGGGCGGGAAATTTCCCGCCCAGCCCGCTTCTGAGCCTGTTTTGAAATTTGAACTTCGCTGAAACTTCCGGAGGCCATATCTTCCTCATACGGACTCCAATTTACGCAAACTCGGACTCGTTTTCATGCAGAATTCCGAGACGAACGCAATGGAGCAGCCCGTTTCCATTGATTTTATTTTAAAATTTAATTCTGCCTTGATTTGTGAATCTTAGTGTTACAGAATTACCGGGTGTTACATTCTCCCCCACTTAAAAGGATTTCGTCCCCGAAATCTTCAACTTAGGAAGAATGTGTCCTACCATCCAATCACCCATCTACACAACCATTCAATCACAGGCATTCATTGTCCTTAAAAGATTTCTAATGCTTTCATGTTCATATGCATAGTGTGTGTATATGTCTTTATCTAGTGCAAAATCAGGCGGTCTACTGATTCAGTTGACCTCCTTAATGCGAATCATGTCAGTGCCATGCGTCCAATCATGTATGCAAGCATCCCTAGTTATGTAAATACTACATGTGTGCATAGCCATTCATCCATATGCAACATCCATATGATAACATATCAAGTCCAACTTACAAAAAAATACGTATCTGTAAATGCAATATGAAAGCGTCCGAACTGATCTTGTGCCTAATATGTATGTATATGCATTCACGAGCAACCATTAGCAACCACTTGCAACCATCAACCATAACATGTTTCAAATACATGTTTACATCCATTGGCTTCTACCTAAGGATCGAAGATACGACCTAGAGGATATACTTTGGAAAGAGAGAAACAATTATGCGTAAAGCTCCTAAAAAAAAGAAATCAAGGATGCACCCTTAAGGAAAAGGGTATGTTGCTAGTATCTATCCTTCTTGAGCTTTACTCCACTGTATCTTAACTAATTTATCTTCACGATTGTGAAGTTTCTGATCTCCATTTCTAAAATAAATAGATGTCAATTACGGTACCAAGTGTATGTACTAAGATGATTAGAGGTCTCCCTCTTATCCGCCATGCCATAACTATAAGGGTCGAAAGGTCACTACGTGTTTTTAGAGTGCCTGCCACAACTATTCATCTCTCACGCAAACTATCCTAGTCGAACTCGACATTCCTCAAGTACAAGCCCCAAAGGCCTAAACCAATATCAGACAAGCACCCAAGGAATATCTCCTCCGAATTTAGACGATCTACGTGAGATGATATAAGCAAACTCGATAGCTATTCTCAAATCCCTACTAACCAAAAATAAACTGGTCGGATCACCAATTGGATTTGAGACTCTAGTGGGATCTTTCTACTACACGAGTACTATGGTGCAGAGAATCAACTATGGAAGTGGATATGAACAGATGCGAAGCGCTAAAACCAAGGGAAAGAGTACGAACATCAAAACTAGACTCTTCCAACAAAACTTTACTACCTTTCTCCTAGGTATGCTTGGTGGCAAAAGTATGTACTTGCCCTCCTGAAAATCTTGTTCCTCGTTCTTGCCCTTGTCCTTAATTATATGCCCTATTATACCCTAGTAAAGATACTTCCTCTTATCTTAGATTTTATAATTCCTTCCTCCTTCGTGAGCTAAATCTACATCCATGAATTCCTCATCCTCTTCCGTGTATAGTCACGTTGACAAATCTCTCAAAAGCTGCTTCCATCGTACAGAAAACCCTATAAGCTTTGAAAGAAAACTGGCCGTAAGTGAAACAACTACAGCTATAGATGGAAGTCGGGCACTACTTCGCCCTTCGATGAGGTTACATCCCAGAAAGCAAGGAGCCCCAGAGACTCAAGAAACAAGGAGACAAGAATTCAAACAGAGGAAGAGAAGATAGTGCGTATGGCTTTGGGGAATATGCCTTTAAAACAAATCTTTTCTTTTGAAAATGCTTCTTTTAAAACCGTTTTGAAAATAATTTTCCAAATCCTTAATCTGATCTGGTAACCTTCAGCTCTGATACCACGTGTGACACCCCACATCCGTTAGTGTCACTCGCAAAGGGAATGCACTAAGTTCTATGGAGCATTTAGGGTAAAAGATGCAGATAAATTACAAGACAGACAAAAATTACAACAGCGGAAAATAAAACTTTGCTTTATTGGTAAAATAGTTTGTACAACGATTTCTTTATAATATCAGAGTATCATCTGTCTTACAAAATAAAGAAGCATAAAACAACATTTATATTCCCCAATGTAGCAAGAGCCAGCCATAGCATCTGAAAAGAGAATCCAAGCAAAACTTCGACAAATCTTCAAGCTGGGAGAGAGTGACAACCCAACTCAACCTGAGCTATACTATTCCCTTCTTTACTACCTGGGGGGGGGGGGGGGGGGACGGAATAAAAGAAGACGAAAGAAAAACAGAGTCAGACATAAAGCCTGAGTAAGTTCAGTAACTTCTAGCATGTGAACATGGAAAAACAAAACGACATGAATTAACTAAATACAAGATAACACCATGACGATAGGGTCAACAAAATTAGACAAGATAATCACAAGATATGCTAAGATAAGATAAACAGGATATGCTCAAGTACTTTCGCCGCTTCGCTATTTCCTTATTATACTAATTTCTATATCTCTGCACCACCTAACTAGTGTCCCAACTAGTAACGATAACGTGATCCCAATCCCTGTAGTTTCCATTGCCTTCAGGCATACATTTATTATTTATTACCTAGATCTGATCTAGGGTTTTCTATCAAGTGCTTTCTAGATTCAACTAGAGTTAACGCTATCTGCTGAACGCTTCTCGGATTCAAGGTTTATGCCACCTAGTCCAACTAGGGATTATGCTACCTGTCGAACGATGCCCCCAAGTCTAGGACACACTACCTAGAGTGGTATATGTTCCTATACTTCCCCACGCATGTATCGCGAATCGTTATCGCTTGTCTAGATGCACATGTCCTGTAATGTGCGGCCCGAGTCCTGTGGTAGGGTAGATCAAGAAACCAAGAACTCGGTCGGGAGCTTTCAGATATCTGCCGATGCAGATGCTAAGGTCTGTTTTTATTCCAGTGGCTATGGTTCCACTCGACCCCTCCCTCAACTAATGAAAGGCACATCTTGAAAAATGAGAACTGTACGCAGGCCCCCTATGCCCCACTAACCTATGGCCATCCTCACCCATAACTAGATAGCAAGTATATGGTCGTTTGGAGTTCTCCGCCTTTCCGCTTCACGTATCTCGACTGACTCAAGATGGAGGTAGACGATGAGTTGCTATCACAGGGCTACCGTTTTTTCGTCGAATCACGCTGGTCCATCCTAGTCTTTAGGTTGCCATATATTACAACCAAGGCATACCCCTGGTTCTTCTAACGCAGACCTTAACCTCTGTGAGCCCAGGAGGATCATCTGCAGCCTCAAAGAGGGATACCAAGAGCACCCTCACGTCCCCTCGAAGCCTCGGGCTTCGTAACCCAATTCGTTGGAGCCTTCTTTTTACTCCGACGGACATTCGCTCCTTCCCGTGTTATACTAAGAATTACTACTTAGTTTTACTAACTAAAGTTTACCACTTAGTTTCCAGAATCGTTGTTTTCTTAACTAAGGTTTACTACTTAGCTCCTTTTAACTAAGGTTCACTACTTAGTTCTCTTTCCCATCAATTTGGATTGGTTAAGTGTCATTAGTCAATTCAAGCTAACTTAACCCTCTTCATTTATCCTGTTAAACTGGTTAAGTGTTATCAGTAATTCATGTTGACTTAACCCTACCACAAACCAAGTTATATTGGTTAAGTATTTCTTATTACTTAACCCTACCCGTTCATTCTGTATTGGTTAAGTGTTCCTTTTTAACTTAACCTTGCCCGTCTGTTTTAACTAACATGTTATTAATGGTTAAGTATTATCCCTTCATGTTTTAGACTTAACCCTATTCCTTTATCACAATCTGATGGTTTAGTGTTCAAGTTTACTTAACCCTACGGTCTAGCCCAGCTAACATATCAAATTTGGCTAAGTGTATTAAATTTTACTTAACCCCAACCTCTAGTCTAGTTAACATGTTAATTTGGCTAAGTGTATTAACTTTACTTAACCCCACCTCCTAGTCTAGCTAACATGTCAATTTGGCTAAGTGTATTCTTAGTTACTTAACCCCTACAAATATTGTCTTGTTACGATGTTAAGTTTGGTTAAGTGTCCTTATGGACTTAGCCCTCCCATTCTAGCTTAACTGTGTTAAGTTGGTTAAGTGTTCCTATGGACTTAACCCCCCCATTCTAGCTTAACTGTGTTAAGTGTCTGTATGAACCTAACCCCACCCACCGGTCTGGTTATCATGTTGAATTGGTTAAGTGTCTTAGTTAACTTAACCCTACCATTCTTGTTCTAGCTTTAACTATATAAATTAAAGCCGCTACCACTCACATTAGACAGATATTGTTGCGATTACTGGATGTGCCGGTTGGTTCCGGGCAGGTTTACATCGCAACTCAGTCTAACCTCGGGTTAGGCATATTCGTGTTTTCTAAGTTCAAAGGGTTCTGATAAATTTTCAAATCAGGTTTTGAAAATAACCATCCCGTCCGTCGGATCAGTTAGGGATAGCCAGGGAGAGCAGGAAACTTGTATTTTCCAAACCCAAGCCTAGACACTATCCTCTCTGTCACCCTAGAACTTTCTGGTGTGTTATTAAGAGATGTCGTTAATAAACCTTTAATTTGTCTAAATTTACATTTTCTCATTTAGGACAATTTCTATAAGTAAATCATTCCTAATTTACTTATTTCCTAATTACCCTTTTAATGTAAATTGTCAACATTTATTCTTATGGCCCATTTTCCCCTCTATATCATAATTATGCTTTTTGGTATGTAAACTATACCAAATTAAGTCTCACTAACCATGATTTTTGCCAAACATGACAATTACTCGCAATTATGGCCAATTTCAAATTTATGCCAATATACTTATTATGCCAAATTAGCTAATCCAATTCCGATTTAACATTCTAATTACAGTTCATGTCAAACTAGACTTATTATTCTAGTTCACAGCTCATGTAAATGCTAGATTTACAAGTCAATACTAGATCCAAATTACACATCCTATAATTCATGTCAAATTTATCCAATTTGCATTTCTATGAACATGCCATAATACATGTTCCCAATTTATGCCAATTTCCAAGTTAAAAACTACGTTTTTAGTAAATTTCATATTTTGCCCAAATCGTATTCCCACCGTTCGTATAATCGTGATTCAATCTAGATTATAGATAAATCTAGCTTCATAGAAAATAGGGAATGAACCAAAGATGCTATGAAAAAGATACACATAATAACTGGCATAAAATGATAATTTACTAATTATAGACCTAACGAATTACACTGAAATTGATCTAAAACATCGAAAGCCTATATGTTTGAAAATCTTATGGCATAAAAAGGGTTGAATAACGACGTAGGTTCAAGAACATGGGTAGACCTAACTTAATAGGTAAATTCCCAAGATCTAAAACCAAAGAAAACCAAGAATAGACAGAATAGATAATCAGGTTTAGACCCAATTTCATAGTCACAAAACTTAAGCAACACTTTCCTAGTCATGAATCATAGGTGTTTAATCACAGTTGTCCTTGTTATGTCATAGGCAATACTTTGTGCTTCCTAATCAAAGGCATAGGCTTGTGTTCATAGTCAAGGAAATAATTCTCATAGTCATGAGTCACAGTCATAGGCAGTGTTCATAGTCATAGGCAGTGTTCATAGTCAAAGAGGCATAAGGTTTTAAGGTCCATAGTTTCATAGTCACAGTCACATTGGTCATCGAATCATAACAGTTCTTAATTAAGTCCAAAGATATAAGCACAGATTCGAATAGAAAGATTTGGCATATTCTTTTATTCCTTTAATTTCATGTCACGAATAGAGAAAACGTTCAAATCTAAAAAGTAACCGACTTACATTGATCGGTTTTTAGAATAGAAAGATGGCGTTGCTATGATTCGTGCGACGTTGCTCGAAACCATTTGAGTTAGCCTTTGATTCTTATCTTGAAGCTTTAATCTTGATTCGAATCTCTTCTTGACAAACTTGAGCAGCATAACCTTGTCTTGGATTTTCGTATTATTTTATTTTAATTAGAATTAGAGCAGAGTATAGGCATAGAGAAGTTGTGAGGAGAAAATATGAGGCCTAGGGGTGTTTTTATAACGTAGAAGTCAACGAATCTGGCCAGAACGGCGTCCGGATACAGAAAAACGAACCAGGCTGCAGATCTGAAAAAACGGGGAGGTCGACCCCCAGGTCGACCTATGGGGGAAGGGGGGGGGGGGAGGTCGACACCCTGGTCGACCTGGGTACCCTGGTCGGCCCCCTGGTCGACCTGGGTGCTGGGCGGGAAATTTCCCGCCCAGCCCGCTTCTGATCCTGTTTTGAAATTTGAACTTCGCTGAAACTTCCGGAGGCCATATCTTCCTCATACGGACTCCGATTTATGCAAACTCAGACTCTTTTTCATGCAGAATTCCAAGACGAACGCAATGGCGCAGCCCATTTCCCTTGATTTTGATTTTAAAATTTAATTCTGCCTTGATTTGTGAATCTTAGTGTTACAGAATTACGGGGTGTTACAACAACCCAATCAACCAACTGCCAAACTCGCCCCTTTCAACCCAGTTCGTCTTTAGAAAAAAAAACTCCAGTAGCCAACCAATAGCAAATGTCTGTCTTCCCTAAAGGGCAATGCCTTACTCACTCAAATATGAAAATACGAACTCTGTGGAAACTAATTTACCCTGACCCCTCACACAAGAAATACATCAACCTGCGACCGCACACAAGTCATCAGTAGTACCTCCAAACCTACCAAAAACCAACTCCATGTATTATTCCTCCCTATAAAACCAAATTCAGATTCACAGGAAAGATCATGTTCCAGAAAGTGAAATCGAGCCCCATATCTTCAACAAAATTCTGGAATCCTCAATTAATAAAGTTCAAAATCGTCTTCACCAAATCACACTCCATCTACAGCTTGCAATCCCTTTTTGAGCATCGCGACTTTGACTGCGGTTCACACACCACCAAACAATTATCACCGCTCCATTCTCAGGCGGCCATACTTCCACTATACTCATCGTTCAACTCCCCTTTCCAAACTATCGTACCTTTAAATCACCACTCCAGTTCATTATCTGTACTCGAACTCCACCAAGCTCTGCCACTTCCTACTACTGCTGATACAAATCGCGGCTTTGCTTTATTTTTCGATCGAAGTCCCATCCCAAATCAATGCGCTGCCCTCGAAATCAACCCCCAGCGTCACCGCAAGCCCTAAATCACCCTCGGCTGATTCGATTTTGCCTAAATTCGCCTCTGTCATTCAAGTCGGACTGAAACTCGCGTCACACCATTTTCGATAGAAAGGGGTTTTTGATTTTGGATATTGATTTTAAATGCAGTGAAATGATAAAGGAGTGGATGAATTTTATTTTGGGTATCCAGAAAAAATGAGAAAATGAAGCTATAGGTGAATTTATATGTGCTCGAGAGACACAGTACAATGGCCATTAAAATGATGTTTTACTTTGTAGTTAAGTAATCAGACCATACGTACATGATATGAAAGGGGAAGTAATCGCTATAGGTAGGGTTGCAGTGTCCTTTGTTTACTTAAGGAGGAAGGAATTTATTTTTTTATAATTATTTTTATTCTATTTTATTTTAATTTTAAATAAAACCGAGTACCCTTTAATTTCAAATTATCACGTTGATTCAACTTCTATTCGAGTCCAACGACAAACATTCCTAGGGTTTAACAACCATTCTGAACCCACTAGGACATGTTTCAAAGCCTTATTCGATCATCTGGAGAAGATATTAATTTAAATCGAGATAATATAAATTAAAAACAATTAATTCTTCGAAAATAAATTAATATTATTATTCTAATTCAAACAGAAGTTTGTATTGATCTTCTGAACTGTTTTCAATTCAGTTTTAAATTTTGAATTCAATTAAACTAATTTTTGTATTACGATGATTATATATATTCGAAATATATCGTATTTCGAATACTAAATCGACAACTCTATATAAAAACCGATTTATATTATCAACTCGATATTTATATCCATATTAAATATTTAAAATTTATCGACTGAAAATCCGGGTCGTTACACATTGTCAACACCATCTAACATTCTGAAAAACCTCTTTTACCTCCTAAATTTATTTGGCTGTTGCCATCACTTTGCATTAGAGATCCTAAATATGCTTCACATATAATTCAGTTATAGATACACAAAATTGTTTTAAACTTAAGTGCGCAATGCTTTCGCCTATTCCAACCATCTCATCCGATGCATCAAGAGCCTTACCGTAAGTTATAATACGTAATGCTTATATTAATTTTTGTTAAGGTGAACATCCAATTATTATAATTTTGAACAAAATTCTTACTCACTTAGAATCTATGGAAAAAATCTTCGTGCATATAGGTGCAAGGAGTGTTTAAATGATTAAGTAAACGAGCATTTTAGCGTTTATTGTCATGCTAACTCATTTTAATTACATGATCAAATACACAACCTCCATAGGATCCACTACACGATTCTTCAATTATTAATTTTTGGACCATTTTTTAGTGAGCGATTACTGATTGGATCGTTGATGTAACTACTCTACTATCTACACCATAATTACAAGTGAATTTAGTTAAAATAATGGATTCGATATTTGGTAATTGTTGTTTTTGAATGTGAATATTTATTCAATTGAAGGCTACTAATAAAAATTCTTCGTGTTAACAAGTTAAGTAAATTAATAAATTATTTTCAAAAATATATTATAGCTGAATAATTTGTTATAATTGAATGTGAAATGTTTTGAAGTGTAAACTAATTTATTGAATTGGAATAAATTTATAAATAAATTAACGAATTTTGTAAAAGGTAAGTAACTTTATTCGATTTTAAACTAGAGCCAAGTTGTAAAGTTCCAAAGTCTATTTCATTTCAATCCTTCCCATCTTATCTAGGAATCTCCTTTCTTTTCACAAATCTAGCTCCTAAAATCCGATCAAACTCTATTATCTCACTTTCCTTAATTGGCAAATCCAAAATTGAGTATCAAATATAGAAAAGAATATACGACAATTTGCGATCGGCATTAAGGTTAACAGGGTGGTGCTCGACCTGGGTGGTCGCTTCTTGATCAATGATGAAAGTTGGAGAAAGAAGCGAATTCAGGTAACGTAATGTAGGGCGGTATTTCGTGCATGCGAGTTAGGTTTGTTGTGCGCCTAGGTTTGGGGGACTAAATTGAGATGATGAGCTAGCAATCATTAAGACAATATAACCATTGCTTGGCAATTTAGTAAAGTTTATCTCATAAAAATCTATGTTTTATCTAGTATATATATGTGCACTTGAATTGGTATTGCAAATGGCTATAAGGTGACGTGTATAGCGAGCGTAAGGTGGAAGTAATAAATAAATAATTCAAATACAATAAAAATATAATCAAATAAAGTAACTAGCATGGTTTTGAGAAAGTTTGTATAAAGGTTAGTAATATAATATTTAATGGTTTAAACTAGTAGATCAACAAAGGAATACATATGATATTTGTTTCAAATATCAATGTAACGACCCAAAAGATTCGACGCCCGAATTCCGACAATAATACATAAACCCGTATTACTTGCCAAAATTCAAGTATCGAAACACCAAATAGCTATTAGAAAGAAATTAGAGGGTGAGAAAAGATAATAAAGAAATATTAGAATAGAAGAAGAAGAAGAATCATCATAATACATAGTCTCACATCGCAGCAGACATAATATAATGTAACGACCCGCATTCTACGTATCGGAGGATCATAGAATATTTATTTTATTTTCATATGAAGTTGTATGGTCCTGTAACTTTGGGAGATGACTATTGGGGTCATTTCCCATGTTCACGATTTTTGCCGAATTTTAAATGACCATTTTACCCCTAGTGAATGTTGTTTCACCTCTAACTTTTGATTGGTAAGGAGTTTTGACCTGAAACCACTTCCATTTGATTCAAATGATGGTTTAGCTTTCCATAGAGTGGTCACATTAATCAAACGGACTTACCATTTGCGAGATATGGCTGGAATAAGGTTTGAAGATGGAAAAACAGCTTAACCGGGCTTAATAGGGTAATTAGCAGCTAGGGCCATAACCAAATTTGGGGTTAGGGTTATGGGAGGGCTGAAAGGGTTTGGGAAAACATTTCATTTGAGCTTTCTAGCCGCCACTAGCCTCTCTTGAACCCTAGCAATGGCCTCCATCTTCTAATTCACTCTCAAATCACCTTTCTAATCACATATTAGCCAAATCTACATCAAATTAAGGCGGATTAGCATAGAAATCGAGATAGAGTTGCTGGAATACATTAGGATCCATGTCAAATCAGTTAGAGTTTCAGGTCTGAAATTTATTTGTAGTTAAGGTGAGTGATTAACATGTTTTTACACTAATTACGGCTAATTAGGGGTGATTAGTGATAATTATTGAAATTATGACTCAGAAAAATATGGAAAAATATGTAAAAATGCTGAAATATTATTTTGTGTTACTGGTTAAAGATTGGGTTAATTTGGATTAAGTTTGAAAATCATATGGTTAAACATGATTAAGGGGATTAAGGGGAAAATCATGGTTTTGGGCATGTTTGATCTATAATTACATGTTAAATCATTGTTTGGTTGTTTCTGGTTGATTCCATATGTTATAACTACTATTTGGTATTTTTTGAGATTGCATAGGAATGTTAGAATGGTCGAAAACGCTATCGTATGATGTAAACACTTATTGGAAGGAAGTGCAGGAAATGGGATCAGATCGGGTCCTTGAACCCGCTCGTGAAGCACCTCCCGACCGGCTCCTGCTCCACATACCATGATCCACCCCATCTCCCCCGAACCGATCCGCTTGCATCATAGATCTTGAATCGAGCCGCTTCTACTCGAGCACCACGAACCGGACCGTGAAGCCCGTCCCCAAACCGCTTGGTGATCACGAACAGAAGCTGACATCCATGAGTCGACCATCCAAGCGAGCCATGAACCAAGCCACTATATCGCGAGTGGAGAATTACGACCCGAAGGGGGCTCACAAACCAGCTACCCCCGAACCGAAGTATGAGTGCGAACGAAAGCTTGGAGTCACTAGTCGAACTGAGGGCTGGACCGAACCAAATGGAGATAACCGAACCGAACCAGAAGAAGACCAAAAACCCGAGATGCAAAGGAAGTCCAAATGAGAAGTCGTAGCTCAGGATCCAGACGTGAACCAACGAGTTAACTTCATGAGTTGGGCTTTGCTGCGGGACATGTGCAAAGTAGTTATCGATATCTATAACTTTGGTTTGCCACTGAGAGATGGGTTATTGGCTATGGATCAGTGCAGTGGAGTCATCATGACTCCAAAAGGCAAAGTGATTGTAGCATGGCTATGGATCAGTGCAGTGGAGTCGTCATGATTCCAAAGGGGAAAAGTGATCATAGCAAAGGGTTATTGACTATGGACCAGTGCAGTGGGGTTGTCAAGATCCCAAAGGGCAAAGTGGTCGTAGAAATAACAAGGATATGCTGACCAGAGTGGTGGATATCGTATGCTTTACGCATTGAGTGAGAAATGCGAGGATGATTGCTATATTTGATGTTTGCTATCACCATGACACACACACTCCCATTTTCACACTATATGTTAGTGTTACCTTAGAGTACTGTACATCTTGTTGTGCTAACTCTTTGGTTCCAGGTCTAGGTTCAGGTATGATTATTTATACCTTTTATTGCTTTATTTTGCTGCTATCGCTCATACCAGACTTTTGTCTGACCCGGAGTTTTATGTCTCTTCTTATTACTCTAGGTGCTCTTAAACGAGCAAACTAGAGGCAGGTTAGGTGGTGATGCGCGAGTAGCTGTCTGTAGATGAGTAGGAGGCTTCCACGTACTATATACATATATTCTCCCTGTGTTGTTGATGGTCACTGCTTTGGGCATTAGCAGTGCACCTTCTTTATTTCTTTTTAGAGACAGTATTTTGAAGTTGTAATAATGATTTGGATCATAAGTTGTATTTTGGATTCCGCTACACTGATGGTTATGGTTTAGTTTCAGCTTATGCACTGTCTCTCCTATTTTATGTCAAGTTAGGTTACTATTATATTTTATTCCATGCACTGTGAGATATACTATAGGTTCTTGGTGGTTCATCGTTCAAAACCCTTCTTCTTTGATGACCATTCCGTGCTAGTCGTACATTGGTGCAGTGCATTTCGGGAAAATGTCGGCTGGTACGTGGCGGGCCATCAAACTTGGTATTAGAGCCTAGGTTGCGTAGTTAACCTAGGGGAAGACATCAAGGAGAGATAGTATACGTATATGAGAGCGCGTATTTGTGATATTTTGGTTTTCAAAAACTATATATATGTATATACGCACTATTAGTATATCTAGGGATGAAGTCTCACCGCACTAGCACCACTAAGGAGATGATTAATCATTTTCTCTTTACAGATTGGACGATGAGCCAAAATATGAGGAGTACGGGTTCAGGGGCCAATAGTAGGAATGTCCCTGATATGAGGATGCTGTTTACTACCTTTATGAGAGAGATGCTTAGGGATGTTCAGGGAGCAGTTCCTAATGCTGCTAATGGTGCTGGTGCAGCAGCACAGGCGCCTAGAGCCGATTTTGCCGAGCTCTGCAAGGATTATACTAGTCTTGGTGGGAAACCATTCCATGGAACGGAATCGGCTACGGAAGTTCAAGATTGGCTTGATAGTTGTGAGCGCATCTTTGAGGATCTAGGAATCGATGATGCAATGAAAAGAAAGTTAGCATCGCGTCAGCTTCAAGGACGGGCTATGAATTGGTGGAATGTCATTAAAGCAGCTACTCCCGAGGATCAAGTTTCTTGGAATCAGTTTAAGACTCGCTTCAGTGAGAAGTTTATTCCAGCTGCTTAGAAATCAGAATTGTTCAGGAAATTTCTCGAACTTAAATAGAATGGTAGGGAAGTCCCGGAATATATTGATGAGTTACATACCTTATCAAAATATGGATTATCTCTTATTGATATTGCCGAGAAGAAGAATGAGAGGTTCATAACTGGCTTAGATGAGTACTTGGGGGAAAGACTTAAAAACCACATCGATGAGACTTTCGAATCTATTGTGGGAAAGGCATTGAGATCAGAGAGCCTTTACCCTAAGTCAAAGGCCGATGTTGCTATTACATCTGCAGAAGGCCAAAACCGCAGGCCAGCGGTGAAGGCAAGAAGAATTCCCAGAACAAAAGGAAATTGAACCAGACCAAGGATGGTCAGAAAAAGAAGAATAAGAAAGATGTCGAGTGCTATAGTTGTGGCAAGAAGGGCCACTGTAACAACCCGGAAAATCAGAACCAATTAAAAAAAATTTATTCTGGCAATTTTAATGGATTTTGAATATTTAAAATGATTTATTTTTAATAATAACGACAAGAAATTTATTTTGAATAGAATTAGAACGAATATATTTATTTGAATGGAAGTTAGAATATAAATATTTATTTTAACTATAAAAGGAAATAGAAATGGCGCGGTAGTTTGAAAATTCGATTTCAAATTTCAAATGAATGTACAGGATTCAAAATAAACCGTATTTTAGTGAAACCAAAAATATTTGAATCTATTCGAAAATATCTTTCCAACGAATCTGAAAAATTGAAATTTCATAGTGGGAATAAAAAGTTAGGCCCAGTTGAAAATTCAGAATAGTCGCTACAGAATTTTAGCCCTTAAAAATAGCAATTTTGCAAACGACCTCTGTTTTCGAAAAAACCACTTCTGTCAGATCCTAAATGTCAAATTATTGCTAGATTCCAACTTTCATAATATTTGGAATCAATATGTGAGCGTGGTGAATTTAAACGCGTTTGGTAATTTCAGTTTGAATTTAATCGACTGGAAAATGACCGTTTTTCAAACGGTCTCCAAATTTGACAAAATTAGTTTTGTTAGGACCGTATAGTAAAAACACAGCCAGATTTATTTTTCTGGAATTTTGGGGACTAGTATGTGGCCTTGGTAAATTAAAATGTACGTTCAAATTAAATATATATGGATTTATATTTTAATTTCAAGAAAAACTGATCATAACAGTCGAATTGGGTTACGAAACATATCCCATTGTGTTCGGCGCGAATTGGGGGTAATTGCTAGGGTCGACAGTCGTTGGGTTTTAATTAGAGTTCGAATGTGAAGTTCACTTTTGAAAAGATTTTGAATTAAAATAATATTATTATTTACTGTAAAAGGCTCAATGGAAACCCTCTCCCTCTTCATAACGCAGCGCCGCCTTCTAAAATAAATGAATGGTAACGTTCGAGATTGAAACCTCAAATTCCCTTTGAACTAATTCGAGTTGATCCAAACCCCCACAACAATATTGACGAGCTTTTCATGCTCTCTGAATCCATACCTATTTGATCTGGAATAGACAAGCACGACATTCGAATTTGAAGCTCAAAGAGCTCGCCGTCGAGAGGCTTTCCTAGCTCCGATAGGCCAACGAGTTCAACATGGTTTGGTGGCGCAGGGAGGCGGAAGAATGGCGAAGGGTGTCCTGCAGTCAGATCGGCGGCTAGCGCCTCGAGGTGCATGCAAAAATGAACCCTAGGGTGGAAGGGGTTTGTTCGAACGACAACCAGAGATTGTGGATGAAGAAAGGTTTAAGATTTTAATTATTTATTATATTAATTAACTTTAAAATGTCGTTAAGGTTCATAAATCCATATCTTTGGCATACAAGGTCAAAAAATTACAAACTTGGATCCGTTGCGATCGTGAGGACGAGAGCTTCGTAACAAAACTGACTGCGTTCAAAACGGAGCACATTGGAATTTCAGGAAAATTCAGACTCGAACCGAACTAGAAATTCAGAAATAAAAGAACCAAAGTGAGAACTTCTCACCAAAATTATTTCTGTACAGTTATTTATTTTATAAATGCATATATGAACCGCTCCTCGTCGTCCACAGACCATGGACGACTTGTTTGTTTAATTGTGTTGTGAATATTGGTTGTAATGTGAAATGGACTATATAAATTATTCATGTGATGAATAAAATATTTGAATAATAAAAATATCATTTTTATTTTATATATAAGTTGTATAAATTATTCATGTGATGAATAAAATATTTGAATAATAAAAATATCATTTTATTGTATATATAAGCTATATAAATTATTCATGTGATGAATAAAATATTTGAATAATAAAAATATAATTTTTATTGTACATATGTGTCAAAATAAATATTCATTTACAAATTTGACGATTTGTTTATGTACACCCATTTGACTGATATGGATTGAGACGATATATTTTACACATTGCCTAACTGCATAGATAATAACCAATATTTGTTGTCTGAAAACCCCATACGGGTATTAGGATGATATTTGACATACACTGATCCCAATAATTAGTGATATGTCAATCGATGGGCTGACAGGCTGTAATGAGCGTTATTTATTTATTTTTAGCGCTTATACAGTTGTGTAATGCACTCTGGATGATGGTTGACTGTGTTTGATTATTGTTGTGCACATGTGTGTAAGAAATCCATATAAATAAAATTATATAGTAATTGACTGCGTCTGATTCCAGTTCAGAATTAACGAATATTTTAAAATAATATTCAGTGAATATTGAAATGTAAAGCTGTGTTAAGTAGTTAAACGCCGTTTGAACACGAATTGGAATTTTGTAGATTTTATTCATTTTATAATGAATATCGAAAGGCGATTTCAAAATTGGATATTTTGAAAATATTATCATTTTAATATTAAAACGATATGGAATATTCAAATTTGATTTAAAATGAAATTGAAATCGTTTTAAAATGAATTTAAAACGAATTTATTAAGGAATATTCAAATTTGATTTGAAATTTGAAATGAAGTTGAAATTGTTTTGAAAACGAATTTAAAACGATTTATAAAATACGTTTTAAATGGAAATCGACGAAATATAATATATATATATATAAACATATAATATATATATATATATATATATATTTAATGGCCTGAATAGAACGGGTCACGCTGCGGCATTTCGCGAATTTCGACCATTGACTTCGAATGGACATTACGGGAGATCCGAGCGTCAGATTCTCCTAAAACCAGAACGTTGGGTTCGTATCGAAAAGAGCTTTCTAACGAATATAAGAAATTAGAATTCTAACGGTTGGATTTGGAATTATGTCCAAATCAAATTTGGAAAAGGTCGCTGTAAGTGCAGTTCGATGGCCGTTTATGGAAATCGACTGTACGGGCCTTGATAAAATTATTAAAAATAGCAATAATTTGTGTAAAATCATAATAAATGATTTGGAAAGAATTAGGATGAAAAATTCCATATATGAAAAGATAAAAATATATTTTATCGAAATGAACTAGTTATTAACTAGAATTATAATACAATTATTTTTAAATAAGGCAATTGGATTTGAAATGGTTTTTTTTAAAAAAATATAACCAGAATTTTCCAATATATGAATTGGAATGGACTTGAATCGAAATTATCTTCGGAATATTTCGATATTGGATTCCGTGATTATACGGATATTGTGGAGGAATTTGGAAGATATATATATCGTTATTCCAATACGATATTTGTTGATTTCAGAATTTGACATTGAATATAAGCTGATATATTTTCTATTCAGAGCCTTGTATTTAATATCAAATTGGATTTTGGGTTTGTCGTGAACGGTGTCTTCATTAACGCTGTTCTTAAACCCAAATGAGAAAAGAATAAATCTTTAAAATAAGATTTAAAGGAGTTTACCAATTAATTTATATTTAATTGGAATTGAACTGAAATTGGTTTTTGGGTTTATCGTGAACGGTGTTTTAAATAACACTTGTTCTTTAACCTGATTAACAATGGAATGTGATTTTGGGTTTGTCGTGAATGGTGTCTTAATTAACACTGTTCTTAAACCCCGTGTGAAAAGTATAAATCTTGTAATTGAGATTTAAAGAAGAATTACCAATTAACTGACATTTAATTGGAATTGAAATAGAACATGAATTGGGTATATTGTAAACTGCGTTTTCAATGAAATGGATTTTGGGTTTGTCGTGAATGGTATCTTTAAAAACACTGTTCTTAAACCCAATGGTGTTAAGAAAATTAGAAACTAACTGGAGGTTAGCTAAGTTGAATGGTTTCTTGGGTATTGATCTGGTGTTGGTTTCGGCCTTCGGGATTAATACTTAGGGAATTGTTCTCTTACTAATGTACGGTTAGAGACTGATGAATGTGATTTTGGGTTTGTCGTGAACCATGTTTTAAATGACATTGGTTCTTTAACCCAGTTAAAGACAGGATATTTTTTCCCAAAGTTAAATATTCATTGATATTGATTGTTGGGAAGATTAAAGCTAAGTGGAGTTTTAATGAAACTTTAATTAGATTGAAATTATCGACAATGGGGTACCACCAGTTTTGCTCCAAGCGATAGTTAAATCTTTAATTAGATTTGAACGTGAAATGGTTATTAATATTTACCGATAACACTGTGGTGTTAGATATGGAGTATTACCAGTTTTGCTCCATAAGATGAATAGATTGGGATTGGGAAATATAATAAATGATTACTTTGGTAAGGATCGCTAATCCCGACTAGTTTGGACAAGCCATAATTTGGTTTGAATTGATATCTAAAGGTCGATTAAAGAATAAATTTAAAGAATTTATCTTTGATAAAATTAATGGGAACCTTCCCCAAAGGATATGAATATTTAAATAAAAGAATATTCAGAATTGGAATGAGGCATATTTTGTGCTTTTGTAGCACTTGTTTATAATATACGCTAGTTATTTGGAAAGACCGGGTTTATCCCATTCTGAATAACTGATTCGACGATATGTCGAGGATGAAGACGGTGGTTTAAGACCGGAGGTCTTTACATCGTTTGGATGATTACTGATGTCCTGATTGGGCTGTACACCCAAGACATGGTAATAAGTGGTGATCGTTCCAGATGTACTTGGAGATCGACCGGATATGCGAGGACCTCTCTCCTGTATTAGACATACGGGATGAGGATTAAGGTGCCTCCGGTTTCGTTCAGACCCAGAACGAACTTGTAAATTGATGTGTTACTAACATCAGATTTCATTCTGTGTGATTGATAGACATCAGTTGCAAAGCGTGAATTGCCTGTGTGGCATGCTGAGATGCAAAGGATCAAGGCTTCTGTTGAAAAGCAGAGTCTTGTGGTTGATGATCAAAGTACGGATTTAATATAGCACAACTTTATGTAAAGCGTTAATTCGCGAGCCTCACACCCCGGTGTGAACCAGAAATGAGAGAGGACATCAGGGAGGACATGCGTTTCCTTCTAGCTAGGAGTGGTGTTTGGGTTTTTCACGCCCATATGTTATACTTATGTGGATGATGGATAGCGAGGTGCCTCGAATATATCGGCGCTGCGGGGTCGATGGATGGTATGGTCTATATATAGACCAGATTGATGCCCCATAGGGCGGGGAAACGCATTATTCAGGCATTTTAATCCACTTCATGTGGACCGGCCCTAACGATCCAGGGTGCAGTTGCAGCTGTTCCTGAGACACAGGCTTGAGCGTCCCGAATAAGCACAGGATGATCCCTTTGCCTTGGTTCACAGATGGTAATCCAACTTCCAATACGTGACATTTGCGGTTTTGATTGTAAGACCTAGTATTGGCGACATGATAAATGGTACCCATGCCGTTTAGGATTGATACATTTATATTTGAAGTTGTTTTATGCACTATGCACTTATAATAATATCAAATGATTTGTTTTAACGTACCAAGCATGTTTGGCTATTATATGGTAAAACCCTATCCTCTAGCTTGCGTTGCATTGTGTGATGGGACCCGGGTCTTATAATAGCTTAATTTTTCCAAAAAGCATTGCGTTGTTTATTTTATGCACTGGTATTCTTGGGAGGAAACCCATTCCGTGTTATACGGTGAGGTCATTTTTAAAGTAAGGATGTAATAACTGTTTTAGTTCTCACACCAGTCACATGACTGACCTGGAGTTTATTGTTTTAACCTAAACTCTGGGTGCCCCTATTTTCCACACGGGCAGCTAGTAGTTTTGTTTTGCAGATTTATATTCACAGGATCCTGGTTTATAGCTGGAATGATATTCAGAAAGCTCTGTATCTGTAAATTTCTTTCAGTTGTGTTTTTGTATTATTTCGCGCTGCATTGTAATTTATAAACCTCTGATATTTATCAAATGTATATTATTTGTTCATACTCTGTATATTCTTGTATTCTGATGAAATTGTTGTAATAAGCAATGTAATGTTCTTCTGTTCATGTTCTGATTTGTCATGTTCTCAATTCAGTCTGGGCTTTCCTTCACGGTGAAGTTTGGGTCGTTTCATTTTTGTATCGGTGCTTTGGTTAACAGAGCTCGAGAACGAGAAACTTTAGAACCAAACGAAAGAATTCATCAGAGATTGGATTAGTAATATCCAATGAGAATGACTCGTTAGAGATGAGATCAGTAGTTTCCTAGAATGAGTCGAAAGGGTGTTTTTTTCAAAATAAAAATGAAAACAAATTTTGTTTTGAAAATTTAAATCTTATTATATGTATTTGGTTATTTATTTTATTTTATTTTGGACAATCGAGTATATGAGATTTTGCATATGCGCGTCTTGAACGTATATTCGAAGTTTTAATATACTGGATAGATATAGAATCACACTCTAGTCACCCGGGGATGATTCTGATAATGCTGCAGCGTTGTCAATATTTATTTTCGAGTATCGAAAGTGAGATATCTATATGATTCTAATTGACTGGTGTGAGAACCAAAGCAAGATAGGATATATTGTTGTGAATTGGCATCAAGAACATGATTTTCTGTATATATATATCAAAATTATGAATTTGAAACAATAATCAACTAATTGATTGATGGCTGTGTTGTGTGATTATTCATTTAAACCATTATGTGAATGTAAGGTAAATTTAGCCAAGTTGTATCAAATGTGGAACTGAATTGAAAATTGATTGAGATTGCATGCATATACATGTATACACATTGAACATGTCATAGCAAGGAGGCTAGAGAAGAGGAATAAAATTGTATGCCCAAAAAATATGTACATGTTTACAAATTTGTTGGGTTTGGATGATTTTATGAGATGATTGGCTAGCCGCTTGGCTAGCCGCTTGGCTTTTTCCTTTTCTTTTTGAGACGAGAGGGCCTGTGTGGCGGTTTGGGGATTTTCCCGGTGCTCCCCGTACAAAGGAGGTTATGGCGAATATTTTCGAAAATTTAAGGTGTTAGCCAAATTTTTGAAAAATTAGAAATTCTTGGAAACTGAAAAGTTGAAGAATGAAAGCCAAACTGAAAGTTGAGTTGGTTAGTAAAACAACTTTCAGCTCCGTTTCTTTTTTAGGACGAAAAGATTTTAATTAGGGGAGATTGTAACAACCTGGAAAATCGGAACCAATTTAAATTTTCATTTTGGCAATTTTAATGGATTTTTAATATTTAAATTGATTTATTTTAAATACCAACGACAAGAAATTTAGTTTGAATAGAATTAGAACGAATATATTTATTTGAATGGAAGTTAGAATATAAATATTTATTTTAATTATAAAAGGAATTAGAAATGGCGCGGTAGTTTGAAAATTTGATTTCAAATGAATGTATGGGATTCAAAATAAACCAGATTTTAGTGAAACCAAAAATATTTGAATCTGTTTGAAAATATCTTTCCAACGAATTTGAAAAATTGGAATTTCATAGTGGTAATAAAAAGTTATGCCCAGTTGAAAATTCAGAATAGTCGCTATGGAATTTTAGTCCTTAAAAATAGCAATTTTGCAAACGACCTCCGTTTTCGACGTAACCACTTTTGTTAGATCCGGAATGTCAAATTATCACTAGATTCCAACTTTCATAATTTTTCGAATCAATATGAGAGCGTGGTGAATTTAAACGCGTTTGGTAATTTTAGTTTGAATTTAATCGACTGGAAGATGACCGTTTTTCAAACGGTCTCCGAATTTGATGAAATTAGCTTTGTTATGACCGTATAGTCAAAACTTAGCCAGATTTATTTTTCTGGAATTTTTGGGGCCAGTATGTGGCCTCGGTAAATTAAAATGTACTTTCAAATTAAATATATATGGATTTATATTTTAATTTTGGGAAAAACTGATCGTAACAGTCGAATTGGGTGATGAAACATATCCCATTGTGTTTGTAATGGGGGTAATTAGCTAGGGGCGACAGTCATTGGGTTTTAATTGGAGTTCGAATGTGAAGTTCACTTTTGAAAAGATTTTGAATTAAAATAATATTATTATTTATTATAAAAGGCCCAATGGAAACCCTAGCCCTCTTCATAACGCAGCACCACCTTCTAAAATAAACGAATGGCATTGTTCGAGATTGAAACCTCAAATTCCCCCCAAACCAATTCGAGTTGATCCAAACCCCCATAGTAATATCGAAGAACTTTTCATGCTCTCTGAATCTATACCCATTTGATCTAGAATAGACGAGCACAACGTTCGAATTTGATGCTCAAAGAGCTCGTCATCGAGTGGCTTTCCTAGCTCCGATAGGCCACCAAGTTCAATGGGGTTTGGTGACGCAGGGAGGCGGAAGAACGGCGGAGGGCGTGTTGTAGTCAGATCGGGGGCTAGCGCCTCGAGGTGCGTGCAAAAGTGAACCCTAGGGTGGAAGGGGTTTGTTCGAACGACGGCCAGAGATTGTGGAGGAAGAAAGGTTAAAGTTTTAATTAATTATTATATTAATTAAATTTAAAATGTCGTTAAGGTTCATAAATCCATATCTTTTGCATACGAGGTCGAAAAATTATAAACTTGGATCCATTGCGATCATGAGGACGAGAGCTTCGCAACAAAACTGACCGCGTTCAAAACAGAGCATGTTGGAATTTTAGGCAAATTCAGACCCGAACCGAACCAAAAATTCAGAAATAAAAGAACCAAAGTGAGAACTTCTCACTAAAATTATTTCTGTACAGTTATTTATTTTATAACTACATATATGAACTGTTCCCCGTCATCCACAGACCATGGACGACTTGTTTGTTTAATTGTGTTGTGAAAATTGGTTGTGATGTGTAATGGACTGTATAAATTATTCATGTGATGAATAAAACATTTAAATAATAAAAATATCATTTTTATTGTATATATAAGATGTATAAATTATTCATGTAATGAATAAAATATTTGAATAATAAAAATATCATTTTTATTGTATATATAAGCTGTATAAATTATTCATGTGATGAATAAAATATTTGAATAATAAAAATATCATTTTTATTGTATATATGTGTTGAAATAAATATTCATTTACAAATCTGATGATTTGTTTATGCACACCCATTTGACTGATATGGATTGGGATGATATATTTTACACATCACCCAACTGCACAAATAATAACCAGTATTTGTTGTCTGAAAACCCCACACAGGTATTGGGATGATATTTGACATACATTGATCCCAATAATTAGTGATATGTCAATCGATGGGTTGACAGGTTGTGATGAGCATTATCTATTTTTTTTAGCGCTTATACAGTTGTGTAATGCACTCTGGATGATGGTTGAATGTGAATGATTATTGTTGTGTACATGTGTGTATGAAATCCATATAAATAAAATTATATGGTAATTGACTGTGTTTGATTCTAGTTCAGAATTAACGAATATTTTAAAATAATATTCAGTGAATATTGAAATGTGAAGCCGTGTTAAGTAGTTAAACACCATTTGAACACGAACGGGAATTTTGTAGATTTCATTCATTTTATAATGAATATCGAAAGGTGATTTCAAAATTGGATATTTTGAAAATATTATCATTTTAATATTAAAATGATATGGAATATTCAAATTTGATTTGAAATGAAATTGAAATCGTTTTAAAATGAATTTAAAACGAATTTATTAAGGAATATTCAAATTTGAATTGAAATTTGAAATGAAGTTGAAATCGTTTTGAAAACGAATTTAAAATGATTTAAAAAATACGTTTTAAATGGAAATCGATGAAATATATATATATACATACATACATACATACATACATACATATATATATATATATATATTTAATGGCCTGAACAGAACGCGCCGCGCCGCGGCGGTTCGCGAATTTCGACCATTGACTTCGAATGGACATTACAGGAGATCCGATCGTCGGATTCTCCTGAAACTGGAACCGTTGGGTACGTATCGAAAAGTGCTTTCTAATGAATACAAGAAATTAGAAATCTAACGGTTGTATTTGGAATTATGTCCAAATCTAATTTGGAAAAGGTCGCTGTAAGTGTTGTTCAATGGCCTTTTATGGAAATCGACTGTACGGGCGTTGATAAAATTTTTAAAAATAGCAATAATTTGTGTAAAATCATAATAAATGATTTGGAAAGAATTGGGATGAAAAATTCCATATATGAAATGGTAAAAATATATATTATATAAGTGAACTAGTTATTAACTAGAATTATAATCCAAATATTTTTAAATAAATCAACTGGATTTGAAATGGTTTAAAAAAAATATAACTAGAATTTTCCAATATATGAATTGGAATGGATTTGAATCGAAATTATCTTCAGAATATTTCGATATTGGATTTCGTGATTATACGGATATTACGGAGGAATTAGGAAGATATATATCATTATTCCAATACGATATTTGTTGATTTTAGAATTTGACATTGAATATAAGCTGATATATTTTCTATTCAGAGCCTTGTATTTAATATCAAATTGGATTTTGGGTTCGTCGTGAACGGTGTCTTCATTAACACTGTTCTAGAACCCAAATGAGAAAAGAATAAATGTTTTAAATAAGATTTAAAGTAGTTTACCAATAAATTTATATTTAATTGGAATTGAATTGAAATTGGTTTTTGGGTTTATCGTGAACGGTGTTTTAAATAACACTTGTTCTTTAACCTGATTAACAATGGAATGTGATTTTGGGTTTGTCGTAAATGGTGTCTTAAATAACACATTTCTTAAACTCCGTGTAAAAATAATAAATCTTTTAATTGAGATTTAAAGAAGAATTACCAATTAACTGACATTTAATTGGAATTGAAATGGAATTTGAATTGGGTTTATTGTAAACTGCATTTTCAATGAAATGGACTTTGGGTTTGTCGTGAATGGTATCTGTTCTTAAACCCAATGGAGTTTAGAAAATTAGAAACTAACTGGAGGTTTGCTAAGTTGAATGGTTTCCTGGGTATTGATTTGGTGTTGGTTTCGGCCTTCGGGATTAATACTTAGGGAATTGTTCTCTTACTAATGTACGGTTAAAGACTGATGAATGTGATTTTGGGTTTATCGTGAACCGTGTTTTAAATGACATTGGTTCTTTAACCCAGTTAAAGATAGGATATGTTTTCCCAAAGTTAAATAATCATTGATATTGATTGTTGGGAAGATTAAAACTAAGTGGAGTTTTAATGAATCTTTAATTAGATTGAAATGATTGAGAATGGAGTACCACCAGTTTTGCTCCAAGCGATAGTTAAATCGTTAATTATATTTGAATGTGAAATGGTAATTAATATTTACCGATAACACTGTGGTGTTAGATATGGAGTATTACCAGTTTTGCTCCATGGGATGAATAGGTTGGGATTGGCAAATATAATAAATGATTACTTTGGTAAGGATCGCTAATCCCGACTAGTTTGGTTAAACCATAATTTGGTTTGAATTGATATCCAAATAAGGATTAAAGAATAAATTTAAAGAATTTATCCTTGATAAAATTAATGGAAACCTTTCCCAAAGGATATGAATATTTAAATAAAAGAATATTCAGAATTGGAATGAGGCGTATGTTGTGTTTTTGTAGCACTTGTTTATAATATACGCTAGTTATTCGGAAAGACCGGGTTTATCCCATTCTGAATAACTGATTCGACGATATATCAAGGATGAAGAGGTGGTTGAAGACTGGAGGTCTTCACATCGTTTGGATGATTACTGATGTCTTTATTGGGCTGTACACCCAAGACAAGGTAATAAGTGGTGATCGTTCCAAACGTACTTGGAGATCGATCGGATATGCGAGGACCTCTCTCCTGTATTGGACATACGGGACGAGGAAAAAGGTGCCTCCGGTTTCGTTCAGACCCAGATGAACTTTTAAATGGATGTGTGTCTGACATCGGATTTCATTCTGTGTGATTGATAGACATTAGTTGCATAGCGTGAATTGCCTGTGTGGCATGCCGAGATTCAAAGGATCAAGGCTTCTGTTTAAAAGCAGAGTCTTGTGGTTGATGATCAAAGCACGGCTTTAATATAGCATAGCTTTGTGTATAGCGTTAATTTGCAAGCCTCACACCCCGATGTGAACCATAAACAGGAGAGGACATCAGGGAGGACATGCGTTTCCTTCTAGCTAGGAGTGGTGTTTGGGTTTTGCATGCCCAGACGTTACACTTACATGGATGATGGATAGCGAGGCGCCTCAGATATATCGGCATTGCATGGCCGATGGATGGTATGGTCTTAATACAGACCAGATTGACGCCCCATAGGACAGGAAAACGCATTGTTCAGGCATTTTATTCCACTTCGTGTGGACCGGCCCTGACGATCCAAGGTGCAGTTGTGGCTGTTCCTGAGACACAGGCTAGAGCGTCTCGAATTAGCATATGATGATCCCTTTGCCTTGGTTTACAGATGGAAATCCAACTTCCAATACGTGACATTTGCGGTTTTGATTGTAGGGCCTAGTATTAGCGACATGATATATGGTACCCATGCCGTTTAGGATTGATACATTTATATTTGAAGTTGTTTTATACACTATGCACTTATAATAGTATCAAATGATTTGTTTTAACGTACCAAGCATGTTTGGCTATTATAAGGTAAAACCCTATCCTTCGGCTTGCGTTGCATTGTGTGATGGGACCTGGGTCTTATAATAGCTTCATTTTTTCAAAAAGCATTGCGCTGTTTGTTTTATGCACTGGTATTCTTGGGAGGAAATTCGTTCGGTGTTATACGACAAGGTCCCTTGATTTACTTTATTTTTAAAGTAAGGATGTAATAATTGTTTTAGTTCTCACACCAGTCACATAAATGACCTGGAGTTTATTGTTTTAACCTAAACTCTGGGTGCCCCTATTTTCCACACGAGCAGCTAGTAGTTTTGGTTTTGCTGATTTATATTCACAGGATCCTGGTTTACAGCTGGAATGACTTTTGGAAAGCTCTGTATCCGTATATTTCTTTCAGTTGTGTTTTTGTATTATTTTCCGCTGCATTGTAATTTATAAATCTCTGATATTTATCAAATGTATATTATTTGTTCATACTCTGGATATTCCTGTATTCTGATGAAATTGTTGTAATAAGCAATGAAATGTTCTTCTTTTCATGTTCTGATTTGTCATGTTCCCAATTCAATCCGGGCTTTCCTTCACGGGGAAGTTCGGGTCATTTCAGCCACTATGCCAAAGATTGTCGAGCAAAGCCAGCGGACAGGAGGTGCTTCAATTGTGGCCAAGTGGGACATCTCAAGGATAAATGTCCACAACCTCCTAAGGAGAAGTAGATCGTAAAAGCATATGCTATCAACGTCGTTCCTTCTTCGTCGAATGCCCCAACTGCGGCGGAGAAAGGAAAGAGTCTCATTATTGAAGGTATGCTTTCTATTTATGATGTTCCTGTTCGAGTATTGCTTGATACCGGGGCTTCCCATTCCTTCATATCTAGTGACCTAGTGGATAGGTTGGAATTGGAACCCGAGATTGTCGATAGACCTTTAGTTGTGATGAACCCGATCGGTGGTCCGACTAGCCTTAATATGATTTGTCATAATTTGTTCTTATCGATTCATGGATGTATGTTTGCTTGTGATTGCTTTGTTTTGGGCTTTACTGGGTATGGCTTCATTTTGGGAGTCGATTGGCTCTAAAGGTATGGGGTGGTGGTGGACTGTGAGGGGTCTTCGGTGACTATTAGAGCGGATGATAGGCGGAGGGCACTATTTGGTTGCCTATCTAGTGATGGGTTGATGGCTAGTTTTCTAAATTCCTTCGACATCCTGCATGATGAGTTGTCAGATATGCCTATTGCTGGCGAGTATCCGAACATCTTAGGCGAAGTGACCAGACTTCCACCACACCGAGTGATTGAGTTTCAAATAGATTTAGTGAAAGATGCCAGACCTATAGTGATGCCTCTTCATCGTATGGCGCCAAGGGAGCAGTGAGAGTTTGAGGTGCAAGTAAGCGATCTTTTGAAGAAGGGATTTATCCAAAGAAGTGTTTCCGAGTGGGGAGCACCAGTTGAATTTGCTACTAAGGCTGATGGTTCCCTTCGATTGTGTGTAGACTACCATGAGTTGAACAAGGTGATGAGGAAGAATAAGTATCCTCTTCTGCGGAATAGATGATTTGTTTGATCAGTTGAGTGGAGCAAGAGTGTTCTCCTAGTTAGATCTCATGACAGGTTTTCATCAACTCCGAGTGGCAGCAGAGAGTATACCTAAAACGGCATTTCGGACGCCGTCTGGATTCTATGAGTGATTGGTCATGCCATTCGGGTTGACCAATGCACCAGCATACTTTGTGGATCTTATGAATAGGGTATTCAGGGATCAATTGAATAAGTTTGTTCTTGTGTTCGTGGACGATATCTTAGTTTATTCGAGGACGGAGGAAGAACATAAGGAACATTTGAGGACAGTGATGGTGGTGTTGAGGAAACACCAATTGAAAGCAAAATTTTCTAAGTGTCACTTTTGGAAGAGGGAAGTGAGGTTCTTGGGCCATGTTGTTTCAGAGAATGATATGGTCGTGGATCCTACGAAGGTGGCTACAGTGCAAGATTGGTCTACGCCCAAGAATGCAATGGACGCGAGAAGTTTCTTGGGGTTAGATGGATATTATCATAAGTTTGTCCAAGACTTCTCCAAGATAGCAACACCGTTAACTCAGTTGACCAAGAAGAACCAAGCTTTCATATGGGACGAAAGGTGTGAGAATGCATTTAAGAGCCTAAAGGAAAAGTTAACATGCACATTAGTGTTAGTTATTCCCAAAGGGAATGAAGAGATGACGGTATACACGGATGCCTGTGGTACCGAACCAGGTGTTGTACTAATACAAGGAAGTAGGGTTGTAGCTTATGCTAGTCGGCAACTGAAACCGCATGAGAAAAGGTATCCTACCCATGATTTGGAATTGGTTGCAATCATGTTCACGTTGAAGATGCAGAGACACTATCTCTTAAGATAAAGATTCGAGTTGTTTACCGATCATAAGTCATTAAAGTATCTTTTCTCTCAAAAGGATTTAAATCTTCGTCAGTGGATATGGTTAGAGTTCTTGGCTTCATATGATTTCAATATCGCATACACACCCGGGATGGGCAATGCTGTAGCTGATGCATTAAGTAGGAGACATGCCAGCTTGGGGGCTATGTTTCTTGAATGGAAGCAACTGGAGTATATCACAGAATATGATTTCAGGACTAAGTGCGAATTGGATCCAGAGATGTTAGCAAGTTTGACAATCAAACCGACTTTGATTGAGCAGATTGGTTCCAATCAAAGGGACAATCCTAATCTATTGGAAATCATCTCCAAGGTGGAGATGGGTATCAATGACGAAAGAATGAAAAAGTATGGTCTTGATCGAGAAGGATGGCTTCGAAAGAATGGGAGACTAGTTGTACCCAATGTTAATGGAATGAGAGATGAAGTGCTTAGAGAGTGTCATCACTCGAAACTGAATATACATCTCGGTGGTAACAAAATGAATCCAGACATGAAGCAGACCTACTATCGGGAAGGGATGAAGAGAGACGTTGGGAAGTTTATATCCAAGTGCATGAATTGCCAGTTAAAGCCAAGCAAAAGAAGCCTGGTGGGTTGTTACAACCATCGGGAATTCCCGAATGGAAATGGGAACAAGTCTCAATGGATTTCATTGACGGTTTACCAAGGACTAGATCAGGTCATGATAGCATTTGGGTGATTGTGGATCAATTGACCAAAAGTGCAAGGTTTATACCAGTTAAATCGAATACAACGACAACTAAATTAGCGGAACTGTATGTGAAGTGGGTAGTGAGATTTCATGGAGTACCCAAAGGTATTGTAAGTGACCGAGACCCGTTATTTACTAGTGGGTTTTGGAAGAGCTTACAAGAGGCGTTAGGGTCAGAATTACATCTCAGTACCGCATACCATCCCCAAACCGACGGTCAAACATAGAGGGTGAATCATGTATTAGAGAATCTCTTAAGAGCTTGTATATTGGATTTCAAAGGGTCATGGGATGACCATTTGCATCTAGTTGAGTTCGCATATAATAATAGTTATCAATCCAGTATTGATATGGCTCCATTTGAAGCTTTGTATGGAAGACCGTGCAACTAACCATCACGCTGGTTCGAAACCGGTGAGAAGTTTATGCTTGGGCCAGATGTAATAAGAGAGACTTAAGATAAAATCAAGGTTTTTCAACAGCGAACGAAGGCTGCCCAAGATAGGAAGAAGAGTTATGTTGATAAAAGGCGAAGAGATTTGAAATTCTGCGTTGTTGATTTGGTATTCATCAAGATTTCTCCAGTGAAGAATGTAATTCGATTTGGTAGGAGAGGTAAATTGGCACCAAGATTTGTTGGTCCATTTCCAGTCCTCGAACAAGTTGGGAATTTAGCGTATAAAGTTGGATTGCCCGACAAGATGGCAGGAGTTCACGACGTATTTCATGTTTCCCAATTAAGGAAGTTAGTGCTCGATTATGATATGACTATTTCACTAGATCAGTTGGATGATATCGAGGTAGAATATGAGGCAGTTGGGAGCCGCAGGACGATTAGTATTGTCAGACATGATACGAAACAACTTCAAAGAAAGATGGTGGAACTAGTCAATGTCCCGTGGGGCGATAATGGGAATGACTGTACTTGGAAAACCGAGGAAAGCATAAGGAAGTCATATCCAGAACTCTTTGCCTGGTAAGGTTTTAATCACGATACAGTTATTCCCTTGTTAGTAAACCGCATGCTAGGACAGGTTTGTTGTGTTATTATGTATGTTTGATTGTTTTTAAATTGCTGATAGGCATGCAGAGCACCACTGTATGTTTTGGTTAAGAAATTTCAGGGGCGAAACTTCTTAACGAGGGGAGAGCATAATGACCCGCATTCTATGTATCGGAGGATCGTAGAATATTTATTTTATTTTCATATAAAGTCGAATGGTCGTGCAACTTTAGTAGACGACTATTGGGGTCATTTCCCATGTTCACAATTTTTGCCAAATTTTAAATGACCATTTTACCCCTAGTGAATATTGTTTCGCCTCTAACTTTTGATTGGTAAGGAGTTTTGACCTGAAACCACTCCATTCGATTCGTATGATGGTTTACCTTTCCGTAGAGTGGTCACATTAATTAAACGAACTTACCGTTTGCGAGATATGGCTGGAATAAGTTTGAAGATGGAAAAAACAGCTTAACCGGGCTTAATAGGGTAATTAGCTGCTTAACTGGCTGGAATAAAGTTTGATAAATTTAAGCTTGTATTTAATTAAATGACCTTTATACGTTTTTAACTCATACGACCAATCCGAAAGTCCGATCAATAAGAAATTTGAAATCCTACCATACTTCATAGATATGGATCCAACGAAACTAGTGTCGTCGAATTCTGAGGCTATTTGATAAATGGCTATAGTTAGGCTATTAGAATAATACCGAATTATCGAATTTCAATATATTTATTTTTTATTCAATTTTAAAAGTTCACTAACCTTATTTTAACTTTAGAAAAATATAAATAAAATTAGAAATCAGTTTCAATTGTTTTATCTTCAAATTCAATATTTAATTGTTTAAAAATCCACTTATATATATATTAAAATTATTATTTTTAAATTGACTCAAATTTCAGGTCGTTACAAATTATATAAAATAATTCTTATATGTGACATTTATCTTTATAACTATTTTGGAAATTTAAAATGGGGTTTCCAATATTATTAACGAATATTTAACAACTGACTAATTTATAAAAGTTTAACAAATTATTATTATTAATATGATGTATATATCATATTTTAGTTAGAAAACTATTTATCTAATGATATAATATATATTTATTATGCAACTCTAGGTATTAATTTTGTCAAATAAAGTCATATGTCCTCATCAAGCTAGTAGTCTATTACTTATAGGGGTAATTTGAGTGACTTGATTAATTAGCCCTCGCATATGTGTCAAGATGACTTAGAGATAAATAAATCTACAGGCTTTGTGCCTCTGAAGCTTACTTCATGCTGCCAATCTCCTTTCTGGTACTGTCGGAGTAGTAGATTGGATTATATGATTGATGCATCTTACTGTGACACTGATACGTGTCTAATGCACATATGTTTACGCACACGCAAACATACACACACACATGTATATATATATATATATATATATAAAACTCTACTTGTGACTTTATGTTTGTTATATATGCAGCCATTTCCTATCACGATATTTTCTAGTTGTATATATACGTGGGGATGATATTATACCTATAATATATGTATGTATGTATGTATGGTGGATTTTCAATATATAAATAGTTAGTTTATTCTATTATATATATTGATGTTCCTATTTTATTTACTGATTCAGAGGTATATTTATGCCAAGCACCATGCTAGCCTAATTTTACTTGATGATATCTCTTCATTGGTATCCTCAAGTTTTAGCTGATGGTTGCTGGATATGTATGAATCACCCATTTTTGCCAGTTTATGATTTCCGATTTGATGTTTTCTTATATGGACAAGGACATCCTTTTGACATTGGTTGCCTTGTGTATGTGTTTGAATTTGTTACGTGTTGTTTCAATGGATATTTATGATGTTATTTAGTGTTGTCTATGAGTATGTTTCTATAGTCAAATATATGGATATATTATCTAATGGTCTGGGTATCTTTAGCGGTTTATTTTATCAGTAATTTTTAGCTACATAGTATTAACTATATTAAATATTCATAAATTGACATAGCCTAACCTGTGTACTATTTACATAATGCTCGACCAGCTTCAAGCATTTCAGGTAAAGGGAATGACATGACCAACAATTGTTCTAATTGAATTTGAGTAGTTATATATTAGGATCAGTAAATGATATTAACATGATATGTATTTATTGTATATGTTGACATTGGTTCTATATGATACCATGATAGTTGATATTTGTACTATATCGTATGTATAATATCATATATTATCCATGCAATAGACTTTGTGTTCTCTTTGTTTTATCGTATATTGGTATTGCTTTGTCTTGGAAGCACACATGCCTACTTTTTGTATTGATATTGTGTACGTATATGCGAGTGATATTTAATGATTGTAACAACCTGAGATTTTTAATGATTTTTAAATAAGATTGTTAACTTAAATTTGACTTAAAAATTTAAAATATGATTTATTTTGAATATTTGTAGTCTGAATATAAATTTAAAATACGTATATACAAGATCATAATAAGAACTAAAAACAATAAATTAATTCAGAACTGATTGTTTGTAACTAACTTGAACTAGCGATTAATAAAATGTTGCAATATTAATCAAGGGATATAATATTTTTGTATAGAATTGATCCAAAAAAAATTATAATGAAGATGTCAACTTTTGGTCGCTCCGTTTAAATCGATTTATGCAATCAATTTAGGGTAGTGATAACCGATATAGCGTAACTAACGTTAAAACTTAAAAAATTGAATTAAAATTTGAAAGTTGATATTTGAGATGCATTTAACTAAACATAGCATATATATAAATTTCGTAGAAAAATACGAAAATCTGTTATGTTCACGAGTTTAGTTAAACACAAATAAATCATTTTGAAATTAAAACATTGTCAAAATGTAGGCATTTTCCTTTTAAAAACACTAGATAGTTTTCTGAGTAAGTTGTCATTTTCCATTTAGGACGTTTATTTCTTTGAAACTTTAATTTCGACAGAAAAAAGCACAAACTCTAGAAGCATACTTGTATATAGCTTCAAGTTTTGCATCTAACCGTTTTGCTTTACCACCTACCAGTTATCTATTGGTCATTGGACTTCTTAAATTCTGAATTTTTTATTTCTGTAATTTGAGAATTTGAATTTGCAGTATTTGAACGATCATTGGCTATACGTTCATTCACCATATTATTTCACAGCATAATGCCACTTCCCCTTTGTTTATACTCACGCATTTCATTCCCTCTTTCATCAATTTTCATGACATTGTGCTCGCTCTGCTCCCTTAAAATCTATGAGAACCCGTAACTTCCCCGTGAAGGAAAGAGCGGGTACTTTGAGAACAACACACAAAAGAACGCAAACGGAAGAACATTTCATTGTTATTACAACAATCCCATCAGATACAAGAATATACAGAGTATAAATGAATAAATTACATTCGATAAATATCAGAGATTACAATAAATTACATAGCAGCGGAAAAACAATATAAAACACAACTGAAAGTAATGCATAGATACAGAGCTTTCCGAGCATCGTTCCAGCTGTAAACCAGGATCCTGTGAATATAAATCTGCGAAACCAAAACTACTAGCTACCCGTGCGGAAAATAGGGGCACCCAGAGTTTAGGTTAAAATAATAAACTCCAGGTCAGTCATGTGACTGGTGTGAGAACTAAAACAGTTATTTAAAATTTTACTTTGAAGATAGTAATTCAAGGGACCACGTCGTATAACACGGAACGGGTTTCCTCCCAAGAATACTAGTGCATATAACAAAATAACGCAATGCTTTTTGGAAAAATGAAGCTATTATAAGACCCAGGTCCCATCACACAATGCAACGCAAGCCGGAGGATAGGGTTTTCCCTTATAATAGCCAAACATGCTTGGTACGTTTAAAACAGATCATTTGATACTATTATAAGTGTATAGTGTCAAAACATTTTCAATCATAAATTTCAATCATAGACGGCATGGGTACCATATATCATTTCGCCATACTAGTTTTACAATTAAAACCGCAATACACGTATTGGAAATTGGATTTCCGTCATGAGTCGAGGCAAGGGGCAAGCTCCTCTCCGCTTCGAGACACTCTAGCAAATGCCTCGGGACTACACACTCTGGGTAACCCCTGGATCTTCAGGGCCGGTCCTCTCTTACGTTTGAGGATTAATTATGCCTGAACACACGTTTCCCGGTCCTTACAGACCTAAAATCGAGGCGCCTCATCCAATAACCACATAGGTGAAAAGTATATAAATGTCAGGGCTGGTAAGTCACTGACACCACCAAAGCTAGAAAGAAACGTCGTGCTCTCCCTGCAGTCCTTATCCCGTTTTTAACTCATACCGAGGTGTGAGGCTCGCGAATCCACGCTATACACAAAGCTACGCCACAAAGGCCGTGCTTTGATCATCAACCACAAGACTTTGCTTTTCAACAGAAGCCTTGATCCATGCAACTCAGCGTGCCACACAGGCAATTCATGCCATGCGATTGATATCTATCGATATAAAACCTCTAAGCTCGTACGTCTCAGAGAAGGGCGTTAAGCAAGAGAATAAATTCTCCGCCACCAAACAGATATATATTTAACAGAAATCAATCAACACAGAATAAAATCCAATGTCAGGCACACAATCCATTTACAAGTTCGTTCTGGGTCTGAACGAAACCGGAGGCACTTTCCTCGCATATCCATCGATCTCCAAGTACGTCTGGACGACCACCAACTATTTCCCTCATCTTGGGTGTACAGCCCAATCAAGATCATCAGTAATCACCCAAACGATGTGAAGACTTCCGGTCTTCAACCACCGTCTTCATCTTCGACATATCGTTGAATCGGTTATTCAGAATGGGTATAAACCCGGACTTTTCGAACAACTCGCGTATATTAAAACAAATGTTACACAAACACAACATACACCACATTCCAATTCATTAGTCACTAACCGTAAATCAACAAGAGAACAATTTCCCAAACATTAACCCCGAAGGCCGAAACCAACATCAGATCAATACCCAGGAAACCATTCTTCTTAGCTAACCTACAGCTAGTTTCTAAATTCCACATTCTTAGGGAAAGGTTCCCATTAATTTTATCCAAGATAAATTCTTTAAAATTTATCCTTTAATCTTCCTTTGGATGTCGTTTCAAACCAAATTATGGTTTTCCAAACTAGTCGAGATTAGCGAACCACACTGAAGTAATTATTTATTTTATTTCCCAATCCCAACCTATTCATCCCATGAAGCAAAACTGGTAATACTCCATATCTAACACCACAGTGTTATCGGTAAAATTAATTACCATTTCACGTTCAAATCTAATTAAAGATTTAACTATCGCTTTGGAGCAAAACTGGTGATACTCCATTCTCGCTCATTTTCCAAATTTGATAATTTAAATTATCAGTTCACATTTCAATCTAATTGCAGATTCATCAAAACTCTCTTTTCTGGGTTAAAGAACTAATGTCATTTAAAACACAGTTCACGACAAACCCTAATCACATTCTATTTATTATCGGGTTAAAGAACAAGTGTTATTTAAAACACCGTTCACGATAAACCCACTAATCGATTTTATTTAAAACCCATTTCGAATCCAATTTATTTATTTAAAAATAAATGGGTTATTATTTTAGTTATAAACTAGTTCATTTCGATAAAAATCTATTTTTATCTTTTCAAATATGGAGTTTTTCATCCTAATTTTTCCCAAATCATTTCTTATGATTTTACACAAATTATTGATATTTTTAATAATTTTATCAAGGCCCGTACAGTCGATTTCCGACAACGGCCATCGAACTGCACTTACAACGACCTTTTCCAAATTTGATTTGGACGTATCTCCAAATCCAACTGTTAGATTTTGAATTTCTAATATTCGTTAGAAAGCTCATTTCGATACGAGCCCAACGGTTCCGGTTTTAGGAGAATCCGATGGTCGGATCTCTCATAATGTCCGTTCGAAGTTAATGGTCTAAATTCGCAAACTGCCGCGGCGCGGCGCGTTCTATTCAGACCATTATATTATATATATAATATATAATATATATTTCGTCGATTCCTATTTAAAACGAATTTTATAAATTGTTTTAAATTTGTTTCCAAAACAATTTCAACTTCCATTTCAATTCAATCAAAATTGAATTTTTCGTTATAAATTCGTTTTAAAATTCATTTCTATTCAATTCAAATTTCAATTCAATTTCAATTCATTTCAATTCGTTTTCAATTCAATTCGAATTCGTTTTCAATTCAATTCGAATTCGTTTTCAATTCAATTCGAATTCGTTTTCAATTCGAATTCGTTTTCAATTCAATTCGAATTCGTTTTATATTCAATTCAATTCAAATTCGTTTTTTATTCAATTCAAATTCAATTCGTTTTCTATTCAATTCAAATTCAATTCGTTTTTCTATTCAAATCAAATTTGTTTCCTATTCAAATCAAATTCGTTTTCTTTTCAATTCAGTTCAAATTCATTTTCTATTCAATTCAGTTCAAATTAAAAACGAATATAATCGATATAAATATCGTACGCGTCAAAATAGCGCATCTCTAATCAACACGGCTATATATATTTCAATAATTCCGTTATTCTATTCCACAAATGGATATTTATTCTATTCAATACATGAATCCATATTTTTGTCAACACATGACTAATCTCAACGGATGAGTACTGTCCACGTGTGACTATTTTTGTTATTTAATATATTTTATAAAAATTATGGTATCTATCGTTTGATTTAAAATTAGACTCCAACCGTAAACTAGTAAGAGAACGATTCCCTGAATATTAATCCCGAAGGCCAAAACCAGCATCAGATCAATATCCAGGAGACCACTCATCTTATCTATTTTCCAGTTAGTTTCTAATTTTATATGATAAAGATGTAAATTTTATTGTTAAAATATTTCGTTCAACACATGACTAATCTCAACGGATGAGTACAGTCAACACATGAACCTTTACTTTATAATATTCTTTATTTTCTAAATTGGAATTAGGCCCAATCAATTACCATACAAAGTTAATTATATGGATTCCATACCACACATGTATATAATAGCAACGACAAATAATCAACCATCATCCAAAGTGCACGACACCGTATAAGCATCAAATATAGATATCTAACGCTTATAACAGCCTGTCAATCCATCGATCGACATACAACTAATTATTGGGATTAGTGTATGCCATATTTTATCCCAATACCCGTGTGAGGTTTCAAACAATCAAACACATATTTTATTGGTGCAGTTGGGCGATGTGTAAAATTTATCGACCCAATCAATATCAGTCAAATCAGTGTATATAAAAAAATCGGCCGATTTGTTTATAATTATTTATTTATTCACTTTCATGTTAAAAATTATATTTTTAACAATAAAATATTTTTAACTATATAAATATTTTATTTTATTTCAACACATGAATATATTTCATTATCTATTTCACATCAATTTCACAAACAAATTTCACAACACATCAATCAAACAAACAAGCCATCCATGGTCTGTGGATGACGGGTGTCGGGTGCTACTAAACACCGTCTGCATCCTAGCATATATCATAATATAACTAGAAAAAAGGAATTTTAAAAGGTGAGAAGTTCTCACCGATAGCTATCCCAATTCCACAACTCTTCTTATGTAGAAAATCTTATCGTTCTTGCCTTTTGTCACTTTCGCTGCCCGTAGTCACTACATATATAAAAATAACATTTTTGTATACTGATGTCTTTAAAATAAAAATCACATTTTTATTTGTTCACTTTCAATTTAAAAATCATTTTTTTTATAATCACTTCATATATTTAAAAATCGAATTTTTACTTTGCTATTCAATATATAAAAATCGAATTTTTACTTCGCTATTCAATATATAAAAATCGAATTTTTACTTCGCTATTCAATATATAAAAATCGAATTTTTATATCATCACTATAACAATCTCATTTTTACTTTGCTATATATATAATAAAAATCAGATTTTTATTTCGCTACATATATAAAGATAATATTTTTATATTCTTTATTATATAAAGATCATATTTTTAATAATCTACACAAGTAAAAATCATATTTTTAATATGCCACTAGTATAAAAATTATATTTTCAATATCTCTATAATATGAAAATCATCTTTTTATTACTTCTCTAATATAAAAATCATATTTTTAACCTCCTACTTTCATGAAAATTATATTTTTGACTTCATGCTTGTATAAAAATTATATTTTTATACTCCCCCATTATATAGCGATTATATTTTTATAATAAAAATCTAATCTTTCCTATTTTTAAAAATCATAACTTCTTTTATTTTAAAAATCACTACTTTCTATAAATTAAAAACCAAAGCTTTTCATAATATAAAAATCAGTTTTTCTTATATAAAATAAAATCAGTTAGAAAATAAATTATTTAATTAAATAAGAAAACTTACTGTATTTTTCTAGAGGGGGTGCGAGTGGTTCAACAGCGGAAAGAGGAGCAGACTGCCGTGGAGGTGGATTGCGAGGAGCGGTGATGGACTTCAGGCGGAGCTCGCGGTGGCGCTAGGCGGAGAAGTGGAGGAGGGGGTGCAGATCCGGTCGATGGCATCAGTGGGCGCGGTGGGGCCTGCGTTGATGGGAACGACGGATCTTTTCAGACAGGGGGGGTTTCTCTATAGGACTGAGGAGGCGGGAGGAGGAGAGGAGGGGGGCGAGGCTGCGGCCAACACTAGAGGTGGTGGCGGGCATCGTCGTCGATGATGAAGGGGGGGGGGGGGGCGCTCGATCGTTTTGGGGTTTTCGATTTTTTTTTCGTTTCTGATTTAGTCAAAGGGGGAGGGAGAATAGATAAAGGGATGGGGCTAAATAAAAATATATATATTTTAATATTTTAAAATTTCAAAAAGTTGAATTTTACATACGACCTCTAAACGAGGCCCACCGCCTGTCTCCCATAGCGTATTACCCCCATTCCGAACACAATGTGATATGTATCGTAAGCTGATTCGATCATTTCGATCAGTTTCCCCAAAATCAACATATAACTCTATATAGTAAATTTGAACGGGCATTTCAATTTACCGGGGTCACATACAAACTAGAAAAATTTCAGAAAAATATTTTCTAGCTTTGTATTGACGATACGGTCCTAACAAAACTAGTTTCGTCGAATCCTGAGACCGTTAGAAAAATGGCCATTTTCCAGTCGATTAAAATCAACTGAAACTGGTCAAACGCGTTTTCCTTTGCCACGCTCACATATTGATTCAAATTTTTTTGAAATTTGGAATCTAACAATAATTTGACGTCACGGATCCAACAAAAGTGGTTTCGTCGAAATCCGAGGTCGTTTGCAAAATTCCCATTTTTAAGGGCCTGAATTCCATAGCGACTATTCAGAATTTTCAACTGGACATATCTTTTGATCCCCGCTATGAAATTTCAATTTTTCGGATTCGTTGGAAAGATATTCCCAAATAGATCCTATTATTTTTGGTTTCACTAAAATCCGGTTTGTTTTGCACCCGGTACATTCAATTGAAGTTTGAAATCGAATTATCGAACTACCGCGCCATTTTCAATTCTATTTATAATTATATATAATTATTTATATTCTAACGATGACGTATATAATATATACGTTAGAATTCTATTATAATTAAATTTCTGGTCGTTTTTATTTAAAATAATCTATTTTAAATGTTCAAAATTCACTAAAATTGCCAAAAAAAAAATTAAACTGGCCCAGATTTTCGGGTTGTTACAATCTCCTCCACTTAAAACTTTTCATCCCCGAAAAGGAACAAAGTCAAAAGTAGTTTGATTAATCAACTCTACGTTCGATCTGGCTTCCATACTCCAACTTTTCAGTTTCTGAGAATTTTCAAATTCTTCAAAAATTTGGCTAACACCCGGAATTTTCGAAAAATTTCGCCATAACCTCCCCTGCACCGGGAGCCACGGGAAAATCCTGAAATTGCCGTATAGGCCTTCTGATCTCAAAAAGAAAAAGAAAAAGCCAAGCGGCTAGCCAATAGGCTCATAAAATCATCATCACCCAAACAAAACAGTAAATTATATAGTAAACATGTACCTATTTGTCGGGCAAACAAATTTTATTCTCTGCTCTATCCTCCTTGCTATGACTTGTTCCGTGTAAGTACGTGTATATGCAAGCAAATGCTACCAATTTTCAATACAATTCAATATTTGATTCAATTAGGCTAAATGGTTAAAAATTATCAAACTAATAAACAAACAACACAAACATCAATAAATTAGTGGATTAACGTTTCAAACTCATAATTTTGATATATATACATAAAATCATGTTTTTGATGCCAAATCACAACAATAAATCTATCTATATAAGTTTTGGTTCTCACACCAGTGTAATTGAAATATATAGATATCACACCTTCGTCACTCGAAAATAAATGCTGATGATGTTTCAAACCACCATCAGAACATCTCCGGGCTACTAGAGTGTGGTTCTATATCTATCCGGTATATTAAAACTTCGAATATACGTTCATGACGCGTATATGCAAAACCTTTATATATTGGATTGTCCAAATTCTATACAAATAAATATTCAAATACGTATACTTGAATTTAACTTTCAAAACAAAATTGTTTTCAATTGAAAAATATACTCTTCACACTCGTTCTAGGATACTACTGATCCTATCTCTAACGAGTCATTCTAATTGGATATTACTAACCCAATATCTGATGAATTCTTTCGTATGGTTTTAATGTGTCATGTTCTCGAGCTCTGTAAACCAAAGCTCTGATACCAAATGTAAGAACCCGTAACTTCCCCATCAAGGAAAGAGAGGATACTTTGAGAACAACACACAAAAGAACGCAGATGGAAGAACATTTCATTGTTATTACAACAATCCCATCAGATACAAGAATATACAGAGTATAAATGAATGAATTACATTCGATAAATATCAGAGATTACAATAAATTACATAGCAGCGGAAAAACAATATAAAACACAACTGAAAGTAATGCACGAATACAGAGCTTTCCGAGCATCGTTCCAGCTGTAAACCAGGATCCTGTGAATATAAATCTGCAAAACCAAAACTACTAGCTGCCCATGCGGAAAATAGGGGCACCTAGAGTTTAGGTTAAAACAATAAACTCCAGGTCAGTCGTGTTATTGGTGTGAGAACTAAAACAGTTATTTAAAACTATACTTTGAAGATAGTAATTCAAGGGACCACGCCGTATAACACGGAACGGGTTTCCTCCCAAGAATACTAGTGCATATAAAGAAACAACGCAATGATTTTTGGAAAAATGAAGCTATTATAAGACCCAGGTCCCATCACACAATGCAACGCAAGCCGGAGGATAGGGTTTTCCCTTATAATAGCCAAACATGCTTGGTACGTTTAAAACAGATCATTTGATACTATTATAAGTGTATAGTGTCAAAACATTTTCAATCATAAATATCAATCATAGACGGCATGGGTACCATATATCATTTCGCCATACTAGTTTTACAATTAAAACCGCAATACACGTACTGGAAATTGGATTTCCTTCATGAGTCGAGGCAAGGGGCAAGCTCCTCTCCGCTTCGAGACACTCTAGCAAATGCCTCGGGACTACACATTCTGGGTAACCTCTGGATCTTCAGGGTCGGTCCTCTCTTACGTTTGAGGATTAATTATGCCTGAACACACGTTTCCCGGTCCTTACAGACCTAAAATCGAGGCGCCTCATCCAACAACCACATAGGTGAAAAGTATATAAATGTCAGGGCTGGTAAGTCACTGACACCACCAAAGCTAGAAAGAAACGTCGTGCTCTCCCTGCAGTCCTTATCCCGTTTTTAACTCATACCTAGGTGTGAGGCTCGCGAATCCACGCTATACACAAAGCTATGCCACAAAGGCCGTGCTTTGATCATCAACCACAAGACTTTGCTTTTCAACAGTAGCCTTGATCCATGCAACTCAGCGTGCCACACAGGCAATTCATGCCATGCGATTGATATCTATCGATATATAACCTCTAAGCTCGTACGTCTCAGAGAAGGGCGTTAAGCAAGAGAATAAATTCTCCGCCGCCAAACAGATATATATTTAACAGAAATCAATCAACACAGAATAAAATCCAATGTCAGACACACAATCCATTTACAAGTTCGTTCTGGGTCTGAACGAAACCGGAGGCACTTTCCTCGCATATCCATCGATCTCCAAGTACGTCTGGACGACCACCAACTATTTCCCTCATCTTGGGTGTACAACCCAATCAAGATCATCAGTAATCACCCAAACGATGTGAAGACTTCCGGTCTTCAACCACCGTCTTCATCTTCGACATATCGTCGAATCGGTTATTCAGAATGGGTATAAACCCGGACTTTCCGAACAACCCGCGTATATTAAAAAAAATGTTACACAAACACAACATACGCCACATTCCAATTCATTAGTCACTAACCGTAAATCAACAAGAGAACAATTTCCCAAACATTAACCCCAAAGGCCGAAACCAACATCAGAACAATACCCAGGAAACCATTCTTCTTAGCTAACCTACAGCTAGTTTCTAAATTCCACATTCTTAGGGAAAGGTTCCCATTAATTTTATCCAAGATAAATTCTTTAAAATTTATCCTTTAATCTTCCTTTGGATGTCGTTTCAAACCAAATTATGGTTTTCCAAACTAGTCGAGATTAGCGAACCACACCGAAGTAATTATTTATTTTATTTCCCAATCCCAACCTATTCATCCCATGAAGCAAAACTGGTAATACTCCATATCTAACACCACAGTGTTGTCGGTAAAATTGATTACCATTTCACGTTCAAATCTAATTTAAGATTTAACCATCGCTTTGGAGCAAAACTGGTGATACTCCATTCTCGCTCATTTTCCAAATTTGATAATTTAAATTATCAGTTCACATTTCAATCTAATTGCAGATTCATCAAAACTCCCTTTTTTGGGTTAAAGAACTAATGTCATTTAAAACACAGTTCACGACAAACCCTAATCACATTCTATTTATTATCGGGTTAAAGAACAAGTGTTATTTAAAACACCGTTCACAATAAACCCACTAATCGATTCTATTTAAAACCCATTTCAAATCCAATTTATTTATTTAAAAATAAATGGGTTGTTATTTTAGTTCTAAACTAGTTCATTTCGATAAAAATCTATTTTTATCTTTTCAAATATGGAGTTTTTCATCCCAATTTTTCCCAAATCATTTCTTATGATTTTACACAAATTATTGATATTTTTAATAATTTTATTAAGGCCCGTACAGTCGATTTCCGACAACGGCCATCGAACTGCACTTACATCGACCTTTTCCAAATTTGATTTGGACGTATCTCCAAATCCAACTGTTAGATTTTGAATTTCTAATATTCGTTAGAAAGCTCTTTTCGATACGAGCCCAACGTTTCTAGTTTTAGGAGAATCCGACGGTCGGATCTCCCGTAATGTCCGTCCGAAGTTAATGGTCGAAATTCGCGAACTACCGCGGCGCGGCGCGTTCTATTCAGGCCATTATATTATATATATAATATATATTTCGTCGATTCCTATTTAAAACGAATTTTATAAATTGTTTTAAATTTGTTTCAAAAACAATTTCAACTTCCATTTCAATTCAATCAAAATTGAAGTTTTCCTTATAAATTCGTTTTAAAATTCATTTCTATTCAATTCAAATTTCAATTCAATTTCAATTCGTTTTCAATTCAATTCGAATTCATTTTCAATTCAATTCGAATTCGTTTTCAATTCAATTCGAATTCGTTTTCAATTCAATTCGAATTCGTTTTCAATTCAATTCGAATTCGTTTTCAATTCAATTCGAATTCGTTTTCCATTCAATTCGAATTCGTTTTATATTCAATTCAATTCAAATTCGTTTTCTATTCAATTCAAATTCAATTTGTTTTCTATTCAATTCAAATTCAATTCGTTTTCTATTCAAATCAAATTCATTTCCTATTCAAATCAAATTCGTTTTCTTTTCAATTCAGTTCAAATTCGTTTTCTATTCAATTCAGTTCAAATTAAAAACGAATATAATCGATATAAATATCGTTCGCGTCAAAATAGCGCATCTCTAATCAACATGGCTTTATATATTTCAATAATTCCGTTATTCTATTCAACAAATGGATATTTATTCTATTCAATACATGAATCCATATTTTTGTCAACACATGACTAATCTCAACGGATGAGTACTGTCCACGTGTGACTATTTTTGTTATTTAATATATTTTATAAAAATTATGGTATCTATCGTTTGATTTAAAATCAGACTCCAACCGTAAACTAGTAAGAGAACGATTCCCTGAATATTAATCCCGAAGGCCGAAACCAGCATCAGATCAATATCCAGGAGACCACTCATCTTATCTATTTTCCAGTTAGTTTCTAATTTTATATGATAAAGATGTAAATTTTATTGTTAAAATATTTCGTTCAACACATGACTAATCTCAACGGATGAGTACAGTCAACACATGAACCTTTACTTTATAATATTCTTTATTTTCTAAATTGGAATGAGGCCCAATCAATTACCATACAAAGTTAATTATATGGATTCCATACCACACATGTATATAATAGCAACGACAAATAATCAACCATCATCCAAAGTGCACTACACTGTATAAGCATCAAATATAGATATCTAACGCTTATAACAGCCTGTCAATCCATCGATCGACATACAACTAATTATTGGGATTAGTGTATGCTGTATTTTATCCCAATACCCGGGTGGGGTTTCAAACAATCAAACACATATTTTATTGGTGCAGTTGGGCGATGTGTAAAATTTATCAACCCAATCAATATCAGTCAAATCGGTGTATATAAACAAATCGGTCGATTTGTTTATAATTATTTATTTATTCACTTTCACGTTAAAAATTATATTTTTAACGATAAAATATTTTTAACTATATAAATATTTTATTTTATTTCAACACATGAATATATTTCATTATCTATTTCACATCAATTTCACAAACAAATTTCACAACACATCAATCAAACAAACAAGCCATCCATGGTCTGTGGATGACGGGTGTCGGGTGCTACTAAACACCGTCTGCATCATAGCATATATCATAATATAACTAGAAAAAAGGAATTTTAAAAGGTGAGAAGTTCTCACCGATAGCTATCCCAATTCCACAACTCTTCTTATGTAGAAAATCTTGTCGTTCTTGCATTTTGTCACTTTCGCTGCCCGTAGTCACTACATATATAAAAATCACATTTTTATATACTAATGTCTTTAAAATAAAAATCACATTTTTATTTGTTCACTTTCAATTTAAAAATCATATTTTTTTTATAATCACTTCATATATTTAAAAATTGAATTTTTACTTCGCTATTCAATATATAAAAATCGAATTTTTACTTCGCTATTCAATATATAAAAATCAAATTTTTACTTCGCTATTCAATATATAAAAATCGAATTTTTATATCATCACTATAAAAATCTCATATTTACTTTGCTATATATATAATAAAAATCAGATTTTTATTTCGCTACATATATAAAGATAATATTTTTATATTCTTTATTATATAAAGATCATATTTTTAATACTCTACACAAGTAAAAATCATATTTTTAATATGCCACTAGTATAAAAATTATATTTTCAATATCTCTATAATATGAAAATCATCTTTTTATTACTTCTCTAATATAAAAATCATATTTTTAACCTCCTACTTTCATGGAAATTATATTTTTGACTTCATGCTTGTATAAAAATTATATTTTTATACTCCCCCATTATATAGCGATTATATTTTTATAATAAAAATCTAATCTTTCCTATTTTTAAAAATCATAACTTCTTGTATTTTAAAAATCATTACTTTCTATAAATTAATAACCAAAGCTTTTCATAATATAAAAATCAGTTTTTCTTATATAAAATAAAATCAGTTAGAAAATAAATTATTTAATTAAATAAGAAAACTTACTGTATTTTTCTAGAGGGGGTGCGAGTGGTTCAACAGCGGAAAGAGGAGCGGACTGCCGTGGAGGTGGATTGCGAGGAGCGGTGATGGACTTCAGGCGGAGCTCGCGGTGGCGCTAGGCGGAGAAGAGGAGGAGGGGGTGCGGATCCGGTCGATGGCAGCAATGGGCGCGGTGGGGCCTGCGTTGATGGGAACGACGGATCTTTTCAGACGGGGGGGTTTCTCTATAGGACTGAGGAGGCAGGAGGAGGAGAGGAGGGGGGCGAGGCTGCGGCCAACACTAGAGGTGGCGGGGGGCATCGTCGTCGATGATGAGGGGGGGGGGGGGCGCTCGATCGTTTTGGGGTTTTCTTTTTTTTCTTTTTTTTTCGTTTCTGATTTAGTCAAAGGGGGAAGGAGAATAGATAAAGGGATGGAGCTAAATAAATAAATATATATATATATTAATATTTTAAAATTACAAAAAGTTGACTTTTACATACGACCTCTAAACGAGGCCCACCGCCTGTCGCCCATAGCGTATTACCCCCATTCCAAACACAATGGGATATGTATCATAAGATGATTCGATCGTTTCGATCAGTTTCCCCAAAATCAACATATAACTATATATAGTAAATTTGAACGTGCATTTCAATTTACCGGGGTCACATACTAACTAGAAAAATTCCAGAAAAATATTTTCTAGCTTCGTATTGACGATACGGTCCTAACAAAACTAGTTTCGTCGAATCCTGAGACCGTTAGAAAAATGGTCATTTTCCAGTCGATTAAAATCAACTGAAACTGGTCAAACGCGTTTTCCTTTTCCACGCTCACATATTTATTCAAAAAATTATGAAATTTGGAATCTAACAATAATTTGACGTCACGGATCCAACAAAAGTGGTTTCGTCGAAATCCGAGGTCGTTTGCAAAATTCCCATTTTTAAGGGCCTCAATTCCATAGCGACTATTCTGAATTTTCAACTGGACATATCTTTTGATCTCCGCTATAAAATTTCAATTTTTTGGATTCGTTGGAAAGATATTCCCAAATAGATCCTATTATTTTTGGTTTCACTAAAATCCGGTTTGTTTTACACCCGGTACATTCAATTGAAGTTTGAAATCGAATTATCGAACTACCGCGCCATTTTCAATTCTATTTATAATTATATATAATTATTTATATTCTAACAGCGACGTATATAATATATACGTTTGAATTCTATTATAATTAAATTTCTGGTCATTTTTATTTAAAATAATCTATTTTAAATGTTCAAAATTCACTAAAATTGCCAAAATAAAAATTTTAAACTGGCCTAGATTTTCGGGTTGTTACAAAATCTCTTCCATCCTTTGCTATATCATGCTCATCAACCAAAAAAAAGCGAGAGAGAAAATTTCACAAAATGGCATGAGATTCCTACTGCATGCATGCTTGAATTTTTACATGCCTTTAGACAAGCCATGCTCCCCTCTTCTCATCATGTGTTTCTCATGCACATTTCGCTCCCATGTTTTCTTCTTCCATCTCCCTTTTTTTTTCTACCCATCACTATGCTTTTGTCCTCCACAGCCCACCTGGAACCACTACTTAACCACCCATCTTCACATCTAACCGGTCTGAATCCAGCTTCTACATGACACGGCCCGAAACCGTTAGCAAAATCCATATCACTCCTGTCACACTTGTTCTTCCCCTACACCAGAATCTTGTCGCCTCATCCACCACTGAGTTCAATGCCACCAACCAGACCTATGGTCACAGAAACGCCACCGGATCTGCTACAACCCATCTCCTTAAAACCTGTATTGTCCTGGATTTCTTGACAAACTTCATGATCTAAATCTTAGATTTTACTGATAGTTAAATTCGGTTAAATAATATTTAATTTGAATATTATAGATAATTTCGAATAATAACTAGTTTTAAATCCTACATGTATGTTGTTGACTGGTGTGTTAACATTTTATTTTACATTTAAAACTTATTTTAATTTATGTAAAAATATATTTTCTTAAGTAAAAGTAGATTTGATATTTAAGAGAATTTAGATTAATCTTTTTATTTAAATCTTAAGATATATACATATATGTATGTATGTATATGATCTTTTGTGTATATATGTACGTATGTGTATATATATAAAGCAAGGTGATAAGTTTTGTTTGTACTTACGTAAATAATTTTTTTCTTCACATACATATAGGATAATAAGACATGTTAATTATGTGTTAGAATGTCATGTAATGAAAGCTAATTAAAACTCAATGGAATAAAATATTGTTGTACATTTTTTTGTCATTTTTAATTCTGTAGTACACTAGTTCATTGCATATTCAAATCAGATCTATCTAACATAGATTTATTTCTCAAGGATGAAGTACGGCCATGAAATCAAGCGAATGGATAGCCCAAGAACCTATAATAACTAAAACATGTGAATGAAAAAAGAATAAAACATAAAAGCATTCTAATGCTTTATTTAATAGGCAATTATGCCTTGAAAGTTGAAATACGTCCAAGAACAGACTGCACATGTAATTGTACCGTAAAAACCACATCAGACGTGACCTTTCAGTATTAAGCCTTGCCAAACAACTCACTTTCAATCTTATAATGCAACAACTATCTACCCTAGAAAAGCCTATGTTTGAAACCCTTTTGCACATGAAATGTGTACAAATACTGTACTGAAGTAACATGGCCGTGCTTTATTTTAAGTGTAGTAGGTAGATCAGTTAAATCCTAGCTAGAACATCCCTTCCATCAGATGTAGACTGCCTAAAATTGTTCCATATCTACCCCATCAATAACTATATACTACTCAATATTGTATCCTTTTGTTCATCTAAATGCTCTAGTGTATCCTCACAAATGGATTGATAAATCTGAAACAAAACTTGAGAGCCTGAGATCACCATGGCAGCAATGACCAGACTAACCATGTGTATACTGGGAGGATTTAGAACAGAACATCAATCAAACATGATGCTGCATCTGTAAATATATTCTACCCTACCAACATATCCATGATACACATATTTTATCATTTTAATTCATCTATAAACAGGTAGCCAAACACTCTATTCCATTCATAAGTTTTGAACCAAAAACTCCAAAGAGAACTGAAGCAAAGAACCTTAAACAGAGCTAAAGAACAGGAAGCAACAATTGTGAGTAAACATTCACTTATTTCCCTTTTTAGATCATGCCATAATTTATCTACTAAATGATGAAACATATACATGCTCATAGATATGTAGTAACACTTCTGAGTCCAATATCTAGTTATATGATTGGATCGAACCAATATGAACTCCTGTTATATTTATATTTGTTTGTGTTAAACTGATACAACATGTCACCCTATCAATTTCACAAACCAATAGTTTAGATCCTAGTAAGTTTTAGAATTTAATTCCTATATGAAAAATGTTTGTATAGATCTATAGTTTAGTAAAAAATTCATTCCCATTTAAAATGATTATTATATATGCAGATAAATAAAATATATAGTAGAGTGAGTAAAAACTAAAATTCTTAAACATCGTGGATCAACGATTCAGGTATATGAATGCGTTCGTATGTTATAATCATGATTTTTAGTAACAAAATCAGGATTTTTAATATCGGGGTTGAAGAGAAAAGAAGAGTTGATCGGAAATTGGGGTTGTGCCAATCACCGACGAAGTTGAGGGTTAGGGGTCTCGAATTTGGTTTTGGAGGTGCGACAGGAAGAGGGAATCATAGGAAAAATACAACCCTAAATTTTAATCGAGTAGGTTGTGAATTTTAATCGATTTAGGTGGTGGAGGACTCTTTTTGAAGCCTTGGTTGAAGGTCGAATTGCATCCACGTGGGGACAAGAGAGATGATCAGACCTTGGGGTTTCGAAGCTGGAAGGGGTCAGCCGTATTTGGCCAGAGTATGGTGATGACCAGACATGGGGGTTGGTGGTGCAAGAAGATTTCTTGGATCGGGGAGTAGTGCCGAAGCAACTTGATACTGTCGGTTTTTGTTTTAGGTAGTGGTTAGGATTTCCGATGGTGTTGTCAGCCTTAGATGGTGAAGCGACGACTGAGGGGAAGATCGGAGTGTGGTGTTAGCTATGTGAGTCGTTGTGCACGTGTACAACAAACTGTGTATGTATAAAGGAGAAACAGGAATTGGTGGAGAAGGAGGATTAGTTCGGGCTAGAGTTTTTGAAGAAATCGGTAAGTAGGAATGGCAATGGGGCGGGTTGGGGCGGGTTTCTCGTGCCCTAGACCCGACCCGGACTTTTTAAACCCCGCCCCAGACCCGCCCCGTAGACCCGCTGCGGGTCTGGAATTTCGCCCCATACCCGAAACCCATATGGGTCAGGGTAGACCCGACCCGCCCCGCGACCCGGTGATATTATGTTCTAGTGTACACAAATTTATATATTTATATTATTTTTATCACTAAATGATAAACTATATGCATATTATAATGTGTTTACAATGACAGGAGAATATTATAAAATGAGTTGTAAGATAATAATTCAAAACGTATGCATTTGTTATTGTATGATTATCATTGATGCAACTTAATACAATGAAATTTTTTTAGTTTGTCAATTGAAAGAATATAATATTCAAGTTATAACCATGTAAATCTAAGAAGATTAACAAGTATTAGTTACAGTTATAAAGAGTTTGAATGATGTTTCGATCATGCGGGTCGGGTTGGGGCGGGTTAGCCATGCCCCAGACCTGACCCTAGACCTGGACTTCCAAAAGCGGGTCGCGGGTCTACCCTCCTGAAGACCCTATAGGGCGGGTCTAAATGGGTCAAAACAGGGGCAGGTCAAGCGGGTTTGGACCCTAGACCCGCCCCATTGCCATCCTTATCGGTAAGGGTGATCATGTGTTTTGTGGTTGCCAAACACATGGATAAGGGAAAGAGAGGGTAACGGGATGATTCTTTTTTGGGCTTGTTGGGCCACGCAAGCATTAGAAAGGCAAAATATAAAAGCAGAAGTTGGGAAAGAAGTGGGGCGGATAGTTAGTGGGCCTGATCGGCTAAAGTAAATAAATAGAAAGAAAAGGGATTATGGGAAGATAAAGGAAAAGTAAAAAAAGGAAAATAAGAAAAGGAAAATAAGGAAATCAATGGAAAATAAAAACAAATTGTTTAAATCTTCAAATTATATAAATTAATTTAGTTATTTATGTAAAATAATAATAATATAAAAAATTGATATAATCTATGAAGTGATACAATTATACTGACTTATTAATAATAAAACGGATAGAAAATAGAAGCTGTCAAATTGAATGTGAATTAAACGTTCATATATACTTTATCAAAGCTTACTTTAAGTAGTAATCAAATTATTCATTTTGAATAATTTAAAGATATATCCTCAAATTGTTCTCAAGATAGAGAAAGTGATTATAATCTAATGTGTTAAATCAACGATATGTTGTTATATGGGAAGATTGTTGACTTCCAGAGATGCTGTATGATTGTGGATCCAAATGTTGAAATAAACATTTGTAATACTGACTGAAATCATATCTATTTATGTCAATAACCATTTAGGAATCAAGAAACGAATTTCAGAAAATAACGTTATTTCTAATATGTTCCAAACGATTAACAACTTTGATCAAATCACGTTGTGTTTCCCGATGATGTTCTCGAAATACAAGCACGTCGTTATTCATAACTTTGACACGTGATTGTTTGGCCAAATACTGGCTAATACAGATAGTAATAATTTAATATTAATAAAAAGTTGACACGATTTATGGAAATTAAATCGTCCTTATTAACTATTGTTTGAAATAAAAATATGATTTCGTTTAAATAAATAAAATGTGAATGGTCAAACTAGAATCGTTAAATATGTTGTGATAAGTGATTGTTGATTGTATTGGCAGTTATATTGTGATATGTTATTCTAACTTGAATAATTTAATGTAAGCATTGACACATTTAAATTATCATTTATTAGATCACTCCTTAAATCTGAAAGTTGAATCATATATATGACATATTTCGGTAGATAAGTCCTGATAATCAACATGAATATTTAATCCATAAGTAATGTGTTGACTTGATTTTTATTTTAAGCATCACTTGACCCTACATTATCGTATCAAAGAGTCCGGAATCTAAATTCCACTTTGATCCAATTTATACATTATAAGTCAGAGATTATTGAAGACAAATGAAGACGGAGTTTGTACAATGGTTGTTCTGTATACAGGATAGTGCCTTCGGTTTGTCCAGTCCTAGGACAACTTGTATGGATGAATGTCTGATAGAGTACACCTAATAGATCGCGTAAGTTGATCTCTTCAAATTGTTTTACGTTGGTGGCGGAGGAATTCGTTTCTCTTAGCTTTGTGCCCATAATTATTTTTGGGGAAGTCAATTTGTGGTTTGGCGGGTTTAACGATGTGACATTCAAATTAAATAAAGATATGATCTGTCTAACGGTAATTTCAGACCTCAAGCCTCCTCAACCAAGAAATGGCATAAAATCGGGTAGGTCGCATGGCTATGTGGGTCGCTTCCATCAAAAGGGTATATCATCACCTGATTTGGAGAAATCAAATGCCTTTGGTTGTCCCTTTATTTTTGTATGCTATCGGTTCGTTTGGCTGGCCCCCAACCGTGGTAATGATATACTCGGTACTCTCAAGCGAAATGAGGGGCTGGTCATGTTTAGTCGGGTTGCAAGATATTCTTGTTGAGCCCCAATGTATTCATCTTCGGAGGTACATTGTTGGAAGGTGGTCCCATACCTTTCCATAGTTGGAAATCCATTCTCCAATAAACATCAAGCGGTTTTGTTTGTATACTATGTATATGGAGCGTGAGATGCAAGCGTTCCGCTAGATTCTAATTTATTTGTGAAAATCCTAGACATTATTATAATATCAGAATAGTTATGATTTCAAAATGTTTGGGTTACCGTAAGGCAAAAACCATTCGTATTTATGTGTGGATCGGTCTTACAATTATCTATTCTTTCAAAAGAAATTTTCCAAGTTAACCAAACTATTTAAAATCGTTTACTCACACCAGTCCCATGATTGACCCAGAGTTTATTTTTCTACGTTTTTCCAAAACTCTTGGGTGCCCAAACTTGTATGGGTAGTCAAGTAGTTCAGGATTTTACAGATATTCTTGGAGGAGATTAGAGCAAGAGGCTTCAACATTAGAATATATATATTGTGTTTATTTCCGCTGTGATGTATATGATGTACTCTGATATTGTATGTAAGTTCAGATACAACTTTATATTTTCCAAAGCTTATATATATTATATTTTATTCCGCTGCGATTGTGAGATTCACACTTGTCCAGTTCTTTCTTCTATTTTATTTCTTCTATTCTAATTTTCTATCTTTCCTATTTCTCACCCTCTAACTTCTTTCTATTAATGACTTGTATTTTCGTGCAATTTGGGTTGGACTTGTATTGTGCTTGGTCGACTCAAAAGGTACGAATTGGCAGGCCGTTACCAAACCCAAATAAGTGTGCACCTTTTAACTCTAGATAACTAAGGTCTTTTTCCCCTATGCCATGCTTCTACCTTCACCCAAGCCTGAGCCATCGCATCCATTAGCAGAGGCTGCACCACCCACTTCATTACCGTCAGAACCGATCATGCTCAGGCGGGTTCATTTTTGTGATCAGGCGCATGATTCCTCCTTTCCAAGCATACCTTCATGTGTTTTGTGTTGAGAGGTTTTTCTTCTTCTTTTTTTAAAAAAAATCATTTTCTTTGTTGGTCCAATTTTGTCGAAGCCTTGTTTCTTCTGTCTTAGTTCGCGTTTGTTGAGAATTATGTGGTGTTTGCCTTGGTTTGTTTATAGAAAAATAAAGCCTTTAAAAGGGAATTTTTTTTCTCAAATAATACTGTTGTTGATTTGAGGCTATGGTGCTTGATTTTGTTATCGTTTCGTAGTTGAATTTCGTTCTTGGTTGTGTTGAGACTGGATCACATAGCTTGTACTATTTATGTACCCATGTCTACTCGTTTGTCGTCTTTGTCTTATACCTTGAAAGGTGAGTTTAACTCACATTTGATTAACATGTTTGTAAAAGTGAAATTCAGTACATTTGAAATGCTATGAAACTTTTTGGATTGCTAGTAGTAATCATGTCATCTGATATTTATATTGTGCATGTATGACACAATTTTATGACAAGTAATATATGACTCGAAATGCGTAGAAGTGACATGTGTTTGTTATATATATATGTTCATGTTTGACACAATTTTATCATGTTTTTGGGTCTCGTGATATGGACCTTAAACTGCTCAATAAACCTGGCAACTAATATGTTCCAGCTACTGATTGATTCAGTTTCCTCCTGCCGAAACCTCACAGCAGTCGTATCAGCCAAATAGAGTGGGAAGAACTTACCCTTGACGCTTTCCGACGCCGATAGCACTTCCATATGGTGCACGTAACGCGTCAGGTGTACGGTAGGATCCTTTCTACCGTCATAAGCTTCAAAACAGGTAATTTAAAGTCTAAGGGATTTCGGGAATTCTGGATATCCCGAGTGAATGGGATTCAGTTAATGCTATCCACATCATCCTAGGTGCCCCTCTTGTAAACCGTCGAGTCATGTCAGCGATTCGATTGCTATCTCTAAGTAATTAATGATAGTCGTCTAATCTAATGCTGGTGCCCCAACGTGTAATGCCGTTGATGTGAGATGCGTACCCATAGTTTGTAGTTTTATTTCGACCATGCCACCGACCTCAGTTCGACATGGTCGAACCGAGTTCTTAGAGCTGCTGCGCCGTCTCCATTTAAAGTCACATTGGTATGTGCTCGATAAATGTTTTCAGTGTTTCCTTCCATAATATCACGGTTAGATGTGTCATGACATAAACCATGCTCTCTGGGGCAGTTGTCCTCGCCAAGTTTGGATCGCCATTCGCCCCAGATCGAACTGAAACTTCCAGGTGTTCAGTTTGTGGCAGATCCTCAGGTCAAGCCATTATTGCCTGATTTTCTATAATGCCATTAGTACCTGCTCTAACCAGCGATCTTTGACCTCTTGGTCTTCCAAACCAATCAAACCTCACGAAGAAGTAATTCATCATTTTTTCTCGTTTGCAGTGAAGCTCATCCTGCCGCTGCATCTGTGTAACACCCCGAATTTTTAACGACACTAAAAGAGGATAAATTAAATAATAATTAGTTTAATATTAAGAATTAAGGAAAACAGACTGTGTCGCGTCTGTCTCGAAATTTTGGTCAAGATAGACATTTGGTTTGCATAAAACGGACACTGCATAAAGAAGTTATGAGGGTTTTAAGTTTTTATACGTGCAGAAAGAACATATATACACATATGAGTCACGTATGAGTCAGACCCTATCCAGAACTGTTTGAAAATCAAAAATTCGTCAAGGCGGCAAATTTCCCACTCTAGGGGGTCGACCCCCCTAGAGGGGTGTCGACTTCTGGGTCGACCCACCCACAGGGGTGTCGACACCCCTAGGGCTGAGGTGGCAGTTGGTTTCAGAGGGTTCTGTAGTTATATATATGTGTCCAATTCTCCTATTTCTTCATTGGAAACTATGGGAGCCAAATGCTACCAGTATGCGAACTGAGACGGGTTCGTTTTCTTCAACAACATACAACATTCAACTTTGCAAATCAAATCCAGAAATTCAAGATCCATTCTCCCTATTCTCTAAACCTAACGTAGTGAGTTTCTAGTTGCTTTTAGGTTTAGATAAATAAAAGTAAATTGTGAAAGATGGTGAATTGGATATGTTGTAAACTATGAATCTATGTTATTGTTAAATCTTATACTATGTCATGATAGATCTACACTTTTAAATCCAAGGCAATTGTGGTTACTATATTATGTTACCTATGTGGATCTTGACTTGTAACTATGTTATAATGAATGTAAATCTGTTAATTTGGACAGTTGATACATTGGTTAGATCTAACTCTTTATGTAAATCACCTTTCACCTGTCATATTGCGATCAACTAAGGTATGTTCTAAGTTGGACATGTGTATCCATATTTAGATCTAAACATGCTATTATGTCAATTTAATGGTGTTTAATCTATTTTAACCTCTAGATCTGAATTACGTGATCTAATTTATCACCTTGTGTTATCATGTTAGATCTAAATCAATTGGACATCTAAACTGCTAATTTAGACATCGTAGTTATGTTAGAATCAATTGACTGCCACCAGTTCATCAGTTTTATGTATACCTTGTTATGATGTTAATTACATGTCCATGCTAGTATGTACGTTCACCTTATCATCATGGTAGTTCATGCCAAGATGATCATTTTGGTTATATTCCCATTATTTTCCCTATTATCGTTTATGACTAGGCTATTAGCTAGCCTAGGCATGCCACCATTTTGTGAGTGCGCTAGTTAGGAAACGGGGGAAAAAGGGTTAAAATTGGCATAATTTGAATATGAACATTTTTGGACATATAATTCAAATTATTGGATAAAATGGGCATTAACACCTATAAAGGGAAAGGATTAATTAATTGATTAATTAATTAATAATGGAATGTTTAGTAATTGCAATTAGGAATTGTAATTGTACTTATGACATGAGGTTAGGTTGCATTAGTGGTGGAAGTCTACCGGGACCCGACCGACATATCCAGCAGCCACTAATGTTGAACCTAATGTGGGAGGTCTAAGTACGCAAATACGAATTGGGCTAAGACACGAGGTTAGGCCTAACTGTGGAAAAAGACTGCCTAGACCCGACCGACATATCCATCATCCACACGTTGTAGGCCTAATATGGGAGGTCTAGCCCATTATAAACCATAAATGGACATGGTAATGAATTGGACTACTTGACCAAATCTAATCCATAGGGATTGTATGATTATGAAATAAGGTTAGGGTTAAGTAAATTGATTGGAATAATGGATGGGTTAAGCAAATTTGGAGGAGGTGGGTAATTTTTACATATCGGCCCACAAACTTAACCCGATAAGGTTATGTAATTAAAGACACCTAGTAGTATACATAACCGGAGGAAAGTATAAAAGTTATGTAATTAAAGACACCTTTTAGGGTAAGCATAACTAGTATAGGGCTATGTAATTAAAGACACCTAGTGGTATACGTAGTCTGTGAAAAACCTAGTGGGTGATACAAGACAAAGGGGGGAGCTTGTATCATATTGTGTGGGACCTATTTCAGGCAGTAACACGGAGTAGGTATCAAATAAAATACTCCGTACTTGGCGGAGAGGGGACACACTTACTGACTGATTGTAAGAGATCCAAACATGGAGGACGGTGTGGGCGGCGCAAACCGACAGGGCCATGTGCGTGCATGAGCCGGGCAGAGGGGGATAAGACGGCCGTGACACCAGTAGATATGGGGCTGTGCATATCAGTGATGGGTTGCCACTGTAGGACATGATACATCCTACCGTGGGTCCGACACAGAGTATCTACGGAGTAGTGAGCCAATCGATTAGGGTAGTGGTTAGGGTATATTTGGACATATGCCCTAAGTCTACTACCTTATAGTGGAAGGGAACATCTCATTTTGGTTATACTAGTAATAATGCAGAGTAATCATTAGAGAAGTGTATACACCTTACCCTGTCTACCTTGTCACACCTTCCATTTATGTAGTGATCTCTCTTATCCACTTTATATGCCTATCATCTTACTTTTATTTATTTACTGGATAAAAGTAACTAGACTCAGATATCATCTTGCTAGGAGCTACTTCTGAAGTATGGCTCAAGTTCTTATCTCTACTATGGCTTAACTCCTTCAATTGGGGAATTATGCTTTTTATATTCTTATGTACTCTGATGGTGCAAGACAGAAGTTATTTTATTATAATGGTTTTTGTGACTTATGGTATTGTGGACTACAATATTATGATTTATGTTTGAAATAAAAAAAAATTAAATTTCTGCTGCTATCTTATTTATATCCGTCTTGTAATTATTCAGTGTATGTTTACCTATAACGCTTCACGAAACTTAATGCATTCCCTTAGTGAGTGACATTAACGAGCGTGGGGTGTCATACTTGGTATCAGAGCTGAAGGTTACCAGATTAGATAAAAGTTTTTGAAAATTATTTTCAAAAAGGTTTTAAAAGAAAAACATTTTCAAAAAGAAAAGTCCGTTTTGAAAAACATTCCCCAAAAAGCCATATATAGTATCCTTCGGTCCTTTATCTAAATTTCTTCCTTTTTCCTTTTTCAGCATGTCTGGGGAACAAAACATTCCTAATATCCTAGAGGGCGTCATGATACCCGGATGGTTCCATTGGTATTTGGAGGCCACAGCGCCTGCTGAAGGCCAAAGAAATGTTCCTCCCCCAGCTACACCAGTCATTCCTCCTTCTCCTTCCCCAAGAGCAGATAACTTCGCCAAGATCTGCAAGGCCTTCCGTGCTATGGGAGGGAAGCCATTCCATGGAAACGAGACATTCGTAGAAGCTCGGAATTGGCTCAAGGAGACCGAGGACTTATTCGTAATCTTTGAAGTATGGGATAGAAGGAAGGTTCAGTTAGCCGCCTGGCTACTGAAGGACGAAGCCTCATTTTGGTGGGAAGTCACTCAAGCTGGATGTCCGTGGAAACTTGGCAAGATTTTAGACAGATGTTCGAAATGAAATTTCTTTCCTAAGCCGAAAGCAGCATGCAGATGGAGAGATTCTTAACACTCAAACAAGGAAACTTGACGGTAAAAAAGTATGTGAATAAATTCAACAAGCTTGCATGGTTCGGTTTAGAGTTGGTGGATACGCCGCACAAAAGTGCTTTGCGATTTGCTAAATGGCTGAGTGTGCCTCTGCATGGTTTAGCCATGTCCCATATTCCAATGGGGGCCACTTTTTGAAAAGCTTGTCGATATGGCCCTAATGCATGAGGAAGACAAGGGAGAAAAGAAGGCTGAGGAAACATCGCAAAATAGGAAGGTGTGGGCCAAGAAGGGGCAGTAGTAACAACAACAACAGCAGCAGAAGAAAGGAGGGAAAAATGATAAAGGCAAGGATAAAAGAAAATGTCACAATTGTGGGAAGGAATGTCATCTGGTTAAAGACTATAAGAGAAGGAAGAACTCTTGCTACCACTGTGTAGAGGCTGGATACTTTGCTAAAGAGTGCTCGAAGTAACAAGGATCACAGGAACAGGGTCAAAGGACAGGGACTTCTAGAGGGCAGGTGCATGCTCTCGCGATTAGTGCTCTTGATAGAGGTAGAAAAATTTCTGTTGAAGGTTTAATTTCTCTTTCAAACCATCCTATTAGAACACTTTTAGATTCTGGTGCCTCACATTCATTTATATCAAGTTCTGCATTGAATCTCTGCACTTAATTACTAGCATGGTAGTAGATCCCGTAGTTGTTTCAAACCCCATTGGTGGTTCGACTCATTTATTTGTGATTTGTCAGGGTTTGAAAATATCTGTGTTAGGCGTCGAGTATGAATGCAATGCGTATGTGCTTGGGTTTATGGGATATGGTTTGATTCTAGGAATGCATTGGCTTACCACGTATGGTGCTATTCTAAATAGTGAGAAGAGGGTTGTTAGGCTTTTGACTTGTCATGGGAGAACCCTCGAGATTTCGTGTGACACACAGAGGTTGGTTATGCTTAGTTTCCTAGAGTCTCTTGATGCATCTATCGACGATCTGCAATCTGTTCTAGTAGTCCGAGATTTTTCCGATGTTTTTGATGAGGTTCGGGGTTTACCTCCGAGGCGCGAGATCGACTTTCGAATATATTTGGTGGACAATGTAAAACCAGTTGCATTGCCAGTGCGCCACATGGCTTCGAGGGAAAGAAGGGATTTGAGTAAGCAAGTACCGGAGCTACTTGAGAAAGGGTTTATTAGATGAAGCATATTTTAATGGGGTGCTCTAGTAGTATTCGCAACTAAGGCGGATGGTTCGCTTCGTTTGTGTGTTGATTATAGAGAGCTGAGTAAACTCACTAAGAAGAATATGCACCTGCTCCCGAGGATTGATGATTTATTTGATCAGCTTGCTGGTGCCTCGGTATTTTCCCAGTTAGACTTGGCCCCGGGGTTCCATCAGTTGAGGGTGGCTAAGGACAACATAGATAAAACTGCCTTTAGGACTCCGGACGGTCTCTTTGAATGGCTAGTTATGCCTTTTGGGATGACTAATGCACCCGCCTATTTTGTTGATATGATGAGTAGGGTGTTTCGGGAGTTCCTAAATAAATTTGTTGTAGTCTTTGTCGATGATATTTTGATCTTCTCCAAATGCGAAGAAGAGCATGCCCATCACTTGAGAGAAGTTTTGAAAACTGTCCGTGACCATCAGCTTAAAGTAAAATTCTCCAAATGCCATTTTTGGTGAAAAGAGGTGAGATTCTTAGGGCATGTGGTCTCCAAAGAAGGGATAGCTGTAGATCCCGTGAAGGTGGTTGCAGTGCAATATTGGTAGATTCCTAAAAATGCAATTGAGGTGAGAAGCTTTCTTGGGTTAGCAGGTTACTATAGGAAGTTCATCAAGGACTTCGCAAAGATATCAGCCCCACTCACTAGGCTGACGAAGAAGAACTTGGCATTTTCATGAGATATAGACTGTGATGTTGCTTTCCAACGATTGAAGTGGGCTCTTACAACAGCCCCAATCTTATCCTTGCCTGACAGGAGTAAGGTGTTTACTATTTACACTAATGCATGTGATACAGGGCTTGGTGCGGTTCTAATGCAAGAAGGGAAAGTAGTGTGTTATGGGGGTAGACAGTTGAGAGTTCCTGAAAAGAACTACCCCACCCATGATCTAGAGCTAGCTGCCATAGTGTTTGCGCTAAAGTTGTGGCGTCATTACTTACTTGGAGAGAAGTTCGAGTTATACACCGATCATAAATCTCTCAAGTATCTGTTCTCGCACATGGATCTCAATTTAAGGCAACAACGGTGGATGGAGTTTCTAGCTTCTTATGATTTTGAGATTTCTTATACCCTTGGCAAGGGTAATGTGGTGGCAGACGCACTAAGTAGGCAGAGGGTGGCCCTGAGTCCTCTGTTTGTGGAAAGATAGAACTTGGAGTTCATATCAACTTCTGATTTTAGACCCTCCATCGAGATTTTGCCTGATTTATTTGCATCCTTAGAGATACGACCGACTCTTATGGACCAGATAGGAGCTCCGCAACAAGGTCACCCACAGATTCTAGACATCATGGATAAGCTCAGAAGAGGGGAGACTTCTAGTCACCTCAGTAGATATGCCATAGATGAAAAGGGGTGGTTGCGACGAGATGGAAGGCTTTGTGTTCCTCAAACTGGAAGCTTGATAAAGGCAATCCTAAAAGAAGCCCACCATTCTAAGATGACCATTTATCCAGGCAGTGATAAGATGTACCGGGACATGAAGAGGGTTTTCTTTTGGGCTAGGATGAAGAAAGATGTGGCCGAATTTGTTTCTCAATGTTTAGTTTTCCAGCAACTCAAAGCTGAGCAAAAGAAGCCCGATGGATTACTTCATCCATTGGAGGTTCCGTATTGGAAATGGGAGAGCGTCTCTATGGATTTCACAGATGGTATTCCTAGATCGAAGAAAGGCAACACCAGTATCTGGGTTATGGTGGATAGACTCTCTAAGAGCGCTCACCTTATTCCAGTTAAGAGTAAGAGGACGACATCATGGTTGGCAGCAATTTATATTCGTGTGATAGTTCGTCTTCATGGAGTACCCTCCATCATCGTGAGCGATCGTAACCCCATCTTTACCAGCGAATTTTGGAGGATCTTGCAAGATGCATTAGGTACACAGTTGTGTTTGAGCACTATTATCATCCTCAGACCGATGGACAGACGGAGAGGGTGAATAGGGTTCTTGAAGATCTTTTGAGGACGTGTATCTTAGACTTTGGAGGGACTTGGGAGGAGCATCTTCTTTTAGTAGATTTTGCCTATAATAATAGTTATCAAGCTAGCATCGACATGGCACCCTTCAAAGCACTGTACAGACGACCTTGTAGATCAACAACTTGTTGGTGGGAATCTACAGAAAGATTATTACCTGGACCAGATATGGTTAGGGAAATGTCTGAAAAGATTGACCTTATTCGACGACGGATGAAGACAGCTCAAGATTGGCAGAAATCCTATGCAGACAAGAGAAGGACTGACCTCGAATTTGAAGTAGGAGACTTGATTTTTATCAATGTGTCACCTCTGAGGAATGTGGTTCGCTTCGGATCAGTAGGGAAGTTGGCACCTAGGTTTGTGGGACCATTTCCCATAACCGAGAGGATTGGCCAAATGGCCTATAGAGTAAAACTCCCAGAAAATATATCTGGCATTCATGATGTTTTCCACGTTTCTCATCTTCGGAAGTGCCTGTATGACACCACAGTAATCATTGAGCCAAGTGTGTTGGAAGAAGTCGAAGTGAAACGGGAGGCGACAATCAGGCGAGTCCTTACCCGTATTCTGGGATCAGAAGTTAAGAAGCTATGCAATAAAGAGATCAAGTTGCTAAAGGTTCAATGGAGAGATAATTAAGAGGATGCGACTTGGGAAACCGAAGACAAGATTCGTGCTTCGTACCCTTTCCTTTTCAAGGGTATGTTCTTAACTCTTTTTTCCAACGTTTTATCTGTGCTTATTTCTATCATTTGAATATATCTTATCTGTAGTATTTTTCGACCTTTAGATAGGAATCTGATGGATGTAAACATGTTATGGTTGATGGATACAAGTGGATGCAAGTGTTTTCTAGTGGTTGCCTGTGGACGCATACACACACACATTAGGCACTAAGATCGGCTCAATCTCTTTCATACTGCATATGGATGTCTGTGCATTTTCTTTTCTTTTATGGATGGAAATGGATTTATTTGCATATTGATGTTGCATTTGGACGAATGAGTGTGCATACATATAGAGCTTACATGTTATAATAGGATTATTTGCATACATATTGGATTCATGGCACTAATGTACATTGCATTAAGGAGGTCAACTGAATCAGTAGACCGCCTGATCTTTCACATTAGTGTTGGGACATACACACACACACAATTGCATATATTCATATAAGCATTAGAAGGCTCTAAGGACAATGGATGCCAGTGGTAGTTGGATGAGTAGATGGATGATGGATGGTAGGATATGTATTCTTCTCTACTTAGAGATTTCGGGGACGAAATCCTTTGAGTAGGGGAGAATGTAACACCCCGATTTTTGAACGACACTAAAATAGGATAAATTAAATAATAATTAGTTTAATATTCAGAATTAAGGAAAACGGACAGCGCCATCGCGTCCGTCTTGAAATTCTGGTCAAGATAGACATTTGGTTTACATAAAACGGACATCGTATAAAGAAGTTATGATGGTTTTAAGTTTGTATACGCGTAGAAAGAACATATATACACATATGAGTCACGTATGAATCACATATGAGTCATACCCTATCCAGAACAGTTTGAAAATCAAAAATTCATCAAGGCGGCAAATTTCCCACTTTAGGGGGTTGACCCCCCTAGAGGGGTGTCGACCCCCCTTAAGGGATGTCGACCTATAGGTCGACCCACCCACAGGGGTGTCAACACCCCTAGGGCTGAGGTGGCATTTGGTTTCAGAGGGTTCTACAACTATATATATGTGTCCAATTCTCCTATTTCTTCATTGGAAATTATGGAAGCCAAATGCTGCAGGTGTGAGACGGATTCGTTTTCTTCAACAACATACAACATTCAACTTTGCAAATCAAATCCAGAAATTCAAGATCCATTCTCCCTATTCTCTAAACCTAACGCAGTGAGTTTCTAGTTGCTTTTAGGTTTAGATAAATAAAATTAAATTGTGAAAGATGGTGAATTGGATATGTTGTAAACTATGAATCTATGGTATTGTTAAATCTTATACTATGTCATGATAGATCTACACTTTTAGATCCAAGGCAATTGTGGTGATTCTGTTATGTTACCTATGTGGATTTTACTTGTAACTATGTTATGGTGAATGTAAATCTGTTAATTTGGACAGTTGCAACATTGGTTAAGTCTAACTCTTTATGTAAATCACCTTTCACCTGTCATATTGCGATCAACTTAGATATATTGTAAGTTTGACATGTGAATCCATATTTAGATCTAAACATGCTATTATGTCATTATAATGGTGTTTGATCTATTTTAACCTCTAGATCTGAATTATTTGATCTCCACGATAGTTCTCTTACTCTATGTAGTATGTAACTGGGGTAAAATTCGCCTTAGGGTTAGGTATTAAATGTCCACAGGACTGCCTATCTTGTGGGAAGTACTAAGTGACTTGGGGATTTTTTTTCAATAAGGTCAGTTAGATAGTAACACAAGGGTCCTCCAAAGGAAAGGTTATACACGATGATTAATCATTTTCCTAGCATATAGGTAATAAGCGACTTCTTACCATCTCTTTCCTTATGCATGGTTTGGGAATATGCATGAATGACAAAGGCTTTAAATTAGTAGGATTTAGTAGCTAGTTTCCTCTAATTTATATTAGGAAGTAATAAGCCACCTAGTGAGGTATTAAGTGATCAATGGATCCACCTTTATGTTAGAAAAAAAGATAGGCCATAAATGGTTATATATAGATGCCCCACTTCTTTTATAAGTAGAGTATTGAATAGCTAAAGAGCCCAATTCTTAGTTTAGATAGTTGTTTGTATGGTGGTTTAAAGGCTTCATACTTATGCGTAAATGTTCTATCTCAGCGTATTACGATTACGTTATCTTTGGGAAATGCTACCTTGGGTATGGTAGCTAATCGTCGTGCGTTAATCTTAAATAAGGTTAGGTTAGAATTGTTAGCACTGTTAGATATATAATTTGGGTGATACCAAACATGATACATTTGTGTATTATGGAAAATGTTATGCATTTTCTACTTGCCAGGACGTGTTGTTCTAACCCCTCTCCTCGTAAAAACTCTTAAATTTATCTCGGGGAAGTTTGTAAGTGTTCAACTTTGGATTTCTATTCTCGTTCTCTCATGTTCGATATTAATGTGGTGATTTGCTTTTAAGGTTGTTTCCTAAGTCGATACTTGTTATTATATCATTTTTTCAGCTATGAGTTAGTTCTATTGTGCTCTGATTATGTTCATGCTAATTAATTGAAGGTACCAAATTTATACTCTCTATGCATGATGGGTTTGATCTTCAATTTTTATCGAAATTCGAGCTCAGAAAAGTGTAGGTTGTTTCATTTGGTATCAGAGCTTAGGTTTAGATGATCAGAGGAATTAATAAATTAGGATTTAGTAAGAGAATATGTTCAAATTTCATTTCTACTTTCTTCGATCTTTCTTGCTTAAGTCTAAATAATTTTGACGATGAGGTAGTCATGAATAAAGATGGGTTTAAAACGAATAAGGGTTAGAAGTATTTTGAGTTCGAGTTTCCCGCCAACCCGACTTACCCTATGGTGCGTTTGGCGATTTGTCTTGAAGAGTAAAAGGATGGCATATTGTGAATCTCATGGATTTGTTCTTCATGACTGGACGAAAAGCTAGCTACAATTGAGATAGTCACGATTTCTAGTTTTTGGTTTCATTGGGAGTAGGTTGTAAACCGATCAGACCGGACCAGACGGAGGTGTCCAAGCTCTGTCCTATAAGATATTAAGGCGTATATGAACAAGAAAAGCATTAATTTCGAACACCGTTCGTACGAGCCGGACAACGGACGGACAAAACTCGGACAATAGACAAACATCGAACATTTTGGATTGAACCGGAACATGGTGTGTCCAAGCTCTGTCCTATAATAGAATCGTACAGACACAAACTAGACAACTTATAGCGTCAGACCGAGCCAGACAACGGACTGTCCTGTCCAATATACATCCCTGATTGGGAGTTCTGGTCGATGACCTTTTCTTGGTCTTGAAACAAAAATTTATGTTAATATGTCGTATTAATCCGAAAACATAATTATGAGGTATATCCATTTTGTGACGATCGACGAAATCCGGTAGGCTTTGCAACCATCCCTTCATCCCCCTAAGCAGCAGGTAATACCCACCGTGGCACACACCGGATCCCCCAGTCTGCCTTGTTTTACGGCAAGCCTCTCGACTGCAACCAACCCTAAACAGGGACATGTAGGGGTAAGAGCCCACTGTTCGCCACCAAACTCCATGGCGAGAACCCCCTATCATGCTGCAACCTATTACCAGGCATGCCAAACAAGGACTGGTGGTATGCTTGGTAATAGGGTGCAGCATGATAGGTGGTTCTCGCCATGGGGTTTGGTGGCGAACAGTGGGCTCTTACTCCTACATGTCCCTGTTTAGGGTTGGTTGCACTCGAGAGGCTGGCCGTAACACAAGGCAGACTCGGGGATCCGGTGTGTGCCACGATGGGTATTACCTGCTGCTTAGGGGGGTGAAGGGATGGTTGCAAAGCCTACTGGATTTCGTCGGTCATCACAACGTGGTATCAGAGCTTTGGTTTACAGAGCTCGGAAAACAAGACACATGAGAACCAAAACTAGATAGGGTTTATTGTTGTGATTTGGCACCAAAAATGGATTTTTTGTATATATATCCAAATTATGAATTTGAAAAGAAAATGTAACACCCCGAATTTTCGAATAATCAGATTAACTAAATTTAAGAATACTTAATTTCAAATGTGGGAATTAAGGGAAATGGGTCGTTCCATTGCGTTCGTCTCGGAATTCTGCTTGAGATAGAGTCCGAGTTTGCGTAAAACGGAAACCGTATGAAGAAGATATGGACGAACGAAGTTTGAAAAAAATGCACTGGCGCACTTGGGAAGTGCGCCAGTACAAATTTGCATTGGCGCACTTCCCAAGTGCGCCCAGGCCGAGAGAAAACCTGCACAACCATCTGGTTCGAACGGTGAGTCAGTGCTGAGTCATTTCTGACTAGTTAATGAGTCATTAGGGTTTCTGGATAGTTCTAATCTGGACTGAATGGTTTTGATTAACCCTAAGAACATCCGATGGCTTAAATTAATTCAAAACTCTATAAAAAGACCCATAGACTCAAACCCTAAATTAGAATTTAAACTAAAACTATGGCCGTCATGCTGTTGTCTTGAACCCTAGAGCAGCCGCCACCAAATTAAAGAGGAAGAACATGAACCAAATCAGAACTATTCAACCTTAACAGCGAATCTTCATCAAAGGAGCGCTAATTCAACTCCAGAAATCAGAATTCAGAACTCAAGACTGCTTTTGAGTTGTGAGTTCGATAGTTTTAACAAGATAATTAGCAATTTAATTGGATTAAGATATAATACGGATTGTATTAATGTGATATGAAGTATTGATTGCATGTTGTGATTATGTTGTAGGATTATGATTGAAATCTCTATGATGTTATGTTTTGATTATGATGTAAAGTTATGTTGCTATCATCCAAGTTGTAATTTTGGCTTATGCAAGTCTTATATATGATGTTATGCAAGTTTTATATATGATGTTATGCCAATTTCACGTATGATGTTATGTAAGTTTGGATCTAAAATATATGCTAGTAGTTCATGATGTTAACTTGTGTTAATGAATCCCTTTTTATAATCCAACCACCTAGGTTTATAACATCAGTTTTTATGCGAATATGGATGTGGAACATATGCTAGTTCATATAAGTATTATGTTCATATGCAAGTTTAAGTGATAATTTGGATTCATACAAGTTCACACCTTTAAAGTTTAGTTCCATATTCAAGTTGACGTTTTTATGTTGAATCTATGACATGCCTAGTTATGCAAGTTTACACCTTTATGTGGATCCATAGTTAACTCAAGTTAACACCATTATTGGATCCATAGTTATGCAAGATGACACCTTTATGCTTAGGTTGACGACATACACAGTTTATGTAAGTTGGTGATAATTACCTAGGCTAGTTGGGTGTAAAACTATGTTCATACATGGAAGTTCACACTTTTTTTAGATCTGTGATTTTTGGATCCTTGTTAATACAAAGACTATGCGAGTATGTTGTAATTCTTAATTGCAAGTTAGATGCAAATTAGATCTATTATTGTGTGTATGTGACTTTGTGACGTTTATTCCCTTTTTTATGTACTAGACTAATTGCTAGTCTAATGTGAGAGGTCTTTATGAGCTTATGGTCTTTATGAATTAAGAAACACTTAACCAGATAAACCTGTAGTGGGACATGAGGGGGTTAAGTGGGTGCCTTGGGTGGCATGTGGAATCTAGAGGGTGCCTTGGGTGGCATTTGAAATACGATTAGAAATACTTAACCAAAATTGAAGCATGTAATTGAAACATGAATAAGAAGTGGGTTAAGTTAGAAATACTAGAGGGGACCAAGCTCAGGTGGATAGCTTGTGTCAAGTCATGGTGGCCCGTTACAACCAGTAACCCATAAGTATCTCTGTGGGCTCGACCTAAGTCGAGGACGGGACACCCGTACTGGGTTTGAATGTAAGAGGCCAAAACGGGGGAGCGGTGGCAATGCAAGTCCAATGGGTTCATGTGCGTGTGTGGGCCGGGCTGGTAGGTAAGACGTTGTTGCATCGTGTAGGTATAAGTCGTGCATCTCTGGTAGTATCGGGTTGCCACTTTGGGGAGTGATACACCCCACTCTGGGACCAGCACGGGTATCTACGAGTTAGGGAGCTGATCGCTTGGGGTAGGACTTAGGGTACACTTAGTTCTGCCTGTTTCTGTTGGGTGGTAACACCTGTCTGTTTCGGCGTGGTACCGTCTGTTGGGGTGGTAAAGGCCCATTACTAGTGTACACCTAATTCTACATTCTGTTTCCATAGGGATTATTTTGTTTCCATCTCTGATTCCGTTTCAGATTCTATTTCCGTACCTTCTGTCTGTTGGGGTGGTAAAGGCCCATTAGTTGGGTGGTAAAGGCCCATTATTAGTATTCTACTTCTGTACCTTCTATAGGTTGGGGTGGTAAAGGCCCATTACTAGCATTCTGTTTGTGTATAGATTATTCTGTTTCGATTCTATTTCAGTTTAAACATTAGGGTAACACCTAATCCTGTTATACTAGTGGTGGTGTAGTATAGTAATTATCTTTTAGTGGTTTAGGTGTGCCTTTAACGTTATAGTTGTTCATCTTGTTTCCTTGTTTACTCTGTCATACTCAATGGTTCATGGTCATTTCCTTACTTGCCAACTTATGCCTTAGCCAGGTTACTTTGTTAATTATATTGTTAGAGTTATCGCACTCGCCAGACTTTATGTCTGACCCCCCTTTTTTCCATCTCTTTCCTTTTTCCCCTGGGTTCTCAGGAAACACCCAGGTTTAGTCAGGATTTGGATATCATCTTCTAGGAGCTACTTCTGAAGTATGGCTCGAATCTCTGTCTCTTATTTGGCTTGCTCTTTAATTTGGGGAATGATGTTTTTCTTTTAAAATACCTATGTACTCTGATAATGTAAGACAGAAGTGTTTTGTTTGTAAGGGTTTTATGACTCATGGTACTATGTAACAAAATATTTTGGTGATTTAATAAAGTTATTTATTTCCGCTGCAAAAATTTTAATATCTTTCTTGTGATATTCTATGTCTGTTTACCTAAAATGCTCCACTAAAGTTAAGGCATTCTATTGTGAGTGACCTTAATGGAGGTGGGGTGTTACACTTGGTATTAGAGCTGAAGGTTACCAGAACAAATATGAATTTTTGAAAAACTTTTTTTCAAAACAATTTTTATAAAGAAGTACTTTCAGAAGTACGTTTTATGGAAAGTATTTTCAGGAGAAAAGTAAATTTTAGAAAGCATAACCCCAAGAGCCATATATCTTTCCTTCAGTCCTTTTTGTATTGAATCTTTCCTTTTTTGTTTCAGCATGTCTGAAGCGTCTGAGATACCAGAGGGTGTTCATGTGCCCGGTTGGTTCCGTCAATATCTTGAGGCTAGGGCCGCCGCCGCAGGTCCAGCAAATCCTCCTCCTCCTCCTCGTGTCGATAATTTCGCAAAGATATGTTAGGACTTTAGAGCAATGGGTGGAAAACCTTTTCACGGGACGGAGACATTTGTTGAAGCTCGTAACTGGCTAAAGGAGGTGGAAGAATTATTTGGAATTTTTGAAGTGGATGATGGAAGAAAAGTCCAGCTAGCTGCCTGGCTAATAAAGGATGAGGCCTCGTTTTGGTGGGAGGTCACTAATGGGGGACGTCCAGTCGATACATGGCTAGATTTTAGGCAGAGGTTTGAAGCGAAGTTTCTCTCACGGTCTGAAGAAAATATATACATGGAAAGGTTTTTGGCGCTGAAGCAAGGTAATCTATCGGTGAAAGAGTATGTTAACAAATTCAACCAATTGGAAAGGTTTGGCTTAGACTTGGTGAATACTCAAGAAAAGAAGGCCCTAAGATTTGTTAAGGGTTTAAACGAGCCGCTTCATGGGTTAGCTATGACCTACATTACCATGGGGGCTACCTTCGAGAAATTGGTTGACATGGCGTTAATGCAAGAAGAGGAAGCCAAAAGTGAGAAAAAAGAAGAAAAGCACGAAGGACCACAGAACAAGAAAACGGGGCCTAAAAAGGAAACACAAAAGAAGGATGAGAAGTCTGAAGATAGGAAGGAGAAGAAGTGCTTTACTTGTGGAAGCTCGACCCATCTGAACAAGGATTGCAGGAAAAGGAAGGGCAATTGCTTCAACTGTGGCGAAGGGGGACATCTGATTAAGGACTGCCCAAGGAAAGGGCATAGGGCAGGACCTACTTCTGGAGGACAGGCGAATACCCTCGAGGCTGGTGGATAGGATAGAAATAAGAAAAATTTCTGAAGATGGTTTAATTTCCTTATCTGATAGTTGAGTTAAAACTCTTTCTGATTCTGGCATTTTGATTCTGTAATTGATACTCTGCACTTTAATACTCATATTGTTTCTGATCTCGTAGTTGTTTCGAACCCCATTTGTGATTTGGCTCAATTGTTAGTGATTTGTAGGGGTTTGAAATTATCTGTGTTAGGCATCAAAAATTTGAATGTGACATTTGTGTGCTCAAGTTTATGGGCTATGGGTTGGGTCTAAATGGACCAGCTTTCTGTGTAGAGGGTCGTTAAGTTTCTAACTTGTCGCGGGAAGACCCCCAAAGTTTCTTGTAACCCGCAAGGGTCTATTATGCTTAGCTTTCTGAGAATCATTCTGTAATCTGATCTGTACTAGTAGTCTGTAAGTATATGAATATTTCTGAAGGATAGGGGTTTCTACTCGAAGCATGAAGTAGATTTCCAGTTTTGACATTGTTTAATGGGGGTTATTTTCTGAGTGGCAGTCTGATGTTGATTTCAGTCTTCGGGGCTGAGACTTAGGGAATTATTCTCTTAACCGATGTCAAATGGGGACAGAGCTTTGGTTTTAGTTGTACCATTTGTTTGTATCCCATCAACCGAATCTTTGACCTTTAGATAGGAAACCCATGGATGTAAACATGTGTTTGAGACATGTTATGTTTGATGGTTGCAAGTGTTTGCTAGTGGTTGCCTGTGGACGCATACACACACACATTAGGCACTAGATCGGCTCGAAAACACTCTCATACTACATATGGATGTGTGAGCATTTTCAATTTTTGTGGTTGCAAAATGGTTGACTCATCACATGGATGTTGCATTTGGATGAATGATTGCGCACACATTTAGAAATAATATGTATCAAATAGGAAAATTGCATACATGTTGGACACATGGCACTGACATAATTCGCATTAAGGAGGTCAACTGAATCAGTAGACCGCCTGATCTTTGCATTAGATAAGGAACATATACACACACTTTTTGCATATGTTCATACGGCATTAGAAGTTTTCTAAGGAGAATGGATGCTTGTGGATGATGGTTGAGTAGATGGGTGATTGGATGGTAGGACACATTCTTCTTAACTTGAAGATTTCGGGGACGAAATCCTTTAAGTAGGGGAGAATGTAACACCCCAAATTTTCGAATAATCAGATTAACTAAATTTAAGAATACTTGATTTCAAATGTGGGAATTAAGGGAAATGTCGTTCCATTGCGTTCGTCTCTGAATTCTGCTTGAGATAGAGTCCGAGTTTGCATAAAACGAATACCGTATGAAGAAGATATTGACGAACAAAGTTTGAAAAAATGCACTGGCGCACTTGGGAAGTGCGCCAGTACAAATTTGCATTGGCGCACTTCCCAAGTGCGCCCAGGCCGAGAGAAAACCTGTACAGCCATCTGGTTCGAACGGTGAGTCAGTGCTGAGTCATTTCTGACTAGTTAATGAGTCATTAGGGTTTCTGGATAGTTCTAATCTGGACTGAATGGTTTTGATTAACCCTAAGAACATCCGACGGCTTAAATTAATTCAAAACTCTATAAAAAGACCCATAGACTCAAACCCTAAATCAGAATTAAAACTAAAACTATGGCCATCATGCTGTTCTCTTGAACCCTAGAGCAGCAGCCACCAAATTAAAGAGGAAGAACAACAACCAAATCAGAACTATTCAACCCTTACTGCGAATCTTCATCAAAGGAGCGCTAATTCAACTCCAGAAATCAGAATTCATAACTCAAGACTGCTTTTGAGTTGTGAGTTCGATAGTTTTAACAAGATAATTAGTAATTTAATTGGATTTAGATATAATGCAGATTGTATTGATGTGATATGAAGTATTGATTGCATGTTGTGATTATGTTGTAGGATTATGATTGAAATCTCTATGATGTTATGTTGTGATGCTATCATTTATGATGTAAAGTTATGTTGCTATCATCCAAGTTGTAATTTTGGCTTATGCAAGTCTTACATATGATGTTATGCAAGTTTTATATATGATGTTATGCCAGTTTCATGTATGTTGTTATGTAAGTTTGGATCTAAAATATATGCTAGTAGTTCATGATGTTAACTTGTGTTAATGAATCCCTTTTTATAATCCAACCACCTAGGTTTATAACATCAGTTTTTATGTGAATATGGATGTGGAACATATGCTAGTTCATATAAGTATTATGTTCACATGCAAGTTTAAGTGATAATTTGGATTCATACAAGTTCACACCTTTAAAGTTTAGATCCATATTAAAGTTGACATTTTTATGTTGAATCTATGACAAGCCTAGTTATGCAAGTTTACTCCTTTAAGTGGATCCATAGTTTACACAAGTTAACACCTTTATTGGATCCATAGTTATGCAAGATGACACCTTTATGTTTAGGTTGACGACATACACAGTTTATGTAAGTTGGTGATAATTACCTAGGCTAGTTGGGAGTAAAAAACTATGTTCATATATGCAAGTTCACACTTTTTTTAGATCTATGATTTTTGGATCCTTGTTAATACAAAGACTATGCGAGTATGTTGTAATTCTTAATTGCAAGTTAAATGCAAATTAGATCTATTATTGTGTGTATGTGACTTTCTGACGTTTATTCCCTTTTTTAAGTATTAGACTAATTGCTAGTCTAATATGAATATGTCGTGTTAAACGAACGAATGACGGGGGTACGATGAGGATAATAGTGGATACACACATATTGTGAATTTGGCATGCAATGGCCTAAAAAGGCATGTAATTAATTTTAAGGAATAAAATTAATTTGTGATGAAATTGGTATGATTTTACATACCATAAATGGATTGTAACGAAAAGGAATTTCGCTCGATCCTGATTGATCGCTAAACCGACCAAGACCGTTCGAAACCCCTGATCGCTTTGAGAACACGACAAATCAGAACGCAGAAGAAAGAACATTTCATTGTACATTACAACAATTCATCAGATTACAAGAATATATAGAGTAAAAATCAATATTACAAATTCGATAAATACCAGAGATTACAATACATTACGTAGCAGCGGAAAATAATACAAAATTCAACTGAAGGAGATATACGGATACAAAACTTTCCGGATATCGTTCCAGCTGTAAACCATGATCCTGGGAATATAAATCTGCAAAACCAAAACTACTAGTTGCCCATGTGAAAATAAGGGCACCCAGAGTTTAGGTTAAAACAATAAACTCCAGGTCAGTCATGTGACTGGTGTGAGAACTAGAACAGTTATTAATCTTTATTTTAAAATTAGGTAAATCAAGGGACCACGCCGTATGACACGGAACGGGTTTCCTCCCAAGAATACCAGTGCATAAAACAACAGCGCAATGCTAAATAAAGAACAATGAAGCTGTTATAAGACCCAGGTCCCATCACACAATGCAACGCAAGCCGGAGGATAGGGTTTTACCTTATAACAGCTAAATAATGCTTGATACGTGAAATTTGATCTTTTATTATTACTATAAGTGAAGAAAACAATTTTAATCATTACGTATAAATCATAGACGGCGTAGCATCCCATGCTACTATGTCGCCATACTAGGCTCTACAATCAAAACCACACATGTCACTTGTTGGAAGCTGGATTTCCATCTGTGAACCGAGGAAAAAGATATTCCTCACCGATTCGAGACAATCTAGCCCATGTCTCAGGAACAGAACGCATCGTCCCTTGGATCCTCAGGGCCAGTCCACCGATGTGGATTAAACTTAAACCCTGAACATGCGTTTCCCCGACCTATGGGGCATAAATGAGCCAACGAATGACTCCATCAGACCCGGATCGTCCGATTAAACCGAGGCGCCTCGCAACAGCAACAACCACATAAGTCAAACTCGTCAGGGCGTGTAAAACCACTGACGCCACTTCTAGCTAGAAAGAAACGCATGCCCTCCCTGACGTCCTCTCCCGTTTCTGGTCCACAACCGGTGTGTGAGGCTCACGAATTCACATTACACAAAGCTACGCCACACAGGCCGTGCTTTGATCATCAATCACAAGACTTTGCTTTTCAACAGAAGCCTAGATCAATTGCCTCTTAGGCATGCCACACAGGCAATTCACTCCATGCATTTGATATCCATCAATATATAACCCCTGAGCTCGTACATCTCAGAGAAGGGCGTTAAGCAAGAGAATAAATTCTCTGCCGCCAAACAGATATATATTTAATAGAAATCAATCACACAGACTAAAATCCAATGTCAGACACACAGTCCGTTTACAAGTTCGTTCTGGGTCTGAACGAAACCGGAGGCACTTAGTACCCCGCATATCCATCGACCTCCAAGTACGTTTGGACGATCACCAACTGTTTCCCTTCTCTTGGGTGTACAGCCCAATCAAGATCATCGGTAATCACCCAAACGACGTGAAGACCTCCGGTCTTCGACCACCGTCTTCATCTTCGACACCACGTCGAATCAGTTATTCAGAATGGGATAAACCCGGTCTTTCCGAATAACTCACGTATATAATAAACGAGTGTTACACAAACCTAACATACGCCTCATTCCAATTCAGAATATTCTTTTATTCAAATATTCTTATACTTTGGGAAAGGTTCCCATTAATTTTATCAAAGATAAATTCTTTAAATTTATTCTTTAATCTTCAATGAATAACAATTCAAACTAGTCGGGATTTGCGAACCACACCGAAGTAATCATTTATTTTATTTCCCAATCCCAACTTATTCATCCCATGAAGTAAAACTGGTCATACTTCATATCTAACACCACGGTGTTATCGGTAAATTCAATTACCATTTCATGTTCAAATCGAATTAAAGATTTAACTATCGCCTGGAGTAAAACTGGTGATACTCCATTCTCGATCTTTCCAATCTAATTAAAGATTCATTAAAAATCCACTTAGTTTTAATCTTTAACTAGGTTAAAGAATCAGTGTCATTTAAAACACGGTTCACGATAAACCCAAAATCACATTCCATTAATTATCGGGTTAAAGAACAAATGATATTTAAAACACTGTTCACGATAAACCCAAAAATCAATACCAATTCAATTCCAATTAAATATCATTTAATTGGTACACTTCATTAAATCTAAATAAAAAGATTTAATCTTTTTCTCAACTGGGCTTAAGAACAGTGTTAATGAAGACACCATTCACGACAAGCCCAAATCACATTTGATATTAAATACAAGGCTCTGAATAGAAAATATATCGGCTTATATTCAATATCAAATTCTACGACCAACAAATATCGTATTGGAAATAACGATATATATATTTATATCTTTCAAATTTCCATAACAACATCTGTATAATCACGAAATCCAACATCGAAATATTCCAAAGACAATTTCGATTCAAATCCATTCCAATTCAATTATTGGAAATCCTGGTTATATTTCAAAATCATTTCAAATCCAATTTATTTATTTTTAAAAATAAATAAATTATTACTCTAGTTCAAAACGAGTTCATTTCGATAAATATCTACTTTTATCTTTTCAAATAAGGATTTTTTCATCCCAATTCTTCACAAATCATTTCTTATGATTTTACCCAAATTATTACTATTTTTAATAATTTTATCAAGACCCGTTCGATAAACGGCCATCGAACTGCACTTACAAAGACCTTTTCCAAATTTGATTTGGACATAATTCCAAATCCAACCGTTAGATTTCTAATTTTTAATATTTGTTAGAAAGCTCTTTTCGATACGAACCCACCGGTTCCGGTTTTAGGAGAATCCGACGGTCGGATCTCCCGCAACGTCAATTCGAAGTCAATGGTCGAAATTCACGAACTGCCGCAGTGCGGCGCGTTCTATTCAGGCCATTATATTATATATATAATATATACTTCGTCGATTTCCTTTTAAAACGTATTATATAAATCGTTTTAAATTCGTTTTCAAAACGATTTCAACTTCTTTTCAAATTCAAATCAAAATTGAATTTTTCCTTATAAATTCGATTTAAATTCATTTCAAATTGATTTCAATTCAAATCGATTTTTTTGTTTCAATTTCAGTTCGTTTTCAATTTCATTCAATTTCAATTCGAATCCATTTCTATTCAATTTCAATTCATTTCTATTCACTTTCAATTCGAATTCATTTCTATTCACTTTCAATTCGAATTTTAATTCTTTTCAAAATATCAGATTTTGAAATCACTTTCGATATTCATTATAAAATGAATAAAATCGATATAAATATCGTTCACGTCAAAATGGCGTCAATCTAATCAACACGGCTTCATATATTTCTATTTTCGAATATTCTATTTCAAATATTTCTGTTCTAAATATTTCTATTTCAAATATATCTATTTCAAATATTTGTATTTCAAATATTTCTATTCAAAACTGGAATGAAGCCCAATCAACTACCATAGATTTTATTTCTATGTATTTTCATACAACGCATGTATATATCCACAATGACAAATAATCAACCATCATCCAAAGTGCATTCTACACTGTATAAGCATCAAATATAAATATTCAACGCTTATAATAGTCTGTCAATCAATCGATCGACATACAACTAATTATCGGGATTAGTGTACATCATATATCATCCCAATACCCGTGTGGGGTTTCAAACAATCAAACACAGATTTTATTTGTACAGTTGGGCGATGTGTAAAATTTATCGTCCCAATCAATATCAATCAAATCAGTGTATATAATCAAATCGTCCGATCTGTTTATATTTATTTATTTTATATACATGTTAAAAAATCTATTTTAAACTATAATTTTTTTTCAACTATATAAATATTTTATTTCTTTTCACATCACATCACACAATCAACTACACATCAAAATCAAACAAACAAACAAACAAGCATACAAGCCGTCCATGGTCTGTGGATGATGGGTGTCGGGTGCTACTAAACACCGTCTGCATCCTAGTATAAATTTTAACTAGAAAATAAACTTAAAAGGTGGGAAGTTCTCACCGACTAGCTAATCCAAACGTCTCGACTCTTCTTATGTAGAAGTCATTGCTGTTCTCGCCTTTTGTCACTTTTGTTGCCCGCTTTCACTACATATATAAAAATCACATTTTTATACCGCTATTATATAGATAAAAATTCTATTTTTACATCGCTACTATATAGATAAAAATTCTATTTTTATCATGCTATTCTCTATATAAAGATTTCGCCTTTTCAAATATAAAGATTAAATTTTTATTATCTATATAATATAAAAATCATATTTTTATTCTTTCTATAATATAAAAATATCGCCTTTTCATGTATAAAAATCATATTTTTAATTTCTCTACATATATAAAAATCATTCTTTTCCAAATCAAAAATCCTTTCTTTTCATGATTCAAAAATCAAACTTTTTATAAATAAAAATCTAACCTCTTCTATATTTCAAAATCAAAGCTTTTTCAATTTCAAAATCAAAGCTTTTCCTTTTCACAAAAATGATACTTTAACAAATTAAAAATCCTAGCTTTCTTGAAGTAAAAATCATTACTTTGTATGCTAAAAATCATATACTTCCTATGCTAAAAATTATATTTTTACATGAATAAAAATCATATATTTTCAAATCAGATCTTAACCTTATTAATTAAACTAAACAAATAAATAAACCATGAAATTTAGTTAGTCGATTACCTTAATTATTCTCTTCGCACTTCACAGCGTTGTTTGTCTAGATAAGGGGAGTGTCACGCCTGACAGAGGGGTGTCAGAGAAGCTGGAGGCGGCTAATGGGTTTTGGGGCTTGGCGTCGGTCTTCATTTCAGAGGAGGAGAGAGAAACGAGGGCGGAGTGGGTTGTAGATGCGGAGGAAGGAGGAGCAGAAGGGGGGAGTCGGCGGTGGTCTTCGTCGCGGGTTGAATTCGAGGAAAGGTGGTAGCGGAAGGAGAAGAGGGGATCGAGGTGGGGGACGCGGAGGCTGAGGGGGAGATCAGAGGGTGTTTGGGGGAGGGCGGTGCGAGCTTCTGCGGTGGTGGAGGGTGGAGCGCGATAGCGCTCTGCCCCTCCTTTTTTTTCATCTGAAGAACGACGGGAGGAAGTGGAGTGAAGGGGGAAGAGAGAAAGGGAGTGAGGGGGTTTGTTGAATTTTTTAAATTATTTTATTTTATTTTCTCCACTTAAAGTTGAATTTTCACCCGAACTCGAAATGGGACCCAACGACTGTCGTCTCTAGCTAATTACCCCCATTCCGAACACAATGTGATATGCCACGTAGGCCAATTCGATCGTCACGATCTGTTTTCGCTCAAATCAAAATATAAATCTATGTATTCAATTTTAAACGTACATTTGAAATTACCGGGGCCACATATAGTCACTAAAAATTCCGGAAAATATTTTCTAGCTTCGTACTGACGATACGATCCTAAAAAAATTAATTTTGCCAGATTCTGAGAACGTTTGAAAAATGGCCATTTTCCAGTCGATTAAAATCAACTAACACTGGTCAAACGCGTTTTCCTTTGCCACGCTCACACATTGAATCGAAAAATTATGAAAATTGGAATCTAGCAATAACTTTACATCCCGGACCCAACAAAAGTGGTTTCGTCGAAATCCGAGGTTGTTTGCAAAATTTCCATTTTTAAGGGCTAGAATTCCATAGCTACTATTCTGAAAATTTATCTGGACATATCTTTTGATTCTCGCTATGAAATTTTGATTTTTCGGATTCGTTGGAAAGATATTCTCAATTAGATTCTATTATTTTTGGTTTTGCTAAATTCCGGTTTATTTTGAATCCTGTACGTTCATTTGAAGTTTGAAATCAAATTATCGAACTACCGCGCCATTTTCATTTCCTTTTATAATTTAAAATAAATATTTATATTCTAACGAAGAACTATATAAATATATACGCTCGAATTATATTCAAAATAAATTTCTCGTCATTATTATTTAAAATAATTCATTTTAAATATTCAAAATTCACTAAAATCGCCAAAATAAAAATTTTAAATTGGCTCAGAGTTTCGGGTTATTACAATCTCCCCCACTTAAAACTTTTCATCCCCGAAAAGGAACGAAGTCGAAAGTTGTTTTACAAACCAACTCAACTTTCCATATTTTCATTACGGCTTAAGTTCTTCAACTTTTCAGTTTCTAAGAACTTTTCAAAAAATTTCAAAAATTTGGCTAACTCTCTAAATTTTCGAAAAATTTCGCCATAACCTCCCCTGCACCGGGGACTTCAGGATATTTCATATAGCCTCCCATGGCCTTCTTCAATCAAAAAGAAAAAGCCAAGCTGCTAGCCAATCGGCTCATAAAATCATCATCACCCAAACAAAACGGTAAATTATGGTAAACATGTACCTATTTGTCGGGCAAACAAATTTTATTCTTCTGCTCTAGCCTCTTTGCTATGACCTGGTCAATAGATATACATGTATATGCATGCAAATGCAACAAATTTTCAATACAATTGCATATTCAGTTCCATTAGGCCAAACGGTTCAAAATATCAAACAAGTAGACAAACAACACAACCATCAATCAATTAGTGAATTAACGTTTCAAATTCATAATTTTGATATATATACAGAAAATCATGTTTTTGATGCTAAATCACAACAATAAGCCCTATCTAGCTTTGGTTCTCACACCAGTCTAATGGAAATATATAGATATAAGACTTTCGAAACTCGAACATAAATACTGATGATGTGGCCACATCATCAGAATCATGTCCTGGTGTCTAGAATGTGATTCTATATCTATCCAGTATATTAAAACTTCGAATATACATTTGTAAGGCGTATATGCAAAATCTTTATATAATGGATTGTCCAAATTAATATAAAATAAATAATCAAATACGAATAATTGAATTAAATTTTCAAAAAAAAAAAAAACTTGTTTTCACTTTAAAAATATACTCTTCACACTTGTTCTAGGATACTACTGATCCCATCTCTAACGAGTCATTCCCATTGGATATTACTAATCCAATTTCTGATGAATTCTTTCGTATGGTTCTACTGTGTCTTGTTCTCTGAGCTTTGTAAACCAAAGCTCTGATACCAACTGTAACGAAAAGGAATTTCGCTTGAGCCTGATTGATCGCTAAACCGACCAAGACCGTTCGAAACCCCTGATCGCTTTGAGAACACGACAAATCAGAACGCAGACAGAAGAACATTTCATTGTATATTACAACAATTCATCAGATTACAAGAATATACAGAGTAAAAATCAATATTACACATTCGATAAATACTAGAGATTACAATACATTAAGTAATAGCGGAAAATAATAAAAAATTCAACTGAAGGAGATATACGGATACAAAGCTTTCTGGATATCGTTCCAACTGTAAACCATGATCCTGTGAATATTAATCTACAAAACCAAAACTACTAGCTGCCCATGTGAAAATAAGGGCACCCAGAGTTTAGGTTAAAACAATAAACTCCAGGTCAGTCATGTGACTTGTGTGAGAACTAAAACAGTTATTAATCTTTATTTTAAAGATAGGTAAATCAAGGGACCACGCCGTATGACACGGAACGAGTTTCCTCCCAAGAATACCAGTTCATAAAACAACAGCGCAATGCTAAATAAAGAACAATGAAGCTGTTATAAGACCCAGGTCCCATCACACAATGCAACGCAAGCCGGAGGATAGGGTTTTACCTTATAACAGCCAAATAATGCTTGATACGTGAAATTTGATCTTTTATTATTAATATAAGTGAAGAAAACAATTTTAATCATAATGTATAAATCATAGACGGCATAGCATCCCATGCTACTATGTCGCCATACTAGGCTCTACAATCAAAACCGCACATGTCACGTATTGGAAGCTGGATTTCCATCTGTGAACCGAGGCAAAAGATAGTCCTCACCGATTCGAGACAATCTAGCCCATGTCTCAGGAACAGAACGCATCGTCCCTTGGATCCTCAGGGCCAGTCCACCGATGTGGATTAAACTTAAACCTGAACATGCGTTTCCCCGCCCTATGGGGCGTAAATGAGCCGACGAATGACTCCATCGGACCCGGATCGTCCGATTAAACCGAGGCGCCTCGCAACAGCAACAACCACATAAGTCAAACTCGTCAGGGCGTGTAAAACCACTGACGCCACTTCTAGCTAGAAAGAAACGCATGCCCTCCCTGACGTCCTCTCCCATTTCTGGTCCATAACCGGGGTGTGAGGCTCGCGAATTCATGTTACACAAAGCTATGCCACACAGGCCGTGCTTTGATCATCAACCACAAGACTTTGCTTTTCAACAGAAGCCTTGATCAATTGCCACTTAGGCATGCCACACAGGCAATTCAGTCCATGCGTTTGATATCCATCAATATATAACCCCTGAGCTCGTACGTCTCAGAGAAGGGCGTTAAGCAAGAGAATAAATTCTCCGCCGCCAAACATATATATATTTAATAGAAATCAATCACACAGACTAAAATCCAATGTCAGACACACAGTCCATTTACAAGTTCGTTCTGGGTCTGAACGAAACCGGAGGCGCCTAGTACCCCGCATATCCATCGATCTCCAAGTACGTCTGGACGATCACCAACTGTTTCCCTCCTCTTGGGTGTACAGCCCAATCAAGATCATCAGTAATCACCCAAACGACGTGAAGACCTCCGGTCTTCGACCACCGTCTTCATCTTCGACACCACGTCGAATCAGTTATTCAGAATGGGATAAACCTGGTCTTTCCGAATAACTTGCGTATATAATAAACGAGTGTTTCACAAACCCAACATACGCCTCATTCCAATTCAGAATATTCTTTTATTCAAATATTCTTGTACTTTGGGAAAGGTTCCCATTAATTTTATCAAAGATAAATTCTTTAAATTTATTCTTTAATCTTCATTGAATAGCAATTCAAACTAGTCGGGATTTGCGAACCACACCGAAGTAATCATTTATTTTATTTCCCAATCCCAACTTATTCATCCCATGAAGTAAAACTGGTCATACTTCATATCTAACACCACGGTGTTATCGGTAAATTCAATTACCATTTCACGTTCAAATCTAATTAAAGATTTAACTATCTCCTGGAGTAAAATTGGTGATACTCCATTCTTGATCTTTTCAATCTAATTAAAGATTCATTAAAATTCCACTTAGTTTTAATCTTTAACTAGGTTAAAGAATCAGTGTCATTTAAAACACGGTTCACGATAAACCCAAAATCACATTCCATTAATTATCGGGTTAAAGAACAAGTGTTATTTAAAACACTGTTCACGATAAACCCAAAAATCAATACCAATTCAATTCCAATTAAATATCATTTAATTGGTACACTTCATTAAATCTAAATAAAAAGATTTAATCTTTTTCTCAACTGGACTTAAGAACAGTGTTAATGAAGACACCATTCACGACAAACCCAAATCACATTTGATATTTAATACAAGGCTCTGAATAGAAAATATATCGGCTTATATTCAATATCAAATTCTACGACCAACAAATATCGTATTGGAAATAACGATATATATATATATATATATATTTATATCTTTCAAATTTCCATAACAACATCTGTATAATCACTAAATCCAACATCGAAATATTCCAAAGACAATTTCGATTCAAATCCATTCCAATTCAATTATTGGAAATCCTGGTTATATTTCAAAATCATTTCAAATCCAATTTATTTATTTTTAAAAATAAATAAATTATTACTCTAGTTCAAAACTAGTTCATTTCGATTTAAATCTACTTTTATCTTTTCAAATATGGAGTTTTTCATCCTAATTCTTCACAAATCATTTCTTATGATTTTTCACAAATTATTACTATTTTTAATAATTTTATCAAGGCCCGTACAGTCGATTTCCATCAACGGCCATCGAACTGCACTTACAGCGACCTTTTCCAAATTTGATTCGGACATAATTCCAAATCCAACCGTTGGATTTCTAATTTCTAATATTTGTTAGAAAGCTCTTTTCGATACGAACCCGCCGATTCCGGTTTTAGGAGAATCCGACGGTTGGATCTCCCGCAACGTCAATTCGAAGTCAATGGTCGAAATTCACGAACTGCCGCAGTGCGACGCGTTCTATTCAGGCCATTATATTATATATATAATATATACTTCTTCGATTTCCTTTTAAAACGTATTGTATAAATCGTTTTAAATTCGTTTTCAAAACGATTTCAACTTCTTTTCAAATTCAAATCAAAATTGAATTTTTCCTTATAAATTCGATTTAAATTCATTTCAAATTGATTTCAATTCAAAACGACTTTTTTATTTCAATTTCAGTTCGTTTTCAATTTCATTCAATTTCAATTCGAATTCATTTCTATTCAATTTCAATTCATTTCTATTCACTTCCAATTCGAATTCAATTCTATTCACTTTCAATTCGAATTCTAATTCTTTTCAAAATATCATATTTTGAAATCACTTTCGATATTCATTATAAAATGAATAAAATCGATATAAATATCGTTCACGTCAAAATGGCGTCAATCTAATTAACACGGCTTCATATATTTCTATTTTCGAATATTCTATTTTCAATATTTCTTCCAAATATTTCTATTTCAAATATTTCTATTTCAAATATTTCTATTCAAAACTGGAATGAAGCCCAATCAACTACCATAGATTTTATTTCTATGGATTTTCATACAACACATGTATATATCCACAATGACAAATAATCAACCATCATCCAAAGTGCATTCTACACTGTATAAGCATCAAATATAAATATTCAACGCTTATAACAGTCTGTCAATCAATCGATCGATCGACATACAACTAATTATCGGGATTAGTGTACGTCATATATCATCCCAATACCCGTGTGGGGTTTCAAACAATCAAACACAGATTTTATTTGTGCAGTTGGGCGATGTGTAAAATTTATCGTCCCAATCAATATCAATCAAATCAGTGTATATAAACAAATCGTCTGATCTGTTTATATTTATTTATTTTATATACACGTTAAAAATTCTTTTTTCAACTATAAAATATTTTTAACTATATAAATATTTTATTTTTTTCACATCACATCACACAATCAACTACACATCAAAATCAAACAAACAAGCATACAAGCCATCCATGGTCTGTGGACGACGGGTGTCGGGTGCTACTAAACACCGTCTGCATCCTAGTATATATTTTAACTAGAAAATAAACTTAAAAGGTGAGAAGTTCTCACCGACTAGCTAATCCAAACGTCTCGACTCTTCTTATGTAGAAGTCATCACTGTTCTCGCCTTTTGTCACTTTCGTTGCCCGCTTTCACTACATATATAAAAATCACATTTTTATAACGCTATTATATAGATAAAAATTCTATTTTTTCATTGCTACTATATAGATAAAAATTCTATTTTTATCACGCTATTCTCTATATAAAGATTTCGCCTTTTCAATTATAAAGATTAAAATTTTATTATCTATATAATATAATAATCATATTTTTATTCTTTCTATAATATAAAAATATCGCCTTTTCATGTATAAAAATCATATTTTTAATTTCTCTACATATATAAAAATCATTCTTTTCCAAATCAAAAATCATTTCTTTTCATGATTCAAAAATCAAACTTTTTATAAATAAAAATCTAACCTCTTCTATATTTCAAAATCAAAGCTTTTCCTTTTCACAAAAATGATACTTTAACAAATTAAAAATCCTAGCTTTCTTGAAGTAAAAATCATTACTTTGTATGCTAAAAATCATATACTTCCTATGCTAAAAATTATATTTTTACATGAATAAAAATCATATATTTTCAAATCAGAATCATATAATTTCAAATCAGATCTTAACCTTATTAATTTAACTAAACAAATAAATAAACCATGAAATTTAGTTAGGCGATTACCTTAATTATTCTCTTCGCACTTCACAGCGTTGTTTGTCGAGATAAGGGGAGTGTCACGCCTGACAGAGGGGTGTCAGAGAAGCTGGAGGCGGCTAAGGGGTTTTGGGGCTTCGCGTCGGTCTTCATTTCAGAGGAGGAGAGAGAAACGAGGGCAGACTGGGATGTAGAAGCGGAGGAAGGAGGAGCAGAAGGGGGAGTCGGCGGTGGTCTTCGTCGTGGGTTGAACTCGAGGAAAGGGGGTAGCGGAAGGAGAAGAGGGGATCGAGGTGGGGGACGCGGAGGCTGAGGGGGAGATCGGAGGGTGTCTGGGGGAGGGCGACGCGAGCTTCTGCGGTGGTGGAGGGTGGAGCGCAATAGCGCTCTGCCCCTTTTTTTTTCATCTGAAGAACAACGAGAGGAAGTGGAGTGAAGGGGGAAGAGAGAAAGGGAGTGAGGAGTTTTATTGAATTTTTTTATATTATTTTATTTTATTTTCTCCACTTAAAGTTGACTTTTCACCCGAACTCGAAACGGGACCCAACGACTATCGTCTCTAGCTAATTACCCCCATTTTGAACACAATGGGATATGCCATGTAGGCCAATTCTATCGACACGATCCATTTTCTCTCAAATCAAAATATAAATCTATATATTCAATTTTAAACGTACATTTGAAATTACCTGGGCCACATACAGTCGCTAAAAATTCCCAAAAAATATTTTCTAGCTTCGTATTGACGATACGGTCCTAACAAAACTAATTTCGCAAGATTCTGAGACCGTTTGAAAAATGGTGTAACACCCCACCTCCGCCAGGGTGCTCTTGCAAGCACTCTGACTTTGGAGGGGCGTTTGAATCAGGTAAACATGCATAATGATATATCAAGGCAGAACAAGAACATATGTATATATGTAAATAGAGTAAATAAGATAAGTAAAATAGCGGAAGATTTCAAACTATTTCAAAACAAGTCTGGTACAACATAATGTCAACTTTCCAAATACACAAGTCTAGATAAAAACAACATCACTGAAAAACTGAAATACATAAGTACTATCCCCAAAATAAGTGATAACCATAGCTAGCTTCATGTCAAGACCGTACATGAGCTAAAATCCCACAAGCAAGTGATCAGAAATCCAAGCTAAGCTCCAATATTCCCACCCTGAGAACCTGGGGGGGGGGGGGAAGAAAAGAGGCGAAAGGAAAACAGGTCAGTCAAAAAGACCGAGTAAGCCCTACTACAATCAATGTAAACTGATAAAGTTAACTGGCATGAGAAGCAGGGATGAACATAAGGATAACAACATACTAGCATGATGATTAACTAACAAGGTAGATAAAGGTGTCATCGCATAATCAGGTTTAAGGTTTTTGCACCATAGGTGTACTAGCAAACTAACATGACTTGAATAAACAAGTATTGATCCCTTGGCCCAAGCTTTGGCCCAATAACATGAAGTGACCCTAATACGCGGTCCAACCAAACGGTCTAGTCGATCGGCTCCCTATAAGCCTAACTCGTCACGTGTTGGTGTCAATGCGGCCCAAACATAATTGTAGTCAGACTGTGTAGGGTCTCCCGTCGGGTGTATCAAGCCCTAGGGTGTCAACCCCTGGACACCATAAACATAAGTGCACAGTCTCGATCTACTGGTACCCGTGCATGCTTTCCCCGGCTTCGGACTATGTGCACGACCATAGTCCGCCCGGAACTACACCGGCGTACCACTCTACCGTCGTTTTTGGTCACTTACCTCAAGTCCAGTAATCGTGCCCCCACCCTAGCCTAGTCCCTAGGGTCTTAATGATACAAACTTGGGATTACTGCTGGAGTGGACCCCCATTGCTAGGATTTTCTAGTGGTTAAGTACGGTTTAACCCTCTTGCTAATCATGGATTAACTTGGTTAAGTGTAACGATGAGTTCACGACTTAACCCTGATTAATCTACCAAGCCCAAATTGGTTAAGTATTAAGTGGACCATGACTTAACCCTAATCATGAGGCATTACTTAAATAACGTGCCTTAACCTCTCACATTAGACTCCGTTGCGGTTACTAGTTAAGCCGGTCGGTTCCGGGTAGCTTTATACCACAACTTGGTCTAACCTCGGGTTCAAGGTACAACATGACCAACTTCTCACATTGGGTCCTATTGTTTGTAGCAACTAGTTAAGCCGATCGGTTCCGGGTAGGTTTACGCTACAAACTCAACCCAACCTCGAGTTGGTCACACTTATATTTTCTAAGTGTCATGTCCATCATGTTTCCAAAACATGTTAGAAGTTTTTCAAGAATTTGGGTAGACCTAACTTAATAGGTAAATTCCCAATGGGTAGACCTAACTTAATAGGTAAATTCCCAATCTTATGTTTTTATGTCTTTTAAGTTTACCCAACCCCAAACGCAATCCCATCGCTTACATATCGCAATAGCGCATAAAGGATAGAAAGAGGGAACTTGGCATAATCATGACATAAAGGTGTTGAAGCCACAAGTTTAACATGGTGGCATATGAAATGTACATATGTTCATATACTTGCATATTACATTTTTAGGCCTCAAAAGCATGCATAAAACCAAACTTAGCATATTGGTGATACATGGTGATAAATGACATGTAGAAATGGCCATAAGTTCGCATTTAGCCTCACATGCAAGTTATCATAAGGGATATGATAACTTACATGTTGCCAAAATGCAACCTTTAGCATAAAGCTTGAAGCTTTATGCTCATAAACCCAAGATAAGCTTGCATAACATGATAACATGAGCCAAATGATCAACCCAAACTTGCATAACATAACTTGCATATCATATGGCAAACTTGCATATCAAACTCGCATAACATATCATGATAAACTTGCATATCATAACATGGCAAACTTGCATAACATAACATGACAAACTTGCATATCATAACATGGCAAGCTTGCATAGCATAACATGGTAAACTTGCATATCATAACATGGCATACTTGCATAACATAACATGGTAAACTTGCATATCATAACATGGCAAACTTGCATAACATAACAAACTTGCATATCATAACATATCAAACTTGCATAACATGACATGGTAAACTTGCATATCATAACATATCAAACTTGCATAACATGACATGGTAAACTTGCATATCATGGCAAACTTGCATATCATAATGATCAACCAAACTTGCATCATTCATTTAACTTTAGAGTTTAAATATGAAAGTAGAAAAGGGCTTACAATGCTTATGAAGACACAAAAATATGACAAAGCCCTTATGCAATCAATTAGACCCAAAATGCAAGCTCTAATAGAAAAACCCTTGAGCCAAAATGATCAAAACCCTTGCTTTATGATGTAAATATGGAAACTTGACTTGAATGCAAGCTAATGACACTCATACAAGCTTGAAAACACTTGTATGCATGGAAAATATCTCATAGAAATTTATTTAGGAATTTTATGAAGAGAGTGGAGGCCATGAGAGGAGTGATTTTGCCATAGTTTAGTTGTATGAATGAATAATGTTGATTTAGGCTTAGGTTAGGGTCTTATTTATAGAGATTAGGATTAGTTCTAGCCTTAGGATTAAACCCTAATTCCAATCTCAGCCCTCAAAACCGAATCTGGCCCCCAAACTCAACACAACCCCAAAATGGTGCACCGGGCAAAACTGCCCGGCTGAGCCAAGTCGACAGCCAAGTCGACAGGGCTGTCGACTTGGGTCCAACCAAGTCGACTCCCAAGTCGACAGGGCTGCCGACTTGGGTGCTCTGGCGGGAATTTTCCCGCCTGGCCCAATCTGACCTAATTTCCAAATTCAAACTTGAATTTGAAATCAGTTTTTACTTTGAATTTTTCTGAAAACTTCGTTGGGCCTTAATCGGGTCATACGGACTCCGATTTTCGAAAACTCGGACTCTATTTCGCGTATTTTTCCGAGACGAACGCAAAGGCATAGCCCGTTTCCCTTGATTCAGATTTATAAATTAAATTCTGCCTCGATTTACGTTATAACAGGTTATTGAAAATACGGGTTGTTACAAATGGCCATTTTCCAATCGATTAAAATCAACTGAAACTGGTCAAACGCGTTTTCCTTTGCCATGCTCACACATTGAATGGAAAAATTATGAAAATTGGAATCTAGCAATAACTTTACATCCCGGATCCAACAAAAGTGGTTTCATCGAAATCCGAGGTCGTTTGCAAAATTTCCATTTTTAAGGGCCAGAATTCCATAGCGACTATTCTGAAAATTCATCTGGACATATCTTTTGATTCCCGCTATAAAATTTTGATTTTTCAGATTTATTGGAAAGATATTCTCAATTAGATTCTATTATTTTTGGTTTCGCTAAATTCCGGTTTATTTTGAATCCTGTACGTTCATTTGAAGTTTGAAATCGAATTATCGAACTACCGCGCCATTTTCAATTCCTTTTATAATTTAAAATAAATATTTATATTCTAACGACGAACTATATAAATATATACGCTTGAATTATATTCAAAATAAATTTCTCGTCGTTATTATTTAAAATAATTCATTTTAAATATTCAAAATTCACTAAAATCGCCAAAATAAAAAATTTTAATTGGCTCAGATTTTCGGGTTATTACATGGATGGACATAATTGCGTCAATTATGGACATCGTTAAATTTGGAATTGATTGATAATTTGAATAGGGAAAGTAATTCAAATTGAGGGAATGATTAATTAGGTGTAATTAATCGTCTAAGACACGAGGTTAGGCTCATTTGTGGTGTAAGACTGCCCGGACCCGCCCGGCAAATCCAGCTGCCACAAATGTCAGTCTAATGTGAGAGGTCTTAGGCATAAACTAAATACGTAACAATTGTAAAGACACGAGGTTAGGCTCTTTTGTGGTGTAAGACTGCCCGGACCCGCCCAACAAATCCAGCTGCCACAAATGTCAGTCTAATGTGAGAGGTCTTTATGAGGTTACGGTCTTAATGAATTAAGAAACACTTAACCAGATAAACATGTAGTGGGACATGAGGGGGTTAAGTGGGTGCCTTGGGTGGCATGTGGAATCTAGAGGGTGCCTTGGGTGGCATTTGAAATACGATTAGAAATACTTAACCAAAATTGAAGCATGTAATTGAAACATGAATAAGAAGTGGGTTAAGTGGGAAATACTAGAGGGGGCCAAGCTTAGGTGGATAGCTTGTGTCAAATCATGGGGGCCCGTTTCAACCAGTAACCCATAAGTATCTCTATGGGCTCGACCTAAGTCGAGGACGGGACATGCGTACTGGGCTTGACTGTAAGAGGCCAAAACGTGGGAGCGGTGGCAACGCAAGTCCAATGGGTTCATGTGCGCGTGTGGGCCCGGGCTGGTAGGTAAGACATTGTTGCATCGTGTAGGTATAAGCCGTGCATCTCTGGTAGTATCGGGTTGCCACTTTGGGGAGTGATACACCCCACTGTGGGACCAGCCCGGGTATCTACGAGTTAGGGAGCCGATCGCTTGGGGTAGGACTTAGGGTACACTTAGTTCTGTCTGTTTCTGTTGGTACCGTCTGTTTCTGTTGGGTGGTAACACCTGTCTGTTTCTGCGTGGTACCGTCTGTTGGGGTGGTAAAGGCCCATTACTAGTGTACACCTAATTCTACATTCTGTTTCCATAGGGATTATTCTGTTTCCGTCTTTGATTCCGTTTCAGATTCTGTTTCCGTACCCTTCTGTCTGCTGGGGTGGTAAAGGCCCATTAGTTGGGTGGTAAAGGCCCATTATTAGTATTCTACTTCTGTACCTTCTGTAGGTTGGGGTGGTAAAGGCCCATTACTAGCATTCTGTTTCTGTATAGATTATTCTGTTTTGATTCTATTTCAGTTTAAACATTAGGGTAACACCTAATCCTGTTATACTAGTGGTCGTGCAGTATAGTAATTATCTTGTAGTGGTTTAGGTGTGCCTTTAACGTTATAGTTGTTCATCATGTTTCCTTGTTTACTCTGTCATACTCAATGGTTCATGGTCATTTCCTTACTTTCCAACTTATGCCTTAGCCTGGTTACTTTGTTAATTATATTGTTAGAGTTATCGCACTCGCCAGACTTTATGTCTGACCCCCCTTTTTCCATCTCTTTCCTTTTTCCCCCAGGTTCTCAGGGAGAAAACACCCAGGTTTAGTCAGGATTTGGATATCATCTTCTAGGAGCTACTTCTGAAGTATGGCTCGAATCTCTGTCTCTTATGTGGCTTGCTCTTTAATTTGGGGAATGATGTTTTTCTTTTAAAATACCTATGTACTCTGATAATGTAAAACAGAAGTGTTTTGTTTGTAAGGGTTTTATGACTCATGGTACTATGTAACAAAATATTTTGGTGATTTAATAAAGTTATTTATTTCCGCTGCAAATTTTTTAATATCTGCCTTGTGATATTCTGTGTCTGTTTACCTAAAACGCTCCACTGAAGTTAAGGCATTCCCTTGTGAGTGACCTTAATGGAGGTGGGGTGTTACAGATAATCAACTAATTGATTGATGGTTGTGTTGTATGATTATTTGTTATTTAATAAAACCATTATGTGAAAGAATGGTATATATAACCAAATTATACCAAATATTGAACTATATTGAAAATTTGTCGCATTTGCATACATGTACATGCATATATATTAAACAGGTCATAGCAGGGAAGCTAAGCAGAGGAATAAAATTGTTTGCCTGACAAATAGGTACATGTTTATTGTATATTCTTGTATTCTGATGAAATTGTTGTAATAAGCAATGAAATGTTCTTTTGTTTGTGTTCTGATTCGTCTTGTTCTCAAAGCAATTCGTTCTTTCCTTCACAAGGAAGTGTCCATCCCAAATCGGACATCAAAATCACATTTTGATCCATTACTGAATATTATTTTAAAATATTCTTTATTTTAAAATATTTTCATTTTAAAAATAGTAATTCTTTCTGAACTGGAATCAGACAAAGTCAATTACCGTATAATTTGATTTATATGGATTTCATACACACATGTATAGAACAACAAATATTGTTTTTACATATATAAACATCTCATTTTTATGTCAACGCTAGGTAGATAAAGATTACATTTTTATCTTCTAAAAATTATATTTTTACATAGCTAAAAAAAATCATATCTTTTCAATGTTAAAAAATCTAATCTTTTCGATGTTAAAAATCTTAGCCTTTTATTTATAAAAATCATATCCATTTGTTATGGTAAGCCAATTCGACCATTTCAATCAGTTTCCATCAAAATCAAAATATAAATCTATATATTGAATTTGAACGCACATTTCAATTTACCGGGGCCACATATGGACTCTAAAAATTCCCGAAAAATATTTTTTAGCTCCGTATTGACGATACGGTTCTAGCAAAACTAATTTCGTCAAATTTAGAGACCGTTCGAAAAATGGCCATTTTCTGGTTGATCCAAATTGACTGAAACTGTCAAAACACGTTTTACTTTGCCATGCTCACATATTAATCCCAAAATTACAAATTTTGGAATCTAGCAATAACTAGACATCCCGAATCCAACAAAAGTGGTTTCGTCGAAAATGGAGGTCATTTGCAAAATTTCCATTTTTAAGGGCCAAAATTCCATAGCGACTATTCTGAATTTTCAACTGGACGTAACTTTTTATTCCCGCTATAAAATTTCAATTTTTAGGATTCATTGGAAATATATTCTCAAATAGATTCTAATATTTTTGGTTTTCGAATTTGATATTGAATATAAGCCGATATATTTTTTATTCAGAGCCTTGTATTTAATATCAAATTGGATTTTGGGTTCGTCGTGAATGGTATCTTTAATAATACTGTTCTTGAGCCGAATGGAGTTAATAAAATTAGAAACTAACTGGAGATTAGTTAAGTTGAATGGTTTCCTGGATATTGATCTGATGTTGGTTTCGGCCTTCGGGGTTAATACTACGGGAATTGTTCTCTTACTAATTTACCGTTAGAGACTGATGGAATGTGAATTGGGTTTATTGTGAACTGTGTTTTAACGACATTCGTTCTTCAACCCGATTTACAGTGAAATGTGATTTGGAATTTATAAATATTTGTATTAAGATTTAATAGGAATTTTCCAAAGTAACGTTTTCCAATTTAATATATTAAATTGGAATTGAATGGAATTCGATCGATAATAATCGAAATGAAATTCTGTGGAGGAAGACCGTTAATACATATGGAATTTAAAAGGCTTTGCCGTTATTCCATTTATATTATTAAGTCGGATATGGAAATTGATATCGATTATATATTGATTTGTTTTTCCATGAAGATTCCATAATTAATGGAATGTGACTTGGGTTTGTCGTGAATGGTGTCTTCATTAACACTGTTATTGAACCCAGTTGAGAAAAGATTAAATCTTTTTATTTAGATTTAATGAAGTATACCAATTAATTAATATTTAATTGGAATGGAATTGAAATTGGTCTTTGGGTTTATCGTGAATGGTGTTTTAAATAACACTTGTTCTTTAACCCGATTAACAATGGAATAGGATTTTAGGTTGTCGTGAATGGTATCTTTAATAATACTGTTCTTAGACCCAGTGGAGTTAAGAAAATTAGAAACTTACTGGGGATTAGTTAAGTTGAATGGTTTCCTGGGTATTGATCTGATATTGGTTTCGGCCTTCGGGGTTAATACTTAGGGAATTTGTTCACTTGCTAATTTACGGTTAAAGGCTGATGGAATGGAATGGGATTTTGGGTTTATCGTGAACCGTGTTTTAAATGACATTAGTTTTTTAATCCAGTTAAAGACATGATATGATTTCCCAAGTTAAACAATTGTTAATATTGATTTTTGGGAAGATTAAAACCAAGTGGAGTTTTAATGCATCTTTAATTAGATTGAAATGATATCCAAAGGAAGATTAAAGAATAAATTTAAAGAATTTATCTTTGATAAAATTAATGGGAACCTTTCCCAAAGTGTAAGATATTTGAATAAAAGAATATTCTGAATTGGAATGAGGCGTATGTTGTGTTTTTTATAGCACTTGTTTATTATATACGCAAGTTATTCAGAAAGACCGAGTTTATCCCATTCTGAATAACTGGTTCGACGATATGTCAAGGATGAAGACGGTGGTTGAAGACCGGAGGTCTTCACATCGTTTGGATGATTACTGATGTCTTGATTGGGCTGTACACCCAAGGAGAGGTAATAAGTGGTGATTGTCCAGACGTACCTGGGGATCGACGGATATGCGAGGACCTCTCCCCTATATTTTACATATGGGGGAGTAATAAGGTGCCTCCAGTTTCGTTCATACCCGGAACGAACTTGTAAATGGATGTGTGTCTGACATCGGATTTCATTCTGTGTGATTGATATACATTGGTTGCATAGCGTGGATTGCCTGTGTGGCATGCTGAGATGCAAATGATCAAGGCTTCTGTTGAAAAGCAGAGTCTTGTGGTTGATGATCAAAGCACGATTTTGATATAGCGTAGCTTTGTGTAGCGTTAATTTGCGAGCCTCACACACCGGTATGGACCAGAAATGGGAGAGGACTTCAGGGAGGACATGCGTTTCCTTCTAGCTAGGAGTGGTGTCAGCATTTTGCACGCCCTGGCATTTTACTTATGAGGATGGTGGACAGGAGGCGCCTCGGTTATATCGGTCGATCCAGGACCGATGGAGTCATTTGGCTCATTGACGCCCCATAAGGCGGGGAAACACAGTGTTCAGGCATTTTAATCCACATCGGGTGGACCGGCCCTGACGATCCAAGGGACGATGCGTTCTGTTCCTGAGGGGCGGACTAGAGCGTCTCGAAGCGGTAAGGACGAACCCTTGCCTTGTTTCACAGATGGAAATCCAACTTCCAATACGACATTTTGCGGTTTTAATTGTAAACCTATATATGCGACATAGTGGTATGGGGCACTTATGCCGTCTATGACTGATACTTATGATTGAAATTGTTTTGACACTATACACTTATAGTAATAATAAAACATGGAATTTTACGTAACAAGCACTCTTGGCTATTATAAGGTAAAAACTCTATCCTCCGGCTTGCGTTGCATTGTGTGATGGGACCTGAGTCTTATAATAGCTTCATTGTTCTTTATTTAGCATTGCGCTGTTGTTTTATGCACTGGTATCCTTGGGAGGAAACCCGTTCCGTGTTATACAGCATGGTCCTTGGATTTACCTAATTTTAAAACAAAGATTAATAATTGTTTTAGTTCTCACACCAGTCACATGACTGACCTGGAGTTTATTGTTTTAACCTAAACTCTGGGTGCCCCTATTTTCCACACGGGCAGCTAGTAGTTTTGGTTTTGCAGATTTATATTCATGGGATCCTGATTTACAGCTGGAACGATACTCGGAAAGCTCTGTATCCGTGTATTACTTTCAGTTGTGTTTTGTATTATTTTTCTGATGCATTGTAAATTGTGTGGCATGCTGAGATGCAAATAATCAAGGCTTCTGTTGAAAAGCAGAGTCTTTTGGTTGATGTTCAAAGCACGGATTTAGTATAGCGTAGCTTTGTGTAGCGTTAATTCGCGACTCTCACACCACGATGTGGACCAGAAACGGGAGACGACTTCAGGGAGGGCATGTAATACTTTCTAGCTAGGAGTGGTGTCAGCGTTTTGCACGCCCTGACATTTTACTTATGTGGATGACGGATAGCGAGGCGTCTCGGTTATATCGGTCAATCCGGGGCCGATAGTTTAGTCGGGATACGACCAGTTTACGCCCCATATGGTGGGGAAACACAGTGTTCAGGCATTTTAATCCACATCGAGTGGACTAGCCTGACGATCCAAGGCTTGTCTGTGCGCTTGCCTGAGGCTCGGGCTAGAGAGTCTCGAAGTGGTAAGGATGATCCCTTGACTTGGTTCACAGATGGAAATCCAACTTCCAATACGACATTTTGCGGTTTTAATTGTAAACCTATATATGGCGACATAGTTGTATGAGGCACTTATGCCATCTATGATTAATACTTATGATTGAAATTGTTTTGACACTATACATTTGTAGTAATAATAAAAGATGAAATTTCACGTACCAAGTATTTTAGCTATTATAAGGTAAAAACTCTATCCTCCAGCTTGCGTTGCATTGTGTAATGGGACCTGAGTCTTATAATAACTTCATTGTTCTTTATTTAGCATTGGGCTGTTGTTTTATGCACTGGTATTCTGGGGAGGAAACCCATTCCGTGTTATACGGCGTGGTCCCTGGATTTGCCTAACTTTAAAATAAAGATTAATAACTGTTTTAGTTCTCACACCAGTCACATGACTGACCTGGAGTTTATTGTTTTAACCTAAAACTCTGGGTGCCCCTATTTTCCGCACGGGCAGCTAGTAGTTTTGGTTTTGCAGATTTATATTCACAGGATCCTGGTTTATAGCTGGAATGATGTTCGGAAAGCTCTGTATCCGTGTATCTCTTTCAGTTGTGTTATTTATTATTTTGCGCTGCATTAATGTGTTTAAATCTCTGATGTTTATCAAATGTATATTATTTGTTCATACTCTGTATATTCTTGTATTCTGATGAAATTGTTATAATTAACAATGAAATGTTCTTCTGTTTGTGTTTCGATATGGATTGTTCTCAGACAATATGTTCTTCCTCTTCTCCTCGGAGACCAGGGAAGTTCTGGGGTCCTTACGTTGTGACGACCGACGAAATCCGATAGGCTTTGCAACCATCTCTTCATCCCCCTAAGCAGCAGGTAATACCCACCGTGGCACACAACGGACCCCCCAGTCTGCCTTGTTTGACAACCAGCCTCTTGACTGCAACCAACCCTAAACAGGGACATGTAGGGGTAAGAGCCCATTGTTCGCCGCTAAACCCCATGGCGAGAATCCCCTATCATGTTGCACCCTATTACCAAAAATGGGGGAGTTAGCCAAATTTTTGAAAAATTTGAAAAGTTCTTAGAAACTGAAAAGTTGAAGAACTTAAGCCATAATGAAAATAATGAAAGTTAAGTTGAATGGTTTCCTTGGTATTGATCTGATGTTGGTTTCGGCTGTAACACCCCACGTCCATTAATGTCACTCACAAAGGGAATGCATTAACTTCTATGGAGCGTTTTAAGTGTGTATAGAATAGAAACTTAACAACAATGCAGATATAAAAAGTACTTAAAAATTTAAAATTTTATTCATTGCCGTGGTAAACACATAGGTTTGATTACATCATCAAAAACCAGAGTCAAAGTACATAATATCCATCTTGACTAAATCAGAGTACATAAATTGAAAGACATAACCCCAACACAAAATAGCCATAAATAAGATAGGCTGAAATTTTACTTCAGCGATCCAAGCAACTTCTAAAAGCAAAAGATACAGCTGTCCAAAATCAAGCTCCACTGGTGCTAGTTCCACCCTGAGCACCTTGGGGGAAAAGGAAGAAAAGAGGTGGAAACAAAGGGGGTCAGACATAAAGTCTGGTGAGTGCGATAACTTTAACAATATAATTACCAAAATAACTAGGCTAAGGCATAAGTTGGAAAATAAGGAAATGACTGTGAACAATTGGGTATGACAGAGTAAACAAGGAAATAAGATGAACAAAGATAACGTTAAAGGCGCACCTAAACCACTATAAGATAATTACTATACTGCACCACCACTAGTCACTCTAAAGGGTTGATCCTGCCTACAGAACTTAATAATGATAATGGTAGTTTCGTGCACCCCTAGTTGCCTTCATAGGTGCCGCCTGCCCCTATCTCCACTAGGTGTACCCACTACCCCCATGCGATCGGCTCCCTAACTCGTAGATACCCGTGCTGCCCCAAAGTGGGGTGTATCACTTCCCAAAGTGGCAACCCGATACCACCAACAATGCACTGCTTATACCTACATGATGCAACAACGTCTTACCTACCAGCCCGGGCCCACACATGCACATGAACTCGTTGGACTTGCGTTGCCACCGCTAACCCGTTTTGGCCTCTTACAATCAAGCTCAGTATGCATGTCCCGTCCTTGACTTGGGTCGAGCCCACAATGATAATTATGGGTTATTGGTTGAAACAGGCCCCCATTACTTGACACAAGCTATCCGCCTAAGCTTGGTCCCCTCTAGTACATCCCACTTAACCCTCTTCTTATTCATGTTCACTTACATGTTTCAAATTTTGGTTAAGTGTTTCTAATCGTCCTTTGCTGCCTTAAGTTCAAGTCCTTCTGAGAGAACAAGTATTTTAGCGATTTGTGGTCAGTGAACAATTCGAATTTCTCGCCAAGAAGATAATGGCGCCAAGACTTAAGCGCGAAAACAATAGCGGCCAACTCTAGTTCATGTGTAGGGTAATTTTTCTCATGGACTCTCAACTGCCTTCCTCCATAGGCTATTACCCTTCCCTCTTGCATTAAGACTGTGCCTAGTCCTGTCCCACAAGCATCGGTATAAACGTTAAATGGCTTACTCCCATCTGGCAACACTAAGACTGGGACTATGGTCAAAGCTCTCTTTAAACGTTGGAACGCATCATTACAATCTACGTCCCATGTGAAAACTAGGTTCTTCTTCGACAAGCGTGTTAATGGGGCTGATATTTATGCGAAGTCTTTGATAAACTTCCTATAGTAGCCAGCCAACCCTAAGAAACTCCTCACCTCGGTAGCATTTTTAGGGACCTTCCAATCTTGGATGGCCACTACCTTCGCAAGATCCATAGCTATCCCTTCTTTGGAAACCACGCGCCCTAAGAATCGCACTTCCTTCCTCCAAAAGTGACATTTAGAAAATTTAGCTTTAAGGCTGTGCGCTCGAAGGGTCTCCAACACTTCCCTAAGATGTAGGGAATGCTCTTCCTCGCTTTTAGAAAAGATCAAGATGTCGTCCACAAACACTACCATGAATTTATTAAGGTACTCCCTAAACACCCTACTCATCAAGTCAACAAAGCATGCGGGGGCGTTTGTCAAACTGAAGGGCATCACAAGCCACTCGAAGAAGCCATCTGGAGTCCTAAAGGCAGTCTTGTCTATGCTATCCTCAGCCACTCTCAACTGATGGAAACCCGTGGCTAAGTACAACTGTGAGAACACTAAGGCGCCAACTAACTGATCAAAGAGATCGTCAATCCTCGGCAGTGGGTGCCTATTCTTCTTAGTAAGCTTATTCAGTTCTCTATAATCCACACAAAGTCTAAGGGACCCATCTGCCTTCGTGGCAAATACTACTAGAGCACGCCACTCTGATATACTACATCTGATGAACCCCTTCTCAAGCAATTCTTTCACTTGCTTACTGAGTTCTCTTCTCTCTCTGGGAGCCATATGGCATACTGGCAATGCAACTGGCTTTGCATTATCTACTAGATATATTCGAAAGTCTATCTCACGTTTTGGGGGTAGACCCCTCACCTCATCGAAGACATCAACATATTCACGGACTATACAAACAAAATGTAAATCATCATTGGGTGCGTCAAGGGATTCTAGGTAGCTAAGCATTACTGGACCTCTAGGGTCACAAGAAATATCAAGGGTCTTTCCACAATGAGTCAACAATCTAACTACCATACTTTCACAATCTAGGATGGCCCCATATCTAGTTAGCCAATCCATACCTAGAATTAAGCCGTAGCCCATGAAGCCAAGAACAAAGGTGTTGCATTCAAACCCAACGCCCAAGATAGACACTCCCAAATCCCGACAAATCATAGAAAGATGAGCCGAAACACCAATAGGATTTGAGACTACTAAGGGATCTGTAACTAAACTAGTATTTAGGTGTAGTGTTTTAACTAATGATGTAGAGATAAACGAATGTGATGCGCCAGAATCGAATAAAGTACGGACAAGATGATCAAACAAAAAAACTAAACTTTCAACGGAAATTGCTCTACCTCGTTCTTGCAGCGGTGGGACCATGAGAGCTTGAACTTGCCCCCTTGCCTGCCATGGTGCCATAAGAGCCTGCACCTGTCCTCCCGAGGTAGACCCTGCCATCTGTCCTTTCCTTGGGCAGTCCTTAATCAGATGTCCCGCTTCGCCACAGTGGAAACAGCCAGTCTTCTTTTTCTTCCTACAATCTTTGCTTAGATGGCCGGGGGTCCCATAGTTAAAACATCTTTTCTTTCCCTTACCATTGTTGCCTTTACCACCTTTCTTGTTCTGTTGTTGCTATTGCGGGTTCTTTTGATCCCCTTTCTTCTCGGGTGCCTTATTAGCATTGGCGCCCTTCTCTTCTTCATGCATAAGCGCCATGTCAACTAGTCTCTCAAAGGTAGCCCCCATGGGGATGTGGGTCATAGCTAACCCATGAAGCGGCTCATTTAAACCCTTAACAAATCTCAGGGCCTTCTTTTCTGGTGTATTCACCAAGTCCAAGCCAAATCTCGCCAACTGATTGAACTTGTTGACGTATTCTTCCACTGATAGATTCCCCTGATTCAATGCTAAAAACTTTTCCACGTATAGATTCTCTTCAGCTCGTGAGAGAAACTTTGCCTCAAACCTATGCCTGAAATTTGGCCATGTATCAACTGGACGCTCTCCATTAGTGACCTCCCACCAAAACGAGGCCTCATACTTCATTAGCCAGGCAGCTAACTGGACCTTTCTTCCATCTTCCACTTCAAAGATCCCAAACAATTCTTCTACCTCCTTCAGCCAATTTCGAGCTTCAACAAATGTCTCCGTCCCGTGAAAAGGTTTTCCACCCATTGCCCGAAAGTCCTTACATATCTTTGCAAAAGTATCGACACGAGGAGGAGGAGGAGGAGCATTTCCTGGACCTGCGGTGGTGGCCCTAGTCTCCAAATACCTCCTAAACCATCCTGGTATCGGTATCCCCTCGGGTATCTCAGGAATTCCAGACATGCTGAAACGAAAAAGGAAAGATTCAATACAAAAGAACCGATGGAAAGATATATGGCTCTTGGGGTTATGCTTTCTAAAATAAGCTTTTCTCTTGAAAATACTTTCCTTAAAACATACTTTTGAAGGTACTTCTTTATAAAAGTGTCTTTGAAAAACAGTTTTTCAAAATTCATATATGTTCTGGTAACCTTCAGCTCTGATACCACGTGTAACACCCCACGTCCATTAATGTCACTCACAAAGGGAATGCATTAACTTCTATGGAGCTTTTTAAGTGTGTATAGAACAGAAACTTAACAACAAGGCAGATATAAACAGTACTTAAAAATTTAAAATTGTATTCATTGCGGCGGTAAACACATAGGTTTGATTACATTATCAAAAACCAGAGTCAAAGTACATAATATCCATCTTGACTAAATCAGAGTACATAAATTGAAAGACATAACCCCAACACAAAATAGCCATAAATAAGATAGGCTGAACTTTTACTTCAGCGATCCAAGCAACTTCTAAAAGCAAGAGATACAGCTGTCCAAAATCAAGCTCCATTGGTGCTAGTTCCTCCCTGAGCACCTTGGGGGAAAAGGAAGAAAAGAGGTGGAAACAAAGGGGGTCAGACATAAAGTCTGGCGAGTGCGATAACTTTAACAATATAATTACCAAAATAACTAGGCTAAGGCATAAGTTGGAAAATAAGGAAATGACCGTGAACAATTGGGTATGACAGAGTAAACAAGGAAATAAGATGAACAAAGATAACGTTAAAGGCGCACCTAAACCACTATAAGATAATTACTATACCTCACCACCACTAGTCACTCTAAAAGGTTGATCCCGCCAACAGAACTTAATAATGATAATTGTAGTTTGGTGCACCCCTAGTTGCCTTCATAGGTTCTGCCTGCCCCTATCTCCACTAGGTGTACCCACTACCCCTATGCGATCGGCTCCCTAACTCGTAGATACCCGTGCTGGCCCCACAGTGGGGTGTATCACTCCCCAAAGTGGCAACCTGATACCACCAACAATGCACGACTTATACCTACACGATGCCACAATGTCTTACCTACCAGCCCGGGCCCACACATGCACATGAACCCGTTGGACTTGTGTTGCCACCGCTAACCCGTTTTGGCCTCTTATAATCAAGCCCAGCATGCGTGTCCCGTCCTCGACTTGGGTCGAGCCCACAAAGATACTTATGGGTTACTGGTTGAAATGTGCCCCCATTACTTGACACAAGCTATCCACCTAAGCTTGGTCCCCTCTAGTACATCCCACTTAACCCTCTTGTTATTCATGTTCACTTACATGTTTCAAATTTTGCATAAGTGTTTCTAATCGTATTTCACAAGCCACCCAAGGCACCCACTTAACCCCCATGTCCCACCACATGTTTATCTGGTTAAGTGTTTCTTAATTCATTAACACCGTAACCTTGTAAAGACCTCCCACATTAGACTGGCATTTGTCGCAGCTGGATTTGTCGGGCGGGTCCGGGCAGTCTTACACCACAAACGAGCCTAACCTCGTGTCTTTACAACTGTTACGCATTTAATTTATGCCTAAGACCTCCCACATTAGACTGGCATTTGTAGCAGCTGGATTTGCCGGGCGGTTCCGGGCAGTCTTACACCACAAAAGAGCCTAACCTCGTGTCTTAGGCGATTAATTACACATAATTAATTATCCCCCAATTTGAATTAATTTCCCTATTCAAATTATCATTCAATTCCAAATTTAACTATGTCCATAATTGACTCAATTATGTCCATCTATTTAAGGTATGCAAAATTATACCAATTATCATCACAAATTTATTTTATGCCATTTAAGGCATTTATGCCAATTCTCAATATTAAATCTTTTAATATTATCCCATTGCCCCACGTTGTACGTTCATTCGATTAACGTAAAATATACGTTAGACTCGAATAGTCTAACTTATGGAATAAAGAGAAAACATCACAACATACATAGAAATAAAACTAGATCTAAACATAAGGGGTGAACTTGCATGTGTGAATGAGGTTCTTCATCTATAACTTGCATAGGCCAAAGTCACAGACTTGCATAAAACTACATATGTCATAGATCTAAATCTAAAGGTGTAAACTTGTTTAGGTAATAGTCACAAACTTGCATAAACCATGTATGTCATAGATCCAATCATAAGGTGTAAACTTGCATAGGCAATAACCACTAACTTACATTACATGATTCATACTCCAAACACACACACACACACACACACAGATATATATATATATATATATATATATATATATATATATATACTTGCATATGTGATTTATGCAACATAACGATGGTGTAAACTTACACCTAAACATGTAAACTAGCATGTAGAATTTTGTATACTAGCATATAACTCACACATGTCATAGCCTAACTTTAGATCCAATTTACACATAAAATAGATGTCATGAAACTTGTAAGGTTGTATATAATTTTCACTAACTTGCATATGATTCATATCTAATTAACATCTAAACTTGCATACATACATATGATTTATCATATGAATTAGTTCCAACAACATAACCAAACTAGCATATAAAACAACATTATGAATTGATTATAAATAAGCCAATCATAGAATTACAACATAGATGATAGCATCACAACTTTACAACATAGATGATAACATCATAGAACTTATAACATAGATAATAACATTTGGTCAATGATTCACAACATAACCGTATAATCCAAATCATAGCCCAATCCAATTAAATTGTTAATTATCTTATTAAAGAAATTGAACTCACAACTCAAAGAAGGTCTTGAGTTATGAAATTGATTTAGCTTTTCTTTGAAGAAGACAATTTGTTGCGGTTTAGATTAGAATTGATTAGCTTTTCTTCCTCTCTAATTGGTGGCGGCTATTCTAGGTTGCAAGGTGACGGAATGGAGGCCATGATTCTAATTTTTATTTGATTTTAGGGTTTGAGTCTACATGTGTTTTTATAGAGTTTAGGATTAATTTAGGCCATCCTATCAACCTAGAATTAACCCCAGCCAATCAGACCAGATCAGAAACCCTAATGACTCAGCATACAGTCATTAAAAGGTCATCAAAAAAAATCTGCCCCGGGGGGGGGGGGGGGGGGGCAGGTCGACCCCCTGGTCGACCTGGCCCAGGCGGGAAATTTCCCACCGAGCCCGATCTGACTCTGAAATTCGAATTTTTGAAATCTGTTTAAATTTTTCTGAAACTTCCGATGTCCATAACTTCTTCATACGAAGTCCAATTCACACAAACTCGGACTCTATCTCAACCAAAATTCCGAGACAAACACAATGGCGCAAACCGTTTCCCTTAATTCTCACATCTGAGATTAGTTATTCTTTAATTTTTGAACATTAATATAGAAAATTACCGGGTGTTACATCGGCCTTCGGGGTTAATACTTAGGGAATTGTTCTCTTACTAATTTACGGTTAGAGGCTAATGTGAATTGGGTTTATTGTGAACTGTGTTTTTAACGACCTTCGTTCTTTAACCCGATTTATGGTGAAATGTGATTTGGAATTTATAAATCTTTTTGTTAAGATTTAAAGGGAATTTTCCCATGTAACGGTTTACCAATTAATATATTAAATTGGAATCGAATGGAATTCGATTGATAATAATCGAAGTGAACTTCTACAGAGGATGACTATTAATACATATGGAATTTAGAAGGCTTTGTCGTTATTCCATTTATATAATTAGTCAGATACGGAAATTGATATCAATTATATATTGATTTGATTTTCCGTGAAAATTCCGTAATTAATGGAATGTGATTTCGGTTTATCGTGAACGGTGTTTTAAATAACAATTGTTCTTTAACCCGATTAACGATGGAATGCGATTTTGGGTTGTCATAAATGGTATCTTTAATAATACTATTCTTACACCCAATGGAGTTAAGAAAATCAGAAACTAACTAGAGATTAGTTAAGTTGAATGGTTTTGCTGGGTATTGATCTGATGTTGGTTTCGGCCTTCGGGGTTGATACTTAGGGAATTGTTCACTTGCTAATTTACAGTTAAAGGCTGATGGAATGGAATGTGATTTTGGGTTTATCGTGAATAATGTTTTAAATGACATTAGTTCTTTAACCCAGTTAAAGATAGGATACGATTTCCCAAGTTAAACAATTGTTAATATTTATTTTTGGGAAGATTAAAACCAAGTGGAGTTTTAATGAATCTTTAATTAGATTGAAATGATATCCAAAGGAAGATTAAATAATAAATTTAAAGAATTTATCTTTGATAAAATTAATGGGAACCTTTCCCAAAGTATATGAATATTTGGATAAAGAAATATTCTAGATTGGAATGTGGCGTATGTTATGTTTTTATAGCATTTGTTTATTATATACGCGAATTATTCAGAAAGACCGGGTTTATCCCATTCTTAATAACTGATTCGAAGATGTGTCGAGGATGAAGACGGTGGTTGAAGACCGGAGGTCTTCAGATCGTTTGGATGATTACTGATGTCTTGATTGGGCTGTACACCCAAGGCGAGTGAATAAGTGGTGATCGTCCAGACGTACTTGGAGATCGACGGATATGCGAGGGCCTCTCCCCTATATTGGACATATGGGGGAGGAATAAGGTGCCTCCGGTTTCGTTTAGACCCAGAACGAACTTGTAAATGAATGTGTGTCTGACATCGTATTTCATTTTGTGTGATTGATAGACATCAGTTGCATAGCGTGAATTGCCTGTTTGGCATGCTGAGATGCAAATGATCAAGGGTTCTGTTGAAAAGCAGAGTCTTGTGGTTGATGATCAAAGCACGACTTTAATATAGCATAGCTTTGTGTAGCGTTAATTCGCGAGCCTCAAACACTGGTGTGAACCAGAAACGGGAGAGGACGTCAGGGAGGGTATGCGTTTCCTTCTAGCTAGGATTGGTGTCAGCGTTTTGCATGCCCTGGCATTTTACTTATGTGGACGATGGATAGTGAGGCCCTTAGTTATATCGGTCGATCCGGGACCGATGGAGTCATTTGGCTCATTGACGCCCCAATAGGGCGGGGAAACGCATTGTTCAGGCATTTTAATCCACTCCGTGTGGACCGGCCCTGATGATCTAAAGGCTTGACAAAGTACTTGCCTGAGGGGCGGGCTAGATCATCTCGAAGCAGTAAGGATGATCCCTTCCCCTGGTTCACAGATAGAAATCCAACTTCCAATACGTGACATTTTCGATTTTGATTGTAGAGCCTAGTATTCACGACATGATATATGGTACCCATGCAGCCTAGGATTGATACATTTATATTTGAAGTTGTTTTATACACCATGCACTTATAACAGTACCAAATGATTTGTTTTAACATACCAAGCCTGTTTGGCTATTATAAGGGAAAACCCTATCCCCCGGCTTGCATTGCATTGTGTGATAGGACCTGCGTCTTATAATAGCTTCATTTTTCCAAAAAGCATTGCGCTGTTTTGTTATATGCACTGGTATTTTCGGAAGGAAACCTGCTCCGTGTTATACGGCATGGTCCCTTGATATATTTGATTTTGAAGTAAAGTTTTATATAACTGTTTTAGTTCTCACACCAGTCACATGACTGACCTGGAGTTTATTGTTTTAACCTAAACTCTGGGTGCCCCTATTTTCGACATGGGCAGCTTGTAGTTTTGGTTTTGCAGATTTATATTCACATGATCCTGGTTTACAGCTGGAACGATACCCGGAAAGCTCTGTATCCGTTTATCTCTTTCAGTTGTGTTTTGTATTATTTTCCGCTGCATTGTAAATTGTAAATCTCTGATATTTATCGAATGTATAATATTTATTCATACTCTGTATATTCTTGTATTCTGATGGAATTGTTGTAATAAGCAATGAAATGTTCTTCTGTTTGTGTTCTAATTCGTCTTGTCCTCATAGCAATTCGGGCTTTCCTTCGCGGGGAAGTTCGGGTCGTCCCACATTTGATACTTTGTTTTGGAAATCCAGATAATCTTTTGGGAACTATTCCTTTGAGTCCTTGCTCTTATATTCAAAGAAAATTCAAATTTTTAAAAACCGTTTTGAAAAAAACGGGTTTCAAAAGTTTTAAATTATAGTTTTCAAGAAAATTGTTCAATAAATAAAGATTTGAGAAAGTAAATAAATTTTAAGATTTTAAGGCATATCCATGTTTTAGATTGTTCGAGTTTTGTGTAATTTTAATAAATAATCCTTTTTGGTAAAAAGAAGGAATTTGGATATGACAAGGAATATATTTCAAGTTATAATTATTATCCATTCCTTATAAATTTTAATATTCCTCTTTCTGTATATTTTGGATGACTTATGGAAATTATCATAAATAAAATTAAGTCTCGAAAATATAGAAAAAATAGGGATTGTTCCAGGAAGAATCATGAACTGGAATATAAATTGTCTAAGATAATAAAATGGATTTTAAGTGTGAGATCCACAGTTAATAAAGTTGAATTTTGAAAAGTTTTCAAAAACTATCTTCGTTTTGACTAAGGAAAATTTCTTCTTAGCTTAGGTATTCAAATACTTTAATCATTCGATTTGTTAGTCAGCTAGATAAGGAGAAAATCCATTTAATTTTATTATGGATTTCTAGCTGTATTTTATTCAAGAATTTTCTCATTGTGTGTTGTAGCCTTTTGTTGAGACTACTTTGAATTTCTGGAGATGGTTCGGAGTTTGACTAAGGTCTGTGATACCTCCGTGATAAGGACAAGCATTTTTAGATCGCGTCAAAACTTAAAAGATGAATTGGGACGGTTAATATTTTAATGCGACGCTAATAAGGTCAAGGTTCAACCTTTGTCCAAAACCCATTTAGCAGTTGACCATCTAGCATTATATCCAGAGTTGTCAACCAACTGATGAGTTTTGGTACAAATTGAACCTAGTACTCAACCATAAAAGTTACATCTAAATTCCTCTCTTAAGCTTATTTATTTTGTCCTTTCTTCCTCGTCTAGCCAAACTATACCTTTAATCTTCTTCTCTTTCTATGTAGTCACCTCGTCGCCTCCTTTCCGCGCTAGTTTGTGCATTAGATCTCGCCCCACTATTACTTCAAGATCTAGACCCAATTTCTTCTCTATGATCATTTCTTAGCCCATAACACCTACTTACACTATCCAATCTTTCTCGTTCCATTTAGGTTTCTTCCCTAAAGAGACCATTGGGTTGGATCGGAGTGAGCATAAGGTTCCATTGCTATAGGGCTAAGAGAATTAGTCGTAGTAGTTGGATTTGCAGGGTTGTTATTTGTGCCGCATCTGCCTTTGCCATATCTCGCTGGAATAAATTTTGATGTAGGAAATTATCATTTCGGAGGTGAAGATTAAGCTGTCTCTGGATGGCCTCTTTGAGGAGGATCTCGATGATATTTTAGAAGCATCCGTGTTTTACTGATCTTTAGTTTGATCGATTGGAGATTTTGTTGTAGATCTCTTTTTCCTAAATGTATGTTTTGAGTTCGGAAATCTATGTTCGAAATGCCATATAAATATGTTACTTATTTAGCACATTATTATAAAGATGAGAAGTTGCAACTAGATTTGTCTCATGTCATGTGAGTCAATATTTTCTTTCATCAGTGGTGTAACCATCATTTATTAATGCATCATTTTTGATTCAGCTTGTCGTTTTTGTATGCTATTTCGCTGAGTTACATTTTATATTTTCACCTGTCAACTTTTGTCTTTAGGCAGTGTTAGGTGAATCTCCGTGAAAAGCAGTTTTGTGGTAGGTTTCTTTTGTCATTACAAATTCTCTCTTAAAAGAGATAGTCATATGAAAACCTCCAACAATGCCAGCACTGTCTGCAACATGAGATTGAGCTGTTATAATATGACTAGTCAAAGGCCATGGAAATGGTTCAAGCTCCAACCATGGTGTTAGATATCCCGTTGTTTATAGGCAATATTTTGGAGTTTCGATATTGTTCTCTTTGTTCTTTCCACTTTCCAGTATTTGTTTCTTGGCTCTGTGGTAGTTTGTGCTTGTAATTGTTGGTGTGTTGTCTTTGAAAATCACACGATGATGTAATGAAATTTCTGTTGTTGGAAATATTCTGTATCATTCACGCTTATCATAATTTGAATCAAGAGTGAAATCTCATTTTTCTTTATTAACTAATAGTTTTCTTAGTGCTGGAGAGAACATAATTCTATGGTAAATAAGCTTTATTGAAGGACAGATTTTGTGTTGCTTTGTCATGGGTATATTTATTGTTTGTTGCCTGTTCCTTTTGTAACTAATTTTTTTTTTGGGTTTTGTGTGCAGTTTTGGTTTTCATGTTTTTCTGCATAACATACTTCGTTCTATGCCAAAATATTAACTGAGTCGTTTAAGTTTCAACAAAAAATATTTTGAAACCTTTTGCAAACGTCATTTGAAAAATCTTTTTAAAATTTAAATATTTTGTCTGTTTTTTTCTTTCAATTTTATTCGATTATGCAAAAACACATATTTGCATACAATAACTTACATATGTTTAAACATTTGTTTTATGTAAAACATATGGTCTAAATATAGTAGAACACATGTGACCAAAATCTTACATGAATTTTACATATGGTTTAAAAGTAAAGTAGTACCAAAAAGGATTTCAACTTTTACATGAATTTTTTTAAGCGAAAATTATTTTTATGGAAAATTTTGAATTTATGGTCACGTGTAAAGTGTAAGAAAGATTTTGGATGATTCGTTTGCACGTTTTAGTGGTGCACTAGGGGAGATGATGCATTAAAAACGTTCATGGTGAAAAAAGTCAGTGTATACTCTTTTTGTGTAATATTCCATGCATCGAAACTATTTGCTTGCATATATATATATATATATATATATATATATATATATATATATATCCTCATTCTTGTAGCCCAATAGCTATAGTTCATGCCATTAAAGAAGGGTGGTCTTGCAGTTGATTGGCCTTCAGTATGTCAAGTATTATTGCTAGCACTAGTGTTATTATCCATATTGACTATGTATCAAATAACGGTTTTATGGTTAAATGATGGCCTTGCTCTAATACTAAATGAAAAAAGTCGGTGTATACGACTTAAGTAGGATATCAATATGGATAAAGCGGAAATAATAAACTAACTAGTAATCTACAATAGTTATGCAGGTAAATGCTAAGCTAGATAAATATATCGCAAATAAGAAGTAAATGCGATAAGAAACGACACCAGGAATTTTATACTAGTTCGGACTTCCTGCCCTACGTCTAGTCCTGAAGCTCCTCTTCGGAATTCACTATCACGACCTCTCTTAACCCGGAGGAATAGGTCACAATACACCCAAGCACCATTAAGGATGTTCCTGCCTGAGCACCCACATAGGACTTCACACTTTACAAAGGTTTTTGCCTCTTGAATGTGTTCTCTAATCAACACAAAATAGTCACAATGAAGTACACACTTCCTATAATCTTATCCTTAAGTATTTGAAGTGAATGCGAAGATTTTAAGGAAGTCTGTTGCTTGTTGAATTAAAAGTTGTGAAATGATATCAAAGATTCAACAAGTAACTTGAATTTGAGAGCTTTATATTGCAAAGAATATAAAAGTGCAATTTCAGAAAATAGCAAGAATAGAACAAGAATTTGTTAATCGGTGATTTGAAAAACACGTTTGAAGTGTTTATATAATGGTAGTAGAGTAGCATTCCTTCATGAAGAGTTTCAGTAAAAAGTTGTGTCCATTTCCATTGAAAATCGAAGACGAATCTTTTCATGAAACAAGGTGACTCTTCATAATAAAAGTTTCTGTTTTGAATCAGTCGAATGGCATAAAAACCATATGTCGACCGGTTAAATCAAACTTTAAAACGTTTAGATTGAAACCTTTTTAAAACTAGTCGTTATGTACAAAAACTGACTGACGACTCGACTGGTCATTTTTCTACCAATTGACTGGTAGAGCTGAGTTTGTACAGTTAGGCTTATTAAAGCCTTATATATATATTTACTTTGTTTTGTATATTCGTGTCATATTGAGGATAGACATTAACATCATTCTAACATGACTCAACATAAATATATATAACCTAATGATATGATTTCTATTCTCTTCCTTTGTTGGTATTAATCGAAATCCTTGTTTTCAACAAATGGTAACAAGGAAAAGACAGTTTTAGCTGTAGAAAAATTGTTTCCATACCTTGTCGATGATGCGTGCGAGTTATTATTTAACTCATTTTGCGTTTTAGAACTTGTTTTAAGCATCTTCTTCATTCCGCTGATGGAAAATTTTGGATTATTTTGGAGCAGTTGAGATAAAAATTTACTGTAAGAAGGGAATTGGAAAATTTGTAAGCGGTAAGAACGTTGAATTCTCCAATTTAATTTCCACTTTTCGACATAGGAGAAATTAAAAGAAAGTGATTTAGATACACTGACAAATTGGATATTAGGGTTTGAACGCAAAATTAATTGCTTCACATTTCTATTCATAATCGTGTGAGGATTTTGGATGAAAAATGCTTTCAAAAACTGCAATCATAGAACTACCATTACATTTTAGATATTTGCATCATATTTTCAAAACAAAATGCATATATATAGGAGGGTATGATTTAGAATCATTATACATACATATTTTGTGGTTGTGACTCATTATGTACACTTTGCAAATGCACATGTTCGATTGCAAGATAGAATGTACGTAAATTGGCTATGAATCATATGATAATTAGGCGCCAACATTGTGACTAAGTCATTGGTAAAATTTTATGGTGAATTTACCTTTAAGAGAGAAGAATGTAACACCCTAGAATTTGGCAATAGTTCAAATAGTTATTTAGTTATATTCCAAAAATGGAAATGTTTTCAAACGATGGAATTTGACCATGAAACTTGTATCGTTGCGTTCTTAATATAATTCTAGTCAAATTTCATGTTTGGAACTTCGCGAATGGAGTTTGTATGAAAAATTTATGGATGAAATACAAAATCATATGGAAAATAAATAAACAAAATAATAAATATAAGGTAGTAAATATTACCCTGCCTCCTACAGAAGACAGGTCGACCTATGGGTCGACTTGGCGGTCGACCGTCCATCTACTCCATGTCGATGTCTCCTCGTGGCCGCTAAGTTCAAATTATATAAAAATAATATATAAATGGACGAATTTTTCTGGATTCAAATCTACTGGTTTAGGGTCAATTCTACGTCAATAAATAATGGGCTGGACCCTCACTCTTTTTCTTATATTTTCTGGAGGCAGCAACTTAGTTCTGTCATTCCCAATTCTCCAATCTCCTCTAAAAATCTAAATTATAAACATATTCATATAATATAAACAAAGATGGGAGAGATTGAATCTAGTTTTTTTTCAAAAGGGTTGGTTCTACGAATAAGTGATCTCTATTACTAGTTTTCCCTTCTTCCTTTCCAATTTATCTTTCAGATCTACAAATCTTAATATGTGTGTATATATATCCTTTTTGTATACAAATTGTAGGTCTGTAAGATTTGGAACAATAGACCTAAATGATTTGTTTATATTTTGATCTGGATAGCTTTCAGGTAGGTGAGTAATATATATTCATTTTTTAGAATGTCTTATGTAATTCATTTGCGTTAAATCTGGGTTATTTGCCTAAATATCATAATTGTTTGGTTCATGTCAAGTATGTAATAATATATATAATTGGATATGGATTTGTCGACCTTTTAGCTTAACATTCTTATATTTCCTACAACTTCTCTTGGATTGTTTGTGGTTATTGTAAACACCCTAAATCAAGAAATCAATTCCAAAATATTGTCAGTTTTGTAGTGTAGTTATTCCTTATTCATAGTATTTGGGTGTAGATATATGACTTTTGTAGTTATGGTTTTAAAATGATAAACCAGTTTGTATTTGGTATTGTCTGGAGTTTTTACTTGATTTTTGTACATATCCCTTCTTGCACTTTTTAAAGAAAAAGACATTATTTGAAATCTGCAAGAAAAAAAATTAATTAGATAAGAAGGGATGTGTAAATTCGCGTATTCTGCACGTAGTTTACACCGTCCATTCTAAATAAAAATATTACTTTTTTCTTGTCGTCTGAAATATGTTAACATTTTCTTTTTTATATAGTTTGGGCAAAAGTAACAATAATTGCAATAAATAACCTTTTTATGATATTTTGAATTCAAACAAGATTAAACACAAAAGGGGTTATTATGATCGTTAGTTTAGACTAGAATATAATAATAATTAAAAATATATATAATTAGTAACTATGTTAACACCGCACTTAGAATAAAAATATAATTATTATAGCCTTATCCATCCAAATCCATGTAAATAAAGCTACTATATTATTACTAAATAAATGTTTATTGTGTGTTAGAATTTGAATGATTTCCATTTAATGGGAATTTATATGGTAAATAGTACACAGCCTGTGCGTTGTACGGGTCTTTTAGATTGATATTTGTTTTGGTTAGGTATTTGATAGTACAATATTGCATCATTTCTTCCTAGTGAATTGTACTCGAAATATTTGTTCATCACTTACCATGCATTCTACCTTTTTTGCATGTCTTCGTATATGGATCTTTTGTCCTATTAATAGATATAAAAGTTTGAAATTGCTACAAAGCTCTCTCCTGTCCACTTTTTACATACATAATTCTTTTCGTTTTACCAGGTCACACAACTGCAATGAGGATCCTAGCATAAAATTCTAGGACTTCATCCTCAAAATAACTTACTCTAACTATACTATCATATTCACATCGATTTTAGAACCTATTTGCTGATTACATCTTAAATTAAGGCAAAAGGTTTTCTTACAGCAACTCAAAATCAGAGCACTCAGAATCCTCTTTTTACGGCTATTGCTTCTAATTGATTTTTATTTATATATACAAATTTGGAAATGTTATTTTTAGGTTTGGATTTTTTTTATTTCAGCTCGGTGGATAATTTTCGAGCTTTTCTTCTAGAAGATGACCACACTTAATTTAAAAGTGGACGTGCATGCTCTCTGTAACATGTTTTGTATGATATAATATCCATATTAACGCTTTTAATTTTCTGCTATTCTTTATTGAAACCAGTGATGTCCCAGTCTTGATTTCACAATATACATTAATTGTAGAGTTTAAGTTCTCATGCTCGTATTTGTTGAATATGGAACTACTTTTACAGATAACATTGTTGCAACGACTAATTACTTTGGTTCTTTGCTTTACACTTTGTTCTTACTGATTACACGTTTTGTCCTTAGTGATTAGAGAGTTAATCCTCTATCCCCAAAATTCTCTATCTCACTATACCCAACCAATAAAAATCCCTGATTTTTATCTTTGTGCAATTAAGTTCAAGAAGAAAAGAAGGTTTAATTGCAAAAAAAGTGAAATTCAGGGGGTGCTGATTGGTTGGGTACAGAGGGACAAAGAATTTTGTGGACAGGTGATTTTATTTGTACTGATTATATATTGCTTTGATGCACAACCTTTTTAACAACATACAAGTGCGAACCAATGCTACGCACACGGGTTTCATGAAATGGTTTTGATATTGCTGCATTTTTATTTTAAGTTATGTAAATTTGAAAATACATGTTTATGTAATAATTTAAGTTCATTAGCTTTTTCTTAAACATGGAAACAAATAAATTTAATAAATTTGCCTGGACTAATTTTAGCATATAAGGGAAAATTAATATGTTATAAGACAAAATGCTATTGCTTTCAAAAATAATGTATAATCGTGATGTAGATATTACCGTCATTGTCCATAAACTATAATCAAAACTCATATTCGATCGGATTCTTTATAAATCATATGTTAATTTCATGTTATTGCTATACTAACTAATGATAATGCTTGAGATTTCATATAAAGTGTTGGATGTAAAAGTTTTTTGATGATAATTGTCTAACATCTTTTGTTTTTGATTTTATTCTTTTAGTCTTTATGATTATTTGGGATATTAGACAACGACAATTCTGGTGAAGTTTGCATATACACAAACATATACATAATTCGTTCTTATGCTCTCATTGGCGCTAATTTACTTGGTCTTAATTTCTCATGCATGTGTTACCAACTATAGGTGACAACAAAAATTGTATTTTTGTTGTCAACCCAATAATGGCTTTAAAAGAATATACAAACTCCTACTATGATAGCTACCATGTCAACTTCTCTAAGGCAATTCCATGAAAATTTTCGCAATTTAGTGGTAAGTAGCGAAAAAACATAGTTCACAAATTAAAGAAATGGAAACAATATAGGAAAAAAAGATCTATTGAAGTACGCACCATGGAAGAAAGAATTGCCTTCTTAAAACTGCAAAAAATTAATCATTTCATTAAGAAGTTTCATATTCAAATCCTGATCCTTTTTGCTTAACTCCACCGCCCATTCCTTATAATGTTACAATAAAAACTTCTATCCTCCAATCACTCTTTTCAAATCATTAACCTCTTTAACATCTCGACTTTCTCATTCTCCCCTATCCCTTTATACTCTTCAACTTACCTCCTACTATAACCATCATTTACAGCTACAGCCATACAATGATCAGCAATAATCTTCCTTACCTTTTGAATCTCCCTCTTTAAATCAGAAAAATCGCTACAGGAAGCATCGAGCAAAAGCATGAAGGCGGAATAAAGCATCATTATATTTCTGGATGATGTAGATAGGAGAAAAGTATGTTACTAATGAATATGTAAGTACATAGGTACAGTTGGCACAAAAACTTTAAATACATGACCGCACCTTTTAGCATGATAAAATTTGACTTATGCTCTTAAAAAAAAGTAGGTCATCTTCCCCTTCCGAGTATAAAATATAGGTTAGCTTCCCCTTACAATAAATTTAGTTTTATTTGTAAAGAAGTACCTCATTTCAATACCTAAATTAAGTACGTTGATACAAAAAGAAGAACATCAACTCACGTAGATTCTCAGAAAATAAAAATCAATCTAAATAGAGAAGAATATCAAATCATATAGATTCTTTGAAAATAAACCTCTCAATCTGAATCATTGGTTCTTATATATAAGTATTATAACTACTAATTACAATAAGGATAATAATCAACTCTTAAAATGTAAATGGTACCAAATATCAGATAATCTAAGAATTATCATTAGCAGATGTTGTAGTAGAAATTATAATAAATTTTCAAAAAATATCAACGTACATAAATTTCTTTAAGATGCATCTATAATTCAATTCATAATTATAGTCACCGGTGGTATATAATTATAACCACCCTAGTGCAATCTCCGGTAAAATTTAACATGAGTAGGAGATAATGAAAATATATGTTGCACGCATAATTTTTTTTTTGAAGTGATACAATATCCAATAAGCATAATAAATACTTACTTTTCACATTATTTTTTTTGGTAATAACGAATAGTCATGATGGTACATATATCCATTTTCCCTCCAACGTTTTCTTTCTAAAAACAATTTGGCTCCAACAGAAATAGAAATAATATCCATATATTCTCATCCTGATATACAATATTTTTTTTCAAATGGTTAGGAATAGATAAAATAGGCTAAATTAAGCTACAACAACATTTCTGTACGTAGGAGTATGCCCTAATACAATGATTGTGTTGAGGATATATATATATATATACATATATATAATCTTTTTCATTGTAAGCAAAGAAGATAAATATAACCTCAATAAGGTTTAAAAAAATAAGAATTGAAACCAAACAGATCCCCATATGACAATTTATTAATAAAGTACTTAATAAATGCTCATCAAATTTATTTTTTCAATAGTAGATGAATCAATTTGGGAATTTCACCCATAATCAATCATAATTGTACTTGAATATAAATGAAATAAAATATGTAAATCAGTGAAGTATACAAAAAATTTATAGTGTGTGTGTGTGTATGTATATAAGAGTACATCACTGACGTACTTAAGACTTGTTAATGCAAATCTACGAATGAATAGTCGCTCATATCAACCCTTATTCTTTGGTCTATACCTTTATATGCAACATAATGAACGCAAAATAATTTAACATTTTTGTAGTTTAGCTTTCTTTTTCTAGCTGATATTGAGGCCATAAATGACATTTTCTAATATTAAATTATTGAGTAGGTATAGTTGTTGCAACATATTTATATCCACGTTAACGCCAAATCCATACATGCCTAAGTTTTTATATTTATTTATAATAGAATTGTACTATTTAAATTTTGATTGGATACACCAGCAGATAGCATTATAAATTTTCTTAAATACAAATATTAATTTATATTTTAATAGTGATAGTCACATTTCGTAACTGGCCCATTATAAATTTTAATACTGATACACCAAAGACATTTGCAACTTTAGTCACATTTCAATAATGATAGCAGTGGAGATGACATATTTCTTGTCAATAAAGCCTAGCTGCGCATAAACTCATTGCGTATTACATATATTTTTAAGATTGAAACATACTCGGTTCACATAAAAAGGTCATTTAATTATATTTGGACTTAGTAACTGGCCCATGAATTTGGCAGTATACCAATTCTTTTAGTTTCGAGTAAATCGAAATGGCTGCAAGTAAACATCATATGGAAGACAAATCTGATTAGAGGTCAGAGTATTTAATTATCTATTTTATACCAATTAAACGTGCATGCAAATAAACATCATATGTTGAACTTGCACAATATAACGTTGTACATTAACTACTTCCATGACCTATAATATTTCATGGGTTTCTTGTTCGAACGTGTTCATGCAACCTAACAAATAAGTCGGACCCAAATTAAAATATTGCACTATATGGATACCCCACTGTATGTAAGATTTTAAGAATATAAAGCAAAATATATAGATGCCTAACAAACTGCAGAAAATCAAGTCACTGCAGTACGAAATAGTACAATGCCAGCATTGCCATACATGAAAAAAAACCATATATAAATTTCTACAGAATCCCAGAAAAATAGTAAATTTTTAATAATAATAATAAGTGCATCTCGGTTGGGAAAATATAAACGGAAAGTTACTTGATGGCTTTGTCGTCCATCTATGCAAGCAGGTTGAATTATAGAAGGGCGGATCCTGTTACAGATATTCAGGCTTTCCATGGTTGAGCTTACGTAGATTAAAGGAGATAAACAATTTATCCATTGAGATAGTCAGGAAAAACATGTGTCGAATTGTCAAGTAGTCTGGAAAATGGAAAATAAAGAGGGAAATGATTAAATTATGTTATAAGTTAAATGGATTGTTTACAAAATCTTAAGTCATGTAGAAAATCAAGTGTAATTTGTCAGGATTTACAGCTAACAGCTTATGCCTTTCATTTTCAATTTTCAAAGTACCATATTCAAATGGTATCAGAAAAAGAAAAATTAAATCAAAAAACAAATATAAACATCCAAATGGTCATAATGACCAAACATACGCACAATCGCTAAATGGTACAATCCAAAACATAATGAAGTTCCCAAAAAAGGAGGTATCCTAAGTGGAAACATGATAACTGAACCATAACAAAAAGGAAGATAAAAAGCAAATTAAATCAAACTGTAAAAACAACTATATATTTGTGCATGACTTCCAAATAATTCAAGATTTTCAATATAATGGAAGATAAAAACTCCTCTTGCGATTCAATCATCAGATTTATGATTCAATATAACTCTAGAAGCACGACAACCTATATACCATTTATTCACCATTTTGATTCGATCACAACTCGCAAAATGCTTATGATCAGTTACCATGATGTCTTATCTGATTTCCAATCAACTTGTTTTTATTTAGTAATTCCTAGCATTTTATTCAGTAAGAATGCTCACCATTCTGACATACCTGAAACAATTAATATACATATTTGAAGCCAGCATTAGATATACTAATACCAAAATCCTAGCAGGAAAACTATAAGTCTCATCCAGAAAAATAAATTTAAATTTGAATATAACTTTCTTGTTTGAAATAAATTTATAAATATTATAAAAGAATTTGAAGCCTAGACTGGAACAAACTGGAACCATATTAATTGTAGTTTCTAAATGCAGAAGTTTCATGATTGAAGTAATTTTTTAATGCAACACTTTTAACTTCATTTAAAATATGCTGCTTGTTCATGGATGGAATAACCAAACAAATACTTGGCTTATTCACGGTAAACTTACTTATTTAGCTTGACACTCACAAATGTTGTAACTGTTGTGATTAATCCGATTCAAGACCACTCGAATCTGATATCTAAACCACAATGCGCTAGCGGAAGACTAGACCATTGTTAGACTTGTAAAAACAACCAAAGCAATAACTCAAGCCACAAACAAAGATCAACCAATCACTAACAATCCAAATCTCAATATCAAGCAAGAAACTAATGACAAAGTAGCAAAAATAAATCACACAAGGATTTATAGTGGTTCCACTAACATCTTGTTAGTGTACATCCACTTTGGAGAGAGTATTTTATTACCACGATTAAAGGAATACAAGAGATTGATCCAGTGATCACTATATTTCAATATAGAAAAGAGTTTGAGGAGAATAGAATTGAAGAATTGGAATTTGGTTATAAACCCTAATTCACCCTTGAGAATAAACCCTTGATCCCAAATCAAGTTTCCAAGCCCTACTCAATTCACATCAGAAAATAGCTTATATAGAGGTTTGGCCAATTACCTAAATTACCCCCGAATTAGTCACAAATCTGCTTTCTTATTTCCTGCCGGAAATAGCCCAAAGACACGATCAGACGTCTGTCGCATCGCCTGACAGACGTCTGTCATCTTCTAGAGATTAATTGGGCATATGCACTTAGCAAAGACGTCTGTCCCTCATGTGTCAGGCGTCTGTCTGAACTCTCGGGAAACCAATTCCCTGCAGTCAGACGTCTATCACTCCCAATGACGGACGTCTGTCCCTGTTCCCAGCTGACAGCAAACATCTTCCAGCTCATAACTCCTACATACGAGCTCCGATTTGCAAATGATCACCTCCGACTCGAAGCTATCTTCGACCTCTTCAATCCAGCATATAGTATTGCATACTTCAACACTCCACCTTTATACTATAACTATCTCAACTCCAAACTCCAAAGCCCCAAGCATTTCCTTCTACCTTCGACCAAGCAAACTTGAATGTTTTCCCAATGAGCTCCGGCATATCCAACATCCATTGCACTACACCAAAGAGTTCAGGCAATGCCCCCACCCGCCAATGTAGTGTTGAAAACATTCAAACCAAAATCGTCTCACCAAAAGACAATGTACTTGGGAGTGTAACGAGTACTTACCATGAAGATAGATTTCCAATCTCTCACCACTATTCCTTTCCATCAAACACAAAATCACTCTCTCCACCTCGTGCCACCCCGTGGAACCTAGCAACTCAATAAGAGAATTAAGTTCGAGCAATGCTCGAACCTCCCATACGGCAATGCCTTGGTAAACATATCCGCCACATTATCCTTTGTGTGAACTTTCCGAAGTTATACTAGCTTGCCCTCATCCATGGCTACAAGAAATGACTCCCTCACATCAATATGCTTGGTCTGTGAGCTAAACGCCAAATTCTCCGCCAAATGGATAGCACTTTGGCTATTACATTGAACATCAACACTTTCATGTTCGAAACCCAAGTTACACAACAATCACTTCAAGTAGAGTGCCTCTTTGGCCGCTTCCACCGTGGAAATCAACTCCACCTCTGTAGTGGATAAAGCAACTACGATTTGCAATCGCGATCTCCAACTAATGGCTGTCCCGCCAAGTGTGAAGACATACCCGGAAGTTGATTTCCTCCGATCCCTATCACTGGCGTAGTCCGAGTCACAATAACCCCAACTTGCAACTCCTATCATACTACCGCCAAAGACAAGTCCATGATATGTTGTGCCTTTCAAGTATCTCAATATAGCCTTCACGGCTTCCCAATGCGATTTCCCTGGATTAGCCGTATACCGACGAACCACCTCGACGGCATTTGCAATATCGGGCCTTGTACACACCATTGCGTACATCAAACTACCAACTGCACTTGCATATGGTATATTTGCCGTATAAACCTTGTTTTTATCCCAGATAGGTGATCCCTTCTCTGAAAGCTTCATATGCAAATGTAAAGGTGTATTTAATGCCTTTTCATCCACCATGCTAAACCGGCAAAGCACTTTCTTAATGTATTCCTTTTGAGTCAATCTTAACTCAAAGCGCTTTCGGTCCCTTTCAATTTCCATGCCCAAGATTTTTCTTGCTTCTCCAAGATCCTTCATCTCGTATTCCGATTTCAAAAGCATCTTCAACTTGTTGATTTCATTTTGATCCTTGGAAGCAATGAGCATATCGTCCGCATACAAGAGTAAGTACACCCAACAATCATTTCTCAACCTCTTGACATATATGCAAGCATCCTTGATGCTTCGATGGAAGCCACCTTCAAGCATGAATTGATCAAATCTCTTGTACCATTGTAAAGGTGATTGCTTCAACCCATATAGTGATTTCTTCAACTTGCAAACCATTTTAGACTTATCATCTACAACAAACCCTTCCGGTTGCTCCATATAGATGTTTTCATCCAAGTCTCCATGCAAGAAGGCGGTTTTCACATCAAGTTGCTCCAACTCCAAGTCATGGATAGCAACTATGGCTAGTAAAACCCGGATAGAAGTATGTAGAACCATCGGTGCAAAAGTTTCATCATACTCCTTTCCTTTCCTTTGTGAGAACCCCTTTGCCACTAACTTTGCTTTGTACCTTCCATCATCCTTCAGCTTGTAAATCCATTTGCACCATATAACATGATTTCCTTGAGGAAGTGGAACCAACTCCCAAGTTCGGTTCTTCATAAGAGATTGCATCTCTTCCTCACAGGCGCAAATCCACTTCGAGCTCTCTCTCAACTCCATGACGTCATCAAGGTCCATCGACTCATCTTGGACTACATTGAGAGCATAGTCCAAATGATCACAAAAGCTAAGGTAGTTCCAATCACGATATCTTTCGAAAGGCCTTTTTGGACGTCGACCGACCCGAGTAGCAATACTATCACCCAAACCCCTTTCGGCTCCACCTTGAGTCGAAACTTCTCTTGTATCATGTACATCACCAACATTACTAGAGGAACCATATGGACTATGTGATGTTTCATCAACCGCTTCAACCCCACGAGCTTCTTCGCTCTACTACCACTTGGACGGAATGTGGGAATGACTTCCTTCTCCTTTGATTCACCATGAACCAAATCCGGAACGTCCGATGAGCTCTCATTCACCTTGAATAAAGCCGACTCATCAAAAGTGACATGACGAGAATTAACAACCTTCTTCGTTTCCAGATTCCAAATCCGATAGCCTTTCACGCCATCCATGAAACAAAGCAAGACCCCTTTGAATGCTCTAGCTCCAAGCTTATCATTCCCCGGATCATGCACATAAACCGGGATACCAAACACATGAAGATATCTCAAGTAAATACTCTTCCCTTTCCACACTTCCTCTGGAATTTTGTTACCAATGGTCACGCACGGAATTCGATTCACAATATGCACCGCAGTTGACAAAGCTTCGGCCCAAAACCCCTTAGACAAACCCGATGTCAATCTCAAGCATCGAGCTTTCTCAAGTAGAGTTCGGTTCATTCTCTCCTCTACTCCATTAGATTGCGGATCTCCCGGTGTAGTAAAATGTCTCTGGATTTCGTGATGCTTACAATACTCCAAGAATTCCCGGGAAACATATTCGCCGCCATTGTCGGTCCTTAACACCTTCAAAGTCTTACCACTCTCATTCTCAACAAGAGCCTTCCACACTTTGAACTTAACAAATGCCTCTGACTTGGCCTTCATTACATACACCCATACCTTTCGAAACAAATCATCAATGAAAGAAATATAATACCTTGCTCCTTCCAAAGAAGCAACCGGTGCCAGTCCCCAAACATCCGAATGAACATACTCAAGAACCTCCTTTGAGTCATGCTTGCCTTCATCGAATGATACTCTTGTTTTCTTCCCCATGACACATTCCTCGCAAAACTCTAGTTTATTGAAACTCTCACCCTCCGCTTCCGAAGAATATCCAAACTCCTCTCCGAGACATGACCCAATCTCAAATGCCACAACCGTGTCGCATCCAAGTCACGAGAACTATCAACACCCACATAAGTCTCACCTCCTACGGTCACACCTTGAAGCAAATATATACCATGAGTCCTAGAACCCTTCATAACCATAAGTGCCCCCTTTGAAATCCTCAAGCAATCCTTCTCGATAGTGATCTTGCATCATAGAAAATCCAATTGCCCCAAAGATATAAGCGACTTTCTAAGTCCCAGAACATAGCTAACATTGGTGAGCATGCGAACAACTCCATCAAACATCCTTATTTGCACAGAGCCACTACCCATCGACTTGCAAATAGCACCATTTCCCATAGCAATTGCATTTCCCTTTTTGACCTCAAAGGATGAAAATCAATTTCTATTTGGCGACATATGATACGATGCACCCGAATCGAGTACCCATTCGTTACCCGAAACACCCAATGCTACCGCCGTTAACACGTTCTCATCTATCTCACCATCCCCACTCTCCACCGGCATGGATGAAGACGCTACTTCCTTCTTATCTTTGTCCGGACATTAATTCTTCCAGTGCCCCGGTTTCTTACGAATAAAGCACATGCCATTTCTCTCTTTCGATTTACCTCTTCCACCGGGTTTTCTTGATTTAGAACGCCCCCGGTTTCCTTTCTTCACATTCTTCTCTTTCTCCACAAACAACCCGTGACCACTACTAGCTCCACTACTACCCTCACTCATCTCCTTCATTTGATCTCTCAACTCCTCACTAAGAAGACCCGTCTTGACATCATCTAGAGTCAATGTATCCCATCCATAAATCAAACTATTTGAGAAACCCGTGTAACGGTCCGACATTGAACACAATAATATCATCTCCTTTTGCTCTTCCTCAATCTTCAAATGAACGACTTTCATCTTCATGAGAAAGTCATCAAAGTCATTCAAATGTGCCTTAAGCGAATTACCCTCCTTCATCTTGAAGGTGAAAAACGTTCGCAACAAGATCAAACAGTTAGTGAGCGTCTTCTTCATATAAAGTTCTTCCAACTTGTCCCAAATAACTTTAGCGGTAGTCTCACCACTAATTTCGGAGATCACATTCTCCCACATAGCAAGTTGAAGAGTAGTGTAAGCCCATTCCTCCATTTGCTCTCTCTCAACATCCGAGATATCACTTGGCAATAAGTGAGTATCAAATACTAGTCGGTGCACCCGATTCCGCCTAAGAACCGCTTTCATTTTTCATTGCCACTTCTCTAAGTCATTATCACCATTCCACTTGTCAATAACCAATTGAGAACTCGACGTCGCATACGAACCTCGTACATAAGGCGCCACTGTAACAACCCTGAATTTTGGGGCCAATTTAAAAATTTATTTTAAGCAATTTTAATGAGTTTTGATATTTAAAATAATCCATTTTAAATAATAATGATCACAAATTTGGTTCAAATCGAAGTTAGAATGAATAATTTAATTTTAATTATAGAAAGAGCTAGAAATAGCGCGGTAGTTTAAAAAGTCAAACCTGAACTTTGACTGACCGTACAGGACGCAAAATTTAACGGATTTTAGTGAAACCAAAAATATTAGAATCTATTTAAAAATATCTTTCCAACGAATCCGAAAAATTGAAATTTCATGGCGGAAATCAAAAGTTATGGCCAATTCAATTTTTAGAAAGGTCGCTGGGTAATTTGCATAGGACAAAATGCTACTTTTTGCATACAAAGGAATTTAGACTCGAAACCACTTCCATTGAGTTCGAAATGACATTTCTGCATTGAAAAACAGTAAACACTTATATGTTTTGAGTTTCAGAAAATATTTGTTTCAAAATGTATTTTTAATATTAAAAATATTCGCCTTGAAAATAGCCATTTTTCAACAGTCTCAGAATTGAACGAAACAAATTTTGTTGTGATCGTATTGTCATAAGAAAGCCAAAAATATTTTTTCCGGATTTTTCTGACTTCGTATGTGGGCCCGGCAAAATTATATTTACGTTTGAATTAAAAATAAAGGATTTATATTGAAAATAAAAGAAACATGCGTATAACTTCAGAATTGGACTTTGGGAGTAGCGCCATCGCGTTCAGAAGGCGTCAAAACGTATAGATCGACAGTCGTTGAGCGCGAATCGGAGTTCGGACGGAAAATCACTATTTTCTGAAATTATTAAAATAAAATAATAATTAGAATACCCTAGGAATACACGTATAAATACGTGCTACAGTAGTCTCCTTCTCCTCCGTTTGAAACCTGCCGCTTAACCCATTTCCACTCGAATTTTTGAACTTCGATTTCGACCTCATTTCTCAATGAAAAGTCTCAAACTTATACTCGTTTCGAAGAGATTCTCGAGCCCTTCGATCTCCGACAAGTCTCAGCCTCCCTCGTCCACCGTAGCCGACGCACCACCTCCCCGAAGTCGCGCCGAACGCACCGCCGTGGGCCCCGCCTGAAGCCGCCGAACGCCACCCCCTCTGGCCGATCAAAGCCCTCTCCAAGCCGATCCTTGTCCAACAAACGGCGACCAAAACGATCGACTACAGGCTGAGAAATCCGGATTTGAAATTCTGAACATAACTGAAAATTCAAAGGTAATTCTTATTTCAGAAATTGCGACGCTTTTAAGCGTGGCTGCAGCAGTTGTTAAAAGTCAGTATGTTTAAAACATTGATAACTAATGCATATGAACTTCGATTCTGAAATTTTCAGAACCGTTAGAACCGTGACGACGATTAGGACCTTCTGTGATTGACTGGAACATTCTAAACAATTTCTTGGATTTATTATAATTCTATCCAAAACAAGGTGAGAGTTCTTTTATTTAAAATTTAATAAAATTAAACTATTCCAGTACGATGAATAATTCAGATCTGTTGTGATGCTTTGTTCTATGATTGAGTAGTTAGGATGTATCCCTTTTGATGTCATGTTTATAAGATGTCATGTTATCACTGCCATGTTATCATTTTGTATTGATTTAATGTATCATCAAAGAAATTAATTATCGCTATCTCACATTATAGTTTGTGTCAGGATTTGAATTGATCGAATTTATAGAAGGAAAATGTTCATCGTAGGAAAATGACATTTATGTTAGTAAAAAAAAAATCATCGTATGAATAATTGGCATTTTTGTTTAATGTTAAATTAGAAGATTTTCATCGTATGAATAATTGGCATTTTTGTTTAATGTTAAAGTAGAAGATTTACATCGTATGACTCATGGACATTTATATTTTAATGTTAATTTAAAAAGAAGGATACCGCATGATTGTTTAACATTATTTTAATGTTATTTAAAAGAATTCACCGTATGATTGATTAACATTATTTTTAATGTTAAAAATAAGATAATTTTCATCGTAGGAAAATATCATTCTTGTTAATGTAATAAGAAGAGTGGAAATTTACATTGTACAAGAAGATTGAATTTGCATTTTAATATAAAGATTAAATTTACATGGTATAAGAAATTGGCATTTTGTTTAATGTTAATAAATAGGAAATGCGTCGTATGTAAATTTATCATTATCTTTAATGTTAATAAATAGGAAATGCGTCGTATGTAAATTTATCATTATCTTTAATGTTAATAAATAGGAAATGCATCGTATGTAAATTTATCATTATTTTTAATGTTAATAAAAAGAGAATGTATCATAAGTTAAATTAGCATTTATTTTTAATGTTAATAAAAAGAGAATGTATCATAAGTTAAATTAGCATTTATTTTTAATGTTAATAAAAAGAGAATGTATCATAAGTTAAATTAGCATTTATTTTTAATGTTAATAAAAAGAGAATGTATCATAAGTTAAATTAGCATTTATTTTTAACGTTAATAAAAAGAGAATGTATCATAAGTTAAATTAGCATTTATTTTTAATGTTAATAAAAAGAGAATGTATCAGTTAAATTAGCATTTATTTTTAATGTTAATAAAAAGAGAATGTATCATAAGTTAAATTAGCATTTATTTTTAATGTTAATAAAAAGAGAATGTATCGTATGTTAAATCAACATTTATTTTTAATGTTAATAAAAAGAGAATGTATCGTATGTTAAATCAACATTTATTTTTAATGTTAATAAAAAGAGAATGTATCGTATGTTAAATCAACATTTATTTTTAATGTTAATAAAAAGAGAACGTATCGTATGTTAAATCAACATTTATTTTTAATGTATATTAAAAGAGAATTTACCTCATAAGAAAAATGTACATTATTTATAAATGTATATGAAAAGGAAAGATTGATTTACATTATTCTAATGCAAATATTAAAAGAGAATGAACCATATGAGTTATTAACATTATTTTAAATGTTATATAAAAAGAAAGGATTGTTTAACATTATTTTTGATATTGATTAAAAAGAAGATTGCACCGTACGTATTAACACACTTTTATTAATATATGTATAAAAAGAGAAATTTACATTGTAAGAGAAATTGGCATTAACATTTATTTATAATGTTAATATTAGAGTATTTTCACCACATGATAAGATGTACACTTTTATTTGTAAAAGTAAGTTGGCATTTTCACTGTATGATAAGTTTTACTTTTTATTTGTAAAATAAGGTAGGAATTCACCGCATGACAAGGTTTACTCTTTATTTTGTAAATATAAAGTAGGAATTTGCGATGTATCAAAATATACATTTTTCATGTGTAATGTAAAGATAGAAAAATTAACATTATTTTCAATGTTAATAAAAATAGGAAATGCATTGTATGTTAAGGTAACATTATTTTCAATGTTAATAAAAAGAAAAACATACCGTAGGATAAAAATACATTATTTTTAATGTATATTAAAAGAGAATTTTTTTTTCATCGTAGGAAATGTACATTATTTATAATGTGAATAGAATGGAAATGTCATCGTAAAATAAAATTACATTTTAGATGTAATTGAGATTGAGAATGCATTTAGAAAGAGAATGAGTATTTTATATATGTAAATGGAATCATAATATAATTGAAAGATGAAATGGAATAAATAGAGCGATGAATTATAATTCACATTTTAATGTAAATTATAAAGATTTTAAAATAAAAATAAAATAAAAGGGGAATAATTCACCGTCTAATTATAAATTACATTTTCATGTAAGATTAGGAAGTGGAAAAAAAGAAAGGAATAAAGGAAAAGGGGAGATGTTTGTAAGAACGATGAATTAAACGAATTATTTATACATATATTTATATATATATATATATATATATATATATAATGAATCGAGCGCGGTAGTTCGCATTTTGAAATTATATCTTTAAATGACTATACAAGGAGATCCGACCATCGGATTTTCCCGAAACTGAAACCGTTAGGACCGTGTTGGAAAGATCTTTCCAACGATATATAATACGTCAAAATCCAACGGTTAGATTTTGAGATATGTGAAAATCAAAATTGGTTGAAAACAGCGCCAAAATCGCCATTGACCTGAATCGTCGTTGGTTAAAGATTTAATTATTTTTAATTAAATAAAATAGGAAATAATCGTTATAAATTAGAAATAACGATAAGGAAGAGTTTTCAATATATTTACATATATATATATATATATATATATATATATATATACGAAGATTATTTGGGAAAACCGAGTTAATCTCATTCCAAATAATCAAACGACGATGAGAATTGAAGAAGAAGACGACTAATGAAGACCGTCAATCTTCCCCTCAGGAGGACAGCAATCGAGACTTTGAATTGATTTGCTCCCAAGTCAAGGTCATGGTCGTCGTCCGAACGAACATGTTGATTGAACGGATTTGGCTTTCGCGCAGACCCAGTGCATAAGCTTATAAATGGATTGTGTGTCTGACATCGTACTCCATTATATATCATGTTATTAATCTTCTGTCAAATGTATGGATGTTTGGTGGCGGAGAATTTATTCTCTTGCTTAACACCCGTTCATATATTTCGGCAAAGGATTGGTAGTGTGATATGGAGTGATGATGTGGCATGCTAAGATGCATATGATCAAGGCTTTGTTGAAAAGCAGGCCTTGTGGGATGATGAAAGCATAACCTGTTTAGGTATAGCTTTGTGTATGACGTGACTTCACGAGCCTCACACACCGGCGAAGTCTAAAACGGGAGAAGGGAACGCAGGGAGAGCAACACGTTTCTTTCTAGCTAGAGTGGTGTCAGTGACCTACCAGCCCTGACATTTTACTTATGTGGATGATGGAATGAGGCGCCTCGGATAGGTCCTATAGGACCGGGGAACGTGTGCTTAGGAATTGCCAATCCTCTAAGCTGTATTTGAGGACCGACCCTGCCATTTCCAAGAGTTAACTGCGGGTAATCCTGAGGCATTAGCTAGAGTGTCTCGAATCGGTAAGGAGCTCCTCCCTAGCCTTGACTCATGATGGAAACCAATCTCCAATACGCGCCATTCGGTTTTGATTGTATTACTAGTACGAAGGCATAGAATATGGTACCTATGCTTCCTAGGATTGATACATTATGATTGAAATTGTTTTTAAAACATATACACACTAATAATAATATCAAACTCGTATTTTCCGTATTTATCATGTTTGATCGCCATAAGGAAAAACTCTATCCTCTGGTGTGCGTTGCATTGTGTGATGGGACCTGAGTCTTATGGTGATTTCATTTTTCTAAAAAGCATTGCGTTGTTTTACGATTTACTTTCAGTTATGCACGGCAATCCATTAGAGTAAACCCGTTCCGCATTAGCGGCGTGGTCTTTGGATTTGCCCTATTAATAGTGATTTATTAGTTAAGAATTCTCACACCAGTCCCACGACTGACCCGTTGTTTGTTTCCACCTTTTTGCAAACTCGGGTGCCCTCTTCTCCACACGGGCAATCGAGCAATTTGTCTACAGGTTTACCTCTTTAGCAGGATCCTGAATTGAAGCTTAAAGCTGTGTCCAGAACATTGGAACCTTCCGCTGCCTTAGTTATTTTATTTCCGCTGCACTGTATTTAATTTATTGTAAATTTTCCTTCCGCTGTATTTTAATTTCGATGTACTCTGATATATTCTGTACTCTGATGTTATATTATCATGATGTAATAAAAGTCTGCTGTTATTGTTCTGATGTGTTGTATTCCCAAAGTTAACGTATGCGGATTTTGAACGGTCTTGGTCGATTTTGCGATCGATTAAGATCGGGCGAAACCCGTGTCGTTACAGTTGGTATCAGAGCCAGGTTAGCTCAAATCTTTGGGGTACAACTCATTAGAACTGAACAAAAGACTCATCGGAGATTGGATTAGTAATATCCAATAAGAATACTCATTAGAGATAGGATCAGCAGTATCCTAGAATGAGAAAACTCATTAGAGATAGGGTTAGTAACGCCCTAGAATGAGTTGAGAGTAGCAAGCCTATAATATACGTATTTGTGATTAATTATACTTTATTTTGGAAAATATAATTTTGAATATACAAAAAGTTATATATTTGAAAGTTAATCAACTAATGAAATTATTTAAACCAATGGAGAATGTATATATATAAATTAGTTAGTTAATTAATCAACTTTTAGCTTCGTCCCTTTTCGAGGACGAAAAGTTTTTAAGTGGGGGAGACTGTAATAACCCTGAATTTTGGGGCCAATTTAAAATTTTATTTTAAGCAATTTTAATGAGTTTTGATATTTAAAATAATCCATTTTAAATAATAATGATCACAAATTTGGTTCAAATCGAAGTTAGAATGAATAATTTAATTTTAATTATAGAAAGAGCTAGAAATAGCGCGATAGTTTAAAAAGTCAAACTTGAACTTTGACTGACCGTACAGGACGCAAAATTTAATGGATTTTAGTGAAACCAAAAATATTAGAATCTATTTAAAAATATCTTTCCAACGAATCCGAAAAATCGAAATTTCATAGCGGAAATCAAAAGTTATGGCCAATTCAATTTTTAGAAAGGTCGTTGGGTAATTTGCATAGGACAAAAATGCTACTTTTTGCATACAAAGGAATTTAGACTCGAAACCACTTCCATTGAGTTCGAAATGACGTTTCTGCATTGAAAAACAGTAAACACTTATATGTTTTGAGTTTCAGAAAATATTTGTTTCAAAATGTATTTTTAATATTAAAAATATTCGCCTTGAAAATAGCCATTTTTCAAAAAGTCTCAGAATTGAACGAAACAAATTTTGTTGTGATCGTATTGTCATAAGAAAGCCAAAAATAATTTTTCCGGATTTTTCTGACTTCGTATGTGGGCCCGGCAAAATTATATTTACGTTTGAATTAAAAATAAAGGATTTATATTGAAAATAAAAGAAACATGCGTATAACTTCAGAATTGGACTTTGGGAGTAGCGCCATCGCGTTCAGAAGGCGTCAAAACGTATAGATCGACAGTCGTTGAGCGCGAATCGGAGTTCAGACGGAAAATCACTATTTTCTGAAATTATTAAAATAAAATAATAATTAGAATACCCTAGGAATACACGTATAAATACGTGCTACAGTAGTCTCCTTCTCCTCCGTTTGAAACCCGCCGCTTAACCCATTTCCACTCGAATTTTTGAACTTCGATTTCGACCTCATTTCTCAATGAAAAGTCTCAAACTTATACTCGTTTCGAAGAGATTCTCGAGCCCTTCGATCTCCGACAAGTCTCAGCCTCCCTCGTCCACCGTAGCCGACGCACCACCTCCCCGAAGTCGCGCCGAACGCACCGCCGTGGGCCCTGCCTGAAGCCGCCGAACGCCACCCCCTCTGGCCGATCAAAGCCCTCTCCAAGCCGGTCCTTGTCCAACAAACGGCGACCAAAATGATCGACTACAGGCTGAGAAATCCGGATTTGATAGTCTGAACAAAACTGAAAATTCAAAGGTAATTCTTATTTCAGAAATTGCGACGCTTTTAAGCGTGGCTGCAGCAGTTGTTAAAAGTCAGTATGTTTAAAACATTGATAACTAATGCATATGAACTTCGATTCTGAAATTTTCAGAACCGTTAGAACCGTGACGACGATTAGGACCTTCTGTGATTGACTGGAACATTCTAAACAATTTCTTGGATTTATTATAATTCTATCCAAAACAAGGTGAGAGTTCTTTTATTTAAAATTTAATAAAATTAAACTATTCCAGTACGATGAATAATTCAGATCTGTTGTGATGCTTTGTTCTATGATTGAGTAGTTAGGATGTATCCTGTAACGACCCAGAAAATCTGAACCAATTTAAAATTTTTAAATTGGCTAAAATAATGGATTTTAAATATTTAAAATAAATATTTTAAATAATGGCGATGAAAACTGAGTTTGAATCGACATTTGAAAACGAATATAATTAATTATAATTATATATAGAATTGAAAATAGCGCGGTAGTTCGATAATTCAATTTCAAACTTCAATTGAATATACCGGGTGCAAAACAATCCGGATTTTAGTGAAACCAAAAATATTTAAATCTGTTAGTGAATATCTTTCTAACGAATCTGACCAATCGAAATTTGATAGCGGGAATCAAAAGATATGTCCAGTTGAAAATTCTGAATAGTCGCTATGGAATTCAGGCCCTTAAAAATGGACATTTTGCAAATGACCCCGGATTTCGACGAAACCACTTTTGTTGGATCCGTAGTGTCAAGTTATTGTTAGGTTTCAAATTTCATTTTTTTTCGAATCAATATGTGAGCGTGGCAAAGGAAAACGCATTTGACCAGTTTCAGTTGATTTTAATCGACTGGAAATTGGCCATTTTTCAAACGGTCTCAGAATTCGATGAAACTAGTTTTGTTAGGACCGTATCGTCAATACGAGGCTAGAAAATATTTTTCTGGAATTTTTCGAGTCAGTATGTGACCCCGGTAATTTGAAATGTACGTTTAAAATTCAATATAGAGATTTAAATGTAAATTCAACAGAAACTGATTGTAACGATTAAATCAGCTTGCGATACATATCCCATTGTGTTCGGAATGGGGGTAAAACGCTATGGGCGACAGGTGGTGGGCCTCGTTTCGAGGTCGTATGTAAAAGTCAACTTTTTTGCAAAATTAAATAATTAAATAATTAAATAATAAAAATATTATATAATTCCCTCCTATACCTTGCCCCCCCCTGTAATTCATTACCGAAGTTCATTAATCAGAAAAAAAAAGAAGACGGACGGAGAAGCATCGACGCCACCGCCGCCGCTTGCCCCGCCTTTCCCCTCCGCCACTTCGCCAGACCCCCATCTCTCTCCTCCTCCCCTCCCCTTCTCTTTCCTCCCCCAGTACGATTCGCAGCGACCGAAACCCAACCGCCTGCCACCACCGGCGAACCCCGAGCGCCACCCTCGAGCCGCCTTCCCTCCGACGATCTGCGAGACCGCCCCCCCCCTCTGTAAGTTTTTTCTTGTTTTGATAATTTATTTTTATGTATTTAAAAAACCCGATTTTCTTGAAAGGAAAAAAAATGATTTTAAATGATTTAAAAATGATTTTAAAAAAAGGTTTTAAACTGAATTGATTTTAAACTTTATAAGGAAAGAATATTGTTTTCTTTTTTTTTGGTTTAAATACTGTTTTTTTTTTTTTGGTTTAAAACTGAATTTAAAAAAAAAGAATTTAAAACTGAATTTGAAAAAGAATTTAAAAACTGATTTTAAAAAGGAAGTAAAAACTGATTTTAAAAGGATGTAAATACTGATTTTTATATGAAGTAAAAACTGATTTTCGAAAGAGTTTAGAACTGATTTTATTTTAAACTTTAAATAGGAAAAAGGTTTAATCTTTAAAAAGAAAAAGGATTTGAACTTTAAGAAGTAAAAATCAGATTTTTAGATATTGAAAGTCGAAGTAAAAATCAGATTTTTAGATATTGAAAGTCGAAGTAAAAATCAGATTTTTAGATATTGAAAGTCGAAGTAAAAATCAGATTTTTATATATTGAATAGCGTGGTAAAAATTCGATTTTTATATATTGAATAGCATCGTAAAAATTCGATTTTTACTTATGTAGAGAATACGGGCAACGAAAGCGACAAGAAGGCGAAATAGGCGAAGATTTCTATAAAGGAAGAGTCGTGTTATTGGATAGCTATTGGTGAGATTTCTGATTTAAAAATATATATATATATATATGTGTGTGTGAAATGAAAGTGAATTGCTATATATATATATATATATATATATATATATATATATACGCCCCTCGTCCACAAACCATGGACGATATTTATTGGTTGAAATTGTTGTGAAAATTGATTGATAGCGAATGATTGGTTGGGATTGTTTGTGATTGATATTGGTTGATTGTGGTTGAAAAATACCCGTTGGTGATTGGAAAATATTTGGTTGAAACCACATAGGATTAGTTTGTGGAAATGAAATAAATATATATACATGCCGCCTGCGTGCGAACTAGATGCATGATCCCCATTGTCAAAAACCGCGAGGTTTTAAGGTAGAGCGAGGAGCCGTACTAGGGACGGTCCCGGTTTAACTACCCTGCCGTTATGCTGCCGAAATTTTGAATAATATTCGTGTGTTTGAATTATTTTCATATGCTTAAACTATATTTATTTATTGAATAGAAAACATTCATGTGTTGAATTGATATTCATTCGTTGATTAGAAATTCATGTGTTGAATGGTATTCATATTTTGAAATAAATTGTTTGATAATAAAAATCACCTTTTATCGACTATATGAACTGTGTAAAATAACCTCGTTTTAAAAGAAATTGTTTTATGATAAAAATCCCATTTTTATCACCAACTTGAACTATATAGAAGAATAGTGTTTTGAAATGAATTGTTTTACAATAAAAATCACATTTTTATTGTATGCATAAATCGTTGAAACGTGAAGTGTTAAAAATTGCCACTTGTTCAAAATAAACATATATCAGTTGAAATATTCATTAATTAGCTAATGAAATGATTTGCACCTATTTATGTAACATTAGAGTGAATGGTGTTTTTAAACCAAATAGAAATCAAATATGAAGTTGAATAGAAAATGATAAATGATAAGAACTGTATATATATGTACATGCATATTCATTGAACAGGTTATAGCAAAGGGGCTAGAGAAGAGGAATAAAATTTTGTGCCCGACAAATAGGTACACATTTACTGCTTTGTTTGGGTGATGATTTTATGAGCCTGTTGGCTAGCCGCTTGGCTTTTTCTTTTTTCTTTTTGAGACTAGAAGGACCGGGAAAGCTATTTGCGATTTCCCGATGCTCCCGGTGCAGGGGAGGTTATGGCGAAATTTTCCAAAATTTTAAGGTGTTAGAAAAATATTTGAAGTGAAAACAATATGGAAATCATTGAATGAACTATATTTATATAAATATATAAATATAAATAAAATTAAAACGAAACGAGGCCGTGCAGTTCGTATTTTGAAACCGTGATTTCAAACAACTAATGCGGGGAATCCGACCATTGGATTTTCCCGAAACCTCAACCGTCGGGTTCGCCTTGGAAATATCTTTCCAACGGCACCAACCTTGTAAAAATCCAACGGTTGGATTGTCTGGAATGTTTAATTCAAATCTGAAGAAAAACAGCGCCAGAAGCGATTATATTTATATATATATAAATATAATTATATATTTAATCGAATAACGACGCTGCAGTTCGTATTTTGAAATCGAAAATTCAAACGATTGTACCGGGAGATCCGACCGTCGGATTTTCCCGAAACCGGAACCGTTGGATTCGTTTCGAAAAGACCTTTCTAATGATGTAAATTTTGTGAAGATCCAACGGTTAGATTTTCAGATATGTGTAAATCAAATCTGAAGAAAAACAGCGCCACGGCCGCTGTATGGCCCGAAGCGTCGTTTTGAATAAAATGGCTATTTTAAAATAAATAAAAATAGCGATAAATAGTTATAAAATATCATAAGCGATATGGAATAGAAATAAACTGAATTTGTTCGATTTATGTGGCTTTTGATGGTTGAATGTGTTTGGTGTGAAAATTACATTAAAAGAACACAATTGGTGTTGTCGAATAATTTAACCATTGAAATAAATTGATTTGAAATTCTAAATATACGTGAATTATTTGAGAAGGCCGAGTTAATTCTCATTTCAAATAATTGACCGACGATTGAAAGTCGAAGATGAAGACGATGGTCGAAGACCGGAGATCTTCACCTCGTTTGGATGGTAACCGAGGTCCTGATTGGGAGGCATCCCGAAATATGGATAATGAGTGGTGATCGTCCAGACGTACGTGGTGGTCGAAGGGTTTGCGAGGTATTTAGTGCCTCCGGTTTCGTTCAGACCCAGAACGGATTTGTAAATGGACTGTGTGTCTGACATTGGATTTTATTCTGTGTTGATTGATCTCTATTAAATATACATCTGTTTGGCGGCGGAGAATTTATTCTTTTGCTTAACGCCCTTCTCCGAGACGCACGAGCTCAGAGGTTGTATATCGATGGACATCAGTCGCATGGCATGAATTGCCTGTGTGGCATGCTAAGATGCAGTGATCAGGACTTCTGTTGAAAAGCAAAGTCTTGTGGTGATGATCAAAGCACCGCCTGTGTGGCGTAGCTTTGTGTATAACGTGAATTCGCGAACCTCACACCCCGGTATGAACCAGAAACGGGAGAAGGACCTCAGGGAGGGCCTGCGTTTCCTCCTAGCTAGGGTGGTGTCAGCGACCTACCAGCCCTGACATTTATATACTTTTCACCTATGTGGTTGTTGCTGTTGCGAGGCGCCTCGGTTTGATCGGACGATCCGGGTCCGATGGAGTCATTCGTTGGCTCGTTTACGCCCCAAAGGGCGGGGAAACGCATGGTTCAGGCATTTTAATCCACATCGGTGGACCGGCCCTGACGATCCAAGGGTCACTCGAGCTCTGATCCTGAGACTCGGGCTAGGCAGTCTCGAATTCGGTGAGGACTATCTTTTGCCTCGGTTCATGACGGAAATCCAATTTCCAAATACGACATCGTGCGGTTTTGATTGTATACCTATATATGTCGACATAGTGGTATGGGGCATTAACGCCGTCTATGATTGATAGTTATGATTTGAAATTGTTTTCAAAACATATAGACACTAGCAATAATATCAAATGCCTTTGTTTTATTCGTATCAAGCATATTTTGGCCGTTATAAGGTAAAAACTCTATCCTTCGGTTTGCGTTGCATTGTGTGATGGGAACTGAGTCTTATAACGGCTTCATTTTTATAAAAAGCATATCGATGTTTAAAAGGGAAGATTTGTTTTAAAGCACTGGCAATCCAATGGAGTAAACCTGTTCCACGAAAGTGGCGTGGTCCTGTGATTAGCCAACAATATATGTGTTGAGTAGATTTCTCATACCAGTCCCATGACTGACTCGTAGTTGTTTCACTTTCAAACTCGGGTGCCCCTTTTTCTACACGGGCAGCCTTGTATTCAGGTTTAGCTGGTTCTTTCTGGATAGCTGGAGCTGAAGATGGATTCTATCATTTATTTCTTTTTATGCTGTTCAGCTCCTATTGTACATATTTTGTTTATTTCCGCTGTAGACATTTATGTATAGCTGAACTGTATTTGTACTAAGTAAGATCCTGTATACTGTGTAACTCTGATGATTACTTTTATCCAGTATATTCTATTGTTCATTTCATGGTGTATTTACTTAATTCTGTTCTGCTATTATATGTTTCTGTGTTATATTCCAAAGATAGCCCTGTTTCCGTCTGAACGGGAATTCGGGTCGTCTCATCGTGGTATCAGAGCTTTGGTTAAGCTTAGTTCTGGAATATAACATTTGAACGAACTCGTCAGAAATAGAACCAGTAGTGTTCTAGGACGGGTCACTCCATACAGATAGGATCAGTAATATCCTAGTATGAGTATAGTAGAATCAGAAAAACTCGTTAGAGATGGGGTCAGAAGTGCCTCAGAATAAGTCGAGAGTAATATGTTTTTAAATAACGTATTTGTGATTATATATATAGTCTGGTTTTAGAAATATAATTTTTGAACATATAAAAGATATATATTTGAAAAGTTAAAAAGGTTAAAAACAATTGGATTGGTTGTTGTATTGTGTGACTGTAAATTTATCAAACCACTTTCGACTTTATTCCTTTTCGGGGACGAAAAGTTTTAAGTGGGGGAGATTGTAACGACCCAGAAAATCTGAACCAATTTAAATTTTTTAAATTGGCTAAAATAATGGATTTTAAATATTTAAAATAAATATTTTAAATAATGGCGATGAAAACTGAGTTTGAATCGACATTTGAAAACAAATATAATTAATTATAATTATATATAGAATTGAAAATAGCGCGGTAGTTCGATAATTCGATTTCAAACTTCAATTGAATATACCGAGTGCAAAACAATCCGGATTTTAGTGAAACCAAAAATATTTAAATCTGTTAGTGAATATCTTTCTAACGAATCTGACCAATCGAAATTTGATAGCGGGAATCAAAAGATATGTCCAGTTGAAAATTCTGAATAGTCGTTATGGAATTCAGGCCCTTAAAAATGGACATTTTGCAAATGACCCCGGATTTCGACGAAACCACTTTTGTTGGATCCGCAGTGTCAAGTTATTGTTAGGTTTCAAATTTCATTTTTTTTCGAATCAATATGTGTGCGTGGCAAAGGAAAACGCGTTTGACCAGTTTCAGTTGATTTTAATCGACTGGAAATTGGCCATTTTTCAAACGGTCTCAGAATTCGACGAAACTAGTTTTGTTAGGACCGTATCGTCAATACGAGGCTAGAAAATATTTTTCTGGAATTTTTCGAGTCAGTATGTGACCCCGGTAATTTGAAATGTACGTTTAAAATTCAATATAGATATTTAAATGTAAATTCAACAGAAACTGATTGTAACGATTAAATCAGCTTGCGATACATATCCCATTGTGTTCGGAATGGGGGTAAAACGCTATGGGCGACAGGCGGTGGGCCTCGTTTCGAGGTCGTATGTAAAAGTCAACTTTTTTGCAAAATTAAATAATTAAATAATAAAAATATTATATAATTCCCTCCTATACCTTGGCCCCCCCTGTAATTCATTACCGAAGTTCATTAATCAGAAGAAAAAAAAGAAGACGGACGGAGAAGCATCGACGCCACCGCCGCCGCTTGCCCCGCCTTTCCCCTCCGCCACTTCGCCAGACCCCCATCTCTCTCCTCCTCCCCTCCCCTTCTCTTTCCTCCCCCAGTACGATTCGCAGCGACCCAAACCCAACCGCCTGCCACCACCGGCGAACCCCGAGCGCCACCCTCGAGCCGCCTTCCCTCCGACGATCTGCGAGACCCCCCCCCTCTGTAAGTTTTTTCTTGTTTTGATAATTTATTTTTATGTATTTAAAAAAACCGATTTTCTTGAAAGGAAAAAAAATGATTTTAAATGATTTAAAAATGATTTTAAAAAAAGGTTTTAAACTGAATTGATTTTAAACTTTATAAGGAAAGAATACTGTTTTCTTTTTTTTTGGTTTAAATACTGTTTTTTTTTCTTTTTTTTTTTTGGTTTAAAACTGAATTTAAAAAAAAAGAATTTAAAACTGAATTTGAAAAAGAATTTAAAAACTGATTTTAAAAAGGAAGTAAAAACTGATTTTAAAAGGATGTAAATACTGATTTTTATATGAAGTAAAAACTGATTTTCGAAAGAGTTTAGAACTGATTTTATTTTAAACTTTAAATAGGAAAAAGGTTTAATCTTTAAAAAGAAAAAGGATTTGAACTTTAAGAAGTAAAAATCAGATTTTTAGATATTGAAAGTCGAAGTAAAAATCAGATTTTTAGATATTGAAAGTCGAAGTAAAAATCAGATTTTTAGATATTGAAAGTCGAAGTAAAAATCAGATTTTTATATATTGAATAGCGTGGTAAAAATTCGATTTTTATATGTTGAATAGCATCGTAAAAATTCGATTTTTACTTATGTAGAGAATACGGGCAACGAAAGCGACAAGAAGGCGAAATAGGCGAAGATTTCTATAAAGGAAGAGTCGTGTTATTGGATAGCTATTGGTGAGATTTCTGATTTAAAAATATATATATATATATGTGTGTGAAATGAAAGTGAATTGCTATATATATATATATATATATATATATATATATATATATATACGCCCCTCGTCCACAAACCATGGACGATATTTATTGGTTGAAATTGTTGTGAAAATTGATTGATAGCGAATGATTGTTTGGGATTGTTTGTGATTGATATTGGTTGATTGTGGTTGAAAAATACCCGTTGGTGATTGGAAAATATTTGGTTGAAACCACATAGGATTAGTTTGTGGAAATGAAATAAATATATATACATGCCGCCTGCGTGCGAACTAGATGCATGATCCCCATTGTCAAAAACCGCGAGGTTTTAAGGTAGAGCGAGGAGCCGTACTAGGGACGGTCCCGGTTTAACTACCCTGCCGTTATGCTGCCGAAATTTTGAATAATATTCGTGTGTTTGAATTATTTTCATATGCTTAAACTATATTTATTTATTGAATAGAAAACATTCATGTGTTGAATTGATATTCATTCGTTGATTAGAAATTCATGTGTTGAATGGTATTCATATTTTGAAATAAATTGTTTGATAATAAAAATCACCTTTTATCGACTATATGAACTGTGTAAAATAACCTCGTTTTAAAAGAAATTGTTTTATGATAAAAATCCCATTTTTATCACCAACTTGAACTATATAGAAGAATAGTGTTTTGAAATGAATTGTTTTACAATAAAAATCACATTTTTATTGTATGCATAAATCGTTGAAACGTGAAGTGTTAAAAATTGCCACTTGTTCAAAATAAACATATATCAGTTGAAATATTCATTAATTAGCTAATGAAATGATTTGCACCTATTTATGTAACATTAGAGTGAATGGTGTTTTTAAACCAAATAGAAATCAAATATGAAGTTGAATAGAAAATGATAAATGATAAGAACTGTATATATATGTACATGCATATTCATTGAACAGGTTATAGCAAAGGGGCTTGTAACAACCCGTAAAATCTGGGCCAGTTTAAAATTTTTATTTTGGCAATTTTAGCGAATTTTGAATATTTAAAATAGATTATTTTAAATAATATCGACGAGAAATCTATTTTGAATAGAATTCGACGTATATATTTATATACGTCGTCGTTGGAATATAAATATTTATATATAATTATAAATAAAATTGAAAATGGCGCGGTTGTTCGATAATTCGATTTCAAACTTCAATTGAATGTACCGGGAGCAAAACAATCCGGATTTTAGTGAAACCAAAAACATTAGGATCTAATTGATGATATCTTTCCAACGAATCCGAAAGATCAAAATTTCGTAGCGAGAATGATAAGATATGTCCAGTTGAAAATTCTGAATAGTCGCTATGGAATTCAGGCCCTTAAGAATGGACATTTTGCAAACGACCTCGGATTTCGACGAAACCACTTTTGTTGGGTCCGTGATGTTGAATTATTGCTAGATTCCAAATTTCATAATTTTTCGAATCAATATGTGAGCGTGGCATAGGGAAACGTGTTTTGACCATTTCAGTTGATTTTAATCGACTGGAAAATGGTCATTTTTCAAACGGACTCAGAATTCGACGAAACTAGTTTTGTTAGGACCGTATCGTCAATACGAAGCTAGAAAATATTTTTTTGGAATTTTTCTAGTTAGTATGTGACCCCAGTGATTTGAAACGTACGTTTAAAATTCAATATAGTGATTTAAATGTAAATTTAACGAAAACTGATTGTAACAGCCGAATCAGCTGATGATACATATCCCATTGGGTTCGGAATGGGGGTAAAACGCTATGGGCGACAGGCGGTGGGCCTCGTTTAGAGGTCGTATGTAAAAGTCAACTTTTAAAATAATAAAATAAATAAATATAAAAATTTAATTAAACCCTCTTCCTATATCTTTCTGGCCCCCCCATATTTTCGATTCAGAAAAACTAAAAAAAAAAAAAAAAGAAGGCGATCGCTCCACCTGGGAAGCCGCCGCCGCTACCTCGCGTGCCCCCCAGCGGCGCCGCCGCCGCGCCTCAACCGGAGACCTCGCCCCCCCTCCGCTTCTTCTCCTTCCCCTATCGCTCCTCCTCCCACGAGCCCCTGGACCACCGCGAAGCCCCAATCGCCGCCAACATCGAGCCGCCCTCCGCCTCCCCTGCACCAGCGCCGCGACCCCAGCCTCACCGCCCCTCCGAGCCGCCGCCGATTGCTACTCCCCCCCCCTGTAAGTTTTTTTATAATTATTTATTTATTTTTATTTTATATAAACAGTAATAAGAACTGAATTTTATTTATTTTATAAAACTGATTTTTTTAGATTTATAAAATTGATTTGTTTAAGATTTAAAAACTGTTTTCTTTTTAGAATGTAAAAACAGAATTTTTGAAAAGAATTTTAAAAACTGATTTTTAAAGAAAATAGAAAAAGGTTTTAATCTTTTAAAAGAAAAAGATTTGAACTTGCTAAAACAAAGATCATATCTTTAAAATAGGAAAGACGGGATTTTTATTGAGTAGAAGTGATAAAAATATGATTTTTATATTTTTAGAAGTATTAAAAATATAATCTTTACTACATAGAAATATTAAAAATATGATTTTTATATTTTTAGAAGTATTAAAAATATAATCTTTATAGGATAGAGAATATAAAAATATCATCTTTGTGTATGTAGCAAAATAAAAATCTGATTTTTATTTTCTATACGTCGAAATAAAATGCTGATTTTTATAAAGATGAAATCTTTATAGTTAAAAAGGCGAGATCTTTATATATAGAATAACGATGTAAAAATAGAATTTGTATCTATATAGTAGCGGGGTAAAAATAGCATTTTTATCCATATAGCGCGAAAGTAAAAATTCGATTTTTATATATTGAATAGCATAGTAAAAATTCGATTTTTAAATATATGAAGTGATTATAAGAATATGACTTTTAAATTGAAAGTGAATAAATAAAAATGTGATTTTTATTTTAAAGACATCAAAATATAAAAATGTGATTTTTATATATATAGTGACTACGGGCAACGAAGATGATGAAGATACGATGAAGATTTCTATCAAATGAAGTGTCGTGAAGTTGGATAGCTATCGGTGAGAACTTCTCACTCAAATTCTACTTTTCTAGTTATATATATATATATATATACTAGGATGCAGACGGTGCTTATTAGAAGCACCCGACACCCGTCCACAGACCATGGACTTGTTTGATTGGTTGTGTAGTTGGTTAGATTATTTGATTTGGATTGGATTGTTTTGGTGAAATTGAAATTGATATGATTGATGTGTGAATGGCGTGGGCCTTCACTAGACCGGGGATAAGGCTAGGCCTCGTCCCGTTTCTAGTATCGTGCCGTTATGCCGCCGAAATTTTCTAAAATATGTTAGAAAAATAAAAATATCATTTTTATTGTGTAAATGAACTGAATAGAAATTCAAGTGTGAAGTAAATATTTTTGTCGTTAAAAATATAGTTTTAACGTGAAAGTGAATAAATAAATATTTATAAACAAATCGGCCGATTTGTTTATATACACTGATTTGACTGATATTGAATGGGTCGATAAATTTTACACATCGCCCAACTGCACAACTAAAAATCTGTGTTTGATTGTTTGAAACCCCATACGGGTGTTGGGATGAAATATGAATTTCACTCATCCTGATTGATTAAATATGTCGATCGGTTGATTGACAGGCTGTTATAAGCGTAAGATATCTATATTTGATGCTTATACAGTGTAGTGCACTTTGGTTGATGGTTGATTGTTTATTATTGCTATCATATACATGTGTTGTATGGAATCCATATAATTAACGTTATATGGTGATTGATTGGGCCTCATTCCAATCGGGAAAGTAATGAATATTATAAAAGAAAATTCATGTGTTGAATATAAAAATAGTGATGTGTTGACAGTACTCATGTGTTGAGATTAGTCGTGTGTTGAAATAAATATAGATTCATGTGTTGAATGGGATAAATTTTCATTTGATGGATAGAATAAAGAATATTTGAAAATAGAAATATGTGAAGCCGTGATGATTAGATTGACGCCATTTTGACGTGAACGATATTTATATCGATTTTGAATTGAATTGAAAACGATTTCGAAATGAATTGAATTGAAAACGATTTCGAAATGAATTGAATTGAAAACGATTTCGAAATGAATTGAATTGAAAACGATTTCGAAATGAATTGAATTGAAAACGATTTCGAAATGAATTGAATTGAAAACGATTTCGAAATGAATTGAATTGAAAACGATTTCGAAATGAATTGAATTGAAAACGATTTCGAAATGAATTGAATTAAAAACGATTTCGAAATGAATTGAATTGAAAACGATTTCGAAATGGATTGAATTGAAAGTGAATTGAAATGAATTCAAATTGAATTGAAATTTGAATTGAATAGAAATGAATTTTAAAACGAATTTATAAAGAAGAATTCAATTTTGATTTGAATTGAAATGGAAGTTGGAATTGTTTTGAAACGAATGTAGAACTATTTATAAGATTCGTTTTAAAAGGAAATCGACGAAATATATATAATATATATATTATATATATAATGGCCTGAATAGAACGCGCCGCGCCGCGGCAGTTCGTGAATTTCGACCATTTATTTCAAACGGACATTGCGGGAGATCCGACCGCCGGATTCTCCTAAAACCAGAACCGTTGGGTTCGTATCGAAAAGAGCTTTCCAATGAATATTAGAAATTTGAAATCTAACGGTTGGATTTGGAATTATGTCCAAATCAAATTCGAAAAAGGTCGCTGTAAGTGCAGTTCGATAGCCGTTGATGGGAAATCGACTGTACGGGCCTTGATAAAATTATTAAAAATATTGATAATTTGTGTAAAATTATAATATGTGAATTGGAAAGAATTGGGCTGGAAAATTCCGCATTAGAAGGTAAAAATAGATTTTTATCGAAATGAACTAGTTTTGAACTAGAATTAAAATCAATTTATTTTTGAAATAAATAAATTGAATTTGAAAGTGATTTTGAAAATAATCGATAATTTCCAATACGTGGATTGGACTGGAGTTGAATCGAAATTATCTTCGGGATATTTCGATGTTGGATTTCGTGACTATACAGATATTGTTATGGGAATTTGAAAGATATATTTTATATCGTTATTTCCAATACGATATATGTTGGTTTCAGAATTTGATATTGAATATAAGCCGATATATTTTCTATTCAAAGCCTTGTATTTAATATCAAATGTGATTTGGGTTTACCGTGGATCGTGTTTTAAATGACATTGGTGCTTTAACCCAGTTAAAGGCAAGATATTGATTTTTGAGAAGATTAAAACTAAGTGAAGTTTTAATGAATCTTTAATTAGATTAAAATGTGAATTGATAATTTTAATTATCAAAATCTGAAAAGTGATCGAGAGTGGAGTATCACCAGTTTTGCTCCAAAGCGATAGTTAAATCTTTAATTAGATTTGAACGTGAAATGGTAATTAATTTTACCGATAACACCGTGGTGTTAGATGTGGAGTATTACCAGTTTTCTCCATGGGATATATAGGTTGGGATTGGGAAATAAAATAAATAATTACTTCGGTGTGGTTCGTTAATCCCGACTAGTTTGAAATGATATCCATAGGAGGATTAAAGAATAAATTTAGAAGAATTTATCTTGGATAAAATTAATGGGAACCTTTCCCTAAGAATGTGATTTTGTGGATAAGATAATATTCTAAATTGGAATGAGCCGTTTGTTGTGTTTGTGTAACATTCGTTTATTATATACGTGGGTTATTCAGAAAGGCCGGGTTTATACCCATTCTGAATAACCGATTCGACGAGATGTCGAAGATGAAGACGGTGGTTGAAGACCGGAAGTCTTCACATCGTTTGGGTGATTACTGATGATCTTGATTGGGCTGTACACCCAGGATGAGGGAATCAGTTGGTGATCGTCCAGACGTACCTGGAGATGGATGGATATGCGAGGAAAGTGCCTCCGGTTTCGTTCAGACCCAGAACGAACTTGTAAATGGATTGTGTGTCTGACATTGAATTTTATTCTGTGTTGATTGATCTCTATTAAATATACATCTGTTTGGCGGCGGAGAATTTATTCTCTTGCTTAACGCCCTTCTCTGAGACGTACGAGCTCAGAGGTTGTATATCGATGGACATCAGTCGCATGGAGTGAATTGCCAGTGTGGCATGCGTAAGTGGCAATTGATCAAGGCTTCTGTTGAAAAGCAAAGTCTTGTGGTTGATGATCAAAGCACGGCCTGTGTGGCGTAGCTTTGTGTATAACGTGAATCCGCGAGCCTCACAGCCCGGGATGGTGGTAAACTGATGGTTTGATCAGTATACATTTTTAGTGTAGTGGATTCGGTCGACCGATATTGAGCTTTGTGCTCGGAGGGATAGAGTAAGCGGTGTTTTCTCTTGCTGGGACGTAAGCCGCGGTGATACTTGAGTCCCAAAAGTGCGGATGTGCATAGCGGTGTTTTCTCTCGCTGAGACGTAAGCCGCGGTGATTTGTACTACGCGATAGATCTTTCGAATCAGGAGCCACCATAATGGAAATCCAATTTCCAATACGTGTATTTCGGCTTTATTTGTAGAGCCTAGTATGGCGACATAGTGGGATGGGGCACTCATGCCGTCTATGATTTATATTTATGATTGAAATTGTTTTTGACACTATACACTTATTATAGTATCAAATGATTTGTTTTAACCGTATCAAGCATTCTTTGGCTGTTATAAGGGAAAACCCTATCCTCGGCTGCGTTGCATTGTGTGATGGGACCTGGGTCTTATAACAGCTTCATTTTTCTTTATTTAGCATTGCGCTGTTTGTTTCATGCACTAGTATTCTTGGGAGGAAACCCGTTCCGTGTTATACGGCGTGGTCCCTTGATTTACCTAATGATTTAAAATGAAGATTAATAACTGTTTTAGTTCTCACACCAGTCACATGACTGACCTGGAGTTTATTGTTTTAACCTAAACTCTGGGTGCCCTTATTTTGACACGGGCAGCTAGTAGTTTTGGTTTGGCAGATTTTTATTCACAAGATCCTGGTTTTCAGCTGGAACGATATCCGGAAAGCTTTGTATCCGTATATCTCTTCTAGTTGTAGATTGTATTATTTTCCGCTGCGATGTATTTAAATGTAATTTAAATCTCTGATATTTCTGTGTAATATTCATTTATACTCTGTATATTCTTGTAATCTGAGGCATTGTTGTAATATACAGTGAAATGTTCTCCTGTATGCGTTCTGTTGTGGTTTGTTCTCGAACTATCCGGCACTTTCCTTTACGGGGAAGTTACGGGATCTTACAGTGGTATCAGAGCTTTGGTTTACAGAGCTCGAGAACAAGGCACATTAGAACCATACGAAAGAATTCATCAGATATTGGATTAGTAGTATCCAATTAGAATGACTCGTTAGAGATAGGATCAGTAGTATCCTAGAACGAGTGTGAAGAGTATATTTTTTCAAATGAAAGCAATTTTGTTTTGAAAATTTAAATCTCTTTATACGTATTTGATTATTTATTTATCTTGAATATGGACAATCGAGTATATATAGATTTCGCGTATACGCGTCATGAACGTATATTCGAAGTTTTAATATATTGGATAGATATAGCATCACACTCTAGTCGCCCGGAGATATTATTGATGATAGCGATCGCATCATCAACATTTATGTTCGTGTTTCGAAGGTGTGATTTTCTATATATTTCCATTAGACTGGTGTGAGAACCAAAACTTATATAGCTAGAATACATTGTTGTGAATTGGCATCAAAACATGATTTTTGTATATGTATCAAAATTATGAATTTGAAACGTTAGATTCACTAATTGATTGATGTTTGTGTTGTTTGTTTATTTGTTTGCTAATTTTTTTTTTTGAACCATTAGACCAAATATTGATTTGTATTGAAAATTGGTCGTATTTGCTTGCATATACATATACTTACATTGAACAGGTCATAGCAAGGAGGCTAGAGCCGAAGAATAAAATTTGTTTGCCCGACAAATAGGTACATGTTTACTACATAATTTCCTGTTTTGTTTGGGTGATGATGATTTTGTGAGCCTATTGGCTAGCCGCTTGGCTTTTTCTTTTTCTTTTTGAGATCTGAAGGACCGGGGAAGCTATTTGAAATTCCCCGATGCTCCCATTGCAGGGGAGGTTATGGCGAAATTTTTCAAAAATTTAGGGTGTTAGCCAAATTTTTGAAATTTAGAAAATTCTCAGAAACTGAAAGGTTAGAGAATGAAAGCCAGGTCGAGCGTAGTGCTGATTAATCAAACCACTTTAGACTTTGTTCCTTTTCGGGGACGAAAAGTTTTAAGTGGGGGAGATTGTAACAACCCCTAAAATCTGGGCCAGTTTAAAATTTTTATTTTGGCAATTTTAGCGAATTTTGAATATTTAAAATAGATTATTTTAAATAATATCGACGAGAAATCTATTTTGAATAGAATTCGACGTATATATTTATATACGTCGTCGTTGGAATATAAATATTTATATATAATTATAAATAAAATTGAAAATGGCGCGGTAGTTCGATAATTCGATTTCAAACTTCAATTGAATGTACCGGGAGCAAAACAATCCGGATTTTAGTGAAACCAAAAACATTAGGATCTAATTGATGATATCTTTCCAACGAATCCGAAAGATCAAAATTTCGTAGCGAGAATGATAAGATATGTCCAGTTGAAAATTCTGAATAGTCGCTATGGAATTCAGGCCCTTAAGAATGGACATTTTGCAAACGACCTCGGATTTCGACGAAACCACTTTTGTTGGGTCCGTGATGTTGAATTATTGCTAGATTCCAAATTTCATAATTTTTCGAATCAATATGTGAGCGTGGAATAGGGAAACGTGTTTTGACCATTTCAGTTGATTTTAATCGACTGGAAAATGGTCATTTTTCAAACGGACTCAGAATTCGACGAAACTAGTTTTGTTAGGACCGTATCGTCAATACGAAGCTAGAAAATATTTTTTTGGAATTTTTCTAGTTAGTATGTGACCCCAGTGATTTGAAACGTACGTTTAAAATTCAATATAGTGATTTAAATGTAAATTTAACGAAAACTGATTGTAACAGCCGAATCAGCTGATGATACATATCCCATTGGGTTCGGAATGGGGGTAAAACGCTATGGGCGACAGGCGGTGGGCCTCGTTTAGAGGTCGTATGTAAAAGTCAACTTTTAAAATAATAAAATAAATAAATATAAAAATTTAATTAAACCCTCTTCCTATATCTTTCTGGCCCCCCCATATTTTCGATTCAGAAAAACTAAAAAAAAAAAAAAAAAGAAGGCGATCGCTCCACCTGGGAAGCCGCCGCCGCTACCTCGCGTGCCCCCCAGCGGCGCCGCCGCCGCGCCTCAACCGGAGACCTCGCCCCCCCTCCGCTTCTTCTCCTTCCCCTATCGCTCCTCCTCCCACGAGCCCCTGGACCACCGCGAAGCCCCAATCGCCGCCAACATCGAGCCGCCCTCCGCCTCCCCTGCACCAGCGCCGCGACCCCAGCCTCACCGCCCCTCCGAGCCGCCGCCGATTGCTACTCCCCCCCCTGTAAGTTTTTTTATAATTATTTATTTATTTTTATTTTATATAAACAGTAATAAGAACTGAATTTTATTTATTTTATAAAACTGATTTTTTTTAGATTTATAAAACTGATTTGTTTAAGATTTAAAAACTGTTTTCTTTTTAGAATGTAAAAACAGAATTTTTGAAAAGAATTTTAAAAACTGATTTTTAAAGAAAATAGAAAAAGGTTTTAATCTTTTAAAAGAAAAAGATTTGAACTTGCTAAAACAAAGATCATATCTTTAAAATAGGAAAGACGGGATTTTTATTGAGTAGAAGTGATAAAAATATGATTTTTATATTTTTAGAAGTATTAAAAATATAATCTTTACTACATAGAAATATTAAAAATATGATTTTTATATTTTTAGAAGTATTAAAAATATAATCTTTATAGGATAGAGAATATAAAAATATCATCTTTGTGTATGTAGCAAAATAAAAATCTGATTTTTATTTTCTATACGTCGAAATAAAATGCTGATTTTTATAAAGATGAAATCTTTATAGTTAAAAAGGCGAGATCTTTATATATAGAATAACGATGTAAAAATAGAATTTGTATCTATATAGTAGCGGGGTAAAAATAGCATTTTTATCCATATAGCGCGAAAGTAAAAATTCGATTTTTATATATTGAATAGCATAGTAAAAATTCGATTTTTAAATATATGAAGTGATTATAAGAATATGACTTTTAAATTGAAAGTGAATAAATAAAAATGTGATTTTTATTTTAAAGACATCAAAATATAAAAATGTGATTTTTATATATATAGTGACTACGGGCAACGAAGATGACGAAGATACGATGAAGATTTCTATCAAATGAAGTGTCGTGAAGTTGGATAGCTATCGGTGAGAACTTCTCACTCAAATTCTACTTTTCTAGTTATATATATAAATATATATATATATATATATATACTAGGATGCAGACGGTGCTTATTAGAAGCACCCGACACCCGTCCACAGACCATGGACTTGTTTGATTGGTTGTGTAGTTGGTTAGATTATTTGATTTGGATTGGATTGTTTTGGTGAAATTGAAATTGATATGATTGATGTGTGAATGGCGTGGGCCTTCACTAGACCGGGGATAAGGCTAGGCCTCGTCCCGTTTCTAGTATCGTGCCGTTATGCCGCCGAAATTTTCTAAAATATGTTAGAAAAATAAAAATATCATTTTTATTGTGTAAATGAACTGAATAGAAATTCAAGTGTGAAGTAAATATTTTTGTCGTTAAAAATATAGTTTTAACGTGAAAGTGAATAAATAAATATTTATAAACAAATCGACCGATTTGTTTATATACACTGATTTGACTGATATTGAATGGGTCGATAAATTTTACACATCGCCCAACTGCACAACTAAAAATCTGTGTTTGATTGTTTGAAACCCCACACGGGTGTTGGGATGAAATATGAATTTCACTCATCCTGATTGATTAAATATGTCGATCGGTTGATTGACAGGCTGTTATAAGCGTAAGATATCTATATTTGATGCTTATACAGTGTAGTGCACTTTGGTTGATGGTTGATTGTTTATTATTGCTATCATATACATGTGTTGTATGGAATCCATATAATTAACGTTATATGGTGATTGATTGGGCCTCATTCCAATCGGGAAAGTAATGAATATTATAAAAGAAAATTCATGTGTTGAATATAAAAATAGTGATGTGTTGACAGTACTCATGTGTTGAGATTAGTCGTGTGTTGAAATAAATATAGATTCATGTGTTGAATGGGATAAATTTTCATTTGATGGACAGAATAAAGAATATTTGAAAATAGAAATATGTGAAGCCGTGATGATTAGATTGACGCCATTTTGACGTGAACGATATTTATATCGATTTTGAATTGAATTGAAAACGATTTCGAAATGAATTGAATTGAAAACGATTTCGAAATGAATTGAATTGAAAACGATTTCGAAATGAATTGAATTGAAAACGATTTCGAAATGAATTGAATTGAAAACGATTTCGAAATGAATTGAATTGAAAACGATTTCGAAATGAATTGAATTGAAAACGATTTCGAAATGAATTGAATTGAAAACGATTTCGAAATGAATTGAATTGAAAACGATTTCGAAATGAATTGAATTGAAAACGATTTCGAAATGGATTGAATTGAAAGTGAATTGAAATGAATTCAAATTGAATTGAAATTTGAATTGAATAGAAATGAATTTTAAAACGAATTTATAAAGAAGAATTCAATTTTGATTTGAATTGAAATGGAAGTTGGAATTGTTTTGAAACGAATGTAGAACTATTTATAAGATTCGTTTTAAAAGGAAATCGACGAAATATATATAATATATATATTATATATATAATGGCCTGAATAGAACGCGCCGCGCCGCGGCAGTTCGTGAATTTCGACCATTTATTTCAAACGGACATTGCGGGAGATCCGACCGCCGGATTCTCCTAAAACCGGAACCGTTGGGTTCGTATCGAAAAGAGCTTTCCAATGAATATTAGAAATTTGAAATCTAACGGTTGGATTTGGAATTATGTCCAAATCAAATTCGAAAAAGGTCGCTGTAAGTGCAGTTCGATAGCCGTTGATGGGAAATCGACTGTACGGGCCTTGATAAAATTATTAAAAATATTGATAATTTGTGTAAAATTATAATATGTGAATTGGAAAGAATTGGGCTGGAAAATTCCGCATTAGAAGGTAAAAATAGATTTTTATCGAAATGAACTAGTTTTGAACTAGAATTAAAATCAATTTATTTTTGAAATAAATAAATTGAATTTGAAAGTGATTTTGAAAATAATCGATAATTTCCAATACGTGGATTGGACTGGAGTTGAATCGAAATTATCTTCGGGATATTTCGATGTTGGATTTCGTGACTATACAGATATTGTTATTGGAATTTGAAAGATATATTTTATATCGTTATTTCCAATACGATATATGTTGGTTTCAGAATTTGATATTGAATATAAGCCGATATATTTTCTATTCAAAGCCTTGTATTTAATATCAAATGTGATTTGGGTTTACCGTGGATCGTGTTTTAAATGACATTGGTGCTTTAACCCAGTTAAAGGCAAGATATTGATTTTTGAGAAGATTAAAACTAAGTGAAGTTTTAATGAATCTTTAATTAGTTTAAAATGTGAATTGATAATTTTAATTATCAAAATCTGAAAAGTGATCGAGAGTGGAGTATCACCAGTTTTGCTCCAAAGCGATAGTTAAATCTTTAATTAGATTTGAACGTGAAATGGTAATTAATTTTACCGATAACACCGTGGTGTTAGATGTGGAGTATTACCAGTTTTCTCCATGGGATATATAGGTTGGGATTGGGAAATAAAATAAATAATTACTTCGGTGTGGTTCGTTAATCCCGACTAGTTTGAAATGATATCCATAGGAGGATTAAAGAATAAATTTAGAAGAATTTATCTTGGATAAAATTAATGGGAACCTTTCCCTAAGAATGTGATTTTGTGGATAAGATAATATTCTAAATTGGAATGAGCCGTTTGTTGTGTTTGTGTAACATTCGTTTATTATATACGTGGGTTATTCAGAAAGGCCGGGTTTATACCCATTCTGAATAACCGATTCGACGAGATGTCGAAGATGAAGACGGTGGTTGAAGACCGGAAGTCTTCACATCGTTTGGGTGATTACTGATGATCTTGATTGGGCTGTACACCCAGGATGAGGGAATCAGTTGGTGATCATCCAGACGTACCTGGAGATGGATGGATATGCGAGGAAAGTGCCTCCGGTTTCGTTCAGACCCAGAACGAACTTGTAAATGGATTGTGTGTCTGACATTGAATTTTATTCTGTGTTGATTGATCTCTATTAAATATACATCTGTTTGGCGGCGGAGAATTTATTCTCTTGCTTAACGCCCTTCTCTGAGACGTACGAGCTCAGAGGTTGTATATCGATGGACATCAGTCGCATGGAGTGAATTGCCAGTGTGGCATGCGTAAGTGGCAATTGATCAAGGCTTCTGTTGAAAAGCAAAGTCTTGTGGTTGATGATCAAAGCACGGCCTGTGTGGCGTAGCTTTGTGTATAACGTGAATCCGCGAGCCTCACAGCCCGGGATGGTGGTAAACTGATGGTTTGATCAGTATACATTTTTAGTGTAGTGGATTCGGTCGACCGATATTGAGCTTTGTGCTCGGAGGGATAGAGTAAGCGGTGTTTTCTCTTGCTGGGACGTAAGCCGCGGTGATACTTGAGTCCCAAAAGTGCGGATGTGCATAGCGGTGTTTTCTCTCGCTGAGACGTAAGCCGCGGTGATTTGTACTACGCGATAGATCTTTCGAATCAGGAGCCACCATAATGGAAATCCAATTTCCAATACGTGTATTTCGGCTTTATTTGTAGAGCCTAGTATGGCGACATAGTGGGATGGGGCACTCATGCCGTCTATGATTTATATTTATGATTGAAATTGTTTTTGACACTATACACTTATTATAGTATCAAATGATTTGTTTTAACCGTATCAAGCATTCTTTGGCTGTTATAAGGGAAAACCCTATCCTCGGCTGCGTTGCATTGTGTGATGGGACCTGGGTCTTATAACAGCTTCATTTTTCTTTATTTAGCATTGCGCTGTTTGTTTCATGCACTAGTATTCTTGGGAGGAAACCCGTTCCGTGTTATACGGCGTGGTCCCTTGATTTACCTAATGATTTAAAATGAAGATTAATAACTGTTTTAGTTCTCACACCAGTCACATGACTGACCTGGAGTTTATTGTTTTAACCTAAACTCTGGGTGCCCTTATTTTGACACGGGCAGCTAGTAGTTTTGGTTTTGCAGATTTTTATTCACAGGATCCTGGTTTTCAGCTGGAACGATATCCGGAAAGCTTTGTATCCGTATATCTCTTCTAGTTGTAGATTGTATTATTTTCCGCTGCGATGTATTTAAATGTAATTTAAATCTCTGATATTTCTGTGTAATATTCATTTATACTCTGTATATTCTTGTAATCTGAGGCATTGTTGTAATATACAGTGAAATGTTCTCCTGTATGCGTTCTGTTGTGGTTTGTTCTCGAACTATCCGGCACTTTCCTTTACGGGGAAGTTACGGGATCTTACAGGGCTAGAGAAGAGGAATAAAATTTTGTGCCCGACAAATAGGTACACATTTACTGCTTTGTTAGGGTGATGATTTTATGAGCCTGTTGGCTAGCCGCTTGGCTTTTTCTTTTTTCTTTTTGAGATTAGAAGGACCGGGAAAGCTATTTGCGATTTCCCGATGCTCCCGGTGCAGGGGAGGTTATGGCGAAATTTTCCAAAATTTTAAGGTGTTAGAAAAATATTTGAAGTGAAAACGATATGGAAATCATTGAATGAACTATATTTATATAAATATATAAATATAAATAAAATTAAAACGAAACGAGGCCGTGCAGTTCGTATTTTGAAACCGTGATTTCAAACAACTAATGCGGGGAATCCGACCATTGGATTTTCCCGAAACCTCAACCGTCGGGTTCGCCTTGGAAATATCTTTCCAACGACACCAACCTTGTAAAAATCCAACGGTTGGATTGTCTGGAATGTTTAATTCAAATCTGAAGAAAAACAGCGCCAGAAGCGATTATATTTATATATATATATAAATATAATTATATATTTAATCGAATAACGACGCTGCAGTTCGTATTTTGAAATCGAAAATTCAAACGATTGTACCGGGAGATCCGACCGTCGGATTTTCGCGAAACCGGAACCGTTGGATTCGTTTCGAAAAGACCTTTCTAATGGTGTAAATTTTGTGAAGATCCAACGGTTAGATTTTCAGATATGTGTAAATCAAATCTGAAGAAAAACAGCGCCACGGCCGCTGTATGGCCCGAAGCGTCGTTTTGAATAAAATGGCTATTTTAAAATAAATAAAAATAGCGATAAATAGTTATAAAATATCATAAGCGATATGGAATAGAAATAAACTGAATTTGTTCAATTTATGTGGCTTTTGATGGTTGAATGTGTTTGGTGTGAAAATTACATTAAAAGAACACAATTGGTGTTGTCGAATAATTTAACCATTGAAATAAATTGATTTGAAATTCTAAATATACGTGAATTATTTGAGAAGGCCGAGTTAATTCTCATTTCAAATAATGTAACACCCCGAAAATTCTATAACTGTGAAATTAACGAATTAAAGTATAATCAAATTCAAATCAAAGAACTAAGGGAAACGGGATACGCCATTGCGTTCGTCTCGGAAAAATACGCGAAATAGAGTCCGAGTTTTCGAAAAACGGAGTCCGTATGAAGAAGATATGGCCTTCGGAAGTTTTGAATTAAATTTAAAATTCAAACAGAATAAAATAATTAAAAATCGGGCCCAATGGGCCAGGGCGGATAAACACCCGCCTAGGCCACCCAGGTCGACTGGGCTGTCGACCTGGGCTACCCATGTCGACAGGGCTGTCGACAGCCCTGTCGACAGGGGTATCGACCTGGTCGAGCCCAGTCAACCTGGCTGGCCAGGTCTGTGTTTGGTCGAATTTCTGTGGTCTGCTTTGTCATTAGGGCTAGGTGGCGGGTTTTTATTGGTCTCTCTTCCTAATGAATGGCTACGATCTAACCTAGCAACATCAAGGGTCCTAATCAATTCCTAACCTCTATATAAACAACCCTAGACTAAACCCTAATCTATTCATTCAAATTAAGAACATAGCCGCCATGTTGCTGAGGAACGACTAAGAGTAGCCGCCAACTAGAGGGAGAATTAGGAAGAAAGTTCTAAAGCCTAAAGCAATTCAAGTAACCTAAAGCCAATCAATTCAACAAAGGAATCATATCTCTTAATTAGAGAATTCGCCGCAACCATTGTAAGTAGAGTATTACTTTGGTATGAATAAACAATTGTGTTGATGTGTATGCTTGAATTGTGGCAGTAAAAGTAATTCATACTTATGCGTTCTTATCAATTTGTATACGTTTGGATATTCTTGAATTATGTTATAAAGAACTACATGCGGTAGTTCTATGCAAGTAAACGTTTGGAATATTTCGCAAATTATGTAATCTATGTTGAAGCTACATGTATGTAGTTGATTTGAAATTCATGCAAGTTTGGGCTTTGTTATTATGCCGTCATGATGTATATTTGTGCATAAATCATTTAGCAAGTAATTGAAAACAAGTTTGGTTGTTATAGTTCATATGAAACTATGTTGGAACTCTGACACCATAATCCATGCATTAAGTCATGCTTTTGCAAACTTATGAATATGGCTAGGCTATGAATGATAATTGGCATAATTGAAATCCATGATTAAGTCGATCTTGTTTACAAGAATTATATGATGACATATGTGAGACATGGCTAGGTTAGACTCAAAAATACCTTTTTGCAAGTTTAAAGCAAACACCATGATTAGGAATATTTATGCATAAGTATGTTTATACCGTTGTTATGTGATTAGACTTAAATCATGATTAAGTTGAACTATGCTTTTGTGTTAGTAACAAAGTATTCCCTTTGTAAACATGTAGAAACCTTATGAACATGACTTGTTTATGTTTATGCCATGTTTATGCTAAAAGTATTTATGTCATGCTTGTGTTTGACATTATGCTATGCTTATGCTAGGAATATTTATGACATGCTTATGTTTGACATTATGCCTAAATAAGAATATAGGTTCATGTTGTAGTTAAACCTATGCAAGTTCACATGCTTTGATTCATGTCACCTATGTTACCACTATGCAAGTACACCAATTTCTATTTTTGTATTTCCAACGTCGTATTGCAAGTTCATGCGCTCACCTTCCCCTCTTGTGTATACGCCATAAGCCTCCCCTTTTCGCATGGCTAAATTGGGCTTTAAAAGGCTAAGCCCAATATATATATATAAACGGACGTGTAAAACGGGGGAAAACAACGTTGGGTTAAAATTACTAATGAATGAAAATATAAAATAGAAGGGCCCAAGTTCAAGTATGGGTTGGGCCCGGGATTGGTGTAACCTTTACACCATTAACTTAATAATGGGCCGCAAATATTTACATATAAGAAATAAAGAGGAATGACAAGATATGTAAATATAGAACATACGATGTGTTTAACCCGAGGTTGGATTGAGTTGTGATGTAAACCTGCCCGGAACCGCCCGGCTGTCCAGTAGTCACAACAATACCTATCCAATGTGGGAGGTTAAACATGGAGCCCAGCAAGGACCCGAGGTTAGACTGAGTTGTGGCGTAAGACTGCCCGGAACCAACCGGCAACAGGCAGCCACAACAATACCTGTCTAATGTGAGAGGTCGGGGCCTTAATAAGACAATTAAGGCTGAGTCAGGATTGTTAGGATTAAGTGAACTAAAGACTTAATCAAAATGGAACATGCTAAACTAAACGGACTGGTGGGGGTTAGGTAGGAAACACTTAACCAACTTAGCATGTTGGCTAGAGATAGAAAACCTAGTAACGGGGGACCCTTTTCAGCAGTAACCCTAAAAGGTGTATCAGGATACCCTGAAACTAGGCAGGGTGGGGCACGATTACTGGGCTGATTGTAAGAGGTCAAAGCGACGGCGGTGGTGTAGCAGTGTAGGTTCTAACGGAGTGCGGGCGTGCACACACTCCGGCGCAGAAAAATAAGGCACTGGACACCAGTAGCATACCTGTGCACTCTAAGGTTGTGTCGGGTTGCCACTATGGGACTTGATACACCCCATGGTGGGACCAGCATAGGTAACTACAGACATCGGGGGCCGTAAGACACATGTAATTTTGCGAGTAGGAGCCGATCATCATTGAATGGATCACATCACCCTGATTATGGGGTGCCAGTTGGGAACTAGTTAAATGGGTTCAGAGATTTACATGGGGTACGATAGTATATTCGACCCTAGACAACTTAACCAAGTTTATAGTGCTTGCCCACTTCTTGTTTATACTTATCATACCCAGTTCTTTATTCATAGACAAAGTAGTACTAGACTTACTCAGGCTTTATGTCTGACTCTATTTTTCTTTCGTCTTCTTTCTTCCGTTCCCCCCCCCCCCCAGGTCCACAGGGAGGGAACACAGCAGCTTGACCAACCTTAGCATCCAGCTTGAAGAAGAGAAATGTATTGCTTGGACTTTCCTGTTTTGAACTATGGCTTTGGACAATCCACTATGGGGCTTTTGCAGTTTATCTATGTTTTATTTATGCTTCTTTAAATCATGTACTCAAGACAGATTATGAAAGTGTTATGTTATGTTTTTGGAAAGGATGTTGTTTGTAACACGTATTTGACTTTATGAAATAAAAAGTTTGTTGTTCTTCCGCTGTTTACAAATATGTGTTCTTATATCTGTCTTGTATATCTGTGACTTGTACTTATAAACCTCCACCAAAATTAGGGCATTCCCTTTGAGAGTGACCCTAACGGAGGTGGGGTGTTTCACTTGGTATCAGAGCATAGGTTTACCAGATAAGATAAAAAGTTTTGAAAATTATTTTCAAAAAGGAAATTTAAAGAAGCATTTTTAAAAAGAAAATATTATTTTATTTTAAAGAGGCAAAGTCCACTCCTCAAAGCCATAGGTACTATCTCTTATCCTTCGTTTTGAATCTATCCTTTTTGTTTCAGCATGTCTGAAGATCTTAACTTACCAGAAGGGGTGCCAATACCTGGTTGGTTTAGACGGTTCTTAGAAGCAAGGGCCACTCAGCCAGGTCCTACCGTTCCTCCTCCCCCTGCTGCAGGGAATCATCCAGCTGCAGCGGCACCTTTTCCTCCACCTCCTCCTCGGGGAAACACTTTCGCTAAGATATGTAAAGATTTTAAAGCTATGGGAGGAAGGGATTTCCATGGAACTGAGTCCTTCGTGGCAGCTAGGAATTGGCTGAAGGAAACGGAGGACCTATTCATCATCTTTGAGGTAGAGGATAGACAAAAAGTACAACTGGCGGTATGGCTATTGAAGGGCGAGGCTTCCTACTGGTGGGAAGTCACTAATGCTGAAAGACCAGTGGAGACATGGGAGGACTTTAGGGCAAGGTTTGAGACCAAATTTCTCTCAGATGCGGAAAGAAGTTTGCAGTTGGAAAAATTCTTATTTCTTAAGCAAGGAGACAAGACTGTCAGAGAGTATGTGAATCAGTTTGATGAGCTGGCTAGGTTTGGGCTTGACCTAGTCAACACCCCGCACAAGAAGGCTCTCCGTTTCGTCAAAGGGTTGAATGAGCCATTACACAGTTTGGCCATGACCCATATACCCATGGGAGCCACGTATGAAAGATTGGTGCAAATGGCATTACTGAATGAAGAGGATAAGGGCAAGAAGAAAGAGGGTTTGCAGCCTAAAAAGACAGAATTTAAGAAGGGCGGGAAAGGCAACAAAGAGAAGAGGAAGTGCAATTTCTGTGGCAAAGTGGGGCACTTAGTAAAGGACTGCCGGAAAAAGAAGGCCAAGGAGAATGGTGGGTGCTTTTCTTGCGGTGAGACGGGCCATAGGGCTAAGGACTGCCCAAAGAAACGAGGACAGGGGCAGAGGGCTGGATCCACCCCAGGGGCACAGGTCTATATGCTAGAAGCGCCACCTCTGCAACAGCGAGGTATAAATACTTCCGTAGAAAGTGTAGTTTATCTTTATGATCACCCCGTTCGCACTTTATTTGATTCTGGCGCATCACACTCCTTTATCTCGTCTGCTTTAGTAGAATCTCTGCACCTAAAAACTAGTATGGTAGAGGACCCCTTAATTGTTTCAAACCCAATTGGGGGCCCAGCTCATTTGTTTATGATCTGTTTGGATTTGAAAATTTCTATTCTAAGTGTTGAATTTCAATGTAGTGCCTTTGTTTTGGGCTTTTAGGGGTATGGTTTGATTTTGGGTATGGATTGGCTATCCCGTAATGGGGCCATCCTTGATTGTGAGAAAAGGGTTGTTAGGCTCCTAACCCAGCTCGGTAATACTTTGGAAATTTCTTGTAATCCCTCGTATGCGGTTATGCTTAGTTATCTTGAATCGCTAGATGCCTCTGTTGAAAATTTGCAATCAGTTAAAGTGGTCCGGGAATATCCGGATGTCTTCGAAGAGGTGAAGGGCTTGCCTCCGAAGCGGGAAATAGACTTCCGCATATATCTTGTAGATAATGCAAAGCCCGTTGCGTTGCCCGTTAGACATATGGCTCCACGAGAAAGGAAAGAGCTCAGTAAACAGATTAAAGAGCTTCTAGAAAAGGGGTTCATTAGGAGAAGCATTTCAGAATGGGGCGCTCCGGTGGTGTTCGCTACAAAGGCGGATGGTTCACTCCGTCTATGTGTTGACTATAGGGAGCTCAACAAGCTAACGAAAAAGAATAGGCATCCTCTCCCTAGAATTGACGATTTGTTTGACCAGCTTGTAGGGGCGTCTGTTTTCTCCCAACTCGATTTAGCAACCGGTTTTCATCAGCTAAGGGTGGCTGAAGATAGCATCGATAAAACGGCTTTCAGAACCCCAGACGGCTTCTTTGAATGGCTTGTCATGCCTTTCGGCTTGACAAATGCACCTGCTTACTTCGTGGACCTAATGAGTAGGGTATTTAGAGATTTCCTCAACAAATTCGTAGTGGTCTTCGTAGATGACATCCTTATCTTCTCAAAGAGTGAAGAGGAACATGCTCAACACTTAAGGGCAATCATGGAAACTTTGCGAGTCCATCAACTAAAAGCCAAATTCTCCAAATGCCACTTTTGGAGAGAAGAGGTGAGGTTCCTTGGGCACATAGTATCCAAACAAGGGTTAGCAGTGGACCCTGCTAAGGTAGTGGCGGTACAGGATTGGAAGACACCAAGGAATGCAACTGAGGTCCGAAGCTTCCTAGGACTAGCGGGTTTCTATCGAAAGTTTATAATGGATTTTGCGAAAATCTCAGCTCCGCTCACGAAATTGACCAAGAAGAATCTAGTGTTCAATTGGGATTTGGATTGCGAATTTGCTTTCCAACGACTGAAAAGGGCTCTCACAACAGCCCCAGTTTTGACGCTGCCAGATGGGAGCAAGATGTTCACTGTTTATACGGATGCATGTGGGACAGGGCTAGGCGCCGTCTTAATGCAAGAAGGAAGGGTAGTAGCTTATGGCGGGAGGCAATTGAAGGTGCACAAAAAGAACTACCCAACCCACGATCTTGAGTTAGCCGCCATCGTCTTTGCACTCAAGTCTTGGCAACACTATCTCCTAGGTGAGAAGTTTGAACTTTACACTGACCATAAATCGTTGAAATATCTTTTCTCGTAGAAGGATCTTAACTTGAGGCAACAAAGATGGATGGAGTTTCTTGCCTCGTACGATTTCGAAATCTCCTACACTCCGGGCAAAGGCAACGTAGTGGCAGACGCGTTGAGCCGAAAGAAATTAACCCTAAGCCCGTTATTTGTTGAAAGACAAAGCCTAGAGTTTATAGCCAGTTTCGACTTTAGGCCCTCCTCCGATTTCGTACCAGGCTTGCTAGCATCTCTCGAAGTACGCCCAACTTTAGTGGATTCAGTAGGGGCAGCACAACGCGAAGACCCTCAGCTTGTGGAAATAATTGATAGGCTAATTAGGGGTGAGACTTCAAGTCACCTCAACAGATATTCCATTGACGATAGGGGTTTGCTAAGGCGAGACGGAAGACTATGCGTCCCACAGACAAAAGATTTAATAAAGAAGGTTCTCGAGGAAGCGCATCACTCCAAGATGACGATACATCCAGGCGGAGATAAAATGTACAAAGATGTAAAAAGGACTTTCTTCTGGAACGGCATGAAAAAGGACGTGGCAGAATTCGTTTCTAAGTGTATGGTGTGCCAACAGGTTAAGGCGGAACAGAAAAAGCCTGGCGGACTGCTACATCCTCTGGAGGTCCCGCAGTGGAAGTGGGATAGCATCTCAATGGACTTCATCGATGGGCTGCCTAGGTCTAGGAGAGGCAACACTAGCATTTGGGTAATAGTGGATAGGCTTACTAAAAGCGCCCACTTTTTACCTGTCAAAAGTAAAAGAACTGCCTCATCCCTAGCATCACTTTACCTTAAGGAAATCGTTCGACTCCATGGAATACCATCTAGCATCGTTAGTGACCGAGACCCCATCTTCACCAGCGAGTTTTGGCGGAGTCTGCAAGAAGCAGTAGGAACGCAGTTATGATTGAGCACAGCCTATCATCCCCAAACCGACGGTCAAACAGAGAGAGTGAACAGAGTTTTGGAAGACCTTTTAAGGCTATGCGTCCTTGACTTCGGAGGGACTTGGGAAGACCACCTTCCTTTGGTGGAATTTGCCTACAACAACAGCTATCAAGCAACCATCGGAATGGCGCCCTTCGAAGCTTTATATGGAAGACCGTGCCGATCGCCCACTTGTTGGTGGGAATCCACGGATAAGCTCATACTTGGACCAGACATGATCCGAGAGACTTCAGAGAAAGTAGACTTAATACGAAGAAGGATGAAGACGGCCCAAGACAGACAAAAGTCCTATGCCGACAAGAGGAGGACCGACCTTGAATTCGAAGTTGGAGACAGAGTTTTTCTCAAGGTATCACAGCTAAGGAACGTTGTTCGTTTTGGAACCACAGGAAAGCTAGCACCAAGGTTCGTAGGGCCATTCCCTATTATCGAGAAAATTGGGAAAATGGCCTATAGATTAGAGCTACCCGAGAAGTTGGCTGGAGTCCACAACGTTTTTCACGTTTCACATCTCCGAAAATGTCTACATGAGTCAGCTGAAGTGGTAGAGCCAAATATCCTCGAAGAGGCCGAAGTGGAACGCGAAGCAACCATAAGAAGAGTTCCAACCCGCATCTTAGGAACGGAAGTAAAGAAGCTACGCAACCGCGAAGTTAAGCTCGTCAAAGTTCAGTGGAGCGACGCCGAGGAAGATGCGACTTGGGAAACTGAAGCTAGAATCCGTACAGCCTACCCTTTTCTGTTCGAGGGTACATCCTTGATCTTTCTTTTTCTTAAGTTGCGCTTTTATCTATCTTTTTAGGTATATTTCCTCGACCGTATCTTTTAGGTAGAAACCTTTTGGATGGAAACATGTAGTTGAAACATGTTATGGATGATGGTTGCAAGTGGTTGCAAGTGATTGCTAGTGGTTGCTCGTGGTTGCATATACACACACAATCTAGGTTTTAGATCGGCTCAGTCACTTCATATTGCATATGAATATATGTTTGCATTCGTATATGGTTGAACTTTAATGTGTTGTCATATGGATGTTGCATTTGTATTGAATGATTGTGCACTCATGTAGAATCAAGAATAGGAAAATTTGCATACATAATGGGTTCATGGCACTTACATAATTCGCATTTAGGAGGTCAACTGAATCAGTAGACCGCCTGATTTTGCATTAGATAAGTACATGTACACACACTTCGCATATGATCATGAAGCATTAGAAGTCTTTTAAGGACAATGGATGCTCGTGTTTGATGGATGAGTAGATGGATGATTGGATGTTAGGATATACATTCCTTCTAACTTGAAGATTTCGGGGACGAAATCCTTTTAAGTGGGGGAGAATGTAACACCCCGAAAATTCTATAACTGTGAAATTAACGAATTAAAGTATAATCAAATTCAAATCAAAGAACTAAGGGAAACGGGATACGCCATTGCGTTCGTCTCGGAAAAATACGCGAAATAGAGTCCGAGTTTTCGAAAAACGGAGTCCGTATGAAGAAGATATGGCCTTCGGAAGTTTTGAATTAAATTTAAAATTCAAACAGAATAAAATAATTAAAAATCGGGCCCAATGGGCCAGGGCGGATAAACACCCGCCTAGGCCACCCAGGTCGACTGGGCTGTCGACCTGGGCTACCCATGTCGACAGGGCTGTCGACAGCCCTGTTGACAGGGGTATCGACCTGGTCGAGCCCAGTCAACCTGGCTGGCCAGGTCTGTGTTTGGTCGAATTTCTGTGGTCTGCTTTGTCATTAGGGCTAGGTGGCGGGTTTTTATTGGTCTCTCTTCCTAATGAATGGCTACGATCTAACCTAGCAACATCAAGGGTCCTAATCAATTCCTAACCTCTATATAAACAACCCTAGACTAAACCCTAATCTATTCATTCAAATTAAGAACATAGCCGCCATGTTGCTGAGGAACGACTAAGAGTAGCCGCCAACTAGAGGGAGAATTAGGAAGAAAGTTCTAAAGCCTAAAGCAATTCAAGTAACCTAAAGCCAATCAATTCAACAAAGGAATCATATCTCTTAATTAGAGAATTCGCCGCAACCATTGTAAGTAGAGTATTACTTTGGTATGAATAAACAATTGTGTTGATGTGTATGCTTGAATTGTGGCAGTAAAAGTAATTCATACTTATGCGTTCTTATCAATTTGTATACGTTTGGATATTCTTGAATTATGTTATAAAGAACTACATGCGGTAGTTCTATGCAAGTAAACGTTTGGAATATTTCGCAAATTATGTAATCTATGTTGAAGCTACATGTATGTAGTTGATTTGAAATTCATGCAAGTTTGGGCTTTGTTATTATGCCGTCATGATGTATATTTGTGCATAAATCATTTAGCAAGTAATTGAAAACAAGTTTGGTTGTTATAGTTCATATGAAACTATGTTGGAACTCTGACACCATAATCCATGCATTAAGTCATGCTTTTGCAAACTTATGAATATGGCTAGGCTATGAATGATAATTGGCATAATTGAAATCCATGATTAAGTCGATCTTGTTTACAAGAATTATATGATGACATATGTGAGACATGGCTAGGTTAGACTCAAAAATACCTTTTTGCAAGTTTAAAGCAAACACCATGATTAGGAATATTTATGCATAAGTATGTTTATACCGTTGTTATGTGATTAGACTTAAATCATGATTAAGTTGAACTATGCTTTTGTGTTAGTAACAAAGTATTCCCTTTGTAAACATGTAGAAACCTTATGAACATGACTTGTTTATGTTTATGCCATGTTTATGCTAAAAGTATTTATGTCATGCTTGTGTTTGACATTATGCTATGCTTATGCTAGGAATATTTATGACATGCTTATGTTTGACATTATGCCTAAATAAGAATATAGGTTCATGTTGTAGTTAAACCTATGCAAGTTCACATGCTTTGATTCATGTCACCTATGTTACCACTATGCAAGTACACCAATTTCTATTTTTGTATTTCCAACGTCGTATTGCAAGTTCATGCGCTCACCTTCCCCTCTTGTGTATACGCCATAAGCCTCCCCTTTTCGCATGGCTAAATTGGGCTTTAAAAGGCTAAGCCCAATATATATATATAAACGGACGTGTAAAACGGGGGAAAACAACGTTGGGTTAAAATTACTAATGAATGAAAATATAAAATAGAAGGGCCCAAGTTCAAGTATGGGTTGGGCCCGGGATTGGTGTAACCTTTACACCATTAACTTAATAATGGGCCGCAAATATTTACATATAAGAAATAAAGAGGAATGACAAGATATGTAAATATAGAACATACGATGTGTTTAACCCGAGGTTGGATTGAGTTGTGATGTAAACCTGCCCGGAACCGCCCGGCTGTCCAGTAGTCACAACAATACCTATCCAATGTGGGAGGTTAAACATGGAGCCCAGCAAGGACCTGAGGTTAGACTGAGTTGTGGCGTAAGACTGCCCGGAACCAACCGGCAACAGGCAGCCACAACAATACCTGTCTAATGTGAGAGGTCAGGGCCTTAATAAGACAATTAAGGCTGAGTCAGGATTGTTAGGATTAAGTGAACTAAAGACTTAATCAAAATGGAACATGCTAAACTAAACGGTCTGGTGGGGGTTAGGTAGGAAACACTTAACCAACTTAGCATGTTGGCTAGAGATAGAAAACCTAGTAACGGGGGACCCTTTTCAGCAGTAACCCTAAAAGGTGTATCAGGATACCCTGAAACTAGGCAGGGTGGGGCACGATTACTGGGCTGATTGTAAGAGGTCAAAGCGACGGTGGTGGTGTAGCAGTGTAGGTTCTAACGGAGTGCGGGCGTGCACACACTCCGGCGCAGAAAAATAAGGCACTGGACACCAGTAGCATACCTGTGCACTCTAAGGTTGTGTCGGGTTGCCACTATGGGACTCGATACACCCCATGGTGGGACCAGCATAGGTAACTACAGACATCGGGGGCCGTAAGACACATGTAACTTTGCGAGTAGGAGCCGATCATCATTGAATGGATCACATCACCCTGATTATGGGGTGCCAGTTGGGAACTAGTTAAATGGGTTCAGAGATTTACATGGGGTACGATAGTATATTCGACCCTAGACAACTTAACCAAGTTTATAGTGCTTGCCCACTTCTTGTTTATACTTATCATACCCAGTTCTTTATTCATAGACAAAGTAGTACTAGACTTACTCAGGCTTTATGTCTGACTCTATTTTTCTTTCGTCTTCTTTCTTCCGTTCCCCCCCCCCCCCAGGTCCACAGGGAGGGAACACAGCAGCTTGACCAACCTTAGCATCCAGCTTGAAGAAGAGAAATGTATTGCTTGGACTTTCCTGTTTTGAACTATGGCTTTGGACAATCCACTATGGGGCTTTTGCAGTTTATCTATATTTTATTTATGCTTCTTTAAATCATGTACTCAAGACAGATTATGAAAGTGTCATGTTATGTTTTTGGAAAGGATGTTGTTTGTAACACGTATTTGACTTTATGAAATAAAAAGTTTGTTGTTCTTCCGCTGTTTACAAATATGTGTTCTTATATCTGTCTTGTATATCTGTGACTTGTACTTATAAACCTCCACCAAAATTAGGGCATTCCCTTTGAGAGTGACCCTAACGGAGGTGGGGTGTTTCACTTGGTATCAGAGCATAGGTTTACCAGATAAGATAAAAAGTTTTGAAAATTATTTTCAAAAAGGAAATTTAAAGAAGCATTTTTAAAAAGAAAATATTATTTTATTTTAAAGAGGCAAAGTCCACTCCTCAAAGCCATAGGTACTATCTCTTATCCTTCGTTTTGAATCTATCCTTTTTGTTTCAGCATGTCTGAAGATCTTAACTTGCCAGAAGGGGTGCCAATACCTGGTTGGTTTAGATGGTTCTTAGAAGCAAGGGCCACTCAGCCAGGTCCTACCGTTCCTCCTCCCCCAGCTGCAGGGAATCATCCAGCTGCAGCGGCACCTTTTCCTCCACCTCCTCCTCGGGGAAACACTTTCGCTAAGATATGTAAAGATTTTAAAGCTATGGGAGGAAGGGATTTCCATGGAACTGAGTCCTTCGTGGCAGCTAGGAATTGGCTGAAGGAAACGGAGGACCTATTCATCATCTTTGAGGTAGAGGATAGACAAAAAGTACAACTGGCGGTATGGCTATTGAAGGGCGAGGCTTCCTACTGGTGGGAAGTCACTAATGCTGAAAGACCAGTGGAGACATGGGAGGACTTTAGGGCAAGGTTTGAGACCAAATTTCTCTCAGATGCGGAAAGAAGTTTGCAGTTGGAAAAATTCTTATTTCTTAAGCAAGGAGACAAGACTGTCAGAGAGTATGTGAATCAGTTTGATGAGCTGGCTAGGTCTGGGCTTGACCTAGTCAACACCCCGCACAAGAAGGCTCTCCGTTTCGTCAAAGGGTTGAATGAGCCATTACACAGTTTGGCCATGACCCATATACCCATGGGAGCCACGTATGAAAGATTGGTGCAAATGGCATTACTGAATGAAGAGGATAAGGGCAAGAAGAAAGAGGGTTTGCAGCCTAAAAAGACAGACTTTAAGAAGGGCGGGAAAGGCAACAAAGAGAAGAGGAAGTGCAATTTCTGTGGCAAAGTGGGGCACTTAGTAAAGGACTGCCGGAAAAAGAAGGCCAAGGAGAATGGTGGGTGCTTTTCTTGCGGTGAGACGGGCCATAGGGCTAAGGACTGCCCAAAGAAACGAGGACAGGGGCAGAGGGCTGGATCCACCCCAGGGGCACAGGTCTATGTGCTAGAAGCGCCACCTCTGCAACAGCGAGGTATAAATACTTCCGTAGAAAGTGTAGTTTATCTTTATGATCACCCCGTTCGCACTTTATTTGATTCTGGCGCATCACACTCCTTTATCTCGTCTGCTTTAGTAGAATCTCTGCACCTAAAAACTAGTATGGTAGAGGACCCCTTAATTGTTTCAAACCCAATTGGGGGCCCAGCTCATTTGTCTATGATCTGTTTGGATTTGAAAATTTCTATTCTAAGTGTTGAATTTCAATGTAGTGCCTTTGTTTTGGGCTTTTCGGGGTATGGTTTGATTTTGGGTATGGATTGGCTATCCCGTAATGGGGCCATCCTTGATTGTGAGAAAAGGGTTGTTAGGCTCCTAACCCAGCTCGGTAATACTTTGGAAATTTCTTGTAATCCCTCGTATGCGGTTATGCTTAGTTATCTTGAATCTCTAGATGCCTCCGTTGAAAATTTGCAATCAGTTAAAGTGGTCCGGGAATATCCGGATGTCTTCGAAGAGGTGAAGGGCTTGCCTCCGAAGCGGGAAATAGACTTCCGCATATATCTTGTAGATAATGCAAAGCCCGTTGCGTTGCCCGTTAGACATATGGCTCCACGAGAAAGGAAAGAGCTCAGTAAACAGATTAAAGAGCTTCTAGAAAAGGGGTTCATTAGGAGAAGCATTTCAGAATGGGGCGCTCCGGTGGTGTTCGCTACAAAGGCGGATGGTTCACTTCGTCTATGTGTTGACTATAGGGAGCTCAACAAGCTAACGAAAAAGAATAGGCATCCTCTCCCTAGAATTGACGATTTGTTTGACCAGCTTGGAGGGGCGTCTGTTTTCTCCCAACTCGATTTAGCAACCGGTTTTCATCAGCTAAGGGTGGCTGAAGATAGCATCGATAAAACGGCTTTCAGAACCCCAGACGGCTTCTTTGAATGGCTTGTCATGCCTTTCGGCTTGACAAATGCACCTGCTTACTTCGTGGACCTAATGAGTAGGGTATTTAGAGATTTCCTCAACAAATTCGTAGTGGTCTTCGTAGATGACATCCTTATCTTCTCAAAGAGTGAAGAGGAACATGCTCAACACTTAAGGGCAATCATGGAAACTTTGCGAGTCCATCAACTAAAAGCCAAATTCTCCAAATGCCACTTTTGGAGAGAAGAGGTGAGGTTCCTTGGGCATATAGTATCCAAACAAGGGTTAGCAGTGGACCCTGCTAAGGTAGTGGCAGTACAGGATTGGAAGACACCAAGGAATGCAACTGAGGTCCGAAGCTTCCTAGGACTAGCGGGTTTCTATCGAAAGTTTATAAGGGATTTTGCGAAAATCTCAGCTCCGCTCACGAAATTGACCAAGAAGAATCTAGTGTTCAATTGGGATTTGGATTGCGAATTTGCTTTCCAACGACTGAAAAGGGCTCTCACAACAGCCCCAGTTTTGACGCTGCCAGATGGGAGCAAGATGTTCACTGTTTATACGGATGCATGTGGGACAGGGCTAGGCGCCGTCTTAATGCAAGAAGGAAGGGTAGTAGCTTATGGCGGGAGGCAATTGAAGGTGCACGAAAAGAACTACCCAACCCACGATCTTGAGTTAGCCGCCATCGTCTTTGCACTCAAGTCTTGGCGACACTATCTCCTAGGTGAGAAGTTTGAACTTTACACTGACCATAAATCGTTGAAATAACTTTTCTCGCAGAAGGATCTTAATTTGAGGCAACAAAGATGGATGGAGTTTCTTGCCTCGTACGATTTCGAAATCTCCTACACTCCGGGCAAAGGCAACGTAGTGGCAGACGCGTTGAGCCGAAAGAAATTAACCCTAAGCCCGTTATTTGTTGAAAGACAGCCTAGAGTTTATAGCCAGTTTCGACTTTAGGCCCTCCTCCGATTTCGTACCAGGCTTGCTAGCATCTCTCGAAGTACGCCCAACTTTAGTGGATTCAGTAGGGGCAGCACAACGCGAAGACCCTCAGCTTGTGGAAATAATTGATAGGCTAATTAGGGGTGAGACTTCAAGTCACCTCAACAGATATTCCATTGACGATAAGGGTTTGCTAAGGCGAGACGGAAGACTATGCGTCCCACAGACAAAAGATTTAATAAAGAAGGTTCTCGAGGAAGCGCATCACTCCAAGATGACGATACATCCAGGCGGAGATAAAATGTACAAAGATGTAAAAAGGACTTTCTTCTGGAACGGCATGAAAAAGGACGTGGCAGAATTCGTTTCTAAGTGTATGGTGTGCCAACAGGTTAAGGCGGAACAGAAAAAGCCTGGCGGACTGCTACATCCTCTGGAGGTCCCGCAGTGGAAGTGGGATAGCATCTCAATGGACTTCATCGATGGGCTGCCTAGGTCTAGGAGAGGCAACACTAGCATTTGGGTAATAGTGGATAGGCTTACTAAAAGCGCCCACTTTTTACCTGTCAAAAGTAAAAGAACTGCCTCATCCCTAGCATCACTTTACCTTAAGGAAATCGTTCGACTCCATGGAATACCATCTAGCATCGTTAGTGACCGAGACCCCATCTTCACCAGCGAGTTTTGGCGGAGTCTGCAAGAAGCAGTAGGAACGCAGTTATGATTGAGCACAGCCTATCATCCCCAAACCGACGGTCAAACAGAGAGAGTGAACAGAGTTTTGGAAGACCTTTTAAGGCTATGCGTCCTTGACTTCGGAGGGACTTGGGAAGACCACCTTCCTTTGGTGGAATTTGCCTACAACAACAGCTATCAAGCAACCATCGGAATGGCGCCCTTCGAAGCTTTATATGGAAGACCGTGCCAATCGCCCACTTGTTGGTGGGAATCCACGGATAAGCTCATACTTGGACCAGACATGATCCGAGAGACTTCAGAGAAAGTAGACTTAATACGAAGAAGGATGAAGACGGCCCAAGACAGACAAAAGTCCTATGCCGACAAGAGGAGGACCGACCTTGAATTCGAAGTTGGAGACAGAGTTTTTCTCAAGGTATCACCGCTAAGGAACGTTGTTCGTTTTGGAACCACAGGAAAGCTAGCACCAAGGTTCGTAGGGCCATTCCCTATTATCGAGAAAATTGGGAAAATGGCCTATAGATTAGAGCTACCCGAGAAGTTGGCTGGAGTCCACAACGTTTTTCACGTTTCACATCTCCGAAAATGTCTACATGAGTCAGCTGAAGTGGTAGAGCCAAATATCCTCGAAGAGGCCGAAGTGGAACGCGAAGCAACCATAAGAAGAGTTCCAACCCGCATCTTAGGAACGGAAGTAAAGAAGCTACGCAACCGCGAAGTTAAGCTCGTCAAAGTTCAGTGGAGCGACGCCGAGGAAGACGCGACTTGGGAAACTGAAGCTAGAATCCGTACAGCCTACCCTTTTCTGTTCGAGGGTACATCCTTGATCTTTCTTTTTCTTAAGTTGCGCTTTTATCTATCTTTTTAGGTATATTTCCTCGACCGTATCTTTTAGGTAGAAACCTTTTGGATGGAAACATGTAGTTGAAACATGTTATGGATGATGGTTGCAAGTGGTTGCAAGTGATTGCTAGTGGTTGCTCGTGGTTGCATATACACACACAATCTAGGTTTTAGATCGGCTCAGTCACTTCATATTGCATATGAATATATGTTTGCATTCGTATATGGTTGAACTTTAATGTGTTGTCATATGGATGTTGCATTTGTATTGAATGATTGTGCACTCATGTAGAATCAAGAATAGGAAAATTTGCATACATAATGGGTTCATGGCACTTACATAATTCGCATTAAGGAGGTCAACTGAATCAGTAGACCGCCTGATTTTGCATTAGATAAGTACATGTACACACACACTTCGCATATGATCATGAAGCATTAGAAGTCTTTTAAGGACAATGGATGCTCGTGTTTGATGGATGAGTAGATGGATGATTGGATGTTAGGATATACATTCCTTCTAACTTGAAGATTTCGGGGACGAAATCCTTTTAAGTGGGGGAGAATGTAACACCCCGAAAATTCTATAACTGTGAAATTAACGAATTAAAGTATAATCAAATTCAAATCAAAGAACTAAGGGAAACGGGATACGCCATTGCGTTCGTCTCGGAAAAATACGCGAAATAGAGTCCGAGTTTTCGAAAAACGGAGTCCGTATGAAGAAGATATGGCCTTCGGAAGTTTTGAATTAAATTTAAAATTCAAACAGAATAAAATAATTAAAAATCGGGCCCAATGGGCCAGGGCGGATAAACACCCGCCTAGGCCACCCAGGTCGACTGGGCTGTCGACCTGGGCTACCCATGTCGACAGGGCTGTCGACAGCCCTGTCGACAGGGGTATCGACCTGGTCGAGCCCAGTCAACCTGGCTGGCCAGGTCTGTGTTTGGTCGAATTTCTGTGGTCTGCTTTGTCATTAGGGCTAGGTGGCGGGTTTTTATTGGTCTCTCTTCCTAATGAATGGCTACGATCTAACCTAGCAACATCAAGGGTCCTAATCAATTCCTAACCTCTATATAAACAACCCTAGACTAAACCCTAATCTATTCATTCAAATTAAGAACATAGCCGCCATGTTGCTGAGGAACGACTAAGAGTAGCCGCCAACTAGAGGGAGAATTAGGAAGAAAGTTCTAAAGCCTAAAGCAATTCAAGTAACCTAAAGCCAATCAATTCAACAAAGGAATCATATCTCTTAATTAGAGAATTCGCCGCAACCATTGTAAGTAGAGTATTACTTTGGTATGAATAAACAATTGTGTTGATGTGTATGCTTGAATTGTGGCAGTAAAAGTAATTCATACTTATGCGTTCTTATCAATTTGTATACGTTTGGATATTCTTGAATTATGTTATAAAGAACTACATGCGGTAGTTCTATGCAAGTAAACGTTTGGAATATTTCACAAATTATGTAATCTATGTTGAAGCTACATGTATGTAGTTGATTTGAAATTCATGCAAGTTTGGGCTTTGTTATTATGCCGTCATGATGTATATTTGTGCATAAATCATTTAGCAAGTAATTGAAAACAAGTTTGGTTGTTATAGTTCATATGAAACTATGTTGGAACTCTGACACCATAATCCATGCATTAAGTCATGCTTTTGCAAACTTATGAATATGGCTAGGCTATGAATGATAATTGGCATAATTGAAATCCATGATTAAGTCGATCTTGTTTACAAGAATTATATGATGACATATGTGAGACATGGCTAGGTTAGACTCAAAAATACCTTTTTGCAAGTTTAAAGCAAACACCATGATTAGGAATATTTATGCATAAGTATGTTTATACCGTTGTTATGTGATTAGACTTAAATCATGATTAAGTTGAACTATGCTTTTGTGTTAGTAACAAAGTATTCCCTTTGTAAACATGTAGAAACCTTATGAACATGACTTGTTTATGTTTATGCCATGTTTATGCTAAAAGTATTTATGTCATGCTTGTGTTTGACATTATGCTATGCTTATGCTAGGAATATTTATGACATGCTTATGTTTGACATTATGCCTAAATAAGAATATAGGTTCATGTTGTAGTTAAACCTATGCAAGTTCACATGCTTTGATTCATGTCACCTATGTTACCACTATGCAAGTACACCAATTTCTATTTTTGTATTTCCAACGTCGTATTGCAAGTTCATGCGCTCACCTTCCCCTCTTGTGTATACGCCATAAGCCTCCCCTTTTCGCATGGCTAAATTGGGCTTTAAAAGGCTAAGCCCAATATATATATATAAACGGACGTGTAAAACGGGGGAAAACAACGTTGGGTTAAAATTACTAATGAATGAAAATATAAAATAGAAGGGCCCAAGTTCAAGTATGGGTTGGGCCCGGGATTGGTGTAACCTTTACACCATTAACTTAATAATGGGCCGCAAATATTTACATATAAGAAATAAAGAGGAATGACAAGATATGTAAATATAGAACATACGATGTGTTTAACCCGAGGTTGGATTGAGTTGTGATGTAAACCTGCCCGGAACCGCCCGGCTGTCCAGTAGTCACAACAATACCTATCCAATGTGGGAGGTTAAACATGGAGCCCAGCAAGGACCCGAGGTTAGACTGAGTTGTGGCGTAAGACTGCCCGGAACCAACCGGCAACAGGCAGCCACAACAATACCTGTCTAATGTGAGAGGTCGGGGCCTTAATAAGACAATTAAGGCTGAGTCAGGATTGTTAGGATTAAGTGAACTAAAGACTTAATCAAAATGGAACATGCTAAACTAAACGGACTGGTGGGGGTTAGGTAGGAAACACTTAACCAACTTAGCATGTTGGCTAGAGATAGAAAACCTAGTAACGGGGGACCCTTTTCAGCAGTAACCCTAAAAGGTGTATCAGGATACCCTGAAACTAGGCAGGGTGGGGCACGATTACTGGGCTGATTGTAAGAGGTCAAAGCGACGGCGGTGGTGTAGCAGTGTAGGTTCTAACGGAGTGCGGGCGTGCACACACTCCGGCGCAGAAAAATAAGGCACTGGACACCAGTAGCATACCTGTGCACTCTAAGGTTGTGTCGGGTTGCCACTATGGGACTCGATACACCCCATGGTGGGACCAGCATAGGTAACTACAGACATCGGGGGCCGTAAGACACATGTAACTTTGCGAGTAGGAGCCGATCATCATTGAATGGATCACATCACCCTGATTATGGGGTGCCAGTTGGGAACTAGTTAAATGGGTTCAGAGATTTACATGGGGTACGATAGTATATTCGACCCTAGACAACTTAACCAAGTTTATAGTGCTTGCCCACTTCTTGTTTATACTTATCATACCCAGTTCTTTATTCATAGACAAAGTAGTACTAGACTTACTCAGGCTTTATGTCTGACTCTATTTTTCTTTCGTCTTCTTTCTTCCGTTCCCCCCCCCCCCAGGTCCACAGGGAGGGAACACAGCAGCTTGACCAACCTTAGCATCCAGCTTGAAGAAGAGAAATGTATTGCTTGGACTTTCCTGTTTTGAACTATGGCTTTGGACAATCCACTATGGGGCTTTTGCAGTTTATCTATATTTTATTTATGCTTCTTTAAATCATGTACTCAAGACAGATTATGAAAGTGTCATGTTATGTTTTTGGAAAGGATGTTGTTTGTAACACGTATTTGACTTTATGAAATAAAAAGTTTGTTGTTCTTCCGCTGTTTACAAATATGTGTTCTTATATCTGTCTTGTATATCTGTGACTTGTACTTATAAACCTCCACCAAAATTAGGGCATTCCCTTTGAGAGTGACCCTAACGGAGGTGGGGTGTTTCATTGACCGACGATTGAAAGTTGAAGATGAAGACGATGGTCGAAGACCGGAGATCTTCACCTCGTTTGGATGGTAACCGAGGTCCTGATTGGGAGGCATCCCGAAATATGGATAATGAGTGGTGATCGTCCAGACGTACGTGGTGGTCGAAGGGTTTGCGAGGTATTTAGTGCCTCCGGTTTCGTTCAGACCCAGAACGGACTTGTAAATGGACTGTGTGTCTGACATTGGATTTTATTCTGTGTTGATTGATCTCTATTAAATATACATCTGTTTGGCGGCGGAGAATTTATTCTTTTGCTTAACGCCCTTCTCTGAGATGCACGAGCTCAGAGGTTGTATATCGATGGACATCAGTCGCATGGCATGAATTGCCTGTGTGACATGCTAAGATGCAGTGATCAGGACTTCTGTTGAAAAGCAAAGTCTTGTGGTGATGATCAAAGAACCGCCTGTGTGGCGTAACTTTGTGTATAACGTGAATTCGCGAACCTCACACCCCGGTATGAACCAGAAACGGGAGAAGGACCTCAGGGAGGGCCTGCGTTTCCTCCTAGCTAGGGTGGTGTCAGCGACCTACCAGCCCTGACATTTATATACTTTTCACCTATGTGGTTGTTGCTGTTGCGAGGCGCCTCGGTTTGATCGGACGATCCGGGTCCGATGGAGTCATTCGTTGGCTCGTTTACGCCCCAAAGGGCGGGGAAACGCATGGTTCAGGCATTTTAATCCACATCGGTGGACCGGTCCTGACGATCCAAGGGTCACTCGAGCTCTGATCCTGAGACTCGGGCTAGGCAGTCTCGAATTCGGTGAGGACTATCTTTTGCCTCGGTTCATGACGGAAATCCAATTTCCAAATACGACATCGTGCGGTTTTGATTGTATACCTATATATGGCGACATAGTGGTATGGGGCATTAATGCCGTCTATGATTGATAGTTATGATTTGAAATTGTTTTCAAAACATATAGACACTAGCAATAATATCAAATGCCTTTGTTTTATTCGTATCAAGCATATTTTGGCCGTTATAAGGTAAAAACTCTATCCTCCGGTTTGCGTTGCATTGTGTGATGGGAACTGAGTCTTATAACGGCTTCATTTTTATAAAAAGCATATCGATGTTTAAAAGGGAAGATTTGTTTTAAAGCACTGGCAATCCAATGGAGTAAACCCGTTCCACGAAAGTGGCGTGGTCCTGTGATTAGCCAACAATATATGTGTTGAGTAGATTTCTCATACCAGTCCCATGACTGACTCGTAGTTGTTTCACTTTCAAACTCGGTGCCCCTTTTTCTACACGGGCAGCCTTGTATTCAGGTTTAGCTGGTTCTTTCTGGATAGCTGGAGCTGAAGATGGATTCTATCATTTATTTCTTTTTATGCTGTTCAGCTCCTATTGTACATATTTTGTTTATTTCCGCTGTAGACATTTATGTATAGCTGAACTGTATTTGTACTAAGTAAGATCCTGTATACTGTGTAACTCTGATGATTACTTTTATCCAGTATATTCTATTGTTCATTTCATGGTGTATTTACTTAATTCTGTTATGCTATTATATGTTTCTGTGTTATATTCCAAAGATAGCCTTGTTTCCGTCTGAACGGGAATTCGTGTCGTCTCATATCCCTTTTGATGTCATGTTTATAAGATGTCATGTTATCACTGCCATGTTATCATTTTGTATTGATTTAATGTATCATCAAAGAAATTGATTATCGCTATCTCACGTTATAGTTTGTGTCAGGATTTGAATTGATCGAATTTATAGAAGGAAAATGTTCATCGTAGGAAAATGACATTTATGTTAGTAAAAAAAAAATTCATCGTATGAATAATTGGCATTTTTGTTTAATGTTGAATTAGAAGATTTTCATCGTATGAATAATTGGCATTTTTGTTTAATGTTAAAGTAGAAGATTTACATCGTATGACTCATGGACATTTATATTTTAATGTTAATTTAAAAAGAAGGATACCGCATGATTGTTTAACATTATTTTAATGTTATTTAAAAGAATTCACCGTATGATTGATTAACATTATTTTTAATGTTAAAAATAAGATAATTTTCATCGTAGGAAAATATCATTCTTGTTAATGTAATAAGAAGAGTGGAAATTTACATTGTACAAGAAGATTGAATTTGCATTTTAATATAAAGATTAAATTTACATGGTATAAGAAATTGGCATTTTGTTTAATGTTAATAAATAGGAAATGCGTCGTATGTAAATTTATCATTATCTTTAATGTTAATAAATAGGAAATGCGTCGTATGTAAATTTATCATTATCTTTAATGTTAATAAATAGGAAATGCGTCGTATGTAAATTTATCATTATCTTTAATGTTAATAAATAGGAAATGCGTCGTATGTAAATTTATCATTATTTTTAATGTTAATAAAAAGAGAATGTATCATAAGTTAAATTAGCATTTATTTTTAATGTTAATAAAAAGAGAATGTATCATAAGTTAAATTAGCATTTATTTTTAATGTTAATAAAAAGAGAATGTATCATAAGTTAAATTAGCATTTATTTTTAATGTTAATAAAAAGAGAATGTATCATAAGTTAAATTAGCATTTATTTTTAATGTTAATAAAAAGAGAATGTATCATAAGTTAAATTATCATTTATTTTTAATGTTAATAAAAAGAGAATGTATCATAAGTTAAATTAGCATTTATTTTTAATGTTAATAAAAAGAGAATGTATCATAAGTTAAATTAGCATTTATTTTTAATGTTAATAAAAAGAGAATGTATCATAAGTTAAATTAGCATTTATTTTTAATGTTAATAAAAAGAGAATGTATCATATGTTAAATCAACATTTATCTTTAATGTTAATAAAAAGAGAATGTATCGTATGTTAAATCAACATTTATTTTTAATGTTAATAAAAAGAGAATGTATCGTATGTTAAATCAACATTTATTTTTAATGTTAATAAAAAGAGAATGTATCGTATGTTAAATTAGCATTTATTTTTAATGTTAATAAAAAGAGAACGTATCGTATGTTAAATCAACATTTATTTTTAATGTATATTAAAAGAGAATTTACCTCATAAGAAAAATGTACATTATTTATAAATGTATACGAAAAGGAAAGATTGATTTACATTATTCTAATGCAAATATTAAAAGAGAATGAACCATATGAGTTATTAACATTATTTTAAATGTTATATAAAAAGAAAGGATTGTTTAACATTATTTTTGATATTGATTAAAAAGAAGATTGCACCGTACGTATTAACACACTTTTATTAATGTATGTATAAAAAGAGAAATTTACATTGTAAGAGAAATTGGCATTAACATTTATTTATAATGTTAATATTAGAGTATTTTCACCACATGATAAGATGTACACTTTTATTTGTAAAAGTAAGTTGGCATTTTCACTGTATGATAAGTTTTACTTTTTATTTGTAAAATAAGGTAGGAATTCACTGCATGACAAGGTTTACTCTTTATTTTGTAAATATAAAGTAGGAATTTGCGATGTATCAAAATATACATTTTTCATGTGTAATGTAAAGATAGAAAAATTAACATTATTTTCAATGTTAATAAAAATAGAAAATGCATTGTATGTTAAGGTAACATTATTTTCAATGTTAATAAAAAGAAAAACATACCGTAGGATAAAAATACATTATTTTCAATGTATATTAAAAGAGAATTTTTTTTTTCATCGTAGGAAATGTACATTATTTATAATGTGAGTAGAATGGAAATGTCATCGTAAAATAAAATTACATTTTAGATGTAATTGAGATTGAGAATGCATTTAGAAAGAGAATGAGTTTTTTATATATGTAAATGGAATCATAATATAATTGAAAGATGAAATGGAATAAATAGAGCGATGAATTATAATTCACATTTTAATGTAAATTATAAAGATTTTAAAATAAAAATAAAATAAAAGGGGAATAATTCACCGTCTAATTATAAATTACATTTTCATGTAAGATTAGGAAGTGGAAAAAAAGAAAGGAATAAAGGAAAAGGGGAAATGTATGTAAGAACGATGAATTAAACGAATTATTTATACATACATACATACATACATACATACATATATATATATATATATATATATATATATATATATATATATATATAATGAATCGAGCGCGGTAGTTCGCGTTTTGAAATTATATCTTTAAATGACTATACAAGGAGATCCGACCGTCGGATTTTCCCGAAACTGAAACCGTTAGGACCGTGTTGGAAAGATCTTTCCAACGATATATAATACGTCAAAATCCAACAGTTAGATTTTGAGATATGTGAAAATCAAAATTGGTTGAAAACAGCGCCAAAATCGCCATTGACCTGAATCGTCGTTGGTTAAAGATTTAATTATTTTTAATTAAATAAAATAGGAAATAATCGTTATAAATTAGAAATAACGATAAGGAAGAGTTTTCAATATATTTACATATATATATATATATATATATACGAAGATTATTTGGGAAAACCGAGTTAATCTCATTCCAAATAATCAAACGACGATGAGAATTGAAGAAGAAGACGACTAATGAAGACCGTCAATCTTCCCCTCAGGAGGACAGCAATCGAGACTTTGAATTGATTTGCTCCCAAGTCAAGGTCATGGTCGTCGTCCGAACGAACATGTTGATTGAACGAATTTGGCTTTCGCGCAGACCCAGTGCATAAGCTTATAAATGGATTGTGTGTCTGACATCGTACTCCATTATATATCATGTTATTAATCTTCTGTCAAATGTATGGATGTTTGGTGGCGGAGAATTTATTCTCTTGCTTAACACCCATTCATATATTTCGGCAAAGGATTGGTAGTGTGATATGGAGTGATGATGTGGCATGCTAAGATGCATATGATCAAGGCTTTGTTGAAAAGCAGGCCTTGTGGGATGATCAAAGCATAACCTGTTTAGGTATAGCTTTGTGTATGACGTGACTTCACGAGCCTCACACACCGGCGGAGTCTAAAACGGGAGAAGGGAACGCAGGGAGAGCAGCACGTTTCTTTCTAGGTAGAGTGGTGTCAGTGACCTACCAGCCCTGACATTTTACTTATGTGGATGATGGAATGAGGCGCCTCGGATAGGTCCTATAGGACCGGGGAACGTGTGCTTAGGAATTGCCAATCCTCTAAGCTGTATTTGAGGACCGGCCCTGCCATTTCCAAGGGTTAACTGCGGGTAATCCTGAGGCATTAGCTAGAGTGTCTCGAATCGTTAAGGAGCTCCTCCCTAGCCTTGACTCATGATGGAAACCAATCTCCAATACGCGCCATTCAGTTTTGATTGTATTACTAGTACGGCATAGCATATGGTACCTATGCTTCCTAGGATTGATACATTATGATTGAAATTGTTTTTAAAACATATACACACTAATAATAATATCAAACTCGTATTTGTCGTATTTATCATGTTTGATCGCCATAAGGAAAAACTCTATCCTCTGGTGTGCGTTGCATTGTGTGATGGGACCTGAGTCTTATGGTGATTTCATTTTTCTAAAAAGCATTGCGTTGTTTTACGATTTACTTTCAGTTATGCACGGCAATCCATTAGAGTAAACCCGTTCCGCATTAGCGGCGTGGTCTTTGGATTTGCCCTATTAATAGTGATTTATTAGTTAAGAATTCTCACACCAGTCCCACGACTGACCTGTTGTTTGTTTCCACCTTTTTGCAAACTCGGGTGCCCTCTTCTCCACACGGGCAGTCGAGCAATTTGTCTACAGGTTTACCTCTTTAGCAGGATCCTGAATTGAAGCTTAAAGCTGTGTCCAGAACATTGGAACCTTCCGCTGCCTTAGTTATTTTATTTCCGCTGCACTGTATTTAATTTATTGTAAATTTTCCTTCCGTTGTATTTTAATTTCGATGTACTCTGATATATTCTGTACTCTGATGTTATATTATCATGATGTAATAAAAGTTTGCTGTTATTGTTCTGATGTGTTGTATTCCCAAAGTTAACGTATGCGGATTTTGAACGGTCTTGGTCGATTTTGCGATCGATTAAGATCGGGCGAAACCCGTGTCGTTACAGCCACACTATTCGGACACTTCCGGTTGAAGGACTTACCGAGCTACTATCCGTCTCCGGCATTTTCACAACACCTAACAAGCACCAAACAACTACGATACCAACTGTTGTAACCGTTGTGATTAATCCGATTCAAGACCACTCGAATCTGATATCTAAACCATAATGCACTAGCGGAAGACTAGACCGTTGTTAAACTTGCAAAAACAAACAATGACCAACCAATCACGAACAATCCAAATCTCAATCTCAAGCAAGAAACGAATGACAAAGTAGCAAAAATAAATCACACAAGGATTTATAGTGGTTCCACTAACATCTTATTAGTGTATATCCACTTTGGAGAGAGTATTTTATTACCACGATGAAAGGAATATAAGAGATTGATCCAGTGATCACTATATTTCAATATAGAAAAGAGTTTGAGGAGAATAGAATTAAAGAATTGGAATTTGGTTATAAACCCTAATTCACGCTTGAGAATAAACCCTTGATTCCAAATCAAGTTTCCAAGCCCTACTCAATTCACATCAAAAAATAGCTTATATAGAGGTTTGGCCAATTACCCAAATTGCCCCCGAATTAGTCACAAATCTGCTTGCTTATTTCCAGCCCGAAATAGCCCGAAGACACGATCAAACGTCTGTCGCATCACCTGATAGACGTCTGTCATCTTCCAAAGATTAATTGGGCATATGCACTCAGCACAGACGTCTGTCTCTCATGTGTCAGGTGTAACACCCTGAATTTTCTGTTAACAGTAAATTAACAAATTAAAGTATAATTAATTCTAAATGATAGAATTAAGGGAAACGGGTTATGCCATTGCGCTCGTCTCGGAATTCTGCCTGAGATAGAGTCCGAGTTTGCGTGAATCGGACTTCATATGAAGGAGTTATGACCTCTGGAAGTTTCAGAATTCAATTTAAAATTCAAACAGTTCAAATTCAGTTCGAAATTCGAAAAATAGACCCAAACTGGGCTGGGCGGGAAAATTCCCGCCTAGGCAACAGGTCGACCTGGGGGTCGACCTGTGTAACCAGGTCGACCATAGGGTCGACCTGGGAGTCGACCTGCCCAGTCGACCTGGTTTGGCCCTGGCTGTCCTGGTCGGGTATCTTGTCGAATTTCTAAGCTTGGTTGTGTCACTAGGGCTGATTTGTCACTTTCTGATTGGCTTCTCTTGGTGTGTATGGTCTGGATTTACTCTAAGATCATCTGACGGCTCAAATCAATCTGAAATTCTATAAATACAACTCAAAACCCAACCTAAATTCACACAAATAATATAGAACTAGAGCCGTCATGCTGCTGGGAGAAAACTAAGAGTAGCCGTCGGTAGAGAAAGCTTAGAGATGAGAAAAACTAAAGTAAAACAAGAATCAAGCAACGTTTGTCTACCCAAAGGAAAGCATTGCAAATTCAGAACTCAGAAATCAGAAAACAAGACCGTTGTTTTTGTAAGTATAGTGATTTTTCTGATGTGAATAAAATTAAGACTTGATTCGATGTAAAATGGAAATGGAAATGGAATTGTGCTATTGTATAGAGACGATGTTAATTCATATTTATGTATTGAAATGATTGTGTTGTGAATGGTATTGGGATGTTTATGGTATAGTTGAGTTGATGTTGATCCTATTGTACATTTAGAATGAAAACGACATCACATGCAAGTTGTATAGTTCATGTTGTAATCTACACCTATATGTTTATGTGATTATATAGGTTGTATGTGTTATGACCAAGCTAAGATCTCATGTATATACTTTATGCTAAAACCTCTATCCCTAAATGATTAAGTTCATACACATGCTCATATGTTTATACAAAAGTTGCAAGTTCACAATTGGATCCATGCCAAGATCCATTTTAATACAAGTTTCATGTTATAGTAGTAAACATGATTTGATCTAGTTCACACATGTGGTAAAAATTATACATACTTTATGGACATGTCATATTCTTGTCATATGCTAGAGATGCTCGATGTTATGCCTGGATCTAAACATATATGTAAGTTGATTTAGCCTATGTTGCAAATTTGCATATGTGTATGTTGACTATATTGAAAGTTTATACCTATGATGTTCATATTGACTATGTCGATAATGCCAAGTTTACATCTATGTCATGTTTATGAATTTCTTTGTGCCAATTTTGTGTATGCTAAATTAGGCTAAGTTTTTTGCCTAATATTATATGTTAAAAATCATGCGGACGAAAAATTAGGCTAAGATTGTTAGCCTAATATTTAGACGGGGCAACGTTGGGAAAAATTGGTAATTATAGGAAACTTGACATAAATTGGTGAAAAATATATGTATTGGCATGTTTGGCACATGCCAATAATTGGTGGCATTTAAATGGTGTAAAATTCTTATACCAAAAATGATGAACTTGGAAAGTGGGCCACAACATTTAATTGTTAACAAATTTAAATATAACAAGTAATAAAGACAAATATGTAAATTTAGAAAATACGAGTATGCTTAACCCGAGGTTGGATTGAGTTGTGATGTAAACCTGCCCGGACCCGCCCGACTGTCCAGTAGTCACAACAATACCTATCCAATGTGGGTGGTTAAGTATTGAGCCCAATAAGGACCCGAGGTTAGACTGAGTTGCGGTATAAACCTGCCCATAACCGACCGGCACATCCAGTAACCGTAACAATACCTACCTAATGTGAGTGGTCGGTGCTTTAAAAAGCTAAGGACAGACAAGTTAGGATGGTAAGGTTAAGTTAACTAAAAGACTTAACCAATTCAACATGTTAATTAAACTGATGGGTGGGGTTAGGTAAATACAGACACTTAACCACTTAACATGTTTGACTAGAAAACCCTAGTTACGGGGACCCATTTCAGCAGTAACCCAATTAGGTATCATGGTACCCTGAAACTAGGCAGGGTTGGGTACAATTACTGGGCTGATTGTAAGAGGTCAAAAGCGACGGAGGTGGGTGCAATAGTGTGGGTTCTAACGGAGTGCGGGCGTGCACACACTTCGGAGCAAACAAACAGGGCACTGGGGGCACCGGTAGTATAACCTATGCATTCTAGTATTGTGTCGGGTCGCCACCATGGGACTTGATACACCCCATGCAGCATAGGTATCTACAATCTTTGGGGGCCGTATGACACATATGATTACGCGAGTAGGAGCTGATCTTTAGAAAAAGGAGATCACTTCACCCTGATCATAGGGTTCCAGTTGAGACAGCACAAGTAGGTGCAGAGATATGGTGTGGGGTGCGATAGTATACTCAATTCAAAACTGCTTTATCTTAGTTTATGATACTTTCCTATTTCTAGTTTATACCCATCATGCCCCTTTTTCTTTTTCTCATACTGAAGAGTCACTAGACTTACCAGGCTTTATGTCTGACTCTATTTTTCTTTCATCTTCTTTTCTTTCGTTTCCCCCCAGGTCCACGGGGAGGAAAAAACCCAGCTTAGTCAGACTCTTTGCAAGCTTCAAGATAGTAGATATACGGTTTGGACTCTCTTTCCTTGGCTATGGCTATTGGACACATTCTATGGGGATTTATGCAGTTTTAATTATGTTTTATGATTCTTTATTTAATAACCAAGACAGAAATGATGATGTAATGTTTTGGAAGTTATTGTGTGATAGTTATGGAAATGTTTTGTATGAACACCTATTTATGAAATAAAAAGTCTGTTTGTTTTCCGCTGCTTATATATATGTGTTTATATCTGTCTTATGTTTTATCTGTGACTTTTACTTACAAACCTCCACCAAAGTTAAGGCATTCCCTTTGTGAGTGACCTTAGTGGAGGTGGGGTGTTTCACTTGGTATTAGAGTACAGGTTTACCAGACTAGATAAAAGTTTTTGAAACTATTTTCAAAAAGAAGTTTAAAGAAGCATTTTTTTTCAAGAAAAAGCATTGTTTTTAAAAGGCATAATTCCCCAAAGCCATATGCACTATATCTCTATCCTTTGTTTTGAATCTTTCTTTCCTTTTTCGTTTTAGCATGTCTGGGGACCTTACTCCCCAGCTACAGACGCTTTTACTCCTCCTCCTCCTCTACGTGAAACAGCAAGCGGAAGAATCGCAGAATAAGAAGACGGATTATAGTCAAGGAGGAAAGGACCACAACAATAATAACAAGACACGTGAGAAAAGGAAATGTTATTTCTGTGGAATCGTTAGGCATATAGTCCAGGATTGTAGAAAGAAGAAGATGAAGATGGGAGTATGCTTTCAGTGTGGTGATACTGGACATATCAGCAAGAACTGCCCTAAGAAGCAAGGGCAAGGCCCGCAAGCAGGACCTTCTGGGGATACATCTTTAACTTCTTCTCCTAGATGCTTTGTTTTATCTTGCTTATCTTCTCAATCCTATCTTGAGAACGAGATAGAAATATTTTTGTAGAAAACTTAGTTTATCTCTATGATCATCCAGTTCGCACTCTCTTTGATCCTGGTGCATCACACTCCTTTATTTCATCTACTTTAGTAGAATCTCTGCACCTAGACACTAGTATGGTAAAAGATTCCTTTGTTGTTTCAAATCCAATTGGGGGCTCGGCTTATTTGTCGATGGTTTGCTTGGAATTGAAAATCTATATTCTAAGTGTTGAATTTAGATGTAGTGCCTTTGTTTTGGGCTTCTCAGGATATGGACTGATCTTAGGCATGGACTGGTTATCCAGTAATGGTGCCATTCTTGATTGTGAGAAAAGAGTGGTTAAACTCTTTACTCGGCTCGGTAACACTCTAGAAATTTCTTGTAATCCCTTGAATGCTGTTATGCTTAGTTATCTAGATTCGCTTGACGCTTCTGTTGAGAATTTGCAGTCGGATAGAGTGGTCCGGGAATATCCGGATGTCTTTGAAGAGGTGAAGGACTTACCTCCGAAGTGGGAAATAGACTTCCACATATATCTTGTTGATAATGCAAAGCCCGTAGCTCTGCCTGTTAGACACATGGCTCCAAAGGAGAGAAAGGAGCTCAGTAAGCAAGTTAAGGAGCTTCTCGAGAAGCGGTTTATAAGGAGGAGTATCTCGGAATGAGGCACTCCAGTGGTGTTCGCCACCAAAGCAGATGGTTCACTATGTCTTTGTGTGGACTATAGGGAGCTAAACAAGCTGACTAAAGAGAATAGACACCCGCTTCCCAGAATAGACGATTTGTTTGATCAGCTTGTAGGTGCGTCGGTCTTCTCCCAACTTGATCTGGCTACTGGGTTCCATCAGCTAAAGGTAGTTGAAGATAGCATTGATAAGACGACGTTCAGAACCCCAGACGGTTTCTACGAGTGGCTTGTCATGCCTTTTGGCTTGACAAACGCACCCGCTTATTTCGTAGGCCTAATGAGCAGGGTGTTCAGAGAATTCCTCAATAAGTTCATGGTGGTCTTCGTAGACGATATTTTGGTCTTCTCAAAGAACGAGGAAGAACATGCTCAGCATCTAAAGGAGATCATGGAAACTCTTCGAGTTCATCAGCTAAAGGACAAATTTTCCAAGTGCCACTTTTGGAGAGAAGAAGTAAGATTTCTTGGACATATATTATCCATAGAGGGGTTAGCTGTAGACCCTGCGAAAGTGGTGGCAGTGCAAGATTGAAAGACACCAAGAAATGCAACCGAAGTCCGAAGCTTTCTTGGGCTAGAAGGTTTTTACCGGAAGTTCATTAGGGATTTCGAGAAAATCTCAGCTCCACTCACAAGGCTAACAAAGAAGAATCTAGCATTTGCTTGGGATTTGGACTGTGATATTGCTTTCCAACGCCTAAAAAGGGCTCTTACAACAGCCCCAGTTCTGACTTTGTGGGATGGAAGCAAGATGTTCACAGTATACACGGATGCTTGTGGTACGGGACTAGGCGCTGTTCTGATGCAAGAAGGGAGGGTAGTAGCTTATGGTGGAAAACAATTGAAAGTTCATGAAAATAACTACCCAACCCATGATCTTGAGTTAGCCTCCATCGTCTTTGCGCTTAAGTCTTGGCGCCATTATCTCCTAGGTGAGAAGTTCAAATTATATACTGACCATAAATCGTTGAAGTATCTTTTCTCGTAGAAAGATCTTAACTTAAGGCAACAAAGATGGATGGAGTTCCTTGCCTCGTATGATTTTGAGATTTCCTATACTCCTGGCAAAGGCAATGTAGTAGCAGACGCATTGAGCAGAAAGAAGCTGACCTTAAGCCCTCTCTTTGTAGAAAGGCAAAGCTTGGAGTATATAGCCAGTTTTGACTTTAGGCCCTCCTCTGATTTTGTACCTGGTTTGTTGGTATCACTAGAAGTACGACCCACTCTTTTAGACTCAATAGGGGCCGCACAACATGAAGACCCTCACCTTGTTGATGTGATTGATAAACTAATTAGGGGTGAAACTTCCAGTCACCTCAATAGGTACCCCATCGATGATAAGGGTTGGCTAAGGCGAGATGGAAGACTATGCATCGCACAAGCAAGGGATTTAGTAAATATGGTTCTCGAGGAAGCACATCATTCCAAGATGACAATACACCCAGGTGGGGACAAAATGTACAAGGACGTAAAGAGAGTTTCTATTGGAGCGGCATGAAGAAGGACGTGGCAGATTTCGTTTCTAAGTGCGTGACATGCCAACAGGTCAAGGCGGAATAAAAGAAGCCTGGAGGACTGCTTCATCCTCTAGAAGTCCCGCAATGGAAGTGGGATAGCATTTCAATGGACTTCATTGATGGGTTGCCTAGGTCAAGAAGGGGAAGCATTTGGGTAATAGTGGACGGGCTCACTAAAAGCGCCCACTTTATACCTATCAAGAGTAGGACTGCCTCGTCTCAAGATTCTCTTTATCTCAAGGAAATAGTTCGACTCCATGGAATACCTTCCAGCATAGTGAGTGACAGAGATTCCATCTTTACGAGCGAATTTTGGCGGAGTCTGGAAGAAGCTGTAGGCACACAGTTATGCTTGAGCACGACCTATCACCCCCAAACTGATGGTCAGACAGAAAGGGTGAATAGAGTAATAGAAGATCTTTTGAGACTGTGCGTTCTTGACTTCGGAGGGACATGAGAGGATCATCCTACTTTAGTGGAATTCTCTTACAACAACAGCTACCAAGCCACCATCGGTATGGCGCCCTTCGAAGCTCTATATGGAAGACCGCGCCGATCACCAACTTGTTGGTGGGAGTATACAGACAAGCTTATACTTGGGCCATACATGATTAGAGAGACTTCATAAAAAGTGGACTTGATACGAAGGAGAATGAAGACTGCCCAAGATAGACAGAAATCCTATGCAGACAAAAGAAGGACCGACCTTGAGTTTGAGGTTGGGGACAGGGTTTTCCTTAAGGTATCCCCTTTAAGGAACGTCGTTCGCTTTGGATCCGCAGGAAAGCTAGCACCAAGATTTGTAAGACCGTTCCCTATCATCGAGAAGATTAGGAAGATGGCTTATAGAGTAGAGCGACCCGAAAGGTTGGTTGGAATTCACGTCTTTCACGTTTCTCATCTCCGAAAATGTCTACATGAATCTGCAGAAGTGGTGGAGCCAATCATTCTAGAAGAAGCCGAAGTGGAACGCAAAGCAAATGTGAGGAGATTTCCAACTCGAATCGTAGGAACTGAAGTCAAAAAGCTATGCTACCGCGAAGTCAAGCTTGTCAAAGTTCAGTGGAGTGACGCCGAGAAAGACGCGACTTGGGAAACTAAGGACAGAATACGCGCGGCCTACCCTTTTCTTTTTGAAGGTACATCTTTGATCTCTCTTTTTCCTTAAGTTGTTCTTGTATCTATCGTTTTAGGTATATCTCCTCAATATCATCCTTTATCCTAAGGTAGAAACCCCTATGGATGTAAACATGTATTTGAAACATGTTATGGTTGATGGCTGCAAGTGATTGCAAGTGGTTGCTAATGGTTGCTCGTGGGTGCATATACACACACAACCTAGGTTTTAGATCGGCTCAGTCACTTCATACTGCATATGCATATATGTATTCATATTTGTATGTGGTTGAAACTTAATATGTTGTCATATAGATGTCGCATTTGTATGGATGGTTGCGCACTCATGTAGAATTATAGGAAATTTTTTGCATACATAATGGATTCATGACACTTACATGATTCGCATTAAGGAGGTCAACTGAATCAGTAGGCCTCCTGATTTTGCATTAGATAAGAACATGTACACACACTATGCATATGATCATGAAGCATTAGAAGTCTTTTAAGGACAATGGATGCCTGTGTTTGTTGGTTGAGTAGATGGACGATTGGATGTTAGGATATACGTTCTTTTAGACTTGAAGATTTCGGGGACGGAATCCTTTAAGGAGGGGAGAATGTAACACCCCGAATTTTTTGTTAACAGTAAATTAACAAATTAAAGTATAATTAATTCTAAATGAAAGAATTAAGGGAAACAGGTTATGCCATTACGTTCGTCTCGGAATTCTGCCTGAGATAGAGTCCGAGTTTGCGTGAATCGGACTCCGTATGAAGCAGTTATGACCTCCGGAAGTTTCAGAATTCAATTTAAAATTCAAACAGTTCAAATTCAATTCGAAATTCGAAAAACAGACCCAAACTGGGCTGGGCGAGAAAATTTCCGCCCAGGCACCAGGTCGACCTGGGTAATCAGGTCGACCATAGGGTCGACCTGGGGGTCGACCTGCCCAGTCGACCTGGTTTGGCCCTAGCTAGCCTGGTCGGGTTTCTGGTCGAATTTATGAGCTTGGCTGTGTCACCAGGGCTGATTTGTCACTTTCTGATTGGCTTCTCTTGGTGTGTATGGTCTGGATTCACTCTAAGATCATCTGACGGCTCAAATCAATCTGAAATTCTATAAATACAACTCAACACCCAACCTAAATTCACACAAATAATTTAGAACTAGAGCCGTCATGCTGCTAGGAGGAAATTAAGAGTAGCCGTCGGTTAGAGAAAGCTTAGAGACAAGAAAAACTAAAGTAAAACAAGAATCAAACAACGTTTGTCTACCCAAAGGAAAGCATTGCAAATTCAGAACTCAGAAATCAGAAAACAAGACCGTCGTTTGTTGTAAGTGTAGTGATTTTTCCGATGTGAATAAAATTAAGACTTGATTCGATGTAAAATGGAAATGGAATTGTGCTATTGTATAGCGACGATGTTAATTCATATTTATGTATTGAAATGATTGTGTTGTGAATGGTATTGGGATGTTTATGGTATAGTTGAGTTGATGTTGATCCTATTGTACATTTAGAATGAAAACAACATCACATGCAAGTTGTATAGTTCATGTTGTAATCTACACCTATATGTTTATATGATTATATAGGTTGTATGTGTTATGACCAAGCTAAGATCTCATGTATATACTTTATGCTAAAACCTATATGCCTAAATGATTAAGTTCATATACATGCTCATATGTTTATACAAAAGTTGCAAGTTCATAATTTGATCCATGCCAAGATCCATTTTAATAAAAAATTTATGTTATAGTAGTAAACATGATTTGATCTAGTTCAGGCATGTGGTAAAAATTATACATACTTTTTGGACATGTCATATTCTTGTCATATGCTAGTGATGTTTGATGTTATGCCTAGATCTAAACATGTTTAGGCTTGTGTTGTCTAAATCATATGCTAATTCATGTGACACCTATTTGGTTAGATCACTATTACAATGCAAGTTCACAAATATGTAAGTTGATTTAGCCTATGTTGCAAATTCACATATGTGTATGTTGATTGTTTTGTAAGTTCACACCTATGATGTTCATATTGACTATGTCGATAATGCCAAGTTTACACCTATGTCATGTTTATGAATTTCTTTATGCCAATTTTGTGTACGCTAAATTAGGCTAAGTTTTTAGCCTAATATTATATGTTAAAAATCATGCGGACGAAAAATTAGGCTAAGATTGTTAGCCTAATATTTAGACGGGGTAACGTTGGGAAAAATTGGTAATTATAGGAAACTTGACATAAATTGGTGAAAAATATATGTATTGGCATGTTTGGCACAAGCCAATAATTGGTGGCATTTAAATGGTGTAAAATTCTTATACCAAAAATGATGAACTTGGAAAGTGGGCCACAACATTTAATTGTTAACAAATTTACATATAACAAGTAATAAAGACAAATATGTAAATTTAGAAAATACGAGTATGCTTAACCCGAGGTTGGATTGGGTTGTGATGTAAACCTACCCGGACCCACCCGGCTTTCCAGTAGTCACAACAATACCTATCCAATGTGGGTTGTTAAGTATTGAGCCCAATAAGGACCCGAGGTTAGACTGAGTTAAGGTATAAACCTGCCCAGAACTGACCGGCACATCAAGTGACCGTAACAATACCTGTCTAATGTGAGTGGTCGGTGCTTTAAAAAGCTAAGGACAAACAAGTCAGGATGGTAAGGTTAAGTTAACTAAAAGACTTAACCAATTCAACATGTTAATTAAACTGATGGGTGGGGTTAGGTAAATACAAACACATAACCACTTAGCATGTTTGACTAGAAAACCCTAGTAACGGGGACCCATTTCAGCAGTAACCCAATTAGGTATCATGGTACCCTGAAACTAGGCAGGGCGGGGCACGATTACTGGGTTGATTGTAAGCGGTCAAAAGCGACGGCGGTGGGTGCAACAGTGTGGGTTCTAACGGAGTGCGGGCGTGCACACACTTCGGAGCAAACAAACAGGGCACTGGGGGCAACGGTAGTATAACCTATGCATTCTAGTATTGTGTCGGGTCGCCACCATGGGACTTGATACACCCCATGGTGGGACCAGCATAGGTATCTACAATCTTTGGGGGCCGTATGACACATATGATTATGCGAGTTGGAGCCGATCTTTAGAAAAAGGGGATCACTTCACCCTGATCATAGGGTTCCAGTTGAGACAACACAAGTAGGTGCAGAGATATGGTGTGGGGTGCGATAGTATATTCGATTCAAAACTGCTTTATCTTAGTTTATGATACTTTCCTATTTCCAGTTTATACCTATCATGCCTCTTTTTCTTTTTCTTTTTCTCATACTGAAGAGTCACTAGACTTACCAGGCTTTATGTCTGACTCTATTTTTCTTTCGTCTTCTTTTCTTCTGTTTCCCTCCAGGTCCATGGGGAGGAAACAACCCAGCTTAGTCAGACTCTTTGCAAGCTTCAAGCTCCGATTTGCAAACGGTCACCTCTGACTTGAAGCTGTCTTCGACCTCTTCAATCCAACATATAGTATCACATACTTCAACAAAAACTTATTAATTCAACACTTTTAACTTCATTTCAAATATGCTTCTTGTTCATGGATGGAATAACCAAACAAATACTTGGTTTATTCACGGTAAACTTACTAATTTAGCTTGACACTCACACATCGTAAATGAGGGTATAACATGTACATTATATCTTCATCTTAACATGTTGTGACAAAATATTAACAAAAAGATCATTTTTTTGGGTGGAAGCTGACCAAAATAAATCATTAGAAGCAATTTATTAAATTCTCCAAATCAACCAATTTATTTTGGGTTTCTGCAATCCATCACAAATTTATTTGCAAAAACTCATTAATTCATCTTCATCCACACTTGATCAAAGTAGTAATAATTCCATTGGAAAAATAATTATTAATTATATAACAAAAATAGAACTATGCGAAAATACTTGATTATGAAATATGAAAAATTGAATTCAAATTAACCATCACCCATCATTATTGAGTTGGCATAGAAAATGAAATCCCCTAAATTTTACCCTAGCTACACAGTCAGGATTATATCATAATTCAGAAAAGCAATTTTGATTAGTTGGGTTGAATGCCTTTTCAGGTTGTAATCAAATTATGTTTAGTCAGTGATTCATATATTTTTCTTTATTGGTTAACTTTGCATTCTAATAAATAAAACATGAAAGTTGGACTGTTAATAAACATAGTTGAGGTTAGCTCATGATTTATTAATAGCTAAATCTTAACATGGAAAGCATTACGGTTCATCCACCAAAGATTAACTGAAGTTCAAATAAATGTAAATCATCTGAAATATACACTGATAACATAAACTGGCCTCACATTAAATGGATAGTTACCACTTATGCAATTTCTCATCATATCATGCAAACAAAAAAGGTTAGACATGGAGATAGACTTCACCAATAGCAAACCAATTATCATACCTCGACTATAAATAGATGAAAAGCTGCTACAAGTTAGAAAAATAACGTGAGTGTTCAAGTACATACTTGGACGATTACTAACACATAATATGGACCTCTAATGCACCGATGGTAGAGATAGAAAATGAAATCATCGAGGATCGTTCATGTGAAAGGAAAAAAATGAGAATCAGGGAAGAATTTGGAATAAGGACATGAGAAAAATGAGTGGTTATAAATGGAAAAAATTAAGTGCAATAATATAGGTTACTGGAAAGAGAATAAGAGTGAATGTAAAAAGAGAAGTACGTAAATAAGGGAAGAAAAAAGCGTGAATCGCTTAAGTGGGAATTCAAAATTTCATATGACATTAGTTTACGTGCTTTTTACATTATGATAATAGTGTAATTTAATGCCGTCAAGTGAATCTTATTTGTTCTGGTGAATTAAAGACCCATATATTATTTGATAGTGTTTCTCCATCCAATTTTTTGATACTACAAATTGATAATAGACCAAAATTTTAACGCTGAAAGCACAAACTATAAACAAAAAGAGAATAGTTGTATCTGTTTTATGCGAATGACACCCCTTGTACGAAATACACAATATAAGGATATTTGAGCATGCAAAGGTGAAATACTACCCAGTACGTATAGAAATTAGCGCCCATCAAGATGGATGATTGAGGATTATCATTGCACAACTATGATCAGCAACCATATTAGTGGCGGATCCAGCAAGTAGATTCACCTAGGGTGGAGCAAAATCAAGCCCAAAAAAGTTGGTCTTGTATACGATATTGTGGTATCACCGTATCAGATAGAGAACAATTGTGATTTCAGCTATAGCAAATCAGGATTTGCTACTAATTTTTAATTAAATTTCTCAAATTCAGGTAGGGCACATGCCCTTGCTGGCCCATACTTGGGTCCGCCTCTTATTACCATATATTCAGTATAATCATGTTTGCAACTCTACACATTCAAAATAGGGGAAAAGGACCAAATATTAATAATATTTTTTTGTTTTTGTTTTTTTAAAGGTGCTTCAATGTTTTGTACAAAAAAACAATAAATTTGACAACTTTTTTTTTTTGCGTATTTGGTGGAGAGAAATAAGTTTTGTATTTGGTGGAGAAAATGTTACATGTGGTAATTTAATTAATCAATATAAGATGAGGCATCAAATAAGCAAAGCGAAGAGCCAAATCTATTAACAATTTTTTTAGCCAATCAAAGCATAGTTTGCACCATGACAGAATCATTATTGGGAAACAAACACAAAGGGAGTGTTTGGCGCAAGCGGAAGCGGAGAATTTGAGCGGAGTATTTCAGTGGAGTATTGTAGTTAGCGGAGAATGCATTTAGCACGTTAAGCGGAGTATTTGAGTGGAGCATTTTATTTATTATTTTGTAATTTAATTAATTACCGATTAAAACATAACATTATAATTATTGCAGAATAACACAATTAACAAAACATACTAGTCCATTACATAAAAACAGTACATAAAGTGTTACATTGCAGAGATACAAAACTGAAATAATCGTAGAAATCCTAAACGTTGTTTGGTCCGTTCTTGATCAAAAAGTACTTGTAGTCACCAGAAAGTTGATCGCGCTTTGTCTCAAACGTCATCCATGGTATTGCCTTGTCGTCGTTTAAGAGGTTGAATATATCTATTGGGATCTGCAAGTATGTGTAAAGCTTCACTTAAATTGAAAACTGCACCTTCACTCAAGCGTTTAACGCGTGCTATCATATCAGCTTGACTTAAAGAATTCCCTATTGACCGCCCACTATTTGTTGTCAGAGTGTATGGGGTCGGACTTTCCGTACCTGCAGACTTTTGTACTTTTCGGGCATGGATGTAATCGACGAGATCAGCCATATTATTGTCCATTTCACCATGAAGTTTTCTGAAATCTCCCTTTTTACCAGAGGTTGAACCAACATGTCGAGTTCGCTGCTTAATGGGGGTTTCAGGCACGTTTGTTTGAGTGGATGGTTCAGGAACCCAAGAATGATGTGTTGGTGAATTCAAATTGGGAATAGTATTTTGCCCGTGGTCTTCTGTTTCATTGAGCTGACTGTGGAATTGGTCAAATGTCCATGGATTTGCATAATTTCCAGGCAAAGAGGGAGTAAACTGTTGTGTTTGCTCAGGTTGAGTAACAGCAGGTGTATATGATGGCGTAACACCGTCTTTCCAGTTGCATGTTTTCCTTGAAATAGTTGTTGTTGTAGCTCCAAATGCTCAAGCGGGGACTTTCTAAATTTCAGAATGGATGGCCCAAATTACTATTATAACAACATTAATTTTAATAAGGGTTTATTAAAAAACAAAGCAGAAGTTTACGACGAATACCTTTAAATGATCATCCCACCATTCGTCAGAGCCTGAAACAGTTTGACGATTAGGATCCCAACTAGCTCCAGTTTTGTTGTTCAAGCTTTCCCATTTAACCAATTCCCTTCGAAGACTATCATACTTGTGCCGAACTTTGTTTTCATCGATCAAATCCAGATTTACATATGATCTTGTAACGTTGATTTCGACAGCTGCAACATTAAATTTTTCCGCTACCGCTTTGGTAACCCCTTTCTTGTTATTACCACATTTATCATACGCAGCAACAACGCATTTCAGTAAGAGTCGGGTTGATTCACTATTCCAATGGTGTTTTTGTTGTCGATTAGCCATTTTTTAGTGGAGATAGAAGAGTGTTTAGAGAAGTAGAAGGTGATTTTGTGGTAGATGGATGAATGAAGGAGGGTTGGGGTTTTATAGAAGAAGTTCAGTTGGTGCCCAACGGCTCGAAAAAGAGCCATTGGGCTACAGGTCCATAATGGACCATTGGTGAATGGACGCGTCTGTTCACCAACGTGTCCGTTATGGACAAAAGAACGGGGCCAAACTATACATTGAATTAACGTAATCTCTTGCATGGAAACACAGTTCCTTCACTGCATAGAATGTAGTGTCCGTAGAGAATATAACAGTGAGTTGCAGTTAATACATGTGCTCAAAACAAAAGGTACCCAAATAAACTATTCAAAATCATGTCATTCTTTCTTAAAATTGTAAGTCCATCCTTTACACTCTGTGAGAACTCCTCAACGATGAGCTACAGTATGAAGAGAATAAGACATAATGTATGTGCATCTAATAACACAATAAATGGGATTTATAAGCAAGGGATCTAAATCCCTCCCAAAAGTGAGAGTTGTAAAAATAACAGGGATTGTATTTCAATCGTTGGTTAACTTATGACATCATGACAAAGATAACAGTTAACTATGCGCTTATTTCATAGTATGTAACAATGGCATTTTCTTAATAATACTACCTCTTATGAACTTAGTTTCTTCATTTAGTACAATGTATAACAACATATGATATCCTCTGCAAGTTCTTATAATTGAAAACAAAAGAAAAAGCAAAATAATCATGATATAAACAAAACTTAAGTTTGAATTAATCATCTTGCTTGAATCTATAAAGCCTAGAGAGAAGTATGTGCAAGATCTCATGTGCTGAACAACTGTTGATCGATGGTTGATCACCATGGAAAATGGTGTTGGTCGGTGGCTGTTCGCCGAACAAAATAAATAAAAATAATGTATTTGGTAGCACCTTAATTTTTTTTGGTATTATGAGGAGTGTACTATAAAATTTTATGGTCTTCTTAAGCAATGGTATAAGTAAGAAGAAAATGCGGAGCCCTTGGCAGCACACTATATTTTTCTATCGAAGACGAAGAAACTAATAAAAACCCAATTTGTAAAATAATAAAGACCAAACTTATAAAAGATTCATCTCTGTACCCAAGTCCATATACCTAACTCGTACAAAAAAAACCTCGAACCTGGAAAATTTAATCTCAGTGATCGATATCTAAGAAATACCCAAAATTTTAAAATGTAGAGGAAACATAGGGAAAATTGGAGAGAGGCAAACCTAAGCGCGACGTCCTTTACATGTCTTGGAGCTGCCGATGGCACTGGGGAAAGAATATCAGCCACTGGCGACTGGATGATGTAGGGCCACTAAAAAATTCGTTGTGATCAACGAAGGGAAAACAGTGCTTGAATTTTGAAAGCGAATTGACTAACAACATCTTAAATTGAAATTAGAGTCAAGCATTAGATGGGATAAGGAGGAAACTAAAAAGAAGAAGAAGGGAAATCTGGTATTAGTATCCGAGAAGAATGGGCAGAAAGAAGTTTCATATGCAGAAAAGTGTCGGTTAGCGCAGTAAGTGAAGCTTCGTTGGGAGCAAATCTAATCGTTTTCAATTTAGGGCTAGGTTGAAGACCGGAGCAGATGGGAAAAAGTAACGAAGAAAAGCTAGAATAAAAGAGGGATGATTTGGGATGAGGGTAGAGATGTAGATTATTCAATTGGCCAGGAAACGCTTTTTCCGCATTCAATTCATTGGAGAGACGGTTGAGCTTAATTCAGGGAGGAGGCCTATGAGCGCTTGAATGCAAACTTAGTAATTATAATATAGTATAGATTCTATTTCATTATAGTTCATGATAAGATTTAGAATGATGCATCTTCGCACGAAGCACAACATGCAAATTCATAAATTTGATAGAAGGAAATTATTCATATTCGTGCATATCATACATCACACTAGACGAATTATGGATCACTTAAAGATTAGACTAAATATACACAATTAGGTAGATCATGTGTACTGACCTAATCTTCATGTTATCATTTTTTTTGTTTATATGCTTAGGTTTGTCCTAACGGTCATTCATTCAAGAGGTATATTATGAAAAGAAATGCTATTGTCAATTAGCTAGCGTTTGGCTTCTTTGTAAAGTGAGAAACCTTTTATGCGATCATAGTTTTGGTTTTCGGTTTCTAAAACAGTAGGGTAGGTAGTGAGCATGTATTCTGTTGGTTTCAAATTATTGGGCATAATACGAACATCTTCTGCCTTTTGTTTGACTCGCCATTTTTTTGGTTGAGTCCTAGGGGATAAAATGATCGACTTGCAGTGTATTGAAATGAGTTGAGAAACATAATGATACTTGTAACACCTCGTATTTTCTGTGAACGTATAAGTAACAAATTAAAGTATACTTAATTTTTAGGAGAATAATTAAGGGAAACGGGTTGCGCCATTGCGTTCGTCTTGAAATTCTTCTTGAGATAGAGTCCGAGTTTGCGTAAAACGGATACCGTATGAAGGAGATATGGACGAACGAAGTTAGGCAGAAAAACTGGAAACAGGCCAGAAATGCACAGGCGCACTTGTGAAGTGCGCAGCACAAAAATACACTGGCGCACTTGGGAAGTGCGCCCATGTCGAGCCAGAAACTAGCACAGGGTTCTAGAGAGTTCTAATGACGATTTTTGATGTGCTGGACGGACCTGATGGCTTCTAGGGTGATCTAATGGTTCTGAAACACTCTCTACACCTATAAATATGTGATTAACCTAACCCTAATTCATAAAATATTGTCTATGACACCATTATGCTACCAAACTCTCTCTTAAACCCTAGCCGCCGCCTCTAAATCTAATCTCAAGTGTTCATTCACAATTCAAATTAAGTTTAGAGCTGCAACAACAATCGAAGAAGATTAATCAGCGTTTCTGCATCAAATTCGATTTATAATCCTTTTCTTTAGCCACGAAAGGCAAGTACAGTTATTTTCCGATATGAACGTTAATTATGATTGTGACATGGATTGTAAATCTGAATTTGAGCTTATGTCTGTTCTGTTCTGTTTAGATCTATCTTATTCTGTATCTCTTCCTTCTTTCTGTTCTATAGCCAGGCTACTACGAGCCTGCGCCGAGTCTCATAAGAGATTAACGCACGAACGATAAATTTTGGGACAAATAATGAATAATGCATAATTGGACATGAGACTATTGCCTATGACTATGATTCACGCCTATGAGACTATTGCCTATGACTATGATTCATTGACTATGAGACTATTGCCTATGACTATGATTCATTGATTATGAGACTATTGCCTATGACTGTGATTCATGACTATGAGACTATTGCCTGTGACATTGAATAAGAAACTATTGTGATTAGTCGCCCATGACTATTGTGGTTAGTTACCTATAACTATTGTAGTTAGTTTCTTATGCCTATTCCCTTAATGATGTTAGATCTCATATTTAGTATGTAACTTTGCTAGTTTATTTCCATTCACTGTTATGTACATCGAGCCTATAGGGCCATTTCATGAGTATTTAGAGAACTTGTGGAAACATGTTATACGGGGATTGGGCGTAGCTTGATTAAGTAAATCTAGCATAGCAAATATGTTGGCATAATCTGAGTTGGCTATAATAGAGAATGAATTGCATGTGTATTAGTCTTGGACATAAAGGGTGAACTAGAATATTAAATCTAGTTTTGACATGAAATGTAAATGGGAATATTAAGGCTAAAATTTGGGGCATATATTGTATTATGAATTATGACCTTGATTTAGGCATATAAGTTTAGGCTAAATTTATGATTAGGCAAGATAGGTAAATAGAGTTTTAGATATATATAATCTGCTAAATCTGTTATCTGCTAAATCTGTTATATTGTCTAATCTGCTAGTTCTATTATATTGCCTAAACTGCTTATTAGATTGAATTGCCTAATCTGCTAATGATGTTAAATTGCCTTATCTGCTAAATCTGCTAAATAGCCTAATCTGCAAGATCTGTTATCTGTTGAATGACGTAATCTGTTGAAACTGAAATGCTGAAATTTGAAGTATGTGAATCTGTAGGCTCGATTTAAATTTGAGCAAAACTTGTTAACAGAACCTCGAACAATCCGATGTAACTTGTACAGAAGTTTAATCTGTTAAATAAACAGAACTAGTCTGATATCTGAAAAATTAGTATTGGAATGAATTGGCTATAACATGAGGTTAGACTCTGTTTGCGGTAGAAGCCTGCCCGGAACCAACCGGCTTAACCAGGGACCACAAACTGTCAGTCTAATGTGAGAGGTCATAGGCATAACTAAAATATGCTTAGACACGAGGTTAGGTCTGGCTTATGGCAGAAGTCTGCCCGGAACCGCCCGGCATATCCAGCGGCCACAAGCTACCGACCTAATGTGAGAGGTCAGTGCATTAATATTTAATTAATGCAAATCTGAGATAAATATGATGTCTAAAACGTGTTGGGTGGGTAGGGTTAAACCAACTGGACTGATGAATTTAACAAACCCGTTTCGTGAATTTGTAGGCCCAATACAAAGTTAGACAATCTATAAGTCTGTTAAATCTGTGCATCTGATCTGTTAGTCTGAAAACTTGTTAACTTGATTTTCTGATTTGTGAACTAGTTGACTTGAACTCTGTACGTCTGAACTTGTAAACAAGTTAATCTGAAATCAGTTAGTCTGGGGACACAAGGTTAGGATGGGTAATTACTTGTGTCATCTGTTGTGTGGGACCCATATAAGTCAGTAACCCTTTCTGGTATCAAAACTATGACCCAACAATAGGTAGGGTCCGGGCACGCTTACTGAACTAATTATAAGCGGTTCATTCTGATAATGGCGAGTGGTGTTGATGGTGCGTTCTAACCGGGTCATGTGCGTGCATGGATCCCGGTCTGCCTCTGAGGATGTAAGACGCCGTGACATCTATAAATAGGTCTGTGTCATTCAAAGGTTGCCACTTTAGGGAATGATACACCCTTTAGTGGGGCTGGCACAGGGTATTTATGTATTAGGGAGCCGATCGCGTGGGGTAGGATTTAGGGTACACTTAGTTCTGTTTGTTCTGTGGGGGTACCGTATGTTTCTGTTGGGTGGTAACACCTGTCTGTTTCTGCGTGGTACCGTCTGTTGGGGTGGTAAAGGCCCATTTACTAGTGTACACCTAATTCTAACATTCTGTTTCCATAGGGATTATTCTGTTTTCGTTTCTGTCTCTGTTCGGGTGGTAAAGGCCCATTACTAGCATTCTGTTTCTGTACTTTCTGTTCGGGTGGTAAAGGCCCATTATTAGCATTATGTTTCTGTACCTTCTGTTAGGGTGGTAAAGGCCCATTATTCTGTTTCTGTTTCTGTTTAGATATTAGGGTAACACCTAATCCTGTTATACTAGTATTAGTGCAGAGAAGTGATAAGTAATATCATCCTGTTTCTTCTGTTTAACCTAAGTATATCTGTTATTCCTGTTTCCTGTTATCTCTCATCCAGTTTTATTTGCATGCCATGACATTATTATCTGTTCATAACTGAAAGTCACTGGACTTGCCACACTTTATGTCTGACCCTTGTTGTTTTGCCTCTTTTCTTTCGTATCCCCCTCAGATTTTCAAGGAGGGAATACTCTAGCTTGATCCGGATCTTTCTTCCTGCTTGGAGTGCTTGAAGTGCTTAAAGTATGTCTTGTCTTTTTCTGGCATCTTCGGTGGGGATTATGATTTTAAAGTTTTGCACTCTGATGGATTTTGAACAAGGCTGATATATATGAACTTGAGTTTTTGGTAAAGTTGTAACCAAACTGATTTCTGTCCGCTGTAATAAAGTTATAAAGTTTTTCAAGTGTTATTTTTATATCTGTCTTGTAATATTTTGTTCTGTTTACTAAAATGCTCCATCAAAGTTAAGGCATTCCCTTTGTGAGTGACCTTAACGGACGTGGGGTGTTACACTTGGTATCAGAGCTGAAGGTTACCAGATTAGATTAAAGTTTTTGAAAACTATTTTCAGAAAGGTTTTAAAAGGAAGTATTTTCAAAAGTAAAGTTTATTTTGAAAAACATAATCCCCAAAAGCCAGATATCTTTCTTCCGATTCTTTGTTTCGAATCCCTTCCTCTTTCCCTTTTTAATCTCTTCTTCCGCGTATAAATGTTTTTTTCTAAGATACGTAAGAACTTCCGTACGGCGGGCAGAAAATCGCTTTATGGGACTGAGATGGTTATCAAAACTAGAAGGAAGGGGAGGACTTGTTGGTACCTTTGAGGTAGGAAAATTTCTGAGAAGGTTTAACTTCCTTATCTGATTAGTAAGAAGAACTCTTTCTGATTCTAGCATTTTGATTCTATAGTTAAGTCTCTGCACTTTAATACTAGTCTTGTTTTTGATTCCGCTGTAGTCTCAAAACCCATAAGGGTTACGACTCATTTGTTTGTGATAGGTTGGGTTTTGACGGCATCTGTGTTAGGCGTTAAGACGACTGTGACGCATACATTTCGGGTTTTTTTGGGATATGGTTAGGCTTTCTCAAGCTTAGTTTCCTAAAATTCATTTGATAATCTGATCTGTACCAGTAGTCTGTAAGTATCTTGATATTTCTGAAAAGCTTAGGGGTTTTTACTCGAAGCGTGAAGTAGATTTCCAGTTTGGCATTGTTTAATGGGAGTAATTCACTGGGTGTCAATCTGATGTTGATTTCGGTCTTCGGGGTTGATACTTAGGGAATTATTTTCTTAACCGATGTCTAATAGGAACAGAGCTCTTGTTTTAATCGTACTTGCTTCTATCACTCAGCTGTATCCTATCGATCGAGTCTTCGACCATTAGGTAGAAACTATTGGGTGTAAACATGTATTTGAGACATGTTATGTTTGATGGTTGCAAGTGGATGCAAGTGGTTGCTAGTGGCTGCTCGTGGATGCATATACATACACACTTGGCACTAGATCGGCTCAAAAACACTCTCATACTGCATATGGATGTGTGTGCATTTTTTTTAATCCTTATGAATGCAAAATGGTTGACTCGGCACACGGATGTTGCATATGAATGAATGGTTGTGCACTCATATAGAAATGATATGTATCAAATAGGAAAATTGCATACATGTTGGACTCATGGCACTGACATAATTCGCATTAAAGAGGGCAACTGAATCAGTAGACCGCCTGATCTTTGCATTAGGTAAGAAACATATACACACACTTTTGCATATGTTCATACAACATTAGAAGTTTCTAAGGACAATGGATGCTTGTGGACGATGGTTGAGTAGATGGGTGATTGGATGGTAGGACAAATTCTTCTTAACTTGAAGATTTCGGGGAAGAAATCCTTTAAGGAGGGGAGAATGTAACACCCCGTATTTTCTGTGAATGTATAAGTAACAAATTAAAGTATACTTAATTTTTAGGAGAATAATTAAGGGAAACGGGTTGCGCCATTGCGTTCGTCTCGAAATTCTGCTTGAGATAGAGTCCGAGTTTGCGTAAAACGGATACCGTATGAAGGAGATATGGACGAACGAAGTTAGGCAGAAAAACCGAAAACAGGCCAGAAATGCATTGGCGCACTTGTGAAGTGCGCCAGCACAAAAATACACTGACACACTTAGGAAGTGCGCCCATGTCAAGCCAGAAACCTGCACAAGGTTATAGAGAGTTCTAGTGACGATTTTTGATGTGCTGGACGGACCTGATGGCTTCTAGGGTGATCTAATGGTTCTGAAACACTCTCTACACCTATAAATATGTGATTAACCTAACCCTAATTCATAAAATATTGTCTATGACACCATTATGCTACCAAACTCTCTCTTAAACTCTAGCCGCCGCCTCTAAATCTAATCTCAAGTGTTCATTTACAATTCAAATTAAAGTTTAGAGCTGCAACAACAATCGAAGAAGATTAATCAGCGTTTCTGCATCAAATTCGATTTATAATCCTTTTCTTTAGCCACGAAAGGCAAGTACAGTTATTTTCCGATATGAACGTTAATTATGATTGTGACATGGATTGTAAATCTGAATTTGAGGTTATGTCTGTTCTGTTCTGTTTAGATCTATCTTATTTTGTATCCCTTTCTTCTTTCTGTTCTATAGCCAGGCTACTACGAGCCTGCGCCGAATCTCATAAGAGATTAACGCACGAACGATAAATTTTGGGACAAATAATGAATAATGTATAATTGGACATGAGACTATTTCCTATGACTATAATTCACGCCTATGAGACTATTGCCTATGACTATGATTCATTGACTATGAGACTATTGCCTATGACTATGATTCATTGACTATGAGACTATTGCCTATGACTGTGATTCATGACTATGAGACTATTGCCTATGACATTGAATAAGAAACTATTGTGATTAGTCGCCCATGACTATTGTGGTTAGTTACCTATAACTATTGTAGTTAGTTTCTTATGCTTATTCCCTTAATGATGTTAGATCTCATATTTAGTATGTAACTTTGCTAGTTTATTCCCATTCACTGTTATGTACATCGAGCCTATAGGGCCATTTCATGAGTATTTAGAGAACTTGTGGAAACATGTTATACAGGGATTGAGCATAGCTTGATTAAGTAAATCTGGCATAGCAAATATGTTGGCATAATCTGAGTTGGCTAAAATTGAGAATGATTTACATGTGTATTAGTCTTGGACATAAAGGGTGAACTAGAATATTAAATCTAGTTTTGACATGAAATGTAAATGGGAATATTAAGGCTAAAATTTAGGGCATATATTGTATTATGAATTATGACCTTGATTTAGGCATCTAAGTTTTGGCTAAATTTATGATTAGGCAAGATAGGTAAATAGAGTTTTAGATATATATAATCTGCTAAATCTGTTATCTGCTAAATCTGTTATATTGCCTAATATGCTAGTTCTGTTATATTGCCTAAACTGCTAATTAGATTGAATTGCCTAATTTGCTCATTATGTCAAATTGCCTTATCTGCTAAATCTGCTAAATAGCCTAATCTGCAAGATCTGTTATCTGTTGAACGACGTAATCTGTTGAAACTGAAATGCTGAAATTTGAAGTATGTGAATCTATAGGCTCGATTTAAATTTGAGCAAAACTTGTTAATAGAACCTCGAATAATCCGATGTAACTTGTACAGAAGTTTAATCTGTTAAATAAACAGAATTAGTCTGATATCTGAAAAATCTGTATTGGAATGAATTGGCTATGACACGAGGTTAGACTCTGTTTGCGGTAGAAGCCTGCCTGGAACCAACCGGCTTAACCAGCGACTGCAAACTGTTAGTCTAATGTGAGAGGTCATAGGCATAACTAAAATATGCTTAGACACGAGGTTAGGTCCAGCTGGTGGCAGAAGTCTGCCTGGAACCGCCCGGCATATCCAGCAGCCACATGCTACCGACCTAATGTGAGAGGTATGTGCATTAATATTTAATTAATGCAAATCTGAGATAAATATGATGTCTAAAACATGTTGGGTGGGTAGGGTTAAACCAACTAGATTGATGAATTTAACAAACCCGTTTCGTGAATCTGTAGGCCCAATACAAAGTTAGACAATCTGCAAGTCTGTTAAATCTGTACATCTGATCCGTTAGTCTGAAAACTTGTTAACTTGATTTTCTGATCTGTGAACTAGTTGACTTGAACTCTGTATGTCCGAACTTGTAAACAAGTTAATCTGAAATCTGTTAGTCTGGGGACACAAGGTTAGGATGGGTAATTACTTGTGTCATCTGTTGTGTGGGACCCATATTAGTCAGTAACCCTTTCTGGTATCAAAACTATGACCCAATAGTAGGTAGGGTCCGGGCACGCTTACTGATCTAATTATAAGCGGTTCATTCTGATAATGGCGAGGGGTGTTGATGGTGCGTTCCAACCGGGTCATGTGCGTGCATGGATCCCGGTCTGCCTCTAAGGATGTAAGACGCCGTGACATCTATAAATACGTCTGTGTCATTCAAATGTTGCCACTTTAGGGAATGATACACCCTTTAGTGGGGCTGGCACAGAGTATTTATGTATTATGGAGCCGATCGCGTGGGGTAGGATTTAGGGTGCACTTAGTTCTGTCTGTTCTGTGGGGCACCGTATGTTTCTGTTGGGTGGTAACACCTGTCTGTTTCTGCATGGTACTGTTTGTTGGGGTGGTAAAGGCCCATTTACTAGTGTACACGTAATTCTAACATTCTGTTTCCATAGGGATTATTTTGTTTCCGTTTCTGTCTCTGTTCGGGTGGTAAAGGCCCATTACTAGCATTCTGTTTCTGTACTTTCTGTTCGAGTGGTAAAGGCCCATTATTAGCATTATGTTTCTGTACCTTCTGTTAGGGTGGTAAAGGCCCATTATTCTGTTTCTGTTTCTGTTTAGACATTCGGGAAACACCTAATCCTGTTATACTAGTATTAGTGCAGAGAAGTGAAAAGTAATATCATCCTGTTTCTTCTGTTTAACCTAAGTATATATGTTATTCCTGTTTCCTGTTATCTCTCATCCGGTTTTATTTGCATGCCATGACATTATTATCTGTTCATAACTGAAAGTCACTGGACTTGCCAGACTTTATGTCTGACCCTTGTTGTTTCGCCTCTTTTCTTCTGTTCCCCCCCCCCCAGGTTTTCAAGGAGGGAATACTCTAGCTTGATCCGGATCTTTCTTCCTGCTTAGAGTGCTTGAAGTGCTTAAAGTATGGCTTTCTTTTTCTGGCATCTTTGGTGGGGATTATGATTTTAAAGTTTTGTACTCTGATGGATTTTGAACAAGGCTGATATGTATGAACTTGAGTTTTTGGTAAAGTTGTAACCAAACTGATTTCTGTCCGCTGCAATAAGGTTATAAAGTTTTTCAAGTATTATTTTTATATCTGTCTTGTAATATTTTGTTCTGTTTACTAAAATGCTCCATCAAAGTTAAGGCATTCACTTTGTGAGTGACCTTAACGGACGTGGTGTGTTACAATACTAATACATTAGTATATAAAAGACTTGCTGTTTAGCATTGTTTTGTTCTCAAATGTATAGGTCACTCTAACATTTATTCCAACACTCTAACATTTCATTTTCATGTTTCATCACTTCGTCCTCAAATATATCCTCGTATGTTCAGTTTACATTTCAATAAAATTAATTTTTATGTTGCTTCTATATCATGTTGCTAAACTTAAAATTTTGAGCAGGAAACATATAAGTAAAATCTGTTCACCCTCTCTGTTATAAAATTTTATATCGGGATTTAGAAAATGTGTCGATCATATAACGAAAATAGCAATGCAAGCATATAAAAATATGTAAAGAGAAAGGTGCAAATTGCTTGCTTGCGAATTCATATATGACATAAGCATATTTTTAGTGATTTTACGTTGGACAAAAACAATTATATATTTATATATTTGTTGTCTGGTCTGTAAATTCCAAAAGAGGGTTTGTGCTACACCATTCACAACAACACATTATCTAAGCTGTGAAGATGAAAATAATTAATTAAGATATTACATTATTCAATCCAAATTAAAATTGTAAGTTACTATACGAACCAAAATTGATACCCAGAAACATAATAACAAACAATGCCTACCACTCATTTAATTATGTTTTTTTTCTTTAGTAGACATCTTGTTATTTTTCTACAATCTTCTCTTTTTCTATAGCATCTTTTGTCCTGAAAAGTAAACATGTAATATTTATAATAATGAGATAACATGTAAAAGAATAGCTATTTGCATCCGTACATACAAACATTTCATGTGCATAATTAATGAAAACTAAAAGATGAAAGAAAAAGAGCAAAAACATGGACATGTACTTAAAAATAGAAGCATAACCAATAGTATGAACATAGAAATGAGAGCAAGAAAAGTCCCATATGAAACAAAACATATTTGTAGTGATATTTTGAAACTTTTGATACTGATCATGGCATATTAGAAGAGAAATAAGCATGGAAAAGAAGAGAGACGTTAGAAAGAGGACGAAGATACTGTAGATTGACTGTATTTAACATTGAAATAAATATATGGTAGCCACTGCTAGAATGTATAGATCGTATAGAGTTTACAAAAATATATTGGATGATTTAGTATTCTGGGTTGTAGTTTGATTCAAGGATAGAAGGAGAAACTATACAAAGTCAAGAGCACCTGGATCATTATCCCCAACGTTCTATGTGCATTCAAATATGTGTGAGAAGTTAAAACAGAATACACCAAAGCAATCGACACCATGGAATATGTACGATGGAAATAAATCATAGTAATTTGAATGAAAAGTTCAAACCAAATAAAACCACGGCTAACTTATAGAAAACCATTAGAGCATTCCCAGCAGTAGAGTCATTTTGGAACGTGAATACATAAATATCAGCGTCGATTCTCCCCACCGTTCCAGCAGTCGGTGGGGCGATGCTGTATGTTTTTTTTCATATAATTTAATTGTAGAAGGTTTTGTGAAAACCGTTTAAGGGTTAACGGTTTTCAGCCAAAAAGGATTTTCAGAAAACCGTTTTCACGTTTTTTCCCTCCCTCCATATGTTAGTTATATAATGTCGGCGGAAAAAAAAATTATCCCATGAAATTGTCGAGCCGTTTTAATGAAAATTATATTAAAAATAATTTTTTTTAGCGTTAACAGATATAAAAATAAGTTATATAACTATATGGTCGTTATCAGATATAAAATTACGCGTTATATATATAGAGCCATTTTGGAATATTAAAATATAATATATATAAACATAGTCGTTGCCGAATACTAAAATTTAGTTTAAACTTATAACCGCTGCCGAATGGTAAAACACAGTTCAATTTTAAGCCGTTGCAGAATATTAAAATTTTGTTTGAATTTATAGCCGTTGACAAATATATTTGTATACAATATTCTTATTGCCGTTGCAACTGTGGATTGAACAAGCTATAAAACCACTTCTGGTGTGCATATTTAGATTCACAATACAAAAATGTCTCATAATGTCCACAACGATGATGTTGTTTACGAATCAGATGTGCAAACCGACGGTTTAAATTACTTAAGCCAAAATGGTCCGGAGGATACCGACTCCGATTCTGACGAAGGCAATGATTTGTTGGGGCATACAAAATTTCTTCAGTTTTCTTCGAATAGCATGACTGATAGCGATGAGTTAGAGATTATGATGCAAGTTGTTGTCATTTAACAATTAAAGATTGACCAACATTTCTTAACGGAAGGATCGTCTAGTGGTACTCGAGGGGGCAGTGTGTACAGTTGTGCAGACATACGGAAGATGCGGGATCATAAAGGAGGTACTGCAAGATTACTTAAAGATTATTTCAACACACCTTGTACGTATGATCCTGAAGACTTTCGACGCTGTTTTCGTATGAGCAAGAATATTTTTATGCGCATTTTCAATGGAGTTGTTGAACACAATAATTATTTTGTTCAAAAACATAATAGTGTTAGTACCTTAGGATGTTCGCCGCTCCAAAAAATTATAGGCGCATTACGTGTAATAGCTTATGGAATAGCTCCAGATGCGTCTGATAAGGTTGTCCAAATGGGTGAGAGTACTATTACCTTAAGTCTTGAAAGGTTTTATGTAGCCATAATTGAATTGTATGGTGAGGAGTATCTACGTGCTCCAATGCAAAGCAATGTCAACAAATTGAAAAGGTTAGGAGCTAAAAGGCAAGAGGCAGCGAGAAAAGACGCAGAACGAGCATTCGGGGTTCTCCAAGCAAGGTTTGCCATTGTTAAAAACCCTGTTAAGTTGTTTAAGCCACATGTTTTGAGCAACATTATGCGTGCTTGTATTATAATGCATAACATGATCACTGAAGAAGAAAAAGGAACATTTCCATCTTATTTGGGATATGATCCAGATAACACCACAACTGTTGTTGCTGATAGAAATCCAGCGACCCTTGAGGTATTTCTTAGCCGCCCTCGTAAAAATAGATCTATGGAGATACATAGTAAACTGTAGGATGACCTGGTTGAACATTTATGGCATCTGAAATGGAATGCTTAGATATATTGTATGCATTTGTTGAACTATTGTAACATTGTAGTACTCGATTATTGTATTGTTTTATGTACTTTAACTATATCACATTTATATTTTCTATTGTAGCTAATATTCAAAATGCACTAGAGGGCGACCCAAACTGTATAACTCCTTACTTGAACTATTGTAACGTTGTAGTACTCCATGATTGTATTATGTTATGTCATTTAAATTTATTCCATTTCTATTTTATGTTGTTGGCAATATTCACAATTCAGAAGAGGACGACCCGAAATCTTTAACTCTATCTTTCCAACAAGATGCAGACCTTAGAGCACGACTTTTAATGTGATTGGAGCATGACTTTATAACTCTTTACTTGACCTGTTGTAATGTTATAGTACTCCATAATTGTATTAAGTTTTGTCATTTAAATATATTCCATTTCTATTTTATGTTGTAGCCAATATTCACAACTCAGAAGAGGACGACACAAATTTTTTAACTCCTTAACTCTTTCTGTCCAGCTGGATGCAGACACTAGAGCATGACTTTTAATGTGAGTGGAGCATGAATTTTAATGTCCCTAGAGCACGACTTTCAACGTTCATAGACTGGTCATTTCAGTTGAATAACACACATAATATAGCCATGAATTGAAATTAAACTCTACAGATACAACCAAATTTTCCAAATACATAAACCAAACGATACATATTTGAATACAACACATAATATAAAGATATACTACTCAAACTGTATAATATGATTGTACCATAACCATTACGCTTCGTGACCGACGAATTTTGAACGATACTTGAAAAGATAGAGTGAGTCGTACGTCGATCGTTTCTCTTGAGAATAATCATCCTTTTTTACCTCATTAATTACTTTGTGGTAATTCATACAATCAAAAGTAAATAAGCAGAATGCACTTCCGGTTGCTAAGTTGGGCCTCCGTATTCTACAACCAGTATGATTGTTGTATTTTTCGTTGAGGGTTGCCCAAAAATCTTGATCTACCTCTTCTTCCATATGTAGTACGTCTGCTTCAATGTACGCCTTTATCAAAACAACGTAATCTGAAGCAGTCTAGTTTTCGTTTACCATTTTGAAGTGTGTACTATGTAGTCAAACTAAAATTCAAATGTTTAATATAGGCACAATAAAGTAAAGTAAAGTAAAGGGAATCGTTAAAGTTGATTTGATTAGATAACTTTACAAGGTCAGGGAAATTAAGCTTACCCTGTTTTCTACAGTTGATTGGAAAATACATTCCAAAACATTGAATGGTTTATTGTAATTATCAAGCCTACTTGCATCCTTTGTCTTCATAAATACGGGGTATGGTAGTTTTCTTCATACTTACAAACAATTCCAATTCTAAAAAACAACAATGGTTGATTCCAACAACAAAAATTTCTCTTCCTATACCGATGATAACATTGGTAATTTTACTAATTTGTTATTCAAGCTTAAGGCCCATCAATGATTCCACCCCCTTTCCTAACTCCCCAACAAAGTCATTATCTCCACCAATTGAACCTTGCTCAGCAGTAGGTAACATGTATGGCCAACTTCCTCAAACCAATGTTCGCTAAACGGATATTCTATTAAATTAGAAAACCGTTAACAAGAAATATCATGATAATAAATGCAAGTGCATGGCGTATAATCGTAGTACGTGGCGAATACGGGTCGATCCAAAGGGAAAGAATTTAGTCTAATCTTACTCAATTAAATTAAACCGAAAGCGAGTGAACTTGTTAACTATAAACTAAAAGAAAACTAACAATGTTAAAATGAATACAAATATGAGACTAGGAGATAATTTAGGAGCAGATTCACTATCAACATCAATCTAATTAACATAAAAAATGATTCTAACTCTCTTTAATAACTAGCACATTAAGTGTTGTATTCATACAAGCATGATTTATATGCTAGAAAATTCAAGCTACATAAATCATCAATTTTCAATACGAACGTAAAGAAAGCCCTAATTTTGACATAGAAAATAATAGTTCTAATATGAATTAGATTATGATAAAGTATGATTCTATTAATGATATGAGTATAAAACATTTGGGAATAATCAACCAGCATGTGCTATCAATTTTCACTATATAAAATCTTTACTTTATCAATATCCAATTATAGATTAAGCTCAAATAAGAGAGTTAGAAACAAGAAATTCTTATGTTAATTAATGAATCATGAGAGCTTCGCTACCCCTAAATTGAAGGGGTTTAGCTACTCATAATGGATTCAATGATAACATAAAGACATTTCATTATAAAAGAGAACAAAATAAAGTCCAAATAAAGATAAAAATCTATTCTACTTGTAGAAGAGAAAATAACATGTAAATGAAAAACAACAAATTAATATTGCATTAAAGCGATAGATTGCAAAAAAGAAATGGCTAAGAAGCCATGGCAGAAAAAGAGAAGTTTTGATTTCAGCCTCACTCTAAACTAAAAAACCAAGATGATCTTTACATTATCATACATCGGTTATTTATACATGAGGGAAAACCCTAAACTAACTTTTTGCATGCTACCCAGAATGCCCCCGCTTTAAGCTGCATTTTGTCTTTTAGCAATAGTGATTCATGAAGCCATAATTTTGTGTCTCCACTAAAGAAGGAAGGAGAGTGAATAGGGTCCTCCATTAATTCTCTATTTGAATTGATTTCCTCTCTATTGATTGATTTCCCTTTCATTATTTTTTTGGCAAGGCATTGATTTTCTCCTTTTGAATTGATTCCCTCTCCATTGATTTCTTTCCCTTTTTTTTCTTTGTATGCATATATATCTTTATGTGTCCTTTTCTGCATGCATCCAATTTCTGTAAAAATATGAAAAATGTCCAAGTAAACATTCTCAAAATAATATAAGCACAAAAATGATCATTTTCCCCCTATATGATGATAAATGCATGATGTTTTGAAATCAATTCAATTATTATTTAAACATGATAAAATACCCATATGTGACATTTATTAGTACTAAACGAGAATAAATATGTGAATATAAATGTGCATTTTTACGTGCACATCAAAATACCCCCACACTTATCTTTTTATTCGTCCTCGAATAAAGTAAAGACTAAGCTAAACCCGTTTTCGTAGGGAGCACGATTGCATTGAGCATATGCAACAAGCCGTTAGACCTCCGGGTGTCCCCAGTAGGACGAGTGTTGTCTCGTGAGGGTTTTCAGCGGATACTACCCACAAAATCCAAAAGTTAAATGCAAAAAATATTTATAAAATGCAAGATTCGAAAATATTTACAATATGAATGCAAGCTTTTAAAGGAATATTTACAAATGGATAATTTACTTTCAAATATTACATGAATGAGTTAACACCAATTTGGGTCGTCATTATGAAATTTGAGTCCGTTACTAACCAAAATTTCAAACAAAAGTCATGTTATTATTACAAACTCCTCTAGCCTGGCCAGTTGTTTTGGTAGGAACATAGTGCAAATATGAAATGAATTCTGTAATCGATATCAACAGTCGTAAAACGGAATCTCAACTTCCTTTTTGTTAACAAGTTAGGTTGAATAAGTGAAGAATGTGCTTGGATTTCAAGTGCTTTAATCTCTCTTTATTACAAAATATTTACATTATTACTATTTACAATCACCTAACAAAAAAGACCAAGGTATACCACCCATGCACTACCTCGCGGACTGACGTGAGAGTTTGGGACAGGGCTTGGCGGATTGTGCAGACCAACGCTGACTTTGTCAACAAGATGTTGGTAATCCTTAGGTGTCCAACTCATAAAATGAGACCAAGATATATCGACGCTGACTTTTTCAACAAGGTGTTGGAAAGAGCTTGGCGGGTTTGCACACCAACGTTAGATGTACCAACAATGTTGGATACCATTGGATAATTATATATATATATATATATATATATATATATATACATACTTCTTATTTTTTACATAAGAGAGAGAGAGAGAGAGTTAAGCGAGAATATCTTAGCACAACTTCACTTAAACAATCTAAAATGTTATCGCTAGTAGTCAAAATCAACCGTTCATTTAATCAAATTACAATTCAGAAAACATTTCATACTCATCACCTACGAATTTCCCAATATACCAGTTACACCAAATTTGCTCACAATTCAAACGTTCCTTTCGTTATCCGCTAAGAGAAGTAAATTTCCAAATATTTAAATCGAGCGACCAAAATTATGTGCTTATACTCCATCATGTCTTATTTAAAAGTAAATAGAAGGGCGATTTTTTTTAGAAAAGGAAAATAATGCAAAAAGAGAAAGGGAAAAAAAGAAAATGCAAACTTAAACTATGCAAAATAGAATGAAAATGAGGCTCCCCCATACTTGATTTCGATTGTGTCCCCACAGTCAATGCATGACACAATGAGTTGAACGGAAGAGAAATATTTACATATTTACAAAGAAGGATTAAATTTAAATTTCTTACTTCACGTAGCATGGCTCATGAAGAATCATGAGCATCTCCTCTTGATCAGTGGGCAATTCCAAGAATGGTTTTAGACCTTTACCAATGACTTTGAATATGGATCCATCCCTCGGGTTTTCTATTTCAATAGCACCAAGTGGAAAAACAGTTCGAACAACATATGGTCCGGTCCATCTCGATTTTAACTTCCTGGGGAATAATTGAAGTATTTTCCTTGTAAATTTTCGTGTTTTCGTATGCGTCATTCCTAATTTCTTTTAACTCATTGAGTTGCAATTTTCGGTTTTCGCCAGCTTGTTCAAGATCAAAGTTTAAGTTCTTTATTTCCCAAAGCGCTTTATGTTCAATTTCAATAGGTAAATGACAGGCTTTACCGTAAACCAATCGGAAAGGGGACATTCCAATATTAGTTTTAAAAGCAGTACGGTAAGCCTAAAGCGCGTCGGTCAATTTTTGCGACCAATCTTTTCGGTTTTTATTTATAGTTTTCTCCAAAATCTGTTTTATTTGATGATTCGATACTTCGACTTGACCACAAGTTTGCGGATGAGAGTATTTCTTCATTAAGGATTCAAAAGATCGATTATAGAAGTGTGTTCCATTGTCGCTAATTATTGTGCGAGGTGTGCCGAACCTCGAAAAGATGTTCACTTTTAGAAATTTCACAACAATTTTATGATCATTTGTTTTACATGGAATGTCTTCGACCCATTTCGAAACGTAATCGACAACGAGAAGAATATACAAGTTTCCAAAGGAGTTTGGGAGAGGTCCCATAAAGTAAATACCCTATACATCAAAGAACTCGATCGTAAGGTTGGGGTTCAAAGGCATCATATTCCATCGAGAAATCTTTCCTAGCATTTAGCAACGATTGCAAGTTTTATAGAATTCGAACGAGTCTTTAAAGAGAGTAGGCCAATAAAAACCATATTGAAGCACCTTTTTAGCGGTTTTCCTAGGACCAAAATGTCTACCGCACGCATGATTATGGCAGAATGAGAGAACACTCCTAATTTCGCTATCAGGAACGCATCAACAAACGATTTGGTCTGGACAATACTTAAACAAGCATGGGTCATCCCAATAGAAATATTTCACTTGGGAAAGAAATTTGTACTTATCTTGTTTGGACCAAAACTAGGGGGTTTCCTTAGTGACTAGATAGTTCACTATGTCGGTGAACCAAGGATCGATAGAAACAGAATGGAGTTGTTTGTCAGGAAAGTTTTCATTGATTGGTAAAGAAGATGGCGCGTTCGGAAGACGAGATAAATGATTGGCTGTGACATTATCAGATCCTTTTTTCTCTTTGATTGTAAGATCAAATTCTTGAAGTAAGAGGATCCATTGAATTAAACGTGACATGGCATCCTTTTTAGCAAAAAGGTGTCGAAGAGCAGAATGGTCAGTGTAGACCGTAACGTGGGAACCAATCAAGTAAGATCGAAACTTCTCAAGCGCAAAAACGACAACTAAAAGATCTTTTTCGGTGGTCGTATAATTCAGTTGAGTGTCGTTTAAGGTCATACTAGCGTAGTAAATGACATGAAGGATTTTGTTGATGCGTTGTCCTAAGACAACACCAACATCGAAGTTAGAAGCATCACACATGATTTCAAAAGGAAGTTCCCAATTGGGTGAGCATATTATCGGGGCTGAAATGAGTTCTTTTTTAAGACGTATAAAAGAAGCGACACATTCAGATTTAAATTCAAATGGGATGTCCTTTCCTAGAAGAGTAGTCAAAGGACGAGCAATTTTGCTAAAATCTTTCATAAAGCATCAGTAGAAACCAACATGCCCAAGAAATGAACGAATGTCCTTAACGCATTTTGGAATGGGTAGTTTTGAAATTATGTCAACTTTTGCTTTATCTACCTCAATGCCATTATTTGAAATTACATGTCCAAGGACAACGCCTTGTTTGACCATAAAGTGGCATTTTTCCCAATTCAACGTTAAGCGTTTTTCTGTAATAACCCGGAAATCTGGGCCAATTTAAAATTTTTATTTTGGCAATTTTAATGAAATTTGAATATTTAAAATGAATTATTTTAAATAATATGACGAGAAATTTTTTTTTGACAGAATTCGAACGTATATATTTATATAGATCGTCGTTAGAATATAAATATTTATTTTATATTGTAAAAGGAATTTAAAATGGCGCGGTAGTTCGATAATTCGATTTCAAAGTTCAAATGAATGTACATGATTCAAAATAAACCGGATTTTAGCGAATACAAAAATAATAGAATCTAATTGAGAATATCTTTCCAACGAATCCGAAAAATTGAAATTTCATTGTTGGGATAAAAAGTTATGTCCAGTTGAAAATTCAGAATAGTCGCTATGGAATTCTGGCCCTTAAAAATAGCCATTTTGCAAACGACCTCGGATTTCGACGAAACCACTTTTGTTGGATCCGCGATGTCAAATTATTGCTAGGTTTCAAATTTCATAATTTTTCGAATCAATATGTGAGCGTGGCAAAGGAAAACGCGTTTGACAAGTTTTAGTTGACTTTAATCGACTGGAAAATGGCCATTTTCTAACGGTCTCAGAATTCGACAAAATTAGTTTTGTTAGGACCGTATCGACAATACGAAGCTAGAAAATATTTTTTTGGAATTTTTCGAGTAGTATGTGGCCCCAGTAAATTAAAATGCGCGTTCAAATTCAATATATAGAGCTATATGTTGATTTTGACGAAAACAGATCGAAACGATCGAATCAGCTTACGATACATATCCCATTGTGTTCCGAATGAAGGTAATTAGCTATGGACGACGGGCGGTGGGTTTGATTTCGAGGTCGAAATTTAAAGTTGCTTTTTGAAATTAAATAATTAAATAAATTTTCATTTCATAATCGAAAAAAAAGAGGACGGAGGAGCAGCCGTCGCTTCCCCGATCGAAGCACCGCCGCCGCCCATGTAGGCCACTGAAGCCCCTCCTCCTCCTGCCGCGTATCCTCCTCCACCTCCTCTTCTCTCTCCTCACGGGCCCTAGCCCCTCCCCTAGCCCACCGCGAAGCAAAGTTCGCCGCCATGTCCCTGCGCCGCCAGTGCAGGCGCGAGCCTCCCCCCCCGGTCGCCGCAGTATCACCTCCGACCCCCTTCGACTAATGAAGGCGATTTTTACTGTATTAAATCAATTTTAATTTAAATGCAGTTTTGTTAAATCAGTTTTAAAGTTTATAGTAAATCAGTAAATAAAATTTCAGTTTTTAAATATATATATAGCAAGAAAGATATGATTTTGAAGGTGATAGAACCAGGATTTTTATTCGTTTAAAGTTTATATTTTTTATATGAGAAAATTTAGATTTTTTTTAAAACTAGAAAGATCGGATTTTTAATTATATAAAAATATAATTTTTATAATATAGAAAAGTTAAAAATATGATTTTTGTATAGTGGCGATAATAAAAATACGATTTTTATATTATATAGATAGTAAAAATTTGATCTTCATATAGTAGGGAGAATAAAAATCTTATTTTTATCATATATATGTTGAAATAAAAACGTGGTTTTTATAGTGATAAAATAAAAATTCGATCTTTATATATGAAATAAAAATATAAAAATATATTTTTTATATAGAAGGAAGCGTTGTAAAAAATATACGAAGTAGAAATAAAAATAGAATTTTTTTATTTATTGAAATGAAGTGATAAAAATATAATTTTTACATTTGAGCAGCGTGAAAGGAACTGCGTTAGAGTTTCAAACAGATCCAGACGGTTCAGCAGTTCAAAAGCAAAGCACGGCGGAGTGGAACCCTCTGTGAGAACTTCTCACTTTAAATTTTCTTTTCTAGTTATAATATATACTAGGATGCAGACGGTGTTTAGTAGCACCCGACACCCGTCGTCCACAGACCATGGACGGCTTGTATGCTTGTTTGTTTGATATTGATGTGTAGTTGATTGTGTGATATGATGTGAAATGAAATAAAATATTTATATAGTTAAAAATATTTTATAGTTGAAAATAGAATTTTTAACGTGTATATAAAATAAATAGTAATAAACAAATCGGAGATTTGTTTATATACACTGATTTGATTGATATTGATTGGGACGAAAAATTTTACACATCGCCTAACAGCACAAATAAAATCTGTGTTTGATTGTTTGAAACCCCACACGGGTGTTGGGATGATATATGACATACACTAATCCCAATAATTAGTTGTATGTCGATCGATTGATTGATAGACTGTGATAAGCGTTGAATATTTGTATTTGATGCTTATACAGTGTAGAATGCACTTTGGATGCTGGTTGATTATTTGTCATTGTTGATATATACATGCGTTGTATGGAAATCCATAGAAATAAAATCTATGGTAATTGATTGGGCCTCATTCCAGTTCTGAAATAGAAATATTTGAAATAGAATATTTGAAATAGAAATATTTGAAAAATAAATATTTGAAATAGAATATTTGAAAATAGAAATATATGAAGCCGTGTTGATTAGATTTACGCCATTTTGACGTGAACGATATTTATATCGATTTTATTCATTTTAAAATGAACATCGAAAGTGATTTCAAAATCTGATATTTTGAAATGAATTGAAATTCGAATTAAATTGAAAAGAATTGAAATTTGAATTAAATTAAAATAAATTGAAATTCGAATTGAATTGAAAAGAATTGAAATTCGAATTAGATTGAAATAGAATTGAAATCGTTTTGAATTGAATTTAAAACGTATTGAAATCGAGTTGAAATGAATTTAAAACGATTTATAAAATTCGTTTTGAAAGGAAATCGACGAAATATATATAATATATTTATATAATGGCCTGAATAGAACGCACCGCGCCACGGCAGTTTGCGAATTTCGACCATTGACTTTGAATGGATATTGCAGGAGATCCGACCGTTGGATTCTCCTAAAACCGGAACCGTTGGGTTCGTATCTAAAAGAGCTTTCTAACGAATATTAGAGATTTAAAATCTAACGGTTGGATTTGGAATTATCTTCAAATCAAATTTGGAAAAGGTCGTTGTAAGTGCAGTTCGATGGCCGTTGATGGAAATCGACTGTACGAGCCTTGATAAAATGATTAAAAATATCAATAATTTGTGTAGAATCATAAGAAATGATTTGTGAAGAATTGGGATGAAAAACTTCATATTTGAAAAGATAAAAATAGATTTTTTTCGAGATGAACTAGTTTTGAACTAGAATAATAATTTAATTATTTTTAAAATAAATAAATTGGATTTGAAATGGTTTTGAAAATAACAATAATTTCCAATAATTGAATTGGAATGGATTTGAATCGAAATTGTCTGTTGAATATTTCGATGTTGGATTTCGTGATGATATAGGTATTGTTATGGGAATTTGAAAGATATATTTATATCGTAATTTCCAATACGATATTTGTTGGTCGTAGAATTTGATATTGAATATAAGCCGATATATTTTCTATTCGGAGCCTTGTATTTAATATCAAATGTGATTTGGGTTTGTCGTGAATGGTGTCTTCATTAACACTGTTCTTAAGCCCAGTTGAGAAAAAGATTAAATCTTTTTATTTAGATTTAATGAAGTGTACCAATTAAATAATATTTAATTGGAATTGAATTGGTGTTGATTTTTGGGTTTATCGTGAACAACATTTTAAATAATACTTGTTCTTTAACCCGATAATTAATGGAATGTGATTTTGGGTTTATCGGGAACCGTGTTTTAAATGACACCGATTCTTTAACCCAGTTAAAGATTAAAACTAAGTGGAGTTTTAATGAATCTTTAATTAGATTGAAAGATCGAGAATGGAGTATCACCAGTTTTACTCCAGGCGATAGTTAAATCTTTAATTAGATTTGAACGCGAAATGGTAATTGAATTTACCGATAACACCGTGGTGTTAGATATGAAGTATTACCAGTTTTACTTCGTGGGGTGAATAGGTTAGGATTGGGAAATAAAATAAATGATTACTCCGGTGTGGTTCGCTAATCCCGACTAGTTTGAATTGATATTCAAAAAGGAGATTAAAGAATAAATTTAAAGAATTTATCTTTGATAAAATTAATGGGAACTTTTCCCAAAATATAAGAATATTTGAATAAAAGAATATTCTGAATTGGAATGAAGCGTATGTTGTGTTTGTGTAACACTTGTTTATTATATACGCGAGTTATTCAGAAAGACCGGGTTTATCCCATTCTGAATAACTGATTCGACGTGGTGTCGAAGATGAAGACGGTGGTCGAAGACCGGAGGTCTTCACGTCGTTTGGACAATTACTGATGATCTTGATTGGGCCGTACATCCAAGAGGAGGGAATCAGTTGGTGATCGTCCAGACGTGCTTGGAGAACGATGGATATGCGAGGTACAAGGTGCCTCCGGTTTCGTCCAGACCCAGAACAGACTTGTAGATGGACTGTGTGTCTGACATTGGATTTCAGTCTGTGTGATTTATTTCTATTAAATATATATCTATTTGGCGGCGGAGAATTTATTCTCTTGCTTAATGCCCTTCTCTGTTATGTACGAGCTCAGGGGTTATATATTGATGGATATCAAATGCATGGAGTGAATTGCCTGTGTGGCATGCCTAAGTGGCAATAGATCGAGGCTTCTGTTGAAAAGAAAAGTCTTGTGGTTGATGATCAAAGCACCGCCTGTGTGGCATAGCTTTGTGTAACGTGAATTCGCGAGCCTCACACCCCGGTTGTGAATCAGAAACGGGAGAGGACCTCAGGGAGGGCATGCGTTTCCTTCTAGCTAGAAGTGGCGTCAGTGGCTTTACACGCCCTGACGAGTTTGACTTATGTGGTTGTTGCTGTTGCGAGGCGCCTCGGTTAGATCGGACGATCTGGGTCCGATGGAGTCATTCGTTGGCTCATTTACGCCCCAAAGGGCGGGGAAACGTAGTGTTCAAGCATTTTAATCCACATCGGTGGACCGGCCCTGACGATCCAAAGGTCACTCGAGCTCTGACCTGAGACATGGGCTAGATTGTCTCGAATCGGTGAGGACTATCTTTTGCCTCGGTTCACAGATGGAAATCCAGCTTCCAATACGTGACATGTGCGATTTTGATTGTAGAGCCTAGTATGGCGACATAGTGGGATGGGGCACTTGTACCGTCTATGATTGATACTTATGATGTGAAGTTGTTTTATACACTATGCACTTATTATAGTATCAAATAATATGTTTTAAACGTATCAAGCATTCTTTGGCTATTATAAGGTAAAAACCCTATCCTCCGGCTTGCGTTGCATTGTGTGATGGGACCTGGGTCTTATAATAGCTTCATTTTTCTTTATTTAACATTGCGCTGTTGTTTTATGCACTGGTATTCTTGGGAGGAAACCCGTTCCGTGTTATACGGCGTGGTCTCTTAATTTACCGAACTTTAAGATAAAGAATAATAAATGTTTTAGTTCTCACACCAGTCATATGACTGACCTGGGGTTTATTGTTTTAACCTAAACTCTGGGTGCCCTTATTTTGACACGGGCAGCTAGTAGTTTTGGTTTTGCAGATTTATATTCACAGGATCCTGATTTACAGCTGGAACGATACTCGGAAAGCTCTGTATCCATGTATTACTTCTTGTTGTGTATTGTATTATTTTCCGCTGCGATATATTTAAATGTAATTTAAATCTCTAATATTTTCTGTGTAATATTTATTCATGCTCAGTATATTCTTGTATTCTGATGAATTGTTGTAATATACAATGAAATGTCTTCTGTCTGCGATCTAATTTGTCGTGTTCTCAAAACAATCAGGCGTTTCGAACGGTCTTGATCGGTTTAGCGACTGATTCGGATCAAGTGGAATTCCTGGTCGTTACAATTTCTTTACATCGATTTGAAACAAGTTCAAGATGATGTAAACAAGAGGAAAAAGAATCACCAAAGATCGAAAAATCATCCATAAAAACTTCAAGAAAGTGTTCGATCATATCAGAAAAAATTCCAACCATACAACGTTGGAAAGTTATAGGAGCGTTGCAAAGACCAAAAGGCATACGTCGGTAAGAAAAGGTACCGAATGGACATGTGAAAGTTGTTTTCTCTTGATCTTCGGGAGCAATAGGAATTTGGTTATAATCGGAATAACCATCAAGAAAGCAGTAGAATTCGTGACCGGCTAAACGTTCGAGCATTTGATCAATGAAGGGAAGAGGAAATTGTTCTTTATGTGTTGCAACATTCAATTTTCGATAATCGATGCAAACACGCTAACCCGTTTGAGTACGAGTTGGAAGAACTTCATTTTGGTCATTTGCGACAACGGTGAGTCCGGACTTTTTAGGAACAACGTGAATGAGGCTAACCCATAAGCTATCAGAAATGGGGTAAATGATACCATTGTCAAGAAGTTTAAGAATTTCTTCGTGAACTACCTCTTTCATCTTAAGGTTAAGTGTAACAACCTGGAAAATTTGAACCAATTTAAATTTTTTATCTTGGCAATTTTGATGAATTTTGAATATTTAAAATGAATTATTTTAAATGATAACGACTAGAAATTTATTTTGAATAGAATTAGAATGTATATATTCATCTGAATCGACATTAGAATATAAATATTTATTTCTAAATATAAAAGGAATTGAAAATGGCGCGGTAGTTTGAAAATTCGATTTCGAAGTTCAAATGAATGTACAGGATTCAAAATAAACCAGATTTTAGCGAAACCAAAAATATTAGAATATATTTGGGAATATCTCTCCAACAAATCCGAAAAATCAAAATTTCATAGCGGGAATAAAAAGTTATGTCTAGTTGAAAATTCAGAATAGTCGCTGTGGAATTTTGGCCCTTGAAAATGGAAATTTTGCAAACGACCTCCGTTTTCGACGAAACCAGTTTTGTTGGATTCGGGATGTCAAGTTATTGCTATATTCCAAAATTCGTAATTTTTGAAAGCAATATGTGAGCATGGCGAAAGAAAACGTGTTTTGACGGTTTCTATCAATTTCGATCGACCAGAAAATGGCCATTTTCAGACAATCTCAGAATTTGATGAAATTAGTTTCGTTAGTACCGTATCGTCAATATAAAACTAGAAATATTTTTTTTGGAATTTTTAGAATCAGTATGTGGGCCCGGTAAACTCAAATGTACGTTAAAATTAAATATATATTGATTTATATTTTAAATTTAACGAAAACTGATCATAACAGCCGAAATGGGTTACGAAACATATCCCATTGTGTTCCGAATGGGGGTATTTAGCTAGAGGCGACAGTCGTTGAGCGTCGTTTGAAGTTAGTATGAAAAGTCAACTTTAAAAGAGGATTAAATTAAATTAAATTAATTATATTATATACACCCCCTTTTGTCGTTCCTCTCAGAAGCCCGCACCCTCCCCAAATTGAAAATAAACCCATCGCCTAGGTCAATCGCCCCCGCGTCCCAGTCGCGCGCCACCGACCTGACACTGCCGTCCCTCCACCAACTCGCACCTCCACGCTCCGCCAATCCACCGCCACTCCCCACTTTCTCTCCTCAGTCCTCTCCTTCATCCTTTGTTCTAAAGGCCACAACGCCAAAAACCAGATCGCCAGGGTCCACCGTGCCAGACCTGCCGCCGCTTCACCTGACCACCTAGCCGCCGGCGCCGGCTACCCCACACCCCCACTCCGACGGTGAACCCTCCCTCAAGAATAAAACCCAATTTTTATAAACCCGATGCCTCCACCGCCACCACTGACTTCGGCACACCGTTCTCACTCCCTCCCCTTTGTTGAAACGAATGTGAGTATTTTATTTAGGTTTTAATTCATTTAATTATATAAAAATGTGGGTTTTAATTATATAAAAATATAGTTTTTAACTTTGTAAAGCTATGATTTTTATATAGGAACTAGATAAGAAAGATCGAATTTTTGTGAAAGGAAAGATCGAATTTTTACGTTTAGAAAAATAAGATTTTTGGATACGTAAAGACATGATTTTTAGTAAGTTAAAGAGCTGATTTTTATACGAGATTTTTATATAAAGAAAGAGAGATTTTTAAATAAGGAAAGTCGAGATTTTTATATAAGTAGCAAAATAAAAATACGATTTTTAAGTATATAAAAATATGACTTTTATATATGTAGCGAATACGGACGACGAAAGTGACAAAAGGCGAACATGGCAAAATTTTCTACATATGAAGAGTCGCGGCGTTTCGTTTAGCTTCTAGGTGAGAACTCCTCACTATAATTTTCTTTATACAGTTATTTATTATTTAACTGTATATATATATGAACTGTTCCCCGTCGTCCAAAGACCATGGACGACTTGTTTGGGTTTCTGTGTTGAATGATGTGTTTAGTTGAATATTGGTTTGTGGTATGAATGTGGAATTGATTAGATTTGTATGTGTATGGCACGGGCAATTATTAGACCGGGGATAAGGCTAGGCCTTATCCCGTTTCTAGTATCGCGCCGTTATGCCGCCAAAATTTTCTAAAATATGTTAGAACAATAAAAATATCACTTTAATTGTGTAAATGAACCAAATAAATATTTTATCATTAAAATTATAATTTTTAACAGGTATATGAATAAAATAAATATTCATTTACAAATCAGACGATTTGTTTATGTACACTGATTTAACTGATATTGATTGGGACGATAAATTTTACACATCGCCCAACTGCACAAATAAAACCTGTGTTTGATTGTTTGAAACCCCACACGGGTATTGGGATGAAATTGGACATACACTAATCCTAATAATTAGCTGTATGTCGATCGATTGATTGACTCTTTGTTATAAGCGTTAAATATTTATATTTAATGCTTATACCGTGTAGAATGCACTCTGGATGATGGATTGCTACTTTCATTGTTGTTATACACATTTGTTGTGTGAAATCCATATAATCAAATTATATGGTAATTGACTATGTCTGATTCCAGTTCAGAAAGAATGAATATTTTAAAATAACAATTATTTTGAAATAGCGAATATTTTCAAATAATATTCAGTAAAAGATCAAAATTTGATTTTGATGTCCGATTTGGGATGGACACAAATATGTTTAAATATATAAAGCCGTGTCGATTAGATTGACGCCATTTTGACGTGAACGATATTTATATCGATTTTATTCATTTTTATAATGAATATCAAAAAGGAATTAATTTCAAAATCTAACGTTTTGAAAATATTATCATTTAAATATCGATGATATGGAATATTAAATTTTGATTTGAAATTGAATATGAAGTTGAAATCGTTTTGAAAACGAATTTAAAACGATTTATAAAATACGTTTTGAATGGAAATCGATGAAATATATATTATATATATAATATAATGGCCGGAATAGAACGCGCCGCACCGCGGCAGTTCACGAATTTCGACCATTGACTTCGAATAGATATTACGGGAGATCCGACCGTCAGATTCTCCTAAAATCAGAACCGTTGGGTTCGTATTAAAACGAGCTTTCTAACTAATATTAGAAATTATAAATCTAATGGTTGGATTTGGAATTATATCCAAATCAAATTTGGAAAAGTTCGTTGTAAGTGCACTTCGATGGCTGTTTATGGAAATCGATTGTACGGGCCTTGATAAAATTATTAAAAATATCAGTAATTTGTGTAAAATCATAATAAATGATTTGGAAAGAATTGAGATGAAAAATTCCATATTTGAAAAGATAAAAATATATTTTTATCGAAACGAACTAGTTTTGAACTAGAATTACAATTCAATTATTTTTAAAATAAATTGGATTTGAAATGGTTTTAAAAATAACCAGAATTTACAATATATGAATTGGAATGGATTTGAATCGAAATTGTCTCCGGAATATTTCGATATTGGATTTCGTGATTATACAGATATTTTGGAGGAATTTGGAAGATATATATATCGTTATTCCAATACGATATTTGTTGGTTTCAGAATTTGATATTGAATATAAGCCGATATATTTTCTATTCAGAGCCTTGTATTTAATATCAAATTGGGTTTTGGGTTCGTCGTGAATGGTATCTTTAATAATACTGTTCTTGAACCGAATGGAGTTAAGAAAATTAGAAATTGACTGGAGATTAGTTAAGTTGAATGGTTTCCTGGGTATTGTTCTGATGTTGGTTTCGGCCTTCGGGGTTAGTACTTAGTGGATTGTTCTCTTACTAATTTACGGTTAGTGGCTAATGTGATTTGGGTTTATTGTGAACTGTGTTTTTAATGACATTCGTTCTTTAACCCGATTTACAATGAAATGTGATTTGGAATTTATAAATCTTTTTATTAAGACTTAACAGGAATTTTCCAAAGTAAAGTTTTCCAATTTAATATATATTAAACTGGAATTGAATGGAATTCGATTTGATAATAATCGAAATGAAATTATATGGAAGAAGACTGGTAATACAGATGGAATTTAAAAGGCGTTGCCGATATTCCATTTATATTATTGGCTGGATACGGAAATTGATATTGATTATATATTGATTTGTTCTTCCGTGAAGATTCCATAATTAATGGAATATGATTTGGGTTGTCATGAATGGTATCTTTAATAATACTATTCTTAGACCCAACGGAGTTAAGAAATTCAGAAACTAACTGGAGATTAGTTAAGTTGAATGGTTTCCTAGGTATTGATCTGATGTTGGTTTCGGCCTTCGGGGTTAATACTTAATTGTTCACTTGCTAATTTACGGTTAAAGGCTGATGGAATTGAATGTGATTATGGGTTTATCGTGAACCGTGTTTTAAATGACATTGGTTCTTTAACCCAGTTAAAGATAGGATATGATTTCCCAAGTTAAACAATCATTAATATTGATTTTTGGGAAGATTAAAACCAAGTGGAGTTTTAATGAATCTTTAATTAGATTGAAATGATCGAGTATGGAGTATCACCAGTTTTGCTCCGGGCGATAGTAAAATCTTTAATTAGATTTGAACGTGAAATGGTAATTGAATTTACCGATAACACCGTGGTGTTAGATATGAAGTATTACCAGTTTTACTTTATGGGATGAATAGGTTGGGATTAGGAAATTAAACAAATGGTTACTTCAGTAAGGTTCGTTAATCCCAACTAGTTTGGATAAATCATAATTTGGTTTGAACTGATATTCAAAAGAAGATTAAAGAATACATTTGAAGAATTTATCTTTGATAAAATTAATGGGAACCTTTCCCAAAATATAAGAATATTTGAATAAAGGAATATTCTGGATTGGAATGAGGCATATATTGTGTTTTATAACACTTGTTTATTATATACGCGAGTTATTCGGAAAGGCCGGTTTATATCCATTATGAATAACTGAATCGACGATAAGTCGACGATGAAGACGGTGACTGAAGACCGGAGGTCTTCACATCGTTTGGATAATTACCGATGATCTTGATTTGGCTGTACACCCAAGAGGAGGGAATCAGTTGGTGGTCGTCCAGATGTACTTGAAGATTGATGGATATGCGAGGAATAAGGTTCCTCCGGTTTCGTTCAGACCCAGAACGGACTTGTAAAAGGATGTGTGTCTGACATCGGATTTTATTCTGTGTGATTGATATACATCGGTTGCATAGCGTGAATTGCCTGTGTGGCATGCTGAGATGCAAATGATCAAGGCTTCTGTTAAAAAGAAGAGTCTTGTGGTTGATGATCAAAGCACGGCTTTAATATAGCGTAGCTTTGTGTAGCGTTAATTCGCGAGCCTCACACCCCAGTGTGAACCAGAAACGAGAGAGGACATCGGGGAGGGCATGCGTTTCCTTCTAGCCAGGAGTGGTGTCAGCGTTTTGATAGCCCTGCCATTTTGCTTATGTGGATGATGGATTGCGAGGCGCCTTGGTTATATCGGTCGATCCGGGACCGATGGAGTCATTTGGCTCATTGACGCCCCATAGGGCGGGGAAACGCAGTGTTCAGGGTTTAAGTTTAATCTACATCGAGTGGACCGGCCCTGATGATCCAAAGGTCACTCGAGCTCTGACCTGAGACACGGGCTAGAGCGTCTTGAAGCGGTGAGGATGATCCCTTGCCTCGGTTCATAGATGGAAATCCAACTTCCAATACGACATTTTGCGGTTTTAATTGTAAACATGTACATGGTGACATAGTGGTATGGGGCGCTTATGCCATCTATGATTGATACTTATGATTGAAATTGTTTTGACACTATACACTTATAGTAATAATAAAACATGAAATTTCACGTACCAAGCATTCTCAGCTATTATAAGGTAAAAACTCTACCCTCCGGCTTGCGTTGCATTGTGTGATGGGACCAGAGTCTTATAATAGCTTCATTGTTCTTTATTTAGCATTGCGCTGTTGTTTTATGCACTGGTATTCTTGGGAGGAAACCCATTCCGTGTTATACGGCGTGGTCTCTTGATTTACCTAACTTTAAAATAAAGATTAATAACTTTTTTAGTTCCCACACCAGTCACATGACTGACCTGGAGTTTATTGTTTTAACCTAAACTCTGGGTGTCCTTATTTTCCACATGGGCAGCTCGTAGTTTTGGTTTTGCTGATTTATATTCACAGGATCCCGGTTTACAGCTGGAATGATATTCGGAAAGCTCCGTATACTTATATTCCTTTCATTTGTGTTTTGTATTATATTCCGCTGCATTGTAACTTGTGAATCTCTGATTTTTAGTAAATGTATATTATTTGTTAATACTCTGTATATTCTGATGAAATTGTTGTAATAAGCAATGAAATATGCTTCTATTTGTGTTCTGATTCGTCTTGTCCTCAAGTCAATCCGTTCTTTCTCTTCTCTTCGGAGATCGGGGAAGTTCGGGTCCTCTCAGTTTGCTATCAGAGCTTTGGTTTACAAAGCATGGAGAACAAGACACGTTAGAACCAAACGAAAGAATTCACCAGAGATTGGATTAGTAATATCCAATGAGAATGAATCGTTAGAGATAGGATCAGTAGTATCCTAGAACGAGTGTGAAGAGTGATATTTTTAAAATAAAATTGAAAACAAATTTTGTTCTGAAAATTTAAACCTTATTCAACGTATTTGAATACTTATTTGTATTGAATTTGGACAACCCAGTGTATAGAGATTTTCATGTACGTCTGATCCATGTGTATTGATGTCTCAAATGTACTGGATAGATATAGAATCACGCTCTACTCGCCCGGACATGATTCTGGTGATGCCCGGGCATCATCAGTAATTGTGTTCAAGTTTCGAAAGTGGGATATCTATATATTTCCAATTGACTGGTGTGAGAACCAAAATTAGATAGGGTCAATTGTTGTGATTTGGCACCAAAAATGTGATTTTTGACTATATATCAAAGTTATGAATTTGAAATGATAATCAACTAATTGATTGATGATTGTGTTATGTGATTATTCATTTAAACCATTATGTGAAAGAAAGGTAAATTTAGGCCAAATTGAACCAAAGATTGAACTGTATTGAATTTTTTTGAAAATGCATGCATATACATGTACATACATTGAACAGGTCATAGCAAGGAGGCTAGAGAAGAGGAATAAAATTGTTTGCCCGACAAATAGGTACATGTTTATTGTATTTCTTTGGGTTTGGATGATTTTATGAGCCGCTTGGTTGTTTCTTTTTCTTTTTGGATTGGAGAGGCCTATATGGCAATTTCGGGATTTTCCCGGTGCTCCCGTGCAGGGGAGGTTATGGCGAAATTTTTCGAAAATTTAGGGTGTTAGCCAAATTTTTGAAAAATTTGAAATTGTTCTTAGAAACTGAAAAGTTGAAGAACTTAAGCCATAATGAAAATAATGAAAGTTGAGTTGGTTTGTTAAACAACTTTCATCTTCGTTCCTTTTCGGGAACGAAAAGTTTTAAGTGGGGGAGATTGTAACAACTCGGAAAATTTGAACCAATTTAAAATTTTTATCTTAGCAATTTTGATGAATTTTGAATATTTAAAATGAATTATTTTAAATAATAACGACTAGAAATTTATTTTGAATAGAATTAGAAGGTATATATTCATTTGAATCGACGTTAGAATATAAATATTTATTTCTAAATATAAAAGGAATTGAAAATGGCGCGGTAGTTTGAAAATTTGATTTCGAAGTTCTATTGAATGTACAGGATTCAAAATAAACCGGATTTTAGCGAAACCAAAAATATTAGAATCTATTTGGGAATATATTTCCAACGAATACGAAAAATAATAATTTCATAGCGGGAATAAAAAGTTATGTCCAGTTGAAAATTCAGAATAGTCGCTGTTGAATTTTGGCCCTTAAAAATGGAAATTTTGCAAACAACCTCCGTTTTCGATGAAACCACTTTTGTTGGATCCGGGATGTCAAGTTATTGCTAGATTCCAAAATTCATAATTTTTGAAAGCAAAATGTGAGCGTGGTGAAAGAAAACGTGTTTTGACAGTTTCTGCCATTTTCAATCGACCAGAAAATGGCCATTTTTCAAACGATCTCAGAATTTGATGAAATTAGTTTTGTTTGGACCGTATCGTCAATACGAAGCTAGAAATATTTTTTTTGGAATTTTTAGAATCAGTATGTGGGCCCGGTAAACTAAAATGTACGTTAAAATTAAATCTATATTGATTTATACTTTAAATTTAACGAAAACTGATCGTAACAACCGAAATGGGTTATGAAACATATCCCATTGTGTTCGGAATGGGGGTATTTAGCAAGAGGTGACAGTCGTTGGGCATCGTTTGAAGTTAGTATGAAAAGTCAACTTTAAAAGAGGATTAAATTAAATTAGTTATATTATATACTCCCCCTTTCGTCGTTCCTCTTAGAAGCCCGCACCCTCCCCAAATTGAAAATAAACCCATCGCCTAGGTCAACCGCCGCCGCATCCCAGTCGCGTGCCACCCACCTGACACTGCCTTCCCTCCACCAACTCGCACCTCCACGCTTCGCTAAGCCACTGCTACTCCCCCCGTTCTCTCCTCAGTCATCTCCTTCATACTTCGTTCCAAAGGCCACAACGCCCAAAACCGTAACGCCAGGGTCCACCGCGCCACCGCAGACCTGCCGCCGCTTCACCTGATCACCCAGTCGCCAGCGCCGGCCATCCCACACCCCCACTCCGACTGTGAACCCTCCCTCAAGAATAAAAACCCAATTTTTATAAACCCGGCGCCTCCACCGCCACCACTGACTCCGACACACAGTTCTCACCCCCTCCCCTTCGCTGAAACGAATGTGAGTATTTTATTTAGGTTTTTATTCATTTAATTATATAAAAATGTGGGTTTTAATTATATAAAAATATAGTTTTTAACCTTATAAAGCTTTGATTTTTATATAGAACTAGATAAGAAAGATCGAATTTTTATGAAAGGAAAGATCGAATTTTTATGTTTAGAAATATACGATTTTTGGATATGTAAAGACATGATTTTTAGTAAGTTAAAGATCTGATTTTTATACGAGATTTTTATACAAAGAAAGAGAGATTTTTAAATAAGGAAAGTCGAGATTTTTTGTAACGACCCGGATTTTTGGCGACTTTGGTTATCGACATAAGCTCGATGTCGATAACCAAAACATCGAAAAATCCAGGTAATTAGTGAAAGAAATTAGAGGGTGAGGAAAGATAAGACAGAAAATTAGAATAGAAGAAGAAGAAGAACACAACATCAGAGTAACACGAATCTCACAGCGGAACGAATAAATATATTTCATAACATAACTTTGAAATACAAATCTGTACTTGAATATACATATCATTATCATAATACAGCACTTACAACACAGCGGAAATAACTATAGCTATATGATCCTGAAGCCTCCTGCTCCAAGCTCTTCCAGTATATCTGTAAATCCCGACTACTTGACTGCCCGTACAAATTTAGGCACCCAAGAGTTTAGGGAAAACAACAAAGTAAACTCCGGGTCAGTCATGGGACTGGTGTGAGTAAAATAGTTTAAAACAGTTCAAGCAGGGAATTGATATCTCATAAGACCACACCGTATAACGGAACGGGTTTTTCCCTTATGAGAATCCAAATTATCTGTACATCAAAACCCTTTTGATATTATAATAATGTCTATCAACCACAGTATATAAATATATAATCATCTAGTAGAAACGCTTTCATCTCACATTCTACATATATAGTATACAATCAAAACCGCAAGCACGTATTGGGTAATGGGTTTCCAACTATGACAAGGTATGGAACCACCTTTCGCTGGTGTACCTCTAGAGAGGAATACACTGGGTTTAACAAGAACATCTTGCAACCCGGCCACACATGACCGACCACTCATTTCGCTTGAGCGTATCGAATGTATATCACCAACGGTTGGGATCAGCAACCGTTTCCCGAATGGGACAGTATCAACAATAGATTTTAAGAAGTAAATGAAACTCTAGATCAGGTGATTATACACCCTACTTCGGTGCGACCGACTTAGCCATGTTGCCTGCCCGATTTCTGTCATTTACCGGATGATGAGGCTAGAAGCTACGCTTTATCATCATACCAGATTCACTTTGAATGCCACATCGTCAAATCCATCAAATCACCGATTGACGTCCTCAACCATACATTATGTGTTAGCTAAAATAAGTTTCCTTCTTTGCTTCCACTCTTGGTACGGTTGGAGAAATCAATATACGTGATCGTCTGGAAATACTCTGTCAGACATCCATCCATACAAGTCATCCAGGAACAGGATGAACCGAAGGCACTATTCTGTAAATAGGATAGCCTTGCATAACTCCGTCTTCAATTTCCTTTGGCATATATGATTCGCAACGCTTATGCCAATACAGAGTGGTTCTTTGGATAATAATCCAACCGGTCTCTCTATATTAACAACGTTAAAATGGTCAAAACTTCGATAGTCTATGATTTAACTATCGAATAAAAACAAGTGTGCAAACAACGATATTATTTCCAAATGGAAATTTATATCGATCAAACATCATTTAACATTCATCTCCTTATTTCCTTAATTTACTTATCTCCTGTTTCCCTATATTCAATATTTCTTATTTTCTACATTTGGAAAATATACGTTATTAACAATGGAAAACATTTCCATTTCTTGTCTTCTTTATTAGAAAACATTTCGGGTTTCTTATTTGGAAAACATTTCCAAAGCTTCTTCATTGGACTTAGACAGATGTTTTAAACAAACCATCGCGATGCCAACTCAAACCATTTCCTTTACTGCCGAACCTTAACTATTCCTTAGTTAAAAACGAAGCCAATCAAGTTGGGGGTAAAACTACCTCTCAGACCTTAACTGAACAACATTTCTAACTTTGAAATAGGCAAAGTTCACTTTATATTCCTTTTACTAACTTCATTACTTAACCCTCCTTCGAATAGCTATATTCGATTGACTCTTTTCACTTAACTCTATTCGATTAACCCTTATCAATTAACTCTATTGGACTAACACTATTGGATTAACTCTATTTGACTAACGCTATTGATTTACTCATTTCACTTGACTCCTTTCGAATAAACTATATTCGATAACTCCTTTTTCTTTCTTCGAATAAACTATATTCGATTAACTCCTATTACTTTCAATTCGATTAAACTATATTCGATTAACTCATTTTACTTTAAATCTAATCGATTAAAACTAACATCGATTAGCTCCTTTTACTTTAACTCTAATCGATTAAACTAACATCGATTAGCTCCTTTATTCTTTAACTCTAACCGATTAACTAACATCGATTAACTCCTTTATTCTTTAACTCTAATCGATTAACTCCTTTTACTTTATTCTCTAATCGATTAAATAACATCGATTAACTCCTTTTTCGAATAATCTATTCATTTATAAAGATTTACGTTTAGTAACGGTTCTTCACTTTACAAATGATTTTCCTTTTATAAAACCCTATTCGTTTTAAAAACATTTTCCCCTTTTTTTTACTTTCGAAGTATTTCCTTTAATAAAATCTGTTGATTTTATAAAATCCGTTTATTTCAATATACATTGAAATATTTCTTTTTACATCCCAGGGTCTTTTATGATATTTGAAATATCGAATAACAATGATCAACATCATTCCAACACACATAATCCATAACAGATTATATAACACATCATATATCACAATATCTGAAAACAGTAAAATAAATGTTGAGGAATCCAGTTGGGTTCCTCCAACCTGTTTCCCTGCATCACAGATGTTAAACAATATAGATAACATCACTTTCAGTTCTATATGATATATTCTGTTAAACAGAATCAATATAGAAATTCAACTAACTGACTAGCAGTTCAATCAAACAATCAACACACAGTCAATCAGCCAACATCTAACAGTTCTAAAAATACAACATGAAATTATAAACTGTTCAGAGTTAGTGAGATTTACTCACATTGTTCGTTATCGTTAAATAACGAATAACGATTGTCCATTCTGATCAGTCAATTTATTTCGCTATCAAATCAAACGAGCTCCACTCCACTCCTAGTCAGTTCCATTGGGTAGTGTCCGTCCATACGATCCTGTCGGATCCTGTTTTGCTGAATTCCGTTAACGTATGGCTGAGATATCGCAATTACAAAATTAATACACTTATTTGAATTTAAATAGAGTAAACTTTAATTTAAACAATGGGCCTTACTTATTTAAAATAGGCCCATCTTCATATGTTTTTATCCCCACCGTCCTCATTCTTCTTCTGGAAAAATACAAAGCCGCCCTATCCTTTGAAACCGCTACCACCGCCTCAGCAGATCGTCGGGCCGGCGGCCATCACCCCTACCAGTATCGCAACCCCTCCAGCTACCTTATTCCCTCAACTCCGATCCACGACACCCTCTTTTACCACCCTAAATCCCTAATTTGAACGTAGATCTACATGGCCAGAATTAGGCCACCGTCGACCATATGGGGTCACCCTACTACCCCGAGTTGAACCGCCATCCCCTCCTTTCCCTCCGCCAGAATATTCTCAACCCGAAACCACCCCAATTCGCCAGAACGAACTCAACCTTAATTCCCATTCAACTGCAATTCGCACCACCGCCTGACGCCATTACCACCTTCATCCATCACCAATCGAGGCGCAACATCCTTCCACTCTTCCACCTAAAATAGATTTGCCTAAAACCCTTGGAATTCGCCAGTAACCGCGACCCTAGGCTTGGCGCAACAGCAGTCCGACATCAGGGAAGATGAGCATGTTTGAACGATACACATATGTTGTTGAAGCCCTTGATCCAGGGACCATATGAGTATAAGTTGCGTTTTTGTATTTCGATTTGGATTTTAACTCGCCTTTATTATTTGGATCTCGTTTTATTTTGCGAACAAAAAATATTTGAACGATGATAATAGTGTGTATTTATAAAAGGGTGTTCGAGTGTTGTGTCTGTTGAAATGTGGGATCGCTTGAGCCATTCTTTTCTGTTTGATGTGGGATTACTTGAGCCATGCTTTTCTGTAGAAATGTGGGATCACACGAGCCATCCCTTTTCTGTTAAATCTGGGATCACTTGAGCCATTTCTTTATGTGCGGTGTGTCCATTTGAATTTAACGTATATGTTATATGAAATTCTACTTGTTTATGGATTTCTATTGACAGAATTAAATATACTGTTGTGACGAGCAAGGCGCCACGGTTCTAAAAATATGATAATATCGGTAGATTAACTCATTTTGTGAAATCTCCAAATGTTGATTTCAGGGTGCAAAATACTTCAAATAAAAAGTCGCTTATTTAATTAATTAAAAATTACAGTAAAATTCTAAAAATTAAATTATCACTATTTCCCAAAAGAACCTTGTCTGAATTCACATCCGATACCAAATTATTTTGAAATAACCGTTATGGCCGATAAACGATTCTATAGCGACTATTCTGAAATTTGATTTGGACATATCTCAAAATCTACCTGACGAAATCCTGATTTTCCTCTTCCACTAGAAAGATATACTCCACCAGCTCCACACGTTTCTTGTTTCACAGAAATCCGGCTTAAAATGAATCTTGTACATTCAGTTGAAGTTCGAATCGCTAATTTACGAACTGCAGCGCCATTTCGAGCTCTATTTTAATTATATTATAATTATACGTTCAAACTGACGTCGACTGAATATATTCGTTATTCAAATCAAATTCTAAACTGAATTATATATCATAGATGATCTGGTTCACACCATATCGTCATTTCAACCATTCAGAATTAACTATATTATTTAATTTATTATTTTAATTAAATATTCACCATTATTAATTCCACGACCATTAAATTCACTAACCCCCATTTATATAATTAAATTAATTAATTCTAATTCCTCTGCCAATGCGGGTCATTACAATCTTTCCCACTTAAAATAATTTCGTCCTCGAAATTACTAAAAGGTAGAGGACGACCCTATCGACTGGTTAGAACATATTTGTTCATTTCTTAACTTCGGTTTCAACTGAACCAATTTAATTTCAATTAAATTATTAATTAATTCTTATCAATGAAAATTTTCAAAAATCCTGAAAATTTTCTAACACCTTAAGTTTTCGAAAAATTTCGCCAATACCTCCTTTGTTGTGGTCGATAGGTCAAACTCCAACTCGCCTCTCTGGGCCATCTCCAACCCAAAAGAAAATCAATCAGCCAAGCGGCTTGCCAATTCGGCTCATAAATCTTATATCCAATAGAAATATAAACTTGTACCTTTTGTCGGCATATCAACTCTATCACTTCCATATGCTATCAACTCAGCATATACCAATGTTATCCCAATCAAATTCCAATCTGCTTTTATCCACAACACCACCTTTCGCTTATATTCGAGCCAAATATCACTTTAACTCGAGTTTCTTCTCGATTCCCAACTCTTAACTTGATTATCATATTACACTTCAAATTTGAATCTCACAATCCAATTCGTCTTTGATATCATTCTAATTCAATCTCAGTTACCACTTACTGGCTTTACTTTAATTCAAATTTGCTTTCACAAATTTCTGTTAAATTTGTTTTTAATTCAAACAGTCTTTCCGTGGGAGTTTTTAAACTGTTTACTCTTTTCAAAAATCAAAATTTCCTTTTTGAATATGTCACTGAGCCCTTAATTAATATTCCATTAGTTAAATCACTTCTCTATTTCTCTATCAATATTTGTTAACCAAATATTTTCAATAACCTTATTGGCCTTTTACGTTATTTGGAAAACATATCCGAATATCGCCTTCCTTTATTTTCTAAATTTTAGAAAATATATGCTATTTATAATTGGAAAATATTCCAATTACTTGTCTCTTTTCCGATCTCGTTTATTTTTATACTTAGGAAATAATCTTTATTATATTTCCAAGCTTACACTTATTTGCGTTAAAACGGATGTTGTGTAAAACATCGCTACGACAACCCAAATACTATATTCAACTAACTCTTATTCAACATTGATCTTCGAGCCTAAAATCTTACTATTTATTTGTTAAAAATGAAATCAATCAAGTTGGGGTATAACTACCTCTCAGACCTTGACTGAATAACATTTATAATGTCAAAACAGATATGACTACTTACTCGATTAATCAATACCATACAACTACTTATTCTCTTTGAAACACATATACACCTTCTCTTTTTATTCTTATGATATTTTATTTCAAGTCTTCCTTTTTGATTTTACTATTCTATTTTAAGTTCGTTTTCTTATCGACTTCTGTATATATATCGATACGTTGATTTCTAACTATCAAATTATCTTAAAAATATTCTAACTCCTTAAATTCCCGGAAAAATTCGCCATAACCTCCTTTGTACTAGGAGCATCGGGATATTTCAAGTAGCCTCCCATGGCCCTCACCAATCCAAAAGAAAAAAAGAAAAAGCCAAGCGGCTAGCCGATACGGCGCATAAAATCTCATATATGAATTAAATACATACCTTTTCGTCGAGCATTCTATTTATATACCTTCATACCTATCTCATGTATATTTAAACATGTCAACTTTATTTTAACTATACCCGATCGTTTTAACTTAATTCGTTAATTAATTTGTGAATTAACTCTTTAGTCTATTTCACTTTTATATTTGAACATGACATGTTCAAATATATTTTAACTTGCTTATTAACTAATTTGAATTCAAATTTCAAATTTAAGTTCTATATTCGATTTCGAATATCCATTTACAAATCCAATTCACCTTTCAAAGTTCAACTTCAAATTCAAAACTCGATTAACTAATTTCTCTTCGACTTAGTTAATTCTATTCAACTTCTATTCAAATTTTATATCACTTCTATTATTCAAATTTTATTATCAAATTCTATTCAAATTTTATATTTGAATTTCGTTTCAATTTTCTTATTCAAATTCTATATTTGAATTTCATTTCAATTCTATTTGAATCTTCTATATTCAAATTTCATTTTCACTTCTATTTGAATCTTCTTTATTCAAATTTCATTTTCACTTTCGATATTTAAATCCTATATTTTCAAACTCCATTGAATTATATATTCCAATTCCCATTGAATTATATATATTCCAATTCCCATTTCAACTCTATTTGAATTCTATATTCAAATTCCATTTCAAACTATTCGAATTCTATATTCAAATTTCATTATTACTCTATATGAATTCTATATTCAATTTTCCATTATTTAAATCTTCTTTATTCAAATTTCATTTGAATTTCTATATTCAAATCCCCTTTGAATTTTCCATATTCAAATCCTCTTTGAATTTTCTTATTCAAATTCTATGTTTGAACTTCCTTTATTCAAATTCCTTTTCAAACTATTCTTTATTCATTCCTTACATAAGTCTCGATTTCAATTCCTTTTGAAATCGATATTTCTACCTTAGGAAAATAGGTTTCCCTTTCAATTTCACACTTGTATTTTTATTTCTGAATTATCCAATGATAATTCTTTTCACTTCATTTATAAGCTTCGTTTATAAAAGAACTATTTATAAACTTCGTTTATGACGAAACTTCTCGTTTTATTTCTTTTAAACAAATTAATATTTTGAATCTATTTCAAAATTCAAATTCTATATTTGAAACCCCATTTGAAATTCAACACAACTTGTCTTTCTCAAAACAAATTCAAAACAGTATCTCTGGTAGTAATTCGTCACTTACAACTCGAAAATGAATACTGATGATGCAGCTGTCATCATCAGAATCTATTTTCCAGCAATTGAAGTGAGTTCAATACTATAAACCATTTCTAAACATTTCCACTTTGAAATTCATTTCAAAATATAATTCACACTGCTTGTAAAACAATTTATAATCTCCCAGGATCTTAAATTTTCCCTATTTTTGATCCCAATCCATTTACAACCACTTATCCAATTCTCCAGAGTTTTAACTCAAGTTTCTGGTTTAAAATTTTAGATTTAACTTATCTGGATTCACGTATTTCACTTATATGAATTCTGATTGGCTATTTACATACCCATTTAATTTATAATCTTACTCGATTATAATAACAACCAATATATCCAATATATTATAATTTTGATATATATATATATCTTCTTTATATCAAGACATACCTTGGGTAAACTTATTTTAATTTACCCTCTTTTCAAAACATATCATGTCGACCCATCGTATTCGAGTGTTTAGTAACTCCTACCGATACAGTGGATCAAACTGATCGACCAGAATCCATAAACAACTCAACTAATGAATCACCACAATATAAAACAAATTTTTATATCAATAACAAATACGTTCACTCGTATATATACACTCAACTCAATCTAGGGTATTACTAACCCTATCTCTACCGAGTCACGCCACAGAGCCAAGTAATTCTTAACCTAAGCTCTGATACCAACTGTAACGACCCGGATTTTTGGCGACTTTGGTTATCGACATAAGCTCGATGTCGATAACCAAAACATCGAAAAATCCTGGTAATTAGTGAAAGAAATTAGAGGGTGAGGAAAGATAAGATAGAAAATTAAAATAGAAGAAGAAGAAGAACACAACATCAGAGTAACACGAATCTCACAGCAGAACGAACAAATGTATTTCATAACATAACTTTGAAATACAAATCTGTACTTGAATATACATATCATTATCAAAGTACAACACTTACAACACAGCGGAAATAACTATAGCTATATGATCCTGAAGCATCCCGCTCCAAGCTCTTCCAGCATATCTGTAAATCCCGACTACTTGACTGCCCGTACAAATTTAGGCACCCAGGAGTTTAGGGAAAACAACAAAGTAAACTCCTGGTTAGTCATGGGACTGGTGTGAGTAAAATAGTTTAAAATAGTTCAAGCAGGGAATCGATATCTCATAAGACCACGCCGTATAACGGAACGGGTTTTTCCCTTATGAGAATCCAAATTATCTGTATGTCAAAACCCTTTTGATATTATAATAATGTCTATCAACCACAGTATATATATATAATCATCTAGCAGAAACGCTTTCATCTCACATTCTACATATATAGTATACAATCAAAACCGCAAGCACGTATTGGGTAATGGGTTTCCAACTATGACAAGGTATGGAACCACCTTTCGCTGGTGTACCTCTAGAGAGGAATACACTGGGTTCAACAAGAACATCTTGCAACCCGACCAAACATGACCGACCACTCATTTCGCTTGAGCGTATCGAATGTATATCACCAACGGTTGGGATCAGCAACCGTTTCCCGAATGGGACAGTATCAACAATAGATTTTAAGAAGTAAATGAAACTCTAGATCAGGTGATTATACACCCTACTTCGGTGCGACCGACTTAGCCATGTTGCCTGCCCGATTTTTGTCATTTACCGGATGATGAGGCTAGAAGCTACGCTTTATCATCATACCAGATTCACTTTGAATGCCACATCGTCAAATCCATCAAATCACCGATCGACGTCCTCAACCATACATTATGTGTTAGCTAAAAGAAGTTTCATTCTTTGCTTCCACTCTTGGTACGGTTGGAGAAATCAATATATGTGATCGTCTGGAAATACTCTGTCAGACATCCGTCCATACAAGTCATCCAGGAACAGGATGAACCGAAGGCACTATTCTGTAAACAGGATAGCCCTTGCATAACTCCGTCTTCAATTACCTTTGGCATATATGATTCGCAATGCTTATGCCAATACATAGTGGTTCTTTGGATAATAATCCAACCGGTCTCTCCATATTAACAACGTTAAAATGGTTAAAACTTCGATAGTCTGTGATTTAACTATCGAATAAAAACAAGTGTGCAAACAACGATATTATTTCCAAATGGAAATTTATATCGATCAAACATCATTTAACATTCATCTCCTTATTTCCTTAATTTACTTATCTCCTGTTTCCCTATATTCAATATTTCTTATTTTCTACATTTGGAAAATATACGTTATTAACAATGGAAAACATTTCCATTTATTGTCTTCTTTATTAGAAAACATTTCGGGTTTCTTATTTGGAAAACATTTCCAAAGCTTCTTCATTGGACTTAGACAGATGTTTTAAACAAACCATCGCGATGCCAACTCAAACCATTTCCTTTACTGCCGAACCTTAACTATTCCTTAGTTAAAAACGAAGCCAATCAAGTTGGGGTAAAACTACCTCTCAGACCTTAACTGAACAACATTTCTAACTTTGAAATAGGCAAAGTTCACTTTATATTCCTTTTACTAACTTCCTTACTTAACCCTCCTTCGAATAGCTATATTCGATTGACTCTTTTCACTTAACTCTATTCGATTAACCCTTATCAATTAACTCTATTGGACTAACACTATTGGATTAACTCTATTTGACTAACGCTATTGATTTACTCATTTCACTTGACTCCTTTCGAATAAACTATATTCGATAAATCCTTTTTCTTTCTTCGAATAAACTATAATCGATTAACTCCTATTACTTTCTATTCGAATAAACTATATTCGATCAACTCATTTTACTTTAACTCTAATCGATTAAAACTAACATCGATTAGCTCCTTTTACTTTAACTCTAATCGAATAAACTAACATCGATTAGCTCCTTTATTCTTTAACTCTAATCGATTAACTAACATCGATTAACTCCTTTATTCTTTAACTCTAATCGATTAACTCCTTTTACTTTATTCTCTAATCGATTAACTAACATCGATTAACACCTTTTTCGAATAATCTATTCATTTATAAAGATTTGCTTTTAGTAACGGTTCTTCACTTTACAAATGATTTTCCTTTTATAAAACCCTATTCGTTTTAAAAACATTTTTCCTTTTTTTTACTTTCGAAGTATTTCCTTTAATAAAATCTGTTGATTTTACAAAATCCCTTTATTTCAATATACATTGAAATATTTCTTTTTACATCCCAGGGTCTTTTATGATATTTAAAATATCGAATAACAATGATCAACATCATTCCAACACACATAATCCATAACAGATTATATAACACATCATATATCACAATATATGAAAACAGTAAAATAAATGTTGAGGAATCCAGTTGGATTCCTCCAACCTGTTTCCCTGCATCCCAGATGTTAAACAATATAGATAACATCACTTTCAGTTCTATATGATATATTCTGTTAAACAGAATCAATATAGAAATTCAACTAACTGACTAGCAGTTCAATCAAACAATCAACACACAGTCAATCAGCCAACATCTAACAGTTCTAAAAACACAACATGAAATTATAAACTTTTCAGAGTTAGTGAGATTTACTCACATTGTTCGTTATCGTTAAATAACGAATAACGATTGTCCATTCTGATCAGTCAATTTATTTCGCTATAAATTCAAACGAGCTCCACTCCACTCCCAATCAGTTCCATTGGGTAGTGTCCGTCCATACGATCCTGTCAGATCCTGTTTTGCTGAATTCCATTAACGTATGCTGAGATATCACAATTACAAAATTAGTACACTTATTTGAATTTAAATAGACTAAACTTTAATTTAAACAATGGGCCTTACTTATTTAAAATAGGCCCATCTTCATATCTTTTTAACCCCACCATCCTCATTCTTCTTCTGGAAAAATACAAAGCCGCCCTATCCTTTGAAACCGCTACCACCGCCTCAGCAGATCGCCGGACCGGCCCCCATCACCCCTACCAGTATCGCAACCCCTTCAGCTACCTTATTCCCTCAACTCCGATCCATGACACCCTCTTTTACCACCCTAAATCCCTAATTTGAACGTAGATCTACATGGCCAGAATTAGGCCACCGTCGACCATATGGGGTCACCCTACTACCCCGAGTTAAACCGCCATCCCCTCCTTTCCCTCCGCCAGAATATTCTCAACCCGAAACCACCCCATTTCGCCAGAACGAACTCAACCTTAATTCCCATTCAACTGCAATTCGCACCACCGCCTTACGCCATTACCACCTTCATCCATCACCAATCGAGGCGCAACATCCTTCCACTTTTCCACCTAAAATAGATTTGCCTAAAACCCTTGGAATTCGCCAGTAACCGCGAACCTAGGCTTGGCGCAGGAGCAGTCCGACATCAGGGAAGATGAGCACGTTTGAACGATACACATATGTTATTGAAGCCCTTGATCCAAGGACCATATGAGTATAAGTTGCATTTTTGTATTTCGATTTGGATTTTAACTCGCCTTTATTATTTGGATCTCGTTTTATTTTGCGAACAGAAAATATTTGAACGATGATAATAGTGTGTATTTATAAAAGGGTGTTCGAGTGTTGTGTTTGTTGAAATGTGGGATCGCTTGAGCCATTCTTTTCTGCTTGATGTTGGATTACTTGAGCCATGCTTTTCTGTTGAAATGTGGTATCACACGAGCCATCCCTTTTCTGTTAAATGTGGGATCACTTGAGCCATTTCTTTGTGTGCTGTGTGTCCATTTGAATTTAACGTATCTGTTATATGAAATTCTACTTGTTTACAGATTTCTATTGACAGAATTAAACATACTGTTGTGACGAGCAAGGCGCCACGGTTCTAAAAATATAATAATATCGGTAGATTGACTCATTTTGTGAAATCTCAAAATGTTGATTTCAGGGTGCAAAATACTTCAAATAAAAAGTCGCTTATTTAATTAATTAAAAATTACAGTAAAATTCTAAAAATTAAATTATCACTATTTCCCAAAAGAACCTTGTCTGAATTCACATCCGATACCAAATTATTTTGAAATAACCGTTATGGCCGATAAACGATTCTATAGCGACTATTCTGAAATTTGATTTGGACATATCTCAAAATCTACCCGACGAAATCCTGATTTTCCTCTTCCACTAGAAAGATATACTCCACCAGCTCCACACGTTTCTTGTTTCATAGAAATCCGGCTTAAAATGAATCCTGTACATTCAGTTGAAGTTCGAATCGCCAATTTACGAACTACAGCGCCATTTCGAGCTCTATTTTAATTATATTATAATTATACGTTCAAACTGACGTCGACTGAATATATTCGTTATTCAAATCAAATTCTAAACTGAATTATATATCATAGATGATCTGGTTCACACCATATCGTCATTTCAACCATTCAGAATTAAATATATTATCTAATTTATTATTTTAATTAAATATTCACCATTATTAATTCCACGGCCATTAAATTCACTAACCCACCATTTATATAATTAAATAAATTAATTCTAATACCTCTGCCAATGCGGATCATTACATTTTGTATAAGTAGCAAAATAAAAATACGATTTTTAAGTATATAAAAATATGATTTTTAAGTATATAAAAATATGATTTTTATATATGTAGCGAATACGGATGACGAAAATGATAAAAGGCGAACACGGCAAAATTTTCTACATATGAAGAGTCGCGGCATTTGGTTTAGCTTCTAGGTGAGAACTCCTCACTATAATTTTCTTTATACAGTTATTTATTATGTATCTGCATATATGAACTATTCCCCGTCATCCACAGACCATGGACGACTTGTTTGGTTGTTTGTGTTGATTGATGTGTTTGGTTGAATATTGGTTTGTGGTGTGAATGTGGAATTGATTAGATTGGTATGTGTATGGCGTGGGCCATTATTAGACTGAGGATAAGGCTAGGCCTTATCCCGTTTCTAGTATCGCGCCGTTATGCCGCCAAATTTTTTCTCAAATATGTTAGAATAATAAAAATATCATTTTTATTGTGTAAATGAACTGAATAAATATTTTACTGTTAAAAATATAATTTTAACGTGTATATGAATAAAATAAATGTTCATTTACAAATCAGACGATTTGTTTATGTACACTGATTTGACTGATATTGATTGGGACAATAAATTTTACACATCGCCCAACTGCACAAATAAAACCTGTGTTTGATTGTTTGAAACCCCCCACGGGTATTGGGATGAAATTGGACATACACTAATCCCAATAATTAGCTGTATGTCGATAGATTGATTGACAGGCTGTTATAAGCGTTAAATATTTATATTTAATGCTTATATAGTGGAGAATGCACTCTGGATGATGGATTGTTATTTTCATTGTTGTTATACACATTTTTTGCGTGAAATCCATATAATCAAATTATATGGTAACTGACTATGTCTGATTCCAGTTCAGAAAGAATGAATATTTTAAAATAACGATTATTTTAAAATAACAAATATTTTCATATAATATTCAGTAAAAGATCAAAATTTGATTTTGATGTCCGATTTGGGATAGACACAAATATACTTAAATATATAAAGCCGTGTCGATTAGATTGACACCATTTTAATGTGAACGATATTTATATCGATTTTATTCATTTTTATAATGAATATCGAAAAGGAATTGATTTCAAAATCTAATGTTTTGAAAATATTATCATTTAAATATCGATGATATGGAATATTCAATTTTGATTTGAAATTGAATATGAAGTTGAAATCGTTTTGAAAACGAATTTATAACGATTTATAAAATACGTTTTAAATGGAAATCGATGAAATATATATTATATATATATAATATAATGGCCTGAATAGAACGCGTCGCGTTGCTGCAGTTCATGAATTTCGACTATTGGCGTCGAATGGATATTATGGGAGAACGACTGTCGGATTCTCCTAAAACCGGAACCATTGGGTTAGTAACAAAAAGAGATTTCTAACGAATATTAGAAATTAGAAATCTAACGGTCGATTTGTAATTATGTCCAAATCAAATTTGGAAATGGTCGCTGTAAGTACAGTTCGATGGTCGTTTATGGAAATCGACTGTACGAGCCTTGATAAAATTATTAAAAATATCAATAATTTATGTAAAATCATAATAAATGATTTGAAAAGAATAGGGATGAAAAATTACACATTTGAAAAGATAAAAATATATTTTTATCGAAATGAACTAGTTTTGAACTAGAATTATAATTCAATTATTTTTGAAATAAATTGGATTTGAAATGGTTTTAAAAATAACTAGAATTTACAATATATGAATTGGAATGGATTTGAATTGAAATTGTCTCCGGAATATTTCAATATTGGATTTCGTGATTATATAGATATTGTGGAGGAATTTGGAAGATATATATATCGTTATTCCACTACGATATTTGTTGGTTTCAGAATTTGATATTGAATATAAGCCGATATATTTTCTATTCAGAGCCTTGTATTTAATATCAAATTAGGTTTTGGGTTCGTCGTGAATGGTATCTTTAATAATACTATTCTTGAACCGAATAGAGTTAAGAAAATTAGAAACTGACTGGAGATTATTTAAGTTGAATGGTTTCCTGGGTATTGATCTGATGTTGGTTTCGACCTTCGGGGTTAATACTTAGTGGATTGTTCTCTTACTAATTTACGGTTAGAGGCTAATGTGAGTTGGGTTTATTGTGAACTGTATTTTTAACGATATTCGTTATTTAACCCGATTTACAGTGAAATGTGATTTGGAATTTATAAATCTTTTTATTAATATTTAACAGGAATTTTCCAAAGTAAAGTTTTCCAATTTAATATATATTAAATTGGAATTGAATGGAATTCGATTTGATAATAATCGAAATGAAATTCTGTGGAAGAAGACTGGTAATACAAATGGAATTTAAAAGGCGTTGCCGATATTCCATTTATATTATTGGTCAGATATGGAAATTGATATCGATTATATATTGATTTGTTCTTCTGTGAAGATTCCATAATTATTGGAATGTGATTTGGGTTGTCGTGAATGGTGTCTTTAATAATACTATTCTTAGACCCAATGGAGTTAATAAATTCAGAAACTAACTGGAGATTAGTTAAGTTGAATGGTTTCCTGGGTATTGATCTGATGTTGGTTTCGGCCGTCGTGGTTCATACTTAGGGAATTGTTTACTTGCTAATTTACGATTAAAGGCTGATGTAGTAGAATGTGATTTTGTGTTTATCGTGAACCGTGTTTTAAATGACATTGGTTCTTTAACCCAGTTAAAGACAGGATATGATTTCCCAAGTTAAACAATCATTAATATTGATTTTTGGGAAGATTAAAACCAAGTGGAGTTTTAATGAATCTTTAATTAGATTGAAATGATCAAGAATGGAGTATCACCAGTTTTGCTCCGGGCGATAGTTAAATCTTTAATTAGATTTGAACGTGAAATGGTAATTAAATTTACCGATAACACCGTAGTGTTAGATATGAAGTATTACCAGTTTTATTTCATTGGATGAATAGGTTGGGATTGGGAAATTAAAACAAATGGTTACTTCGGTAAGGTTCGTTAATCCCGACTAGTTTGAATAAACCATAATTTGGTTTGAATTGATATTCAAAAGAAGATTAAAGAATAAATTTAAAGAATTTATCTTTGATAAAATTAATGGGAACCTTTCCCAAAATATAAGAATATTTGAATAAAGGAATATTCTGGATTGGAATGAGGCGTATGTTGTGTTTTATAATACTTGTTATCATATACGCGAGTTATTCGGAAAGGCCGGGTATATACCCATTCTGAATAACTGAATCGACGATAAGTCGACGATGATGATGGTGGTTCACATCGTTTGGATAATTACTGATGATCTTGATTGGGCTGTACACCCAAAAGGAGGGAATCAGTTGGTGATCATCCATACGTACTTGGAGATCAATGGATATGCGAGGAATAAGGTTCCTCCAGTTTCGTTCAGACCCAGAACGGACTTGTAAATGGATGTGTGTCTGACATTGGATTTCATTTTGTGTGATTGATATACATCGGTTGCATAGCGTGAATTGCCTATGTGGCATTCTGAGATTCAAATGGTCAAGGCTTCCGTTGAAAAGCTGAGTCTTGTGGTTGATGATCAAAGCACGACTTTAATATAGCATAGCTTTGTGTAGCGTTAATTCGCGAGCCTCACGCCCCGGTGTGAACCAGAAATGGGAGAGGACATCAGGGAGGGCATGCGTTTCCTTCTAGCTAGGAGTGGTGTCAGCGTTTTACTAGCCCTAACATTTTACTTATGTGGATGATGGATTGCGAGGCGCCTCGGTTATATCGGTCGATCCGGGACCGATGGAGTCATTTGGCTCATTGACGCCCCATAGTGCGGGGAAATGCAGTTTTCAGGGTTTAAGTTTAATCCACATTGAGTGGACCGGCCCTGACGATCCAAAGGTCAATCGAGCTCTGACCTGAGACATGGGCTAGAGCGTCACAAAGCGGTGAGGACGATCCCTTGCCTCGGTTCACAGATGGAAATCCAACTTCGAATACGACATTTAGCGATTTTAATTATAAACCTATATATGGTGATATAGTGGTATGGGGCTCTTAGGCCGTCTATGATTGATACTTATGATTGAAATTGTTTTGACACTATACACTTATAGTAATAATAAAACATTAAATTTCACGTACCAAGCATTCTTGGCTATTATAAGGTAAAAACTCTATCCTCCGGCTTGCGTTGCATTGTGTGATTGGACCTGAGTCTTATAATAGCTTCATTGTTCTTTATTTAGCATTGCGCTGTTGTTTTATGCACTGGTATTCTTGGGAGGAAACCCGTTCCGTGTTATACGGCGTAGTCCCTTGATTTACCTAACTTTAAAATAAAGATTAATAACTATTTTAGTTCTCACACCATTCACATGAATGACATGGAGTTTATTGTTTTAACCTAAACTCTGGGTGCCCCTATTTTCCATACGGACAGCTAGTATTTTTGGTTTTGCAGATTTATATTTACAGGATCCTGGTTTACAGTTGGAATGATATTCAGAAAGCTCTGTATCTGTATATTCCTTTCTGTTGTGTTTTGTATTATTTTCCGCTGCATTGTAACTTGTGAATCTTCGATGTTTAGTAAATGTATATTATTTGTTAATACTCTGTATATTCTTGTATTCTGATGAAATTGCTGTAATAAGAAATGAAATATTCTTCTGTTCGTGTTCTGATTCGGCTTGTCCTCAAGTCAATTCATTCTTTCTCTTCTCTTCGGAGATCGGGGAAGTTCGAGTCCTCTCATTAGCCTACGCTGCGCTTCACGAGTGGGTTTGGCTTCATCGGTTAAGTGAATACGATGTTGAACGATGGCAGGGCTAATTCCCTTGATGTCATAAACGGACCAACCGATTGCATCTCTATTTTTAGAAAGAGTCGAGAGAAGAGATGTTTCTTGATCAAGAGTTAAATTTGAAGAAATTATGACAGGACAAATTTTGTCATCACCTAAGTATACATACTTAAGGTGATCGGGGAGAGGTTTAAGATCCAACTTTGGTGGTTTCTCGATCAAAGAGCTTGGTTGAGATTTGGACTCAACTGAAAGCGATTCAAAAGGAAGTGTGTATTCGACTTCGTTAGGAGCGTCTTGGAACATTTTTTTTGTACTCGGCCTCACGCTCATCATTAAGGCTAATGGATTCATTTTCATAGTTTTCATGGATGGCATTAACTTCCAAGGTTTAGTTACATGATTCATTCGAATGACTTTCAAGATTGAAAATATTAAGACCTACAGTCATGTTTCCAAAAGAGATTTTCATTGAACCATTGCGACAATTTATCAAATCATTTGAAGTAGCCAAAAAGGGTCGACCTAAAATCAAAGGAATTTGACTCATTGGATTATTGACAGGTTGAGTTTCCAAAACTATGAATTCGACAGGGTAAATGAATTGACCAACTTTAATGAGTATGTCCTCGATTTCTCCAATGGGTTTCTTAATTGAACGATCAGCAAATTGAAGAGTTATTTTCGTTGGTCTAAGTTCACCCAAACCAAGTTGTTGGTAAACAACATATGGAATCAAATTGACACTTGCACCCAAATCAACTAGGCATTTATTAATTGTTTTATCTCCTATCGTGCATGAGATTGTAGGGCATTCAGAATCTTTGTATTTGATCGGGATTGATTGAGTCAAGACTTCGCTAAGTCCAGCGGCTAAGAAGTCTTTCTTGGGTACATGAGTGTGTCGTTTTTAGGTACATAAGTCTATGTGAAATTTGGCATAAGTGGGGACTTGTTGAATGATGTCAAGAAGAGGGATGTTAACTTTCACTTGTTTAAAAATTTCCAACATATTTTCCATTTGGTCGGAATGTTTCTTTAGTCGAAGACGATGAGGAAATGGAATGTGAAGCTCAGTAGGTCGATCTACTTGAGTTGGGGCAGAACTAGGCTCAGAATTTGGATCAAGATCATTTGTGGTTTTAGAAGAGTCGAGAGAAACACTCGGTAAGTTACTTGGATTTTCAACTTGATTATCGATTTTCTTACCAGATCGTAAAGTTGTGATAGCATTGAACTGAGTTTGATTGCTATCCTGGATGACATGAGCTTAGTTTGAATTAGGATTTTGACTCCTAGAATTGGTTGACTCCAGGAAGTGCCTCTTCCCTGTTCACTTACAGAAGTAGCCAACTGAATCATTTGCATTTCAATTTTAACGATAGATTAACTCGTGTTTTGCATGTGTGAAGTCAATAAATTTTGAAGATTGGTATTTGATTGGATATTTTGAGCCATTGCTTTACTCAATTCTTCGAGAGTTTTTTCAAGTGATGTCAATCGTTTATCATCTTGTGAAACAAAAGATTGTTGCGCTTGATTTTGAGAAGGTGGCGCAAAATTATGGAATTGATTTTGTTGAAAGGGAGGATTTGAAGGATTATTCGAAAATGGTTGAAAAGGAGGTCGAACCAAATTCGAAGTTGCAATGTTTTGGGCCCAAGAGAAGTTAGGATGGTTTCTCCAACCCGGATTGTATGTTGGGGAGAATGGATCTTTTCTAACTTTGTTAAATGCGTTTAGTTGTTCTAACGAATGTGGGCATTGGTCAGCAATGAGGTTAGGATCGTTACATTTGTAACATGAAGGTTGAGACGCTTGAGCATGGTTTGCTTGAGTTGATGAAAGGACATTATCAAATTTAGTTAACATTGCGTCTATTTTTGCTTCTAAATCCGTTGAGGATCCTACCGGATGAGCGCTAGATCGTGAATAAATCGACTTCTCGTTAGATCTTTCCCATTGAGCTGATTTTTCAGCCAAATTTTCAAGAATTGCCAAGCGACATCGTGATGTTGACTAGAAAGTTTCCTTGGCACATCGATTCAAGCATGGTTCGAGAACTATTTTCAAGTCCATCGTATAAAATTTGACAAAGAGTCCATTTTTCGAAATTGTGATGTGGACATTTGACTAGAAGTTCTTTAAATCTTTCAAAATATTTTGCAAAGGATTCACCCCCAAATTGATGAAAATTAACGATTTCGGTTCGAATTTTGGATGTTTTTTCCAGGGGGGTAAAATTTCTTTAGAAAAACATTCACAAATTCATTCCAAGTTCCAATTTTCTTTGAAGGCAAGCTATACAACAATTTTTCGGCATAATCGGTAAGTGCAAATGGAATTAACCTAAGTTTGATTCCATCGTCACTTAGTTGTTGAAATTTCATGGTTGCACAAACTTGTTCAAATTTGGTTAAGAAAATATAAGGATCATCATGTTCAAGATTGCCAAATTTTGGAATTAACCTAATGCAATTTACAAGTTTTCTAGAATTATATAATGATGGTTAGATTGATTTCAACAAAAGATTTCTCAGTCATTTAACGGGCAGGAGTTATCGGTGCACCAGGCCTCACCCTAGCAATGCGACCGAAGGTTTAAGTACATTCAGAGGAACAACCGATATAGTATTTACGAATCATCGTAATATTTATAAGCGGTTATTACTCTGTCGTAGTCTAGACACCGAGAAATAAACCAGTTTGTCAAAATATAATGAAGTCCTTAGAAAATAAAAACAAAACTAAGATGGATGCAGTTTTTTTCTCCTTTTTTTTGAAAATTTTAATCAATCATAGAACGAACAATCTCAAAACAGTCACATAATATCAGTTACAGAACAATAAATTGCAGAAATAAAAAAAAATTACAAGCAAGCCGCAACAGCACCTGCACAAAAATCTTTACAAGCAATTATATATATATATATATATATATATATATATATATTTTAAAGCCTCAGCAGCAAGCCCTGTAGAGTTTAGAAAATTCTCACCTGGATCGGCAGTCCGTCTAGTGCAACGGAGTAGCGCTAGCGCGTTCACACCCCACTTGGTGTGCAACCGCTCCAACAATTTGACTTCTGCAATTTGCTTGACTCTGCTCGCTGAATTTCTTTGTTTGTTGATTGAATTCTGTCCTTTCGCTTTTTGTTGGCTTTTTTTGGTTTTTCTAAGAGAAGGAGAGAAAAGAAACAAACAAAAACGGACAGACAAAACACACAAATGCAATTGGAACGAGATCAAATAAAACAAACACACAAATGCAATTTTTTTTAATAGAAAAACAAAATTAATCCGAAAAATAAAATTAAAACTAATATCTTTCCCCGGCAACGGCGCCAAAATCTTGTTCGCTAAACGGATATTCTATTAAATTAGAAAACGGTTAACACAAAATATCGTGATAATAACCGTAAGCGCACGGCGTACAATCGTAGTACGTGGCGAATACGGATCGATCCGTAGGGAAAGAATTTATTCTAATCTTACTCAATCAAATTAAACCGAAAGTGAGTGAACTTATTAATTATAAACTAAAAGAAAACTAACAATGTTAAAATGAATACAAATATGAGAATAGGAGACAATTTAGGAGTAGATTCACTATCAACATCAATCTAATTAACATAAAAAATGGTTCTAACTCTCTTTAATAACTAGCACATTAAGTGTTGTACTCATACAAGCATGATTTATATGCTAGAAAATTCAAGCTACATAAATCATCAATTTTCAGTACGAACTTAAAGCCCTAATTATCACATAGAAAATAATAGTTCTAATATCAATTAGATTACGATAAAGTATGTTTCTATTAATGATATGAGTATAACACATTTGGGAATAATCAACCAGCATGTGCTATCAATTTTCACTATATAAAATCTTTATTTTATCAATATCCAATTATAGATTAAGCTCAAATAAGAGAGTTAGAAACAAGAAATTCTTATGTTAATTAATCATGAATCATGAGAGCTTCACTACCCCTAAATTGAAGGGGTTTAGCTACTCATAATGGATTCAATGATAACATAAAGATATTTCATTATAAAAGAGAAAAAAAATAAAGAGAAAACAAAGATAAAAATCTATTCTACTTGGTGAAGAGAAAATAACATGTAAATGAAAAACAAAAAATTAATATTGCATTAAAGCGACATATTACAAAAAAGAAATGGCTAAGAACCCATGGCAGAAAAAGATAAGTTTTGATTTCAGCCTCACTCTAAACTAAAAATCCAAGATGATCTTTACATTATCATACATGGGTTATTTGTACATGAGGGGAAACCCTAAACTAACTTTTTGCGTGCTACCCAGAATGCCTCCGCTTTAAGCTGCATTTTGTCTTTTAGCAATAGTGATTCATGAAGCCATAATTTTGTATCTCCACTAAAGAAGGAAGGAGAGTAAATAGGGTCCTCCATTAATTCTCTATTTGAATTGATTTCCTCTTCGTTGATTGATTTCCCTTTCATCATTTTTTGGCAAGGCATTGATTTCCTCCTTTTGAATTGATTCCCTTTCCATTGATTTCTTTCCCTTTTTTTTTCTTTATATGCATATATATCTTTATGAAGTCCTTTTCTGCATGCATCGAATTTCTGTAAAAATATGAAAAATGTCCAAGTAAACATTCTCAAAATAATATAAGCACAAAAATGATCATTTTCCCCCTATATAATGATAAATGCATGATGTTTTGAAATCAATTCAATTATTATTTAAACATGATAAAATTCCCATATATGACATTTATTAGTACTAAATGAGAATAAATATGTGAATATAAATGTGCATAACAAAAACTTGTTCGCTGACGAATATTCTATCGATTAGAATACTGTCACGAAGTGTAATAAACCGCAAGCGTACGGCGTACAATCGTAGTACGAGGCGAATACGGATCGATCCACAGGGAAAGAATTTATTCTAATCTTACTCAATTAAATTAAATCAAAAGCGAGTGAACTTGTTAACTATAAACTAAAAAAAACTAACAACATTAAAATGAATACAAATATGAGACTAGGAGACAATTTAGGAATAGATTCACTGTCGACATCAATCTAATTAACATAAAAAATGGTTCTAACTCTCTTTAATAACTAGCACATTAAGTGTTGTATCCATACAAGCATGATTTTTATGCTAGAAAATTCAAGCTACATAAATCATCAATTTTCAATACGAACTTAAAGCCCTAATTATCACATAGAATATAATAGTTCTAATTTGAATTAGATTATGATAAAGTATAATTCTATTAATGATATGAGTATAGGGTCCTTTATATAGGAGTAGCGGAGCAACCAAGACCTTCTGATTGGACCAGAGGCCATCAGAATCATCCACATTAGAGAAGCTTCCAGATCCCCAGGTGCGTCGACCCCCCTTCAGGGGTGTCGACCCCCATGTTGGTGGGTCAACATGTCGACCCCACTTCAGGTGAGTCGAACCCCCTTCAGGTGGGTCGACCCTCATTCAGGGGTGTCGACCCATAGGTCGACCCCCATGTTGGTGGGTCGACCCCCAACGGGCAAAATTCCCGCCCAAACTCCTGCCTTGCGAATTGTAATTTTTGAACTGATTTTCGAATTTTCTAGATATATTTATTTAATATATATATATATACACATATGAGCCCCTTATATGTATACAAAAATGAAACCTTAATAACTTCTTCATACGAAGTCAGTTTTACACAAACCAGGTGTTTATCTTGACCAGAATTTCGAAACGGACGTAATGGTGCAGTCTGTTTCCCTTAATTCCGAACATTTAATTAATTTTTGCTTAATTCATTGTTAATAGTGTATTTCACACCAATTATTCTTTAACTCATTGTAACGACCCAAGGATTTTCGGTCTCAGAAATCGACATAAATACCTTTACCGTAACTCATGTCGACCATCCAAACACCGAAAACACTGGAACATTATTAGAAAGAATTTAGAGTGTGAGATAAGAAAGAAAGAAATATTAGAATAGAAGAAGAAGAAGAAACAACACAACACAGAGTCTCACATCGAAGCGGAAAAAAATATAATACAGAATTAAATCTTTATTGAGAGCTTTAAAAATACTTACAATATCAGAGTACACCACACAATGGGACAGTTATAATAACCTGTTCCCATATACAACAAACAGCGGAATAGTAGCTATATAATATCATATGTCTGAACATCTCCAACTCGTCTCTGGACTTCACAACATTCAATAACCTGAACCTGTACACCTCGGACTAACCCAAGCATTTACAAAACACTGGGTCAGTCTGGTGAACCAGAGTGAGAAAACTCGCACAGTATTAAGGGTATCACACAACTTGATTTTAAGTTAAAATCCTTTTGAAAGAAAAGGATAATCAAAGACCAAATCCACACATAAATACGGACAGTTTTTACCTTACGATAACCCAAAACATTTTGAAATCAATATCTTTTCTGATATTATAATAATGTCTAAATACAAGTAAATAGAAATTGAGTAGAACGCTTGCATCTCACGCTCTACATATGTAGTATACAATCAAAACCGCAGACACTTATTGGAGATTGGATTCCGACTATGACATGGTATGGGACCAGCTGCCAATAGTGTATCTCTAGAGGCGAATACTCATTTCGCTTGAGTGTATCGAATGTATATCAACAACGGTTGGGTGCGACCCACCGTTTCCCGAAAAGGGACAGCATCGATAGATTAAAGAAGCAAATGAAATTCCTCTAGATAGGTGATTATACACCCTAATAGGAGCGACCCACATAGCCATGCTGCCTAACCGATTTTTGTCATTTCCCGGTTGGTGAGGCTTGAGGTTTAGATTAACTTTTGAACATCTGGTCATCGTTCACTTTGAATGCCACATCGTCAGACCCACCAGATATCACTAATTGACGTCCACAAAAATACTCTAGCGGTTAAGCTAAGAGAACGGCTATTCTCCGCCAACTACTATAGCACGTTTAAAGAAATCAACGTACTTGACCCTTTGGAAATACTTTGTCAGACATCCGTCTATACAAGTCATCCAGGAACAGGATGAACCGAAGGTACTTTCCTACTGCATCCAATATAGGAATCACCATATGGATCAGTAGCAAGAAGTACTTGCAACCCGTAGATTCCAACCACGACAGAATCACAGCTTATCTCTGCTTGCCAGGCAGAGAATATTAGTGGTTCTTCTATTTATGAAAATCCACGGTCTTCAACGCTCCATCTCGATCATTTTCTGATATCTTCACGTATTTGTTGGTCGGAATGGTTTTCGAATAAATATTCGATCCCGGTCTTTCCGTACCAACAATTGTGTTGGACAGATTTGATAGTCGGTGATTTAACTATCAAAATATACAGTGATTCAATCATGACAATCCAATGAGTTCACTGGTTCAGTATTCAGCATCACTTGGCCTTTTAATTAAAACAACTGATTAACTTCTGTTTAATTAAACTTCTAACTCTTTTAATATTTTATAAATACGATATTTGAATTCTTAATATACTAATGTTCTCAAAAAAGATTTCATATTAACACTTAGTGAAATAACTTATAATCATATTAAATTTCCACTTAATTCTCCTTTCAAAACATTTGTTACATTATTCTTTATTATTTAAACTTGGGAAATCCACTTATCTTATTATTCGTGATCAACGTTAGGTAATATCTTTTTCTCTATTCTTGAAACAATAACAAATATTTATTTGTATAAAATGAAAACCCAGCCTTACATTTCTTTCTTACTAATTTCCCTTACTTCGTATATTCTCCAAATTTTAACTAAACATCGCATTATTATTTCTCTAATGGAAATAATAAATTATCACTAACCTCTTTTACGATTACCAACTAATATCATCTTCAGATAATCCTGATGTTGTTCAAGTTGGGGTATTTTAATTACCTCTCGGACTTTGATCGACAACGTTCTTATCCTCAGATAAATATGATTTGTAATCAAACCAATATTCTATTCCAGTCTCAAAAAAAAATCCATTATAAATCGGATTTGGTTACACAACCCTATGACCCACTTCTAAATATAATAAATTTAAATAACTTCATTTAATTGTTTCTTAACAAAACAATTATCCAAATTTTACCATTCGATTTATTTCTTATCCTTGTACTTACAAATCTGATTAACCTCAGAATCAACTTTAAAAATCAATTAATAATAATAAAAGTCTTTAATAAAAATATTTATTTATTTCCCTTTTATAAACTTTTATTCATAATAACATATTTCAAAATCTAACTCCAGTTATAAAAATAAATTTTATAACTTCATCTTTATCGACTCACCTGACGGTGAATCAATGTTTATACAACGATTGATTTTATAGGCCATACGCTGCCAATTACTCGACCAATACCGTCCATTGGTTTAAACAAATTGTTGAATATTCAGTCAATAATCAACAATCAAATCAATCACCCCAAACAGGATAGTTCATATATGATAATATGAAAATGAATAAATAATATATTTGAGGGATCCGGTTGGGTCCCTCCAACCTGTTCTTCCCTGAAATCACAACGGTTATATCGAATCAGATCATTTCTATTTCATTTAACTGAAATAAATAACGACCATTTAACATCAACCAATTCACAAGCAATTCAAACAATTTTAGCACGTTTATTTTATAAACGTGACCAACCAAGGTGAGTTACCTTTATTGGAACCCATCGTTAAAAATAATGATTTGGTATTTCACTGAAATTAAACGACGGTTTAATTTCATTAGCTAAATCAACAAATAAATATATAACTAGAAAATAGTCAACCATTGGCAAGCAGAACACACAAAATAAAAACCCAATTTATATAAAATATAAATGGGAAGAACTGAGTGAGTTTAACTTAACTTGATTTCTTTTTATCGTTGAAGCTTTTCGATTTTAATTAAATTAAACGAGTGTTTAATTTAACCGAAAACTCCAGTTCCTTCCCTCTTTGCCCAAACGGTTCAAGAATGAAATGCCCATCTTCCTGATCGTAATGCAAGTTGTTTGGTCTAATTCTGTTAGAACACGCATGAGAAATTATTGTTATATGACTTTTATTTAATTATTAACTTCCTAATTATATTTAATAAACTAATCATGTTTGTAAATGATTAACCAAGGATGATTTGGCGAAATTTATCCAAATTATAAGTATCCCTGATTTTACTTCAAATAATTATTTCCTAAATTATTAATTATAAACATAATTACCTTGGATTTTTAAATAACCAGGAGGCCAATTTGTTTTCAATCTACGGTCCCAATTTCTTCGGTTTAGACTTCAGCAGGCCCGACCGTTTAATTTACTGCCACGTAAAAAGAATGCCCGATTACTTTTGCATCTTCAAAGTTCAAACTGCCTCCGCGTTTTGTTCAAAATGCTTTTCCCCTTTTCTGTGAAAGCCTAAGGCCTATGCACGTAAGTTTCTGGCCCATCACTTGATCACATCCTTCTTCCTCGTACATACACTCCTCCTCGCCATTACCCTCCAGTTTCTCAATACATACGTTAGTCACCACTTCTACTAATTTAAACACAACCAACATGTATTATTTCTCAACGTCCATCATGCAACCGCACATTTTCTATCTACTATTGCTTCTCCCTCTTTCGTTACTGCTGAAACCGAAAATATACCACACCATCACCAGTACTTCCTCCACGCGCCTTTAAACTCCCACTCCTATTTTCTCTCACATACAACCATCAAATACCAGCTTCAGTTCAAAATGTTTGAACCCAAAACTGCACCGCGTCCTTCATTCAGCCTTCCCACCACTTCACACGGTGTAACACCCCGTAATTCAATTAATATTAATAATCACAAATTAGAGAATAACTAATCTCAGACGTGAGAATTGTGGGAAACGGGTTGCTCCATTGTGTTCGTCTCGGAATTCTAGTTGAAATAGAGTCCGAGTTTGCGTGATTTGGACTTCGTATGAAGAAGTTATGGCCATCCGAAGTTTCAGAAAATTCAAAACAGCTCATAGAAAATTTAAAATTCAAACAGAAAGTGCAGAAGCCGGCTGGGCGGGAGAAATTGCAGCCCAGGCAGGTCGACTGGGGGGTCGACTATAGTGTCGACCTGCCCCCCCCCCAGGTTGACTATAGTGTCGACTTGGGTGTCGACCTGGGTCTGGCGGCTAGGGTTTCTGGCTAACCTGTTTTTAATTAACTAATGACCCATTAGGGTTTCTGACCTAATCTGGTTGGCTGGGATTAATTCTGAGATAATCCGACGGTCCAAAATAAACCCTAACTCTATAAATACCTAGGTAATCTCTCAACCCTGAAGCAAAGTAAAACTCTCTTTTCTTCTCAAAATTTGTGAGCATGATGATCTTAGCAAGATTATTGTTAAACTAATTCGATTAAGTCATGAATGGATTATAAGTGAATGATGTGGATTATCATATATGTTGTTGTAAACCCTTTTCTATCATGTATGTTATTAATCCTATGCTATGTGGTGATGATATCCTATATGTTGTAAATCATGCTAAGATGATGTTATGTATGTTGAAGTTTCTATGCTAAGTTGTGATGAATCATACATGTTAAAAAGCCATGATGTTACTATCTATGCTAGTTAGTTCATATTAATTAAATCATCATGTTTGGGCTATGTTGGTCTATATGACAAGTCACATATGAAAGTTAGATTGATTAGAAAAGTTATGAACATATGCCATGACGTCTATTATGACATCTAGAATTATGCTATGACATATGTGATATCCTATGCTAGTTTCCACCATCATTATGTTGCCTATAAACCCCATATGCAAGTTCATGTATAGATTTGGGCTATGATCATATCATGTAAATTGAGACATTTAACAAGTTGGCACCTTTTGATCCTTAACATGTGTAGTTTATGCAAGTTTCACCCCTATTAGGATTAGATTTATTTTAATTTCTATATGTTGTGATAATTTATTTTTGGTGCTATAAGTTAGACTATTCGAGTCTAACGTATATTCTGCGTTGAAAAAGAGAACGTATAAACGTGGGGTAGGGGTAATATTAAGGATTTAATAGTAAGAAGTTGGGATGCAATTGATATGATTTTGCATGCCATGAGTGGATGACCATAATTGAGTCAATTATGGACATCATTAAAAGTGGACTTAATTAATAATTTGAATAGGGAATTATTAAAACTGGGGGGTAAAAGATTATAAGTGGTAATCAATGCTTAGGACATGAGGTTGGACTCGTTTGTGACGTAAACCTGCCCGGAACCGCCCGGCAAATCCAGTGGTCACAAATGTCAGCCCAATGAGAGAGGTCCTAGGCCTAAACTAAAGCATAACAGTTGTAAAGACATGAGGTTAGACTCTTTTATGGTGTAAGACTGCCCGGACCCACCCGGCATATCCAGCTGCCATAAATGCCAGTCTAATGTGAGATGTCTTTATGAGGTTATGGCCTGAATGAATTACGAAATACTTAACCAGATAAACATGTAAGGTGGGACATGGGGGTTAAGTAGGTGCCTTGGGTGGCATGAGGAATCTAGTGGGTGCCCTTAGTGGCATGTGAAATACGATTAGTAAGACTTAACCAAACACACATGTAAATGAACATGACTAAGAGGGTTAAGTGGGATATACTAGTGACAAGCTTAGGTGGGTAGCTTGTGGGGGCCCATTTCAACTAGTATCCCAAACTTATCTTTGTGGGCTCGACCCAAGTCGAGGACGGGACACGCATACTGGGTTTGACTATAAGAGGCCAAAAAGGGGAGCGGTGGCAACGCAAGTCAAATGGGTTTCATATGCGTGTGTGGACCCGGGCTGGTAGGTAAGACGTTGTTGCATCGTGTAGGTATAAGCCGTGCATTCTCAAGTTGTATCGGGTTGCCACTTTAGGGGAGTGATACACCCCACTGTGGGGCCAGCACGGGTATCTACGAGTAGGGAGCCGATCGAAAGTGGGTAGTGGGGTACACCTAGTGGAGATAGGGGCAGACGACACCTATGTAGTCAGCTAGGGGTACGCAAGGCTATTTATAAAGTTTCTGTGTGAAGCAAGTGGGATCAAACATTAGGTTGACTGGTGCGGTGCAGTGTAGTAATTATTCGTTAGTAATTAGGTGTATCTTTACCGTTATCTTTACCGTTATCTAAAATGCTATCTTTATCTTCCTAAGAGTTCATAGACATTTACTTGTCTTCCAGTTTATGCCTTAGTCTAGTTATTTTGATAATAGTATTGTTAGAATTATCATACTCGCCAGACTTTATGTCTGACCCCCTCTATTTCTACCCTTTTCCCCCCTCCAGGTCCTCAGGTTGGACCCAGCTCTAGTGGAGTTTGATTGGATTGCTTCATCTCTTTGGAACGCTTGGACCGTTAAGTAAAGTCCAGCTTGTTATCTTTTTAATGGCTATTTATGTAATGGGATTATGTATTTTGTTTTTATGAAGATGGATATTGTACTTGGTTATGATCTACGGTTTTATGATGTAACAAACATGTTTTAATTTCCACTGCAATAAAATGAAGTTTTAGATTTCCAAGTACTATTTATTATCTGTCTTGTTGTAATTTTTTTTTTTGTTCTATATTCACTTATAACCTCCATGGAAGTTAATGCATTCCCTTTGTGAGTGACATTAATGGACGTGGGGTGTTACACGTGGTATCAGAGGTTAAGGTTACCCGAACAGATAAAAATACTTAAGAAAAATAGTTATTTTTGAAAGAAGTGTTTTCGAAAACATGTTTTAATGAGTAATTTAAGAAAAACATAATCCCCAATAGCCATATCTTTATCTTTCGAATTCTCCATTTTGAATCTTTCCTTTTTCGTTTCAGCATGGATAAAGATCTTAACCTACCTGATGGTGTAACGATACCAGGATAGTATAGGAGGCTATTAGAGGCTAGGGCCATTGCAGGTCCGACCAATGTTCCTCCACCACCAGTTGCACCCATTCCTCCTTCTCCTCCTCGCATAGATACTTCTGCAAAGACGTGCAAGGAATTTAAGGCTATGGGTGGAAAACCCTTTCAAGGGTCAAAAACGTTCGTGGAAGCTAGGGATTGGCTTAGGGTGGTGGAAGAATTGTTAGAAATCTTTGAAGTAGAAGAAGGGAGGAAAGTTCGTTTAGTAGCTTGGTTAATGAAGGGAGAGGCCTCGTTTTGGTGGGAGGTCACTAATGGAGAGCGTCCTGTTGATTCTTGGGCGGATTTCAGACATAGGTTCAAGGCGAAGTTTCTTTCAAGGTCGGAAGAGAATCTATATATGGAAAGTTTCTTGACATTGAAGCAAGGAAGCTCATCAGTGAAAAAATATGTTAACAAATTTAATCAGTTAGCAAGGTTTGGCTTGGACTTAGTGAACACGCCGGAGAAGAAGGCTTTAAGGTTCGTTAATGGTTTGAAAGAACCGTTGCAAGGGTTGGCTATGACCCACATCCCTATGGGGGCCACCTTTGAGAAGTTAGTAGAAATGGCACTTATGCATGAGGAGAAAAGCGCTAAAGCTGATAAGGCACCCGAGAGGAAGGGAGATCAAAGGAAACCACAACAGCAAAACAAGAAGGGTGGTAAAAACAATAACGGCAAGGGAAAGAAGAAATGTTTTAACTATGGGACACCAGGCCATCTCAGCAAGGATTGCCGAAAGAAAAAGAAGACTGGATGTTTCCACTGTGGCGAAGCGGGACATCTAGTGAAGGACTGCCCAAAGAAGGGGCAGAGGGCAGGAGCTACCTCGGGAGTACAGGTGCAGGCTCTTATGTCACCAGGGCAGGCAAAGGGACAAGTTCAGGCTCTCGCGGTCCCTCCGCAGCAAGAACGAGGTAGAACAATTTCTGTTGAAAGCTTAGTTTTTCTGTTTGATCATCCTGTCTGTACCTTATTCGATTCGGGCGCATCGCATTCGTTTATCTCTACATCATTAGTTGAATCACTACACTTAAACACCAGTTTAGTAGAGGATCCCTTAGTAGTTTCGAATCCAATTGGGGGCTCAGCTCATTTGTCCATGATGTGTTTGGATTTGAAAATTTCTATACTTATTGTTGAGTTTAGATATGATGCTTATATGTTGGGCTTCACGGGCTATGGGCTAATTTTTGGAATGGATTGGTTATCCAGAAATGGGGCCGTACTTGATTGTGAAAGGAGAGTAGTTAGGCTCGTGACTCGCCTTGGCAACACTCTCGAAATCTTTTGTAATCCCATAAATTCGGTTATGCTAAGTTATCTAGAATCGCTTGACGAGTCTGAGGAAAATCTACGATCTGTTAGAGTGGTCCGAGAATATTCGGATGTGTTTGAGGAGGTGAAGGGCTTGCCTCCGAAGCGGGAGATAGATTTTCGAATATATCTGGAGGATAATGCGAAACCAGTATCTTTGCCAGTACGCCACATGGCTCCACGTGAAAGGAGGGAACTTGATAAGCAAGTGATGGAGTTGCTTGAGAAGGGGTTCATAAGACGAAGTATATCAGAGTGGGGTGCTCCAGTAGTATTTGCCACGAAGGTGGATGGGTCCCTTAGACTTTGTGTGGACTATAGAGAACTTAATAAGCTTACTAAGAAGAACAAACACCCACTGCCGAGGATTGACGATCTCTTCGATCAGTTAGTTGGCGCCTCAGTGTTTTCGCAGTTGGACTTAGCCACTGGTTTCCATCAGTTGAGAGTGGCTGAGGATAGCATTGACAAGACTGCCTTTAGGACTCCAGACGGTTTCTATGAATGGCTAGTGATGCCCTTCGGTTTGACAAACGCCCCCGCATACTTTGTTGATTTGATGAGTAGGGTGTTTAGGGAATACCTTAACAAATTTGTGGTAGTCTTTATAGACGACATCCTGATCTTTTCTAAGGATGAAGAAGAGCATGCCCTACATCTTAGGGAAGTGCTGGAGACCCTACGAGCGCATAACCTTAAAGCAAAATTTCTAAGTGTCACTTCTGGAGGAAGGAAGTACGATTCCTAGGGCACGTGGTTTCCAAGGAAGGGATAGCTGTGGATCCCGCGAGGGTGGTGGCCATCCAAGATTGGAAGGTCCCTAAAAATGCTACCGAAGTGAGAAGTTTCTTAGGGTTGGCTGGCTACTATAGGAAATTTATCAAAGGCTTTGCAAAGATATCAGCTCCATTGATACGCTTGACGAAGAAGAACTTAGTCTTCGAGTGGGACGTAGATTGCGATGATGCGTTCCAACGTTTGAAGAGAGCCTTGACTTCAGCCCAAGTCTTAGTATTGCCAGACGGGAGTAAGCCGTTTACTGTTTATACTGACGCTTGTGGGACAGGACTAGGCGCAGTCTTAATGCAAGAGGGTAGGGTAATAGCCTATGGTGGAAGGCAGTTGAGGGCGCATGAGAAGAATTACCCCACACATGACCTAGAGTTGGCCGCTATTGTTTTCGCGCTTAAGTCTTGGCGTCATTATCTTCTTGGCGAAAGATTCGAATTATTCACTAACCACAAATCGCTAAAATATTTATTCTCTCAAAAGGACTTGAACTTAAGGCAGCAAAGGTAGATGGAGTTCTTAGCATCCTACGACTTCGAAATAGCATATATCCCTGGCAAGGGTAACGTGGTGGCGGATGCCTTAAGTAGAAAAAGGTTATCCTTAAGTCCTTTATTTGTTGAGCGGTGAAGCTTAGAATTCATTGCGATGTTTGACTTTAGACCTTCTGTTGACTTTGTACCCGGTTTACTAGCATCCTTAGAGGTTAGACCTACGCTTTTGGGACGGATTGGCGAGGCACAGCGAGACGACCCGCAGTTGGTTGAGTTAGTAGAAAATCTCAAAGTAGGGGAGTCATCAAGCCATCTCCGTGGGTATACCCTAGATGATAAGGGTTGGTTACGTAGGGATGGTAGACTTTGTGTACCAAAAGACGATGACCTAAGGAAGGCTATTCTTGACAAAGCACATCGTTCAAAGATGACCATTCATCCCGACGGGGACAAAATGTACAAAGATATAAAGCGAGTTTTCTTTTGGGTCGGCATGAAGAAAGACGTGGCCAAGTATGTCGCTAGATGCTTGGTGTGCCAACAAGTAAAAGCGAAGAAAAAGAAACCCGGTGGGTTGCTTCACCTATTAGAGGTTCCACTATGGAAGTGGGAAAGTGTCTCGATGGATTTTTTTGATGGATTACCAAGATCGAGGAAGGGTAATACGGGTATTTGGGTTATAGTAGATAGACTTACTAAAAGCGCCCATTTTATTCCCGTGAGGAGTAAGAGGACTGCTCCATGGTTAGCTTCTGTATATGTCCGAGAAATAGTTCGTTTGCACGGTGTTCCTTCTAGCATAGTGAGCGACCGCGATCCTATTTTCACTAGCGAATTTTGGAGAAGCTTACAAGAGGCGGTAGGGACTCAGTTATGTTTGAGCACCGCATATCATCCTCAGACGGACGGCCAGACCGAGAGGGTGAATCGCATTTTAGAGGACCTGTTGAGGCTATGTATCCTAGACTTTGGGGGTACATGGGAAGAGCATCTTCCATTGGTAGAGTTCGCATATAATAATAGCTTTCAGTCCATCATTGGCATGGCACCTTTCGAAGCTCTTTATGGACGACCTTGTCGTTCACCTACATGTTGGTGGGAATCTACGGATAAGATCTTACTTGGGCCCGATATGACTAGGGAGACTTCGGAGAAGATCGACTTGATTTGAAGGAGGATGAAAGAAGCACAGGATAGGCAGAAATCTTATGCGGACAAGAAGAGGACAGATCTCGAGTTTGAAGTTGGGGATATGGTCTTTGTCAAAGTGTCTCCATTACGAAACGTTGTTCGCTTTGGGTCCGTTGGGAAGTTAGCACCAAGGTTCGTAGGGTCGTTTCCTATTAAGGAGAAGATTGGACAGATGGCGTATAGAGTGGAGTTACCGGAGAGACTTAGTGGTGTACACGACGTATTCCATGTGTCACATTTGAGGAAGTGCTTGCACGAGACCACGGAGGTGGTAGAGCCGAGCTTGCTTAGAGAGGTGGAGATAGAGCGTGATGCGACGATACGACGAGCTTCTACGCGCATTCTTGGGTCGGAGATCAAGAGGTTGAGGAATCGAGAGGTCAGACTAGTCAAAGTGCAACGGGGAGATGATGAGAGCAACGCTACTTGGGAGACGGAAGAGAAGATGCGTTCACGATACCCTTTTCTTTTTGAGGGTATGTCTTTTAATTTCTCCTTTATCGCTTAGCTTGTACTTATCTTATCTTTAGTATATCCTCTTGCTAGTATCTTTGAACTTTAGTTAGGATAATCCTATTGTTGAAACATGTGTTTGAGACATGTTATGTATGATGGATGCAAAATGGATGCAAGTGTTTGCCAGTGGTTGCTCGTGGACGCATATACACACACTATTAGGCACTAGATCGGCTCAGTCACTTCATATTGCATATTGCATATAAATGGATGTATTTAGTAAAATGGATGTGTGACGATTGTACTTTCATGTGGATGCTGCATTCAGATGATGATTGTGCACGCATGTAGAGATAATATGTAGCATTAGGGAACTTTTGCATACATAAATGGCACTATCATGGTTTGCATTAAGGAGGTCAACTGAATCAGTGGACCGCCTGATTTTGCATTAGACAAGGAACATATACACACACTGTGCATTTAAACATGGAAGCATTAGAAGTCTATAAGGACAATGGATGCCTGTGTTTGGTAGTTGAGTAGATGGTTGTTTGGATGTTAGGATATACATTATTCTTAACTGGAAGATTTCGGGGACGAAATCCTTTAAGGAGGGGAGAATGTAACACCCCGTAATTCAATTAATATTAATACTCACAAACTAGAGAATAACTAATCTCAGACGTGAGAATTGTGGGAAACATGTTGCCCCTTTGTGTTCGTCTCGGAATTCTAGTTGAAATAGAGTCCGAGTTTGCGTGATTTGGACTTCGTATGAAGAAGTTATGGCCATCCGAAGTTTCGGAAAATTCAAAACAGCTCACAGAAAATTTAAAATTCAAACAGAAAGTGCAAAAGCGGGCTGGGCGGGAAAAATTCCCGCCTAGGCAGGTCGACTGGGGGGTCGACTATAGTGTCCACCTGCCCCCCCCCCCCCCCCGGTCGACTATAGTGTCGACCTGGGTCTGGCGGCTAGGGTTTCTAGCTGACCTGTTTTTAATTAAGTAATGACCCATTAGGGTTTCTGACCTAATCTGGTTGGCTGGGATTAGTTCTGAGATAATCTGACGGTCTAAAATAAACCCTAACTCTATAAATACCTAGGTAATCTCTCAACCCTAAAGCAAAGCAAAACTCTCTTTTCTTCTCTAAATTTGTGAGTATGATGATCTTAGCAAGATTATTGTTAAACTAATTCAATTAAGTCATGAATGGATTATAAGTGAATGATGTGGATTATCATATATGTTGTTGTAAACCCTTTTCTATCATGTATGTTATTAATCCTATGCTATGTGGTGATGATATCCTATTTGTTGTAAATCATGCTAAGATGATGTTATGTATGTTGAAGTTTCTATGCTAAGTTGTGATGAATCATACATGTTAAAAAGCCATGATGTTACTATCTATGCTAGTTAGTTCATATTAATTAAATCATCATGTTTGGGCCATGTTGATCTATATGACAAGTAACATATGCAAGTTAGATTGATTAGAAAAGTTATGAACATATGCCATGACATCTATTATGACATCTAGAATTGTGCTATGACACATGTGATATCCTATGCTAGTTCACACCATCATACGTTGCCTATAAACCCCACATGCAAGTTCATGTATAGATTTGGGCTATGATCATATCATGTAAATTGAGACATTTAACAAGTTGACACCATTTGATCCTTAACATGTGTAGTTTATGCAAGTTTCACCCCTATTATGATTAGATTTATTTTAATTGTCTATATGTTATGATAATTTATTTTTGGTGCTATAAGTTAGACTATTCGAGTCAAACGTATATTCTGCGTTGAATAAGCGAACGTATAAACGTGGGGTAGGTGTAATATTAAGGATTCAATAGTAAGAAGTTGGGGTGCAATTGATATGATTTTGCATGCCATGAGTGGATGACCATAATTGAGTCAATTATGGACATCATTAAAAGTGGACTTAATTAATAATTTGAATAGGGAATTATTAAAACTGGGGGTAAAAGATTATAAGTGATAATCAATGCTTAGGACACGAGGTTGGACTCGTTTGTGACGTAAACCTGCCCGGAACCGCCCGACAAATCCAGTGGTCACAAATGTCAGCCCAATGTGAGAGGTCCTAGGCCTAAACTAAAGCATAACAGTTGTAAAGACACGAGGTTAGACTCTTTTATGGTGTAAGACTGCCCGGACCCGCCCGGCATATCCAGCTGCCATAAATGCCAGTCTAATGTGAGAGGTCTTTATGAGGTTATGGCCTGAATGAATTAAGAAATACTTAACCAAATAAACATGTAAGGTGGGACATGGGGGTTAAGTAGGTGCCTTGGGTGGCATGAGGAATCTAGTGGGTGCCTTTAGTGGCATGTGAAATACGATAAGTAAGACTTAACCAAACAAACATGTAAATGAACATGACTAAGAGGGTTAAGTGGGATATACTAATGACAAGCTTAGGTGGGTAGCTTGTGGGGGCCCATTTCAACCAGTATCCCAAACGTATCTTTTTGGGCTCGATCCAAGTCGAGGACGGGATACGCATACTGGGTTTGACTATAAGAGGCCAAAACGGGGAGCGGTGGCAACGCAAGTCCAACGGGTTTCATATGCGTGTGTGGACCCGAGCTGGTAGGTAAGACATTGTTGCATCATATAGGTATAAGCCGTGCATTCTCAAGTTGTATCGGGTTGCCACTTTAGGGGAGTGATACACCCCACTGTGGGGCCATCACGGGTATCTACGAGTAGGGAGTCGATCGAAAGTGGGTAGTGGGGTAGACCTAGTGGAGATAGGGGCAGACGACACCTATGTAGTCAGCTACGGGTACACAAGGCCATTTATAAAGTTTCTGTGTGAAGCAAGTGGGATCAAACATTAGGTTGTCTGGTGTGGTGCAGTGTAGTAATTATTCGTTTGTAATTAGGTGTATCTTTACCGTTATCTTAAACGCTATCTTTATCTTCCTAAGAGTTCATAGACATTTACTTGTCTTCCAGTTTATGCGTTAGTCTAGTTATTTTGATAATAGTATTGTTAGAATTATCATACTCGCCAGACTTTATGTTTGACCCCCTCTATTTCTACCCTTTTTCCCCCTCCAGGTCCTCAGGTTGGACCGAGCTCTAGTGGAGTTTGATTGGATTGCTTCATCTCTTTGGAAAGCTTGGACCGTTGAAGTAAAGTCCAGCTTGTTATCTTTTTAATGGCTATTTATGTAATGGGATTATGTATTTTGTTTTTATGAAGATGGATATTGTACTTGGTTACGATCTATGGTTTTATGATGTAACAAACATGTTTTAATTTCCGCTGCAATAAAATGAAGTTTTAGATTTCCAAGTACTATTTATTATCTGTCTTGTAATTTTTTTTCTGTTCTATATTCACTTATAACCTCCATGGAAGTTAATGCATTCCCTTTGTGAGTGGCATTAATGGACGTGGGGTGTTACACGTGGTATCAGAGCTTAAGGTTACCAGAACAGATAAAAATACTTTAGAAAAATAGTTATTTTTGAAAGAAGTGTTTTCGAAAACATGTTTTAATGAGTAATTTAAGAAAAACATAATCCCCAATAGCCATATCTTTATCTTTCGAATTCTCCATTTTGAATCTTTCCTTTTTCGTTTCAGCATGGCTGAAGATCTTAACCTACCTGATGGTGTAACGATACCTGGATGGTATAGGAGGCTATTAGAGGCTAGGGCCGCTGCAAGTCCGGCCAATGTTCCTCCACCACCAGTTGCACCCATTCCTCCTCCTCCTCGCATAGATACTTTTGCAAAGACGTGCAAGGAATTTAAGGCTATGGGTGGAAAACCCTTTCAAGGGTCAGAAACGTTCGTGGAAGCTAGGGATTGGCTTAGGGAGGTGGAAGAATTGTTAGAAATCTTTAAAGTAGAAGAAGGGAGGAAAGTTCATTTAGCAGCTTGGTTAATGAAGGGAGAGGCCTCGTTTTGGTGGGAGGTCACTAATGGAGAGCGTCATGTTGATTCTTGGGTGGATTTCAGACATAGGTTCGAGGCGAAGTTTCTTTCAAGGGCGGAAGAGAATCTATATATGGAAAGGTTCTTGACATTGAAGCAAGGAAGCTCATCAGTGAAAGAATATGTTAACAAATTTAATCAGTTAGCAAGGTTTGGCTTGGACTTAGTGAACACGCCGAAGAAGAAGGCTCTGAGGTTCGTTAATGGCTTGAATGAACCGTTGCAAGGGTTGGCTATGACCCACATCCCTATGGGGGCCACCTTTGAGAAGTTAGTAGAAATGGCTCTTATGCATGAGGAGAAAAGCGCTAAAGCTGATAAGGCTCCCGAGAGGAAGGGAGATCAAAAGAGACCACAACAGCAAAACAAGAAGGGTGGTAAAAACAATAACGGCAAGGGAAAGAAGAAATGTTTTAACTGTGGGACACCAGGCCATCTCAGGAAGGATTGCCGAAAGAAAAATAAGACTAGTTGTTTCCACTGTGGCGAAGCGGGACATCTATTGAAGGACTGCCCAAAGAAGGGGCAGAGGGCAGGAGCTACCTCGGGAGGACAGGTGCAGGCTCTTATGGCACCAGGGCAGGCAAGGGGACAAGTTCAGGCTCTCGCGGTCCGACCGCTGCAAGAACGAGGTAGAACCATTTCTGTTGAAAGCTTAGTTTTTTTGTTTGATCATCCTTTCCGTACCTTATTCGATTCGGGTGCATCGCATTCGTTTATCTCTACATCATTAGTTGAATCACTGCACTTAAACACCAGTTTAGTAGAGGATTCCTTAGTTGTTTCGAATCCAATTGGGGGCTCAGCTCATTTGTCCATGATGTGTTTGGATTTGAAAATTTCTATACTTAGTGTTGAGTTAAGATGTGATGCTTATGTGTTGGGCTTCATGGGCTATGGGCTAATTTTAGGAATGGATTGGTTATCCAGAAATGGGGCCGTACTTGATTGTGAAAGGAGAGTGGTTAGGCTCGTGACTCACGTTGGCAACATTCTCGAAATCTTTTGTAATCCCATAAATTCGATTATGCTAAGTTATCTAGAATCGCTTGACATGTCTAAGGAAAATCTACGATCTGTTAGAGTGGTCCGAGAATATTCGGATGTGTTTGAGGAGGTGAAGGGCTTGCCTCCGAAGCAGGAGATAGATTTTCGAATATATCTAGTGGATAATGCAAAACCAGTATCTTTACCAGTATGCCACATGGCTCCACGTGAAAGGAGGGAACTTGATAAGCAAGTGAAGGAGTTGCTTGAGAAGGGGTTCATAAGACGAAGTATATCAGAGTGGGGCTGCTCCAGTAGTATTTGCCACGAAGGCGGATGGGTCCCTTAGAATTTGTGTGGACTATAGAGAACTTAATAAGCTTACTAAGAAGAACAGACACCTACTGCCGAGGATTGACGATCTCTTCGATCAGTTAGTTGGCGCCTCAGTGTTTTCGCAGTTGGACTTAGCCACTGGTTTCCATCAGTGGAGAGTGGCTGAGGATAGCATTGACAAGACTGCCTTTAGGATTCCAGACGGTTTCTATGAATGGCTAGTGATGCCCTTCGGTTTGACAAACGCCCCCGCATACTTTGTTGATTTGATGAGTAGGGTGTTTAGGGAATACCTTAACAAATTTGTGGTAGTCTTTGTAGACGACATCCTGATCTTTTCTAAGGATGAAGAAGAGCATGCCCTACATCTTAGGGAAGTGTTGGAGACCCTACGAGCGCATAACCTTGAAGCAAAATTTTCTAAGTGTCACTTCTGGAGGAAGGAAGTACGATTCCTAGGGCACGTGGTTCCAAGGAAGGTATAGCTGTGGATCCCGCGAAGGTGGTGGCCATCCAAGATTGGAAGGTCCCTAAAAATGCTACCGAAGTGAGAAGTTTCTTGGGGTTGGCTGGCTACTATAGGAAGTTTAATAAAGGCTTCGCAAAGATATCAGCTCGATTGACACGCTTGACGAAGAAGAACTTAGTCTTCGAGTGGGACATAGATTGTGATGATGCGTTCCAACGTTTGAAGAGAGCCTTGACTTCAGCCCCAGTCTTAGTATTGCCAGACGGGAGTAAGCCATTTACTGTTTATACTGACGCTTGTGGGATAGGACTAGGCGCAGTCTTAATGCAAGAGGGTAGGGTAATAGCCTACAGTGGAAGGCAGTTGAGAGCGCATGAGAAGAACTACCCCACACATGACCTAGAGTTGGCCGCTATTGTTTTCGCGCTTAAGTCTTGGCGTCATTATCTTCTTGGCGAAAGATTCGAATTATTCACTGACCACAAATCGCTAAAATATTTATTCTCTCAAAAGGAATTGAACTTAAGGCAACAAAGGTGGAAGGAGTTCTTAGCATCCTTCAACTTCGAAATAGCATATACCCCTGGCAAGGGTAACGTGGTGGCGGATGCCTTAAGTAGTTAAAGGTTATCCTTAAGTCCTTTGTTTGTTGAGCGGCGAAGCTTAGAATTCATTGCGCTGTTTGAATTTAGACCTTCTGTTGACTTTTTACCCGGTTTACTAGCATCCTTAGAGGTTAGACCTACGCTTTTGGGACGGATTGGCGAGGCACAGCGAGTCGACCCGCAGTTGGTTGAGTTAGTAGAAAAGCTCAAAGGAGGGGAGTCATCAAGCCATCTCCGTAGGTATACCCTAGATGATAATGGTTGGTTACGTAGGGACGGTAGACTTTGTGTACCAAAAGACGATGACCTAAGGAAGGCTATTCTTGACGAAGCACATCGTTCGAAGATGACCGTTCATCCCGGCGGGGACAAGATGTACAAAGATATGAAGCGAGTTTTCTTTTGGGCTGGCATGAAGAAAGACGTGGCCGAGTATGTCGCTAGATGCTTGCTGTGCCAACAAGTGAAAGCGGAGCAAAAGAAACCCGGTGGGTTGCTTCACCCATTGGAGGTTCCACTATGGAAGTGGGAAAGTGTCTCGATGGATTTTGTGGATGGATTACCAAGATCGGGGAAGGGTAATACGGGTATTTGGGTTATAGTAGATAGACTTACTAAAAGCGCCCATTTTATTCCCGTGAGGAGTAAGAGGACTGCTCCATGGTTAGCTTCTGTATATGTCCGAGAAATAGTTCGTTTGCACGGTGTTCCTTCTAGCATAGTGAGCGACCGCAATCCTATTTTCACTAGCGAATTTTGGAGAAGCTTACAAGAGGCGGTAGGGACTCAGTTATGTTTGAGCACCGCATATCATCCTCAGACGGACGGCCAGACCGAGAGGGTGAATCGCATTTTAGAGGACCTGTTGAGGCTATGTATCCTAGACTTTGGGGGTACATGGGAAGAGCATCTTCTGTTGGTAGAGTTCGCATATAATAATAGCTTTCAGTCCATCATTGGCATGGCACCTTTCGAAGCTCTTTATGGACGACCTTGTCGTTCACCTACATGTTGGTGGGAATCTACGGATAAGATCTTACTTGGGCCCGATATGACTAGGGAGACTTCGGAGAAGATCGACTTGATTCGAAGGAGGATGAAAGAAGCACAGGATAGGCAGAAATCTTATGCGGACAAGAGGAGGGCAGATCTCGAGTTTGAAGTTGGGGATATGGTCTTTGTCAAAGTGTCTCCATTATGAAATGTTGTTCGCTTTGGGTCCGTTGGGAAGTTAGCACCAAGGTTCGTAGGGTCGTTTCCTATTAAGGAGAAGATTGGACAGATGGCGTATAGAGTGGAGTTGCCGGAGAGACTTAGTGGTGTACACGACGTATTCCATGTGTCACATTTGAGGAAGTGCTTGCACGAGACCACGGAGGTGGTAGAGCCGAGCTTGCTTAGAGAGGTGGAGATAGAGCGTGATGCGACGATCCGACGAGCTCCTACGCGCATTCTTGGGTCGGAGATCAAGAGGTTGAGGAATCGAGAGGTCAGACTAGTCAAAGTGCAACGGGGAGATGATGAGAGCAACGCTACTTGGGAGACGGAAGAGAAGATGCGTTCACGATACCCTTTTCTTTTTGAGGGTATGTCTTTTAATTTCTCCTGTATCGCTTAGCTTGTACTTATCTTATCTTTAGTATATCCTCTTGCTAGTATCTTTGACCTTTAGTTAGGATAATCCTATTGTTGAAACATGTGTTTGAGACATGTTATGTATGATGGATGCAAAATGGATGCAAGTGTTTGCCAGTGGTTTCTCGTGGACGCATACACACACACTATTAGGCACTAGATCGGCTCAGTCACTTCATATTGCATATTGCATATAAATGGATGTATTTAGTAAAATGGATGTGTGACGATTGTACTTTCATGTGGATGCTGCATTCAGATGATGATTGTTCACGCATGTAGAGATAATATGTAGCATTAGGGAACTTTTGCATACATAAATGGCACTATCATGGTTTGCATTAAGGAGGTCAACTGAATCAGTGGACCGCCTGATTTTGCATTAGACAAGGAACATATACACACACTGTGCATTTAAACATGGAAGCATTAGAAGTCTATAAGGACAATGGATGCCTGTGTTTGGTAGTTGAGTAGATGGTTGTTTGGATGTTAGGATATACATTATTCTTAACTGGAAGATTTCGGGGACGAAATCCTTTAAGGAGGGGAGAATGTAACACCCCGTAATTCAATTAATATTAATATTCACAAATTAGAGAATAACTAATCTCAGACGTGAGAATTGTGGGAAACGGGTTGCGCCATTGTGTTCATCTCGGAATTCTAGTTGAAATAGAGTCCGAGTTTGCGTGATTTGGACTTCGTATGAAGAAGTTATGGCCATCCGAAGTTTCAGAAAATTCAAATCAGCTCACAGAAAATTTAAAATTCAAACAGAAAGTGCAGAAGCGGGCTGGGCGGGAAAAATTCCCGCCCAGGCTGGTCGACTGGGGGTTCGACTATAGTGTCGACCTGCCCCCCCCCCAGGTCGACTATAGTGTCGACCTGGGTCTGGCGGCTAGGGTTTCTAGCTGACCTGTTTTTAATTAAGTAATGACCCATTAGGGTTTCTGACCTAATCTGGTTGGCTGGGATTAGTTCTGAGATAATCTGACGGTCTAAAATAAACCCTAACTCTATAAATACCTAGGTAATCTCTCAACCCTAAAGCAAAGCAAAACACTCTTTTCTTCTCTAAATTTGTGAGTATGATGATCTTAGCAAGATTATTATTAAACTAATTCGATTAAGTCATGAATGGATTATAAGTGAATGATGTGGATTATCATATATGTTGTTGTAAACCCTTTTCTATCATGTATGTTACTAATCCTGTGCTATGTGGTGATGATATCCTATATGTTGTAAATCATGCTAAGATGATGTTATGTATGTTGAAGTTTCTATGCTAAGTTGTGATGAATCATACATGTTAAAAAGCCATGATGTTACTATCTATGCTAGTTAGTTCATATTAATTAAATCATCATGTTTGGGCTATGTTGATCTATATGACAAGTCACATATGCAAGTTAGATTGATTAGAAAAGTTATAAACATATGCCATGACGTCTATTATGACATCTAGAATTATGCTATGACATATGTGATATCCTATGCTAGTTCACACCATCATTATGTTGCCTATAAACCCCATATGCAAGTTCTTGTATAGATTTGGGCTATGATCATATCATGTAAATTGAGACATTTAATAAGTTGACACCTTTTGATCCTTAACATGTGTAGTTTATGCAAGTTTTACCCCTATTATGATTAGATTTATTTTAATTGTCTATATGTTGTGATAATTTATTTTTGGTGCTATAAGTTAGACTATTCGAGTCTAACGTATATTCTGCGTTGAATAAGCGAACGTATAAACGATGGGTAGGGGTAATATTAAGGATTTAATAGTAAGAAGTTGGGATGCAATTGATATGATTTTGCATGCCGTGAGTGGATGACCATAATTGAGTCAATTATGGACATCATTAAAAGTGGACTTAATTAATAATTTGAATAGGGAATTATTAAAATTGGGGTAAAAGATTATAAGTGATAATCAATGCTTAGGACACGAGGTTGGACTCGTTTGTGACGTAAACCTGCCCGGAACCGCCCGACAAATCCAGTGGTCACAAATGTCAGCCCAATGTGAGAGGTCCTAGGCCTAAACTAAAGCATAACAGTTGTAAAGACACGAGGTTAGACTCTTTTATGGTGTAAGACTGCCCGGACCCGCCCGGCATATCCAGCTGCCATAAATGCCAGTCTAATGTGAGAGGTCTTTATGAGGTTATGGCCTGAATGAATTAAGAAATACTTAACTAAATAAACATGTAAGGTGGGACATGGGAGTTAAGTAGGTGCCTTGGGTGGCATGAGGAATCTAGTGGGTGCCCTTAGTGGCATGTGAAATACGATTAGTAAGACTTAACCAAACACACATGTAAATGAACATGACTAAGAGGGTTAAGTGGGATATACTAGTGACAAGCTTAGGTGGGTAGCTTGTGGGGGCCCATTTCAACCAGTATCCCAAACGTATCTTTGTGGGCTCGACCCAAGTCGAGGACGGGACACGCATACTGGGTTTGACTATAAGAGGCCAAAACGGGGAGCGGTGGCAACGCAAGTCCAACGGGTTTCATATGCGTGTGTGGACCCGGGCTGGTAGGTAACACGTTGTTGCATTGTGTATGTATAAGCCGTGCACTCTCAAGTTGTATCGGGTTGCCACTTTAGGGGAGTGATACACCCCACTGTGGGGCCAACACGGGAATCTATGAGTAGGGAGCCGATCGAAAGTGGGTAGTTGGTTACACCTAGTGGAGATAGGGGCAGACGACACCTATGTAGTCAGCTAGGGGTACGCAAGGCTATTTATAAAGTTTCTGTGTGAAGCAAGTGGGATCAAACGTTAGGGTGACTGGTGCAGTGCAGTGTAGTAATTATTCGTTAGTAATTAGGTGTATCTTTACCATTATCTTTACCGTTATCTTAAATGCTATCTTTATCTTCCTAAGAGTTCATAGACATTTACTTGTCTTCCAGTTTATGCCTTAGTCTAGTTATTTTGATAATAGTATTGTTAGAATTATCATACTCGCCAGACTTTATGTCTGACCCCCTCTATTTCTACCCTTTTTCCCCCTTCAAGTCCTCAGGTTGGACCCAGCTCTAGTGGAGTTTGATTGGATTGCTTCATCTCTTTGGAAAGCTTGAACCGTTGAAGTAAAGTCCAGCTTGTTATCTTTTTAATGGCTATTTATGTAATGGGATTATGTATTTTGTTTTTATGAAGATAGATATTGTACTTGGTTATGATATATGGTTTTATGATGTAACAAACATGTTTTAATATCCGCTGCAATAAAATGAAGTTTTAGATTTCCAAGTACTATTTATTATCTGTCTTGTTGTATTTTTTTTTCTGTTCTATATTTTCTTGTAACCTCCATGGAAGTTAATGCATTCCCTTTGTGAGTGACATTAATGGACGTGGGGTGTTACACACGGCTTCCACACGTCCACCCCCTTAACTACAGGCGACCGACCACCGCCACCTTGTCCGCGAGCACTCAGCTCTCTCCCACCCTCTACCTGAACCACTGCCATCGTTCCCTTCCATCTAAACACTACTATTTGATTTCCGTTCTCCACCCTTTCGCATGTACAATGAGAAAAGAAGGCGAATGTTGATGATTTACCATATGGGTTTTATTTGTTCGGTTGAGAATAAGAGTGGGATTCAGATAAATAATGGAAGGAGGAAAGTTTTGGTTTTGATTTTGGTCTTGCTGGAAATGTGAATGAACGGTGTAGTATTTATAGAAGAAAAAAAACCCCGATAAGAACAACGTCCCTCTTGATGCACTGCGTAGGGGTAGAGAGGATTCAGATAGAAATAGATCTGCATGTATTGTTTTATCACTGAAAGATTGAAAAGAAAGTGTAGGGGAAAGATAGGTAGTTGTCTCTATGGTTGCTTCCTTCCACCTGGAGAAATGGGATATTTTATATATATTTAGGTGTCTGCAGCGTGGTTTGAAAATATCTAGGAATATAGGTGTAAAATTAGCTGTGCGATTTGATTTGTCATGGCAGCGTAAGGTAGGTTGTAGGCTGCATGGTTTAGGCTTTGAAATGCTTATACAGAGGAAATGTGAAATTTTATATTATTATAATTCAACGAAACTTCGCGCTAAAGTAACATGAAAAACAAACCACAATCGACTTCTGTTTACTGATAAAAAAACTAATCTTGGTATAAAAATATATTCCGGACCCAATGGGACAAGTTTGGTCGAATTCCGACATCGTTTGAAAAAAATTCCTTAATAAAACCAGAAATAGACACACGTTTTAATTTTCCACGGTCACTAAATAAATCCAATCAACTTGAAACTTTGAAATCCTATAATAACTAATTGATACGAACCCAATGGCACCAGTTTCGTTGCATTCTGAGACTGTTTTCCTAGTAGGCTATTTTACGCGCACCGCAGTGCCCTTTTGGACACCAAATTAGCCGGTTTCCAAAAATAACAAACTATATACCTATCCTGACTCTAATCGACGATACGAACTCAACGGGACTGGTTTCGTGGCTTAATTCAATCTTTTTCTCAAGTTACACACAAAAACCTCTTTATTAAATTAAATAAATTTAATTATGCGCTATAGAAAACAACTGGGCGTTTACGGCTACCGTGGTCACATATGACATAGGTTTGCCACGCAATTTAATACTATACAATAATTTAACGTTACGTTCCTAATGAAACTGATTTCGTCGAAAACGAAGTCCGTTTGCAAAACGGCTATTTTAAAGGGCTATATTTTAAATAATGATTTCCATAGCGACTATTTCAAATTTTGATTTGGCCATAACTAACAATCTATAACATGAAATCTGGAATTTTCTCTTCCATATGAAATTTATCATCAATACGGTTCCAACGTTTCTTGTTTCACAGAAATCCGACTTATATCGGACTCTGTATATTCAGTTGAAGTTCAAAACTCCATTTTACGAACTGCAGCGCTATTTCGAACTTGATTTATATTATATGTAAATTATAGCGTTCAAACTTCGTTTAAATCACGAATTAAATATTAAGATCCTTTAATATTCCAAATATAATATTTAAAATAATAAATTAAATTAAATATTTGGTTACCAAAAATACGGGACGTTACATTCATCATCTTTGGTGTCATTAAAATTTCGGGGTGTTACAAAAATTATGTGATTGTTTCAGTTTATCCTTAAGATACAAAACCTGTTCAGATTTGAAACATGCATTTCAAAGTGATGGAGCAAGGATTTTCCTATCATCTGTATATTTATTTAGGCAATACCCATCAATGTATTCATATCTTTTCAAACTACATTAGTATGTGTCTCCTTATGTTATCGACAGAGGATCAAACAATGCATCCAAACACGGTTAACAACTTTATATATACATGAAGAATAACCCATGAGACTTAACAACTCGAGGCCAGTATGGACTGAGATATAAGTGAAAGCCCAAATAGATGCAATTGCAATGGTTTCCCATTTTCGTTCACAAATGGGGAAACATGGTTCAGATTTTCTATTTCTATATATAAACCTGTTTTAGATTTCAGGTTTGAATATACACATGTTTTTCACAAAAATATCCTACGATGAGTTTCAATTTTTCACTATCTGAATATAACTCAACACATTAAAGTATATAAAGATGTTTCTATGAAGTGCACTTATATTTAAGTGATTTGGTTCCGATATGAAGTGCAAATACGTAATGTAAAAAGAGCATGTGTTTTCCGCAAACAGGGTACACCTTCAGTTTAAGCAAGACATGGGTGTATACTTCTCAGGTACATTACAAATATAAATTTGTATGAAGGGAACAATGAAGTTCACACTGTTAATGTGTACAAAGCTACAGGTGTAAACATATAAGCATATATATGATAATGCAGTGCATACTTGTATCATACAATAGTTTAGTGTCTAAGATGCCAAATTTCCAGGATATGGTAACAATGAGTATATAATGAAATGTTTAGTTCCAGAGTGTGCCAACAAATTAAGTGACTAAAACAAAATTAAGGTGGGTACAGGCATTTTAAACACCAAGACAAAACTGAATGGCGCAACAGGTTCAAGACTTATACAGTAGGGTGGCAATATTATTAAGTTAAACAAGTTAGTTGATCTTAATGTTGAATGTAAGGGTCATGTATTCCTAAACAGGATGACTCAATATCAGAGTATACACCATTCGGCCAAAACAAACTAGATTACTAATACAGGCAATATGCTGGTAATCCATGTCCATATTGTCAAAGAAAAACATGGAAAATATAGGTCTAGTTTTAAATTCTCAAAGTACATACAAGTTCACACATAAGAACAAATGAGCCTAAATGGACATCATACTAAATATTCAGGGTTAACAGTTTCCTCAGTGACTAGCAATTCAAGTTTTTAAATAAGGTAAGCATGTACTTATTTGTGTTATAACTATATTAATAGTCGCGGTAATTGTGTGACCATACAGAAGATGTAGGTAAAAGAAGGAAGTGTTCAGATTATACAACTTCCACGTCATAGAAAAGAATTTAAGTCAAATATGAACCAATATTTACTTAAATATATTTTCATGCAAATTCACTGTTGCTACACATGTATATGTGTTTATTCATCAAGTTATCACTATGTCTGAACATCATGGGCATCAAGTTATCACTATCATGGTAGTTTAACAAGCAGGTCATTTAAAAAAGGTAGAACACACAAGTATAGCAGCATGATACTTCAAGTGTGTGATAAACAGGGTATGCTTTTCTTCCTTCCCACTTCAGGTAATTAAATTCTATATAGCCCAATACATAGCAAGAGGTGTTACTAAAGTGTTCCAGGTTCATTAAACGAAGGAGCACGTATGTCGACAAATAAAAGAATTTAGTTTTGCAAATTATAGTAAGGAACCTTCAACGAGGTATAGGTAGGGTATGCATGACCCAGATATATGTATACTATGTATACAAATGTTCATTCAAAACCCAAGCAAACAGAACTAACGTCATATGACAAAGAACAAGCATCATCCATAAGTTAAACAAAATTAAAAAAATCCTGTACTACTATATTTCTAGTTTAAATCGAAATTAGTCTTCTTGAAATCAAGTAAATCGTGAGTTTTAACAAAAATCACATCAAAGTCGTGTTTTCCTCCAAATTAAAACGAACCGTGGAGGAAGGGCGGTTCTCCAACTTGTTGGAGTTGGCTTCGTGGTGGATCCAAGTTGCTTTACCTCGCTGGAGGCGACGATCCTTTGAAGTGGCAGTGGCTTTATATTTGAGTGAAGAACAATTGGAAGTGGTAAGTGTGGCAGTGGTCTTTGAATTGGCGATGGCAAAGTCGGGTGACAGTTGATCAGAAGAGGTGTGGTTTTCGATTTGCTGGTGAAGAAGCAGCAGTCGACAAATAGCGATGAGGATTATTTTAATTAAAGAGAGGGTGATTGGGCTTCGGCCATAAAATTGAAAAGGGGAAAACTTCAATTTATGCTGAGGAAATGAAACGAGATGGTGATTTTTTTATAGAGGAAAGTAAAAGGATAAGGATGTTGTCGTGTTAATAGGTTATAGAGTAGCCACGATTATCAAAAAGTAGGTCGGTGTAGATATATCTGGGGCGGGTTTTATTCATTTAAAATAACTTCTAGCGCGAACGGTCATCGAACGCTCCAAAATTCGTACCGTAAATACATCTCAAAACGCGACAAAAACTATACGTAACATTTTGCCTTCGCTTCCTAAATCAAATAAAATTAGTTCACTTGTATTCCGAATCTGTCTATTTTATGGTGTTATTTCATTTTTAATTATTTATCGGTTCGTCGATTTTATTCTGTTTATCCATACAACAACTTCGCTCGTTTCCAAATTTGAAACGTTAAATTTCAATCTCTTTTATATACTTGAATACACACATATCCAAGCCAAATTTCCATATATTTCTACGAATAAGATTTTCAATTCGTTTAACGTTAATATCATATATTTTCCAATTCAATCATTTATATATTTAAACCAAATTAATATTAACCAAATTCAATTTAAATATGTAACCATAAATATTGGATTCCCACCCGACCATTCTGGATACACCAGGCGATATATTTGATTTTCCAACCCATGTATCAATATAATTTTTTTATTAATAGTTAAATCTTTATCTAATTCCACATTCCAGTTGTCGAAATTTCTGGTACGTTACACTACCTTACTGTTGTTTACTTATTAGCTTAGTTCTCTTAACTAAGGTTACTAATAAGTTTCTTTTCCATAAATATATCTTATGTTATCCTCATCCGTAGATTTCAGATTCTCGTTCTTACAAATAACTTAATTCACAATTAAGTACAACTTATCTCATTACATAAGTTATTCCATTTTCATTATCGTTTATTATAACCTTATTTATAATTTCCATTTGTCCCTAGGACAAGCCTACATATTATTTAACATTCTCATTGATGTAATTTATGTATAATAGGTTATTATCATTCCCCGTTCATTCCACTACTTTTACTGTTGTAACTTTCATTTATTTCCTTGTTCATTTCCATTCATTTCCATTAATCCCAATCAGTGCTTTTTAATGAACCAGAATTTTTGACCCACAAAATCAACATAAAACCCATGTCAATTATATAGACATCGAACATTCCCGATCATTAATAGAAAGAAGTTAGAGGGTGAAAACAGATAAGATAAAAAATTATAATAAAAGAAGAACATAGATACAACATCAAAGTAACACGAATCTCACAGCGGAATGAATAAAATATATTATATAACATATCTTTGAAATAAGATAAGTATATTTATATAATACCATTACCGAAGTACAACACGTACAACACAGCGGAAGTAAACAATAACTATATAATCATGAAACCTCCTGCTCTAGCTCTTCAAGTATCTGTAAAATCCCGACTACTTGACTGCCCATACAAAATTGGGCACCCAACAATTTAGGGAAAACAAAACAAAATAAACTATGGGTCAGTCATGTGATTGGTGTGAGTAAACTCCAACCATTTGTTTAACTTTAAAAATCCTTTTAAAGGAAAGAATAATCATAAGACCGATCCACACATAAACACGGATGGTTTTTACTATACGATAATCCAAAACATTCTTTTAAAATCAATAGTCTTCTGATATTATAATAATGTCTAATATAAGTAAATATCAATCTAGCAGAACGCTTTCATCTCACGCTCCACATATATAATATACAATCAAAAACCACGGCCTCTTATTGGGTAATGGATTTCCAACTATGACAAGGTATGGAACCGCCTTTTGATCAGTGTACTCTGGAAGCGATACCTTGGAGTTCAACAAGAACATCTTGAAACTCGGCCACACATGACCGGCCAATCATTTCACTTGAATATTCCGAATATATTGTCACCTTACAGTTGGTATACCAACATAACCGTTCCCGGGAGATACAGAGTTGAAAGAAGTAACAAATATGAATATTCTCTAGATGGTTACAATATACCCTAATTGGGTGCGACCAACTTAGCGATGTTGCCTGCTCGATTTTTGTCATTTCCCGGTTGATGAGGCTTGAGGCCATAACGTATCTTTAAAAGATCATATTTCATGTACTTTGAATGCCACATCGTCATACCCGTCAAATCAAAAATTGATTTTCCCAAAAATACCATGGGTATAAGCTAAGAGAAACGAATTTCTCTGCCACCGATGTAAATATGTTTGAAACGATTAACTTACGCGATCCACTAGATATACTCTGTCAGACACTTGTCCACTCAAGTTGTCCTGGGACTGGACAATCCGAAGGAATTATTCTGTAAATCCATCTTAGGCAATTTCTACCTAGGATCGCCAGAATAACCCTTGCCTAAACTCCGTCTTCAATTGTCTTTAATATATTTGATTTGAAACGATAATGCCCATACGGAGTGGTTTTCAGATAATAAATCTGATCCCAATCTCTTTGTATCGACAACGGAAATGGTCAAAAACTTTGATAGTCGGTGATCTAACTATCAAAGAAAAACATGTGTACAACCAGCGGTCGTATTTCCAAATGGAAATCTTACCGATCAACCATCATTTCATTTCCCAATTTCCCATTTATCATTTCCATATATTCATAAATTCCTTATTTTCTAAAATTAGAAAATATACCTTATTAACTTTGGAAAATGTTTCCATTTTTGATTCATGCATCAATATCTTCCCATCTCTATCAGTCTCTAACTGTAAACTAGTAAGAGAACAACTTCCCAAGTATAAACCCCGAAGGCGGAAACCAACACTAGATCGATACCCAGAAAGCCATTCAACTCAACTAATTTCCAGTCAGTTTCTAAATTAAGTAATTCCATTTAAATTCCTAATTCAAACCCCAAATTCCTTTATAATATTTTATTTGCAAAATATTTACTTTAATCTAATTTTTCACATAGAATGTGAATAATATTTCTTTATATAATCAAAAAAATTTGATTTCGTATTTAAAAACAATATCTTAAACCCAAATTCTATTTATATTTTTATTTGTAGATTTTTCATAAAAAACTTATTTTATTTCCAACATTTATAATCTTATTGCAAATTTCCTTTATAACTACCACGTTCACATACCATTTCAATTGTCGGTGTTAAAACCAAATTTACTTCTCTATATAAATTCAAATTTATATATTCAATTTATCATATGATAAATATTTCCTTAATTTATAAACATCGTTTATAAATTATTCTCCTCAATTTATCTGTAAAAACAAATTTCTATTAAATATTTACTTTAAATCAATATCATGTTACACCCGTGTGCGAAGCACGGGTCTAAACCTTCCCAATGTAAAATTCTCTTTTTATAAAATTTATTAATGTTCCAAATTTTTCCTTTTATAATTCTATTTACTTTCCAAATTAATATTCCTTCTATAATTATATTTATTTTCCAAATTAATATCCCTTTCATAATTATATTTATTTCCTATAAATATTTCATTTTCAAAATACACTTTGAAAATTCCCTTTTTACATTCCAGTATTTCATATGGTATTTAAAACACCAATTGAACAGACTGGTGTCATCATAATCAATCACAGGTTTTATATCACATCATATATCACAATATATGAAAACAAACAATATTATAAATATTGAGGAATCTGGTTGGATCCCTTCAACCTGTTTCACTACATCCACAGAAGTTAAACAATATAAATAACATCGATTCCATTTCAATATGAAATATTCTGATAAACAGAATCAATATTTGGTTAACAATTTATATATATATATATATATCGTTATCTATAATTTCAACCAATGAATCAGCAATTCAACCAAACAATCAACACACAACAATCCATCATCATTTATCAATACTAGATTATATTTATAAAAATATAAACTGTACAGAGTTAGTGAGATTTACTCACATTAGTAGTTAATCGTTAAATAACGATTAACGGTCGATGGATCCAATCAGTCGTTTTATTTCGCCATTATTCCAAATTGCCCTAGATCAGTTCCAGTAGGTAGCCTGCGACTCCACGATCCTAACAGATCCAAGTTTGCGCAGTTCTGATAACGTATGCATCCGTTACAAGTTTTGCAAGTTAAACGAGTATTAGGAGTTCTTAAACATTTTATTATTATTATTTGGGCTTACCCAAAACTTGGCCCGTTCACAAATCCTTCAGCCTGCTTTCCACGCACCTTCTTTCACCTGCTCCTAAAATTTCGAATCCTAGTTTTAAAAGCCATGCTGAATTTGTTCTCCTCCTCGTCACCCTTTCCACTTCATCATTTAAACAATTTGTTCGCTCCATCTCTTATTCTCCATTTCTGTACTTCATAATGCCAGCGTCCCCTGTTTCCCATCTTTAAAACTACACATCAATTTCCCTTTTTGAAAATGTTCAAAGCTCCTCACTATTACACCACGACTTTCGAACACAAAAAATGCTGAACTGCTCCCCTTCGTGAGCCATACATCATTACCCCCATACTGCAAAGTTCGACAACACCAACCACCCCCTCAACTCGCGCTCCATCCTCCTATCATCCTTATTTTATTGTTTGTAACCCAACTCTAGTATTTAAAACATGAGACCTCCTCCTAATAAACATCCGAACATGCAAACACTTCAAATCTTTCCACTCACGTGTTTCCATTTTTCCATTCCAGAAAGCATTTCGAATGGCCATTCTTAAATCTTGCTTCCTCAACATATATTCCTACAAGAACCAAATCCTGCTCCTAGTGTACACACGCATCTCCCTTCCACGTGTATCACGTTGCAAAGCACGTCGACCTTCAAGCCACGTCCATCACTTCTCTTGTATTTCTTCCAAGCAAAATAAGACCAACTCGCAACTCCCCTTTTCCCGTAATAATATAAACCGTGCACAGCTCTTTCATTTCACCATTTTAGTTATTTTGATGCCCTCCTCACTTCCTCATCTTCACGTAAATTTCCAAAACCAATCTCACCTTCTTCCTTTCTCAAACAATACACTAAAAACTTATGTCACCTGTATGTTGCTTACGCCTGCCATATACACAATTCAACCCAATAGAACAGCTCATACTGCCTCACCACTCTCGCTATTTCCTCACCATCTTGCAACACCACAGTGCAAAGTTGTAAGGATAAATCCAAACGATTCGAGTTCCAGTATGTGCTTTAACACCTTAAAACTAGGATCTTAGCGAGAAAATAAATCAAAACTTGTATAAATTTGGGATTAAAACTCATACCTGATGCGTGAGATACAGAGGAAAGATAACAACTTCGAAATAGGAATCGAATCGAGAGCCCTCCATTTGTTGAGCCTCTAAAGGAGTCCACATGGATGCTTGTAATAACCCGGAAATCCGAGCCAATTTAAAATTTTTATTTTGGCAATTTTAGAGAATTTTGAATATTTAAAATGAATTATTTTAAATAAAAACGAAGAGAAATTTATTTTGAGTAGAATTAGAACGTATATATTTATATAGATCGTCGTTAGAATATAAATATTTTATTTTAATTATAAAAGGAATTGAAAATGGCGTGGTAGTTCGAAAATTCGATTTCTAATTTCAAATGAATGTACAAGATTCAAAATAAACTGGATTTTGTTGAAACCAAAAATAATAGAATCTAATTGAGAATATCTTTCCAACGAATCCGAAGAATTGAAATTTCATAGCGGGAATCAAAAATTATGCCCAGTTGAAAATTCAGAATATTCGCTATGGAATTATGGCCCTTAAAAGGGGAATTTTGCAAACGACCTCGGTTTTCGACGAAACCACTTTTGTTGAATCCGGGATGTCGAATTATTGCTAGGTTTCAAAATTCGTAATTTTTCGAATCAATATGTGGGCGAGGCAAAGGAAAACGTGTTTTAACAGTTTCAATTGATTTTAGTCGACTGGAAAATGGCCATTTTTCAAACAGTCTCAGAATTCGATGAAATTTGTTTTGTTAGGACCGTATCGTCAATACGAAGCTTGAAAATATTTTTAAGAATTTTTCTAGTTAGTATGTGGCCCCAGTAAATTGAAATGTGCGTTCAAATTCAATATATAAAGTTATATTTTGATTTTGACGAAAACTGATCGAAATGATCGAATCCGCTTACGATACATATCCCATTGTGTTCGGAATGGGGGTAATTAGCTATAGACGACAGGCGGTGGGTCTCGTTTAGAGGTCGAAATAAAAAGTTACTTTTTGAAAATAAAATAATAAATAAAATAAATAAAAAAGTCAACGCCCCTTTCTCCTTTACCCCCCCCCCCCCCCCGGTTAATTCTCAGAGAAAAAACAAAAAAGAAAACCGCATCTGGAAAACCCGACGCCCCCAGGAAGATCGCCAGCGCCCCCCCCCCCCCCCCCCCCCCCCGACGCCGGACCTCGCCACCCCTCCGTCCTTCGCCTCTCTTCCCCTCATCGCCGCCTCTCCTTCCCCTTTTTCCCCAATCCAAACAACCCTAGCCCCCACCCAGTCTTGGAAACCGCCGCCGCCACAGTCGGTGCCCACCGCCGGCCAGTGCCCTCCCCCCCCCGACGCCGGCGAGATACTCCACCCCCTCCCCCAATTCGCTGTAAGTCCTTTTTATTTTTTTTATTTTTGTTGTTGTTTTGTTTTAATTTATTTTAAATATTTATCTTGGTTTAATCAATTTAAAATCCGATTTGTATATAGATAGATTAGTGTTAGAAATACGATTTTTACTTGTAAAAATATGATTTTAGACTATGAAAGAAAGGATTTTTATTTATAAAAAGTTTGATTTTTAGTTATACGAAGATTTGATTTTTGAAAATGGGAGGTTCAGATTTTTATAAAGTAAAATGGCGAGATTTTTATCGATATAAAGTTTGGATCTTTATTCATAAGAAGTTAAGATTTTTAACACTTTAAAGGTATGATTTTAACGAAGTAAAAATACGATTTTTATATCATAGGAAGAATAAAAATATGTTTTTTTATTCATGTAGAGTAATAAAAATATAATTTTTATTATATTACTAGTAAGATGAAAATATAATCTTTTCTATGTAGAAGTGATATAAAAATATAATCTTTTCTATGTAGATAGCGTTGTAAAAATATAATCTTTTCTATAAAGATAGCGTTGTAAAAATATAATCTTTTCTATGTAGATAGCGATATAAAAATATAATATTTTCTATGTAGATAGCGATATAAAAATATAATCTTTTCTATGTATATAGCGTTATAAAAATATAATATTTACAATGTATAGAGCGATATAAGAATATAATTTTTTTTTTTATTTTTTATCCATGGTGTGATAATATAAAAATGTGATTTTTATATATGTAGCGAATACGGACGAGAAAGTGACAAAAGGCGAGCACGACGAAGATTTCTACATATGAAGAATCATGGCGTTTGGTTTAGCTAGTCGATTAGAACTCCTCACTTTTATTTTAATTTCTAGTTGAAATATATACTAGGATGCAGACGGTGCTTAGTAGCACCCGACACCCGCCGTCCACAGACCATGGATGACTTGTTTGTTTGGTTTCTATGTTGTGAAATTTGATTGTGTGATTTGGAATGAAATAAAATATTTTATAGTGGAAAATATTTTATGGTTAAAAATATAATTTTTAACGTGTATATAAAATGAATATTTATAAACAAATCGGACGATTTGTTTATATACACTGATTTGACTGATATTGATTGGGATGATAAATTTTACACATCACCCAACTGCACAAATAAAATCTGTGTTTGTTGATTTGAAACCCCACACGGGTATTGGGATGAGATTTGACGCACACTAATCCCGATTGTTTAGTTGTATGTCAATCGATGGATTGACAGACTGTGTAAGCATTAATTATTTATATTTAATGCTTATGCAGTTGTGTGGTGCACTCTGGATGATGGTTGATTATTTATCGTTGCGGTTATATACGTGTGTTGTATAGAATCCATATAATTAACACTATATGGTAATTGGTTGTGCCTCATTCCAATTTGGAAAATAAGAAATATAAATTCATGTGTTGAATAGAAACATAAATTCATGTGTTGAATAGAAATATAGATTCATGTGTTGAATAGAAGTAATATTCATGTGTTGAATCAAAGAAAATTCATGTGTTGACGAAAATATTCATTTGTTGAACAGAATAACGTAGTTATTGAAATATATAAAAGCCGTGTTGATTAGATTGACGCCATTTTGACGTGAACGATATTTATATCGATTTTATTCATTTTTATAATGAATATAGAAAAGAAAGTGATTTCAAAATATAATGTTTTGAAAATATTATCATTTGTATATCGATGGTGTGGAATATTCAATTTTGATTAGAAATTGAATAAGAAGTTGAAATCATTTTGAAAACGAATTTAAAATGATTTATAAATTAAGTTTTAAAAGGAAATCGACGAAATATATATTATATATATTATATATATAATATATTGGCCTGAATAGAACGTGCTGCGGCAGTTCGCGAATTTCGACCATTGACTTCGAATAAATATTACGGGAGATCCGACCGTCGGATTCTCCTAAAACCGGGACCGTTGGGTTCATATCGAAAAGAGCTTTCTAACGAATATTAGAAATTAGAAATCTAACAGTTGGATTTGGAATTATGTCCAAATCAAATTTAGAAAAGGTCGCTGTAAGTGTAGTTCGATGGCCGTTGATGGAAATCGACTGTACGGGCCTTGATAAAATTATTAAAAATAGTAATAATTTGTGTAAAATCATAAGAAATGATTTGTGAAGAATTGGGATGAAAAATTCCATATTTGAAAAGATAAAAGTAGATTCTTATCGAAATGAACTAGTTTTGAACTAGAATTATAATTCTATCTATTTTTAAAATAAATAAATTGGATTTGAAAGGGTTTTAAAAGTAACTAGAAGTTTCAATAATTGGATTGGAATGGATTTGAATCAAAATTGTATTCGGAATATTTAGATGTTGGATTTCGTGATGATACAGATATTGTTATGGGAATTTGAAAGATATATTAATATTGTTATTTCCAATACGATATTTGTTGGTCGTAGAATTTGATATTGAATATAAGCCTGTATATTTTCTATTCAGAGCCTTGTATTTAATGTCAAATGGGATTTGGGTTTGTCGTGAATGGTGTCTTCATTAACATTGTTCTTAAACCCAGTGGAGGAAAAGATTATATCTTTTTATTTGGATTTAATGAAGTATGCCAATTAAATAATATTTAATTGGAATTGAATTGAAATTGATTTTTGGGTTTAGCGTGAACAGTGTTTGAAAAAACATTTGTTCTTTAACCCGATAATTAATGAAATGTGATTTGGGTTGTCGTGAATGGTATCTTTAATACTACTGTTCTTAGACCCAACGGAGTTAAGAAAATCAGAAACTAACTGGAGATTAGTTAAGTTGAATGGTTTCCTGGGTATTGATCTGATGTTGGTTTCGGCCTTCGGGGTTATTACTTAGGGAATTGTTCACTTGCTAATTTACGGTTAAAGGCTAATGGAAATGAAAAGTGAATTTGATAATTAAAATTATCAAATTCAGGAAAAGATCGAGAATGGAGTATCACCAGTTTTGCTACAGGCGATAATTAAATCTTTAATTAGATTTGAACGTGAAATGGTAATTGAATTTACCGATAACACCGTGGTGTTAGATATGAAGTATTACCAGTCTTACTTCATGGGATGAATAGGTTGGGATTGCGAAATTAAAACAAATGATTACTTCGGTAAGGTTTATTAATCCCGGCTAGTTTGGATAAACCATAATTTGGTGTGAATTGATATTCAAAAGAAGATTAAAGAATAAATTTATGGAATTTATCTTTGGTAAATTTAATGGGAACCTATCCCTAAGAATGTGAAATTTAGCAACTAACTGAAGATTAGTTAAGATGAATGGTTTACTGGGTATTGATCTGATGTTGGTTTCGGCCTTCGGGGTTAATATTTGGGGAATTGTTCCCGTACTAATTTACGGTTAGTGACTGATGAATTGGAATGAGGCGTATATTGTGTTTGTGTAACACTTGTTTATTATATACGCGAGTTATTTAGAAAGACCGGGTTTATCCCATTCTGAATAACTTATTCGACGATGAGTCGAAGATGAAGACGATGGTTGAAGACCGGAGGTATTCACGTCGTTCGGATAATTACTGATGATCTTGATTGGGTCGTACACCCAAGAGGAGGGAATCAGTTAGTGATCATCCAGACGTACTTGGAGATCGATGGATATGCGGGGTACTAGGTGCCTCCGGTTTCGTTCAGACCCAGAACGAACTTGTAAATGGACTGTGTGTCTGACATTGGATTTTATTCTGTGTGATTGATTTCTATTAAATATATATATGTTTGGCGGAGGAGAATTTATTCTCTTGCTTAATGCCCTTCTCTGAGACGTACGAGCTCAGGGGTTATATATTGATGGACATCAAACGCATGGAGTGAATGGCCTGTGTGGCATGCCTAAGTGGAAAATGATCAAGGCTTTTGTTGAAAAGCAAAGTCTTGTGGTTGATGATCAAAGCACGGCCTGTGTGGCATAGCTTTGTGTAGCGTTGATTCGCGAGCCTCACACCCCGGTTGTGAACCAGAAACGGGAGAGGACATCAGGGAGGGCATGCGTTTCCTTCTAGTTAGAAGTGGGGTCAGTGGTTTTACACGCCCTGACGAGTTTGACTTATGTGGTTGTTGCTGTTGCGAGGCACCTATGATATATCGGTGACTATGTGAAGCCGATGGAGTCATTTATTGGCTCATTTACGCCCCATAGGGTGGGGAAACGCAGTGTCCAGGGTTTAAGTTTAATCCACATCGGTGGACCGGCTCTGAGGATCCAAAGGCTTGACTGAGTACTTGCCTGAGACACGGGCTAGAGCATCTCGAAATCGGTAGAGGACTATCTTTTGCCTCGGTTCGCAGATGGAAATCCAACTTCCAATACGTGACATATGCGGTTTTATTTGTAGAACCTAGTATTGGCGACATAGTAGCATGGGATGATATGCTGCCTATGATTGATATTTATGATTGAAATTGTTTTGACACTGTACACTTACTATAGTATCAAATGATTTGTTTTTAAATGTATTAAGCATATTTGGCTATTATAAGGTAAAACCTTATCCTCCGGCTTGCGTTGCATTGTGTGATGGGACCTGGGTCTTATAATAGCTTCATTTTTTCAAAAAAAAGCATTGCGCTGTTTTGTTATATGCACCGGTATTCTTGGGAGGAAACCCGTTCCGTGTTATACGGCGTGGTCCCTTGATATATCTGATTTAAAGTAAAGCTTTAAATAACTATTTTAGTTCTCACACCAGTCACATGACTGACCTGGAGTTTATTGTTTTAACCTAAACTCTGGGTGCCCTTATTTTGACACGGGCAGCCAGTAGTTTTGGTTTTGTAGATTTAAATTCGCAGGATCCTGGTTTTACAGCTGGAACGATACCCGGAAAGCTCTGTATCCGTGTAATACATCTAGTTGTGTATTGTATTATTTTCTGCTGCTATGTATTGTAAATCTCTGATATTTATTTTCTGTGTGATATTTATTCATACTCTGTATATTCTTGTATTCTGATGGAATTGATGTAATATACATTGAAATGTTCTTCTGTTTACGTTCCGATGTGGCTTGTTCTCAACTCAATCCTTGATTTCCCATAAAGGGGATTTCGGGTCGGTTCAATGTTATTCTTCAATTGAATTGAAGAAAAGGGGATTCGAAGGGTATTAGCCTCCATTCATCTAGGGTTTTGAAAAGGGATATATGTCGGCCATTTTATTTGGATCTAAATTCAATCTGTTTTATGATTTTTTTTACACGCACAATTAAATGGATGTCTCACACCCTTTAAATTAACATGTGCATCATAAAATAAGGTGCCAATTGTTGAGTCAAGAACTTTTAATGATCGTTTTGATTAATGACGAGAAGAAGCTTCATGATCGACAAAAAGAAGATACAATGGTTTCATAGGTTTGAAGTTGGTTATTTAGAATATTTTATGTTAGAATCTATCCTCAAATAATCATACTTCCCATTGATTTCAAAATTGTGCATGAAAACTTGTTTTTATTGTATATTGACAAAAACAGGTCAACCTGTTAAAAATAACAGGTCAACCTATTTTTAAAATATAATAGGTCAACCTGTTAAAATTAACAGGTCAACAGCTTTTTGAAATAACGGTCAAAAACCTGTCAACCTATTAATTTTTCCTGTCAACCTATTTTTGAATTTCATGAAGAGTCATCTTCTTTCTTGAATAGTTGCATCCATTTCTCTTCATTTAAAATCATTTCTTTTGATTGCAACTTTTCACCAACAATTGCAATTTCTCAATTACTATAAATACATCAGTTTTCAATCAATCAAATCACCGAAATTTCTCTCCATTCTCTTATCTATATTGTATTATTCTTAGCATTCTAAAAGCACTCAAAAGCATTCAATTATCGTTTGAATCTCCAAGCATATTTAACACACTTGTGATTCAACTCCATAATCCACTTCCAAATCTTTGCAAACATCAATATATATTTGAGGATATGATTATAGGAAGGTTGTACTCAATCATTGACTAATCAGTATTGAAGAAAGAACACATTCAAGGTCAAACTCTTGTAATCGTCTTGTGGGTAAGCTTGTAGCCCGTGAAATCAAGTGGGTAAGCTTGTGGCCCGTGAAATCAAGTGGGTAAACTTGTAGCCCGTAAATCAAGTAGTTGTGAACCTGTTCCTCCGGGTGAAGCGAGGGTGTTGTTTAGTGAAAAGCCGAAGAGGAGCTTCGGGACTGGACGTAGGACGGGAGGTCCGAACCAGTATAAAAATCTAGTGTCATTACATTACTTTATCTACAACATTTATATTTGTTAGTGATATATTTCTTGTTTGTGAATTTTTACCTGCTTAACTATTGAATAGCTTAAGTTATCACATACATTCTGCATAGCCATATTATAGATCCTGCACAAGTCATATACACCCCGACTTTTCAATTGGTATCAGAGCAAGGTCATCATATAACCGTAACACAGTTATTTGATATATTCTAGTAATATGGCAAATAACGCAAGTACAAGTAACACCACTTACACAGAAGGTCAATCGACACAAAGACCTCCTTTCTTTAATGGCATAAACTATAGTTATTGGGCAACACGTATGACTTTTTATATGCAATCAACTAGCTATGATGCTTGGAATGCTACTCAGAAAGAGATAATAAATCCAACTACTGAGTATGCAGAATGGACTCCTGCTGAGAAAACAACAGCTACTGTAAATGCAAAAGCAATGAATTGTGCATTAGACCAAAATGAGTATAACCGTGTTAGTATCTGTACCACTGCCTATCAAATTTGGCAAACACTAAAGACTACTCATGAAGGTACTAACAAGGTTAAACAAGCAAAAATAGCTTTGTTAAAAAGTCAATTTCAAAATTTCAAAATGAAGCCAAATGAAACAATCAATGAGATGTATTCAAGGTTTCAAACTATTCATCATGCTCTTATCGGGTTAGGACAAAAATATTCTGACTTCGATGTAGTTTCAACAGTCCTACATTCACTGACTACTGAATGGGAAGGAAAAGTATTAGCCATAGAAGAAGCTAATGATCTTTCCACCATGAAGCCAGATGAATTGATAGGAAATCTTATGTCCTATGAAGCTAACTTGCAGGCTCGAAAAGAACAAAAAGAAGAAAAGAAAAATGTAGCTTTTCATGCTAATGAAGACATCTCATATTCTGAAGATGAGGATCTAGCATTCATTGCAAAAGGATTCAAAAAATTCTTAAAGCAACGAAAAGCTAGTCGATACAACAGAAAGAAGTTCGGATCAAACAGACCGTCATCATCGAATATCGAATGCTTTAACTGTCATAAGAAGGGACATATGCAAAATGATTGTCCAGAACAAAAGAAGAAGACAGAAAATGACAAGTTCAAACAAAAAAAGGACAAGTCAAAGAAACGGGCATTCTCAATAACTTGGGATGATTCAGATTCATCTTCATCCGAAAGAAAGCGACTCAGATAATGAACAAGCAAATATATGCTTTATGGCTAAAGAAGATGAGGTACAAATTCCTTCTTTTGAAGAAGTTCTTGATATAAATGCTGAGTTGATATATATATATATATATATATATATAAAGATATGAAACGACAATGCTAACAAGCTCAAGCTGATTTAAGTAGAGTAGAATTTGAACGAGATATGTTAAAAGATGAAAAGAAAATGTTAAAAGAGGAACTTGGAAAGGCCCAAGAATCATCATCAAATATTGACTCTCAACTATCTCTTTTGACTCAAGAAATTGAAGTTCAAAAAGAAAAGAATGATACTCTTACTACTGAGAATCATGAGCTTAAAGAAAAAGTTAAATCTCTAGATCTTGAAAAGGCTAGTTTACAAACAAAGTTAGATAATATTACTAAAAATGTTTCTAACTTTAACAAAGGTCGAGAAAATTTGACAAAAATTATTGAGAGTTCACAATCAGCTACAAATAAGCAAGGATTGGGATATAAGAAGCAAGTTATCAAGAAACATCTTGGCAAAAGAAAAAAGAAAAATAAGGTACTACAAGAAACTGAAGCTAAGAAAAATCTTAGTTTATTATATTCCAAACCAAAACCGATTGTGAAATCTCAAAAGAAGAATGTCAAATCTAGAAAAGTATGGGTTCCTAAAACAAATAACAATCTGATTAGGAACAAGTATATTCAAAAAAATTTGAGTACTGTGCATCATAATCCAAATTATTTGTATAAAGGAGATATCGGACCCGTATGGGTTTGGACTCCTAAGACCTAACTCTTAGGACCCTATAAAAAGTGGGTACCATGAACTTAACTTTATTTTTTGCAGGTTCCACTTAAGAAAAGAGGAAAGTGGATACTGGACAGTGGTTGTTCAAAGCATATGACTGGAGACAAGAACCTATTAACAAATATCACGTATTCGGATGGTGGCTCAGTCACTTTTGGAGATAATTCAAAAGGCTATATCATCGGCAGAGGCGATGTGAGAAATTTTGGTACATCAAACTTACCTCTTATTACAAATGTCATGTTAGTTAAGAATTTGAAACATAATTTATTAAGTATCAGTCAATTGTGCGACAAAGGTTTTACCATTTCTTTTTCGGATAATAAATGTAGTCTTTTAGATAAAGATCAAAATATAGCTTTTGAAGGACATAGAGATAGAAACATCTATATTCTGAATATGAATATCAATCATAATTCAGATATGTGTCTTGTAGCAAATGATAATGATCCATGGCTATGGCACAAACGTTTCTGTCATATAAACTTCAGAACTATTGACAAGTTAGCCAAAAATGAACTAGTAAAAGGTTTACCCAAACTTAGCTTTAAAGTTGAAATTTTTTGTGACGCATGCCAAGTAGGGAAATTGACAAAATCATCATTTAAATCTAAGAAGGTAATATCAACGTTACAACCACTTGAGTTATTGCATATGGATCTACTTGGACCTACTCAAATATAATCCATAAATCATAGTCGATATGTGTTTGTAATTGTTGATGACTAATCTCGTTATACATGGGTGATTTTCTTGAAAAATAAAAGTGACACGTTTACTCAGTTCAAATCCTTCATCAAGAAAATTCAAAAGTCAAAAGGACTTAAGGTTAAGAATATAAGAAGTGATCATGGCGGAGAATTCGAAAATAATGAATTTGAACATTTTTGTACAAAGAAAGGTATTAATCATAATTTTTCGTTTCCTCGAACTCCACAACAAAATGGAGTTGTAGAACGGAAAATTCGGACATTACAAGAATGTGCAAGGACATTATTAAATGGAAATACTTTACCAAAACATTTTTGGTCAGAAGCTGTAGCAACTGCATGTTATGTTTTGAATCGTGTATCCATTCGACCTCTTACTAAAAATACACCTTATGAATTATTTAATGAAAGAAAGCCAAATATTTCATACTTCAAAGTTTTTGGTTCAAAGTGTTTTATTTTAAACACAAAAGATCATCTTGGTAAATTTGATTCAAAAGCTGATGAAGGAATCTTTATTGGCTATTCGAATCAAAGCAAGGCTTATCGTATGTACAATAAGAGAACCAAAACTATTGAAGAATCACTTCATGTTTCTTTTGATGAATTCGTTAAACCATCTCATATAATATCAGATGACGAAGAAACCATAGTCTTTGATAATCCTATCATCACAAATAATGACTCTAACTCAGAAATAGTTGATGATAATCCTCAAACTGATGTAATACCTTCTCCACCAAAATTTAGATCTCCTCCGAGAATCCTAAGAGATAATCCAGTTCAAAATATTATTGGAGAAGTAACATCACAAATTAGAACAAGGAATCAACTTAATCAAATGGGTCATGTTGCGTTTATCTCAAATATCGAACCTAAAAATCCTAAAGAAGCTGCTACTGATGAATACTAGATCATTGCCATGCAAGAAGAACTAAACCAGTTCGAGCGCAATGATGTATGGGAACTTGTTCCAAGGCCGACTGATCAATCAGTTATAGGAACTAAATGGGTATATAAAAATAAGGCCGATGAACAAGGGAACATTACTAGAAATAAAGCAAGATTGGTAGCACAAGGATATAATCAGGAAGAAGTATCGACTATGAAGAGACCTTTGCTCCCGTAGCTCGATTAGAAGCTATTCGCATCTTACTATCCTTTGCTTGTCATCATGATTTCAAACTTTATCAAATGGATGTCAAAAGTGCTTTTTTAAATGGGTTTATCAAAGAGAATGTATATGTCGAACAACCTCCTTTGTTCATACATGAGAAATATCCGAATCATGTATATAAACATAAGAAAGCTTTATATGGATTGAAACAAGCACCTCGTGCTTGGTATGAACGATTAAGAAGCTATCTCATAGATTCTGGATTTCAAATTGGAAAAGTTGATCAGACTTTATTCATTAAACGTTCTCAAAAAGATATATTAGTTATCCAAATATATGTAGACGACATTATCTTTGGTTCAACAAACAATGAACTTTGCAAAGAATTTGCAAAAATTATGACCAAAGAATTTGAAATGTCACATATGGGAGAACTATCATATTTCCTCGGTCTTCAAATCAAACAGCTTTCAAATGGTATATTTATCAATCAAGAAAAATATTGCGGAAATCTAGTTAAACGCTTCGGACTAGAAAATACCTCTGGTAAACCAACTCCTATGAGTACGACCACACATCTTGAAAAGATGAACTTGGAAAGAATGTTGACCAGAAGTTATATCGTAGTATGATAGGTTCTCTATTATATTTAACAGCTAGTCGTCCTGACATTATGATGAGTGTTTGTTTATGTGCACGTTTTCAAGCTAATCCTAAAGAATCACACTTACGAGCAGTGAAACGTATAATTCGTTATCTTAATAATACCAAAGATTTCGGTCTTTTCTATCCAAAAGAATGTACATTTGAATTAGTATCATATAGTGATGCTGATTTCGGAGGATCACGAACGGATAGAAAGAGCACAAGTGGTACGTGCCATTTTATTGGAAAATCGCTTGTCTCTTGGTTTAGTAAGAAACCAAATTGTGTCTCACTTTCGACGTGTGAAGCGGAATATATATTAGCAGCACTAGCATGTACACAAGTTATATATATGCAACAAACACTTAAAGACTTCGGTATAAACTTATTGAATTCTATTATATATTGTGATAACACGAGTGCGATAAATTTATCCAAAAACCCAGTTAACCACTCTCGTACTAAACACATCGATATTCGACATCATTTTCTGAGAGATAACATTGAAAAGGATAATATAAATCTCGAATACGTAAATACAGAAAATCAACTAGCTGATATATTTACAAAGCCTCTACTGGAATCAAGTTTTGTCAACTTACGTAGAGAGCTAGGGTTGGTTTCAAGAAAAGAACTCGAAGAGTAAAAATCTTTTTAAAATATATCAAGAGTTCGTACATTATTTTCAGAAACCAAATTTTTTTTACTATATTTAGAAGAGAATTTTTCTATGGTTAAACAAATACGAACCATCAGTTTTTCTTTCTCCAAATAGAAAATTCCTTCCATATATGATTATATTTTATTTTCTTGAGTGCTCTCAGACAACCTTTTCTCTCAAATCTCCATTAAATAACGTATTATCATGGCTCATACCTGTGATGAATGTGCACGAAAATCGCACATCACCATAACAAGTTCCGAGTTCGAAGAACACTACTCCCCTAAGACACCGGAACACCCTCCTGGCTTTCATCAGAATTCTCGTACACTTGGAAATACTCCAACATCGAAACGATGCAAGAAGGCTCTTTTCTGTTCCCCACGAACCAAAGAAAAGATTGACGAGATACACCACTATCAAAAACACCAAGTCGATCTCCAAAGGGAGATGTACTACGAGCAGAGATTAACTTTTTCTCGCTTAACTTATCTCGAACAACTAGCTTCACTTTTCTGTGGTTCAAACAAGAATAATGTTCATGAACCCACGCAAATGCCATCATCATCAACAAGAACACCGAACTCATAGGATAAAAATTTCAACAAAAATGAAGGCGCTAGTGGGAAATACTCTCCGTGGGAACCAAGGAAATAATGATTATATTGAGTCTAAGGAGATTTCTTTATATTCCGTTTAATAATGTTGTTAATTCATTTTTTTTATGAGTTTACTTCCTTTATTATAATAAAAAATTTTGAGTATTGTTTTTTTATTCAAAATATAGCCAAATGAACAGTTTTACAAGTATCATGTCGACCTAATATATAAAGCTGTTGACCTAAATAGAAAATTTTCATTCCAGAGAGTTTATAGGTCGACCGGTCCAAAAATATAGGTTGACCGGTTTTGATATTTACAATCCAGAGAGTTTTTCGGTCGACCGGTCATAAAATTCATGTCGACCGGTTCTAGTTTTTCACTATATTGAAAAGAATTAGGTTGACCGGTCATAAATATTATGTCGACCGATTTTGTTTCAGGAAGATTTCGGTCGACCGATAGTAAAATTTAGGTCGACCGGTTTAACATTTTTTCAAACCCGAGACTTTAAGGTCGACCGGTACATATTTTTAGGTCGACCGGTTTGTATTTCTTTTCAACTTGAGACTTTTTCGGTCGACCACCTTGATTTAATAGGTCGACCTTTTTCTATTTTTTCAATTTTTTTCTTTAACCCGAGACTTTTTCGGTCGACCGCCTTGCTTTAATAGGTCGACCGGTTTCTGCTGAGACTGTTTTTTTTAATATAAAGACATGTCGATTCACACATTTTTTAACCACCGCACCTTTACATTCACTACTTCTTCAAAATTTCGAAACTCTCTCAAGTCCTAACTTTAAAAAATAAAAAAAATAAAAAAAAAATTCCATTTCTTCCATTCTCCAATGGCTCCAAAGACAAAGAAATCAAAACCTTCTTCCTCCTCCACATCAATTCAACCCATTGATGCTCAAATCAAAAATTGGCTTATGGATCCAATAGCTATAAGAAGATGGAACAAAATGAAAGATTATACCTTTCACCAAGAAGTGTTTATTAAATTCAATGATTTCTTCCTCTATAATGTTAGAGAAATAGCAAACAGAGCAGGAATCGAGTCTCTCCTTAGTTTTGAAGATAACAATGTTGAGATTAATCATATCATGATTAAACTATTCTATGCTAATCTCAACTTGGAAAAATTCAAGCCAGAGAACTCATCAGATTGCTTATGGTCAGTGGTCTGTGGCCAACATGTGTTTATCTCTAAAGATAGAATGGCTGAAGTTCTTCAATCTCCAAATGATGGTATATCCTTTTCAAATGACTTCTGTCCTGTTCATATTAGAGATAAAGTTAGTCACTTATTCATTGAATATCATAAGTCAAGTGCAAAAGGAGTTAATCTACGACCTACGCCGAGAATTCTTCATCATAGCCTCACTCATTCAATTTTACAAAGAACCGGAAACTTTGACGCAATTTACAGAGAAAATTTTAGAGCATTGTACGCCATCTATGGAAATATCAATATAAATTGGATTGAGTTGATATTTGATGAGATTTTAACGGTAAACAGACTCTCTCGTCCTCATATTTTTTACAACGAATACATTATGCGTCTTTTAATAAATTGCAGAATTCCAACTCCGGAATCCAAAATTTCAAAGCTGAAATGTATACATAAAGCTTCAAAGAAGAGAATGAAACTTCCAGAGCCATACTGAATATTATTCCTTATGAGCAATACATACATCAAGGTCCTCCTGAACCTTCTACATCACATGTTCCTACGTCGGGTCCTCCAGAACATTCTATATCACATGTTCCTATGTCGAGACCATAAGATGTTAAGATTCCTTCACCCACCTCTACAACAAAGGAATCTCTTGAACAAATAGCAAGGAATCAGTTTCTTCTGGAAGCACGACTTAAGCGAATCGATAAAAAGCTTGATCGATTAGATACCAAGATGGACAAACGTTTCAACAAACTTAAGTCCTTTTTCTGCATTCTCTGGGGAGCACTTTCATGTGGAGCTTCTTCCTCAACCACACATGTTCAAAATCCAGGAAAACGACCAATGCCTCCTACTTTCACATGGTCTACTTCGGAGGAGACCACTAGCTCTGGAGAAAGTACTCAGCATAGTCATGAAATCTCATATGTTGAACCAAGTAGGTATGAGGGAGAAGAAGAGCAATTTGATGATGATAAGGAAGAAGAAGGAGAAAAAGAAGAAGCGGATAAGGAGCAGGAAGTAGCGGGAGATGAGGAAGAGGAATCCTCATAAGAAGAAACATATGAGGAGGAAGGATCATCAGAAGAAGCAGGAGACGAAACCGACTCTGATATACCCCCTCAATAGTTCTATCTATCTATGGTTATGATATTATGTCTTTAAATATAACACTATTAGCTTTTCTATGTGTTATATATGCTACGAAAAATTTGGGTTGGTCTTGTGTATTTTGGTATGGTTTATACTCTAGATGTGATGTCCAATGTTATTTAATCACTCTCTTGTTTATTATACCCTTTTTGTCTATGACAAAGGGGGAGAAGTTACTAACATCTATTCTTGCAGAAATTTAGTTATATTTTTCAGGGAGATCATATACTCAAGGGGAGTTAGAGCATATATACAGGGGGAGATAGCAATGGAGATCATATTTTAAAAGATATGTTGTCATCAATCAAAAAGGGGGAGAATGTTGAGTCAAGAACTTTTAATGATCGTTTTGATTAATGAAAAGAAGAAGCTTCATGATCGACAAAAAGAAGATACAATGGTTTCATAGGTTAGAAGTTGGTTATTTAGAATATTTTATGTTAAAATCTATCCTCAAATAATCATACTTCCCATTGATTTTAAAATTATGCATGAAAACTTGTTTTTATTGTATATTGACAAAAACAGGTCAACCTGTTAAAAATAACAGGTCAACCTATTTTTAAAATATAACAGGTCAACCTTTTAAAATTAACAGGTCAACAGCTTTTTGAAATAACGGTCAAAAACCTGTCAACCTATTAATTTTTCCTGTCAACCTATTTTTGAATTTCATGAAGAGTCATCTTCTTTCTTGAATAGTTGCATCCATTTCTCTTCATTTAAAATCATTTCTTTTGATTGCAACTTTTCACCAACAATTGCAACTTCTCAATTACTATAAATACATCAGTTTTCAATCAATCAAATCACCGAAATTTCTCTCCATTCTCTTATCTATATTGTATTATTCTTAGCATTCTAAAAGCACTCAAAAGCATTCAATTATCGTTTGAATCTCCAAGCATATTTAACACACTTGTGATTCAACTCCATAATCCACTTCCAAATCTTTGCAAACATCAATATATATTTGAGGATAAGATTATAGGAAGGTTGTACTCAATCATTGACTAATCAGTGTTGAAGAAAGAACACATTCAAGGTCAAACTCTTGTAATCGTCTTGTGGGTAAGCTTGTAGCCCGTGAAATCAAGTGGGTAAGCTTGTGGCCCGTGAAATCAAGTGGGTAAACTTGTAGCCCGTAAATCAAGTAGTTGTGAACCTGTTCCTCCGGTTGAAGCGAGGGTGTTGTTTAGTGAAAAGCCGAAGAGGAGCTTCGGGACTGGACGTAGGACGGGAGGTCCGAACCAGTATAAAAATCTGGTGTCATTACTTTACTTTATCTACAGCATTTATATTTGTTAGTGATATATTTCTTGTTTGTGAATTTTTACCTGCGTAACTATTGAATAGCTTAAGTTATCACATACATTCCGCATAGCCATATTATAGATCCTGCACAAGTCATATACACCCCGACTTTTCACCAATTAATATACCATTTCAAGATTGAATAAAATATCAACGATTAATATATTATTACCTAACGAATGCCTTATCCCTTTGTTACATCCTAAGTGTATGACCCTATAGGTTATTATAACGTTGGCAATAATTTAAATCATATTTAAATCATAAACAGTGAGCGGCATCTAGTAATACATCGATACTACATAAGTTATAATAAGATCAATCAACGATTTGATACAACCTTTCCGTGACCAGTGTATCAATGTAATATAATCCTTTTAACCAATATATCCAGGATTAAACTCAAAGCATGGATCATATCATCCTCTTTATAATTTAATCCGTTTTTCTTGATCGATGAGCAAACGGTTTAAACAAATCAATATTTGGGCATGGCCATGCATTTCACAGTCTCACTCAATCAAGAGGCCCATGGATATCACTACGAATATATCGTAGGGTTGAATTCCATCTAGATCATTCACAATTTTCATTCGATTCGAGATGTATCCAATAATCATCGTTATCGTTACTCTGTTACGAATATCTTTAGATGATATCAAAACACAAATATCCTTGAATAAAATTATAATGATTTCAGGTCTGAGGACCATTACATCACTGTCACTATGAGAATAACTTATGATATTGTTAATTATATTCCAAGTAGTTATCTCATGGTAGGTCAGCCCAATACAATATTCTTCAATTCATATTTATGTTTTGACATTAATATCATGTATATTAATGATCAATGAGATGTGATCATCTGTCAATCAACATACTAGTCTCAACACTTTATTGTCGTCCTATATAAACAATAAAACTCGACTAGGGACATTTAAGAATTATAATGCTCAGCATATTATATAATCTCAAATTCAAGTCTTACTCAAACTATATAATTCCGTTTTAAAATTCTAAGGACTTCTATTATATTAATATTTATATTACACTGTAAATATAATATAATAGAATATATTTTTATTCCGGATAAAACAATAACATCAACAGTGTTATAAATTTCATCAAATGAATTGCCTCTAGGGCATAAACTCTAACAATCTCCCACTTGCACTAGAGTCAATCATTCACGTATCGTATACTCATGAAACTAGTGTGACTATTAAACTTCTGCTGCTACAAAATTTAATTTAGTAGGTCCGCAACATTACAACTTTTGTAACTTTGCAGATATGTTTATTTCTTCTGTGAACAACTTTACATAGGAATTATATTTATTAAATATATATTTGGATCGATAATGAGTTTAATGTTTAGGCCTGCATGTTGTTATCGCAATGTCTACCATTGGATCAACAATGAATTAAGTTTAATCATGAACTTCTTAATCCAAAATTTTCTTTCTTAGAATTAGTATTTATTTCTTGTTTTTTAAAACTAACATTATTTACAATAATTAATATGTTATCAAATAACATTAGAATTGTTGTGTCACTCTCACTCAATTTCTTGTCTATACAAAATTCAATGATATTTTGTAGTTTCCGAGACATTTTGAATTCTATTTCATTTCCATGGGTGTCTTGGAGACGGGCTTTCCTTTAAAAGGATACCAGATCGAGCAATAAACATTTTATTCTCAGAGAATTTATATCCATAAAAGAGTTATTTGATTTAGGTCCGATCTTATCGTAGGAAGGACGTTTTAACAAACGTCTTTACATCCCAAATCATCATGTTAGACACACTAGGACAATTCTTAGTCCATATCTTATATGGTGTCTTCAAAAACATTTTAGTAGGACTAAATGCAGATGTTCTAAATTTTATTTGTTGGAGAATCTATATGACTTATCATTAATCGTACTATATCTTATAAAGAGCAATTTCTCCTTTCAGACATGCGATTTCAATATAGTGTTCTAGACGGAGTGAGTTGTGAAACAATTTCAAACTCATCTGAATAGTCATTAAATAGTTGGCTTAAATATTCTCTTTCGATATGTTCGAAAAGTATTTATTTTTTATTAAAATTTGGTTTCTAACTTCATTTTGAATTCTTTAAACTTTTTAAAGGATTTTGATATGTGTTTCATAAGATACATAGATCCGTATCTACTGATATCATTAGTAAATATAATGAAGTAATAAAACATGCCTCTAGTTTATGTATTCATTGCTCCTTATACATCATTATGTACGAGACCCAATACTTATCACTCAATCAACGTGTCAAGTGAAAGGGGATCCAGTTACTTTACCTAATAAACAAGATCTGTATTCTTCATATAATTCAAAATCAAATGATCTCAAAATTCCATCATTATGGAGTTTTGTTATACACTTGTTTATTGAGCTAACCGGTAATACTAAAGGTATGTTGGTGTAACAACCCGGAAAATATGAGCCAATTTAAATATTTTAAATTGGTTATTTCAATGCAATTTGAACAATTGAAATAGAATATTTCAATAAAAAAATGAATTAGAAATAGTGCGGCAGTTTGAAAATTTGAATTCAAACTTTGACTGACTGTGCCGGGTGGAAAATATAACGGATTTTAGTGAAACAAAAAATATTTAAATTTGTTTATGAATATCTTTCTAACGAATCTGAAAAATCGAAGTTTCATAGCGGGAATCAAAAGTTATGGCCAAATGAAATTTCAGAAAGGTCGCTATATAGAATATATAGCCCTTGAAAATAGACATTTTGCAAACGACCTCGGAATTCGACGAAACCACTTTTGTTGGGTCCGAGATGTCAAACTATTGCTAGGTTTCAAATTTCATAATTTTTTAAGCTAGTATGTGAGCGTGGAAAAAGAAAATGTGTTTGGTCAAATTCTGTTGAATTGGATCGACCAGAAAATGGCCATTTTTCAAACGAGCTCAGAATTCGACGAAACTAGTTTTGTTGGGACCGCAGAGTCAAAACATAGATAGAATTATTTTTCTGGAATTTTTCGAATCAGTTTGTGGCCCTGACAAATTGAAATGTACATTCAAATTGAATATAAAATGTTTTATATTTTAATTTGAAGAATAACTGACTGTAACAGTCGAATTGGCCAACAAAACATATCCCATTGTGTCCGGTATGGGTGTATTTAGCTAGGGGTGACAGTCGTTGGGTTTGAATTGGTGTTCGTTTGGATAAGAAGATATTTTTGAATTTAAAAAAAAAAAAATAACCCTAGCCAATCATCTCTCTCCTCATCACTTCTGCTTTGACCCAGTCAAAACCCGCCTCCTTCCCAAATCGAACGACGCTTTCAGCTCCGCCCTTCTCTCCTCTTTTTCTCCAATTCTGATCCACGAAACCACCTACTCCTTTGGAGTTTGCCGAAGCTCTCCTCTCCCTCTTCTAATCCATACCCAAGTTGACCTCCATCATTCAGTATACGACGAGATCGAGGCCCTCAAAGACCGCAACTTCGACGCGCCGCCCTGCCCAGGTCCGACGATCGAGTGGGCCCCCTTCCCCATGCGCAGGCGCGCCTCGCCGAGCTCCAGGCGATGGTGCAAGCCGATTCCCATATCATGCTTCGGATTACATGATTTTTGAAGACCTAGTTTCGAAGAATTCAAAAAGGTAATGGCTTTGATTCTCTGAACTGAAAATTAACACTTTAAAGTGTTGCAAAACTTTGAAAAATCATATCTTTTTCGTGTATTAACGAAATTCGATGAAATAGGAAACATCGTGATCGCAAGGAGGCTCTCTACCACATAGAAGAGACCGCGGATTTTTCTGAGCCATCTACGATTTTTAGCACTCCGAAAACCAATGTGAGAAATCTAAATTAAATGAAATTGAATAGAAAATGTCATGTATAAATTATATAAGCGAAATATAAATTATATGCGTGTTGTATATAACATATACATGCGTAGTATAAGTTGTATGAGCGAAGTATGAATTATACATGCATTGTTTAAATGATATGTGAGCTTGAATGGAAAATTATATATATATATATACACTCCCCTCTTCCACAAACCATGGACGATATTTATTTTTGTGAATTGGTGTGAAAAAATTCAAATGGTTGAATAATTGTTTGTGGTTGATATTGATTGGTTGTGGTTGAAAAATACACATTGTTGATTGAAACAAATTTGAAATAATTGTGGAAATGAAAATAAAACATGCCGCCTGCGTGCGAACTAGATGCATGAATCCCCATTGTCAAAAACCGCGAGGTTTTAAGGTAGAGCGAGGAGCCGTACTAGGGACTGTGCCGGTTTTAACTACCCTGCCGTTATGCTGCCCAAATTTTGAATAATATTCATGTGTTAGAATTATTTTCATATGTTGAAATTATTTTCATGCGTTAAAACTAAAGTCATGTGTTGAAACTATATCCATGTGTGGAAATGCTTATGTGTTGAGAAGTGATGTGTGAAAATTAAATTCATGTGTGAATGAATAAAGTGTTTAAACAATAAAAACCACATTTTTATAATATATATGAAGTATGTAAAATACTCGCCTTATATATAAATAGTTTCAACAATAAAAAATTTATCTTTCTTATATGAACAAACTATATAAAATATCCATGTGTGGAAATGCTCATGTGTAGAGAAGAGCGTGTGTTGAAAAGTTTCATGTGTTGAATAAGAAGATCGAACAATAAAAATTACATTTTTATTGAAACTATGAAGTGTTAAAAACATTCATGTGTTGAATAAATATTTTAGATGATGAAAATGCCATTTTTATCATATATGTGATTTGCTAAAAATATATGCGAGCGTTGAAATAAATATTTGTGAAAGGAATATTGTTTTTAACATGTAAAGGAACTAAATGAAATAGTCATGTGTTGAAAAATATTTTAGTTCGCCAAAAATAACATTTTATTTGAAATGTGAAGTGTTAAAAATAACCACTTGTTCAAATAAATATGCATGGGTTGAAATATTCATTAATTAGCTAATGATATGATTTTTGCCTATGTATGCAACATTGGAATGAATGGTGTCTTTAAACCAAAGTGAATCAAATATGAAATTGAATAGAAAATGATAAGTGATGAAAATTGCATATATGTACATGCATATTTATTGAATAGGTTATAGCAAAGAGGCTAGAGAAGAGGAATAAAATTATGTGCCCGACAAATAGGTACATGTTTACTGTTTTGCTTGGGTGATGATTTTATGAGCCTATTGGCTTTTTCTTTTTCTTTTTGAGATGAGACGGCCATGTGGCTATTTGGGAATTTTCCCAGCCCCTCCCGTACAAAGGAGGTTATGGCGAAATTTTCCAAAATTTAAAGGCGTTAGTGAGATATTTGAAGTGCAACGATAAAGGAATTTTCGAATGAACTATATTTATATAAATATATAAATATGAATAAATTTAAAATGAATCGTGGCCGTGCAGTTCGTGTTTTGAAACCATGTTTTCAAATGACTAGTGCGGGAGATCCGACCATTGGATTTTCCCGAAACCGCAACCGTTGGGTTCGCCTTGGAAATATCTTTCCAACGGCACCAACTTTGTGAAGATCCGACGGTTGGATTGTTTGGAATGTTTAATTCAAATCTGAAGAAAAATAGCGCCAGAATCGATTATATTTATATATAAATATAAATATAATTAAATTAAATCGAATAACGATGCTGCAGTTCATAATTTGAAACCGTGATTTCAAACGACTAGTGTGGGAGATCCGACCGTCGGATATTCCCAAAACTGAAACTGTTGGATTCGTTTTGAAATGATCTTTCTAATGATATAAAATTTGTGAAGATCCAACGGTTACATTTTCAGATATGTGTAAAACAAATTTAGTGAAAAACAGCGTCAGTGCTTCGGCACGACCTGAAATGTCGTTTAATTGAATATGGCCGTTTTTAAATAAATAAAAATGGCGATATATCGTTGAAAAATATTATTGATGATATAGAATGGAAATAAACCGATTTTTCTTGGTTTGCTTGATATGTGATGGTTGAATGCATTTAACATGAAAACTATACTAAGGAACTGAAATGTGAATGTTGAGTGATTTAACCATGTGATGAATTGATTTGAAAATCCAAATATACGTGGATTATTTGAAAAGGTCGAGTTTATTCTCATTTCAAATAATCGATCAACGATGAGAAGTCGAAGAGTTGAAGACGGTTAAAGACCGACGATCTTCACATTGGATGTATGGGCACTACTGATGCTCATGACTGGAGTAGCTACCTTGAAGGAGCTGAAGTAGTAGCCGTCCGGACGTATTATTGATTGTGCGGATAAGCGAGGAATTTGGTGCCTCCGGCTTCGTTCAAACCCAGAACGAACTTGTAAATGGACTGTGTGTCTGACATTGGATTTTGTTCTATGCTGATTGATCTCTATTGAATATATATCTGTTTGGCTGCGGAGAATTTGTTCTCTTGCTTAACGCCCTTCTCTGAGACGTACGAGCTCATAGGTTATATATAGATAGAAATCAGTCGCATGGAGCAGATTGCCTGTGTGGCACGCCTAAGTGGCATATGATCAAGGCTTCTGTTGCAAAGCAAAGTCTTGTGGTTAATGATCAAAGCATGGTCTGTGTGGCGGAGCGTTGTGTATAACGTGGATTCGTGAGCCTCACGCCTCGGTATGAGTCAAAAACGGGAGAAGGACCGCTGGGAGAGCACGACGTTTCTTTCTAGCTATGGTGGTGTCAGTGACCGACCAGCCCTGACATTTATATATACTTTTCACGTGTGTGGTTGTTGGAATGCGAGGCACCTCGATTATAGGTCTGTAAGGACCGGGAAACGTGTGTTTAGGAATAACTAATCCTCAAAAGTAAGAGAGGACCGGCCAAGCGATTCCTAGGACCGCTGTGTGCGATCCTGGGACATTTGCTAGAGTGTCTCGAACGGCGAGGAGCTTGCCCCTTGCCTTGACTCATGATGGAATCCAATTTTCAATAAGAAATTGTGGATGTGATTGTATTACTAGTATGGCGACATGATATATGGTACCTATGCCGTGTATGATTGATATTTATGATTGAAATTGCTTTTGAAACATATATGCACTAGTAATAATATCAAACACTTTCGTTTTGTACATATGAAGCATTTTTGGCCATTATAAGGTAAAACTCTATCCTCCGGCTTGCGTTGCATTGTGTGATGGGACCTGAGTCTTATAATGGCTTCATTTTGATAAAAAGCATTGCGATGATTTAAACATTTCTTTTATTTCATGCACTAGCACTCATTGGAGTAAACCCGTTCCGCGAAAGTGGCGTGGTCCTTTGATTTGCCTTATTATTGTTGTTTAGTAAGTTAAGTAGATTTATCATACCAGTCCCATGACTGACTCGTAGTTTGTTTCACCTTGCAAACTCGAGTGCCCTTATTTTCACACGGGCAGCCTAGTTACAGGTAGCTGACATATTTTGGGCATGGCACCGCAGTAGGGGTGCGCTTTTGGCTTATGGCGAGGCTTGACTACATTGTGATGATTGTGACTTTTCCGCCATTATTGTATATGTATTATGATTCCGCCACAGGCGATGTAGACAGATGTTTAGTTTATGTACTCTTTATGTATTATGATTCCGCCATTGGCGATGTTGACTTATTATGTATTATTATGCACTAAGTAGTATCCTGCACTGTGCTCTCTGATGTGGTGATATATATGATTCCACTGTCATATTTGTGTGAATTATTCTATTTCTTGTTTATGCTATTATCTATACTCTGCTAATGATGATTAATGTGTTATATTCCAATGATTATCCTTAACACCGTGGTACGGGGTTTTGGGATCGTCACAGCTGGTATCAGAGCTTTGGTTAACCTTAGTTCCGGAATTTAACACATTAAACACTTTGTCAGAATAGAATCAGTAGTATTCTAAGGTGAGTAGCTCATTAGAGATAGGACTAGTAATGTCCTAGAATGAGCTAAGCAGAATAGAAAAAACCATTTGATCAGCCCATCGTTATCTTTCCTTAAGTTCTTCTGCTTTACCATACAATAAAATTATTGTTTCTGTAAGATGACTCTTTTCTTGCTTATACAGAACTTGAACAATGGCTACCCGAGCAGCCGCTGGTAGAGGAGGCCGAACTAGCTGTGGCTGAGGATGTGGTGAAGTCCCAGCAGAAGATGGACCTTTAATACAACCCCCGGCCGCTCAACAATTCGAGCTGGACCGCGTGGCTAAAAGTTACAAGAACCTAGGAGGCAAAACCTTCTGTGGAACGGGCACTGTAATTGAGGCCTTAGCATGGCTAAAAACATGCGAGAAAATACTTGGAGGCCTGAGGCTGGGCGATCAAGATAAAGCTTTTATGGGTGCCTGGCTTATGCAGGAAGAAGCCGAATTATGGTGGGAAGCTCTCACCGCAAGGAACAGAAATGCTGGTAGGACCTGGGACGAATTCAAAGAATTATTCAAAGAGAAGTATGTCCCAGAACAAGCCCTGGAGCGTATGCACGACGAATTCGCAAACCTCCAGCAGGCGGAACTCTCAGTGCAAGAATATCTGAATAATTTACACAATTAGCCCGCTATGCTCCCGAGCTCGTCGCCACCGCAAAGTCCAAGAACAAGAGGTTCATCCTAGGGCTGAAGCGAAAGTACCAGGATAGGTCAATGGCCCACATCAAACTGGGGTTTAATGAATTAGTGGAGATGTCGTGCAACTATGAAGACCTAGATCAAAGGCACCTGGATCAGGATCGTGCTAAAAGCCAAGCCGGGAATAAACGCAAGCCTGCTGCGAATCAAGGTGAGTCAAGCCAAGCGGCATCCTCGAATCCACTGACTAGTAAGCCGCCAAGAGGAAACTGCTATAACTGTGGCAAGGTGGGGCACTACTCAAATGTCTGCACAGCCCCGAAACGGCAGAGGACCAATTCTCAAGGTTCAAGCCAAGGCTCCCAGAACCCTCGCTCATGCTTTAACTGTCGCAAGACAGATCATCTTGTCAAGGACTGTCCTTTGCTGAAGAAGGCCGTAGTAGCTCACGTATATGACGGGTCAAACCCCCCAGCTGCTTCCAATGGAGCAGGTAAACCCGATGTTTTGGGAGGTACCCTTACAACTAAAAATATTCCTGTTTCTGTATTGTTTGACACGGGTGCATCATGTAGTTTTATTGCTAGTAACACAGTTCACAAATTAAAGTTAAAACAGAGAAAGCTCAAAGAATCGGTTAAGGTTCATAATCCAATAGGGGGTTCTGTTATTCTCAGCTCATATTATAGAGTGCCAATCTCTTATTATTTCTACAAATTTTCTTTCAATTTGATCACCATGGATTTTCCTGAGTATGATGTCATTCTCGGGCTAGATTGGTTAACGGAATACGAAGCTGAAGTAAAATGTGCAGAAAGGATAGTAAAAATTCGAACAAAGTTGTGACATATATTTATACCCTGTCATGGTTCGAATCCAGATAGAGAAGAATTCTGGTCTGCGTTAGAAGTTATCCCCACTTCCTTAGAAAAGATTCCTGTGGTAATAAACTATGCGGATGTGTTTGAAGAAGTCGAAAACTTACCTCCGCAGAGAGAAATAGAATTCAGAATCGATCTAATTCCCAATGCCAGACCAGTGGTTCATCCAATTAGAAGAATGACTCCAAAGGAAAAGGAAGAATTAGGCGATCAAACTCGTCAACTGCTCTGGAAGGGTCAGATCAGACCTAGCTTTTCTAGTTGGGGTGCAGCTGTAGTGTTTGTCCCAAAGTCGGACGGTACTCTTTGATTGTGTGTAGATTACCGAGACCTCAACAAACAGACGCTCAAAAACAAATACCCATTACCTCGTATCGATGATCTGCTAGACCAATTAAATGGGGCGAGAGTATTTTCTAGAATGGACCTAGCTACAGGTTTCCATCAATTGAGAATTGCAGAAGAGTGTGTTCCTTTGACAACTTTCAGAGGTCCAGACATATTTTATGAATGGTTAGTAATGCCGTTTGGCCTATGCAATTCTCCAGCATACTTCGTCGATCTAATGAATAGTGTGTTCAAGGGAGTTCTGAATAAATTCGTCCTCGTATTCATCGATGATATTTTAATCTACTCCAAATCAAAATCTGAGCATGAAAGACATTTAGAACGAGTATAGGAGATTCTGAGGTTGAACGTCTTCAAAGCCAAATTCTCTAAGTGTGTCTTTTGGCAAGAAGAAGTGAAGTTCCTTGGCTATGTCGTGTCAAAGGAAGGGATTTCTGTAGATCCGAGTAAAATTACAGCAATTCAAGACTGGAAATAGCCTACTACACCCACAGAGGTTAGAAGTTTTATGGGGTTGGCTAGTTATTATTGAAAATTCGTTAAGAATTTTTCGAAGATATCTGGTCCATTAACGAAGCTTACAAAGAAGCAAGAGAAGTTTAAATGGACTTCCGACTGTGAAGAAGCTTTCCAGGAATTGAAATCGAAACTGATAACTGCTCCAGTGTTAACCATTATCGATGGCAATCAGGATTTGACGGTTTGGACTGATGCTTCTATTAGAGGTCTTGGTGCAGTGTTAATGCAAAGAGGCCAAGTAGTCGCTTATGCGAGCTGCCAGCTAAAACCGCATGAGAAGAATTATGTAACTCATGATCTTGAGTTGCTAGCTATCGTTTTTGCTTTGAAAATCTGGAGGCATTACTTGTTGGGTGAGAAATTCAAAGTGTATACAGATCATCAATCACTAAAGTATTTGTACACCCAGAAAGATATGAACTTAAGACAACATAGTTGGCTAGAATTTCTTACCGCATATGATCTAGATATCCTGTATACGCTGGGAAAGGTTAATGTTGTAGCTGATGTGCTCAATAGAAATACCGCAATCATTGCCAATATGATAATTATGCCTGGATTGATTGATAAGATATCTACTTTCCAGAAGAATAATCACTTTATTCAAAGAATCAGAGGGAGAATACAGAAGGGTGAACCCTCAAGTTTTCAGATGGATAAAGAAGAAGTTCTGAGACTGAAAGGGAGAATCTGTGTTCCCAACCTCTCTGAGCTCAAAAGAGAGGTGCTAGATGAATGCCATAAATCCAAGCTTTGCATCCATCCCGGTGTGAGCAAAATGTACAACGATATCAAGCGCACTTTCTGGTGGAAGGCACTGAAAAGGGATATTTCTTTGTATGCTAGTCGATGCCCTACTTGTCAATTAGTCAAGAGCGACCAACAAAAGCTAGCAGGATTGTTACAACCATTGGAAGTCCCAGGTTGGAAATGGGAACAGATTTCCATGAATTTCATAGATGGTTTACCTCGAACCAAGAAAGGTAATGACAGTATTTGGGTAATCGTAGATCGCTTCATGAAGACTGCCCATTTCATACCTGTCAGATCCAATAGAACCGCTCAAAGTCTAGCACAGATATATTTCAAAGAAATTGTTAAGCTACATGGAATTCCCATTAGCATAGTCAGTGATAGAGACCCGATTTTTGCTAGCAAATTCTGGGAGCCATTCCAGACAGAATTGGGAACGAAACTGAATATGAGCACCGCTTATCACCCTCAGACAGATGGCCAAACTGAGCGGGTGAATAGAATTCTAGTAGATTTACTGCAGGGTTGTATTATTGATTTTGGTGGATCATGGGAAGATCACTTGCATTTGGCAGAATTCTCATATAACAATAGCTATCAACAAAGTTTGGGAATGTCGCCATTTGAAGTATTATATGGTAAACCGTGCAGATCTCCAGCATGTTGGGTAGAACCTGGCAACAGACTTGTGTTAGGACCCGATATGATTAGAGAAGCATCTGATAAAGTCGATTTCATCAAGAAGAGATTGAAAACTGCACAAAGCCGACAGAAAAGTTATGCAGATTCTAGAAGAAGAGATTTGACATTTGCTGTTGGTGATAATGTTTATTTGAAAGTTTCTCCGATGAGAGGAGTGATCCGATTCGGCAAAACTGGGAAGTTAGCACCCAGGTTTATTAGTCCCTTTCCTATACCTGAACGAATTGGAACTCTTGCTTATAGGATTCAATTACCTGTTTGGTTGCCTGGGGTGCATGATGTGTTTCACGTATCTCAACTTAGAAGACATGTGCATGATCCGGATCTTGTTGTAGAAGAAGCAGCGCAACAGGATATAGAAATCACTCCAGAATTGGCAGTCAGAAGAGAGCCATTAAAAATTGTTGGCAAAGAAACTAAGGAGCTAAGGAGCAAAAAAGGTTCATTTAGTTAAAGTGCAGTGGAGCAGTGATCCTAGAGACTGTACTTGGGAGACTGAGGAAAGCATTAAGCAAGCTTACCCCAAATGCAGAGTGGACATCTCTGACTAACTCCGGTGCAAGGTACCTTTAAAATACTTTGCATTTACATTTTGTTTCCTACTTTACTGTTGTTTCCTTTTCGGGGACGAAAAGTTTTAAGTGGGGGAGATTGTAACAACCCGGAAAATACAAGCCAATTTAAAAATTTTAAATTGGTTATTTCAATGCAATTTGAACAATTGAAATAGAATATTTCAATAAAATAATGAATTAGAAATAGTGTGGCAGTTTGAAAACCTGAATTCAAACTTTGACTGACTGTGCCGGGTGGAAAATATAACGGATTTTAGTGAAACCAAAAATATTTAAATCTGTTTATGAATACCTTTCTAACGAATCTGAAAAATCGAAGTTTCATAGCGGGAATCAAAAGTTATGGCCAAATGAAATTTCAGAAAGGTTACAATATAGAATATATAGCCCTTGAAAATAGACATTTTGCAAACGACCTCGGAATTCGATGAAACCACTTTTGTTGGGTCCGGGATGTCAAACTATTGCTAGGTTTCAAATTTCATAATTTTTGAAACTAGTATGTGAGTGTGGCAAAAGAAAATGTGTTTGGTCAAATTCTGTTGTATTTGATCGACCAGAAAATGGCCATTTTTCAAACGAGCACAAAATTCGATGAAACTGGTTTTGTTGGGACCATAGAGTCAAAACATAGCTAGAATTATTTTTCTAGAATTTTTCGAATCAATTTGTGGCCCTGGCAAATTGAAATGTACGTTCAAATTGAATATAAAATGTTTTATATTTAATTTGAAGAATAACTGACTGTAACAATCGAATTGGCCAACAAAACATATCCCATTGTGTCCGGGATGGGGGTATTTAGCTAGGGGCGACAGTCGTTGGGTTTGAATTGGTGTTCGTTTGGATAAGAAAATATATTTTTTTGAATTTAAAAAAAAAATAACCCTAGCCAATCATCTCTCTCCACATCACTTCTGCTTTGACCCAGTCAAAACCCGCCTCCTTCCCAAATCGAACGACGCTTTCAGCTCCGCCCTTCTCTCCTCTTTTTCTCCAATTCCGATCCATGAAACCACCTAATCCTTTGGAGTTTTCCGAAGCTCTCCTCTCCCTCTTCTAATCCATAACCAAGTTGACCTCCATCGTTCAGTATACGACGAGATATACATGCGTAGTATAAGTTGTATGAGCGAAGTATAAGTTGTATGAGCGAAGTATGAATTATACATGTTTTATGTCACATATACATGCGTGTTTTATATCACATATACATGATTGGTTGTGGTGGAAAAATACCCATTGGTGATTGAAACAAATTTGAAATAATTGTGGAAATGAAAATAAAACATGTCGCCTGCGTGCGAACTAGATGCATGAATCCCCATTGTCAAAAAACAGCGAGGTTTTAAGGTAGAGCGAGGAGCCGTACTAGGGACGGTGCCGGTTTTAACTACCCTGCCGTTAAGCTGCAGAAATTTTGAATAATATTCATGTGTTAGAATTATTTTCATATGTTGAAATTATTTTCATGCGTTGAAACTAAAGTCATGTGTTGAAACTATATCCATGTGTGGAAATGCTCATGTGTTGAGAAGTGATGTGTGAAAATTAAATTCATATGTGAATGAATAAAGTGTTTAAACAATAAAAATCACATTTTTATAATATATATAAGGTATGTAAAATACTCGCCTTATATATAAATAGTTTCAACAATAAAATTTTTATCTTTCTTATATGAACAAACTATATAAAATATCCATGTGTGGAAATGCTCATGTGTAGAGAAGAGCGTGTGTTGAAAAGTTTCATGTGTTGAATAAGAAGATCGAACAATAAAAATTACATTTTTATTGAAACTATGAAGTGTTAAAAACATTCATGTGTTGAATAAATATTTTAGATGATGAAAATGCCATTTTTATCATATATGTGATTTGCTAAAAATATATGCGAGTGTTAAAATAAATATTTGTGAAAGGAATATTGTTTTTAACATGTAAAGGAACTAAATGAAATAGTCATGTGTTGAAAATTATTTTAGTTCGCCAAAAATATCATTTTATTTGAAATGTGAAGTGTTAAAAATAACCACTTGTTCAAATAAATATGCATGGGTTGAAATATTCATTAATTAGCTAATGATATGATTTTTGCCTATGTATGCAACATTGGAATGAATGGTGTCTTTAAACCAAAGTGAATCAAATATGAAATTGAATAGAAAATGATAAGTGATGAAAATTTCATATATGTACATGCATATTTATTGAACAGGTTATAACACAGAGGCCAGAGAAGAGGAATAAAATTATGTGCATGACAAATAGGTACATGTTTACTGTTTTGCTTGGGTGATGATTTTATGAGCCTATTGGCTAGCCGCTTGGCTTTTTCTTTTTCTTTTTGAGATGAGACGCCCGTGTGGCTATTTGGGAATTTTCCCAGCCCCTCCTGTACAGAGGAGGTTATGGCGAAATTTTCCAAAATTTAAAGGCGTTAGTGAAATATTTGAAGTGAAACGATATAGGAATTTTCAAATGAACTATATTTATATAAATATATAAATATAAATAAAATTAAAACGAATCGTGACCGTGCATTTTGTGTTTCGAAACCATGTTTTCAAACGACTAGTGCGGGAGATCCGACCATTGGATTTCCCCTAAATCGCAACCGTTGGGTTCGCCTTGGAAATATCTTTCCAACGGCACCAACTTTGTGAAGATCCGACGGTTGGATTGTCTGGAATGTTTAATTCAAATCTGAAGAAAAACAACGCCAGAATCGATTATATTTATATATAAATATAAATATAATTAAATTAAATCGAATAACGACGCTGCAGTTCGTAATTTGAAACCGTGATTTCAAACGACTAGTGTGGGAGATCCGACCGTCGGATTTTCCCAAAACTGAAACCGTTGGATTCGTTTTGAAATGATCTTTCCAATGATATAAAATTGTGAAGATCCAACGGTTAGATTTTCAGATATGTGTAAAACAAATTTAGTGAAAAACAGCGCCAGTGCTTCGGCACGACCTTAAATGTCGTTTAATTGAATATGGCCGTTTTTAAATAAATAAAAATGGCGATATATCGTTGAAAAATATTATTGACGATATAGAATGGAAATAAACCGATTTTGCTTGGTTTGCTTGATATGTGATGGTTGAATGCATTTAACATGAAAACTATACTAAGGAACTGAAATGTGAATGTTGAGTGATTTAACCATGTGATGAATTGATTTGAAAATCTAACTATACGTGGATTATTTGAAAAGGCCGAGTTTATTCTCTTTTCAAATAATCGATCGACGATGAGAAGTCGAAGAGTTGAAGACGGTTGAAGACCGACGATCTTCACATTGGATGGATGGGCGCTACTGATGCTCATGACTGGAGTAGCTACCTTGAAGGAGCTGAAGTAGTAGCCGTCCGGACGTATTGTTGATTGTGTGGATAAGCGAGGAATTTGGTGCCTCAGGCTTCGTTCAAACCCAGAACGAACTTGTAAATGGACCGTGTGTCTGACATTGGATTTTGTTCTGTGCTGATTGATCTCTATTGAATATATATCTGTTTGGCGGCGGAGAATTTATTCTCTTGCTTAACGCCCTTCTCTGAGACGTACATGCTCAGAGGTTATATATAGATAGAAATCAATCGCATGGAGTGGATTGCCTGTGTGGCACGCCTAAGTGGCATATGATCAAGGCTTCTGTTGCAAAGCAAAGTCTTGTGGTTGATGATCAAAGCATGGTCTGTGTGGCGTAGCTTTGTGTATAACGTGGATTCGCGAGCCTCACACCTCGGTATGAGTCAAAAACGGGAGAAGGACCGCTGGGAGAGCACGACGTTTCTTTCTAGCTAAGGTGGTGTCAGTGACCTACCAGCCCTGACATTTATGTATACTTTTCACCTGTGTGGTTGTTGGAATGTGAGGCGCCTCGATTATAGGACTGTAAGGACCGGGAAACATGTGTTCAGGAATAACTAATCCTCAAAAGTAAGAGAGGGCTAGCCCAGCCGATTCCAAGGACCGCTGTGTGCGATCCTGGGACATTTGCTAGAGTGTCTCGAACGGAGAGGAGCTTGCCCCTTGCCTCGACTCATGATGGTATCCAATTTCCAATATGAAATTGCGGATGTGATTGTATTACTAGTATGGCGACATGATATATGGTACACATGCCATCTAGGATTGATATTTATGATTGAAATTGCTTTTGAAACATATATGCACTAGTAATAATATCAAACATTTTCGTTTTGTACGTATGAAGCATTTTTGGCCATTATAAGGTAAAACTCTATCCTCCGGCTTGCGTTGCATTGTGTGATGGGACCTGAGTCTTATAATAGCTTCATTTTGATAAAAAGCATTGCAATGATTTAAACATTTCTTTTATTTCATGCACTAGCACTCATTGGAGTAAACCCGTTCCGCGAAAGTGGCGTGGTCCTTTGATTTGCCTTATTATTGTTGTTTAGTAAGTTAAGTAGATTTCTCATACCAGTCCCATGACTGACTCGTAGTTTGTTTCACCTTGCAAACTCGGGTGCCCTTATTTTTACACGGGCAGCCTAGTTACAGGTGGCTGACATATTTTGGGCATGGCACCGCAGTAGAGGTGTGCTTTTGCCTTATGGCGAGGCTTGACTACATTGTGATGATTGTGACTTTTCCGCCATTATTGTATATGTATTATGATTCCGCCATAGGCGATGTAGACTGATGTTTAGTTTATGTACTCTTTATGTATTATGATTTCGCCATTGGCGATGTTGACTGATTATGTATTATTATGCACTAAGTAGTATCCTGCACTGTGCTCTCTGATGTGGCGATATATATATATATATATATATATATATATATGATTCCGCTGTCATATTTGTGTGAATTATTCTACTTCTTGTTTATGCTATTATCTGTACTCTACTAATGATGATTAATGTGTTATATTCCAATGATTATCCTTAACACCGTGGTACGGGATTTTGCGATCGTCACAGCTGGAATTAAATCACTAAATTTAATCCATTCATTATTAATGTCAAGTAGATTATAGTTAAGGATTTACAAAGATCATTAACTATTTGTGAAATTCCATACGAAAATTCATTTAAATAAAATGAATAACAATTATTCTTTTATTACAATTGAAATTCAAACTTTTCTAAATAAGATTTATTACAACATTTATTTTAAGTGGAATTTCATAATAATAATTATTTTATTTATTTAATTAAGCCAACATATACAACAAGAATCAACTTCCTATGGACAATTCAGCAACAACTTGTCATTTTATCAGATTTCTACTTATTTTGCAAAAAAAATTAAATTCACATACACTTATGTTATTGGTATCTAGTATCTAATACTAGAGATGTATAAGTAGATTTTATAACATTTATATCTTTAATTGGTTAAAGTCATACTTTAACTAGTTTTGGATCCTCTCTCTTTATTTCTAAAACAATTAGGTTTAATTTATTTGAGGACAATCTTCAAATTTCAATGTTAGTCAAGAAATTTGATTTTATTCAATTTATCCTTCTTAAGGATTAATTTAATTAACAAAGTTATTTAATATTTGTAGTAGATAATAAATAATAACTGACTATGTAATATTTATTTAATACAAAATTTTGACAATCAAAATTTATATTAACATAAATATGTAAGTTAAACTAAAGTATGCTTCACTCAAATTAACATCCCTTTGTTTATATATATATATATATATTAATCATTATATACATATAATGGTGTTCCAAGATCTATATCTAGTCATGCCTTGACCCAGCTTTGGCTGGACCCAAAACACAACCTTTTAGGTAGACATCTTATGTCAATTATATCGTATATAATTCTTGGATCGCATGATGAACATTTCGTTCAGTATTATTCATTTGCTCAAAATATAGAATAATTCATGATATTGTCTCTAAGGCCATAAATATTATTATGCAGCCTTAGTTAAGTCAGACTTAATAATACAATCGAAGCACCACAATTACTCCTACCACATATAACCAAAATAAAAGGTGCACAAAGCTTTGGCATCCGTTACATCCAATAAGATTGGACAGTGATGGGTGTGTTATTGGAAGACTTCACCGTGACTTAATATAACAAAATTTGATTTAAAAAGAATTTATAATTCGTAGTGGCGAACAATATCAGAGTTATTTACATATATCAAATATATGTACTTTATATTCGTTATATAAATTGAATTTAAATAAAATATATGAATTATACATATATTACAATTAAATTCAATGGTGTGTATAATTTCAAGGTTAATGGTCTTGTACATTGAACATTTCAAAATTAATTTCAGTATCTGAATAGTCGTATTAAAATAATCATGTGAAAAATGTTTATAAGTAGAGTGTGGCATTCCAACATAAATTATTTCTAACCCTATGGCATAATCATACGGTACTTCATATAAATCGATAGCTCATTGTTTTGAACATTTCAAAACAATCTGAATCTGCATATTAATGAATAACACATTACCCCTATCATTATTTATTAATTTAATAAATGAATACAGCCCACTATTTCGCTTTATGGTTTAATGTCATGGCCCGACCATGGCCCAATTTACTAATCAGATTAATTATTAAACATATATGTATTACAAGTGCATTACACGGGCTTATTTATATACAGTTATAAATCCAACTGGTACAAATATGATAATTCATACATATGAACGTAACTGAAAAGATAATAACAGTAAAACATATTATTTAACATACATTTCGTGAAAATTTTTGTAAAACTTAACCAAATGCTTACAGGATATAACAACCAGAATTGAATACAGTGTCTAACCCTTTCAAAATTATTACACTAACAGATTATAATCTATTAACTTGGCACAGGTTTATACATTCCAGTATATATATAACTCGTTATACACATATATAACATTGTCCATTCATGACATAGCAGTTTTTAATGTTTGTATACAATATACAAATATTCATACATATATGAACCAAAATTACGACCACTGATTATCATATACATTTCATCAAACACTTGGAACAAGTCTAACTGGCTTCTGTTCTTCTTGACTTCACTTCTATAATCTTTGGAATCCATATTCCTACAAATCAAATTTGCTCTAAAATGCATTAAAATGAACATATTAGAATCATCTATTATCAAGACATTCTTGATTCAATAGGCCTTTTCAATTTATGTTCAGTAATTTTGGTTTATCAACACTAAATTGTGCACATGTTCATGTGTGCTTAAAATGCATTAATAGATCTTTATCAAATGTTTCATTGAAGTCATACATTATACTATGAAATTTAAACTAGTATATGCTATTCTACATATTAACAGTGTCTATAATTACACTAATACATATATATATATATATATATATATATATATATATATATATATATATATGTATGTATGATATTTACGATCATATCAGTGTATACAAGTGTTGTATAATCAATTATATGTACAAGAGTCAATACAGTATGTAATAGAAAATTATCTCAGATAGGATTTTTCTTAAAACTGACCAATCAAAATTATTAATATAGTTTCCAGATGGAATTCCAATCTTAGTTTTAAAACATTAACACTTCATCAAGGATTTAAGTAATTTAACTTCCCTGTTCTAACAAAATCTTACGATCCTATCTCGTATATATATATATATATATATATATATATACATATATAATATTAGTCTGCTGTAACCAATGTTTGCGAGGATGAAAATCCACATTTAAAACAAGTCATACTCGTTAAAATACAAACCTTTTTGGCATCATATTTCCTGAAATATTTGTTCAGTTTTTCAGACTTAAAAATTATTTAAAATTGGGGTTTTTGATCCCAAAATAAAACTGCAACAAAATTATAATATTTTTATAACAATATGATATTGATATTGATACACACACACACACACACACACACACACACATATATATATATATATATATATATATATATATATATATGTTTGTATGCAGTTGCTAAATTATGTATCAAATATGTTTGAATATTATGGATATTTAAACTATACCCATCTGATTTATATTAAAACAGGTCATAAAGGAAACATATACGTTTAAATAGACAGTGCAATGTTGTACTCTTCAAATATTAAAACAGGGAATTTATGAATCTCATTTCGTAAATCATATTTACAAAGTGTATCAGAATACAATTTGTCCTTTATTATAATATCATTGTTATTGAGATTCTTGAATATAAGCAAAACATCAATAATTTTGTAAAATATATCAAATATATTTAAAGCAGTGATCAAATTTATACTAAAACATGTAAATAGAATTGAAAACCACAGGTATTTCAAAACATATTTGTTTTAATGTATATCAATATATATATATATATATATATATATATATATATGTGAAAACAATACAAATGGATTTTAAATCTTAAGAGAATGAAACATACAATGATGCATTCACAAGTCATACTTGTAAATAAGTCATTTACAAATGTTCAATGGTGTAAACATCATATGAAAATGACCTTCATAAATTTTGTATCTAGACTCAACAATTTATACCTTTAACAAAAGACTGAAATTTAACTGGAAATCAAATTTCATGTAGTTTATGAAATCTGAGTATAATATATATTTATCACCATAAATATATGTATCTAATCAATATGTATATCTAAAAGTTGTTTTAATATACATAGGTCAGTTATGTATATACACATAGTATATATATTTCTAACACATATTAAAACACGGTTTAGATCTAGCCTTTGATCAGACCCAAAAGGTGTGATTTGTAGATTAATAAAGTTTGGGAGTTTAACCAAATATCTATAACAAAAATTTATACTTGGCATCAACTATATAGTTATAAAATCAGATCTATAATAAAATAATGTATTAACAAAATTGAAATCTGATATTAATTTTGTTTAAACAAAATAATTTTATTTCAGATTTAAGTTTGTCTAAAGTAGACAGATTGGTATTGAAGTAATCCATGATTAATAACTTAAAGATTGATAACAAAAGGAATTCAATATTGAATTTCTTATTCAATAAATTGATCAACAGTCAAAATTATCCAAATATGTATATAGGTCAAATCATAAATTTGTCCTAATATATATATATATATATATATATGTATATGTATATATAAATTTGTCCTAATATATATATATATATATATATATATATATACACACACACACACATACATGATTTCGTTAAATCAATACTATTTTAATGATTCTCTTAACCAGTGAAATCATATTGATCATGATTGGAAAGTGCATCATAAATTCAAGTGATGCAAACTCGTCAAACAAACATTTTGATGATAAGTTTGCCGCAGTTTATTCATATGAACAGATTTATTCTTGGTGGAAATCAAACCCATATACTCATAAACAATTTTATGTAACTGTAAAATCGAAGTAGATCGACTATGGGTCTATGATCCAGCATAAAAGATTCATATTATTGATAATAAGTTTTAATAGACAAGTGTCCAAGATGACTTGCCATAATGATTAATTAAATGTTTTGATCTATCAACAACATTTCATCATAAATAATCAAGGTAATAGCAATTTAATACTTAATTAAAAAAATCAGATTTAGTCAATAATAAATCTATTTCAAGGTATGTATATCAAGTGAAAAACTTTGTTCACAGTAAAACGGCTTTTACTGATTGTATCATATACAGTTTCAATTTACAGTGAAACAATTTCTACTTCGAAATTGAATTTATCATGATTACAAAAATTCATGTTTTAATCGTAACTCAAATACATATCAGGTTTTGATTTTGAAAATTATCAGACAAAAACCCTAAATTTCAATTCAGCATGAATTTAATTTATGAAATCGACGTGCGACAATATAAACATCAATAACCCCAAAATTAAAGTCCAATTTATAATTTCACGCAATAACACAGCTTTGATACCATTGTAAGGGTGTGTTCGCAGTCTTTCAGCGTGCCACAATCAGTTTTGGGGCATCCGATGCGTCGGACGCCAGAACGTGGTCCGCCACGCTCTTAGCCACGCTTTGCCAAAGCTGGAAATTATCCCTTTAGCGTATGACGCGTCCGACGCAAGGTAATTAATAAGTATGTTCTCACTTATAATTAAAAGTAAACATAGCTTAGTTGGTAAGTGCAGATGGCTTGTTGGAGAGAGACCAGAGATCAAGTCCCACCTTCAACCAAATTTTTAGTGTTTTGTTGTACACTGCATTATTAATGCTTAATACCTAATGTAGACTATTTGTTAATGCTTAATGTCATTTTTCATTTTTTTCTAAATGGTAAAAACACATGCTCTAAGTAGATTTAATGGTCCAATTAAAAATCAGTACATAAATGAATTCAAAACAATTAATTTAATAATTAAATACACCACTCAAATACCCCATTCGTAGCTAAAAACACATTCCCCGCTTGCTACAGCCACGCTCACATTCCCCGCTCAAATACCCCTTTCACATTCATTATGAACGCACCCTAAGGATAAATCCGATCAAATCGAGTTCCAGTATGTGTTTTAACACCTTAAAACTAGGATCTTAGCAAGAAAATTGTAATAACCCGGAAATCCGAGCCAATTTAAAATTTTTATTTTGGTAATTTTAGCGAGTTTTGAATATTTAAAATGAATTATTTTAAATAATATCGATGAGAAATTTATTTTGAATAGAATTCGAACGTATAAATTTATATAGATCGTCGTTAGAATATAAATATTTTGTTTTAAATTATAAAAGGAATTGAAAATGGCGCGGTAGTTCAAAATTTCAATTTCAAAGTTCACATGAATGTACATGATTCAAAATAAACCGGATTTTAACGAAACCAAAAATATTTGGATCTAATTGAGAATATCTTTCCAACAAATCCGAAAAATTGAAATTTCATAGCGGGAATCAAAAGATATGCCCAGTTGAAAATTCAGAATAGTCGCTATGGAATTCTGGCCCTTAAAAATGGAAATTTTGCAAACGACCTCGGAATTCGACGAAACAACTTTTGTTGGATTCGGGATGTCAAATTATTGCTAGATTCCAAAATTCATAATTTTTCGAATTAATATGTGAGCGTGGAAAAAGAAAACGCGTTTTACCAGTTTTAGTTGATTTTAATCGACCGGAAAATGGCCATTTTTCAAACGGTCTCAGAATTTGACGAAACTAGTTTTGTTAGGACCGTATCATCAATACGAAGCTAGAAAATATTTTTCAGGAATTTTTAGAAGCCGTATGTGGCCCCGGTAAATTGAAATGCACGTTCAAATTCAATATATAGAGTTATATTTGGATTTTGACGAAAACTGATCGAAACGATCGAATCAGCTTACGATACATGTCCCAATGTGTTTGGAATGGGGGTAATTAGCTATGGATGACAGTCGGTGGCTTCGATTTCGAGGTCGAAATTAAAAGTTGCTTTTTGAAATAATTAAATAAATAAACCCTCGCCCCTCTCTCCTATACCCTCAGCCCCCCCCCCCCCCCGTTATTCTTCTGGAAAAAAAATGGGGGATCGAACGGGGAGGCAGCCGCGCTGCCGGGGTGAGCCACCGCCGCCTTCCCCCAAGTCCGTACCCCGCTCTCTTCCTCTTTCCCTTTCTCCTCCCGATCCGCTCCCCTTCTCGATCCACGAAACCCGCACCCCCATCGATGTCAAGCACAGCCGCGACCCCCCACACACCTCCAACAACCAGCGACGACCACCGCAAGCTCAGGTGGAGCACTTCCGAACCCCTCCTCTGTAAAAACCGAAAATTTGTAAGTTTATTTTTGTTGTTTTGTTTATTTTCTTCGATGTATACTAGGGTGTTCAAAGGTAAAGAGGTTAGATCTTTGATTAGAGTAAGTATAGGATTTATATTTATATTTATAAAGTATAAAGATTGCATTTTTATTTTAGAGAAGACCATATTTTTATATAATCAAAGAAGAGATTTTTATATAATCAAAGATATAACTTTTATCGCTAGAAAGTTATAATTTTTATTGCTAGAAAGATATAATTTTTATCGCTAGAAAGATATAATTTTTATATTGAAAGTGAACAAATAAAAATATGATTTTTATTTGAAAAGAAGGAAAAGATTTTTATCAATGAAAAGAGCGATATAAAAATATAATTTTTATCATGGAAGTAGCATTTAAAGGAGTGATTTTTACGTATGTAGCAGAGATATAAAAATAAGATTTTTATATAGAGAATGGCGAGAGGAAAATATAATCTTTATTATATGATCACCAGTGTAAAAATAGAATTTTTATCTACATAGTAGCGGTGTAAAAATAGAATTTTTATCTATATAGTAGCGGTGTAAAAATAGAATTTTTATGTATATAGTAGAGATTATAAAAATACGATCTTCATATGTGTTGTAGTGAATTAACAATATAAAGAAGTGATTTTGTTTAAAATATAAGCTGAGATTTTTATATCGATAAAAATTCGATTTTTATATATATGAAGTGGGAATAAAAGTATTATATAACTAGTAAAAATTCAATCTTTATATATGAAGTAGAAATATAAAAATATAATTTTTATATAAGAAGAAGCATTGTAAAAATATATAAAGTAGAAATAAAAATATGATTTTTATTTATTGAAATGAAGTGATAAAAATACAATTCTTATTATGAACAGCATGAAAAGAACTGCATTGGAATTTCAAATAGATCCAGACGGTTCAGAAGTTCAGAAACAAAGCACGGCGGAGTGGAACCCTCTGTGAGAACTTCTCACTTTAAATCTTGTTTTCTAGTTTGAAATATATACTAGGATGCAGACGGTGTTTAGTAGCACCCAACACCCGTCGTCCACAGACCATGGATGGCTTGTTTGTTTGATTGCTGTGTTGTGAAATTTGAGTGTGTGATGCGAAATGAAATAAAATATTTTATAGTGGAAAATATTTTATAGTTAAAAATATATTTTTTAACGTGTATATAAAATAAATATTTATAAACAAATCGGATATTTGTTTATATACACTGATTTGATTGATATTGATTGGGACAATAAATTTTACACATCGCCCAACTGCACAAATAAAATCTGTGTTTGACTGATTGAAACCCCACACGAGTATTGGGATGATATATGACATACACTAATCCCAATAATTAGTTGTATGTCGATCGATTGATTGACAGGCTGTTATAAGCGTTAAATATTTATATTTAATGCTTATGCAGTTGTGTGGTGCACTCTGGATGATGGTTGATTATTTATCGTTGCTATTATATACATGTGTTGTAGAAAATCCATATAATTAACATTATATGGTAATTGATTGGGCCTTATTCCAATATAGAAAATAAATTTGTGTGTTGAATAGAAAATAAATTCATGTGTTGAATAGAAAATAAATTCATGTGTTGAATAGAAAATAAATTCATGTGTAGAATAGAAAATAAATTCATGTGTTGAATTGAAAAATATTCATGTGTTGAATAGAATAAACATTAATGTGTTGAATAAAAGCTGTGTTGATTAGATTGACGCCATTTTGACGTGAACGATATTTATATCGATTTTATTCATTTTTCAATGAATATTGAAAGTGATTTCAAAATTCGAATTATATTGAAATGAATTGAAATTCGAATTGAATTGAAATGAACTGAAATTCAAATTGAATTGAAATGAACTGAAATTCGAATTGAATTGAAATGAATTGAAATTCAAATTAAATTGAATTGAAATTCGAATTAAATTGAATAGAATTGAAATTCAAATTAAATTGAAATGAATTGAAATTCGAATTAAATTTAATAGATTTGAAATTCGAATTAAATTGAATAGATTTGAAATTCGAATTAAATTGAAATGAATTTAAATTCGAATTAAATTGAAATTAAATTGAAATCAATTTGAAATGAAATTAAAACAAATTTATATTGAAAAATTCAATCTTGATTTGAATTTGAAAAGGAAGTTGAAATCGTTTTCAAAACGAATTTAAAACGATTTATAAAATATGTTTTAAAAGGAAATCGATGTAATATATATAATATATTATATATATATATAATGGCCTGAATAGAACGTGCCGCGCTGCGGCAGTTCGTGAATTTCGACCATTGACTTCGAATGGATATTGTGCGAGATCCGACCGTCAGATTCTCCTAAAACCGGAACTGTTGGGTTCGTATCGAAAAGAGATTTCTAACGAATATTGGAGATTTGAAATCTAATGGTTGGATTTGGAATTATGTCCAAATCAAATTTGGAAAAGGTCGCTGTAAGTGCAGTTCGGTGGCCGTTGATGGAAATCGACTGTACGGGCCTTGATAAAATTATTAAAAATAGTAATAATTTGTGTAAAATCATAAGAAACGATCTGTGAAGAATTGGGATGAAAAACTCCATATTTGAAAAGATAAAAATAGATTTTTATTGAAATGAACTTGTTTTGAACTAGAATTATAATTCTATTTATTTTTAAAATAAATAGAGTGGATTTGAAATGGTTTTAAAGAAACCAGAATTTCCAATAATTGAATTGGAATGGATTTGAATCGAAATTGTCTTTGGAATATTTCGATGTTGGATTTCGTGATTATACAGATATTGTTATGGAAATTTGAAAGATATATTTATATCGTTATTTCCAATACGATATTTGTTGGTCGTAGAATTTGATATTGAATATAAGCCGATATATTTTCTATTCAGAGCCTTGTATTTAATGTCAAATGTGATTTTGGGTTGTTGTGAACGGTATCTTCAATAATACTGTTCTTAAACCCAAAGGAGTTAAGAAATTCATAAACTAACTGGAGATTAGTTAAGTTGAATGGTTCCTTGGGTATTGATCTGATGTTGGTTTCGGCCTTCGGGGTTAATACTTAGGGAATTTCTCACTTGCTAATTTACGGTTAGGGACTGATTGAAATGTGATGTGATTTTAGGGTTTATCGTGAACCGTGTTTCAAATGACATCGGTTCTTTAACCCAGTTAAAGATTAAAACTAAGTGGAGTTTTAATGAATCTTTAATTAGATTGGAAAGATCGAGAATGGAGTATCACCAGTTTTGCTCCAGGCGATAGTTAAATCTTTAATTAGATTTCAACGTGAAATGGTAGTTGAATTTACCGATAACACTGTGGTGTTAGATATGAAGTATTACCAGTTTTACTTCATGGGATGAATAGGTTGGGATTGGGAAATAAAATAAATGATTACTTCGGTGTGGTTCGCTAATCCCGACTAGTTTGAACTGATATTCAAAGGGAGATTAAAGAATAAATTTAAAGAATTTATCTTTGATAAAATTAATGGGAACCTTTCCCTAAGAATGTGAAATTTAGAAACTAACTGTAGGTTAGCTAAGAAGAGTGGTTTCCTGGGTATTGATCTGATGTTGGTTTCGGCCATCGGGGTTAATGTTTGGGGAATTATTCTCTTGCTAATTACGGTTAGTGACTGATGAATTGGAATGAGGCGTATGTTGTGTTTGTGTAACACTTGTTTATTATATACGCGAGTTATTCGGAAAGACCGGGTTTATCCCATTCTGAATAACTGTTATGACGATAAGTCGAAGATGAAGATGGTGGTCGAAGACCGGAGGTCTTCACATCGTTTGGGTGATTACTGATGATCTTGATTGGGCTATACACCCAAGAGGACGGAATCAGTTGGTGATTGTCCAGACGTACTTGGAGATCGATGGATATGCGAGGTACAAGGTGCCTCCGGTTTCGTTCAGACCCAGAATGAACTTGTAAATGGACTGTGTGTATAACATTGGATTTTAGTCTGTGTGATTGATTTCTATTAAATATACATCTGTTTGGCGACGGAGAATTTATTCTCTTGCTTAACGCCCTTCTCTGAGACGTACGAGCTCAAGGGTTATATATTGATGGATATCAATCACATGGAGTGAATTGCCTGTGTGGCATGCCTAAGTGGCAAATGATCAAGGCTTTTGTTGAAAACCAGAGTCTTTTGGTTGATAATCAAAGCACGGCCTGTGTGCATAGCTTTGTGTAGCGTGGATTCGCGAGCCTAAAACCCCGGTTGTGAACCAGAAACGGGAGAAGGATCCAAGGAGGGCATGCGTTTCTTTCTAGCTAGTGGTGGTGTCAGTGCTTAAACTGGCTGACATTTATATACTTTTCACCTGTGTGGTTGTTGCTGTTGCGAGGAAACTTGGTTATATCCGTCGATCCAGGACCGATGGAGTCATTCGTTGGCTCATTTACGCCTCAAAGGGCGGGGAAACGCAGTGTTCAGGTATTTTAATCCACATCGGTGGACCGTCCCTGTGGCTCCTAGGTGTAGTGGCGGCTATAGCCTGAGGCTCGGGCTAGAGAGTCTCGAATTCGGTAGAGGACTATCTTTTGCCTCGGTTCACAGATGGAAATCCAACTTCCAATACGTGACTTTGCGGTTTTGATTGTATGACCTATATATGGCGACATAGTGGTATGGGGCACTCATGTCGCCTATGATTGATATTTATGATTGTATATAAAATCAGAAACTAACTGGAAACGAGCTAAGATGGGTGGTTTCCTGGGTATTAGTCTGATGTTGGTTTCGGCCTTCGGGGTTAATACTTAGGGAATCGTTCTCTTACTAATTTACGGTTGGAGTCTGATTAAGAATTAAAAGATGAAATTTATCATATTAAGCATGCTTTGGCTATTATAAGGTAAAACCCTATCCTCCGGTTTGTGTTGCATTGTGTGATGGGACCTGGGTCTTATAATAGTTTCATTGTTTTTTTTATTTAGCATTGCGCTGTTGTTTTATGCACTGGTATTCTTGGGAGGAGACCTGTTCCGTGTTATACGGCGTGGTCCCTTGATTTACCTAACTTTAAAATAAGGATTAATAACTGTTTTAGTTCTCACACCAGTCCCATGACTGACCTGGAGTTTATTGTTTTAACCTAAACTCTGGGTGCCCTTATTTTGACACGGGCAGCTAGTAGTTTTGGTTTTGCCGATTTATAATCACAGGATCCTGGCTTACAGCTGGAAAGATATCCGGAAAGCTCTGTATCCGTGTATTACTTCTAGTTGCGTATTGTATTATTTCCCGCTGCTATGTAATGTATTGTAATCTCTGATATTTTTCTATTGTGTAATATTTATTTATACTCTGATCATTCTTGTATTCTGATGAATTGTTGTAATAAACAATGAAATGTTCTTCTGTCTGCGTTCTAATTTGTCGTGTTCTCAAAACAATCAGGCGTTTCATATGGTATTAGTCAGTTTAGCGACTGATTCGGATCGAGCGAAATTCCCGATCGTGATAGTTGGTATCAGAGCTTTGGTTTACAAGGCTCGAGAACAAGATACGTTAGAATGAAATGAAAGAATTCATCAGAGATTGGATTAGTAATATCCAACGAGAATGACTCGTTAGAGATAGGATCAGTAGTATCCTAGGACGAGTGTGAAGAGTATATTTTTAAAAATGAGAACAGATTTTGTTTTGAAATTTAAATCATATTATACGTATTTAAATAATTTATTTTAAATTGATTTGGACAATCTAGTATATGAAGATTTTGCATATATGCCTAGCTAGTGTGTATACGATGTCCCAAATATACTGGATAGATATAGAATCTCACTCTAGTCGCCCGGAGATGGTTCTGATGATCGCTATAATGATCGCATCATCAGTATTCATGTTTGAGTTTCGAAAGTGGGATTTCTATATGTTTCCATTAGACTGGTGTGAGAACCAAACTAGAAAGGGCCTATTGTTGTGATTTGGCGTCAAAAATATGATTTTTGACTATATATCAAAGTTATGAATTTGAAAATCTAATCAACTAATTGATTGATAGTTGTGTTGTTTGATTATTGTTCGATTAATTAAATCTTGAACCGTTTAGCCAAATTGAACCAAATAGTAAATTGTATTGAAAATTTGTCGCATATGCACGCATCTACATGTACTTACATTGAACAGGTCATAGCAAGGAGGCTAGAGCAGAAGAATAAAATTGTTTGCCCGACAAATAGGTACATGTTTACCATAATTTACTGTTTTGTTTGGGTGATGATGATTTTATGAGCCGATTGGCTAGACGCTTGGCTTTTTCTTTTTCTTTTGGGTTGAAGAAGGCCACGGGAGGCTATATGAAATATCCCGAAGTCCCCGGTGCAGGGGAGGTTAGGGCGAAATTTTTCGAAAATTTAGGGTGTTAGCCAAATTTTTGAAAAATTTGAAAAGTTCTTAGAAACTAAAAAGTTGAAGAACTTAAGCCGTAATGAAAATAATGGAAGTTGAGTTGATTAGTTAAACAACTTTCGGCTTCGTTCCTTTTTTGGGACGAAAAGTTTTAAGTGGGGGAGATTGTAATAACCCAGAAATCCGAGCCAATTTAAAATTTTTATTTTGGTAATTTTAGCGAATTTTGAATATTTAAAATGAATTATTTTAAGTAATATCGACAAGAAATTTATTTTGAATAGAATTCGAACGTATAAATTTATATAGATCGTCGTTAGAATATAAATATTTTATTTTAAATTATAAAAGGAATTGAAAATGGCGCGGTAGTTCGAAATTTCGATTTCAAAGTTCAAATGAATGTACAGGATTCAAAATAAACCGGATTTTAACGAAACCAAAAATATTTAGATCTAATTGAAAATATCTTTCCAACGAATCCGAAAAATTGAAATTTCATAGCGGGAATCAAAAGATATGCCCAGTTGAAAATTCAGAATAGTCGCTATGGAATTCTGGCCCTTAAAAATGGAAATTTTGCAAACGACCTCGGAATTCGAAGAAACCACTTTTGTTGGATCCGGGATGTCAAATTATTGCTAGATTCCAAAATTCGTAATTTTTCGAATCAATATGTGAGCGTGGAAAAAGAAAACGCGTTTTACTAGTTTTAGTTGATTTTAATCGACCGGAAAATGACCATTTTTCAATTGGTCTCAGAGTTTGACGAAACTAGTTTCGTTAGAACCGTATCACCAATATGAAGCTAGAAAATATTTTTCGGGAATTTTTAGAAGCCGTATGTGGCCCCGGTAAATTGAAATGCGCGTTCAAATTCAATAAATAGAGTTATATTTGGATTTTGACGAAAACTGATCGAAACGATCGAATCATCTTACGATACATATCCCATTGTGTTCGAATGAGGGTAATTAGCTATGGACGACAGTCGGTGGGTTCGATTTCGAGGTCGAAATTAAAAGTTGCTTTTTGAAATAATTAAATAAATAAACCCTCACCCCTCTCTCCTATACCCTCAGCCCCCCCCCCCCCGTTATTCTTCGGGAAAAAAATGGTGGATCGAACGGGGAGGCAGCCGCACGGCCAGGGGGTGGGCCACCACCGCCTTCCCCCAAGTCCGTACCCCCTCTCTTCCTCCTTCCCTTTCTCCTCTTGATCCGCTCCCCTTCTCGATCCACGAAACCCGCACCCCCCCTCGACGTCAAGCACATGCGCGACCCCCCCACCCACCTCCAGCAACCAACGACGACCACCGCGAGCTCAGGTGGAGCACTTCCGACCCCCTCCTCTGTAAAAACCGAAAATTTGTAAGTTTATTTTCGTTGTTTTGTTTATTTTCTTCAATGTATACTAGGGTGTTCAAAGGTAAAGAGGTTAGATCTTTGATTAGAGTAAGTATATGATTTATATTTATAAAATATAAAGATTACATTTTTATTTTAGAGAAGACTATATTTTTATATAATCAAAGAAGAGATTTTTATATAATCAAAGATAAAAATTTATTGCTAGAAAGATATAATTTTTATCGCTAGAAAGATATAATTTTTATATTGAAAGTGAACAAATAAAAATATGATTTTTATTTGAAAAGAAGGAAAATATTTTTAACAATGAAAAGAGCGATATAAAAATATAATTTTTATGATGGAAGTAGCATTGTAAAGGAGTGATTTTTACATACGTAGCAGAGATATAAAAATATGATTTTTATATAGAGAATGGCGAGAGGAAAATATAATCTTTATTATATGATCACCAGTGTAAATATAGAATTTTTATCTATATAGTAGCGGTGTAAAAATAGAATTTTTATTTATATAGTAGAGATTATAAAAATACGATCTTTATATGTGTTGTAGCGAATTAACAATATAAAGAAGTGATTTTGTTTAAAATATAAGCTGAGATTTTTTTATTGATAAAAATTCGATTTTTATATATATGAAGTGGGAATAAAAGTATTATATAACTAGTAAAAATTCGATCTTTATATATGAAGTAGAAACATAAAAATATAATTTTTATATAAGAAGAAGCCTTGTAAAAATATATAAAGTAGAAATAAAAATATGATTTTTATTTATTGAAATGGAGTGATAAAAATATAATTCTTATTATGAACAGCGTGAAAAGAACTGCATTGGAATTTCAAATAGATCCAAACGGTTCAGCAGTTCAGAAACAAAGCATGGCGGAGTGGAACCCTCTGTGAGAACTTCTCACTTTAAATCTTGTTTTCTAGTTTGAAATATATACTAGGATGCAGACGATGTTTAGTAGCACCCAATACCCGTCGTCTACAGACCATGGATGGCTTGTTTGTTTGATTGATGTGTTGTGAAATTTGAGTGTGTGATGCGAAATAAAATAAAATATTTTATAGTGGAAAATATTTTATAGTTAAAAATATTATATAGTGGAAAATATTTTATAGTTAAAAATATTTTTTTAATGTGTATATAAAATAAATATTTATAAACAAATCGGAGATTTGTTTGTATACACTGATTTGATTGATATTGATTGGGAAGATAAATTTTACACATCGCCTAACTGCAAAAATAAAATCTGTGTTTGATTGATTGAAACCCCACACGAGTATTGGGATGATATATGACATACACTAATCTCAATAATTAGTTGTATGTCGATCGATTGATTGACATGCTGTTATAAGCGTTAAATATTTATATTTAATGCTTATGCAGTTGTGTGTGCACTCTGGATGATGGTTGATTATTTATCGTTGCTATTATATACATGTGTTGTAGAAAATCCATATAATTAACATTATATGGTAATTGATTGGGCCTCATTCCAATATAGAAAATAAATTCATGTGTTGAACAGAAAATAAATTAATGTGTTGAATAGAAAATAAATTCATGTGTTGAGTAGAAAATAAATTCACGTGTTGAATAGAAAATAAATTCATGTGTTGAATTGAAAAATATTCATGTGTTGAATAGAATAGACATTCATATGTTGAATAAAAGCCGTGTTGATTAGATTGACGCCATTTTGACGTGAACGATATATATATCGATTTTATTCATTTTTCAATGAATATTGAAAGTGATTTCAAAATTCAAATTAAATTCAAATGAATTGAAATTCGAATTAATTTGAAATTCGAATTAAATTGAATAGATTTGAAATTCGAATTAAATTGAATAGATTTGAAATTCGAATTAAATTGAATAGATTTAAAATTCGAATTAAATTGAAATGAATTGAAATTCAAATTAAATTGAAATTGAATTGAAATCAATACGAAATGAAATTAAAACGAATTTATATTGAAAAATTCAATCTTGATTTGAATTTGAAAAGGAAGTTGAAATCGTTTTGAAAACGAATTTAAAACGATTTATAAAATACATTTTAAAAGAAAATTGACGAAATATATAAAATATATATTATATACATATACATATATATATATATATGTATATATATCTATATAATGGCCGGAATAGAACGCGCCGCGCTGCGACAGTTCGTGAATTTCGACCATTGACTTCGAATGGATATTGCGGGAGATCCGACCGTCGGATTCTCCTAAAACCGAAAACATTGTGTTCGTATCGAAAAAAGCTTTCTAACGAATATTGGAGATTTGAAATCTAACGGTTGGATTTGGAATTATGTCCAAATCAAATTTGGAAAGAGGTCGCTGTAAGTGCAGTTCGATGGCCGTTGATGGAAATCGACTGTACGGGCCTTGATAAAATTATTAAAAATAGTAATAATTTGTGTAAAATCATAAGAAATGATCTGTGAAGAATTGGGATGAAAAACTCCATATTTGAAAAGATAAAAATAGTTTTTTATCGAAATGAACTTGTTTTGAACTAGAATTATAATTCTATTTATTTTTAAAATAAATAGAGTGGATTTGAAATGGTTTTAAAAGAAACCAGAATTTCCAATAATTGAATTGGAATGGATTTGAATCGAAATTGTCTTTGGAATATTTCGATGTTGGATTTCGTGATTATACAGATATTGTTATGGAAATTTGAAAGATATATTTATATCGTTATTTCCAATACGATATTTGTTGGTCGTAGAATTTGAAATTGAATATAAGCCGGTATATTTTCTATTCAGAGCCTTGTATTTAATATCAAATGTGATTTTGGGTTGTCGTGAACGGTATCTTCAATAATACCGTTCTTAGACCCAAAGGAGTTAAGAAAATCAGAAACTAACTGGAGATTAGTTAAGTTGAATGGTTCCTTGGGTATTGATCTGATGTTGGTTTCGGCCTTCGGGGTTAATACTTAGGGAATTGCTCACTTGCTAATTTACGGTTAGGGACTAATTGAAATGTGATGTGATTTTGGGGTTTATCGTGAACCATGTTTTTAATGACATCGGTTCTTTATCCCAGTTAAAGATTAAAATTAAGTGGAGTTTTAATGAATCTTTAATTAGATTGGAAAGATCGAGAAAGAGTATCACCAGTTTTGCTCCAGGCGATAGTTAAATCTTTAATTAAATTTGAACGTGAAATGGTAATTGAATTTACCAATAACACCGTGGTGTTAGATATGAAGTATTACCAGTTTTACTTCATGGGATGAATAGGTTGGGATTGGGAAATAAAATAAATGATTACTTCGGTGTGGTTCGCTAATCCCGACTAGTTAGAATTGATATTCAAAGGGAGATTAAAGAATAAATTTAAAGAATTTATCTTTGATAAAATTAATGGGAACCTTTCCCTAAGAATGTGAAATTTAGAAACTAACTGTAGGTTAGCTAAGAAGAGTGGTTTCCTGGGTATTGATCTGATGTTGGTTTCGGCCTTCGGGGTTAATGTTTGGGGAATTATTCTCTTGCTAATTTACGGTTAGTGACTTATGAATTGGAATGATGCGTGTGTTGTGTTTGTGTAACACTTGTTTATTATATACGCGAGTTGTTCGGAAAGACCGGGTTTATCCCATTCTGAATAACTGTTACGACGACAATTCGAAGACGAAGACGGTGGTCGAAGACCGGAGGTCTTCACATCGTTTGGGTGATTACTGATGATCTTGATTGGGCGGTACACCCAAGAGGAGGGAATCAGTTGGTGATCGTCCAGACGTACTTTGAGATCGATGGATATGCGAGGTACAAGGTGCCTCCGGTTTCGTTCAGACCCAAAACGAACTTGTAAATGGACTGTGTGTCTGACATTGGATTTTAGTCTGTGTGATTGATTTCTATTAAATATACATCTGTTTGGCGGCGGAGAAATTATTCTTTTACTTAACACCCTTCTCTGAGACGTACGAGCTCAGGGGTTATCTATTGATGGATATCAATCGCATGGAATGAATTTCCTATGTGGCATGCCTAAGTGGAAAATGATCAAGGCTTTTGTTGAAAAGCAGAGTCTTGTGGTTGATGATCAAAGCGCGGACTGTGTGGCATAGCTTTGTGTAGCGCGGATTCGCGAGCCTCACACCCCGGTTGTGAACCAGAAATGGGAGAAGGATCCAGGGAGGGCATGCGTTTCTTTCTAGCTAGTGGTGGTGTCAGTGCTTAAACTGGCTAACATTTATATACTTTTCACCTGTGTGGTTGTTGCTGTTGCGAGGCGCCTCGTTTATATCGGTCAATCTAGGACCAATGGAGTCATTCGTTGGCTCATTTACACCCCCAAAGGGCGGGGAAACGCAGTGTTCAGGCATTTTAATCCACATCGGTGGACCGGTCATGTGGCTCCTAGGTGCAGTTGCGGCTGTAGCCTGAGGCTCGGGCTAGAGAGTCTCGAATTCGGTAGAGGACTATCTTTTTCCTTGGTTCACAAATGGAAATCCAACTTCTAATACGTGACTTTGCGGTTTTGATTGTATAACCTATATATGGTGACATAGTGGTATGGGGCACTCATGTCGCCTATGATTAATATTTATGATTGTATATAAAATCAGAAACTAACTGGAAACGAGCTAAGATGTGTGGTTTCCTGGGTATTAGTCTGATGTAGGTTTCGGCCTTCGGGGTTAATACTTAGGGAATCGTTCTCTTACTAATTTACGGTTGGAGTCTGATTAAGAATTAAAAGATGAAATTTAGCGTATCAAGCATGGTTTGGCTATTATGAGGTAAAACCCTATCCTCTGGTTTGTGTTGTATTGTGTGATGGGACCTGGGTCTTATAATAGCTTCATTGTTTTTTTTATTTAGCATTGCGCTGTTGTTTTATACACTTGTATTCTTGGGAGGAAACCCGTTCCGTGTTATACGGCGTGGTCCTTTGATTTACCTAACTTTAAAATAAGGATTAATAATTGTTTTTGTTCTCACACCTGTCCCATGACTGACCTGGAGTTTATTGTTTTAACCTAAACTCTGGATGCCCTTATTTTGACACGGGTAGCTAGTAGTTTTGGTTTTGCAGATTTATATTCACAGGATCCTGGCTTACGGCTGGAAGAATATCCGGAAAGCTCTGTATCCGTGTATTACTTCTAGTTGCATATTGTATTATTTTCCGCTGCTATGTAATATATTGTAATCTCTGATATTTTTCTGTTGTGTAATATTTATTTATACTCTGTATATTCTTGTATTCTGATGAATTGTTGTAATAAACAATGAAATGTTCTTCTGTCTGCGTTCTAATTTGTCGTGTTCTCAAAACAATCAGGCGTTTCGTACGGTCTTAGTCGGTGTAGCGACTGATTCGGACTGAGCAAAATTCCCGATCATGACAAAAATAAATCAAAACTTGCATAAATTTGGTATTAAAACTCACACCTGATGTGTGAGATACAGAGGAACGATAAAAACTTTGAAATAGGAATCGAATCGAGAGCCCTCCATTTGTTGAGCCTCTAGAGGAGTCCACACGGATGTTATTTCTTTAATCGAATTGAGGAAAAGGGGATTTGTAACAACCCGGAAAATCAGAACCAATTTAAAAATTTTAATTTGGCTAGTTTAGTGGATTTTGAATATTTAAAATAAATTATTTTAAATAATAACGACGAAAAGTCTATTTGAATCGATGTTTGAAAAAAAAATTATTTTAAATATAAAACAAGGCCTGAAGTGGCGCGGTTGTTTGAAAATTTGAATTTGAACTTTGACTGACTGTGTCGGGTGCAAAATAAAACGGATTTTAGTGAAACCAAAAATATTTAAATCTGTTTATGAATGTCTTTTTAATGAATCTGAAAAATCAAAATATCATAGCGGGAATCAAAAGTTATGGCCAAATGAATTTTCAGAAAGGTCGCTATGGAGTTTATATAGCCCTTGAAAATAGCCATTTTGCAAACGACCTCCGTTTTCGACGAAACCACTTTTTTGGATCCAGAATGTCAAATTATTGCTAGGTTTCAAATTCCATAATTTTGGAAATTAGTATATGGGCGTGGCAAAAGGAAAATGTGTTTGGCTGATTTCAGTCAAATTGGATCGACCAGAAAATGACCATTTTTCAAATGGTCTCAGAAATCAATGAAATCAGTTTTTTGGACCGTTTCGTCAAAACATAGGTAGATTTATTTTTCTGGAATTTTTTGGATCAGTTTGTGGCCCCGGCAAATTGAAATGTACGTTCAAATCAAATATTTAATGGTCTATATTTTAATTTGAAGAATAACTGACTTAAACAGTCAAATGGGCCTACGAAACATATCTCATTGTGTTCGGAATGGGGGTATTTAGCTAGGGGCGACAGTCGTTGGGTTTGAATTGGAGTTCGTGTGGTTTAAGGGTATTTTTGAAAATAAAATAATTAAATATAAATTATCAACCAATAGGATTTCTCATTCATTATCTTCGTTCCCAGACATCCCGAAAAACCCCCAATCTCGAACGACGCTGAAACTCCATCCCTTCTCTCCTCTTTTCCTCTTGATCCACGCAATAAAACACAACGACCCAATTGAGTAATTTGTAGTACTCCTCACACTCTTTAAATCCATATATGGTTTGGATTTTATTGTTGAGTATATTGGGAGATCAATGGCCTCAAAGACCAGCCGCGGCGACTGGGTTTTCTCCTCCGATCTTCCACCGAGCTCGACCACCCCACCATCGTTCTGCGCGCCTTCTGATGCTCCAGGTGGTGGTACAACCTGATCGTCCCCAAACTGAACGGTTGGAGCTTGAATTCAAACCCTGGGTTTGAGTGAAACTGGGAAGGTACGGGTTTAGATAATTTGAACTATTTTAACACTCTAAAACCGTTGCAAATTATGGTTAATGTCTAAAAATCATATCTTTTTTCTATGTTGTCGAAATCCAGTGAAACAAGATAGGACTCATGTGGACGTCTTCTACATTTTAGAAGGGACCGGATATTTTTCTGAGCCTTCTACAATTTTTGGAGGAGTGGAACCCAAAGTGAGATTTCCGAATTATAAACTATATGGAATAATGATGTATAAATTATACGGTCGATGTATGAGTTATATAAGCATTGTACACCTCATGTATAAGCGTTGTATAAGTTGTATGTGCGATTTATAAGTTATATATGCGTTGTAAAAATTATATATGTGTTGAATGGAATAGAAATGAAATCGAAATATATATATATATATACTCCCCTCGTCCACACACCATGGGGGATATATATTGGTTGTGATTGTTTGGATTTGGTTGATGTGAAATTTGGTTGATAAATACGAATGGTTAAAATGATTGATTGTGGTTAAAATCCCAATCGGTACAGTATATAGGAAAATTCGTCTGCGTACAAACTAGTTATTGAAATCCCCATTGTCAAAAGTTGTGAGGCTTTAAGGTAGAGCGAGGAGCTGTACTGGGATGGTGCCGGTTTTAACTACCCTGCCGTTATGCTGCCAAAATTTTCTGAAATATTCCTGTGTTTGATTTATATTCATGTATTGAAATATATTCATGTGTTGGAAAATATCCAGTTTTGAAATAAAAATGGTTTGAATGATAAAAATAACATTTTTATCGAATGTATGAAATACAAATGGTTTAAATGGTAAAAATATCATTTTTATAAAATGTATGAAATAAAATAGTTTGAGCGATAAAAATAACAATTTTATTGTATGTATGAAGTATATAAAATAATCGTGTTTGAAATAAATTGTTTTGAAAATAAGAATCACATTTTTACTATACATATGAATTGTTAAAAATAGTCATATGTTGAAATAAATATCTGTTTGATAAAAATATCATTTTTATCACCTATATGAGTTGAAATGGTTTTTAAAATCGAAGAATGGATTGTATTTATATATATATATATATAAATATAATTAAAATAAATGGAATAACGAAGCTGGAGTTCATATTTTGAAACCGTAATTTCAAATGATCGTACCGGGAGAACCGACCATCAGATTTTCCTGAAAATAAAACCGCTGGGTTTGCTTTGGAAATATCTTTCCAATGACACCAACTTTGCAAAGAACCAACGGTTGGATTGTCTGGAATGTTTAATTTAAATCTAAATGAAAACAGCCCCAGAATGGATTATATATATATATATATATATAATTAAAATAAATCGAATAACGACGCTGCAGTTCGTATTTTGAAACTGTAACTTTAAACGATTGTACCAGGAGATCCGACCGTCGGATTTTCCAAAAACTGGAACAGTTGGGTTCATTTTGAAAAGATCTTTCCAGTGATATAAAATTTGTAAAGATCCAACGGTTATATTTTTAGATATGTGTAAATCAAAATTGGAGAAAAACAACGCCATGGCCACGTTATGGCCTGAAGCGTCATTTGAATAAATTGGGTATATTTAAAAAAATAAAAATAGCGATAAAATATTATAAACAATATGGAATGGAAATAAACCGAATTTACCCGGTTTATTACATATTTGATAGTTGAATGTGTTTGACGTGAAAATTACATTAATGAACTGAATTATGGATGTCAGATAATTGAACCATTGAAATTAATTGATTTGAAATTCTAAATATACGTGAATTATTTGAAAAGGCCGAGTTAATAGTCATTTCAAATAATTGGTCGATGGTTAGAAGTCGAAGATATGAAGACGGTGCAAGACCGAGGATCTTCACATCGAATGGATGTCTACTGATGCCTTTGATGGAAGTTGCTGCCCTGAAGGGGTTACAGTGGTGGTCGTACGGACGTACTTGTTGATCGTTCGGATGTGCAAGGGCCTCCCTCTAGTATTGGACATACGGGAGAGGAATAAGGTGCCTACGGTTTCGTTCAGACCCAGTGGATGTGTGTCTGATGTTGTAGATTGACAACGTGGCATACAGAGATGCTATGATCAGAGCTTTTGTTGAAAAGCAGAGCTTTGTAGTTGATGATCAAAGCAGGGCTTTGAATAGCTAGCTTTTTGTTTAGCGTTGATTCGCAACCTCACACCCCGATATGGACCAGAAACGGGAGAGGGCTTCAGGGAGGACCTACGTTTCCTTCTAGCTTGGAGTAGTGTTTATGGTTTTACATGCCCGAGCATTTTACTTATGTGGATGATGGATAGCGAAGCGCCTCGGTTATATCGGTCGCTTCTGGGCCGATGGTTTGGTCGGTATATGACCAGTTTACGCCCCCCATAGGGCGGGGAAACGCAGTGTTCAGGCATTATAATCCACTCCGGGTGGACCGGCCCTGACGATCCAAGGGGCAGTTGCAGCTATTCCTGAGACATGTGCTAGATTGTCTCCAAGCGATAAGGACGATTCCTTTCCTTGGTTCATGACGGAAATCCAATTTCCAAATACGACATTGTGCGGTTTTGATTGTATACCTATATATGGCGACATGATATATGGTACCGATGTCGTCTATGATTGATACTTATGATTGAAATTGTTTTTGAAACATATGAACACTAGTAATAATATCAAATGCTTTTGTTTTATTCGTATCAAGCATCTTTTAGCCATTATAAGGTAAAACTCTATCCTCCGGTTTGCGTTGCATTGTGTGATGGGAACTAAGTCTTATAATGGCTTCATTTTTATAAAAAGCATTGCGATGTTTTAATGATTCATTTCTTTTTAGCACTGGCAATCCAATGGAGTAAACCCGTTCCACGTTAGCGGGGTGGTCCTGTGATTGGCCTTATTGTAAAATATGTTAAGAAGATTTCTCATAACAGTCCCACGACCGACTCGCAGTTTGTTTCACTTGCAAACTCGGGTGTCCCTATTTCTACACGAGCAGCCTTGTATTCAGGTTTTAGCAGGCTCTTTCTGGATAGCTGGAGCTGAAGCTGGATTCTATCATTTCTTTCTTTTTATGTTGTTCAGCTCCTATTGTACATATTATATTTTGATTCCGTTGTAGACATTTTATGTAAAGCTGAACTGTTTTTTCGTACTAAGTATAATCCTGTATACTGTGTAGTTCTAATGGTTATGTTTATCCAGTGTATACTATTGTAAATTATCTGGTGTATTTATTTATTTTTGTTATGCTGTTATCCGTTTATGTGTTATATTCCAAATATTACCCTTGCCACCGTGGAATTGGGTTTGGGGACGTCACAGGATTCGAAGGGTACTAGCCTCCATTCATCTAGGGTTTTGAAAAGGGATATATATCGGCCATTTTATTTGGATCTAAATTCAATCTGTTTTATGATTTTTTTTACATGCACTGTTAAATGGATGTGACACACCCTTTAAACTAGTATTACTACACAATGGTGGGAAAACCGAATCACCGATTAGTCTCTTCAGCTAATGCTCCTTCCTTTGCAGCCCATTGAAAACTAGTAACAACTGAATCTTTTATTTCATCCAAGAACTAAACTCCCTTACACATGTCTACAGTCATATTAGGACCGGTTATTTCTGGTCCAAAGCACCAAATCTTCTTAGAAATAACATTGTCCCAGCCAAACTCGTCAGCAAGAAACTTCGATCGATTCTTAGGATCATCGTGAGGCCCAATCGCAAGCTAGCAAACCTGACATCGAAATGAACATACAAAACATTTTATTCTTGCAAGCTTACCAAACCTGACGCTGAGATATACCAAATGTAACAAAAATTTAAGTGGAGATAACATCCATTTGAAGACCATGTGATATTTTTGGAATTTGCCTGAAGAGAGTACCCATCTCGAAATTTTTCAGGAATTGACCCATTTAAGGTACTTGATTTATCCAGATTGAATTAGGACTACGTGTAGGAAACAAGATTCCTTGATTACCATAAATTACATTAAAACACAATTTATTATCTACTAAATCATAGTAGTTTGCAGTTCTCACCTCTTAAAATACACAGCAAAACAACCACAAGAAGCAATCTAAGATCGAAGAATTACTATGTATATCCTAGTACTGGTAGATTAAATATTTTCTTTAATTGTATTCTGCAAAAACCACAAGTCTGTTATTCCCAATACCTCTTGAACACCTTCATTGTTAATATTAACTGTTGCTAAGTTAAAAAGAAGAAGGAGGTGATACAGAAAAGAAGAAATATCGCTATATGTACATAGACGTTACTAAATTCGAGCCACTGCATATTCCATCCAAATATACAGCATGCGCAGAAAACTACTTTAGCAGCCATTCGTCTGAACGGCAAACATGATTCTCTATTTAACTCTCAAACTAGGAAAATGAACATGACTGATTAATATCTAACTAATCAATTAAACTCACCTTTTAGTTTGCATGTAACATAATTGATATGCTCTTAAATATGCATTTGGCAATTATATAGCTCAAGAAAAAAATTTGAAGATTATTGTCACGAGCATTAGTAGCACTTGTAAGTCTTGATCGATCTGCAAAAGCTTTGATATTATATGCAGAGAAATCATTCAAATCACAGACGACACTTGAGAACATTTTCATATAAGAATCTTTTAATGCTGTTAGAATTGTTAGAAACTTTTGTTAATTCACTTACAAGAGAACTAAAATTTATTGGTATATTTATTTATTTTAATGTATTCTACTTTCATAGCATCATGTAAATATGAAAATCTTCCTTAATTTTCATTTTATACAAATTACTTATACAATTGATTATCAGTTAATATTATTAAACAATGTATACTTTAGAAAGAAACCCCCATAATTTATGTTTTATCTAAACAACCAAAATTAAAGGTCCGGACTTGCAATAAACCTCTCTGTTGGCAAATCATTACATTTCAACCAAAATGGACTAAAAGAAGAAGAAATTACCATCGAGCCTCAATTAGTTAAATATTTAATAGCGTAATCAATACAAATTATAATTAGAGACTTAAACCCAGACAATTTTGAAGTGATTCCACCATAGGACATGATGATAGTCTATATAAATTGATTATTAATAAACTTAAATATTATTTGATGATTCATAAATAGAATTCCGATTAAAACTAGATAGTTGTATTTTCATCTTATATATCGCAATGGAAATAAAACGGAAATCACAAATTATGGAAAGTTGAGTTATATAAGAATAACTTCACTGGAGAGGTTCAACCACAGCTTGCGAAACACAAAATTTTACGGGAGTTCGATATCTCCTGCAACCATATGTCTGAAACAGTGCCAATTGATATTGGTAACACGAATTTTACAATTTTTCAGATATATCGGAATCTTTTCTTGCTTTGAATAATAATTTCTCAGGTGAATTTCCTTATTCGTATTCTAGTTGTAAATCATTGTTAAGATTTAAGATTAGCAACAATTATTTTACTAGAAAATTTGGCTTATGAGGACTATCTTCTGCAGTTATTGTTGATATAGCAGATAACTCTTTTGTTGGAGAAATTACCGCAGATATTAGCATATCAAGCAGTCTGACACAGTTACATGTGTAGAATAACAGATTGTCTGGGAAATTACCTGAAGAAATTGGAAAGCTTTCTCAGTTGAGAACTTTTCCGCATTTAACAATTTGTTCTTAGGACAAATTATATCGCAATTGGTGATTTAACGTTGCTGTCATCGTTGCATTTGGAAATCAATAATTTTACTGGGATGATTCCAAAATCCATTAGAAATTTTAGATGTAGTAGTTTGGTAGAGTTGAACCTTGCATATAATTCATTATATGGTGAAATTCCTGGCAATTTATTAAGGCTCACTTCCACTTAATTCACTTAACTTATCAAATAAACTGTTTGTTGGCTCAGTGCCTGAAGTCATACAATTGCTAAAACTAAGTTCTTGGATGTCTCTAATAATAAATTATCAAGAAAAGTTCTTGCCCAACTTTTGATGGTAGCAGGGGAAGATTCATTTTTGGGAAATTTACAGTTATGCATTGATCAACAATATCAAAATCAATATGGTTCAAATATTATAACAACCCAGAAAATCTGAGCCAATTTAAAATTTTAATTTGGCTATTTTAGTGGATTTTAGATATTTATAATAAATTATTTTAAATAATAACGACGAAAAGTATGCTTGAATCGATGTTTGAAAATAAATATAATTATTTTTAATTATAGACAAGGCCTGAAAAGGCGCGGTAGTTTGAAAATTTAAATTCAAATTTTGACTGACTGTACCGGGTGCAAAATAAAATGGATTTTAGTGAATCCAAAAATATTTAAATTTGTTAGTGAATATCTTTCTAACGAATCTGAAAAATCGAAGTTTCATTGCGGAAATCAAAAGTTATGGCCAAATGAATTTTCAGAAAGGTCGCTATAGAGTTTATATAGCCCGTGAAAATGACCATTTTGCAAACGACCTCAGAACTCAACGAAATCACTTTTGTTGGATCCAGTATGTCAAATTATTGCTAGGTTTCAAATTTCATAATTTTTGAAGTTAGTATGTAAGCGTGGCAAAGGAAAATGTGTTTGGTCGATTTCTGTTAAATTGGATCGACCAGAAAAGGGCCATTTTTAAAACGGTCTCAGAATTCGATGAAACTAGTTTTGTTGGGACAGTATCGTCAAAACATAGCTAGATTTATTTTTCTGGAATTTTGGGATCAGTATGTAGCCCCGGCAATTTGAAATGTACGTTCAAAACAAATATTGAATGTTTTATATTTTAATTTGAAGAATAACTGACTGAAACAATCGAATGGGCCAACGAAACATATCCCATTGTGTTCGGAATGGGGGTATTTAGATAGGGGCGACAGTCGTTGGGTTTGGATTGGAGGTCGTATTAGAAAACCCTCTTTTAAAATTTTATATAACTCCCGACTAGTCAGATTTTTTATAAAAAAAAGAATTTTCTCTCTCCCCGTAAGCCGATCAGAGGCAGAAACCCCTTCACCGCTTCTTGACGATTTTCCGGCCACACCACGTCGAACCACCCCCGCCCCAGTTGAACTTTCTGTAGATCTCTCCGAGCTCTTCAAATCCATACCACCTCCACCCCCTCTCGTCACGTAAATCGAGAGAACCGTCGCCTCAAAGTTCGGACCTTCAAGCTGCCGCCGCACCCCCATACCGCCGTCGATCAAAACGCCACCACCGGCGTTGGGAAGAACTCTCCTCCCTCTTCGACATGGCACCTCCCGATCATCACCAAGTGCGCTGGATTTCACGAAAAACTAGGACCTACTTTTGAACGCTCAGGGAAGGTAATGGCTGATTTAATTTTAAACTGTTCTATAGCACTTTAAAACGCTACGGTTTATGATTTCACTGTAAAAATCATATCCTTCTCGTTTGTTGATGAAATCCAGTGAAACAAGAGATAGTGGACTCGTGTGGACGTCTTCTACATTCTAGAAGAGACCGGATATGTTTCAGAGCCTTCTACAATTTTTGGTGGGGTGGAACCCAATGTGAGATTTCTAAATTATAAACGATATGGAAAACAACGATGTATAAATTATATGATCAAAGTATGAGTTATATAAGCGTTGTACACCACATGTATAAGCGTTGTATAAGTTGTATGTTCGATGTATAAGTTATATATGCGTTGTAAAAATGATATGTGCATTGAAATAAATTGAAATGATGTTGAAATGAAATCGAAATATAGTTATATATGTATATATATATATATATATATACACACACACACTCCCCTCGTCCACAGACCATGGACGATATATATTGGTTGTGACATTGTTTGGATTATTGGTTGATGTGAAAATTTGGTGAATATCATGAATGATTGATTTGAAATGATTGATTGTGGTTGAAATCCCAATAGGATTAGTATATGGGAAAATTCGTCTGCGTACGAACTAGATATTGAAAATTCCCATTGTCAAAAGCTGCGAGGCTTTAAGGTAGAGCAAGGAGCCGTACTAGGGACGGTCCCGGTTTTAACTACCCTGCCGTTATGCTGCCGAAATTTTCTGAAATATTTCTGTGTTTGATTTAAATTCGAATGTTGAAATAAAATTCATGTGTTGAATGTTGAAATAAAATTCATGTGTTGAAAAGAAATTCATGTGTTGAAATAAAATCATGTGTTGAGTGGAGTTCGTGTATAGAATAAATTCTTTGAAAAATAAAAATAACATTTTTATTATATATATGAACCATAGAAAACATTCATGTGTTGAATAGAAATTCATGTGTTGAACGAAGCTCATGTGTTGAGTAAATTTGTTTAAAGGATAAAAAATAACATTTTTATTATATATATCAACTATAGAAAATATTCATGTGTTGAATAAAGGACTAGAATGATAAAAATCCTATTTTTATCTTAGGTGTGAAGTCGAAAACATTCATGTGTTGAATATATAGATTGAACAATAAAATCCACATTTTTATGGTGAATATGAAGTGCTAAAAATATTAATGTGTTGAATAAATATTTTTGATGATAAAAATATCATTTTTATCAAATATATGAAATAATTATAGTTTTGAAATCGACGAATGAATTATATATATATATATATATATATATATAAAATAAATCGAATAACGAAGCTGTAGTTTGTGTTTTGAAACCGTGACTTCAAACGATTAGTGCGGGAGATCCGACCATCAAATTTTCCCGAAACCGAAACCGTTGGATTCGCCTTGGAAATATCTTTCCAACGACACCCACTTTGTGAAGATCCAACAGTTGGATTGTCTGGCATGTTTAATTCAAATCTGAAGAAAAACAACGCCAGAATTGATTATATATATATATATAATTAAATTAAATCGAATAAGGACGCTGTAGTTCGTATTTCGAAATCGTAACTTCAAACGATTGTACCGGGAGATCCGACCATCGGATTTTCCTAAAACTGAAACCGTTGGGTTCGTTTTGAAAAGATCTTTCTAATGATATAAAATTTGTGAAGGTTCAACGGTTAGATTTTCAGATATGTGTAAATCAAATCTGAAGAAAAACAACGCCACGGTCGCGTTATGGCCTGAAGCGTAGTTTGAATGAATTGGCTATTTTTAAAGGAATAAAAATAGCGATAAATCGTTATAAAATATTATAAATGATATGAAATGGAAAATAATCCGAATTTACCCGGTTTATTAGATATTTGATGGTTGAATGTGTTTACTGTGAAAATTACATTTCATTACAGAATTATTGATGTTGAATAATTTAACCATTGAAATGAATTGATTTAAATTTTAAATGTACGTGAATTATTTGAAAAAGCCGAGCTAAATCTCATTTCAAATAATTGATCGGCGATAAGAGGTCGATGATGAAGACGGTTGTTGAAGACCAGAGATCTTCACCTCGGTTGGATGATAACTGATGTCTTGATTGTAAGGCATCCCGAAATATAGATAATAAGTGGTGATCGTCCAGACATACGTGGAGATCGATGGGTATGCGAGGTATATAGTGCCTCTGGTTTCGTTCAGACCTAGAACGAACGTGTAAATGGACTGTGTGTCTGACATGGGATTTTGTTCTGTGCTGATTGATCTCTATTAAATATATATCTGTTTGGCGGTAGAGAATTTATTCTATTGCTTAACACCCTTCTCTGAGACGTACGAGCTCAGAGGTTATATATCGATGGAAATCAGTCGCATAGAGTGAATTTCCTGTGTGGCATGCCTAAGTGGCAAATGATCAAGGCTTCTGTTGAAAAGAAGAGTCTTGTGGTTGATGATCAAAGCACGGCCTATGTGGCATAGCTTTGTGTGTAACGTTGATTCGCGAGCCTCACACCCCGGTATGAAACAGAAACGGGAGAGGACCTCAGGGAGGTCATGCGTTTCCTTCTAGATAGGGTGGTGTCAGTGACCTACCAGCCATGACATTTATATTATTTTCACCTGTGTGGTTGTTACTGTTGCGAGGCGCCTCGGATATGGAGCCATTAGGCTCATTTTCGCCCCATAGGGCGGGGGAACGCAGTGTCCAGGGTTTAAGTTTAATCCACACCGAGTGGACCGGCCTTGATGATCCAAGGGTCGCTTGATCTCTGATGCTGAGACATGGTAGGATAGATTGTCTCGAAGCGGTGAGGACGATCCCTGGCCTCGGTTCATGACGGAAATCCAATTTCCAAATACGCGACTTTGCGGTTTTGATTGTATACCTATATATGGCGACATAGTGGTATGGGGCATTAATGCCGTGTATGATTGATACTTACGATTTGAAATGGTTTTCGAAACATATAAACACTATTAATAATATCAAATGCTTTTGTTTTATTCGTATCAAGCATATTTTGGCCATTTTAAGGTAAAACTCTATCCTCCAGTTTGCGTTGCATTGTGTGATGGGAACTGAGTCTTATAACGGATTCATTTTTATAAAAAGCATTGCGATGTTTAAAAAATTTACTTGTTTTAAACCACTGGCAATCCAATGGAGTAAACCCGTTCCGAGAAAGTGGCGTGGTCTTGTGATTGGCCATACTATGAAATGTGTTAAGTAGATTTCTCATACCAGTCCCATGACTGACTCGTAGTTTGTTTCACTTGCAAACTCGGGTGCCCCTCTTTCTACACAGGCAGCCTTATATTCAGGTTTTAGCAGGCTCTTTCTGGATAGGTGGAGCTGAAGATGGATTCTACCCTTTATCTCTTTTTATGTTGTTCAGCTCCTATTGTACATATTAAGTTTTGTTTTCCGCTGTTGACATTTATGTATAGCTGAACTGTATTTTGTACTAAGTATGATCCTGTATACTGTGTAACTTTGATGATTATGTTTATCCGGTGTATTATTTGTACATTATCGGGTGTATTTATTTAATTTCTGTTTTGCTATTATCTGTCTATATATTATATTCAAAAGATTACCCTTGACAAATATCTTCAATGAACGATATGGTCAAAGTACGGAAAATTGCCACTCTTTGCATATCTTAGTTGCCATTACTTCGCCCTACTATGAGAGAAGTAGTCAACATGCTTAGTGATGCCAATCCATGATTATTCAATATAGACAGAAGAATTATTGTTAAGAGTTGCTAAATTTGTTCCTAGTACTTCTTATGGATTATAAACTCATTTTCATAGCTTATGAATTTCTTTAGTTTTAGTTATGGATCGTCCAATACTTGATATGTTAAAAAAAAGGGAGATAAAACGGAAATCTCATTATCCTCAAATTACATGTAAGTCCAGTCCCAAAGAAAAATAAACACACGTGTCACTATAACCTCACCAAAATTCCGTATGGGGATTGTTAAAGGGACTCCACATTTGGTTAAGGGGAGGATAATTTTAAGGGGACTCACGAAAATTTCTTGTCTCTCCATTACATTAAATATATATATTTTTATTTTTATTTTTATGTGCACCATTAATTAAGGTTTAGGTTTCATGGTTTATTTTAATGAGAATTATGGGGGGTTAATATCGGAATTTTAGTTTATATGTTTAAGGGGATGCTAATTTATTTTGTCCTCCCCATAACAATTGAACAGTAAATAAAAATTGGTCCACCCCTTAACCAAATGTGGATCCCTTTAACAATCCCCTTCCGTATACATGAGGAAAAAAAAATCAAAGCTTAGAACACATTAGCAAATTCTAAATTATAAACAAGAAGATGATTCTGTTTTATGACAACCAAAAAGTGGAATTTCACAAATAGAAAAGGAGGACTATGAATCTTACATCAAACAAATCTTAAAATATCAATCCTCGATATACTGCACCCAAAGTCTTAAGTATTTTTCATTCTAGAAGAAACATGTGACGCAAAAACAGAATGTGTAGAATTAGAATTTTTACCTGGGTGAAGATCTGAATAATCATTAACGTCACTAAAATCAGACTGCTCCACTTTGGTATCATGGATTTTGGTTTAAAGTGTTTATAAAGCCCCGATTTGAGGAGACGATTCGATAGGAGAAAAATATGAGAAGAAAGTTTTGATTGGAAGGAACGATTTGAAAGGAGGAACAGGGAAGAAAAATCGCCTGAAGAAAAGAAAAAATAATCAGGGAAGTGTTGAGAAGGACTTTGCGCGTTGATTTTGGAGTTTGGATTGCGGAGCAAGAAATGCAGTAGAGAGGAATTTGGGGAGGAAGAAATGGAGCAGACAACTCAATATTTCAGCCGAATTTCATTGGCATAGACGTATTTGATTTAGGCTCTTACATAAGGGAAACCTCCCTAACAGTCAGTTTGATTAACATGTGCATCATAAAATAAGGGAAACCTTACGAATGCCTTATCACTTTACTACATCCTAAGTGTGTGAACCTATAGGTTATTATAACGTTGGCAATAATTTAAATCATATTTAAATCATAAACAGTGAGCGGCATCTAGTAATACATCGCTACTACCCAAGTTATAATAAGATCAATCAACGATTAGATACCACCTTTCTGTGACCAGTGTATCAATGTAATATAATCCTTTTAACCAATATATCCAGGATTAAACTCAAAGCATGGATCATATCATCCTCTTTATAATTTAATCTGTTTTTCTTAATCGATGAGCAGACGGTTTAAACAAATCAATATTTGAGCACGGCCATGCATTTCACAGTTTCACTCAATAAAGAGGCCCATGGATGTAACAACCCGTATTTTGATAACGTGTTATAACCATAAATCTAGAAAGAATTAAATTTTAAAATAAGAACCAAGGGAAACGGGCTTTGTCATTGCGTTCGTCTCGGAATTCTGCATGAAATCGAGTCCAAGTTTTCGAAAATCGGAGTCCGTATGACCAAGTTATGGCTCCCCAAATTTTCAGAAATTTTCAGAGTTCAAAACAGTTCGAATTCGAGTTCAGATTCAAATTTCAAAACCCAAACAGACTGGGCGGGAAATTTCCCGCCCAGCACCCCAGGTCAACTGGGTAGTCGACTGGGCAGTCGACACCCCTAGGATCATGTCGACTGCGCAGTCGACTTGGGTGTCGACCTGGTCCCCGAGCCCACTTTTGGGCCTGGGTGCATTCTAATGTTTCTAGTCTCGTTTTCTATCCAGATTCATCTACCTAATCCTATATAAACCCCCTGATGCCTAAACCCTAATTCACTACAACACGTCTAGCCACCGTTATGCTAATGAAATCCCTCTTGGTCATGGCCGCCGTCTCTAATCTTCTTCTTAAGCTTTCATACGCAATCTAATGAAAAGATGAAGACTTCTACAATGGTTCAAGGAGATGAATCAACAATGCTACAACATCGATTTCAGTTCTTAAATTCGCTAGCCGTGCTATGTAAGTTCTAGTAACTTTTTAGATTAAAATACTTAATTTTAATATGGCTGTGGAATAAAGTGTAATTGGATATAAGCATGTTTATCAATTCAGATCTATTCCTGTTTACCTTTGAACCTTGAGTTTTGAGACTTGTTCATCTCCATTCTTATGTCTAGTTCATGCTCTATTCAGCTGTTGTAAATTAGTTTCTTGGATTCATGTTGATATTATTATCAAGATCTAATCTTTATGCCTATCATGATGAATTATGCTGTTTTCTCTCTGATCTTGTTTTATTGCAAAATTCTACCTTTCCCCTATTTATTTTCTTTTGATGAACCTAGATCAATTTCGGATCTAGGCCTAAACCACGATTTTGCGTACGATTGAATATGGGGAAAAGTATGGGAATATTACCTATTTTGATATATGTGATTGGTGGAATTGATGTCATAACATGAAAATTGGATATATGGGTATTATTGCAATTAATATGAAATTTGATAATTGGGTATTGCCATTAAATCGGTAATTGCAAGAATTGGGATTAGCATATGTAATTTGGCTAGAACTTGATAGGTGTAAATTGGCATAAATTTGGCATACATATAAAATGGCATGAACTGAACATATGAAAATTTGGTATGAATTAGGCATATGTAAAACGGACATGTAATCTAGAACTTAGGCGTATGTTAATTATGTGAGATTTGCAGTTGAAACACATATGATAATTTATGTCTTGAAAAAGGGCTAATATGAACACGCCTAAGTGGGTTTTGGGTAGTTGGCATGTAATAGCCTTAAAGGAGGGATAAATATAAATTGTGATAAGTTTCCTTTAATGGCAAAAGATAAATTGTGATAAAATTGGTATGATTTTGCATACCATTAATTGATGAACATAATTCAGTCAATTATGGACATTTTTAAATTAGGAATTAATTAATAATTTGAATAAGGAAATTATTAAGACTGGGGTAAAAGATTATAAGCGATAATCAATGCTTAGGACACGAGGTTGGACTCATTTGTGACGTAAAACTACCAGGACCCGCCCGACGAATCCAGTAGTCACAAATGGTAGCCCAATGTGAGATGTTCTAGGCCCAAATTAAAAGCGTAACAGTTGTAAAGACACGAGGTTGGACTCTTTTATGGTGTAAGACTGCCCGGACCCGCCCGACAAATCCAGCTGCCATAAATGTCAGTCTAATGTGAGAGGCCTTTATAGGGTTACAGCCTTAATGAACTAAGAAATACTTAACCAGATAAACATGTGATGGTACATGGGGGTTAAGTGGGTGACATGCGGGTGACATGTGGGTGACATGTGGAAATACGAATAGTAATACTTAACCAACATAACATGGTAATTAGACCAGTGGGTAGGGTTAAGTAAACTAAGAACACTTAACCAATATGGTATGAGTGGGTGGGTTAAGTAATATGATTAGGCTAATGACACTTAACCAATATGGTATGAGTGGGTGGGTTAAGTAATATGATTAGGCTAATGACACTTAACCAATATGGTATGAGTGGGTGGGTTAAGTAATATGATTAGGCTAATGACACTTAACCAATATGGTATGAATGGGTGGGTTAAGTAATATGACCAGGCTAATGACACTTAACTGTTATGACATGAATGGTTGAGTTAAGTAAATCTTAATTAATGCCTAAGTGGGAATGATAACTTTTGGAATAAAGTAAGTTAGGCAGAACAATAGATTAGATGAGATAACTTATGTAATAAGGAAAGATGTGCTTCATTGTAGATTAAGCAATATGTAAAGAAAAGAATGAATTTACAATTGAAGGCGACATAAGTTATATTATAAAAAGGAACAAAATATTGGCTAGGTTGGATAATCCTCTGAGTATCAATCTGATGTTGATTCCGGTCTTCGGGGTTGGTATTTAGGGAATTATTATCTCTCTCCAGTGTGTTTGTAAGTTAAGGGGTACTTGGTTGTAAAGATTGAATAAGAACATGTTATTGTACCGTAACAGGGGTTAATGTATGAATCATAGGAATAACATGTTGTGGGCTTATTAATAGACTTAGTATAGTTCAAGTTAAGAATTGAATTAATAAGCAAGTTGAAGGTTGGTATAAATGGAAATAACCAAGTTAAATGATAAGACTAATGAGGTAGCACAAGTGCAAAGTTAATGGATAGATGTAGGGTGTAATGGCAGATAAAGCCAAGGCGCTTGGTTAAACCCAGACGTTGGGGGTAATATGAATGACATGTAAAATATGACCTATAAGCACTTAACCAAGATAAAGCATGTATTAAGACATAAGGATGATGTAGGGGATAAGTGGAGGACATGGGTAACATGTAAGACATAACTAGTGTATACTTAACCAAAATTTAAGCATGTAGGTGGACATGAATAAGAAGGGGTTAACTAAGAATTACTAGAGGAGGCCAAGCATAGGAGGGAAGCTTGTGTCGAGAAAAGGGGACCCTTTTCAGACCAGTAGCCCATTACGTATCTTTGTGAGCTCGACCCATGTCGAGGACGGGACACGCATACTGGGTTTGATTGTAAGAGGTCAAAATGGGTTAGCAGTGGCAACGCAAGTCCAACAGGTTTCATATGTGTGGGTGGACCCGGGCTGGTAGGTAAGACGTTGTTGCATCGTGTAGGTATAAGCCATGCATCCTCAAGTTGTATCGGGTTGCCACTTTAGCGGAGTGATACACCCCACTGTGGGGCCAGCACGGGTATCTACGAGTTAGGGAGCCGATCGCATGGGGGTTGGTGGGTACACCTAGTGGAGATAGGGGCAGGCGGCACCTATGTAGTCAGCTAGGGGTACATAAGACTAATATTATAATTTCTAAGTAGTGGGTGGGATCACCTTATTATATAACACGGGCTACTAGTTGGGACACTAGTAGGGGGTAAGGATCCTTGTTACAGAGGACACTAGTTGGAGTATTAGTAAGAATACGGATCATTCCTTGCAAGACAATTGTAAGGATGCTAGTTAGGTGGTGCAGAGCAAGTAGATCTCATAGAAATATTTTAATGGCGAAGCAGAGGAATCTTGTTATGCTTGATTGGAATCTTACGAAATTATACTTAGTTTATCTTGAATGGGAACCTTGCGATGTTACTTGACAAAAATCACATCATGTTATCCTTAGTTATCTTGCTTGTTGCTTATCTTGTCATCATGCTTATGTTTACTTTCAGTTTACTCATGCCATATTATCTTTACCTATTTTTGTGCTGGAAGTCACTAGGACTTACTCAGTCTTTATGACTGATCCGTTTTGTTTTGCCTCTTTTTCTTCCGTTTACCCCTCTCCCCCCCAGCTTCACAGGGTGGGAATACAGCTGAGTTCGGCTCTTACCAAGCTCCAAGGCTCTTTCATGTATGGCTTGGAGTTCTCTTGGCTATGGCTTGCTTTGCTTTATTGGGGAATACTACAGTTTATTTTTATGCTTCTTTGTTTTTGAGCAAGATAGATATTTTAACTATGTAATTGGGTATTGCAAGTTGATGGGCTTTTCTTGTAATCACTTATATTTAATAAATGATTTGAAGTACTTCCACTTTACTTTCCGTTGTTTTATATATGTCTGTCTTGTAATATTTATGTTCTAGTACCCATAATGCTCCATTGAAGTTCAGGCATTCCCTTTGTGAGTGACCTTAACGGATGTGGGGTGTTACATCTGGTATCAGAGCAGAAGGTTACTAGACTGGGAAAAAGTTTTCGAAAACCTTCTAAACTAGTTTTCAAAACATTTACAAAGAAGCAAATTTTCAAGAAAATTTTGTTTTGATTAAAAGGCATATTCCCCAAAGCCATATACACTATCTTTTGATTCTCTCTTGAAATCTCTTCTCTCTCTTTTCACCGTAATTTCGTAGGCATCCAACATATGTCGGAGGGCAAAGAAGTGCCCAACCTCCATATGTAGCCGCAGTAGTTTTACTTCCGACTAATCGTATTTCAAGCTGTGTAGAATTGCCGTGCGTTGGAGGCAGCTTCGAGAGACTTGTCAACAAACTATACAAGGATAGTTAGAACAAGAAACTAGTTGTTATGTCTTAATCCACGAAGGAGGAAAAAGGTGAAAGGAAAGAGGCCAAAGTGAAAGAATAGTAGAACCCATGACAAGAGAGAGTATCTTTAGTATGGTAAAAAGGGACATGTAGTTAAGTATAGGACAAGGACAAGGGCAAAAAGGCAAGATCGTCGAGAGGGCAATTGTATACCTAAGAGAGGCGGTAACGTTTCTGTTAAAAGTTTAGCTTTCTTTTCTATCATCCCGCTAGAACTTTGTTTTTGTACATCGCATCCTTTTAATTCTGCTTCGGTAGTTGAGTCTCTGCACCTTAGTACTAGCGTAGTAGAGGATCCCATTTTTGTCTCAAATCCTGTTGGGGAATCGGCTCATTTATCCATGACTTGTTAGAATTTGAGAATGTCTATGCTAAGTGTTGAGTTTAGAAGTAATGTTTATGTTTTGGGCTATGGGTAGATCCTAGCGATGGAGTGGTTACCCAGTAAGGGTGACATTCTCAGTTTTGAAAAAAAAGGTAGTTAGACTTTTGACTTGCCTCGGTAATACCCTCGAAGTTGCGTGTAACCTTTAGGGTTCTATCATGATTATTTACCTAGAATCTCTTGACACATTTATTGGCAATCTGTAATCCGCTCGAGTAGTGTTCACCACTAAGGCGGATGGGTCATTTTGCTTATGCATGAGTTGTAGAGAATCACCTTAGTAAGTGAACGAGATACAAGATTCACTAGTGAATTTTGGAGAGCTTGTGTGAAACCATGAGTACGCTGTTATGTGTAAGCCGAGTATACTAAAAGGAAAATAAGTGAAAGTGGAACGAGTGGCAATAGTGAAATGAGTTCCAACTCATATTTTGGAAACAAGAATTAAGAAGCTACGAAATTGTGAAGTTAAAGATGGTCAAAGCACAATGGAGTTAAGCTCAAGGGAATGTGGCTTAGAAGATTGAAGACTATATTCGTGCATCATATCTCTTTTTAAGAGTATATCCTTGATCCCTCTTTTCCTGTAGAGCTTACTCGCATGTTATCTTTTGTGTATATCCTCTCGGTCCTATTCTCAATCCAATTTCTGTTGCAAACCCCATAGGGAGTATGCCTCATCTGTTAGTAATACATGTTGGGGCATATGGGTGTCCGTTGGGTTGATTAAACCTTTTGGGTTTTATAGGATATGGTTTGGTTTTAGGAAGGGATTTCTTGTGACCTAAAAGGAGTCCATCATGCTTAGTTTCCTAGAATCACATATATATTGGTTGGGTTGAGAATTTCTTTGGGTGTCAGTCTGATGTTGATTTCGGTCTTCGGGGTTGGTGCTTGGGGAATTCTTCTCCTAATCAGTATATATGTGACGTAGATTTCTAGCTTTGATGGGCCCAGAGTTCTTACTTGCTTCTATCATTCGACTATATCTTTAGGTAGGGACAGTTGGGTGTAAACATATGTTTGAGACATGTTATGATTGATGGTTGCAAGTGGTTGCTCATGGATGCATATACACGCACATTAGGAACTAGATCGTCTCAGTCACCTTTCATATTGCATATGCATGAGTGTTTACACTTGTTTGTGGATGAAATTGAATGTGTTATCATATGAATGTTGCATATGGATGAATGTTTGTGCACACATATAGTGCTTACGTGACTAGGATTATTTGCATACATGTTGGATTCATGACACTAAACATATTCTGCATTAGAAAGATCAATCAGGCCTGATCATTTGCATTAGATAAGGAACATATACACACACTTTCTGCATATGTTCATACAGCATTAGAAATCTTTTAAGAACAATGTTTGCTTGTGGATGATGTTTTGAGTAGATGGATGATGGATGGTAGGATATGTTCTTCCTAACATAGAGATTTCGGGAACGAAATCTTTTAAGGAGGGGAGAATGTAACAACCCGTATTTTAATAACGTGTTATAACCACAAATCTAGGCAGAATTAAATTTTAAAATAAGAACCAAAGGAAACGGGTTGCGCCATTGCGTTCATCTTGGAATTCTGCATGAAATCGAGTCCGAATTTTCGAAAATCGGAGTCCGTATGACCAAGTTATGGCTCCCCAAAGTTTCATAAATTTTCAGAGTTCAAAACAGTTCGAATTCGAGTTCAAATATGAATTTCAAAACCCAGACAGACTGGGCGGGAAATTTCCCGCCCAGCACCCAGGTCGACTGGGGAGTCGACTGGGCAGTTGACACCCCCAGGACCAGGTCGACTGCGCAGTCGACTTGGGTGTCGAACTGGTCCCCGAGCCCACTTTTGGGCCTGGGTGCATTCTGATGTTTCTAGTCTCGTTTTCTGTCCAGATTCGTCTACCTAATCCTATATAAACCCCCTGATGCCTAAACCCTAATTCACTACAACACGTCTAGCCACCGTTATGCTACTAAAATCCCTCTTGGTCATGGCCGCCGTCCCTAATCTTCTCCTTAAGCTATCATACGCAATCCAATGCAAATATGAAGACTTCTACAGTGATTCAAGCAGATGAATCAACAATGCTACAACATCGATTTCAGTTCTTAAATTCGCTAGCCATGCTATGTAAGTTCTAGTTACTTTATAGATTAAAATACTTAATTTTAATATGGCTATGGAATAAAGTGTAATTGGATATAAGCATGTTTATCAATTCATATCTATTCCTGTTTACCTTTGAACCTTGAGTTTTGACACATGTTCATCTCCATTCTTATGTCTAGTTCATGCTCTATTCAGCCGTTGTAAATCAGTTTCTTGGATTCATGTTGATATTATTATCAAGATATAATCTTTATGCCTATCATGATGATTTATGCTATTTTCTCTCTGATCTTGTTTTATTGCAAAATTCTACCTTTCCCCTATTTATTTTCTTTTGATGAACCTAGATTAATTTCGGATCTAGGCCTAAACCACGATTTTGCGTACGATTGAATACGGGGAAAAGTATGGGAAAATTATCTATTTGGATATATGTGATTGGTGGAATTGATGTCATAACATGAAAATTGGATATATGGGTATTATTGCAATTAATATGAAATTTGATAATTGGGTATTGCCATTAAAACGGTAATTGCAAGAATTAGGATTAACATATGTAATTTGGCTAGAACTTAATAGGTGTAAATTGGCATAAATTTGGCATACATATAAAATGGCATGAACTGAACATATGTAAATTTGGTATGAATTAGGCATATGTAAAACGGACATGCAATCTAGAACTTGGGCGTATGTTAATTATGTGAGATTTGCAGCTGAAACACATATGATAATTTATGTCTTGAAAAAGGGCTAATATGAACACGCCTAAGTGGGTTTTGGGTAGTTGGCATGTAATAGCCTTAAAGGAGGGAAAAATATAAATTGAGATAAGTTGCCTTTAATGGCATAAGATAAATTGTGATAAAATTGGTATGATCTTGCATACCATTAATTAATGAACATAATTGAGTCAATTATGGACATCGTTAAATTAGGAATTAATTAATAATTTGAATAAGGAAATTATTAAGACTGGGGTAAAAGATTATAAGCGATAATCAATGCTTAAGACACGAGGTTAGACTCATTTGTGACGTAAAACTGCCCGGACCCGCCCGACGAATCCAGTAGTCACAAATGGTAGCCTAATGTGAGAGGTCCTAGGCCCAAATTAAAAGCGTAAAAGTTGTAAAGACACGAGGTTAGACTCTTTTATGGTGTAAGACTGCCCGGACCCGCCCGGCAAATCGAGCTGCCATAAATGTCAGTCTAATTTGAGAGGTCTTTATAGGGTTACGGCCTTAATGAACTAAGAAATACTTAACCAGATAAACATGTGGTGGGACATGGGGGTTAAGTGGGTGAAATGCGGGTGACATGTGGGTGACATGTGGACATACGAATAGCAATACTTAACCAACATAACATGGTAATTAGACCAGTGGGTAGGGTTAAGTAAACTAAGAACACTTAACCAATATGGTATGAGTGGGTGGGTTAAGTAATATGATTAGGCTAATGACACTTAACCAATATGGTATGAGTGGGTGGGTTAAGTAATATGATTTGGCTAATGACACTTAACCAATATGGTATGAGTGGGTGGGTTAAGTAATATGATTAGGCTAATGACACTTAACCAATATGGTATGAATGGGTGGGTTAAGTAATATGACCAGGATAATGACACTTAACTGTTATGACATGAATGGTTGAGTTAAGTAAATCTTAATTAATGCCTAAGTGGGAATGATAACTTATGGAATAAAGTAAGTTAGGCGGAACAATAGATAAGATGAGATAACTTATGTAATAAGGAAAGATGTGCTTCATTGTAGATTAAGCAATATGTAAAGACAAGAATGAATTTACAATTAAAGGCGACATAAGTTATATTATAAAAAGGAACAAAACATTGGCTAGGTTGGATAATCCTCTGAGTATCAATCTGATGTTGATTCCAGTCTTCGGGGTTGGTATTTAGGGAATTATTCTCTCTCTCCAGTGTGTTTGTAAGTTAAGGGGTACTTGGTTGTAAAGATTGAATAAGAACATGTTATTGTACCATAACAGGGGTTAATGTATGAATCATAGGAATAACATGTTGTGGGCTTATTAATGGACTTAGTATAATTCGAGTTAAGAATTGAATTAATAAGCAAGTTTAAGGTTGGTATAAATGGAAATAACCAAGTTAAATGATAAGACTGATGAGGTAGCACAAGCGCATAGTTAATGGATAGACATAGGGTCTAATGGCAGATAAAGCCAAGGCGCTTGGTTAAACCCAGACGTTGGGGGTAATATGAATGACATGTAAAATATAAACTATAAGCACTTAACCAAGATAAGCATGAATTAAGACATAAGGATGATGTAGGGGTTAAGTGGAGGACATGGGTAACATGTAAGACATAACTGGTATATACTTAACCAAAATTTAAGCATGTAGGTGGACATGAATACAAAGGGGTTAAGTAAGAATTACTAGAGGGGACCAAGCATAGGAGGGAAGCTTGTGTCGCGGAAAGGGGACCCTTTTCAGACCAGTAGACCATTACGTATCTTTGTGAGCTCGACCCATGTTGAGGACGGGACACGCATACTGGGTTTGATTGTAAGAGGTCAGAACGGGTTAGCGGTGGCAACGCAAGTCCAACGGGTTTCATATGCGTGTGTGGACCCGGGCTGGTAGGTAAGACGTTGTTGCATCGTGTAGGTATAAGCCGTGCATCCTCAAGTTGTATCGGGTTGCCACTTTAGGGGAGTGATACACCCCACTGTGGGGCCAGCACGGGTATCTACGAGTTAGGGAGCCGATCGCATGGGGGTTGGTGGGTACACCTAGTGGAGATAGGGGCAGGCGGCACCTATGTAGTCAGCTAGGGGTACATAAGACTAGTATTATAGTTTCTAAGTAGTGGTTGGGATCACCTTATTATATAACACGGGCTACTAGTTGGGACACTAGTAGGGGGTAAGGATCCTTGTTACAGAGGACACTAGTTGGAGTATTAGTAAGAATACGGATCATTTCTTGCAAGACAATTGTAAGGATGCTAGTTAGGTGGTGCAGAGCAAGTAGATCTCATAGAAATATTTTAATGGCGAAGCAGAGGAATCTTGTTATGATTGATAGGAATCTTACGAAATTATACTTAGTTTATCTTGAATGGGAACCTTGCGATGTTACTTGACAAAAATCACATCATGTTATCCTTAGTTATCTTGCATGTTGCTTATCTTGTCATCATGCTTATGTTTACTTTCAGTTTACTCATGCCATATTATCTTTACCTATTTTTGTGCTGGAAATCACTAGGGCTTACTCAGTCTTTATGACTGATCCGTTTTGTTTCACCTCTTTTTCTTCCGTTCCCCCCTCCCACAGGTTCACAGGGTGGGAATACAGCTGAGTTCGGATCTTACCAAGCTCCAAGGCTCTTTCATGTATGGCTTGGAGTTCTCTTGGCTATGGCTTGCTTTGTGTAACACCCCACGTCCATTAATGTCACTCACAAAGGGAATGCATTAACTTCCATGGAGGTTATAAATGAATATAGAACAGAAAAATTACAACAAGACAGATAATAAGTAGTACTTGAAAATCTAAAACTTCATCTTATTGCAGCGGAAATTAAACATGTTTGTTACATCATAATACCATAAATCAGAGTCAAGTACATTATCCATCTTGATAAAACAAAATACATAATCCCATTACACAAATAGCCATTAAAGAGCTGGACTTTACTTCAACGGTCCAAGCTTCCCAAAGAGAGATGAAGCAATCCCATCAAACTCCACTAGAGCTAGGCCTAACCTGAGGACCTAGAGGTGGAAAAAGGATAGAAATGGAGGGGGTCAGACATAAAGTCTGGCGAGTATGATAATTCTAACAATACTATCATCAAAATAACTAGACAAAGGCATAAGCTGGAAGACAAGTAAATGTCTATGAACTATTAGGTATGGAAGAGCAGATAAAGGTAACGTTGAAGATAACGTTAAAGGCATACCTAATTACTAACGAATAATTACCACACTGCACCGCACCAGTCACCCTAAAGGTTGACCCCGCTTGCTTCACACAGAAACTATATAAATTGCCTTGCGTACCCCTAGCTGACTACATAGGTGTCGTCTGCCCCTATCTCCACTAGGTGTACCCCACTACCCACTTTCGATCAACTCCCTACTCGTAGATACCCGTGCTGGCCCCATAGTGCGGTGTATCACTCCCCTAAAGTGGCAACCCGATACAACTTGAGAATGCACGGCTTATACCTACACGATGCAACAACATCTTCCTACCAGCCCGGGTCCACACACGCATATGAAACCCGTTGGACTCGTGTTGCCACTGCTACCCCGTTTGGCCTCTTATAGTCAAGCCCAGTATGCGTGTCCCGTCCTTGACTTGGGTCGAGCCCACAAAGATACGTTTGGGATACTGGTTGAAATGGGCCCCCACAAGCTACCCAACTAAGCTTGTCATTAATATATCCCTCTTAACCCTCTTAGTCATGTTCATTTACATGTGTGTTTGGTTAAGTCTTACTAATCGTATTTCACATTCCACTAAGGGCACCCACTAGATTCCTCATGCCACCCAAGGCACCTACTTAACCCCCATGTCACACTTTACATGTTTATCTGGTTAATTATTTCTTAATTCATTCAGGCCATAACCTCATAAAGACCTCTCACATTAGACTGGCATTTATGGCAGCTGGATTTGTCGGGCAGGTCCGGGCAGTCTTACACCATAAAAGAGTCTAATCTCGTGTCTTTACAACTGTTATGCTTTAGTTTAGGCCTAGGACCTCTCACATTGGGCTGACATTTGTGACCACTGGATTTGTCGGGCGGGTCCGGGAAGGTTTACGTCACAAACGAGTCCAACCTCGTGTCCTAAGCATTGATTATCACTTATAATCTTTTACCCCAATTTTAATAATTCCCTATACAAATTATTAATTAAGTCCACTTTTAATGATGTCCATAATTGAATCAATTATGGCCATCCATTCATGGCATCCAAAATCATATCAATTGCACCCCAACTTCTTTATATTAAATCCTTAACATTACCCCTACCCCACGTTTATACGTTCGCTTATTCAACGCAGAATATACGTTAGACTCGAATAGTCTAACTCATAGCACAAAAATAAATTATCACAACATATAGACAATTAAAATGAATCTAATCATAATAGGGGTGAAACTTGCATAAACTACACATGTTAAGGATCTAAAGGTGTCAACTTGTTAAATGGCACAATTTACATGATATGATCATAACCCAAATTTATGTATTAACTTGCATATGGGGTTTTAGGCAACATAGTGATGGTGTGAACTAGCATAGAATTTCAAATATGTCATAGCATAATCCTAGATGTCATAATAGATGTCATGGCATATGTTCATAACTTTTGCTAAACAACCTAAACTTGCATATGTAATTTGTCATATAGATCAACATAGCCCAAATAATATCAACATCATGATTTGATTAACATGAACTAATTAGCATAGGTTGTAACATCACGACTTCTTAACATGTATGATTCATCACAACTTAGCATAAAAACTTTCAACATACATAACATCATCATAGCATGATTTACAACATATAGGATATCATCACCACATAGCATAGAATTTATAACATACATGATAGTATAATGTTTACAACAACATGTATGACAATTCACATCATCTACTCATAATCCATTCATGACTTAACCTAATTAAAATGATAATAATCTTGTTAAGATCATCATACTCACAATTAGAGAAGAAAAAGAGTCGAATTAGCGCTCCTGTGATGAAGAATCACTGTTAGGGTTCGGTAGTTCTGATTTGGTTGCTGTTCTTTATCTTTAATTTGATGGCGGTTGCACTAGGTCTCAAAATAACAGCATGACGGCCATGGTCTTTGTTTATTTTCTGATTTAGGGTTTGTGTATAGGGGTCTTTTTATAGAGCTACAAATTAATTTAAGCCGTCGGTTGTTCTTAGGGTTGATCAAAACCATTTAATTATGATAGGGTGATGAGTCAGCCCTAATGACTCAACAAGGAGTCAGAATGGACTCAACAACACGGGTCAGCCTGAACCAGAAAGCTGTGGAGGCTCCAGCCTCGGCCTGGGCGCACTTGGCAGATGCGCCAGTGTAAATATGTACTGGCGCACTTCCCAAGTGTGCCAGTGCATTTATTTTTTTTTCTTTTCTTCTTTAGTTTGCTACCAAACTTCGTTCGTCCATAACTCTTTCATCCGGTACTCGTTTCCCGCAAACTCGGACTCTATTTCAACCAGAATTCCGAGACGAACACAATGGCGCAACCCGTTTCCCACAATTCTCACATCTGAGATTAGTTATTCTTTAATTTTTAAATATTAATATTAACAGAATTACGGGGTGTTACATTCTCCCCTCCTTAAAGGATTTCGTCCCTGAAATCTACAATTCAAGAAGTATGTATATCCTAACATCCAATCGTCCATCTACTCAACCATCAAACATAGGCATCCATTGTCCTTATAGACTTCTAATGCTTTCATGTTTAAATGCACAGTGTGTGTATATGTCCATATCTAATGCAAAATCAGGCGGTCCACTGATTCTGTTGACCTCCTTAATGCAAACCATGATAGTGCCATGCGTCCATTATGTATGCAAAAGTTCCCTAATGCTACATATTTCTCTATATGCGTGCACAATCATCATCTGAATGCAGCGTCCATATGAAAATACAATCGTCATACATCCATTTTACTTAATACATCCATTTATATGCAATATGCAATATGAAGTGACTGAGCCAATCTAGTGCCTAATAGTGTGTGTATATGCGTCCACGAGCAACCACTAGCAAACACTTGCATCCACTTTGCCTCCATCACACATAACATGTCTCAAACACATGTTTCAACCATAGGATTAACCTAACTAAAGGTCAAGAATACTAGCAATAGGATACTCTAAAGGTATGATAAGTACAAGATAAGCGATAAAGGAGAAATTAAAAGACATACCCTCAAAAAGAAAAGGGTACAACGAACACATCTTCTCTTCTGTCTCCCAAGTAGCGTTGCTCTCATCATCTCCCCATTGTACTTTGACTAGTCTGACCTCTCGATTCCTCAACTTCTTGATCCCTAACCCAAGAATGCGTGTAGGAGCTCATCGAATCGTCGCATCACGCTCGATCTCCACCTCTCTAAGCAAGCTCGGCTCTACCACTTCCGCGGTCTCGTGCAAGCACTTCCTCGAATGTGACACATGGAATACGTCGTGTACACCACTAAGTCTCTTAGGCAATTCCACTCTATACGCCATTCGTCCAATCTTCTCCTTAATAGGAAATGGCCCTACAAACCTTGGTGCTAACTTCCCAACGGACCCAAATCGAACAACGTTCCGTAATGGAGACACTTTGACAAAGACCATGTCCCCAACTTCAAACTCGAGATCTATCCTCCTCTTGTCCGTATAAGATTTCTGCCTATCTTGCGCTGCTTTCATCCTCCTTCGAATCAAGTCGATCTTCTCCGAAGTCACCCTAATAATATCGGGCCTAAGTAAGATCTTATCCGTAGATTCCCACCAACATGTAGGTGAACGACAAGGTCGTCCATAAAGAGCTTCGAATGGTGCCATACCAATGCTAGACTGAAAGCTGTTATTATATGCGAACTCCACCAATGGAAGATGCTCTTCCCATGTACCCCCGAAGTCTAGGATACATAGCCTCAAAAGATCCTCTAGAATGCAATTCACCCTCTCGGTCTGGCCGTCCGTCTGAGGATGATATGCGGTGCTCAAACATATCTGAGTCCCTACCGCCTCTTGTAAGCTTCTCCAAAATTCGCTAGTGAAAATAGGATCGTGGTCGCTCACTATGCTAGAAGGAACACCGTGCAAACGAACTATCTCTCGGACGTATACAGAAGCTAACCATGGAGCAATACTCTTACTCTTCACGGGAATAAAATGGGCGCTCTTAGTAAGTCTATCTACTATAACCCAAATCCCCGTATTACCCTTCCTCGATCTTGATAATCCATTCACAAAATCCATCGAGACGCTTTCCCATTTCCATAGTGGAACCTCCAATGGGTGAAGCAACCCACCGGGTTTCTTTTGCTCCGCTTTTACTTGTTGGCACACCAAGCATCTAGCGACATATTCGGCTACGTCCCTCTTCATACTGGCCCAAAAGAAAACTCGCTTCATGTCTTTGTACATCTTGTCCCCATCGGGATGAATGGTCATCTTCGAACGATGTGCTTCGTCAAGAATGGTCTTCCTTAGGTCATCGTCTTTTGGTACACAAAGTCTACCGTCCCTACTTAACCAACCCTTATCATCTAGGGTATACCTACAGAGATGGCTTGATGACTCCCCTCCTTTGAGCTTTTCTACTAACTCAACCAATTGTGGGTCGTCTCGCTGTGCCTCGCCAATTCGTCCCAAAAGCGTAGGTCTGACCTCCAAGGATGCTAGCAAACCGGGTACAAAGTGAACGGAAGGTCTAAAATCAAACATCGAAATGAATTCTAAGCTTCGCCGCTCAACAAACAAAGGACTTAAGGATAATCTTTTTCTACTTAAGGCATCTGCCACTACGTTACCCTTGCCAGGGGTATATGCTATTTCGAAGTCGTAGTATGCTAAGAACTCCATCCACCTTTGCTGCCTTAAGTTCAAGTCCTTCTGAGAGAATAAGTATCTTAGCGATTTGTGGTCAGTGAATAATTCGAATCTCTCGCCAAGAAGATAATGACGCCAAGACTTAAGCGCCAAAACAATAGCGGCCAACTCTAGGTCATGTGTAGGGTAATTTTTCTCATGTGCTCTCAACTGCATTCCCCCATAGGCTATTACCATGCCCTCTGCGCCTAGTCCTGTCCCACAAGCGTCAGTATAAACAGTAAATGGATTACTCCCGTCTGGCAGTACTAAGACTGGGGCTGAAGTCAAAGCTCTCTTCAAACGTTGGAACGCATCATCACAATCTACGTCCCATGTAAAAAGTAGGTTCTTCTTCGTCAAGCGTGTCAATGGAGCTGATATCTTTGCGAAGTCTTTGATAAACTTCCTATAGTAGCCAGCCAACCCCAAGAAACTTCTCACTTCGGTAGCATTTTAAGGGACCTTCCAATCTTGGATGGCCACCACCTTCGCATGATCCACAGCTATCCCTTCTTTGGAAACCACGTGCCCCAAGAACCGTACTTCCTTCCTCCAGAAGTGACACTTAGAAAATTTAGCCTTAAGGCTATGCGCTTGAAGAGTCTCCAACACTTCCCTAAGATGTAGGGCATGCTCTTCTTCGTCCTTAGAAATGATCAGGATATCGTCTACAAAGACTACCACGAATTTGTTAAGGTACTCCCTAAACACCCTACTCATCAAATCAACAAAGTATGCGGGGGAGTTTGTCAAACCGAAGGGCATCACTAGCCATTCATAGAAACCGTCCGGAGTCCTAAAGGCAGTCTTGTCAATGCTATCCTCAGCCACTCTCAACTGAAGGAAACTAGTGGCTAAGTCCAACTGCCAAAACACTGAGGCGCCAACTAATTGATCGAAGAGATCGTCAATCCTCGGCAGTGGGTGTCTATTCTTCTTAGTAAGTTTATTAAGTTCTCTATAGTCCACACAAAGTCTAAGGGACCCATCCGCCTTCGTGGCAAATACTACTGGAGCACCCCACTCCGATATACTTCGTCTTATGAACCCCTTCTCAAGCAACTCCTTCACTTGCTTATCGAGTTCCCTCCTTTCACGTGGATCCATGTGACGTACTGGCAAAGATACTGGTTTCGCATTATCCACAAGATATATTCGAAAATCTATCTCCCGCTTCGGAGGTAAGCCCTTCACCTCCTCAAACACATCCGAATATTCTCAAACCACTCTAACAGATTTTAGATTTTCCTTAAACGCATCAAGCGATTCTAAATAACTTAGCATAATGGAATTTATGGGATTACAAAAGATTTCGAGAGTGTTGCCAAGGCGAGTCACGAGCCTAACTACTCTCCTTTCACAATCAAGTACGGCCCCATTTATGGATAACCAATCCATTCCTAAAATTAGCCCATAGCCCGTGAAGCCCAACACATAAGCATCACATCTAAACACAATGCTAAGTATAGAAATTTTCAAATCCAAACACATCATGGACAAATGAGCTGAGCCCCCAATTGGATTCGAAACAACTAAGGGACCCTCTACTAAAATGGTGTTTAAGTGCAGTGATTCAACTAATGATGTAGAGATAAACAAATGCGATGCGCCCGAATCGAATAAGGTACGGACAGGATGATCAAACAGAAAAACTAAGCTTTCAACAAAAATGGTTCTATCTCATTCTTGCAGCGGTGGGACCGCGAGAGCCTGAACTTGTCCCCTTGCCTGCCCTGGTGCCATAAGAGCCTGCACCTGTCCTCCCGTGGTAGCTCCTGCCCTCTACCCCTTCTTTGGGCAGTCCTTCACTAGATGTCCCGCCTCACCATAGTGGAAACAGCCGGTCTTCTTTTTCTTTCGGCAATCCTTGCTGAGATGGCCTGGTGTCCCACAGTTAAAGCATTTCTTCTTTCCCTTACCATTATTGTCTTTACCACCCTTCTTGTTTTGCTGTTGTGGTTTCTTCTGATCCCCTTTCTTCTCGGGTGCCTTATCAGCTTTAGCGCCTTTCTCCTCGTGCATAAGTGCCATGTCTACAAGCTTCTCAAAGGTGGCCCCCATAGGGATGTGGGTGATAGCCAACCCTTGCAACGGTTCATTCAATCCATTAACGAACCTCAGAGCCTTCTTCTCTGCCGTGTTCACTAAGTCTAGGCCAAACCTTGCTAATCGGTTAAATTTGTTGACATATTCTTTCACTGATAAGCTTCCTTGCTTTATTGTCAAGAACCTTTCCATATATAGATTCTCTTCTGCCTTTGAGAGAAACTTTGCCTCAAACCTACGTCTGAAATCCGCCCAAGAGTCAACCGGACGCTCCCCATTAGTGACCTCCCACCAAAACGAGGCCTCTCCCTTCATTAACCAAGCTGTTAATTTGACTTTCCTCCCTTCTTCTACCTCAAAGATCTCTAGCAATTCTTCCACCTCCCTAAGCCAATCTCTAGCTTCCACAAACGTTTCTGACCCTTGGAAGGGTTTTCCACCCATAGCCTTAAATTCCTTGCACGTCTTTGCAAAAGTATCTATGCGAGGAGGAGGAGGGACGGGTGCAACTGGTAGTGGAGGAACATTGGCTGGACCTGCAGTGGCCCTAGCCTCTAATAACCTCCTATACCATCCTGGTATTGTTACACCGTCAGGTAGGTTAAGATCTTCAGCCATGCTGAAACGGAAAAGGAAAGATTCAAAATGGAGAATTCGAAAGATAAAGATATACGGCTATTGGGGATTATGTTTTTCTTAAAAACTTTTCCTCATAAAACATGTTTTTGAAAATAATTCTTCCAAAAATACTTTAGAAAAATAATTTTTCTAAAAACTTTATCTGTTCTGGTAACCTTAAGCTATGATACGACGTGTAACACCCCACGTCCATTAATGTCACTCACAAAGGGAATGCATTAACTTCCATGGAGGTTATAAGTGAATATAGAACAGAAAAATTACAACAAGACAGATAATAAGTAGTACTTGGAAATCTAAAACTTCATTTTATTGCAGCGGAAATTAAACATGTTTGTTACATCATAATACCATAAATCAGAGTCAAGTACATTATCCATCTTGATAAAACAAAATACATAATCCCGTTACACAAATAGCCATTAAAGAAGATAACAAGCTGGACTTTACTTCAACGGTCCAAGCTTCCCAAAGAGAGATGAAGCAATCCAATCAAACTCCACTAGAGCTAGGCCCAACCTGAGGACCTGGAGGGGGAAAAGGATAGAAATGGAGGGGGTCAGACATAAAGTCTGGCGAGTATGATAATTCTAACAATACTATCATCAAAATAACTAGACTAAGACATAAGCTGGAAGACAAGTAAACGTCTATGAACTATTAGGTATGGAAAAGCAGATAAAGGTAACGTTGAAGATAACGTTAAAGGCATACCTAATTACTAACGAATAATTACCACACTGCACCGCACATTACTACACTGCACCGCACCAGTCACCCTAAAGGTTGATCCCGCTTGCTTCACATAGAAACTATATAAATTGCCTTGCGTACCCCTGGCTGACTACATAGGTGTCGTCTGCCCCTATCTCCACTAGGTGTACCCCACTACCCACTTTCGATCGGCTCCCTACTCGTAGATACCCGTGCTGGCCCCACAGTGGGGTGTATCACTCCCCTAAAGTGGCAACCCGATACAACTTGAGAATGCACGGCTTATACCTACACGATGCAACAACGTCTTACCTACCAGCCCGGGTCCACACACGCATATGAAACCCGTTGGACTTGCGTCGCCACCGCTACCCCGTTTGGCCTCTTATAGTCAAGCCCAGTATGCGTGTCCCGTCCACGACTTGGGTCGAGCCCACAAAGATACATTTGGGATACTGGTTGAAATGGGCCCCCACAAGCTACCCACCTAAGCTTGTCATTAATATATCCCACTTAACCCTCTTAGCCATGTTCATTTACATGTGTGTTTAGTTAAGTCTTACTAATCGTATTTCACATGCCACTAAGGGCACCCACTAGATTCCTCATGCCACCCAAGGCACCTACTTAACCCCCATGTCCCACTTTACATGTTTATCTGGTTAAGTATTTCTTAATGCATTCAGGCCATAACCTCATAAAGACCTCTCACATTAGACTGGCATTTATGGCAGCTGGATTTGTCGGGCGGGTCCGGGCAGTCTTACACCATAAGAGAGTCTAACCTCATTTCTTTACAACTGTTATGCTTTAGTTTAGGCCTAGGACCTCTCACATTGGGCTGACATTTGTGACCACTGGATTTGCCGGGCGGGTCCGGGCAGGTTTACGTCACAAACGAGTCCAACCTCATGTCCTAAGCATTGATTATCACTTATAATCTTTTACCCCAGTTTTAATAATTCCCTATACAAATTTTTAATTAAGTCCACTTTTAATGATGTCCATAATTGACTCAATTATGGCCATCCATTCATGGCATGCAAAATCATATCAATTGCACCCCAACTTCTTTATATTAAATCCTTAACATTACCCCTACCCCACGTTTATACGTTCGCTTATTCAACGCAGAATATACGTTAGACTCGAGTAGTCTAACTCATAGCACAAAAATAAATTATCACAACATATAGACAATTAAAATGAATCTAATCATAATAGGGGTGAAACTTGCATAAACTACACATGTTAAGGATCTAAAGGTGTCAACTTGTTAAATGGCACAATTTACATGATATGATCATAACCCAAATTTATGTATTAACTTGCATATGAGGTTTTAGGCAACATAGTGATGGTGTGAACTAGCATTGAATTTCACATATGTCATAGCATAATCCTAGATGTCACAATAGATGTCATGGCATATGTTCATAACTTTTGCTAAACAACCTAAACTTGCATATGTAATTTGTCATATAGATCAACATAGCCCAAATAATATCAACATCATGATTTGATTAACATGAACTAATTAGCATAGGTAGTAACATCATGACTTCTTAACATGTATGATTCATCACAACTTAGCATAGAAACTTTCAACATACATAACATCATCATAGCATGATTTACAACATATAGGATATCATCACCACATAGCATAGAATTTATAACATACATGATAGTATAAGGTTTACAACAACATATATGACAATTCACATCATCTACTCATAATCCATTCATGACTTAACCTAATTAAAATGATAATAATCTTGTTAAGATCATCATACTCACAATTAGAGAAGAAAAAGAGTCGAATTAGCGCTCATTTGATGAAGAATCGCTGTTAGGGTTGGGTAGTTCTGATTTGGTTGCTGTTCTTTATCTTTAATTTGATGGCGGCTGCACTAGGTCTCAAAATAACAGCATGACGACCATGGTCTTTGTTTATTTTCTGATTTAGGGTTTGTGTATATGGGTCTTTTTATAGAGTTATAAATTAATTTAAGCCATCGGATGTTCTTAGGGTTAATCAAAACCATTTAATTATGATAGGGTGATGAGTCAGCCCTAATGACTCAACAAGGAGTCAGAATGGACTCAACAACACGGGTCAGCCTGAACCAGAAAGTTGTGCATGCTCTAGCCTCGGCCTGGGTGCACTTGGCAGGTGCTCCAGTGTAAATATGTACTGGCGCACTTCCCAAGTGCGCCAGTGCATTTAAATTTTTTTTCTTTTCTTCTTTACTTTGCCACCAAACTTCGTTCGTCCATAACTCTTTCATCTGGTACTCGTTTCCCGCAAACTCAGACTCTATTTCAACCAGAATTCCGAGACGAACATAATGGCGCAACCCGTTTCACACAATTCTCACGTCTGAGATTAGTTATTCTTTAATTTGTAAATATTAATATTAATAGAATTACGAGGTGTTACACTTTGCTTTATTGGGGAATACTACAGTTTGTTTTTATGCTTCTTTGTTTTTGAGCAAGACATATATTTTAACTATGTAATTGGGTATTGGAAATTGATGGGCTTTTCTTGTAAACACTTATATTTAATAAATGATTTGAAGTACTTCAACTTTACTTTCCGCTGTTTTATATATGTCTGTCTTGTAATATTTCTGTTCCAGTACCCATAATGCTCCATTGAAGTTAAGGCATTTCCTTTGTGAGTGACCTTAACGGATGTGGGGTGTTACATTGGATATCACTACGAATATATCGTAGGGTTAAATTCCATCTAAATCATTCATAATTTTCATTCAATTCGAGATGTATCCAATAATCACCATTATCGTTACTCTGTTACGAATAACTTTAGATTATATCAAAACACAAATATCCTCGAATAAAATTATAATAATTTCAAGTCTAAGGACCATTACGTCACTGTCACAATGATAATAACTTATGATATTGTTAATTATATTCCATCTATTTATCTCATGGTGGATCAGCCCTATACAATAATCTCCAATACATATTTATGTTTTGACATTAATATCACATATATTAATGATCAATGAGATGTGATCATCTGTCAATCGACATACTAGTCTCAACGCTTTATTATTGTCCTATATAAACAATAAAACTAGACTAGGGACATTTAAGAATTATAATACTCAGTATATTATATAATCTCAAATTCAAGTCTTACTCGAACTATATAATTCCATATTACAATTCTAAGGACTTCTATTATATTAATATTTATATCCCGCAGTAAATATAATATAATATTATTTTATTCCAAATAAAATAGTAACATCAACAGTGTTATAAATTTTATCAAATGAATGTCCTCTAGAGCATAAACTCTAATAGAAGTAGCATACGGTTTCATCACCAACTCCTTTCCCTCGCCTGAGAACGTTTTTGATGCAAGCACCAGCTGCTAGTCCCTCCTCATGCGCTCCAATTTTATTTTATATGTGAAAATACGAAGGAGGAAAGAATAAGAGAATGCAAAAGCAATAAAAGGAGGTGGACAGAAAATGGGAGAATATGTATTGGTTTTTATGCAGATGGGAAAAAATGTGGCTTCCTTCTTGTGTGGAGCATATATATAGGGATGTAATACTTCACTACTAAGAAACAGAAAGATGAAAGTTGATGTGAAGCATGACAGCGAAAGGGAGGAAGGCGCAGAACATCAAGATACGACGGTGACCATACAGTGAGGATAGTGTATTGAATGCGTAGAGAGATATTTACATTTAAAACTTAGTTACCAAGAAAACTGAATGGTAGTTTTCTTTGGTACGAGGGACTTGACTACACTTCAGATATCACGTTGGAGATGAAGTGAGGGAAATACGACAGAGAATTCAATGCAATATAGGTACAGCTAGAGGAGGCTACTGGGTATTAAATGAAGTATGGGAGGAAACATGCATGCAACATCAATTGAGAGCAGCGTATTAAATATAAATAGATTGTTCTGTTTGTTTTCAGTTATAACGTTTGGCGTACCCTATACCAAAAAAAATCCATTTACATACGAATTTGTTATGGACAAAAATAAAATACCTTTATGATTTGCAATGTGTCACGATGCCAAAAATATAATAATATCAGCAAGTTGACTAATTCTGTGAAACCCTAAAATGCTGATATAGGGTGTAAAATACTTCAAAATAAAAAGTTCTTATTTTCCAAAATAAAAATTACAGAAAAATTCTATAAATTAAATTATAACTATGTCTCAAATATCTCGTCCAAATTCGAAATAAATAATTCAAAATAATTAAATTATCGTTATGGTTTATAAACGATTCCATAGCGATTATTTGAAAATTTAATTTGGACATAGCTTACAATCTATACGACGAAATCTCGATTTTTCACTTCCATTAGAAAAATACAGTTCAACTGATTCCAATGTTTCTTGTTTCGAGGAAATCCGACTTAAAATGAACCATGTACACTTAGTTGAAGTTCAAAATTCAATATTACGAACTACGACGATATTTCAAGCTCGATTATAATTTATATTATAATTAATACGTTCAACTATTGTTTAAATAATATGTTCGTTATTATAACTCGTTTCTAAATTGAATTAAATCTATTTAATTATTAATTCACCTAATATTGCCAATCCAACTATTTTCGATTGTTCCGGAATTAAATATTATTATTCAGCTATTTATATTAATTAAATATTCAAATATTTGAATTCAAACCACTTTATATTATCAAATATTTAATAAATTAATTATTATATCGCTAAAAATCCAGGATGTTACATTCCTTCCCCCTTAAAATAATTTCGTCCCCGAAATTACTAAGCCGGAAAAATGTTATCACCCTATTCACCGGACTAAAATCATTTACTTTGCTTCTTAATTCCAGTTCCAACTGAACCGCCTTATTTTAATTAAAATAATAATTAATTCTTATAAGTGAAAATTTTCAAAAAATCTGAAAATTTTCTAACACTCTAAATCTCCGAAAAATTTCGTCAACGTCTCCTTTGCATGGCTCAATCGGTACAACTACCACTCACCTCTCTAGGCCTTCTCCAATCTAAAAGAAAATCAAACAGTCAAGCGGCTTGCCAAATAGCTCCTAAAAATATCATATCCAGTTAAAATATAAACTTGTACCTTCTTGTCGGGCATTCAGCTCTATCTCTTCCATTTGCTATCCCTTCATCATATATGAATCTATGCCCAATTGATCTCCAATCGATTCATTCCCAAATCCCGTTATTCTCTACCACCCAAGCCAAATTCTATTTCAAACTCCAGTTCCAACCTTGATTCCAAATTCTTATTCAACAAATCAAATTCCATTCCATAATATCTCTAATCCAATTTTATTTAACTTTGTCTAAGTTAAATTCTAACTTATGTTTCACCTTTACCATTCAAATCTATTTAACTTCATAAGTTAAATTTAAATTTCAAATTTCAAATCCCTGGGATTTATTTCAAATTGGTTTGAAATCATATAAAATAATAATCAATTCAAATCATGTAACGACCCGGGTTTTCGAACAAATTATTCTAAATATTTAATATCGTTTTAAATATTTAGTTGATAATATAAATAGATTTTTATATCGATTTAATAATTGATTTTGTTTTAATATCGAATATATTAAATTATCGTAATACGAAAAATAATTAAATTCGAAATTTAAAACTAAGTCAAAATCGATTCAGATAATATATAAAAATCCAATTTGAATAGAACCGATGACAATAATAAAAATTTATTATCAAGGAATTAATTATTTTTGAATTTAAATTATATTATATTGATTTAATATGATTATTTTATATATGCGTTCAAACTGAATTTTAGAATATATTCTGTTGGGCTTAGAATACCGTTATTATGTTTAAATGTCGGTCTATATGCTAAAATAGCGGTTCGTGATTTAAATTAATGGACCTCGGGATATTTGATTTGTAGATAAGCTCGAAATCAAATCGGTATCTATTTAAAAAGAATAAGATTCTCTTTAAATCAAATCGTATTAAATAGAAATCAAATAGCATTTAATGAAGTAGTACCTTACGCAGAAAAATTCCTTAATGCCTAAGTAATCGTTCATCTATAAATCGCACTCATTTCTCCCTCATTTTACTTTATTTCTTCTGCAGATGGAATAAAATCCATTTCCCCTAAATCTTTAACATCAAAAAATAGAAGAAACCGCAGACTTTAAATCAAAACCCACTTCCATCTCTATACCACGAAAATCGAATGGAAAAGAAATAGAAAATCAAATCGAAATCGAAAAGGGTGAGCTGGCTGAAACTCGAGCCTAGTATGGAAGAACTCGCAACTTCAGGAAGGACAGGCGGTTGTGGTTGCTTGCAGAAGGGAATTGGGGATCACGATCGCCAGTTCTCAGAGCTCGACGATCTCGCATTTGCAAAGCTAAGAGGAGTTTGAAATGGTATTCTGGCGGGGTCGCGATTTCTAAGGAGGTGTTGGAGGTGGCGATAGGACAGGGGTATGGTGCGATTTTAGTTCAGGGCTTCCACTTTTCTTAATTGACGAAGTTAGGATTGGTGCGTGGAGTAGGAGCACTCGTGATTTTTGGGTGTGCGACTTTGGGGCTGTTGAGTATGATGGTTCGAACAAAGTAGGGTTCGTTGTTCTGGGATTTTTAGGGCTCTCGATTTTCAAAACAGAAGCATAGTTCGGTGGTGCTCAGAGTGGTGAGGGTGGAGCTATTGGGTTCGATAGTTCACTGTTGTGTCACGAGTGTAGTCTGGAGCTGATGGGCTGAAGTTGCTCGGTAATGGTGTAAGGAACATCATTGGGTAAGTATCAGGGAAGAAGTCCGTAGTGGTTTGGATGTTGAATTGGAAGGGGTTGACCTCGAGAGAAGTGGTTGTTGGTTCAGATGTGTACAGGGAGCTGCGAGATTGGGAAGGGATGAACAAGAATTCTGTGCATGATTGAGTTCATTTCCCTAACTGGAGTTGCGATTTTGGATTTTTGGTTGGAGCATGAATAGCTTGGGATAAATCAAAAGATTAAGGTAATTGTTTATTTTTTTTCTGTAAATAGACTAAGTAGATTTAAGTATCCATATTATAACTGACATCTTTATTTTCCTAAGCAATATTAGTAAATTTAAAGTCAACCTTAGTATCTATGTTAGTCAATAATCAAAATGGTTCACAAAGAATTAGTTAACCCGAACAAGAACACTAGTATATTTGAGCATTCATGTTTTTTTTATATCAAAGGTTAGATAATAACAGAAAGAAGAATATATGGTACTGTCAGTAAATTTATTTGAATTTATTTACAGTAGTTTACAAAATTGTAAAGCTAATATCTATTTCATACGAAATCAAAATCAGATAAAACAAAGTCCATTGCATTTGTATGGATGAAGACTGCGCTATGGGATTAATTTGAAGTAGTTTGGAGGCAGCTGGGATTTTTGATAAAATTAAACTTCGGTTTAATTTAATCGAAAACAAATATCTAGTTCGGTAACTTAAAATCAGGTGAGTAAATCTCACTCATATTTTTATTTAGAATTATTTTGTTCGTTAAAATAATTGTTCGTTGGTTGTTTGCTTGCATTAAAATATTATTGTGGCTATTATTTATATTAGTTATTTAGGATTGGTGTTTGTGGTTATTATATATATATTGGTTGTTGCATTCCCGCAGTACCATTAGCGGATGCCCATAGTATCATTAGCGGATGACCCTCTACGCCCCCCCGCTTGTGAAACACCCCACCTCCGTTAAGGTCACTCACAATGGGAATGCCTTAACTTTGGGGGAGCATTGAAGGTAAAAGACACAGATAATTTACAAGACATACATATAAGCAGCAAAAAAAAAAAAATTATTTCATACGTGGGTCATAACAAAGTCATTACAACAAACTATCTTAATACAACTTCCAAATCATTACATCAAAATACTCTGTCTTGATTAAAACATAAAGAAGCATAAGACGATAGTAAAGTAGCATAATCCCCATTAAGAGTGTATCCAAAGTCATAACCAAGAAGAGAAAGTCCAAGCCACAAGCTTGCAAAAGGTATGAACTAAGCTGAGGTGTTTCCTCCCTGCGGACCTGAGGGGGGAACAGAAGAAAAGAAGATGAAAGAAAAATGGGCCATACATGAGTCTGGTAAGTCCAGTGATTATTTAGCATGTAAACAAGAAAAAGATTATGACTTGAATAAAATGAATCTAGGACAAAACCCTAGAAATAAGATAATTAGACTGAATATGCTATCGCACTCATTTCAACTTCTCTGCACCCCCATACCAGTGTTTCAACTAACACCATGTGTTCAAGATAAATGATCCCTTTTTTTATCGATCGGCTCCTACTCATGTATGCTTACCACTTGTGTCATTCGGTCCCCGCTTGATTGTAGATACCTATGTTGGTCCCACCATGGGGTGTATCAAATCCTATGGTGGCAATCCGACACAATTTAAGATGCACAGTGTATAACTACTGATGCCTAGTACCTGCTTTTTCCACTCCAGAGTACGTGCACGCCCGTACTCCAACCTACACTGACGCACCACCCGCCATTGTTTTGACCGCTTATAATCAGCCCATTAATCGTGCCCTACCCTGCCTAGTTCAGGGTACCATGATCCCTAATTTGGATTACTGCTGAAACGGGTCCCTCGTTACTAGGGTTTTCTAGTCAAACATGTTAAGTGGTTAAGTGTCTGTATTAACCTAACCCCACCCATCAGTTTAGTTAACATATTGTATTGGTTAAGTGTTGCCTTAATTAACTTAACCCTACCATTCCTGTCTTAGCTTTAATTCATTCATTAAAGCACCAACCACTCACATTAGACAGGTGTTGTTGCGGTTACTGGATGTGTCGGTCGGGTCTGGGCAGTTTTACATTGCAACTCAGTCTAACCTCGGGTTCTTTTGGGGTTGATGCACTAACCTCTCACATTAGATATATATTGTTACGGTTGCTGGATCGTAACTCAATCTAACCTCGGGTTAGGCATATTCGTCTTTTTCTAAATTTACATATTTACCTTTTGTGTTCATATGTAAATTATTATCATTCAAGTCATGCCCATTTCCTCTCTAAATCATGTTCATAATTTTTAGGTATATAAATTATGCCAATTTTTATGCCACTATTCATTCATATATTTATGGGCCAAATTATGCCATTAATATGAGTTTAAGGTTTTCCCAACGTTACCCTTGTCATACGTTCGCAAAACTCACATAGAATGTTAGGCTTGTAACTTAGCCTAACTTATATACAAAAGGGGAAAGAATGGAGTATGTGCCATTCACACAACATAAAATAATAAGGAACTAATTAAACATGTGTCATGTAAACGTGGCATAATATAATAAACTTGCATTTTTGGATCCAACTAACATGAGTCTTTAAGCATATGAGATTACCCAAATCCAACTAGGCATGCAAATATAAACTTTTATTTTGGGTCCAATGAACATAAACCTTAAGCATATAGAATTGCACAATTTCAACTAGACATGTGAATGTAAACTCTAATTTGTATCCAATAATCATGAGTCTTAAACATATGGAATTACACAGGTTTAACAAGGCATGTAAATATGAACTTTTATCTTGGATCCAACAAGCATGAATCTTAAGCATATGGTTTTACACAAGTTTAACAAGGCATGTAAATATGAGCTTTAATTTTTGATCCAATTTTCATAGATCTAAATGTGAATCTAAACATACTACATGTCTTAGCTTAACAACTTGCATGATTCAATAAACATAGATCTAAATGTAGATCTAAACATAATACATGTCTTAGCCTAATAACTTGCATGATTCAATAAACATAGATCTAAACAACTTGCATGATTCAATAAACGTAGATCTAAACAACTTGCATGATTCAATAAACGTAGATCTAAATGTAGATCTAAACAACTTGCATGTTACATAACATGAAAAAGTCACCAAATTTTCATAATATACGATTGGTTTAACATCAACATAAAAGCATATACGATAGAATCATTACATGAGTAGGCATAAATCAGCATCGTCATTAACTTACAACTAAGAATTACTCTAGTTTTCAATTTATTACAAATCACAACTTTTAATCGTTCACATCTAAATAATAACAGGACTGACAAAGAAAAGAAAGTCTTGTTTTTCTAGGATCTGTTTTCTGAATTTGAAAAGCAATCCCTTGAAGAAGACTATCAAATTCTCTAAGTAAGTTTTGATTCGAAGCTTTTGACTCGCTTTCTAATTGAAGAAGAAACGGTGGCTAGGCTAGAACGTTCATTGACAGCATGGTGGCTCCTTGAAATGAATTAGTGTGATTTAGGGTTTGAGGATTAGGGTTGCTTTTATAAAAGTTTAATCTTATGTGAGCCGTTAGATTATTTTAGGAGCAATTACAACCGTCCAGACTAAATAGAGTTATCCAGAACTGCCACCTAAGCCCTAGTGACTCAGCAATAGGTCAGAAAAGGCTCAGCAACTAGTCAGCATCGTCTCATTTTTGGATCTGGGCGAGGGGGGTAGGTCGACCCCCAGGTCGACCTGATTTCTGGGTGGGAAATTTCCCGCCCAGCCTGCTTCGGGGTTTGAACTTGAATTTTGGATTTTAATTTGAACTGTTTTAATTTATTTAAATTCTTGAATTTTCTGAAGGTCATAACTCCATCATACGAAGTCCGATTTACGCAAACTCGGACTCTATCTCAAGCAGAATTCCGAAACGAACACAATGGCATAACCCATTTCCCTTAATTCTTAAATTTATAATTAAGTATTCTTTAATTAGTTACTATAATGATTACAGAAAATACGAGCTGTTACATTCTCCCCTCCTTAAAGGATTTCGTCCCCGAAATCTTCGAGTCGAGAAGAACGTATATCCTACCATCCAATTGTCCATCTACTCAACCATCAAACACAGGCGTCCATTGTCCTTAAAAATACTTCTAATGCTTCCATGATTGTATATTTAGTGTGTGTACATGTCCTTATCTAATGCAAAATCAGGCGGTCTACTGATCCAGTTGACCTCCTTAATGCAAGTCATGTCAGTGTCATGAGTCCATTATGTATGCAACCATCCCTAATCATACTTTCTACATGAGTGCACAATCATTCATACAAATGCAACGTCCATATGATAACACATCATGTTCAATCCATATACAAATACATATATGCATATGCAATATGAAAGTGACTGAGCTGATCTTACACCGAATGTGTGTGTATATATATGCATCCACGAGCAACCACTAGCAACCACTTGCAGCCATCAATCATAACAAGTTTCAAATACATGTTTACATCCATTGGTTTCTACCTTAAGATAAAGTGTAGGACTGAGGAGATATACTAGAAAGATAGATATAAGCATGTATAAACTTAAGGAAAAAAGAGATCAGGGATGTACCCTCAAAAAGATAAGGGTAGGCTGCACGTATTTTGTCCTTAGTTTCCCAAGTCGCGTCTTCCTTGGCGTCGCTCCATTGAACTTTAACAAGTCTGACTTCGCAGTTGCGTAGCTTTTTGACTTCTGTACCCAAGATACGAGTTGGAATTCTCCTCACAGTCGCTTTTCGTTCCACTTCTATTTCCTCTAGTATGCTTGGCTCCACAACTTCCACAAACTCATGTAAGCACTTTCGTAGTTGAGAAACATGAAAAACATTATGAACTCCAGCCAGTCTTTCGGGTAGCTCTACTCTATAAGCCATCTTCCCAATTTTCTCAATGATAGGAAACGGCCCTACAAATCTTTGTGCCCAACTTTCCTGTGGATCCAAAGCGAACAACGTTCCTTAAAGGAGATACTTTAAGGAAAACCCTGTCTCCAACCTCAAACTCAAGGTCCGTCCTTCTTGTATTTGCGTAGGACTTTTGTCTATCTTAGGCAGTCTTCATTCTTCTTCGTATCAACTCCACTTTCTCTAAAGTTTCTATAATCATATCTGGTCCAAGTATGAGCTTGTTTGTAGACGCCCACCAACAAGTTGGTGATCGGCATGGTCTTCCATATAAAGCTTCGAAGGGTTCCATGCCTATGGTGGCTTGGTAGCTATTGTTATATGCAAACTCCACCAAAGGAAGATGATCCTCCCATGTTCCTCCAAAGTCAAGAATGTACAATCTCAAGAGGTCCTTTAATACTCTGTTCACCCTTTCCGTCTGACCATCGGTTTGGGGGTGATAGGTCGTGCTTAAGCATAGCTGTGTGCCTACATTCTCTTGCAAGCTCCTCCAAAACTCGCTCGTAAAGATAGGATCTCGATCACTGACAATGCTGGATGGTATCCCATGGAGTCGAACTATCTCTTTAAGATAAACAGATGCTAAAGACGAGGCAGTCCTTCTACTTTTAATGGGTATAAAGTGAGCACTTTTTTTGAACCTGTCCACTATTACCCAAATACTGGTATTGCCCTTTCTGGACCTAGGCAGCGCATCGATAAAGTCCATTGAAATGCTATCCCATTTCCACTGTGGGACCTCTAGAGGATGAAGCAAACCACAAGGCTTCTTTTGCTTCGCCTTGACTTGCTGGCATATTAAACACTTAGAGATGATTTCAGCTACATCCCTCGTCATGCCATTCCAAAAGAAAACCCTTTTTACGTCTTTATACATCTTGTCTCCACCTGGGTGTATTGTCAACTTGGAATGGTGTGCCTCTTCGAGAAACTTCTTCACCAAATCCCTTGCTTGTGGGACACATAGCCTTCCATCCCGCCTCAACCAACCCTTATCATCGATGGAGTATCTATTAAGGTGACTAGAAGTCTCACCCCTAATTAGCTTATCCATCACATCAACTAGCTGAGGGTCTTTACGTTGCGCGGTTCCTATTGAGTCCAAAAGAGTAGGCCGCACCTCTAGCGATGCTAACAAACCAGTCACATGATCGATGGAGGGTCTAAAGTCAAAGTTGGCTATGTACTCCAAGCTCTGCCTTTCTACAAAGAGAGGACTTAAGGTCAGCTTCTTTCTACTCAAGGCGTCTGCTACTACATTGCCCTTGCCAGGGTTATAGGAAATCTCAAAGTCGTAGGATGCCAAGAACTCCATCCACCTTTGTTGCCTCAAGTTAAGATCTTTCTGCGAGAAAAGGTACTTCAATGATTTATGGTCAGTATACAATTCAAACTTCTCACCTAGAAGATAATGGCGCCAAGATTTAAGCACAAAGACGATGGCAGCCAACTCTAAATCGGTGGTTGGGTAGTTTTTCTCATGCACATTCAACGGTCTTCCTCCATAAGCTACTACCTTCCCTTCTTGCATCAAGACAGCACCTAGTCCCGTACCACATGCATCTGTGTATACGGTAAACATCTTGCTCCCATCAGGCAATGTCAGAACCGAGGCTTTTGTTAGAGCCCTCTTCAATTATTGGAAAGCAACATCGCAATCCAAATCCCAACTAAAAGTTAGGTTCTTCTTCGTCAACCTTGTAAGTAGAGCTGAGATTTTCGCAAAGTTTTTGATGAACTTTCGGTAAAAGCCCGCTAGCCCGAGGAAGCTTCGGACTTCGGTCGCATTCCATGGAACCTTCCAATCTTGCACCGCAACTACTTTTGCGGGGTCCACAGCTAACCCTTCCTTGGACACCACATGTCCAAGAAACCTTACTTCCTCTCTCCAGAAGTGGCATTTGGAGAATTTGGCTTTCAACTGATGTACTCGAAGAGTATCCATGACTTCTTTTAAATGTTGAGCATGCTCTTCCTCACTCTTTGGGAAAATCAAAATGTCATCTACGAATATCACCACAAACTTATTAAGGAACTCCTTGAACACCCTGCTCATCAAGTCAACGAAATAAGCGGGTGCATTTGTCAAACCGAAAGGCATGACAGGCCACTCGAAGAAACCATCTGGGGTTCTGAACACGGTCTTATCAATACTGTCTTCAACCACTCTTAGCTGATGAAACCCGATAGCTAGATCTAGTTGGGAGAAAACCGATGCACCTACAAGCTGATCGAACAAGTCATCTGTTCTTGGAAGTGGGTGCCTATTCTTCTTGGTCAGCTTGTTTATCTCCTGATAGTCAACGCATAGGCGAAGTGAACCATCCGCTTTGGTTGCGAATACTCCTGGGGAACCCCATTCAGAAATACTCCGCCTTATAAACCCTTTTTCAAGCAGCTCTTTAACTTGCTTGCTAAGTTCTTTCCTCTCCCTTGGAGCCATGTGTCTAACGGGTAAAGCAACAGGTTTTGCATTATCAACGAGGTATATGCGGAAGTCTATCTCCCGCTTCGGAGGTAACCCCTTTAACTCTTCAAAGACATCCGAGTATTCACGGACTACTCTAACCGACTGCAAATTCTCAACACACGCATCAAGAGATTCTAGATAGCTAAGCATAACAGAGTTCATGGGATTACAAGAAATTTCGAGAGTGTTACCGAGGCGAGTCATGAGTCTAACCACTCTCTTTTCACAATCGAGGATGGCACCATTACTGGATAGCCAATCCATGCCTAGAATCAACCCATAGCCCGTGAAGCCCAGAACATAGGCATTACATCTAAACCCAACACTTAGTATAGAAATTTCCAAATCCAAACAAATCATTGACAAATAAGTTGAGCCCCCAATTGGATTTGAAACAACCAAGGGATCCTCTACTAAACTGGTGTCTAGGTGTAGAGATTCAACTAAAGCAATAGATATAAAAGAGTGCGATGCGCCAGAATCAAAAAGTGTAAGAACAGGATGATCAAAAAGATAAACTAAACTATCAACTGAAATATTTCTACCTCGTCCTTGTGGAGGTGCCATGAGAGCATGAACCTTTCCTCCAGAAGTAGGTCCAGTCCTCTACCCTTGCCCTTGCTTTCTTGGACAGTCCTAAGCCATGTGTCCTGCCTCGCCGAAGTGAAAACAACTACCCATCTTCCTCTTCTTCTTTCTGCAGTCCTTAACCAGATGTCCAGGAATGTCACAAAAATTACACTTCCTCTTGTCATGGGGTTTGTTATTCTTCCCGCCCTTCTTGGAATCTGTCTTCTTGCTCTGTGATCCCTCCACTTTCTTATCTTGAGATATTTCCACCTTTGTCTATTTCTTGCCAACCTTATCTTCTTCTTGTAACAGTGCCATGTCCACCAGTCTCTCATAAGTCATACCCATAGGTATATGGGACATTGCTACGCTGTGCAGTGGTTCATTCAATCCTTTAACAAAATGGAGAGCCTTCTTATATGGAGTGTTTACTAACTCATCCGAACCTAGCTAGCTGGTTGAATTGGTTAATGTATTCCTTGACCGACATACTTCCCTGTTTGAGAGCTAAGAACTTCTCCATCTGTAGGCTTCGTTCAGCTTGTGAGAGGAATTTCATTTCAAACCTCATTCTGAAATCCATGCAAGTTTCAATTGGTCTTTTAGCGTTAGTAACTTCCCACCAATAGGAAGCTTCGTCTTTAAGCAACCATACGGCCAACTGTATCTTCTGCCTATCGTCCACTTCGAAGATAACAAACAAATCCTTAGTTTCTTTGAGCCAGTTCCTAGCTTCCACGAATGATTCAGTTCCATTAAAGTTCTTTCTACCCATGGCTCGAAAGTCCCTACATATTTTTGAGAAAGTATTCGCGCAAGGAGGAGGAGGAACCGCTGCAGCTGGGGGAGGAGGAACGTCTGCTGGGCCTGCGACATTATCCCTAGCCTCTAGGTACCTTCTGCACCAGCTAGATACCGGTACGCCCTCTAGAAGGTTAAGATCCCTAGACATGCTGAAACGAAAAAGGAAAGATTCAAAACAAAGGATAGAAAGATAGTGCATATGGCTTTGGGGGATTATTCCTTTTTAAAATAAAACAACAATTTTTCTTGAAAAAATGCTTCTTTAAATTTCCTTTTTGAAAATTAGTTTTCAAAAACTTTTATCTGATCTGGTAAACCTTTGCCCTGATACCAAGTGAAACACCCCACCTCTGTTAAGGTCACTCACAAAGGGAATGCCTTAACTTGGTGGAGCATTGAAGGTAAAAGACACAGATAATTTACAAGACAGACATATAAGAAGCAAAAAAAAAACGAAATTTATTTCATACGTGGGTCGTAACAAAGTCATTACAACAAACTGTCTTAAAACAGCTTCCAAATCATTACATCAAAATACTCTGTCTTGATTAAAACATAAAGAAGCATAAAACGGTAGTAAAGTAGCATAATCCCCATTAAGAGTGTACCCAAAGCCATAGACAAGAAGAGAAAGTCCAAGCCATGCATATACTCTCTTCAAGCTTGCAAAAGGTCTGAACTAAGCTGAGGTGTTTCCTCCCTGCGGACCTGAGGGGAGGGCGAAACGGAAGAAAAAAAGATGAAAGAAAAATGGGTCAGACATGAGTCTGGTAAGTCCAGTGATTATTTAGCATGTAAACAAGAAAATGATTATGACTTGAATAAACTGAATCTAGGACAACACCCTAGAAATAAGATAATAAGACTGAATAAGCTATCGCACTCATTTCAACTTCTCTACACCCCCGTACCAGTGTTTCAACTAACACCATGTGTTCAAGATAAATGATCCCTTTTTTATCGATCGGCTCTTACTCACGTATGCTTACCACTTGTGTCATTCGTCCCCCGCTTGATTGTAGATACCTGTGCTGGTCTCACCATGGGGTGTATCAAATCCTATGGTGGCAACCCGACACAATTCAAGATGCACAGTGTATAACTACTGATGCTCAGTGCCCGCTTTTTCCACTCGGGAGTACGTGCACGCCCGCACTCCGTCGGACCCTACACTGACGCACCACCCGCCGTTTTTTTGACCGCTTATAACCAGCCCAGTAATCGTGCCCCACCCTGCCTAGTTCAGGGTATCATGATACATCTATGTGGGTTACTGCTGAAATGGATCCCTGTTACTAGGGTTTCCTAATCAACATGTTAAATTGGTTAAGTGTCCAAATTAACCTAACCCCACCCATCAGTTTAGTTAACATGTTGTATTGATTAAGTATTGCCTTAATTAACTTAACCCTACCATTCCTGTCTTAGCTTTAATTCATTCATTAAAGCACCAACCACTCACATTAGATAGGTATTGTTGCGGATACTGGATGTGCCGGTCGGGTCCGGGCAGTTTTACACCGCAACTCAGTCTAACCTCAGGTTCTTTTGGGCTTAATGCACTAGCCTCTCACATTAGATATATATTGTTATGGTTGCTGGATGTGCCGAGAGGTTCCGGGCAGTCTTACATCGTAACTCAATCTAACTTCGGGTTAGGCATATTCGTCTTTTTCTAAATTTACATATTTACCTTTTGTGTTCATATGTAAATTATTGTCATTCATGTCATGCCCAATTCCTCTCTAAATCATGTTCATAATTTTTAGGTATATAAATTATGCCAATTTTTATGCCACTAATCATTCATATATTTGTGGGCCAAATTATGCCATTAATATGTATTTAAGGTTTTCCCAACGTTACCCCCGTCATACGTTCGCAAAACTCCCATAGAATGTTAGGCTCGTAACTTAGCCTAATTTATATACAAAAGGGGAAAGAAGGGAGCATGTGCCATTCACACAACATAAAATAATAAGGAACTAACTAAACATATGTCATGTAAACGTGGCATAATATAATGAACTTGCATTTTTGGATCCAACTAACATGAGTCTTTAAGCATATAAGATTACCCAAATCCAACTAGGCATGTAAATGTAAACTTTTATTTTGGGTCCAATGAACATAAACCTTAAGCATATAGAATTGCACTAGTTCAACTAGACATGTGAATGTAAACTCTAATTTGGATCCAATAATCATGAATCTTAAATATACGGGATTACACAGGTTTAACAAGGCATGTAAATATGAACTTTTATCTTGGATCCAACTAGCATGAATCTTAAGCATATGGTTTTACATAAGTTTAACAAGGCATGTAAATATGAGCTTTAATTTTTATCCAATTTTCATAGATCTAAATGTGAATCTAAACATACCCCACGTCATAGCCTAACCCAGATCCAAAAATGAGACGATGCTAACTAGTTGCTGAGCCTTTTTTGACCTATTGCTGAGTCACTAGGGCTTAGGTGGCAATTCTGGATAGCTCTATCTAGTCTGGACGGTTGTGATTGCTCCTAAAATAATCTAACGGCTCACATAAGATTAAACTTCTATAAAAGCAACCCTAATCCTCAAACCCTAAATCACACTAATTCATTCCAAGGAGCCACCATGTTGTCATTGAACGTTCTAGCCTAGCCACCGTTTCTTCTTCAATTAGAAAGCGAGTCAAAAGCTTCGAATCAAAACGTACTTATAGAAATTGAAGACTTTCTTTTTCTCTAAGTAAGTTTTGATTCAGCAATAGATAGAGTTATCCAGAATTGCCACCTAAGCCCTAGTGACTCAGCAATAGGTCAGGAAAGGCTCAACAACTAGTCAGCATCGTCTCATTTTTTGATCTAGGCGAGGGGGTAGGTTGACCCCCTGGTTGACTTGATTTATGGGCGGGAAATTCCCCGCCGAGCCTGCTTCGGGGTTTGAACTTGAATTTTGGATTTTAATTTGAACTGTTTTAAGTTATTTAAATTCTTGAATCTTCTGAAAGTCATAACTCCTTCATGCGGATTCCAATTTACGCAAACTCAGACTCTATCTCAAGAAGAATTCTGAGATGAATTCAATGGCATAACCCATTTCCCTTAATTCTCACATTCATAATTAAGTATTCTTTTTTTCATTACTAAATGATTACAGAAAATACGGGGTGTTACACTATGATAGTGGTTGACCTTCTATATACCGTGATATCCTGCCTCAAAGCAGGATGGGTATTATTTATGTTGGCTAACGTCTGTAGGTGCAGGGAAAACTGGTTGGAGGGATCCAACTGGTTTCCTAAAAAATATTATTATTTATTTGTTGTTCATATGTATTATCATATATGATGTGTTAGAAAACCTGTTATTTATATTTGGTTGTTTTGGGTGTTTAAAATATCATTGGGCCTGAATGATGATTTATAAAAATATCGTGAAAAGGAAATTTTGAGATTTAAACGGGGAAATCTATTTTTCTAAAAATAGAATTCGAATTTCGAATGAACTGAGAAATATTAACTTGTTTGAACAATAAAACAAGTAAATAACGAAATTTATAAAAGATGTTTATAAATTAAATAATGTGGGAATTGAAGAAATTTATAAACGATGATTATAAATTAAATAATACAGGACATTGAAGTAAATTTATAAACGCTGTTTATAAATAAAATGTAATAATTTTCATTGGATAATCAGAGCATTGAAATCAATTTATAAATGGTATTTATAAATGAAGTGGAAAAATTATCATTTGATAATTTGAATATTTAAATTCAAATGTGAATTTAAAAATAGAAATGGGGAATCCTTTAAAGAATTAAACAATGAAATTTATTCTGATATTCAGAATATAAAGTGAAATAAAATAAATCTGTGAGGGTTTATGATTTGAATTCGATTAGTTCGAATTTATTTAAATAATATATGAAAACAAGAAAGTTGGATTTATAAACGATATTTATAAATCTAGTGAAATAAATTATCATTAGATAACTTAGAGGTTTAAATTCAAGTATGAATTTGAAAAGTATAATTTGAGATGGAATCGAAATGGAAACTTGTTTTTATAAAACAAGGAAGTTAAATTTATAAACAGCGTATATAAATTAAGGAAAATAAGTTATCGTTTGATAACTTAGAAATTTAAATTCAAATATGAATTTTACCATGAATTGGAAATCGTTTCAGAAAGGGAACGACGGGTTTTATTTTGATATTCGGAATATAAAGTGAATTAAGTCAAATCCAAGGGATTTAAATTGGAATTCGATTATATCGAATTTTACAAATAATTTATTTATAAAAAGAATTGGAATTTAATATAGCAAATTGAGTTATAAACAAATTTATAACCAAGTAATGAAAAATCGACGATTTGTGATAATGGGAAATATTAAGTTGGATTTGAAAACTGGATTTAATATATATTAAAAATATATTAGAATAGAGTTGAAATTTATTATAAACGAAGTTTAAACATTTATATTTAAATATAATTAAAACAAACTCGCCGCAGCGCGGTACTTCGTAAATTGGCGATTCGAACTTCAATTGAGTATATAGAACTCAATTTAAGTCTGAATCCTTTGAAACAAGAATCGTCAGGACCGATTTGATAATAGTTTTCTAATGGAAGAGAGAAATCTGGATTTAGTCTTATAGATTTTGAGTTATGTTAAAATCAATTTTTCAGAAAAAATAGCGCCAGAACCATTATAAAGCCATAACTCTGTTTATTTAAATAAATAAAAGGATTTTGAGGAAATAAAATCCGAATTGCCATTAGAAAAATCCAGACTGGAGATATAAAATAAATATGAACTCCAGTGAAGTAAGTGAAATGATTTTTGAAACAAAAATCAGATTTTTAGTTATTAAATAGATTTAACTAGTTTGAAGAATAAATAGATAATCGAGATTTGAATCGAAACTGGGCGTTGGATAAGTGAAAGAGATTTGAGAATTTTTTTTCGAAATCGAATATGTAACTCGAGTTGAAAATGGAATTAAATTGGGTTCATGATCAGATTAAAATATATTTGAATGTGATATGTTCAAATAAGAAGTGAAACAGGCAAATATAGCTAATTAGAAAATAAATTAGCGAATTGGGTTAAGACGAATGGATTGAGATGAAATCAAATGGAAATATTTGGATATGTGTAAGAAAGGTATGGAGTGAAGTGTATGAAGATTTTAATTTATGTGCCCGACCAAAAGGTACACGCTTAAATTCCATATGAGGTTTTATGCGCCGAATTGGCAAGCCACTTGGCTTTTTGATTTTCTTTTTGAATGTAAGGGGCCTAGAGAGGCGAGTAGAGGTTTGAACTATCGACCGGTACAAAGGAGGTTATGGCGAAATTTTCCGTAAATTTAAGGAGCTAGAATATTTTTAAGATAATTTGATTTTTAGAAATCTATATATCAATATATATAGAATTCGATAAGGAAACGAAATTAAAATAGAATGTTATAAACAAAAGGGAAATATATAATTAAATCTGATAAAATTAGAAAGAGAAACGTATGCTGGTTTAAAAATGAATAACTGGTTTTATGATGTTGATTATTCGAGGTAAGTGGTCTTGTCCGTTTTGAAGTTAAGGATGTTTTCAGTCAAGGTCTGAGATGTAGTTATACCCCAACTTGATTGATTTCATTTTTAACCGATAAATAGAAAGGCCCAGTCTCGAAGAGAAATGTTTGAATAATAGTTAGTTGAATGCAGTATTTTGGGTTGTTGTAATGATGTTTTACACAACATTCATTTTAACCCAAGTAAGTGGAAATTTGGAAATATAATAATAAATATTTCCTGAGTATAGAAAAAAATGAATGGTGGTGGAAGAGATAAGTAATTGGAATGTTTTCCGAATATAAATAGAAGATGTTTTCTAAATATAGGAAATAAAAGAAGACGATATATGGAAATGTTTTCCAAATAGCGTAAGAGTCCAAGAAGATGATTATCGAAAATATCGTGTTAACACATATGCATAAGGAAATGGAGAAGTGTTTTAGTTAATGAAATATCAATTAAATGGCCCAGTGATTTGTTTGATGCTTTGTATGAATGTTCTTTTGTTTTTCTTCGATAGTTAAATAACCGACTAACGAAGTAATTTCCAATATCGTTGTCAATATGGAGAGACCGGTTGGATTATTATCCGAGAACCACTCCGTATTGGCAGTAGCATTGCAAATCAGATTATATGAAGATAATCAAAGACAGAGTAAAGTGCAAGGACTTTTTCTATTAATAGAAATTGTGCCTTCGGTTTCGTTCAGTCCCAGAACGAAGTGTATGGACGAATGTCTGACAAGGTATTTCCAATGATCGAATATGTTGGTCTGTATAGATATATATGGTGGTGGAGAATTTATTCTCTTAGCATAATATCCAGAATATATTTGTGCAAATCAATTTATGATTTACGGATCTAACAATGTGGCATTCAAAGTGATTGTGCTATCAATGAATGATAAGAAATCGTAGCCTCAAACCTCAACAACCGGGAAATGACAAAAATCGGGCAGGCAGCATGGCTATGTGGGTCGCTACCATTAGGGTGTATAATCACCTACCAAGAGAAATTCCTTTTACTTCTTTAATCTATCGATGCTGTCCCTTTTCGGGAAACAGTTGTTGTTCCCAACTGTTGGTGATATACATTCGATGTACTCAAGCGAATTGAGTGGTCGGTCATGTGTGGGCCGGGTTGCAAGATGTTCTTGTTGAACCTAGTGTATTCCCCTCTAGAGATACACTATCGGTAGGTGATTCCATACCTTGTCATATTCGGAATCCAATCTTTAATAAGCGCCCTGCGGTTTTAAATTTTATATTATATATGGAGCATGAGATGCAAGCGTTCCACTAGATTCTATTTATTTGATGTAGACATTAATATAATATCACTGGATTTGATATCAAAAATATTTTTGGTTATCATAAGAGGTAAAAACCATCCGTGTTTATGTGTGAATCGGTCTTACGATTATCATTTCTTCCGAAAGGATTTTTAAAGTCAAACAAATGATTGGAGTTTATTCGCACCAGTCCCATGATTGACCCAGAGTTTATTTTGTTTTTGTTTTCCCTAAACTCTTGGGTGCCCAAATTTGTACGGGCAGTCAAGTAGTCAGGATTTTTCAGATTCACTTGGAAGAGCTGGAAGCAAGAGGCTTTACCAGTTCGCTATAGACTATCATATTTACACTGTGTACTATGTTGTATCTGGAAACAAGTATTTATAACTATTCCAGGAATAACTGTTGTGCTCTAATAATGGTATATATATATACAGTTACTGATTTATATTTCAAAAGTTATGTTATTTAATATATTTTATTTGTTCCGCTAGGAGATTTGTGTTCTTCATTTTTCTTCTATTCTAACATTTCTTTCTTTCTATTTCTCATCCTCTAACTTCTTTCGAATAATGATTCTTATTTCTATAAAATTTGGGTTGGACGTGTGGTGTTATTAGTCGACTCAGATAGTACGGATTTGCGGGCCGTTACAGTTGGTATCAGAGCTTAGCTTGAGCGAACACCTAGGCTTTGGTGGGATTGTGCTCATTAGAGACAGGGTCAGTCGTACCCTAGAATGAGTTGAGTGTATATATACGAGAGTGCGTATCTGTAAATTGATATAAAAAAATTGTTTTATATTGTGTTGGCTAGTCTGTTGAGTGGCTTATGAATTCTGGTCGAATCGTGGGACACCATGACGTCGATAAGAGTTTGTACATACTTGAACAGAAGATTGAACATGATATTGTTTTCAAGTGGGTAAATGAAATAATTTTACTCAAAATTCTATTTTGATAGAAAAATAATAATTTTTTGGAATTATTATCATATATGGATGAGGTTGTTATTATTATAATCAAATAAGATTATAAAATTTGAATGGTTATATATAACCAACTAGCATTTGTATAGAAATAAAATATACAAATAAGACGAACTGGAATTGGATTTAAATCGAAATTTGAAATTTTAAATCATAGGTATTTAGAAAAATATTTTTCGAAGTATATTAAAGTGATATAGCTTTGAAAAGGATTTTTGGAATGGAAAACCATTTTTAAATGGATTTTGAAAGTGTTAAAGCACCGAACTCACTTCAGTGCCTGGAAAATAATTCTGATGATGACTGCAGCATCGTCGGTGTTCATTTTCGGGTTTCTAAGTGATGGATTGCTACCTTAGAAAAGTTTCTGAAGGAAATTTGTTTGAAAGAAAACAAGCTGGTTTGAGAAATCAATTGTTTTGAATTTGAAATGGTTATAAATATATGAGTATATATTTGTGTGATTTCAAAAGGATATAAAAAATAAAAAAACAAACCCCAAGAATTTAAGTTCTGAAATTAAAATTTAACTTAAGCAAGTTAAATGGATCGAAGTGAATAAATTGATTAAAATCAATTTTAATGAATTTAAATGGAATATGAATTGTATATGAAGATTGTAAATCATTCACATTAAATGAATGTGAGCGTATATGATGTGCGATGTAAATGGAAACCAAATATTTTGCTAGAACTTAAGTTGTGAAAATATGAAAGGTTGAGTTTCCACATAAGCGAATTTTTGAAAGGTTAATGGGCATGTATTTCCTACCTTAGTAATTTAGGGGACGAAATTCTTTTAAGAGGAGAAGAATGTAACGACCCGGGTTTTTGAACAAATTATTTTAAATATTTTATATGGTTTTAAATATTTAGAAGATACTATAAATGGATTTTTATATCGATTTAATAATTGATTTTGATTTAATATCGAATATATTAAATAATCGTAATACGAAAAATAATTAAATTCGAAATTTAAAACTAAGTCAAAAAAATTCAGATAATTTATAAAAATCCAATTTGAATAGAACCGATGATAATAATAAAAAATTATTATCAAGGAATTAATTAGTTTTGAATTTAAATTTTATTATATTGATTTAATATGATTATTTTATATATGCGTTCAAACTGAATTTCAGAGTATATTCTATTGGGCTCAGAATACCGTTATTACGTTTAAATGTCAGTCTATATGCTAAAATAGCGGTTCATGATTTAAATTAATGGACCCCGGGATATTTGATTTGTAGACAAGCTCGAAATCAAATCGGTATCTATTTAAAAAGAATAAAAATCTCTTTAAATAAAATCGTATTAAATAGAAATCAAATCGCATTTAATGAAGTAGTACCTTACGCAGAAAAATTCCTTAATACCTAAGTAATTGATCATCTATATATTGCGCTTATTTCTCCCTCGTTTTACTTTATTTCTTCTGCAGATGGAATTAAATCCATTTCCCCTAAATCTTTAACATCAAAAAATAGAGCAAACTGTAGACTTTAAATCAAAAACCCACTTCTATCTCTATACCACAAAAATAGAACAGAAAAGAAATAGAAAATCAAATCGAAATCGAAAGGGGCGAGCTGCCTGAAACTCGAGCCTAGTCTAGAAGAACTCGCGACTTCGGGAAGGACAGGCGGTTGTGGTTGCTTGCGGAAAGGAATTGGGGATCGCGATCGCCAGTACTCAGAGCTTGACGCTCTCGCATTTGCAAGGCTAAGAGGAGTTCGAAATGGTATTTTGGTGGGGTCGCGATTTCTGAGGAGATATTGGAGGTGGCGATAGGACAGGGGTATGGTGCGATTTTAGTTCTGGGCTTCCACTATTCTTAATCGACGAAGTTAGGATTAGTGGGTGGAGCAGGAGCACTCGTGATTTTTGGGTGTGCGACTTTGGGGCTGTTAAGTACGATGGTTCGACCGAAGTAGGGTTCGTTGTTCTGGGATTTTTAGGGTTCTCGATTTTTGAAATAGAAGCATAGTTCGGTGGTGCTCAGAGTGGTGAGGGTGGAACTGTTGGGTTCGATAATTCACTGTTGTGTCACGAGTGTAGTCTGGAGCTGATGGGTTGAAGTTGCTCGGTAATGGTGCAAGGAACATCGTTGGGTAAGTATCAGGGAAGAAGTCGGTAGTGGTTTGGATGTTGAATTGGAAGGGGTTGACCTCGAGAGAAGTGGTTGTTGGTTCAGATGTGTACAGGGAGCTACGACATTGGGAAGGGATGAAGGAGAATTCTGTGCGTGATTGAGTTCGTTTCCCTGACTGGAGTTTCGATTTTGGATTTTTGGTTAGAGCATGATTAGCTTGGGATAAATCAAAAGATTAAGGTAATTTTTTATTTTTTTCTGTAAATAGACTGAGAAGATTTAAGTATCCATATTACAAGTGACATCTTTATTTTCCTAGGCAGTATTAGTAAATATAAAGTCAACCATAGAATCAATGTTAGTCAATAATCAAAATGGTTCACAAATAATAAGTTAACCCGAACAAAAACACTAGTATATTTGAGCATTCATGTTTTTTTATATAAAGGTTAGATAATAACAGAAAGAAGAATGTATGGTACTGTCAGTAAATTTATTTAAATTTAGTTACAATAGTTTATAAAATTGTAAAGCTAATATCTATTTCATACGAAATCAAAATCAGATAGAACGAAGTCCATTGTATTTGTATGGATGAAGATTGCGCTATGGGATTAATTTGAAGTAGTTTGGAGGAAGTTGGGATTTTTGATTAAATTAAACTTCAGTTTAATTTAATCGAAAACAAATCTATAGTTTGGCAAATTAAAATCAGGTGAGTAAATCTCACTCATATTTTTATTTAGAATTATTTTATTCGTTAAAATAATTGTTTGTTGGTTCTTTGCATGCATTAAAATATTACTGTGGTTATTATTTATGTTAGTTATTTAGGATTGGTGTTTGTGGTTATTATATATATATATTGGTTGTTGGATTTCCGCAGTACCATTAGCGAATGCCCGTAGTATCATTAGCGGATGACCCTACACGCCCCACGCTATGATAGTGGATGACCTTCTATAACGCGATATCCTGCCTCAAAGCAGGATGGGTATTATTTATGTTGGCTAACGTGTACGGGTGCAGGGAAAACAGGTTGGAGGGATCCAACTAGATTCCTCAAAAATATTATTATTTGTTTGTTGTTCATATATATTATCATATATGATGTGTTAGAAAACCTGTCATTTATATTTGGTTGTTTTGGGTGTTTAAAATATCACTGGGCCTGATTGATGATTTATAAAAATATCGTGAAAAGGAAATTTTGAGATTTAAATGGGGAAATCTATTTTTCTAAAAATAGAATTCGAATTTCGAATGAACTGAGAAATATTAACTTGTTTGAATAATAAAACAAGTAAAGAAATTTATAAATGATGTTTATAAATTAAATAATGTGGGAATTGAAGAAATTTATAAAAGAAGTTTATAAAATAAATAATACAGGACATTGAAGTAAATTTATTAACGGTGTTTATAAATAAAATGTAATGATTTTCATTGGATAATAAGGGCATTGAAATCAATTTATAAACGGTATTTATAAATGAAGTGGAAAATTTATCATTTGATAAGTTGAAAATTTAAATTCAAATGTGAATTTAAAAATAGAAATGGGGAATCGTTTAAAGAACTAAACGATGAAATTTATTCTGATATTCAGAATATAAAGTGAATAAAATAAATCCGTGAGGGTTTATGATTTGAATTCGATTAGTTCGAATTTATTTAAATAATATATGAAAACAAGGAAGTTGGATTTATAAACGATATTTATAAATCTAGTGAAATAAATTATCATTAGATAATTTAGAGGTTTAAATTCAAGTATGAATTTGAAAAGTAGAATTTGAGATGGAATCAAAAAGGAAACTTGTTTTCATAAAACAAGAAAGTTAAATTTATAAACAACGTTTATAAGTTAAGGAAAATAATTTTTCATTTGATAACTTAGAAATATAAATTCAAATATGAATTTAACCATGAATTGGAAATCGTTTCAGAAAGAGAATGACGGGTTTTATTTCGATATTCGGAATATAAACTGAATTAAGTCAAATCCAAGGGATTTAAATTGGAATTTGATTATACTGAATTTTATAAATAATTTATTTATAAAAGGAATTGGAATTTAATATAGCAAATTGAATTATAAACAAATTTATAACCAAGTAATGAAAAATCGACGATTTGAGATAATCAGAAATATTAAGTTGGATTTGAAAACTGGATTTAATATATATTAAAAAAATATTAGAATATAGTTGAAATTTATTATAAACAAAGTTTAAACGTTTATATTTAAATATAATTAAAACAAACTTGCCGCAGCGTGTTAGTTCGTAAATTGGTGTTTCGAACTTCAATTGTGTATATAGAACTCAATTTAAGTCGGAATCCTTTGAAACAAGAATCGTCAAGATCGATTTGATAGTAGTTTTCTAATGGAAGAGAAAAATATGGATTTCGTCTTATAGATTTTGAGTTATGTCAAAATCAGTTTTTCACAAAAACAGCGCCATAACCATTATAAAGCCATAACGGTTTATTTAAATAAATTAGAGGATTTTAAGGAAATAAAATCCAAATTGCCATCAGAAAAATCTAGACTGGAGACATAAAATAAATATGAACTCCAATGAAGTAAGTGAAATGATTTTTGAAACAAAAATCAGATTTTTAGTTATTAAATAGATTTAACTAGTTTTAAGAATAAATAGTTAATCGAGATTTGAATCGAAGTTGGGCGTTGGATAAGTGAAAGAGATTTGAGAATTTTTATTCGAAATCGAATAAGTAACTCGAGTTGAAAATGGAATTAGATTGGGTTTGTGAGTAGATTAAAATATATTTGAATGTGATATGTTCAAATAAGAAGTGAAACAGGCAAATATAGCTAATTAGAAAATAAATTAGCGAATTGGGTTAAGACGAATGGACTGAGTTGAAGCCAAATGGAAATATTTGGATATGTGTTAGACAGGATGGAGTGAAGTGTATGAAGATTTTAATTTACGTGCACGACAAAAAGGTACACTCTTAAATTCCATATGAGGTTTTATGCGCCGAATTAGCAAGCCACTTGGCTTTTTGATTTTCTTTTTGAATGGAAAGGGCCTAAAGAGGCGAGTTGAGGTTTGAACTATCGACCGGAACAAAGGAGGTTATGGTGAAATTTACTGGAAATTTAAGGAGTTAGAATATTTTTAAGATAATTTGATTTTTAGAAATCTATATATCAATATATATAGAATTCGATAAGGAAACGAAATTAAAATAGAATGTTATAAACAAAAGGGAAATCTATAATTAAATCTGATAAAATTAGAAAGAGAAACGTATGCGGCTTTAAAAATGAATAATTGGTTTTATGATGTTGATTATTCGAGGTAAGTGGTCTTGTCCGCTTTGAAGTTAAGGATGTTTTCAGTCAAGGTCTGAGAGGTAGTTATACCCCAACTTGATTGATTTCATTTTTTAACTGATAAATAGCAAGACCCAGTCTTGAAGAGAAATGTTTGAATAAGAGTTAGTTGAATGCAGTATTTTGGGTTGTTGTAACGATGTTTTACACAACATTCATTTTAACCCAAGTAAGTGGAAATTTGGAAATATAATAATAAATATTTCCTGAGTATAGATGAAACACCCCACCTCCGTTAGGGTCACACTCAAAGGGAATGCCCTAATTTTGGTGGAGGTTTATAAGTATAAGTCACAGATACACAAGACAGATATAAGAACACATATTTTTGAACAGCGGAAAACAACAGCAACTTTTATTTCATCAAAATACGTGTTACACAAACCATGCCATAATTGTCTTACAATACTTCCAAAAACATTACATTTTCATAACTATCTTGATTTCATTATTTAAAGAATCATAAAAACATAAGTAAACTGCATAAGTCCCATAATTGCTGTCCAAGCCATAGTCCAAACGAAAGAGATCCAAGCAATACATTCTTTCTCTTCAAGCTGGGTGCAAAACAACTGGTCAAGCTGCGGTATTACCTCCCTGTGGACCTGGGGGGGGGGGGGGGACGACAAAAGAAAAGAAGACGAAAGAAAAGTAGAGTCAGACATAAAGCCTAAGTAAGTCTAGGACTATTCAGTCTATGAATAAAGAAATGAGCATGATAAGTACAAACTGGAAATGGGAAAGCACTATAAGCTAAGTTAAGTTGTCTAGAGTCGAATGTACTATCGTACCCCCTATTAATCTTTGTACCCATATAAACTAGTTCCCAACAGGCATCCCATAATCAGGGAGAAGTGATCCATTTCTGATGATCGGCTCCTACTCGCATGGTTACATGTGTCTTACGGCCCCCGTTGTTGTAGTTACCTATGTTGGTCCCACCATGGGGTGTATCAAGTCCTATGATGGCGGAGCGACACAATTCTAGAATGCACAGGTATAAAACTGGTGCCCAGTGCCTAATTTTTCTGCGCCGGAGTGTGTGCACCCCCGCACCCCGTTAGAACCTACACTGCTGCACCACCGCCGTCGGTTTGACCTCTTACAGTCAGCCCAGTAATCGTGCCCCACCCTGCCTAGTTCAGGGTATCCTGATACACCTTGTAGGTTTACTGCTGAAAAGGGTCCCCCGCTACTAGGTTTTCTATTTCTAGCCAACATGCTAAGTTGGTTAAGTGTTTTGTAAACCTAACCCCCAATCAGTCTGTATAGTTTAGCATGTTCAATTTGATTAAGTATTAATTCAGTTTACTTAGTCCTATCAATCCTGACTCAGCCTTAATTGTCTTATTAAAGCCTCGACCTCTCACATCAGACAGGTATTGTTGTGACTGCCTGTTACCGGTTGGTTCCGGGCAGTCTTACGTCACAACTCAGTCTAACCTCGGGTCTTTATTGGGCTCAGTGTTTAACCACCCACATTGGATAGGTATTGTTGTGACTACTGGACAACCGGGCGGTTCCGGGCAGGTTTATATCACAACTCAATCCAACCTCGGGTTAAACACATCGTATTTTCTAAGTTTACATATTTTGTCTCTTTTCTTTTTATATGTAAATATTTGCAGCCCATTATTCAAATTCATCTTTATTGGGTAAAGTTAATTTATACCCCTTAGATGTTCCCAAGGTCTTTGGCATGCGTCAAACATGCCAACACATATGTTTTATATTTTAACCCAAACGTCATTGCCCCCGTTTTATACATTTGCTACAATATAACATATATTGGGTTTAACATTTAAACCCAACTTAGCCACATGAAAAAGGGGTGGCTTAGAACATGGTGTTTATATATTCTAAGTAACATCAAAAGGGGAGTGTGAACGCATGAACTTGCAACATAACGATCTAATTAACATAAGTTAGGCACTTGTGAACTTGCGTTGTAATAGCATATAATAATGACATAATAACATACCTAAACGTGAATCATGGTTTTTAATCTATTCATGTAAACTTGCAATTGAAATGTAAATCTAACTTAATTATGTGTCGCATATATTATCATTTGATCTTGATAACAGCATAAGCCTAAAACATTTTTTGTTTGGGCATAAAGTCAAACATAAACTAGCCATGTTCATAAAGTCAATACAAGTTCACAAAGGTGCTTACTTGTGTTACTAACACAAAAGTATGGTTTTACACTTGAATCATGATGCCAATTCCAACATAAATTCATATGAATCATACTACTCAAATGGATTCAACTACACTAAAGATGACCATAAAATTATACATCATGTTGGCATAATAGTAAATCATATACTTGCATGAATCTCAAATTTGTTGAAATAAACTATCACAAACATATAGTCGTTACTTTCAACATGAAACATATACTTGCAATTATCCAATAGGTGTTGTAACAAACTACCACAAACATATAGTCATTAACTTTCAGCATGAGTCATATACTTGCAAATATCCAACAGGTCTAACATCATTATACCACAACATCCCAAATCTATTCATAATTAGAATCATAGCAACATACAATTATGAATTATCATCACCACAAATTAAGTACAATTCCATTTCTCATTTTACACAAATCAAAACACAATTATTCATTCATTTCGGAATAGCACTCTACTTACAATGTATGACGAATCTTCAATTTAGGTTTCTGAATTCTGAATTTGGAGATGCTATCCTTTGTTGTAGGCGTTGTTTTGATTTAGTTGTCGTTGCTTTAAGCTTTTGAATTGTCTCCTAATCGTCTCTCAATTTTGACGGCTACTCCTAGTCTTTCCTCAGCAGCATGACGGTCTCATTCTCATTTTTATTTGAATGAATTAGGTGGAGTCTTAGGTCCTTTTTATAGAGTTTGTGAATTGATTAGGACCGTCGATGGAGCTTAGATTAATATTAGCCGTTTTGAAGGAGAGACCAATCAGGAGCTGACACCTAGCCCTAGTGACAAGGCAAGGCTCACAAATTCGGCCAAGCATAGACCAGGCCAGCCAGGAGGGGCTGGGTTAACCTGGCTTAGGGGCCAGGTCGAGTCCCCAGTCGACCCCCAGGTCGACTACCCAGTCGACCTGGGTGGCCCAGGTCAACTACCCAGTCGACCTGGGTGCCTTGGGTGGGAAAATTCCCGCCCTGCCCAATCTGGCCCGATTTTTGAAATTTGAATTTGTTCTAAGCTGTTTCTGTCTGTTTGAATTTTAAATTGAATTCTGAAAATTCCGGAGGCCATATCTCCCTCATACGGAGTCTGTTTTACGCAAACTCGGACTCTATCTCAAGCAGAATTCCGAGACGAACGCAATGGCGTATCTCGTTTCCCTTAATTCTTTGATTTGAAATTAATTATACTTTAATTTGTGAATTTCACTGCTATAGAATACACGGAGTGTTCCCCCACTTAAAAGGATTTCATCCCCAAAATCTTCAAGTTTAGGAAGAATGTATATCCTAACATCCAAACGTCCATCTACTCATCCATCAAACACGAGCGTACATTGTCCTTAAAAGACTTCTAATGCTTCATGATCGTATGTGAAGTGTGTGTACATGTACTTATCTAATGCAAAATCAGTCGATCTACTGATTTAGTTGACCTCCTTAATGCAAATTATGTAAGTGTCATGAATCCATTATGTATGCAAATTTTCATATTCATGATTCTACATGAGTGCACAATCATTCATGAAAATTCAACATCCATATGACAACACATTAAACTTCAACCATATAAGAATGTAAATACATATATGCATATGCAATATGAAGTGACTGAGCCGATCTAAAACCTAGATTGTGTGTGTATATGCAACCACGATCAACCACTAGCAATCACTTGCAACCATCATCCATAACATGTTTCAATTACATGTTTTCATCCAAAGGGTTTCTACCTTAAAGATAAGGTCGAGGAGATATACCTAAAAAGATTGATAAAAGCGAAACTTAAGGAAAAAGAAAGATCAAAGATGTACCCTCGAAAAGAAAAGGGTAGGCTGCGCGTATTCTAGCTTCAGTTTCCCAAGTTGCGTCTCCCTCGGCGTCGCTCCACTGAACTTTGACGAGCTTGCCTTCGCGGTTGCGTAGCTTTTTCACTTCCGTTCCTAATATGCGGGTTGGAACTTTCCTCACGGTTGCTTCGCGTTTCACTTCAGCTTCTTCTAGGATATTTGGCTCTACCACTTCAGCAGATTCATGTAGACATTTTCGAAGGTGCGAAACGTGAAAGACGTTGTGAACTCCAGCTAGTTTTTCGGGTAGGTCTAATCTATAGGCCATTTTCCCAATTTTCTCGATGATAGGAAATGGTCCTACGAATCTCGGTGCTAGCTTCCCTGTGGTTCCAAAACGAACAACGTTCCTTAGCGGAGATACCTTAAGAAAAACCCCGTCTCCAACCTCAAATTCAAGGTCGGTCCTCCTCTTGTCGGCGTAGGATTTTTGTCTGTCTTGGGCTGTCTTCATTCTTCTCTGTATTAAGTCTACTTTCTCTGAAGTCTCTCGGGTCATATCTGGTCCAAGTATGAGCTTGTCAGTGGACTCCCACCAACAAGTGGGCGATCGGCACGGTCTTCCATATAAAGCCTCGAAGGGCACCATTCCGATGGTGGCTTGGTAGCTGTTGTTGTAGGCAAATTCCACCAAAGGAAGATGGTCTTCCCACGTCCCTATGAAGTCAAGGACGCACAGTCTTAAAAGGTCCTCCAAAACTCTGTTCACTCTTTCTGTCTGGCCGTCGGTTTGGGGATGATAGGCTGTGCTCAAGCATAACTGTGTGCCTACCGCTTCTTGCAGACCCCGCCAAAACTCACTTGTGAAGATAGGGTCCTGTCACTAACAATGCTGGAGGGTATTCTATGGAGTCAAACAATTACCTTGAGATAAAGAGATGCTAGGGATGAGGCAGTTCTTTCACTCTTGACAGGTAAAAAGTGGGCGCTTTTAGTAAGCCTATCCACTATTACCCAAATGTTAGTGTTGCCTCTTCTAGACCTAGGCAGCTGTAACACCCCACATACGCTACGGACACTCACTAAGGGAATGCCATAGCATCGGTGGAGTATTTTAAGTGAATATAGAACAGAAAAATTACAACAAGACAGATATAAATAATACTTGAAAATTCAAAACATCATTTCATTGCAGCAGAAGATAAACATGTTTGGTTACAATACCAAAACCAACTAAAACAAGAGTCAAGTACTAAATATCCATCCTGATAAAAATAAAAGTACATAATCCCACTACATAACTAATAGCCATAACAGAAAAGATAACCGAACTTTACTTCAAGAGTCCAAGCTCCAAGATAGATAAAGCAGTCTGAATCAAACTCCACTAGAACTAGGCCCAACCTGAGGACCTAAGGGGGAAAAGATAAAAACAAAGGGGTCGGACATAAGTCTGAGTGAGCCCTATAACTTTAACAATACAATCATTAAAGTAATTAGGGTATGATATAAGCTTGGTACGGTAATGACTAGGGATTAATGACTACACTCAGCAGCCAACTAAGATAATGGTAAAGACGCATCTACCCACCCAAGGATAATTACTAACTGCACCACACCAGTCATTCCTAACTTAAAGGTTGATCCCGCCCAAGGACTTAGATAATTTAACTAGTAGTTTTGTGTACCCCTAGCTGACCACATAGGTGTCGTCTGCCCCTATCTCCACTAGGTGTATCCACTACTCCCCAAGCGATCGACTCCCTAACGTAGATACCCGTGCTGGCCCCACAGTGGGATGTATCACTCCCCAAAGTGGCAACCCGATACAACCAACGGTGCACGGCTTATACCTACACGATGCGACAACGTCTTACCTACCAGCCCGGGTACACACACGCATATGAAACCCGTTGGACTTGTGTTGCCGCCGCAAACCCGTTTTTGGCCTCTTATAGTCAAGCCTAGTACGCGTGTCCCGTCCTCGACATGGGTCGAGCCCACAAAGATACATATGGATTACTGGTTGAAATGGGCCCCCACAAGCTACCCATCTAAGCTTGTCCCTTTTCTAGTGCATCCCACTTAACCCTTTAATCATGTTTAATTACATGTTTCCACCTGGTTAAGTATTCTAATCGTATTTTCTATTGCCACCCAAGGCAACCCATTAGATTTCCACATGCCACCCAAGGCACTTACTTGATTTCCACATGCCACCCAAGGCACCCACTTAACCCCTCATGCCCCACTACATGCTTATCCGGTTAAGTGTTTCTTAATTGATTAAGACCGTAACCTTTGCAAAGACCTCTCACATTAGACTATCTTTTATGGCAGCTGGATTTGCCGGTCGCGTCCGGGCTGCCTTACGCCATAACCGAGTCTAACCTCGTGTCTTTACACTTGTCACGTATTTAGTTTATGCCTAAGACCTCTCACATTGGGCCAATCATTTGTAGCCGCTGGATTTGTCGGTCGGGTCCGGGCAGTCTTATGCTACAAAAGGGTCCAACCTCGTGTCTTAGTCAATTAATTACACCTAATTATTCACCCACATATTTTGAGTTAATTTTCCCTAATTAATTCCAATTTAATGATGTACATAATTGACTCAATTATGTCCATCCACTTATGGTATGCAACATCATACCAATTTCACCACAATTTTGTTAACATTAATATTAACCCCATCGTTCCCCACGTAATACGCTAACATGACATACTTAAAAGGAAAGATTCATCACAAATGCAATGGGTTCTACTTAGCATAACATTAGCATCATCATGGGTTTTGAAGGTGTCAACTTGCATATATGACCATAGCATCAAACCCAACTAGCATAAATAACCAACCCAAACTTGCATGAATCACATATGTCATAAAGAGGGTAACTTGCATAGATGTTCATGTCATAGACCTATCATAAAGGGATAAACTTGCATACATGTCATAGGTCTAAAAAGGGATGAACTTGCATATGTTACTCATATCATAAAAGGTGTAAACATGCATATATATGCATGACATACAAAGGGGTAAACTTGCATATATATGCATAGTATACAAAGGTGTAAACTTGCACATGTTACTTGCATATAATCAAACACCAAACTTGCATAACATGTCATATATGAACTTGCATATAATCAAATACCAAACTTGCATAACATGGTGTCATAATAAATCAATGTTTATCATAGTGATTTGCATAACTAGCATCATGAACATATAGCATAAAACTTGCATAACTAGCATCATGAACATATAGCATAAAACTTGCATAACTAGCATCATGAACACATAGCATATGATAACATAACTTGCATTGATCCACATACATAACCATAACCTCTTTATATCCTATCATAATTAGTTTAGCAATTGCTTGCTAAAGGCATAGAAACTCACAACTTGTTGATTAGCACTCCTATGAAGAAGATTAAGTTGCTAGAGTTGATTAGAAGTTGATTTGAGAAGCTATCTTCCTCTTTAATTTGTTGGTGGCTCCTTCTAGTTGCAATTTGACGGCATGATGACATTGTATCCAATTTTAGTATGAATTAGGGTAGTCTTAGGGTGTATTTATAGTTTAGTTAAGTGTTTTAGGCCATTAGATTAACCCTAAATCAGATTAGAGTCGTCAGATCTCGTCACTAGCCACCAAAACATAGCCCAGATCCCAAATCAGTGCACCCAGGTCACCTGGGCTCGACCAGGGAGGTCGACCTCCAGGTCGACACTAGGGTCGACACCTAAGTCGACTTGGTGGGCAGGTCGACCCCCAGGTCGACCCCCAGGTCGACTCCCAGGTCGACCTGGTCTGGGCGGGAATTTTCCCGCCTAGCCCATATTCTGCATTTTTTAAATCTGTTTCGCTTTCTGATTTTTCATGAAACTTCTGAAGGCCATATCTCGGACATACGGACTCCGATTCACGAAATTTTGGACTCTATTTCGCGTATTTTTCCGAGATGAACGCAACCGCAAAACCCGTTTCCCTTAATTCTCACGTCTGAGATTAATTATGCTTTAATTACCAAACATTAATATTAAGTGAAATTCGGGGTGTTACATTCTCCCCTACTTAAAGGATTTCGTCCCCGAAATCTCTAAGTCAAGAAGAACGTATCCTACCAACCAAACAACCGTCTACTAAACCATCAAACACGGGCATCCATTGTCCTTAAAGTTTCTAATGCTGTATGAACATATGCAAGAAGTGTGTGTGTATATGTTCCCTATCTAATGCAAAATCAGGCGGTCTACTGATTCAGTTGACCTCCTTAATGCAAACCATGATAGTGCCATGCATCCAATATGTATGCGAAAGAACCCTATCGACACATACTATTTCTACATGTGTGCACAACCATACACCAAAATGCATCATCCATATGATAACACAACCATTATACATCCATTAATATAGCTACCTACACACAATTATATGTAATATGCAATATGAAGTGGCTGAGCCGATCTAGTGTCTAAAGTGTGTGTATATGCATCCACGAGCAACCACTAGCAAACACTTGCATCCACACGCATCCATCAATCATAACATGTCTCAAACACATGTTTCAACCATAGGTTTACCCTATCTAAAGGTCAAAGGTACTAACGAGAGGACATACTAAAGATAAGATAAGTACTAGACAAATGATAAAGGAGAAGTTAAAAGACATACCCTCAAAAAGGAATGGGTACAGTGAACGCATCTTCGCTTCTGTCTCCCAAGTAGCGTTGCTTTCATCATCTCCCCATTGCACTTTGACAAGTTGAACCTCTATGTTTCTCAACCTCCTAATCTTTGACCTAAGGATGCGAGTAGGAGCTCGTCGAATCGTCGCATCACGCTCTACCTCCACTTCTCTAAGCAAGCTCGGCTCTACCACCTCTGCGGTCTCATGTAGGCACTTCCTCAAATATGACACATGGAATACATCATGTACTCCACTAAGTCTCTCGGGCAACTCTACTCTATATGCCATCTGTCCAATCCTTTCCTTAATAGGAAACGGTCCTACAAACCTTGGTGCTAACTTCCCAACGGACCCAAAGCGAACAATATTCCGTAATGGAGACACTTTAACAAAGACGATGTCCCCAACATCAAACTCAAGATTCGTCCTCCTCTTATCCGCGTAAGATTTCTGTTTGTTCTGCGCCGCTTTCATCCTTCTTCTAATCAAATCAATCTTTTCCGAAGTCTCTCTAACCATATCAGGCCCAAGCAAGATCTTATCCGTAGATTGCCACCAACATGTAGGTGACCGACAAGGCCTTCCATAAAGAGCTTCGAAAGGAGCCGTACCAATACTAGACTGAAAGCTGTTATTATACGCGAACTCCACCAATGGAAGATGCTCTTCCCATGTACCTCCAAAATCTAAGATACATAGTCTCAAAAGGACTTCTAGAACACGATTCACCCTCTCGATCTGGTCCCCCGTCTGAGGATGATATGTGGTGCTCAAACATAACTGAGTCCCTACTGCCTCTTGCAAACTCTTCCAAAACTCGCTAGTGAAGATAGGATCTCGATCACTCACTATGCTAGAAGGTACTCCATGTAATCGAACTATCTCTCGAAGGTAAACTGAAGCTAGCCATGGAGCAGTCCTCTTGCTCTTCACGAGTATGAAATGGGCGCTCTTGGTAAGTCTGTCTACCACAACCCAAATTCCCGTATTACCCTTCCTCGATCTCGGTAACCCATCAATAAAATCCATTGAGACACTATCCCACTTCCATTGCGGAACCTCCAATGGGTGAAGCAACCTACCGGGTTTCTTTTGCTCCACTTTCACTTGTTGGCACACCAAGCATCTAGCGACATACTCGGCCACATCTTTCTTTATACCAACCCAAAAGAAAACTCGCTTCATGTCTTGGTACATCTTGTCCCCACCAGGATGAATGGTCTTCTTTGAACGATGTGCATCTTCAAGTATATCCTTCCTCAAACCCTCGTCTTGCGGTACACAAAGTCGACCGTCTCTACGCAACCACCCCTTATCATCTAGGGTGTACCTACTCAAATGGCTGGACGACTCCCCCTTATGAGCTTCTCTACTAACTCAACCAACTGTGGGTCGTCCCGTTGTGCTTCACCAATCCATCCCAAAAGAGTAGGTCTGACTTCTAAGGATGCTAGAAAACCGGGTACAAAGTCAATGGAAGGTCTGAAGTCAAACATCGAGATAAATTCCAAGCTTCGTCGTTTAACGAACAATGGACTCAAAGACAACCTTTTTCTGCTTAAGGCGTCCGCCACCACGTTACCCTTGCCAGGGGTATATGCTATCTCGAAATCATAGGGTGCTAAGAACTCCATCCACCTTTGCTGTCTTAAGTTCAAATCCTTCTGAGAAAACAAGTACTTCAATGATTTGTGGTCAGTGAACAATTCGAACCTCTCGCCAAGAAGATAATGACGCCACGACTTAAGTGCAAAAACAATAGCGGCCAACTCTAGATCATGGGTAGGGTAATTTTTCTCATGCTTTCTCAACTGCCTTCCCCCATAGGCTATTACCCTTCCCTCTTGCATTAAGACTGCTCCTAGTCCTGTCCGACAAGAATCGGTATAAACAACAAATGGCTTACTCCCATCTGGCAACACTAAGACTGGAGCTGTGGTTAAAGCTCTCTTTAACCGTTGGAACGCATCATCATAATCTACGTCCCATGTGAAGACTAGATTCTTCTTCGTCAAGCGAGTTAATGGGGCTGATATCTTCGCGAAGTCCTTGATAAACTTCCTACAGTAGCCAGCCAACCCCAAGAAACTCCTCACCTCGGTTGCATTCTTCGGAACCTTCCAATCTTGGATGGATACTACCTTAGCGGGATCCACAGCTATCCCTTCCTTAGAGACCACGTGCCCTAAGAACCGCACTTCCTTCCTCCAAAAGTGACATTTAGAGAATTTAGCCTTAAGGCTATGCGCTCGAAGAGTCTCCAACACTTCCCTAAGATGTAGGGCATGCTCTTCTTCACTCTTAGAAAAGACTAAGATGTCATCCATAAAGACCACCACGAACTTATTAAGTACTCCCTGAACACCCTACTCATCAAATCAACAAAGTATGCAGGGGCGTTCGTCAAACCAAAGGGCATCACCAGCCACTCATAGAAATCATCTGGAGTCCTAAAGGCAGTCTTGTCTTTGCTATCCTCAGCCACTCTCAACTGATGAAACCCTGTGGCTAAGTCCAACTGCGAAAACACTGAGGCGCCAACCAACTGATCAAAGAGATCATCAATCCTCGACAATGGGTATCTATTCTTCTTTGTAAGCTTGTTGAGTTCTCTATAGTCTACACAAAGTCTGAGGGACCCATCTGCCTTCGTGGCAAAAACTACTGGAGCACCCCACTCCGATATACTTAGTCTTATGAACCCCTTCTCAAGCAACTCCCCTACTTGCTTATGGAGTTCCCTCCTCTCACGAGGAGCCATGTGGCGCACTGGAAAAGATATTGGCTTAACATTGTCTACCAGATATATTCGGAAGTCAATCTTCCGCTTCGGAGGTAAGCCCTTCACCTCCTCAAACACATCCGAGTATTCCCGGACCACTCTAACAGATCGCAAACTCTCGACCAAAGCGTCAAGCGATTCAAGATAACTTAGCATAACAGAATTCATGGGATTACAAGAGATCTCGAGAGTGTTCCCCAAGCGGGTCATGAGCCTAACAACTCTCCTTTCACAATCAAGAACGGCACCATTACTGAGCCCAAAACAAAAGCATCATATCTAAACTCAACGCTAAGTATAGAAATCCTCAAACCCAAACATATCATGGAAAAATAAGTGGAGCCCCCAATTGGGTTTGAGACAACCAAGGGATCATCTACTAGACTGGTGTCTAAGTGCAGTGACTCAACTAATGATGATGAGATAAACGAATGCGATGCGCCAGAGTCAAATAAAGTACGGACAGAATGATCAAACAGAAAAACCAGACTTTCAACGGAAATAGTTCTACCTCTTTCCTGAATCGGTGGAACTGCGAGAGCCTGAACTTTCCCCCTTGCCTGACCTGGTGCCATAAGAGCTTGCACTTGTCCTCCTGAGGTAGATCCCGTCCTCTGCCCCTTCTTTGGGCAGTCTTTCACTAGATGCCCTGCTTCGCCACAGTGGAAGTAGCCAGTCTTCTTCTTCTTCTGACAATCTTTGCTTAGGTGGCCTGGTGTCCCGCAATTGAAGCACTTCTTCTTTCCCTTGCCACCGTTGCCTTTTCCACCCTTGTTTTGCTGTTGCTGTTGAGGTCTCTTCTGATCTCCTTTCTTCTCGGGTGCCTTATTAGCATTGGGACCCTTCTCTTCCTCATGCATGAGTGCCATGTCTACTAGCTTCTCAAAGGTGGCCCCCATAGGGATGTGAGTCATAGCCAATCCATGCATCGGTTCATTCAAGCCTTTAACGAACCTCAGAGCCTTCTTCTCCGGTGTATTCACCATGTCTATGCCAAACCTTGCTAGCTGATTAAACTTGTTGACATATTCCTTCACTGATAAGTTTCCTTGCTTTAGTGTCAAGAACCTTTCCATATAGATTCTCTTCCGCCCTTGAGAGAAAGTTTGCCACAAACCTTTGTCTGAAATCCGCCCAAGAGTCGACTAGGCGTTCTCCATTAGTGACCTCCCACCAGAACGAGGCCTCTCCCTTCATTAACCAAGCAGCTAACTTGACTTTATTTCCTTCTTCCATCTCAAAGATATCTATCAATTCTTCCGTTTCCTTAAGCCAATCCCTAGCTTCCACAAAAGTTTCTGGTCCTTGAAAAGGTTTCCCTCCCATAGCCTTAAATTCCTTACAAGTCTTAGCAAAAGTATCCGCGCGAGGAGGAGGAGGAGGAAGATCGGGTGCAACTGGTGGTGGAGGAACATTTGCTGGACCCTTAGTGGCGGCCCTAGCCTCCATCAATCTCCTATACCATACTGGTATCGCTACACCCTCCGGAAAGTTAAGATCTTCAGCCATGCTGAAACGAAAAAGGAAAGATTCAAAACGGAGAATTCGAAAGATAAAGATATGGCTATTGTGGATTATGCTTTTCTTTCAAAAGCTTTTCTCTTAAAAGACATGTTTTTGAAAATACTCCTTCAAAAATGTTCTTAGAAAAATAGTTTTTCTAAAAGTTTTATCTGTTCTGGTAACCTTCAGCTCTGATACCACGTGTAACACCCCACACCCGCTACGGACACTCACTAAGGGAATGCCATAAAATCGGCGGAGTATTTTAAGTGAATATAGAACAGAAAAATTACAACAAGACAGATATAAATAATACTTGAAAATTCAAAACATCATTTCATTGCAGCAGAAGATAAACATGTTTGGTTACAGTACCAAAACCAACTAAAACAAGAGTCAAGTACTAAATATCCATTCTGATAAAAATAAAAGTACATAATCCCACTACATAACTAATAGCCATAACAGAAAAGATAACCGAGCTTTACTTCAAGAGTCCAAGCTCCAAGATAGATAAAGCAGTCTGAATCAAACTCCACTAGAACTAGGCCCAACCTGAGGACCTAAGGGGGAAAAAGATAAAAACAACGGGGTCAGACATAAGTCTGAGTGAGCCCTATAACTTTAACAATACAATCATTAAAGTAATTAGGGTATGATATAAGCTTAGTACGGTAATGACTGGGGATTAATGACTACACTCAGCAGCCAACTAAGATAACGGTAAAGACGCATCTACCCACCCAAGGATAATTACTAACTGCACCACACCAGTCATTCCTAACTTAAAGGTTGATTCCACCCAAGGACTTAGAAAATTTAACTAGTAGTTTCGTGTACCCCTAGCTGACCACATAGGTGACGTCTGCCCCTATCTCCACTAGGTGTACCCACTACTCCCCAAGCGATCGGCTCCCTAACGTAGATACCCGTGCTGGCCCCACAATGGGGTGTATCACTCCCCAAAGTGGCAACCCGATACAACCAACGGTGCACGGCTTATACCTACACGATGCAACAACGTCTTACCTACCAGCCCGGGTCCACACACGCATATGAAACCCATTGGACTTGCGTTGCCACCGCTAACCCGTTTTTGGCCTCTTATAGTCAAGCCCAGTACGTGTGTCCCGTCCTCGACATGGGTCGAGCCCACAAAGATACATATGGATTACTGGTTGAAATGGGCCCCCACAAGCTACCCACCTAAGCTTGTCCCTTTTCTAGTGCATCCCACTTAACCCTTTAATCATGTTTAATTATATGTTTCCACTTGGTTAAGTATTCTAATCGTATTTTCTATTGCCACCGAAGGCTACCCACTAGATTTGCACATGCCACCCAAGGCACTTACTTGATTTCCACATGCCACCCAAGGCACCCACTTAACCCCTCATGCCCCACTATATGCTTATCTGGTTAAGTGTTTCTTAATTGATAAAGACCGTAACCTTTGCAAAGACCTCTCATATTAGACTATCTTTTATGGCAGCTGGATTTGTCGGTCGGGTCCGGGCAGCATTACGCCATAACCGAGTCTAACCTCGTGTCTTTACACTTGTCACATATTTAGTTTATGCCTAAGACCTCTCACATTGGGCCAATCATTTGTAGCCGCTGGATTTGCCGGTCGGGTCCGGGCAGTCTTATGCTACAAAAGGGTCCAACCTCGTGTCTTAGTCGATTAATTACACCTAATTAATCACCCCCATATTTTGAATTAATTTTCCCTAATTAATTCCAATTTAATGATGTACATAATTGACTCAATTATGTCCATCCACTTATGGTATGCAACATCATACCAATTTCACCACAATTTTGTTAACATTAATATTAACCCCATCGTTCCCCACGTAATATGCTAACATGACATACTTAAAAGGGAAGATTCGTCACAAATGCAATGGGTTCTACTTAGCATAACATTAGCATCATCATGGGTTTTAAAGGTGTCAACTTGCATATATGACCATAGCATCAAACCCAACTAGCATAAATAACCAACCCAAACTTGCATGAATCACATATGTCATAAAGAGGGTAACTTGCATAGATGTTCATGTCATAGACCTATCATAAAGGGATAAACTTGCATACATGTCATAGGTCTAAAAAGGGATGAACTTGCATATGTTACTCATATCATAAAAGGGGTAAACATGCATATATATGCATGACATACAAAGGGGTAAACTTGCATATATATGCATATCATACAAATGTGTAAACTTGCACATGTTACTTGCATATAATCAAACACCAAACTTGCATAACATGTCATATATGAACTTGCATATAATCAAACACCAAACTTGCATAACATGTCATATATGAACTTGCATATAATCAAAAACCAAACTTGCATAACATGGTGTCATAATGGATCAATGTTTATCATTGTGATTTGCATAACTAGCATCATGAACATATAGCATAAAACTTGCATAACTAGCATCATGAACATATAGCATAAAACTTGCATAACTAGAATCATGAACACATAGCATATGATAACATAACTTGCATTGATACGCATACATAACCAAAACCTCATTATATCCTATCATAATTAGTTTAGCAATTGCTTGCTAAAGGCATAGAAAATCACAACTTGTTGATTAGCACTCCTATGAAGAAGATTAAGTTGCTAGAGTTGATTAGAAGTTGATTTGAGAAGCTATCTTCCTCTTTAATTTGTTGGTGGCTCCTTCTAGTTGCAATTTGACGGCATGATGACGTTGTATCCAATTTTAGTATGAATTAGGGTAGTCTTAGGGTGTATTTATAGATTAGTTAAGTGTTTTAGGCCATTAGATTAACCCTAAATCAGATTAGAGCCGTCAGATCTCGTCACTAGCCACCAAAACACAGCCCAGATCCCAAATCAGTGCACCCAGGTCACTTGGGCTCGACCAGTGAGGTCGACCCCCAAGTCGACACTAGGGTCGACACCCAAGTCGACCTGGTGGGCAGGTCGACCCCCAGGTATACACCCAAGTCGACTCACAGGTCGACCTGGTCTGGGCGGGAATTTTCCCGCCTAGCCCATATTATGCATTTTTGAAATATGTTTCGCTTTCTGATTTTTCGTGAAACTTCTGAAGGCCATATCTCGGACATACGGACTCCGATTCACGAAATTTCGGACTCTATTTCGCGTATTTTTCTGAGACGAACGCAACCGCAAAACCTGTTTCCCTTAATTCTAATGTCTGCGATTAATTATTCTTTAATTACGAAACATTAATATTAAGTGAAATTCGGGGTGTTACAGCAGCCCATCAATGAAGTCCATTGAGATGCTATCCCACTTCCACTGCGGGACCTCTAGAGGATGGAGCAGACCGCCAGGCTTCTTCTGCTCCACCTTAACCTGTTGGCAAATCACACACTTAGAAACGAAATCTGCCACGTCCTTCTTCATGCCGCTCCAAAAGAAAGTTCTCTTTATGTCCTTGTACATTTTATCTCCGCCTGGATGTATCGTCATCTTGGAGTGATGTGCTTCCTCGAGAACCGTCTTTACTAAATCCCTTGTCTGTGGGACGCATAGTCTTCCGTCTCATCTTAGCCAACCCTTATCGTCGATGGAGTATCTGTTGAGGTGACTTGAAGTCTCACCCCTAATTAGCCTATCAATCGTTTCCACAAGCTGAGGGTCTTCGCGTTGTGCTGTCCCTATTGAGTCCACTAAAGTCGGGCGTACTTCGAGAGATGCTAGCAAGCCCGGTACAAAATCGGAGGAGGGCCTAAAGTCAAAGCTGGATATAAATTCTAGGCTTTGCCTTTCAACAAACAGCGGGCTTAGGGTCAGTTTCTTTCGGCTCAATGCGTCTGCTACTACGTTGCCTTTGCCCGGAGTGTAGGAGATTTCGAAATCGTACGAGGCAAGAAACTCCATCCATCTATGTTGCCTCAAGTAAAGATCTTTCTGCGAGAAAAGATATTTCAACGATTTATGGTTAGTGTAAAGTTTGAACTTCTCACCTAGGAGATATTGTCGCCAAGACTTGAGTGCAAAGATGATGGCGGCTAACTCAGGATCGTGGGTCGGGTAGTTCTTTTCATGTACTTTCAATTGTCTCCGGCCATAAGCTACTACCCATCCTTCTTGAATTAAGACAACGCCTAGCCCTGTCCCACATGCATCTGTATAAACTGTGAACCTCTTGCTTCCATCTGGCAACGTCAAAACTGGGGCTGTTGTAAGATCCCTTTTTAGTCGTTGGAAAGCAAACTCGCAATCCAAGTCCCAATTGAACACTATATTCTTCTTTGTCAGCCTTGTGAGCGGAGCTGATATTTTTGCAAAGTCTCTGATGAATTTTCGATAGAAGCTTGCTAGCCCGAGAAAGCTTCGGACTTCTGTTGCGTTCCTTGGTGGCTTCCAGTCCTGCACCGCTATTAGCTTAGCAGGGTCCATAGCTAACCCTTCTTTGGATACTATATGCCCAAGAAACCTTACTTCCTCTCTCCAAAAGTGGCACTTGGAGAATTTGGCTTTTAGTTGATGGACTCGCAGAGTTTCCATGATTGCCCTTAGGTGCTGAGCATGCTCTTCATCATTCTTTGAGAAGATCAAGATATCGTCTACGAAGATCACTACGAACTTGTTGAGGAATTCTCTGAACACTCTACTCATCAGGTCCACGAAGTAAGCGGGTGCGTTTGTCAAGCCGAAAGGCATGACAAGCCATTCAAAGAAGCCGTCTAGGGTTCTGAATGTCGTCTTATCGATGCTATCTTCAGCCACCCTTAGCTGATGAAAACCGGTCGCCAAATCAAGTTGGGAGAAAACAGACGCTCCTACAAGCTGATCAAACAGATCGTCAATTCTGTGGAGAGGGTGCCTATTCTTTTTCGTTAGCTTGTTGAGCTCCCTATAGTCAACACATAGACGGAGTGAACCATCCGCCTTTGTGGCGAACACCACTGGAGCGCCCCATTCTGAAATGCTCCTTCTAATGAACCCCTTCTCTAGAAACTCTTTAATCTGTTTACTGAGGTCTTTCCTTTCCCGTGGAACCATGTGTCTAACGGGCAATGCAACAGGCTTTGCATTATCTACAAGATATATGCGGAAGTCTATCTCCCGCTTCGAAGGTAAGCCCTTCACCTCTTCGAAGACATCCGGATATTTCCGGACCACCCTAACCGATTGCAAACTCTCAACAGATGCATCTAGCGATTCAAGATAACTAAGCATAACCGCATACGAGGGATTACAAGTAATTTCCAGAGTGTTACCGAGTTGGGTCAGAAGCCTAACCACCCTTTTATCACAATCAAAGATGGCACCATTACTGGATAGCCAATCCATGCCCAAAATCAAACCATATCCCGAGAAGCCCAAAACAAAGGCACTACATCTAAACTCTATGCTTAGAATAGAAATTTTCAATCCCACACAGATCATAGACAGATGAGCTGGGCCCCCAACTGGATTTGAAACAATAAAGGGGTCCTCTACCATACTAGTTTCTAGGCGCAGAGATTCTACTAAAGCAGATGAAATAAAGGAGCGTGATGCGCCAGAATCAAATAAAGTGCGAACTGGGTGATCATAATGATAAACTACACTCTCTACAGAAGTATTTATACCTCGTTGTTGCAGAGGTGGCGCTTCTAGCACATGAACCTGTGCCCCTGAGGTGGATCCAGCCCTCTGCCCCTACCCTCGCTTCTTTGGGCAATCCTTAGCTATATGGCCTGTTTCACCACAAGAAAAACACCCACCATTCAAATTGGCCTTCTTTTTCCGGCAATCTTTCACCAAGTGCCCCACTTTGCCACATAAATTACACTTCCTCTTCTCTTTATTGTCTTTCCTGCCCTTCTTAAAGTATGTCTTCTTAGGCTGTAAACCCTCTTTCTTCCCTTGAGAGCTTTCTGCCTTTGTCTCCTTCTTGCCCTTATCCTCTTCGTTCAGCAATGCCATCTGCACCAACCTTTCATACGTAGCTCCCATGGGTATATAGGTCATGGCCAAACTGTGTAATGGCTCATTCAATCCCTTGACAAAGCGGAGAGCCTTCTTGTGCGGAGTGTTGACTAGGTCCAGTCCGAACCTAGCCAGCTGATCGAACTGATTAACATACTCTTTGACTGACATATTCCCTTGCTTAAGAAATAAGAATTTTTCCAACTGAAGACTCCTTTCAACTTCTGAGAGAAATTTAGCCTCAAACCTTGCCCTAAAGTCCTCCCATGTTTCCACTGGTATTTCTGCATTGGTGACTTCCCACCAGTAGGAAGCCTCGCTTTTAAGTAGCCATACTGCCAGTTGTACCTTCTTCCTATCCTCTACCTCAAAGATGACGAATAAGTCCTCGGTTTCCTTCAGCCAATTCCTGGCTGCCACGAAGGACTCGGTTCCATGAAAGTCCTTTCCTCCCATAGCTTTAAAATCTTTACATATCTTAGCAAAAGTATTACCCCGCGGAGGAGGTGGAGGAAGAGGTGTTGCTGCAGCTGGATGATTTCCTGCAGCTGGGGAGGAGGAACGGTAGGACCTGGCTGATTGGCCCTTGCTTCTAAGAACCGTCTGAACCAACCAGGTATTAGTATACCCTCTAGCAAGTTAAGTTCTTCAGACATGCTGAAACAAAAAGGATAGATTCAAAATGAAGGATAAAAGATAGTACCTATGGCTTTGGGGAACTATGCCTTTTTAAAATAAAATAATATTTTATCTTTAAAAATGCTTCATTAAATTTTCTTTTTGGAAATGAATTTTCAAAACTTTTTATCTTATCTGGTAAACCTATGCTCTGATACCAAGTGAAACACCCCACCTCCGTTAGGGTCACTCTCAAAGGGAATGCCCTAATTTTGGTGGAGGTTTATAAGTATAAGTTACAGATACACAAGACAGATATAAGAACACATATTTTTGAACAGCGGAAAACAACAGCAACTTTATTTCATCAAAATACGTTTTACACATACCATGCCATAATTGTCTTATAATACTTCCAAAAACATTACGTTTTCATAACTGTCTTGATTTCATTATTTAAAGAAGCATAAAAACATAAGTAAACCGCATAAGTCCCATAATTGTTGTCCAAAGCCATAGTCCAAACGAAAGAGATCTAAGCAATACATTCTTTCTCTTCAAGCTGGGTGTAAAACAACTGGTCAAGCTGCGGTATTCCCTCCCTGTGGACCTGGGGGGGAAACGAAGGAAAAGAAGACGAAAGAAAAGTAGAGTCAGACATAAAGCCTGAGCAAGTCTAGGACTATTCGGTCTATGAATAAAGAAATGAGCATGATAAGTACAAACTGGAAATGGGAAAGCACTATAAGCTAAGTTAAGTTGTCTAGAGTCGAATGTACTATCGTACCCCCTATTAATCTCTGTACCCATATAAACTAGTTCGCAACAGGCACCCCATAATCAGGGTGAAGTGATCCATTTCTGATGATCGGCTCCTACTCGCATGGTTACATGTGTCTTATGGCCCCCGTTGTTTTAGTTACCTATGCTGGTCCCACCATGGGGTGTACCAAGTCCCATGGTGGCGGCCCGACACAATTCTAGAATGCACAGGTATACTACTGGTGCCCAGTGCCTAATTTTTCTACGCCAGAGTGTGTGCACGCACGCACCCCGTTAGAACCTACACTGCTGCACCACCGCCATCGATTTGACCTCTTACAGTCAGCCCAGTAATCGTGCCCCACCCTGCCTAGTTCAGGGTAACCTGGTACACCTTGTAGGGTAACTACTGAAAAGGGTCCCTCGCTACTAGGTTTTCTATTTCTAGCCAACATGCTAAGTTGGTTAAGTGTTTTGTAAACCTAACCCACAATCAGTCTGTATAATTTAGCATGTTCAATTTGATTAAGTATTAATTTAGTTTACTTAATCCTATCAATCATGACTCAGCCTTAATTGTCTTATTAAAGCCTCGACCTCTCACATTAGACAGGTATTGTTGTGACTGCCTGTTGCCGGTTGGTTCCGGGCAGTCTTACGTCACAACTCAGTCTAACCTCGGGTCTTTATTGGGCTCAGTGTTTAACCACCCACATTGGATAGGTATTGTTGTGACTACTGGACAGCCGGGCGGTTTCGGGCAGGTTTGCATCACAACTCAATCCAACCTCAGGTTAAACACATCGTATTTTCTAAGTTTACATATTTTGTCTCTTTTCTTTTTATATGTAAAAATTTGCAGCCCATTATTCAAATTCATATTTATTGGGTAAAGTTAATTTATACCCCTTAGATATTCTCAAGGTCGTTGTCATGCGTCAAACATGCCAACACATATGTTTTATATTTTAACCCAAACGTCGTTGCCCCCGTTTTATACGTTCGCTACAATATAACATATGTTAGGTTTAACATTTAAACCCAACTTAGCCACATGAAAAAGGGGAAGCTTAGAACATGGTGTTTATATATTCTAAGTAACATCAAAAGGGGAGTGTGAACGCATGAACTTGCAACATAACGATCTAATTAACATAAATTAGGCACTTGTGAACTTGCATTGTAATAGCATATAACCATGACATAAAAACATACCTAAACATGAATCATGGTTTTTAATCTATTCATGTAAACTTGCAATTGAAATGTAAATCTAACTTAATTATGTGTCGCATATATTATCATATGATCTTGATAACAGCATAGGCCTAAAACATATTTTGTTTGGGCATAAAGTCAAACATAAACTAGCCATGTTCATAAAGTCAACACAAGTTCACAAAGGTGCTTACTTTTGTTACTAACACAAAAGTATGGTTTTACACTTGAATCATGATGCCAATTCCAACATAAATTCATATGAATCATACTACTCAAATGGATCCTACTACTCAAATGGATCCAACTACACTAAAGATGACCATAAAATTATACATCATGTTGGCATAATAGTAAATCATATACTTGCATGAATCTCAACTTTGTTGAAATAAACTATCACAAACATATAGTCGTTACTTTCAACATGAAACATATACTTGCAATTATCCAATAGGTGTTGTAACAAACTACCACAAACATATAGTCATTAACTTTCAGCATGAGTCATATACTTGCAAATATCCAATAGGTCTAACGTCATTATACCACAACATCCCAAATCTATTCATAATTAGAATCATAGCAACATACAATTATGAATTATCATCACCACAAATTAAGTACAATTCCATTTCTCATTTTACACAAATCAAAACACAATTATTCATTCATATCGGAATAGCACTCTACTTACAACGTATGACGAATCTTCAATTCAGATTTCTGAATTTTGAATTTGGAGATGCTATCCTTTGTTGTATGCGACGTTTTGATTTAGTTGTCGTTACTTTAAGCTTTTGAATTGTCTACTAATCGTCTCTCAATTTTGACGGCTACTCCTAGTCTTTCCTCAGCAGCATGATGGTCTCATTCTCATTTTTATTTGTATGAATTAGGTGGAGTCTTAGGTCCTTTTTATAGAGTTTGTGAATTGATTAGGACCGTCGATGGAGCTTGGATTAATATTAGCCGTTCGTTTGAAGGAGAGACCAATCAGGAGCTGACACCTAGCCCTAGTGACAAGGCAAGGCTCAGAAATTCGGCCAAGCACAGACCAGGCCAGCCAGGAGGGGCTGGGTTCGACCTGGCTCAGGGGCCAGGTCGACTCCCCAGTCGACCCCCAGGTCGACTACCCAATCAACCTGGGTGGCCCAGGTCGACTACCCAGTCGACCTGGGTGCCTTGGGCGGGAAAATTCCCGCCCTTCCCAATCTGGCCCGATTTTTGAAATTTCAATTTGTTCTGAGCTGTTTCTGTCTGTTTGAATTTTAAACTGAATTCTGAAACTTCCGGAGGCCATATCTCCCTCATACGGAGTCCGTTTTATGCAAACTCATACTCTATCTCAAGCAGAATTCCGAGACGAACACAATGGCGTATCCCGTTTCCCATAATTCTTTGATTTGAAATTAATTATACTTTAATTTGTGAATTTCACTGTTATAGAATACACGGGGTGTTACAATAGAAATAAATGAATAGTAGCGGAAGAAATAAGTAAGTGGAATGTTTTCCAATTATAAATAGAAGATATTTTCTAAATATAGAAAGTAAAAGAAGATGATATATGGAAACGTTTTCCAAATAGCGTAAGAGTCCAAGAAGATGATTATCGAAAATATCGTGTTAACGAATATGGATAAGGAAATGGAGAAGTGTTTTAATTAATGAAATATCAATTAAATGGCCTAGTGGTTTGTTTGATGCCTTAAATAAGTGTTTGTTTGTTTTTCTTCGATAGTTAAATAACCTACTATCGAAGTATTTGCCAATATCGTTGTCAATACGGAGAGACCGGTTGGATTATTATCCGAGAACCACTCCGTATGGGTAGTAGACTTGCGAATCAGATTATATAAAGATAATCAAAGACAGAGTAAAGTGCAAGGACTTTTTCTATTAATAGAAATTGTGCCTTCGGTTTCGTTCAGTCCCAAAATGAAGTGTATGGACGAATATCTGACAGAGTATTTCCACTGATCGCATATGTTGGTCTGTATAGATATATATGGTGGCGGAGAATTTATTCTCTTAGCATAATATCCAGAATATATTTATGCAAATCAATTAATGATTTATGGATCTGACAATGTGGCATTCAAAGCGATTGTGTTATCAATGAATGACAAGAAATTGTAGCCTCAGGCCTCAACAACCGGGAAATGACAAAAATCAGGCAGGCAGCATGGCTATGTGGGTCGCTCCCATTACGGTGTATAATCACCTATCTAGAGAAATTCCTTTTACTTCTTTAATATATCGATGCTGTCCCTTTTCGGGAAATGGTTGCTGTTCCTAACCGTAGGTGATATACATTCGATATACTCAAGCGAAATGAGTGGTCGGTCATGTGTGGGCCGGGTTGCAGGATGTTCTTATTGAACCCAGTGTATTCCCCTCTAGATATACACTATCGGCAGGTGGTTCCGTACCTTGTCATAGTCGGAATCCAATCTCCAATAAGCGCCCTGCGGTTTTAAATTTTATATTATATATGGAGCGTGAGATGCAAGCATTCCGCTAGATTCTATTTATTTGATGTAGATATTATTATAATATCATTGGATTTGATATAAAAAATATTTTTTGTTATCGTAAGGTAAAAACCATCCGTGTTTATGTGTTGATCGGTCTTAAGATTATCATTTCTTTCGAAAGGATTTTTAAAGTTAAACAAATGATCGGAGTTTACTCACACCAGTCCCATGACTGACCCAGAGTTTAATTTTTTTTCTAAACTCTTAGGTGCCCAAATTTGTATAGGTAGTCAAGTAGTTGGGATTTTTCAGATTCACTTGGAAGAGCTGGAAGCAGGAGGCTTCACCAGTTAGCTATAGACTATCATATTTTCGTTGTGTGCTATGTTGCATCTGGAAATAGGTGTTTATAACTGTTCCAGAAATAATTGTTGTGCTCTGATAATGGTATGTATATACAGTTACTGATTTGTATTTCAAAAGTTATATTATTTAATATATTTTATTCGTCCCGCTGTGAGAATTGTGTTCTTCGTTTTTCTTCTATTCTGACATTTCTTTCTTTCTATTTCTCATCCTTTAACTTCTTTCTAATAATGATTCGTATTTCTGTGCAATTTGGGCTGGACGTGTGGTGTTATTAGTCGACTCAGATAGTACGGATTTGCGAGCTGTTACAAATCATTTGAATTTCTGGACAGCTCGTTTTTACAAAACAATTCAAATCAAAATCTTTGGTAGTAATACGTCACTTAGAAACTCGAAAATGAACACTAATGATGTCGCGATTCATCATCAGGGTTATTTCCCAGCCACTGAAGTGATTTCAATAATATATCACCTTCAAAACTTATTTCAACACTTCCATTTTGAAATCACTTTCAAAATATCCTTTACAATAATTGAAAAACATCTTCAGATTACCCAGGATCTTAAAATTTCCTTATATAATCCAAAATTCATTTCGCATACTCTTCCAAGTTCCAGAATCATAATCCTAATTCTGTTTTAAATTCGTATTTAATTCATCTGAATTTATACATTATATAATTCCGATTGGTAATTTATAACCATTTCAATTTACAATCTTATTCGGTTATAAACATAACCAACACATCCAATATATTATAATAATTCTAATATATAAAATATAATTTGGGTAAAATTATTTCATTTACCTATTGTCGAAATGTACTGTGTCGGTTTATCGTATTCGAGTGTTAAAAACCCCTATCGATATCGTGGTACCCCACCATCGACCAGAATTCATAAGTCACTCAACCAATAAATCTCCACAACATAAAATCATTTTTATAAAATCTACAAATATGTTCCCTTGCATTTATACACTCAAACTCAATTTAGGGTATTACTAACCCCATCTCTACTGAGTCACGCCACAGAGCCAAGGTAATTACTTAACCTTCGGCTCTGATACCACTGTAACGAACCATAATTTTTGACCCACAAAATAATTATAAAACCTAAGCCAATTATACAAGCATTGAACATTCCCGATCATTAATAGAAAGAAGTTAGAGGGTGAGAATAGATAAGATAAAAAATTAGAATAGAAGAAGAACATAGATACAACATCAAAGTAACACGAATCTCACAACGGAACGAATAAAATATATTATATAATATAACTTTGAAATAAGATCAGTATATGTATATAATACCATTACCGAAGTGCAACATAGTGGAAATAAACAATAGTTATATAATCCTGAAGACTCCTGCTCCAGCTCTTCAAGTATCTGTAAAATCCTGACTACTTGACTGCCCGTACAAAATTAGGCACCCAAGAGTTTAGGGAAAACAAAACAAAATAAACTCTGGGTCAGTGATGTGACTGGTGTGAGTAAACTCCAACCATTTGTTTAACTTTCCTTTTGAAGCAAAGAATAATCGTAAGACCGATCCACACCTAAAAACGGATGGTTTTTACTTTACGATAATCCAAAACATTCTTTTAAAATCAATAGTCTTCTGATATTATAATAATGTCTAATATAAGTAAATATCAATCTAGCAGAACGCTTTCATCTCACGCTCCACAAATATAATTTACAATCAAAAACTACGGCCTCTTATTGGGTAATGGATTTCCAACTATGACAAGGTATGGAACCACCTACCAATCAGTGTACTCTAGAAGAGATACACTAGAGTTCAACAAGTACATCTTGTAACTCGACCACACATGACCGACCATTCATTTTGCTTGAATGTTCCGAATATATTTTTACCTTACGGTTGGTATACCGACATAACAGTTCCCGGGAGATACAGAATTGAAAGAAATAACAAATATGAATATTCTCCAGTGGTGACAATATATCATAATTGGGTGCTACCCACTTAGCCATGTTGCCTACCCGATTTTTGTCATTTCCTGGTTGATGAGGCTTGAGGCCATAACGTATCTTTAACAGATCGTATTTCATTTACTTTGAATGCCACATCGTTATACACGTCAAATCACAAATTGATTTTCCCAAAAATACTGTGGGTATAAGCTAAGGGAAATGAATTCCTCTGCCACCAATGTAAATACATTTGAAATGATCAACTTACGCGATCCACCAAATATACTCTATCAGACACTAGCCCACTCAAGTTGTCCTAGGACTGGACAATCCGAAGGAATTATTCTATAAATCCATCATAGGCAATTTCAACCTAGGATCGCTAGAATAACCCTTGCCTAAACTCCATCTTCAATATGTTTGATTCGAAATGATAATGCCCATACGAAGTGGTTTTCGTATAATAAATCTGATCCCAGTCTCTCCGTATCGACAACGGAAATGGTCAAAAACTTTGATAGTCGGTGATTTAACTATTAAAGAAAAACATGTGTGTACAAACAACGGTTGTATTTCCATATGGAAATCTTACCGATCAATCATCATTTCATTTCCCAATTTCCCATTTATCGTTTCCATATATTCATAAATTCCTTATTTTCTAAAATTAGAAAATATATGTTATTAATTTTGGAAAACGTTTCCATTTCTGATTCATGCATCAAAATCTTCCCATCACTATCAGTCTCTAACTGTAAACTAGTAAGAGAAAAACTTCCCAAGTATAAACCCCAAAGGCCGAAACCAACATTAGATTGATATCCAAAAAGCCATTCAACTCAACTAATTTCCAATCAGTTTCTAGTTTCAGTAATTCCATTTAAATTCCTAATTCAAACCCCAAATTCCTTTATAATATTTTATTTGCAAAATATTTACTTTAATCTAATTTTTCACATAGAATTTGAATAATATTTCTTTATATAATCAAAATAGTTTGATTTCGTATTTAAAAACAATATCTCAACCCCAAAATTTATTTATATTTTTATTTGCAGAATTTTTCATAAAAATCTTATTTCATTTCCAACATTTATAATCTTATTGCAAATTTCCTTTATAACTACTACGTTCACGTTATATTTTAATTATCGGTGTTAAAACCGATTTTACTTCTCTATATAAATTCTAATTTATATATTCAATTTATCAAATGACAAATATTTCCTTAATTTATAAACATCGTTTATAAATTATTCTCCTCAATTTATCTGTTAAAACAGATTTCTATTAAATAATTACTTTAAATCAATATCATGTTACACCCGTGTGCGAAGCACGGGTCTAAACCCTCCTAATGTAAAATTCTCTTTTTATAAAATTCTATTCATTTTCTAAATATTTCCTTTTATAATTATATTTACTTTCCAAATAAATATTCTTTTTATAATTATATTTATTTTCCAAATAAATATTCCTTTATATTTATTTCCTATAAATATTTCATTTTCATAATACACTTTGAAAATTCCCTTTTTACATTCCAGTATTTCTTATGGTATTTAAAACACCAATTGAACAGAGCAGTGCCATCATAATCAATCACAGGTTTTATATCACATCATATATCACAATATATGAAAACAAACAGTATTATAAATATTGAGGAATCCAGTTGGATCCCTCCAACCTGCTTCCCTGCATCCACATATGTTAAACAATTTAAATAACATTGATTTCCTTTCAATATGAAATATTCTGATACATAGAATTAATATTTGATAAATGATTTATATATATACCATTATCTATAATTTCAACCAATAAATCAGCAATTCAACCAAACAATCAACACACAGTCAACCATCATTTATCAGTACTAGATTATATTTATAAAAATATAAACTGTACAGAATTAGTGAGACTTACTCACATTGGTAATTAATCGTTAAATAACGATTAATGGTCGATGGATCCAATTAGTCGTTTTATTTCACCATCAATCCAAATTGCTCTAGATCAGTTCCAGTAGGTAGCCTGCGACTCCACGTTCCTAACAGATCCAAGTTTGCACAGTTCTGATAACGTATGCATCTGTTACGTGTTTTGCAAGTTAAACGAGTAATAGGATTTCTTAAACATTTTATTATTATTATTTTGGCTTACCCAAAACTCGGCCCACTCACAAATCCTTCAGCCTACTTTCCGCGCATCTTCTTCCACCTGCTCCTAAAATTTCGAATCCAAACTTTAAAATCCATGCTGAATTTGTTCTCTTCCTCGTCGCTCTTTCCTTTTCATCATTTAAACAATTCGTTCGCTCCCTCTCTTATTCTCCATTTTTGTACTTCATAATGCCAGCGTCCCCTGTTTCCCATCTTCAAAACTACACGCCAGTTTCCCTTTTTTAAAATGTTCAAAGCCCCTCACCATTACACCGCAACTTTCGAACACAAAAAAAAATGCTGAATTACTCCCCTTCGTGAGCCATACGTCATCACCCCCATACTGCAAAGTTCGACAACACCAACCTCCCCTTCAACTCGCGCTCCATCCTCCTATCATCCTCATTTTATTGTCTGTAACCCAACTCCAGTATTTAAAACATGAGACCTCCTCCTGATAAACATCCGAACACGCAAACACTTCAAATCTTTCCACTCACATGTTTCCATTTTTCCATTCCATAAAGCATTTCGAATGGCCATTCTCAAATCTTGCTTCCTCAACATATATTCCCGCAAGAAACAAATCATTCTCCTAGTGTACACATGCATCTCCCTTCTACGTGTATAACGTTGCAAAGCATGTCGACCTTCAAGCCACGTCCATCACTTCTCTTGTATTTCTTCCCAGCAAAATAAGACCAACTCGCAACTCCCCTTTTTCCATAATAATATAAACCGTGCAAAGCTCTTTCATTTCACCATTTTAGTTAATTTGATGCCCTCCCCACTTCCTCATCTTCACGTAAATTTCCAAAACCAATCTCACCTTCTTCCTTCCTCAAACACTACACTAAAAACTTGTGTCACCTATATGTTGCTTACGCCTGTCGTATACACAATTCAACCCGACAGAACAGCTCATACTGCCTCACCACTATCGCCATTTCCTCGCCATCTCGCAATGCCACAGTGCAAAGTAGTATACGGTTTCATCACGAACTACTTTCCCTCGCCTGAGAACGTTTTTGATGCAAGCACCAGCTGCTAGTCCCTCCTCATGCGCTCCAATTTTATTTTATATGTGAAAATATGAAGGAGGAAAGAATAAGAGAATGCAAAAGGAATAAAAGGAGGTGGACAGAAAATGGGAGAATATGTCTCAGTTTTTATGCAGATGGGAAAAAAATGTGGCTTCCTTCTTATATGGAGCATATATAGGGATGTAATACTTCACTACTAAGAAACAGAAGGACGAAAGTTGATGTGAAGCGTGACAACGAGAGGGAGGAAGGCGCAGAACATCAAGATACGACGGTGACCGTACAGTGAGAGATAGTGTGGTGTATTGAATGCATAGAGAGATATTTACATTTAAAACTTAGTTACCAAGAAAACTGAATGGCAGTTTGCTTGGGTACGAAGGACTTGACTACACTTCACATATCATGTTGGAGATGAAGTAAGGGAAATACGGCAGAGAATTCAATGCAATATAGGCATAGATAGAGGAGGCTGCTAGGTATTAAATGAAGTATGGGAGGAAACGTGCACGTAGCATCAATTGAGAGTAGTGTATTAAATATAAACAGATTGTTCAGTTTGTTTTCAGTTATAATGTTTAGCGTACCCTATACCAAAAAATCTGTTCACGTACGAGTTTGTTATGGACAAAAATAAAAGTACCTTTGTGTTGGGCAATGTGTCACGGTCCCAAAAATATAATTATATAGACAAGTTGGCTAATTCTGTGAAACCCTAAAATGCTGATATAGGGTGTAAAATACTTCAAAAAAAAGTCCTTATTTTCCAAAATAAAAATTACAGAAAAATTCTATAAATTAAATTATAACTACATCTCAAATATCTCGTCTAAATTTGAAATAAATAATTTAAAATAATTAAATTATCGTTATGGTTTATAAACGATTTTATAGCGATTATTTGAAAATTTAATTTGGACATAACTTACAATCCATACGACGAAATCTCGATTTTTCACTTCCATTAGAAAAATACAGTTCAACTGATTCCAATGTTTCTTGTTTCGAGGAAATTCAACTTAAAACAAATCCTATACACTCAGTTGCAGTTCAAAATTCAATATTACAAACTACCGCGATATTTCAAGCTCGATTATAATTTATATTATAATTAATACGTTCAACTATCATTTAAATAATATATTTGTTATTATAACTCATTTCTAAACTGCATCTATTTAATTATTCAATTCACATAATATTGCCAATCCAACTATTTTCGATTATTCTGAAATTAAATATTATTATTCAACTATTTATATTAATTAAATATTCAAATATTTGAAATCAAACCACCTTATATTATCAAATAGTTAATAAATTAATTATTATATCGTTAAAAATCTAGGACGTTACACCTATTTATTTCTATCCTTTTATACGTATATATATATGAACTTGACCTCTCACGTTAGGCCAACCACTTGTGGATGCTGGATTGGTCGAGCGGTTCTGGGCAGACTTCTACCATAAGTTGGACTTAACCTCGTGTATTAGCATCGTTACATGTATAATTACGCACTAGATCCCTCACATTAAATTAACAACTTGCGGACACTGGATTTGTCGGGCGGTTCTGGGCATACTTCTACCACAATTGAATTTAACCTCGTGTCTAAGTGCAGTTACAGTTTTCTGTTTACTATAAATTTTCTAAATAATTTAGGCGCGTCCATTCTTTCAAATTTTTACTATATCTATATTTTACATGTCATCATATTAAACCCATTTTATGTTGCATGTTCTTTCTAACATGTAATTAATTATATTCTAGCATGTAATCATTTAATCATGCAATTGTTCAAATCTAACAAATTAACATTTAATTTTTTTAATTCTACAGTTAATAATTCAAGTACATAATATGCCACAAGTTAATCATGTAATTTGAACATGTATGTATACAACATTAATCGCTACACATATTTTAACAAGTTTACATTTCAACATATGAAAACTTCAGCATATTAAACGTTTCAACATATGAATTTTCCAAAATATTAGTATTTTAATCATATTAATATTTCAACATGTCATATTAGCATTTCATCACTTTAATAATTCTAGCAGATTTACATTACAGATTAACGGGGAATGTCAAACGATAATATATCATTATCAAAAATTAACTTAAATCCACTCACCTAACTTGTTTTCCAAATCCTAAATCTGGTCCAGATCAAGTATTCCATGGTCCTCCTAACTGAATTTAGAACCTAACAACCATGGATCCACAATTCTTACTAAAAAATAGAAAGGGAACAAAGTGGAGAAAATTGAAATAAACCAGATCTAAGAAATTACCTCACTTCGAATGTGATTCAGAACACCTTCTTATTAATATTCATTCTTTTCCTCCAAATCTTGATTCAAGATTTTCGTAAACTACTTATTCTATATTTTTTCTGAAGAGATTTGAGAAAGAGGAAGAATGGCAGAACTTAGACGTTGTCTCAAAGAATATGAGATTTAGGCTAGGCTCTGCTAGCCTATTTATAGATGTTCAGGATCTTATCGTACTCGCAGCGTTGAGTCAGCATTGAACCCAGTTAAGAAAATAGTCCGGGTTCATAGATGAATCTAGCCGGATCTGGGGGGTATCGACCCTGGTGTCGCCCCTACAAGGGTGTCGATCCAACTATGGGTCTTGCGAGCTGTTTTGGCGCAGAAATTTGATTTTCGAATGTTTGAATTTCTGGAATTTATTTAACTGTTATATTCACATGTAATCTTCTTATATGCATACAAATCTTCTAATGACCATTTTACACGTATATATATACACACAACTTTTATTTTGTTTTCAAAATTCAAACAGTGTTGCATCGTTCTTTAATTCTTGCCATATTTCTTTGATTACAGCCTTATCTTGAATTTTATCTCCTGTATATATATATATATATATATATATATATATATATATATGTATGTATGTATGTATGTATATGTATATATATCCTACACATATATACGTGTATATTTACATACACATGTATACATATATTTTCTACACTTCTTTATATGTATACCTTTCCTTATATGTGCGTTTATACATATTTTCTTGGGATCGAACTCTATACCTCTTGTATGCAAGCCACATGCTCTAACCGACTGGACTACTACGGCTATTTTAATAAGGCTTAGAACAATGGTAATTATTGTTCTCTTCTTACTTCTTTTTTTCATGTTTGTTACAGTATTTTATTTAGCCCATTGCATGAATCTTTTTCTTTTATTTCTCTTTTATTATTAATGCATTATATTTGTAAATCAATGTATGCAACATATTTACACAACATGCAACCAATCCTTTTTTTCTTTTAATGGATGCATTACATTTTTATTTGCATTAATATTTTCTTCTTTTTCAGTGCATGTATTTATTACATGCAATCATATATTATATTTTTCTTTTAAATGTTTATGTCTATATACACATATGCGTTATTTAATTGTTACAAAATGGGGGGTGTTACAATACATCTCATATCATACGTTTTTTACAACTCGATTTACTGTAAGCTAGCCCACTTCACACTAGAAATCATCAAATATCTTCGATTGTCGACTTAGGAATTAAATGACATAATTAATCTACATGTTCCATACCATGAGATTAATTAAATTGTTTAAATTACAACCTCGCTTTCTCGAAGATAGAAAAAACTTGTGATTTCATATATGGAAAATAAACGGTTTTGAGAAAATGAGTTTCAAAAACCCATTTGGGTTATTTCTTTGAAAATCTCTATATTTAAAAAATATTGTTTACACTATTTCCTTGAGACGAGTTTATTTAAAAAGAAAAGCATAGAAAAATATTTGTCTCAAAGATAATATATATATAACACATTTTAGAAATTGCTTTTTAAAGTCGTGCACGGTGTAGAAATCAACACAGAAAGGAACCAACAAAATTCAACAAAACATACATAGGATTTGTGCTATCCATGTTGCAGATAAGCTAAAAATTTTGGTCTTTGCATAGGTAATCTAAAACCAACTCAACGAAACATATTCTCAAGCTAAAACTAAGTAAAAAATGAAGTGCAAACCTGAGCTGAAACTCTAGAAAAACTCTCAAGTCTAAGGAAATCAGTAGGAAAAAATAGCTCGGTACAAGACCTATGTCGACAGATGCATGCATAATCTACAAGAAAAGTTCTCCTGTGTCAAACCCATTTTCTGGTCAAGTTTTGGCTTAGCTACCGATGAAATTTTACAATAAAAATTTGTAGATTCAAAGAACAGAACTTAGACTACATATCGAAACAAGAATTGCATTAATTGGAAGTAAAATGAGAGAGTTATTCAATCTCAAAATAAGATAGAGAATGGCTTTGCAGGATGAAATTTATAGAGCATGATTTTGAGTTTTACAGTTGATGAAAAACAATATACACCTCAAATTTCCAGCATTCAAACAAGATATCTGCTAGAATGAGTGAGCTTTGCTTGCTTTATCTTCAAAATGACCTATTTTTTATTATAGAAAAAAATGTTGTAACATGTAATTGAAGAAATTTAAGAACAACAGCATAAATAAATATTAGTGTTAAAATCTCTTTGAACTTGTATAGATTACCTATAGAAAGTTATTGGTTAGCTATTTCTTTAACTTCATTTAAATTTGGAAGCTTTTTAACTTGATTAGAGGAGGGTTTCTAATTTACAGTATGGTTCAAGGAGGAAGAAAGAAGCTTTCTTTTTACTATAAACAAGAAAGTACAAACTATTTTTTTTTCCTTCCTTAGGCCATTAATTTTCAGAAATATTTTTTGTTAATTAGGAGATTAAGCAAGTTAAATTTCATTTACGCCTTTTATCACTAAGTTAGCCTAAACTGGTGAGATTAGCATATACTAGCCCTTCATTTCATGCGTTTAACTATTTTAAACACACAAAATTTAAGCTACATGTATATAAATTAATTTAACCTCCTTTTGTTAATTTTTTCTATCAAATTTCACAAGTTCTAATGCTTCTCACACAATTTAAAACACACTTCCAAATTCACATTTTCCATGAAATATCTTTTTATTCCATTTTTTAAACTTTTAACTTTACAATTTTTTTAACTTTGAAAAATGTACAAAAGCTTGTTTAAAATATTCTTTACCTCTTTTAACACCTACTTATTCGTGTTATACACAAATTTTACATTTTCTAAACAATTTATGTATTTTTCACAATATTTACCAATTTTTACGTTTTTAAATTTAAAAGTTACATAAATTACAACTTTTGTTTAATTAAACACTAGTGCTTAACTAAATTATTTCAATATGCTAAGCTATTTGTTTTCAACCAATATTTACATTTATACTGTTCATTTCGAACTCAATTAAGCTAGAAATTTTATTTTACACCCAAAAATCATTTTCAAACTTATAAAACTATCAAATCATGATCTTAAAGATAAATTACTTCATATTATTACTATTTTAAATGATTAACTACTTATTATTGGATTGTGTTGCGTCTTAATGAGATTAATTTACAATTCAATCAAGTTTTATATTTTTAACTATTAAATATCCTCAACTTACACAACACAAGGATTTTTACGAGTTAATCTCCCAAAATAAAGATTAATCTGTTTAACCACTTATTAATTATCTCACGGTAATCATACAAAACCAGGGATTTTACATATTCTTTCTCTCTTCTATCATATTGACCAAATATTGAAACATAAACTTATGACTAATACCAGGAGACTATGAAACGATGTTAAATAAAGAAAATAATTAATTCCATATATATGTGTGTGTATTTGTGTGTGTAAGTGCATAATCCTATAACCACTAAAATTTACCTAAAATGAAGGGCTTCCTTCTGATAAGCTTATAGTGAAAATAATAATAAATGTTATTGATGCAACGAAAAGTGGTATCATGGATATAAGTGCAGGATCCTCTTATATACAATTGGAAGTAGGGAAGCGTTATGGGATATATATGTGTGGATCCTGAGAGCTATCTAACATTAGAGAGGGTGAATAGTGTCTCATTATTTTATGAATCTTTTTGAAATTGATATTGAAAAATGCTAAATTGGGATCATGGATGAAAACAAAAATCAAAATATATAGCAACAGTAAAAAAATAAAAGGGTTAGAGAGATCACATAGGGGTTTTTATGTGGGATCAAGACACCCTGCATCTGATCACATATAATCCCATGCACATAATTCTATTCAAAGCCAAAATTTAAACTAAATCTCGATTACAAGGATATTAGACACATTATCCAGTCTCTTTGGGCTTTAGCTACACCCATTTAATTTATTAGGAACTAATCACACCCACTTGATTTTAGGGGCAACAAGCACATCATTTCGATTCCACCGGCTACCGAGCACGCCTATGAATACCTAAATATAGGTTGATAGATTTTGAGTACAATTGATCATGCAGCCTCTTGAATAACATTGTGATGGTGACTTGAGTGAGAGAGATGAAGGACGTTAGAAAGTAATCTATAGAGAATCAAATCAATTGTGTTTACATTTGATCGTACTTGAATTTGACATGATTTTCAGTATAGTTACTTTCATAAATCAAGAAAGAAAAAGAAGGGAGAAATAATGAGATGTTAGTTGTTAAAATCCACTAAAAACAACCCCTATGTATAGAAATAACATTCATGTTCATTCGCAAATAGATACGATGAACTTCCATTCAAATTTTGAAAATTTGAAGTTAGCAGCATGTAAGTCACCATACTTGATATCTACATGTCAATATTTCCCTTCACATTTTGGAAAACACTTTATTTGATTATTTTTTGAATATATTAAGTTATGTAGTATATAATGCAACATTGTATAATCATTTAAACTAGGTATACACACATTTCACCCAGGATACCACTTTATACAATAATTTTTGAATTTTTTTGGGCAATGCTAGATGGTTTTTATAGTGGACCATACCACTTTTTCATTATAACAAATAATTAGTTCAAATATAACAGGAGATAGGCTGATCGCCTATCTGTTACAGACGTGGTTGATCTAACTATGTTCTAAACAATTATCTATCACCATGCAGGGTGACATGAGTTACAAAATATAGTCAGATCATAAATACATACACATTATACACATTCAATTCAATACCTATGTAATACAAGCTTCTTGTAGTCCTTGAAATACTTTCAGATTACTTGACAACATTACTACTATGTTGCTTTATATCCTACCAGGAAAATGCTATAAGGAGGCTGAGACGTAGAAAATTGAAGAGAGGGTAGATGCAGAGGATTGAATACTAAGCTCTGTGGAAAGTACCAGCACCAGTTCAACACCTAGACTTCACAGGAAGCCACACTAAACAACACTGGCCTAACCGGCATAATGCATGGAAACAGATATATGTTGATCTTCAAAGCCAAAGAACTCCAAAAATAGCTAAACAAAGATGTTAAATATGAAAATAAACTCCAACTTCACTCAATTTGTGACAACCCAAACCCCCATACCACGGTGGTAAGGATAATCATTGGAATATAACACATTTATCACATCAGCAGATTACAGATAATAGCATAACACATGAAATCATAGAATAATATTCATCATCTTAGCAGCGGAATCATAAATGTCACCATCATCAAAGTTTCACAGATACAGGATACTACTTAGTACATAAAAGGTTACAACAAGTAGAAAATAAGTTTAGAATATCATCAAATACAGCATAGATAAGGTGATGTCTAAATATCCAAAATAAGAGATAAAAGATAATCTTCGTCTTCTGCCAAAAACCTCATGCTATGGTGCATATCCAAAATAAAACCTGTTACCTATTTACTTGGTTGCCTGTGTAAAAATAAGGGCACTCGAGTTTGCAAGTGAAAACAAAATACGAGTCAGTCATGAGACTGGTATGAGAAATCCTACTAAACTTATTTAATAATAAGGCTAATCACAGGACCACGCCGCTGACGCGGAACGGGTTTACTCCATTGGATTGCCAGTGCATAAAATAAAGTAAATCTTTTAAACAACGCAATGCTTTTTTAAAAAAATGAAACCATTATAAGACACAAGTCCCATCACTCAATGCAACGGAAACCGAAGAATAGAGTTTTACCTTATAATGGTCAAATATGGTTGATACGTATAAAAAAAAAATCATTTGATAATATTATTAGTGTCTAGTTAGTTTAAAACACTTTTCAATATAAATGAATCAATCCCAGGTAGCATAGTACCTCATCCTACTATGTTGCCATAAATAGGTTTACAATCAAATCCATATTGTCGTATTGGAAATTGGGTTTCCATCATGGGTCAAGACTAGGGATGGTCTCCTTATCGATTTGGTTCACCTCTAGGAAGATGACCCAGGATCACACCTATGGGAAACCCTTGGATCCTGCAGGGCCGGTCCACACATACTTTAGTGGATTGGTTATTCCTGAACACATGTTTCCCGGTCCTATCGGACCTATCACTTGGCCTGTAGCGACCAATATATCGAGGGCCCTCACAATCCATCATCTACATATGTAAAAATGTCTGGGCTCCATACCATGACACCACTTCTAGCTAGAAAGAAACGCCATGCACTCCCTGCGTTCCCTTATCCTGTTTCTAACTTATACCGGGGTGTGAGGCTCGCGAATTAACGCTATACACAAAGCTATGCTAATTAAAGTTGTGCTTTGATCATCAACCACAAGGTTCTGCTTTTCAACAAAAGCCTTGATCATTTGCATCTTAGCATGCCACATTGACAATTCACGCCATGCGACTGATGTCTATCGTTATATAACCACTAATCTCGTACATCTCGGAGAAGGGTGTTAAGTAAGTGAATAAATTCTCTGCCACCAAACAGATATATATTTAATAGAAATCAATCAATACAGAATGAAATCTAATGTCAGACACACATCCATTTACAAGTACATTCTGGGTCGGAACGGAACCAGAGACACCTTATTCCTCGTCCCGTATGTCCAATACGGAAGAGAGGTTCTCGCATATTTGGACAATCAACAAGTACATCCCGACAACTACCACTTTAACCCTTTCCTGGAAGCTAACCAATCCAGGGCATCAGTAGTCGTTCATTCGATGTGAAGATCGTCGGTCTTCAACCACTGTCTTTAATGTCTTTGACTTTAGTCGTCGTATAATTATTTGAAATGAGATTTAACTCGGCATTTTCAAATAATTCTCGAATATATATATAATTCAAATTACTTCTTTCTTTGATTAAATTTAATTCAATTTGATAAATTAATGTCAGATAAATCGAACCGTCCATATTACTTTATAAACCAAGGGAAATTGGTTTATTTCCATTCCATATCGTTCATAATATTTTATAACGATTTATCGTTATTTTTATTTATATAAAAAAATGGCCCATTTAATTCGAATGATGTTTCAAGTCATCACGCGGCCCTAGCACTGCTTTATTTAGATTTTAATTACACATTTCTTGAAATCCAACCGTTGGATCTTAAAGAATGTAATATCGTTCTTAAGATCTTTCCAAAGCGAACCCAATGGTTCCAGTTTGCAAAAATCCGACGGTCGGGTCTCTCGGTATAATCGTTTAAAGTTACGATTCCAAATCGCGAACTACCGCGCGCGATTCGATTTATTTTAATATATATATATAATTTGTTCGACGATCTCAAACTATTTATTCTTTAAATAATTTTGTACGCTTCATTTTTCATGTTAAAAATTATATTTTTAATCATCAAAAATATATTTCAAGACATGAAAATTTTATACTCTTCCTACAAAAGTTAAAGATGATATTTTTAATGAGAAAAACTATATATATATATATATATCAACACATGGAAATTTTATGCACTTCCTATTCATGTTTAAAAATGATATTTTTAACACATACAAACATTCATTTCAACATATGACTACTCAATTCACTTCGTTAACATGTTAAAAATAACCTTTTTATCTAACGAAACATATATTAACATATAATTCTTTTATTCTGAACTAACAAGATAAAGGTGATATTTTTATCAAGCAAAACATATATTAACATATGGTTATTTTATTCTAAACTAACATATTAAAGATGACATTTTTATCAAACAAAACATATATTAACATACGATTATTTTATTCTAAACTAACATGTTAAAGATGACATTTTTGTGATTCTACATACAATAAAGATGTAGTTTTATTGTAAAATCATTTTTCTATCAAACATGAACATTTTTGACTTCGCTTACAAGTTAAAGGTTACATTTATAATGAACAAAATCAGATTTAACAAATGATCATTTTTCAAACTTCACTAACATGTTATAAATAATGAACAAAATATATTTAAGAAATGATCATTTTTCTACTTCGCTAACATGTTATAAATAATGAACAAAACATATGATTATTTTTCTAACATCGCTAACATGTTAATGATAATGTTTTAATAAACAAAATCATATTTTTAACATATGATTGTTTTTCTAACATCGCTAACATGTAAATGACATTATTTTAATGAATCAAAACATATTCAACAAATGATCATTTTTCTAACTTCGCTAACATGTTAATGACATTATTTTAATGAATCAAAACATATTTAACAAATGACCATTTTTCTAACTTCGCTAACATGTTATAAATAATGAACAAAACATATGATTATTTTTCTAACATCGCTAACATGTAAATGATATTATTTTAATGAATCAAAACATATTTAACAAAATATCATTTTTCTAACTTCGCTAACATGTAATTGATTACATTTTTATTTAGCAAAATCTCTTTAATGAATCAAACGTACAATAAAAATATAATTTTTATTGTCCAATCATTTTATTTAAAACATGATTCTTTTTAATGAATCAATAATACAATAAAAATATAATTTTTATTGTTAACATATTTTATTCAAACAATGAATATTTTTATTGAATAAAATTTTATTTCAACATATGATTCTTTCTACACAATTAAATCCAGCAATCCATCGCAACCGCAATCAACCAATTCAAATTTTATACAACGCATATATGCATTTTATATAGCATATATATATTTAATATCATAATCACAACCAACTTTATTTTTAGATTTAGAAATCTCACATTGGTTTTACTCCTTCAAAAATTGTAGATAGCTCTAAAATTTCTCCGGTCACTTCTAAAATGTAGTAGACACTGTCACGATCCCAACGGTTCCCGTTTCATCGGATTTCGACATCGTATGAACAAGTTATGATTTTTATTGCACTAATGATATTTTAAATTAATATAATAATCATTAAAATTAAAACTACCTGAGACGACCCCAAACCCCGTTCTGACAGAGACAAGGGTTATCTTTGGAATATAACACAGAAACAGATAATAGCAGAACAGAATTAAGTAAATACACTAGAAAATGAACAATAGGATATACTGGATAAAAGTAATCATCAAAGTTGCACAGTATACAGGATCTTACTTAGTACAAATACAGTTCAGCTATACATAAATGTCTACAGCGGAAAACAAGCAAAATATGTACAATAGGAGCCGAACATCATAAAAAGAGATAAATGATAGAATCCATCTTCAACTCCAGCTATCCAGATAAAGCCTGCTAGACCTGAATACAAGGCTGCCTGTGTAGAAAAAGGGGCACCAGAGTTTGAAAGTGAAACAAACTACGAGTCGGTCATGGGACTGGTATGAGAAATCTACTCAACACATATATAATATGGCTAATCACAGGACCACGCCACTTTCGTGGAACGGGTTTACTCCATCGAATTGCCAGTGCTTTAAAACAAATATTTCTTTTAAACATCGCTATGCTTTTTATAAAAATGAAGCCATTTTAAGACTCAGTTCCCATCACACAATGCAACGCAAACCGGAGGATAGAGTTTTTACCTTATAACGGCCAAAATATGCTTGATACGAATAAAACAAGGCATTTGATATTATTGCTAGTGTTTATATGTTTTGAAATCAATTTCAAATCATAACTATCAATCATAGACGACATTAATGCCCCATACCACTATATCGCCATATATAGGTATACAATCAAAACCGCACAGTCACGTAATTGGAAATTGGATTTCTGTCATGAACCAAGGCAAAAGATAGTCCTTACCGAATTCGAGACAATCTAGCCTACCATGTCTCAGGATCAGAGCTCGAGTGACCCTTGGATCGTCAGGGCCGGTCCACCGATGTGGATTAAAATGCCTGAACAATACGTTTCCCCGCCCTTTGGGGTGCAAACGAGCCAACGAATGACTCCCTCGGACCCGGATCGTCTGATCAAACCGAGGCGCCTCGCAACAACAACAACCACATAGGTGAAAAGTATATAAATGTCAGGGCTGGTAGGTCACTGACACCACCCTAGCTAGAAAGAAACGCATTCCCTCCCTGAGGTCCTTCTCCCGTTTCTGGTCCATACCGGGGTGTGAGGCTCGCGAATTTACGTTATACACAAAGCTACGCCACATAAGCGGTGCTTTGATCATCACCACAAGACTTTGCTTTTCAACAGAAGCCCTGATCATTTGCCACTTAGGCATGCCACACTAGCAATTCAAGCCATGCGACTGATGTCCATCGATATACAACCTCTGAGCTCGTGCATCTCAGAGAAGGGCGTTAAGCAAAAGAATAAATTCTCTGCCGCCAAACCGATGTATATTTAATAGAGATCAATCAACACAGAATAAAATCTAATGTCAGACACACAGTCCATTTACAAGTCCGTTCTGGGGCTGAACGAAACCGGAGGCACTAAATACCTCGCAAACCCATCGATCACCACGTACGTCTGGACGATCACCACTCATTATCCATATTTCGGGATGCCTCCCAATCAGGACCTCGGTTACCATCCAAACGAGGTGAAGATCCCCGGTCTTCGACCATCGTCTTCATCTTCGATTATCAATCGTCGGTCAATTATTTGAAATGAGAATTGACTCGGCCTTTTCAAATAATTCACGTATATTTAGAATTTCAAATCAATTTATTTCAATGGTTAAATTATTCGAAAACACCAATTTTGTTCTTTAATGTAATTTTCACACCAAACACATTCAACCATCAAAAGCCACATAAATCGAGCAAATTCAGTTTATTTCCATTCCATATCGTTCATGATATTTTATAACGATTTATCGCTATTTTTATTTACTTTAAAATAGCCAATTTATTTAAAACGACGCTTCGGGCCATAACGCGGCCGTGGCGCTGTTTTTCTTCAGATTTGATTTACACATATCTGACAATCTAACCGTTGGATCTTCACAAAATTTACATCATTAAAAAGGTCTTTTCAAAACGAATCCAAGGTTCCAGTTTCGGGAAAATCCGACGGTCGGATCTCCCGGTATAATCGTTTGAAGTTTCGATTTCAAAATACGAACTGCAGCGTCGTTATTCGATTAAATATAATTATATTTATATATATATATATAAATATAATCGATTCTGGCGCTGTTTTTCTTCAGATTTGAATTAAACATTCCAGACAATCCAACCATTGGATCTTTACAAAGTTGGCGCCGTTGGAAAGATTTTTCCAAAGCGAACCCGACGGTTGCGGTTTCGGGAAAATCCAATGGTCGGATTCCCCGCGCTAGTTGTTTGAAATCACGGTTTCAAAATACGAACTGCACGGCCACGTTTCGTTTTAATTTTATTTATATTTATATATTTATATAAATATAGTTCATTCAACAATTTCAATATCGTTTTCACTTCAAATATTTCACTAACGCCTTAAAATTTTGGAAAATTTCGCCATAACCTCCTTTGTACGGGAGGGGCTGGGAAAATTCCCAAATAGCCACACGGGCGTCTCAGATCAAAAAGAAAAAGAAAAAGCCAAGCGGCTAGCCAACAGGCTCATAAAATCATCACCCAAACAAAACAGTAAATGTGTACCTATTTGTCGGGCACAAAATTTTATTCCTCTTCTCTAGCCCCTTTGCTATAACCTGTTCAATAAATATGCATGTACATATATACAGTTCTTATCATTTTTCATTTTCCATTCAACTTCATATTTGATTTCCATTGGTTTAAAAACACCATTCATTCTAATGTTGCATATATAGGCACAAATCATATCATTAGCTAATTAATGAATATTTCAACTCATATATATTTATTTGAACGAGTGGCTATTTTTAACACTTCACATTTCAACAATTTATGTATATAATAAAAATGAAATTTTTATTGTAAAACAATTCATTTCAAAACACTATTTTTCTATATAGTTCATATAGGTGATAAAAATAGGATTTTTGTTATAAAACAATTTCTTTTAAAACGAGATTATTTTACACAGTTCATATAGTCGATAAAGGGTGATTTTTATTATCAAACAATTTATTTCAAAATATGAATACCATTCAACACATGAATTTCGATTCAACGAATGAATATCGATTCAACACATGAACGTTTTCTATAATTTCTATATATAGATAGAAATGTGATTTTTATATTTAAAACGCGAATACCATTCAACACATGAATTTCTAATCAACGAATGAATATCAATTCAACACATGAAGGTTTTCTATTCAATGAATAAATATAGTTTTGGCAAATGAAAATAATTCAAACACATGAATATTATTCAAAATTTCGGCAGCATAACGGCAGGGTAGTTAAAACCGGGACCGTCCCTAGTACGGCTCCTCGCTCTACCTTAAAACCTCGCGGTTTTTGACAATGGGGATCATGCATCTAGTTCGCACGCAGGCGACATGTATATATTTATTTCATTTCCACAAACTAATCCTATGTGGTTTCAACCAAATATTTTTCAACCACAAACGGGTATTTTTCAACCACAATCAATCAATATCAACCACAAACAATCCCAAACAACCATTCGCTATCAATCAATTTTCACACCAATCACAATCAATAAATATCATCCATGGTTTGTGGACGAGGGGCGTATATATATATATATATATATATATATATATATATATAGCAATTCACTTTTATTTCAACACATATATAATATTTACAACGCATATATAACTTATACATCGAACATACAACTTATACAACGCTTATACATGAGGTGTACAACGTTTATATAACTCGTACATCGGCTATATAATTTATACATCGTCGTTTTCCATATTGTTTTTAAATCAGAAATCTCACATTGGGTTCCACTCCACCAAAAATAGCAGAAGGCTCATAAAAATATGCGGTCTCTTCTAAAATGTAGAAGACGTTCTCACGGTCACGATGTTTCCTGTTTCATCGAATTTCGTTAACATAGCAAAAAGATATGATTTTTCAAAGGTTTGCAACACTTAAAAGTGTTATTTTCAATTGAAAAATAAACAAGCCGTATACCAGTTTTTTTCTTCGAAACTAGGTTTTCGATTTTCTCGCGAATCGATGCACGATATCACGATCCGCTAGTGCCACGACCTTGGCCTTGGAACAGGCTTCACGGCGATGGTGGTCTCCCTCAGATCGATGGCGAGATCAGGCGGCGGCGGCGGAGGAAAGTCTCCGACTTTGAAGGCGTCTAACTCGATGCTCGTCGAACGATAGGGGGTACGGTTGCTATGGATTGGAAGAGGAAGGAGAGAGCTCTCGAATCTGGGTGGTGGCGGGGTCGGACGTGGCCTGAGGCGGCGGTGATCTGGTCGGGAAAGTTCGAGCAGCTTCCGCCGTCGAGATCGGGGAGAGAGAATATTTGGTTTTCTTCTTTTCTTTTTTAAAAAAAAATGATTGGCCAGTGGGAGTTTTAAAGGGGTTTTCCGACACGACCACCAATCCAAGCCCAACGACTGTCGTCCCTAGCGTTCTACCCCCATTCCGAACACAATGGGATATGTTTTGAAGGCCCATTCGAATGTTTCAGTCAGTTTTCCTTCAAATTTAAAAATATAAAACATTCAATATTTGATTTGAACGTGCATTTCAATTTGCCAGGGCCACAAACTGATTCGAAAAATTCCAGAAAAATAAATCTAGCTATGTTTTGATGATACGGTCCCAACAAAACTAGTTTCGTCGAATTCTGAGACCGTTTGCAAAAAGGCCCATTTTTGGTCGATCCAATTTAACTATAATTGACCAAAACACATTTTCCTTTGCCACGCTCACATATTAGCTTCAAAAATTATGAAATTTGAAACCTAGCAATAACTTCACATCCCGGATCCAACAAAAGTGGTTTCGTCGAATTCCGAGGTCGTATGCAAAATGGCCAATTTCACGGGCTATATAAATTCCATAGCGACCTTGCTGAAAATTCATTTGGCCATAACTTTTGCTTTCCGCTATGAAAATTCAATTTTTAAGATTCGTTAGAAAGGTATTCTCTAACAGATTTAAATATTTTTGGTTTCGCTAAAATCCGTTTTGTTTTGCACCCGGTACAGAACGACAATGTTTGAATTCAATTTTTGAAACTGCAGCGCCATTTCAGGCCTTGTTTATAATTATAATTAATTATATTCGCTTTCAATTGTCGATTCAAACTCAATTTCAATTGCCATTATTTAAAATATTTATTTAAAATGTTTAAAATCCATTATTTTAGCCAATTTAAAATTTTTAAATTCGTTTAGATTTTCTGGGTCGTTACAATCTCCCCCACTTAAAACTTTTCGTCCCCGAAAAGGAACAAAGTCGAAAGTGGTTTGATAAATCTACAATCCCACAATACAACAACCAATTTGTTTTTAACCTTCCAAAAATATACTAATCAAATCCTATATTCCTTTAAAAATCATTCAGAGTATAGAATAAATAGTGCACATCCATGGTAAGAAAATAGCAATAGAATAGAGAATTAAATGGTAATGCAAAGTGGGTTAAATGTACCTTGCACCGGAGTCAATCAGAGATATCTACTCGGCATCTAGGATAAGCTTTCTGAATGCTCTCCTCAGTTTCCCAAGTACAATCTCGCGGATCTCCACTCCATTGCACTTTGACTAAGTGAACCTTCTTGTTCCTCAGCTCTTTGGTTTCTTTGCCTATTATCTTTAGCGGCTCTCTTCTCACAGCTAATTCTGGGGTTATTTCAATGTCATGTTGAGATGCTTCTTCCATGATCAAGTCTGGATCATGAACGTGCTTTCGAAGTTGAGATATATGAAATACATCATGAACTTCAGGCAGCCAATCAGGCAGTTTGACCCTATAAGCGAGAGTCCCGATCCGTTCCAGAATAGGAAACGGACCTATGAATTTGGGCGCCAACTTTCCAGTTTTACCGAACCGGATAACTCCTCTCATCGGCGATACTTTCAAATATACATAGTCGCCAACTCCAAAGGATATATCCCTTCTTCTTCTATCGGCATAGCTCTTTTGTCGGCTTTGAGCGGCGAGTAATCGCTTCTTAATAAAATCGACTTTGTCGGCAGCTTCTCGGATCATATCAGGCCCTAACACAAGTCTATTTCCAGGCTCGACCCAACAAGTAGGAGATCGGCACGGTCTGCCATACAATGCTTCGAATGGCGACATTGTCAGACTCGCCTGGTAGCTGTTGTTATAAGAGAATTCAGCCAAATGTAGATGGTCTTCCCATGATCCACCGAAATCTATAACACAAGCCCGCAATAGATCTTCTAAAATGCGATTCACCCTCTCAGTCTGACCGTCTGTCTGAGGATGATAAACGGTGCTCAAGTTCAACTTCGTTCCCAGCTCGACTTGAAATGCCTCCCAGAATTTACTAGTAAATATTGTATCTCTATCACTGACTATACTGAGCGGCACTCCATGTAGTCTAACTATTTCCCTGAAGTATATCTGCGCCAGACTCTGAGCAGTTCTATTTGATCTGACAGGTATGAAATGGGCGGTCTTCGTGAAGCGATCTACGATCACCCAAATACTGTTATTTCCTTTTCTGGTTCTGGGCAGACCATCGATGAAATCCATAGAAATATGTTCCCACTTCCAACCAGGAACTTCTAGCGGTTGTAACAATCCAGCCAGTTTCTGTTGGTCGCTTTTGACTAGCTGGCAAGTAGGGCATCGGCTAACGTATATCGAAACGTCCCTTTTCATAGCTTTCCACCAGAATGTTCGCTTGAGATCGTTGTACATTTTGTCCACCCCAGGATGGATACTCAGCTTGGACTTGTGACACTCGTCTAACACTTCCCTTTTTAACTCTGGGATGTCGGGAACACAAATCCTTCCTTTTAACCTCAAGGTCTCATCGTTATCCATCTGAAAACACGAGGGTTCGCCTTTTTGAATCCTTTTAATCATATCCTTAATAAAGTTATCCTCCTTCTGAAGAATAGATATTTTGTCAATCAAGGAAGTCGTGATAATAAAGCTGGCGATCATTACATTCTTTCGGCTCAGCGCATCAGCCACGACATTGGCTTTCCCTGGAGTATATATAATTTCAAAGTCATATGCTGCAAGAAACTCCAGCCAACGTTGCTGCCTCAAATTCAGGTCTTTTTGAGTGAACAGATACTTTAACGACTGATGATTTGTAAACAGTTCAAATCTCTCACCCAGAAGATAGTGTCTCCAGATTTTCAAAGCAAACACGATGGCCAATAACTCAAGATCATGAGTTACATAGTTTTTCTCGTGCGGCTTCAGTTGACGGCTAGCATAAGCAATCACTTTGCCCCTTTGCATTAACACTGCGCCAAGGTCTTCTCTAGAAGCATCAGTCCAGACTTTTAAATCCTGGTTGCCATCGATGATGGTTAACACTGGAACAGTTGTTAATCTCAACTTTAGCTCTTCAAAAGCCTCCTCACTTTTTGGTGTCCATTTAAATTTAGAGTGCTTCTTTGTAAGCTTCGTTGAGTGACCAGATATCTTCGAAAAGTCTTTAATGAATTTCCGGTAATAGCTAGCCAATCCGAGAAAACTACGGACTTCAGTGGGGGTGCTGGGCTGTTTCCAATTCTGAATGGCCGTGATTTTGCTTGGATCCACAACGATTCCGTCTTTCGATACGACATGGCCCAGAAATTTTACTTTATCTTGCCAGAAGATACATTTGGAAAATTTGGCTTTTAATACATTCCGTCTCAGAATTTCTAGAACCTGTTCCAGATGCTTTTCATGTTCGGCCTTTGATTTAGAGAAGATTAGAATATCGTCAATAAAAACTAGAACAAATTTATTCAAAACCCCTCTGAACACTCTATTCATCAGATCGACGAAGTAAGCTGGAGCGTTACATAAGCAGAACGGCATTACTAACCACTCGTAGAATAAGTCGGGGCCTCTGAACGCGGTCATTGGAACACACTCTTCGGCAATTCGAAGTTGATGGAAGCCTGTAGCTAGGTCCATTCGTGAAAATACTTGTGCTCCATTCAATCGATCCAACAAATCATCAATACGAGGCAATGGATATTTGTTCTTTATTGTCTGCTTGTTCAGATCACGATAATCCACACATAGACGTAGAGTACCGTCAGATTTGGGGACAAAAACCACTGCTGCACCCCAATCAGAGAAACTAGGCCTGATCAGACCCTTCCATACTAGCTGTCTTGTTTGATTGTCTAATTCCTCCTTCTCTTTCAAGGACATTCTTCGAATAGCGTGAACTACCGGCCTTGCATTGGGAATTAAAGCAATTTTGAAATCTATTTCTCTCTGCGGAGGTAAGCGAACAACTTATTCGAACACATCCGCATAGTTCTTGACGACAGGAATATCTTTCACTAGGTCGGGAATATTCTCTGTGATTTCAGGGACATTTTCTATTTGAGCTGGAGAAACATTCAAAGCTGCCCAGAAGTCTTTTCTATTAGCATTCTGACCTTCATAGGGGATTGTTATATAATCACCTGATTTAATCTTCGCCTTTACGACTCTGTCGGTGCATTTAACCTCAGCTTCATATTTGGTCAACCAGTCTAACCCCAAGATAAGATCAAACTCTGTAAAATTCATGACGGCCGCGATGATAGGGAACCGATAACGAGAAAAGGAAACTGGCACTCCACAAATCCAACTGAGATCAATGGAACCCCCAACCGGATTCTGGACAGTCATTGGTTCCTTGAGCTTCTTCAAATTCAAATCCAGTTTCTTAGCTGCCTCTTTGGAAATGAAGCTTCGTGACGCGCCTGTGTCAAACAGTACTTTAACTGGAATATCTTTGACAGTTAGCGTGCCTTCTAAAACATCTGGCCTTTCCTGAATAGACGAAGATGCAGGCACTTCTGCCACTTCATTCACATGTACTACTTCAGATCTTCTAATTAACGGGAAGGCCTTAGAAAGATGACCGACATCATGGCATTGACTGCACTTTCTATTCTCTTGAAAATTCATCCCGGATTTAGACCCGCCATCCTTTCGTCTGTTCGAAGATCTGCAGTTTCTCATCGAATGCCCATGCTGATCACACTTTAGGCATACGATTGTCTTTACCTTTTTCTGATTGATCTTTGGCCTCTTTATGAATTCAGCCTTCGTACTGGCCTCAGGCTGCATACTTGCCTCTGGGCTATCAGCTTCGAATTTTCTTTTGCTGCTAGAACTGATTTCTTCTTCATCTCGCAACATACCTCTCCGATCGAGATCTTCATACTGATAAGCCATATAAATCATTTCTGAGAAAGGAAGCTTCACATTCCTCATCACACTATTCTGATATTTTCTTTGCAGGCCGTGAATAAATCTCAGATTCTTCCTTTTTGGGTCTTTAATCAGATGAGGAGCAAAGTGAGAAAGTTCGTTGAATTTCTTATGATATTTTGGGATGGTCATATCACCTTGTATCAGATAAGAAAATTTGTCTCATAATCGCTCAGTCGCTTCTGGCGGAGTAAATCTTTCTAGGAAGGTCACTTTGAATCTATCCCAGGTGATATCACCTTCTGGATTATTCTCTATAACTGAATCCCACCAGAACAAAGCTTCGTGTTTGAGTGCCCAGGAGGCCAGTAATCTTTTCTGGTCATCCCTCAGCTTTAAACCATCAAAGATCTTTTCAGCCGAACGAATCCAAGCCCGTGTCTTCATAATAGATTCTTCACCAGAGAACGGTATTCCACCCATATTTCGATATTTGATTAATAGGGCCTCTATATCCGGTTCTGCATTCCTTCTGTTTCTGACACTCATTTTCTAGTACTTCTGCAGAAAGCAAATCAAGTGTCAGGTCACAGAAAAGATAATTTAAAATATCCAAACATATACTTCAATGTAAATGTGACTATCGAGGTGTTATTTCATTCTGCTACTCATACTAGGATATTACTGATCCTATCTGTATAGAGTTATCCGTCCTAGAACACTACTGGTTCTATTTCTAACGAGTTCGTTCAAATGTTATATTCCAGAACTAAGCTTAACCAAAGCTCTGATACCACGTTGAGACGACCCCAAACCCCGTTCTGACGGAGACAAGGGTTATCTTTGGAATATAACACAGAAACAGATAATAGCAGAACAGAATTAAGTAAATACACCAGAAAATGAACAATAGGATATACTGGATAAAAGTAATCATCAGAGTTACACAGTATACAGGATCTTACTTAGTACAAATACAGTTCAGCTATACATAAATGTCTACAGCGGAAAACAAGCAAAATATGTACAATAGGAGCTGAACAGCATAAAAAGAGATAAATGATAGAATCCATCTTCAACTCCAGCTATCCAGATAAAGCCTGCTAGACCTAAATATAAGGCTGCCCGTGTAGAAAAAGGGGCACCCGAGTTTGAAAGTGAAACAAACTACGAGTCAGTCATGGGACTGGTATGAGAAATCTACTCAACACATATATAATATGGCTAATCACAAGACCACGCCACTTTCGTGGATCGGGTTTACTCCATCGGATTGCCAGTGCTTTAAAACAAATCTTTCTTTTAAACATCGCTATGCTTTTTATAAAAATGAAGCCATTTTAAGACTCAGTTCCCATCACATAATGCAACGCAAACCGGAGGATAGAGTTTTTACCTTATAACGGCCAAAATATGCTTGATACGAATAAAACAAGGCATTTGATATTATTGCTAGTGTTTATATGTTTTGAAATCAATTTCAAATCATAACTATCAATCATAGACGGCATTAATGCCCCATACCACTATGTCGCCATATATAGGTATACAATCAAAACCACACAGTCACGTAATTGGAAATTGGATTTCTGTCATGAACCAAGGCAAAAGATAGTCCTTACCGAATTCGAGACAATCTAGCCTACCATGTCTCAGGATCAGAGCTCGAGTGACCCTTGGATCGTCAGGGCCGGTCCACCGATGTGGATTAAAATGCCTGAACAATACGTTTCCCCGCCCTTTGCGGCGCAAACGAGCCAACGAATGACTCCATCGGACCCGGATCGTCCGATCAAACCGAGGCACCTCGCAACAGCAACAACCACATAGGTGAAAAGTATATAAATGTCAGGGCTGGTAGGTCACTGACACCCCCCTAGCTAGAAAGAAACGCATGCCCTCCCTGAGGTCCTTCTCCCGTTTCTGGTCCATACCGGGTTGTGAGGCTCGCGAATTTACGTTATACACAAAGCTACGCCGCGGTGCTTTGATCATCACCACAAGACTTTGATTTTCAACAGAAGCCCTGATCATTTGCCACTTAGGCATGCCACACTAGCAATTCAAGCCATGCGACTGATGCCCATCGATATAAAACCTCTGAGCTCGTGCGTCTCGGAGAAGGGCGTTAAGCAAAAGAATAAATTCTCTGCCGCCAAACAGATGTATATTTAATAGATATCAATCAACACAGAATAAAATCCAATGTCAGACACACAGTCCATTTACAAGTCCGTTCTGGGGCTGAACGAAACCGGAGGCACTAAATACCTCGCAAACCCATCGATCACCACGTACGTCTGGACGATCACCACTCATTATCCATATGTCGGGATGCCTCCCAATCAGGACCTCGGTTACCATCCAAACGAGGTGAAGATCCCCGGTCTTCGACCATCGTCTTCATCTTCGATTATCAATCGTCGGTCAATTATTTGAAATGAGAATTGACTCGGCCTTTTCAAATAATTCATGTATATTTAGAATTTCAAATCAATTTATTTCAATGGTTAAATTATTCGACAACACCAATTTTGTTCTTTAATGTAATTTTCACACCAAACACATTCAACCATCAAAAGCCACATAAATCGAGAAAATTCAGTTTATTTCCATTCCATATCGTTCGTGATATTTTATAACGATTTATCGCTATTTTTATTTACTTTAAAATAGCCAATTTATTTAAAACGACGCTTCGGGCCATAACGTGGCCGTGGCGCTGTTTTTCTTCAGATTTGATTTACACATATCTGACAATCTAACCGTTGGATCTTCACAAAATTTACATCATTAGAAAGATCTTTTCAAAACGAATCCAACGGTTCCAGTTTCGGGAAAATCCGACGGTCGGATCTCCCGATACAATCGTTTGAAGTTTCGATTTCAAAATACGAACTGCAGCGTCGTTATTCGATTAAATATAATTATATTTATATATATATATATATATATAAAAATATAATCGATTCTGGCGCTGTTTTTCTTCAGATTTGAATTAAACATTCCAGACAATCCAACCGTTGGATCTTTACAAAGTTGGCGCCGTTGGAAAGATTTTTCCAAAGCGAACCCGACGGTTGCGATTTCGGGAAAATCCAATGGTCGGATTCCCCACACTAGTTGTTTGAAATCACGGTTTCAAAATACGAACTGCACGGCTACGTTTCGTTTTAATTTTATTTATATTTATATATTTATATAAATATAGTTCATTCAACAATTTCAATATCGTTTTCACTTCAAATATTTCACTAACGCCTTAAAATTTTGGAAAATTTCGCCATAACCTCCTTTGTACGGGAGGGGCTGGGAAAATTCCCAAATAGCCACACGGGCGTCTCAGATCAAAAAGAAAAAGAAAAGGCCAAGCGGCTAGCCAACAGGCTCATAAAATCATCACCCAAACAAAACAGTAAATGTGTACCTATTTGTCGGGCAAAAAATTTTATTCCTCTTCTCTAGCCCCTTTGCTATAACCTATTCAATAAATATGCATGTACATATATACAGTTCTTATCATTTTTCATTTTCCATTCAACTTCATATTTGATTTCCATTTGGTTTAAAAACACCATTCATTCTAATGTTGCATATATAGGCACAAATCATATCATTAGCTAATTAATGAATATTTCAACTCATACATATTTATTTGAACGAGTGGCTATTTTTAACACTTCACATTTCAACAATTTATGTATATAATAAAAATGAGATTTTTATTGTAAAACAATTCATTTCAAAACACTATTTTTCTATATAGTTCATATAGGTGATAAAAATAGGATTTTTATTATAAAACAATTTCTTTTAAAACGAGATTATTTTACACAGTTCATATAGTCGATAAAGGGTGATTTTTATTATCAAACAATTTATTTCAAAGTATGAATACCATTCAACACATGAATTTCGATTCAACGAATGAATATCGATTCAACACATGAAGGTTTTCTATAATTTCTATATATAGATAGAAATGTGATTTTTATATTTAAAACGCGAATACCATTCAACACATGAATTTCTAATCAACGAATGAATATCAATTCAACACATGAAGGTTTTCTATTCAATGAATAAATATAGTTTTGGCAAATGAAAATAATTCAAACACATGAATATTATTCAAAATTTCGGCAGCATAACGATAGGGTAGTTAAAACCGGGACCGTCCCTAGTACGGCTCCTCGCTCTACCATAAAACCTCGCGGTTTTTGACAATGGGGATCATGCATCTAGTTCGCACGCAGGCGGCATGTATATATTTATTTCATTTCCACAAACTAATCCTATGTGGTTTCAACCAAATATTTCTCAACCACAAACGGGTATTTTTCAACCACAATCAATCAATATCAATCCCAAATAATCCCAAACAACCATTCGCTATCAATCAATTTTCACACCAATCACAATCAATAAATATCCTCCATGGTTTGTGGACGAGGGGCGTATATATATATATATATATATATATATATATATAGCAATTCACTTTTATTTCAACACATATATAATATTTACAACGCATATATAACTTATACATCGAACATACAACTTATACAACGCTTATACATGAGGTGTACAACGTTTATATAACTCATACATCGACTATGTAATTTATACATCGTCGTTTTCCATATTGTTTTTAAATCAGAAATCTCACATTGGGTTCCACTCCACCAAAAATAGCAGAAGGCTCAGAAAAATATGCGGTCTCTTCTAAAATGTAGAAGACGTTCTCACGGTCACGATGTTTCCTGTTTCATCGAATTTCGTTAACATAGCAAAAAGATATGATTTTTCAAAGGTTTGCAACACTTAAAAGTGTTATTTTCAATTGAAAAATAAACAAGCCGTATACCAGTTTTTTTCTTCGAAACTAGGTTTTTGATTTTCTCGCAAATCGATGCACGATATCACGATCCGCTAGTGCCACGACCTTGGCCTTGGAACAGGCTTCACGGCGATGGTGGTCTCCCTCAGATCGATGGCGAGATCGGGCGGCGGCGGCGGAGGAAAGTCTCCGACTTTGAAGGCGTCTAACTCGATGCTCGTCGAACGATAGGGGGTAGGGTTGCTATGGATTGGAAGAGGAAGGAGAGGGCTCTCGAATCTGGGTGGTGGCGGGGTCGGACGTGGCGTGAGGCGGCGACGATCTGGTCGGGAAAGTTCGACAGCTTCCACCGTCGAGATCGGGGAGAGAGAATATTTGGTTTTTTTCTTTTTTTCTTTTTTTAAAAAAATGATTGGCCAGGGGGAGTTTTAAAGGGGTTTTCCGACACGACCACCAATCCAAGCCCAACGACTGTCGTCCCTAGCATTTCACCCCCATTCCGAACACAATGGGATATGTTTCGAAGGCCCGTTCGAATGTTTCAGTCAGTTTTCCTTCAAATTTTAAAATATAAAACATTCAATATTTGATTTGAACGTGCATTTCAATTTTCCAGGGCCACAAACTGATTCGAAAAATTCCAGAAAAATAAATCTAGCTATGTTTTGATGATACGGTCCCAACAAAACTAGTTTCGTCGAATTCTGAGACCGTTTGCAAAAAGGCCCATTTTTGGTCGATCCAATTTAACTATAATTGACCAAAACACATTTTCCTTTGCCACGCTCACATATTAGCTTCAAAAATTATGAAATTTGAGACCTAGCAATAACTTCACATCCCGGATCCAACAAAAGTGGTTTCGTCGAATTCCGAGGTCGTATGCAAAATGGCCAATTTCACGGGCTATATAAATTCCATAGCGACCTTGCTGAAAATTCATTTGGCCATAACTTTTGCTTTTCGCTATGAAAATTCGATTTTTCAGATTCGTTAGAAAGGTATTCACTAACAGATTTAAATATTTTTGGTTTCGCTAAAATCCGTTTTGTTTTGCACCCGGTACAGTACGACAAAGTTTGAATTCAATTTTTGAAACTGCAGCGCCATTTCAGGCCTTGTTTATAATTATAATTAATTATATTCGCTTTCAATTGTCGATTCAAACTCAATTTCTATTGCCATTATTTAAAATATTTATTTTAAATATTTAAAATCCATTATTTTAGCCAATTTAAATTTTTTTAATTGGTTCAGATTTTCTGGGTCGTTACACTACCTTCTTCCTGTTAATACTAAGCCACGTCATTCAATACCAGGTTCCAAACTAGGGTTCAAAACTGCGATCAACTCACGGTGCTAGACGACGATCAGGTGGCGCCACATCGAAGAGGGAGGAGAGGCGCACCAGGTGGGACCCACCATGTTCAACTGGCACACAACCTGGAGGAGGGATTCGAGGTGATGCGGTGACACTTTACGGAGGTGATTCAAACAAAAAACCCAACTCTAGAACAATTCCACCGTTGGATGTGAAGATCGAGTGGAGCTCTTCAAAATTCCTTCAGAAATTGTTGGAATTCATTGTGAGGATATGAAGATCGAACGGGTACTTTTCTGGATGATTTCGCTCGTTGAACAGAAGAGAGGGCGGCGGCTTTGAAATATAATTAGGGTTAATGAAATTTCCTATTGGCTGATGTATTTATAATTTAATTATTTAATTCTTTAATTCTGAAAAGACCCGTCAATCCATACGAACTCCAAATCAAGCCCAGCGACAGTAGCATCCAGCTAAATACCCTCATTTCGGACACAATGGATTGTGTTTCATAAGCCCATTTGACTGTTTCAGTTTGTTTTTCTTTAAATTAAAATATAAAACATTCAATATTAAATTTGAACGTACATTTTAATTTATCGGCGCCACACACTGATTCCAAAAATTCCCGAAAAATAAATCTAGCTGTGTTTTGATGATACGGTCCTAACAAAATTAATTTCGTCGAATTTGGAGACCGTTTTAAAACTGGCCTTTTTAATGGTCGATCCAATTCAATAGAAATTATCAAACATTTTATACTCTTCCTACAAAAGTTAAAGATGATATTATTAATGAACAAAACTATATATATATATATCAACACATGGAAATTTTATACACTTCCTATTCATGTTTAAAAATGACATTTTTAACACATACAAACATTCATTTCAACATATGACTACTCAATTCACTTCGTTAACATGTTAAAAATAACCTTTTTATCTAACGAAACATATATTAACATGTAATTCTTTTATTCTAAACTAACATGATAAAGGTGATATTTTTATCAAATAAAACATATATTAACATATGGTTATTTTATTCTAAACTAACATGTTAAAGATGACATTTTTATCAAACAAAACATATATTAACATACGATTATTTTATTCTAAACTAACATGTTAAAGATGACATTTTTGTGATTCTACATACAATAAAAATGTACTTTTATTGTTAAATCATTTTTCTATCAAACATGAACATTTTTGACTTCGCTTTAAAGGTTACATTTATAATGAACAAAATCAGATTTAACAAATGATCATTTTTCAAACTTCACTAACATGTTATAAATAATGAACAAAATATATTTAAGAAATGATCATTTTTCTACTTCGCTAACATGTTATAAATAATGAACAAAACATATGATTATTTTTCTAACATCGCTAACATGTTAATGATAATGTTTTAATAAACAAAATCATATTTTTAACATATGATTATTTTTCTAACATCGCTAACATGTAAATGACATTATTTTAATGAATCAAAACATATTCAACAAATTATCATTTTTCTAACTTCGCTAACATGTTAATGACATTATTTTAATGAATCAAAACATATTTAACAAATGACCATTTTTCTAACTTCGCTAACATGTTATAAATAATGAACAAAACATATGATTATTTTTCTAACATCGCTAACATGTAAATGATATTATTTAAATGAATCAAAACATATTTAACAAATTATCATTTTTCTAACTTCGCTAACATGTAATTGATTACATTTTTATTTATCAAAATCTCTTTAATGAATCAAACATACAATAAAAATATAATTTTTATTATCCAATCATTTTATTTAAAACATGATTCTTTTTAATGAATCAATAATACATTAAAAATATAATTTTTATTATTAACATATTTTATTCAAACAATGAATATTTTTATTGAATAAAATATTATTTCAACATATGATTCTTTCTACACAATTAAATCCAGCAATCCATCGCAACCGCAATCAACCAATTCAAATTTTATACAACACATATATGTATTTTATATAGCATATATACATATTTAATATCATAATCACAACCAACTTTATTTTTAGATTTAGAAATCTCACATTGGTTTTACTCCTTCAAAAATTATAGATAGCTCTAAAATTTCTGCGGTCACTTCTAAAATGTAGTAGACACTATCACGATCGCAACGGTTCCTGTTTCATCGGATTTCGACATCGTATGAACAAGTTATGATTTTTATTGCGCTAATGATATTTTAAATTAATATAATAATTATTAAAATTAAAACTACCTTCTTCCTGTTAATACTAAGCCACGTCATTCAATACCAGGTTCCAAACTAGGGTTCAAAACTGCGATCAACTCACGGTGCTAGACGACGATCAGGTGGCGCCACATCGAAGAGGGAGGAGAGGCGTGCCAGGTGGGACCCACCATGTTCAACTGGCACGCAACCAGGAGGTGGGATTCGAGGTAATGCGGTGGCACTTTACGTAGGTGATTCAAACAAAAAACCCAACTCCAGACCAATTCCACCGTTGGATGTGAAGATCAAGTGGAGCTCTTCAAAATTCCTTCAGAAATTGTTGGAATTCATTGTGAGGATATGAAGATCGAACGGGTTCTTTTCTGCATGATTTCGCTTGTTGAACAGAAGAGAGGGCGGCGGCTTTGAAATATAATTAGGGTTAATGAAATTTCCTATTGGCTGATGTATTTATAATCTAATTATTTAATTCTTTAATTCTGAAAAGACCAGTCAATCCATACGAACTCCAAATCAAGCCCAGCGACTGTCGCATCCAGCTAAATACCCCCATTTCGGACACAATGGATTGTGTTTCATAAGCCCATTTGACTGTTTCAGTTTGTTTTTCTTTAAATTAGAATATAAAACATTCAATATTAAATTTGAACATACATTTTAATTTATCGGGGCCACATACTGATTCCAAAAATTCCCGAAAAATAAATCTAGCTGTGTTTTGATGATACGGTCCTAACAAAATTAATTTCGTCGAATTTGGAGACCGTTTTAAAGCTGGCCTTTTTAATGGTCGATCTAATTCAACAGAAATTTTCAAACGCATTTTAATTTATCACGCTCACATATTAATTCCAAAAATTATGGAATTTTAAACCTAGCAATAATTTGACATTCCGGATCCAACAAAGGTGGTTTCGTCGAAAACTGAGGTCGTTTGCAAAATGGCTATTTTTAATAGCTTTGTTATTATTTAAAAATGGAATTTTTAAATTTTGACACATTTTCTGTAAAAATTTCTTAAAATAAAATTTTTAAATTGGTTCTGATTTTCTGGGTTGTTACAATCTCCCCCACTTAAAACTTTTCATCCCCGTAAAGGAAATAATAGTAAAGTAGGAAACAAAACGGAAATGTAAAACATTGTAATTGTACCTTGCACCAGAGCTAATCAGAGATATCCACTCTGCACTTGGGATAAGCATGTTTAATGTTATCGTCGGTCTCCCATGTACAGTCTCTAGGATCTCCGCTCCACTGCACTTTGATTAAATGTATCTTCTTGTTTCTCAGAACTCTGGTTTCTTTGCCAGTAATTTTCAGTGGCTCTCTTCTCACTGCTAAGCTTGGAGTAATATCCAAATCTTGTTTAGATACTTCTTACACAATCAAGTCTGGATCATGAACATGCTTTCGAAGTTGAGACATGTGAAATACATCATGTACTCCTGGAAACCAGCTTGGTAACTGAACCCTGTAAGCAAGAGTTCCAATTCTTTCGAGTATAGGAAATGGACCAATAAATCTAGACGCCAACTTCCCAGTTTTCCCGAATTGTACTACTACTCTCATTGGGGAAACTCTCAAATATACATAATCACCAACAGAAAATGCTAAATCTCTTCTTCTCAAATTTGCATAACTCTTCTGTCAGCTCTGAGCTGTTTGCAATCGCTTCTTAATGAAATCGACTATATCCGAAACTTCTCTAATCATGTCAGGACCCAATGCTAGTCGATTGCCTGGTTCTACCCGACATATTGGAGATCTTTATGTTCTACCATATAGTGCTTCGAATGGTGACATTTGGAAGCTTACTTGATAATTATTATTATATGAAAACTCAACCAAATGCAAGTGATCTTCCCACAATCCGCCAAAATTAAGAATACATGCCCGCAACAAGTCTTCTAGTATACGATTCACCCTCTCAGTTTGGCCATCTGTTTGAGGATGATATGCAGTGCTCATATTTAACTTTGTCCCCAGCTCCTCTTGAAATTATTTCTAGAATTTACTAGCCAATATTGGATCACAATCACTAACAATACTACTGGGAACTCCATGTAGTCTGACAATTTCTTTGAAATAAATTTGCGCCAAACTTTGAGCTGTCCTAGTAGACTTCACAGGAATAAAATGGGTGTTCTTCGTGAATACGATCACCCATATACTATCATTGCCTCTCTTGGTTCGGGGTAAACCATCTATCAAATCCATGGAGATTTGATCCCACTTCCAATCTGGAATCTCCAATGGTTGCAACAATCCTGCTAGCTAGTTTTTGTTGATCACTCTTGACCTGTTGGCAAGTAGAACACCTGCTAACATATATGGAAATGTCTCTTTTCATCGGCTTCTACCATAATGTGCGCTTAAGATCGTGATACATCTTACTTACTCCTGGATGGATCCTAAGTTTAGATTTGTGTCATTCATCCATTACCTCTCTTTAGAGCTCGGGAATATCTTGAACACAGATCCGCCCTTGCCATCTAAGAGTCCCCTTGCTATCAATTTGGAAGCTTGAAACCTCGCCCTTTCGAACTCGTTCGCTGATCATCTGAATAAACTTATCGTCTTTCTAAAGAACAGAGATCTTATCAATTAATGAAGGCATAATAATAAGATAGGCGATGATTGCATTCTTTCTGCTGAGCGCATCAGCTACAACATTGGCTTTCCCTGGAGTATACAAAATATCTAGATCATACGCCTCAAGAAATTCTAACCAACGCTGCTGCATCAAATTCAAGTCCTTCTGGGTGAATAGATACTTTAATGACTTATGATCTGTCTATAATTCGAACTTCTCACCCAAAAGATAGTGCCTCCATATTTTCAAAGCAAGCACGACGGCTAACAACTCAAGATCATGAGTAGGATATCTCTTCTCATGCGACATCAACTGACGGCTAGCATAAGCAACTACTTGGACTCTTTGCATTAATACCGCACCAACACCTTCAAGAGATGCATTTGTTTAAACTGTCAAATCTTGATTGCCATCAATGATAGTCAACACTGGAGCAGTAGTCAAGCTTAATTTCAGCTCTTGAAAAGTTGCCTCACATTCAGGCATCCAATTAAACCTCGTATGCTTCTTGGTAAGTTTCGTTAATGGACTAGATAGCTTCCAACAATCTTTAACGAATTTCCGATAATAGCCAGCCAATCCTAGAAAACTTCTGACTTCTGTAGGCATACCAGGCTGCTTCCAATCTCGAATGGCTATGATTTTTCCTAGATCTACTAAAATTCCTTTTCTCGATACTACGTGACCGAGGAACTTTACTTCTTCTTGCCAGAATATGCATTTAGAAATTTTGGCTTTTAATACATTCTTTCTCAGAATTACCAAAACTTCTTCCAAACATTTCTCATGCTCGGTAATTGACTTAGAGAAGATTAAAATGTCGTCAATGAAAACCAGCACAAATTTATTCAAGACATCGCGGAATACTCTGTTCATTAAATCGACAAAGTAAGCAGAAGCGTTACATAAGCTGAACGGCATTACTAACCACTCATAAATTAAGTCTGGACCTCTGAAAGCTGTCAAAGGAACACATTCTTCTGCAGTACGCAATTGATGGAAACCTGTAGCTAGGTCCATTTTTGAAAACACTTGCGCTCAATTAAAGAGATCTAATAAATTATCAACACGCGGTAATAGATATTTATTCTTTAGTGTCTACTAATTGAGGTCCCAATAATCCACACATAATCTGAGAGTACCATCTGACTTTGGAACAATCATTACTGCTGCACCCCAATTCGAAAAGCTAGGCCTGATCAGATCTTTCCATAAAAGTTGTTGAGTTTGATTACTCAATTCTTCTTTCTCTTTCAATGTCATTCTTCGAATAGCGTGCACAACTGGCCTTGCATTCAGAATTAAATCGATCCTGAAGTCAATTTCTCTTTGCGGAGGTAAGATATCAACTTCTTCAAACACATCCGCACGATCTTTAACTACAGGAATATTCTCAATAGAAGTAAGAGTAACTGCTAGAGTAGGCCAAAATTCTTTTCTATCTGAATCTAAGCGTGACATGGGGTAACCATAATATCTCCAAATTTTGTTTTAATTTTAACTATTCTTTCGGCACATTTAACTTCGGCCTCATATTTCGTTAGCCAATCCAGCCCAAGAATGATATCAAATTCAGAAAAATTCGTGACAATCAAATCAAAAGGAAACCGGAAATAGGAATAAGAAACAGGAACTCTACAATATAAACCGAGAACAAGGAAACCTCCGATCGGATTGTGGACAGTAATCGATTCTTTAAGATCTCTTGGTTTCAAATTTAACTTTTTAACTGTGTTACTAGAAATGAAACTTCATGATGCACCAGTGTCATATAATACTGTAACAGGAATATTTTTAATAGTAAAGGTAACTCCCAAAACATCTGGTTTACCTGCTCCTTCAGAAAAAGTTGTCGCACTCGCCCCATCGTAAACGTGAGCCACTTCAGACTTCTTCAGCAATGGACAGTTCCTAATAAAATGCCCCGTCTTGTGGCAATTGAAGCACTCTCTAGCATCTCGAGGATTCTGACTAGGTCCTGCGACATTCCTCCTTTGACTTATTTGGAGCTTTGCATTCAGTATTACAATGTCTGAATTGTTGGCAGTTGAAGCATTTGACCTTTGCTTTTCTATTCTCTTGAGGCTTTGCGGCTTCAGTGTTGCTCGCCTTGGGCTTCTTACCAGAATGTTTTCTTTTGTTACTAGCTTGATTTCTCTCGCGGTCTTGCTGAGAATTCATCTTGTCAATTTCTTTGTACCTACAATCCATTTCAATCACTTTGGTAAATGGGAGCTCGATATGTGCAGTCACTCGGTTGTGGTACTTTCTCGAAAGACCGTTTATGAATCGCTTGATCTTCTGAAGTGGATCTTGAATCAATTTGGGTATATAGCGGGAAAGCTCTTCAAATCTTTTCACATACTCACAATTGGTTTGATCCCCTTGCTAGAGATTAGCAAATTCATCATGCAAGCGCTCGACTTCTTGTCAAGGGATAAATTTTTCACTAAAGATTTCCTTGAACTTAGACCATGTCATGTCAACATCAAGATCGCCAATAGTCGTTGTTTCCCACCATATCAAATCCTCATCCTTAAGTAGCCAAGATGCCATGAACCACTTCCTGTGTTCTTCTAACTCTAGGCCCGCAAAGATCCGTTCACACATCTTTAATCAAGCTTGAGCCTCGGTTACTGTCTCACGGCCAGTAAATGGCACGCCTCCCAAATTCTTGTACTTCTTATCCACTTTATCAAGATCAAATACTAGTGGTAGGGGCTGCTACTGAATTACAGGCTCAATAACAATGGGAACATTTCCCCGTCCTCCACCTCGACTACTCCTAGTTCTGCCTCTGCCTCTACCACTCATTTTCTGTTAGTTCTGCAAATTTTCAGAGAAAGTCAGGCCAACAGAAAAGATATCTTATGGGATGGTAAAAGCATAAAGACATGTGCATGAATAATGATGTGATGATCAAGTTATTATGCTATTCTTCTGTTCTCATTCTAGGATGTTACTAATCCTATTTCTAATGAGTCTCTCGCCTTAGAATACTGCTGATTCTATTTTTTTGATGAATTGTTTCAAATATGTTATACTCCGGAGCTAAGGTTAACCTAGGCTCTAATACCACGTAGTGACAACCAAAACCCCCATATCACGGTGGCAAGGATAATCATTGGAATATAACACATTCATCACATCAGCAGATTATAGATAATAGCATAACACATGAAATCATAGAATAATTTTCATCATTATAGCAGCGGAATCATAAATGTCATCATTATCAGAGTTGTACAAATACAAGATAGTACTTAGTACATAAAAAGTTCTAACAAGTAGAAAATAAGTCTAGAACATCATCAAATACAGCATAGATAAGGTGATGTCTAAATATCCAAAATAAGAGATAAAAGATAGTCTTCGTCTTCTTCCAAAAGAGCACCCCATGCTATGGTGCATATCCAAAATAAAGCCTGTTATCTGTTTACTAGGCTGCCCATGTAAAAATAAGGGCACCTGAGTTTGCAAGTGAAAACAAACTACGAGTAAGTCATGGGACTAGTATGAGAAATCCTACTAAACTTATTTAATAATAAGGCTAATCACAGGGCCACGCCGCTAACGTGGAACGGGTTTACTCCATTGGATTGTCAATGCATAAAATAAAGTAAATCTTTTAAACAACGCAATGCTTTTTAGAAAGATGAAACCATTATAAGCCTCAAGTCCCATCACATAATGCAACGCAAACCGGAGGATAGGGTTTTACCTTATAATGGTTAAATATGATTGATACGTATAAAAAAATCATTTGATAATATTATTAGTGTCTAGTCAATTTAAAACACTTTTCAATATAAATGTATCAACCCTAGGCGGCATAGTACCCTATCCGACTATGTCGCCATGAATAGGTTTACAATCAGATCCGTAATGTCATATTGGAAATTGGGTTTCCATCATGAATCAACGCTAGGGATGGTCTCCTTACCGATTCGGGTTACCTCTAGCAAGATGACCCAGGATCACACCAACGGGCAACCCTTGGATCCTGCAGGACCAGTCCACACATACTTTAGTGGATTGGTTATTCCTGAACAGACGTTTCCCGGTCCTATAGGACCTATCACTTGGCCAGTAGCGACCAATATATCGAGGGCCCTCACAATCCATCATCCACATAAGTAAAAATGTCTGGGCTCCATGCCATGACACCACTTCTAGCTAGAATTAAACAACGCGCACTCCCTGCGTTCCCTTATCCCGTTTCTGACTCTTAGCAGTGTGTGAGGCTCGCGAGTTAACACTATACACAAAGCTATGCTAATTAAAGTTGTGCTTTGATCATCAATCACAAGGATCTGCTTTTCAACAAAAGCCTTGATCATTTGCATCTTAGCATGCCACATTGACAATTCACGCCATGCGACTGATGTCTATCGATATATAACCTCTAAGCTCGTACATCTCAGAGAAGGGTATTAAGCAAGAGAATAAATTCTCCGCCATGAAATAGATATATATTTAATAGAAATCAATAAACACAGAACGAAATCTAATGTCAGACACATATCCATTTACAAGTTCATTCTGGGTCTGAACGAAACCAGAGACACCTTATTCTTTGTCCTGTATGTCCAATACGGAAAAGAGGTTCTCGCATATCCGAACAATCGACAAGTACATCCGTACAACTACCACTTTAACCCTTTCCTGGGAGCTAACCAATCCAGGACATCAGTAGTTGTCCATTCGATGTGAAGATCGCCGGTCTTCAACCACCGTCTTCAATGTCTTCGACTTTAGCCGTCATTTAGTTATTTGAAATGAGATTTAACTCGGCCTTTTCAAATAATTCTCGAATATATATATAATGCAAACTACTTCTTTCTTTGGTTAAATTTAATTCAATTTGATAAATTAATGTCAAATAAATCTAACCGTCCATATTACTTTATAAACCAAGGGAAATTGGTTTATTTCCATTCCATATCGTTCATAATATTTTATAATGATTTATCGCTATTTTTATTTATATAAAAAAAATAGCCCATTTAATTCGAACGACGTTTCAGGTCTTAACGTAGCCCTAGTACACATTTCTCGAAATCCAATCATTGGATCTTAATGAATTTAATATCGTTGGAAAGATCATTCCAAAGTGAACCCAACGGTTCCAGTTTTAGGAAAATCCGACGGTCGGATCTCTCGGTATAATCATTTAAAGTTACGATTCCAAATCACGAACAACCGCGCGCGATCCGTTATATATATATATATATATATATATATATATTTCGTTCGACGATCTCAAACTATATATTCTTTAAATAATTTTGTACACTTCATTTTTCATGCTAAAAATTATAATTTTATTGAACAAAAATGTATTTCCAGACATGAAAATTTTATACTCTTCCTACACATGTTAAAGATGATATTTTTAATGAATAAAACATATATATATATATATTTCAACACATGGAAATTTTATGCACTTCCTGTTCTGTTTAAAAATGATATTTTTAACACATACAAACATTCATGTCAACATATGACTATTCAATTCACTTGGTTAACATGTTAAAATTAACCTTTTTATCTAATAAAATATATATTAACATGTAATTCTTTTATTCTAAACTAACATGATAAAGGTGACGTTTTTATCAAGCAAAACATATATTAACATATGATTATATTATTCTAAACTAACATGTTAAAGATGACATTTTTATCAAACAAAACATATGTTAACATATAATTATTTTATTCTAAAATAACATGTTAAAGATGACATTTTTGTGATTCTACATACAATAAAAATGTATGTTTATTGTTATATCATTTTTCTATCAAACTAAACATTTTTGACTTCGCTTACATGTTAAAGGTTACATTTTTAATGAACAAAATCAGATTTAACAAATGATCATTTTTCAAACTTTGCTAACATGTTATAAATAATGAACAAAACATATTTAACAAATGATCATTTTTCTACTTCGCTAACATGTTATAAATAATGAACAAAACATATGATTATTTTTCTAACATCGCTAACATGTTAGTGATAATGTTTTAATAAACAAAATCATATTTTTAACATATGATTAATTTTCTAACATCGCTAAAATGTAAATGACATTATTTTAACGAATCAAAACATATTTAACAAATGATCATTTTTCTAACTTCGCTAACATGTTAATGACATTATTTTAATGAATCAAAACAAATTTAACAAATGATCATTTTTCTAACTTCGCTAACATGTTATAAATAATGAACAAAACATATAATTATTTTTCTAACATCGCTAACATATAAATGACATTATTTTAACGAATCAAAAATATATTTAACAAATGATCATTTTTCTAACATCTCTAACATGTAATTAATTACATTTTTATTTAGCAAAATCTCTTTAATGAATCAAACATACAATAAAAATATAATTTTTATTGTCCATTCATTTTGTTTAAAACATGATTCTTTTTAATGAATCAATAATACAATAAAAATATAATTTTTATTGTTAACATATTTTATTCAAACAGTGAATATTTTTATTAAACAAAATAATCTACACAATTAAATCCAGCAATCCATCGCAACCATAATCAACCAATTCAAATTTTATACAATGCATATATGTATTTTATATAGCGTATATATAAATTTAGTATCATAATCACAACCAACTTTATTTTTAAATTTATAAATCTCACATTGGTCTTACTCTTCAAAAATTGTAGATAGCTCTAAAATTTCTCTAGTCACTTCTAGAATGTAGTTGGCACGGTTCCTGTTTCATCGGATTTCGACATCGTATGAACAAGTTATGATTTTTATTGTGCTAATGATGTTTTAAATTAATTAATATCATAATTAATTAAAATTAAAACTACCTTCTTCCTGTTAATACTAAGCTGCGTTGTCCAACACCAGGTTCCAAATTAGGGTTCAAAACTGCGATCAACTCACGGCGCTAGATGACGATAAGGTGGCGCCACGTCGGAGAGGGAGGAGAGGCGCGCCAGGTGGGACCCACCACGTTCAACTCGCACGTGGCCTGAAGGAGGGATTCGAGGTGATGCGGTGGCACTTTACGGTGGTGATTCGAACAAAATACCCAACTCCAGATCTATAACGACTCGAACTTCCCCGTGAAGGAAAGCGCGGATTGTTTTGAGGAAAAGACGAATCAGAACATAAACAGAAGAACATTTCATTGTTTATTACAACAATTCCATCAGAATACAAGAATATACCGAGTATGAATAAATATTACACATTTGATAAATATCAGAGATTTAAATTACATTTAAATACATAGCAGCGGAAAAATAATACAACACACAACTGAAAGAAATACACGGATTTAGAGCTTTCCGAGTATCATTCCAGCTGTAAACCAGGACCCTGTGAATATAAATATGCAAAACCAAAACTACTAGCTACCCGTGCGGAAAATAGGGGCACCCAGAGTTTAGGTTAAAACAATAAACTCCAGGTCAGTCATGTGACTGGTGTGAGAACTAAAACAGTTATTTAAAACTTTACTTTAAAAGAGAGTAATTCAAGGGACCACGCCGTATAACACGGAATGGGTTTCCTCCCTAGAACACTAGTGCATATAACAAAACAACGCAATGCTTTTTGGGAAAATGAAGCTATTATAAGACCCAGGTCCCATCACACAATGCAACGCAAGCTGGAGGATAGGGGTTGCCCTTATAATAGCCAAACATGCTTGGTACATTTAAAACAAATCATTTGATACTATTATTAGTGTATAGTGTCAAAACAATATCAATCATAGACGGCATTGGTACCATATATCATGTCGCCATACCAGTCTCTACAAATAAAACCAAAATATCTCGTATTGGAAATTGTATTTCTGTCATGAGTCGAGGCAAGGGGCAAGCTCCTCTCCGTTCTAGACACTCTAGCAAATGACTCAGGACCACACACATCGATCCTTGGAATCGGTTGGGCTGGTCCTCTCTTATTTTTAAGGATTGGCAATTCCTGAACACACGTTTCCCGGTCCTATCAGACATATATCCGAGGCTCCTCGCATTCCAACAACCACACAGGTAAAAAGTATATAAATGCCAGGGCTGGTAGGTCACTGACATCACCCATAGCTAGAAAGAAACGTCGTGTTCTCCCAACGGTCCTTATCCCGTTTTTGACTCATACCGAGGTGTGAGGCTCGCAAATTAACTCTATACACAAAGCTATGCCACACAGGCCGTGCTTTGACCATCAACCACAAGACTTTGCTTTTCAACAGAAGTCTTGATCGTTTACCACTTAGGCATGCCACATAGGCAATTCACTCCATGCAATTGATATCCATCAATATATAACCTCTGAGCTCGTACGTCTTAGAGAAGGGTGTTAAGCAAGAGAATAAATTCTCCGTCGCCAAACAGATATATATTTAATAGAAATCAATCACATAGAATAAAATCCAATGTCAGACACATAGTCCATTTACAAGTTCGTTCTGGGTCTGAACAAAACCGGAGGCACTCTCCTCGCATATCCATCGATCTCCAAGTACGTCTGGACGATCTCCAACTAATTCCCTCCTCTTGGGTGTACAGCCCAATCAAGATCATCAATAATTATCCAAATGATGTGAAGACCTCCGGTCTTCAACCGCCATCTTTAACTTCGACTTATCGTCGGATCGGTTATTCAGAATTGGTATAAACCCGGCCTTTCCAAATAACCGGCGTATATAATAAACAAGTGTTACACAAACACCACATATGCCTCATTCCAATTCAGAATATTCTTTTATTCAAATTTTCACATTCTTAGGGAAATGTTCCCATTAATTTTATCAAACATAAATTCTTCTAAATTTATTCTTTAATCTTCCTTTGGATATCATTTCAAACCGTGTTAAGGTTTTCCAAACTAGTCGGGATTAGCGAACCACACCGAAGTAATCATTTATTTTATTTTCCAATCACAACCTATTCATCCCATGGAGCAAAACTGGTAATACTCCATATCTAACACCACGGTGTTATCAATATTAATTACCATTTCACGTTCAAATCTAATTAAAGATTTAACTATCGCTTTGGAGCAAAACTGGTGATACTCCATTCTCGATCACTTTAATCTAATTAAAGATTCGTTAAAACTCCACTTAGTTTTAATCTTCCTGAAAATCAATATCCTGTCTTTAACTGGGTTAAAGAACAAATGTCATCTAAAACACGGTTCACGATAAACCCGAAATCACATTCTATTCCATCAGCCTTTAACCGTAAATTAGCAAGTGAATAATTCCCTAAGTGTTAACCTCGAAGGTCGAAACCAACATCAGATCAATACCCAGGAAACCATTCAACTGAACTAATCTCTAGTTAGTTTCTGATTTTCTTAACTCCATTGGGTCTAAGAACAGTATTATTAAAGATACCATTCACGACAACCCAAAATCCCATTTAATATTAAATTCAAGGCTCTGTATAGAAAATATATCGGCTTATATTCAATATCAAATTCTACGACCAACAAATATAGTATTGGAAACAACGATATATATATATATCTTTCAAATTCCCATAACGATATCTATATCATCACGAAATCCAACATCGAAATATTCCAAAGACAATTTTGATTCAAATCCATTCCAATTCAATTATTGGAAATTCTGGTTACTTTTAAAATTTCAAATCCAATTTATTTATTTTAAAAACAAATGGATTATAACTCTAGTTCAAAACTAGTTCATTTCGGTAAAAATCTATTTTTATCTTTTCAAATATGGAGTTTTTCACCCCAATTCTTTCCAAATTATTTCTTATGATTTTACACAAATTATTACTATTTTTAATAATTTTATCAAGGCCCGTATAGTCGATTTTCATCAACGGCCATCGAACTGCACTTACAGCGACCTTTTCCAAATTTGATTTGGACATAATTCCAAATCCAACTATTAGATTTCAAATCTATAATATTCGTTAGAAAGCTCTTTTCAATACGAACCCAACGGTTCCGGTTTTAGGAGAATCCAACGGTCGGATCTCCCGTAATGTCCATTCGAAGACAATGGTCGAAATTCGCGAATTGTCGCAGCGCAGTGCGTTCTATTCAAGCCATTATATATATAATATATATAATATATATATTTCATCGATTTCCTTTTTAAAACATATTTTATAAATCGTTTTAAATACGTTTTCAAAACAATTTCAACTTTGAAACACCCCGCCCTCCATTAAGGTCACTCACTAAGGGAATGCCTTAACTTTGGTGGAGGTTTATAGGTAAAAGTCACAGATAAAATACAAAACAGATATAAACACATATATATAAGCAGCGGAAAACAACAGACTTTTTATTTCATAAAATACTTGTTCATACAAAACACTTCCATAACATTACATCATCATTCCTATCTTGGTTATTAAATAAAGAAGCATAAAACATAATTGAAACTTCATAAATCCCCATGATTGTATCCAACAGCCATAGCCAAAGCAAGAGAGTCCAAACCGTACATCAACTATCTTTAAGCTTTGCAAAGAGTCTGACTAAGCTGAGTTGTTTCCTCCCTGCGGACCTTGGGGGGTGGAAACGGAAGAAAAGAAGACGAAAGAAAATAGGGTCAGACATAAATCCTGGTAAATCTAGTGACTCTTCAGTATGTGAATAAGAATAAGGGCATGATAGATATAAACTGGAAATAGGAAAGTACCATAAACAAAGATAAAGCAGTTTGAATCGAATATCCTATCGCACCCCACACTATATCTCTGCACCTACATGTATTAGTTCTGAACTGGCACCCCGTGCTGAGGGTAAAGTGATCCCCTTTTTCTTAAGATCGGCTCCTACTCGCATAATCATCTGTGTCTTATGGCCCCCAATGATTGTAGATACCTATGCTGGTCCCACCATGGGGTGTATCAAGACCCATGGTGGTGGCCCGACACAATCCTTAGAATACATAGGTTATAATACTGATGCGTCAGTGCCCTGTTTGTCTGCTCCGAAGTGTGTGCACGCCCGCACTCCGTTAGAACCCACACTGTGCACCAACCGCCGTCGCTTTTGACCGCTTACAATCAGCCCAGTAACCGTGCCCCACCCTGCCTAGTTTCAGGGTACCAAGATACCTAATTTGGGTTACTACTGAAACGGGTCCCTCGTTACTAGGGTTTTCTAGTCAAACATGTTAAGTGGTTAAGTGTCTGTATTAACCTAACCCCACCCATCAATTCTTGTTAACATGTTGAATTTGGTTAAGTGTTTTAGTTAACTTAACCCTACCATCTATCCTTAGCCTCTTAAAGCACCGACCACTCACATTAGACAGATATTGTTACGGTTACTGGATGTGCCGGTCGGTTCCGAGCAGACTTACACCGTAACTCAGTCTAACCTCGGGTCCTTATTGGGATCCATGCTTAACCACCCACATTGGATAGGTATTGTTGTGACTACTGGACAGCCGGGCGGGTCCGGGCAGGTTTACATCAAAACTCAATCCAACCTCGGGTTAAGCATATCGTATTTTCTAAATTTACATATTTGTCTTTATTACCTGTTATATGTAAGTTTGTTAACCATTAAAGGTTATGGCCCACATTCCAAGTTTAACATTTTTGGTATAAGGATTTATACCGTTTTAAATGCCACCAATTTTGGCATGTGACAAACATGCCAATTTCATATATTTTTATGCCAAGTTTTCCTATCCATTTTACCCAACGTTACCCCGTCTAAATATTAGGCTAACAACTCTTAGCCTAATTTTCGTTCGCATGACTTTAACATATGATATTAGGCTAAAAACTTAGCCTAATTTAGCGCACAAAGTTTGCATAAAGGAATCTATCTACATAACATGTCATAGGTGTAAACTTATACATAATAGGGGTGAACTTGCAAAATGATCATCATGAATGTCATAGGTGTGAACTTGGCATTTTGGCATAGTCATTATGAACATAATAGGGGTGAACTTGCAAAATGACTAATCAACATACATGTGAATTTACAACATAGTCTAAATCACTTTCATATATGTGAACTTGCATTTAAATAGGGATCTAACCAAATAGGTGTCACATAAATTAACATATGATTTAGACAACATAAGCCTAAACATGTTTTGGATCTAGGCATAACATCGAACATCACTAGCATATGACAAGAATATGACATTTTCATAAGCATGTATAATTTTAGGACAACGGTGCGAACTAGATCCAATTATATATCTAATTACAACATGAAACATGTATTAAAGCGGATCTTGGCATGGATCCAATTAACTTGCAACTTTCTTACAAACATACTAGCATGTATGTGAACATAATCGTTTAGGCATAAAGGTTCTAACATATATATATATATATATATATATATATACACACACACACACATATACATGACATCTTAATCACATACAACCTATATAATCACATAAACATATAGGTGTCGATTACAACATGAACTATACAACTTGCATGTGATTCTATATGTACAATAGGATCAATATCAATTCAACTATACCACAAATATCACAGTACTACAATCATTTCAATACATAGATGTGAATTAACATCGTTGTTACACAATAACACAATTCCATTTCCATTTTACATCGAACCAAATCCTAACTTTTATTCACATCGGAAAAATCACTATACTTACAATAAACGACGGTCTTGTTTTCTGATTTCTGAATTCTGAATTTGATATGCTTTCCTTTGGGTAGACTATTGATTCGTGTTTTAACTTTAATTTGGCTCGTCTCTAAGCTTTTCTACAAGTGAAGGCTCCTCTAAATTTCCTTCCGTTATCATGACGGCTCCGTCTCTAATTTCTTATGTGAATTTAGGTTGGAGTCTTAGGTTCTATTTATATAATTTTAGATTGATTTGAGCCGTCCGACGATCCTAGACGAATCTAGACCATTCACTTCGAAAGGAGCCAACCAAAATGCGACATGTCAGCCCTAGTGACATAGCCAAGCCTCAGAAATCGACCAGAACTCGTAACCCACTGGTCGACCTGGTGCCTGGGCGGGAATTTTCCCGCCAGCCCAGTTTGGGTCTGAGTTTGAATTTTGAACTTCGTTTTGAACTGTTTGAATTTTAATTTGAATTCTGAAACTTCCGGAGGTCATAACTCCTTCATACGGAGTCCGATTCATGCAAACTCGGACTCTATCTCAAGCAGAATTCCGAGACGATCGCACCGGTGAAACCCGTTTCCCTTCATTCTTTCGCTAAGAATTAATTATACTTAAATTTGTTATTATACAGTTAACAGAAAATTTGGGGTGTTACATTCTCCCCTCCTTTTAGGATTTCGTCCCCGAAATCTTCAAGTTTGGAAGAACGTAAGTCCTAACATCCAATCATCCATCTACTCAACCATCAAACACAGGCATCCATTGTCCTTAAAAGACTTCTAATGCTTTATGATCATATGCACAGTGTGTGTACATGTCCTTATCTAATGCAAAATCAGGAGGTCTACTGATTCAGTTGACCTCCTTAATGCAAATCATGTAAGTACCATGAATCCATTATGTATGCAAAAATCTGTCCTTACTCATAATTCTACATGAGTGTGTAACCATTTATACAAATGCAACATTCATATGACGACATATCAAGTTTCAACCACATACAAATATGAATACATATATGCATATGCAGTATGAAGTGACTGAGCCGATCTAAAACCTAGGTTGTGTGTGTATATGCATCCACGAGCAACCACTAGCAACCACTTGCAGCCATCAATCATAACATGTTTCAAATACATGTTTACATCCAAAGGGGTTTCTACCTAAGGACAAAGGATAATATCGAGGAGATATACCTAAAAATATAGATAAAGCACAACTTAAGGAAAAAGAGAGATCAAAGATATACCCTACTAAAGAAAAGGATAAGCCGCACGAATTCTGTCCTCAATTTCCCAAGTCGCGTCTTCCTCGGCGTCGCTCCACTGAACTTTGACGAGCTTTACTTCGCGGTAGCATAGATTTTTGATTTCATTTACTACGATTCGAATTGGAACTCTCCTTACAGTTGCTTCACATTCTACCTCGATTTCTTCTAGAATGCTTGGCTCCACCACTTCCGCAGATTCATGTAGACATTTCCGGAGATGAGAAACGTGAAAGACGTTGTGAATTCCAGCCAACCTTTCAGGCATCTCTACTCTATAAGCCATTTTCCAATCTTCTCGATGATAGGGAACGGTCCTACAAATCTTGGTGCTAGCTTTCCTGCAGATCCAAAGCGAATGACGTTCCTTAAAGGGGATACCTTAAGGAAAACCCTATCCCCAACCTCAAACTCAAGGTCGGTCCTTCTTTTGTCGGCGTAGGATTTCTGTCTGTCTTGGGCTGTTTTCATTCTTTTTCGTATCAAGTCTACTTTCTCTAAAGTCTCTCGAATCATGTCCGGTCCAAGTATAAGTTCGTCAGTAGACTCCCACCAACAAGTTGGTGATCGGCACGGTCTTCCATATAGAGCTACGAAGGGCGCCATACCGATGGTGGCTTGGTAGCTGTTGTTGTAGGCGAATTCCACCAAAGGAAGATGATCCTCCCATGTTCCTCCGAAGTCAAGCACGCAAAGTCTCAAAAGATCCTCTAAAACTTTATTCACCCTTTCCGTCTAGCCATCGGTTTGGGGGTGATAGGCCGTGCTCAAACATAACTGTGTGCTTACAGCTTCTTGCAGACTCCGCCAAAACTCGCTTGTGAAGATAAGGTCTCGGTCACTAACAATGCTGGAGGGTATCCCATGGAGTCGAACTATTTCCTTGAGATAAATAGACGCCAGAGATGAGGCAGTCCTTCTACTCTTAACAGGTAAAAAGTGGGCGCTTTTTGTGAGCCTATCCACTATTACCCAAATGCTAGTATTGCCCCTTCTTGACCTAGGCAGTCCATCAATGAAGTCCATTGAAATGTTATCCCACTTCCACTGTGGGACCTCTAAAGGATGAAGCAGTCCTCCAGGCTTCTTCTGTTCCGCCTTGATCTGTTGGCAGGTCATGCACTTAGAAACGAAATCTGCCACGTCCTTCTTCATGCCGCTCCAAAAGAAAGTTCATTTTATATCCTTGTGCATCTTATCTCCGCCAGGGTGTATAGTCATCTTGGAATGATGTGCTTCCTCGAGAACCTTCTTTGTCAACTCCCTTGCTTGTGAGACGCACAGTCTTCCATCTCGCCTCAGCCAACCCTTATCATCGATGGTGTATCTATTGAGGTGACTAGAAGTCTCACCCCTAATAAGTTTATCAATCACATCAACGAGCTGAGGGTCTTCACGTTGTGCAGTCCCTATTGAGTCCAAGAGAGTAGGGCGTACTTCAAGAGATGCTAACAAACCCGGTACAAAATCCGAGGAGGGCCTAAAGTTAAAACTGGCTATATACTCCAAGCTTTGCCTTTCTACAAAGAGAGGGCTTAAAGTCAATTTCTTTCGGCTCAACGCGTCTGCTACTACGTTGCCTTTGCTGGGAGTATAGGTAATTTCAAAATCATACAAGGCCAGAAACTCCATCCACCTTTGCTACCTCAAGTTAAGATCCTTCTGCGAGAAGTGATATTTCAATGATTTATGGTCAGTGTATAATACAAACTTCTCACCTAGGAGATAATGGCACCAAGACTTAAGTGCAAAGACGATGGCGGTCAACTCAAGATCGTGTGTTGGGTAGTTCTTTTCATGAATCTTGTAACACCCCACACCCGCTAAGGTCACTCGCTAAGGGAATGCCTTAACTTCGGTGGAGCATTTTAAGTGAATATAGAACAGAAAAATTACAACAAGACAGATATAAATACTTGAAAATCTAAAACATCATTTCATTGCAGCAGAAGGTAAACATGTTTAGTTACAACACCATAAAAGAGTCAAGTACTAAATATCCATCCTGATAAAAGATAAGTACATAATCCCACTACATAACTAATAGCCATAATAGAAAAGATAAGCTGGGCTTTACATCACGGTCGAAGCTCCAAGAGATAGATAAAGAAATCTGATCAAAGCCCACTAGTGCTAGGCCCAACCTGAGGACCTGAGGGGGAAAAAGATAAAAACAACGGGGTCAGACATAAATCTGAGTGAGCCCTATAACTTTAACAACACAATCATTAAAGTAATTAGGGTATGATATAAACTTGGTACGGGATGACTTGGGATAAATGACTACACTAAGTAGCCAACTAGACATAGGATGAACTAAGATAACGGTAAAAACGCATCTACCCACCCAAGGGTAATTACTAACTGCACCACACCAGTCATTCCTACTTAAAGGTTGATCCCACCCAAGGACTTAGAAAATTTACCCAGTAGTTTCGTGTACCCCTAGCTGACAACATAGGTGCCGTCTGCCCCTATCTCCACTAGGTGCACCCACTACTCCCCAAGCGATCGGCTCCCTACCGTAGATACCCGTGCTGGCCCCACAGTGGGGTGTATCACTCCCCAAAGTGGCAACCCGATACAATCAACGGTGCACGGCTTATACCTACACGATGCAACAACGTCTTACCTACCAGCCCGGGTCCACACACGCATATGAAACCCGTTGGACTTGCGTTGCCACCGCTAACCCGTTTTGGCCTCTTATAATCAAGCCTAGTACGCGTGTCCTGTCCTCGACATGGGTCGAGCCCAATAAGATACATATGGGTTACTGGTTGAAATGGGCCCCCACAAGCTACCCACCTAAGCTTGTCTCTTTTATCTAGTGCATCCCACTTAACCCTTTAATCATGTTTAATTACATGTTTCCGCTTGGTTAAGTATTCTAATCGTATTTTCTATTGCCACCCAAGGCAACCCACTAGATTTCCACATGCCACCCAAGGCACTTACTTGATTTCCACATGCCACCCAAGGCACCCACTTAACCCCTCATGCCCACTACATGCTTATCTAGTTAAGTGTTTCTTAATTGATTAAGAACGTAACCATTGTAAAGACCTCTCACATTAGACTATCTTTTATGGCAGCTGGATTTGCCGGTTGGGTCCGGGCAGCCTTATGCCATAACCGAGTCTAACCTCGTGTCTATACACTTGTCACGTATTTAGTTTGTGCCTAAGACCTGTCACATTGGGCCAATCATTTGTAGCCGCTGGATTAGCCGGTCGGTTCCGGGCAGTCTTACGCTACAAAAGGGTCCAACCTCGTGTCTTAGTCGATTAATTACACCTAATTAATCACCCCCATATTTCGAATTAATTTTCCCTAATTAATTCCAATCTTAACGATGTACATAATTGACTCAATTATGTCCATCCACTTTATGGTATGCATAAGCATACCAACTTCACACCATTTCATTAACATGTATATTAACCACATCGTTCCCCACGTAATTCGCTAACATGACACAAAAGGGAAGATTCATCACAAATACAATGGGTTCAACTTGCATAACATTAGCATCAACATGGGTTTTGAAGGTGTCAACATGCATATAGCATCAACCCAACTAGCATAAATAATCAACCCAAACTTGCATGAATCACATATGTCATAAAGAGGTTAACTTGCATAAGTTATTTATGTCATACAAAGGGGTAAACTTGCATATGTATGTATGACATATAAAGGGGTTAACTTGCATATGTATGCATATCATACTAAGGTGTAAACTTGCACATGTTACTTGCATATAATCAAACACCAAACTTGCATAACATGTCATATATGAACTTGCATATAATCATACACCCAACTTGCATAACATATCATATATGAACTTGCATATAATCATACACCAAACTTGCAGAACATATTATGTATGAACTTGCATTTAATCATACACCAAACTTGCATAACATGGTGTCATAATGGATCAATGTTTATCATAGTGATTTGCATAACTAGCATCATGAACACATAGCCTAACACTTGCATAACATCATGATCACATAGCATATAACTTGCATAACATCATGAACATGTAGCATATGACTTGCATAACTTGCATAACATCATGATCACATAGCATATGACTTGCATAACTTGCATAACATCATGAACACATAGCACATAACTTGCATAACTTGCATAGCATCACAAACACATAGCATATGATAACATAATCTTGCATTGATCCACATTCATAGCCATAACCTCATTATATCCTATCATAATCATTTCAACAATTGGTCATTAAGGCTATAGAAACTCACAACTTGTTGATTAGCACTCCTAAGAAGAAGATTAAGTTGCTAAAGTTGATTAGAGGTTGATTTGAGAAGCTATCTTCCTCTTTAATTTGATGGAGGCTCCTTCAAGTTGCATTTTGACGGCATAACGGTGTTGTATCTATTTTTAGTATGAATTAGGGTAGTCTTAGGGTGTATTTATAGATTAGTTAGGTGTTTTAGGCCATTAGATTAACCCTAAATCAGATTAGAGCCGTCAGATCTCGTCCTAGCCACCAAGCACAACCCAAAAGCCAAACCAGTGCACCCAGGTCACCTGGGCTCGACCAGGGGGGTCGACCCCCAGGTCGACACTAGGGTCGACACCCTAGTCGACCTGGTGGGCAGGTCGACACCCATGTCGACCCCCAGGTTGACTCCCTCAGTCTGGCGGGAATTTTCCCGCCACTTCTGAAATGTGAAATTTTCGTATTTAAATCTATTTTGAATTTCTGAAAACTTCTTCGGGCCTTAACTAGGTCATACGGACTCCGATTTTCGAAAACTCGGACTCTATTTCGCGTATTTTTCCAAGACGAACGCAATGGCATAGCCCATTTCCCCTGATTCAGATTTCAAAATTTAATTCTACCCTGTTTTATATTATAACAAGTTATTCAACATACGGGGTGTTACATTCTCCCCTACTTAAAGGATTTCGTCCCCGAAATCTCTAAGTCAAGAAAAACGTATCCTACTATCCAACAACCATCTACTCAAACCATCAAACACTGGCATCCATTGTCCTTAGAGTTTCTAATGCTGTATGAACATATGCAAAGAGTGTGTGTATATGTTCCCTGTCTAATGCAAAATCAGGCGGTCTACTGGTTCAGTTGACCTCCTTAATGCAAACCATGATAGTGCCATGCATCCAATATGTATGCGAAAGAACCCTATCGACACATACTATTTCTACATGAGTGCACAATCATTCACCAAAATGCATCATTCATATGATAGCACAACCATTATACATCCATTAATATAGCTACCTACACACAATTATACGCAATATACAATATGAAGTGACTGAGCCGATCTAGTGCCTAGAGTGTGTGTATATGCATCCACGAGCAACCACTAGCAAACACTTGCATCCACACGCATCCATCAAACATAACATGTCTCAAACACATGTTTCAACCATAGGTTTACCCTATCTAAAGGTCAAAGATACTAATGAGAGGACATACTAAAGATAAGATAAGTACTAGACAAACGATAAAGGAGAAGTTAAAAGACATACCCTCAAAAAGGAATGGGTACAGTGAATGCATCTTCGCTTCTGTCTCCCAAGTGGCATTGCTCTCCTCCTCTCCCCATTGCACTTTGACTAGTTGCACCTCTCTATTCCTCAACTTCCTAATCACTGACCCAAGGATGCGGGTAGTAGCTCGTCGAATAGTCGCATCACGCTCTACCTCCACTTCTCTAAGCAAGCTCGGCTCTACCACCTCTGCGGTCTCATGTAGGCACTTCCTCAAATGTGACACATGGAATACGTCATGCACCCCACTAAGTCTCTCGGGTAAATCCACCCTATATGCCATCCGTCCAATCCTTTCCTTAATAGGAAACGGTCCTACAAATCTTGGAGCTAACTTCCCAACGGACCCAAAGTGGACAACATTCCGTAATGGAGATACTTTGACAAAGACCATGTCCCCAACATCAAACTCCAAATCCGTCCTCCTCTTATCCGCGTAAGATTTATGTCTGTCTTGCGCTGCTTTCATCCTTCTTCGAATCAAATCAATCTTTTCCGAAGTCTCTCTAACCATATCAGGCCCAAGCAAGATCTTATCCGTAGATTCCCACCAACATGTAGGTGATCGACAAGGCCTTCCATAAAGTGCTTCGAAAGGAGCCATACCAATACTGGACTGAAAGCTGTTATTATACGCGAACTCCACCAATGGAAGATGCTCTTCCCATGTACCTCCAAAATCCAAGATACAAAGCCTCAAAAGGTCTTCCAGAACACGATTCACCCTCTCGGTCTGGCCGTCCATCTGAGAATGATATGCGGTGCTCAAACACAACTAAGTCCCCACTACTTCTTGCAAACTCTTCCAAAACTCGCTAGTGAAGATGGGATCTCGATCGCTCACTATGCTAGAGGGTACACCATGCAATCGAACTATCTCTCGAAGATAAACTGAAGCTAGCCATGGAGCAGTCCTCTTGCTCTTCACGGGTATGAAATGGGCGCTCTTAGTAAGTCTGTCTACCACAACCCAAATTCCCGTATTACCCTTCCTCGATCTCGGTAACCCATCAATAAAATCCATCAAGACGCTATCCCACTTCCATTGCGGAACTTCCAATGGGTGAAGCAACCCACCTGGTTTCTTTTGCTCCGCCTTCACTTGTTGGCACACCAAACATCTAGCGACATACTCGGCCACATCTTTCTTCATGCCGGCCCAAAAGAAAACTCGCTTCATGTCTTGGTACATCTTGTCCCCACCGGGATGAATGGTCATCCTAGAACGGTGTGCATCATCAAGAATAGCCTTCCTCAAACCCTCGTCTTGCGGTACACAAAGTCTACCGTCTCTACGCAAGCACCCCTTATCGTCTAGGGTGTACCTACTCAAATGGCTGGACGACTCCCCCCTATGAGCCTCTCTACTAACTCAACCAACTGTGGGTCGTCCCGCTGTGCCTCGCCAATCCGTCCCAAAAGAGTAGGTCTGACCTCCAAGGATGCTAGCAAACCGGGTATATAGTCAACGGAAGGTCTGAAATCAAACATCGAGATAAATTCCAAGCTTCGTCGTTCCACGAACAATGGACTCAAGGACAACCTTTTTCTACTCAAGGCATCCGCCACCACGTTACCCTTGCCAGGGGTATACGCTATCTCGAAATCATAGGATGCTAAGAACTCCATCCACATTTGTTGTCTCAAGTTCAAATCCTTTTGAGAAAACAAGTACTTCAATGATTTGTGGTCAGTGAACAATTCGAATCTCTCACCAAGAAGATAATGGCGCCAAATCTTAAGTGCAAAAACAATAGCGGCCAACTCTAGATCATGGGTAGGGTAATTTTTCTCATGCTTTCTGAACTGCCTTCCACCGTAGGCTATTACCCTTCCCTCTTGCATTAAGACTGCGCCCAGTCCAGTCCCACAAGCATCGGTATAGACAACAAATGGATTACTCCCATCTGGCAACACTAAGACTGGAGTTGTGGTTAAAGCTCACTTTAACCGTCGGAACGCATCATCACAATCTACGTCCCATACGAAGACTAGATTCTTCTTCGTCAAGCGAGTTAATGGGGCTGATATCTTCGCGAAGTCCTTGATAAACTTCCTATAGTAGCCAGCCAACCCCAAGAAACTCCTCACCTCGGTAGCATTCTTTGGAACCTTCCAATCTTGAATGGACACTACCTTCGCGGGATCCACAGCTATCCCTTCCTTGGAGACCACGTGCCCCAAGAACCACACTTCCTTCCTCCAGAAGTAACATTTAGAGAATTTAGCCTTAAGGCTATGCGCTCGAAGAGTCTCCAACACTTCCCTACTATGTAGGGCATGCTCTTCCTCACTCTTAGAAAAGACTAAGATGTCATCCACAAAGACCACCACGAACTTATTAAGGTACTCCCTGAACACCCTACTCATCAAATCAACAAAGTATGCAGTGGCGTTCATCAAACCAAATGGCATCACAAGCCACTCATAGAAACCATCCAGAGTCCTAAAGGCAGTCTTGTCTATGCTATCCTCAGCCACTCTCAACTGATGAAACCCCGTGGCCAAGTCCAACTGCGAAAACACTGAGGCGCCAACCAACTGATCAAAGAGATCATCAATCCTCGGCAATGGGTGTCTATTCTTCTTTGTGAGCTTGTTGAGTTCTCTATAGTCTACACAAAGTCTGAGGGACCCATCCGCCTTCGTGGCAAAAACTACTGGAGCACCCCACTCCGATATACTTCGTCTTATGAACCCCTTCTCAAGCAACTCCCCTACTTGCTTATGGAGTTCCCTTCTCTCACGAGGAGCCATTTGGCGCACTGGCAAAGATACTGTTTTAGCATTGTCCACCAGATATATTCGGAAGTCTATCTCCCGCCTCAGAGGTAAGCCCTTCACCTCCTCAAACACATCCGAGTATTCCCGGACCACTCTAACAGATCGCAAACTCTCGACCGAAGCGTCAAGCGATTCAAGATAACTTAGCATAACAGAATCCATGGGATTACAAGAGATCTCGAGAGTGTTCCCCAAACGGGTCATGAGCCTAACAACTCTCCTTTCGCAATCAAGAACGGCACCATTACTGGATAACCAGTCCATGCCCAAAATCAACCCATAGCCAGTGAAGCCCAAAACAAAAGCATCACATCTAAACTCAACGCTAAGTATAGAAATCTTCAAACCCAAACATATCATGGACAAATAAGTGGAGCCTCCAATTGGTTTTGAAACAACCAAGGGATCATCTACTAGACTGGTGTCTAAGTGCAGTGACTCAACTAATGATGATGAGATAAACGAATGTGATGCGCCAGAGTCAAACAATGTACGTACAGGATGATAAAACAGAAAAACCAGACTTTCAACGGAAATAGTTCTACCTCTTTCCTGAATCGGTGGAACCGCGAGAGCCTGAAATTGCCCCCTTGCCTGACCCGGTGCCATAAGAGCTTGCACCTGTCCTCCTGAGGTAGATCCCGTCCTTTGCCCCTTCTTAGGGCAATCCTTCACTAGATGCCCTGCTTCGCCACAGTGGAAGCAACCCGTCTTCTTCTTCTTTCGACAATCTTTGCTTAGGTGGCCTGGTGTCCCGCAATTGAAGCACTTCTTCTTTCCCTTGCCACTGTTTCCTTTCCCACCCTTGTTTTGCTGTTGCTGTTGAGGTCTTTTTTGATCTCCTTTCTTCTCGGGTGCCTTATTAGCATTGGGACCCTTCTCTTCTTCATGCATGAGTGCCATGTCAACTAGCTTCTCAAAGGTGGCCCCCATAGGGATGTGAGTCATAGCCAATCCATGCATTGGTTCATTCAAGCCCTTAACGAACCTCAAAGCCTTCTTCTCCGGTGTATTCACCATGTCTATGCCAAACCTTGCTAATTGATTAAACTTGTTGACATATTCCTTCACCGAGAGGTTTCCTTGCTTTAGAGTCAAGAACCTTTCCATATACAAGTTTTCCTCCGCCCTTGAGAGAAACTTTGCCACAAATCTTTGCCTGAAATCCGCCCAAGAGTCAACAGGGCGCTCTCCATTAGTGACCTCCCACCAGAATGAGGCCTCTCCCTTCATTAACCAAGCAGCTAACTTGACTTTCTTTCCTTCTTCCATCTCAAAAATATCTATCAACTCTTCCACCTCCTTAAGCCAATCTCTAGCTTCCACGAAAGTTTCTGATCCTTGAAAAGGTTTCCCTCCCATAGCCTTAAATTCCTTGCAAGTCTTCGCAAAAGTATCCGTGCGAGGAGGAGGAGGAGGAAGATCGGGTGCTACTGTTGGTGGAGGGACATTTGCTGGACCCGCAGTGGCGGCCCTAGCCTCCATCAATCTCCTATACCATACTGGTATTTTCACACCCTCCGGAAAGTTAAGATCTTCAGCCATGCTGAAACGAAAAAGGAAAGATTCAAAACGGAGAATTCGAAAGATAAAGATATGGCTATTGGGGATTATGCTTTTCTTTCAAAAACTTTTCTCTATAAAGACATGTTTTTGAAAATACTTCTTCCAAAAATGTTTTTAGAAAAATAGTTTTCTAAAAATTTTATCTGTTTTGGTAACCTTCGCTCTGATACCACGTGTAACACCACACACCCGCTAAGGTCACTCGCTAAGGGAATGCCTTAACTTCGGTGGAGAATTTTAAGTGAATATAGAACAGAAAAATTACAACAAGACAGATATAAATACTTGAAAATCTAAAACATCATTTCATTGCAGCAGAAGGTAAACATGTTTAGTTACATTACCATAAAAGAGTCAAGTACTAAATATCCATCCTGATAAAAGATAAGTACATAATCCCACTACATAACTAATAGCCATAATAGAAAAGATAAGCTGGGCTTTACATCACGGTCGAAGCTCCAAGAGATAGATAAAGAAATCTGATCAAAGCCCACTAGTGCTAGGCCCAACCTGAGGACCTGAGGGGGAAAAAGATAAAAACAACGGGGTCAGACATAAGTCTGAGTGAGCCCTATAACTTTAACAACACAATCATTAAAGTAATTAGGGTATGATATAAACTTGGTACGGGATGACTGGGGATAAATGACTACACTAAGTAGCCAACTAGACATAGGATGAACTAAGATAACGGTAAAAACGCATCTACCCACCCAAGGGTAATTACTAACTGCACCACACCAGTCATTCCTACTTAAAGGCTGATCCCACCCAAGGACTTAGAAAATTTACCCAGTAGTTTCGTGTACCCCTAGCTGACTACATAGGTGCCGTCTGCCCCTATCTCCACTCGGTGTATCCACTACTCCCCAAGCGATCGGCTCCCTACCGTAGATAACCGTGCTGGCCCCATAGTGGGGTGTATCACTCCCCAAAGTGGCAACCCGATACAATCAACGGTGCACGGCTTATACCTACACGATGCAACAACGTCTTACCTACCAGCCCGGGTCCACACACGCATATGAAACCCGTTGGACTTGCGTTGCCACCGCTAACCCGTTTTGACCTCTTATAATCAAGCCCAGTACGCGTGTCCCGTCCTCGACATGGGTCGAGCCCAATAAGATACATATGGGTTACTGGTTGAAATGGGCCCCCACAAGCTACCCACCTAAGCTTGTCTCTTTTATCTAGTGCATCTCACTTAACCCTTTAATCATGTTTAATTACATGTTTCCACTTGGTTAAGTATTCTAATCGTATTTTCTATTGCCACCCAAGGCAACCCACTAGATTTCCACATGCCACCCAAGGCACTTACTTGATTTCCACATGCCACCCAAGGCACCCACTTAACCCCTCATGCCCACTACATGCTTATCTGGTTAAGTGTTTCTTAATTGATTAAGTACGTAACCGTTGTAAAGACCTCTCACATTGGACTATCTTTTATGGCAGCTGGATTTGCCGGTTGGGTCCGGGCAGCCTTACGCCATAACCGAGTCTAACCTCGTGTCTATACACTTGTCACGTATTTAGTTTGTGCCTAAGACCTCTAACATTGGGCCAATCATTTGTAGCCGCTGGATTTGCCAGTCGGTTCCGGGCAGTCTTACGCTACAAAAGGGTCCAACCTCGTGTCTTAGTCGATTAATTACACCTAATTAATCACCCCCATATTTCGAATTAATTTTCCCTAATTAATTCTAATCTTAACGATGTACATAATTGACTCAATTATGTTCATCCACTTTATGGTATGCATAATCATACCAACTTCACACCATTTCATTAACATGTATATTAACCCCATCGTTCCCCACGTAATTCGCTAACATGACATAAAAGGGAAGATTCATCACAAATACAATGGGTTCAACTTGCATAACATTAGCATCAACATGGGTTTTGAAGGTGTCAACATGCATATAGCATCAACCCAACTAGCATAAATAATCAACCCAAACTTGCATGAATCACATATGTCATAAAGAGGTTAACTTGCATAAGTTATTTATGTCATACAAAGGGGTAAACTTGCATATGTATGTATGACATACAAAGGGGTTAACTTGCATATGTATGCATATCATACTAAGGTGTAAACTTGCACATTTTACTTGCATATAATCAAACACCAAACTTGCATAACATGTCATATATGAACTTGCATATAATCATACACCCAACTTGCATAACATATCATATATGAACTTGCATATAATCATACACCAAACTTGCACAACATATCATGTATGAACTTGCATTTAATCATACACCAAACTTGCATAACATGGTGTCATAATGGATCAATGTTTATCATAGTGATTTGCATAACTAGCATCATGAACACATAGCCTAACACTTGCATAACTTGCATAACATCATGATCACATAGCATATAACTTGCATAACATCATGAACATGTAGCATATGACTTGCATAACTTGCATAACATCATGATCACATAGCATATGACTTGCATAACATCATGAACACATAGCACATAACTTGCATAGCATCACAAACACATAGCATATGATAACATAATCTTGCATTGATCCACATTCATAGCCATAACCTCATTATATCCTATCGTAATCATTTCACAATTGGTCATTAAGGCGATAGAAACTCACAACTTATTGATTAGCACTCCTAAGAAGAAGATTAAGTTGCTAAAGTTGATTAGAGGTTGATTTGAGAAGCTATCTTCCTCTTTAATTTGATGGAGGCTCCTTCAAGTTGCATTTTGATGGCATAACGGTGTTGTATCTATTTTTAGTATGAATTAGGGTAGTCTTAGGATGTATTTATAGATTAGTTAGGTGTTTTAGGCAATTCGATTAACCCTAAATCAGATTAGAGCCGTCAGATCTCGTCCTAGCCACCAAGCACAGCCCGAAAGCCAAACCAGTGCACCCAGGTCACCTGGGCTCGACCAGGGGGGGTCGACCCACAGGTCGACACTAGGGTCGACACCCTAGTCGACCTGATGAGCAGGTCAACACCCATGTCGACCCCCAGGTCGACTCCCTCAGTCTGGCGGGAATTTTCCCGCCACTTCTGAAATGTGAAATTTTCGTATTTAAATCTGTTTTGAATTTCTGAAAACTTCTTCGGGCCTTAACTGGGTCATACGGACTCCGATTTTCGAAAACTCGGACTCTATTTCGCGTATTTTTCCGAGACGAACGCAATGGAATAGCCCGTTTCCCCTGATTCAGATTTTAAAATTTAATTCTGCCCTGTTTTATATTATAACAAGTTATTTAACATACAGGGTGTTACAAATCTTCAATTGCCTTCCACCATAAGCTACTACCCTCCCTTCTTGCATTAGAACAACGCCTAGTCCTGTTCCACATGCATCCTTGTATACTGTGAACATTTTGCTTCCATTAGGCAGAGTTAGAACTGGGGTTGTTGTAAGAGCCCTTTTTAGGCGTTGGAAAGCAATGTCACAGTCCAAATCCCAAGCAAATGCTAGATTCTTCTTTGTTAGCCTTGTGAGTGGAGCTGAGATTTTCGCGAAATCCCTAATGAACTTTCGGTAAAAACCTGCTAGCCCAAGAAAGCTTCGGACTTCGGTTGCATTTCTTAGTGTCTTCCAATCTTGCACTTCCACCACTTACGTGGGGTCCACCGCCAACCCTTCTTTGAACACTATATGTCCAAGAAATCTTACTTCTTCTCTCCAAAAGTGACACTTGGAGAATTTGACTTTTAGCTGATGAACTCGAAGAGTTTCCATGATTTCTTTCAGATGCTGAGCATGTTCTTCCTCATTCTTTGAGAAGATCAAAATATCATCTACGAAGACCACCACCAATTTATTGAGGAATTCTCTGAATATCCTGCTCATTAGGTCTACGAAATAAGTAGGTGCGTTTGTCAAGCCGAAAGGCATGACAAGCCACTCGAAGAAACCATCTAGGGTTCTGAACGTTGTTTTATCGATGCCATCTTCAGCTACTCTTAGCTGATGGAACCCAGTAGCTAGATCAAGTTGGGAGAAAACCAACGCACCTACAAGCTGATCAAACAAATTGTTGATTCTGGGAAGAGGGTGCCTATTCTTTTTGGTCAGCTTGTTTAGCTCCCTATAGTCCATACAAAGACGTAGTGAACCATCTGCTTTGGTGGCGAACACCACTGGAGTACCCCATTCCGAGATACTCCTTCTTATAAACCCCTTTCGAGAAGCTCCTTAACTTGCTTACTGAGCTCCTTTCTCTCCTTTGGAGCCATGTATCTAACAGGCAGAGCCACGGGCTTTGCATTATCAACAAGATATATGCGGAAGTCTATTTCCCGCTTCGGTGGTAAGCCTTTTACCTCTTCAAAGACATCCGGATATTCCCGAACCACTCTAACCGACTGTAAATTCTCAACAGAAGCATCAAGCGACTCTAGATAACTAAGCATAACAGCATTCAAGGGATTACAAGAAATTTCTAGAGTGCTACCGAGCCGAGTCAAGAGCCTAACCACTCTTTTCTCACAATCAAGAATGGCACTATTACTGGATAACCAGTCCATGCCTAAGATCAATCCATATCCTGAGAAGCCCAAAACAAAGGCACTACATCTAAATTCAACACTTAGAATAGAGATTTTCAAATCCAAGAAAACCATCGACAAATAAGCTTAGCCCCCAACCGGATTTGAGACAACCAAGGGATCTTCTACCATACTAGTGTCTAGGTGCAAAGATTCTACTAAAGCAGATGAAATAAAGGAGTGTGATGCACCGGAATCAAAGAGAGTGCGAACTGGGTGATCATAAAGATAAACTAAGCTTACTACAGAAATATTTCTACCTCGTTCCTGTGGAGGTGCCACCAATGCATGAACTTGACCCCCTGGAGTGGATCCAGCCCTCTGTCCCTGCCCCCGCTTCTTTGGGCAGTCCTTATCCAAGTGCCCAGTCTCTCCGCAATGGAAGCAACCACCACTCATCTTCGCCTTCTTCTTTCTGCAGTCTTTCACTATATTCCCAACAATGCCACAGAAATTGCACTTTCTCTTTTCACGGGTTTTGTTGTTCTTCCTGCCTTTCTTGAAGTCTGTTTTCTTAGCCTGTAAACCTTCCTTCTTTTCTTCCACCTTAGTCTCTTTCTTGCCCTTGTCTTCCTCGTGTAGCAATGCCATGTCCACTAAGCTTTCGTAAGTCGCTCCCGTGGATACATGAGTCATAGCAAGGCTGTGTAGAGGCTGATTCAGACCTTTGACGAAGCAGAGCGCCTTCTTGTGTTGGGTGTTTACTAAGTCCAGCCCAAATCTGGCCAGCTGATTAAACTGATTAACGTACTCCCTGATCGTCATACTTCCCTGTTTTAGAGTTAGGAACTTCTCCATTTGCAGGCTTCTTTCAGCTTGGGAGAGGAATTTCATCTCAAATCTCGTCCTGAAATCTTCCCATGTTTCCACTGGCCTCTTAGCATTGGTGATCTCCCACCAATAAGACGCTTCATCTTTATGCAACCACACTGCTAGCTGTATCTTTTGCCTTTCGTCAACTTCGAAGATGACAAACAGATCCTCGGTCTCCTTTAGCCAGTTTCTTGCTACTACAAAGGATTCAGTTCCATAAAAGTCCTTTCCACCCATAGCCTTAAAGTCTTTACATGTCTTTGCAAAAGCATTTCCACGAGGAGGAGGAGGAGGAGGAGGAGGAGGAGGAACTGCTGCCACTGGAGGAGGAATGTCTGCTGGGCCCGCGCCATTGGCCCTAGCTTCCAGGTACCTCCTAAACCAGCTGGGTATCGGTACCCCTTCTGGAAGGTTAAGATCTCCAGACACGCTAAAACAAAAAGGAAAGATTAAAAATGAATGATAGAGAGATAGTGTATATGGCTTTGGTGGATTAGGCCTTTTAAAATATCAAAACTTTTTCTTGAAAGTGCTTCTTTAAACTTCTCTTTTGAAAATGGTTTCAAAAACTTTTATCTTATCTGTTAAACCTATGCTCTGATACGAAGTGAAACACCCCACCCTCCATTAAGGTCACTCACTAAGGGAATGCCTTAACTTTGGTGGAGGTTTATAGGTAAAAGTCACAGATAAAACACAAAACAGATATAAACACACACACACACACACACACACACACACACACACACACACACACATATATATATATATATATATATAAGCAGCGGAAAACAACAGACTTTTTATTTCATAAAATACTTGTTCATACAAAACACTTCCATAACATTACATCATCATTTCTGTCTTGGTTATTAAATAAAGAAGCATAAAACATAAATAAAACTGCATAAATCCCCATGATTGTATCCAACAGCCATAGCCAAAGCAAGAGAGTCCAAACCGTACATCTACTATCTTGAAGCTTTGCAAAGAGTCTGACTAAGCTGAGTTGTTTCCTCCCTGCGGACCTGGGGGGAATGGAAGAAAAGAAGACGAAAGAAAATAGGGTCAGATATAAAGCCTGGTAAATCTAATGACTCTTCAGTATGTGAAAAAGAATAAGGGCATGATAGGTATAAACTGGAAATAGGAAATTATCGTAAACTAAGATAAAGAAGTTTGAATCGAATATCCTATCGCACCCCACACTATATCTCTGCACCTACATGTAGTAGTTCTGAACTGGCACCCCGTGCTGAGGGTAAAGTGATCACCTTTTTCTTAAGATCGGCTCCTACTCGCATAATCATCTGTGCCTTACGGCCCCCAATGATTGTAGATACCTATGCTGGTCCCACCATGGGGTGTATCAAGAACCATGGTGGCGGCCTGACACAATCCTTAGAATACATAGGTTATACTACTGATGCGCCAGTGCCCTGTTTGTCTGCTCCAAAGTGTGTGCACGCCCGCACTCCGTTAGAACCCACACTGTGCACCAACCGCCGTCGCTTTTGACCGCTTACAATCAGCCCAGTAACCGTGCCCCACCCTGCCTAGTTTCAGGGTACCAAGATACCTAATTTGGGTTACTGCTGAAACGGGTCCCTCGTTACTAGGGTTTTCTAGTCAAACATGTTAAGTGGTTAAGTGTCTGTATTAACCTAACCCCACCCATCAATTCTTGTTAACATGTTGAATTTGGTTAAGTGTTTTAGTTAACTTAACCCTACCATCTATCCTTAGCCTCTTAAAGCACCGACCACTCACATTAGACAGATATTGTTACGGTAACTGGATGTGCCGGTCGGTTCCGAGCAGACTTACACCGTAACTCAGTCTAACCTCGGGTCCTTATTGGGATCCATGCTTAACCACCCACATTGGATAGGTATTGTTGTGACTACTGGACAGCCGGGCGGGTCCGGGCAGGTTTACATCACAACTCAATCCAACCTCGGGTTAAGCATATCGTATTTTCTAAATTTACATATTTGTCTTTATTACCTGTTATATGTAAATTTATTAACCATTAAAGGTTATGGCCCACATTCCAAGTTTAACATTTTTGGTATAAGGATTTATACCGTTTTAAATGCCACCAATTTTGGCATGTGACAAACATGCCCATTTCATATATTTTTATGCCAAGTTTTCCTATCCATTTTACCCAACGTTACCCCGTCTAAATATTAGGCTAACAACTCTTAGCCTAATTTTCGTTCCCATGACTTTAACATATGATATTAGGCTAAAAACTTAGCCTAATTTAGCACACAAAGTTTGCATAAAGGAATCTATCTACATAACATGTCATAGGTGTAAACTTATACATAATAGGGGTGAACTTGCAAAATGATCATCATGAATGTCATAGGTGTGAACTTGGCATTTTGGCATAGTCATTTCTGAATTCTGAATTTGATATGCTTTCCTTTGGGTAGACTAACGTTGATTTGATTCGTGTTTTAACTTTAATTTGGCTCGTCTCTAGGCTTTTCTACAAGTGGAGGCTCCTCTCAATTTCCTTCCGACAGCATGGCAGCTCCTTCTCTAATTTCTTATGTGAATTTAGGTTAGAGTCTTAGGTTGTATTTATAGAATTTTAGATTGATTTGAGCCGTCTGATGATCCTAGACGAATCTAGACCATTCACTTCGAAAGGAGCCAACCAAAATGCGACATGTCATCCCTAGTGACACAACCAAGCCTTAGAAATCGACCAGAACCCGACCAGGCCAGCCAGGGCCAAACCAGGTCGACTGGGCAGGTCGACCCTATGGTCGACCTGGTCACCCAAGGCGACCCCCTGGTCGACCTGGTGCCTGGGCGGGAATTTTCCTACCTAGCTCAGTTTGGGTCTAATTTTGAATTTTGAACTTCGTTTTGAACTGTTTGAATTTTAATTTGAATTCTGAAACTTTCGGAGGTCATAAATCCTTCATACGGAGTTCGATTCACGCAAACTCGGACTCTATTTCAAGCAGAATTCCGAGACGATCGCAATGGTGAAACCCGTTTCCATTCATTCTTTCATTAAGAATTAATTATACTTAAATTTGTTATTATACAGTTAACAGAAAATTTGGGGTGTTACAAACTTCTTATTCAATTTTAAATCAAAATTGAATATTTCATATCATTAATATATGAATGATAATATTTTCAAAATATTAGATTTTTAAATCACTTCCTTTTCTATATTCATTATAAAAACGGATATAATCGATATAAATATCGTTCGCGTCAAAATGGTGCATCTCTAATCAACACGGCTTTATATATTTCAATAACTTCGTAATTCTGTTCAACAAATTAATATTTTCTTCAACACATGAATATATATTTCTTTCAACACATGAATATTCTAAACACATGATTATCGTCAACACATGACTATTTTTATTATTTAAAATATTTTATAAAATTATGATTTCTATCGTTTAATTCTTTATCAGACTCCAACCGTAAATTAGTAAGAGGACGATTCCCTAAGATTAACCCCGAAGGCTGAAACCGACATCAGATCAATACCCAGGAAACCATTCATCTTAACTGATTTCCAGTTAGTTTCTAATTTTATATATGATAAAGATGTGAATTTTATTGTTAAAATATTTCGTTCAACACATGATAAGTTACAACACATGAATATTCTCAACACATGAGTATCGTCAACACATGACTATTTATTCTATTCAACACATGAATCTTTATTTTATAATATTCTTTATTTTCCAAATTGGAATGAGCCCCAATCAATTACCATATAATGTTAATTATATGGATTCCATACAACACATGTATATAGTAGCAACGATAAATAATCAACCATCATCCAGAATGCACCACACAACTGCATAAACATTAAATATAAATAATTAACGCTCATACAGTCTGTCAATCAAACGATCGACATACCACTAAACAATTGGGATTAGTGTACGTCAAATATCATCCCAACACTCGTGTGGGGTTTCAATCCACAAACACCGAATATTATTTGTGCAGTTGGGCGACGTGTAAAATTTATCGTCCCAATTAATATCCTTCAAATAGGTGTACATAAACAAACCGTCCGGTTTGTAAATGAATATTTATTTATTCACATTCACATTAAAAATTATATTTTTAACGATAATTAGTTTCTTTTAACACATGAATATATATTTCCATTCATTCCACATCACAATCAATTTTCACCACACAACAAAATCAAACAAGTCGTCCATGGTCTGTGGACAACGAGTGTCGGGTGCTGCTAAGCACCGTCTGCATCCTAGTATATAATTTTAACTAGAAATCAAGAATTAAAGTGAGAAGTTCTCACCTAAAAGCTAAACCAAACACCACGACTCTTCATATGTAGAAATCTTCGCCGTGCTCGCCTTTTGTCACTTTCGTTGACCATATCCACTACATATATAAAAATCGCATCTTTAAATTGTTTCTATGTATATAAAAATCACATTTTTATAGCTACGCTATATGGATAAAAATCACATTTTTATACTGCTACTATATAGATAAAAATTCTATTTTTTACCGGTGTTTATATAATAAAGATCGTATTTTTATCACGCTATTCTCTATATAAAAATCACATTTTTATATATAAAGATCATATTTTTATATCTCTACTACATATATAAAAATCTCTCCTTTACACCGCTACTTCCATGATAGAAATTATATTTTTATCTTGCTAGTAATATAATAAAATTTATATTTTTACTTCACTATATATATATATATAAATTCTATTTTTATACTCTTACTAATATAAAAATCATATTTTTATACTCTTCTACGTAAAGATTATATTTTTAAAAATCGAATTTCCTATGTAAAGAAAAGATTATATTTTTAATTCGCCAACTTCAAAAAAAATCTCATTTTTATTTTCTCCCTTCATGTATAAAATTCAGATCTTCATGCAAATAAAAATCACATTTTTATCTAGCTTTCACAAATATAAAAATCGTATCTTTCATGGTTATAAAATTTAAACTTTCATGTTATAAAAATATAATCTTTCATGTTATAAAAAATATAATCCTTCATGTTATAAAAATATAATCTTTAATGTTATAAAAATATAATCTTTCATGTTATAAAAATATAATCTTTCATTAAACAAAAATCATATCTTTATCATAGAGAAAAATCAAAACTTTATTAAAATTAAAAATCAACTCTTTCTTGCTATAAAAATCTAATTTTTATCATATAAAAAAAAATTGGGTTTATGCTATTATATATATAAAAAAATTGATTTTAAAAACACTAAATTAGCAAAAACAAATAAATAAAACTTACAGCGTGTTGGTGGTTCTAAGAGGAGGCGTAGGGGGTCGGGGGAAGAAGCTCAGGCGCGGCAGTGGGCCAATGAAGTGGCGGCGGCGGCTGTTACAGGCGGAGGAGGGTTTGGGGGTATCGATTGGGGAAAGGGGAGAGGAGGAGAGCGGAGGAGAGGGGGCGAGGCTGCGGTGGGGTGCTGCGACATCGATGGCGGGTCTGGAGGCTAGGGGAGGAGTCACGATAGGAAGAAAGAAAGGGGTGCTCGAGAGGAGGGAGGAGGCAGGGGGCTGGCGGTTCCCTCCGGCGGCGGCGCCGGAGGCGCGGCGCCCCTGGGGACCGCGACGGCGGTAGTCCCCCCTCCTCTTTTCTTTTTATTTCTTCTTTTTTTTTCCTTTGAAAATGTAAACCGGGCGGGGGGGGGGGGGATGAAATGGGAAGAGAGAGGGAGGGTTGGGGGTATTTTATAAAATTTAATTATTTAAAATTTCCAAAAAGTAACTTTGAATTTCTATCTCCAAACGAGACCCAACGCCTATCGTCCCTAGCTAATTACCCCAATTCCGAACCCAATAGGATATGTATCGTAAGCTGGTTCGATCGTTTCGATCAGTTTCCGTCAAAATCAAAATATATATCTATATATTGAATTTGAACGCGTATTTCAATTTACTGGGGTCACATACGGACTCTAAAAATTCCCGAAAAATATTTCTAGCTTCGTATCGACGATACGGTTCGAGCAAAACTAATTTCGTCGAATTCTGAGATCGTTTGAAAAATGACCATTTTCCAGTCGATTAAAATCAACTGAAACTGGTCAACCGCGTTTTCGTTTGTCACGCTCACATATTGATTCGAAAAATTACGAATTTTGGAATCTAGCAATAACTTGACATCCCGGATCCAACAAAAGTGGTTTCATCGAAAACCAAGGTCGTTTGCAAAATTCCCATTTTTTAGGGCCAAAATTCCATAGCGACTATTCTGAAATTTCAACTGGGCATAACTTTTGATTCCAGCTATGAAATTTCAATTTTTTGGATTCGTTGGAAAGATATTCTCAATTAGATTCAAATATTTTTGGTTTCGCCAAAATCCGGTTTATTTTGAATCCTGTGCATTCATTTGAACTTAGAAATCGAATTTTCAAACTATCGTGCCATTTTCAATTCCTTTTATAATATAAAATAAAATATTTATATTCTAACGACGATCTATATAAATATATACATTCTAATTCTATTCAAAATAAATTTCTCGTCATTATTATTTAAAATAATTCATTTTAAATATTCGAAATTCATTAAAATAGCCAAAATAAAAATTTTAAATTGGCTCAGAATTTTCGGGTTGTTACAAGACCAATTCCACTGTTGGATGTGAAGATCGAGTGCTGCTCTTCAAAATTCCTTTAGAAATTGTTGGAATTCATTGTGAGGATATGAAGATCGAACGGGTTCTTTTTTGGATTATTTCACGTGTCGAACAGAAGAGAGGGCAGCGGCTTTGAAATAGAATTAGGGTTAATGAAATTTCCTATTGGCTGATGTATTTATAATTTAACTATTTAATTCTTTAATTCTGAAAAGGCCCGTTAATCCATATGAACTCCAAATCAAGCCTAACGACTGTCGTCCCTAGTGAAGTACCCCCATTTCGGGCACAATGGACTATGTTTCGTAAGCCCATTTGACTGTTTCAGTCTGTTTTTCTTTGAATTAAAATATTCAATATTAAATTTGAACGTATGTTTTAATTTATCGGGGCCACGTACTGATTCCAAAAATTCCCGAAAAATAAATCTAGCTATGTTTTGATGATACGGTCCTAACAAAATTAATTTCATCGAATTTGGAGATCATTTGAAAAATGTCTTTTTAATGGTCGATCCAATTCAACAAAAATTACCAAACGCATTTTAATTTACCACGCTCACATATTAATTCCAAAAATTATGGAATTTTAAACCTAGCAATAATTTGACATTCTGAATCCAACAAAAGTGGTTTCATCGAAAACGGAAGGCGTTTGCAAAACGGCTATTTTTATAAGCTTTGTTATTATTTAAAAATGGAATTTTTAAATTTTGACACATTTTCTGTTAAAATTTCTTAAAATAAAATATTTAAATTGGTTCTGATTTTCCGAGTTGTTACACAGATAAACACTCAAAGGCAGCAATACAGCATTATCAAGAATTACACCCTTAAGGTATCTTAACCAGCAACAAGAAGACTTCAACCATTAACAACTATCACCAAGCAAACGAATCTAAAACTCAAAGCTTACAGTACAGAGGAGCAGGCTTCAAATAGCTAGTCACAGGCAAAAGATTGTTCAGTAGAGAAAGCAACCTTAAGGGGAAAACAAATATTTATTATATAAAGGATTCGAATATTTAAAAGACAAATGAATATAAACTTAAAGTAAATATCAAAATATTTTAAATATGTACAAACATAAATCTAAGTATACTAAGATTTAAAATAAATCTTAAAATATTGAAAGTATAAATCGTAGGTAAAAATGCTTAATTACTAAAAATATAATAATATATTATATAAAAGACTTAAAATTATTTTTAAAACTATTTGAAAGGATGTTTGAAAAATCATTTTGAAAAAATAAATTCTTAAAATATTTTGAAAATCAAGATATTTAAAAATCAAAATTTTGATTTTAAAACTAGTTTGAAAAGAGATATTAAAATAGTGCTATCAAGATTTGTAACGATCCATATTTTTAGTCAATTTAAATCATTAATTTTAGTTGATTTTTAGTGGATTTTAAATGGTCAAATATTGAATCTAGACCTCAAAACAATTAAAAGTAAGTTCTAATTTTGTCTTATATTTTACTAAAGATAAAACAAGGTTAGTGAACTTTTAAAATTGATTTAAAAGTAAAAATATTGAAAATCAATAAATTTAATATTATCTTAATGACCTAAAATAGACCATTTTTTAGATAGTCTCAGAATTCGACGGAACGAGATTCATTGGATCTGTACTAGCGAAATATAGTATGATTTCAAATTTCGAATTGATTGGACTTACGGTTTGACTATAAGAGTTGAAAATGCGTAGAGTCGTTTTATTGAAATTCGGCTTTAATTAAGCAATTTTGGATAATAATGAAAAATTAAAATTATTGATAAAATAGACTTAAAATGGTTTAAAAGTAAATATACATGATAATGAGCTCATATATAAATTTTCGAGTTAAATTTTATCTATAAGAATCATTAGTTCATTCACACTAGTTTTCGATCGGAAATTTAAGTCGTTTAGAGATTTATATATTCTTAAATGGATAATTGGAAAACTTTAATTCTATTTTAAATGGTTAATAGCCACCTTAATGAACTATGAACATATACTAATTGTAATAACCCGGAAATCTAAGCCAATTTAAAATTTTTATTTTGGCAATTTTGATGAATTTGAATATTTAAAATGAATTATTTTAAATAATAACGATGAGAAATTTATTTTGAATAGAATTAGAACATATATATTTTTATAGATCGTGGTTAGAATATAAATATTTTATTTTAATTATAAAAGGAATTGAAAATGGCGCGGTTGTTTGAAATTTCGATTTCAAAGTTCAAATGAATGTACAGGATTCAAAATAAACCAGATTTTGGCGAAATGAAAAATATTAGAATATATTTGAAAATATCTTTCCAACAAATCCGAAAAATCAAAATTCCATAGCGGGGACAAAAAGTTATGTCCAGTTGAAAATTCAGAATAGTCGCTATGGAATTTTTGGCCCTTAAAATGGAAATTTTGCAAACGACCTTCGTTTTCGACGAAACCACTTTTATTGGATCCGGGATGTCTAGTTATTGCTAGATTCCAAAATTCGTAATTTTTTGAATCAATATGTGAGTGTGGTGAAGTTAAACGTGTTTTAACCGTTTCAGTCAATTTCGATCAATTGGAAAATGACCATTTTTCAAACGGTCTCAGAATTTGATGAAATTAGTTTTGTTCGAACCGTATCGTCAATACCAAGCTAGAAAATATTTTTCTGGAATTTTTAGAGTTCATATGTAGGCCCGGTAAATTAAAATGTGCATTCAAATTGAATATATATTAATTTATATTGTAACTTTAACAAAAACTGATCGTAACAGTCGAATTGGCTAACGAAACATATCCCATTGTGTTCGGAATGGGGGTAAATAGCTAGGGGCGACAGTCGTTGGGTGTGATATGGATTTCGAGAGAAAGTCAAACTAAATGGAATTAAACAAAGAATTAAAATAATAAAACTAATATATAATACCCCCCCCCCCCAACAAATCAGAACCCGTCGATTTAGAGCCCTCCCCTTTTTCCAAACCTGCCGCCACCAAACCCTGGCACGTCGCACCCTACCTCCAGTGTAGTAACCCGAAAATCCGTGGGAATTTCAGCTGACTAAATAGCACAAGTCCAACCCAAATCGCACTGGAAATTCAAGAAACTAATAGAAAGAAGTTAGAGGATGAGGATAGATAAGATAGAACTTATAGAATAGAAGAAGAAGAAGAAGAACATCATCATCAGAGTAAACACGAATCTCACAGCGGAACGAATAAAATATAACATAACATATCTTTGAAATAACATCAGTATACGTATACAATAACACTTATCAGAGTACAACACTTACAACAACAGCGGAAATAATAATAGCTATAGAATCCTGAAGCCTCCTGCTCCAAGCTCTCCAAGTATACCTGTAAATCCTGACTACTTGACTGCCCGTACAAATTTAGGCACCCAAGAGTTTAGGGAAAACAAAATAAACACCGGGTCAGTCATGGGACTGGTGTGAATAAACTCAAATCATTTAAAACAGGTATATGATATCTCATAAGACCACGCCGTGAATACTGAACAAGTTTTTCCCTTATGAGAATCCAAATAACTTTTCAAAGCAATATCATTTTGATATTATAATAATGTCTAAGTACAAATAAATATCAATCTAGCAGAAACGCTTGCATCTCATGTTACTACATATATAGTATACAATCAAAATCGCAAGCACGTATTGGATGATTGGATTTCCAACTATGACAAGGTATGGAACCACCTTCCGATCAGTGTACTCTAGGAACGATGCACTGGAGTTCAACAAGAACATCTTGCAACTCAGCCACACATGACCGACCACTCATTTCGCTTGAGTGTATCGAATGTACATCACCAACGGTTGGGATCAGCAACCGTTCCCGTATATATATGGGACAGCATTGATAGATTTAAGAAACAAATGAATATTCTCTAGATAGGTGATTATACACCCTACTTCGGTGCGACCGACTTAGCCATGCTGCCTGCCCGATTTCTGTCATTTACCGGTTGATGAGGCTAGAAGCTATGCTTTATCATCACAATAGATTCACTTCGAATGCCACATTGTCAGATCCATCGAAATCACTAATTGACGTTTTACAACAGTACATTACGTGTCAGCTAAAAGAAGTTTCCTTCTTCGCTTCCACTCTTGGTACGGTTGGAGAAATCAATGTACGTAATCGTCTGGAAATACTCTGTCAGACATCCATCTTCATTCACTTAGAATGTCACATCGTCATACCCGCCAAATCACAAATTGACTTATCCAAAAATAACACGGGTATACAGCTAAGAGAAACGAATTCCTCCGCCACCAAACGTGAATACGTTTGAACAGATCAACTTACGCGATCCATTGGATATACTCTGTCAGACCTTCGTCCATACAAGTTGTCCTGGGACTGGACAAACCGAAAGCACTATTCTGTAAACAGGATAGCCCTTGCATTTTACTCCGTCTTCAATTATCTTTGGCATATATGATTCGCGACGCTTATGCCAATACAGAGTGGTTCTTTGGATAATAACCCAACCGGTCTCTCCATATTAACAACGTTAAAATGGTCAAAACTTCGATAGTCTGTGATTTAACCATCAAAGAAAAACAAGTGTGCAAACAACGATATTATTCCCAGATGGAAATTATATCGAACAAACATCATTTAACATGAATCTCTTTAGTTCATTTATTTACTTATCTCCTGTTTCCCTATATTCTAAATTCTTATTTTTCTTTTATCAGAAAACATTTCTGATTCTCGTTTGGAAAACATTTCCAAAACTCCTTTACGATCAAACCTTACCATTTCTTAGTTAAGAAGGAAGTCACTCAATTTGGGGTATAATTACCTCTCAGACCTTAACTGAACAACGTTATAACTTCGAAATGGTCAAAGTTTATCTTTTAGTTTTTAACAACTTCTTTACGCTTTTCTCGGATTCAATTTTACTAGTCCACTTCTATATTTAAAACATTTGTTATAACGATAACGTTATAATCCCTACTTTCGCATTATCTAACTTTAATTATAACTTCTATTCTTATTAGTGAATAATTAACCTAACACTTATTTGTTTATAAATGGATAAAACTCTATTTAAACACTGGAAAGTATAAGTACTTTCCCGAATTCGATATAATCGAATTTGCCGATTAACTCTCTTCGAGAAATCTCTATTTGATTAATTCTTCTTCGAATAAGCTATATTCGATTAACTTTTTTCGAATAAACGATATTCGATAATCTCTCTTCGAATAACTAATATTCGATAACTCTTCCTTTTCAAATATCTCATGTTTGAAAATCTCACTTCGATTTAACTATAATCGATAACTTCCTTCGATGAAACTAACATCGATAACTCCTTTCGATGAAACTAACATCGATAACTCCTTTCGATGAAACTAACATCGATAACTTTAACTCGACTAACTTAACTTGACTCGACTAACTCGACTTACTTGGTTCGACCAATTCGATTCGATTAACTAGGCTCGACTAACTCTATTGGTTTAACTCTAATCGATTAGTTCTATGGTTTTACCCAAATCGATTAATTCTATTTGACTAACCCTATTCGGCTAACTCGACTAACTTGGTTCGACCGACCAGGTTTGACTAACCTGACCCATTTGGTTTGACTAACCATGTTTGGCTAACCTGACCCATTTGGTTTGACTGACCAGGTTTGGCTAACCTGATTCGACCACTTGGTTTGACCATTTGGTTCGAATACCATATTCGACTAACTCCTCTCGATTCATTAAAACCGATTAACTCATCTCGATTGACTAAATCAATTAACTCCTATCGATTAACTAAATCGATAAACTCCTTTCGATTAACTAAGTTTGATTTACTCGACTCGACTGACCAGGTTCGACTAACTTGACCAGCTTGGTTGTACTGACCAGGTTCGACTAACTTGACCAGCTTGACTCGATTGGTTCGACTCGACCATCTCGACTCGGTTGGTTTGACTCGACCATCTTGACTCGATTGGTTCGACTCGACCATTTGGTTCGATTTGGTTCGACTCGACCATTTTGACTCGGTTGGGTTCGACTAGCTTGACTAGTTTGGCTCGACTAGCTTGGCTAGTTTGGTTTGACCACTTAACTAACTTGATTCGAATATTTATATCCGACTAACTAACTTTTCTTTTATTTCTATTTATTTTAACTTCTATTTATCTCCTAAATAGATTTCCTTTTGTATAATCTATTTATTTTCCTAAATAGATTTTCCTTTATAACTCTAATTATTTAATCCCTAATTAAATATCCTTTATTCTATTTATTTAATCTAAATAAACATTCCTTTATTTTACTTATTTATTTCTAAATAAATATCCTTTTATAAAATCCTTCAATTTTATAAATAGATTCATTTACAATATAAATATTGAAAATCCCCTTTTCTACATTTTCAGTGTTTTCTATTGTTTTTAAACAACCAACTGTCAATGATCAATATCATTCAAACATATACAATCAACAACAGATTATATATCACAGTATATATCACAATATACAAATAACAGTAAAATAAATGTTGAGGAATCCAGTCGGATTCCTCCAACCTGTTTCCCTACATCCACCGATGTTAAACAACGTATATAACATCACTTGCATTTCTAATGAAATACACTGATAACAAAATCACAGTTTAATAACGATATATATATATATATATATATGTAGATATATATATATATCCATACTGTTTTCAATCAATTATTTAACAGTCCAATCTACAGTCCAATTTAACCATACAACTTAACAGTCCAAATTAACAGTACATAACTAGCAGTCAAATACAGAAATAAAATACAATTTATATTAAAAATATAAATTTGAGGAGAGTTAGTGAGTTTTTGCTCACATTTTGACGATCATCGTCAATGACGATAACCATCGCTTGATTCAGACAATTTATTTTTCCATAAATTGTGACGGACTCCAATCGACTCGCGGTCAGTCTCATTTGGTAGCTCTTGTCCATACGGTCCCGACGGATCTTGTTTTGCCCAATTCTGATCACGTATGACGAAGTTATGTATTTTTCTAAGTTTCGACATACAAAAAAAAAATAGTTTTAAATTATTAATTATACATTAATTACTTCATTACCCGTAAATCACGTGATTACCACTCTAACCCGCCTCCTCATTACTTCCTTCATCCCGAAACCGATAATGGCCATTATCCCCAGCCATTTTCGAAAATTCTTCAACCCGTAAACCTTTCGTCACTTCACCAAAAACCTCAAACCGTGACTCCCCTTTTCCATCTCTTCGACCCCTCTACCCAGTCGGCTCCCTCCTGCTCAACTCGATCCTAACGTTGAAGCTGCGGCTCCCTGGAAATCTCGCGATGTACAGTTAAGACATCGACACAAAATGTCATCGAAACCCACAAAAATCTCCTACTAGATGCTAATCAATCCCAGAAACATGAATACGAACTCAAAACTCCCATTCGATGCTTCATTTTCAACAAAACCGGAACCCTAGGTTCCCTGTAGCAAATCGCGAATCCGAACTTGACGCCGCACAATACGAAACAGCCACAGAACTGAAGAGAAAGACTTTCGGATCATAAGTATATTAGTTTCCTGATTTTAGAGATTTTATTTTGATTTTCTAAATATTTACTTCTCACGTTTAATTTTCCTGAGATGGAGAAAAGAAACGCGGCACTTTTTTTTGGTGTTGACTTCTGAGGAGATTGAGATTAGGGTTAGAGAGTTAGAGGCATTATATAGGATGATTAAATGATTTTTTTATATTGAATTTTATATTGAATTTAAAGCCAACGCTATTTTTATTTCGTCCTCTAAAATTCCTGAGGTCACATACTATAACCAAAAATCATGAAAATTGACATGCAGCTACAGTTCGACATTACGGTCCCAACAAAACTGGTTTCGTCAAATTCCGACTTCGTATGCTCACACAGCGTATTTTTAACTGTTGAAATACTGACTGTTTTACACTCTAAAAATCCGTACGACCACATACTGCCTCTAAAAATCACGAAAACTGACATCTAGCAACTATTTGACATTGCGGATCTAACAAAATTAGTTTCGTCGAATTCCGACTTCGTTTGCAAAATCGGCTATTTTTAAAGCTTTGGATGACCCATTTAAATATATAAATATATTTAAATATAATTAAATTAAATATAAATAAATTTATATTATCGTATATCTTCACATATGATATCGTACAGCTCCAGAATATTATATCAGAATATACAGCTTGATATTTCAGATTTTAGATTTATCGATATTCAGCTTAAAATGAAGAATCGATTTTCAACGTATATAAAGCGTCGCAAAATATAAAGGAATTCCACAGCGATTTTTCTGAAATTTGATTTGGACATAAATCAAAATCTACACGACGAAATCCCGATTTTTCTCTTCCACTAGAAAGATATACTCCACCAGCTCCACGCGTTTCTTGTTTCACAGAAATCCGATTTAAAACGAATCCTGTATACTCAGTTGAAGTTCAAATCGCCAAATAGCGAACTGCCGCGTCGTTACGCGCTCGAATTTAATTATATTATAATTATTAATTAAATATTCAATATTATTTAATTCACGTTCTCGATATCGATAAATCGATATTTAATAATTAAATAAATAAATTGTTCAACAGCTAAAAATGCGGGTTACTACAATCTTCCCCCCTTAATAAAATTTCGTCCTCGAAATTGCTAAGCTAGGGGATGACCCTATCTTCTGGGTAAAAATTTATCTGTTTACCTCTTGTCTCTGGTTTCAACTGAACCAAATAATATCGACTAAAATATTAATTTATTCCGACTAACTAAATTTTCAAAAATTCTGAAAATTTTCTAACACCTTAACTTTTCGAAAAATTTCGCCAGCACCTCCTTTGTACTGGTCGATATCTCAAATTCCAACTCGCCTTTCTGGGCCTTCTTTAACCCAAAAGAAAATCAAACAGCCAAGCGGCTTGCCAATTCGGCTCATCAAAATCTCAAACTCATATCAAATATAAACTGGTACCTTTTTGTCAGGCATATCATTATATCCCTTCAATATGTTATCACTTCAACATATACCGATGCCATTCCAATCAACTCAAATCGATTTATTCTCAAATCCAATCATTCGGTTATATTAAACCAAATTCCATTCAAACTCCAATATCAATTTCAAATTCTTAACTCATCAATGAAATTCCATTCCAAATTATTTTCCAATCAAACCTGTCTTATTCAACTTAGTTCAAGTTAAATTTAAATTTATTTATTCATTTATACCATCTCAATCTATTTAACTTCATTAGTTAAATTTTAAGTCCAAAATTTTAAATTCCTGAGTTCATTTCAAATCAATTTGAAATCATAACACCAATTCAAAACATTTGAATTTCTAAACCACTTGTTTTCTCAAAACAATTCAAAAACGAAGCCTTTGCTAGTAATCCATCACTTACAAACTCGAAAATGAACACCGATGATGCACCATCGGAGTTTATTTTCCAGCGAACAAGTGAGTTCAATACTATATCATTTTCAGATTGAAAAACATTTTCAAAATCTCCCAGGAACTTAAAATTTCCTTATTTTAATTCTAATCTGATTTAAATTCAGATTTCTCTTCATTTTATTTCATATACTTTACTTATATGAATTCTGATTAGTCATTTATAATCATTTTACCTTTTTATAATCTTACTCGATTATAATAACAACCAACACAACCAATATACTATATCAAATATATTCGGGTAAAATTATTCCCTTTACCCTCTTTCAAAACATACCATGACGGTTCATCGTATTCGAGTGTTTAGTAACCCTTATCGATACAGTGGATCAAACCGATCGACCAGAATTCACAAACAACTCAACCAATAAAACTCCACAATAAAAAATCATTTTATATTAACTAACAAATACGTTCACTAGTATATATACACTCAAACTCAGTCTAGGATATTACTAATCCCATCTCTACTGAATCACGCCACAGAGCCAAGGTAATAACTAAACCAATGCTCTGATACCAACTGTAGTAACCCGAAAATCCGGGGGAATTTGAGCTGACTAAATAACACAAGTCCAACCCAAATCGCACTGGAAATTCAAGAAACTAATAGAAAGAAGTTAGAGGGTGAGGATAGATAAGGTAGAACTTATAGAATAGAAGAAGAAGAAGAAGAAGAACATCATCATCAGAGTAAACACGAATCTCACAGCGGAACGAATAAAATATAACATAACATATCTTTGAAATAACATCAGTATACGTATAAATAACACTTATCAGAGTACAACACTTACAACAACAGCGGAAATAATAATAGCTATAGAATCCTGAAGCCTCCTGCTCCAAGCTCTCCAAGTATACCTGTAAATCCTGACTACTTGACTGCCTGTACAAATTTAGGCACCCAAGAGTTTAGGGAAAACAAAATAAACTCCGGGTCAGTCATGGGACTGGTGTGAATAAACTCAAATCATTTAAAACAGGTATATGATATCTCATAAGACCACGCCGTGAATACGGAACGGGTTTTTCCCTTATGAGAATCCAAATAACTTTTCAAAGCAATATCATTTTGATATTATAATAATGTCTAAGTACAAATAAATATCAATCTAGCAGAAACGCTTGCATCTCACGTTACTACATATATAGTATACAATCAAAATCGCAAGCACGTATTGGATGATTGGATTTCCAACTATGACAAGGTATGGAACCACCTTCCGATCAGTGTACTCTAGGAACGATACACTGGAGTTCAACAAGAACATCTTGCAACTCAGCCACACATGACCGACCACTCATTTCGCTTGAGTGTATCGAATGTACATCACCAACGGTTGGGATCAGCAACCGTTCCCGTAGATATATGGGACAGCATTGATAGATTTAAGAAACAAATGAATATTCTCTAGATAGGTGATTATACACCCTACTTCGGTGCGACAGACTTAGCCATGCTGCCTGCCCGATTTCTGTCATTTACCGGTTGATGAGGCTAGAAGCTACGCTTTATCATCACAATAGATTCACTTCGAATGCCACATTGTCAGATCCATCGAAATCACTAATTGACGTTTTACAACAGTACATTACGTGTCAGTTAAAAGAAGTTTCCTTCTTCTCTTCCACTCTTGGTACGGTTGGAGAAATCAATGTACGTAATCGTCTGGAAATACTCTGTCAGACATCCATCTTCATTCACTTAGAATGTCACATCGTCATACCCGCCAAATCACAAATTGACTTATCCAAAAATAACACGGGTATACAGCTAAGAGAAACGAATTCCTCCGCCACCAAACGTGAATACGATTGAACAGATCAACTTACGCGATCCATTGGATATACTCTGTCAGACCTTCGTCCATACAAGTTGTCCTGGGACTGGACAAACCGAAAGCACTATTCTGTAAACAGGATAGCCCTTGCATTTTACTCCGTCTTCAATTATCTTTGGCATATATGATTCGCGACGCTTATGCCAATACAGAGTGGTTCTTTGGATAATAACCCAACCGGTCTCTCCATATTAACAACGTTAAAATGGTCAAAACTTCGATAGTCTGTGATTTAACCATCAAAGAAAAATAAGTGTGCAAACAACGATATTATTCCTAGATGGAAATTATATCGAACAAACATCATTTAACATGAATCTCTTTAGTTCATTTATTTACTTATCTCCTGTTTCCCTATATTCTAAATTCTTATTTTTCTTTTATCAGAAAACATTTCTGATTCTCGTTTGGAAAACATTTCCAAAACTCCTTTACGATCAAACCTTACCATTTCTTAGTTAAGAAGGAAGTCACTCAATTTGGGGTATAATTACCTCTCAGACCTTAACTGAACAACGTTATAACTTCGAAATGGTCAAAGTTTATCTTTTAATTTTTAAAAACTTCTTTACGCCTTTCTCGGATTCAATTTTACTAGTCCACTTCTATATTTAAAACATTTGTTATAACGATAACGTTATAATCCCTACTTTCGCATTATCTAACTTTAATTATAACTTCTATTCTTATTAGTGAATAATTAACCTAACACTTATTTATTTATAAATGAATAAAACTCTATTTAAACACTGGAAAGTATAAGTACTTTCCCGAATTCGATATAATCGAATTTGCCGATTAACTCTCTTCGAGAAATCTCTATTTGATTAATTCTTCGTCGAATAAGCTATATTCGATTAACTTCTTTCGAATAAACGATATTCGATAATCTCTCTTCGAATAACTAATATTCGATAACTCTTCCTTTTCAAATATCTCATATTTGAAAATCTCACTTCGATTTAACTATAATCGATAACTTCCTTCGATGAAACTAACATCGATAACTCCTTTCGATGAAACTAACATCGATAACTCCTTTCGATGAAACTAACATCGATAACTTTAACTCGACTAACTTAACTTGACTCGACTAACACGACTTACTTGGTTCGACCAATTCGATTCGATTAACTAGGCTCGACTAACTCTATTGGTTTAACTCTAATCGATTAGTTCTATGGTTTTACCCAAATCGATTAATTCTATTTGACTAACCCTATTCGGCTAACTCGACTAACTTGGTTCGACCGACCAGGTTTGACTAACCTGACCCGTTTGGTTTGACTGACCATGTTCGGCTAACCTGACCCATTTGGTTTGACTGACCAGGTTTGGCTAACCTGATTCGACCACTTGGTTTGACCATTTGGTTCGAATACCATATTCGACTAACTCCTCTCGATTCATTAAAACCGATTAACTCATCTCGATTGACTAAATCAATTAACTCCTATCAATTAACTAAATCGATAAACTCCTTTCGATTAACTAAGTTTGATTTACTCGACTCGACTGACCAGGTTCGACTAACTTGACCAGCTTGGTTGTACTGACCAGGTTCGACTAACTTGACCAGCTTGACTCGATTGGTTCGACTCGACCATCTCGACTCGGTTGGTTTGACTCGACCATCTTGACTCGATTGGTTCGACTCGACCATTTGGTTCGATTTGGTTCGACTCGACCATTTTGACTCGGTTGGGTTCGACTAGCTTGACTAGTTTGGCTCGACTAGCTTGGCTAGTTTGGTTTGACCACTTAACTAACTTGATTCGAATATTTATATCCGACTAACTAACTTTTCTTTTATTTCTATTTATTTTAACTTCTATTTATCTCCTAAATAGATTTCCTTTTGTATAATCTATTTATTTTCCTAAATAGATTTTCCTTTATAACTCTAATTATTTAATCCCTAATTAAATATCCGCTATTCTATTTATTTAATCTAAATAAACATTCCTTTATTTTATTTATTTATTTCTAAATAAATATCCTTTTATAAAATCCTTCGATTTTATAAATAGATTCATTTACAATATAAATATTGAAAATCCCCCTTTCTACATTTTCAGTGTTTTCTATTGTTTTTAAACAACCAACTGTCAATGATCAATATCATTCAAACATATACAATCAACAACAGATTATATATCACAGTATATATCACAATATACAAATAACAGTAAAATAAATGTTGAGGAATCCAGTCGGATTCCTCCAACCTGTTTCCCTACATCCACCGATGTTAAACAATGTATATAACATCACTTGCATTTCTAATGAAATACACTGATAACAAAATCACCGTTTAATAACGATATATATATATATATATATATATCCATACTGTTTTCAATCAATTATTTAACAGTCCAATCTACAGTCCAATTTAACCATACAACTTAACAGTCCAAATTAACAGTACATAACTAGCAGTCAAATACAGAAATAAAATACAATTTATATTAAAAATATAAATTTGAGGAGAGTTAGTGAGTTTTTACTCACATTTTGACGATCATCGTCAATGACGATAACCATCGCTTGATTCAGACAATTTATTTTTCCATAAATTGTGACGGACTCCAATCGACTCGCGGTCAGTCTCATTTGGTAGCTCTTGTCCATACGGTCCCGACGGATCTTGTTTTGCCCAATTCTGATCACGTATGACGAAGTTATGTATTTTTCTAAGTTTCGACATACAAAAAAAAATAGTTTTAAATTATTAATTATACATTAATTACTTCATTACCCGTAAATCACGTGATTACCACTCTAACCCGCCTCCTCATTACTTCCTTCATCCCGAAACCGATAATGGCCATTATCCCCAGCCATTTTCGAAAATTCTTCAACCCGTAAACCTTTCGTCACTTCACCAAAAACCTCAAACCGTGACTCCCCTTTTCCATCTCTTCGACTCCTCTACCTAGTCGGCTCCCTCCTGCTCAACTCGATCCTGACGTTGAAGCTGCGGCTCCCTGGAAATCTCGCGATGTACGGTTAAGACATCGACACAAAATGTCATCGAAACCCACAAAAATCTCCTACTAGATGCTAATCAATCCCAGAAACATGAATACGAACTCAAAACTCCCATTCGATGCTTCATTTTCAACAAAACCGGAACCCTAGGTTCCCTGTAGCAAATCGCGAACCCGAACTTGACGCCGCACAATACGAAACAGCCACAGAACTGAAGAGAAAGACTTTCGGATCATAAGTATATTAGTTTCCTGATTTTAGAGATTTTATTTTGATTTTCTAGATATTTACTTCTCACGTTTAATTTTCCTGAGATGGAGAAAAGAAACACGGCACATTTTTTTGGTGTTGACTTCTGAGGAGATTGAGATTAGGGTTAGAGAGTTAGAGTCATTATATAGGATGATTAAATGATTTTTTTATATTGAATTTTATATTGAATTTAAAGCCAACGCTATTTTTATTTCGTCCTATAAAATTCCTGAGGTCACATACTATAACCAAAAATCATGAAAATTGACATGCAGCTACAGTTCGACATTACGGTCCCAACAAAACTGGTTTCGTCAAATTCCGACTTCGTATGCTCACACAGCGTATTTTTAACTGTCGAAATACTGACTGTTTTACACTCTAAAAATCCGTACGACCACATACTGCCTCTAAAAATCACGAAAACTGACATCTAGCAACTATTTGACATTGCGGATCTAACAAAATTAGTTTCGTCGAATTCCGACTTCGTTTGCAAAATCGGCTATTTTTAAAGCTTTGGATGACCCATTTAAATATATAAATATACTTAAATATAATTAAATTAAATATAAATAAATTTATATTATCGTATATCTTCACATATGATATCGTACAGCTCCAGAATATTATATCAGAATATACAGCTTGATATTTCAGATTTTAGATTTATCGATATTCAGCTTAAAATGAAGAATCGATTTTCAACGTATATAAAGCGTCGCAAAATATAAAGGAATTCCACAGCGATTTTTCTGAAATTTGATTTGGACATAAATCAAAATCTACACGACGAAATCCCGATTTTTCTCTTCCACTAGAAAGATATACTCTACCAGCTCCACGCGTTTCTTGTTTCACAGAAATCCGATTTAAAACGAATCCTGTATACTCAGTTGAAGTTCAAATCGCCAAATAGCGAACTGCCGCGTCGTTACGCGCTCGAATTTAATTATATTATAATTATTAATTAAATATTCAATATTATTTAATTCACGTTCTCGATATCGATAAATCGATATTTAATAATTAAATAAATAAATTGTTCAACAGCTAAAAATGCGGGTTACTACATCCAGACACGCCACCGCACTTCTCCGCTGCCGCAAGGTCGTGATGCCACCTCCTCTTTCCTCCGATCTCCTTCTCTCTTCCCCCCTCTTATAACACAATCCGTAGCCCCCCAATAGCCTAAAACCCATACCATTCCCGCCACATAGTTCGACCCCGACCATGTATGGCCCACCAACGCCACAGAGCCGACGCCAGCAAACCCTTGGGCCGCCGCCGCCCTGTCCATCCACCGCCAGCAATTCTGAAACCCCCTCCGAAGGTGAGCGTTTTATTTAAGTTTAATTTCAATTTTTTATTTAAAACACAACTAAAAATCTGATTTCTTTAATATGTAAAAGCATGAATAGAATACGATTTTTACATGTTTATTTATGGAGTAAAAATCTGAAATTTATATATATGTATGTTAATAAAGATTTGATTTTTTTTTAACTAGAAAAGAATAGATTTTTAAAAAATAAAGTTTAGATTTTTATATATGAAAAGGTCGAATTTTTATGTCATGAAAGATGTTATTTTTACTTAATAAAAATATGATCTTTACTATATAGAGAGCAAGATAAAAATTTGAACTTTATTATTAGAATAACGATATAAAAATATAATTTTTATTATATATGAAGCGACATAAAAAATTAGATTTTTATATATAAAGTAGCGGTATAAAAATACGAATTTTTATCCATGAAGGGTTATCATAAAGATGCGACTTTCTATATCATAGAAATAAGATTTACATACATATGAAGTAACGATAGGAAATTTGATTTATTTACATACATATGAAGTAGCGATAGGAAATTTGATTTTTATACATAAAGTAGCGTTGTAAAAATATAATTTTTAAAATGAAGGATAGAATATAAGAATGTAATCTTCTTATATAAAGTAGCATGAAAAGAATTGGATTTTTATACATATAATAATGATATAAAAATACGATTTTTATTATATGTATAACGAGATATAAAAATGTGATTCTTATATATGTAGCGAATACGGATGACGAAAGTGACAAAAGGCGAGCCCGGCGAGGATTTTCTACATATGAAGAGTCGCGGCGTTTGGTTTAGCTTCTCAGTGAGAACTTCTCACCAAAATTGTTTTTATACAGTTATTTATTTTATAACTGCATATATGAACTGTTTCCCCGTCGTCCACAGACCATGGACGACTTGTTTGTTTGGTTATGTTTTGATTGATTTGTTTGTGTGAATTTGGTAAGTGATGTGGAATGAAAAATAATATTCATGTGTTGAAATAAAATAAAATAAAATACATGTGTTGAAATAAATCTTCATTTGCAAATCAGACGATTTGTTTATGTACACCCATTTGACTGATATTGATTGGGATGATAAATTTTACACATCGCCCAACTGCATAAATAATATTCAGTGTTTGTGGATTGAAACCCCACACGGGTGTTGGGATGATATTTGGCGTACACTAATCCCAATTATTTAGTTGTATGTCGATCGATTGGTTGATAGACTGTGTACGCGTTGATTATTTATATTTAATGCTTATGCAGTTGTGTGGTGCACTCTGGATGATGGTTGATGATTTATCGTTGCTATTATATACATGTGTTGTAGGGAATCCATATAATTAACATTATATGGTAATTGATTGGGCCTCATTCCAATTTGAAAAATAAAGAATAAAAGAAAATTCATGTGTTGAATAAAGTATATATTCTTGTGTTGAATAAAATATATATTCACGAGTTGAATAAAAGGGAATTCATGTGTTGAACAAAATAGTTATACAATAAAGTTCACATTTTTATTGTAAGTAAGAATTAATAAATATTCATGTGTTGAATAAAGTATATATTCATGTGTTTAAGAAAATATTCATTTGTTGAATAGAATAACGAAGTTATTGAAATATATAAAGCCGTGTTGGTTAGATTGACGCCATTTTGACGTGAACGATATATATCGATTTTATTCATTTTTATAATGAATATTGAAAAGGGATTGATTTCAAAATCTAATGTTTTGAAAATATTATCATTTATATATCGATGATAGGGAATATTCAATTTTGACTAGAAATTGAATAGGAAGTAGAAATCGTTTTAAAAACGAATTTAAAACAATTTATAAAATACGTTTTGAAAGGAAATTGACGAAATATATAATATATATTATATATATATAATGGCCTGAATAGAACGCGTCGCGCCGCGGCAGTTCGCGAATTTCGACCATTGACTTCGAATGGACATTATGGGAGATCAGACCGTCGGATTCTCCTAAAACCGGAACCGTTGGGTTCGTATCGAAAAGAGCTTTCTAACGAATATTAGAGATTTGAAATTTAACAGCTGGATTTGTAATTATGTCCAAATCAAATTTTTAAAAGGTTGTTGTAAGTGCAGTTCGATGGCCGTTTATGGAAATCGACTGTACGGGCCTTGATAAAATTATTAAAAATAGTAATAATTTGTGTAAAATCATAAGAAATGATTTGGAAAGAATTTGGATGAAAAAATCCATATTTGAAAAGATAAAAATAGATTTTTATCGAAATGAACTAGTTTTGAACTAGAATTATAATCCATTTATTTTTGAAATAAATAAATTGGATTTGAAAGGGTTTTATAAGTAACCAGAATTTCCAATAATTGAATTGGAATGGATTTGAATCGAAATTGTCTTTGGAATATTTCGATGTTGGATTTTGTGATTATACAGATATTGTTATGGAAATTTGAAAGATATATTTATATCGTTATTTCCAATACGATATTTGTTGGTCGTAGAATTTGATATTGAATATAAGCCGATATATTTTTTATTCAGAGCCTTGTATTTAATATCAAATGGGATTTGGGTTTGTCGTGAATGGTGTTTTCATTAACACTATTCTTAAACCCAGTTGAGAAAAAGATTAAATCTTTTTATTTAGATTTAATGAAGTATACCAATTAAATAGTATTTAAATGGAATTGAATTTGAATTGATTTTTGGGTTTATCGTGAACGGTGTTTTAAATAACACTTGTTCTTTAACCCGATAATTAATGAAATGTGAATTGGGTTTATCGTGAACTATGTTTTAACAATATTCATTCTTTAACTCGATTTACAGTGAAATGTGATTTGGAATTTATAAATCTTTTGTTAAGGTTTAAAGGAGATTTTCCAAAGTAAAGTTTTCCAATTTAATAAAATAAATTGGAATGGAATGGAATTTGATTTGATAATAATCGAAGTGAATTTATGTGGAGGAAGACAACTAATATATCTGGAATTTAAAAGGCTTTGCCGTTATTCCATTTATATTATTAGTCGGATATGGAAGTTTATATCGATTATATATATATCGATTTGTTTTCCATGAAGATTCCATTGTAAATGGAATGTGATTTGGGTTGTCATGAATGGTATCTTTAATAATACTGTTCTTAGACCTAACGGAGTTAAGAAAATCAGAAACTAAATGGAGATTAATTAAGTTGAATGGTTTCTTGGGTATTGATCTGATGTTGGTTTCCGCCTTCGGGGTTAATACTTAGGGAATTGTTCACTTGCTAATTTACGGTTAAAGGCTGATGGAATTGAATGTGATTTTGGGTTTATCGTGAACCGCATTTTAAATGACATTGGCTCTTTAACCCAGTTAAAGACAAGATATGATTTCCCAAGTTAAACAATCATTGATATTGATTTTTGGGAAGATTAAAACCAAGTAGAGTTTGAGTGAATCTTTAATTAGATTGAAATGATCGAGAATGGAGTATCACCAGTTTTGCTCCAGGCGATAGTTAAATCTTTAATTAGACTTGAACGTGAAATGGTAATTGAATTTACCGATAACACCGTGGTGTTAGATATGAAGTATTACCAGTTTTACTTCATGGGATGAATAGGCTGGGGTTGGGAAATTTAACAAATGATTACTTCGGTAAGGTTCGCTAATCTCGACTAGTTTGGATAAACCATAAGTTGGTTTGAATTGATATTCAAAGGAAGATTAAAGAATAAATTTAAAGAATTTATCTTTGATAAAATTAATGGGAACTTTTCCCAAAATATAAGAATAATTGAACAAAAGAATATTCTGAATTGGAATGAGGCATATGTTGTGTTTGTGTAACACTTGTTTATTATATATGCGAGTTATTCCGAAAGACCGGGTTTATCCCATTCTGAATAACTGATTCGAGAGGTGTCGAGGATGAAGACGGTGGTTGAAGACCGGAGGTCTTCACATCGTTTGGATAATTACTGATGATCTCGATTGGGCTGTACACCCAAGAGGAGAGAATCATTTGGTGATCGTCCAGACATACTTGGAGATCGATGGATATGCGAGGTACAAGGTGCCTCCGGTTTCGTTCAGACCCTGAACGAACTTGTAAATGGACTGTGTGTCTGACATTGGATATCATTCTGTGTGATTGATGGATATCGGTTGCATGGGGTGGTTTGCATGTGTGGCATGCTAAGATGCAAATGATCAAGGCTTCTATTGAACGAACTTGTGTGTCTGACAACTAATATATTCCATTAACCATTCAACTAGGCTCTGGAATGTTCTTTTCTAGGGTGAAGTGGACGGTTTAGATGAGTTTTTTTTATTTAATCCTAAGGGCCCAGTTCTTCTAACCCACCTATAAATAAAACCATAAACCTGCTAATTTATTCACATAAACTAATGGCGATGCCATAGCCTCCTTCTTCTTCTTCTTCCCTAAGCAATTCTTAAATCTAATCTCTTTTCTTCCTTTCCAAATCTCTTAATGAAATAAAAGACTAGATTTATAGTTTCTTCTATTTCAAAATAAAGAGAAAAGGGATTTCGATCTATAATCTACGCCGCAAGAAAGGGATTTTGATCTACAATCTACGCCGCAAGAAAAGGGAAGAACTTTGGATGCTAATCTAAATCAGACCTAGGAAAGCAAAAATCACTATGAGTGGATTTAAATTACCCTTGTTGAATAATGGTATATGTATCGTTTAGCAATTCCCCAAGTTAATTTGTTTAATTCAATTGAAATAAATCAGATTTTATTTTATGCGTATTCTGTTCTTCTTCTTTCTCTTTCCTTTTTATTTTTAAGATTAGGCTAACTTTGAGCCTAATCCAAATCTTGCTGAAAAGCATGCGTACGAACAAAGATTGGAATAGTGAAAATGATGTTTGGGAATAATTTGTAATTAGGGAATTGTGGAATAACATATAACATAACCTGAGATAGGAAAATTAGTGGAAATTGGCACATATACTAACCTAGAACATAAAAGAAAATATGTGCGATTAAAATTGAGAATGATTAGATATGCTTGGGTATGTTGAATCAAGAATTTATGCATGAACTATATGTACATAAGAAAAGTAAGAATTGAAGATTTATTATAAGTTGAATTGGGATTTATGCAATAAGAATGAGTATTGACATGAATTAATTGTTCTAAGCAATAAGAATGAGGGTTGACATGAATTATTGATAACTTTAAAGAACAATTAATTTGGGTATAATTAGGTATAACTTATATACATGAAAATTTGGGCATAACATATAATAAGGATTATTGGCATAACTATGAACGAGATTATGTAATCATGGTAGAATTTATGTATCCAAATCAAATTGGAACTATAAACATGAAATTGGGTTTAGAAGCGTGAACATGAATTATTGGATTGGGATAAATAGGCATATAAAACCTAGATTAAAATTGTTAGTTAAAAGATGAACATGTCTAACCCGAGGTTTGATTGAGTTGCGGTGTAAGTCTGCCCGAAACCGCCCGGCACATCCAGCAACCACAACAACAGGACTAATGTGAGAGGTTAGCGCATTAAGCCCAAAACCCGAGGTTAGAACGAGTTTGCAGTAGAAGTCTGGCCGGAACCGCCCGGCATATCCAGCAATCGCAAGCAACATGTCTAATGTTAGAGGTTGAGTGCATTAATAAAATGATTAATGCTATGAAACAAACATGTTAAGTGTGCTAAGGTTAAGTAAATAACGATGGATTATGGCAACATCAACAGATACGATTATAACTGAATGGGAAGATAATAGGTAAGCTTGTTACAAGACAAGTAAGAATTATAACGTAGGTTATAATGATCGATACAAAGATGAAATAACTTATGAAAGAATGCAAGCCGTACTTAATTGAAGATTAAGTAATCCGTGGGAATGGGAAAAAATAAGTTATATGAGTAAGGTGAAAACTTATTAGTAAAACTTAGTTAAGATGACTAAGTTAATGAGTAAACGATAAAGAGAATTTGTGAGACGACCTAAACTTCCCCGTGAAGGAAAGCACGGATAGAATTGAGGACAAGACAAAATAGAACGCAGACGGAAGAACATTTCATTGTTATTACAACAATTCCATCAGATACAAGAATATACAGAGTATAAATGAATAAATTACATTCGATAAATATCAGAGATTTAAATACATTGCAGCGGAAAATAATACAAAAACACAACTAGAAGTAATGCACGGATACAGAGCTTTCCGAGCATCGTTCCACCTGTTAATCAGGACCCTGTGAATATAAATCTGCAAAACCAAAACTACTAGCTGCCCGTGCGGAAAATAGGGGCACCCAGAGTTTAGGTTAAAACAATAAACTCCAGGTCAGTCATGTGACTGGTGTGAGAACTAAAACAGTTATTTAAAACTTTACTTTCAAGATAGTAATTCAAGGGACCACGCCGTATAACATGGAACGGGTTTCCTCCCAAGAACACTAGTGCACAGAATAAACAACGCAATGCTTTTTCGAAAAATGAAGCTATTATAAGACCCAGGTCCCATCACACAATGCAACGCAAGCCGGAGGATAGGGTTTTCCCTTATAATAGCCAAACATGCTTGGTACGTTTAAAAACAAATCATTTGATACTATAATAAGTGTATAGTGTCAAAACAATTCAATCATAAATATCAATCATAGGCGGCATGGGTACCATCTATCATGTCGCCATACTAGTTCTACAATTAAAACCGCAATACACGTATTGGAAATTGGATTTCCGTCATGAGACGAGGCAAGGGGCAAGCTCCTCTCCGCGTTCGAGACACTCTAGCAATGCCTCAGGACCCCACTCTGATCCTTTGGAACCTCCAAGGCCGGTCCTCTCTTACTTTTGAGGATTAATTATTCCTGAACACACGTTTCCCGGTCCTTACAGACCTATATCCGAGGCGCCTCGTATCCAACAACCACACAGGTGAAAAGTATATAAATGTCAGGGCTGGTAGGTCACTGACACCACCCTAGCTAGAAAGAAACGTCGTGCACTCCTTGGGTCCGTATCCCGTTTTTGACTCATACCGAGGTGTGAGGCTCGCGAATTCACGTTATACACAAAGCTACGCCACACAGGCCGTGCTTTGATCATCAACCACAAGACTTTGCTTTTCAACAGAAGCCTTGATCAATTGCCACTTACGCGTGCCACATTGGCAATTCACTCCATGCGACTGATGTCCATCGATATACAACCTCTGAGCTCGTACGTCTCAGAGAAGGGCGTTAAGCAAGAGAATAAATTCTCCGCCGCCAAACAGATGTATATTTAATAGAGATCAATCAACACAGAATAAAATCCAATGTCAGACACACAATCCATTTACAAGTTCGTTCTGGGTCTGAACGAAACCGGAGGCACTTTCCTCGCATAACCATCCATCTCCAAGTACGTCTGGACGATCACCAACTGTTTCCCTCATCCTGGGTGTACAGCCCAATCAAGATCATCAGTAATCACCCAAACGATGTGAAGACTTCCGGTCTTCTACCACCGTCTTCACCTTCGACATCTCGTCGAATCGGTTATTCAGAATGGGTATAACCCGGCCTTTCTGAATAACCCACGTATATAATAAATGAATGTTACACAAACACAATGAACGCCTCATTCCAATTCAGAATATTCTTTTATTCACAAAATCACATTCTTAGGGGAAAGGTTCCCATTAATTTTATCAAAGATAAATTCTTCTAAATTTATTCTTCAATCCTCCTTTGGATATCATTTCTAACTAGTCGGGATTAACGAACCACACCGAAGTAATTATTTATTTTATTTCCCAATCCCAACCTATATATCCCATGGAGCAAAACTGGTGATACTCCATTCCTAACACCACGGTGTTATCGGTAAAATTAATTACCATTTCACGTTCAAATCTAATTAAAGATTTAACTATCGCTTTGGAGCAAAACTGGTGATACTCCACTCTCGATCACCTTTCAAATTTGATAATTTAAATTATCAATTCACATTTTTATCTAATTAAAGATTCATTAAAACTCCACTTAGTTTTAATCTTTTCAGAAATCGATATCTTGCCTTTAACTGGGTTAAAGAACCAATGTTATCTAAAACACGATTCATGATAAACCCAAATCACATTTGATATTAAATACAAGGCTCTGAATAGAAAATATACCGGCTTATATTCAATATCAAATTCTGAAACCAACAAATATCGTATTGGAAATAACGATATAAAATATATCTTTCAAATTCCCATAACAATATCTGTATAGTCACGAATCCAACATCGAAATATTCCGAAGATAATTTCTATTCAACTCCAGTCCAATTCACGTATTGGAAATACTGATTATTTTCAAAATCACTTTCAAATTCAATTTATTTATTTCAAAAATAAATTGATTTTAATTCTAGTTCAAAACAAGTTCATTTCGATAGAAATCTATTTTTACCTATTCAAATGTGGAATTTTCCAGCCCAATTCTTTCTAATTCACATATTATAATTTTACACAAATTATAGATATTTTTGATAATTTTATCAAGGCCCGTACAGTCGATTTCCAACAACGGCCATCGAACTACACTTACAGCGACCATTCTCGAATTTGATTTGGACATAATTCCAAATCCAACCGTTAGATTTCAAATTTCTAACATTTATTGGAAAGCTCTTTTCGATACGAACCCAACGGTTCCGGTTTTAGGAGAATCCGACGGTCGGATCTCCCGCAATGTCCGTTTGAAATAAATGGTCGAAATTCACGAACTGCCGCGGCGCGGCGCGTTCTATTCTGGCCATTATATTATATATATAATATATATAATATATATTTCGTCGATTTCTATTTAAAACGAATTTTATAAATCGTTTTAAATTCGTTTCTGAAACAATTCAACTTCTATATTCAATTCAAATCAAAATTGAATTCTTCTTTATAAATCCGTTTTAAAATTCATTTCTATTCAATTCAAATTTTAATTCAATTTGAATTCATTTCAATTCACTTTCAATTCAATTTGAATTCGTTTTCAATTCAATTCATTTCGAAATCGTTTTCAATTCAATTCATTTCGAAATCGTTTTCAATTCAATTCATTTCGAAATCGTTTTCAATTCAATTCATTTCGAAATCGTTTTCAATTCAATTCATTTCGAAATCGTTTTCAATTCAATTTATTTTAAATTTCAATTTCAAAATATTTAATTTCGAAATCACTTTTCAATATTCATTATACAACGAATAAAATTGATATAAATATCGTTCACGTCAAAATGGCGCAAAACTAATCAACACGGCTTTATATTTTTCACAACTTCTTTATTTTATTCAACAAATGAATATTCATCCCATTCAACACATGAATCTATATTTTTTTCAACACACGACGAATCTCAACACATGAGTACTGTCAACACATCACTATTTTTGTTATGTAAAATATTTTATAAAACTAAGGTATCTATCGTTTGATTTTTAATTAGACTTCTACTGGGAAGTAGTTCTAATTTTAAATGTGATAAAGATGTAATTTATTTTATTTAAAATATTTTACTCAACACATGAATAGTTTCAACACATGATCATCGTCAACACATGACTATTTTTAAATTCAACACATGAATTTTCTTTTATAATATTCATTGTTTTCCCGATTGGAATGAGGCCCAATCAATCACCATATAATGTTAATTATATGGATTCCATACAACACATGTATATAATAGCATTGAAAAATAATCAATCATCAACCAAAGTGCACTACACTGTATAAGCATCAAATATAGATATCTGACGCTTATAACAGCCTGTCAATCAATCGATCGACATATTCAATCAATCAGGATGAGTGAACTTCAAATTTCATCCCAACACCCGTGTGGGGTTTCAAACAATCAAACACAGATTTTATTTGTGCAGTTGGGCGATGTGTAAAATTTATCGACCCAATCAATATCAGTCAAATCAGTGTATATAAACAAATCGGCCGATTTGTTTATAAATATTCATTTATCCACTTTCACGTTAAAAATTATATTTTTAACGATAAAACAATTTATTTTAACACTTGAATTTCTATTCAGTTCATTTATTCAATAAAATGATATTTTTATTTTTCTAACATATTTTAGAAAATTTCGGTGGCATAACGGCACGATACTAGAAACGGGACAAGGCCTAGCCTTATCCCCGGTCTAGTGAAGGCCCACGCCATTCACACATCAATCAAATCAATTTCATTTCACCCAATAATTCAATTCAAATCAAATAATCTACCCAACTACACAACCAAACAATTTAACAAACAAGCCATCCATGGTCTGTGGATGACGGGTGTCGGGTGCTGCTAAGCACCGTCTGCATCCTAGTATATATATATATATAATAGAAAATGAAATTTGAGTGAGAAGTTCTCACCAATAGCTATCCAACTTCACGACACTTCATTTATAGAAATCTTCTTCATTCTCGCCTTTTTCATCTTCGTTGCCCGTAGTCACTACATATATAAAAATCACACATTTTTATATTTTGATGTCTTTAAAATAAAAATTAAATTTTTATTTATTCACTTTCAATTTAAAAGTCATATTTTTATAATCACTTCATATATTTAAAAATCGAATTTTTACTATGCTATTCAATATATAAAAATCGAATTTTTACTACTATGTTATATAGATAAAAATTATATTTTTATCACGCTATTTTTCCATATAAAGATTTCGCCTTTATAAAAACATAGACTTCGCCTTTATAAAAATAAAGTTTTCGCCTTTATAAAAATAAAGTTTTCGCCTTTATAAAAATAAAGTTTTCGCCTTTATAAAAAATCACCACTTTATTTCAACGTATATAAAATAAAAATCAGATTTTTATTTCGCCACTAATACAAAGATGTTATTTCTAATATTCCTACAATGCAAAGATCATATTTTTTTATCTTTCTTCAATATAAAAGATTATATTTTTACTACTTTAAAAATATAAAAATCATATTTTTATTACTTCTATATAGTAAAGATTATATTTTTTTATCATGCTATTTTTCATATAAAGACTTCGCCTTTTTACATATAAAGATCTCGCCTTTTTACACTTTAAAAATCTAATCTTTTCTATTACAAAATTCTAATCTTTTCTATAACAAAATTTCGATCTTTTCTATAACAAAATTTTGATCTTTTCTATAACAAAATTCTAATCTTTGTTGTTCATATTAAATCAGATCTATTCTTTGTTTATAGAAAATAAATAAACAAAAACAGATTTTACATAAATTAAAATAAATAAACACTCACAAAGTCCTAGGGTTTGGTCGCCGGAGGCTTGCTGATTGGCGCCGGGGTGCAGCAGGCCGCGTCAGAGGAGGAGCGAAGGTGCTGAGGTGGCAGGGGTTTTCGCCATTGGAATTTTGGGAAGTGGGGTTTGGGGAAGGCCGTAATTTGAACGGAGAGAAGGAGGAGAGAGACACGGGGAGAAGAAGAGGAAGGGGGGTGGGGCGGGTTGGTGGTCGGCGACGCCGTCCTGCTGGTGGCGCGGCGGAAGAAAGCGGCGGCGGGGTGCGATTCCGTTCCATTTTTTTTTTCTTTTTTTTTCTGTAGCTTGAATGTAAACGAGAAAAAAGGGGGGGTCAGGGGTATTATATATATTTTATATTTATTTATTTATTTATTTTAAATTTCAAAAAGGTACTTTAAAATACGAACTTGAAAGCAAGCCCACCGACTGTCGTTGTAACGACCCAGAAAATCTGAACCAATTTAAAATTTTTAAATTGGCTAAAATAATGGATTTAAAATATTTAAAATAAATATTTTAAATACTGGCGATGAAAACTGAGTTTGAATCGACATTTGAAAACGAATATAATTAATTATAATTATATATAGAATTGAAAATGGCGCGGTAGTTCGATAATTCGATTTCAAACTTCAATTGAATATACCGGGTGCAAAACAATCCGGATTTTAGTGAGACCAAAAACATTAGTATCTAATTGATGATATCTTTCTAACGGATCCGACCAATCGAAATTTAATAGCGGGAATCAAAAGATATGTCCAGTTGAAAATACTGAATAGTCGCTATGGAATTCAGGCCCTTAAAAATGGACATTTTGGCAAACGACCTCGGATTTCGACGAAACCACTTTTGTTGGATCCGCAGTGTCAAGTTATTGCTAGGTTTCAAATTTCATAATTTTTCGAATCATTATGTGAGCGTGGCAAAGGAAAACGCATTTGACCAGTTTTAGTTGATTTTAATCGACTGGAAATTGGCCATTTTTCCAACGGTCTCAGAATTCGACGAAACTAGTTTTGTTAGGACCGTATCGTCAATACGAAACTAAAAAATATTTTTCTGGAATCTTTCTAGTTAGTATGTGGCCCCGGTAATGTGAAATGTACGTTTAAAATTCAATATAGTGATTTAAATGTAAATTCAAAAGGAAACTGATTGTAACGATCAAATCAGCTTGCGATACATATCCCATTGTGTTCGGAATGGGGGTGAAACGCTATGGACGACAGGCGGTAGGCCTCGTTTCGAGGTCATATGGTAAAAGTCAACTTTTTGCAAAATTAAATAAATAAAAAAAAAATTCTCTATTTTCCCTCCTATACCTTGGCCCCCCCTGTAATTCATTACCGATTTCGTTTATACAGAAATTAAAAAAAAAACCCCTAAACCTAATCGATCGTCGACGACCGCCTCCACCAACCTCCCACCGCCGACCGCACCACCGCTCCGCCCAGTCTGACGACCTCCCGCCTCCCCGTTCGAGCCCGAAGCATCGCCTCCCCCGTTCGAACCCGAGCCGCCACCTCGAAGCCAGACTCCTCCTGCCTCCGACGAACTGCAGAAACCCCCCCTTTTTTTCTGTAAGTATTTCTTTTATTTTATTATTTTATTTTTATTTTATAAAAACAGAATTTAAAACTGATTTTTGTAAAAGATAAAAACTGATTTTGTTTTAATATTAAAAACTGATTTTGTTGAATATTAAAAACTGATTTGTTTAAATAGTAAAAACCTGATTTTTTAAAAAGAAATAGAAAAACCTGATTTTTAAAAGGTTTTGAAAACTGATTTTTAAAAGGTTTTGAAACTGATTTTTAAAGTTATAAAAACTGATTTTTAAAAGGTTTTGAAAACTGATTTTTAAAGGTATAAAAACTGATTTTTAAAAGGTTTTGAAAACTGATTTTTAAAGTATAAAAACTGATTTTTAAAAGGTATTGAAAACTGATTTCTTTAAAAAGAAAAATCATATTTTTATATATTGAAATTCGAAAGAAAAAATCATATTTTTTTATATATTGAAAGTCGAAAGAAAAAAATCATATTTTTATATATTGAAAGTCGAAAGAAAAAATCATATTTTTATATATTGAAAGTCGAAAGAAAATTTCGATTTTTATATATTGAATAGCGTAGTAAAAATTCGATTTTTATATATTGAATAGCGTAGTAAAAATTCGATTTTTATATATTGAATAACATCGTAAAAATTCGATTTTTACATATGTAGAGGATACGGGCGAAAGCGACAAAAGGCGAAGATTTCTATAAGTGAAGTGTCGTGCAGTTGGATAGCTATTGGTGAGATTTCTGATTTAAAAATTATATATATATGTGTTGAAAATGAAAGTGAATTGCTATATATAAATATCTATATATATATATATATATATATATATATATACACGCCCCTCGTCCACAAACCATGGACGATATTTATTGGTTGAAATTGTTGTGAAAATTGATTGATAGCGAATGATTGTTTGGGATTGTTTGTGATTGATATTGGTTGATTGTGGTTGAAAAATACTCGCTTGTGATTAAGAAATATTTGGTTGAAACCACATAGGATTAGTTTGTGGAAATGAAATAAATATATACATGCGTCCTGCGTGCGAACTAGATGCATGATCCCCATTGTCAAAAATCGCGAGGTTTTAAGGTAGAGCGAGGAGCCGTACTAGGGACGGTCCCGGTTTAACTACCCTGCCGTTATGCTGCCGAAATTTTGAATAATATTTGTGTGTTTGAATTATTTTCATATGCTTAAACTATAATTATTCATTGTATAGAAAACATTCATGTGTTGAATTGATATTCATTCGTTGTTTAGAAATTCATGTGTTGAATGGTATTCATATTTTGAAATAAATTGTTCGATAATAAAAATCACATTTTTATCTATATATAGAAAACATTCATGTGTTGAATTGATATTCATTCGTTGATTAGAAATTCATGTGTTGAATGGTATTCATATTTTGAAATAAATTGTTCGATAATAAAAATCACATTTTTATCTATATATAGAAACCATAGAAAACATTCATGTGTTGAATTGATATTCATTCGTTGTTTAGAAATTCATGTGTTGAATGGTATTCATATTTTGAAATAAATTGTTCGATAATAAAAATCACATTTTTATCTATATATAGAAACTATAGAAAACATTCATGTGTTGAATTGATATTCATTCGTTGTTTAGAAATTCATGTGTTGAATGGTATTCATATTTTGAAATAAATTGTTTGATAATAAAAATCGCCTTTTATCGACTATATGAACTGTGTAAAATAATCTCGTTTTAAAAAGAAATTGTTTTACAATAAAAATCACATTTTTATTGTATGCATAAATCGTTGAAATGTGAAGTGTTAAAAATAGCCACTTGTTCAAAATAAACATATATGAGTTGAAATATTCATTAATTAGCTAATGAAATGATTTGCACCTATTTATGTAACATTAGAATGAATGGAGTTTTTAAACCAAATAGAAATCAAATATGAAGTCGAATAGAAATTGATAAATGATAAGAACTGTATATATATGTACATGCAATATTCATTGAACAGGTTATAGCAAAGGGGCTAGAGAAGAGGAATAAAATTTTGTGCCCGACAAATAGGTACACATTTACTGATTTGTTTGGGTGATGATTTTGAGCCTGTTGGCTAGCCGCTTGGCTTTTTCTTTTTCTTTTTGAGATTAGAAGGACCGGGAACGCTATTTGTGATTTCCCGATGCTCCCGGTGCAGGGGAGGTTATGGCGAAATTTTTCCAAAATTTAAGGCGTTAGAAAAATATTTGAAGTGAAAACGATATGGAAATCATTGAATGAACTATATTTATATAAATATATAAATACAAATAAAATTAAAACGAAACGAGGCCGTGCAGTTCGTATTTTGAAACCGTGATTTCAAACGACTAGTACGGGAAATCCGACCATTGGATTTTCCCGAAACCTCAACCGTCGGGTTCGCCTTGGAAATATCTTCCCAACGGCACCAACCTTGTAAAAATCCAACGGTTGGATTGTCTGGAATGTTTAATTCAAATCTGAAGAAAAACAGCGCCAGAAGCGATTATATTTATATATATATAAATATAATTATATATTTAATCGAATAACGACGCTGCAGTTCGTATTTTGAAATCGAAACTTCAAACGATTGTACCGGGAGATCCGACCGTCAGATTTTCCCGAAATTGGAACCGTTGGATTCGTTTCGAAAAGACCTTTCTAATGATGTAAATTTTGTGAAGATCCAACGGTTAGATTTTCAGATAAGTGTAAATCAAATCTGAAGAAAAACAGCGCCACGGCCGCCTTATGGCCCGAAGCGTCGTTTTGGATAGAATGGCTATTTTAAAATAAATAAAAATAGCGATAAATAGTTATAAAATATCCTAAGCGATATGGAATGGAAATAAACTGAATTTGCTCGATTTATGTTGTATTTGATGGTTGAATGTGTTTGGTGTGAAAATTACATTAAAGAACAATTTTGGTGTTGTCGAATAATTTAACCATTGAAATAGATTGATTTGAAATTCTAAATATACGTAAATTATTTGAAAAGGCTGAGTTAATTCTCATTTCAAATAATTGATCGACGATTGAAAGTCGAAGATGAAGACGATGGTCGAAGACCGGAGATCTTCACCTCGTTTGGATGGTAACCGAGGTCCTGATTGGGAGGCATCCCGAAATATGGATAATGAGTGGTGATCGTCCAGACGTACGTGGTGATCGATGGGTTTGCGAGGTATTTAGTGCCTCCGGTTTCGTTCAGACCCAGAACGGACTTGTAAATGGACTGTGTGTCCGACATTGGATTTTATTCTGTGTTTATTGATCTCTGTTAAATATACATCTGTTTGGCGGCGGAGAATTTATTCTTTTGCTTAACGCCCTTCTCTGAGACGTACGAGCTCAGAGGTTGTATATCGATGGACATCAGTCGCATGGCATGGATTGCCTGTGTGGCATGCTAAGATGCAGTGATCAGGACTTCTGTTGAAAAGCAAAGTCTTGTGGTGATGATCAAAGCACCGCCTGTGTGGCGTAGCTTTGTGTGAACGTGAATTCGCGAGCCTCACACCCCGGTATGAACCTAAAACGGGAGAGGACATCAGGGAGGGCCTGCGTTTCTTTCTAGCTAGGGTGGTGTCAGTGACCTTCCAGCCCTGACATTTATATACTTTTCACCTATGTGGTTGTTGCTGTTGCGAGGCGCCTCGGTTTGATCGGACGATCCGGGTCCGATGGAGTCATTCGTTGGCTCGTTTACGCCCCAAAGGGCGGAGAAACGTAGTGTTCAGGCATAATAATCCACATCGGTGGACCGGCCCTTACGATCTAAAGGGTTGATGCGTTCTGATCCTGAGACATGGGCTAGATTGTCTCGAATTCGGTAAGGACTATCTTTTGCCTTGGTTCATGACGGAAATCCAATTTCTAAATACGTGATCGTGCGGTTTTGATTGTATATATATATGGCGACATGATATATGGTACCCATGCCGCCTATGATTGATAGTTATGATTTGAAATTGTTTTCAAAACATATAGACACTAGCAATAATATCAAATGCCTTTGTTTTGTTCGTATCAATCATATTTTGGCCATTATAAGGTAAAACTCTATCCTCCGGTTTGCGTTGCATTGTGTGATGGGAACTGAGTCTTATAACGGCTTCATTTTTATAAAAAGCATAGCGATGTTTAAAAGAAAGATTTGTTTTAAAGCACTGGCAATCCAATGGAGTAAACCCGTTCCACGAAAGTGGCGTGGTCCTGTGATTAGCCAATTATATATGTGTTGAGTGGATTTCTCATACCAGTCCCATGACTGACTCGTAGTTTGTTTCACTCTCAAACTCGGGTGCCCCTTTTTCTACACGGGCAGCCTTGTATTCAGGTTTAGCTGGTTCTTTCTGGATAGCTGGAGCTGAAGATGGATTCTATCATTTATTTCTTTTTATGCTGTTCAGCTCCTATTGTACATATTTTGTTTATTTCCGCTGTAGACATTTATGTATAGCTGAACTGTATTTGTACTAAGTAAGATCCTGTATACTGTGTAACTCTGATGATTACTTTTATCCAGTATGTTTTGTTGTTCATTCTGGTGTATTTATTTAATTCTGTTCTGCTATTATATGTTTCTGTGTTATATTCCAAAGATAACCTTGTTTCCGTGAGAACGGGAAATCGGGTCGTCTTAACGTGGTATCAGAGCTTTGGTTAAGCTTAGTTCTGGAATATAACATTTGAACGAACTCGTCAGAAATAGAACCAGTAGTGTTCTAGGATGGGTAACTCTATATAGATAGGATCAGTAATATCCTAGTATGAGTATAGCAGAATCAGAACAACTCGTTAGAGATGGGGTCAGAAGTGCCTCAGAACGAGTCTAGAGTAATATGTTTTTAAATAACGTATTTGTGATTATATTTATATATAGTCTGGTTTTAGAAATATAATTTTGAATATATAAAAGATATATATTTGAAAAGTTAAAAAGGTTAAAAGCAATTGGATTGGTTGTTGTATTGTGTGATTGTAGATTTATCAAACCACTTTCGACTTTGTTCCTTTTCGGGGACGAAAAGTTTTAAGTGGGGGAGATTGTAACGACCCAGAAAATCTGAACCAATTTAAAATTTTTAAATTGGCTAAAATAATGGATTTTAAATATTTAAAATAAATATTTTAAATACTGGCGATGAAAACTGAGTTTGAATCAACATTTGAAAACGAATATAATTAATTATAATTATATATAGAATTGAAAATGGCGCGGTAGTTCGATAATTCGATTTCAAACTTCAATTGAATATAACGGGTGCAAAACAATCCGGATTTTAGTGAGACCAAAAACATTAGTATCTAATTGATGATATCTTTCTAACGGAGCCGACCAATCGAAATTTAATAGCGGGAATCAAAAGATATGTCCAGTTGAAAATACTGAATAGTCGCTATGGAATTCAGGCCCTTAAAAATGGACATTTTGGCAAACGACCTCGGATTTCGACGAAACCACTTTTGTTGGATCCGAAGTGTCAAGTTATTGCTAGGTTTCAAATTTCATAATTTTTCGAATCAATATGTGAGCGTGGCAAAGGAAAACGCGTTTGACCAGTTTCAGTTGATTTTAATCGACTGGAAATTGGCCATTTTTCCAACGGTCTCAGAATTCGACGAAACTAGTTTTGTTAGGACCGTATCGTCAATACGAAACTAGAAAATATTTTTCTGGAATCTTTCTAGTTAGTATGTGGCCCCGGTAATGTGAAATGTACGTTTAAAATTCAATATAGTGATTTAAATGAAAATTCAAAAGGAAACTGATTGTAACGATCAAATCAGCTTGCGATACATATCCCATTGTGTTCGGAATGGGGGTAAAACGCTATGGACGACAGGCGGTAGGCCTCGTTTGGAGGTCGTATGGTAAAAGTCAACTTTTTGCAAAATTAAATAAATAAAAAAAATCTCTATTTTCCCTCCTATACCTTGCCCCCCCTGTAATTCATTACCGATTTCATTTATACAGAAATAAAAAAAAACCCTAAACCTAATCGATCGCCGACGACCGCCTCCACCAACCTCCCACCGCCGACCGCACCACCGCTCCGCCCAGTCTGACGACCTCCCGCCTCCCCGTTCGAGCCCGAAGCATCGCCTCCCCCGTTCGAACCCGAGCCGCCACCTCGAAGCCAGACTCCTCCTGCCTCCGACGAACTGCAGAAACCCCCCCTTTTTTCTGTAAGTATTTCTTTTATTTTATTATTTTATTTTTATTTTATAAAAACAGAATTTAAAACTGATTTTTGTAAAAGATAAAAACTGATTTTGTTTTAATATTAAAAACTGATTTTGTTGAATATTAAAAACTGATTTGTTTAAATAGTAAAAACCTGATTTTTTAAAAAGAAATAGAAAAACCTGATTTTTAAAAGGTTTTGAAAACTGATTTTTAAAAGGTTTTGAAAACTGATTTTTAAAGTTATAAAAACTGATTTTTGAAAGGTTTTGAAAACTGATTTTTAAAGGTATAAAAACTGATTTTTAAAAGGTTTTGAAAACTGATTTTTAAAGTATAAAAACTGATTTTTAAAAGGTATTGAAAACTGATTTCTTTAAAAAGAAAAATCATATTTTTATATATTGAAAGTCGAAAGAAAAAATCATATTTTTTTATATATTGAAAGTCGAAAGAAAAAAATCATATTTTTATATATTGAAAGTCGAAAGAAAAAATCATATTTTTATATATTGAAAGTCGAAAGAAAAATTTGATTTTTATATATTGAATAGCGTAGTAAAAATTCGATTTTTATATATTGAATAGCGTAGTAAAAATTCGATTTTTATATATTGAATAACATCGTAAAAATTCGATTTTTACATATGTAGAGGATACGGGCGAAAGCGACAAAAGGCGAAGATTTCTATAATTGAAGTGTCGTGCAGTTGGATAGCTATTTGTGAGATTTCTGATTTAAAAATTATATATATATATATATATGTGTTGAAAATGAAAGTGAATTGCTATATATAAATATATATATATATATACGCCCCTCGTCCACAAACCATGGACGATATTTATTGGTTGAAATTGTTGTGAAAATTGATTGATAGCGAATGATTGTTTGGGATTGTTTGTGATTGATATTGGTTGATTGTGGTTGAAAAATACCCGCTTGTGATTAAGAAATATTTGGTTGAAACCACATAGGATTAGTTTGTGGAAATGAAATAAATATATACATGCCGCCTGCGTGCGAACTAGATGCATGATCCCCATTGTCAAAAACCGCGAGGTTTTAAGGTAGAGCGAGGAGCCGTACTAGGGACGGTCCTGGTTTAACTACCCTGCCGTTATGCTGCCGAAATTTTGAATAATATTTGTGTGTTTGAATAATTTTCATATGCTTAAACTATATTTATTCATTGTATAGAAAACATTCATGTGTTGAATTGATATTCATTCGTTGTTTAGAAATTCATGTGTTGAATGGTATTCATATTTTGAAATAAATTGTTCGATAATAAAAATCACATTTTTATCTATATATAGAAACCATAGAAAACATTCATGTGTTGAATTGATATTCATTCGTTGATTAGAAATTCATGTGTTGAATGGTATTCATATTTTGAAATAAATTGTTCGATAATAAAAATCACATTTTTATCTATATATAGAAACCATAGAAACCATTCATGTGTTGAATTGATATTCATTCGTTGTTTAGAAATTCATGTGTTGAATGGTATTCATATTTTGAAATAAATTGTTCGATAATAAAAATCACATTTTTATCTATATATAGAAACTATAGAAAACATTCATGTGTTGAATTGATATTCATTCGTTGTTTAGAAATTCATGTGTTGAATGGTATTCATATTTTGAAATAAATTGTTTGATAATAAAAATCGCCTTTTATCGACTATATGAACTGTGTAAAATAATCTCGTTTTAAAAAGAAATTGTTTTACAATAAAAATCACATTTTTATTGTATGCATAAATCGTTGAAATGTGAAGTGTTAAAAATAGCCACTTGTTCAAAATAAACATATATGAGTTGAAATATTCATTAATTAGCTAATGAAATGATTTGCACCTATTTATGTAACATTAGAATGAATGGAGTTTTTAAACCAAATAGAAATCAAATATGAAGTCGAATAGAAATTGATAAATGATAAGAACTGTATATATATGTACATGCAATATTCATTGAACAGGTTATAGCAAAGGGGCTAGAGAAGAGGAATAAAATTTTGTGCCCGACAAATAGGTACACATTTACTGATTTGTTTGGGTGATGATTTTGAGCCTGTTGGCTAGCCGCTTGGCTTTTTCTTTTTCTTTTTGAGATTAGAAGGACCGGGAACGCTATTTGTGATTTCCCGATGCTCCCGGTGCAGGGGAGGTTATGGCGAAATTTTTCCAAAATTTAAGGCGTTAGAAAAATATTTGAAGTGAAAACGATATGGAAATCATTGAATGAACTATATTTATATAAATATATAAATATAAATAAAATTAAAACGAAACGAGGCCGTGCAGTTCGTATTTTGAAACCGTGATTTCAAACGACTAGTGCGGGAAATCCGACCATTGGATTTTCCCGAAACCTCAACCGTCGGGTTCGCCTTGGAAATATCTTCCCAACGGCACCAACCTTGTAAAAATCCAACGGTTGGATTGTCTGGAATGTTTAATTCAAATCTGAAGAAAAACAGCGCCAGAAGCGATTATATTTATATATATATAAATATAATTATATATTTAATCGAATAACGACGCTGCAGTTCGTATTTTGAAATCGAAACTTCAAACGATTGTACCGGGAGATCCGACCGTCAGATTTTCCCGAAACTGGAACCGTTGGATTCGTTTCGAAAAGACCTTTCTAATGATGTAAATTTTGTGAAGATCCAACGGTTAGATTTTCAGATAAGTGTAAATCAAATCTGAAGAAAAACAGCGCCACGGCCATCTTATGGCCCGAAGCGTCGTTTTGAATAGAATGGCTATTTTAAAATAAATAAAAATAGCGATAAATAGTTATAAAATATCCTAAGCGATATGGAATGGAAATAAACTGAATTTGCTCGATTTATGTTGTATTTGATGGTTGAATGTGTTTGGTGTGAAAATTACATTAAAGAACAATTTTGGTGTTGTCGAATAATTTAACCATTGAAATAGATTGATTTGAAATTCTAAATATACGTAAATTATTTGAAAAGGCCGAGTTAATTCTCATTTCAAATAATTGATCGACGATTGAAAGTCGAAGATGAAGACGATGGTCGAAGACCGGAGATCTTCACCTCGTTTGGATGGTAACCGAGGTCCTGATTGGGAGGCATCCCGAAATATGGATAATGAGTGGTGATCGTCCAGACGTACGTGGTGATCGATGGGTTTGCGAGGTATTTAGTGCCTCCGGTTTCGTTCAGACCCAGAACGGACTTGTAAATGGACTGTGTGTCTGACATTGGATTTTATTCTGTGTTGATTGATCTCTGTTAAATATACATCTGTTTGGCGGCGGAGAATTTATTCTTTTGCTTAACGCCCTTCTCTGAGACGTACGAGCTCAGAGGTTGTATATCGATGGACATCAGTCGCATGGCATGGATTGCCTGTGTGGCATGCTAAGATGCAGTGATCAGGACTTCTGTTGAAAAGCAAAGTCTTGTGGTGATGATCAAAGCACCGCCTGTGTGGCGTAGCTTTGTGTGAACGTGAATTCGCGAGCCTCACACCCCGGTATGAACCTAAAACGGGAGAGGACATCAGGGAGGGCCTGCGTTTCTTTCTAGCTAGGGTGGTGTCAGTGACCTTCCAGCCCTGACATTTATATACTTTTCACCTATGTGGTTGTTGCTGTTGCGAGGCGCCTCGGTTTGATCGGACGATCCGGGTCCGATGGAGTCATTCGTTGGCTCGTTTACGCCCCAAAGGGCGGAGAAACGTAGTGTTCAGGCATAATAATCCACATCGGTGGACCGGCCCTGACGATCTAAAGGGTTGATGCGTTCTGATCCTAAGACATGGGCTAGATTGTCTCGAATTCGGTAAGGACTATCTTTTGCCTTGGTTCATGATGGAAATCCAATTTCCAAATACGTGATCGTGCGGTTTTGATTGTATATATATATGGCGACATGATATATGGTACCCATGCCGCCTATGATTGATAGTTATGATTTGAAATTGTTTTCAAAACATATAGACACTAGCAATAATATCAAATGCCTTTGTTTTGTTCGTATCAATCATATTTTGGCCATTATAAGGTAAAACTCTATCCTCCGGTTTGCGTTGCATTGTGTGATGGGAACTGAGTCTTATAACGGCTTCATTTTTATAAAAAGCATAGCGATGTTTAAAAGAAAGATTTGTTTTAAAGCACTGGCAATCCAATGGAGTAAACCCGTTCCACGAAAGTGGCGTGGTCCTGTGATTAGCCAATTATGTATGTGTTGAGTGGATTTCTCATACCAGTCCCATGACTGACTCGTAGTTTGTTTCACTCTCAAACTCGGGTGCCCCTTTTTCTACACGGGCAGCCTTGTATTCAGGTTTAGCTGGTTCTTTCTGGATAGCTGGAGCTGAAGATGGATTCTATCATTTATTTCTTTTTATGCTGTTCAGCTCCTATTGTACATATTTTGTTTATTTCCGCTGTAGACATTTATGTATAGCTGAACTGTATTTGTACTAAGTAAGATCCTGTATACTGTGTAACTCTGATGATTACTTTTATCCAGTATGTTTTGTTGTTCATTCTGGTGTATTTATTTAATTCTGTTCTGCTATTATATGTTTCTGTGTTATATTCCAAAGATAACCTTGTTTCCGTGAGAACGGGAAATCGGGTCGTCTCAGTCGTCCATAGCTAATTACCCCCATTCCGAACACAATGGGATATGTATCGCAAGCTGATTTGATCGTTTCGATCAGTTTCCGTTGAATTTCCATTTAAATCACTATATTGAATTTTAAACGTACATTTCAAATTACCGGGGTCACATACTAACTAGAAAAATTGCAGAAAAATATTTTCTAGCTTCGTATTGACGATACGGTCCTAACAAAACTAGTTTCGTCGAATTCCGAGACCGTTGGAAAAATGGCTATTTTCCAGTCGATTAAAATCAACTGAAACAGGTCAAACGCGTTTTCCTTTGCCACGCTCACATATTGATTCGAAAAATTATGAAATTTGGAATTTAGCAATAATTTGACATCACGGACTCAACAAAACTGGTTTCGTCGAAATCCGAGGTCGTTTGCAAAATGTCCATTTTTAAGGGCCTGAATTCCATAGCGACTATTCAGAATTTTCAACTGGACATATCTTTTGATTCCCGCTATGAAATCTCGATTAGTCGGATTCGTTGGAAAGATATTATCAATTAGATCCTAATGTTTTTGGTTTCACTAAAATCTGGATTGTTTTGCACCCGGTACATTCAATTGAAGTTTGAAATCGAATTATCGAACTACCGCGCCATTTTCAATTCTATTTATAATTATATATAAATATTTATATTCTAACGATGACGTATATAAATATATACGTTCTAATTATATTCAAAATAAATTTCTCGTCGATATTATTTACAATAATCTATTTTAAATATTCAAAATTCATTAAAATCGCCAAAATAAAAATTTTAAACTGGCCCAGATTTTCGGGTTATTACAATCTCTCCCACTTAAAACTTTTCGTCCCCGAAAAGGAACAAAGTCGAAAGTGGTTTGATTAATAAGCTCTACATTCGATCTGGCTTCCATTCTCCAACTTTTCAGTTTCTGAGAATTTTCAAATTCTTCAAAAATTTAGCTAACACCCTAAATTTTCGAAAAATTTCGCCATAACCTCCCCTGCACCGGGAGCATCGGGGAATTTCAAATAGCTTCCCCGGTCCTTCAGATCTCAAAAAGAAAAAGCCAAGCGGCTAGCCAATAGGCTCATAAAATCATCATCACCCAAACAAAACAGTAAATTATGTAGTAAACATGTACCTATTTGTCGGGCAAACAAATTTTATTCTCTGCTCTAGCCTCCTTGCTATGACCTGTTCAATGTAAGTATATGTATATGCAAGCAGTTGCGACCAATTATCAAAACAATTCAATATTCAATTCAATTAGGCTAAATGGTTCAAAATTAGCAAACAAATAAACAAACAACTCAAACATCAATCAATTAGTGGATTAGAGTTTCAAATTCATAATTTGATATAAATATATACGGAAAATCTTGTTTTTGATGCCAATTCACAACAATGTGTTCTAGCTATATAGGTTTTGGTTCTCACACCAGTCTAATGGAAATATAAAGAAATCACACCTTCGAAATTCGAATATGAATACTGATGATGATGCACCATCATCAGAATCATCCCCGGATGTCTAGAATGTGATTCTATATCTACCCAGTATATTAAAACTTCGACTATACGTTCATGACGCGTATACGCGAAATCTATATATACTCGATTGTCCATATTCAAAATAAATAAATATTCAAATACGTATAAAACGATTTAAATTTTCAAAACAAAATTGTTTTCGTTTGAAAAATATACTCTTTACACTCGTTCTAGGATACTACTGATCCTATCTCTAAAGAGTTATTCTAATTGGATATTACTAATCCAATATCTGATGAATTCTTTCGTATGGTTCTAATGTGTCTTGTTCTCGAGCTCTGTAAACCAAAGCTCTGATACCAAACTGAGACGACCCGAACTTCCCCGTGAAGGAAAGCACGGATAGAATTGAGGACAAGACAAAATAGAACGCAGACGGAAGAACATTTCATTGTTATTACAACAATTCCATCAGATACAAGAATATACAGAGTATAAATGAATAAATTACATTCGATAAATATTAGAGATTTAAATACATTGCAGCGGAAAATAATACAAAAACACAAATAGAAGTAATGCACGGATACAGAGCTTTCCGAGCATCGTTCCACCTGTTAATTAGGACCCTGTGAATATAAATCTGCAAAACCAAAACTACTAGCTGCCCGTGCGGAAAATAGGGGCACCCAGAGTTTAGGTTAAAACAATAAACTCCAGGTCAGTCATGTGACTGGTGTGAGAACTAAAACAGTTATTTAAAACTTTACTTTCAAGATAGTAATTCAAGGGACCACGCCGTATAACACGGAACGGGTATCCTCCCAAGAACACTAGTGCACAGAATAAACAACGCAATGCTTTTTCGAAAAATGAAGCTATTATAAGACCCAGGTCCCATCACACAATGCAACGCAAGCCGGAGGATAGGGTTTTCCCTTATAATAGCCAAACATGCTTGGTACGTTTAAAAACAAATCATTTGATACTGTAATAAGTGTATAGTGTCAAAACAATTCAATCATAAATATCAATCATAGGCGGCATGGGTACCATCTACCATGTCGCCATACTAGTTCTACAATTAAAACCGCAATACACGTATTGGAAATTGGATTTCCGTCATGAGCCGAGGCAAGGGGCAAGCTCCTCTCCGCGTTCGAGACACTCTAGCAATGCCTCAGGACCCCACTCTGATCCTTTGGAACCTCCAAGGCCGGTCCTCTCTTACTTTTGAGGATTAATTATTCTTGAACACACGTTTCCCGGTCCTTACAGACCTATATCCGAGGCGCCTCGTATCCAACAACCACACAGGTGAAAAGTATATAAATGTCAGGGCTGGTAGGTCACTGACACCACCCTAGCTAGAAAGAAACGTCGTGCACTCCTTGGGTCCGTATCCCGTTTTTGACTCATACCGAGGTGTGAGGCTCGCGAATTCACGTTATACACAAAGCTACGCCACATAGGCCGTGCTTTGATCATCAACCACAAGACTTTGCTTTTCAACAGAAGCCTTGATCAATTGCCACTTACGCATGCCACATTGGCAATTCACTCCATGCGACTGATGTCCATCGATATACAACCTCTGAGCTCGTACGTCTCAGAGAAGGGCGTTAAGCAAGAGAATAAATTCTCCGCCGCCAAACAGATGTATATTTAATAGAGATCAATCAACACAGAATAAAATCCAATGTCAGACACACAATCCATTTACAAGTTCGTTCTGGGTCTGAACGAAACCGGAGGCACTTTCCTCGCATATCCATCCATCTCCAAGTACGTCTGGACGATCACCAACTGTTTCCCTCATCCTGGGTGTACAGCCCAATCAAGATCATCAGTAATCACCCAAACGATGTGAAGACTTCCGGTCTTCTACCACCGTCTTCACCTTCGACATCTCGTCGAATCGGTTATTCAGAATGGGTATAACCCGGCTTTCTGAATAACCCACGTATATAATAAATGAATGTTACACAAACACAATGAACGCCTCATTCCAATTCAGAATATTCTTTTATTCACAAAATCACATTCTTAGGGGAAAGGTTCCCATTAATTTTATCAAAGATAAATTCTTCTAAATTTATTCTTCAATCCTCCTTTGGATATCATTTCTAACTAGTCGGGATTAACGAACCACACCGAAGTAATTATTTATTTTATTTCCCAATCCCAACCTATATATCCCATGGAGCAAAACTGGTGATACTCCATTCCTAACACCACGGTGTTATCGGTAAAATTAATTACCATTTCACGTTCAAATCTAATTAAAGATTTAACTATCGCTTTGGAGCAAAACTAGTGATACTCCACTCTCGATCACCTTTCAAATTTGATAATTTAAATTATCAATTCACATTTTTATCTAATTAAAGATTCATTAAAACTCCACTTAGTTTTAATCTTTTCAGAAATCGATATCTTGCCTTTAACTGGGTTAAAGAACCAATGTTATCTAAAACACGATTCACGATAAACCCAAATCACATTTGATATTAAATACAAGGCTCTGAATAGAAAATATACCGGCTTATATTCAATATCAAATTCTGAAACCAACAAATATCGTATTGGAAATAACGATATAAAATATATCTTTCAAATTCCCATAACAATATCTGTATAGTCACGAATCCAACATCGAAATATTCCGAAGATAATTTCGATTCAACTCCAGTCCAATTCACGTATTGGAAATATTGATTATTTTCAAAATCACTTTCAAATTCAATTTATTTATTTCAAAAATAAATTGATTTTAATTCTAGTTCAAAACTAGTTCATTTCGATAGAAATCTATTTTTACCTATTCAAATGTGGAATTTTCCAGCCCAATTCTTTCCAATTCACATATTATAATTTTACACAAATTATAGATATTTTTGATAATTTTATCAAGGCCCGTACAGTCGATTTCCAACAACGGCCATCGAACTGCACTTACAGCGACCTTTCTCGAATTTGATTTGGACATAATTCCAAATCCAACCGTTAGATTTCAAATTTCTAACATTTATTGGAAAGCTCTTTTCGATACGAACCCAACGGTTCCGGTTTTAGGAGAATCCGACGGTCGGATCTCCCGCAATGTCCGTTTGAAATAAATGGTCGAAATTCACGAACTGCCGCGGCGCGGCGCGTTCTATTCAGGCCATTATATTATATATATAATATATATAATATATATTTCGTCGATTTCTATTTAAAACGAATTTTATAAATCGTTTTAAATTCGTTTCTGAAACAATTCAACTTCTATATTCAATTCAAATCAAAATTGAATTCTTCTTTATAAATCCGTTTTAAAATTCATTTCTATTCAATCCAAATTTTAATTCAATTTGAATTCATTTCAATTCACTTTCAATTCAATTTGAATTCGTTTTCAATTCAATTCATTTCGAAATCGTTTTCAATTCAATTCATTTCGAAATCGTTTTCAATTCAATTCATTTCGAAATCGTTTTCAATTCAATTCATTTCGAAATCGTTTTCAATTCAATTTATTTTAAATTTCAATTTCAAAATATTTAATTTTGAAATCACTTTTCAATATTCATTATAAAACGAATAAAATTGATATAAATATCGTTCACGTCAAAATGGCGCAAAACTAATCAACACGGCTTTATATTTTTCACAACTTCTTTATTTTATTCAACAAATGAATATTCATCCCATTCAACACATGAATCTATATTTTTTTCAACACACGACGAATCTCAACACATGAGTACTGTCAACACATCACTATTTTTGTTATGTAAAATATTTTATAAAACTAAGGTATCTATCGTTTGATTTTTAATTAGACTTCTACTGGGAAGTAGTTCTAATTTTAAATGTGATAAAGATGTAATTTATTTTATTTAAAATATTTTACTCAACACATGAATAGTTTCAACACATGATCATCGTCAACACATGACTATTTTTATATTCAACACATGAATTTTCTTTTATAATATTCATTGTTTTGGAATGAGGCCCAATCAATCACCATATAATGTTAATTATATGGATTCCATACAACACATGTATATAATAGCATTGAGAAATAATCAATCATCAACCAAAGTGCACTACACTGTATAAGCATCAAATATAGATATCTGACGCTTATAACAGCATGTCAATCAATCGATCGACATATTCAATCAATCAGGATGAGTGAACTTCAAATTTCATCCCAACACCCGAGTGGGGTTTCAAACAATCAAACACAGATTTTATTTGTGCAGTTGGGCGATGTGTAAAATTTATCGACCCAATCAATATCAGTCAAATCAGTGTATATAAACAAATCGGCCGATTTGTTTATAAATATTCATTTATCCACTTTCACGTTAAAAATTATATTTTTAACGATAAAACAATTTATTTTAACACTTGAATTTCTATTCAGTTCATTTATTCAATAAAATGATATTTTTATTTTTCTAACATATTTTAGAAAATTTCGGCGGCATAACGGCACGATACTAGAAACGGGACAAGGCCTAGCCTTATCCCCGGTCTAGTGAAGGCCCACGCCATTCACACATCAATCAAATCAATTTCATTTCACCCAATAATTCAATTCAAATCAAATAATCTACCCAACTACACAACCAAACAATTTAACAAACAAGCCATCCATGGTCTGTGGATGACGGGTGTCGGGTGCTGCTAAGCACCGTCTGCATCCTAGTATATATATATATAATAGAAAATGAAATTTGAGTGAGAAGTTCTCACCAATAGCTATCCAACTTCACGACACTTCATTTATAGAAATCTTCTTCATTCTCGCCTTTTTCATCTTCGTTGCCCGTAGTCACTACATATATAAAAATCACACATTTTTATATTTTGATGTCTTTAAAATAAAAATTAAATTTTTATTTATTCACTTTCAATTTAAAAGTCATATTTTTATAATCACTTCATATATTTAAAAATCGAATTTTTACTATGCTATTCAATATATAAAAATCGAATTTTTACTACTATGTTATATAGATAAAAATTATATTTTTATCACGCTATTTTTCCATATAAAGATTTCGCCTTTATAAAAACATAGACTTCGCCTTTATAAAAATAAAGTTTTCGCCTTTATAAAAATATAGTTTTCGCCTTTATAAAAATAAAGTTTTCGCCTTTATAAAAAATCACCACTTTATTTCAACGTATATAAAATAAAAATCAGATTTTTATTTCGCCACTAATACAAAGATGTTATTTCTAATATTCCTACAATGCAAAGATCATATTTTTTATCTTTCTTCAATATAAAAGATTATATTTTTACTACTTTAAAAATATAAAAATCATATTTTTATTACTTCTATATAGTAAAGATTATATTTTTTTATCATGCTATTTTTCATATAAAGACTTTGCCTTTTTACATATAAAGATCTCGCCTTTTTACACTTTAAAAATCTAATCTTTTCTATTACAAAATTCTAATCTTTTCTATAACAAAATTTCGATCTTTTCTATAACAAAATTTTGATCTTTTCTATAACAAAATTCTAATCTTTGTTGTTCATATTAAATCAGATCTATTCTTTGTTTATAGAAAATAAATAAACAAAAACAGATTTTACATAAATTAAAATAAATAAACACTCACAAAGTCCTAGGGTTTGGTCGCCGGAGGCTTGCTGATTGGCGCCGGGGTGCAGCAGGCCGCGTCAGAGGAGGAGCGAAGGTGCTGAGGTGGCAGGGGTTTTCGCCGTTGGAATTTTGGGAAGTGGGGTTTGGGGAAGGCCGTAATTTGAACGGAGAGAAGGAGGAGAGAGACACGGGGAGAAGAAGAGGAAGGGGGGTGGGGCGGGTTGGTGGTCGGCGACGCCGTCCTGCTGGTGGCGCGGCGGAAGAAAGCGGCGGCGGGGTGCGATTCCGTTCCATTTTTTTTTCTTTTTTTTTCTGTAGCTTGAATGTAAACGAGAAAAAAGGGGGGGTCAGGGGTATTATATATATTTTATATTTATTTATTTATTTTAAATTTCAAAAAGGTACTTTAAAATACGAACTTGAAATCAAGCCCACCGACTGTCGTCCATAGCTAATTACCCCCATTCCGAACACAATGGGATATGTATCGCAAGCTGATTTGATCGTTTCGATCAGTTTCCGTTGAATTTCCATTTAAATCACTATATTGAATTTTAAACGTACATTTCAAATTACCGGGGTCACATACTAACTAGAAAAATTGCAGAAAAATATTTTCTAGCTTCGTATTGACGATACGGTCCTAACAAAACTAGTTTCGTCGAATTCCGAGACCGTTGGAAAAATGGCTATTTTCCAGTCGATTAAAATCAACTGAAACAGGTCAAACGCGTTTTCCTTTGCCACGCTCACATATTGATTCGAAAAATTATGAAATTTGGAATTTAGCAATAATTTGACATCACGGACCCAACAAAACTGGTTTCGTCGAAATCCGAGGTCGTTTGCAAAATGTCCATTTTTAAGGGCCTGAATTCCATAGCGACTATTCAGAATTTTCAACTGGACATATCTTTTGATTCCCGCTATGAAATCTCGATTAGTCGGATTTGTTGGAAAGATATTATCAATTAGATCCTAATGTTTTTGGTTTCACTAAAATCTGGATTGTTTTGCACCCGGTACATTCAATTGAAGTTTGAAATCGAATTATCGAACTACCGCGCCATTTTCAATTCTATTTATAATTATATATAAATATTTATATTCTAACGACGACGTATATAAATATATACGTTCTAATTATATTCAAAATAAATTTCTCGTCGATATTATTTACAATAATCTATTTTAAATATTCAAAATTCATTAAAATCGCCAAAATAAAAATTTTAAACTGGCCCAGATTTTCGGGTTATTACAATTTGTTAGTAAACCTTAGTTAAGAGAACTAAGTAAACAATCATGGAAAGTCATGTTGGTAAACCATAGTTAAGAGGACTAAGTAAACAGTTACAGAAAGTCATGTTTGAGCTTGTTAGTAGACCTTAGTTAAGAGAACTAAGTAAATAATTAAAAGATCGCGGCTACATAAGAAATAGGGAAATACTTATGAAAAAGAAACTTGGTAATTTAAAAAGTAATATAGATGAGATAACCAAGTTAAAAAGAAATCCTAATGAGCTAGAGCAAGCGCAAAATTAGAAGATTAGACTTAAGGTCTAATAACACGAAAGGTACGGCGCTTTGGCCAGTCCATACGATAGGGGATGAATAACCAAACACGGTAGATCATCACGATAGTGCGCAAAGGAGGGAGAACATCCACCTGATCATGTAGAAGGCTCCAAGGGACTGGGTTACGAAGCACATGACTTCTGGGGACATGAGGATACTCTTGGTATCTCTCTGTGAGTGGTAGATGATACGCCTGTGATCACAGAGGTTAGGTCTGAGTCGGAAGAACCAATGAGTATACCTTGATTGCAAAACAAGAGACAATCAAAAGATTAATATGGACCAGCGTGATTCGGCGAGTCCAGTTAGTGCCCTATGATAGCAACTCGTTGTCTACCTACCATCTTCAGTTAGTACGTGAAGCGGAAAGGAGGAGAACTCCAAAAGACAATATACTTTGCTATCTAGTTATAGGTGAGATTGGCAAATAGGATTGAAGGGCATAGGGGGTCGGGATTACAGTTCTCATTCTTGATATTCTTGGGTGCCTTTCATTAGTTGAGGGAGGGGTCTAGTGGGACCATAGCCACTTTAAAAGCAGACCTTAGCATCTGCATCGGCAGATATCTAAAAGCTCCCGACCGAGTTCCGTGTTTCTTGATTAGCCCTGCCATGTGACTCGGACGCACATATAGAGAACATGTGCAAATAGACAACGAGTACGATTGACGATACGTATGTGGGAAAAGTCTTGGTACACTCATGTCACTCTGGGTGGTGTACCATAAACTAGAGTGCATTATTCAATGATAGAATCTAGTAGGATCTAGAATGGCAGTCCAAACGCTTACGTAACACAATGATGATTGTTTTATGCAAACGTAGCATTGATATACATATGACATGCGACATTGGATAAGGGACTGCGTACATACGGTGGAGACCATGCGAGTAGAGTATACCTTAATTAGGGGTAGCTACGTAAACACTATATTAGGTTAATCTACTAGAGAGTAGATGGGTGCGACGTGTGTGTAAGCCTTGAGTGCTAATAACACAAATAACCTAATAAATAAGAAAATATAATTGAACGGTATATGTAGGATTATCCAAGAAGTGTAGTTTAAATTCATTCACACAGAACTTATGTTCTGACCCCCTCCTCATAACATTCACAAGTTAGGTTCATGACAGAGACTGTATAGCTTTGGATACTAGTTTAGCAGTATTATTACTAAGGTAAAGTTATGTTTCAACTACGTTATATTTATTCCTTCCGCTGTGAGATGTTTTCCGAACTCTAACATGTTTTATGTCTCTGTCTTTCCTCCAAGATACCAGAGCAAACCAACTCAGGTTTCGATGGATTGGGTTTTTGAAAAAAGTTCGGTCCATTGGAATCCAAGTTGTTACATTGTTAGTACTAAAGCTAATATTTAAGATACATGTTCACCTAATCGATGAATTTTTTAATCAGTAAGCATTTAACTTCAGTCATAGTACAAGGTGTAAGAATTTTCAATGGTTATTCATGTATTTATTTTACTATTGTCTTAATGAAGTTGTTTTCTTATTTGATTAACAAAAGTACATAAGATGCAAAGTTTCCTGTTTCTTATCTGTCCTTGCAAATCTTATTTCTTAGCCTAAATATATAATCATAACATACCAGTTTCTAATTATATTTCTATTTCAGGTTAATTTTACTTATCAAGCTAGGAAAAGCACTTTTTGAGGGAAGAGTTATTGAGAAATATTACAGGTGTGCAGTGTGGTTTCCTCTTCTGATTGGTTTCGCGACTTAACTACTATGTCTGGTACGCAATCTATATTAACCAAGTATGCAATGGTTTTTTAGTTCGATGGCTCTTACTTGCTGAACACTTGTTTTAGATCTGTGTTTCTGTATTGGTTGTTTCCGTTGGGCATTTTAAAGGGGTATATTACTGTTTGTGTTTCTCTCTATGTCATCTTGTTGGATAAGATCTGAGTTTTGTAGCATTGTTTAAACTGTAGAAAAGGATAACTACTCAATTTTTGAAATTGGTTAAAGTAGTCAACACCAACTTACACCGAAAATACAAGTTAAATAAGATTCATGTACTCATTGACGTAAATCAGAGTTCGTTGTTGAGTTATTGCCTGAAACTATGACATGAACTTAAATTCGTAGTTGCTTTCTTTGATTTGATTTATGTAAGGAGATTAGATTCCATTTCATGATAAATCTAAGTCATTTGTTTGTACGATAGAAATATCATTTTCTCACAGAATTATAGGTGTTCTAATTGCTACCGTCTGGTATTTAAAATGGCTCAGCAAATATCTTACAATGTACATTCTCAGATCTGTTTTTATCACTCTAACTTCTTTATATCAATTCATATTTTGGCAACAAATTCCCCTATCACTCTTGTTGTCTTTAGCACTTGTACTTGTAGATATTTATCCTTCTATTTTTCCGTGCATTTTACCTGCTTAATGTATGTTCCTTTTTGCTACATTAATAGATTATACTGTTGATACACAACATACACATCTTTATATGTGTCTCAATGGCTTCACTTATGGAACTATCATTCAACTATCCTGGGTTTGTAAGTGCCATGATTGCCAATATTTTTTTCACTTAGATTTTTAGGTGTCTATGAAGTTTGTGGGGAGGAGTTTAGTTGGGATGAAGTGACGTTTTAAACAACTTTTACTACAGTTTATTGCTTAATTGATGTACGTTATTTATTTCTCTTCTAAACACAACAAATATAGATGCATATAGGACTCAAAAGCTGAAAGATCTACAATTGCCAAGACATGCTTTCAGCGAACAACAATGGGAATAGATGACTGAAGGTTTCTGTCTTATATATTAGCCTTGCTCCTCTTCCCCTCGTCATCAATTGGCAACCAAAAGCACTTTTCGAAAATCGCCATCATCTCAGGTCTCATTTCATATATATTGCGGGGTATGTTTATTCACTATTTATATTTTGTTGCTCGCCTAGTCTCATGTTCATCACTCTATTGCTAACAATATGATACCAAAATACAAATTTATAACTACAATTGGGACTGAAATGTCAAAATTATTGCAACATCTCTACTATGAATCTGCAATTTTGAACAACTCTATTGTGAATCTGCGATTCTTATTGCTCCAGCTTATGTGAAGTAGGTTAGCTTCTGCTTGATAACTTTATATCTTTATACGAGTATACACCAATGCATATTCACTCGGTGGTACTAAATGTGGTAGTTTGAATATTACTATTCTATACTGATGTGCTTTCACAAATTTATCAAAGTTGGAAAGCAGAAGTTTGAATATTACGATTCGATATGGCTATTGCTTTCTCCTTTCACTTTCCTTCTCCTTTCTTTTCTTCCTCTCCTTCCACCTTAGCTCCAATGGCCTCCTCCCCACAAGAACTCACGGCCTAAAAATGTTTTCCCCTTCTCATTGTATTTGAAACTCCAAACCACTTCATTTCACTTCCCTTCCTTCTTAATAGCACCCCTACCCACAATTGCAAAGCTTAATCCCCAAACACCCTAGGTCGTACCCTATTGGCCACTAAAACTCCATTTTTCCACCTTTAAACCACTCACACACTTCACTACTTCATAGATCTAGGCTTTAATCCACTATAAATCCAACCTTTGGCACTTTAAACCTATAAAAACCACACCATTATGTTAAAAATCCAAGCTTTCTCTTCCTAAGTGCAAATGAACATATTTAAACTTATATACTTTGAATGTGTGGTGATGTTGAAGTATTTGAGTGGCTATCTTGGTTGTTAAAGTGAGTTTGAGGTCATAGAAAACAAAAGGCCCTACCTTTTTAAAGATTGGTGGAGTGGATCCCTCACTGAGAACTCCTCACTCACATTTTCTAATTTAAATTAGTTGTATATGTTGCTACTGATGTTAATAAGTTATTATGATGTTAATGGCTTGCTAATAATGTTTGTGGTGATTAATGATGATAAATTTGATAGCATTATGTAATGTGAGTTAGTTAAATCAATATTGTTAAAGATGTTAATTGATAATGTTGATAAGGTTGGGTTATTTAAGTCGTGTTCTTTAATGAAATGTAGTTATGAATTTAAATGGCTAAACATTCAAGTTCGTGAGCTAACGATATGATAACATTGAAGTTATAATGGTTAGTGGGCTAAAGATGTGACTTTGAAAAAGTTGGTAAGTAGTTTGGGCTTATACTTGAAATACACCATGATTTCAAATAATAGGAAACTTGATCATATGATAAAGGTTATTTGATTGGTGTATGGAAAGATTGACATGAATTTGGTTACAATGATTTGAAATCTGAATGTGATGTGTGTTAATGCGGGTTTGTTATGCCATTTACGGAGATGAATTGTTAAAGAGTTTTAATACCTAAATTAACAATGGTTTGACTGGGTATTAAGTGTGAATGATCTTAATACTTATGCTGATGATGCCACAATGTGCACTACAAGAAAAAATGCTTTTCACAACAGGCAAAATCTGTTGCAGTAGACCTATTGCAATAGGCAATGGCCCATTTGTATAGCCGAAGTTGCAATAGGTCGGTCCCTTTTTGCAACGGTTATTTCCTGATGCGGTAGGCTTTTGCTGTTGCAACAGACCATTTTGCAACAGTATATGCCCATTGCAATAGATTCATAAATCTGTAAAAAAAAATACAGCGTATAGATATTACAAATTAAATGTATTTGTTTTAGTAATAGTGTATATCATAAAATGAAAAAAAAACAAATAAAAATTTTATTTTAACAAAGTTTTGATAGTACAAACAATTACAATAAAAGTTTCTACAATTTTCATATACCATTCATGTATAACAATTTCTTCTCTCACACAACACATAACGAAGGCGAGTTCAACGAAGTAAGATTTGAAATAATAACTTTGGTTGAGCTTGAAATCACTATTAGATGGGGAGGGCCATAATTCAGTTCATGCAAATTATACCATTCATACCACAAATTGAACCTTGCCCGTCTATTGTTCCATTTTTACCTGCATATTTACATAAACTAACACCTGTTTACAAAAATTATATTATAATTTTAATGAAAAAAAGTGAGTAAATACTTATTACCTGTTATAATAACATCAGCTAAGTTGTATCCATTTACTAAGTTGTGATGTCTACCACCTAGATGTTCAGCGCTAGTGCCATGTGAGCTAAAGGGATCAATAGTCGGCCACTAAGTTGAGTTTTAATGTATAACAAGACTATATCAAAATAAATTTATTCTCAATTGTTTCACCTATATACCATACAAAATGAAGAAGAAGAAATACAGTCATGCTACTAATTTTTCTAGTAAATCCAAGTGCACCTAGCAAGGCTGGTACACTCCTACACGAGTCTGCATTTGTGCTCACATGCTTTAAATCGTGGATGAAATATTTAACTGCGTCTATTGACATTTGAACTTTGGCAATTTCATTTTGAGTTTAATTTTTTCTAGTAAATCCAATAGATACTATCCAGCTCGACAATCCATATATTTGTGCACTAACACTTATTTTTTCTCAACATGGAAACCTCCTCATAATTTTTATGTTTTGATTTAATTGTTGTATCTTTTTTTTTTGTTAATTGTTAGTTTATTGTTTTTCATTAACAAATCTTATTACTAATCTTATTCTTCATCTCACTTCATGCAAATTTAACTCGGCAGCCTTTGAAATCCTTCTACAATATTTTGTCAGTAATACGCAAATTTTAAATCATCCCCACTTGAAAGTCTCCCTATAAATCAACTTTAGATATCAAATTAAGTTGTAGTATCTAAATATTATATCGTTACAAAAATGAGCATGGTTATACAATTTTTATTTTTTTTCCTCTGACGAACCCAAGTTCAAACAGAAAATTTGGTTCTGTAAGAGAAATCAATTACTTTCTAGTAACACCACATACTAAGTAACACTGCATTCAGTACATTGAATGCAATTAAACCACTGAGTCTATTCCTTGTCTGGGTTTTAATAAGATGTTCCTTAACCATTAGCACTTGGATTTAATGTTGCATTATCAAAAACGTTTTTTTTTCATGTTTTCAATGTTCTGTTATGATCAAAATGGTGTAAATTCATAAAATCAAAAGGAAATTTATATAAATCAATCCAAACAAGATCTTAACTCCATCCAATTTACCAAAATGTCCAAAGATATTGACAATAATAATAAAAACCATGAAACAATCAATGAAGAAAATGAAATATAACAAACAAAAGACAATACAGATAACCTTCAAGGTCTCTTCCTCCTACTTCTGAAGTAATTGTTCGCTCTCTCCTCGTTATTCTTCTTAGTCATAAAGACATCTTGGGTTAATAGAATGCCAATAATCACTGATGAAATATTTAACATACTTCAAATCAATAACACTTTCAACAAATCGATTTAAACTATAAACTAACGAACAAGGGTTACCTCTTCAACTTTAGAAAGATTAAGGTGAAGCGTGGAGTTAATCCATGTGAGAATCTCGTTTCGAAACACAAAATAAGCGCCATCTATCATGCTGATGTTTGTAGCCACCAGTAGAAAATTAGGGTTTGTCTTTTGAGAAAGGAAGAGAGATTGAAACAAAACGATGTGATGGAGAAAGGGGATCTCGATTAATGAATTAGATAAGAAATGGAATGGGTGGTTTAACGTGAAATTTTAGTTCCCACTGTGTAATTAACGTGATGGGTTACATGACTTCAACTTTGTCTAACATAGACATGATACGCGACCATTATAGCTATTCATTACCCCTTGTTTCACGTTTTTATATATGCCGAGTACATTATTGCCATTCATTTTCATTTTTATTTTTATTGTATAAGGACAATGCATGTATTTGAACTTTTTTTAACAAATAATTTTCATTCAAGCAAAACGTTTTTTTATACTATTAAAGCATGATAATTTTATTTTATTTTGTGTGTCCTTAAATTTTACAAATTAAATATATAGTAAGTATTACTAGATAATGCTATCAGGCATTAGTCTTAATAATTAATTATTTAATTATTATAACTTGTAAAAGATTTGTTGCAGTTGGAAAAAGAACTTATTGTTAAAAATTATAGTGTTTTAGGGACAACAGCAGAAAATGAAATTATCCAGAAAGGCAGTGGGAATGGTTACGAACCAATTGGAAATATATTACTGTGAATTTATTTCAAATTAAAGCATTTAAAAAGTTGTAAGGCTCCAATAGTAATATTAATCAATTATCATTTATTTATTTATTATAAATTTATTAACTATTTAATATTTAAACATATTCATAATTCAAATTAACTATTAATTATTATCCATTATTTTTTTATTAATTTATTGTTATTTAATAATTTTTTGTTTATTTTATTATTTTTTAAATGTTAATTATTATTATTTGTTAATTATTATTATTTGTTAATTATTATTATTATTTTATTATCAGTTATAAAAATCATTTTATAATACTTAAAATTTTATTATTAATTAATAATTATAAAATATTAATCTTAATTATTATATAATTGCTAGTACTTGATCATTTAATAGTAATTAACTATTTAAAATTAATAAGTAAAAGTTAAGCATTAAAAGCTGATATTAATTTTAACATTATATTTTTCGCAACTGGCTTTACCTCTTATAAAAAAATACAGTTATTACAAGCGGCAAAAACAGTTGCTAAAGATATTTATTCGCAACTGGCTTAGAAGCGCAGTTGCAAATAATATGTTTGTTGCAACTGTTATGGAAGCACGGTTGCTAAAAGTATGTTTTTGCAATAGGAAGGGAAGCGCCATTGATAGAATAAGCTTTTCACAATAGAAAAAAGAGGCCTATTGCTAAATCTCATTTATTGCAACTATTATAATATGCATGTTGCTAAATATCATTTACTGCAACTGTCATTTTTCGCCTGCTGCAAATAGCTAGTTGCAATAGGGTATTTTTCGTGTAGTGGTGGTAACTTGACGTTAATAGTTGTTAAAGACTATTATTGGATGTTAATGAAGTGTGAAATCCATGTAAACTGAATTATATGGTGATTGGTTGAGTATTATTTCAAATTTGGAATTTAACTGAATATTTTATTAATAAAATATTTAGTGAAAGATAAAAGTTTAAATTTTAAATCAAAAATAGTTTGTAAAGATAGTTTAAGTAATTACAAATAGTTTTCGTAAAAATAAGAATTTCATTTGAACTAGTTTCAAGTAATAAAGACATGTTTTCAAATTTAAATTGAAAACAAATAGTAATGTAATAGCCCGGAAATTCTGAGCCAATTTAAAATTTTTATTTTGGCAATTTTAATGAATTTTGAATATTTAAAATGAATTATTTTAAATAAAAAACGACGAGAAATTTAATTTGAATAGAATTAGAACGTATATATTTGTACGCGTCGTCGTTAGAATATAAATATTTATTTATATATATAAGGAATTGAAAATGGCGCGGTAGTTCGATAATTCGATTTCAAATTTCAATTGAACATACCGGGTGCAAAATAAACCGGATTTTAGTGAAACCAAAAATACTAGAATCTATCTGTGAATATCTTTCCAACGAATCCGAAAAATTGAAATTTCATAGCGGGAATCAAAAGATATGTCCAGTTGAAAATTCAGAATAGTCGCTATGGAATTCTAGCCCTTAAAAATGGGAATTTTGCAAACGACCTCGGAATTCGACGAAACCACTTTTGTTCGATCCATGACGTATAGTTATTGCTAGGTTTCAAATTTCATAATTTTTCGAATTAATATGTGAGCGTGGCAGAGGAAAACGCGTTTGACCAGTTTCAGTTGATTTTAATCGACTGGAAAATGGCCATTTTTCAAATGGTCTCAGAATTTGACGAAATTAGTTTTGTTAGGACCGTATCGTCAATACGAAGCTAGAAAATATTTTTCGGGAATTTTTCTAGTTATTATGTGGCCCCGATAAATTGAAATGTGCGTTCAAATTCAATATATAGAGTTATATGTTGATTTTGATGAAAACTGATCGAAACGATCGAATCAGCCTATGATACATATCCCATTGGGTTCAGAATGGGGGTAATTAGCTATGGACGATTGGCGGTGGGTTCGATTTTGAGTTCAAAATAAAAAGTTGCTTCTGAAATTAAATAATTAAAATAATAATAAAAAATATATAACTCCCCTTCCTTCTCTCCTATACCCTCAGGCCCCCGATTTCATTTTTCAACCAGAAGAAAAAAAAGAAAAGGGGCGACGGGGAGGGCGATCCGCAGCCGCCGCCACTTCATCGCGGCCCCCCAGGTGGCGCACCGCCTCCCCCTTCTTCTTCTCCCTCCTCCTTCTTCCTCCGTTCTTCTCTCCCCTTCCTCTTCCTCAAATCGACCGCACCCCCCAAACCCCCCTTTAAAATCCGCCGCCCACCTCATTCTTCCCGCCGGACCCCACCTGCTACCGCGCCAAGGCCTCCCCCACCCTGCTGACGTCCAACGCAACCCCCTCCGACCACCAACCGCGCCGATGTGAGTTTTTTTATTTTTATTTAGGTTTACTTTTATTTTATTTCAAAATAAAAACATGTTTTATACATAGACAATTTCAGAAAAGAAAAGTGATTAGTAGAAATAGTAAAGAGGTGATTTTTATATTAGTAGAAGATTAAAAATGTGATTTTTATATAGTAGAAGAAATAAAGATGTGATCTTTATAGAAGTAGCCATGTAAAAATATGATTTTTACTTAAGTAGAGTAGTAAGAGTTTGATTTTTATAATATAGAAAGGTTAGATTTTTAGTAGTGGAAAGGCGGGATGTTTAAAGTAGAAAAGAAATGATTTTTAAATAATAAAGTTTTGATTTTTATTATATATATGTTGAAATAAAAATGTGATTTTTATAGCGATGATATAAAAATTCGATCTTTATTATGTAGGAGATATAAAAATATGATTTTTATTCATGTAGTGTAATAAAAATATAATTTTTATTGTATTGCTAGCAAGATAAAAATATAATTTTTATCATGGAAGTAGCGTTGTAAAGGAGTGATTTTTACATATGAAGCAGTGATATAAAAATACGATCTTTATATATAAAAATATAATTTTTATATAGAGCATAGGGTGATAAAAATAGAATTTTTACCCATATAGTAGCAGTGTAAAAATAGAATTTTTATCTATATAGTAAAAATATATAAATGTGATTTTTATATATGTAGTGGCTACGGATGACGAAATTGACAAAAGGCGAGCACGACGAAGATTTCTACCTATGAAGAGTTGTGGTATTGGATTAGCTAGTCGGTGAGAACTTCTCACTTTAAATTTTCCTTTCTAGTTAAAATATATACTAGGATGCAGACGGTGCTTAGTAGCACCCGACACCCGTCGTCCACAGACCATGGATGGCTTGTATGTTTGATTGTTTGTTGTGGTGAAAATTGATTGTGTGATGTGAAAGGAAATAAAATATTTATATAGTTAAAAATATAATTTTTAACGGGTATGTGAATGAATAAAAATCTATGTTTGTTGATTTGAAACCCCACTCGGGTGTTGGGACGATATTTGGCATACACTAATCCCAATTATTTAATTGTATGTCGATCGATTGGTCGACAGACTGTGTGAGCGTTAATTATCTATATTTAATGCTTATGCAGTTGTGTGGTGCACTTTGGATGATGGTTGATTATTTATCGTCGCTATTATATACATGTATTGTATGGAATCCATATAATTAACATTATATGGTAATTGATTGGGCCTCATTCCAATTGGGAAAATAAAGAATATTATAAAATATATATTCTTGTGTTGACGATCCTCACGTGTTGAGAAAAATCATGTGTTGAAAGAAATATTTTAACAATAAAATTTACATCTTTATCATATTTAAAGTTAGAAACTAATTGGAAAATAGATAAGATGAGTGGTTTTTTGGGTATTGATCTGATATTGGTTTCGGCCTTCGGGGTTAATACTTAGGGAATCATTCTCTTACTACTTTACGGTTGGAGTCTGATTTAAAAATCAAACGATAGATACCATAATTTTATAAAATATATTAAATAACAAAAATAGTCATGTGTTGATAGTGCTCATGTGTTGAGAATATTCATGTGTTGAAAAAAAAATATTCATGTGTTGAATAGAATAAATATTCATTTGTTGAGTAGAATAACGAATTTATTGAAATATATAAAGCCGTGTTGATTAGAGATGCGCCATTTTGACGTGAGCGATATTTATATCGATTATATTCGTTTTTATAATGAATATAGAAAAGGAAGTGATTTCAAAATATAATGTTTTGAAACTATTATCATTTGTATATCGATGAAGTGGAATATTCAATTTTGATTCAAAATTGAATATGAAGTTGAAATCGTTTCGAAAACGAATTCAAAACGATTTATAAAATACGTTTTAAAAGGAAATCGACAATATATATATTATATATATATATATATAATGGCCTGAATGGAACGCGTCGCGTTGCGGCAGTTCGTGAATTTCGACCATTAACGTCGAATGGACATTACGGGAGATCAGACCGTCGGATTCTCTTGAAACTAGAACCGTTGGGTTCGTATCGAAAAGAGGTTTCCAATGAATATTAGAAATTTGAAATCTAATGGTTGGATTTGGAATTATGCCCAAATCAAATTTGGAAAAGGTCGCTGTATGTGCAGTTCGATGGCCATTGATGGAAATCGACCGTACGGGCCTTGATAAAATTATTTAAAATATCAATAATTTGTGTAAAATCATAAGAAATGATTTGGGAAAAATTGGGCTGAAAAACTCTATATTTGAAAAGATAAAAATAGATTTTTATTGAAATGAACTAGTTTTGAACTAGAATTAAAATCAATTTATTTTAGAACTAAATAAATTGAATCTGAAAGTGGTTTTAAAAATAATCAGAATTTCCAACATACGAATTGGAAATGGATTTGAATCGAAATTGTCTTTGGAATATTTTGATGTTGGATTTCGTGATTATACATATATTGTTATGGGAATTTGAAAGATATATTTATATCGTTATTCCCAATACGGTATTTGTTGGTTTCAGAATTTGATATTGAATATAAGCCGATATATTTTCTATTCAGAGCCTTGTATTTAATATCAAATGTGATTTGGGTTTGTCGTGAATGGTGTCTTCATTAACACTGTTCTTAAACCCAGTTGAGAAAAATATTAAATCTTTCTATTTAGATTTAATGAAGTGTACCAATTAAATAATATTAATTGGAATTGAATTTAAATTGATTTTGGGTTTATCATGAGCGGTGTTGTGAATAACACCTGTTTTTTAACCCGATTAACAATAGAAAGTGATTTTTGGTTTATCGTGAATCGTGTTTTAGATGACATTGGTTCTTTAACCCAGTTAAAGGCAGGATGTTAATTTTTGGGAAGATTAAAACTAAGTGGAGTTTTAATGAATCTTTAAATAGATTGAAATGTGAATTGATAATTTAAATTATCAAATCTGAAAAGTGAACGAGGATGGAGTATCACCAGTTTTGCTCCAAAGCGATAGTTAAATCTTTAATTAGATTTGAACGTGAAATGGTAATTGATTTTACCAATAACACCATGGTGTTAGATATGGAGTATTACCAGTTTTGCTCCATGGGATAAATAGGTTGGGATTGGGAAATAAAATAAATAATTACTTCGGTGTGGTTCGCTAATCCCGACTAGGTTGGAAAACCATAATATGGTTTGAAATGATATCCAAAGGAGGATTAAGGAATAAATTAGAAGAATTTATCTTTGATAAAATTAACGGGAACCTTTCCCTAAGAATGTGAAAATTTGAATAAAAGAATATTCTGAATTGGAATGAGGCGTATGTTGTGTTTGTGTAACACGTGTTTATTACATATGCGGGTTATTCAGAAAGGCCGGGTTTATACCCATTCTGAATAACCGATTCGACGATATGTCGAAGATGAAGACGGTGGTGGAAGATCGGAAGTTTTCACATCGTTTGGGTGATTACTGATGATCTTGATTGGGTTGTACACCCAAGATGAGGGAATCAGTCGGTGATCGTCAAGACGTACTTGGAGATCGATGGATATGCAAGGAAAGTGCCTCCGGTTTCGTTCAGACCCAGAACGAACTTGTAAATGGACTGTATGTCTGACATTGGATTTTATTCTGTGTTGATTGATCTCTATTAAATATACATCTATTTGGCGGCGGATAATTTATTCTCTTGCTTAACGCCCTTCTCTAAGACGTACGAGCTCAGAGGTTGTATATCAACGGACATCAGTCGCATGGAGTGAGTTGCCAGTGTGGCACGCATAAGTGGCAATTGATCAAGGCTTCTGTTGAAAAGCATAGTCTTATGGTTGTTGATCAAAGCACGACCTGTGTGGTGCAGCTTTGTGTATAGCGTGAATTCGCGAGCCTCACACCTCGTTATGAGTCAAAAACGGGATAGTGACTGCAGGGAGAACACGACGTTTCTTTCTAGCTAATGGTGGTGTCAGTGCTTAAACTGGCTGACGTGTAACACCCCACGTCCATTAATGTCACTCGCAAAGGCAATGCATTAACTTCAATGGATCGTTTTAAGTAAGCATAGAACAAAAAATCACAACAAGACAGATATAAAACAGTACTTGAAAATTCATAACTTTATTTATTGCAGCAGAAGGTAAATATGTTTGGTTACATCATCAAAACCATAAACCAAAGTCAACTACATCATATCCATCTTGATAAAACAAAGTACATAATATGAAAGACATAATCCCCAACATTAAAATAGCCATAATCAAAGAGAAGCTGAACTTTACTTCAACGGCCAAGAAATCTTCTAAAAGCAGTCCAAAATCAAGCTCCACTGGTGCTAGTTCCAACCTGAGCACCTGGGGGAAAAAAAGGGAAGAGATGGAAAAAGGGGGTCAGACATAAAGTCTGGCGAGTGCGATAATTCTAACAATATAATTAACAAAGTAACTAGGCTAAGGCATAAGTTGGAAAATGAGGAAATGACCATGAACCATTGAGTATGGCAGAGTAAACAAGGAAACAAGATGAACAACGATATCGTTTAAGCGCACCTAAACCCACTAAGATAATTTACTAAACTACACCAACGCTATGAGATGATTGCTATACTGCACCGCCACCAATATACTGCACCACCACTAGTCACCCTAAGGTTGATCCCGCCTGCAGACTTAATAATGATATTGGTAGTTTCATGCACCCCTAGCTGCCTTCATAGGTGCCGTCTGCCCCTATCTCCACTAGGTGTACCCACTACCCCCAAACGATCGGCTCCCTAACTCGTAGATACCCGTGCTGGCCCCATAGTGGGGTATATCACTCACCAAAGTGGCAACCCGATACAACCAACAATGCACGGCTTATACCTACATGATGCAACAACGTCTTACCTACCAGCCCGGGTCCACACACGCATATGAATCCGTTGGACTTGCGTTGCCACCGCTAACCTGGTTTGGCCTCTTACAGTCAAGCCCAGTATGCGTGTCCCGTCCTCGACTTGGGTCAAGCCCACAAAGATACGTATGGGTTACTGGTTGAAACGGGCCCCCATTACTTGACACAAGCTATCCTCCTATGCTTGGTCCCCTCTAGTACATCCCACTTAACCCACTTCTTATTCATGTTTCAATTACATGTTTCATATTTTGGTTAAGTGTTTCAAATCGTATTTCCAAATGCCACCCAAGGCACCCACTAGATTCCACATGCCACCCAAGGCACCCACTTAACCCCCCTTATGTCCCACTACATGCTTATTTGGTTAAGTGTTTCTTAATTCATTAAGACCGTAACCTCATAAAGACCTCTCACATTAGACTAGCATTTGTGGCAGCTGGCGGGTCCGGGCAGTCTTACACCACAAAAGAGCCTAACCTCGTGTCTTTACAACTGTTACGTATTTAGTTTGTGCCTAAGACCTCTCACATTAGACTGCCGTTTGTGGCAGCTGGATTTGTCGGGCGGGTCCGGGCAGTCTTACACCACAAAAGAGTCTAACCTCGTGTCTTAGATGATTAATTACTCCTAATTAATCATTCCCCAATTTGAATTACTTTCCCTATTCAAATTATCAATCAATTCCAAATTTAACGATGTCCATAATTGACTCAATTATGTCCATCCATTTAAGGTATGTAAAATCATACAAATTTTCACCACAATCATATTTTATGCCTTTTAAGGCATTTATGCCAACTAAATCTTTTTATTATTATCCCCTTTTACCCCGCGTTGTACGTTTTTTCGTTGAACGTAAAATATACGTTAGACTCGAATAGTCTAACTCATGAAATAAAAGAAAACTTCACAATATATACACATAATTAAAACATAGATCTAACATAGGGGTGAACTTGCATATGCGAATGATGTTCTACATCTAAAACTTGCATAGGCCAAAGTTAGAACTTACATAAACAACATATGTCATGGATTCAAATCTAAAGGTGTGAACTTGATGAGATAATGGCCACAAACTTGCATAAACAACATATGTCATGGATCCAAATCTAAAAGGTGTGAACTTGATGAAATAATGGCCACAAACTTGCATAAACAACATATGTCATAGATCTATATCTAAAAGGGGGTAAACATGCATAGATAATAACATAACATGATTCATATCCAACTCATAAACTCACATATGTGATGTTTACATCGCAACAATGGTGTAAACTAGTATCTAACATGTAAAGTATCATGTAGAATTTAGCATATGTCATAGCCTAACTTTCAATTAAATTATCACATAAACTAGGTGTCATAATCATGTAAGTTCACATATAATTCTACCCAACTTGTATATGATTCATGTTTAAAACAAAATCCAAACTTGCATACATATGATTTATCATATGAATCAATATAACTACTAGAATATGAAACATGATGATTCAACTAGACCTAAACCAATCATAGGATTATAACATGGGTGATAACACCATATCTTTACATCGTAAATGATAGTATCATAACATAATATCATAGAAATTATAAAAAAATTCTACAACATAATTACAACATGCAATCAACAATTCATATCATATCCAAATTATCCGCATTATAACTCAATCCAATTCATTTATTAATTATTTTGTTAAGACTATCGAACTCACAACTCAAAAGCAGTCTTGAGTTCTGAATTCTGATTTCTGGAGTTGAATTAGCGCTTCTTTGATGAAGATTCGCTGTTAGGGTTGAGTAGTTCTGATTTGGTTGTTGATCTTCCTCTTAATTTTGGTGGCGGCTGCTCTAGGGTTCAAGACAACAGCATGACGGCCATAGTTTCGATTTTAATTCTGATTTAGGGTTTGAGTCTATGGGTCTTTTTATAGAGTTATGAATTAATTTAAGCCGTCGGATGATCTTAGGGTTGATCAAAACCATTCAACCATGATAGGGTGATGAGTCAGCCCTAATGACTCAGCAAGGAGTCAGAAAGGACTCAACAACACGGGTCAACCTGAACCAGAAAGCTGTGTTGGCTTTTGCATCGGCCTAGGCACACTTGGCAGGTGCGCCAGTGTTAATTTGTACTGGCGCACTTCCCAAGTGCACCAGTGCAATCCCCCTTTTTTTCTCTTTTGCCACCGCACTTCGTTCGTCCATAACTCCTTCATCCGGTACTCGTTTCCCGCAAACTCGGACTCTATTTCAACCAGAATTCCGAGACGAGCACAATAGCGCAACCCCATTCCTTTAGTTGCCACGTCTGAGATTAACTATTCTTTATTTTAGTTAATTCGATTATTCAAAAATCCGGGGTGTTACATTCTCCCCTCCTTAAAGGATTTCGCCCCCGAAATCTCCAAGTTAAGGAGAATGCATGTCCTACCATCCAAATAACCATCTACTCAACCATCAAACACGGGCATCCATTGTCCTTATACAATTTCTAATGTTGTATGAACATATGCAAGAAGTGTGTGTATATGTTCCTTATCTAATGCAAAATCAGGCGGTCTACTGATTCAGTTGACCTCCTTAATGCAAACCATGATAGTGCCATGCATCCATTATGTATGCGAAAGAACCTTATCGATACATATTATTTCTACATGTATGCACAGCCATTCACAAAAATGCAACATCCATATGATGGTACAACCATTATACATCCATTACTTAAAAATATGTACACACATTATGCAATATGCAATATGAAGTGACTGAGCCGATCTAGTGCCTAAAGTGTGTGTATATGCATCCACGAGCAACCACGAGCAAACACTTGCATCCATGTGCATCCATCATACATAACATGTCTCAAAAACATGTTTCAACCATAGGACTGTCCTATCTAAAGGTCAAAGACACTAGCGAGAAAACATACTAAAGATAAGATAAGCACAAGGTAAGCGATAAAGGAGAAATTTAAAAGGCATACCCTCAAAAAGAAAAGGGTTTAATGAACGCATCTTCACTTCCGTCTCCCAAGTAGCGTTGCTCTCATCATCTCTCCATTGCACTTTGACTAGTTTGACCTCTCAATTCCTCGACTTCTTAATCTCCGACCCAAGAATGCGCGTAGGAGCTCGTCGAATCGTCGCATCACGCTCGATCTCCACCTCTCTAAGCAAGCTCGGCTCTACCACTTCCGCGGTCTCGTGCAAGCACTTCCTTAAATGTGATACATGGAATACGTCGTGTACACCACTAATTCTCTCGGGCAACTCTACTCTATACGCCATCTGCCCAATCCTTTCTTTAATAGGAAACGGCCCTACGAATCTTGGTGCTAACTTCCCAACGGACCCAAAGCGAACGACGTTCCGTAATGGAGACACTTTGACAAAGACCATGTCCCCAACATCAAACTCAAGATCTGACCTCCTCTTGTCTACATAATATTTCTGTCTATCTTGCGCCATCTTCATCCTCCTTCGAATCAAATCGATCTTTTCCGAAGTCCCTCTAATCATATCGGGTCCAAGCAAGATCTTGTCTGTAGTCTCCCACCAACATGTAGGCGAACGACACGGCCGTCCATAAAGAGCCTCGAACGGTGCCATGCCAATACTAGACTGAAAGCTGTTATTATATGTGAACTCCACCAATGGAAGATGTTCCTCCCATGTACCTCCGAAGTCTAAGACACATAACCTCAATAGGTCCTCTAAAATACGATTCACCCTTTCGGTCTGGCCGTCCGTCTGAGGATGATACGCGGTGCTCAAACATAACTGAGTCCCTACCGCCTCTTGCAAGCTTTTCCAAAATTCGCTAGTGAAGATGGGATCACGGTCACTCACTATGCTAGAAGGAACATCGTGCAAACGAACTATCTCTCTAATGTATACGGAGGCTAACCATGGAGCAGTCCTCTTACTCTTCACGGGAATGAAATGGGCGCTCTTAGTAAGTCTGTCTACCACGACCCAAATCCCCGTATTGCCCTTCCTTGATCTTGGTAATCCGTCAACAAAGTCCATCGAAACATTTTCCCACTTCCATTGTGGTACTTCCAATGGGTGTAGCAATCCACCGGGCTTCTTTTGCTCTACTTTTACTTGTTGGCACACCAAGCATCTAGCGACATATTCGGCCACATCCTTCTTCATACCGGCCCAAAAGTAAACTCGTCTCATGTCCATGTACATCTTGTCCCCACCGGGATAGATGGTCATCTTCGAACGATGTGCATCATCAAGAATGGTCTTCCTTAGGTCATCATCTTTTGGTACACAAAGTCTACCGTCCCTACGTAACCAACCCTTATCATCTAGGGTATACCTACGGAGATGGCTTGATGACTCCCCTCTTTTGAGCTTTTCTATTAACTCAAACAACTGTGGGTCGTCTCGCTGTGCCTCGCCAATCCATCCCAAAAGCGTAGGTCTGACCTCTAAGGATGCTAGCAAAACCAGGTACGAAGTCAATGGAAGGTGTAAAGTCAAACGTAGAGATGAACTCTAAACTTTGCCGCTCAACAAACAACGGACTCAAGGATAATCTTTTTCTACTTAAGGCGTCTGCCACCATGTTACCCTTGCCAGGGGTATATGCTATCTCGAAGTCGTAGGATGCTAAGAATTCCATCCACCTTTGCTGCCTTAAGTTCAAGTCCTTCTGAAAGAATAAGTATTCAGCGATTTGTGCTCAGTGAATAATTCGAATTTTTCACCAAGAAGATAATGACGCCAAGACTTAAGCGCGAAAACAATAGCGGCCAACTCTAGGTCATGTGTAGGGTAATTTCTTTCATGCACTCTCAACTGCCTTCCACCATAGGCTATTACCCTTCCCTCTTGCATTAAGACAGCGCCTAGTCCAGTCCCACAAGCATCGGTATAAACGGTAAATGGCTTACTCCCATCTGGCAACACTAAGACTAGGGCTGTGGTCAAAGCTCTCTTTAGCATCATCACAATCTACGTCCCACGTGAAAAACTAAGTTCTTCTTCGTCAAGCGTGTTAATGGAGCTGATATTTTTGTGAAGTCTTTGATAAACTTCCTATAGTAGCCAGCCAAACCTAAGAAACTTCTCACCTTGGTAGCATTTTTAGGAACTTTCCAATCTTGGATGGCCACTATCTTCGCGGGATCCACGGCTATCCCTTCTTTGGAAACCACGTGCCCTAAGAATCGCAATTCCTTCCTCCAAAAGTGACATTTAGAAAATTTTGCTTTAAGGCTATGCGCTCGAAGAGTCTCCAATACTTCCCTAAGATGTAGGGCATGCTCTTCTTCGCTCTTAGAAAAGACCAAGATGTCATCTACAAAGACTACCACGAATTTATTAAGGTACTCCCTAAACACCCTACTCATCAAATCAACAAAGTATGCAGGGGCGTTTGTCAAACCGAAGGGCATCACCAGCCACTCGAAGAAACCGTCTGGAGTCCTAAAGGCAGTCTTGTCTATGCTATCCTCACCCACTCTCAACTGATGGAAACCAGTGGCTAAGTCCAACTGCGAAAACACTGAGGCGCTAACTAACTGATCGAAGAGATCGTTTATCCTCGGCAGTGGGTGTCTATTCTTCTTAGTAAGCTTATTAAGTTCTCTATAGTCCACACAAAGTCTAAGGGACCCATCTGCCTTCGTAGCAAACACTACTGGAGCACCCCACTCTGATATACTACGTCTGATGAACCCCTTCTCAAGCAATTCTTTCACTTGCTTACTGAGTTCACTTCTCTCTCTTGGAGCCATGTGGCGCACTAGTAATGCAACCGGCTTTGCATTATCTACTAGGTATATTCGAAAGTCTATCTCACGTTTTGGGGGTAAACCCCTCACCTCATCGAAGACATCAGCATATTCACGGACTATGGGAACAGAATGTAAATCATCATCGGATGCGTCAAGGGATTCTAGGTAACTAAGCATTACTGGACCACTAGGGTCACAAGAAATATCAAGGGTCTTTCCAGAACGAGTCAACAATCTAACTACCCTTCTTTCACAATCTAGGATGGCCCCATATCTAGTTAGCCAATCCATACCTAGAATTAAACCGTAGCCCATGAAGCGAAGAACAAAGGCATTGCATTCAAACTCAATGCCCAAGATAAACACTCTCAAATCCCGACAAATCATAGAAAGATGAGCCGAACCACCGATAGGATTTGAGACTACTAAGGGATCAGTAACTAGACTAGTATCAAGGTGCAGTGTTTCAACTAATGACGTAGAAATAAACAAACGTGAAGCGCCAGAATCAAATAAAGTACGGACAGGATGATCAAACAGAAAAACTAAACTTTCAACGGAAATTGCTCTACCTTGTTCTTGCAGCGGTGGGACCACGAGAGCCTGAACTTGTCCCCTTGCCTGCCCGGGTGCCATAAGAGCTTGCACCTGTCCTCCCGAGGTAGACCCTACCCTCTGCCCTTTCTTTGGGCAGTCCTTAATAAGATGTCCTGCCTCGCCACAGTGGAAACAACTGGTCTTCTTCTTCCTACAATCTTTGCTTAGATGGCCGGGTGTCCCACAGTTAAAGCATTTCTTCTTCCCCTTAGCATTGTTGCCTTTGCCACCTTTCATGTTCTGTTGTTGTTGTTGCGGCTTCTTTTGATCCCCTTTCTTCTCGGGTGCTTTATTAGCATTGGCGCCCTTCTCCTCTTCATGCATGAGTGCCATGTCAACTAACCTCTCAAAGGTATCACCCACGGGAATGTGGGTCATAGCTAACCCGTGAAGCGGCTCGTTTAAACCCTTAACAAATCTTAGAGCCTTCTTTTCTGGAGTATTCACCAAGTCCAAGCCAAACCTTGCCAATTGGTTGAATTTGTTGACGTACTCTTTCACCGATAGATTCTAAACAATTCTTCCACCTCCTTTAGCCAGTTACGAGCTTCAACAAATGTCTCCGTTCCGTGAAAAGGTTTCCCACCCATTGCTCTAAAGTCCTTACATATCTTTGCGAAATTATCGACACGAGGAGGAGGAGGATCATTTGCTGGACCTGCGGCGGCGGCCCTAGCCTCAAGATATTGACGAAACCAACCGGGCACATGAACGCCCTCTGGTATCTCAGATGCTTCAGACATGCTAAAACGAAAAAGGAAAGATTCAATATAAAAGAACTGAAGGAAAGATATATGGCTCTTGGGGTTATGCTTTCCAAAATATACTTTTCTCTTGAAAATACTTTCCTTAAAACATACTTTTGAAAGTACTTCTTTATAAAAATTGCTTTGAAAAAAAATAGTTTTTCAAAATTCATATTTGTTCTATTAACCTTCAGCTCTGATACCACGTGTAACACCCCACGTCCATTAATGTCACTCACAAAGGGAATGCATTAACTTCAATGGAGCGTTTTAAGTAAGTATAGAACAGAAAATCACAACAAGACAGATATAAAACAGTACTTGAAAATTAAAAACTTTATTTATTGCAGCAGAAGGTAAATATGTTTGGTTACATCATCAAAACCATAAACCAAAGTCAAGTACATCATATCCATTTTGATAAAACAAAGTACATAATCAGAAAGACATAATCCCCAACATTAAATTAGCCATAATTAAAGAGAAGCTGAACTTTACTTCAGCGGTCCAAGAAATCTTCTAAAAGCAGTCCAAAATAAAGCTCCACTGGTGCTAGTTCCAACCTGAGCACCTGGGGGGGAAAGGAAAGAGATGGAAAAAGGGGGTCAGACATAAAGTCTGGCGAGTGCGATAATTTTAACAATATAATTAACAAAGTAACTAGGCTAAGGCAAAATTTGGAAAATGAAGAAATAACCATGAACCATTGAGTATGGCAGAGTAAACAAGGAAACAAGATGAACAACGATATCGTTTAAGCGCACCTAAACCCACTAAGATAATTTACTAAACCACACCAACTCTATGAGATGATTGATATACTGCACCGCCACTAGTATACTGCACCACCACTAGTCACCCTAAGGTTGATCCCGCCTACAGAATTAATAACGATATTGGTAGTTTCGTGCACCCCTAGCTGCCTTCATAGGTGTTGTCTTCCCTTATCTCCACTAGGTGTACCTACTAACCCCAAACGATCGGCTCCCTAACTCGTAGATACCCATGCTGGCCCCACAGTGGGGTCTATCACTCCCCAAAGTGGCAACCCGATACAACCAACAATGCACGGCTTATACCTACACGATGCAACAACGTCTTACCACCAGCCCGGGTCCACACACACATATGAACCTGTTGGACTTGTGTAACGTCCCAAAATTTCAGTATATTTAAATTTCAATTTAAATTAAATAAATTGGAATATATAGGGAAAATCAAATTTGTGTTAAAAAAATTTTTTTGATGATGATTGTTTAAATTGAGTAAATATATTTTTCAAATTTAGTTTTGAAAAGCAGTAATTTGAAATTGAATATTTAAATAATTAAATTAATGTGAGAGGGTTAATTTAAAAGGGAATTCAAATTTAATTGATTTGATGGTGGAATTTTAAGTCGTTAATTTATAACTGAAATTTCAATCAAGATTCAAATAATCAAATTATGATTTGAAAATGTGTGAAACTTATTTGTAGAAATTTAGTTAAGTTATAATTTGATTTAAATTTGAATTCAATGAATATTTAATTTGAATTTAAAACGGTTAATCGAATAATTGAATATTTAATTAATTAATTAATTAACGGTGAAATTTAACTGTTTTGGCGACTGTCTCGGAATTCGACGAAACTGGCGCCATCGGAACCGGAATAGTGAATTATTATAGGATTTCAATTTGCGTTACAATCCGACTTACCGTTTGTTCATACGAGAGAAAATGTGAACGAGATCAATGTAAATGGATAATTGGGTATTTCTAGTGTTTGGGCCTTCTTTATATAAATAGAATTCTATATCCACCTCACCATCTCACTTCTCATTCACGTATACTTTTCTATCTGTCGATTTTATCTTTAATGGCAGAAATCAATATTTTCAAAACCCTAGACATAAAAATCCAAGCTTTCAAATTCAAATCTCTCCAAACCATAGCATATTATATATCAAATCGAAGGCCTCGACGATACAAAGCTTCTGGTGTAGTTCATTTCAACATGCAGCGCTTGTATTCACCAGAAATGTACGGTCAAAGTTGCTGACTGCGAAACCCTAGGCTCGAATTTAGGCGTTTTTGATTTAGGGCGTAATCGAAGAATCTAAGACGTGGGTTTTGTAGAGGATGGCCGGGGAAGTTTGTCTATGGTGTTCGTTGGTCTTATCATGGTCGGAGGAGGCATGAATTCGTCGTTTAGGGCTCAGTTCGGGTTCCGTTGAGCTCGCCGAGGGTAGCGATTAAGGCCATCGGAGACCGTCAGCTTTGGAGGGAAGAGGCGCCGAGATCTGAGCTTGAAGATGGTGGTGGTTTCGCTCCTTCCGGTTGCCGGAGCTCAGAGAAAACGATGGTCAAAGATGGTGTTATAATGGGTCGGTTTTCACGGTTACTGTAGCGAAGGAGAAGGGTCTTCGAGCGGGAAGAAGGGTTAAGGCACTGACGTGGCACGGCCTGGTTGGGTGAGAATATTATTTAATTAATTTTATAAATTCAAAATTCAAATAGTAAATCGCTGATAACTCTCTCGTTTTAACTCGGATTTGGACGCGGTTTGTTGCGTTGGGATCGTGGTGGAATTGCGGACGTTTTGGCATTAACCTGGCTGCGTTTAGAGACTGTGAAATTTTGGCCTTTAAATTGGACGTTCGATCAACCACAGTGCAAAGGTGAGTGATTCTTCGCTCACGAAATACTGAATTATTCCCATATTTATTAAATTAAATTATGAAATAAGTTTGGCTGCATGGTTGTGATCGATTTTTGAGGTGTTGTTTAAACGGACATGCAAATGTGAATCTGAGAAAATTAAGTTGATCACTAGTTATTCTATTTAATTAAATTTAGTTAGAAACTCGACCCTTGTAAATCAGTGAAATGATTTGCTATTTACCATTTGAATTGAATGGTTGTGATGAATGCTTTGGTTTGATTTGATCGATGAATTGATATTAGCACTGAAATGTTCCTTTATTCAGTATATGTATGTTGTATGTTCATCATGACGATTAATCCCATTTAACCTTGATGTTATGGGCATCGAATAAACCCGGGATTAATCGATTTGAAATGAATTAAGAATGTAGAGTGAAATGATAAATCTCTGTGACCCTGATTTGGATTGAAATGATAGATCCATACCTGAATACCGAGAAATTTAAATTTAATCACTTGGCCATAGGGTAGCAAATTATATATGGACATCGGTTGGTTAAATGATTTTTAATATTTGAAATTTTTATTTTGATGGAAATTTCATTTAAAGGAAATGTGTCGATTTAGATAAGCTTTATTCTTCCTTTGAAATCTGAATCTTAAAGATTTTTTGAAATGATTTAAGTATTTTCCCAAAGTGAATTTGAAGGTCAAAGATTCAAAATTAATATGATTTGGAATTTTCAAGGATTGGGTAGCCTCGAGTTTAAAAAAAATTCTTATTGAATTTAATATTGAAATAGAAAGGAAAATCGTGGATACTTAGAGTTGTTTTAGCCTTAATATAATTATGGTTTTAAATTCCTTGAATTTGAATATGGGTTGAAATGGGATTGTTGAAACAAGTCCTTTGGGCTAGACAACTCCATTGAGAATGGAGTTAGATTCAAGTATTGAAGTTCGGAAGAAAGAATCGATTTTTAGTTAAATAATTATATATATATATATATTTACACTGTTTGATTTCAATAACTATCCTTTCTTCAAAATTTATTTATTAAACTTTTATGTGTAACTATTTTTGTTATAACAAAATTTTCCTTATATTGTTTACCTAAACTATTTATTAAGATTTTAAATTTATATATATAGTGGTTTTAAACTTATTTATCCTAATTTAACAATTTTATTCTATACATATACTATTTTATATAAAGGTTTTAGAAGCTTCTACTTTTCATAATCATATTTTATAAAGTGCAATTTCTTCTGAATGGAAATGCTGGATTTAAACCCTAGTTCGAGATGGAGTCGAGATAGAGTATTCAATATAAATTGACTTTAACCAATTTTATATGGAAATGTAATTTGTATTTATTCGAATAAAAATGGATTCCATAAATGATATGAATGATTGTTATGGAGATTATACTCTATTGAATATGAATGGATTTCGAATTCAAATCGATTTGAGATAATTGTGATATTTGATATGAAGTATATTCTACTTGAATATGAATCGGTCTGGTGAAACATTATATGATTATAATATAATGAAATGAATATATTCTAGTTAGAATATAAATCGGTTTGGAATGATTTCGATACGTTGATATGAAATTTTTATTCTTTTGAATATATAACATGGGTTCGAAACAAAATATGATATTTTGAGATGAAAGCGAACCTTTAAAATGTAAAAGAACCAACCGATGTGGAAATGTAACGTTGGTTGTTAAAGAGACCGGAGTCGACATAAGACATACTCTCTATCAGTGTCGATACCACTTTGACAGCTGTGAACGTTTTGACGTATCTAGAACGAGACATGATGACTTGGAGTCGATTATTGAATCGAAGAAGATGATCGAGGACGAAATAGCCCTGACCCTCGGGTCAGAATTGAAATGACTAAAACAGGAGCTATACCGTGACTAACCGAGGTAGCACCTTTGATCGGACACACTTCTTCGATAAATATTTCTATGACTATGATGATGATGATGATGATTTGGGCCCATTTATGACTTTGGGAGTGTGTTCCGAGGTGGGCGGTAGTGGCTGCTATGCGTTACCACCGGTCCGGGAGTGCAATTGGTAGAATCCTACCCTGGGCATTGCCTCGAGTGCCTTGTCATATATATCCATATCGAGCCCATACGATTTTGATTTAGCATTGCCTTCTATGGAGTGCCCTCTGATAACACCAGTACGGTGAATTTACGGTACTGTATAGACTGTTGATGCCTATAAACGGCGTAAGGGTAATATGGTAATCCCGCTTACGCTATTTTCAGTATTTATACTTTACTGGATAGACACTATCATAATAGCGTACCATATTATGTATATATTAGTTAACGGATCCTTGAGAGATGGAAAATCCCGTAACATCTCTTGAGTTACTGTACCCATGACACTGATGTTATTTCGTATTTTGATTTGACTAATATGAGACGATTTAGTGCTGATCCGAGTGTTTGTTGTGTTTCCTTTTTTGCAATACGCTCGGGTCAGCAGATGTTGCAGTTAGCGAAGATTTTCCTTTGGAGCACGAAGACGAAGATTTTGGCATATATATATACTATATAAAATTTTCCGCTGCATTTATTTCTGCTGCTTATTATGTACATCCGAATGTATATGTAACTCTGACAATCATTGAATGTTATAATCATTATACATGTCAACTGCTTTAACTGCTATTTGTTTATTATATGTTGTCCTTCCGCTGTGAGATTCTGTTATTGTCTTTCTCTTCTTCTTTCTTTTCTTCTTTCCCAATAACTACCTGCATTTGCGATTTGTTTGGGTCGGCATGTGTGGCTTACTGTCGATTTTAAACGGTCAAAAATATGGGTCGTTACAGTTGGTATCAGAGCGATGGTTAGCGATATCCTTGGCTCTGTTGGGAATAAACTCATTAGAGATGGGGTTAGAAACGCCCTAGAATGAGTTTGAGAGATATATGGAGAGAGCGTACTTGTATTTTGATATAAAATGGTTTTAAATTGTGTTGTCTTGTTCTGTTGATTATTTATGGATTCTGGTCGATATATGGGACGCCATACAATCGATAGGAGTTCCTAAATAATCTGATAGAATGAATCGACATAATATGGTTTTCGATTATATTATATATATATATACTATGTATATTGGTTGTTTTAAGTGTATATGTATTGGTCGTGGGAAGGTAATAAAATTAAGTTATTACCTATTATGGTTGATTCGATAATAAATTTAATAAGGAAAATTTTTAAGGGATTTAGAAAATATTTGCAATGAAATGATATCTTTAAATCTAAGCGGTTGCAAACGGTTTGCGATAAAATAGAATGGAACTTAAAAACTTGATCTTGGGGTACTTATGAAATAGTTTTGTCGAATTTTGAAAATAATATCGTATTATAAGTATTATAAAAAAGAATGGGGCTTTCAAAAGTCTTTATAAACGAGTGTATAATCCCTTGCTCAGATCTTTGAAATAGCCTTGGTAATGAGTGCAGGCATTATCGATGGTTATTCTGAAGAGTCTAAGTGGGGGAGAGACCACTCAATGATGATTATAATTGGGTTGCCGCAGAATTTTTGGATTTAACTCTATATCGTATAAATTTTCTAAAGGTACTAGTTTACTATATTCAAAGTTTAATTTAAATTTAAACCCAGAATTTAAATTTCTTGCTTAACTAAAAGTTCGGGTTTGAAATTTCATATAGTATGGTTATAAAATAATATAAGTATATATGTATGTTATTTTGAACTTGTTTTGCAAAACCGGGAACAAGCGTTTAGTTTACTTTAACTAATGATAACTATAAATTTATTAAAACGAAACTTGAATTCGGAATGTATGAATTTATATAATATGATCCCGAAGTGGCGCGGTAGTTGGGAAATTCGATCCTTAATTTTGGAAGAATATATAAAAATTTCAATATAAGTCAGAATTGGATAAAACAAGAAACATTAAGATTGGATTGATCATATCTCACCAATGAATGTAAGAAATTTAATTTTCACCTTGTAAATGGTAAGTTATGGTTAAATTAAAATTTAGAAATAGCGCTATGGAATTTATATATATTTAAATATAGTTTATTAATATATAAGTTTAAATAGAAATCTTTCAAACGGCTTCCGAAGCCGATAAAACTACTTTCTGTGGACCAATGTAACGATTATAAATCTAAGTGTAAATGATGAAAGGAAATGGAATGTAACTTGATGATGTGCAAGGCAATCGAGTTAAATTAGTAACTTAGGAATCGGATGATAATAATGTTTGAGAACTAAGTATAAGATTTGGTCATGAATAGTTCTTAACCCAATCGATGATTGGTGAGTAAATTAAATGGATTGAGTTAAGAAAATAAAACCTTTTGAACCACATGAATAAAATATAAAATATATTATCTGAGTTGAGACGATGGATTCAATTAAAGAGATCAATTTAGAGAACTTATAAGTTAATCTAGAATTCATGCCGATGGTTAGATGGAGTAAGTAAGATTGGATTTGTACTAACGATTAATATTAAGTAAGTAAATGGAAGTTTAATAAACTTGAAAATTGGAATAGGAACAAAGGTATAAGAAATTTAAAACCAAAGTTTAGGTCATTAGGTAAAGTGTCGAAAGAATTTAGAACCAAACCAATTCAAATAAGTCAAGTAAATTAAACAAATGAAGGTAAACTTGGAAAAAGGTAATTTAGTCAATTTAGAACTAAATATAAGTGGATTCAATTTAATTGAAGGAATAACGATTTAACACTTATAAAAGAGAAATAAGAAATGGAATACGAACCATTGCTCGGATAATGAAGTAAATGCAAATACTATAATGGACTTAGATAAATAAATAAATGTGTTGAAAAAAAAAATGAGTATACTTGAGCGATAAAGGCTAAACCACACTCAAGCATAATGGAATGGTTCATTTAGATGGTTTAAGTTTGGCTTAAATTTTTGAATTGGAAAGTTTGAACTTGAAATAAAATCGATCAATGTTCATGCCAAAAATCTAAAATAGTCAATAGGCTGTAGTAATATGGACATAACTTTTGAATGGATGATCGGAATCGGACGATTTTGGACTTTCCGGAAACCTTAGAACCGAACTAAAACTTTCGTCTATAGAGTCATGTTGAAATTCTCATGTTTGTTAAGTCGAAATTCAAGTTTAACCATAATAACATGTGCAGAAATTTTTAAAGCTGAGATGTATATCAATATTGTTTTGACCATAACTTCCTAACGAAGCGTCGGATTTTAATCCACGAGTACAATTCGGAAAGATCAGAATGTAAACTAAATTTTCTCTTAATATGCTGAGTCAAATTTTGAGGTTTAGAGGGCTAAAAACTGGGTAAAACATTTCAGATCTGCATTTTCAGTGTGCGGGCTGAAGTGTTCGCTTTTATTAAAACAATTATAACTTTCGAACGAATTGTCGGAATTCGACGAATCCGGACAATTCGGAAAGCCTGAAACAAATACCATAACTTTTGCCTAGTATGTTTTAGTCAAATTACAACTTTTAAAGGGTGATAATCAATGATTTTTCGCTGCTCTGTTATGAAAATCCTGGTTTTGTGGTTGAATTGCTTTGCGTATGTTATGTAAGCTATATACATTTGCCATGGATTGTTATATATTTGATTCTTATGCATGTTTGAGTATGTAGTAGGTGCAAGGATTGGTATTTTGCTGGAAGCTCGCTTGCACTAAGATTTGATGCAAAGGTAAATAAAAACCGCAAAAAAATAAACGCTTAAAGAGGTACGTGTTTGGGGACGTATAAGCTTGGTGGTTTTGTTATTGTTTTCCCCTGGTTCAGGGATGCCTCATTGTTGATGAGATGTATATTTTGAATTGATATATATATCGGGATTTTCCCGGAGCTCTCCGTACAAAGGAGATGCTGCCAAAAATTTCCGTGATTTCGGGAGTTAGAAAATTTATGAGTTACAAATATAACTTACTTTATAAAGGCTATTTTTAAGTATGAATTTAAAATAGATATGTGCTTAATATCGGTTCGTTCTCTTTTCGAGGACGAAAAGATTTTAAGTGGGGGAGAATGTAACGTCCCAAAATTTCAGTATATTTAAATTTCAATTTAAATTAAATAAATTGGAATATATAGGGAAAATCAAATTTGTGTTAAAAAAAAAATTTTGATGATGATTGTTTAAATTGAGTAAATATATTTTTCAAATTTAGTTTTGAAAAGCAGTAATTTGAAATTGAATATTTAAATAATTAAATTAATGTGAGAGGGTTAATTTAAAAGGGAATTCAAATTTAATTGATTTGATGGTGGAATTTTAAGTCGTTAATTTATAACTGAAATTTCAATCAAGATTCAAATAATCAAATTATGATTTGAAAATGTGTGAAACTTATTTGTAGAAATTTAGTTAAGTTATAATTTGATTTAAATTTGAATTCAATGAATATTTAATTTGAATTTAAAACGGTTAATCGAATAATTGAATATTTAATTAATTAATTAATTAACGGTGAAATTTAACTGTTTTGGCGACTGTCTCGGAATTCGACGAAACTGGCGCCATTGGAACCAGAATAGTGAATTATTATAGGATTTCAATTTGCGTTACAATCCGACTTACCGTTTGTTCGTACGAGAGAAAATGTGAACGAGATCAATGTAAATGGATAATTGGGTATTTCTAGTGTTTGGGCCTTCTTTATATAAATAGAATTCTATATCCACCTCACCATCTCACTTCTCATTCACGTATACTTTTCTATCTGTCGATTTTATCTTCAATGGCAGAAATCAATATTTTCAAAACCCTAGACATAAAAATCCAAGCTTTCAAATTCAAATCTCTCCAAACCATAGCATATTATATATCAAATCGAAGGCCTCGACGATACGAAGCTTCTGGTGTAGTTCATTTCAACATGCAGCGCTTGTATTCACCAGAAATGTACGGTCAAAGTTGCTGACTGCGAAACCCTAGGCTCGAATTTAGGCGTTTTTGATTTAGGGCGTAATCGAAGAATCTAAGACGTGGGTTTTGTAGAGGATGGCCGGGGAAGTTTGTATATGGTGTTCGCTGGTCTTATCATGGTCAGAGGAGGCATGAATTCGTCGTTTAGGGCTCAGTTCGGGTTCCGTTGAGCTCGCCGAGGGCAGCGATTAAGGCCACCGGAGACCGTCAGCTTTGGAGGGAAGAGGCGCCGAGATCTGAGCTTGAAGATGGTGGTGGTTTCGCTCCTTCCGGTTGCCGGAGCTCAGAGAAAACGATGGTCAAAGATGGTGTTATAATGGGTCGGTTTTCACGGTTACTGTAGCGAAGGAGAAGGGTCTTCGAGCGGGAAGAAGGATTAAGGCGCTGACGTGGCACGGCTTGGTTGGGTGAGAATATTATTTAATTAATTTTATAAATTCAAAATTCAAATAGTAAATCGTTGATAACTCTCTCGTTTTAACTCGGATTTGGACGCGGTTTGTTGCGTTGGGATCGTGGCGGAATTGCGGACGTTTTGGCACTAACCTGGCTACGTTTAGAGACTGTGAAATTTTGGCCTTTAAATTGGACGTTCGATCAACCATAGTGCAAAGGTGAGTGATTCTTCGCTCACGAAATACTGAATTATTCCCATATTTATTAAATTAAATTATGAAATAAGTTTGGCTGCATGGTTGTGATCGATTTTTGAGGTGTTGTTTAAACGGACATGCAAATGTGAATCTGAGAAAATTAAGTTGATCACTAGTTATTCTATTTAATTAAATTTAGTTAGAAACTCGACCCTTGTAAATCAGTGAAATGATTTGCTATTTACCATTTGAATTGAATGGTTGTGATGAATGCTTTGGTTTGATTTGATCGATGAATTGATATTAGCACTGAAATGTTCCTTTATTCAGTATATGTATGTTGTATGTTCATCATGACGATTAATCCCATTTAACCTTGATGTTATGGGCATCGAATAAACCCGGGATTAATCGATTTGAAATGAATTAAGAATGTAGAGTGAAATGATAAATCTCTGTGACCCTGATTTGGATTGAAATGATAGATCCATACCTGAATACCGAGAAATTTAAATTTAATCACTTGGCCATAGGGTAGCAAATTATATATGGACATCGGTTGGTTAAATGATTTTTAATATTTGAAATTTTTATTTTGATGGAAATTTCATTTAAAGGAAATGTGTCGATTTAGATAAGCTTTATTCTTCCTTTGAAATCTGAATCTTAAAGATTTTTTGAAATGATTTAAGTATTTTCCCAAAGTGAATTTGAAGGTCAAAGATTCAAAATTAATATGATTTGGAATTTTCAAGGATTGGGTAGCCTCGAGTTTAAAAAAAATTCTTATTGAATTTAATATTGAAATAGAAAGGAAAATCGTGGATACTTAGAGTTGTTTTAGCCTTAATATAATTATGGTTTTAAATTCCTTGAATTTGAATATGGGTTGAAATGGGATTGTTGAAACAAGTCCTTTGGGCTAGACAACTCCATTGAGACTGGAGTTAGATTCAAGTATTGAAGTTCGGAAGAAAGAATCGATTTTTAGTTAAAGAATTATATATATATATATATATATATATATATATATATATATTTACACTGTTTGATTTCAATAACTATCCTTTCTTCAAAATTTATTTATTAAACTTTTATGTGTAACTATTTTTGTTATAACAAAATTTTCCTTATATTGTTTACCTAAACTATTTATTAAGATTTTAAATTTATATATATAGTGGTTTTAAACTTATTTATCCTAATTTAACGATTTTATTCTATACATATACTATTTTATATAAAGGTTTTAGAAGCTTCTACTTTTCATAATCATATTTCATAAAGTGTAATTTCTTCTGAATGGAAATGCTGGATTTAAACCCTAGTTCGAGATGGAGTCGAGATAGAGTATTCAATATAAATTGACTTTAACCAATTTTATATGGAAATGTAATTGGTATTTATTCGAATAAAAATGGATTCCATAAATGATATGAATGATTGTTATGGAGATTATACTCTATTGAATATGAATGGATTTCGAATTCAAATCGATTTGAGATAATTATGATATTTGATATGAAGTATATTCTACTTGAATATGAATCGATCTGGTGAAACATTATATGATTATAATATAATGAAATGAATATATTCTAGTTAGAATATAAATCGGTTTGGAATGATTTCGATACGTTGATATGAAATTTTTATTCTTTTGAATATAACATGGGTTCGAAACAAAATATGATATTTTGAGATGAAAGCGAACCTTTAAAATGTAAAAGAACCAACCGATGTGGAAATGTAACGTTGGTTGTTAAAGAGACCGGAGTCGACATAAGACATACTCTCTGTCAGTGTCGATACCACTTTGACAGCTGTGAACGTTTTGACGTATCTAGAACGAGACATGATGACTTGGAGTCGATTATTGAATCGAAGAAGATGATCGAGGACGAAATAGCCCTGACCCTCGGGTTAGAATTGAAATGACTAAAACAGGAGCTATACCGTGACTAACTGAGGTAGCACCTTTGATCGGACACTCTTCTTCGATAAATATTTCTATGACTATGATGATGATGATGATTTGGGCCCATTTATGACTTTGGGAGTGTGTTCCGAGGTGGGCGGTAGTGGCTGCTATGCGTTACCACCGGTCCGGGAGTGCAATTGGTAGAATCCTACCCTGGGCATTGCCTCGAGTGCCTTGTCATATATATCCATATCGAGCCCATACGATTTTGATTTAGCATTGCCTTCTATGGAGTGCCCTCTGATAACACCAGTACGGTGAATTTACGGTACTGTATAGACTGTTGATGCCTATAAACGGCGTAAGGGTAATATGGTAATCCCGCTTACGCTATTTTCAGTATTTATACTTTACTGGATAGACACTATCATAATAGCGTACCATATTATGTATATATTAGTTAACGGATCCTTGAGAGATGGAAAATCCCGTAACATCTCTTGAGTTACTGTACCCATGACACTGATGTTATTTCGTATTTTGATTTGACTAATATGAGACGATTTAGTGCTGATCCGAGTGTTTGTTGTGTTTCCTTTTTTGCAATACGCTCGGGTCAGCAGATGTTGCAGTTAGCGAAGATTTTCCTTTGGAGCACGAAGACGAAGATTTTGGCATATATATATACTATATAAAATTTTCCGCTGCATTTATTTCTGCTGCTTATTATGTACATCCGAATGTATATGTAACTCTGATAATCATGGAATGTTATAATCATTATACATGTCAACTGCTTTAACTGCTATTTGTTTATTATATGTTGTCCTTCCGCTGTGAGATTCTGTTATTGTCTTTCTCTTCTTCTTTCTTTTCTTATTTCCCAATAACTACCTACATTTGCGATTTGTTTGGGTCGGCATGTGTGGCTTACTGTCGATTTTAAACGGTCAAAAATATGGGTCGTTACAACTTGCGTTGCCACCGCCCCGGTTTGGCCTCTTACAGTCAAGCCCAGTATGCGTGTCCCGTCCTCGACTTGGGTCAAGTCCACAAAGATACGTATGGGTTACTGGTTGAAACGGGCCCCCATTACTTGACATAAGCTATCCACCTTAGCTTGGTCCCCTCTCTTACATCCCACTTAACCCACTTCTTATTCATGTTTCAATTACATGTTTCAAATTTTGGTTAAGTGTTTCTAATCGTATTTCCAAATGCCACCCAAGGCACCCACTAGATTCCACATGCCACCCAAGGCACCCACTTAACCCCCTCATGTCCCACTACATGCTTATCTGGTTAAGTGTTTCTTAATTCATTAAGACTGTAACCTCATAAAGACCTCTCACATTAGACTAGCATTTGCGGCAGCTGGATTTGCCGGGCGAGTCCGGGCAGTCTTACACCACAAAAGAGCCTAACCTCGTGTCTTTACAACTGTTACGTATTTAGTTTGTGCCTAAGACCTCTCACATTAGACTGGCGTTTATGGAAACTGGATTTGTCGGGTGGGTCCCTGCAGTCTTACACCACAAAAGATTCTAACCTCGTGTCTTAGACGATTAATTACTCCTAATTAATCATTCCCCAATTTGAATTAATTTCCCTATTCAAATTATCAATCAATTCCAAATTAAACGATGTCCATAATTGACTCAATTATGTCCATCCATTTATGGTATGTAAAATCATACCAATTTTCACCACAATCATATTTTATGCCTTTTAAGGCATTTATGCCAACTAAATCTTTTTATTATTATCCCCTTTTACCCCATGCTGTACGTGCGTAAAATATAGGTTAGACTCGAATAGTCTAACTCATGAAATAAAAGAAAACATCACAATATATACACATAATTAAAACATAGATCTAACATAGGGGTGAACTTGCATATGTGAATGATGTTCTACATCTAAAACTTGCATAGGCCAAAGTTAAAACTTACATAAACAACATATGTCATGGATCCAAATCTAAAGGTGTGAACTTGATGAGATAATGGCCACAAACTTGCATAAACAACATATGTCATGGATCCAAATCTAAAAGGTGTGAACTTGATGAAATAATGGCCACAAACTTGCATAAACAACATATGTCATAGATCTATATCTAAAGGGGGTAAACTTGCATAGGTAATAACATAACATGATTCATATCCAACTCATAAACTCACATATGTGATGTATACATCGCAACAATGGTGTAAACTAGTATCTAACATGTAAAGTATCATGTAGAATTTAGCATATGTCATAGCCTAACTTTCAATTAAATTCTCACATAAACTAGGTTTCATAATCATGTAAGTTCACATATAATTCTACCCAACTTGTATATGATTCATGTTTAAAACAAAATCCAAACTTGCATACATATGATTTATCATATGAATCAATATAACTACTAGAATATGAAACATGATGATTCAACTAGGCCTAAACCAATCATAGGATTATAACATGGGTGATAACACCATATCTTTACATCGTAAATGATAGCATCATAACATAATATCATAGAAATTACAACATAATTCGACCACATAATTACAACATGCAATCAACAATTCATATCATATCCAAATTATCCGCATTATAACTCAATCCAATTCATTTATTAATTATTTTGTTAAGACTATCGAACTCACAACTCAAAAGCAGTCTTGAGTTTTGAATTCTGATTTCTAGAGTTGAATTAGCGCTCCTTTGATGAAGATTCGTTGTTAGGGTTGAGTAGTTCTGATTTGGTTGCTGTTCTTCCTCTTAATTTTGGTGGCGGCTGCTCTAGGGTTCAAGACAACAGCATGACGGCCACAGTTTCAATTTTAATTCAGATTTAGGTTTTGAGTCTATGGGTCTTTTTATAGAGTTATGAATTAATTTAAGCTGTCGGATGGTCTTAGGGTTAATCAAAACCATTCAATCATGATAGGGTGATGAGTCAGACCTAATGACTCATCAAGGAGTCTGAAAGGACTCAACAACACGGGTCAGCCTGAACCAGAAAGCTGTGCAGGCTTTTGCCTCGGCCTGGGCGCACTTGGCAAGTGCGCCAGTGTTAATTTGTACTGGCGCACTTCCCAAGTGCGCCAGTGCAATCCCCTTTTTTTCTCTTTTGCCACCACACTTCGTTCGTCCAAAACTCCTTCATCCGGTACTCGTTTCCCGCAAACTCGGACTCTATTTCAACCAGAATTACGAGACGAACACAATGGCACAACCCCATTCCTATAATTGTCACATCTGAGAATAATTATTCTTTATTTTAGTTAATTCGATTACTCAAAAATCTGGGGTGTTACATGACATTTATATACTTTTCACCTGTGTGGTTGTTGGAATGCGAGGCGCCTCGGATATAGGTCTGTTAGGACCGGCAAACGTGTGTTCAGGAATAACTAATCCTCCAAAGTTAGGTGAGGACCGGCCTTGAAGATCCAAGGATCATAAGGGGGTCCTGAGACATTTGCTAGAGTGTCTCGAATCAGAGAGGAGCTTGCCCCTTGCCTCGACTCATGACGGAAATCCCATTTCCAATACGTGATATTGCGGTTTTAATTGTAGAACTAGGATGGCGACATGATATATGGTACCCATGCCGTCTATGATTGATATTTATGATTGAAATTGTTTTGTCACTATACACTTATAATAGTATCAAATGATTTGTTTTTAAACGTATCAAGCATTATTTGGCTATTATAAGGGAAAACCCTATCCTCCGGCTTGCGTTGCATTGTGTGATGGGACCTAGGTCTTATAATAGCTTCATTTTTCCAAAAAGCATTGCGTTGTTTTGTTATATGCACTGGTATTCTTGGGAGGAAACCCGTTCCGTGTTATACGGCGTGGTCCCTTGAATTACTCTCTTTTAAAGTAAAGTTTTAAATAACTATTTTAGTTCTCACACCAGTCCCATGACTGACCTGGAGTTTATTGTTTTAACCTAAACTCTGGGTGCCCTTATTTTGACACGAGCAGCTAGTAGTTTCGGTTTTGCAGATTTATATTCACAGGATCCTGATTTACAGCTGGAACGATATCCGGAAAGCTTTGTATCCGTGTATTACTTACAGTTGTGTTTAGTATTATTTTCCGCTGCTATGTAATGTATTGTAATCTCTGATATTTTTTTGTTGTATAATATTCATTTATACTGTATATTCTTGTATCTGATGGAATTGTTGTAGTAAACAATGAAATGTTCTTCTGTTTGCGTTCTGATTCGTCTTGTACTCAATTATATACGGAATTTCCTTACCGGGGAAGTTCGGGTCGTCTCAGCTGGTATCAGAGCTTTGGTTTACGGAGCTCGAGAACAAGACACATGAGAACCGAACGAACGAATTCATCAGATATTGGATTAGTAATATCCAATGAGAATTACTCGTTAGAGATAGGATCAGTAGTATCCTAGAACGAGTGTGAAGAGTATATTTTTCAAATGAAAACAATTTTTTTTTTGAAATTTGAATCATTTTATACATATTTGAATATTTATTTATGTTGAATTTGAACAATCCAATATATAAATGTTTTGTATATACGCGTCATGAACGTATATTCGACGTTTTAATATACTGGATAGATATAGAATCACACTCAAGTCACCCGGGGACAATTCTAATGATGATTGCAACATCATCAGTATTTGTGTTCGAGTTTCGAAAGTGGGATTTCTATATATTTCCATCAGACTAGTGTGAGAACCAAAAATATAGATAGAATACATTGTTGTGATTTGGCATCAAAAACATGATTTTCTGTATATGTATCAAAATTATGAATTCGAAATGATAATAAGCTAATTGATTGATGGTTGTATTGTTCGTTTATTTGTTTGATATTTTTAACCATTTATGCCAAACTGAACCGAATATTGAACTGTATAGTAAATTGTTTGAAATTGCATGCATACACATGTACATCTGTTGAACAAGTCATAGCAAGGAGGCTAGAGCAGGAGAATAAAATTGTTTGCCCGACAAATAGGTACATGTTTACCATAATTTACTGGTTTGTTTGGGTGATAATGATTTTATGAGATGATTGGCTAGCCGCTTGGCTTTTTCTTTTTCTTTTGGATTGAAGAAGGCCATGGGAGGCTATATGAAATATCCCGAAGTCCCCGGTGCAGGGGAGGTTATGGCGAATTTTTTTGAAAATTTAGGGTGTTAGCCAAATTTTTGAAAATTTTGAAAAAGTTCTTAGAAACTGAAAGGTTGAAGAACTTAAGCCGTAACGAAAATAATGAAATTTGAATTGATTAGTTAAACAACTTTCGGCTTCGTTCCTTTTCAGGGACGAAAAGTTTTAAGTGGGGGAGATTGTAATAACCCGGAAATTCTGAGCCAATTTAAGAAATTTATTTTGGCAATTTTAGTGAATTTTGAATATTTAAAATGAATTATTTTAAATAAAAAACAACTAGAAATTTAATTTGAATAGAATTATAACGTATATATTTATACGCGTCATCGTTAGAATATAAATATTTATTTATATATATAAAAGGAATTGAAAATGGCGTGGTAGTTCGATAATTCGATTTCAAATTTCAATTGAACATACCGGGTGCAAAATAAACCGGATTTTAGTGAAACCAAAAATATTAGAATCTATTTGTGAATATATCTTACCAACAAATCCGAAAAATTGAAATTTCATAGCGGGAATCAAAAGATATGTCCAGTTGAAAATTCAGAATAGTCGCTATGGAATTTTAGCCCTTAAAAATGGGAATTTTGCAAACGACCTCGGTATTCGACGAAACCACTTTTCTTGGATCGGTGATGCCTAGTTATTGCTAGGTTTCAAATTTCATAATTTTTCGAACCAATATGTGAGCGTGGCAAAGGAAAACGTGTTTGACCAATTTTAGTTAATTTTAATCGACTGGAAAATGGCCATTTTTCAAACGGTCTCAGAATTTGACGAAATTAGTTTTGTTAGGACCGTATCGTCAATACGAAGCTAGAAAATATTTTTCGGGAATTTTTCTAGTAAGTATGTGGCCCGGGTAAATTGAAATATGCGTTCAAATTCAATATATAGAGTTATATGTTGATTTTGACGAAAACTGATCAAAACGATCGAATCAGCCTACGATACATATCCCATTGGGTTCGGAATGGAGGTAATTAGCTATGGACGACAGGCGGTGGGTTCGATTTTGAGTTCGAAATAAAAAGTTGCTTCTGAAATTAAATAATAATAAAATATAACTCCCCTTCCTTCTCTCCTATACCCTCAGACCCCCGATTTCATTTTTCAACCAGAAGAAAAAAAAGAAAAGGGGCGATGGGGGGGCGATCCACCGCCGCCGCCACTTCATCGCGGCCCCCCAGGTGGCGTGCCGCCTCCCCCTTCTTCTTCTCCCTCCTCCTTCTTCCTCCGTTCTTCTCTCCCCTTCCTCTTCCTCAAATCGACCGCACCCCCCAAACCCCCCTTTAAAATCCGACGCCCACCTTATTATGCCCGCCGGACCCCACCTGGGACCGCGCCAAGGCCTCCCTCCCCCACCCTACTGACGTCCAACGCAACCCCCTCCGACCACCAACCGCGCCGATGTGAGTTTTTTATTTTTATTTAGGTTTACTTTTATTTTATTTCAAAATAAAAACATGTTTTTATACATAGACAATTTCAGAAAAGAAAAGTGATTAGTAGAAATAGTAAAGAGGTGATTTTTATATTAGTAGAAGATTAAAAATGTGATTTTTATATAGTAGAAGAAATAAAGATGTGATCTTTATAGAAGTAGCCATGTAAAAATATGATTTTTACTTAAGTAGAGTAGTAAGAGTTCGATTTTTATAATATAGAAAGGTTAGATTTTTAGTAGTGGAAAGGCGGGATGTTTAAAGTAGAAAAGAAATGATTTTTAAATAATAAAGTTTTGATTTTTATTATATACATGTTGAAATAAGAATGTGATTTTTATAGCGATGATATAAAAATTCGATCTTTATTATGTAGGAGATATAAAAATATGATTTTTATTCATGTAGTGTAATAAAAATATAATTTTTATTGTATTGCTAGCAAGATAAAAATATAATTTTTATCATGGAAGTAGCGTTGTAAAGGAGTGATTTTTACATATGAAGCAGTGATATAAAAATACGATCTTTATATATAAAAATATAATTTTTATATAGAGAATAGCGTGATAAAAATAGAATTTTTATCTATATAGTAGCGTTGTAAAAATAGATTTTTTATCTATATAGTAAAAATATAAAAATGTGATTTTTATATATGTAGTGGCTACGGATGACGAAATTGGCAAAAGGGGAGCACGACGAAGATTTCTACCTATGAAGAGTTGTGGTATTGGATTAGCTAGTCTGAGAGAACTTCTCACTTTAAATTTTCCTTTCTAGTTAAAATATATACTAGGATGCAGACGGTGCTTAGTAGCACCCGACACCCGTCGTCCACAGACCATGGATGGCTTGTATGTTTGATTGTTTGTTGTGGTGAAAATTGATTGTGTGATGTGAAAGGAAATAAAATATTTATATAGTTAAAAATATTTTATTGTTAAAAATATAATTTTTAACGGGTATGTGAATGAATAAAAATCTGTGTTTGTTGATTTGAAACCCCACACGGGTGTTGGGATGATATTTGGCATACACTAATCCCAATTATTTAATTGTATGTCGATCGATTGGTCGACAGACTGTGTGAGCGTTAATTATCTATATTTAATGTTTATGCAGTTGTGTGGTGCACTTTGGATGATGGTTGATTATTTATCGTCGCTATTATATACATGTGTTGTATGGAATCCATATAATTAACATTATATGGTAATTGATTGGGCCTCATTCCAATTGGGAAAATAAAGAATATTATAAAATATATATTCATGTGTTGAATAGGATAAATAGTCATGTGTTGACGATCCTCATGTGTTGAGAAAAATCATGTGTTGAAAGAAATATTTTAACAATAAAATTTACATCTTTATCATATTTAACGTTAGAAACTAATTGGAAAATAGATAAGATGAGTGGTTTCCTGGGTATTGATCTGATATTGGTTTCGGCCTTCGGGGTTAATACTTAGGGAATCATTCTCTTACTACTTTACGGTTGGAGTCTGATTTAAAAATCAAACGATAGATACCATAATTTTATAAAATATATTAAATAACAAAAATAGTCATGTGTTGACAGTGCTCATGTGTTGAGAATATTCATGTATTGATAAAAAAATCATGTGTTGAATAGAATAAATATTCATTTGTTGAGTAGAATAATGAATTTATTGAAATATATAAAGTCGTGTTGATTAGAGATGCGCCATTTTGACGTGAGCGATATTTATATCGATTATATTCGTTTTTATAATGAATATAGAAAAGGAAGTGATTTCAAAATATAACGTTTTGAAAATATTATCATTTGTATATCGATGAAGTGGAATATTCAATTTTGATTCAAAATTGAATATGAAGTTGAAATCGTTTCGAAAACGAATTTAAAACGATTTACAAAATACGTTTTGAAAGGAAATCTACGAAATATATATAATATATATATTATATATATAATGGCTTGAATAGAACGCGCCGCGCTGCGGCAGTTCGTGAATTTCGACCATTGACTTCGAATGGACATTACGAGAGATCCGACCGTCGGATTCTCCTAAAACCGGAACCGTTGGGTTCATATCGAAAAAAGGTTTCCAATGAATATTAGAAATTTGAAATCTAACGGTTGATGGAAATTGACCGTACGGGCCTTGATAAAATTATTAAAAATATCAATAATTTGTGTAAAATCATAAGAAATGATTTGGGAAAAATTGGGCTGAAAAACTCCATATTTGAAAAGATAAAAATAATTTTTTGTTGAAATGAACTAGTTTTGAACTAGAATTAAAATCAATTTATTTTAGAAATAAATAAATTGAATCTAAAAGTGGTTTTAAAAATAATCAGAATTTCCAATATATGAATTGGAAATGAATTATAATCGAAATTGTCTTTGGAATATTTCGATGTTGGATTTCGTGATTATACAGATATTGTTATGGGAATTTGAAAGATATATTTATATCGTTATTCCCAATACGATATTTGTTGGTTTCAGAATTTGATATTGAATATAAGCCGATATATTTTCTATTCAGAGCCTTGTATTTAATATCAAATGTGATTTGGGTTTGTCGTGAATGGTGTCTTCATTAACACTGTTCTTAAACCCAGTTGAGAAAAATATTAAAATTTTCTATTTAGATTTAATGAAGTGTACCAATTAAATAATATTAGTTGGAATTGAATTTAAATTGATTTTGGGTTTATCGTGAGCGGTGTTGTGAATAACACCTGTTTTTAACCCGATTAACAATAGAAAGTGATTTTGGGTTTATCGTGAATCGTGTTTTAGATGACATTGGTTCTTTAACCCAGTTAAAGGCAGGATGTTGATTTTTGGGAAGATTAAAACTAAGTGGAGTTTTAATGAATCTTTAAATAGATTGAAATGTGAATTGATAATTTAAATTATCAAATCTGAAAAGTGAACGAGGATGGAGTATCACCAGTTTTGCTCCAAAGCGATAGTTAAATCTTTAATTAGATTTGAACGTGAAATGGTAATTAATTTTACCGATAACACTGTGGTGTTAGATATGGAGTATTACCAGTTTTGCTCCATGGGATAAATAGGTTGGGATTGGGAAATAAAATAAATAATTACTTCGGTGTGGTTCGCTAATCCCGACTAGGTTGGAAAACCATAATATGATTTGAAATGAAATCCAAAGGAGGATTAAGGAATAAATTAGAAGAATTTAACATTGATAAAATTAATGGGAACCTTTCCCTAAGAATGTGAAAATTTGAATAAAAGAATATACTGAATTGGAATGAGGCGTATGTTGTGTTTGTGTAACACGTGTTTATTATATACGCGGGTTATTCAGAAAGGCCGGGTTTATACCCATTCTGAATAACCGATTCGACGATATGTCGAAGATGAAGACGGTGGTGGAAGATCGGAAGTTTTCACATCGTTTGGGTGATTACTGATGATCTTGATTGGGCTGTACACCCAAGATGAGGGAATCGGTCGGTGATCGTCCAGACGCACTTGGAGATCGATGGATATGCGAGGAAAGTGCCTCCGGTTTCGTTCAGACCCAGAACGAACTTGTAAATGGACTGTGTGTCTGACATTGGATTTTATTCTGTGTTGATTGATCTCTATTAAATATACACCCGTTTGGCGGCGGAGAATTTATTCTCTTGCTTAACGCCCTTCTCTGAGACGTACGAGCTCAGAGGTTGTATATCGATGGACATCAGTCGCATGGAGTGAGTTGCCAGTGTGGCACGCGTAAGTGGCAATTGATCAAGGCTTCTGTTGAAAAGCAAAGTCTTGTGGTTGATGATCAAAGCACGGCCTGTGTGGAGCAGCTTTGTGTATAGCGTGAATTCGCGAGCCTCACACCTCGGTATGAGTCAAAAACGGGATAGTGACTGCAGGGAGAGCACGACGTTTCTTTCTAGCTAGTGGTGGTGTCAGTGCTTAAACTGGCTGACATTTATATACTTTTCACCTGTGTGGTTGTTAGAATGCGAGGCGCCTCGGATATAGGTCTGTTAGGACCGGGAAACGTGTGTTCAGGAATAACTAATCCTCCAAAGTTAGGTGAGGATCGGCCCTGAAGATCCAAGGATCATAGTGGGGTCCTGAGACATTTGCTAGAGTGTCTTGAATCAGAGAGGAGCTTGCCTCTTGCCTCGACTCATGACGGAAATCCAATTTCCAATACGTAATATTGCGGTAATTGTAGAACTAGGATGGCGACATGATATATGGTACCCATGCCGTCTATGATTGTTATTTATGATTGAAATTGTTTTATCACTATTCACATATAATAGTATCAAATGATTTGTTTTTAAACGTATCAAGCATTATTTGGCTATTATAAGGGAAAACCCTATCCTCCGGCTTGCGTTGCATTGTGTGATGGGACCTGGGTCTTATAATAGCTTCATTTTTCCAAAAAACATTGCGTTGTTTTGTTATATGCACTGGTATTCTTGGGAGGAAACCCGTTCCGTGTTATACGGCGTGGTCCCTTGAATTACTCTCTTTTAAAGTAAAGTTTTAAATAACTGTTTTAGTTCTCACACCAGTCCCATGACTGGCCTGGAGTTTATTTTTTTAACCTAAACTCTGGGTGCCCTTATTTTGACACGGGCAGCTGGTAGTTTTGGTTTTGCAGATTTATATTCACAGGATCCTGATTTACAACTGGAACGATATCTGGAAAGCTCTGTATCTGTGTATTACTTTCAGTTGTGTTTAGTATTATTTTCCGCTGCTATGTAATGTATTGTAATCTCTGATATTTTTCTGTTGTATAATATTCATTTATACTGTATATTCTTGTATCTGATGGAATTGTTGTAGCAAACAATGAAATGTTCTTCTGTTTGCGTTCTGATTCGTCTTTTACTCAATTATATCTGGGATTTCCTTACCAGGGAAGTTCGGGTCGTCTCAGCTGGTATCAGAGCTTTGGTGTACAGAGCTCGAGAACAAGACACATTAGAACCGAATGAAAGAATTCATCAGATATTGGATTAGTAATATCCAATGAGAATTACTCGTTAGAGATAGGATCAGCAGTATCCTAGAACGAGTGTGAAGTGTATATTTTTCAAATGAAAACAATTTTGTTTTGAAATTTAAATCATTTTATATGCATTTGAATATTTATTTATATTGAATTTGGACAATCCAATATATAAATGTTTTGCATATACGCGTCATGAACGTATATTCGAAGTTTTAATATACTGGATAGATGTAGAATCACACTCTAGTCACCCGGGGACAATTCTGATGATGATTGCAACATCATCAGTATTTGTGTTCGAGTTTCGAAAGTGGGATTTCTATATATTTCCATCAGACTGGTGTGAGAACCAAAAATATAGATAGAATACATTGTTGTGATTTGGCATCAAAAACATGATTTTCTGTATATGTATCAAAATTATGAATTTGAAATGTTAATCAGCTAATTGATTGATGGTTGTGTTGTTCGTTTATTTGTTTGATATTTTTAACCATTTATGCCAAACTGAAACGAATATTGAACTGTATAGTAAATTGTTTGAAATTGCATGCATACACATGTACATTTATTGAACAGGTCATAGCATGGAGGCTAGAGCAGGAGAATAAAATTGTTTGCCCGACAAATAGGTACATGTTTACCATAATTTACTGCTTTGTTTAGGTGATGATGATTTTATGAGCCGATTGGCTAGCCGCTTGGCTAGCCGCTTGGCTAGCCGCTTGGCTAGCCGCTTGGCTTTTTCTTTTTCTTTTGGATTGAACAAGGCCATGGGAGGCTATATGAAATATCCCGAAGTCCCCGGTGCAGGGGAGGTTATGGCGAAATTTTTCGAAAATTTAGGGTGTTAGCCAAATTTTTGAAAATTTTGAAAAGTTCTTAGAAACTGAAAGGTTGGAGAACTTAAGCCGTAACGCAAATAATGAAAGTTGAGTTGATTAGTTAAACAACTTTCAGCTTCGTTCCTTTTCAGGGACGAAAAGTTTTAAGTGGGGGAGATTGTTATAACCCGGAAATTCTGAGCCAATTTTAAATTTTTATTTTGGCAATTTTATTGAATTTTGAATATTTAAAATGAATTATTTTAAATAAAAAACGACAAGAAATATAATTTGAATAGAATTAGAATGTATATATTTATACGCGTCATCGTTAGAATATAAATATTAATTTATATATATAAAAGGAATTGAAAATGGCGCGGTAGTTCAAAAATTCGATTTCAAATTTCAATTGAACATACCGGGTGAAAAATAAACCGGATTTTAGTGAAACCAAAAATATTAGAATATATTTGTGAATATCTTTCCAACGAATCCAAAAAAATTGAAATTTCATAGCGGGAATCAAAAGATATGTCCAGTTGAAAATTCAGAATAGTCACTATGGAATTCTGGCCCTTAAAAATGGGAATTTTGCAAACGACCTCGGAATTCGGCGAAACCAATTTTTATGGATCCGTGATGTCTAGTTATTGCTAGGTTTCAAATTTCATAATTTTTCGAATCAATATGTGAGCGTGGAAAAGGAAAACGCGTTTGACCAGTTTCAGTTGATTTTAATCGACTGGAAAATGGCCATTTTTCAAACGGTCTCAGAATTTGACGAAATTAGTTTTGTTAGGACCGTATCATCAATACGAAGCTAGAAAATATTTTTCGGGAATTTTTCTAGTTAGTATGGGGCCCCGGTAAATTGAAATGTGCGTTCAAATTCAATATATAGAGTTATATGTTGATTTTGACGAAAACTGATCGAAACGATTGAATCAGCCTACGATACATATCCCATTGGGTTCGGAATTGGGGTAATTAGCTACGGACGACAGGCGGTGGGTTCAATTTTGAGTTCGAAATAAAAAGTTGCTTCTGAAATTAAATAACTAAAAAAAAAAATATAACTCCCCTTCCTTCTCTCCTATACCCTCAGGCCCCCGATTTCATTTTTCAACCAGAAGAAAAAAGAAAAGAAAAGGGGCGACCGGGGGGGCGATCCACCGCCGCCGCCACTTCATCGCGGCCCCCCAGGTGGCGCGCCGCCTCCCCCTTCTTCTTCTCCCTCCTCCTTCCTCCGTTCTTCTCTCCCCTTCCTCTTCCTCAAATCGACCGCACCCCCCAAACCCGCCTTTAAAATCTGCCGCCCACCTCATTATGCCCGCCGGACCCCACTTGCGACCGCGCCAAGGCCTCCCCCACCCTGCTGACGTCCAACGCAACCCCCACCAATTGACTTCAAATTGACGTACCGGGAGATCTGACCATCAGATTTTCCTGAAACGAAAAAACTTTTGGTTAGAAATGAAAAGAAAATTTTTAAGATCCAATGAATAGATTTTGAAATAAATCAAAATCAGTTTTCCGGAAAAATCCAGAATTTGTACTTAGAGACCTGAAATTGGATTTTTATGAAATGAACTATTTTTAAATTATCAAAAATAGGGATAAATTAGGATAAATCATAATAAATATTTTGAAAAAATGACTTGAATTTATAAAATGAAGTTTTGGATAATATAAAAGTCATTTTGACTAAATTGGTTAATATAAGCCTCTTCATAGTGCTTTTTGTGACGTTGTTACAACATTTTCTGAAAAGGTTTATTTAAAGGTTTTAAAAACTCAATTGTTTCCATATATGACTAGAGTAATATTTTTGAATGATTAATAAATTAAATTTGGGAATTTAATTGTACTCGATTCGGTGATAATCGAGATAATTATCTGTAGATGAAGACAGGTACTATTTGAGGAATTTAAAAGGCTTTGTCCTTATTTCGCTTATAATGTTAGTTTGATACAGATATTTATATCGATTATGAGCTGATATAATTTCCATGAAGATTTCATCTAGAATGAAATTATTATTTTGGGTTTATCGTGAATGATATCTTGAATAACATCTATTCTTTAACCCAGTTAAATACAGGATTGTCTTCCAAAGTTAAATAATCACAGAATGATTATTTGGAAGATTTAAAACTAAGTTATAGTGTTAAATAAATCTTTGAATAATGATTTGAATGAATGAAATGAGAAAGGTATTGATAAAGGTAATTAGAACTTACCGAAATTAATGTGGATATGGATTAGGGGTAAAGAGCTAGTCGCATTTTATTGTAGGTAGAAATTCCTCCAGACCGATAGAGTGGGAATAGTGTCTTCCTCTATGTTCCATGAAATGAATAAGGATGAGATTTTGATTTTGGCTAATAACCTTTTGCATTAAGTTTAAATTTAAATAAAGGAATAATACAAAATAGAATGAAACTTGTGATATCCCTGTATATTCTCTACACGTTTTTAAATTTGCTCTTATTATTCGGAATGATCGGGAACAGTGTTTGGATCCGTAAGCCATTCTAAATAATAAAACGATGTGTTGAAGCAAGTCGAATGCTATTGAAGATGATGGTGAAGACCGGGCCATATCGAAAGGTCTGTTTACTGAATGTCTCAAATGGATAACTTCCACTTGAAGATGGATTTTATATTAGTTAAGTGGCAGTGATCCGGACGTATTTAAAGGAATTCCATATTTGCAAGGGCCTCTCTCTATTTGTTGGACAAGAATAAGGTGCCTTCGGTTTTGTTCAAACCCATAACAGACTTGTATGGATATATGTCTGACATTGTATTTCGTAATGTATGATTGGTCTTTATTTAACATATTTCTATTGGTGGCGGGGAGGTGTATCCCTTAGCTTAAAACCTTTCTTTGAGACATATGAGTTCAAAGGTTATATGGTTAATGATTATCGATTATATATCATGAAATGACAGTGTTTCATATTAAGTGATGTGTTATGATGATCAAAGCACGGCTTATTGAAGCGTAGCGTTGTGTAACAACACTTCGACATCCTTACATCCCAGAAAAGATGCAGCAAGCTTATTGGGTTCGCGACCCCAACAGGGGATGACCATTTTCTTCTAGATCTTTGAACCAACACTAGGGTATGGATCCTAGATGTTTTCTATGTGGCTATTATGTGTTAGTGCTAAGGTATGGAGCCCTAGCATTTTACTATTGTGGTTTTGTTGGAAAATTCGGGTACTCGTAGAAAAGGCCGGTAATGACCAGGAAATGGCATACTCATGTAGCATGCTTTGAACAACACAGACGACCTTGTGTTAGCAAAGAAGGGTTTACTTCTTGGGACGTCCCTCTAGACGCATGCCCATTCGGTAAGGATGTTCTATAGCCTTGGTCATTTGTTGGAAACCAAAACTTATCAACTACGTGTCCAATACGATTTTCTATTGTAGATCCTACGTAAAGCACGTTCGAGGTCAGTATAGTATTATGGTACCTATGCTGGCTAAGATTGTTACATTTATTTATGGAAGTGATTTTTACACTATGCACTAATAATAATATAAGAGGAATTTCATGTATCAATCAAATTTTGGTTATTATAAGGGAAATCTCGCCCAAGTGTGCATTTACATTGTGTGTGTAGCGACACACCTTATGGTAGCTTCATTTTCTAAAGAGCATTGCGAGTTTTTATGCACTGGTATTCATATGGGGAAAACCTTTGCTGTGTTATACGGCGTGGCCCTATGATTTGCCTTACTTTAAAATGAAAGTAATTGTTTTTATTTCTCGCACTAGTCTCATAACTGACTTGGAGTTTATTATCTTCCAACCTAAACTCTGGGTGCCCATAGTTTTCCACACAAGAAGCTAGTAGTTTTGGTTTTGCAGATTTAGCCTTGGATTCATTTTTAGAGCAGGATTCTGGATTATGGATGGAGCTATACTCTGGATCATCTGGTAGTCTTCTACTGAGAGTTTTTTTTTTCCGCTGCGTATTTACTTTTCCTCTGATATGTGTGATGTACTCTGATATACTCTGATGTAAAAATCGTTGTAATGATAATGAAAAGTTCTTTTTTTGTTCCAATGTGTAAGTACCTCTAACAATCCACATATAAGAACGGTTGAAGTGGTTTAAGTTTTGAACCGGATCCGAAGGCTGGATGTTACAAGATTTTAACCAAATAATTAGTGACTTTATAACTTATCTTTAATCTTTGAACTCATGAGTCTTCAATCCTTAAGCCTTAAATCCCTATATCAACCTCTTGAATCTTCTTTTGATACTGTATAATCTTATTTTTGAGTACGACAGTCGTGCAGTGCAAGACTACATAGCTGGTTAATATACTTGTAATAGCGAAGTGAGAATAATCAGTCAACGTGCCTGACCATTGACCAAAATGTTGCTTTAAAAGTTCAATCGGTATAAATATAAACAAATTACATCAGAGCGTACTATAAGACAACGAAGCCCAAAATCCTGTTAGATCAAAAAAAATGTAACAAAGAAGGAGAAAAAAGATAGAACAAGAGAGAAGTAGCAAAGCACTGAAGCTACCACGGTCTCGAGTTTGATCTTCGACTCCTAATGACTAAAGCATTAGATCTACCCACGGATTCAGCGTATGTGTTGTAGCCTTCTCCAGGTCTTAAGCATAACAAAGGAAAGGAGTGAGCACCAATCCAAAAAGAGTGTAAAAAGTGATTTTATGACATAAGGTGTTCTGTGAGTGATAAGGTTGGTTGAAACGCCGGTTGTTTCTTTCGATCCAGAAGGTCCAACAAAAAGAAGCAATGAAAGTGTAGAGTGCAAGGCTAGGCAGTGTGTATTCCAAGTGCTCAAAGAAGAAAATACAAGATGGAATGAATCTAAGAATTTAAGTTGAGGAGGAGGCGCAGAAGTAAAAGCTTAAGTTGTAGCCCAAGAAGAGGTAAGAGGAGGTTTCATCTTTAAATTGACGGAGGGTGCATATGGAGTTGACTTGGATGTTTTTATGGTCAGTCTGTCTTTGGTGTTCACCTTATCGTGATTCAGGCACTAGAGTAAGAAGCGGTTAAGAGGAAGGAAAAAGCATTTCTAAAGTCTGGGGAAAATAAAAGATCTACCAGAGAAGTTGAGTTGGTGGTCATAGGAGGAGATGGAGAAGCCAACGTTGGGGTTGAAAGCCCAAGTGAATCTGTCAGGGTAGGACAAAAGAGATATTGTAGGGAGAATGTATGTGAGCTAAAGAGTTGTGATAGAGTATTACCAAAGAAGAAGGAGGTAGGGGTGAGGCAAGCGGGGTCACAATGGGTGATATCATGAACAGTAAGTAAGCGGTTAGGGAAGGCAGCATAGATATCCGGGAAGAAGGGGCAAAGTGGGTAGTTGTGGATCCAGGCATTGTTGCAAAAGGAGCGTGTCTAACCATTGCCAATGGAAATGAGAAAAAATGATGTGTTCTAGGAAGAGCTCGGAGGACAACTCACCAGAAAGGGGATGGATGGTCGTAAGGGGCTAAGTGAAGAATGGTGAAGGGGCATTTTCTATAGTGGAGTGGGAAGATCCAAGTTTTTCCAAATGAAAGTATTGATGGTTAGATGCATCTTAAGCCATTTGGAGAGGACGGCAAGGTTCATATTGCGAAGGTCTAGGATTCCCAAGCCTGCCCAAGTGAAATCTTTGCTTATCATATGCCAGCTAACAAGTGAAATCCATGCCAGAGGAAAGACCTACGTATATAATCGATTTTTCTAATGACCCATGATAACATATAGTGGAAAGAAAGCTAGTGCAATGGCTTGGAAGTGAGAATGGACATAATTAGGGTTAGACGACCTGTCGTCTTGAGGGATGAAGCCTTGCAAGTGCAAGACAGGAGTTAGTTTTGGGTATGAGCGGTAACCAGTCTTAGCGGTACAGTTTGGTGGCGCTGATGGGTTCCTTAAGGTAGGTCATTGGGAAGGTGCCAAGGCAATAGTTAAGAGCTTGGGAGATGGTAGGATCAAAGCAATCAGAACAACCAAACATGAGGATGGAGTTTTTTCTGAATTTGTTGGAAAGGTCGGGTATGAGTTCAAAAGCATAGAGCAAGACTATCATAAAATGGAGTTTTCGAGTGTTGGGGTGGTGAACAACAAAGCATCGTCAACAAACTAGATATTGACATGTTGAGTAAAGAGGAGCGGGGGTGGATTCCATTGAATAGGTTTTGAGTAGTGGTCGGTTTGGTCATACGGTTAAAAATGTCCTCAACCAAAACAAAAAGGAGGAGAGATAAAGGGTCTCCTTAGCAAAGTCCACAGTTGGAATAGATGAGACCACCATCTCGAACATTTATAGATACGAAAGAGAGGCTTGAGTGGAAGATATTGGATATCCAATTGCACCATTGTGAGGGAAAGCCTCTATTAGCTAGGATGTCTATGATGAATTTCAAGTTGACAATGTCAAAGGCCTTGGAGAAGTCGAGTTTGAGTAGAACACATAGAGCGGAAGAATGGTGGCAGAATGAAACAACCTCTTAAGTAGCATCCACACAGTCAATAATTGTGCGGCCAAGGATGAAAGCGGATTTTTCTTTACCAACGAATTGGACAATGTAAGACTAAAGACGGTTATCTAGGACTTTCATCATAAGTTTAAAATGTCGTTTAGGCGGATGATAGGTCATAAGTTGGACAATTTGGTCGGCCCTTCATTCTTGGGAAGGAAGATAATCTTGGCATAGTTCAATCTGGAAATGCAAGATGGTTTGGAGTAGAATATGTGGAACATGGAAAGGATATCAAGCTGACAAGGTCCTAGAAATGATTGAAAAATGTTTGGTCCAAAACCATGTGGTCCCGAAGATTTATTGTTATCCATGTCTTTAAGAGTGACAAAATTTTTGGCTTTAGAAAAGGGAAAGTTAACGCGGATGCATGATTGGTCAGGATAGAGGAGATTCCAGTCAATAAGTGGGATACTTTGTGAGGGTTGACTAAGTATGATCCTGAAATGGGCAGTAAAGAGGCCAGAGATGGTCAAGGGGTCCCGGATCATGTGTTATTAAGGGAAACTTTGAATATGAGGTTCGTTCTACATATGCCATTGGCAAATCTATGGGAGAACGTCATGTTGTGTCTCCACCGACCAACCAGCAGGCATTGGATCTTTGTTTCTAATCGATTTCATCTAGCCTGAAGAGGCGCAAGAGTATTAATTCCAGGTTCTAAAGTCTAGCTGAGTCAAAGACGTTGAGTGGGGCTTCTTCCTCCATTATTTTGAGTTTAAGGATGGAATTTTGGAGTGCAGAAATGCAGGATCTACTGGATCCCCATATGGATTTAGCCTAGGGTCAGTTAATTTTGAGCAAAGAGCATCTCTTTGCCACGATCGTTGTTGTTGCGGAGTTGGAAGCAGTCAGGGCTAGCCAAGTTGTGTGGACAAATTCTTCAAATCTTGGTTCCAATGACCAAAGGTGCCCGAAAGGGAAGACTGATTTGAATTGGAAATGGGAGCCATAGTCGAGAAGTATTGACAGTGTTCAGATAGGATGGAAGAAGGGTCATGGATGAAAGAGAGGTAGTGCATGTTTTCCTAAGAAGTATTGAAAAGAAATCTATCCAACTTAACAAGAGAGGGAGTTGAATGCCATTTGGAAATAAATAAGTCGAGGAGCACACACGAGTTGATGAAGTTATTAAAAGTATCCATGTCCGAGTAATGGGACCTAATATTAACGTCTAATGCCCACATGTGATGTTAAAATCGACCCCTAGAACCCAAGGACCAACATAAATGGAAATGAGATTGTAACAACCCAAATTCCGACAAACCGATTTTTTTTTAAATGCTAATCTATTGAAACTCATGTCGGTTTGCTCTGGTATCCTGCAGAAAAGACGGAGACATAAAACATGTCAGAGCTCAGAAAATATCTCACAACAGAATGGATAAAATATAATGTAATCAAAATATAGCCTTACCGTACTAATAATACTGGCTAACAGCATCTAAAGCTATCATGTCTCTGCCACAAATCTTACCTGCGAGTATGTTATGAGGAGGGGGTCAGAACAAAAATTCTGGTGACTGGATTTAAACTATACACTTTGGATAATCCTACATTTACCATTCAATAATATTTTCTTATTTATTAGGTTACTTGGATTAACAGCACTCAAGGCTTACACACACATCGTACCCATTTACTTGCCAGTGGATTAACCTAATACAGTATATATGTAGCTACCCCCAATATTAAGGTACACCCCATGGTACCCCACTCGCATGGTCTCCAACGTAATACCACTGAAATATACGTAGTCCCTCATCCTACATCAGAGTGACGTACGGATCTCTATATAACAATGTTACGTTCCACATATATCTGTCAATTCTATGCTACGTAAGCGTACAGACTGCCACCTTCGATCGAATCAGATTCCATACCAGAGTAATGCCCCCAAGTCTATGATACACCACCCAGAGAAGACATGCGTGTATATAGACTATCCCACGTATGTATCGTCAATTGTAGCTCGAAGCCTTAACTGCACGTCCTCTAATGTGCAACGAGTTCCGTGGTAGGGAGATACAAGAAACACGGAACCCGATCGATAGCTTTTCTATATCTATATAGGCCCGCCTTTAAGAGCCTCAAAATACAGATATTCCTAAGGTCTATTTTACATGGTGGCTATAGCCCCACCTCGGCCCCTCCCTCACCTAGTAAAGACTACAAGAGCTGAGAGACATGAGCCTAACAACAAACAATCTAAACATCCAGTTGGAGTCTCCCCTCAACCACCGTACCTCGATAATGAAAGGTGAATGATCTATTGGGTTTTGCTCTTTTCACATCCCACCGGTTGCCGATGACGGGTATTCAACGATCTACTATCCTTATTGGTCATGACCCTCTGCCTCCCTGTTGAGGCGACCACCGAATCACCCTAGTGTCACCTCGTCACAACATTCTGACTGCAAAGCTACTTTTACAGTCAAGGCCCACCCACCTGGTAGTTACGCGCAGACCCAACTTTTGAGAGCACAGCCTAAACATCTGCCACCACACAGAGGACTACCAGGAGCACCTTACATACCTCAGGAAGCCGCGTGCTTCCCCTTCCAGTCCTTCAGAGCCGACAGAATAATCAGATGAATGTGCGCTACCCTCGTGCCTCATGACACCAGATGATCTACCCCGTTGGGTTATTCACCCTCAAAGTACGGACTGGTCCAAGAGCCTCATTTTAATGTGTCATTAGACCCTATGTCTAAACATTCTTTTACGCGCTTGCTTTACCTCACCAGGTTTCCATTTAACTTGGTTATCACTGTTCACATTGACTTCTTATTCAAGTTACCAAGTTTCTCTTGCTTATTAATTTCAATCATATAACTTAACCCATTTAAGTTTATTAATAAGCCAATAATATGTTATTCTCTAGATTGTGGTCCAAGGTCTATATTCCACAATACCTTTGATATTCTTGTTTGATTCAAGGTTACAATAACATGTTCTACTTGATCTGTAATTAAGTATATCTCAATTCACATGTTTTCTATTCAACATGTCACTTATCATTTATGATTAAATATAACTTATTTCATATAAGTTTCTCTCACCCTTTCCTATTTAATCATAATTCTATCTTTCATTGTCACAACAACTTATCGTTGTTTACTTATTAACTTAGTTCTCTTAACTAAGGTCCACTAATAAGTTTCTATTCCCATAAATATAACTTATGTTGTCCTCATCCGTAGATTTTAGATTCTTGTTCTTATCCCCTTACATAAGATATTATATTCCCTTTATCGTTTATTATAACCTAAGTTATAATTTCCACTTGTCCCTAGGAGAAGCCTAAACATGCTATTCTTATCCATAGATTTCACACTTTCTAGTTTACAGATTACTTAATATATAATTAAGTACAACTTCTTACATTTCATAAACTTCCCCCCTTCTCTCTACTTGTTACAAACAACTGGTTTCAGTTTTCCCCATTTACTGATTACTTAATTTAAAATTAAGTGTCACTTATCTCATTTCACCAGTTATCTTATTCGTTACTAGTTTATTATAACCTAAATTATAATCTTCACTTTTCCATAGGACAAGTTTACCTATTATATAACATTCTCATTGATGTAATTTATTTATATTAGGTTATTATCATTCCCCGTTTATTCCCTTTCCTTTACTGTTGTAACTATCTTTCATTCAATTCAGTTTATTTCTATTAATTACAATTAATGATGTTTATCAATCCTGCATTTATATATATATATATATATTTATGTTCTAGACCTCTCACATTAAGCTTACACTTGTGGATGATGGATTTGCCAGGAGGTTCCGGGCAGACTTCTCCCACAAGTTGACTTAACCTCATGTCCTAGCACCGTTACATGTTTTATTTATGCACTTAGACCCCTCACATTAGATTTACCACTTATGGATGTTGGATATGCCGGGCAGTTCCGGGCAGACTTTTACCATAAGTATAATCTAACCTCGTGTCTAAGCGTGGTTACAGTTTCTTATTTATTGTAAATCTTCTATGTAATCTAGGCATGTATATTCTTCCAAATTTCTACTGTAATTTATATTTTGTATGACATCGTTATGCCCATTTTATGTCATACGTTCTTTCTAACATATACTAAATTCCATTCTAATATGTAATCAATTAATCAGATAATTATTCAATTTTAACAATAACTTGTGATTGCCAAATCATGTATAATTTCTAACTTAACATTTAATTTTCACAAAATCTATCGTTAACGGTCTAGGTACATAAATGTCACAAGTTAACATGGAATTGAAACAACAGTAATTGCTATGCATATTTTGGAAAACTTCCCAACATATTAATATCTTAGCATATAAATATTCCAATATGTCATATTCATCACTTTACTTCTTTTAACATATGTCTAAGCATTCAACATATCATATTTAAACATGTCATAATAACATTTCAATACTTTTAAATATTCTATCCAATTCACATTATACAATAACGGGGTATGTTAAATGATAATATATCATTATCTAAAATGATATAACTTAAATCCACTCACCTCATATGCTTTCCAAATCCTGGATCTGGTACAGATCTATCATTCCATGGTTTTTCCCCTAATTGGATTCAGAACATAACAACCATGGATTCATAAATTTTACTAAAAGAAAGAAAGAAAAAGAAGAAAGAGAAGAGAATGGAAAATAGTCTAGATCTATAATACCTCACTTCGATAAGAGATCTGAACACCCATTTACAAACATACATTCCTTTCCTTTAGATCTGGATTCAAAAAAATTCCTAAACTAACAATCTTAATTTTATAAATAGATTTGAGGAGGGAGAGGAATGGCAGAGCTTCTGCGTTGTCTCAGAAATATGAGATTTAGGGTTGGCTCTACAGGCTTATTTATAGGTGTATTAGAGAAACCGGTCCTTTATATTTGAATCACAAACCATCAGAACCGACCACGTCTTAAACAGTGCCCAGATCTGCGGTGGGTTCGACCCCAGGGTCGACCACGATTTGGGTGGGTCAACCCCCAACGGTCTATTTTCCCTCCCAAATCTCCCGCTTCGTGAATTTGATTTTATGGACTAATTTATTTGATATATATACATATAAGTTCCTTATATGTATACAAACTTCTAACGCTCATAACTTCTTCATACGTTGTCCGTTTTACACAAACCAGGTGTCTATTTTGACCAGAATTCCGAGATGAACGCAATGGCGCACTCCGTTTCTATTAATTCTGAATATTTAAGTAAGTTATCCTTATTTCATTATCTTGAGTAAAAAAATGCGTGGTGTTACATTCTCCCACCGTTAGGAAATTTCGTCCCTGAAATTTGATGAGGGTAAAAATTCAATAATCCCTCGCATAATATACATCCATCATGTGTGCATCCAATTTGCAAACAATTATGCACTTGTGCAAAGGAAAATACAACATAATAATAAATGTATGCCTAAGAGGTACCTCCTATGTGTATGTAAATTTTTTCAAAAATTCTTTTAAAAACATGATGCTCACATCCTAAATATATTGGCAGTTCTACATGAATGCAATATTTTGAAAATCAAAATATAGTTTCATCCAAATTTTCCCACACTCATACTGGGTAAGATCATAGTTCACCCATTTTTTGCATCCAAAACCCTACCAAGCAACTTTATTTTTCGAATTTCAGAAAAATCTAGTTTTCTAAATTTGATTTCTTATGTTACAAAAAAGGCGGAAAACGGAAAGCTTCACATCTCCTGTTTTTCTTTTTTGACCTTTTTCCAACTGTACTTGAATTTTATGTAACTATTAATAAGGATTCCTCTATTCTCCTATCCAAGCATAGCCCACATAAGAAAATTTTCATTGTTACTGATTTTCTTTTTCATCTTATCTTGGAAATTTTTATCTTTATCCATCTTTTATCATGATTTATCATGTTTGTTGCTTTACTGAATTTGTTGTTTCCTTTCTAGTTGTACTTTTTCCCTTTTCCTAGCTTATTTAATCATCTGATCTAAGTTTAGTTTTCAAATGAGCCTTCTAGTCTTTCAACTAAAACAGGAAAACAGACAATCTACACAGCTACTACTAAGGGCTAAGAATCTCAGGACTATGCCCCCTTCAGACAGAAAAGTCCAAATCATGGGATCCACGATAGGTTTGGGTGTTACCCTAACTACTTAACAGGAAAAAATAACAGAAGGATCCCAACGGAAATGTAGTAAGTGGTTTTACCCCTAACATGAAAATTAGCAACAGGATCTAAACACTTACTTGCCCTTTTTCTATCTAGTAGTCACCACTAATTCTAGCTATGTACCGATAATTATTTTAAGCAACACCCTAGGCTTTTCAATGCTTACGCATTTTACAGGAACTTATCATTATTCCAAGATAATTCTCACTATTTACTTCATTGCCTCAAAACTTTTCCCGTCTTTCCTAGGCACTAATCCTTGCCTACTCCATACTTTTCAAAACACGGTTTGGCATTTTCATTTAATTTTTTTTCCAAAAATTTAAAAGTGTCAAAATTTTATTTTTCTCATGAAAACTTACTTTTGCCAAACCATAAAAACATGTCATCTTAAAAAATGTAAATCATTTTTTTTTCAAATCACAAAAACTGGAGTAGATAAGGACTACCATTCCTCAATCGGGTTTATCACTTGTTCCTACCTATAAAGTCAGTTCAGTCTCTTACTACAAGGTGCAAAATTTCTACAATTTATTTTGTCCATCCAACAAAATTTATCTTTTAACAGTTTATCAAAAATGATTGTCAAAAGAATAGAGACTTCAAAACTTTCTTTATTAAAATTTCTTGTATGAAATATAATAAGAAAACTAGCGAGCTATACATGCTCTATAATATGCATCTTTTACTGAGAGAATTTTACTTTAGACAAAGTTTTCGCAAGAAATCACTATTTACATAATATACCCCATTTTACTTTAAAACTCAATATGTATACTTTACATATTTAAAATTATAACATTTAAGATTGAAACTTGAAAACACCATAAGCCATTTTCCCAAAACTTCTACAATTTCAAGTTCTTAAAAGTTAACAATGGGGTTAGACTCAAAGCAGGTTACAAATTTTCTAGGCTTTCCTAGACACTCCCATAAAGTCAATTCTCTCAACTATATATATATATATATATATATATATATTCCTAATCCACTCTTCTCTTTTTTAACCTTTTCCAATTTATTAGGTTTTACTACCAAGCTTACTAACCAAAAATAATAATCATATAGGACTCACCTTCCTTCCATACAAAGTACATTGTACACTTTCCAACCAAATCACCTAAGGGTCTCAAATTTCCATATTCATTCCATTAGTTTACAAAACAGTCATCCCGATTCTTACCACAATATACTCTTTCTATTTAGTGGGTTCCTCTATGGATCTAGGTGTGTATATATATAATATTTATATTTTTTCAGAATACAAATACGTTCACTCACTATTTATATAGGAATCCAAAACCTAAGCTCTAATGTCAGATGTAACAATCCAAATTCCGACAGACACTTTTTTTAAATTCTAATCTATCGAAACTAGTGTTGGTTTGCTCTGGTATCCTGCAGAAAAGACGGAGACATAAAACATGCCAGAGCTTAGAAAATATCTCACAGCGGAATGGATAAAATATAATGTAATCAAAATATAGCCTTACCATACTAAAAATACTGGCCAACTAGCATCCAAAGCTATCATGTCTCTGCCACAAATCTAACCTGCGAGTATGTTATGAGGAGGGGGTCAGAACACTAGTTCTGGTGATTGGATTTAAACTATACACTTTTAATAATCCTACATATACCGTTCCATCATATTTTCTTATTTGTTAGGTTACTTGGATTAACAGCATTCAAGGCTTACACACACGTCATACCCATTCACTTCCCAGTGGATTAACCTAATACAGTATATACATAGCTACCCCCAATATTAGGGTACACCGTATGGTACCCCACTCGCACGGTCTCTACTGTAATACCACCAAAATATATGCAGTCCTTCATCCTACACAGGAGTGACGTACGGATCTCTATATAACAATGTTATGTTCTGCATATATCTTCAATTCTATGCTACATAAGCATAAAGACTGCCACCTTCAATCGAATCAGATTCCATACCAGAGTAATGACCTTAAGTCTACGATACACCACCCAGAGAAGACATGCGTGTATCTAGACTATCCCACGTACGTATCGTCAATTGTAGCTCGATGCCTTAACTGCACGTCCTTTAATGTGCATGGAGTTCCATGGCAGGGCGATACAAGAAACAAGAACTCGATCGGGATCTTTTCCAGATCTATACAGGCCCGCGTTTAAGAGCCTCTAAATACAAATATTCCTAGGGTTTGTTTTACATGGTGGCTATAGCCCGAACTCGGTCCCTCCCTCAACTAGTAAAGACTATAAGAGCTAAGCGACATGCCCCTAACAATGAACAATCTAAACATCCAGTTAGTGTCTCCCTTCAACCACTGTACTTCGATAGTGAAAGGTAAATGATCTATTCGGTTTAGCTATGGTCTTTTTGCATCCCACTGGCTGCCGATGGCGGGTATTCGATGATCTACTATTCTTATTGGTCGTGACCCTCTGCCTCCCCATTGAGGCGACCGCCGAATCACCCTAGTGTCATCTCATAATAGCATTCTGACTGCAAAGCTACTTTTACTGTCAAGGCCCACCCACCTGGTAGTTATGCGCAAACCCAACCTCTGAGAGCACAGCCTAAACATCTGCCACCACACAGAGAACTACCAGGAGCACCTTACGTACCTCAGGAAGCCGCGTGCTTCCCCTTCCAGTCCTTTAGAGCTAACAAAATAATCAGATGAACATGCGCTCCGCTCGTGCCTCATGACACCACGATGTTATACCCCATTGGGTTATTCAACCTCAAACGTATGGACTGGTGCAAGCGCCTCATTTTAATGTGTCATTAGACCCTATGTCTAAACATTCGTTTACGCGCTTGCTTTACCTCACCAGGTTTCCATTTAACTTGGTTATCCCCGTTCACATTGACTTCTTATTCAAGTTACCAAGCTTCTCTTGCTCATTAATTTCAATCATATAATTTAAGTTTATTAATAAGCCCACAACATGTTATTCTCTAGATTGTGGTCCAAGGTCCATAATCCACAATCCCTTTTATATTCTTGTTTGATTCAAGGTTACAATAACATGTTCTACTTGATCTGTAATTAAGTATATCTCAATTCACATGTTTTCTATTTAACATGTCATGCATCATCTATGATTAAATATAACTTATTTCATATAAGTTTGTCTCACCCTTTCCTATTTAATCATAATTCCATCTTTCATTGTCACTACAACTTATCGTTGTTTACTTGTTAACTTAGTTCTCTTAACTAAGGTCCGCTAATAAGTTTCTCTTCCATAAATATAACTTATGTTGTCCTCATCCGTCGATTTCAGATTCTTGTTCTTGTAAATAATTAATTTACAATTAAGTACAACTTATCCCCTTGCATATACTATTCTATTCCCTTTATCGTTTATTATAACCTAAGTTATAATTTCCACTTGTCCCTAGGACAAGCCTAAACAAGCTATTCTTATCAGCAGATTTCATACTTCCAAGTTTACAGATTACTTAATTTATAATTAAGTACAACTTCCTACATTTCATAAACTTACCCCTTTTCTCTATTTATTACAAACAACTGGTTTCGGTTTTCCCCATTTACTGATTACTTAATTTAAAATTAAGCGCCATTTATCTCATTTCACCAGTTATCTTATTCCTTACTAGTTTATTATAACATAAGTTATAATCTTCACTTGTACTTAGGACAAGTCTACCTATTATATAACATTCTCATTAATGTAATTTATTTATAATAGGTTATTATCATTCCCCGTTTATTCCCTTTCCTTTACTGTTGTAATTATCTTTCATTCAATTCCATTTATTTCTATTAATTACAATTAATGATGTTTATCAGTCCTGCCATTTACATATTTATATATATGTATGTATGTATGTATGTATATATGTTTATGTACTAGACCTCCCACATTAAGCCTACACTTGTGGATGCTGGATTTGTCGAGCGGTTTCGGGCAGACTTCTCCCACAAATTGTCTTAACCTCGTGTCTTATCACTGTTACATGTTTTATTTATGCACATAGACCCCTCACATTAGATTTACCACTTGTGGATGCTGGATATGTCGGGCGGTTCTGGGTAGACTTCTATCACAGGTGTAATCTAACCTTGTGTCTAAGCGCGGTTACAGTTTCTTGTTTACGGTAAATCTTCTATATAATCTAGGCATGTCTACTCTTTCAAATTTCCATTGTAATTTATATTTTATATGCCATCATACTATGCCTATTTTATGTCATACATTCTTTCTAACATATATTCAATTCCATTCTAACATGTAGTTAATTAATCAGATAATTGTTCAATTTTAACAATAACTTGTGATCCCCAAATCATGTCATTTTTCTAACTCAACATGTAATTTTCACAAATTCTATCGTAAACGGTCCAGGTACATAAATGTCACAAGTTAACATGGAATTGAAACAACAGTAACTGCTACGCATATTTTGGCAAAATTTCCAACATATTAATATTTTAGCATATTAATATTCCAACATGTCATATTCATCACTTTAATCCATTTACATATGTTTAAACATTCAACATATCATATTTAAACATGCCATAATAACATTTCAATGCTTTTAGTTATTCTACCCAGTTCACATTGTACAATAATGGGGAATGTTAAACGATAATATATCATTATCTAAAATGATATAACTTAAATCCACTCACCTCATATGCTTTTCAAATCCTGGATCTGGTCCAGATCTATCATTCCATGGTTTTTCCCCTAATTTGATTCAGAACCTAACAACCATGGATTTGTAATTTTTAATAAAAGAAAGAAAAAAAAGAAAGAGAAGAGAATGGAAAATAGACCAGATCTAGGAATTACCTCACTTCGATAAGAGAACTGAACACCCATTTACAAACATACGTTCCTTTCCTTTAGATCTGGATTCAGAATTTTTCCTAAACTAATAATCTTAATTTTCTGAATAGATTTGAGGAGAGAGAGTAATGGCAGAGCTTCTGCGTTGTCTCAGAAATATGAGATCTAGGGTTGGCTCTACAGGCTAATTTATAGGTGTATCAGAGAAACCAGGTGCTTTAGATCTGCGGTGGGGTCAACCCCGGGGTTGACCCACCTTTGGGTGGGTCGACCACTAGGTTGACCCCCAATGGTCTATTTTCCCTCCCAGGTCTCCCGCTTCGTGAATTTGATTTTCTAGACTAATTTATTTAATATATATACATACCCTTATATGTATACAAACTTCTAACGCTCATAACTTCTTCATACGTTGTCCATTTTATGCAAATCAGGTGTCTATTTTGACCAGAATTCCGAGACGAACGCAATGGCACACTCCATTTCTCTTAATTCTAAATATTTAATTAAGTTATCCTTATTTTATTATCTTGAGTAAAAAATGTGCGGTGTTACAGAGATGCTGGTAATGAAGTCAAAGGACGTTTCTCTCAAAACTCAGAAACGGATCGTAAAAATTGGAAAAGAGGTAGATGTCTCCTGAGGGTTTAAAAAGAAGGAAGGCATGGAGGATAGAGGGATGTTTGAAAATTTGGTGTAAGCTCTAGAAATATCTGTTCCACGTGGTAAGGATGTCGCCATTGGTGCTGCAGGCATGCCCAGCAGGAAAGAATGTGGCCAACAAGTTGAAGAAGGACAGTAGAGGTAAGGTCAGTCAGCATAATTTCTTGGAGAAATGATTTCTATGTGTAAAGTGGATAAAATACAATTAACTGCAAACCACTTATTGGGGTCCCCTAATCCCTGAACATTCCAGGATAACGTTTTCATGGGGGGAAAAGACAAACACTCATCATTCCATAGTTTGCATAGAAGAATAGTGTTTGGGAAATACATGTACTCCCATGCAATGAGAAAGTTTTTTTATTAAGTGCATAACTATCAAAAGAAAAAACCACATGTTGGAAAAAACTACCAGTTGGAGAAGATTGGTTTCCCGCCTGAGCAGATTGAAGTCTAGCACTTCTCCTGACGACTGAAGAGGACATGGTCGATGCACTATGGCGGGGAAAGGCTTTGAGGAAGTCGAAAAAAATACCTAAGGTATTAACGATCTCTTTTTATTATGTTGACAATAATATATGTAAATTTTGAACTAAATCCCCCTAAATCAACAAGTTTTCGACTAATCTATTCTTGGATATTTCATATTTTTATCCTCCTTCATTTTCATAAAAATAAACGGCCAAAAGTCCCTCAAACTAAGGTATTATATCAAATAATAAGAAGGAATGTAAAGGTGAAAGAAAGTGATAACATAATTCAAATTTATCAATCAATCCAACAATTACATATATTCAAGCCAAGACAACCAAACATATATTTCAAACCATTTTACAATTAAAATAAATTCAAACAACATTAAATTGTACACAGCTTAAGTTCCAAACTAATCAAACCAAATATGCATAGTAAAATGATGGGATTTCCTAATACTGGAGGACTTCTGAATGGGATGACAAGGATAGTCAAGGGGGGATTTTCCTTTTTGTTCTACTAATTTGTCGTACTTATCAAAAACGTTCACCAACACATTTTACTTCATCATGGAAAACCTCTTCATTCTCTACTACTTCTTCTTTGCTTCATTTGTAGGACTATAAACATCATCTTTAACCACTATTGGATCTGTCGGATTATTCAATAAGTACTTTTAAAGATTCTTAAGGATTTTGCCTTGTATTTCATGTTCCTTCATCATCCTTGATTGAACAGCCTTTATTTTTGAAAGCATATTGATTGTATGCTTCATATTTTCAACAATCATAATCACTTTAAGCCAAATTACAGCTTTGGAGAAGGCCCGCATTAGGGGAATCAATGGAGAAGGGTGCGGATTTGCACCTTGGAGGAATTAACTGGATGAGCTAAATGAGCTTTATTCCTAATGACCTCCCCTTATTCATCATTCTTCACGCTATTTTCCTGTATCCCTATTATAGATTTATCTTTTAGTCTAGGAAAAAATTCCCAAATATCATTTCTAATAAATTAATTAAGTTTTTGCATAACAAAAAAATTGTGAATCATCTAATGATGCTTCTTTTAAATTTTCAGGTACTTTGCTTAAGATAAATCCTATGTGTAACACCCCACGTCCATTAATGTCACTCACAAAGGGAATGCAATAACTTCCATGGAGGTTATAAGTGAATATAGAACAGAAAAATTACAACAAGACAGATAATAAGTAGTACTTGAAAACTAAAGCTTCATTTTATTGCAGCGGAAACATGTTTATTACATTACAAAACCATTAATCAGAGTCAAGTACATTATCCATCCTCATAAAAACAAAATACATAATCCCCTTACTCAAATAGCCATTAAAATGATAACAAGCTGGACTTTACTTCAACGGTCCAAGATTTCCAAAGAGAGATGAAGCAATTCAATCAAACTCCACTAGAGCTGGGCCCAACCTGAGGACCTGGAGGGAGAAAAAGGATAGAAATAGAGGGGGTCAGACATAAAGTCTAGCGAGTATGATAATTCTAACAATACTATTATCAAAATAACTAGACTAAGGCATAAGCTGGAAGACAAGTAAATGTCTATGAACTCTTAGGAAGATAAAGATAGCGTTTAAGATAACGTTAAAGATAACGGTAAAGGCACACCTAATTACCAACGAATGATTACTACACTGCACCGCACATTACTACATTGCACCGCACCAGACACCCTAAAGGTTGATCCCACTTGCTTCACACAGAAACAATATAAATAGCCTTACGTACCCCTAGCTGACTACATAGGTGTCGTCTGCCCCTATCTCCACTAGGCGTACCCCACTACCCTCATAGAAATTTTATAAGTAACTTCGTGTACTCCTAGCTGACTACATAGGTGCCGTCTGCCCCTATCTCCACTAGGTGTACCCCACTACCCACTTTCGATCGGCTCCCTACTCGTAGATACCCGTGCTGGCCCCACAGTGTAGTGTATCACTCCCCTAAAGTGGCAACCCGATACAACTGAGAATGCACGGCTTATACCTATACGATGCAACAATGTCTTACCTACCAGCCCGGGTCCACACACGCATATGAAACCCGTTGGACTTGCATTGCCACCGCTCCCCGTTTTGGCCTCTTATAGTCAAGCCCAGTATGCGTGTCCCGTCCATGACTTGGGTCGAGCCCACAAAGATACGTTTGGGATACTGGTTGAAATGGGCCCCCACAAGCTACCCACCTAAGCTTGTCACTAGTATATCCCACTTAACCCTCTTAGTCATGTTCATTTACATGTGTGTTTGGTTAAGTCTTACTAATCGTATTTCACATGCCACTAAGGCACCTACTTAACCACCATGTCCCACTTTACATGTTTTATCTGGTTAAGTATTTCTTAATTCATTCAGGCCATAACCTCGTAAAGACCTCTCACATTAGACTGGCATTTATGGCAGCTGGATTTGCCGGGCGGGTCCGGGCAGTCTTACACCATAAAAGAGTCTAACCTCGTGTCTTTACAACTGTTATGCTTTAGTTTAGGCCTAGGACCTCTCACATTGGGCTGACATTTGTGACCACTGGATTTGCCGGGCGGGTCCGGGCAGGTTTACGTCACAAACGAGTCCAACCTCGTGTCCTAAGCATTGATTAACACTTAAAATCTTTTACCCCAGTTTTAATAATTCCCTATTCAAATTATTAATTAAGTCAACTTTTAATGATGTCCATAATTGACTCAATTATGGCCATCCACTTATGGCATGCAAAATCATATCAATTGCACCCCAACTTTTTAATATTAAATCCTTAATATTACCCCTACCCCACGTTTATACGTTCGCTTATTCAACGCATAATATAGGCTAGACTTGAATAGTCTAACGCATAGCACAAAGATAAATTATCACAACATATAGACAATTAAAATAAATCCAATCATAATAGGGGTGAAACTTGCATAAACTACACATGTTAAGGATCAAAAGGTGTCAACTTGTTAAATGTCTCAATTTACATGATATGATCATAGCCCAAATCTATACATAAACTTGCATATGGGGTTTTTAGGCAATATAATGATGGTGTGAACTAGCATAGGATATCACATATGTCATAGAGTAATTCTAGATGTCATAATAGATGTCTTGGCATATGTTCATAACTTTTCTAATCAATCTAACTTGCATATGTGACTTGTCATATAGATCAACATAACCCAAACATGATGATTTAATTAATATGAACTAACTAGCATAGATGGTAACATCATGGCCTTTTTAACATGTATGATTCATCACAACTTAGCATAGAAACTTTCAACATACATAACATCATCATAGCATGATTTACAACATATAAGATATCATCATCACATAACATTGGATTTACAATATACATGATAGCAAAAAGGGGTTTACAACAACATATATGATAATTCACATCATCTACTCATAATCCATTCATAACTCAACCTAATTAAAATGATAATGATCTTGTTAAGATCATCATACTCACAATTTAGAGAAGAAAAGAGAGAGTTTTGCTTTGCTTTAGGGTTGAGAGAATTAGAATTGAATTTGCTTTTCTTCTTTCTTAGTTGGCGGCGGCTCCATTGATTTCCATGGCGACGGTAACTATTATATTTTAATTAGGTTTAGGGTTAGCATTAGGATGTATTTATAGGTGTAGGAAGTTATTTAGGACCAATAGATTAACCCTAAACCATGAGAACTAATCAAATGCAAAATCTGCATTTGAGCGAATCGGCCCACGGGTTGACAGCCAAACACCCTGGATTAACCCCTAGTCGACCCAGTGGGGCTTGGGTCGACCTCAAAAATGGACCGGTTCGGTTATTTCCCCTCCCAATTCGCTGTTTTGAACTTTTTCGCATATTTATTTATTTAACTTTTAATTTATATACATATATATATATATATCAATATATATATATTTCTCTGCGCAACCCATTTCACTTAATTCTTTTCTAAAAATTAAGTATACTTTAATTTGTGAATTTTAATGTTATAAAATTACGGGGTGTTACACTATGCTAGTCATTTTGGTAAATTGATTCATTTTTCTCGCTATAGACCCTGTATGTCATAAAATATTTTCTATATGATGATCTTTTAAAGAAAATTACTTAGGTAGACATTTTTTATATTATTATCATTATTTTGTTCATTTTTGTGACTTCATAATTGCTAATTTCTTCCTCGTCATAATAATTATTATTAATTTTAACATTTTCATCGAACGAAACATGTAATGTCTTATCAATTGTGTTTGTTCTGATACTGAAAACTTTAAAAGCTTTAGTTTTTTCGAATATCCAATAAAGATATTTTTATCTTCATTAGCATTAAATTTATCTAAATTTCTTAAGCATATAGTTTAAAGCATTTATATACTAAATATTTAACATAACATACTCAATCTTTTGTTATAAAATAGTTCATACGGTGCTTGATTGAAACGACTCAAACTCGCCCTTACGGGAAAGCCCGGATTGAGTTGAGAACAGGACAAATCAGAACACAAACAATAAAACATTTCATTGTTATTACAACAATTTACATTAGAGTACAAGAATATAACAGAGTATGAATAAATAATATACATCAGAAAAATATCAGAGATTAAAATACATTAGTAGCAGCAGAAAAATAATACATAACACAACTTAAAGAAATACACGGATACAGAGCCTTTTGAATATAGCTTCAGCTGTAAATCCAGGATCTTGTGAATATAATATCTGCAAAAATAAAACTACTAGCTGCCCGTGTGGGAAATATGAGCACCCAGAGTTTAGGTTAAAACGATAAATTTCGAGTCAGTCATGTGACTGGTGTGAGAACTAAAACAGTTACTTAAAATTTTACTTTTGAAATAAAGTAAATCATGGGACCACGCCGTATAACATGGAACGGGTTTCCTCCCAAGAATACCAGTGCATAAAACAGTTTATAAGCAGTGCAATGCTTTTTGGAAAAATGAAGCTATTATAAGACTCAGGTCCCATCACACAATGCAACGCAAGCCGGAGGATAGAGTTTTACCTTATAATAACCAAACATGCTTGATACGTTTTAAAACAAATCATTTTGATATTACTATAAGTCACAGTGTATCAAACAACTTCAAATATAAATGTATCAATCATAGATGACATAGTATCCCATGCTACTATGTCGCCATATAGGTTTACAACTAAAACCAAAAAGTCACATATTGAAAATTGGATTTCCATCATGATTCGAGGCAAGGGATGTACTCCTCACTGGCTTCGAGACACTCCAGCAAATGCCTCAGGGTTACACACTCTGGGCAACCCTTGGATCCTCCAAGGCTGGTGCTCCCTTATGTTTGAGGATTAGTTATTCCTGAACACACGTTTCCCGGTCCTATAGGACCTATCCATCGGCTCCATAGTAACCAATATATCTGAGGCGCCTCGCTATCCATCATCCACCTAGGTAAAAATATAATAAATGTCTGGGCTCCATACCATGACACCGCCCACAACTAGAAGGAAACGTCGTGCACTCCTTAGGTTCCCCTATCTCATTTTTGACTCATACCGAGGTGTGAGGCTTGCGAATTAACGATATACACAAAGCTATGCTATATTAAAGTCGTGCTTTGATCATAAACTACAAGACTCTGATTTTCAGCAGAAGCCTTAATCATTTGCATCTCAGCATGCCACACAGGAAATTCATGCCATGCGACTGATGTCTATCGATATATAACCTCTGAGCTTGTACGTTTCAGAGAAGGGCGTTAAGAAAGAGAATAAATTCTCCGCTGTCAAACAGATATATATTTAACAGAGAACAATCAAAACAGAATAAAATCCAATGTCAGACACACGTCCATTTACTAGTTCGTTCTGGGTATGAACGAAACTGGAGGCACCTTATTCCTCATCCCATATGTCCAATATAGGAGAGAGGTCCTCGTGTATTCGGTCAATCTCCAAGTATGTCTGGACGATCACCACTTGTAACCTTGTCTTCGGTGTACATCCCAATTAAGACATTAGTAATTATCCAAACGATGTGAAGACCTCCGGTCTTCAACCAACATCTTCATCGTCGACTTATCGTCGAATCAGTTATTCAGAATGGGTATGAACCCGACCTTTCCGAATAACTCGCGTATATTATAAATAAGTGATACGCAAACACAGCATACACCTCATTCCAATTCAGAATATTCTTTTATTCAAATATTCACATCATCAGGGAATGGTTCCAATTAATTTTATCAAAGATAAATTCTTTAAATATATTCTTTAATCTTCCTTTGGATATCAATTCTAAACTAGATTAAGGTTTATCAACTAGTCGGGATTAGTGCACCTTACCGAAGTAATCATTTGTTTTATTTCCCAATCCCAACCTATTCATCCCATGAAGCAAAATTGGTAATACTCCATATCTAACACCACGGTGTTATCGGTAAATTTAATTACTGTTTCACGTTCAAATCTAATTAAAGATTTAACTATCGCTTGGAGTAAAACTGGTGGTACTCCACTCTCGATCATTTCCCAAATTTTGATAATTTAAATTATCACATTCTCATTTCAATCTAATTAAATATTCATTAAAACTCCGCTTAGTTTTAATCTTCCCAAAAATCAATATTAATGATTATTTAAATTTGGAAACCCAAGCATGTTACATCGACAATCTACACCGTACTATTGATTTCTGCCGATGTATAACCTCTAAGCTCGTACATCTCAGAGAAGAGTGTTAAGCAAGAGAAAAAATTCTCCGCCACCAAACAGATATATATTTTGCAGAGATCAACCATACATTTCGAAATACAATGTTAGACATGCAATCCTGTCTTTAACTGGGTTAAATAATTAATGTCGTTTAAAACACAGTTCACGATAAACCCAAAATCCCATTCCACTAATTATGGAATCTTCACATAAAACAGATCAATATATAACCGATATCAATTTTCGTATCCGATAATAATATAAATGGAATAATGACAAAGCCTTTTAAATTCCATATATATTAACAGTCTTCCTCCACAGAACCTCACTTTGATTATTATCAAATCGAATTCCATTCAATTCCAATTTAATATATTAAATTGGAAAACTTTACTTTGGAAAATTCCCATTAAATCTCAATAAAAAGATTTATAAATCCCAAATCACATTTCACTGTAAATCGGGTTGAAGAACAAGTGTTATTTAAAACACAGTTCACGATAAACCCAAAAATCCAATTTCAATTCAATTCCAATTAAATATTAATTAATTGGAAAACTCTAATAATCTTAATTAAAAGATTTATTATTCTCACAATTGGGTTTAAGAACAGTGTTATTTAAGACACCGTTCATGACAAACCCAGAATCCAAATTTGATATTAAATACAAGGCTCAGAATAGAAATTATATCGGCTTATATTCAATATCAAATTCTGAAATTAACGGATATCGTATTGGGAATAACGATATCTGTATCTTCCAAATCCCCAAAACCATATCCGTATAACAATGGAATCCAATACCGAAATATTCCGAAGATTATTTCCATTCCAATTTGTTCGTTGGAAATTTCTGGTTATATTGAAGCCATTCACAAATACAATTTATTATATTTAAAAATTATTGGATTTCAAATCTGGTTAATAACTAGTTCATTTTGATACAAATATATTTTTATCTTTACAAACATGGAATTTTTCATCCCAATTCTTTCCAAGTCATTTATTATGATTTTACACAAATTATTAATACTTTAAATAATTTTATTAATGCACTTTCAGTCGATTTCCATAAACGGTCATCGAACTGCACTTACAGCGACCTTTTCCCAATTTGATTTAGACATAATTCCAAATCCAACCATTAGATTTCAAATCTCTTATATTCATTGGAAATCTCTTTTCGATACGAACCCAAGGTTCCGGTTTTAGGAGAATCCGACGGTCGGATCTCCCGTAATATCAACTCGAAGTCAATGGTCGAAATTCGCGAACGGTCGCGGCGCGACGCGTTCTATTCAGGCCATTAAATATATATAATATATATTATATATTTCGTTGATTTCCTTTTTAAAACGAATTTTATAAATCGTTTTAAATTCGTTTTAAAAACGATTCCAACTTCATTTTCAATTTTAAATCAAACTTGAATATTCTATATCATTGTAATATTTTCAAAATATTTTATTATGAGATCATTTCCTTTTTAATATTCATTCTAAAAATGAATAAAACTGATATAAATATCGTTCACATCAAAATGATGCATATTTAAACAATACAGCTTCACATATTTTAATATTTTCATGTCCATCCAAAATCGGACATCAAAATCAGATTTCAATCCTTTACTGAATATTATTTTAAAATATTCGTTATTTTAAAATATTCGTTCTTTCCGAGTTGGAGCCAAACACCGTCAATTACATATAATGTTATTTATATGGATTTCATACATCATATGTATATAACAACAATGATAAACAAACAATCATCATCTAGAGCGCACTACACAACTACATAAGCATTAAATATAAATAATTAACGCTTACAACAGTCTGTCAACTAATCAATTGACATACAACTAAACAATTGGGATTAATGTATGTCAAATATCATCCCAATACCCATGTCGGGTTTAAATCAACACCCGCAGATTTTATTTGTGCAGTTGGATGATGTGTAAAATATACTGTCCTAATCAATATCAGTAAAATGAGTGTACATGAACAAATCGTCCGATTTGTAAATTAATATTTATTTTCTGTTTTGGAGAATTTTATGTCATTCATATATACGTTAAAAATTATATTTTTAACGACAAAATACTTTATTCAACACATGAATATTTTATATAGTTCATTTATACAACATAAATGATATTTTTATTGTTCTAACATATTTTAGAAAATTTTGCCAGCATAACGGCGCGACATTGGAACCAGAATAAGGTCTAGCCTTATCCCTCGCCTAATACTAGCTCGCGCCATACAAATGTGTTCCAATCAATTCAATTCATATCCCAAATCAAATTCAACAAATTTCTTAATAGGGTTACCAAACCCTATTAATTAACAATCAATCAAATAAAACAACCAAACATCAATGGTTTCAATCAAAGGTGTTGGGGGCTACTAAGCACTGTCTGCATCCGAGTATATATTTAACTGTAAACAAAATTAGAGTGAGAAGTTCTCACCTTCGGTTTCCACTCCGTCAGTCTTAATTGGATGGCTTGGATTCGGTTTTGCTTCCGGTTCGTTTCATCGCAATTTGTTCCAGGAGGTTTATGTTAAAAATCACATTTTTAACAACGTTATATATATATATATATATATATATATATATTGAAAATCATATTTTTACAATGCTATATATATATATATTAAAAATCATTTTTTTAAAATATCACTACATACATAAAAATCACATTTTTATTATATCACTACATGTTTAAAGATCACATTTTTATAATATCACTACATGTATAAAAATAACATTTTTATAATATCACTACATGTATAAAAATCACATTTTTATTATATCGCTACATGTATAAAGATCACATTTTTATAATATCGCTACATGTATAAAAATCACATTTTTATTATATCCCTACATGTATAAAAATCACATTCTTATTATGTCGCTACATGTATAAAGATCACATTTTTATAATATGGCTACATGTATAAAAATCACATTTTTATTATATCTCTACATGTATAAAAATCACATTTTATTATATCGCTACATGTATAAATATCACACTTATATAATATTGCTACATGTATAAAAATCACATTTTTATTATATCGCTACATGTATAAAAATCACATTTTTATAATATCACTACATGTATAAAAATCACATTTTTATAATATCGCTACATGTATAAAAATCACATTTTAATTATAACGAGGTTATTTAAATAAAATCACATTTTTAATAATATAAATAAATAAAAATAAAAAACTCACCGGCGGCGCTGACGGAGCGGGGTGTTCAAATCCTATAGAGTGTGATTCCATTTATTTTATTTTGAATCATAATAAAATAAACTTAACAAAACACGGCTGAGTAGCATTTTTTCTTGATTAACCTCCTACAAAGAGGAGGTAGAGGCGGACAAGGTGCTAGAGGGTCGGGGGTGTTATTTGTAAACATAGAAAATTATAAAAATTTGATTTTTGTTGACTGGAGGGGTCTATGGTCGGAGTGGGGCGGGTAGAGGGGCGGCGTGGGGTCAGGAGGGGGCGGAGGTGTCGTGACAGGTGGTGGTGGGGCAGTGGTAGCCGTTGGCAGTCGGATTGGGGGGGGTGGTTCGAATAAGAAAGTAAGAGCGAGGAGAGAGAGCAGGTGAGAGGTGGCGACCGATGGGGAGGCGCGATGGCCAAGGGGGAAGGGGATTGATGGTGGCAGCGGTGGTTGGCCGTAGGGGGAGACGGAATTTGGGAAGGGAGGGTGGCGCGATTTTAGGAATCGACGGGGAACGGTTTCTTCTGAGAGAAAGGGGGAGGGTTGTGTAATATATATATTTTTTATTTTATTTTATTACAAAAAGTTGACTTTCCTTTTGAACCCCAAACGAGACCCAATGACTATCACCCCTAACTAATTACCCTCATTCCGAACACAATGGGATATGTCCTGTAAGCTAATTCGACCATTTCAATCAGTTTTCATCAAAATTAAAATATAAATCAATATATATTGAATTTGAACGTACATTTTAATTTACCGAAGCCACATACTGACTCCAAAAATTCCAGAAAAATAAATCTTGCTATTTTTTGACGATGCGGTCCTAACGAAACTAATTTCGTCAAATTTGAAGACTGTTTGAAAAACGGTCATTTTCCAGCCGATTAAATTCAAACTGAAATTACCAAACACGTTTTCTTTTGCCATACTCACATATTAATTCCAAAAATTATGAATTTTGGAATCTAGCAATAATTTGACATTTCGGATCCAACAAAAGTGGTTTCATCAAAAAAGGAGGTCATTTGCAAAATGGCTATTTTTCAGGGCTATATATTATATAATATATATATATATATATATATATTCCATAGCGACTATTTTTAATTTTAAACTGGACATAACATTCAGTTTACATTATGAAATCTCAGTTTTTCACCTTCGTTAGAAAGATGTTATTAAACAGATTCAAATATTTCTTGTTTCGTCCAATTCTGATTTAAAATTAATTATGTATACTAAATTGAAATTAGAAATCGAATTTTCAAACTGTCGCGCCATTTCAGGCTCGTTTTATAATTAATAAAATTGTACGTTCTAAATCCGATTAAAGTAAAAAAAATAGTCGTTATTATTTAAAATAAATCATTTTAAATATTCAAAATCCATTAAAATTGCTAAAATAAAAAATTTAAATTGGTTCTGAAAATCCGGGTTGTTACATTGATTATCAAATGTCTTATTAATTTTTTATTTAACATACAACATGATGCAGTAACTATTTCAACCAAGAAATTTTTAAGTGAATTTCTATTGTTTAACTTAGTTCTCACACATTCAATCTTTCTATTTTTATGTTCTACTATATTTTGTTGAGATGATCTTGAAAACGAAAAATTATACGTAATAACTTTCTTATTACAAAAAATTGCTAAACTTTTGCTTTAGAATTCTCTGTTGTGATTACTTCGGATTTTTTTCATTCTAATAGACATTTGATTCTGAATTCTTTTAGCAAATATTTCAAACATTTTGAAAGCTTCACTTCTAAATTTTAGTAAAATTATCCATGTATACCTAGAATGCAAATACAAAAATGTATTTACTATGATTATAGATTGTATTTGTGATGGATTGGAAAGATCTAAATGAAGAAGTTCAAGGGTTTGAATGGTTAAAAAGAAAAGTTACTTAAAGGAGCTTTTCTAACTTAGTCTAATTGACATGCACCAAATGGATTATTAACATAAAAACATAATTTAGCAAGCCCTCTTATTAGATCATATTTGGAAATTTTACATAGGTGTTAGAAATTCAAATGACCAAATCTGAAGGTCACTTGATTCGTCCAAAAGACACATATTATCATTTGATATTTTCATACTTAATATATAAATATTTTGTTTTCAAATGTCTTCAAAGATAATGTTTAAGTCATTATCTTCGATATGATACTTATTCTTTTTGTATCTAAATTTTGAAGCCATTGTCACATAATTGATTAATTTTTGCAAGTTTTTTTTTTAAGTTTGTATTAGTCAAATGTTAAAAATAATAATAGTTTCGGAGCTACTAATATTGTAAGTGCTTATCATATATCCTTTAGAGTTATTTCTAAAATTCATCAAACCACCATCTTTATAAATGACTTCTCTTGAGATCTCAAGATTCACGACTATATAGCTTGAGCATACACTATCCAATGTTCATTTATCCTTTATGTTTTGTAAAGTTTGATCATTCGATATATGTTCGTTAATAGTCATATAACACATCAATTCCAACAAATTATACCATTTCTAAAGATCAAATGACTATTCATAATGAATAGATGCAAAACTGTGAAACAATCATATTAATTTTCAAAATTTGAAAATATTAAAAATAAACATAAGGAGTTACGCCATTAAAACTTTTAAAAAATCAAATTACAAACTTCTGAAAATTAAGGCTTTGATATCGATTATGGGATATGAAAGTATGAATTTTGATTCAAATTTAACACTTGATAGAGGATAAATAGTGTTTTGAATCCTTTTTAATTCATTTGATATGATATTAAACAATGCTAACTTAATGATCACACTTGCAAACACAAATCAAAGTAGAGCAAAAATTAAAAAAATAAAGAGTTGGAGAGAAAAATTTACAGTACTTCAAAGTTACCTACATTCAGTCATATACATTTGCTTATACGTGTTTCTTTTCGAATGCCAAATTTTCAATACCGATTTTAAGGTTATGAGACACTCAATCCACATTCTCAGGGATCTGGATACACTCACTTGACTGAACAGGCTATAAGAACTGTAATAACCCGGAATTTTAGAAACAATTTAAAAATTTTATTTTAGAAATTTTAATGGAATTTTAATATTTAAAATAATTTATTTTAAATAATAATGATAATTTTTTTATTTAAATCGAAGTTAGAATGAATATATTTATTTTAATTTTAAAAGGAGTTAGAAATAGCGCGGCAGTTTGAAAATTTGAATTTGAACTTTGACTGAATGTACAGGATTCAAAATTAATCGGATTTTAGTGAAACCAAAAATATTTAAATCTGTTTAAAAATATCTTTCCAACGAATCTGAAATATTGAAATTTCATAGTGGGAATCAAAAGTTATGGTCAGTTGAATATTCAGAATAGTCGCTATAGAATTTAATATCATATATAGCCCGTAAAAATAGCCGTTTTGCAAACGACCTCCATTTTCGATGAAACCACTTTAATTGAATTTGGAATGTCAAATTATTGCAAGATTCCAATTTTCATAATTTTTGGAATTAATATGTGAGCGTGGCAAAAGAAAACGTGTTTTGGCAATTTCTGTCAAATTTAATCAACCAGAAAATGGCTATTTTTCAAACGGTCTCCAAATTCAACGAAATTAGTTTTGTTAGGACCGTATCGTCAAACCATAACTAGAAATAATTTTTTTTGGAATTTTTGGAGTCCGTATGTGGCCCCGGTAAATTTAAATGTACGTTCAAATTCAATATTGACCGTTATATTAATTTATATTTTAATTTTGATAAAAACCGATCAAAATAGTAGAATTGGCTTTCGAAACACGTCTCATTATGTCCGAAATGGGGGTATTTGGTTAGGAACGTCAGTCGTTGGGTTCGATTCAGAGTTGGTGGCATTAAACAAGAATTATCGGAATTAAAAGAAAATTAAATAAATATAAATACTAGTATATATACCCTTTCATATGCGAAACCCTAACCCTTATTTTGACAGTCGCCGCCCTATGCTTTGAATGGCTGAAATCATTCGATTTTTAATCCTTAAAATCTCCATCCACAAATCGAATTATGATATGAATCCAAAACCTAAATCAAACAGGATTCCAAGCTCTTCATTTCTACACAGCTGAGATCGGTTTTAATTAGGGCAATCGATGGATTTCCGAGACCACAAGCTCGAAGTTTGCACGCGTTTCTAGAACGCAGGTGGGGGCCTAGTTTGACGATACTTCAGGCGATAGGAGGAGGTGTTGGAGGCTCTGAAGTGGTGCGACCAGATCGATGGTTGGCAGCTCCGGTTGGCGTGCGACGGGAGGAATACAAAGGCGACTATGGGTTTGTTTAATTGTGAAGAGGGATCGGGAAGGAAGAGATTAGTAAAGTAATTAGAAGTTAATTATATATTTGATTAAGTGAAAATTAATGTCACATCCTTAAAACTAAACCTAATTAAGCTCACCCCCTCCGTTCTAAAACATAAAAATTTCATCCCTATTTTTAAACATCGACTAATTTGTTTCCAGCACTGCCCTTTTCGCAATTAAAGGTGCGATTAACATGGTTCTAAATCCACGTTATACGGATTTAGTATATCCAGAAACATATTTTTCTATCTCCATGGCGGCGCCATCAACAAACAAAAAAATTTGATTTGGATTTATGTAATGGATTTTTCTTTTGCGAGGTAATTTACACTTTTTGTTATAAAAAAAAATCTTATTCGTGTATTATTTTTTGTTTTGATTTTTATTGATTGATTATTCTGATGTTCTATTTCTTATCGAGTTTTTTCAATGGATAATTTAGTTATTGTATAAGGTATTAGAGTTGTTTTTTATCATACAGCCGTATGTATGAATTTCTCAATATATTTGTTCTTCTATTACGAATACGTGTATAAAAGTATGCAAATGTTGTGAATTTTAGCATACCATTATGCAACTATTTGGTGGAATACATGCTTACTGGTGTCTTGAATTTTATTCAGGAAAATTGTGTGTTATTGTGCATATATTCTGTACATATGCATTGAAATATGCAAATCTTTTGAATATCTATTTGTATGCGTGTTTGAAAAAAAGGTTGCACAGATGTATTGTTAAAACACGTGTATTAGGCTTTGCATTTATTCTGGAATTTTTCGTATAACTATGCATATATTCTGTATAAATCATTGGACTATACAGCTATTTTGAATATCTGTTTGTGTGCGTTTGGTTATTAGTTGCACACAAATATGTTTATATTCTTAATATATGCATATTAAAGTGTTTAATATATGCAAATCTTTCGAACCTTTGTTTGTATGGTTGTCTGACGAAAAGGTTGCATAAAAATATGCATATTTTGTTAATATATTCATAAAAAGTTGAATTTATTCTGAATAAAAGTATTTGCAACATCTGTGAATTTTTTCCCACATGACTACAACTGTTATTGCTATTATAACAATTGAAAAACCCCACCTCCGTTAGGGTCACTCTCAAAGGGAATGCCCTAATTTTGGTGGAGGTTTATAAGTACAAGTCACAGATATACAAGACAGATATAAGAACACATATTTGTAAACAGCGGAAGAACAACAAACTTTCATTTCATAAAGTCAAATACGTGTTACAACAACATCCTTTCCAAAAACATAACATAACACTTTCATAATCTGTCTTGAGTACAAGATTTAAAGAAGCATAAATAAAACATAGATAAACTGCAAAGCCCCCATAGTGGATTGTCCAAAGCCATAGTTCAAAACAGGAAAGTCCAAGCAATACATTTCTCTTCTTCAAGCTGGATGTCAAGGCTGATCAAGCTGCTGTGTTCCCTCCCTGAGGACCTGGGGGGGGGGGGAAACGGAAGAAAGAAGACGAAAGAAAAATAGAGTCAGACATAAAGCCTGAGTAAGTCTAGTACTATTTTGTCTATGAATAAAGAACTGGGTATGATAAGTATAAACAGGAAATGGGCATGCACTATAAACTTGGTTAAGTTGTCTAGGGTCGAATATACTATCGTACCCCATGTTGATCTCCGAACCCATATAACTAGTTTCCAAGTGGCACCCCATAATCAGGGTGATGTGATCCATTCTATGACGATCGGCTCCTACTCGCATAGTTACATGTGTCTTACGGCCCCCGATGTCTGTAGTTACCTATGCTGGTCCCACCATGGGGTGTATCAAGTCCCATAGTGGCAACCCGACACAACCTTAGAGTGCACAGGTATGCTACTGGTGTCCAGTGCCTTATTTTTCTGCTCCGGAGTGTGTGCACGCCCGCACTCCGTTAGAACCTACACTGCTACACCACCGCCGTCGATTTGACCTCTTACAATCAGCCCAGTAATCGTGCCCCACCCTGCCTAGTTTCAGGGTATCCTGATACACCTTTTAGGGTTACTGCTGAAAAGGGTCCCCCGTTACTAGGTTTTCTATCTCCAGCCAACATGCTAAGTTGGTTAAGTGTTTCCTAACCTAACCCCACCAGTCCGTTTAGTTTAGCATGTTCCATTTCGATTAAGTCTTTAGTCCACTTAATCCTAACAATCCTGACTCAGCCTTAATTGTCTTATTAAGGCCCTGACCTCTCACATTAGACAGGTATTGTTGTGGCTGCCTGTTGCCGGTTGGTTCCGGGCAGTCTTACGCCACAACTCAGTCTAACCTCGGGTCCTTATTGGGCTCCATGTTTAACCTCTCACATTGGATAGGTATTGTTGTGACTACTGGACAGCCGGGCGGTTCCGGGCAGGTTTACATCACAACTCAATCCAACCTCGGGTTAAACACCTCGTATTTTCTACATTTACATATCTTGTCATTCTTCTTTATTTCTTATATGTAAATATTTGCGGCCCATTATTAAGTTAATGGTGTAAAGGTTACACCAATCATGGGCCCAACCCATACTTGAATTTGGGCCCTTCTATTTTATATTTTCATTCATTAATTAATTTTAACCCAACGTTATTTTCCCCCGTTTTACACGTCCGTTTATATATATATTGGGCTTAGCCTTTTAAAGCCCAATTTAGCCATGCGAAAAGGGGAGGCTTATGGCGTATACACAAAGAGGGGAAGGTGAGCGCATGAACTTGCAATACGACGTTGGAAATACAAAATAGAAATTGGTGTACTTGCATAGTGGTAACATAGGTGACATGAATCATAGCATGTGAACTTGCATAGGTTTAACTACAACATGAACCTATGTTCTTATTTAGGCATAATGTCAAACATAAGCATGTCATAAATATTTCTAGCATAAGCATAGCATAATGTCAAACATAAGCATGGCATAAATACTTTTAGCATAAACATGGCATAATGTCAAACATAAGCATGGCATAAGTAAGGTTAAATTTGTTCATGGCATAAACATAAACAAGTCATGTTCATAAGGTTTCTACATGTTTACAAAGGGGATACTTTGTTACAAAAGCATAGTTCAACTTAATCATGGTTTAAGTCTAATCACATAACGATGGTATAAACATACTTATGCATAAATATTCCTAAACATGGTGTTTGCTTTAAACTTGCAAAAAGGGATTTTTAAGTCTAACCTAGCCATGTCTCAAATATATCATCCTATAATTCTTGTAAACAAGATAGACTTAATCATGGATTTCAATTATGCCAAATATCATTCATAGCCTAGCCATATTCATAAGTTTGCAAAAGCATGACTTAATACATGGATTATGGTGTCAAAATTCCAACATAGTTTCATATGAACTATAACAACCAAACTTGTTTCAATTACTTGCAAAATGATTTATGCACAAAAATATACATCATGATGGCATAATAACAAAGCCCCAAACTCGCATGAATTTCAATCAACTACATACATGTAGCTTCAACATAGATTACATAATTTGCGCAATATTCCAAACGTTTACTTGCATAGAACTACCGCATGTAGTTCTTTATAACATAATTCAAGAATATCCAAACGTATACAAATTGATAAGAACGCATAAGTATGAATTACTTTTACTGCCACAATTCAAGCATACACATCAACACAATTGTTTATTCATACCAAAGTAATACTCTACTTACAATGGTTGCGGCGAATTCTAATTTAGAGATTGAAGACGCAAATTCCTTTGTTGAATTGATTTGCTTAGGTTGCTTGAATTTCTTTAGGCTTTAGAACTTTCTTCCTAATTCTCTCTCTAGTTGGCGGCTACTCTTAGTCGTTCCTCAGCAACATGGCGGCTATGTTCTTAATTTGAAAGAATAGATTAGGGTTTAGTCTAGGGTTGTTTATATAGAGGTTAGGAATTGATTAGGACCATTGATGTTGCTAGGTTAGATCATAGCCATTCATTAGGAAGAGAGACCAATAAAAACCCGCCACCTAGCCCTAATGACAAAGCAGACCACAGAAATTCGACCAAACACAGACCTGGCCAGCCAGGTTGACTGGGCTCGACCAGGTCGACACCCCTGTCGACAGGGCTGTCGACAGCCCTGTCGACATGGGTAGCCCAGGTCGACAGCCCAGTCGACCTGGGTGGCCTAGGCGGGTGTTTATCCGCCCTGGCCCACTGGGCCTGATTTTTAATTATTATTTTATTCTGTTTGAATTTTAAATTTAATTCAAAACTTCCGAAGGCCATATCTTCTTCATACGGACTCCGTTTTTCGAAAACTCGGACTCTATTTCGCGTATTTTTCCGAGACGAACGCAATGGCGTATCCCGTTTCTCTTAGTTCTTTGATTTCAGATTAATTATACTTTAATTTGTTAATTTCACAGTTATAGAATTTTCGGGGTGTTACATTCTCCCCCACTTAAAAGGATTTCGTCCCCGAAATCTTCAAGTTAGGAGGAATGTATATCCTAACATCCAATCATCCATCTACTCATCCATCAAACATGAGCATCCATTGTCCTTAAAAGACTTCTAATGCTTCATGATCATATGCGAAGTGTGTGTGTATATGAACTTATCTAATACAAAATCAGGCGGTCTACTGATTCAGTTGACCTCCTTAATGCGAATTATGTAAGTGCCATGAATCCATTATGTATGCAAATTTTCCTATTCTAGATTCTACATGAGTGCACAATCATTCAATACAAATGCAACATCCACATGACAACACATTAAAGTTCAACCACACATACGAATACAAACATATATGCATATGCAATATGAAGTGACTGAGCCGATCTAAAACCTAGATTGTGTGTGTATATGCAACCACGAGCAACCACTAGCAATCACTTGCAACCACTTGCAACCATTCATATATAACATGTTTCAACTACATGTTTCCATCCAAAAAGATTCTACCTAAAGGATAAGGTCGAGGAAATATACCTAAAAAGATAGATAAAAGCGCAACTTAAGGAAAAAGAAAGATCAAGGATGTACCCTCGAACAGAAAAGGGTAGGCAGTACGTATTCTAGCTTCAGTTTCCCAAGTCGCGTCTCCCTCGGCGTCGCTCCATTGGACTTTGATGAGCTTGACTTCGCGGTTGCGTAGCCTCTTTACTTCCGTTCCTAAGATGCGGGTTGGAACTCTTCTTATGGTTGCTTCGCGTTCCACTTCGGCCTCTTCGAGGATATTTGGCTCTACCACTTCAGCAGACTCATGTAGACATTTTCGGAGATGTGAAACGTGAAAGACGTTGTGGACTCCAGCCAACTTCTCGGGTAGCTCTAATCTATAGGCCATTTTCCCAATCTTCTCGATAATAGGGAATGGCCCTACGAATCTTGGCGCTAGCTTTCCTGTGGTTCCAAAACGAACAACGTTTCTTAGCGGTGATACCTTGAGAAAAACTCTGTCTCCAACTTCAAATTCAAGGTCGGTTCTCCTCTTGTCAGCATAGGTCTTTTGTCTGTCTTGGGCCGACTTCATCCTTCTTCGTATTAAGTCTACTTTCTCTGAAGTCTCTCGGATCATATCTGGTCCAAGTATAAGCTTATCCGTGGACTCCCACCAATAAGTGGGCGATCGGCACGGTCTTCCATATAAAGCTTCGAATGGCGCCATTCCGATGGTTGCTTGATAGCTGTTGTTGTAGGCAAATTCCACCAAAGGAAGATGGTCTTCCCATGTCCCTCCGAAGTCAAGGACGCATAGCCTTAGAAGGTCTTCCAAAACTCTGTTTACTCTCTCCGTTTGGCCGTCGGTTTGGGGATGATAGGCTGTGCTCAAGCATAACTGCATTCCTACTGCTTCTTGCAGACTCCGCCACAATTCACTGGTGAAGATGGGGTCTCGGTCACTAACAATACTAGATGGTATTCCATGGAGTCGAACGATTTCCTTAAGGTAAAGTGATGCTAGGGATGAGGCAGTTCTCTTACTTTTGACAGGTAAAAAGTGGGCGCTTTTAGTAAGCCTATCCACTATTACCCAAATGCTAGTGTTGCCTCTCCTAGACCTAGGCAGCCCATCGATGAAGTCCATTGAGATGCTATCCCACTTCCACTGCGGGACCTCCAGAGGATGTAGTAGTCCGCCAGGCTTTTTCTGTTCCGCCTTAACCTGTTGGCACACCATACACTTAGAAACGAATTCTGCCACGTCCTTTTTCATGCCGTTCCAGAAGAAAGTCCTTTTTATATCTTTGTACATTTTATCCCCGCCTGGGTGTATCGTCATCTTGGAGTGATGTGCTTCCTCGAGAACCTTCTTTATTAAATCGTTTGTCTGTGGGACGCATAGTCTTCCGTCTCGCCCTAGCAAACCCTTATCGTCAATGGAATATCTGTTGAGGTGACTTGAAGTCTCACCCCTAATTAGCCTATCAATTATTTCCACAAGCTGAGGGTCTTCGCGTTGTGCTGCCCCTACTGAATCCACTAAAGTTGGGCGTACTTCGAGAGATGCTAGCAAGCCCGGTACGAAATCGGAGGAGGGCCTAAAGTCGAAACTGGCTATAAACTCTAGGCTTTGTCTTTCAACAAACAATGGGCTTAGGGTCAATTTCTTTCGGCTCAACGCGTCTGCCACAACGTTGCCTTTGCCCGGAGTATAGGAGATTTCGAAATCGTACGAGGCAAGAAACTCCATCCATCTTTGTTGCCTCAAGTTAAGATCCTTCTGCGAGAAAAGATATTTCAACGATTTATGGTCAGTGTAAAGTTCGAACTTCTCACCTAGGAGATAGTGTCGCCAAGACTTGAGTGCAAAGACGATGGCGGCTAACTCAAGATCGTGGGTTGGGTAGTTCTTTTCGTGCACCTTCAATTGCCTCCCGCCATAAGCTACTACCCTTCCTTCTTGCATTAAGACGGCGCCTAGCCCTGTCCCACATGCATCCGTATAAACAGTGAACATCTTGCTCCCATCTGGCAGCGTCAAAACTGGGGCTGTTGTGAGAGCCCTTTTCAGTCGTTGGAAAGCAAACTCGCAATCCAAATCCCAATTAAACACTAGATTCTTCTTAGTCAATTTCGTGAGCGGAGCTGAGATTTTCGCAAAATCCCTTATAAACTTTCGATAGAAACCTGCTAGTCCTAGAAAGCTTCGAACCTCAGTTGCATTCCTTGGTGTCTTCCAATCCTGTACCGCCACTACCTTCGCAGGGTCCACTGCTAACCCTTGTTTAGATACTATGTGCCCAAGGAACCTCACCTCTTCTCTCCAAAAGTGGCATTTGGAGAATTTGGCTTTAGTTGATGGACTCGCAAAGTTTCCATGATTGCCCTTAAGTGTTGAGCATGTTCCTCTTCACTCTTTGAGAAGATAAGGATATCATCTACGAAGACCACTACGAATTTGTTGAGGAAATCTCTAAATACCCTACTCATCAGGTCCACGAAGTAAGCAGGTGCATTTGTCAAGCCGAAAGGCATGACAAGCCATTCAAAGAAGCCGTCTGGGGTTCTGAATGCCGTTTTATCGATGCTATCTTCAGCCACCCTTAGCTGATGAAAACCGGTTGCTAAATCGAGTTGGGAGAAAACAGACGCCCCTACAAGCTGGTCAAATAAATCGTCAATTCTAGGGAGAGGATGCCTATTCTTTTTCGTTAGCTTGTTGAGCTCCCTATAGTCAACACATAGACGGAGTGAACCATCCGCCTTTGTAGCGAACACCACCGGAGCGCCCCATTCTGAAATGCTCCTCCTAATGAACCCTTTTTCTAGAAGCTCTTTAATCTGTTTACTGAGCTCTTTCCTTTCTCGTGGAGCCATATGTCTAACGGGCAACGCAACGGGCTTTGCATTATCTACAAGATATATGCGGAAGTCTATTTCCCGCTTCGGAGGCAAGCCCTTCACCTCTTCGAAGACATCCGGATATTCCCGGACCACTCTAACTGATTGCAAATTTTCAACAGAGGCATCTAGCGATTCAAGATAACTAAGCATAACCGCATGCGAAGGATTACAAGAAATTTCCAAAGTATTACCGAGTTGGGTTAGGAGCCTAACAACCCTTTTCTCACAATCAAGGATGGCCCCATTACTGGATAGCCAATCCATACCCAAAATCAAACCATACCCCGAAAAGCCCAAAACAAAGGCACTACATTGAAATTCTACGCTTAGGATAGAAATTTTCAATTCCAAACAGATCATAGACAAATGAGCTGGGCCCCCAATTGGGTTTGAAACAATTAAGGGGTCCTCTACCATACTAGTTTTTAGGTGCAGAGATTCTACTAAAGCAGACGAGATAAAGGAGTGTGATGCACCAGAATCAAATAAAGTGCGAACGGGGTGATCATAAAGATAAACTACACTTTCTACAGAAGTATTTATACCTCGCTGTTGCAGAGGTGGCGCTTCTAGCACATGAACCTGTGCCCCTGGGGTGGATCCAGCCCTCTGCCCCTGTCCTCGTTTCTTTGGGCAGTCCTTAGCCCTATGGCCCGTCTCACCGCAAGAAAAGCACCCACCATTCTCCTTGGCCTTCTTTTTCCGGCAGTCCTTTACTAAGTGCCCCACTTTGCCACAGAAATTGCACTTCCTCTTTTCTTTGTTGCCTTTCCCGCCCTTCTTAAAGTCTGTCTTCTTGGGCTGCAAACCCTCTTTCTTCTTGCCCTCGTCCTCTTCATTCAGCAATGCCATTTGCACCAATCTTTCATACGTGGCTCCCATGGGTATATGGGTCATGGCCAAACTGTGTAATGGCTCATTCAACCCCTTAACGAAACGGAGAGCCTTCTTGTGCGGGGTGTTGACTAGGTCAAGCCCAAACCTAGCCAGCTCATCAAACTGATTCACATACTCTCTGACTGTCTTGTCCCCTTGCTTAAGAAATAAGAATTTTTCCAACTGCAAACTTCTTTCCGCATCTGAGAGGAATTTGGTCTCAAACCTTGCCCTAAAGTCCTCCCATGTCTCCACTGGTCTTTCAGCATTAGTGACTTCCCACCAGTAGGAAGCCTCGCCCTTCAATAGCCATACTGCCAATTGTACTTTTTGTCTATCCTCTACCTCAAAGATGATGAATAGGTCCTCCGTTTCCTTCAGCCAATTCCTAGCTACCACGAAGGACTCAGTTCCATGGAAATCCCTTCCTCCCATAGCTTTAAAGTCTTTACATATCTTAGCGAAATTGTTTCCTCGAGGAGGAGGTGGAGGAAAAGGTGCCGCTGCAGCTGGATGATTTCCTTCCGCTGGGGGAGGAGGAATGGTAGGACCTGGCTGAGTGGCCCTTGCTTCTAAGAACCGTCTAAACCAACCAGGTATGGGCACCCCTTCCGGCAAGTTAAGTTCTTGGGACATGCTGAAACAAAAAGGATAGATTCAAAACGAAGGATAAGAGATAGTACCTATGGCTTTGGGGAGTGGACTTTGCCTTTTCAAAATAAAATAATATTTTTCTTTTAAAAATGCTTCTTTAAGTTACCTTTTTGAAAATAATTTTTCAAAACTTTTTATCTTATCTGGTAAACCTATGCTCTGATACCAAGTGAAACACCCCACCTCCGTTAGGGTCACTCTCAAAGGGAATGCCCTAATTTTGGTGGAGGTTTATAAGTACAAGTCACAGATATACAAGACAGATATAAGAACACATATTTGTAAACAGCGGAAGAACAACAAACTTTCATTTCATAAAGTCAAATACGTGTTACAACAACATCCTTTCCAAAAACATAACATAACACTTTCATAATCTGTCTTGAGTACAAGATTTAAAGAAGCATAAATAAAACATAGATAAACTGCAAAGCCCCCATAGTGGATTGTCCAAAGCCATAGTTCAAAACAGGAAAGTCCAAGCAATACATTTCTCTTCTTCAAGCTGGATGTCAAGGCTGATCAAGCTGCTGTGTTCCCTCCCTGAGGACCTGGGGGGGGGGAAACGGAAGAAAGAAGACGAAAGAAAAATAGAGTCAGACATAAAGCCTGAGTAAGTCTAGTACTATTTTGTCTATGAATAAAGAACTGGGTATGATAAGTATAAACAGGAAATGGGCATGCACTATAAACTTGGTTAAGTTGTCTAGGGTCGAATATACTATCGTACCCCATGTTGATCTCCGAACCCATATAACTAGTTTCCAAGTGGCACCCCATAATCAGGGTGATGTGATCCATTCTATGACGATCGGCTCCTACTCGCATAGTTACATGTGTCTTACGGCCCCCGATGTCTGTAGTTACCTATGCTGGTCCCACCATGGGGTGTATCAAGTCCCATAGTGGCAACCCGACACAACCTTAGAGTGCACAGGTATGCTACTGGTGTCCAGTGCCTTATTTTTCTGCTCCGGAGTGTGTGCACGCCCGCACTCCGTTAGAACCTACACTGCTACACCACCGCCGTCGATTTGACCTCTTACAATCAGCCCAGTAATCGTGCCCCACCCTGCCTAGTTTCAGGGTATCCTGATACACCTTTTAGGGTTACTGCTGAAAAGGGTCCCCCGTTACTAGGTTTTCTATCTCCAGCCAACATGCTAAGTTGGTTAAGTGTTTCCTAACCTAACCCCACCAGTCCGTTTAGTTTAGCATGTTCCATTTCGATTAAGTCTTTAGTCCACTTAATCCTAACAATCCTGACTCAGCCTTAATTGTCTTATTAAGGCCCTAACCTCTCACATTAGACAGGTATTGTTGTGGCTGCCTGTTGCCGGTTGGTTCCGGGCAGTCTTACGCCACAACTCAGTCTAACCTCGGGTCCTTATTGGGCTCCATGTTTAACCTCTCACATTGGATAGGTATTGTTGTGACTACTGGACAGCCGGGCGGTTCCGGGCAGGTTTACATCACAACTCAATCCAACCTCGGGTTAAACACCTCGTATTTTCTACATTTACATATCTTGTCATTCTTCTTTATTTCTTATATGTAAATATTTGCGGCCCATTATTAAGTTAATGGTGTAAAGGTTACACCAATCATGGGCCCAACCCATACTTGAATTTGGGCCCTTCTATTTTATATTTTCATTCATTAATTAATTTTAACCCAACGTTATTTTCCCCCGTTTTACACGTCCGTTTATATATATATTGGGCTTAGCCTTTTAAAGCCCAATTTAGCCATGCGAAAAGGGGAGGCTTATGGCGTATACACAAAGAGGGGAAGGTGAGCGCATGAACTTGCAATACGACGTTGGAAATACAAAATAGAAATTGGTGTACTTGCATAGTGGTAACATAGGTGACATGAATCATAGCATGTGAACTTGCATAGGTTTAACTACAACATGAACCTATATTCTTATTTAGGCATAATGTCAAACATAAGCATGTCATAAATATTTCTAGCATAAGCATAGCATAATGTCAAACATAAGCATGGCATAAATACTTTTAGCATAAACATGGCATAATGTTAAACATAAGCATGGCATAAGTAAGGTTAAATTTGTTCATGGCATAAACATAAACAAGTCATGTTCATAAGGTTTCTACATGTTTACAAAGGGGATACTTTGTTACAAAAGCATAGTTCAACTTTATCATGGTTTAAGTCTAATCACATAACGATGGTATAAACATACTTATGCATAAATATTCCTAAACATGGTGTTTGCTTTAAACTTGCAAAAAGGGATTTTTAAGTCTAACCTAGCCATGTCTCAAATATATCATCCTATAATTCTTGTAAACAAGATAGACTTAATCATGGATTTCAATTATGCCAAATATCATTCATAGCCTAGCCATATTCATAAGTTTGCAAAAGCATGACTTAGTACATGGATTATGGTGTCAAAATTCCAACATAGTTTCATATGAACTATAACAACCAAACTTGTTTCAATTACTTGCAAAATGATTTATGCACAAAAATATACATCATGATGGCATAATAACAAAGCCCCAAACTCGCATGAATTTCAATCAACTACATACATGTAGCATCAACATAGATTACATAATTTGCGCAATATTCCAAACGTTTACTTGCATAGAACTACCGCATGTAGTTCTTTATAACATAATTCAAGAATATCCAAACGTATACAAATTGATAAGAACGCATAAGTATGAATTACTTTTACTGCCACAATTCAAGCATACACATCAACACAATTGTTTATTCATACCAAAGTAATACTCTACTTACAATGGTTGCGGCGAATTCTAATTTAGAGATTGAAGACGCAAATTCCTTTGTTGAATTGATTTGCTTAGGTTGCTTGAATTTCTTTAGGCTTTAGAACTTTCTTCCTAATTCTCTCTCTAGTTGGCGGCTACTCTTAGTCGTTCCTCAGCAACATGGCGGCTATGTTCTTAATTTGAAAGAATAGATTAGGGTTTAGTCTAGGGTTGTTTATATAGAGGTTAGGAATTGATTAGGACCATTGATGTTGCTAGGTTAGATCGTAGCCATTCATTAGGAAGAGAGACCAATAAAAACCCGCAACCTAGCCCTAATGACAAAGCAGACCACAGAAATTCGACCAAACACAGACTTGGCCAGCCAGGTTGACTGGGCTCAACCAGGTCGACACCCCTGTCGACAGGGCTGTCGACAGCCCTGTCGACATGGGTAGCCCAGGTCGACAGCCCAGTCGACCTGGGTGGCCTAGGCGGGTGTTTATCCGCCCTGGCCCACTGGGCCCGATTTTTAATTATTATTTTATTCTGTTTGAATTTTAAATTTAATTCAAAACTTCCGAAGGCCATATCTTCTTCATACGGACTCCGTTTTTCGAAAACTCGGACTCTATTTCGCGTATTTTTCCGAGACGAACGCAATGGCGTATCCCGTTTCCCTTAGTTCTTTGATTTCAGATTAATTATACTTTAATTTGTTAATTTCACAGTTATAGAATTTTCGGGGTGTTACAACAATATTTGCATAATTTTGTGCTATTATTAACAAAAATTGTACACTTTTGTGCATGTGTTCAGAATATTTTCACACGTGTGTGCATGTGTCAACATTATTTGCGAGCTTTCCTAAGTTTATCCAGAATGCTTGCACACTTTTGTGCATATAGTCAGAATGCTTGCACACTAGTGCGCACATATTTATAACTTTTGTACATTTATTAACTTTTTACTTCTTATTACAGAGACCTATGCTGGAAGATGTTCATGTGGTAGATGTTCAAAAAGAGGGAGCATTAGTAATTATGAAGCAGCTGTAATTACGAAAACAAACCCAGTGATTAAAAGGGGGGAAAATGATGTTTATATTTTTTAACACAATGTCGACTGATATTTAGTTTTCGAACTGGTGGATATGATTATGTAGTTTCTAAATTGAATTAATTTGGTATTTTATGTATTAAATTAAGTTTTTCTAATTGCTCATGACGTTATGAAATGTTGTGTTCTTCTGTACTCACAATATTTTGCATACCTATATGCATTTTTTTCAATATAATTGCTTACGTAACTGCAAATATTTGCATAATTACTCCAACAGACGATGATGTTTTTTTCAAACTTACTTGTATGAAAGTATTATTATTAGTTGTATGCATATATGCAAATGCTTTAAATGTTTGATCTATGAAATTTTTTGAATACTTGCATACAACTATGCATTTTTTCCAAATAAGTGCTTACATAACAGCAAATATTTGCAGTATTAATCAACTAGCTGATGTTGTCTTTGATGTTTAGAATACTATCTGTATGACCAGAACTGCAAAAGTATTACATAATATGTAACAAAAAAACCAGCAAACAAATAACTGTGAACATGTAAGCTAGTAAATGCAAACATTTATTCATATATGCAAAATACTGGCAGAGTTGAAATAGATATGCAGTATAAGTGCATATATCTATGCAACTATACATAATAATTGCATACTTCTATCCAACTATATAGAAAAATTGCGTAAATAAAGATTCTGTACGACCCGGAAAATCTGAACCAATTTAAAAATTTTAAATTGGCTAAATTAATGGATTTTAAATATTTAAAATAAATATTTTAAATAATAGCGATGAAAAGTGAGTTGGAATCGACAATTGAAAACGAATATAATTAATTCTAATTATAAACAAGGCCTGAAAAGGCGCTGCAGTTTCAAAAAATTGAATTCAAACTTTTTCGAACTGTACCGGGTGCAAAACAAAACGGATTTTAGTGAAACCAAAAATATTTAAATCTGTTAGTGAATACCTTTCTAACGAATCTGAAAAATCGAATTTTCATAGCGGAAAGCAAAAGTTATGGCCAAACGAATTTTCAGAAAGATCACTATGGAATTTAGATAGCCCGTGAAATTGGCCATTTTGCATACGACCTCGGAATTCGACGAAACCACTTTTGTTGGATCCGGGATGTGAAGTTATTGCCAGATTTCAAATTTCATAATTTTTGAAGCTAGTATGTGAGCGTGGAAAGGGAAAACATGTTTTGATCAATTACAGTTAAATTGGATCGACCAGAAATGGGCCTTTTTGCAAACGGTCTCAGAATTCGACGAAACTAGTTTTGTTGGGACCGTATCATCAAAAAATAGCTAGATTTATTTTTCGGTAATTTTTCGAATCAGTTTGTGGCCCTGACAAATTGAAATGTACGTTCAAATTGAATGTTATATATTTTAATTTGAAGAAAAACTGACTGAAACAGTCAAATGGGCCTACGAAACATATCCCATTGTATTCGGAATGGGGGTAAAATGCTAGGGACGACAGTCGTTCGGTTTGAATTGGCGTTCGTGTGGGAAGGGGGTATTTTCGAAATTTAAAAAATTATAAATATAAACAAAATCTCTCATTGGTCGAAAATTTTCTTTTCTCTCTCCCCGTCGCCGATAGCAGGCGGAACCTCTTCAAATCTTCTCTCCTCGATTGCTCTCAATCTGCTCAAAATTAGAACTCCATCCTGTTGAGGATTTTGTAGAGCTAGTCAAGATCTTCAAATCCATAGCAAGTTTGGATTTTTTTCATTGAGTATCCTTCGAGATTTGGAGCCCCGAAGTCGGCGACTTTGTGTCGCCGCCAAACCCAGCTCCGACCACCGAGTTCGATGTGGGACCAACGGTTCTGCATGCCTCTCCTTCCTCTTCCAGGTAGCAGTGGCCGATTGTCCTATAGTGCAACGGTTGTCGAGAAAAATCAAGACCTAGTTTCGAACGAATATAGGAAGGTACGGGTTTTATTTTCTGAAATGATTTTAACACCTTTAAACCGTTGCAAACCTTGTAAAAATCATATCTTTTTCGTTTCTGGATGAAATTCAGTGAAACAAGAGATAGTGGACTCGTGTGGACGTCTTCTACATTCTAGAAGAGACCGCATATTTTTCTGAGCCTTCTACTAATTTTGGTGGAGTGGAACCCAATGTGAGATTTCTAATTTATAAACGATATGGAAAACGACAATGTATAAATTATATAGTCGATGTATGAGTTATATAAGCATTGTACATCTCATGTATAAGCGTTGTATAAGTTGTGCGTTCGATGTATAAGTTATATATGCATTGTAAAAATTATATATGTGTTGAAATAGAAGTGAATTGCTATATATAAATATATATATACACGCCCCTCGTCCACAAACCATGGACGATATTTATTGGTTGTGATGTGAAAATTGATTGATAGTGAATGGTTGATTGGGATTGTTTGTTGTTGATATTGATTGATGGTGGTTGAAAAATACCCATTTGTGGTTGACAAATATTTGGTTGAAACCACATAGGATTAGTTTGTGGAAATGAAATATACATGTCGCCTGCGTGCGAACTAGATGCATGATTCCCCATTGTCAAAAACCGCGAGGTTTTAGGGTAGAGCGAGGAGCCGTACTAGGGACGGTCCCGGTTTTAACTACCCTGCCGTTATGCTGCCGAAATTTTGAATAATATTCATGTGTTTGAATTATTTTCATTTGTTGAAACTATATTTATTCGTTGAATAGAAAACCTCCATGTGTGGAAACGTTGTTGAGTTGAAATTCATGTGTTGAATGGTGTTCATATTTTGAAATAAATTGTTTTATAATAAAAATCACATTTTTATCTTCTATTTGAACTATATAAATTAACGGTGTTTTGAAATAAACGGTTTTATAATAAAAATCACATTTTTATCATCTATATGAACTATATAAAATAACGGTGTTTTGAAATAAATTGTTTTATAATAAAAATCACATTTTTATCATCTATATGAACTATATAAAATAACAGTGTTTTGAAATGAATTGTTTTATAATAAAAATCACATTTTTATTATATAAATGAATTGTAAAAAATAGTGAAGTGTTGAAATAGAAGGCAGTTAGATGAAAATATCATTTTTATCAAAAGTGTGAAATTCATATGGGTTTGAAAGCGAAGAATCGATATATATATATTTAAATAGAATTGAAATATATCGAAAAACGACGCTGCAGTTCGTATTTTGAAACCGTGATTTCAAACGATTAGTACGGGAGATCCGACCATCGGATTTTCCTGAAATCGCAACCGTTGGGTTCGCTTTGGAAATATCTTTCCAACGGCGCCAACTTTGTAAAGATCCAACGATAGGATTGTCTGGAATGTTTAATTCAAATCTGAAGAAAAACAGCGCCAGAAACGATTATATTTAAATATATATAAATATAATTATATTTAATCGAATAGTGACGATGCAGTTCGTATTTTGAAATCGAAACTTCAAACGATTATACCGGGAGATCCGACCATCGGAATTTCCCGAAATTGGAACCGTTGGATTCGTTTTGAAAGGATCTTTCTAATGATGTAAATTTTGTGAAGATCCAATGGTTAGATTTTCAGATATGTGTAAATCAGATCTGAAGAAAAACAGCGCCACGGCCGCGTTATGGCCCGAAGCGTCGTTTTGAATAAATTGGCTATTTTAAAATGAATAAAAATAGCGATAAATCGTTAAAAATATCATAAATGATATGGAATGGAAATAAACTGAATTTGCTCGATTTATGTGGTATTTGATGGTTGAATGTGTTTGGTGTGAAAATTACATTAAAGAACAAAATTGGTGTTGTCGAATGATTTAACCATTGAAATAAATTGATTTGAAATTCTAAATATACGTGAATTATTTGAAAAGGCCGAGTTAATTCTCATTTCAAAAATTGACCGATGATTGAAAGTCGAAGATGAAGACGGTGGTCGAAGACCGGAGATCTTCACCTCGTTTGGATGGTAACCGAGGTCCTGATTGGGAGGCATCCTGAAATATGGATAATAAGTGGTGAACGTCCAGACGTACGTGGTGATCGATGGGTTTGTGAGGTATATAGTGCCTCCGGTTTCGTTCAGACCCAGAACGGACTTGTAAATGGACTGTGTGTCTGACATTGGATTTTATTCTGTGTTGATTGATCTCTGTTAAATATACATCTGTTTGGCGGCGGAGAATTTATTCTTTTGCTTAACGCCCTTCTCTGGAATGCACGAGCTCAGAGGTTGTATATCGATGGACATCAGTCGCATGGCATGAATTGCTAGTGTGGCATGCCTGAGTGGCAAATGATCATGGCTTTTGTTGAAAAGCAAGGTCTTGTGGTGATGATCAAAGCACCGCCTGTGTGGCGTAGCTTTGTGTATAACGTGAAATCACGAGCCTCACACCCCGGTATGAACCAGAGACGGGAGGGGACATCAAGGAGGACCTGTGTTTCTTTCTAGCTAGAAGTGGCGTCAGTGGTTTTATACACCCTGACGAGTTTGACTTATGTGGTTGTTACTGTTGCGAGGTGCCTCAATTTGATCGGACGATCTGGGTCCGATGGAGCCATTCGTTGGCTCACCTACGCCCCATAGGGCGGGGAAACGCAGTGTTCAGGAATTTTAATCCACATCGGTGGACCGGCCCTGACGATCCAAGGGCCCACCTGAGTCTGGGTCCTGAGACACGGGCTAGAGCGTCTCGAATTCGGTAAGGATTTTCTTTTCCCTTGGTTCATTATGGAAATCCAAACTCCAAATACGTGACCGTGCGGTTTTGATTGTATATATAGATGGCGACATGATATATGGTACCCATGCCGTCTATGATTGATAGTTATGATTCGAAGTTGTTTTGAAACATGTAAACACTGGTAATAATATCAATTGATTTTGTTTTATTCGTATCAACAATATTTTGGCCATTATAAGGTAAAACTCTATCCTCCGGTTTGCGTTGCATTGTGTGATGGGAACTAAGTCTTATAATGGCTTCATTTTTATAAAAAAGCATTGCGATGTTTAAAAGAAAGACTTGTTTTAAAGCACTGGCAATCCAATGGAGTAAACCTGTTCCACGAAAGTGGCGTGGTCCTGTGATTAGCCATATTATAAATGTGTTGAGTGGATTTCTCATACCAGTCCCATGACTGACTCGTAGTTTGTTTCACTTTCAAACTCGGATGCCCCTTTTTCTACACGGGCAGCCTTGTATTCAGGTTTAGCTGGTTCATTCTGGATAGCTGGAGCTGAAGATGGATTCTATTATTTATCTCTTTTTATGCTGTTCAGCTCCTATTGTACATATTTTGTTTGTTTCCGTTGTAGACATTTATGTATAACTGAACTGTATTTGTACTAAGTGTAATAACCCGCATTGTCAGAGGTATTATAATTAATTTATTTAATTATATAAATAGTGATTTAGGGAATTAAATCGTTGTTAATTTAATTATAGTGAATAATTAATTAAATTAAATAATATATTTAATTCAGAAATAATCAAAAATATTGGAAATCACAATATTCTGTGAACGGGGTCGTCCCTTAGATTTAATTCAGCTTAGAGTTGAATTATATTGACGAATATATTCAATCGACGACAGTTTGAACGTATGGTTATAATATAATTAAAATCGAGCTCGAAATGGCGCTGCAGTTCGTAAATTGGCAATTTAACTTCAACTGAATGTACAGGATTCGTTTTAAGCCGGATTTCCATGAAACAAGAAACGTGTGGAGCTGGTGGAGTATATCTTTCTAGTAGAAGAGAAAAATCGGGATTTCGTCGTGTAGATTTTGAGATATTTCCAAATCAAATTTCAGAAAAGTCGCTGTGGAATTCCTTTATAATTTATAAAGGAATTATTTATATTTTAAAAGGGAATTCCAATATAAATCGAATATCGGGTTGTCCCAGAAGTGAATATCAAGTTAGAAATTCATATAGGAATATTCTAGAGTGTATGGTATTCCACTGTAAATATAGACGATAATATTAATTTATTAATATTTTATTTAATTATATTTAAATATATTTATATATTTAAATGGGTCATCCAGAGCTTTAAAAATAGCCACTTTTGCAAACGAAGTCGGAATTCGACGAAACTAATTTTGTTGGATCCGCAATGTCAAATAGTTGTTAGATTTCCAGTTTCGTGATTTTTAGAGTCAGTGTGTGGCCGTACCGATTTTTAGAGTGAAAAACAGTCGATATTTTGATAGTTAAAAATACGCTGTGTGAGCATACGAAGTCGGAATTCGATGAAACAAGTTGTGTTGGGACCGTAATGTCGAACTGTGGCCACATGTCCAGTTTCGTGATTTTTGGGTATCGTGTGTGACCACACGAATTTGTAGAAGGGGAAAACAAATATAAAAGGAAATAAAACTAAAAATATCTCAACCCCCCCCCCTCAGGCTATAAATACCCCCCCCCCCCCATTCACTAAACCCTTATTCATTTCTTCGCTGCTAAATTAGGTCAACCGCCAGTTCCTCATAGCAAAACATAATATCGAGCCCTTCAAAAATCAAGAGAAATTCGAAGAAAATTCCATAAATCGTAATTCGTATATATTCAAGATCCTTAGGCCACCCTCTTCGTTCTCATCCCAGTTTCAGGAGGTTCGAATGGGATATTTTTCGCACAAAAATATTAATTAAATGATGTCAGCGTAGGTAGTTGTTGCTAGAGTTCGAAAATCGTTGAGGAAGGAAGCACCGTGGGTTGACTTCTGGTGAGTAGCCGTGAGTGACAGCGATTTGGTATGGGTTTTGCAAGATTCAAAGTTCATTTTGTACGCTGTGATTTCTACAGCAAATATGGGGTTACAGGAGGGAGGAAAGAGGGGATTAACACACGGTAACAATGGAGTTTTGCTTGCAGGAGTTTGAGTTGAACGAAAATCATTTGGGAAGGTTTGATGTTGCGGTTCCCTGTAGATGCTGTAGCAAGAAGTCGAGTTCAACTTCGTGGTGGCGGAGAGGTAGGGTTTACGGAAGGGAGTTGATTGGTGGGTGTTGCGGGGTTGGCCGTTGGCTGATGAGGTGGTGGACGCTGGTCAAAAGGGGTCGTTCTTCGGTGGTCGTGGGTGTCGTGGAGCAGGGAGTGGGATATACGAATGGTGATTTACGTTGAGGGTAATGAAGAAAAAAAAAAAAGGGAGCGAAGCAGTGATGGGTTGTTTGTGGTCTTGGATCTGAAGGGGGAGTTTTTATAATGATAATAGTGGAGAGGAGTTCTAGCAATCTGGAAGACTGCTGCAAGGTGATTCCTGGCAACATGGTGGTTTCAGTTTCCAATTTTTTTTTATGAAGTAATGGGATATCTGAGTTTCGGTGGCCATCTAAATATTGGTGCAGATGTTGTAAACCGTGAAGAGAGGAAATTCAATATGCTGAATCAAGGTTAATGGGATAATTGAAAATCATTTGAGTTCATTTATAATTAATTAAATGTTTCACTAGTTTAATTAAGTTATATAAATTTTATTGTGTATAACGTGTGTGTACGTTATCAGAATGACACAAACTGGGATCCGTAAGGATCATATGAACGGCAACTACATTATGGAACCGACTGGAAGTAAATTGGAGCTCGCCTTAATTTATTGCAAAATAAATTGTATGATCAGACTCGACTACCGTAACTCGTTAGTTAACGATTACGGACAATGTGAGTAAAATCTCACCAACTCTAAACAGTTTATAATTTCATGTTGTATTTTTAGAACTGTTAGAAATTGTCTGATTTACTGTGTGTTGACTGTTTGATTGAACTGCTAGTCAGTTAACGAAATATTATATATATATATATAATATATAAACAGTTAGTAGTTATATATTGATTCTGTTTATCAGAATAATTCATATTGAACTGAAAGTGATGATAAACATATTGTGTAACATCTGTGGATGCAGGGAGACAGGTTGGAGGAATCCGACTGGATTCCTCAACAGTTATTTTATTGTTTTTCATGTATTGTTATATGATGTGATATAAAATCTGTGGGCGATTATATGTACTTGGACGATATTGAACATCGTGATTTGATATGATTGAATATCATAACATACCGAAATGTTGATAAGGGGATTTTGAAAGTGATATTAAAAACAGAATATTTATAAATTGGAATATTTATAAATAAGAGATATTTATAAATTTAAATATTTATAAATAAGGAATATTTATAAATTGGGATATTTATAAATAGGAGATATTTTAAAAAGGAAAATAAATTCAAAACATTTCTTTTTGAATGGAAAGGCCTGTGTGGCGGGTTTGGGGATTTTCCCGATGCTCCCGTTACAAAGGAGGTTATGGCAAATTTTCCCGGGAATTTAAGGAGTTAGAATATTTCAAGAATAAATTTGAAAAGAGAAATATTTGTAAAACATTTACAAATGAAATAGAAAGAGAAATATTTGTAAAATATTTACAAATAGAATAGAAAGAGGAATATTTGTAAAACCATTTACAAATAGAATTGAAAAGGAAATCATTTGTAAAGTGAAGAACAATTACTAAAAGTAAATCTTTATAAACTGAATAAAGTAAATCGAATATGGTATTCGAAAGGAGAAATCGAATATGGTATTCGAAGTTAGTTAATCGAATATGGTATTCGAAGTTAGTTAATCGAATATGGTATTCGAAGTTAGTTAATCGAATATGGTATTCGAAAGGAGAAATCGAATATGGTATTCGAAGTTAGTTAATCGAATATGGTATTCGAAGTTAGTTAATCGAATATAGACATTCGAAAGGAGTTAATCGAATATGGTATTCGAAGTTAGTTAATCGAATATGGTATTCGAAGTTAGTTAATCGAATATAGACATTCGAAAGGAGTTAATCGAATATGGTATTCGAAGTTAGTTAATCGAATATGGTATTCGAAGTTAGTTAATCGAATATGGTATTCGAAAGTTAGTTAATCGAATATGTTATTCGAAGTTAGTTAATCGAATATGGTATTCAAAAGTTAGTTAATCGAATATGTTATTCGAAAGGGGTTAGTCAAATAGAGTTAACCAGTTCGAGTTAATCAGTTAGAGTTAACCAGTTAGAGTTAATCAGTTAGAGTTGAAACGAACTAGAGTTAATCAAATATAGTTATTTGAGACAGAGTTAGTCAAACATAGTATTCAGGGTAAGTTGTCATCTCGTACGACTGCTAGCGAAATTCGCAGGGCTACAGATAGCCTAAGGCGGTCGGATGTTTCCTGAGGGAGTCAGGCGTAACCATTGTGATCGCTGCGATCTAGAGTCAAGCGAATGGAGTTTAATCGAATATTAGTTATTCGATAGGAGTTAATCGAGTTGATCGAGTTGAGAAATAAGTTAAGTTAAATAAGTTGAGTTGATCGGGTGGTTCGACCAAGTTAGTCGAGCCTAGTTAATCGAATCGAATTGGTCGAACCAAGTAAGTCGAGTTAAGTTAGTCAAGTTAGTCGAGCCTAGTTAATCGAATCGAATTGGTCGAACCAAGTAAGTCGAGTTAAGTTAGTCAAGTTAGTCGAGCCTAGTTAATCGAATCGAATTGGTAGAACCAAGTAAGTCGAGTTAAGTTAGTCAAGTTAGTCGAGCCTAGTTAATTGAATCGAATTGGTCGAACCAAGTAAGTCGAGTTAGTCGAGTCAAGTTAAGTTAGTCGAGTTAAGTTCGTCGAGTTAAATAAATCGATGTTAGTTTCATCGAAAGGAGTTACCGATGTTAGTTTCATCGAAAGGAGTTATCGATGTTAGTTTCATCGAAAGGAGTTATCGATGTTAGTTTCATCGAAAGGAGTTATCGATGTTAGTTTCATCGAAGGGAGTTATCGATTATAGTTTAATCGAAGTGAGATTTTCAAATATGAGATATTTGAAAAGGAAGAATCATCGAATATTAGTTATTCGAAGAGAGATTATCGAATATCGTTTATTCGAGAAGGAGTTAATCGAATATAGGTTATTCGAAGAAGAGTTAATCAAATAGAGATTTCTCGAAGAGAGTTAATCGGCAAATTCGATTATATCGAATTCGGGAAAGTATATTTACTTTCCAGTTTTAAATAGAGATCTATTTATTTATAAATAAATAAGTGTTAGGTTAATTATTCACTAATAAGAATAGAAGTTATAATTAAAGTTAGATAATTCGAAAGGAGGGATTATAACGTTATCGTTATAACCAATGTTTTAAATATAGAAGTGGATTAGTAAAATTGGATCCGAGAAAGGCGTAAAGAAGTTGTTAAAGATTAAAAGATAAACTTTGACCATTTCGAAGTTATAACGTTGTTCAGTTAAGGTCTGAGAGGTAATTATACCCCAACTTGAGTGACTTCCTTCTTAACTAAGAAATGGTAAGGTTTGATCGTAAAGGAGTTTTGGAAATGTTTTCCAAACGAGAATCAGAAATGTTTTCTGATAAAAGAAAATAAGAATTTAGAATATAGGGAAACAGGAGATAAGTAAATAAATGAACTAAAGAGATTAATGTTAAATGATGTTTGTTCGATATAATTTCCATCTGGAAATAATATCGTTGTTTGCACACTTGTTTTTCTTTGATAGTTAACTCACAAACTATCGAAGTTTTGACCATTTTAACATTGTTAATATGGAGAGACTGGTTGGATTATTATCCAAAGAACCACTCTGTATTGGCATAAGCGTTGCGAATCATATATGCCAAAGATAATTGAAGATGGAGTAAAATGCAAGGGCTATCCTGTTTACAGAATAGTGCCTTCGGTTTGTCCAGTCCCATGACAACTTGTATGGACGAAAGTCTGACAGAGTATATCCAATGGATCGCGTAAGTTGATCTGTTCAAACGTATTCACATTTGGTGGCGGAGGAATTCGTTTCTCTTAGCTGTATACCCGTGTTATTTTTGGATAAGTCAATTTGTGATTTGGCGGGTATGACGATGTGACATTCTAAGTGAATGATGATGATTTGTATGAATGAATGTCTGATAGAGTATTTCCAGAAAGGTCACGTACCTTGATTTCTTCAACCGTACCAAGAGTGGAAGCGGAGAAGAAAACTTCTTTAGCTAACACGTAATGTACTGTTGTAGACGTCAATTAGTGATTTTCGATGGATCTGACAATATGGCATTCGAAGTGAATCTGATGTAATGATAAAGCGTAGCTTCTAGCCTCATCAACCGGTAAATGACAGAAATCGGGCAGGCAGCATGGCTAAGTCGGTCGCACCGAAATAGGGGGTATAATCACCTATCTAGAGAATATTCATTTGTTTCTTAAATCTATCAATGTTGTCCCATATATATATATATATATATATATATATATATATATATATATATATACGGGAACGGTTGCTGATCCCAACCGTTGGTGATGTACATTCGATACACTCAAGCGAAATGAGTGGTCGGTCATGTGTGGCTGAGTTACAAGATGTTCTTGTTGAACTCCAGTGTATCGTTCCTAGAGTACACTAATCGGAAGGTGGTTCCATACCTTGTCATAGTTGGAAATCCATTATCCAATACGTGCTTGCGATTTTGATTGTATACTATATATGTAGAACGTGAGATGAAAGCGTTTCTGCTAGTTGATATCTATTTGTACATAGGCATTATTTTAATATCAAAAGGATTTTGATATAAAGATATTTTGGATTCTCATAAGGGAAAAACCCGTTCCGTTCTGCGACGTGGTCTTATGAGATATCGTTTACTTGTTCATATACCTGTTTAAACTGTTTTACTCATATCAGTCCCATGACTGACCTGGAGTTTATTTGTTTTGTTTTCCCTAAACTCTTGGGTGCCTAATTTTGTATGGGCAGTCAAGTAGTCAGGAATTTACAGATATACTAGAAGAGTGTAGAGCAGGAGGCTTCAATATCATATAGCTATAGTTATTTCCGCTGTGTTGTAAGTGTTGTACTCTGATAAGTGCTATTGTATACATAACTGTTATATTTCAAAGTTATGTTGTCTATTATATGTTATTCGTTCCGCTGTGAGGTTCGTGTTACTCTAATGTTGTGTTCTTCTTCTTCTTCTATTCTAAGTTTCTATCTTATCTATTCTCACCTTCTAATTTCTTTCATTAATTACCGGGATTTTTCGATGTTTTGGTTATCGACATCGTGCTTATGTCGATAACCAAAGTCGCCGAAAATCCGGGTCGTTACACTAAGTATGATCCTGTATACGGTGTAACTCTGATGATTACGTTTATCCAGTATATTCTATTGTTCATTATCTGGTGTATTTATTTAATTCTGTTCTGCTATTATCTGTTTCTGTGTTATATTCCAAACATAACCCTTGTCTCCGTCTGTACGGGAAATGGGGTCGTCACAACGTGGTATCAGAGCTTTGGTTAAGCTTAGCTCTGGAATATAACATGTTAGCGAACTCGTCAGAGATAGAATCAGTAGTGTTCTAGGGCGAGTAACTCAGTACAGATAGGATCAGCAATATCCTAGTATGAGTACAGTAGAATCAGAACAACTCGTTAGAGATGGGGTCAGAAGTGCCTCAGAACGAGTCGAGCGTAATATGTTTTTAAATAACGTATTTGTGATTATATATATAGTCTGGTATTAGAAATATATTTGAAAAGTTAAAAACAAATTGATTTGATGTTTGTGTTGTGTGAAAATAGATTTGATTTATTAAAATTATTAAAATGATAGTTAATTTAATCAATAATAGAATGAATGGTAGAATTTATTCGATTATATCACACATTTAACGGATTAGAAAATAGATAGAAATATATACATGTGCATTATATATGTTTGAACAGGTAAATGGATAGCTGTTGAGTAAAGATTTTATTTGCGTGCCCGAAAAATAGGTAAACCTTAATGAGTTGGATGCGAAATATTATTATATCAACTCCTGTGAATGCCATTGGATGCGGAGTGCTGGTTTTTTTGTGTGAAATAATAAACGTCGCCATAGGATAGTAACAATTAATTTTGAACTACATTACATGGCATACTTCTAGAAGATAGGCATACTTCATCATATACCACATAAGCATTTGGAGCTTGTGTGGCGAGGTGGAAGATTTACCATACGAGCGAGAGGCTTGTATGGCAATGACCATATTTTACAGGTTGAACCGATGACTGATATGGACTATTTAAATTGTAATGATTAAATTGCCAGATTAATAAAAATCCTACACGGGTCTGGAGTTGACAATAATCACGTCTCTCTAGTTATTAGATACGTCACATGGACTATTTATTTCCCACACGGGATGAGGTGACGAGGATTTATCCTCTGGAGCATTTAAAATACACACTCCCTCAGGCTTTGACAGGGTGACGAGAATTTATTCTCTGGAGTTATTATCTATACACGCTCCCCTGTAAACACCAGAATATATCACTATAAATATGTGTATGCTTATTAGGATTTATTGGGTACCTAATACGGCCCAATAAATTTCCAAACCTCTCTCCGTACAAAGGAGGTTATGGCGAAATTTTTAAAAAATTCCGGGTGTTAGCCAAATTTTTGAAGAATTTGAAATTTCTCAGAAACTGGAAAGTTGGAGAATGGAAGCCAGATCGAACGTAGAGTTGATTAATCAAACCACTTTCGACTTTGTTCCTTTTCGGGGACGAAAAGTTTTAAGTGGGGGAGATTGTAACGACCCGGAAAATCTGAACCAATTTAAAATATTTAAATTGGCTAAATTAATGGATTTTAAATATTTAAAATAAATATTTTAAATAATAGCGATGAAAAGTGAGTTGGAATCGACAATTGAAAACGAATATAATTAATTCTAATTATAAACAAGGCCTGAAAAGGCGCTGTAGTTTCAAAAAATTGAATTCAAACTTTGTCGGACTGTACCGGGTGCAAAACAAAACGGATTTTAGTGAAACCAAAAATATTTAAATCTGTTAGTGAATACCTTTCTAACGAATCTAAAAAATTGAATTTTCATAGCGGAAAGCAAAAGTTATCGCCAAACGAATTTTCAGAAAGATAGCTATGGAATTTAGATAGCCCGTGAAATTGGCCATTTTGCGTACGACCTCGGAATTCGACGAAACCACTTTTGTTGGATCCGGGATGTGAAGTTATTGCCAGGTTTCAAATTTCATAATTTTTGAAGCTAGTATGTGAGCATGGCAAGGGAAAACGAGTTTTGATCAATTACAGTTAAATTGGATCAACCAGAAATGGGCCTTTTTGCCAACGGTCTCAGAATTCGACGAAACTAGTTTTTTTTTTTGGGACCGTATCGTCAAAACATAGCTAGAATTATTTTTCTGGAATTTTTCGAATCAGTTTGCGGCCCTGGCAAATTGAAATATACGTTCAAATTGAATATTGAATGTTATATATTTTAATTTGAAGAAAAACTGACTAAAACAGTCGAATGGGCCTACGAAACATATCCCATTGTGTTCGAAATGGGGGTAAAATGCTAGGGACGACAGTCGTTGGGTTTGAATTGGCGTTCGTGTGGGAAGGGGGTTATTTTCGAAATTTAAAAAATTATAAATATAAAGAAAATCTCTCATTGGTCGAAAATTTTCTTTTCTCTCTCCCCGTCGCCGATAGCAGGCGGAACCTCTTCAAATCTTCTCTCCTCGATTGCTCTCAATCCGCTCAAAATTAGACCTCCATCCTGTTGAGGATTTTGTAGAGCTAGTCAAGAACTTCAAATCCATAACAAGTTTGGATTTTTTTCATTGAGTATCCTTCGAGATTTCGAGCCCCGAAGTCGGCGACTTTGTGCCGCCGCCAAACCCAGCTCCGACCACCGAGTTCGATGTGGGACCCACGGTTCTGCGCGCCTCTCCTTCCTCTTCCGGGTGGCAGCGGCCGATTGTCCTATAGTGCAACGGTTGTCGAGAAAAATCGAGACCTAGTTTCGAACGAATATAGGAAGGTACGGGTTTTATTTTCTGAAATGATTTTAACACCTTTAAACCGTTGCAAACCTTGTAAAAATCATATCTTTTTCGTTTCTTGACGAAATTCAGTGAAACAAGAGATAGTGGACTCTTGTGGACGTCTTCTACATTCTAGAAGAGACCGCATATTTTTCTGAACCTTCTGCTATTTTTGGTGGAGTGGAACCCAAAGTGATATTTCTAATTTATAAACGATATGGAAAACGACGATGTATAAATTATATAGTCGATGTATGAGTTATATAAGCGTTGTACATCTCATGTATAAGCGTTGTATAAGTTGTGCGTTCGATGTATAAGTTATATATGCATTGTAAAAATTATATATGTGTTGAAATAAAAGTGAATTGCTATATATAAATATATATATATATATATGTATACGCCCCTCGCCCACAAACCATGGACGATATTTATTGGTTGTGATTGGTGTGAAAATTGATTGATAGCGAATGGTTGATTGGGATTGTTTGTGGTTGATATTGATTGATGGTGGTTGAAAAATACCCATTTGTGGTTGAGAAATATTTGGTTGAAACCACATAGGATTAGTTTGTGGAAATGAAATAAATATACATGCCGCCTACATGCGAACTAGATGCATGATTCCCCATTGTCAAAAACCGCGAGGTTTTAGGGTAGAGCGAGGAGCCGTACTAGGGACGGTCCCGGTTTTAACTACCCTGCCGTTATGCTGCCGAAATTTTGAATAATATTCATGTGTTTGAATTATTTTCATTTGTTGAAACTATATTTATTCGTTGAATAGAAAACCTCCATGTGTGGAAACGTTGTTGAGTTGAAATTCAAGTGTTGAATGGTGTTCATATTTTGAAATAAATTGTTTTATCATAAAAATCACATTTTTATCATCTATATGAACTATATAAAATAACGATGTTTTGAAATAAATTGTTTTATAATAAAACTCACATTTTTATCATCTATATGAACTATATAAAATAACGGTGTTTTGAAATAAATTGTTTTATAATAAAAATCACATTTTTATCATCTATATGAACTATATAAAATAACAGTGTTTTGAAATGAATTGTTTTACAATAAAAATCACAATTTTATTATATAAATGAATTGTTAAAAATAGTGAAGTGTTGAAATAGAAGGCAGTTAGATGAAAATATCATTTTTATCAAAAGTATGAAATTCATATGGGTTTGAAATCGAAGAATCGATATATATATTTAAATAGAATTGAAATATATCGAAAAACGACGCTGCAGTTCGTATTTTGAAACTGGGATTTCAAACGATTAGTACGGAAGATCCGACCTTCGGATTTTCCTGAAATCGCAACCGTTGGGTTCGCTTTGGAAATATCTTTCCAACGGCACCAACTTTGTAAAGATCCAATGGTTGGATTGTCTGGAATGTTTAATTCAAATCTGAAGAAAAACAGCGCCAGAAACGATTATATTTATATACATATATATATATATATATATATATATATATATATATATATATATTTAATCGAATAGCGACGCTGCAGTTCGTATTTTGAAATCGAAACTTCAAACGATTATACCGGGAGATCCGACCGTCGGATGTTCCCGAAATTGGAACCGTTGGATTCGTTTTGAAAGGATCTTTCTAATGATGTAAATTTTGTGAAGATCCAACGGTTCGATTTTCAGATATGTGTAAATCAGATCTGAAGAAAAACAGCGCCACGGTCGCTTTATGGCCTGAAGCGTCGTTTTGAATAAATTGGCTATTTTAAAATAAATAAAAATAGCGATAAATCGTTATAAAATATCATAAACGATATTGAATGGAAATAAACTGAATTTGCTCGATTTATGTGGTATTTGATGGTAGAATGTGTTTGGTGTGAAAATTACATTAAAGAACAAAATTGGTGTTGTCGAATGATTTAACCATTGAAATAAATTGGTTTTAAATTCTAAATATACGTGAATTATTTGAAAAGGCCGAGTTAATTCTCATTTCAAATAATTGACCGACGATTGAAAGTCGAAGATGAAGACGGTGGTCGAAGACCGGAGATCTTCACCTCGTTTGGATGGTAACCGAGGTCCTAATTGGGAGGCATCCTGAAATATGGATAATAAGTAGTGATCGTCCAGACGTACGTGGTGATCGATGGGTTTGCAAGGTATATAATGCCTCCAGTTTCGTTCAGACCCAGAACGGACTTGTAAATGGACTGTGTGTCTGACATTGGATTTTATTCTGTGTTGATTGATCTCTGTTAAATATACATCTGTTTGGTGGCGGAGAATTTATTCTTTTGTTTAACGCCCTTCTCTGAAACGCACAAGCTCAGAGGTTGTATATCGATGGACATCAGTCGCATGGCATGAATTGCTGGTGTGGCATGCCTGTGTGGCAAATGATCAGGGCTTCTGTTGAAAAGCAAAGTCTTGTGGTGATGATCAAAGCACCGCTTGTGCGGCATAGCTTTGTGTATAACGTGAAATCGCGAGCCTCACACCCCGGTATGAACCGGAAACGGGAGGGGACATCAGGGAGGACCTGGGTTTCTTTCTAGCTAGAAGTGGCGTCAGTGGTTTTACACGCCCTGACGAGTTTGACTTATGTGGTTATTACTGTTGCGAGGTGCCTCGATTTGATCGGACAATCCGGGTCCGATGGAGCCATTCGTTGGCTCACCTACGCCCCATAGGGCGGGGAAACGCAGTGTTCAGGAATTTTAATCCACATCGGTGGACCGGCCCTTACAATCCAAGGGCCCACCTGAGTCTGGGTCCTGAGACACGGGCTAGAGCGTCTCGAATTCGGTAAGGACTATCTTTTTCCTTGGTTCATGACGGAAATCCAATTTCCAAATACATGACTGTGCGGTTTTGATTGTATATATAGATGGCGACATGATATATGTGGCAACTTTACGTAAGGCAGAGTTTGGTTTTTGGGTGTGATTGTGGAAAAGTTGACAGACAAGTCACTCTACAGAACCGTACATGAGATTTTCCCCTCATACGGCTCCTCGTTCAATTCTTTCGAAGTAATTGGATCCTTTTCTTTGTTCGAGAATCTCTTCCCTTCTTCCACTCTGCCCCGAAGAGTAACTAAGATCAATTCATTCACGTAAGACGGTTTTCAGTGCTGGTTATCCAGTTACAGAAGCGACCCCACAGGCTTAACTTTCGTGTCTCTCTAAAATTGCAGTCATGGTAAAATCTTGGTTTATTCAAATTTCAAGGACTCCCAAGCACACGTACTAACTAAAATAGATAATAGAAGGCTTGTTATTTAACAGTATAACATGACTTATATGCCAATGTCAACCAATCCCAACTGACCAATCTCAACTGATATATTTGACTAAATTAAAGTGCAACCTAAAACTTTAAAAATGAAATGGATGAAAATTTTAAAAGAAAGCTTTCTTTTAAAAAAATTTGTATGGGTTTCCCGTGACTCGAACCCAGAACTAGTAAGCGTTGAGGACAAAGAAATCGTTGGAGTTACCATTTCTATCTCGTACTAATATGATAGGTCTTAAAAAACCTCTTGCGGGAAGGCTAGCTAGAGATTTCTTGTAAAAATACCAGCTCCTGTCAGTTCAGTTCATAATGAGAATAGTGAAATTTAGATTCCATGACTTATTCCCCTTATTACTATGCACAGAAGGGAGGAGCCGTATGAGATGAAAATCTCACGTACGGTTCTGGAGCGGAGATTTTTTGAATAAAATAAATGAACGACCGTAACGGATGTCAGCTCAATCTGAAGGAAATTATGCAGAAGCTTTACAGAATTATTATGAAGCTACACGATCAGAAATTGATCCCTATGATCGAAGTTATATACTTTATAGTATAGGCCTTATACACACAAGCAACGGGGAGCATACAAAGGCTTTGGAATACTATTTCCGGGCATTAGAACGAAACCCATTCTTACCACAAGCTTTTAATAATATGGTCGTGATCTGTCATTACGTGCGACTATCTCCACTATAGAAAGAAAGAAAAAAGATAAAATTAACTAGTCAATACTAGAAAAAAAGGCTTTCTACATATGCATCGTTCAAAGCAACGATTTTTACCAGCTGTAGCAAGGAAAGAAACCTCATGATAACAAAAAAGGAAATAAATAGATATAGATAAAGCCTACATACTATATTCTATGGATAAAGAATCAAATTGATAAAAAAAGCATCGTAAAGATCAATTAGCGAGCTTTTGGGTCGATACAGTTAAAAACTGCTTACTTATGTCATGAAATAATAAAACAAAAGCAATTGATATTATTACTAGTGTTTACATGTTTCAAAAAAACTTCGAATCATAACTATCAATCATATTTTGGCCATTATAAGGTAAAACTCTATCCTCCGGTTTGCGTTGCATTGTGTGATGGGAACTGAGTCTTATAATGGCTTCATTTTTATAAAAAACATTGCGATGTTTAAAAGAAAGACTTGTTTTAAAGCACTGGCAATCCAATGGAGTAAACCCGTTCCACGAAAGTGGCGTGGTCCTGTGATTAGCCATATTATAAATGTGTTGAGTGGATTTCTCATACCAGTCTCATGACTGACTCGTAGTTTGTTTCACTTTCAAACTAGGGTGCCCCTTTTTCTACACGGGCAGCCTTGTATTCAGGTTTAGCTGGTTCATTCTGGATAGCTGGAGCTAAAGATGGATTCTATAATTTATCTCTTTTTATGCTGTTCAGCTCCTATTGTACATATTTTGTTTGTTTCCGCTGTAGACATTTATGTATAGCTGAACTGTATTTGTACTAAGTATGATCATGTATACTGTGTAAGTCTGATGATTACGTTTATCCAGTATATTCTATTGTTCATTATCTGGTGTATTTATTTAATTCTGTTATGCTATTATCTGTTTCTGTGTTATATTCCAAACATAACCCTTGTCTCCGTCTGTACGGGAAATGGGGTCGTCACAACGTGGTATCAGAGCTTTGGTTAAGCTTAGCTCTGGAATGTAACATGTTAGCGAACTCGTCAGAGATAGAACCGGTAGTGTTCTAGGGCGAGTAACTCAGTATAGATAGGATCAGCAATATCCTAGTATGAGTACAGCAGAATCAGAACAACTCGTTAGAGATGGGGTCAGAAGTGCCTCAGAACGAGTCGAGCGTAATATGTTTTTAAATAACGTATTTGTGATTATATATATAGTCTGGTTTTAGAAATATATTTGAAAAGTTAAAAACAAATTGATTTGATGTTTGTGTTGTGTGATAATAGATTTGATTTATTAAAATTATTAAAACGATAGTTAATTTAATCAATAATAGAATGAATGGTAGAATTTATTCGATTATATCACACATTTAACGGATTAGAAAATAGATAGAAATATATACATGTGCATTATATATGTTTGAACAGGTAAATGGATAGCTGTTGAGTAAAGATTTTATTTGCGTGCCCGACAAATAGGTAAACCTTAATGAGTTGGATGCGAAATATTATTATATCAACTCCTGTGAATGCCATTGGATGCGGAGTGCTGGTTTTTTTGTGTGAAATAATAAACGTCGCCATAGGATAGTAACAATTAATTTTGAACTACATTACATGGCATACTTCTGGAAGATAGGCATACTTCATCATATACCACATAAGCATTTGGAGCTTGTGTGGCGAGGTTGAAGATTTACCATACGAGCGAGAGGCTTATATGGCGACGACCATATTTTACAGGTTGAACTGATGACTGATATGGACTATTTAAATTGTAACGATTAAATTGCCAGATTAATAAAAAAACCCACACGGGTCTGGAGTTGACAATAATCACATCTCTCTAGTTGTTAGATACGGCACATGGACTATTTATTTCCCACATGGGACGAGGTGACGAGGATTTATCCTCTGGAGCATTTAAAATACACACTCCCTCAGGCTTTGACAGGGTGACGAGAACTTATTCTCTGGAGTTATTATCTATACACGCTCCCCTGTAAACACAAGAATATATCACTATAAATATGTGTATGCTTATTAGGATTTATTGGGTACCTAATACGGCCCAATAAATTTCCAAACCTCCCTCCGTACAAAGGAGGTTATGGCGAAATTTTTCAAAAATTCTGGGTGTTAGCCAAATTTTCAAAGAATTTGAAATTTCTCAGAAACTGAAAAGTTGAAGAATGGAAGCCAGATCGAACGTGGAGTTGATTAATCAAACCACTTTCGACTTTGTTCCTTTTCGGGGACGAAAAGTTTTAAGTGGGGGAGATTGTAACGACCCGGAAAATCTGAACCAATTTAAAAAATTTTAATTGGCTAAATTAATGGAATTTAAATATTTAAAATAAATATTTTAAATAATAGCGATGAAAAGTGAGTTGGAATCGACAATTGAAAACGAATATAATTAATTCTAATTATAAACAAGGCCTGAAAAGGCGCTGTAGTTTCAAAAAATTGAATTCAAACTTTGTCGGACTGTACCAGGTGCAAAACATAACGGATTTTAGTGAAACCAAAAATATTTAAATCTGTTAGTGAATACCTTTCTAACAAATCAGAAAAATCGAATAATTTGCGTAACAAGATATGCAGTATAATTGGATATAGATATGCAGTACAATGTCATACATCTATGCAACTATACATAATAATTGCATACTTATATTCAACTATTTAGAACAATTTGCCACATGTTTCAAGAACAAACTCTATACATAAACCATTAATAAGTATCAACTTCAATATTATATTCACTTGATTTAATAACACACCACGAAGCTCCTTCTAAATGTAGATTCTGTAACCGAGTTTCATTAACAGGGCTTAAAACGCTATTCCAAGTAGAAGCAACTTCACGACGATCCTCCAATACACCAATATTTGCACGACCACTGTTTAAAAAAAATTAATCAGCCTAATCTGCAGTAATCAAATAAAATAACAAAAATATATTCACATAATTATAACTAACTGCATATTTATATGCAAATAACAGTAATATCTGCATACTTATATGCAAAATAGCAAAATATTTGCACATATTTTGTTAAAAAAATAGATCCAGAACACTTCTAATTTTCATATATTAAGAATATATTCATACATATACGCGACTAATCTTCAGGCACGCAAACAAACAGAAATTCAAATGAGCTGAATATTTTTATGCATATATACAAAAATATGCATACATATACGCAAACTTTTCTGAATACATCCAACCACACATATTACACCAATAGTTGCATTTTTAAATGCTCATACTCACATTATATGCATATTTTTATACATCTATACAGAATGAATGAAGAAATATGCTGACAAATTAATTTATACGGCTGTACAATCAGCAATAACAGTAAAAGTTTATAAAATAATTAAACAATCCATCAATAAAACTAGACAATTAAACTAATGCAGAATAATGAATCAACGAAAATCGAATGAAAAAGTGGAACCAGTATTCAAAATGAAAAAAAAAAATACAGTATAAATTACCTTGACGAGGACGGATCCATTTTTTAAAAAAAAAGCTCGATCAAAATAAATATCTGGAAAATCCATCGATGAAATTGTATTTTATACTGCACGAGTTCGACGTCCAGAACTTCAAAAAGAAGATGCCGCCGCCATGACAACGAACGAGTTCGAAGTCCAGAAAATAGATTTAGATCCGTGCTTTTAGGGTTTTGCAGAGTCAGAAGGTAAAAACTGGAATTTGTTAACGCGCAATTTAAATTTAGGGACCTAATTTATATTAAGTTTATGACCGGATGTGAGCCTAATTTTGAAACTTAATAGGGACTTGTAAAAAACGCACCCTTTAATTAATCCTTTATGTAATCAAATATTCAAACGTTAATATCTTCTGCAAATCAAATCAGAATTTTAAGTGGTCGAAAGCGTTGGAATTGTAATTTAAAACACTACACGACGGAACAACTTTGTACAAGAACAGAAGCAGTTGGAATTTCTAGTAAAATTAAACGCTATTTAATTTTGTTAAAATCAACCGACCAAGGTGAGATCTCTAATCCAAAATTAAAAATTAATTATTGATTATGATGTGATATTAAATATGTACGCTATGTAAATGTTGTATGAAATTTTGGATTGATTGTGTGTGACTGCGATGAATGACTGGATTTAATTGTGTACATATGAATATATAAAATGTTAATGTTTGATAAACAAAACTGTTTATACAATAAAAATCAGTTTTTTATTGTGTACATGAATCATTAAAACACTCATGTTTGAAGAAAAAAATGGTTGTACAAATAAAAATTCATTTTTATTTGTCTTGTTAAAATAACATTTTTGTTATAAAATGTTACATTAGAAATAAAAATAACATTTTATTATAAAATGTTACATTAAAAATTGAAATATCATTTTTGTTATAAAATGTTACATAGAAATAAAAATAACATTTTGTTATAAAAAGTTGCATTAGATTAAAATTGTCATTTTGTTATAAAATGTTTTATTAGATTAAAAATGTCTTTTTTCGTAGAAATTTTATATTAAAATAAAAATGCCATTTTGTTAGATCATGTCATGTTAGTTAAAAATATCATTTTATGTTGAACTAGAATTGTCACATAAAAATATCATTTTATGTTGAACTAGAATTGTCATATAAAAATATTTTTTATGTTGAATTAGAATTGTCAACAACATAGTAATATCATCTTTATTTGTGATGATGAATTGAATTGTCGATAACATAAAAATATCATTCTTATTTGTTATGTTAATATTGAATTGGTAAACAAATAAAAATAGTCATTTTATTTGTTATGTTAAGGATAGAAATTTGTATGCAATTAAATTTACATTTTTACTTGTCATTTTTAAATAGAACTAATTGTATGCAAATAGAAACATTTCCTTTTTATCTGTCATTTATGATCATTGAAATTGTTGAAAATAAAAACCACCTTTTTATTTGCCAGACATGAACATAGGAATTGTTGAAAATTGTTTAACAATAAAAATTTACATTTTTATTGTATAATAGAAATGATTAAAAATATGCATTATTTTTACATAGAAAAATGTTCATTTGATTTTATATGCTTTGTTAGTTAAAACATTATCATTCACATGCTAGTTACATAGTAAAATGTTCATTTAATTATTTATGTTTTGTTAGTTAAAACACTATCATTGATATGTTAGAAAAATGGAAAAATGGTCATTTGTAAATATAGGTTTTGTTTATTAAAACATTTTCATTTATGTGTTAGCGAAGTAGAAAAAATATGTTAAAATATGATTGTCATTAACATTTCATTATTATCATGTTAGGTTAAAGTAAAAGAATTATATGTTAAAAAATGTTTTGTTAGATAAAACATCGTCTGTAGCATGTTAGCGTTGTTATTATAAAATGATCATTTGTTAAATATCATGTTTGTCATATTAGATTTGTCAAAAAAAATATCATGTTTGTCATATTAGATTTGTCAAAATAAAATATCATGCTTGTCATATTAGATTTGTCAAAATTTGTGTATACAATAAAAACCATATCTTTATTGTGTATATAAAAATAAAATGTTTATGTTAGTCAAAATGAGTGCATGTAATAAAAACCATTATTTTTATTGTACATATATGAGAATAAATAAAATGTTCGTGTTTATAAAAGAAATATCATTTTTATGAAATGTTAGCATAAAAGAAATATCATTTTTGTTAAAAAGGGTCATGTTAGTATAAAATGTTGCATTAGAGAAAAAATAACATTTTTGTTATAAAATGTTGCATTAGAATAAAAATATCATTTTAGTTAAAAATGTTTTATTAGAATTAAAATTGTCATTTTGCTAGAAATGTTACATTAGAATAAATATGTCATTTTAGTAAAAAATGTTACATTAGGAATAAATTGTCATATATTTAGATATGTTCATGTTACATTAAATAGTTCATGTTAATATAAAAATATCATTTTGCTTAGAATCATGTCATGTCATGTAAATTGTTGTGAATCTTGTTGTGTAAATAAAAAGGTCATTTATTTAGAAATGCCATGTTAATAATAATGTTATTTATTTAGAACTGTCCTTTATTTAGATTATGTACATGTTAAATAAAGATTGTCACCTTTATCATGTTAGACAAGAATAAGTACTTGGTTAAAAAAATGCTCTGTTGGAATTAATTATAAATATTTATTTATAATTTAAAACAATGAAAATTTGTAAAATAGAAAAGAATTCAAACGAAATTATAATCGGTTAAATTTATTAACCAATGATTTATTTAGGTAGATTGTTGTTGTTTGAAAACTCCACACGGGTATCGGGATGACAATTGTCATACACTAATCCCAATATTTAGTTGTACGTCAACCGATGGATTAACAGCCTATGATGAGCATTATTTATTTATTTTAATGCTCACACAGTTATAAATTTCACTCTGGATGTAAATGGATTGTTGAATGATTATGTATCATTATTGTTATATACATGCGATGTATGAAATCCATATAACTGAATTTATATGGTAATTGATTGAGTCGCATTCCGATTCAGGATATTTTTAATAAAATAATATTTTTAAAATAAAGAACATCTTTATATAAAGAATAGTTTAAGGTAAAGAATCTTGTAAATAAAGAATATTTTGTAATAATGAATATTTTAGAATAAAAATATTGACATGTGAAGCCGAACTAAGTAGAAACGCCATTTTTAATTCGAACGGGTTTATCGATCAATTTTATTTATTTTATAATGAATATTGAAAAGTAGTGATTTCAAAATTTAATATTTTGAAGAATATTAATATTTTAATATGATAAGTATATAGAATATTAAATTTTGGCTTTAAAATTGAAATAAAGTTAAAATCATTTTAAAACGAATTTATAAATATTTTATAAAATACGATTTAAATAGAAATCGACGAAATATATATACGATATATATTATATATATAATGGTCTGAATAGAACGCGCCGCGCAGCGACCGTTTGCGAACTTCGACCATTAACTTCAAATTGATGTAACAGAAGATCCGACCGTCAGATTCCCCTAAAACCGGAACCGTTGGGTTTGTATCGAAAAGAGCTTTCCAAGGAATATAAGAAGTTTGAAATTTAACGATTAGATTTGGAATTATGTCCAAATCAAATTTGAAAAAAGTCGCTATGGATGCAGTTCGGTAGCCGTCTGTACGGACGATAATAAAATTATTAAAAATATGTAAAAAATATATAAAATCAAAATTAATGATTTGGAATGATTTTGGATGAAAAATTCCACATTTGAAATTATTTTTATCGAAATGAACTAGTTATTAACTAGAATAAATCATTAAATTAAGATTTAATGAAGTTTCTAATTAATTAATATTTAATTGGAAATAAATAAATAAATTGGATTTTGGGTTGTCTTGAATGGTGTCTTCAATTACACTATTCTTAAAACCAGTTGAGAAAAGAATAAATCTTTTATTTAAGATTTAGTGAAGTTTTCCCATGAATTAATATTTAGTTAGAATTGAGTAAAAGAATTGAATTTTGGGTTGCCGTAAATGGTGTCTTCAATAACGTTGTTCTTAAACCCAGTCGAGAATAAATATTTTAATTAAGATTGTTAGAGTTTCCAATTATATTTAGTAATTGGAATAAAATGAAATGTGAATTGAGTTTATTGTGAACTGTGTTTTCAGCGATATTTGTTCTTTAGCTAGATTTACAATGAAAATATAATTCGGAATTTATAAATCTTTTATTAAGATTTAAATGGAAATTTTCCAATGTAAAGTTTTCCAATTTAATATATTAAATTAGAATTGAATGGAATTCGATTTAATAATAATCGAGATGAGCTTATGTAACAACCCGTATTTTTGAATAACATGTTATAACATAAATGGAGGCAGAATTAAACTGAAAAATCTGAATCAAGGGAAACGGGCTGTGCCATTGCGTTCGTCTCGGAAAAATACGCGAAATAGAGTCCGAGTTTTCGAAAATTGGAGTCCGTATCACCAAGATATGGCCTCGCGAAGTTTCACGAAAAATTCACAAATTAAAGTATAATTAATTAAGTGAAATGGGTTGCGCAGAGAAATATATATATATATTGATATATATAATTGAAAATTAAATAAATAAATATGCAAAAATGTTCAAAACAGCGAATTGGGAGAGGGGAATAACCGAACCGGCCGATTTTTGAGGTCGACCTGAGCTCACTGGGTCGACTAGGGGTTAATCCAGGGTGTTTGGCTGTCAACCCGTGGGCCGATTCGCTCAAATGCAGATTTTGCATTTGAATGGTTCTCATGGTTCAGCTTTAATCTAAAGGCCCTAGATGGTTCCTACACTTGACTTCTTCCCCAAGACATGCTTTGATGGCTTGGATTGAATCTAGGGTTAATCCTATGGCTAATACTATCCTAAAACTCTATAAAAAGACCCCTAAACCTAGCCTAAATCACCATTATTCAATCCTACAACTAAACTATGCCAAATTTGTTCCTCTCATGGCCTCCACTCTCATGCTAAAATTTCTAAGTTAATTTCTATGAGAGATTTTGAGTTCATACAAGTGTTTTCAAACTTGTATGAGTGTTCTTAACTTACATTCAAGTCAAGTTGCAACATTTCTATGTCAAAGCAAGGGTTTTTATTGAATTGGCTCAAGGGTTTTCATTTGGAGCTTGCATATTTGGGTTTCTGGTGCTTGCATAAGGGCTTCGTCTCAATCTTTATAATAAATATTTATTTGTGTCTTCATAGCATTGTAAGCCCTATTCTACTTTCTTTTTATTGAACTCTAAAGTTAAATGAATGATGCAAGTTTGGTTGATCATTATATGCAAGTTTGGTTGATCATTATATGCAAGTTTGGTTGATCATTATATGCAAGTTTGGTTGATTATTATATGCAAGTTTGGTTGATCATTATGCAAGTTATGTATGACACATGTTATCATGTTATGCAAGTTTGGGTTGATCATTATACACATGTTATCATGTTATGCAAGTTAAACTTGAGTTTATGGCCTTAAAGCTTCAAGCTTTATGTTAAAGGTTGCATTTTGGCAACATGAAAGTTATCATATCCCTTATGATAACTTGCATGTGAGGCTAAATGCGAATTTCTAGCAACTTCTACATGTTATTTATCACCATGTATCACTCATATGCTAAGTTTGGTTTTATGCATGCTTTTGAAGCCTAATAATGCAATATGCAAGTATATGAACATATGTACATTTCATATGCCACCATGTTAAACTTGTGGCTTCAACACCTTTTTGTCATGATTATGCCAAGTTCCCTATTTTATCCTTTATGCATTGTTGCGATTATGTAAACGATGGGATTACGTTGGGGTTGGGTAACATTATGACATAAACATGGTTTTTATAACATGACGTGATATGTTAACTTGTAATTATGTTTTGGAAACATAATGGACATGACACTTAGAAAATATGAGTGTGGCCAACTCGAGGTTGGGTTGAGTTTGTAGCATAAATCTACCCGGACCCGCCCGGCTTAACTAGTGGCTACAAACAATAGGACCCAATGTGAGAAGTTGGTCATGTTGTGCTCGAACCCGAGGTTAGACCTAGTTGTGGTGTAAAGCTACCCGGACCCGCCCGGCTTAACTAGTAACCACAACAAAGTCTAATGTGAGAGGTTAAAGCGCATTAAGTTAATTAATGCCTCCTGATTAGGGTTAAGTCATGGTCCACTTAATACTTAACCAATTTGGGCTTGATGGATTAATCGAGGTTAAGTCAGGAGCCTTGGGTACTCTTAACCGATTTAATCCACGTTTGGATCGGGTTAACCACATTTAACCCGTTAAGAAACCCTAGTTGTGTGGTCCTTTTCAGCAGTAACCTTCTAGGTAGTATCATAAGACCCTAGGACTAGGCTAGGGTGGGGCACGATTACTGGGCTGATTGTAAGAGACCAAAAGAGACGGCTGAATGATGCCCCGGTTATTCAGGCGGACCATGGTCGTGCACATCAAGTCCGGAGTTGAACACGGGCAACGGTAGGTTTGAACTGTGCATCATGGTATGGTGTCAGAGGGTTACACCATAGGGCCTGATACACCCTAGGGTGGACCCTACACAGTCAACTACATTACATGATTAGGCCATATGACACCGACACTTGACGAGTTAGGCTTATAGGGAGCCGATCGACTAGACTGTGTAGTTGGACCTTGATTTAGGTCACCTCATTATATTGGGCCAAGCTTGGGCCAAGGGATCAATTCTTGTTTTTACTTGACATGTTAGAATGCTAGTACACCCGTGGTGCAAAACTTAACCTTAATTATGCGATGACACCTTTATCTATCTTGTTAGTTAATCATCATGCCAGTATGTTGTTATCCTTATGTTCATCTCAGCTTCTCATGCCAGTTAACTTTACTAGTTCATGGACAGATAGTAATAGGGCTTACCAGTCTTTTTGACTGACCTGTTTTCTTTCGCCTCTTTTCTTCCGTTCCCCCCCCCCTCAGGTCCTCAGGGTGGGAACATTGGAGCTTAGCTTGGGATCTTTACAGCTTGCTTACTGGATTTGCTCATGTACGGTTTTGGACATTGAGCTAGCTATGGTTTATCACTTCATTTTGGGGATAGTACTTTATGTATTTCAGTTTATGCTTTTATCTAGACTTTGTTGTTGGAAAATAATGACCAAGTACTTTGTTGTAACATGACTATGGTTTTGAAATGCTAAGTTTTATCCGCTGCTTTACTACTCTGTTTTACTTATGTGTTATGTCTTGTGATATCTGCATGCATGTTTACCTTGTTTAACGCCCCTCCAAAGCTAATGTCCTTGCAAGAGTGGCATTGGCGGAGGTGGGGTGTTACATTTGGTATCAGAGCATAAGGTTTACAAGATTTGAGCAAAAGTGTTTTTAAAACTTACCTTTTGAAAAACTATTTTCAAAACCAATCAAGTATTTTCCAAGAAAGGTCTAGTTATTTTTAAAAAAAGGGCTATTCCCCAAAAGCCATAGCACTATCCTTCGTTTCTTCGTTCTGAATCTATCTTTTTCCTTTTTCAGTATGGCCGATAATTTTTCCATCCTGGAGGGCGTACCAGTACCTATTTGGTTTAGAAGGTACGTGGAGGCAAGGGCGAACGAAGCCGGCTCCACGAACATTCCTCCTCCTTTCCGCGTCACTAACATTTCTCCCCCTCCCGTAGCTGAGGTTCCTCCTCCCCCTCAGCATCCGCAAGAGGATTTCGCAAAGCTTTGCAAAGATTTTAAAGCGATGGGTTGCAAGAATTTTGTCGGAACGGAGACTCCCGTGGAGGCAAGAAACTGGTTAAAGGAAACTGAAGACCTCTTTGCTATCTTTGATGTGGAAGATCGTAGGAAAGTTCTGTTGGCGGTATGGCTATTGAAAGGGGAAGCTGCTTATTGGTGGGTAGTCACCACCACTACTAGACCCATTGAGACTTGGCCCGACTTTAGGACGAGATTTGGGCTTAAGTTTCTATCATCAACAGAAGAGAACCTTCAGCTAGAGAGGTTCCTATCACTAAAGCAAGGGGACATGACCGTTAGAGAATATGTGGATAAGTTTAATCAACTTGCTCAGTTCGGTCTAGAATGGGTTAACACCGCTCGGAAGAAGGCCCTCCGCTTTGCTCTAGGATTAAATGAGCCATTGCGCGGTTTGGCCATATCTCATATACCCCTGGGGGCGACCTTCGAGAGTTTAGTGAATATGACCCTACTTCAAGAAGAAGATAAGAGTGTCAAGAAGGAGGTCAAGGTAAATGAGTCCCAAGGCAAGAAGGAAGATACCGAGAAAAGAGATAAGAACAACAACAATAGCAAGGACAACAAGTCAAGAGAAAGAAGGAAGTGCAACTTCTGTGGGATTACGGGGCACATAGCCAAAGACTGTAGGAAGAAGAAGAGGAAGTTGGGCGAATGCTTTCACTGTGGAGAGCCTGGACATCTTAGCAAGGATTGCCCCAAGAAGCAAGGACAAGGGCAAGGGCAGAATCAGCGTGCAGGACCTTCTGGAGGGCTAGTGCTTACTCTCAACATCGCTCCAGTTCTTGATCGAGGTAGTATTTCTGTAGAAAACCTTGTTTACATTTCTGATTTCCCTGTTCATACCTTGTTTGATTCTGGCGCATCGCATAGTTTTATTTTTGATTTTGTTGAAAGTTTGCACCTAAGTACTAGTCTAGTTGAGATCCCGTTAGTGTTTCAAATCCAATTGGGGGTTCCACCCATCTATCTGTGATTTGTGTGGATTTGAATATCTCTATCTTGAGCATAGAATTCATGTGTAATGCTTAGGTTCTCGGGTTTATGGGATACGGGTTGATTTGGGTGTGGATTGGTTGTGAACATAGGGTGGTGAGGCTCATGATTCGCCTCGGTAATACCCTAGAAATTTCTTGTAACCCTAGAGGTCCCGTCATGTTATGTTATCTTGAATCTCTTGACTCGTCCATCGATGATCTGCAATCTGTAAGGGTGGTCCGAGACTATCCTGATGTCTTTGAAGAAGGGGGCTACCCCCTAAGCGGGAGATAGATTTCCGCATTTATCTGGTTGATAATGCCGAGCCAGTTACATTGCCCGTTAGGCACATGGCCCCGCGAGAAAGGAGAGAGCTTGATAAGCAAATCAAGGAATAGCTTGGGAAAAATTTCATTAGGCGAAGCATTTCAGAATGGGGTGCTCCGGCTGTATTCGCTACTAAGGGGGATAGTCCATTTTACTTAAGCATGGGTTAGAGAAATCACCCTAGCAAGTACATTTGGTAACGTGGATTGGCACATGTTTTCAAGAGATAGTTTTCTGCGTGGGATACCGCATAGTATGTAAACGAGATCCAAGATTCACTAACGAATCTTGGAAAGCTTGCATGAAACCATGAGTACGCAGTTGCGTGAAAGCCAAGTATTTTAGGCAAAGAATAAGTGGAAGTGGAATGAGAGGCAACGGTGAAATGAGTTCTAACTCATATTTTGGAAATAAGAATTAAGAACTATGGAATTGTTAAGTTAAAAGACGATCAAGGCACAATGGGATTAAGCACAAGAAAATGCGGCTTAGGAGACTGAAGACTAGATACGCGCATTATATCTCTTTCTAAGAGTATATCCTTGATCCCTATTGTTCCGTAGAGCTTACTCGCATACTATCTTTTAAGTATATCCTCTCGGTCCTATCCTCAATCTTAGTTCTGTTGCAAACCCCATAAGGAGTATGACTCGCCTGTTTGTGAGATATAGTTGGGGTGAAGATGTTCGTCACCAAACTATTTGGGCTTTATGGGATATGGGTAATAATTGATAGACTTACAAAGAGAGCCCATTTTATTCCAGTGAAAAGCAAGAGGACCGTACCACGGCTAGCATCTGTTTATCTTCAAAAGATAGTGCGGCTGCATGGAGTTCCTTCTAGCATAGTTAGCGATCGTGACCCAATTTTCACTAGCCAGTTCTGGAACAGTTTGCAAGAAGTAATGGGTACGCGATTGAATCTGAGTACAGCCTATCACCCCCGGACGGATGGCCAAACCGAAAGGGTGAATAGAGTGCTAGAAGATCTTTTGAGGTTTTGTGTTCTCGACTTCAGTGGTACTTGGGAAGACCACCTTCCTCTTGTAGAGTTCGCTTATAATAATAACTATCAAGCCAGCATAGGGATGGCACCATACGAAGCTTCGTATGGGAGGCCGTGCAAGCCACCAACATGTTGGTGGGAAGACGACGGATAAGCTTATAATTGAGCCCGACACGATAAGGGACACATCCGAGAGGGTTGAATTGATTCGAAGACGGATAAAAACGGCCCAAGACAGACAGAAATCCTATGCAGACAAGCGAAGGATAGACTTGGAATTTAAAAATTGGAGATATGGTCTTTGTGAAGATTTCTCCTTTGCGAAATATGGTTCGCTGACACCAAGGATCGTAGGACCCTTCCCTACTATAGAAAGAGTCGGGAAGATGACTTATAAGGTGGAATTGCCGAGAAGCTGGCCGGAGTGCATAATGTCTTTCATGTCTAGCATCTCCGGAAGTGTTTGCACAGACCCGCCGAAGTGGTTGAACCAAGTATTCTTGGAGACATGGAGGTAGAGGATGAAGCAACCCTGAGACGAGCTCCGATTCGTATCATGGAAATGAAGACAAAGAAGCTAAGAAGCAAAGAAGTTAAGCTTGTTAAGGCGCAATGGGGTGAAACAGAGGGAGACGCAACTTGGGAAACCAAGGAGAAGAGGCGCGTGCTTTATCCATTTCTCTTGGAGGATACATTTTCAATCTCTTTTCCTAGATTGGTATATCTTCCCTTTGCTATCCATGCTTATCTAGTTTATCATGTTTCGTAAATCTTGTCATGAGAACCTTAGGTAGAAACCCTTGGTTGAAACATGTATTTGAAACATGTTATGTTTGATGTTTGCAAGTGGTTGCAAGTGTTTGCAAGTGGATACTCGTGGATGCATAATACACGTTAGGCACTAAGATCGGCTCGCACGCTTTCATACCGCATATGCATGAGTGTTTATGCTTATTCATGGATGAAAACTTGTTATGCTATCACGTGGATGTTGCATATGGATGAATGTTATGTGCACTCATGTAGAGATTATAAATTATGTTAGGAATTTGCATACATATGGACTCATTTCACTAACATATTTTGCATTAAGGGGGTTTACTGAATCGGTAACCTCCTGATTTTCGCATTAGATAAGTACATATACACACACCTTTGCATATGATCATACAACATTTAGAACCTTTTAAGGACAATGATTGCTCGTGGATGAGGTTTTGAGTAGATGGATGATAGATGGTAGGATACGTTCTTCCTAACTTGGAGATTTCGGGGACGAAATCCTTTAAGGAGGGGAGAATGTAACAACCCGTATTTTTGAATAACATGTTATAACATAAATGGAGGCAGAATTAAACTGAAAAATCTGAATCAAGGGAAACGGGTTGTGCCATTGCGTTCGTCTCGGAAAAATACGCGAAATAGAGTCCGAGTTTTCGAAAATCGGAGTCCGTATCACCAAGATATGGCCTCGCGAAGTTTTATGAAAAATTCACAAATTAAAGTATAATTAATTAAGTGAAATGGGTTGCGCAGAGAAATATATATATATTGATATATATATATATATATATAATTGAAAATTAAATAAATAAATATGCAAAAATGTTCAAAACAGCGAATTGGGAGAGGGGAATAACCGAACCGGCCGATTTTTGAGGTCGACCCGAGCTTGCTGGGTCGACTAGGGGTTAATCCAGGATGTTTGGCTGTCAACCCGTGGGCCGATTCGCTCAAATGCAGATTTTGCATTTGAATGGTTCTCATGGTTCAGCTTTAATCTAAAGGCCCTAGATGGTTCCTACACTTGACTTCTTCCCCAAGACATGCTTTGATGGCTTGGATTGAATCTAGGGTAAATCCTATGGCTAATACTATCCTAAAACTCTATAAAAAGACCCCTAAACCTAGCCTAAATCACCATTATTCAATCCTACAACTAAACTATGCCAAATTTGTTCCTCTCATGGCCTCCACTCTCATGCTAAAATTTCTAAGTTAATTTCTATGAGAGATTTTGAGTTCATACAAGTGTTTTCAAACTTGTATGAGTGTTCTTAGCTTGCATTCAAGTCAAGTTGCAACATTTCTATTTCAAAGCAAGGGTTTTTATTGAATTGGCTCAAGGGTTTTCATTTGGAGCTTGCATATTTGGGTTTCTGGTGCTTGCATAAGGGCTTCGTCTCAATCTTTATAATAAATATTTATTTGTGTCTTCATAGCATTGTAAGCCCTATTCTACTTTCTTTTTATTGAACTCTAAAGTTAAATGAATGATGCAAGTTTGGTTGATCATTATATGCAAGTTTGGTTGATCATTATATGCAAGTTTGGTTGATCATTATATGCAAGTTTGGTTGATCATTATATGCAAGTTTGGTTGATTATTATATGCAAGTTTGGTTGATCATTATGCAAGTTATGTATGACACATGTTATCATGTTATGCAAGTTTGGGTTGATCATTATACACATGTTATCATGTTATGCAAGTTAAACTTGAGTTTATGGCCTTAAAGCTTCAAGCTTTATGTTAAAGGTTGCATTTTGGCAACATGAAAGTTATCATATCCCTTATGATAACTTGCATGTGAGGCTAAATGCGAACTTCTAGCAACTTCTACATGTTATTTATCACCATGTATCACTCATATGCTAAGTTTGGTTTTATGCATGCTTTTGAAGCCTAATAATGCAATATGCAAGTATATGAACATATGTACATTTCATATGCCACCATGTTAAACTTGTGGCTTCAACACCTTTTTGTCATGATTATGCAAAGTTCCCTATTTTATCCTTTATGCGTTGTTGCGATTATGTAAACGATGGGATTACGTTGGGGTTGGGTAACATTATGACATAAACATGGTTTTTATAACATGACGTGATATGTTAACTTGTAATTATGTTTTGGAAACATAATGGACATGACACTTAGAAAATATGAGTGTGGCCAACTCGAGGTTGGGTTGAGTTTGTAGCATAAATCTACCCGGACCCGCCCGGCTTAACTAGTGGCTACAAACAATAGGACCCAATGTGAGAAGTTGGTCATGTTGTGCTCGAACCCGAGGTTAGACCTACTTGTGGTGTAAAGCTACCCGGACCCGCCCGGCTTAACTAGTAACCACAACAAAGTCTAATGTGAGAGGTTAAAGCGCATTAAGTTAATTAATGCCTCCTGATTAGGGTTAAGTCATGGTCCACTTAATACTTAACCAATTTGGGCTTGATGGATTAATCGAGGTTAAGTTAGGAGCCTTGGGTATTCTTAACCGATTTAATCCATGTTTGGATCGGGTTAACCACATTTAACCCGTTAAGAAACCCTAGTTGTGTGGTCCTTTTCAGCAGTAACCTTCTAGGTAGTATCATAAGACCCTAGGACTAGGCTAGGGTGGGGCACGATTACTGGGCTGATTGTAAGAGACCAAAAGAGACGGCTGAATGATGCCTGGTTGTTCAGGCGGACCATGGTCGTGCACATCAAGTCCGGAGTTGAACACGGGCAACGGTAGGTTTGGACTGTGCATCATGGTATGGTGTCAGAGGGTTACACCATAGGGCCTGATACACCCTAGGGTGGACCCTGCACAGTCAACTACATTACATGATTAGGCCGTATGACACCGACACTTGACGAGTTAGGCTTATAGGGAGCCGATCGACTAGACTGTGTAGTTGGACCTTGATTTAGGTCACCTCATTATATTGGGCCAAGCTTGGGCCAAGGGATCAATTCTTGTTTTTACTTGACATGTTAGAATGCTAGTACACCCGTGGTGCAAAACTTAACCTTAATTATGCGATGGCACCTTTATCTATCTTGTTAGTTAATCATCATGCCAGTATGTTGTTATCCTTATGTTCATCTCAGCTTCTCATGCCAGTTAACTTTACTAGTTCATGGACAGATAGTAGTAGGGCTTACCAGTCTTTTTGACTGACCTGTTTTCTTTCGCCTCTTTTCTTCCGTTCCCCCCCCCCTCAGGTCCTCAGGGTGGGAACATTGGAGCTTAGCTTGGGATCTTTACAGCTTGCTTACTGGATTTGCTCATGTATGGTTTTGGACATTGAGCTAGCTATGGTTTATCACTTCATTTTGGGGATAGTACTTTATGTATTTCAGTTTTTCAGTTTATGCTTTTATCTAGACTTTGTTGTTGGAAAATAATGACCAAGTACTTTGTTGTAACATGACTATGGTTTTGAAATGCTAAGTTTTATCCGCTGCTTTACTACTCTGTTTTACTTATATGTTCTGTCTTGTGATATCTGCATGCATGTTTACCTTGTTTAACTCCCCTCCAAAGCTAATGTCCTTGCAAGAGTGGCATTGGCGGAGGTGGGGTGTTACAGCTTATGTAAAAGAAGAGTATTACTATACATGGAAATTAAAAGGCTTTGTTGTTATTCCATCTATATTATTAGTTTGATATGGAAATTTATATCGATTATGTATTGATTGAATTTCTGGGAATTCCATATTTAATGAAAGATGAATTTAGGTTTATCGTGAACTGTGTTTTAAATGACATTTGTTCTTTAACCTAGTTGAAGACAAGATTAATTTCGGAATGTGGAATAATTATTAAGTAATGGTTTTTGATATTAAAACCAAATTGGAGTTTTAATGAATCATTAAAAAGAAGATTAAAGAATAAATTTTAAAGGATTTATCTTTGAAAAAATTAATGGGAACCCTTCCATAATAATGTGAATATTTTATTAAAAGAATATTCTGAATTGGAATGAGGAGTTTGATGCATTTTTATAGCACTTTATTATTGATTATAAAATATGCAAGTTATTCAAAAAGATCGGGTTTAACCCATTCTGAATGATTACTACGACGATTAAAAGTCGAAGATGAAGGCGGTGATTAAAGACCAGCGATCTTCACATCGAATGGACGGCTACTGATGCCTTTGATTGGATTTGTTGCCTTGAAAGGGTTACAGTGGTAGTTGTCTGGACGTACTTGTTGATTGTCCGGATATGCGAGGACCTCTTTTCTGTATTGGACATATGGGACGAGGAATAAGGCGCCTCCTGTTTCGTTCAGACCTAGAACGGACTTGTAAATAGACGGTATGCCTGACGTTGTATTCCTTTATGTTGTATTCGTTGATCTCTGCTAAATATATATCTGTTTGGTGGCAGAGAATTTATTCTCTTGCTTAACACCCTTTTCTGAGACGTACGAGCTTAGAGGTTATGTATTGGCAGAAATCAATGGTACAGTATGGATTGACAATGTGGCATGCTAAGATGCAAATGATCAAGGTTTATTGTTGAAAAGCAGAGCCTTGTGGTTGATGATTAAAGCACAGCTTTATTTAGCATAGCTTTGTGTAGCGATACTTTGCGAGCCTCACACCCCGGTATGAAGCAGAAATGGGAGAAAGATCCAGGGAGAACATACATTTCTTTCTAGCTAGAAGTGGTGTCTAGGTTTTACAAGCCTAGATATTTTTACTTTAGTGGATGATGGATTGCAAGCCGCCTTGGTATTTGAGTCCCTAGTGGCTCTATTTTACGCCCATAGGGCGGGGAGACGTATTGTTCAGGAATTATATATAATCCACTAACATATGTGTGGACCGGCCCTGTGGCTCCTAAGGTGTTGACTGAGTACTTGTCCTGAGACATGGGCTAGATTGTCTCGAATTCGGTAAGGACGATCCCTTGCCTTGGTTCATGATGGAAATCCAACTTCCAATACGACACCATACGGTTTTGATTTTATAACTAGTATGGCGAAATAGTATATGGTAGCTATGCCGTCTATGATTGATACATTATGATTGAAATTGTTTTTTTGAAACATATATACACTAATAATAATATCAAATCCATTTTATCGTATCAAGCATTTTTGACCATTATAAGGTAAAGCTCTATCCTCCGGTTTACGTTACATTGTGTGATGGGATTTGAGTCTTATAATGGTTTCATTTTTCTAAAAAGCATTGCGTTGTTTAACGATTTACCTTATTTATGCACTGGCAATCCAATGGAGTAAACCTATTCCGCGTTAGCGGCATGGTCCTGTGATTAGCCTTATTATTATTAGTTAAGTTAAGTAGATTTCTCATACCAGTCCCATGACTGACCTGCAGTTTATTTCACTTGCAAACTCGGGTGCCCTCTTTTCCACACGGGCAGTCGAGTAGCTTATTTTGCAGGTATTTTGAGCAGAATTCTGGATCGAATCTTAAGGCTGTGTCCAGAGCATTGATAGTCTTCCACTGCACTGTATTACATTTATTGTAAATTATCTTCCGTTGTATTATTATTTCGATGTACTCTGATATATTCTGTACTCTGATGTAACATTATTATGATGTTAATAAAAGTCTGTTGTTATTTATTCTAATGTGTTGTATTCCCAAAGTTAACGTATCCGGGTTTTAAACGGTCTTGGTCGATCTTGCGATCGATTAGGTCCGGGCGAAATCTGAATCGTTGCAAGAACACGTTTTAGTTTTAAGGGAAACAAACACATCCACTTGGATTTCACATGTTGCCAAGCACACCTGTGATTATCCGAGTATGGTTTAATAGATTTTAAGTGCAACTGATTTTATAGCCACTTGGATAGCATTTTGATCACTTTTATTATTTTTATTGAACCTTTTTATTTTATTATTTTTATTTTAAAAAAAACTTTGTCAGACGACTTTTTATCTGTTTGGTTATTTTAAACCCTTATATATGTATATTGTTATTACCATTATTATTTATTTTGTTTTTATTTTTATTTTGGGTTCCATATCTAGCCAACCCCAACTTGTTTGGGATATATGGTTTTGTTGTTGTAGTTGTTGTTGGATAGCATTTTGATCGTGATTTGATTGAGAGGTGCCATAGAGTAATCAATTGAGAAACAAATATGTTGTGTGTGAATTTGATTCTACTTGAATTTAACAAGAATTATAATGTATTTTCTTTTAAAAATCAAGAGAGCAAAAGAGGAAAGAGATAATGAGAAGTCTAGTCCATTCCATTCAAAAAGAGATAGGTCGAAAGACACTTGTAACAACAGGAATTTTGGGTACCTGGGGAATACAAATTCGTTGTGTTTTTTTATTTGAGAACAATAGGTTGGTGATACGAGTATGTGAGACCATCTTATGTAATGTTTAAATTAGAAAAAAGAGATTTGAGCATTTCTAAAATTGAGTATTTTGAATAAATTATATAACTTGGTTATAGTTAGGAACTTATTCCAATATATACAAGATCTTAAGATTATAATTAAATGATTATGGGGATATTAAAAATATATAATATTGATTGGGAATCAATATTTAAGAGGAAATTATATTTTCAACATTAAAGATAAATTGATTGATTGAAATAATTATTAAATTACTAATTTGGGGTTTTAAATACAAGATGTATTCTTGACAATAATAATAATTGAGGAATAGTAGACTTTTCATTTGAATCATAGTGGCCTTTCTCCCAACCCCTTCTTCTCCTCCCTTGCCTCCACCTCCAATCTCCTTCGTCCCCAATCGTTATCGTACCTTCTTGCCATGTCCTCCCAAGCCAAAACCAGTTCCGCCTCCACCTGCACCGAAACCAGTTCCGCCCAAGACAAAACCAGTTCCTCCTTCACTTACACCGAAACCCTCATCATTATTGCCACATTCCTATGCTTAAGTCACTGCCACACTGTAATAACCCGGAAATTCTGAACCAGTTTAAAATTTTTATTTTGGCAATTTTAGCGAATTTTGAATATTTAAAATAGATTATTTTAAATAATATCGGCGAGAAATTTATTTTGAATATATTTAGAACGTATATATTATATACGTCGTCGTTAGAATATAAATAATTATATATAATTATAAATAGAATTGAAAATGGCGCGGTAGTTCGATAATTCGATTTCAAACTTCAATTGAATGTACCGGGTGCAAAACAAACCGGATTTTAGTGAAACCAAAAACATTAGGATCTAATTGGTAATATCTTTCCAACGAATCCGAAAAATCAAAATTTCATAGCGGGAATCAAAAGATATGTCCAGTTGAAAATTCTGAATAGTCGCTATGGAATTCAGGCCCTTAAAAATAGACATTTTGCAAGCGACCTCGGATTTCGACGAAACCACTTTTGTTGGGTCCGCAGTGTCAAATTGTGAGCGTGGCAAAGGAAAACGCATTTGACCAGTTTCAGTTGATTTTAATCGACTGGAAATTGGCCATTTTTCAAACGGTCTCAGAATTCGACGAAACTAGTTTTGTTAGGACCGTATCGTCAATACGAAGCTAGAAAATATTTTTCGGGAATTTTTCGAGTCCGTATGTGACCCCGGTAATTTGAAATGTACGTTTAAAATTCAATATAATGATTTAAATGTAAATTCAACGGAAACTGATTGTAACTATCGAATCAGCTTGCGATACATATCCCATTGTGTTCGAAATGGGGTAAAATGCTATGGACGGCAGGCGGTGGGCCTCGTTTCGAGGTCGTATGTAAAAGTCAACTTTTTGAAGGATAAATAAATAAATTTATTAATATAATATATATATATATATATCCTCCTTTCTATACCTAGCCCCCCAAATCAAAATAACCCAACCCACCTCGTTCAGAGAAAAATCGCGATGGCCCCTTCCAAGCCGCCACTGGCGACGCGTCGCCTTCCCCCCTCTGTTCACCACCACCGCGCCTTGCTCAGACCCGCCGCCACCTCCTCATTCCCCTCCTCTTCTTCGTTCTCCCTCCCTTCCTTTAAGTCGAGACCGCGCCCCGTTTTCCGCCGCCATCGGAACGAACCCCCACCACCGCGCTGCACCACTCTCCGACGCCTGAGCCTAGCCACCTCCGGCCTCCCGCCGCTCCGCAGGCGCAAGCAAACCCCTCCCTCCTTAAATCGAATACTGTAAGTTTTGCTTTTATTTTATTTTATTTTTATTTCATTATAAAAGCTGATTTCTTTTATTATAAAAGATGATTTCTTTATGTTATAAAAACTAATTTTTGAAAGAACAAAAAGGTTTGATTTTCCTTAATAAAAAGATTAGTTTTTTATTAAGTGATTAGCGATATAAACATTGGATCTTTATATATGTACTAGCAAGGTAAAAACTGGATTTTTAATCGAATGAAGAAGTGATTTTTTTTACCATATAGAGATTTAATTTTTACATAAGGAAAAGATTTGATTTTGAAATGAATGAAAATTATAATTTTTATATAAGTAGGATATTAAAAATATGATTTTTATATTTTTAAAGTATTAAAAATATGATTTTTATATTTTTAAAGTATTAAAAATATAATCTTTATTATGTAGAGGATGTAAAAATACGATTTTTGTTTATGTAGAGAAGTAAAAATATAATTTTTACATGATAGGAATATTAGAAATACCATCTTTATATGTGTAGAAAAATAAAAATGTGATTTTTCTAATCTTTAAATTTGAAAAGGCGAAATCTTTAAATTTGAAAAGGCGAGATTTTTATATTGAATAGCGAAGTGAAAATTCGATTTTTAAATGTATGAAGCGATTATAAAAATATGATTTTTCAAATGGAAAGTGAACAAATAAAAATGTGTTTTTTTTTATTTTAAAGACATCAAAATATAAAAATGTGTGATTTTTATATATGTAGTGAATACAGGCAACGAAGGTGACAAAGGTGATAATGATGAAGATTTCTATCAAAAGAAGAGTCAAGATGATTGGATAGCTTTCGGTGAGAATTTCTCACCTTTCAATTTCTTTTTCTAGTTATATACATACTAGGATGCAGACGGTGCTTAGTAGCACCCGACACAATCGTCCACAGACCATGGACTTGTTTGTTTGGTTGCATAAATTAGTTGGATAATTTGATTTGAATTTGGTTGTTTGGTAAATTTGATTGATATGTGAATGGCGTGGGCCTTCACTAGACCGGGGATAAGGCTAAGCTTCGTCCCGTTTCTAGTATCGTGCCGTTATGCCGCCGAAATTTTCTAAAATAAGTTAGAAAATAAAAATATCATTTTATTTAAAGAATGAACTGAATAGAAATTCATATGTTAAAATAAAATGTTTTATCGTTAAAAATATAATTTTTAACGTGAATATGAATATAGTGAATGTGAATGAATAAATATTCATTTACAAACCGGATGGTTTGTTTATGTACACCGATTTGACTGACATTGATTGGGACGATAAATTTTACACATCGCCCAACTGCACAAATAAAATCTGTGTTTGATTGTTTGAAACCCCACACGGGTGTTGGGATGAAATTTAAAGTTCACTTATCCTGGTTGATTAAATATGTCGGTCGATGGCTCGACAGGCTGTTATAAGCGTTAGATATCTATATTTGATGCCTATACAGTGTAGTGCACTTTGGATGATGGTTGATTATTTATCGTTGTCATTATATACATTTGTTGTATGGAATCCATATAATTAACTTTATATGGTAATTGATTGGGCCTCATTCCAATTGGAAAAATAAAGAATAATATAAAATAAAGGTTCATGTGTTGACAGTACTCATCCGTTGAGATTAGTCATGTGTTGAACGAAATATTTTAATAATAAATTTTACATCTTTATCAATATAAAATAAAGGTTCATGTGTTGACAGTACTCATCCGTTGAGATTAGTCATGTGTTGAACGAAATATTTTAATAATAGAAATATTTGAAATAGAAATATTTGAAAAGGAAATATTTGAAAAAGAAATATTTGAAATAGAATATTTGAAAATAGAAATATATGAAGCCGTGTTGATTAGATTGAAGCCATTTTGACGTGAACGATATTTATATCGATTTTATTCATTTTAAAATGAATATTGAAAAGTGATTTCGAAATCGAAAATTTTGAAATGAAATTTGAATTAAATTGAATAGAAAACGAATTTGAATTGAATATATAACGAATTTGATTTGAATAGAAAATGAATTGAATTTGATTTGAATAGAAAATGAATTGAATTTGATTTGAATAGAAAATGAATTGAATTTGATTTGAATAGAAAATGAATTGAATTTGATTTGAATAGAAAATGAATTGAATTTGATTTGATTAGAAAATGAATTGAATTTGAATTGAATAGGAAAACGATTTCGAATTGAATTGAAAAGAAAACGAATTCGAATTGAATTGAATTGAAAAGAAAATGAATTCGAATCAAATTAAAATCGATTTGAATTAAAATCAAATAGAAATGAAAGTAAAAAGGATTTATAATAGAAAATTCAATTTCGATTTGAATTTGAAATAAAGGTTGAAATTGTTTTTGAAACGAATTCAAAACTATTTATAAAATTCATTTTAAATAGAAATCGACGAAATATATATTATATATATTATACATATAATATAATGGCCTGAATAGAACGCGCCGCGCCGCGGCAGTTCGTGAATTTCGACCATTTATTTCAAACGGACATTACGGGAGATCCGACCGTCGGATTCTCCTAAAATCGGAACCGTTGGGTTCGTATCGAAAAGGGCTTTTTAACGAATATTTTAAATTCAAAATCTAACGGTTGGATTTGGAGATACGTCCAAATCAAATTTGAAAAAGGTCGCTGTAAGTGCAGTTCGATGGCCGTTGATGGAAATCGACTGTACGGGCCTTGATAAAATTATTAAAAATAGTAATAATTAGTGTAAAATCATAAGAAATGATTTGGGAAAATTGGGGTGAAAAACTCCATATTTGAAAAGATAAAAATGGATTTTTATCGAAATGAACTAGTTTTGAACTAAATTTAAAACCCAATTATTTTTAAATAAATAAATTAGATTTAAAAAGGGATTTTAAATAATCGGAATTTCTAATATATTTGATTGGATTTGAAATGGGTTTATCGTGAACTGTGTTTTAAATAACACTAGTTCTTTAACCCGATAATAAATAGAATGTGATTTGGGTTTGTCGTGAACTGTGTTTTAAATAACACTAGTTCTTTAACCCAGTAAAAGGAGTTTTAACGAATCTGCAATTAAATTGAAATGTGAATGGATAATCTAAATTATCAAATTTAGAAATGAGCGAGAATGGAGTATCGCCAGTTTTGCTCCAAAGCGATAGTTAAATCTTTAATTAGATTTGAACGTGAAATGGTAATTAATCTTACCGATAACACCATAGTATTAGATATGGAGTATTACCAGTTTTGCTTCATGGGATGAATAGGTTGGGATTGGGAAATAAAATAAATAATTACTTCGGTGTGGTTCGCTAATCTCGACTAATTCAGAAAACCATAATTTGGTTTGAAACGACCTCCAAAGGAAGATTAAAGGATAAATTTTAAAGAATTTATCTTGGATAAAATTAATGGGAACCATTCCCTAAAAATGTGTTTTTTTGTGAACAAAAGAATATTCTGAATTGGAATGAGGCGTATGTTGTGTTTGTGTAACATTTGTTTTAATATACGCGGGTTGTTCGGAAAGTCCGGGTTTACACCCATTCTGAATAACCGATTCGACGATAAGTCGAAGATGAAGACGGTGGTCGAAAACCGGAAGTCTTCACATCGTTTGGATAATTACTGACGATCCTGATTGGGCTGTACACCCAAGAGGATGGAAATAGTTGGTGGTCATCCAGACGTACTTGGAGATGGATGGATATGCGAGGAAAGTGCCTCCGGTTTCGTTCAGACCTAGAACGGACTTGTAAATGGATGGTGTGTCTGACATTGTATTCCTTTATATTGTATTTATTGATCTCTGCTAAATATATATCTATTTGGCGGTGGAGAATTTATTCTCTTGCTTAACGCCCTTCTCTGAGACATATGAGCTCAGAGGTTATATATTGGCAGAAATCAGTGGTACGATATGGATTGATAGTGTGGCATGCTGAGATGCAGTGATCCAGACTTTTGTTGAAAAGCAAAGTTTGGTGGTTGATGATCAAAGCGCAGCTGATATAGCATGGCTTTGTGTATAGCGTTGATCCGCGAGCCTCACACCCCGGTATGGTGGTAAACTGGTGGTTTGATCAGTATGCTTTTAGTGGATGAGCACCTTAGTGGTGTCGTGGATTCGGTCGACCGAGATGAGCCTAGTGCTCAGGGATATATAGAGTAGGCGGTGTTTTCTCTCGCTGGGACGTAAGCCGCGGTGGTACTCTGGTCCCAAATGTGCGGATGTGCAGACGGTGTTTTCTCTTGTTGGGACGTAAGCCGTGGTGAATTGCATTACGCGATCGATCTTTCGAATCAGGAGCCACCATGATGGAAATCCAATTTCCAATACGTGTATTGCGGCTTTATTTGTAGAGCCTAGTATGGCGACATAGTAGCATGGGATGCTATGCCGTCTATGATTTATATTTATGATTGAAATTGTTTTGACACTATACACTTATTATAGTATCAAATGATTTGTTTTAAACGTACCAAGCATGTTTGGCTATTATAAGGGAAAACCCTATCCTCCGGCTTGCGTTGCATTGTGTGATGGGACCTGGGTCTTATAATAGCTTCATTTTTTTCGAAAAAGCATTGCGTTGTTTATCTATATGCACTGATATTCTTGGGAGAAAACCCGTTCCGTGTTATACGGCGTGGTCCCTTGAATTACTCTCTTTTAAAAATAAAGCTTTAACAACTGTTTTAGTTCTCACACAAGTCACATGACTGACCTGGAGTTTATTGTTTTAACCTAAACTCTGGGTGCCCCTATTTTCCGCACGGGCAGCTATTAGTTTTGGTTTTGCAGATTTATATTCACAGGATCCTGATTTACAGCTGGAATGATATCCGGAAAGCTCTGTATCCGTATATCACCTTCAGTTGTGCTTTGTATTATTTTCCGCTGCTATGTAATTTATTGTAATCTCTGATATTTATCAAATGTAATTTATTCAATTATACTCTGTATATTCTTGTATCTGATGGAATTGTTGTAATAGCAATGAAATGTTCTTTCGTCTGCGTTCTGATTTGTCTTGTCCTCACAGTAATTCGTTCTTTCTCATCTCTTCGGAGACCGGGGAAGTTTCGGGTCGCTTCATTTGGTATCAGAGCTTTGGTTTACAGAGCTCGAGAACAAGACACATTAGAACCATACGAAAGAATTCATCAGATATTGGATTAGTAATATCCAATTAGAATGACTCGTTAGAGATTGGATCAGTGGTATCCTAGAACGAGTGTGAAGAGTATATTTTTTCAAATAAAAACAATATTGTTTTCAAATTTAAATCGTTTTAAACGTATTTGATTATTTATTTATTTTGAATATTTACAATCCAATATATAAAGATTTTGCATATACGCGTCATGAACGTATATTCGAAGTTTTAATATACTGGATAGATATAGAATCATATTCTAGACACTCGGAGATGATTCTGATGATTGATATATCATCATCAGAATTTGTGTTCGTGTTTCGAAGGTTTGATTTCTATATATTTCCATTAGGCTGGTGTGAGAACCAAAACTAATATAGCTAGAACACATTGTTGTGAATTGGCACCAAGAACATGATTTTCAGTATATATATCAGAATTTATGAATTTGAAACGTTAATCCACTAATTGATTGATGTTTGTGTTGTTTGTTATTTGTTAGATAATTTTTGGACCATTTATGCCTAATAGAATCAAATATTGAATTGTATGGGAAATTGGTCGCATTTGCTTGCATATACATATACTTACATTGAACAGGTCATAGCAAGGAGGCTAGAGCAGAGAATAAAATTTGTTTGCCCGACAAATAGGTACATGTTTACTACATAATTTACTGTTTTGTTTGGGTGATGATGATATTATGAGCCTATTGGCTAGCCGCTTTGCTTTTTCTTTTTCTTTTTGAGATCAGAAGGCTTATATGGCAATTTCGGGATTTTCCCGTGGCTCCCGGTGCAGAGGATGTTATGGCGAAATTTTTCGAAAATTTAGGGTGTTAGCCAAATTTTTGAAAATTTGAAAATTCTCAGAAACTGAAAGGTTGGAGAATGGAAGCCGGATCGGACGTAGAGTTGATTAATCAAACCACTTTCGACTTTGTTCCTTTACGGGGACGAAAAGTTTTAAGTGGGGGAGATTGTAATAACCCGGAAATTCTGAACCAGTTTAAAATTTTTATTTTGGCAATTTTAGCGAATTTTGAATATTTAAAATAGATTATTTTAAATAATATCGACGAGAAATTTATTTTGAATATATTTAGAACGTATATATTATATACGTCATCGTTAGAATATAAATAATTATATATAATTATAAATAGAATTGAAAATGGCGCGGTAGTTCGATAATTCGATTTCAAACTTCAATTGAATGTACCGGGTGCAAAACAAACCGGATTTTAGTGAAACCAAAAACATTAGGATCTAATTGGTAATATCTTTCCAACGAATCCGAAAAATCAAAATTTCATAGCGGGAATCAAAAGATATGTCCAGTTGAAAATTCTGAATAGTCGCTATGGAATTCAGGCCCTTAAAAATAGACATTTTGCAAGCGACCTCGGATTTCGATGAAACCACTTTTGTTGGGTCCGCAGTGTCAAATTATTGCTAGGTTTCAAATTTCACAATTTTTCGAATCAATATGTGAGTGTGGCAAAGGAAAACGCATTTGACCAGTTTCAGTTGATTTTAATCGACTGGAAATTGGCCATTTTTCAAACGGTCTCAGAATTCGATGAAACTAGTTTTGTTAGGACCGTATCGTCAATACGAAGCTAGAAAATATTTTTCGGGAATTTTTCGAGTCCGTATGTGACCCCGGTAATTTGAAATGTACGTTTAAAATTCAATATAATGATTTAAATGTAAATTCAACGGAAACTGATTGTAACTATCGAATCAGCTTGCGATACATATCCCATTGTGTTCGAAATGGGGGTAAAACGCTATGGACGACAGGCGGTGGGCCTCGTTTCGAGGTCGTGTGTAAATGTCAACTTTTTGAAGGATAAATAAATAAATTAATTAATATAATATATATATATCATCCTTTCTATACCTAGCCCCCCAAATCAAAATAACCCGACCCACCTCATTCAGAGAAAAATCGTGATGGCCCCTTCCAAGCAGCCACTGGCGACGCGTCGCCTTCCCCCCTCTGTTCACCACCACCGCGCCTTGCTCAGACCCGCCGCCACCTCCTCATTCCCCTCCTCTTCTTCGTTCTCCCTTCCTTTAAGTCGAGACCGCGCCCCGTTTTCCGCCGCCATCGGAACAAACCCGCACCACCGCGCTGCACCACTCTCCGACGCCTGAGCCTAGCCACCTCCGGCCTTCCGCCGCTCCGCAGGCGCAAGCAAACCCCTCCCTCCTTAAATCGAATACTGTAAGTTTTGCTTTTATTTTATTTTATTTTTATTTCGTTATAAAAGTTGATTTCTTTTATTATAAAAGATGATTTCTTTATGTTATAAAAACTGATTTTTGAAAGAACAAAAAGGTTTGATTTTCCTTAATAAAAAGATTAGATTTTTATTAAGTGATTAGCGATATAAACATTGGATCTTTATATATGTTCTAGCAAGGTAAAAACCGGATTTTTAATCGAATGAAGAAGTGATTTTTTTACCATATAGAGATTTAGTTTTTACATAAGGAAAAGATTTGATTTTGAAATGAATGAAAATTATAATTTTTATATAAGTAGGATATTAAAAATATGATTTTTATATTTTTAAAGTATTAAAAATATGATTTTTATATTTTTAAAGTATTAAAAATATAATCTTTATTATGTAGAGGATGTAAAAATACGATTTTTGTTTATGTAGAGAAGTAAAAATATAATTTTTACATGATAGGAATATTAGAAATACCATCTTTATATGTGTAGAAAAATAAAAATGTGATTTTTATAATCTTTAAATTTGAAAAGGCGAAATCTTTAAATTTGAAAAGGCGAGATTTTTATATTGAATAGCGAAGTGAAAATTCGATTTTTAAATGTATGAAGCGATTATAAAAATATGTTTTTTCAAATGGAAAGTGAACAAATAAAAATGTGTTTTTTTTTATTTTAAAGACATCAAAATATAAAAATGTGTGATTTTTATATATGTAGTGAATACGGGCAACGAAGGTGACAAAGGCGATAATGATGAAGATTTCTATCAAAAGAAGAGTCAAGACGATTGGATAGCTTTCGGTGAGAATTTCTCACCTTTCAATTTCTTTTTCTAGTTATATATATACTAGGATGCAGATGGTGCTTAGTAGCACCCGACACAATCGTCCACAGACCATGGACTTGTTTGTTTGGTTGCATAAATTAGTTGGATAATTTGATTTGAATTTGGTTGTTTGGTAAATTTGATTGATATGTGAATGGCGTGGGCCTTCACTAGACCGGGGATAAGGCTAGGCCTCGTCCAGTTTCTAGTATCGTGCCGTTATGCCGCCGAAATTTTCTAAAATAAGTTAGAAAATAAAATATCATTTTATTTAAAGAATGAACTGAATAGAAATTCATATGTTAAAATAAAATGTTTTATCGTTAAAAATATAATTTTTAACGTGAATATGAATATAGTGAATGTGAATGAATAAATATTCATTTACAAACCGGACGGTTTGTTTATGTACACCGATTTGACTGACATTGATTGGGACGATAAATTTTACACATCGCCCAACTGCACAAATAAAATCTGTGTTTGATTGTTTGAAACCCCACACGGGTGTTGGGATGAAATTTAAAGTTCACTCATCCTGATTGATTAAATATGTCGGTCGATGGATCGACAGGCTGTTATAAGCGTTCGATATCTATATTTGATGCCTATACAGTGTAGTGCACTTTGGATGATGGTTGATTATTTATCGTTGCTATTATATACATTTGTTGTATGGAATCCATATAATTAACTTTATATGGTAATTGATTGGGCCTCATTCCAATTGGAAAAATAAAGAATAATATAAAATAAAGGTTCATGTGTTGACAGTACTCATCCGTTGAGATTAGTCATGTGTTGAACGAAGTATTTTAATAATAAAATTTACATCTTTATCAATATAAAATAAAGGTTCATGTGTTGACAGTACTCATCCGTTGAGATTAGTCATGTGTTGAACGAAATATTTTAATAATAGAAATATTTGAAATAGAAATATTTGAAAAGGAAATATTTGAAAAAGAAATATTTGAAATAGAATATTTGAAAATAGAAATATATGAAGCCGTGTTGATTAGATTGACGCCATTTTGACGTGAACGATATTTATATCGATTTTATTCATTTTAAAATGAATATTGAAAAGTGATTTCGAAATCGAATATTTTGAAATGAAATTTGAATTAAATTGAATAGAAAACGAATTTGAATTGAATATATAACGAATTTGATTTGAATAGAAAATGAATTGAATTTGATTCGAATAGAAAATGAATTGAATTTGATTTGAATAGAAAATGAATTGAATTTGATTTGAATAGAAAATGAATTGAATTTGATTTGAATAGAAAATGAATTGAATTTGATTTGATTAGAAAATGAATTGAATTTGAATTGAATAGGAAAACGATTTCGAATTGAATTGAAAAGAAAACGAATTCGAATTGAATTGAATTGAAAAGAAAATGAATTCGAATCAAATTAAAATCGATTTGAATTAAAATCAAATAGAAATGAAAGTAAAAAGGATTTATAATAGAAAATTCAATTTCGATTTGAATTTGAAATAAAGGTTGAAATTGTTTTTGAAACGAATTCAAAACTATTTATAAAATTCGTTTTAAATAGAAATCGACGAAATATATATTATATATAATATAATGGCCTGAATAGAACGCGCCGCGCCGTGGCAGTTCGTGAATTTCGACCATTTATTTTCAAACGGACATTACGGGAGATCCGACCGTCGGATTCTCCTAAAACCGGAACCGTTGGGTTTGCATCGAAAAGGGATTTTTAACGAATATTTGAAATTCAAAATCTAACGGTTGGATTTGGAGATACGTCCAAATCAAATTTGAAAAAGGTCGCTGTAAGTGCAGTTCGATGGCCGTCGATGGAAATCGACTGTACGGGCCTTGATAAAATTATTAAAAATAGTAATAATTAGTGTAAAATCATAAGAAATGATTTGGGAAAATTGGGGTGAAAAACTCAACATTTGAAAAGATAAAAATGGATTTTTATCGAAATGAACTAGTTTTGAACTAAATTTAAAACCCAATTATTTTTAAATAAATAAATTAGATTTAAAAAGGGGTTTTAAATAATCGGAATTTCTAATATATTTGATTGGATTTGAAATGGGTTTATCGTGAACTGTGTTTTAAATAACACTAGTTCTTTAACCCGATAATAAATAGAATGTGATTTGGGTTTGTCGTGAACTGTGTTTTAAATAACACTAGTTCTTTAACCCAGTAAAAGGAGTTTTAACGAATCTGCAATTAAATTGAAATGTGAATGGATAATCTAAATTATCAAATTTAGAAATGAGCGAGAATGGAGTATCGCCAGTTTTGCTCCAAAGCGATAGTTAAATCTTTAATTAGATTTGAACGTGAAATGGTAATTAATCTTACCGATAATACCATAGTATTAGATATGGAGTATTACCAGTTTTGCTTCATGGTATGAATAGGTTGGGATTGGGAAATAAAATAAATAATTACTTCGGTGTGGTTCGCTAATCTCGACTAATTCAGAAAACCATAATTTGGTTTGAAACGACCTCCAAAGGAAGATTAAAGGATAAATTTTAAAGAATTTATCTTGGATAAAATTAATGGGAACCTTTCCCTAAAAATGTGTTTTTTTGTAAACAAAAGAAAATTCTGAATTGGAATGAGGCGTATGTTGAGTTTATGTAACATTTGTTTTAATATACGCGGGTTGTTCGGAAAGTCCGGGTTTACACCCATTCTGAATAACCGATTCGACGATAAGTCGAAGATGAAGACGGTGGTCGAAGACCGGAAGTCTTCACATCGTTTGGATAATTACTGACGATCCTGATTGGGTTGTACACCCAAGAGGATGGAAATAGTTGGTGGTCATCCAGACATACTTGGAGATGGATGGATATGCGAGGAAAGTGCCTCCGGTTTCGTTCAGACCTAGAACGGACTTGTAAATGGATGGTGTGTCTGACATTGTATTCCTTTATATTACATTTGTTGATCTCTGCTAAATATATATCTATTTGGCGGCGGAGAATTTATTCTCTTGCTTAACGCCCTTCTCTGAGACATATGAGCTCAGAGATTATATATTGGCAGAAATCAGTGGTACGATATGGATTGATAGTGTGGCATGCTGAGATGCAGTGATCCAGACTTTTGTTGAAAAGCAAAGTTTGGTGGTTGATGATCAAAGCGCAGCTAATATAGCATGGCTTTGTGTATAGCGTTGATCCGCGTGCCTCACACCCCGGTATGGTGGTAAACTGGTGGTTTGATCAGTATGCTTTTAGTGGATGGGCACCTTAGTGGTGTCGTGGATTCGGTCGACCGAGATGAGCCTAGTTGTAATAACCCGCAAAATCTGAGCCAGTTTAAAAATTTTATTTTGACAGTTTTAGCGAATTTTGAATATTTAAAATGAATTATTTTAAATAATATCGACGATAAATTTATTTTGAATTGAAATCCGACGTATATATTATATACGTCGTCGTTAGAATATAAATAATTATATATAATTATAATAGAATTGAAAATGGCGCGGTAGTTCGATAATTCGATTTCAAACTTCAATTGAATATACCGGGTGCAAAACAATCCGGATTTTAGTGAAACCAAAAATAATAGGATCTATATGATGATATCTTTCCAACGAATCCGGAAGATCAAGATTTCATAGCGGGAATCAAAAGATATGTCCAGTTGAAAATTCTGAATAGTCGCTATAGAATTCAGGCCCTTAAAAATGGACATTTTGCAAACGACCTCGGATTTCGACGAAACCACTTTTGTTGGGTCCGTGATGTAAAATTATTGCTAGGTTTCAAATTTCATAATTTTTCGAATCAATATGTGAGTGTGGCAAAGGAAAACGTGTTTTGACCATTTCAGTTGATTTTAATCGACTGGAAATTGGCCATTTTTCTAACGGTCTCAGAATTCGACGAAACTAGTTTTGTTAGGACCGTATCGTCAATACGAAGCTAGAAAATATTTTTCGAGAATTTTTAGAGTTAGTATGTGACCCCGGTAATTTGAAATGTACGTTTAAAATTCAATATAGCGATTTAAATGTAAATTCAACGGAAACTGATTGTAACGATCGAATCAACCTACGATACATGTCCCATTGTGTTCGGAATGGGGCTAAAACGCTATGGACGACAGGCGGTGGGCCTCGTTTAGAGGTCGTATGTAAAAGTCAACTTTTTGCGATTAAATTAATTAAATTAATTAAAAATTAAAAAATGTAGACCCCCCCCTTCTCGTTTTCATTCAACAGAAACGAAAAAAAAAGAAAAGAGGAGAGCGATGGGGGAGGAGCCGCCGCCCCTCCCCGATGAACCGTCGTCGCCGCCAGGGGTGGCGCAGCCCCTGCGCCGCCGCTTCCTTCTCCCTCCTCTCCTTCTTCTTCTTCCTCTGAAAAGAACGCCGCCACCACAAAAAAACGCCCAAACCGCTTCCACCTCCTCCTCTCGCCAAAACCCTAGCCTCTCCCCGTCGCCACCATCACTGCGCCCCCTCCTACTGCGATGACCCCCCCTCCCCCACGCGTTAGCCTCTCCTCTCCTTCCATATAAACCACCGCAGCCCAATTCGATACCGCCGCGACCCGCCTGGCCAACCAACCTCGACTCCGGCGCCTCCTAACCCATTTCTGACTGTGAGTGCTCTTTTTAATACAGTTTACTTATTAAAAGTATTGTTTTCTTTTAGATTTTTAATTGTTTAAAGTTTAGATTTTTAATCGACAAAAGTTTAGATTTTTAATCGACAAAAGTTTAGATTTTTAATCGACAAAAGTTTAGATTTTTAATAGATAAAAGATTGAATTTTTATAATGTTAAAAGGCGAGATTTCTTTTAATTAATAGAAAGTATAGAAAAGATTTGATTTTTTTTAATTAGAAAAGATTTGATTTTTAAAATTTAAAAGATTAGATTTTTAAAAGAAGAAAGACGATATTTTTAAATGGAGAAAGGTGAGATTTTTACATATGTAGTGGGTTAAAATATGACTTTTACATAGTAGGAACTATAAAAATGTAATCTTTATGAGAAATAGAAATAAAAATATCATCTTTGTGTATGTAGCAAAATAAAAATCTGATTTTTATTTTATATACGTTGAAAGGAAGTGTTTATTTTTATAAAGGCGAAAACTTTATTTTTATAAAGGCGAAAACTTTATTTTTATAAAGGCGAAAACTTTATTTTTATAAAGGCGAAAACTTTATTTTTGAAAGGGCGAAATCTTTATATGAAGAATAAGGTGATAAAAATATAATCTTTATCTATATAGTAGCGTTGTGAAAATATGCTTATTTTTATATATTGAATAACGAAGTGAAAATTCGACTTTTAAATATATGAAGTGATTATAAAAATATGATTTCTAAATTGAAAATGAATAAATAAAAATGTGATTTTTATTTTAAAGACATCAAAATATAAAAATGTGTGATTTTTATATATGTAGTGACTACGGGCAACGAAGATGATAAAAAGGCGAGAATGAAGAAGATTTCTATCAAAGAAGAGTCAAGGTGTTTGGATAGCTATTGGTGAGAACTTCTCACTCAAATTTCCTTTTTCTAGTTATATATATATACTAGGATGTAGACGGTGCTTAGTAGCACCCGACACCCGTCATCCACAGACCATGGATGGCTTGTTTGTTTAATTGTTTGGTTGGATAGTTGGTTAGATTATTTGGTTTGAATTGAATTGTTGGTGAATAGAATTGATTTGATTGATGTGTGAATGGCGTGGGCCTTCACTAGACCGGGGATAAGGCTAGGCCTTGTCCCGTTTCTAGTATCGTGCCGTTATGCCGCCGAAATTTTCTAAAATATGTTAGAAAAATAAAAATATCATTTTATTGAATAAATGAACTGAATAGAAATTCATGTGTTAAAATAAATTGTTTTATCGTTAAAAATATAATTTTTAACGTGAAAGTGAATAAACGAATATTTATAAACAAATCGGCCGATTTGTTTATATACACTGATTTGAAGGACATTGATTGGGTCGATAAATTTTACACATCGCCCAACTGCACAAATAAAATCTGTGTTTGATTGTTTGAAACCCCACACGGGTGTCGGGATGAAATTTGGAAGTTCACTCATCCTGATTGATTAAATATGTCGATCGATTGATTGACAGGCAGTTATAAGCGTAAGATATCTATATTTGATGCTTATACAGTGTAGTGCACTTTGGTTGATGGTTGATTATTTTTCAATGCTGTTATATACATGTGTTGTATGGAATCCATATAATTAACGTTATATGGTGATTGATTGGGCCTCATTCCAATCGGGGTAATAAGGAATATTATAAAAGAAAATTCATGTGTTGAATATAAAAATAGTCATGTTGACGAGGTTCATGTGTTGAGTGAAATATTTTAAATAATAAAAATTACATCTTTATCATATTTACGATTAGAATCTACTTTACGGTGGAGTCTAATTAAAATCAAACGATAGATACCAAAGTTTTATAAAATATTTTACATAACAAAAGTAGTGATGTGTTGACAGTACTCATGTGTTGAGATTAGTCGTGTGTTGAAAGAAATATAGATTCATGTGTTGAATGGGATAAATATTCATTTGTTGGATAGAATATAGAAGTTTTGAAAATATAAATCCGTGTTGATTAGAGATGCGTTATTTTGACGCGAACGATATTTATATCGATTTTATTCGTTGTATAATGAATATTGAAAAGTGATTTCGAAATTAATTAAATTGAAATTGAAATTTAAAATGAACTGAAATTGAATTGAAATCAATTTGAAACGAATTCGAATTGAATCAAATAGAAGGTAAATTCGAATTGAATTGAATTGAATTGAATTGAAACGAATTTAAATTTGAATTTGAATTGAATTGAAATGAACTCGAATTGAATTGAAATCAAATCGATTTGAAATTGAAGATGAAGTTGAAATTGTTTTTGAAACGAATTTAAAACGATATATAAAATACATTTTAAAAGGAAATCGACGAAATATATATAATATATATATTATATATATAATGGCCTGAATAGAACGCGCCGCGCCGCGGTAGTTCGTGAATTTCGACCATTGACTTCGAATTGACGTTGCGGGAGATCCGACCGTCGGATTCTCCTAAAACCGGAACCGTTGGGTTCGTATCGAAAAGAGCTTTCCAATAAATGTTAGAAATTTGAAATCTAACGATTGGATTTGGAATTATGTCCAAATCAAATTCGAAAAAGGTCGCTGTAAGTGCAGTTCGATGGCCGTTGTTGGAAATCGACTGTACGGGCCTTGATAAAATTATCAAAAATATCTATAATTTGTGTAAAATTATAATATGTGAATTGGAAAGAATTGGGCTGGAAAATTCCACATTAGAAGGTAAAAATAGATTTTTATCGAAATGAACTAGTTTTGAACTAGAATTAAAATCAATTTATTTTTGAAATAAATAAATTGAATTTGAAAGTGATTTTGAAAATAATCGATAATTTCCAATACGTGGATTGGACTGGAGCTGAATCGAAATTATCTTCGGGATATTTCGATGTTGGATTTCGTGACTATACAGATATTGTTATGGGAATTTGAAAGATATATTTTATATCGTTATTTCCAATACGATATTTGTTGGTTTCAGAATTTGGTATTGAATATAAGTCGATACATTTTCTATTCAGAGCCTTGTATTTAATATCAAATGTGATTTGGGTTTATCGTGAATCGTGTTTTAGATGACATTGGTTCTTTAACCCAGTTAAAGACAGGATATTGATTTTTGAAAGGATTAAAGCTAAGTGGAGTTTTAATGAATCTTTAATTAGATTAAAATGTGAATTGATAATTTAAATTATCAAATCTGAAAGGTGATCGAGAATGGAGTACCACCAGTTTTGCTCCAAAGCGATAGTTAAATCTTTAACTAGATTTGAACGTGAAATGGTAATTAATTTTACCGATAACACCGTGGTGTTAGATATGGAGTATCACCAGTTTTGCTCCATGGGATATATAGGTTGGGATTGGAAAATAAACGAAATAATTACTTCGGTGTGGTTCGTTAATCCCGACTAGTTTGAGATGATATCCAAAGGAAGATTAAAGAATAAATTTAGAAGAATTTATCTTGGATAAAATTAATGGGAACCTTTCCCTAAGAATGTGATTTTGTGAATAAAAGAATATTCTGAATTGGAATGAGGCGTTTGTTGTGTTTGTGTAACATTCGTTTATTATATACGTGGGTTATTCAGAAAGGCCGGGTTTATACCCATTCTGAATAACCGATTCGACGAGATGTCGAAGATGAAGACGGTGGTTGAAGACCGGAAGTCTTCACATCGTTTGGGTGATTACTGATGATCTTGATTGGGCTGTACACCCAAGATGAGGGAATCAGTTGGTGATCGTCCAGACGTACCTGGAGATGGATGGATATGCGAGGAAAGTGCCTCCGGTTTCTTTCAGACCCAGAACGAACTTGTAAATGGATTGTGTGTCTGACATTGGATTTTATTCTGTGTTGATTGATCTCTATTAAATATACATCTGTTTGGCGGCGGAGAATTTATTCTCTTGCTTAACGCCCTTCTCTGAGACATACGAGCTCAGAGGTTGTATATCGATGGACATCAGTCGCGTGGAGTGAATTGCCTGTGTGGCACGCGTAAGTGGCAATTGATCAAGGCTTCTGTTGAAAAGCAAAGTCTTGTGGTTGATGATCAAAGCACGGCCTGTGTGGCATAGCTTTGTGTATAACGTGAATTCGTGAGCCTCACACCTCGGTATGAGTCAAAAACGGGATAGTGACTGCAGGGAGAGCACGACGTTTCTTTCTAGCTAGGGTGGTGTCAGTGACCTACCAGCCCTGACATTTATATACTTTTCACCTGTGTGGTTGTTGGATATGAGGCGCCTCGGATATAGGTCTGTAAGGACCGGGAAACGTGTGTTCAGGAATAACTAATCCTCAAAAGTAAGAGAGGACCGGCCCTGAAGATCAAAGGATCATAGTGGGGTTCTGGGACATTTGCTAGAGTGTCTCGAACGCGGAGAGGAGCTTGCCCCTTGCCTCGACTCATGACGGAAATCCAATTTCCAATACGTGTGTTTCGGTTTTATTTGTAGAACCTAGTATGGCGACATAGTGGTATGGGTCATCCATGCCGCCTATGATTGATATTTATGATTGAAATTGTTTTGACACTATACACTTGTAATAGTATCAAATAATGTGTTTTAAACGTACCAAGCATGCTTTGGCTGTTATAAGGTAAAAACCCTATCCTCCGGCTTGCGTTGCATTGTGTGATGGGACCTGGGTCTTATAACAGCTTCATTTTTCTTTATTTAGCATTGCGCTGTTTGTTCTATGCACTGGTATTCTTGGGAGGAAACCCGTTCCGTGTCATACGGCGTGGTCCCTTGATTTACCTAACTTTAAAATAAAGATTTATAACTGTTTTAGTTCTCACACCAGTCCCATGACTGACCTGGAGTTTATTGTTTTAACCTAAACTCTGGGTGCCCCTATTTTCCACACGGGCAGCCAGTAGTTTTGGTTTTGCAGATTTATATTCACAGGGTCCTGATTAACAGCTGGAACGGTGCTCGGAAAGCTCTGTATCCGTGTATCACTTTCAGTTGTATTTTGTATATTTTTCCGCTGCTATGTAATTTGTTGTAATCTCTGATATTTATCGAATGTAATTTATTCATTTATACTCTGTATATTCTTGTATCAGATGGAATTGTTGTAATAACAATGAAATGTTCTTTCGTCTGCGTCCTTTTGTGTGTTGTTCTCAAAGTATTCGTGCTTTCCTTTACGGGGAAGTTACGGGTTCTTTCAGTTGGTATCAGAGCTTTGGTTTACAGAGGTCGAGAACAAGACACATTAGAACCATACGAAAGAATTCATCAGATATTGGATTAGTAATATCCAATTAGAATGACTCGTTAGAGATAGGATCAGTAGTATCCTAGAACGAGTGTGAAGAGTATATTTTTCAAATGAAAACAATTTTGTTTTAAAATTTAAATCGTTCCATACGTATTTGATTATTTATTTATTTTGAATATGGACAATCGAGTATATAAAGATTTCGCGTATACGCGTCATGAACGTATAGTCGAAGTTTTAATATACTGGATAGATATAGAGTCACATTCTAGACACCCGAAGATGATTCTGATGATTGTAGCTACATCATCAGTATTTATGTTCGTGTTTCGAAGGTGTGATTTCTATATATTTCCATTAGACTGGTGTGAGAACCAAAACCTATATAGATAGATTTATTGTTGTGAATTGGCATCAAAAATGTGATTTTTGTATATATATCAAAATTATGAATTTGAAACTCTAATTCACTAATTGATTGATGTTTGTGTTGTCTGTTTAATTGTTTGCTAATTTTGAACCATTATGCCTAATTGAATCACATATTGACTTATATTGAAAATTGGTCGCATTTGCTTGCATATACATATACTTACATTGAACAGGTCATAGCAAGGAGGCTAGAGCAGAGAATAAAATTTGTTTGCCCGACAAATAGGTACATGTTTACTACATAATTTCCTGTTTTGTTTGGGTGATGATGATTTTGTGAGCCTATTGGCTAGCCGCTTGGCTTTTTCTTTTTCTTTTTGAGATCTGAAGGACCGGGGAAGCTATTTGAAATTCCCCGATGCTCCCGGTGCAGGGGAGGTTATGGCGAAATTTTTCGAAAATTTAGGGTGTTAGCCAAATTTTTGAGAATTTGAAAATTCTCAGAAACTGAAAAGTTGGAGAATGGAAGCCAGATCGAATGTAGAGCTTATTAATCAAACCACTTTCGACTTTGTTCCTTTTCGAGGACGAAAAGTTTTAAGTGGGGGAGATTGTAATAACCCGCAAAATCTGAGCCAGTTTAAAAATTTTATTTTGACAGTTTTAGCGAATTTTGAATATTTAAAATGAATTATTTTAAATAATATCGACGATAAATTTATTTTGAATTGAAATCCGACGTATATATTATATACGTCATCGTTAGAATATAAATAATTATATATAATTATAATAGAATTGAAAATGGCGCGGTAGTTCGATAATTCGATTTCAAACTTCAATTGAATATACCGGGTGCAAAACAATCCGGATTTTAGTGAAACCAAAAATAATAGGATCTATATGATGATATCTTTCCAACGAATCCGGAAGATCAAGATTTCATAGCGGGAATCAAAAGATATGTCCAGTTGAAAATTCTGAATAGTCGCTATAGAATTCAGGCCCTTAAAAATGGACATTTTGCAAACGACCTCGGATTTCGACGAAACCACTTTTGTTGGGTCCGTGATGTAAAATTATTGCTAGGTTTCAAATTTCAAAATTTTTCGAATCAATATGTGAGCGTGGCAAAGGAAAATGTGTTTTGACCATTTCAGTTGATTTTAATCGACTGGAAATTGGCCATTTTTCTAACGATCTCAGAATTCGATGAAACTAGTTTTGTTAGGACCGTATCGTCAATACGAAGCTAGAAAATATTTTTCGAGAATTTTTAGAGTTAGTATGTGACCCCGGTAATTTGAAATGTACGTTTAAAATTCAATATAGCGATTTAAATGTAAATTCAACGGAAACTGATTGTAACGATCGAATCAACCTACGATACATGTCCCATTGTGTTCGGAATGGGGCTAAAACGCTATGGACGACAGGCGGTGGGCCTCGTTTAGAGGTCGTATGTAAAAGTCAACTTTTTGCGATTAAATTAATTAAATTAATTAAAAATTAAAATATGTAGACCCCCCCTTCTCGTTTTCATTCAACAGAAACGAAAAAAAAAAAAAAAAGAGGAGAGCGACGGGGGAGGAGCCGCCGCCCCTCCCCGATGAACCGTCGCCGCCGCCAGGGGTGGCGCAGCCCCTGCGCCGCCGCTTCCTTCTCCCTCCTCTCCTTCTTCTTCTTCCTCTGAAAAGAACGCCGCCACCGCAAAAAAACGCCCAAACCGCTTCCACCTCCTCCTCTCGCCGAAACCCTAGCCTCTCCCCGTCGCCACCATCACTGCGCCCCCTCCTACTGCGATGACCCCCCCCCCCCTCCCCCACGCGTTAGCCTCTCCTCTCCTTCCACATAAACCACCGCAGCCCAATTCGATACCGCCGCGACCCGCCTGGCCAACCAACTTCGACTCCGGCGCCTCCTAACCCATTTCCGACTGTGAGTGCTCTTTTTAATACAGTTTACTTATTAGAAGTATTGTTTTCTTTTAGATTTTTAATTGTTTAAAGTTTAGATTTTTAATCGACAAAAGTTTAGATTTTTAATCGACAAAAGTTTAGATTTTTAATAGATAAAAGATTGAATTTTTATAATGTTAAAAGGCGAGATTTCTTTTAATTAATAGAAAGTATAGAAAAGATTTGATTTTTTTTAATTAGAAAAGATTTGATTTTTAAAATTTAAAAGATTAGATTTTTAAAAGAAGAAAGACGATATTTTTAAATGGAGAAAGGTGAGATTTTTACATATGTAGTGGGTTAAAATATGACTTTTACATAGTAGGAACTATAAAAATGTAATCTTTATGAGAAATAGAAATAAAAATATCATCTTTGTGTATGTAGCAAAATAAAAATCTGATTTTTATTTTATATACGTTGAAATGAAGTGTTTATTTTTATAAAGGCGAAAACTTTATTTTTATAAAGGCGAAAACTTTATTTTTATAAAGGCGAAAACTTTATTTTTGAAAGGGCGAAATCTTTATATGAAGAATAAGGTGATAAAAATATAATCTTTATCTATATAGTAGCGTTGTGAAAATATGCTTATTTTTATATATCGAATAACGAAGTGAAAATTCGACTTTTAAATATATGAAGTGATTATAAAAATATGATTTCTAAATTGAAAATGAATAAATAAAAATGTGATTTTTATTTTAAAGACATCAAAATATAAAAATGTGTGATTTTTATATATGTAGTGACTACGGGCAACGAGGATGATAAAAAGGAGAGAATGAAGAAGATTTCTATCAAAGAAGAGTCAAGGTGTTTGGATAGCTATTGGTGAGAACTTCTCACTCAAATTTCCTTTTTCTAGTTATATATATATACTAGGATGTAGACTGTGCTTAGTAGCACCCGACACCCGTCATCCACAGACCATGGATGGCTTGTTTGTTTAATTGTTTGGTTGGATAGTTGGTTAGATTATTTGGTTTGAATTGAATTGTTGGTGAATAGAATTGATTTGATTGATGTGTGAATGGCGTGGGCCTTCACTAGACCGGGGATAAGGCTAGGCCTTGTCCCGTTTCTAGTATCGTGCCGTTATGCCGCCGAAATTTTCTAAAATATGTTAGAAAAATAAAAATATCATTTTATTGAATAAATGAACTGAATAGAAATTCATGTGTTAAAATAAATTGTTTTATCGTTAAAAATATAATTTTTAACGTGAAAGTGAATAAACGAATATTTATAAACAAATCGGCCGATTTGTTTATATACACTGATTTGAAGGACATTGATTGGGTCGATAAATTTTACACATCGCCCAACTGCACAAATAAAATCTGTGTTTGATTGTTTGAAACCCCACACGGGTGTCGGGATGAAATTTGGAAGTTCACTCATCCTGATTGATTAAATATGTCGATCGATTGATTGACAGGCTGTTATAAGCGTAAGATATCTATATTTGATGCTTATACAGTGTAGTGCACTTTGGTTGATGGTTGATTATTTTTCAATGCTGTTATATACATGTGTTGTATGGAATCCATATAATTAACGTTATATGGTGATTGATTGGGCCTCATTCCAATCGGGGTAATAAGGAATATTATAAAAGAAAATTCATGTGTTGAATATAAAAATAGTCGTGTTGACGAGGTTCATGTGTTGAGTGAAATATTTTAAATAATAAAAAATTACATCTTTATCATATTTACGATTAGAATCTACTTTACGGTGGAGTCTAATTAAAATCAAACGATAGATACCATAGTTTTATAAAATATTTTACATAACAAAAGTAGTGATGTGTTGACAGTACTCATGTGTTGAGATTAGTCGTGTGTTGAAAGAAATATAGATTCATGTGTTGAATGGGATAAATATTCATTTGTTGGATAGAATATAGAAGTTTTGAAAATATAAATCCGTGTTGATTAGAGATGCGTTATTTTGACGCGAACGATATTTATATCGATTTTATTCGTTGTATAATGAATATTGAAAAGTGATTTCGAAATTAATTAAATTGAAATTGAAATTTAAAATGAACTGAAATTGAATTGAAATCAATTTGAAACGAATTCGAATTGAATCAAATAGAAGGTAAATTCGAATTGAATTGAATTGAAACGAATTTGAATTTGAATTTGAATTGAATTGAAATAAACTCGAATTGAATTGAAATCAAATCGATTTGAAATTGAAGATGAAGTTGAAATTGTTTTTGAAACGAATTTAAAACGATTTATAAAATACGTTTTAAAAGGAAATCGACGAAATATATATAATATATATATTATATATATATAATGGCCTGAATAGAACGCGCCGCGCCGCGGTAGTTCGTGAATTTCGACCATTGACTTCGAATTGACGTTGCGGGAGATCCGACCGTCGGATTCTCCTAAAACCGGAACCTTTGGGTTCGTATCGAAAAGAGCTTTCCAATAAATGTTAGAAATTTGAAATCTAACGATTGGATTTGGAATTATGTCCAAATCAAATTCGAAAAAGGTCGCTGTAAGTGCAGTTCGATGGCCGTTGTTGGAAATCGACTGTACGGGCCTTGATAAAATTATCAAAAATATCTATAATTTGTGTAAAATTATAATATGTGAATTGGAAAGAATTGGGCTGGAAAATTCCACATTAGAAGGTAAAAATAGATTTTTATCGAAATGAACTAGTTTTGAACTAGAATTAAAATCAATTTATTTTTGAAATAAATAAATTGAATTTGAAAGTGATTTTGAAAATAATCGATAATTTCCAATACGTGGATTGGACTGGAGCTGAATCGAAATTATCTTCGGGATATTTCGATGTTGGATTTCGTGACTATACAGATATTGTTATGGGAATTTGAAAGATATATTTTATATCGTTATTTCCAATACGATATTTGTTGGTTTCAGAATTTGGTATTGAATATAAGTCGATACATTTTCTATTCAGAGCCTTGTATTTAATATCAAATGTGATTTGGGTTTATCGTGAATCGTGTTTTAGATGACATTGGTTCTTTAACCCAGTTAAAGACAGGATATTGATTTTTGAAAGGATTAAAGCTAAGTGGAGTTTTAATGAATCTTTAATTAGATTAAAATGTGAATTGATAATTTAAATTATCAAATCTGAAAGGTGATCGAGAATGGAGTACCACCAGTTTTGCTCCAAAGCGATAGTTAAATCTTTAATTAGATTTGAACGTGAAATGGTAATTAATTTTACCGATAACACCATGGTGTTAGATATGGAGTATCACCAGTTTTGCTCCATGGGATATATAGGTTGGGATTGGGAAATAAACTAAATAATTACTTCGTTGTGGTTCGTTAATCCCGACTAGTTTGAGATGATATCCAAAGGAAGATTAAAGAATAAATTTAGAAGAATTTATCTTGGATAAAATTAATGGGAACCTTTCCCTAAGAATGTGATTTTGTGAATAAAAGAATATTCTGAATTGGAATGAGGCGTTTGTTGTGTTTGTGTAACATTCGTTTATTATATACGTGGGTTATTCAGAAAGGCCGGGTTTATACCCATTCTGAATAACCGATTCGACGAGATGTCGAAGATGAAGACGGTGGTTGAAGACCGGAAGTCTTCACATCGTTTGGGTGATTACTAATGATCTTGATTGGGTTGTACACCCAAGATGAGGGAATCAGTTGGTGATCGTCCAGACGTACCTGGAGATGGATGGATATGCGAGGAAAGTGTCTCCGGTTTCGTTCAGACCCAGAACGAACTTGTAAATGGATTGTGTGTCTGGCATTGGATTTTATTCTGTGTTGATTGATCTCTATTAAATATACATCTGTTTGGCGGCGGAGAATTTATTCTCTTGCTTAACGCCCTTCTCTGAGACATACGAGCTCAGAGGTTGTATATCGATGGACATCAGTCGCATGGAGTGAATTGCCTGTGTGGCACGCGTAAGTGGCAATTGATCAAGGTTTCTGTTGAAAAGCAAAGTCTTGTGGTTGATGATCAAAGCACGGCCTGTGTGGCATAGCTTTGTGTATAACGTGAATTCGCGAGCCTCACACCTCGGTATGAGTCAAAAACGGGATAGTGACTGCAGGGAGAGCACGACGTTTCTTTCTAGCTAGGGTGGTGTCAGTGACCAACCAGCCCTGACATTTATATACTTTTCACCTGTGTGGTTGTTGGATATGAGGCGCCTCGGATATAGGTCTGTAAGGACCGGGAAACGTGTGTTCAGGAATAACTAATCCTCAAAAGTAAGAGAGGACCGGCCCTGAAGATCCAAGGATCATAGTGGGGTCCTGGGACATTTGCTAGAGTGTCTCGAATGCGGAGAGGAGCTTGCCCCTTGCCTCGACTCATGACGGAAATCCAATTTCCAATACGTGTGTTTCGGTTTATTTGTAGAACCTAGTATGGCGACATAGTGGTATGGGTCATTCATGCCGCCTATGACTGATATTTATGATTGAAATTGTTTTGACACTATACACTTATAATAGTATCAAATAATGTGTTTTAAACGTACCAAGCATGCTTTGGCTGTTATAAGGTAAAAACCCTATCCTCCGGCTTGCGTTGCATTGTGTGATGGGACCTGGGTCTTATAACAGCTTCATTTTTTTTTATTTAGCATTGCGCTGTTTGTTCTATGCACTGGTATTCTTGGGAGGAAACCCGTTCCGTGTCATACGGCGTGGTCCCTTGATTTACCTAACTTTAAAATAAAGATTTATAACTGTTTTAGTTCTCACACCAGTCCCATGACTGACCTGGAGTTTATTGTTTTAACCTAAACTCTGGGTGCCCCTATTTTCCACACGGGCAGCCAGTAGTTTTGGTTTTGCAGATTTATATTCACAGGGTCCTGATTAACAGCTGGAACGGTGCTCGGAAAGCTCTGTATCCGTGTATCACTTTCAGTTGTATTTTGTATATTTTTCCGCTGTTATGTAATTTGTTGTAATCTCTGATATTTATCTAATGTAATTTATTCATTTATACTCTGTATATTCTTGTATCTGATGGAATTGTTGTAATAACAATGAAATGTTCTTTCGTCTGCGTCCTTTTGTGTGTTGTTCTCAAAGTATTCGTGCTTTCCTTTACGGGGAAGTTACGGGTTCTTTCACTAGTGCTCAGGGATATATAGAGTAGGCGGTGTTTTCTCTCGCTGGGACGTAAGCCGTGGTGGTACTCTGGTCCCAAATGTGCGGATGTGCAGACGGTGTTTTCTCTTGTTGGGACGTAAGCCGTGGTGAATTGCATTACGCGATCGATCTTTCGAATCAGGAGCCACCATGATGGAAATCCAATTTCCAATACGTGTATTGCGGCTTTATTTGTAGAGCCTAGTATGGCGACATAGTAGCATGGGATGTTATGCCGTCTATGATTTATATTTATGATTGAAATTGTTTTGACACTATACACTTATTATAGTATCAAATGATTTGTTTTAAACGTACCAAGCATGTTTGGCTATTATAAGGGAAAACCCTATCCTCCGGCTTGCGTTGCATTGTGTGATGGGACCTGGGTCTTATAATAGCTTCATTTTTTCCGAAAAAGCATTTCATTGTTTATCTATATGCACTGGTATTCTTGGGAGAAAACCCGTTCCGTGTTATACGGCGTGGTCCCTTGAATTACTCTCTTTTAAAAATAAAGCTTTAACAACTGTTTTAGTTCTCACACCAGTCACATGACTGACCTGGAGTTTATTGTTTTAACCTAAACTCTGGGTGCCCCTATTTTCCGCACGGGCAGCTATTAGTTTTGGTTTTGCAGATTTATATTCACAGGATCCTGGTTTACAGCTGGAATGATATCCGGAAAGCTCTGTATCCGTATATCACCTTCAGTTGTGCTTTGTATTATTTTCCGCTGCTATGTAATTTATTGTAATCTCTGATATTTATCAAATGTAATTTATTCAATTATACTCTGTATATTCTTGTATCTGATGGAATTGTTGTAATAGCAATGAAATGTTCTTTCGTCTGCGTTCTGATTTGTCTTGTCCTCACAGTAATTCGTTCTTTCTCATCTCTTCGGAGACCGGGGAAGTTTCGGGTCGCTTCATTTGGTATCAGAGCTTTGGTTTACAGAGCTCGAGAACAAGACACATTAGAACCATACGAAAGAATTCATCAGATATTGGATTAGTAATATCCAATTAGAATGACTCGTTAGAGATAGGATCAGTGGTGTCCTAGAACGAGTGTGAAGAGTATATTTTTTCAAATAAAAACAATATTGTTTTGAAATTTAAATCGTTTTAAACGTATTTGATTATTTATTTATTTTGAATATCTACAATCCAATATATAAAGATTTTGCATATACGCGTCATGAACGTATATTCGAAGTTTTAATATACTGGATAGATATAGAATCATATTCTAGACACCTGGAGATGATTCTGATGATTGATATATCATCATCAGAATTTGTGTTCGTGTTTCGAAGGTTTGATTTCTATATATTTCCATTAGGCTGGTGTGAGAACCAAAACTGATATAGCTAGAACACGTTGTTGTGAATTGGCACCAAGAACATGATTTTCAGTATATATATCAGAATTTATGAATTTGAAACGTTAATCCACTAATTGATTGATGTTTGTGTTGTTTGTTATTTGTTAGATAATTTTTGAACCATTTATGCCTAATAGAATCAAATATTGAATTGTATTGGAAATTGGTCGCATTTGCTTGCATATACATATACTTACGTTGAACAGGTCATAGCAAGGAGGCTAGAGCAGAGAATAAAATTTGTTTGCCCGACAAATAGGTACATGTTTACTACATAATTTACTGTTTTGTTTGGGTGATGATGATTTTATGAGCCTATTGGCTAGCCGCTTGGCTTTTTCTTTTTCTTTTTGAGATCAGAAGGCCTATATGGCAATTTCGGGATTTTCCCATGGCTCCCGGTGCAGAGGAGGTTATGGCGAAATTTTTCGAAAATTTAGGGTGTTAGCCAAATTTTTGAAAATTTGAAAATTCTCAGAAACTGAAAGGTTGGAGAATGGAAGCCGGATCGGACGTAGAGTTGATTAATCAAACCACTTTCGACTTTGTTCCTTTACGGGGACGAAAAGTTTTAAGTGGGGGAGATTGTAATAACCCGGAAATTCTAAACCAGTTTAAAATTTTTATTTTGGCAATTTTAGCGAATTTTGAATATTTAAAATAGATTATTTTAAATAATATCAACGAGAAATTTATTTTGAATATATTTAGAACGTATATATTATATACGTCGTCGTTAGAATATAAATAATTATATATAATTATAAATAGAATTGAAAATGGCGCGGTAGTTCGATAATTCGATTTCAAACTTCAATTGAATGTACCGGCTGCAAAACAAACCGGATTTTAGTGAAATCAAAAACATTAGGATCTAATTGGTAATATCTTTCCAATGAATCCGAAAAATCAAAATTTCATAGCGGGAATCAAAAGATATGTCCAGTTGAATATTCTGAATAGTCGCTATGGAATTCAGGCCCTTAAAAATAGACATTTTGCAAGCGACCTCGGATTTTGACGAAACCACTTTTGTTGGGTCCGCAGTGTCAAATTATTGCTAGGTTTCAAATTTCATAATATTTCGAATCAATATGTGAGCGTGGCAAAGGAAAACGCATTTGACCAGTTTTAGTTGATTTTAATCGACTGGAAATTAGCCATTTTTCAAACGGTCTCAGAATTCGACGAAACTAGTTTTGTTAGGACCGTATCGTCAATACGAAGCTAGAAAATATTTTTCGGGAATTTTTCGAGTCCGTATGTGACCCCGGTAATTTGAAATGTACGTTTAAAATTCAATATAATGATTTAAATGTAAATTCAACGGAAACTGATTTAACTATCGAATCAGCTTGCGATACATATCCCATTGTGTTCGAAATGGGGGTAAAACGCTATGGACGATAGGCGGTGGGCCTCGTTTCGAGGTCGTATGTAAAAGTCAACTTTTTGAAGGATAAATAAATAAATTAATATATATATATATATATATATCCTCCTTTCTATACCTAGCCCCCCAAATCAAAATAACCCGACCCACCTCGTTCAGAGAAAAATCGCGATGGCCCCTTCCAAGCCTCCACTGGCGACGCGTCGCCTTCCCCACTCTGTTCACCACCACCGCGCCTTGCTCAGACCCGCCGCCACCTCCTCATTCCCCTCCTCTTCTTTGTTCTCCCTCCCTTCCTTTAAGTCGAGACCGCGCCCCGTTTTCCGCCGCCATCGGAACGAACCCGCACCACCGCGCTGCACCACTCTCCGACGCCTGAGCCTAGCCACCTCCGGCCTTCCGCCGCTCCGCAGGCGCAAGCAAACCCCTCCCTCCTTAAATCGAATACTGTCAGTTTTGCTTTTATTTTATTTTATTTTATTTTTATTTCGTTATAAAAGCTGATTTCTTTTATTATAAATGATGATTTCTTTATGTTATAAAAACTGATTTTTGAAAGAACAAAAAGGTTTGATTTTCCTTAATAAAAAGATTAGATTTTTATTAGGTGATTAGCGATATAAACATTGGATCTTTATATATGTACTAGCAAGGTAAAAACCGGATTTTTAATCGAATGAAGAAGTGATTTTTTTACCATATAGAGATTTAGTTTTTACATAAGGAAAAGATTTGATTTTGAAATGAATGAAAATTATAATTTTTATATAAGTAGGATATTAAAAATATGATTTTTATATTTTTAAAGTATTAAAAATATGATTTTTATATTTTTAAAGTATTAAAAATATAATCTTTATTATGTAGAGGATGTAAAAATACGATTTTTGTTTATGTAGAGAAGTAAAAATATAATATTTACATGATAGGAATATTAGAAATACCATATTTATATGTGTAGAAAAATAAAAATGTGATTTTTATAATCTTTAAATTTGAAAAGGCGAAATCTTTAAATTTGAAAAGGCGAGATTTTTATATTGAATAGCGAAGTGAAAATTCGATTTTTAAATGTATGAAGCGATTATAAAAATATGATTTTTCAAATGGAAAGTGAACAAATAAAAATGTGTTTTTTTTTATTTTAAAGACATCAAAATATAAAAATGTGTGATTTTTATATATGTAGTGAATACGGGCAACGAAGGTGACAAAGGCGATAACGATGAAGATTTCTATCAAAAGAAGAGTCAAGATGATTGGATAGCTTTCGGTGAGAATTTCTCACCTTTCAATTTCTTTTTCTAGTTATATATATACTAGGATGCAGACGGTGCTTAGTAGCACCCGACACAATCGTCCACAGACCATGGACTTGTTTGTTTGGTTGCATAAATTAGTTGGATAATTTGATTTGAATTTGGTTGTTTGGTAAATTTGATTGATATGTGAATGGCGTGGGCCTTCACTAGACCGGGGATAAGGCTAGGCCTCGTCCCGTTTCTAGTATCATGCCGTTATGCCGCCGAAATTTTCTAAAATAAGTTAGAAAATAAAAATATCATTTTATTTAAAGAATGAACTGAATAGAAATTCATATGTTAAAATAAAATGTTTTATCGTTAAAAATATAATTTTTAACGTGAATATGAATATAGTGAATGTGAATAAATAAATATTCATTTACAAACCGGACGGTTTGTTTATGTACACCAATTTGACTGACATTGATTGGGACGATAAATTTTACACATCGCCCAACTGCACAAATAAAATCTGTGTTTGATTGTTTGAAACCCCACACGGGTGTTGGGATGAAATTTGAAGTTCACTCGTCCTGATTGATTAAATATGTCGGTCGATGGATCGACAGGCTGTTATAAGCGTTAGATATCTATATTTGATGCCTATACAGTGTAGTGCACTTTGGATGATGGTTGATTATTTATCGTTGCTATTATATACATTTGTTGTATGGAATCCATATAATTAACTTTATATGGTAATTGATTGGGCCTCATTCCAATTGGAAAAATAAAGAATAATATAAAATAAAGGTTCATGTGTTGACAGTACTCATCCGTTGAGATTAGTCATGTGTTGAACGAAATATTTTAATAATAAAATTTACATCTTTATCAATATAAAATAAAGGTTCAAGTGTTGACAGTACTCATCCGTTGAGATTAGTCATGTGTTGAACGAAATATTTTAATAATAGAAATATTTGAAAAGGAAATATTTGAAAAAGAAATATTTGAAATAGAATATTTGAAAATAGAAATATATGAAGCCGTGTTGATTAGATTGACGCCATTTTGACGTGAACGATATTTATATCGATTTTATTCATTTTAAAATGAATATTGAAAAGTGATTTTGAAATCGAATATTTTGAAATTAAATTGAATAGAAAACGAATTCGAATTGAATATATAACGAATTTGATTTGAATAGAAAATGAATTGAATTTGATTTGAATAGAAAATGAATTGAATTTGATTTGAATAGAAAATGAATTGAATTTGATTTGATTAGAAAATGAATTGAATAGGAAAACGATTTCGAATTGAATTGAAAAGAAAACGTATTCGAATTGAATTGAATTGAAAAGAAAATGAATTCGAATCAAATTAAAATCGATTTGAATTAAAATCAAATAGAAATGAAAGTAAAAAGGATTTATAATAGAAAATTCAATTTCGATTTGAATTTGAAATAAAGGTTGAAATTGTTTTTGAAACGAATTCAAAACTATTTATAAAATTCGTTTTAAATAGAAATCGACGAAATATATATTTTATATATTATATATATAATATAATGGCCTGAATAGAACGCGACGCGCCGCGGCAGTTCGTGAATTTCGACCATTTATTTCAAACGGACATTACGGGAGATCCGACCATCGGATTCTCCTAAAATCGGAACCGTTGGGTTCGTATCGAAAAGGGCTTTCTAACGAATATTTGAAATTCAAAATCTAACGGTTGGATTTGGAGATACGTCCAAATCAAATTTGAAAAAGGTCGTTGTAAGTGCAGTTCGATGGCCGTTGATGGAAATCGACTGTACGGGCCTTGATAAAATTATTAAAAATAGTAATAATTAGTGTAAAATCATAAGAAATGATTTGGGAAAATTGGGGTGAAAAACTCTATATTTGAAAATATAAAAATGGATTTTTATCGAAATGAACTAGTTTTGAACTAAATTTAAAACCCAATTATTTTTAAATAAATAAATTAGATTTAAAAAGGGGTTTTAAATAATCGGAATTTCTAATATATTTGATTGGATTTGAAATGGGTTTATCGTGAACTGTGTTTTAAATAACACTAGTTCTTTAACCCGATAATAAATAGAATGTGATTTGGGTTTGTCGTGAACTGTGTTTTAAATAACACTAGTTCTTTAACCCAGTAAAAGGAGTTTTAACGAATCTGCAATTAAATTGAAATGTGAATGGATAATCTAAATTATCAAATTTAGAAATGAGCGAGAATGGAGTATCGCCAGTTTTGCTCCAAAGCGATAGTTAAATCTTTAATTAGATTTGAACGTGAAATGGTAATTAATCTTACCGATAACACCATAGTATTAGATATGGAGTATTACCAGTTTTGATTCATGGGATGAATAGGTTGGGATTGGGAAATAAAATAAATAATTACTTCGGTGTGGTTCGCTAATCTCGACTAATTCAGAAAACCATAATTTGGTTTGAAACGACCTCCAAAGGAAGATTAAAGGGTAAATTTTAAAGAATTTATCTTGGATAAAATTAATGGGAACCTTTCCCTAAAAATGTGTTTTTTTGTGAACAAAAGAATATTCTGAATTGGAATGAGGCGTATGTTGTGTTTGTGTAACATTTGTTTTAATATACGCGGGTTGTTCGCAAAGTCCGGGTTTACACCCATTCTGAATAACCGATTTGACGATAAGTCGAAGATGAAGACGGTGGTCGAAGACCGGAAGTCTTCACATCGTTTGGATAATTACTGACGATCCTGATTGGGCTGTACACCCAAGAGGATGGAAATAGTTGGTGGTCGTCTAGACGTACTTGGAGATGGATGGATATGCGAGGAAAGTGCCTCCGGTTTCGTTCAGACCTAGAACGGACTTGTAAATGGATGGTGTGTCTGACATTGTATTCCTTTATATTGTATTTGTTGATCTCTGCTAAATATATATCTGTTTGGCGGCGGAAAATTTATTCTCTTGCTTAACGCCCTTCTCTGAGACATATGACCTCAGAGGTTATATATTGGCAGAAATCAGTGGTACGATATGGATTGATAATGTGGCATGCTGAGATGCAGTGATCCAGACTTTTGTTGAAAAGCAAAGTTTGGTGGTTGATGATCAAAGCGCAGCTGATATAGCATGGCTTTGTGTATAGCGTTGATCCGCGAGCCTCACACCCCGGTATGGTGGTAAACTGGTGGTTTGATCAGTATGCTTTTAGTGGATGGGCACCTTAGTGGTGTCGTGGATTCGGTCGACCGAGATGAGCCTAGTGCTCAGGGATATATAGAGTAGGCGGTGTTTTCTCTCGCTGGGACATAAGCCGCGGTGGTACTCTGGTCCCAAATGTGCGGATGTGCAGACGGTGTTTTCTCTTGTTGGGACGTAAGCCGTGGTGAATTGCATTACGCGATCGATCTTTCGAATCAGGAGCCACCATGATGGAAATCCAATTTCCAATACGTGTATTGCGGCTTTATTTGTAGAGCCTAGTATGGCGACATAGTAGCATGGGATGCTATGCCGTCTATGATTTATATTTATGATTGAAATTGTTTTGACACTATACACTTATTATAGTATCAAATGATTTGTTTTAAACGTACCAAGCATGTTTGGCTATTATAAGGGAAAACCCTATCCTCCGGCTTGCGTTGCATTGTGTGATGGGACCTGGGTCTTATAATAGCTTCATTTTTTTCGAAAAAGCATTGCGTTGTTTATCTATATGCACTGGTATTCTTGGGAGAAAACTCGTTCCGTGTTATACGGCGTGGTCCCTTGAATTACTCTCTTTTAAAAATAAAGCTTTAACAACTGTTTTAGTTCTCACACCAGTCACATGACTGACCTGGAGTTTATTGTTTTAACCTAAACTCTGGGTGCCCCTATTTTCCGCACGGGCAGCTATTAGTTTTGGTTTTGCAGATTTATATTCACAGGATCCTGGTTTACAGCTGGAATGATATCCGGAAAGCTCTGTATCCGTATATCACCTTCAGTTGTGCTTTGTATTATTTTCCGCTGCTATGTAATTTATTGTAATCTCTGATATTTATCAAATGTAATTTATTCAATTATACTCTGTATATTCTTGTATCTGATGGAATTGTTGTAATAGCAATGAAATGTTCTTTCGTCTGCGTTCTGATTTGTCTTGTCCTCACAGTAATTCGTTCTTTCTCATCTCTTCGGAGACCAGGGAAGTTTCGGGTCGCTTCCGGGTCAAAATAAGGGCACCCAGAGTTTAATTTAAAACAATAAACTCCAGGTCAGTCATGTGGCTGGTGTGAGAACTAAAACAGTTGTAAATCTTTATTTTAAGGTTAGGTAAATCAAGGGACCACGCCGTATAACACGGAACGGGTTTCCTCCCAAGAATACCAGTGCATATAAGTAAACAACGCAATGCTTTTCTAAAAATTAAGCTATTATATGACCCAGGTCCCATCACACAATGCAACGCAGCCGGAGGATAGGGTTTTCCCTTATAATAGCCAAACATGCTTGGTACGTTTTAAAAATCAAATCATTTGATACTATAATAAGTGTATAGTGTCAAAACAATTTCAATCACAAATATCAATCATAGACGGCATGGGTACCATATATCATGTCGCCATACTAGTTCTACAATTAAAACCGCAATACACATTTTGGAAATTGGATTTCCATCATGGTGGCTCCTGATTCGAAAGATCGATCGCGTAATGCAATTCACCACGGCTTACGTCCCATCAAGAGAAAACACCGTCTGCACATCCGCACATTTGGGACCAGAGTATCACCGTGGCTTACGTCCCAGCGAGAGAAAACACCGCTTACTCTATATATCCCTGAGCACTAAGCTCATCTCGGTCGACCGAATCCACGACACCACTAAGGTGCCCATCCACTAAAAAGCATACTGATCAAACCATCAGTTTACCACCATACCGGGATGTGAGGCTCGCGAATCAACGCTATACACAAAGCCATGCTATATCAGCTGCGCTTTGATCATCATCCACCAAACTTTGCTTTTCAACAAAAGTCTGGATCACTGCATCTCAGCATGCCACACTATCAATCCATATCGTACCACTGATTTCTGCCAATATATAACCTCTGAGCTCGTATGTCTCAGAGAAGGGCGTTAAGCTAGAGAATAAATTCTCCGCCGCCATACAGATATATATTTAGCAGAGATCAACGAATACAATATAAAGGAATACAATGTCAGACACACCATCCATTTACAAGTTCGTTCTGGGTCTGAACGAAACCGGAGGCACTTTCCTCGCATATCCATCCATCTCCAAGTACGTTTGGATGACCACCAACTATTTCCATCCTCTTGGGTGTATAGCCCAATCAGGATCGTTAGTAATTATCCAAACGATGTGAAAAAATATACTCTTCACACTCATTCTAGGATACCACTAATCCTATCTCTAACGAGTCTTTCTAATTGGATATTACTAATCCAATATCTAATGAATTCTTTCGTATGGTTCTAATGTGTCTTGTTCTCGAGCTCTGTAAACCAAAGCTCCGATACCAAATGAAGCGACCCAAAACTTCCCCGGTCTAGTGAAGGCCCACGCCATTCACACATCAATAAAATTCACCAAACAACCAAATTCAAATCAAATCATCTAACTAATTTATGCAACCAAAAAAACAAGTCCATGGTCTGTGGACGATTGTGCCGGGTGCTACTAAGCACCGTCTGCATCCTAGTATATATATATAATTAGAAAAAGAAATTTTGAGTGAGAAGTTCTCACAGATAGCTATCCAATCATCTTGACTCTTCTTTGATAGAAATCTTCATCGTTATCGCATTTTTTTCATCTTCGTTGCCCGTATTCTCTACATATGTAAAAATCGAATTTTTACTTCGCTATTCAATATATTTTTGAAAAGGCGAAGTCTTTATTTTTATAAAGGCGAAATCTTTATTTTTATAAAGGCGAAATCTTTATTTTTATAAAGGCGAAATCTTTATTTTTGAAATGGAATTTTTATCTATATGACATCGTAGTAAAAATTCGATTTTTATATATTGAATAGCGTAGTAAAAATTCGATTTTTATATATTTGATAGCACACCGTCACCGCCCTCGCCTTAGCCGTCGAAACCAAAAGCGTACCGAAGTGTCCTTCCAAAATTTGAATCATGCAAAATTACGACCGAGTACCTGAAGAGGAATCGACATTGTTTGAAACGTGCAGATAGGGGACACATGGAAAGAGAGTGCAGGAATTTAAAATTTCGCTATTATTGTTATCTCTTGGGTCATGCAAGTACACATTGTCCCAAGAAGAAATCCTCTAATTCTCTACAAAAACGAAGTGCCCGTACACATTCTTCAGTTCGAAGCGATGTGAAGTAGGTTCCAAAATCTATCAATCAAATCAATACCAATTACGGATCACCTATACCTCCTGACCAAAGCATTACTGCACTTTCTCCTCATTATTCTCCTAAACCTAGACCTAATCTAAATATCTCCCTTCCAAAGAAACCAAAATAGCAGACAGATCTTCATATTTCATGACAGAGATTGTCTCAGGTTTCTGGACACTCAACCAAGTTCGTACCTTTCTCGCCTGTCACATTGGAAGAGATGACTGGGCTAGATGGATTATGGATAAAAAGGGATTTCTTTTTTGTTCTCCCACTCACGTAGCATATGTTCAAGCTATGCAACTGGGTTTGATGTCAAAATCAGCAAGATGCTTTGGTCATAAGGTGGTGCTGCGTCCTTGGGAAGACTATGAGGATGATCATGTTGAAGGCTTCCCAGAATTTCTGCAAGGCGATTTTGATATGGTAAGTGAAGCTTTAAAAACAATGGGTAGAGTTACGGAGCTTGATAGTTGTGAGCATTCCTTTATTGACCATCGTCATTTATTTCTTAAATTGCATTTTTATACGAGAGTGGAGAATGAAACTACTTTTTTTGCGCACATTAATAATCTAAATATTTCTTGAAAGTAAAGCGTTGGGATCATTCACATCATACTAGGAAATCGGAAGAAATCCTTTTAGATTTTGAGGAAAACAAATTAAATATTCTTGGTTAAAGGTTGTATAGTGAGGATTTGCAGGATCTAGACTAGTGATAGATTTGATGTCATGAGGTATGAACCAAAGTCGCATTCATCGCAATGGAGAGAGATTCTTCGAGATAAATCTATTGAAGTCATAGGTCCAGAAGCAGGATGGAGAGAATGGCCGGAATCTCCACAACAGCTTATGTAGAATTTTGATTTTTAGGAGGAGTTTGTACCACCGCCACTATAGTCTGACTCTCCAGCAACTCTAGTCAATAAGTCGGTTGAGCCCAAGCTTACAAAGACAATGGTCAGACGAAGCTAAAGGAATAACAAGGCTAACTTGTTCCCAGGTGCATCAGGTGCTGCTCCTTCTGCTCCGTTCAGGCTGACCATACGCAAGGATGACCGGCTCGATGAAGATCAAGGAAGCTCAAATGTTGGATGGCCTGGTGGTAGATTATTTTGAAGTTCATGTGTTGTAGGTTTGCATGGGGGTTGTTTTTCTGTTTATGTACATATTTATGTTTATTTTATGTGTCTATAACTAATGGGATGGTACTTTAATCCTTAAACTCTTATTTTGGCTACAATCAAGCTTGTTGATCAGATATATTTAACTACTTTTGCTATCTAATCAGCTATGTAGTCTCGTGCTGCATACCCGTCTTCTCTATGAATTTTTTTGAGGAATAGTGTTCTAAACAACTTTGGTGAATTTAAAGTGAATATGTGGCTTTTAAATGATAATTAATGAATTAATTGGTTTGTTGTTTGTATGAAAATATAAATATTGATTGTGAATCAATATTTATAGAACTGGGGTATTTTATTATCATAGATAATAAATTTAACTTATTGAGTCAATAAAGTGTGCAACAACATCGTTATATAAATAAATTGGGAAGTTCTATTTTAAATAGCAATAATATATATATTGTAGTATTGAGAAAAAATAGTAAATATTTCACCATGAAACAATGTGTAAAACCATTTTATTGATGGTTTGATGACGATAAGTGTAATTAGTGGTTAAGAGAGCAATGTGTTAGATTTGGGTTAACGTTGGAGTTTTGGGTAGTAATGTACAATTTTGTGTAAATTATAAAAGAAAATATTTCTTATATATTGATATTAAGTGCAAGTTGTGTGCTTTAACACATTTAACGATTTATCAAGTTAAAAAGGAGCCATTAGAAATATTTATTTTGTGCGTGTATAAGAACTACACAAATACTAGTGGAATGTGTAAATATGTGAAATTTTTATAAATTGGTTTGAATTTCAAATTTTGTGTACAATAAATATTTAAGGACAATAAGCTTTAAAACGAGTTAAAAATATTATTAACAAAATTTATTTAGCATTGTTGTGAGTAATTTATGGTTATTAGGTAGAAATAGTGGAAGCTATTAGTGTAATTAAGCTAATTTGCTTTATTAAATAGCACTTGGGCTATTTTTGGTTAACTAGACCATTCCTTTAGCCTTCATTATCTTCACGAAAGGAAGAATGCAAAACAACGACACATTTTATTTTCCTTCCTCCTCCTTTTACCTAAAGCTTCCTTCAGTGACAAAATAATGGTCATCTCTTCTAATAGCTCCCAAAACCATTTTCCTTCATCTAAAATTGAATTAAAAAGAGAGAAAAACATCTTCTCTCTTTGTATTCTTAGCCTAATTTTGATCTATCATCCCTGGAAATCAAAAATGGGAAATTACAGTAAAAGGAGCTGTTGCATGTCCTTCTTTTGCTATTTCTTGCTCTTTATTGGCCTTCTACGGCTTCAAATTGAAGAGAAGCTTGCTTATAATCCAACCAAGGTGATTTGATAGACTCACTCTCTATACTTTACTGTTATTTTGTGTTACTAGTATAAGATCACTGGTTGTTAAATTAAAATAGTTGTTTTGAGTTATTGTTGTTCATAATCGATTTCTAGGTTGAAATCACAATAAAACCCCATATTTTAGCTATCATAATTTCTTGATCTTTGAGTATTTTGGTATGAATCCTTTTGAATTTTGCAGTAGAGTTATTTTTGAATTAATTTTAAAATTTTCATAGCATTCTGTCTTCGTTTAGGTAGGTGGATGTTTCATGGAAGTTGAGGTTTCGTTTTGAAATCAACATGTAGCTTTCCCGAGAGCTTCAACATTAAATCTCCAAGAGGGGTCAACCTCTAGGATCAAGAGTTTGACCAAGAGGTCTACCTCATACCTATAAGAGGTCGACCTAGAGGTCAACCCCCATAAGGGGCAATGGACCTTCTTTTTCTATGTCATGTTGTGTCAAAACAACGCCCAGGTCCAACTTTGGAGAGTTGTATCACCTTCAATATTGCCCTATTTTAGGTGGTTCTTTTTTTATTTATAAGCTTGTATCTTTATCTCCATGCCTGAAATGATTAGGCAAATCCAAGGTTTTTGGTCATTCAAGCCAGGTCCCAAAGTTGAACCTGGAAGTGTTTTCAGACTAGGTTAGAATTTAGGACTGAGTACAACTTTGAGGCTTTGCATCTTTTTCATATGATATCCGAATTTGATGATTCCTTTTTCACTTGAAAGAAATATTATTCTAGTTTGTGTACATCAAATTTTAGACCAACCGGAGATCGTTTGGTCATTCAAAACTTACCTGAAAGTTGCAACCAGAATTTTTTTGAGATGCATTTTCATGCCTCAGTACTTGATTTCCAAGTATTTTTATGGTTTTGTGACTTGTTTTACTGCCTTATTAACTTGAGAAACAAAGTGCATATCTTAAACAATCCGAACTCTGAATTATGGGGAAATTTATGATGATTCATTTCTAAGATTCTTAATGAGCTTTTGATGACATTAGGTACACATATACGGTTTTAAACTAGTTTTCAGCATATAAATGAATATTGATTTCTTTATTCATTTGGGAGAAAATTAATTTTTCAATTAGTTTTGAAATATAAATAGCCTCAAAACAATAGTAAGAAAATCTATTGTCATAATATAAGGAATTGTGAAAGAAAACCATCGGTTTCGGGGAAGATCGCTTTATAACTTGTTTTAATAAAACCAAGTATTTTTCTATATATAAACCACACTTTTCTACACTCCTCGAGATGACAAAATTGGTTAATTCCAATATCGTCTTGTTGAAGCCAATGAGATATGTTAATATTGATTTGATAATTTCAGAGTTTTCTGAAGGATTGATGATTTCTGGGTTTTCTTGTGCGAAGTTGACAAGCGGTTAGTAAACCTAATGGTTAGAATGTATGGTATGAGACACTCTATTATCATTGTTTGGAATACGGACTGAGAGTCAATGACACATACTATGTTTTTATGCTAGTACTTGGTTAGGCTCGAAGTGGACGATATTGAAGCTCGAAGTGGGCAACTATGTATTCATTTAATCAAAGTGGTCAAGATACACTCGGTCGAAGTGGTCGCAGTAAGGGCACCATATTATGAATATGTACAAGTACTTAGCTTGGGTCGAAGTGGGCCATATTAAACCCTGAAATGGCAATAACTCAAATTGGGTTATATTATGATGGCCATTATTCATGATGATTTCGTTTTATGATTTGCTGTTTGAAGCGACCCGAAACTTCCCCGGTCTCCGAAGAGATGAGAAAGAACGAATTACTGTGAGGACAAGACAAATCAGAACGCAAACAGAAGAACATTTCACTGTTATTACAACAATGCATCAGATTACAAGAATATACAGAGTATAAATGAATATTACACAGAAATATCAGAGATTTAAATTACATTTAAATACATCGCAGCGGAAAATAATACAATCTACAACTAGAAGAGATATACGGATACAAAGCTTTCCGGATATCGTTCCAGCTGAAAACCAGGATCCTGTGAATAAAAATCTGCAAAACCAAAACTACTAGCTGCCCGTGTCAAAATAAGGGCACCCAGAGTTTAGGTTAAAACAATAAACTCCAGGTCAGTCATGTGACTGGTGTGAGAACTAAAACAGTTATTAATCTTCATTTTAAATCATTAGGTAAATCAAGGGACCACGCCGTATAACACGGAACGGGTTTCCTCCCAAGAATACTAGTGCATGAAACAAACAGCGCAATGCTAAATAAAGAAAAATGAAGCTGTTAAAAGACCCAGGTCCCATCACACAATGCAACGCAGCCGAGGATAGGGTTTTCCCTTATAACAGCCAAAGAATGCTTGATACGGTTAAAACAAATCATTTGATACTATAATAAGTGTATAGTGTCAAAAACAATTTCAATCATAAATATAAATCATAGACGGCATGAGTGCCCCATCCCACTATGTCGCCATACTAGGCTCTACAAATAAAGCCGAAATACACGTATTGGAAATTGGATTTCCATTATGGTGGCTCCTGATTCGAAAGATCTATCGCGTAGTACAAATCACCGCGGCTTACGTCTCAGCGAGAGAAAACACCGCTATGCACATCCGCACTTTTGGGACTCAAGTATCACCGCGGCTTACGTCCCAGCAAGAGAAAACACCGCTTACTCTATCCCTCCGAGCACAAAGCTCAATATCGGTCGACCGAATCCACTACACTAAAAATGTATACTGATCAAACCATCAGTTTACCACCATCCCGGGCTGTGAGGCTCGCGGATTCACGTTATACACAAAGCTACGCCACACAGGCCGTGCTTTGATCATCAACCACAAGACTTTGCTTTTCAACAGAAGCCTTGATCAATTGCCACTTATGCATGCCACACTGGCAATTCACTCCATGCGACTGATGTCCATCGATATACAACCTCTGAGCTCGTACGTCTCAGAGAAGGGCGTTAAGCAAGAGAATAAATTCTCCGCCGCCAAACAGATGTATATTTAATAGAGATCAATCAACACAGAATAAAATTCAATGTCAGACACACAATCCATTTACAAGTTCGTTCTGGGTCTGAACGAAACCGGAGGCACTTTCCTCGCATATCCATCCATCTCCAGGTACGTCTGGACGATCACCAACTGATTCCCTCATCCTGGGTGTACAGCCCAATCAAGATCATCAGTAATCACCCAAACGATGTGAAGACTTCCGGTCTTCAACCACCGTCTTCATCTTCGACATCTCGTCGAATCGGTTATTCAGAATGGGTATAAACCCGGCCTTTCTGAATAACCCACGTATATAATAAACGAATGTTACACAAACACAACAAACGGCTCATTCCAATTTAGAATATTATCTTATCCACAAAATCACATTCTTAGGGAAAGGTTCCCATTAATTTTATCCAAGATAAATTCTTCTAAATTTATTCTTTAATCCTCCTATGGATATCATTTCAAACTAGTCGGGATTAACGAACCACACCGAAGTAATTATTTATTTTATTTCCCAATCCCAACCTATATATCCCATGGAGAAAACTGGTAATACTCCACATCTAACACCACGGTGTTATCGGTAAAATTAATTACCATTTCACGTTCAAATCTAATTAAAGATTTAACTATCGCTTTGGAGCAAAACTGGTGATACTCCACTCTCGATCACTTTTCAGATTTTGATAATTAAAATTATCAATTCACATTTTAATCTAATTAAAGATTCATTAAAACTTCACTTAGTTTTAATCTTCTCAAAATTCAATATCTTGCCTTTAACTGGGTTAAAGCACCAATGTCATTTGAAACACGATCCACGGTAAACCCAAATCACATTTGATATTAAATACAAGGCTTTGAATAGAAAATATATCGGCTTATATTCAATATCAAATTCTGAAACCAACATATATCGTATTGGAAATAACGATATAAAATATATCTTTCAAATTCCCATAACAATATCTGTATAGTCACGAAATCCAACATCGAAATATCCCGAAGATAATTTCGATTCAACTCCAGTCCAATCCACGTATTGGAAATTATCGATTATTTTCAAAATCACTTTCAAATTCAATTTATTTATTTCAAAAATAAATTGATTTTAATTCTAGTTCAAAACTAGTTCATTTCGATAAAAATCTATTTTTACCTTCTAATGCGGAATTTTCCAGCCCAATTCTTTCCAATTCACATATTATAATTTTACACAAATTATCAATATTTTTAATAATTTTATCAAGGCCCGTACAGTCGATTTCCCATCAACGGCTATCGAACTGCACTTACAGCGACCTTTTTCGAATTTGATTTGGACATAATTCCAAATCCAACCGTTAGATTTCAAATTTCTAATATTCATTGGAAAGCTCTTTTCGATACGAACCCAACGGTTCCGGTTTTAGGAGAATCCGGCGGTCGGATCTCCCGCAATGTCCGTTTGAAATAAATGGTCGAAATTCACGAACTGCCGCGGCGCGGCGCGTTCTATTCAGGCCATTATATATATAATATATATATTATATATATTTCGTCGATTTCCTTTTAAAACGAATCTTATAAATAGTTCTACATTCGTTTCAAAACAATTCCAACTTCCATTTCAATTCAAATCAAAATTGAATTCTTCTTTATAAATTCGTTTTAAAATCCATTTCTATTCAATTCAAATTTCAATTCAATTTGAATTCATTTCAATTCACTTTCAATTCAATCCATTTCGAAATCGTTTTCAATTCAATTCATTTCGAAATCGTTTTCAATTCAATTCATTTCGAAATCGTTTTCAATTCAATTCATTTCGAAATCGTTTTCAATTCAATTCATTTCGAAATCGTTTTCAATTCAATTCATTTCGAAATCGTTTTCAATTCAATTCATTTCGAAATCGTTTTCAATTCAATTCATTTCGAAATCGTTTTCAATTCAATTCATTTCGAAATCGTTTTCAATTCAATTCATTTCGAAATCGTTTTCAATTCAATTCATTTCGAAATCGTTTTCAATTCAATTCATTTCGAAATCGTTTTCAATTCAATTCATTTCGAAATCGTTTTCAATTCAATTCATTTCGAAATCGTTTTCAATTCAATTCAAAATCGATATAAATATCGTTCACGTCAAAATGGCGTCAATCTAATCATCACGGCTTCACATATTTCTATTTTCAAATATTCTTTATTCTATCCATCAAATGAAAATTTATCCCATTCAACACATGAATCTATATTTATTTCAACACACGACTAATCTCAACACATGAGTACTGTCAACACATCACTATTTTTATATTCAACACATGAATTTTCTTTTATAATATTCATTACTCTCCCGATTGGAATGAGGCCCAATCAATCACCATATAACGTTAATTATATGGATTCCATACAACACATGTATATGATAGCAATAATAAACAATCAACCATCAACCAAAGTGCACTACACTGTATAAGCATCAAATATAGATATCTTACGCTTATAACAGCCTGTCAATCAACCGATCGACATATTTAATCAATCAGGATGAGTGAAATTCATATTTTATCCCAACACCCGTGTGGGGTTTCAAACAATCAAACACAGATTTTTAGTTGTGCAGTTGGGCGATGTGTAAAATTTATCGACCCATTCAATATCAGTCAAATCAGTGTATATAAACAAATCGGCCGATTTGTTTATAAATATTTATTTATTCACTTTCACGTTAAAACTATATTTTTAACGACAAAAATATTTACTTCACACTTGAATTTCTATTCAGTTCATTTACACAATAAAAATGATATTTTTATTTTTCTAACATATTTTAGAAAATTTCGGCGGCATAACGGCACGATACTAGAAACGGGACGAGGCCTAGCCTTATCCCCGGTCTAGTGAAGGCCCACGCCATTCACACATCAATCAAATCAATTCGTTATGCAAACCACAAAATTTGGAGTAAGAGTCTAACCTAGCCTTACTCCTTCGCCTTATAACGGCGCACGTCTAATCCTAACCAATTTATCGATTCGATTTTTCACACCACAAACCACATTCAAATCAAATCATATAACTAACTACACAACCAAACAATTTAACAAACAAGCCATCCATGGTTTGTGGATGACGGGTGTCGGGTGCTACTAAGCACCGTCTGCATCCTAGTATATATATAACTAGAAAAATTAAATTGAAAGGTGAGGAGTTCTCACATATAGCTATCCTAGCTCCACGGCTCTTCTTTTGCAGAAGTCTTCGTCGTTTCACCTTTTTTGTCACCTTCGTTATCCGCTTTCACTACATATGTAAAAATCGAATTTTTACTTCGCTTTTCAATATATAAAAATCGAATTTTTAGTTCGAAGTTCAATATATAAAAATCGAATTTTTATTTCGAAGTTCAATATATAAAAATCGAATTTTTATTTCAAAGTTCAATATATAAAAATCGAATTTTTATTTCGAAGTTCAATATATAAAAATCGAATTTTTATTTCGCCATTCAATATAAAAAAAACTAATTTTTATTCTTCGCTTTCATATATAAAGATCTAAATTTTCTCCTATGTAAACAATATAAAGATCATATTTTTATTTCGATTTAAACAATACAAAAATCTAAACTTTTATAAATTAAAAAAAACTAAACTTTTATAAATTAAAAATCTAAACTTTTATAAATTAAAAATCTAAACTTTTATAAATTAAAAATCTAAACTTTTATAAATAAAAAAAAAAAAAACTAAACTTTTATAAATTAAAAATCTAAACTTTTATAAATTAAAAATCTAAACTTTTATAAATTAAAAATCTGGTTTTAAAAATAAATTATAAATCAGGTTTTAATTAGTTTTAATTTTCTATTTAATCAAATAAAAATAAAACGAATAAATTAGAAAAACGACTCACAGGGGGGTTTGGCCTTCGCTAGTGTCGGAGGTCGGAGGTGGTCGGAGCGGTGAGGGGAGGTGGCGGAAGTGGTTGCAGGCGGTGGAGGTAGGGCGCAGGGTTTGGGGTTTCGTGGGGAGGGCTGCTGTCGCGATTGCTGAAACGGGGGGGGGGGTGTCTTCGTCGCGGTCGACTTCGAGGAGGAGGGGGGGTTCGGATGTGGCGGCGCGAAGGGCGAGGGTGGCGGCTGGGGTGTGGCGTCGACGAGTTTAGGCTAGGGTTCTTCCCCTTTTTTTTTTTTCCTTTTCTTCTGAATCGATTTAGAAACGGGGGGGGGGGGGGGGCCAAGTGAAGATAAAGGGAGGGAAAAGGAAATTAAATAATATATATATATATATATATTTTTATTTAATTTGTAAAAAGGTTGACTTCTACATACGACCTCGAAGCGAGGCCCACCGCCTGTCTTCCATAGCGTTTTACCCCTATTCCGAACACAATGGGATATGCATCGCAAGCTGATTTGATCGTTACAATCAGTTTCCTTTTGTTATTTCTTTTAAATCAATATATTGAATTTTAAACGTACATTTCAAATTACCGGGGCCACATACTAACTAGAAAAATTCCAGAAAAATATTTTCTAGCTTCGTATTGACGATACGGTCCTAACAAAACTAGTTTCGTCAAATTCTGAGACCGTTTGAAAAATGGCCAATTTCCAGTCGATTAAAATCAACAGAAACTGGTCAAACGCGTTTTCTTTTGCCACGCTCACATATTGATTCGAAAAATTATGAAATTTGGAATCTAGCAATAACTTCACATCCCGGACCCAACAAAACTGGTTTCGTCGAAATCCGAGGTCGCTTGCAAAATTGCTATTTTTAAGGGCCTTATATATATAAAAATATATATAAATTCCACAGCGACTATTTCTAATTTTAAACTGGACATATCTTATCATTTCTAAGATGAAATCTCAGTTTGTCAACTTCGTTGGAAAGATATCATCAATTAGATCCTAATGTTTTTGGTTTCACTAAAATCCGGATTGTTTTGCACCCGGTACATTCAATTGAAGTTTGAAATCGAATTATCGAACTACCGCGCCATTTTCAATTCTATTTATAATTATATATAAATATTTTATATTCTAACGACGACGTATATAATATATACGTTCGAATTATATTCAAAATAAATTTCTCGTCAATATTATTTAAAATAATTCATTTTAAATAATCAAAATTCGCTAAAATGGCCAAAATAAAAATTTCAAACTGGCTCGCATTTTACGGGTTGTTACAATCTCCCCCACTTAAAACTTTTCGTCCCCGAAAAGGAACAAAGTCGAAAGTGGTTTGATTATTCAACTCTACGTTCGATCTGGCTTCCATTCTCCAACTCTTTAGTTTCTGAGAATTTTCAAAATTTCAAAAATTTGGCTAACACCCTAAATTTTCGAAAAATTTCGCCATAACCTCCCCTGCACCGGGAGCATCGGGGAATTTCAAATAGCTTCCCCGGTCCTTCAGATCTCAAAAAGAAAAAGAAAAAGCCAAGCGGCTAGCCAATAGGCTCACAAAATCATCATCACCCAAACAAAACAGGAAATTATGTAGTAAACATGTACCTATTTGTCGGGCAAACAAATTTTATTCTCTGCTCTAGCCTCCTTGCTATGACCTGTTCAAAGATATATATGTATATGCAAGCAGATGCGACCAAATTTCAATATAATTCAATATTCGGTTCTGTTAGGCTTAATGGTTAAAAATTAGCAAACAACTAAACAAACAACACAAACATCAATCAATTAGTGAATTAGAGTTTCAAATTCATAACTTTGATATATATACAAAAATCAGATTTTTGATGCTAAATCACAACAATAGGCTCTATCTAATTTTGGTTCTCACACCAGCCAATAGGAAATATATAAATATCACACCTTCGACTCTCGAACACTAATTCTGATGATGTAGCTACAATCATCAGAATCATCTTCGGGCGACTAGAGTGTGAATCCATATCTATCCAATATATTAAAACTTTGAATATACGTTTGCAAGGCGTATATGCAAATTCTTTATATACTGAATTGTCCAAAATCAATTTAAATAAATAATCAAATACGAATAGTTGATTTTAAATTTTCAAAACAAAATTTGTTTTCATTTGAAAAATATACTCTTCACACTCGTTCTAGGATACTACTGATCCTATCTCTAACGAGTCATTCTAATTGGATATTACTAATCCAACATCTGATGAATTCTTTCGTATGGTTCTAATGTGCCTTGTTCTCTAGCTTTGTAAACCAAAGCTCTGATACCAAATGAAGCGACCCGAAACTTCCCCGGTCTCCGAAGAGATGAGAAAGAACGAATTACTGTGAGGACAAGACAAATCAGAACGCAAACAGAAGAACATTTCACTGTTATTACAACAATGCATCAGATTACAAGAATATACAGAGTATAAATGAATATTACACAGAAATATCAGAGATTTAAATTACATTTAAATACATCGCAGCGGAAAATAATACAATCTACAACTAGAAGAGATATACGGATACAAAGCTTTCCGGATATCGTTCCAGCTGAAAACCAGGATCCTGTGAATAAAAATCTGCAAAACCAAAACTACTAGCTGCCCGTGTCAAAATAAGGGCACCCAGAGTTTAGGTTAAAACAATAAACTCCAGGTCAGTCATGTGACTGGTGTGAGAACTAAAACAGTTATTAATCTTCATTTTAAATCATTAGGTAAATCAAGGGACCACGCCGTATAACACGGAACGGGTTTCCTCCCAAGAATACTAGTGCATGAAACAAACAGCGCAATGCTAAATAAAGAAAAATGAAGCTGTTATAAGACCCAGGTCCCATCACACAATGCAACGCAGCCGAGGATAGGGTTTTCCCTTATAACAGCCAAAGAATGATTGATACGGTTAAAACAAATCATTTGATACTATAATAAGTGTATAGTGTCAAAAACAATTTCAATCATAAATATAAATCATAGACGGCATGAGTGCCCCATCCCACTATGTCGCCATACTAGGCTCTACAAATAAAGCCGAAATACACGTATTGGAAATTGGATTTCCATTATGGTGGCTCCTGATTCGAAAGATCTATCGCGTAGTACAAATCACCGCGGCTTACGTCTCAGCGAGAGAAAACACCGCTATGCACATCCGCACTTTTGGGACTCAAGTATCACCGCGGCTTACGTCCCAGCAAGAGAAAACACCGCTTACTCTATCCCTCCGAGCACAAAGCTCAATATCGGTCGACCGAATCCACTACACTAAAAATGTATACTGATCAAACCATCAGTTTACCACCATCCCGGGCTGTGAGGCTCGCGGATTCACGTTATACACAAAGCTATGCCACACAGGCCGTGCTTTGATCATCAACCACAAGACTTTGCTTTTCAACAGAAGCCTTGATCAATTGCCACTTACGCATGCCACACTGGCAATTCACTCCATGCGACTGATGTCCATCGATATACAACCTCTGAGCTCGTACGTCTCAGAGAAGGGCGTTAAGCAAGAGAATAAATTCTCCGTCGCCAAACAGATGTATATTTAATAGAGATCAATCAACACAGAATAAAATTCAATGTCAGACACACAATCCATTTACAAGTTCGTTCTGGGTCTGAACGAAACCGGAGGCACTTTCCTCGCATATCCATCCATCTCCAGGTACGTCTGGACGATCACCAACTGATTCCCTCATCCTGGGTGTACAGCCCAATCAAGATCATCAGTAATCACCCAAACGATGTGAAGACTTCCGGTCTTCAACCACCGTCTTCATCTTCGACATCTCGTCGAATCGGTTATTCAGAATGGGTATAAACCCGGCCTTTCTGAATAACCCACGTATATAATAAACGAATGTTACACAAACACAACAAACGGCTCATTCCAATTTAGAATATTATCTTATCCACAAAATCACATTCTTAGGGAAAGGTTCCCATTAATTTTATCCAAGATAAATTCTTCTAAATTTATTCTTTAATCCTCCTATGGATATCATTTCAAACTAGTCGGGATTAACGAACCACACCGAAGTAATTATTTATTTTATTTCCCAATCCCAACCTATATATCCCATGGAGAAAACTGGTAATACTCCACATCTAACACCACGGTGTTATCGGTAAAATTAATTACCATTTCACGTTCAAATCTAATTAAAGATTTAACTATCGCTTTGGAGCAAAACTGGTGATACTCCACTCTCGATCACTTTTCAGATTTTGATAATTAAAATTATCAATTCACATTTTAATCTAATTAAAGATTCATTAAAACTTCACTTAGTTTTAATCTTCTCAAAATTCAATATCTTGCCTTTAACTGGGTTAAAGCACCAATGTCATTTGAAACACGATCCACGGTAAACCCAAATCACATTTGATATTAAATACAAGGCTTTGAATAGAAAATATATCGGCTTATATTCAATATCAAATTCTGAAACCAACATATATCGTATTGGAAATAACGATATAAAATATATCTTTCAAATTCCCATAACAATATCTGTATAGTCACGAAATCCAACATCGAAATATCCCGAAGATAATTTCGATTCAACTCCAGTCCAATCCACGTATTGGAAATTATCGATTATTTTCAAAATCACTTTCAAATTCAATTTATTTATTTCAAAAATAAATTGATTTTAATTCTAGTTCAAAACTAGTTCATTTCGATAAAAATCTATTTTTACCTTCTAATGCGGAATTTTCCAGCCCAATTCTTTCCAATTCACATATTATAATTTTACACAAATTATCAATATTTTTAATAATTTTATCAAGGCCCGTACAGTCGATTTCCCATCAACGGCTATCGAACTGCACTTACAGCGACCTTTTTCAAATTTGATTTGGACATAATTCCAAATCCAACCGTTAGATTTCAAATTTCTAATATTCATTGGAAAGCTCTTTTCGATACGAACCCAACGGTTCCGGTTTTAGGAGAATCCGGCGGTCGGATCTCCCGCAATGTCCGTTTGAAATAAATGGTCGAAATTCACGAACTGCCGCGGCGCGGCGCGTTCTATTCAGGCCATTATATATATAATATATATATTATATATATTTCGTCGATTTCCTTTTAAAACGAATCTTATAAATAGTTCTACATTCGTTTCAAAACAATTCCAACTTCCATTTCAATTCAAATCAAAATTGAATTCTTCTTTATAAATTCGTTTTAAAATCCATTTCTATTCAATTCAAATTTCAATTCAATTTGAATTCATTTCAATTCACTTTCAATTCAATCCATTTCGAAATCGTTTTCAATTCAATTCATTTCGAAATCGTTTTCAATTCAATTCATTTCGAAATCGTTTTCAATTCAATTCATTTCGAAATCGTTTTCAATTCAATTCATTTCGAAATCGTTTTCAATTCAATTCATTTCGAAATCGTTTTCAATTCAATTCATTTCGAAATCGTTTTCAATTCAATTCATTTCGAAATCGTTTTCAATTCAATTCATTTCGAAATCGTTTTCAATTCAATTCATTTCGAAATCGTTTTCAATTCAATTCATTTCGAAATCGTTTTCAATTCAATTCATTTCGAAATCGTTTTCAATTCAATTCATTTCGAAATCGTTTTCAATTCAATTCAAAATCGATATAAATATCGTTCACGTCAAAATGGCGTCAATCTAATCATCACGGCTTCACATATTTCTATTTTCAAATATTCTTTATTCTATCCATCAAATGAAAATTTATCCCATTCAACACATGAATCTATATTTATTTCAACACACGACTAATCTCAACACATGAGTACTGTCAACACATCACTATTTTTATATTCAACACATGAATTTTCTTTTATAATATTCATTACTCTCCCGATTGGAATGAGGCCCAATCAATCACCATATAACGTTAATTATATGGATTCCATACAACACATGTATATGATAGCAATAATAAACAATCAACCATCAACCAAAGTGCACTACACTGTATAAGCATCAAATATAGATATCTTACGCTTATAACAGCCTGTCAATCAACCGATCGACATATTTAATCAATCAGGATGAGTGAAATTCATATTTCATCCCAACACCCGTGTGGGGTTTCAAACAATCAAACACAGATTTTTAGTTGTGCAGTTGGGCGATGTGTAAAATTTATCGACCCATTCAATATCAGTCAAATCAGTGTATATAAACAAATCGGCCGATTTGTTTATAAATATTTATTTATTCACTTTCACGTTAAAACTATATTTTTAACGACAAAAATATTTACTTCACACTTGAATTTCTATTCAGTTCATTTACACAATAAAAATGATATTTTTATTTTTCTAACATATTTTAGAAAATTTCGGCGGCATAACGGCACGATACTAGAAACGGGACGAGGCCTAGCCTTATCCCCGGTCTAGTGAAGGCCCACGCCATTCACACATCAATCAAATCAATTCGTTATGCAAACCACAAAATTTGGAGTAAGAGTCTAACCTAGCCTTACTCCTTCGCCTTATAACGGCGCACGTCTAATCCTAACCAATTTATCGATTCGATTTTTCACACCACAAACCACATTCAAATCAAATCATATAACTAACTACACAACCAAACAATTTAACAAACAAGCCATCCATGGTTTGTGGATGACGGGTGTCGGGTGCTACTAAGCACCGTCTGCATCCTAGTATATATATAACTAGAAAAATTAAATTGAAAGGTGAGGAGTTCTCACATATAGCTATCCTAGCTCCACGGCTCTTCTTTTGCAGAAGTCTTCGTCGTTTCACCTTTTTTGTCACCTTCGTTATCCGCTTTCACTACATATGTAAAAATCGAATTTTTACTTCGCTTTTCAATATATAAAAATCGAATTTTTAGTTCGAAGTTCAATATATAAAAATCGAATTTTTATTTCGAAGTTCAATATATAAAAATCGAATTTTTATTTCAAAGTTCAATATATAAAAATCGAATTTTTATTTCGAAGTTCAATATATAAAAATCGAATTTTTATTTCGCCATTCAATATAAAAAAAACTAATTTTTATTCTTCGCTTTCATATATAAAGATCTAAATTTTCTCCTATGTAAACAATATAAAGATCATATTTTTATTTCGATTTAAACAATACAAAAATCTAAACTTTTATAAATTAAAAAAAACTAAACTTTTATAAATTAAAAATCTAAACTTTTATAAATTAAAAATCTAAACTTTTATAAATTAAAAATCTAAACTTTTATAAATAAAAAAAAAAAAACTAAACTTTTATAAATTAAAAATCTAAACTTTTATAAATTAAAAATCTAAACTTTTATAAATTAAAAATCTGGTTTTAAAAATAAATTATAAATCAGGTTTTAATTAGTTTTAATTTTCTATTTAATCAAATAAAAATAAAACGAATAAATTAGAAAAACGACTCACAGGGGGGTTTGGCCTTCGCTAGTGTCGGAGGTCGGAGGTGGTCGGAGCGGTGAGGGGAGGTGGCGGAAGTGGTTGCAGGCGGTGGAGGTAGGGCGCAGGGTTTGGGGTTTCGTGGGGAGGGCTGCTGTCGCGATTGCTGAAACGGGGGGGGGGGTGTCTTCGTCGCGGTCGACTTCGAGGAGGAGGGGGGGTTCGGATGTGGCGGCGCGAAGGGCGAGGGTGGCGGCTGGGGTGTGGCGTCGACGAGTTTAGGCTAGGGTTCTTCCCCCTTTTTTTTTTTCCTTTTCTTCTGAATCGATTTAGAAACGGGGGGGGGTGGGGGCCAAGTGAAGATAAAGGGAGGGAAAAGGAAATTAAATAATATATATATATTTTTTTTTTATTTAATTTGTAAAAAGGTTGACTTCTACATACGACCTCGAAGCGAGGCCCACCGCCTGTCTTCCATAGCGTTTTACCCCTATTCCGAACACAATGGGATATGCATCGCAAGCTGATTTGATCGTTACAATCAGTTTCCTTTTGTTATTTCTTTTAAATCAATATATTGAATTTTAAACGTACATTTCAAATTACCGGGGCCACATACTAACTAGAAAAATTCCAGAAAAATATTTTCTAGCTTCGTATTGACGATACGGTCCTAACAAAACTAGTTTCGTCAAATTCTGAGACCGTTTGAAAAATGGCCAATTTCCAGTCGATTAAAATCAACAGAAACTGGTCAAACGCGTTTTCTTTTGCCACGCTCACATATTGATTCGAAAAATTATGAAATTTGGAATCTAGCAATAACTTCACATCCCGGACCCAACAAAACTGGTTTCGTCGAAATCCGAGGTCGCTTGCAAAATTGCTATTTTTAAGGGCCTTATATATATAAAAATATATATAAATTCCACAGCGACTATTTCTAATTTTAAACTGGACATATCTTATCATTTCTAAGATGAAATCTCAGTTTGTCAACTTCGTTGGAAAGATATCATCAATTAGATCCTAATGTTTTTGGTTTCACTAAAATCCGGATTGTTTTGCACCCGGTACATTCAATTGAAGTTTGAAATCGAATTATCGAACTACCGCGCCATTTTCAATTCTATTTATAATTATATATAAATATTTTATATTCTAACGACGACGTATATAATATATACGTTCGAATTATATTCAAAATAAATTTCTCGTCAATATTATTTAAAATAATTCATTTTAAATAATCAAAATTCGCTAAAATGGCCAAAATAAAAATTTCAAACTGGCTCGCATTTTACGGGTTGTTACACTGTTTGATGATTTTAACTTGATCGAAGTGATCATACATCTGCAAAGTGCAATTAGGATTATGATACATTTATTTTGAGATTCATATGTTTTGGAGTGAAGTAATCCTTTTATTAATGTTTTAACTCTCTTGAGTTATGTATGTTGATTTCGATGTTAGGAACGCCTTGTTGTTTGATTATGATGTTGCACTTGGCCTTGTGCCAGTGCAAGAGACTCCAATATACCCATGTATTGTATTTTGCAAGCTCAAGTCAAATAAGCCCTTTATATCACTGTATTCTCAACTCTTGAGTTAAGAGTTGTATACCATGTACTTATTCATTCTTATAATAAGTTGTAAACTAGACTTGTGCTTGTATTCCTCGGGTCAGACTGAGTTGTTTTAGGTATAGTTGTTGTGCTTGGAATTAGTGGTATCTCTTCTGTATCTGCTTCCAGTCAAGTTTTATGTATTCGAACCTGGAATTCATTTATTTAAATCGAATTGTATAAATGATGGTTGTGTAACCATTTATATTGTAGCATATGTATTCATTGTACTCTATTGATGTAATATTATTTAATTGTTCTATGAACCGTGATTGTGTATTTATATGTACTGTGTTCTGAGTTGATCTTTTAGCCACTATGGAGTTGTATTACGTAAGTATTAAGTATGTTGAGCCACTTGAAAAAAATTGAGAATAATTCATCAAGGTACTTAACACTTACGGATACAAATCTATGAACATTCGTCCTAACAAGCCCTATTCTCTGCTCTTATAGACAGTATTATCTCATAATGCTCTTTATTAGGGTGGGTCTTGGGGTGCAGCGCTACATTTTGTATTAGAGAAGAGGTTCAGAATGAAGTACACAAGACGTAGAACAGAACCAGAATGGTACATGTGTTACAACATGCAAGGATAACAATCGTGTTTATTTTATCGCCCCTTTGTTATCCTTGTCTTATGTTTCGTATTTGTGAGTCGTAGGGAACCTTGTGGTTGAGGAATACATCTAGGAATAAGAAGTCTATTCCGTAATATTCCATTATTTATATCTCTTTTCGTAGTGTGATTTGATATGAGAAATTTTCCAACCTCTTAATCTTTCGATGTTTAAACCTTTGGGTGAACTTCTTGGGGAAAATTTTCACCTTATTTTTTGTGTTTGAATTGATTGTTGTGCATGGGAAAGGAAATTGGTTGGCTTTTGCATAAGTTAATTCTAAGGGTGGTATTCGCTCTAGGTGATGAGTTTTAAATTGAGATGGATTAAAGTGGAGTTGTGCAGCGGAAGCAGGTGAATCACGTCGACTATGCTGAATTTTGAAGTAATTAGTCATGTGATAAGGGATGGAAATAAAGAGAATTACAAATATCATGAGTTAATTACTTTGTAACCCGATTATTAAATTAAAATCTGGGATGTGGATTGTTTATTTGTGTAAAACTAAGAATATTGATGATGAGTAACAATAAAAACAACCCTTATGTGAATTTAAATTGGTGATCGTTTATGTGTTAAATGGTTCGATGAGTGTCTTAAGGGTTTTGATTAATACATCTGATCAGTGATATCGATAGAAATTTCTTAAACATTTATGCAAGGCTGTCTAACACCAAAGATGAGTAATAAAATAAAATTTGATGAAAAATAAAATATGAAATTATCACACTGGGATAGTGTTTAAACACTACCTAAGAATGAGTAATATGAGGAATTTAGTGAGGCGATAGAGATGATATGTCGACTTCCAGCCAAGAGTTCAGAAAATAGGTGATTTAACTATTCTAATCCAAGTGTAAATAGAAATTTAAAGGGTGTTGGTTATAAGAGTGTTTTAAATATACAACTTCTGAAATAAGTGCGCTATTATGGAATGGAGATTCATAATTAAATCTATTAGACAGTTGCCATCATTGAGTTGGACATAATTCATAGAAAATGGAGAGGCTATTTGATGATTGAAAATCCAAGTAGAAGCCATTATTTGAGGAAACTTAAATATCTTCAATGGCAGGACACCATCAAGTATTGATGGGAAATCGTAAATGTTGAGTGTGTGTTTCAAGATACGCCTTGTGAAAGATAAGTTGTGTTGTTTAAAGCTTACATATTAATAAGTTGAAGAATGTGGTTAAAACTTTATTTAAAATTTAGGTAAATTCAAGTTGGAAAACTTTGATGTCAAAACCTAATATGTTTGGAAATTTCAAATACCATGTGATTGCTTCCTAAACTAAGAAGTTATTTTAAAAGTAAATCAAGAGAAGCAATTTGTAAGAGCAAATTGGATGGTATATAAATCCTACCAAACTGCGAGGATGTAATTTGTTTAAAAGGGGAAATTTGTAACATTCCGTACTTTTGGGTGCTCGGGGAATGCAGATTTGTTGTGTTTTGTGATTTTGAGAACAATATGTTGGTGATATGTGTTTATGAGACAATCTCATATAATGTTTAAATAAGAAAAATAAAGATTTGAGTACTTCTAAAATTGAGTATTTGGAATAAATTATATGACTTGGTTATAGTAAAGAACTTATTCAAAATTATATATATAATCTTAAGATTATAATTAAATGATTATGGGGATATTGAAAATATATAATATTGATTGGGAATCAATATTTAAGAGGAAAATATATTTTCAATATTAAAGATAAATTGCTTAGTTGAAATAATTATTAAATAACTAATTTAGGGCTTTAAATACAAGATGTATTCTTGACAATAATAACAATTGAGGAATAGTGCTCTAAACTATGTTAGTGAATTTAAAGTCAGTATGTGGCTTTTAAATGATAATCAATGAATTAATTGGTTTTTTCTATACGAAAATATAAATATTGATTGTGAATCAATATTTATAGAATTGGCGTATTTTATTACCATTGATAATAAATTTAACTAGTTGAGTCAATTAAGTGCACAACAACATCGTTGTATAAATAAATTGGGAAGTTTTATTTTAAATACCAACTATATATATATATATATATATATATATATAGTTCACACCCCGGTTTACACTTCCGGACACCTTTATAAATTTAATACAAATGATTATTTTTTATATTCTTCTGGCCACCATATATTGTTCCTTCACTCAGTTATTGACCACCATACTTCCCCTAAAAAAACACATATTTTCTACATTTTCAAACGCTAAACACTAACATAAGCATATATTTTATTGTGCCTAATAAGGATGGAAGATGAAGATAAAAAAAGAGATTAGAATTGCTTGATTTTTATTGTTTTCTATTATGATATAGAACATGTTGTTGGGGGTTTTAATGGCTGGGGTTTTTCATTGCATTTTAGGATATTTTTTCCGCTCCATTGGAAGTTTCAAGCTTGGAGGACATCAAATTTGACGACGCTGTAATAGAGAATGACAATGTAACTTTTGACTTGTAGGATTTTTACCCGTATAACTTATGTATCTTTTTTACATATTGATACATTATTTTATTTAATTTGTCGTTTGATAGATGAAGTATTTGAATGATGATAAATTGAACGATAAACATGATGGTTGTGATAATATGATGCAAGATGTTCGATCAAATGACTCAAAAGACATAAATATTGAGAAAGGAAGCGTTCGTGTAGAGAAAAGTGCGGGTGCCTCTCCATTTTTAGATTATTAATTTATACGGTAGCCAGTAGAGGGAATTTGAAATATTTGGGGTGCTTCTAGTTTTGGTGGCCGGAAGTTTAAATTGGGGTGTGAATAGTAGCACCCTATATATATTGTAGTATTGGAAAAAAAGAGTAAATACTTTCCCATGAAACAATGAATGCGTAAAACCATTTTAATGATGGTTTGATGACGTTAAGTGTAATTAGTGGTTAAGAGAACAAAGTGTTAGATTTGGGTTAACATTAGAGTTTTGGGTAGTAAAGTTTTAATTTTGTGTAAACCATAAAAGCTATTATTTATGGTATATTAATTATAAGTGCAAGTTGTGTGTTTTAATACATATAACGATTTATTAAGTTAAAAAGGAGCCATTTGAAATATTTGTTTTTTGTGTGTATAAAATTTACACAAATACTAGTGTAATGTGTAAATATGTGAAAGGGTAAGTTTGGCTCAGGTCCCTCTTAAATTTTAAAACACAAAAAAAACTCTCTATCTAAAAACTTTATAAATTAGGTCCTTGTTTTTCGAAAATAGTCAAAAAAAATACGAAAATTCAAAATTAAATTGAACACATGGTCATCATCATATTCATGCATTAAAACTACAAAAATACGATTCAAAAACAAAATAAAATAAAAAATATACACGCTCTAGTATATTGTAGCAAATAATGCAATTATTTGCAACTGTTGCTGATATTTCAGCAACTTTTCTAATTATTTGCATCAACTACAAAACAATTGCTGATATATCAGCAATTTATAGTAATAATTGCAGACTTTGCTGCAATTTTTCATCTGCCTTTTATTAATTCAGTTTTACATATAGTATGAAATTATTGTTGATATTTCAACAATTATATACAAATATTGCAGATATATCAGCAATTATTCATTAGCCTTACATCACCTTTAAAATAGATGTTGATATATCAGCAATTATATTCTATAATTGTTGATATATCAGCAATAATTCATAAGTCTTGCAAAAAATTAAGTATAATTGTTGATATATCAGCAATTATTCATCCGATTTTCAACTAAAATTGTGGGTGAATAAATGTTGAATGAAACGACCCGTAACTTCCCCGTAAAGGAAAGTGTCGGATAGTTCGAGAACAAACCACAACAGAACGCATACAGAAGAATATTTCATTGTATATTACAACAATGCATCAGATTACAAGAATATACAGAGTACAAGTGAATATTACACAGAAATATCAGAGATTTAAATTACATTTAAATACATAGCAGCGGAAGAATAATACAATACACAACTAGAATGAGATATACGGATACATAGCTTTCCGGATATCGTTCCAGCTGTAAACCGTGAATATAAATCTGCAAAACCAAAACTACTAGCTGCCCGTGTCAAAATAGGGGCACCCAGAGTTTAGGTCAAAACAATAAACTCCAGGTCAGTCATGGGACTGGTGTGAGAACTAAAACAGTTATAATTCTTTATTTTAAAGTTCGGTAAATCAAGGGACCATGCCGTATAACACGGAACGGGTTTCCTCCCAAGAATACCAGTGCATAAAACAAACAGCGCAATGCTAAATAAAGAAAAATGAAGCTGTTATAAGACCCAGGTCCCATCACACAATGCAACGCAAGCCGGAGGATAGGGTTTTTACCTTATAACAGCCAAAACATGCTTGATACGTTTAAAACACATTATTTGATACTATTATAAGTGCATAGTGTATAAAACAACTTCAAATCATAAGTATCAATCATAGGCGGCATGAGTGCCCCATCCCACTATGTCACCATACTAGGTTCTACAAATAAAACCGCAAATGTCACGTATTTGGAAATTGGATTTCCGTCTATGAACCGAGGCAAAAGATAGTCCTCAACCGATTCGAGACAATCTAGCCCATGTCTCAGGAACAGCCGCAACTGCCCCATGGAGCGACAGGGCCGGTCCACCGATGTGGATTATTATGCCTGAACACTACGTTTCCCCGCCCTTTGGGGCGTAAATGAGCCAACAAATGACTCCATCGGACCTGGATCGTCCGATCAAACCGAGGCGCCTCGCAACAGCAACAACCACATAAGTCAAACTCGTCAGGGCGTGTAAAACCACTGACGCCACTTTTTAGCTAGAAGGAAACGCATGCCCTCCCTGAGGTCCGTCTCCCGTTTCTGGTTCATACCGGGTGTGAAACTCGCGAATTCACGTTACACAAAGCTGTGCCAAACAGGCTGTGCTTTGATCATCACCACAAGACTTTGCTTTTCAACAGAAGCCTCGATCTATTGCCACATAGGCATGCCACACAGGCAATTCACTCCATGCGTTTGATATCCATCAATATATAACCCCTGAGCTCGTATGTCTCAGAGAAGGGCGTTAAGCAAGAGAATAAATTCTCCGCCGCCAAACAGATATATATTTAATAGAAATCAATCACACAGACTAAAATCCAATGTCAGACACACAGTCCATTTACAAGTCCGTTCTGGGTCTGAACGAAACCGGAGGCACCTAGTACCCCGCATATCCATCGATCTCCAAGTACGTCTGGACGATCACCAACTGTTTCCATCTTCTTGGTTGTACAGCCCAATCAAGATCATCAGTTATCACCCAAACGACGTGAAGACTTCCGGTCTTCGACCACCGTCTTCATCTTCGACACCACGTCGAATCAGTTATTCAGAATGGGATAAACCCGGTCTTTCTGAATAACTCGCGTATATATTATAAAAGTGTTACACAAACACAACATACGCCTCATTCCAATTCAGAATATTCTTTTATTCGAATATTCCTATACTTTGGGAAAAGTTCCCATTAATTTTATCCACGATAAATTCTTTAAATTTATTCTTTAATCTCCTTTGAATATCAATTCAAACTAGTCGGGATTAACGAACCACACCGAAGTAATCATTTATTTTATTTTCCCAATCCCAACCTATTCATCCCATGAAGTAAAACTGGTAGTACTTCATATCTAACACCAGTGTTATCGGTAACTCAATTACCATTACACGTTCAAATCTAATTAAAGATTTGACTATCGCTTGGAGTAAAACTGGTGATACTCCATTCTCGATCTTTTCAATCTATTTAAAGATTCATTAAAACTCCACTTAGTTTTAATCTTTAACTGGGTTAAAGAATCCGTGTCATTTAAAACACGGTTCACGATAAACCCAAAGTCACATTCATTAATTATCGGGTTAAAGAACGAGTGTTATTTAAAACACTGTTCACGATAAACCCAAAAATCAATATCAATTCCATTCCAATTAAATATTATTTAATTGGTACACTTCATTAAATCTAAATAAAAAGATTTAATCATTTCTCAACTGGGTTCAAGAACAGTGTTAGTGAAGACACCATTCACGACAAACCCAAATCAAATTCGATATTCAATACAAGGCTCTGAATAGAAAATATATCGGCTTATATTCAATATCGAATTCTACGACTAACAAATGTCGTATTGGAAATAACGATATAAATATATATCTTTCAAATTTCCATAACAACACCTGTATAATCACGAATTCCAACATCGAAATATTCCGAAGACAATTTCGATTCAAATCCATTCCAATGCAATCATTGGAAATTCTGATTATTTTTAAAAACCTTTTCAAATTCAATTTATTTATTTAAAAATAAATAGAATTATATTTCTAGTTCAAAACTAGTTCATTTCGATAAAAATCTAATTTTATCTTTTCAAACATGAAGTTTTTCATCTCAAATCTTCACAAATCATTTCTTATGATTTTACACAAATTATTACTATTTTTAATCATTTTATCAAGGCCCGTACAGTCGATTTCCATCAATGGCCATCGAACTGCACTTACAGCGACCTTTTTCAAATTTGATTTGGACATAATTCCAAATCCAACCGTTAGATTTCAAATTTCTAATATTCATTAGAAAGCTCTTTTCGATACGAACCCAACGGTTCCGGTTTTAGGAGAATCCGACAGTCGGATCTCCCGTAATGTCCGTTTGAAATAAATGGTCGAAATTCACGAACTGCCGCGGCGCGGCGCGTTCTATTCAGGCCATTATATTATATATATATATAATATATATAATATATATTTCGTCGATTTCTATTTAAAACGAATTATATAAACAGTTTTAAATTCGTTTCAAAAGCAATTTCAACTTCCATTTCAATTCAATTCAAAATTGAATTCTTCTTTATAAATTCGGTTTAAAATTCATTTCTATTCAATTCAAATTTCAATTCAATTTGAATTCATTTCAATTCGTTTTCAATTCAATTTGAATTCATTTCAATTCATTTCGAAATCATTTTCAATTCAATTCATTTCGAAATCGTTTTCAATTCAATTCATTTCGAAATCGTTTTCAATTCAATTCATTTCGAAATCGTTTTCAATTCAATTCATTTCGAAATCGTTTTCAATTCAATTCATTTCGAAATCGTTTTCAATTCAATTCATTTCGAAATCGTTTTCAATTCAATTCATTTCGAAATCGTTTTCAATTCAATTCATTTCGAAATCGTTTTCAATTCAATTCATTTCGAAATCGTTTTCAATTCAATTCATTTCGAAATCGTTTTCAATTCAATTCATTTCGAACTCGTTTTCAATTCAATTCCAATTCGAATTCATTTACAATCAATTCTTTTCAAAATATCAGATTTTGAAATCACTTTCGATATTCATTATAAAATGAATAAAATCGATATAAATATCGTTCACGTCAAAATGGCGTCAATCTAATCAACACGGCTTCATATATTGATATTTTCAAATATTCTATTTCGAATATTTCTATTTCAAATATTTCTATTTTAAAACTGGAATGGGGCCCAATCAATTACCATATAATGTTAATTATATGGATTTTCATACATTACACCCATATAATAGCATTGCAAAATAATCAACCATCAACCAAAGTGCACTACACTGTATAAGCATCAAATATAGATATCTAACGCTTATAACAGCCTGTCAATCCATCGATCGACATATTTAATCAATCAGGATGAGTGAACTTCAAATTTCATCCCAACACCCGTGTGGGGTTTCAAACAAACAAACACAGATTTTATTTGTGCAGTTGGGCGATGTGTAAAATTTATCGACCCAATCAATATCCTTCAAATAGGTGTACATAAACAAACCGTCTGGTTTGTAAATGAATATTCATTTATTCGCATTCACGTTAAAAATTATATTTTAACGATAAAACATTTTATTTTAACTTATGAATTTCTATTCAATTCATTTATTCGATAAAATGATATTTTTATTTTTCTAACATATTTTAGAAAATTTCGGCGGCATAACGGCACGATACTAGAAACGGGACAAGGCCTAGCCTTATCCCCGGTCTAGTGAAGGCCCACGCCATTCACACATCAATCAAAATCACCAAACAACCAATTCAAATCACATCATATAACTAATCTATGCAACCAAACAAACAAGTCCATGGTCTGTGGACGATTGTGTCGGGTGCTACTAAGCACCGTCTGCATCCTAGTATATATATATAATTAGAAAAAGAAATTGAAAGGTGAGAAATTCTCACTTATAGCTATCCTAGCTCCATGGCACTTCATTGATAGAAATCCTCGTCGTTTCGCCTTTTTGTCACCTTCGTTGTCAGCTTTCACTACATATGTAAAAATCGAATTTTTACTTCGCTATTCAATATATAAAAATCGAATTTTTAGTTAGCTATTCAATATATAAAAATCGAATTTTTAGTTAGCTATTCAATATATAAAAATCTGATTTTGACTTCGCTATTCAATAAATAAAAATCGAATTTTTAGTTAGCTATTCAATAGATAAAAATCGAATTTTTAGTTAGCTATTCAATATATAAAAATCATATTTTTAGTTAGCTATTCAATATATAAAAATCATATTTTTATTTCGAAAAATCGAATCTTTTCTAGTTTAAAAGTCACAACTTTTATCATATAAAAACCCAACGTTATACAATTAAAGATCTACTTTTATTCTTTAAAAAAAAAAATTACCTAACTAAAATTATATTTTTCTTATATGAAAAAAACAAGTTTTTTTTTATCAATTAAAAATCGGATTTTTATGTATATAAAAAAAAGAATAAAGTAATTATAAAAAAATAAATTAAAAACTTACTGTGGTCAAGAGGGGGGGGAGGAAATATGCCGCAGTCGCTCGTGGTGGGGGGGGTCAGGTGCTCGCGCGGTGGTCTTGTGGTGGGCTCGTGGACGTCGGGCTCGATTTGGGTGCGGTCTTCGAGAGCGTCGGGGTACAAGGGGGTGAAGGAAGGGGAGGTGGAGGAAGAGAAGAAGGGGGAAGGGGTGCGGTGCCCCCGCCTTGGGCGGCGGCGGCGATTTGGGGGGGCTCCGATGGTGCGATGGTGGTAGGAGCGGTGGTGGCGGCCTCCGTCTTCATTCCTTCTTCTTCTTCTTTTTTTGTTTTGATTTCTGTTTCGATAAAAAGGAAAAGGGGGGTGGGCAGAGCGGGTTAACGGGGAGAAAAGATTTTTTTTCATTATTTTATTATTTAATTTTCCATAAAAAGCAACTTTTGTTCTCGACCTCGAAACGAGACCTACCGCCTGTCGTCCCTAACGTTTTACCCTCATTCCGAACACAATGGGATATGTATCGCAAGCTGATTCCATCGTTTCGATCAGTTTTCGTCAAAATCAAAATATAACTCTATATATTGAATTTTAAACGTACATTTCAAATTACCGGGGCCACATACTAACTAGAAAAATTCCCGAAAAATGTTTTCTAGCTTCGTATTGACAATACGGTCCTAACAAAACTAGTTTCGTCGAATTCTGAGACTGTTAGAAAAATGGCCATTTTCCAGTCGATTAAATTCAACTGAAACTGGTCAAATGCGTTTTCCTTTGCCACGCTCACATATTGATTCGAAAAATTATGAAATTTGAAACCTAGCAATAATTTAACATCACGGATCCAACAAAACTGGTTTCGTCGAAATCCGAGGTCGTTTGAAAATGTCCATTTTTAAGGGCCTGAATTCCATAGCGACTATTCAGAATTTTCAACTGGGCATATCTTTTGATTCCCGCTATGAAATTTTGATTTGTCGGATTCGTTGGAAAGATACTATCAATTAGATCCTACTGTTTTTGGTTTCACTAAAATCAGGATTGTTTCGCACCCGGTATATTCAATTGAAGTTTGAAATCGAATTATCGAACTACCGCGCCATTTTCAATTCTATTATAATTATATATATAATTATTTATATTCTAACGACGACGTATATAAATATATACGTCGAATTCTATTCAAAATAAATTTCTCGTCGATATTATTTAAAATAATCTATTTTAAATAATCAAAATTCGCTAAAATTGCCAAAATAAAAATTTCAAACTGGCTCGCATTTTACGGGTTATTACAATCTCCCCCACTTAAAACTTTTCGTCCCCGAAAAGGAACAAAGTCGAAAGTGGTTTGATTAACTAACTCTACGTTCGATCTGGCTTTCATTCTCCAACTTTTCAGTTTCTGAGAATTTTCAAAATTTCAAAAATTTGGCTAACACCCTAAATTTTTGAAAAATTTCGCCATAACCTCCCCTGCACCGGGAGCATCGGGGAATTTCAAATAGCTTCCCCGGTCCTTCAGATCTCAAAAAGAAAAAGAAAAAGCCAAGCGGCTAGCCAATAGGCTCACAAAATCATCATCACCCAAACAAAGCAGTAAATTATGTAGTAAACATGTACCTATTTGTCGGGCAAACAAATTTTATTCTTCGGCTCTAGCCTCCTTGCTATGACCTGTTCAATGTAAGTATATGTATATGCAAGCAAATGCGACCAATTCTCAATATAGTTCAATATTTGGTTTAGTTAGGCATAAAGGTTCAAAATTAGCAAACAACTAAACAAACAACACAAACATCAATCAATTAGTTGATTAGAGTTTTAAATGCATAACTTTGATATATAGTCAAAAATCAGATTTTTGATGTCAAATCACAACAATAGGCCCTATCTAATTTTTTCTCACACCAGTCAATAGGAAACATATATAAATCACACCTTCAAAACACGAAAATAAATACTGGTGATGGCGCGCCATCATCAGAATCATGTCCGGGCGACTAGAGTGCGACTCTATATCTATTCAGTATATTAAAATTTCGAATACACGCGGATCAGACGTATACGCAAAATCTATATATACCGGATTGTCCACATCAATATAAATAGATAATCAAATACGAATAATTGATTTAAATCTTCAAAACAAAATTTGTTTTCACTTTAAAAATATACTCTTCACACTCGTTCTAGGATACTACTGATCCCATCTCTAACGAGTCATTCTCATTGGATATAGCTAATCCAATATCTGATGAATTCTTTCGTACGGTTCTAATGTGTCTTGTTCTCTGAGCTTTGTAAACCAAAGCTCTGATACCAAAATGAAACGACCCGTAACTTCCCCGTAAAGGAAAGTGTCGGATAGTTCGAGAACAAACCACAACAGAACGCATACAGAAGAATATTTCATTGTATATTACAACAATGCATCAGATTACAAGAATATACAGAGTACAAGTGAATATTACACAGAAATATCAGAGATTTAAATTACATTTAAATACATAGCAGCGGAAGAATAATACAATACACAACTAGAATGAGATATACGGATACAAAGCTTTCCGGATATCGTTCCAGCTGTAAACCAGGATCCTGTGAATATAAATCTGCAAAACCAAAACTACTAGCTGCCCGTGTCAAAATAGGGGCACCCAGAGTTTAGGTCAAAACAATAAACTCTAGGTCAGTCATGGGACTGGTGTGAGAACTAAAACAGTTATAATTCTTTATTTTAAAGTTCGGAAAATCAAGGGACCACGCCGTATAACACGGAACGGGTTTCCTCCCAAGAATACCAGTGCATAAAACAAACAGCGCAATGCTAAATAAAGAAAAATGAAGCTGTTATAAGACCCAGGTCCCATCACACAATGCAACGCAAGCCGGAGGATAGGGTTTTTACCTTATAACAGCCAAAGCATGCTTGATACGTTTAAAACACATTATTTGATACTATTATAAGTGCATAGTGTATAAAACAACTTCAAATCATAAGTATCAATCATAGGCAGCATGAGTGCCCCATCCCACTATGTCACCATACTAGGTTCTACAAATAAAACCGCAAATGTCACGTATTTGGAAATTGGATTTCCGTCTATGAACCGAGGCAAAAGATAGTCCTCAACCGATTCGAGACAATCTAGCCCATGTCTCAGGAACAGCCGCAACTGCCCCATGGAGCGACAGGGCCGGTCCACCGATGTGGATTATTATGCCTGAACACTACGTTTCCCCGCCCATTGGGGCGTAAATGAGCCAACAAATGACTCCATCGGACCCGAATCGTCCGATCAAACCGAGGCACCTCGCAACAGCAACAACCACATAAGTCAAACTCGTCAGGGCGTGTAAAACCACTGACGCCACTTTTTAGCTAGAAGGAAACGCATGCCCTCCCTGAGGTCCGTCTCCCGTTTCTGGTTCATACCGGGTGTGAAACTCGCGAATTCACGTTACACAAAGTTGTGCCACATAGGCTGTGCTTTGATCATCACCACAAGACTTTGCTTTTCAACAGAAGCCTCGATCTATTGCCACTTAGGCATGCCACACAGGCAATTCACTCCATGCGTTTGATATCCATCAATATATAACCCCTGAGCTCGTATGTCTCAGAGAAGGGCGTTAAGCAAGAGAATAAATTCTCCGCCGCCAAACAGATATATTTAATAGAAATCAATCACACAGACTAAAATCCAATGTCAGACACACAGTCCATTTACAAGTCCGTTCTGGGTCTGAACGAAACCGGAGGCACCTAGTACCCCGCATATCCATCGATCTCCAAGTACGTCTGGACGATCACCAACTGTTTCAATCTTCTTGGGTGTACAGCCCAATCAAGATCATCAGTTATCACCCAAACGACGTGAAGACTTCCGGTCTTCGACCACCGTCTTCATCTTCGACACCACGTCGAATCAGTTATTCAGAATGGGATAAACCCGGTCTTTCTGAATAACTCGCGTACATATTATAAAAGTGTTACACAAACACAACATACGCCTCATTCCAATTCAGAATATTCTTTTATTCGAATATTCCTATACTTTGGGAAAAGTTCCCATTAATTTTATCCACGATAAATTCTTTAAATTTATTCTTTAATCTCCTTTGAATATCAATTCAAACTAGTCGGGATTAACGAACCACACCGAAGTAATCATTTATTTTATTTTCCCAATCCCAACCTATTCATCCCATGAAGTAAAACTGGTAGTACTTCATATCTAACACCAGTGTTATCGGTAACTCAATTACCATTACACGTTCAAATCTAATTAAAGATTTGACTATCGCTTGGAGTAAAACTGGTGATACTCCATTCTCGATCTTTTCAATCTATTTAAAGATTCATTAAAACTCCACTTAGTTTTAATCTTTAACTGGGTTAAAGAATCCGTGTCATTTAAAACACGGTTCACGATAAACCCAAAGTCACATTCATTAATTATCGGGTTAAAGAACGAGTGTTATTTAAAACACTGTTCACGATAAACCCAAAAATCAATATCAATTCCATTCCAATTAAATATTATTTAATTGGTACACTTCATTAAATCTAAATAAAAAGATTTAATCATTTCTCAACTGGGTTCAAGAACAGTGTTAGTGAAGACACCATTCACGACAAACCCAAATCACATTCGATATTCAATACAAGGCTCTGAATAGAAAATATATCGGCTTATATTCAATATCGAATTCTACGACTAACAAATGTCGTATTGGAAATAACGATATAAATATATATCTTTCAAATTTCCATAACAACACCTGTATAATCACGAATTCCAACATCGAAATATTCCGAAGACAATTTCGATTCAAATCCATTCCAATGCAATCATTGGAAATTCTGATTATTTTTAAAACCCTTTTCAAATTCAATTTATTTATTTAAAAATAAATAGAATTATATTTCTAGTTCAAAACTAGTTCATTTCGATAAAAATCTAATTTTATCTTTTCAAACATGAAGTTTTTCATCTCAAATCTTCACAAATCATTTCTTATGATTTTACACAAATTATTACTATTTTTAATAATTTTATCAAGGCCCGTACAGTCGATCTCCATCAATGGCCATCGAACTGCACTTATAGCGACCTTTTTCAAATTTGATTTGGACATAATTCCAAATCCAACCGTTAGATTTCAAATTTCTAATATTCATTAGAAAGCTCTTTTCGATACGAACCCAACGATTCCGGTTTTAGGAGAATCCGACGGTCGGATCTCCCGTAATGTCCGTTTGAAATAAATGGTCGAAATTCACGAACTGCCGCGGCGCGGCGCGTTCTATTCAGGCCATTATATTATATATATATATATATATAATATATATAATATATATTTCGTCGATTTCTATTTAAAACGAATTATATAAACAGTTTTAAATTCGTTTCAAAAGCAATTTCAACTTCCATTTCAATTCAATTCAAAATTGAATTCTTCTTTATAAATTCGGTTTAAAATTAATTTCTATTCAATTCAAATTTCAATTCAATTTGAATTCATTTCAATTCGTTTTCAATTCAATTTGAATTCATTTCAATTCATTTCGAAATCGTTTTCAATTCAATTCATTTCGAAATCGTTTTCAATTCAATTCATTTCGAAATCGTTTTCAATTCAATTCATTTCGATATCGTTTTCAATTCAATTCATTTCGAAATCGTTTTCAATTCAATTCATTTTGAAATCGTTTTCAATTCAATTCATTTCGAAATCGTTTTCAATTCAATTCATTTCGAAATCGTTTTCAATTCAATTCATTTCGAAATCGTTTTCAATTCAATTCATTTCGAAATCGTTTTCAATTCAATTCATTTCGAAATCGTTTTCAATTCAATTCATTTCGAACTCGTTTTCAATTCAATTCCAATTCGAATTCATTTACAATCAATTCTTTTCAAAATATCAGATTTTGAAATCACTTTCGATATTCATTATAAAATGAATAAAATCGATATAAATATCGTTCACGTCAAAATGGCGTCAATCTAATCAACACGGCTTCATATATTGATATTTTCAAATATTCTATTTCGAATATTTCTATTTCAAATATTTCTATTTTAAAACTGGAATGGGGCCCAATCAATTACCATATAATGTTAATTATATGGATTTTCATACATTACACCCATATAATAGCATTGCAAAATAATCAACCATCAACCAAAGTGCACTACACTGTATAAGCATCAAATATAGATATCTAACGCTTATAACAGCCTGTCAATCCATCGATCGACATATTTAATCAATCAGGATGAGTGAACTTCAAATTTCATCCCAACACCCGTGTGGGGTTTCAAACAAACAAACACAGATTTTATTTGTGCAGTTGGGCGATGTGTAAAATTTATCGACCCAATCAATATCCTTCAAATAGGTGTACATAAACAAACCGTCTGGTTTGTAAATGAATATTCATTTATTCGCATTCACGTTAAAAATTATATTTTAACGATAAAACATTTTATTTTAACTTATGAATTTCTATTCAATTCATTTATTCGATAAAATGATATTTTTATTTTTCTAACATATTTTAGAAAATTTCGGCGGCATAACGGCACGATACTAGAAACGGGACAAGGCCTAGCCTTATCCCCGGTCTAGTGAAGGCCCACGCCATTCACACATCAATCAAAATCACCAAACAACCAATTCAAATCACATCATATAACTAATCTATGCAACCAAACAAACAAGTCCATGGTCTGTGGACGATTGTGTCGGGTGCTACTAAGCACCGTCTGCATCCTAGTATATATATATAATTAGAAAAAGAAATTGAAAGGTGAGAAATTCTCACTTATAGCTATCCTAGCTCCATGGCACTTCATTGATAGAAATCCTCGTCGTTTCGCCTTTTTGTCACCTTCGTTGTCCGCTTTCACTACATATGTAAAAATCGAATTTTTACTTCGCTATTCAATATATAAAAATCGAATTTTTAGTTAGCTATTCAATATATAAAAATCGAATTTTTAGTTAGCTATTCAATATATAAAAATCTGATTTTGACTTCGCTATTCAATAAATAAAAATCGAATTTTTAGTTAGCTATTCAATAGATAAAAATCGAATTTTTAGTTAGATATTCAATATATAAAAATCATATTTTTAGTTAGCTATTCAATATATAAAAATCATATTTTTATTTCGAAAAATCGAATCTTTTCTAGTTTAAAAGTCACAACTTTTATCATATAAAAACCCAACGTTATACAATTAAAGATCTACTTTTATTCTTTAAAAAAAAAATTACCTAACTAAAATTATATTTTTCTTATATGAAAAAAACAAGTTTTTTTTTATCAATTAAAAATCGGATTTTTATGTATATAAAAAAAAAGAATAAAGTAATTATAAAAAAAACAAATTAAAAACTTACTGTGGTCAAGAGGGGGGGAGGAAATATGCCGTAGTCGCTCGTGGTGGGGGGGGGGTCAGGTGCTCGCGCGGTGGTCTTGTGGTGGGCTCGTGGACGTCGGGCTCGATTTGGGTGCGGTCTTCGAGAGCGTCGGGGTACAAGGGGGTGAAGGAAGGGGAGGTGGAGGAAGAGAAGAAGGGGGAAGGGGTGCGGTGCCCCCGCCTTGGGCGGCGGCGGCGATTTGGGGGGCTCCGATGGTGCGATGGTGGTAGGAGCGGTGGTGGCGGCCTCCGTCTTCATTCCTTCTTCTTCTTCTTCTTTTTTTTTTTTTGTTTTGATTTCTGTTTCGATAAAAAGGAAAAGGGGGGGCCAGAGCGGGTTAACGGGGAGAAAAGATTTTTTTTTCATTATTTTATTATTTAATTTTCCATAAAAAGCAACTTTTGTTCTCGACCTCGAAACGAGACCTACCGCCTGTCGTCCCTAACGTTTTACCCCCATTCCGAACACAATGGGATATGTATCGCAAGCTGATTCCATCGTTTCGATCAGTTTTCGTCAAAATCAAAATATAACTCTATATATTGAATTTTAAACGTACATTTCAAATTACCGGGGCCACATACTAACTAGAAAAATTCCCGAAAAATGTTTTCTAGCTTCGTATTGACGATACAGTCCTAACAAAACTAGTTTCGTCGAATTCTGAGACTGTTAGAAAAATGGCCATTTTCCAGTCGATTAAATTCAACTGAAACTGGTCAAATGCGTTTTCCTTTGCCACGCTCACATATTGATTCGAAAAATTATGAAATTTGAAACCTAGCAATAATTTAACATCACGGATCCAACAAAACTGGTTTCGTCGAAATCCGAGGTCGTTTGCAAAATGTCCATTTTTAAGGGCCTGAATTCCATAGCGACTATTCAGAATTTTCAACTGGACATATCTTTTGATTCCCGCTATGAAATTTCGATTTGTCAGATTCGTTGGAAAGATACTATCAATTAGATCCTATTGTTTTTGGTTTCACTAAAATCAGGATTGTTTCGCACCCGGTATATTCAATTGAAGTTTGAAATCGAATTATCGAACTACCGCGCCATTTTCAATTCTATTATAATTATATATATAATTATTTATATTCTAACGACGACGTATATAAATATATACATCGAATTCTATTCAAAATAAATTTCTCGTCGATATTATTTAAAATAATCTATTTTAAATAATCAAAATTCGCTAAAATTGCCAAAATAAAAATTTCAAACTGGCTCGCATTTTACGGGTTATTACATTGAAATATCAACAATTATTCACTATAGGTGCTGATTAAACAGGTTTTTTTTTTTTGTAGATTACTTCCATGAATATTTGCAATTTTTTGATTTTTTTTATACAGAAGTGCCAAAAAATGATGAAAAACACGAAGCCAACAAAAACAAGGACCTGCTTTATATCAAACTTTAAGGAGGGAGCCGCTTTAAATGGAACTTTGAAATAAGGACGATGCCTAATTGCCACTATGTGAAATTTATATAAATTGTTGTGAATTGCAAATTTTATGTAGAATAAAGATTTAAAGACAATAAGCCTTAAAACGAGTTTAAAATATTATGAACAAAAATTTATTTAGCATTGTTGTGAGTAACTTATGGTTGTTAGGTGGAAATAGTGTAAGTTATTGGTGTAATTAAGCTAATTTGCTCTAGTAAATAGCATTTGGGCCTTTTTGGGTTAAATAATTAGCCCATTCCTTTAGTCTTCATTATCTTCTGGAAAGGGAGAATGCAAAACAACAACACATTTTATTCTCCTTTCTCCTCCCTTTACCTGAAGCTTCCCTCAATGACAATAGTGGCCATCCTCTTCTAATAGCTCCCAAAACCATTTTCCCTTATCTAAAATTGAATTAGAAAGAGAGAAAAACCTCTTCTCTCCAAGTTATTTGTAATCTCAGCCTAATTTTGAGTTATAATCTCCGGAAATCAAGAATGGAAAATTACAGTAAATGGAAGTCATTGTATGCCCTTCTTTTGTTATTTTTTGCACTTTGTTGGTCTTTTATAGCTTCAAATTGAAGATAAGCTTGTCTATAATCCAACCAAGGTGAGTCGATAGACTTAATCTCTCTAGTTTACTGTTACTTTGTGTTATCATATAAGATCCCTGGTTGCTATATGAAAATACGCTATTTTGAGTTACTGTTGTCACTACACCATATATGTTAATTAGGTTGTGCTAATGGTCGTATCTACAGCGATTTGGCACGCCTGTAAGCCGTATCAAAAAATGGCGTGTCTAATTATTAGATACGGCTATAGGCCATGTCCAACTTAAAATTTGACACGCCCACGTAGCCGTATCAAAAGTTAAATAAGAAACGGCACATTGTCGTATCTAAAGGGCAGTAAGATACGAATATAAACCGTAGCTAATTTACGACGAACGCTGCTTTAATATATTTTAGAAACGGTTTTTGACCGTATCTATGATGTCAGGCAGACACGGTCTTAAACCGAATCTTATTATATATATGTATATATATACATATATACATACATACATATATATATGAGCAGCGTTCAATGGCACCCCAAATAGTGAGAACCCCTTTAGCCTACCAGTTTTCTACCACACATTTCCTCCCTCTCTCCTTCCACTAACTCTCTCACCTTCCACTCACCTTAAAATAATATAAACAAGAGGTGGAAAACAGGGTGCTAATAGGGGGTACAGAATAAGGGGGTGCCATTGAACGCTCGCATATATATATATATATATATATATATATATATATATATATATATATATATATATATATATATATAACTACAACACATATTTTCCATAAAACAGACTATATCACAATTTATACAAAGCATATATAACACAAATTATACACAAAGCATAACAAGAATTTTCATAACACAATTTATACAGTGTCGTACAATTTTTAAACGGAAACTGTCACAGATGTTTCATCTAATTACGAAGTTGATAAAACTAAGGTGGTTATTGAAAGTAGCAAATTTAATTAAAGAAAAAACATATATGATAAAATTGTAGGATCGGACTGGGAAGATTGAGTGCGCTGATCATGCTTTGTAGTCCACATTGCTGTAAATTAAAGCAATGATGAGCAAATGCTGATATTAAATGTACAAAATTTATATGTTTCATAACATGCATTGATGAGCATAAGCTAGATGCTAAATGTTGATGTGTGCATGCACGAATCATATGCACAGTTTAAGTGTAACAAATACATGCATGGCATGTAGCTAGGAAAATAGGCGCTGCATCATAGAGGTCAGTAATGGCGACAAAGATACATGGGCAAATAGGCATATACATGTGCAAGTTTAAGGGCACCGTTGTTATTATGGCAGTAATTGAGTCGACATACGTCCAGTCAGTCGACTCGTCGATAAGTCGTAGACTATAGTTGACAAATATATTGCTACTTTCAGGGTATCCGCGGACTTTCAATCGACTACATGGAAGGTCACAACAAAGTTCAGGTTCAGGAAGTAGAAATAGGCATATGGAAGGTCACAACACCAAACAAGCGACAACACGAAACAATTCCATAGACAACAAATACATGGGCAAATAGGTCAACATGATTAAATACATGTATAACTATACATGTATTTAATCATGTTGACCTATTTGCCCATGTATTTGTTGTCTATGGAATTGTTTCGTGTTGTCGCTTGTTTGGTGTTGTGACCTTCCATATGCCCAACAAAGGACAGTTTGGTGTTGTAACAAATACATGAGCAAATAGTCAAGGGCAACAAGATCAAGGCAAACAATACGAAACAATTCCTCATGAACCGCAGATGTACACACATGAATTATCAGCGGATCAATCAATTTGTAGAACATTAACAAATAATATTCAGAGTATTTTCATAGTAACAAATATGGAACACAAATTCACGATATTCGGAGTGAACACTATGATGTATTATTGCTTACGTCATGGCAGTTAAGGTCTGGTCAGGTCAGTATCGTGGCTTTGTGTTCATGTGTGCATATCGTGTCTCACGTATGCATGTGTATGCCACCAAAGAGAGTTCATGAAACTATTGCAAACACAAGTGTCATGGAATTCTTATTTCATAAGTAAGCCAAGAGTCAAGTGTAAAATTATATATACCTGCTCCAATGTCTAAAGATAGTGAATCGGGATTTCACATGACTCACAAATCCACCCACTCCGACATCATCAAAGGTCTCCGCAAATTGACGATTTAGTTTGGAGGTTTTCTCATTTGGTAGCAGTATACTGTCCAAAACCACTTTTCATGTGTAGGTGATACAACAATCCCATGGCAACTGGATGACGAAGGATCTCGAAAGACAGTACCTGTTGCAATAAAGTCGAGAATTTCAAAGGATGGTATTAATAAAATATGCTTAATTTTATTTAAACAGAAAAACTGGAGCACGTATCCATTAGACTTTAAACATTCGCTTTAGATCAGAATGCAATAAAATATCCAATAAAATATGCTTAATTTATTAATAAAATACTTGTTGCTATTATGTCTAGATCAGAGTTGAGAATTTCACATCGTTAATTGTTCACCGCATTGGTCGTATCCTGGATCGGAGAAGCAAAAACCTTTGATGCACTGATGTGTGTACTGCTGCGTCCTCCATCCGACATAGTTAACGGTGCCTGAATTCCTTGATCAGTCAAAGTTCCTACCATATTGATCAGAACCTCCATTTTTTCAGACAAATTTCCCAGTGTGCCCTTTATATCAGTCATCATACCCTCCAAGCTTCCCACCCTCATTTTCAACTCATCATTGTCTTCACGAACAAGTTTGAATCATTTATGTGCAATTGCATAAGCCTTAACATGCATCTTTGGTATGATGCTCCCAATAGCGCGGCTCCTACCCCTTGTATCCTTACCCAACACTTGTGATAAGATATCTTCATCAACAGGCAAATTTTCTTCATTACTATCGGTGATCTTTTCCTTTAATTTGGCAATATGATCCTGGGATAAAAGTTAAATGTGTTTACATCAACAGCTTGAAATGAAGGTCCAAACAATAGACTGCTCGATGTTAACCATAATAACCATAATACAAGTAAAAACTTACGAAGTACGCAGACGTGGCATCTGATATGCTACCATCTTTATTCCTATGTGTCTTCTCCCATACTTGACGACGGTAGATATTTGCAGATGGACTTGCAACGATCTGCAATATATTTCATTTCATGTATATTCTCTCCCTCAATTGTGTTTTTTTACTATTGTTGAAAGCAAATGATCAAATAATTTACCAATTCGTGTTCTACTCTAGCGTGACTTTTACGTCCTGCATGGCGGGCATAACTTAGAATCTAATTTTTTTTTTTTTTTGCCTTCTGCCCTTCTTCCGCTTGCTTCAGGCGTTGCTTCATTCTTTATGAACTCGTTCCAATCATCTTGAGCAATTGTAGGTGGAGAATTTTTCATCCGTTCTTTGTCATTGTCGAAAGTGTCGTAATAAGTTGCTCTCAAGTTTTTATTGTGTCTCCTAAAAGCCTCGGCCATTCTTTTTGAAACCTTTTCCTTTGAAAGCGGCTCAAGCGTATATATTTTCTGCAAAAATTAAGAGTCAAAGACTGTAAAAATAAACTGTAACATTTACATGCTATTTTCACAAATTTACCACCAACTAGTTCCAAACGTCGTCCTTATATGTTTTGGGTACTTTATCCCAACCTGTGTAAGAGATCTGCACATAAGATCGTACTAGTTTACTAAGCGTAGTAGCGATTTTTGGAGTGTTTTCTGAGACTGGAACATCAAGTAGGTTTTGTTCAACTTGTTGATCTTTCAAACATGATGCATGTGATGATGTGGGATCTTACGACGTATTTTTCTGCGAAATAGAAGCAACATTAAGGATCATGACAAACACCATAAATAAGAATATTATTCACATTTGTTACTGATCGTGTTCTCTATTACATTTTCACTCAGCAATTCATAAGTCTTACTCACTATGAAATAGTTAAAAGAAATAATAAAAGCATAACAGATTGCGATCAGAAAGTGTAAGTCGTGACATTCCAAATACATATGATTCCCTGGTAAAAAAAGCATTCAACAATTCATAGGTTAACATATGAGTTTGGGTAAATCTTCTAGTTTTTCATTGTCTTCAAAGGCTGATTGATAGACGGTAGGAGACTCAATGTCATCCACAGTTGTCGTCAACTGTTTTGGTGTATGCAAAACCACAGACCAGCTGTCATTTTCTAAATCTTTTGAGTAGAACACTTGACTCGCTTCTGATGCAAGAATAAATGGCTCATCACTCACGTTGTCCCTGTTCTTTAATTTTCCTAAATTAACCATGATCAGGTTTGAAGCAGGATCTACTTTGCAATCATTGATCTTATCCTCGACTTTTACCCAATCACAATAAAAAACTGTTTGTTTGAAATCAATGTAATCCAACTCAAGTATCTGCTGAATGACTCCGTAATATGTTTTTTCTGCTTCCTTATAATTTTTATATTTACCATTCGCTCGAAATTTTGTAATTGTTCTCATGCATACACTGCTGTCCTGTGTTACCATATGGTATTCGTACATTTTCGTGGAAAATAAAAACCCATTCACTTGGTATTTCGTATAACTAAGCGCCATGAACTTCGGACCGTGTATTAGCCGCTAAAGAGTTGGGTCTACATCGCTGCAATTCAACAACTACATAAAACACAAGAAGAAAAATCAATCATGTTCACGATGGTGTATTGCAAACTTATAAAAACGTGAAATACTTTAGATGATGTAATACCTCATTATGTAACCATATAGTAAAAGGTTTAATGACTTCGACAGTTGTATCTCTGCCTCATGGTTGAAATTTAGTGCTTTTCACATAGGAGTTGTACCTTCTATTCATAGATAACACATACTGAAATGAATATATAAATTGAAATAAAAAAAGGGAAATTCGAAACCTACTTCATGAACTTACTTCTTCCATGGATCCAATCCATCATACTTATTTAGGACCCATCTACGCACTTGTTCGAATTGCACTTGGGTTAACATTATATCTTTACCATTATCCAAAGGCATCTCACCAGCAAACTCAACATCCTCGTCTAAAAATGCTTTATGGGTATGTTTATGGTTGTCATAACCTCCATTTAGGATATATTCCATGCAATAAAGACTAGCTTCTTGTATGATATATCCTTTTGCAATACACCTTTCAACGTATCTTTTCTTGCGCACATACCCTTTATATGTTTTCATCAACCTATGATTGTGATCAATTATAACTTGCACACGATAGCCACTTATACCGAATAATAATGTACATAACTGAAACTAGCTATTCACCGTTCAAAAGGATACATCCATCCATATCTGACAGGGACACCAACCAAATTTTGATCGGCTAAATGAATCATAACATGGATATTGATATCAAAAAATGCAGGTGGAAACTGTTTTTCAAAAAGCACATTGCTTCCACCAACATAGCCTTTGCTTTTATAAGATGTTCCCTATTGATCACCTTTGAGCACAAAATGTTAAAGAATAGACTAATACGATGAATAGCATTTCGTAGATCCTTATGTTGTGCATAAGATGTTGAAGCAATACTGGAAGCAGATGTTGCATTATGACGTGGTAATCATGTGACTTCATATTTCTTAGTTCAAGAGGATTGATGCTCACATTGTTGCGGAAGTTAGAGGAGAATTTGTTAGGTACTTTCAAATTTTTCAATACGATGCAAAATCTTATCTTTTCTTCTTTGCTCAAGGTGAAAATTGCCTTTGGTATGATTTTTTTTTTGGTTTCGGGATCTACCATTACGCACAACTTTTGTTTTATAGCCATGGTTTTCATATCCTTGCGTGCATTGATGCCATCTTTTGACTTCTCTTTATGGTCCATAATGGTGATGATGAGATGCTCTGCAACATTCTTCTCCGTATGCATAACATCAATATTATGTCGAATCATATTTGCTTTCCAATATGGTAAATCAAAAAAGATAGACCTCCTATACCAAGCAGAAACATTGTCACCTTCTTCAACGGCCGACTTTTTCCTTTTTCGACCAACTTCTTCTTTGTGTTTACCGATTTTCGTTTTGACATTCGCTACTCTCTTTTCAAATTCAAAACCATTCAACGGCCTTTTAAGATGACTAAGTTCTTGTTCATTGTTGAAATTTGTCTCGTCGTACCGAAACCTGTGTCCGTTAGGAAGATACATTCGATGTCCCATAAAGTACATCTTCTTACTTTCAAGAAGATGATAAGAACAAGTGTTTTCCCACAAACAGGACATGCAAAGTAACCATGAGTTGTACATCCCGATAAAGTCCCAAGAGCAGAGTGATCATGGATCGCCCACAACATCCTAGCTCTCATTGTAAACTTGGATTTTTTTGATGAATCATATGTAACAACTCCTTCCCATAACTTCTTTAACTGGTCTACCAACAGCTCTAAATAAACATCAATATCCTTCCCCGGTTTTTTTGGCCCAAAAATCAACAGTTCTAACATTGGAAAATCCCGTTTCATGCACATAGATGGAGGAAGATTATACGGTACTACAATTACCGGCCAACAACTGTAAGGGTTAGTAAGAGAAGCATTCGGACATAAACCATCTGTTGCTATTCCAAGTGTGACATTTCTTGGCTCGACTGCGAAGGTTTTGTCAAAAGAATCCACGGCTTTCCATTGAAAAGTGTCACAAGGATGACGCATTACGTTTGGATCAGACATGGAACGACCATGCTAGGTCATTGCATCTGCTATCCATGGTACAATGTACAATCTCTTCAATCTAGAAATTAATGGAAAATGTATTAATGTCTTTCGTGATACTTTGGTTCCTTTGCTCTCGTCGTTAAAAGATGTCCTATATCTTGGTTCATTGCAATTTGTACAAGAAATTCTATTCGCATCATCTTTCCAGTACAACATGCAATCATTGATGCATGCGTCATAAGTTTTGTAATTCATCCTAACTTTCTTAATGAACTTCTTCACGTCGTGGTATTTTGTCGACAGCGTGTTACCTTCGGGGAGTAACTCCTTCATTAGTTCGAGTAGTGAGTCACACCATTATCTGAGAAGTTGTATTGGGTCTTCAAGCTATTCAGTTTCACAATGGCATACAGCTTTGTTATCCCTTTTGGACATAAAGGATACAGTGGCTCTTTTGTGCTTTCATAAATTGGTATATACTTCTTACTTTCATTGGCCTGCCAATTGCCATCATCCGTACACTGCTCTCCAACATTGGCATGATCAAACAATGGATTTTCAGGTTGAAAATCATGAAATCTATTTGCATCATTGACTAGATCTTCCATCACAATATGTTCAGCCTCGTCAGTACTTGTGGCATTACTAATTGGTTGCTGTTTTCCCATCTCCACCCTTTTTTCCCCATGAAAATAACACACGCTGTATGATTGGATAAAACCTCATCTAAGCGAATGAAAATGAATTTCATCTAATTTGAACGTCTTCATATTTTGGCATCGATCGTAAGGGCATAAATACACTCCTTTCTTACCACCGTTTTCTTCAACAAAACAAATAAACATGTTTACCCCATCAATATAGTATGGAGATCTTTGATTAGATACAGTTATCCATTTTTTGTCTATACTAAATGGCATGTTGCCAGCCTAATAATTCAAAAATTGTTACAACCTACAAATTGCATCAATCACTGGATGTTTTGATTGGCAAGTTGTTGTTTTTTCATCTATCACTAGATCACAAATGGGCCCACTCCCTTCACACATGCCCGTATCTTTCTCCGCTAAAACATCAAAGGAATTTTCAGGCCTTAGCGATCCTAGTTTGTCTAGCTAGGTTCAGTACATTTGTCTAGGTTCAATACATTTTCAGGCCTTAGAAAGTTAGTTTCAGTACATTTGTCTAAGTCCAGTGCATGAAAAGTAAATAAAACTAGCTAATTCTTGTGTATTGTTCAGCACATGAATTAACTAGTTAACCTACAACTAGTTTTATTTACTGGAATGAGTATGGCAGTTTAACAAACAAAATTCAAGGTTCATATTCTACATATCCAGTATCATGACTAGCTAATACAAGGAGATAGATCAAATAACGTGTGCACTAACCATGGTGTAATATGACCAACTGCGAAAACCTAACTTTCTTCAACGTTCAACCTAGCTTTGTAACCGCCCTTAGGTAAAAACCAATAAATAGCTCTCTGGCTACGACATGTTGAGCATGAAGTGAAACAATATCGCAAAAAATATTGATTACTAGAAACTGAATCAAACAAAAATTTTACCAGCAATAGAGACGCACGATTTGCAGACAATGACAAAGAAGCATATTTGAGCAGACAACTATCGGATTTCTATAATTTTTTGGGAGCGATTTTCAAAATCGAAAATAGGGCACGGGATACAATATTAGAGGAGGGAAATAAAAAAAGGGAGGGAGTGAACCTGAAAGGATTAAAAATTAGAGGGATGGGTGTGCTTTTTCGGCCAAAAGTTTTACACAAAAAAGGTAAGAATTTGAAACGGCCAACAATCGAATCAAATTAACCGATACGGAGCATTCGCGATGGATGGTCAGATTTGGGGCGCTTGTGGTGGTCTGGATCGCAAACTGTTATTTTATACGGATATAAGCATTATCAAATTTGATACGGCTATTAGCCGAATTTTATACCTACATCCTTGTGTGCCGAATTCGCTGATATGGTGTATTGTGTTCATAATCTATTTCTGAGTTGAAATCACAGAAAAACCCCATATTCGAGCTATCATGATTTCTTGATATTTGGGTATTTTGGCATGAATCCTTTTGCATATTGTAGTAGAGTTATGTATGAATGCATGTTCAAAATTTCATGGCATTTCGATTTTGTTTGGATAGGTAGATGTTGCTTGGAAGTTGAGGTTTCATTCAGAAATCAACCTGTAGCTTTCCCGAGAGCTTCAGCGTTAAATCCCTCAAGAGGGATCGATCTAGAGGTCAACCTCATGCCTATAGCAGGTCGATCTAGAGGTCAGCCCCTACAAGGGGGCAAAGGGCCTTCTTTTTCTGTGTGTCCTGCTGCGCCCAGGTCCAACTTTGGGGAGTTGTATCTCCTTCGATATTGGTCTATTTTAGACGATTCTATTTTCTTTGTAAAGCTTGGAACTTTATCTCCATATTTGCAAATTTTTAGATGAATCCAAAGTTGGTTGGTTATTCAAACCAGGTCTCAAAGTTGGACCAAGAGGTGGTTACAGACCAAGTTAGAATTTAGGCCTGAGTCCGAGTTGGCTTTACATCTTTTTCATATGATGCCTAAATTTGGTGATTTCCTTTCAATTGAAATATATATTATTTTAACTTTTTCATATCAAATTTTAAACCAATCGGAGAACGTTTGGTCATTCAAAATTTACCTAAAAGTTGCAACTAGAATTGATTTCGGGATGCATTTTCATGCCTCGATACTTGATTTTTAGGTGATTTTTGTGGTTTTGTGACTTAGTTTACTACCTTATTAACTTAATAAACCAATTTCATATCTTAAACAATCCAAACTCCGGATTTAGGGGAATTTATGATGATTCTGATGAGCTTTTGATTACATTGGGTACATGTGCACAATTTTAAACTAGTTTTCGGCATATAAATGAATATCGATTTATTTATAGTTTTTGGGATAAAATAAGTTTTCGTTTAGTTTTGAAATGTAAATAGCCTCAAAACAATAGTAAGAAAATACATTTTGGTAATATAAGGAATCATGAAAGGAAACCATCAGTTTCGAGGAAATCGCTTTGTAACTTGTTTTAATAAAATCAAATATTTTCTTATGTATAAACCACACTTTTCTGCACTCTTCGACAAAATTGGTTAATTCCAATATCGTCTTGTTGAAGCCAATGAGATGTTAATGTTGATGTGATGATTTCAGAGTTTTCTGAAGAATTGGTGATTTTTGGGTTTTCTAGTACAAAGTTGACAAGCGGCTAGTAAACCAAGCAGTGAGAACATATGGTATGGAATGCGTTGTTACCGCTGTTTGGATTACTGGTTGAGTGTCAGTGATGCATATTATGTTTTTATGCTAGTACTTGGCTAGGCTCAAAGTGGGGCCATATTGAAGCTCGAAGTTGGCAACTATGTATTCACTTAATCGAAGTGGTCAAGATACACTCGACTGAAGTGGTCACAGTGAGGGCGCCATATTATGAATACATACAAGTACTTAGCTAGGCTCAAAGTGAGCCATATTAAAGCACGAAGTGGGCAATATCTTGAAGTGGGCTATATTATGATTGCACGTGCACATTATTCATGATGATTTTGTTTTATGATTTGGTGTTTGGTGATTTTAACTTGATCAAAGTGATCATACGTTTGTGAAGTGCAATTGGGATTCTAATACATTTATTTTGAGATTCATGATGTTTTGGAGTGAAGTACTCCTTTTATTGATGTTTTAACTCTCTTGAGTGATGTATGATGATTTTTAATGATTTGAATGTTGGGAACACCTTATTGTTTGAGTATGATGTTGCACGTGGCCTAATGCCAGTGCAAGAGACTACAGTATACCGCCTTGTATTGTGTTTTGCAAGATCAAGTCAAATAACCCCTATATATCATTCTATTCTCAACTCTTGAGTTAGGAGTTTTATGTCATGTACTTATTCATTTTTATATTGATTTGTAAACTAGATTGACCCGTACGTGTATTCCTCGAGTCAGACCGAGTTGTTTTAGGAATAGTTAATGTGCTTGAGGTTAGCGGTATCTCTTCTGGACTATCTTTTCTGTAGCTGCTTCCAGTCGAGTTTTATGTTGTTGAGCCTTATATTCATTTATTTGTATCGAATTGTATAAGTAATGGTTTTGTAACGATAAATATTGTAGCACATGTATTCGTTATACTCTATTGACGTAATATTATGTAATTATTTTGTGTGATTGTGTATTTATATGTATTGTGTTCTAAGCTGATCCACTAGCCATTGTGGAGTTGTATTACGTATGTTGAACCACTTGGAAAAAAAAGAGAACACTTAATTGACGTACTTAAGACTCGCGGATACAAATCAATGATTAGTCGCCCTTAACAAGCCCTATTCTTTACTCTGATAGATAGTATTACCTAGTAAAGCTCTTTATTAGAGTGAGTCTTGGGGTGGGGCTTTACAACACTTCCATTCAAAATTTGAATTTGAAAAATATCGACATGTATGTCAACATACTTGATATCTATATGTTAATATATCCCTTCATATTTTGGAAAACACTATTTAAAATTGTTTTGAAAATGTTAAGTAAAATGTTTTGAAACTTTGTATATTCATTTAAATATAGCTCATATGCATTTCAGTCATAATAGTTTATAAAATAGTTTTTGAAATATTTATCATATGAAGGATTTGAATATTTGAAAAACAAAATTAATAATATATGAGGTACAAATATATATATATATATATATATATATATATATATATATATGTATGTATGTATGTATGTATGTATGTATAGAGTTAAAATCAAAGTAAATATCAAAACATTATAAACATGTTTAAAACATAATCCAAAATATTATGACATAAAATAAATATTAAAATATTAAAAGTATAAAACATAAATAAAAATAATAGATTACTGAAAGTATTATAAACATGTGAATAGAAGATTTAAAATTAATTTAAAAACTATATAGAGGGATGTCGAAAAATAATTTTGACAATAGGAATTTGTGAAATATTTTAAAAATCAATATATTTTAAAATCAGGAAATAACTTTTAATCCTTTTCAGAGAGAGAGAGAGATTAAAGAAGTGGTATTAGAACTCTAACAGAAAAAAAAAAAAATGATTCTATAACTTACCTTGATATCTTTAATTTTTAAACTTACCAGTATCCAATCTGTAAGTCTTAAGTCTTTATATCAGCCTCTACCTTAGCCTTTTGAATCTGTTGTTGACACTACAGTCTTATGCTATATAACTTGATTAAATATTATTGTGTGTGTATGAGGAGCATTCCGGAGCACCTCTGTTTTGCAGCACCTCAACCCTAACGTGAGCTACACTAATCCAAATCAAACAAGATTTTGTAGATGTTCAATACACATATGTTTATCATCTGTCCAAAATTTGAGCTCGTTCCGACATTCGTAATATTTTCAAAATCTTAGCACAATTATTCACCGCTCAGACATTTATTCAAACCGTTAAATTTAAACATCAAACATATTATTCTACGAATGCCGGAGTGAGCTCAAAATTTGAATAGATGATAATATATGTGTGGATTGAACATCTACAAAATCTTATTGGATTTGCATTAGTGTAGCTCACGATAGGGCAGGGGTGCTGCAAAATAAGGCTGCCCCGGAACGCTCCTCTCTCTCCCTCTATCTCTCTCTTGCTAATTTTTGCTAACTGGGGCAAAAAATCTCGGTCCCAGTGCTCAACAATTCACGCAAGTATGGTATTAAATTTTGGTTGGTCGGAGCAATCATTGTTTTTAACACCGTATTTGTTTTGTTTGTATTGTTGTATCCTTCCATCGCTCCGGGCTTGGGCTGTTTTGGCCCAATGCATCAATAAACCTTAACCAGCCTTCATATATATATATATATATATATATATATATATATAATCCCATATGGTTTATCGAATGATGAAAATTGTTTCACCATAAAAACCAATAAAAATGAGAACCAAACCAACCAAATGAAGTTTAGTTGGTTTGATTAATCATCTGATTTAATTGAACTAAGAATATTTTATGCTTTATATTTGGGATATTCATCGTAATTTATAATAAACATAAGTATAGGATTTAAGTATTCTTCTTTATGGTTCTTATGAAATCTAATAGTAATTTTGACACATATGCATTAAATAAAATTTATTTGAAACACTAAACTAGTATTGATTATTATAACATCAATAAGTTTGAAAATATAATAAAATTTCAATCAATTTGTATAAACCAATAGCCAAATTAAAAACATTTACAAGCTGATTATAAGCCAATGTAGCTTTAAAATCAAACCGATCCATTCAAAATTAATTGGTTTAGTTGAATTATTTAATTTTACCAAATAATGCTCTCGGCTAATTGAAGGTGTTATAAGCCTAGGGGAATCAAGCATCGAACAAGATAACGCGGAGTTAAAAGAGGAACATAATAAGACGAATAAGGAATTGACACAATTCATTGTCAATTTCCATTTGCAAGCATTTCAAATTTTCAACCTCATTCATATCAATATATTTACGGGTTAAACGTCCAAATATTCCACTGCCAACAAATGTTCAAATGTGCGTTATCAAACTTATGAGTTACTAACACAACAATATATGCTACATTGCATTCATAATCTACCCATTATTTAACTATGCATTAACGACTATAACTTCGTCCACTCCACCTCTTAACGACTATAACTTCGTCGATACTCAACATTATCATTAACGACTATAACTTCGTCCACTCCACCTCTTAAATACCCAGGATAGGTTTGTTGGGTAAAAAAGAGTACCCCAAATTACACTACACACAAGCTATTACCCCGTAGCATGTATAATCCAAACCAGATTGAAATTACCCAGAAATATCAAAGTTGGAACTACCACACTATATAGTACCATGAAGCTCCTATACCGCTATCGCTCAAACACCTCTCCAATTGTAATGGGTCCGTAGCAAGGCAGTAGAAACCAAACTCGTGTTTTGCAGCTTAACCATACAGAGAAAATAGATTGCTTTAGTTTACAACAAGAACATTAACTACAAAATTTTGCACGAATATCGCTAAAGTAATCAAAATAAATTTCAAAATATCATTCATCCACCAAATCTTATTCAAAAGCTTACAGTCAACAACTCATTAGATTTAAGCTTCATTCAGTATTTGAAGATAAATAAATCAAATAATAAAGAGATCCATCCACAAATTAATATTTTAAAAATCAGATCTATTCACCTTGGCCTTAGCTGGTAAAAGTTCGATTCAATCCCCAATTAAACACAAATCCATTGGCATAAACAAGAAGTGATGCTACAAAGTAATCTTAAGTAACATGAAAAAAATTCAGAAATTTATATATAAACAACTGAACCCTAAATAGTTTGGAATGTAAAATGTAGCCAAAACGTTAACAAACACGTTTACTGTAATCTATATGCTCAATTGAACTGAGTTATTGGAGCTGCAGCAGTGAGCTTTTGCTTCACCATGATTGAAAAGCAACAGACTGAATCTATGCCACAACAATGGTACAGGCATCTGTTATTTGCTTATTTTACAAGTACAAACAAATAAAAAATCATGATAAATAACACATCATGTAAAAATCAGTGCAGCGAGGGCAAAGAATCAAGCATCTAATGTATCAGGGGAGACGTATGAAGGTGCAGGCAAAAATGGGAAGGGAGCAACTGAGGCAAAAGCAACAGGTGCACGCACACGAGTGTGTGCAGAATTTCTATTGTTTGGACTTTGAATAGTAGCGTTCTCATCATTTAGAACTCGAGCTTCTCCATCGGAGACTAGCAACACTTCTCTGCTATTGCTTACTGCGGTATTTGACATGGTCTGTTCCTGCACAGTAGGTAGCCTGTGCAGTAGCATTCCTGACATAAATACTGGAAGGTATAATAGACTTGCATGGAACATTCTTCTTGCATTTTTTGCTGTTCGGTTGTTCACGAATGATAGAGCTGCACTGGCTATGCATAGAGTGAGCAGCGATGATTCAAGCACGAACCATTCTGATGTCATCTCCCCTGTAATGTATTTATCATTGTTAGCATTTTATGTTATATGTACATTTTGTTTTGATGGTATAGAACTTCATCGTCAATTTACATATAGGTAAGCAACATGTTGGACTTATATATTCAACAATTTAATACATGCTACATACCGGAAACAAGTATGTAAGTCAGCGGTGATACTATAGAAAAAAAAATATGGTTTTTTATTTGTCCTAATGTCAAAGAACATTCATCGATTTAATTCTTTTTCGAGGCATCCATTCACACTCGCTAGCGCCAGTCAGATGTGAGATAGAATATACTAAAAAAACTATCTCCTAAAGCCACCTTCAATCACGGCCTCTTTCCCCTTCATCTACGGCTGTCTAACTCTCCACACAAAACAGTTTTATTAAGCAACTTTTCAGAAAACCTAATAACCAATTTGGGGAGATGAAAACACGTAAAATGAGGATCAAAACATTAAAAATTAGAACCAATTCGAAATGTAAGGGATTTTTGATTTAAACTGACTGATTCACAAATTTGAGAAGAATGTTAACAATCAATTTCAATTAAAATTAACTTCACCGATTTGATTTGAATTTGGATTATTCTCAGGTTTGCAACATACGGATAGGGATTATATCATATAAGTAACAGAATCATTCCTATATTTCCCTTTATCTTTTCACTCCTATTTCTATTGAACCACCACAACCTATTTCAACCCTAATTAAAATATCAAAATTAAGCGTTAAATTACTTGTTTTTATTGTAATATTGAATCATAACAGCAAATTAAGACCGTATAGAGGAGAAAACTCGGGGTTTACAGACATACCTCATATGGTCTCTACAGGTAATCCAGTCTACCCCACAGAGCAAATTTTTGGTGTGTTAGCAAACCCTGCAGCTTGTGAATGGTATCCTAAAATTTCTAGTAGAACACTTACGGGTGATGCTCATGGTTGGAAGAAAGAGCAAAGTTGTTATTAGAATTTCAAATTTTTTCTCCCCTCATCTTTGTACTCCGTGTTTTTGGAGACCTTGTTAATTATCAAATATACAGAGTTAACTTAGCAAAACAAGAGGTTGAAACAGAATTTCATAGAGACAAAGGAATTATTTTTTAGCATGGATGACGACATGGTGAATTTCAAGAGGATAAAAGTGGGCGTAGACGGTTGTAGTATTTTCTTGCATGCACCATTGTTCTATTAAAAATTTAAGACAAATCTCTTTCAACCCGCTAAACTACCAAGTTGTCCCATGTAAATTCACAAAATCCAAAAATCTCCCAAACTGGTAACAAAGAGTGGTAATTCAGATTACCACGCAAACGCACTAAGTAACTCAGGTTGATGCAGTAGCTTTGTGCAATAATTAACGTTAACTTTTCAGCGAGATTTTAAATTCTTCTGCACATAAAACGTGAAAAAGAAACTAAATTATATTAATTATCTCATGTTGAAGACCCTTTTTTCATCAGGAATCTCACGTTTTTGGTGCAGTTCAAAAAGATTAATTTAAATGTTTCAATAAGTTTAAAAGAATTTTGTGAAATGAAGAATGAGTAATAATAAATAAAAGGGCAAATTTTATCCTGCAATTTCCTATGAAAAAATGTAGAGGGAACCTCGGAAAAAGTTGGTTCGAATGGAAGTGGCTAAATTACGACTGGCTGTTGTTTTTCATCATATAATCTGCTATAAATGCATTTATAGTGCTAATAGTTATCCTTCGCATATATAGTACTCGTAGTACTACCACAGTACAATGACGAGGAGGACTCCCAAAAGTTTGAGTTCGAATAGAAATTAAAATAATGATATATGATAGTGCTAGCAGTGCTGCCACTGTATGATGAGGAGAGGCACTCAGCAAAAGCTTGAGTACAAATAGAATTTTTGTCAAATAATGATACAGGATTGTTTTTTGTTATATAATCCTGCTGTAAATGCATCTACAGTGCTGATAATTATCCTTCACATTTACTATTCAAAAAAAATATTTGAAGTTGGTTACGAGATACCACCTTTAAAAAACAGGGCACTTTATTAACACAAACGCGTATATTTCAATAATATATCTCATGAAAACTTTGCAACCCCTAACCTGAATGGGTGCCTCGAATATATATATATATATATATATATATATATATATATATATATATATATATATATATGCTAACTTATAAAAAGTGAATTGTCTCTGTGACATCACCAAAACAGGAGACAGCTGGACCCAAAAAAATCAACCGTACTAGAGCTAGAAATATAATCGAAGATAATGTGCTAAATAGCAAAACAAGAGCACAAAATTAGAAAGTGAAAACCCTCGAAACATATGCAACCATTACCAATTCCCACACTGCTGCGGTTTCGTGAGGAACCACGCCTTACTAAGTCGAAACATTCAACTCCTTTAATATGGACTGCTATCTATCTTGCAATTACTGATCTACTTTAATGGCGGAAGTCAGTTCGAAAGGAAAAGCAATTGACCATCCACATCAGGAATTGCTCTTTTGCTCGACCACCACAAATTCAACCGCTTCATCACTGGAGCATGCAAAAGAATCACCCAATTCTAGTTTCTTCAGCTATAACTGTGTAATCATTCTTTTGTCTCCGAAGCAAAATTTTACGGGGTACTGCGTACTGCCACTATCCTCTGATCTGAACTCAAAATTAGAAAGTGAAAACCCTCTAAACATCTGCAATCATTACCAATTCCCACACTACTGCGCTTTCGTGAGGAACCACGCCTTGCCAAGTCGAAACATTCAACTACTTTAATATGGTCTGCTATCTATCTTGCAATTACTGATCTGCTTTAATGGCGGTAGTCAGTTCGAAAGAAAGACAATTGACCATTCACTAGGGGTGGGCGCTGGCGGTTAACTGAACAGATCGGTTAATATTTTCGGTTAACCGCTTAGTTTGCACGGTTCGGTTAACCGAATTTCGATATTTTGAGGGTAGCTCTATTCGACCGAACCGATAATAATTATCCATGGTTAACCGTTTGATTTAAACGGTTAACTGTATAGCGGTTAACCGTTTAAATCGAACGGTTAACCGTTTAAATCGAATGGTTAACTGTTTAAATTTATCCATTTTCCATATAAACTGACTTATAATAATAGATCATCTAACAATTTCATAAACAAATTGACATGCTGAACACTAACGGTGAACATTATACAGTCAGTCACTACCCACTACTCAACTACCCAATATTCTAATACATGAAGTTCAAAATCTTCAAATACATGTTCGGTTAACCGATGATGTCGGTTAACCGGAAAAAAAACTATGTCGGTTAACCGAACCTATCTAGGTTTTATTAACCGTTAACCGAACCGAAAATGATCGGTTAAGGTCGGTCGATTAACCGATGAGGTCGGTTAACCGATGAGGTCGGTTAACCGATGAGGTCGGTTAACCGAAATTATCGGTTAAGTCGGTTCGGTTAAATCAGTTAAATGCCCACCCCTAATCCACATCAGGAATTGCTCTTTTGTTCGACAACCACAAATTCAACTGCTTCATCACTGGATCATGCAAAAGAATCGTCCAATTCTAGTTTCTTCGTCCATAACTGTGTAATCATTCTATTGTCTCCGAAGCAAAATTTTACTGGATACTGCCACTATCCTCTGATCTGAACTCAACTTGAAGAGCTTCCAAGTATTATGAGATAAGTACAATATTTCTGCCGATATTTGTTCCATTACCGTCATATGATTTCATAATTCTAAAATTTCCCATTATAATCTTGCAGTCAGTTAAGATTATTTCTAATCTAATTTGAGCTAGAATATTAGGACTTTGGAATGTACACTGATCATTCTACCCACAGCTGTCAGGCTATCGTCCTAATTGCAACATCAACAATGTCAACAAACCATGTCCTTCTATTGCATGTTATTTTCTAGAAATTCTAGCACCATTTTAAGATTGTCAGTTAGTGCATGGCTAAGATGTAGCTTCTGCTTGATAGTCTGCCATATCTGTCTGGATTAGTCGCAATTGAAGAATAGATGCTCGTGTGATTCATCATCCCTATTGCATAATTTACATCTTGTATTTTTTACACTACTCCAATTTTTGATCCTATCCAATGTATATATAATCCATTTGGATAGGCTAAATAGATGCACATAGACATTTTGGGTGCATCCATTTCATTCCATATATGATGATTAATATTACGAACTGGTTCATGTATTGGTTCCTGTATTATAACACAATTTAGATAGAACTTAAGTTGAACTCCCCATTCTGACTTGGTTTCCATCACCAAAAACTTACTGCCATTATGCACGTGGATTTCGTTGATTTGTTTGCACACATTACTAGTTAGAGAGAAGTTGACTTTCCGATTTACTCAATCAGAGCAGACACCTCTCTATTAGCTCCACCAGAATATATAAAGTCGTTGCCACCCTGATATATTGATTAGTGATTCTCCATTTAGTCATGGGTCAAACCATAAACTAGAGTCATGAACATCTTGTTTTCTTCACAACGATACCTTGAAAAAATCATTGATTTTAATAGTAGTTTCCAAGTATATGAGGAATTATTGTCTTCTAGCCCCAAAATAAATAATCTTTTCACAAAATCATTCATGCACCCATAAGGCCAAAACACTTTTCCACTCTGAAAATTTCCATAATAATTTGAAAGATAATGTTTTTGTTGTATCTTGAAGATTTCTTAAGCCTAAACCCCTGTTCTTTTAGTTCACGCACATAACTCCAACTAATTTGATGTTCTCTTCCCTGCCATAAAAATTTGCACCTATACCATCTATTTGCTTCATCACATTCAAAGGCTTTTGACATATTTGCAGCAAAAAGAGAACCATCGATCGTATAACCATTTTCAATTACTTCGATTCTCCCCACTTAAAGTGTACAAAAAAAAAAAAAAAAAAAAAAAAAAAAAAAAAAAAAAAACCTCTCATTCCAACTATTCAGTCTTTTTTAATTTTGTCAATTAGGCCGTTGAAATCAGCTATCTTCGACGATGAACTACAAAGAGGAATACGTATATACTTGATAGGCAAATTGTATTCCTATATTAATAACATTGGTGACTACTACTTTTAGATTTTCCCCTTCGCTGAAGAACTTTGATTTTTTGCTTATCTACTTTGAGGCCTACATAATACCCTAAATTTTCCTACAGCTTCTCCCCCATACGAGCACTACCACTGTATGATGCGAACATTCCAAATTTTAAGTTAAGATTTGAATTTTGTTAAATGAAGAATGAGTAAGAAAACGTAATGGAAAGATCTGTCTTGTGAGGAGAACCTCGATCAAAAGTTAGATTCAAATTAAAAAAAAAAAAAAAAATGGTTATCAAACTACGTCGTTATGGGTGGAATCTATTATAGTCATAGGTCTATGAGAGCTTCGTTTTGACTGGTTGTGGCTCTAATAATTCTAAGCGAATCAAAAGTTATGGCCGTCTAAATAGTCGATGCCATATGAGTCTCAATAGAATTTGACAATGATCATTGTTTTTAACCATATAATAATCCTAGGGGTGTAAACGGGTCGGACCGGACGAAGGTGTGTCATATACCCGTCCTATAAGAGACTCGGACGGACAAAGATCAGACAAGCATTAAGTTCGAGCATTATTCGTGCGAGCTGGACAACAGACGGGCAATGTTCAGACAACAGAAAAACATCGAACATTTTGGATCGGATTGGACGGTAGTGTGTCATAGTCCTATCCTATAAGAGAATCGTACGGACACGGACTGGACACCTTATAGCCTTGGACCGAGTCGGACAACGGACTGTCCTGTCTGATATTCAGCCCTAAATAATCATGTTATAATTGCATTTATTATGTTAAATTGCCAATGATCATTGCTCTAATCAAGATTGTAAATTTCGCTCATCTTGCTCGGGATAGAAATCCGAGATTTGACAACATTTGTAGTTATAAGTGTTTTAAATCTCCTCCATATCGATCGAGATATGAACCTGGGATTCTTTACAAAATCCGAGATATAAAACCTTGGTTCTACTAATGATCCCTCTACGCCTCAGCCTAAACGCTAAGCGAGGTTTACCGCCCAGCAACTTGCCTAGGTCCACCTAGACATGGTTTATCATCTCATGAAAGGATCAAGACAAGTATTTATGCTTTGGTTAGGCATTATTTAAGTCCCAATGTCATGTATAAGCATCAATGGCTAGTTTTAAGCGGTTTTGCCTCCTTGGCTCCTTCTAAGCACATTCAAAATACCGCAATCCCATTTTGTATCAATCAACGCTAAACTAATCACTAAAAAGTTATTCAAAATACATGATTTATCGAAAACACCTAGCTCCGATTAATCCTCAATTAAACTCCAACTAAAAGATCAAACTCTAGTCTGTGCTTACCACCTAGCATCCGCCTAACGTTTTTTACAACTTGCTAATAATTATCCTTTACATCTAATCTTGAAAAAAACAAAACCAAAAAAGCTGAATTTGGTTCAAAGATATTACCTCTATTTTATTTTTCTACTTCTTTAACCCCGTTTCATTTCTTTTTGAAGTAGAAACCAACAGTATGATTGTACCACCTCTGCACAATGGGGACCAACCAATAGGTTTACTGATTACAATTTCCAAACTAGTTTCATATTTAACCACTCGATTAAGTACTAAGCAAGTTTCAACGTTAATTTCCAAATTCAGAACTAGATCAAGGCTGTCTATACCACAATCCTGTTATATATTGCATATGCATGTCACTGCCTTTTTTGCAAGATATTTTTCATATGTTAAAAACTTCACATTTAACTGTCCAACCCTACTTTCAACTGTTATTAAAATTTACTATCAGAAGTGAATTGTAAAATTAAATCATGAATACCCCCATTTTGTACCGCTGTTTTGGAAATGGAAGTATACATATATTAGTCTTTTATCTGGATGACTGATCATTAGGTCCAGCATTATTTATATAATATAAGAAATGGAGTCTATTTGCGAAAAAATGAACTACTCTACAGAATTTAATTTTTTTGCATACATATCTTTAAATTAAGGTGTAGAAATTTCAATTAAGAACAGAAGCTTAATTTGTTTCGTTATGGTAAGGGCAACCTTCATTCAGTCAATGTGATAGAGTTAAAAGCAAGCAAAGCTAGAAAACTAAAATACAAAGCTAGAGAGGAAGGGAGAACTTACAATTATATGCTAGGAATCCCAATGGAAGCAAATAGAGACAGTTTCTAAAAGAAACCAATGCAGTTTGTCGACCAGACGGATCTGCAAATGATAACATGCGAAACCTGAATAGAATAATCATTTTTAATGTAACAAGGTAAACGTGTAAACGATAAGGACTGCAAATTTAAGATGGAAACATATACCCTCCAGAAAGATAGTCATCGCGACACAAATAGGCAAGAGCCATGAAATGAGGTAACTGCCAAAAATATAGTGCGGCAGGAAGGATCATTGCGTTCATTGAAATTTCACCGCAAGCAGCTGTCCAACTATATGATTTACAGTTAGTACAACGGTTTCAAATCTGAAGGAGTAATTAAGTCAATTATTAATAAAAAGAAGATAAAATTGTAAAGACGTGTTTATTTGACAACCAAATTATAATAAATTAAATAGCATGCATGAGTCTGCAATTTCGCTATTATGACAACAAGCAATATTAGCATACCTATTATCTACAGGGAGTAGCTACTTGAACACAAACTGAGGTAACATAATGGGTTTCAGCCGGTAGATCTCCATCAAATTGAAAATATAAATAAACCAATATGAGTTAACGGCTAAGATCTGCTGTACCACCAATTGTACTATTAATTTGTATTCCAATTGCCATTTCCGTACTGATGGCATGACAGTATATAATAATATACTTATTATAGCAACCAGAATATAAAAATATAAAGTTGGAGGCATGCTAAGAGTCCTGGGTTACAACAATAATCAACTCCAATTTCTTAATACCTATTATCGTGGAAACAAATGCGCAATGAAGCAATGATTTGAGAATGTATATAAGTAGCCTACTACTCGGGTACATGTAAACAAGCATACATACATACATCCATGCACGCACGCACATATGTGTGTCCTTTAAATTCCCCTTCGTCTTTTCTTCAAAACCGCAAGTGAATATGAAGCTTCAAAAATGTATATATTGATCATCAATTTGAAATGTAATTTTGAAGGGTTTTTTTTTTCTTTTTCTTTTTCCTTTTTTTTTTTTTTTTTTTTTTTTTTTTTTTTGTATAGATGATCTTGTTAACCAATAGAACACATCTACAAAATTTATTTACTGTCCAACACATCATGCACTAAAAGACGAAGGTTAGGTGCTAGGGGACTTATACGGGGAATGTGTACCTTCCTCTGTGTGCGTGTGTGAGTGATCCACGCCAAAATTAGTGAATGGAAGGTACAATGTATTAAAAAAAAAACATGTATTCAAATTATGTGATTAATAACAGCCGTAGTAGTAGTAGCAGTGCTAGTAAGTTAATACTAATACAACAAACAGATCTTTTCAAAACAAGTTGATGTCAGACTGTATGTTGTTCCACGACATCAGACATCTTCGCCGAAATGCATACCACTAAAGACAATAAAATAAACAGGAAACGGTAGAAAGGGATAACTGAAACGTGAATGAAAACATACCCAAGAAGCGGAGGAATGGCACCAACAATTGCTCCAACCCATGTATTAATTGGATGTATTTGTTTTAGGGGAGTGTAAACGAAGGCATACAAGCATAGGTTAGAAGCTGCAAGACTTGCTGTCAAGTAATTTGCCTGCAATAACCTTGTCAATAAAATTTCAGCCATTAGGTGGTACTCATAATTTGAGACGCAGCAAGATATCATATAGCATTCGCTGAACTTGTAAAAAAATGGGTGAATTAAAATGATGAAACCTGCCAAGCCAGCAATGATGTGCCAGCAAGCCCAACAGTAGATGCCCATACAGCTGCATGAGGAACGGTGATACGACCTGAAGGTAACGGTCTCTTTGCTGTTCGCTTCATTTTGGCATCATTTTGCACCTCAAAAACCTGAAATGCGTTTTACTATTAGACAACATGCAACAAGCAGCAATTGAACTGGTTCCGTGTGCAACTTAAACCTGGTGTAATTTTTTGAATTAACCAGTAAACGAGGAATTACAACTGGTATATGCAGGACGTATTGGTCATGCAGGTTGTAAGCGAGGTTAACATTAACGGTTTTCTGAAGAAAGGTTATCGTCAGTCAATATTTGATATATGATAAAGCTTCTTACAAGACTGTAAACATACACAAACTCGATTAAATCATAAATGTATTGCATGATTAGGTTATTTCGTAGAACAGATATATCACCAGGTTTTTCATACAAAAACTTCAAACTCAACATATCATCTAGGCCATTTTTCCATTCTAATAGAATAGGCTGTTTGCATGGTATAATCCCTAATGACCGATCATCGTACTAATTTAAATCACTAGAAAAGGTAAACTGGTCGTGCTTTAGCAAGCCATTGCAATGACAACAGTGTGCTTATACAAAGATATGGACCCTATGCCGTGTTAATATAATATGACAGGTACCATTGCTTCCCCTTTTATCATACATCTCCTAATCTATCATCTAACGTCAAGATATGATTCAACCAAAAAAAAAAAAAAAAAACTATCATTTACGAATTATAACATGGCACGAATGCAGCAAATTATATAACAAACCTGGTTTAGAGTGCTAGCAGATGCAGCTACCATCATTGTACCAACACAAGTACAGGAAAGCCCAGCAACATTTATAACGTTGCCACTACCAAGGATATAGCCCGCTCCAGACGTAGCAACAACAAGCATGCTGGAAAAAAGAAAAAAAATCTGAGTATCACCAAAATCAGGCATGCTGGAAAATCTGCGGAACAAGAAGGTAACACGGTACTAGTTCTCAGGATAGCGTAAATTCTTATTAATCAACCTCAAGTGATCTAATAACATTCAAATAAATTTTTGATCATATACTTTAATTTGCAAATGATATGACCAATGCTCACAAATATTTCTGTATATCAGGACTTCATTTAGTGTTCTTCAAACCAACTATGAATAACTCTTACAAATAAAATCATACTAAGTTTGATTTATTATCGATTTTGCATTATTTGATATATCTAAGTATTTAAATTCTCGTAAAATTGTTCAAATATATTTTGAAAACAGACAACTACTTGACGCCTTGCATTGCCATATGAAAAATCAAGCATGGGCTGGATAAAATAGTCTCAAGTTTAAGTACGAAGTGAAGTTGTATAAAAGGATGAGGTTGAGGCATATGATTTCTTTTGTTCCACCTATGCATCAATCGAACGAATATGCACGGCAGATTGGGTGCAGAGGGATCCAGCTAGCGAAAGTAATGACTTAGGAAAGTGAGACCTACGACAGATGATATTTCACTTGTGAAGTGGTACTCTCAAGCATGATTGCTGAAATTCAACATGATATCAGGACACATGCTGGGGAGTTGTAATGCGCAATGGAACTCTAAAGCATGATTGTTAGTAAAATAATTCTAAGAATTCAAACTTGAAGTGTTGGCTGTCGGGCCATAAAATATAGGATCTGAAAAATGACACAAAATGTCTCAAGACAATACATGCACCAAAATAATGTGGCATAAGGCTATGAATGGATACTCATGCAAGCCATGATGAAGATTATGATGATGTCTCAAGTTGGCATGTGAAAATTAGATGTGGGTTAGATTTAAAAAACAGTTTTATGTCTAAAATAAAAATGATGGTAGAACATATATAAATTAGTAGCATACAACATTAAAAAGTTGTTATAGCAGGTTCTCAATTTAAATGAGTACATCACGCAGATGGATGTATGAACAAAAGCTGTGACAATTTGAGGAAGATTAAGTAAAATTTTCATTGTAGACTGAAGTTTCAATGAGAAGGCCGAAACTCAACATGGTATCAAAGCTCAGAGGGACGATCGAGGAGAGAGAAAAAAAACATAATGATATGTAAATATGATTGCGAAATGAGAGCTAAATGATCATACGTACATTTGCGAAGTACACGAAATTATTGAAATAAGCATCAAAATGTTATATCATAAGATGCATGAATTAATGTGATCCAAAGTGTAGATTGTTAGAAACTCAGCATGGTATCAACACCCAAAGGGACGATCGAGAAAAGAAAAAAGAAAAGAACATAATGATATGTAGAGATGATAGCGAAATGAAAGCCACATGATCGTATATACATTTCCGAAGTACATGATGGTATATATCAAGAGGTGCATGAATTAATTGTGATCCAAAGTGTAGATTGTTAGAAACTTATAATGCCAATCAGAATTGCATGATTACCCAAAAAAATTTGTCATTTTCTGCGAATAGAGAAACATTTTTCGATGGACCCACTGGCTAATTACTCTTTTACCCTCCTGAATTGCACAGATTGTACTAATTCACAATTTTTGACAAAATTTCGTTCGGGCAGCCTAGCAAAGTTCAATGCCAATAGGTCCATAGTTGTCCACGTGAAAAAGCCCCAAAAAATCCTCAGGCCCTCGCCGAGTGCTTTTTTGGGCGCCTTGAATGACAAATTTTTTCAGTTTTCAACTAAAAACTACATTTAAAAAACGCAATAAAACACAATTTTTGTTTCAAAAAGGGCATATAAAAGCAATATTAGAAAGAAAAAAAACATCATACAATTAACATAAATCAAACTAAGAATGCACAATGTCATTCAAACTCAAGTCTACAAGCAACACAATGCTTAAAATATAGAAATTACAAACAACATTATGTAAAGTCTTAAATAGAGTTTTAACCTTCCATGAACTATGTTTTTTTGGACAGTTTGACGAAAGAAATTTAGGTATTTTTTTGCTTTTCGATCGATGAAAGAAAAGCAGTGTTTTTTAATAAATACGCTCTAAATCAACAGTCAACCGATCATATTTTTCTTACCATGTTGGATTTCTGGCTCCTATTGGGCCGAATGCTGAAAATTTTAATTTCAACTCAAATGTTACAAAATGCACTTTTTTTGGCGCTTCACAAGGCGAGCGCCTTGGCACCTTTAGGGATTTTTTGGCGCCTCATGCATCGTAGACGCCTTAGAGGGTAAAAAAAGCCCCAGGCTGGGGCCTACGGATTTTTGGAGCCTAGGCGCGCCTAGGCGAGGGCTTTGATAACATAGAATAGGTCTATGGATATTTTCACAAATAGCTTCAATTGAAAAAATAATGAAGATGAAGTGCTAAATAACCAATACTGGTTTCATTTAACATTGAGAAAAGAGAAAACGAAAAGAGGATGTCGCTGGGGCATTATAAAAATTGGAATATGAAACTAAGCATTGCCAACCGAAGATTGAAATAAAGAAGAAGAAAAATCCTTTAAAATTGTAGCAATTTTCCTATTTAATCCTTGCCTATTTTTCCTTTTACTTCATTGGGAATTTCTCATTACACAAAAATACTTATTCATGTTAGAAGCACAAATATTTTGAAAAAAGAATTTAAAAATGAAATGTACAATTTTCAAAATATTGATATATATATATATATATATGTGTGTGTGTGTGTGTGTGTGTATGTGTGTGTGTGTGGTGAAATTAAATTTGATTTGATTTTCTCAAAATGAAAATCATGCATAAATAGACATGGACGGCGAGGCAGAGAAATGGACACATATTTGTTAAGGCGCACGCTTAAGCGTGCCTAGGCGCACCTAAGGCTCGGGCGCAGGCTTTCCGCCTCGTTGGCCTTCGAGGCGCCTCAGCTAACCGAGGCGCATATAAAGTGTGCCTTTGGCACTTTTTCTCGAGGCGCTAAGGCTCAAATAAGCGCGCCTCGAAAATAATTGATTTTATGCCAAGCCCACTTTCATTTGGACCCTATCCGATTCTCAACTACCAAATTCGAACAGTTCGATTTCTAGGGTTCTCCCTTTTGTTTTAACGCATTCGACACTAAAAAAAATGTTGTTGCATCTGCCACCGTCAGGTATATATGTGTGTATATATATAGGGAAAGTCTATTTGAACACAAAACGGTGACATAAAGTTAGGCACAAACAATCTAAACCAATATATCTACCCCTAAATTCCACTCACCACAAAAAGGCAAATGAATCCAATGGTTCAAAATTATGTCTCCAATCTTGTGACACAATAGTCACTCCTATATATATATATATGTGTGTGTGTGTGTGTGTGTGTGTGTGTATCAAATATTAGCAGCAGTTATTTTAACTGTTTTTCATTTAAATTAATTAGTTTAAAGGTTTAAATTTTAATCTAAACTTGTTAGTTAATTTACTGAGTTACGTTTTAAATTTTAAATTAAAATTTAGATATGTTTTAAAATTTATTGATATATATATATGTGTGTGTGTGTGTGTGTGTGTATCAAATATTAGCAGCAGTTAATTTAACTGTTTTTCATTTAAATTAATTAGTTTAAAGGTTTAAATTTTAATCTAAACTTGTTAGTTAATTTACTGAGTTACGTTTTAAATTTTAAATTAAAATTTAGATATGTTTTAAAATTTATTGATTTATGTTTTAAATAAATAAATTTATTGAATTTGTAATCGTTTTAGTTTCGAAATTGCATTTGTGACTTCGTACCTACTAATCTATGTTTTTAATCATTTTTAGTAGCATTTTGTAGTGCGGTTTTTTTTTTAGCAAAAAGGTCCATACTTGTATAAAAGTCGCACAAAAAAGTCTAAGGCTCAAAAAAGTCCAGGGCTCAAGCCTTGCGCCTTTTTGCGCCTTAACTACTATGAATGGACAGTGTTAAAATGATGGAGATATGGAGGAAATTAAACATAATTTATTTGTTTTGTCAACATGTAGAAGGGGAGGGGGATGCAACGGTAATTTCGTCCACTACATAATTATTATATATGAGTATTAAACGAGTGATGATTCCCTTGTTAAGTTAATCATTTTTCATCCTTAGGCAATAACTCCCTTTGTCCATGTTTTTTCTTTAACAATTTTCGATTTTTTTGCCCTGCGATGATATGCATTGACTAAACCATGTATAATCTACGAATGAATGTATGGATGGATCAAACTAGCAAAACAATGGCTTGGCTCTTGGCGGGAAGTGTGTATGCTGGAACTCAACACGATGCGTATAAGTGGGTTTCCACTACTAAATCTCTTATGTGTTGTCATGTAGCAGGAGCATAAAATAAATACAATTATTCAAGAAAAAAACATTTAAATGCATTTTTTACATTAATTAGCGAAATAAAAGAGATACTAAGTGGATTTTTTGACAATCATTAGAGGAGGAAAAAAAATGAATTGACATGTGTGATCTTTCAAATAGAAATGTTTCTTTTGCAACAAGACAGGTAGGAATTTACTAAACTTAACAAGACAACAAAATTGGAGATGCCCTAATGTTCCTCAAACATAATTTTGACAACGCCTATTTCAACAAAACCACTCTAAATCCAGTTTATACCACAATATACGCCTAATTGCCCACAAGTCAATAGCCAATGAATTCAGCAATGAATCGATGAAGTAAGATAAATAACCTGAGCTTGGCTTTAGAGAGCTCCCAATAGCATGTTCCATAACGACGGAGCACATCTCTACCCTTCATCAGAGATCCGATCACAGTTGGCAAAGCATCAGCCGCAGATGCAGCGGCTGCCTCATCTACGGTCGTCAAAGTAGGAAACGATTTATATGATAGTCTTTTTGTGGTTAACAACAGAGGAAAACAGGGGTTTGAAGATAGAAGATTAGATGACAGCCGCCTACTCGTGGCGTAAGTTCTCCACATGATCCGAATACAGCAATAATTTTGGAGATGTCCAGATCGAGCTTCTTTACAAGGCAAATTCTACTTGAACCTCTCTCCAAATGCTGACACTAAATTTAAAAAAAAATAAAAAATAAAATAAAAAATAAAATAAAAATAAATCCCGCCGTCTTACTAAATTGCCCCCATTTTTTATTAAAAAAAAAACAAAAACAAAATTACCCTCTCTTGCGTTGCAAGTGCGAGGTTTCTTACCGTACCACGCAGCGGCACTGCGTGTACCTATAAGTGACATCGCACTTAGGGATGACAATGGGGCGGGTTTAGGATCCAAACACGTTTGACCCGCCCTTGTTTTGACCCATTTAGACCCGTCCCGAAGACCCGCCCCATAGGGCCTTCGGGACGGATAGACCCGCGACCTACTTTTGAAAATTCGTGTCTAGGTTCGTGTCTGTGGCACGGGTAACCCGACCCGCATGATTGAAAAATCATTAACACACTTCATAACTATAATAATTACTTGTTAATATTCTTAGCTATACATGGTTATAACTTGAATATTGTATCCTTTCAATCAACAAATTATAAATTTTTCATAGTATTAAGTTGCATCGATGATAATCATACAATAACAAATGCATACATTTTTAACTATTACCTTACAACTCATTTTATTATATTCTCTTTTCATTGTGAACACATTATAATATGTATATAATTTATCATTTAGCGATAAAAAAATATAAGTATATAAATTTGTGTACATTAGAACATAATATAACCGAGTCGTGGGGTGGGTCGGGTCTACCCTGACCCATACGGGTTTCGGGTACGGGGCGAAATTCCAAACCCGCACCGGGTCTACGGGGCGGCGTTTAAAAAGTCCGGGTCGAGTCTGAGGCACAAGAAACCCACCTCAACCCGCCTCATTGTCATTCCTAATCGCATTGCCACTGCGAGGTAACTTGGAGTACCACGCAATGTAGCTGCGTGGTATGATAAGAAACCCCGCACTTGCAGTGCGAGGGAGACTGAAGTTACCAAAAAAAAAAGGCAAAGGGTAATTTCATCATCAAAATTTCTTGTTTAAGTGGGGGGAAACTCAGCAAATCAGTGAGTTTGAATAGAATTGACTTTTTGCAAAGTCCCTCGTACTTTATGGTTTTCAAAATGAATCGGTATTTTTATTTACGGTCTACTCTCCCTTGTTATTTTTCCTTGTTGAGCCCACAATTTCTCACTTAACCTTGTTAATGACACTAGAACAAGGGATGTCACGTTCGAAAACGGAAATTTAGTATATCCCCATCATTTTTTGATTTTAACTATTTTCGATGGCATGTTGTCGACTTTCATACCTAAACTCGACATATATCCTCGTCGAATTCCATTGTTAAGTTTGGCAGCACCCGTCAAATTTCAACTGCATTCCCCCATATTCAAAATTGAAGTGTCAATAACAATGTCCTTTTTAGTCTTTCAGCATACTCAATAGCCGAATTCCTCGATTTATGGACGGCTATGCTTGGCAAATTATAAGGATGATTGTTTAGAGAAGCATTATGGCATGCGCTTTGCGCATGATCATAGCATACATTTTTGGATAAATTGTTATCATAGAAATTGTATATGTTTAAAAAATTCAAAACATAATGATTTGTACCAACAGTTAGTCATATTTTTGTTTCATTGAAATCATGTGTAGTTGGTTTGAATTTTTTTTCCATGTCGCGATATTACTTTTTTTCTTCGTTTTAATTTTTACTTGTATTATTAATTAACAAAAAACAAACTTATACAAAAATATTTATTAGATCATGCTTATAAATGACAAGCTTTACAGCAAACATGTCACGCGTGATGTTTGAATTCACTTTGCAGATAAATTGATCTTTTTACGAAAAGTTATGCTTTTAGCATATTTAAAAGAAATGATTTTTATAAAGTGGAAATGTATGTGTTTATTTCTTAGATCCTATGTTTAAATGATATCAAGTTTGCAATATATATGAAAAAGAGTTTTGAATGTGCAAACGAAAATATATATTAGATCCTAATTTTAAGCGATATAACATTCACAAAACGAATAACGCTCTTTTAATTTAAATATTATTTTTATGATCAATTTGTACATAATTGTATATGACGGGTAATTTGAGAACTTCGCGATCGGACCAAAAGTATGTGTTTTCAATCCAACTATTAATAAAGATATTAACATTTGATAATATTTGTAGAGTAGCGATTTTAATTTGTAAGGAAAGTTTATTTGGTAAATCGTAATTTTAAATGATATAAAAAGAGCATTTTCAGTAGTCCATACTGATTTTAAAAAAGTGAGGCATTAAAAATGTTAAAGTCATTATTAAAGATATCGATTGGTTTATTTAGAAGTCATATATTTGAACAATTATGCCCTGTATAATTAAAATCAATGTCTATGTTTGAATACATCTAAAGCAATTTTGGGGAGATTATATCTCCTAGTTTATTATGGAGATCGTGTGAAGAGGTAATTAGGGAGAATGACAAATTTTGAATAAAAAAATAGACTGAAGAACACAAAGTTTTATTTTTAGGCTGAAGAACAAACTTTAGAGAAAATTAGATTGAAGGAAAATGCTAAATGCAACTAGCATTATATTCATTTTTACATTATACCGAAATGTTAGTTACAACTAGAATTATATTCAATTTTACACTCTAAAAAATGCTAATTATATTTAGCATTGTCCTTCAGTCTAATTTTTTCAAAGTTCATCCTTTAGCCTAAAAAGAAAACTTGACGTCTTTCAACCTAATTTCTTTCAAAGTTTGTACCTGTTCCTATTTTCCACTCATGTGAAATAATAATTTAATATTCAAAAACTTTTATATAGGGGTATTTTGCAAAGTTCACGGTCAGATCAAAAGTTTACGCTTCTAAGACAACTATTATTTGTTTTGTTGAAGTCATGTAGTTAATTTGAATTTGATTTTTTATGTTGTAGTTTTAAAATTTTCTTCATTTTAATTTTTAATTATATTATTAATTAACAAAAAACAAACGTGCAAAGAAATTTATTAGTTTGATCATGTTTTTAAATGATATTAACATTTGGCAATATACGTAAAGGATCGATCTGAATTTATAAAGAAATGTTATATGGTAAATCCTATTTTTAAGTGATATAAAAAGAGCATTTTCAATACTCATGTTGATATAAAAAAATAAGACACTGAAAATGTAACGGCCCAGATTTTTTGACCATTTAGTTATTATTTAAAAATGTTTTTTTTTATTTTGGAATTCTAAATGGTTTAATTTCAATAATTTTGAATATTTTATTTTATTCCGAAATGGTAGAAATTTAGTGGATCTGCAATATAATGTGAACTGGCAGTATAAAAGGATAAATTTTTAATTTAAAATAGTACGTTTACAAAGGATGTAGTAGCTGACGAACTCGGATTTCGACGAAATCAGTTTCATTAAATCCGAAATGATGAAATTAGGTAACCAACCAAGTTACGTCAAAAATGGCATCCGTATGTGGAAAAGAAAAAAATAAAAGGCCAAAATTTGAACTAAATTTTGACGGTAATTGGAATTTGCTAATGCTAACGGCAAAATTGGAACCTGAGACCTATCCAGGAAAATTCTAAACATAGGATATTAGCTATATATGAAATCTGAGAAAATCCTATAATGGATATAGAAAGTTATTAAGGAAACAAAATTTAAATAAATTATTTGAAAATCTAAACGAACTCCGATTTTTGATTTGAATACATAGGATTGAAGTACGTTAAAAACCGGATCAGATGGTGGAAGAATTTCTGAAAACGGTTATCGTTTGATACTCCAACATGAGACTGGAAGGTGTTGAAACTAACACAAAACACTATTTTGAATTTGAATTTAAATTATTTGAAAGTTCAAACAAATTCAAAATTGATATATTTTTATATAGTATTGAAGAGCAAGAAAAATTGAACAACATGGTTGAAAAGGATTTTGGATAAGGTATCAATAAGTAAGTCAAATTAACGTCCGAATAGGGTTGAGAAAACACACTTTACTATTCATAAATTATTAAATTTATTTATAATTTAATAAATTTAAGGATTAATCCTAGCCATCCATTTTCGACCGTTGGATTCGCGCCACCTCAGCAATCCATGTGACTCCTTCGGCTATAAATAGCCCCCCCCCCTTCATTTTAAACTCACTCCTCCTCCTCCTCTTTCAAGCTTTGGCAATGGCAGAAATAATAATAAAATATTAGGAAATAGGGAAAAGGGAAGGAAGGGAAAAAGGAGGGCAAGACGGGGAGCTAGGGACTCTTAGGCAGAGGCTTGGGCTTCGCAGGGTAAGTTTTTAAATAATATTTATTTATTTATTTGTGTAATATATATATATATATTATAATTAAAATAGAATTTGTAAAAATAAATATTAGAACATTCTAAGCGTGACAGAGAGGATAGTGTCTAAGGCTTGAGTTTGGAAAATATAGTTTCCTGCTCTCTCTGGCTATCCCTAACTGATCCGACGGATGAGATGATTAATTTAAATTTAAATTTAAAATTTAATTTGAATTTAATTTGAATTTAAAACAGAGCAGGGGCATTTTCGTAATTTTTAACCATAAACTTTAAAAGCTTATAACTTTTTCAAAACAAGTCGGATTTCCACGAAACAAGGACCGTTGGATTCTTATCGAAAAATACTTTAAAATGAGTGGAAGCAGATTTTTGATCCGGGTTAAAAAATTTAAGATATAATTAAACGAATATTTTTAAATATTTTATTTGAAAATTAAATTTAATTAATATTAAAATGGTTTTTCAATTTTTTAAAAAAATTGGATATGACTAGAGATGAGAAAGTAGGATTTTTTAGAAGGGCAGGGAAGGTAATTTGGCTAATAACGCAATTAGAAATTAATTAAGATAAAAATAATTTAATTAATTTAATTAAATATATATTCATTTAAATTAGGTAAATATTGTAAATAGCATAACTTTTGCATACATTAACGAAATTTAACGAAACAGGATCCATTGGGATCGTATGGACGAGCACTACGCAAGAGAACTGACCGCAAGTGGATTGGAGCTCGTTTGGATTTATGGTGAAATTTAACGTCTGAACCAAATCAATGACCGATTATCGTTATTCAACGATAAACCGTCCAAGGTGAGTAAATCTCACTAACTCTGAGCACTTTATATTTTTATAAAGTATTTTTAGAACTGATAATTATTGGTTGAATTGCTGAGTGTTGATTGTTTGGTTGAACTGCTAGTCAATTGATTGAAAATACCGATATAGTTATATATATCGTTAACCGATGTGGATTTTGTTTATCAGAATACCTCATATTGAAATGAAATTGATGTGAATTATATTGTGTAACATCTGTGGATGCAGGGAAACTGGTCGGAGGAATCCAACTGGATTCCTCAACATTTATTTACCGTTTTTCATATATTCTGATATATGATGTGTTATATCATCTGTTGTTGAACCTGTGTGTTTGGATGACGACTGAACCTTTTGATTTGGTATTTTTATACCATAAGTGATACTAGAAAGTGAAAAGGGATTTTTCAAAGTTTATTTTGAAAATAAATTATTTATATAAAATCAATAGATTTTATATATAAAAGGAAGAGAATTTCATGAGAGAAAATGATTATAGAATCAAAGCATTTGTAAAAAAAAACAAATATTGGTGAAATCAAATAGAAGGGAAAATATTGATGAAATCAAATAGAAGGGAAAATATTAGTGAAATCAAATAGAAGGGAAATATTTGTGAAACGATTACAAATAGAAATAAAAAGGGAAACATTCGTAAAAGTATTTACAAATGGAATTGAAAAGGGAATATTCATGTAGGGAATAAAGAAAAGTTGACAGAAGTACTTATTTGTTAAATAAATAGAAAAGTTAAAAGAAATATTTATTTGTTGAATAAATAGAAAAGTTAAAGGGAATATTTATTTGTTAAATAAATAGAAGCGAAAAGAGAATAGTTATTTGTTGAGTAAACGAATAGAAAAAGAATCTATTCAAGGGAAGTAATTCAAAGGAATTATTCCAAAGGAATTATTCAAAAGAGAAAAGTCAAAGGGATTAATTCAAAAGAGTTAATCAACTAGAGTTAAACCGTTGGAGTTAAACTGTTAGAGTTAAACAGTTGGAGTTAAACTGTTAGAGTTAAACAGTTGGAGTTAAACTGTTAGAGTTAAACCGTTGAAGTTAAATTGTCAGAGTTAAACCGTAAAGTTAAACAGTTAGAGTTAGTTAGTTAGAGTTAACCAGTTAGAGTTATTCAGTTAGAGTTATCCAGTTAGAGTTATTCAGTTAGAATTAACCAGTTAGAGTTAATCAGTTAGAGTTAATCGTTTTGAGTCAAATCGAACTAGAGTTATTCAAATATAGTAATCGAATAAGGGTTAATTGAATATTGGTTATTCAATTAGAATTGATCGAATCTAATTATTCGAGATAGAGTTAAAAATAGACAAAGTTATTTAAGGATGAATTTCCATTTAGCACGACTGCTAGCGTAATTCGCAGGGCTGCAGATAGCCTACGGCGGTCGGATGTTTCCTGGGGGAATCAGGCGTAACCATTGTGATCGCTGCGATCTAGAGTCAAGCAAATGGTGTTAAATCAAATAGTAATTAATCAATAGAAGTTAATTAAGTCGAGTTAGTCGAGTATTAGTAAATTAAGTAGTGTTAGTCAAAAAGGGAATTAATCGAATATCACCTATTCGAAGTAGAGTTATCGAATATAGTTTATTCGAGAAGAGTAATCGAATATAGTTCGTTCGAAGTGTGTTAAATCGAATATAGTTATTCGAAGGAGAGAATTATCGAATATGGTTTATTCGAAGTGAGATTTTTCGAATATTAGTTATTCGAAGAAAAGGATTATCGAATATTAGTTATTCGAACAGGGGAATCGAATATAGTTTATTCGAAAGAGAATTATCGGATAGTGATTATTCGAGAGTGAATCATACATGGAAATTCGATTATATCGAATCAAGGGAAGTAATGTTTACTTTCCATTTCAAATCAAGTTTTAATTATCTGTTAATAAAGTAGTTGGTTGTTTATTTATCCAAATTAAGATATGGAAATATATTTAAGTTAACATATTTTGAAAGCGTGGAATTATAACATTTATAGTTATAATCAAATGATTCAGTAAAGGAAGTGGATTCATAAATAGAATCCGAGAGTTCGCAAGGAAGTTTCTTAAAGAGTGAAGTTTGAACTCTGTCTATTTCGAAGTTAGAAATGTTGTTCAGTTAAGGTCTGAGAGGTAATTATACCCCAACTTGATTGACTTCGTTTTAACTAAGAAGTGGATAAGGTTCGAGAGTGAATGGGGTTAAGTGAATTTAGTTAATGAGCGAAATGGTTGGTGTTGGCATAGCGATGTTTATTCAAACATCAGTTTAAACCCAATGAAGGAGATTTGGAAATGTCTTCCAAATGAAAATCAGAAATGTTTTCTGAATATAGAAAATGAGAAATGGAATTGTTTTCCATTGTTAATAATGTGTATTTTCTAAATATAGTAAATAAGAAATATAGGAAAACAAGAATAAGGAAAAGGGTAAATTTATGATAATTTGATGATGAATGATGATTGATCGATAGAATTTCCATCTGGAAATAATATTGTTGTTTGCACACCGACATGTTTTTATTTGATAGCTAAATCACCGACTATCAAAGTTTTTGACCATTTTACGTTGTTAATATGGAGAGACCGGTTGTATTATTATCCAGAGAACCACTCCGTATTGGCATAAGCGTTGCGAATCAAGTATGCTGAATATATTGAAGAGGGAGTTATGCAAGGGCTATCCTATTTACAGAATAGTGCCTTCGGTTTGTCCAGTCCCAGGACAAACGTGAATGGACGAATGTTTGACAGAGTATATTCAAAGGATCGCGTAAGTTGATCTCTTCAAACGTACTTACGTTTGGTGGCAGAGGAATTCGTTTCTCTTAGCTGTATACCCGTGGTATTTTTGGTGAAATCAATTTGTGATTTGGCGGGTATGACGATGTGGCATTCAAAGTAATGGAGGTGAGATCTGTCAAAAGATACGTTATGACCTCAAGCCTCATCCACCGGGAAATGACAAAAATCGGGCAGGCAGCATGGCTATGTGGGTCGCACCCATTAGGATGTATGATCACCTATCTAGAGAAATTCCTTTTGTTCTTAAATCTATCGATGCTGTCCCTTATCGGGAGACGGTTGCTGATCCCAACTGTTGGTGATATACATTCGATACACTCAAGCGAAATGAGTGGTCGGTCATGTGTGGGCCGGGTTGCAAGATGTTCTTGTTGAACCCAGTGTATTCGCCTCTAGAGATACACTATCGGCAGGTGGTCCCATACCTTGTCAAGTTGGAATCCAATCTCCAATAAGTGCCTGCGAGTTTGATTGTATATTATATATGTAGAGCGTGAGATGCAAGCGTTCTACTAGATTTTAATTACTTGTGATTAGACATTATTATAATATCAGATAATATATGATTTCCAAAGTGTTTTGGGTTATCGTAAGGTAAAAGCCATCCGTATTTATGAGTGGATTGGTCTTACGATTATCTTTTCTTTTGAAAAGGATTTTGAAAAGTTAAACCAAATGATTGGAGTTTACTCACACCAGTCCCATGACTGACCCAGAGTTTTATTTTGTTTTGTTTTCCCTAAACTCTTGGGTGCCCAAATTTGTACGGGCAGTCAAGTAGTCAGGATTTTACAGATAGACTTGGAGGGCTTGGAGCAGGAGGCTTCAGGACTTATATAGCTATTGTTTATTTCCGCTGTGATGCAAGGGTTGTACTCTGATAATGGTATTGTATGCATATACTGCTTTTGATTTCAAGTTATGTGATTATTATATTTTATTCGTTCCGCTGTGAGATTCGTGTTACTCTGATGTTGTGTTCTTCTTTTTCTTCTTCTATTCTAATTTTCTATCTTATCTATCCTCACCCTCTAAATTCTTTCATTAACTATTCGGTAATTGTCGACCCTTGATGTTCGATATGTGTTGTATATCGGATAATCAAGGTCGTCTTTTTCCCGGGTCGTTACAGTTGGTATCAGAGCTGAAGGTTAGGTGATTTACCTTGGCTATGTGGCGTGACTCAGTAGAGATGGGGTTAGTAATGCCCTAGACTGAGTTTGAGTGTATATATACGAGTGAACGTATTTGTTATTTGATATAAAAATGGTTTTATATTGTGGAGATTTATTGGTTGAGTTGTTTATGAGTTCTAGTCGATCAGTTTGATCCACTGTATCGATAGGAGTTTATAAACACTTGAATACGATGGGTCGACACGATATGTTTTGAAAAGAGGGTAAATAAAAGAATTTTACCCAAAATGTATTTTTATATAAAGAAATATATATTTGAAATTATCATGGTATATTGGATGTGTTGGTTGTGATTATAATCGAATAAGATTATAAAATGTGAAATGGTTATGTAAATAACAAATCAAAATTCATATAAGTGAAATATATGAAATCAGATGAATTAAATCTGAATTTAAATCTGAATTTAAGTTCAGAATTGGAATTAAAATTGCTAAAATTTGAATAAGCGTTGTAAATGGAATTAAATTGAATATATGTGAATTTTAAAATCCTGGGAGATTTTAAATTTGTTACAAGCATTGAAAAGGGATATTTTGAAATGAATTTCAAAATGAAAATGTTTAAAAATGGGTTTTGAAAGTGCTATAGTATTGAACTCACTTCGATAGATGGAAAATAAATTCCGATGTTGATCCGGACATCATCAGTGCTCATTTTCGAGTTTGTAAGTGACGGATTACTACCAAAGATTTTGTTTTTAATTGTTTTGAAAAACTGAGTTGTTTTGATATTCCAAAGGATATTTGATTTTTGGAAAAGGCAAAGCTATTTGAAACTCCCAGGTACAGATTATTGAAATAAACACAAATTAAATAGAAATTTGTGAAAGCAAATTTGAAATTGAATTGAAGGCAGTTCAGTGGAAATTGAGTTGAATTGAAATAGAATGGTATCAAGTAGAATTGGACTGAATTAGTGATTATCTGGGATAGAAATGGATGGTCGAGCAAGAAATTTGAATTGAGATTGGAATTGCAGTTTGATTGAAATTTGGCTTGGTTATAAGCGGATGGTCGTGCTGAAGATAAAAGTGATTGGGAGTTTGATTGGGATGATAGTGGTATATGCTAAATTGATAGCAGAATTGAATGCCGACAAAAAGGTACACGTACATATTCATATGAGTTGGATGAGATTTATGAGCCTGTTTGGCAAGCCACTTGGCTGTTTGATTTTCTTTTGGGTTGAAGAAGGCCTAGAGAGGCGAGTTGGAGTTTGAGCTATTGACCAGTACAAAGGAGATGCTGGCGAAATTTTTTAGAAATTTCGAATGTTAGAAAATTTTCAGAATTTTTGAAAATTTTCGTTTATAGAAATAAATTAATAAATTAATTAGAACAGATTGGTTTAGTGAAATCAGAGTAACCAAATAATTTTAACCTAGTTATAAAGTTCATTTTTCTACCTTAGCAATTTCGAGGACGAAATTATTTTAAGGGAGAAAGAATGTAACGGCCCAGATTTTTTGACCATTTAGTTATTATTTAAAAATGTTTTTTTTATTTTGGAATTCTAAATGGTTTAATTTCAATAATTTTGAATATTTTATTTTATTCCGAAATGGTAGAAATTTAGTGGATCTGCAATATAATGTGAACTGGCAGTATAAAAGGATAAATTTTTAATTTAAAATAGTACGTTTACAAAGGATGTAGTAGCTGACGAACTCGGATTTCGACGAAATCAGTTTCATTAAATCCGAAATGATGAAATTAGGTAACCAACCAAGTTACGTCAAAAATGGCATCCGTATGTGGAAAAGAAAAAAATAAAAGGCCAAAATTTGAACTAAATTTTGACGGTAATTGGAATTTGCTAATGCTAACGGCAAAATTGGAACCTGAGACCTATCCAGGAAAATTCTAAACATAGGATATTAGCTATATATGAAATCTGAGAAAATCCTATAATGGATATAGAAAGTTATTAAGGAAACAAAATTTAAATAAATTATTTGAAAATCTAAACGAACTCCGATTTTTGATTTGAATACATAGGATTGAAGTACGTTAAAAACCGGATCAGATGGTGGAAGAATTTCTGAAAACGGTTATCGTTTGATACTCCAACATGAGACTGGAAGGTGTTGAAACTAACACAAAACACTATTTTGAATTTGAATTTAAATTATTTGAAAGTTCAAACAAATTCAAAATTGATATATTTTTATATAGTATTGAAGAGCAAGAAAAATTGAACAACATGGTTGAAAAGGATTTTGGATAAGGTATCAATAAGTAAGTCAAATTAACGTCCGAATAGGGTTGAGAAAACACACTTTACTATTCATAAATTATTAAATTTATTTATAATTTAATAAATTTAAGGATTAATCCTAGCCATCCATTTTCGACCGTTGGATTCGCGCCACCTCAGCAATCCATGTGACTCCTTCGGCTATAAATAGCCCCCCCCCCCTTCATTTTAAACTCACTCCTCCTCCTCCTCTTTCAAGCTTTGGCAATGGCAGAAATAATAATAAAATATTAGGAAATAGGGAAAAGGGAAGGAAGGGAAAAAGGAGGGCAAGACGGGGAGCTAGGGACTCTTAGGCAGAGGCTTGGGCTTCGCAGGGTAAGTTTTTAAATAATATTTATTTATTTATTTGTGTAATATATATATATATATATTATAATTAAAATAGAATTTGTAAAAATAAATATTAGAACATTCTAAGCGTGACAGAGAGGATAGTGTCTAAGGCTTGAGTTTGGAAAATATAGTTTCCTGCTCTCCCTGGCTATCCCTAACTGATCCGACGGATGAGATGATTAATTTAAATTTAAATTTAAAATTTAATTTGAATTTAATTTGAATTTAAAACAGAGCAGGGGCATTTTCGTAATTTTTAACCATAAACTTTAAAAGCTTATAACTTTTTCAAAACAAGTCGGATTTCCACGAAACAAGGACCGTTGGATTCTTATCGAAAAATACTTTAAAATGAGTGGAAGCAGATTTTTGATCCGGGTTAAAAAATTTAAGATATAATTAAACGAATATTTTTAAATATTTTATTTGAAAATTAAATTTAATTAATATTAAAATGGTTTTTCAATTTTTAAAAAAAATTGGATATGACTAGAGATGAGAAAGTAGGATTTTTTAGAAGGGCAGGGAAGGTAATTTGGCTAATAACGCAATTAGAAATTAATTAAGATAAAAATAATTTAATTAATTTAATTAAATATATATTCATTTAAATTAGGTAAATATTGTAAATAGCATAACTTTTGCATACATTAACGAAATTTAACGAAACAGGATCCATTGGGATCGTATGGACGAGCACTACGCAAGAGAACTGACCGCAAGTGGATTGGAGCTCGTTTGGATTTATGGTGAAATTTAACGTCTGAACCAAATCAATGACCGATTATCGTTATTCAACGATAAACCGTCCAAGGTGAGTAAATCTCACTAACTCTGAGCACTTTATATTTTTATAAAGTATTTTTAGAACTGATAATTATTGGTTGAATTGCTGAGTGTTGATTGTTTGGTTGAACTGCTAGTCAATTGATTGAAAATACCGATATAGTTATATATATCGTTAACCGATGTGGATTTTGTTTATCAGAATACCTCATATTGAAATGAAATTGATGTGAATTATATTGTGTAACATCTGTGGATGCAGGGAAACTGGTCGGAGGAATCCAACTGGATTCCTCAACATTTATTTACCGTTTTTCATATATTCTGATATATGATGTGTTATATCATCTGTTGTTGAACCTGTGTGTTTGGATGACGACTGAACCTTTTGATTTGGTATTTTTATACCATAAGTGATACTAGAAAGTGAAAAGGGATTTTTCAAAGTTTATTTTGAAAATAAATTATTTATATAAAATCAATAGATTTTATATATAAAAGGAAGAGAATTTCATGAGAGAAAATGATTATAGAATCAAAGCATTTGTAAAAAAAAACAAATATTGGTGAAATCAAATAGAAGGGAAAATATTGATGAAATCAAATAGAAGGGAAAATATTAGTGAAATCAAATAGAAGGGAAATATTTGTGAAACGATTACAAATAGAAATAAAAAGGGAAACATTCGTAAAAGTATTTACAAATGGAATTGAAAAGGGAATATTCATGTAGGGAATAAAGAAAAGTTGACAGAAGTACTTATTTGTTAAATAAATAGAAAAGTTAAAAGAAATATTTATTTGTTGAATAAATAGAAAAGTTAAAGGGAATATTTATTTGTTAAATAAATAGAAGCGAAAAGAGAATAGTTATTTGTTGAGTAAACGAATAGAAAAAGAATCTATTCAAGGGAAGTAATTCAAAGGAATTATTCCAAAGGAATTATTCAAAAGAGAAAAGTCAAAGGGATTAATTCAAAAGAGTTAATCAACTAGAGTTAAACCGTTGGAGTTAAACTGTTAGAGTTAAACAGTTGGAGTTAAACTGTTAGAGTTAAACAGTTGGAGTTAAACTGTTAGAGTTAAACCGTTGAAGTTAAATTGTCAGAGTTAAACCGTAAAGTTAAACAGTTAGAGTTAGTTAGTTAGAGTTAACCAGTTAGAGTTATTCAGTTAGAGTTATCCAGTTAGAGTTATTCAGTTAGAATTAACCAGTTAGAGTTAATCAGTTAGAGTTAATCGTTTTGAGTCAAATCGAACTAGAGTTATTCAAATATAGTAATCGAATAAGGGTTAATTGAATATTGGTTATTCAATTAGAATTGATCGAATCTAATTATTCGAGATAGAGTTAAAAATAGACAAAGTTATTTAAGGATGAATTTCCATTTAGCACGACTGCTAGCGTAATTCGCAGGGCTGCAGATAGCCTACGGCGGTCGGATGTTTCCTGGGGGAATCAGGCGTAACCATTGTGATCGCTGCGATCTAGAGTCAAGCAAATGGTGTTAAATCAAATAGTAATTAATCAATAGAAGTTAATTAAGTCGAGTTAGTCGAGTATTAGTAAATTAAGTAGTGTTAGTCAAAAAGGGAATTAATCGAATATCACCTATTCGAAGTAGAGTTATCGAATATAGTTTATTCGAGAAGAGTAATCGAATATAGTTCGTTCGAAGTGTGTTAAATCGAATATAGTTATTCGAAGGAGAGAATTATCGAATATGGTTTATTCGAAGTGAGATTTTTCGAATATTAGTTATTCGAAGAAAAGGATTATCGAATATTAGTTATTCGAACAGGGGAATCGAATATAGTTTATTCGAAAGAGAATTATCGGATAGTGATTATTCGAGAGTGAATCATACATGGAAATTCGATTATATCGAATCAAGGGAAGTAATGTTTACTTTCCATTTCAAATCAAGTTTTAATTATCTGTTAATAAAGTAGTTGGTTGTTTATTTATCCAAATTAAGATATGGAAATATATTTAAGTTAACATATTTTGAAAGCGTGGAATTATAACATTTATAGTTATAATCAAATGATTCAGTAAAGGAAGTGGATTCATAAATAGAATCCGAGAGTTCGCAAGGAAGTTTCTTAAAGAGTGAAGTTTGAACTCTGTCTATTTCGAAGTTAGAAATGTTGTTCAGTTAAGGTCTGAGAGGTAATTATACCCCAACTTGATTGACTTCGTTTTAACTAAGAAGTGGATAAGGTTCGAGAGTGAATGGGGTTAAGTGAATTTAGTTAATGAGCGAAATGGTTGGTGTTGGCATAGCGATGTTTATTCAAACATCAGTTTAAACCCAATGAAGGAGATTTGGAAATGTCTTCCAAATGAAAATCAGAAATGTTTTCTGAATATAGAAAATGAGAAATGGAATTGTTTTCCATTGTTAATAATGTGTATTTTCTAAATATAGTAAATAAGAAATATAGGAAAACAAGAATAAGGAAAAGGGTAAATTTATGATAATTTGATGATGAATGATGATTGATCGATAGAATTTCCATCTGGAAATAATATTGTTGTTTGCACACCGACATGTTTTTATTTGATAGCTAAATCACCGACTATCAAAGTTTTTGACCATTTTACGTTGTTAATATGGAGAGACCGGTTGTATTATTATCCAGAGAACCACTCCGTATTGGCATAAGCGTTGCGAATCAAGTATGCTGAATATATTGAAGAGGGAGTTATGCAAGGGCTATCCTATTTACAGAATAGTGCCTTCGGTTTGTCCAGTCCCAGGACAAACGTGAATGGACGAATGTTTGACAGAGTATATTCAAAGGATCGCGTAAGTTGATCTCTTCAAACGTACTTACGTTTGGTGGCAGAGGAATTCGTTTCTCTTAGCTGTATACCCGTGGTATTTTTGGTGAAATCAATTTGTGATTTGGCGGGTATGACGATGTGGCATTCAAAGTAATGGAGGTGAGATCTGTCAAAAGATACGTTATGACCTCAAGCCTCATCCACCGGGAAATGACAAAAATCGGGCAGGCAGCATGGCTATGTGGGTCGCACCCATTAGGATGTATGATCACCTATCTAGAGAAATTCCTTTTGTTCTTAAATCTATCGATGCTGTCCCTTATCGGGAGACGGTTGCTGATCCCAACTGTTGGTGATATACATTCGATACACTCAAGCGAAATGAGTGGTCGGTCATGTGTGGGCCGGGTTGCAAGATGTTCTTGTTGAACCCAGTGTATTCGCCTCTAGAGATACACTATCGGCAGGTGGTCCCATACCTTGTCAAGTTGGAATCCAATCTCCAATAAGTGCCTGCGAGTTTGATTGTATATTATATATGTAGAGCGTGAGATGCAAGCGTTCTACTAGATTTTAATTACTTGTGATTAGACATTATTATAATATCAGATAATATATGATTTCCAAAGTGTTTTGGGTTATCGTAAGGTAAAAGCCATCCGTATTTATGAGTGGATTGGTCTTACGATTATCTTTTCTTTTGAAAAGGATTTTGAAAAGTTAAACCAAATGATTGGAGTTTACTCACACCAGTCCCATGACTGACCCAGAGTTTTATTTTGTTTTGTTTTCCCTAAACTCTTGGGTGCCCAAATTTGTACGGGCAGTCAAGTAGTCAGGATTTTACAGATAGACTTGGAGGGCTTGGAGCAGGAGGCTTCAGGACTTATATAGCTATTGTTTATTTCCGCTGTGATGCAAGGGTTGTACTCTGATAATGGTATTGTATGCATATACTGCTTTTGATTTCAAGTTATGTGATTATTATATTTTATTCGTTCCGCTGTGAGATTCGTGTTACTCTGATGTTGTGTTCTTCTTTTTCTTCTTCTATTCTAATTTTCTATCTTATCTATCCTCACCCTCTAAATTCTTTCATTAACTATTCGGTAATTGTCGACCCTTGATGTTCGATATGTGTTGTATATCGGATAATCAAGGTCGTCTTTTTCCCGGGTCGTTACAGAAAACATTATAATTATTATTAAAGATATCGGTTGATTTATTTAGAAACATCTTATATGTAACAACCCGCATATTTCATGATAATATATTTAAATATAACGTCGTTAATTGAGTATAGGCCTAAAAAGACATTTGTTGCTACGGATGAATTTGAACTCGAGACCACTTCCATTGAGTTCCAAATGTCGTTTATGACTTTTAAAACTATAAACATCGATATGTTTGGAGTTGGTGAAATTGGGACTTTTGGGTTGGGCTTGGTTTGGGCAAACTAGCCACTAAGCCATAAGTGGCAGCCCCGTCTCCTCCATTCATTCATCCAACACTTTAATAAAGAAATGGAAAATGGAGAAGAGAAAGGAAAATTAAAATTCCCTAAGCCCTAGCAAGATCTTAGAAGACCTATTCTTGTTGAAATCAAGTGAAAATTCAAAGAGAAAAAAGGTAAGCTCTCTCTTCACCTTCACTAGCTTATCTCCTCTTCTATTTTTGAGAATTCCTAAACCTAACTTTTAGGGGTTTTGTTTGCCTGTGCATTTCGTTTGAAGAATTAAGCGTTTTGTTCGAAGAGAGGTTGTTCTAATTTGTTATTGGATCAATTTCTCGCTTCAAACAAGCAAAGATGAGTTTTTGGCGAACTCACATCTATGCCACAAGCTATATGTGTAATAACCCGGAAATCCGAGCCAATTTAAAAAATTTATTTTGGCAATTTTAGTGAATTTTGAATATTTAAAATGAAATATTTTAAATAATATCGACGAGAAATTTAATTTGAATAGAATTCGAACGTATAGATTTATATACGTCGTCGTCAGAATATAAATATTTATTTATATATATAAAAGGAATTGAAAATGGCGCGGTAGTTCGATAATTCGATTTCAAAATTCAAATGTCTGTACAGGATTCAAAATAAACCGGATTTTAGTGAAACCAAAAATATTTGAATCTAATTGAGAATATCTTTCCAACGAATCAGAAAAATCAAAATTTCATAGCGGGGATAAAAAGATATGTCCAGTTGAAAATTCGGAATAGTCGCTATGGAATTTCAGCCCTTAAAAATAGCCATTTTGCAAACGACCTAGGATTTTGACGAAACCACTTTTGTTGGATCCGCGATGTCAAATTATAGCTAGATTCCAAATTTCATAATTTTCGAATCAGTATGTGAGCGTGGCAAAGGAAAACGCGTTTGACCAATTTTAGTTGATTTTAATCGACTGGAAAATGGCCATTTTTCATACGGTCTCATAATTTGATGAAACTAGTTTTATTAGGACCGTATCGTCAATACGAAGTTAGAAAGTATTTTTCGGGAATTTTTAGAGGTTGTATATGGGCCCAGTAAATTGAAATGCACGTTCAAATTCAATATATAGAGTTATATCTTGATTTTGACGAAAACTGATTGAAACGATCAAATCAGCTTACGATACATATCCCATTGGGTTCGGAATGGGGGTAATTAGCTATGGGCGACAGTCGTTGGGTTGGATTTCGAGTTCGAATGTAAAAGTTACCTTTTTTGGAAAATTAATATTAAATTATTATATATTTTATTTAAAACCCCCTTCTTCCTCCTATTTCAAGTCAACCCCCTCCCCACTTGTTCTCGTTCAGATCGAAACTGATAAAAAGAAAAAAAACGAAAAGAAGGTCGCGCCGGTAGACGTCGACGCCGCTGGACCCTCCACTAGCCACGCCGCCTGACCGCTTCCACTCCCTCCTCCCACCGCCCTCGCGATCAGCGCCGCCACCCCGGAGGACCCCGCCGTCGTCGCCTCTCCTTCATCCGCGTCCCTCCTCCCCCTTAATCTGAAAACCCTCACGCCTACCCCCAAATCGCCAATTCCAGCGAACCCTAGCACCTGAGAGCCGCGGCCACCACCTCCGACAGCTCCAGCGCCGCCTCCATAGCCCCAGTCCGCCTCCTTTAGCGCATAAAACCCCCTCCGATAACCAAAATTTCATTTTCTTCGAAGATCAAAGGGTGAGTTTTTATTATATTGTTTTTAATTTCAGTTTAAAATATGAATAGCGTTGTAAAAATATAATCTTTATATATAGAATAGCGTTGTAAAAATATAATCTTTTTATATAGAATAGCGTTGTAAAAATATAATCTTTTTATATAGAATAGCGTTGTAAAAATATAATCTTTTTATATAGAATAGCATTGTAAAAATATAATCTTTTTATATAGAATAGCATTGTAAAAATATAGTCTTTTTATATTGAATAGCGAAGTAAAAATTCGATTTTTATATATTAAATAGCGAAGTAAAAATTCGATTATTATATATTGAATAGCGAAGTAAAAATTCGATTTTTATATATTGAATAGCGATGTAAAAATTCGATTTTTATATATGTAGTGAATACGGATGACTAAAGTGACGAAAGAAGAAATGGCGGAAATCTCCTACATCAGAAGAGTCGTGGCGTTTGGATTAGCTAGTCGGTGAGAACTTCTCACCTTTAATTTAATTTTTCTAGTTAAAAATATATACTAGGATGCAGACGGTGTTTAGTAGCACCCGACACCCATCGTCCATAGACCATGGACGCCTTGTATGCTTGGTTGTTTGATTTTGATGTGTAGTTGATTGTGTGATGTGATGTGAAATGAAATAAAATATTTATATAGTTAAAAATATTTTATAGTTAAAAATAGAATTTTTAACGTGTATATGAAATGAAATAAATTAATATAAACAAATCGAACGATTTGTTTATATACACACATTTGTCTGATATTGATAGGGACGATAAATTTTACACATCGCCCAACTGCAAAAATAAAATCTGTGTTTGATTGTTTGAAACCCCACACGGGTATTAGGATGATTGTAACACCCCGCCTCCGCTAGGGTCACTCGCAAAGGAATGCACTAGCTTTAGAGGGGCATTATTGGTAAACATGCACAGAAATATCACAAGACAGAACATATAAAATAGCGGAAGTAAAATCAAACTTTTATAACATGAATAAATAAGGTCTAAAGCCTTTTACATCAGAGTACATCAAAACCTGTCTTGCAATAGTAAAGAAGCATAAAGACATTTTCATAAATTATTCCCCAAGTAAAAACAGTAAAGTAGCCATTAGCCAAGAAAAGTCCAAGCCATCCATGATGACCTTCAAGCAGAAGAAGTCTGAACTAAACAACAGTATTTCCTCCCTGTAACCTGGGGGGGGAAACGGAAGAAAAGAGGCGAAACAAAACGAGTCAGTCAAAAAGACTGAGTAAGCCCTATCTACTATTAGCATAAAAACTAGTAAAGTTAACTGACATGAGAAACTGAGATGAACATAAGCATGATAACAAGATAGATAAGCTAAATCAAAATAACAGGATGAACTACTGAACTCAGATAAACTAAGGTGTCATGATAAATTACGATGTCAAGATAAAACAAGGTATCACATCGTCAGGTTTCTATCAAGTATAATATCCCCAAGATATCTGTCACGTACAACGCCCCGTGATATCTATCCTGTATTTTAGCTCTGCACCTACCGTACTAGTATCCCCACCGTGTCATGTGTTAACCAAGAATGACCCTCACTCAAAAGTCGTGTAATGGTCCATGTCAACCTAATATATCGCATATATAGGTTACTCAACTTGTATGTTTTATTCCATGTAAATGTTCAGTCCCTTGCCGTAGACCATACGGGCTTTCCCATGAGATTCTATATTACTTTAACATAGTTCCATGATCCTTAAGATCGGTTTGGACTGTTACCCTAAACCTAGCTAGGGTCTTCCAACATGAATTATTGTTTGTACAACTAGGACTTATGCTACCTAGGGCTGCTAGGGATTATGCTTACCTATTGCACGTTTTCGTATCTCGGTTTGGGTTCAACCACCTAGGGCCACTAGGGATTACGCTAACCGCCAACCGCGCCATTTTTCCCACGCATTCATCGTGAATCGCTTTTCCATGACTGTATGCACATGTATCACATCGTGCCATCCGAGTCCTGTCACAGGGCAAATCAAGAAATACAGGACTCGGTCGGGAGCTTTCGATTTATCTGCCGATGCAGATGCTAAGGTCTGTTTTTCTTATACGTGGCTATGGTCCCACGAGACCACTCCCTCAACTAGTGAAAGACAAGACAGGATAAATCCTGTATGAGAACACAACACTGGCCAACCCACATCCAAGCCTTACCGCAACCATAATTAGATAGCAATTATGGTCTTTTGGGTGTTCTCTGCCTTTCCGTACGTACACGCTTGACCAAAGATGGTAGGTAGCCTGACGAAATGCTATCTAGGGTACGACCGTGTATCGTCGACTATCCCCTATCCATCCCCGTCTTTAGGTCGCTCGTATAGCAACCAAGGCATACTCTTAGTTCTTCTAACGCAGACCTTAACCTCTCATGAGCCTAGTATAATCACCTGGCAGCTCATAGAGGGATACCAAGAATATCCTCACGTTCCCCGAAGCCGCTGCTTCGTTACCCAGTTCGCTGGAGCCTTTATCTAAATCAGATACTTGCTCCTACTCGTATACTTAAACGATGACCTACCGTATCAGGTTACTCATCTATCTATGAACTGGTCTAAATTTCCTTGACTAAGAATCATTACTTAGTTATTCTTCAACTAAGGTTTACCACTTAGCATTGTTCCCGTTATCCTTGTTAACTACGGTTATCCACCTAATCCTCAGAACTAGGGTTTACATAATGGATTAAGTGTCACTTAAGTTCATGACTTAACCCGTCTACAAATCCTGTCAAAATTGGCTAAGTATCCAAGTTCAAGGCTTAACCCTACAAACCATGCTCAAGTTGGTTAAGTATATTAAGCAATTCACGACTTAACCTCGTCCAATTATCATTCTAGATTGGTTAAGTATATATTAACTTGACCCTATCAATTTACTTAGTCAAATCGGTCAAGTGTATTCAAGCGATTCGTGACTTTGCCTTATCATGTTTTCACGTTATATTGGTTAAGTATTGGTTAACTTAACCACAATAAATTAACGAGTTAGATTGGATAAGTATAGGTCACTTAACCACATCAATTCATCATGTTTAGATTAGTTAAGTGTTTAACTTAACCCCATTAAACTACCAAGTGGGATTAATTAAGTCTAGGCTAACTTAACCCCATCCGATTTCCATGTTTAGACTAGTTGAGTCTAATCTTAACCCCATTCGTTAACCGTATTTTTCGGTTAAGCGTCATTAAGAAAACTTACTTAACCTTACCAAGTTATCGCGTTGGATTGATTAAGTGTTGGTTAACTTAACCCCATCCACTAGTCATATAAAAATGGTTAAGTGTCATTAGGCAAATCAAGTTACTTAACCTACCCAACCTTGTCATGTTTTGTTAAGTATCATTAGCCTAATCAAATTACTTAACCCATTTGTCCATGTCATATTTGGTTAAGAGTCATTAATCAAATTAACTTAACCCTATCATGTGGCATTAATTACTTAATGCACCTTCACCTCTCACATTAGACTTTGTTGTGGTTACTAGTTAAGCCGGTCGGTTCCGGGTAGCTTTACACCACAACTTGGTCTAACCTCGGGTTCAAGCACAACATGACCAACTTCTCACATTGGGTCCTATTGTTTGCAAATACTAGTTAGGCCGGTCGGTTCCGGGTAGTTTTACGTTGCAAACTCAACCCAACCTCGAATTGGCCACACTTATATTATCTAAGTGTCATGTCCATCATGTTTCCCAAAACATGTTACAAGTTTTCAAGCATTTGGGTAGACCTAACTTAATAGGTAAATTCCCAAAGGGTAGACCTAACTTAATAGGTAAATTCCCAAGCTTATGTTTTTATGCATACTTACATGTCAACTTCCATGTTATATTTCAAGTCATGTTTTCAAGTTGTATTTTCATGTCATTAGAAATTACCCATAACATAACCCAACGCTTTTAAACTCGCATATACGTTCGCGACAACGTAATGGATTAAAAGAAGAGACTTGGCAAAGGCATGACAAAAATGGATATTAAGCCACAAGTTAATCATGGTGGCAAATGAGGCACAAATGTGTTCATTAACTTGCATGTTACATTCTTAAGCCTCAAAACATGCATAAACCCAAACTTGGCACATAAGCGAATCATGGTGACAAAATATATGGAATGATGACTAGTAACTCGCATATATCATCATATAAGGGTTATGACTTCATATGCAAGTTGACATAAAGGTTATGAGGGTTCTCATGTTGCCTAATGCATCATTTCAACATAAAGGTTGTAGCTTTTAGCTCACAAGATCAAGATAATGACTTCATAAACTTGCATGACATGATAGCATGTATCATACTCAATGATCAAACCTAAACTTGCAACATGAACATTTAACTTCATAGTTAATATCTAAGAGTAGGGAAAGGGCTTACATTGCTATGAAGGCACAAAAGATATGACAAAGCCCTTATGCAATCAAATATACCCAAAATGCAAGCTCTAACATAAAAACCCTTGAGCCAAAATGATCAAAACCCTTGCTTTATGATGCAAAGATAGAAACTTGACTTGAATGCTAGCTAATGACACTCATACAAGCTTGAAAACACTTGTATGCATGGAAAATCTCTCATAGAAACCATTTAGAAATTTTATGAAGAGAGTGGAGGCCATGAGAGGTAAAATTTTGCCATAGTTTAGTTGCATGAATGAATAATGAGGATTTAGGATAGGTTAGGGTCTTATTTATAGATTAGGCAAGTGTTTTAGGCCATAGGATTAAACCTAGATTCAATCCAAGCCATCAAAGCATGTCTTGGGGAAGAAGTCAAGTGCAGGAACCATCTAGGGCCTTTAGATTAAAGATGAACCATGAGAACCATCCAAATGCAAAATCTGCATTTGAGCGAATCGGCCCACGGGTTGACAGCCAAACACCCTAGATTAACCCCTAGTCGACCCAGCGGGCTCGGGTCGACCTCAAAAATCGGCCGGTTCGGTTATTCCCCTCCCCCAATTCGCTGTTTTGAACATTTTTGCATATTTATTTATTTAATTTTCAATTATATATATATATATATCAATATATATATATTTCTCTGCGCAACCCATTTCACTTAATTAAGTATACTTTAATTTGGGAATTTTTCGTGAAACTTCGCGAGGCCATATCTTGGTCATACGGACTCCGATTTTCGAAAACTCGGACTCTATTTCGCGTATTTTTTCGAGACGAACACAATGGCATAGCCCGTTTCCCTTGATTCAGATTTTACAGTTTAATTCTGCCTCCATTTATGTTATAACATGTTATTCAAAAATACGGGTTGTTACAATGATATATGACGTACACTAATCCCGATAATTAGTTGTATGTCGATCGATTGATTGACAGACTGTGATAAGCGTTGAATATTTATATTTGATGCTTATACAGTGTAGAATGCACTTTGGATGATGGTTGATTATTTGTCATTGTGGATATATACATGCGTTGTATGAAAATCCATAGAAATAAAATCTATGGTAATTGATTGGGCTTCATTCCAGTTTTGAATAGAAATATTTGAAACAGAAATATTTGAAACAAAAATATTTGAAACAGAAATACTTGAAATAGAAATATTTGAAATAGAAATATTTGAAATAGAATATTCGAAAATAGAAATATATGAAGTCGTGTTGATTAGATTGACGCCATTTTGACGTGAACGATATTTATATCGATTTTATTCATTTTATAATGAATATCGAAAGTGATTTCAAAATCTGATATTTTGAAAAGAATTAGAATTCGAATTGAAAGTGAATAGAAATGAATTCGAATTGAAAGTGAATAGAAATGAATTTGAATTGAAAGTGAATAGAAATAAATTCGAATTGAAAGTGAACAGAAATGAATTCGAATTGAAATTGAATGAAATTGAAAACGAACTGAAATTGAATTAAAAATCGATTTGAATTGAAATCAATTTGAAATGAATTTAAATCGAATTTATAAGGAAAAATTCAATTTTGATTTGAATTTGAAAAGAAGTTGAAATCGTTTGAAAACGAATTTAAAACGATTTATATAATACGTTTTAAAAGGAAATCGACGAAGTATATATTATATATATTATATATATATATATAATATAATGGCCTGAATAGAAGGCGTCGCGCCGCGGCAGTTCACGAATTTCGACCATTGACTTCGAATGGATATTGCAGGAGATCCGACCGTCGGATTCTCCTAAAACCGGAACCGTTGGGTTCGTATCGAAAAGAGCTTTCTAACGAATATTAGAAATTAGAAATCTAACGGTTGGATTTGGAATTATGTCCAAATAAAATTTGAAAAAGGTCGTTGTAAGTGCAGTTCGATGACCGTTGATGGAAATCGACTGTACAGGCCTTGATAAAATTATTAAAAATAGTAATAATTTGTGTAAAATCATAAGAAATGATTTGTGAAGAATTGGGATGAAAAACTCCATATTTGAAAAGATAAAAATAGATTTTTATTGAAATGAACTAGTTTTGAACTAGAATTATAATTCTATTTATTTTTAAAATAAATAAAGTGGATTTGAAATGGTTTTAAAACTAACCAGAATTTCCAATAATTGAATTGGAATGGATTTGAATCGAAATTGTCTTTGGAATATTTCGATGTTGGATTTCGTGACGATACAGGTATTGTTATGGGAATTTGAAAGATATATTTATATCGTTATTTCCAATACGATATTTGTTGGTCGTAGAATTTGATGTTGAATATAAGCCGATATATTTTCTATTCAAAGCCTTGTATTTAATATCAAATGTGATTTGGGTTTGTCGTGAATGGTGTCTTCATTAACACTGTTCTTAAGCCCAGTTGAGAAAAAGATTAAATCTTTTTATTTAGATCTAATGAAGTGTACCAATTAAATAATATTTAATTGGAATTGAATTGGTATTGATTTTTGGGTTTATCGTGAACAGTGTTTTAAATAACACTTGTTCTTTAACCGATAATTAATAGAATGTGATTTTGGGTTTATCGTGAACCGTGTTTTAAATGACATTGGCTCTTTAACCTAGTTAAAGACAGGATATTTATTTCTGTAAAGATTAAAACTAAGTGGAGTTTTAATGAATCTTTAATTAGATTGAAAAGATCGAGAATGGAGTATCGCCAGTTTTACTCCAGGCGATAGTTAAATCTTTAATTAGATTTGAACGTGAAATGGTAATTGAATTTACCGATAACACCATGGTGTTAGATATGAAATATTACCAGTTTTACTTCATGGGGTGAATAGGTTGGGATTGGGAAATAAAATAAATGATTACTTCGGTGTGGTTCGCTAATCCCGACTAGTTTGAATTGATATTCAAAGGTGATTAAAGAATAAATTTAAAGAATTTATCTTTGATAAAATTAATGGGAACCTTTCCCAAAGTATAAGAATATTTGAATAAAAGAATATTCTGAATTGGAATGAGGCGTATGTTGTGTTTGTGTAACACTTGTTTATTATATACGCGAGTTATTCAGAAAGACCGGGTTTATCCCATTCTGAATAACTGATTCGACGTGGTGTCGAAGATGAAGATGGTGGTCGAAGACCAGAAATCTTCACATCGTTTGGGTGATTGCTGATGATCTCGATTGGGTTGTACACCCAAGAGGAGAGAAACAGTTGGTGATCATCCAGACGTACTTGGAGATCGATGGATATGAGAGGAAAGTGCCTCCGGTTTCGTTCAGACCCAGAACGAACTTGTAAATGGACTGTGTGTCTGACATTGGATTTTATTCTGTGCGGTTGATTTCTATTAAATATATATCTGTTTGGCGGCAGATAATTTATTCTTTTGCTTAACGCCCTTCTCTGAGACGCACGAGCTCAGAGGTTATATATTGATGGATATCAAACGCATGGAGTGAATTGCCTGTGTGGCATGCCTAAGTGGAAATATGATCAAGGCTTCTATTGAAAAGCAAAGTCTTGTGGGTGATGATCAAAGCACAGCCTGTATGGCACAGCTTTGTGTAACATGAATTCGCAAGCCTCACACTCCGGTGGTGAACCAAAAACGGGAGAGGACCTCAGGGAGTACATGCGTTTCTTTCTAGCTAGAAGTGGCGTCAGTGGTTTTACACGCCCTAACGAGTTTGACTTATGTGGTTGTTGCTGTTGCGAGGCGCCTCGGATATATCGGCCATTCTCGAACCGATGGAGTCATTCGTTAGCTCATTTGCGCCCTATAGGGCGGGGAGACGTATTGTCCACGGTTTAAGTTTAATCCACATCGAGTGGACCGACCCTGATGATCCAAGGTGCACTCGAGCTCTGTATCCTGAGACATGGTAGGCTAGATTGTCTCGAATTCGGTAGAGGACTATCTTTTGCCTCGGTTCGCAGATGGAAATCCAATTTCCAAATATGTGACTTTGCGGTTTTAATTGTAGAGCCTAGTATGGCGACATAGTGGGATGGGGCGCTTATGCCGTCTATGATTGATACTTATGATTTGAAGATATACACTATACACTTATTATAGTATCAAATGATTTGTTTTAAACATATCAAGCATTCTTGGCTATTATAAGGTAAAAACCCTATCCTCCGGCTTGCGTTGCATTGTGTGATGGGACCTGGGTCTTATAATAGCTTCATTGTTCTTTATTTAGCATTGCGCTGTTGTTTTATGCACTGGTATTCTTGGGAGGAAACCCGTTCCGTGTTATACGGCGTGGTCCCTTGATTTACCTAACTTTAAAATAAAGATTAATAACTGTTTTAGTTCTCACACCAGTCCCATGACTGACCTGGAGTTTATTGTTTTAACCTAAACTCTGGGTGCCCTTATTTTGACACGGGCAGCTAGTAGTTTTGGTTTTGCAGATTTATATTCACAGGATCCTGGTTTACAGCTGAAATGATATCCAGAAAGCTTTGTATCTGTATATCTCTTCTAGTTGTGTATTGTATTATTTTCCGCTGCTATGTAATATATTGTAATCTCTGGTATTTATCGAATGTATTTTATTTGTTTATACTCTGTTTATTCTTGTAATCTGATGAATTGTTGTAATATACAATGAAATGTTCTTCCGTCTGCGTTCTTTTATGTGTTGTTCTCGAACTATCCGCGCTTTCCTCACCGGGGAAGTTCTGGGTTTTCATAATATGCTTGCATAGTGTGCCTTTGGCATGTTTGTATTGTGCAGGCTTGGCCCTAGGGGTAGGCTGGCAAGCCAGCCGCCTAGGGCAACCAAGGAGGAGGGCAACATTTTTTTATTTCGATATGTCTAGGTTCGTATGAAAATTATGTTGTGAATGAGAGGATGTCCAGGCGGTTGTTTACGTTGATCCTACTTTTAATGGGCGCAGTTCGATACTTGGCAGCCCCATCAATTTTGTAGTTTTCCTCTTTTGCTAAGAAGGCGTTATTTGGCTAGGGCATACAAATCAATTGGACCGGGCCTGGTATAGTGTATGTAGTGTACGAATTGGTTTGTTTGGGTGTTAACTCTCTAATTTATGAGTTTTGATTTCATTTATATGAATATCATTGTGTAGACCCATGAATGGATGTTTGTACATGTGCTTTAGTGTGTTAGGGAGTGTGTTTGGCCTGCCCAATAGTCTAGAGCGAACACTTATAGATCCGAAGCCAAAAAAAAAAAAAAAATTCCATGAAAAACACCCCCAGAGCAAGTCAGACATCTGAATCGGTCTCCGAAAATTGGCAGAGAACAATTTCAGATGTCTTAAACCTATTTTCAGAAGTCTGAATCAGGTCAGATGTCTGAAAATAGGTCCATACGTCTAAAAATAGATGTTGCTTTATTTTTCTTTCTATCGATCAATAGAGACTACGGTCGATAATTCAGGTACATTCAGGCTTATCCCCGGCCGAGTTTCGGATGGTTTGCTCTTTTCCTCTGACTTTTCAATTGCTTTAACCCATGCATTTTAGTAGCTCAGATAGATGGACTTTCGACTGATTCGTGATAAACGAAATTATAATCGATAGTCGTGGGATTTGATTTACGTTATTAAAACGTGAATTTTGATATCGATTGTTATTGTAACCGATTGATGAGATTTGCCACTTCAAACTATAAAAGGTTTTAAATTATTAGTATATACCAAATATTTTACAAATGATTTTTAATTCTACTTCATTATATGAAGTTATTTTCCAAATTGTTTTCCAATCTGCTAGCATATATTTTCATAAACCTTTCCCTCATTCTTATGAGAAATCTAATTAAACGCCTTAGTAAAAATAAGGACTATGAACCCTTGTATTTACTTCGACAGTTAATTCTTGAACTCGTTCGATTGAAAACCCTAGCAATGATCGTTTCGTAACTCTAGTGGAATATATAACTTGTTCGTAAATATTCGAGTAGAGAAAGTGGTTATGGGACATGTAGCTCGACTCTTATATTTACTAGCTTGGCATAGTTTACACTATACTCGATCAATTTGGATCATTGATGTTCTTTAGATCATCATGAGGAACTTCGGTTCATTCATCTATACCGATAATCTTCGGATCATCTTGAGGAACTTCGGTTCATTCATCTATACTGATGATCTTCGGATCATCATAATGAACTTCGGTTCATTCGTCTATCCGATGATCTTCGGATCATCATGAGGGACTTCGGTTCGTTCGATTATATTGATGATCTTCGGATCATCCTGAGGAACTTCAGTTCATTTGATTATATCGATGATCTTTGGATCATTTAATATCTGCAAGATACACGATATCATATCTTAGGAGTAGCTTTATTAGTTAGGATGAGATATCCTTTGTGATGGCCCGCCCCGCACCAGCCTGCATTTACTTCAAAAGTGCGCTGTACACATGCCCAACTAGCATGGGACGGTCGTCAGGAGAAAGGAAAGAAGAGAATGAACTAATCAAGGAACCTGTAGAATGTCTCACAGCGCATGGGATAAAATATAATAATAACATACTTGACATAAAACAGGCGAGACAGTGCATAAGCTGATAACTAATAATCAATGTCAACATCAGAGCAGCGGAAATCCAAATACAGCTTATTACAACTTTCCAAATTTACTGTCTCTAACAAAAGAAAACTAAAGTAGAAGATGCACCACCAATGCCCAAGCAGTGATCTTCAACAACACAGGGAGAATACTATATATATTACGTGGAAGCCTCCTGCTCGTCTCCGGATCATCTACCCGTGCATCACCAGCTAACCTGTCTCTAGTCTGCTCGTGTGAGCACCCAGAGTAATAAGAAGAGACATAAAACTCTGGGTCAGACATAAAGTCTGGTGTGAGCGATAAGCATCTAAACAGAATGATAACAGGTATACTAAACCATACCTGAACCTGGACCTGCAACCAAAGAGTTAGTACCACATACCGTACAATACTCCAAGGTGCCATAATGAATAGTGTAAAGAATACGGGGGTGGGGTGTGTATGTCATAATGATAGCAAACAAACCATCCATAGCAACCATCCTCACATCACTCACTCAGTGCGTAAAGCGTACGGTATCTACCACTTTGGAACACTAGACAAACTAAGGTAACGACGAATCCCGACTTATAGAAACCCTGCTATGACCAAGCTAAACATATGGAGTCATGACCAAACATTTCAATGACCCACTTCATTGGTTGTAGCCCTTGGTTCTACCGATGCCATAATGGCCCTGAATCCGCCTTCGTACCTCCTACCATAGTGGTCCAAAGCTATAGACGTCGATAACTCCTTGGCACGCGTCCCGCAGCAAAGCCCAACCATGAAGCGAACTCGTTGATTCCCATCTGAATCTTAAGCTCTAACTTCTCATTTGGACTTCCTTTGCATCTCGGGTTTAGGTCGAATTGGAGTGGGTCTTCAAAAGAGTTGTCGCGCATTAACAGTCCTAGAATTCGGTTCGGTTCGGTAGTCATCACCTTCATCGGTTCGGGTCGGGAGTCATCACCTTCATCGGTTCGGGTCGGTCCTCCTTCCTTGTCATCTTTCCATTTGGTTCGGGTCGGGTACTCCACTTTGGGTCGGGTCGGTGTGTCCTTCCTTCCAGTGCTCCGATCCGCTCCCTCATTTCTTCACGTATTCCGATCCGATCCCTCCTTGCCATCTGATCCGCGTGGCCTTCCCTCTTGCTAGTTCTCCCAAATGTTTACTTCCGATCTGATCCCCTTGTCCACTCCAACTCTAAGTAAACGGCCTTCCTTCTCGCCAAGTCTCCTAGGTGTCAAACTCCAGTTCGGGTCGGTTTTCTTGCCCAGTTCACATATCCGATCCGAGCCTCATCCGATCCGAACCGGTCAGGAACCTGCACATTTCTGCAACTTTCCAGCGAGCTTTCTACGCCATTCGACGACGTTTTCGACCAATTTAACTATTCTAATCAATCATAAAACATACCATAGAGTCATAGCAACATGCAACATCAATTGCAAACACCATAACAACAATTTGATAGATTTAAAATGGATCAAACATAGCTAGAACCCCTCATTTTCCCCTAATCACTCTTAATCATGTTCAAGCATACAATTAGCAAAACATATCGAAATTAACCCAAATTTCTAACAGAGCCTTAAAACATTATTTTAGGATTTTAAGAATTTTTCCAGAATTTATTAGTGTATAACTTCGCTAATCTTCACTAATTACCCTTAATTAACTGTAATTAGTGTCAAAACGATGCTATCACTCACCTTGGCCACAAAATAAAACACCAAATCTGAAGTATCCTCTGTTTGGGTCGAATTCCTATGTATAGCAGCAGCTCCAACCTTGCTTTGTTGCTATTTGGCCTTGTTTTGATGTAGTTTAGGCTTAATCTTCACTAAAAATGTGTTTTGGGGTGATTTTAGAGGATGGAAGCCATTACTAAGGTTTCAAGAAGGTTTGTGGCGGCTCAAAACTGAAATGAAAGTGATAACCTAACCCTAATCAGTCCTCCTATACCTCTAAACCCGAAATTCTCCTCTGGGCCTAGCTGCTAATCACCCGGTTAAGCCCAATTAAGCTGCTTTTCACCATCTGAAACTTGTTTCAGCCATATCTCCCAAACGGCGAGTCCGTTTGGCTAATGTGACCACTTTACGGAAAGAGAAACCATCATCCGGAGCTAATGGAAGGGGTTTCAGGTCAAAATCCCTTTCCAGTCAAAAGTTATGGCCAAAACAGTGCCAACTAGGGGTAAAATGGTCATTTAAAAATCGGGAAAAATCATGAACATGGGAAGTGACCCTAATAGTCGCCTTCCAAAGTTACATGACCATACGACTTCGTCTGTGAAAGAAATAAATATCCTACGATCCTATGATGCGTAGAATACGGGTCGTTACACTCTCCCCCCCTTAAGAAATTTCGCCCCCGAAATTCCTTAACCCAAAACATACAAAGGATCTCGCATGCCTAACAACCACATACAACAATCAAACATGCAGAACGAGCAAACAAGCCTATCCTAGCATGCGGAAAACTAAATCGAAGCAAAAATCTTACCAGTCAAAGAGTTCTGGGTGTGACTTCCTAATGTTCTCCTCTGTCTCCCAAGTACAATCATTCTCGTCCTCGCCCCACTGAACCTTGACTAGCTTCACCGCCTTCCTTCGAAGTTGCTTCATGTCGTGCTCGACAATACGGGCCAGCTTGCGGTTCCCAACCGCCTCGGGTTCTACTTCGAAGTCCTCTAACTGATCAGGTGAGATAGTCATATCTGAGTCGTGAACGAACTTCCTTAATTGGGAAACATGAAATACGTTGTGAACTCCTGCCATCTTCTCTGGTAAGTCAATTCTATATGCCAAATTCCCGACTAGGTCAAGAACAGGGAATGGGCCAACGAATCTTGGTGCCAACTTGCCTCTCCTGCCAAATCGTATTACGCTCTTCAACGGAGAGATCTTGATAAACACCAAGTCACCAACGGAGAATTTTAAGTCTCTTCTTCTCTTATCAGCATAACTTTTCTGCCTATCTTGGGCTGCCTTCATTCGTTGTTGAATGATCTTGATCTTATCTGAAGTTTCCCTCACCACATCTGGTCCAAGCATAAACTTCTCGCCAGTCTCTATCCAACATGATGGTGAGTTACACGGTCTTCCGTACAAAGCTTCAAACGGAGCCATACCGATACTGGATTGGTAGCTATTATTATATGCGAACTCTACTAGATGAAAATGGTTATCCCATGATCCACCGAAATCCAATATACATGCTCTCAAGAGATCTTCCAAAATACGGTTCACCCTCTCCGTCTGACCGTCGGTCTGAGGATGATATGCGGTACTGAGATGTAACTCTGACCCTAGAGCCTCTTGTAAGCTCTTCCAAAACCCACTAGTGAACAACGGGTCTCGGTCGCTCACAATGCTTTTAGGTACTCCATGAAATCTCACTATCCACTTCATATACAATTCTGCTAACTTAGCTGCCGTTCTGGCCGATTTGACTGGTATAAACCTTGCACTTTTAGTCAGTCGATCTACAATTACCCAAATGCTATCATGTCCCGATCTAGTCCTTGGTAAACCATCAATGAAATCCATCGAGACTTGCTCCCATTTCCATTCGGGAATTTCTAATGGTTGCAACAACCCACTAGGTTTCTTCTGCTCGGCTTTAACTAGCTGGCAATTCATGCACTTGGATATAAACTTCCCAACGTCTCTTTTCATCCCTTCCCAGTAGTAAGTCTGCTTCATATCTCGATACATCTTGTTACCACCGGGGTGTATAGTTAGCTTTGAGTGATGACATTCTCTAAGCACTTCATCCCTCAATCCATTGACATTGGGTATAACAAGCTTTCCATTCTTTCTAAGCCATCTATCTCGATCAAGCCCATACTTGTTCATCTCCTCATCGATACCCATCTCTAGCTTGGAGATGATTTCCAATAGGTTAGGATCGTCCCTCTGACTAGAGCCGATCCACTCAATCAAAGTGGGTCTGATCGTCAAACTTGCTAACATTTCTGGATCCAATTCGCACTTTGGTCTGAAATCAAACCCCGCGATAAACTCCAGTTGCTTCCATTCAAGGAACATAGCCCCTAAACTGGCATGTCTTCTACTCAATGCATCAGCCACCGCATTGCCCTTTCCCGGTGTATATGCATGTCAAAATCATAGGAAGCTAAGAACTCTAACCATCTCTACTGACGAAGATTCAGATCTTTCTGAGAGAAGAGATACTTTAACGACTTATGATCAGTAAACAGCTCAAATCTTTCTCCCAAGAGATAGTGTCTCCACATCTTTAACGCGAACACGATTGCTGCCAATTCTAAATCATGGGTAGGGTATCTTCTCTCATGCGGTTTCAATTGCCGACTTGCATAAGCTACAACCCTACCGCCTTGCATCAATACAGCACCCAGTCTGGTACCATAGGCATCCGTGTATAATGTCATCTCTTCATCCCCCTTAGGAATGACTAACACTGGTGCGCTTGTCAACTTGTCCTTTAGACTTTTGAATGCATTCTCGCACCTTTCATCCCAGACAAAAGTTTGATTCTTCTTGGTCAACTGGGTCAATGGTGCTGCTATCTTGGAGAAACCTTGGATAAACTTACGATAATATCCAGCTAATCCCAAGAAACTTCTCACATCTGTTGCATTCTTGGGCGTAGGCCAATCTTGTACCGTAGCCACCTTTGCTGGGTCCACGGCAATACCGTTCTCTGATACAACATGGCCCAAGAACCTCACTTCCCTCTTCCAGAAGTGACACTTAGAAAACTTGGCTTTCAATTGGTGTTTTCTCAACACCTCCATCGCTACTCTTAGATGTTCCTTGTGTTCTTCCTCTGTCCTCGAATAGACCAAAATATCATCAACGAACACAAGGACAAACTCATTCAACTGGTCCCTGAATACCCTACTCATAAGATCCACAAAATATGCTGGGGCATTGGTCAGCCCGAATGGCATGACCAACCACTCATATAATCCAGACGGCGTCCGAAATGCCATTTTAGCTATGCTCTCAGCTTCCACTCTAAGCTGATGAAAACCTGTCGCGAGATCCAACTGAGAAAATACTCTTGCGCCACTCAACTGATCGAACAAATCATCTATCCGCGGTAGAGGATACTTGTTCTTCCTCGTCACTTTATTCAACTCGCGGTAGTCTACACACAAACGAAGGGAACCATCCGCCTTGGTAGCAAACACAACTAGTGCTCCCCATTCAGAAACACTCCTTCTGATAAATCCCTTCTTCAAAAGATCGCTGACTTGCACCTCGAGCTCTCGCTGCTCTCTTGGTGCCATACGACGAAGTGGCATCACTATAGGTCTGGCATCTTTTACCAAATCAATACGGAACTCAATCTCTCAGTGTGGTGGAAGTCCGGTCACTTCTTCGAAAACATCCGGATACTGGCCAACCACGGGGAAACCTGACAACTCACTATGCGGAATGTCGAGGGAGTTTAGAAAACTATCCAATACCCCCTTACTGGGTAGACCACCAAACATTATCCTCCGCCCATCATCCGCTCTAGCTGTCACCAACAAGCCCTCACAGTCTACCACCACCCCGTATCTTTGGAGCCAATCTACTCCCAAAATAATTCCAAACCCAGTAAAGCCCAAAACAAAGCAATCGCAAACAAACATGCATCCATGACTCGATAAGACCACATTACGACAAATCATGCTAAGGCTAGTTGAACCACCAATCGGGTTCGTCACTACTAAAGGTCTATCAACAATCTCGGGCTCCAATCCTAACCTATCTACCAGGTCACTAGATATGAAAGAACTGGAAGCTCCGGTATCAAACAAAACTCTAACAGGAACATCATAAACAGAAAGCATACCTTGAATGACGACATTCTTTCCCTTCTCCGCCGCTGTTGGGGCATTCGACGAAGAAGGAATAGCATTAAGAGCGTAGGCTTTCACCATTTGCTTTTCCTTAGGGGGTTGTGGACACTTGTCCTTGTGATGTCCCATTTGACCACAGTTGAAGCACTTCCTATCCGCTGGCTTGGCCCGACAATTACTAGCATAATGGCCCTTCTTACCATAGCTGAAGCACTCAACATCTTGCTTATTCTTTTTCTTCTGGCCATCCTTAGCTTGGTTCTGCTTTCTCTTATTCTGGGAACCACCCTTGCCTCCACCACTTGCTTGTGGCTTTGGCTCATCTGCAGATGCAACCTCAGTCTTCGACTTAGGGTAGAGACTTTCTGATCTTAATGCTTTCCCCACAATCGATTCAAACGTCTCATCGATGTGGTTAATAAGTTTTTCCCCCAAGTACTGATCCAAACCAGGAATGAATTTCTCATTCTTTTTCTCGGCAGTATCAATAAGAGATAACCCATATTTTGACAAAGTGTCAAATTCAGCAATATACTCCGACACAGCTCTGCCATTCTGCTTGAGCTCCAAGAACTTCTTAAACAGCATTGACTTCTGAGCAGCTGGAATGAACTTCTCACTAAAGCGAGCCTTAAACTGCTCCCAAGTAATCTGATCTTCGGGAGTAGCTGCCTTTATAGCATTCCACCAATTCATTGCCCGCCCTTGCAGCTGACGGGACACTAGCTTTCTCTTCATCGCATCCTCGATACCCAAATCCTCGAAGATGCGTTCGCAACTATCCAACCAATCTTGAACATCCGTAGCCGACTCCGTTCCGTGGAACGGCTTCCCACCAAGGCTAGTATAGTCCTTATTCAGCTTGGCGAAGTCGACTCTTGGCGCCTGCACTATTGGACCACCACCATTTCCACCATTGGGAGCTGCCCTCTGTACATCTCTAAGCATCTCTCTCATGAGGTCTGTAAACATCGTCCTCATGTTAGCAGCATTCCCATTGTTGGCTCCCCTACCAGCACCTCTAGTATATCGGCTCATGGTCAATCTGAAAAAGGAAACGATTAACGACTCCAAAGCGGTGCTAGTGCAGTACGACTTCATCCTTATACTAGTAATAGTTTATATATAACTTTTAAAAACCAAAGTAATCACAAATACGCTCTCTCGTATACGTATATTATCTCTCCCTGATAACTTCCCTAGGTTAACTGCGCAACCTAGAGCTCTGATACCAAGTGTGACGGCCCGCCCCGCACCAGCCTGCATTTACTTCAAAAGTGTGCTGTACACATGCCCAACTAGCACGGGACGGTCGTCAGGAGAAAGGAAAGAAGAGAAGGAACTAATCAAGGAACCTGTAGAATGTCTCACAGCGCATGGGATAAAATATAATAATAACATACTTGACATAAAACAGGCGAGACAGTGCATAAGCTGATAACTAATAATCAATGTCAACATCAGAGCAGCGGAAATCCAAATACAGCTTATTACAACTTTCCAAATTTACTGTCTCTAACAAAAGAAAACTAAAGTAGAAGATGCACCACCAATGCCCAAGCAGTGATCTTCAACAACACATGGAGAATACTATATATATTACGTGGAAGCCTCCTGCTCGTCTCCGGATCATCTACCCGTGCATCACCAGCTAACCTGTCTCTAGTCTGCTCGTGTAAGCACCCAGAGTAATAAGAAGAGACATAAAACTCTGGGTCAGACATAAAGCCTGGTGTGAGCGATAAGCATCTAAACAGAATGATAACAGGTATACTAAACCATACCTGAACCTGGACCTGCAACCAAAGAGTTAGTACCACATACCGTACAATACTCCAAGGTGCCATAATGAATAGTGTAAAGAATACGGGGGTGGGGTGTGTATGTCATAATGATAGCAAACAAACCATCCATAGCAACCATCCTCACATCACTCACTCAGTGCGTAAAGCGTACGGCATCTACCACTTTGGAACACTAGACAAACTGAGGTAACGACGAATCCCGACTTATAGAAACCCTGCTATGACCAAGCTAAACATATGGAGTCATGACCAAACATTTCAATGACCCACTTCATTGGTTGTAGCCCTTGGTTCTACCGATGCCATAATGGCCCTGAATCCGCCTTCGTACCTCCTACCATAGTGGTCCAAAGCTATAGACGTCGATAACTCCTTGGCACGCGTCCCGCAGCAAAGCCCAACCATGAAGCGAACTCGTTGATTCCCATCTGAATCTTAAGCTCTAACTTCTCATTTGGACTTCCTTTGCATCTCGGGTTTAGGTCGAATTGGAGTGGGTCTTCAAAAGAGTTGTCGCGCATTAACAGTCCTAGAATTCGGTTCGGTTCGGTAGTCATCACCTTCATCGGTTCGGGTCGGGAGTCATCACCTTCATCGGTTCGGGTCGGTCCTCCTTCCTTGTCATCTTTCCATTTGGTTCGGGTCGGGTACTCCACTTTGGGTCGGGTCGGTGTGTCCTTCCTTCCAGTGCTCCGATCCGCTCCCTCATTTCTTCACGTATTCCGATCCGATCCCTCCTTGCCATCTGATCCGCGTGGCCTTCCCTCTTGCTAGTTCTCCCAAATGTTTACTTCCGATCTGATCCCCTTGTACACTCCAACTCTAAGTAAACGGCCTTCCTTCTCGCCAAGTCTCCTAGGTGTCAAACTCCAGTTCGGGTCGGTTTTCTTGCCCAGTTCACATATCCGATCCGAGCCTCATCCGATCCGAACCGGTCAGGAACCTGCACATTTCTGCAACTTTCCAGCGAGCTTTCTACGCCATTCGACGACGTTTTCGACCAATTTAACTATTCTAATCAATCATAAAACATACCATAGAGTCATAGCAACATGCAACATCAATTGCAAACACCATAACAACAATTTGATAGATTTAAAATGGATCAAACATAGCTAGAACCCCTCATTTTCCCCTAATCACTCTTAATCATGTTCAAGCATACAATTAGCAAAACATATCGAAATTAACCCAAATTTCTAACAGAGCCTTAAAACATTATTTTAGGATTTTAAGAATTTTTCCAGAATTTATTAGTGTATAACTTCGCTAATCTTCACTAATTACCCTTAATTAACTGTAATTAGTGTCAAAACGATGCTATCACTCACCTTGGCCACAAAATAAAACACCAAATCTGAAGTATCCTCTGTTTGGGTCGAATTCCTATGTATAGCAGCAGCTCCAACCTTGCTTTGTTGCTATTTGGCCTTGTTTTGATGTAGTTTAGGCTTAATCTTCACTAAAAATGTGTTTTGGGGTGATTTTAGAGGATGGAAGCCATTACTAAGGTTTCAAGAAGGTTTGTGGCGGCTCAAAACTGAAATGAAAGTGATAACCTAACCCTAATCAGTCCTCCTATACCTCTAAACCCGAAATTCTCCTCTGGGCCTAGCTGCTAATCACCCGGTTAAGCCCAATTAAGCTGCTTTTCACCATCTGAAACTTGTTTCAGCCATATCTCCCAAACGGCGAGTCCGTTTGGCTAATGTGACCACTCTACGGAAAGAGAAACCATCATCCGGAGCTAATGGAAGGGGTTTCAGATCAAAATCCCTTTCCAGTCAAAAGTTATGGCCAAAACAGTGCCAACTAGGGGTAAAATGGTCATTTAAAAATCGGGAAAAATCATGAACATGGGAAGTGACCCTAATAGTCGCCTTCCAAAGTTACATGACCATACGACTTCGTCTGTGAAAGAAATAAATATCCTACGATCCTATGATGCGTAGAATACGGGTCGTTACATCCTTATATAGCACGAAGATTTTCTTGACATATTTTATGGACATTTCGAGCCTTCGCATTATATATATGAACATTGTTATTATTTCTTATATGTCATTTTTTGATTTTATTTCCATCCTATTTCAGTTTGTTATAATTAGTATAGCTAGACTGATCCATTTATTTTCTTATAAATAATACTCGGATCAGACTGAGCATTACAAGTGCTTATTTTGGACTTCTAGCAAGGACCACCATTTGGATTTTTGCATCTACATTATTATTGGAGTAATCTCGATTATATGTATATGAGACTTCTATGTATGCATATTCTGTTGGCTAGAACATGTACCTATTCTTTTGATGTATAGTGAATCGACTATGACCACTATCCTTGTATTTACTCTTATGTGTTATATTCATATCTATTTCCGCCTTAGTGATGTTAATATTTATGTCTGACTCCGATTATGTTGTTATGTATTTTATGTTGACTTCCAATTATATACAACCACTATGTATTGGGTTTGAACTCGAATTAGATGTGTCGGATTTCCTCATGATAGTTAAAAATCAAGACCACATTATCCGATATGTTTAACACTCGTTTAAAGCTAACATATAGATGGTCGCTCTTCAGTAGCCTTATTCTTTGAGTTAGATGACATCATTGCTTGCACTGACCTTGGCTAACGTGAGCATAGAGGCATTACACCTGGTATCAGAGCCAAATTCGGGACAATATAAGATATTATGGCGAGGATCATTGTCCTAAGCCTCTCTTAGGAAATTGTGTTCAGGATTTAAATCGAGTCTTAGGACCCATCATATCTTATCTTATATTACAATTCCTTGTTTATTGAATTCAAATTCTTTGATAATGACATTTTTCTTTCTTCCTTTCTAAAAGAGAAATGCCTAGGCGTACCCGCAGGAACGCCAGCCCATCTAGTGCCCCCCTACGGGAGAGGTAGTTACGACAACCCAACAACTTCTTAATTTAGTGGCTAATGCTCAAGAATTCGGGACCCCTTCCATGTCTACGCATCCCAAATCTGGGTTTGCTTGTTTATGTGGCAAATTCTCTAAGCTTGGTGGAAAGTTCTTCAGGGGTTCCGAAGGTGTTATTGAGGTTCAAGCATGGATTAAATCATGTGACCTCATCTTTTCCCGCATGAATCTTATGGACCATCGAGTCCAAGTGGCCTCTAGTATGCTCCAAGGTCGAGCTCTTGATTGGTATGAGCTCATAACTTCTGAAATTCAAGAAGCAAATCTAACTTAGGAGCAATTCCAACAAAGGTTCGAAGCAAAGTTAATATCTGAGGATGAGAAAGTAACATTAACCCGACATTTTATAGACCTTGTTCAAGGTAAGTCCTCTATAGCAGAATATGTTGCATCTTTCGATTATATCTCAAAGTATGGGCTTGAGTATATTAGCACTGCGAAGAAAAAGAATCAAAAATTTGTGTATGGACTCGGTAAGAATCTAAAGAAGCTCTTACTTCTTAAATTAGCTGAGCCTTTTGATGAACTCGTGAATATCGCCCTCCGTCTTGAGGAAGCCGATAAGGATAGCGATAATGGTGTTGCGCTTGCTAAGAAAGGAAGGAAGGGGCAATCCGACCATGAATCCCTAGATTCCTACTCTAGGAAGAAAGGAAAATAAGTAGCTTCACAAAAAATACTTATACTCGAGCTCGTGGAGAATGTCAAATTTGTGGTGCCAAAGACCACTATGCTAACAAGTGCCATAGGCCTCTCTTTTGCCATTAGACTCGAGCCATTTCTTGCTCTCATGCCCCAGGCGTAAGAATAAGAAGAAATAAAATTAATGCCTATCACGGTATCTTTTCTCTCCATTTCTTACGTTGTTGATTTTCGTGAACATCTCATTCGAGTTCTTTTGAATTGTTATCATTCACCTTCTTTGCTTCAAAGGAACTTAGGAACACCGTGTACTTAGGTGTTACAGGGCGCTTGCTATATATATTTAAGTATGTCAATTTTCCAAACCTATGTTTTGTGAAAATTCTAATATGCTTACCTTGAGCTTTCTTTACCCATTTATTTTGTTGTTCAGACGTCTTTAGCTTTCTTTGGGTAATGATCAAGTATCCTCATTTTCTTCGGAGTCTTACTTGACAGGTAATTTAGTCTTTTCGATTGAATAAGAAATTTAATTAACGTCTTGGTAAAAATGAGTGGGTTGGCACACTTGCGTTTACTTCGTTGGTTAATTTCTGGACTTAGTCGGTCGAGATTGGATTTCACTTTTGGATGAAATTTTAGGATCGCGTATGATCATCTTCGGTTGCTTCTCAAGTGTTGTGTACACATTGATTAGAGATCACATGTGTTGTATATCTTTAAATACGATGATGTTGATTAATTCTTTTTGGGGTGTGAAGTCATCACGTCGGTTATACAAAACGCTTAGTGAGGTGTAAAGCTACCTCCTCATGAGACGTAAAGTTTAGTAAGGTGTGAAGCCACCTCATTGCGAGATGAAATGCTTAGTTAATTCTCTTTGGGGTATAAAGCCACTCCATCGGTTAGATAAAACGCTTAGTAAGGTGTGAAGTCACCTCGTCGTGAGATGAAAAGCTTAGTGAGGTGTGAAGTCACCTCATCGCGAGATGAAATGCTTAGTTAAATATCTTTGGGGTGTGAAGCCACCTCGTCGTGAGATGAAAAGCTTAGTGAGGTGTGAAGCCACCTCGTCGCAATACAAAATGCTTAGTTAATTCTCTTTGTGGTGTGAAGCCATCACATCGATTAGACGAAACGCCTAAGCGGTGTGTAGTCACCTCGTCTTCGGACGGTATACTGCGAGAAGTGTTGAACTACCTTGTCGAATGACAAAAACTCTGTGTGGTGTTATACATGCCTATTTGCATGCCTTGTTCATTCGGGGTTTACGGTGATTTTTACGAATGAATTGGCTTAATCACTTTGAGGTTCATATTTTATTTTCCAAAAGAATCATCCAGCTTCAACATCCCCTATTTGTGATACAAATTTTTATTGTTCTTAGCAATTCTAATTTAGATCCGTCAACTTCCTTGTTTTTTTAAAATTCTCATAGTAATGAGAATAACATTAAGAAAGACGGGTTTTATAATTCGCATTATTCGCTTTCCTTGTTGATCATTGAGAGTCACGTTGTGATTTATAAATTTGTGCGCTCTCACATGTTATGGTTTGAACGCCTTTCCATTTTATATTCTTGTAGATCTATTTGAGTGATTTTTACAATTTGGGTGATTTGAGTTTTCATTTGAAAAATTATCTTGAATCTTCTTTCGAAAAGTAATAAGCTATATTTTGCTAATCTATCTTATTTTTTGTTCCCATATTTCAATTCTAGATTTTCGGGATTTCGTGATTTGGGGTTAACCAATATTCCAATCTATTTTGTTAACCTTAATAAAGTAGAGATTTTGAGGTCATAACCCAAGGGGTTTGACCTCATCTTTGTTGATGATGTCCTTAGGGACTTTAAAACCAAAGTTTTCAAGTTGTATGTGGTTCTCCCAGCTTCTACCATTTATCATGTTTTCATGATTTAGAAGTTGTTCGTGAAATATTAAGGAATGTACTAATATTTTCAAATATTAGGGATTAATTTGGAAGTTTAAATTTCCAGTTTAATTGTTTTTGAAATATTAGAGGATGTGATAATATTTCCAATTTAGGGTGTATAAACCGGATTTTATTTAATGATCTTGTTTCCCCAATGGGATCACTTATCCTTGCGAATGAGATATATATGGCCATCATATACATCCTTTTTAATATAAGAATTTTTTTTAAGGTAGAATACTTTAAGAAACTTTTAAGTGATAAAATTTTCTAGCTAAAATATGATAGGGAATGTTCGATGATTTTGGATAGTCGATATTCCCAAGTTGAAATTGAATGTTTGATAAGATTATGCTGAAAACGTAAGAGCATAGGTTTTGTTAGACCAAAAACTGGTTCTAACACCCAAATTGACTAAAAGCAGAATGAAATAAGATCAAAAGTAAAATGGAGACACGGAATTTATAGTGGTTCGGCGTTAAAAAGCCTACGTCCACTTGTCAATCACTATTCTCGACGATAGAGTTGCAATTACAATGAGATATTCACTCAATTTCACTCACAACTCGCATACATTCACTCAATTGTTTCAAAACAAATATTGAAAAACAATTTGGATTATCCGGGAGTGCTGGAATCCGGTTTATGAAAGTGGTTGAACTCTCAAAGTGCCAAAAAGAAGATCCTCTTAATTGTCTCCAGACAGGGTATTTATAGGTGAGAATTTGCTCAGAAACCGATCCGGATCGGATCCACGTGTCTTCCATCCCATCATCCTCGGGTTCGGATGGGTTCTAGTGCTGACAGCGCATCAGAGTAGTGGTTTTCGTGGGTTGGAACTGGTCATAACCGCTCCGAATAACCAGGCGAGCATAGGGGAAAGTGGTATGGAATATGGGTTCGGATCGGAGGAGCCTGCAGAGGGGGTTCGGATCGGGTTAACCGATCCGACCCGGATTAACCTAAAACTAAGTCCTTATCCACTTTGCTCTGCTCCATTCCGACCCGATAGTATGTAGCCCTCCGATCCGATTGACAGTAGGTAGCTCCCCGAACCGAACAACAGTGCCTCTTTGATTCAAACATTAGCAGCTCTCCGATCCGAACAGCCAAAATCTCTCCGATCCGATCCGCTACATCTCTCCGATCCGATCCGCTATGATGCTTTCCAAGTTTTTCAACGTTTCACATCTCGACTTTGTGTTGCCCAGTTCACAAAGTGGGCTAACATTTTGCCCCCTCAAAGGATGCTCCTATTGGAAACGGAGCATGCTTTGATTATCACTGCATATCGCCTGCTAGGTAATCTTTCCTTTGACTTTCCTCGTGCTTTCATCCTCTTCTTTAAATTTTAAATTTATTCATATGCCAAGCTGAGATATGACATCCTGTTCGGTTCGGACTCCGACCCGAACGGATCCCCTTCTTCTTCTATTTCGTATTGGACTATTGGGCCACGCTGCGTTACTGGGCTGTCAAACCGATCCGAACGGGGAGACGAATAGTCACCCTGTTTTTTCTATATAAACTCAGCCTTCACTTCCTTCCCACTTTCCTTTTACTTTATCGTTTTACCATTTCTGCTTCGGAACTCCAGAATTCAAAAGAGAAAGATTTTTTTACAATTCTTGCGCGAATCTTCCATTTATATACCTCGGTAGGTTTGAATCCTTGATTGGTTTCGTGATAACAAGTTTTAATTGAAACTGATGGTCAATTCGACCGATCTGGACGTGGTTTCCACGCCGCAGTCTCCTCTTACTTCGTTATTGTCGTTGGTGGCTTCGTTGCTACTTCGAGGCGTTGGAAGAGGGAGTTGTGGTTTGAGGCCAAAAAGGAGGAGGAAGAAGAAGATCATAGGGAGTCGGTTCGGGCGGTGGAGTACGGAAGGTGGAGAAAGGGAAAAAGAAGAGAAGTCCAGAATGTCGGATCGGGTCGGGGCAAGTGGAGAAAGGGAAAAAGAAAAGAAGTCCTGAATGTCGGATCGGATCAGGGCAAGTAGAAAAAGGGAAAAGGAAAAGAAGTCCAGAAGGTCGGATCGGGTCGGAGCAAGTAGTTAAAGAAGGGGGAATGGAGCTCGCCTAATCAGGTCGGGTCGGACTGTAAGATAAAGGAGGAGAGGCATGACGACGTGATCCAATCCGAACCTTTAGGGGAATCTACCTCTGAGCCGATCCGATTTTGATTTCTGAGTTTCAAAGTTTATCCGAGCCCAAGACGAGGCTACGCCCCTGATCCGATCCCAATGAAAGCGCCCAAACCGAACCGAAGGGCAATCCATCTTAATGCATAAAAAACTCGTTTAACTGGCCCAATCAACTCTTGGCATAATCTTCAACTTAATGGACAGTTAAGATAGTGCCTTACGAACATAACTGGACATCAAGAACTGCCTTGACCCTTATTACTTTGCCAAAATTTTGCGTCGCACTTTCAAATATTAACTTTACACTTTCCGCATACACTGTTTACACTTTAGTTTGCACACTTGCACGGGGGGATACGGGCTAATTTACTCTAACCTATGCTATTGCTTCTTCAATAGTTTTGTGACCATGAGATCCAGACGCTCTTCTAGACTTGCTGAGAAGAAAGAGGCCCCGGAGACATCCAACAAAGTTACTCTCAAGGACATATCTTCTCCCTCGGATCCAGAATGGAATGATGAGGGTTCTGACTACGAGGTTGGAAATCGCGAAAGTGACAATGTGTCTTCGGAGGGTGAAGTTTCTCTAGGTTTTGAAGAGGGAGGAGGGATTGGTGACGACCGAGCTCCAGATGAGTTTGAATCGGCTGTCATATTGGAATCACCCCAAGATTCTGTTGAATCAACAATCGACAACGACAGACTTATCCGAATTTGTTTAAAATACGGAATACTAAAAAGGGACACCCTGGTGCCTTCGAGAACTGACCGTCCCCACCACCCTCCAGAAGGGTATATGGCAATTACTCGGTTGATGTGCATGGTCGGTGCTATCCCTCCATTTTCTCCTTTCATCGTCGATTTTCTAAGACAAATGCGGATTGCCCCCATGCAGCTGCACCCTAATTCTTATGCTTACTTATACACCTTATATGTAGCATACCGTGAGATCTTAGGCATAGAGCTCACTTTTGATGACATTCATTTCTTTTACAACTTCAAGCATTGGACTCGAGAGACTCCTTCTTTCTGCTATTTTGAGTCTGTCCCTAAGAGGAAGATAATTTCAGCGCCATTCAGTAGTAAAGCTGGAGATTCCAGGCTGGAATGGTTTTATGTGAAGCAACAACCAGGGTGTGCTAGGAGGTGGAAGAAATCAAGTAAAGCACTGGTTTTCTAAATCTCGGCTCTATACATTCAAGTCATCGCCTTAACTCGTTTTTCTTTTGTTTGCAGTCGATAACCCAAAACAAATATCAGACCAAGTATTCTTTGACCGGATGCACCAGCTCCTTAATGGCGATCAGAAGTTCTTGACTATTGATGAAGTCCTTAAGGACGAATATCTTCATTTTCATGGGTTGCTATCTGTTACTCGTAGTATTGGTCATGGGATGGCTCCATACGTATATATTCCTCCAGTGGATGTAGTCCCAGAGACAGGGGAAGGTTCGGGAGCTCCTACAGTGCCTCTTCAAATTTCACCCTCTCCATCTTCTACTCAAGATGATGAATTGGCTAACTTGGCCGAAAAGCATCGCGAAGGGTATACTGTTCCTGAGGATGCCATTTCTCCAGAAAGGTCAACGTCTTCCAAAGAGTTGCCAATTGATGCTTCCGAGGGAGATGTCCCTAGTACTGATGACCCATTATTTCAGGGTTTGGGGGATCTCCCCTTACCTGAAACTATATACACTTCAGAGGATTTTAGGAAGGATCCTTTAGTTTTCACCTCTTCTGAAGAGACCACTCCTGCTAAGGCCAAAGAGCCCGCCCGTACTAGTCTAGCTTCGGACTCGGGTTTGTCGGGGGGGGGGGGGGGGACACCACTTAGGACACACTTTACACAAAAACATTACCACTCATTGCATCTTTCTCTTTGTGAAAATATTGATCCTGAATTTCATTTGTCTTATTGTGCAGGCACGATGTCCCGATCTTACTATGATATCAGGAAACTCCGTCGCAGCATGTCTAATCCACCTTATGATACTGAGTATGATCGCCGCGACGATCGCAGTAGGGAGGAGAGAAGGCCTTATGAACCCTATCGCTCTCGAACCTCGCGTTCTCGCTCTCCTGTTCGGACGGACCCAGAGAGATATAAAGGTTACCAAGGTCGTCGGGAAGAGGACAGGCCGCAACCGAAAGACTCCACCTCTTCCCAAGAAAAGCGCAGCAAGGAGAGAAGTCCGCCAAAAGATACTGAGTCACGAAGTAAACGCAAGGTCTCTGCTAAACGGCCTAGAACAGATAAAGAGACTATTGAATCCTCCACGCACAGGGATACTGAGTTGACGATCCCCGCCCCTCCACCGCTAGATGCTGAAACTGCAATCAAGCGGGCGTATTTGGAGGAGCAATTTCCCGAACATTACTTCGAGAACTTGACTTTTTTACCTGCCCTTGAGCCTATTTCTTCCAGGTGGGCAGATGAGGCCAAAGCAAAGATAGATGCGGTCGAAAAACAGTATTCTGAAATGTTCAAATATTCACGCAACCTTTCCAGAATCATTCGTACTCTAATCACGAATGCTGATTCGATGCAAAAAACCGCGGAAGACGATGCAAAGGCCTTAAAGAATCTAGCAAAAGATTTGGAGGACACACAGGCCCAGCTTGCTGTTGCTCAAAGGGACGCTACTAGCTTCAAACAACAATTTGAAGATATGCAAAAACGTTACCATGATTTGCTTGAATCTCACACTCAAGAGCGTTCTGAGTTAAAAAAGCAAGCTGAAGATGCTAAGTCAGATGCTGCTAAAATGCGCCTTGCTTACGCTGACCTTGAACGGAAAAATGCCGAGTTAGCAAGGAGGAATGCTGAGCTAGAAAAGAAAAATGCTGACTTGGCTTCTAAGCTAATGGAGGCGGAGAACAGAGCTGCCCTGGCGGAGGGTAACGTCGAATGTGCTATCAAATCCGCTGAGGAGGCCCGCAAACAATTGTCAAAGGCGGAGGCAGAGATTCAGGGTTTCGGCGAATTAATGATTGAATTCTTTGCACATATCATCCGTCGCCGGAACATTTCTTGGATTGAGGATTATCATCTACTCTAGTCCAAGTATGGAGTCAGATCGTTGAGTGGGAGAAAGAGGAGCTCAAGGTTGATTCCATTGATGAGGACAAGCTGATGGAGAAATATTTAAGGGATGATGAGCCAGAACGCCTAGCTGAAGGGCGCCGCCTCATTGCTGATGCTATGGAAGAAGAGAGGCGGAGGACTAAGCAAAAGAACGTTCCCGAGGCTGGTTCCTCTTCTATTGCCCCCGCAACTTCTGAAGTAGAGGGGTATGATCCTGAAAACCCGGGGATCCCTCAAACAACTCTGCTATCCCCTATTCCCGAAACGGCATCGGAGACAACAGTTACCCCTGCCGAGAAGTCTTCGGAAGGCATCTCTACATTTTCTCCTCAATTCGTCAGGGCTATCTCTACCTTTCGCCATGTGATTGAGCAATCGATGAAAAACCCATTATTTTCTCCTGAGTTGATAACTTTTTCTTCTCAATCTGTAGGTATTGAGCCATCCGGAAAGACAGATGTGACTCAGGGAACCGCCTCTGGGGCGGAGCCTACGGAGAAGGCAAAAGGGGGAAAGGACAAGGCTGCTCCTATAGATTTGGGAGAAGGAAGCGAACCGTCTAAGGCTGACACTCCTCGTGATGAAGAAATGATAGCCGCCTTAAAGGATGATTGCGGCGACGGAGGACATGAGGAAGATCCAGAGGTGGCAATAGTCAGGGAGTCGAAAAGTGCAGATGATGTTACTTTGGCTGCAATGAAAGCTGACCAAGATAAACGCTTGCAGTTAAAAGCTGAAGACTTAGACCCTGAAAGCCTCAAGCCTCTCGCAGTTGTGGATGCGGGATTAAGGTTAGTTGTTAAGCTTTCAACTAGATCTATTACAGAGGAACTCGCTAAAAAGTCTTCTCTTGATTCTAGCGCTCCGCCCTCCGGGAAGAAGTCAACCGATTCTAGCATCTCAGCTTCAGGAAAGAAAAAATCAAAGCGCATCTTGACAGAGGCCGAAAAAGAGGCGAAGAATGCGGAGAAAGCCACCAAGAAGTCCAAGCCTCCTTCGAAGTCTAAGTAGTGGGCTGTCTTGCGTTATTTTAGCATTTGGTTGACCAATAATTGTTGCTATGAGGGTGGCCCTTGCACCTTCTTTTTGACTGTTTTCCTGTACAAATTCATTCATTTGTAAATAAAAAATAATTCATTTTCTGCAATGTCTGTTAGCCATTAGTTTTACACTTATGTAAGAATGCATGTCTTACTATAGTTGTGTAATGAAGTTATGGTAGGGGGAAATATGTGTATACGTATATGCCCCCAGTCGATCTCAAAAAACTATTCAAGACTTAATCAAGTAGTCTGAATGTCCCCGATTTTCTGACGGGATTGCATTTTCTGTGTCGTCAATGCCTGTCGTTTTTTCTGGCATTTTTTTTATACTCTCCTGTCTTATACTCAGGTTAGAGTTCTTACTGAGGCGGTCTCTTGTCTGGGTGCACCTTCACGCCTCAGAGGACGTCGTCTTCCCGTCCTTTTATACTCTCTCTCAATTCTCGAGAGTTAGAGTTAAGAATGTCGTTTTCCCATTCTTTTATGTCTTATCGCACAAATAGTCGTTGTGCTTTTTCTTGCGTATAAACTGTTTTCAACCTTTCAGGTTTTAAATCATCTTATATTCCATAATCGCAATAGAATAGTAGATGAAGGTATATATATAATGCATGAAAGTAAATGACACACGATATTTTTATAGTGGTTCGGCTAAGTCGTAGCGTACATCCACTTTATAGTTCTTTATTCATATCATCAGACTTTCCTAAGGCAAGTCGTGCCTTTTTTACAGAGTTCATAAGAAAAATAGCAGAGCGTACAACACTTCTAATCCAAATATCGCATCAAGTGCTGGGCATTCCATGCTCTAGGTACCTCTTCGCCATCTACGGTCGTTAACTTGAAGGTTCCTGTTTCAAGTTTCCGTTGGATGACAAAGGGTCCTTCCCATTTTGGACCGAGGTGAGGAAGGGATGGAAAGATTCTCTTTAGCACCAAATCTCCTGGTTCAAAAGTCCTAAGGCGAACTTTTTTGTCATAATAGCGTGCCATCTGACATCGATGTCTTGCCGCGCGCAAATCTGCTTCGTCCCTTTTTTCTTCGATTTCATCAAGAGACTCGAGTAAGAGCGCCCGATTCGTCATCGGGTCATAATACGTCACCCGGTGGGAAGGAACTTCAAGCTCTACTGGAATTACTGCTTCTGAACCAAAAGAGAGAGAGAAAGGGGTATGACCAATAGCTGTCTTAAATGTTGTTCGATATGCCCACAAAGCTAAGGGCAATTCGTCAACCCATTTTGCCTTTGCGCGCTCTAACCGTTTCTTGAGGATGGATTTTATAACTTTGTTTATTGCTTCTACTTGCCCGTTCGACTGTGGATAAGCAACCGCAGTATACCGTTTGTCAATCTTATATTTCTGGCAGAAATTTCTGAATTCAGCACCATCGAACTGGGTTCCGTTATCAGTTATAATGGTTCTTGGGATCCCGAATCGGCATATAATATTTGTAACCACAAAACTTATCACATTCCTCGCCGTAATCTTGGTTAGGGGCTCAGCTTCTACCCACTTCGTAAAATAGTCCAGAGCAACTATTGCATATTTCGCCCCTCCTTTAGCAATTGGTAGAACTTCGATGATATCAATTCCCCACGTGGCAAAAGGCCAAGGACTCACCATCGATTTGAGTTGAGTCGACGATGCTCTGGGGATTTTGGCGAATCTCTGGCACTTATCGCAGCGTCGTGAATAATCAGCTGCATCTTTATTAATTGTAGGCCAGAAGTATCCATAACGCAATATCTTTTTCGCTAAAGTCTGACCTCCTGTATGATCTCCACACTCACACTCTTGTACTTCTCTTAGTACACGTTTGATGTCGTCGTGTGCTATACATCGTAACAGGGGCATAGAAAATCCTTGCCTATAAAGAGTATCATCTTGTAGGACATATCTGGTAGCCTTGCGAACTATAGCCCTTCTCTCACTCTTCTTTGATGGGAGTGTCCCATTCTTAAGGAAGTTCTTAATTGGGGTCATCCACGACTCCTTCTCCGGTTCCGCTTCGAAAGCAAACTCAATTTCCATCGACTCAAAGCTTGGCGATTCCAACGTTTCAATTGGAATTATTTCAGTTTCTTCTGGATTGTCGGAACTAGCTAGCTTTGCCAGCCTGTCTGCCTTCTGGTTTTCGGCTCTTGGAATATGCGTTATACTGTACCGCTCCAGGTTGCTCAACAACTTTTCCACTTTCCCGAGGTAGGCGATGAGTCGAGGTCCCCGAGCCACAAATTCCTTTCGCACTTGGCAAACAATGATTTTGGAGTCGTAGAATATGTCCAACATTTTTATTCCGAGGTCTTTAGCAAGCTTCAGCCCGACAATCAGGGCTTCGTATTCAGAGTCAATGTTAGTCGCCGAAAATTCTAATCATAGAGCGTAATATAATGACCGTCCTTCAGGAGTAACTAAGACGATTCCAGCTCCGGACCTTCGGTCGTTCTTGGCTCCATCTGTGTATAGCTTCCATGGATCTATCTTTAACTCATCTTCGGACTTGACCACTCTGTCATCGATTACTTCCTCCTCTGGGATGGTGAATTCTGCTATAAAGTCTGCCAGAGCTTGCCCCCTGATCGACCTTCGTGGCTGAAAATTTAAATCAAACTGACTTAATTTAATATTCCATTTGATCAACCGTCCCAATGCTTCGGGTCTCTGCAACACCTGCCTCAGAGGCTGGTCAGTGTATATGGTTATTGGATGAGCTTGGAAATAGTGACGAAGTTTTCGGGAGGCGATTAGGAGGCTGTAAGTGAGCTTCTCAATCTTTGGGTAGTTGCGTTCTGCCGCTGCCAATTTCTTGCTTACATAATATACTGGCCTTTGCACTTTGTCTTCTTCTCGAACCAAGGCTGTGCTAACAGCGTGAGCCGAAACTGCCAAGTAAACAAACAATTCTTCGTGGTCCACTGGCTTTGACAAAATCGGTGGTTTTTCTAACAATTCCAATAAATTTCGAAAGGCCTCAACACAGTCTGGAGTCCACTCGAAGCTCTTCTTTCCCCTTTTAATCAAATCAAAAAACGGGACGCATTTGTCCGTGGCTTTGGAGATAAACCTACTCAACGCAGCTACTTTCCCCGCAAGACTTTGGACGTCTTTAATTCTCCTCGGCTCTTCAATGTTTCTAATCGCTGCTAGTTGACTGGGATTGACTTCAATTCCTCGGGAGCTCACAATGAAGCCTAGAAATTTTCCCGATGCCACTCCAAATGAACATTTCAAAGGATTCAACTTCATCCGATACTTTCGTAGGATACCAAACATTTCTGCCAAGTCTTGCGTATGGCTGGAGGACTGTTTCGATTTGACAAGCATATCATCCACATAAACTTCCATAGTCTTCCCTATTTGATTATAAAACATTCTGTTCACCAAGCGCTGATAAGTGGCTCCGGCGTTTTTCAATCCAAACGGCATGACCACGTAACAGTATAATCCCAAATTTGTAATGAAGCTCGTGTGTTCTTGATCTGGCACGTGCATAGGAATTTGGTTGTACCCGGAATATGCGTCCATGAAAGAAAGAAGTTCGTGTCCCGCTGTTGAATCTACAAGCTGGTCAATCCTGGGAAGTGGGAAACTATCTTTCGGGCAAGCTTTGTTCAAATCTGAAAAATCAATGCAAGTCCGCCACTTTCCATTTGGCTTCTTTACTAAGACGGGATTCGATATCCAGTCCGGATATGTCGAATCTCTAATAAATCCGTTCTGTTTCAGCTTCTCCACTTCTTCTTTCAGAGCAGCCGACCTCTCTGGGCCCAGCATACGTCTCTTTTTCTTTATAGGCGGGTGTTTCGGGATTACATTTAGTGAGTGACTTATGATGGATGGCGATATCCCACACATGTCAGCGTGGGTCCAGGCAAACACATCCAAGTTTGCCTTCAGGAAGTCAGCTAGTTCTTTGGCCCGACGTGGATCCAACTGGGATCCAATCTTCAAAACTCTTGTTGGATCAGCTTCGTCAATGGGAATGTCCGCTGTCGCTTCATTAGGAGTTGCATTTCTAGTCCCTGGTTCCTCGTCTTTTCTGGGATCCAGGTCTTCAGGCGTTCCTTTGGGCAACTCCTTCGGGGCCGATCCCTCTAAGCCGAGCCCTCCTTTGGAGGAGGCGAGGCATCTTTACTCTCGATGTTAAGTCCTTTCATCAACATCTTTAATTCGGCAACATAGCAGGCCTGTCCGGAGACTTGATCCCCTCTCATTACTCCAGTTCCGGCTTCAGTTGGGAACTTAAGCAATAAACACCAAGGGGCGATGCAAGCCCTGAACTCAGCAAGGGCAGGCCTTCCCAAAAATGCATTATAAGGCGAATCTACGTCCAACACTACGAACTGAAGCATTCGTACTCTTCGGCGTTCTCCTTGCCCCAAGGTTACGGGCAATTCTATGTACCCCATTGGAGCTGTTGACGCCCCGTTGAAGCCTCGGATCCAACCTTCGCATGGCTTCAAATCTTCAGATTCAAGCTTCATCTGATCGAACAACTTTTTAAATAAAATATTAACAGAGCTTCCGTTGTCCACTAACACCTTATGAACCAAGGCCAGCCCAATGGTGGTAGTAATAACCAACGGATCATCAGTGGGTGACTGGATCCCAGTATTATCTCTGCTACGGAATACCACGTCGTCAAACATTCTTCTGTTGCTTTATGGGGGCGGTATCTTCCAAATCATCACATTCATCCACATCTACGTGCTTGGCAGCATTTACATATTGATCCATTGCTCTAAAACTGCGGATTGCTGGGTGGGGTCCACCCACTATGGAGTTGATAACAATTCCCTTGCCTTTCTGCTGCGCTGTAGGCTTGGGAGCAGATTGAATCTGTTTTGGAGCCTTCTCTCCTTGCCCCCTGTCCCTCGGGGAAACCTTATATTCATCCAGTTTCCCTTCGCGCAGCAGCTTCTCAATCACGTCTCTCAAATGTCGACATTCATTGGTTGAATACCCATGAGTTCCATGAAACAAACAAAACTTTCCAGTTGCCATTTCTTTCTCCGTTGAGTCGCGAGGTGGCGGTCTTTTATATTGAAAAACATTGTATGTATCCAAGTAAATGTTCTCCAGAGTGTCGTTCAACGGTGTATAATTCTCATAAGTCTGGAATCGGGGTCTTTTGTTAGGATCAGTTCCCCTATTTCTATTTCTTCTGTTACCATTCGCGTTACGGTTATTGTTGTTGCCCCCGTTTCCAGAATTGTCGTTTCCACTCTTGTTTCCCACATTCACTTCAACTTTTCCGGAACTTTCTCCAGACTGCTTCACGGCGACATTACTCTGAACATTTTCTTTTGAAGCCGCTCCAGACTTTCTCTTTCGGTTTGCCCTGGCCTCCTCTCGTCTTAAGTGAATATCAGCCTTTTCATATAATAACTCTCTCGTGGAGGGTGTCTTCCCAGAAAGGTAATCTCCAAACTCGGAGTCAGGATCGACTCCTTCCATCAAAGCCATCAAGATGGTGGGCTCATGCACGTCACTAACTTCAGTCACAGCTAAGTTGAAACGGTCGAGATATGACCTCAAAGCTCTCCTGGCACCTGCTTAATTCTTAATAATTCAATAACACTTTTAGACTATCGGGTATGGAGTCGGAACTGATTCATAAAACGTTCGCTCAATTCCCTATAATTCGATATCGAACGAGGGGGAAGTCGGGTAAACCATAGCAGCGCCACATCTTCTAAATAGATCGGGAATGCTTTACACTTCACTGCGTCAGGAACAGCAGCAGCATTCATGAGCCACGAGTATCGCATCAAATGCTGTCCCGGATCGGTTCTCCCATTGTACTTGTCCATCTGTGGTAGGTTAAAACGTCGGGGAAACTGAAAATTGAGGATGTCGTCAGTGAAAGGAGTATGGCTTCGCTCAATGCCATAATCTTCATTGGTGTAGTTCCAGCTTTCGTACATAATCTAGCGTACCATTGCCTGTACGTCAGCATTAGTTAGGGGCCGTTCAGGCTCCCTGGCCCTGGTATCCGGGTTCCTTCTGGGCTCTTGTTCAGGAGATGCCCTTCTTCTTTGAGCTGCTTCTGCTCTACTTCGTTCCCTACGCTCCCGGTCGATCTCGGGAGGAGGGGCTGGAGCATCTGCCCCTGAGTGGGATTAGTATGGTTAGGGTCTCTCAAGCTTGGATCATTGATTCCTAGTGCTTGCGCAATATCCTCGCGGGACCCCAAAGATCCGAATGTCAGTTGCTCCTAATTCTGAGGTCGTTCGAGCGGCCTTCTTTCACGGGGCCGTTCTTCCTCGGAAGAAGAAGACTGATCCATTGGTGTGTGGTGAACCGGAGATGGGGTTCTCTGCCTACGGAGTTTGCTAATTTCCCTGCTCATGAGTCTCATGTTTTCTTGCATCATGAGATAGGTGCGCTCGTGGATTTTCATAGCCTCCCTAGTACTCTCAAGCATGTCAAGTAGGCGCGAGAAATCTCCTTGAGTAATAGGTGCAGATGGATTGACCTGATCATTGACCCTGGTGGCTAGAGTCGGAGCATTTGTAGGGGCTCGAGTAGAGGTTCCAACATCACCACGTGACAGGTCGGTTCAGAGATGGGAAATCGGGTCGGGTCGGAGCTGGGAAGCCTGTTCGGGTCGAAGCTGGAAAGCCAGGTCGGGTCGGTGTAGGGCGAGTTGCTCGGGTCGGTTCAGGTTGGGGGAGTGCACTGCTTCAGATTCTCCTACCCGGATCGGATCGGAGCTCTCCCCTTGAGTGCGGTTCGGATTTTCTACATCAGTTCATTCCACTGCTGAGTTCTGTCCACGAGACCTTGTCACGACCGCATTTTGCTGATCTTCACCAACTCCGTTTCCTCGACTAGTTTGAACTTCCTTGCCTTTTCCTTTGGCCATAGTTCTTCAACAATCAATTCAACAAATATTCAATAGCGTCGAAACTTGAGGATTAACTTCTTTGAACTCAACGGTCCAAAAAGTAGAACGATAATCCCGAAAAACAGAGAATTCAGATGGTTCTCAGTGAAAGCACCAAAATGTTAGACCAAAAAGTGGTTCTAACACCCAAATTGACTAAAAGCAGAATGAAATAAGATCAAAAGTAAAATGGAGACACAGAATTTATAGTGGTTCGGCGTTTAAAAGCCTACGTCCACTTGTCAATCACTATTCTCGACGATAGAGTTGCAATTACAATGAGATATTCACTCAATTTCACTCACAACTCACATACATTCACTCAATTGTTCCAAAACAAGTGTTGAAAAACAATTTGGATTATCCGGGAGTGCTGGAATTCGGTTTATGAAAGTGGTTGAACTCTCAAAGTGCCAAAAAGAAGATCCTCTTAATTGTCTCCAGACAGGGTATTTATAGGTGAGAATTTGCTAAAAAACCGATCCGGATCGGATCCACGTGTCTTCCATCCCATCATCCTCGGGTTCGGATGGGTTCTAGTGCTGACAGCGCATCAGAGTAGTGGTTTTCGTGGGTTGGAACTGGTCATAACCGCTCCGAATAACCAGGCGAGCATGGGGGAAAGTGGTATGGAATTTGGGTTCGGATCGGAGGAGCCTGCAGAGGGGGTTCAGATCGGGTTAACCGATCCGACCCGGATTAACCTAAAACTAAGTCCTTATCCACTTTGCTCTGCTCCGTTCCGACCCGATAGTATGTAGCCCTCCGATCCGATTGACAGTAGGTAGCTCCCTGAACCGAACAACAGTGCCTCTTTGATTCAAACATTAGCAGCTCTCCGATCCGAACAGCCAAAATCTCTCCGATCCGATCCGCTACATCTCTCCGATCCGATCCGCTATGATGCTTTCCAAGTTTTTCAACGTTTCACATCTCGACTTTGTGTTGCCCAGTTCACAAAGTGGGCTAACAGGTTTAAAATTTATAAACTTATTGAATGTTAAATAAGTTGATTAAATTTTATTAAAACAAGCTTATCGCGCAGCGGTAGTTCGTGATTTTGAGAATGGAACTTCAAATGAATGCATAGGATCCAATATAAGTCGGAATTCTTTGAAATAAGAATTATCCGGATCTATCGGATATGGTTTTCTAATGAAAGAAAAAGATTTGAATTTCATCTTGTAAATTTTGAGATATGTCTAAACCAAATTTTTAGAAAAATCACGGTGCAGTAGTTCGCGATTTAAAATAAAAATATTTATTGAAATTGAGGTTTAGAACGTTTAGAATTCAAGTAAGGAGAATTTTAATTTATGAAAACACTTGTGAAAAGAATAAATTGATTGTTCGTATATGTTCATGACTTTTGATTTGAACATTATAAGTGTATAGACTTAAGTTATATAGTGATTTATAACTCAAAGTTAATAGTTTAAAAAATTATTCATAAGTGAATTTTAGTATAAGAATGTTATACTAAATATGAAAACAAAAGTGAATTTCTTGAGTTAACCTACTTTCATATATATTTTTGTTGGTGCTTGGTTGTTACTTTTTGAGTTATTTCTTAAATAATTGCGGGGACGTAATTTCTTTTAGGGGGAAGTCTGTAACAACCCACATATCTCACGATAATATATTTAAATATTTTATTTATTTTTGAGAGAAATGATTGATCTTCACATGGAGGAGCGCACTCATATAATTTTATTCCTCACTTAAAAAAAGAGTTGTTAACAAGCCTGACAGGTAGCAAACCCACATACAATGAGAAAAAAGAAAAAGAAACACCTCAAACCTAAATACTGGAGTCCAAATATAAAATATACAATATAATACAATAATAAAAACCTAAAACCAGAGTCCACAACAAAAAGAAAAAAAAGAGATACACTATCTAAAACATGTTACTGCAAAAAAGAAACTCACAGAAGATGAATAATATATGCAATGCAACATGAGAATTCAGAAGACATCACATATACTAAGATAGACAAAAGGCATAAAGTAAACCAAATAAACACACATAGGCATAAGCAGAGAAAACTATATCAGAGATTAAAAACAACGCCATATATATATGTATACACACACAGATATATATATATATATGTGTATATATATGTGTGTGTATATATATATATATATATATATGTGTGTGTGTGTGTGTGTGTGTGTGTATAAACGCATGCATATGTATATGTAAACATAGCATGACATAGAACAATCATTAGATACCACAAACAACACTATATATATATATGTGTGTGTGTGTGTGTGTGTGTGTGCGTGTGTGTGTATGTGTGTGTATGTATATATATATATATGTATGTATGTATGTATGTAATTGTAACATGACATAGAACAACTAAATAATAATATAAATATCCAGGAGTCACTAAATGGAATTAACAGACGCTTATAAAGCATAAGAAGTGGAAGGACTGTTAGATTTGAAAATAGAAATATGAGATATAATGAGAGTAAGAAAAAATTTAAAGTCGTCGAGCTTGTTAAGTCTATAAGAAGGATTTGATAATCAGTTCAAACAAAAAAATGAAATTCTACAAATCAAGTTATTGATATTAACACTAAGATTATGAAAAGCATATTAATTTCTCTCAAACCATATACACCAGCTAATAATTAGAAAAATAGTATCACATAGATATCTATTGTTAGTATTAAAAAGAAATCTATAAGAACTCCAATAATAATCACAATCAAAATGGTCAAAGTTAAAGGGAAAACTGAAAATATTAAATGAACTAAATTTAGTAATAGAACAATCAAAATATAAATGATCAATATCTTCAAAATGATTATTACAAAAATAACAAATTTTTATTGATGATTATATTTTTCATTTTAAGTAATTCAATTGTATTAAGTTTACCATGTAAAATGATCCACATATGTAATTTAGTTTTGGGAGGACCGTTGGCTTTCCAGAGGTAATTGAAAATTTTATTTTTAACCCAAGAAAAACAAAGAAAAGTATATAGCGATTTGGATGAGTATGAGCCACTTTTATCCCAACTTGAACGATATACATCTTTCTCATGATCAAACTTATATAAATCAAGTTTAGTACAAAGTAAGGAAAATTGTTTAAGAGTATGACCAACGAGAGCACGATTGAAACTAACATTCCAAGGGAAAGCTTGATCTTGATTGTATATATCCAAAATCAAAGTCTTTTTAAAATTACAAATATCATATAATTCTTTAAACTCAATTTTTAAGGGAATAACCGAAATCCAACAATCATCCCAAAATGAAACATTACTACTAGAGTATACTATATGGTTAATACCTATCTTATAAATTTCAAAACAGTGAACTGTAGATTTCCAAAAATGGGAAACATTATTAGGATTATTAAAAGAACCAAGACTAAGATTAAAATTACCATTATACCATTGATTCGAAATTAATCCTTTCCATAAACAATTTAGGTTACTATCATTAGATTTCCACATCCATTTGCATAGTAAGGAAATATTAAGATTGTATAAATTTAAAATACCTAATCCCCCCTCACTTTTAGGTTTACAAACAATATTCCATTGAATCAAACATTTGGATCGGGAGAAAGAATATCCCCATTCCAGAGAAAATTTCTTCTAATCCTATCAATTTTCTCAATGACCCAATTGGGGAAACGATAAATGGACATCCAATAAATGGGTAGAGTAGACGACACTGAGTTAATTAAGACAACTCTTCCTTCTCTCAAAAGGGATCTATTATTTCAACTAGATAGTTTATTATTGATTGATTTTATCAATAATAGTATTCTAGTCTTCATGTTTTAATTTTTGAGGCCTTATGAGAAAACCAAGATATTCAATAGGAAATTTCATTATATTGCAATTAAGAGTACTGGCCACTAAATTTTCAACATTATGATAGTCATTAAGAACTGAAACTGAACTTTTATCAAAATTAATTTTTAATCCAGAAAGTAACTCAAAACTATATAGAATAAATTTAAGGGAAATAATAGATTTAGGTAAATGAGAAGAGAAAATGAAGGTATCATCCACAGATTGTAAAATAGAAATACCCTCACTAGTAATATCTCTACCACCAAGGTCTATCACTTCGTTCCTAGTGGCTAGCTTAATAATTCTAGAAAAAGAAGCTGCTAAACTGAATAGATAAGGAGATAATGGATCCCCTTGCCTTAAGCCACACTTAGACTGGATTTTACCTCTAGGGATACCATTAACGAGTATATTAGAACTATTAGACTTTAATAGAGACCAAATCCATCCAATCCATCTATTGCAAAAACCTCGACCATTAAAAGGTCCTTAAGAAAAAACCAATCAATGAAATCAAATGCTTTAGCAAATCAAGTTTAAGAACAACGCAGGTTACATTATTCTTGCAACAATAATTAATGCATTCCTGAACTGTTGCAATACCATCGGTGATATTTCTACCCTTAACAAAGGCAGTTTGAGAATTATCAATTAATTCATTCATTTTGGAGCTTAATTTATTTGATAAAACTTCAGAAATAATTTTAATTGAACAATTTGGTAAGAAATAAGCTTAAAATCTTTTAAGAGATTAGCCCTAATTTTCTTATGGATCAAAACAACATTAGCAAAGTTAAATCTCCCCGGTTGCAATTTTCCATCGAAAAACTCATTAAAAAGAAAAACTATGTCGTCTTTCAAAATATCCCAAAAAGTAATATAAAACAAATTAGGAAAACCATCTGGCCCAGGGGATTTTTACAGAGGCATACAGATGAATTTGGGACTCAAGACCACTTCCATTGAGTATAAAATGTCATTTATGACTTTTAAAACTATAAACATTGATATGTTTAGAGTTAGTGAAATTGGGACTTTGGGGTTGGGCTTGGTTTGGGAAAACTAGCCAACAACCCATTAAGCCGTAAGTAGCAGCCCCCTCTCCTCCATTCATTCATCCAATATTTCAACAAAGAAATAGAGAGTGGAGAAGGAAAATTAAAATTCCCTAAGCCCCAGTGTGACAACCCGTATTTTTGGTCAATTTGAACTTTAATCTATTCTTAGCAGATTTTAAAATGGAAAATGCTGATTTTGGACTTAATAAAATCCAAAAATAAATTTTAAACTTGGGTTTATGTTTTATTTGACTTAAAACAGGGTCAGTAAACTTTTTTAATTAGTTTAAAAGTGAAGATTTTGAAAAACAATATTTTAACGCTATTTTGATGACCTGTAAAAAGACCATTTTTGAGACAGACTAGGAATCTGACAAAACCACTTTTATTGGATCTGGAATGTCGAAATATGATGGGATTTAAAATTTTAAATCAAACGAGTTTATATGTAAGCGTACGATATATAAACATAAGTTGAAAATTCAATCAAGTTTCGATTAAAGCTAAAAATAAGGTGATTTTTTCAAATGGACACCGAATTCGACGAGACTTAGTTCGTTGGAGCCGTAATTTCATAACGTAGCCAGATTTGAAATTTCATAGCTTTGAGTGTTCTTATGTGGTCGCACGACCAGAACAAAGTTGACAACGTATAATTACTTCGGGAATTAATTAAACCTTTTCTCACAAACTTCTATAGCCAATCAAAATTAGTAAACTAATTGTCCTCCAATCCAAGTGTCATGCTCTTCCTTAATCTGTCATTCATGTGTACTTAAGTCCATTTTTATCTTATTCCATTTCTTATTTCATTTCTTATTTCATTTTCCTTCTTCTTAAATTCCATTTAAGCTTAAGCTTCCATTCTTTCCTCCTCCTCCCTTCTAGCTCACGCCACCACCCTAGGCACCCTATTAGCCACTGTACTCCGCCTCTTTAAGTCCCCCTCTAACCCTTCCTCTGTCGTGGTCCCCCCTCCTTGCACTAAAACCTCCTTATTCCTCTTAATTTCCAAAAGAAGCTATCTTTAACCCATAAATCCAAGTTCACCACTTCCATCCTCCTCTAATGGACTCCACCCTCACCCACAACCGTGCGCCACCCTACACGACCCAAAGCCATGGGTCACCTTGCCCCCTTCAAACCCTAGCACAACTAAAAATCCCATCTTTACTCTTTATACCCTAAATTAAAGCGAGTTCGAGTGTATTCACGAAGTAGCTAGGCAATTCGAAGTGAAAAGGAACGATCTTTGACCCGTTACGAGCTAGTATTGTCCTACGGTGAAGATTCATGGTGTAGGATGGTTTTGCTAACTTCTCTCTTGAATTACTACATTTGTTTAGTTAAATCATAGTATATAACTTAGTTGCTTGGTTGCAAGGTGTTTCAGTTAGTAATGAAACCATGATATAATTTGGAAGTGAAATTAGCTTAATTAACATGTTAAAACATTGTTAAGATGTGTATGATAGTAGTTGTAGGATTAAACACTTATTTGCAAGTCAAATAAATTGGAAGGTAATCAATTTGAAGTGAGATCGTATATAACAAAATTTATATAGGAATGAGATGTTTGAAAATATGATTTGGGAAGAAAATCTTATGTAAATGACATAAGTGTGATTTATGAAATAAAGTACTGTTTGTTTTCAAGTCAAGATAAAGGAAGTACCATCCTTTTCCTTTGAATTTTGAGCTTAGTGAGATGTGCTGTTGGTGGTGGTAGGTTGTCCGGACATAAAACTCGAGTTCTCATTGTTCCTTGGAAGAACACGGCCGTGTAGTGAAATTAACAGGGTTGCAGATAGCCTACGGCGGACGAATGTTTCTTGAGGGAATCAAGCGTAACCATTGTGTCTGCTGCGATCTACAGTCATGTATAAAGCAGTAATCCGCAGAGCTGTGAAAACTTACGGGTATGGATGTTTCCTGAGGTAATCAGACTTAACCATTGTGTACCTGCGGTCCCCATGGCATATCTACAAGTGAAAGAGATGTAACTACTAGAGTTACTAGGTATAATGGAGCCATGTAATGTTTGAGATATCTTAGTGATGTGGAGCCACCGGGTTGATGCAGCACTGTGTCTTCATGACTTGATTGGTCTTCGTGACCTGGTTTGTCTTTATGACTTGATTTTTCCTCATGACTTGAAGTATCTTCATAATTTCATGATTTGTTTTCGTGACCCTGAGATAGAGCAGTGAACGCTTAGTGCCTTCAGTTTTCTTTTGATTCTAAAATATCTTTCATTGATCTATCCCTGACGAAATTCGCAAGGAAGTGATTTCCTACGGATACAGATGTTTTCTGGGGGATCCAGACGGAACCATTGTGTATCTGCGATTCATGACCAATCAACATATCAACATCACATTCGTACTTTCTGTATCTGTTTTTAGAGAGAATTTTTGAAATACTTTCACTTGGAGTTGAAACAAGGATATTTAGTGCTTGAAGATCTTAGTCGTGCGCCTGGCCAGCGTATGCCTAACGTCTGTAAGAACGACGATAGACTTGTCAAACTTCGAGTATCAAATATTTTCAAATCAATAATTTGAAATTAAAATATGCCAACTTAATAAGTTAAGGAAAAAATTCATAGTATTTTCAAGTCTATAGCTTTGGAATAATAATACAAATATTTTTTGTACGAATTTCGTGTTATATATAAAAGTTTTTGGATTTTGGAAATTTTCATGTCAACAATTTATAACTTGAAGAGAAATGATAATTACACTCTTCAATGAGTGTTGGTAAAGATTAAATGGATTGAATGTAAGTATATTGGGTTGAGGGTTACTAAGCCTAGACCCATTACAGTTGCAACGATGGATAAGTAACATCGACATATGTTTATAATGAAAATTGGAATAGTTTGAGATGTATAAATCCAACTTATGCAGAAATTGGGATTTAAAACGAGATTGATTTTGAAAAGAAAGTACATGACTTTGAATTTGTTAGAAGATTAGATAAAATGAGAATGGAGAGATATCTCAAAATAAATTGAGATAGAAATTGGTTTGAAGAAATTGAAAAGCAGAGAAAAAAATAAAACCCAATTCAAAAGCTAAAAAGAACGTATTTGATCAAAATTGATCTCCAAATGTAAGAAATGGAATTTGATTGTCCGAGTTAATTGAATATAATTGATGGGCTTAAATATCGATATTTAAATTAATTATGGAAAAATTTCGTGCTAAGAAAAATAAATTGAAGTATACAATGGTATAACTCTAACGATCTTTCCTTTTCGGGGACAAAAAGTTTTAAAGGGGGGAAGAATGTAACGTCTCAGAAATTTCAACAACTGGACAATGAGATTAATTAAAGATTTAATTAGTAATATTCAATACTTATATTGAAACATGAGCTAGAAAGTAAAAATCAAATATATTGTTGTGTGTATGAATTGAACTCGAGATTTAATTCAGAATGGTTGGCTGAAAATCAAATATTTATTGTTAAATATGTGAATTAGATTTGTAGTTCGACAGAGAAATATAGATGGTTGAATTTGAAAAACAAACATTTTTGACGTGAAACAAATTGTAGATTTTATTGTTGTAATATATTGAAAAATGGATTTGAATATGTGCGTATTCAGAAATATAAAGAAAGTAAATTTCAACGTCTCGAATTTGGAATCGAACGAAGTTGTTTTGGGAACAACAAAATTGAATCAGTGCACCGATAAATGATTTAAAATTTAAAATAGCGAAGATATAAATGGAGTCGGATTACAATCAAATTAGATTTAAAACGCGAAGACGAAAGGGTACATATAATCTTTGTCGCGTTCGAAGATTGTATTGGTGGTACGCATTTAGAACGTTACGTGATAATTTTGCGATAGAGGTTAATATTAAATTAAAAATAAAACCTTCGTTCTTTAGTTTCGCACCACCCTATATATGAACACTACGCAGCTATCTAAAACCTATGATTTACATCGTTCTTATCTTCTTTTGCGTATTCTATAAATCTTGCCCTTGTTCTCATTCCTTCAGCGAAAACAAATTCATCGAAAAATCATTCCTTTTCCCCAAATTCAGAAATTGTTTCTTTCCTCTCCAAAATAAATTAATGGCCGAAATTTGTCTCGCCTAAATTGAAAATCATGGTCACCGTATCAAAATCCCTCTTTCCCTTTTACTCCTCTCGAAAACCAAATCGGAACCACCGCCTCTTGCCGTCGCCTTTGTCAAAACCTAGAAATCGAAGCCACCATCCTCCACCTATTCCAAATCCATCGCTGCCGTGCTTGTGAACTCTAGCACCCTCTTCAATGACCTAGACTTTGTTGCCTTCACGTCATTGAAGCCTGAAATCGCTCCTGCTTCTCTCGCCGCCTTCTTGCTAACACCGCTGCAGGTGAGCATCTCACTCAGGATTAATCATAAGTCCAACTAGATTAACTCGATATTTAAACTATAGTATAATAGTTGATTTTCGTTGTGATTATCTTCCTTGAATTGTTGCGTGATTTTGATTGGTGTTTTGGGGTATGGTTCCATCCGTTCGTATCGCATATTGGATTTGATCTTGTTGGTAATGATTCGAAAATGAAACTGAAAAGTGGCACCTTTGTCTTGTTGAAAAACTAATAGAAATGGGTTTGGAAGAACCCGAAATTATCTCGTTGAACTTGAAATGAGATTGACTGTTGTTGAAAATTTGAACCATGCATTCGTTCAAAACTCGATTATTTGAGTATAGATACACACTCAGGTATATATGATATACCGAATTTTGTTTCTTCTAGTTGAATATTTAACCGGAAGCTCTGATTTAATAAAACCGTCACGCTATACTTGCTGTCCATAACATTGCTTTGATATGATTCCCCTTGTCAATGCCAAGTTGCTTTCATCATGGTCACGTGGTAATCACTATACACTGTTGTTTCATTAACCTGAGTATAGTACTATTTTGATGTATTGTTCGAACCTGCCAAGCTCATACCATTGAAATTTACAAGTAATTGGACTAGTATTTGCGTATAGGTACTGAAGAAAAATAAACCAAAATATATGACCACTGTTAGGACTGCATATATATATTCTCATATATATGAATGTTAAACCATAATGGGTTAATTTTTACCCTGTTTGAACTATATCTATTAGTAACTAGATGTCATAATGTTTACTCCTGTCTTGAATATGTTATTGAATGTTTTGTTTGATACCAGGTACATGCATTAATCTATTAGTTGAGGATATGTTATATCCATCAAAACCAAACACTTGAGTTATATGTCATGAAGCTCTGTTCCTTTGTAAAATTTCCACTGTGTGGTTTTAACTAGTGAAACATATCACTCGATAAACTCACTACATCTTCACAACTCTGATACCGTTACTTATTTTAGTATAAGTCTTAACAACCCTGATCTATGAATTTTTGACTACTTACTATCCATTTGTTGACAAACATAGAAAACACAGATTTTTGGAAGGTTAAATGGTCTAATTATTGATGTTTAATTTGTCTTAAAGCATGCACAACTACATCAGTTTTAAATTTAATGATTTCTCCAAGTCATGTAACAACAAAAGTTTTATTTTAAAACATAAATGTCATGGTATCAAACTGCCTGTAGATTTTGTAGAATGTCATGTTTCAGTTGGATATATATATATATATATATATATATATATATATATATATATTCCCCCATCGTATATGCTCCTGAACTACATATACCACACTCTGACTCCTTTGTTCCAAGTATGTTACAAGGCCTTTTTTACCCAGCCAACTTATGATCATTTCATGCCTTGTATGTTAACATACCTGTATACAAATGAGTGTTTGATATAGTTGTCTTTTGTACATATTCACACTGATAAAACAAAAGCATATACATTTATGCCTTGTCCCATTTGGCAACTTGTTTACCTGGTACATGTTTTGCTCTAAATGATATGGCATGATAATAATCTATGCTTGGTTAGTAAACACACGCCTGTTTCCATGTTTCGAAATATATATGTGGTGATTTTCCATAAAGATGGCTTGTTACCTCTGTTACTGTTTTGCTAAATCATGGCCAGGTCACACACTTTTTGCTTTCATAAAATGGTTAAGGCACCTTGATCTATGTATACATGTTAGCACTTGCTAAACACTGGTGTACTGTTTTGCAGTCTCCTGTTATATATTACCACATGGAAAATCTGATTGCAGTGTGAGCTATCCCCATGAAGATAAATGCAAAGTTAAAGTTGATATTACTTAAAATCTATGGAAGAGTGATGATGTACCTTGTTAAGGATTTAATCTCGCAAATTGGTCTAAATTTTATCCTGTCATATATTGGAAATCTGGACATATGAACCCCCTGTTGCAAGAAAACAGTTTACTGCCTTGCCCATTATTGGAAAATTCTCACTTGCTTGCTCAGTTTTTATACATATTGAGACCCCCTAAACACATGTCATGTTTTTTTTATATAACCTGCATGCATGATTTCAAAGCATGGAAAATCCTAAGTGGACAAGCATGGTTAGTGTTTGTATGCCTCTTTGATGTCCTAAATGTCCCTACTCTCCTAACTATTGGGCTGCAAAAATGCCCGGTGCTTCTCTTTACACGCCATATACCTTATTTTCCTATTTGTAGTTTGAATTTGATGCCTCTAATTTGCTAGTTGGCTATGATTGTTGCGCATCATTTCATATGGCATCATTTCATGCAACAAACCGAGTTTATTATGTGATCATTGTTGCATGGTGGGTTGCACTTGTTATTTGCGGATGCTAGGGCAGTACACACATGTACATGTACACGTGTGTACATGTAAGCTTTCATGACCATTTTGTCCCTGAAATAAAAACCGATATGTACAGACATAATACTACAGATCGAACAGATACGACACCAATGCGTACTAGCCAATTTGCATATGATATATTCGATGTTAGGATTAACTATTGTATTCCAGTTTATATTGAAGTTAATTTACTTGGACAAATGATTAATATTGACTCGAATGTTTTATGTTTTTACATGGAACTCTCGGGTCAGACCCGAGCATTTCAGATTTAAAGATCACTGCTTCGGATTCGGAGATTGGCAAGGCTGGGGATTCCGAAGAGGGCGCACTCTGAAATTTTAAACCAATAAATATTTTTCAGTATTCCAATTGTATTTTTAGTTCCGTTGTATAAAATAAATATTGTATTCAAAAATTCTGATTACATATATAAAAATTTATTTCGCTGTTCAATATTGTGTTATTTATTTATTCTGTGTTGATTCTGTATTTCAAACTCCGTAAGCTAAATAACAGTCCGTCGATTTGAATGTATTAAGCTGGTTTAATTACCAATTTGAGGTGGTCAAAATGGAGGGACGTTACAAGAAGTTATTGTTGATTGCTTGAGTTTGTGGTTGATCTGAATTGGTTAAGTAATTTATTACTTATTTTTTATTGGTTGAAACCTCATACGGGTTTCGGGATGACAATTACTCACACGTCTCCCAAGTGTGTAGATAAGTTCACATGGATTATCATATAAACCCCACACGGGTATTAGGATGATAATTTTACAAATATAGCAAGTGTGTAAATAATAATTACTAGTTGGGAATGTGGTGAAAACCCCACACGGGTATTGGGATGATAATGAACACTAATCCCAAGTGTTGATTTGTATGTCAATCGATTGATTGACAGACTGACATAAGCGTTATTTATTTATTTAAGGCTTATATAGTGGAATTGCACTTTGTATGTGTGATAATTAAAAGATGATAGTTGTTTACAACTACTGTTTGATGCATATGATATATGAAATCCATATAAATAGAATTATATGGTAATTGGTTGAATTTCGTTCCAATTTAGAATAAAATTGTATATCTTAATAATATAATTCGATGAAAAATCAAAGTTTGAATTTGACATCTGATTTTGGATGGACGTGAAGATATTAAAATATCGAAGAATTTTCGAAACTATACCAAGTGGTTTTGAATTAATTTCATATGGTTTTGGCCTATCAAAGTGTTTAATTCGAAATAAATAGTAACATTTGAAAGTGAAGTTCGGTTAGGCTATATAGAAATTGTTTCAGAAAAGGTTTCTTTTCGAAAGCTTCTTGTTTATTTTTATAACGACTGTTAGGAAAGTTTGGACTTAAAACAACGAGTTTCGAAAAACAAAATGATTAAAATAATATTAAAATGACTTAAAATGAAAATATTTGATTTTTAAAGGGAAATGAGTGAAATAGAATTTCCAATGATGATCATATATATTTTATAAAATATGTTGGAAGCATTTTTAATTTATTTTAAATTATAAATCGATTTGGGCATGAATAGGACGTGTCGCGCAACGACATTTCGCAGACTTCAATTCATAATGTAACGACCCGTATTTTACAGTATAATAATTAATTAATTTAATTATATAAATAGGGATTTAGAGATTGAAATGGTCGTTGAATTAAATTATAGTGAATATTTAATTAAAATAAATAATATATTTAATTTCTGAAATAGTGGAATTCACAAAATAGTGTGAATTGGATCATCTGTGATATTTAATTCAGTTTAGAATTGAATTAGAATAACGAATATATTATTTGAACGGAAATTTGAATGTATAATTATAATATAATTTTAATCGAGCTCGAAATGGCGCGGCAATTCGCTATTTGGCGATTTGAACTTCAAATGAATGTACAGGGTCCATTTTAAATCGGATTTCTGTGAAACAAGAAACGTTTGGAGCTGGTGAAGTATATTTTTCTAATGGAAGAGAAAAATCGGGATTTCGTTGTGTAGATTTTGATTTGTGTCCAAATCAAATTTTAGAAAAGTCGCTATGGAATTCCTTTGAAATTTATAAATATATATTTATATTTTAAAAGGATTTTATATATAAAACGAATATCGATATAACTGGAAATTTTGAAATATCGATTTATAAATCCAATTGGAGTTGTACGATATTCTGTTGTGAATATATACGATAATATTTATTTTTAAATATTTAATTTAATTATTTTTAAATATATTTATATATTTAAATGGGTTATTTAGAGCTTTAAAAATAGCCAGTTTTGCAAACGAACTCTGTTTTCGATGAAACTAATTTTGTTGGATCTGCAATATTAAATTATTGCTAGATTTCAATATTCGTGATTTTTGAAGTCAGTATGTGGCCGTACGGGATTTTTTCTAAAAAATAGTCAATAATTCAACTTTAAAAATATGTTGTGTGAGCAAATGAACTCGGAATTCGACGAAACCAGCTTCGTTGGGACCGTAATGTCGAACTGAAGGTGTATACCAATTTTCGTGATTTTTGGGTATTGTATGTGATCACAGGGATTTTTAAACGTGAATGTAAACAACGATAGCTTAAATATTAATTTAAAATTCGAATAAAAAAATATAAAACCTATTCTATAAATACCCTCAAATACGCTAACCCTAAATCTTATTTTCTCTGGTGGTCAGCAAACATCGCAGCCGCCGTTTTTATCTCAAAACCCAAATCATGGGCTATACAAATCATAAACAAATCCTACAAAATTATATAAATCACCAGATAAATATATTAGGATTCATGGAGTGTTTCTCTTCACAAAAATATGCATTTCCGTGAGGTCGATATCATTTTTGTCCAGTAGATAGTATCCTAGGGTTTGTTTTCAAGTCATGAGGGGGAGGTCTGAGAGCGTTTTGAGGGCATCAGCGAGTTCGCGGAAGCAACGAGCTCGTGTTGATGAAGTTTGAGGAAATTTCAAGAAGGAAAGTTTCGCGATTTCCTTATTGTAGCGCGAGTTGGGACCTGAGAACGGAATTTCATCCGTGAGTGCAAGTTGTGATTTTTGGGTATGAGGAGAAAGTGGATTCGAAGGGGGAGACGTTGGTGTTGTCTGTTTGTGAATCGGTGAGGGAGAATGGAAGTGAGGAAGGGGTCGGTTTGGCTGTGGTTGCAGGGAGTTACGGGGTGTGTTTGATCAGGAGGAAGAGAATAGGAATCGGGTTCGAACTCTTTGGGAGAGAAAGGATTAACGGAGGGCTTGGGTATTTAAAACGAGTTGGGCCGGTATGTGAAAATGGGTTAGCCCATTTTAATGAAAATAATAGTTTTAATAATTTAATTTGTATATAAACTTGTAATATTTATAAGTTCTTCATACATGATCAGAATTTCATGAAACAAGATCTGTCGGGATCGTATGGGCGGACACTACACGATGGGACTGACTGGAAGTTCATCGGAGCTCGTTACAATTTATAGCAAAATAAACTGTTTGTCTGAATCAAGCGATGGTTATCGTTATTAATGATGACCGTCCAATGATAGTAAATCTCACTAACTCTGCTCACTTTATATTTTTATAAAATATTTTTGGAATTTATAAATGATGGTTGTTTGTTGTGTGTTGGCTGTTTGGTTGAACTGATAGACAATTGGTTGAAAATATAGATAACGATATAGATACAAACCGTTAATCGAATATTGATTCTGTTATCAGTATGTTTCATATTCGTGTTGTTCATGTGATTAACATCCGTGGATGCAGGGAAACAGGTCGAAGGGACCTAACTGGGTTCCTTAACATTTATTTTACTGTTTTTCTTATATTGTGATATATGATGTGATTTATAATCTATTGTTGATTATGTGTGTTTGATCATTGTTATTTGGTACTTTTAAATACCAAAGGAAATACTGGAGTGTGAAAAGGGAAATTTTAAAACTATAATTTGAAATAAAATATTTATATAAAATCAAAGGATTTTATATGAAAAGGAAAATATTTGTAAAACAAATAGAAAAGGAAAATATTTGTAAAACAAATAGAAAAGGAACATATTTGTGAAACAAATAGAGAAAGAGGTATTTGAAAAACAATTATAAATAGAATTGAAAAGGGAATATTTGTAAAACATTTACAAATAGATTATAAATAGAAATATTTATCTATGAAATTGATAGAGTTATAAAAAGAAATATTTAATTAGAAATAAATAGAATTATAAAGGAAATATTTATTTCGAAAATAAATAGATTATAAAAAAATAAATACTTGAAAAATGAATAGAATTGTATAAAAAGAGAATTTTACATTTGAAAGGTTTAGACCCGTGCTTCGCACACGGGTATAACGTGATATGGATTTAAAGCAAAGATTTTAAATAGAATCCGTTCTAGCCGATAGATTGAGAAGTTTAATTTATAATAATATTTTATAAATTAAATAAAATGTTTATCATTGGATAAGTGAAATATATAAGTCGGGACTTATATAGAGAAGTAAGAATCGATTTCAACATCGATAATTAAAACTGAATATGGACGTAGAGTTAATCAAAGGAGTTAATCAAAATGAAAGAGAGATAATCGAATATTAGTTATTCGAATAAAGAGTCAACCAGATAGAGTAAATTGAACATAGTTAATCGAATTAGGATTAATTGAATATTATTTATTCAATTAGAGTTGAACGAATATAGATATTTGAGATAGAGTTAGTCAAACATAGTTATTCAGGATGAGTTGCCATTTCGTACGACTGCTAGCGTAATTCGCAGGGCTGCAGATAGCCTACGGCGGTCGAATGTTTCCTGAGGGAATCAGGTGTAACCATTGTGATCGCTACGATCTAGAGTCAAGCGAATGGAGTTAAATTGAATATTAGCCATTCGAAATAAAGTAAAAACAGACATAGTTATCCGAATATAAGTTAATCGAATATTAGTTATTCGATAGGAGTTAAATAAGTAAGTTAATCAAGTTAAGTTAGTCAAGTTGAGTTAATCGAGTTGAGTTAGTCAAAATGAGTTAATCAGACCTAGTTAATCCAAAGGAGTTATTCGAAATAGTTTATTCGAATAAAATTAAAGGAGTTAATCGAATATAGTTTATTCGAAAGGAGATTAATCGAATGTAAATCATTCGTAGAAAGTTAATCGAATGTAAATCATTCGAAGAAAGGGTTATCGAATATAGTTTATTCGAAAAGGAGTTATCGAATAGAGATTTTTCGAAAAATAATCATACGTTGAATTCGATTATATTGAATTCGGGAAAGTAATATTTACTTTCCATTTTTTATCAAGATTTACTTATTTATTTATTTATAAATTAGTGGTTTAGTTATTTAATTAAATTAAGGAATAAAAGTTATACTTTGAAGTTAGATATTTAAGAAGTAGGGATTATAATGTTATCGTTATAACCAATGTTTTTCATAAAAGAATTTGATTCATAAATAGAATCTGAGAGTTACGTAAGGAAGTTTGTTAAAGATTTAGAAAGTAAACCTTGTCTATTTTGAAGTTTGAATTGCTGTTCAGTTAAGGTCTGAGAGTTAGTTTTACCCTAACTTGATTGACTTCGTTTTAACTAAGGAGTGATTAAGGTTCGATAGTAAAGGGTGGTTAAGTGAATTCAGTTGATAAAGGTAATGGGTTGAGTTGGTATAGGGATGTTTTATTTGAACATATGTTTAAATCAAATGAAAAAGTTTTGGAAACATTTTCCAAATATAATCAGAGATATTTTTCTAATCATAGAAAATGAAATGTTGATAAGAAAGAATACTAGAATGATAGTGATACGTGAAACAGAGATGGAAACGTTTTCCCAATGATTGATAACGTATATTTCCTAAATTTAGAAAATAAGAAATATTGAATATATGGAAATCGGAAATAAATAAACTATGAACTAAAGAGATAAACGTTAAATGATGATTGATCGATAAATTTCCATCTGGAAATAATATCGTTGGTTGTACACCTATTTTTCTTTGATAGTTAAATCATCAACTATTGAAGTATTTTACCATTTTTCCATCGTCAATATGGAGAGAACGGGATCAGATCCATTATCTGAAAACCACTCTGTATGGACGTTAGCGTTGCGATCAAATATGATGAAAATAATTGAAGACGGAGTTATGCAAGGGCTATCCTGTTTACAAAATAGTGCCTTCGGTTTGTCCAGTCCCAGGACAAACGTGAATGGACGAATGTCTGACAAAGTATATCTATCGGATCGCGTAAGTTGATATCCTCAAACGTACTTACTTTTGGTGGTGGAGAAATTCGTTTCTCTTAGCTTTATACCCGTGGTATTTTTGGGGAAATCAATTTGTGGTTTGGCGGGTATGACGATGTGGCATTCAAAGTGAATAGTGGTCAGGTGTTCCAAAGAGACGTTATGACCTCAAGCCTCATCAACCGGGAAATGACAAAAATCGGGCAGGCAGCATGGCTAAGTGGGTCGCTCCCATTAGGGTGTATATCACTTATCTAGAGAAAATCCATTTCATTCGTTTATCTATTCGATGTTGTACCTTTTCGGGAAACGGTGGGTAGCTCCCAACCGTTGGTGATATACATTCGATACACTCAAGAAAAATGAGTGGTCGGTCATGTGTGGGCCGGGTTGCAAGACGTTCTTGTTGAACCTAGTGTATTCTCCTCTAGAGATACACTATCGGTAGGTGGTCCCATACCTTGTCATAGTCGGAATCCAATTTCCAATAAGCGCCCGCGATTTTGTTTGTATACTATATATGTGGAACGTTAGATGCAAGCGTTCGTCTAGATTGTTAATTACATGTGATTAGACACTATTATAATATCAGAAAAGTATTGATTTTGAAAGTGTTTTGGGTTAACGTAAGGTAAAAACCATCCGTGTTTATGTGTGGATCGGTCTTACGATTATCTTTTCTTTTGAAAACGATTTTGAAAAGTTAAACCTAAGGATTTGAGTTTACTCACACCAGTCCCATGACTGACCCAGAGTTTATTTTGTTTTGTTTCTTTAAACTCTTAGGTGCCCAAATTTGTATGGGCAGTCAAGTAGTTCAAGTCTTTACAGATGTACTTGGAGGAGCTTGAAGCAGGAGGCTTCAGGATTATATAGCTATCGTTATTTCCGCTGTGTGTAAGTGTTGTACTCTGATAATGTTATTCAGTACATATATATTGTTTTATTGCAAAATTATGTTATATATTATATTTTATTCGTTCCGCTGTGAGTTTCGTACTACTCGGATTCTGTTCTATGGTGTTTTCTTTCTTCTTCTATTCTAATTTTCTGTAACAACCCGGAAATTGAGGATAAATTTAAAAATTTTATTTCATAATTTTTTTTAGAAAATACGGGAGAATTTAAAAATTCTATTTTTAAATTAAAATAATAATAGTAGTTGAATCCTTGATTTTATTTTAAAGTTTCAATATAATTTTTAATAAGAAATTGACACTAAGTTGAGTGTCAACTATAAGATATGTTTGATTTGAGAAATTAAATGATAAAATCTATTTGTTTATTTATATAGTAAATTTCATGTCACATGTGATAGACAAAGTAACGTTCGTTAATTAATGTTGACATTAATAAACAAATAAATCATGCACATTCATATCATAAATGCCATGTTTATTCTTTCCAAATCATGCCTGCATGTATCTTTATTTCAACATGGTAACTTTTCATTTTCTTAACTCACTATGCATTCAAAAAAAAAAAAAGTTTGGATCTTTGTTGGTTTTGTTCTGTGAAATAATGAAATTTGAGAAAATAGAGTATAATCTTTATTTGGTTTTATGGAACGATGCAATTATAAAATAAAGTTGGGATTTTTATGTAACATGGAAATTGAAAGTAAAGTTGGAATCTTTATTTATGAAACATTGAAAGGGAAATAAAGTTTTAATCTTTATTTTAATTTAAAACTAATAAATGTTTTCATGTAATCTAGTTTCAAAAATTACATGTTTTGTTTCAAAATAAAATCACATGTTTTTGTCAAATTAAATTACATGTTTTGATTTGTGTTTCAAACTAGGATTACAAGTTTCGTTGTCACTTTCTTTTGAAAACAAAATATTACATTTTTTTTTGTAAATTTTAGTTTCAACAAAATATTACATTTTATTGTTAATTTTAATTTCAACTAAATAATTCATGTACGTTACATTTTTTAATTAACATACATTACAAATGAACTTAATGTACCTTAGCTAGTAATTAATGTATGTCAAAATAAGAAAGAATGGAATTGGAAATTTCCACAAGAATATATAATGTTAATTAGTCTTATATATTTGAAGTTTGAATTCTGTAAATATAAATAAAAGGTAAATATATGACGAAAGAATTAAGGAAGGGTAATGAAACAGGTTACAAATTAGTGTTGTAATTAATGTAAAGAAACAGTCGACTAAGTAAAAAATTATGAATGACAATAATCAAGTTGATTTCGTAGTAAAATGTAAGTTTGTACATTTCGTATTTATTTACACTAATGGTTAAACAATTGTGATTTAAATAGTAATTCACATAAATCGGCTAAGACAAAAATTAGCAATTTACATAGGAATGAAGTTATAAATATGAATTGTAATGGACCGACGTGTATATTTCTATTCCTTTTATTCCTATCTATCCAATTGAGAACCTTCCCATTTTTCTCTTTTCTTATTTTGAAATTTGAATAGGAGGAACGGGCCTTAAAGGTTCAATTAATAATATAACACTATTATAAGTATTAGAAAATAAACAAACACTAATCTATATTTTATCAGCCGCCGCCATGTTCTTCAAACCAATGGCCGACGTGCTCTAGCCTTCTCCTCCTCTTTTCTTCAAATCTACACCATGAATTCAAGCACTTCCAACGACAAAATCAAAGAGCTCCATGAGCTCTACAATCCCAACGGTGATGATCAGTTCTTGATCATCGTGGCGGCCTCTGACAGATGGCGATGGTGGAGGTTTTGGGAGAAGAACGATGGATTTCGGTGATGTAGCATAACAGGAAGAAGGATTAGTTCAAGCCATAAATTGTTCGAACGAACACGGAATCGAGCAAACTCAGAAGAGATGAAATCGTAATTTCTTGATCTACAACATGGAACTAACAGAACTGTGATTTGGAGCAGATCAGAATGGAGTAAAAATCAATGTGAGATATTCTGAATTTAATTTAATTAAATTTAATTTAATTATCTTTCTTAGATAATAAATCTGTTAATGTGAGATCTCTAGCATTTATGAAATAATAATTTAATTAAAAGTTGTTATGTGAATCCCTGTATGTAATCTTTGATGTGGTGATTATGATTTATTTTCTGTTTGTGTGATTGATATGTTGTATGATATCATGTTGTGGCCTGTTGTTTAAATCTGTAATTCTGGATGTATGCTCAACGAAGTTCTAATCGTTATTGTTTTATTTTATTTTATTTCTCATTTTAAAATTAAAACCATGTAATCAATTGTTATGTTTATTTTGTTAACATAAATAAAAGAACAATTGTTATGTTTATTTTGTTAACATAAATAAAAGTACAATTGTTATGTTTATTTTGTTACCATGAATAAAAGGACAATTTTTATCTTCCTTTTGTCTACAAAATGAAAAGAAATTTTTATCTTTATTTTGTTTACAAAAATAAAAAGCAAGTGTTTATCTTTATGCTTATGCACAAACCAAAATGCCAATTCTTACCTTTATTTTTGCGAACAAGATAAAATACCAATTTTATCTTCAATTTTGTTAATGTAATAAAAAGCAAGTTTTTTTTCTTGATTTTGTTAACAAGTTTTTACCTTGTTTTTATTAACATAATAAGACGTGAGTTTTATCTTCATTTTGTTTACAAAATAAATAACAAGTTTTTACCTTTATTTTTGTTTACAAAATAAAAGACAAATTTTTACCTTTATTTTGTTTACATAGTAAAATGCAAGTTTAATTTTTATTTTTATTTATTAAATAATATGCAAGTTTTAATCTTTATTTTTTATTTACAAAATAAAATGAAGATGAGACCTTTTGTTGAGATTGTCCAATTATACACCCATATGTGTGTTGTATGTATGACTTTGAAATTTCATCGTTGTGTAAATATGAATATTATGACACCAATTCCAGCGTTGTGTTAAATTAAATATTATGACACCAATTTCAGCGTTGTGTTAAATTAAGTATTATGACACCAAATTTCAGCGTTGTGTTAAATTAAGTATTATGACCCCAATTTCAGCGTTATGTTAAATTAAGTATTATGACACAAATTTCATCGTTGTGTAAATATGAGTATCATGACACAAAATTCATCGTTGTGTTAATTTAGTTGAAATGACATAAAATTTCATCGTCATGTTATATGATTGAAGTGAATCAAATATTGGCATTGGGAAATATATTTATTTTTGAAATGTTGACACTAGAAAGGACGTTTACATTAGAAATAAGTTTGCCTTTGCATTTGCATCCTAAAATGCAAATATTACATAGAAATAGTAAATTTACATATTTTTTTTAATGTAAATATTAAAGAGAAAATAGAAAAGAAACATTATTTTCTATGTTAAGAAAATAGAAAAGAAACATTATTTTCTATGTTAAGAAAATAGAAAAGAAACATTATTTTCTATGTTAAGAAAAATAGAAAGAAACATTATTTTCTATGTTAAGAAAATAGAAAAGAAACATTATTTTCTATGTTAAGAAAATTGAAAAGAAACATTATTTTCTATGTTAAGGAAAATAGAAAAGAAACATTATTTTCTATGTTAAGAAAAATAGAAAAGAAACATTATTTTCTATGTTAAGAAAAATAGAAAAGAAACATTATTTTCTATGTTAAGAAAGTAGAAGAAACATTATTTTCTATGTTAAGGAAATAAATAGGAAACATTATTTTCTATGGAAAATAAAAAGAAAAGTTACATTTTTCTATGTAAAGAAAAATAAAAAGGAAGAGTTACATTTTCAATGTAAAGGAAGAAGAAATAAAAGACATTTATATTTTATTTGTAAATATAAAGGAGAAGATTATTTTTATACAATATAAAAATATGCATAGTTAAAAACATTGTTTATGTCGCATTAGAATTGGCGGACAAAAATATCATTTTTATTTAATATAAAAATATGCATAGTTAAAAACATTGTTTTTGTCGCATTAGAATTGGCGGACAAGAATATCATTTTTATTTAATATAAAAATATGCGTAGTTAAAAACATTGTTTATGTCGCATTAGAATTGGCGGACAAAAATATCATTTTTATTTAATATAAAAATATGCATAGTTAAAAACATTGTTTTTGTCGCATTAGAATTTGGCGGACAAAATAGCATTTTATATAAATATAAAATATACTTAGTTGAAAACTTTATTTTTGCCGCATTAGAATCGGCGGACAAAAAATATAAATGTAATGATTTAAAGTAATAAATTATAATGGTGGAAAGCGCTACATGGTCTATATATATTTGTATATATATAATATAAATTAAAACTAAGTGAAACACGCGCGGTAGTTCGCGTTTTGAAATCATAACTTTAAACGGTTATACCGAAAGATCCGACAGTCGGATTTTCCCAAAACTAGAACCATTAGGACCGCTTTGGGAAGATCTTTCCAACGATATAAATTTTGTCAAAATCCAATGGTTAGATTTCAGGATATGTGTAGATCAAAATTGGCTGAAAACAGCGCCAGGGTCGCCCATCGACCCGAAGCGTCGTTAAATTATTTAGGCTATTTTTATATAAATAAAAATAGCGATAGGTCGTTATCAAATATTAATAACGATATGAAATGTTTTCAAATTATATATATATATATATATGCGAGAATCCTTTGAGAAGACCGAGTTTAATCTCATTTCAAATGATTATACGACGTTTTAAATCTAAGAGTTGAAGACGGCGATTGAAGACCGACGATCTTCACATCGAATGGGTAACTAGCGTTGAGGTCCTTGATTGATTTGCTCCCATGACGGGGCTAAGATGGTAGTTATCCGGACGTAGTGTTGATTTGTACGGATTTGACTTTGGCTCAGACCCAGAGCATAAGTTTATAAATGGAATGTATGTCTGACGTTGTAGTCCTTTATACTACATTCGTTGATCTCTGTTAATATATATCTGTTTGGTGGTTAACACCCTTCTCTGAGACATATGAGCTTAGAGGTTATATATTGGCAGAAATCAATGGTATAGTATGGACTGACAATGTGGCATGCTAAGATGCATTGATCAAGGCTTTTGTTGAAAAGCAGGCCTTGTGGTTGATGATCAAAGCACGGCCTGTTTAGGCATAGCTTTGTGTAGCGTGACTTCGCGAGCCTCACACCCCGGTATGAGTCAAATACGGGATACGGACCGTAGGGAGTGCACACGTTTCTTTCTAGCTAGAGTGATGTCAGGGACCTACCAGCGCTGACATTTTACTTATGTGGATGATGGATTTTGAGGCGCCTCGTGTTTTATAGGCCGTTAGTGGTCATATTATAGGTTCAAAGGAACCGAGGAACGTGTGTTCAGGCATAACCAATCTACTACCGATAGGCGGGGACCGGCCCTACCGCATCCAAGGGTTCACTGCGGGGGATCCTGAGGCATTTGCTAGAGTGTCTCGAATCGGAGAGGAGCTTGCCCCTAGCCTCGACTCATGATGGAAATCCAATTTCTAATATGACCTTGCGATTTTGATTGTAGAACTAGTATGGTGTAACACCCCACCTCCGCCAGGGTGGCTCTTGCAAGCACTCTGACTTTGGAGAGGCGTTTGAATCAGGTAAACATGCATCATGATATATCAAGGCAGAACAAGAACATATGTATATGCGTAAACAGAGTAAATAACATAGATAAAACAGCGGAAGATTTTAAACCATTTCAAAACAAGTCTGGTACAACATAGCTTTCCAAATAAACAAGTCTAGATAAAAACAACATCAACTGAAAAACTGAAATACATAAGTACTAATCCCCAAAAGAAATGATAGCCATAGCTAGCTTCATGTCAAACCGTACATGAGCTAAATCCCTCAAGCAAGCGGTCAGAAATCCAGCTAAGCTCCAATATTCCCTCCCTGAGAACCTGGGGGGGGGGGGGAACGGAAGAAAAGAGGCGAAAGAAAACAGGTCAGTCAAAAAGACTGAGTAAGCCCTACTTCAATCAATGTAAACTAATAAAGTTAACTGGCATGATGAAAGCTGAGATGAACATAAGGATAACTACATACTAGCATGATGATTAACTAACAAGGTAGATAAAGGTGTCATCGCATAATCAGGATTAGGGTTTTGCAACACAGGTGTACTAGCAAACTAACATGACTTGAATAAACAAGTATTGATCCTTTGGCCCAAGCTTTGGCCCAATAACATGAAATGACCCTAATACAAGGTCCAACCAAACGGTCTAGTCGATCGGCTCCCTAAGCCTAACTCGTCACGTGTTGGTGTCAATACGGCCCAAACATAATTGTAGTCGAACTGTGCCGGGTCCACCCTTCGGGTGTATCAAGCCCTAGGGTGTCAACCCCTGGACACCATGAACATGAGTGCACAGTCCCGATCTACTGGTACCCGTGCATGTTTTCTCCGGCTACGGACTATGTGCACGACCAGAGCCCGCCCAGAACTACACCGGCGTACCACCCTGCCGTCGTTTATTGGTCGCTTACCTCCAGCCCAGTAATCGTGCCCCCTCCCTAGCCTAGTCCCTAGGGTCTTAATGATACAAACTTGGGATTACTGCTGGAGTGGGCCCCCCATTGCTAGGATTTTTCTAGTGGGTTAAGTACGGTTTAACCCTCTTGCTAATCATGGATTAACTTGGTTAAGTGTAACGATGAGTTCACGACTTAACCCCGATTAATCTACCAAGCCCAAATTGGTTAAGTATTAAGTGGACCATGACTTAACCCTAATCACGAGGTATTAATTAATTTAATGCGCCTTAACCTCTCACATTAGACCTTGTTGTGGTTACTAGTTAAGCCGGGCGGGTCCGGGTAGCTTTACACCACAACTTGGTCTAACCTCGGGTTCAAGGTACAACATGACCAACTTCTCACATTGGGTCCTATTATTTGTAACAACTAGTTAAGCCGGTCGGTTCCGGGTAGGTTTATGCTACAAACTCAACCCAACCTCGAGTTGGCCACACTTATCTTTTCTAAGTGTCATGTCCATCATGTTTCCAAAACATGTTACAAGTTTTCAAGCAATTGGGTAGACCTAACTTAATAGGTAAATTCCCAATGGGTAGACCTAACTTAATAGGTAAATTCCCAAGCTTATGTTTTTATGTCTTTTAAGTTTACCCAACCCCAAACGCAATCCCATCGTTTACATATCGCAATAGCGCATAAAGGATAGAAAGAGGGAACTTGGCATAATCATGACATAAAGGTATTGAAGCCACAAGTTTAACATGGTGGCATATGAAATGTTCATATGTTCATACACTTGCATATTGCATTTTTAGGCCTCAAAAGCATGCATAAAACCAAACTTAGCATATTGGTGATACATAGTGATAAATGACATGTAGAAATGGCCATAAGTTCGCATTTAGCCTCACATGCAAGTTATCATAAGAGATATGATAACTTACATGTTGCCAAAATGCAACCTTTAGCATAAAGCTTGAAGCTTTATGTTCATATACTCTAGATAAGCTTGCATAACATGATAACATGAACCAAATGATCATCCCAAACTTGCATAACATAACTTGCATATCATATGACAAACTTGCATATCAAACTTGCATAACATAACTTGCATAACATATGACAAACTTGCATATCATAGCATGGCATACTTGCATAAAAACTTGCATATTACAACATGATAAACTTGCATATCATAGCATAGTAAACTTGCATATAAACTTGCATATCATACATTTAACCTTAGAGTTTAAGTATGAAAGTAGAATAGGGCTTACAATGCTTATGAGGACTCAAATGAGTATAGCAAATATAAGAAAGCCCTTATGCAATCAAATAAACCCAAAATGCAAGCAAAACCCTTGAGCCAAAATGATCAAAACTCTTTCTTTATGATGCAAATATAGAAACTTGACTTGAATGCAAGCTAATGATGCTCATACAAGTTTGAAAACACTTGTATGCATGGAAAATCACTTAGAAATTGGTTTAGGAATTTTATGAAGAGAGTGGAGGCCATGAGAGGATTGATTTTGCCATAGTTTAGTTGTATGAATGAATAATGATGATTTAAGATAGGTTAGGGTCTTATTTATAGATTAGGCAAGTGTTTTAGGCCATAGGATTAAACCCTAGTTCCAATCTCAGCCTTCAAAACCGAATCTGGCCCCAAGCTCAACACAATCTCAAAATGGTGCACCAGGCTAAACAGCCCGGCTGGACCAAGTCGACAGGGCTGTCGACTTGGGTCCAACCAAGTCGACAGGGCTGTCGACTTGGGTGCCCTGGCGGGAACTTTCCCGCCTGGCCCAAAATGGCCCAATTTTTCAAATTCAAGTTTGAATTTGAAATCTGTTTTTACTTAGAAATTTTCTGAAAACTTCGTTGGGCCTTAATCGGGTCATACGGACTCCGATTTTCGAAAACTCGGACTCTATTTCGCGTATTTTTCCGAGACGAACGCAATGGCATAGCCCGTTTCCCTTGATTCAGATTTTTGAATTAAATTCTTCCTTGATTTATGTTATAACAGGTTATTGAAAATACGGGTTGTTACACTCTCCCCTCCTTAAAGGATTTCGTTCCCAAAATATTCAAGTTAGGAAGAACGTATCCTACCATCCAATCATCCATCTACTCAAAACATCATCCACGAGCAATCATTGTCCTTACAAGATTCTAAATGTTGTATGAACATATGCAAAGGTGTGTATATGTACCTATCTAATGCAAATATCATCAATGCAGATTATGTTAGTGAAATGAATCCATATGTATGCAATTCCTAACATAATGTATAACATCTATATGTGTGCACATAACATACATCCATATGCAACATCCATGTGATAACACAAAAATTTTCATCCATGAATAAGCATAAACACTCATGCATATGCAATATGAGGAGTGTGTGAGCCGATCTAGTGCCTAACGTGTATAATGCATCCACGAGTAACCACTTGCAAACACTTGCAACCACTTGCAACCATCAAGCATAACATGTTTCAAACACATGTTTCATCCAAAGGGTTTCTACCTAAGGTTCTCATGACAAGATTAACACGATAAACTAGATAAACATGGATAGCAAAGAGAAAGATATGCTAACAAAGAAAAGAGATTGAGAGTGTACCCTCAAAAAGGAATGGATAAATCCCACGCATCTTCTCCTCGGTTTCCCAAGTTGCGTCTTCTTCGGCTTCACCCCATTGAACCTTCACCAACTTGACCTCTCGATTCCTTAGCTTCTTGGTCTCCGTCCCCAAGATACGAATCGGAGCTCTCCTCAAGGTAGCCTCTTTCTCCACTTCCACATCTTTCAGAACACTCGGCTCAACAACCTCTGCTGATTCATGTAAACACTTCCGGAGATGCGAGACATGAAAAACATCGTGTACTCCGGCAAGCTTCTCGGGCAACTTCACTCTATAAGCCATCTGCCCGATCCTCTCTATAATAGGGAAAGGTCCAACAAACCTTGGTGCTAACTTCCCAACGGCTCCAAATCGGACCACATTCCGCAAAGGAGAAACCTTCACGAAAACCATATCCCCAACATCAAACTCCAAATCAGTTCTTCGCTTATCAGCATAGGATTTCTGTCGGTCTTGGGCCGCTTTCATCCGTCTCCGAATCAACTCGATCTTCTCGGATGTATCTCTGATCAGATCAGGCCCAAGTATAAGCTTATCTGTAGTCTCCCACCAACATGTAGGCGACTTGCACGGCCTCCCATATAAAGCTTCAAATGGTGCCATCCCTATGCTTGCCTGATAACTGTTATTATATGCAAACTCAACAAGAGGAAGATGGTCTTCCCAAGTACCACCAAAATCCAGAATACAAAGCCTCAACAGATCCTCGAGTACCCTATTCACCCTTTCGGTTTGACCGTCCGTCTGTGGGTGATAAGCCGTACTTAGATTCAACCTCGTGCCCATAGCTTCTTGCAAGCTATTCCAGAATTGACTTGTAAAGATTGGGTCACGGTCACTGACTATACTAGAAGGGACTCCATGTAGTCTCACAATCTCACGAAGATATACAGACGCTAGCCAAGATGCGGTCCTCTTGCTCTTCACCGGAATGAAATGAGCACTCTTCGTAAGTCTATCCACAATAACCCAAATGCTCGTATTCCCTTTCCTTGACCTTGGTAGCCCATCGATAAAATCCATGGAAATACTCTCCCACTTCCAAAGTGGATCGTCTAGAGGATGCAATAGCCCAACGGGCTTCTTCGACTCGACCTTAACTTGCTGGAAAATGATACATCTAGAGACAAACTCTGCCACATCCTTCTTCATCCCAGGCCAAAAGAAAATGCGCTTCATATCTTTATACATCTTATCTCCGCCCGGATGTATAGTCAACTTAGAGCGATGCGCTTCCTCAAGAACTTTTCTTACTAAATCTTCTACCATTGGAACACATAACCTTCCGTCTCTCCTCAGCCAACCCCTGTCATCAATAGAATATCGAGCGAGATGATTAGACGTCTCTCCTCGAATTAGCTTATCCATAATCTCAACTATCTGAGGGTCTTCTCTCTGCGAAGCCCCAACTTGATCAAGAAGGGTAGGTCTGAGTTCCAGAGATGCTAAAGAACCGGTCATCGACTCAATCGCCAAAGAGAAATCAAAGGTTGCCACATACTCTAAATTCTTCATCTCAACGAATAGAGGACTTAGGGTCAACCTTCTTCTACTCAATGCATCTGCTACCACATTCCCCTTGCCAGGGGTATAAGCTATCTCAAAATCGTAGGACGCCAAGAATTCCATCCATCTTTGTTGCCTTAGATTCAAATCCTTCTGAGAAAAGAGATACTTCAATGACTTGTGATCGGTATAAAGCTCAAATCTTTCTCCTAGAAGATAATGGCGCCAAGCCTTGAGTGCATATACTATTGCTGCCAACTCTAAGTCATGAGTGGGATAATTCTTCTCATGCACTTTGAGTTGTCTACCGCCAAAGCATATCACTCTTCCTTCTTGCATAAGAACAGCTCCTAACCCCGTGCCACATGCATCGGTGTATACTGTAAATAACTTCCCTCCATCGGGCAAAGCTAGAACAGGTGCTGATGTGAGGGCTCTCTTGAGCTTCTGAAAAGCAAGCTCGCATTCTATGCTCCAAGCAAAAACCAAATTCTTCTTCGTCAATTTAGTGAGAGGAGCAGAAATCTTCGCGAAGTCCTTGATGAACTTCCGGTAAAAACCCGCAAGACCTAGAAAACTTCTCACTTCGGTTGCATTCCTTGGAGTCTTCCAATCCTGAACTGCAACTACCTTAGCGGGATCCACCGCTAAGCCTTGCTTAGACACTATATGCCCAAGGAATCTAACTTCCCTTCTCCAAAAGTGACACTTGGAGAACTTGGCCTTTAACTGATGCGCTCTAAGCGTATCCATCACCTCCATGAGATGCCTTGCGTGCTCTTCCTCATCCTTAGAGAAGATCAGAATATCATCTACGAAGACCACGACAAACTTGTTCAAGAACTCCCTGAACACCCTACTCATCAAGTCTACGAAATATGCGGGTGCATTAGTCAAGCCGAACGGCATGACAAGCCATTCGAAGAATCCATCTGGAGTTCTGAACGCAGTCTTGTCTATACTATCTTCAGCTACCCTGAGCTGATGGAACCCCGTAGCAAGATCAAGCTGAGAGAAAACAGAAGCACCGACAAGCTGGTCAAAGAGATCATCAATCCTCGGTAACGGGTGTTTGTTCTTCTTAGTCAGCTTATTTAACTCTCGATAGTCAACACAAAGTCGGAGAGAACCATCTGCCTTGGTAGCAAATACCACAGGCGCTCCCCATTCAGATATACTTCGTCTAATGAAGTTCTTCTCAAGCAACTCTTTCACTTGCTTGCTTAGCTCCCGCCTTTCACGCGGAGCCATGTGCCGAACGGGCAAAGAAACAGGCTTTGCATTATCCACCAGATAAATGCGGAAATCAATCTCTCGCTTAGGGGGCAACCCCCTAACTTCATCGAAAACATCCGGATACTCTCGAACCACTCTCACAGACTGAAGAGTTTCCATTGACGAGTCGAGTGATTCAAGATAGCATAACATGACGGGACCTCTCGGATCACAAGAAATCTTTAGGGTGTTTCCGAGGCGAGTCACGAGCCTCACAACCCTATGCTCACAATCAAGAATGGCTCCATATCTGGACAGCCAATCCATGCCCAATATCAATCCGTATCCCCTAAAACCAAGAACATAAGCACTGCACAAGAACTCTACACTCAGTATAGAGATCCTCAAATCCCCACACATCATAGACAAATGGGCGGAACCCCCAATAGGATTTGAGACACAAACGGGATCCTCTACCAAGCTAGTACTAAGGTGCAAACTATTAACAAGATCAGATGAGATAAAGCTATGCGATGCACCAGAATCAAACAAGGTACGAACTGGAAAATCAGAAATATATAAAAGGCTCTCAACAGAAATACTACCTCGATCGGGAACTGGAGCGGTACTGAGAGCATGAACTTGCCCTCCTGAAGGTCCAGCACGCTGAGTCTGACCCTGGCCTTGCCCTTGCTTCCTCGGGCAATCCTTACTGAAATATCCAGTCTCACCATAGAAAAAGCATTCACCATTCTTCCTTTTCCTCTTCTACAATCCTTAATAAGATGCCCAACTGAACCGCAATAATGGCACTTCCCCTTGTTGTTCTTGCCCTTGTTGTTATTGCCCTTGTTGTTGTTCCCCTTGTTGCCTTGACTCTTGTTCTTGTTCTGATTGCCTTGACTGCTCTGACCACTTGGATTTCCCTGATTTCCTTTCCACTGGGAATCAGTCTTCTTGGCTTGAGTATCATTCATCTTGACCTCTTTCTTGACATCTCCCTGAAGTAACGCCATATCAACCAAACTCTCAAACGTGGCCCCATGGGGAATATGCGACATAGCCAATCCCTGCAACGGCTCATTCAATCCTCTAGCAAAACGAAGAGCCTTCTTCTGAGGAGTATTCACCATATCCAAGCCAAAACGAGCTAACTGATTGAACTTGTTCACATATGCTTTGACAGACATATCTCCTTGTTTCAAAGTTCTGAACCTCTCCATTTGCAGATTCTCCTCAGCAGAAGATAGAAACTTAAGCATGAACCTTGCCCTGAAATCGGCCCAAGTCTCAACAGGCCTAGTACCATTGGTGACTTCCCACCAATAAGCGGCTTCATCCTTCATAAGCCAAACCGCCAACAAGAGCTTCCTCTGATCGTCTAACCCAAAGATAGCAAATAAATCCTCGGTCTCTTTCAACCAATTTCTGGCCTCTACAAAAGTCTCAGTGCCTTGAAAGTTCTTGCCACCCATTGCTTTGAAATCTTTGCAAGTCTTTGCGAAGTCCGCTTGAGGATGCTGAGGGGGAGGAGGAAGAGGAACCTCAGCGACAGGAGGAGGAGGAACATTAGCGACAGGAGGAGGAATATTAACTACTGGAGGAGGAGGAGGAGGGACATCTGCGGGGCCGGCTTCGGTCGCCCTAGCCTCCAAAAGTCTCCTATACCAAACAGGTACGTGCACTCCCTCCGGAATAGCAAAGTTATCGGCCATGCTGAAAACGAAGAAAAAGACAGATTCAGAATGGCGAAAAAACGAAGGAATTTTGCTAATGGCTTTTTGGGGAATAGCCTTTAAAATAAACTAGACTTTTCTTTGGAAAATACTTTATACTTGGCTTTGAAAATAGTTTTCCAAAAGTTTTCTAAAAACCTTTTTGTTCCTTCTCGTAAACCATATGCTCTGATACCAAATTGTAACACCCCACCTCCGCCAGGGTGGCTCTTGCAAGCACTCTGACTTTGGAGGGGCGTTTGAATCAGGTAAACATGCATCATGATATATCAAGGCAGAACAAGAACATATGTATATGCGTAAACAGAGTAAATAACATAGATAAAACAGCGGAAGATTTTAAACCATTTCAAAACAAGTCTGGTACAACATAGCTTTCCAAATAAACAAGTCTAGATAAAAACAACATCAACTGAAAAACTGAAATACATAAGTACTAATCCCCAAAAGAAATGATAGCCATAGCTAGCTTCATGTCAAACCGTACATGAGCTAAATCCCTCAAGCAAGCGCTCAGAAATCCAGCTAAGCTCCAATATTCCCTCCCTGAGAACCTGGGGGGGGGGGGGGGGAACGGAAGAAAAGAAGCGAAAGAAAACAGGTCAGTCAAAAAGACTGAGTAAGCCCTACTACAATCAATGTAAACTGATAAAGTTAACTGGCATGATGAAAGCTGAGATGATGTGGCGGCAAGGAATTTCGCTCGGTCCGAACCAGTCGCTAAACCGATCCAGGCCGTTCGAAACGCCCTATCGTTTGAGAACACGACAAAACAGAACGCATACAGAAGAACATTTCACTGTATATTGCAACAATGCATCAGATACAAGAATATACAGAGTATAAATGAATATTACACAGAAATATCAGAGATTTAAATTACATTTAAATACATAGCAGCGGAAAATAATACAATACACAACTAGAAGAGATATACGGATACAAAGCTTTCCGGATATCGTTCCAGCTGTAAACCAGGATCCTGTGAATATAAATCTGCAAAACCCAAAACTACTAGCTGCCCGTGTCAAAATAGGGGCACCCAGAGTTTAGGTTAAAAACAATAAACTCCAGGTCAGTCATGTGACTGGTGTGAGAACTAAAACAATTATTAATCTTTATTTTAAATCATTAGGTAAATCAAGGGACCACGCCGTATAACACGGAACGGGTTTCCTCCCAAGAATACCAGTGCATAAAACAAACAGCGCAATGCTAAATAAAGAAAAATGAAGCTGTTATAAGACCCAGGTCCCATCACACAATGCAACGCAGCCGAGGATAGGGTTTTCCCTTATAACAGCCAAAGAATGCTTGATACGTTTAAAACAAATCGTTTGATACTATTATAAGTGCATAGTGTATAAAACAACTTCAAATCATAAGTATCAATCATAGGCGGCATGAGCGTCCCATGCCACTATGTCGCCACATATAGGTTTATAAATAAAACCGCAAATGTCACGTATTTGGAAATTGGATTTCCATCTATGAACCGAGGCAAAAGATAGTCCTCAACCGATTCGAGACAATCTAGCCCAAGTCTCAGGAACAGCCGCAACTGCCCCATGGAGCGACAGGGCCGGTCCACCGATGTGGATTATTATGCCTGAACACTACGTTTCCCCGCGCTTTGGGGCGTAAATGAGCCAACGAATGACTCCATCGGACCCGGATCGTCCGATCAAACCGAGGCGCCTCGCAACAGCAACAACCACATAAGTCAAACTCGTCAGGGCGTGTAAAACCACTGACGCCACTTTTTAGCTAGAAGGAAACGCATGCCCTCCCTGAGGTCCGTCTCCCGTTTCTGGTTCATACCGGGTGTGAAACACGCGAAGTAAACGTTACACAAAGCTACGCCACAAAGGCCTTGCTTTGATCATCACCACAAGACTTTGCTTTTCAACAGAAGCCTCGATCAATTGCCACTTAGGCATGCCACACAGGCAATTCACTCCATGCGTTTGATATCCATCAATATATAACCCCTGAGCTCGTACGTCTCAGAGAAGGGCGTTAAGCAAGAGAATAAATTCTCCGCCGCCAAACAGATATATATTTAATAGAGATCAATCACACGGACTAAAATCCAATGTCAGACACACAGTCCATTTACAAGTTCGTTCTGGGTCTGAACGAAACCGGAGGCACCTAGTACCCCGCATATCCATCGATCTCCAAGTACGTCTGGACGATCACTAACTGTTTCCATCTTCTTGGGTGTACAGCCCAATCAAGATCATCAGTAATTACCCAAACGACGTGAAGACTTCCGGTCTTCGACCACCGTCTTCATCTTCGACACCACATCGAATCAGTTATTCAGAATGGGATAAACCCGGTCTTTCTGAATAACTCGCGTATATATTATAAAAGTGTTACACAAACACAACATACGCCTCATTCCAATTCAGAATATTCTTTTATTCAAATATTCCTATACTTTGGGAAAAAGTTCCCATTAATTTTATCCAAGATAAATTCTTTAAATTTATTCTTTAATCTCCTTTGAATATCAATTCCAACTAGTCGGGATTATCGAACCACACCGAAGTAATCATTTATTTTATTTTCCCAATCCCAACCTATTCATCCCATGAAGTAAAACTGGTAGTACTTCATATCTAACACCACAGTGTTATCGGTAATTCAATTACCATTTCACGTTCAAATCTAATTAAAGATTTAACTACCGCTTGGAGTAAAACTGGTGATACTCCATTCTCGATCTTTTCAATCTATTTAAAGATTCATTAAAACTCCACTTAGTTTTAATCTTTAACTGGGTTAATGAATCCGTGTCATTTAAAACACGGTTCACGATAAACCCAAAGTCACATTCATTAATTATCGGGTTAAAGAACGAGTGTTATTTAAAACACTGTTCACGATAAACCCAAAAATCAATATCAATTCAATTCCAATTAAATATTATTTAATTGGTACACTTCATTAAATCTAAATAAAAAGATTTAATCATTTCTCAACTGGGTTCAAGAACAGTGTTAGTGAAGACACCATTCACGACAAACCCAAATCACATTCGATATTCTATACAAGGCTCTGAATAGAAAATATATCGGCTTATATTCAATATCGAATTCTACGACTAACAAATGCCGTATTGGAAATAACGATATAAATATATATCTTTCAAATTTCCATAACAACACCTGTATAATCACGAATTCCAACATCGAAATATTCCGAAGACAATTTCGATTCAAATCCCCTCCAATGCAATCATTGGATATTCTGGTTATTTTCAAAACCCTTTTTAAATTCAATTCATTTATTTAAAAATAAATAGAATTATAATTCTAGTTCAAAACTAGTTCATTTCGATAAAAACCTATTTTTATCTTTTCAAATATGGAGTTTTTCATCCCAATCCTTTCTAAATCATTTCTTATGATTTTACACAAATTATTACTATTTTTAATAATTTTATCAAGGCCCGTACAGTCGATTTCCAACAATGGCCATCGAACTGCACTTACAGCGACCTTTTTCGAATTTGACTTGGACGTATCTCCAAATCCAACCGTTAGATTTCTAATTTCTAATATTCGTTAGAAAGCTCTTTTCGATACGAACCCAACGGTTCCGGTTTTAGGAGAATCCGACGGTCGGATCTCCCGTAATGTCCGTTTGAAATAAATGGTCGAAATTCACGAACTGCCGCGGCGCGGCGCGTTCTATTCAGGCCATTATATTATATATATAATATATATAATATATACTTCATCGATTTCTATTTAAAACGTGCTGTATAAATCGTTTTAAATTCGTTTTCAAAACGGTTTCAACTTCATATTCAATTTCTAATCAAAATTGAATATTACAATATAAATTCGTTTTAAATTCATTTCAAATCGATTTCTATTCGAATTCATTTACATTCAAATTCAATTCGAATTTCCTTCTATTTATTTTCAATTCGAATTCATTTCTATATAGTTCGAATTTCAAATCTATTCAATTTCAATTCGAATTCAATTCTATTCAGTTTCAATTCGAATTTCTATTCTTTTCAAAATATTAGATTTTGAAATCACTTTCGATATTCATTATAAAATGAATAAAATCGATATAAATATCGTTCACGTCAAAATGGCGTCAATCTAATCAACACGGCTTCATATATTGACATTTTCAAATATTCCATTTCGAATATTTCTATTTCAAATATTTCTATTTCAAATATTTCTTTTTCCAAATATTTCTATTTCAAAACTGGAATGAGACCCAATCAATTACCATATAATGTTAATTATATGGATTTTCTACAACACATGTATTTATCAACAACAATGAATAATCAACCATCATCCAAAGTGCATTCTACACTGGATAAGCATCAAATATAAATATTCAACGCTTATAACAGCCTGTCAATCAATCGATCGACATACAACTAAACAATCAGGATTAGTGTACGTCAAATATCATCCCAATACCCGTGTGGGGTTTCAAGCAATCAAACACAGATTTTTATTTGTGCAGTTGGGCGATGTGTAAAATTTATCGTCCCAATCAATGTCCTTCAAATAGGTGTACATAAACAAACCGTCCGGTTTGTAAATGAATATTTATTTATTCACATTCACGTTAAAAATTATATTTTTAACGATCAAACTATTTTATTCAACCTATGAATTTTCTATTCAGTTCATTCTTTAAATAAAATGATATTTTTATTTTCTAACTTATTTTAGAAAATTTCGACGGCATAACGGCACGATACTAGAAACGGGACAAGGCCTAGCCTTATCCCCGGTCTAGTGAAGGCCCACGCCATTCACACATCAATCAAATCCATTCATCTCACCAAACAATTCAATTTCAATCAAATACTCTAACTAATTTTTGCAATCAAACAAACAAGTCCATGGTCTGTGGACGATTGTGTCGGGTGCTACTAAGCACCGTCTGCATCCTAGTATATATATATATATAACTAGAAAAGAAATTGAAAGGTGAGAAATTCTCACTGAAAGCTATCCAAACATCTTGACTCTTCTTCGTTCTCGCCTTTTTGTTACCTTCGTTGTCCGCTTTCACTACCTATGTAAAAATCGAATTTTTACTTCGTTATTCCATATATAAAAATAATATTTTTATTTCGATGTTCAATATATAAAAAATCACATTTTTATTTCAATGTTCAATATATAAAAATCACATTTTTAATTCGAAGTTCAATATATAAAAATCACATTTTTAATTTACAAGGACGGTATTTTTACTTTACAACACATATAAAAATTATATTTTTAATCTGTCACTTCTATTTTGTCTTTTCTATTTCAAATACAATGCTTTTTCCTATTTTTAAAAACAATGTTAATTTTATTTTCAAAATCAATGCTAATTTTATTTGAAAAGCGATGACAATTTTATTTTAAAAACAAGGATTATTTTCTTTTACAAACAATGCAAATCTTATTTTACAAACGAAGTTCTTAGATTTAAATATTACATTTTTAATTCAAACAAAACTAATGCCATTTTTATTTCCAAAAAGAATGCCATGTTTATTTTCAAAACAAGGGTATTTATATTTTCAAAACATTTGATATATATATTTTTAAAACCAAAGAATACATATATTTTTAAAAAACAAAAAAAAAACAGATAAGAAACTACCTTCCCCCTCAGTAAAATACTGGAAACAGCCGACATCCCTACTCAATGTCGTCGCCCAGAAAAATCCACGCCGCTACCCCCATTTTGCTTCGCCACTAGGGCTCGACCTCGCACCAGAACGGAGGCGCCGGAAGTCGATCTGAAGCTGTCACGTGGTTCGCCGAAGCACCCTCTCTCTCCTCCATCCACCGTGCGAAACTCGAAACCCCCTATGGCCAGAAAAACGAACCCGAACGGAACCCTTTTGGGGCTCGATTATTCTCAAATCGCCAAACCATGAACGATCTTAACCGTTCACATTAAAGATTAAAACATACTCTCCAATTTCCAATTGGAATTTTCGAAAATCGTTTAGCGGATGTGAAGAAAATTGGACATGAGTTGTGGAGCGATTTTGGCCGTAAACGTTATGAAGTGGCGGCTCAGTCAAATGGACTAGGGTTTAAGGTTAAAGTGAATATATATATTTATATTTTAATATTATTTAGTTTTCAAAAGTAGGGACTTTGCATTCGAACCCCAAATCAAACCCAACGACTGTCGCCCCTAGCGTTTTACCCCTATTCCGAACACAATGGGATATGTATCATAGGCTGATTCGACTGTTTGAATCAGTTTCCGTTAAATTTACATTTAAATCATTATATTGAATTTTAAACGTACATTTCAAATTACAGGGGTCACATGCTAACTTTAAAAATTCCAGAAAAATATTTTCTAGCTTCGTATTGACGATACGGTCCTAACAAAACTAGTTTCGTCGAATTCTGAGACCATTTGAAAAATGGCCAATTTCCAGTCTATTAAATTCAACTGAAACTGGTCGAACGCGTTTTCCTTTGCCACGCTCACATATTGATTCGAAAAATTATGAAATTTGGAATCTAGCAATAACTTCACATCCCGGACCCAACAAAACTGGTTTTGTCGAAATCCGAGGTCGTTTGCAAAATGTCCATTTTTAAGGGCCTGAATTCCATAGCGACTATTCAGAATTTTCAACTGGACATATCTTTTGATTCCCGCTATGAAATTTCGATTGGTCAGATTCGTTAGAAAGATATCATCAATTAAATCCCATTATTTTTGGTTTCACTAAAATCCGGTTTGTTTTGCACCCGGTACATTCAATTGAAGTTTGAAATCGAATTATCGAACTACCGCGCCATTTTCAATTCCTTTTATAATTATATATAAATATTTATATTCTAACGACGGCGTATATAATATATACGTTCGAATTATATTCAAAATAAATTTCTCGTCGATATTATTTAAAATAATTCATTTTAAATAATCAAAATTCGCTAAAATTGCCAAAATAAAAATTTTAAACTGGCCCGGATTTTCGGGTTATTACAGATGAACATAAGGATAACTACATACTAGCATGATGATTAACTAACAAGGTAGATAAAGGTGTTATCGCATAATCAGGATTAGGGTTTTGCACCACAGGTGTACTAGCAAACTAACATGACTTGAATAAACAAGTATTGATCCCTTGGCCCAAGCTTTGGCCCAATAACATGAAATGACCCTAATACAAGGTCCAACCAAACGGTCTAGTCGATCGGCTCCCTAAGCCTAACTCGTCACGTGTTGGTGTCAATACGGCCCAAATATAATTGTAGTCGAACTGTGCCGGGTCCACCCTTCGGGTGTATCAAGCCCTAGGGTGTCAACCCCTGGACACCATGAACATGAGTGCACAGTCCCGATCTACTGGTACCCGTGCATGTTTTCTCCGGCTACGGACTATGTGCACGACTAGAGCCCGCCCGGAACTACACCGGCGTACCACCCTGCCGTCGTTTATTGGTCGCTTACCTCCAGCCCAGTAATCGTGCCCCCTCCCTAGCCTAGTCCCTAGGGTCTTAATGATACAAACTTGGGATTACTGCTGGAGTGGGCCCCCCATTGCTAGGATTTTTCTAGTGGGTTAAGTACGGTTTAACCCTCTTGCTAATCATGGATTAACTTGGTTAAGTGTAACGATGAGTTCACGACTTAACCCCGATTAATCTACCAAGCCCAAATTGGTTAAGTATTAAGTGGACCATGACTTAACCCTAATCACGAGGCATTAATTAATTTAATGCGCCTTAACCTCTCACATTAGACCTTGTTGTGGTTACTAGTTAAGCCGGGCGGGTCCGGGTAGCTTTACACCACAACTTGGTCTAACCTCGGGTTCAAGGTACAACATGACCAACTTCTCACATTGGGTCCTATTGTTTGCAACAACTAGTTAAGCCGGTCAGTTCCGGGTAGGTTTACGCTACAAACTCAACCCAACCTCGAGTTGGCCACACTTATCTTTTCTAAGTGTCATGTCCATCATGTTTCCAAAACATGTTACAAGTTTTCAAGCAATTGGGTAGACCTAACTTAATAGGTAAATTCCCAATGGGTAGACCTAACTTAATAGGTAAATTCCCAAGCTTATGTTTTTATGTCTTTTAAGTTTACCCAACCCCAAACGCAATCCCATCGTTTACATATCGCAATAGCGCATAAAGGATAGAAAGAGGGAACTTGGCATAATCATGACATAAAGGTATTGAAGCCACAAGTTTAACATGGTGGCATATGAAATGTTCATATGTTCATACACTTGCATATTGCATTTTTAGGCCTCAAAAGCATGCATAAAACCAAACTTAGCATATTGGTGATACATAGTGATAAATGACATGTAGAAATGGCCATAAGTTCACATTTAGCCTCACATGCAAGTTATCATAAGAGATATGATAACTTACATGTTGCCAAAATGCAACCTTTAGCATAAAGCTTGAAGCTTTATGTTCATATACTCAAGATAAGCTTGCATAACATGATAACATGAACCAAATGATCATCCCAAACTTGCATAACATAACTTGCATATCATATGACAAACTTGCATATCAAACTTGCATAACATAACTTGCATAACATATGACAAACTTGCATATCATAGCATGGCATACTTGCATAAAAACTTGCATATTACAACATGATAAACTTGCATATCATAGCATAGTAAACTTGCATATAAACTTGCATATCATACATTTAACCTTAGAGTTTAAGTATGAAAGTAGAATAGGGCTTACAATGCTTATGAGGACTCAAATGAGTATAGCAAATATAAGAAAGCCCTTATGCAATCAAATAAACCCAAAATGCAAGCAAAACCCTTGAGCCAAAATGATCAAAACTCTTTCTTTATGATGCAAATATAGAAACTTGACTTGAATGCAAGCTAATGATGCTCATACAAGTTTGAAAACACTTGTATGCATGGAAAATCACTTAGAAATTGGTTTAGGAATTTTATGAAGAGAGTGGAGGCCATGAGAGGATTGATTTTGCCATAGTTTAGTTGTATGAATGAATAATGATGATTTAAGGTAGGTTAGGGTCTTATTTATAGATAAGGCAAGTGTTTTAGGCCATAGGATTAAACCCTAGTTCAAATCTCAGCCTTCAAAACCGAATCTGGCCCCCAAGCTCAACACAATCTCAAAATGGTGCACCAGGCTAAACAACCCGGCTGGACCAAGTCGACAGCCAAGTCGACAGGGCTGTCGACTTGGGTCCAACCAAGTCGACTCCCAAGTCGACAGGGCTGTCGACTTGGGTGCCCTGGCGGGAACTTTCCCGCCCGGCCCAAAATGGCCCAAATTTTCAAATTCAAACTTGAATTTGAAATCTGTTTTTACTTAGAAATTTTCTGAAAACTTCGTTGGGCCTTAATCGGGTCATACGGACTCCGATTTTCGAAAACTCGGACTCTATTTCACGTATTTTTCCGAGACGAACGCAATGGCATAGCTCGTTTCCCTTGATTCAGATTTTTGAATTAAATTCTGCCTCGATTTATGTTATAACAGGTTATTGAAAATACGGGTTGTTACATATGGCGACATAGTAGGATGGGGTACTATGCCGTCTATGATTAATACATTATGATTGAAATTGATTTTTGAAATATATATACCCATAGATATACACACTAATATTAACTCCGTTTTATCGTATCAAGCATTTTTGACCATTATAAGGTAAAACCCTATCATCCGGTTTGCGTTGCATTGTGTGATGGGACTTGGGTCTTATAATGGTTTCATTTTTCCAAAAAGCATTGCGTTATTTGACGATTTACTTATTTTATGCACTGGCAATCCAATGGAGTAAACCCGTTCCGCGTTAGCGGCATGGTTATGTGATTTGCCTTCTTATTAGTTAAGTTAGTTAGATTTCTCATACCAGTCCCATGACTGACCCGTTGTTTGTTTCCACCTTTGCAAACTCGGGTGCCCTCTTTTCCACACGGGCAGTCGAGTAGCTTTTTGCAGATATCTTTATCTCTTGAGCAGGATTCTGGATTGAAGCTTAAAGCTGTGTCCAGAGCATTTGAAGTCTTCCGTTGTTCGTTGTATTATACTATTGTAATTTTACCTTCCGCTGTATTATATTTGATGTACTCTGATATATTCTGTACTCTGATATAACATTTATTTTTGATGTTATAAAAGTCTGTGTTGTTGTTCTGATGTGTTGTATTCCCAAAGTTAAAGTATTCGAAGATTTCCAACCTTTGGGTCAGACCTGCGTGGTTTATGGTCGATTCAAAGAGCGGGAATTTCCGGGTCTTTACAGTTGGTATCAGAGCTCTGGTTAGCTCAAATCTTTGGGGGTACAACTCATTAGAACTGAACAAAAGACTCATCAGAGATTGGATTAGTAATATCCAATAAGAATACTCATTAGAGATAGGATTAGCGGTATCCTAGAATGAGAAAACTCATTAGAGATGGGGTTAGTAATGCCCTAGAATGAGTTCAGAGTGATAAGTTAATAATTAACGTCTTTGAGATTCTATATAATCCGATGTTTGGAAATATGATTTTAAATATATAAAAGTATATATTTTTTTTGATAAGTTAGTCAACAAATGAAATTAATAAAAGAATTAAAATTTAGTTAGTTAATTAAACTACTTTTAGCTTAGTTTCTTTTCGAGGACGAAAAGATTTTAAGTGGGGGAGATTGTAACAACCCGGAAATTGAGGATAAATTTAAAAAATTTATTTCATAAAATTTTGTTAGAAAATACAGGAGAATTTAAAAATTCTATTTTTAAATAAAAATAATAATAGTAGTTGAATCCTTGATTTTATTTTAAAGGTTCAATATAATTTTTAATAAGAAATTGACACTAAGTTGAGTGTCAACTATAAGATATGTTTGATTTGAGAAATTAAATGATAAAATCTATTTGTTTATTTATATAGTAAATTTCATGTCGCTTATGATAGACAAAGTAACGTTCGTTAATTAATGTTGACATTAATAAACAAATGAATCATGCACATTCATATCATAAATGCCATGTTTATTCTTTCCAAATCATGCCTGCATGTATCTTTATTTCAACCTGGTAACTTTTCATTTTCTTAACTCACTATGCATTCAAAAAAAAAAAGTTTGGATCTTTGTTGGTTTTGTTCTGTGAAATAATGAAATTTGAGAAAATAGAGTATAATCTTTATTTGGTTTTATGGAACGATGCAATTATAAAATAAAGTTGGGATTTTTATGTAACATGGAAATTGAAAGTAAAGTTGGAATCTTTATTTATGAAACATTGAAAGGGAAATAAAGTTTTAATCTTTATTTTAATTTAAAACTAATAAATGTTTTCATGTAATCTAGTTTCAAAAATTACATGTTTTGTTTCAAAATAAAATCACATGTTTGTGTCAAATTAAATTACATGTTTTGATTTGTGTTTCAAACTAGGATTACAAGTTTCGTTGTCACTTTCTTTTTAAAACAAAATATTACATTTTTTTTTGTAAATTTTAGTTTCAACAAAATATTACATTTTATTGTTAATTTTAATTTCAACTAAATAATTCATGTACGTTACATTTTTTTTAATTAACATACATTACAAATGAAATTAATGTACCATAGCTAGTAATTAATGTATGTCAAAATAAGAAAGAATGGAATTGGAAATTTCCACAAGAATATATAATGTTAATCAGTCTTATATATTTGAAGTTTGAATTCTGTAAATATAAATAAAAGGTAAATATATGACGAAAGAATTAAGGAAGGGTAATGAAACAGGATACAAATTAGTGTTGTAATTAATGTAAAGAAAACAGTCGACTAAGTAAAAAATTATGAATGACAATAATCAAGTTGATTTCGTAGTAAAATGTAAGTTTGTACATTTCGTATTTATTTACACTAATGGTTAAACAATTTTGATTTAAATAGTAATTCACATAAATCGACTAAGACAAAAATTAGCAATTTAAATAGGAATGAAGTTATAAATATAAATTGTAATGGACCTACGTGTATATTTCTTTTCCTTTTATTCCTATCTATCCAATTGAAAACCTTCCCATTTTTCTCTTTTCTTATTTTGAAATTTGAATAGGAGGAACGGGCCTTAAAGGTTCAATTAATAATATAACACTATTATAAGTATTAGAAAATAAACAAACACTAATCTATATTTTATCAGCCGCCGCCATGTTCTTCAAACCAATGGCCGACGTGCTCTAGCCTTCTCCTCCTCTTTTCTTCAAATCTACACCATGAATTCAAGCACTTCCAACGACAAAATCAAAGAGCTCCATGAGCTCTACAATCCCAACGGTGATGATCAGTTCTTGATCATCGTGGCGGCCTCTGACAGATGGCGATGGTGGAGGTTTTGGGAGAAGAACGATGGATTTCGGTGATGTAGCATAACAGGAAGAAGGATTAGTTCAAGCCATAAATTGTTCGAACGAACACGGAATCGAGCAAACTCAGAAGAGGTGAAATCGTAATTTCTTGATCTACAACATGGAACTAACAGAACTGTGATTTGGAGCAGATCAGAATGGAGTAAAAATCAATGTGAGATATTCTGAATTTAATTTAATTAAATTTAATTTAATTATCTTTCTTAGATAATAAATCTGTTAATGTGAGATCTCTAGCATTTATGAAATAATAATTTAATTAAAAGTTGTTATGTGAATCCCTGTATGTAATCTTTGATGTGGTGATTATGATTTATTTTCTGTTTGTGTGATTGATATGTTGTATGATATCATGTTGTGGCCTGTTGTTTAAATCTGTAATTCTGGATGTATGCTCAACGAAGTTCTAATCGTTATTGTTTTATTTTATTTTATTTTATTTCTCATTTTAAAATTAAAACCATGTAATCAATTGTTATGTTTATTTTGTTAACATAAATAAAAGAACAATTGTTATGTTTATTTTGTTAACATAAATAAAAGTACAATTGTTATGTTTATTTTGTTACCATGAATAAAAGGACAATTTTTATCTTCCTTTTGTCTACAAAATGAAAAGCAATTTTTATCTTTATTTTGTTTACAAAAATAAAAAGCAAGTGTTTATCTTTATGCTTATGCACAAACCAAAATGCCAATTCTTACCTTTATTTTTGCGAACAAGATAAAATACCAATTTTATCTTCAATTTTGTTAATGTAATAAAAAGCAAGTTTTTTTTCTTGATTTTGTTAACAAGTTTTTACCTTGTTTTTATTAACATAATAAGACGTGAGTTTTATCTTCATTTTGTTTACAAAATAAATAACAAGTTTTTACCTTTATTTTTGTTTACAAAATAAAAGACAAATTTTTACCTTTATTTTGTTTACATAGTAAAATGCAAGTTTAATTTTTATTTTTATTTATTAAATAATATGCAAGTTTTAATCTTTATTTTTTATTTACAAAATAAAATGAAGATGAGACCTTTTGTTGAGATTGTCCAATTATACACCTATATGTGTGTTGTATGTATGACTTTGTCGTTGTGTAAATATGAATATTATGACACCAATTTCAGCGTTGTGTTAAATTAAATATTATGACACCAATTTCAGCGTTGTGTTAAATTAAGTATAATGACCCCAATTTCAGCGTTGTGTTAAATTAAGTATTATGACACAAATTTCATCGTTTTGTAAATATGAGTATCATGACACAAAATTCATCGTTGTGTTAATTTAGTTGAAATGACATAAAATTTCATCGTCATGTTATATGATTGAAGTGAATCAAATATTGGCATTGGGAAATATAGTTATTTTTGAAATGTTGACACTAGAAAGGACGTTTACATTAGAAATAAGTTTGTCTTTGCATTTGGATCCTAAAATGCAAATATTACATAGAAATAGTAAATTTACATATTTTTTTAATGTAAAGATTAAAGAGAAAATAGAAAAGAAACATTATTTTCTATGTTAAGAAAATAGAAAAGAAACATTATTTTCTATGTTAAGAAAATAGAAAAGAAACATTATTTTCTATGTTAAGAAAATAGAAAAGAAACATTATTTTCTATGTTAAGAAAAATAGAAAAGAAACATTATTTTCTATGTTAAGAAAATAGAAAAGAAACATTATTTTCTATGTTAAGAAAATAGAAAAGAAACATTATTTTCTATGTTAAGGAAAATAGAAAAGAAACATTATTTTCTATGTTAAGGAAAATAGAAAAGAAACATTATTTTCTATGTTAAGAAAAATAGAAAAGAAACATTATTTTCTATGTTAAGAAAATAGAAGAAACATTATTTTCTATGTTAAGGAAATAAATAGGAAACATTATTTTCTATGGAAAATAAAAAGAAAAGTTACATTTTTCTATGTAAAGAAAAATAAAAAGGAAGAGTTACATTTTCAATGTAAAGGAAGAAGAAATAAAAGACATTTATATTTTATTTGTAAATATAAAGGAGAAGATTATTTTTATACAATATAAAAATATGCATAGTTAAAAACATTGTTTATGTCGCATTAGAATTGGCGGACAAAAATATCATTTTTATTTAATATAAAAATATGCATAGTTAAAAACATTGTTTTTGTCGCATTAGAATTGGCGGACAAAAATATCATTTTTATTTAATATAAAAATATGCATAGTTAAAAACATTGTTTATGTCGCATTAGAATTGGCGGACAAAAATATCATTTTTATTTAATATAAAAATATGCATAGTTAAAAACATTGTTTTTGTCGCATTAGAATTTGGCGGACAAAATAGCATTTTATGTAAATATAAAATATACTTAGTTGAAAACTTTATTTTTGCCGCATCGGACAAAAATATAAATGTAATGATTTAAAGTAATAAATTATAATGGTGTAAAGCGCTACATGGTATATATATATTTATATATATATATATATATATATATAATATAAATTAAAACTAAGCGAAACACGCGCGGTAGTTCGCGTTTTGAAATCATAACTTTAAACGGTTATACCGAAAGATCCGACAGTCGGATTTTCCCAAAACTGAAACCGTTAGGACCGCTTTGGGAAGATCTTTCCAATGATATAAATTTTGTCAAAATCCAACCGTTAGATTTCAGGATATGTGTAAATCAAAATTGGCTGAAAACAGCGCCAGGGTCGCCCATCGACCCGAAGCGTCGTTAAATTATTTAGGCTATTTTTATATAAATAAAAATAGCGATAGGTCGATATCAAATATTAATAACGATATGAAATGTTTTCAAATTATATATATATATATGCGAGAATCCTTTGAGAAGACCGAGTTCAATCTCATTTCAAATGATTATACGACGTTTTAAATCTAAGAGTTGAAGACGACGATTGAAGACCGACGATCTTCACATCGAATGGGTAACTAGCGTTGAGGTCCTTGATTGATTTGCTCCCAAGACGGGGCTAAGATGGTAGTTATCCGGACGTAGTGTTGATTTGTACGGATTTGACTTTCGCTCAGACCCAGAGCATAAGTTTATAAATGAAATGTATGTCTGACGTTGTAGTCCTTTATACTACATTCGTTGATCTCTGTTAATATATATCTGTTTGCTGGTTAACACCCTTCTCTGAGACATATGAGCTTAGATGTTATATATTGGCAGAGATCAATGGTATAGTATGGACTGACAATGTGGCATGCTAAGATGCATTGATCAAGGCTTTTGTTGAAAAGCAGGCCTTGTGGTTGATGATCAAAGCACGGCCTGTTTAGGCATAGCTTTGTGTAGCGTGACTTCGCGAGCCTCACACCCCGGTATGAGTCAAAAACGGGATACGGACTGTAGGGAGTGCACACGTTTCTTTCTAGCTAGAGTGATGTCAGGGACCTAGCAGCGCTGACATTTTACTTATGTGGATGATGGATTTTGAGGCGCCTCGTGTTTTATAGGCCGTTAGTGGTCATATTATAGGTTCAAAGGAACCGAGGAACGTGTGTTTAGGCATAACCAATCTACTGCCGATAGGCGGGGACCGGCCCTACCGCATCCAAGGGTTCACTGCGGGGGATCCTGAGGCATTTTCTAGAGTGTCTCGAATCGGAGAGGAGCTTGCCCCTAGCCTCGACTCATGATGGAAATCCAATTTCCAATACGACCTTGCGATTTTGATTGTAGAACTAGTATGGCGACATAGTAGGATAGGGTACTATGCCGTCTATGATTAATACATTATGATTGAAATTGATTTTTGAAATATATATACCCATAGATATACACACTAATATTAACTCCGTTTTATCGTATCAAGCATTTTTGACCATTATAAGGTAAAACCCTATCCTCCGGTTTGCGTTGCATTGTGTGGTGGGACTTGGGTCTTATAATGGTTTCATTTTTCCAAAAAGCATTGCATTATTTGACGATTTACTTATTTTATGCACTGGCAATCCAATGGAGTAAACCCGTTCCGCGTTAGCGGCGTGGTCCTGTGATTTGCCTTCTTATTAGTTAAGTTAGTTAGATTTCTCATACCAGTCCCATGACTGACCCGTTGTTTGTTTCCACCTTTGCAAACTCGGGTGCCCTCTTTTCCACACGGGCAGTCGAGTAGCTTTTTGCAGATATCTTTATCTCTTGAGCAGGATTCTGGATTGAAGCTTAAAGCTGTGTCCAGAGCATTTGAAGTCTTCCGTTGTTCGTTGTATTATACTATTGTAATTTTACCTTCCGCTGTATTATATTTGATGTACTCTGATATATTTTGTACTTTGATGCAACATTTATTTTTGATGTTATAAAAGTCTGTGTTGTTGTTCTGATGTGTTGTATTCCCAAAGTTAAAGTATTCGAAGATTTCCAACCTTTGGGACAGACCTGTGTGGTTTATGGTCGATTCAACGAGCGGGAATTTCCGGGTCTTTACATTTTCTATCTTATCTTTTCTCACCCTCTAATTTCTTTCTATTAATGATCAGGTATTTCCGATGTCTGAATAGTCAACATGGTAGTTTTGTGTTGATTTTCGAAGTCGAAAATCCCGGTTTGTTACAGTGGTATCAGAGCTTAAGGTTAAGTAATTACCTTGGCTCTGTGGCGTAACTCAGTACAGATGGGGTTAGTAATACCCTAGATTGAGTTTGAGTGTATATATACGAGTGAACGTATTTGTAGATTTTATAAAAAATGTTTTATATTGTGGGGATTTATTGATTGAGTTGTTTATGAGTCATGGTCTATCAATTTGATCCACTGTATCAATAGGGGTTTTTAAACACTCAAGTACGATAAACTGACACAGTATGTTTTGAAAAAGGGTAAATGAAATAATTTTACCCAAACTATATTTTGATATAAAAGAATGATTAATATTAGAAATATTATAGTATATTGGATGTGTTGGTTGATTGTAATTGAAATGGTTATATAAATAACCAATTAGAGTTCGTATAATATCGAAATCAGATGGATTAAATCTGAATTTAAATCAAGATTGAAACTAAAACTCTGAAGATTTGAATAAGTGTTTATAAATGGATTGAATTGAATATATGTTAATTTTAAAATCCTGGGAGATTTTAAATTGTTTTACGAGCATTGTGATTGGTATTTTCAAATAAATTTCAAAATGAAAATGTTTAAATATGTTTTGAAAAGTGGTATAGTATTGAACTCACTTTGATCGCTGGGGAAATAACTCTGATGATGCTGGCCACATCATCAATGTTCATTTTCAAGTTGTAAGTGACAGATTACTACCGAAAAGATTTTTTTTTGAATTGTTTTGAGAGAAACAAGTTGTTTGAAATCCAAAAAGGAATATTTGATTTTTGAAAGAGCTAAGCTGTTTAAAACTCCCAGGAAGAGACTGTTTGAATTAAAAATAAATTTAAACACGAATTTGTGAAAGCAAATTGGAGTCAATTATGTAAAAATTGAATTGAATTAGATTATAATGATATCGAATAGGTTGGATTGATGTCGTATGAATTTGGAATTGATAATGGAATTTGAGTTCAGAATGGAAATTGGCTTAGTTATAAGCGAATGGTTGGATTTGTGGATAAAAACAGATTGGAATTTGATTTGGAATAACATTGGTATATGTTGAATTGGTAACAGATGGAAAGGATATAATGATATGCCCGACAAAAAGGTACAAGTTTATATTTCATATTGGGTTTGAGATTTTGATGAGCCGAATTGGCAAGCCGCTTGGCTGTTTGATTTTCTTTTGGGTTGAAGAAGGCCTACAGAGGCGAGTTGGAGTTTGAGCTATTGACCAGTACAAAGGAGGTGCTGGTGCAATTTTTCGAAAAGTTAAGGTGTTAGAAAATTTTCCGCATTTTTGAAAATTTTCGTTAGTAGAAATAAATTAATAATTTAATTGAAATTAATTTAGTTCAGTTTAAACTGAAGATAAGAAGTGAACAAATAAGTTTTAACCTAGTCAATATGGTTAGTTATCTACCTTAGCAATTTCGAGGACGAAATTATTTTAAGGGGGGAAGAATGTAACGACCCGTATTTTACCGTATAATAATTAATTTATTTAATTATATAAATAGGGATTCAGAGATTGAAATGGTCGTTGAATTAAATTATAGTGAATATTTAATTAAAATAAATAATATATTTAATTTCTGAAATGGTCAGAAATAGTGGAATTCATAAAATTGTGTGAATTGGATCATCTGTGATATTTAATTTAGTTTAGAATTGAATTAGAATAACGAATATATTATTTGAACGGCAATTTGAACGTATAATTATAATATAATTTTAATCGAGCTCGAAATGGCGCGGCAGTTCGCTATTTGGCGATTTGAACTTCAAATGAATGTACAGGGTCCATTTTAAATCGGATTTATGTGTAACAAGAAACGTTTGGAGCTGGTGAAGTATATTTTTCTAATGGAAGAGAAAAATCGGGATTTCATTGTGTAGATTTTGATTTATGTCCCATCAAATTTTAGAAAAGTCGCTATGGAATTCCTTTGAAATTTATAAATATATATTTATATTTTAAAAGGATTTTATATATAAAACGAATATCGATATAACTGGAAATTTTGAAATATCGAGTTATAAATCCAATTGGAGTTGAATGATATTCTGTTGTGAATATATACGATAATATTTATTTTTAAATATTTAATTTAATTATTTTTAAATATATTTATATATTTAAATGGGTTATTTAGAGCTTTAAAAATAGCCAGTTTTGCAAACGAACTCTGTTGTAACAACCCGGAATTTTGGGGCCAATTTAAAATTTGTATTTTAAATAATTTTGCTAAGAAATCGAGTCAGAAAATAAAAGTATTCTATTTTTATTAAATTATTTTATTAATAATGGCTGGAATATTAAGTTTATTATTTTTGTTGCATTAAAATTTTATAAAACAAAATATATATTTTTGTTGAATGTGAACGGACAAAATAAAACTCATTAATTTAGTCGCATTAGAATTTCAAATGTACCATACTTATTTGCATTAAAAAGTTGCAATGAAATGTATCGTTTTTATCGCATTAAAAAAATTGCATTTAAATGTATCATTACATTGAAAAGATTGAAAGAAAAGTATGATTTGTTTATAGTAAAAGGGACAATGATTATATTAAATAACTTACATAAGGGGGGTTAAATTAATAGAATTACACATTTTGGGAAAGTGTAAGATATTAAATAAATGGGAATAGAATTTAATTTAATTATTGAATTAAAAATGGTATTAAAACATAATTTATGATTCATTAATTTATGACTCCAAAATTTATTTTGATAAACAATAACTTACATTGAGATGAACTGTGATTGATGATAATGGAAATTATTAAATTGTTTGTACATTTGGACTATCTAACTTTGAACTATTGTTGACAAAAAAAAATTAGCAGTTGAACCTTGTCTTTATTTTAAAGATTCAATATAGGAATTAATACGATAATTGGAAATAAAATTATGAATGTTTCTAGTTTAATTTTGTATAGAAAGAATAGTAACAAAACTGTGTGTCAACGATATAATGTACGTTTAATTTCCACAGTTAATGGAAATTAATGTTAACATTTATTTAAAAAAAAAAACATAAGACATATGTATAGAAATTAATTAAAGAAATGCATGACTAAAAAAATATATATACATATAATGACAAAAACGATTGAAGAATTAATGGTAATCAATGTACATTACAATTACAATTAACATATGTTACAACAGTAATCAATGTGTGTTAATGGGTAATTGAGGTATATTACAAATATGATTAATGAGATGATTATATATATATATATATATATATATATCTGAAGCTTGAATCTTTAAATAATTCATTTATTTGCATTTATTTCCTTTCTCTTTCATTCCATTTATTTCCTTCCATTTATTCCTTTTTCTTTCTAACTATTAATTTCTTTTCTATCATTTATTTATTTTTCTTTCCCTAAACTTACTACCTACGTTCTCTCCACTTTATTTCTTATTAATAGAACATCCGTTTCTTTCCTCTAATGTATTAATTTCTTTTCCCACTTCTACCTCATGCACTTCTCCATTCCCATTTGTGAAAAATGAGCTGCCTCTTTTTTTTTTTTTTCTTCCTCTCCAAGCCATGGCCGCCATTCTCTTCTTTCTTCCTCCATCAAAAAAAAGAAAAAAAGAAAATAAGTTTCATTCTATTGTGATGATTTTGGAACGGTGACAAGTTCTACCTCTCTTTGATTTATCTATCCAAAGGCCTAGGTGAGTTTTCTAAGTTTAAATTTAATTAATTATTTAATTAAATCTGAAAATAATCTGAAATTATTGTATGAATGATGATGCCGAATTGTGTTGTTATTCTATTTAATTTATTGATGTTCATATGAAAAGTTCTGTGTGTATGTTGATTTGGTTGTGTATGACACTATGTTGAATTATCATTGAATTGTATTGGAAATTGGGTGTTGACATAACTTGAAAAATCGTTGGACTATGATGATGATGGATTTGGTTTTATAAATAAAAGATGACAAATTTATTTGTAAAAGTTGAAATATCATTTTATGATAAAGGTATTTTTGTTTATTTTAAAAATAGAGATTTGTTTAATTTGTTTTTGGTTGAACAAAAATGAAATTTTTTGTTTAATAAAAATAATGAAATCTTTTGTTTTATTATAAAAGAATCAAACTTTTATTTTATAAAGCAAAGATTTTTTTTTTTTTAAAGAATTCATGTTTGTTTTAATTATAAAAGATTAAATCTTTGGATTTAATAATAAAGACTCAACTTTTGCTTTTATTATTAAAAGGTAACTCTTTTGATTTGTAAATAAAAATCCAATTTTTATTTTGTTTTGATGACAATAGAGAACCAAATTTTTGTTTTGCTTTGTTGAAAATGTTGAATCAACTTTATTTGTTTTATTTGAAACAAGGTTGGAACATTTTATTTGTTTATTGAGATAAAAGATACAACCTTTCTTTTATTTTGTTTTTAAAGAAATAAAATGAATCTTTTTATCTTAGTTGGTTAAAATAGAATAAATCTTTATGGTGAGTTGTTGAAAACAAGGTAATTTATGATTCACGTCGTTGAAACAAAAATCAACATGTATATATTTTGTTGGAAACTAAATAAATCATTTCATTTTGTTTTTGTTGAAAAAATGAAGCATATAAATCAATTGTTTTGTTTTATTTTGTTGAAGCATATAAACCAATTGTTTTGTTTTATTTTGTTAAAACGATATGAACCCAAGCATTATCATCATGTTAGTTGAAACGATATAAACCCAACACTATTATCTTGTTTAGTTGAGACAAAAGTAACAACACCTATTTTGTTGGTTGAAAACAAATGCTATATGAAACAACTGTGTATTGGAAACTATGAACAACAATATTGGTGAGATTTCTTTTATTTAAAAATAATTAGTTAATCGATTCAATTATTTTATTTGTTATATGATAACTGTATGTGTCTAATCTAGATCTGTTTGTGCTGTAATCTGTATGTTGTTTGATCTATGATTTGTGTGTTCTGTAGACCAGTTAAAATTGATATTTGTGTAATTAGAATTGTCGTCTTTGTTGATTGGATTGGACAATAATTGAATTGTCATCTTTGTTGGATTGAAAAAAATCATATTAGTTGAAATAAAATAGTTAAAACCAAAATATCTTTTGTTTGATTAGAAATGGTTAATAAATAAAATTATCATTTTTGTTAAGCTAAATTAGAAATTTTTACAAATAAAATTGTCATCCTTTTATTTGTTAAGTAGAATACAAATGGCATATTAATAAATCACTCTTTGTTTGTCATTGAAACAAATAAAAATATTCTCTTATTTTGTCATTTGAATACGTAGGGGAATTGCATTTTTAATTAACATTTTATTTGTTGATTTAAAGGCATATTAAAATAACATTTTAAAAAGACGTGAATAACTTACCTTTTTAGATTAACCTTTTATTTGTTAATTTATAAGGCATGTTAAAAATAACTTTTATTTGTTAATTAAAAAGGGTTATATATTTTTTGTCAATAAAGGGATTTATTTTTGTTAAACATGATTTGGAAATAAAAGACAAAGTTTTCCTTTATTTTGTTTATGAAATAAACCGCCAATTTTACCTTTATTTTGTTTACAAAATAAAAGGCAAGTGTTTGTTAACATTTAAAAGACTATTTTTAACATAGTTGTTTGTTAACATCAAAAAGACTAATTGTTAACATAGTTGTTTGTTAAAAATAAAAAGACCATTTTTAACATAGTTGTTTGTTAAAAACAAAAGATCAAATTTTTTTGTTTCTTTTGTTAACAAATTTGACGCTACTTTTGTTGTTAAAGTTAAAAGAGTCATTTTGTCACTATTTTGTTGATTAAACAAAAAGAACCATCTTTGTCACCATTTTTGTTGTTGAAACAAAAAGACATTTTACTTAATTTTGTTGTTAAAACAAAAGACTTAATTTTTATGTTTCTTTGTCAAGATAAAAAGATTTACTAATTATGTTGAGAATAAAAAGAATAACTTTTTATGTTAATTTTGTTGAGAGTAAAAAGAATAACTTTTATGTTAATTTTGTTAAGAATAAAAAGAATAACTTTTTATGTTAATTTTGTTAAGAATAAAAAGAATAACATTTTATGTTTATTTTGTTAAGAATAAAAAGACAAACTTTTTATGTTTCTTTTGTTAACATAATAATATGTAAGTTCAACCTTACTTTTATGTATAAATAAAAGGTGAGTTTTAAATCTTCATTTTCATTTACAAATAAAATTGAAGTTTGGACTTTTATTGTTACTCATCAGAAATACACCCAATTATACTTGTGTTAAAATAGTTGTTATGACATCTATACCATCATTAGGTTAGTTTGAGTATTAGGACACCAAAAAAACCATAGTTGTGAAAATTTGGGTATTGTGACACATATTCATCGTCATACTGTATAATTGAAATGGATTGGCATCAGAAATATAACTATTTAGAAATGCTAGCGCTAGTAAAGATATTTACATAAGCTATAGGTAACACATGTTTTAAAATGTAAAATAGATAAAAGTACATTTTACGTTGTAAAAATGTGAAATATGAAAGGTACATTTTATGTGATTAAAATGAAATTAAAATACACATTTTTCTTTGTTCAAGAAAAGAAACAAATATAAACATTTTCTATGTTAAAAGAAAATAGAATATAAACTTTTTCTATGTTAAAAGAAAATGGAATGAAAACATTTTCTATGTTAAAAAGAAAATAGAAAGAAAACATTTTCTAATGTAAAGAAAATGAGATTAAAAAGAAATCATTTTTCTAATGTAAGTAAAATAAAAGAAATAAATAGAAAACATTATGTTTCTATGTGAAAGTATAAAACATTATTTTTCTATGTGAAAGAAAGAAATTGAAAACTTACATTTCTATTTAAAGGATTAGAAATAGAAAACATTTATTTCAATGTAAAAGAAATAAAGACATTTTCATTTATTTCAAATTAAACGAAAAGTTTACATTTGTCAATGTAAAGATTAAATAGTTAAGATTTACATTTGTCAAAGTAAAGATTAAATAGTTAAGATTTACTTTTGTCAATGTAAAGATAAAGAGAAATCAAGATTTACATTTTTCAATGTAAAATAAAGAGAAATTAAGATTTACATTTTTCAAAGTGAGATAAAATGAAACAAAGAATTACATTTTTTTTTTTTGTAAATAAATGAGGTAAAGAATTTACATTTTCAATGTAAAGCATAGTAAAGAGAAGAATTTACATTTTTGTTCAATGTAAATAAAGAAACATTATTTCCTAATCGATCGTAAAAGAAAATAACAAAAGCAATATCATTTTCTAATGTAAAAGAAAATAAAAGTTAAAATACATTTTTATGTAGTAAAAATGCAATAAAAGTCAACATACATTTTTATGTGTTAAAAATGTAATAAAAGTTAAAAGTACATTTTTGTTATCTAAATGTAAGTAAAGTTAAATATACATTATTAAAATGTAATTTTCGCCGCATTAGAACTTGCGGACAAAAACATACTTTTTAAAATGTATACGAAGTTAAACCATAATTTTTGTCGCATTAGAACTTGCGGACAAAAATATACTTTGTATAAATTTATATACATGGTTAAACATCATTTTTGTCGCATTAGGGTTGGAAAATATTCCAAGTATATTTATTTACATTTAGGTGAATAAAGCAAAATGTAGAAAAGTATAATTTATTTACACATAGGGTAAATAAATGATTAAATTAAAAGTCGAATTTTTAATTGACAATTTGTATTTGAAATCGCCAAGTATTTATATTTACATATAAATATAAATTATAAATTAAACAAAACGCGCGCGGTAGTTCGCGTATCGATGATCGTTACTTTAAACGGTTATACCGAGAGATCCGACCGTCGGATTTTCCAAAAACTGGAACCGTTAGGACCGCTTTGGGAAGATCTTTCCAATGACATAAATTTCGCCAAAATCCAACGGTTAGATTTCAAGATATATTTAAATCAAAATTTGGTTAAAAACAGCGCCAGGGTCGCCCATCGACCCGAAGCGTCGTTAAATTAATTTAGGCTATTTTTATATAAATAAAAATAGCGATAGATCGTTATCAAATATCAATAACGATATGAAATGTTTTCAAATTATATATATATATATATATATATATATATGCGAGAATCATTTGAAAAGACCGAGTTCAATCTCATTTCAAATGATTACACGACGTTCTAAATCTAAGAGTTGAAGACGGCGATTGAAGACCGACGATCTTCACATCGAATGGGTAACTAGTGTTGAGGTCCTTGATTGATTTGCTCCCAAGACGGGGCTAAGATGGTAGTTATCCGGACGTAGTGTTGATTTGTACGGATTTGACTTTCGTCCAGACCCAGGGCATAAGTTTATAAATGGAATGTATGTCTGACGTTGTAGCCCTTTATACTACATTCGTTGATCTCTGTCAATATACATCTGTTTGGTGGTTAACACCCTTCTCTGAGACATATGAGCTTAGAGGTTATATATTGGCAGAAATCAATGGTATAGTATGGACTGACAATGTGGCATGCTAAGATGCATTGATCAAGGCTTTTGTTGAAAAGCAGGCCTTGTGGTTGATGATCAAAGCACGGCCTGTTTAGGCGTAGCTTTGTGTATAGCGTGACTTCGCGAGCCTCACATCCCGGTATGAGTCAAAAACGGGATACGGACTGCAGGGAGTGCACACGTTTCCTTCTAGCTAGAGTGGTGTCAGTGACCTACCAGCCCTGACATTTTACTTATGTGGATGATGGATTTTGAGGCGCCTCGTTATTTTTATAGGCCGTTGGTGGTCATACTATAGGTCCAAAGGGACCGGGAAACGTGTGTTCAGGCATAACTAATCCACTGCCCATAGGCGGGGACCGGCCCTACCGCTTCCAAGGGTTCACTGCGGGGAATCCTGAGGCATTTGCTAGAGTGTCTCGAATCGGAGAGGATCTTGCCCCTAGCCTCGACTCATGATGGAATCCAAATTTCCAATACGCCCTTGCGGTTTTGATTGTAGAACTAGTATTGGCGACATGCTATATGGTAACCATGCCGTCTAGGATTGATACTTATGATTCAAATGTTTTTATTTAAAACATATATACACTAATAATAATATCAAATCCGTTTTATACGTATCAAGCATCTTTTGACCATTATAAGGTAAAACCCTATCCTCTGGTGTGCGTTGCATTGTGTGATGGGACTTGGGTCTTATAATGGTTTCATTTTTCCAAAAAGACATTGCGTTATTTCTCGATTTACTTAGGTTTATGCACTGGCAATCCATAGGAGTAAACCCGTTCCACGAAAGTGGCGTGGTCCTTGGATTTGTCTTATTAATTAAATTAGTTTAGAATTCTCACACCAGTCCCATGACTGACTCGTAGTTTGTTTCACTTTGCAAACTCGGGTGCCCTCTTTTCCACACGGGCAGTCGAGTAGCTTTTTGCAGATATCTATTCTTTTAGCAGGATCCTGGATCGAAGCCTAAAGTTGTGTCCAGAGCTTAGTAGTCTTCCGCTGTTTACTGTATTTTATTTAATGTATTAAAAGTATTGTAATTTTATCTTCCGCTGTAATTTTATTTCAATGTACTCTGATATATTCTGTACTCTGATGTAACATTATTATAATGTAATAAAAGTCTGCTGTTATTGTTCTGATGTATTGTATTCCCAAAGTTAAAGTATTCGAAGATTTCCAACCTTTGGGTCAGACCTGTGTGGTTTATGGTCGATTCAAAGAGCGGGAATTTCCGGGTCTTTACAGGTGGTATCAGAGCTCTGGTTAGCTCAAATCTTTGGGGTACAACTCGTTAGAACTGAACAAAGACTCATCAGAGATTGGATTAGTAAAATCCAATAAGAATACTCATTAGAGATAGGACCAGCAGTGTCCTAGAATGAGAAAACTCGTTAGAGATGGGGTTAGCAATACCCTAGAATGAGTTAAGAGTAACAAGTTTATAATTAGCGTATTTTTGATTATATAATCTATTTTTGGAAATATGATTTTTATATATATAAGAGTATATATATTTGATAAGTTAGCTAACAAATAAAATTAATAAAAGAAAATTAAAATTTAGTTAGTAAATTAAACAACTTTTACTTTAGTGCCTTTTCGAGGACGAAAAGATTTTAAGTGGGGGCGACTGTAACAACCCGGAATTTTGGGGCCAATTTAAAATTTGTATTTTAAATAATTTTGCTAAGAAATCGAGTCAGAAAATAAAAGTATTCTATTTTTATTAAATTATTTTATTAATAATGGCTGGAATATTAAGTTTATTATTTTTGTTGCATTAAAATTTTATAAAACAAAATATATATTTTTGTTGAATGTGAACGGACAAAATAAAACTCATTAATTTAGTCGCATTAGAATTTCAAATGTACCATACTTATTTGCATTAAAAAGTTGCAATGAAATGTATCGTTTTTATCGCATTAAAAAAATTGCATTTAAATGTATCATTACATTGAAAAGATTGAAAGAAAAGTATGATTTGTTTATAGTAAAAGGGACAATGATTATATTAAATAACTTACATAAGGGGGTTAAATTAATAGAATTACACATTTTGGGAAAGTGTAAGATATTAAATAAATGGGAATAGAATTTAATTTAATTATTGAATTAAAAATGGTATTAAAACATAATTTATGATTCATTAATTTATGACTCCAAAATTTATTTTGATAAACAATAACTTACATTGAGATGAACTGTGATTGATGATAATGGAAATTATTAAATTGTTTGTACATTTGGACTATCTAACTTTGAACTATTGTTGACAAAAAAAAATTAGCAGTTGAACCTTGTCTTTATTTTAAAGATTCAATATAGGAATTAATACGATAATTGGAAATAAAATTATGAATGTTTCTAGTTTAATTTTGTATAGAAAGAATAGTAACAAAACTGTGTGTCAACGATATAATGTACGTTTAATTTCCACAGTTAATGGAAATTAATGTTAACATTTATTTTAAAAAAAAACATAAGACATATGTATAGAAATTAATTAAAGAAATGCATGACTAAAAAAATATATATACATATAATGACAAAAACGATTGAAGAATTAATGGTAATCAATGTACATTACAATTACAATTAACATATGTTACAACAGTAATCAATGTGTGTTAATGGGTAATTGAGGTATATTACAAATATGATTAATGAGATGATTATATATATATATATATATATATATATATCTGAAGCTTGAATCTTTAAATAATTCATTTATTTGCATTTATTTCCTTTCTCTTTCATTCCATTTATTTCCTTCCATTTATTCCTTTTTCTTTCTAACTATTAATTTCTTTTCTATCATTTATTTATTTTTCTTTCCCTAAACTTACTACCTACGTTCTCTCCACTTTATTTCTTATTAATAGAACATCCGTTTCTTTCCTCTAATGTATTAATTTCTTTTCCCACTTCTACCTCATGCACTTCTCCATTCCCATTTGTGAAAAATGAGCTGCCTCTTTTTTTTCTTTTCTTCCTCTCCAAGCCATGGCCGCCATTCTCTTCTTTCTTCCTCCATCAAAAAAAAGAAAAAGAAAATAAGTTTCATTCTATTGTGATGATTTTGGAACGGTGACAAGTTCTACCTCTCTTTGATTTATCTATCCAAAGGCCTAGGTGAGTTTTCTAAGTTTAAATTTAATTAATTATTTAATTAAATCTGAAAATAATCTGAAATTATTGTATGAATGATGATGCCGAATTGTGTTGTTATTCTATTTAATTTATTGATGTTCATATGAAAAGTTCTGTGTGTATGTTGATTTGGTTGTGTATGACACTATGTTGAATTATCATTGAATTGTATTGGAAATTGGGTGTTGACATAACTTGAAAAATCGTTGGACTATGATGATGATGGATTTGGTTTTATAAATAAAAGATGACAAATTTATTTGTAAAAGTTGAAATATCATTTTATGATAAAGGTATTTTTGTTTATTTTAAAAATAGAGATTTGTTTAATTTGTTTTTGGTTGAACAAAAATGAAATTTTTTGTTTAATAAAAATAATGAAATCTTTTGTTTTATTATAAAAGAATCAAACTTTTATTTTATAAAGCAAAGATTTTTTTTTTTTTTTAAAGAATTCATGTTTGTTTTAATTATAAAAGATTAAATCTTTGGATTTAATAATAAAGACTCAACTTTTGCTTTTATTATTAAAAGGTAACTCTTTTGATTTGTAAATAAAAATCCAATTTTTATTTTGTTTTGATGACAATAGAGAACCAAATTTGTAACGACCCGTGTTTTTAACCATCAAATATTTAATTTAATTTATTTATTTTAAATATTATATTGGGAATATTAATGGAATTTAATATTTAATTCGATAATAAAAACGAAGTTGAACGTTATAATTTATATATAATATAATTCGAGCTTGGAAATGGCGTGCAGTTCGTAAATTTGAGTTTTGAACTTCAATTGAGAATACATGGTTCGATATAAGTCGGATTTCTGTGAAACGAGAAACGTTGGGACCGTATTGACGATAATTTTCATATGAAAGAGAAAAATCCAGATTTCGTGTTATAGTTTGATAGTTATGGCCAAATCAAATTTTGAAATAGTCGCTATGGAAAACCGTTATTTAATTATAGGCCCTTAAATTAGCCGTTTTGCAAACGGACTCAGATTTCAACAAAACCAGTTTCATTAGAACCGTATCGTTAAATTATTGTCAGAAAATCAAACTACGTGGAAAACCGATGTCGTATATGGCCACGGTAGCCGTAAACGCCCATATAATTTCTATAGCGCGTAATTAATTCAATATAGGGATATTTGAGTGTAACTGGAGCAGACGATCGAATTAAGCCACGAAACCAGTTCCGTTGAGTTCGTATCGTCGATTAGAGTCAGGATATGTATATAGTTTGTTATTTTTAGAGATCGAGAAATTTGGCGTTAAAAAGGGTAGGGCGATTCGGGGTAAAAACAGCCTACCGGGGCAACAGTCTCAGAATGCGACGAAATTAGTGCCGTTGGGTTCGTATCGAAAAGTTATTGTCGATGTTCGCAGTTTCAAGTGGATTTGATTTATCTGGTGACCGTGGAAAAATTTAACGTATGTTCATTTCTGGTTTCATAAAGGAAATTTTTCCATACGACCTCGGATTTCGATGAAACTTGTCCCATTGGATCCGGAATATCTTTTTACACTAAGATTAGCCTTTTTATCAGTAAACAGGAATCGATTATTGTTTGTTTTATGTGATACTTTACGGTGAAGTTTCGTTAATAATAAAACTAACCGTGTAAAATATTTGAACTGTCACTCCACTACAGTATAACCTACCTTAAATTTAACTTACACTAATTCAGCCTAAACTTGTCGCACCCACCTAGTTGCCTACCTAAAACTGTGTAGTCAAGTCGATGTTCCTTTTCAAGAAAAAGGTACTGTCATGTCTCTTTCCAAACATACCGACACATTTCATCCAAAGCCAACCTATTCTTCTGGTAGCCTACTCTATTTTATGAACTTTCATTTCAGAGCATTTAAAATCCTTGCCGACCAAGTAATACCAATTGAAAACGACGTTTCTGAAGCGTGATCCCCAAACAATCTCATCTATAAATACCACAGACCCTTCATCAATTCTTGAAGCAAAGAAAATATTATTGTTTTAATAACCAAACTCCTCCATTGTTAATATATATTCTCCTCGTCCCTGCTAATTCGTTTTCCCGAGTTGATAAGAGAAGGAGCAAGGAAGTGCAAACATGTGTACATGCGAAGCAGCATGACTATGTTATTCACGGAGGGGTTGTCTTTCTCGTGAGCTACAATCACGGTTTGGTGGTGCTGAGAACAGCAGCAAGAAGGGAAGAGGACCGGAAGAGGAAAACTCTGGTCGAACAGTGGTAGAGCTCGCGCGGTGATCGTGATGATGAAGTTGCGGTTTCTGTTTTCAGCACCGAGTGGACTGTTTGAAAACACGAAACAGTAAAGAAGTGGTGAAGGCCTTCTGTCATGCATGGGATGTTGAGTGGTCACGGCAGTTGTTGCATGACAAGGAGACGCTGGGTACTTGAAGAGAAGAGTGGAGAAGAAAGCTTGGTATGGTATCACAGCAGCTTTCGAACACACCTGGAGGAGGAACAGTAACTTCCCAAATATGCCTAATCACGGCTGTATAGAACGTAAGTATGGGATTTAAATTATAATCATCATTTAAGTATTAACGATACCATAATTATAGTTTTAGTACAAAGTTTAGACAATGAACAGTAGAATGAATTAAGGAGCTTGCATGGCCAACCTTATAACCGCTCAAGTTGATATTTTATAAGTAGAATGAACAATACAAAGTTTAAAAATAACTATAGTTTTAGTATCTACTTATATAATACTATTTAATGTCTAGCCTATTTCCTAACGTGGCCGAATACCTGTATGTATATTAGAACGATATATTATAACAAGAACACTAAGTTAATTTATACAATGCCTAATTACCGTTTCGTGCCTAAATAAGATACATACAGAACGTTGATTAGAATAAGCCTAATTAAACAAGTTATAAACTATGCCTAATGTACATATATAGGTAATATAAGGCCTGGGTAGTAATAGGCTTAAATATACCTATTTATATTTCACGTACTTGTTGAATACTGATTGCCAATTTGAACATGTAACTTGTGTTTAATATAATTTATACAAGGTTTAGTTAAGTAATAAAACAAATATATTTTAACATTCTCGTTTGTTAACAGAATTGAACAAAATCAAAAATGTTCGCATCATATCGACGAACATAACAGTTTAGAGCTAGTTTGAATGCATTGGAATCAACGGAAACCAACGCTTTAATGGAGGATCAGATCAAGGTGAGTTAAACTCACTCAGTTACCCTTTTTATATTTTATATAAATTGGGTGTTTTTATTTTGTGTACTCTGCTTGCCAATGGTTGACTGCTTTGCTAGTTATCTATTTAACTGTGGATTTAACTGATGAAATTAAACTGTGTTTTAATTTCAGTGAAATACCAAACCGTTATTTTTAACGATTGGTTCCAATAAAGGTAACTCACCTTGGTTGGTCACGTTTATTTATAAACTTGTTTAAATGGTTGAATTGTTTGAATTGCTTGTGGTTGATGTTAAATGGTTGCTATTTAGTGTTATCAGTTAAACAAAACTGAATGGTCTGATTTGAGATAACCATTTGAATACAGGGAAGAACAGGTTGGAGGGATCCAACCGGATTCCTCAAATGTATCATTTATTTTCATATGATCATATATGAACTGATCTGTTTGTGTGATTGATTTGATGGTTGATTATTGACTGGATATTCAACATCTGTTTGGTTTAAACCAATGGGCGATATTGGTTAAGTGTTTGGCAGAGAATGGCCTTTAAAAAAATCAATCGGGTTACAGATATTGATTCACCGTCAGGTGAATCGATAGAGATGCAGTTATAAAATTTATTTTATAACTAGAAATAGAATTTTGTAATATACTATTTTGAATAAAAGTTATATAAAGAGAAATAAATGAATAGTTTACTTATTTAAGACTTTGATTTATTATTAAGTGATTTTAGAAAGTTAATCAGATTGATAAGTACGGAAATAAGAAATAAGCCAAATGGTTTAGCTTGGGTAATTATTTGATCAAGCGAAATGAGGAGTTCATGAATAGGTTTTATTTTAAACCTAAGTTTTATAACGAAGTTATAAAAGGAATTTTAAGCGAGAATGAGAGCTTGAATTAAATATTGCTTAATCATTTGAATTAAGTCGAAGGAGATTTCGATAAAAGAGTTTAAGATAAACCAAAACATATAAATGGGTTTCAAAGTGTTAAGACGTTAATTTTACATTAACGTTATTTGAAAACGAGATCAAGTAAAAAGGAGAATTTTAAATGAGATTTCAAAATGGAAAATTGAATATAGTTATTCAAGATAGAATTAGCCAAACATAATTATACGGCTGAGTTGCCATTTCGTACGACTGCTAGCGTAATTCGCAGGGCTGCAGATAGCCTACGGCGGTCGGATGTTTCCTGAGGGAATCAGGCGTAACCATTGTGATCGCTGTGATATAGAGTCAAGCGAATGGTGTTAAGTCGAATATTAGATAATCAATAGGAGTTAATTAAGTCGAATTGGTCAATTAGAATTAACCGGTTAAAGTTAATTAATTGGAGTTAATCGATTAGAGTTAAATCGAATTAGAGTTATTCAAATATCGTATTTTTGAATATTAAAAGAATTGGAAGTTTCAATTTAACAAAAAGAAAATTAGTTTGTCAAAGGCCAAATGATACTAAATACTGGACCAGTGAACTCATTGGGGTGTCATGATTGAAACACTGATTATTTTGATAGTTAAAACACCGACTATCAAATCTGGCCAATACGATTGTTGGTACGGAAAGACCGGGATCGAATTTATTCGAAAACCATTCCGACCAACAAATACGTGAAGATCTCAGAAGATGATCGAGATGGAGCATTGAAGACCGTGGATTTTCATACACGGAAGAACCACTAATATTCTCTGCCTGGCAAGTAGAGATAAGTTGTGATTCTGTCGTAATTGGAATCGACGGGTTGCAAGGACTTCTCGCTACTGATCCATGGGGTGATTCCTATATTGGATGCAGTAGGAGAGTGCCTTCGGTTCATCCTGTTCCTAGATGACGTGTATGGACGAATGTCTGACAGAGTATTTCCAAAGGATCACGTACGTTGATTTCTTCAAACGTACGATAGTTGTTGGCGGAGAATCGCCGTTCTCTTAGCTTAACTGCTAGAGTATTTTTGTGGATGTCAATTAGTGATATCGGACGAATCTGACGATGTGGCATTCAAAGTGAATGGTGATCAGATGTTCAAGAATAAACTCTGACCTCAAGCCTCATCAACCGGGAAATGACAAAAATCGGGCAGGCAGCATGACTATGTGGGTCGCTCCCATTAGGGTGTATAATCACCTATCTAGAGGAAATCCTATTTGCTTCTTAAATCTATGTTTCGATGCTGTCCCTTGTCGGGAGACAGTTGCTGATCCCAACAGTCGGTGATATACATTCGATACACTCAAGCGAAATGAGTGGTCGGTCATGTGAGGGCCGGGTTGCAAGATGTTCTTGTTGAACCCAGTGTATTCGTCTCTAGAGATACACTATCGGCAGGTGGACCCATACCTTGTCAAGTTGGAATCCAATCTCCAATAAGCGCCTGCGATTTTGATTATATACTATATATAGGGAGCGTGAGATGCAAGCGTTCCACTAGATTGCTATTTACTTGTATTTAGACATTATTATAATATCAGACAAGATATTGATTTCAAATTGTTTTGGGTTATCGTAAGGTAAAAACCGTCCGTGTTTATGTGTGGATTTGGTCTTACGATTATCCTTTTCTTTTGAAAAGGTTTTTGAACTTTAAAATCATGATTGGATGATTTACCTTTATACTGTGCGAGTTTATCTCACTCTGGTTCACCAGACTGACCCAGTGTTTTGTAAATGCTCGGGTTAGCCCGGAGTGTACAGGTTCAGGTTAGCGACTGCTATGAAGAGACGAGCTGGAAGAGTCCAGACGTATGATATTACTACTATTCCGCTGTGTGTTGTATATGGGAACAGGCTATTATAACTGTCCCATGGTATGATGTACTCTGATACTGTAAGTATTTTCAAAGCTCTCAATAAAGATTTATTTCTGTATTATATTTTGTTCCGCTGCGATGTGAGACTCTGTGTTGTGTTGTTTCTTCTTCTTCTTCTATTCAATATTTCTACCTTATCTATTCTCACCCTCTAACTTCTTTCTATTAATGATCTGGAATGTTCGATGTCTGAATGGTCAACACGGTAGTTTGATGTTGATTTTCGGAGTCGAAAATCCCGGTTCGTTACAGTGGTATCAGAGCTATTGGTTATGTGATTACCTTGGCTCTGTGGCGTGACTCAGTAGAGATGGGGTTAGTAATACCCTAGATTGAGTTTGAGTGTATATATATGAGCGCGTATTTGTAAATTGTTATAAAAACTGTCTTATATTGTGTTGATTGGTTTGTTGAGTAGTTTATGAATTCTGGTCGATACAGTAATGCAAACTGTATCGATAAGTGTTTCTAAACTTTTGAACAGAATAATTCGACACAGTATGTTTTTGAAAGAGGGTAAATGGAAATTTTTACCCAAAATATATTTTGATATAAACAAGGTATATATATTAAAATTATTATAATGTATATATTGGTTGTGTTAATTTGTTAATATAATTGATTCAGATTATAATCAAGATGGTTATAAATAACTAGCCAGGATTAATGGAAATGTAATAAATCAGTCAGATGAATTAAATCTCAATTTAAATCAGAATTTAGGTTGAAATTGTGAAAACTTAGAAAAGTGTGAAAAAGAATTTTGGATTAAATATATGGGAATTTTAAGATCCTGGGAGATTTTAAATTTGGTTTACAAGCATCGTGAATGATATTTTGAAATAAATTTCAAAATGGAGGTGTTTAAATATGGTTTGATAAGTGATATAGTATTGAACTCACTTCGATAGCTGGGGAATAACTCTGAGGATGCTGGCCACATCATCAGTGTTCATTTTCGAGTTCTAAGTGACGGATTGCTACCAAAAATTTTGTTTTGAATTGCTTTGAGAAAAACAAGTTGTTTTGGATCCTGAAAGGAATATTTGATTTTCTTGAAAGAGCTAAACTGTTTAAAAACTCTCAGGGAAATTGTTTGAACAAAAACAAAATTTAATAGAAATTTGTGAAAGCAAATATGAATTGAATTGAAACCAATTAACTAGAAATTGAATTGGGATATAATATATTAAGTAGAATCAGATTTTGAATGGTGAGACAAGAATCTGAAATGATGTTGGACTAGTAAGTAAGAGTTGAAATTGAGAATGGATGGAAATTGAGTTAAGAATGGTATTTGGCTTGGATGTGTGAAGGATTTGGTTTTGAGGATAAAATCGGAATTTTGTTTGGGAATGCATTTATATATGCTGACACGGCAGCAGATGGGAAGGATATAATGATATGCCCGACAAAAAGGTACACATTTATTTTTATATGGGTTTTGGTGATTTATGAGCCTATTTGGCAAGCCGCTTGGCTATTTCATTTTCTTTTGGATTGGAGAAGGCCTAGAAAGGGCAAGTTGGAGTGGTACTGATTGAGCCATACAAGGCAGGTGCTGGCGAAATTTTTCGAAAATTTAAAATGTTAGAAAATTTTCAATATTTTTGAAAATATTTATTTACGGTATTGAATTGATTTTTTTGATTGAAACTAAATTAGATTTGAAAATTAATGAGTTTATAACATTCTTTCTTACCTTAGCAATTTCGAGGACGAAATTATTTTAAGGGGGGAAGAATGTAACGACCCGTGTTTTTAACCATCAAATATTTAATTTAATTTATTTATTTTAAATATTATATTGGGAATATTAATGGAATTTAATATTTAATTCGATAATAAAAACGAAGTTGAACGTTATAATTTATATATAATATAATTCGAGCTTGGAAATGGCGTGCAGTTCGTAAATTTGAGTTTTGAACTTCAATTGAGAATACATGGTTCGATATAAGTCGGATTTCTGTGAAACGAGAAACGTTGGGACCGTATTGACGATAATTTTCATATGAAAGAGAAAAATCCAGATTTCGTGTTATAGTTTGATAGTTATGGCCAAATCAAATTTTGAAATAGTCGCTATGGAAAACCGTTATTTAATTATAGGCCCTTAAATTAGCCGTTTTGCAAACGGACTCAGATTTCAACAAAACCAGTTTCATTAGAACCGTATCGTTAAATTATTGTCAGAAAATCAAACTACGTGGAAAACCGATGTCGTATATGGCCACGGTAGCCGTAAACGCCCATATAATTTCTATAGCGCGTAATTAATTCAATATAGGGATATTTGAGTGTAACTGGAGCAGACGATCGAATTAAGCCACGAAACCAGTTCCGTTGAGTTCGTATCGTCGATTAGAGTCAGGATATGTATATAGTTTGTTATTTTTAGAGATCGAGAAATTTGGCGTTAAAAAGGGTAGGGCGATTCGGGGTAAAAACAGCCTACCGGGGCAACAGTCTCAGAATGCGACGAAATTAGTGCCGTTGGGTTCGTATCGAAAAGTTATTGTCGATGTTCGCAGTTTCAAGTGGATTTGATTTATCTGGTGACCGTGGAAAAATTTAACGTATGTTCATTTCTGGTTTCATAAAGGAAATTTTTCCATACGACCTCGGATTTCGATGAAACTTGTCCCATTGGATCCGGAATATCTTTTTACACTAAGATTAGCCTTTTTATCAGTAAACAGGAATCGATTATTGTTTGTTTTACGTGATACTTTACGGTGAAGTTTCGTTAATAATAAAACTAACCGTGTAAAATATTTGAACTGTCACTCCACTACAGTATAACCTACCTTAAATTTAACTTACACTAATTCAGCCTAAACTTGTCGCACCCACCTAGTTGCCTACCTAAAACTGTGTAGTCAAGTCGATGTTCCTTTTCAAGAAAAAGGTACTGTCATGTCTCTTTTCAAACATACCGACACATTTCATCCAAAGCCAACCTATTCTTCTGGTAGCCTACTCTATTTTATGAACTTTCATTTCAGAGCATTTAAAATCCTTGCCGACCAAGTAATACCAATTGAAAACGACGTTTCTGAAGCGTGATCCCCAAACAATCTCATCTATAAATACCACAGACCCTTCATCAATTCTTGAAGCAAAGAAAATATTATTGTTTTAATAACCAAACTCCTCCATTGTTAATATATATTCTCCTCGTCCCTGCTAATTCGTTTTCCCGAGTTGATAAGAGAAGGAGCAAGGAAGTGCAAACATGTGTACATGCGAAGCAGCATGACTATGTTATTCACGGAGGGGTTGTCTTTCTCGTGAGCTACAATCACGGTTTGGTGGTGCTGAGAACAGCAGCAAGAAGGGAAGAGGACCGGAAGAGGAAAACTCTGGTCGAACAGTGGTAGAGCTCGCGCGGTGATCGTGATGATGAAGTTGCGGTTTCTGTTTTCAGCACCGAGTGGACTGTTTGAAAACACGAAACAGTAAAGAAGTGGTGAAGGCCTTCTGTCATGCATGGGATGTTGAGTGGTCACGGCAGTTGTTGCATGACAAGGAGACGCTGGGTACTTGAAGAGAAGAGTGGAGAAGAAAGCTTGGTATGGTATCACAGCAGCTTTCGAACACACCTGGAGGAGGAACAGTAACTTCCCAAATATGCCTAATCACGGCTGTATAGAACGTAAGTATGGGATTTAAATTATAATCATCATTTAAGTATTAACGATACCATAATTATAGTTTTAGTACAAAGTTTAGACAATGAACAGTAGAATGAATTAAGGAGCTTGCATGGCCAACCTTATAACCGCTCAAGTTGATATTTTATAAGTAGAATGAACAATACAAAGTTTAAAAATAACTATAGTTTTAGTATCTACTTATATAATACTATTTAATGTCTAGCCTATTTCCTAACGTGGCCGAATACCTGTATGTATATTAGAACGATATATTATAACAAGAACACTAAGTTAATTTATACAATGCCTAATTACCGTTTCGTGCCTAAATAAGATACATACAGAACGTTGATTAGAATAAGCCTAATTAAACAAGTTATAAACTATGCCTAATGTACATATATAGGTAATATAAGGCCTGGGTAGTAATAGGCTTAAATATACCTATTTATATTTCACGTACTTGTTGAATACTGATTGCCAATTTGAACATGTAACTTGTGTTTAATATAATTTATACAAGGTTTAGTTAAGTAATAAAACAAATATATTTTAACATTCTCGTTTGTTAACAGAATTGAACAAAATCAAAAATGTTCGCATCATATCGACGAACATAACAGTTTAGAGCTAGTTTGAATGCATTGGAATCAACGGAAACCAACGCTTTAATGGAGGATCAGATCAAGGTGAGTTAAACTCACTCAGTTACCCTTTTTATATTTTATATAAATTGGGTGTTTTTATTTTGTGTACTCTGCTTGCCAATGGTTGACTGCTTTGCTAGTTATCTATTTAACTGTGGATTTAACTGATGAAATTAAACTGTGTTTTAATTTCAGTGAAATACCAAACCGTTATTTTTAACGATTGGTTCCAATAAAGGTAACTCACCTTGGTTGGTCACGTTTATTTATAAACGTGTTTAAATGGTTGAATTGTTTGAATTGCTTGTGGTTGATGTTAAATGGTTGCTATTTAGTGTTATCAGTTAAACAAAACTGAATGGTCTGATTTGAGATAACCATTTGAATACAGGGAAGAACAGGTTGGAGGGATCCAACCGGATTCCTCAAATGTATCATTTATTTTCATATGATCATATATGAACTGATCTGTTTGTGTGATTGATTTGATGGTTGATTATTGACTGGATATTCAACATCTGTTTGGTTTAAACCAATGGGCGATATTGGTTAAGTGTTTGGCAGAGAATGGCCTTTAAAAAAATCAATCGGGTTACAGATATTGATTCACCGTCAGGTGAATCGATAGAGATGCAGTTATAAAATTTATTTTATAACTAGAAATAGAATTTTGTAATATACTATTTTGAATAAAAGTTATATAAAGAGAAATAAATGAATAGTTTACTTATTTAAGACTTTGATTTATTATTAAGTGATTTTAGAAAGTTAATCAGATTGATAAGTACGGAAATAAGAAATAAGCCAAATGGTTTAGCTTGGGTAATTATTTGATCAAGCGAAATGAGGAGTTCATGAATAGGTTTTATTTTAAACCTAAGTTTTATAACGAAGTTATAAAAGGAATTTTAAGCGAGAATGAGAGCTTGAATTAAATATTGCTTAATCATTTGAATTAAGTCGAAGGAGATTTCGATAAAAGAGTTTAAGATAAACCAAAACATATAAATGGGTTTCAAAGTGTTAAGACGTTAATTTTACATTAACGTTATTTGAAAACGAGATCAAGTAAAAAGGAGAATTTTAAATGAGATTTCAAAATGGAAAATTGAATATAGTTATTCAAGATAGAATTAGCCAAACATAATTATACGGCTGAGTTGCCATTTCGTACGACTGCTAGCGTAATTCGCAGGGCTGCAGATAGCCTACGGCGGTCGGATGTTTCCTGAGGGAATCAGGCGTAACCATTGTGATCGCTGTGATATAGAGTCAAGCGAATGGTGTTAAGTCGAATATTAGATAATCAATAGGAGTTAATTAAGTCGAATTGGTCAATTAGAATTAACCGGTTAAAGTTAATTAATTGGAGTTAATCGATTAGAGTTAAATCGAATTAGAGTTATTCAAATATCGTATTTTTGAATATTAAAAGAATTGGAAGTTTCAATTTAACAAAAAGAAAATTAGTTTGTCAAAGGCCAAATGATACTAAATACTGGACCAGTGAACTCATTGGGGTGTCATGATTGAAACACTGATTATTTTGATAGTTAAAACACCGACTATCAAATCTGGCCAATACGATTGTTGGTACGGAAAGACCGGGATCGAATTTATTCGAAAACCATTCCGACCAACAAATACGTGAAGATCTCAGAAGATGATCGAGATGGAGCATTGAAGACCGTGGATTTTCATACACGGAAGAACCACTAATATTCTCTGCCTGGCAAGTAGAGATAAGTTGTGATTCTGTCGTAATTGGAATCGACGGGTTGCAAGGACTTCTCGCTACTGATCCATGGGGTGATTCCTATATTGGATGCAGTAGGAGAGTGCCTTCGGTTCATCCTGTTCCTAGATGACGTGTATGGACGAATGTCTGACAGAGTATTTCCAAAGGATCACGTACGTTGATTTCTTCAAACGTACGATAGTTGTTGGCGGAGAATCGCCGTTCTCTTAGCTTAACTGCTAGAGTATTTTTGTGGATGTCAATTAGTGATATCGGACGAATCTGACGATGTGGCATTCAAAGTGAATGGTGATCAGATGTTCAAGAATAAACTCTGACCTCAAGCCTCATCAACCGGGAAATGACAAAAATCGGGCAGGCAGCATGACTATGTGGGTCGCTCCCATTAGGGTGTATAATCACCTATCTAGAGGAAATCCTATTTGCTTCTTAAATCTATGTTTCGATGCTGTCCCTTGTCGGGAGACAGTTGCTGATCCCAACAGTCGGTGATATACATTCGATACACTCAAGCGAAATGAGTGGTCGGTCATGTGAGGGCCGGGTTGCAAGATGTTCTTGTTGAACCCAGTGTATTCGTCTCTAGAGATACACTATCGGCAGGTGGACCCATACCTTGTCAAGTTGGAATCCAATCTCCAATAAGCGCCTGCGATTTTGATTATATACTATATATAGGGAGCGTGAGATGCAAGCGTTCCACTAGATTGCTATTTACTTGTATTTAGACATTATTATAATATCAGACAAGATATTGATTTCAAATTGTTTTGGGTTATCGTAAGGTAAAAACCGTCCGTGTTTATGTGTGGATTTGGTCTTACGATTATCCTTTTCTTTTGAAAAGGTTTTTGAACTTTAAAATCATGATTGGATGATTTACCTTTATACTGTGCGAGTTTATCTCACTCTGGTTCACCAGACTGACCCAGTGTTTTGTAAATGCTCGGGTTAGCCCGGAGTGTACAGGTTCAGGTTAGCGACTGCTATGAAGAGACGAGCTGGAAGAGTCCAGACGTATGATATTACTACTATTCCGCTGTGTGTTGTATATGGGAACAGGCTATTATAACTGTCCCATGGTATGATGTACTCTGATACTGTAAGTATTTTCAAAGCTCTCAATAAAGATTTATTTCTGTATTATATTTTGTTCCGCTGCGATGTGAGACTCTGTGTTGTGTTGTTTCTTCTTCTTCTTCTATTCAATATTTCTACCTTATCTATTCTCACCCTCTAACTTCTTTCTATTAATGATCTGGAATGTTCGATGTCTGAATGGTCAACACGGTAGTTTGATGTTGATTTTCGGAGTCGAAAATCCCGGTTCGTTACAAAATTTTTGTTTTGCTTTGTTGAAAATGTTGAATCAACTTTATTTGTTTTATTTGAAACAAGGTTGGAACATTTTATTTGTTTATTGAGATAAAAGATACAACCTTTCTTTTATTTTGTTTTTAAAGAAATAAAATGAATCTTTTTATCTTAGTTGGTTAAAATAGAATAAATCTTTATGGTGAGTTGTTGAAAACAAGGTAATTTATGATTCACGTCGTTGAAACAAAAATCAACATGTATATATTTTGTTGGAAACTAAATAAATCATTTCATTTTGTTTTTGTTGAAAAAATGAAGCATATAAATCAATTGTTTTGTTTTATTTTGTTGAAGCATATAAACCAATTGTTTTGTTTTATTTTGTTAAAACGATATGAACCCAAGCATTATCATCATGTTAGTTGAAACGATATAAACCCAACACTATTATCTTGTTTAGTTGAGACAAAAGTAACAACACCTATTTTGTTGGTTGAAAACAAATGCTATATGAAACAACTGTGTATTGGAAACTATGAACAACAATATTGGTGAGATTTCTTTTATTTAAAAATAATTAGTTAATCGATTCAATTATTTTATTTGTTATATGATAACTGTATGTGTCTAATCTAGATCTGTTTGTGCTGTAATCTGTATGTTGTTTGATCTATGATTTGTGTGTTCTGTAGACCAGTTAAAATTGATATTTGTGTAATTAGAATTGTCGTCTTTGTTGATTGGATTGGACAATAATTGAATTGTCATCTTTGTTGGATTGAAAAAAATCATATTAGTTGAAATAAAATAGTTAAAACCAAAATATCTTTTGTTTGATTAGAAATGGTTAATAAATAAAATTATCATTTTTGTTAAGCTAAATTAGAAATTTTTACAAATAAAATTGTCATCCTTTTATTTGTTAAGTAGAATACAAATGGCATATTAATAAATCACTCTTTGTTTGTCATTGAAACAAATAAAAATATTCTCTTATTTTGTCATTTGAATACGTAGGGGAATTGCATTTTTAATTAACATTTTATTTGTTGATTTAAAGGCATATTAAAATAACATTTTAAAAAGACGTGAATAACTTACCTTTTTAGATTAACCTTTTATTTGTTAATTTATAAGGCATGTTAAAAATAACTTTTATTTGTTAATTAAAAAGGGTTATATATTTTTTGTCAATAAAGGGATTTATTTTTGTTAAACATGATTTGGAAATAAAAGACAAAGTTTTCCTTTATTTTGTTTATGAAATAAACCGCCAATTTTACCTTTATTTTGTTTACAAAATAAAAGGCAAGTGTTTGTTAACATTTAAAAGACTATTTTTAACATAGTTGTTTGTTAACATCAAAAAGACTAATTGTTAACATAGTTGTTTGTTAAAAATAAAAAGACCATTTTTAACATAGTTGTTTGTTAAAAACAAAAGATCAAATTTTTTTGTTTCTTTTGTTAACAAATTTGACGCTACTTTTGTTGTTAAAGTTAAAAGAGTCATTTTGTCACTATTTTGTTGATTAAACAAAAAGAACCATCTTTGTCACCATTTTTGTTGTTGAAACAAAAAGACATTTTACTTAATTTTGTTGTTAAAACAAAAGACTTAATTTTTATGTTTCTTTGTCAAGATAAAAAGTTTTACTAATTATGTTGAGAATAAAAAGAATAACTTTTTATGTTAATTTTGTTGAGAGTAAAAAGAATAACTTTTATGTTAATTTTGTTAAGAATAAAAAGAATAACTTTTTATGTTAATTTTGTTAAGAATAAAAAGAATAACATTTTATGTTTATTTTGTTAAGAATAAAAAGACAAACTTTTTATGTTTCTTTTGTTAACATAATAATATGTAAGTTCAACCTTACTTTTATGTATAAATAAAAGGTGAGTTTTAAATCTTCATTTTCATTTACAAATAAAATTGAAGTTTGGACTTTTATTGTTACTCATCAGAAATACACCCAATTATACTTGTGTTAAAATAGTTGTTATGACATCTATACCATCATTAGGTTAGTTTGAGTATTAGGACACCAAAAAAACCATAGTTGTGAAAATTTGGGTATTGTGACACATATTCATCGTCATACTGTATAATTGAAATGGATTGGCATCAGAAATATAACTATTTAGAAATGCTAGCGCTAGTAAAGATATTTACATAAGCTATAAGTAACACATGTTTTAAAATGTAAAATAGATAAAAGTACATTTTACGTTGTAAAAATGTGAAATATGAAAGGTACATTTTATGTGATTAAAATGAAATTAAAATACACATTTTTCTTTGTTCAAGAAAAGAAACAAATATAAACATTTTCTATGTTAAAAGAAAATAGAATATAAACATTTTCTATGTTAAAAGAAAATGGAATGAAAACATTTTCTATGTTAAAAAGAAAATAGAAAGAAAACATTTTCTAATGTAAAGAAAATGAGATTAAAAAGAAATCATTTTTCTAATGTAAGTAAAATAAAAGAAATAAATAGAAAACATTATGTTTCTATGTGAAAGTATAAAACATTATTTTTCTATGTGAAAGAAAGAAATTGAAAACTTACATTTCTATTTAAAGGATTAGAAATAGAAAACATTTATTTCAATGTAAAAGAAATAAAGACATTTTCATTTATTTCAAATTAAACGAAAAGTTTACATTTGTCAATGTAAAGATTAAATAGTTAAGATTTACATTTGTCAAAGTAAAGATTAAATAGTTAAGATTTACTTTTGTCAATGTAAAGATAAAGAGAAATTAAGATTTACATTTTTCAATGTAAAATAAAGAGAAATTAAGATTTACATTTTTCAAAGTGAGATAAAATGAAACAAAGAATTACATTTTTTTTTTTTGTAAATAAATGAGGTAAAGAATTTACATTTTCAATGTAAAGCATAGTAAAGAGAAGAATTTACATTTTTGTTCAATGTAAATAAAGAAACATTATTTCCTAATCGATCGTAAAAGAAAATAACAAAAGCAATATCATTTTCTAATGTAAAAGAAAATAAAAGTTAAAATACATTTTTATGTAGTAAAAATGCAATAAAAGTCAACATACATTTTTATGTGTTAAAAATGTAATAAAAGTTAAAAGTACATTTTTGTTATCTAAATGTAAGTAAAGTTAAATATACATTATTAAAATGTAATTTTCGCCGCATTAGAACTTGCGGACAAAAACATACTTTTTAAAATGTATACGAAGTTAAACCATAATTTTTGTTGCATTAGAACTTGCGGACAAAAATATACTTTGTATAAATTTATATACATGGTTAAACATCATTTTTGTCGCATTAGGGTTGGAAAATATTCCAAGTATATTTATTTACATTTAGGTGAATAAAGCAAAATGTAGAAAAGTATAATTTATTTACACATAGGGTAAATAAATGATTAAATTAAAAGTCGAATTTTTAATTGACAATTTATATTTGAAATCGCCAAGTATTTATATTTACATATAAATATAAATTATAAATTAAACAAAACGCGCGCGGTAGTTCGCGTATCGATGATCGTTACTTTAAACGGTTATACCGAGAGATCCGACCGTCGGATTTTCCAAAAACTGGAACCGTTAGGACCGCTTTGGGAAGATCTTTCCAATGACATAAATTTCGCCAAAATCCAACGGTTAGATTTCAAGATATATTTAAATCAAAATTTGGTTAAAAACAGCGCCAGGGTCGCCCATCGACCCGAAGCGTCGTTAAATTAATTTAGGCTATTTTTATATAAATAAAAATAGCGATAGATCGTTATCAAATATCAATAACGATATGAAATGTTTTCAAATTATATATATATATATATATATATATATATATATATATATATGCGAGAATCATTTGAAAAGACCGAGTTCAATCTCATTTCAAATGATTACACGACGTTCTAAATCTAAGAGTTGAAGACGGCGATTGAAGACCGACGATCTTCACATCGAATGGGTAACTAGTGTTGAGGTCCTTGATTGATTTGCTCCCAAGACGGGGCTAAGATGGTAGTTATCCGGACGTAGTGTTGATTTGTACGGATTTGACTTTCGTCCAGACCCAGGGCATAAGTTTATAAATGGAATGTATGTCTGACGTTGTAGCCCTTTATACTACATTCGTTGATCTCTGTCAATATACATCTGTTTGGTGGTTAACACCCTTCTCTGAGACATATGAGCTTAGAGGTTATATATTGGTAGAAATCAATGGTATAGTATGGACTGACAATGTGGCATGCTAAGATGCATTGATCAAGGCTTTTGTTGAAAAGCAGGCCTTGTGGTTGATGATCAAAGCACGGCCTGTTTAGGCGTAGCTTTGTGTATAGCGTGACTTCGCGAGCCTCACACCCCGGTATGAGTCAAAAACGGGATACGGACTGCAGGGAGTGCACACGTTTCCTTCTAGCTAGAGTGGTGTCAGTGACCTACCAGCCCTGACATTTTACTTATGTGGATGATGGATTTTGAGGCGCCTCGTTATTTTTATAGGCCGTTGGTGGTCATACTATAGGTCCAAAGGGACCGGGAAACGTGTGTTCAGGCATAACTAATCCACTGCCCATAGGCGGGGACCGGCCCTACCGCTTCCAAGGGTTCACTGCGGGGAATCCTGAGGCATTTGCTAGAGTGTCTCGAATCGGAGAGGATCTTGCCCCTAGCCTCGACTCATGATGGAATCCAAATTTCCAATACGCCCTTGCGGTTTTGATTGTAGAACTAGTATTGGCGACATGCTATATGGTAACCATGCCGTCTAGGATTGATACTTATGATTCAAATGTTTTTATTTAAAACATATATACACTAATAATAATATCAAATCCATTTTATACGTATCAAGCATCTTTTGACCATTATAAGGTAAAACCCTATCCTCTGGTGTGCGTTGCATTGTGTGATGGGACTTGGGTCTTATAATGGTTTCATTTTTCCAAAAAGACATTGCGTTATTTCTCGATTTACTTAGGTTTATGCACTGGCAATCCATAGGAGTAAACCCGTTCCGCGAAAGTGGCGTGGTCCTTGGATTTGTCTTATTAATTAAATTAGTTTAGAATTCTCACACCAGTCCCATGACTGACTCGTAGTTTGTTTCACTTTGCAAACTCGGGTGCCCTCTTTTCCACACGGGCAGTCGAGTAGCTTTTTGCAGATATCTATTCTTTTAGCAGGATCCTGGATCGAAGCCTAAAGTTGTGTCCAGAGCTTAGTAGTCTTCCGCTGTTTACTGTATTTTATTTAATGTATTAAAAGTATTGTAATTTTATCTTCCGCTGTAATTTTATTTCAATGTACTCTGATATATTCTGTACTCTGATGTAACATTATTATAATGTAATAAAAGTCTGCTGTTATTGTTCTGATGTATTGTATTCCCAAAGTTAAAGTATTCGAAGATTTCCATCCTTTGGGTCAGACCTGTGTGGTTTATGGTCGATTCAAAGAGCGGGAATTTCCGGGTCTTTACATCTGTTTTCGATGAAACTAATTTTGTTGGATCAGCAATATTAAATTATTGCTAGATTTCAATATTCGTGATTTTTGAAGTCAGTATGTGGCCATACAGGATTTTTATCTGAAAAACAGTCGATAATTCGACTTTAAAAATATGTTGTGTGAGCAAACAAAGTCGGAATTCGACGAAACCAGCTTCGTTGGGTCCGTAATTTCGAACTGAAGGTGTATACCAATTTTCGTGATTTTTGGGGATTGTATGTGATCACAGGGATTTTTAAACACGAATGTAAACAACGATAGCTTAAATATTAATTTAAATTTCGAATAAAAAATATAAAACCTATCCTATAAATACCCTCAAATACCCTAACCCTAAATCTTATTTTCTCTGGTGGTCAGCAAACATCGCAGCCACCGTTTTTATCTCAAAACCCAAATCGTGGGCTATACAAATCATAAACAAATCCTAAAAAATTATATAAATCACCAGATAAATATATTAGGATTCATGGAGTGTTTCTCTTCACAAAAACATGCATTTCTGTGAGGTCGATATCATTTTTGTCAGTAGATAGTATCCTAGGGTTTGTTGTCGAGTCATGAGGGGGAGGTCTGAGAGCGTTTTGAGGGCATCAGCGAGTTCGCGGAAGCAACGAGCTCTTGTTGATGAAGTTTGAGGAAATTACAAGAAGGAAAGTTTCGCGACTTCCTTACTGTAGCGCGAGTTGGGACCTGAGAACGGAATTTCATCCGTGAGTGCAAGTTGTGATTTTTGGCTATGAGGAGAAAGTGGATTCGAAGGGGGAGACGTTGGTGTTGTCTGTTTGTGAATCAGTGAGGGAGAATGGAAGTGAGGAAGGGAATGGTTTGGCTGTGGTTGCAGGGAGTTACGGGGTGTGTTTGATCAGGAGGAAGAGAACAGGAATCGGGTTCGAACTCTTTGGGAGAGAAAGGATTAACGGTGGGCTTGGGTATTTAAAACGAGTTGGGCCAGTATGTGAAAATGGGTTAGCCCATTTTAATGAAAATAATAGTTTTGATAATTTTGTATATAAACTTGTAATATTTTAAGTTCTATGATCAGAATTTCATGAAACAAGATATGTCGGGATCGTATGGACGGACACTACACGATGGGATTAACTGGAAGTTCATCGGAGCTCGTTACAATTTATAGCAAAATAAACTGTCTGTCTGAATCAAGCGATGGTTATCGTTATTAACGATGACCGTCCAATGTGAGTAAATCTCACTAACTCTGCTCACTTTATATTTTTATAAAATATTTTTAGAATTTATAAATGATGGTTGTTTGATGTGTGTTGGCTGTTTGGTTGAACTGATAGACAATTGGTTGAAAATATAAATAACGATATAGACACAAACCGTTAATTGAATATTGATTCTGTTATCAGTATATTTCATATTCGTGTTATTCATGTGATTAACATCCGTGGATGCAGGGAAACAGGTCGAAGGGACCTAACTGGGTTCCTCAACATTTATTTTACTGTTTTTCATATATTGTGATATATGATGTGATTTATAATCTATTGTTGATTATGTGTGTTTGATCATTGTTATTTGGTACTTTTAAATACCAAAGGAAATACTGGAGTGTGAAAAGGGAAATTTCAAAACTATAATTAGAAATAAAATATTTATATAAAATCAAAGGATTTTATATGAAAAGGAAAATATTTGTAAAACAAATAGAAAAGAAAAATATTTGTAAAAAAATAGAAAAGGAACATATTTGTGAAACAAATAGAGAAAGAGGTATTTGAAAAACAATTATAAATAGAATTGAAAAGGGAATATTTGTAAAACATTTACAAATATATTATAAATAGAAATATTTATTTATGAAATAGATAGAGTTATAAAATGAAATATTTAATTAGTAAAGGAAGTATTTATTTCGAAAATAAATAGATTATAAAAAAATAAATACTTGAAAAATGAATAGAATTGTATAAAAAGAGAATTTTACATTTGAAAGGTTTATAACTGTGCTTCGCACATGGGTATAACGTGATATGGATTTAAAGCAAAGATTTTAAATAGAATCTGTTCTAACCGATAGATTGAGAAGTTTAATTTATAATAATATTTTGTAAATTAAATAAAATGTTTATCATTGGATAAATGGAATATATAAGTCGGGACTTATATAGAGAAGTAATAATCGATTTCAACATCGATAATTGAAACTGAATATGGATGTAGAGTTAATCGAAGGAGTTAATCAAAATGTGTTAATCAAAATGAAAGAGAGATAATCGAATATTAGTTATTCGAATAAAGAGTCAACCAGATAGAGTAAATTGAACATAGTTAATTGAATTTGGATTAATTGAATATTAGTTATTCAATTAGAGTTGATCAAATATAGTTATTTGAGATAGAGTTAGTCAAACATAGTTATTCAGGATGAGTTGCCATTTCGTACGACTGCTAGCGTAATTCGCCGGGCTGCAGATAGCCTACGGCAGTCGGATGTTTCCTGAGGGAATCAGGCGTAACCATTGTGATCGCTGCGATCTAGAGTCAAGAGAATGGAGTTAAATTGGATATTAGCCATTCGAAATAAAGTAAAAACAGACATAGTTATCCGAATATAAGTTAATCGAATATTAGTTATTCGATAGGAGTTAAATAAGTAAGTTAATCAAGTTAAGTTAGTTAAGTTGAGTTAATCGAGTTGAGTTAGTCAAAATGAGTTAATCAAACCGAGTTAATCCAAATGAGTTAATCAAAAGGAGTTATTCGAAATAGTTTATTCGAATAAAATTTAAAGGAGTTAATCGAATATAGTTTATTCGAAAGGAGATTAATCGAATGTAAATCATTCGTAGAAAGTTAATCGAATGCAAATCATTCGAAGAAAGGGTTATCGAATATAGTTTATTCGAAAAGGAGTTATCGAAAAGAGATTTTTCGAAAGAGAATTATATGTTGTATTCGATTATATCGAATTCGGGAAAGTAATATTTACTTTCCATTTTTAATCAAGATTTACTTATTTATTTATAAATTAGTGGTTTAGTTATTTAATTAAATTAAGGAATAAAAGATATACTTTGAATTTAGATATTTAAGAAGTAGGGATTATAACGTTATCGTTATAACCAATGTTTTTCATAAAAGAATTTGATTCATAAATAGAATCCGAGAGTTACGTAAGGAAGTTTGTTAATGATTTATAAGGTGAACCTTGTCTATTTCGAAGTTAGAAATGCTATTCAGTTAAGGTCTGAGAGGTAGTTATACCCCAACTTGATTGACTTCGTTTTAACTATGGAATGATTAAGGTTCGATTGTAAAGGGTGGTTAAGTGAATTCAGGTGATAAAGGTAATGGGTTGAGTTGGTATAGGGATGTTTTATTTAAACATCTCTTTAAATCAAATGAAAAAGTTTTGGAAACATTTTCCAAATATAATCAGAGATATTTTCTAATCATAGAAAATGAAATGTTGATGAGAAAGAATACTGGAATGACAGTGATACGTGAAATAGAGATGGAAATGTTTTCCCAATGATTGATAACGTATATTTCCTGAATTTAGAAAATAGGAAATATTGAATATATGGAAATAGGAAATAAATAAACTGATGAACTTAAGAGATAAACATTAAATGATGATTGATCGATAAATTTCCATCTGGAAATAATATCGTTGGTTGTACACCTATTTTTCTTTGATAGTTAAATCACCGACTATCGAAGTTTTTGACCATTTTTCCGTCGTCAATATGGAGAGACCGAGATCAGATCCATTATCTGAAAACCACTCTGTATGGACGTTAGCGTTGCGATCAAATATGATGAAAATAATTGAAGACGGAGTTATGCAAGGGCTATCCTGTTTACAGAATAGTGCCTTCGGTTTGTCCAGTCCCAGGACAAACGTGAATGGACGAATGTTTGACAAAGTATATCTAATGGATCGCATAAGTTGATCTCTTCAAACGTACTTATGTTTGGTGGCGGAGAAATTTGTTTCTTTAGCTTTATACCCGTGGTATTTTTGGGGAAATCAATTTGTGGTTTAGCGGGTATGACGATGTGGCATTCAAAGTGAATAGTGGTCAGGTGTTCCAAAGAGGCGTTATGACCTCAAGCCTCATCATCCGGGAAATGACAAAAATTGGGTAGGCAACATGGCTAAGTAGGTCGCTCCCATTAGGGTGTATATCACCTATCTAGAGAAAATCCATTCATTCTTTTATCTATTCAATGCTGTCCCTTTTTGGAAAACGGTGGGTAGCTCCCAACCGTTGGTGATATACATTAGATACACTCAAGCGAAATGAGTGGTCGGTCATGTGTGGGCCGGGTTGCAAGATGTTCTTGTTGAACCTAGTGTATTCGCCTCTAGAGATACACTATCGGCAGGTGGTCTCATACCTTGTCATAGTCGGAATCCAATTTCCAATAAGCACCTGTGGTTTTGTTTCTATACTATATATGTGGCGTGAGATGCAAGCGTTCTGCTAGATTGTTAATTACTTGTGATTAGACACTATTATAATATCAGAAAAGTATTGATTTTGAAAGTGTTTTGGGTTATCGTAAGGTAAAAACCATCCATGTTTATGTGTGGATCGGTCTTACGATTATCTTTTCTTTTGAAAAGGATTTTGAAAAGTTAAAACAAAGGATTTGAGTTTACTGACACCAGTCCCATGACTGACCCAGAGTTTATTTTGTTTTGTTTCCCTAAACTCTTGGGTGCCCAAATTTGTACGGGCAGTCAAGTAGTTCAGGTCTTTACAGATTTACCCGGAGGAGCTTGAAGCAGGAGGCTTCAGGATTATATAGCTATCGTTATTTCCACTGTGTGTAAGTGTTGTACTCTGATAATGTTATTCTATACATATATATTGTTTTATTGCAAAATTATGTTATATATTATATTTTATTCGTTCTGCTGTGAGTTTCGTATTAATTTGATTCTGTTTTATGGTGATCTTCTTCTTCTTCTATTCTAATTTTCTATCTTATCTATTCTCACCCTCCAATTTCTTTCTATTAATGATCACGTATTCCCGATGTCTGAATAGTCAACATGGTAGTTTTTTGTTGATTTTCGGAGTCGAAAATCCCGGTTCGTTACACATAATTTCGAACTGACGTCGACCGTCGGATTCTCATGAAATTGAAATCGTTGGGTCTGAAATGAAAGGAGTTTTCAAATGAAATTAGAAGTTTTGAAATCCAACAGTCTGATTTTAAATTAAGTCCAAATCTGTTTTAGAAAAGGTCACTATGGATGTAGTTCGGTGTCTAAAATTGGAAACCGGTTGTAATTGCCTTAATAAAATTGTTAAAAATATGAATAAATTATGTTAAATCATAATAAATGATTTGAAGGATTTTGGATGGAATATTCCAAGTTTTGGAAGGATAAAAGATATTTTTATCTGAATGAGCTAGTTAACAGCTAGAATAAAAAAAACCAAAAGGAATATGTGATGATTCCTGAGAGTACAGTTTAGTATCGCCCGTGATATCTAATTGGAAACTATTTTGTTAGGCGGGGGTTAGGAAGAGCCGAAAGGACACTGGATATTCGACTAAGATCAAGCGATATTTTTCAGAATTTGAAAGAATCTGGTGGTTTTAAAATAACGTATTGGATTGTAAATGGTCTAAATATAAGTTTTCCAACATATGAATTGGATTTGGATGGAAATAGGCTTCGGATATTTCGATATTGGATTCCGCAATTATACGGATACCATTATGAGGAATTTTGAAGATATAGATATCGTTATTCCCAATACGGTATCTGCTGGTTTCAGAATTTAATGCTGAATATAAGTCGATATGATTTTTATTCAAAGACTTGTATTTGATATCAAATTGGATTTTGGGTTTGTCGTGAATATTGTCTTCAATAACACTATTATTAATCCCAGTTGAAATGGGATTTATGTAATAAATCTTTTAACTTAGATTTAATGGATTTTTCCAAAGTGAACTTTTCCAATTTAATTTTTCCAATTTAATAAATTAAATTAAAATTGAATGAAGTTGATTTTGGGTTTATTGTGAACGATGTCTTAAACAATATTTTTTCTTTAACCTAGCTAACGGCAGGATTAATTTCCTAAAGTTGAATAATCATTAAATAATGATTTTTGAGAATTAAAACTATGTTAGACTATTAATGAATCTTTAATTATATTTGGAATGAAAAGAGCTAATTAAATTTACTTGAAACATGTTGGGTGTTAGATATGGAGTACTACCAGTTTTGCTCCATGGGATGAATAGGTTGGGATTGGTATAACGATATGAAATATTATCTTTCATGTAAAACTCGATAATCCCAATAAGGCTTTTAAACCTTAATTTTAGTGGAATCTGTGGAAAGATATTGCAAAATCTTTTGAAATGATTTCCAAGAAGGATTTAAGCAAGAGTTTAAATGATGTAAATCTTTGATAAGATTTATGGGAATAATCTCAATGTAAAGAATATTTGAACAAAAAATATTCTTAAAGATGCGCGAGTTATTCGGAAAGACGGGTGTAACCTATTCTGAATAACTGTTATAACGATTAAAAGTCGAAGATATTGAAGACGGTGGTTGAAGACCAGAGATCTCCACATCATTTGGGCTATTGCTGATGTCTCGATTGGGTCGTACACCCAGGACGAGGTAATAAGTGGTTGTCGTCCAGACGTACTTGGAGATCGACCAGATATGCGAGGGTCTCTCTCCTGTATTGGACATATGGAATGAGGAATAAGGCGCCTCCTGTTTTGTCCAGACCTAAAACGAACTTGCAAATGGATTGTTTGTCTAACATTGTATTTTATGTTTTATTAATTGATCTCTACTAAATATATATCTGTTTGATAGCGGAGAATTATTTCTCTTAGCTAAACACCCTTCTCTGAGACGTATGAGCTTAGAGGTTATATATCAGTAGAAATCAGTTGTATTATATGAATTGACAATATGGCATGCTAAGATGTAGTGATGAAAGGTTTTGTTTAAAAGAAAAGCTTTGTGGAAGATGATCAAATCATGGTTGATATAGCATAGCTTTGTGTTGAGACGTGATTTTGTCAAGCTTCATTCCCCGGTATGAGCCAAAACAGGATGAAGGATAGCAGAGAGTGCATGCGTTTCTTTCTAGCTAGAAGTGATACCATGGTATGAATTTCAGGCAGTTTACTTATGTGGATGTTGCCATGGTGGGTAAACTGGCTAGGAGGTCCGATAGAACCAGAGAATGTATTGTTCAGGTACTGACTAATCAGCGACGTATTGCTGAACTGCTCCGCCGCTCCAAAAGGATGTTGTTTTCCCTAGGACATTTTGCTAGAGATGTTTCGAAGTTCGGATGAGGAAGATCCTTTGCCTCGACTCATGGTTGAGACCCAATTTCTAATATGATCCTTGTGTTTTCAGTTGTAAACCTATATGGCGACATAATAGGTGATCAGCATAGAAATATGATAATTTATGCACCTATATTTTATCTTTTTTGTATATAAATAAATGTTACGCTGGGTATTTTCTTGTTGTTTTTATAGATATGTTGACCATATCTCATTCATCCTTAAAAGTGAAGAATAAATGCCATTTACTTGAAGAATTGCATAAGAGCTTTCATTGGAGACTAGATGTGTTCACATTGGTCACATTAGAAGAAGATTGGTAGAAAAGATCTCAAAAGATGTCATTGGAAGATGTTTGTGTTCACATTAGCCACATGGAAGATATGGAAGATTTGAAGATTTTATCGTATGCACTTTTGAAGAGTCCATGTTTGGAAGAATTAATCACATGCAGATCTTTGTTAATCAATTAGCCACATGGAAGATTTGAATGATATGGAAGATATTCACCATGATATGCTCAGATATTATTAAAAGATTATTTCCAAACAAGCTTAGTCATGAAAGACATGTTATATGATAATAATTCTTGGAAAAGAGGCCCATATATTCATACAAATCTGATTAGCGTTTGGCCAATTTCACCTATAAAAGCACATGTATACCCATTGTAACAAGTATTCTGTATTCTATCTTTTCTCCATTAACAAAGTTCTTCTTCTTCTTTTTATTTTCTGCATTTTTTTATTTTCTTAACAATTAGTGTTCTACACAATTAGATTTGGTAGAACACTATTTGTATTTTGCACTTATTTCATTAGTGATTGACCGTCTGATTAGATTCAGCGGTAATTCTAATTGTATTTCCTGTTTGATGTTTTTATTTCTGCAATTTTAATTTTTGTTCTTTTTGTCGCTTCTTAGGTCATGTTGGATTGAATATAGATTTGATTAGATTCAGATCTGTACTCAATTTAATAACAGTTTTTATTGTTTTCAAAACCAGCCTCGAAGATTTGTCTAACTCGCCCAAGAATAAATAAATAATAATTTTCAATTGCACCTCCCTGTGTTCGACCTGTATGCTACACACCTGTACGCTTGCAGTAATTTAATTTAAAATTCGCGCTTTTCTAATTCATAGTAAAGCGACGATCAATAGGATAAGGTATTATGCCATCTAAGATTGATATATTTATTTTCGAAATTGTTTTCTGCACTATGCACTAGTAATAATAAAAGATAAATTTCGTGTATCAAGCATGTTTGGCTATTATAAGGTAAAACTCTATCCTCTGGCTTGCGCTTGCATAGCGTGATGGGACCCGAGTCTTATAATAGCTTCGTTTTTCAAAAAGCATTATGGGTTTTATTTTATGGTATTCTTGTGGAGGAAACCCATTCCGTGTTATATGGCGTGGTCCCATGATTTACACAACTTAAAAAAAAACTTTTTAAATAACTGTTTCTAGTTCTCACACCAGTCTCATGACTGACCTGGAGTTTATTGTTTTTCACCTAAACTCTGGGTGCCTATATTTTCCACACGGGCAACCAATAGTTTTGGTTTTGCAGATATTCTTTAGTAGGATCCTGGATTATGGATGGAGCTATACTCTAGATTATTTTGTAATCTTCCGCTGTTTGTATTTTAATATTTATGTTTCCACTATATTATAATTCATTGTTATTCTGGTATGTTTTTCCGTTGTGTATCTGTTATGTATACCATGATAATCATGTCCTCTGATGTAAAATTGTAATAGCAATGAAAAGTTCTCTTGCGCTCTGTTCTGATGTGCCATATTCTCATAACGATAAGCCTTCTTGATCGGTTTAAGTTGGTTTAAAGATCGATTTGAGTCGACCGAAAAGTGGGTCGTTACACTTAGCTTGATCTTAGGATACCGGTTCTTGTTAAAATCAAGTGCAAATTCATAGAGAATAAAGGTAAGCTCTCTCTCCACCTTCTCTAGCTTATCTCATTTCTATTTCTAAGAATTTCTAAACCTAACTTTTAGGAGTTTTGTTTGCATGTGCATTTCGTTTGAAAATTCTAGCGTTTTGTTCGAAGAGAGGTTGTTCTAGCTCATTATTGGATCGATTCCTTGCTTTTAAGAGAAAAAAGGTGAGTTCTTAGAGAACTCACATCTATATCTCAAGCTATATGCTTGTATAGTGTGCCTTTGGCATGTTTGTATTATGTATGTAGTGTATGAATTGGTTTGTTTGGGTGTTAACTCTCTAGTTTACGAGTTTTGATTTCATTTATATGAATATCATTGTGTAAACCTATGAATAGAAGTTTGTATATGTGCTTTAGTGTGTTAGAGAGTATTTTTTGCCTATCCAATAGTCTAGAGCGAACACGTATCGATTCGGAATCAAAAAGCAATGTTTTATCCCCTAAAAACACCCCCAGAGCATGTCAGACGTCTGAAATAAATTTCAGAAGTCTAAATCGATCTCCGGAAATTGGCAGAGACCAAATTTAGAAGTTTGAAACCTATTTTCAAACGTCAGAATCATGTTAGATGTTTGAAAATAGGTCCAGACATATAAAATGAATACTGCACTATTTGTCTTACTGTCGACCAGTGGTGACCATGGTCGACAGTTCAGGTACATTCAGGCTTATCCCTGGCCGAGTTTTTGCACGTTTGCTCTTTTCCTCAGACTTTTCAGTTGCTCCAATCCAGGCATTTTAGTTGCTCAGATAGATGGATTTCGATTGATTCGTGATAGGAGAAATTATTATCGATAGTCATGGGATTTAATTTACGTTATTAAAAGGTGATTTTTTATATCAATTGTTATTGCAATAGGTATTTGATGAGATTTTCCGCTTCAAACTATAAAGGTTTTTAAATTAGTAGTAGATACCAAATCTTTTACTAAACGGTTTTTAATTCTACTTCATTATATAAAGTTATTTTCCAAATTGTTTTCCAATCTACTAGTATATATTTTCATAAACATTTTCCTCGTTCGTATGAGAAATCTAATTGAACGCCTTAGTAAAAACAAGAACTATGAACCCTTGCATTTTCTTCCATGGTTAATTCTTGGACTTTTTTGATAGAAAACCCTAGCAATGATCGTTTCGTATCTCTAGTGGAATATACAACTTGTTCATAAACATTCGAGTACAGCAAGTGGTTATGGGACATGTAGCTCGACTCTTATATTCACTAGCTTGGCGTAGTTTACAATATTTAACAAACATCATTTACATATTTCAACAACATGACAAATATGTTATCAAAAAACAAATATAACACAATGTAAAAAGGTATCTTCAAAAAGTACTTTCTATAAAATTTTAAACAAACATTGTAGAAATCTTTTATTTACAACTTTTGTACATAAAATATTTGTTGGAAGATTCTATTACAACGTTTTTCTTAATAAATGTTGTGAAAGATCAACCTTTTTTTACAACTTTTTGGCAAACTATTGCAAAATCAGCGTTGTAAAATTATATTTTGTTGTAGAGAGAATTTAAAATTATGGGATTTAGCTTAAAATATACTTGCATACTGACTGAAATTTGTGATGAAAGCAGAGGACTTAATTAAGAATTTGGAAATTACATTGGTTATGAGCAAAGATTATTTTGCTGATTCTAAATTAGCAGTGATTATAAGTTATTTATTATAGAACTTAAATTATTATTTTTATTTATTATAAATAATTAATTAGAACAAATTAATTATCAAACCGATAGATAGGGATGTTTGCTTACTGTCACTTGGCCAAAATCAAATTTTCTGAAGCCCAAAAAACATGGAACATGTCTATAACATGCCTCCTTAAATCCCTTCAATGGAATTCACTTAATTCTCTCCACTTTTCTCTTCTTATATCTCTTTAATTTTAAATATTTGTCAATATTGTACCTGGATTTGCAGCGGAAAATAGCGGCAAATTTTTTTTATCTGTAATTTGATGCAATTTGCAATGGCTTAGCGAGGGATGGCAGAAAACGACGGTAATAAATAAAAGGAAAAAAAAGTTGAAAAAATAGAAAACTATCTCTTGTAGATCACATGGAAATCCATCGCAAATTAGCGATGGAAATTTCCGCTTCTAAATATATGACACCAAATCAGTGTTTTCTTGTAGTATTAATGCAATATCATAGTTAAAGGCAATAATATAAGTAATATAACATCACTGAATGAAATCTAATGTATACAATAATATAAAGAAAACATTATTTAAAACTTTTTTACAACTATTTGGGTAGACATTGTAGATATTATTAGTTTTACAATGATGATATAATTAATATAATATTACTATTGATAATTATTATTAATGATTAATTATTAATTATTAATAAATAATATAATATTACTAATGATTAGTAACATAATATTATATTTAATAGTTAGTAATAATATTACAATTGACATATATTACATGTAAAATTGACATCTATTACAACGGGTCTGAAATGACCGTTGTACTAGCACTCTATTACAATGTGCAATTTTTACTTATTGTAAAAAGAGCATTGTAAATTATATCTATTACAACTGTCCAAAAATGACGGTTGTAATAACATTTTATCAGCCTATGCCCGTTGTAAAAGACTGTTGTGCATGCATCTATTACAACGGTTCAGGAGGTGATTGTTGTAACAGAATGCTATTACAACAGGCAGCCAACACCCGTTGTAAAATGGACATTGTAATAGGGTATTTTTGTTGTATTGTTTGATCATTAATAATCTTCGAATCATCATGAGTAACTTTAGTTCATTTGTCTATACCGATGATCTTCAGATCATCATAAGGAACTTCGGTTCATTCGTTTATACCGATGATATTCGGATTATCATGAGGAACTTCGGTTCATCTGTCTATATGGATGATCTTCGGATCATCATGAGGAACTTCGGTTCATTTGTCTATACCGATGATCTTCGAATCATCCTAAGGAACTTTAGTTCATTCATCTATACCGATGATCTTCAGATCATTATGAGGAACTTTGGTTCATTCATCTATACCGATGATCTTCAGATCACCATAAGGAACTTCGGTTCGTTCGATTATATAGATGACATCATGAGGAACTTCGGTTTATTCGTTTATACCGATGATCTCTAGATTATCCTGAGGAATTTTGATTCATTTGATTATATCAATAATTTCGAATCATTTAGTATTGACGAGATACATGATATCATATCTTAGGAGTAGCTTTATTAGTTAGGATGGGATATCCTTGTATAACACTAAGATTTCCTTGACATATTTTATGGACATTTCGAGCCTTCACATTATATATATGAACATTGTTATTGTTTCTTATATGTCATTTTTTGATTTTATCTCTAATCTATTTCAGTTTATTATGATAAGTACAACTAGACTGATCAGTTTATTGTTTATTTTCTTATAAATAAGCGGGTCAGACCGAGCATTATAGGTGCTTATATTGGACTTCTAAAAGAGACCACCCACTACACCGAAACAACAAATTTGGCACACGAGGATACAGTGATTTGATACGGCTTTAAGCTGTATCAAATTTGCTACAGCTCATAGCCGTATCAGATTTCTTTTGCGATCCGCACCACCCCTAATAACTAAATCTAACCCTACATCTTCAAAGCCTCAGATCAGTTCATTTGATACGACTTTGAGCCGTATCAAATCTTCAATATATTTTTGCTACTCATTTATCACTATACCTGTATTCCACGACTTTGAGAATAAAAATGTTGGCTTTCTCTTTTTTACTAGAATTTGTTCTTTGATGCTACGATTGTTCGATGTTATTTGGTCAACCGATTTGCCTTTTGCAATTGATCGAAAAACCGATGTGAGTATTTCTGATTTGTTTTTCTTCAGTGGTTGATTGCTTTTGGTTTTTCGATGATATTACGTGATTGCCCGAATGATTTTTGGAAACTCTGAATGATTTTTATACCCAAAAATTTGTTCTTTCAGTTACATGGAATATTTTAAAAACGTGAATTCATTCTTTCCCAAAACAACACCTTAAATCACATTGATAAACACATGGAGGAGGAGGACTCAATAACTTTTTTGTTGTTGCTATGACAATATGTTCTCTTCATTTTCTTTCCTACTGTACTCCAGAAGAAAGAAAAAGACCACTACAGTTAAGGCTTATGAGTTGTTTAATATAATTATTTTTGAAGACTTGGACATTAATGGATAAATACTTGGATTTTTAGTTTAATTCTTTATGTGTGTGTCAGTATTTGATTTTGAATTATATTTACAGGTTTGCTGAAAATTTGGAAGATGAATGTTCAACTATTTTGATTATCTAATATATGTTTATGTTCAAGGTCTGATTCACTATTCTACTCCTATGTAATACCAATGTTACAGAAGGGTAGCCACTGCTTTAGTTTTTGTATACATTCATGGTTTTTAAGGCTTTACAATTCTAACTTAAATTTTGTAGACATGATTATGTTTGCAACTTTGATATGTTTAAGAATCTCATATAAAAGAAAATGAAATAAAAGCTTTCTACATATAGTTACATATATACTATTATACGAATAAAACTATTATACTATAAATTGAATTTTTTTCCATATATATAAGAAAACATGAAAATTGATAATGCCCGGTATCTACTCTGTTTATGTTAGCGTAAGAGTGCATTTTGGATACGAATATTCTGAGCATTTTTGTATTTTTATGTGACTTATTGTTCTAATGCAAATTAGGCTGCAGGTATAGACGAAGATGATGGATGTCTACAATCAAGCATACTGAAGATGAGGTAATAAATTATAGCTCTTTTTTTATTTTCATTAGAACAGGAATAACCCCTTGGAGCACATTTCTCTCCGAATCCCTGAAGGCACAATTAAAATTAAAGTCACCAATACTTTATTTTCTTGACCCATGTTCGTAATATAACTATATAAGTAAATATTGTATTTTCCGTGGAGATACTTATAAGGTATAAGTAGCATATTGTGAGTAATATATGTGATGACGTCAAAAGTTGGTATAATGATGATCAACCCCTAAAGTGCGTTAAACACACACAATATTATTCACAGAATGCAAGAAAAAGTAAATAAACACAAGAAACACAGTATTTTTATAGTGGTTCAGCTTAATCCAAGCCTATGTCCACTTTATAATCTTTGTTTATACTGTTAATTACAGGTTATAGTTGTTTTTCAGTGGAAGAAAGTAGAGAAAAAAGAGGTCTTTACACAAAATCCTTGTGTTTTGCTTAGAATATATGGCATGCTATTTCTGGGATGCCGAATTGAAGATTTCGAGTAGCGGATTCAAGATGCCTTTCCCTTTCAGGAAATAGTTGTATTTATAGGCGAGAAGGTTGGCCGAATTTGTATGCGGTGTGGCATGTATCTTTTTCAAGCTTGGACACATGTAACTCAATCCATTAAAGTAGTTGTAGGTGGCGGGACTCGGTCTATTGCTGATGAACAGTTCTTCTCGAAAATCGTGGCATACATGGAGCTTGAAACTTGGCGTATGAAAAGCTGTTTGAGTCAAAGTTGATCGGTTCTGTAGCCTTGGGAATAGAAATTCGACTTATAATAGATATTTTAGCTTGATATTTCAGACCTGATATTCCAAACTTGATCCGATCTTTCAGGAACAGATCGATCGATCGGTTGACAATTTGATTGATCGGTTTGGTTTTGACTTGGCAAGAATATTGTCTTTTGAGGGAGAGCTTTCATTTGTTGTGAACCCAATTTGGGTGGAGTCGTAATCGATCGACCTATGATGAAAGTTGACCCTGGAAGGAAGAAACGGACCGATATCTGTAGCAGGCTCCGATCTTGAGTTGTGATGGCTTTTGCCAAAAAGCTGGTCAACAGTTTGTCCCCTAGAACATATCATTTTGAGTAAATAAGATGTGTTATGGATCTTTCAGAAAATGTTGAGTAGCAAAAATCCAGAAAACCATGGTTTTGCCTACCCATATTATATGAAGGCCAGAATACCGATGATCGATGATGATTGTATTAAGGCAAAAAAACCGATGATCAATGAGGATCATATTAAGGCCGAAAAACCGACAACCACCACTGATCATATTAAGGTCGGATCTTCGAGAATGGAAGTGCTATAAATCAATTTCGGAGAATGACAGGAGGACCGGTACCTTGTCGGGTTAAATAGTGCCTGTAAATAGTTTGACATGCCAAATCCTGACAATGTCGTTTGGGGTGTTCAAGCATATGTCATGCTTGGATGTCTGTTAGGAGCATAAACCATATCCATCTTATAATTGAGAGGGGCATAAACCATCCCTAAGAAGTTGGGTATAAACAGTATTGTACCTGGAGTTCGATGAGGACGAGCACAATCTATACTCGGTTTTTTGACAAGGGGTATAAGCCATACCCAGGAGGTTGAGCATAAACCATACTCGGAAACTAAAATTGGGGTATCATCCATACCCGAAGTTTTTTAAGGGAGACGAGCATAAACCATGCTCGGTTTTAGTAAAGGGGTATAAACCATACCCGACAAAATTGAGGTTCGAGCATCAGCCATGCCTGTGGAGTAAATTTTTAAGAAGATCGAGTAAGAACATGCTCGTGATCGTAAGGACGAGTATAAGCCATACTCAGTTCTGTTAAGCTGGCGAGTATTAACCATACTTGGCTTAAAAAGGTTAGCAAGTACCAACCATACTTGGCTTTGGAGCACTTGCCGAATCCTAACAAGATGTTTGAATCGACCAAACATAATCCATGTTTGAGAAAGAAAGTTTATTGCTGCTAAGGAGCTATTATAGAAATTAAAACAAATCCTAGTAGGTTTATGGTTGAATCTAAAGCACGCCTAGGGATTAAATCCTAACCCCGTACATGTGTACTTCTACATAACTACATTTCTGAAAATAAAAATAAAAAATACATTTCTTATATCCTAAGAAATGGGGTATATCCACAATGATCTAAACCAGATCAGTTGATGATCATGCCGCGATTGCTAAGCTCGGGGTCCTTCCCATTTCGAGGAGCTTGGGAAGTTAGCTGCGATGGGGCTGCTGGTGTAGATTTTTTTAACATACTCGGGTAGTTCTCCACCATCTGACCCACTCCTCGATGAGATCGCGCAAATGTCTGCATTCATTGGTACCATGACATGCCATATTATGATGCATGTAATGCTTTCCTAATTCAAGTTCTCTTTGGGTCGGCTCCCTCCTGGGAGGCTTTGGAAAAGGTAGAGATCCTCGTATGTCGAGGTAGATGTCCAATAGGGAGGAGTTGAGCTCGGTGTATTGATCATATTTGTTTTCTCTCCGAAATCGTATGTTCCGATCGTTCTTTTCCAAGGCTTTTCCTTTTCCTTTGTTCTGGCCATTGGTATTGGATTTGCCTCCATCTTTTGTAGCTATACCTCGAGATTTTCAATCTCGATACTAACATCTTCTTGCGGGAGGAATTTATCTTCTTTAGCATAGAAATCTTCATCATCCTTTGGGGGGTCTCTAGTTAAGGAGATCCTAAAATCAGATTGGCTTTGAACGCCGGCTATGGCGGCCATAATCACCATCGATGGCTTAGGTCAATCGACTGATGCTACAACCACGTTGAATCTTTATAAAAAAGAGCGTAGATTCTCGGTGGACCGTTGTTTGATGGATGTAAGAAGCATGACGCTCTTTGGTCAGGAGATGTGAACTCTAAACTGCTCGATGAAGTGGGTGACCAACGTATTCCAGCTGTTGATTGATTTAGTTGTTAGCTCTTGAAACCACGTGCCAGCCATGTCAGTGGGAAATAGTGGGAAGCACTTGACCATGACGTTGGTCGATGTAGAAAGCACTTCCATGTGTCGCATAAGATGTATGGTCGGGTCGGTCCTGCCGTTATATGGCTCCAGAGTCAGAAGCTTGAAGTCCGGAGGGTTGCGTGAGTTTCCTATTTCTCACGTGAAAGGACTATGATAGATGTTATCCACGTCTTGTTGAGAAGAAGTGCCTCTGGTGAAGCGTTTGATGATACTTGCGATCTGGCTTCCATCCCCGAGGAGTTGTTGCCACGAATCCAATTATGCATTAGGGATATTAATGAGAATCCCAATACTAGGACTGGGTGGAAGCATGCTCCGAGGTCTTGGGGTCGGCCCACGAGAGTTGATTGAAGGTGATCCACAGCCTCAGGTCTTGATTCGGGAGTAACTGGAGCCGCTTGGTTAAACTGAGTGTTTGGATCGAACCGTAGCCACTCTAGTTGGAAGGGACCTGTTCGGGATATCATTTCCTGTTCGAGGCTCGGTATTGCCCCCGTCCGGTGTGATATTAGAGTGATTTATCGTAGCGTTGCCCTCCGTCACATTGGGTACTAGTATGGAGAGTGGCCATACATGAATGGAATAACATATATTATTGCACATAATCATGTACAGCGGAACATTTACATAATCAGAGTTGAATTCGATCTAGACATTTACAAGTACTATTGGATTACAAAATACACAGCAGAAATAGCTAACATCTTCAAAGAGTGAATTCCCTAATTTACTCAACTTTCAACTCCGGGCTTCAACTCAAAAGATGATCCATATTATAGCTCTAGTTAATTCTATTGACAACCTGCCTACTAGGCTTCCTCGTGGAAAATTAAGGGAACCCAGAGTTCAGATTGGAAACAATAAACTCCGGGTTAGTTATGGGACTAGTGTGAGAACTTAAAATAGTTATTAGTGTAGAAAATTTGTATATGCTTTTTGGAAGCTTCAATTCAAGTTTAAAACATCGTTTACATAGCTAACTCAAATTCAATTTCAAAATTACTATTTCAAATCGATTTCACTATTCATTTTGAAATTGAACATGTCGTTTTATATTAAATCCTTGTTCAAATAAGTTTCCTTCTTCCCAAATGTTTTTCATAACCACTTTAGTTTCATTTTTACCTAGTTTCGGATATAAAATTCCAACTTTCATTTTCTCGCCTTATTTCCACTTAAATGAATATAATATTAATTTATTTCCTCATATTGGAATGAGACTTAACCAATATCCATATAGTTCCATATGTGTGAAGTGTGATATATTATCACTACCAACAACCATTCATCCATCACACAGTATTTATAGTATAAGTGTCTACTATAATTAACGCTTATATGCAAATGTTTAACGACAACTGCAATAACATTATAACAACCATTAAGCAATCATAACAACAACGAAAGCAACCAATATAATCAAATTATGATTATAGTAATATTAAACACAGTTTATTACCACTCCGTCAGCCTTTACGGTAAGACTCGTATCTGAACCAGCGCTTCTATTTACCATCTCCACTCTAGCTTTTCTTTTCTATCTTATAATTTATATAATATATATACACTTTTTTTTATATGGAGAGGGGTTCGGCCGAGGAGTAGGCCATGATTTGTTGTAGACGTGAGTGGTGAAGGCGTGTATGGGCGTAAGGGGAGGTGGAGGAGGGAAGCATGTAGGAGAGAGAGGGAATGAGGGTGGCATTGGTTTTTAGAGGAGGTGGAAGGTGTTTAGACGAGATGGAAGAGAGGAGAAGGAGAGGAAGGAGGGAAATAAGAGAGGGAAGGAGGAGAAGCCATGGAAGAAGCTTAAGAGAGAATATAAAGGAGGAGGAAAGAATGGTTTGAGAATAAAGAAAATGTAAAGGAAGGGGTTGTTTAAATAGGTGTAAGGGAGGAGTAAATGGGTCTTTTGCCATGGGACACATGTCCCTTTCCCATGCTTTAAGCTATGCATTGTTACATGTGTTTTGGTGAGTATGCATTTCACAAATGGCAGCATTTGTTTTGAAAATGCTATGGATAGGCTTTTATAGCATAAATGAAATGCTACGGAAAGTTCTTGTAAATAAATGTTTGAACAACTTATTATGAGAAAAGTTGGTATATTCCTATTAGTATATTTACAGTCACATTTCATCATTTAAATTATTATTTAGCCCAAATTTGATTTAAAATCATATATAAATTACCCAAAATCATGCATAATTCTTTGAAGTTTAAAATTTCAAATTACTAAAGAATCTGGGTTGTTACATTCTTCCCCCTTAAAGGAATGAAGGGTAAGAATACATACTATCCATTAGATTCCTTATCTGACGGTCCATCTTAATCCATGTTTTTCGAAAAGCCAAAATCTTTCTAGGGCTATTTCTTAGACTCCTCATCATTATCGAAATCTCTATATAAAGTCAAAAGGGTTTATTTCTGAACTTACCTGAACTTAAGCTTATCATTCCCAATTTAATTTCATAAGTTAAACATCGATTATTGATGTGAAATATCTATATTTGATTTCCAGTTGGAATTCATAACTTCATTTTTGAACTAGTATCAATCCCATGATTCTTTAGTACGGACTCTGATCGGGTTTCTAGATCAGAATTTTAGTCTTTCTTGCATAGCTCTCAACTATGATAGAAAACTTGAGTAATTAACCACAATCCTTATAAAGGTTCATCTTCAAGTATCGAGTGACAAATCATTTGCTGGATTGGTGTAGACGCCTCAAAGTATTTGTACTCGAATTAAAATTTGTGGGAGTAAATGATCCATGTAGACTTACGTAATTATTCTTGACTTTTTCCTTTATATCCATCTTCTTTTTCCTTTATATCCATCTTCTTTTGGTGTCAAGTACCATTTGGAATTATTTGCAAAGTTTCCAATTGAATTTAACTAACATTTAAACTTAGTTTATACCTTTCTGTTTCCTATTTATCTTATAACTTTCTCAAACTCATCTTTATAGCTTATTCATTGTATAAAATTTCCAATTCTTTATTATCTTTAGATTCAGAGTTTTAAAATTTTCAGATATTATTTGATCTTAACTTGCTACCCCATTATAATTAGTTCAAATTCAAACCTATATCTTTCCAATTTTCAAAATTTCAAAAACAAGTAATATTTAACCCTCATACATTTTAATTTTTTTCCCCAATTATGGAAAAGTTATACTATCTTACAATTTACCATATTCAAATGCCTTGTTTTAGATAAATTTCTTACTTTTTAATTGCTTTTAATTACCAAATACCCTTTAGTCAAATCGTGAAACTTAATTCATAAGGTATTTGTACCCAAGTATTTTATCTTTTATGCAAATATATCCCAAAATTTATTGAGTGGCAAAAATCGTCGAGAATTCTGATAAGGATTGTAAAGGATTAAGTTCATAATTATCATTTTAAGTAACTTTACAAATATTAAGTTCTTGACTTTTGGCTATCCTTATATTTACCTTGGGTTATTCCCACTTCTAATTTCAACCTTTGTTTAACCATTCTGGATTTTTTTCCATATGAAGTTGAGTTTTATCAGAATCTAAGCCACTCACCTTACTTTTCCTATTGACTTATCTCTTAATAATTTGTCTATCTAATATAGTTCTTTCGCTCTTATCAAAATTCCAAGACTTTCCTTATCGTCAAATACCATATAGTCATATTGTGAAATTAAATTCTCAAGGTATTTTCGTTTGGATTATCTATCCTAATTTGTTGGTAATGACTGATTACTATACCATATGCAATATATTTATTTAAATTGTGAAATTCTAGTCACAAGATGTCCATATTCAAATTTTAACAATCTTGATTATTAATTATCCAAGTTATGGTACATATCTAACTATATATTTGTCTCTCAAAATGCATTCTTTTATATTCAAAATATGGTTTTCAAAACCAAAAATCATTTTTATAGGAAATTGCAAATGTGTTCTCTCTTATATATAGTATTCTCATACTCATTCTAGAGTACTACTAACCCTATCCCTAATGAACTACTCATCCTAGGATATTGCTAATTCTACCTCTGATGAGTTGCTACTTCACTAGAGCCAAGGTTCTTGCTTAACCTTCGGCTTTGATAACAGGATTCAGTATTTGCTAACCAAAAGCTCCGAAAATCCATACATTTTGAATCGACAATAATCCACACATGTCAGACTCAAAACTATACATATCTTCGAATTATCCAGTGAAGAACCAAATTTTCTACCCTTGAAAATCGATACTTAGTACATGCTCGGTATTCGTGTACAAGAGATCCAAGTGTCGAAAATCTGATAAGTCATGGTTGAAATAAAAAATGTAATAAAGCGGAATCTCACATGAATGGAATAACGTACGTTATTGCACGTAATGTTGTACAGCGGAAACATTTACATGATTAGAGTTGAATTCATTCTAGATAGTTACAAGTACTACTAGATTATAAAATACACAACGGAAATAACAAAGGTCTTCAAAGAGTGATGTAACGACCCGGATTTTTCTCTAAATATTTAAAATTTGTTTTAAATATTATACTAGAAATATTAATGGATTATTAATATTGAGTTCGTTTATAAAATGATGATTGAATGTTTATATTTAATTATAAATGAGCGCATAACATCGCGATAGTTCGTAATATTGAGTTTTGAACTTCAAACTTAATATATAGAATCCGTTTTAAGTCAGAATTCTACGAAACAAGAAACATTATGATCGTTTTGATCATAATTTTCTAACGAAAAAGGAAAATCAAGATTTTAGTTTATATATCGTAAGTTATGTCCAAATCAAATTTTTAAATAGTCACTATGGAAATCGTTTATAAACGATAACTTGTATTTAATAAATTTATAAGGAATTCCTATAAATTCGAATATCGTTAAACTCAAAGATGGTAATTGTAATGACCCGGATTTTGGCGACTTTGGTTATCGACATAAACACAATGACGACTAACCAAACATCGAAAAATACCGATCATTAACGAAAGAAATTAGAGGGTGAGGAAAGATAAGATAGAAACTTAGAATAGAAGAAAACGAAGAAGAACACAACATCAGAGTAACACGAACCTCACAGCGGGACGAATAACATATATTTCATAACATAACTTTGAAATACAAATCTGTACTTGAATATACATATCATTATCAAAGTACAACACTTACAACACAGCAGAAATAACTATAGCTATATAATCCTGAAGCCTCCGGCTCCAAGCTCTTCCAGTATATCTGTAAATCCCTACTACTTGACTGCCCATACAAATTTAGGCACCCAAGAGTTTAGGGAAAACAACAAAGTAAACTCCGGGTCAATCATGGGACTGGTATGAGTAAAACAGTTTAAAACAGTTTGAACAAGTAAACGATATCTCATAAGACCACGCCGTATAACGGAACGGGTTTTTCCCTTACGAGAATCCAAATTATCTTTATATCAAGACCTTTTGATATTATAATAATGTCTATCAACCACAATATATTAATCATCTAGTAGAAACGCTTTCATCTCACGTTCTACATATATAGTATACAATCAAAACCGCAAGCACGTATTGGGTAAATGGATTTCCAACTATGACATGGTATGGAACCACCTTCCGCTAGTGTACCTCTAGAGAGGAATACACTGGATTCAACAAGAACATCTTGCAACCCGGCCACACATGACCGACCACTCATTTCGCTTGAGTGTATCGAATGTATATCACCAACGGTTGGGATCAACAACCATTTCCCGAATGGGACAACATCAACAATAGATTTTTGGAAATAAATGAAACTCTAGATCAGGTGATTATACACCCTACTTCGGTGCGACTGACTTAGCCATGCTGTCTGCCTGACTTCTGTCATTTACCGGATGTGAGGCTAGAAGCTACGCTTTATCTTCACACCAGATTCACTTTGAATGCCACATCGTCAAATCCATCAAATCACCGATTGACGTCTACAACAATACATTATGTGTTAGCTAAAAGAAGTTTCCTTCTCCGCTTCCACTCTTCGTATAGTTGGAGAAATCAATATGCGTGATCGTCTGGAAATACTCTGTCAAACATCCGTCCATACAAGTCATCCAGGAAGAGGATGAACCGAAGGCACTATTCTGTAAACAGGATAGCCCTTGCATAACTCCGTCTTCAATTTCCTTTGGCATATATGATTCGCAACGCTTATGCCAATACAGAGTGGTTCTTTGGATAATAATTCAACCGTTCTCTCCATATTAACAACGTTAAAATGGTCAAACTTCGATAGTCTGTGATTTAGCTATCGAATAAAAAAACAAGTGTGCAAACAACGATATTATTTCCAGATGGAAATTCTATCACCCAATCATCAATCATATATATATATATGCATATGTATATATATATATCCTTATTTTCTATGTTTAGAAAATATACGTTATTAACACTGGAAAACATTTCCATTTGTTTATTTACATATCACTATTCTTTCACATCTATCAGACTCTAACTATAATTAACAAGAGAACAACTTCCTAAGTATAAACCCCGAAGGCCGAAACCAACATCAGATCGATACTCAGAAAACTATTCAACTTAACTAATCTGTAGTCAGTTTCTAATCTTGTTTAACTCTATTTCTTCAACTCTATACGATTAACTCTATTTGATTAACTCTAATTGATTTACTCTAATTCGAATAACTAATATCTGTTTTTACTTTATTTCGAATAACTATATTCGATTTAACTCCATTCGCTTGACTCTAGATCGCAGCGATCACAATGGTTACGCCTGATTCCCTCAGGAAACATCCGACCGCCGTAGGCTATCTGCAGCCCTGCAAATTACGCTAGCAGTCGTGCTAAATGGTAACTCATCCTAAATAACTACGTTTGATTAACTCCTTTTGATAAACTACGTTTGATTAACTCCTTTTTATCTCCTCAATTTCCCTTTTTAATCCTATTTAGTTTCCAACTAAATATTCCGTTTATAATTCTATCTATTTACTAAATAAATATTCCTTTATTCTATTCTATTCATTTTATCAACATTTTTCCCTTTTATAAACTCTATTCGTTTTATAAACATTTTCCTTTTTATAAACTCTATTCGTTTTATAAACATTTTCCTTTTATTTACTTTCAAAATATTTTCTTTTTATAAAATCTGTTGATTTTATAAGATCCTCTTTTTCAATATACATTGAAATAATTCTTTTTACATCCCAGGGTCTTTTTATGATATTTTAAAATATCAAATAACAAGGATCAATATCATTCTAACACACATAATCCATAACAGATTATATAACACATAATATATCACAATATATGAAAAACAGTAAAATAAATGTTGAGGAATCCAGTCGGATTCCTCCAACCTGTTTCCCTGCATCACAGACGTTAAACGATATAGATAACATCACTTTCAGTTCCATATGATATATTCTGTTAAACAGAATCCATATAGAAATTCAACTAACTGACTAGCAGTTCAATCAAACAGTCAACACACAGTCAATCAGTCAATATTTTTAACAGTTCTAAAAATACAACATGAATTTATAAACTGTTCAGAGTTAGTGAGATTTACACACATTTCCGCGTTAACCGTTAAATAACGGTTTGCATTATTTGATTTGCAACGGACAATTTATTTCGCCATAAATTGTAACGAGCTCGGATTCACTCCCAGTCAGTTCCAGTGCGTAGCCACCGTCCATACGATCCCAATGGATCTTGTTTCGCTCAATTCTGGTACCATATGGAAAAGATATAGTGGTTATAAATTTATACACTATAATTCCAATTAAAACTTTATTTACTTAAAAACTGGGCCTCACCATTAACTTAAACCGGCCCAAGCCCAAACCTATAACCCTCATCCCGTCTCCCATTTCTTCCCCAAACAGTTGAATGCAAGCTCCATGAAATCCTCCACCATACCCGAACATTTCAACGCATCCTCCCCTTCTTCTCATCGCGAAATCTCCCGAGTTGTAAATACTGAATTTATCCTCTTCGAAATCCCTTCGCAACCCACCCACTTTCAACCACTTCGAACTCCCCATACTCACGCGACGTCCTCCGCCACTACAGTGACCTGCGTCACTTTTAATAACCGAATTTGACCAAATTTTTCCCAAACCTTCCATTCGACTTCACGAACAACTAAACGAACTTGAAACCGATCATTACCCCTTAAATCATCCAACCCGATCAACCCTAACTCACGTTGTTCTATTTCCAGCGATTTCAAACAGCACCGAACTAAATAAAACCCATATCAATGCGAAGATCCTACCAAGTGGAGGCGAATGAAGTTGGTTTTAGTATTTATGGAATTTTCCTTGAATTTATATTGATTTTTGAGAGTTGGGTTTTCTCGTTTTGGGATAAAACTGGAGGCGGAAAAAAAGTGTTGACCGATGAATGAGATTAGGTTATAAAGTTAGGTAAGGGGAGGGTATTTATAGGAAGAACAAAGTATCTAGATATTTTATTTAGATATTTTATTTTCATCTTTTATATATGTTTCCGTCTTCTAAAAATTCATGTGGTCACACATGATACCCAAAAATCACGAAAATTGCCATGCAGCTAGAGTTCGACATTACGGTCCCAACGAAACTAGTTTCATCGAATTTCGACTTCGTATGCTCACATAGCGTATTCTTAAAGGTCAACTTATCGACTGTTTTTCACTCTAAAAATCCGTACGACCACACAGTGACTCTAAAAATCACGAAGCTGGAAATCTAACAACTATTTGACATTGCGGATCCAACAAAATTAGTTTCGTCGAATTCCGACTTTGTTTGCAAAAGTGGCTATTTTTAAAGTCCTATACAACCCATTTAAATATATAAATATAATTAAATTAAATATTTATAAATAAATATTATCGTATATATTCACAGTGGAATACCATACAACTCTAGACTATTCCTATAGGAATTTCTAACTTGATATTTCAAATCTGGGTCAAACCCATATTCGTTTTATATTGAAATTCCTTTTTAAAATGTAACTAATTCCTTTATAAATTATAAAGGAATTCCACAACGACTTTTCTAAAATTTGATTTGGACGTGAATCAAAATCTACACGACGAAATCCAGATTTTTCTCTTCCACTAGAAAGATATACTCCACCAGCTCCACACGTTTCTTGTTTCATAGAAATCCGGCTTAAAACGAATCTTGTACATTTAGTTAAAGTTCAAATGCCAAATAACGAACTGCCGCGCCATTTCAAGCTCGATTTTAATTATTATATAATTATACGTTCAAACTGTCGTTTAAATAATATATTCGTTATTCTACTTCAATTCTAAACTGAATTAAATATCACAGATGATCCAGTTTACACCATATCGCCATTTCAGCCAATTCTGATTATTTCAGAATTAAATATATTATTTAATTTATTATTTTTAAATTAAATATTCACCATTATTTAATTAAACCACCATTATTTAATTAAACCACCATTTAATTCACTATATCACTATTTATATAATTAAATTAATTAATTATAATACCTCTGCAAATGCGGGTCATTACATTCTTCCCCACTTAAAATAATTTCGTCCTCGAAATTGCTAAGGTAGAGAACGACCCCACTTAAAATAATTTTGTCCTCGAAATTGCTAAGGTAGAGAACGACCCTATCGACTAGTTAGAACATATTTGTTCACTTCTTAACTTCAGTTTCAACTGAACCAATTTAATTTCAATTAAATATTAATTCTTATCAACGAAGATTTTCAAAAAATCCTAAAAATTTTCTAACTCCTTAACTTTTCGAAAAATTTCGCCAGCACCTCCTTTGTACTGGTCAATCGGTCAAACTCCAACTCGCCTCTCTGGGTCATCTCCAACCCAAAATAAAATCAAACAACCAAGCGGCTTGCCAACTTGGCTTATCAAAATCTCATACCGTATGAAATATAAACTTGTACCTTTTTGTCGGGCGTATCAACTCTATCACTTCCATATGTTATCAACTCAGCATATACCAATGTTATCCCAATCAAATTCTGAAATCACTTTCATCTCCAACACAACCATTCGCCTTTTTACCAAGCCAAATATCATTTTAACTCAAGTTTCTTCTCGATTCCCAACCCTTAACTTGATTATCACATTACACTTCAAATTTGAATCTCGCAATCCAATTTGTCTTGATATCATTCTAATTCAATCTCAGTTACCACTTTACTGGCTCTACTTTAATTCAAAATTGCTTTCAAAAATTTCTGTTAAATTTGTTTTTAATTCAACAGTCTTTCCCTGGGAGTTTTTAAATAGTTTACTCTTTTCAAAAAACAAATTTTCCTTTTTGAAATTCAACATAACTTGTCTTTCCCAAAACAAATTCAAAATAGTATCTCTGGTAGTAATTCGTCACTTACAACTCGAAAATGAACACTGATGATGCAGCTGTCATCATCAGAATCTATTTTCCAGCGATCGAAGTGAGTTCAATACTATATCACCTTTCAAAACCATTCTTAAACACTTTTATTTTGAAATTAGTTATAAGGACCCGAACTCCCCCGGTAAGGAAAGCCCGAATTGAGTTGAGAACAACACACATCGGAACGCAGACGGAAGAACATTTCATTGTTATTACAACAATTCCATCAGATACAAGAATATACATAGTATAAATGAATAAATTACATTCGACAAATATCAGTGATTACAATAAATTACATAGCAGCGGAAAAATATACAAAATACAACTGAAAGTGATACACGGATACAGAGCTTTCCGAGCATCGTTCCAGCTGTAAATCAGGACCCTGTGAATATAAATCTGCAAAACCAAAACTACTAGCTGCCCGTGTCGAAAATAAGGGCACCCAGAGTTTAGGTTAAAACAATAAACTCCAGGTCAGTCATGGGACTTGTGTGAGAACTAAAATAGTTATTAATCTTTATTTTTAAAGTTAGGTAAATCAAGGGACCACGCCGTATAACACGGAACGGGTTTCCTCCCAAGAATACCAGTGCATAAAACAAACAGCGCAATGCTAAATAAAGAAAAATGAAGCTGTTATAAGACCCAGGTCCCATCACACAATGCAACGCAAGCCGGAGGATAGGGTTTTTACCTTATAACAGCCAAAGCATGCTTGATACGTTTAAAACACATTATTTGATACTATTATAGGTGTATAGTGTCAAAACAATTTCAATCATAAATGTAAACCATAGACGACATAGCTACCATCTACTATGTCGCCATACTAGGCTCTACAAATAAAACCGAAACACACGTATTGGAAATTGGATTCCATCATGAGTCGAGGCAAGGAGCAAGCTCCTCTCCGCGTTCGAGACACTCTAGCAAATGTCTCAGGACCCCACTCTGATCCTTGGATCTTCAGGGCCGGTCCTCTCCTACTTTTGAGGATTAGTTATTCCTGAACACACGTTTCCCGATCGTTACATACCTATATCCGAGGCGCCTCACATTCCAACAACCATCCTAGCTAGAAAGAAACGTCGTGCTCTCCCTGCAGTCACTATCCCATTTTTGACTCATACTGAGGTGTGAGGCTCGCGAATTCACGTTATACACAAAGCTGCGCCATACAGGCCGTGCTTTGATCATCAACCACAAGACTTTGCTTTTCAACAGAAGCCTTGATCAATTGCCACTTACGCGTGTCACACTGGCAATTCACTCCATGCGACCGATATCCATCAATATACAACCTCTAAGCTCGTACGTCTCAGAGAAGGGCGTTAAGCAAGAGAATAAATTCTCCGCCGCCAAACAGATGTATATTTAATAGAGATCAATCAACACAGAATAAAATCCATTGTCAGACACACAATCCATTTACAAGTTCGTTCTGGGTCTGAACGAAACCGGAGGCACTTTCCTCGCATATCCATCCATCTCCAAGTACGTCTAGACGATCACCAACTGTTTCCCTCATCTTGGGTGTACATCCCAATCGAGATCATCAGTAATCACCCAAACGATGAGAAGACTTCCGGTCTTCAACCACCGTCTTCATCTTCGACATCGCGTCGAATCGGTTATTCAGAATGGGTATAACCCCGGCCTTTCTGAATATCCCACGTATATAATAAACAAATGTTACACAAACACACAAACGCCTCGTTCCAATTCAGAATATTCTTAGATTCCCAAAATCACATTCTTAGGGAAAGGTTCCCATTAATTTTATCCAAGATAAATTCTTCTAAATTTATTCTATAATCTTCCTTTGGATATCCTTTCAAACTAGTCGGGATTAGCGAACCACACCGAAGTAATTATTTATTTTATTTCCCAATCCCAACCTATATATCCCATGGAGAAAAACTGGTAATACTCCATATCTAACACCACGGTGTTATCGGTAAAATTAATTATCATCCTACGTTCAAATCTAATTTAAGATTTAACTATCGCTTTAGAGCAAAATTGGTGGTACTCCATTCTCGATCACCTTTCAGATTTGATAAATTAAATTATCAATTCACTTTTCAATCTAATTAAAGATTCATTAAAACTCCATTTAGTTCTAATCTTCTCAAAAATCAATATTCTTCCTTTAACTGGGTTAAAGAACCAATGTCATCTAAAACACGATTAACGATAAACCCAAAATCACACTCTATTGTTAATCAGGTTAAAGAACAGGTGTTGTTCAAAACTCCGCTCACGATAAACCCAAAAAGCAATTCAAATTCAATTCCAATTAAATATGATTTAATTGATACGCTTCATTAAATCTAAATAGAAAGATTTAATCTTTTTCTCTATTGGGCTTAAGAACAGTGTTAATGAAGACACCATTCACGACAAACCCAAATCACATTTGATATTAAATACAAGGCTCTGAATAGAAAATATACCGGCTTATATTCAATATCAAATTCTGAAACCAACAAATATCGTATTGGAAATAACGATATAAAATATATCTTTCAAATTCCCATAACAATGTCTGTATAGTCACGAAATCCAACATCGAAATATTCCGAAGATAATTTCGATTCAACTCCAGTCCAATTCACGTATTGGGAATATCGATTATTTTTAAAATCACTTTCACATTCAATTTATTTATTTCAAAATAAATTGATTTTGATTCTAGTTCAAAACTAGTTCATTTTGATAAAAATCTATTTTTATCTTTTCAAATGTGGGATTTCGCATCCCAGTTCTTTCCAATTCACATATTATGATTTTACACAAATTATTAATATTTTTAATAATTTTATCAAGGCCCGTACAGTCGATTTCCAACAACGGCCATCGAACTGCACTTACAACGACCTTTTTCAAATTTGATTTGGACATAATTCCAAATCCAACCGTTAGATTTCAAATTTCTAATATTCATTGGAAAGCTCTTTTCGATACGAACCCAACGGTTCTGGTTTTAGGAGAATCCGACGGTCGGATCTCCCGCAACGTCAATTCGAAGTCAATGGTCGAAATTCACGAATTGCCGCGGCGCGGCGCGTTCTATTCAAGCCATTATATATATATAATATATATATATATATTTTACATATTTCATCGATTTCCATTTTAAAACGTATTTTATAAATTGTTTTAATTTCGTTTTCAAAACCATTTCAACTCTATATTCAATTTCAAATCAAAATTGGATATTTCATATCATTACTATATAAATGATAATATTTTCAAAATGTTATATTTTGAAATCACTTCTTTTTCTATACTCATTATAAAAACGAATATAATCGATAGAAATATCGTTCACGTCAAAATAGCGCTACTCGAATCAACACGGCTTTATATATTTCAATAAATTCGTTATTCTATTCAACAAATGAATATTTATTCCATTCAACACATGAATCTATATTTCTTTCAACACACGACTAATCTCAACACATGAGTACTGTCAACACACGACTATTTTTGTTATGTAATATATTTTATAAAATTATGGTATCTATCGTTTGATTTTCAATCAGACTCCACCGTGAAGTAGTGTCTAATCTAAATATGATAAAGATGTAAATTTTATTTTTAAAATATTTTACTCAACACATGAATAGTTTCAACACATGAACATCGTCAACACATGACTATTTTTATATTCAACACATGAATTTTCTTTTATAATATTCATTATTTTCCCGATTGGAATGAGGCCCAATCAATCACCATATAATGTTAATTATATGGATTCCATACAACACATGTATATAATAGCAACGATAAACAATCAATCATCATCCAAAGTGCACCACACAACTGCATAAGCATCAAATACAAATAATTAACTCTTACACAGCCTGTCGACCAATCGATCGACATACAATTAAATAATTGGGATTAGTATACGCCAAATTTCATCCCAACACCCGGGTGGGGTTTCAAATCAACAAACACAGATTTTTATTTGTGCAGTTGGGCGATGTGTAAAATTTATCGACCCAATCAATATCAGTCAAATCAGTGTATATAAACGAATCGGTCGATTTGTTTATAAATATTTATTTATCCACATTCACGTTAAAAATTATATTTTTAACGATAACTAATTTATTTCCACCATCTACATTTTGTTATCGATTTCACATCAACAACACAAACAAATTTCACAACACATAAAACAAGCAAACAAGCCATCCATGGTCTGTGGATGACGGGTGTCGGGTGCTGCTAAGCACCGTCTGCATCCTAGTATATATATAACCAGAACAAGAAATTTAGAGTGAGAAGTTCTCACCGATAGCTAATCTAAACGCCTCGACTCTTCTTATGTAGAAGTCATCGCTGCTCTCGCCTTTTGTCACTTTCGTTGCCCGTAGCCACTACATATATAAAAATCACATTTTTATATTGTTGCTATGTATATAAAAATCATATTTTTATAATCACTCCATATGGATAAAAAATTCTATTTTTACACCGCTACTATATAGATAAAAATTCTATTTTTACATTGCTACTATATAGATAAAAATTCTATTTTTACATTGCAACTATATAGATAAAAATTCTATTTTTACATTGCTACTATATAGATAAAAATTCTATTTTTAATATGCTACTTTATATATAAAAATCTCATTCTTTTCTAACTAAAAATAATATGATTCATACGATAAAAATCATATTTTTCATTTCAAGGAAAATTTCATTTTCTTTATTTCAAAGAAAATTCTTATATTTCATAATCCAAGAAAAGTTATTTGCCAATCAAAGAATTCTAATTTCTTATTTCAAAGAAAATCTATTTTCTTTCTAATCAAAGAAATCTTCTTTTTATTACAAATCTAAACTTTATCGTTTAAAAAATCTTAACTTTTTATCATAAAAATAATAGTTGTTCCTAATAAAAATCTTGGCTTTATATAAATAAAAATGTAAACTTTTTATAACTAATAAAAAAATCAATTTTAATATCAAAGGAAAATCAGTTTTTAAGATCAAACAAAATCATAAAAAGAGAAACTTACAGCTATAGGCGAAGGGCGGCGAAACGGGGGAGGTGCTCACGGTGCTGTGTATCGCGATGGGGGGAGGAGGTCGCGCATCAGCAATTGGAGAAAAAGTGGGGTGCAGATCTCGATTGGGCTTGGACCGGGGGGCTCGATCGCCTGAAGGGGAACCGACGGTTAAGGGAGGCGGCGTTGGGGATTCGAATTGGGGAGGGGAGCATGGGCTGAGAGGAGGGGGTCTGGGCGGATCTTCGACGCGAGGGGGATGGGGTAGGGTTTCGAGAGGGAGGGGTTGTGCGAGTGAGGAGGAAGGTGGGACCGAGGCGAGGGTGGGGGCCTGGCGCGGGGGTCGACGGCGATGGTGAGGCTGAGGGAGGGTCGCGGTTTCCTTTTTTTTCTTTTTTTTATTTCTGTTATGAATCGAACGGAAGGGGGGGTAGAGGGATTTAAGGAGAAGAGAGAAAGGTTTTTTTATTATTATTTTAATTTCAAAAAGTTGACTTTTTCATACGACCTCTAAACGAGGCCCACCGCCTGTTGTCCATAGCTAATTACCCCCATTCCGAACACAATGGGATATGTATCGTAGGCTGATTCGATCGTTTCGATCAGTTTTCGTCAAAATCAACATATAACTCTATATATTGAATTTGAACACGCATTTCAATTTACTGGGGTCACATACTAACTCTAAAAATTCCCGAAAAATATTTTCTAGCTTCGTATTGACGATACGGTCCTAATAAAACTAGTTTCGTCGAATTCTGAGACCGTTGGAAAAATGGCCATTTTCCAGTCGATTAAAATCAACTAAAACTGGTTAAACACATTTTCCTTTGCCACGTTCACATATTGATTCGAAAAATTATGAAATTTGGAACCTAGCAATAATTTGACATCACGGATCCAACAAAAGTGGTTTCGTCGAAATCCGAGGTCGTTTGCAAAATGGCTATTTTTAAAGGCTGAAATTCCGTAGCGACTATTCTGAAATTTCAACTGGACATGTCTTTTGATTCCCGCTATGAAATTTCAATTTTATGGATTCATTGGAAAGATATTATCAAATAGGTTCCATTATTTTTGGTTTCACTAAAATCCAGATTGTTTTGCACCCGGTATGTTCAATTGAAGTTTGAAATCGAATTATCGAACTACCGCGCCATTTTCAATTCTATTTATAATTTAAAATAAATATTTATATTCTAACGACGACGTATATGATATATACGTTCGATTCTATTAAAAATAAATTTCTCGTCGATATTATTTAAAATAATTCATTTTAAATATTCAAAATTCATTAAAATTGCCAAAATAAAAATTTTAAACTGGCCCGCATTTCCGGGTTGTTACAATCTCTCCCACTTAAAACTTTTCGTCCCCGAAAAGGAACAAAGTCGAAAGTGGTTTGATTAATCAACTCTACTTTCGATCTGGCTTCCATTCTCCAACTCTTCAGTTTCTGAGAATTTTCAAATTCTTCAAAAATTTGGCTAACACCCTAAATTTTCGAAAAATTTCGCCATAACCTCCCCTGCACCGGGAGCCACGGTAAAATCCCGAAATTTCCATACATGCCTTCTGATCTCAAAAAGAAAAAGAAAAAGCCAAGCAGCTAGCCAATCGGCTCATAAAATCATCATCACCTAAACAAAACAGTAAATTATGGTAAACATGTACCTATTTGTCGAGCAAACAAATTTTATTCTCTGCTCTAGCCTCCTTGCTATGACCTGTTCAATGTAAGTATATGTATATGCAAGCAAATGCGACCAATTTTCAATACAATTCAATATTTGATTCAATTAGGCTAAATGGTTCAAAATTATCAAACAAATAAACAAACAACACAAACATCAATCAATTAGTGGATTAACGTTTCAAATTCATAATTTTGATATATACGAAAATCATATTTTTGATGCCAAATCACAACAATGTATTCTAGCTATATTTTGGTTCTCACACCAGTCTAATTGAAATATATAGAAATCACACCTTCGAAACTCGAATATGAATACTGATGATGATGCACCATCATCAGAATCATCCTCGGATGTCTAGAATGTGATTCTATATCTATCCAGTATATTAAAACTTTGAATATACATTCATGACGCGTATATGCAAAACCTTTATATACTGGATTGTCCAAATTCAAAATAAATAAATAATCAAATACGTATAAAATGGTTTCAATTTTCAAAACAAAACTGTTTTCATTTGAAAAATACACTCTTCACACTCATTCTAGGATACTACTGATCCTATCTCTAACAAGTCATTCTAATTGGATATTACTAATCCAATATTTGATGAATTCTTTCGTATGGTTCTAATGTGTCTTGTTCTCGAGATCTGTAAACCAAAGCTCTGATACCACTCTATAAGGACCCAAACTCCCCCGATAAGGAAAGCCCGGATTGAGTTGAGAACAACACACATCGGAACGCAGACGGAAGAACATTTCATTGTTATTACAACAATTCCATCAGATACAAGAATATACAGAGTATAAATGAATAAATTACATTCGACAAATATCAGAGATTACAATAAATTACATAGCAGCGGAAAAATATACAAAATACAACTGAAAGTGATACACGGATACAGAGCTTTCCGAGCATCGTTCCAGCTGTAAATCAGGACCCTGTGAATATAAATCTGCAAAACCAAAACTACTAGCTTCCCGTGTCGAAAATAAGGGCACCCGGAGTTTAGGTTAAAACAATAAACTCCAGGTCAGTCATGGGACTGGTGTGAGAACTAAAACAGTTATTAATCTTTATTTTTAAAGTTAGGTAAATCAAGGGACCACGCCGTATAACACGGAACGGGTTTCCTCCCAAGAATACCAGTGCATAAAACAAACAGCGCAATGCTAAATAAAGAAAAATGAAGCTGTTATAAGACCCAGGTCCCATCACACAATGCAACGCAAGCCGGAGGATAGGGTTTTTACCTTATAACAGCCAAAGCATGCTTTATACGTTTAAAACACATTATTTGATACTATTATAGGTGTATAGTGTCAAAACAATTTCAATCATAAATATAAATCATAGACGGCATAGCTACCATCTACTATGTCGCCATACTAGGCTCTACAAATAAAACTGAAACACACATATTGGAAATTGGATTCCAACATGAGTCGAGGCAAGGGGCAAGCTCCTCTCCGTGTTCGAGACACTCTAGCAAATGTCTCAGGACCCCACTCTGATCCTTGGATCTTCAGGGCCAGTCCTCTCTTACTTTTGAGGATTAGTTATTCCTGAAAACACGTTTCCCGGTCCTTACAGACCTATATCCGAGGCGCCTCGCATTCCAACAACCAAACAGGTGAAAAGTATATAAATGTCAGGGTTGGTAGGTCACTGACACCACCCTAGCTAGAAAGAAACGCCGTGCTCTCCCTTCAGTCACTATCCCGTTTTTGACTCATACCGAGGTGTGAGGCTCGCGAATTCACGTTATAGACAAAGCTGTGCCACACAGGTCGTGCTTTGTTCATCAACCACATGACTTTGCTTTTCAACAGAAGCCATGATCAATTGCCACTTACGCGTGCCACACTGGCAATTCACTCCATGCGACTGATATCCATCAATATACGACCTCTAATCTCGTACATCTCAGAGAAGGGCGTTAAGCAAGAGAATAAATTCTCCGCCGCCAAACAGATGTATATTTAATAGAGATCAATCAACACAGAGTAAAATCCAATGTCAGACACACAATCCATTTACAAGTTCGTTCTGGGTCTGAACGAAACCGGAGGCACTTTCCTCGCATATCCATCCATCTCCAAGTACGTCTAGACGATCACTAACTGTTTCCCTCATCTTGGGTGTACAACCCAATCGAGATCATCAGTAATCACCCAAACGATGTGAAGACTTCCGGTCTTCAACCACCATCTTCATCTTCGACATCTCGTCGAATCGGTTATTCAGAATGGGTATAAACCCGGCCTTTCTGAATATCCCACGTATATAATAAACAAATGTTACACAAACACACAAACGCCTCGTTCCAATTCAGAATATTCTTTGATTCACAAAATCACATTCTTAGGGAAATGTTCCCATTAATTTTATCCAAGATAAATTCTTCTAAATTTATTCTATAATCTTTCTTTGGATATCCTTTCAAACTAGTCGGGATTAGCGAACCACACCGAAGTAATTATTTATTTTATTTCCCAATCCCAACCTGTAACACCCTGCCTTTCGTTAGGGTCACTCGCAAAGGAATGCACTAGCTTTAGAGGGGCATTATTGGTAAACATGCACAGAAATATCACAAGACAGAACATATAACATAGCGGAAGTAAAATCGAACTTTTATAAACATTAATAATTAAGGTCCAAAGCCTTTTACACCAGAGTACATCAAAACTTGTCTTGCAATAGTAAAGAAGCATAAAGACATTTTCATAAATTATTCCCCAAGTAAAAACAGTAAAGTAGCCATTAGCCAAGAAAAGTCCAAGCCATCCATGATGACCTTCAAGCAGAAGAAGTCCGAACTAAACAACAGTATTTCCTCCCTGTAACCTGGGGGGGGGGAAATGGAAGAAAAGAGGCGAAACAAAACGGGTCAGTCAAAAAGACTGAGTAAGCCCTATCTACTATTAGCATAAAAACTAGTAAAGTTAACTGACATGAGAAACTGAGATGAACATAAGCATGATGACAAGATAGATAAGCTAAATCAAAATAACAGGATGAACTACTGAACTCAGATAAACTAAGGTGTCATGATAAATTACGATGTCAAGATAAAACAAGGTATCACATCGTCGGGTTTCTATCAAGTATAATATCCCCAAGATATCTATCACGTATAACGTCCCATGGTATCTATCCTGTATATCTGCTCTGCACCTCTCGTACCAGTATCCCAACCCGCGTCATGTGTTAACCATGAATGTCCCTTGCCCAATGTCATGTAATGGTCCATGTCAACCTAATATATAGCATATGTAGGTTTTCCCAACTCGTATGCTTCTTTCCATGTATAAGTTCAGTCCTTTGCCGTAGGCCATACGGGCTTCCCCTGTAAACGTTTTATCCTTGAAGTTGTTTTGGACTGCAACCCTTGATCTAGTTGTGTTTCCTTACCATGAACTATCGTGCGTCCACTTAGGATTTATGCCACCTAGGGCCGCTAGGGATTATGCTACCTAATGAACGTTTCCGTGTCTCGGTATGGGTTTTGGCCACCTAGGACCACTAGGGATTACGCCACCCGTCAACCGCGCCCTTGATCCCACGTATGTATCGTGAATCGTTTTCCATGTCTAGATGCACATGTTCCCCAATGTGCCATCCGAGTTCCGTGCCAGGGCAAATCAAGAAATACGGAACTCGGTCGGGAGCTTTAAATCATCTGCCGATGCAGATATCAAGGTCTGTTTTTGTACCCATGGCTATGGTTCCACGTGACCCCTCCCTCAACTACTGAAAGGCAATCCAAGAAAAATCATGTATAAGAACCACTCCACGGCCCCACTATAGCCCACTTTCCTACGGGCCAACCTCACCCATGACTCGATAGCAAGCACATGGTCTGTTGGGGGTTCCCTGCCTTTCCGCACGTACACGATTGACTAAAGATGGTAGGTAGTCGGCGATGCGCTATCCAGGGCAAAAACAAGAATCGTCGACTCCACGCTAATCCATCCCAGTCTTTAGGTTGCTCGCATAGCAACCAAGGCATACTCTTGGTCCTTCTAACGCAGACCTTAACCTCTCATGGGCCTAGTATAATTACCTGGCAGCCCACAGAGGGATCCCAAGAATATCCTCACGTCCCCCGAAGCTTCCACTTCGGCACCCAGTGCGCTGGAGCTTTTATCCAAGTCAGATAACTTGCTCCCCCTCGTATACTAAGCGATGACCTACCGTATCAGGTTACTCATCGTTTTGAGAATTAGTCCTATGTCCTTAGCTAAGAATTATTACTTAGTTACCCTTAACTAAGGTTTACCACTTAGCTTCCTTTCCCGTTATCCTTGATTAACCACGGTTTTCTACCTAGTTCTTCTAGCTAGGGTTTGTCTGTTGGGTTAAGTGTTATCATTCAAGTCCATGACTTAACCCGCCCACGAATCACGTCAAAGATTGGCTAAGTATTTAAGTTCAAGACTTAGTCCCACAAGTTGGTTAAGTGTACCCAGAGGCTCATGACTTAACCTTATCAAGTCAAATTGGTCAAGTACTAGCTTACCTTAATCCTATCGGATTATCTTGCTAGATCGATTAAGCATAGATTATCTTAATCCCATCAAATTATCGAGTCGGATTGGTTAAGTATAGGTTGGCTTAACCCCATCCTCTAATCGTACTATAATGGTTAAGTATATTCTTAAAAGGTCTTGTGACTTAACCTTATCAGGTCCGCGTATTAGATTGGTTAAGTGTAAGTTACTTAACCCCATCAAATCATCATGTATAATTGGTTAAGTATAAGTTGCTTAACCCCATTAAATTATCACGTTAAGTTGGTTAAGTATTGGTTACTTAACCTCATTGAATTACCGAGTTTAAATTGGTTAAGTGTTTAACTTAACCCCGTCGAATTACCGTGTTTAGATTAGTTAAGTGTGGATTACTTAACCCCATCTAATTACCGTGTCGGATTAGTTAAGTGTAAATTACTTAACCCCATCCCCTAATCATCTTGTATGGTTAAGTGTCATTAAGAAAACTTACTTAACCTTGCCAAATTATCATGTTGGATTGATTAAGTGTTGGTTAACTTAATCCCCGTCCACTAGTCGTATAAAAATGGTTAAGCGTCATTAGGCAAATCAAATCACTTAACCTACCCAACCTTGTCATGTTTTGTTAAGTATCATTAGCCTAACCAATTTACTTAACCCATTTACCCATGTCATATTTGGTTAAGAGTCATTAATCAAATTAACTTAACCCTATCATGTGGCATTAATTACTTAATGCACCCCAACCTCTCACATTAGACTTTGTTGTGGTTACTAGTTAAGCCGGTCGGTTCCGGGTAGCTTTACACCACAACTTGGTCTAACCTCGGGTTCAAGCACAACATGACCAACTTCTCACATTGGGTCTTATTGTTTGCAACTACTAGTTAGGCCGGTCGGTTCCGGGTAGTTTTACGTTGCAAATTCAACCCAACCTCGAGTTGGCCACTTTCATGTTTAGTCTAGTGTCATGTTCATAGTCAAGTTTTCAAGCAATTGGGTAGACCTAACTTAATAGGTAAATTCCCAATGGGTAGACCTAACTTAATAGGTAAATTCCCAAGCTTATGTTTTTATGCATACTTACATGTCAACTTCCATGTTATATTTCAAGTCATGTTTTCAAGTATAAACACATGTCATATTTAACGTTACATGTTGTCATGTTTATACCCATTTACCCAAGTCATATTCATGTCATTATGTTTCCCCATAATGTGACCCCAACGCTTTTTAAACTAGCATATACGTTCGCAACAACGTGATGGATTAAAAGAAGAGACTTGGCAAAGGAATGACAAAAATGGGTATTAAGCCACAAGTTAATCATGGTGGCAAATGAGGCACAAATGTGTTCATTAGCTTGCATGTTACATTCTTAAGCCTCAAAAACATGCATAAACCCAAACTTGGTACATAAGCGAATCATGGTGACAAAAGACATGGAATGATGACTAGTAACTCGCATATATCATCATATAAGGGTTATGACTTCATATGCAAGTTGACATAAAGGTTATGAGGGTTCTCATGTTGCCTAATGCAACATTTCAACATAAAGGTTGTAGCTTTTAGCTCACAAGATCAAGATAATGACTTCATAAACTTGCATGACATGATAGCATGTATCATACTCAATGATCAAACCCAAACTTGCAACATGAACATTTAACTTCATAGTTAATATCTAAGAGTAGGGAAAGGGCTTACATTGCTATGAAGGCCTAAATCGACTAATCTAAAGCTTGTGATGAAGCCTATGCATGCCATCACCCAAAAACCCAAAGATGAACACTCCAAATCAACAAAAATACCATCTTTATGAACAAAGATCAAAGCTTTTGCCTTGGAATCAACTTGAGAAGCTCTCATACTAACATAGGGACTCTCTAATACTCTCATGATCATGAAACCTCTCATAGAAATGAAGTGGAGGCTAGGATAGTTGAGTGGAGGCCATGAGAGTAGCAATTTTGCCATAGTTTAGTTGCATGAATGAATAATGAGGATTTAGGATAGGTTAGGGTCTTATTTATAGATTAGGCAAGTGTTTTAGGCCATAGGATTAAACCTAGATTCAATCCAAGCCATCAAAGAATGTCTTGGGGAAGAAGTCAAGTGTAGGAACCATCTAGGGCCTTTAGATTAAAGATGAACCATGAGAACCATCCAAATGCAAAATCTGCATTTGAGCGAATCGGCCCACGGGTTGACAGCCAAACACCCTGGATTAACCCCTGGTCAACCTAGCGGGCTCGGGTCGACCTCAAAAATCGGCCGGTTCGGTTATTCCCCTCTCCCAATTCGCTGTTTTGAACATTTTTGCATATTTATTTATTTAATTTTCAATTATATATATATATATATCAATATATATATATTTCTCTGCGCAACCCATTTCACTTAATTAAGTATACTTTAATTTGGGAATTTTTCGTGAAACTTCGCGAGGCCATATCTTGGTCATACGGACTCCGATTTTCGAAAACTCAGACTCTATTTCGCGTATTTTTCCGAGACGAACGCAATGGCATAGCCCGTTTTACTTGATTCAGAATTTAAAATTAAATTCTGCCTTGATTCTCGTCTTAACACGTTATCGAAAAATACGGGTTGTTACACAACCTATATATCCCATGGAGAAAAACTGGTAATACTCCATATCTAACACCACGGTGTTATCGGTAAAATTAATTACCATCCCACGTTCAAATCTAATTAAAGATTTAACTATCGCTTTGGAGCAAAACTGGTGGTACTCCATTCTCGATCACCTTTCAGATTTGATAATTTAAATTACCAATTCACTTTTCAATCTAATTAAAGATTCATTAAAACTCCACTTAGTTCTAATCTTCTCAAAAATCAATATTCTGCCTTTAACTGGGTTAAAGAACCAATGTCATCTAAAACACGATTCACAATAAACCCAAAATCACACTTTATTGTTAATCGGGTTAAAGAACAGGTATTGTTCAAAACACCGCTCACGATAAACCCAAAAAGCAATTCAAATTCAATTCCAATTAAATATGATTTAATTGATACACTTCATTAAATCTAAATAGAAAGATTTAATCTTTTTATCTATTGGGCTTAAGAATAGTGTTAATGAAGACACCATTCATGACAAACCCAAATCACATTTGATTTTAAATACAAGGCTCTGAATAGAAAATATACCAGCTTACATTCAATATCAAATTCTGAAACCAACAAATATCGTATTGGAAATAACGATATAAAATATATCTTTCAAATTCCCATAACAATGTCTGTATAGTCACGAAATCCAACATCGAAATATTCCGAAGATAATTTCGATTCAACTCCAGTCCAATTCACGTATTGGGAATATCGATTATTTTTAAAATCACTTTCACATTCAATTTATTTATTTCAAAAATAAATTGATTTTAATTCTAGTTAAAAACTAGTTCATTTTGATAAAAATCTATTTTTATCTTTACAAATGTGGGATTTTTCATCCCAGTTCTTTCCATTTCACATATTATGATTTTACACAAATTAATAATATTTTTAATAATTTTATCAAGGCCCGTACAGTCGATTTCCAACAACGGCCATCGAACTGCACTTACAGCGACCTTATTCAAATTTGATTTGGACATAATTCCAAATCCAACCGTTAGATTTCAAATTTCTAATATTCATTGGAAAGCTCTTTTTGATACGAACCCAACGGTTCCGGTTTTAGGAGAATCCGACGGTCGGATCTCCCGTAACGTCAATTCGAAGTCAATGGTCGAAATTCACGAACTGCCGCGGCGCGTTCTATTCAGGCCATTATATATATATATAATATAATATATATATATATTATATATTTCATCAATTTCCTTTTTAGAACATATTTTATAAATCGTTTTAAATTCATTTTCAAAACCATTTCAACTCTATATTCAATTTCAAATCAAAATTGGATATTTCATATCATTACTATATAAATGATAATATTTTCAAAACGTTATATTTTGAAATCACTTCTTTTTCTATATTCATTATAAAAACGAATATAATCGATATAAATATTGTTCACATCAAAATAGCGCAACTCGAATCAACACGGCTTTATATATTTCAATAAATTCAATATTCTATTCAACAAATGAATATTTATTCCATTCAACACATGAATCTATGTTTCTCTCAACACACGACTAATCTCAACACATGAGTACTGTCAACACACGACTATTTTTGTTATGTAATATATTTTATAAAATTATGGTATCTATCGTTTGATTTTCAATCAGACTCCACCGTGAAGTAGTGTCTAATCTAAATATGATAAAGATGTAAATTTTATTTTTAAAATATTTTACTCAACACATGAATAGTTTCAACACATGAACATCGTCAACACATGACTATTTTTATATTCAACACATGAATTTTCTTTTATAATATTCATTATTTTCCCGATTGGAATGAGGCCCAATCAATCACCATATAATGTTAATTATATGGATTCCATACAACACATGTATATAATAGCGACGATAAACAATCAATCATCATCCAAAGTGCACCACACAACTGCATAAGCATCAAATACAAATAATTAACGCTTACACAGCCTGTCGACCAATCGATCGACATACAATTAAATAATTGGGATTAGTGTACGCCAAATTTCATCCCAACACCCGGGTGGGGTTTCAAATCAACAAACACAGATTTTTATTTGTGCAGTTGGGCGATGTGTAAAATTTATCGACCCAATCAATATCAGTCAAATCAGTGTATATAAACGAATCGGCCGATTTGTTTATAAATATTTATTTATTCACATTCACGCTAAAAATTATATTTTTAACGATAACTAATTTATTTCCACCATCTACATTTTGTTATCGATTTCACATCAACAACACAAACAAATTTCACAACACATCAAACAAGCAAACAAGCCATCCATGGTCTGTGGATGACGGGTGTCGGGTGCTGCTAAGCACCGTCTACATCCTAGTATATATATATATACATAACTAGAACAAGAAATTTAGAGTGAGAAGTTCTCACCGATAGCTAATCCAAACGCCTCGACTCTTCTTATATAGAAGTCATCGCTGCTCTCGCCTTTTGTCACTTTCGTTGCCCGTAGCCACTACATATATAAAAATCACATTTTTATATTGTTGATATGTATATAAAAATCATATTTTTATAATCACTCCATATGGATAAAAAATTCTATTTTTACACCGCTACTATATAGATAAAAATTCTATTTTTACATTGCTACTATATAGATAAAAATTCTATTTTTACATTGCTACTATATAGATAAAAATTCTATTTTTACATTGCTACTATATAGATAAAAATTCTATTTTTAATATGCTACTTTATATATAAAAATCTCATTCTTTTCTAATTAAAAATAATATGATTCATACGATAAAAATCATATTTTTCATTTCAAGGAAAAATTCATTTTCTTTATTTCAAAGAAAATTCTTATATTTCATAATCCAATAAAAGTTATTTGCCAATCAAAGAATTCTAATTTCTTATTTCAAAGAAAATCTATTTTCTTTCTAATCAAAGAAATCTTCTTTTTATTACAAATCTAAACTTTATCGTTTAAAAAATCTTAACTTTTTGTCATAAAAATAATAGCTGTTCCTAATAAAAATCTAGGCTTTATATAAATAAAAATGTAAACTATTTATATCTAATAAAAAAAATCAATTTTAATATCAAAGGAAAATCAGTTTTTAAGATCAAACAAAATCATAAAAAGAGAAACTTACAGCTACAGGCGAAGGGTGGCGAAACGGGGGAGGTGCTCGCGGTGCTGTGTATCGCGATGGGGGGAGGAGGTCGTGCATCAGCTATTGGAGAAAAAGGGGGGTACGGATCTCGATTGGGCTTGGACCGGGGGGCTCGATCGCCTGAAGGGGAACCGGCGGTTAAGGGAGGCAGCGCTGGGGATTCTAACTGGGGAGGGGAGCGTAGGCTGAGAGGAGGGGGTCTGGGCGGATCGTCGACGCGAGGGGGATGGGGTAGGGTTTCGAGAGGGAGGGGTTATGCGAGTGAGGAGGAAGAAGAGGGGACCGAGGCGAGGGTGGGGGCCTGGCGCGGGGGTCGACGGCGATGGCGAGGCTGAGGGAGGGTCGCGATTTCCTTTTTTTTCTTTTTTTTTTATTTCTGTTATGAATCGAACGGAAGGGGGGGCAGAGGGATTAAAGGAGAACAGAGAGGTTTTTTTATTATTTTAATTTCAAAAAGTTGACTTTTTCATACGACCTCTAAACGAGGCCCACCGCCTGTCGTCCTTAGCTAATTACCCCCATTCTGAACAATGGGATATGTATCGTAGGCTGATTCGATCGTTTCGATCAGTTTTCATTAAAATCAACATATAACTCTATATATTGAATTTGAACGCGCATTTCAATTTACTGGGGTCACATACTAACTCTAAAAATTCTCGAAAAATATTTTCTAGCTTCGTATTGATGATACGGTCCTAATAAAACTAGTTTCGTCGAATTCTGAGACCGTTGGAAAAATGGCCATTTTCCAATCGATTAAAATCAACAAAAACTGGTTAAACACGTTTTCCTTTGCCACGCTCACATATTGATTCGAAAAATTATGAAATTTGGAACCTAGCAGTAATTTGACATCACGGATCCAACAAAAGTGGTTTCGTCGAAATCCGAGGTCGTTTGCAAAATGGCTATTTTTAAAGGCCGAAATTCCATAGTGACTATTCTAAAATTTCAACTAGACATATCTTTTGATTCCCGCTATGAAATTTCAATTTTCCGGATTCGTTGGAAAGATATTATCAAATAGGTTCCATTATTTTTGGTTTCACTAAAATCCGGATTGTTTTGCACCCGGTATGTTCAATTGAAGTTTGAAATCGAATTATCGAACTACCGCGCCATTTTCAATTCTATTTATAATTTAAAATAAATATTTACATTCTAACAACGACGTATATAATATATACGTTCGATTCTATTCAAAATAAATTTCTCGTTGATATTATTTAAAATAATTCATTTTAAATATTCAAAATTCATTAAAATTGCCAAAATAAAAATTTTAAACTGGCCCGCATTTCCGGGTTGTTACATTAGTTCAAAATATCATTCACAATTTCTTGGAATACAATTTAAAATCTCCCAGGATCTTAAAATTTACATATATTTAATCCAAGTCTATTTACAAACTCTGTTCCAAATTTCCAGGGTTTCAATTTCAATTCTGATTTAAATTTCAGATTTAATTCAACTCATTCTACTTATCTGAATTCTGATTGGTTATTTACATAACCATTTCAAATTTTTATAATTTTATTCGATTATAATAACAACCAATATATCCAATATATATACTTCTTTATATCAAAATATACTTTAGGTAAACTTATTTTAATTTACCCTCTTTTCAAAACATATCGTGCCGACCCATCGTATTCGAGTGTTTATAAACTCCTACCGATACAGTGGATCAAACTGATCGACCAGAACACATAAACAACTCAACCAATAAATCTCCACAATATAAAATTATTTTTATATTAATTAGCAAATACGTTCACTCGTATATATACACTCAAACTCAATCTAGGGTATTACTAACCCTATCTCTACCGAGTCACGCCACAGAGCCAAGGTAATTACTTAACTTAAGCTCTGATACCAACTGTAATGACCCGGATTTTGGCGACTTTGGTTATCGACATAAACACGATGACGACTAACCAAACATCGAAAAATACCGATCATTAACGAAAGAAATTAGAGGGTGAGGAAAGATAAGATAGAAACTTAGAATAGAAGAAGAAGAAGAACACAACATTAGAGTTACACGAACCTCACAGCAGGACGAATAACATATATTTCAAAACATAACTTTGAAATACAAATCTGTACTTGAATATACATATCATTATCAAAGTACAGCACTTACAACACAGCGGAAATAACTATAGCTATATAATCCTGAAGCCTCCTGCTCCAAGCTCTTCCAGTATATCTGTAAATCCCGACTACTTGACTGCCCGTACAAATTTAGGCACCCAAGAGTTTAGGGAAAACAACAAAGTAAACTCCGGGTCAGTCATGGGACTGGTATGAGTAAAACAGTTTAAAACAGTTTGAACAAGTAAACGATATCTCATAAGACCACGCCGTATAACGGAACGGGTTTTTCCCTTATGAGAATCCAAATTATCTTTATATCAAAACCTTTTGATATTATAATAATGTCTATCAACCACAATATATTAATCATCTAGCAGAAACGCTTTCATCTCACGTTCTACATATATAGTATACAATCAAAACCGCAAGCACGTATTGGGTAAATGGATTTCCAACTATGACAAGGTATGGAACCACCTTTCGCTAGTGTACCTCTAGAGAGGAATACACTGGATTCAACAAGAACATCTTGCACCCCGGCCACACATGACCGACCACTCATTTCGCTTGAGTGTATCGAATGTATATCACCAACGGTTGGGATCAGCAACTGTTTCCCGAATGGGACAGCATCAACAATAGATTTTTGGAAATAAATGAAACTCTAGATCAGGTGATTATACACCTTACTACGGTGCGACCGACTTAGCCATGCTGCCTGCCCGATTTCTGTCATTTACCGGATGTGAGGCTAGAAGCTACGCTTTATCTTCACACCAAATTCACTTTGAATGCCACATCGTCAAATCCATCAAATCACTTATTGACGTCTACAACAGTACATTATGTGTTAGCTAAAAGAAGTTTCCTTCTCCGCTTCCACTCTTGGTACAGTTGGATAAATCAATATACGTGATCGTATGGAAATACTCTGTCAGACATCCGTCCATACAAGTCATCCAGGAACAGGATGAACCGAAGGCACTATTCTGTAAACAGGATAGCCCTTGCATAACTCCGTCTTCAATTTCCTTTAGCATATATGATTCGCAACGCTTATGCCAATACAGAGTAGTTCTTTGGATAATAATCCAACCGGTCTCTCCATATTAAAATGGTCAAACTTCGATAGTCTATGATTTAACTATCGAATAAAAAAAAAGTGTGCAAACAACGATATTATTTCCAGATGGAAATTCTATCACCCAATCATCAATCATATATATATATATGCATACGTGTATATATTGTAACGTCTCGCATTTTTGTCGGTTGGTATTTGAATATTTAAATCAGTTTAAATATTGAATTTGTAATATAAGTGGATTTATATATTAATTAAAAAGAAGTTGAACGTATATAAATATATATTAATCATAATCGAGCTCAGAACGACGCTGCAGTTCGTAATTTAACGTTCTGAACTTCAACTGAGTGTACAGGACTCGTTTTAAATCGGATTTCGTCGAAACCAGAAACGTTGGAATCTGTTAAACTGTATTTTTCCAACAGAAGTGAAAAACCAAGATTTCGTCGAATATATTGCAAGATATGTCCAAATCAAATATTCAGAAAGTCGCTATGAAATCGTATATCGACCGTAACGGTTATTTGAATATAACTTGATATCAGATGCAAATCGGGACAAAGTTCTTTTGAGGCGCAGCGATAATTTAATTTTTAGAATTTTACTGTAATTTTTAATTTATTAAAATATGCAACTTTTATTTGGAGTATTCCGCCCCTTATATCGGTATTTCGGGATTTCAAAATATGAGTCAATCTACTGATATTATTATATTTTTGAAACCGTGGCACCTCGCTGGACACGTCTGTATTTTTATTTCTGTCCGTAGCAGCTCGGACATGAACGAATTTTGGTAATGTGATATCTAAAATTTTATCTTATATAGGTAACGCACGAACACCCTACCTTCACATTTCATATCTTTACCTTGCCTAGGAAGGAAATTTCATAGCCATAATCCTACACGATTTAGCCATACCTCCACCTTGTCAACAGCTAAGCTACAGAACTAACTGTAGACTTATATTTCCCAAAAAAAAACTTAGTGTTTAAATCTTCCCACGTCCCTGTATTTTCACATCGTTAGCTCTATTTCACATGCCTAGGCTACTACCATATAAAGTATAAACTATATGATATACAAATGGAATGAGTATTTAAATATACATACACCTACTATTGATCACGCAGGGTGTACTGTAAATCCATAGGCAAATCCTAAAACCATCCCCTATTACTTCCAGTTCTTATCTAAATTAATGAAGCCCAGACTATACCAAAATCAAATCACAGAGAAAATGAGGGAATGCTGAACGATGTTTGTTTGAATGGCACGCCAACTTTTGTACTGCCTCTGACTTGCTTCCATCTATAAATAACGTAGGCTATTCCCTCTCTTTAAAAGGGTCATTCTCCGTTCCCAGAAAGATAGAAATAAATCTAAGTATACGAGCATATGCAGCTCGGTGTCCCAGAAATGAAAACCCCAACGTCATGGCCTTCAAAGGAAAATTCGAATCACAGAAATACTGGGGCTCGCGTTGTTTTGATTGAGAAATGAAGCTGCGGAAGGATGATACGGGTGGCGTCATAGTAAAAGCTTGTAGCAGCAAGTTGTTTAATGCATGGGGTGATCGATGAAAACATGCAGTTCGGATCTATGATGCGCAAGACGGTGGACTGATGCTTGCAGAGGTGGAGATGAAGAAGAGAGTGTGCATGGTGACTATCGAAAGAAGAAATGCACGTTGAGTGCATGGAGTGATACCATGAACGAGAATGGTGAAGCAAGAGATGTGGTGAGGATGGCATCAGGTATTGGAAGAATGGGTGGTTTACTGGAGTGTTAAGGGAGTATCCACGTGAGTACTGTGTAGTACGTTTGGACAAGAGAAGTGTACATGGAAGTAAGGAGGTAGAGCAGGGGATGTATGTACAGGCGTGAAACATATATGGACGGGCGTGTGCATGAGAATTTAACAAAGCAAGAATGGTGGCTTGTTTTATTGAAGCATGCGAATTCAAATGTGAGGGGAACAGTGAGTATGTTTATGGGAGCAGCTCACGTTCTTTTTAGTGGAGACCGTTGGGAAAGTGGGAGTTCAGCGTTGCATATGCATGGCTTTGAGCAACAGGAAGTTGCGTTTGGAAATTCCACGGAGATCTGGAGTTCATACGTTCAAGAAATCGGGAAGGAGAAGGCAATATAGTGCGGGTCGGGTATTGCTACACTACCCGGATCCGAAAAGAAGTGGACTGATAATGAGATTGACGACCGGTCATCATGTCGAAACTATATGAACGCACGTTACACAACGAAGTTGGGTTGGAGCGCTTCGGAGCACGCTGGAATGTGAGGCAGAATTAAACGCCAGATCGGATCGACTTACGCAAATCGTTATTTAACGTGCAAAGGTGAGTAAAATCACTAACTCTGATCTATTTTAAAATATTGCAGTTATATTTTAATGTTGTTTGAATGCTGTGTGATGGTTGATTAGGTTGATTACAATTAATTCGGTTGAATATTATATACCGTTATATATATGTACACATCATCAGTTGGACACTGATTCCACCGATTAGAATACCCCCTAGTATAGAGTTAGTGTAAATTGTGTGGACTGACATATGTGGATGCGGAAACCGGTTGGAAGAATCCACCGGATTTCTCGATATTTATATGTACTATTGATTTGTATGCACTGTCTGAACCCGAATTATATTTAAGACCCCATGTGGATATTGATGTTGAACGGAAATTCAACATCTGTTTTGATTAGATAAATAAACAATATCAATTTAGAAAGTGATAACAGTCGACCGTAAAACCATCGTTTTGTTAAGAAGTTGATTTGCCGTCAGGCAGATAAACGAAGTTAATTATAAAAATTATATTTTTATAATTAAAGTGAAGTTTTAAATTATAATAGAAGTTCTATTATAAACCAGTATTTTAGAGTTCGTTTTTATAAAGCAAATAAAAGCGATTGTTGACATTTAAACAAGTTTATAAAGTAAAAACTATCCGACGATTTAATATTTGGATAATTATATTTAAGATAAATAATTTAGAGATATCATTAGATTAATTAGATTAATCTAATGTTAAGAAGTAATTAAAATCAGTTAATGAATTTACTGATGGAAATAAGTTGATTTAATCAACTGTTATTTGGGGAACATGATTATTAGATTAATTGTTCTTCAATTAATCTAATGAAAACAGGTTAGAAATAAGTTTATCGAAATTAATGAGAGTTAATTACCATTTAAGAAGTTATAGATAAGAACTGGGGAATGGAGAAAGCAAAGAGTTAATGTTTAAATTAAATATGCATAAACCACAGAGATTCCAAAGTAAGGATATGGTGTTGTAAAACCATATTCCAAAATACAACAAGGAAATATGATTTAATAAATATATTAAGTAATAAGGAATGTGAATACAGACTTGTATCGGTTCTAAGGTAAGAACGTTGTCGATCAAGGTCTGAGAGGTAAATAAAATACCCCAACTTGAACGGCTTCGCTATTTACCGAGGAACGATATCAGTTTGTAACGGAAAGAGATGTCAAGATTTTTGTAACAGAAAGAGATGTCAAGATTTTTGTGATGGAAATAGATGTCAAGATTAGTTATAACAAAGAATATTACAGCGTATGACAAGTTGAACTATAGCAATAAAATAACGCTGTTGATAAGATAAGTGTGACTGTTATGTCAAGATTAGTTATAACAAAGAATATTACAGCGTATGACAAGTTGAATTATAGCAATAAAATAACGCTGTTGATAAGGTAAGTGTGACTGTAATTAGTTATAAGAATATTACAGCGTATGACAAGTTTAGAACTATAGCGACAAATTAACTGCTGTTGATTTGACTTAAGCATGACTTTTATATATAGCAGCACTTCCTAGGAAATGTAACCGTTTGGTTTGAAATAAAATTATTCTAGAGTAATAAGTAACGACGTTTGTTCAAAGAAATATAAGAAAGAGTTTAGAAAAAGAATTGGGGAATCGTATTAGAAACTGATGACAGCATTTCGATGTTCGAAATGTGATTAGAATTAAACCATTAGGATTTGTAACTAGAATTCGACGATGTCGAATGTATTAAAAGTAAACTATTTTTAGGGATTATAATCTGATATAATAATTAACATTTAGTTGTAAACAAATAAATGTTAAAGAGGATAGGAGTCAGTACTTAGTTTAAACTTGATATCGATTTGATAAGAAGTTGACTTAGAAACAGAGTTTATAAAGTGGATTGTAATATAAAGTGTGAAAGAGATTTCGGTAAACGAGATAATGATATTGATTTTCTAAATAAAGAAGTTATTTGATAAAGGTGTTCAGATTTCTATAATAGTATGATATTCACCTTTTAAAGTGAATAATGTTTTAAAAGTAAGCGTGGGGCTGATTAAAGGGTTAAAAGGAAATTGGGAATATTTTCCAATATAAATAGGGTGATTATCCAAGTATAGAAATAAAGAATGGGAAATTAATGGAAATAGTCGAACGTTAATAACGTATGTTTCTGAAACATGAAAGAATAAGAGTTTAAAATAACTGGAAATGTTTTCCAAGAAGTATGAAAAGCCTTAAACGGGATTTGAGAAATATCTGGTAAGATATGGGAATTCGAATAATAAAACGAATGTTAAATAAAAGTGCCCGTGGTTGTATGATGTTAGTTGTACATTGAATGAATGTTGTTTTTACTTCGATAGAAATAACCGACTATCGAAGTGTTTTGACCATCGTTGTCAATATGGAGAGACCGGTTGGATATGTTATCCGAAAACCACTCCGTATAGGCATAAGCGCTGTGAATTAGATATGCTGAAGATAATTGAAGACGGAGTTAAATGCAAGGGTCGTCCAGTTCTAGAATGATGTTTATTTGTTTGTCCAGTCCCAGGGCAACTTGTATGGACGAGTGTCTGACAGAGTATTTCCAACGGTCACGCCGTTGATTTTATTAATATACCAAGTTGGTGGGGAGAAGGTGACTTCTCTTTATTCTACACCCAGTGTGCATTTGTGTAATCAATGTGTGATTACGGATTTGACGATGTGACATTCAAAGTGAATGGTGATCAGATGTTCTGAAGATAGACGTAGCCTCTAGCCTCACAACCAGGAAGTGACAGAAGTTGGGCTAGGCAGCATGGCTAGTTGGGTCATCCCCAAGCAGGGTGTATTGTCATCGATCTAGAGAAAATTCATATTTATACTTCTTTTCGATTCTGTAACTTCGGATAACGGTTGGATGGCCTACAACCGTGGTGGCAATATATTCGCGACACTCAAGCTAAATGAGTGAGCGGTCATGTGTGGCCGGGTTGCAAGACGTTCTTGTTGAACCCTGAGTGTATCCCCTCTAGAGTACATTATTCAGAAGGTGCTCCCATACCTTGTCTGTTGAAATCCAATCTCCAATAAGCGCCCTGCGGTTTATGATTTTATACTATATATATTTGGAACGTGAGATGCAAGTGTTCTACTACTTGTATAATTATTTGGTTAGACATTATCATAATATCACTGGGTTTTGATATCAAGAATATTTCGGGTTATAGTAAGGTAAAAACCGTCCATGTTTATGTGTGGGCTGGTCTTACTATTATCTTCTTGTTTTGAAAAGGATTTTCAAAGTAAAACAGTATGGTTGGAATTTACTCACACCAGTCCCATGACTGACCCAGAGTTTATTTTGTTTGTTTTCCCTAAACTCTTGGGTGCCCAAATTTGTTCGGGCAGTCAAGTGTTTCAGGCTTTGCAGATTCACTTGGAGGAGCTCAAAAGCAGGAAGCTTCACCATTAGTTATGTAGAGTTATTTCCGCTGTGATATGATGTATTGTACTCTGATAATGGTATGTATATACAATACAGTTTTGTATTCAAAGTTATGTTATATAATACATCTTATTTTGTTCCGCTGCGAGTTTCGTGTTACTCTGATTCTGTTCAGTTGTGATCTTCTTCTTCTTCTATTCTATTAGTTCTATCTTTTCTTTCTCACCCTCTAAATTCTTCTATTAATGTCCCGGTATTTTTCGATGCTTGAATAGTCAACAGTGTGTTTTTATGTTGATTTTCTGGGTCGAAAATTCCCGCCATTACAGATGGTATCAGAGCTGAAGGTTAAGTGATTACCTTGGCTCTGTGGCGTAACTCAATAGAGATGGAGTTAGTAATACTCTAGATTGTGTTTGAGTGTATATATATGAGCGCGTATTTGTAAATAAATATAAAAACTGTTTTATATTGTGTTGACTGGTCAGTCGAGTGGCTTATGAATTCTGGTCGAAACAGTAATGCAAATTGTGTCGATAGGTGTTTCTAAACTCTTGAACAGAGTAATTCGACACAGTATGTTTTGAAAAGAGGGTAAATAAAATAATTTTTACCTAAAATATATTTTGCTATTAAAGAAGTATATATCTTGAGAATATTATAGTATATTAGATGTATGATCATTATTATGATCAAATAAGACTTATAGTTGAGTTGGTTATATAAACTACCAAAAGAAATATTATATAAGTATGATATGCAAAATCAGATGAGCTGAATCTGAATTGAAAACCAGAATTGAAATAAAACTCTAGAAACTTGGAAAAGAATTGAAATTGAAATTGAATTAAATATAAGGGAATTTTAAAATCCTGGGAGATTTGAAAATTTGTTTTCCAAGTGCTATGAAAGATATTTTGAAGTAATTTCAAAAATAGAGTGATTATAAATGAGTTTTTAAAGCAATATAGTATTGAACTCACTTCGATGGTTGGAAAATAAATTCCGATGATGATCGCGACATTATCGGTGTTCATTTTCGAGCTGGTAAGTGACGGGTTACTACCAAGGATTTTGTTTTGTATTGTTTGAGAAACAAGTTGTCAGAAATTCAAATGTTTTGAATTATATATGATTTCAAACTAATTTGAAATAAATCCCAGGAATTTGAATTCTGAAATAAAAATTTAACTTATGGAGTTAAAATGGTAAAAATGGAATTTAAACAAAGATAACAAAACTGGACTGAATTTGGAAAGATCCAGAATGAAAATTATAAAAGAAAAATATTGGAGATTCGAGTTATTAAAAATGAATTGATTCTTGGAGAACAAGAATCGAATTTTGAATTAGAGATGGAGATAACTGATTTGAGAAATAAATCAGTAAATGGAATGTCGTAATAAAACTTAACAAGGTTAAGAACTGAGAGTGGAATCGGAGTTGAAATAGAAATTTGGCTTAGTAAAAGCGAAAGACTGGTTTGAGAACGGATTGATGGGAGATCAACCAAGGATGCTTGGATATGCTGGTTTGATAGCAGATGGCAGAGATAGAGTTGAATGCCCAACAGAGAAGGTACACATTTATATACGAGTATGAGATTTTTTTTTATGATGCAGTTTGGGCAAACCATTTGGCTGTTTGATTTTCTTTTGGATTGGAGAAGGTCCGGAGTGGCAAGTTGTTGTAGTACCGATTGAGCCGTGCAGAGGAGATGTTGGCGAGATTCTCTGAAAATTTAAGCTGTTAGGAAATTTTCAGAAATTTTGAAAATATTCGAAATAATAAGGAATTAATATTTTAATTGGAAATAATCAGTTCAGTGGAAACTGGAATTATGAAGTAAACCAAAAAGATTTTTAACCAGGTTATAACAGAGATTGTAGCATTTTCCCTATCTTAGCAATTTCGAGGACGAAATTATTTTAAGGGGGAAGGTCTGTAACGTCTCGCATTTTTGCCGGTTGGTATTTGAATATTTAAATCAGTTTAAATATTGAATTTGTAATATAAGTGGATTTATATATTAATTAAAAAGAAGCTGAACGTATATAAATATATATTAATCATAATCGAGCTCAGAACGACGCTGCAGTTCGTAATTTAACGTTCTGAACTTCAACTGAGTGTACAGGACTCGTTTTAAATCGGATTTCGTCGAAACCAGAAACGTTGGAATTCGTTAAACTGTATTTTTCCAACAGAAGTGAAAAACCAAGATTTCGTCGAATATATTGCAAGATATGTCCAAATCAAATATTCAGAAAGTCGCTATGAAATCGTATATCGACCGTAACGGTTATTTGAATATAACTTGATATCGGATGCAAATCGGGACAAAGTTCTTTTGAGGCACAGCGATAATTTAATTTTTAGAATTTTACTGTAATTTTTAATTTATTAAAATATGCAACTTTTATTTGGAGTATTCCGCCCCTTATATCGGTATTTCGGGATTTCAAAATATGAGTCAATCTACTGATATTATTATATTTTTGAAACCGTGGCACCTCGCTGGACACGTCTGTATTTTTATTTCTGTCCGTAGCAGCTCGGACATGAACGAATTTTGGTAATGTGATATCTAAAATTTTATCTTATATAGGTAACGCACGAACACCCTACCTTCACATTTCATATCTTTACCTTGCCTAGGAAGGAAATTTCATAGCCATAATCCTACACGATTTAGCCATACCTCCACCTTGTCAACAGCTAAGCTACAGACCTAACTGTAGACTTATATTTCCCAAAAAAAAACTTAGTGTTTAAATCTTCCCACGTCCCTGTATTTTCACATCGTTAGCTCTATTTCACATGCCTAGGCTACTACCATATAAAGTATAAACTATATGATATACAAATGGAATGAGTATTTAAATATACATACACCTACTATTGATCACGCAGGGTGTACTGTAAATCCATAGGCAAATCCTAAAACCATCCCCTATTACTTCCAGTTCTTATCTAAATTAATGAAGCCCAGACTATACCAAAATCAAATCACACAGAAAATGAGGGAATGCTGAACGATGTTTGTTTGAATGGCACGCCAACTTTTGTACTGCCTCTGACTTGCTTCCATCTATAAATAACGTAGGCTATTCCCTCTCTTTAAAAGGGTCATTCTCCGTTCCCAGAAAGATAGAAATAAATCTAAGTATACGAGCATATGCAGCTCGGTGTCCCAGAAATGAAAACCCCAACGTCATGGCCTTCAAAGGAAAATTCGAATCACAGAAATACTGGGGCTCGCGTTGTTTTGATTGAGAAATGAAGCTGCGGAAGGATGATACGGGTGGCGTCATAGTAAAAGCTTGTAGCAGCAAGTTGTTTAGTGCATGGGGTGATCGATGAAAACATGCAGTTCGGATCTATGATGCGCAAGACGGTGGACTGATGCTTGCAGAGGTGGAGATGAAGAAGAGAGTGTGCATGGTGACTATCGAAAGAAGAAATGCACGCTGAGTGCATGGAGTGATACCATGAACGAGAATGGTGAAGCAAGAGATGTGGTGAGGATGGCATCAGGTATTGGAAGAATGGGTGGTTTACTGGAGTGTTAAGGGAGTATCCACGTGAGTACTGTGTAGTACGTTTGGACAAGAGAAGTGTACATGGAAGTAAGGAGGTAGAGCAGGGGATGTATGTACAGGCGTGAAACATATATGGACGGGCGTGTGCATGAGAATTTAACAAAGCAAGAATGGTGGCTTGTTTTATTGAAGCATGCGAATTCAAATGTGAGGGGAACAGTGAGTATGTTTATGGGAGCAGCTCACGTTCTTTTTAGTGGAGACCGTTGGGAAAGTGGGAGTTCAGCGTTGCATATGCATGGCTTTGAGCAACAGGAAGTTGCGTTTGGAAATTCCACGGAGATCTGGAGTTCATACGTTCAAGAAATCGGGAAGGAGAAGGCAGTATAGTGCGGGTCGGGTATTGCTACACTACCCGGATCCGAAAAGAAGTGGACTGATAATGAGATTGACGACCGGTCATCATGTCGAAACTATATGAACGCACGTTACACAACGAAGTTGGGTTGGAGCGCTTCGGAGCACGCTGGAATGTGAGGCAGAATTAAACGCCAGATCGGATCGACTTACGCAAATCGTTATTTAACGTGCAAAGGTGAGTAAAATCACTAACTCTGATCTATTTTAAAATATTGCAGTTATATTTTAATGTTGTTTGAATGCTGTGTGATGGTTGATTAGGTTGATTACAATTAATTCGGTTGAATATTATATACCGTTATATATATGTACACATCATCAGTTGGACACTGATTTCACCGATTAGAATACCCCCTAGTATAGAGTTAGTGTAAATTGTGTGGACTGACATATGTGGATGCGGAAACCGGTTGGAGGAATCCACCGGATTTCTCGATATTTATATGTACTATTGATTTGTATGCACTGTCTGAACCCGAATTATATTTAAGACCCTATGTGGATATTGATGTTGAACGGAAATTCAACATCTGTTTTGATTAGATAAATAAACAATATCAATTTAGAAAGTGATAACAGTCGACCGTAAAACCATCGTTTTGTTAAGAAGTTGATTTGCCGTCAGGCAGATAAACGAAGTTAATTATAAAAATTATATTTTTATAATTAAAGTGAAGTTTTAAATTATAATAGAAGTTCTATTATAAACCAGTATTTTAGAGTTCGTTTTTATAAAGCAAATAAAAGCGATTGTTGACATTTAAACAAGTTTATAAAGTAAAAACTATCCGACGATTTAATATTTGGATAATTATATTTAAGATAAATAATTTAGAGATATCATTAGATTAATTAGATTAATCTAATGTTAAGAAGTAATTAAAATCAGTTAATGAATTTACTGATGGAAATAAGTTGATTTAATCAACTGTTATTTGGGGAACATGATTATTAGATTAATTGGTCTTTAATTAATCTAATGAAAACAGGTTAGAAATAAGTTTATCGAAATTAATGAGAGTTAATTACCATTTAAGAAGTTATAGATAAGAACTGGGGAATGGAGAAAGCAAAGAGTTAATGTTTAAATTAAATATGCATAAACCACAGAGATTCCAAAGTAAGGATATGGTGTTGTAAAACCATATTCCAAAATACAACAAGGAAATACGATTTAATAAATATATTAAGTAATAAGGAATGTGAATACAGACTTGTATCGGTTCTAAGGTAAGAACGTTGTCGATCAAGGTCTGAGAGGTAAATAAAATACCCCAACTTGAACGGCTTCGCTATTACCGAGGAACGATATCAGTTTGTAACGGAAAGAGATGTCAAGATTTTTGTAACAGAAAGAGATGTCAAGATTTTTGTGATGGAAATAGATGTCAAGATTAGTTATAACAAAGAATATTACAGCGTATGACAAGTTGAACTATAGCAATAAAATAACGTTGTTGATAAGATAAGTGTGACTGTTATGTCAAGATTAGTTATAACAAAGAATATTACAGCGTATGACAAGTTGAACTATAGCAATAAAATAACGCTGTTGATAAGGTAAGTGTGACTGTAATTAGTTATAAGAATATTACAGCGTATGACAAGTTTAGAACTATAGCGACAAATTAACTGTTGTTGATTTGACTTAAGCATGACTTTTATATATAGCAGCACTTCCTAGGAAATGTAACAGGTTGGTTTGAAATCCAATTATTCTAGAGTAATAAGTAACGACGTTTGTTCAAAGAAATATAAGAAAGAGTTTAGAAAAAGAATTGGGGAATCGTATTAGAAACTGATGACAGCATTTTGATGTTCGAAATGTGATTAGAATTAAACCATTAGGATTTGTAACTAGAATTCGACGATGTCGAATGTATTAAAAGTAAACTATTTTTAGGGATTATAATCTGATATAATAATTAACATTTAGTTGTAAACAAATAAATGTTAAAGAGGATAGGAGTCAGTACTTAGTTTAAACTTGATATCGATTTGATAAGAAGTTGACTTAGAAACAGAGTTTATAAAGTGGATTGTAATATAAAGTGTGAAAGAGATTTCGGTAAACGAGATAATGATATTGATTTTCTAAATAAAGAAGTTATTTGATAAAGGTGTTCAGATTTCTATAATAGTATGATATTCACCTTTTAAAGTGAATAATGTTTTAAAAGTAAGCGTGGGGCTGATTAAAGGGTTAAAAGGAAATTGGGAATATTTTCCAATATAAATAGGGTGATTATCCAAGTATAGAAATAAAGAATGGGAAATTAATGGAAATAGTCGAACGTTAATAACGTATGTTTCTGAAACATGAAAGAATAAGAGTTTAAAATAACTGGAAATGTTTTCCAAGAAGTATGAAAAGCCTTAAACGGGATTTGAGAAATATCTGGTAAGATATGGGAATTCGAATAATAAAACGAATGTTAAATAAAAGTGCCCGTGGTTGTATGATGTTAGTTGTACATTGAATGAATGTTGTTTTTACTTCGATAGAAATAACCGACTATCGAAGTGTTTTGACCATCGTTGTCAATATGGAGAGACCGGTTGGATATGTTATCCGAAAACCACTCCGTATAGGCATAAGCGCTGTGAATTAGATATGCTGAAGATAATTGAAGACGGAGTTAAATGCAAGGGTCGTCCAGTTCTAGAATGATGTTTATTTGTTTGTCCAGTCCCAGGGCAACTTGTATGGACGAGTGTCTGACAGAGTATTTCCAACGGTCACGCCGTTGATTTTATGAATATACCAAGTTGGTGGGGAGAAGGTGACTTCTCTTTATTCTACACCCAGTGTGCATTTGTGTAATCAATGTGTGATTACGGATTTGACGATGTGACATTCAAAGTGAATGGTGATCAGATGTTCTGAAGATAGACGTAGCCTCTAGCCTCACAACCAGGAAGTGACAGAAGTTGGGCTAGGCAGCATGGCTAGTTGGGTCATCCCCAAGCAGGGTGTATTGTCATCGATCTAGAGAAAATTCATATTTATACTTTTTTTCGATTCTGTATCTTCGGATAACGGTTGGATGGCCTACAACCGTGGTGGCAATATATTCGCGACACTCAAGCTAAATGAGTGAGCGGTCATGTGTGGCCGGGTTGCAAGACGTTCTTGTTGAATCCTGAGTGTATCCCCTCTAGAGTACATTATTCAGAAGGTGCTCCCATACCTTGTCTGTTAAAATCCAATCTCCAATCAGCGCCCTGCGGTTTATGATTTTATACTATATATATTTGGAACGTGAGATGCAAGCGTTCTACTACTTGTATAATTATTTGGTTAGACATTATCATAATATCACTGGGTTTTGATATCAAGAATATTTCGGGTTATAGTAAGGTAAAAACCGTCCTTGTTTATGTGTGGGTTGGTCTTACTATTATCTTCTTGTTTTGAAAAGGATTTTCAAAGTAAAACAGTATGGTTGGAATTTACTCACACCAGTCCCATGACTGACCCAGAGTTTATTTTGTTTGTTTTCCCTAAACTCTTGGGTGCCCAAATTTGTACGGGCAGTCAAGTGTTTCAGGCTTTGCAGATTCACTTGGAGGAGCTCAAAAGCAGGAAGCTTCACCATTAGTTATGTAGAGTTATTTCCGCTGTGATATGATGTATTGTACTCTGATAATGGTATGTATATACAATACAGTTTTGTATTCAAAGTTATGTTATATAATACATCTTATTTTGTTCCGCTGCGAGTTTCGTGTTACTCTGATTCTGTTCAGTTGTGATCTTCTTCTTCTTCTATTCTATTAGTTCTATCTTTTCTTTCTCACCCTCTAAATTCTTCTATTAATGTCCCGGTATTTTTCGATGCTTGAATAGTCAACAGTGTGTTTTTATGTTGATTTTCTGGGTCGAAAATTCCCGCCATTACAAATGGTATCAGAGCTGAAGGTTAAGTGATTACCTTGGCTCTGTGGCGTAACTCAATAGAGATGGAGTTAGTAATACTCTAGATTGAGTTTGAGTGTATATATATGAGCCCGTATTTGTAAATAAATATAAAAACTGTTTTATATTGTGTTGACTGGTCAGTCGAGTGGCTTATGAATTCTGGTCGAAACAGTAATGCAAACTGCATCGATAGGTGTTTCTAAACTCTTGAACAGAGTAATTCGACACAGTATGTTTTGAAAAGAGGGTAAATAAAATAATTTTTACCTAAAATATATTTTGCTATTAAAGAAGTATATATCTTGAGAATATTATAGTATATTAGATGTATGATCATTATTATGATCAAATAAGACTTATAGTTGAGTTGGTTATATAAACTACCAAAAGAAATATTATATAAGTATGATATGCAAAATCAGATGAGCTGAATCTGAATTGAAAACCAGAATTGAAATAAAACTCTAGAAACTTGGAAAAGAATTGAAATTGAAATTGAATTAAATATAAGGGAATTTTAAAATCCTGGGAGATTTGAAAATTTGTTTTCCAAGTGCTATGAAAGATATTTTGAAGTAATTTCAAAAATAGAGTGATTATAAATGAGTTTTTAAAGCAATATAGTATTGAACTCACTTCGATGGTTGGAAAATAAATTCCGATGATGATCGCGACATTATCGGTGTTCATTTTCGAGCTGGTAAGTGACGGATTACTACCAAGGATTTTGTTTTGTATTGTTTGAGAAACAAGTTGTCAGAAATTCAAATGTTTTGAATTATATATGATTTCAAACTGATTTGAAATAAATCCCAGGAATTTGAATTCTGAAATAAAAATTTAACTTATGGAGTTAAAATGGTAAAAATGGAATTTAAACAAAGATAACAAAACTGGACTGAATTTGGAAAGATCCAGAATGAAAATTATAAAAGAAAAATATTGGAGATTCGAGTTATTAAAAATGAATTGATTCTTGGAGAATAAGAATCGAATTTTGAATTAGAGATGGAGATAACTAATTTGAGAAATAAATCAGTAAATGGAATGTCGTAATAAAACTTAACAAGGTTAAGAACTGAGAGTGGAATCGGAGTTGAAATAGAAATTTGGCTTAGTAAAAGCGAAAGACTGGTTTGAGAACGGATTGATGGGAGATCAACCAAGGATGCTTGGATATGCTGGTTTGATAGCAGATGGCAGAGATAGAGTTGAATGCCCAACAGAGAAGGTACACGTTTATATACGAGTATGAGATTTTTTTTTTTTATGAGTCAATTTGGGCAAACCATTTGGCTGTTTGATTTTCTTTTGGATTGGAGAAGGTCCGGAGTGGCAAGTTGTTGTAGTACCGATTGAGCCGTGCAGAGGAGATGTTGGCGAGATTCTCTGAAAATTTAAGCTGTTAGGAAATTTTCAGAAATTTTGAAAATATTCGAAATAATAAGGAATTAATATTTTAATTGGAAATAATCAGTTCAGTGGAAACTGGAATTATGAAGTAAACCAAAAAGATTTTTAACCAGGTTATAACAGAGATTGTAGCATTTTCCCTATCTTAGCAATTTCGAGGACGAAATTATTTTAAGGGGGAAGGTCTGTAACATCTCGCATTTTTGCCGGTTGGTATTTGAATATTTAAATCAGTTTAAATATTGAATTTGTAATATAAGTGGATTTATATATTAATTAAAAAGAAGTTGAACGTATATAAATATATATTAATCATAATCGAGCTCAGAACGACGCTGCAGTTCGTAATTTAACGTTCTGAACTTCAACTGAGTGTACAGGACTCGTTTTAAATCGGATTTCGTCGAAACCAGAAACGTTGGAATCCGTTAAACTGTATTTTTCCAACAGAAGTGAAAAACCAATATTTCGTCGAATATATTGCAAGATATGTCCAAATCAAATATTCAGAAAGTCGCTATGAAATCGTATATCGACCGTAACGGTTATTTGAATATAACTTGATATCGGATGCAAATCGGGACAAAGTTCTTTTGAGGCGCAGCGATAATTTAATTTTTAGAATTTTACTGTAATTTTTAATTTATTAAAATATGCAACTTTTATTTGGAGTATTCCGCCCCTTATATCGGTATTTCGGGATTTCAAAATATGAGTCAATCTACTGATATTATTATATTTTTGAAACCGTGGCACCTCGCTGGACACGTCTGTATTTTTATTTCTGTCCGTAGCAGCTCGGACATGAACGAATTTTGGTAATGTGATATCTAAAATTTTATCTTATATAGGTAACGCACGAACACCCTACCTTCACATTTCATATCTTTACCTTGCCTAGGAAGGAAATTTCATAGCCATAATCCTACACGATTTAGCCATACCTCCACCTTGTCAACAGCTAAGCTACAGACCTAACTGTAGACTTATATTTCCCAAAAAAAAACTTAGTGTTTAAATCTTCCCACGTCCCTGTATTTTCACATCGTTAGCTCTATTTCACATGCCTAGGCTACTACCATATAAAGTATAAACTATATGATATACAAATGGAATGAGTATTTAAATATACATACACCTACTATTGATCACGCAGGGTGTACTGTAAATCCATAGGCAAATCCTAAAACCATCCCCTATTACTTCCAGTTCTTATCTAAACTAATGAAGCCCAGACTATACCAAAATCAAATCACACAGAAAATGAGGGAATGCTGAACGATGTTTGTTTGAATGGCACGCCAACTTTTGTACTGCCTCTGACTTGCTTCCATCTATAAATAACGTAGGCTATTCCCTCTCTTTAAAAGGGTCATTCTCCGTTCCCAGAAAGATAGAAATAAATCTAAGTATACGAGCATATGCAGCTCGGTGTCCCAGAAATGAAAACCCCAACGTCATGGCCTTCAAAGGAAAATTCGAATCACAGAAATACTGGGGCTCGCGTTGTTTTGATTGAGAAATGAAGCTGCGGAAGGATGATACGGGTGGCGTCATAGTAAAAGCTTGTAGCAGCAAGTTGTTTAGTGCATGGGGTGATCGATGAAAACATGCAGTTCGGATCTATGATGCGCAAGACGGTGGACTGATGCTTGCAGAGGTGGAGATGAAGAAGAGAGTGTGCATGGTGACTATCGAAAGAAGAAATGCACGCTGAGTGCATGGAGTGATACCATGAACGAGAATGGTGAAGCAAGAGATGTGGTGAGGATGGCATCAGGTATTGGAAGAATGGGTGGTTTACTGGAGTGTTAAGGGAGTATCCACGTGAGTACTGTGTAGTACGTTTGGACAAGAGAAGTGTACATGGAAGTAAGGAGGTAGAGCAGGGGATGTATGTACAGGCGTGAAACATATATGGACGGGCGTGTGCATGAGAATTTAACAAAGCAAGAATGGTGGCTTGTTTTATTGAAGCATGCGAATTCAAATGTGAGGGGAACAGTGAGTATGTTTATGGGAGCAGCTCACGTTCTTTTTAGTGGTGACCGTTGGGAAAGTGGGAGTTCAGCGTTGCATATGCATGGCTTTGAGCAACAGGAAGTTGCGTTTGGAAATTCCACGGAGATCTGGAGTTCATACGTTCAAGAAATCGGGAAGGAGAAGGCAGTATAGTGCGGGTCGGGTATTGCTACACTACCCGGATCCGAAAAGAAGTGGACTGATAATGAGATTGACGACCGGTCATCATGTCGAAACTATATGAACGCACGTTACACAACGAAGTTGGGTTGGAGCGCTTCGGAGCACGCTGGAATGTGAGGCAGAATTAAACGCCAGATCGGATCGACTTACGCAAATCGTTATTTAACGTGCAAAGGTGAGTAAAATCACTAACTCTGATCTATTTTAAAATATTGCAGTTATATTTTAATGTTGTTTGAATGCTGTGTGATGGTTGATTAGGTTGATTACAATTAATTCGGTTGAATATTATATACCGTTATATATATGTACACATCATCAGTTGGACACTGATTCCACCGATTAGAATACCCCCTAGTATAGAGTTAGTGTAAATTGTGTGGACTGACATATGTGGATGCGGAAACCGGTTGGAGGAATCCACCGGATTTCTCGATATTTATATGTACTATTGATTTGTATGCACTATCTGAACCCGAATTATATTTAAGACCCCATGTGGATATTGATGTTGAACGGAAATTCAACATCTGTTTTGATTAGATAAATAAACAATATCAATTTAGAAAGTGATAACAGTCGACCGTAAAACCATCGTTTTGTTAAGAAGTTGATTTGCCGTCAGGCAGATAAACGAAGTTAATTATAAAAATTATATTTTTATAATTAAAGTGAAGTTTTAAATTATAATAGAAGTTCTATTATAAACCAGTATTTTAGAGTTCGTTTTTATAAAGCAAATAAAAGCGATTGTTGACATTTAAACAAGTTTATACAGTAAAAACTATCCGACGATTTAATATTTGGATAATTATATTTAAGATAAATAATTTAGAGATATCATTAGATTAATTAGATTAATCTAATGTTAAGAAGTAATTAAAATCAGTTAATGAATTTACTGATGGAAATAAGTTGATTTAATCAACTGTTATTTGGGGAACATGATTATTAGATTAATTGGTCTTTAATTAATCTAATGAAAACAGGTTAGAAATAAGTTTATCGAAATTAATGAGAGTTAATTACCATTTAAGAAGTTATAGATAAGAACTGGGGAATGGAGAAAGCAAAGAGTTAATGTTTAAATTAAATATGCATAAACCACAGAGATTCCAAAGTAAGGATATGGTGTTGTAAAACCATATTCCAAAATACAACAAGGAAATACGATTTAATAAATATATTAAGTAATAAGGAATGTGAATACAGACTTGTATCGGTTCTAAGGTAAGAACGTTGTCGATCAAGGTCTGAGAGGTAAATAAAATACCCCAACTTGAACGGCTTCGCTATTACCGAGGAACGATATCAGTTTGTAACGGAAAGAGATGTCAAGATTTTTGTAACAGAAAGAGATGTCAAGATTTTTGTGATGGAAATAGATGTCAAGATTAGTTATAACAAAGAATATTACAGCGTATGACAAGTTGAACTATAGCAATAAAATAACGCTGTTGATAAGATAAGTGTGACTGTTATGTCAAGATTAGTTATAACAAAGAATATTACAGCGTATGACAAGTTGAACTATAGTAATAAAATAACGTTGTTGATAAGGTAAGTGTGACTGTAATTAGTTATAAGAATATTACAGCGTATGACAAGTTTAGAACTATAGCGACAAATTAACTGCTGTTGATTTGACTTAAGCATGACTTTTATATATAGCAGCACTTCCTAGGAAATGTAACAGTTTGGTTTGAAATCCAATTATTCTAGAGTAATAAGTAACGACGTTTGTTCAAAGAAATATAAGAAAGAGTTTAGAAAAAGAATTGGGGAATCGTATTAGAAACTGATGACAGCATTTCGATGTTCGAAATGTGATTAGAATTAAACCATTAGGATTTGTAACTAGAATTCGACGATGTCGAATGTATTAAAAGTAAACTATTTTTAGGGATTATAATCTGATATAATAATTAACATTTAGTTGTAAACAAATAAATGTTAAAGAGGATAGGAGTCAGTACTTAGTTTAAACTTGATATCGATTTGATAAGAAGGTGCTCCCATACCTTGTCTGTTGAAATCCAATCTCCAATAAGCGCCCTGCGGTTTATGATTTTATACTATATATATTTGGAACGTGAGATGCAAGCGTTCTACTACTTGTATAATTATTTGGTTAGACATTATCATAATATCACTGGGTTTTGATATCAAGAATATTTCGGGTTATAGTAAGGTAAAAACCGTCCATGTTTATGTGTGGGCTGGTCTTACTATTATCTTCTTGTTTTGAAAAGGATTTTCAAAGTAAAACAGTATGGTTGGAATTTACTCACACCAGTCCCATGACTGACCCAGAGTTTATTTTGTTTGTTTTCCCTAAACTCTTGGGTGCCCAAATTTGTACGGGCAGTCAAGTGTTTCAGGCTTTGCAGATTCACTTGGAGGAGCTCAAAAGCAGGAAGCTTCACCATTAGTTATGTAGAGTTATTTCCGCTGTGATATGATGTATTGTACTCTGATAATGGTATGTATATACAATACAGTTTGGTATTCAAAGTTATGTTATATAATACATCTTATTTTGTTCCGCTGCGAGTTTCGTGTTACTCTGATTCTGTTCAGTTGTGATCTTCTTCTTCTTCTATTCTATTAGTTCTATCTTTTCTTTCTCACCCTCTAAATTCTTCTATTAATGTCCCGGTATTTTTCGATGCTTGAATAGTCAACAGTGTGTTTTTATGTTGATTTTCTGGGTCGAAAATTCCCGCCATTACATATATATATTTCCTTATTTTCTATGTTTAGAAAATATACGTTATTAACACTGGAAAACATTTCCATTTGCTTATTTACATATCACTATTCTTTCACATCTATCAGACTCTAACTATAACTAACAAGAGAACAACTTCCTAAGTATAAACCCCGAAGGCCGAAACCAACATCAGATCGATACTCAGAAAACTATTCAACTTAACTAATCTCTAGTCAGTTTCTAATCTTGTTTAACTCTATTTCTTCAACTCTATACGATTAACTCTATTTGATTAACTCTAATTGATTTACTCTAATTCGAATAACTAATATCTGTTTTTACTTTATTTCGAATAACTATATTCGATTTAACTCCATTCGCTTGACTCTAGATCGCAGCGATCATAATGGTTACGCCTGATTCCCTCAGGAAACATCTGACCGCCGTAGGCTATCTGCAGCCCTGCAAATTACGCTAGCACTCGTGCTAAATGGTAACTCATCCTAAATAACAATGTCTGATTAACTCCATTCGATAAACTACGTTTGATTAACTCCTTTTTATCTCCTCAATTTCCCTTTTTAATCCTATTTAGTTTCCAACTAAATATTCCTTTTATAATTCTATCTATTTACTAAATAAATATTCCTTTATTTTATTCTATTCGTTTTATCAACATTTTTTCCTTTTATAAACTCTATTCGTTTTATAAACATTTTCCTTTTTATAAACTCTATTCGTTTTATAAACATTTTCCTTTTATTTACTTTCAAAATATTTTCTTTTTATAAAATCTGTTGATTTTATAAGATCCCCTTTTTCAATATACATTTAAATAATTCTTTTTACATCCCAGGGTCTTTTTATGATATTTTAAAATATCGAATAATAAGGATCAATATCATTCTAACACACATAATCCATAACAGATTATATAACACATCATATATCACATATATGAAAAACAGTAAAATAAATGTTGAGGGATCCAGTTGGATTCCTCCAACCTGTTTCCCTGCATCACAGACGTTAAACGATATAGAAAACATCACTTTCAGTTCCATATGATATATTCTATTAAACAGAATCAATATAGAAATTCAACTAACTGACTAGCAGTTCAATCAAACAGTCAACACACAGTCAATCAGTCAATATTTTTAACAGTTCTAAAAGTACAACATGAATTTATAAACTGTTTAGAGATAAGTGAGATTTACTCACATTTGTGCGTTAACCGTTAAATAACGGTTTGCGTTATTTGATTTGCGACGGACAATTTATTTCGCCATAAATTGTAACCAGCTCGGATTCACTCCCAGTCAGTTCCAGTGCGTAGCCACCGTCCATACGATCCCAATGGATCTTGTTTCGCTCAATTCTGGTACCGTATGGAAAAGATATAGTGGTTATAAGTTTATACACTATAATTCCAATTAAAACTTTATTTACTTAAAAACCGAGCCTCACCATTAACTTAAACCGGCCCAAGCCCAAATCTATAACCCTCATCCCGTCTCCCATTTCTTCCCCAAACAGTTGAATGCAAGCTCCATGAAATCCTCCACCATACCCGAACATTTCAACGCATCTTCCCCTTCTTCTCATCGTGAAATCTCTGAACTGTAAATACCGAATTTATCCTCTTTGAAATCCCTTCGCAACCCACCCACTTTCAACCACTTTAAACTCCCTATACTCACGCGACATCCTCCGCCACTACAGTGACATGCGTCACTTTTAACAACCGAATTTCACTAATTTTTTTCCCAAACCTTCCATTCGACCTCACGAACAACTAAACGAACTTGAAACTGATCATTACCCCTTAAATCATCCAACCCGATCAACCCTAACTCACATTGTTCTATTTCCAGCGATTTCAAACAGCACCGAACTAAATAAAACCCATATCAGTGCGAAGATCCTACCAAGTGGAGGGGAATGAAGTTGGTTTTAGTATTTATGGAATTTTCCTTGAATTTATATTGATTTTTGAGAGTTGGGTTTTCTCGTTTTGGGATAAAACTGGAGGCGGAAAAAAAGTGTTGACCGATGAATGAGATTAGGTTATAAAGTTAGGTAAGGGGAGGGTATTTATAGGAAGAACAAAATATCTAGATATTTTATTTAGATATTTTATTTTCATCTTTTATATATGTTTCTGTCTTCTAAAAATTCATGTGGTCACACATGATACCCAAAAATCACGAAAATTGCCATGCAGCTAGAGTTCGACATTACGGTCCCAACGAAACTAGTTTCGTCGAATTTCGACTTCGTAGGCTCACATAGCGTATTCTTAAAGGTCAACTTATTGACTGTTTTTCACTCTAAAAATCCGTACGACCACACAGTGACTCTAAAAATCGTGAAACTGGAAATCTAACAACTATTTGACATTGTGGACCCAACAAAATTAGTTTCGTCGAATTCCGACTTCGTTTGCAAAAGTAGCTATTTTAAAGTCCTATATAACCCATTTAAATATATTTAAATATGATTAAATTAAATATTTATAAATAAATATTATCGTATATATTCACAGTGAAATACCATACAGCTCTAGACTGTTCCTATAGGAATTTATAACTTGATATTTCAAATCTGGGTCAACCCGATATTCGTTTTATATTGAAATTCCTTTTTAAAATATAAATAATTCCCTTATAAATTATAAAGGAATTCCACAGCGACTTTTCTAAAATTTGATTTGGAAGTGAATCAAAATCTACATGACGAAATCCAGATTTTTCTCTTCCAATAGAAAGATATACTCCACCAGCTCCACAGGTTTCTTGTTTCACAGAAATCCGGCTTAAAACGAATCTTGTACATTCAGTTAAAGTTCAAATCGCCAAATAACGAACTGCCATGCCATTTCAAGCTCAATATATAATTATACGTACAAACTGTCGTTCAAATAATATATTCGTTATTCTACTTCAATTCTAAACCGAATTAAATATCACAGATGATCCAGTTTACACCATATCGCCATTTCAGCCAATTCTGATTATTTCAGAATTAAATATTCACCATTATTTAATTAAACCAGCATTTAATTCACTATATCACTATTTATATAATTAAATAAATTAATTATAATACCTCTGCAAATGCGGGTCATTACAGTAATATTAAGTTATGATTCCATATTGCTTTATATTTGAAGTGATATATTAGTGAATTTGGATCCGAAACATCAAGACATAGTATTGTGTCATTTTCCGTCATGTTTGAAGTTTATTTGTGATGGTGCGGATATAAAACTTTCGACGACTAGTAGCAATATAATTAAATAGCCACGTATAAAATATATGTATTTGTATATATACATAAAAATGAATGCATATATCATAGCAAAAAGTGGATTTCAGTCAATTGTTAACAAAGATATACTAGGCAGAAGTGCTAGCCTCACTATCGAAGATAGCAGCACCTTTTCTACAACTGACTTTAACAGAAACAAAGTTATACATTTACCAAGTAAACTGAAATCATCTCAATGACTGAAAGAAGAAAAATCATCTTCAAAGGCAACTCTATTTTAATGGACAGATAGACATGAGAGATATGGAACCAAGCATAAGATTAGTGGCAGCACCTTGGAGGCAGTTCAACATCGTAGTGCACCAAAATTAAACTTCCTAGTTTTAACGTACCCATTCTTTTGTCTAATGCATACAGCACCAGTGAAATTCCTTTGAGCACATGCACGCATACCATAAGTAAACTCAAAACATAGACTTATCAAATCAAACAACATTGAAAATGAAACTTACCAGCTAAAAACATACAGACTCATACCAACACCCGTAATGGTAATTAATAAGATGGGATATTTTACTAAGAATCGCTCTACACTTAAGTTTGCAGTAAGTGTTCATACAGCTCATGTATGATGTCTGTGATATAATATTCCTAAATCAACAGTCTATGATGTGTTTTTAGTGGTAGTCGCACTTGGTGAGAACACTGCTGGGTGTCATCGTTTCCTGATGTCTTTGAGATGATATTTGGGGTAAATACTGATGACATCAAACAAAAATGAGATGCCAACCAGTTATGTAATTACTAAATATAATAAAATAATAAAGATGCATTCGTTATTAACACTATGTTGGAGATTATACCAGAAATATCAACCAAATACACGATTATAAGTAGACAGAATAATGTTAGCGTTGACTAAATTATTAGCCAATATCGAAATCATAGGTTGAAATGGATATTGTCAATAATGAGTAATAATGCATGTAATAATGATGATTTGCATCCGTTATGGTAGTTCATTGTATTGTTTTGATTTGGTTACAAGAGCTTAATTACAAGAGATATTATATAATATTATGTGCCAAAAATGAAATTCGATATGTAAAACTATATTTATAACATTTGAAATCCACCGTATCTACACATACTTAGTTCAACTACTTTGTATCTCTGTACACCCTAGCCTTCTTTTTAGCTACCTGAACCATTCGTACACTGGTAGAATAGAAGACACATGGCCATCTCCATGATGGCCAAGGTAGTTTCGTTATAAATATAGGGCGTTATGGCAGGCACCAGTTCGTAAATAATCTACAAAAGAAAATAAAACCAATATATTTAATATCGTTAGAATATCCTTCCCACGTTTTTATCCTTTTCTTGGAACTCGAAATGTATTTGTGGAACTCAGGTGGAGTGGTTGTTGTAGAGAGTAGGGGTGGTAGCAATTTGTTATGGGTTCCGTGAAGACGCGGGTTTGTATGGGGAGGAGGCAAGCTGGAAGTTGTTGACGTGGGTGTGGTCTGAGTTTTCGAAGGGGAGGAAGACGAAGCAGTTATGGCCAGTGTCAGGTAGTGAGAAGGCGGAGCAGTGTCGTTGGTGGAGCATGTTTATCTGGTGATTGGAGTATGGGGATGGAGAATACCATGGACTGGGTGGCTTTGGGGTTTCGAGTATTAAAAAAAAGTTAAAATAAAAAAAATGAAAATGAGGCATTCTCTGGTCCATGTATGTGGGAAGGGCATGAACGTTGGAGCAAGGTGTTGTGTGAATGCAGGAAGAGGTGTGGGAACTTGGAGGAGTTTTTGTGGTTCATGGAACGGTGTGGAGAGGAAGCAGTATAGTTGAGGAAGTAGTTCGAAACATTGAGAAGGGGAAGGGGAAACGTGCGATGGGAAGAGCAACGAATATTGTTTGGAAGAAGAGGTGTTTAAGGACTGGGAAGGGAGCAAATGTAAGATGGCATGGGCTCTGTTTCTAGCACGTGGGCTTTTAGGCCATCAGGTAAAAAAAAGAAATAGAGAATGGCTCAATCTTATTCAGTAAGACCCATACCGGAAAAATAAGGGGTAACGTTGGATGCACGAGGAAAGCTGGAAGGAAAGCAAAGTATAAGGGAAATGGAAATTTGTGAGGAACATGGATTGATTCTTTGCAACTAAATGAAGTCGGACAAGAGGCATTTGCCAAATCAAGCATTGAACTGAAGGGTGCATGTGCTTTGATATAGTTCTAGGAGCAGATGAAAACGGAGGATCGTGCTGGCACTGAACGCCAGGAGGAAAGCAAAGAGTAGTGGTGGAAAGAAATTCAACGTGCTAAATCATATGGTAAATGGGCCGCATTCTATTTATAATTCAATTTGATTAGTTTAATTAATTTAATTAAGGGTTAATAAATTTAAACCATACTTATAATTATTTGTAACTTTCTCACACACTAACAGAATCCAACAAAAATCAAAGACGTTGATTCCGTATCGATAAACACTCCATGGTGAAACTAGTTCAGACAGAATGGGAAGGAACCGAAATTTTTAGTTAGATTAAACACTCGTTTATTCTAGCTAAAACCAAACAGATTTAACGACGGACGAAAAGCAAGGTGAGTTAAACTCACTCAGTTCTCCCACTTATAACTGTTATGAGTCGGGTTTATTATTTGTATGCTATGTTTGCTACTTGTTGGTTGATCTGATAATTGTTGGGATGTTGTTAAATATTGTTATATCGATCATTGAAATTAAACGTTGTTTAGTTTAAATGAAATGACATCGTTATTTTTAACGATGATTTGCAAACAAGTTAACTTACCTTGTTGGTTGCGTTTATAATAATATAAACGTATAAAAAGTAGATTGGATGCTTGAATTATTATTATTGGTTGACCGCTATCGGTTGAATTGTATCTGTATATGATCGTTATGAACTGTTTAACCCATGTGATTGGATTATTGATTTGATTACTGGTTGTTGAATCCAAATTCAACCTTGTTTTGATCTCAACCAGTGGGTAGTATTGGTCGAAGAATAAATAGCAGATGGCTAAAATACAAACTGTTTTATAGAAATTGATTTACTGTCAGGTAAATCGATAGGAATGAAGTTATGAAATTTATTTTATAGTTTTTTTAATATATTTTTAAATGAAGTTTATAAAAATGAAATAAACCAACCATATATATATCGTTTGTTTCAACTGCTATTTTTGTACCGAAATCCACTGTGTGCGAAGCACGTGCTTCACCGTAATTACTGAATAATTTTATAAAGTTGATTCTTATAGATTGATAGCTAGTGGGTGGAAATTCACATGACGATTAATAACCAGGATTTATTGTTTTCAAAGAAACAATTAAATCGAGAATTATTTAGAAATGGATTATTATATAATAATCGAAGTGAATGAGATTATTTGAATTAATAATGTTATTTATTAATTTAAATGAAAAGACGAGTGAGAGCTGATCAATGGTTAACCATGTTTAAGATTATCCAAGATGATTGTTTAACAAAAATTGATTGTTAAATTGAATTAGACTATGCCGATTTATCTAATGAAATAATTTAGTGGATAATTGTTTGTCTTAACGAGATTTTAGAAAAAAAATGTATTCTAGTTAACGATGAAGTAAATTATAAGTTTTATTTAATTTAAGGAACTATTTCTTAAATGAAATCCATTTAAGTATGTGATTGAAGTTAGAATTAAAATATAATTAAATTTCAAAGGAAGTTCATGAATGGGTTTATATTTAAACCGAATTTGGTAATTGAAGTTATAAAGTGATTTTTAGCGAATAACTTTTTAAGTAAAAGAAATTGAGACGGGAAAAGTTTATATTAAACCAGAGTTGGGTAAAAACGAGTTGTGGATAAGGAGATGGGGGTTAAAGCGTTAAATTGTAAATTAACGTTAAGTGTAATATATGAGACTGAAGTGAGCTTTCCCAAAGGAAATGATTTAAGAAATTAGAAAAGGGATTTATGTAATTGAATTTGGTAAAATGTTTAGTAATAGGATTTGAAATAAAAATCCAGATAATGGGACAAATAGTTTTAAAGGAGTTAAAGTTTAAAAGTTAATGTTTATTAATCATTTACTAAATCAATGAATTTAGTAAAAACCATATATTTTAAAAAGAAATTTTAAAAGCAAGAAGGTTTGTAAATCCATATTTTTATACATAGTGAAGTGATTTAAAATGAATAGGGGTTTTTGAATTATAACTGATATCTATCTTAAGATAAGAACAATGTTGATGAAGGTCTGAGAGGTAGTTAAGATACCCCAATTTGAACAACTTCAGGATTATCGAAAGACGATGTTAGTGGAAATGAGGGAGTTATTAGAAGTAAATTATTTTGAGAAATATTAATGTAACATTATTGGGAAATTTTGGGAATATATATAATGGGGTTCCAGATTAAAAGGAATTAAAAGGGGCTTGAGAATACGAAGTGATATTTTAAAATAAAAGAAGTTTTGGAAAGTATAACGATATGTTCAAAGTAAGGAGATGAGATGTAAAATGAGTTTATTCTAAAGGGATAAGTGATGATCATTTTGTTAAATAACGAGACAAAAGGAGATACCGTAAGGATTGTTTTACGATGATGTGTTGAATCGACTCTGCAATTATAGATAATAAGTAATTTTGTAAAAAAAAATTGAAATGATAACTAATGGGAAATTTGGAAATGGAAATAGATATGGTTTTAAGATATTGTTCTAAGTATATAAATAAATGATTTGAAAGTATTAATACATTAAAGATGATGCATTATTTTGATATTACAACTGAGATACTATTGTTAATGGCCAAGTGAAGATGTATAATTAACCAATGGATTTATTTTATTTTTATGATTGTTCATTTTGATAGTTAAATGACCGACTATCAAAATCATACCCAATGCGTTGTTGGTATGGAAAGACCGGGATCGAATTTATTCGAAAACCATTCCGACCAACAAATACGTAAACGAAGAAGATTCCTAATGCTGATCGAGATGCAGCAATTGAAGACCGTAAATCTTCATGAGCGGGGAACTATTGTTGAATTTCTCTAGCTGATCCCTAGAGATATATATTTGATAATGATTCCGTTGTAACTGAAATCTACGGATTGCAAGGACTACTCGCTACTGATCTATAGGGTGATTCCTAGGATGTGGTAGGAGGGTGCCTTCGGTTCATCCTATTCCTCGATGACTCGTATGGACGATGTGAACGGTGCCTAGATGTTCCAAAAGTCGATTATAACCTCAAGCCTCACAACTGGGAAATGACAAAAATCGGGCTGGCAACATAGCTATGTGGGTCGCACCCATTAGGGTGTATAATCACCTATCTAGAGAAATTCCTTTTGCTTCTTTAATCTGTCGATGTTGTCCCTTTTCGGGAAACGGTAGGTAGCTTTCAACCGTTGGTGATACACATTTGATACTCTCAAGCGAAATGAGTGGTCGGTCATGTGTGGGTCGGGTTGCAAGACGTTCTTGTTGAACCCGGTGTATTCTCCTCTAGAGATACACTATCGGCAGGTGGTTCCATACCTTGTCATAGTCGGAATCCAATCTCCAATAAGCGCCCGTTGTTTTGTGTGTATACTATATATGTGGAGCGTGAGATGCAAGCGTTCCGCTAGATTCTATTTATTTGTATTTAGACACTATTATAATATCAGGATAATATTGTTTTCAAAACTGTTTTGGGTTATTGTAAGGTAAAAACCGTCCGTATTTATGTGTGGATTTGGTCTTACAATTATCCTTTCTTTCAAAAGGATTTTGAACTTTCAAATCAAGTTGGATGATATTATAAACTTAGCGAGTTTTTCACACTCTGGTTCACCGAACTGACCCGGTATTTGTAATGCTCGGGTTAGAATCGGGATGTACAGGTTAAGGTTATCGGACGCTTTGAAGTCTAATGACGAGCTGAAGGTGTTTAGACATATGATGTTATCTAGTATTATTTCGTTGTGTGATGTATATGAGGACAGATTATTATAACTGTCCCGATGTATTAATGTACTCTGATGATTGTAAGTTTTTAATTCAAAGCTCTCTATAAAGCTTATTTATATACTATGTTTCGTTCCGCTGCGATGTGAGACTATGTGTTGTGTTGGTTCTTCTTCTTATTCTTCTATTCTTAAAATTCTTTCTTTCTTTTCTCACCCTCTAATTTCTTTCTTCTAGCCTTCTGGGGTTTTTGGAACTTGAGTTGGACACGGGATGTGTTAGTGTCGAGATTCAAGTGTTGAAATTCCCGAGTCGCTATAGTTGGTATCAGAGCAATGGTTTAGAAACAACCTTGGCTCTGTGGTGTAACTCGATAGAGATTGGGTTAGTAACACCCTAGATCGAGATTGAGTGTATATATGAGAGCGTATTTGAAAATTTTATATACAAATGTTTTGTATTGTGTTATTTGATCAGTACAAGCTAAATTGACAAATTAAAACAATATTGTTTTGTAAGAGGGTAAATGAAATAATTTTACCCAACTATATTTTTATATAGAAAAGAAATATTTTTATTAATTATTGGTAATATTGGCTTGTTGGTTGATTCAAATTAAAATTCAAATGAGATTGGAATTTTGAATGGTTTAGTATAACCAGTAGAATTGGTGAATAAAAATTTAAATTCCTGATTAAATAAATCAGAAATTAACTTAAAAATTGATTAACTTAAAAATGGATTGGTTGAATAATAAGATTCATCAACAGTTGAATGAACTGAAACATGAGAAAAAATAAATTTCAGTATAATTAATTAAATCACTCATGAAATAAGACTGAAAGGATTTAAACATGTATATGTTATTGGCTTTGGACATCAAGTTAAGTGCAGGATTGGAAGGAAAGGAAGGCTGTTAGCTGATTTGTTTCGCGATTAGATTTTGAGTTGCCCGACAAATAGGTAAACCTTAATTATATTAATTGAGTGTTTGATTTTATACCGCTCAGCTTGGCTTTTGTTTTCTTTTGATCGGTGTGAGGCCCAGGATGACGAGTTGTAGTTGTCTGAATCAAACAGTACAGAAAAAGTGATGTCGAATTTTCGGAAAATTTTTAAACTTAGATAATGTTTGATAATATGTTTTTAATATAATTATTTTGAGAAAAAAAGGGATTGGAGCATTCTTCTTAAATTAATAATTTCGGGGACGAAATTCTTATAAGGGGGAAGAATGTAACGACCCGGATTTTTCTTTGAATATTTAAAATTTGTTTTAAATATTATATTAGAAATATTAATGGATTATTAATATTGAGTTCGTTTATAAAACGACGATTGAACGTTTATATTTATATTTAATTATAAACGAGCGCGTAACGTCGCGATAGTTCGTAATATTGAGTTTTGAACTTCAAAATGAATATATATAATCCATTTTAAGTCGGAATTCTGTGAAATAAGAAAAGTTATGATCGTTTTGATCATAATTTTCTAATGAAAAAGGAAAATCAAGGTTTCAGTTTATATATTGTAAGTTATGTCCAAATCAAATTTTTAAATAGTCACCATGGAAATCGTTTATAAATGATAACATGTATTTAATAAATTTATAAGGAATTCCTATAAATTCGAATATCGTTAAACTCAAAGATGGTAATATTAAGTTATAATTCCATATTGGTTTATATTTGAAGTGATATATTAGTGAATTTGGATCCGAAACGTCAAGACATAGTATTGTGTCATTTTCCGTCATGTTTAAAGTTTATTTGTGACGGTGCGGATATAAAACTTTCGACGACTAGTAGCAATATAATTAAATAGCCACATATAAACTATATGTATTTGTATATATACATAAAAATGAATGCTATATCATAGCAAAAAGCGGATTTCAGTCAATTGTTAACAAAGATATGCTAGGCAGAAGTGCTAGCCTCACTATCGAAGATATCAGCACCTTTTCTACAACCGACTTTAACGACAACAAAATTACATTTACAAAGTAAACTGAAATCATCTCAATGATTGAAAGAAGAAAAATCATCTTCAATGGCACCTCTATTTTAATGGATAGATAGACATGAGAGATATGGAACCAAGCATAAGATTAGTGGCAGCACCTTAGAGGCAGTTCAACATCGTAGTGCACCAAAATTAAACTTCCTAGTTTTAACGTACCATTCTTTTGTCTAATGCGTAAAGCACCAGTGAAATTCCTTTGAGCACATGCACGCATACCATAAGTAAACTCAAAATAGAGACTTATCAAATAAAACAACATTGAAAATGAAACCTACTAACTAAAAACATACAGACCCATACTAACTCCCGTAATGGTAATCAATAAAATGGAATGTTTTACTAAGAATCGCTCTACCCTTAAATTTGCAGTAAGGGTTCATACAGCTCATGTATGATGTCTGCGAGATAATATTCCTAAATCAACAGTCTATGATGTGTTTTTAGTGGTAGCCGCACTTGGTGAGAACACCATTAGTTGTCATCGTTTCCTGATGTCTTTGAGATGATATTTGAAGTAAATACTGATGACATCAAACAAAACATGAAATGCCAACCAGTTATGTAATTACTAAATGTAATAAAATAATAAAGATGCATTCAATATTGACACTATGCTGGAGATTTTACCAGAAATATCAACCAAATACATGATTATAAATAGACAGAATAATGTTAGCGTTGACTAAACTATTAGCCAATCTCGAAATCATAGGTTGAAATGGATATTGTCAATAATGAGTAATAATGCAAGTAATAATGATCATTTGCATTCGTTATGGTAGTTGATTGTATTGTTTTGATTTGGTTACAAGAGCTTAATTACAAGAGATATTATATAATATTATGTGCCAGAAATGAAATTCGATATGTAAAACTATATTTATAACATTTGAAATCCATTGTATTAATACATGCTTAGTTCAGCTACTCTATATTTCTCTGTACACCCTAGCCTTCTTTTTATCTACCTGAACCATTCGTACACTGGTATAACAAAAGGCACATGGCTATCTCAATCAACCACAGCTGCCCTAATGTTTATCCACCCTACGCCGTGACTACCAAGGCTTCAATACCATGCTTACCATGCTAGCTGAACCATGGTGGCCAAGGTAGTTTCGTTATAAATACAAGGTGTTGTAGCAACCTCCAGTTCGTAAATAATCCACAAAAGAAAATAAAACCAATATATTTAATATCGTCAGAATATCCTCTCCATGTTTTTATCCTTTTCTTGGAACTCGAAATGTATTTGTGGAACTCAGGTGGAGTGGTTGGTGTAGAGAGCAGGGGTGGTAGCGATTTGTTATGGGTTCCGTGTATAACAATTAGGAATTTCGCTCCATCCGAATCGATCGCTATACCGACCAAGACCGTTCGAAACCCCTGATTGTTTTGAGAACACGACAAATCGGAACACAAACAAAAGAACATTTCATTGCTTATTACAACAATTCATCAGAATACAAGAATATACAGAGTAAGAATAAATATTACACATTCGATAAATATCAGAGATTCAAAAATTACAATGCAGCGGAAAATAATACAAAACACAACTAAAAGAGATATACGGATACAGAGCTTTCTAGATATCGTTCCAGCAGCAAATCAGGATCCTGTGAATATAAATCTGCAAAACCAAAACTACTAGCTGCCCATGTCAAAATAAGGGCACCCAGAGTTTAGGTTAAAACAATAAACTCCAGGTCAGTCAATTGACTGGTGTGAAAACTAAAACAGTTATTAATCTTTATTTTAAAGTTAGGTATATCCAGGGACCACGTCGTATAACACGGAACGGGTTTCCTCCCAAGAATACCAGTGCATAAAACAACAGCGCAATGCTAAATAAAGAATGATGAAGCTATTATAAGACTGAGGTCCCATCACACAATGCAACACAAGCCGGAGGATAGGGTTTTACCTTATAATAGCCAAAGAATGCTTGATACGCTAAATTTCATCTTTTATTATTACTATAAGTGCGTAGTATTAAAACAGTTTCAATCATAAGTATCAATCATAGACGACATAAGTGCCCCCATACCATTATGTCGCCATATATAGGTTCTACAATCAAAACCGCAAAGTCATGTATTGGAAGTTGGATTTCCTTCTGTGAACCGAGGCCAGGGATCGTCCTCACCGCTTCGAGACAATGTAGCCTACCATGTCTCAGGCAAGCGCGCAGGCAAGCCTTGGAGCAACAGGGCCGGTCCACTTGATGTGGATTAAACTTAAACCCTGGACAATACGTCTCCCCACCCTATGGGGCATAAATGAGCCAAATGACTCCATATCCGAGGCGCCTCGCATTCCAACAACCACAAAGGTGAAAATAATAAAAATGTCAGGGCTGGTAGGTCACTAACACCACCTCTAGCTAGAAAGAGACGCATGTCCTCCTTGACGTCCTCTCCCGTTTCTGGAACACAACCGGGGTGTGAGGCTCGCGAATTAACGCTACACAAAGCTATGCTACACAGGCAGTGCTTTGATCATCAACCACAAGACTTTGCTTTTCAACAGAAGCCTTGATCATTTGCATCTCAGCATTCCACACAGGCAATTCATGCTATGCAACCGATATCAATCACACAGAATGAAATCCAATGTCAGACACACAGTCCATTTACAAGTCCATTCTGGGTCTGAATGAAACCGGAGGAACCTTATTCCTCGCATATCCATTGATCTCCAAGTACGTCTGGACGATCACCAACTGATTCCCTCCTCTTGGGTGTACAGCCCAATCAAGATCATCAGTAATTATAGAAATGATGTGAAGACCTCCGGTCTTTGACCACCGTCTTCATCCTTGACACATAGTCGAATCAGTTATTTAGAATGGGATAACCCGATCTTTCTGAATAACTCACATATATAATAAACAAGTGTTACACAAACACAACATACGCCTCATTCCAATTCAGAACATTCTTATACTTTGGGAAAGGTTCCCATTAATTTTATCAAAGATAAATTCTTTAAATTTATTCTTTAATCTTCTTTTGAATGTCAATTCAAACCAAATTATGGTTTATCCAAACTAGTCGGGATTAGCGAACCTTACCGAAGTAATCACTTGTTAAATTTCCCAACCCCAACCTATTCATCCCATGAAGTAAAACTGATCATACTTCCTATCCAACACCACAGTGTTATCGGTAAATCCAATTACCATTTCATGTTCAAATCTAATTAAAGATTTAACTATTGCCTGGAGCAAAACTAGTGATACTCCATTCTCGATCATTTCAATCTAATTAAAGATTTATTAAAACTCCCCTTGGTTTTAATCTTCCCAAAAAACACTATCAATGATTATTTAACTTGGGAAATCATATCCTGTCTTTAACTGGGTTAAAGAACCAATGTCATTTAAAACATGGTTCACTATAAACCCAAAATCACATTCCATTTCCATCAGCCGTTTACTGTAAATTAGCAAGTGAACAATTCCCTAAGTATTAACCCCGAAGGCCGAAACCAACATCAGATCAATACCCAAGAAACCATTCAACTTAACTAATCTCCAGTTAGTTTCTGATTTTCTTAACTCCATTGAGCCTAAGAACAGTATTATTAAAGATACCATTCACGACAACCCAAAATCACATTCCATTAACAATGGAATCTTCATGGAAAACAAATCGATATATATAATCGATATAAACTTCCATATCCGACTAATAATATAAATGGAATAACGGCAATGCCTTTTAAATTCCAGATATATTAGCAGTCTTCCTCCACAGAAATTCACTTCGATTATTACCAAATCGAAATCCATTACATTCCAATTTATTTTATTAAATTGGAAAACTTTACTTTGGAAAATCTCCTTTAAATCTTTACAAAAGATTTATAAATTCCAAATCACATTTCACTGTAAATCGGGTTAAAGAATGAATGTCATTACAACACAGTTCACGATAAACCCAATTCACATTCCATTAATTATTGGGTTAAAGAACAAGTGTTATTTAAAATACCGTTCACGATAAACCCAAAAATCAATTCAAATTCAATTCCAATTAAATACCATTTAATTGGTATATTTCATTAAATCTAAATAAAAAGATTTAATCTTTTTCTCAACTGGGTTTAAGAACAGTGTTAATGAAGACACCATTCACGACAAACCCAAATCCCATTTGATATTAAATACAAGGCTCTGAATAGAAAATATATCAGCTTATATTCAATATCAAATTCTACGACCAACAAATATCGTATTGGAAATAACGATATAAATATATCTTTCAAATTTCCATAACAATATTTGTATAATCACGAAATCCAACATCGAAATATTACAAAGACAATTTCGATTCAAATCCATTCCAATTCAATTATTGGAAATTCTGGTTACTTTTAAATCCCTTTCAAATCAAATTTATTTATTTCAAAAATAAATGGATTATAATTCTAGTTCAAAACTAGTTCATTTTGATAAAAATCTATTTTTATCTTTTCAAATATGGATTTTTTCATCCTAATTCTTTCCGCATCATTTCTTATGATTTTACACAAATTGTTGCTATTTTTAATAATTTTATCAAGGCCCGTACAGTCGATTTCCATAAACGGCCATCGAACTGCACTTACAGCGACCTTTTCCAAATTTGATTTGGACATAATTCCAAATCCAACCATTAGATTTCAAATCTCTAATATTTGTTTCTTTTCAATACGAACCCAACGGTTCCGGTTTTAGGAGAATCCGACGGTCGGATCTCCCGTAATATCCATTCGAAGTCAATGGACGAAATTCGCAAACTGCCGCAGCGCGGCGCATTCTATTCAGGCCATTATATATATAATATATATTATATATATTTCGTCGATTTCCTTTCAAAACGTATTTTATAAATCGTTTTAAATTCATTTTCAAAACGATTTTAACTTCATATTCTATTTCTAATCAAAATTGAATATTCCATATCATCGATATATAAATGATAATATTTTCAAAACATTAGATTTTGAAATCAAGTCCTTTTCGATATTCATTATAAAAATGAATAAAATCGATATATATCGTTCACATCAAAATAATGTCAATCTAACCAACACGGCTTTATATATTTCAATAACTTCGTTATTCTATTCAACAAATGAATATTTTCTTCAACACATGAATATATACTTTATCCAACACATGAATATTTATTTTATTCAACACATGAATTTTCTTTTATTCAACACATGAATATATATTTTATTCAGCACATGAATTTCCTTTTATTCTTTATTTTCCAAATTGGAATGAGGCCCAATCAATTACCATATAATGTTAATTATATGGATTCCCTACAACACATGTATATAATAGCAATGATAAATCATCAACCATCATCCAGAGTGCACCACACAACTACATAAGCATTAAATATAAATAATTAACGCTTACACAGTCTGTCAAACAATCGATCGACATACAGCTAAATAATTGGGATTAATGTACGCCAAATATCATCCCAACACCCGTGTGGGGTTTCCAATCAACAAACACAGATTTTTGTTTGTGCGGTTGGGCGATGTGTAAAATTTATCGTCTCATTCATATTCAGTCAAATGGGTGTACATAAACAAATCGTCCGATTTGTTTATAAATATTTATTTTATATACACGTTAACAATTATATTTTTAACTATAAAATATTTATTCATTCCACATCACACAATAAAATTTCACAACACATCAATCAAACAAACAAGTCATCCATGGTCTGTGGACGACGGGTGTCGGGTGCTGCTAAGCACCGTCTGCATCCTAGCATATATTTTTAACTAGAAAACAAAAATTAAAGTGAGAAGTTCTCACCAAGAGCTAAACCAAACGCCACGACTCTTCATATGTAGGAAATCTTCACCGCGTTTCCAATCACTCATTTTCACGCTGTTCATAGTAAAAATCACACTTTGATTTCAACACTATAAAAATCACATTTTTATTTCAACATATATATATATATATAATAAAAATCGGATTTCTATTTCGCAAAATATATAAAATTCGGATTTTTTTTATCGTTACTTCCCATATATAAAAATCGAATTTTTATAATTTCAACTCCACCTTAAAAATCGGATTTTTATAACTTCAACTTCATATTAAAAATCGTATTTTTATAACTTCAACTTCATATTAAAAATTGTATTTTTTCTATTTTAAAAATCTTATCTTTATATGTTTTTCATACGAATAAAAATCGAATCTTTATATGTTTAATATATAAATAAAAATCAAATCCTTTCGCATTTAAAAAATCTCATCTTTCGCATTTAAAAATCAAACCTTGAGCATTTTAAAAATCAACCGTTTGCATTAAAAAAATCAAACCTTTAGCATTTATAAAAATCTAAGCTTTAAATTTATGTAAATAAAATAATAATAAAGGAAACAAGACTTAGAGTGTTCGGTTAGAGGGGGGTTGTCTCCGCCGTCGCAGGTGGTGGGGGTGCGTCGGAAGCAGGCGCAGGCGGCAGGGTTGCAGTCGCCGCGGCTAGGGCTTAACGGAGGCGGGGCTAAGGGTTTTAGGGGGGTTTCGACGAGGGTGGCTGGGCTGAAGCACGGGTGCGGTCGCGAGAAGGGTGGAGGAGGAGATGGTGAGGGGGCGCTGATCGTGGAGGGCGGCAGCCTCCTGTGGCGGCGGCGACGCCTCGAAGGGGAGGGCTAACGAGATTCGATGGGTTTTCCTTTTTTGTTTTTGTTTTTCTTTTTTTTCAGCGTTGACCGAGAATGAGTGGGAGAGAGGTGAGGTAAGGGAGGGATTTTATATTATATTTATTTAATTTATTAATCTCCATAAAGTAACTTTTTCATTCGATCTCTAAACGAGACCCAACGACTGTCATCCCTAGCGTATTACCCCTATTTCGAACACAATGGGATATGTTTCGTAAGACAACTCGGTTGTTATGATCTGTTTTCACTTAAATTAAAATATATATCAATATAGATTGAATTTAAACGTACATTTCAATTTACCGAGGCCACATAAGGACTCTAAAAATTCTATAAAAAATATTTCTAGCATCGTATTGACGATACGGTCTTAACAAAACTAATTTCATCAAATTCTGAGACAGTTTGAAAAATGGCCATTTTCTGGTCAATCGAAATTGACTGAAACTGTTAAAACACGTTTAGCTTCGCCACGCTCAAATATTGATTCAAAAAATTATGAATTTTGAAACCTAGCAATAATTTGACGTCCTGGGTCCAAAAAAAGTGGTTTCATCGAAAATCGAGGTCGTTTGCAAAATTGCTATTTTTAAGGGACAGAATTCAATAGCGACTATTCTGAATTTTCAACTGGACGTAACTTTTGATTCCTGCTATGAAATTTTGATTTTTCGAATTCGTTGGAAAGATATTTTTAAATAGATTCAAATATATTTGGTTTCACTAAAATTTGGTTTAATTTGAATCCTGTACATTCATTTGAAATTCGAAATCGAAATTTTCAAACTACCGCGCCATTTTCAATTCCTTTTATAATTAAAATAAATAATTATATTCTAACATCGATTCAAATAAATATATACGTTCTAATTCAATTCAAAATAAATTTCTCGTCGTTATTATTTAAAATAAATCATTGTAAATATTCAAAATTCATTAAAATTGCCAAAATAAAAAATTTAAATTGGCTCAGAATTTCCGGGTTGTTACACCGTGAAGACGCGGGTTTGTATAGGGAGGAGGCAAGCTGGAAGTTGTTGACGTGGGTGTGGTCTGAGTTTCCGAAGGGGAGGAAGACGGAGCGGTTATGGCCAGTATCAGGTAGTGAGAAGGCGAAGCAGTGTCATTGGTGGAGCATGTTTATATGGTGATTGGAGTATGGGGATGGAGAATACCATGGACTGGATGGCTTTGGGGTTTCGGGTATTAAAAAAAAGTAAAAAGAAAAAAAAATGAAAATGAGGCATTCTCTGATCCATGTATGTAGGAAGGGCATGAACGCTGGAGCAAGGTGTTGCGTGAATGCAGGAAGAGGTGTGGAAACTTTGAGGAGTTTTTGTGGTTCATGGAACGGTGTGGAGAAGAAGCAGTTTAGTTGAGGAAGTAGTTCGAAACATTGAGAAGGGGAAGGGGGAACGTGCGATGGGAAGAGCAGCGAATATTGTTTGGGAAGAAGAGGTGTTTCAGGACAGGGAAGGGAGCAAATGTAAGATGGCGTGGGCTCTGTTTCTAGCAAGTGGGCTTTTGGGCCATCAGGTAAAAAAATTAAAAAGAAATAGAAAATCGCCCGATCTTATTCAGTAAGACCCATACCGGAAAAATAAGGGTAATGTTGGATGCACGAGGAAAGTTGGCAGGAAAGCAAAGTATAAGGGAAATGGAAATTTGTGAGGACCATGGATTTAATCTTTGCAACTAAATGAAGTCAGACAAGAGGCATGTGCCAAATCAAGCATTGAACTGAAGGGTGCATGTGCTTTGATATAGTTCTGGGAGCAAATGATAACAGAGGATTGTGCGGGCACTGAACGCCAGGAGGAAAGCAAAGATTTGTGGTAGAAAGAAATTCAACGTGCTAAATCATATGGTAAATGGGCCGCATTCTATTTATAATTCAATTGGATTAGTTTAATTAATTTAATTAAGGGTTAATAAATTTAAACCATACTTATAATTATTTGTAACTTTCTCGCATACTAACAGAATCCAACAAAAATCAAAGAGTTGATTCCGTATCGATAAACACTACATGCTGAAACTAGTTCAGACAGAATGGGAAGGAACCGAAATTTTCAGTTAGATTAAACACTCGTTTATTCTAACTGAAACCAGACAGATTTAATGACGGATGAAAATCAAGGTGAGTTAAACTCACTCAGTTCTCACACTTATAACTGTTATGAGTCGGGTTTATTATTTGTATGTTATGTTTGCTACTTGTTGGTTGATCTGATAATTGTTGTGATTTTGTTAAATGTTGTTATGTCAATCATTTAAATTAAACGTTGTTTAGTTTAAATGAAATGACATCGTTATTTTTAACGATGAGTTGCAAACATGGTAACTTACCTTGTTGGTTCCATTTATAATAATGTAAACGTACAAAAATTAGATTGGATGCTTGAATTATTATTATTGGTTGACCGTTATTAGTTGAATTGATTATTTATCTGTATATGATCATTATACGAACTGTTTAACCCATGTGATTGGATTATTGATTTGATTACATGTTGTTGAATCCAATTCAACCTTGTTTTGATATCAACCAATGGGTAGTATTGGCCGAAGAATAAATAGCAGATGGCCAAAATACAAACTGTTTTATAGAAATTGATTTACCGTCTGGTAAATCGATAGGAATGAAGTTATGAAATTTATTTTTATAGTTTTTTAAATATATTTTTAATGAAGTTTATAAAAATGAAATAAACCAACCATATATATATCGTTTGTTTTAACCGCTATTTTTGTACCTAAATCCACTGTATGCGAAGCACGTGCTTCACTGTAATTGCTGAATAATTTTATAAAGATGATTCTTAAAGATTGATAGCTAGTGGGCGGAAATTCACATGACGATTGATAACCAGGATTTATTGTTTTCAAAGAAACAATTAAAACGAGAATTATTTAGAAATGGATTATTATATAATAATCGAAGTGAATGAGATTATTTGAATTAATAATGTTATTTATTAATTTAAATGAAAAGACGAGTGAGAGCTGATCAATGGGTTAATCATGTTTAAGATTATCCAAGCCGACTGTTTAACTAAAATTAATTGTTAAATTGAATTAGACTGTGCCGATTTATCTAATGAAATAATTTAGTGGATAATTGTTTATCTTAACGAGATTTTAGAAAAAAAATGTAATTCTAGTTAATGATGATGTAAATTATAAGTTTTATTTAATTTAAGGAATTATTTCTTAAATGAAGTCCATTTAAGTAAGTGATTGAAGTTAGAATTAAAATATAATTAATTTCAAAGGAAGTTCATGAACGGGTTTATATTTAAACCAAATTTGGTAATTGAAGTTATAAAGTTATTTTTAGCGAATACTGTAAGCTTAAAATAAAATGTTACTTAACTTTTTAAGTAAAACAAATTGAGATGGGAAAAGTTTATATTAAACCAAAGTTGGGTAAACGAGTTGTGGATAAGGAGATGGGGGTTAAAGCATTAAATTGTAAATTAACGTTAAGTGTAATATATGAGACTGAAGTGAGCTTTCCCAAAGGAAATGATTTAAAAAATTAGAAATGGTATTTATTTAATTGAATATGGTAAAATGTTTAGTAATAGGATTTGAAGTAAATATCCAGATAATGGGACAAATAGTTTTAAAGGAGTTAAAGTTTAAAAGTTAATGTTTATTAATCATTTACTAAATCAATGAATTTAGTAAAAACCATATATTTTAAAAAGAAATTTTAAAAGCAAGAAGGTTTTGTAAAACCAAATTTTTATACATAGTGAAGTGATTTAAAAGGAATAGGGGTATATGAATTACAACTGATATCTATCTTAAGATAAGAACAATGTTGATCAAGGTCTGAGAGGTAATTAAAATACCCCAACTTGAACAACTTCAGGATTATCGAAAGACGATGTCAGTGGAAATGAGGGAGTTATTAGAAGTAAATTATTTTGAGAAATAATAATGTAACATTATTAGGAAATTTTGGGAATATATATAATGGGGTTCTAGATTAAAAGGAATTAAAAGGGGCTTGAGAATACAAAGTGATATTTTAAAATAAAAGAAATAAAAGAAGTTTTGGAAAGTACAACGATATGTTCAAAGTAAGGAGATGAGTGTAATGGCGCGTTTTGTTAGCTGTCGAATAATTAATTTATTTAATTATTTATATATCGATTTGGCGATATCAATAACTTAAAATACAACGTTCGAACTTATAATTTATAATTATAATTAAAACGAACCTGAAACGTCAAGGCAGTTCGCAATTTGGCGATTTGAACTTCAATTGAATGTACATGATTTGTTTTAAGTCGAATTCCTGTGAAACAAGAAACGTACGGATCTGATGAACTATATATTTCTAGTGGAAGAGAAAAATCGAGATTTCGTCGTGTAGATTTTGATTTATGTCCAAATCAAATTTTAGAAAAGTCGCTGTGGAATTCCTTTATAATTTGCGACGCTTTATTTACGTTATAAAAGGGTTTTTCAATATAACTAGATATAGGGTTTGAATTTAGATGTGGTTCTTTTGAGGCGTAGTGATAATTTAATTTTTAGAATTTTACTGTAAATTTTAGTTAATTTAATAAGCGATTTTTTTATTTGAAGTATTTCGCACCCTGAAATCAACATTTTGAACTTTCAAAATATGAGTCAACCTACCGATATTATCATATTTCTGGGGTCGGGACACCTCGCTCGTCACGATGGTGTTTTTATTTCTGTCCGTACGTAAGTAGAATTTTACATAATAGGATATGTAAAACTTAAATAATAAAATATCAATACTTTTCCTTTCTCTGATTAAAACTGTTGCCACATTCACCTATATTGGAAAATCTGGTTCGAATTAAATAACCAACAGGCCTAAAATGCTCCACGTTGGAAGGAACAAAGTATATGTTTCATAAATGCTGCACGTTGAACCAAAGAATTACTGTACAATACTTAACATTTGAGGTCTTCTCTCGTCTATAAAAAAAACCCAAACATTAATATATACAAGAACGCATGGAGCAGATCTCAGCACTAAATAAACCGAGCTCACAGGCAAATGGTGGATCCTTGTTATACGAAGCGATGAGAGGAGTCGGGTAGGCTCTAGCTAACCATGGCGAACGCGGAAAAGAGGAGTACGGCTCTCTGCATGGAGGAAGGGAGGGAGTTGCAAAGGGTTCGGATGAGTGGGATGGGAAGGCCGCTTCTTTTTGCGTGAAATGATACTGGACGGGGGCTTCTGCATGGGAGTTCGGGTGTATACATGAAAGCACACGTGTGCCGAAGGAGCTTGGTGATGCTTTGTGAATCCGGGGCAGTACTGTAGCGTGAGGATGGAAATGGTGTTGCGTCTGGAACCAGAGTTTGTATGGGAGTTGAGCTCGAACTGTTGTAGTGTACATGGGTTTGTTTAGACACACAGATATTTAGAAGAGGACGCATACCCTTTAGTGAAGGTGGAGCAAGGATGGACGTAAATGGCAATGGTGAGATGTTGTACAGCTGGGTACATGCATGCGGTTGCATGTATAGAAGTAAAAGAGGAGAAGGCGAAGTACTGAAGGGATGAAATGGTGACAGGGGGTGTGCTGTGTGGGTTGATGGCGCATGAAAGAAGGAGCGAGGAGTGTTTGCACGTGGGTTTTTGGTGAGATCCATTACTGGAGACGGGGAAATCATTAAGGAAATAGTGTTGCAATATAAAGTCCGGAGCTTTGTTGTGAGAAGTGGGACTCTTGTACATACATGAGGAGTTTTCGTGTATAGCAGAAAGAAGGCGATGTGTTTGTATTTTTCTTTGGTTTGTGAACTGGAAGTATATTTGAATGATGAACCATTCATGCACGGCAAGGAGAGGACTGCGTTCCTGTATAGGTCGGAGTAGATGTACGTGAGGGCCGGGGAATTGTAATAACCCGCAAAATATGAGCTAGTTTAAAATTTTTATTTTTGCAATTTTAATGAATTTTGAATATTTAAAATGAACTATTTTAAATAATAACGACGAGAAATTTAATTTGAATATATTTAGAACGTATATATTATATATACGCCGTCGTTAGAATATAAATATTTATTTATAATTATAAATAGAATTGAAAATGGCGCGGTAGTTCGATAATTCGATTTCAAACTTCGATTAAATGTACCGGGTGCAAAATAATCCGGATTTTAGTGAAACCAAAAACAATAGGATCTATTTGTGAATATCTTTCCAACGAATCCGAAAGATCAAGATTTCATAGCGGGAATCAAAAGATATGTCCAGTTGAAAATTCTAAATAGTCGCTATGGAATTCAGGCCCTTAAAAATGGAAATTTTGCAAATGACCTCGGATTTCGACAAAACCACTTTTGTTGGGTCCGTGATGTTAAATTATTGCTAGATTTCAAATTTCATAATTTTTCGAATCAATATGTGAGCGTGGCAAAGGAAAACGTGTTTTGACCATTTCAGTTGATTTTAATCGACTGGAAATTGGCCATTTTTCTAACGGTCTCAGAATTCGACGAAACTAGTTTTGTTAGGACCGTATCGTCAATACGAAGCTAGAAAATATCTTTCGAGAATTTTTAGAGTTAGTATGTGGCCCCGGTAATTTGAAATATACGTTTAAAATTCAATAAAGTGATTTAAATGTAAATTCAACGGAAACTGATTCAAACGATCGATTCAGCCTACGATACATATCCCATTGTGTTCGGAATGGGGGTAAAACGCTATGGGCGACAGGCGGTGGGCCTCGTTTAGAGGTCGTATGTAAAAGTCAACTTTTTGAAAATTAATTAATTAAATAAATAAAAAAAGAAAACCCTCCTCCCCTTATAACCGATGGCCCCCCCTTTTTCCTTCATAATCGATTTAAATCAGAAGAAAAAAAAAAGAAAAAAAAAACTACATCAGAATCGCAATCGCCCCCCCCCCCCCCCCCCCTCGATCGTTCGCCGCCGCTGCCAGGGGGCGCGACGCCTCCCTGACTCCCCCCTCCGCTTCTTCTCCTTCCCCTGACCTTCATCTCCAATCGCCCCCCCCCCCCCTCAGACGCGAGGACCGACGCCGTTGTGGGACCCCCAACCCCCTCCTCCGCCTGGAACGCAACCGCCGTTGCCACCTCGAGTGCTGCGCCACCCACACGACCCCGCCGACCTCCTCCACCCCGCTGGCCCCGCCGACAACCCCGACAGCCCTCTACCGAACGCAAGGACCCCTCCTCTCCATTTGAAAACGATGTAAGCTTTAAATTCAAGTTTTATTTATTTTTCTTAATTTAAAAACTGAATTTTATTCGATAGGAAAATTAAAGATAGAATTTTTATTCGATAGGAAAGTTAAAGATATGATTTTTATATGATAAGGAAGTTAAAAATATAATTTTTATCGTATGTAAAGGTTGAAAATGTAATTTTCATATTATATAGATAATAAAAATATAATCTTTTATATTGTAGAAGAGGAAAAATGTGATTTTTATAAAGTAGCAATATAAAAATATATAATCTTTATATGGTTATGATAATAAAAATTCAATATTTATTTTTATAAAGGCGAAAACTTTATTTTTATAAAGGCGAAACTTTATTTTTATAAAGGCGAAAACTTTATTTTTATAAAGGCGAAAACTTTATTTTTGAAAAGGCGAAATCTATATTTTTGAAATAGAATTTTTATCTATATAGCGAAGTAAAAATTCAATTTTTAAATATATGAAGTGATTATAGAAATACGATTTTTAAATTGAGAGTGAACAAATAAAAATGTGATTTTTATTTTAAAGACATCAAAATATAAAAATGTGTGATTTCTATATATGTAGTGGCTACGGGCAACGAAGATGATAAAAAGGGCGAGAATGAAGAAGATTTCTATAAATGAAGTGTCGTGAAGTTGGATAGCTATCGGTGAGAACTTCTCACTCAAATTCTCTTTTTCTAGTTATATATATATACTAGGATGCAGACGGTGCTTAGTAGCACCCGACACCCGTCATCCACAGACCATGGATGACTTGTTTGTTAAATTGATTGGTTGTGTAGTTAGTTACTCTAATTGGTTTGAATTGAATTGTTTGGTGATACGGAATGGATTTGATTGATGTGTGAATGGCGTGGGCCTTCACTAGACCGGGGATAAGGCTAGGCCTTGTTCCGTTTCTAGTATCGTGCCGTTATGCCGCCGAAATTTTCTAAAATATGTTAGAAAAATAAAAATATCATTTTATTGAATAAATGAACTGAATAGAAATTCATGTGTTAAAATAAAATGTTTTATCGTTAAAAATATAATTTTTAGCGTGAAAGTGAATAAATGAACATTTGTAAACAAATCGGCCGATTTGTTTATATACACTGGTTTGACTGATATTGATTGGGTCGATAAATTTTACACATCGCCCCTGCACAAATAAAATCTGTGTTTGATTGTTTGAAACCCCACACGGGTGTTGGGATGAAATTTGAAGTTCACTCATCCTGATTGACTAAATATGTCGATCGATTGATTGACAGGCTGTTATAAGCGTTAGATATCTATATTTGATGCTTATACAGAGTAGTGCACTTTGGTTGATGGTTGATTATTTTTCAATGCTATTATATACGTGTGATGTATGAAAATCCATATAACGAACGTTATATGGTGATTGATTGGGCCTCATTCCAATCGGGAAAATAATGAATATTATAAAAGAAAATTCATGTGTTGAATATAAAAATAGTCATGTGTTGACGATGATCATGTGTTGAAACTATTCATGTGTTGAGTAAAATATTTTAAATAAAATAAATTACATCTTTATCATATTTACAATTAGAATCTACTTCACGGTGGAGTCTAATTAAAATCAAAGGATAGATACCATAGTTTTATAAAATATTTTACATAACAACAATAGTGATGTGTTGACAGCACTCATGTGTTGAGATTAGTCGTGTGTTGAAAGAAATATAGATTCATGTGTTGAATGGGATAAATATTCATTTGTTGAATAGAATAAAGAAGTTGTGAAAAATATAAAGCCGTGTTGATTAGTTTTGCGCCATTTTGACGTGAACGATTATTATATCAATTTTATTCAAATTGAAATGAATATTATAGCAAATTCGAATTGAAAAGAAAACGAATTTGAATTGAATAAAAAAAGGGCTTCGAATGGAATTGAATATAAAACAAATTCAAGTTGAATTGAAAACGAACTGAAATTTAGTTGAATTCGAATCGAAATTAAATTGAAATCAATTTGAATTGAAACGAATTTGAATTTGAATTTGAATTGAATTGAAACGAATTTGAATTCGAATTAAATAAAATGGAAATGAATTCGAGTTGAATTGAAATCCAATCGATTTGAAATTGAATGTAGAAGTTGAATTGTTTTAGAAACGAATTTAAAACGATTTATAAAATTCGTTTTAAATAGAAATCGACGAAATATATATTATATATATAATATAATGGCCTGAATAGAACGCGCCGCGACAGTTCGTGAATTTCGACCATTTATTTCAAACGGACATTACGGGAGATCCGACCGTCGGATTCTCCTAAAACCGGAACCGTTGGGTTCGTATCGAAAAGAGCTTTCCAATGAATATTAGAAATTTGAAATCTAACGGTTGGATTAGGAATTATGTCCAAATCAAATTCGAAAAAGGTCGCTGTAAGTGCAGTTCGATGGCCGTTGTGGGAAATCGACTGTACGGGCCTTGATAAAATTATTAAAAATATTAATAATTTGTGTAAAATCATAAGGAATGATTTGGGAAGAATTGAGCTGGAGAATTCCACATTTGAAAAGATAAAAATAGATTTTTATCGAAATGAACTAGTTTTGAACTGGAATTAAAATCAATTTATTTTTGAAATAAATAAATTGAATTTGAAAGTGATTTTAAAAATAATCAATATTCCCAATACGTGGATTGGACTGGAGTTGAATCGAAATTACCTTCGGGATATTTCGATGTTGGATTTCGTGACTATACAGATATTGCTATGGGAATTTGAAAGATATATTTTATATCGTTATTTCCAATACGATATTTGTTGGTTTCAGAATTTGATATTGAATATAAGCCGATATATTTTCTATTCAGAGCCTTGTATTTAATATCAAATGTGATTTGGGTTTATCGTGAATCGTGTTTTAGATGACATTGGTTCTTTAACCTAGTTAAAGGCAAGATATCGATTTTTGAAAAGATTAAAACTAAGTGGAGTTTTAATGAATCTTTGATCAGATTAAAATGTGAATTGATAATTTAAATTATCAAATCTGAAAAGTGATCGAGAGTGGAGTATCACCAGTTTTGCTCCAAAGCGATAGTTAAATCTTTAATTAGATTTGAACGTGAAATGGTAATTAATTTTACCGATAACACCGTGGTGTTAGGAATGGAGTATCACCAGTTTTGCTCCATGGGATATATAGGTTGGGATTGGGAAATAAAACAAATAATTACTTCGGTGTGGTTCGTTAATCCCGACTAGTTTGAAATGATATCCATAGGAGGATTAAAGAATAAATTTAGAAGAATTTATCTTGGATAAAATTAATGGGAACCTTTCCCTAAGAATGTGATTTTGTGAATAAAAGAATATTCTGAATTGGAATGAGGCGTTTGTTGTGTTTGTGTAACATTCGTTTATTATATACGTGGGTTATTCAGAAAGGCCGGGTTTATACCCATTCTGAATAACCGATTCGACGAGATGTCGAAGATGAAGACGGTGGTTGAAGACCGGAAGTCTTCACATCGTTTTGGTGATTACTGATGATCTTGATTGGGCTGTACACCCAGGATGAGGGAATCAGTTGGTGATCGTCCAGACGTACTTGGAGATGGATGGATATGCGAGGAAAGTGCCTCCAGTTTCGTTCATACCCAGAACGAACTTGTAAATGGATTGTGTGCCTGACATTGGATTTTATTCTATGTTGATTGATCTCTATTAAATATACATCTGTTTGGCGGCGGAGAATTTATTCTCTTGCTTAACGCCCTTCTCTGAGACGTACGAGCTCAGAGGTTGTATATCGATGGACATCAGTCGCATGGAGTGAATTGCCAATGTGGCACGCGTAAGTGGCAATTGATTAAGGCTTCTGTTGAAAAGCAAAGTCTTGTGGTTGATGATCAAAGCACGGCCTGTGTGGCGTAGCTTTGTGTATAACGTGAATTCGCGAGCCTCACACCTCGGTATGAGTCAAAAACGGGATAGTGACTGCAGGGAGAGCACGACGTTTCTTTCTAGCTAGGGCGGTGTCAGTGACCTACCAGCCCTGACATTTATATACTTTTCACCTGTGTGGTTGTTGAATATGAGGCGCCTCGGATATAGGTCTGTAAGGACCGGGAAACGTGTGTTCAGGAATTGCCAATCCTCAAAAGTAAGAGAGGACCGGCCCTGAAGATCCAAGGATCATAGTGGGGTCCTGAGACATTTGCTAGAGTGTCTCGAACGCGGAGAGGAGCTTGCCCCTTGCCTCGACTCATGACGGAAATCCAATTTCCAATACGAGTATTGCGGTTTTAATTGTAGAACTAGTATGGCGACATGATAGATGGTACCCATGCCGCCTATGATTGATATTTATGATTTGAATTGTTTTGACACTATACACTTATTATAGTATCAAATAATGTGTTTTAAACGTATCAAGCATGCTTTGGCTGTTATAAGGTAAAAACCCTATCCTCCGGCTTGCGTTGCATTGTGTGATGGGACCTGGGTCTTATAACAGCTTCATTTTTCTTTATTTAGCATTGCGCTGTTTGTTCTATGCACTGGTATTCTTGGGAGGAAACCCGTTCCGTGTTATACGGCGTGGTCCCTTGATTTACCTAACTTTAAAACCAATATTAATAACTGTTTTAGTTCTCACACCAGTCACATGACTGACCTGGAGTTTATTGTTTTAACCTAAACTCTGGGTGCCCCTATTTTCCGCACGGGCAGCTAGTAGTTTTGGTTTTGCAGATTTATATTCACAGGGTCCTGATTTACAGCTGGAACGATGCTCGGAAAGCTCTGTATCCGTGTATCACTTCTAGTTGTGCTTTTATATATTTTCCCGCTGCTATGTAATTTATTGTAATCTCTGATATTTATTGAATGTAATTTATTCAGTTATACTCTGTATATTCTTGTATCTGATGGAATTGTTGTAATAACAATGAAATGTTCTTCTGTATGTGTTCTATTTTGTCTTGTTCTCAAAGTATTCGTGCTTTCCTTCGCGGGGAAGTTACGGGTTCTTATAGGAATGGTTAGTAGGGTGTGCGTGAGATACTCACGTGAAACAGGGAGCAGAAGGTCCTTTTGAGTATGCAATGAAGCATGGAAGTGTATGCATGAAGTGATGGTATAAAATGGTGAGCTGTTTTCGAAACAGTGGGTGGTGAGTTCCTGAAAACCAGTTGGAGTTGTGAGGGCTGCTGTTGTTTCTACGGAACCGATGAGGAGTGACGCGAGCATTCATGGTTTTGAAAAGGAGATGAATGCGAGAGTGCAGAAAGAAGGAGCTGATAGAGTGGGTACCTGAATCAGCGAACGTAAATCGTTATTTAACGGTTAACGCGCCAAGGTGAGTAAAACTCACCAACTCTGAACAGTTTATAATTTCATGTTGTATTGTTAGAACTGTTAAAATTGTCTGTTTGACTGTGTGTTGATTGTTTGATTGAACTGCTAGTCAGTTAGTTAAATTTCTATATTGATTCTGTTTAACAGAATATATCATATGGAACTGAAAGTGATGTTATCTATATTGTCTAACATCTGTGATGCAGGGAAACAGGTTGGAGGAATCCGACTGGATTCCTCAACAGTTATTTTATTGTTTTCCATATATTGTTATATGATGTGATATAAAATCTGTGGGCGATTATATGTGCTTGGACGATATTGAACATCGTGATTTGATATGATTGAACACCATAACATACCGAAATGTTGATAAGGGGATTTTCAATGTTTATATTGAAAATGAATCTTATTTATAAAATCGATAGGATTTTATAAAAGGAAAACATTTATTTAATTAGAAAATAAATAAATGAAAAAGGAAACATTTATTTAGAAAATAAATGAAATAAAATAGAAACATTTATTTAGAAAATAAATGAATTAGGATATAAAGGAATATTTATTTAGGAAATAAATAAAGGAACATTTATTTAGATTATAAATAAATGGAATAAAGGAATATTTATTTAGGGAATAAATAAAGGAACACTTGTTCGGAAAATAAATAGAATTATACAAGGATAGATTTAAACACGTGCTTCGCACACGGTATAACACGATATGTATTTAAATGAGATATTAAGTAGGAAATCTGTTTTAAACAGATAAATTGAAGTAGATTAATTTATAAATAATGTTTTATAAATTAAATAAATTATTTATCGTTGATAAATGGAATATATAAAAGTCTGGACTTATATAGAGAAGTAGAAACGTTATTAAAAGGACATTTATAAAGTGAAGAACCGTTACTGAAAGTAAATCTTTATAAATGGATAAACGTTGTAAAAAGTAAATCTTTATCAATGGATAAACGTTGTAAAAAGGAAATCTTTTGAAATGAGTAAACGTTAATAAAAGGAGTTAATCGAATTTAGTTATTCGAAATGAGTTATTCGAATTAGATATTTGAATAGAGTTAAACCCATTAGAGTGATTCGAATTACTCATTCGAATAGAGTTAAACAAAGTAATTTGTTAGGTTAACCAAAGCAAGTTAGTCGAGTTAATCAAAGTAATTGGTTAGGTTAACCCAAGCAAGTTAGTCGAGTTAAACAAAGTAATTTGTTAGGTTAACCAAAGCAAGTTAGTCGAGTTAATCAAAGTAATTGGTTAAGTTAACCAAAGTAAATTAGTTAAGATAAACTAAGCGGTTAATCGAAGTGAATTAGTTAAGTTAAACTAATTTGTAAATCAAAGTGAATTAGTTGCGTCAAACTAAGTGAATTAGTCAAGTTAAACTAATTGGTTAATCGAAGTAAATTAGTTGGGTTAATCAAAGTGAATTAGCTGAGTTAAACTAAGTAAATCGGTTAGAGTTAATCAAAGTGAATTAACTAAGTTAAACTAAGTGGATTAGTTCAGTTAATCGAGACAAGTAAATCAAGTTAGGTTAAACCATTTGAGTTAACCAGTTAGGTTAAACCATTTGAGTTGACCAGTTAAAGTTGACCAGTTAGAGTTGATCAGTTAGAGTTACTCAGTTAGAGTTGACCAGTTAGAGTTGACCAGTTAGAGTTATCCAAGTGGAGTTAATCGAGTAGAGTTGCCGAATATCACTTATTTGAAGTAGAGTTATCGAATATAGAGTATTCGAGGGAAGAGTAATCGAATATAGTTTATTCGAGTGGAGAAATCAAATGTTATTCATTTGAGAAGAGTTATCGAATATTATTTATTCGAAGAGTAGTTATCAAATATTGGTTATTCGAAGTTAGTTAATCCAAAGGAGTTATTCGAAGTTAGTTAATCCAAAGGAGTTAGTCGAAGAGTTAATCGAATATAGTTATTCGAAAGAAAGTGTTAATCGAATATAGTTATTCGAGTAAAGTTAAAAGAGTTAATCGAATATAATTTATTCGAATAGAGTTAGAGAAGTTAATCGAATATAGTTCATTCGAATAGTGTTGGAGGGAATATCGAATATAGTTTATTCGATAGGATAGAAGTGAATATAATTTATCAATTAAGTTATTCGAATGAGTTATTCGAAGGAGTAAATCAAATTAAGTTAATCGATTAGAGTTGAGTTAATCGATTTGGGTTAAGTTTAAGATTTATCGAGTTAAGTAATCGAGTTAAGAAATCGAGTTGAGATAATCGAGTTAAGAAAATCAAGTTGAGTTAATCGAATAAGTTGTTCGATAAGAGTAAATCCATTTAAGTTAAATCGGATGTTAGTTATTCGATAAGAATTGACACATTTAAGAAAATCGAATATTTGTTATTCGATAAGAGTTAATGAAATAGAGCCAACCAAGAAGAGTTATTCGAATATTAGTTATTCGATAGGGGTTAATCGAAATAGAGTTTATCGAATGTAAGTTATTAAAAAGGGAGTTAATCGAATAGAGATTACTCGAAAGAGAGTTATACGTCAAATTCGATTATAGCGAATTCGGGAAAGTACTATTTACTTTCCAGGGTTTAAATCAAGATTTAGTTATTGATTTAGAAATTAGGTGTCTGTTAAATTATTCGAGTTAGGAGATAAAGTTATAATTTAGGTTAGATATTGCAGAAGAAGGAATTATAACGTTATAGTTATAATCAAACGTTTTCATATAAGAAGTAGATTCGTAACCTGAATCCGAGAATTTGCGTAAACAGATGATTGGAAAAAGTGAGTGACGAACTTTATCTATTTCACAGTAAAGGACGATGTTCAATTAAGGTCTGAGAGGTAATTATACCCCAACTTGATTGACTTCAGAATTGACAAAGGAATAGTTGTGGTTCGATAAAAAAGGTTGATTTGAAATATAGTTAAGTAATAAGCGATTAATGGATTAAGCGTAACAATGTTTTATACAACGTTCATTTGAAATCCGTAAATGAGTTTTGGAAACGTTTTCCAAATATAGTCAGATATGTTTTCTAAACATAGAAAATGAAATGTTTTCATGATAAGAATTTAAGAAATAGAGTTAAGCAAATTCAGAAACTGACTGGAGAGGGTAAGTTGAACGGTTTTCTAAGTGACGATCTGATGTTGGTTTCGACCTTCCGGATTGATACTTAGAGAATTGTTCTCATACTAGTTACAGTTAGGGACTGATAGTTGCGAAATAATAGTGATGTGAAAATAAGCTATGGAAATGTTTTCCAATGATTAATAACATATATTTTCTAAATATATGAAATAAGGAAATATGAACATATGATGATTGATCGATCGAATTTCCATTTGGAAATAAGATCGTTGTTTGTACACCGACATGTTTTCATTTGATAGTTGAATCACAGACTATCAAAGTTTTTACCATTTTAACGTTGTTAATATGGAGAGACCGGTTGGATTATTATCCAAAGAACCACTCTGTATTGGCATAAGCGTTGCGAGCAACATCTGCCAAAGATAAATTGAAGACGGAGTAAAGTGCAAGGGCTGTTGTATAAGTCTTAGATAACAGTGACTAAGATGGATATACTGAATAGTGCCTTCGGTTTGTCCAGTCCCAGGACAACGTATATGGAAGAAGGTTTGACAGAGTATATCCAATGGATCGCGTAAGTTGATCTGTTCAAACGTATTCACGTTTGGTGGCGGAGGAATTCGTTTCTCTTAGCTATATACCCGTGTTATTTTTGGATAAGTCAATTTGTGATTTGGCGGGTATGACGATGTGGCATTCAAAGTGAATGGTGATCCGATGTTCTGAAGATAGACGTAGCCTCTAGCCTCACACCAGGAAGTAACAAAAGTTGGGCTAGGCAGCATGGCTAGTTGGGTCATTCCCAAGCAGGGTGTATTGTCACCGATCTAGGGAATATTCATATTTATACTTCTTTTTGATTCTGTATCTTCGGATGACGGTTTGATGGCCTATAACCGTGGTGGCAATATATTCGCGACACTCAAGCTAAATGAGTGAGCGGTCATGTGTGGCCGGGTTGCAAGACGTTCTTGTTGAACCTGAGTGTATCACCTCTAGAGTACACTATTCAGAAGGTGCTCCCATACCTTGTCTGTTGGAATCCATTTTCCGATAAGCGCCCTGCGGTTTATGATTTTATACTATGTATGTAGAACGTGAGATGCAAGCGTTTCTGCTAGATTGATACCTATTTGTACTTAGACATTATTATAATATCACAATGATATTGCTTGTCAAAGTTGTTCAGATACTCATAAGGGAAAAACCCGTTCTGTATTTACGGCGTGGTCTCATGAGATATCCTATACCTGTTTTAAACTATTTTACTCATACCAGTCCCATGACTGACCCGGAGTTTACTTTGTTGTTTTCCCTAAACTCTTGGGTGCCTAAATTTGTACGGGCAGTCAAGTAGTCGGGATTTACAGATATACTTGGAGAGCTTGGAGCAGGAGGCTGCAAGATTTTATAGCTATAGTTATTTCCGCTGTGTTGTAAGTGTTGTACTCTGATAAGTGCTATTGTATATATATAACTGTTTACTTCAAAGTTATGTTATATATTATATGTTATTCGTTCCGCTGTGAGATTCGTGTTACTGTAACGTCCCGTATTTTTGGCAGCCAAATACTTTATATATTTTATTTATCTTAAATATTTATTTGGAATATAAATGGATTTTTATATTTAAATCGCTATTTAAACGAAGTTGAACGATATATATTCATATATAAAATAAAACGAGCTCAGAACAGCGCTGCAGTTCGTAAAATAGAGTTTTGAACTGCAACTGGATATACAGAATCCGTTTTAAATCAGATTTCTGTGAAACAAGAAATGTACGGAGCAAGTGAAGTATATTTTCCTAGTGAAAAAGAAGAATCGGGATTTCGTCATGTAGATTGGAAGTTATGCCCAAATCAATTTGGCTGAAAAACAGCGGCGTAATCATTTATCGACCGTAATGGATTATTGGATATAACTGCATATCGGTTTTGAATTTAGACTAGGTTCTTTTGAGGCGTAGTGATAATTTAATTTTTAGAATTTTACTGTAATTTTTAATTAATTAAATAAGCAACTTTTTATTTGGAGTATTTTGCACCCTGTAATCAACATTTTGGGATTTCACAATATGAGTCAAACTACCGGTATTATTATATTTTTGGGATCGCGACACCTCACTGAACACGACTGTATTTTTATTTCAGTCTGCAACGCTCATACATGAATACATAGTAGTGTAGGTAACTTTATTTGAATGGTTAGCTGGTCAAACGAACTCAAAATTCAACGAAACAAGTTTCATACGAAACCTTAGGAAGAGGTCTAGTGAAATGTCAAGGCCTCATATTTTTAGGATTTTTTCTGAAATTTTAAGGAATTATTTCTCGGTGTTTTTCATCGATATTTTCTAAAGGATTTTCGCAAACGGTGTCGGAATTCGACGAAATCTGTCCCATTGGATCCGGAATATTTTTTTACGCTAGAATTAGTAGTTTTCGCCTCGATTGAACATCGTTTATGGTGATTTTTAACATGATAACTCACATGCATGTTTTGTTATAATAAACTAATATTAAATGTGCCCAAAAGTTACTTCCCATTTTTTTTAAACCTTGCGTACCAAACTACTACTGACTTGCGCTTACTTGCACCCCACACTTTCTCATTTCGTGCGTATCAATGTATTTAGAGACCGTGGCATCCAAGTTTCTTTTTGAAATCTTCTCCACGCAAATGCAGCTACCCTATATTCTTATGAACCAATTGAATTCTACCGTGCCGACCACGTTCTGAAATACTCACTGTTATTCAACAGCTGCCTAAATAAATTATGCAAACCTATATAACCTATTACTTGACTGCCACGCTCTTTATACTATAAATAACTATTGTTGCTATTCTTCCACCCATACTTCCCTCAAACAAAATGTAAATGGCGAGCCACCATGAACTGAGACAAACCTTCAGCAATGCTTCTCTCCCTCAAACGTAATTTTCCATTCACAGAAATACATGCGAGATCCATTTAAAAAAAAAAAAAAAAAAAAGAGGGAAGAAACGAGCTGAAGAAAAGGAGATCAGGTTGGAGCGGAGCTTGGGTGTGTTGGCCGTGGGTGCTGTGGGGGTTCGGCTCAGATCTTGCATGGTGGAGCTCTGCTGTGGTTAAGTGGCAATGACAAAGGACAAGGAGATGGGGGAAGTGGCGTTTAACTGGCAAGGGCGGAAGGCTTTGCATGCGGGAAGAAGGAAGACTATCTGGGTGCAGTTCATTTTGACGTTGGGGCATGCGGCTTTGGGCCAAAAAAAAAAAAAAAAAAAAAAAAAAAAAAAAAGTTCAAGATGGGAACAAAAAGGGGACAACGTTGGTAGAGCATGCTGCATGCATGCATGCGCATGAGGAGGGGTTGAAGTGGGAGTGTGGCTTTTGGGCCTAACGTGGTAGCCTAAAAAAAAAAAAAAAAAAAAAGAAAAAAAAGAAAAAAAAAAAAAAAAAAAAAGAGTTGGGTTCAGGTAAAGGGTGCTGGCGGAAGTATTATATGAGGAAAGTGGGAAGTTGTGGATGTGTGCATCAGTGAGGAGTAAAGGACAGGGCATTACGGTGCAAAGTGGGGAGTGCCAACGTTGGGCTATGGTGGCAGTACATGCGAGCAGCATATCAAGTGAGGTGGAACGTATGTTTCTATCTGAAGCGAAATGGGGTAAGGTCCAAGTTTATTTATAGGTAATGCAAATTATATTATGCAAGTCTGACGTGGCTAAGATTCTTACGGTGACCTGATTATTTAATGATGATGCCTAACCGGGTTCATAATACAATTTGCATGGATAGTTATTTATAGCGTGCCTAGGAATATTTTGAACAGTTTAATTACATATTAACGGACCAAACGGTTGTTGAACGCGGCTGACTGAAAAATAAACATTTCCGAACTATTTTTAGCAACCAAGTAGCATGAAATTATTTGGTAAAATAAAATAAAATAAAATAATAGATTTAATTATGTTTGATTAATTAAATTTCAACCACGGTCGTACAAATATTATAACGTTCTCATATATTAAAACATCAAACAAAACCAGGACCATTGGTATCGGGCCAACGAGCGTTGCATTTCGAAGCTGCAACGGAAGGAGTTGAAAGCAGCTAGAAGCTTATAAAACCAACTGTTTTGACAACCAATGGGAATCAAGGTGAGTAAACTCACTCAGTTCTCCCCTCTTATATTTTATATAAGTCGGGTTTTATAATTATATGCTATGATTGTTAATGGTTGTTTGTTTGTTTGTTTGTTCGTCGTTGATTTTATATTCATATAATTGACTGAAACAGTTAAATTAGACGTTCGTTTAATTTAATTAATCGTTATTTCTAACGATTAAATCCAAGTGAGGTAACTTACCTCAGTGGTTACGTTTATAACACTATAAACGTTATGATCAAATAGTTGAATGCTTGAACTGCTGTTATTATCCCAGTATTGACTGTTACAGTTATTATTGACTGTTGTTATTAAACTGTTTTATTTCATCTGTCTAGATGAGAACAAATATTGGATTGAATAATTTGAATTTGCGGTAACCCATGGTTTTACAGGAAATAACAGTTGATATTGGTAACGTTTATCAATATGATCATGTTGCTTGTATGGAATGTGAAATTGGTTTATATTTCACGGTTTGGTACTATAGTAACGGTTAGCCTCTTTAGTACCGTCAATCAAAAGAGATGATTTGTCGAGATCAATGTTAGATGGATTTTGAATGATTTCAAAGATATGAATATATTTTTATGTGAATTCAAACTATGATTTTTGGTAAAAAAAAAAAAAAAATGGTCAAAGTTAAATTTACCAATTTTATAAATATATAAGATATAACAAATAGAAATGTAAGATATTATTGAATAAATGTTTAAATGATATAAACTTTCGGATTGGTTATTTAAATACCAAAATGGTTTGATAAAGGCCTTAACGGTCGTAAAAGAAGTTTGAATGGATTTCAAAACATCAAAATGGAATAATTGAATCATGGATAGACGAGAATTTATAAAAGAGTTTAAAGAGTGATATTTTGTGATAAACAATCGTTTTAACAACTGGTGTTTCAAATGAATACGAAATGCGATTAAATAACATTTCGTGAATAAGATTTGACAAATTGACAGATTTGAAAGGAATAACGATTTGGAAAGGGGATTTCAGAATTTAAAAGAAATCAAAGTTGAAAGTACGATTATGAATTTATAAATGACATTTATGAATGAGATTCAGTTATGTAAATGGAAGCGAGGCTTATTCCGAGGTTCGGAAATGTGTTATTCCGAGGTTCGGAATGGTTGATCGAAATGAGTGTTATTCCGAAGATCGGAATGTGATATTCCGAGGTTCGGAATAGTATCTGCTAGCGAGAGTAGATGAAGTATGAGATTTAAATAACGACAACGAATGTTAATTGTCGATAATGAATTGGAAATGGGATTTTTGAATGCAGTTAACAATGTGAAAGTGAAAGAGAATGGTAAGTTATCGTAATTAATTTGCAAAAGATTTTGACAAGTAGTTTGTAAATGTGTTTTGTAACACTGGTTATAAATGGGGTGAACTATTTTAGACATAAGTTTTAAAGGATTATCATATGATTTTAGATAACAAATAGGTAGTCGAGTATTATTTAAAGAGAATGTGATAAGTGAAAGAAAAATGGCTTTGAAATGAAATCTGTGATGTTGTTTCAGATGATAAGTTAAATTGTCTCGATAAATATAAGACTTTGAAAGGTATATCAATATAACAAATGTATAAAGTATTAATATGAGATTTATAAAAAGTTTTGTTTATGTGGTTTTAAACAAATGGACATGTATTGTTGAAATAATTTGTAACATTATAATTTTCATAAGGATTCTATTTCTAATAGAATCGAAGTTTGGTCGAGATGAAAATCAGATTTTCAAAGGAACGTATGGTTAATAAACTTCTATTTGTTCTGAAGATATGATTGTGGTTGGTCAAGGTCTGAGAGGTAAATAAAATACCCCAACTTGAATGACTCCAGGATTATCCAAGAACGATATTAGTTTATGAACGAGAATGGTTGAGGAGACAATAAGTTATGATTTCCGTTAATGATATTATAAACTGTTTTCGAAAAGTTTATAAGATTGAATAAACTGAATCTGAAGAATATTCTTATTTTGGATAAGAAGTAAAAGCGATGTTTAAAATATTGAGAAAATTGAAGAATATAATTAACGGACAGTTCGTTAGAGAGGCTAAATGATACTGAGTATTGAATCAGTGAATCCATTTTCTTTTATGAATGAATGGTTGTTTTATTTGATAGTTAAATAACCGACTATCAAAATTGGCCCATGCGATTGTTGGTACGGAAAGACCGGGATCGAATTTATATTCGAAAACCATTCCGTCCAGCAAATACGAATACGATGAAGATGCTGATTCGAGATGGAGCTATTGAAGACCGTGGATCTTCATAAGCGGAAGGATTACTTAAAATCTCTGACTTGCAACCAGAAATAAACTGTGATTCGGTCGTGGTTGGAATCTACGGATTGCAAGGACTTCTCGCTACTGATTCTCAGGGTGATTCCTAGGATGCAGTAGGAGGGTACCTTCGGTTCATCCTGTTCCTGGGTGACTTGTATGGATGAATGTCTGACAGAGTATTTCCAGAAAAGGTCACGTACATTGATTTCTTCAACCATACCAAGAGTGGAAGCGGAGAAGGAAACTTCTTTAGCCAACACGTAATGTATTGTTGTGGACGTCAATTAGTGATTCTGATGGATCTGACGATGTGGCATTCGAAGTGAATATGATGTGCTGATAAAGCGTAGACTCAAGCCTCATCAACCGGGAAATGACAGAAATCGGGCAGGCATCATGGCTATGTGGGTCGCTCCCATTAGGGTGTATAATCACCTATCTAGAGAAATTCCTTTTGTTCTTATTCTATCGATTCTGCCCATTCGGGAACGGTGGTTTGAGCCCAACCGTTGGTGATATACATTTGATACACTCAAGCAAAATGAGTGGTCGGTCATGTGAGGGCCGGGTTGCAAGACGTTCTTGTTGAACCCAGTGTATTCGCCTCTAGAGATACACTATCGGCAGGTGGTCCCATACCTTGTCAAGGTCGGAATCCAATCTCCAATAAGCGCCTGCGGTTTTGATTGAATACTATATATGTGGAGCGTGAGATGCAAGCGTTCCACTAGATTATTATTTACCTGTATGTAGACATTATTATAATATCAGACAAGATATTGGTTTCAAAAATGTTTTGGGTTATCGTAAGGTAAAAACCGTCCGTATTTATGTGTGGATTCGGTCTTACGATTATCCTTTTCTTTCGAAAAGATTTTTACTTTAAAATCAAGTTGTGTGATACCTTAATACTGTGCGAGTTTATCTCACTCTGGTTCACCAGACTGACCCGGTGTTTTGTAAATGCTCGGGTTAGGCCGGCGTGTACAGGTCCAGGTTACCGGATGCTGCGAAGTCCAGAGACAAGCTGGAAGAGTTCAAACGTATGGTTATATATATAGCTACCGTTCCGCTGTGTGATTGTATATGAGGAAAGGTTATATAACTGTCCAGATATGTTGGTGTACTCTGATACTGTAAGTAATTTTGAAAGCTCTCAATAAAGATTTATTTCCATATTATATTTTGTTCCGCTGCGATGTGAGACTCTGATTCTGTGTTGTGATATTGGTTCTTCTTCTTCTTCTATTCTTATATTTCTTTCTTTCTTATCTCACCCTCTAACTTCTTTCTAATAACTATCAGTGGTTTCGGTGTTGGAGGATCGGCATGAGTTACGATGAAGGTATTTATGTCGATTTCCGGGCCGGAAATCCCCTGGGTCGTTACAGTGGTATCAGAGCTATTGGTTTAGTAATAACCCTGGCTCTGTGGTGAAACTCGATAGAGATGGGGTTAGTAATACCCTAGATCGAGATTGAGTGTATATATATGAGAGCGTATTTGAAAATTTTATATACAAAAGTTTTATGTTTTGAAAAGAGGGTAAATGGAATAATTTTACCCAAAATATATTTTTGTATAGAAAAGAAATTTTTATTAAATTAGTGAGATATTTGTGTGTTTGATCGATTTGAATGGGATTCGAATCGAATAAAAAAAGGTTGAATTGATACTTAACCTGGTTAAGTGTAATTAATTTCAAAATGATATTGTAATTAAAATAAATTGGAAATTAAATGAATGAATAATAGTCAAATGGGTGAAACCAAAATAAATATTAATATTGAATGTGAATTCAATAAATTTTGTTTATTTGGTTGTGTATTGGTTGATGGTTGTGGATTGGTTGTTATTGGATGACAAGTAGTTGGATAGAATTCATTAAATCGTTTAACAAAGGTATGGAAAATAAATTCTAGTGTCAAAAAAAAAATTTGGAATGAAACTGAATATGAATTGAATTGAAACCAACTAGCGGGAAATTGAATCAAGATATAATATATTAAGCAGAATCAGATTTTGAATTGCGAGACAGTAATCTGAAATGGTGTTGGACTGGTAAGTTAAGAGTTGGAATTGACAATGGATGGAAATTGAGTTAAGAATGGGATTTGGCTTGAATGCGTGAAGGATTTGGTTCTGAGGATAAAATTGGTATTTTGTTTGGGGATGCATTTGTATATGCTGACAGGGCAGCAGATGGAAAGGATATAATGATATGCCCGACAAAAAGGTACACATTTATTTCTATATGGGTTTGGTGATTTATGAGCTTATTTGGCAAGCCGCTTGGCTGTTTTATTTTGTTTTAGATTGGGGAAGGCCTAAGAAGGTAAGTTGTACCGATTGAGCCGTATAGAGAAAGCGCTGGCGAAATTTTTCGAAAATTTCGGGTGTTAGGAAATTTTCATAATTTTTGAAAATTTTCGTTTATAAAAATGAAGTAATAATTTAAGAAAAAAAAATAATAAATTCAGTTGAAAACTGAAATTAAAGAAGCAAAAGAATAATTTGAAACCAGTTAATAGGGGTGTTTTCTTACCTTAGCAATTTCGAGGACGAAATTATTTTAAGGGGGGAAGAATGTAACGTCCCGTATTTTTGGCAGCCAAATACTTTATATATTTTATTTATCTTAAATATTTATTTGGAATATAAATGGATTTTTATATTTAAATCGCTATTTAAACGAAGTTGAACGATATATATTCATATATAAAATAAAACGAGCTCAGAACAGCGCTGCAGTTCGTAAAATAGAGTTTTGAACTGCAACTGGATATACAGAATCCGTTTTAAATCAGATTTCTGTGAAACAAGAAATGTACGGAGCAAGTGAAGTATATTTTCCTAGTGAAAAAGAAGAATCGGGATTTCGTCATGTAGATTGGAAGTTATGCCCAAATCAATTTGGCTGAAAAACAGCGGCGTAATCATTTATCGACCGTAATGGATTATTGGATATAACTGCATATCGGTTTTGAATTTAGACTAGGTTCTTTTGAGGCGTAGTGATAATTTAATTTTTAGAATTTTACTGTAATTTTTAATTAATTAAATAAGCAACTTTTAATTTGGAGTATTTTGCACCCTGTAATCAACATTTTGGGATTTCACAATATGAGTCAAACTACCGGTATTATTATATTTTTGGGATCGCGACACCTCACTGAACACGACTGTATTTTTATTTCAGTCTGCAACGCTCATACATGAATACATAGTAGTGTAGGTAACTTTATTTGAATGGTTAACTGGTCAAACGAACTCAAAATTCAACGAAACAAGTTTCATACGAAACCTTAGGAAGAGGTCTAGTGAAATGTCAAGGCCTCATATTTTTAGGATTTTTTCTGAAATTTTAAGGAATTATTTCTCGGTGTTTTTCATCGATATTTTCTAAAGGATTTTCGCAAACGGTGTCGGAATTCGACGAAATCTGTCCCATTGGATCCGGAATATTTTTTTATGCTAGAATTAGTAGTTTTCGCCTCGATTGAACATCGTTTATGGTGATTTTTAACATGATAACTCACATGCATGTTTTGTTATAATAAACTAATATTAAATGTGCCCAAAAGTTACTTCCCATTTTTTTTAAACCTTGCGTACCAAACTACTACTGACTTGCGCTTACTTGCACCCCACACTTTCTCATTTCGTGCGTATCAATGTATTTAGAGACCGTGGCATCCAAGTTTCTTTTTGAAATCTTCTCCACGCAAATGCAGCTACCCTATATTCTTATGAACCAATTGAATTCTACCGTGCCGACCACATTCTGAAATATTCACTGTTATTCAACAGCTGCCTAAATAAATTATGCAAACCTATATAACCTATTACTTGACTGCTACGCTCTTTATACTATAAATAACTATTGTTGCTATTCTTCCACCCATACTTCCCTCAAACAAAATGTAAATGGTGAGCCACCATGAACTGAGACAAACCTTCAGCAATGCTTCTCTCCCTCAAACGTAATTTTCCATTCACAGAAATACCTGCGAGATCCATTTAAAAAAAAAAAAAAAAGAGGGAAGAAACGAGCTGAAGAAAAGGAGATCAGGTTGGAGCGGAGCTTGGGTGTGTTGGCCGTGGGTGCTGTGGGGGTTCGGCTCAGATCTTGCATGGTGGAGCTCTGCTGTGGTTAAGTGGCAATGACAAAGGACAAGGAGATGGGGGAAGTGGCGTTTAACTGGCAAGGGCGGAAGGCTTTGCATGCGGGAAGAAGGAAGACTATCTGGGTGCAGTTCATTTTGACGTTGGGGCATGCGGCTTTGGGCCAAAAAAAAAAAAAAAAGAAAAAAAAAGTTCAAGATGGGAACAAAAAGGGGACAACGTTGGTAGAGCATGCTGCATGCATGCATGCGCATGAGGAGGGGTTGAAGTGGGAGTGTGGCTTTTGGGCCTAACGTGGTAGCCTAAAAAAAAAAAAAAAAAAAAAAAAAAAAAAAAGAAAAAAAGAAAAAAAGAAAAAAAAAAGAGTTGGGTTCAGGTAAAGGGTGCTGGCGGAAGTATTATATGAGGAAAGTGGGAAGTTGTGGATGTGTGCATCAGTGAGGAGTAAAGGACAGGGCATTACGGTGCAAAGTGGGGAGTGCCAACGTTGGGCTATAGTGGCAGTACATGCGAGCAGCATATCAAGTGAGGTGGAACGTATGTTTCGATCTAAAGCGAAATGGGGTAAGGTCCAAGTTTATTTATAGGTAATGCAAATTATATTATGCAAGTCTGACGTGGCTAAGATTCTTACGGTGACCTGATTATTTAATGATGATGCCTAACCGGGTTCATAATACAATTTGCATGGATAGTTATTTATAGCGTGCCTAGGAATATTTTGAACAGTTTAATTACATATTAACGGACCAAACGGTTGTTGAACGCGGCTGACTGAAAAATAAACATTTCCGAACTATTTTTAGCAACCAAGTAGCATGAAATTATTTGGTAAAATAAAATAAAATAAAATAATAGATTTAATTATGTTTGATTAATTAAATTTCAACCACGGTCGTACAAATATTATAACGTTCTCATATATTAAAACATCAAACAAAACCAGGACCATTGGTATCGGGCCAACGAGCGTTGCATTTCGAAGCTGCAACGGACGGAGTTGAAAGCAGCTAGAAGCTTATAAAACCAACTGTTTTGACAACCAATGGGAATCAAGGTGAGTAAACTCACTCAGTTCTCCCCTCTTATATTTTATATAAGTCGGGTTTTATAATTATATGCTATGATTGTTAATGGTTGTTTGTTTGTTTGTTTGTTCGTCGTTGATTTTATATTCATATAATTGACTGAAACAGTTAAATTAGACGTTCGTTTAATTTAATTAATCGTTATTTCTAACGATTAAATCCAAGTGAGGTAACTTACCTCAGTGGTTACGTTTATAACACTATAAACGTTATGATCAAATAGTTGAATGCTTGAACTGCTGTTATTATCCCAGTATTGACTGTTACAGTTATTATTGACTGTTGTTATTAAACTGTTTTATTTCATCTGTCTAGATGAGAACAAATATTGGACTGAATAATTTGAATTTGCGGTAACCCATGGTTTTACAGGAAATAACAGTTGATATTGGTAACGTTTATCAATATGATCATGTTGCTTGTATGGAATGTGAAATTGGTTTATATTTCACGGTTTGGTACTATAGTAACGGTTAGCCTCTTTAGTACCGTCAATCAAAAGAGATGATTTGTCGAGATCAATGTTAGATGGATTTTGAATGATTTCAAAGATATGAATATATTTTTATGTGAATTCAAACTATGATTTTTGGTAAAAAAAAAAAAAAAAAAAAATGGTCAAAGTTAAATTTACCAATTTTATAAATATATAAGATATAACAAATAGAAATGTAAGATATTATTGAATAAATGTTTAAATGATATAAACTTTCGGATTGGTTATTTAAATACCAAAATGGTTTGATAAAGGCCTTAACGGTCGTAAAAGAAGTTTGAATGGATTTCAAAACATCAAAATGGAATAATTGAATCATGGATAGACGAGGATTTATAAAAGAGTTTAAAGAGTGATATTTTGTGATAAACAATCGTTTTAACAACTGGTGTTTCAAATGAATACGAAATGCGATTAAATAACATTTCGTGAATAAGATTTGACAAATTGACAGATTTGAAAGGAATAACGATTTGGAAAGGGGATTTCAGAATTTAAAAGAAATCAAAGTTGAAAGTACGATTATGAATTTATAAATGACATTTATGAATGAGATTCAGTTATGTAAATGGAAGCGAGGCTTATTCCGAGGTTCGGAAATGTGTTATTCCGAGGTTCGGAATGGTTGATCGAAATGAGTGTTATTCCGAAGATCGGAATGTGATATTCCGAGGTTCGGAATAGTATCTGCTAGCGAGAGTAGATGAAGTATGAGATTTAAATAACGACAACGAATGTTAATTGTCGATAATGAATTGGAAATGGGATTTTTGAATGCAGTTAACAATGTGAAAGTGAAAGAGAATGGTAAGTTATCGTAATTAATTTGCAAAAGATTTTGACAAGTAGTTTGTAAATGTGTTTTGTAACACTGGTTATAAATGGGGTGAACTGTTTTAGACATAAGTTTTAAAGGATTATCATATGATTTTAGATAACAAATAGGTAGTCGAGTATTATTTAAAGAGAATGTGATAAGTGAAAGAAAAATGGCTTTGAAATGAAATCTGTGATGTTGTTTCAGATGATAAGTTAAATTGTCTCGATAAATATAAGACTTTGAAAGGTATATCAATATAACAAATGTATAAAGTATTAATATGAGATTTATAAAAAGTTTTGTTTATGTGGTTTTAAACAAATGGACATGTATTGTTGAAATAATTTGTAACATTATAATTTTCATAAGGATTCTATTTCTAATAGAATCGAAGTTTGGTCGAGATGAAAATCAGATTTTCAAAGGAACGTATGGTTAATAAACTTCTATTTGTTCTGAAGATATAATTGTGGTTGGTCAAGGTCTGAGAGGTAAATAAAATACCCCAACTTGAATGACTCCAGGATTATCCAAGAACGATATTAGTTTATGAACGAGAATGGTTGAGGAGACAATAAGTTATGATTTCCGTTAATGATATTATAAACTGTTTTCGAAAAGTTTATAAGATTGAATAAACTGAATCTGAAGAATATTCTTATTTTGGATAAGAAGTAAAAGCGATGTTTAAAATATTGAGAAAATTGAAGAATATAATTAACGGACAGTTCGTTAGAGAGGCTAAATGATACTGAGTATTGAATCAGTGAATCCATTTTCTTTTATGAATGAATGGTTGTTTTATTTGATAGTTAAATAACCGACTATCAAAATTGGCCCATGCGATTGTTGGTACGGAAAGACCGGGATCGAATTTATATTCGAAAACCATTCCGTCCAGCAAATACGAATACGATGAAGATGCTGATTCGAGATGGAGCTATTGAAGACCGTGGATCTTCATAAGCGGAAGGATTACTTAAAATCTCTGACTTGCAACCAGAAATAAACTGTGATTCGGTCGTGGTTGGAATCTACGGATTGCAAGGACTTCTCGCTACTGATTCTCAGGGTGATTCCTAGGATGCAGTAGGAGGGTACCTTCGGTTCATCCTGTTCCTGGGTGACTTGTATGGATGAATGTCTGACAGAGTATTTCCAGAAAAGGTCACGTACATTGATTTCTTCAACCATACCAAGAGTGGAAGCGGAGAAGGAAACTTCTTTAGCCAACACGTAATGTATTGTTGTGGACGTCAATTAGTGATTCTGATGGATCTGACGATGTGGCATTCGAAGTGAATATGATGTGCTGATAAAGCGTAGACTCAAGCCTCATCAACCGGGAAATGACAGAAATCGGGCAGGCAGCATGGCTATGTGGGTCGCTCCCATTAGGGTGTATAATCACCTATCTAGAGAAATTCCTTTTGTTCTTATTCTATCGATTCTGCCCATTCGGGAACGGTGGTTTGAGCCCAACCGTTGGTGATATACATTTGATACACTCAAGCAAAATGAGTGGTCGGTCATGTGAGGGCCGGGTTGCAAGACGTTCTTGTTGAACCCAGTGTATTCGCCTCTAGAGATACACTATCGGCAGGTGGTCCCATACCTTGTCAAGGTCGGAATCCAATCTCCAATAAGCGCCTGCGGTTTTGATTGAATACTATATATGTGGAGCGTGAGATGCAAGCGTTCCACTAGATTATTATTTACCTGTATGTAGACATTATTATAATACCAGACAAGATATTGGTTTCAAAAATGTTTTGGGTTATCGTAAGGTAAAAACCGTCCGTATTTATGTGTGGATTCGGTCTTACGATTATCCTTTTCTTTCGAAAAGATTTTTACTTTAAAATCAAGTTGTGTGATACCTTAATACTGTGCGAGTTTATCTCACTCTGGTTCACCAGACTGACCCGGTGTTTTGTAAATGCTCGGGTTAGGCCGGCGTGTACAGGTCCAGGTTACCGGATGGTGCGAAGTCCAGAGACAAGCTGGAAGAGTTCAAACGTATGGTTATATATATAGCTACCGTTCCGCTGTGTGATTGTATATGAGGAAAGGTTATATAACTGTCCAGATATGTTGGTGTACTCTGATACTGTAAGTAATTTTGAAAGCTCTCAATAAAGATTTATTTCCATATTATATTTTGTTCCGCTGCGATGTGAGACTCTGATTCTGTGTTGTGATATTGGTTCTTCTTCTTCTTCTTCTATTCTTATATTTCTTTCTTTTTTATCTCACCCTCTAACTTCTTTCTAATAACTATCAGTGGTTTCGGTGTTGGAGGATCGGCATGAGTTACGATGAAGGTATTTATGTCGATTTCCGGGCCGGAAATCCCCTGGGTCGTTACAATTACTCTGATGATTCTGATGTTCTTCTTCTTCTATTCTATTAGTTCTATCTTTTCTTTCTCACCTTCTAAATTCTTTCACTAACGTTCTCGGAATTTTCGACTCTCGAGGAGTCGAAAATTTCCAGCCGTTACAGTTGGTATCAGAGCTTAAGTTAAGTGATTACCTTGGCTCTGTGGCATAATTCGATAGAGATGGGATTAGTAATATCCTAGATTGAGTTTGAGTGTATATATATGAGCGCGTAATTGTTATTCAATATAAAATGGTTTTATATTGTGGAGACTCATTGGTTGAGTGGCTTATGAATTCTGGTCGATTAGTTTGATCCACTATATCGATAAGGGTTACTAAACACTCGAATACGATGTACCGTCATGGTATGTTTTGAAAGAGGGTAAATGAAATAATTTTTCCAAAATATATTTATTTATAGAAGAAATATATATCTTGAAATTATTATAGTATATTGATTGTGTTGGTTGTTATTATAATCGAATAAGGTTATAAAAGGGTGAAATGGTTATAAATGACCAATCAGAATTCATATGAATGTAATATATGAAATAGTTTGAATTAAATATGAATTTAAATCAGATTTGGAATTAAAATAAGGAAATTTTAAGTTCCTGGGAGATTTTGAAAATGTTTTTCAAATTTAAAATGATATAGTATTGAACTCGCTTCGATAGCTGGAAAATAGATTCTGATGATGAATCTAGACATCATCAATGTTCATTTTCGAGTTCTAAGTGACGGATTACTACCAAAGGTTTTGTTTTTGAATTGTTTTGAGAAAACAAGTTGTTTAGAAATTCAAAGGTTTTGAATTGGCATTATGATTTCAAATTGAATTGAAAGAAACCCAGGAACTTAAGTTCTGGAATTAAAATTTAACTAATGAAGTTAAATAAAATGAGATGGTAAAAATAAATTGAAATTTAACTTGAACCGAGTTAAATAAAATTGAATTTGGATTAGAGATAATCTAGAATGGAACCAAATTGATAAGTCAATAATTTGGAATTTGATATTAGAGTTCGAATGAAATTCGATTTGGATTTGAGGATATGAACTGATTGGAGATCAATTGGAATGGATAACATTGGTATATGTTGAAGTGGTAGCAGATGAAAGGGATAGAGTTAAATGCCCGACAAAAAGGTACAAGTTTATATCATATATGAGTTTGGATTTTTGAGCCGAATTGACAAGCCGCTTGGCTGTTTGATTTTCTTTTGGATTGGAGGAGGCCTAGAGAGGCGAGTTATGGTTTGTCATATTGGCCAATACAAAAGAGGTTATGGCGAAATTTTTCGAAAATTCCAGGCGTTAGAACATTCTCATGATTTATGGAAATTCAGTTAGCCAGAATGAATTAATAATTTAATTGAAAATTTAATGGTTCAGTTGAAACTGGAGTTGAGAAGTAAACTAAAAGATATTTGAATCTAGTTAGTAAAGTTGGTAGCGTTTTCCTAGCTTAGCAATTTCGAGGACGAAATTATTTTAAGGGGGGAAGTCTGTAATGGCGCGTTTTGTTAGCTGTCGAATAATTAATTTATTTAATTATTTATATATCGATTTGGCGATATCAATAACTTAAAATACAACGTTCGAACTTATAATTTATAATTATAATTAAAACGAACCTGAAACGTCGCGGCAGTTCGCAATTTGGCGATTTGAACTTCAATTGAATGTACATGATTCGTTTTAAGTCGAATTCCTGTGAAACAAGAAACGTACGGATCTGATGAACTATATTTTTCTAGTGGAAGAGAAAAATCGAGATTTCGTCGTGTAGATTTTGATTTATGTCCAAATCAAATTTTAGAAAAGTCGCTGTGGAATTCCTTTATAATTTGCGACGCTTTATTTACGTTATAAAAGGGTTTTTCAATATAACTAGATATAGTGTTTGAATTTAGACGTGGTTCTTTTGAGGCGTAGTGATAATTTAATTTTTAGAATTTTACTGTAAATTTTAGTTAATTTAATAAGCGATTTTTTTATTTGAAGTATTTCGCACCCTGAAATCAACATTTTGAACTTTCAAAATATGAGTCAACCTACCGATATTATCATATTTCTGGGGTCGGGACACCTCGCTCGTCACGATGGTGTTTTTATTTCTGTCCGTACGTAAGTAGAATTTTACATAATAGGATATGTAAAACTTAAATAATAAAATATCAATACTTTTCCTTTCTCTGATTAAAACTGTTGCCACATTCACCTATATTGGAAAATCTGGTTCGAATTAAATAACCAACAGGCCTAAAATGCTCCACGTTGGAAGGAACAAAGTATATGTTTCATAAATGCTGCACGTTGAACCAAAGAATTACTGTACAATACTTAACATTTGAGGTCTTCTCTCGTCTATAAAAAAAACCCAAACATTAATATATACAAGAACGCATGGAGCAGATCTCAGCACTAAATAAACCGAGCTCACAGGCAAATGGTGGATCCTTGTTATACGAAGCGATTAGAGGAGTCGGGTAGGCTCTAGCTAACCATGGCGAACGCGGAAAAGAGGAGTACGGCTCTCTGCATGGAGGAAGGGAGGGAGTTGCAAAGGGTTCGGATGAGTGGGATGGGAAGGCCGCTTCTTTTTGCGTGAAATGATACTGGACGGGGGCTTCTGCATGGGAGTTCGGGTGTATACATGAAAGCACACGTGTGCCGAAGGAGCTTGGTGATGCTTTGTGAATCCGGGGCAGTACTGTAGCGTGAGGATGGAAATGGTGTTGCGTCTGGAACCAGAGTTTGTATGGGAGTTGAGCTCGAACTGTTGTAGTGTACATGGGTTTGTTTAGACACACAGATATTTAGAAGAGGACGCATACCCTTTAGTGAAGGTGGAGCAAGGATGGACGTAAATGGCAATGGTGAGATGTTGTACAGCTGGGTACATGCATGCGGTTGCATGTATAGAAGTAAAAGAGGAGAAGGCGAAGTACTGAAGGGATGAAATGGTGACAGGGGGTGTGCTGTGTGGGTTGATGGCGCATGAAAGAAGGAGCGAGGAGTGTTTGCACGTGGGTTTTTGGTGAGATCCATTACTGGAGACGGGGAAATCATTAAGGAAATAGTGTTGCAATATAAAGTCCGGAGCTTTGTAGTGAGAAGTGGGACTCTTGTACATACATGAGGAGTTTTCGTGTATAGCAGAAAGAAGGCGATGTGTTTGTATTTTTCTTTGGTTTGTGAACTGGAAGTATATTTGAATGATGAACCATTCATGCACGGCAAGGAGAGGACTGCGTTCCTGTATAGGTCGGAGTAGATGTACGTGAGGGCCGGGGAATTGTAATAACCCGCAAAATATGAGCTAGTTTAAAATTTTTATTTTTGCAATTTTAATGAATTTTGAATATTTAAAATGAACTATTTTAAATAATAACGACGAGAAATTTAATTTGAATATATTTAGAACGTATATATTATATATACGCCGTCGTTAGAATATAAATATTTATTTATAATTATAAATAGAATTGAAAATGGCGCGGTAGTTCGATAATTCGATTTCAAACTTCGATTAAATGTACCGGGTGCAAAATAATCCGGATTTTAGTGAAACCAAAAACAATAGGATCTATTTGTGAATATCTTTCCAACGAATCCGAAAGATCAAGATTTCATAGCGGGAATCAAAAGATATGTCCAGTTGAAAATTCTAAATAGTCGCTATGGAATTCAGGCCCTTAAAAATGGAAATTTTGCAAATGACCTCGGATTTCGACAAAACCACTTTTGTTGGGTCCGTGATGTTAAATTATTGCTAGATTTCAAATTTCATAATTTTTCGAATCAATATGTGAGCGTGGCAAAGGAAAACGTGTTTTGACCATTTCAGTTGATTTTAATCGACTGGAAATTGGCCATTTTTCTAACGGTCTCAGAATTCGACGAAACTAGTTTTGTTAGGACCGTATCGTCAATACGAAGCTAGAAAATATCTTTCGAGAATTTTTAGAGTTAGTATGTGGCCCCGGTAATTTGAAATATACGTTTAAAATTCAATAAAGTGATTTAAATGTAAATTCAACGGAAACTGATTCAAACGATCGATTCAGCCTACGATACATATCCCATTGTGTTCGGAATGGGGGTAAAACGCTATGGGCGACAGGCGGTGGGCCTCGTTTAGAGGTCGTATGTAAAAGTCAACTTTTTGAAAATTAATTAATTAAATAAATAAAAAAAGAAAACCCTCCTCCCCTTATAACCGATGGCCCCCCCTTTTTCCTTCATAATCGATTTAAATCAGAAGAAAAAAAAAGAAAAAAAAAACTACATCAGAATCGCAATCGCCCCCCCCCCCCCCCCTCGATCGTTCGCCGCCGCTGCCAGGGGGCGCGACGCCTCCCTGACTCCCCCCTCCGCTTCTTCTCCTTCCCCTGACCTTCATCTCCAATCGCCCCCCCCCCCCCCCAGACGCGAGGACCGACGCCGTTGTGGGACCCCCAACCCCCTCCTCCGCCTGGAACGCAACCGCCGTTGCCACCTCGAGTGCTGCGCCACCCACACGACCCCGCCGACCTCCTCCACCCCGCTGGCCCCGCCGACAACCCCGACAGCCCTCTACCGAACGCAAGGACCCCTCCTCTCCATTTGAAAACGATGTAAGCTTTAAATTCAAGTTTTATTTATTTTTCTTAATTTAAAAACTGAATTTTATTCGATAGGAAAATTAAAGATAGAATTTTTATTCGATAGGAAAGTTAAAGATATGATTTTTATATGATAAGGAAGTTAAAAATATAATTTTTATCGTATGTAAAGGTTGAAAATGTAATTTTCATATTATATAGATAATAAAAATATAATCTTTTATATTGTAGAAGAGGAAAAATGTGATTTTTATAAAGTAGCAATATAAAAATATATAATCTTTATATGGTTATGATAATAAAAATTCAATATTTATTTTTATAAAGGCGAAAACTTTATTTTTATAAAGGCGAAAATTTATTTTTATAAAGGCGAAAACTTTATTTTTATAAAGGCGAAAACTTTATTTTTATAAAGGCGAAAACTTTATTTTTGAAAAGGCGAAATCTATATTTTTGAAATAGAATTTTTATCTATATAGCGAAGTAAAAATTCGATTTTTAAATATATGAAGTGATTATAGAAATACGATTTTTAAATTGAGAGTGAACAAATAAAAATGTGATTTTTATTTTAAAGACATCAAAATATAAAAATGTGTGATTTCTATATATGTAGTGGCTACGGGCAACGAAGATGATAAAAAGGGCGAGAATGAAGAAGATTTCTATAAATGAAGTGTCGTGAAGTTGGATAGCTATCGGTGAGAACTTCTCACTCAAATTCTCTTTTTCTAGTTATATATATATACTAGGATGCAGACGGTGCTTAGTAGCACCCGACACCCGTCATCCACAGACCATGGATGACTTGTTTGTTAAATTGATTGGTTGTGTAGTTAGTTACTCTAATTGGTTTGAATTGAATTGTTTGGTGATACGGAATGGATTTGATTGATGTGTGAATGGCGTGGGCCTTCACTAGACCGGGGATAAGGCTAGGCCTTGTTCCGTTTCTAGTATCGTGCCGTTATGCCGCCGAAATTTTCTAAAATATGTTAGAAAAATAAAAATATCATTTTATTGAATAAATGAACTGAATAGAAATTCATGTGTTAAAATAAAATGTTTTATCGTTAAAAATATAATTTTTAGCGTGAAAGTGAATAAATGAACATTTGTAAACAAATCGGCCGATTTGTTTATATACACTGGTTTGACTGATATTGATTGGGTCGATAAATTTTACACATCGCCCCTGCACAAATAAAATCTGTGTTTGATTGTTTGAAACCCCACATGGGTGTTGGGATGAAATTTGAAGTTCACTCATCCTGATTGACTAAATATGTCGATCGATTGATTGACAGGCTGTTATAAGCGTTAGATATCTATATTTGATGCTTATACAGAGTAGTGCACTTTGGTTGATGGTTGATTATTTTTCAATGCTATTATATACGTGTGATGTATGAAAATCCATATAATGAACGTTATATGGTGATTGATTGGGCCTCATTCCAATCGGGAAAATAATGAATATTATAAAAGAAAATTCATGTGTTGAATATAAAAATAGTCATGTGTTGACGATGATCATGTGTTGAAACTATTCATGTGTTGAGTAAAATATTTTAAATAAAATAAATTACATCTTTATCATATTTACAATTAGAATCTACTTCACGGTGGAGTCTAATTAAAATCAAAGGATAGATACCATAGTTTTATAAAATATTTTACATAACAACAATAGTGATGTGTTGACAGCACTCATGTGTTGAGATTAGTCGTGTGTTGAAAGAAATATAGATTCATGTGTTGAATGGGATAAATATTCATTTGTTGAATAGAATAAAGAAGTTGTGAAAAATATAAAGCCGTGTTGATTAGTTTTGCGCCATTTTGACGTGAACGATTATTATATCAATTTTATTCAAATTGAAATGAATATTATAGCAAATTCGAATTGAAAAGAAAACGAATTTGAATTGAATAAAAAAAGGGCTTCGAATGGAATTGAATATAAAACAAATTCAAGTTGAATTGAAAACGAACTGAAATTTAGTTGAATTCGAATCGAAATTAAATTGAAATCAATTTGAATTGAAACGAATTTGAATTTGAATTTGAATTGAATTGAAACGAATTTGAATTCGAATTAAATAAAATGGAAATGAATTCGAGTTGAATTGAAATCCAATCGATTTGAAATTGAATGTAGAAGTTGAATTGTTTTAGAAACGAATTTAAAACGATTTATAAAATTCGTTTTAAATAGAAATCGACGAAATATATATTATATATATAATATAATGGCCTGAATAGAACGCGCCGCGACAGTTCGTGAATTTCGACCATTTATTTCAAACGGACATTACGGGAGATCCGACCGTCGGATTCTCCTAAAACCGGAACCGTTGGGTTCGTATCGAAAAGAGCTTTCCAATGAATATTAGAAATTTGAAATCTAACGGTTGGATTAGGAATTATGTCCAAATCAAATTCGAAAAAGGTCGCTGTAAGTGCAGTTCGATGGCCGTTGTGGGAAATCGACTGTACGGGCCTTGATAAAATTATTAAAAATATTAATAATTTGTGTAAAATCATAAGGAATGATTTGGGAAGAATTGAGCTGGAGAATTCCACATTTGAAAAGATAAAAATAGATTTTTATCGAAATGAACTAGTTTTGAACTGGAATTAAAATCAATTTATTTTTGAAATAAATAAATTGAATTTGAAAGTGATTTTAAAAATAATCAATATTCCCAATACGTGGATTGGACTGGAGTTGAATCGAAATTACCTTCGGGATATTTCGATGTTGGATTTCGTGACTATACAGATATTGCTATGGGAATTTGAAAGATATATTTTATATCGTTATTTCCAATACGATATTTGTTGGTTTCAGAATTTGATATTGAATATAAGCCGATATATTTTCTATTCAGAGCCTTGTATTTAATATCAAATGTGATTTGGGTTTATCGTGAATCGTGTTTTAGATGACATTGGTTCTTTAACCTAGTTAAAGGCAAGATATCGATTTTTGAAAAGATTAAAACTAAGTGGAGTTTTAATGAATCTTTGATCAGATTAAAATGTGAATTGATAATTTAAATTATCAAATCTGAAAAGTGATCGAGAGTGGAGTATCACCAGTTTTGCTCCAAAGCGATAGTTAAATCTTTAATTATTTTCCATATATTATTATATGATGTGATATAAAATCTGTGGGCGATTATATGTGCTTGGACGATATTGAACATCGTGATTTGATATGATTGAACACCATAACATACCGAAATGTTGATAAGGAGATTTTCAATGTTTATATTGAAAATGAATCTTATTTATAAAATCGATAGGATTTTATAAAAGGAAAACATTTATTTAATTAGAAAATAAATAAATGAAAAAGGAAACATTTATTTAGAAAATAAATGAAATAAAATAGAAACATTTATTTAGAAAATAAATGAATTAGGATATAAAGGAATATTTATTTAGGAAATAAATAAAGGAACATTTATTTAGATTATAAATAAATGGAATAAAGGAATATTTATTTAGGGAATAAATAAAGGAACACTTGTTCGGAAAATAAATAGAATTATACAAGGATAGATTTAAACACGTGCTTCGCACACGGTATAACACGATATGTATTTAAATGAGATATTAAGTAGGAAATCTGTTTTAAACAGATAAATTGAAGTAGATTAATTTATAAATAATGTTTTATAAATTAAATAAATTATTTATCGTTGATAAATGGAATATATATAAGTCTGGACTTATATAGAGAAGTAGAAACGTTATTAAAAGGACATTTATAAAGTGAAGAACCGTTACTGAAAGTAAATCTTTATAAATGGATAAACGTTGTAAAAAGTAAATCTTTATCAATGGATAAACGTTGTAAAAAGGAAATCTTTTGAAATGAATAAACGTTAATAAAAGGAGTTAATCGAATTTAGTTATTCGAAATGAGTTATTCGAATTAGATATTTGAATAGAGTTAAACCCATTAGAGTGATTCGAATTACTCATTCGAATAGAGTTAAACAAAGTAATTTGTTAGGTTAACCAAAGCAAGTTAGTCGAGTTAATCAAACTAATTGGTTAGGTTAACCCAAGCAAGTTAGTCGAGTTAAACAAAGTAATTTGTTAGGTTAACCAAAGCAAGTTAGTCGAGTTAATCAAAGTAATTGGTTAAGTTAACCAAAGTAAATTAGTTAAGATAAACTAAGCAGTTAATCGAAGTGAATTAGTTAAGTTAAACTAATTTGTAAATCAAAGTGAATTAGTTGCGTCAAACTAAGTGAATTAGTCAAGTTAAACTAATTGGTTAATCGAAGTAAATTAGTTGGGTTAATCAAAGTGAATTAGCTGAGTTAAACTAAGTAAATCGGTTAGAGTTAATCAAAGTGAATTAACTAAGTTAAACTAAGTGGATTAGTTCAGTTAATCGAGACAAGTAAATCAAGTTAGGTTAAACCATTTGAGTTAACCAGTTAGGTTAAACCATTTGAGTTGACCAGTTAAAGTTGGCCAGTTAAAGTTGACCAGTTAGAGTTGATCAGTTAGAGTTACTCAGTTAGAGTTGACCAGTTAGAGTTATCCAAGTGGAGTTAATCGAGTAGAGTTGCCGAATATCACTTATTCGAAGTAGAGTTATCGAATATAGAGTATTCGAGGGAAGAGTAATCGAATATAGTTTATTCGAGTGGAGAAATCAAATGTTATTCATTTGAGAAGAGTTACCGAATATTATTTATTCGAAGAGTAGTTATCGAATATTGGTTATTCGAAGTTAGTTAATCCAAAGGAGTTATTCGAAGTTAGTTAATCCAAAGGAGTTAGTCGAAGAGTTAATCGAATATAGTTATTTGAAAGAAAGTGTTAATCAAAAATAGTTATTCGAGTAAAGTTAAAAGAGTTAATCGAATATAATTTATTCGAATAGAGTTAGAGAAGTTAATCGAATATAGTTCATTCGAATAGTGTTGGAGGGAATATCGAATATAGTTTATTCGATAGGATAGAAGTGAATATAATTTATCAATTAAGTTATTCGAATGAGTTATTCGAAGGAGTAAATCAAATTAAGTTAATCGATTAGAGTTGAGTTAATCGATTTGGGTTAAGTTTAAGATTTATCGAGTTAAGTAATCGAGTTAAGAAATCGAGTTGAGATAATCGAGTTAAGAAAATCAAGTTGAGTTAATCGAATAAGTTGTTCGATAAGAGTAAATCCATTTAAGTTAAATCGGATGTTAGTTATTCGATAAGAATTGACACATTTAAGAAAATCGAATATTTGTTATTCGATAAGAGTTAATGAAATAGAGCCAACCAAGAAGAGTTATTCGAATATTAGTTATTCGATAGGGGTTAATCGAAATAGAGTTTATCGAATGTAAGTTATTAAAAAGGGAGTTAATCGAATAGAGATTACTCGAAAGAGAGTTATACGTCAAATTCGATTATAGCGAATTCGGGAAAGTACTATTTACTTTCCAGGGTTTAAATCAAGATTTAGTTATTGATTTAGAAATTAGGCGTCTGTTAAATTATTCGAGTTAGGAGATAAAGTTATAATTTAGGTTAGATATTGCAGAAGTAGGAATTATAACGTTATAGTTATAATCAAACGTTTTCATATAAGAAGTAGATTCGTAACCTGAATCCGAGAATTTGCGTAAACAGATGATTGGAAAAAGTGAGTGACGAACTTCATCTATTTCACAGTAAAGGACGTTGTTCAATTAAGGTCTGAGAGGTAATTATACCCCAACTTGATTGACTTCAGAATTGACAAAGGAATAGTTGTGGTTCGATAGAAAAGGTTGATTTGAAATATAGTTAAGTAATAAGCGATTAATGGATTAAGCGTAACGATGTTTTATACAACGTTCATTTGAAATCCGTAAATGAGTTTTGGAAACGTTTTCCAAATATAGTCAGATATGTTTTCTAAACATAGAAAATGAAATGTTTTCATGATAAGAATTTAAGAAATAGAGTTAAGCAAATTCAGAAACTGACTGGAGAAGGTAAGTTGAACGGTTTTCTAAGTGACGATCTGATGTTGGTTTCGACCTTCCGGATTGATACTTAGAGAATTGTTCTCATACTAGTTACAGTTAGGGACTGATAGTTGCGAAATAATAGTGATGTGAAAATAAGCTATGGAAATGTTTTCCAATGATTAATAACATATATTTTCTAAATATATGAAATAAGGAAATATGAACATATGATGATTGATCGATCGAATTTCCATTTGGAAATAAGATCGTTGTTTGTACACCGACATGTTTTCATTTGATAGTTGAATCACAGACTATCAAAGTTTTTACCATTTTAACGTTGTTAATATGGAGAGACCGGTTGGATTATTATCCAAAGAACCACTCTGTATTGGCATAAGCGTTGCGAGCAACATCTGCCAAAGATAAATTGAAGACGGAGTAAAGTGCAAGGGCTGTTGTATAATTCTTAGATAACAGTGACTAAGATGGATATACTGAATAGTGCCTTCGGTTTGTCCAGTCCCAGGACAACGTATATGGAAGAAGGTCTGACAGAGTATATCCAATGGATCGCGTAAGTTGATCTGTTCAAACGTATTCACGTTTGGTGGCGGAGGAATTCGTTTCTCTTAGCTATATACCCGTGTTATTTTTGGATAAGTCAATTTGTGATTTGGCGGGTATGACGATGTGGCATTCAAAGTGAATGGTGATCCGATGTTCTGAAGATAGACGTAGCCTCTAGCCTCACACCAGGAAGTAACAAAAGTTGGGCTAGGCAGCATGGCTAGTTGGGTCATTCCCAAGCAGGGTGTATTGTCACCGATCTAGGGAATATTCATATTTATACTTCTTTTTGATTCCGTATCTTCGGATGACGGTCTGATGGCCTATAACCGTGGTGGCAATATATTCGCGACACTCAAGCTAAATGAGTGAGCGGTCATGTGTGGCCGGGTTGCAAGACGTTCTTGTTGAACCTGAGTGTATCACCTCTAGAGTACACTATTCAGAAGGTGCTCCCATACCTTGTCTGTTGGAATCCATTTTCCGATAAGCGCCCTGCGGTTTATGATTTTATACTATGTATGTAGAACGTGAGATGCAAGCGTTTCTGCTAGATTGATACATATTTGTACGTAGACATTATTATAATATCACAATGATATTGCTTGTCAAAGTTGTTCAGATACTCATAAGGGAAAAACCCGTTCCGTATTCACGGCGTGGTCTTATGAGATATCCTATACCTGTTTTAAACTATTTTACTCATACCAGTCCCATGACTGACCCGGAGTTTACTTTGTTGTTTTCCCTAAACTCTTGGGTGCCTAAATTTGTACGGGCAGTCAAGTAGTCGGGATTTACAGATATACTTGGAGAGCTTGGAGCAGGAGGCTGCAAGATTTTATAGCTATAGTTATTTCCGCTGTGTTGTAAGTGTTGTACTCTGATAAGTGCTATTGTATATATATAACTGTTTACTTCAAAGTTATGTTATATATTATATGTTATTCGTTCCGCTGTGAGATTCGTGTTACTCTGATGATTCTGATGTTCTTCTTCTTCTTCTATTCTATTAGTTCTATCTTTTCTTTCTCACCTTCTAAATTCTTTCACTAACGTTCTCGGAATTTTCGACTCTCGAGGAGTCGAAAATTTCCAGCCGTTACAATGAGATGTAAAATGAGTTTATTCTAAAGGGATAAGTGATGATTATTTTGTTAAATAACGAGACAAAAGGAGATTCCATAAGGATTGTTTTACGATGATGAGTTGAATCGACTCTGCAATTATAGATAATAAGTAATTTTGTAAAAATGTTTTGAAACGATAACTAATGGGAAATTTGGAAATGGAAATAGATATGGTTTTAAGATATTGTTCTAAGTATATAAATAAATGATTTGAAAGTATTAATATATTAAAGCAGATACATTATTTCGATATTACAACTGAGATACTATTGTTAATGACCAAGTGAAGATGTATAATTAACCAATGGATTTATTTTATTTTATGATTGTTCATTTTGATAGTTAAATAACCGACTATCAAAATCATACCCAATGCGTTGTTGGTATGGAAAGACTTAGATCGAATTTATTCGAAAACCATTCCGACCAACAAATACGTAAACGAAGAAGATACCTGATGCTGATCGAGATGGAGCAATCGAAGACCGTAAATCTTCATGAGCGGGGGAACTATTGTTGAATTTCTCTAGCTGATCCCTAGAGATATATATTTGATAATGATTCCATCGAAATTGAAATCTACGGATTGCAAGGAGTACTCGCTACTGATCTATAGGGTGATTCCTAGGATGTGGTAGAAGGGTGCCTTCGGTTCATCCTGTTCCTGGATGACTTGTATAGACGATGTGAACGGTGGCCAGATGTTCCAAAAGTCGATTATAACCTCAAGCCTCACAACCGGGAAATGACATTAATCGGGCCGGCAGCATGGCTATGTGGGTCGCACCCATAAGGGTGTATAATCATCTATCTAGAGAAATTCCTTTTGCTTCTTTAATCTATCGATGTTGTCCCTTTTCGGGAAACCTTGGGTAGCTCTCAACCGTTGGTGATATACATTCGATACACTCAAGCGAAATGAGTGGTCGGTCATGTGTGGGCCGGATTGCAAGACGTTCTTGTTGAACCCAGTGTATTCGCATCTAGAGATACACTATTGGTAGGTGGTTCCATACCTTGTTATAGTCGGAATCCAATCTCCAACAAGCACCCGCGGTTTTGTGTGTATACTATATATGTGGAGCGTGAGATGCAAGCGTTCCGCTAGATTCTATTTATTTGTATTTAGACACTATTGTAATATCAGAATAATATTGTTTTCAAAACTATTTTGGGTTATCATAAGGTAAAACCCGTCTGTATTTATGTGTGGATTTGGTCTTACGATTATCCTTTCTTTCAAAAGGATTTTGAACTTTAAAATCAAGTTGGATGATATTATAAACTTAACGAGTTTTTCTCACTCTGGTTCACCAGACTGACCCGGTATTTGTAATGCTCGGGTTAGACCGGGATGTACAAGTTCAGGTTATCGGATGCTTTGAAGTCTAATGACGAGCTGAAGGTGTTTAGACGTATGATGTTATCTAGTATTATTTCGATGTGTGATGTATATGAGGACGGATTATTATAACTGTCCCGGTGTATTAATGTACTCTGATGATTGTAAGTTTTTAATTCAAAGCTCTCTAAAATGTTTATTTATATATTATATTTTGTTCAACTGCGATGTGAGACTATGTGTTGTGTTGGTTCTTCTTCTTATTCTTTTATTCTTTCTTTCTTATTTCACCCTCTAATTTCTTTCTTCTAGCCTTCGGTGGTTTTTGGTACTTGAGTTGGACACGGAATGTGTTAGTGTCGAGATTCAAGTGTTGAAATTCCTGGGTCGCTACAAGTGAATTCCCCAATTTGCTCAAATTTCAACTCCGGGCTCCAACTCAAAAGATGCTCCATATGATAGCTCTAGTTAGTTCTACTAATAACCTGACTACTAGGTTGCCCCATGGAAAATTAAGGGCACACAAAGTTTAGAAAGGAGACAATAAACTCTAGGTAAGTCATGGGACTGGTGTAAGAACTAAAAATAATTGTTTGGGCAAAAAAATCATATCTGCTTTTTGGAACCTTCATTTCAAGCTTAAAGCATCGTTTACATAGCTAACTTGAATACGATTTGAAAATTACTATTTCAAATCGATTTTGCTATTCATTTTGGAACTGAACTTGTCGTTTTATACCAAATCCTTGTTCAAATAAGTTTCCACCTTCACAAAAGTTTTTCATAACTACTTTAACTTCATTTTTATGCAGTTTCAAATATAAAATTCTGACTTTCATTTTCTCTCCTTATTTCCATTTAAATGAATATAATATTCATTTATATCCACAGATTAGAAGACTTAACCAATAACAATATAATTCCATATATGTAAAGTGTGCTATAATTATCACACCGACAATCATAATAACACTCATAGCAACTATTCATCCATAACACAATCTTTATAGTATAAAGGTTTACTGTAATTAACGCTTATATGCACATGTTTAACGATAATTGTAATAACATTTATGACAACCATCAAGCAATAATAACAACTACAAAAGCAACCAATATAATCAGGTTATGATTATAATAAAAATCTAAACATAGTTAAAGAACTTCTCACCTCTATTGCCACTTCATCGGCCTTTACGGTAAGACTCATATCTGAACCAGCGTTTTTGTTTACAGTCATTGCTCTAGCTTTTCTTTTCTATCTTCTAATATATATATATATATATATATTATAATATATATATTTAAATGGAGAGGGGTTCGGCCATGGGGTAGGTTGTGGCATAGTGTAGGCATGAGTGGTGATGGGATGTATGGGCATAAAGGGGGTGCAGGAGGGAGGCATGTAGGAGGGAGAGGTGAGGAGGATTGTGTAGGTTTTAGAGGAGGTGGAGGGTTTTTGGATGAGATGGAAGAAGGGAGAAGGAGAGGAAGGAGGGAAAGAAGAGAGGGAAGGAGGAGAAACCACAGAAAAAGCTTACGAGAGAAGAGAAAGGAGGAGGAGGAGGAAGAGAATGGTTTGAGAATGAAGAAAATGTGAAGGAAAGGGTTGTTTGAATAGGTGTAAGGGAGAGGTAAATGAGTCTTTTGCCATGAGACACATGTCCCTTTCCTATGCTTTAAGCCATGCATGGTGACATGTGTTTTGGTGAGTAAGCATTTCACAAATGGTAGCATTTGTTTTGAAAATGCTATGATAGGATTTTATAACATAAATGAAATGCTACGGAAAGTTTTAGTAAATACGCATTTGAACAACTTATTATGACAAAAGCTAATAAATTCCTATAAGTATATTTACAGTCATGTCATTTAAATTATTATTTAACCCAAATTCGATTTAAAATCATATTTAAATTACCCAAAATCATGTATAATTATTTGAAATTTAAAATTTCAAATTACTCAAAAATCAGGGTTGTTACAAACCGACAAACAATTTTTTGGATCAGAAATCTAGATCCAAAAATGCATCTAAAAGATTTGCAGTTTTGGCCTAGAACAATTTGAAATCTGAAGAAGTGTTCAACGCAAAAGTTGTAGTTATGTCAATTTGACCCAACCTGGAAAAAAAAACTGGTTTTCCATAAATTATGAGGGAAATAGGACTGAAACAATAACATCAATTTTTAGGGTCAGAAATCTGAGTTTGGAATTAGGTCCTAAAAATTCGTGATTTCAGCACAAAAGATTTCGAAATCTGAAAAAGTATTCAAATTAAAAGAGCTATCTCATTTTTACTCAATTTGAAAGAAAAAGTGGATTCGGGTTCTCTAACACAAAAATGTGGCTAGGGGAAGACAGAGAATATATTTGAAATAAAATAGAAAATATAAGTGAGAAAAAGGGGATTAGGTTAGGGTTTTGGGTTTTGAATTTGAAAGAAGGAAGAGAGAGGAGTTTGGATTTGAATTTGTTTTTTATTTAAGAGGAGGAGGAAGATGAGATGAGAAATTTTATATCTAGGAGGAGGAAGAAGCCATGGATTTCTCAGGAAGTTTCTAAAGAGATGAAGGGGAATGATAAGAAAAAAGAATATGTGGTTTTTTATTTTTGGACGGAGAAGTCTTTTCAGAAAGTTAACGTAAGGAAGTTAAGGAACTTAAGTCTGTTGGAGATATAAAAGCCCAAAACATACATTCACCTACCCAAACATAAGCATAGACCACATAATAAGAGAAAAGAGGGGTGAGAGATTCATATGCAAACATAGTCCACTTTACGCATTTTTACAGTTACAAACGTGAATTCTGGACAAATGAAACTGAATTTCAATTAACCGAAAAATGTTGGATGCTCAAAATTCAGTATAGATTCATAAAAAAAATGAGTTCAAAGTTTAACAACTTTTAGTTTTTTACAAAAATTCAAATTTAACTAAATTTGACACAAGTTGACCTTTTTGGAAAATTTTACATTTCAATAAATTAGGATCATCAATATATTCATTAATTCAATTTTATTATTTAAATTTAGGTTTTCATAAACCTACATAAATTTAATTAATACAAGTTGAACCAGTTGGACAGTTACATTTATTCTTGATGGTAGTTTAATTTAACTGTTCAACATTACTTACTTTTGTTCATATACTGAAATCAATTCAGTTAATTCATCCAATTGAAAATAAATTGATGTTTTAAATATTTAAATTTTAATTTTCAATCAAATAACCAATTACAAACCTATAAAAATTCAAGTTGTTACAATCTGCCCCACTCATACCTTTTTGGTCACCGAAAAGGAACGAGGTAGGAAAATAGAAATCAAGTAATGATATATGTATAGAATCAAGTTATTCAAAATTGTTAACTTACCTATGTTAATATATGGGAATATATTTAAATCAAAATTTTAGATATTTTCCAAATATTTCAATATGGTTTCAATAATCCACCCGACGTCTTGATTAACACTATATGTACCTCACTTTTGAAACCTAAAAATAAATACTGGTGATGTTGCAATCTATCACTATTTATTACATATGTAAAGAAATTTATACATACGTTGGCCATACGCATCACTAATATCTTTACATACTTGACAGACCAATCTTAGTATCAAAGAAATACTTAAAATTATTATATGAAATTTTCAAATATATATATACTAAAATAATATCATTTAAATTGTTTCTTTACTATAAATTTCAAACAGGTAAAATCATATACATCTCCCTCACTCATTTGTTTGTCATAACTTAACTTCAATCATTTTATAATCATAGCATATTTATGATCACATAAATATTATTTTCAAATCATATACCATATCTATTATATTATATGAAAGCACAATGTTGCACCAATGACCTTTCGATTCCATTTCTCTGAAAAAAACATGATGTTGGCACTTGTATCCCAGCCAAATCTCTCGGGTAGGATTCCTTCGGTCTTCGACTCTTTCGCTACCCGCATTATAGTCCTTTCTTCCGTTTTTTTTCAACCCAAGCCCTAAGCTACCATCTTTCTTAATCCTCTACTATCCCATCCCCTTCTGCATTATTCTTCACTAATGCACTTCCTGACCCTCGATTCCACCAATTAGTGGAAAAAAATGTCGCATCCAACCCTAGTTCCTAATGTTTTTGCAGCTGGCCCTCCTCCTTCCTCGCTCTAACATCAAATCTACTGTAGATCCACTATTTTTTCCTATACACTTTCTTATCCTTGAATCCTCTACGCTTTGATAGACTGTCTTTTGTTAATAGCTACACAATCTAATCGATTGACCTAATCTGCACCTTATTCGCTTCGTCACTATTTAGTTTTGCTTAGTTGGTGCTTCGTTTCCTATATCAACTCTTCCTGTGTCATGTCTTTAATTTGTTTTTGTTTTATTCAGATGACTTTTATTCCAATCTATTTTCGATTACATTATGTTTGCATCAGTCTTTCTCATTAACTCTTTGGTATGGAGTAGCTCAAGACTCAGTTGATTTCTTTAATTGATTTAGTCTAACTTAATGTTCTGATAGGTCATACGTCATGTGAAAAATTTCATTTCGTCCGTTCAGGTATTATTTTCATTTTTTTTGGCTTTCTGTATTTTGACATTTTATATCTTTTGCAAAGCACTGTATTTGTTTTGCAGTTAATTAGTACTTACTACTGAACATGTTTTTTAATGGTAAAACTGCATCAAGTATGTCATGAAATAAGGTACTCAATGTACTCACTAGGCATATTCATGGTGTAAGCTATGTGAACGTGAAGTATGAAATAAAGGTCCTATATCATAAATTACATATATCCACTTCCCGCGGTTGTTATGCATCATGATTACCTATTATTTTTCCTGCTTATTAAGTTTCAAACGTCGGTTCTAGTCGTTTTGATTGTACTTCTTAAGTTCAATTATAAAAATCACCAACTCTATACCTCTTATGGCTCGGCTGCATTACATAACCCTTACTTCCTCTTCTATGGTCAAAAACCATATATTTAGAAGTGTTGATTTGGATCTAACGTTGCTCTTTACCATTTTGGTAGTTAAAAGTAAATATTTGATTTCTTTTATTTCACTATATTGCAATTGTGAACCAAACAATTTATTGTCATTTGCGGTTGGTCGGTTCCAAAATATATTAGGCTCTTCTTTTAATTTACTTGAATTTACTTCTTTTTTTAGTTGGATAAAGAACAAAATGTCATCTTGAATATAAAGAATTGTAAACATGACGTTTCGGTTTTAGTTTTTGTAATTGCTTGAATCTACTCTCTTCTCTTTAGGTGCATTTTCCAGTGTTCATGTTGAATTGGTAGCTTTTAATCCATATACAATAGAACTCAAAAGTGCCAAAGGATGGCCTCTTCTTTTTGCTACCTTCACGTAAGATGCTTTTCAGAATTATTATTACAAAATAAGTTCTTTCTATTTGGTTATTTAAACATATTCTTTTATGGTGTTAGAGATTCAATCAAGCAAGTTGAAATCGGTATGGTAAGTGCTAACAAAGACATGTGTAAACTTCATACTACTCTTTTAAATCTGGCTTTAAAGTTTAAATTTTGATAAATCAATCTGGAAATTTTATTATGTAGGAAAAAATGTTCATATTTCTTTTGTACCAAAAGCAAAGATAAAGATCTATATCTATAATAACTATTGGTCAGTCCTGTCTTCCCTGTAATACTTAATTATTGGCTTTGTTTAAGAATAATTGGGTTAAATTCGCACTTATTATGCGTTTGAGTACTCCTTCTACCTACATCATGATATCAGTTCGTCTTCCAAGCATGAATTTTTTAAATCTAATTGAGAAATATACTTCAAATGTATTGTTCAATAGACAAAAACTCATGTTAAAGTTTTGGATACTACCATTGTAATTTTCTACATCGGTGGTGTCATTATGCTAACTTCAGGACTTTTCTTTGTATATTATTTCAAAAAACAATCTCCCTCGAGTTTGTGCTGTACGTCTTATTCTTTGAATATACTATCCTTTTTGCCCATGAAATTACTACTCTCACTGTTCCTACTCAACTGGTACACTGGCTTCAAAGTGCAGGATCATCATGAATAATATTGGTGAAAAAAACCTACATTCAAAACACTATTTTTAATTATTTTTTATAATTTTGTTATGCAATTCATATGGTAGTTTATTATGTTTTATTTTGAAATTCTACATGTCACTTAGACCTATAAATACATTTTGGGCTTATGTAGAATCAATAGTTCATTGCTTTAGATATATCATGCAAATTAACATGCACACATGTTTCAAATTTGTATATTTTGGTGTCTTTTTGGTTATATTTTTTTAATATAGTCATCGTCTTAAATATACTACATCAATAATCTCAATGAGCACTAGATGGTGTGCATCCTTTTTAGAATTTATTGTTTCATTCAAGATAACATTCATGGATGTCATTTTTCCCATAGTTATGATTATTAGTTAAAAGAAAATAAGAATTGAGCTTAAGTCATCATACAATAGAAAGAATTGGAAATTACAGTAAAATTTTATCTAAGATAATTGCAAGTAAAATGGTTTTTATATTATCAAAAGTCTCATGACTCTTCATACCATCTCCTTACCACTATCTTCCCAAAGAACCTCTAACGTTACCACTAATAAAAAGCCTTTGACTTGGGTATCATGTCGTGTGTTTTTTGCATTACATAAGTTCCTATTACTTTTTTCACTATGTGATTAAACCTTACTAAACATTATGAATAAAAGAATTGCGTTCACATACTATTGTTTTGAAGCATGAATACAAAATAGCAGAATAACACGTAGCAGAATAAATAACCTAGTAGTTCATGAAGCTACTAGTCATAAATCTCAAAAATCAAAATACATAGTATCAGAGTCATAAATCAATACATTAGAAAATTTGAGATACATGAATGTCTAGTATATAAAAAATGACAGAAATGGAATTACCGAATCACCAAAATAGCAATAGTAGATTGATAATAAGCTAAATATCCAATACATCTCCAGCTCTCAAAGGCTGCATTGCCAAAACTGAACTCCTCAGTATGATCGAGCATAAAGTTAAAACAAAACACTCAAATTATGAGTAACAATCACAATAGTGAATCAACTAAAGTAAAATATTCAAATGAAATGCATCAGTAACTTAAATAATGTTTGGGATTCCATTCTTTAAGGATCCGTTAAACTAGATATTATATAATGCAATACACAATTATAATAGTGTCTATGGTTAAATATACTATTGAAAATAGCGTAAGCGGGATTACCATTATTACCATTATACCGTTTATAATGTCGTAGTCTATAGAGATACCGTAAAGTCCACCGTAAACTAGTGGTAATCAGAGGGAACTCCATATGTACAATACAAATCAAAATCGTAGTGAGCTCGATTAGGATAATATGACAAGGCACACAAGGAATACCCGAGGTAAAATTTTACCAATTGCACACCCGGACGGTGGTAACGCATAACCGCAACTACCGCCCACCTCGAAACACACGCCTGTAGACAAAGGGCCCCCAAATCAATCAGTTATAAAGATGGTATCAAAGAAATGTGTCTGATAGGAGGTTCGACCTCACTTAATCACGGTATAAAACATATCTAGTCATTTTAATTATGACTCATAGGTCAAGGCCATCCATCATCGTTCTCTTTCTTCAAATTCAGTAATTGCCTTTAGATCCATCCTACTTCATTTTGGATTCTACACCACGTGCACAGTTGTTAAAGTGGTTCTCGGTATTAGTAGAGAGTATGACAATATCCGTCCCGGTCTCTTTAACAACTAAATACTTATTTCACATTGTGGTCATTTATATTTAAAATCATTTCAGATATTATAAATCAATATAAAAATAACATCATTTTATATTCAAATAATTATGTTCAAATGGTTAAAGGTCGTAAATCATATTTTAAAATATCATAAATCAAATAATAACGATATTGATTTATATTCAAATCATCGATTTTAAATATTTCAATGTCATAAATCATATTTCAATGTCATAAATCATATTTCAACCTAATTCATTATTCGATTAAATTCATAAATCATAAATCAATTCACATTATTGCATTCAGTTCAAGATTCAGATTTCATATTCTTTTTAAAACAGCTTATAAAAAAAATTACATTTCGGTTGTACATTTCTATATCTCAAATTTCACATTTTAAAAAATCTTTCTATTATCATTTCGGATTCAATAGCTTGGATTGCAAAAACTTTTTATTCAAAACAGTTAATATAATATAAAATAGTTTTATTTAAAAATAATAATTGAATTTATATAAAATAATTTGATTTTAAATTATTAAAAAATAATTAGAATTAAATTTTAAAAGAAAAATAATATAATTGAAATAGTTATAGAAAATATCGTTATTAAGTTAAAATACTAAAAAATAGTTATAAAGTAAAATTTTAAATTAAAAAAATATATTTTAAAATAGTTTAATATAGAATAATACAAATTTCAAATAATTTTAAATAGTCCACTCCAAACCACTTATCCGTATTTACAATGTTCAGTTCATTAATTCAAATTCAACAAATTCAATTCAAATCAATTTTAAACTTTTAAACAATAAATTCTTAAGTTCAAATCATTTCAAAATATTATTCAGTTTATGTTATTAAATTTTTATTCTTAAGAATTCAAATTACATTCCAATCACTCTTTTTATAGAGCTATATCAATTTAATCGATTTTAAAATTTTAATACAACTATAGTCTGCTTCAAATCATTTACTTAATAAATTATTATCAAATTAATTTATTAAGTTTTATAATCATAAAAAATTCATATAATTCATTTTTCATAACTTAAATTCACGTCTTAAAATCAATCAATCTTGCTTGATTAATTATATTTTAATTATTTTCATTTAACAAATGAAGTTATCGTTAAATTTCTAGTTCTCTTTAAACTCTTTTATATACCTAGATTTTACAAAAAATATAAATATATAGTCTTAAAATTTATTTAAAAATATAAATTTATAGCTTTATTAAGTTATATAAAATACAGGATTAAATAAAGTTATAAATTTAGATTTTTAAAATACTTTATTAAGCCATAACATATTATAAATTCACAAATAATTTTCAAAATAGACCAATAGTGTGTATATAATTTTCTACCTAGGCCAAGTAATAAAGATATATATTTTCTCAATCCGTAATTTAAAATTTACTTGTATTTTTATCATTTCAACCCGCATCCTAATAAATTCAATTTCTAAATCTATACAATGATTTAAGTATATATCATTTCAACCCATATTGTTTTTTCACATATATAGGGAACTTGCAGTTTGAGAACAAAATAAATATAACATTTAAATTAATACACATAAATCATCACATATCATATCAATCAAATTTGTGTCATATATATCAAAAGTGTGCATGTCACATGTGCGCAAACAAATAATCGGGTTTTCTAAAGCAATCCCAACATTTCAATGTCATTTCAAATGATATCAGTTTACATATTGAAATTGTTACTCAGTGAGCCTAAAATTTCAATGTCATTTCAAATAATATCAATTTACATATTGAAATTGTTACTTAGTGAGGAATCTCACATTGTGTGACAACACAGAAATGGACGATATATGCTGAAACAAACAAAGAAGTTGACGCAAAAGCTGACGCAACACTATCGAATCAAATAGACAAAATCTTAACTTGAATCAACCTAAACTCAAATCATCAAATTCCAAATTAGCAGTCTTCTATCATTTTATAATATATATATATATTTGCGTAAAGCAATATATATACATTTGTATAAAATACTCCAAACCAAAAATCTATCTACTTGGCCACACTTAGGAGTGAACATCCAACCTCCAACTTAACATCTCTATGTCTTATCACTTCATCTATGCAATTATTGGTTTCCAAACACAACACAATCACACATAATGCATATAGCACAAAAACTCAACCCACAAACATAACTATAGGAAGGTACCATTTAGGTAGAATTTGATTTTCACAAAATTTATAAAATAGAACAAAATTGTGGACAGTTTTAAAATAGTTTTTTGCATATGTTAGCCATTGAATTTGAAAAATATTAGAAAAGAAGTTTTAGGAAATTATTTTCTCTTCAATTTGAAAAAAGAAAAACTAATTTTCGATAAAATTGGAAGAAGATATGACCAAAACAGCGACATACAATTTTTTGGGTTAGAAATCTGGATCCAAAAATGCATCTTAAAGATTGGAAGTTTCGGCCTAGAATAATCTGAAATCTAAAAAAGTATTTAACACAGAAACTATAGCTATTTCAATTTGATCCAATCTGAATAAAAAACGAAAATCTCAAGGGAGATACATTTGAAACAATAACATCAACTTTTCGGGTCAGAAATCCGAGTCCGAAAATAGGTCCTAAAAATTCATGATTTCAGCATAGAAGATTTCAAAATCTGAAAAAGTCTTCAACACAAAAATTGTAACTATTTCAATTTTACCCAATTTGAAAAAAAGAAAAAGTGAGTTCAGGTTTTCTAACAGGAAGTTATGGATCTGGAAAAACAGAGTAAAAAATCGAAATAAAACAGAAAATGTAAGAGAGAGAGAAAAAAGGGATTAGGGTTAGGTTTTTAGGTTTCGGATTTGAAAGGATGAAGAGAGAGGAGGTTGGATTTGAATTTGTTTTTGATTTAAGGAGAGGAGGAATTTGAGATGAGATATTTTAGATCTTGGAGGAGGAGGAAACCATAGATTTCTCAGAAAGTTTCTAAAGCGAAGAAGAGGAACAATAATGAAAGAGAATACGTGGTTTTTTTTTTATGAACTGGAAAATCTTCTTAGAAATTTATCGTAAGGAGGTTATGTAACTTAAGCAAGTTGGACAGATAAAAGCCCAAAACATACATTCACCTAGCCCAAACACAAACACATACCATATGAATAAGAGAAAAGAGGGTGAGGGATTCATCGTAAACATAGTTCGTTTGCGTGTTTTTACAGTTACAAACGCGAATTCCGAACAAATGAAATTGAATTTCAATGAACCTAAAATTGTTGGATGCTCAGAATTTAGTATATATTCATAAAAAATGTTGAATTCAAATTTTAACAAGTTGTAAATTTTGATAAACATTTAAATTAAGTTAAATTTGACACAAAATTGACGTTTTTGGAAAATTTTATATTTCAATAGATTTGGAACATCAATATATTCATTAATTCAATTTTATTTTTTAAATTTAGGTTCTAATAAACTTACATAAATTTAATAAACAAAAGTTGAACCAGTTAAACAATTCCATTCGTTCTTGACAGCTGTTTAATTTAACTGTTCAACGTTGCTTACTTTTGTTCATATACTGAAATCAATTCATTTACTTCATCCAGTTGAAAATAAACTAAAGTTTTAAAATTTAAAATTTCATTCAAATTACTAATTTCAAAACTATAAAAATTCAGGTTGTTACACATTGGATAACTATATTTTTTTCACTTTTCAAACACAAATAATAAAAGTTTGAGTTTTTTTTTGGATATTCAGTTCCAAAAGGGCCAAGGGATAGGGCTGTAAATTAGATCAGATGACCCACTATTTGAATTGGTCTTATTCGATAATTTTTCTAATAGATGTGTTGTATGATTAGAAAACGAACCGGGTTGGAACAACAACACCAGTCCAATCCAACTTATGAATCTTCCACTACTAGATGCAGTGCAAATTGTGACGACCGTTGGCAACGGCTAAAAAAAGCGGTCGTTGCAAGTCGTTTATGGGTTTAATTGCATGTTTATGGGTTTAAAAATTGATTATTTGCGAGTTTGTAATTGGTATATGATGATGATTGTGTTGTAGGTTGATTTAGGAGTAAATGTAATTGATTAGGAGGTTGAAAACGATGATTATCACATTGTTGTTGTTATGTTACAGTTGATGTAGAATTGTGGATTGGTTGTGTGATTTGAAAATTAGTATGTACTATTTATTAACGCGTTTATTAATAAGTTTGTGTGAATGTTTATTAACAATATTTGTTGTCGTTTAGGCAAAAATATGTGTAGTATACTAAAATTGCTAGCGTGTGTTAGTTGTATGTATTAGCATATGTTAAAATAATTATAATTTAATTTATTAAAAGTGCTAGCTTTTGAATTGTTTATAAAAAAATTGCAATTTATAATTTGACATAGTTGGATAAAATTTAATTTACGTGTTAATATTTCAAATTTAAATCTTTTGAATGGAAGTTACAGTACGTTTTAAAATTGAAACTATAATTAACAAATATTTATTGAACATGTTAAAAAATATTATGTAGATGTTAAAATACAAGTTATAAAATGTGTTTTACTTATGTGGACCCTTTAGAGATTTTTGGCCCCGTCTGACAAGTGTTGTATATGATTGTTATATGGATATTCATTTTTACACAGAACGGAAATCTATATTCATCTAATACAATATTTGTTGAATTTTTGCCAGTATTCGACAAGTTACATATACAATAATGTAAGCACAATTTATAAATCATTTCAGTTTAAATGGTTAACAAAAATTTCGATGACACTTCATTTTTGTTCCCTGTGTACACGCATTTGTGTACGATACAGGGACCAAAGGGAAGTGTTGCTGAAATTTTATTGAATTGTTTAACCTGAAATGATTTATAAAATGTGATTACATTATTGTATCTGTAATGGGAAGTAGGTTGACCGACCGTCAAAGTTAAAAAGCAATAAACTAATAAACCAAAAAAAAAATGAAGCAGTTATAAATGATTTTTTACAAGACTTTAATTAATATAAAGTTTTTGGTCGATTTTTCTAACATATTTCTTGCAAATTAGGAAAATGTTCGATTATTTTCTTGATCGCAGTTGGATGTATGAATCTCGAACTGGTATGAAAGGGTCGATAAAGGAACATTTTTTAATTATGTCCAAGAATTTATTAGACTTGCTAAATCTAATCATGGAAGTAACATAGACATTCATTGTCCATGTAGTAAGTGCAAACATCTGAAGCATTGGAAGCTAAATGTAGTAGAAGTACATCTGTATAAATTTTTTTTTTTGACGAACTTTTATTTATGGAATCGTCATGGAGAACTAGTTCAACCTACATCTAATCATGTAGTGGTAGAGGACGATAATACAATGAAGAACGATAATACAATGACGAAACCAATAGAAAATATGGTTCAAGATGCAGTACGATCAATGTTTCCTACCATTGATCAAAGCGACGATGAGAACGAAAGTGTTGAAGAACTAACGGCGGAAGCTAATTTTTTTACGGTTTATTGGATTCGGCTAAGAGGCCGTTGTGGGATGGGTGTACAAGCGGAACCGAATTATCTGTAACCGCTGAATACATTGCTATGAAATCAAAATTCAATCTTACGGAAGCTGCATTTACAGCAGTTGTACAAACTGCAAAACGGCACACGCCGCCCATTAATTTGATGTGCGATAGTCATTATAAAGTGAAAAACTTATGTCTACTTTTGGACTACCGTATCAGAAGATAAATACATGTGTAAAAGGTTGCATGTTGTATTGGAAAGAAGACGCTCACCTTAGAAAATGCAAAATTTTCAATGAAAATACATACAAACCAAGTAAAAATAAAGGAAAAGAAGTTCCATATAAGAGAATGCATTATCTACCCATAACTCGCAGACTTCAACGCCTATATGCATCTTCTGCTACAACATGTCATATGTGATGACACAACGTGAGAACACCATAAGAAGGAACTTTGATACATCCGTCTGATGGTGAAGCATGGAAACACTTCGATATGACATATCCTGAATTTGCTGCAGAGAGCCGTAATGTTATTGTTAGGCTCGTTTTATATACAGGTGGATTTTCGCCATTTTCTCAGTTTCATAGTGAATATTCATCATGGCTATCATTGTTACTCCTTATAAATTACCTCCATGATAGCGTATGAAAACTCCATATATGTTTCTAACGATTATCGTCCCCATTCCCGATGATCCGACTCGAGGAATTGATGTTTACCTACAACCATTGATTGAAGAGTTAAAAACATTGTGGCATGAAGGAGATCATATGACATTTCGAAAAAAGGAACTTTCATATGTTTGCTTCTTTATTATGGACTATTAGTGATTTTCCCGTGTATGACACGTTTTCATGTTAAAGCACATCTAAACGTCTAGCTTGTCCTCATTGTATGGATAAGACACGAGCATTTTCATTAAAGCATGGAAAAAAATCTTGGTTTGACTGTCATCGGTGCTTTCTATGTATTAATCATAAATTTAGAACGGATTAATAGAACTTTAAAGCTAGCAGAGTAGAGAGTATGCTATCGCCTAAAGTTTGGACAAGTGAAGAGATATATGAAATCATAAAAGACTATCCAAAGCTACATGAAACTGGGGAACACATTGAAATTCTAGGTAAATCAGACATTCATAATTGGTGCAAGCAAAATATTTTTAGTAATTACCTTATTGGAAAAATCTCCTACTTCAACATAATATTGATGTCATGCACAATGAAAAAACGTTTTCGATAACATTTTTAATACAGTTTTGAATGTAAAGGGGAAAACTAACGATGATGCGAATTCGAGATGTGATATATTACACTTTTGTAAAAGGCCGGAACTTCACTTGTACGATGATAATAAAAAACCCAAAGCATGTTATGAGCTAGACAGCAGGCAAGTAAAACTTGTGCTAAAATGGGTGGAAAGATAAAGATGTCCTGATGGGATTTCTTCTAACTTTGTAGATGTGTGGACTTTAAAAACAGTAAATTGAGTGAGATGTAAAGCCATGATTTCCATATCATGATGGAATATTTTTTTCTTGTGATTTTCAAAGAACTGTTGCCTACAAAAATAAGTGTTATAACAGAATTAAGTATGTTTTATAAACAACTTTGTTCAACGATGTTAAAAGGTAGATCGTCTACGTAAGCTTGAAGTAAAATCCCTGTACTGCTCTGCAAACTCAAAAAAAATATTTCCACTAGTTTTTTTTTAATGTAATGGAGCATTACCTATTCATCTTTCATCCAAAGCACTCCTTCGAGATCCTGTGCAATATAGATGGATGTATCCATTTGAGAGGTAATTTTGTATATCCTCAATGTCCTTGATAGTTTACAATTTAGTTTCTTCACCAACATATAAATTTAATTAATCTTATTATAAGTACTTGAATCATTTGAAGAAGAAAATTAGACAAAAAACATTAGTAGAAGGTTCGATTTGCAAATCGTATCTTAAAGATGAAGCTTCATTTTTTTCTTCCATTACTTTAGTGAAGATGTGAGCTTATCTTTTGTAACCGTTCCCAGTAATGAAGAAGCTATTGAACATGAGTCTTCTCAAACAATGTTATCTATTTTTAGACAACACAGAAGACCTGCTGGAAAATATGTAGAAATATGGTTAAGCGATAGAGACTACCATGTGGCACACACATATGTTCTTTTAAATTGTGTGGAAGTTGCACCATTTATCAGGTAGTACTGAATTCATGTACAATTCAATTATATATATATATTAATAAAAAGGAACATAACACATATTTGCAGCATATACTGATCACAACATCCATCTGGCAATCTCAATAAAGAATTTGCTGAATTGTTTCCAAATTATGTTCATGATCCAAAAAACTGTGTTGTTAACGAAGGATTATGACATCTTGCTATCGTACAAAAAAGAAATGTCAAAACTTATTCAATATACTTCGTCAATGGATTTAAATTCAACATCAACAATTACAGAGCTGGAAAATTAACATATAACAGCGGTCTATTTGTCAAAGGTACCGATGATCCAGATGAGCATATAAAAGATTTGTACGGCGTCTTAACGTGAGTTTTACAGTGGACATATTATGTATAACCTGCAAAAAAAGTTTTTCTATTCAAATGCATCTGGTTTAGCAATGTTCTTGGTTCTAAAATTAACGTGCATAAAGATTATAAGCTAATTGAAATAAGGCATATGTCGCATTACTATAAGTATGATCCTTTCGTATTAGATAAACAAGCATTACAAGTCTATTTTGCTCTGTATCCATCCTTAAAAAAAGATAAAGCCGATTGGTGGACCATTTCTAAAACAAAGGCAAGATTTACATTTGATGGAAATAATATTCCAGACGAAGTAGTGTATCAAGCGGATTTTGAGATAAATACTAAAATAATAATAGCCAATGACATTGATATAGGGTCATTGAACGATGAAGCAATTGTATTAATAGATGCATTTGTAAGTACCCAAAAAACGATATAGAGTATGATGCTGAGTTTGGATCAGAAGATGATGAAGACTGGTCATAGATGATGACTACTCTTAGCTATGAATTTACTTATGTTATGTGCTATTCTGAGCTTTGTAATAATAATGATGATGATTGTTCTTAGCTATGAATTTACTTATGTTCATTGCCATTCTGAACTATGTAATAATGATGATGACTATATATGTTACGATTATGTGCTGATTATGTACAGGGTATGATTGTGTAATGATTAATGATTATATGATGCTTATGTGCTCATTATTATTTTGTAAGAATTATATGATTGTGATAGATATGTCTAATAGAAGACGATCCGAAAGTACGTCTCAGCCATCTCCTTCACCGTCTCCTGCAGCTGGAACAGGTCCTAGCAACTCGGAGCCAGATCTACGCCGGGTTGCGGAGATTGTTCCAAAAAGTGCCGAGCAAATATCAAATTTATTTCAATTTAAATAATTTAAAATATATTAAATATCTACATCAACATTTATACAGGGGGTTCGAGGTGGAGCCATCATCCTTTATTCTGGAAGTATCGAAGGAATCATATAGAAGTAGGATATCTGAATGTTAGCCACATTGGGATACTATCCCACCTCTTATCAATGACTCTATTTTGGCTAACTTGATGGTAAATATAATTTTATATTACTATTGAAAATTAATATACTATACATAATTCAAAATAAATTAAATATGTTGGCTATAGTACGCGTAGAGCCGCAGGATATGGAAATTTTTATGACTAACTGGAACATAAAAATGCGGAAAAAATATAGAGAGGCAATTTCAAGGACTAAGAACTCTCGTAAAAAGCCAAATTGGATGAGTGACGTTGTTTTGGCTGCATTTGTTAGATTTTGGGATACCAAAGAAGCTAAAGTAAGCTATAATGAAAATATTTACATTTATATTGATTACATTATTTTAATCAATCGTGTATCAAATTTAATAGGACGTAGCAGTAAGAAATAAGACAAATAGGAAAAAGAATCCAGCTTTACACCGCGGTGGCTTAAAATCTTTCCAACAGCATAGGAGAGAATTGATATATATTTTCAATATTTTTAGCATATGTTCATGTATATCATTCATTTTTATTTTCAATAATTTTATTACTGTATATACTCAGTTTGAAAAGTATTGAAGGGAGTCTTCGATGGTAGAGGTTTTTAGACATACACATGTGGTGGAGCATACTGATGAGGAAGAGAATATTTCATACGATTGGGCGGATAAAAAAGCTGCGGATGTAATTGTAACACCCCGTATGTTGAATAACTTGTTATAATATAAATCAGGGCAGAATCAAATTTTAAGATCTGAATCAGGGGAAAAGGGCTATGCCATTGCATTCGTCTCGAAAAAATATGCGAAATAGAGTCCAAGTTTTTGTAAATCGGAGTCCGTATGACCCAGTTATGGCCCATGTAAGTTTTCAGAAAATTCTAAGTTCAAAACAGATTTAAATTTCAGGTTCAAAATTCGAAAATCAGGCCAGGCGGGCTGGGCGGGAAAATTCCCGCCAGCCACCCCAAGTCGACTGGGAAGTCGACTTGGGAGTCGACACAACAGGACCCAAGTTGACTGCCCAGTCGACTTGGGAGTCGACACAGGTAGCCAGGCAGGTTTGGCCTGGGTGCACTGTTTTGGCTGTTGGGCTGTGTTTTGGGGCTTGTGACGAAATCTGACGGCTCTAACCTAAATTAGGGTTAATCTAAGGGCCTAAACTACATCCTAAATCTATAAATACACCCTAAGACTACCCTAATCCATACTAAAAATAGATACAACGTCATCATGCCGTCAAAATGCAACTTAGAAGGAGCCTCCACAAATTAAAGAGGAAGATAGCTTCTCAAATCAACTTCTAATCAACTCTAGCAACTAAATCTTCTTCATAGGAGTGCTAATCAACAAGTTGTGAGTTTCTATGCCTTTAGCAAGCAATTGCTAAACTAATTATGATAGGATGTAATGAGGTTATGGTTATGAATGTGGATCAATGCAAGTTATGTTATCATATGCTATATGTTCATGATGCTAGTTATGCAAGTTTTATGCTATATGTCCATGATGCTAGTTATGCAAGTTTTATGCTATATGTCCATGATGCTAGTTATGCAAATCACTATGATAAACATTGATCCATTATGACACCATGTTATGCAAGTTTGGTGTTTGATTATATGCAAGTTCATATATGACATGTTATGCCAGTTTGGTGTTTGATTATATGCAAGTTCATATATGACATGTTATGCAAGTTTGGTGTTTGATTATATGCAAGTTCATATATGACATGTTATGCAAGCTTGGTGTTTGATTATATGCAAGAAACATGTGCAAGTTTACACCTTTGTATGATATGCATACATATGCAAGTTTACCCCTTTGTATGTCATGCATATATATGCATGTTTACCCCTTTTTATGATATGAGTAACATATGCAAGTTCATCCCTTTTTAGATCTATGACATGTATGCAAGTTTATCCCTTTATGATAGGTCTATAACATGAACATCTATGCAAGTTACCCTCTTTATGACATATGTGATTCATGCAAGTTTGGGTTGATTATTTATGCTAGTTGAGTTTGATGCTATGGTCATATATGCAAGTTGACACCTTTAAAACCCATGTTGATGCTAATGTTATGCTAAGTTGAGCCCATTGTATTTGTGATGAATCTTCCCTTTTAAGTATGTCATGTTAGCGTATTACGTGGGGAACGATGGGGTTAATATTCATGTTAACAAAATTGTGATGAAATTGGTATGATGTTGCATACCATAAGTGGATGGACATAATTGAGTCAATTATGTACATCATTAAATTGGAATTAATTAGGGAAAATTAATTCAAATTATGGGGGTGATTAATTAGGTATAATTAATCGACTAAGACACGAGGTTGGACCCTTTTGTAGCATAAGACTGCCCGGACCCGACCGGCAAATCCAGCGGCTACAAATGATTGGCCCAATGTGAGAGGTCTTAGGCATAAACTAAATACGTGACAAGTGTAAAGACACGAGGTTAGACTCTGTTATGGCGTAAGGCTGCCCGGACCCGACCGGCAAATCCAGCTTCCATAAAAGACAGTCTAATGTGAGAGGTCTTTACAAAGGTTACGGTATTAATCAATTAAGAAACACTTAACCAGATAAGCATGTAGTGGGGCATGAGGGGTTAAGTGGGTGCCTTGGGTGGCATGTGGAAATCTAGTGGTTGCCTTGGGTGGCAATAGAAAATACGATTAGAATACTTAACCAAAGTGGAAACATGTAATTAAACATGATTAAAGGGTTAAGTGGGATACACTAGAGGGAGTAAGCTTAGGTGGGTAGCTTGTGGGGGCCCATTTCAACCAGTAACCCATATGTATCTTTGTGGGCTCGACCCATGTCGAGGACGGGACACGCGTACTGGGCTTGACTATAAGAGGCCAAAACGGGGTAGCGATGGCAACGCAAGCCCAACGGGTTTCATATGCGTGTGTGGACCCGGGCTGGTAGGTAAGACGTTGTTGCATCGTGTAGGTACAAGCCGTGCATCAGTGTTGGTATCGGGTTGCCACTTTGGGAAATGATACACCCCACTGTGGGACCAGCACTGATATCTACGTTAGGGAGCCGATCGCTTGGGGAGTAGTGGGTACACCTAGTGGAGATAGGGGCAGACGGCACCTATGTGGTCAGCTAGGGGTACACGAAACTACTAGTTAAATTTTCTAAGTCCTTGGGTGGGATCAACCTTTAAGTTAGGAATGACTGGTGTGGTGCAGTGTAGAAATTATCCTTGGGTGGGTAGATGCGTCTTTACCGTTATCTTCGTTCTTCCTATGTCTAGTTGGCTACTTAGTGTAGTCATTTATCCCCAGTCGTTACCGTACCAAGTTTATATCATACCCTAATTACTTTAATGATTGTATTGTTAAAGTTATAGGACTCGCTCAGACTTATGTCTGACCCCGTTGTTTTTATCTTTTTTTCCAACCCTCAGGTTCTCAGAGTGGGCCTAGCACTAGTGGGCTTTGATCAGATTGCTTTATCTATCTTTTGGAGCTTGGACCGTTGATGTAAAGCTCAGCTTATCTTTTCTATTATGGCTATTAGTTATGTAGTGGGATTATGTACTTATGTTTTTATCAGGATGGATATTTAGTACTTGGCTCTTGTTTTATGGTTTTGTTATTGTAACCAAACATGTTTACCTTCTGCTGCAATGAAATGATGTTTTAGTTAACAAGTATTATTAATATTTGTCTTGTTGTAATTTTTCTGTTCTATATTCACTTAAAATACTCCACCGAAGTTAAGGCATTCCCTTGTGAGTGACCTTAGCGGGTGTGGGGTGTTACACGTGGTATCAGAGCCAGGTTACCAGAACAGATAAAACTTTTAGAAAAACTATTTTTCTAAAAACACTTTCGAAGGAGTATTTTCAAAAACATGTCTTTTAAGAGAAAAGTTTTTGAAAGAAAAGCATGATCCCCAATAGCCATATGTTTAACTTTCGAATTCACCATTTTGAATCTTTCCTTTTTCGTTTCAGCATGGCTGAAGATCTTAACTTTCCGAAGGGTGTAGCGATACCAGTATGGTATAGGAGATTGATGGAGGCTAGGGCCACCGCTGCGGATCCAGCAAATGTTCCTCCACCACCAGTTGCACCCGATCTTCCTCCCCCTCCTCCTCCTCGCGCGGATACTTTTGCTAAGACTTGCAAGGAATTTAAGGCTATGGGAGGGAAACCTTTTCAAGGATCAGAAACTTTTGTGGAAGCTAGGGATTGGCTTAAGGAAACGGAAGAGTTGATAGACATCTTTGAGATGGAAGAAGGAAAGAAAGTCAAGTTACCTGCTTGGTTAATGAAGGGAGAGGCCTCGTTCTCGTGGGAGGTCACTAATGGAGAGCGCCCTGTTGACTCTTGGGCGGATTTCAGACAAAGGTTTGTGGCAAAGTTTCTCTCAAGGCCGGAAGAAAATCTGTATATGGAAAGGTTCTTGACTCTAAAGCAAGGAAACTTATCAGTGAAGGAATATGTCAACAAGTTTAATCAGCTAGCAAGATTTGGCATAGACATGGTGAATACACCGGAGAAGAAGGATTTGAGGTTCGTTAAGGGCTTGAATGAACCGATGCATGGATTGGCTATGACTCACATCTCTATGGGGGCCACCTTTGAGAAGCTAGTAGATATGGCACTCATGCATGAGGAAGAGAAGGGTCCCAATGCTAATAAGGCACCCGAGAAGAAAGGAGATCAGAAGAGACCTCAATAGCAACAGCAAAACAAGGGTGGGAAAGGACACGGTGGCAAGGGAAAGAAGAAGTGCTTCAATTACGGGACACCAGGCCACCTAAGCAAAGATTGTCGGAAGAAGAAGAAGACTAGCTGCTTCCACTGTGGCGAAGCAGGGCATCTAGTGAAGGACTGCCCTAAGAAGGGGCAGAGGACGGGATCTACCTCAGGAGGACAGGTGCAAGCTCTTATGGCACCAGGTCAAGCAAGGGGGCAAGTTCAGGCTCTCGCAGTTCCACCGATTCAGGAAAGAGGTAGAACTATTTCCGTTGAAAGTCTGGTTTTTCTGTTTGATCATCCTGTCCGTACTTTATTCGACTCTGGCGCATCGCATTCGTTTATCTCATCATTATTAGTTGAGTCACTACAGTTAGACACCAGTCTAGTAGATGATCCCTTGGTTGTTTCAAACCCAATTGGGGGCTCCACTTATTTATCCATGATATGTTTGGGTTTGAAGATTTCCATACTTAGCGTTGAGTTTAGATGTGATGCTTTTGTTTTGGGCTTCACGGGCTATGGGTTAATTTTGGGCATGGACTGGTTATCCAATAATGGTGCCGTTCTTGATTGCGAAAGGAGAGTTGTTAGGCTCATGACCCGCTTGGGGAACACTCTCGAGATCTCTTGTAATCCCATGAATTGTTATGCTAAGTTATCTTGAATCGCTTGACGCTTCGGTCGAGAGTTTGCAATCTGTTAGAGTGGTCCGGGAATACTCAGATGTGCTTGAGGAGGTGAAGGGCTTACCTCCGAAGCGGGAGATAGACTTCCGAATATATCTGGTGGACAATCCTAAGCCAGTATCTTTGCCAGTGCGCCACATGGCTCCTCGTGAGAGGAGGGAACTCCATAAGCAAGTAGGGGAGTTGCTTGAGAAGGGGTTCATAAGACGAAGTATATCGGAGTGGGGTGCTCCAGTAGTTTTTGCCACAAAGGTGGATGGGTCCCTCAGACTTTGTGTAGACTATAGAGAACTCAACAAGCTTACAAAGAAGAATAGACACCCATTGCCGAGGATTGATGATCTCTTTGATCAGTTGGTTGGTGCCTCAGTATTTTCGCAGTTGGACTTAGCCACGGGGTTTCATCAGTTGAGAGTGGCTGAGGATAGTATAGAGAAGACTGCCTTTAGGACTCCGGATGGTTTCTATGAGTGGATGGTGATGCCCTTTGGTTTGACGAACGCCCCTGCATACTTTGTTGATTTGATGAGTAGGGTGTTCAGGGAGTACCTTAATAAGTTCGTGGTGGTCTTTGTGGATGACATCTTGGTCTTTTCTAAGAGTGAAGAAGAGCATGCCCTACATCTTAGGGAAGTGTTGGAGACTCTTCGAGCGCATAGCTTTAAGGCTAAATTCTCTAAATGTCACTTTTGGAGGAAGGAGGTGCGGTTCTTAGGGCACGTGGTCTCCAAAGAAGGGATAGCTGTGGGTCCCGCGAAGGTAGTGTCCATCCAAGACTGGAAGGTTCCGAAGAATGCTACCGAGGTGAGGAGTTTCTTGGGGTTGGCTGGCTACTATAGGAAGTTTATCAAGGACTTCGCGAAGATATCAGCCCCATTAACTCGCTTGACGAAGAAGAATCTAGTCTTCACATGGGACGTAGATTGTGATGATGCGTTCCAACGATTAAAGAGAGCTTTAACCACAGCTCCAGTCTTAGTGTTGCCAGATGGGAGTAAGCCATTTGTTGTTTATACCAATGCTTGTGGGATAGGACTAGGCGCAGTCTTAATGCAAGAGGGAAGGGTAATAGCCTATGGGGGAAGGCAGTTGAGAAAGCATGAGAAAAATTACCCTATGCATGATCTAGAGTTGGCCGCTATTGTTTTTGCGCTTAAGACTTGGCGCCATTATCTTCTTGGCGAGAGGTTCGAATTGTTCACCGACCATAAATCTTTGAAGTACTTGTTTTCTCAGAAGGATTTGAACTTAAGACAGCAAAGGTGGATGGAGTTCTTAGCATCCTATGATTTCGAGATAGCATACCCCTGGCAAGGGTAACGTGGTGGCGGACGCCTTAAGCAGAAAAAGGTTGTCCTTGAGTCCATTGTTCGTGGAATGACGAAGCTTGGAATTTATCTCGATGTTTGACTTCAGACCTTCCGTTGACTTTGTACCCGGTTTGCTAGCATCCTTAGAGGTTAGACCTACTCTTTTGGGACGGATTGGCGAGGCACAACGGGACGACCCACAGTTGGTTGAGTTGGTAGAGAGGCTCATAAGGAGGGAGTCGTCCAGCCATTTGAGTAGGTACACCCTAGATGATAAGGGGTGGTTGCGTAGAGACGGTATACTTTGTTACCGCAAGATGAGGGTTTGAGGAAGGCTATACTTGATGATGCACATCGTTCGAAGATGACCATTCATCCCGGTGGGGACAAGATGTACCAAGACATGAAGCGAGTTTTCTTTTGGGCCGGTATGAAGAAAGATGTGGCCGAGTATATCGCTAGATGCTTGGTGTGCCAACAAGTGAAAGCAGAGCAAAAGAAACCCGGTGGGTTGCTTCACCCATTGGAAGTTCCGCAATGGAAGTGGGATAGCGTCTCGATGGATTTTATCGATGGGTTACCGAGATCGAGGAAGGGTAATACGGGAATTTGGGTTGTGGTAGACAGACTTACTAGGAGCGCCCATTTCATACCCGTAAAGAGTAAGAGGACTGCCCCATGGCTAGCTTCAGTTTACCTTCGAGAGATAGTTCGGTTGCATGGTGTACCTTCTAGCATAGTGAGCGATCGAGATCCTATCTTCACTAGCGAGTTTTGGAAGAGTTTGCAAGAGGCAGTAGGGACTCAGTTGTGTTTGAGCACCGCATATCATCCTCAGACGGACGGCCAGACCGAGAGTGTGAATCGTGTTCTAGAAGACCTTTTGAGGCTATGTATCTTAGATTTTGGAGGTACATGGGAAGAGCATCTTCCATTGGTGGAGTTCGCGTATAATAACAGCTTTCAGTCTAGTATTGGTATGGCTCCTTTTGAAGCTCTTTATGGAAGGCCTTGTCGATCACCTACATGTTGGTGGGAATCTACGGATAAGATCTTGCTTGGACCCGATATGGTTAGAGAAACTTCGAAAAAGATTGATTTGATTCGAAGAAGGATGAAAGCAGCGCAAGATAGGCAGAAATCTTACGCGGATAAGAGGAGGACGGATCTTGAGTTTGATGTTGGGGACATGGTCTTTGTTAAAGTATCTCCATTACGGAATGTTGTTCGCTTTGGGTCCGTTGGGAAGTTAGCACCAAGGTTTGTAGGGCCGTTTCCTATTAAGGAAAAGATTGGACAGATGACATATAGAGTAGAGTTACCCGAGAGACTTAGTGGTGTACATGACGTATTCCATGTGTCGCATTTGAGGAAGCGCCTACATGAGACCGCGGAGGTGATAGAGCCGAGCTTGCTTAGAGAAGTGGAGGTAGAGCGTGATGCGACGATTCGTCGAGCCCCTACTCGCATCCTTGGGTCAGAGACTAGGAAGTTGAGAAACAGAGAGGTTCAGCTAGTCAAAGTGCAATGGGGAGATGATGAGAGCAACGCTACTTGGGAGACAGAAGTGAAGATGCGTTCATTGTACCCATTCCTTTTTGAGGGTATGTCTTTTAACTTCTCCTTTATCATTTGTCTAGTACTTATCTTATCTTTAGTATGTCCTCTCGTTAGTACCTTTGACCTTTAGATAGGGTAAACCTATGGTTGAAACATGTGTTTGAGACATGTTATGATTGATGGATGCATGTGGATGCAAGTGTTTGCTAGTGGTAGCTCGTGGATGCATATACACACACTTTAGACACTAGATCGGGTCAGTCACTTCATATTGCATATTGCATATAAATTGTGTGTATGTAGCTAGTTGATGGATGTATAATGGTTGCGTTATAATATGGATGATGCATTTTTATTGTGAATGATTGTGCACTCATGTAGATATAGTATTTGTCAATAGGGTTCTTTCGCATACATATTGGATGCATGGCACTATCATGGTTTGCATTAAGGAGGTCAACTGAATCAGTAGACCGCCTGATTTTGCATTAGGCAGGGAACATATACACACACTTTTTGCATATGTTCATACGTTATTAGAAATTTTAAGGACAATGGATGCCAGTGTTTGATGGTTTAGTAGATGGTTGTTGGGTTGGTAGGATATGTTCTTCTTGACTTAGAGATTTCGGGGACGAAATCCTTTAAGTAGGGGAGAATGTAACACCCCATATGTTGAATAACTTGTTATAATATATATCAGGGCAGAATCAAATTTTAAGATCTAAATCAGGGGAAATGGGCTATGCCATTGCGTTCGTCCCGGAAAAATACGCGAAATAGAGTCCAAGTTTTTGTAAATCGGAGTCCGTATGACCTAGTTATGGCCCATGTAAGTTTTCAGAAAATTCTAAGTTCAAAACAGATTTAAATTTTAGGTTCAAAATTCGAAAATCAGGCCAGGCAGGCTGGGCGGGAAAATTCCCGCCAGCCACCCCAAGTCGACTGGGAAGTCGACTTGGGAGTCGACACAGCAGGACCCAAGTCGGCTGCCCAGTCGACTTGGGAGTCGACACAGGTGGCCAGGCAGGTCAGGCCTGGGTGCACAGTTTTGGCTGTTAGGCTGTGTTTTGGGGCTTGTGACGAAATCTGACGGCTCTAACCTAAATTAGGGTTAATCTAAGGGCCTAAACTACATCCTAAATCTATAAATACACCCTAAGACTACCCTAATCCATACTAAAAATAGATACAACGTCATCATGCCGTCAAAATGCAACTTAGAAGGAGCCTCCACAAATTAAAGAGGAAGATAGCTTCTCAAATCAACTTCTAATCAACTCTAGCAACTAAATTTTCTTCATAGGAGTGCTAATCAACAAGTTGTGAGTTTCTATGCCTTTAGCAAGTAATTGCTAAACTAATTATGATAGGATGTAATGAGGTTATGGTTATGAATGTGGATCAATGCAAGTTATGTTATCATATGCTATATGTTCATGATGCTAGTTATGCAAGTTTTATGCTATATGTCCATGATGCTAGTTATGCAAGTTTTATGCTATATGTTCATGATGCTAGTTACGCAAATCACTATGATAAACACTGATCCATTATGACACCATGTTATGCAAGTTTGGTGTTTGATTATATGCAAGTTCATATATGACAAGTTATGCAAGTTTGGTGTTTGATTATATGCAAGTTCATATATGACATGTTATGCAAGTTTGGTGTTTGATTATATGCAAGTTCATATATGACATGTTATGCAAGCTTGGTGTTTGATTATATGCAAGAAACATGTGCAAGTTTACACCTTTGCATGATATGCATACATATGCAAGTTTACCCCTTTGTATGTCATACATATATATGCATGTTTACCCCTTTTTATGATATGAGTAACATATGCAAGTTCATCCCTTTTTAGACCTATGACATGTATGCAAGTTTATCCCTTTATGATAGGTCTATGACATGAACATCTATGCAAGTTACCCTCTTTATGACATATGTGATTCATGCAAGTTTGGGTTGATTATTTATGCTAGTTGGGTTTGATGCTATGGTCATATATGCAAGTTGACACCTTTAAAACCCATGTTGATGCTAATGTTATGCTAAGTTGAACCCATTGTATTTGTGATGAATCTTCCCTTTTAAGTATGTCATGTTAGCGTATTACGTGGGGAACGATGGGGTTAATATTCATGTTAACAAAATTGTGATGAAATTGGTATGATGTTGCATACCATAAGTGGATGGACATAATTGAGTCAATTATGTACATCATTAAATTGGAATTAATTAGGGAAAATTAATTCAAATTATGGGGGTGATTAATTAAGTGTAATTAATCGACTAAGACACGAGGTTGGACCCTTTTGTAGCATAAGACTACCCGGACCTGACCGGCAAATCCAGCGACTACAAATGATTGACCCAATGTGAGAGGTCTTAGGCATAAACTAAATACGTGACAAGTGTAAAGACACGAGGTTAGACTCTGTTATGGCGTAAGGCTGCCCGGACCCGACCGACAAATCCAGCTGCCATAAAAGACAGTCTAATGTGAGAGGTCTTTACAAAGGTTACGGTCTTAATCAATTAAGAAACACTTAACCAGATAAGCATGTAGTGGGACATGAGGGGTTAAGTGGGTGCCTTGGGTGGCATGTGGAAATCTAGTGGTTGCCTTGGGTGGCAATAGAAAATACGATTAGAATACTTAACCAAAGTGGAAACATGTAATTAAACATGATTAAAGGGTTAAGTGGGATACACTAGAGGGAGCAAGCTTAGGTGGGTAGCTTGTGGGGGCCCATTTCAACCAGTAACCCATATGTATCTTTGTGGGCTCGACCCATGTCGAGGACGGGACACGCGTACTGGGCTTGTCTATAAGAGGCCAAAACGGGGTAGCGGTGGCAACGCAAGTCCAACAGGTTTCATATGCGTGTGTGGACCCGGGCTGGTAGGTAAGACGTTGTTGCATCGTGTAGGTATAAGCCATGCATCAGTGTTGGTATCGGGTTGCCACTTTGGGAAATGATAGACCCCACTGTGGGACCAGCACGAATATCTACGTTAGGGAGCCGATCGCTTGGGGAGTAGTTGGTACACCTAGTGGAGACAGGGGCAGACGACACCTATGTGGTCAGCTAGGGGTACACGAAACTACTAGTTAAATTTTCTAAGTCCTTGGGTGGGATCAACCTTTAAGTTAGGAATGACTGGTGCGGTGCAGTGTAGCAATTATCCTTGGGTGGGTAGATGCGTCTTTACCGTTATCTTCGTTCTTCCTATATCTAGTTGGCTACTTAGTGTAGTCATTTATCCCCAGTCGTTACCGTACCAAGTTTATATCATACCCTAATTACTTTAATGATTGTATTGTTAAATTTATAGGACTCGTTCAGACTTATGTCTGACCCCGTTGTTTTTATCTTTTTTTCCCAACCCTCAGGTTCTCAGAGTGGGCCTAGCACTAGTGGGCTTTGATCAGATTGCTTTATCTATCTTTTGGAGCTTGGACCGTTGATGTAAAGCTCAGCTTATCTTTTCTATTACGGCTATTAGTTATGTAGTGGGATTATGTACTTATGTTTTTATCAGGATGGATATTTAGTACTTGACTCTTATTTTACGGTTTTGTTATTGTAACCAAACATGTTTACATTCTGCTGCAATGAAATGATGTTTTAATTAACAAGTATTATTAATATCTTACTTGTTGTAATTTTTCTGTTCTATATTCACTTAAAATACTCCACCGAAGTTAAGGCATTCCCTTGTGAGTGACCTTAGCGGGTGTGAGGTGTTACAGTAATGGTAAATATGCTTATCCGTAATTAAAATGTTCCGTATTCATTTATACCACAGTATATAAGTAAATTATATAGCAATTGTGCCAAAATTATACTGGTATTATAGGAGAGATATGACGCAGTGCAGACACGAGTGACACAAGCTAGTGGACGAGAGGAGATTATGATTGCAGAGTCCAATCGTATATGGGATTCTATTATTGATTCGCCTACTTGAAATAGGCGATATGGCTTCGACAATCAGGAGGTAAACCTTTTTTAGACTTTTATGATAACATCATGAATATTAACTTGAATTATTAACTTTAATGTTAACTTGAATTATTTCACAGGCTCTTACTTTTCAGAGAGCTTACAGGAGGTCCATTGAGGAAGAGGGTATAGCTCGAATGCAGCGTCAATTAGATGAGCTGAATGATTGGCCAAGAAACCACCTGGCCCAACAAATGGATGAGTGCATTGAAGCGTACTATCAGGAGCATGAGTCAATGCCTAGGGAGGGAGATGCTATTGTTGCTGCCGACGACGAAGACAACGACGAAGACGACGACAGCGATGAGGAGGACGCATAATTTGATTGTTCTTTTGGGTATGTAAATATTTTTACTAGTAACGTACTTGGTACTGTATATAATTGATGCACGATGATGGTAGTTACTGTTTGGTTGATGTATTTGGTAGTGTTTTGGATTTTTTGGCACTTGAACGGGCTAGTAGTCGTTTTGTATACATTATGATGGTATGGAATGATATTGGTAGTGTTATGGATTTGGCATATTATGATTTGGTAGTGTTATGTATTTGGTGTATGTTATGATGGAAAGTAAGTGTTACGGATTTGGTTGTGTTATTGTATAGTGTTACGGATTTGGTGAATCGATTATACGTTTGTGGTTTGAGGCAAAGGAATCGCTGCATGGTGTAGCAAAAAACACCCAGATTTGTGATGGCTTGCGATGACCTACAAGTCCAGATTTGCGACAGCTAAATGTTTCAGATTTGCAACGGCTAGCAATGACTAATAATGACTTCCCGAGAAACAAACTAACTGCCACCACGTGGATAAATAGCCATTGCTAAATTATCGACGAAGTCGTCACTCTTCCCGTCGCTTTTCCTATTGGCGACGACTTTATTTGCAACCGCTATTTGCGACGGCCGCCGACGCCTTTTCGCCGTATTCTTTGTAGTGTGCGCTCATACTGATGGTTATTTAACCAACTAATGTTCATGAAAATTAACGTGCTATGTGAATTGTTGAGTTCCAAGTTGAAGAATTAATCATAAATCATAATTGTTTGATACAACAACAAATATTAAAATAGTGTGGTGCTAAGGGCACCCCAATATATTCTTCCTAATACTGTGACTAAAAAATACCACAAAAATTAGTATTACATCCTTCTTAATACCACATACTTAAAAAATAGGGGCTACCACACTGTTTTACCTTATTTCTATTTCGCTCGATATTCGTTCGTCCTCATTTCTAAAATCGATCGATGAGTTAAACCCTAGATCTATAAACGGTCAACGAATTTGGACGCAACAATGCCGAGGAATATACAATAGCCATGAATAAGTTTTGAATTAAGCAAACTAGAAGAGGAAGTGAGAGATAAGGCTTTTCACATCACCAAACAATTGAGAGATTACCGTGAATTTGAATTTTCACGTAAGAGATGCGAAGAAAACAGCGATTACGAGAGATTAGTATTTTTGGATTAGCTTAGTATGTGATTAGTTCAGCAAATAATGATTGGGTGAGAGATTAAAATGGAAAGATAATGCGGTATTAGGAAGCATACAAAATTTAATAAGTTTTATTTTTTTTAGTTGCGGCATTAGGAATGGTGTGCCCTTAGCACCACACTTAAAATATAGCATTTGAGTGATGATAATAAATTGGTTGGAAGTTGTATTTCTTACTTGGAAATAGAGTTACTTTAAATTATGGTCATACTTATCAATCATATCTTTTCCTTAATTATAGCCATATCATCTTTTCCTTTATTACAATAGCTATAGAAATTAAACCTCTTTTCTGTTATTATCTTGGTTTAAAAAAACGATTTGTTTCTTCAGAAAGAATCTTTGGTTCTTACATCATTAATCACTAGTGTGTGGCCCGTGCTACGCATACGAGAAATTTTATTAATTGTATTAATACACGAAGTTTTTATGAAATCACATTCTGAAAATAGAGAAATTTAATAGTATGTATATGTAGTTTCATGTGCAACATTCCGTTTAATCCACGTGCATATTCAATTTTCAGTTTTAGATGTAGCAATGTAATAATGCATGTGAAATGTTCGGTTTTCAATATCTATTAGTTTTCAATATCTATTGTGGTTGTATAGTTAAAACCTTTGTCATGTCAATGATTTCATTACCCTCTCTTTTTCCTCACATTTTGAAATACCTATATAGTACCTTCTCTTTTTCCTCACATTTTGAAATACCTATATAGAAATAAAAAATTAAGTATTAACATTAAAAAATAAATGGATCCTACTTTACCACCATAATAAGATTTTAACGTAAAATTATGAAAGGGAAATATTTACTTGTGCTTATGACATGGTTTATCATTATAATGCTCATAAAAAAGTTAGATTTAGCCAAAAAACTATGATAGATAGATTTATAACGAAAGGTGTAAAATTAATTATGTTTCTTCCCGCTTAATATGAATAATGTCACCAAGCATTTCCAGAAAAAGCTTTTGGTTATACATACGCATTTAAGTGCATCAATCGTTCTTATTTGAGTAGTTGATACGATATAAAAGGATAATAATAATACTCTAATTTTCTTAAACTAATTAAAATTCATTAATTGTACATACTACAGAATATAAATATTCACTTTTTCTTCATTTAGTCAGGCTCTTTGATTACTGCCTGCAGGTAGTAAATATGCATTGAAAGGTTGGAGCATTCTTGTCACTTTGAAGTTCCTTGACAGTGAGAACTCATCTTCTTCTTTTTCAAGCTATAAATCAAACTATTCGTGAGAAATCATACATAAACTTTGTATACATAGACTCAGTCAAGCAGAAGCTACGGCTGAACAGTAGTTGCAATATCAACTTTAAAAATTGTGTCATACAATATGAATATCCATTAGTCTACCACATGAACATCATATCTTTAATAGACATTCCTAACTATAAACGTTAAAACAACGCCACTGCTAATTTTAATTTACATCCAAAAAATGTAATTGAATGATGAGCAAAGTGGTGTACTTCCTTTAATAAAAGATTACAAATATAATACTGTTTAAGCAACACATCTTAAATTGATTTGTACTCATCCATAATTTACATAAACAAACATCTTGTTATAGTTTCTTTATGGAGACAACAGTCATCAACAAATTTTGCCTTTCAAAGACTAATGCTACAATTCTTTTGACATCATACACCAATATTATATATTGAAGGGTGCCAAACTTGCATTTGAAGTAAACCATAGATTGGTTCATGCAGTTGATTTATTAGCTTTTACATCTCAAACTTCTCCTTTTTTTCTTCCTGTCATGAAGCCCTTGTCCTTTACAGTTCTGCCCTTCTAGTCTCCCTAACACAATCCCACCCATTTTAAATACTTGGTTAATGCTTTGCCTTTATCTTTCTTACAGCTTCTTTGGATGGATGGCACAATCCTTTCGAGATTTTATTTACCTTTCATTGTTGTTTCTGCCTCTTATGTTATTGCATCCAGTAATATGAGATTGGTCACACTACCCACCTGTTTTTAGTTTCGCCCAGTTCATCAGTTATCACTTTTTGTCTTTTCCACAGCCCTATGTTCATGTTGATCAGTTTCTTGGTCTCTTCCTAGGCCTGCAGCTGCATTCTTTCTGCAATGGAAATTTTCTAATGTCACTCATATTCTATTTTGCATGATCGCTCATTTATATGAGAGTTGTTTTCTTCTTGCTGTTTGTTGAGGAAGGCTTTTACCTCCCTTTTTTTTACGTAGTGCCTCCTAATCCTCTTGTAAGTTCATAATCAGAAAGAGGAAGATCATCTGATGCAAATCGCCAAAAAAATAACAATGGGACCTACGTTAAATAACGCAACAGAAATACCAGAAATGTCGATAATTTGTATCAAGTAATTGATGTGAATAAAAAAAAAATTCTTATTCAAAGTGGGAAAGAAAGAAATATATCGCAGACAAAATAAAAACTACAGAATTTGAACTTAGAAAGCAAGGTCACTTTAGTTTCAACGTACCGAAGTTAAAGTTAATCACATGAGAAATATATGAAGTACATACATTATTAAAAGGAAGAAAACTATATCAAAAAGGATATTAAAAGGTCACAAAAAAATCAGACTGTATCTCATATTTGTGTAATATATATATAAAGATTTTTATTTACTCACCATATTAATTTAAGCATTAAATTCAGTATTAAGCATAAAATATGGTTATGTGCCAATTTGACAAAGATATATAATAGTAATTTGTGTAATAATATATATAAAAAGATTTTATTTACTCACCATATTAATTTAAGCATTGAATTTAGTATTAAGCATAAAATATGGTTATGTGCCAATTTGACAAAGATATATAATAGTAACTTATAAAATATTTAAAAAAATAGGTATAAAATGGAATTATTGTGTCACGGAATAACATTGGCAAAACTTTGAGCTAACATGGTCATACCTTAATTGAATTCAAAGAATTCAAATCCAAAAGCATTTTAGTGACATTTGTATCATGACAGTAATTAAGCTTTAATGATGCATGGTCAAAGCCAAAAATAAAAGCAAAACTTATCATTTTCTTTCCTCATTATTCTTTGGTCTTTAAAGATGCCAAAAAACATTCGAAAATATATGGAAACCGTATTTATTATGGAAAACTTACTTGTCAACTGTAGCCAGATATGTAAGGAAGTCATCAGGTAGCCTCTTCATAATTCAAGCGCCAAAGGTACTTGTTTTTCTTCCCAGTACGATGAGTTTTTAATGTTTGAACCAGATGACCTATAATACTGATATCATTTTTTTTATGAAACATGCTGCTAGCAATTTTGTTCTCTCCTAGGATGCTCTTAGCCAATAATCTAGACATGGAACTATGTTTATTAATAAAATTATGCTAAAGAGAAATCCACCTAAGCATGATATTGGAATTTACTTTTGTAATAAAGAAGAACACGATTGTATATGAAACTTGAACAAATGATTTAACGACAAAAACAGCCGTATAACCAACAATAACAAAGAAATTACTTGGTAGTACTGAAAGAAGTAAGACCTAAGCATGATTGGATTTTACTTTTGTAATAAAGAAGAACACAAATGTACATGAAACTTGAACAAATGATTTAACCACACAAATAGTCATATAACCAACAATAACAGAGAAATTTCTTGGTAGTACTGAAAGGACTAAGTTGTCAGCAAATAGCAATTAAAAGGAATCAAACAGAACTGCATAGTTTGAATTTATTTACAATGTATTAGCATGTGAAGAAAGCTTACTCCAAAATGAAATAGGAATATATGGAATAACTTATACTTCCAGGAAATAATTGGTCTAACATTTAAGTTTTTCAGCTAAAGGTTTAACTGTAAATAAAAAATATGTAACACATCACCTCCGTTAAGGTCACTCACAAAGGGAATGCCTTAACTTTGATGGAGCGTTTTAGTAGACAGAACAGAAACTTACAAGACAGATAAAACAGTACTTGAAAAATTTATAGCTTTATTACAACAGAAACCGAAGTAAGTTTGGTTACATCCTTTCAAATCACAATATCAGAATTCAAGTACAAAATATCAGTCTTGTACAAAAGCCTTCAGAATGCATAGTTTTTAAAATCATAATCCCCAACATAAACTGCCATGCCAAAGCTAGACGATACTTCAAGCAGAGAAGATCCGATTCAAGCTCCTAGATTTCCACCCTACAAACCTGGGGGGAACGGAAGAAAAAGGGGCTAAAACAAGCATGGTCAGACATAAAGTCTGGCAAGTCCAGTGACTTTCAGCATATGAACAGATAATAATAATCATGGAATGCAAATAAAACTGGATGAGAGATAACGGTAACAGGAGTAGCAGATATACTTAGGTTAAACAGAAGAAACAGAATAATATTACTTTTCATTTTCTCTGCACTAATACTAGTATAACAGGATTAGGTGTCACCCTAATGTCTAAACTGAAACAGAAACAGGAACAGAATAATTTCCATAGAACAGAATGCTAGTAATGGGCCTTTACCACCCGAATAGAAACGGACAGAAACAGAATGCTAATAATGGGCCTTTACCACCCAAACAGAAACGGACAGAAACAGAATGCTAATAATGGGCCTTTACCACCCCAACAGACAGAAAGTACAGAAGCAGAATACTAATAATGGGCCTTTACCACCCCAACAGACAGAAGGTACGGAAACAAAATACTAATAATGGGCCTTTACCACCCAACTAATGGGCCTTTACCACCCCAAACAGAAACAGACAGAAACAGAATGCTAATAATGGGCCTTTACCACCCGAACAGAAGGTACAGAAACAGAAACAGATTAATCCCTATGGAAACAGAATGTAGAATTAAGTGTACACTAGTAAATGAGCCTTTACCACCCGAACAGACGGTACCATGCAGAAACAGACAGGTGTTACCACCCAACAGAAACAGACGGTACCAACAGAAACAGACAGAACTAAGTGTACCCTAAAACCCTACCCCAAGCGATCGGCTCCCTAATACATAAATACCATGTGTCGGCCCCATAGTAGGGTGTATCACTCCCTAAAGTGACAACCAATTGGCACAGACCTATTAACAGATGTCACGGCGTCTTACATCCTCAGAGGCAGACTAGGATCCATGCACGCACATGACCCAGTTGGAACGCACCATCAACACCCTTCGCCATTATCAGAATGAACCGCTTATAATTAGTTCAGTAAGCATGCCCGGACCCTACCTACTGTTGGGTCAAAGTTTGATACCAGAAAGGGTTACTGACAAATATGGGTCCCAAACAACAGATGACACAAGTAATTTCCCTCCTAACCTTGTGTCCCCAGACTAACAGATTTCAGATTAACTTGTTTACAAGTTCAGACATATAGAGTTCAGATCAACTAGTTAACAGATCAGACAAGTTTTCAGACTAACGGATTAGATATACGGGTTTAACATATTTACAGATTTGTCTAACTTTGTAATTGGGCCTACAGATTCACGAAACGGGTTTGTTAAATTCATTAGTCCAATTGGTTTAACCCTATCCACCCAACACGTTTTAGCCATCATATTTATCCCAGATTTGCATTAATTAAATATTAATGCACAGACCTCTCACATTAGGTCGGTAGCTTGTGGCCGCTGGATATGCCGGGCGGTTCCGGGCAGACTTCTGCCACAAGCCAGACCTAACCTCGTGTCTAAGCATATTTTAGTTATGCCTATGACCTCTAACATTAGACTGACAGTTTGCGGTCGCTGGTTAAGCCAGTTGGTTCTGGGCAAGCTTCTACCGCAAACAAAGTCTAACCTCGTGTCATAGCCAATTCATTCCAATACAGATTTTTCAGATATCAGACTAATTCTGTTTATTTAATAGATTAAACTTATGTACAAGTTACAGCAGATTATTCGAGGTTCTATTAACAAGTTTTGCTCAAATTTAAATCGAGCCTACAGATTCACATACTTTAGATTTCAGCATTTCAGTTCCAACAGATTACGTCATTCAACAGATAACAGATCTTGCAGATTAGGCTATTTAGCAGATTTAGCAGATAAGGCAATTTAACATAATTAACAGATTAGGAAATTCAATCTAATTAGCAGTTTAGGCAATATAACAGAACTAGCAGATTAGGCAATATAACAGATTTAGCAGATTATATATGTCTAAAACTCTATTTACCTATCTTGCCTAATCATAAATTTAGCCCAAACTTATATGCCTAAATCAAGGTCATAATTCATAATACAATATATGCCCCAAATTTTAGCCTTAATATTCCCATTTACAGTTCATGTCAAAACTAGATTTAATATTCTAGTTCACCCTTTATGTCCAAGACTAATACACATGTAAATCATTCTCTATTATAGCCAACTCAGATTATGCCAACATATTTGCTATGCCAGATTTACTTAATTAAGCTACGCCCAATCCCCGTATAACATGTTTCCATAAGTTCTCTAAATACTCATGAAATGGCCCTATAGGCTCGATGCACATAACAGTGAATGGGAATAAACTAGCAAAGTTACATACTAAATATGAGATCTAACATCATTAAGGGAATAGGCATAAGAAACTAACTACAATAGTTATAGGTAACTAACCACAATAGTCATGGGAGACTAATCACAATAGTTTCTTATTCAATGTCATAGCCAATAGTCTCATAGTCAATGAATCATAGTCATAGGCAATAGTCTCATAGTCAATGAATCATAGTCATAGGCAATAGTTTCATAGTCAATGAATCATAGTCATAGGCAATAGTTTCATGTCCAATTATGCATTATTATTTGTCCCAAAATTTAGCGTTCATGCGTTAATCTCTTATGAGATTCGGCGCAGGCTCGTGGTAGCCTGGCTATAGAACAGAAAGAAGAAAGAGGTACAGAATAGTCACAGAAAAAAAGATCTGACAGATAAGAATATACATAACCTCAGATTCAGATTTATAATCATGCCACAACCATAATTAAAGTTTATATCGGAAAATAACTGTACTTGCCTTTCGTGGTTTTAAGAAAGGATAATAAACTGTTGTTGATGCAGAAATGCTGAATTATTCCTCTTTAATTGTTGTCGTAGCTCTAAACTTGGATTTTAAATTTGATTTAGCTTTTAATTATATTCAGATTGGAAGAAGATGCATCAGTCCAAGTTTTGATTCCAGCAGGGTAGCGACGTCATTTTTATTTTTAATTAGAACAGAGGCAGAATATAGACATAATGAAATTGTGTAGAGAAAATGAGGCGAGGGGGCTGTTTATATATGATTAGGCGGACGAATCTAGACAGAAACGAGACTGGATACATCAGAATGAACCAGGTTCAAAAACTGGGTTTCGGGAGCAGGTCGACCCCCAGGTCGACTCCCCAGTCGACCTGGTCATGGGGAGGTTGACACCCCAGTCGACTCCCCAGTCGACCTGGGTATATGGGCGGGAATTTTCCCGCCAGCCTTCTCTGGGTTTGAATTTCGAATTTCTGGCTTTATTTTCGAGTTGTTTTATTTTATTCAAATTCCTGAAACTTCTGAGGGTCATAACTTGGTCATACATACTCCGATTTTCGAAAACTCAGACTCGATTTCATGCAGAATTCCGAGACGAACACAATGACGCAACCCGTTTCCCTTGATTCTTATTTTATAATTTAATTATTCTCTGATTTGTTACTTATACGATCACAGAAAATACGGGGTGTTACAAAATAGTTCAATGGTGATTTTAACAAACATTAGTATATTAATTCGAATTACATGAAAACACAATTTAGTAATGATGTATGTGCATGAAAACAGTAAATGATACCATACGTCTGCACAACATTCAGAAAAAGTAATGCTTAAAAGAATATAGAATGAAAATCCCAGATTTAAGTGAACGCAATCACTTAAATGCAAAATATTACCAACTTAAGAATTAAAGTATAAAGGCAGTATTGATATGCTTAAATACAAATTTCTTATTCAAAGTGGGAAAGAAAGAAATATACCACAAACAAAGTAAAAACTACTAAATTTGAGCATTGAAAATAATGTCAATTTAGTTTCAACAACAGAATTTGAAGTTAATCACATGAGAGACATATTAACTATTAAGTGTATACATTATTAAAAGAAAGAAAACAAAATCAAAAAGGATATTAAAAGGTCACAAACAAATCAGATTGTACTCATATTTATGTAACAATATATATATATAATTTCATTTACTCGTCATATTAATTTAAGCATTAAATTCACCATTAAGCATAAAATATGGTTATATGCCAATTTGACTAAGATATATAACAGTTACTTATAATATATTAAAACAAATTAGGTATAAAATGCAATTATTGTGTCATGGAAGAACAATGGCAGAACTTTGAGCCAACATGCTCATACCTTAATTGAATTCAAAGAATCCAAAGCCAAAATTCTTTTAGTCACATTCGTATCATGACAATAATAGTTGTTTAATGATACATAGCCATAGCAAAAAATAAAAGTAAAACCTATAATTTTCTTTTCTGATTATTCTCTAGTCTTGAAAGTCTTTAGATGCTAGAAACACAGCAAGATGCTAGAATACATGCGAAAATATATGGAAACCATAATTATTATGGAAAACTTATTTGTTAACCATAGCCGGAGATGTAAGGAAGTCATCAGTTAACCTCTTCATAGTTAAAGCGCCAAAAGAACTTGTTTTTCTTTCCAATATGATGAGTTTTTAATGTTTGAGGCAAATGACATATACTACTGATATCAATTTTTTATGAAATATGTTGTTAGCGGTTTGTTCTTCTCTCCTAGGATGTTCTTACTTCTTAGCCAATAATCTAGACATATAACAATGTATGTTAATGGAATTATGCTAAAGAGCCACCCACCTAAGCATAATTGGATTTTATTTATGTAATAAATAATAACATGAATATATTGTGACTTACAAATCAATATGAAACTTGAACAATTGATTTAACCACACATATAAAGTCATATAACCAATAATAGTAGAGAAATTATTTGGTAGTACTGAAAGAAATAAGTTGTCGAAAATAGCAATTAAAAGGATCAAACAGAACTGCATAATTTGAATTTACAGTGTATTAGCATGTAAAGGAAACTACTCCAAAATGAAAGAGAATATATATGTTACAAAATAGACTTTTCGAGAAATAATTGATTTACCATTTAAAGCTTTCGGCTAAATGCTTAGTTGTAAATGAAAAATAGTTCAATGGTGATTTTAACCAACATTAGCATATCCATTCGAAATACATGAAAACACGACTTAGTAATAACGAATGTGCATGAAAACGGTAAATGATACCATACATTTGACAACATTCAGAAAAATCAACACTTAAAAGAATATAGCCTATTACTATCTGTGTACCATTTTATTAATCAACGCTAGTTTTCCATATTCTATATGATAGAACTGGAAATAAATGGAAATGCATTTGTCCATTTTGGCAAAATGGGAAAATTAGTGTTACCACATGTATCTAGTTAATTACATTATATCAATTAAATTAAACTTCGTTTTTATATTCATCATATACATGTTATGAATAAATATCTACAGCTGTAACATATTTGGGCTACGACATTAGGTAAGTTCTAAAGATAGTATATTGAATTTCATTAGTGTAAAACAACGATTCAAAAACTTATGGAAAAGGATGATTGACAAATTCACTTAACTTAATGTATTCAGAATCATTGAGAAAACAAAGTCAGTTAGTAGATAGAGCAACAATAAGATGAGGACTGAAGCAGCAAGATAAGTGGTAGCCAACCGACAAACCTCAGCTTTGGAAAACGAAAAGTCAAAAGAATGAAAGCAACATCTATGTTAGGTATTTGTATTTATCAGAAAAAAGATTACGAATCCAATAAAAAAATGATATTAAATCCTACCAAAATTGGAGATAGCAATATACAATGATGTGCAACTTAACAATTTGTAGATGGTCTTGGTAAAGAATCATTGAATTGTTTAAAAAAATGTGATCTTCAAACAAAATACATACTTATTTATATAGATTTTCATTTGTTTCTCCTTTTATCTTAAGGTTAATAATATTATGAAATTACATGAATCAAAATTCAGATAGTTAGTAAGAGTGCAGTACATAAAACATTTTTCAAAATTAAATTTTAGTTGAGTTGTAATAAATGAGGAAATAAACATTATATCACTACAACAAAACAGATCTATTACAACGTCCATTTTACAACGGGCGTTTGCTGCCCGTTGTAATAGACTGCTGTTACAACGGTCATTTTCTGGACAGTTGTAATAGATGCTTGTACAACACCCTTTCTACAACGGGCATATAATGCCCGTTGTAATAAATGATATTACAACGGTCATTTTTAGGCCCGTTGTAATAAATATCTATTTTACAACGGTCACAAAACGCCCATTGTAATAGATGTCTATTTTACAACGGTCACAAAATGTCCGTTGTAATAGACGCTAATTTTTGACAATTAATAATTACAATACTTCCATAAAATTAATTTTGATTATTTAATAATTAATCATTAATCATATATTACTTATTATTAAGTATAATATCATATTACTAATTACTAATCATTAATATATTATATTATTTATTAATATTTAATAATCAATCATTAATAATATTATATTAATCATTTATAAATTATAATAATTAATGATTATTAATAAATAATCTCTAATTATTAATTATTATATATAATCAATATTCCAACAAACTTAATTTTACTTTCCAGTTATTAGTAAATAATATATATCCAGTAATCAATATCAATAATTTATAATTAACAATAAACATTAATAATTTATGATTAATAATATTACTACACTATATGAAAAATAATCATTTTAACCGATGTCAATTTTACAATGATCATATAAATTTATGCTAATTAACAATAAACATTAATAATTTATGCTAATTTTTAATTTTGAAGGTTGTTTTTTATTTTTTAATTAATTTAGAAATGATGAGAAATTAAAGTCAATTTCAACTGATATAATATAATATAATTTTTGTTTTTGGTCTAGTTATTAAACTTAGTTATCCGTAAACCTAATTTTATTTTGAATTGTGTTATTAAAACATCAGTTAACCGACCATCTTAACCGAATATTTTTGGTTCGGTTAACCAAATTTTTGTCGGTCAGTTAACCGTCCCAAGTGTATTATGGCGCTGAAATGCAGGAGATTGTGCCAAGTGTATTCTGGCGCTGAACCGTCCCAACAAAAATTTCGCCTTTTGATTCCTTGCACATCTATTCCCTAACCCTAATTTCAAATTGGGGATTTGGTGGAACTAAATATTTGGTTGACGAACGGTGCTTCACTGATCATCGCGATTAGGTTTGAAGGCCGTTCTTCGTCGTACTCTCAGCAGTTCACAAATCTTTCCTTGTAACGAACCAGAATTTTGACATTTAAAATTTTAAAGTTAATTTGATTTAGTATTGAAAATTTTTATGTTTATACATGATATTTGATTTTAATTTGAATTTTAGTAGTTTTGAATTAATTTGTATAAGAGAATTTAAAATTTTAATGTTTGAAATTAGAATTGTTTTGTTAAACTTACTAATAGTAGTATTTCAAAATTTATTGAAATACATTATTTGAGAAACTATAAATTTGTTTAAAAAAATTTAAACTTTGGATAGTAATTTATTTTAGACTAGAGTTTAGCTTTTGAAAATCCATTTTGATATGTATTTGAAATATAAAATATACGTGTATGGTGTTTGTATGGTATATGATATGTATATATTAAGAGAAATATCAAAATTTTGATTTCTTAATTTAGTTTGGGATTTACTTGTGTAATTTTTGGATTTGAATTTGGTTTAGGAAAAAAATTCAACTTGGGTTTGGTGTATGTATATGGTATAAATAAATGATATTTACACTTTAAAAATATTTGTTTAATCGTGTAGCCACTTGTTCAACTACTAAGGCAACATCTACCATATGTAAAAAAATTTCCTGTATTTTGCACCACATATCTTTACCCGGTTTCGTTACTTTTAATCCACCGCCTCCTTTCATTTTATCCATCACTCCATCCTTCGTCCTCTTCACTTTCCATTTCCAGCCAAATAGCTTTTCCCCAAAATCAAATCCCTAAATCAATCCAAATCACTTCGCCAGCTTCATCCCGCCACCAACGAACTCCGATTGATTTCAAGATGCCATCGCCCAACCCCTGCTCTCCTCATAGCCGCGCCACCCGAGACCGGCATCTATCTCCGCAGTCCTCCCTCCGCTTCTTTGTCTGCATCTGCCACACTCCGCCACGTCAATAGCTTGAGCCGCATCTCCTGACTATCGAACCTGGAGCCACCCACACACTGACTGTCATCGCAAGCAACCCACCGCCGCAAGATCCGATGCGAGCGCTCCGACCCCTTCAAGCCGCCGCCATATCCTGTTCCAACCCCGCGCCGCTGCCGTATGCTTGCAGCCACCAACCTGAGCTTCGCTTCCGCCAGTTCCCCTCCTTTCTGTCGAGTTTGCCTCCACCTAGTCGATCCTTAATCAGAATTAGGGTTTGCGTTTCTTTCTGCAGCAGCTATGGCGAACCGCACCGATCCAACCGCCAAAAACATACACGGTACGAATCCACAGAACTTAATCGAGAAAATTCTTCGCTCCAAAATATACCAAAACACGTACTGGAAAGAGCAGTGTTTCGGCTTGACTGCTAAAACGTTGGTTGACAAGGCTATGGAGATTGATCATATTGGTGGAACATACAGAGGTGCTAGGAAGCCCACTCCCTTTATGTGTCTCATGATGAAGATGTTGCAGATCCAGCCCGAAAAGGACATCGTCGTCGAGTTTATAAAAAATGAAGATTACAAGTATGGATAGTTTTTAAAATTCTCTGATTTATTTTTCGCAATAATACCCTTATTGTTGTTGCTTACTGTTGTAGTTTTTATATGTTGTCCCATTGCAAGCATGAGTAGAGCTGCCAAAGCTGTGGTGACTTGTTTTGGTTGGTAGTGCCTTGTTAGATGATTAATACAAGAACATGTTTGGCATCTCCTTATAAGTAGTTAAAAAAACTACTTACATGTAATTGATTTCAATTACATGTGTTTGGGAGCTTCTAATATGTAGCTTACAAAAGCAGTTAGTAAGTAGAAAACAGAGAAGCAGCTATTTGTTGCTTATGACTTATGAAGCAATTTCATAAGTTATTTGATCAAATATTTTCACTGGGGTAACAAATACTTCTACTTAGAAGTTATTATTCAAAACTGCTTTCAAGGAGTTTCGAAATAAGCTGTTACCAAATAGACTCTAAATGGTAAATGTTGCCGACAAGCGTACGTCTATTTACTGCATGTAGAAGGGTAAATATGTCAATTATGGAAAAACCTTAGTAAAAGGAACATTAGGAATACTGTGAGATTATTATGAACAGCAAGAGCCAAAAGATGCTACATATAAAGGAGTTATAACTGAGATTATTTTCGATTAGGATGGACTGAAGAGGACACAATGGCTTTCATGGAAACAAGCTATTAAATTAATACATGTTCACAATTTCCGCTTGACTATTCTTGTGGAACTTAGATTTAGGTCTATGACATTATCAACTATTGTTACTATAACAGAGAGTAATATTAAAATGATCAAAGTGATATGATCATATGAGTAAATTAGAGCATATTCAATACCTAAAGCCCTTAATATTCATCTCTTGAATATTAAGGGCTGAACTATAGAGAATGCATCTATAACATATGTATGACTTAAGACTGAATATGTTTCTGTTGGAGATGTTTTTATAGTCCAAATAACGGTGATTGGGCAGTTAATGTTATCCGTTGTTCTTTTACACTGAAAGAACTGACATAAATATGCATTTTGAAGGTATGTTAGGGTTCTTAGAGCATTTTATTTGCGCTTAACTGGGACTGTAGCTGATGTTTACCAGTATCTTGAACCTCTGTATAATGATTATAGGAAGATAAGAAAGAAGCAAGCGGATGGGAGTAAGATTATTTTTTATTTATTTACTTTCTAACATGGATAATGCTATAATATATTTCATGATTGGGCTCAGTTAGGCATGTTCCTCATTTGTAGAATTTTGCTTGACTCACGTGGACGAAGTCATTGATGAGCTCTTAACAAAGGATTACTCTTGTGATATTGCTCTTCCTAGAGTGCAAAAGAGGTACATGTTTTTTGTATGAGTGCGCAAATTGTTGTCCATAGGTTTACTGCTTAACTAAAAGCTACCTATCTGTCGAAACGACCTATCTGTTTGAATAAACATATCCTTTAAAATGTACCAATACAATTTATAGACTTCCAAGTTACTTAAAATTATAGTTTATTCATGACAAATAACACATATTTGTAATAACTGGTACCATCTTACTGTTTTGTTCACTGGTTTCCAAGAGCAAGTCAGGAAAATAGTCGCAGTAAACAGATGATGTATGCAACTGGGAATTCAAAATCAACACTAAAACTCCAAAAGTTGTTTTGAAGCTATACGTGGGCATTTAAAACTGCTAGAATGGGCATCTGATAGTGTAGAATGAAAACAATTAACCTCAAATTTGGTTTTATTTAATTATGATTTAACCATTTTTAGTTAACTCATGCATGATTATTTTTCATCTGACTTGATAGGTGGACTCTAGAAGCTACTGGGGCATTGGAACCTAGAAGAAGTGCTTTGGAAGATGATTTTGAAGAAGAGGAAGAAAAAGAGGACGATGATCAGGCTATGGAAATAGATGAAAAAGTTGTTTTTTCTTTTTCTTTCATCCTCTAGAAGTTAGCTTGCGATGCATGATAGTAAGCATTAACTTTCAATATTTTTTAACTTGGAACAGGACAATCACCGAGGTCGAAGCCCAATAAGAGAAAGAAACAGAGACAGGAAACGAGAAAGTCACAGACACAGGTTTCTCAATCTTCTCACCGTCTTTGCTTGCGCTCCATACTAAACAATACCCATTTTACAAATGCTAATATAGCATTTATATTCTTAGATCTGAACCATTTTCTTTTCCTGAACTTATACACGCTCAGTCTACACCCTCTATGTTTGTAAACACATTTTACAATGTACATTATGTACCCATAACTAATTGCCTAAGCTTTACAGCTAATTTCATGTGTACTACTGCTTGTGACCCGTCTATAGCTGAGTCATGTAGCAAGTAATTTAAGTAATATTTTGCAATTTAAGTACTTTTGACGTGGAAGCATCATTAACTTAATAATAGAGATGTTGCTCATCATTAATGGATAGATCGTTAAGAAAAGCATTTATAATTTGGGAGTACATCATTAACTTAATAATAGAGATGTTGCTCATCCCTATTAATGTCTAATTTTGGGTTGGACTTGGGATTTAAGAATAAAGTTAGTCTTTTCACTTCTTGCAAATGAAACATTAGTCAATAAGGGATAAATTATTTAGCAAATTTTCCCTCTTCTATTACTACCAATTAGTGGCTGATGCATCAAATCTTTTAGGTTCTTTGATAATCTTAATTCGATTGATACTAAACTAATGTGGTAAGAATTTCTATTGATATCTGTAAGATTATAGACAGAGCATATACGAGTTTCTTACCCTCCCCCGATTATGTCATTTGGTTATATACATAAACACATCCATTACATAGCTTTGATGTAGTTCATTACAGAATGCACTTCAGATTTATGGGTCTAAAAATTGCCTTCAAATCAATAAATAGTTATGCCTTAATTTTTAGAACAACTTAGATATGTGGATAATGCTAATTCCTCATCAAAATTGGTATTTGCAGAGATAATTTCCATACCAGTGGACATGCATGCTACAAAGGTTTATTTGGGTAATGCTAATTCCTCATCAAAATGCGGTAACTTTTTTTCTTTTTTTGCAGTCACACCGTGCTAGTAAATATATGCAGTCTCAAGATCAACAGGCCGTTGGATCTGCCGTCGCGTGGCACAAAGATTACAATTCCTTGGTCTAGTTTTGGTACTTATGAAACTAGTTATGTAATTTATGTTAGAACTATGTCGACGTAACTTATGTAACCTTTTGGAATGTAAACTTATCTAGTCTTTTGGAGTATAAACTTATCGAACTTTTTGAAATGTGTTGGAATTATATGATTCTTGCTTCAGTCTTTTAGTATGTGTTATTATGTGATTTTGATTGTTGCATTACAGTATTTATTGCATGTTAAAATATTCATTATTATTATGGATGCATATCGCAACAGTTATATTTAAATTTTCTATTACAACGGGCAAAAACCGTTGTAATATACTGTATTACAACGGGCAAATACCGCTTGTAATTTATTAGCTATTACAACGGGTTAATAACCATTGTCATTGAGTCATTGCACGTGACAGAGCCAGTTATTACAACGGTCTTTTACAACAGTCATTGCCCATTGTCAAATAGTCAGGAGCTATTACGACGGGTCATATTAAGACGGGCATATGCCCGTTGTGAAATACATATTACAACGTTTTTTGCCCGTTGTAAAAGGACTGTTTTGTTGTAGTGTATGTGGTACAACATTAGTATTAAATGTAGAACTGAGTATTGTAGTAAGGTCATCGTTTTAACCTGGCAGTAGATAAATAAAGCATAAAGCTAAGTTTTTGTACAGAAAAGCATAAATTTTGCGTAAAAATACAGTTAGCATGATTCATTGGAATCCAACCGTAATCTGCATTCAATATTTTTATGGTACGGAAAATAAATATACAAACCAGCCAACATATGTAGGAAATGAAATGCTTCAGTTTTTCAACAACTGAAGTGAATTATTGTTAGAACTATTTATGCCAGTCATTTGAACGTATTATACTTGTATAAGTAAATCCAAACCAGTAGATGCAAATTACGTAGATTCGTAAAAGAACATAATCTAAATTCTTACATTGGATCAAGCTATAAGTGTAAATATAATGTTGCAGTCCTGTTAATCCTCTTGGTAAGATACCGAATTGGAAAATTTTGATGTTCGACCTACAGTCAACATCAAATTACTAAGTAGGGTATGTGTACAGAGCTGAAAAAATAGCTGAGAATAATGGTCACAATTTTGTAAGTGAAAACCTCAAATTTTTGCTTCCATCAAATAGCAGTAGGTTCGAGGCCAATGGTTTAGAGGCAGTCACGTAGCTTCAATGTGGTGCTTCATAATGGCCACATGGTAATGCGGTGGTTTCCTGTCAAATGAGTTTGCAGTGGAAGCAACTCGTTAAAAAAAATCAACCAGCCAATCTAAATTAGAAAATTTATCCTGAAATCCTAACCAGTTGATCTAAATTAGAAACTTTATCCTGAAATCCTAGCCAGCCGATCTAAATCAACTATGTTTAGAGATTATTGAAATCAAAATTGCGTAGTTGTTACAGTTGTATACGGCCAGATATGAGAAATTACCCTGACCTACCGTTCCATAATGATGATTCAACTTAAATCGAAATATTGACATTTAAAAAGAAGTGCGCATTCAACATAAATTCATGATTATATAATTTAATGTGTTCCTCCTTTCTAATTCATATTCTAATTTTAAGAATTGGAGAAGCAAAATAAATACACCGAAATTTGTACTTCTGCTGATGGGGAAACGGGAACTGAAAACAAAACAATTTATAAAGAAGAATTTAACAGGTAAAAGAGAATTATTTTCAGTTAACAGGCTGTAAATCAACCAAACTGTTCATGTGTTCTTCAAGAAGAAACCAAATAGAAACAATATTGCTACAATAGGATGTCCAGTTTTCAAATTGAATAACCAGTGCTTATGATGTTTTAAAAGATCCTGGTCCAGTTTTTACATGTCATTATGACACATATCCCATGCGTTTATAATTTGTAATTATATATTTCTGCCTGTGAACCAAATAGCTAAATTAATAAAGCTTATTTCTGTAAACATTAATGAACTAATCTTAAACTTGGAAGCGGAATATATTTTTAGAATATATGAACATACAAAATCCATCAACAGTGCAATGTGATTTACAGAACGTGCTTATTAACACTGATAGGAAACAATAACACGTTGAAATTGATAAATTGTACTAGAAGAAACACAGGATTAAACCAATGAAACATTTATATGGTTAAATTGCAGCATATTACTGTCATATGATGAAAGGATATGCTGAAATTAAATGTGTAAATGACACCAACAATAGGAATAATTTAAATTTCATACAGTATAAATTTTTGTCAAAATATATGAGGTTTTATTCAAGCAGATGCGCATGCTCATGTTAAAGTAGAGACAAAATATATGAGTTTTTGTTACATTTTAGTTGCATATGCAGACATTAACTGTATTTCAATATCTGCTTTTTAAATATCAGATAAACCTAAGTGAAGTGTTTGAAACAAAAAAAATTACAACATGTACATAATACAAACACATAAGATAGTCTAAACCACGGTTTTTAATGGCACAGAATCCGAACTGAAAGATTTTTTTAACAAAAATACGCATGCAACATTTAGTGAGTAATAAGAAACAAGATGATCAATTAAGGTTGAAAACCTCGTATGATATATGTCATGGACAATTTAGTTATATCGTCGAGTAAACTCAAACCAATCAACCCGTAGATGTATAATAAGAAATCATGTAATTCATAGGAAATAAGTAAATCGGGTAATGGTAGATAATTAGGGGAAAACAGTACCTTAATAAGATGAATCTTTTATGTATTCACGCGACAGGGTAGAAGGCTAAAATCGGAGGGTGGAGAAAGGTTGAAGGAGAGAAGACGACTTGCAGTGGAAATCTTCCATTGATAACAAATTGAGAGAGGAAAAGGCTTGTAGGGGGGGAGAGAGATTTGGAACGATGGTATTGACTTAGTATGAGGTCGTCGGGCAGAAGGGCGGTGGCGTAAAGGCTTAATTACGGCTGAATAGGGCGGTGCAGCAGCGGAAAAGCGGCGGTGGACATGACTTGGTTTCTGCTTTCCAGTATAGGTAGGTAATAATAGATTGTAATTTTTCTTTTGTACATATATTCTCTAGTAATGTTCCACTTCAGTTCAGTTTTGTTTAAAGATGATGTCAGTCAAATTCATAAAACATTACATTTTCTTAAAATACTGATAATGTCGCTTTGTGTTCGTGTATGAGTTCGATCTTTTAAGGATAATCTCATTGAATGGAACTTGGAATACAATTAAAAAAATTGAGTCTTGAACAATGCCACAATTTTTTTATGTTTATCAAGTCGAACATCGGGTCATCCGACTCAAGATTCGGTCCGATTTCGGATGTTAGAATATTTGGTTCTGTCTGCTCGCTGGGCAGCCCTATCGGCGGATAAGAGCAAGAGGCGCAAAACTTCCTTTATTTCCTTAGCAGTAGAAATGTTATATTTGTAATTTAGTGATAGTTTAGGGGTACTCATGTAAATGTCAATTGCCTTTAAATACAGGAACTTTAGGCGCGACGTCAGAGTTAAAATTTCGGATTTGATTTTCTGGCAATATTTCCCGCGCTAATCCAGATCACGCTTTCCCTGCGATCGACAAAATTTAGGGTTTTGATTTTACAGCCGTTTCTCAAAATTTTCAGATCTACGCTTGATCGATCTCGAGTTCAGGACTTCCAGATGCGACAATTGATTATCTCAATTGATTGATATGCTACTGAATTAGCACGAGGTAGTTCGATCATTTTCTTTGAATCAATGAGTTTAGAGCTTATTTTCTAGAACGAGTGTAATTTTAATTATAATGTTTTGTTTTCTGTTAACTTATGAGGGAAGATTTGTTTATCTGCTCTTGGTTGATCATTTTTTGAGTAATTATCATAAAACGAGGTTAGATTGAAAAGTTAGGCGGTTAGCTCACATAGAAACTGATATATCTTGAATTATTTTTCAGAAATCGTAATGCAGAAACTAGGGCTTTCCACCATGAAAAGCTTGGATCATCCCAGAAATTTGAAGAAATCAACTTCGGTTTTGATTCCAAGTCCTCCACCTCCGGATTCTCTCTTCTATGGAAGTTTTTCTACCCTGAAAAACACAGCAGGTTTGTTTTATTTTCTTTTAATGCTTTATTGCTTTTGGTTTACTTTTTTTTAACAACGGTTTCGGTTTTGATTCCAGAGAAGCTAATACAGGAGCAAGTTGCGGTTAAAACTGACCTAGAATTAGCGGTAAACGTTTAATCTATGTGTGAGTTAATGTGTATGTATATATATGTGCTTTGAGTCCATATTCTGTTTACCTTTTAATCGTTTTATTTATTACACATACACACACAGGGGGCCAGCCCAGGGGAAGTCCACCATGTCAAATTTTGATAATGTAAATGTGTTAAAATAGTAAATCATAAACATTAAGCTTGTCTACATTTGGCTAAGTGGTTACTCATCTTAATATGTTCGTATGAGAGTTGGGTGCAAGTCTGATATACATATATAGCAATTGATCAAGCAATATGGTCATGCCAGTTCTTTGACCTCCTTCCATAGGCTGATCACTGATATTAATAGATTTTTTTGTTTGAAATGGAATATTTAAGAAATAATGTATTTCTAACTGCTTTCTCTTTACTTACCTAATAGTATTTCTGCACCAAAATTTTGAGTAAAACATAAAAATTCGTTTTAGTATGAACTCGACAATTTGATAACATATTTATGGCAATGATTTAGTTATAAATCTGAACTTCCTGCTTAATGAATTTTTATCCCTATGCAGTTTGCTCCATTTATGCTGAATATATAATGGATCTTGAATAGATTAATCATTAAGTAGCAGGCTTGAATCTCTTATTTTGAAAACCAACAATTTGTATAGTTTTGTTCACTAAATATATTCTAAGTATTAATACGTATTTAGTTTGGAAATGCAGCACATGAAACTTATAAAAGCGACAGAGCAGATACGTACCCTGGAGAACAATTTACAGGAATCTGTCAATGAAAATTCTAGGCTAAAATCTAAGGCAATGGAAGATGAAAAGCTATGGAGAGAAATTGATTCAAAAATCTTATCAACACACACATCGTGTGATCAACTAAACGAAACTCTGCAGCAACTAGCTGACCAGACTCGCATTGGTTGGCAAACTTCATTAATAGATAATGTAAAACTAATTTGTAGTGTCACTGTGTACATATTTTGATTATAATTTTTGCTATGTAGCTGAGGAAGACAAGACATTCTTTGAAGAAAAACTTGCAGAAAACTCTAAAGCAATCGAGGATTTCAATTCTCAGCTAAATAGCATGTCTTCAATGTTAGACTCAGCGGGCAAAACAATTAGAACTGGTGAGAGGTTATTCTATACCCCTAGCTATCATTTGCTGCTTAGGGTACTTGTTACTGCAGCTATCATTTTGAAATGTTGAAGCTATGATAATTTTATTTGAAGGTGTTAAGTTGCCAATCAAAAAGTAAAGTGTACTACTATTGTATGCATGTTCTTCTTTCTTGTAGGTGAGGAAAAGATATTAGAATTGAAGAAAGAGAAAGAGGAAATAGAGAAACGTGCCAAAGATGAGCTCCGTGAAAGTGATAATATTATTGTGGGAAAAGGTAATTTTCTTGTAGACCCAAAAGTTAAGGCATTTCCTTGTAAATTGTAAAGTGCGATAAGTTGTACACTGCCTTCATGTGATAGTTTAGTTTGTTAAAGATTCAACATAGTTCTGGAGAAGCACTTAAAAACAAAATGACCCTAAAGTTCTATCCTTTTACCTGTAGACAAATATTCAACTGCTTTACAGTTGAGTAATATACAGTGTAAGATCTTTGCTTATGCCTGGTAAAAGCGAGATAGTTTTTGGTTGAAATTTTAATTCGCTAAGCTTTAGATCTTTACCTCAACTGCAAGTGCAACTTTGAAACTCCGATGAAATGTACAAGCAACAGCACAAACTGTACATTGCAGATGAATTTTTCTCGGACAAAGATATAGCTACAAATATTTATCACAATCTAGATCACGTTCCATTTCATTTCTCCTGTGAAAATTGTTCAGCACTGTTATGACTGGCTAAAGGACGGCATTTTTTTAGTATTTATGTGGTAACCCTGTCTTCAATATGGCTGATTTTGTTACTAACAATATTTTAAATCTCATATTTTGGTTGAGTCTCGTCTCTAGAATTAGACACACAATATCTTATATAGGACGAGATCTCGGATGAGATGAGTGTATTTCGGGTCCACGTCTAAGATTTTAAAGTCCACCTCGAGATTATCTCATAGTAACCTAAGTATCTAAAATTGCCATTTTAAATATTTTAACAAAATAACATATTATCTAAATATAAACTTATTAACATACATAATTCATAAAAAACAATAATACAAAATTTTCGTTTAGAGGACAATGATTACATGATTATTTCCATATTGATTAAATGAATTCAATCCATTTGAATATTAAAATACATAAAAATAATAATAGAAAGTCAAATATTTTTGCACTAATTGATAAATTAAAAATTAAATTAAAGAGCTAGTAAAAAGTCATCATAGTGCACTTTCTTTTAGACCCACGTAAGAAGTTAAAAATTTATGTAAATAAAAAGCATCTTAGAATGAGATCTTCTATGAACGTTTATCTCAATTGCGCTTGAGATATTAATAACTCGGATGAGATGAGTCCCAAATATAACATAAACAAAATTCAGTGTCTCGTTTCCCAAATATAACATAAACGAAATTTCAAACAGTGGGTAGCAAGGAGACTGAGTTATCTTCTCTCCTTGTCCTGTCCTTCTAACAGATAGTGTGTATACCTTGTCTAATTATGCTCATCTGTTTTACATACAGATGCTCTTATCAAACAGCTAGAAGACGATATTGAAGAAAACAAGAAACAGTTGCTAACTGTTGGCTCCCAATTGCAAGAAGCAAAGCATGATCTTACAGTAAAAGAAGAGATTTTCAGATGCTTAAAAGAAAGCGAGGAGGCTTTACGGAATGAAAAGCATGGTCTAGAATGTAATAATCGAAGTTTATCATTAGAATTAGATAAATCAGTTCAAGAATTCAATAGGCTAAGAAGTGTGGTCTACAATTTGTCTGCCAAAGTTGTAGAATTGGACAAAGAAACCCTGACTGTTTCGAGCCATTTTACCAAGATGATATATGTATTTGAACAATACTATGGATTGGCTTGTCAGGAGAAGAATTTGGCCTTAAAGAATGCTCAAATCAATTATGACAAGCTCCAAAAAGAATATATGCAGTTATTATCTGATAAAAATATTTTGAAAGCAGAAACTGAAGAACTCAACTGTAAGGTCTTGGAGCTTCAAAAATCTCAGGAGTTCATCATAGTGCAGCATGCGGAGGAATGTCGCTTATCTGAAGATAACTATAGGAAGTTAGAGTCTGAAGTTGAGATTCATGTTTCAAAGAATAATGAACTTGAAAAATCATTATCTGCCTTGAAAAACAAAATCAAGGACCTATCTGAAGCTGCTACTGCCACTGAAAATAATACGGTATGTAATGCTTACATGCTCTTCGGCCGAATCACATAAAGCTGAATGTTATAACTTCACTTCTCATTACTTGTGCTTTACGTGCAGCAAAAGCTTTTACAGAAAATATCTACCTTGGAATCTGTTAATACCAATCTTGAAAGCAGGCTTCAGTTAGCTTTGCAGGAAAAATCTGAAGAAACATCAGCTTTGAGAGACAAAATCATGAAGCAGGATCAGCAAACTGAATCTTTAGAAAAACAGATCAATGATTTTCGGATTGTTTTAAATGAGAAGGAACAGCTTCATATAAAATTTTCAAAGAAACAGGAAGATTTGGAAGAGAAAAATGTCGAGGTTATGATCTGCTACACGCAAAAGAATAAATATTTATTCTATGTATCTAATTAATTCGTCATACTTTTATAGGTTCGTGCATCTCTTGTAGCAGCTGAAATCAAGCTTTCCGAAGAAAGAAAACGTTTCGAGTTAATGCTTGAAGCTAAAAATCTTGAGTTGTCCAAGCATTTGAAGGAGCTATCACAAAGAAATGACCTGGTGCTAATTCCCTGACCGCACTCTTTTATATGCTTCTTTTCTCAATGTTTAAACACGTAACTTATTTTCAAGACAATTGCAGGCAATAAATGAAATCAGGAGAAAGTATGAAGAGGAGAAAGTAGAGGTTGCAAATATTGAAAAAGAGAAGGTTTGTTTTCCTTCCATACTTTAATTTACTTTGGCTATCAAGCTTCATTCCTGTACGTCCATCAACAATTTATACTTTCTCAGGCTAATAAACTCATAAAAGAGATGGAAAAGAAATGCGAGGAAAAGATTTCAGAACAAAAGCAGGACACACGGCAGGCTTTGTTGCAAGCTAAGGAGGAGCATGCTGCAATGGTATGTGCTTCCGAGGATATTTAGTATACTTGAACAAAAGTCAGGATTATGCCTTTCACATCGTCATACTAAAAATAACTGACCCAAGCCAGCACAAAAGCAAATCAATTTACCTTGACATTGCTAAAGAATCAATTGTTGATAGGAGAGAGGGATGCATAGGCCTGGTTCAAAAGTAATTGCAAAAATCCTTTTAGACTCCTGTCTAAGCTTTGCTTATGTGCTAGACTAGCTTTACTATCTCGATTTTTGACTAATCTGCCTAGATGACACTCTCTACGTTATAAACATATAAACATGTTTATAGGCACCATCAAATACATAAGCAGGTTTATAAGAACTATATATATGCATCAATTCAGTCTTGACGCATCTTATAAGCATCAAACATTTGTTTATAGCGATTTTATCTTAATGGTTGCTTCAAGATCCAAATTTTTTATGATACATCATTGTGGATAAGTTAATACTAAAAAATAGATTAAAATTTTATCCAGTGCATAGCTTCAATAAATCTTTGCCCTACCGATTAATATTTAGTCCATGCTTGCGCTTAACGTCCATCTAACGATTTTTACAATATACATACATATATATGTATGAAAAAGGGGCTCGTTGATTTTTTGGCTTCAAATATGTATTTGAACATTCTAAAATTTCTTAAGTACAAATATATAGTTTGTGCATTACACAATCTTTTAGAAACAAAATTATAGTTTGTGCATTTCGTAAATGTGCAAAAGCAGATCTATTTTTACAATTAGTTTTGAAACAAGCCTAAATCTGTCTGAAATTAAGTTTTCTCATATGCCTAAGTTGAAAATTTGTCCTTTTCTAAGCTGAGCAGATTACAGTTAGTTAGATTAATTACCATCACATCTTTAGTATAACATAAGAAATGATGCTTAATCCATGATCTTGCAGAGGATAGGTGGAACTCCTTTATTACCTCTTAAGTCTAGTATGAAACATAAATATCTCTGAAAATGACTAGAAAATCTACTGCTGAATGTCACTCTGAATACTATCTGATTGATCATGCAATTTACAGCTCAGCAATGTTCAAAAAGATTATGAACAGAAAGAAGCAAGCCTTCGAGCTCATCATAAAGAAGAGATGCAGAGATTGGAGCTTCATGCTGAAAATGAGATGAGAGAGGTGCACATTTATAGCTAACATTTCCAAATATTTATAATACAATTCTTTTTCTTCTTTCACCTTTCTTTCACGTATTAAAGATCTAAATATGTTATCCAGAAAACTTCATTGCTGAGGAGGGAGCATGAGATTCAGTTCAAATCTTTGAAACTGCAATATGATGATGATTGTAAAAGGTTGCAAGAAGAGCTAGAGCTTCAGAAGTCAAAGGTATATGTTTGTGTTTCATTCCTGAGTTAGTTAAAGCTTAAAGGTGTTCACTAATAATACACTTATGTTAAATTTGAAATGTATTATTCTAGGAAGAGAAGCAAAGAGCATTATTACAGTTACAGTGGAAAGTGATTAGTGAAAGCCAACAAGATGACCAGGAAGCGAACTCACACAAGGTATTGGCATGCAGGTTCTACAATAACATATGTGAAGTTCTAGCTATCTGTGATTAATAATTAAAAGGCACGGTAAAATATAAAATGGACATGACACAGTTCTAGATATCCATTTCATACGATCGCTACAGTATCAATATATCTGCTTTAATAAAATGTACCGCCTTTCTTACTACCTCGGATGCATGAACCCAACACTTGCAATGTTTCGATGGTGATGGTAATTCCTGAGGTAAGACTGTTCCAAATGAACCAACATTTTAGTTCATTTTATATATTTGGCTATAGGGGCACATTTGTTGGTGAGTGGTTTCATAAACTCAAATCTGCAAATATCGCTCGAAGGCATATTGATGATATTTTTACTAAGACATTATTTGCTCTCACCACTCGTTTAATCAAACAAATGAGTGCTGTAAGTTAAGACAAATCGTGTTCTAAGCTACAATAAAGTCAAGATGTCAATCCCTTCGATCTATTGCGATAGGACTATCGAAATCCATTCAAATCATCTTCCAAATTGATTGTAGTGATACTAGTACCAAATTTGTGATCTGCAGTATCACAAAACCAGTATAATTTTTAATAATTCAAAGAGAGAAGAGTGAGAAGATATTGATTTGCAACGTTTTCTTGACGTCTCTGAATTCATGAATTTGCAACTATATTTTGACGTCTCTGAGTTCAGGAATTTGCAATGCTTTTAGTGTTTTTAATTCAAGATTTCTAACGATTTCTTGATATTGTAACGAGGAAAAAAATGAATTTTGAAATCAGATTTAAAATAGTTAATGAACACTGCTATTTATACATGCTTTTTCTTTTGCAGCATTTGCATCTCTTACCAAACGATGTTTCTTTTTTTAAATGCGTGTCCATTTGTTTGAACTTTCAAACGTTTCTAACAGTTTTAACAGCCATATATTTTTATTTTGACATTTACGTCTATTCAAATTCCAATTATGGATCTGGTAACCGTTTCAAATTTGGTTCGTTTTAACATAGTTATTCCGTTGAAAAATGTATTTTGGACTCGAACCCAAACCTAAATCCGAGTAAGATCCAATTTGGTTCGATCGGTCGGACGACGACGAAGGCACAGGTGTGGCCATGCATAATCTCCCTTCTTATGACGAAACAAACATTTTGGTGCATAAAGGGCCTAACCTTCTCTTTAAAAAGCCAGTTTCTATTTTTCAAGATGTGGGACAAATCTCCATCTTCTATCTCTTCTCTTGTCTAATAAAACACATGCAAATTTCGTGAAATTTCTCAAAAATATTCAATTAAACTTCAGTAAAAAGTCTCTTGTCATTTTTATGGGAAAAGGAGAGCATAAGTATAGATGCTTTGTGGACTTGAATTTATATATAATGGCAACCTATCAAAGTATGCCAAGATGGAATGACTGACTAAGCATTGGACCAACGATCCTATACGACGTATTAGATGTGTTTCACACATACGTTTTCTTTTTTAGATAGTTCATAATAAGACATATGGATTGACCTTATTTCTATATCTTTATTTCACGAGATTCCCTTATAGACTTAAATCATATTCTCGCAGAAGACGGCACCGCCTTCATGCATTTATATATAGGTTTATTTCAAATGCTCTATAATTATACACTTAAACAAAACTTTTGCTTAAACCTATTAAGTACTAAGTAGTACAACCTCCACTATATCATTGTAGGTACCAAACATTCTTTTTGAAATGAAAATACTATTAGTTGCTCAAACTAATATTATAGCGCTTTAAATCATAGCTTATAATGTACTTTTGCTCAGCGAACTCAAGACGATGAGTTTCATTATATTGAATCAAGTTTCCATCATAGGTGATTTTGAGTTGGCTTTAAATTCATTGAACTCAAGATGACGAGGCATAACTAAATTTGGTCCGATCTCACAAGATGTATGGTAATTAATCCATTGGTGAGCATTTGTCTCACCACACTGTATCTTAGATCGATATGCCTAAATTTGAAATTCTATACTCAACTATATGTTCTTGATAGCATCGCTCGATTATCACAATACACATATATCGGAGACATCGGTTTTGGCTATATTGAAATTTCCAATAGTAGATTTCTTAACCGTTCCTCTTTTTTACTACATGAAGCCAGTGTTATAAATTCAGCAACCACAATAAAATATGTAAGAAAGATTGTTTCTTTGAGACTCAAGATATTGCTTTTCCGCCAAGAGTGAATATCCATTCACTAGTTGATTTATTATTATTCTCTTATATTGTTCCAACTGACACTCGTGTATCCTTCTAATAAACTTAGATACTCACTGCATAATAATATACCATAGTTCATGGCTCTTTTTAAATATTTTAATATTCTTTGTACAACTAGTCAGTGAATATGACTAGAACTACTAGTATATCTACTCAGTTTGTCAACAACATAGGTGATATCCGGTCTTATGCGCGTCATAGTATACATAAGACTACTAATAACTTTAACATATTCTAACTGATCTTTTGCTCTACCAGTATTTGAATTCAATTGCATATTTGGGTCAAACTGGATACTTATAGGTTTGCAATTACGTTGATTAATTTTCTAAGAATCTTCTTAATGTAATGAGACTGGGTAACGATCAACCCTTCAATTGATTATATGATTCTTATTTTTAAAATCAATTTAGCTTTTCTCATATCCTTCCTTTAAAACATGACAATAGAAACGTTTTGATTTCTTTAATACTCGAAGTATTAATCTCAAATATTAACATATTATCCACATAAAGACATATAATCACACCTTTATCAGTGCGAGATTCGTTATAGACACGTTCGTCTGATTCATAAATCCTAAAACCGTTCAATATTATAGTTTTATCAAAATTCTTTTGCCACTGTTTTAGTGCTTTTTTGAAACCATTAAGTGGTTTAATAAGTTTACATATTTTACGCTTTAATCGAAGGATTGTAAAACCTTATGTTTGATACACACACACACACACACATCCTTGATACGACGTGATTTCTTATGTACTATTTGATATTCCACTTTGTGCCGGGGAAAAGTATATTATCATTCATGTGAAGGATTATTGGAATTCCAAGATGAATGAAAAATATGTTAGTCAGCACATTGCCAAATTTAAGACAAGATTCATGTACATATACCAAATTCTCAATCCCTATATTGACCATTAGGATACCGAACAGAGCCGGATCGGGCTCAGGTCTAATGTGATGTCTTATTTTTTTACTAGAAAAAAGTGGTTTTTTTGTAGTATTTTTCTAAAAAGATGTGGTGTTCAAGATTCAAACAAACGATCGCGATCAATAGTGGATAGCGGTAGCAAACGATATCGGGTGTGACTCGTTAAAAATGCGCGTCTATCCGGAAGAGATGACGGACTACTATAAATACTAAATAGCGGAGGATATTGATAACATTGTCCATATATTCGAATTCCAGTCTTCTTCTTTCTACCATCCGTTGCCATTTCAATACAAGGTAGACATACTCTTTACAATCTCGAGCAGATAGATTCTGTTTTATCTTTGAAAACTTTGGAAATTAAAGTCTGAAGGAGATTGCTAAAGTCTCTGAATTTTTATTTCTGTATTCACAGTTTAATTGCCTGTTCTTCTGTTCTTTGGTTTCTTCTACTGTTCACTCGTTTGGATAAACCCAATATTCCACAATATGTACATGAAACAGTGCATCGACAGTTTCGAGATGATAAAGCCATGTTTTGAATCCCAAGGTTCTGATCAAATTCTCCAAATGCCATCAACCAATTTTCAAATTCAGAAAAAGGAAAGTAATTCAGTGGCAATTCAGCAAGTATGAGACGTTGAGACGGAATAATGTAGTGTCTTGATATTTGTCAAATTGAAACTTAAAAATACGCATATCTGAGAAATGATTTTATAGTAGGCCTTTAATATGAGTAGACTTTATGTATTAGTCAATGGAAATTTCCCTTCCACGGTTCGATGTAAGAGTTGGATCAACTTATGCGGATTAGGTAGCATACCTCCTTTTTCTCAGTATTTTTCCTTTTGGGGTAGTTTGTGAGTTAATGTAATATGGTGTTACATAGAAATACTTAGCAATCTGCCTAGGTTGTTTGCTTCTGATTTTGGCACCGTAATTTGATCTGACTTCAGTCCTTCCTGAATATAGGCGTAAACTCATTCCATGCCGGCGCATATATTTCTGTGAACGAACATAGGTTATCTAACTGGTTTTACGCACTTGCAGGAATACTCGGTCTCATCAATAAAAAAGATGGATCCATATGGTGGAAAAGATCGCCATATTCCCTTGACGAGTCCTGAACCCAGAAGGAAGGTAGTTCAAGTGTATCATTCTTGTATTCAGTCTTGTTGGATACAATCCATTTTTCATTGAATTTATATATATATATATATATATATATATATATATTTTTTAAATGTTAGGATGTTTCGATATCTGGATTGATGCGTACACCAGTAGAAAATTTACTAAAGAAAGGGAGCTCTGCAAAGGTTCCTAAACATAGAAAAGTGAGCTATTTTTGTTCTGCTATATATGACACTGTGTTGTTCATCCATTTTGTTGGCATTCCATGATAACTAACTAGGAAAGGAACATGTTTACTTCCTCATGCGTATACTTGGTCAATTATAACGTGTTCTCTTGGAAAAAATAAAAATAAAAATGGTCAGATCACCCGCCATGAATATGAAGTAGAAACATCCAATGGGCAAACAGTCACAAAGAAAAGGAAATCAAAGAGTACTGTTCAATATGGGGTATGTAAAATGCCTCCTAACAATAACGTTGGTGTTTAACTTAAATCCAGCATATATTCTTTTTGACTCTGCACTTACTGTGGTATTCCAGGGATCTAATTCGCAGAAAGCAGCACACACCAAAACCCCTAGTGCCATGGATAACATGAACAAAACGTCAAAGGTTTTGTTTTCCTCCTCTCATTTCTTTTCCAAATTAGTTTGTTTATAAAGTTACTATTACTTAGGCCTGATTAACTGTTAATCATTCATAATTCATATGCATATGCACCGAGAGTCTCGTCTTTGTTATACAAATGCAGTTATATGTTGCTGCTTTTTTCCAATCCTTGTCGTCTTTCCCATGTTCAACTATAGTCTAGGATGCAAATCTATCTCGCTGAATTTTGAAAAAGAAGTATGATGTTTATTAACATTCTAACGTCTATCATCAATTTCTTTCAATATGGTAAAGACACTTCAACATGGTGGGAGATATTGCGGGTTCGAATTCCGCTTTGCGGGGTTTATTCCACCCTCCATATAGTATGCTATACAGTACCTAGACTTATATATAAGTAACCTATATTAAAAATAATAATAATAATAATAATTTCGTTCAGTTTAGTGCATCTTGAATTGTCATTTTCTATCGTATGAAGCATTTGGGAATAGCTTTCTTTATTCTTGTCAGTTTAGTGCAATCTTATTATTCTTATAAAGGACTCACTTATTTAATTATTTGTCCTCATTTATTATCAATGCTTTGCTGTACAGGTATCTGGGGTTGTAGACCAACCCAAACCGACTAATCTTGTTGATTTGTTCTCTGAGGGTTCTTTGAATCCTTATAATGATGATCCTTATGCATTTAATTAGAGGTAATCACATCAAACTATATTCTTATATCTAAATAAAAATCTGGTGCCCAGGAAGTGGAAATCTCAGGCATTTTTTTTTTTTAAATTGGAAAATATATGTCGGTTCCCTATATTTGTTCTTGATGTTAGCTTTTTACCTCGCTACTGATCTAGTGTGTCAATCTCAGTTGCCACATCTCATTGACTGCTAAATTATTACTCACCCTTTTAGATGGTGCCAACTGCCAAATCCAGCTTTGTTCATAAGTTCATGTTCAATCTCATCTTCAGTGTTCAGTCAACAATTGAATGCCTTTCTGAAACAATAAACTTTCTTATTTCTACTCTGTTCTTTCCCAGGAATGTAGGTCTGCAGAATGCTGCCAACGCAACCAGTCATTCAATTGGGAACCTCATATTAGATGCAAATTATATGTCTAGACTACGGTTAAGTACGATATAGATTTACCTAACGAATAGTTAACATTGTTACAGATATTTTTTTCCCCCCTTCTGGGACTCTGATGCTTCAATTTAGACTTACATCACTGTGGCAATTAAATTCATGTATGCTATTGTTAACGTTTGCGTATAAAACGTTAGAGATAATTTTTAGCGTTACCTCAGAACTCATAAAATCTTCGCGAGCCATGTTAAAGTGCTTCCAATTGTAGTATATTGCATTTCTTTATCTTGTCAGAACGGAGAGCTACAATAGTTAGTTTGCTGAAAATGAAGAGGAACGTGTCTTCGTTGGGGGAAATGGATTTGTCAATTTGTTTTAGATGGAGGATGAATGGCTGGCGAGACCACTGCATGTAGCTCTAGATTTTTCAGAAAACTAAATTTTTTTAATTACCTACGGTTTAAGCCATTATGTCTATTCCAGCTTTAAATTTTGCGATACCATACGGTAAAATTGAAGTGCATGGAAGTAGCTTCATGTTGAAAAAGACGGTTCGTAAATCGGAGCTATGAAAGAGTTAAAAGCCGAAAGGTGTTGGATGCTTCAGCAGGTTTGGCTCAAACGTCCGGGTCTTGGTGACAGACGTTTGACGGTACAGGGTTGGAATTTCCCTAGAGTTCCAACAAACGTCTGTCACCCCTGGACAGGCGTCTGTGTTGTTAAGGGAAATTTTCCCGAGACTTGCGAGACAGAATTCTGTGCTGAAGAAAATAAATTTCCTAGGTTTGGGACAGAAGTCTGAGGCGGTATGTAATAACCCGGAAAATCTGAGCCAGTTTAATCTTTTTATTTTGGCAATTTTAACGAATTTTGAATATTTAAAATGAATTATTTTAAATAATATCGACGAGAAATTTATTTTGAAAAGAATTAGAACGTATATATTTATTCGAATCGTCGTTAGAATATAAATTTTATTTATATATATAAAAGGAATTGAAAATGGCACGCGTAAGTGACAATTGATCAAGGCTTCTGTTGAAAAGCAAAGTCTTGTGGTTGATGATCAAAGCACGACCTGTGTGGCGCAGCTTTGTGTATAGCGTTAATTCGCGAGCCTCACACCTCGGTATGAGTCAAAAACGTGATAAGGACCCAATGAGTGCACGACGTTTCTTTCTAGCTAGTGGTGATGTCAGTGCTTAAACTGACTGGCATTTATATACTTTTCACCTGTGTGGTTGTTGGAATGCGAGGCGCCTCGGTTATAGGTCCTATAGGACCGGGAAACGTGTGTTCAGGAATAACTAATCCTCCAAAGTTAGGTGAGGACCGGCCTTGGAGGTTCCAAAGGATCATAGTGGGGTCCTGAGACATTTGCTAGAGTGTCTCGGATCGGAGAGGAGCTTGCCCCTTGCCTCGACTCATGACAAAAATCAAATTTCCAGTACGTGATATTGCGGTTTTATTTGTAGAACCTAGTATGGCGACATAGTGGTATGGGTCATTAATGCCGCCTATGATTGATATTTATGATTGAAATTGTTTTGACACTATACACTTATAGTAATATCAAAATAATGTGTTTTTAACGTATCAAGCATGCTTTGGCTATTATAAGGTAAAAACCCTATCCTCCGGCTTGCGTTGCATTGTGTGATGGGACCTGGGTCTTATAATAGCTTCATTTTCCTTTATTTAGCATTGCGCTGTTTGTTTTATGCACTGGTATTCTTGGGAGGAAACCCGTTCCGTGTTATACGGCGTGGTCCCTTGATTTACCTAACTTTTAAAATAAAGATTAATAACTGTTTTAGTTCTCACACCAGTCACATGACTGACCTGGAGTTTATTGTTTCAACCTAAACTCTGGGTGCCCCTATTTTCGACACGGGCAGCTAGTAGTTTTGGTTTTGCAGATTTATATTCACAGGATCCTGATTTACAACTGAACGATGCTCGGAAAGCTCTGTATCCGTGTATTACTTTCAGTTGTGTTTTGTATTGTTTTTCCGCTACTATGTAATTGAAACACCCCACCTCCGTTAAGGTCACTCACACGGGAATGCCTTAACTTTGGTGGAGGTTTATAAGTAAAAGCCACAGATAAACTCAAGACAGATATAAACACACATATTTTAAACAGCGGAAACCAAACAGACTTTTATTTCATCAATACATGTTCAAACAAAACATTCCATAATTGTCTCAAAATACTTCCAATATTACAACCTCATGACTGTCTTTATTATTAAAGAAGCATAAAACATAAATAAAGTGACAAAAATCCCCATAGTGATATCCAGAGCCATAATCCGAGCAAAAGAGATCCAAATCATACATCTACGTTCTTGGAGCTTGTAAAGAGTCTGACTGAGCTGATATGTTTCCTCCCTGTGGACCTGGGGGGGGGGGGGGACGAAAGAAAAGAAGACGAAAATAAAATAGAGTCAAACATAAAGCCTGAGTAAATCTAGTAACTCTTCAGTATGTGAATAAGAAAAGGGCATGATAGATATAAACTGAAAACAGGAAAGTGTCACAAGATAAGGAAGTGTCGAATGTACTATCGCACCCATACTATATCTCTGCACCTACTTGAGCTTACTTTAACTGGCACCCCATGCTGAGGGTGAAGTGATCCCCATTTTTATTTAAAGATCGGCTCCTACTCGCGTAAACATGTGTCATACGGCCCCCAAGAATTGTAGATACCTATGTTGGTCCCACCATGGGGTGTATCAAGACCCATGGTGGCGGCCCCGACACAAATTTTAGAAGGCATAGGTTATACTACTGGTGCCCCTAGTGCCCTGTTTGTCTGCTCCGGAGTGTGTGCACGCCTGCACCCCGTTAGAACCTACACTGTTGCACCCACCGTCGTCGCTTTGACCGCTTACAATCAACCCAGTAATCGTGCCCCACCCTGCCTAGTTTCAGGGTACCATGATACCTAACTTGGGTTACTGCTGAAACGGGTCCCTCGTTACCAGGATTTTCTAGTCAAACATGTTAAGTGGTTAAGTGTCTATATTTACCTAACCTCACCCATCAATTCTTGTTAACATGTTGAATTTGGTTAAGTGTTATAGTTGACTTAACCCTACCATTTGTCCTTAGCCTCTTAGAGCACCTGACCACTCACATTAGACAGATATGGCTACAGTCACTGGATGTGCCGGTCGGTTCCGGGCAGGTTTACACCGTAGCTCAGTCTAACCTCGGGTCATTATTGGGCTCAATGCTTAACCACCCACATTGGATAGGTATTGTTGTGACTACTGGACAGCCGGGCGGGTCCGGGTAGGTTTACATCACAACTCAATCCAACCTCAGGTTAAGCATATTTTGTTTTTCTAAATTTACATATTTTATTATTTCTCAATTATATATGTAAATGTCATATCTTTTATTCATGGGTATATCAATTCATACCGCTTAAATGTCTTTGTCGTTGGCATGTGCCAACCATGCCAACATATATTTTCATGTTTTACACCCAACGTTATTACCCTCGTTTGTACGTTCGCAACATTATAACATGTGTTGGGGTTGTCACAATTCAGCCCAACTCTATAAACGTGATATAAAGGGGAAATCAAGAACATGTAATACAGAAAGGTGTGTGGTGCATGAACTTGCAATTTAGCGATTCAACTAACATATAATATGGGTCATGTGAACTTGCAGTCAAATCAAAGTATAACTAAGTAGGTGACATATGAAATGGCATAGTTTAGGCTAATACAAACTTGTGTTTAAACATGTTTAACTTGGCATAATGTCAACCACAAAACTAGCATGTTGTATATTCACCAAAATGTCCAATCATAACATCTAATCACATAGCCTATTTCAACATGAACTTGCATAGTTTATGAAACCCAAATGATACTTAACATAGATCCAATTATACTTGCAAATTAACATAAGAATGATATCATAGGTTTTGGGTCATGTAGGCATAAAAAGGATCTCAAATCTAGAACATGTTTACATAAATTCTAACCTAGATTAAGGGAGTATACATAGTCCATACCATCGACATATACATAAAGGGATCAATTTCTAGTTTTTGCCCCAACTTGCTATTGTTATTACTTTCATATACAAATACATAATAGGCTTGCATCAATCAATTTAGGCCACAAATATCAATACACAAGTCATGACAAAATCATTACAATACGTAGAATTTATATCATATTCATACAATAACACAATTCTATTTTCATTTACATCGAATCACATCACAGTTTTTATTCATATTCTGAAAGGTCACTATACTTACAACGAATGCAGAATCTTAAATTCTGGATTCTGAATTCTGAAATTGAGATGCGCTCCTTTGGGTAAACTAACGTTGCGTAGATTAATTTGATTAAACTTTATTCTTCTTCTTATTTTGATTCGTCTCTAGGCTTTTCTCTCTTGACGGCTATGCTCAATTCCTCCCTGGCAGCATGACGACTCCCATCTTATTTTATTATGTGAATTTTCAGTTGAGACTTAGGGTGTATTTATAGATTTTTAAATTGTTTTGAGCCGTCAGATGAAGACATGAGGAATCTAGACCATACAAAGTTCAAAGAGCCAATCAAGAGGTGACATGTCAGCCCTAGTGACACACCGAGCCACAGAAATTCGACCCAGAGCAAGCCCTAGCCAGCCAGGTCGACCAGGTAGGTCGACTGGCAGGTCGACACCCAGGTCGACACTATGGTCGACCTGGGGTGGCCAGGTCGACACCATGGTCGACCTGGGGTGGCCAGGTCGACACCATGGTCGACCCTATGGTCGACCTGGTCTCTGGGCGGGAGTTTTCCCGCCCAACCCAGTTTGAACCTGTTTTTCGAATTTCGAATTTAAAACTGAGCTGTTTGAATTTAAATTTTATTCTGAAACATCCGAAGGTCATAACTCCTTCATACAGAGTCCGATTCGCGCAAACTCGGACTCTATCTCAAGAAGAATTCCGAGACGAACGCAATGGCGTAACCCATTTCCCTTAATTCTTTCATTTAGAATTAATTACACTTTAATTTTTGAAGCTTAATGTTATAGAATTCACGGGGTATTACATTCTTCCCCCTTAAAAGGATTTCGTCCCCGAAATCTTCAAATTAGGAAGAATGTATATCCTACCATCCAACAGTCCATCTACTCAACCAACAAACACAGGCGTCCACTATCCTTAAAAGGCTTCTAATGCTTCGTGATCATATGCATAGTGTGTGTACATGTCCTTATCTAATGCAAAAATCAGGCGGTCTACTAATTCAGTTGACCTCCTTAATGCGAATCATGTAAGTGTCATGAATCCATTATGTATGCAAAATTTTCCTACTCATAATTCTACATGAGTGCACAACTATTCATACAATGCGACGACCATATGACAGCATATCAAGTTTCAGTCATATACAAATGAGAATACATATAGCATATGCAATATGAAGTGACTGAGCCGATCTATAACCTAGGGTGTGTGTGTATATGCATCCACGAGCAACCACTAGCAATCACTAGCAACCATTTGCAGCCATCATCCATAACATGTTTTCAAATACATGTTTGCATCCATTTGTTTTCTACTTAAGGAGTTAGGAAAAGGACCGAGGAGATATACCTAAAAAGATAGATAAAGCATAACTTAAGGAAAAAGAGAGATCAAAGATGTACCCTCAAAAAGAAGAGGGTAGGCAGCGCGTATTTTGTCCTCAGTTTCCCAAGTCGCGTCTTCCTCGGCATCGCTCCACTGAACTTTAACGAGTTTGACTTCGCGGTTGCGTAGCTTTTTCACTTCAGTTCCTAAGATGCGGGTTGGAACTTTCCTCACAGTTGCTTCACGTTCCACTTCGGCTTCTTCTAGAGTGCGAGGTTCTACCACTTCCGCAGACTCATGCAAACACTTCCGGAGGTGAGAAACATGAAAGACATTGTGAACCCTGGCCAGTCTCTCGGGTAGCTCTAATCTATATGCCATCTTCCCAACCTTCTCGATGATAGGAAACGGTCCTACAAATCTTGGTGCTAGCTTTCCTGCGGATCCAAAGCGAACGACGTTCCTTAAAGAAGACACCTTAAGGAAAACCCTGTCCCCAACCTCAAACTCAAGGTCGGTCCTTCTTTTGTCGGCGTAGGATTTTTGTCTGTCTTGGGCTGTCTTCATTCTCCTACGTATCAAGTCCACTTTCTCCGAAGTCTCTCGAATCATGTCTGGCCCAAGTATAAGCTTATTTGTAGACTCCTACCAACAAGTTGGTGATTTGCACGGTCTTCCATACAAGGCTTCGAAGGGTGCCATGCCTATGGTAGCTTGGTAGTTGTTGTTGTAGGCAAATTCTACTAAAGGAAGGTGATCCTCCCACGTCCCTCCAAAGTCAAGTACGCAAAGTCTTAAAAGATCCTCCAAAACTCTATTCACCCTTTCCGTCTGGCCATCGGTTTGGGGGTGATAGGCCGTGCTCAAACATAACTGTGTGCCTACAGCTTCTTGCAGACTCCGCCAAAACTCACTTGTGAAGATAGGGTCTCGGTCACTAACAATGTTGGAGGGTATCCCATGGAGTCGAACTATTTCCTTGAGATAAAGAGATGTTAGAGATGCAACAGTCCTTCTACTCTTGATAGGTATAAAGTGGGCGCTTTTAGTAAGCCTATCCACTATTACCCAAATGCTAGTGTTGCCTCTTCTCGACCTAGGCAGTCCATCAATGAAGTCCATTGAAATGCTATCCCACTTCCACTGTGGGACATCTAAAGGATGAAGTAGTCCTCCAGGCTTCTTCTGTTCCGCCTTAACCTGTTGGCAGGTCATGCACTTAGAAACGAAATCTGCCACGTCTTGCTTCATGCCGCTCCAAAAGAAAGTCATTTTTATATCCTTGTACATCTTATCACCGCCAGGGTGTATAGTCATCTTGGAATGATGCGCTTCCTCGAGAACCTTCTTTGTCAACTCCCTTGCATGTGGGACGCATAATCTTCCATCTCGCCTCAGCCAACCCTTATCATCGATGGCGTATCTACTGAGGTGACTAGAAGTCTCACCCCTAATAAGTTTATCAATCATATCAACAAGCTGAGGGTCTTCACGTTGTGCAGCCCCTATTAAGTCCAAGAGAGTAGGGCGTACTTCAAGAGATGCTAGTAAACCCAGTACAAAATCCGAGGAGGGCCTAAAGTTAAAATTGGCTATATACTCCAAGCTTTGCCTTTCCACAAAGAGCGGGCTTAAGGTCAGTTTCTTTCGTCTCAACGCGTCTGCTACCACGTTGCCTTTTCCGGGAGTATAGGAAATTTCAAAGTCATACGAGGCAAGAAACTCCATCCATCTTTGCTGCCTCAAGTTAAGATCCTTCTGCGAGAAGAGATATTTCAATGATTTACGGTCAGTGTATAATTCAAACTTCTCACCTAGGAGATAATGGCGCCAAGACTTAAGCGCAAAGACGATGGCGGCTAACTCAAGATCGTGGGTTGGGTAGTTCTTTTCATGAACTTTCAATTGTCTTCCGCCATAAGCTATTACCCTTCCTTCTTGCTTTAGAACAACGCCTAGTCCCGTTCCACATGCATCCGTGTATATTGTGAACATTTTGCTTCCATCTGGCAAGGTCAGAACTGGGGCTGTTGTGAGAGCCCTTTTTAATCGTTGGAAAGCAAACTCGCAGTCCAAATCCCAAGTGAACGCCAGATTCTTCTTTGTTAGCCTTGTGAGTAGGGCTGAGATTTTCGCGAAATCCCTAATAAACTTTTGGTAAAAACCGGCTAGCCCAAGAAAGCTTCGAACTTCGGTTGCATTTCTTGGTGTCTTCCAATCTTGTACTGCTACCACTTTCGCGGGGTCCACAGCCAACCCCTCTTTGGACACTATATGCCCCAGAAATCTTACCTCCTTTCTCCAAAAGTGGCACTTGGAGAATTTGGCTTTTAGCTGATGTGAACGGAGAGTTTCCATGATTTCTTTCAGATGCTGAGCATGCTCTTCCTCATTCTTTGAAAAGATTAAGATATCATCTATGAAGACAACCACAAATTTGTTGAGGAATTCTCTGAACACCCTGCTCATTAGGTCTACAAAATTAGCGGGTGCATTTGTCAAGCCGAAAGGTATGACAAGCCACTCGAAGAAACCGTCTGGGGTTCTGAACGCCGTCTTATCAATGCTATCTTCAGCTACTCTTAGCTGATGGAACCCAGTTGCCAGATCAAGTTGGGAGAAGACCGACGCTCCTACAAGCTGATCAAACAAATCGTTGATTCGGGGAAGAGGGTGCCTATTTTTCTTGGTCAATTTGTTTAACTCCCTATAGTCGATGCAAAGGCGAAGTGAACCGTCCGCTTTGGTTGCGAACACCACTGGAGCACCCCATTCCGAAATGCTCCGTCTAATGAACCCCTTTTCAAGAAGTTCTTTAACCTGCTTGATGAGCTCCTTTGTCTCCTTTGGAGCCATGTGTCTGACAGGTAAAGCTACAGGCTTTGCATTATCCACAAGATATATGCGGAAATATATATCCCGCCTCGGAGGTAAGCCTTTCACCTCCTCAAAGACATCCGGATATTCCCGGACCACTCTACCTGATTGCAAATTCTCATCAGAAGCATCAAGCGACTCTAGATAACTAAGCATAACAGCATTCAAGGGATTACAATAAATTTCTAGAGTGTTACCAAGCCGAGTCAAGAGTCTAACTACTCTTTTCTCACAATCAAGGATGGCCCCATTACTGGATAACCAGTCCATGCCTAAGATCAAACCATATCCCGAGAAGCCCAAGACAAAGGCATTACAACTAAACTCAACGCTGAGAATAGAGATTTTCAAACCCAAACAAACTATTGACAAGTAAGCGGAGCCCCCAATTGGATTTGAAACTACTAAGGGATCTTCTACCATACTAGTGTCTAGATGCAGAGATTCTACTAAGTCAGATGAAATAAAAGAGTGTGATGCGCCAGAGTCAAAAAGTGTGCGAACTGGATGATCATAAAGATAAACTACACTTTCTACAGAAATATTACTACCTCGTTCCTGCTGAGATGCCACTAGCGCATGAACCTGACCCCCTGAAGTGGATCCGGCTTTCTGTCCCTGCCCTTTCTTCTTTGGGCAGTCCTTAGCTTGGTGTCCAGTTTCTCCACAATGGAAGCAACCACCCATCTTCGCCTTCCTTTTTCGGCAGTCTTTTGATATATATCCCACAATGCCACAGAAATTGCACCTTCTCTTCTCACGGGGCTTATTGTTCTTCCCTCCTTTCTTGAAGTCTGTTTTCTTTGTTTGTAGACCCTCTTTCTTCTCTTCCACCTTAGTTTCTTTCTTGCCGTGGTCTTCCTCGTGTAGCAACGCCAAGTCCACCAAGCTTTCATAAGTCGCTCCCGTGGATACATGGGTCATAGCAAGGCTGTGTAGAGGCTCATTCAAACCCTTGACGAAGCGAAGTGCCTTCTTGTGTTGGGTGTTTACTAAGTCTAGCCCAAATCTGGCCAGCTGATTAAACTGATTAAGATACTCCCTGATTGTCATACTTCCCTGTTTCAGAGTTAGAAACTTCTCCATTTGCAGGCTTCTTTCAGCTTGGGAGAGGAATTTCATCTCAAACCTTGTCCTGAAGTCTTCCCATGTTTCCACCGCCCTCTGAGCATTGGTAATTTACCACCAATAGGAAGCTTCATCTTTAAGTAACCATACTGCTAGCTGTATCTTTTGCCTGTCATCAACTCCGAAGATGACAAACAGATCCTCAGTCTCTTAGTTTCTTGCTCCTACAAAGGATTCTGTCCCATAAAAGTCTTTTCCACCCATTGCCTTGAAGTCTCTGCATGTTTTTGCGAAGGCATTTCCACGAGGAGGAGGAGGAACCGCGGCCATTGGAAGAGGGATGTCTGCTGGGCCCGCGCCATTGACCCTCGCTTCTAAATACCTCCTAAACCAGCCGAGTATCGGTACTCTTTCAGGAAGGTTAAGGTCTCCAGACATGCTGAAACAGAAAGGAAAGTTTCAAAACGAAGGATAGAGAGAGATAGTGCATATGGCTTTGGGGGATTATGTCTTTTAAAATATAACACTTTTTCTTGAAAAATGCTTCATTAAACTTTCTTTTTTGAAAACAATTTCAAAAACTTTTATCTTGTCTGGTAAACCTATGCTCTGATACCAAGTGAAACACCCCACCTCCGTTAAGGTCACTCACAAGGGAATGCCTTAACTTTGGTGGAGGTTTGTAAGTAAAAGCCATAGATAAACTCAAGACAGATATAAATACACATATTTTAAACAGCGGAAACCAAACAGACTTTTATTTCATCAATACGTGTTCAAACAAAACATTCCATAATTGTCTCAAAATACTTCCAACATTACAACCTCATGACTGTCTTTATTATTAAAGAAGCATAAAACATAAATAAAGTGACAAAAATCCCCATAGTGATATCCAGAGCCATAATCTGAGCAAAAGAGATCCAAATCATACATCTACGTTCTTGGAGCTTGTAAAGAGTCTGACTGAGCTGAGTTGTTTCCTCCCTGTGGACCTTGGGGGGGGGGGACGAAAGAAAAGAAGACGAAAAGAAAATAGAGTCAGACATAAAGCCTGAGTAAATCTAGTAACTCTTCAGTATGTGAATAAGAAAAGGGCATGATAGATATAAACTGAAAACAGGAAAGTGTCATAAGCTAAGGAAGTGTCGAATGTACTATCGCACCCATACTATATCTCTGCACCTACTTGAGCTTACTTTAACTAGCACCCCATGCTGAGGGTGAAGTGATCCCTATTTTTATTTAAAGATCGGCTCCTACTCGCGTAAACATGTGTCATACGACCCCCAAGAATTGTAGATACCTATGCTAGTCACACCATGGTGTGTATTAAGACCCATGGTGGCGGCCCCGACACAAATTCTAGAAGGCATAGGTTATACTACTAATGCCCCCAGTGCCCTGTTTGTCTACACCGGAGTGTGTGCACGCCCGTACCCCATTAGAACCTACACTGTTGCACCCACCGCCGTTGCTTTGACCGCTTACAATCAACCCAGTAATCGTGCCCCACCTTGCCTAGTTTCAGGGTACCATGATACCTAACTTGGGTTACTGCTGAAACGGGTCCCTCGTTACCAGGATTTTCTAGTCAAACATGTTAAGTGGTTAAGTGTCTGTATTTACCTAACCCCACCCATCAATTCTTGTTAACATGTTGAATTTGGTTAAGTGTTATAGTTGACTTAACCCTACCATCTGTCCTTAGCCTCTTAGAGCACCTGACCACTCACATTAGACAGATATTGCTACGGTCACTGGATGTGCCAGTCGGTTCCGGGCAGGTTTACACCATAGCTCAGTCTAACCTCGGGTCATTATTGGGCTCAATGCTTAACCACCCACATTGGATAGGTATTGTTGTGACTACTGGACAGCCGGGCGGGTCCGGGCAGGTTTACATCACAACTCAATCCAACCTCGGGTTAAGCATATCGTGTTTTTTCTAAATTTACATATTTTATTGTTTCTCAATTATATATGTAAATGTCATATCTTTTATTCATGGGTATATCAATTCATACCGTTTAAATGTCTTTGTCGTTGGCATGTGCCAACCATGCCAACATATATTTTCATGTTTTACACCCAACGTTATTACCCCCGTTTGTACGTTCGCAACATTATAACATGTGTTGGGCTTGTCACAATTCAACCCAACTCCATAAATGTGAGAAAAAGGGGAAATCAAGAAGATGTAATACATAAAGGTGAGTGGCGCATGAACTTGCAATTTAGCGATTCAACTAACATATAATATGGGTCATGTGAACTTGCAGTCAAATCAAAGTATAACTAAGTAGGTGACATATGAAATGGCATAGTTTAGGCTAATACAAACTTGTGTTTAAACAAGTTTAACTCGGCATAATGTCAACCACAAAACTAGCATGTTGTATATTCACCAAAATGTCCAATTATAACATCTAATCACATAGCCTATTTCAACATGAACTTGCATAGTTTAAGAAACCCAAATGATACTTAACATAGATCCAATTATACTTGCAAATTAACATAAGAATGATATCATAGGTTTTGGGTCATGTAGGCATAAAAAGGATCTCAAATCTAGAACATGTTTACATAAATTCTAACCTAGATTAAGGGAGTATACATAGTCCATACCATCGACATATACATAAAGGGTTCAATTTCTAGTTTTTGCCACAACTTGCTATTGTTACTACTTTCATATACAAATACCCAATAGGCTTGCATCAATCAATTTAGGCCACAAATATCAATACACAAGTCATGACAGAATCATTACAATACATAGAATTTATATCATATTCATACAATAACACAATTCTATTTTCATTTACATCGAATCACATCACAGTTTTTATTCATATTCTGAAAGGTCACTATACTTACAACAAATGCAGAATCTTGAATTCTGGATTCTGAATTCTGAAATTGAGATGCGCTCCTTTGGGTAGACTAACGTTGCGTTGATTAATTTGATTAAACTTTAATCTTCTTCTTATTTTGATTCTTCTTATTCCGAGACGAACGCAATGGCGTAACCTGTTTCCCTTAATTCTTTCATTTAGAATTAATTACACTTTAATTTGTGAAGCTTAATGTTATAGAATTCATGGGGTGTTACAGTAATTTATTGTAATCTCTGATATTTTTCTGTTGTATAATATTTATTCATACTCTGTATGTTCTTGTATCTGATGGAATTGTTGTAATAAACAATGAAATGTTCTTCTGTTTGCATTCTGATTCGTCTTGTCCTCAATTCTATCCGTGCTTTCCTTCACGGGGAAGTTCGGGTCGTCTCACGGTATTCCTAATATTTCAGGTTGAAGGCTTGACCACTGATTTGTGAAGGATCCAGGGGCACTTTAGGCAATTGCTACATTCTATTCTCTCCTTATTTAAGCTACTTTTAGGATTAAGTTATGGGTACCAGAAAGTGTCTAATCATGTAATAACCCAGATTTTTGGTCTGTTAATTTTAAATATTTAATATGGATTTTAAATATTTAGTTGATAATATAAATTAATTTTTATATTGAGTTCGATTTCGATTTAATATCGAATATATTAAATTATTGTAATACAAACAATAATTCAATTCAAGATTTTAAAACTTGAAAAAAAAAACAATTCAAATAATCAATATATATTCTATTTGAATATAGACAACGATAATAATAAATTTATTTTTGAAGAATTTATTTGTTTTGAATTTAAATATTTTTATATCAATTTAATATGGTTATTTTATATATACGTTCGAATAAAATTTTATAGTATATGTGTTGAGTCTAGAATAATCTAAATACGTTGAAATGGCGGTCGGTAGGTTAAAATAGTGGTTCATGATTTAAATTAATGGTCCCCGAAATATTTTTAGTAGATAGGTTTGAAATCAAATCGATATCCATGTAAAAAGAATAAAAATCTCTTTATGTCGAATCGTATTAAATTCGAAATAAAATCGGTATCTATTTAAAAAGAAACAAAATCCCTTTAAAACTCAAATCACATTAATTTAATGTACTTTGCGTAGAAGAAATCCTTAATAGCTAAGTATTTATCTTCTATAATAATACGTGATGCCTTCCTCCATTTCATTTTTACAGAGATCGAGTGCTTCAGAAAAATGGCCACAATTCCTTTGCTAGAGCAAATTCATGTATACTAATATCATCTGTTCTATCCTCCTTTAAAAAAATGCAACATTGCCGCAATTCGTTAATCTGAAAAAAACCAAAACAAAATGGCCTTCCTTTTTCATGAAACCGCAAGTCCTTTTTCTCCCTTACTCATTTTCATTCCAATAAATCCACGTAAATCCCTTAAATCCTGAATTCGAATTCTGTAAGCTCGTTGTAGGATGAACATAACGCGAGCATGAGTGTGGAGGATGTGATGATTTTGGGTCTTGTCTTCGAACGGTCGATTTAGGGATTCGACTTTTTGGGAGCAACGATATCATTTTGGGGATCGTTGAACTTGGGCTTCGCAAGTTACGAATGGGACTCGCAGGCGATTCAAAGGGTGGAAGGCGCGATGTTAAGAAGGACTGGAGAATCACGACTGTTAGGGTGTTGCGAGGTTGATGACGCAGAGTTCAGGTTGATGGAAGAAGTGATGGCCAAAAGTAGGTAAGGTCCGGTGGTCCTGGGTGTCGCCAACGATGGGTTGTGAGGTCAGTTTTTGGTTTGAGAAAAATAACAATCGATATTTAACAAAGGCTTTATCTTTTCATAAAACAATTTTTTTTTCTAATCCGAGAACCATGGTTAACAATTACAGTGTGTGCAATCTCTATTGATGATGCTCTACTGGGTCAAAACATTTTCAATATGTGTCTCAGTGACAAGCAACCCATACCAGCTATGTTTGGTGGCTCTTTCAAAAAGATGGGAATGCATAGAAACCACTTCCAATCATATATAAAACCAAGTAGCACAACATTTATTTTCAGTAAATGATTTCGAGAGTAAATAGGGTGGTAGAGGTGGAAGCGAAGTTCATGGTAATGGTGAATAATACTTTGTGTGCTTGCGTGTATTAGATTGTAAAAGGAGAATTAAAGGTATGGTAAATAATTAATTAATTAATCTTGTTAATGACGTTTCAATTTGAATTTAAACGTATAATACGTTTAAATATACCAGATTCGAAGGCGAAACGAATTATATTGAATTCATATTACTATCAAATTACGCATTGGGATTGAATTTTGAATCAGAATGGATCAAAGACAAGGTGAGTAAATCTCACTCAATTTATTCTCTAGAATTATTTTTAGTCATTAAAAGTAATCGATGGTTGTTTGGTTGCATTAAAATATTTTTGGCTGTTAAAAATATATTAGTTATTTAGGATTTGTGTTTGTGGTTATTATATATATATATATATTGGTGGTTGGATATTTCCCGCAGTACCATTAGCGGATGCCCGCAGTATCATTAGCGGATGACCCTATACGCCCCACGCTATGATAGTGAATGACCTTCTATACCGCGATATCCTGTCTCGAAGCAGGATGGGTATTATTTATGTTGGCTAACGTCTGTGGATGCAGGAAAAACGGGTTGGAGGGATCCAACTGGATTCCTAAAAAATATCATTATTTGTTTGTTTTACATATATTATCATATATGATGTGTTGATTGATAATTGAGTGGTTGGATTGTTTAAATATCACTGGGGCCAAAATGTTGATATATAAAAATATCGTGAAAAAGATATTTAAAATTTAAAAGGGGAAATCTATTTTTTTTAAATAGAATTTGAATTTTTAATGAGCTATAGAAATATTAACTTGTTTTGATCAAGTATTGAATTTATAAATGATGTTTGTAAATTGAGAAATGCAAGAAATTGAAGTGAATTTATATACGGTGTTTATAAATAAAATGGAATGATTTTCATTGGATAATTAGGAAATTGAATTGAATTTATAAACGGGATTTATAAATAAAGTGGAAAAAATTATTATTGGATAATTTGAATATTTAAATTCAAATGTGAATTTAAAAATAGAAATGGGGAAATCGTTTTAAAGAAATAAACGATCGAATTTATTCTGATGTTCAGAATATAAATTAAACTAAAATAAATCCGTAAGGATTTATGATTTGAATTCGATTAGTTCGAATTTATTTAAATAGAAGAAATTGAATATGAAAATAAATTGGGTGTTATGTATATAAGTTATTATAAATAGAAATTTCCAAAATAAGATATAGGTTTTAAATAGATTTCGAAATAGACTTGTTTAAATATAAAACAAGGGAATTTATAAAATGGTGTTTATAAATATAATGAATTAATTATCAAGAGATAATCTGAATATTTAAATTCAAATATGAATTTAAAAATAGAATTTGAAATCATTCGAAAGGGAACAACTGTTTTTATTCCGCAATTCGGAATATCAAAGGGATGGAGTTTCAAATAGAAATTTGAAAAGGGAACTTGTTTAAATATATGAAACAAGGAAGTTGAATTTATAAATAGTGTTATAAATTTGGTAAAATAAATTATCATTTGGGTAATTTAAACTATTAAATTCGAATAGGAATTTAAAAGTAAATTGGGAAGTGTTTCGAAACAAAACGATTGATTATATTTTGGAATTCAGAATATAAGCTGAATTGAGAAGAATTCAACGGGTTTATAATTGAAATTCGATTATATCGAATTTTATAAATAATTTATTTATAAAAGGAATTGGAATTAAATATAAAAGATCGAAGTATAAATAATTATATTACCGAGTAAGGAAAAATCGACAATTATAGATAATCGAAAATATTATGTTGAATCGGGAAACTGATTTGATATATATATATATATATATAAGAATGGAGTTGAATTTATTATAAACGAAGTTTAAACGTTTTTATATATAAATATAATTGAAAGGAACTCGCCGTAACGCGGTAGTTCGTAATTTGGCGTTTCGAACTTCAATTGAGTATACAGGACTCAATTTAAGTCGGAATTCTTTGAAACAAGAATTGTCAAGACCAATTAGATAATAGTTTTCTAATGGAAGAGGAAATTTCGAAATTTGTCGTATATATTTTGGATTATGCCAAAATCAAATTTTCAAAAAAACAGCACCATAACCGTTTAAAAACCATAACGGTTTATTTAAATAACTTAAAGGATTTTAAGCAAATAAAACCCGAAATTTCTATTTAGAAAAATCCAGATTTGAGTTATAAAATATATCCAAACTCAAGTGATGTAATGAAATGATTTTTGGAACAAAAATCATATTTTTAATTTATTAAATAGAACTAACTAATTTGAATAATAATAAGTTAATTGAAATTTGGTAAGAAATTGGGGTTTGAATAAGTAAAGGTGATTTGAGAAATTTTATTCGAAATCGAAAAGGAAACTTGAGTTGGAAATGAAATTCGACTTGTTTATAAGCGAATTAAAATATATACGAACATGATATGTTCAAATAAAAGTGAAAAGGGAAAAATAGCTAATTAAAGAATAAATTAGCAATTTGAGTTAAATGACCAGATTGAGTTGGGATAAATTGGGAATAGATGTACATATGTTAAGCAGGTTTGGAATGAAGTGTATGAAGTTATAATTTATGTGCCCGACAAAAAGGTACATGTTTAAATTCCATATGAGATTTTATGCGCCGAATCGGCAAGCCACTTGGCTTCTTGATTTTCTTTTTTAATGGAAAGGGCCTAGAGAGGCGAGTTGAGTTTTGATCTATCGACCGCTACAAAGGAGGTTATGGCGAAATTTTCCGGAAATTTAAGGAGTTAGAATATTTTTAAGAAATTTTGATAACTGGAAATCAATGTATCGATATATATAGAATTCGATAAGGAAACGAACTTAAAAATAGAATATTATAAATAAAAAGGAAATCTATAAATTAGATTTGTTAAAAGTAGAAAGAGAAGCGTATACATGTTTTAGAAAATGAATAATTGGTTTTTTTATGATGTTGATTATTCGAGGTAAGTGGTCTTGTCCGTTTTGAAGTTAAGGATGTTTTCAGTCAAGGTCTGAGAGGTAGTTATACCCCAACTTGATTGATTTTATTTTTAATCGATAAATAGCAATATCCAGTCTCAAAGAGAAATGTTTGAAAAAGAGTTAGTTGGATGCAGTATTTTGAGTTGTTGTAACGATGTTTTACATAACATTTGTTTTAACCCAAAATAAGTGGAATTTTGGAAATATAATAATAAATATTTCCTAAGTCTAAAAATGAACTGGCATGAAAGAGATAAGTAAGTGGAATGTTCTCCAATTATAAATAAAATATATTTTTCTAAGTATAAAAAATAAAAGAAGGCGATATACGGAAATTTTTTCCAAATAAAGTAAGAGGCCAAGATGATAATTGAAAATATTTGTTCAACAAATATTGATAAGGAAATGAAGAAGTGATTTAATTAATGAAATATTAATTAAGAGGCCCAGTGATTTGTTTGATGGTTGGAATGTTTGTTTATTTTTCTTCGATAATTAAATAACCGACGATCGAAGTGTTTGCCAATATCGTTGTCAATATGGGGAGACCGGTTGGATTATTATCCGAGAACCACTCCGTATTGGCAGTAGTGTTGCGAATCAGATTATATGAAGATAATCGAAGACGGAGTATAGTGCAAGGACGTTTCTATTAATAGAAATCGTGCCTTCGGTTTCGTTCAATCCCAGAACGAACGTAAATGGACGAATGTCTGACAGAGTATTTCCAAAGATCGCATATGATTGTTCTGTCTAGATATATTTGGTGGTAGAGGATTTATTCTCTTAGCATAATATCCAGAATGTATTTGTGCAAATCAATTAGTGATTAACGGATCTGACAATGTAGCATTCAAAGTGATTGTGCTATCAAGGAATGATAAGTAACCGTAGCCTCAGGCCTCAACAACTGGGAAATGACAAAAATAGGGTAGGCATCATGGCTATATTGGTCACCCCCATTAGGGTGTATAATCATCTATCTAGAGAAATTCCTTTTTACTTCTTTAATCTATTGATGCTATCCCTTTCGGGAAACGGTTGCTGATCCCAACCATTGGTGATATACATTCGATACACTCAAGTGAAATGAGTGGTCGATCATGTGTGGGCCGGGTTGCAAGATGTTCTTGTTGAACCGAGTGTATTCCTCTCTAGATATACACTATTGGAAGGTGGTTCCATACCTTGTCATAGTCGGAATCCAATCTCCAATAAGCGCCCTGCGGTTTTTGATTTTATATTATATATGGAGTGTGAGATGCAAGCGTTCCGCTAGATTGTTATTTATTTGATTTAGACACTATTATAATATCACTGGATTTTCATATCAAAGTGTTTTGGGTTATAGAAAGGTAAAAACCGTCCATGTTTATGTGTGGGCTGGTTTTACTATTATCCTTTCTTTCGAAGGGATTTTGAAAGTTAAACAATTGGTTGGAGTTTACTCATCACATAAGTCCCATGACTGACCCAGAGTTTATTTTGTTTTTGTTTTCCCTAAACTCTTGGGTGCCCAAATTTGTATGGGCAGTCAAGTAGTCGGGATTTTACAGATTCACTTGGAGGAGTTTGAAGCAGGAGGCTTCACCAGTTAGCTATAGGCTATCATATATTCCGCTGTATACCATGTTTGTATCTGGAAACAAGTGTTTATAATTGTTCCAGGAATAACTATTGTGCTCTGATAATGGTATGTATATACAGTTACTGATTTGTATTTCAAAAGTTATGTTATTTAATATATTTTATTCGTTCCACTGTGAGATTTGTGTTATTCGTTTTTCTTCTATTCTAACTTTTCTTTCTTTCTGTTCCTCATCCTCTAACTTCTTTCTACTAATGATTCATATTTCTGTGTCATTTGGGTTGGACATGTGGTGTTATTAGTCAACTCAGATAGTACGGATTTGCGGGCCGTTACAGTTGGTATCAGAGCTTAGGTTGAGCGAATACCTAGGCTTTGGTGGGATTGTGCTCCTTAGAGATAGGGTCCGTAGTACCCTAGAATGAGTCAAGAGTGTATATATATACGAGAGAGCGTATTTGTTAATTGATATAAAAATATATTTTATATTGTGTTGGCTAGTCGGTTAAGTGGTTTGTGAATTTTGATCGAATCGTGGGATGCCACGGAGTCGATAGAAATTTCTAAACACTAGAACAGAGAAATTTGACATAATACTGTTTTAAGTGGGTAAATGAAATAATTTTACCCAAAATTATATTTTGATATAAAGGAAATAATTTTCTGAAATTATTGGATGCGTTGTTTGTTATTATCATAATCAAATGAGATTATAAAATTGAAATGGTTATATATAACCAAAAAGAATTCATATATGGATAAAATATACAAATAAGATGAATTAAAATTAAATTCAAACCAGAATTTGGAATTTTAAATCCTGGGAAGTTGGAAAATGTTTTCCGAAGTATATTAAAGTAATATAGCATTACTTTGAAAGGATTTGAATAAAAATCATATTAGATGGATTTTAAAAGTGGTAAAGCACTGAACTCACTTTAGTGGCTGGAAAATAATACTGATGATGATCACGACATCATCAGTGTTCATTTCCTAGTTTCTAAGTGATGGATTGCTACCTTAGAAAAGTTTTGATGGTAATTTGTTTGGAAGAAAACAAGTTGGTTTGAAAAATTCAAATACTTTTGAATTTGAGATGATTGTAAATATATGTATATATTTATGTGATTTCAAAAGGATTTGAAATAGAAACCCGGGAATGTGAATTCTGAAATTAAAATTTAACTTAAGCAAGTTAAATGGGTCGAAGTGGATAAATTGATCAAAATCAATTTGAGTGGAATTAAATGGAATATGAATACAATGTAAATATGTTGTTTATAAATCATCCAGATTAAATGAATGTAAGCCTATATGGTGTGGAATATGAATGAATACAAAAGTTTTGTGGGAATTAAACTTTGTTGAAATAAAGAGTTGAGTTCAACATAAGTGAGTTTTGAAAAGTAATTGGTTTGAAGCATTTTTCATACCTTAGCAATTTCGGGGACGAAATTCTTTTAAGGGGGAAGAATGTAACGACCCAGATTTTTGGTCTGTTAATTTTAAATATTTAATATGGATATTAAATATTTAGTAGATAATATAAATTAATTTTTATATTGAGTTATCGATTTAATAATCGATTTTGATTTAATATCGAATATACTAAATTATTGTAATACGAACAATAATTCAATTCAAGATTTTAAAACTTGATTTTTTTTCCAGATAATCAATATATATTCTATTTGAATATTGACGACGATAATAATAAATTTATTTTCGAAGAATTTATTTGTCTTGAATTTAAATATTTTTATATCAATTTAATATGGTTATTTTATATATACGTTCGAATAAATTTTTATAGTATATTCTGTTGAGTCCAGAATAATGTAAATACGTTGAAATGGCGGTCGGTAGGTTAAAATAGCGGTTCGTGATCTAAATTAATGGACCTCGATATATTTTTAGTGGATAGGTTCGAAATCAAATCGATATCCATCTAAAAAGAATAAAAATCTCTTTATGTCGAATCGTATTAAATTTGAAATCATATCGGTATCTATTTAAAAAGAAACAAAATCCCTTTAAAACTCTAATCACATTAATGTAATGTACTTTGCGCAGAAGAATTTCTTAATAGCTAAGTATTTATCTTCTATAATAATACGCAATGCCTTCCTCCATTTCATTTTTACAGAGATCGAGTGCTTCATAAAAATGGCCACAATTCCTTTGCTAGAGCAAATTCATGTATACTGATATCATCTGTTTTATCCCCCTTTAAAAACGCAACATTCCCTCAATTCATTAATCTGAAAAAGAAAAAAAAAACCAAAACAAAATGGCCTTCCTTTTTCATAAAACCGCAAGTCTTTTTTCTCCCTTACTCATTTTCATTCCAACAAATCCACGTAAATCCCTTAAATCCTGAATTCAAATTTTGTAAGCTTGTTGTAGAATGAACATAACGCGAGCGTGAGTGTGGAGGATGCGATGATTTTGGGTCTTTTCTTCGAACAGTCGATTTAGGGATTCGACTTTTTGGGAGCAACGATATCATTTTGGGGATCGTTGAACTTGGGCTTTGCAAGTTACGATTGGGACTTGCAGGCGATTCAAAGGGTGGAAGGTGCAATGTTAAGAAGGACTAGAGAATCGCGGCTGTTAGGGTGTTGCGAGGTTGATGACGCAGAGTTCAGGTTGATGGAAGAAGTGATGGTCGGAAGTAGTTGAGATGCGGTGGTCCTGGTTGTTGCCAACGATGGGTTGTGAGGTCAGTTTTTGGTTTGAGAAAAATAACGATCGATATTTAACAAAGGCTTTATCTTTTCATAAAACGATTTTTTTTTTCTAATCTAAGAACCATGGTTAACAATTTCAGTCTGTGCAATCTCTATTGATGATGCTCTACTGGGTCAAAACATTTTCAATATGTGTCTCAGTGACAAGCAACCCACACCAGCTATGTTTGGTGGCTCTTTCAAAAAGATGGGAATGCATAGAAACCACTTCCAATCATATATAAACCAAGTAGCACAACATTTATTTTCAGTAAATGATTTCGAGAGTAAATAGGGTGGTAGAGGTGGAAGCGAAGTCTACGGTAATGGTGAATAATACTTTGTGTGCTTGCGTGTATTAGATTGGAAAAGGAGAATTAAAGGTACGGTAATTAATTTATTAATTAATCTTGTTAATGGCGTTTCAATTTGAATTTAAACGTATAATACGTTTATATATGTCATATGTTACCAGATTCGAAGGCGAAATGAATTATGTTGAATTCATATTACTGTCAAATTACGCATTGGGATTGAATTTTGAATCAGAATGGATCAAAGACAAGGTGAGTAAATCTCACCCAATTTATTCTCTAGAATTATTTTTAGTCATTAAAAGTAATCGATTGTTGCTTGGTTTCATTAAAATATTTTTGGTTGTTAAAAATATATTAGTTATTTAGGATTTGTGTTTGTGGTTATTATATATATATTGGTGGTTGGATATTTCCCGCAGTATCATTAGCGGATGCCCGCATTATCATTAGCAGATGACCCTATGCGCCCCCACGCTATATGATAGTGGATGACCTTCTATACCGCGATATCCTGCCTCGAAGCAGGATGGGTATTATTTATGTTAGCTAACATCTGTGGATGCAGGAAAAATAGGTTGGAGGGATCCAACTGGATTCCTCAAAAATATCATTATTTGTTTGTTTCACGTATATTATCATATATGATGTGTTGATTGATAATTGAGTGGTTGGATTGTTTAAATATCACTGGGGCCAAAATGTTGATATATAAAAATATCATGAAAAAGATATTTGAGATTTAAAAGGGGAAATCTATTTTTTTTAAATAGAATTTGAATTTTTAATGAGCTATAGAAATATTAACTTGTTTTGAACAAGTATTGAATTTATAAACGATGTTTATAAATTGAGAAATGCAAGAAATTGAAGTGAATTTATAAATGGTGTTTATAAATAAAATAGAATGATTTTCATTGGATAATCAGGAAATTGAATTGAATTTATAAACGGGGTTTTTAAATAAAGTGGAAAAATTATTATTGGATGATTTGAATATTTAAATTCAAATGTGAATTTAAAAATAGAAATGGGGAAATCGTTTTATAGAAATAAACGATGGAATTTATTCTGATGTTCAGAATATAAATTGAACTAAAATAAATTCATAAGGATTTATGATTTGAATTCGATTAATTCGAATTTATTTAAATAGAAGAAATTGAATATGAAAATAAATTGGGTGTTATGTGTATAAGTTATTATAAATAGAAATTTCCAAAATAAGATTTGGGTTGTAAATAGATTTCGAAATAGACTTATTTAAATATAAAACAAGTGAGTTTATAAAATGGTGTTTATAAATATAATGAATTAATTATCAAGAGATAATCTGAATATTTAAATTCAAATATGAATTTAAAATTTGAATTTGAAATCATTCGAAAGGGAACAACTGTTTTTATTCCGCAATACGAAATATCTTAGGGATGGAGTTTCAAATAGAAATTTGAAAAGGGAACTTGTTTAAATATATGAAACAAGGAAGTTGAATTAATAAATAGTGTTATAAATTTGGTGAAATAAATTATCATTTGGATAATTTAAACTATTTAAATTAAAATAGGAATTTAAAAGTAAATTGGGAAGTGTTTCGAAACAAAACGATTGATTATATTTTGGAATTCAGAATATAAGCTGAATTGAGAAGAATTCAACGAGTTTATAATTGAAATTCGATTATATCGAATTTTATAAATAATTTATTTATAAAAGGAATTGGAATTAAATATAGAAGATCGAAGTATAAATAAATATATTACCAAGCAAGGAAAAATCGACAATTATAGATAATAGAAAATATTATGTTAAATAGGGAAACTGATTTGATATATATATTAAAATGGAGTTGAATTTATTATAAACGAAGTTTAAATGTTTTTATATATAAATATAAGTGAAACGAACTCGCCGCAGCGCTGTAATTCGTAGTTTGGCGTTTCGAACTTCAATTGAGTATACAGGACTCAATTTAAGTCGGAATTCTTTGAAACAAGAATTGTCAGGACCAATTAGATAATAGTTTTCTAATGGAAGAGAAAATTTTGAATTTCGTCGTATATATTTTGAGTTATGTCAAAATCAATTTTTCAGAAAAACAACACCATAACCATTTAAAAACCATAACGGTTTATTTAAATAAATTAAAGGACTTTAAGCAAATAAAGTCCGAAATTTCTATTTAGAAAAATCCAGATTTGAGTTATAAAATATATCCGAACTCAAGTGATGTAATGAAATGATTTTTGGAACAAAAATCATATTTTTAATTTATTAAATCGAACTAACTAATTTGAATAATAATTAGTTAATTGAAATCTGGTAAGAAATTGGGGTTTGAATAAGTAAAGGTGATTTGAGAAATTTTATTCGAAATCGAAAACGAAACTTGAGTTGGAAATGAAATTTGACTTGTTTATAAGAAAATTAAAATATATACGAACATGATATGTTCAAATAAACGTGAAATGGGCAAAATAGCTAATTAAAGAATAAATTAGCAAATTGAGTTAAATGACCGGATTGAGTTGGGATAAATTGGGAATAGATGTACATGTGTTAAGCAGGTTTAGAATGAAGTGTATGAAGTTATAATTTATGTGCCCGACAAAAAGGTACATGTTTAAATTCCATATGAGATTTTATGCGCCGAATCGGCAAGCCACTTGGCTTTTTGATTTTCTTTTTGAATGGAAAGGGCCTAAAGAGGCGAGTTGAGGTTTGAACTAAAACCGGTACAAAGGAGGTTATGGCGAAATTTTCCGGAAATTTAAGGAGTTAGAATATGTTTAAGAAATTTTGATAACTGGAAATCAATGTATCGATATATATAGAATTCGATAAGGAAACGAACTTAAAAATAGAATATTATAAATAAAAAGGAAATCTATAAATTAGATTTGTTAAAAGTAGAAAGAGAAGCGTATACATGTTTTAGAAAATGAATAATTGGTTTTTTTATGATGTTGATTATTCGAGGTAAGTGGTCTTGTCCGTTTTGAAGTTAAGGATGTTTTCAGTCAAGGTCTGAGAGGTAGTTATACCCCAACTTGATTGATTTTATTTTTAATCGATAAATAGCAATATCTAGTCTCAAAGAGAAATGTTTGAAAAAGAGTTAGTTGGATGCAGTATTTTGAGTTGTTGTAACGATGTTTTACATAACATTTGTTTTAACCCAAAATAAGTGGAATTTTGGAAATATAATAATAAATATTTCCTAAGTCTAAAAATGAACTGGCATGAAAGAGATAAGTAAGTGGAATGTTCTCCAATTATAAATAAAATATATTTTTCTAAGTATAAAAAATAAAAGAAGGCGATATACGGAAATTTTTTCCAAATAAAGTAAGAGGCCAAGATGATAATTGAAAATATTTGTTCAACAATTATTGATAAGGAAATGAAGAAGTGATTTAATTAATGAAATATTAATTAAGAGGCCCAGTGATTTGTTTGATGGTTGGAATGTTTGTTTATTTTTCTTCGATAGTTAAATAACCGACTATTGAAGTGTTTGCCAATATCGTTGTCAATATGGGGAGACCGGTTGGATTATTATCCGAGAACCACTCTGTATTGGCAGTAGCGTTGCGAATCAGATTATATGAAGATAATAATCGAAGACGGAGTAAAGTGCAAGGACTTTTCTATTAATAGAAATTGTGCCTTCGGTTTCGTTCAATCCCAGAACGAACGTAAATGGACGAATGTCTGACAGAGTATTTCCAAAGATCGCATATGATTGTTCTGTACAAATATATATGGTGGCAGAGGATTTATTCTCTTAGTATAATATCCAGAATGTATTTGTGTAAATCAATTAGTGATTAACGGATCTGACAATGTGGCATTCAAAGTGATTGTCCTATCATGGAATGATAAGTAATCATAGCCTCAGGCCTCAACAACCGGGAAATGACAAAAATCGGGCAGGCAACATGGCTATGTGAGACGCTCCCATTAGGGTGTATAATCACCTATCTGGAGAAATTCCTTTTTACTTCTTTAATCTATCGATGCTGTCCCATTCGGGAAACGGTTGCTGATCCCAACCGTTGGTGATATACATTCGATACACTCCAGCGAAATGAGTGGTCAGTCATGTATGGGTCGGGTTGCAAGATGTTCTTGTTGAACCCAGTGTATTCCTCTTTAGAGATACACTATCGGAAGGTGGTTCCATACCTTGTCATAGTCGGAATCCACTCTCCAATAAGCGCCTTGTAACAACCCGGAAAATCAGGGCCAATTTAAAATTTTTATTTTAAAGGATTTTGTTGGAAAATGTGCCAGAATTTAAAATTTTCAATTTTAAATAATATTAAAGCCACTGAAAATAGTCAATTTTCAGACGACCTCTGTTTCCGACGAAACCACTTTTGTTGGAACCGGAATGTCAAGTTATTGCTAGGTTTCAATTTTTAGAATTTTTCGAATTAATATGTGAGCGTGGCAAGAGAAACCGTGTTTTGTCAATTACAGATAAATTTAATCGACTTTAAAATAGCCATTTTTCAAACAGTCTCAGAATTCGACGAAATTAGTCTTGTTAGAACCGTATCGTCAGAACATAGCCAAATATAATTTTTCTGTAATTTTTAGAGTCCGTATGTGGCCTCGGTAAATTTATTTGTACGACAGAATTAATTTAATAAAGGAATTAAATATTAAAATAAATAATTCAGGCCACAGACAGCCGTTTGGGCTGACGAGGCCTAGCCCATTGAATCCGAAATAGGGGCTATTGGGTAGGGTGGACTTCAGTTGGACAGAAATTGGTTTAGTTTGAAATATAGGGATTTAATTACAAAAATTACATTAAAACATTATAAAAAGAATTAGAAAATCATTTAAACCCTAATTTACATCATATACCAGCCGCCACTACCCATCATCCATGGCCGAAATGCTCCCCTTTTCATCCCCTAAGTTCTCCCTCTTCTCCACGAATTAAACTCCATCCTTTACATCATATTGAAGCTCTTCTTCCCCTCCTCCTTTTCATACGGTCGGATCAATTTCTAGTGGCCCAAACCCATAGGTCCAGCGCCCCAAACTCCGGCCGATCACACCCGTCGCCGTCCCCCTAGGCACAACCGAGCTTCACCATAGTGGCCCCCCTGGTGCGCCACTCGTAGCCCGAGACCGTGGTGATCTCTGATTTCCCCCTAGCCCCTTGTGTCGAGTGGAAAACTGTGCCCTAGTATTGAATAGCTTGTGAAAAGCTTACGGCTTAAGTCTGATTAAAGGAAGAAGGTGAAATCCTTCTTAATTTATTTATTTATTTAATTTAAATATTTCCAATCTTAAATTAATCATAACTCTTTCGTCCGAACTCGGAATTCAACAATTTCAGGTTTGTTAGAATCGAATTGACGAGATCTACAACATGACACCAACTAGAGCGTAAACCGAGCCCTTTGAAAATTCAGCAATTTTGAATGCGATTGACTTCTGAAAACCAATCATGGTGAGAATTTCTATTTTTAATTAATTTAATTAATTATTTTATCACCGTTAAATTGTTGTTTGTAAATAAATTTAAATCTGAGATGATTTATGTTTGGATTGGATTGTTGTATGGATTGAGTTGTTTATGGAATATTCATGGTTGATTATTAATGATGTATGAATTATAGTTATGTATTGCGTTGTTTTGGGATGTGTATGTGGATCCATAAAACAGTTAAAGATTAGACCTTTCTTTTTGATTTGCAAAATCAATATATTCATGTTTGTTAGAGAATAGATGGAAACAAATATATCACGTTTGTTATAAAATAGATAAAACAAGTATATCAAGTTGGAAATAAAATTTTCATTTTTATTTACTGAGCTAGATTAGAAAATGTAGCAAACAAAAGTATCATTTTTGTTTTGCATCGAAAGATATAGACAAAATTGTCATTTTTGTTTTGCATTGATAGATATAACCGAAAGTATCATTTGTGTTTGAATTGAAGATACAAACAAATTCATCATTTTGTTTACATTAAAAATTATTAACAAAATTAACACTTTTGTTTGCATTGAAGTTTTATTAACAAAAATTAACACTTTTGTTCGCATTTGAAGTTTATAAACAAAATCACCATTTTGTTCGCATTAGAAGATTACAAACAAATTCACATTTTTGTTTGTATTAGAAGTTTACGAACCAAATGCATATTTTTGTTACATCAAAAAGAAATGAATAGGAAAGGTATATTTTGATACATTAAAAGAAAAAAACACTGTGAGATTTCTCAGTTTTATAAATATATTTATTTATTTCTTTATTCATTTATTTAAATGGATCGTGATTGTGATTGTATATGGATGCACCATATAAATTGATTGACTGACTGTATTGATGATGAGTTGTTGAATCAAATTCTTGTAGGATTTAAAATAAAATCTTTGAATTGGTTAAGTAAAAATACCAATTAGGTTAGAACCAAAAATGTCAATTTGTGAGATAATTTCATGTTAGAATTGAAAAGGCATTTTTAGTGATGCTTGACATGTTGGAATTGAATCGTCACCTTAGTTTCAAATGACATGTTAGAATTACCTTTTTTTCATATTATATAAAGTTAACACTTTTGTTAGAATTGTTATGTAAATATATATATATATATATATATATATATATATATACACATATATGTATTAACCTTTTGATTATAAAATGTGACACTAGAGAAAATGACATTTTCTTTGTGTGTCATTAGGTTAAAATGACAAATTTTGTTAAGAAAGGTCTAAAAATGACATTTTTATTTACAAATATTATGATAGCTTAAGAATGTCAAAATGTTACATTAAAAATGTTTTCATATTAGAATGTCATTATAATTAGGAATGTCATGAGATTTAAGAATTCCATTTTGATGTAAAAATGTTATATTAGAAAAATTAACCTTTTTGCATAAAGATGTACGATAGGAAAGAAATTTCATTTTTAGTATAAAAATGTACATTATGAAAGAAATCACATTTTTGAATAAAAATGATCATTAGGAAAGAAATTTCATTTTTGTTTACTTGAAAAGAATGAAAACAAAATTTACCTTTGTTTCACTTGTAAAAGAATGAAAACAAAATTAACCTTTTGTTCACTTGTAAAAGAATGGAAAAGGACAAAAATTAACATTTATTTTTGATTGAAATGAAAGACAAAATTAACATTTCTTTTGTTGAAATAAAAAGAAACATTCTGTCACTTTGAAAAGGAATGAATTGAAACCATTCACTTTTGTCACTTTGAAATAAGGGAAATTAAAAGAATAATTTTATTTGTCATTTTCTTTAAATAAAAGAAACATATTTGGGGTCATATCCTTTTTGAATACAAAAGGAATAATTTTTATTGTCAAGCGGATAAAATAAAAAGATTACATTCAAAGGAACAATTAGTGAATAGAGTAACATTATTTTTGTCAAAATATGATATAGAAATAAAACCACATTTTTGGACTAGTTAAAATCATTATTTTGTTTTACATTGAGATTTGTGAATAAAATCACCATTTTGTTTTGCATTGATATTTATGAACAAAAATCACTATTGTGTCTGCATTTAGAATTTATGAACAAAAATCTCATTTTTGTGTGCATTGAAAAGAATAAAAGTTAAAACAAAAATAAACATTTTTATTAAAGAATAAAAGTTGAAAACAAAAATTAACATTTCTGTTAAAGAACAAAAGTGAAACCAAAATTAACATTTTTGGTTAAAGAATAAAGTTGAAACAACAAAATCTCATTTTCTATGTTAAAAGAAAATAGAATATAAACATTTTCTATGTTAAAAGAAAATAGAATATAAACATTTTCTATGTTAAAAGAAAATGGAATGAAAACATTTTCTATGTTAAAAAGAAAATAGAAAGAAAACATTTTCTAATGTAAAGAAAACGAGATTAAAAAGAAATCATTTTTCTAATGTAAGTAAAATAAAAGAAATAAATAGAAAACATTATGTTTCTATGTGAAAGTATAAAACATTATTTTTCTATGTGAAAGAAAGAAATTGAAAACTTACATTTCTATTTAAAGGATTAGAAATAGAAAACATTTATTTCAATGTAAAAGAAATAAGGACATTTTCATTTATTTCAAATTAAACGAAAAGATTTACAATTAAACGAAAAGATTTACATTTGTCAATGTAAAGATTAAATAGTTAAGATTTACATTTGTCAAAGTAAAGATTAAATAGTTAAGATTTACTTTTGTCAATGTAAAGATAAAGAGAAATTAAGATTTACATTTTTCAATGTAAAATAAAGAGAAATTAAGATTTACATTTTTCAAAGTGAGATAAAATGAAACAAAGAATTACATTTTTTTTTTGTAAATAAATGAGGTAAAGAATTTACATTTTCAATGTAAAGCATAGTAAAGAGAAGAATTTACATTTTTGTTCAATGTAAATAAAGAAACATTATTTCCTAATCGATCGTAAAAGAAAATAATAAAAGCAATATCATTTTCTAATGTAAAAGAAAATAAAAGTTAAAATACATTTTTATGTAGTAAAAATGCAATAAAAGTCAACATACATTTTTTTAAAAATGTAATAAAAGTTAAAAGTACATTTTTGTTATCTAAATGTAAGTAAAGTTAAATATACATTATTAAAATGTAATTTTCGCCGCATTAGAACTTGCGGACAAAAACATACTTTTTAAAATGTATACGAAGTTAAACCATAATTTTTGTCGCATTAGAACTTGCGGACAAAAATATACTTTGTATAAATTTATATACATGGTTAAACATCATTTTTGTCGCATTAGGGTTGGAAAATATTGTAAGTATATTTATTTACATTTAGGTGAATAAAGCAAAATGTAGAAAAGTATAATTTATTTACACATAGGGTAAATAAATGATTAAATTAAAAGTCGAATTTTTAATTGACAATTTATATTTGAAATCGCCAAGTATTTATATTTACATATAAATATAAATTATAAATTAAACAAAACGCGCGCGGTAGTTCGCGTATCGATGATCGTTACTTTAAACGGTTATACCGAGAGATCCGACCGTCGGATTTTCCCAAAACTGGAACCGTTAGGACCGCTTTGGGAAGATCTTTCCAATGACATAAATTTCGCCAAAATCCAACGGTTAGATTTCAAGATATATTTAAATCAAAATTTGGTTAAAAACAGCGCCAGGGTCGCCCATCGACCCGAAGCGTCGTTAAATTAATTTAGGCTATTTTTATATAAATAAAATAGCAATAGGTTGTTATCAAATATTAATAACGATATGAAATGTTTTCAAATTATATATATATATGCGAGAATCATTTGAGAAGACCGAGTTCAATCTCATTTCAAATGATTATACGATGTTTTAAATCTAAGAGTTGAAGATGGCGATTGAAGACCGACGATCTTCACATCGAATGGGTAACTAGCGTTGAGGTCCTTGATTGATTTGCTCCCAAGACGGGGCTAAGATGGTAGTTATCCGGACGTAGTGCTGATTTGTACGGATTTGACTTTCGCTCAGACCCAGAGCATAAGTTTATAAATGGAATGTATGTCTGACGTTGTAGTCCTTTATACTACATTCGTTGATCTCTGTTAATATATATCTGTTTGGTGGTTAACACCCTTCTCTGAGACATATGAGCTTAGAGGTTATATATTGGCAGAAATCAATGATATGGTTGGACTGACAATGTGGCATGCTAAGATGCATTGATCAAGGCTTTTGTTGAAAAGCAGGCCTTGTGGTTGATGATCAAAGCACGGCCTGTTTAGGCGTAGCTTTGTGTATAGCGTGACTTCGCGAGCCTCACACCCCGGTATGAGTCAAAAACGGGATACGGACTGCAGGGAGTGCACACGTTTCTTTCTAGCTAGAGTGGTGTCAGTGACCTACCAGCCCTGACATTTTACTTATGTGGATGATGGATTTTGAGGCGCCTCGTTATTTTTATAGGCCGTTGGTGGTCATACTATAGGTCCAAAGGGACCGGGAAGCGTGTGTTCAGGCATAACTAATCCACTGCCCATAGGCGGGGACCGGCCCTGAAGATCCAAGGGTTCACTGCGGGGGATCCTGAGGCATTTGCTAGAGTGTCTCGAATCGGAGAGGAGCTTGCCCCTAGCCTCGACTCATGATGGAATCCAAATTTCCAATACGCCCTTGCGGTTTTGATTGTAGAACTAGTATTGGCGACATGCTATATGGTAACCATGCCGTCTAGGATTGATACTTATGATTCAAATCTTTTTATTAAAACATATATACACTAATAATAATATCAAATCCGTTTTATACGTATCAAGCATCTTTTGACCATTATAAGGTAAAACCCTATCCTCTGGTGTGCGTTGCATTGTGTGATGGGACTTGGGTCTTATAATGGTTTCATTTTTCCAAAAAGACATTGCGTTATTTCTCGATTTACTTTGGTTTATGCACTGGCAATCCATAGGAGTAAACCCGTTCCGCGAAAGTGGCGTGGTCCTTGGATTTGTCTTATTAGTTATATTAGTTTAGAATTCTCACACCAGTCCCATGACTGACCTGTAGTTTGTTCACTGGCAAACTCGGGTGCCCTCTTTTCCACACGGGCAGCCGAGTAGCTTTTTGCAGATATCTTTCTCTTTAGCAGGATCCTGGATTGAAGCCTAAAGCTGTGTCCAGAGCTTTGTAGTCTTCCGCTGTTTAATGTATTAAAAGTATTGTAATTTTATCTTCCGCTGTAATTTTATTTCAATGTACTCTGATATATTCTGTACTCTGATGTAACATTATTATAATTTAATAAAAGTCTGCTGTTATTGTTCTGATGTATTGTATTCCCAAAGTTAAAGTATTCGAAGATTTCCAACCTTTGGGTCAGACCTGTGTGGTTTATGGTCGATTCAAAGAGCGGGAATTTCCGGGTCTTTACACGCCTGTAGTTTTTGATTTTATATTATATGGAGCGTGAGATGCAAGCGTTCCGCTAGATTGTTATTTATTTGATTTAGACACTATTATAATATCACTGGATTTTCGTATCAAAGTGTTTTGGGTTATAGAAAGGTAAAAACCGTCCATGTTTATGTGTGGGCTGGTCTTACTATTATCCTTTCTTTTGAAAGGATTTTAAAAGTTAAACAATTGGTTGGAGTTTACTTACACCAGTCCCATGATTGATCCAGAGTTTATTTTGTTTTTGTTTTCCCTAAACTCTTGGGTGCCCAAATTTGTATGGGAAGTCAAGTAGTCGGGATTTTACAGATTCACTTGGAAGAGTTTGAAGCAGGAGGCTTCACCAGTTAGCTATAGACTATCATATATTCCGCTGTATACCATGTTTGTATCTAGAAACAGGTGTTTATAACTGTTCCAGAAATAACTGTTGTGCTCTGATAATGGTATGTATATACAGTTACTGATTTGTATTTCAAAAGTTATGTTACTTAATATATTTTATTTGTTCCACTGTGAGATTTGTGTTCTTCGTTTTTCTTCTATTCTAACTTTTCTTTCTTTCTATTCCTCATCCTCTAACTTCTTTCTACTAATGATTCGTATTTCTGTGTCATTTGGGTTGGACGTGTGGTGTTATTAGTCAACTCAGATAGTACGGATTTGTGTGCCGTTACAAATCAAGAGATTAAGATCAAGATTTATTCTAATTTGGGTTTTGGCAATCCTAATCTTCTTTTCTTGTCTCCACAAAATCAAAATTTTCTAGTGAATTTGATCGTTGTTATCAATCTCTTATATTCTTCTATTGTTATTAATAAAATGTTCTCTCTCAAATTGGACGTACACTGACAAGACGTCAGTGTAACCACTATAAATCCCTTTGTGATTTTGTTTTTCGTTGTTGCTTCTATATTTCTCTTGTTTGGTGATTGTTATTGGCTTGTAGATTGGGTTGAGATTGTTTTGAAATACTGATTGGTTGTTTTTGCACTTTTACCACAATCTCATCTTCCGCCGAGATTGAGAGTTTTGTTTTGAGCGGTCTTGAGTCGAAATTCTCCACTGCATTTGATATCAGAGCTTTGGTGTTGGTAGATAGTTGTAGAAATGCCGGAATCAGATTCAAATAGTGCCACAACAGTTGGTCCAAGTGGTGTAGCTCCCTATGTATGTGGGTCGTACGCAACTTCTTGATCACCACTGGTTATCGACATGTGGAATGACGATAATGATTTTAAAAAATGACAATGGAAGATGAAAGCGGTTCTCAGGCAGAATCGGGTACATCGGGTAGTGTTTGATACACGTTTATTGCCAGCGGACATCTTAAATGTGGAGAGAGAATAAATGGAAGAGTGGACATTCACTACACTTCAACTTGCCATGGGGGACAATGTTATCTCCAGAATTAGTGGTGAGACGACTGCTATGTTAGGGAATGCAGAATAGATCATTAAGGCAAAACAAACACTAGAGGAGGGGGTGAATAGTGTTTGTGAGACTTTAAACAAAATCTAAAACTTATGTGAACTACATGATGAATCAAACACCACAAACACAATCACATACACAGATTCAAACCCAAATACAAAATAAACAGAAATAAAGATGCAGAAAAGGAAAGAACATACCAGATTTTATACTGGTTCGGATTACTCCTACGTCCAGTCCTGCACAACGCTGGATTGCGCAGAGTTTTATTACTATATCAATAGTCAAGTACACCCTCCTTGATTTCACGGCTACAAGGGATGCCACCGACTTCTACTTCCCTGATTTCTCGGCTATAAGGAAACACCGATTCCTACTTCCTTGATTCTCGGCTACAGGGATACCACCGATTCTTCTTTTACTCAACCCAAACAATTACTAACAGCCCTAAAACTCTTCAATAGCACTTGATTCAGAGAGAGATGAGAAGAGAGTGTAGAGAGAAGAAATTTGATCAAAACAGAATTTAATTTGGCAGAGTATAAGTGTAGAAATCATAAAAATGATTAAGAATGATTATATAATGAAAGACGATGAAAGTGGAGAAGAAGATATGTTCAAAAATTCGGTTTTAACCCCTTTTTATAGTGTGTGAAAGGTTGCAACGTTTCTAAATCGTTTCAAATAGTCAAAAGACACTTCCTTTCAAAATTGAAAAAGTGATAGTTATATGTCGACATGATGTTTTTGTTATGTCGACATACCCTAGTGTATTTTTGAATTTTAAAACATTTTTTCAAGTGTTTGATATAGATATAATTCTGGAAATTCTTGAATCAAAATATAGTATTGTAAATTAATATTATAAAGTAGAAAATCATATGAAAACATAAATTTAAACTATGTAAACATATTTATAAAATTATAAGGTTTTAAACTATATAAATATAAAGTATAAGAATATAAATATATAAAATTTAAGTTTGAAAAATAAAGAAGAATAAGAAAGAAAAAAATAGAAAAAATAAAAAATGAAATAAAGAGAATTGAGGATAGAACTAAAAATCAGAATTTGAATTTGAACCTGGAGTGCTATTTAGAGTCTTACACAATCTAGACTCTATAACTATATTAATCTTGAACTCTTGAATTCTTGAAATCTTGAATACTCATGAGTCTTGAAATTTCTCTGATCTTTGAATCTCTATCATTTTTAAAACTGTACAGTTTCCAATAATATTTCCTGTATATAATTCCTGCATATGTATATATATATATATATATTCTATACAAAAAGTGTTGGTATATATTTTATAATCAATGATAATTGAAATAAGGTTGTTGTCATCAAAACTCCATTCTCCAACAATCTCCCCCTTTTTGATGATGACAACCTTAGTTTATAAAATATCATACCTGTATATACCTGTTGATGATGATCCTTCTAATACTCCGCCTATCTGTAAGAATACTATAAACTATTCATATATTTTATAATTTCTCCTCCTTTGGCATTATCAAAAAGAAATTCTAAAAATACTACCCCTAAATTGTATAACTTCCTGAACATAACTTAAGTAACTATCCCAATAAAAATAATCCCCCTTAATATATTAACTACTTCTAAGTAGAATACTCCCCTTAATCTATTCGAACTTAAAATAATAATGTCTAGAAATATGATGATTAAATACAAACCAATCCAAGTGTTATCATTACATATGTTTGTTTGAAATATATATACAAACCAAATCAAATCACACCATATGTCTTAATATATACAAGTTTCAAACAACAGAATCCAAATCACACCACACCATATGTTTTAGAATATTTAAACAAATCAATCAAATCGTACCAAATAATTAAACGTTTCTTGGAACTTCAACCTATTCATCTTGTCCAGTAATTCGGTTCTTCTGGATGTCCTTCCACTCTTCTTCAATGTTATGTGATGTTTGGTTGTTTTCATTTCTGAAATGAGAAGAGATATCCCAACGAATCACATCAAAATGTTTTTCTTGATATTATACCATCCTCATTTGAATTAACTCTAGTTTGCGTTGATTACATAGTATTATAGAGAGAGTTTTCTTGAAAGAATTCAAAGAATCATCAAGATTTTCACTTATATTATGAATAGGATTTGCCATGGATTTAATGAGAAATGAATAAGAAAGAAGGAGTAATGGAATAACAAAATTTTCTAGAAGAAATGTACTTAAATAAGGTTTGGAATTCATTGGATTTTGAATGGACATGAGCAGTTATTTTAATTTTAAAATTTGAAACAATTTGAAAATTTGTCAGTTATATGTCGACATTGTATAGTGATATATTAAAAAAAAATTGAAATTTTGAATTCTTTTGAATTCTATTATATTATAATTAGTTTTATAGTTTTTCCAGAAACATAATCATAAATAAAACCCCATTCATTACTTGATAAAAAGAAAATACATCCAACTAATCAAGACACACTTTAAATATGAGATTCGAAAGCAAATACAAGAAAAAATATAAAAATAGATTAGACTAGACGGCCTAGTTTTCGGATGATGACGTGGAAGATGAAATTCCAAGCTTTCTTCCTATCTTGACCACGAATTTGGATATTTTGGAGAGTCTCTTGTTAAGCTTCTTCTGATTGTTGACGATTTTCACTTGATTTTGAACAATCGTATCTTTGTAAATACGCTTACAGGTTGGATACTCAATACTTTCCATAGAAGCCTCTTCTTCTTCTTAGACTTTCGTTGGCTTTTGTTCTTGTTGCATTCGAGCTTGTTTGGCCTTGAATGTCTCATATGGTTTAAAAGTAAGAGGAATTTGCATGAGATGAATGTTTGATGCGTCAAACACTTTTCTAGGAATAAATTCTTCTCCATGAAGATCAACATTAAAGTATTTGAAAATGCGAGTGAGGTAAACACCATAGTAGAGGTTGTTTTCTCTTGTAGATAAATCTATGAGCTTGATTTCATTTAGGATCATTTCGGGCCAATTGATAATATATCCACCCATAATAACAAAAAGAGGTTTTTGGACTTTGAGAGTTGGATTGTTGAAATTTCCGGAATGGGTGGTGATGGTATGTTGGAGGAGAAGGTTGACAATTCTTGTTTTTGGATGAAAGAAACGATTTTTGAATTCCATTGGAGCACCATCGTCGAACATGTCGTGAAATGTTTCCAAATCGGTTCCGTTGATGGTAAAATTTGAAAAATCCAATCCCACAGTTCTACAATTTAGAATAGTGCCTAAGAGTTTGGCATCGAGAACAATGTGAGTGCCTTTGACACTACTCCAAATTTGATTTTCATTGCCTTCGTAAAATCCGCGATTGAGATTTGCATAGAACACCTTCACGATTTTGGGATAACATACTTCTTCGTTATCACGAGAGTCAATTAGACTCAACACTTCATTGTGTTCGAAAAGAGAGACGAGATCATAAGAGGGAAAGTCGCAAAAGATGGCGAAAGCACCCGTGTTAACTTTAGCATTTGCTAAATAGTTACCATAGGTTTTGATGGCTTCTTTGTCATTATGAAGATAGCCTTTGATGGTTTTGGTTATCTTCAATGTTTGAGATGAACTTGAGGAAGCCATTGGATTGATAATTTTGGGAGAGAATAGATATGAAGAATATAGCTTTGATTTATGAATGAAAGGTAGAAAGGATAGATATATATAGAAATTGGATGGATATGAATTAAATGAATATGAATTGAATAGGCACAACTTTTCGGATTGAAATGACACCTTTTCAGGCTTGGGAGTTGGTGAAAAGATTGAAGGGAAGTTTGAAGGTTTTAAAATTCAAATTTTAAATTTCAAAACTGGTTAGATATGTTGTAACAACTTGAAAAATCAGGACCAATTTAAAATTTTTATTTTAGCTATTTTAACGGATTTTGAAGATTTAAAATGATTTGTTTTAAATAGTAACAACAAGAAATTTATTTTGAATAGAATTAGAATGTATATATTTATTTGAATCGATGTTAGAATATAAATATTTATTTTAATTATAAAAGGAATTGAAAATGGCGCGGTAGTTTGAAATTTCAATTTCAAATTTCAAATGAATGTATAGGATTCAAAATAAACCGGATTTTAGCGAAACCAAAAATATTAGAATCAATTTGAAAATATCTTTCCAACGAATCCGAAAAATTGAAATTTCATAGTGGGAATAAAAAGTTATGCCCAATTGAAAATTCAGAATAGTCGCTATGGAATTTTGGCCCTTAAAAATGGAAATTTTGCAAACGACCTCCGTTTTCGACGAAAACACTTTTGTTGGATCCGGGATGTCAAGTTATTACTAGACTCCAAAATTCATAATTTTCTGAATCAATATGTGAGCGTGGCACAAGAAAACGTGTTTTGATAGTTTAAGTCAATTTGGATCGACCAGAAAATGGCCATTTTTCAAACGGTCTTCAAATTTGACGAAATTAGTTTTGTTAGGACCGTATCGTCAATACGAAGCTAGAAATAATTTTTCTGGAATTTTTAGACTTAGTATGTGGCCCCGGTAAATTGAAATGTGCGTTCAAATTCAATATATAGATTTATATTTTGATTTTGATGGAAACTGATCGAAACAGTCGAATTGGCTTACCGGACATATCCCATTGTGTTCGGAATGGGGGTAATTAGCTAGGGGCAATAGTCGTTGGGTCTCGTTTGGAGTTCGAATGAAAAACTTACTTTTTGAAATTAAAATAATAATTAAAAATAATTATATTACCACCTAACCCTACCCTCCCTCTCACAACCCGTCGCTCAAAATACCCAGCCCCAAATCGTTCAGCCGCTCCTCCCCTAGGCCATCCTCCGCCACCGCGACCTCCCCCTTCCACTCCGATGACGGTGCGCCACATACCCCAGACCCCCTCCTTCTTCCTCCACTCCCTCTTCTTCTTCAATTGAACGCTTCCCCAAATCAGTCCAAATCGATCACCGCCACCCTCTCTTGGGGCCCGCCACCGGCCAAAGCAGCCCCCCTTCCACCTGCGCACCCCCTCGGCCACCATGGACCTCGCCATTCGCCAAAAGCCCTAGGAATTTGTGAGTTTTTGATTTTTTTTATTATTAATTTTTATTTTGATTCTTTTATATATTTATTTGAATGATAATTGTTAATTACATGAAGATGTAATCTTTATTTATATAAAGTTATAATTTTTATTTAAATAAAAATATGATTTTTATATTATATAGATAATAAAAAATATGATTTTTATATTATAGAGATAATAAAAATATGATTTTTATATGATAGAGAATATAAAAATGCGATTTTTACATATGTAGTAGAGATATAAAAGTGCGATCTTTATATATAAAGATGTGATTTTGTATATATATAGAGAGAAAAATGTGATCTTTATATAATTTTTTCATTGAAATAAAATATGATTTCATCATATATAAAATAGTTAAGCTATAAAAATATAATCTTTTTATAGAATTATAGTTGTAAAAATATATTCTTTGTATAGAAATTATAGCTTTAAAAATATAATCTTTGTATAGGAATTATAGTTGTAAAAATATAATCTTTGTATAGAAATTATAGATGTAAAAATATAATTTCCTTTGAAATAAAAATAAGATTTTATAAGATAGAAAATTATGATTCTCTTTGATATGAAAAATCCATTTCCTTTGTTATGAAAAATATGATTTTTAGTTCGATAAAAATATTATTCTTATCGCATGTATGATATGATTTATAGTCAGATATAAATAGAATTTTATCGTATGGAAGGAAATAATTATTAATGGGTTAAAAATATGATTTTTAATGTAGGGATGCAATCTAGATCAATAATCAAAGCACGACGGAGTGGAACCAAAAGGTGTGAACTTCTCACTTTTATTTTATTTTCTAGTTAAAATATATACTAGGATGCAGACGGTGCTTAGCAGCACCCGACACCCGTCGTCCACAGACCATGGACGACTTGTTTGGTTGTTTGATTTTGTTGTGAAAATTGATTGTGTGACGTGGAATGGAATAAAATATTTTATAGTAAAAAATATTTTATAGTTAAAAATATAATTTTTGACGTGTATACAAATAAATATTCATTTACAAATCGGACGATTTGTTTATGTACACCCATTTGACTAATATCGATTGGGACGATAAATTTTACACATCGCCCAACTGCACAAATAAATTCATTATTTGTTGACTGAAACCCCACACGGGTGTTGGTATGATATTTGACGTACACTAATCCCAACTGTTTAGTTGTATGTCAATCGATGGGTGGACAATCTGTGTAAGCGTTGAATATTTATATTTAATGCTTATACGGTGTAGAATGCACTCTGGATGATGGATGATTATTTATCACTGTTGTTGTATACATGTATTGTATGAAATCCATATAATCAAATTATATGGTAATTGACTGTGTCTGATTCCAGTTCAGAAAGAATGAATATTTTAAAATAACGATTATTTTAAAATAACAAACATTTTCAAATAATATTCAGAAAAGAATCAAAATATGATTTTGATGTTCGATTTGGGATGGACACGAATATATTTAAATATATATAGCCGTATTAATTAGATATGTGCCATTTTGACGCGAACGATATTTATATCGATTTTATTCATTTTTATAATGAATATTGAAAAGGAATTGATTTCAAAATCTAATGTTTTGAAAATATTATCATTTATATATTAATGATATGGAATATTCAATTTTGATTTGAAATTGAATATGAAATTGAAATCATTTTGAAAATGAATTTAAAACAATTTATAAAATACCTTTTAAATGGAAATCGGCGAAATATATATTATATATATATTATAACGGCCTGAATAGAACGCGCCGCGCTGCAACAATTCACGAATTTCGACCATTGACTTCGAATGGACATTACAGGAGATCCGACCGTCGGATCCTCCTAACGCCGGAACCGTTGGGTTCATATCGAAAAGAGCTTTCTAATGAATACAAGAAATTAGAAATCTAACGGTTGGATTTGGAATTATTTCCAAATCAAATTTGGAAAAGGTCGTTGTAAGTGCAGTTCGATGGCCGTTTATGGAAATCGACTGTATGGGCCTTGATAAAATTATTAAAAATATCGATAATTAGTGTAAAATCATAAGAATTGATTTGGAAAGAATTAGGATGAAAAATTCCATATTTGAAAAGATAAAAATAGATTTTTGTCGAAATGAACTAGTTTTGAACTGGAATTATAATCCAATTATTTTTAAAATAAATAAATTGGATTTGAAATGGTTTTAAAAATAACTAGAATTTCCAATATATAAATTGGAAATGGATTTGAATCGAAATTATCAATGGAATATTTCGATGTTGGATTTCGTGATTATACAGATATTTTTATGGAAATTTGAAAGATATATTTATATCGTTATTTCCAATACGATATTTGTTGGTTGTAGTATTTGATATTGAATATAAGCTGATATATTTTCTATTCAGAGCCTTGTATTTAATATCAAATGGGATTTTGGGTTTATCGTGAACGGTGTCTTCAGTAACATTGTTCTTGAACCCCATGCGAAGAGAATAAATCTTTTAATTAAGATTAGAGTTTCCAATTATATTTAATAATTGGAATAAAATAGAATGTGAATTGGGTTTATCGTGAACTGTGTTTTTAACGACATTCGTTCTTTAACCCGATTTACATGAAATGTGATTTGGAGTTCATAAATCTTTTGTTAAGATTTAAAGGAGATTTTCCAAAGTAAAGTTTTCCAATTTAACAAAATAAATTGGAATGTAATGGAATTTGATTGGGTAATAATCGAAGTGAATTTCTGAGGAGGAAGACTGTTAATATATATGGAATTTAAAAGGCTTTGCCGTTATTCCATTTATATTATCGGTTGGATATGGAAGTTTATATCGATTATATATATCGATTTGTTTTTCATGAAGATTCCATTGTTAATAGAATGTAATTTTGGGTTTATCGTGAGCTGTGTTTAAAATGACATTGGTTCTTTAACCCAGTTAAAGATAATATTTATTTCTTAACTTTGAATAATCATTAAGTAATGATTTTTGGAAATTAAATCTGAAATAGAGTTTTAATGAATCTTTAAATAGAATGAAAGGTGAATTTGATAACTAAAATTATCAAATTCAAGAAATGATTGAGAATGGAGTATCATCAGTTTTGCTCCATGCGATAGTTAAATCTTTAATTAGATTTGAACATGAAATGGTAATTGAATTTACCGATAACACCATGGTGTTAGATATGAAGTATTACCAGTTTTGTTTCATGGGATGAATAGGTTGGGATTAGGAAATTAAACTAATAATTACTTCGGTAAGGTTCGCTAATCCCGACTAGTTTGGACAAACCATAATTTGGTTTGAATTGGTGTAACAACCCGTAAAATGCGAGCCAGTTTGAAATTTTTATTTTGGCGATTTTAGCGAATTTTGAATATTTAAAATAGATTATTTTAAATAATATCGACGAGAAATTTATCTTGAATATAATTTGAACGTATATATTATATACGTCGTCGTTAGAATATATAATAATTATATATAATTATAAAAGGAATTGAAAATGGCGCGGTAGTTCGAAAATTCGATTTCTAATTTCAAATGAATATACAGAATTCAATATAAGTCAGAATTGAACGAAACAAGAAATATTTGAATCTGTATAACTATATCTTTGTAACGAAGTTGACAAACTGAGATTTCATCTTAGAAATGATAAGATATGTCCAGTTTAAAATTAGAAATAGTCGCTGTGGAATTTATATATATTTTTATATATATAAGGCCCTTAAAAATAGCAATTTTGCAAACGACCTCGGATTTCGATGAAACCAGTTTTGTTGGGTCCATGATGTTAAGTTATTGCTGGATTTCAAATTTCATAATTTTTCGAATCAATATGTGAGCGTGGCAAAGGAAAACGCGTTAGACCATTTTCAGTTGATTTTAATCGACTGGAAAATGGCCATTTTTCATACGGTCTCGGAATTCGACGAAACTAGTTTTGTTAGGATCGTATCGTCAATACGAAGCTAGAAAGTATTTTTCTGGAATTTTTCCAGTTAGTATGCGACCCCGGTAATTTGAAATGTACGTTTAAAATTCAATATAGTGATTTAAATGTAAATTTAACGGAAACTGATTGTAACAATCAAATCAGCTTGTGATACATATCCCATTGTGTTCGGAATGGGGGTAAAACGCTATGGACGACAGGCGGTGGGCCTCGTTTCGAGGTCGTATGTGAAAGTCAACTCTTTAGGATAAAATTAATTAATTAATTAATAATAATAAAAAAAATATTTCTCTCCCCTCTATAGCTCATCTGCCCCCCCCCCCCCCCCCGTTCTAAATTATTTCCGTTCAGATCTAAAACAAAAAAAAAAAAAAAAAATCGCGCGCTCCTCCTCGTCAGCCTCCCACCGCCGGCGATGACCCCCTCCAGTTCGCCAGTCCCCTCCGCCCTCTCCTTCTGTCTCGCCTTCGAATCGAGCACCCCGTTCAAGAACAGCGCAGCCCCCCCTCGACGGAGCGTCCTCCTCCGTTGCCACCAGGTAGCGCCGCCCACTTCTAGACCCCCCCCTCGACGAAGCCGACCCCCCCCCTCCGATCTGCAAACCTCGACGAATCCCCCCCATTCAAAACTATGGTAATTCTTATTTATTTATTTTATTTTAGTTTCTTCATTTCCTTTTAATATAAAACTGAATTTTATTTTAGTATAAAACTGAATTTTATTTTAGTATAAAAACTGATTTTAACATAATTTAAAAACTGATTTTAACATAATTTAAAAACTGATTTTAACATAATTTAAAAACTGATTTTAACATAATTTAAAAACTGATTTTATTTTGAGTTATAAAAGATGTGATTTTTGAGATATAAAAGATTTGACATTTTTTTAAAATGATTAGAGAATAAAGATAGGATTTTTATCTAAGAAAAAGTTCATATTTTTGTTTAGAAAAAGATCGTAGTTTTGATTTAGGAAAAAATTAGATTTTTGATTTAGAAAAGATTAGATTGTTATTTCTATAAAGACGAGATTTTTATTCAATAAAAATATGATTTTTATATGTAGAACTTCGAAATAAAAATATGATTTTTATATGTAGAACTTCGAAAGAAAAATATGATTTTTTATGTAAAGGAAAATGGGATTTTTCTTATGTATAAAAGTATAATCTTTAGGCGTTATAAAATAAAGATTAGATTTTTAAAATGCAAAAGATTAGATTTTTAAAAGTAAAAGTTTGATTTTTATATATTGAATAGTATAATAAAAATTCGATTTTTATATAGTGAATAACGAAGTAAAAATTCGATTTTTATATATATAGTGGCTACGGGCAACGAAGCTGACGAAGATGCGAAAACAATGAAGATTTCTATCAATGAAGTGCCGTGGAGCTAGGATAGCTATAAGTGAGAATTTCTCACCTTTCAATTTAATTTTTCTAGTTATATATATATACTAGGATGCAGACGGTGCTTAGTAGCACCCGACACAATCGTCCACAGACCATGGACTTGTTTGTTTGGCTGTTTGGTGATTGATTGCGATATTGGTTTGAATGTGGTTTGTGGTGTGAAAAATCGAATCGATAAATTGGTTAGGATTAGACGTGCGCCGTTATAAGGCGAAGGAGTAAGGCTAGGTTAGACCCTTAATCCAAATTTTGTGGTTTGCATAACGAAAGTGAATTGATTGATATGTGAATGGCGTGGGCCTTCACTAGACCAGGGATTAGGCTAGGCCTTGCCCCGTTTCTAGTATCGTGCCGTTATGCCGCCGAAATTTTCTAAAATATGTTAGAAAAATAAAAATATCATTTTATTGAATAAATGAATTGAATAGAAATTCATAGGTTGAAACAAAATGTTTTATCGTTAAAAATATAATTTTTAACGTGAAGTGAATAAAATAAAATATTCATTTATAAACCGGACGGTTTGTTTATGTACACCTATTTGAATGACATTGATTGAGACGATAAATTTTACACATCGCCCAACAGCACAAATAAAATAGGTGTTTGATTGTTTGAAAACCCCATACGGGTGTTGGGATGAAATATGGATTTCACTCATCCTGATTGATTAAATATGTCGATCGGTTGATTGACAGGCTGTTATAAGCGTTAGATATCTATATTTGATGCTTATACAGTGTAGTGCACTTTGGTTGATGGTTGATTATTTTTCAATGCTATTATACATGTGTTGTATGAAAATCCATATAATTAACATTATATGGTGATTGATTGGGCCTCATTCCAATTTGAAAAATAATGAATATTATAAAATAAAAGTTCATGTGTTGACAGTACTCATCTATTGAGATTGGTCATGTGTTGAACGAAATATTTTAGTAATAAAATTTGCACCTTTAATATTATAAAATAAAAGTTCATGTGTTGACAGTACTCATCTATTGAGATTGGTCATGTGTTGAACGAAATATTTTGATAATAATAACTATTTTGAAAAAGAAATATTTGAAATAGAATATTTGAAAATAGAAATTTATGAAGCCGTGTTGAATAGATTGACGCCATTTTGACGTGAACGATATTTATATCGATTTAGAAAACGATTTCGAAATGAATGAATTGAATTGAAAACGATTTCGAAATAAATTGAATTGAAAACGATTTCGAAATGAATTGAATTGAAAACGATTTCGAAATAAATTGAATTGAAAACGATTTCGAAATGAATTGAATTGAAAACGATTTCGAAATGAATTGAATTGAAAACGATTTCGAAATGAATTGAATTGAAAACGATTTCGAAATGAATTGAATTGAAACCAATTTCGAAAGGAATTGAATTGAAAATGATTTCGAAATGAATTGAATTGAAAACGATTTCGAAATGAAATGAATTGAAAACGATTTCGAAATGAATTGAATTGAAAACGATTTCGAAATGAAATGAATTGAAAACGATTTCGAAATGAATTAAATTGAAAACGAATTCAAATTGAATTGAAAGCGAAGTGAAATGAATTCAAATTGAATTGAAATTTGAATTGAATAGAAATGGATTTTAAAACGAATTTATAAAGAAGAATTCAATTTTGATTTGAATTGAAATGGAAGTTGAAAATGTTTTTGAAACGAATTCAAAACTATTTATATAATTCGTTTTAAATAGAAATCGACGAAATATATATTATATATATTATATATAATATAATGGCCTGAATGGAACGTGCCGCGCCGCGGCAGTTCGTGAATTTCGACCATTTATTTCAAACGGACATTGCGGGAGATCCGACCGTCGGATTCTCCTAAAACCGGAACCGTTGGGTTCGTATCGAAAAGAGCTTTCTAACGAATATTAGAAATTAGAAATCTAACGGTTGGATTTGGAGGTACGTCCAAATCAAATTCGAAAAAGGTCGCTGTAAGTGCAGTTCGATGGCCATTGATGGAAATCGACTGTACGGGCCTTGATAAAATTATTAAAAATAGTAATAATTTATGTAAAATCATAAGAAATGATTTGTGAAGATTTGGGATGAAAAACTCCATATTTGAAAAGATAAAAATAGTTTTTTATCGAAATGAACTAGTTTTGAACTAGAATTAAAATTCTATTTATTTTTAAATAAATAAATTGAATTTGAAAAGGGTTTTAAAAATAACCAGAATTTCCAATGATTGCATTGGAGTGGATTTGAATCGAAATTGTCTTCGGAATATTTCGATGTTGGAATTCGTGATTATACAGGTGTTGTTATGGAAATTTGAAAGATATATATTTATATCGTTATTTCCAATACGACATTTGTTAGTCGTAGAATTTGATATTGAATATAAGCCGATATATTTTCTATTCAGAGCCTTGTATTGAATATCGAATGTGATTTGGGTTTGTCGTGAATGGTGTCTTCACTAACACTGTTCTTGAATCCAGTTGAGAAAAGATTAAATCTTTTTATTTAGATTTAATGAAGTGTACCAATTAAATAATATTTAATTGGAAATTGAATTGATATTGATTTTTGGGTTTATCGTGGACAGTGTTTTAAATAACGCTCGTTCTTTAACCCGATAATTAATGGAATGTGGATTTGGGTTTATCGTGAACCGTGTTTTAAATGACACTGATTCTTTAACCCAGTCAAAGATTAAAACTAAGTGGAGTTTTAATGAATCTTTAATTAGATTGAAATGATCGAAAATGGAGTATCACCAGTTTTGCTCCAGGCGATAGTTAAATCTTTAATCAGATTTGAACGTGAAATGGTAATTGAATTTACCGATAACACCGTGGTGTTAGATATGAAGTATGACCAGTTTTACTTCATGGGATGAATAGGTTGGGATTGGGAAATTAAAAACAAATGATTACTTCGGTAAGGTTCGTCAATCCCGACTAGTTTTGAATTGATATTCAAAAGTATATTAAAGAATAAATTCAAGGAATTTATCTTTGATAAAATTAATGGGAATCTTTCCCTATGAAAGTGAAATTTAGAAACTAACTGTCGGTTGGCCAAACAGAATGGTTTTCTGAATATTGATCTGATGTTGGTTTCGGCCTTCGGGGTTAATATTTGGGGAATTATTCTCTTGATTAATTTACGGTTAGTGACTAATGAATTGGAATGAGGCGTATGTTGTGTTTGTGTAACACTTATTTAAAATATACGCGAGTTATTCGGAAAGACCGGGTTTATCCCATTCTGGATAACTGATACGACGATAAGTCGAAGATGAAGACGATGGTCGAAGACCGGAGGTCTTCACGTCGTTTGGGTGATAACTAATGATCTTGATTGGGCTGTACACCCAAGAAGATGGAAATAGTTGGTGATCATCCAGACGTACTTGGAGATCGATGGATATGCGGGGTACTAGGTGCCTCCGGTTTCGTTCAGACCCAGAACGGACTTGTAAATGGACTGTGTGTCTGACATTGGATTTTAGTCTGTGTGATTGATCTCTATTGAATATATATTGATGGATATCAAACGCATGGAGTGAATTGCCTGTGTGGCATGCCTAAGTGGCAATTGATCGAGGCTTCTGTTGAAAAGCAAAGTCTTGAGGTGATGATCAAAGCACGGCCTTTGTGGCGTAGCTTTGTGTAATGTTTGCATCGCGAGTTTCACACCCGGTATGAACCAAAAACGGGAGAGGACATCAGGGAGGACTTGCGTTTCTTTCTAGCTAGAAGTGGCGTCAGTGGTTTTACACGCCCTGACGAGTTTGACTTATGTGGTTGTTGCGGTTGCGAGGCGCCTCGGTTATATCGGTTTCGGCCGAATGCATTCTGGTCGGCTGACGGACCAGACTTACACCCCATAGGGTGGGGAGACGTATTGTTCAGGCATAATAATCCACTCCGTGTGGACCGGCCCTGACGATCCAAGGGGCAGTTGCGGCTGTTCCTGAGACACGGGCTAGAGCGTCTCGAATCGGTTGAGGACTATCTTTTGCCTCGGTTCATAGATGGAAATCCAATTTCCAAATACGTGACATTTGCGGTTTTAGTTGTAATCCTATATATGGCGACATAGTGGCATGGGACGCTCATGCCGCCTATGATTGATACTTATGATTTGAAGTTGTTTTATACACTATGCACTTATTATAGTATCAAATGATTTGTTTCAAACGTATCAAGCATTCTTTGGCTGTTATAAGGGAAAACCCTATCCCCCGGCTTGCGTTGCATTGTGTGATAGGACCTGGGTCTTATAACAGCTTCATTTTTCTTTATTTAGCATTGCGCTGTTTGTTTTATGCACTGGTATTCTTGGGAGGAAACCCGTTCCGTGTTATACGGCGTGGTCCCTTGATTTACCTAACCTTTAAAATAAAGAATAATAACTGTTTTAGTTCTCACACCAGTCACATGACTGACCTGGAGTTTATTGTTTTAACCTAAACTCTGGGTGCCCTTATTTTGACACGGGCAGCTAGTAGTTTTGGGTTTGCAGATTTATATTCACAGGATCCTGGTTTACAGCTGGAACGATATCCGGAAAGCTTTGTATCCGTATATCTTCTTCTAGTTGTGTATTGTATTATTTTCCGCTGCTATGTATTTAAATGTAATTTAAATCTCTGATATTTTTGTGTAATATTCATTTTTACTCTGTATATTCTTATAATCTGATGCATTGTTGTAATATACATTGAAATGTTCTTCTGTATGCGTGCTGTTTTGTCCTGTTCTCAAACGATAGGGCGTTTCAAACGGTCTGGGTCGGTTTAGCGACTGGTTCGGACCGAGCGAAATTCCTTGCCGTCACAGTTGGAATCAGAGCTTTGGTTTACAAAGCTCAGAGAACAAGGCACATTAGAACCTTACGAAAGAATTCATCAGATATTGGATTAGTAATATCCAATTAGAATGACTCGTTAGAGATGGGATCAGTAGTATCCTAGAACGAGTGTGAAGAGTATTTTTTTTTTAAATGAAAACAATTTTTGTTTTTAAAATTTAAATCAATTATTCGTATCTGATTATCTATTTATATTGAGTTGGATAGTCCAGTATATGAAGATTTTGCGTATACGTCTGATCCGCGTGTATTCGAAGTTTTAATATATTGGATAGATATAGAATCACACTCTAGTCGCCCGGAGATAATTTTGGTAATGCGGCCGCATTATCAATATTTATATTCGTGTTTCGAAGGTGTGATATCTATATATTTCCATTAGACTGGTGTGAGAACCAAAACTAATATAGCTAGAACACATTGTTGTGAATTGGCATCAAAAATAAGATTTTCAGTATATATCAAAATTATGAATTTGAAACTCTAATTCACTAATTGATTGATGTTTGTGTTGTATGTTTATTTGTTTGATAATTTTTAGCCATTTAGCCTAATTAAATCAAATATTGAATTGTATTGAAAATTGGTCGCATGTGCTTGCATATACATATACTTACATTGAACAGGTCATAGCAAGGAGGCTAGAGCAGAGAATAAAATTTGTTTGCCCGACAAATAGGTACATGTTTACTACATAATTTCCTGTTTTGTTTGGGTGATGATGATTTTGTGAGCCTATTGGCTAGCCGCTTGGCTTTTTCTTTTTCTTTTTGAGATCTGAAGGACCGGGGAAGCTATTTGAAATTCCCGATGCTCCCGGTGCAGGGGAGGTTATGGCGAAATTTTTCAAAAATTTAGGGTGTTAGCCAAATTTTTGAAATTTTAGAAAATTCTCAGAAACTGAAAAGTAAGAGAATGGAAGCCTGATCGAGCGTAGAGTTGATTAATCAAACCACTTTCGACTTTGTTCCTTTTCGGGGACGAAAAGTTTTAAGTGGGGGAGATTGTAACAACCCGTAAAATGCGAGCCAGTTTGAATTTTTTATTTTGGCGATTTTAGCGAATTTTGAATATTTAAAATAGATTATTTTAAATAATATCGACGAGAAATTTATTTTGAATATAATTTGAACGTATATATTATATACGTCGTCGTTAGAATATATAATAATTATATATAATTATAAAAGGAATTGAAAATGGCGCGGTAGTTCTAAAATTCGATTTCTAATTTCAAATGAATATACAGAATTCAATATAAGTCAGAATTGAACGAAACAAGAAATATTTGAATCTGTATAACTATATCTTTGTAACGAAGTTGACAAACTGAGATTTCATCTTAGAAATGATAAGATATGTCCAGTTTAAAATTAGAAATAGTCGCTGTGGAATTTATATATATTTTTATATATATAAGGCCCTTAAAAATAGCAATTTTGCAAACGACCTCGGATTTCGACGAAACCAGTTTTGTTGGGTCCGTGATGTTAAGTTATTGCTGGATTTCAAATTTCATAATTTTTCGAATCAATATGTGAGCGTGGCAAAGGAAAACGCGTTAGACCATTTTCAGTTGATTTTAATCGACTGGAAAATGGCCATTTTTCATACGGTCTCGGAATTCGACGAAACTAGTTTTGTTAGGATCGTATCGTCAATACGAAGCTAGAAAGTATTTTTCTGGAATTTTTCCAGTTAGTATGCGACCCCGGTAATTTGAAATGTACGTTTAAAATTCAATATAGTGATTTAAATGTAAATTTAACGGAAACTGATTGTAACAATCAAATCAGCTTGTGATACATATCCCATTGTGTTCGGAATGGGGGTAAAACGCTATGGACGACAGGCGGTGGGCCTCGTTTCGAGGTCGTATGTGAAAGTCAACTCTTTGGGATAAAATTAATTAATTAATTAATAATAATAAAAAAAAAATTTCTCTCCCCTCTATAGCTCATCTGCCCCCCCCCCCCGTTCTAAATTATTTCCGTTCAGATCTAAAACAAAAAAAAAAAAGAAAATCGCGCGCTCCTCCTCGTCAGCCTCCCACCGCCGGCGATGACCCCCTCCAGTTCGCCAGTCCCCTCCGCCCTCTCCTTCTGTCTCGCCTTCGAATCGAGCACCCCGTTCAAGAACAGCGCAGCCCCCCCTCGACGGAGCGTCCTCCTCCGTTGCCACCAGGTGGCGCCGCCCACTTCTAGACCCCCCCCCCTCGACGAAGCCGACCCCCCCTCCGATCTGCAAACCTCGACGAATCCCCCCCATTCAAAACTAAGGTAATTCTTATTTATTTATTTTATTTTAGTTTCTTCATTTCCTTTTAATATAAAACTGAATTTTATTTTAGTATAAAACTGAATTTTATTTTAGTATAAAAACTGATTTTAACATAATTTAAAAACTGATTTTAACATAATTTAAAAACTGATTTTATTTTGAGTTATAAAAGATGTGATTTTTGAGATATAAAAGATTTGACTTTTTTTTAAATGATTAGAGAATAAAGATAGGATTTTTATCTAAGAAAAAGTTCATATTTTTGTTTAGAAAAAGATCGTAGTTTTGATTTAGGAAAAAATTAGATTTTTGATTTAGAAAAGATTAGATTGTTATTTCTATAAAGACGAGATTTTTATTCAATAAAAATATGATTTTTATATGTAGAACTTCGAAATAAAAATATGATTTTTATATGTAGAACTTCGAAAGAAAAATATGATTTTTTATGTAAAGGAAAATGGGATTTTTCTTATGTATAAAAGTATAATCTTTAGGCGTTATAAAATAAAGATTAGATTTTTAAAATAAAGATTAGATTTTTAAAATGCAAAAGATTAGATTTTTAAAAGTAAAAGTTTGATTTTTATATATTGAATAGTATAATAAAAATTCGATTTTTATATAGTGAATAACGAAGTAAAAATTCGATTTTTATATATATAGTGGCTACGGGCAACGAAGCTGACGAAGATGCGAAAACAATGAAGATTTCTATCAATGAAGTGCCGTGGAGCTAGGATAGCTATAAGTGAGAATTTCTCACCTTTCAATTTAATTTTTCTAGTTATATATATATACTAGGATGCAGACGGTGCTTAGTAGCACCCGACACAATCGTCCACAGACCATGGACTTGTTTGTTTGGCTGTTTGGTGATTGATTGCGATATTGGTTTGAATGTGGTTTGTGGTGTGAAAAATCGAATCGATAAATTGGTTAGGATTAGACGTGCGCCGTTATAAGGCGAAGGAGTAAGGCTAGGTTAGACCCTTACTCCAAATTTTGTGGTTTGCATAACGAAAGTGAATTGATTGATATGTGAATGGCGTGGGCCTTCACTAGACCGGGGATTAGGCTAGGCCTTGCCCCGTTTCTAGTATCGTGTCGTTATGCCGCCGAAATTTTCTAAAATATGTTAGAAAAATAAAAATATCATTTTATTGAATAAATGAATTGAATAGAAATTCATAGGTTGAAATAAAATGTTTTATCGTTAAAAATATAATTTTTAACGTGAAGTGAATAAAATAAAATATTCATTTATAAACCGGACGGTTTGTTTATGTACACCTATTTGAATGACATTGATTGGGACGATAAATTTTACACATCGCCCAATAGCACAAATAAAATAGGTGTTTGATTGTTTGAAAACCCCATACGGGTGTTGGGATGAAATATGGATTTCACTCATCCTGATTGATTAAATATGTCGATCGGTTGATTGACAGGCTGTTATAAGCGTTAGATATCTATATTTGATGCTTATACAGTGTAGTGCACTTTGGTTGATGGTTGATTATTTTTCAATGCTATTATACATGTGTTATATGAAAATCCATATAATTAACATTATATGGTGATTGATTGGGCCTCATTCCAATTTGAAAAATAATGAATATTATAAAATAAAAGTTCATGTGTTGACAGTACTCATCTATTGAGATTGGTCATGTGTTGAACGAAATATTTTAGTAATAAAATTTGCACCTTTAATATTATAAAATAAAAGTTCATGTGTTGACAGTACTCATCTATTGAGATTGGTCATGTGTTGAACGAAATATTTTGATAATAATAACTATTTTGAAAAAGAAATATTTGAAATAGAATATTTGAAAATAGAAATTTATGAAGCCGTGTTGAATAGATTGACGCCATTTTGACGTGAACGATATTTATATCGATTTAGAAAACGATTTCGAAATGAATGAATTGAATTGAAAACAATTTCGAAATAAATTGAATTGAAAACGATTTCGAAATGAATTGAATTGAAAACGATTTCGAAATAAATTGAATTGAAAACGATTTCGAAATGAATTGAATTGAAAACGATTTCGAAATGAATTGAATTGAAAACGATTTCGAAATGAATTGAATTGAAAACGATTTCGAAATGAATTGAATTGAAACCAATTTCGAAAGGAATTGAATTGAAAATGATTTCGAAATGAATTGAATTGAAAACGATTTCGAAATGAAATGAATTGAAAACGATTTCGAAATGAATTGAATTGAAAACGATTTCGAAATGAAATGAATTGAAAACGATTTCGAAATGAATTAAATTGAAAACGAATTCAAATTGAATTGAAAGCGAAGTGAAATGAATTCAAATTGAATTGAAATTTGAATTGAATAGAAATGGATTTTAAAACGAATTTATAAAGAAGAATTCAATTTTGATTTGAATTGAAATGGAAGTTGAAAATGTTTTTGAAACGAATTTAAAACTATTTATATAATTCATTTTAAATAGAAATCGACGAAATATATATTATATATATTATATATAATATAATGGCCTGAATGGAACGTGCCGCGGCAGTTCGTGAATTTCGACCATTTATTTCAAACGGACATTGCGGGAGATCCGACCGTCGGATTCTCCTAAAACCGGAACCTTTGGGTTCGTATCGAAAAGAGCTTTCTAACGAATATTAGAAATTAGAAATCTAACGGTTGGATTTGGAGGTACGTCCAAATCAAATTCGAAAAAGGTCGCTGTAAGTGCAGTTCGATGGCCATTGATGGAAATCGACTGTACGGGCCTTGATAAAATTATTAAAAATAGTAATAATTTATGTAAAATCATAAGAAATGATTTGTGAAGATTTGGGATGAAAAACTCCATATTTGAAAAGATAAAAATAGTTTTTTATCGAAATGAACTAGTTTTGAACTAGAATTAAAATTCTATTTATTTTTAAATAAATAAATTGAATTTGAAAAGGGTTTTAAAAATAACCAGAATTTCCAATGATTACATTGGAGTGGATTTGAATCGAAATTGTCTTCGGAATATTTCGATGTTGGAATTCGTGATTATACAGGTGTTGTTATGGAAATTTGAAAGATATATATTTATATCGTTATTTCCAATACGACATTTGTTAGTCGTAGAATTTGATATTGAATATAAGCCGATATATTTTCTATTCAGAGCCTTGTATTGAATATCGAATGTGATTTGGGTTTGTCGTGAATGGTGTCTTCACTAACACTGTTCTTGAATCCAGTTGAGAAAAGATTAAATCTTTTTATTTAGATTTAATGAAGTGTACCAATTAAATAATATTTAATTGGAAATTGAATTGATATTGATTTTTGGGTTTATCGTGGACAGTGTTTTAAATAACGCTCGTTCTTTAACCCGATAATTAATGGAATGTGGATTTGGGTTTATCGTGAACCGTGTTTTAAATGACACTGATTCTTTAACCCAGTCAAAGATTAAAACTAAGTGGAGTTTTAATGAATCTTTAATTAGATTGAAATGATCGAAAATGGAGTATCACCAGTTTTGCTCCAGGCGATAGTTAAATCTTTAATCAGATTTGAACGTGAAATGGTAATTGAATTTACCGATAACACCGTGGTGTTAGATATGAAGTATGACCAGTTTTACTTCATGGGATGAATAGGTTGGGATTGGGAAATTAAAAACAAATGATTACTTCGGTAAGGTTCGTCAATCCCGACTAGTTTTGAATTGATATTCAAAAGTAGATTAAAGAATAAATTCAAGGAATTTATCTTTGATAAAATTAATGGGAATCTTTCCCTATGAAAGTGAAATTTAGAAACTAACTGTCGGTTGGCCAAACAGAATGGTTTTCTGAATATTGATCTGATGTTGGTTTCGGCCTTCGGGGTTAATATTTGGGGAATTATTCTCTTGATTAATTTACGGTTAGTGACTAATGAATTGGAATGAGGCGTATGTTGTGTTTGTGTAACACTTATTTAAAATATACGCGAGTTATTCGGAAAGACCGGGTTTATCCCATTCTGGATAACTGATACGACGATAAGTCGAAGATGAAGACGATGGTCGAAGACCGGAGGTCTTCACGTCGTTTGGGTGATAACTGATGATCTTGATTGGGCTGTACACCCAAGAAGATGGAAACAGTTGGTGATCGTCCAGACGTACTTGGAGATCGATGGATATGCGGGGTACTAGGTGCCTCCGGTTTCGTTCAGACCCAGAACGGACTTGTAAATGGACTGTGTGTCTGACATTGGATTTTAGTCTGTGTGATTGATCTCTATTGAATATATATTGATGGATATCAAACGCATGGAGTGAATTGCCTGTGTGGCATGCCTAAGTGGCAATTGATCGAGGCTTCTGTTGAAAAGCAAAGTCTTGAGGTGATGATCAAAGCACAGCCTTTGTGGCGTAGCTTTGTGTAACGTTTGCATCGCGAGTTTCACACCCGGTATGAACCAAAAACGGGAGAGGACATCAGGGAGGACTTGCGTTTCTTTCTAGCTAGAAGTGGCGTCAGTGGTTTTACACGCCCTGACGAGTTTGACTTATGTGGTTGTTGCGGTTGCGAGGCGCCTCGGTTATATCGGTTTCGGCCGAATGCATTCTGGTCGGCTGACGGACCAGACTTACACCCCATAGGGTGGGGAGACGTATTGTTCAGGCATAATAATCCACTCCGTGTGGACCGGCCCTGACGATCCAAGGGGCAGTTGCGGCTGTTCCTGAGACACGGGCTAGAGCGTCTCGAATCGGTTGAGGACTATCTTTTGCCTCGGTTCATAGATGGAAATCCAATTTCCAAATACGTGACATTTGCGGTTTTAGTTGTAATCCTATATATGGCGACATAGTGGCATGGGACGCTCATGCCGCCTATGATTGATACTTATGATTTGAAGTTGTTTTATACACTATGCACTTATTATAGTATCAAATGATTTGTTTCAAACGTATCAAGCATTCTTTGGCTGTTATAAGGGAAAACCCTATCCCCCGGCTTGCGTTGCATTGTGTGATAGGACCTGGGTCTTATAACAGCTTCATTTTTCTTTATTTAGCATTGCGCTGTTTGTTTTATGCACTGGTATTCTTGGGAGGAAACCCGTTCCGTGTTATACGGCGTGGTCCCTTGATTTACCTAACCTTTAAAATAAAGAATAATAACTGTTTTAGTTCTCACACCAGTCACATGACTGACCTAGAGTTTATTGTTTTAACCTAAACTCTGGGTGCCCTTATTTTGACACGGGCAGCTAGTAGTTTTGGGTTTGCAGATTTATATTCACAGGATCCTGGTTTACAGCTGGAACGATATCCGGAAAGCTTTGTATCCGTATATCTTCTTCTAGTTGTGTATTGTATTATTTTCCGCTGCTATGTATTTAAATGTAATTTAAATCTCTGATATTTCTGTGTAATATTCATTTTTACTCTGTATATTCTTGTAATCTGATGCATTGTTGTAATATACATTGAAATGTTCTTCTGTATGCGTTCTGTTTTGTCCTGTTCTCAAACGATAAGGCGTTTCAAACGGTCTGGGTCGGTTTAGCGACTGGTTCGGACCGAGCGAAATTCCTTGCCGTCACAATTGGTATCCAAAGGAAGATTAAAGAATAAATTTAAAGAATTTATCTTTGATAAAATTAATGGGATCCTTTCCCAAAGTAGAAGAATATTTAAATAAAGGAATATTCTGGGTTGGAATGAGGCATATGTTGTGTTTTTATAGCACTTGTTTATTATATACGCGAGTTATTCAGAAAGACCGGGTTTATCCCATTCTGAATAACTGATTCGACGAGGTGTCAAGGATGATGACGATGGTTGAAGACCGGAGGTCTTCACATCGTTTGGGTGATTACTGATGTCTTGATTGGGTTGTACATCCAAGACAAGGTAATAAGTGGTGATCGTCCAGACGTACTTGGAGTTCGATCAGATATGCGAGGACCTCTCCCCTCTATTGGACATATGTGGGAGGAATAAGGTGCCTCCGGTTTCGTTCAGACCCAGAACGGACTTGTAAATGGATGTGTGTCTGACATCGGATTTCATTCTGTGTGATTGATATACATCGGTTGCATAGCGTGAATTGCCTGTGTGGCATGCTGAGATGCAAATGATCAAGGCTTATGTTGAAAAGAAGAGTCTTGTGGTTGATGATGCTTTGTGTAGCGTTAATTCATGAGCCTCGCACCCCGGTGTGAACCAGAAACGGGAGAGGACCACAGGGAGGGCATGCGTTTCCTTCTAGCTAGGAGTGGTGTCAGCATTTTACTAGCCCTGACAATTTACTTATATGGATAATGGATTGTGAGGTGCCTCGGTTATTTTGGTCTCTGCGGAGCCGATGGGTGGTCTTTATACAAACCAGATTTACGCCCCATAGGGCGAGGAAACTAAAAGTTCAGGCATTTTAATCCACATCCAGTGGACCGTCCCTGACGATCCAAGGGCTCACCTGTGTCTAGGTCCTGAGACATAGGCTAGATTGTCTCGAAGCGGTAAGGACGATCCCTTGCCTTGGTTCAAAGAGGAAATCCAACTTCCAATACGTGACAATTGCGGTTTTGAGTGTAGAGCCTAGTATTGGCGACATGATATTTGGTACCCATGCCGTCTAGGATTGATACATTTATATTTGAAGTTGCTTTATACACTTTGCACTTATAATAGTATCAAATGATTTGTTTTAAACGTACCAAGCATGTTTGGCTATTATAGGGGAAAACCCTATCCTCCATCTTGCGTTGCATTGTGTGATGGGACTTGGGTCGTATAATAGTTTCATTTTTCCAAAAAGCATTGCGCTGTTTTGTTATATGCACTGGTATTCTTGGGAGGAAGCCCGTTCCGTGTTATACGGCGTGGTCCCTTGATATATATGATTTAAAGAAAAGTTTTAAATAAATTCTTTAGTTCTCACACCAGTCACATGACTGACCCGGAGTTTATTGTTTTAACCTAAACTCTGGGTGCCCCTATTTCCACCCGGGCAGCTTGTAGTTTTGGGTTTTGCAGATTTATATTCACAGGATCCTGGTTTACAACTGGAATGATATTCGGGAAGCTCTGTATCCGTTTATCTCTTTCAGTTGTGTTTTTATATTATTTCCCGCTGCATTGTAATGTGTAAATCTCTGATATTTAACGAATGTATATTATTTGTTCATAATCTGTATATTCTCGTACTCTGATGTAAATTGTTGTAATAAGCAATGAAATGTTCTTCTGCTTGTGTTATGATTTGTCTTGTTCTCAAGGCAATCCATTCTTCCTCTTCTCCTCGGAGATCAGGGAAGTTCTGGGTCCTTACAGTGGTATCAGAGCTTTGAAAAAAAATTACCAGTTCTTGTTGCAGTCATGATGGGGGGTTCTCACCATGTGGTTTGGTGGCGAACAATGGGCTCTTACCCCTACATGTCCCTTGCGAGGGTTGGTTAGGCTACGGCCGGGAGTCTCGAGAGGGTCGCCATAAAACAAGTGATACACGGGGACCAGGTGGGAGCCACGATGTGTTTAACCTGCTGCTTTGGGGGATGAAGGGATGGTTGCAAAGCCTACCGGATTTCATCGGGCTGTTTCATTTTGGTATCAGAGCTTTGAAAAAAAAAATTACCAGTTCTTGTTGCAATCATGATGAGGGGTTCTCACCATGTGGTTTGGTGGCGAACAGTGGGCTCTTACACCTACATATCCCTTGCGAGGGTTGATTAGGCTGCGGCCGGGAGGCTCGAGAGGGTTGCCGTAAAACAAGTGATATTGGGGGACCAGGTGGGAGCCATGGTGTGTTTTACCTGCTGCTTTGGGGGATGAAGAGATGGTTGCAAAGCCTACCGGGTTTCGTCGGGCTGTTTCATTTTGGTATCAGAGCTTTGAAAAAATATTACTAGTTCTTGTTGCAGTCATGATGGGGGGTTCTCACCATGTGGTTTGGTGGCGAACAGTGGGCTCTTACCCCTACATGTCCCTTACGAGGGTTGGTTAGGCTGCGGCCGGGAGGCATGAGAGGGTCGCCGTAAAACAAGTGATACTGGGGGACCAGGTGGGACCCATGGTGGGTTTTACCTGCTGCTTTGGGGGATGAAGGGATGGTTGCAAAGCCTACCAGATTTCGTCGGGCTATTTCATATGTCGACATATACTTTTCTTTATGGCGACATACTTGACTCATGTCAAAGGAAATTGGATTTTTATGTTTTGAAATATATTATCGATTTATATTTCAGGTTTAACGATTTCCTGAACTAATTCTAATCTTAATAAACACACAAACCAATTATTTTATTAATTTATTGGTTATTTAACATTATATTATTATTTTGAATTTTAAAATTAAAATTTCAAATTTGAATTTCAAATTTAAAAAGTTTGTTTTCAAAGTTTTAAATTCAAACCAAAACAAGAAAACAAAGCAACCATTCAACTAAAAAATTAAAATTTAATTAATGTGTACCCGGTTTTTGATCCTTTTCTTCATGATTTTCTGAACTCTGAATTGCCGTAAAGCATATATTCATATTTCCAGTTTTTCATTCTTCATCACTTGATGATGAATCTGAATCATCTAATGTTGCTGCGTATGCTTTCTTTCTTTTCCTTGACGAATTGCCGTTGTCCGTTTGTTGAGTCGATTTGTTTGGATATGGACACATTATCTTTATATGGCCTGGTTTATTGCTGTTAAAACATCGACCATCACTAATTTTTGAATTTCCTTGAATATAACTCTTCCTTCTATATTTTAGAAGTTTTCTAAAATGATTTGTCATAAGCGTTGTTTCTTCATCATCTCCACTACTCGAGTCAAAATCATTTGTTGTTGCTCTTGGTGCAATAGATTTCTTTTCAACTGATCTATTTTCTTTTCTTTTCTATAATTGGACTTCATAAGACATCAAATTTCCAATTAACTCTTCAATCTTCATTTCATTGACATCATTGGCTTCTTCAATAGCCAAAGTCTTCTGATCCCATTCTGTAGTTAATGAATTCCATATTTTTATGACTTGATCTACTTTAGAATAAGTTTTTCCAAGTGCTGTTAACGAATGCACTATCTTTTAAAATCTACAATACATGTATGAAATAGACTCATTCTCATCCATTTTGAATAATTCAAATTGATTAACTAGCATGGCTATCATAGTCTGTTTAACTTTACTAGTTCCTTCATTAGTAACTTGTAAAGTTCTCCGTATTTCATAAGCAGTTTTACATACTGATAAGCTATTAAACTCATTCCTATCTAATGAACAAAATAACATATTCATGGCTTTAGAATTGCTCTGTGCAGCAGCCTTTTGTTCATTTGTCCATTGTGCAAATGCAGTTGTGGGTTCAACATATTCATTTTGTGTACTATTCCATGTGTCGAATCCTACCGACTGTAAATAAATTTTCATTCTACATGCCCACTATGAATAATTACTACCATCAAACAATGGTGGTATAATAGTGGATTGACCTCTATGAAAGAACTATTATTGCTACTAGTGTACATTGCCATCACCAACCAGTGGCCTAGCCTGCCACCGTGGCGTATCAACGATACCTCAGAACTAATTTCACGGTTAGCCTCGCGACTCAACCAACCCACACACGGGGACATGTAGGAGTAAGAGTCTCCTGCCTACCACCAAACAGCCGAACAAGAACCCCCTATCATGTTCTCTAACTAGCTCTGATACCAATTGTTTGGGAATGCAGAATGGATCGTTAAGGCAAAACAAATGCTAGGGTGGGGGGGGGGGGGGTAAATAGTGTTTGTGAGAATTTAAACAAAATCTAAAACTTATGCGAACTGCGGGATGAATCAAACACCACAAACACAATCACAAATACAAAATAAACAGAAATAAAGATGCAGAAAAGGAAAGAACACACCAGATTTTATACTGGTTCAAATTACTCCTATGTCCAGTCCCGCACAACGCTGGATTGCACAGAGTTTTATTACTATATCAATAGTCAGGTATGCCCTCCTTGATTTCACGGCTACAAGTGATACCACCGACTTCTACTTCCCTGATTTCTCGGCTACAAGGAAACACCGATTCCTACTTCCTTGATTTCTCGGCTATAAGGATAGCACTGATTCCTCTTTTACTCAACCCAAACAGTTACAAATAGCCATAGAACTCTTCAATAGCACTTGATTCAGAGAGAGATGAAAAGAGAGTGTAGAGCGAAGAAGTTTGATCAAAACAGAATTGAATTCGGTAGAGTACAATTGTAGAAATCATAAAAATGATTAAGAATGATTATAAAATGAAAGAGGATGAAAGTGGAGAAGAATATGTTTAAAAACTCGGTTTTAACCCTTTTTTATAGTGTGTGAAAGGTTGCAACATTTCTAAATCGTTTCAAATAGTGAAAAGACACTTCCTTTCAAAATTGAAAAAGTGACAGTTATATGTCTACATGATGTTTTTGTTATGTCGACATACCCTAATGTATTTTTGAATTTTAAAATATTTTTCAAGTGTTTTGATCTAAATACAATTCTGGAAATTCTTGAATCAAAATATAGTATTGTAAATTAATATTATAAAGTAGAAAATCATATGAAAACATAAATTTAAACTACATAAACATATTTATAAAATTATAAGGTTTTACACTATATAAATATAAAGTATGAGAATCTAAATATATAAAATTTAAGTTTGAAAAATAAAAAAGAATAAGAAAGAAAAAATAGAAAAGATATAAAATAAAATAGAGAGAATTGAGGATAGAATTAAAAACCAGAATTTGAAAAATTTGAATTTGAATTTGAACCTCGAGTGCTATTTAGGGTCTTACATAATCTAGACTTTATAACTGTATTAATCTTGAACTCTTAAATTCTTGAAATCTTGAATACTCATGAGTCTTGAAATTTCTCTGATCTTTGAATCTCTATCTGTAACGACCCGGTTTGTTGATGACTTTGGTTATCAACATAAACTCAATGACGACTAACCAAACATCGAAAAATACCGGTAGTTAATGAAAGAAATTATAGGGTGAGAATAGATAAGATAGAAACTTAGAATAGAAGAAGAGGAAGAAGAACACAACATCAGAGTAACACGAACCTCACAACGGAACGAATAACATATAATATATAACATAACTTTGAAATATACATCTGTACTTGAATACAATACCATTATCGGAGTACAAAACTTACATCACATCAGAAATAAACAATAGCTATATAATCCTTAAGCCTCCTGCTCCAGCTCTTCAAGTATACCTGTAAATCCTGACTACTTGACTGCCCGTACAAATTTAGGCACCCAAGAGTTTAGGGAAAACAAAATAAACTCCGGGTCAGTCATGGGACTGGTGTGAGTAAACATTTAATACTTGGTTTAACAGAGGGTATCTAATAAGACCACGCCGTGAAAACGGAACGGGTTTTTCCCTTATGAGAATCCAACAACTTTGTAAACAATATCATTCTGATATTATAATAATGTCTAAATACAAATAGATATCAATCTAGCAGAAACGCCTGCATCTCACGTCCTACATATATAGTATACAATCAAAACCGCAAGCACTTACTGGGTAATGGATTTCCAAGTATGACAAGGTATGGAACCACCTTTTGCTAGTGTACCTCTAGAAAGGAATACATTGGGTTCAACAAGAACATCTTGCAACCCGGCCACACATGACCGACCACTCATTTCGCTTGAGTGTATCGAATGTATATCACCAATGGTTGGGATCAGCAACCGTTTCCCGAATGGGACAGCATCGACAATAGATTTTTAGAAGTAAATGAAACTCTAGATCAGGTGATTATACACCCTAATAGGTGCGACCTACATAGCCATGTTGCCTGCCCGACTTTTGTCATTTACCGGATGTGAGGCTAGAAGCTACGCTTATCTTTTACATGCCACATCTTCATTCACTTAGAATGTCACATCGTCATACCCGCCAAATCACAAATTGATTTATCCAAAAATAACACGGGTATACAGCTAAGAGAAACGAATTTCTCCGCTACCAAACGTGAATACGTTTGAAGAGATCAACTTACGCGATCTATTACATATACTCTGTCAGACATTCTTCCATACAGGTCGTCCTGGGACTGGACAAATCGAAGGCACTATTCAGTATATCCATCTTAGGCAATTGTTATCTAAGATTTATACAACAGCCCTTGCACTTTACTCCGTCTTCAATTATCTTTGGCATATATGATTCGCAACGCTTATGCCAATACGAAGTGGTTCTTCGGATAATAATCCAACCGGTCTCTCCATATTAACAACGTTAAAATGGTCAAAAACTTCGATAGTCGGTGATTTAACTATCAAATGAAAACATGTCTGTGTACACACAACGATCTTATTTCCAAATGGAATTATTGATCCAATCATCAAACATATATATATATATATAAATGTATATAAATATATTTTCTCATTTTCTATGTTTAGAAAATATGCGTTATTAACACTGGAAAACATTTCCATGGCTTAATTACGTATCACTAATCTTCCACATCCATTAGACTCTAACTATAAACTATCAAGAGAACAACTTCCAAAGTATAAACCCCGAAGGCCGAAACCAACATCAGATTGATACTCAAAAAACTATTCAACTTAACAAATCTCTAGTCAATTTCTAATCTTGTTTAACTCTATTTCGATTAACTCTATTTGCTTAACTCTTATTCGAATAACTAATATTCAATTTTACTCCATTCGCTTAACTCTAGATTGCAGCGATCACAATGGTCACGCCTGATTCCCTCAGGAAACATCCGACCGCCGTAGGCTATCTGTAGCCCTGCGAATTACGCTAGCAGTCGTGCAAAATGGAAACTTATCCTGAATAACTATGTTTGACTAACTTTATTCGACTAACCATATTCGATTAACTCGACTTCGAATAACTAAATTCGATTAACCCTTTTATATCTCGTCAACTTCCCTTTTTATAAATCCTGTTTATTTTCCCAATAAATATTCCTTTATAATTCTATTTACTTTTTAAATAAATATCCCTTTATTCTATTTATTTCCTAAATAAATATTCCTTTATTCTATTTATTTCCTAAATAAATATTCCTTTATTAATTCTATTTATTTTCTAAATAAATATCCCTTTATTCTATTTATTTCCTAAATAAATATTCCCCTTTATAAAATCCTATGATTTTATAAATACTTTATTTTCAAAATATTTCCTTTTATAAAATCGGTTGATTTTATAAAATTCCTTTATTTCAATATACATTGAAATATTTCTTTTTACATCCCAGGGTTTCTTATGATATTAAAAATACCAAGTCGCAATGATCGATATCAATCAAACACACAAAATCAACAACAGATTATATCACATCATATATTACAATTTATGAATAACAGTAAAATAAATATTGAGGAAATCTAGTTGGATTCCTCCAACCTGTTTCCCTGCATCACAAATGTTAAACAACACGAATATAAATTATTCTAATACACAGAATCAATATTCGATTAACGATTTATATATATCATTTTCTATATTTTCAACCAATAAATTAATAGTTAAATCCAAATAGTTAACACACATCAAACAACAGATAATTATCAGTTCTAAGAATATGTTATATAAATATAACTGTTCAGAGTTGGTGAGTTTTACTCACTTTGGCAGTTCATCGTTAAAGAACGATAAACTGTTGTTTGATTTGAGTCAAACAATTTATTTCGCCATAAATTCATATGAGCTCCAATGGACTTCCAGTCAGTTTCATTGTGGAGTGCTCGTCCATACGATCCCAATGGATCTTGTTTCTCTTAATTCCCGTTATTGAATCCGGCCCATTCCCCTTTCAACCCGTGACCGCAATCCTTCTTCCTCGTTCACAAATAAAGTCCGTTGCTCCTCCTGTATACCTGCTGTTTGCCGTTACCATCCTCCGCCATTCCCTCGACTAAAACACAATCTGACTACGCCAACTCGTCTCTCCACTCGAGAGCACCCCCCTGAGCACCACCACAAGGAACTCGAACTCGTTTGTCAATTCCTATCGAGCAGCTTCAACCGGAAACTCCAGGGGGGTCACGACATTTTCTAGTATCGATCCCACCCAAAAACCGTGTATGAACTCCAAACAATCACACAAAATCGATTCTAACGTCCTTCTTTCATTCGATGCTTCCATTCCATGATTCGATCAACTTGAACTTCGCTGTCGAAACCCAACAACCACCAAAAACGCGATCGCTCCACATAAAAACTGTATAGGATTGAATCTCTAAACCCATAGGCTTTCAATACATAAGTTTTTTAATTTATACATTTTATTTTGATTTTATAATGATTTATGAAGTTGCGGCATTTATTTTGCTGAAGGAATTTTGTGGCGGCTAGGAGAACTGTTTTATAAAGGGACGGGAATTTTTGTGTGGCTGTACATCGTGAGATATGGCTTGTTTCTAGGCCTTAGAAATTTTTATTTTATTTTATTTTAGTTAATATATCAATTATTTGTCTTCTAAAAATTCACACGGTCACAAATAATACCTAAAAATCACGAAACCAGACATACACCTTCAGTTCGACGTCACGGACCTAACGAAACTGGTTTCGTCGAATTCCGACTTCGTATGCTCACACAACGTATTTTTAAAGGTCAATTTATCGACAGTTTTTCACTTTAAAAACCGGTACGGCCACATACTGACTTCAAAAATCACGGAAACTGAAATCTAGCAATAATTTAACATTGCGGATCTAACAAAATTAGTTTCGTCGAATTCTGAGGTCGTTCGAAAAACTGGCTATTTTTAAAGCTCTAAATAACCCTTTTAAATATATAAATATATTTAAAAACAATTAAATTAATATTTATTAATAAATATTATCGCATATATTCACAGTGGAATACCATGCAGCTCTAGAATATTCCTATATGAATTTCTAACTCGATATTTCAAATCCCGATAAATCGATATTCGATTTATAATGAAATTCCTCTTTAAAATATAAATTATTCCTTTATAAATTATAAAGGAATTTGTAACACCCCACGTCCATTAATGTCACTCACAAAGGGAATGCATTAACTTCTATGGAGCGTTTTAAGTGTGTATAGAATAGAAACTTAACAACAAGACAGATATAAACAGTACTTAAAAATTTAAAACTTTATTCATTACAACGGTAAACACATAGGTTTGATTACATCATCAAAAACCAGAGTCAAAGTACATAATATCCATCTTCACTAAATCAGAGTACATAAATTGAAAGACATAACCCTAATACAAAATAGCCATAAATAAGATAGGCTGAACTTGTACTTCAGCGATCCAAGAAACTTCTACAAGCAGAGATACAGCTATCCAAAATCAAGCTCCACTGGTGCTAGTTCCAATCTGAGCACCTGCGGGGGGTGGGAGGGGGGTGGGGGGAAGGAAGAAAAGAGGTGGGAAAAGGGGGTCAGACATAAAGTCTGGCGAGTGCGATAACTTTAACAATATAATTACCAAAATAACTAGGCTAAGGCATAAGTTGGAAAATAAGGAAATGATTGTGAACAATTGGGTATGACAGAGTAAACAAGGAAATAAGATGAACAAAGATAACGTTAAAGCGCACCAAAACCACTATAAGATAATTACTATACTGCACCACCACTACTATACTGCACCACCACTATTATACTGTACCACCACTAGTCACCCTAAGGTTGATCCCACCTACAGAACTTAATAATGATAATGGTAGTTTCGTGCACCCCTAGTTGCCTTCATAGGTGCCGCCTGCCCCTATCTCCACTAGGTGTACCCACTACCCCCATGCGATCGGCTCCCTAACTCGTAGATACCCGTGCTGGCCCCACAGTGGGGTGTATCACTACCCAAGGTGGCAACCCGATACCACCAATAATGCACGGCTTATACCTACACGATGCAACAACGTCTTACCTACCAGCCCGGGCCCACACACGCATATGAACCCGTTGGACTTGCGTTGCCACCGCTAACCCGTTTTGGCCTCTTACAGTCAAGCCTAGTACGCGTGTCCCGTCCTCAACTTGGGTCGAGCCCACAAAGATACTTATGGGTTAATGGTTGAAACGGACCCCCATTACATGACACAAGCGATCCACCTAAGCTTGGTCCCCTCTAGTACATCCCACTTAACCCTCTTCTTATTCATGTTCACTTACATGTTTCAAATTTTGGTTAAGTGTTTCTAATCGTATTTCAAATGCCACCCAAGGCACCCACTAAATTCCACATGCCACCTAAGGCACCCACTTAACCCCCTCATGTCCCACTACATGTTTATCTGGTTAAGTGTTTCTTAATTCATTAAGACCGTAACCTTATAAAGACCTCTCACATTAGACTGGCATTTGTGGCAGATGGATTTGCCGGGCGGGTCCGGGCAGTCTTACACCACAAAAGAGCCTAACCTCATGTCTTTACAACTGTTACGCATTTAGTTTATGCCTAAGACCTCCCACATTAGACTGGCATTTGTGGCAGCTGGATTTTCCGGGCGGTTCCGTGCAGTCTTACACCACAAAAGAGCCTAACCTCGTGTCTTAGATGATTAATTACACCTAATTAATCATTCCCCAATTTGGATTAATTTCCCTATTCAAATTATCAATCAATTCCAAATTTAACTATGGCCATAATTGACTCAATTATGTCCATCTATTTATGGTATGTAAAATCATACCAATTTTCATCACAAATTAATTTTATGCCATTTAAGGCATTTATGCCAATTCTCAATATTAAATCTTTAATATTATCCCCTTTAACCCACGTTGTACGTTCGTTTGTTTAACGTAAAATATACGTTAGACTCGAATAGTCTAACTCATGAAATAAAGAGAAAACATCACAACATACATAGAAATAAAACTAGATCTAAACATAAGGGGTGAACTTGCATGTGTGAATGAGGTTCTACATCTAAAAATTGCATAGGCCAAAGTTACAACTTGCATAAAACAATATATGTCATAGATCCAAATCTAAAGGTGTGAACTTTGTTTAGGCAATAGTCATAAACTTGCATAAATCATGTATGTCATAGATCTACATCTAAAGGTGTAAACTTGCATAGGCTATAACCACAAACTTACATAACATGATTCATATTCCAAACTCATATATTTATATAAACTTGCATATGTGATTTATGCAACATAACAATGGTGTAAACTTACATCTAAACATGTAAAATAGCATGTAGAATTTAGCATATGACTCACACATGTCATAGCCTAAATTTAGATCTAAAATAGATGTCATGAAACATGTAAGGTTATACATAATTTTCACTAACTTGCATATGATTCATGTCTAAATCAATATCTAAACTTGCATACATACATATGATTTATCATATGAATCAACATAACCAAACTAGCATATGAACAACATGATGATTTGATTATACATAAGCCAATCATAGAATTACAACATAGATGATAACATCATAACTTTACAACATAGATGATAACATCACAGCATAACATCATAGAATTTACAATATGTATGATAACATCACAATTTTACAACATAATTATAACATGCGGTCAATAATTCACATCATATCCACATAATCCACATCATAACTTAATCCAATTAAATTGCTAATTATTTTATTAAAGAAATCGAACTCACAACTCAAAGAAGGTCTTGAGTTCTGAATTCTGAAGTTGAATTAGCTTTCCTTTGAAGAAGATTCGTTGTTAGAGTTGAATAGAATTGAATTTGATTTGCTTTCTTCCTCTCTAATTGGTGGCGGCTATTCTAAGTTGCTAGGTGACGGCATGGAGGCCATGAATCTAATTTAATTTTTGATTTTAGGGTTTGAGTCTACATGTCTTTTTATAGAGTTTAGGATTAGTTTAAGCCGTCCGATCAACCCAGAATTAATCCCAGCCAATCAGAGTAGATCAGAACCCCTAATGAGTCAGCACACAGTCATTAACAAGTCACTAATCAAATCTGCCCCGGGGGGGGGGGGGGCAGGTCGGCCCCCAGGTCGGCCCCCAGGTCGACCCCCAGGTCGACCCCCAGGTCGGCCCACAGGTCGACCTGGTCAGGGTAGGTCGACCCCCAGGTCGACCTGGCCCTGGCGGGAATTTTCCCGCCTAGCCCATCTGACTTTGAAATTTTGATTTTTCAAAATCTGTTTTGAATTTTCTGAAACTTCCGATGGCCATAACTTCTTCATACGAAGTCCAATTCACGCAAACTCGGACTCTATCTCAACCAGAATTTTGAGACGAACACAATGGAGTAACTCGTTTCCCTTAATTCTCACATCTGAGATTAGTTATTCTTTAATTTGTGAATATTAATATTAAAAATTACGGGGTGTTACATTCTCCCCTCCTTAAAGGATTTCGCCCCCAAAATCTCCAAGTTAAGGAGAATGCATATCCTAAAATCCAAACAACCATCTACTCAGCCATCAAACACAGGCATCCATTGTCCTTATAAAATTCCTAATGCTTTATGAACATATGCAAGAAGTGTGTGTATATGTTCTCTATCTAATGCAAAATTAGGCGGTCTACTGATTCAGTTGACCTCCTTAATGCAAACCATGATAGTGCCTTGCATCCATTATGTATGCGAAAGAATCCTATCGATACATATTATTTCTACATGTGTGCACAACCCTTCACCAAAATACAGCATCCATATGATAGCACAACCATTATACATCCATTAACTTAAATATGCACACATATTTATATGCAATATGCAATATGAAGTGACTGAGCCGATCTAGTGCCTAAAGTGTGTGTGTGTGTATGCATCCACGAGCAACCACTAGCAACCACTTGCATCCACATGCATCCATCATACATAACATGCCTCAAACACATGTTTCAACCATAGAATTACCCTATCTAAAGGTCAAAGATACTAGCGAGAGGACACACTAAAGATAAGATAAGTACAAGCTAAGCGATAAAGGAGAAATTAAAAGACATGCCCTCGAAAAGAAAAGGGTACAATGAACGCATCTTCTCTTCCGTCTCCCAAGTAGCGTTGCTCTCATCATCTCCCCATTGCACTTTGACTAGCCTGACCTCTCGATTTCTCAACTTCTTAATCTCTGACCCAAGAATGCACGTAGGAGCTCGTCGAATCGTCGCATCACGCTCTATCTCCACCTCTCTAAGCAAGCTCGGCTCTACCACTTCCGCGGTCTCGTGCAAGCACTTCCTCAAATGTGATACATGGAATACATCGTGTACACCACTAAGTCTCTCGGGCAACTCTACTCTATACGCCATCTGTCCAATCCTCTCCTTAATAGGAAATGGCCCTACGAACCTTGGTGCTAACTTCCCAACGGACCCAAAGCGAACGACGCTCCGTAATGGAGACACCTTGACAAAGACCATGTCCCCAATATCAAACTCAAGATCTGTCCTCCTCTTGTCCGCATAAGATTTCTGCCTATCTTGCGTCGTCTTCATCCTCTTTCGAATCAAATCGATCTTTTCCGAAGTCTCTCTAATCATATCGGGCCCAAGCAAAATCTTATCTGTAGATTCCCACCAACATGTAGGCGAACGACACGGCCATCCATAAAGAGCCTCGAAAGGTGCCATGCCAATGCTAGACTGAAAACTTTTATTATATGCGAACTCCACCAACGGAAGATGCTCCTCCCATGTACCTCCGAAGTCTAAGACACAACCTCAATAGGTCCTCTAGAATACAATTCACCCTCTCAGTCTGGCCATCCGTCTGAGGATGATATGCGGTGCTCAAATATAACTGAGTCCCTACCGCCTCTTGCAAGCTCTTCCAAAATTCGCTAGTAAACATAGGATCGCGGTCGCTCACTATGCTAGAAGGAACGCCGTGCAAACGAACTATCTCTCGAATGTATACGGAGGCTAACCATGGAGCAGTCCTCTTACTCTTCACGGGAATGAAATGGGCGCTCTTAGTAAGTCTGTCTACCATGGCCAAATCCCCGTATTACCCTTCCTCGATCTCGATAACACATCAATGAAATCCATCGAGACACTTTCCCACTTCCATTATGGGACCTCCAATGGGTGAAGAAACCCACCGGGCTTCTTTTGCTTTGCTTTTACTTGTTGACACACCAAGCTTCTAGCTACAAATTCAGCCACATCTCTCTTCATGTCGGCCCAAAAGTAAACTCGTCTTATGTCCATGTACATCTTGTCCCCGCCGGGATGGATGGTCATCTTCGAACGATGTGCATCATCAAGAATGGTCTTCCTCAAATCCTCGTCCCGTGGTACACAAAGTCTATCGTCCCTATGTAACCAACCCTTATCATCTAGGGTATACCTATGGAGATGGCTCGATGACTCCCCCCTTTTGAGCTTCTCTACTAACTCAACCAATTGTGGGTCATCTCGTTGTGCCTCTCCAATTCGTCCCAAAAGCGTAGGTCTGACCTCTAAGGATGCTAGCAAACCGGGTACAAAGTCAATGGAAGGTCTAAAGTCAAACGTAGAGATGAACTCTGAGCTTCGCCGCTCAACAAACAACGGACTCAAGGACAACCTTTTTCTACTTAAGGCGTCTGCCACCACGTTACCCTTGCCAGGGGTATATGCTATCTCGAAATCGTAGGACGCTAAGAATCCCATCCACCTTTGCTGCCTTAAGTTCAAGTCCTTCTGAGAGAACAAGTATTTTAGCGATTTATGGTCAGTGAACAATTTGAATTTCTCGCCAAGAAGATAATGGCGCCAAGACTTAAGCGCGAAAACAATAGCGGCCAACTCTAGGTCATGTGTAGGGTAATTTCTCTCATGCACTCTCAACTTCCTTCCACCATAGGCTATTACCCTTCCCTCTTGCATTAAGATTGCGCCTAGTCCTGTCCCACAAGCATCAGTATAAACGGTAAATGGCTTACTCCCATCTGGCAACACTAAGACTGGGGCTGTGGTCAAAGCTCTCTTAAAACGTTGGAATGCATCGTCACAATCTACGTCCCATGTGAAAACTAGGTTCTTCTTCGTCAAGCGTGTTAATGGAGCTGATATTTTTGCGAAGTCTTTGATGAACTTCCTATAGTAGCCAGCCAACCCTAAGAAACTCCTCACCTCGGTAGCATTTTTAGGGACCTTCCAATCTTGGATGGCCACTGCCTTCGCGGGATCCACAGCTAACCCTTCTTTGGAAACCACGTGCCCTAAGAAACGCACTTCCTTCCTCCAAAAGTGACATTTAGAAAATTTAGCTTTAAGGCTATGCCCTCGAAGAGTCTCCAACACTTCCCTAAGATGTAGGGCATGCTCTTCCTCGTTCTTAGAAAAGATCAAGATGTCGTCCACAAAGACTACCATGAATTTATTGAGGTACTCCCTAAACACCCAACTCATCAAGTTAACAAAGTATGCGGGGGCGTTTGTCAAACCGAAGGGCATCACAAGCCACTCGAAGAAGCCATCTGGAGTCCTAAAGGCAGTCTTGTCTATGCTATCCTCAACTGATGGAAACCCGTGGCTAAGTCCAACTGCGAAAATACTGAGGCGCCAACTAATTGATCGAAGAGATCGTCAATCCTCGGCAGTGGGTGCCTATTCTTCTTAGTAAGTTTATTAAGTTCTCTATAGTCCACACAAAGTCTAAGGGACCCATCTGCCTTCGTGGCAAATACTACTGGAGCACCCCACTCCGATATACTACGTCTGATGAACCCCTTTTCAAGCAATTCTTTCACTTTCTTACTGAGTTCTCTTCTCTCTCTTGGAGCCATGTGGCGCACTGGCAATGCAATTGGCTTTGCATTATCTACTAGATATACTCGAAAGTCTATCTCACGTTTTGGGGGTAAACCCCTCACCTCATCGAAAACATCAACATATTCATGGACTATATGAACAGAATGTAAATCATCATTGGATGCGTCAAGAGATTCTAGGTAGCTAAGCATTACTGGACCTCTAGGGTCACAAGAAATTCAAGGGTCTTTCCACAATGAGTCAACAATCTAACTACCCTTCTTTCACAATCTAGGATGACCCCGTATCTAGTTAGCCAATCCATACCTAGAATCAAGCCGTAGGCCATGAAGCCAAGAACAAAGGCGTTGCATTCAAACTCAACGCCCAAGATAAACACTCTCAAATCCTGACAAATCATAGAAAGATGAGACGAACCACCAATAGGATTTGAGACTACTAAGGGATCTGTAACAAGACTAGTATCTAGGTGTAGTGTTTCAACTAATGATGTAGAGATAAACGAATGTGATGTGCCAGAATCGAATAAAGTACGGACATGATGATCAAATAGAAAAACTAAACTTTCAACAGAAATCGCTCTACCTCGTTCTTGTAGTGGTGGGACCATGAGAGCCTGAACTTGTCCCCTTGCCTTCCCTGGTGCCATAAAAGCCTGCACCTGTCCTCCCGAGGTAGACCCTGCCCTCTGCCCCTTCCTTGGGCAGTCCTTAATCAGATGTCCCGCTTCGCCACAGTGGAAACAGCCAGTCTTCTTTTTCTTCCTACAATCTTTGCTTAGATGGACGGGTGTCCCACAGTTAAAGCATCCTTTCCTTCCCTTAGTGTTGTTGCCTTTACCACCTTTCTTGTTCTGTTGTTGCTGTTGTAGTTTCTTTTGATCCCATTTCTTCCCGGGTGCCTTATTAGCATTGGCACCCTTCTCCTCTTCATGCATAAGCGCCATGTCAACTAGTCTCTCAAAGGTAGCACCCATAGGGATGTGGGTCATAGCTAACCCATGAAGCGACTCGTTCAAACCCTTAACAAATCTTAGGGCCTTCTTTTCTGGTGTATTCACCAAGTCCAAGCCAAGTCTCGCCAACTGATTGAACTGGTTGACGTATTCTTTCATTGATAGATTCCCTTGCTTCAACGCCAAAAACCTTTGCATATATAGGTTCTTTTCAGTCCGTGAGAGAAACATCGCCTCAAACCTCCGCTTGGAATCTGGCCATGTATCAACTGGACGTTCTCCATTAGTGACCTCCCACCAAAACGAGGCCTCATCCTTCATTAGCCAGACGACTAACTGGACCTTTCTTCCATCATCCACTTCAAAGATTCCAAACAATTCTTCCACCTCCTTTAGCCAATTACGAGCTTCAACAAATGTCTCCGTCCCGTGAAAAGGTTTTCCACCCATTGCTCTAAAGTCCTTACATATCTTTGCGAAAGTATCGACACGAGGACGAGGAGGATTTGCTGGACCTGCCGTGTTGGCCCTAGTCTCCAAATACCTCCTAAACCATCCTGGTATCGTTATTCCCTCGGGTATCTCGGGAATTCCAGACATACTGAAACGAAAAAAAAGGAAAGATTCAATACAAAAGGACCGAAGGAAAGATATATGGCTCTTGGGGTTATGCTTTCTAAAATAAGCTTTCTCTTGAAAATACTTTCCTTAAAACATACTTTTGAAAGTACTTCTTTATAAAAGTGTTTTTGAAAAACAGTTTTTCAAAATTATATATGTTCTAGTAACCTTCAGCTCTGATACCACGTGTAACACCCCACGTCCATTAATGTCACTCACAAAGGGAATGCATTAACTTCTATGGAGCATTTTAAGTGTGTATAGAACAGAAACTTAACAACAAGACAAATATAAACAGTACTTAAAAATTTAAAACTTTATTCATTGCAACGGTAAACACATAGGTTTGATTACATCATCAAAAACCAGAGTCAAAGTACATAATATCCATCTTGACTAAATCAGAGTACATAAATTGAAAGACATAACCCCAATACAAAATAGCCATAAATAAGATAGGCTGAACTTTTACTTCAGCGATCCAAGCAACTTCTACAAGCAGAGATACAGGTATCCAAAATCAAGCTCCATTGGTGCTAGTTCCAACCTGAGCACCTGGGGGGGGGGGGGGGGGAGGAAGAAAAGAGGTGGGAAAAGGGGGTCAGACATAAAGTCTGGCTAGTGCGATAACTTTAACAATATAATTACCAAAATAACTAGGCTAAGGCATAAGTTGGAAAATAGGGAAATGATTATGAACAATTGGGTATGACAGAGTAAACAAGGAAATAAGATGAACAAAGATAACGTTAAAGCGCACCTAAACCACTATAAGATAATTACTATACTGCACCACCACTACTATACTGCACCACCACTATTATACTACACCACCACTAGTCACCCTAAGGTTGATCCCGCCTACAGAACTTAATAATGATAATGGTAGTTTCGTGCACCCCTAGTTGCCTTCATAGGAGCCGCCTGCCTCTATCTCCACTAGGTGTACCCACTACCTCCATGCGATCGGCTCCCTAACTCGTAGATACCCGTGCTGGCCCCACAGAGGGGGTGTATCACTCCCCAAAGTGGCAACCCGATACCACCAATAATGCACGGCTTATACCTACACGATGCAACAACGTCTTACCTACCAGCCCGAGCCCACACACGCATATGAACCCATTGGACTTGCGTTGCCACCGCTAACCTGTTTTGGCCTCTTACAGTCAAGCCCAGTACGCATGTCCCGTCCTCGACTTGGGTCGAGCCCACAAAGATACTTATGGGTTACTGGTTGAAACGGGCCCCCATTACTTGACACAAGCTATCCACCTAAGCTTGGTCCCCTCTAGTACATCCCACTTAACCCTCTTCTTATTCATGTTCACTTACATGTTTCAAATTTTGGTTAAGTGTTTCTAATCGTATTTCAAATGCCACCCAAGGCACCCACTAAATTCCACATGCCACCCAAGGCACCCACTTAACCCCCTCATGTCCCACTACATGTTTATCTGGTTAAGTGTTTCTTAATTCATTAAGACCATAACCTTATAAAGACCTCTCACATTAGACTGGCATTTGTGGCAGCTGGATTTGCCGGGCGGGTCCGAGCAGTCTTACACCACAAAAGAGCCTAACCTCGTGTCTTTACAACTATTACGCATTTAGTTTATGCCTAAGACCTCCCACATTAGACAGGCATTTGTGGCAGCTGGATTTGCCGGGCGAGTTCGGGCAATCTTACACCACAAAAGAGCCTAACCTCGTGTCTTAGACGATTAATTACACCTAATTAATCATTCCCCAATTTGGATTAATTTCCTTATTCAAATTATCAATCAATTCCAAATTTAGCTATGGCCATAATTGACTCAATTATGTCCATCTATGTATGGTATGTAAAATCATACCAATTTTCATCACAAATTAATTTTATGCCATTTAAGGCATTTATGCTAATTCTCAATATTAAATCTTTAATATTATCCCCTTTACCCCCACGTTGTATGTTGGTTCGTTTAACGTAAAATATACGTTAGACTCGAATAGTCTAACACATGAAATAAAGTGAAAACATCACAACATACATAGAAATAAAACTAGATCTAAACATAAGGGGTGAACTTGCATGTGTGAATGAGGTTCTACATCTAAAACTTGCATAGGCCAAAGTTACAACTTTCATAAAACAATATATGTAATAGATCCAAATCTAAAGGTGTGAACTTTGTTTAGGAAATAGTCATAAACTTGCATAAATCATGTATGTCATAGATCTACATCTAAAGGTGTAAACTTGCATAGGCAACAACCACAAACTTACATAACATGATTCATATTCCAAACTCATATATTTATATAAACTTGCATATGTGATTTATGCAACATAACAATGGTGTAAACTTACATCTAAACATGTAAACTAGCATGTAGAATTTAGCATATGACTCACACATGTCATAGCCTAACTTTAGATCTAAAATAGATGTCATGAAACATGTAAGGTTATACATAATTTTCACTAACTTGCATATGATTCATGTCTAAATTAATATCTAAACTTGCATACATACATATGATTTATCATATGAATCAACATAACCAAACTAGCATATGAACAACATGATGATTTGATTATACATAAGCCAATCATAGAATTACAACATAGATAATAGCATCATAACATTACAAAATAGATGATAACATCACAACATAACATCATACAATTTACAACATGTATGATAACATCACAATTTTACAATATAATTATAACATGCGGTCAATACTTCACATCATATCCATATAATCCACATCATAACTTAATCCAATTAAATTGTTAATTATTTTATTAAAGAAATCGAACTCCTAACTCAAAGAAGGTCTTGAATTCTGAATTCTGAGTTCTGAAGTTGAATTAGCTTTCCTTTGAAGAAGATTCGTTGTTAGAGTTGAATAGAATTGAATTTGATTTGCTTTCTTCTTCTCTAATTGGTGGTGGCTATTCTGAGTTGCTAGGTGACGGCATGGAGGCCATGAATCTAATTTTATTTTGATTTTAGGGTTTGAGTCTACATGTCTTTTTTATAGAGTTTAGGATTAGTTTAAGCCGTCCGATCAACCCAGAATTAATCCCAGCCAATCAGAGTAGATCAGAAACCCTAATGAATCAGCACACAGTCATTAACAGGTCACTAATCAAATCTGCCCGGGGGGAGGGAGGGGGCAGGTCGGCCCTTTGGTCGACCGGGTTAGGGTAGGACGACCCCCAGGTCGACCCTATGGTCGACCTGGCCCTGGCGGGAATTTTCCCGCCTAGCCCATCTGACTCTGAAATTTTGAATTTTCGAAATCTGTTTTGAATTTTCTGAAACTTCCGATGGCCATAACATCTTCATACGAAGTCCAATTCACGCAAACTCGGACTCTATCTCAACCAGAATTCCGAGACGAACACAATGGAGCCACCCGTTTCCCTTAATTCTCATATATGAGATTAGTTATTCTTTAATTTGTGAATATTAATATTAAAAATTACGGGTTGTTACAGAATTCCACAGCGACTTTTCTAAAATTTGAATTGGACATAAATCAAAATCTACATGACGAAATCCCGATTTTTCTCTTCCACTAGAAAAATATACTTCACCACTCCTAACGTTTCTTGTTTCACAGAAATCCGACTTAAAACGGCTTCAGTATATTCGTTTAAAGTTCGAATCGCCAAATCGCGAACTTCCTCACCATTTCGAGCTCGATTTTAATTATAATATAATTATACGTTCAAACTGTCGTTATTTAAATATATTCGTTATTCTAACTCAATTCTAAGCTGAATTAAATCTTAGGAATACCCAGTTCACAGCATATTGTGAATTCCAATATTTCTGGTTATTTCAGAAATTAAATATATTATTTAATTATTATATTAATTAAATATTCACTATTATTTAATTCAACGGCCATTAAATTTCTAAATCACTATTTAAATAATTAAATAAATTAATTATTATATCGCTGAAAATGCGGGTCATTACATTCTTCCCCACTTAAAATAAATTTGTCCTCAAAATTGCTAAGGTAGAAAACAAACCCTATCGACCCGTTAGAACTCATTTGTTCACTTCTTAACTTCAGTTTTCAACTGAACCAAATTAAATTCAATTAAAATATTAGTTAATTCTTATCAAAGAAAATTTTCAAAAATCCTGAAAATTTTCTAACGTCTTAACCTTTCGAATTTTTTTTGCCAGCACCTCCTTTGTACTAGTCAATAACTCAAACTCCAACTCACCTCTCTGGGCCTTCTTCAACCCAAAAGAAAATCAAAACGCCAAGCGGCTTGCCAATTTGGCTCATAATAATCTCATACCATATGAAATATAAACTTGTACCTTTTTGTTGGACATATCAACTTTATCACTTCCATCTGCCGTTAATTCAGCATATACCAATGTTATCCCAATCAAATTCATATCACCTTTATCTTCAATACAACCATTCGCTTTTAACCAAGCCAAATTCCATTTCAATCTCAAGTATCATTCTTGATTTTCAAATTCTTAACTCACCAACCTAATATTATTTCAAATTCCTATGTCACCAATCCAACTTTCTCGATATTATTCTAATCCAATTCAATTTCAGTTACCATTTAACTGACTTTATTTTAATTCCAATTTTCTTTTACAAATCTCTATTTAATTTGTTTTTATTTCAAACAATCTTTACTTGGGAGTTTCAAATAACTTAGCTTTCCCAAAAATCAAATATCCTTTCCTGGAATTTCAATACAACTTTTTTTTCTTAAAATAATTCAAAAACAAAATATTTGGTAGTAATCCGTTACATACTCGAAAATGAACACTAATGATGTCGCGATCCATCGTCAGGGTTATTTCCTAGCTATCGAAGTGAGTTCAATACTATATCACTTTTCAAAATCATTTATAAACACTTCTATTTTGAAATACATTTCAAAATATCATTCACAATGCTGTAAAACAATTTAAAATCGCCCAGGATTTTTAAATTCTCTTATACTTAATCCAAGTCCATTTCAAAACTTATTCAAATTCCAGGGTTTTCATTTCAATTCTGATTTAAATTCAGATTTAATTCATTTCATAACACTAATACGAATTCTGATTGGTTATTTACATAACCATTTTGCATTTTTATAATCTTACTCGATTATAATTACAACCAATATATCCAATATATTATAATCACTCCGATATAAATCCTTTATATCAACAATATACTTTGGGTAAAATTACTTCGTTTACCCTTTTTTAAAAACATATCGTGTCGACCCATCGTATTCGAGTGTTTATAAACTCCTACCGATACAGTGGATCAAACTGATCGACTAGAACCCATAAACAGCTCAACCAATAAATCACCATGGTATAAAATCACTTTATATCAAATAACAAATATGTTCACTCGCATATACACACTCAACTCAATCTAGGGTATTACTAACCCTATCTCTACCGAGTCACGCCATAGAGCCAAGGTAGTTACTTAACCTCGCTCTGATACCAACTGTAACGACCCGGATTTTTGACGACTTTGGTTATCGACATAAACTCAATGATGACTAACCAAACATTGAAAAATACCGGTAGTTAATGAAAGAAATTAGAGGGTGAGAATAGATAAGATAGAAACATAGAATAGAAGAAGAAGAAGAACACAACATCAGAGTAACACGAACCTCACAACGGAACGAATAACATATAATATATAACATAACTTTGAAATATACATCTGTACTTGAATACAATACCATTATCAGAGTACAACACTTACATCATAGCGGAAATAAACAATAGCTATATAATCCTGAAGCCTCCTGCTCCAGCTCTTCAAGTATACCTGTAAATCCTGACTACTTGACAGCCCGTACAAATTTAGGCACCCAAGAGTTTAGGGAAACAAAATAAACTCCGGGTCAGTCATGGGACTGGTGCGAGTAAACATTTAATACTTGGTTTAACAGAGGGTATCTCATAAGACCACGCCGTGAAAACGGAACGGGTTTTTCCCTTATGAGAATCCAACAACTTTGTAAACAATATCATTCTGATATTATAATAATGTCTAAATACAAATAGATATCAATCAAGCAGAAACGCTTGCATCTCATGTCCTACATATATAGTATACAATCAAAACCGCAAGCACGTATTGGGTAATGGATTTCCAACTATGACAAGGTATGGAACCACCTTTCGCTAGTGTACCTCTAGAAAGGAATACACTGGGTTCAATAAGAACATCTTGCAACCCGGCCACACATGACCGACCACTCATTTCGCTTGACTTTATCGAATGTATATCACCAACGGTTGGGATCAGCAACCGTTTCCCGAATGGGACAGCATCGACAATAGATTTTTAGAAGTAAATGAAACTCTAGATCAGGTGATTATACACCCTAATAGGTGCGACCTACATAGCCATGCTGCCTGCCCGAGTTTTGTCATTTACCGGGTGTGAGGCTAGAAGCTACGCTTATCTTTTTCATGCCACATCTTCATTCACTTAGAATGTCACATCGTCATACCCGCCAAAGCACAAAGTGATTTATCCAAAAATAACACGGGTATACAGCTAAGAGAAACGAATTCCTCCGCCACCAAACGTGAATACATTTGAAGAGATCAACTTACATGATCTATTACATATACTTTATCAGACATTCTTCTATACAGGTCGTCCTGGGACTGGACAAACCGAAAGGCACTATTCAGTATATCCATCTTAGGCAATTATTATCTAAGATTTATACAACAGCCCTTGCACTTTACTCCGTGTTCAATTATCTTTGGCATATATGATTCGCAACGCTTATGCCAATATGGAGTGGTTCTTCGAATAATAATCCAACTGGTCTCTCCATATTAACAACGTTAAAATGGTCAAAAACTTCGATAGTCGGTGATTTAACTATCAAATGAAAACATGTCTGTGTACACACAATGATCTTATTTCCAAATGGAATTATCGATCCAATCATCAAACATATACATATATATAAATATATATTTCCTCATTTTCTATGTTCAGAAAATATGCGTTATTAACACTGGAAAACATTTCCATGGCTTAATTACGTATCACTATTCTTCCACATCCATCAGACTCTAACTATAAACTATCAAGAGAACAACTTCCTAAGTATAAACCCCGAAGGCCGAAACCAACATCAGATCGACACTCAGAAAACTATTCAACTTAACTAATCTCTAGTCAGTTTCTAATCTTGTTTAACTCTATTTCGATTAACTCTAATTGAATAACTCTATTTGCTTAACTCTTATTCGAATAACTAATATTCGATTTAACTCCATTCGCTTAACTCTAGATCGCAGCGATCACAATTGTTACGCCTGATTCCCTCAGGAAACATCCGACCGCCGTAGGCTATCTGCAGCCCTGCGAATTACGTTAGCAGTCGTGCAAAATGGCAACTTATCCTGAATAACTATGTTTGACTAACTCTATTCGACTAACCATATTCGATTAACTCGACTTCGAATAACTAAATTCGATTAACGCTTTTATATCTCGTCAACTTCCCTTTTTATAAATCATGTTTATTTTCCCAATAAATGTTCCTTTATAATTCTATTTACTTTCTAAATAAATATCCCTTTATTCTATTTATTTCCTAAATAAATATTCCTTTATTCTATTTATTTCCTAAATAAATATTCCTTTATTAATTCTATTTATTTTCTAAATAAATATCCCTTTATTCTATTTATTTCCTAAATAAATATTCCCCTTTATAAAATCCTATGATTTTATAAATACTTTATTTTCAAAATATTTCCTTTTATAAAATCGGTTGATTTTATAAAATTCCTTTATTTCAATATACATTGAAATATTTCTTTTTACATCCCAGGGTTTCTTATGGTATTAAAAATACCAATTCACAATGATCGATATCATTCAAACACACAAAATCAACAACGGATTATATCATATCATATATTACAATATATGAATAACAGTAAAATAAATATTGAGGAAATCCAGTTGGATTCCTCCAACCTATTTCCCTGCATCACAGATGTTAAACAATACGAATATAAATTATTCTGATACACAGAATCAATATTCGATTAACGTTTATATATATAGTTATCTATATTTTCAAACAATAAATTAACAATTAAATCCAAACAGTTAACACACATCAATCAACAGATAATTATCAGTTCTAAGAATACATTATAAAAATATAACTGTTCAGAGTTGGTGATTTTTACTCACTTTGGCAGTTCATCGTTAAAGAACGATAAACTGTTGTTTGATTTGAATCAAACAATTTATTTCGCCATAAATTCATATGAGCTCCAATGGACTTCTAGTCAGTTTCATTGTGGAGTGCTCGTCCATACGATCCCAACGGATCTTGTTTCGCTTGATTCCCGTTATTGAATCCGGCCCATTCCCCTTCCAACCCGTGACCGCAATCCTTCTTCCTCGTTCACAAATAAAGTCCGTTGCTCCTCCTGTATACCTGTTGTTTGCCGTTACCATCCTCCGCCATTCCCTCGACTAAACCACAATCTGACTACGCCAACTCGTCTCTCCACTCGAGAGCACCCCCTGGGCACCACCACAAGGAACTCGAACTCGTCTGTCAATTCCCGTCGAGCAGCTTCAACCGGAAACTACAGGGGGGTCGCGACATTTTCTAGTATCGATCCTACCCAAAAACCATGTATGAACTCCAAACAATCACACAAACTCGATTCTAACGTCCTTCTTCCATTCCATGATTCGATCAACTTGAACTTCGCTGTCGAAACCCGAGAACCACCAAAAACGCGATCGCTCCACATAAAAACTGTATAGGAATGAATCTCTAAACCCATAGGCTTTCAATACACAATTTTTGGAATTTATACATTTTATTTTGATTTTCTAATGATTTATGAAGTTGCGGTATTTATTTTGCTGAAGTAATTTTGTGGCGGCTAGGAGAACTGTTTTATAAAGGGACAGGAATTTTTGTGTGGCTGTACATGGTGAGATATGGCTTGTTTCTAGGCCTTAGAAAATTTTATTTTATTTTATTTTATTTTAGCTAATATCTCAATTATTTGTCTTCTAAAAATTCACACGGTCACATATAATACCTAAAAATCACGAAACCGAACATACACCTTCAGTTCGACATCACGGACCCAACGAACTGGTTTCGTCGAATTCCGACTTCGTATGCTCACACAGCGTATTTTTAAAGGTCAATTTATCGACGGTTTTTCACTTTAAAAACTAGTACGGCCACACACTGACTTCAAAAATCACGGAAATTGAAATCTAGCAATAATTTAACATTGCGGATCAACAAAATTAGTTTCATCGAATTTTGAGGTCGTTTGAAAAACTGGCTATTTTTAAAGCTCTAAATAACCCTTTTAAATATATAAATATATTTAAAAACAATTAAATTAAATATTTATAAATAAATATTATCGCGTATATTCACAATGGAATACCATACAGCTCTAGAATATTCCTATATGAATTTCTAACTTGATTTTTTAAATCCCGATAAATCGATATTCGATTTATATTGAAATTCCTTTTTAAAATATAAATAATTCCTTTATAAATTATAAAGGAATTCCACAACGACTTTTATAAAATTTGATTTGGACATAAATCAAAATCTACACGATGAAATCCCGATTTTTCTCTTCCACTAGAAAAATATACATCACCAGCTCCTAACGTTTCTTGTTTCACAGAAATCTGACTTAAAATGGCTTCTGTATATCCGTTTAAAGTTCGTATCACTAAATCGCGAACTGCCACGCCATTTTGAGCTCAATTTTAATTATAATATAATTATACATTCAAACTGTTGTTATTTAAATATATTCGTTATTCTAACTCAATTCTAAGTTGAATTAAATCTTAGGAATACCCAGTTCACAACATATTGTGAATTCCAATATTTCTGGTTATTTCAGAAATTAAATATATTATTCAATTATTATATTAATTAAATATTCACTATTATTTAATTCAACGACCATTAAATTTCTAAATCACCATTTAAATAATTAAATAAATAAATTATTATATCGCTGAAAATGCGGGTCGTTACACTATCATTTTTAAAACTGTACAGTCTTCAGTAATATTTCATGTATATAATTCCTGCATATATGTGTGTGTGTATATATATATATATGTATACATATTCTATACAAAAAGTGTTAGTATATATTTTATAATCAACAATAATTGAAATAAGGTTATTGTCATCAAAACTCCATTCTCAAACATGCTATTTGTATTTGGAACAAGTTGGAGGAGTTGTATATAAAGAAGCCACCCACAAATCAACTGATCTTGTTGCAGACTTTCTTTACTTTCAAGATGAAGGAAAGAACTTCCCTAAAGGCGCACTTGAGTGTGTTTGATGATTTGCTAATGGAGATAAAGGTGGTAGATTTGAAGATTGAGGAGGAGCAGAAGGCAATTCTGTTGTTATGTTTGTTGCCTGACCGTTATTTGGGTTTCTCAAATAGTTTGATCTATGGTCGAGATACATTGTGTAACAACCCGAAAATTTGGGCCAGTTTAAAATTTTTATTTTGGCAATTTTAGCGAATTTTGATTATTTAAAATAAATTATTTTAAATAATATCATCGAGAAATTTATTTTGAATAGAATTCGAACGTATATATTATATAGTTCGTCGTTAGAATATAAATAATTATATATATAATTATAATAGAATTGAAAATGGCGTGGTAGTTCGATAATTCGATTTCAAACTTCAATTGAATGTACCTGGTGCAAAACAAACCGGATTTTAGTGAAACCAAAAATAATAGGATCTAATTGTGAATATATTTCCAACGAATCCGAGAAATCAAAATTTCATAGCGGGAATCAAAAGATATGTCCAATTGAAAATTCTGAATAGTCGCTATGGAATTCAGGCCCTTAAAAATGGAAATTTTGCAAACGACCTCGGATTTCGACGAAACCACTTTTGTTGGATTCGTGATGTAAAGTTATTGCTAGGTTTCAAATTTCATAATTTTTCGAATCAATATGTGAGCGTGGCGAAGGAAAACGCGTTTGACCAGTTTCAGTTGATTTTAATCGACTGGAAAATGGCCATTTTTCAAACGGTCTCAGAATTCGACGAAACTAGTTTTGTTAGGACCGTATCGTCAGTACGAAGCTAGAAAATATTTTTTAGGAATTTTTCGAGTTAGTATGTGGCCCCAGTAAATTGAAATGCGTGTTCAAAATTCAGTATATAGAGTTATATTTTGATTTTGATGAAAACTGATTGTAACAGCCGAATTGGCCTACATGGCATATCCCATTGTGTTTGGGATGGGGGTATTTCGCTAGGGGCGACAGTCGTTGGAGTTTGTTTGGAGTTCGGTGGGTTAAACAAGTAATTTTAGAATTAATTTATTAAAATAATAAATATATAACCCTCTTTGAATGGAAACCCTAATTCACTATCGGGCCAAGCCGCCACACTCCAAAAACGAACGGCTGAGGGCTCGAAATTTTAATCCCAAAACTTTCTTTATTCAATTCGAATTGGGGAAGGAAATCAAAATGTAAATTGTTTAGTTTTCTTAGCTCTCCAAACCTGGACCATCATCATCGGTTTTCATGGAGTGTTCATCACGATATAACGACTTAAAACCAGAGCCTTCGAGCTCGTTTCCACGACGACTGCGATGATCGGACGGCGGGCGGAGCATGGAGGAGGAGGCACACATGTAGGCGCGTCGTACGGGGTCCTCCGACCAAGCTCCGACGGCTTCAGGTGATGGCGCACGGTGGCTTTCTGATGGGAGCTCCAGTTCGACACTTACAGTGAGCTTTATCCCTTTTGTTTTTGTTTTGTTTTTATATAATTAAACATTAAACTTTTTTTTTTAATTTTAATTTATATAACGACATTGTGAAAAAAAAATCTGAAATTGATTTAAAAATACATTGTTTAAATTCTGAAAATTGTATATAAATTCGAATTGATTTCGAAGTAAAGTTCGAAGATATAAACATCTTTAGTTCGAAAATATAAACATCTTTAGTTCGAAAATATACATTGCTTTTGAAATTATAAATGTACATTGTTTTTAAACCATAAATAGAATTGTTTTAAATATATATATATATATATATATATATATATATATAGGAGACGAGATTTTAAGAACTAGAAAGACTAGATTTTTAGGAATACAAAGACTGGATTTTATTCATATTTGTTGCAGCAGAAAAATGTGATTTTTCTCATATGAAGTAACAAAGTAAAATATGATTTCTGTATGTAAAAAGAGATTATAAAAATATAATTTTTACTATAGTAGAAGATTAAAAATATAATTTTTACTATAGTAGAAGATTAAAAATGTAATTTTTACTATAGTAGAAGATTAAAAATATAATTTTTACTATAGTAGAAGATTAAAAATGTAATTTTTATTATGGTAGAGTATTAAAAATATAATTTTTATTATGTGCGAGGAATCAAAATATAACTATCATATATGTAAAAACAATATAAAAATATATAATTTTTATTTGCAAAATGAAGATAAAGATTCGATTTTTATATATTGAATAGCAAAGTAAAAAATCGATTTTTATATATTGAATAGCAAAGTAAAAATTCGATTTTTATATATTGAATAGCAAAGTAAAAATTCGATTTTTATATATTGAATAACAAAGTAAAAATTCGATTTTTATATATTGAATAATAAAGTAAAAATTCAATTTTTATATATATATGTAGTGAATACGGTCAACGAAAGTGATGAAAGAAGACACACCAAAGATTTCTGCATAAGAAGAGTCGTGGGATTGGATTAGCAATTCGGTGAGAACTTCTCACCTTTTAATTTTATTTTTCTAGTTGAAAAATATACTAGGATGCAGACGGTGTTTAGTAGCACCCGACACCCGTCGTCCACAGACCATGGATGGCTTGTATGCTTGTTTATTTGATTTTGATGTGTAGTTGATTGTGTGATGTGATGTGAAATAAAATAAAATATTTATATAGTGGAAAATATTTTATAGTTAAAAATATAATTTTTAACGTGTTTATGAAATGAAATAAAAATAAACAAATCGGACGATTTTTTATATACACACCTTTGACTGATATTGATTGTGACGATAAATTTTACACATCGACCAACTGCACAAATAAAATCTGTTTTTGATTGTTTGAAACCCCACACGGGTATTGGGATGATATTTGATGTACACTAATCCCGATTGTTTAGTTGTATGTCAATCGATTGATTGACGGACTGTTATGAGCGTTTAATATTTATATTCAATGCTTATACAGTGTAGGATGCACTTTGGATGATGGTTGATTTTTCATCGTTGTTATTGTATACATGTGTTGTAGAAAATCCATATAATTAACATTATATGGTAATTGATTGGGCTTCTTTCAATATTTGAAATAGAAATATCTGAATAGAAATATTTGAAATAGAAATATTTGAAAAAAAGAAATATTTGAAATAGAAATATTTGAAAAAAAGAAATATTTGAAATAGAAATATTTGACAAAAAGAAATATTTGAATAGAAATATTTGAAAAGAAATATTTGAAATAGAAATATTTGAAATAGAAATATTTGAAAAAAGAAATATTTGAAAATAGAAATATATGAAGCCGTGTTGATTAGATTGACGCCATTTTGACGTGAACGATATTTATATCGATTTTATTCATTTTATAATGAATATCGAAAGTGATTTCAAAATCTGATATTTTGAAAAGAATTGAAATTCAAACCGAATTTGAATTGAATTGAATAGAAAACGAATTTGAATTGAATTGAATAGAAAACGAATTTGAATTGAATTGAATAGAAAACGAATTTGAATTTAACTGAATAGAAAACGAATTCAAATTGAATTGAATAGAAAACGAATTCGAATTGAATTGAATAGAAAACGAATTCGAATTGAATTGAATTGAAAACGAATTTGAATTGAATCGAATAGAAAACAAATCTGAATTGAATTGAATTCAATTGAAAACGAATTGAAATAGAATTGAAATCGATTTGAATTGAAATCAAATAGAAGTGAATGTAAAAAGAATTTATAAGGGAAAATTCAATTTTGATTTGAATTTGAAATAAAGGTTGAAATTGTTTTTGAAACAAATATGAAATGATTTATAAAATTCGTTTTAAAAAGGAAATCGACGAAATATATATATAATATATATATATTATATATAATGGCCTGAATAGAACACGTCGCGCTGCAGCAGTTCGTGAATTTCGACCATTGACTTCGAACGGACATTGCGGGAGATCCGACCGTCGGATTCTCCTAAAACCGGAACCGTTGGGTTCGTATCGAAAAGAGCTTTCTAACGAATATTAGAAATTTGAAATCTAACGGTTGGATTTGGAATTATGTCCAAATCAAATTTGGAAAAGGTCGCTGTAAGTGCAGTTCGATGGTCGTTGATGGAAATCGACTGTACAGGCCTTGATAAAATTATTAAAAATAGTAATAATTTGCGTAAAATCATAAGAAATGATTTGGGAAAAATTGGGATGAAAAACTACATATTTGAAAGGATAAAAATAGATTTTTATCGAAATGAACTAGTTTTGAACTATAATAATAATTTATTTATTTTTAAAATAAATAAAGTGGATTTGAAATGGTTTTGAAAATAACCAGGATTTCCAATATATTGATTGGAAATGGATTTGAATCGAAATTGTCTTCGAAATATTTTGATGTGGGATTTTGTGATTATACAGGTATTGTTATGGGAAATTTGAAAGATATATTTATATCGTTATTACCAATACGATATTTGTTGGTCGTAGAATTTGATATTGAATATAGGCTGATATGTTTTCTATTCAGAGCCTTGTATTTAATATCAAATGTGATTTGGGTTTGTCGTGAATGGTGTCTTCATTAACACTGTTCTTGAACCCAGTTGAGAAAAGATTAAATCTTTTTATTTAGATTTAATGAAGTGTACCAATTAAATAATATTTGATTGGAATTGAATTGATATTGATTTTTGGGTTTATCGTGAACAGTGTTTTAAATAACGCTTGTTCTTTAATCCGATAATTAATAGAATGTGATTTTGGGTTGTCGTGAATGGTATCTTCAATAATACTGTTCTTAGATCCAAAGGAGTTAAGAAAATCAGAAACTAACTGGAGATTAGTTGAGTTGAATGGTTTCTGGGGTATTGATCTGATGTTGGTTTTGGCCTTCGGGGTTAATACTTAGGGAATTGCTCACTTGCTAATTTATGGTTAGGGTCTGATTGAAATGTAATGTGATTTTGGGTTTATAGTGAACCGTGTTTTGAAATGACACTGATTCTTTAACCTAGTTAAAGATTATAACTAAGTGGAGTTTTAATGAATCTTTAATTAGATTGAAAAGATCGAGAATGGAGTATCACCAGTTTTGCTCCAAAGCGATAGTTAAATCTTTAATTAGATTTGGACGTGAAATGGTAATTGAATTTACCGATAACACCGTGGTGTTAGATATGAAGTATTACCAGTTTTGCTTCATGGGATGAATAGGTTGGGATTGGGAAATAAAATAAATAATTACTTCGATGTGGTTTGCTAATCCCGACTAGTTTGGAGAACCATAATTTGGTTTGAAATGACATCCAGAGGAAGATTAAAGAATAAATTTTAAAGAATTTATCTTTGATAAAATTAATGGGAACCTTTCCCTAAGAACGTGAAATTTAGAATCTAACTGTAGGTTAGCTAAGAAGGATGGTTTCCTTGGTATTGATCTGATGTTGGTTTCGGCCTTCGGGGTTAATATTTGGGAGTTGTTCTCTTGCTAATTTACGGTTAGTGACTGCTAATTAGAATGAGGCGTATGTTGTGTTTGTGTAACATTTGTTTATAATATACGCGGGTTGTTCGGAAAGGCCGGGTTTATACCCATTCTGAATAACCGATTCGACAATAAGTCGAAGATGATGACGGTGGTCGAAGACCGAAAGTCTTCACATCGTTTGGGTGATTACTGATGATCTTGATTGGGCTGTACACCCAGGATGAGGGAATCAGTTGGTGGTCGTCCAGACGTACTTGGAGATCGACGGATATGCGAGGAAAGTGCCTCCGGTTTCGTTCAGACCTAGAACGGACTTGTAAATGGATGGTGTGTCTGACATTGTATTCCTTTATATTGTATTTGTTGATCTCTGCTAAATATATATCTGTTTGGCGGCGGAGAATTTATTCTCTTGCTTAACGCCCTTCTCTGAGACATACGATCTCAGAGGTTATATATTGGCAGAAATCAGTGGTACGATATGGATTGATAGTGTGGCATGCTGAGATGAAGTGATCCAGACTTTTGTTGAAAAGCAAAGTTTGGTGGTTGATGATCAAAGCGCAGCTTTAATATAGCATGGCTTTGTGTATAGCGTTGATTCGCGAGCCTCACATCCCGTATGGTGGTAAACTGATGGTTTGATCAGTATGCTTTTTAGTGGATGGGCACCTTAGTGGTGTCGTGGATTCGGTCGACTGAGATGAGCTTAGTGCTCAGGGATATATAGAGTATGCGATGTTTTCTCTCGCTGGGATGTAAGCCGCAGTGATACTCTGGTCCCAAAAATGCGGATGTGCAGACGGTATTTTCTCTTGTTGGGACGTAAGCCGTGGGGAATTGCATTACGCGATCGATCTTTCGAATCAGGAGCCACCATGACGGAAATCCAATTTCCAATAAGTGTATTCCGGTTTTATCTGTAGAGCCTAGTATGGCGACATAGTGGGATGGGGCGCTTATGCCGTCTATGATTGATACTTATGATTTGAAGATATTTTATACAATATGCACTTATAATAGTATCAAATGATTTGTTTTAAACGTATCAAGCATTCTTGGCTATTATAAGGTAAAAACCCTATCCTCCGGCTTGCGTTGCATTGTGTGATGGGACCTGGGTCTTATAATAGCTTCATTTTTCTTTATTTAGCATTGTGCTGTTGTTTTATGCACTGGTGTTCTTGGGAGGAAACCCGTTCCGTGTTATACGGCGTGGTCCCTTGATTTACCTTACTTTGAAAATAAAGATAAATAACTGTTTTAGTTCTCACACCAGTCCCATGACTGGCCTGGAGTTTATTGTTTAACCTAAACTCTGGGTGCCCTTATTTTCGACACAGGCAGCTAGTAGTTTTGGTTTTTGCAAATTTATATTCACAGGATCCTGGTTTACAGCTGGAATGATATCCAGAAAGCTTTGTATCCGTATATCTCTTCTAATTGTGTATTGAATTTTTTTTCCGCTGCGATGTATTTAAATGTAATTTAAATCTCTGATATTTCTGTGTAATATTCATTTATACTCTGTATATTCTTGTATTCTGGTGCATTGTTGTAATATACAATGAAATGTTCTTTCGTCTACGTTTTGTTTTGGCTTGTTCTCGAACTATCCGCGCTTTCCTCACCGGGGAAGTTACGGGTCTTCACAGTTGGTATCAGAGCTTTGGTTTACAAAGCTCAGAGAACAAGGCACATTAGAACCATACGAAAGAATTGATCAGAAACTGGATTAGTAATATCCAACGGGAATGACTCGTTAGAGATGGGATCAGTAGTATCCTAGAACGAGTGTGAAGAGTATATTTTTGAAGTGAAAACAAATTTTGTTTTGAAAATCTAAATCAATTATTCGTACTTGATTATTTATTTGTATTGATTTGGACAGTCCAGTATATAAAGATTTTGCATATACACCTTGCAAACGTGTGTTTGAAGTTTTAATATACTGGATAGATATAGAATTACACTCAAATCGCCCGGAGATGATTTTGATGATGGAGCTCCATCGTTAGAATTCATGTTCGAGTGACGAAAGTGGACTTTCTATATATTTCCTGTTGACTGGTGTGAGAACCAAAATTAGATAGGGCCTATTGTTGTGATTTGGCATCATAAATCTGATTTTTGACTATGTATCAAAGTTATGAATTTCAAAAGCTAATCAACTAATGGATTGATGTTTGTGTTGTTTGTTTATTTGTTTGATAATTTTGAACCATTACGCCTAGTTGTATCAAATATTGAATTGTATTGAAAATTTGTCGCATTTGCTTGCATATACATATACTTACATTGAACAGGTCATAGCAAGGAGGCTAGAGCAGAGAATAAAATTTGTTTGCCCGACAAATAGGTACATGTTTACTATAATTTACTGTTTTATTTGGGTGATGATGATTTTATGAGCCGATTGGCTAGCCGCTTGGCTTTTTCTTTTTCTTTTTGAGATCAGAAGGCCTGTATGGCAATTTCGGGATTTTCCCGTGGCTCCCGGTGCAGGGGAGGTTATGGCGAAATTTTTCGAAAATTTAGGGTGTTAGCCAAATTTTTGAAGAATTTGAAAATTCTCAGAAACTGAAAAGTTGGAGAACGAAAGCCAGATCGAACGTAGAGTTGATTAATCAAACCACTTTCGACTTTGTTCCTTTTCAGGGACGAAAAGTTTTAAGTGGGGGAGATTGTAACAACCCAAAAATCTGGGCCAGTTTAAATTTTTTATTTTGGCAATTTTAGCGAATTTTGATTATTTAAAATAAATTATTTTAAATAATATCATCAAGAAATTTATTTTGAATAGAATTCGAACATATATATTATATAGTTCGTCGTTAGAATATAAATAATTATATATATAATTATAATAGAATTGAAAATGGCGTGGTAGTTCGATAATTCGATTTCAAACATCAATTGAATGTACCGGGTGCCAAACAAACCGGATTTTAGTGAAACCAAAAATAATAGGATCTAATTGTGAATATCTTTCCAACGAGTCCGAGAAATCAAAATTTTGTAGCGGGAATCAAAAGATATGTCCAGTTGAAAATTCTGAATAGTCGTTATGGAATTCAGGCCCTTAAAAATGGAAATTTTGCAAACGACCTCGGATTTCGACGAAACCACTTTTGTTGGATCCATGATGTAAAGTTATTGCTAGGTTTCAAATTTCATAATTTTTCGAATCAATATGTGAGCGTGGCAAAGGAAAACGCGTTTGACCAGTTTCAGTTGATTTTAATCGACTGGAAAATGGCCATTTTTCAAACGGTCTCAGAATTCGACGAAACTAGTTTTGTTAGGACCATATCGTTAGTACGAAGCTAGAAAATATTTTTCAGGAATTTTTCGAGTTAGCATGTGGCCCCAGTAAATTGGAATGCATGTTCAAAATTCAATATATAGAGTTATATTTTGATTTTGATGAAAACTGATTGTAACAGCCGAATTGGCCTACATGGCTTATCCCACTGTGTTTGGGATGGGGGTATTCCGCTAGGGGCGACAGTCGTCGGAGTTTGTTTGGAGTTCGGTGGGTTAAACAAGTAATTTTAGAATTAATTTATTAAAATAATAAATATATAACCCTCTTTGAATGGAAACCCTAATTCACTATCGGGCCAAGCCGCCACACTCCGAAAACGAACGGTTGAGGGCTCGAAATTTTAATCCCAAAACTTTCTTTATTCAATTCGAATTAGGGAAGTAAATCAAAACGTAAATTGTTTAGTTTTCTTAGCTCTCCAAACCTGGACCATCATCATCGGTTTTCATGGAGTGTTCATCACGATATAGCGACTCAAAACCAGAGCGTTTGAGCTCGTTTCCACGGCGACTGCGATGATCGGACGGCAGGCGGGGCATGGAGGAGGAGGCGCACATGTAGGCGCGTCGTATGGGGTCCTCCGACCAAGGTCCGACGGCTTCAGGTGATGGCGCACGGTGGCTTTCTGATGGGAGCTCCAGTTCGACACTTACAGTGAGCTTTATCCCTTTTGTTTTTGTTTTGTTTTTATATAATTAAACATTAAACTTTTTTTTTGATTTTAATTTATATAACAACATTGTGAAAAAAAATCTGAAATTGATTTACAAATGCATTGTTTAAATTCTGAAAATTGTATATAAATTCGAATTGTTTTCAAAGTAAAGTTCGAAGATATAAACATCTTTAGTTCGAAAATATAAACATCTTTAGTTCGAAAATATACATTGCTTTTGAAATTATAAATGTACATTGTTTTTAAACCATAAATAGAATTGTTTTTAAAATATATATATAGGAGACGAGATTTTAAGAACTAGAAAGACTAGATTTTTAGGAATATAAAGACTGGATTTTATTCATATTTGTTGTAGCAGAAAAATGTGATTTTTCTCATATGAAGTAACAAAGTAAAATATGATTTCTGTATGTAAAAAGAGATTATAAAAATATAATTTTTACTATAGTAGAAGATTGAAAATATAATTTTTACTATAGTAGAAGATTAAAAATGTAATTTTTACTATAGTAGAAGATTAAAAATATAATTTTTACTATAGTAGAAGATTAAAAATGTAATTTTTATTATGGTAGAGTATTAAAAATATAATTTTTATTATGTGAGAGGAATCAAAATATAACTATCATATATGGAAAAACAATATAAAAATATATAATTTTTATTTGCAAAATGAAGATAAAGATTCGATTTTTATATATTGAATAGCAAAGTAAAAATTCGATTTTTATATATTGAATAGCAAAGTAAAAATTCGATTTTTATATATTGAATAGCATAGTAAAAATTCGATTTTTATATATTGAATAGAAAAGTAAAAATTCGATTTTTATATATTGAATAGCAAAGTAAAAATTCGATTTTTATATATTGAATAGCAAAGTAAAAATTCGATTTTTATATATTGAATAGTAAAGTAAAAATTCGATTTTTATATATATGTAGTGAATACGGTCAACGAAAGTGATGAAAGAAGACGTGACGAAGATTTCTGCATAAGAAGAGTCGTGGGATTGGATTAGCAATTCGGTGAGAACTTCTCACCTTTTAATTTTATTTTTCTAGTTGAAAAATATACTAGGATGCAGACGGTGTTTAGTAGCACCCGACATCCGTCGTCCACAGACCATGGACGGCTTGTTTGCTTGTTTGTTTGATTTTGATGTGTAGTTGATTGTGTGATGTGAAATAAAATAAAATATTTATATAGTGGAAAATATTTTATAGTTAAAAATATAATTTTTAACGTGTTTATGAAATGAAATAAAAATAAACAAATCGGACGATTTGTTTATATACACACCTTTGACTGATATTGATTGGGACGATAAATTTTACACATCGCCCAACTGCACAAATAAAATCCGTGTTTGATTGTTTGAAACCCCACACGGGTATTGGGATGATATTTGACGTACACTAATCCCGATTGTTTAGTTGTATGTCGATCGATTGATTGACAGACTGTTATGAGCGTTAAATATTTATATTCGATGCTTATACAGTGTAGGATGCACTTGGGATGATGGTTGATTTTTCATCGTTGTTATTGTATACATGTGTTGTAGAAAATCCATATAATTAACATTATATGGTAATTGATTGGGCTTCTTTCAATATTTGAAATAGAAATATCTGAATAGAAATATTTGAAATAGAAATATTTGAAAAAAATAAATATTTGAAATAGAAATATTTGAAAAAAAGAAATATTTGAAATAGAAATATTTGAAAAAAAGAAATATTTGAATAGAAATATTTGAAAAGAAATATTTGAAATAGAAATATTTGAAAAAAATATATTTGAAATAGAATATTTGAAAATAGAAATATATGAAGCCGTGTTGATTAAATTGACACCATTTTGACGTGAACGATATTTATATCGATTTTATTCATTTTATAATGAATATCGAAAGTGATTTAAAAATCTGATATTTTGAAAAGAATTGAAATTCAAACCGAATTCGAATTGAATTGAATAGAAAGCGAATTTGAATTGAATTGAATAGAAAACGAATTTGAATTGAATTTAATAGAAAACGAACTTGAATTGAATTGAATAGAAAACGAATTTGAATTGAACTGAATAGAAAACGAATTCAAATTGAATTGAATAAAAAACGAATTTGAATTGAATTGAATAGAAAACGAATTGAATTGAATCGAATAGAAAACAAATCTGAATTGATTTGAATTCAATTGAAAACGAATTGAAATAGAATTGAAATCGATTTGAATTGAAATCAAATAGAAGTGAATGTAAAAAGAATTTATAAGGGAAAATTCAATTTTGATTTGAATTTGAAATAAAGGTTGAAATTGTTTTTGAAACAAATTTGAAATGATTTATAAAATTCATTTTAAAAAGGAAATCGACGAAATATAAATATATATAATATATATATTATATATATAATGGCCTGAACAGAACGCGCCGCGCCGCGGCAGTTCGTGAATTTCAACCATTGACTTCGAACGGACATTGCGGGAGATCCGACCGTCGGATTCTCCTAAAACCGGAACCATTGGGTTCGTATCGAAAAGAGCTTTCTAACGAATATTAGAAATTTGAAATCTAACAGTTGGATTTGGAATTATGTCCAAATCAAATTTGGAAAAGGTCGCTGTAAGTGCAGTTCGATGGCCATTGATGGAAATCGACTGTACATGCCTTGATAAAATTATTAAAAATAGTAATAATTTGTGTAAAATCATAAGAAATGATTTGGGAAAAAATTGGGATGAAAAACTCCATATTTGAAAGGATAAAAATAGATTTTTATCGAAATGAACTAGTTTTGAACTAGAATAATAATTTATTTATTTTTAAAATAAATAAAGTGGATTTGAAATGGTTTTGAAAATAACCAGGATTTCCAATATATTGATTGGAAATGGATTTGAATCGAAATTGTCTTCGAAATATTTTGATGTGGGATTTTGTGATTATACAGGTATTGTTATGGGAAATTTGAAAGATATATTTATATCGTTATTTCCAATACGATATTTGCTGGTCGTAGAATTTGATATTGAATATAGGCCGATATATTTTCTATTCAGAGCCTTGTATTTAATATCAAATGTGATTTGGGTTTGTCGTGAATGGTGTCTTCATTAACACTGTTCTTGAACCCAGTTGAGAAAAGATTCAGTCTTTTTATTTAGATTTAATGAAGTGTACCAATTAAATAATATTTGATTGGAATTGAATTGATATTGATTTTTGGGTTTATCGTGAACAGTGTTTTAAATAACACTTGTTCTTTAATCCGATAATTAATAGAATGTGATTTTGGGTTGTCGTGAACGGTATCTTCAATAATACTGTTCTTAGATCCAAAGGAGTTAAGAAAATCAGAAACTAACTGGAGATTAGTTGAGTTGAATGGTTTCTGGGGTATTGATTTGATGTTGGTTTCGGCCTTCGGGGTTAATACTTAGGAAATTGCTCACTTGCTAATTTATGGTTAGGGTCTGATTGAAATGTAATGTGATTTTGGGTTTATAGTGAACCGTGTTTTGAAATGACACTGATTCTTTAACCCAGTTAAAGATTATAACTAAGTGGAGTTTTAATGAATCTTTAATTAGATTGAAAAGATCGAGAATGGAGTATCACCAGTTTTGCTCCAAAGCGATAGTTAAATCTTTAATTAGATTTGGACGTGAAATGGTAATTGAATTTACCGATAACACCGTGGTGTTAGATATGAAGTATTACCAGTTTTGCTTCATGGGATGAATAGGTTGGGATTGGGAAATAAAATAAATAATTACTTCGGTGTGGTTCGCTAATCCCGACTAGTTTGGAAAACCATAATTTGGTTTGAAATGACATCCAGAGGAAGATTAAAGAATAAATTTTAAAGAATTTATCTTTGATAAAATTAATAGGAACCTTTCCCTAAGAACGTGAAATTTAGAATCTAACTGTAGGTTAGCTAAGAAGGATGGTTTTCTGGGTATTGATCTGATGTTGGTTTCGGCCTTCGGGGTTAATATTTGGGGAATTGTTCTCTTGCTAATTTACGGTTAGTGACTGCTAAATTAGAATGAGGCGTATGTTGTGTTTGTGTAACATTTGTTTATAATATACGCGGGTTGTTCGGAAAGGCCGGGTTTATACCCATTCTGAATAACCGATTCGATGATAAGTCGAAGATGATGACGGTGGTCGAAGACCGAAAGTCTTCACATCGTTTGGGTGATTACTGATGATCTTGATTGGGCTGTACACCCAAGATGAGGGAATCAGTTGGTGGTCGTCCAGACGTACTCGGAGATCGACGGATCTGCGAGGAAAGTGCCGCCAGTTTCGTTCAGACCTAGAACGGACTTGTAAATGGATGGTGTGTCTGACATTGTATTCCTTTATATTGTATTCGTTGATCTCTGCTAAATACATATCTGTTTGGCGGCGGAGAATTTATTCTCTTGCTTAACGCCCTTCTCTGAGACATACGAGCTCAGAGGTTATATATTGGCAGAAATCAGTGGTACGATATGGATTGATAGTGTGGCATGCTGAGATGCAGTGATCCAGACTTTTGTTGAAAAGCAAAGTTTGGTGGTTGATGATCAAAGCGCAGCTTTAATATAGCTTGGCTTTGTGTATAACATTGATTCGTGAGCCGCACATCCCGGTATGGTGGTAAACTGATGGTTTGATCAGTATGCTTTTTAGTGGATGGGCACCTTAATGGTGTCGTGGATTCGGTCGACCGAGATGAGCTTAGTGCTCTGGGATATATAGAGTAAGCGGTGTTTTCTCTCGCTGGGACGTAAGCCGCGGTGATACTCTGGTCCCAAAAGTGCGGATGTGCAGACGGTGTTTTCTCTTGTTGGGACGTAAGCCATGGGGAATTGTATTACGCGATCGATCTTTCGAATCAGGAGCCACCATGATGGAAATCCAATTTCCAATACGTGTATTCCGGTTTTATTTGTAGAGCCTAGTATGGCGACATAGTGGGATGGGGCGCTTATGCCGTCTATGATTGATACTTATGATTTGAAGATATTTTATACAATATGCACTTATAATAGTATCAAATGATTTATTTTAAACGTATCAAGCATTCTTGGCTATTATAAGGTAAAAACCTTATCCTCCGGCTTGCGTTGCATTGTGTGATGGGACCTGGGTCTTATAATAGCTTCATTTTTCTTTATTTAGCATTGCGCTGTTGTTTTATGCACTGGTGTTCTTGGGAGGAAACCCGTTCCGTGTTATACGGCGTGGTCCCTTGATTTACCTTACTTTGAAAATAAAGATTAATAACTGTTTTAGTTCTCACACCAGTCCCATGACTGACCTGGAGTTTATTGTTTTAACCTAAACTCTGGGTGCCCTTATTTTCGACACAGGCAGCTAGTAGTTTTGGTTTTTGCAGATTTATATTCACAGGATCCTGGTTTACAGTTGGAATGATATCCGGAAAGCTTTGTATCCGTATATCTCTTTTAGTTGTGTATTGTATTTTTTTCCGCTGCGATGTATTTAAATGTAATTTAAATCTCTGATATTTCTGTGTAATATTCATTTATACTCTGTATATTCTTGTATTCTGGTGCATTGTTGTAATATACAATGAAATGTTCTTTCGTCTACGTTTTGTTGTGGCTTGTTCTCGAACTATCCGCACTTTTCTCACCGGGGAAGTTACGGGTCTTCACACATTGATCCTTGATGATGTCAAGACGGGTCTTCTTAGTGAGGAATTGCGAGATCAAATGAAGGAGTTGAGTGATGGAAGTAGTGGTGTAGGTAATGGTCACGGTTTATTTATTTTGAAGGAGAAATCTGAAAAGAAGGGAAACGAGGGACGTTCTAAGTCTAGGAAACCCTATTGGAGAGGAAAGTTGAAGGAAAGAAATAACAAGTGCTTTATATGTAAGAAACCTGGTCATTGGAAGAATGACCGCCCAAATAAGCGGAAGAAGGAAGTAGCATCTTCATCAGTTGAATAGGTGGACAGTGGTGTTGGTGAGGGAGACGTAGATGTTTTGTCGACTGTAACGTCATATATTTCGAGCAACGAATGGGTGCTTGATTCGGGGGCTTTATATCACATGACGCCTAATAGGAATTGTTTTTCTTCTTATACCGATCGAGAAGGAAATTCAATTGTTATGGGAAATGGTGCAGTTTGTAAGTCGAAGGGAATTGTATCCGTGCAAATTCAGATGTTTGACGGAATGGTTTCTACTCTCACTAATGTGCGCTATGTTCCGGGACTACGAAAGCCACTTATCTCTTTGGGGCAGTTGGATTTTTTAGGTTGCAAGATCACTATTGAGAGTGATAACTTGAGGGTTTCGAAGGTTGCACTTGTGGTTATGAAGGGTGCTAGGACTCATGGTGTTTATTTTCTTCAAGAAGTGATTGTGGATGGCGAAACTTGTGTGCATGTTGATAGTTCTCGTGGGTTAGATGCGACACGATTGTGGCATTTGAGATTGGGTTATGTCTCAGAGAAGAGTTCTAATGTTCTTCGTAGAAAGGAGATGATTGATGATGAGAGTTTCAACAAGCTGGAGTTTTGTGAGGAATGTGTCATGGGGAAGCAAACTAGAGTGTAATTCGGTGAAGAGAAACATGATTCAAGAGGGATTATTGAGTATGTGCACACGGATGTTTGGGGACCGGCCCTTGCAGTTTCTTTGGAAGGTGTAAGATATTATATTTCTATCATTGATGATTTTTTCTCAGAAGATTTGGGTGTATGTAATGAAGGCCAAGTCGGAGGCATTTGCAAGGTTCAAAGAATGGAAGCCACTTGTTGAGAATGAGAGTGGAAAGTCTTTGATGGTTCTTTGGTCCAACAATGGTGGAGAGTCTGTTTCTGGAGATTTTTTGAAATATGCAAGCATCATGGTATTCAAAGGCATTTCACTACACTTGGGGATCTGCAATCTAATGGTGTAACGACCCAGATTTTTCGACTATTTGAATTCGAATATTCAAATTTGTTTTAAATATTATATTGGAATTATTTATGGATTTTTTATGTTGAATTCGTTAATTAAATGACGGTTGAACGTTTATATTTATAATTATATTAAAACAAGCTCGAAATGGCGCAGTAGTTTGTAAAATTGAGTTTTGAACTTCAATTGATTATTTAGAATCCTTTTTAAGTCGGATTTCTGTGAAACAAGACACGTTGGAATCTAATTGTTTATAATTTTCTAATGAAAGAGAAAAATCGGAATTTTATCGTGTATGTTGTTAGTTATATCCAAATCAAATTTTAAAATAGTCGTTGTGGAAATCGTTATAAATTATAATGTTTATTTAATTTATTTAAAAGGGAATTTATACATATATTTGGGCATCGTTTTACTAGAAAATATTAATGATTAGTTGTAAATTTCATATTGGTTTAATGTGATGTGATATATTATTTTATATGGATATATCGATAATAATAATTTATTATTATTATTTTATTTAATTGGTTGAAATTAAATTTATATTATATCGATATTATATAAGCGTTAAAATTGTTTTATTTTCAAACAACCTTTGTTTTCGACGAAACGAATTTATTGGAATACGTATAGCTAATTAGTGCTATGTTTTCAGTTTGGAGCCAGTTGGAGTTATTTTGTCGGTTGGCAAAATTTGAGGGTGAACCGATGAATATATTGAATTTTAAATAACATTGTTATGTAAACGGAGACTATTTTCAACAAAATTAAATTCTTCGGAGCCGGAACGGCAAGGCAAAGCAGTATGTTTAGCTTTGTGCATTTAGAGAATGTCTGATGATGCGTACATTTTACGTTCGGTGTAAATGGCGAAGAAAAATGAGATCAACCGTATTAAAGCAAAATTTAAAGCTGCAACTATATGAAATATATGCCTAATCTAACTATATGAATTTATATATTTAATCTTTTACTTTTCCTTGGCCACAAAGGCATCGTACTACCTAGATATGCAAACCGAACAGCCTCCTACCAACTCTGCAGATCAGTGTATTTTCAAATCAACAGTTAATCTATAAAACCGATACAACAGCTACCCCCTACCCTATATTGTAAATTCCTTTACGGCCAAGCTATTTAATTACTTGGTGGCCAAACTATTCTCCAAACCATTCTCCCTATAAATATAAGCTCCTGCTCTACATAATTTGTTCAAAAGTTTATAAACTGAAACTTTACTCTTGGTTAACAAAACAAACTGATCTTCCTCATGAAATCGTGGCCATTTTAAACCCCAGTAAACACAAAACAAACCGAGCTTATCTCTCCTTCCCAATTACACCATTATCGCATTTCTCCAGAAGACAAAAGAGAATTGACCTTCGTTTTTTTAAGGGGAAATCTCAAACTATAACCGATCCCTCTATTTCTAAAACTAGAAACTCAAAACCATTCGTGATTTAAGACTTTCCGCAGTGGGGGAGAAGAGCTGCTCATGAGAGCTTGAAGTGTTGGGCCTACATGGCGTTAAACAAGGGGAGGACAGTCGGGAAAGATGGCCTGGAGGCGTGCGGTTCAGATGGGGTCAGGGTGGTGGTTCCGGCGTTGGGGTTCACGGGCGGTGTGAGTTTGAAGTCGAGGAAGTGTTTGAAGTGGTGGTGCCACTGACTTGCTGTAATGACCCGGAAATCCGGTCCAATTTGAGCTGACCAAAAACACAAGTCCAACCCCAAATTAAACTGAAAATCAGGAAATTAATAGAAAGAAAACAGAGGGTGAGGAAAGATAAGACATAAACTTACAAAAATGAAAAAGAAGAAGAACACAATATCAGAGTAGCACGAATCTCACAGCGGAACGAATAAATATACTTCATAACATAACTTTGAAATACAAATCTGTACTTGAATATACATATCATTTCCAAAGTACAACACTTACAACCGAACGGAAAAAACTATAGCTATATAATCCTGAAGCCTCCTGCTCCAAGCTCTTCCAGTATATCTGTAAATCCCGACTACTTGACTGCCCGTACAAAATTGGGCACCCTAGAGTTTAGGGAAACAAAACAAAATAAACTCCGGGTCAGTCATGGGATTGGTATGAGTAAAACAGTTTAAATAGTTTAAGCCATTAAATGATATCTCATAAGACCACGTCGTATAACGGAACGGGTTTTTCCCTTATGAGAATCCAAAATATCTTTATATCAAAAACCTTTTGATATTATAATAATGTCTATCAACCACAATATAATAATCATCTAGCAGAAACGCTTTCATCTCATGTTCTACATATATAGTATACAATCAAAACCGCAAGCACGTATTGGGTAATGGATTTCCAACTATGATAAGGTATGGAACCACCTTACGCTAGTGTACCTCTAGAAAGGAATACACTGGGTTCAACAAGAACATCTTGCAACCCGGTCACACATGACCGACCACTCATTTCGCTTGAGTGTATCGAATGTATATCACCAACGGTTGGGATCAGCAACCGTTTCCCGAATGGGACAGTATCGAAAATAGATTTTTAGAAATAAATGAAACTCTAGATCTGGTCATTATACACCCTACTTCGGTGCGACCGACTTAGCCATGCTGCCTGCCCGATTTTTGTCATTTACCGGTTGATGAGGCTAGAAGCTACGCTTTATCATCACACCAGATTCACTTCGATTGTCACATCGTCAAATCCATCAAATCACCGATCGACGTCTACAACCATACATTACGTGTCAGCTAAAAGAAGTTTCCTTCTCCGCTTCCACTCTTGGTAAGGTTGAAGAAATCAATGTACGTGACCTTTCTGGAAATACTCTAACAGACATTCATCCATACAAGTCATCCAGGAACAGGATGAACCGAAGGTACTATTCAGTATATCCATCTTAGACACTGTTATCTAAGATTTATACAACAGCCCTTGCACTTTACTCCGTCTTCAATTATATTTGGCATATATGATTCGCAACGCTTATGCCAATACAGAGTGGTTCTTTGGATAATAATCCAACCGGTCTCTCCATATTAACAACGTTAAAATGGTCAAAACTTCTATAGTTTGTGAATTAACCATCAAAGAAAAACAGTGTGCAAACAACGATATTATTTCCAGATGGAAATTTATATCAATCAAACATCATTTAACATTTATCTCCTTAGTTCATTAATTTATTTATCTCATGTTTCCCTATATTCACCATTTCTTATTTTCTAAATTTAGAAAATATATGTTATTACCATTGGAAAACATTTCCATTTCTTGTTTTCTATATCAGAAAACATTTCTGGTTCTTATTTTGGAAAACATTTCCAAAATTCCTTCATTGGACTTAGACAGATGTTTAAACAAACCATTGCGATGCCAACTCAAACCATTACGCTTATTAACTAAATTCCTTTAACCCACCTTCACTATCGAACCTTAACCATTCCTTAGTTAAAATGAAGTCAATCAAGTTGGGGTAATACTACCTCTCAGACCTTAACCGAACAACGTTTCTAACCTTGAAATAGACAAAGTTCACCTTTTAATTCTTTAACAAACTTCCTTACGTAACTCTCTTTCGAATCATCTCTATTCGATAATTCTTTCCTTCGATAAGGTATATTCGATAACTCTATTCAAGTTACTCTATTCGATTAACCCTTATCAATTAACTCTATTGGACTAACTCTATTTGATTTAAATCTAGTCGATAACTCCTTTAACTTTATTCGAATAAACCAAATTTGATTTATTCCTTTAACTCCATTTCACTCTATTCGAATAACTAATATTCGATTAACTCAATTGATTCTATTCGAATAAACTAATAGTCGATAACTTCTTTTACTTTATTCGAATCACTAATATTCGATTAACTCAATTGATTCTATTCGAATAAACTATATTTGATTAACTCCTTTATTTTAACTCTAATCGATTAACTCCATTTGAATAACTCTAGTTCGATTTAACTCTATCGATTAACTCCATCGAATAACAAAATTCGATAACTCCTTCGAATAACCAATATTATATAACTCACTTTGATTAAACAAATCGATAACTCTTTTCGATTAAACTATAATCGATAACTCCATCGATTAACTAATAATCGATAACTCCTTTTGATTAACTAATAATCGATAATTCCTTTCGATTAAACTATAATCGATAACTCCTTCGAATAAACTATTCATTTATAAAGATTTACTTTTAGTAATGGTTCTTCACTTTACAAATGATTTCCTTTTTAATTCTATTTGTAAATGGTTTACAAACATTTCTCTTTCTGATTGATTTGTAAATGGTTTACAAACCTTTCTCGTTCTAATCTATTTGCAAATGGTTTGCAAATAATTCCTTTAGGGTTTCATTTCCAAGTATTTTCTATTATAAATAATCCATTTATAAATAAATTTCTATTTATAAATATTCCATTTATAAAATCTCCTTTGATTGTTATAAATATTATCTCTTTTATAAAATCCTTTGATTTTATAATTAATCTATTTTCAATATTCATTTTGAAAATTCCCTTTTCACCATTCCGGTATTTCTTATGGTATTTAACATACCATATAACAACGATAAATATCCTCCAAACACACATAATCAACAACAGATTATATATCACACCATATATCACAATATATGAATCACAGTAAAATAAATGTTGAGGAATCCAGTCTGCATCCCAGATGTTAAACAATATAGATAACATCACTTTCAGTTCCATATGATATATTCTGTTAAACAGAATCAATATAGAAATTCAACTAACTGACTAACAGTTCAATCAAACAGTCAACCACATTCAATCAGCCAATATTTAACAGTTCTAAAAATACAACATGAAATTATAAACTGTTCAGAGTTATTGAGATTTTACTCACTTTGGCAGTTCATCGTTAAAGAACGATAAACTGCTGTTTGATTTGAATCAAACAGTTTATTTCACCATAAATTCATACGAGCTCAAATTCACTCCCATTTAGTTCCATTTTGTAGTTCCCGTCCATATGATCCCAAAGGATCTAACCGTTCGAAATTCTGACCACATATGAACGAGATATTAAATAAACAAGTTTGTACACTTATTTGAATTCAATTAAACATGCGTATACTCAAAATTGGGCCTCACCCCATTTCTTGGCCCACTTAGAAACATCAGACCCGACCCACTATTACTTTCCCCTTCTTCTCCAAATTAAGTAATCGGATTCCTGGAACCGATTCCAACCATTTTCGAAATCTTCAACTCCAACGCGTTCACTTCTTCGCTAATCCCAGATTCAAGATCACCGCTGGCCTCCACTACTCGAGCACGACCCCTTCAGCGCCATCTCCCTCAACACGTCGCCCTCGCCTGGAATGCGACTTCGAGCAGGAGGTTCCCACAGCAGAAAACTTGCGACAGTTTCGGTTGCCAAAGTCCACCAAATCTTGCCGGGCCCTCCTATTCAACCTCCTCAGTCCGAAAATCCTGCTCAAAAAACCAATCGATGCTTTCATTTTCCAAATCGATCAACCCTAGCGCTTTGCTAAAAATTTGTTGCGAACAACATGATGTCGAGCTGAGCAAAACACACATGAAGATGAAGCTCTTGCATTGCCGAATCTTTATATATATGTAGTGTGATTTATGCTAATTCATTGTATTCGTTTATGATTTTTCTAAGTTGGTGGAAAATGGTTTTATTGTTCTGCGATGGGTTTTATAAGTTTGTATTTGGGTAGGTACCATTTGTGGCTGTGAAGACATAAGGCGTGGCCTTCATATGGTCCAAGAAAAGTTGGGATATTTTTTTTAATTATTTTTAATGATTTTATATTCGTTCTTAGTCCTTAAAAATCCCTGCGACCACATATGATACCCAAAAATCACTAAACTGGACATACACCTTCAGTTCGACATTACGGTTCCAACGAAACTGGTTTCGTCGAATTCCGACTTCGTATGTTCACACAACGTATTTTTAACTGTCGAAATACTGACTATTTCTCACTCTAAAAATTCGTACGACCACACAGTGACTCTAAAAATCACGAAACTGGAAATCTAACAACTATTTGACATTACGAATCCAACAAAATTGGTTTCATCGAATTCTGAGGTCGTTTGCAAAACTGGCTATTTTTAAAGCTCTGAATGACCCCTTTAAATATATAAATATATTTAATTATATTTAAATTAAATATTTATAAATAAATATTATCGTATATATTCACAGTGGAATACCATATAGCTCCAGAATATTCCTATATGAATCTCCAACTCGATATTCACTTCTGGGTCAACCCGATATTCGATTTATATTGAAATTCCTTTTTAAAATATAAATAATTTCTTTATAATTTATAAAGGAATTCCACAGCGACTTTTCTAAAATTTGATTTGGACATAAATCAAAATCTACATGATGAAATCCCGATTTTTCTCTTTCACTAGAAAGATATATTCCACCAGCTCCACACGTTTCTTGTTTCACAGAAATCCGCCCTAAAACGAATCCTGTACATTCAGTTGAAGTTCGAATCGCCAATTTACGAACTACAGCGCCATTTCGAGCTCGATTTTAATTATATTATAACTCTACATTCAAACTGTCGTTTATATAATATATTCGTTATTCAAATTCAATTCCAAGTTGAATTAAATATCACAGATGATCCAGTTCACACCATATCGCCATTTCAGCCAATTCTGATTATTTCAGAATTAAATATATTATTTAATTTATTATTTAAATTAAATATTCACAATTATTTAATTCCACGACCATTTAATTCACTATATCACTATTTATATAATTAAATAAATTAATTATAATACCTCTGCAAGTGCGGGTCATTACAATCTTCACCACATAAAATAATTTCGTCCTCGAAATTGCTAAGGTAAAGAACGACCCTATCGACTGGTTAGAACATATTTGTTCACTTCTTAACTTCAGTTTCAACTAAACCAATTTAATTTCAATTAATTATTAATTAATTCTTATCAACGAAAATTTCCAAAAATCCTGAAAATTTTCTAACGCCTTAACTCTTCGAAAAATTTCGCCAGCACCTCCTTTGTACTAGTCAATAGGTCAAACTCCAACCCGCCTCTTTGGGCCATCTCCAACCCAAAAGAAAATCAAACAGTCAAGCAGCTTGCCAATTCGGCTCATAAATCTTATATCCAATAGAAATATAAACTTGTATCTTTTTTCGGCATATCAACTCTATCACTTCCATATGCTATCAATTCAGCGGATACAAGGGTCATCCCAATCAAATTTCAATCTTCTTTTATCCACAATACAAACCTTCACTTATATCCGAGCCATATATCATTTCAACTCGAGTTTCCTCTCGATTCCCAACTCTTAACTTGATTATCCCATTACACTTCAAATTTGAATCTCACAATCTAATTTGTCTTGATATCATTCTAATTCAATCTCAGTTACCACTTTACTGGCTTTACTTTAATTCAATTTTGCTTTCACAAATTTTTGTTAAATTTGTTTTTAATTCAAACAGTCTTTCCCTGGGAGTTTTTTTCAAACAGTTTACTCTTTTCAAAAATCAAATTTTCCTTTTGAACATGTCATTGAGCCCTTAATTAATATTTCATTAGTTAAATCACTTCTCTATTTCTTTATCAATATTTGTTAACCAAATATTTTCAATAACCATACTGGCCTTTTATATTATTTGGAAAACATTTCCGAATATCGCCTTCCTTTATTTTCTAAACTTTAGAAAATATATGCTATTTATAATTGGAAAATATTACAATTACTTATCTCTTTTCCGATCTCATTTATTTCTATACTTAGGAAATATTCTTTATTATATTTCCAAGCTTACACTTATTTGGGTTAAAACAGATGTTGTGTAAAACATCATTACGACAACCCAAATACTATATTCAACTAACTCTTATTCAACATTGATCTTCGAGCCTGAAATCTTACAATTTATTTGTTAATAATGAAATCAATCATGTTGTGGTATAACTACCTCTCAGACCTTGACTGAATAACATTTATAACGTCAAAACAGATATGACTACTTACTCGAATAATCAATACCATACAACTACTTATTCACTTTTAAACACGTATACGCTTCCTCTTTCTATTCTTACTAGATTTTATTCTTAGTCTTCCTTTTTGATTTTACTATTCTATTTCTAAGTTCGTTTCCTTATCGACTTCTATATATATCGATACGTTGATTTCTAACTATCAAATTATCTTAAAAATATTCTAACTCCTTAAATTCCCGGAAAAATTCGCCATAACCTCCTTTGTACCAGGAGCATCAGGATATTTCAAATAGCTAGGGGTGAGCGTTTGGTTGGTTTGGTTTATCCAATGATGAAAATTGCCAAACCAAACTAAAACCAATAAAAATGAAAACCAAACCAAACCAAACCAATTTAAGTTTGGCTGGTTCAGTTGGTTATCCGATTTAACCGAACTAAAAATAGATTAGACTTTATGTTTGTAATATCAACTATAATTTGAAATAAATCGTAAATATATTATTAGAGTATTATTATTTATGATTATTATGCTTTCTAAATATAATTTTGAAACATACGTGATGAATAAATTTTACTTGGATGACTAATCTAACCAAAAATATTTACTATAATATCGAGAATTTTGAAAATATAATAAAAATTCGGTTAATTTGGTTAAACCGATAACCGAACTAAATATTTTTTCAAACCGATTACAAACCGATCTATTTTCAAAACCAAACCAAATGACCAAAATAAACTGGTTTGGTTGGTTTATTCGGTTTAACCAAATAATGCTCACCCCTACAAATAGCCTCCCATGGCCCTCACCAATCCAAAAGAACATGAAAAAGCCAAGCAGCTAGCCGATACGGCGCATAAAATCTCATATATGAATTTAAATACATACCTTTTCGTCGAGCATTCTATTTATATACCTTCATACCCTATCCATACCTATCTCATGTATATTTATACCTGCCCAATCTATTTTAACTATACCTGATCGGTTTAACTCAATTCGTTAATTAATTTGTTAATTAACTCTTTAGTCTATTTCACTTTTATATTTGAACATGACATGTTCAATATATTTTAACTTGCTTATTAACTAATTTGAATCCAAATTTCAAATTTAAGTTCTATATTCGATTTCGAATATCCATTTACAAATCCAATTCACCTTTCAAAGTTCAACTTCAAATTCAAACTCGATTAACTAATTCCTCTTCGACTTAGTTAATTCTATTCAATTTCTATACAAATTTTATATCACTTCTATTATTCAAATCTATATATCAAATTCTATTATTATAAATCCCATTTTGAAATTCAACACAACTTGTATTTCCCAAAACAAATTCAAAACAGTACTCTGGTAGCAATTCGTCACTTACAACTCGAAAATGAATACTGATGATGTAGCTGTCATCATCGGAATCTATTTTCCAGCGATCGAAGTGAGTTCAATACTATAAAACCATTTCTAACATTTCCACTTTGAAATTCATTTCAAAATATAATTCACACTGCTTGTAAAACAATTTAAAATCTCCCAGGATCTTAAATTTTCCTTATTTTTAATCCAAATCCATTTACAAACACTTATCCAATTTTCCAGAAATTTAATTCAATTTCTGGTTTAAATTTCAGATTTAACTCATCTAATTTCACATATTTCACTTATATGAATTCTGATTGATTATTTACATAACCATTTCACTTTATAATCTTATTTGATTATAATAACAACCAATATATCCACCATATTATAATTTTGATATATATATCTTCTCTATATCAAGATATACCTTGGGTAAACTTATTTTAATTTACCCTCTTTTCAAAACATATCGTGTCGACCCATCGTATTCGAGTGTTTATAAACTCCTGCCGATACAGTGGATCAAACTTGTAACGACCGGGAATTTCGCTCGATCCGAATCAGTCGCTAAACCGATCAAGACCGTTCGAAACGCCTGATTGTTTTGAGAACACGACATGATAGAACGCAGACGGAAGAACATTTCATTGTTATTTACAACAGTTCATCAGAATACAAGAATATACAGAGTATTAACAAATAAAATACATTCGATAAATATCAGAGATTACAATAAATTACAAAGCAGCGGAAAATAATACAAAATACAACTGAAGAAGATACACGGATACAAAGCTTTCTGGATATCGTTCCAGCTGTAAACCAGGTTCCTGTGAATATAAATCTGCAAAACCGAAACTACTAGCTGCCCGTGTCAAAATAAGGGCACCCAGAGCTTAGGTTAAAACAATAAACTCCAGGTCAGTCATGGGACTGGTGTGAGAACTAAAACAGTTATTTAAAACTTTACTTTAAATCAGATATATCAAGGGACCACGCCGTAAACACGGAACGGGTTTCCTCCCAAGAATACAAGTACATATAACAAAACAACGTAATGCTTTTTGCAAAAATGGAGCTATTATAAGACCCAGGTCCTATCACACAATGCAACGCAAGCCGGGGGATAGGGTTTTCCCTTATAATAGCCAAACATGCTTAGTACGTTTTAAATAAATCATTTGATACTATTATAAGTGCATAGTGTATAAAACAACTTCAAATCATAAGTATCAATCATAGATGGCATGAGTACCATATATCATGTCGCCATACTAGTTCTACAATTAAAACCGCGAAGTCACGTATTTGGAAATTGGATTTCCATCTATGAACCAAGGCAAGGGATCGTCCTCTACCGATTCGAGACGCTCTAGCCCGCCCCTCAGGAACAGCCGCAACTGCCCCTTGGATCGTCAGGGCCGGTCCACCGATGTGGATTATTATGCCTGAACACTGCGCTTCCCCGCCCTATGGGGCGTAAATGAGCCAACGAATGGCTCCTTCGGCTTCACATAGTCACCGGTATATCCGAGGCGTCTCGCAACAGCAACAACCACATAAGTCAAACTCGTCAGGGCATGTAAAACCACTGACGCCACTTCTAGCTAGAAAGAAACGCATGTCCTCCCTGATGTCCTCTCCCATTTCTGGTTCACAACCGGGGTGTGAGGCTCGCGAATTCACGTTACACAAAGCTATGCCACACAGGCCGTGCTTTGATCATCAACCACAAGACTTTGCTTTTCAACAGAAGCCTTGATCATTTGCCACTTAGGCATGCCACACAGGCAATTCACTCCATGCGTTTGATATCCATCAATATATAACCCCTGAGCTCGTACGTCTCAGAGAAGGGCGTTAAGCAAGAGAATAAATTCTCCGCCGCCAAACAGATATATATTTAATAGAAATCAATCACACACACTGAAATCCAATGTCATACACACAGTCCATTTACAAGTTCGTTCTGGGTCTGAAATTCCCATAACAATATCTGTATCATCACGAAATCCAACATCAAAATATTCCGAAGACAATTTCGATTCAAATCCCTTCCAATTCAATTATTGGAAATTCTGGTTTCTTTTAAAACCATTTTCAAATTCAATTTATTTATTTCAAAAATAAATTGTTTTTAATTCTAGTTCAAAACTAGTTCATTTCGATAAAAATCTATTTTTATCTTTTGAAATATGGAGTTTTTCATCCCAACTCTTCCCAAATCATTTCTTATGATTTTACACAAATTATTACTATTTTTAATAATTTTATCAAGGCCCGTACAGTCGATTTCCATCAACGGCCATCGAACTGCACTTACAACGACCTTTTCCAAATTTGATTTGGACATAATTCCAAATCCAACCGTTAGATATCTAATTTCTCACATTCGTTAGAAAATTCTTTTCGATACGAACCCGACGGTTCCGGTTTTAGGAGAATCCGACGGTCGGATCTCCCGCAATGTCCATTCGAAGTCAATGGTTGAAATTCGCGAACTGTCGCGGCGTGACGCGTTCTATTCAGGCCATTATATTATATATATAATATATACTTCGTCGAATTCCTTTTTAAAACGTATTTTATAAATCGTTTTAAATTCGTTTTCGAAACGATTCAACTTCTATTTCAAATTCAAATCAAAATTGAATTTTCCCTTATAAATTCGTTTTAAATTCATTTCAAATTGATTTCAATTCAAATCGATTTTTAATTCAATTTCAGTTCGTTTTCAATTCAACTCAATTTCAATTCGAATTCATTTCTATTTGAATTTCAATTCGAATTAGTTTCTATTCAATTTCAATATGAATTCATTTCTATTCAATTTCAATTCGAATTCAATTCTATTCAATTTCAATTCAAATTCATTTCTATTCAATTTCAATTCAATTCGAATTTAAATTCATTTCAAAATATCAGATTTTGAAATCACTTTCGATATTCATTGTAAAATGAATAAAATCGATATAAATATCGTTCACGTCAAAATGGTGTCAATCTAATCAACACGACTTCATATATTTTCTATTTTCAAATATTCTATTTCAAATATTTCTTTTTCAAATATTTCTTTTTCAAATATTTCTTTTCAAATATTTCTTTTCAAATATTTCTTATTTCAAATATTTCTATTCAAATATTGGAATGAGGCACAATCAATTACCATATATTTTATTTCTATGGATTTCCATACAACGCATGTATATATCAACAATGACAACCATCATCCAAAGTGCATTCTACACTGTATATGCATCAAATATAAATATTTAATGCTTATAACAGTCTGTCAATCAATCGATCGACATACAACTAATTATTGGGATTAGTGTATGTCATATATCATCCCAATACCCGTGTGGGGTTTCAAACAATCAAACACAGATTTTATTTGTGCAGTTGGGCAATGTGTAAAATTTATCGTCCCAATCAATATCAATCAAATTAGTGTATATAAACAAATCTCCGATTTGTTTATAAATATTTATTCATATTCATGTTAAAAATTATATTTTCAACTATAAAATATTTTTAACTACATAAATATTTTATTTCATTTCACATCACATCACACAATCAACTACACATCAAAATCAAACAAACAAGCATACAAGCCGTCCATGGTCTGTGGGCGACGGGTGTCGGGTACTACTAAACACCGTATGCATCCTAGTATATATTTTAACTAGAAAATAAAATTAAAAGGTGAGAAGTTCTCACCGAAAGCTAATCCAACGCCACGACTCTTCTTATGTAGAAATCTTCGTCGTTCTCGCCTTTTTATCAATTTCGTTGCCCGTAGCCACTACATATATAAAAATCACATTTTTATATTGTTGCTATGTATATGAAAATCGAATTTTTACCGCTACTTCATATTTATAAAAATCACATTTTTATTCTTCTCCCTATATAAAAATCATAGTTTTAATTATAAAAATCCGATCTTTCTAAATGATGAGAATCTTATTTTTATTTTCCAAAGAAAAATCTTATTTTGAAACAAAGAAAAATCTAATCTTTAGACAAAGAAAAAAAAATCGTATTTTTATTATCTTTCCTATATAAAAATCATACCTTTATCATCTTTCCTATATAAAAATCATATCTTTATCATCTTTCCTATATAAAAATCATATCTTTATCTCTTATACATATTAAAAATCGGATTTTTAATACTTCGACAATATAAAGATCCTATTTTTATTCTTATCAAACTCTAATCTTTGTTTGTGATAAAAATATAATCATTCCATAAGCAAGAACCACCTTTTTATATAATTAAAAATTCAATCTTTACATGCACTAAAATCCGATCTTTCATTACAATAAAAACCACATTTTCCCTACCCGAAATTGCATTTTTATTCTCAGTTTTTTTCATATGAAAATCACAACTTTATTCTCAGATTTCAAATAGGAATAAACTAAAGTAAACAAAGGCTTACCGGTTTGCGAAGGGAGGGTTTGAAGCTAACGAGGCGGAGGGTCCAGCGATGTTCAGCAGGGGGGTTTCTGGCGGTCGTGCTTGCGAGGGGGGTTCTGTTGGTCGTGCTCGCGAAGGGGGGGGGGCGGTTCTGTTGGTCGTGCTCGCGAAGGGGGGGGGGGTTCTATTTAATAGCAGAGGGGGGGGGGAAGGGAAGGAAGGAGCGGGAGAAGAGGAGGTGGGGGAATCTCCTGGATGGCGGCGTCGGAGGCGCGCTGCCCCTGGTGGCCGCGGTCTTCCTCCCCGCCGTCCGCCCTCTCTCTGTTTTTTTATTTCGATTGTGAAATGAATCGGGGGGGGGGGGGGGGGGGGGAGGGGGGGCGCTGAGTGGTTAAAGGAAGAGAGAGAGTTATATTTTATTTTTTATTATTTTATTTTTTTTCATTACAAAAAGGTAACTTTTTAATACGAACTCGAAATCAAACCCACCGCCTGTCGTCCATAGCTAATTACCCCCATTCTGAACACAATGGGATATGTATCGAAGGCTGATTCAATCGTTTCGATCAGTTTTCGTCAAAATCAACATATAACTCTATATATTGATTTTGAACGCGCATTTCAATTTACTGGGCCCACACGCGAACTCTAAAAATTCCCGAAAAATATTTTCTAGCTTCGTATTGACGATACGGTCCTAACAAAACTAATTTCTTTGAATTCTGAGACCGTTCGAAAAATGGTCATTTTCCAGTCGATTAAAATCAACTGAAACTGGTCAAACGCGTTTTCCTTTGCCACGCTCACATATTGATTCGAAAAATTATGAAATTTGAAACCTAGTAATAACTTTACATCCCGGATCCAACAAAAGTGGTTTCGTCGAAATCCGAGGTCGTTTGCAAAATCTCCATTTTTAAGGGCTAGAATTCCATAGCGACTATTCTGAATTTTCAACTGGACATATCTTTTGATTCCCGCTATGAAATTCCAATCTTTAGGATTCGCTGGAAAGATATTCCCAATTAGATTCTATTATTTTTGGTTTCTCTAAAATCCGATTTATTTTGAATCCTGTACATTCATTTAAATTTTGAAATCGAATTATCGAACTACCGCGCCATTTTCAATTCCTTTTATAATTATAAATAAATATTTATATTCTAACGTAGATCTATATAAATATATATGTTCTAATTCTATTCAAAATAAATTTGTCGTCGTTATTATTTAGAATAATTCATTTTAAATAATCAAAATTCACTAAAATTGCCAAAATAAAAATTTTAATTTGGCTCGGATTTCCGGGTTATTACATGATTGACCAGAACCCATAAACAACTCAACCAATAAATCACCACAATATAAAAAAAAATTATATCAATAACAAATGCGTTCACTCGTATATATACACTCAAACTCAATCTAGGGTATTCCTAACCCTATCTCTACCGAGTCACGCCACAGAGCCAAGTTAATCAATTAACCTTCTGCTCTGATACCAATTGTAATGACCCGGAAATCCGGTCCAATTTGAGCTGACCAAAAACACAAGTCCAACCCCAAATTAAACTGAAAATCAGGAAATTAGTAGAAAGAAAACAGAGGGTGAGGAAAGATAAGACATAAACTTACATAAAAGAAGAAGAAGAACACAATATAAGAGTAGCACGAATCTCACATCGGAACGAATAAATATACTTCATAACATAACTTTGAAGTACAAATCTGTACTTGAATATACATATCATTTCCAAAGTACAACACTTACAACCCAGCGGAAAAACTATAGCTATATAATTCTGAAGCCTCCTGCTCTAAGCTCTTCCAGTATATCTGTAAATCCCGACTACTTGACTGCCCGTAAAACGATATCTCATAAGACCACGCCATATAACGGAACGGGTTTTTCCCTTATGAGAATCCAAAATATCTTCATATCAAAAACCTTTTGATATTATAATAATGCCTATCAACCACAATATAATAATCATCTAGCAGAAACGCTTTCATCTCATGTTCTACATATATAGTATACAATCAAAACCGCAAGCACGTATTGGGTAATGGATTTCCAACTATGACAAGGTATGGAACCGCTTGGTACCCACTAGGGGGGTTATGGGGTTTTAACGAGGCTTATGGGGGAGGTTTTTTATTTGGTTTTAAGCAATAAAGTGAACCAATTTTCAAAAAAAAAAAAAAAAGGTATGGAACCACCTTACGCTAGTGTACCTCTAGAAAGGAATACACTGTGTTCAACAAGAACATCTTGCAACCCGACCACTCATGACCGACCACTCATTTCGCTTGAGTGTATCGAATGTATATCACCAACGGTTGGGATCAGCAACCGTTTCCCGAATGGGACAGTATCGACAATAGATTTTTAGAAATAAATGAAACTCTAGATCAGGTGATTATACACCCTACTTCGGTGCGACCGATTAGCCATGTTGCTTGCCCAATTTCTGTCATTTACCGGTTGATGAGGCTAGAAGCTATGCTTTATCATCACACCAGATTCACTTCGAATGTCACATCGTCAAATCCATCAAATCACCGATCGACGTCTACAACCATACATTACGTGTCAGGTAAAAGAAGTTTCCTTCTCCGCTTCCACTCTTGGTACGGTTGAAGAAATCAATGTACGTGACCTTTCTGGAAATACTCTGTCAGACATTCATCCATACAAGTCATCCAGGAACAGGATGAACCGAAGGTACTATTCAGTATATCCATCTTGGACACTGTTATTTAAGATTTATACAACAGCCCTTGCACTTTACTCCGCCTTCAATTATCTTTGGCATATATGATTCGCAACGCTTATGCCAATACAGAGTGGTTCTTTGGATAATAATCCAACCGGTCTCTCAATATTAACAACGTTAAAATGGTCAAAACTTCGATAGTCTGTGATTTAACCATCAAAGAAAACAGTGTGGAAACAACGATATTATTTCCAGATGGAAATTTATATCGATCAAACATCATTTAACATTTATCTCCTTAGTTCATTAATTTACTTATCTCCTGTTTCCCTATATTCACCATTTCTTATTTTCTAAATTTAGAAAATATATGTTATTACCATTGGAAAACATTTCCATTTCTTGTTTTCTATATCAGAAAACATTTCTGGTTCTTATTTTGGAAAACATTTCCAAAATTCCTTCATTGGACTTAGACAGATGTTTAAACAAACCATCGCGATGCCAACTCAAACCATTATGCTTATTAACTAAATTCCTTTAACCCACCTTCACTATCGAACCTTAACCATTCCTTAGTTAAAATGAAGTCAATCAAGTTGGGGTAATACTACCTCTCAGACCTTAACCGAACAACGTTTCTAACCTTGAAATAGACAAAGTTCACCTTTTAATTCTTTAATAACTTCCTTACGTAACTCTCTTTCGAATCATCTCTATTCGATAATTCTTTCCTTCGATAAGGTATATTCGATAACTCTATTCAAGTTACTCTATTCGATTAACCCTTATCAATTAACTCTATTGGACTAACTCTCTTTGATTTAACTCTAGTCGATAACTCCTTTAACTCTATTCAAATAAATAAAATTTGATTTATTCCTTTAACTCCATTTCACTCTATTCGAATAACTAATATTCGATTAACTCAATTGATTCTATTCGAATAAACTAATATTCGATAACTCCTTTTACTTTGTTCGAATCACTAATATTCGATTAACTCAATTGATTCTATTCGAATAAACTATATTTGATTAACTCCTTTATTTGAACTCTAATCGATTAACTCCATTTGAATAACTCTTGTTCGATTTAACTCTATCGATTAACTCCATCGAATAACAAAATTCGATAACTCCTTCGAATAACCAATATTATATAACTCACTTCGATTAAACAAATCGATAACTCTTTTCGATTAAACTATAATCGATAACTCCTTTGATTAACTAATAATCGATAACTCCTTTCGATTAACTAATAATCGATAATTCCTTTCGATTAAACTATAATCGATAATTCCTTCGAATAAACTATTCATTTATAAAGATTTACTTTTAGTAACGGTTCTTCATTTTACAAATGATTTCCTTTTTAATTCTATTTGTAAATGGTTTACAAACCTTTCTCTTTCTAATTGATTTGTAAATGGTTTACAAACCTTTCTCGTTCTAATCTATTTGCAAATGGTTTGCAAATAATTCCTTTAGGGTTTCATTTCCAAGTATTTTCTATTATAAATAATCCATTTATAAATAAATTTCTATTTATAAATATTCCATTTATAAATTATTCCTTTTATAAAATCTCCTTTGATTGTTATAAATATTATCTCTTTTATAAAATCCTTTGATTTTATAAATAATCTATTTTCAATATTCATTTTGAAAATTCCCTTTTCACCATTCCGGTATTTCTTATGGTATTTAACATACCATATAACAACGATAAATATCGTCCAAACACACATAATCAACAACAAATTATATATCACACCATATATCACAATATATGAATCACAGTAAAATAAATGTCACGATTCTAATATCATTTAAGTCTAAATGATAACTGGACTTACAAAAAGGAGACTAGTCTTGTGTTCAGGGATCTGTATTCTGAATTTGTATAGCTCTCCTTTGTTGTAGACGTTGAATTCTCTTAGTTGAATTAGATTTGATTTAATTTGATTCTTGCTTCTATCTTGCTTTCTAGTTGAATGGGAATGGCAGCTACTCTAGGATGAGTGTTGACAGCATGACGGTCTTAGGAATATTTTTGTGTGGCTTAGGGTTTTAGATTTAGGTTGCTTATATAGAATTTTAATTAAATAAGAGCCGTCAGATCAACCTAGAAGCAATCAAGACCATCCAGCTAAAGCAATGTGTCACTCAGCCAATCATAGCATGACACATAAGCCCTAACACCTCAGAATTTTTCACAAAGCCAATCAGAGAAGGCCACGTAAAAAGACAATCCTTGACCAACAAAAAATGCGCCACATGCACCACATGATGCGTACACGTCATATAACTATATATATATATGTATGTATATATATATATATATATTTATCTATCTTCCCAATTAACAATTTTCATACTAAACCACTTTTTGAACTGCGTTCACACTAAGCCAACTTTTAGCCATTCCCCTAAAACAAAAATATGGCGCTGGCGGGGATCGAACTCTGTACCTCTTGTATGCAAGTCACATGTTCTAACCTAATGAGCTACTAAGTATTTTGCTTACAAACCTTATAACAATGCTAAACATTATTCTTTTCTCATTCTTCTTTTTTATGTTTTGCTGCAACATTTAATTTAAAGATATCTTCTTCATACGGAGTCCGATTTACGCAAACTCGGACTCTATCTCAAGTAGAATTTTGAGATGAATGTAATGGCGCAACCCGTTTCACCTATTTCTTCTTTTTAAAATTAATTATTCTTTAATTTGTTATTTTAATATTCTCAGAAAATATGGGGTGTTACATTCTCCCCTCCTTAAAGGATTCCGTCCCCGAAATCTTCAAGTTAAGAAGAATGTATATCTAAGAAGAATGTATATCCTACCATCCAATCATCCATCTACTCAACCATCAAACACAGGCATCCAATGTACTTAAAAAGATTTCTAATGCCTTCATGATAATATGCATAGTGTGTGTACATTTCCTTATCTAATGCAAAATCAGGCGGTCTACTGATTCAGTTGACCTCCTCAATGCGAATTATGTCAGTACCATAAGTCCATCATGTATGCAGTTATTCCTAATCGTACTTTATAACTTCTACATGAGTGCACAATCATTCATACAAATGCAACATCTATATGATAACACATCAAGTTTCAGTTCGTATGTATAAAAATTCACTCATGCATATGCAATATGAAAGTGACTGAGCCGATCTAGTGCCTAATGTGTGTATATGCATCCACGAGCAACCACTTGCAACCACCAATCATAACATGTTTAAAACACATGTTTACATCCATTGGCTTATACCTAAGGATTGAAGATATGACCTAGAGGATATTCCTAAAAAGGTAGAAACAAACATGCATAGAATTCCTAGGAAAAGAGATCAAGGATATACCCTCAAGAAAAAGGGTACGATGCGCATGTCTTATCTTCAGTCTCCCACATCGCGTCTTCTTGAGCTTCACTCCACTGTCCCTTAACTAATTTAACTTCACAGTTGCGAAGCTTCTTGACCTCCATTTCTAAAACTCACTAGTAAAGATAGGACCTCGATCACTTACTATGCTAGAGGGTATCCAATGTAGTCGAACTATCTTTCCAAGATAAACAGGTGTGAGCCAAGATACAAAGTGTATATACTAAGATGATTAGAGGTCTCTCCTCTACTTAGTTTATCCATAATGTCACAAATCTGAGGGTCTAAAGCTAAAGGTTGCTATGTACTTTTTACCTCTCTTAAGGTCAGTCTTACTTTAGGGTGCCTGCCACAACCATTTATTTCTCACGCAAACCATCCTAGTCGAACTCGACATCCCTCAAGTACAAGCCCCAAAGGCCTAAACCAATATCAAACAAGCACCCAAGGAATACCTCCTCCGAATTTGGACAATTTACGTGAGATGATACTAGAAAAACAACCAAACAATTGAGCACTTAACCGACTCTGGCTATCCTCGCCAATCTTGTTCCAAAACTATCATTGATCGCAGAACGGGTTTTGCATTGTCAACTAAGTATATGCGGAAGTCTGTATTGAGTTTTAGGGGGAAAACCCCTACCCTAATCAAAACATCTTGCGTACTCATGGACTACTCCAACGGATCGAAAATCGTCGATAGATACATAAAGTGATTCTAGGTGGCTAAGACAAATTGATCCCTTAGGATCGCACGAAATCTCGAGGGTATTCCCGAGGCAAGTCGAAAGTCTAACTACCCTCCTTTCACAATTACTAGCTAACCAACCCATGCCTAGAATCAACCCATGGCCCATGAAACCCGGAAACATAAGCATCTCAAATCCAAAGATAAATGAGCCGAACCACACATTGGATTTGAGACAATAATGGGATCTTCTACTATACAAGTACTAATGTGCAGAGACTCAACTATGGAAGCAAATATAAACGAATGTGAAGCGCTAAAATCAAAAGAGTACTAACAGGACGATCAAGAAGAAAAACTAAACTTTTCAACAGAAACCTTAATACCTCTCTCTCAGGTATGCTGGCAGTGAGAGCATGGAATTGCCCTCCTGAAAATCCTGTCATTTGTTCATGCCCTTGCCCTTATTTATACGACCCGTTATACCAAAATAAAGATACTTCTTCTTGTTTTAGGTTTTACTATTCTTTTCTTTCCTCCTTTGTGAACCAAGTCCATATCCATGAGTTCTTCATCCTTATGTTGTGCTCCTTAGCCAAACTCCCTCATTCTCATCTTTTCCATCCTTGTGTAACTTGTTGACAAATCTCTCGAAAGCTGCCTCCACCGCACGGAGAATCCTACAAAGCTCGAAAGAAAATTAGACGTAGGTGAAACTACTGCGGCTATAGATGGAAGTTGGGCACTTGTTTGCCCTTTGACAAGTGTCATAGTCTCGTCGACCCTACGGAACCATGCCGCGATGAGGTTACCTCCCAGAAAGCCAGGAGCCCCAGAGACTCAGGAAAGAAGGAAACATGGATTCAAACAGTGGATCAAAAGATAGTGCATATGGCTTTGGGGAATACGCCTTTAAAATAACACTTTTCTTTTGAAAATGCTTCTTTTAAAACTGTAATAACCCATAAAATCTGGGCCAGTTTAAAATTTTTATTTTGGCAATTTTAGCGAAGTTCGAATATTTAAAATGGATTATTTTAAATAAAATCGACGAGAAGTTTATTTTGAATAGAATTCGACGTATATATTTATATACGTCGTCGATGGAATATAAATAATTATAATAGAATTGAAAATGGCGCGGTAGTTCGATAATTCGATTTCAAACTTCAATTGATTGTACTGGGTGCAAAACAATCCGAATTTTAGTGAAACCAAAAATATTAGGATCTAATTGGGAATATCTTTCCAATGAATCCGAAAAATCAAGATTTCATAGCGGGGATCAAAAGATATGTCCAGTTGAAAATTCTGAATAGTCGCTATGGAATTCAGGCCCTTAAAAATGGGAATTTTGCAAACGACCTCGGAATTCGACGAAACCACTTTTGTTGGGTCCGTGATGTCAAATTATTGCTAGGTTTTAAATTTCATAATTTTTCGAATCAATATGTGAGCGGGGCAAAGGAAAACGTGTTTGACCAGTTTCAGTTGATTTTAATCGACTGGAAAATGGCCATTTTTCCAACGGTCTCAGAATTCGATGAAACTAGTTTTGTTAGGACCGTATCGTCAATACCAAGCTAGAAAATATTTTTCTGGGATTTATAGAGTTCGTATGTGACCCCGGTAAATTGAAATGGGCGTTCAAATTCAATATATAGAGTTATATGTTGATTTTAACGGAAACTGATCGAAACGATCGAATCATCTTACGATACATATACCATTGTATTCGGAATGGGGGTAATTAGCTATGGACGGCAGGCGGTAGGCCTCGTTTAGAGGTCGTATGTAAAAGTCACCTTTTTGGGATTAAATAAATAAAAAAATAAAAATAAAACTACCTCCCTCCCCTTAAATCCTTCTGCCTCCCCCCCTTCAAAATTAAATCAGAAGAAAATAAAAGGAAAAAAATCGCGATGCTCTCAAAACCCCTGACGCCCTAGCCTCTCGCCGCCGCGATGCCCCCCCTTGCCGTCGAGCTCTTCCCTCCGCCGCCATCCCTTCTGCTTCACCTCTTCCTCCTTCTAAACTGCGGAACCGAGCCCCAAACCACCCCAAAACCTCGCGCGATAGCTCCACCGCGCCGCCGCTACTAGTGCTGGGCCCCACCTCGCGTCGCACCCTCCTCCAGCCCTCCTTCCACCGATTAAACTCTAGCCCCTCTTCTCCTTTCCCCCTCCCTCTTCAACAGTAAAGTAAGTTTTTAATTAATTATTTTAAGTTATTTTAAATACTCAGTTTTATTGTCAATGAATTTTCAGAGATTTTATTGGTAGAAAGGCGGGATTTTTATAGAGTATTCAAAAGATTAGTTTTTAGAAAATAGAAAAGATTAGATTTTTAAAATAGAAAAGATTAGATTTTTAAAATAGAAAAGATTAGATTTTTGAAATTTGAAAAGGCGGAATCTTTATATATATAGTAGCGCTGAAAAAAATATAATTTTTATCTATATAGTAGCGATGTAAAAATAGAATTTTTACCCCTATAGCGTGATTATAAAAATTCGATTTTTATATATTGAATAGCGAAGTAAAAATGCGATTTTTATATATTGAATAACGAAGTAAAAATTCGATTTTTATATATTGAATAACGAAGTAAAAATTGGATTTTTATATATTGAATAACGAAGTAAAAATTCGATTTTTATATATTGAATAGCGAAGTAAAAATGTGATTTTTATATATGTAGTGGATACGGGCAACGAAAGTGACAAAAGGCGAGAACGACGAAGATTTCTATAAATGAAGTGTCATGGAGTTGGGATAGCTATTGGTGAGAACTTCTCACTCAAATTTCTTTTTCTAGTTATATATATATATACTAGGATGCAGACGGTGCTTAGAAGCACCCGACACCCGTCATCCACAGACCATGGATGGCTTGTTTGTTTGATTGATGTGCTGTGAAAAATTGTTTGTGATGTTGATGTGAAATCGATAATAAAATGTAGATGGTTGAAATAAATTAATTATCGTTAAAAATATAATTTTTAACGTGAAAGTGAACAAATAAATATTTATAAACAAATCGGCCGATTTGTTTATATACACTGATTTGACTGATATTGATTGGGTCGATAAATTTTACACATCGCCCAACTGCACAGATAAAATCTGTGTTTGATTGTTTGAAATCCCACACGGGTATTGGGATAATATACGGCATACAATAATCCCAATATTTAGTTGTATGTCGATCGCTGGATCGACAGGCTGTTATAAGCATTACGTATCTATGTTTGATGCTTATACAGTGTAGTGCACTTTGGATGATGGATGATTATTTATCGTTGCTATTATACACATGTGTTGTACGGAATACATATAATTAACTTTATATGGTAATTGATTGGGCCTCATTCCAATTTAGAAAATAAAGAATTTTTTTTAAATAAAGGTTCATGTGTTGACAGTACTCATCCGTTGAGATTAGTCATGTGTTGAACGAAATATTTTAACAATAAAATTTACATCTTTATATTATAAAATAAAGGTTCATGTGTTGACAGTACTCATCCGTTGAGATTAGTCATGTGTAGAACGAAATATTTTAACAATAAAATTTACATCTTTATCATGTATAAAATTAGAAACTAATTGGAAAATAGATAAGATGAGTGGTCTCCTGGATGTTGATCTGATGTTGGTTTCGGCCTTCGGGGTTAATATTTAGGGGATCGTTCTCTTACTAATTTACGATTGGAGTCTAATTTGAAATCAAACTATAGATACCACAATTTTTATAAAATATATTAAATAACAAAGATAGTCACACGTGGACAGTACTCATTCGTTGAGATTAGTCGTGTGTTGACAAAAATATAGAATCATGTATTGAAAGAAATATAGGTTCATTTGTTGAATGGAATAACGAAGTTATTGAAAAATATAAAGCCGTGTTGATTAGAGATGCGCTATTTTGACGCGAAAGATATTTAAATCGATTATATTCGTTTTTATAATGAATATTGAAAAGAGATAAAAATCGAATATAATAGAAAACCAATTTGAATTGAATCGAATAGAAAACCAATTTGAATTGAATCGAATAGAAAACCAATTTGAATTGAATCGAATAGAAAACCAATTTGAATTGAATCGAATAGAAAACCAATTTGAATTGAATCGAATAGAAAACCAATTTGAATTGAATCTAATAGAAAACCAATTTGAATTGAATCGAATAGAAAACCAATTTGAATTGAATCGAATAGAAAACCAATTTGAATTGAATCGAATAGAAAACCAATTTGAATTGAATCGAATAGAAAACCAATTTGAATTGAATTGAATAGAAAACCAATTTGAATTGAATCGAATAGAAAACAAATTCGAATTGAATCGAAAATGAATTCGAATTGAATTGAAAACGAATTGAAATGAATTCAAATTGAATTGAAATTTGAATTGAATAGAAATGAATTTTAAAAAACGAATTTAGAAGGAAAAATTCAATTTTGATTTGAATTGAAATGGAAGTTGAAATTGTTTTTGAAACGAATTTAAAACGATTTATAAAATTCGTTTTAAATAGAAATCGATGAAATATATATTATATATATTATATATATAATATAATGGCTTGAATAGAAAGCGCCGCGCCGCGGCAGTTCGCGAATTTCGACCACTAACTTCGAACGGACATTACGGGAGATCCGACCGTCGGATTCTCCTAAAACCGGAACCGTTGGGTTCGTATCGAAAAGATCTTTCTAACGAATATTAGAAATTTGAAATCTAACGGTTGGATTTGGAGATACGTCCAAATCAAATTTGGAAAAGGTCGCTGTAAGTGCAGTTCGATGACCGTTGGTGGAAATCGACTGTACATGCCTTGATAAAATTATTAAAAATAGTAATAATTGGTGTAAAATCATAAGAAATGATTTGGGAAAAATTGGGATGAAAAACTCCATATTCGAAAAGATAAAAATAGATTTTTATCGAAATGAACTAGTTTTGAACTAAAATTAAAACCCATTTATTTTTAAATAAATAAATTGGATTTGAAATGGGTTGTAAATAGAATTGATTTGTGGGTTTATCGTGAAGAGTGTATTAAACAACACTTGTTCTTTAACCCGATAATAAATAGAATGTGATTTGGGTTTATCGTGAACTGTGTTTTAAATAACACTAGTTCTTTAACCCAGTAAAAGGAGTTTTGATGAATCTGCAATTAGATTGAAATGTGAATTGATAATTTAAATTATCAAATTTGGAAAATGAGCGAGAATGGAGTATCACCAGTTTTGCTCCAAGCGATAGTTAAATCTTTAATTAGATTTGAACGTGAAATGGCAATTAATTTTACCGATAACACCGTGGTGTTAGATATGGAGTATTACCAGTTTTACTTCATGGGATGAATAGGTTGGGATTGGGAAATAAAATAAATAATTACTTCGGTGTGGTTCGCTAATCTCGACTAGTTTGGAAAACCATAATTTGGTTTGAAATGACATCCAAAGGAAGAGTAAAGGATAAATTTTAAAGAATTTATCTTGGATAAAATTAATGGGAACCTTTCCCTAAGAATGTGGAATTTAGAAACTAGCTGTAGGTTAGTTAAGAAGAATGGTTTCCTGGGTATTGATCTGATGTTGGTTTTGGCCTTCGGGGTTAACATCTGGGGAATTGCTCTCTTACTGATTTACGGTTAGTGACTAATGAATTGGAATGAGGCGTATGTTGTGTTTGTGTAACATTTGTTTTTAATATACGCGGGTTGTTCGGAAAGGCCGGGTTTATACCCATTCTGAATAACCGATTCGACGATATGTCGAAGATGAAGACGGTGGTTGAAGACCGGAAGTCTTCACATCGTTTGGGTGATTATTGATGATCCTGATTGGGCTGTACACCCAAGAGGACGGAAATAGTTGGTGGTCGTCCAGACGTACTTGGAGATCGATGGATATGCAAGGAAAGTGCCTCCGGTTTCGTTCAGACCCGGAACGAAATTGTAAATGGATTGTGTGTCTGACATTGTATTTTATTCTGTCTTGATTGATTTCTGTTAAATATATATCTGTTTGGCGGCGGAGAATTTATTCTCTTTCTTAACGCCCTTCTCTGAGACGTACGAGCTTAGAGGTTATATATCGATAGATATCAATCGCATGGCATGAATTGCCTGTGTGGCACGCTGAGTTGCATGGATCAAGGCTTCTGTTGAAAAGAAAAGTCTTGTGGTTGATGATCAAAGCACGGCCTACGTGGTGTAGCTTTGTGTATAACGTGGATTCGCGAGCCTCACACCTCGGTATGAGTCAAAAACGGGATACGCACCGTTAGGAGAACACGACGTTTCTTTCTAGCTTTGGTGGTGTCAGTGACTTACCAGCCCTGACATTTATATACTTTTCACCTTTGTGGTTGTTGGAATGAGGCGCCTCAATATTAGGTCTGTTAGGACCGGGAAACGTGTGTTCAGGAATTGCCAATCCTCAAACGTAAGAGAGGACCGACCCAGCCGATCCAAGGGTTACCCAGTGTGCGTAGTCCTGAGCATTTGCTAGAGTGTCTCGAAAGCGGAGAGGAGCTTGCCCCTTGCCTCGACTCATGACGGAAATCCAATTTCCAATACGAGTATTGCGGTTTTAATTGTAATACTAGTATGGCGACATGATATATGGTACCCATGCCGTCTATGATTGATATTTATGATTGAAATTGTTTTGACACTATACACTTATTATAGTATCAAATGATTTGTTTTAAACGTACCAAGCATGTTTGGCTATTATAAGTGAAAACCCTATCCTCCGGCTTGCGTTGCATTGTGTGATGGGACCTGGGTCTTATAATAGCTTCATTTTTTGAAAAAGCATTGCGTTGTTTATTCTATGCACTGGTATTCTTGGGAGGAAACCCGTTCCGTGTTATACAGCGTGGTCCCTTGAATTACTCTCTTATAAAGTAAAGTTTTAAATAACTGTTTTAGTTCTCACACCAGTCACATGACTGACCTGGAGTTTATTGTTTTAACCTAAACTCTGGGTGCCCCTATTTTCCACACGGGCAGCTAGTAGTTTTGGTTTTGCAGATTTATATTCACAGGATCCTGGTTTACAGCTGGAATGATATCCGGAAAGCTCTGTATCCGTGTATCACCTTCAGTTGTGCTTTGTATTGTTTTTCCGCTGCAATGTAATTTATTGTAATCTCTGATATTTATCGAATGTAATTTATTCATTATACTATGTATATTCTTGTATTCTGATGGAATTGTTGTATTAACAATGAAATGTTCTTCCGTCTGCGTTCTGATTTGTCCTGTTCTCAAACGATCAGGGGTTTCGAACGGTCTAGATCGGTTTAACGACTGATTCGGATTGAGCGAAATTCCAGGCCGTCACAAAAACCGTTTTGAAAATAGTTTTTCAAATCTTTTATCTGATTCGGTAACCTTCAGCTCTGATACCAAGTGAAACATCCCACCTGCGTTAAGGTCACTCACAAAGGGAATGCCTTAACTTCGGTGAAGCGCTTTAGGTAAAAGATGCAGATAAATTACAAGATAGACAAATAAAACAGCGGAAAATAAAGTCATTTTATTAACAATGTGATTCAGTCAAGCTTTTACAACAATTTTCTTAAATCATACTTAAAAGTAATACATAGAACTTCTATCTTGATTTAATAACTTCCAAGTGTAAAAGAAGCACAAAAATAACGATGATATTCCCCAATAAAGCATGAGCCAGTCATAGTAGTGGAAGAGAGAGTCCAAAGCAAAACATCGACCTCCTTCGAGCTTGAAAAGAAAACTGAGCTAAGTGGTAACATTTCCTCCCTGAGAAATGGGGGGGGGGAGAGGGGGCAGAACGAAAGAAAAGAGGCAAAACAAAACTAGGTCAGACATGAGTCTGGTAAGTCCAGTGATTATTAAGCATATAAACTGGTAAGAGAACCATGACATGTGTGACGATCCCAAAATCCGAGGGGCGGTATTAAGGATAATCATTGGAATATAACACATCAATCATCATAGCAGAGAACAGATAATAGCAAAAACAATAAATAGAATAATTTTACATGGATATGACAGCGGAATCACAACATGTAACAACATCAGAATAGCACAGCGTAGGATATAACTTAGTAAATAAAAGGGAAGTGATCAGTCATCATCGCCAGAGGCGGAATACATACATGCAGTGAGACATAATAAGGGTATCAGTCTACATCGCCGAAGGCGGTACATATACATACGATAATAAATACTGAGAGTAAAGCAGTCTGCATCGCCTGTGGCGGAATCATAATATAGGTACAATAATGGTGGAAAATGTCAAAGTCATCTCTGTGAAGTCAGCCTCGCCATGAGCCAAAATGCACTCTATGCAACAGTGCAGAGCCAAAAACAACCTATCACCTGTGAACTAGGCTGCCCGTGTGGAAATAAGGGCACCCGCGTTTGCAAATTGAAACAAACAACGAGTCAGTCATGGGGACTGGTATGAGGAATCTATTTAACAGTTTAAACAACAGTAATAAGCAAATCATAGGACCACGCCACTTTCGCAGAACGGGTTTACTCCAGTGATTGCTGGTGCATTTAAAACAAAGTAAATTCTTTAAAACAACGCAATGCTTTTTAAAAGAATGAAGCCATTATAAGACTCAAGTCCCATCATACAATGCAACGCAAGCCGGAGGATAGAGTTTTCCCTTATAATGGCCAAATATGCTTGATACGTGTAAGCAAAATCATTTGATATTATTACTAGTGCATATATGTTTCAAAAATGAATGGCTTCATAAATATCAATCATAGGCGGCATAGCTACCATCTACTATGTCGCCATACTAGTTTTACAATCGAGTCCGTTATTTCGTATTGGAAATTGGATTTCCATCATGAGTCGAGGCAAGGGGCAAGCTCCTCTCCGCTTCGAGAATTCTAGCAAACGTCTCAGGACTACACACTCTGGGTAACCCTGGATCGGCTGGGCCGGTCCTCTCTTACGTTTGAGGATTAGTTATTCCTGAACACACGTTTCCCGGTCCTTACAGACCTATAATCGAGGCGCCTCGCATTCCAACAACTACAAAGGTGAAAAGTAGATATAAATGTCAGGGCTGGTAAGTCACTGACACCACCATAGCTAGAAAGAAACGTCGTGCTCTCCCAGCGGTCCGTATCCCGTTTTTAACTCATACCGAGGTGTGAGGCTGGCGAATCTACGCTATACACAAAGCCAGGCCACGTAGATCGTGCTTTGATCATCAACCACAAGACTTTGCTTTGCAACAGAAGCCTTGATCACAGCATCTTGGCATGCCACATAGGCAATCCACTCCATACGATTGATTTCTATCGATATAACCTCTGAGCTCGTACGTCTCAGAGGAGAGGGTTAAGCAAAAGAATAAATTCTCCGCCGCCAAACAGATATATATTTAACAGAGATCAATCAGTATAGAACAAAATCCAATGTCAGACACACAGTCCATTTACAAGTCCGTTCTGGGTCTGAACGAAACCGGAGGCGTCAAATTCCTCGTATATCCGTACAATCAACACATACGTTCAGACGGCTACTACTTCCGTTCCTTCACGGTAGCTACTCCGGTCAGGATCCTCAGCAGCGCCCATCCAACCGATACGAAGATCGTCGGTCTTGAATCGTCTTTGTATTTTCCAATTTGAATCGCTCGATAAATTATTTGAAATGAGGGTTAGCTCGGCCTTTTCAAATAATTCACGTAATTAGAATTTAAATCAATTCTTTCCATGGTTATATTATCCGACATCCATTTTTCAGTTCTTTAGTGTTATTTTCGTGTCAAACACATACAACCATCAAATATCAAACAATTCAAGCCCAATTGGTTTATTTGCAATCTATGTTGCTTATAATATTTTATAACGATTTTTCGTCATTTTTATTTATTTAAAAATGGCCATATTTAATTAAACGACGTTTCAGGTCGTGTCGTGGCACTGGCGCTGTTTTTCCCCTAATTTGTTTTACACATATCGGAAAATCTAACCGTTGGATCTCTACAAAGTCTATATCAGTAGGAAGATATTCCCAAAGCGAACCAAACAGTTCCAGTTTCATGAAAATCCGACAGTCGGATCTTCCACACTAGTCGTTTGAAGTTACTGTTTCAAAATTCGAACTGCAGCGTCGTTATTTGATTAAATTTAATTATATTTATATATAAATATATACGATTTTGGCGCTGTTTTTCTTCAAATTTGAATTAAACATTCCAGACAATCCAACCGTTGGATTTTTACAAGGTTGGCGCCGTTGGGAAGATGTTTCCAAGGCGAACCCAGCGGTTGCGGTTTCAGGAAAATCCGATGGTCGGATTTCTCGTACTAATCGTTTCAAATTACGATTCCAAAACACGAACTGCACGGCTTCGATTCCTTTTAATTATATTTATATATATATATATAAATATAGTTCATTCTATAATTTCAAATATAGTTTATTCGTTAATTTCAACTTCGTTTTCACTTCAAATATTTCTCTAATGCCTTAATATTTCGAAAAATTTCGCCATAACCTCCTTTGTACGGGGACGGGTTTGGAAATTTATTGGGCCGTGTTAGGTACCCAATAAATCCTAAAAAGCATCCACATATTTATAGTGATATATTCTGGTGTTTACGGGGGAGCGTGTATAGATAATAACTCCAGAGAATAAATTCTCGTCACCCCGTTCCGTGTGGAAATAAATAGTCCATGTGCCATATCTAATAACTAGAGAGACGTGATTATTGTCAACTCCAGACCCGTGTGGGGTTTTTATTAATCTGGCAATTTATCGTTATATTTTATATAGTCCATATCAGTCATCAGTTCAACCAGTAGTTTATAATCATCGCCATACAAGACTCTCGCTCGTATGGTAAATCTTCCACCTCGTCACACAAGCTCCAATTGCTTATGTGGAATATGATGAAGTATGCCTATCGTCAAGAAGTATGCCATGTGGTGTAGTTCAAAATTAATTGTTACTATCCTATGGCGATATTTATTATTTCACACAGAATAACTAGCACTCCGCATCCAATGGCATTCACAGGAGTTGATATAAAAATAAAATTGCGCAGCCAACTCATCAAGGCTTACCTATTTGTCGGGCATGCAAATAATTTCTTTACTCTACAGCTAATCCATTTTTCCTGTTCAACACATGTATATATATGCAGAACAAAGCTAATAATAATATTTTTAGCAAACTATTATTTATTTCAACACGTGTGTATTTTTATCAAAGCGTATACATGATAAAAGAAATATTTTTATCATCAAAAATATTTATTCAACACGTGAATGTTTTTAACACTTCATATTCACAATAAAAATCTAGTTTTTATTGTCTATTCATTTTATTTTAAAATACGATAACATTCAACACATGAATTTCAACTCGACGAACGAATTTCAATTCAACACACGAATATTCTCTATAGTTTGTATATATATAAAAATGTGATTTTTATCGCTAAAGCTATTTGTTTAAATTCAATTAATATTCAACACATGAATTTCGATTCAACGAATGAATTTCAACTGAACACATGAATATTCTCTATAGTTTGTATATATATAAAAATATGATTTTTATCGCTAAAGCTAATTATTTAAATTCAAATAATATTCAACACATGAATTTCGATTCAACGAATGAATTTCAACTCAACACATGAATATTCTCTATAGTTTGTATATATATAAAAATGTGATTTTTATCGCTAAAGCTAATTGTTTAAATTCAAATAATATTCAACACATGAATTTCGATTCAACGAATGAATTTCAACGCAACACATGAATATTGGTTTCAACATACGTAATTTATTTCAACGAATGAAAATTATTCTAACACATGAATATTTCAGAAAATTTCGGCAGCATAACGGCAGGGTAGTTAAAACCGGGACCGTCCCTAGTACGGCTCCTCGCTCTACCTTAAAACCTCGCGGTTTTTGACAATGGGGATCATGCATCTAGTTCGCACACAGGCGGCATGTTTTATTTTCAATTCCACAATCCTATTCTAATTTGTTTCAACCACAAGAGGGTATTTTTCAACCACAAAGGTATTTTTCAACCACAAAGGTATTTTTCAACCACAATATCAACCACAAACAATTATTTCCAACCATTCGTCATACCATATAATATCACGTCAATCACAAGCAATAAATATCGTCCATGGTCTGTGGACGAGGGGAGTATATATATATATATATATTATTTCTATAATTCACCTGCATTTCATCACAATTCAAAGCATATATGTTTCATTCAACGCTTGCATAACTTATACATCGCTAATATAACTTATACAGCACATGTACATGAGGTATACAATGCGTATATAATTTACACTTCGCTTATATAATTTATACAACGCGATTCCATTCAAACAATTTAGTTTAGATTCCTCAAATTGGTTTTTGCAGTGCTAAAAATCGTAGGAAGATCAGAAAAATCCGCGGCTTCTGCTAGATGGTAGAGAGCCTCCTTGCGGTCATGGTGTCTCCTGTTTCATCAAATTTCGTTAACGGACAAAAAAGATATTATTTTTCAAAGTTTTGCAACACTTAAAAGTGTTATTTTCATTTCAGAATAATAAAGGTCGAACCTTTATATTTTGTTCAGAACTAGGTCTGGGATTTTTGCAAAATCCGTGAAGTATTGGGATGATCGGCGGTGCTGACGTGGAAGGGGACGGCGAGGGCTTCACGACACCGGTGGTTTGAGGGGGTGCAGTGGCAGATCGGAGCGGCGGCGGCGCTGGGAAGTCGATGACTTCCTGGCTTCGATTCAGGCGGAGGAGGTGATGGTGGAAGTCGCGTCGGGGTCGGATGTGAAGAGGGGGCGAAGGCGAGTCGAGTGGTGGTGGTGGCGTCGCCTGTAGTGGCGGTGGCGGCTGGAAAAAGGGAGGGAAGGTCGGAGCAACGTGAATCGTCCAGAGCAGGGTGGCGGCTAGGGTTTTCCGTAGTTTTTTTTTGAAAGAAAAAATCCTATTGGCCGAGGATTTATAGGAAATTTAAATAGTGTTTTTTCAAACGAACTCGAAATCAAACCCAACGACTGTCGCCCCTAGCTAAATACCCCCATTCCGGACACAATGGGATATGTTTCGTTGGCCAATTCGACTGTTACAGTCAGTTATTTTTCAAATTAAAGTATAAAACATTCAATATTTAATTTGAACGTACATTTCTGTTTGCCAGGGCCACAAACTGAATCGAAAAATTCCATAAAAATAAATCTAGCTTTGTTTTGACGATACGGTCCCAACAAAACCAGTTTCGTCGAATTCTGAGCTCGTTTGAAAAATGGCCATTTTTAGGTCGACCCATTTTAACAGAAATTGACCAATCACATTTTCTTTTGCCCCGCTCACATACTAGCTTCAAAAATTATGAAATTTGAAACCTAGCAATAATTTGACACCCCTGACCCAACAAAAGTGGTTTCGTCGAATTCCGAGGTCGTATGCAAAATATCTATTTTCAAGGGCTATATATGCTATATAGCGACCTTTCTGAAAATTCATTTGGCCATAACTTTTGATTCCCGTGATGAAACTTCGATTTTTCAAATTCGTTAGAAAGGTATTCATAAACAGATTTAAATATTTTTAGTTTCGCTAAAATCCATTACATTTTCCACCCGGTATAGTCAGACAAAGTTTGTATTCAAAATTTCAAACTGCAATACTAGCCCCAATTCTTTATTTTATTGAAATATGCTATTTCAATTATTCAAATTCTTTAGTAATACCCAATTTTGAAAATTTTAAATTGGTTCACATTTTCCGGGTTATTACAATCTCCCCCACTTAAAACTTTTCGTCCTCGAAAAGGAAATAATAGCAAAGTAGGAAACAAAATGTAACTGCAAAGTATTGTAAAGGTACCTTGCACCGGAGTTAGTCAGAGATGTCCACTCTGCATTTGGGGTAGGCTTGTTTAATGCTTTCCTCAGTCTCCCAAGTACAGTCTCTAGGATCACTACTCCACTGCACTTTGACTAAATGAATCTTTTTGCTCCTTATCTCTCTAGTTTCTTTGCCAACAATCTTTAATGGCTCTCTTCTAAGCGCTAATCCTAGAGTTATGTCAATATCCTGTTGCGCTGCTTCTTCTACAACAAGATCCGGATCATGAACATGTTTTCTGAGTTGAGACACGTGGAACACATCATGTACACCAGGAAACCAATCAGGTAATGAAACTCTATATGCAAGAGTTCCAATCCGTTCAAGTATAGGAAAGGGACCAATAAATCTCGGTGCCAACTTCCCAGTCTTGCCAAATCTGATTACCCCCCGCATTGGAGAAACTCTTAAATAAACATAATCGCCAACGACAAATGATAAGTCTTTTCTTCTTGCATCAGCATAACTTTTCTGTCGGCTCTGTGCGGTTTTCAATCACTTTTTAATGAAATCGACTTTATCTGATGCTTCTCGAATCATATCGGGCCCTAACACAAGTCCGTTGCCAGGTTCTACCCAACATGCGGGAGATCTGCACGATCTACCGTATAATGCTTCAAATGGAGACATTCCCAAGCTTGCTTGATAGCTATTGTTATAAGAGAATTCGGCTAAATGTAAGTGATCTTCCCATGAGCCTCCAAAATCGATAACGCAAGCCCGCAGTAAATCTTCTAGAATTCTATTCACCCGCTCAGTTTGGCCGTTTGTCTGTGGGTGATAAGCGGTGCTTAAATTCAATTTGGTTCCCAATTCTGTCTGGAATGCTTCCCAGAATTTGCTAGTATACAGGGGATCTCTATCACTGACTATATTGACTGACACCCCATGTAGTTTAACTATTTCTTTGAAGTAAATATATGCTAAACTTTGAGCCGTTCTGTTGGATCGGACAGGTATAAAATGGGCAGTCTTCGTGAAGCGATCTACGATTACCCATATACTGTCGTTTCCTTTCTTAGTTCGAGGCAAGCCATTAAGGAAGTCCATCGAAATTTGCTCCCACTTCCATCCTGGAATTTCTAATGGTTGTAATAGTCCAGCCAATTTCTGCTGATCGCTCTTAACTAGCTGACAAGTGGGGCATCTGCTAACATATAATGAAATATCTCTTTTCAAAGCCTTCCACCAGAATGTGCGTTTGATATCGTTATACATTTTGCTCACACAGGGATGGATACTTAATTTGGACTTATGGCACTCATCAAGTATTTCTCTTCGAAGCTCTGGAAGATTTAGGATGCAAATTCTGCCCTTTAATCTTAGAACTCCTTTGTAATCGAGTCGGAAACTTGTGGATTCACCTCCCTTGACTCTCTGACTGACTCTTTGAATAAATCCATCGTCTTTCTGAAGGGTTGAGATCCTGTCAATTAATGAAGACGTGATGACAAAACTGGCGATGATTTCATTCTTTCTGCTGAGCGCATCTGCTACAACATTGGCTTTCCCTGGAGTGTATAGAATCTCAAAATCGTATGCCGCAAGTAATTCCAACCAACGCTGTTGTCTCAAGTTTAGATCTTTCTGAGTGAATAGATATTTCAAGGATTGATGATCCGTGAATAGTTCGAACTTCTCTCCCAATAAATAATGCCTCCAGATTCTTAAAGCAAACATGATAGCTAATAACTCAAGATCATGAGTTGCATAGTTTCTTTCATGCGGCTTCAGCCGACGGCTGGCATAAGCGACCACTTGGCCTTTTTGCATTAATACTGCGCCTAGCCCTCTAATAGAAGAATCTGTCCATACAGTCAAGTCTTGGTTGCCTTCTATAATTGTCAATACTGGAGCGGTCGTCAACTTCAGTTTCAGCTCCTGGAAAGCTTCTTCACATTCGGGAGTCCATTTGAATTTCTCTTGCTTCTTTGTAAGCTTTGTCAATACATCAAATATCTTTTAGAAATCCTGAACGAATTTCCTATAGTAACTAGCCAATCCAAGGAAACTTCGAACTTCTGTGGGGGTAGTAGGTTGTTTCCAGTTCTGAATCGCTGTAATTTTGCTTGGATCTACAACAATCCCTTCTTTTGATACGACATGGCCAAGGAACTTAACTTCATCCTGCCAGAAGACACATTTAGAAAACTTAGCTTTCAAGACATTTCTCCTTAGAATTTTCAACACTTGTTCTAAATGTTTTGCATGTTCGCCTTCCGACTTGGAGTAGATTAAAATGTCATTGATGAAGACTAGAACAAATTTATTCAATACACCACGGAACACTCTATTCATAAGATCGACGAAGTATGCCGGAGCGTTACACAAGCCGAACAGCATTACTAACCATTCATAGAATAAATCGGGACCCCTGAAGGCTGTCAAAGGAATACAGTCTTCGGCTATACGTAATTGGTGGAAACCTGTAGCTAGGTCCATTCTGGAGAATATCGTTGCCCCCATTTAATTGATCTAACAGGTCATCTATACGTGGCAAGGGATATTTGTTCTTCAGTGTCTGCTATTGAGATCTCGGTAATCAACACAAAGTCTTAGAGTACCGTCTGATTTCGGGACAAATACTACTGCTGCTCCCCAAGCTGAAAAGCTCGGTCTGATCAGACCTTTCCAAAGCAATTCTCGGGTTTGACTACCTAACTCTTCTTTTTCTTTCGGGGCCATTCTTCTAATTGGATGTACTACTGGTCGGGCGTTAGGAATTAGATCTATTCTAAATTCAATTTCTCTTTGCGGCGGTAAGTTTTCTACTTCTTCAAACACATCCGCATAGTTTTTAACGACTGGTATCTTTTCTAATGAAGGGGGAGTAACTTCTAAAGAAGGCCAAAATTCTGTTCTATTAATTTCTGAACTGAGACATGGTATAGTGATATGCCCAAATTTTGTTTTAACTTTCACGATTCTTTCGGCGCATCTAACTTCGGCCTTATATTTTGTCAACCAGTCTAGCCCCAGTATAATATCAAATTCGGAAATGTCCATGACAATCACTTTAAAAGGAAACCGGTATCGAGAAAAGGAAATAGGTACTTTACAATATGTATTGAGACTAACAGAACCTCCTATCGGGTTTTGAACTTTAATTGGTTCTTTAAGCTTTCTTTGTTTCAATTTTAACTTGTGAACAGTGTTACCAGAAATGAAGCTACATGATGCACCAGTATCAAAAAGTACAGAAACAGGAATATTTTTAATGGTAAGGGTACCTCCCAAGACGTCGGGTTTACCTGATCTATCGGTGATAGCTGGCGGGGTCTCCCCGTCATACACATGAGCTACTTGTGCATTCTGCTTCAGAGGACAATTCCTGCTATAGTGCCCTTTCTTATGGCAGTTGTAGCATTCGGCTGAGCTGTGGTCTGAATTTGCCTTTGGTTTCCTCCGGGCTTTGCACACATTAGAAAAATGTCCTGGCTTCCCGTAGTTGTAGCAATTCCCCTTCGGTATCTTTCCAGGTTTCTGAGTAGCGGCCGCTGTAATGCTAGACTCTGGCTGATCTACCGAAGCTTTGCGCTTATTTCCAGCTTGGCTTTTGGCGTGGTCTTAGTTGGCGTGTCTTTCATCCATATCTTCATAATTGCAAGCCATTTCTACCAATTCTGAGAAGGAGAGTTTGATGTTGCTCATGGCTCTGTCATGGTGCTTGCGCTATAGCCCAAATATAAACCTCTTGTTCTTAGCTTTGTTAGTCATAATAAGCTCTGGAGCGTAGCGCGACAACTGAGTGAATTTATTGAGGTAATCTTGGATAGAGATATCTCCCTGCTGGAGATTAGCAAACTGCTCTCGCATCCTCTCTAAGGCCTGTTCAGGTACAAACTTCTCATTGAACATGGTCTTGAATTGCTCCCAGGTCCTGACAGTACCTGCTGCATCCTCTGAGGTGATGGCATCCCACTACAGCTCTACTTCTTCTTGTAGGAGCCAAATACCTAGTCGTGCTTTGTTGTTGGTCCCCAAACCCATTCCTTCAAAGATCTTTTCACAGGTCTTCAACCAAGCTATAGCCTCTGTAACTGTACCAAGGCCAGAAAAGGGTTTTCCCCCCAGGTTCCTATACCTCTTCGCTACTCTGTCTAGCTCAAAGTCCTGGGGTGCTGGTGGCTGAATAATAGGGCCCTCCTCAACTACGGGAATATTCCCCCGTCCTCCTGCTACTCCTGCTCGACCTCCACGGCCTCCTCTTCCTGCTGCTGCTCGTGTAGCCATCAGAAAGAGTACTGTATAAGCAAGAAAAGAGTCAAGCACACAGATTTGATAATTTGCATATATGATAAAGCAGGGGAACATAAGGAAAGGTAATGATGTACTGATCAAATTGTTTTGCTAATCTGCTTAGCTCATTCTAGGACATCGCTGATCCTATCTCTAATGAGCTACTCGCCTTAGAACACTACTGATTCTATTCTAACGAGGTGTTTAATGTGTTAGATCCCGGAACTAAGGTTAACCAAAGCTCTGATACTAACTGTGACGATCCCAAAATCCGAGGGGCGGTATTAAGGATAATCATTGGAATATAACACATCAATCATCATAGCAGAGAACAGATATGTGACGGCCGGGAATTTCGCTCGATCCGAATCAGTCGTTAAACCGATGTAGACCACTCGAAACCCCTGATCGTTTTGAGAACAGGACAAAATAGAACGCAGACGGAAGAACATTTCATTGCTATTGCAACAATTCCATCAGATACAAGAATATACAGAGTATAAATGAATAAATTACATTCGACAAATATCAGAGATTACAATAAATTACATAGCAGCGGAAAATAATACAAAGCACAACTGAAGGTGATATACGGATACAGAGCTTTCCGGATATCATTCCAGCCGTAAACCAGGATCCTGTGAATATAAATCTGGAAAACCAAAACTACTAGCCGCCCGTGTCGAAAATAAGGGCACCCAGAGTTTAGGTTAAAACAATAAACTCCAGGTCAGTCATGTGACTGGTGTGAGAACTAAAACAGTTATTTAAAACTTTACTTTAAAAGAGAGTAATTCAAGGGACCACGCCGTATAACACGGAACGGGTTTCCTCACAAGAATACCAGTGCATAGAATAAACAACGCAATGCTTTTTCGAAAAACGAAACTATTATAAGACCCAGGTCCCATCACACAATGCAACGCAAGCCGAAGGATAAGGTTTTCCTTTATAATAGCCAAACATGCTTGGTACGTTTAAAACAAATCATTTGATACTATAGTAAGTGTATAATGTCAAAATATTTTCAATCATAAATATAAATCATAGACGGCATAGCATCCCATGCTACTATGTCGCCATACTAGGCTCTACAAATAAAGCGGAAATATCTCGTATTGGAAATTGGATTTCCGTCATGAGTCTAGGCAAGGGGCAAGCTCCTCTCCGCTTTCGAGACACTCTAGCAAATGTCTCAGGACTACACACTCTGGGCAACCCTGGATCTTCAGGGCCGGTCCTCACTTACGTCAGAGGATTATTTATTCCTGAACACACGTTTCCCGGTCCTTACAGACCTAAAATCGAGGCGCCTCATCCAACAAACACATAGGTGAAAAGTATATAAATGTCAGGGCTGGTAAGTCACTGACACCACCAAAGCTAGAAAGAAACGATGTGCTCTCCCTGCAGTCCTTATCCCGTTTTTAACTCATACCGAGGTGTGAGGCTTGCGAATTCACGCTATACACAAAGCTACGCCACAAAGGCCGTGCTTTGATCATCAACCACAAGACTTTGCTTTTCAACAGAAGCCTTGATCCATGCAACTCAGCGTGCCACACAGGCAATTCATGCCATGCGATTGATATCTATCGATATATAACCTCTAAGCTCGTACATCTCAGAGAAGGGCGTTAATCAAGAGAATAAATTCTCCGCCGCCAAACAGATATATATATTTAACAGAAATCAATCAACATAGAATAAAATCCAATGTCAGACACACAATCCATTTACAAGTTTGTTCTGGGTCTGAACGACACCGGAGGCACTTTCCTCGCATATCCGTCGATCTCCAAGTACGTCTGGACGACAACCGACTATTTCCATCCTCTTGGGTGTACAACCCAATCAGGATTGTCAGTAATTATCCAAACGATGTGGAGACTTCCGGTCTTCGACCACCGTCATCATCTTCGACTTATCGTCGAATCGGTTATTCAGAATGGGTATAAACCCGGACTTTCCGAACAACCCGCGTATATTAAAAACAAATGTTACACAAACACAACATACACCTCATTCCAATTCATATTCTCAGGGAAAGGTTCCCATTAATTTTATCCAAGATAAATTCTTTAAATTTATTCTTTGATCATCCTTTGGATGTCATTTCAAACCCAATTATGGTTTTCCAAACTAGTCGAGATTAGCGAACCACACCGAAGTAATTATTTATTTTATTTCCCAATCCCAACCTATTCATCCTATGAAGCAAAACTGGTAATACTCCATATCTAACACCACAGTGTTATCGGTAAAATTAATTACCATTTCACGTTCAAATCTAATTAAAGATTTAACTATCGCTTTGGAGCAAAACTGGTGATACTCCATTCTCGCTCACTTTCTATATTTGATAATTTAAATTATCAATTCATATTTCAATCTAATTGCAGATTCATTAAAACTCCTTTTACTGGGTTAAAGAACTAATGTCTTTTTAAAACACAGCTCACGACAAACCCAAATCACATTCTATTGATTATCGGGTTAAAGAACAAGTGTCATGTAAAACACCCTTCACGATAAACCCACAAATCAATTCTATTTACAAACAATTTCAAATCCAATTTATTTATTTAAAAATAAATGGGTTTTAATTTTAGTTCAAAACTAGTTCATTTTGATAAAAATCTATTTTTATCTTTTCAAATATGGAGATTTTCATCCCAATTTTTCCCAAATCATTTCTTATGATTTTACATAAATTATTGATATTTTTAATAATTTTATCAAGGCCCGTACAGTCGATTTCCATCAACGGCCATCGAACTGCACGTACAGCGACCTTTTCCAAATTTGATTTGGACATATCTCCAAATCCAACCGTTAGATTTCAAATTTCTAATATTCTTTAGAATGCTCTTTTCGATACGAACCCAACGGTTCTGGTTTTAGGAGAATCCGACGGTCGGATCTCCCGTAATGTCCGTTCGAAATAAATGGTCGAAATTCACGAGCCGCGGTGCGGCGCGTTCTATTCAGGCCATTATATTATATATATAATATATATTTCATCGATTTCTATTTAGAACAAATTTTATAAATAGTTTTGAATTCGTTTCAAAAACAATTTCAACTTCCACTTCAATTCAATCAAAATTGAATTTTTCCTTATAAATTTGTTTTAAAATTCATTTCAATTCAATTCAAATTTCAATTCAATTTGAATTCAGTTCAAGTTGATTTTTATTCTATATCAATTCGTTTTCAATTCAATTCGAATTCGTTTTACATTCAATTCAATTCGAATTCGTTTTATATTCAATTCAATTCGTTTTCAATTCAATTCGAATTCGTTTATATTCAATTCTATTCGAATTCATTTTCAATTCAATTCAAATCAAATTGGTTTTCTATTCAATTCAATTCAAATTCGTTTTCTATTCGATTCAATTCAAATTGGTTTTCTACTCGATTCAATTCAAATTGTAAAAACGGATATAATCGATATAAATATCGTTCGCGTCAAAATGGCGCATCTCTAATCAACACGGTTTTATAAATTTCAATAATTCCGTTATTCTATTCAACAATTGAATATTTATTCCATTCAATACGTGAATCTATATTTTCGTCAACACATGACTAATCTCAACGAATGAGTACTGTCCACGTGTGACTATTTTTGTTATTTAATTTATTTTTTGAAAATTAAGGTATCCATCGTTTGATGTTAAATCAGACTCCAACCGTAAATTTGTAAGAGAACGATTCCTTGAATATTAACCCCGAAGGCCGAAACCAACATCAGATTAATATCCAGGAGACCACTAATCTTATCTATTTTCCAGTTAGTTTCTAATTTTATATATGATAAAGATGTAAATTTTATTATTAAAATATTTCGTTCAATACATGACTAATCTCAACGGATGAGTACAGTCAACACATGAACCTTTATTTTATAATGATAAAGATATAAATTTTATTGTTTAAAATATTTCGTTCAACACATGACTAATCTCAACGGATGAGTACAGTCAACACATGAACCTTTATTTTATAATATTCTTTATCTTCTAAATTGGAATGAGGCCCAACCAATTACCATATAAAGTTAATTATATGGATTCCATACAACACATGTATACAATAGCAATGATAAATAATCAACAATCATCCAAAGTGCACTACACTGTATAAGCATCAAATATAAATCTCTAACGATTATAACAGCCTGTCAATCAATCGATCGACATACAACTAATTATTGGGATTAGTGTATGTCATATATTATCCCAATACCCGTGTGGGGTTTCAAACAATCAAACACAGATTTTGTTTGTGCAGTTGGGCGATGTGTAAAATTTATCAACCCAATCAATATCAGTCAAATCAGTGTATATAAACAAATCGGCCGATTTGTTTATAACTATTTATTTACTCACATTCACGTTAAAAATTATATTTTTAACAATAAAATATTTTTAACTATATAAATATTTTATTTCCTTTCAACACATGAATATATTTCATTATCTATTTCACATCAATTTCATAAACAAATCTCACAACACATCAATCAAACAAACAAGCCATCCATGGTCTGTGGATGGCGGGTGTCGGGAGCTACTAAACACCGTCTGCATCCTAGTATATATATATAACTAGAAAAGAAAATTTAGAGTGAGAAGTTCTCACCAATAGCTATTCCAACTTCACGCCACTTCAAATGTAGAAGTCTTCGTCGTTCTCGCCTTTTGTCACTTTCGCTGCCCGTAGCCACTACATATATAAAAATCGAATTTATTACATCGCTGTTCAATATATAAAAATCGAATTTTTACCTTGTTATTCAATATATAAAAGTCGAATTTTTACTTCGCTATTCAATATATAAAAATCGAATTTTTACTTTGTTATTCAATATATAAAAATTGAATTTTTATCTTGTTATTCAATATATAAAAATCGAATTTTTACTTCGCTATTCAATATGTAAAAATCGCGCCTTTTCAAATTTAAAGATTATATTTTTATTTCTTCTATAATATAAAAATCATATTTTTATTACCCGCCTTATATAAAAATCATATTTTTATTATTAAAAATCACTTCTTTTTCCTAGCTAATGAACGAATAAAAATCTTCCTTTTCAAAATCAAAAGAAAATCAAATCTTTTTATAACTAGATATCTTTACTTTCTATTTACTCAAAGAAAATCATATTTTTATTAACTATATATATAATTAAAATAAAAATCATTTCTTATGTAAATTAAAAATCTATTCTTGTTTTACATAAAAATCCTAGCTTGATATTCCATAAAAATCCTTACTGTATATCCTATAAAAATCAAATTTTATAAAGTAAATGAAATGAAATCGGGTAAAAGGAACATACTGGCGATCGAAGGAGGAAAAAGGGGGGAAAGCGTCTGCGCTTTGGAGGTGGAAGAGGCGCACTGCGTCGGAGGCGATGCTTGGTCCATGGCGGCTGTCGGCATCAGGATAGGGGGGTATCGCGGCCGAGGCTGAGGAGGAGGGGGGGTTTGCTGTGGCGTGACCTCGGGGATTGGCGGCTGGCGATTTGGGGTGGAGCGGGCTCCGCCCCCTTCTCCTTTTTTTTTATTTCTGTTTGAAGGAAGTAAACCGGGGGGGGGGGGGAGGGGGCTGAGGATATAGGAGAGGATTTTTTTATTTTAATTTATTTAATTAATTTATTTTCAAAATGCAACTTTTTCATACGACCTCTAAACGAGGCCCACCGCCTGTCGTCCATAGCTATTTACCCCCATTCCGAACACAATGGGATATGTATCGTAGGCTGATTCGATCGTTACTATCAGTTTCCGTTAAAATCAACACATAACTCTATATATTGATTTTGCACGCGCATTTCAATTTATCGGGACCACATACTAATTCTAAAAATTCCCGAAAAATATTTTCTAGCTTCGTATTGACGATATGGTCCTAACAAAACTAGTTTCGTCGAATTCTGAGATCGTTTGAAAAATGGCCATTTTCCAGTTGATTAAAATCAACTGAAACTGGTCCAACGCGTTTTCCTTTGCCACGATCACATATTGATTCAGAAAATTATGAAATTTGAAACCTAGCAATAATTTGACATCACGGACCCAACAAAAAGTGGTTTCGTCGAAATCCGAGGTCGTTTGCAAAATGTCTATTTTTAAGGGCCTGAATTCCATAGCGACTATTCAGAATTTTCAACTGGACATATCTTTTGATCCCCGCTATGAAATCTCAATTTTCTAGATTCGTTGGAAAGATATTATCAATTAGATCCTATTATTTTTGGTTTCACTAAAATCCGGATTGTTTTGCACCTGGTACATTCAATTGAAGTTTGAAATCGAATTATCGAACTACCACGCCATTTTCAATTCTATTTATAATTATATATAATTATTTATATTCTAACGACGGCGTATATAATATATACGTTCTAAATATATTCAAAATAAATTTAGCGTCGATATTATTTAAAATAATCTATTTTAAATGTTCAAAATTCGCTAAAATTGCCAAAATAAAAATTTTAAACTGGCCCAGATTTTCGGGTTATTACAATCTCCCCCACTTAAAACTTTTCGTCCCCGAAAAGGAACAAAGTCGAAAGTGGTTTGATTAATCAACTCTACGTTCGATCTGGCTTCCATTCTCCAACTTTTCAGTTTCTGAGAATTTTCAAATTTTCAAAAATTTGGCTAACACCCTAAATTTTCGAAAAATTTCGCCATAACCTCCCCTGCACCTTGAGCCACGGGAAAATCCCGAAATTGCCATATAGGCCTTCTAATCTCAAAAAGAAAAAGAAAAAGCCAAGCGGCTAGCCAATAGGCTCATAAAATCATCATCACCCAAACAAAACAGTAAATTATAGTAAACATGTACCTATTTGTCGGGCAAACAAATTTTATTCTTCGGCTCTAGCCTTCTTGCTATGACCTGTTCAATGTAAGTACATGTATATGCAAGAAAATGCGACCAATTTTCAATACAGTTCAATATTTGATTCAATTAGGCTAAATGGTTCAAAATTATCAAACAAATAAACAAACAACACAAACATCAATCAATTAGTGGACTAACGTTTCAAATTCATAAATTTGATATATATACAAAAAAAAATCATGTTTTTGATGCCAATTCACAACAAATAACTCTATCTATATAAGTTTTGGTTCTCACACCAGTCTGATGGAAATATATAGATATCACACCTTCGAAACACGAACATAAATACTAATGATGTCATGACAATCATCAGTACCATCTCCGGGCGACTAGAATGTGATTCTAAATCTATCCAGTATATTAAAACTTGGAATATACGTTCATGACGCGTATATGCAAAATCTTTATATATTAGATTGTCCAAATTCAATATAATTAAATATTCAAATACGTATAAAATAGTTTAAATTTTCGAAACAAAATTGTTTTCAATTGGAAAATATACTCTTCACACTCGTTCTAGGATACTACCGATCCTATCTCTAACGAGTCATTCTAATTGGATATTACTAATCCAATATCTGATGAATTCTTTCGTATGGTTCTAATGTGTCTTGTTCTCGAGCTCTGTAAACCAAAGCTCTGATACCAAATGTGACGGCCGGGAATTTCGCTCGATCCGAATCAGTCGTTAAACCGATCTAGACCGCTCGAAACCCCTGATCGTTTTGAGAACAGGACAAAATAGAATGCAGTCGGAAGAACATTTCATTGCTATTACAACAATTCCATCAGATACAAGAATATACAGAGTATAAATGAATAAATTACATTCGACAAATATCAGAGATTACAATAAATTACATAGCAGCGGAAAATAATACAAAGCACAACTGAAGGTGATATACGGATACAGAGCTTTTCGGATATCATTCCAGCCGTAAACCAGGATCCTGTGAATATAAATCTGCAAAACCAAAACTACTAGCTGCCTGTGTCGAAAATAAGGGCACCCAGAGTTTAGGTTAAAACAATAAACTCCAAGTCAGTCATGTGACTGGTGTGAGAACTAAAACAGTTATTTAAAATTTTACTTTAAAAGAGAGTAATTCAAAGGACCACGCCGTATAACACGGAACGGGTTTCCTCCCAAGAATACCAGTGCATAGAATTAACAGCGCAATGCTTTTTCGAAAAATGAAACTATTATAAGACCCAGGTCCCATCACACAATGCAACGCAAGTCGGAGGATAGGGTTTTCCCTTATAATAGCCAAACATGCTTGGTACGTTTAAAACAAATCATTTGATACTATAGTAAGTGTATAGTGTCAAAACATTTTCAATCATAAATATAAATCGTAGACGGCATAGCATCCCATGCTACTATGTCGCCATACTAGGCTCTACAAATAAAGCCGAAATATCTCGTATTGGAAATTGGATTTCCGTCATGAGTCGAGGCAAGGGGCAAGCTCCTCTCCTCTTTTGAGGCACTCTAGCAAATGTCTCAAGACTACACACTCTGGGCAATCCTGGATCTTCAGGGCCGGTCCTCACTTACGTTAGAGGATTATTTATTCCTGAACACACGTTTCCCGGTCCTTACAGACCTAAAATCGAGGCGCCTCATCCAACAACCACATAGGTGAAAAGTATATAAATGTCAGGGATGGTAAGTCACTGACACCACCAAAGCTAGAAAGAAACGTCGTGCTCTCCCTGCAGTCCTTATCCCGTTTTTAACTCATACTGAGGTGTGAGGCTCGCGAATTCACGCTATACACAAAGCTATGCCACAAAGGCCGTGCTTTGATCATCAACCACAAGACTTTGTTTTTCAACAGAAGCCTTGATCCATGCAACTCAGCGTGCCACACAGGCAATTCATGCCATGCGATTGATATCTATCGATATATAACCTCTAAGCTCGTACGTCTCAGAGAAGGGCGTTAAGCAAGAGAATAAATTCTCCACCACCAAACAGATATATATTTAACAGAAATCAATCAACACAGAATAAAATCCAATGTCAGACACACAATCCATTTACAAGTTCGTTCTGGGTCTGAACGAAACCGGAGGCACTTTCCTCGCATATCCGTCGATCTCCAAGTACGTCTGGACGACCACCGACTATTTCCATCTTCTTGGGTGTACAGCCCAATCAGGATCATCAGTAATTATCCAAACGATGTGGAGACTTCCGGTCTTCGACCACCGTCATCATCTTCGACTTATCGTCGAATCGGTTATTCAGAATGGGTATAAACCCGGACTTTCCGAACAACCCGCGTATATTAAAAACAAATGTCACACAAACACAACATACGCCTCATTCCAATTCATATTCCCAGGGAAAGGTTCCCATTAATTTTATCCAAGATAAATTCTTTAAATTTATTCTTTGATCTTCCTTTGGATGTCATTTCAAACCAAATTATGGTTTTCCAAACTAGTCGAGATTAGCGAACCACACCGAAGTAATTATTTATTTTATTTCCCAATCCCAACCTATTCATCCTATGAAGCAAAACTGGTAATACTCCATATCTAACACCACGGTGTTATCGGTAAATCTAATTACCATTTCACGTTCAAATCTAATTAAAGATTTAATTATCGCTTTGGAGCAAAACTGGTGGTACTCCATTCTCGCTCACTTTCTATATTTGATAATTTAAATTATCAATTCATATTTCAATCTAATTGCAGATTCATTAAAACTCCTTTTACTGGGTTAAAGAACTAATGTCTTTTTAAAACACAGTTCACGACAAACCCAAATCACATTCTATTGATTATCGGGTTAAAGAACAAGTGTCATGTAAAACACCCTTCACGATAAACCCACAAATCAATTCTATTTACAACCCATTTCAAATCCAATTTATTTATTTAAAAATAAATGGGTTTTAATTTTAGTTTAAAACTAGTTCATTTTGATAAAAATCTATTTTTATCTTTTCAAATATGGAGTTTTTCATCCCAATTTTTTCCAAATCATTTCTTATGATTTTACACAAATTATTGATATTTTTAATAATTTTATCAAGGCCCGTACAGTCGATTTCCATCAACGGCAATCGAACTGCACGTACAGCGACCTTTTCCAAATTTGATTTAGACATATCTCTAAATCCAACCGTTAGATTTCAAATTTCTAATATTCGTTAGAAAGCTCTTTTCGATACGAACCCAACGGTTCTGGTTTTAGGAGAATCCGACGGTCGGATCTCCCATAATGTCTGTTCGAAATAAACGGTCGAAATTCACGAACTGCAGCGGCGTGGCGCGTTCTATTCAGACCATTATATTATATATATAATATATATAATATATATTTCATCGATTTCTATTTAGAACGAATTTTATAAATAGTTTTGAATTCGTTTCAAAAACAATTTCAACTTCCACTTCAATTCAATCAAAATTGAATTTTTCCTTATAAATTCGTTTTAAAATTCATTTCAATTCAATTCAAATTTCAATTCAATTTGAATTCATTTCAAATTGATTTTTATTCTATTTCAATTCGTTTTCAATTCAATTTGAATTCGTTTTACATTCAATTCAATTCGAATTCGTTTTATATTCAATTCAATTCGTTTTCAATTCAATTCGAATTTGTTTATATTCAATTCAATTCGTTTTCAATTCAATTCGAATTCGTTTTCAATTCAATTCAAATTGGTTTTCTATTCGATTCAATTCAAATTCGTTTTCTATTCGATTCAATTCAAATTGGTTTTCTATTCGATTCAATTCAAATTGTAAAAACGGATATAATTGATATAAATATCGTTCGCATCAAAATGGCGCATCTCTAATCAACACGGCTTTATAAATTTCAATAATTCCGTTATTCTATTCAACAATTGAATATTTATTCCATTCAATACGTGAATCTATATTTTCGTCAACACATGACTAATCTCAACGAAAGAGTACTGTCCACGTGTGACTATTTTTGTTATTTAATAATTTTTTTTTGAAAATTAAGGTATCTATCGTTTGATGTTAAATCAGACTCCAACCGTAAATTAGTAAGAGAACGATTCCTTGAATATTAACCCCGAAGGCCGAAACCAACATCAGATTAATATCCAGGAGACCACTCATCTTATCTATTTTCCAGTTAGTTTCTAATTTTATATATGTTAAAGATGTAAATTTTATTATTAAAATATTTCGTTCAACACATGACTAATCTCAACAGATGAGTACAGTCAACACATGAACCTTTATTTTATAATGATAAAGATATAAATTTTATTGTTTAAAATATTTCGTTCAACACATGACTAATCTCAACGGATGAGTACAGTCAACACATGAACCTTTATTTTATAATATTCTTTATCTTCTAAATTGGAATGAGGCCCAACCAATTACCATATAAAGTTAATTATATGGATTCCATACAACACATGTATACAATAGCAACGATAAATAATCAACCATCATCCAAAGTGCATTACACTGTATAAGCATCAAATATAAATCTCTAACGCTTATAACAGCCTGTCAATCAATCGATCGACATACAACTAATTATTGGGATTAGTGTATGTCATATATTATCCCAATACCCGTGTGGGGTTTCAAACAATCAAATACAGATTTTGTTTGTGCAGTTAGGCGATGTGTAAAATTTATCGACCCAATCAATATCAGTCAAATCAGTGTATATAAACAAATCGGCCGATTTGTATATAACTATTTATTTACTCGCATTCACGTTAAAAATTATATTTTTAACGATAAAGTATTTTTAACTATATAAATATTTTATTTCCTTTCAACACATGAATATATTTCATGTTCTATTTCACATCAATTTCACAAACAAATCTCACAACACATCAATCAAACAAACAAGCCATCCATGGTCTGTGGATGGCGGGTGTCGGGTGCTACTAAACACCGTCTGCATCCTAGTATATATATATATAACTAGAAAAGAAAATTTAGACTGAGAAGTTCTCACCAATAGCTATTCCAACTTCACGCCACTTCAAATGTAGAAGTCTTCGTCGTTCTCGCCTTTTGTCACTTTCGCTGCCCGTAGCCACTACATATATAAAAATCGAATTTTTTACATCGCTATTCAATATATAAAAATCGAATTTTTACCTTGTTATTCAATATATAAAAATCGAATTTTTACTTCACTATTCAATATATAAAAATCGAATTTTTACTTTGTTATTCAATATATAAAAATCGAATTTTTATCTTGTTATTCAATATATAAAAATCGAATTTTTACTTCGCTATTCAATATATAAAAATCGAATTTTAACTTCGCTATTCAATATGTAAAAATCGCGCCTTTTCAAATTTAAAGATTATATTTTTATTTCTTCTATAATATAAAAATCACATTTTTATTACCCGCCTTATATAAAAATTATATTTTTATTATTAAAAATCACTTCTTTTTCCTAGCTAATGAACGAATAAAAATCTTCCTTTTCAGAAGCAAAAGAAAATCAAATCTTTTTATAACTAGATATCTTTACTTTTTATTTACTCAAAGAAAATCATATTTTTATTAACTATATATATAATTAAAATAAAAATCATTTCTTATGTAAATTAAAAATCTATTCTTGTTTTACATAAAAATCCTAGCTTGATATTCCATAAAAATCCTTACTGTATATCCTATAAAAATCAAATTTTATAAAGTAAATGAAATAAAATCGGGTAAAAGGAACATAATGGCGATCGAAGGAGGAAAAAGGGGGGAAAGCGTCTGCGCTTTGGAGGTGGAAGAGGCGCACTGCGTCGGAGGCAATGCTTGGTCCATGGCGGCGGTCCTGGGGTCACGGCGACGGTCGGCATCAAGATGGGGGGGGGGGGGGGTATCGCGGCCGAGGCTGAGGAGGAGGGGGGTTTGCGGTGGTGCGACCTCAGGGATTGGTGGCTGGCGATTTGGGGTGGAGCGGGCTCCGCCCCCTTCTCCTTTTTTTTATTTCTGTTTGACGAAAGTGAACGAGGGGGGGCTGAGGATATAGGAGAGGATTTTTTTAATTTATTTAATTAATTTATTTTCAAAAAGCAACTTTTTCATACGACCTCTAAACGAGGCATACCGCCTGTTGTCCATAGCTATTTACCCTCATTCCGAACACAATGGGATATGTATCGTAGGCTGATTCGATCGTTACTATCAGTTTCCGTTAAAATCAACACATAACTCTATATATTGATTTTGAACGCACATTTCAATTTACCGGGACCACATACTAATTCTAAAAATTTCCGAAAAATATTTTCTAGCTTCGTATTGACAATACGATCCTAACAAAACTAGTTTCGTCGAATTCTGAGACCGTTTGAAAAATGGCCATTTTCCAGTTGATTAAAATCAACTGAAACTGGTCAAACGCGTTTTCCTTTGCCACGCTCACATATTGATTCAGAAAATTATGAAATTTGAAACCTAGCAATAATTTGACATCACGGACCCAAAAAAAGTGGTTTCGTCGAAATCCGAGGTCGTTTGCAAAATGTCTATTTTTAAGGGCCTGAATTCCATAGCGACTATTCAGAATATTCAACTGGACATATCTTTTGATCCTCGCTATGAAATCTTGATTTTCCAGATTCGTTAGAAAGATATTATCAATTAGATCCTATTATTTTTGGTTTCACTAAAATCCATATTGTTTTGCACCCGGTACATTCAATTGAAGTTTGAAATCGAATTATCGAACTACAGCGCCATTTTCAATTCTATTTATAATTATATATAATTATTTATATTCTAACGACGGCGTATATAATATATACGTTCTAAATATATTCAAAATAAATTTATCGTCGATATTATTTAAAATAATCTATTTTAAATGTTCAAAATTCGCTAAAATTGCCAAAATAAAAATTTTAAACTGGCCCAGATTATCGGGTTATTACAAGATAATAGCAAAAACAATAAATAGAATATTTTACATGGATATGACAGCGGAATCACAACATGTAACAACATCAGAATAGCATAGCTTAGGATATAACTTAGTAAATAAAAGGGAAGCGATCAGTCATCATCGCCAGAGGCGGAATACATACATGTAGTGAGACATAATAAGGGTATCAGTCTACATCACCGAAGGCGGTACATATACATACGATAATAAATACTGAGAGTAAAGAAGTCTGCATCGCCTATGGCGGAATCATAATATAGGTACAATAATGGCGGAAAATGTCAAAGTCATCTCTGTGAAGTCAGCCTCGCCATGAGCCAAAATGCACTCTATGCAACAGTGTAGAGCCAAAAACAACCTGTCACCTGTGAACTAGGCTGCCCGTGTGGAAATAAGGGCACCCGCGTTTGCAAAGTGAAACAAACAATGAGTCAGTCATGGGGACTGGTATGAGGAATCTATTTAACAGTTTAAACAACAGTAATAAGCAAATCATAGGACCACGCCACTTTCGCGGAACGGGTTTACTCCAGTGATTGCTGGTGCATTTAAAACAAAGTAAATTTTTTAAAACAACGCAATGCTTTTTAAAAGAATGAAGCCATTATAAGACTCAAGTCCCATCATACAATGCAACGCAAGCCGGAGGATAGAGTTTTCCCTTATAGTGGCCAAATATGCTTGATACGTGTAAAGCAAAATCATTTGATATTATTACTAGTGCATATATGTTTCAAAAATGAATAGCATCATAAATATCAATCATAGGCGGCATAGCTACCATCTACTATGTCGCCATACTAGTTCTACAATCGAGTCCGTTATTTCGTATTGGAAATTGGATTTCCATCATGAGTCGAGGCAAGGGGCAAGCTCCTCTCCGCTTCGAGACATTCTAGCAAACGTCTCAGGACTACACACTCTGGGTAACCCTGGATCCGCTGGGCCGGTCCTCTCTTATGTTTGAGGATTAGTTATTCCTGAACACATGTTTCCCGGTCCTTACAAACCTATAATCGAGGCGCCTCGCATTCCAACAACCACAAAGGTGAAAAGTAGATATAAATGTCAGGGCTGGTAAGTCACTGACACCACCATAGCTAGAAAGAAACGTCGTGCTCTCCCAGCGGTCCATATCCCGTTTTTAACTCATACCGAGGTGTGAGGCTCGCGAATCTACGCTATACGCAAAGCCAGGCCACGTAGACCGTGCTTTGATCATCAACCACAAGACTTTGATTTGCAACAGAAGCCTTGATCACAGCATCTTGGCACACCACATTGGCAATCCACTCCATACGATTGATTTCTATCGATATATAACCTCTGAGCTCGTACGTCTCAGAGAAGGGCGTTAAGCAAAAGAATAAATTCTCTGCCGTCAAACAGATATATATTTAACAGAGATCAATCAGTATAGAACAAAATCCAATGTCAGACACACAGTCCATTTACAAGTCCGTTCTGGGTCTGAACAAAACCGGAGGCATCAAATTCCTCGTATATCCGTACAATCAACAAATACGTTCAGACGGCTACTACTTCCGTTCCTTCACGGTAGCTACTCCGGTCAGGATCCTCAGCAGCGCCCATCTAACCGATACGAAGATCGTCGGTCTTGAATCGTCTTTGTATTTTCCAATTTGAATCACTCGATAAATTATTTGAAATGAGGGTTAGCTCGGCCTTTTCAAATAATTCACGTAATTAGAATTTAAATCAATTCTTTCCATGGTTATATTATCCGACATCCATTTTTCAGTTCTTTAGTGTTATTTTCGTGTCAAACACATACAACCATCAAATATCAAACAATTCAAGCCCAATTGGTTTATTTGCAATCTATGTTGCTTATAATATTTTATAACAATTTTTCGTCATTTTTATTTATTTAAAAATGGCCATATTTAATTAAACGACGTTTCAGGTCGTGTCGTGGCACTGGCGCTGTTTTTCCCCTAATTTGTTTTACACATATCGGAAAATCTAACCGTTGGATCTCTACAAAGTCTATATCAGTGGGAAGATATTCCCAAAGCGAACCCAACAGTTCCAGTTTCGTGAAAATCCGACGGTCGGATCTTCCACACTAGTCGTTTGAAGTTACGGTTTCAAAATTCGAACTGCAGCGTCGTTATTCGATTAAATTTAATTATATTTATATTTATATATAAATATAAACGATTCTGGCACTTTTTTTCTTCATATTTGAATTAAACATTCCAAACAATCCAACCATTGGATTTTTACAAGGTTGGTGCCGTTGGGAAGATATTTCGAAGGCAAACCCAGCGGTTGCGGTTTCGGGAAAATCCGATGGTCGGATTTCTCGTACTAATCGTTTCGAATTACGACTCCGAAACACGAACTGCACGGCTTCGATTCCTTTTAATTATATTTATATTTATATATATAAATATAGTTCATTCTATGATTTCAAATATAGTTTATTCGTTAATTTCAACTTCGTTTTCACTTCAAATATTTCACTAACGCCTTAATATTTTGAAAAATTTCGCCATAACCTCCTTTGTACGGGGAGGGGTTTGGAAATTTATTGGGCCGTGTTAGGTACCCAATAAATCCTAAAAAGCATCCACATATTTATAGTGATATATTCTGGTGTTTACGGGGGAGCGTGTATAGATAATAACTCCAGAGAATAAATTCTCGTCACCCCGTTCCGTGTGGAAATAAATAGTCCATGTGCCGTATCTAATAACTAGAGAGACGTGATTATTGTCAACTTCAGACCCGTGTGGGGTTTTTATTAATCTGGCAATTTATCGTTATATTTTATATAGTTTATATCAGTCATCAGTTCAACCAGTAGTATATAATCATCGCCATACAAGCCTCTCGCTCGTATGGTAAATCTTCCACCTCGTCACACAAGCTCCAATTGCTTATGTGGAATATGATGAAGTATGCCTATCGTCAAGAAGTATGCCATGTGGTGTAGTTCAAAATTAATTGTTACTATCCTATGGCGATATTTATTATTTCACACAGAATAATCAGCACTCCGCATCCAATGGCATTCACAGGAGTTGATATAAAAATAAAATTGCGCAGCCAACTCATCAAGGCTTACCTATTTGTCGGGCATGTAAATAATTTCTTTACTCTACAGCTAATCCATTTTTCCTGTTCAACACATGTATATATATGCAGAACAAAGCTAATAATAATATTTCTAGCAAACTATTACTTATTTGTGTATTTTTATCAAAGCGTTTACATGATAAAAGAAATATTTTTATCATCAAAAATAATTATTCAACACGTGAATGTTTTTAACACTTCATATTCACAATAAAAATGTAGTTTTTATTGTCTATTCATTTTATTTTAAAATACGATAACATTCAACACATGAATTTCAACTCGACGAACGAATTTCAATTCAACACATGAATATTCTCTATAGTTTGTATATATATAAAAATGTGATTTTTATCGCTAAAGCTATTTGTTTAAATTCAAATAATATTCAACACATGAATTTCGATTCAACGAATGAATTTCAACTCAACACATGAATATTCTCTATAGTTTGTATATATATAAAAATATGATTTTTATCGCTAAAGCTAATTGTTTAAATTCAAATAATATTCAACACATGAATTTCGATTCAACGAATGAATTTCAACTCAGCACATGAATATTCTCTATAGTTTGTATATATATAAAAATGTGATTTTTATCGCTAAAGCTAATTGTTTAAATTCAAATAATATTCAACACATGAATTTCGATTCAACGAATGAATTTCAACTCAACACATGAATATTGGTTTCAACATACGTAATTTATTTCAACGAATGAAAATTATTCTAACACATGAATATTTCAGAAAATTTCGGCAACATAACGGCAGGGTAGTTAAAACCGGGACCGTCCCTAGTATGGCTCCTCACTCTACCTTAAAACCTCGCGGTTTTTGACAATGGGGATCATGCATCTAGTTCGCACGCAGGCGGCATGTTTTATTTTCAATTCCACAATCCTATTCTAATTTGTTTCAACCACAAGAGGGTATTTTTCAACCACAAAGGTATTTTTCAACCATAAAGGTATTTTTCAACCACAAAGGTATTTTTCAACCACAATATCAACCACAAACAATTATTTCCAACCATTCGTCATACCATATAATATCACGTCAATCACAAGCAATAAATATCGTCCATGGTCTGTGGACGAGGGGAGTATATATATATATATATATATATATTATTTCTATAATTCACCTGCATTTCATCACAATTCAAAGCATATATGTTTCATTCAACGCTTGTATAACTTATACATCGCTAATATAAATTATACATCACATGTACATGAGGTATACAATGCGTATATAATTTACACTTCGCTTATATAATTTATACAACGCGATTCCATTCACACAATTTAGTTTAGATTCCTCAAATTGGTTTTTGCAGTGATAAAAATCGTAGGAAGATCAGAAAAATCCGCGGCTTCTGCTAGATGGTAGAGAGCCTCCTTGCGGTCACGGTGTCTCCTGTTTCATCAAATTTCGTTAACGAACGAAAAAGATATTATTTTTCAAAGTTTTGCAACACTTAAAAGTGTTATTTTCATTTCAGAATAATAAAGGTCGAACCTTTATATTTTGTTCAGAACTAGGTCTGGGATTTTCGCAAAATCCGTGAAGTATTGGGATGATCGGCGGTGCTGACGTGGAAGGGGACGGCGAGGGCTTCACGGCGCTGGTGGTTTGAGGGGGTGCGGTGGCAGAACGGAGCGACGGCGGCGCTGGGAAGTCGATGACTTCCTGGCTTCGATTCAGGCGGAGGAGGTGATGGTGGAGGTCGCGTCGGGGTCGGATGTGAAGAGGGGGCGAAGGCGAGTCGAGTGCTGGTGGTGATGTCGGCTGTAGGTGGCGGTGGCGGCCGGAAAAAGGGAGGGAAGGTCGGAGCAACGTGAATCGTCCAGAGCAGGGTGGCGGCTAGGGTTTTCCGTAGTTTTTTTATTTATTTTTTTTGAAAGAAAAAATCCTATTGGCCGAGGATTTATAGAAAATTTTAAATAGTGTTTTTACAAACGAACTCGAAATCAAACCCAACAACTGTCGCTCCTAGCTAAATACCCCCATTCCGGACACAATGGGATATGTTTCGTTGGCCAATTCGACTGTTACAGTCAGTTATTTTTCAAATTAAGGTATAAAACATTCAATATTTAATTTGAACGTACATTTCAATTTGCCAGGGCCATAAACTGAATCGAAAAATTCCAGAAAAATAAATCTAGCTTTGTTTTGACGATACGGTCCCAACAAAACCAGTTTCGTCGAATTCTGAGCTCGTTTGAAAAATGGCAATTTTTAGGTCGACCCATTTTAACAGAAATTAACCAATCACATTTTCTTTTGCCCCGCTCACATACTAGCTTCAAAAATTATGAAATTTGAAACCTAGCAATAATTTGACACCCCGGACCAAACAAAAGTGGTTTCGTCGAATTCCAAGGTCGTATGCAAAATATCTATTTTCAAGGGCTATATATGCTATATAGCGACCTTCCTGAAAATTCATTTGGCCATAACTTTTGATTCCCGTTATGAAACTTCGATTTTTCAGATTCGTTAGAAATGTATTCATAAACAGATTTAATTATTTTCAGTTTCGCTAAAATCCGTTACATTTTCCACCCGGTACAGTCAGACAAAGTTTGTATTCAAAATTTCAAACTGCAATACTAGCCCCAATTCTTTATTTTATTGAAATATGCTATTTCAATTATTCAAATTCTTTGGTAATACCCAATTTTGAAAATTTTAAGTTGGTTCACATTTTCCGGGTTATTACAACATGAATAAACTGGATGCAGGACAACAACAAAGAAATAAGGTAACATAGGATAAGGTAAGGTATGATAAGGCAAGATAAACTGAATGCGCTCCTACTCTTTCTCTGCTTCGCTACTACCTTGTTAATCCGATTTTTATATATATCTCTGCCCCACCTAACTAGTGTCCCAACTAGTATTCTGTATAAAATGATAATATTACAACGTGATCCCAATCCCCGCAATTGTGGTAGCCTTCAGGTGTACATCTAGTATGAGGATCTTACCTCAATCAGCCTAATTTCCATGAAGATGTTAGATGTACCCTTACTACCCTATTGATCGGCTCCCTACTTGTATTAAAGTTCCATTTGTCTGTGTCAATCGGCCCTCTCTTGCGTGTAGATACCTTGTGTTGATCCCACCATAAGGTGTATCAATCCTTATGATAGCGACCCGACACGATTCAAGATGCACAGTGTATAACAATTGGTACCCAGTGCCTGGTTTTTCCCACTCCAGAGTACGTGCATGCCCGTAAACCGTCGGAACCTACACTGACGTACCCCCTGCAGCTGCTTTGACCGCTTATAATCAGCCCAGTAATCGTGCCCCACCCTACCTAGTTTCAGGGTACCATGATACATCTATGTGGGTTACTGCTGAAATGTGTCCCCTTTACTAGGGTTTCCTACTGGTTAAGTTTTATGGGCCTATATTTACAAATATTACCCACCAACCCGATATGTACTTAACCCTCCCACTGATTCAAGCATGTTTACTTAACGGTTAAGTTTGTGGGCCTATATATACTGATATTACCCACCTACACGAGATGTACTTAACCCTCCCATCGATTCAAGCATGTTCATTTAACAGTTAAGTTTGAGGGCCTATATGTACTGATATTACCCACCTATACGAGATGTACGTAACCCTCCCACTGATTCAAGCATGTTTATTTAATGGTTAAGTTTGTGGGCATATATTTACCAGTATTACCCACCAACCCGATATGTACTTAACCCACCCACTGATTCAAGCATGTTTATTTAATGGTTAAGTTTTGTGGGCCTATATTTACTAATATTACCCACCAACCCGATATGTACTTAACCCTTCCGCACATTACATCATATTGGTTAAGTGTTGTCCGTTCATGTTAACTTAACCCACTCATTCATCATGTCATGTTGGTTAAGCATTTCTTATTAACTTAACCCTCCTTACTTATCATGTTGGATTGGTTAAGTGTTTCCTATTAACTTAACCCCGTTCGTTCATCAAGTTATATTGGTCAAGTGTTTCTTGTTAACTTAACTCCACGTATTCATCTTGTTGTATTGGTTAAGTGTCATCAATCAATTCAAGTTAACTTAACCCACCTACGTGTCATGTTACTTTGGTTAAGTGTTGCATTCTTGTGTTAACTTAACCCTAACACAAATCAAGTGATATTGGTTAAGTGTTGCCCTCTTGTTTTAACTTAACATTACCACAAATCAAGTTATATTGGTTAAGTGTTGCCCTCTTGTTTTAACTTAACCTTACCACAAATCAAGTTATATTGGTTAAGTGTTTCTAAATTTACGTAACCTCACCCACTTGTCTAATTAACATGTTATAACGGTTAAGTGTTCTAAATTTACTTAACCTCACCCACTTGTCTAATTAACATGTTATAACGGTTAAGTGTTCTAAATTTACTTAACCTCACCCACTTGTCTAATTAACATGGTGTATTGGTTAAGTGTTACCTTAATTAACTTAACCCTACCATTCCTGTCTTAGCTTTAATTCTTTTATTAAAGCACCAACTACTCTCATTAGACAGTTATTGTTACGGTCACTGGATGTGCCGGTCGGTTCCGGGCAGTTTTACACCGTAACTCAGTCTAACCTCGGGTTCTTTTGGGCTCAATGCGCTAACCTCTCACATTAGATCTATATTGTTATGGTTGCTGGATTTGCCAGGCGGTTCCGGGTAGTCTTATACCGTAACTCAGTCTAACCTCGGGTTAGGCATATTCGTCTTTTACTAAATTTACATATTTATCCTTTAATGTAAATTATCAACAATTTATTTTCATGGCCCACTTTCCCTCTAAATCAAGCTCATAATTTTAGTTATAAAAATTTATACCACTTTTATTCCATAAACCATTTACATGTTTATAAGCCAAATATGCCAATTATATGTAATTTCATGTTTTTCCCCAACATTACTCCCGTTAAACGTTCGCACAAATCACATAAAATGTTAGGCTCGATACATAGCCTAATCTTATATAAAAAAGGGGAAAAAGAGGAACATGTAATAATTCCAACATCATAAAAATATGGATCTAACTACACATGTATCATATGAATTTGGCATAGAACAATATACATTTAATTATGAACTTGCAAATTTAGATCTATTCAACATGAATCATGAAATAAGGATTTTACATAAAACTACATAAACTTAAAATTAGACATGTAGTTGCGAACTTGCAAATCAGTTGGATCAAATCTAACATGAACCTAATCATATTAACATGTAGTTTTTGATCATATATGTGAAGATGGTTGAACATAGCAAAATCCCCAAATTGTCATACAACATATAAGTGTCATTACCAAATCATACAACTTGAAATGTCATCACCAAATTATACAATATGGTATGTCATCGCCAAATTACACAATATGATATTCCATCGCCAAATTATAATATGTCATCGCCAATTTATGTCATCGCCAAAATACACAACATAATAAGTCATTGCCAAATTACACCACATATGGATTCATTGCCAAGCATTTAACATTTATCATCAAATTACATACAACATGATCATCACTTAGCATGATAAGAATCATAGTCTCAATCAATTCAGTTTTAACAAAAAGGATAGGCATAGATTTACATTAGGCGATGTTCTACATCCATTTATTTAGTCACGATTCTAATATCATTTAAGTCTAAATGATAACTGGACTTACAAAAAGGAGACTAGTCTTGTGTTCAGGGATCTGTATTCTGAATTTGGATAGCTCTCCTTTGCTGTAGACGTTGAATTCTCTTAGTTGAATTATATTTGATTTAATTTGATTCTTGCTTCTATCTTTCTTTCTAGTTTAATGGGAATGGCGGCTACTCTAGGTTGAGTGTTGGCTGCATGACGGTCTTAGGAATATTTTTGTGTGGCTTAGGGTTTCAGATTTAGGTTGCTTATATAGAATTTTAATTAAATAAGAGCCGTCAGATCAACCTAGAAGCAATCAAGACCATCCAGCTAAAGCAATGTGTCACTCAGCCAATCATAGCATGACACATAAGCCCTAACACCTCAGAATTTGTCATAAAGCTAATCAGAGAAGGCCACGTAAAAAGGTAATCCTTGACCAACAGAAAATGCGCCACGTGCGCCACATGATGCGTACACGTTATATATATATATATATATATATATATATTTATCTATCTTCCCAATTAACAATTTTCATACTAAAGCACTTTTTGAACTGCGTTCACACTAAGCCACTTTTTAGTCATTCCCCTAAAACAAAAATATGGCGCTGGCGGGGATCGAACTCTATACCTCTTGTATGCAAGTCACATGTTCTAACCAAATGAGCTACTAAGTATTTTGCTTACAAACCTTAGAACAATGCTAAACATTATTCTTTTCTCATTCTTCTTTTTCATGTATTGCTGCAACATTTAATTTAAAGATATCTTCTTCATACGGAGTCCAATTTACGCAAACTCGGACTCTGTCTCAAGCAGAATTCCGAGATGAACACAATGGCGCAACCCATTTCACCTACTTCTTATTTTTAAAATTAATTATTCTTTAATTTTTTATTTTAATATTCTCAAAAAATATGGGGTGTTACAATATATTCGGAACATTCAAGGTTAAGTGAATGGCCGGTCATGTTTAACCTGAGTTGCAAGATGTTCTTGTTGAACTCGGTGTATTCCTCTCTAAAGATACACTGTTGGAAAGGTGGTTGCCCATACCTTGCCATGGAAATCCATTTTTCAATAAGCGCCTGTGGTTTTGATTGTATACTATATATGTAGAGCGTTAGATGCAAGAGTTCAGCTAGATTGATATCTATTTGTATTTAGACACTATTATAATATCATATCTTAATAGTATTGATTTCAAAAATGTTTTGGGTTATCATAAGGTAAAAACCGTCCGTATTTATGTGTGTATTTGGTCTTATGATTATCCTTTCTTTCAAGAAGATTTTATCTTTAAAATCAAGTTGGCTGTTACCCATAAACTTTGGGAGTTTTTCTCACTCTGGTTCACCAGACTGATTCGTGTATTTGTAATACTCGGGTTAGACCGGGTTGTACTGGTTCAGGTTATTGGATGCTGTGAAGTCTAAAGATGAGCTGGAGAAGTCCAGACGTACGATGTCTTGTATTTATTCCGCTGTGTGTTGTATATGAGGACAAACATTTGTAATTGTCCAGATGTTTTGTGTACTTTGAAAATTTGTAAGTTTTCAAGCTCTCTTTAAAGATTATTCCTATATTATATTTTGTTCCATTGCGATGTTAGACTCTGATTATGTGTTGTGTTCTTCTTCTTACTCTTCTATTCTAATATTTCTTTCTTATCTCACCCTCAAACTTCTTTCTAATAACTATCCGTGTTTTTGATACTTGAGTTCTGACAAGTGATACAGGGTCTGTATTATTGTCGAAATTCGGGCTCGAATTCCCGTAGGTCATTACAAATGGAGTAGCGAAGAGAATGAACCAAACTCTAATGGAGAAAGCTCGATGCTTGAGATTCACATCGGGTTTGTCTAAGGGATTTTGGGCCAAAGCTTTGTCAACCGCAGTGCATATTATTAATCGAATTTCGTGCTCGGCTATTGTTAAACAAACGTCCGGTGGAAGTGTGGAAGGGAAAGGTCATTGACTTGAGTTATCTTCGTGTATTGGTTAGTCCAATTTATGTGCATGATCCGGGAAGCGATAAGCTTGCGCCTAGAGCTTTCAAGGGGATTTTGCTTAGCTATGTGGATGGAGTCGAAGGATGTCGGATTTGGAATTCGGAAATGAAGAAGGTTGTGATTTCCTATCATGTTACTTTTGATGAGTTGATTATGTTCGAAGTGAACGAAGGGTCATCAGATATTCCGGATTTGGTTTGTGGTGAATTAAAGGAGGAAGTTATTCCCACTTTCAGGTCTTGAGAGAGTAGAGTTGTTGGAGGCGCTTATGTGGTGAATGCAGTTGATAGTACATCACATAGTCCACATGGTTCCTCTAGTAGTGTTAGTGATATGCATAATCCTAGAGAAGATTTAGTTCAAAGTGGAGCTGGAGGAAGACCGGGTGATGATATTGCTACTCGGGTTGGTCGTCATGCTACAAGGCCTAAATTTCAACCCTGAAAAGGCCCATCGAAACTTAGAGCCATTCCAAACTGGTCGTTGGTTCCTATAAGGATTACATTTGCACAAAATATATATACATAGATACTTCGAATGGAAATCTCCCACAGCGGAAAGAGAAAATATAATACTGAAATAAGATATACCACTTATTTAAAAACCATAGAAATACAATAGTCAAAGTTACATTTGTTCAATGGGTACATCAAATAGTTTATTCTCACAAGTTTCCAAAAAAAGTAAATTAATAACTACTAATTGTAGCATAACGTCTTCATCTTTAGCTCCCATCATAACTTCATCCATAACTTTACCCAATCTACCGACCTGTTGGATATGTTAGGGAGAGGGGTCAGAACATAAAGTTCTGTGTGAAATATGGTGTTACTTAATGTCCATACCCTATATTTTTAGCAAGTTACATATGTCAAGGTATGTCTACGCAGCGCACAAGATTTATACAAACACCAAGTATATAACAATGAGGTGGATATCCAAGTCCACCGCTCATTAGTGTTTTTAGGGTGAAGACCCAACGAGCTGGACATTCTCGGTCACTTACAACCCTATTAAAGGTGGATTCTTATGATATCTTATAACCCTGAGGCGGACCTTAGCCCCTTAAGACCCCATCCTAATATAGTAACATTCTTAAGTCTATACTCTCAATTGTAATATGAGAAGTAATATTGCGAACGTTACTACTTAATTGATATTACGGTAAGATACCTATGTCACTTAAGACTTCCCTTAGGCGGTTAGTGAGCATGCAATGGCCACATATCTTTCATATACCAATCATGTCCCTAGTTAAGCCCTTAAAAGCTTCTACATGAAGTGTACATCCCCGTGAACTACGCTACTCCGTTATCGTTTATGCCTAACCACTTTTAGGGAAGGAGGACCCAAAGACTTACTTCAAATCTAATAAGGGTGGGTTCCATGACTTTGGTTCCTTTCCAAGGAATAAACCTTCTGAGGGATCCTAGTACTAACCACTTAAGAACCAAATTAGATAAAAAGAGAGTCATCCAATTAATACCTTCTCAAGGTGTAGTAAACCTGCCTATTTTCATGCACAATAGACTTATATATATATACACACACACATACACTAGACCTCTCACATTAAACCGTATACCTGTATATGTTGAATATGTCGGTCGGTTTCGGGAAGGCATCTACTGCAGGTTGGTTTAACCTCGTGACTAGTTTACTAAGTTTTTGAATGGCCAATGGCACCTAGACATCTCACATTAGTTGGTCCTACTTGTGGTTGCTGAATTTGCCGGTCGGTTCTGGGCGGACTTCTACCACAAATGGAAACTAAGCTCGTGTCTATGTGTTACTATTAATATATATATATATGTCTGTATATGTATAAAGACATTCTATATACGTACGCACAAGCAATCAATATATTTATATATGGGGACATTTCAAATTCGAATCCTATCCTAATCGCATTTATTACATTAATATTACGTTAATTTCGTTGATTACGCTATATTAGTATAATAATAATCGCATAACAACATTAAATATTCGTATGAACCAGGAAACGTTCTAAGAGCATCTCCAACGGTGAGCTAATTCATGTTACGAATCGTAATATTTGTAGTTTTTGCACCCCAATAGATATCCCAAACCTTAATATTCAGCAAAATATTACGGGGCCAATTCCGAATTTGGAATTGGTCCCGCTAGCCGATTTTTTCGGCTCGCGGAGTCGCGAGCCTATTTTATCGGCTCGCGAAAATAAAAAATGATGAATTTTTTCTTTTGTCGCGAGCCAATTTCATAGGCTCACGACGTCGCAAGCCGATAAAATAGGCTGGTAACAAGAAAAAAAATTAACCGTTGGGAACAACACGTAATATTCAGCTAATATTACGTGTTGTAATATTCTGGGTCTGAATGTTGTTGGGGTTGCTCTAACTAGGTGGCAATTGTCAATTTGTCTAAATCAAGGTATACAAGTTAATTTTTCCATACTCTTACCGCTACAACTTAGTCCTGATGGCATAATAACAATATAACAAATAGCAATGAATTGAAACATACATACAAATTTCAACTTGCATCCTAGGCTTGTTGGAATGATCTCAATATTGGATTAAAAGTAGAGCATTGCATACACTTATACATGTATATTTATAATTTCCACTTTATATAATTCACCCATTTTTGGTGTTATGCACATAAAAACATTTACATTTGACATATTTCAAGTATGAATACGTTTGGATTTAAATTAGAACCCAAACCTAATCAAATCATGAAATACCCAAATTTAAAACCTTTTAGGTTACAATCAAATGTTTAATAAGGTGAAATACACAAAATAGAAACAATAGTAGCAAAAACTCTTTTCATCTTTAGCCCAATATTCCGTTCACAGACCTAGGGAAGAACAAAGAGAAATCTTGTTCCAGATCAATTAATGCGGAATAAATAGAATCGGATTCCTATTCGTTACAGCTTGCTTATCCACTCACTATGCCATCTGGATTGCTTTATTTAAAAGAAACTTGGTAGTCAACTCGTAAGCGCAGTTCAACAGGCTTGTTGGTAGATCAAGATATGTGCTAATTCTTTGCGACAACGTGCTCCAATAATCCTCCTAATATATATATGTAAGAAACATGTATTAGAATCTTATATATATATATATATATATATATATATATTTGTACCAAATTCCAGAATACTAAACCTGTATGAATTAGAATAGAGAAGAGATAAGGTAAAGGTTGGAGAAATAGAAGAAATTCCTAACCTTTTATTTTCTGGAAATTAGTACCGGCAGAGAGTCAGCATGAGGCAGGATAAGAAATGGTTAGGGTTTCATAGTGTGATATGGGGGGCTATATATAGTTGCTTATGTGAGCATAGACCGTTGGATCACTCAGGGTTAATCCAGGACTTTAATTTATATATAACCCTTCTAAAAAGCCTTAACCACATAGATTTATTTGGTTATCCAGCCGCCAGGCAGTCGACCGGCGGTTAAAACCCCTCTTAAGGGGGCGGTCGACCTCCTGGGGGCTAGAACGCCTAATAAACATGTGTTGCTGAGGTTTTAAATTTAATTAATGCGTTCCTTAATCTCTTAATCTTATTCTTTATATACAATATCCTTTGTCCCCATGATCTTATCCTTATTTCAAAATTCAAATTCTCCCTCTTTTTTTTGAATATATTTTGGAGACACATATATGTAATCCATTTAATTATATATTTATATATATTATTCATTTACTATTTAAATTCATTTGTTCATAACTTCTTCATACATTGACCGTTTTCAGCATATTGTATATGAAAACAATTCAGAATTTCGCCATGAATCGAAATAAAAGAATTTCATAGCCAAATTCCTAAAGCTGCAAAATCTCATTTTCCGTCCTTATTATTTAATTGCTTATTTTTATTTATTTATTTATTTATTATTAATACTTAAGAATTTTACGGGGTGTTACATTCTCCCCCCTTTAAAATAGATTTCGTCCCGAAATCCGTTTTAGGGGCGAAAAATACAACCCGCTCGAAACATCCATATTGTACATCCATGTTATTTTTAAATCAACCATAAGCATCCATGACTCACAGTGGTTATGAACTGCAAACCCACTAAAGTCAGCTCTACCCTAGCATGTAGGTGTAATAAATGATGCAGTATATATGCAAACAACCTAAATATGCATATATTTATATATGAGTGCTCGGTGCAATGGTGTTGCATCCATTTCATTACATCCAATCTAACAATCATGATGCATCCATAGACGTTATTTCGAGGAAAAATTACCCGTGAAAAGATCTGGAGTCTTTCTCATCTTGTCTTTGGCCTCCCATGTGCTTTCCGTAGGATCATTTCCCATTGTACTCGGACAAGACGAACGGTTTTATTGTGGAGTCTCTTGATTCCGTGCTCTAAAATCCTTGCAGTGGCATGGGGTACCCTAGACACTAACTCGAGTTTTTATATGTCCCCAATTTCGTCAAACTCGAGTCTGATAGCAGAATCATGAAGGCATTTCCTTAGATGAGATACATGAAAAACATTATGGATTCCCGATAGATCCACTCGATAAGCCAAAGATTCTATCTTCTCAATGATACGAAAAGGCCCAATAAATCTAAGAGCCAACTTCCTAGTCTTCCCAAATTAAACAGTCTTCTTAAGAAGGGATACTTTTACGAATACTAGGTCTCCAACTTTTAACTCAAGTTCCCTCCTTCACTTATCGGCATATGATTTTTGATGGTCTTGAGTTGTCTTCATCCTCTGTCTAATCAAAGATATCTTCTCTGTGGAATCACGGACGAAGTCTGGTCCGAGTATGACCTTGTCGGTAGTTTCCCACCAACTAGTTGGCGATTTGCATGGCCTCCCATATAGCGCTTCGAAAGGGGCCATACCAATCGTCATTTGAAAACTATTATTATATGTGAATTCTACGAGCGGTAGGTGCTTCTCCCAAACTCCTCCAAAGTCGATGATGTAAGCTCTGGGTAAGTCTTCCAAAATTCTGTTTACTCTTTCTGTCTGTCCGTCGGTCTGCAAATGAAAAGATGTGCTTGAGTTAAGGGTCATTCCCAATGCTGCTTGTAGGCTTCGCCAAAATTCGCTTGTGAACAAGGGGTCTCTATCACTAACAATACTCAATGGGATACCATGTATTCTAACAATCTCTTTGACATATAATTGGGCTAACGAGACTGTAACCCTTGTCTTCTTGAATGGTATAAAATGGACGCTTTTGGTTAAACAATCTACTATAACCCAAAACGCCTCATTACCCTTTTGGCTTCTAGGAAGTCCATCTACAAAGTCCATGGAAATATGTTCCCACTTCCACGTGGGGATCTCTAAAGGTAACAACAATCCTCCGGGCTTCCCTTGCTCTGCTTTGACTTTTTCGCACGTCAAACATTTGGTCACGAACTCGGTTGCGTATTTCTTCATTCCTTCCTAACGGAGATTCCTCTTCATATCTTTAAACATTTTATCCCCACCGGGATGTATGGTCAATTTTGACTACAACATTCTTCTAGAATTTCTTTCCTTAACCTTTCATCCTTAGGGATATTAAGTCGTCCATTCCAAAGTAAACTTTCATCATCATCGATCGAATATCTAATCGAATTGGGAAATGTCTCCTTCTTTCCTACTTTTCCCTTTATTCTTCTTAATTCCTTGTCAAGGTCTTGTGCGCTTTGGATCCTCTCTCTTAGGGTAGGTCTAATTATCATAGCCCAAAGAAAACCATTAGAAGTGGTTGGTGAGGGTTTCAAATTAAAATTAGAGAGGAACTCTAATTGCTTCCATTATGTCATCGCGTTCAATGTTGCATGTTTCCTACTTAAAGCATCCGCCACAACATTCCCTTTGCCCGGGGTATACTGAATTGTGAAATCAAATGAGGCAATATATTCCATCCACTGTTGTTGTCTCAAGTTTAAGCCACGTTGAGAAAATAAATACTTAGGGATTTATGTTCAGTAAAGAGTTCTTTAGGTTAATTTCTTACACAAAAGTTGTGCAAGTAATCAGAGTTGATTATTGTTAGCTGCATGATTGCAGGATAAGTCCGATGTTACAAAAATAGACCTCTGTCGTTATATCTTTTATTGTTAGCTGCATAATGCTGACCCTTTCTTGCTGATGAAATATTCTAGTATAAACAGTAGATACTGACATGGGGGTAAAATGTAGCACTTTGTCTACACATGATATATTATAATAATGTCCTATAACAGTCTTCATAAGAGTTGGCGAATCCAATAGTTAAATCAATACTGCTAACTTCATTCGAATGCTAAGATGTAAGACCCTGTAGAAAGCCATTTTCTTTAACATGGTGAAAATTCATTGTCTTTCTTTTTTATTCGAGTTCTTAATTAATGCAGTTGCTTTTCTTGGCAGGTTAAGAGTATGAGAGAAGCCGTCTACTTTTCTTGGCAGGTTAAGAGCTTATGGCCATTCCAGAAAGTATGGTTTATACTTGTATTATGCTATTTCAATTATGACGTTTGTGTGTAGTATTTGTACTTTATGAAGGTACGTGTGCTGTAATATTGTCTTGGTGAACTCAAAATGTAACGTAATATCAGAATAGTATTTTGGTTACTAATGTTGAATGTATTGAAAATATCGTAATATTATTTTGGTTACTGATGTTGAATGTATTGAAAATTGTAATATTATGAAAAGTTGTGTATTTAAATCAAATATGCATGGATTTCTACTGAATATGAAATGCTGGATTATGCAGAAAAAAAAATTGGAAAGATTTTAACACAACAACGGCCCAAATCCGTTGCTAAATAAAATTGGCAACGGCCACTACCCGTTGCTGAAAAAAAGTTACTGATTGTAGTAAATCACATAGCAACGGACATAAGCCGTTGCCAAAACATATTCTGCAACGGCTTTGATCCGTTGCAATAAATTTGTTTTTCACAACGGCTCTGAGCCATTGCTAAAAAACAAATTTAGCAATGGCTTTGAGCCGTTGCTATTTGTTTGCAATCCAGGTCGTAGCAACAACTAAAATCCGTTGCTAAATGCATTTGCAACGGCTTAGAACCATTGCAAATTGATGGTTTTGGTGTAGTCTAAATTTAATTAATACGTTCCTTAATCTCTTAACCTTATTCCTTATATACAATATCCTTTGTCCCCATGATCTTATCCTTATTTCAAAATTCAAATTCCCCCTCTTTATTTTGAATATATTTTGGACACACACACACACACACACATATATTTATTATCCATTTAATCATATATATATTCTGCTTTTACTGTCCAAATTCATTTGTTCATAACTTCTTCATATATCAACCGTTTTCAGCATATTATATATGAAAACGATTCAGTATTTCGCCAAGAATCCAAATAAAAGAATTTCGTACCCAAATTCCTAAAGCTACAAAAACTCATTTTCCATCCTTATCATTTAATGACTTATTTTTAATTAATTATTATTAATACTTATGAATTTTATGGGGCGTTACAGATTGGAACTATATTAACTTTTGTGAGAATTTGGACTATGATCTTTATGTAATACAAATGAGTTGATGGACTTTGATGACGTAATGTGTTCGAGTGATAGCTTGAAGTGGATTTGTGCCATGGAGGAAGAGATGCAATCGTTGATGAAGAACCAGACTTGGGAGTTGGTTCCACTTCCTCAAGGAAACCGTGCTATTGGGTGCAAATGGATATATAAGGTGAAAGATGATGGAAGATACAAAGCTAGGCTAGTAGCTAAGGGGTTTGCATAGAGGAAAGGAAAGGAGTATGATGAGATATTCGCACCGGTTGTGAGACATACTTCTATCCAGATATTACTAGTCATAGTTGTGATTCACGACTTGGAGTAACTTGATGTGAAAACCGCTTTCTCGCATGGTGACTTAATGAAGACATTTACATGGAGCAACCGGAAGGGTTTGTTGTAGATGGTAAGTCAAATTTTGTTTGTAAGTTGAAGAAATCACTATATGGTTTGAAGCAATTACCTAAGCAACGGTACAAGAGATTTGACCATTTCATGCTTGAAAGTGGCTTCCATCGAAGCATCACGGATGCTTGGGTATATTTTAAGAAGTTGGTAATGATTGTTGGGTGTATTTACTCATGTATATGGGTGATTTTCTCATTGCTTCTAAGGACAAGGAAGAAATCAACAAGTTGAAATTGAGATTAAAGACGAAATTCAAGATTAAAAACCTTGAAGAAGCAAAGAAGATTTTGGGCATGGAGATTGAAAGGGATCGAAAGCGTTTTGAGTTGAAATTGACTCAAAAGGAATATATTAGAAAAGTGCTTTGTCGGTTTAGCGTAGAGGATGCAAAGGCGTCAAATACACCTTTACCTTCGCATGAAAAGCTTTCGAGTAAGGGATCACCTATGGAGGAGAAAGACAAGGCTTATATGGAAAAGGTGCCATATGCTGGTGTGGTTGGATGTTTGATGTATGCCATGGTGTGTACAAGGCCTGATATTGCAAATGTTATCAGGGTGGCAAGTCGGTCTATGGCTAATCCGAGGAAATCACATTGGGAAGCAGTGAAGCTTATTTTGAGATAATTGAAAGGTACAACATCTCATGGTCTTGTTTTTAGATATAGTAAGGAGAAGGATTGCATGTTGGTTGGTTACTGTGATTCGGACCACGCCGGTGATAAGGATCGTAGAAAATCAACTTTCAGATATGTTTTCACTCTTGGTGGTATAGCTATAAGTTGGAGATCGAGATAGCAAACTATAGTTGCTTATCCATTACGGAGGCGAGGTTGATAGCTGTGGTGGAGGTAACAAAGGAAAGCACACTATTTGAAGCGATTGTTGTATGACTTGGGTTTTTAACATGATAGTGTTGATGTTCAATGTGATAGCCAAAGTGTTATCCATTTGGCATAGTATTTGGCGTTTAGCTTATGGACCAAGCATATTGAAGTGAGAGAGTCATTTCTAGTAGCCATGGACGAAGACAAGCAAGCATGCCTTTAGAAAGTGCACACAGAAGATAATGTTGCAGATATGCTCACTAAGGCATTAACGATTGCGAAGTTCGAGCATTGCTCGAACTTAATTCGCTTGGATAGGTGTTAAGTGCCACTGGGTGGCACGGTTGAGAGAGAAACTTGGATGTAGAGGAGTATCAGTGAGTGATTGAAGTTATATCTTCTTGTTATATTTGTCTTTTGGTGAGACTAGTTTTGGAGTTGGGTGTTTTCAACACTTCATTGGCGGGTGGGTGCTTTGCCTGAACTCGTTGGTGGAGCGCAATGGGCGGTGGCTATGTCGGAGCTCATTAGGGAAACATTCAAGCTTGCTTGGTTGAAGGTAGGAGATGGTTTGGTACCATTGGTGTTGGAGATGGATATAATATCTAGGTGGAGTGTTAAATTTTTGATTCTATATGGTAGAATTGAAGTGGATGGAAGTAGCTTCATGTCGGAGAAGACGGTTCGTAAATCAGAGCTTGTACGAAGGAGTTAGAGGCAGAAAGGTGTTGGATGCTTAAGCAGGTTTAGCTCAGACGTCTAAGTCCTAGTGACAGTCGTCTTGTAACAACCCGGAATTTCACAACCAATTTAAAAATTATTTTTAATATAATTTTATAAGAAATTACCTTAGAATCTAAAAATTCGATTTTTAAATCATCGCATAGCCCTTAAAAAGTGAAAATTTTCCAATGACCTTGGAATCTAACGAGAATTTTTTATTGGATTCAGTAATAAATCATGGTTAGATTTCAAATTTCATGCCAAACGAAGTTAGTATGTGGATGTGCGCAATAAAACCATTTGTTAAGATACTGAAGATCGGTTTACAAAGGAAAGTTATTGGGATAACCTCAGAATTCAACGATTTTTTATTGAATTCATGGTGTCAAATAATGGTAGAATCTGAATTTTCAAATTTTTTGGAGTTAGCATGTGGGTGTGCAAGAAGAAAATGTAGCTAAAATCGCAATTTTGAAACTAGTTAAAACTTGATCAAAAAATAAAATGGAAGGTCAAACGAACTCGGAATTTGAAAAAACTGGATTCGTTGGATTCGTAATTACGGATATTACCATGATCCAAAATTTCGTAGCAAACAAAATAAGGTCACGGTCGGGCAATCCGAGAGAGGGATGGATTTGTACTTAAGCCCTTCTTCTTTTTCTTTCTCACTTTTCCTCCTTCCTCCTTTCTTCTTCCTTCTCTCCAACAATGGTGACCTCCCTCCTCACCCACACTCGCTTCCCCTCCTCCTCCCTTAGCCGACCGTCGCCACCTCCCTGGCCCCATCAACTACCATCGCACCCCGTTGCCCATGGCCGAGCTCAAGCCCCCTCCCATTTCACTAAAAATCTCAATTTTCTCCTCCCCGACACCTCCTACCACCTCTTATCCCCTCTGTACCTCTTCTAACACCCTTAAAACCCCCAGAAACCCTCTCCATTCGTTGTTCTGGCTTTGGACAGCGGAATACTAGAGTTCGGGTGTCGTGTTTGTGTCTGTTTCCGCCTCCAATTAGAATAATTCTCTCAAATCCACTAGTATTCGAGTATTGGTGAGTGTTAGAGTGAAGCTTGAGCACTTTGGACCTCCTTAAAGCCACATAGGGGCTCGACAAAGTCGCATCCATCCGCTTTATTTTTTTGGTGGAGTGGAACTGAAACACCCCACCTCCATTAAGGTCACTCACAAAGGGAATGCCTTAACTTTGGTGGAGCATTTTAGGTAAAAGATGCATATAAATTAAAAGACAGACAAATAAAGCAGCGGAAAATAAAGTCATTTTATAAATAATATGGTTCAGTCAAGCTTTTATAACAGTTATCTCAATCATACTCAAAAGTAATACATAGAACTTCTGTCTTGATTCAAAAACTTCCAAATATAAAAGAAGCATAAAAATAACAATGATATTCCCCAATAAAGCGTGAACCGACCATAACAGTGGAAGAGAGAGTCCAAAGCAATACATCTACTTTTTTCAAGCTGGAAATGATCCGGTCTAAGCTGAAGTATTCCCTCCCTACAGACCAGGGGGGGGGCAGAAGAAAAGAAGACGAAAGAAAATGGGTCACACATGAGTCTGGTAAGTCCAGTGACTATTTAGCATGAAAACAAGAAAAGGGTTATGACATGAATAAACTGAATCTAGGACATCACCCTAGAAATAAGATAATAAGGCTGAATATGCTATCGCACCCATTTTACTTCTCTGCACCACCTAACTAGTGTCCCAACTAGTAATCTGTAAAAAATGATAACGTGATCCCAATCCCCGTAATTGTGGTAGCCTTCAGGTGTACATCTATCGTGAGGATTCCACCTCAATCAGCCTAATTGCCATGAACATATTAGATGTACCCTTACTACCCTATCGATCGGCTCTTTACTTGCATTAATGTTCCATGTGTCTGTGTCAATCGACCCTCTCTTGCGCGTAGATACCCTGTGCTGGTCCCACCATAAGGTGCATCAATCCTTATGATTGCGACTCGACACGATTCAAAATGCACAGTGTATAACTATTGGTACTCAATGCCTGCTTTTTCCCACTCTGGAGTACGTGCACGCCCGTAAACTATCGAACCTACACTGACGTACCCCCTGCCGCTGTTTTGACCGCTTATAATCAGCCCAGTAATCGTGCCCCACCCTGCCTAGTTCAGGGTACCATGATACATCTATGTGGGTTACTGCTGAAATGGGTCCCCGTTACTAGGGTTTCCTACTGGTTAAGTTTGTGGGCCTATATATACAAATATTACCCACCTACATGAATGTACTTAACCCTCCCACCGATTCAAGCATGTTTATTTAATGGTTAAGTTTTGTGGGCCTATATTTACTAATATTACCCACCAACCCGATATGTACTTAACCCTCCTTCTGATTCAAGCATGTTTATTTAATGGTTAAGTTTTGTGTGCCTATATTTACTAATATTACACACCAACCCGATATGTACTTAACCCTCCCGCACATTATGCCATATTGGTTAAGTGTTGTCCATTCATGTTACTTAACCCACCCATTCATCATGTCATATTGGTTAAGTGTTTCTTATTAACTTAACCCTCCTTACTTAGCATGTTGGATTGGTTAAGTGTTTCCTATTAACTTAACCCCATTTGTCCATCAAGTTATATTGGTCAAGTGTTTCTTGTTAACTTAACCCCACGTGTTCATCATGTTGTATTGTGTAACACCCCACACCCGCTATAGTCACTCACTAAGGGAATGCCATAGCATCGGTGGAGTATTTTTAGTGAGTATAGAACAGTAAAATTACAACAAGACAGATATAATGTACTACTTGAAAATTTAAAACATCATCTCATAGCAGCGGAAAGTAAAACATGTTTGGTTACATCATAAAACCATAACAAGAGTCAAGTACAAAATATCCATCCTGAATAAAATAAGTACATAATCCCACTACTCATAACAAATAGCCATAACAGAAAAGATAAGATAAGCTGAGCTCTACATCTACGGTCCAAGCTCCAAGAGATAGATAAAGCAAACTGATCAAAGCCCACTAGCACTAGGCCCAACCTGAGGACCTGAAGGAAAAAGATAAAAACAACGGGGGTCAGACATAAGCCTGAGTGAACCCTATCTCCTTAATAATATAATTATTAAAGTAATTAGGGTATGATATGAACTCGGTATGGTATCTTTGGGGAAAATGACTACACTAAGTTGCCCACGAACACAGGACGAACTAAGATAACCGTAAAGACGCATCTACCCACCCAAGGATAATTACTAACTGCACCACACCAGTCACTCCTACTCAAAGGTTGATCCCACCCAAGGATATCAAAGATAGATATAACCAGTAGTTTCCTGTACCCTAGTTGACTACATAGGTGCCGTCTGCCCCTATCTCTACTAGGTGTACCCCACTACCCCAAGCGATCGGCTCCCTAACGTAGATACCCGTGCTGGTCCCACAGTGGGGTGTATCACACCCCTAAAGTGGCTACCCAATACTATCAACGGTGCACGGCTTTATATCTATACGATGCAACAACGGCTTATCTACCAGCCCGGGCCCACACACGCATATGAAACCCGTTGGACTTGCGTTGCCACCACTACCCCGTTTTGGCCTCTTATAATCAAGCCCAATATGCGTGTCCCGTCACTCGACATGGGTCGAGCCCACAAAGATACGTTTGGGATATTGGTTGAAACGGGCCCCCACAAGCTACTACTTGAGCTTGTCATTTTATCTAGTGCATTCCACTTAACCCCTTTTTATAATCATGCCCCCTTACATGTTAAGGTTTGGTTAAGTCATCCAATTATATTACAATTGCCACTTAAGGCACCCACTAGATTTCCGCATGCCACCCAAGGCACTTACTTGATTCCCTCATGCCACCCAAGGCACTTACTTAACCCTTTAATCATGTTTAGTTACATGTTCCACTCTGGTTAAGTATTCTAATCGTATTTTCTATTGCCACCCAAGGCAACCCACTAGTTTTCTCATGCCACCCAAGGCACCCCCACTAGTTACTACATGCCACCCAAGGCACCCACTTAACCCCTCATGTCCCACTACATGCTAATATGGTTAAGTGTTTCTTAATTAATTAAGACCGTGATCTCCCATAAAGACCTCCCACATTAGACTGGCTGTTATGACCGCCTGGTTAAGCCGGTAGGGTCCGGGCAGTCTTACGTCATAACAGAGTCTAACCTCGTGTCTTTACTTTAATCACGTATTTAATTTGTGCCTAAGACCTCTCATATTAGACTGGCTGTTATGACCGCCTGGTTAAGCCGGTAGGGTCCGGGCAGTCTTACGTCATAACAGAGCCTAACCTCGTGTCTTAGTCGATTAATTACACCTAATTAATCACCCCCATATTAATTATCCCTAATTAATATCAATTTATTCATAACATGGGTAGACCTAACTCAATAGGTAAATTCCCATGGGGTAGACCTAACTCAATAGGTAAATTCCCACTTATGTTAATTAATTTTTTATGGTATGCTTAATCATACCCATTTCAACATACTTTTAATTAACATATTAATTAACCCCATCGTTCCCCACGTAAATCGTCATTATGACATAACATAATAAAGGGAAGATTTACCACACATAACATGGGTTTAGCATATAACTTTATCATGGGTTAAGAGGATGTCAACTTGCATATATGAGCATGTATTAACCCAACTATATTCAACCCAAACTTGCATATTATCAAACATGTGTCTTACATAACATGTTGCATATGAACTTACATATCATCAAACATGTGATTTGCATAACATGTTGCATATGAACTTACATATCATCATACATGTGATTTGCATAACATGTAGAACTTGCATTTTAGCATATACTTAACTTGCATAAACATTCACATACTTGCATAGGCTTGCATATTATGTTAAACTTGCATTTCAACATTTACATAACTTGCATAAACATTCACATACTTGCATAGGCTTGCATATTATGTTAAACTTGCATTTCAACATATACATAACTTGCATAAACATTCACATACTTGCATAGGCTTGCATATTATGTTAAACTTGCATTTCAACATATACATAACTTGCATAAACATTCACATACTTGCATAGGCTTGCATATTATGTTAAACTTGCATTTCAACATATACATAACCTGCATAAACATTCATATACTTGCATAAGCTTGCATATTATGTTAAACTTGCATTTCAACATATACATAACTTGCATAAACATTCATATACTTGCATAAGATGTTAAACATGCATATAAGCATATACATGACTTGCATAAGTACTCACATACTTGCATAACATGTTTGCATAATGGATCCATATTCACTTAGTGTTTTGCATCATAAACATCATGAAACAACTTGCATAAAAATATCATGATTACATATTATGAAACTTGCATGACATAAGGCATATAACTTGCAAAACACATAATATTCACTACATCAAGCTTGCATAAATATATGGATCCACAAACATAGCCATACTTTATCACATCCTATCATAATCAATTCAATAATTGATTATTAAGGGGATAGAAGCTCACCAAAACAAGATTAGCAAGTTAAATGAAGCAAATCCCAATGATTAAGTAGAAGAAGATGTAGATTAGCTTGCAAACCCTCTTAGGATTTTTAGTGGAGGCTCTCCAATTTTCTAAGTGGTGGCATAATGGCCTTAGATCTATTTTTGGTAAGGATAAGGGGGGTATTAGGGTGTATATATAGATTAGTTAGATGTTTTAGGACCATAGGATATACCCTAGAACCAATCCTAGCCTTTAAAGCATGTCTTGGGGAAGAAGTCAAGTGTAGGAACCATTTAGGGCCCAAAAAAACAGCCCAAAACTCATCCCGGGCCTCAAAACATGAGCAGTTTTCGTTTTTGATTTTTCGTGAAACTTTGACGGGCCATAACTTGGTCATACGGACTCCGATTTACGAAAACTCGGACTCTATTTCGCGTATTTTTCCGAGACGAACGCAATGGCACAGCCCGTTTCCCCTGATTCAGAATATTAAATTTAATTCTGCTCTGATTTATGTTATAACAAGTTATTTAACATACGGGGTGTTACATTCTCCCCTACTTAAAGGATTTCGTCCCCGAAATCTCTAAGTCAAGAAGAACGTATCCTACCAACCAAACAACCATCTACTCAACCATCAAACACTGGCATCCATTGTCCTTAAAGTTTCTAATGCTGTATGAACATATGCAAAAAGTGTGTGTATATGTTCCCTATCTAATGCAAAATCAGGCGGTCTACTGATTCAGTTGACCTCCTTAATGCAAACCATGATAGTGCCATGCATCCAATATGTATGCGAAAGAACCCTATCGACACATACTATTTCTACATGCGTGCACAATCATTCACCGAATAAATGCATCATCCATATGATAGCACAACCATCATACATCCATTAATATAGCTACCTACACACATTTTTATGCAATATGCAATATGAAGTGATTGAGCCGATCTAGTGCCTAGAGTGTGTGTATATGCATCCACGAGCAACCACTAGCAAACACTTGCATCCACTTGCATCCATCATACATAACATGTCTCAAACACATGTTTCAACCATAGGACTATCCTATCTGAAGGTCAAAGGTACTAACGAGAGGACATACTAAGGATAAGATAAGTACCAGTCAAACGATAAAGGAGAAGTTAAAAGACATACTCTCAAAAAGAAATGGATACAAAGAACGCATCTTCGCTTCCGTCTCCCAAGTTGCGTTGCTCTCCTCTTCTCCCCATTGCACTTTGACTAGCTGAACCTCTCGATTCCTCAATTTCCTAGTCTCTGACCCAAGGATGCGAGTAGGAGCTCGTCGAATAGTCGCATCACGCTCTGCTTCCACTTCTCTAAGCAAACTTGGCTCTACCACCTCTGCGGTCTTATGTAGGCACTTCCTCCCATGGAATACATCATGTACACCACTAAGTCTGTCGGGCAACTCCACCAATGGAAGATGCTCCTCCCATGTACCTCCAAAATCCAAGATACATAGCCTCAAAAGGTCTTCTAAAATATGATTCACCCTCTCGGTCTGGCCGTCCGTCTGAGGATGATATGCGGTACTCAAACGCAACTGAGTCCCTACCGCCTTTTGCAAACTCTTCCAAAACTCTCTAGTCAAGATAGGATCTCGATCACTCACTATACTGGAGGGTACCCGATGCAATCGAACTATCTCTCGAAGATATACAAAAGCTAGCCATGGAGCAGTCCACTTACTCTTCACAGGTATGAAATGGGTGTTCTTAGTAAGTCTGTCTACCACCACCCAAATTCCTGTATTACTCTTTCTCGATCTGGGTAACCTGTCAATAAAATCCAACGAGACGCTGTCCCACTTTCATTGCGGAACCTCCAATGGGTGAAGCAACCCACCTGGTTTCTTTTGCTCCGTCTTCACTCGTTGGCACACCAAGCATCGAGCGACATGCTCGGCCACATCTTTCTTCATACCGGCCCAGAAGAAAGCCCTCTTCATGTCTTGGTACATCTTACCCCCACCGGGATGAATGGTCATCCTAAAACGGTGTGCGTCATCAAGAATAGCCTTCCTCAAACCCTCGTCCTGCGGTACACAAAGTCTACTGTCTCTACGCAAGCACCCTCTATCATCTAGGGTGTACCTACTCAAATGGCTGGACGACTCCCCCCTTATGAGCTTCTCTACTAACTCAACCAACTGTGGGTCGCCCCTCTGTGCTTCTCCAATCCGCCCCAAAAGAGTAGGTCTAACTTCCAAAGAAGCTAGCAAACCGGGTACAAAGTCAACGGAAGGTCTAAAGTCAAACTTAGAAATAAACTCTAAGCTCCGTCGTTCAACGAACAATGAACTCAAGGACAACCTTTTTCTACTTAAGGTGTCCGTTACCATGTTACCCTTACTCATAGGATGCTAAGGATCCCATCCACTTTTGCTGTCCTAAGACTATGCGCTCGAAGAGTCTCCAACACTTCCCTAAGATGTAGGGCATGCTCTTCTCCACCAGAATATCATCCAAAATCATCACAACTGTCTCCCACGCAGACCACCCTAGTCGAATTCGGCATCCCCCAAATGCAAGCCCCAAAGGCCTAAACCAATATCAGACAAACACCCAAGGGATACCTCCTTCGAATTCAGACGACCTACGTGAGACGATACTAGTAAAAATGGCTAAATAATTAAGCCCTTGACCAATTCTGGATGTTCTCGCCAGTCTCGCTCCAAAACCGTCGTTTATCCTATACTGGCCCTGCTCAGCCTATTGAGCACATACGAAAACTTATTTCGCTCCTAGAAAAGACCCAGATGTCATCTACAAAGACCATCACGAACTTATTTAGGTACTCCCTGAACACCCTTCTCAACAAAGTATGCGGGGGCGTTCGTCAAACCCAATGGCATCACCAGCCACTCATAAAAGAAATCATCCGGAGTTCCAAAGGCAGTCTCCTCTATACTATTCTCAGCCACTCTCAACTGATGAAATCCCGTGGCTAAGTCCTACTACAAAAATACTGAGGCGCCAGCCAACTGATCAAGGAGATCATTAATCCTCGGCAATGGGTATCTATTCTTCTTTGTGAGTTTCTTTAGTTCCCTTTAGCCTACACAAAGTCTGAGGGACCCATCCGCCTTCATAACAAAAACTACTGGAGCGCCCCACTCCAATATACTTCGTCTTATGAACCCCTTCTCAAGCAAATCGCCTACTTACTTATGGAGTTCCCTCCTCTCACTAGGAGCCATGTGGCACACTGGCCAAGATACTGGTTTGGCATTATCCACCGGATATATTCGGAAGTCAATCTCCCGCTTCGGAGGTAAGCCCTTCACCTCCTCAAACACATCCGGGTATTCCCAGACCGCTCTAACAGATCGCAGACTCTAGACCAACGTGTCAAGCGATTCTAGATACCTTAGCATAACAGATTCTATGGGATTACAAGAGATCTCGAGAGTGTTACTTAGGCGGCCCATAAGCCTAACAACTCTCCCTTCAAAATGAAGAACAACACTCCTACTGGATAACCAGTCCATGCCCAAAATTAACCCATAGCCCGCGAAGCCCAACAAGCATCACATCTAAACTCAACGCTAAGTATAGAAACTTTCAAACCCAAACATATCATGGAGCCCCAACTGGGTTTGAAACAACTAAGGGATCATCTACCAAACTGGTGTCTAAGTGCAGTGACTCAACTAACAATGGTGGGATAAACGAACTCAATATATCAGAATCAAATAAAGCTTGAATCGGATGATAAAGAAATCCAAATTCCAACCTAGACGGTCATATCCCCATCTGGTACCCAAGTTGTGAGGGAATACAACTACCCTCCAGAAGATTCCATACCTTGCCTTTGCTTCTTTGGACAATCCTAATAAGGTGTCCTATTCCTCTTAAAAGGATAACCACTTGCCTTCTTCTTCCCTATTCTCCACTCGTAACCTCCCACCAATGAGGTTTCATCTTTCATTAACCAAACAACTATTTGAGCCTTCCTCCCATCGTTTATCCAATAGATACCTACCAGTCCTCCTCCTTCTTGAACCAACTTCTAATCCGACTAACGTCTAAGTCCCTTGAAGTGGTTTTCCATCCTTATCTATCTTAAAAAGATCATCTATACGCGGAGGGGAAACTCAAAACGAGAGAAAGGAAGAGATTCAAAATGGAGAATTCGAAAGATATAGATATGGCTATTGGGGATTATGCTTTCCTTTCAAAAACTTTTCTCTTAAAAGACATGTTTTTGAAAATACTCCTTTCCAAAAATATTCTTAGAAAATAGTTTTTCTAAAATTTTTATCTGTTCCGGTAACCTTAAGCTCTGATACCACGTGTAACACCCCACACCCGCTATAGTCACTCACTAAGGGAATGCCATAGCATCGGTGGAGTATTTTTAGTGAGTATAGAACAGTAAAATTACAACAAGACAGATATAATGTACTACTTGAAAATTTAAAACATCGTCTCATAGCAGCGGAAAGTAAAACATGTTTGGTTACATCATAAAACCATAACAAGAGTCAAGTACAAAATATCCATCCTGAATAAAATAAGTACATAATCCCACTACTCATAACAAATAGCCATAACAGAAAAGATAAGATAAGCTGAGCTCTACATCTACGGTCCAAGCTCCAAGAGATAGATAAAGCAAACTGATCAAAGCCCACTAGCACTAGGCCCAACCTGAGGACCTGAAGGAAAAAGATAAAAACAACGGGGGTCAGACATAAGCCTGAGTGAACCCTATCTCCTTAATAATACAATTATTAAAGTAATTAGGGTATGATATGAACTCGGTATGGTATCTTTGGGGATAATGACTACACTAAGTTGCCCACGAACACAGGACGAACTAAGATAACCGTAAAGAAGCATCTACCCACCCAAGGATAATTACTAACTGCACCACACCAGTCACTCCTACTCAAAGGTTGATCCCACCCAAGGATATCAAAGATAGATATAACCAGTAGTTTCCTGTACCCTAGTTGACTACATAGGTGTCGTCTGCCCCTATCTCTACTAGGTGTACCCCACTACCCCAAGCGATCGGCTCCCTAACGTAGATACCCGTGCTGGTCCCACAGTGGGGTGTATCACACCCCTAAAGTGGCTACCCAATACTATCAACGGTGCACGGCTTTATATCTACACGATGCAACAACGGCTTATCTACCAGCCCGGGCCCACACACGCATATGAAACCCGTTGGACTTGCGTTGCCACCGCTACCCCGTTTTGGCCTCTTATAATCAAGCCCAATATGCGTGTCCCGTCACTCGACATGGGTCGAGCCCACAAAGATACGTTTGGGATATTGGTTGAAACGGGCCCCCACAAGCTACTACTTAAGCTTGTCATTTTATCTAGTGCATTCCACTTAACCCCTTTTTATAATCATGCCCCCTTACATGTTAAGGTTTGGTTAAGTCATCCAATTATATTACAATTGCCACTTAAGGCACCCACTAGATTTCCGCATGCCACCCAAGGCACTTACTTGATTCCCCCATGCCACCCAAGGCACTTACTTAACCCTTTAATCATGTTTAGTTACATGTTCCACTCTGGTTAAGTATTCTAATCGTATTTTCTATTGCCACCCAAGGCAACCCACTAGTTTTCTCATGCCACCCAAGGCACCCCCACTAGTTACTACATGCCACCCAAGGCACCCACTTAACCCCTCATGTCCCACTACATGCTAATATGGTTAAGTGTTTCTTAATTAATTAAGACCGTGATCTCCCATAAAGACCTCCCACATTAGACTGGCTGTTATGACCGCCTGGTTAAGCCGGTAGGGTCCGGGCAGTCTTACGTCATAACAGAGTCTAACCTCGTGTCTTTACTTTAATCACGTATTTAATTTGTGCCTAAGACCTCTCATATTAGACTGGCTGTTATGACCGCCTGGTTAAGCCGGTAGGGTCCGGGCAGTCTTACGTCATAACAGAGCCTAACCTCGTGTCTTAGTCGATTAATTACACCTAATTAATCACCCCCATATTAATTATCCCTAATTAATATCAATTTATTCATAACATGGGTAGACCTAACTCAATAGGTAAATTCCCATGGGGTAGACCTAACTCAATAGGTAAATTCCCACTTATGTTAATTAATTTTTTATGGTATGCTTAATCATACCCATTTCAACATACTTTTAATTAACATATTAATTAACCCCATCGTTCCCCACGTAAATCGTCATTATGACATAACATAATAAAGGGAAGATTTACCACACATAACATGGGTTTAGCATATAACTTTATCATGGGTTAAGAGGATGTCAACTTGCATATATGAGCATGTATTAACCCAACTATATTCAACCCAAACTTGCATATTATCAAACATGTGTCTTACATAACATGTTGCATATGAACTTACATATCATCAAACATGTGATTTGCATAACATGTTGCATATGAACTTACATATCATCATACATGTGATTTGCATAACATGTAGAACTTGCATTTTAGCATATACTTAACTTGCATAAACATTCACATACTTGCATAGGCTTGCATATTATGTTAAACTTGCATTTCAACATTTACATAACTTGCATAAACATTCACATACTTGCATAGGCTTGCATATTATGTTAAACTTGCATTTCAACATATACATAACTTGCATAAACATTCACATACTTGCATAGGCTTGCATATTATGTTAAACTTGCATTTCAACATATACATAACTTGCATAAACATTCACATACTTGCATAGGCTTGCATATTATGTTAAACTTGCATTTCAACATATACACAACTTGCATAAACATTCATATACTTGCATAAGCTTGCATATTATGTTAAACTTGCATTTCAACATATACATAACTTGCATAAACATTCATATACTTGCATAAGATGTTAAACATGCATATAAGCATATACATGACTTGCATAAGTACTCACATACTTGCATAACATGTTTGCATAATGGATCCATATTCACTTAGTGTTTTGCATCATAAACATCATGAAACAACTTGCATAAAAATATCATGATTACATATTATGAAACTTGCATGACATAAGGCATATAACTTGCAAAACACATAATATTCACTACATCAAGCTTGCATAAATATATGGATCCACAAACATAGCCATACTTTATCACATCCTATCATAATCAATTCAATAATTGATTATTAAGGGGATAGAAGCTCACCAAAACAAGATTAGCAAGTTAAATGAAGCAAATCCCAATGATTAAGTAGAAGAAGATGTAGATTAGCTTGCAAACCCTCTTAGGATTTTTAGTGGAGGCCCTCCAATTTTCTAAGTGGTGGCATAATGGCCTTAGATCTATTTTTGGTAAGGATAAGGGGGGTATTAGGGTGTATATATAGATTAGTAAGATGTTTTAGGACCATAGGATATACCCTAGAACCAATCCTAGCCTTTAAAGCATGTCTTGGGGAAGAAGTCAAGTGTAGGAACCATTTAGGGCCCAAAAAAACAGCCCAAAACTCATCCCGGGCCTCAAAACATGAGCAGTTTTCGTTTTTGATTTTTCGTGAAACTTTGACGGGCCATAACTTGGTCATACGGACTCCGATTTACGAAAACTCGGACTCTATTTCGCGTATTTTTCCGAGACGAACGCAATGCCATAGCCCGTTTCCCCTGATTCAGAATATTAAATTTAATTCTGCTCTGATTTATGTTATAACAAGTTATTTAACATACGGGGTGTTACATATTGGTTAAGTGTAATCAATCAATTCAAGTTACTTAACCCACCTACTTGTAATATTACTTTGGTTAAGCGTTGCTTTCTTGTGTCAACTTAACCCTACCACAAATTAAGTTATATTGGTTAAGTGTTGCCCTTTTTGTTTTAACTTAACCTTATCACAAATCAAGTTATATTGGTTAAGTGTTGTGCTCTTGTTTCAACTTAACCTTACCACAAATCAAGTTATATTGGCTAAGTGTTGCCCTCTTGTTTTAGCTTAACCTTACCACAAATCAAGTTATATTGGTTAAGTGTTGCCCTCTTGTTTTAACTTAACTTTACCACAAATCAAGTTATATTGGTTAAGTGTTTATTATTACTTAACCCTACCCATTCACCATGCTATACTGGTTAAGTGTTTCCTATTAACTTAACCCTAGTCATTCATCTTGTTATATTGGTTAAGTGTTACCTTAATTAACTTAACCCTACCATTCCTGTCTTAGCTTTAATTCATTCATTAAAGCGCCAACCACTCACATTAGACAGGTATTGTTGCGGTTACTTGATGTGTCGGGCGGTTCCGGGCAGTTTTACAGTGCAACTCAGTCTAACCTTGGGTTCTTTCTGGATTGATGCACTAACCTCTCACATTAGATATATATTGTTACGGTTGCTGGATGTGTCGGGCAGTTCCGGGCAGTCTTACACCGTAACTCAATCTAACCTCGGGTTAGACATATTTGTCTTTTCTAAATTTACATATTTACCTTCTATATTTATATGTAAATTATTGTCATTCAAGTCATGCCCAATTTCTCTCTAAATCATGTTCATAATTTTAGGTATATAAATTATACCATTTCAATGCCACTAATCATTTAAAATATGCCAATAACATGTAACTTTATGTTTTTCCCAACGTTACCCCCGCTAAACGTTCACATAAATTTCATAGAATGTTAGGCTTCGCAATTTAGCCTAACTCAAAATCAAGAGGGGAAAAGTAAGAGACACGTAGCATTCAAGACAAGCATAATATGGATCCAACATATGTCACATAAATTTGGCATAGAATAAATATATGATTAATTATGAACTTGCAATTTTGAACCTAATCAACATGAACCATAAGCATATGGATGGGAGTTTACATAGAACTACACAATTCCAATTAGTCATATAAAGGTGAACTTGCATTTTTGGATCTAATTAACATGGGTCTTAAACATACGAAATTACCCAAATCCAACTAGGCATGTAAATGCAAACTTTTATTTTGGGTCCAATGAACATAAACCTTAAGCATATAGAATTGCACAAGTTCAACTAGACATGTGAATGTAAACTTTAATTTGGATCCAGTAATCATGAATCTTAAACATATGGAATTACACAGGTTTAACAAGGCATGTAAATATGAACTTTTATCTTGGATCCAACAAACATGAATCTTAAGCATATGGTTTTACACAAGTTTAACAAGGCATGTAAATATGAGCTTTAATTTTGGATCCACTTTTCATAGACCTAAATGTGAATCTAAACATAATACATGTCTTAGCCTAACAACTTGCATGATTCAATAAACATAGATCTAAACAACTTGCATGATTCAATAAGCATATATCTAAATGTAGATCTAAACAACTTGCATGATTCAATAAACATAGATCTAAATGTAGATCTAAACAACTTGCATGATTCAATAAACATAGATCTAAATGTAGATCTAAACAACTTGCATGTTTCAATAAACATAGATCTAAACAACTTGCATGATTCAATAAACATAGATCTAAACAACTTGCATGATTCAATAAATATAGATCTATATGTAGATCTAAACAACTTGCATGTTACATAACATGATATGTCTCCATATTTACATAATATACGATTGGTTTAACATCAACATATAACCATAATAATCTCACAAGCATATACGATAGAATCGTTACAAGAATAGGCATAAATCAACATCGTCATTATCTTACAACTAGGAATTACTCTAGTTTTCATTTTATTACAAATCACAACTTTTAATCATTCATATCTAAATAATAACAGGACTTACAAACAAAAGAAAGTCATATTTTTTGGGATCTGTATTCTGAAATTGAATAGCTATCCTTTGTTGTAGAAGTTGAATTCTCTTAGTTGAATTAGATTTGATTTGTAATTCCTAACTTGCTTTCTAGTTGAATGAGAATGGCAGCTACTTTAGGTTGAGTGTTGACAGCATGACGGTCTTAGGAATATTTTTGTGTGGCTTAGGGTTTAGATTTAGGTTGCTTATATGGAAGTTTGATTTAATAGGAGTCGTCGGATCAACCCAGGGTAGATCAAAGCCATTCAAATCTAAGAGAACCAACTAGAACTTGCCACACAAGCCCTAATGACACAGCAGATCGTCACACAAAGAAACATGTCAGATTTCAGAACTGACCCGAGGGGGAGGTCGACCCCCAGGTCGACCTGTATATAGGGAGGTCAACCCCTTGGTCGACCTGGCCTGGGGTAGGTCGACCCCTAGGTCGACCTGCCTTGGTATTTAATTTTCTAAATTGTTTTATATAAATTTTTGAAAGTTCCGAGGGCCATAACTTCTTCGTACGAAGCCCGATTTTCTAAAACTTGGACTCTATTCCAAGAAGAATTTCGAGACGAACGCAATGAAGCAACCCGTTTCACCTATTTCACACATTTGTAATTAATTATTCTTTAATTCGTTACTTTAATATTCTCAGAAAATACGGGGTGTTACAGGAACTCTCGGTGTGAAATCTAAACTCACATTTAAAGGGGTAGATTAGAAAAATTAATTGCATGAAAATTAGTTGTTAAGTTAAAACAATTAGTGTTAGTGGATAAACTGTAACGACTTTGGAAAATGAAACTATCATAAGCTCGTCCCATATCACACAGTGCAAACACACACCATTTGGGAGAGTTTTGTCTTATGATAACCAATAATGCTTTAATACGTGAAATCCTCTTTTAATATTATCATTAGTGCATAGTGTTGAAAATCATTTTACAAATAAATATATTAATCTTAGAGAGCATAGTAACTGTTCCCATATACATAGTTACAAACGATCGAAAGGCTCGTATTGATTACTCGGTTTCCAACATGATGGTTCCTAGCACGAAAGATCAATCGAGGACACGAAGCTAAGTATCTCCCGGTTAACATCCAGATACAAACACAAAATACAGAACGCGAAGTATATATCCCGGTTTTCATCCAAACATTGGACACCGTATATACTTTATTCCCTTAGGTTTCAAGGTAGTAGTACCGCCGAAGCTTTCGAATTCAACAGATATTATGTATATTATACAACCTAACCGCCAGTTTACCATCAATCTGGGGTGTGAGGTTCGTCGAGGTCACGATATACACAAAGCTATGTTTCAGTAAGCCATGCTTTGATCATTAGTAGCTCTTTTCATAACTTGATTATGCCACAATGTCAATTCACGACGTATCACTGATTTCTATAAATACATAACCCCTAAGTCCATATGTCTTAGAGACAAGAAAATTTATTGCCATAAATCCGATATATAATAATAGAAATAAGTGCTACGCAGTCAATTTCAATGTCAGACACACAATCCATACAAGTTCATTCTATGGTCTAAGTAGTTGGGTAGAGTTTGTTTTCAGATATTCGATATGTAATTCGAGGATTGGACGGATACTATCAGAAAAATTTGAAAAAATTTACATCAAGATTCTAATAGCTTTCGCCGAGTTGTGAATTGATATCAAATATAAGTCGATTAAACTCTATTTAAACTTATGTTTGAATATCAGTTGTTTTGGAATATCGTAAATGGAAATTCAATCCAAATAAAGATTTAAACGTAAATTCAATCCAAATAAAGATTTAAACGTAAATTCAATCCAAATAAAGATTTAAACGTAAATTCAATCCAAATAAAGATTTAAACGTAAATTCAATCCAAATAAAGATTTGGTAAATTTGAAAACTTAAGGAAAGGGAACGAAAAAGTATGTTTTTTCGAAGAATTATGTTGGTAAGATGAATATTTGATTTCAAAGAAGAGTTAAGATGGTAACGAGATTTATGAAATTTAGAGTAATTCAAACCTTGAATCGTAAATAAGTTCATAACTATTTGGAGGGAGATTTGAATTGAAAAGTCTGTGTAAACCATAACTATTGTTTTAAAAGTACGCTTATTACTTGGAAAGACCGGGATCGAATATATGTTCGAAAACCATTCCAAGTTATAATACTATGTTATGAAGCAATTCAAGACTTGGTAAACGACGAATGAAGACCGAGAATCTTTGAATTGTTTAGATTGATTGCTGATGTCTTGGTTGGGCCGATCACCATTCCTATTTTTAAACAAGTCTAGGTTTTCAAGTAATAAAAATCCGAGTAATATAACGACATAAAACAAATATTTCACTAGAGATTATGTAGATGTCACTCTATAACCACCTGCCTTTTTAACCGGTTTTCGCTGGTAGTTAAACCAACTTAAACCTTTCACAAAAATGGATTGTTATGGGTACTTAAATTTTTGCACAAAAGTAACAGAATTTTTATTTCATTTCATTGATTACATCAGAGATTACAAGGAATATCAGAGTACCATGTATGCTCAGTGGAAATAAACTCTCCAACAGAATAAGAAATGCCCAAATCATAACTCTAGCTTCAAATCTGGATCCATCTCTAAAATCTAAACCTGCAACTAAACTTCTAGTTGCTCGTGCAAAATTATGGGCACCCAGAGTTTAGGTATGGAAACAATAAACTCTAGGCCAGTCGTGGGACTAGTGTGAGAATTCAGAAAACAGTTATTATTTGGGATTCATTTTAAAGTTGGAAAATTCACCGGACTACACTGCTAACGAGGAACGGTTTTACTCCATGTGAATACCCGTGCATCAAAATTCGTAATGACTTTTGGAAAAAATGAATCAAACATAAGGTCTCATGGAACACACACACAATGCAAACGCACACATGGGCGAGGTTTCTCCTTATGCAATAAAAAATGCTTTAATACGTGAAAATTCACTTTTAATATTATCATTAGTGCATAGTGTTAAAACCCATTTTGCAAATAAATATATAAATCTTAACAAGCATAGTAACTATGCCCGCATACATAGTTTACAAACAAAGTAGAAGGTTCGTATTGGTTATTGGGTTTCCAATATAATGGTTCCTGGCATGAAAGATCAATCGAGAACATGAAGTCCCGATTATCATCCAGACACGGACACTGAATACATAGCGCGAAAGTATATATCCCGGTTAACATCTAGACATCAGACACTGTATATACTTTATTCCCTTATGTTTCGAAGTAGATCTACCGCCGCAGCTTTCGATTTTCACTAGAGATTACGGATACAACCTAACCGCCAGTTTACCATCAATTCGGGGTGTGAGGTTCATCGATGTCGCGATATACACAAAGCTACACTTCAATCAGCCATGCTTTGACCATCACTAGCTCATTTCATAACTCGAGTGTGCCACATTAACAATTCACGACATGTCACTGATTTCTATTAATACATAACCCCTAAGTTCATATATCTTAGAGATGGAAATAATTTATTGCCACAAATCCGATATATGTTAATGGAAATCAGTGCTATCCAGTCAATTTCAATGCCAGACACACAATCCATATGAGTCCATTCTGGGTCTGAATTGAACAACAACTCGAGAAGCTCCAAATATATTCAGATCTCATGTCACTTATAATCTCGTATCAGGTGTATGGCCCGATCCGAGACATCAGCTATCATTCCAAATAATCTGAATATTCTCGGTCTTCATTTATCGATTCCAAGTCTTCATTTCTTTATAACATCGTATTATTACTTGGAATGGTTTCCGAAATATTCGAACCCAGTCTTCCCAAGTAATAAGCGTATTTTAAAACAGTTATGGAGTACACAGGATTTTCAATTCAAATCTCCTTCCGAGTAGTCATCAATTCATTCTTGAATTATAGTTTACAAAACAAAGTTCGATAACGATTCTTAAGTTCAATTACAATTTGAACTTTTTTTTTGAAACCCAATTAAACTTCGAATTAAGATTTTCCGCTTTATCAACCTATATCTTCCATCCAAATTCAAATCTCATTTTTACTTGGATCTAAATTACCATTCATGATAATTCAAACAATTGATAATTCTAACATAAGCTTGAATAGAGTTTAGTCCACTTACATTAGATATCAATTCACAACTTGGGCAAATGTTATCAGAATCTTGATATAAATATGTTCTAATGTCTCTGATAGTATTCATCCGATCCAGGAATCTCATATCGAATATTCGAAGACTAACTCCATCCAAAACTCGTTTCCTTTTTAATTCAAACTTCCCATATCTTATTTATAATTTAAATAAATTTCATACCATATATTTTAAACTCTCTTAAAATCTTTCAAAATATTTAACAAATTCTTTTCCATAATTTAAACAATCGTCCGTGGTTTATAATCTTTAAATTCCAATCATTTCAAAGAAATGGTACAACAACGTTAAAAGTGTTACAGAAAGCGCTGAGAAATGGTTATTTAACCAAATAGATCCAAAATCATTCCAAGTTCACATATTTTAATTCAAATCACTTTTTAATAATAAAATATGATTTATCATATTTTTCTAGATTTTTAAATAATTTTTGTAAGTCCATTTTATTCGATTTTTTATTATGGTCATCGAACTAACTTATAGCGACCTTTTCAAATTTTAATTTAAACATAACTTGAAAACCATATTTTGGAATTTGAAAATTCCTTTTCTATTCAAAAACCATCGTTAATATAAATCCATCGTTTTTCGTTTCAAGTCAATGCAATTCTAAATATTCAAGTTATAACCATTTGAAATTTAAAATCGATAATAACGAACTGCCGTTACGCGACACATTCGATTCAGGCTATATAACGTTTGTAACACCCCACCTCCGTTAAGGTCACTTACAAAGGTAATGCCTTAACTTTGATGGAGCATTTTAGTAAACAGAACAGAAACTTACAAGACAGATAAAACAGTACTTGAAAAATTTATAACTTTATTACAACAGAAACCGAAATAAGCTTGGTTACATCCTTTCAAATCACAGTATCAGAATTCAAGTACAAAATATCAGTCTTGTACAAAAGCCTTCAGAATGCATAGTTTAAAATCATAATCCCCATGGAAGAAGACAAGCCATATTTAAGAACTTCAAGCGGAAGAAATGTGGATCAAGCTAGAGTATTCCCTTCTACAAAACCTGGGGGGGGGAACGGAAGAAAGGAGGCGAAACAACAAGGGTCAGACAAAAAGTCTGGCAAGTCCAGTGATTTTCAGTTATGAACAGATAATAATAACATGACATGAACATAAAACTGGATGAGAGATAACTGTAACAGGTGTAGCGGATATAACAGAAGAACAAAATGACATAAGCTGTTTCTTTGCACTTCTCTGCACTAATACTAGTATAACAGAATTAGGTGTCACCCTAATGTCTAAACTAAAACAAAAATGGGTACAGAATAATTTCCACGCTGGTAATGGGCCTTTACCGCCCGATCAGAAACAGACAGAAGCAGAATGTAGCATATGGTGTACACTAGTAATTGGGCCTTTACCACCCGAACAGACGGTACCACGCATAAACAGACAGGTGTTGCTACCCAACAGAAACAGACGGTACCAACAGAAGTAGACAGAACTAAGTGTACCCTAAAACCCTACCCCAAGCGATCGTCTCCCTAATACATAAATACCCTGTGTCGGCCCCACAGTAGGGTTTATCACTCCCTAAAGTGACAACCAATTGGCACAGACCTATTTACAGATGTCACGGCATCTTACATCCTCAGAGGCAGACCGGGATCCATGCACGCACATGACCCGGTTGGAACGCACCATCAACACCCCTCGCCATTATCAGAATGAACCGCTTATAATTAGTTCAGTAAGCGTGCCCGGACCCTACCTACTGTTGGGTCAAAGTTTTGATACCAGAAAGGGTTACTGACTAATATGGGTCTCAAACAACAGATGACACAAGTAATTCCCCTCCTAACCTTGTGTCCCCAGACTAACAAATTTCAGATTAACTTGTTTACAAGTTTCAGACATACAGAGTTTAGATCAACTAGTTCACAAATTAACAGACTTACAGATTTACTGGTTACAGATTAACCGGTTACATATTGTCTAACTTTGTATTGGGCCTACAGATTCGCGAAACGGGTTTATCAGATTCATGGGTCCAATTGGTTTAACCTTACCCACCCAACACGTTTTAGACATCATATTTATCTCAGATTTTCATTAATTAAATATTAATGCCCAGACCTCTCACAATAGACTGACAGTTTTCGGCTACTGGTTAGGCCGGTTGGTTCCGGGCAGGTTTCTGTCGCCAACTGAGTCTAACCTCGGGTTTCAAGCACGTTATGACTAACTTCTCACATTAGAACCTATTGTTTGCGGCCACTGGATTATGCCAGGCGGTTCCGGGCAGAATTGCGCCGCAAACTCATTCTAACCTCGAGTTAGCCATGTTTATCTTTGCGGCCAATTAATTAATAATTTACCCTTTATGCCCACGCCTAATATATATGTCAATTATTCATAGCCAATTCAGATTATGTCAATAACAGACTGAATATATCAACTTAACAGACATAGCAGATAACAGATTTAGGCTACTTAACGGATTCAACAGATTAAGCAACTAGCAGATTTAGCAGATAACAGATTAGGCATCTCAACAGATTTAGTTTGGCATTTTCAACCGACTTAGCAGATGACAGATTTGGCAGATGAACAGATCTAGCAGACTAGGCAGTAGATTAGGCAATATAACAGAACTAGCAGATTAGGCAAATATAGCAGAACTAGCAAATTAGGCAAATATAACAGATTTAACCATTCCTTAAAGTTTCGCAAACATATCTTGCCTAAATATAAATCTTGCCTAAATTCACATTCATAAATAATAGTCATGATTCACAATATGATCATATACCCCATGTTTGCATTAAATTTACATAGCACAGATTATGGTCATAATTTACCATATATCATATGTTTCAATTTTTATTAAACTTGCATAGTACAGAAGATCCATATATAAATTATACCAAATATAGCCATAGATTACTATGCATGTCATATATCCAAAGATCCCTTACTTAGGTGTTTATTTACATTAATAGATATCCTACTTTCATGTAAATCTTTATACCTAAGCCATATTTTCTTTATCTCAAATCATACATTCAATACAGTCTATATTTATGTCCAATTATATACCTTTTTATGTCATGTCCACAAATCATATGTTCAATATAACATGTCCAATCATATGTCTCAGATTTATGTTCTAGCTACAGTCCATGTTCTTTCCTCAAATCAGCCACCTATTGGTCATGCCCAATTTACGCATCATTCATTTTTGTTGTCCCAAACATTTTAGCGTATGTTAATCTCTTATGAGATCGGCTCAGGCTCGGGGTAGTCTGGTTATAGAACAGAAAGAGGAAAGAGATACAAAATAAGATGGATCTAAACAGAACAGAACAGATATAACCTCAGATTCAGATTTACAATTCATGTCACAATCAGAATTAACGTTTATATCGGAAAATAACCGTACTTGCCTTGGTTGGATTAAAGAAAGAACTTTAGTTGTTGTCAAATCATTGCAGAAGCTTTAATCTCTAATTTGAATTGAGTTGCTTAGGTTGATGTTGGTTAGCTTATAGTTTTGATTCCAGCAGAGTAGCGACTCCATTTTTATTTTTATTAGAACAGAGGTAGAGTAGAAGCAGAATAGAATTGTGTGTAGAGAAGGCTAGGGCTTAGGATGTATTTATAGGTGTAGGAACTCATTTAGGCCGCTCAGATTAACCCTAGAACTCATCAGGTCCGTCCAAACACGTCACAGCCCTCAAAATCGCACACACACGCACCAGGTTCGATCAGGGAGGTCGACCCCCAGGTCGACTACCCAGTCGACCTGGTCAGGGGGGGGGGGGTCGACTACCCAGTCGACTCCCCAGTCGACCTGGTCGGGGGGGTCGACTACCCAGTCGACTCCCCAGTCGACCTGGGTCCTGGGCGGGAAATTTCCCGCCCATCCCGCTTCTGGGTTTGAATTCGAATTTTGATTTCAAATTTCGAGCTGTTTTCAATTTCCGAAAATTCCTGAAACTTCGGAGGGTCGTATCTCCCTCATACGGATTCCGATTCTTGCAAACTCGGACTCGTTTCCAAGCAGAATTCCGAGACGAACGCAATGGCGCAACCCGTTTCCTTTGATTCTTATTTTAAAAATTAATTATCCTCTGATTTGTTACTTATACGTTCGCAGAAAATACGTGGTGTTACATTCTCCCCTCCTTAAAGGATTTCGTCCCCGAAATCTTCAAGTTAAGAAGAATGTGTCCTACCATCCAACATCCATCTACTCAATCATCAATCACTGGTGTCCATTGTCCTTAGAAACTTCTAATGTTGTATGAACATATGCAAAAGTGTGTGTATATGTTCCTTATCTAATGCAAAGATCAGGTGGTCCACTGATTCAGTTGACCTCCTTAATGCGAATTATGCCAGTGCCATGAGTCCAACATGTATGCAAATTTTCCTATTTGATACATATCATTTCTATATGAGTGCACAACCATTCATTCATATGCAACATCCATGTGCTGAGTCAATCATTTTGCATCCACAAAAATTGAAAAATGCTCACACATCCATATGCAGTATAAGAGTGTTTTCGAGCCGATCTAGTGCCTAGTGTGTGTATATGCATCCACGAGCAACCACTAGCAACCACTTGCCTCCACTTGCAACCATCAAACATAACATGTCTCAAACACATGTTTACACCCATTAGTTTCTACCTAAAGTTCGAAGATTCGATCGATAAGATATAGTCGAATGATGGAAGCGAGTACAGATAAAACAAAAACTTGGTTCCCATTAGACATGGGTCCTAATTATCGGCCCCGAAGACCGAAACCAACATCAGATTGACACCAAGAGGATTACCCTCTTTAGACAATGTCAAAACTGGGAATCAGAATTATTCAGATATTTGCAGACTACTAGTACAGATCAGGTCCCCTAATGATTCTTAGGAAGCTAAACATGATAAAATCATATCCCACAAAAACTCAGAATGTATGCGTCATACTTGACGCCTAACACAGATATCTCTCAAACCCCAATCTATCACAAAAGATGAGTCATAACCCTTGTGGGTCTGAGTCTACAGCGGAATCAGAAATAATACTAGTATTAAAGTGCAGAGTATCGATTACAAATTCAAAATACCAGAATCAGAAAGAGTCTTAACTCCATAATCAGATAAAGAAATTAAACCTACTATAGGAATTTTCCTATTTCTATCCTAGCCACTAGCCTCAAGAGTGTTCTCCTGGCCTCCTTGCCCTCGTTTCTTCGGGCAGTCCCTAGTGAAGTGTCCCATATCTCCACAGTTGAAGCAAGTGCCCTTCCTTTTTCTGCAATCCTTATTCAGATGAGTCGAGCTCCCACAAGTAAAGCACTTTTTCCCCTTCTTATCTTCAGACTTCTCATCCTTCTTTTGTGTTTCCTTTTTGGGCCATGCTTTCTTATTCTGTGGTTCTTCCTTCTTTGCCTCTTTCGGGCCCTTGTCTTCCTCGTGCAGTAGTGCCATGTCCACCAATCTCTCGTAAGTCGCTCCCATGGGTACATGGGTCATGGCTAGGATGTGCAGTGGCTCGTTCAATCCTTTAACAAAGCGGAGAGCCTTTTTATACTAAGTGTTGACTAAATCCAACCCGAACCTAGCTAGTTGGTTGAACTGGTTGACGTATTCCTTGACCGTCATACTTCCTTGCTTAAGAGATAAGAACTTTTCCAGTTGTAGACTTCGTTCAGCTTGCGAGAGGAATTTGTCTTAAACCTTGTTCTGAAATCCATCCATGTCTCAACCGGCCTCTCGGCATTAGTGACTTCCCACCAGTAGGAAGCTTCGTCTTTGAGCAGCCATACCGCCAACTGTACCTTCTGCCAATCGTCCACCTCGAAGATAACGAATAGATCCTCAGTTTCTTTGAGCCAGTTCCTCGCTTCTACGAATGATTCAGTTCCCTTGAAATCCTTTCCACCCATGGCCCTATAATCTCTACAGATCTTTGAGAAAGTAACTGCATGAGGAGGGGGTGGAGGAGGGGGATCATTTGCTGGACCTGCGACGGCGGTCCTAGCCTCAAGATATTGACGAAACCAACCGGGTACATGAACACCGTCTGGTATCCCAGATGCTTCAGACATGCTGAAATGAAAAAGGAAAGATTCAATTACAAAAAGGACTGAAGGAAAGATATATAGCCCTTGGGGATCATGTTTTTCAAAATAAGTTTTATTTTTGAAAATACTTCCTTTCAAAATCTTTTTGAAAATAGTTTTCAAAAACTTTTATCTAATCTGGTAACCTTTAGCTCTGATACCAAGTGTAACACCCCACCTCCGTTAAGGTCACTCACAAAGGGAATGCCTTAACTTTGATGGAGCATTTTAGTAAACAGAACAGAAACTTACAAGATAGATAAAACAGTACTTGAAAATTTTATAACTTTATTACAATAGAAACCGAAATAAGCTTGGTTACATCCTTTCAAATCACAGTATCAGAGTTCAAGTACAAAATATCAGTCTTGTACAAAAGCCTTCAGAATGCATAGTTTAAAATCATAATCCCCACGGAAGAAGACAAGCCATACTTTAAGCACTTCAAGCGGAAGAAATCTGGATCAAGCTAGAGTATTCCCTTCTACAAAACCTGGGGGGGGGGACGGAAGAAAGGAGGCGAAACAACAAGGGTTAGACAAAAAGTCTGGCAAGTCCAGTGATTTTCAGTTATGAACAGATAATAATAACATGACATGAACATAAAACTGGATGAGAGATAACTGTAACAGGTGTAGCGGATATAACAGAAGAACAAAATAACATAAGCAGTTTCTGTAACACCCCACCTCCGCCAGGGTGTCTCTTGCAAGCACTCTGACTTCGGAGGGGCGTTTGAATCAAGTAAACATGCATAATGATATATCAAGGCAGAACAAGAACATATGTATATATGTAAACAGAGTAAATAACATAGATAAAACAGCGGAAGATTTCAAACCATTTCAAAACAAGTCTGGTACAACATAATGTCAATTTTCCAAATACACAAGTCTAGATAAAAACAACATTACTGAAAAACTGAAATACATAAGTACTATCCCCAAAATAAGTGATAACCATAGCTAGCTTCATGTCAAGACCGTACATGAGCTAAAATCCCACAAGCAAGCGATCAGAAATCCAGCTAAGGTCCAATATTCCCTCCCTGAGAACCTGGGGGGGGGGAGGGGGGGGGGGACGGAAGAAAAGAGGCGAAAGAAAACAGGTCAGTCAAAAAGACTGAGTAAGCCCTACTACAATCAATGTAAACTGATAAAGTTGGCATGAGAAGCAGGTATGATCATAAGGATAACAACATACTAGCATGGTGATTAACTAACAAGGTAGATAAAGGTGTCATCGCATAATCAGGATTAAGGTTTTTGCACCACATGTGTACTAGCAAACTAACATGACTTGAATAAACAAGTATTGATCCCTTGGCCCAAGCTTTGGCCCAATAACATGAAATGACCCTAATACAAGGTCCAACCAAACGGTCTAGTCGATCGGCTCCCTAAGCCTAACTCGTCACGTGTTGGTGTCAATACGGCCCAAACATAATTGTAGTCGAACTGTGCCGGGTCCACCCTTCGGGTGTATCAAGCCCTAGGGTGTCAACCTCTGGACACCATGAACATGAGTGCACAGTCCCGATCTACTGGTACCCGTGCATGTTTTCTCCGGCTACGGACTATGTGCACGACCAGAGTCCGCCCGGAACTACACCGGCGTACCACCCTGCCGTCGCTTTTTGTCGCTTACCTCCAGCCCAGTAATCGTGCCCCCTCCCTAGCCTTGTCCCTAGGGTCTTAATGATACAAACTTGGGATTACTGCTGGAGTGGACCCCCATTGCTAGGATTTTCTAGTGGGTTAAGTACGGTTTAACCCTCTTGCTAATCATGGATTAACTTGGTTAAGTGTAACGATGAGTTCACGACTTAACCCCGATTAATCTACCGAGCCCAAATTGGTTAAGTATTAAGTGGACCATGACTTAACCCTAATCACGAGGCATTAATTAATTAATGTGCCTTAACCTCTCACATTAGACTTTGTTGCGGTTACTAGTTAAGCCGGTCGGTTCCGGGTAGCTTTACACCACAACTTGGTCTAACCTCGGGTTCAAGGTACAACATGGCCAACTTCTCACATTGGGTCCTATTGTTTGTAGCAACTAGTTAAGACGGTCGGTTCCGGGTAGGTTTACACTACAAACTCAACCCAACCTCGAGTTGGTCACACTTATCTTTTCTAAGTGTCATGTCCATCATGTTTCCAAAACATGTTACAAATTTCAAGCAATTGGGTAGACCTAACTTAATAGGTAAATTCCCAAGCTTATGTTTTATGTCTTTTAAGTTTTACCCAACCCCAAACGCAATCCCATCGCTTACATATCGCAATAGCGCATAAAGGATAGAAAGAGGGAACTTGGCATAATCATGACATAAAGGTATTGAAGCCACAAGTTTAACATGGTGGCATATGAAATGTTCATGTGTTCATACCCTTGCATATTACATTTTTAGGCCCCAAAAGCATGCATAAAACCAAACTTAGCATATTGGTGATACATAGTGATAAATGACATGTAGAAATGGCCATAAGTTCGCATTTAGCCTCACATGCAAGTTATCATAAGAGATATGATAACTTACATGTTGCCAAAATGCAACCTTTAGCATAAAGCTTGAAGCTTTATGTTCATATACTCAAGATAAGCTTGCATAACATGATAGCATGAACCAAATGATCATCCCAAACTTGCATAACATAACTTGCATATCATATGACAAACTTACATATCAAACTTGCATAACATAACTTGCATATCATATGACAAACTTGCATATCAAACTTGCATAACATAACTTGATAAACTTGCATTTCATAGCATAGTAAACTTGCATATAAACTTGCATATTACAACATGATAAACTTGCATATCATAGCATAGTAAACTTGCATATCATACATTTAACTTTAGAGTTTAAGTATGAAAGTAGAATAGGGCTTACAATGCTTAAGAAGTCACAAAAATATGACAAAGCCCTTATGAAATCAATCAAACCCAAAATGCAAGCTCTAACATAAAAACCCTTGAGCCAAAATGATCAAAACTCTTTCTTTATGATGCAAATATAGAAACTTGACTTGAATGCAAGCTAATGATGCTCATACAAGTTTGAAAACACTTGTATGCATGGAAAATCACTTAGAAATTTATTTAGAAATTTTATGAAGAGAGTGGAGGCCATGAGAGGATTGATTTTGCCATAGTTTAGTTGTAGGATTGATTAATGATGATTTAGGGCTAGGTTAGGGCCTTATTTATAGATTAGGCAAGTGTTTTAGGCCATAGGATTAAACCCTAGTTGCAATCTCAGCCCTTAAAACCGAATCTGGCCCCCAAGCTCAACACAATCTCTAAATGGTGCACCAGGCTAAACAGCCCGGCTGGACCAAGTCGACAGGGCTGTCGACTTGGGTCTAACCAAGTCGACTCCCAAGTCGACAGGGCTGTCGACTTGGGTGCTCTGGCGGGAACTTTCCCGCCTAGCCCAATATGACCAAAATTTTCAAATTCAAACTTGAATTTGAAATCTGTTTTTACTTTGAATTTTTCTGAAAACTTCGTTGGGCCTTAATCGGGTCATACGGACTCCGATTTTCGAAAACTCGGACTCTATTTCGCGTATTTTTCCGAGACGAACGCAATGGCATAGCCCGTTTCCCTTGATTCAGATTTTATTATTTAATTCTGCCTCGATTTACATCATTACAGGTTATTGAAAATACGGGTTGTTACATTCTCCCCTCCTTAAAGGATTTCGTCCCCGAAATCTTCAAGTTAGGAGGAACGTATCCTACCATCCAACATCCATCTACTCAAAACATCATCCACGAGCAATCATTGTCCTTACAAGATTCTAAATGTTGTATGAGCATATGCAAAGGTGTGTGTATATGTCCTTATCTAATGCAAATATCATCAATGCAAATTATGTTAGTGAAATGAATCCAGATGTATGCAATTCCTAACATATTGTATAACATCTATATGTGTGCACATAACATACATCCACATGCAACATCCATGTGATAACACAAAAATTTTCATCCATGAATAAGCATAAACACTCATGCATATGCAATATGAGGAGTGTGTGAGCCGATCTAGTGCCTAACGTGTATAATGCATCCACGAGTAACCACTTGCAAACACTTGCAACCACTTGCAACCATCAAGCATAACATGTTTCAAACACATGTTTCATCCAAAGGGTTTCTACCTAAGGTTCTCATGACAAGATTAACACGATAAACTAGATAAACATGGATAGCAAAGAGAAAGATATGCTAACAAAGAAAAGAGATTGAGAGTGTACCCTCAAAAAGGAATGGATAAAGCCCACGCATCTTCTCCTCGGTTTCCCAAGTTGCGTCTTCTTCGGCTTCACCCCATTGAACCTTCACCAACTTGACCTCTCGATTCCTTAGCTTCTTGGTTTCCGTCCCCAAGATACGAATCGGAGCTCTCCACAAGGTAGCCTCTTTCTCCACTTCCACATCTTTCAGAACACTTGGCTCAACAACCTCTGCTGATTCATGTAAACACTTCCGGAGATGCGAGACATGAAAAACATCGTGTACTCCGGCAAGCTTCTCGGGCAACTCCACTCTATAAGCCATCTGCCCGATCCTCTCTATAATAGGGAATGGTCCAACAAACCTCGGTGCCAACTTCCCAACGGCTCCAAATCGGACCACATTCCGCAAAGGAGAAACCTTCACGAAAATCATATCCCCAACATCAAACTCCAAATCAGTTCTTCGCTTATCAGCATAGGATTTCTGTCGGTCTTGGGCCGTTTCATCTGTCTCCGAATCAACTCGACCTTCTCGGATGTATATCTGATCAAATCAGGCCCAAGTATAAGCTTATCTGTAGTCTCCCACCAACATGTAGGCGACTTGCACGGCCTCCCATATAAAGCTTCAAATGGTGCCATCCCTATGCTTGCCTGATAACTGTTATTATATGCAAACTCAACAAGAGGAAGATGGTCTTCCCAAGTACCACCAAAATCCAGAATACAAAGCCTCAACAGATCCTCGAGTACCCTATTCACCCTTTCGGTTTGACCGTCCGTCTGTGGGTGATAAGCAGTACTTAGATTCAACCTCGTGCCCATGGCTTCTTGCAAGCTATTCCAGAATTGACTTGTAAAGATTGGGTCACGGTCACTGACTATACTAGAAGGGACTCCATGAAGTCTCACAATCTCACGAAGATATACAGACGCTAGCCAAGATGCGGTCCTCTTGCTCTTCATCGGAATGAAATGAGCACTCTTCGTAAGTCTGTCCACAATAACCCAAATGCTCGTATTCCCTTTCCTTGACCTTGGTAGCCCATCGATAAAATCCATGGAAATACTCTCCCACTTCCAAAGTGGAACGTCTAGAGGATGTAATAGCCCACCGGGCTTCTTTGACTCGGCCTTAACTTGGGCAAATGATACATCTAGAGACAAACTCTGCCACATCCTTCTTCATCCCAGGCCAAAAGAAAATGCGCTTCATATCTTTATACATCTTATCTCCGCCCGGATGTATAGTCAACTTAGAGCGATGTGCTTCCTCAAGAACTCTTCTTACTAGATCTTCTACCATTGGAACACATAACCTTCCGTCTCTCCTCAGCCAACCCTTGTCATCAATAGAATATCGGGCGAGATGACTAGACGCCTCTCCTCGAATCAGCTTATCCATAATCTCAACTATCTGAGGGTCTTCTCTCTGCGAAGCCCCAACTTGATCAAGAAGGGTAGGTCTGAGTTCCAGAGATGCTAAAGAACCGGTCATCGACCCAACCGCCAAAGAGAAATCAAAGGTTGCCACATACTCTAAATTCTTCATCTCAACGAATAGAGGACTCAGAGTCAACCTTCTTCTACTCAATGCATCTGCTACCACATTCCCCTTGCCAGGGGTATAAGCTATCTCAAAATCGTAGGACGCCAAGAATTCCATACATCTTTGTTGCCTCAGATTCAGATCCTTCTGAGAAAAGAGATACTTCAATGACTTGTGATCGGTATAAAGCTCAAATCTTTCGCCCAGAAGATAATGGCGCCAAGCCTTTAGTGCATATACTATTGCTGCCAACTCTAAGTCATGAGTGGGATAATTCTTCTCGTGTACTTTAAGTTGTCTACCGCCAAAGCATATCACCCTTCCTTCTTGCATAAGAACAGCTCCTAACCCCGTGCCACATGCATCGGTGTATACTGTAAATAACTTCCCTCCATCGGGCAAAGCTAGAACAGGTGCTGATGTGAGAGCTCTCTTGAGCTTCTGAAAAGCAAGCTCGCATTCTATGCTCCAAGCAAAAACTAAATTCTTCTTCGTCAATTTAGTGAGAGGAGCGGAAATCTTCGCGAAGTCCTTGATGAACTTCCAGTAAAAACCCGCAAGACCTAGAAAACTTCTCACTTCTGTTGCATTCCTTGGAGTCTTCCAATCCTGAACTGCAACTACCTTAGCAGGATCCACCGCTAAGCCTTGCTTAGATACTATATGCCCAAGGAATCTAACTTCCCTTCTCCAAAAGTGACACTTGGAGAACTTGGCCTTCAACTGATGCGCTCTAAGCGTATCCATCACCTCCCCGAGATGCCTTGCGTGCTCTTCCTCATCCTTAGAGAAGATCAGAATATCATCTACGAAGACCACGACAAACTTGTTCAAGAACTCCCTGAACACCCTACTCATCAAGTCCACGAAATATGCGGGTGCATTAGTCAAGCCGAACGGCATGACAAGCCATTCGAAGAATCCATCTGGAGTTCTGAACGCAGTCTTGTCTATACTATCTTCAGCTACCCTGAGCTGATGGAATCCCGTAGCAAGATCAAGCTGAGAGAAAACAGAAGCACCAACAAGCTGGTCAAAGAGATCATCAATTCTCGGTAACGGGTGTCTGTTCTTCTTAGTCAGCTTATTCAACTCTCGATAGTCAACACAAAGTCGGAGAGAACCATCTGCCTTGGTAGCAAATACCACAGGCGCTCCCCACTCAGATATACTCCGTCTAATGAAGTTCTTCTCAAGCAACTCTTTCACTTGCTTACTTAGCTCCCGTCTTTCACGCGGAGCCATGTGCCGAACGGGCAAAGAAACCGGCTTTGCATTATCCACCAGATAAATGCGGAAATCAATCTCTCGCTTAGGGGGCAACCCCCTAACTTCATCGAAAACATCTGGATATTCTCGAACCACTCTCACAGACTGAAGAGTTTCCATTGACGAGTCGAGTGATTCAAGATAGCACAACATGACGGGACCTCTCGGATCACAAGAAATCTCTAGGGTGTTTCCGAGGCGAGTCACGAGCCTCACAACCCTATGCTCACAATCAAGAATGGCTCCATATCTGGACAGCCAATCCATGCCCAATATCAATCCGTATCCCCTAAAACCAAGAACATAAGCACTGCACAAGAACTCTACACTGTAACGACCCGTAACTTCCCCGTAAAGGAAAGCGCCGGATAGTTCGAGAACAACACACAAATGAACTCATACGGAAGAACATTTCATTGTATATTACAACAATGCATCAGATTACAAGAATATACAGAGTATAAATGAATATTACACAGAAATATCAGAGATTTAAATTACATTTAAATACATAGCAGCGGAAAATAATACAATACACAACTAGAATGAGATATACGGATACAAAGCTTTCCGGATATCGTTCCAGCTATAAACCAGGATCCTGTGAATATAAATCTGCAAAACCAAAACTACTAGCTGCCCGTGTCAAAATAGGGGCACCCAGAGTTTAGGTTAAAACAATAAACTCCAGGTCAGTCATGTGACTGGTGTGAGAACTAAAACAATTAATCTTTACTTTAAAGTTAGGTAAATCAAGGGACCACGCCGTATAACACGGAACGGGTTTCCTCCCAAGAATACGAGTGTATAAAACAGACAACGCAATGCTAAATAAAGAAAAATGAAGCTGTTATAAGACCCAGGTCCTATCACACAATGCAACGCAAGCCGGGGGATAGGGTTTTCCCTTATAACAGCCAAAGAATGCTTGATACGTTCAAAACAAATCATTTGATACTATTATAAGTGCATAGTGTATAAAACAACTTCAAATCATAAGTATCAATCATAGGCGGCATGGGTACCATATATCATGTCGCCATATATAGGTTTACAATTAAAACCGCAAATGTCACGTATTTGGAAATTGGGTTTCCATCTATGAACCGAGGCAAAAGATAGTCCTCAACCGATTCGAGACGCTCTAGCCCGTGTCTCAGGATCAGAGCTCGAGTGACCCTTGGATCGTCAGGGCCGGTCCACCGATGTGGATTAAAATGCCTGAACACTGCGTTTCCCCACCCTTTGGGGTGTCAATGAGCCAACAAATGACTCCATCGGTTCGAGAACGACCGATATATCCGAGGCGCCTCGCAACAGCAACAACCACATAAGTCAAACTCGTCAGGGCGTGTAAAACCACTGACGCCACTTTTTAGCTAGAAGGAAACGCATGCCCTCCCTGAGGTCCTCTCCCGTTTTTGGTTCATACCGGGTGTGATACTCGCGAATCAACGTTACACAAAGCTACGCCACACATGCCTTGCTTTGATCATCACCACAAGACTTTGCTTTTCAACAGAAGCCTCGATCAATTGCCACTTAGGCATGCCACACAGGCAATTCACTCCATGCGTTTGATATCCATCAATATATAACCCCTGAGCTCGTACGTCTCAGAGAAGGGCGTTAAGCAAGAGAATAAATTCTCCGCCGCCAAACAGATATATATTTAATAGAAATCAAACACACAGACTAAAATCCAATGTCAGACACACAGTCCATTTACAAGTCCATTCTGGGTCTGAACGAAACCGGAGGCACCTAGTACCCCGCATATCCATCGATCTCCAAGTACGTCTGGACGATCCCTAACTGTTTCCATCTTCTTGGGTGTACAGCCCAATCAAGATCATCAGTAATCACCCAAACGACATGAAGACCTCCGGTCTTCGACCGTCGTCTTCATCTTCGACACCACGTCGAATCAGTTATTCAGAATGGGATAAACCCGGTCTTTCTGAATAACTCGCGTATATATTATAAAAGTTTTACACAAACACAACATACGCCTCATTCCAATTCAGAATATTCTTTTATTCAAATATTCCTATACTTTGGGAAAAGTTCCCATTAATTTTATCCAAGATAAATTCTTTAAATTTATTCTTTAATCACCTTTGAATATCAATTCAAACTAGTCGGGATTAGCGAACCACACATAAGTAATCATTTATTTTATTTCCCAATCCCAACCTATTCATCCCATGAAGTAAAACTGGTAGTACTTCATATCTAACACCACAGTGTTATCGGTAATTCAATTACCATTTCACGTTCAAATCTAATTAAAGGTTTAATTATCGCCTGGAGTAAAACTGGTGATACTCCATTCTCGATCATTTCAATCTAATTAAAGATTCATTAAAAATCCACTTAGTTTTAATCTTCAACTGGGTTAAAGAATCAGTGTCATTTAAAACACGGTTCACGATAAACCCAAAATCACATTCATTAATTATCGGGTTAAAGAACGAGTGTTATTCAAAACACTGTTCACGATAAACCCAAAAATCAATATCAATTCAATTCCAATTAAATATTATTTAATTGGTACACTTCATTAAATCTAAATAAAAAGATTTAATCTTTTCTCAACTGGGTTCAAGAACAGTGTTAGTGAAGACACCATTCACGACAAACCCAAATCACATTTGATATTCAATACAAGGCTCTGAATAGAAAATATATCGGCTTATATTCAATATCAAATCCTACGACAAACAAATGTCGTATTGGAAATAACGATATAAATATATATCTTTCAAATTTCCATAACAACATCTGTATAATCACGAATTCCAACATCGAAATATTCCGACGACAATTTCGATTCAAATCCACTCCAATGCAATCATTGGAAATTTTGGTTATTTTTAAAACCCTTTTCAAATTCAATTTATTTATTTAAAAATAAATAGAATTATAATCCTAGTTCAAAACTAGTTCATTTCGATAAAATTCTATTTTTATCTTTTCAAATATGGAGTTTTTCATCCCAATTCTTCACAAATCATTTCTTATGATTTTACACAAATTATTACTATTTTTAATAATTTTATCAAGGCCCGTACAGTCGATTTCCATCAACGACCATCGAACTGCACTTACAGCGACCTTTTTCGAATTTGATTTGGACATAATTCCAAATCCAACCGTTAGATTTCAAATTTCTAATATTCGTTAGAAAGCTCTTTTCGATACGAACCCAACGGTTCCGGTTTTAGGAGAATCGACGGTCGGATCTCCCGCAATGTCCATTTGAAATAAATGGTCGAAATTCACGAACTGCCGCGACGCGGCGCGTTCTATTCAGGCCATTATATTATATATATAATATATATAATATATACTTCGTCGATTTCTATTTAAAACGAATTATATAAATAGTTTTAAAATTCGTTTCAAAAGCAATTTCAACTTCCATTTCAATTCAAATCAAAATTGAATTCTTCTTTATAAATTCTTTTTTAAAATTCATTTCTATTCCATTCAAATTTCAATTCAATTTGAATTCATTTCAATTCGCTTTCAATTCAATTTGAAATCGTTTTCAATTCAATTCATTTCGAAATCGTTTTCAATTCAATTCATTTCGAAATCGTTTTCAATTCAATTCATTTCGAAATCGTTTTCAATTCAACTCATTTCGAAATCGTTTTCAATTCAATTCATTTCGAAATCGTTTTCAATTCAATTCATTTCGAAATCGTTTTCAATTCAATTCATTTCGAAATCGATATAAATATCGTTCACGTCAAAATGGCGTCAAACTAATCAACACGGCTTCATGAATTTCCATTTTCAATTATTCCATTTCGAATATTTCTATTTCAAATATTCCTATTTCTAAACTGGAATGAGGCCCAATCAATTACCATATAAAGTTAATTATATGGATTTTTCATACATCACATGTATATAATAGCAATGAAAAATAATCAACCATCAACCAAAGTGCACTACACTGTATAAGCATCAAATATAAATATCTAACGCTTATAACAGCCTGTCAATCAATCGATCGACATATTCAATCAATCAGAATGAGTGAACTTCAAATTTCATCCCAACACCCGTGTGGGGTTTCAAACAATCAAACACAGATTTTATTTGTGCAGTTGGGCGATGTGTAAAATTTATCGACCCAATCAATATCAGTCAAATCAGTGTACATAAACAAACCGTCCGGTTTGTAAATGAATATTTTATTTTATTCACATTCACGTTAAAAATTATATTTTTAACGATAAAACATTTTATTCTAACATATGAATTTCTATTATTCATTTACACAATAAAATGATATTTTTATTTTCTAACATATTTTAGAAAATTTCGGCGGCATAACGGCACGATACTAGAAACGGGACAAGGCCTAGCCTTATCCCCGGTCTAGTGAAGGCCCACGCCATTTACACATCAATCAAAATCACCAAACAACCAAATTCAAATCAAATCATATAACTAATATATGCAACCAAACAAACAAGTCCATGGTCTGTGGACGATTGTGTCGGGTGCTACTAAGCACCGTCTGCATCCTAGTATATATATATAATTAGAAAAGAAATTGAAAGGTGAGAAATTCTCACCGAATTGCTATCCTAACTCCACGGCACTCCTTATGTAGGACATCTTCACCGTGCTCCCACTTGGTCCCATCGCACTCTGTTTCACACGGTATGCGTTAAAAATCACATTTTTATTTCACCGCTATATATATAAAAGATTATATTTTTAACACGCTTTTAAAATAGACAAAGATCATATTTTTACAACGCTATAAAATATATAGTTTCTGCCCTTTTAAATATAAAGTTCACTCCTTTTAAAATATAAAGGTTTCGCCTTTTAAATTCTAAAGTTTTCACCTTTTAAAATATAACGTTCACGCCTTTTAAATTCTAAAGTTTTCACCTTTTAAATTCTAAAGTTTTCACCTTTTAAATTCTAAAATTTTCACCTTTTAAATTCTAAAAATCGCATTTTTACTATGCTTTTCAATATATAAAAATTGAATTTTTTTCTATGCTTTTCGATATATAAAAATTGAATTTTTAGTTCGTTATTCAATATATAAAAATCAAATTTTTAGTTCGTTATTCAATATATAAAAATCGAATTTTTAGTTCGTTATTCAATATATAAAAATCGAATTTTTAGTTCGTTATTCAATATATAAAAATCGAATTTTTAGTTCGTTATTCAATATATAAAAATCATATTTTTAGTTCGTTATTCAATATATAAAAATCATATTTTTAGTTCGTTATTCAATATATAAAAATCATATTTTTAGTTCGTTATTCAATATATAAAAATCATACTTTTAGTTCGTTATTCAATATATAAAAATCATATTTTTAGTTCGTTATTCAATATATAAAAATCATATTTTTAGCCTTTCTATATTATAAAAATTATATTCTTCATCTTATATATAAAAATCAAATTTTTATATTATAAACTTCTATATAAAAATCTAATCTTTTACTTCTCATTAGCTAAAATCATATCCTTTACTTCGCATTAGCAAAAATCAAAGCTTTTTCATTTTAAACTATGTCGTTATATAAACTTAAAACTATGCTATTAATATTTTTATACAATGATATGGTTTAAAAATCATATTTTAATTTACCTAAATGAATAAAAACGATTAAATAAATAAAATAAAGGAAAGAAGAGGCTCACCGGCGGAATTGGCAGCGTCGGAGGCTGCTGGTAACGGGGGAAGGGGCGTTAGTTGATGAGGAGGTGGTGGGGGTGTTGCGGTGGTCGGCGGTGGGCCCATCAGGTGGCGGCGTCGAAGGGGGAACGACGGGTTGGGGTTGCGATGTATCTTCGAGGGGAGAGGGAAGCAAGGGCAGAGAGGGGGAGCGTCGCGAGGCCACAGGGGTGGAGGGGGGGGGGGGGGGGGGAGAACGAGGTCGGAGGGTACCAGCGCTGAGGCGCGGCGGCGGTGCTCCGCCTAGGGCTTCGATCGGATTTTTTTTTTCTCTGTTGAAATAATTTAGAACGGGGGGGGGGGGGGGGGCAGAGGGTAATGAAGGGGAAGAGAAAATATTTTTTTATTTTATTTAATTTAATTATTTAATTTCTAAAAAGGTACTTTTACATACGACCTCTAAACGAGGTCCACCGCCTGTCGTCCATAGCGTTTTACCCCCATTCCGAACACAATGGGATATGTATCGTAGGCCAATTCGATTGTTACGATCAGTTTCCGTTAAATCTACATTTAAATCACTATATTGAATTTTAAACGTACATTTCAAATTACCGGGGTCACATACTAACTAGAAAAATTCCAGAAAAATATTTTCTAGCTTCGTATTGACGATACGGTCCTAACAAAACTAGTTTCGTCGAATTCTGAGACCGTTTGAAAAATGGCCAACTTCCAGTCGATTAAAATCAACTGAAACTGGTCAAACGCGTTTTCCTTTGCCACGCTCACATATTGATTCGAAAAATTATGAAATTTGAAACCTAGCAATAACTTAACATCCCGGACCCAACAAAACTGGTTTCGTCGAAATCCGAGGTCGTTTGCAAAATTGCTATTTTTAAGGGCCTTATATATATAAAAATATATATAAATTCCACAGCGACTATTTCTAATTTTAAACTGGACATAACTTACCATTTCTAAGATGAAATCTCAGTTTGTTAACTTCGTTACAAAGATATAGTTATACAGATTCAAATATTTCTTGTTTCGTTCAATACTGACTTATAACGAATTCTGTATATTCATTTGAAATTAGAAATCGAATTTTCGAACTACCGCGCCATTTTCAATTCCTTTTATAATTATATATAATTATTATATATTCTAACGACGACGTATATAATATATACGTTCTAATTATATTCAAAATAAATTTCTCGTCGTTTTTATTTAAAATAATTCATTTTAAATAATCAAAATTCGCTAAAATTGCCAAAATAAAAATTTCAAACTGGCTCGCATTTTACGGGTTGTTACAATCTCCCCCACTTAAAACTTTTCGTCCCCGAAAAGGAACAAAGTCGAAAGTGGTTTGATTAATCAACTCTACGCTTGATCTGGCTTCCATTCTCCAACTCTTTAGTTTCTGAGAATTTTCAAAAATTTCAAAAATTTGGCTAACACCCTAAATTTTCGAAAAATTTCGCCATAACCTCCCCTGCACCGGGAGCATCGGGGAATTTCAAATAGCTTCCCCGGTCCTTCTGATCTCAAAAAGAAAAAGAAAAAGCCAAGCGGCTAGCCAATCGGCTCTCAAAATCATCATCACCCAAACAAAACAGGAAATTATGTAGTAAACATGTACCTATTTGTTGGGCAAACAAATTTTATTCTTCGGCTCTAGCCTCCTTGCTATGACCTGTTCAATGATATATATGTACATGCAAGCAAATGCGACCAATTTTCAATACAATTCAATATTTGATGCTATTAGGCATAATGGTTCCAAATTATCAAACAATTAAACAAACAACACAATCATCAATCCATTAGTGGATTAGAGTTTTCAAATTGATTACTTTGATACATAGTCAAAAATCAGATTTTTGATGCCAAATCACAACAATAGGCCCTATATAATTTTGGTTCTCACACCTGTCAATAGGAGGTATATAGATATTACACGTTCGTCACTTGAATATCAATTCTAATGATGGAGCTCCATCATCAAAATCATCCCCGGGCGATTAGAGTGTAATTCTATATCTATCCAACATATCAAAACTTCGAATACACGCTAGCTAGGCGCATACGCAAAATCTTTATATTTTGGATTGTCCTAATCAATATAAAAAGATAATCAAATACGAATAATTGATTTAAATTTGCAAAATAGACTTGTTTTCATTAGAAAAATATACTCTTCACACTCGTTCTAGGATACTACTGATCCCATCTCTAACGAGTCATTCTCATTGGATATTACTAATCCAATATCTGATGAATTCTTTCGTACGGTTCTAATGTGTCTTGTTCTCTGGCTTTGCAAACCAAAGCTCTGATACCAAATGTAACGACCCGTAACTTCCCCGTAAAGGAAAGCGCCGGATAGTTCGAGAACAACACACAAATGAACTCATACGGAAGAACATTTCATTGTATATTACAACAATGCATCAGATTACAAGAATATACAGAGTATAAATGAATATTACACAGAAATATCAGAGATTTAAATTACATTTAAATACATAGCAGCGGAAAATAATACAATACACAACTAGAATGAGATATACGGATACAAAGCTTTCCGGATATCGTTCCAGCTGTAAACCAGGATCCTGTGAATATAAATCTGCAAAACCAAAACTACTAGCTGCCCGTGTCAAAATAGGGGCACCCAGAGTTTAGGTTAAAACAATAAACTCCAGGTCAGTCATGTGACTGGTGTGAGAACTAAAACAATTAATCTTTACTTTAAAGTTAGGTAAATCAAGGGACCACGCCGTATAACACGGAACGGGTTTCCTCCCAAGAATACCAGTGTATAAAACAGACAACGCAATGCTAAATAAAGAAAAATGAAGCTGTTATAAGACCCAGGTCCTATCACACAATGCAACGCAAGCCGGGGGATAGGGTTTTCCCTTATAACAGCCAAAGAATGCTTGATACGTTCAAAACAAATCATTTGATACTATTATAAGTGCATAGTGTATAAAACAACTTCAAATCATAAGTATCAATCATAGGCGGCATGGGTACCATATATCATGTCGCCATATATAGGTTTACAATTAAAACCGCAAATGTCACGTATTTGGAAATTGGGTTTCCATCTATGAACCGAGGCAAAAGATAGTCCTCAACCGATTCGAGACGCTCTAGCCCGTGTCTCAGGATCAGAGCTCGAGTGACCCTTGGATCGTCAGGGCCGGTCCACCGATGTGGATTAAAATGCCTGAACACTGCGTTTCCCCACCCTTTGGGGTGTCAATGAGCCAACAAATGACTCCATCGGTTCGAGAACGACCGATATATCCGAGGCGCCTCGCAACAGCAACAACCACATAAGTCAAACTCGTCAGGGCGTGTAAAACCACTGACGCCACTTTTTAGCTAGAAGGAAACGCATGCCCTCCCTGAGGTCCTCTCCCGTTTTTGGTTCATACCGGGTGTGATACTCGCGAATCAACGTTACACAAAGCTACGCCACACAGGCCTTGCTTTGATCATCACCACAAGACTTTGCTTTTCAACAGAAGCCTCGATCAATTGCCACTTAGGCATGCCACATAGGCAATTCACTCCATGCGTTTGATATCCATCAATATATAACCCCTGAGCTCGTACGTCTCAGAGAAGGGCGTTAAGCAAGAGAATAAATTCTCCGCCGCCAAACAGATATATATTTAATAGAAATCAAACACACAGACTAAAATCCAATGTCAGACACACAGTCCATTTACAAGTCCGTTCTAGGTCTGAACGAAACCGGAGGCACCTAGTACCCCGCATATCCATCGATCTCCAAGTACGTCTGGACGATCCCTAACTGTTTCCATCTTCTTGGGTGTACAGCCCAATCAAGATCATCAGTAATCACCCAAACGACATGAAGACCTCCGGTCTTCGACCGTCGTCTTCATCTTCGACACCACGTCGAATCAGTTATTCAGAATGGGATAAACCCGGTCTTTCTGAATAACTCGCGTATATATTATAAAAGTGTTACACAAACACAACATACGCCTCATTCCAATTCAGAATATTCTTTTATTCAAATATTCCTATACTTTGGGAAAAGTTCCCATTAATTTTATCCAAGATAAATTCTTTAAATTTATTCTTTAATCACCTTTGAATATCAATTCAAACTAGTCGGGATTAGCGAACCACACCGAAGTAATCATTTATTTTATTTCCCAATCCCAACCTATTCATCCCATGAAGTAAAACTGGTAGTACTTCATATCTAACACCACAGTGTTATCGGTAATTCAATTACCATTTCACGTTCAAATCTAATTAAAGATTTAATTATCGCCTGGAGTAAAACTGGTGATACTCCATTCTCGATCATTTCAATCTAATTAAAGATTCATTAAAACTCCACTTAGTTTTAATCTTCAACTGGGTTAAAGAATCAGTGTCATTTAAAACACGGTTCACGATAAACCCAAAATCACATTCATTAATTATCGGGTTAAAGAACGAGTGTTATTCAAAACACTGTTCACGATAAACCCAAAAATCAATATCAATTCAATTCCAATTAAATATTATTTAATTGGTACACTTCATTAAATCTAAATAAAAAGATTTAATCTTTTCTCAACTGGGTTCAAGAACAGTGTTAGTGAAGACACCATTCACGACAAACCCAAATCACATTTGATATTCAATACAAGGCTCTGAATAGAAAATATATCGGCTTATATTCAATATCAAATCCTACGACAAACAAATGTCGTATTGGAAATAACGATATAAATATATATCTTTCAAATTTCCATAACAACATCTGTATAATCACGAATTCCAACATCGAAATATTCCGACGACAATTTCGATTCAAATCCACTCCAATGCAATCATTGGAAATTTTGGTTATTTTTAAAACCCTTTTCAAATTCAATTTATTTATTTGAAAATAAATAGAATTATAATCCTAGTTCAAAACTAGTTCATTTCGATAAAAATCTATTTTTATCTTTTCAAATATGGAGTTTTTCATCCCAATTCTTCACAAATCATTTCTTATGATTTTACACAAATTATTACTATTTTTAATAATTTTATCAAGGCCCGTACAGTCGATTTCCATCAACGGCCATCGAACTGCACTTACAGCGACCTTTTTCGAATTTGATTTGGACATAATTCCAAATCCAACCGTTAGATTTCAAATTTCTAATATTCGTTAGAAAGCTCTTTTCGATACGAACCCAACGGTTCCTGTTTTAGGAGAATCCGACGGTCGGATCTCCCGCAATGTCCGTTTGAAATAAATGGTCGAAATTCACGAACTGCCGCGACGCGGCGCGTTCTATTCAGGCCATTATATTATATATATAATATATATAATATATACTTCATCGATTTCTATTTAAAACGAATTATATAAATAGTTTTAAAATTCGTTTCAAAAGCAATTTCAACTTCCATTTCAATTCAAATCAAAATTGAATTCTTCTTTATAAATTCTTTTTTAAAATTCATTTCTATTCCATTCAAATTTCAATTCAATTTGAATTCATTTCAATTCGCTTTCAATTCAATTTGAAATCGTTTTCAATTCAATTCATTTCGAAATCGTTTTCAATTCAATTCATTTCGAAATCGTTTTCAATTCAATTCATTTCGAAATCGTTTTCAATTCAACTCATTTCGAAATCGTTTTCAATTCAATTCATTTCGAAATCATTTTCTATTCAATTCATTTCGAAATCGTTTTCAATTCAATTCATTTCGAAATCGATATAAATATCGTTCACGTCAAAATGGCGTCAAACTAATCAACACGGCTTCATGAATTTCCATTTTCAATTATTCCATTTCGAATATTTCTATTTCAAATATTCCTATTTCTAAACTGGAATGAGGCCCAATCAATTACCATATAAAGTTAATTATATGGATTTTTCATACATCACATGTATATAATAGCATTGAAAAATAATCAACCATCAACCAAAGTGCACTACATTGTATAAGCATCAAATATAAATATCTAACGCTTATAACAGCCTGTCAATCAATCGATCGACATATTCAATCAATCAGGATGAGTGAACTTCAAATTTCATCCCAACACCCGTGTGGGGTTTCAAACAATCAAACACAGATTTTATTTGTGCAGTTGGGCGATGTGTAAAATTTATCGACCCAATCAATATCAGTCAAATCAGTGTACATAAACAAACCGTCCGGTTTGTAAATGAATATTTTATTTTATTCACATTCACGTTAAAAATTATATTTTTAACGATAAAACATTTTATTCTAACATATGAATTTCTATTATTCATTTACACAATAAAATGATATTTTTATTTTCTAACATATTTTAGAAAATTTCGGCGGCATAACGGCACGATACTAGAAACGGGACAAGGCCTAGCCTTATCCCCGGTCTAGTGAAGGCCCACGCCATTCACACATCAATCAAAATCACCAAACAACCAAATTCAAATCAAATCATATAACTAATATATGCAACCAAACAAACAAGTCCATGGTCTGTGGACGATTGTGTCGGGTGCTACTAAGCACCGTCTGCATCCTAGTATATATATATAATTAGAAAAGAAATTGAAAGGTGAGAAATTCTCACCGAATTGCTATCCTAACTCCACGGCACTCCTTATGTAGGACATCTTCACCGTGCTCCCACTTGGTCCCATCGCACTCTGTTTCACACGGTATGCGTTAAAAATCACATTTTTATTTCAACGCTATATATATAAAAGATTATATTTTTAACACGCTTTTGAAATAGACAAAGATCATATTTTTACAACGCTATAAAATAAATAGTTTCTGCCCTTTTAAATATAAAGTTCACTCCTTTTAAAATATAAAGTTTTCGCCTTTTAAATTCTAAAGTTTTCACCTTTTAAAATATAACGTTCACGCCTTTTAAATTCTAAAGTTTTCACTTTTTAAATTCTAAAGTTTTCACCTTTTAAATTCTAAAGTTTTCACCTTTTAAATTCTAAAGTTTTCACCTTTTAAATTCTAAAAATCGCATTTTTACTATGCTTTTCAATATATAAAAAATGGATTTTTTTCTATGCTTTTTGATATATAAAAATTGAATTTTTAGTTCGTTATTCAATATATAAAAATTGAATTTTTAGTTCGTTATTCAATATATAAAAATCGAATTTTTAGTTCGTTATTCAATATATAAAAATCGAATTTTTAGTTCGTTATTCAATATATAAAAATCGAATTTTTAGTTCGTTATTCAATATATAAAAATCGAATTTTTAGTTCGTTATTCAATATATAAAAATCATATTTTTAGTTCGTTATTCAATATATAAAAATCATATTTTTAGTTCGTTATTCAATATATAAAAATCATATTTTTAGCCTTTCTATATTATAAAAATTATATTCTTCATCTTATATATAAAAATCAAATTTTTATATTATAAACTTCTATAAAAAAATCTAATCTTTTACTTCTCATTAGCTAAAATCATATCCTTTACTTCGCATTAGCAAAAATCAAAGCTTTTTCATTTTAAACTATGTCGTTATATAAACTTAAAACTATGCTATTAATATTTTTATACAATGATATGGTTTAAAAATCATATTTTAATTTACCTAAATGAATAAAAACGATTAAATAAATAAAAGAAAGGAAAGAAGAGGCTCACCGGCGGAATTGGCAGCGTCGGAGGCTGCTGGTAACGGGGGAAGGGGCGTTAGTTGATGAGGAGGTGGTGGGGGTGTTGCGGTGGTCGGCGGTGGGCCCATCAGGTGGCGACGTCGAAGGGGGAACGACGGGTTGGGGTTGCGATGTATCTTCGAGGGGAGAGGGAAGCGAGGGCAGAGAGGGGGAGCGTCGCGAGGCCACGGGGGTGGAGGGGGGGGGGGGGGGGAGAACGAGGTCGGAGGGTACCAGCGCTGAGGCGCGGCGGCGGTGCTCCGCCTAGGGCTTCGATCGGATTTTTTTTTTCTCTGTTGAAATAATTTAGAACCGGGGGGGGGGGGGGGCAGAGGGTAATGAAGGGGAAGAGAAAATATTTTTTTTATTTTATTTAATTTAATTATTTAATTTCTAAAAAGGTACTTTTACATACGACCTCTAAACGAGGTCCACCGCCTGTCGTCCATAGCGTTTTACCCCCATTCCGAACACAATGGGATATGTATCGTAGGCCAATTCGATTGTTACGATCAGTTTCCGTTAAATCTACATTTAAATCAATATATTGAATTTTAAACGTACATTTCAAATTACCGGGGTCACATACTAACTAGAAAAATTCCAGAAAAATATTTTCTAGCTTCGTATTGACGATACGGTCCTAACAAAACTAGTTTCGTCGAATTCTGAGACCGTTTGAAAAATGGCCAACTTCCAGTCGATTAAAATCAACTTAAACTGGTCAAACGCGTTTTCCTTTGCCACGCTCACATATTGATTCGAAAAATTATGAAATTTGAAACCTAGCAATAACTTAACATCCCGGACCCAACAAAACTGGTTTCGTCGAAATCCGAGGTCGTTTGCAAAATTGCTATTTTTAAGGGCCTTATATATATAAAAATATATATAAATTCCACAGCGACTATTTCTAATTTTAAACTGGACATAACTTACCATTTCTAAGATGAAATCTCAGTTTGTTAACTTCGTTACAAAGATATAGTTATACAGATTCAAATATTTCTTGTTTCGTTCAATACTGACTTATAACGAATTCTGTATATTCATTTGAAATTAGAAATCGAATTTTCGAACTACCGCGCCATTTTCAATTCCTTTTATAATTATATATAATTATTATATATTCTAACGACGACGTATATAATATATACGTTCTAATTATATTCAAAATAAATTTCTCGTCGTTTTTATTTAAAATAATTCATTTTAAATAATCAAAATTCGCTAAAATTGCCAAAATAAAAATTTCAAACTGGCTCGCATTTTACGGGTTGTTACAATCTCCCCCACTTAAAACTTTTCGTCCCCGAAAAGGAACAAAGTCGAAAGTGGTTTGATTAATCAACTCTACGCTTGATCTGGCTTCCATTCTCCAACTCTTTAGTTTCTGAGAATTTTCAAAAATTTCAAAAATTTGGCTAACACCCTAAATTTTCGAAAAATTTCGCCATAACCTCCCCTGCACCGGGAGCATCGGGGAATTTCAAATAGCTTCCCCGGTCCTTCTGATCTCAAAAAGAAAAAGAAAAAGCCAAGCGGCTAGCCAATCGGCTCTCAAAATCATCATCACCCAAACAAAACAGGAAATTATGTAGTAAACATGTACCTATTTGTTGGGCAAACAAATTTTATTCTTCGGCTCTAGCCTCCTTGCTATGACCTGTTCAATGATATATATGTAAATGCAAGCAAATGCGACCAATTTTCAATACAATTCAATATTTGATGCTATTAGGCATAATGGTTCCAAATTATCAAACAATTAAACAAACAACACAATCATCAATCCATTAGTGGATTAGAGTTTTCAAATTGATTACTTTGATACATAGTCAAAAATCAGATTTTTGATGCCAAATCACAACAATAGGCCCTATATAATTTTGGTTCTCACACCTGTCAATAGGAGGTATATAGATATTACACGTTCGTCACTTGAATATCAATTCTAATGATGGAGCTCCATCATCAAAATCATCCCCGGGCGATTAGAGTGTAATTCTATATCTATCCAACATATCAAAACTTCGAATACACGCTAGCTAGGCGCATACGCAAAATCTTTATATTTTGGATTGTCCTAATCAATATAAAAAGATAATCAAATACGAATAATTGATTTAAATTTGCAAAATAGACTTGTTTTCATTAGAAAAATATACTCTTCACACTCGTTCTAGGATACTACTGATCCCATCTCTAACGAGTCATTCTCATTGGATATTACTAATCCAATATCTGATGAATTCTTTCGTACGGTTCTAATGTGTCTTGTTCTCTGGCTTTGCAAACCAAAGCTCTGATACCAAATGTAACGACCCGTAACTTCCCCGTAAAGGAAAGCGCCGGATAGTTCGAGAACAACACACAAATGAACTCATACGGAAGAACATTTCATTGTATATTACAACAATGCATCAGATTACAAGAATATACAGAGTATAAATGAATATTACACAGAAATATCAGAGATTTAAATTACATTTAAATACATAGCAGCGGAAAATAATACAATACACAACTAGAATGAGATATACGGATACAAAGCTTTCCGGATATCGTTCCAGCTGTAAACCAGGATCCTGTGAATATAAATCTGCAAAACCAAAACTACTAGCTGCCCGTGTCAAAATAGGGGCACCCAGAGTTTAGGTTAAAACAATAAACTCCAGGTCAGTCATGTGACTGGTGTGAGAACTAAAACAATTAATCTTTACTTTAAAGTTAGGTAAATCAAGGGACCACGCCGTATAACACGGAACGGGTTTCCTCCCAAGAATACCAGTGTATAAAACAGACAACGCAATGCTAAATAAAGAAAAATGAAGCTGTTATAAGACTCAGGTCCTATCACACAATGCAACGCAAGCCGGGGGATAGGGTTTTCCCTTATAACAGCCAAAGAATGCTTGATACGTTCAAAACAAATCATTTGATACTATTATAAGTGCATAGTGTATAAAACAACTTCAAATCATAAGTATCAATCATAGGCGGCATGGGTACCATATATCATGTCGCCATATATAGGTTTACAATTAAAACCGCAAATGTCACGTATTTGGAAATTGGGTTTCCATCTATGAACCGAGGCAAAAGATAGTCCTCAACCGATTCGAGACGCTCTAGCCCGTGTCTCAGGATCAGAGCTCGAGTGACCCTTGGATCGTCAGGGCCGGTCCACCGATGTGGATTAAAATGCCTGAACACTGCGTTTCCCCACCCTTTGGGGTGTCAATGAGCCAACAAATGACTCCATCGGTTCGAGAACGACCGATATATCCGAGGCGCCTCGCAACAGCAACAACCACATAAGTCAAACTCGTCAGGGCGTGTAAAACCAATGACGCCACTTTTTAGCTAGAAGGAAACGCATGCCCTCCCTGAGGTCCTCTCCCGTTTTTGGTTCATACCGGGTGTGATACTCGCGAATCAACGTTACACAAAGCTATGCCACACAGGCCTTGCTTTGATCATCACCACAAGACTTTGCTTTTCAACAGAAGCCTCGATCAATTGCCACTTAGGCATGCCACATAGGCAATTCACTCCATGCGTTTGATATCCATCAATATATAACCCCTGAGCTCGTACGTCTCAGAGAAGGGCGTTAAGCAAGAGAATAAATTCTCCGCCGCCAAACAGATATATATTTAATAGAAATCAAACACACAGACTAAAATCCAATGTCAGACAAACAGTCCATTTACAAGTCCGTTCTAGGTCTGAACGAAACCGGAGGCACCTAGTACCCCGCATATCCATCGATCTCCAAGTACGTCTGGACGATCCCTAACTGTTTCCATCTTCTTGGGTGTACAGCCCAATCAAGATCATCAGTAATCACCCAAACGACATGAAGACCTCCGGTCTTCGACCGTCGTCTTCATCTTCGACACCACGTCGAATCAGTTATTCAGAATGGGATAAACCCGGTCTTTCTGAATAACTCGCGTATATATTATAAAAGTGTTACACAAACACAACATACGCCTCATTCCAATTCAGAATATTCTTTTATTCAAATATTCCTATACTTTGGGAAAAGTTCCCATTAATTTTATCCAAGATAAATACTTTAAATTTATTCTTTAATCACCTTTGAATATCAATTCAAACTAGTCGGGATTAGCGAACCACACCGAAGTAATCATTTATTTTATTTCCCAATCCCAACCTATTCATCCCATGAAGTAAAACTGGTAGTACTTCATATCTAACACCACAGTGTTATCGGTAATTCAATTACCATTTCACGTTCAAATCTAATTAAAGATTTAATTATCGCCTGGAGTAAAACTGGTGATACTCCATTCTCGATCATTTCAATCTAATTAAAGATTCATTAAAACTCCACTTAGTTTTAATCTTCAACTGGGTTAAAGAATCAGTGTCATTTAAAACACGGTTCACGATAAACCCAAAATCACATTCATTAATTATCAGGTTAAAGAACGAGTGTTATTCAAAACACTGTTCACGATAAACCCAAAAATCAATATCAATTCAATTCCAATTAAATATTATTTAATTGGTACACTTCATTAAATCTAAATAAAAAGATTTAATCTTTTCTCAACTGGGTTCAAGAACAGTGTTAGTGAAGACACCATTCACGACAAACCCAAATCACATTTGATATTCAATACAAGGCTCTGAATAGAAAATATATCGGCTTATATTCAATATCAAATCCTACGACAAACAAATGTCGTATTGGAAATAACGATATAAATATATATCTTTCAAATTTCCATAACAACATCTGTATAATCACGAATTCCAACATCGAAATATTCCGACGACAATTTCGATTCAAATCCACTCCAATGCAATCATTGGAAATTTTGGTTATTTTTAAAACCCTTTTCAAATTCAATTTATTTATTTGAAAATAAATAGAATTATAATCCTAGTTCAAAACTAGTTCATTTCGATAAAAATCTATTTTTATCTTTTCAAATATGGAGTTTTTCATCCCAATTCTTCACAAATCATTTCTTATGATTTTACACAAATTATTACTATTTTTAATAATTTTATCAAGGCCCGTACAGTCGATTTCCATCAACGGCCATCGAACTGCACTTACAGCGACCTTTTTCGAATTTGATTTGGACATAATTCCAAATCCAACCGTTAGATTTCAAATTTCTAATATTCGTTAGAAAGCTCTTTTCGATACGAACCCAACGGTTCCTGTTTTAGGAGAATCCGACGGTCGGATCTCCCGCAATGTCCGTTTGAAATAAATGGTCAAAATTCACGAACTGCCGCGACGCGGCGCGTTCTATTCAGGCCATTATATTATATATATAATATATACTTCATCGATTTCTATTTAAAACGAATTATATAAATAGTTTTAAAATTCGTTTCAAAAGCAATTTCAACTTCCATTTCAATTCAAATCAAAATTGAATTCTTCTTTATAAATTCTTTTTTAAAATTCATTTCTATTCCATTCAAATTTCAATTCAATTTGAATTCATTTCAATTCGCTTTCAATTCAATTTGAAATCGTTTTCAATTCAATTCATTTCGAAATCGTTTTCAATTCAATTCATTTCGAAATCGTTTTCAATTCAATTCATTTCGAAATCGTTTTCAATTCAACTCATTTCGAAATCGTTTTCAATTCAATTCATTTCGAAATCGTTTTCAATTCAATTCATTTTGAAATCGTTTTCAATTCAATTCATTTCGAAATCGATATAAATATCGTTCACGTCAAAATGGCGTCAAACTAATCAACACGGCTTCATGAATTTCCATTTTCAATTATTCCATTTCGAATATTTCTATTTCAAATATTCCTATTTCTAAACTGGAATGAGGCCCAATCAATTACCATATAAAGTTAATTATATGGATTTTTCATACATCACATGTATATAATAGCATTGAAAAATAATCAACCATCAACCAAAGTGCACTACACTGTATAAGCATCAAATATAAATATCTAACGCTTATAACAGCCTGTCAATCAATCGATCGACATATTCAATCAATCAGGATGAGTGAACTTCAAATTTCATCCCAACACCCGTGTGGGGTTTCAAACAATCAAACACAGATTTTATTTGTGCAGTTGGGCGATGTGTAAAATTTATCGACCCAATCAATATCAGTCAAATCAGTGTACATAAACAAACCGTCCGGTTTGTAAATGAATATTTTATTTTATTCACATTCACGTTAAAAATTATATTTTTAACGATAAAACATTTTATTCTAACATATGAATTTCTATTATTCATTTACACAATAAAATGATATTTTTATTTTCTAACATATTTTAGAAAATTTCGGCGGCATAACGGCACGATACTAGAAACGGGACAAGACCTAGCCTTATCCCCGGTCTAGTGAAGGCCCACGCCATTCACACATCAATCAAAATCACCAAACAACCAAATTCAAATCAAATCATATAACTAATATATGCAACCAAACAAACAAGTCCATGGTCTGTGGACGATTGTGTCGGGTGCTACTAAGCACCGTCTGCATCCTAGTATATATATATAATTAGAAAAGAAATTGAAAGGTGAGAAATTCTCACCGAATTGCTATCCTAACTCCACGGCACTCCTTATGTAGGACATCTTCACCGTGCTCCCACTTGGTACCATCGCACTCTGTTTCACACGGTATGCGTTAAAAATCACATTTTTATTTCAACGCTATATATATAAAAGATTATATTTTTAACACGCTTTTAAAATAGACAAAGATCATATTTTTACAACGCTATAAAATAAATAGTTTCTGCCCTTTTAAATATAAAGTTCACTCCTTTTAAAATATAAAGGTTTCGCCTTTTAAATTCTAAAGTTTTCACCTTTTAAAATATAACGTTCACGCCTTTTAAATTCTAAAGTTTTCACTTTTTAAATTCTAAAGTTTTCACCTTTTAAATTCTAAAGTTTTCACCTTTTAAATTCTAAAGTTTTCACCTTTTAAATTCTAAAAATCGCATTTTTACTATGCTTTTCAATATATAAAAAATGGATTTTTTTTCTATGCTTTTTGATATATAAAAATTGAATTTTTAGTTCGTTATTCAATATATAAAAATTGAATTTTTAGTTCGTTATTCAATATATAAAAATCGAATTTTTAGTTCGTTATTCAATATATAAAAATCGAATTTTTAGTTCGTTATTCAATATATAAAAATCGAATTTTTAGTTCGTTATTCAATATATAAAAATCGAATTTTTAGTTCGTTATTCAATATATAAAAATCATATTTTTAGTTCGTTATTCAATATATAAAAATCATATTTTTAGTTCGTTATTCAATATATAAAAATCATATTTTTAGTTCGTTATTCAATATATAAAAATCATATTTTTAGCCTTTCTATATTATAAAAATTATATTCTTCATCTTATATATAAAAATCAAATTTTTATATTATAAACTTCTATAAAAAAATCTAATCTTTTACTTCTCATTAGCTAAAATCATATCCTTTACTTCGCATTAGCAAAAATCAAAGCTTTTTCATTTTAAACTATGTCGTTATATAAACTTAAAACTATGCTATTAATATTTTTATACAATGATATGGTTTAAAAATCATATTTTAATTTACCTAAATGAATAAAAACGATTAAATAAATAAAAGAAAGGAAAGAAGAGGCTCACCGGCGGAATTGGCAGCGTCGGAGGCTGCTGGTAACGGGGGAAGGGGCGTTAGTTGATGAGGAGGTGGTGGGGGTGTTGCGGTGGTCGGCGGTGGGCCCATCAGGTGGCGACGTCGAAGGGGGAACGACGGGTTGGGGTTGCGATGTATCTTCGAGGGGAGAGGGAAGCGAGGGCAGAGAGGGGGAGCGTCGCGAGGCCACGGGGGTGGAGGGGGGGGGGGGAGAACGAGGTCGGAGGGTACCAGCGCTGAGGCGCGGCGGCGGTGCTCCGCCTAGGGCTTCGATCGGATTTTTTTTTTCTCTGTTGAAATAATTTAGAACCGGGGGGGGGGGGGGGGGGGGGGCAGAGGGTAATGAAGGGGAAGAGAAAATATTTTTTTTATTTTATTTAATTTAATTATTTAATTTCTAAAAAGGTACTTTTACATACGACCTCTAAACGAGGTCCACCGCCTGTCGTCCATAGCGTTTTACCCCCATTCCGAACACAATGGGATATGTATCGTAGGCCAATTCGATTGTTACGATCAGTTTCCGTTAAATCTACATTTAAATCAATATATTGAATTTTAAACGTACATTTCAAATTACCGGGGTCACATACTAACTAGAAAAATTCCAGAAAAATATTTTCTAGCTTCGTATTGACGATACGGTCCTAACAAAACTAGTTTCGTCGAATTCTGAGACCGTTTGAAAAATGGCCAACTTCCAGTCGATTAAAATCAACTGAAACTGGTCAAACGCGTTTTCCTTTGCCACGCTCACATATTGATTCGAAAAATTATGAAATTTGAAACCTAGCAATAACTTAACATCCCGGACCCAACAAAACTGGTTTCGTCGAAATCCGAGGTCGTTTGCAAAATTGCTATTTTTAAGGGCCTTATATATATAAAAATATATATAAATTCCACAGCGACTATTTCTAATTTTAAACTGGACATAACTTACCATTTCTAAGATGAAATCTCAGTTTGTTAACTTCGTTACAAAGATATAGTTATACAGATTCAAATATTTCTTGTTTCGTTCAATACTGACTTATAACGAATTCTGTATATTCATTTGAAATTAGAAATCGAATTTTCGAACTACCGCGCCATTTTCAATTCCTTTTATAATTATATATAATTATTATATATTCTAACGACGACGTATATAATATATACGTTCTAATTATATTCAAAATAAATTTCTCGTCGTTTTTATTTAAAATAATTCATTTTAAATAATCAAAATTCGCTAAAATTGCCAAAATAAAAATTTCAAACTGGCTCGCATTTTACGGGTTGTTACAATCTCCCCCACTTAAAACTTTTCGTCCCCGAAAAGGAACAAAGTCGAAAGTGGTTTGATTAATCAACTCTACGCTTGATCTGGCTTCCATTCTCCAACTCTTTAGTTTCTGAGAATTTTCAAAAATTTCAAAAATTTGGCTAACACCCTAAATTTTCGAAAAATTTCGCCATAACCTCCCCTGCACCGGGAGCATCGGGGAATTTCAAATAGCTTCCCCGGTCCTTCTGATCTCAAAAAGAAAAAGAAAAAGCCAAGCGGCTAGCCAATCGGCTCTCAAAATCATCATCACCCAAACAAAACAGGAAATTATGTAGTAAACATGTACCTATTTGTTGGGCAAACAAATTTTATTCTTCGGCTCTAGCCTCCTTGCTATGACCTGTTCAATGATATATATGTACATGCAAGCAAATGCGACCAATTTTCAATACAATTCAATATTTGATGCTATTAGGCATAATGGTTCCAAATTATCAAACAATTAAACAAACAACACAATCATCAATCCATTAGTGGATTAGAGTTTTCAAATTGATTACTTTGATACATAGTCAAAAATCAGATTTTTGATGCCAAATCACAACAATAGGCCCTATATAATTTTGGTTCTCACACCTGTCAATAGGAGGTATATAGATATTACACGTTCGTCACTTGAATATCAATTCTAATGATGGAGCTCCATCATCAAAATCATCCCCGGGCGATTAGAGTGTAATTCTATATCTATCCAACATATCAAAACTTCGAATACACGCTAGCTAGGCGCATACGCAAAATCTTTATATTTTGGATTGTCCTAATCAATATAAAAAGATAATCAAATACGAATAATTGATTTAAATTTGCAAAATAGACTTGTTTTCATTAGAAAAATATACTCTTCACACTCGTTCTAGGATACTACTGATCCCATCTCTAACGAGTCATTCTCATTGGATATTACTAATCCAATATCTGATGAATTCTTTCGTACGGTTCTAATGTGTCTTGTTCTCTGGCTTTGCAAACCAAAGCTCTGATACCAAATGTAACGACCCGTAACTTCCCCGTAAAGGAAAGCGCCGGATAGTTCGAGAACAACACACAAATGAACTCATACGGAAGAACATTTCATTGTATATTACAACAATGCATCAGATTACAAGAATATACAGAGTATAAATGAATATTACACAGAAATATCAGAGATTTAAATTACATTTAAATACATAGCAGCGGAAAATAATACAATACACAACTAGAATGAGATATACGGATACAAAGCTTTCCGGATATCGTTCCAGCTGTAAACCAGGATCCTGTGAATATAAATCTGCAAAACCAAAACTACTAGCTGCCCGTGTCAAAATAGGGGCACCCAGAGTTTAGGTTAAAACAATAAACTCCAGGTCAGTCATGTGACTGGTGTGAGAACTAAAACAATTAATCTTTACTTTAAAGTTAGGTAAATCAAGGGACCACGCCGTATAACACGGAACGGGTTTCCTCCCAAGAATACCAGTGTATAAAACAGACAACGCAATGCTAAATAAAGAAAAATGAAGCTGTTATAAGACCCAGGTCCTATCACACAATGCAACGCAAGCCGGGGGATAGGGTTTTCCCTTATAACAGCCAAAGAATGCTTGATACGTTCAAAACAAATCATTTGATACTATTATAAGTGCATAGTGTATAAAACAACTTCAAATCATAAGTATCAATCATAGGCGGCATGGGTACCATATATCATGTCGCCATATATAGGTTTACAATTAAAACCGCAAATGTCACGTATTTGGAAATTGGGTTTCCATCTATGAACCGAGGCAAAAGATAGTCCTCAACCGATTCGAGACGCTCTAGCCCGTGTCTCAGGATCAGAGCTCGAGTGACCCTTGGATCGTCAGGGCCGGTCCACCGATGTGGATTAAAATGCCTGAACACTGCGTTTCCCCACCCTTTGGGGTGTCAATGAGCCAACAAATGACTCCATCGGTTCGAGAACGACCGATATATCCGAGGCGCCTCGCAACAGCAACAACCACATAAGTCAAACTCGTCAGGGCGTGTAAAACCACTGACGCCACTTTTTAGCTAGAAGGAAACGCATGCCCTCCCTGAGGTCCTCTCCCGTTTTTGGTTCATACCGGGTGTGATACTCGCGAATCAACGTTACACAAAGCTACGCCACACAGGCCTTGCTTTGATCATCACCACAAGACTTTGCTTTTCAACAGAAGCCTCGATCAATTGCCACTTAGGCATGCCACATAGGCAATTCACTCCATGCGTTTGATATCCATCAATATATAACCCCTGAGCTCGTACGTCTCAGAGAAGGGCGTTAAGCAAGAGAATAAATTCTCCGCCGCCAAACAGATATATATTTAATAGAAATCAAACACACAGACTAAAATCCAATGTCAGACACACAGTCCATTTACAAGTCCGTTCTAGGTCTGAACGAAACCGGAGGCACCTAGTACCCCGCATATCCATCGATCTCCAAGTACGTCTGGACGATCCCTAACTGTTTCCATCTTCTTGGGTGTACAGCCCAATCAAGATCATCAGTAATCACCCAAACGACATGAAGACCTCCGGTCTTCGACCGTCGTCTTCATCTTCGACACCACGTCGAATCAGTTATTCAGAATGGGATAAACCCGGTCTTTCTGAATAACTCGCGTATATATTATAAAAGTGTTACACAAACACAACATACGCCTCATTCCAATTCAGAATATTCTTTTATTCAAATATTCCTATACTTTGGGAAAAGTTCCCATTAATTTTATCCAAGATAAATTCTTTAAATTTATTCTTTAATCACCTTTGAATATCAATTCAAACTAGTCGGGATTAGCGAACCACACCGAAGTAATCATTTATTTTATTTCCCAATCCCAACCTATTCATCCCATGAAGTAAAACTGGTAGTACTTCATATCTAATACCACAGTGTTATCGGTAATTCAATTACCATTTCACGTTCAAATCTAATTAAAGATTTAATTATCGCCTGGAGTAAAACTGGTGATACTCCATTCTCGATCATTTCAATCTAATTAAAGATTCATTAAAACTCCACTTAGTTTTAATCTTCAACTGGGTTAAAGAATCAGTGTCATTTAAAACATGGTTCACGATAAACCCAAAATCACATTCATTAATTATCGGGTTAAAGAACGAGTGTTATTCAAAACACTGTTCACGATAAACCCAAAAATCAATATCAATTCAATTCCAATTAAATATTATTTAATTGGTACACTTCATTAAATCTAAATAAAAAGATTTAATCTTTTCTCAACTGGGTTCAAGAACAGTGTTAGTGAAGACACCATTCACGACAAACCCAAATCACATTTGATATTCAATACAAGGCTCTGAATAGAAAATATATCGGCTTATATTCAATATCAAATCCTACGACAAACAAATGTCGTATTGGAAATAACGATATAAATATATATCTTTCAAATTTCCATAACAACATCTGTATAATCACGAATTCCAACATCGAAATATTCCGACGACAATTTCGATTCAAATCCACTCCAATGCAATCATTGGAAATTTTGGTTATTTTTAAAACCCTTTTCAAATTCAATTTATTTATTTGAAAATAAATAGAATTATAATCCTAGTTCAAAACTAGTTCATTTCGATAAAAATCTATTTTTATCTTTTCAAATATGGAGTTTTTCATCCCAATTCTTCACAAATCATTTCTTATGATTTTACACAAATTATTACTATTTTTAATAATTTTATCAAGGCCCGTACAGTCGATTTCCATCAACGGCCATCGAACTGCACTTACAGCGACCTTTTTCGAATTTGATTTGGACATAATTCCAAATCCAACCGTTAGATTTCAAATTTCTAATATTCGTTAGAAAGCTCTTTTCGATACGAACCCAACGGTTCCTGTTTTAGGAGAATCCGACGGTCGGATCTCCCGCAATGTCCGTTTGAAATAAATGGTCGAAATTCACGAACTGCCGCGACGCGGCGCGTTCTATTCAGGCCATTATATTATATATATAATATATATAATATATACTTCATCGATTTCTATTTAAAACGAATTATATAAATAGTTTTAAAATTCGTTTCAAAAGCAATTTCAACTTCCATTTCAATTCAAATCAAAATTGAATTCTTCTTTATAAATTCTTTTTTAAAATTCATTTCTATTCCATTCAAATTTCAATTCAATTTGAATTCATTTCAATTCGCTTTCAATTCAATTTGAAATCGTTTTCAATTCAATTCATTTCGAAATCGTTTTCAATTCAATTCATTTCGAAATCGTTTTCAATTCAATTCATTTCGAAATCGTTTTCAATTCAACTCATTTCGAAATCGTTTTCAATTCAATTCATTTCGAAATCGTTTTCAATTCAATTCATTTCGAAATCGTTTTCAATTCAATTCATTTCGAAATCGATATAAATATCGTTCACGTCAAAATGGCGTCAAACTAATCAACACGGCTTCATGAATTTCCATTTTCAATTATTCCATTTCGAATATTTCTATTTCAAATATTCCTATTTCTAAACTGGAATGAGGCCCAATCAATTACCATATAAAGTTAATTATATGGATTTTTCATACATCACATGTATATAATAGCATTGAAAAATAATCAACCATCAACCAAAGTGCACTACACTGTATAAGCATCAAATATAAATATCTAACGCTTATAACAGCCTGTCAATCAATCGATCGACATATTCAATCAATCAGGATGAGTGAACTTCAAATTTCATCCCAACACCCGTGTGGGGTTTCAAACAATCAAACACAGATTTTATTTGTGCAGTTGGGCGATGTGTAAAATTTATCGACCCAATCAATATCAGTCAAATCAGTGTACATAAACAAACCGTCCGGTTTGTAAATGAATATTTTATTTTATTCACATTCACGTTAAAAATTATATTTTTAACGATAAAACATTTTATTCTAACATATGAATTTCTATTATTCATTTACACAATAAAATGATATTTTTATTTTCTAACATATTTTAGAAAATTTCGGCGGCATAACGGCACGATACTAGAAACGGGACAAGGCCTAGCCTTATCCCCGGTCTAGTGAAGGCCCACGCCATTCACACATCAATCAAAATCACCAAACAACCAAATTCAAATCAAATCAAATCATATAACTAATATATGCAACCAAACAAACAAGTCCATGGTCTGTGGACGATTGTGTCGGGTGCTACTAAGCACCGTCTGCATCCTAGTATATATATATAATTAGAAAAGAAATTGAAAGGTGAGAAATTCTCACTGAATTGCTATCCTAACTCCACGGCACTCCTTATGTAGGACATCTTCACCGTGCTCCCACTTGGTCCCATCGCACTCTGTTTCACACGGTATGCGTTAAAAATCACATTTTTATTTCAACGCTATATATATAAAAGATTATATTTTTAACACGCTTTTAAAATAGACAAAGATCATATTTTTACAACGCTATAAAATAAATAGTTTCTGCCCTTTTAAATATAAAGTTCACTCCTTTTAAAATATAAAGGTTTCGCCTTTTAAATTCTAAAGTTTTCACCTTTTAAAATATAACGTTCACGCCTTTTAAATTCTAAAGTTTTCACTTTTTAAATTCTAAAGTTTTCACCTTTTAAATTCTAAAGTTTTCACCTTTTAAATTCTAAAGTTTTCACCTTTTAAATTCTAAAAATCGCATTTTTACTATGCTTTTCAATATATAAAAAATGGATTTTTTTCTATGCTTTTTGATATATAAAAATTGAATTTTTAGTTCGTTATTCAATATATAAAAATTGAATTTTTAGTTCGTTATTCAATATATAAAAATCGAATTTTTAGTTCGTTATTCAATATATAAAAATCGAATTTTTAGTTCGTTATTCAATATATAAAAATCGAATTTTTAGTTCGTTATTCAATATATAAAAATCGAATTTTTAGTTCGTTATTCAATATATAAAAATCATATTTTTAGTTCGTTATTCAATATATAAAAATCATATTTTTAGTTCGTTATTCAATATATAAAAATCATATTTTTAGTTCGTTATTCAATATATAAAAATCATATTTTTAGCCTTTCTATATTATAAAAATTATATTCTTCATCTTATATATAAAAATCAAATTTTTATATTATAAACTTCTATAAAAAAATCTAATCTTTTACTTCTCATTAGCTAAAATCATATCCTTTACTTCGCATTAGCAAAAATCAAAGCTTTTTCATTTTAAACTATGTCGTTATATAAACTTAAAACTATGCTATTAATATTTTTATACAATGATATGGTTTAAAAATCATATTTTAATTTACCTAAATGAATAAAAACGATTAAATAAATAAAAGAAAGGAAAGAAGAGGCTCACCGGCAGAATTGGCAGCGTCGGAGGCTGCTGGTAACGGGGGAAGGGGCGTTAGTTGATGAGGAGGTGGTGGGGGTGTTGCGGTGGTCGGCGGTGGGCCCATCAGGTGGCGGCGTCGAAGGGGGAACGACGGGTTGGGGTTGCGATGTATCTTCGAGGGGAGAGGGAAGCGAGGGCAGAGAGGGGGAGCGTCGCGAGGCCACGGGGGTGGAGGGGGGGGAGAACGAGGTCGGAGGGTACCAGCACTGAGGCGCGGCGGCGGTGCTCCGCCTAGGGCTTCGATCGGATTTTTTTTTTCTCTGTTGAAATAATTTAGAACGGGGGGGGGGGGGGGGGGCAGAGGGTAATGAAGGGGAAGAGAAAATATTTTTATTATTTTATTTAATTTAATTATTTAATTTCTAAAAAGGTACTTTTACATACGACCTCTAAACGAGGTCCACCGCCTGTCGTCCATAGCGTTTTACCCCCATTCCGAACACAATGGGATATGTATCGTAGGCCAATTCGATTGTTACGATCAGTTTCCGTTAAATCTACATTTAAATCACTATATTGAATTTTAAACGTACATTTCAAATTACCGGGGTCACATACTAACTAGAAAAATTCCAGAAAAATATTTTCTAGCTTCGTATTGACGATACGGTCCTAACAAAACTAGTTTCGTCGAATTCTGAGACCGTTTGAAAAATGGCCAACTTCCAGTCGATTAAAATCAACTGAAACTGGTCAAACGTGTTTTCCTTTGCCACGCTCACATATTGATTCGAAAAATTATTAAATTTGAAACCTAGCAATAACTTAACATCCCGGACCCAACAAAACTGGTTTCGTCGAAATCCGAGGTCGTTTGCAAAATTGCTATTTTTAAGGGCCTTATATATATAAAAATATATATAAATTCCACAGCGACTATTTCCAATTTTAAACTGGACATAACTTACCATTTCTAAGATGAAATCTCAGTTTGTTAACTTCGTTACAAAGATATAGTTATACAGATTCAAATATTTCTTGTTTCGTTCAATACTGACTTATAACGAATTCTGTATATTCATTTGAAATTAGAAATCGAATTTTCGAACTACCGCGCCATTTTCAATTCCTTTTATAATTATATATAATTATTATATATTCTAACGACGACGTATATAATATATACGTTCTAATTATATTCAAAATAAATTTCTCGTCGTTTTTATTTAAAATAATTCATTTTAAATAATCAAAATTCGCTAAAATTGCCAAAATAAAAATTTCAAACTGGCTCGCATTTTACGGGTTGTTACATACACTCAGTATAGAGATCCTCAAATCCCCACATATCATAGACAAATGGGCGGAACCCCCAATAGGATTTGAGACACAGACGGGATCATCTACCAAGCTAGTACTAAGGTGCAAACTATCAACAAGATCAGATGAGATAAAGCTATGCGATGCACTAGAATCAAACAAGGTACGAACTGGAAAATCAGAAATATATACAAGGCTCTCAACAGAAATACTACCTCGATCGGGAATTGGAGCGACATTGAGAGCATGGACTTGCCCTCCTGAAGGTCCAGCACGCTGAGTCTGACCCTGGCCTTGCCCTTGCTTCTTCGGGCAATCCTTACTGAAATGTCCAGTCTCACCGCAGAAAAAGCATTCACCATTCTTCCTTTTCCTCTTCTTACAATCCTTAATAAGATGCCCAACTGAACCACAATAATGGCATTTCCCCTTGTTGTTCTTGCCCTTGTTGTTATTGCCCTTGTTGCTGTTCCCCTTGTTGCCTTGACTCTTGTTCTTGTTCTGATTGCCTTGACTGCTCTGACCACTTGGATTTCCCTGATTTCCTTTCCACTGGGAATCAGTCTTCTTGGCTTGAGTATCATTCATCTTGACCTCTTTCTTGACATCTCCTTGAAGTAACGCCATATCAACCAAGCTCTCAAACGTGGCCCCATGGGGAATATGTGACATAGCCAATCCCTGCAACGGCTCATTCAATCCTCTAGCAAAACGAAGAGCCTTCTTCTGAGGAGTATTCACCATATCCAAGCCAAAACGAGCTAACTGATTGAACTTGTTCACATATTCTTTGACAGACATATCTCCTTGTTTCAAAGTTATGAACCTCTCCATTTGCAGATTCTCTTCAGCAGAAGATAGAAACTTAAGCATGAACCTTGCCCTGAAATCGGCCCAAGTCTCAACAGGCCTAGTACCATTGGTGACTTCCCACCAATAAGCGGCTTCATCCTTCATAAGCCAAACCGCCAACAAGATCTTCCTCTGATCGTCTAACCCAAAGATAACAAATAAATCCTCGGTCTCTTTCAACCAATTTCTGGCCTCTACAAAAGTCTCAGTGCCTTGAAAGTTCTTGCCACCCATTGCTTTGAAATCTTTGCAAGTCTTTGCGAAGTCAGCTTGAGGATGCTGAGGGGGAGGAGGAAGAGGAACCTCAGCGACAGGAGGAGGAGGAACATTGACTACCGGAGGAGGAGGAGGAGGAACATTAACTACTGGAGGAGGAGGAGGAACATTAACTACTGGAGGAGGAGGAGGAGGGACATCTGCGGGGCCGGCTTCGGTCGCCCTAGCCTCCAAAAGTCTCCTATACCAAACAGGTACGTGTACTCCCTCCGGAATAGCAAAGTTATCGGCCATACTGAAAACGAAGAAAAAGACAGATTCAGAATGGAGAAAAAACGAAGGAATTTTGCTAATGGCTTTTTGGGGAATAGCCTTTAAAATAAACTAGACTTTTCTTTGGAAAATACTTTATACTTGGTTTTGAAAATAGTTTTCCAAAAGTTTTCTAAAAACCTTTTTGTTCCTTCTCGTAAACCTGGCTCTGATACCAAATGTAACACCCCACCTCCGCCAGGGTGTCTCTTGCAAGCACTCTGACTTTGGAGGGGCGTTTGAATCAAGTAAACATGCATAATGATATATCAAGGTAGAACAAGAACATATGTATATATGTAAACAGAGTAAATAACATAGATAAAACAGCAGAAGATTTCAAACCATTTCAAAACAAGTCTGGTACAACATAATGTCAATTTTACAAATACACAAGTCTAGATAAAAACAACATTACTGAAAAACTGAAATACATAAGTACTATCCCCAAAATAAGTGATAACCATAGCTAGCTTCATGTCAAGACCGTACATGAGCTAAAATCCCACAAGCAAGCGATCAGGAATCCAGCTAAGCTCCAATATTCCCTCCCTGAGAACCTGGGGGGGGGGGAAACGGAAGAAAAGAGGCGAAAGAAAACAGGTCAGTCAAAAAGACTGAGTAAGCCCTACTACAATCAATGTAAACTGATAAAGTTGGCATGAGAAGCAGGTATGATCATAAGGATAACAACATACTAGCATGGTGATTAACTAACAAGGTAGATAAAGGTGTCATCGCATAATCAGGATTAAGGTTTTTGCACCACAGGTGTACTAGCAAACTAACATGACTTGAATAAACAAGTATTGATCCCTTGGCCCAAGCTTTGGCCCAATAACATGAAATGACCCTAATACAAGGTCCAACCAAACGGTCTAGTCGATCGGCTCCCTAAGCCTAACTCGTCACGTGTTGGTGTCAAAACAGCCCAAACATAATTGTAGTCGAACTGTGCCGGGTCCACCATTCGGGTGTATCAAGCCCTAGGGTGTCAACCCCTGGACACCATGAACATGAGTGCACAGTCCCGATCTACTGGTACCCGTGCATGTTTTCTCCGGCTACGGACTATGTGTACGACCAGAGTCCGCCCGGAACTACACCGGCGTACCACCCTGCCGTCGCTTTTGGTCGCTTACCTCCAGCCCAGTAATCGTGCCCCCTCCCTAGCCTAGTCCCTAGGGTCTTAATGATACAAACTTGGGATTACTGCTGGAGTGGACCCTCATTGCTAGGATTTTCTAGTGGGTTAAGTAAGGTTTAACCCTCTTGCTAATCATGGATTAACTTGGTTAAGTGTAACGATGAGTTCACGACTTAACCCCGATTAATCTACCGAGCCCAAATTGGTTAAGTATTAAGTGGACCATGACTTAACCCTAATCACGAGGCATTAATTAATTAATGTGCCTTAACCTCTCACATTAGACTTTGTTGCGGTTACTAGTTAAGCCGGTCAGTTCCGGGTAGCTTTACACCACAACTTGGTCTAACCTCGGGTTCAAGGTACAACATGGCCAACTTCTCACATTGGGTCCTATTGTTTGTAGCAACTAGTTAAGCCGGTCAGTTCCGGGTAGGTTTACACTACAAACTCAACCCAACCTCGAGTTGGTCACACTTATCTTTTCTAAGTGTCATGTCCATCATGTTTCCAAAACATGTTACAAATTTTCAAGCAATTGGGTAGACCTAACTTAATAGGTAAATTCCCAATGGGTAGACCTAACTTAATAGGTAAATTCCCAAGCTTATGTTTTATGTCTTTTAAGTTTTACCCAACCCCAAACGCAATCCCATCGCTTACATATCGCAATAGCGCATAAAGGATAGAAAGAGGGAGCTTGGCATAATCATGACATAAAGGTATTGAAGCCACAAGTTTAACATGGTGGCATATGAAATGTTCATGTGTCCATACCCTTGCATATTACATTTTTAGGCCCCAAAAGCATGCATAAAACCAAACTTAGCATATTGGTGATACATAGTGATAAATGACATGTAGAAATGGCCATAAGTTCGCAGTTAGCCTCACATGCAAGTTATTATAAGAGATATGATAACTTACATGTTGCCAAAATGCAACCTTTAGCATAAAGCTTGAAGCTTTATGTTCATATACTCAAGATAAGCTTGCATAACATGATAGCATGAACCAAATGATCATCCCAAACTTGCATAACATAACTTGCATATCATATGACAAACTTACATATCAAACTTGCATAACATAACTTGCATATCATATGACAAACTTGCATATCAAACTTGCATAACATAACTTGATAAACTTGCATTTCATAGCATAGTAAACTTGCATATAAACTTGCATATTACAACATGATAAACTTGCATATCATAGCATAGTAAACTTGCATATAAACTTGCATATCATACATTTAACTTTAGAGTTTAAGTATGAAAGTAGAATAGGGCTTACAATGCTTAAGAAGTCACAAAAATATGGCAAAGCCCTTATGAAATCAATCAAACCCAAAATGCAAGCTCTAACATAAAAACCCTTGAGCCAAAATGATCAAAACTCTTTCTTTATGATGCAAATATAGAAACTTGACTTGAATGCAAGCTAATGATGCTCATACAAGTTTGAAAACACTTGTATGCATGGAAAATCACTTAGAAATTTATTTAGAAATTTTATGAAGAGAGTGGAGGCCATGAGAGGATTGATTTTGCCATAGTTTAGTTGTAGGATTGATTAATGATGATTTAGGGCTAGGTTAGGGCTTTATTTATAGATTAGGCAAGTGTTTTAGGCCATAGGATTAAACCCTAGTTGCAATCTCAGCCCTTAAAACTAAATCTGGCCCCCAAGCTCAACACAATCTCTAAATGGTGCACCAGGCTAAACAGCCCGGCTGGACCAAGTCGACAGGGCTGTCGACTTGGGTCCAACCAAGTCGACTCCCAAGTCGACAGGGCTGTCGACTTGGGTGCTCTGGCGGGAACTTTCCCGCCTAGCCCAATATGACCAAAATTTTCAAATTCAAACTTGAATTTGAAACCTGTTTTTACTTTGAATTTTTCTGAAAACTTCGTTGGGCCTTAATCGGGTCATACGGACTCCAATTTTCGAAAACTCGGACTCTATTTCGCGTATTTTTCCGAGACGAACGCAATGGCATAGCCCGTTTCCCTTGATTCAGATTTTAGAATTTAATTCTTCCTCGATTTACATCATTACAGGTTATTGAAAATACGGGTTGTTACAGTTTCTTTACATTTCTCTACACTAATACTAGTATAACAGAATTAGGTGTCACCCTAATGTCTAAACTGAAACAGAAACGGGTACAGAATAATTTCCACGCTGGTAATGGGCCTTTACCACCCGATCAGAAACAGACAGAAGCAGAATGTAGCATATGGTGTACACTAGTAATTGGGCCTTTACCACACGAACAGACGGTACCACGCAGAAGCAGACAGGTGTTGCCACCCAACAGAAACAGACGGTACCAACAGAAACAGACGGTACCAACAGAAAAAGACAGAACTAAGTGTACCCTAAAACCCTACCCCAAGCGATCGGCTCCCTAATACATAAATACCCTGTGTCGGCCCTACAGTAGGGTGTATCACTCCCTAAAGTGACAACCAATTGGCACAGACCTATTTACAGATGTCACGGCATCTTACATCCTCAAAGGCAGACCGGGATCCATGCACGCACATGACCCGGTTGGAACGCACCATCAACACCCCTTGCCATTATCAGAATGAACCGCTTATAATTAGTTCAGTATGCGTGCCGGACCCTACCTACTGTTGGGTCAAAGTTTTGATACAAGAAAGGGTTACTGACTAATATGGGTCCCTAACAACAGATGACACAAGTAATTCCCCTCCTAACCTTGTGTCCCCAGACTAACAGATTTTAGATTAACTTGTTTGCAAGTTTCAGACATACAGAGTTTAGATCAACTAGTTCACAGATTAACAGACTTACAGATTTACTGGTTACAGATTGTCTAACTTTATATTGGGCCTACAGATTCGCGAAACGGGTTTATCAGATCCATGGGTCCAATTGGTTTAACCTTACCCACCCAACACGTTTTAGACATCATATTTATCTCAGATTTTCATTAATTAAATATTAATGCCCAGACCTCTCACATTAGACTGACAGTTTGCGGCTAATGGTTAGGCCGGTTGGTTCCGGGCAGGTTTCTGTCGCAAAATGAGTCTAACCTCGGGTTTCAAGCACGTTATGACTAACTTCTCACATTAGAACCTATTGTTTGCGGCCACCGGATTATGCCGGGCGGTTCCAGGAAGAATTATGCCGCAAACTCATTCTAACCTCGAGTTAGCCATGTTTATCTTTGCGGCCAATTAATTAATAATTTACCCTTTATGCCCACGCCTAATATACATGTCAATTATTCATAGCTAATTCAGATTATGTCAATAACAGACTGAATATATCAACTTAACAGACATAGCAGATAACAGATTTAGGCGACTTAACGGATTCAGCAGATTAAGCAACTAGCAGATTTAGCAGATAACAGATTAGGCATCTCAACAGATTTAGTTTGGCATTTTCAACCGACTTAGTAGATGACATATTTGGCAGATGAACAGATCTAGCAGACTAGGCAGTAGATTAGGCAATATAACAGAACTAGCAGATTAGGCAAATATAGCAGAACTAGCAAATTAGGCAAATAGAACAGATTTAATCATTCCTTAAAGTTTCACAAACATATCTTGCCTAAATATAAATCTTGCCTAAATTCACATGCATAAATAATAGTCATGATTCACAATATGATCATATACCCCATGTTTGCATTAAATTTACATAGCACAGATTATGGTCATAATTTACCATATATCATATGCTTTAATTTTTATTAAACTTGCATAGTACAGAAGATCCATATATAAATTATACCAAATATAGCCATAGATTACTATGCATGTCATATATCCAAAGATCCCTTACTTAGGTGTTTATTTACATTAATAGATATCCTACTTTCATGTAAATCTTTATACCTAAGCCATATTTTCTTTATCTCAAATCATACGTTCAATACAGTCTATATTTATGTCCAATTATATACCTTTTTATGTCGTGTCCACAAATCATATGTTCAATATAACATGTCCAATCATATGTCTCAGATTTATGTTCTAGCTACAGTTCATGTTCTTTCCTCAAATCAGCCACCTATTGGTCATGCCCAATTTACACATCATTCATTTTTGTTGTCCCAAACATTTTAGCGTATGTTAATCTCTTATGAGATCAGCTCAGGCTCGGGGTAGCCTGGCTATAGAACAAAAAGAGGAAAGAGATACAGAATAAGATGGATCTAAACAGAACAGAACAGATATAACCTCAGATTCAGATTTACAATTCATGTCACAATCAGAATTAACGTTTATATCGGAAAATTACTGTACTTGCCTTGGTTGGTTTAAAGAAAGAACTTTAGTTGTTGTCGAATCATTGCAGAAGTTTTAATCTCTAATTTGAATTGAGTTGCTTAGGTTGATGTTGGTTAGCTTCTAGTTTTGATTCCAGCAGAGTAGCGACGCCATTTTTATTTTTATTAGAACAGAGGTAGAGTAGAAGCAGAATAGAATTGTGTGTAGAGAAGGGAATTGTGTGTAGAGAAGGCTAGGGCTTAGGATGTATTTATAGGTGTAGGAACTCATTTAGGCCCCTCAGATTAACCCTAGAACTCATCAGGTCCGTCTAAACACGTCACAGCCCTCAAAATCGCACACACACGCACCAGGTTCGACCAGGGAGGTCGACCCCCAGGTCGACTACCCAGTCGACCTGGTCAGGGGGGTCGACTACCCAGTTGACTCCCCAATCGACCTGGTCGGGGGGGTCGACTACCCAGTCGACTCCCCAGTCGACGTGGGTCCTGGGCGGGAAATTTCCCGCCCGGCCCGCTTCTGGGTTTGAATTCGAATTTTGAATTCGAATTTCGAGCTGTTTTCGATTCCGAAAATTCCTGAAACTTCGGAGGGTCATATCTCCCTCATACGGACTCCGATTCTTGCAAACTTGGACTCGTTTCCAAGAAGAATTCCGAGACGAACGCAATGGCGCAACCCGTTTCCTTTGATTCTTATATTAAAAATTAATTATCCTCTGATTTGTCACTTATACGTTCGTAGAAAATATGGGGTGTTACAACGTTTTAACTATAAATTGCCAAATTCCTCTTTACAAAATATAGTACATTCCCATAACTTAGAATAAAATTGCATTCTAAATCTCTGTTCCCGAAATAATATTTTTATATTCCCAATTTTAGTCCAATATCATTTTAAATTCCATATTTTCATTTCAAATCAAATTGACTAAAAATATTACTTTATTTAAAACTTGTTCGATTATTATTATTCGAAACCCTTATGGGACCAAGAATTCACATAAAATCAAACATTCCAATTTTTCAAATTCTTCATACCACATTAAATTGAAGATTTAATGATAATATTTCCAAACTTGTTCAATCCTTTCCAAAATAATTATTTCAAAAAAAAAATCTTTTAAATTTCAACTTTCATTTCAAATTAAATTGAAATGATAATATTTTTATCAAACTCGGTTAATCACGTGTAAATAACCGTCAATGTTGGATCTCCTTTTCTGATCCCAATTCAATATTTAACACCCGACGAGTGATCGGAATTCGTTTTCAAAACTATTTCATATGAAAGTTATTTACTTAATTCGATTTCTAAATAGTTTAAATTTAAATTTAAAACTACATTCCCCATTTTTATTTCAATAAAAATCGTTATTTACATGGAAAGCGTATTTTAATTAATTACCCGTACGATTCCACCATCATGGTGTACATGATTTCATGCCACCAGATCAACAAAATAACTAATAACAAATATGAATTCATCCATTATCATAACATCAAATTAAAATAACCAATTAACTGTGCGCAAAGCATTACGGTGAATAACGCTTAGTGTAAGGTGTATTACAACTGCATAAACATCCATCAACATTTCATAGCAATCATTCATAACACCCCATAATTGTCAACGACATCATAATCAACTGTTATAACTAATTTAAAATAAATTTAAATTAGAACTCTCACTTGCATGCTTCCGAAATTCACCGTTAACATACCTTATCAGCTGTGAATTCCGTCTACGAACGATCACATACAAAATTCTGTATGGATGCCACTACCGTCATGTGCACACTTATTTTCCCCAAACTAATATGTATATATAATTATAGATATATACTCTTTGGCAAATATATGCTTGGTTTTGTTACAAAATGGAGAGGCTACGGCTGGACTATGTAGGAGCTGATGTGGGCAAAATAGGAGAGAGAAAAGAGTTTCACATGAATTTTAAAAGGCAAGACAACGATATACGAGAGAAGGAAGGGAAGTAGCCACGTGTAGAGAGGAGGAACGAGGTCTGGGAAGTAGTGTCAGGTCAGTGCGGCAGGCAATGTGGACTGGCGATTGCGGGTGACTAAAGTGGTGGTGGTTGTTGGACTGGGAAGTGGAGCGAATGGGCTTGTAGGCTATCAAAAGAGGAAGTGTACTGTTTTTGGCTATTTGGTGGAAGGGTGACATGACTACTAAGGGAGATGGGAAGGTGATGGTGGCGAAAGAAGTACTGATCGAAAGGGAAGGCCATGTGTGTTTACAATGAGGAAGAGGAGTCTTCTTTTTGTTGTTTTTTCTAAAGAAGGAAGAAACGTGAGCAGAAGAGAATGGGGTGAGGAAATTTATGGTGGGTAGAAATTTCGATGGGGAAAACGAGGAGATGCATGTGAATGATGAGGTAAAGAAAAATGTGAGCTTACACCCCATTATATATTTGAATTTAAGGGTACATTTGTAAATTTAACAAAGGACACTTGTCCATATTAAATTGTCTTCTACATGCCTCATTACACATATATGAACACTTTTAGGGGTACTTGCACTTAATAAATATCATTCCATGCATGGATGCCAATTAATAATAGTAATAACCCAGAAATCCGAGACAATTTAAAATTTTTATTTTGGCAATTTTAGCAAATTGTGAACATTTAAAATGAATTATTTTAAATAATATCGACAAGAAATTTATTTTGAATAGAATTCGAACGAATATTTATATAGATCGTCGTTAAAATATAAATATTTATTTATATATATAAAAGGAATTGAAAATGGCGTGGTAGTTCGATAATTCGATTTTAAAATTCAATTGAATGAACCGGGTGCAAAATAAGCCGGATTTTAGTGAAACCAAAAATATTTGAATCTAATTGGGAATATCTTTCCAACGAATCCGAAAAATTGAAATTTCATAGCGGGAATCAAAAGATATGTCCAGTTGAAAATTCAGAATAGTCGCTATGGAATTTCGGCCCTTAAAAATGGAAATTTTGCAAACGACCTCGGTTTTCAACGAAATCACTTTTGTTGGATCCATGATGTAAAGTAATTACTAGATTCCAATTTTCGTAATTTTTCGAATCAATATGTGAGTGTGGCAAAGGAAAACGCGTTTGACCAGTTTCAGTTGATTTTAATCGACTGGAAAATGGCCATTTTTCAAACTGTCTCAGAATTTGATGAAACTGGTTTTGTTAGGACCGTATCATCAATACAAACTTAGAAAATATTTTTCGGGAATTTTTCGAGTTAGTATGTGGCCCCGGTAAATTGAAATGCACGTTCAAATTCAATATATAGAGTTATATGTTGATTTTGACGAAAACTAATCGAAACGGTCGAATGGGCTCATGATACATATCTCATTGTGTTCGGAATTGGGGTAATTAGCTAGGGACGACAGTCGGTGAGTTTCGTTTCGAGTTGAAAAATAAAAGTTGCTTTTAGAAAATAGAATAATTAAATTAATATATATATTTTATATATAACCCCCCAAAAAAAGCTTTCTCTCTCCCTCACTCAAAGTCAACATGCCGTTTAGTTTTAAAATAAAATAAAAACCCCAAATGGAACCCGTCGCCAGTGCCTCCGCCAGGCTCGCACCCCCCATCGTCGCCGGCTCCAGGCGACCCCATCCGATCGAGACCCTTCCCCCCTCGTACCCCCTTCTTTCTCCTTTTTCCTCGATCCACGAACAAAGCCGCATCGCCCTTTCTGATGCCCGCCGCCATCGATGAAGCTCCTTCCACCGCCGCCCAGGTGCAGTCGCCCTAGCCTCACGCTCCTCTTCCCTTCCGAACCCTAAACGCCTGGCCCCACCAACATTGCAGTGCTACCATGGAGGCTCCGCCCCTGCCTCAGCCACCAACGGCCTGCAGTCGACCTACCCCGCCACCAACTCCGGCAGCGAGTCCCCCTCCGGCAATGAAACCCTAAAAATATGAATGTAAGTTTTATTTTCCTTGTTTTGATTTTAATTCTAAAAAAAATTACATGGTTTCTTCGATTGAAAAATATGATTTCTTGAATTGAAAAATAGGATTTTTAAGAATGTTAAAGTAGGATTTTTTTTATGTATTTGAAGATATGATTTTTATTTTTATTTTTATTCTTCTTTCATTGATTAAAAAGTTGGTTTTTATTCATAGGAAAAATTCGATTGTTATAGATCTAGATTTGAAATAAAAATTCAATTTCTATTTTATGTGTTAGCTAATAAAAATTCGATTTTTATTATATATGAATAGCAAAAAGTTTGGATTTTTAAACAAGGTTTTTGATTTGAAAAAGATGAGATTTTTAGAGATTAAAAATATAATCTTTATACAGAAAGTAGCGGTTTAAAAATATAATTTTTATTTGAATAGCGTGAAAAGAACTGTAGTGGAATTTCAAACAGTTTCAGACGGTTCAGCAGTTTAACAACAAAGCACGGCGGAGTGGAACCCTCTGTGAGAACTCCTCACTTTCAAATTTATTTCTAGTTAGAATATATACTAGGATGCAGACGGTGTTTAGTATAGTTGAAAGTGTTTGTTTGTTTGATTGATTTTAATGGCTTGTATGCTTGTTTGTTTGATTTTGATGTGTAGTTGATTGTGTGATGTGATGTGAAAAGAATTAAAATATTTATATAGTTAAAAATATTTTATAGTAGAAAATAGAATTTTTAACGTGTATATAAAATAAATAGTAATAAACAAATCGGAGATTTGTTTATATACACTGATTTGACTGATATTGATTGGGACGATAAATTTTACACATCGCCCAACTACACAAATAAAATCTGTGTTTGATTGTTTGAAACCCCACACAGGTATTGGGATGATATATGACATACACTGATCCCAATAATTAGTTATTTGTCGATCGATTGATTGACAGGCTGTTATAAGCGTTAAATATTTATATTTGATGCTTCTACAGTGTAGAATGCACTTTGGATGATGGCTGATTATTTGTCATTGTTGATTTATACATGTGTTGTAGAAAATCCATGTAATTAACATTATATGGTAATTGATTGGGCCTCATTCCAGTTTTGAAATAGAAATATTTGAAAAAGAAATATTTGAAATAGAATATTTGAAAATAGAAATATATGAAGCCGTGTTGATTAGATTGACGCCATTTTGACGTGAACGATATTTATATCGATTTTATTCAATTTTCAATGTATGTTGAAAGTGTTTTTGAAATTTGAATTATATTGAAAATAATCGAAATTCGAATTAAATAGAAAAGAATTGAATTCAAATTGAAATTGAATTCAAATTGAAATTGAATAGAATTGAATTCAAATTAAATTGAGTAGGATTGAAATTCGAATTAAAATTGAAATGAATTGAAATGAATTGAAATTCAAATTAAATTGAAATTGAATTGAAATCGATTCGAAATGAATTTAAAACGAATTTATATTGGAATATTCAATTTGGATTTGAAATTGAATATGAAGTTGAAACCGTTTTGAAAATGAATTTAAAACGATTTATAAAGAACGTTTTGAATTGAAATCGACGAAGTATATATTATATATATAATATAATGGCCTGAATAGAACGCGCCGCGCCGCGGTAGTTCGTGAATTTCGACCATTGACTTCGAATGGATATTGCGGGAGATCCGACCGTCAGATTCTCCTAAAACCGAAACCGTTGGGTTCGTATCGAAAAGAGCTTTCTAACGAATATTAGAAATTAGAAATCTAACGGTTGGATTTGGAATTATGTCCAAATCAAATTTGGAAAAGGTCGCTGTAAGTGCAGTTCGATGGCCATTGAAGGAAATCGACTGTACGGGCCTTGATAAAATTATTAAAAATATCAATAATTTGTGTAAAATCATAAGAAATGATTTGTGAAGAATTGGGATGAAAAACTCCATATTTGAAGAGATAAAACTAGATTTTTTATCGAAATGAACTAGTTTTGAACTAAATAATATTTTTTTTAAATAAATAAATTGGATTTGAAATGGTTTTGAAAATAACCAGAATTTCCAATAATTGCATTGGAGTGGATTTGAATCGAAATTGTCTTTGGAATAGTTCGATGTTGGATTTCGTGATTATACAGATATTGTTATGGAAATTTGTAAGATATATATATATATATATATCGTTATTTCCAATACGATATTTGTTGGTCGTAGAATTTGATATTGAATATAAGCCGATATATTTTCTATTCAGAGCCTTGTATTTAATATCAAATGTGATTTGGGTTTGTCGTGAATGGTGTCTTCATTAACACTGTTCTTAAGCCCAATTGAGAAAAAAATTAAATCTTTTTATTTAGATTTAATGAAGTGTGCCAATTAAATAATATTTAATTGGAATTGAATTGGTATTGATTTTTGGGTTTATCGTGAACAGTGTTTTAAATAACACTTGTTCTTTAACCGGATAATTAATGGAATGTGATTTTGGGTTTATCGTGAATCGTGTTTTAAATGACACTGATTCTTTAACCCAGTTAAAGATTAAAACTAAGTGGAGTTTTAATGAATCTTTAATTAGATTGAAAAGATCGAGAATGGAGTATCGCCAGTTTTGCTCCAGGCGATAGTTAAATCTTTAATTAGATTTGAACGTGAAATGGTAATTGAATTTACCGATAACACTGTGGTGTTAGATATGAAGTGTGACCAGTTTTACTACATGGGATGAAGAGGTGGGGATTGGGAAATATAATAAGTGATTACTCCGGTGTGGTTCGCTAATCCCGACTAGTTTGAATTGATATTCAAAGAAGATTAAAGAATAAATTTAAAGAATTTATCTTTGATAAAATTAATGGGAACCTTTCCCAAAGTGGAAGAATATTTGAATAAACGAATATTCTGAATTGGAATGAGACGTATGTTGTGTTTGTGTAACACTTGTTTATTATATACGTGAGTTATTCAGAAAGACCGGGTTTATCACATTCTGAATAACTGATTCGACGTGGTGTCGAAGATGAAGACGGTGGTCGAAGACCGGAGGTCTTCACGTCGTTTGGGTGATTACTGATGATCTTGATTGGGCCGTACACCCAAGAGGAGAGAATCAGTTGGTGATCGTCCAGACGTGCTTGGAGATCGATGGATATGCGGGGTACTAGGTGCCTCCGGTTTCGTTCAGACCCAGAACGAACTTGTAAATGGACTGTGTGTCTAACATTGGATTTCAGTCTGTGTGATTGATTTCTATTAAATATATATCTGTTTGGCGGCAGAGAATTTATTCTCTTGCTTAACGCCCTTCTCTGAGATGTACGAGCTCAGGGGTTATATATTGATGGATATCAAACGCATGGAGTGAATTGCCTGTGTGGCATGCCTAAGTGGAAAATGATCAAGGCTTCTGTTGAAAAGCAAAGTCTTGTGGTTGATGATCAAAGCACAGCCTGTGTGGCATAGCTTTGTGTAACGTGAATTCGCGAGCCTCACACCCCGGTTGTGAACCAAAAACGGGAGAGGACCTCAGGGAGGACATGCGTTTCCTTCTAGCTAGAAGTGGCGTCAGTGGTTTTACACGCCCTGATGATTTTGACTTATGTGGTTGTGCCTGTTGTGAGGCGCCTCAGATATATCGGTCGATCCGAGACCGATGGAGTCATTGGACTCATTGACACCCCATAGGGTGAGGAAACGTAGTGTTCAGGCATAATAATCCACATCGGTGGACCTGCCCTGACGATCCAAGGGGCAGTTGCGGCTGTTCCTGAGACACGGGCTAGAGCGTCTCGAATCGGTAGAGGACTGTCTTTTTCCTCGGTTCACAGATGGAAATCCAACTTCCAATTACGTGACATTTGCGGTTTTGATTGTAGAGCCTAGTATGGCGACATGATATATGGTACCCATGCCGTCTATGATTGATATTTATGATTGAAATTGTTTTAAACACTATACACTTATAATAGTATCAAATGACTTGTTTTAAAACGTATCAAGCATGCTTTGGCTATTATAAGGGAAAACCCTATCCCCCGGCTTGGGTTGCATTGTGTGATAGGACCTGGGTTTTATAATAGCTTCATTTTTCTTTATTTAGCATTGCGCTGTTGTTTTATGCACTGGTGTTCCTGGGAGGAAACCCGTTCCGTGTTATACGGCGTGGTCCCTTGATTTACCTAACTTTAAAATAAAGATTAATAACTATTTTAGTTCTCACACCAGTCCCATGACTGACTTGGAGTTTATTGTTTTAACCTAAACTCTGTGTGCCCTTATTTTGACAAGGGCAGCTTGTAGTTTTGGTTTTGCAGATTTATATTCACAGGAACCTAGTTTACAGTTGGAATGATATCTGGAAAGCTTTGTATCCGTGTATCTTCTTCAGTTGTATTTTGTATTATTTTCCGCTGCTATGTAATGTATTGTAATCTCTGATATTTTGTAATGTATAATATTCATTTATACTCTGTATATTCTTGTATTCTGATGGAATTTTTGTAATAAAAAAATGAAATGTTCTTCCTTCTGCGTTTTGTTTGTGGCTTGTTCTCGACTCAATCCGGGATTTCCCGTAAGGGGGATTTCGGGTCGTTTCAGCTTGGTATCAGAGCTTTGGTTTACAAATATCAGAGAACAAGACACATTAGAACCATACGAAAGAATTCATCAGAATTGGATTAGTAATATCCAATGGGAATGACTCATTAGAGATGGGATCAGTAGTATCCTAGAACGAGTGTGAAGAGTAATGTTTTTAAAATAAAAATTGTAAACAAGTTTTGTTTTGAAAATTTAAATCAACTATATGTATTTGATTATTTATTTATATTGATTTGGACAATCAAATATATAGAGATTTTAGTATACGTCTGATCCACGTGTATTGAAGCCTCGAATATATTCGATACATATAGAATCACACTCTAGTCGCTCAGACATGATTCTAATGATTGACGCGTCATCATTAGAATTTATTTCCGTGTTTCGAAAGTGAGATTTCTATATATTTCCAATTGACTGGTGTGAGAACCAAAATTAGATAGGGCTTATTGTTGTGATTTGGCATCAAAAATGTGATTTTTGACTATGTATCAAAGTTATGAATTTGGAAAGCTAATCAACTAATTGATTGCTAGTTGTGTTGTTTGATTATTGTTTGGATTAATTAAATGTTGAACCATTTGGCCAAATTGAACCGAATAGTGAGTTGTATTGAAAATTAGTCGCATTTGCTTGCATGTGCATGTACTTACATTGAACAGGTCATAGCAAGGAGGCTAGAGCAGGAGAATAAAATTTGTTTGCCCGACAAATAGGTACATGTTTACTATAATTTACTGTTTTTTTTGGGTGATGATGATTTTGTGAGCCGATTGGCTAGCCGCTTGGCTTTTTCTTTTTCTTTTTGATTGAAGAAGGCCATGGGAGGCTATATGAAATATCCCGAACTCCCTGGTGAAGGGGAGGTTATGGCGAAACTTTTCGAAAACTTAGGGTGTTAGCCAAATTTTTGAAAAATTTGAAAAGTTCTTAGAAACTGAAAAGTTGAAGAACTTAAGCCGTAGTGAAAATACTGAAAGTTGAGTTGATTAATTAAACAACTTTCGGCATCGTTCCTTTTCAAGGACGAAAAGTTTTAAGTAGGGGAGATTGTAATAACCCGGAAATCCGAGCCAATTTAAACTTTTTATTTTGGCAATTTTAGCAAATTATGAACATTTAAAATGAATTATTTTAAATAATATCGATGAGAAATTTATTTTGAATAGAATTCGAACGAATATTTATATAGATCGTCGTTAAAATATAAATATTTATTTATATATATAAAAGGAATTGAAAATGGCGCGGTAGTTCGATAATTCGATTTTAAAATTCAATTGAATGTATCGGGTGCAAAATAAACCGGATTTTAGTGAAACAAAAAATATTTGAATCTAATTAGGAATATCTTTCCAACGAATCCGAAAAATTGAAATTTCATAGCGGGAATCAAAAGATATGTCTAGTTGAAAATTCAGAATAGTCGCTATGAAATTCCGGCCCTTAAAAATGGAAAATTTTCAAATGACCTCGGTTTTCGACGAAACCACTTTTGTTGGATCCATGATGTAAAGTAATTGCTTGATTCCAATTTTCGTAATTTTTTGAATCAATATGTGAGCGTGGCAAAGGAAAACGCGTTTGACCAGTTTTAGTTGATTTTAATCGACTGGAAAATGGCCATTTTTCAAACGGTCTCAGAATTTGACGAAACTAGTTTTGTTAGGACCGTATCATCAATACGAACTTAGAAAATATTTTTCGGGAATTTTTCGAGTTAGTATGTGGCCTCGGTAAATTGAAATGCGCGTTCAAAATCAATATATAGAGTTATATGTTGATTTTGACGAAAACTAATCGAAACGGTCGAATGGGCTCACGATACATATCCCATTGTGTTTGGAATTGGGGTAATTAGCTAGGGACGACAATCAGTGAGTTTCATTTCTCGTTCAAAAATAAAAGTTGCTTTTTGAAAATAGAATAATTAAATTAATATATATATTTTATATATAACCCCCCAAAAAAAGCTTTCTCTCTCCCTCACTCAAAGTCAACACGCCGTTTAGTTTTAAAATAAATAAAAAAACCCCAAAATGGAACCCGTCGCCAGCGCCTCCGCCAGGCTCGCCACCCCCCCATCGTCGCCGGCTCCAGGCGAGCCCCATCCGATCGAGACCCTTCCCCCCTCGTACCCCCTTCCTTCTCCTCTTTCCTCGATCCATGAACAAAGCCGCATCACCCTTTCTGATGCCCGCCGTCATCGATGAAGCTCCTCCCACCGCCGCCCAGGTGCAGTCGCCCTAGCCTCACGCTCCTCTTCCCTTCTGAACCCTAAACGCCTGGCCCCACCAACGTTGCAGCGCCAACATGGAGCCTCCGCCCCCGCCTCAGGCCACCAACGGCCTGCAGTCGACCTACCCCGCCACCAACTCTGGCAGCGAGTCCCCCTCCGGCAATGAAACCCTAAAAATATAAATGTAAGTTTTATTTTCCTTGTTTTGATTTTAATTCTGAAAAAAATTACATGATTTCTTCGATTGAAAAATATGATTTCTTGAATTGAAAAATAGGATTTTTAAGAATGTTAAAGTAGGATTTTTTTTATGTATTTGAAGATATGATTTTTATTTTTATTCTTCTTTCATTGATTAAAAAGTTGGTTTTTATTCATAGGAAAAATTCGATTGTTATAGATCTAGATTTGAAATAAAAATTCAATTTCTATTTAATGTGTTAGCTAATAAAAATTTGATTTTTATTATATATGAATAGCGAAAAGTTTGGATTTTTAAACAAGGTTTTTGATTTGAAAAAGATGAGATTTCTAGAGATTAAAAATATAATCTTTATACAAAAAGTAGTGGTTTAAAAATATAATTTTTATTTGAACAGCGTGAAAAGAACTGCAGTGGAATTTCAAACAGTTTCAGAAGGTTCAGCGGTTCAACAGCAAAGCACGGCGGAGTGGAACCCTCTGGGAGAACTCCTCACTTTTAAATTTATTTCTAGTTAGAATATATACTAGGATGCAGACGGTGTTTAGTAGCACCCGACACCCGTCGTCCACAGACCATGGACAGCTTGTATGCTTGTTTGTTTGATTTTGATGTGTAGTTGATTGTGTGATGTGATGTGAAAAGAATTAAAATATTTATATAGTTAAAAATATTTTATAGTTGAAAATAGAATTTTTAACGTGTATATAAAATAAATAGTAATAAACAAATCGGAGATTTGTTTATATACACTGATTTGACTGATATTGATTGGGACGATAAATTTTACACATCGCCCAACTACACAAATAAAATCGGTGTTTGATTGTTTGAAACCCCACACGGGTATTGGGATGATATATGACATACACTAATCCCAATAATTAGTTGTATGTCGATCGATTGATTGACAGACTGTTATAAGCGTTAAATATTTACATTTGACGCTTCTACAGTGTAGAATGCACTTTGGATGATGGTTGATTATTTGTCATTGTTGATTTATACATATGTTGTAGAAAATCCATGTAATTAATTATATGGTAATTGATTGGGCCTCATTCCAGTTTTGAAATAGAAATATTTGAAAAAGAAATATTTGAAAATAGATATATATGAAGCCGTGTTGATTACATTGACGCCATTTTGACGTGAACGATATTTATATCGATTTTATTCAATTTTCAATGTATGTTGAAAGTGTTTTCGAAATTTGAATTATATTGAAAATAATCGAAATTCGAATTAAATTGAAAAGAATTGAATACAAATTGAAATTGAATTCAAATTGAAATTGAATAGAATTGAATTCGAATTAAATTGAGTAGGATTGAAATTCGAATTAAAATTGAAATGAATTGAAATTGAATTGAAATCGATTCGAAATGAATTTAAAACGAATTTATATTGGAATATTCAATTTTGATTTGAAATTGAATATGAAGTTGAAACAGTTTTGAAAATGAATTTAAAACGATTTATAAAGCACGTTTTGAATTGAAATCGACGAAGTATATATTATATATATATATTATATATATATATTATATATATATATAAATATATATATATAATATATTATATATATATATTTATAATATATTATATATATATATAATATATATAATATATTATAATATATTATATATAATATATTATATATTATATATATATATAATATATTATAATATATATAATATATTATATATTTATAATATATTATATATAATATATTATATATATATATATATAATATATTATATATATTATATATATATATATATATATTATATATATATATTATATATATATATATATAAATATATATATATAATATAATGGCCTGAATAGAACGCGCCGCGCCGCAACAGTTCTTGAATTTCGACCATTGACTTCGAATGGATATTGCGGGAGATCCGACCGTCGGATTCTCCTAAAACCGGAACCGTTGGGTTCGTATCGAAAAGAGCTTTCTAATGAATATTAGAAATTAGAAATCTAATGGTTGGATTTGGAATTATGTCCAAATCAAATTTGGAAAAGGTCGCTGTAAGTGTACTTCGATGGCCGTTGATGGAAATCGACTGTACGGGCCTTGATAAAATTATTAAAAATATCAATAATTTGTGTAAAATCATAAGAAATGATTTGTGAAGAATTGGGATGGAAAACTCCATATTTGAAGAGATAAAAATAGATTTTTTATCGAAATGTACTAGTTTTGAACTAAATAATAATTTATTTATTTTTTTAAATAAATAAATTGGATTTGAAATGGTTTTGAAAATAACCAGAATTTCCAATAATTACATTGGAGTGGATTTGAATCGAAATTGTCTTCGGAATATTTCGATGTTGGATTTCGTGATTATACATATATTGTTATGGAAATTTGAAAGATATATATATATCGTTATTTCCAATACGATATTTGTTGGTCGTAGAATTTGATATTGAATATAAGCCGATATATTTTCTATTCAGAGCCTTGTATTTAATATCAAATGTGATTTGGGTTTGTCGTGAATGGATTCTTCATTAACACTGTTCTTAAGCCCAGTTGAGAAAAAGATTAAATCTTTTTATTTAGATTTAATGAAGTGTGCCAATTAAATAATATTTAATTGGAATTGAATTTGTACTGATTTTTGGGTTTATCATGAACAGTGTTTTAAATAACACTTGTTCTTTAACCGGATAATTAATGGAATGTGATTTTGGGTTTATCGTGAACCGTGTTTTAAATAACACTGATTCTTTAACCCAGTTAAAGATTAAAACTAAGTGGAGTTTTAATGAATCTTTAATTAGACTGAAAAGATCGAGAATGGAGTATCGCCAGTTTTGCTCCAGGCGATAGTTAAATCTTTAATTTGATTTGAACGTGAAATGGTAATTGAATTTACTGATAACACTGTGGTGTTAGATATGAAGTATGACCAATTTTACTTCATGGGATGAATAGGTGGGGATTGGGAAATAAAATAAATGATTACTCTGGTGTGGTTCACTAATCCCGACTAGTTTGAATTGATATTCAAAGAAGATTAAAGAATAAATTTAAAGAATTTATCTTCGATAAAATTAATGGGAACCTTTCCCAAAGTGGAAGAATATTTGAATAAATGAATATTCTAAATTGGAATGAGACGTATGTTGTGTTTGTGTAACACTTGTTTATTATATACGCGAGTTATTCAGAAAGACCGGGTTTATCCCATTTTGAAAAACTGATTCGACGTGGTGTCAAAGATGAAGACGGTGGTCGAAGACCGGAGGTCTTCACGTTGTTTGGGTGATTACTGATGATGTTGATTGGGCTGTACACCCAAGAGGAGAGAATTAGTTGGTGATCGTCCAGACGTGCTTGGGGATCGATGGATATGCGGGGTACTAGGTGCCTCCGGTTTCGTTCAGACCTAGAACGAACTTGTAAATGGACTGTGTGTCTGACATTGGATTTCAGTGTGTGTGATTGATTTCTATTAAATATATATCTGTTTGGCGGCAGAGAATTTATTCTCTTGCTTAACGCCCTTCTTTGAGACGTACGAGCTCAGGGATTATATATTGATGGATATCAAACGCATGGAGTGAATTGCCTGTGTGGCATGCCTAAGCAGCAAATGATCAAGGCTTCTGCTGAAAAGTAAAGTCTTGTGGTTGATGATCAAAGCATGGCCTCTGTGGCATAGCTATGTGTAACGTGAATTCGCCAGGCTCACACCCCAGTTGTGAACCAAAAACGGGAGAGAACCTCAGGGAGGGCATGCGTTTCCTTCTAGCTAGAAGTGGCGTTAGTGGTTTTACACGCCCTGACGAGTTTGACTTATGTGGTTGTTGCTGTTGCGAGGCGCCTCGGATATATCGGTCGATCCAGGACCGATGGAGTCATTGGACTCATTGACACCCCATAGGGTGGGGAAACGTAGTGTTCAGGCATAATAATCCACATCGGTGGACCGGCCCTGACGATCCAAGGGGCAGTTGCGGCTGTTCCTGAGACACGGGCTAGAGCGTCTCGAATCGGTAGAGGACTATCTTTTGCCTCAGTTCACAGATGGAAATCCAACTTCCAAATACGTGACATTTGCGGTTTTGATTGTAGAGCCTAGTATGGCGACATGATATATGGTACCCATGCCGTCTATGATTGATATTTATGATTGAAATTGTTTTAAACACTATACACTTATAATAGTATCAAATGACTTGTTTTAAAACGTGTCAAGCATGCTTTGGCTATTATTAGGGAAAACCCTATCCCCCGGCTTGCGTTGCATTGTGTGGTAGGACCTGGGTCTTATAATCGCTTCATTTTTCTTTATTTAGCATTGCGCTGTCGTATTATGCACTGGTGTTCTTGGGAGGAAACCCGTTCCGTGTTATACGGCGTGGTCCCTTGATTTACCTAACTTTAAAACAAAAAATTAATAACTGTTTTAGTTCTCACACCAGTCCCGTGACTGACCTGGAGTTTATTGTTTTAACCTAAACTCTGGGTGCCCTTATTTTGACAAGGGCAGCTAGTAGTTTTGGTTTTGCAGATTTATATTCACTAGAACCTGATTTACAACTGGAACGATATCCAGAAAGCTTTGTATCCGTGTATCTTCTTCAGTTGTATTTTGTATTATTTTCCGCTGCTATGTAATGTATTGTAATCTCTGATATTTTGTAATGTATAATATTCATTTATACTCTGTATATTCTTGTATTCTGATTGAATTGTTGTAATAAAAAATGAAATGTTCTTCCGTCTGCGTTTTGTTTGTGGCTTGTTCTCGACTCAATCCGGGAGTTCCCGTAAGGGGGATTTCGGGTCGTTTCAATAATTATTTAATTATTTAAAATAATCTAATTTATAGTAACAACATTGTAACAAATAAATGTGTAACCAATTTTTAACACTTATGTATGTAACTACAATATAAAATGATATTACACTTCATATACTACCTATATATTAATGTAATTAAAAATACATCCTTATGAAATGTACAAAATCATTAAAATATTGTCTATAAAATATATCTATGTTTGTAACTTATCATAAAAAGAATATTACAACTCATTTTTTTCAATAATATTATTTAATAATACATATAGAAGTATACTTATGTAATTTACTCAAATAAAATCTTATAAAATGTATAAAATTATATAAACACTATATGTTAAAATAATGTTACTTATAAAATATATTTATGTTTATAAAACCATTATAAAATCAATATCTATATGTATATCAAAAATATACTTGTAAAAATCCTATGTACTATATAAATAACATTTTTATACTAAAATCTTTATAAATCATTAGATAATAGTAGTACTCAAACATATCCTAGAAATAAGTTTTTATAAAATAAAATTATCTATTCAAAATAATATAAATAGAATTATTAAATCAATATTTACATTTAAACCTTATTAAATTCAATATATATTCAGAAAATCCAAAAAATTAAATTTTAAACTGAATTAAAAATTCAGGGATATTACATTTACCCGCCTTAAGACTTTTCGTCCTCGAAAAGGATAAACAATTGGCTTTAAACTTCTGTACGAATTTTAAATCAAACTCCTCTATACGGTTTTGGAACAGATTCCATAAATACTCAAATTATCTCATAAAAGTGGAACACACGTATCGTAGTCAACCCAAAAATGACATGTCATAAAGATCATCCGAGTCAGCATACAAAAATGTAACTATCCCTACCTGAGTACGTACTATGTACTTAAGGTAGTCCAAAAATATACAAGTATACCTTGGTACTCTTCCCCCAAAAATTGTCCTAGCCCAAAACATCTTAGTGCATCTAAGCACTTAAGATAAACATATATACACTACATACGAGGTCCAAACTCATCACCACTAGTCATTCGACGCATCTGATCCATCATCTGATGGACCAGACAAACCGATCTCCTCCAATCCTCGTCAGCGAAGGGCTCCTCATCGTCGGCCATATAGCCATCATCATCAAATACCTCTCCATTGTCATCTAGTCCTGCAATAAATCCATCTACTATAAATTGATCATCATCTGCTACAAATCCATCATCATCTTCTACAATATCATCCACATCCAGGGGATGATCTATCTCCTCCATAACATCGTCATCTCCTGCCTTTGGAAGTGGGTCGTCCACGACTATAACTCCTGGCTGTCCTAACTCGTGTATCAATGCATCAAACTGCTCAACTAATGCTGGGTCTATATCCCAACCAAGGTGCTCTTGTGCGGCCTGTCAAAACAACTGTTGATCCCTCTCATCAAGGATCTGCTGCCAAATAGCCTCCTATGTATCCTCATCCATATATGGTGAATCTCAATCCCGAAATGGTTTGCTGCATCAATCCCCGTCATCTGATCAATAAGCGCTGGGCCTGGGACATACTTGTACATCATCACCAGATCATCCTACTGTGGAGCTAAGTCTGCTCCTAGCATATCAGGATAATGGTCTGAGCTAACATCCATATCACTATCGTGGTATATAACCCGATCTTCTGTCGGTGTGGAATCTGAAGATATCTCGATATTCTCATGGTCACTGGGGTCACTAGAAATATCTATAATGGGATCCTCTGAGTTTGACCCAGAGCTACTGCTAGGCGGAGAGAGGTACTGTCTAATGTCACCCTAAAAGTAAAAAAATTAAAGCTCAGAAATCATCCAAATCTATTTTAAATCAAAATATATACAATTCATCATTTTCTTAACTTAATCAAAATGATTCAAGTCAAGTGTTTATACCCAAATTTCTTTTCAAAGTTTGCAAAAATTGTTAAGGGGTTTATTTACCAAACCAAAAATCATACAAAATGGTTAAGGTTCATACTCGGGTCATTCTCATTCCTATTTACCAAACCAAAAATCATTCTTATGCAAAAGGATTAGTGAACTTCACTTAAGGTTCAGTGTAATTCCAATATTTCCTTAACTACCATTTTAAAGGATTTTATACTTAAGTTATTTATCCAATTGCATTCATACAAAACAAATCTAATACTTGAATTTTTAAGTTCATAAATTTCCATTTTAACACATTGATTTTATAAGGAAAGACGCTCTCCCAAACATAATATTCATGAATCTCATTCTAGGCTATCCCTAACCCTATCTCTAATGAGATATTATAACTCCAGTGAGTCTTATCTTTTGTTCAAATATGTCGTACCCCATAGCTTTGTTTAAACTAAAGCTCTGATACTGCTCTAACATATGAATTGAGTAATCGTTCACAAAGATTTCAACACTTATCAAAGTCGTACAAATTGCAGCTATTAAGGTGAGCTATTAACTCACAATTCAATCTTACTTCAAGTAATTAACTTCAATATAAAAAAATATAATAGTTAATTCTAGCCTTCGACATATACAATATAAAGGTTGTGTAGTGTGTGATGCTTATCAATGTGCAATGTCCGTTCTACATCGGCATACAAATTTAAGTAAAGTATATGTTCCAATCAGTTTATCAAAGTACAAATCTAGTACAATATCAGTCCAAAATCAAGTGTAATATCTTACTATATCGGTTTACAGTAAAATTTATTAAATGATGAAATAATTTTTAGTTAGTTAAAAATATGATTTTTAACTATTATATGCGATGTAGATTGGATAAATGATATATATAAATAAAAACGTATCGATATTAGGAAACGGTAACTTGAATTGGTTAAATAAAACTAACGGTTAAGCGTTAACTGACAGTAGTTAATAATAAAATTGACTATGAAGTAATACGATGAGTATCAAAATAATAATAATGACTTATTATGATGTTAGTGAGCGGTTGACGATGTAAAGCTATTTTTTTATCGTTATGCGTAGTAATGTAGCGAACTTAATTTGATTATTGGTAGTTAATTAGAAATATTTAATCATGTTAATTGATGCTTATCACTACTTATATAAGTTCATTGATATTTTACACACTGTATAGTTCACAAAAAATGTGGTTTTTAATTATTGTTAGAAGCGTTGGATTGGGTTGATATTGTTTTGAAATATTGATTGGTTGTTTTGCACTTTTACCATGATCTCATCTTCCGCTGAGATTGGGGGTTTTGATTTGAGCGGTCTTGAGTCGAAATTCTTCACAACATCTAGTTTGATGCAAGTGTTTTTTTAGCAACGATACGCTTCCATATAATAAATGTTTCGAAACAATATTCATTGAACAATTTACCAAATATTACAACTAAAATGTCAACGATAGAAATGATATTAGAAAGCGTGTCATTATTACTGAAATTGCCATAAAGTAATGTGTCTTAGCTGTTAATTGTTGCAAAATAATAGAGCTATACTTCGAGTGAATTTTTTGGGTTATATGAATGAAATTATGTTTAATTTTCTTGTGTGACCACTCCCTATGCATCAATGATGGTGTGTATAAACGAATATCGCACTGTACAAGCACCAGATCAATGTAAAACAATTGTCAAAAGAAAGTAATAGTTGAAAATAAGAGAAAAGAAGAAAATAGAAGAGAAGAGAAAGGAAGGAACATAACATTATCTCATAACCGATTGTATATCTCACAATGCATCAATAACATATAGTAACAGTAGCAGATATGAAACAGACAAGATAGTAATAGCTACACAAACCATATAATCAGAGTATAACAGCTCATACAACTACATGAAACAGTGATAGAGTTTATATAAGTGATAAATAAATTCAACCTGATAAATTATCTCTACAAAAAATACGTAATAATGCCAAGACTGCACATTGTCATGCAGCTGAATACAAGTATAAGTATAAAAATACGTTGTCCCTTGCTAGTCCACCTGTGTAGCTCCAAATGAACTCGTACCTGTTACATGGTCTGCTCATCATCGTCGATGATCACCCAAGGTAATATGAGGGAAATAAAATCTTGGATTAGACAACTGTCTGACATGAGTGATAATCAAGTCTCAAAGTACTATAAAAGTTGTAATAGTATATGATGCGGGGATATAAAGAATCATATTTTCCTGCCTCTGCATCACATAACAAAATGTATACGCTGTTTTATGCTAAACATTAGGCATAAAGGGTTTGATAGTTGTCTAAGTACCAAATATTGGTAAATAGGTGAACAACCATAGCATCCATCATCCATCTACACATTCGTTCACTCCGTTGTTAGATACATATGATGTTTGTATGATCCCATCGTTAGACCAATGACAGATACAGTCCCGGTTCCTCGCACACATATCCATGCCACTTAGACGGGCAGGAATCAAACTATCCAATGATAATTTGAGGCACTCAGATCTAAGAATCATCGTCGTTCCAAGGGTCATTATCACCTACCGATCATCACATAAGTACCCTCGCTCTATCAGTATGCATCGGAACCTACAAACATTATGAATCCTTTAGCACATGTTTTTCTCACAACAGAATCCATCCTAGATTGTCCTTATAACTTCATCGAAGGACACCATAGTTTGGGGATCATTCTAGATCCATCATCAATTGCAGAATGTCAATGTCCTCAGGACTCCCCTTCGACAATCCCATCGTCTCGACTTAAAGTCCCTTTCTTTGCTTCTCAGAGAAAACAATCCATCGTAGTAGCCATAAACCATAGCCACCGATCAAAGAGCCACCATATTCTACGGTCTGTCAAACGAATCATCATATCATCCTCTTCGAAATCGGACCATCGTCCATGCCTAATAGGGTTGTCAATGAATATCCAAAAAAATCTGAAATCTGTCTACATCCGTATCTGAAAAGCAGATAAATATTCAATATCCGAAAGAAGGGATGCGCATACAAATACGTAGATATTCGCATCCGAAAATTATCCTTTCGATTTTTTTAACATTTTGCTCAAAATTATATATATTTTAGTAAATAAATGAGATTTATTTTTTGTTTATTAAGTTGAAGGTTTATTTTATATGCACTAAATGCATATTTTCTACTCAAATCTATTTAATTTGATCATATTTGTTTATTTTTAATACTTTCATGATCAATGGAACTGAAAAAATTTATATTAAACTAAAAAAATTCATTTATATTTCAATTGTTGATGGATAAGATAATTATTTGATATCTATCTGTATCAGTAGATACAGATATCTGATATCGGAAAATGATGTGACGACCCAAACTCCCGATCCCCAGAAGTAAGAACAGTCATTGGAATATAACACATTAACATAACAGTAGAAGATAAACATTACATCAGATAATGTACATAAGATTACAACTACAGAAATAATATTAGAGTTTACAACATTACACAAGATCATAATAACTATACATAATGGTTCAGTAAGTGTATAAGTATGCAACGGAATAAAAGATAGTCAACATAATAAAATCTGGGACAGTCCAAAAGAAACATCCAAATCCTGCTCCAGCACAAGTCGAAAACTAGCTTCCAAAACTTCCATACACATCCCAAAAATATACAAGCTAATACCTGGGAACTAGGCTACCGATGTGAAAATATGAGCACCTATGTTTGTAAGGGAAAAACAAACTATGATTTAGTCATGGGACTGGTATGAGAAACCCTACATTTCTTCTTAACTTACTTAAAATAAGACATATCACGGGACCACGCCGTATAACATGGAACCGATTTACTCTACACGAATGCCGGTGCATATAAACAAACAATGCAATGCTTTTTGAAAAATGAAGCCATTATAAGACTCAAGTCCCATCACATAATGCAAATGCAAACCGGACGATAGAGTTTACCTTATAATGGCCAAACATGCATGATACGCAAAATATAAATCATTTGATATTATAGTGTCGAAAACAATTTCAAAAATAAATGTATTAATCTTAGATGGCATAATACCCCATCCTATTGTGTCGCCATATAGGTTTACAACTGAAAACACAAAGTCTCATATTGGAAGTTGGATTTCCATCAATGACCAAGCCAAAGGATCTTTCCTTAATCGATCCGTATCTCATCTCTGGTAGGATGTCCGGGAATCACACCAGGTGTCCCTTGATTGACGGAGCCGACCCACCAATTCAAGGTGAGTTCGGGGTCTTCCTGAACAATACGTTCCCCGGTCCTATCAGAGCTACAATCTGGTCAGTTCGTCGACCATCGTTCGAGGCCCCTCAATTCAAACATCCACATAAGTAAATCTACCTGGGCTCCATACCTTGGCATCACTTTTAGGAAGAAGGAAACGTTTGTCCTTACCTACTATCTTTCATCCTATTTTAAGCCATTCACGAGATGTGAGGCTTGTCGAAGTCACATCTCGACATAAAAATACGCTATATCAGCCATGCTTTGATCATCATCCACAAAGCTCTGCTTTCCAACAACAAACTTTGATCTATCAGCATCTTAGCATGCCACATTGTCAATTAAAATATATGATCAGTTTCTATTAATAATATAAGCTTTGAGCTCATACGTCTCAAAGAAGGGTGTTAAGCTAAGAGAATAAATTCTCCGCCACCGCAGACATATAATCAATAGCAACTAATCGTTTATGTTATGAAATACAACATCAGGCATACCATTCATTTACAAGTTCGTTCTGGGTCTAAATGAAATCGATGGCACCTTATTCCTTGTTCAATTAAGGAGAGAGGCCCTTGCACATCCAGACAATCAACAAGTACGTTCGGACCACTGCCACTATAACCCTTTCAAGGGAGCTACCCAAATCCAGGAAATCAACAAGCAGTCCATTCAATGTGAAGATTCCCGGTCTTGCACCGTCTTTAATATCTTCAACTTTTACTCAACGTACAATTATTCGAAATGGGTTGAATCCGGTCTTTTCGAATAATTCACATCAAAACAAAATCAACAAATCCTAATTGGATTATTAACTTACCAATTAAGTCTCCTTTAATTGGTATCATCCTATAAGATTTAAAATCTTATTTTCGAACCTGTTTAAGTCATTTGGCTTTCAAAAATCATTTCTTAATCTTGTGAAAAGGTTTACTTAAGAATTCAATTCGATTTACGAATAGAAATCCTTATTTCAAAACATTTCCCAATTTGTTATAAAAGCCGTTACAAAATCAGCCAAATTCTAATTAACTAAATAAAACCATGTATAATTGGTTCTAACCTCTTTCAAATCATTTATAATAATTTATAATGACTTTTCCTTATTTTAATTCGTATAAAAATAGTTAATATTAATAATTTTCTATAATAGGCCATTATTGGCCACGACGCTGTTTTTATTCAAATTTGATTTGGACATTTCTAAAAATCTAGCCATCAGATTTCAAGACTCTTATTATCATTTGAAATCTCTTTTAATTACGAACCCAATGGTTCCAGTTTTGAGAAAATCCGACAGTCAAATCTGCCAGTATATCAGGTTAAAGTTACTGGTCGAAATTAGCGAACTGCCACTGCGTGGCGAGTTCTATTCTGACCGTAACTCAACGCATATAATTAAATATTGAATATTCTCGCTACTGTGATAGTTTATTAACTATTTGTCTAACGCCTTAAATTTTTGAAAAAAATTCGCCATAACCTCCATTGTACAGGTTGATCGGTACAACTATAACTTGCCTCTCTGGGCCCTCATCATCAACAAATTACTACACAAATAAAACAATTGGGAGATGTGTAATTAATAATCATCCCAATATCCATGTGAGGTTTTCTACAAATTTAATAAACACTTGTGAGTTGTGTAGGTTAACCATCATCCCAATAACTGTGTGGGGTTTTCCGTAAACTAATCAATTTAAGGGATGTGTCAACATCATCCTAATACCCTTATAGGTTTTTGCAGTAAACTAAACAACTGAGAGATGTGTACATATCATCCCAATACCCTTGTGGGGTTTGCCATAAACTAAACAATTGAGAGATGTGTAAATATAATTCCAATACCTACATGGGGTTTTCTATAAACTAAACAATTGAGAGATGTGTAAATATCATCTCAATACCCGTGTAGAGTTGTGTAATTATCATACCAGTACCCGTGTGGGGTTTTCCATAAACTAAACAATTGAGAGTTGTGTAAATATCATCCCAATTCCCGTGTGTGGTTTTCACCACATTCAGAAACCAGTAATTGATAAATTACTTCTTCAAGAACAATTAAGGTTCCAACTGTTTTAAGTCGACACTTTTTGTTTTTAAAGTGTCATTTACCCAAACAATCACACACATAAAAATGATATTTTTTATCATACTACGCTTTTCTTAGCATCATAATAAACTTGCATAACTAATTTGTATTCGTTATCAATTCAAACCAATTAACTAATAATCAGTTAATCGCTAACTACCCCTTTTTAGTGAGTTTCAGTTTCTCATCGTGAGTTCCACTCCACTAATCTTTTGCGCGAATGGACTGGCGAACTCTTACACATGACTACAACACTCGCACAGTGCCTATGAATTTATCCAGCAGCTTATGAGTTTGAATGAAACACCCCGCCTCCGTTAAGGTCACTCACAAAGGGAATGCATTAACTTTGGTGAAGCATTATAGTTAAAAGATACAGATAATTTACAAGACAGACATACAAACAGGGGAAAAACTGAAATCATTTCATAAGCAGCATGGTTCAGTCAAAACATTACAACTATTGTCTCAAAACCCAACTTCCAAATCATTACAATAAAACTTCTGTCTTGATTCAAAACTCCAAATACATAAAGAAGCATAAAACAGTAGTAAAGCAGCATAAATCCCCAACAAAAGTGTAACCAAGGCCATTGCCCAAGAAAAGAGAATACAAGCATTACATCTACTCTCTTTATGCTGGAAAAGTTCTGAACTAAGCTGAAGTATTCCCTCCCTATGGACCGGGGGGGGGGGGGACGGAAGAAAAGAAGACGAAAGAAAACGGGTCAGACATAAAACCTGGTAAGCCCAGTGATTTTCAGCATGTAAACAAGAAAAAGGATCATGACATGAATAAACCGAATATAAGACAATACCATAGTAACAAGATAACATAAGACAAGATAAGGCAAGATAAACTGAATACGCTATCACACCCATTTCTATTTCTCTGCACCTACTAACAATTGTTTCAACTGCCTCATGAGTTCATAATAAAATGATCCCTTTATCGGTCGGCTTCTACTCGCATGTATTTATTAATTGTGTCATTCGGCTCCGCATGCTTGTAGATACCTGTGCTGGTCCCACCATAGGGTGTATCAATCCCTATGATGGTAACCCGACACAATTCAAGATGCACAGTGTATAACTACTGAATCCCAGTGCCTGATTTTTCAACTTCGAAGTACGTGCACACTCATACTCCGTCGGAACTTACACTGACGCACCACCTGCTGCTATTTTGACCGCTTATAATCAGCCTAGTAATCGTGCCCCACCCTGCCTAGTTCAGGGTACCATGATACATCTATGTGGGTTACTGCTGAAATGGGTCCCCGTTGCTAGGGTTTCCTAATCAACATGTTGTAGCGGTTAAGTGTTCTCAATTTAACCTAACCCCACCCATTTGTTTAATTAACATGTTGCATTGGTTAAGTGTCACCTATTTATATGTTACTTAACCTTGCCATTCTTAGCATGTCTGTTCATTGGCATTAATTAATTTATTAATGCACCAACCTCTCACATTAGAACTGTTGTTTGTGGTTATTGGATGTGCCGGGCAGATTTCTACCGCAAACTCATTCTAACCTCGGGTTTTGGGCTTGAAGCGCTAACCTATCACATTATACCTGTTGTTGCGGTTGCTGGATGTGTCGGGCGGTTCTGGGCAATCTTGCACCACAACTCAATCTAACCTCGGGTTAGGCATGTTCATCTTTTATCCAATTTACATATTTACCATTCATGTCAAGTCAATATTTTTGTATGCCAATTATCCACAATTGTAGTCAATTCAAGTTATGACCAATATACTTGTTATGTCCAAAATTACTCCAATAGGTTATACCCAATTCCCCGCGTTACAATCGCATATACAACAAGATTCAACAAGGTTTCCAAATTCCAAGTACTCATAAAATAAAACGGAAAGGGGATAGAGAAGAAACACAAGAATTGACATAAGGGAAAAAGGCATATAAAGGTGTACCAAACACAAGAATCATGGTTCCAATAGGCATGTTGTACATTAACAACGAATATAGGAAAATTAAGGAAAATACATCATAGGTATACAGATTCGATAGGATTGAACATAAAGAAATTACTAATTTGATGTACAACATGATAGGTTCAATCACAACAGTCTCATAGGCGTAGGTAATTTCAGATTTGACAAAAGAACAAGCATGATTCAGAATTGATTATCTTACAATTTGGTATAGTTCTAGATTCGATTCATTACAGTCGTGATTTCAATTATGTGTTCAAATCTGAATAATAACTGAACTTACAGTGATAGGATTAGAAAAAGAGAACTAGTTAACGTTGTAGCGATTCTAATCTTTCTTTGTTGATTGAAGGGGAAAACCTTTTCTTCAATTTGAAGCTCTCTGATTTGATTTCTAGTTTGGAGAAGAAGGAGGCTAGGCTAGTTTAGAGATGGACAACATGGAGGCACCATAGAATAGGGTTATGAGGTTAGGGTTAAGTTTAGATATGTATTTATAGATGTGTTAGACAAACTATGGCCTTTAGAATAGCATAGGAGTCATCAGAGCCATCCAAACCAAAGAGACACGTCACCCATCCAACCACAGCGCGACACATAAGCCCTAATACTTTAGAAATCGTCACCCAGATCTGGGAAGATAGGGGTCGACACCCTTATAGGGAGGTCGACACCCCTATCGACACCCCTATAGGGGGGTCGACACCTATATCGACACCCCCTAAGGGGGGGTCGACACCCTCGGGCAGGATTTTTCCTGCTCATCTTTTATTGGCTGATTTTCGAAATTTGAATTTGTTTTCTGATTTTTAATTATTATTTAATTTAATTTTGCTTTAAACTGAAATCTTCTAAGCTTCATAACTTCCTCATACGGAGTCCGATTTACGCAAACTCTGACTCTATTCCAACTAGAATTCCGAGATGAACGCAATGGCGCTACCCATTTTACTTAATTCCCACTTTTAAAATTAAGCATTATTTAGTTTGTTATTTTAATATTCATAGAAAATACGGGGTGTTACATTCTCCCCTCCTTAAAGGATTTCGTCCCAGAAATTTCTAAGTTAAGAAGAATGTATCCTAATCCAACATCCATCTACTCAACCATCAATCACAGGCATCCTTAGTCCTAAAAAAAGATTTCTAATGCTTTCATGATCATATGCATAGTGTGTGTATATGTCCTTATCTGATGCAAAATCAGGCGGTCTACTGATTCAGTTGACCTCCTTAATGCGAATTATGCCAGTGCTATGAGTCCATCATGTATGCAATTATTCCTAATTGTACTTTATAACTTCTACATGAGTGCACAATCATTCATACAAATGCAACATCCATATGATAACACATCAAGTTTCAATCCATATATAAATACATATATGCATATGTAGTATGAAAGTGACTGAGCCAATCTTGTACCTAATGTGTGTGTGTATATGCATCCACGAGCAACCACTAGCAACCACTTGCAACCATCAATCATAACATGTTTCAAATACATGTTTACATTCATTGGTTTCTACTTAAGGATCAAGAATAGGACCGAGGAGATATACTTAAAAGATAGATATAACCATGCATAAACTTATGAAAAAGAGATCAAGGATGTACCATAAAAAAGAAAAGGGTAGGCTGCCGTATCTTGTCGTCAGTCTCCCAAGTCGCGTCTGCTTCAGCATCACTCCATTGTACTTTAACTAGCTTGACCTCACGATTGCGTAGCTCCTTAACTTCTATTTCCAAGATACGAGTTGGAACTCTTCTCACCGTCGCTTCTCGTTCCACTTCTACTTCTTCTAGTATGCTCGGCTCCACCACTTCCGTAGACTCATGTACGCACTTTCGTAGATGAGAAACATGAAAAACATTATGAACTCCAGCCATCTTTCGGGCAACTCTACTCTATAAGCCATCGTTCCAATCCTCTCAATGATAGGAAATGGCCCTACAAATCTTGGTGCCAATTTTCCTACGGATCCAAAGCGAACAACATTCTTCAAAGGAGATACTTTAAGGAAAACCCTGTCTCCAACCTCAAACTCAAGGTCGGTCATTCTTTTATCCACGTAGGACTTTTGTCTATCTTGTGCGGTCTTCATTCTTCTTTATATTAAGTCCACCTCCTTCGAAGTCTCTCTGATCATGTCGGGACCAAGTACAAGCTTGTCTGTGGATTCCTACCAACAAGTTGGTGATCGGTATGGTCTTCCATATAAAGCTTCAAGGATGCCATGCCTATGGTGGCTTGGTAGCTATTGTTGTAGGCTAACTCCACCAAAGGAAGATGATCTTCCCATATTTCTCCAAAATCATGAATGCACAATCTCAAAAGATCTTCTAACACACTATTCACCCTTTTAGTCTGACCATCGGTTTAAGGGTGATAGGCAGTGCTTAAGCATAGCTGTGTGCCTACAGCCTCTTGCAAACTCTTCCAAAACTCACTCGTAAAGATAGGATCTCGATCACTTACTATGCTAGAGGGTATCCCATGCAGTTGAACTACTTCTTTAAGATAAATGGATGCTAATGATGAGGCAGTCCTCCTACTCTTAACAGGTATAAAGTGAGCGCTTTTAGTGAGCCTGTCAACTATTACCCAAATACTGGTATTGCCTTCTTGACCTAGGCAACCCATCTATAAAGTCCATCGAAATGCAATCCCATTTCGACTGTGGGACCTCTAGAGGATGAAGCAGACCACCAGGCTTCTTCTGCTCCACCTTGACTTGCTGGCATATTAAGCACTTAGAGATGAATTCAGCTACATTATTCTTTATGCCATTCCAAAAGAAAACCCTTTTTATGTCTTTATACATCTTGTCTCCACCTGGGTGTATGGTCAACTTAGAATGGTGTGCTTCTTCAAGAACTGCCTTCACCAAATCCCTTGCTTGTGGGACACATAGTCTTCCATTCTGTCTCAACCAACCCATGTCATCTATGGAGTATCTATTGAGGTGACTAGAAGTCTCACCTCTAATTAACTTATCCATCACATCAACTATCTGAGGGTCTTTATGTTGCGCGGCTCCTATTGAATCCAAAAGCGTAGGCCGCACCTCTAGCGATGCTAACAAACCAGGTACAAACTCAAAGTAGGGTCCAAAGTCAAAGGTTGCTATGTACTCCAAGTTTTGCCTTTCTACAAAGAGAGGACTTAAGGTCATCCTTTTCCTACTTACGGTGTCTGCTACCACATTACCCTTGCCAGGGGTATAAGTAATCTCAAAATCATATGAGGCAAGAAATTCCATCTACCTTTGCTGTCTTAAGTTAAGATCTTTTTGTGAGAAAAGGTATTTTAATGATTTATGGCCAGTAAACAATTCAAACCTTTATCCTAGTAGGTAATGACGCCATGACTTAAGAGCGAAAACAATGGCAGCTAGTTCCAAATCATGAGTTGGGTAGTTCTTTTCATGTACCTTCAATTGCCTTCCTCCATAACAAGCTACCTTACCTTCTTGTATCAAAACAGTGCCTAACCCCGTGCCGCATGCGTCTGTGTATACTGTAAACATCTTACTTCCATCAGGAAATGTCAGAACTGGAGCTGTTGTTAGAGCCCTCTTCAATCGTTGGAAAGCAACATCACAATCCAAATCCCAAGAAAAAGTTAGGTTCTTCTTCGTCAATCTAGTAAGTGGGGCTGAGATCTTCGCAAAGTCTTTAATGAACTTTCTGTAATATCCCACTAGTCCGAGAAAACTTCGTACTTCGGTTGCATTCCTTGGAATCTCCAATCTTGCACCGCCGCTACTTTTGCGGGATCCACAACTATCCCTTCTTTGGACACCACATGTCTAAGAAACCTTACTTCTTCTCTCCAAAAATGGCATCTGGATAATTTTGCTTGAAGACGATGTGCTCGAAGAGTATCCATAACTTCCATTAAATGCAAAGCATGTTCTTCCTCACTTTTTGAGAAAATCAAAATGTCGTCCACGAAGATTACTACAAATTTATTAAGGAACTCCCTAAGCACCCTACTCATTAAGTCTACGAAATAGGCGGGTGCATTTGTCAAACCGAAAGGCATGACAAGCCATTCGAAAAAACCATCCGGAGTCCTGATCGCAGTCTTATCTATGCTGTCTTCAGCCACTCTTAGCTGATGAAATCTGGTAGCCAGATCTAGTTGGGAGAAAATTGATGCAACTACGAGCTAGTCGAACAAGTCGTCTATTCTTGGAACCGGGTGCCTATTCTTCTTGGTCAGCATGTTTAGCTCCATATAATCCACTTATAGGCGAAGTGAACCATCCGCTTTGGTTGCGAACACTGCTGGAACACCCCATTCAGAAATACTCTGACTTATGAACCCCTTTTCGAGCAACTCTTTAACTTGCTTGCTGAGCTCCTTCCCTTCCCTTGGAGCAATGTGTCTAATGGGTAAAGCAACTGGTTTTGCATTATCAACTAGGTATATGCGGAAATCTATCTCTCGCTTTGGAGGTAAACTCTTCACTTCTTCAAAGACATCCGAGTACTCACGGACTACTCTAACAGATTGCAAATTTTCAACAGACGCATCTAGAGATTCTAGGTAGCTAAGCATAACAGAATTCATAGGATTACACGAGATTTCGAGAGTATTACCTAGGCGAGTCAAACGTCTAACCACTCTCTTTTCACAATCGAGGATGGCACCATTACTAGATAATCAATCCAAGCCTAGAATCAACCCATAGCCCGTGAAACCCAAAACATAAGCATTGCATCTAAACCCAGCGCTCAGTATAGAAATTTCCAAATCCAAACAAATCATTGATAAATAAGCCGAACCCCCAATTGGATTTGAAACAACCATGGGATCCTCTACTATACTGGTATCTAGATGCAGAGATTCAACTAAAGCAGTAGATATAAAAGAGTGCGATGCGCCAGAATCAAAAAGAGTACGAACAGGATGATTAGAAAGATAAACTAAACTCTCAACAGAAATATTTCTACCTCTTGATTGCGTAGGTGCTGTGAGAGCGTGAATCTGCCCTCTAAAAGTAGATCCTATCCTCTGCCCTTGCCCTTGCCTTCTTGGGTAATCCTTATCCATATGTCCTGCCTCGCCACACTGAAAGCAACCGCCCATTTTCCTCTTCTTCTTTCTGCAGTCCTTAATCAGATGTCTAGGTATGCCACAAAAATTACACTTCCTCTTGTCATAGGGTTTGTTATTCTTTCCACTCTTCTTATAATTCATCTTCTTATTATGCGATTCCTCCACTTTCTTGTTTAGAGGTTCTTCCATCTTCACCTCTTTCTTCTCGCCCTTGCTTTCCTTATGTAACAGTGCCATGTCCACCAGTCTCTCATAATCGCGCCCATAGGTATATGGGACATAGCTAGGCCGTGCAGTGGCTCATTTAACCCTTTAGCGAAACAGAGATCCTTTTTATGTGGAGTGTTTACCAACTCCAGTCCGAATCTAGACAACTGGTTGAACTTGCTGATGTATTCGTTAACCGATAGGCTTCCCTGTTTGAGTGCTAAGAACTTCTCCATCTGTAGGCTTTGTTCAGCTTGCGAGAGGAACTTCATCCCAAACCTCATTCTGAAGTCCTCCCAAGTCTCAACTGGTCCCTCACCATTAGTAACTTCCCACCAGAAAGAGGCTTCGTCCTTAAGTAACGATACAGCCAGCTGTATCTTCCGCCTATCGTCCACTTCGAAGATAACAAACAGATCTTCTGTTTCCTTGAGCCAGTTTCTTGCTTCCACGAATGATTCAATTCCATTAAAGTTCTTTCCACCCATAGCTCGAAAGTCCCTACATATCTTCGAGAAAGCATTCAGACACGGAGGAGGAGGGATGGCATCCGCAGTTGGGGGAGGAGGAGGAGCAACATCTACGACTAGGGGATGAGGAGCGTCCGCTTGTCCTTAGGCGGGGGCCGTAGCCTCTAAATACCGACGGAACCAGCGGGTACTTGCACTCCCTCTGGAAGATTAAGATCCGCAAACATGCTGAAACGAAAAGAAAAAGATTCAAAACAAAGGATAGAAAGATAGTGCACATGGCTTTGGGGAATATGCCTTTAAAATAAAACAACACTTTTCTTGAAAATGCTTCTTAAAACTTCTTTTTGAAAAATAGTTTTCAAAAACTTTTACCTAATCTGGTAACCATCAGCTCTGATACCAAGTGAAACACCCCACCTCCGTTAAGGTCACTCACAAAGGGAATGCATTAACTTTAGTGAAGCATTATAGGTAAAAGATACAGATAATTTACAAGACAGACATACAAATAACGGAAAAACTGAAATCATTTCATAAGCAGCGTGGTTCAGTCAAAACATTACAACCATTGTCTCAAAACCCAACTTCCAAATCGTTACAATAGAACCTCTGTCTTGATTCAAAACTCCAAATACATAAAGACGCATAAAACAGTAGTAATGCAGCATAAATCCCCAATAAAAGTGTAACCACATCCATAGCCCAAAAAAAGAGAATCCAAGCAATACATCCACTCTCTTCAAGCTGGAAAAGGTCTGAACTAAGTTGAAGTATTCCCTCCCTGTGGACCTAGGGGGGGGAACGGAAGAAAATAAGACAAAAGAAAACAGGTCAGACATAAAGCTCGATAAGCCCAGTGATTTTCAGCACGTAAACAAGAAAAAGGACCATGACATGAATAAACCGAATATAAGACACTACCGTAGTAACAAGATAACATAAGACAAGATAAGGCAAGATAAACTGAATATGCTATGGCACCCATTTCTATTTCTCTGCACCTACTAACAAATGTTTCAACTAGCCTCATGTGTTCATAAAAAAATGATCCCTTTATCGATCGGCTTCTACTCGCATGTATTTATTACTTGTGTCATTCGGCCCCGCTTGTTTGTAAATGCCTGTGCTGGTCCTACCATGGGGTGTATCAATCCCTATGATGGTGACCCGACATAATTCAAGATGCACAGTGTATAACTACTGATGCCTAGTGCCTGATTTTTCCACTCTGGAGTATGTGCACGCCCGTACTCCGTCGGAACCTACACTGATGCACCACTTGCCGCTATTTTGACCACTTATAATCAACCCAGTGATCGTGCCCCACCCTGCCTAGTCCAGGGTACCGTGATATATCTATGTGGGTTACTACTGAAATCGGTCCCCTTTGCAAGGGTTTCCTAATCAACATGTTATAGCGATTAAGTGTTCTCAATTTAACCTAACCCCACCCATTTGTTTAATTAACATGTTGCATTGGTTAAGTGTCGCCTATTCATATGTTACTTAACCTTACCATTCTTAGCATGTTTGTTCATTGGCATTAATTATTTTATTAATGCACCAACCTCTCACATTAGAACTGTTGTTCGCGGTTGCTGGATGTGCTGGGCGGTTCCAGGAAGACTTCTACCTCAAACTCATTCTAACCTCGGGTTTTGGGCTTGATGCGCTAAACTCTCACATTAGACCTGTTGTTGCGGTTGCTGGATATGCCGGGCAGTTCCAGGCAGTCTTACACCACAACTCAATCTAACCTCGGGTTAGGCATGTTCATCTTTTATCCAATTTACATATTTACCATTCATGTCCAAGTCTAGATTTTTGTATGCCAATTATCCACAATTGTAGTCAATTCAAGTTATGACCAATATACTTGTTATGTCCAAAATTACTCCAATAGGTTATACCCAATTCCCCGCGTTACAATCGCACGTACAACAAGATTCAACAAGGTTTCCAAATTCCAAGTACTCATAAAATTAAATGGAAAGGGGATAGAGAAGAAACACAAGAATTGACATAAGGGAAAATAGGCATGTAAAGGTGTACCAAACACAAGAATCATGGTTCCAATAGGCATGTTGTACATTAACAACGAATATGAGCAAACTAAGGAAAATACATCATAGTTATACAGATTTGATAGGATTGAACATAAAGAAATTACTAATTTGATGTACAACATGATAGGTTCAATCACAACAGTCTCATAGGCATAGGTAATTTCAGATTTGACAAAAGAACAAGCATGAATCAAAATTGATTATCTTACAATTAGGTATAGTTCTAGATTCGATTCATTATAGTCATGATTTATATTATGTGTTCAAATCTGAATGATAACTGAACTTACAGCGATAGGATTAGAAAAAGAGAATTAGTTAACGTTGTAGCGATTCTAATCTTTCTTTGTTGATTGAAGCGGAAAACCTTTTCTTCAATCTGAAGCTCTCTAATTTGATTTCTAGTTTGGAGAAGGAGGCTAGGCTAGTTTAGAGATGGACAACATGGATGCACCATAGAATAGGGTTATGAGGTTAGGGTTAAGTTTAGATATGTATTTATAGATGTGTTAGACAACCTATGGCCTTTAGATTAGCATAGGAGTCATCAGATCCATCCAAACCAAAGAGACACGTCACCCATCCAACCACAGCGCGAGACATAAGCCCTAATCCTTCTGAATTCATCACCCATATCTGGGAAGATAGGGTTGACACCCTTATCTGGGGGGTCGACACCCCTATAGGGGGGTCGACAACTATGTAGGCACCCCCTAGTAGTGGTCGACACCCTCGGGCGGGATTTTTCCCGCTCAATTTTTATTGGCTTATTTTTGAAATTTGAATTTTTTTTATTTTTAATTATTATTTAGTTCTGCTTTGAACTGAAATCTTCTAAGCTTCATAACTTCCTCATACGAAGTCCAATTTACGCAAACTCGGACTCTATTCCAACCAGAATTCCGAGACGAACGCAATGGCACTAACCATTTTACTTAATTCCCGCTTTTAAAATTAAGCATTCTTTAATTCGTTATTTTAATATTCATAGAAAATACGGGGTTTCTACACTCGGTAGACGCACACATGGTTGCAGATCTGCGAATACAGGGGAAATGGGAGGGGTTTGTGGGGTCCAAGGGGCACGATGAGGAGGTGGCATCCACATTTTTGGCTGGACGCATTGGTGTAAGGCTGTTGCAGCAATGGGTCCCAAGGCGTGGTGGTAGGAGGTGTAAACAAGGGAGCTTTTTGGGTTTAAGGGGGGGGTGTAATTGAATAATAGTGATATAAATATGATTTTTGTGGGTTCAAGGAGGAAGGGAGCTTGCTTAAAGGAGGAGTGGAAGGGGGAGTTCTGCGTGTGTCAAAGGGGAGGTTGGGAGGATGCAGAAATTAGGATAGAGGGGTTCTACATGGTGGAGGCCATGGTTTCAATGAGAAAGGAGGTGTAAGCTAAAGGAAGAAGTAAAAGAAAGAAAAGGGAAGAAAGAAGAAGATTTTTTTATATAAAATGAACACTCACACGGATTGGTGAGGTGTCACGTGGAGGAGCGAGGGGAACTAACACACCATGGACCCTTGGATGGATGCCACGTGGCTTGGCCTATTTGCCTTTAAGGCTTTCGTTTTAGGCGGTAAAGTGTATTAGTTCAGCGTCACTTCTTTTGTTCGCACAGCCTCACGTTAATTCTATTTGTCACGAAATTTTGGACTCTAACATTAAACATAATTTCGGATCCAATGGAATAGGTCTCGTTGAATTTTGAGTTTGTTTGCCCTTCTGTTTGATTTTTTATTGCATTCTCGCATATTTTTCACTAATTGACTGAGTACGCGTTTATTTCTCGTACGCTCACACATTAACTTCAAAAATTATGAAATTTGAAATCTTACCATTCTTCAACATTACAGATTTGATAAAATTGCTTTGTCGAATTCTGAGATCGTTTGAATTTTTTTTCCTATGTAAGCTATTGAAAACAGCATCAAATCTTCGAATTCTCAAAATTTGCCATATACTCTTATAAAACTAATTTAAAAATCATACTTGAATCATTTTCAAAATCTCAGTTCATATTTAAATACTTAACTCAAAATCTCAAAATTTACAATTTCGCTGAATAGTGTTTTCTGGCCCAAATTGTCTAAAATTGATTTAAGTAACTTATATGATCGTTATAATTTTTGAAATCGTATTTAAAAATGTGTATGTATCCAAAACCGTGCGCGGCTATTCCAAATTCTTGAAAACTCGTATTTTCAAAATTTTAAATTGGTTCCAAAATTTCGGGTCATTACAGTCTCCCCCACTTAAAGGAATTTCGTCCTCAAAATTGGATGAAAGTAAAGCCCAGATAGAAATGATAAAAAGAAAATAAGTTTACCTCGCGCAGAAGAGCTAATCAGAGATATCCACTCTACACTTGGGATAAGCGTTTGTAATCCTATCCTATGTTTCCCATGTACAGTTTCTAGGATCTCCGCTCCACTTTACTTTGACAAGCTTCACCCTTTTGTTTCCTAGTTCTTTTGACTTCTTTGCCAAATATCTTTATTGGCTCTATTAGAACTGCTAAATTTGGGGTGATCTTTAAATCCTCTTATGTCACTTCCTTAACAATAAAGTTAGGATCATGCACATACTTTCGAAGATGAGATATATGAAAAACATCATGCACTCCGGATAACCATTCTAGCAACTGAATTCTGTAAGCTAGAGTTCCGATCTTTTCCAATATCGGAAATGGACCAGTATAGTTAGGTGATAACTTTCCCCTCTTCCCGAATCGAATAACTCATCTCAATGGAGAAACTTTCAGAAATACCTGATCACCAACCGCAAATTCCAAATCTCTTCTTCTTGAATATGCATAACTTTTCTATCGGCTTTGAGCTGCCTTTAACCTCTTCTTAATGAAGTCCACTTTATCTGCGGCTTCTCGGATTATATCTGGACCTATCACAAGTCGATCACCAGATTATATCCAACACGCAGGAGATCTGTAAGGTCGACCATACAATTCCTCAAATGGTGACATCTTCAGGCTTTCTTGGAAGTTGTTGTTGTACGAGAATTCCATAAGATGCAAATGATCTTCCCATGATCCTCCGAAATCCAGGATACTTGCTTGCAACAAATATTCCAATGCACGATTGACTCTTTCAATCTGTCCATCTATTTGAGAGTGGTGAGCAATGGTAAGATTCAAATTTTTCCTCAATTCCGACTAAAATGCTTCCCATAATTTACCTGTGAAGATCGAATCACGATCTCTAACAATGCTGCGAGGTACTCCGTGCAGACGAACCACTTCTTTCACATACAACTGAGCAAGACTTTGAGCTATTCTATTTGATCTTACCGGAAGAAAATGGACGCTCTTCGTCAGGCGATCAACGATTACCCAAATACCCTCATTACCTTTCTTGTTTTGAGGCAAACCATCAATGAAATCCATCGATATCTGGTCCCACTTCCATTCTGGAATCTCTAAGGGTTGTAATAACTCAGCGACCTTTTTTTGATCACTCTTAACTTGTTGGCAAGCTGGACACCTGCTAACATATATTGAGATATCCCTCTTCATAGACTTCCACCGAAATGTGCACTTCAAACCTCGATACATCTTATATACTCCTGGATGAATACTGAGTTTAGATTTATGACACTCATCTAGTACTTCTATTTTAAGCTCCGGGATATCTGGAACACAAATCCGTCCTTGCAATCTTAGAACCCCTATATTATCAATCTGGAAGTTTGAGACTTCGCCCTCCTGAGTTCTCTTGAAAATCTTCTGAATAAACTCATCATCTTTCTGAAGGACGTAAATCTTCTCAATCAATGAGGGTGTAACAATCAAACTAGAAATAATAGCATTCTATCTACTTAGTGTGTCTGCTATCACATTGTCTTTCCCTGGAGTGTAAGCCAGAAACTTTAATCAACGTTGTTGCCTCATATTCAAATCTTTTTGGGTGAAGAGACACTTTAGCGATTTATGATCCGTATAGAGTTCAAAGTTCTCACCCAATAGGTAGTGCCTCCAAATCTTTAAGACGAATACTACAACTAACAATTCTAAGTCACGAGTAGCGTACTTTTTCTCATGCGGTTTCGATTACCAACTTGCATAAGCAACAACCTTACCTCTTTGCATTAATACTGCACCAACTCCTTTACCAGAAGCATCTGTATTGATGGTTAAATCTTGATAACCACTATAATTGTTAACACCAGGGCAGTGGTTAATCTTTGCTTCAATCCTTGGAAAACTACTTCACATTCTAGAGTCCAAATAAACTTAGTATTCTTCTTCGTCAACTTCGCCAAAGGGAAAGACAACTTCGAAAGATCCTTTACGAATTTCTTATAATAGCTAGCCAACCTAAGAAAACTTCTAGCTATAAGAGTCTTTGGTTGCTTACAAACTTGAATGGATGTAATCTTACTTGGGTCTACCGAGATTCCTTCCTTTGACACCACATGTCCTAGAAATTTCACTTCTTCTTTCTAGAACTGACATTTAGAAAAATTGGCCTTCAATATGTTTCTTCTCAGAATTTCCAATACTTGTTCCAAAGGTCTTGCGTGCTCTTCCTTTATCTTAGAGAAAATAAGAACATCATCAATGAAAACTAGCACGAACTTATTGAATACCTCTTGGAACACCTAGTTCATCAATTCTATGAAATAAGTAGAAGCACTGCACAGTTCGAAGGGCTTTACTAACCATTCATAAAATAAATCCGGCCCCCTAAAAGTTGTTAAAGGCACACACTCTTCTGCAATTCTTAGCTGATGAACACCTGTAGCTAGGTCCATTTTAGAGAATACCCAAGATTCATTCAAGCGATCTAACAAATCATCAATGCGGGGATGCGAGTACTTATTCTTAAGCATTTGCTTGTTGAGGTCTCGACTGTCCATATATCATTTGAGAGTACCATATGATTTCGGAACGAATACCACCACTACACCCTAACTCGAGAAACTAGGCATGATCATACCCTTCCATATAAGTTGCTGAGTTTGACTGCTCAACTCTTCCTTCTCTTTTAATGGCATATTTCGAATTGCATGAACAACTGGCCTCGCATTCGAAACTAAATCAATTCTGAAGTCAATCTCTCTCCACGGATGAAGACTCTTTACTTATTCAAACACATCTGGATATCTTTTAACCAATGGACTATATTCTAGAGGAGCAGGGAAAACATCGAGAGAGAACCAAAATTCATTTCTATCTAATTTTCAACCTTCATATGATATTTCCATAAAATTTCCAATTTCAGTTTTTACACTTATGATTCTTTTTGCACACTTAACATCAGATTTTTTTAGTCAACCGGTCCAATCCGAGTATAAAATCGAATTCAGTGAAATCATGACAATCAATTTGTGAAGAAATAGGTAACGGGAAGAATAAATAGGCTGTAACACCCCGTATTTTTGTTAACATTAATGTTCACAAATTAAAGAATAACTAATCTCAGATGTGAGAATTAAGGGAAACGGGTTGCGCCTTTGTGTTCGTCTCGGAATTCTGGTTGAGATAGAGTTCGAGTTTGCATGAATTGGACTTCGTATGAAGAAGTTATGGCCATTTGAAGTTTCAGAAAATTCAAAACAGATTTCAAAATTCAAAAATTTCAGAGTCAGATGGGGCTAGGCGGGAAAACTCCAGCCAGGGCCAAGTCGACCATAGGGTCGACCTGGGGGTCGACCTACCCTGACCAGGTCAACCATAGGTTCGACCTGGGGGTCGACCTGCTCCCCCGGGCAGATTTGATTAATGACCTATTAATGATTGTGTACTGACTCGTTAGGGTTTCTGATCTGCTCTGAGTGGCTGGGATTAATTCTGGGTTGATCGGACGGCCTAAACTAATTCTAAACTCTATAAAAAGACATGTAGACTCAAACCCTAAAATCAAATTAAAAATTCGATACATGGCCTCCATGCCGTCACCTAGCAACTCAGAATAGCCGCCACCAATTAGAGAAGAAGAAAGCTAATCAAAATCAATTCTATTCAACTCTAACAACGAATCTTCTTCAAAGGAAAGGTAATTCAACTTTAGAACTCAGAATTCAGAATCAAGACCTTCTTTGAGTTGTGAGTTCGATTTCTTTAATAAAATAATTAGCAATTTAATTGGATTGAGTTATGATGCAGATTATATGGTTATGTTGTGAATTATTGACCGCATGTTATCATCTATGTTGTAAAATTGTAATGTTATCATTTATGTTGTAAATTCTATGATGTTACCATCTATGTTGTAAAGTTGTGATGTTATCATCTATGTTGTAATTCTATGATTATGTATTCATAGTGATGTTTCATATGCTAGTTTGGTTATGTTGATTCATATGATAAATCATATGCATGTTTGCAAGTTAGGATGTTAATCGAGACATAGATCATATGCAAGTTGGTGAAAATTTTATGTATAACCTTACATGTTTCATGACATCTATTTTAGATCTAAAGTTAGGCTATGACATGTGTGAGTTATATGCTAAATTTTACATGCTAGTTTATATGTTTAGATGTAAGTTTACACCATTGTTATGTTGCATAAATCACATATGCAAATTTATATAAATATATGTGTTTTGGAGTATGAATCATGTTATGCAAGTTTGTGGTTATTGCCTATGCAAGTTTACACCTTTAGATGTAGATCTATGACATACATGATTTATGCCAGTTTATGACTATTGCCTAAACAAGTTCACATCTTTAGATTTGGATCTATGACATATGTAGTTTTATGCAAGTTTGTGACTTTGACCAGTGCAAGTTTAGATGTAGAACCTCATTCACACATGCAAGTTCACCCCTTATGTTTAGATCTAGTTTTATTTCTATGTATGTTGTGATGTTTTCTCTTTATTTCATGGGTTAGACTATTCGAGTCTAACGTATATTTTACGTTAAACGAACGAACATACAACGTGGGGTAAAGGGGATAATATTAAAAGATTTAATATTGAGAATTGGCATAAATGCCTTAAATGGGATAATATAAATTTGTGATGAAAATTGGTATGATTTTTCATACCATAAATAGATGGACATAATTGAGTCAATTATGGACATAGTTAAATTTGGAATTGATTGATAATTTGAATAGGGAAATTAATTCAAATTGAGGGATAATTAATTTTGTGTAATTAATCGTCTAAGACACGAGGTTAGGCTCTTTTGTGGTGTAAGACTGCCCGGACCCGCCTGGCAAATCCAGTTGCCACAAATGCCAGTCTAATGTGGGAGGTCTTAGGCATAAACTAAATGCGTAACAGTTGTAAAGACACGAGGTTAGGCTCTTTTGTAGTGTAAGACTGCCCGGACCCGCCCGGCAAATCCAACTGCCACAAATGTCAGTCTAATGTAAGAGGTCTTTATAAGGTTACGGTCTTAATGAATTAAGAAACACTTAACCAGATAAACATGTAGTGGGACATGAGGGGGTTAAGTGGGTGCCTTGGGTGGCATGTGGGATTAAGTGGGTGCCTTGGGTGGCATTTGAAATACGATTAGAAACACTCAACCAAAATTGAAACATGTAAGTGAACATGAATAAAAAGAGGGTTAAGTGGGATGTACTAGAGGGGACCAAGCTTAGGTGGATAGCTTGTGTCAAGTAATGGGGGCCCGTTTCAAATAGTAACCCATAAGTATCTTTGTGGGATCGACCCAAGTCGAGGACGGGACATGCGTACTGGGCTTGACTGTAAGAGGCCAAAACGTGTTAGCGGTGGCAACGCAAGTCCAACGGGTTCATGTGCGTGTGTGGACCCGGGATGGTAGGTAAGACGTTGTTGCATCGTGTAGGTATAAGCCATGCATTATTGCTGGTATCGGGTTGCCACTTTGGGGAGTGATACACCCCACTGTGGGGCCAGCACAGGTATATACGAGTTAGGGAACCAATCGCATGGGGGTAGTGGGTACACCTGGTGGAGATAGCGACAGGCAGCACCTATGAAGGCAACTAGGGGTGCATGAAACTACCATTATCATTATTATGTTCTGTAGGCGGAATCAACCTTAGGGTGACTAGTGGTGGTGCTGTATAGTGGTGGTGCAGTATAGTAATTATCTTATAGTGGTTTAGGTGCGCCTTTAGCGTTATCTTTGTTCAATCTTGTTTCCTTGTTTACTCTGTCATACCCAATTGTTCACGGTCATTTCCTTATTTTCCAACTTATGCCTTAGCCTAGTTATTTTGGTAATTATATTGTTAAAGTTATCGCACTCGCCAGACTTTATGTCTGACCCCTTTTTTCCACCTTTTTTCTTCCTTCCCCCCCCCCTAGGTGCTCAGATTGGAACTAGCACCAGTGGAGCTTGATTTTGGATAGCTGTATCTCTGCTTCTAGAAGTTGCTTGGATCGCTGAAGTAAAGTTCAACCTCTCTTATTTATGGCTATGTTGTACTGGGGTTATGACTTTCAATTTACGTACTTTGATTTAGTCAAGATGGATATTATGTACTTTGACCCTGATTTTGATGATGTAATCAAACTTATGTATTTTCCGCTGCAATGAAATAAAGTTTTAAATTTTCAAGTACTGCTTATATCTATCTTGTTGTTAAGTTTCTGTTCTATACACACTTAAAACGCTCCATAGAAGTTAATGCATTCCCATTGTGAGTGACATTAATGGACGTGGGGTGTTACACGTGGTATTAGAGTTGAAGGTTACCAGAACAGATATGAATTTTGAAAAACTGTTTTTCAAAAAGACTTTTATAAAGAAGTACTTTCAAAAGTATGTTTTAAGGAAAGTAATTTTCAAGAGAAAAACTTATTTTAGAAAGCATAACCCTGATAGCCATATATCTTTCCTTCGGTTCTTTTGTATTGAATCTTTCCTTTTTCGTTTCAGTATGTCTGGAATTCCCGAAATACCCGAGGGAATACCGATACTCGGATGGTTTAGGAGGTATTTAAATACTAGGGCCACCACTGCAGGTCCAGCAAATCCTCCTCCTCCTCCTCCTCGTGTCGATACTTTTGCAAAGATATGTAAGGACTTTAGGGCAATGGGTGCAAAACCTTTTCACGAGACGGAGACGTTTGTTGAAGCTCGTAATTGGCTAAAGGAGATGGAAGAATTGTTTGGAATCTTTGAAGTGGATGATGGAAGAAAGGTCCAGTTAGCTGCATGGCTAATGAAGGATGAGGCCTCGTTTTGATGGGAGGTCACTAATGGAGAACGTCCAGTCGATACATGGCCAGATTTTAGGCGGAGGTTTGAGGCGAAGTTTCTCTCACGGGCTGAAGAGAATCTATACATGGAAAGGTTTTTGGCGTTGAAGCAAGGGAATCTATCGGTGAAAGAATACGTCAACAAGTTCAATCAGTTGGTGAGATTTGACTTGGACTTGGTGAATACACCAAAAAAGAAGGCCCTAAGATTTGTTAAGGGTTTGAACGAGCCGCTTCATGGGTTAGCTATGACCCACGTCCCTATGGGGACTACCATTGAGAGACTAGTTGACATGGCGCTTATGCATGAAGAGGAGAAGGGAGCCAATGCTAATAAGGCACCCGAGAAGAAAGGGGATCAAAAGAAACTGCAACAACAACAACAGAACAAGAAAGGTGGTAAAGGCAACAACACTAAGGGAAAGAAAAGATGCTTTAACTGTGGGACACCCGGCCGTCTAAGCAAAGATTGTAGGAAGAAAAAGAAGACTGGTTGTTTCCACTGTGGCGAAGCGGGACATCTGATTAAAGACTGCCCAAAGAAAGGGCAGAGGGCAGGGTCTACCTCGGGAGGACAGGTGCAGGCTCTTATGGCACCAGGGAAGGCAAGGGGACAAGTTCAGGCTCTCGTGGTCCCACCGCTGCAAGAACGAGGTTGAACGATTTCTGTTGAAAGTTTAGTTTTTCTGTTTGATCATCTTGTCCGTACTTTATTCGATTCTTGCGCGTCACATTCGTTTATCTCTACATCATTGGTTGAAACACTGCACCTATATACTTTCTTGTTACATATCTCTTAGTAGTCTCAAATCCTATTGGTGGTTCGGCTCATCTTTCTATGATTTTTCGGGATTTGAGAGTGTTTATCTTGGGCGTTGAGTTTGAATGCAATGCCTTTGTTCTTGGCTGCATGGGCTACGGCTTGATTCTAGGTATGGATTGGCTAACTAGATACGGGGCCATCCTAGATTGTGAAAGAAGGGTAGTTAGATTGTTGACTCGTTGTGGAAAGACCCTTGATATTTCTTTTGACCATAGAGGTCCAGTAATGCTTAGCTACCTAGAATCCTTTGACGCATCAGATGATAATTTACATTCTGTTCGTATAGTCCGTGAATATGCTGATGTCTTCGATGAGGTGAGGGGTTTACCCCCAAAACGTGAGATAGACTTTCGAATATATCTAGTAGATAATGCAAAGCCAGTTGCATTGCCAGTGTGCCATATGGCTCCAAGAGAGAGAATAGAAATCAGTAAGCAAGTGAAAGAATTGCTTGAGAAGGGGTTCATCAGACGTAGTATATCGGAGTGGGGTGCTCCAGTAGTATTTTCCACGAAGGCGGATGGGTCCCTTAGACTATGTGTGGACTATAGAGAACTTAATAAGCTTACTAAGAAGAATAGGCACCCACTGCCGAGGTTTGACGATCTCTTCGATCAGTTGGTTGGCGCCTCAGTGTTTTCGCAGTTGGACTTAGCCATGGGTTTCCATCAGTTGAGAGTGGCTGAGGATAGCATAGACAAGACTGCCTTTAGGACTCCAGACGGCTTCTTCGAGTGGCTTGTGATGCCCTTCGGTTTGACAAACGCCCCTGCATACTTTGTTGACTTGATGAGTAGGGTGTTTAGGGAGTACCTTAATAAATTCGTGGTAGTCTTTGTGGATGACATCTTGATATTTTCTAAAAGCGAGGAAGAGAAAGCCCTACATCTTAGGGAAGTGTTGGAGACCCTTCGAGCTCATAGCCTTAAAGCTAAATTTTCTAAATGTCACTTTTGGAGGAAGGAAGTGCAATTCTTAGGGCACGTGGTTTCCAAGGAAGGGATAGCTGTGGATCCCACGAAGGTAGTGTCCATCCAAGATTGGAAGGTCCCTAAAAATGCTACCGAGGTGAGGAGTTTCTTAGGGTTGGCTGGCTACTATAGGAAGTTTATCAAAGACTTCGCAAAAATATCAGCTCCATTAACACGCTTGATGAAGAAGAACCTAGTTTTCACATGGGACGTAGATTGTGACGATGCGTTCCAACGTTTAAAGACAGCTTTGACCACAGCCCCAGTCTTAGTGTTGCCAGATGGGTGTAAGCCATTTACCGTTTATACCGATGCTTGTGGGACAGGACTAGGCGCAGTCTTAATGCAAGAGGGGAGGGTAATAGCCTATGGTGGAAGGCAGTTGAGAGTGCATGAGAAAAATTACCCTACACATGATCTAGAGTTGGCCGCTATTGTTTTCGCACTTAAGTCTTGGCGCCATTATCTTCTTGGCGAGAAATTCGAACTGTTCACTGACCACAAATCGCTAAAATACTTGTTCTCTCAGAAGGACTTGAACTTAAGGCAGTAAAGGTGGATGGAATTCTTAGCGTCCTACGATTTCGAGATAGCATATACCCCTGGTAAGGGTAACGTGGTGGCAGATGCCTTAAGTAGGAAAAGGTTGTCCTTGAGTCCGTTGTTTGTTGAGCGGCGAAGCTTAGAGTTCATCTCTACGTTTGACTTTAGACCTTCCATTGACTTTGTACCTAGTTTGCTAGCATCTTTAGAGGTCAGACCTACGCTTTTGGGACAAATTGGAGAGGCACAACGAGATGACCCACAGTTGGTTGAGTTAGTAGAGAAGCTCAAAAGAGGGGAGTCATCGAGCCATCTCCGTAGGTATACCCTAGATGATAAGGGTTGGTTACGTAGGGACGGTAGACTTTGTGTACCATGGGACGAGAAATTGAGGAAGACCATTCTTGATGATGCACATCGTTTGAAGATGAACATTCATCCAGGCGGGGATAAGATGTACATGGACATGAGACGAGTTTACTTTTGGGCCGGCATGAAGAGGGATGTGGCTGAGTTTGTCGCTAGATGCTTGGTGTGCCCACAAGTAAAAGCAGAGCAAAAGAAGCCTGCTGGGTTGCTTCACCCATTGGAGGTCCCACAATGGAAGTGGGAAAGTGTCTCGATGGACTTTGTTGATGGGTTACTGAGATCGAGAAAGGGTAATACGGGGATTTGGTTCGTGGTAGACCGACTTACTAAGAGCGCCCATTTCATTCCTGTGAAGAGTAAGAGGACTGCTCCATGGTTAGCCTCCATATACATTCGAGAGATAGTTCGTTTGCACGGCGTTCCTTCTAGCATAGTGAGCGACCGCGATCCTATCTTCACTAGCGAGTTTTGGAAGAGCTTGCAAGAGGCGGTAGGGACTCAGTTATGTTTGAGCACCGCATATCATCCTCAGATAGACGGCCAGACCGAGAGGGTGAATCTTATTCTAGAGGACCTTTTGAGGCTATGTGTCTTAGACTTCGGAGGTACATGGTTGGAACATCTTCTGTTGGTGGAGTTTGCATATAATAATAGCTTTCAGTCTAGCATTGGCATGGCACCGTTTGAGGCTCTTTATGGACGGCCGTGTCGTTCGCCTACATGTTGGTGGGAATCTACAGATAAGATCTCACTTGGGCCCGATATGATTAGGGAGACTTCGGAAAAGATTGATTTGATTCGAAGGAGGATGAAGATGGCGCAAGATAGGCAGAAATCTTATGCGACAAAAGGAGGACGGATCTTGAGTTTGATATTGGGGACATGGTCTTTGTTAAGGTGTCTCCATTACGGAATGTCGTTCGCTTTGGGTCCGTTGGGAAGTTAGCCCCAAGGTTCGTACGGTCGTTTCCTATTAAGTAGAGGATTGGACAGATGGCGTATAGAGTGGAGTTGCCCGAGAGACTTAGTGGTGTACACGACATATTCCATGTATCACATTTGAGGAAGTGCTTGCATGAGACCGCGGAAGTGGTAGAGCCGAGCTTGCTTAGAGAGGTGGAGATAGAGCGTGATGCGATGATTCGACGAGCTCCTACGTGCATTCTTGGGTCGGAGATTAAGAAGTTGAGAAATCGAGAGGTCAGACTAGTGAAAGTGCAATGGGGAGATGATGAGAGCAACGCTACTTGGGAGACGGAAGAGAAGATGCGTTCATTGTACCCTTTTCTTTTCGAGGGTATGTCTTTTAATTTCTCCTTTATCGCTTAGCTTGTACTTATCTTATCTTTAGTATGTCCTCTCGCTAGTATCTTTGACCTTTAGATAGGGTAGTCATATGGTTGAAACATGTGTTTGAGACATGTTATGAATGATGGATGCATGTGGATGCAAGTGTTTGCTAGTGGTTGCTCGTGGATGCATATACACACACTTTAGGCACTAGATCGGTTCAGTCACTTCATATTGCATCTTGCATATAAATGTGTGTGCATATTTAAGTTAATGGATGTATAATGGTTGTGTTATCATATGGATGCTGCATTTTGGTGAATGGTTGTGCACACATGTAGAAATAATATGTATCGATAGGATTCTTTCGCATACATAATGGACGCATGGCACTATCATGGTTTGCATTAAGGAGGTCAACTGAATCAGTAGACTACCTGATTTTGCATTAGATAAAGAACATATACACACACTTCTTGCATATGTTCATACAACATTAGGAATTTTATAAGGACAATGGATGCCTGTGTTTGATGGTTGAGTAGATGGTTGTTTGGATGTTAGGATATGCATTCTCCTTAACTTGGAGATTTCGGGGGCGAAATCCTTTAAGGAGGGGAAAATGTAACACCCCGTATTTTTGTTAACATTAATGTTCACAAATTAAAAAATAACTACTCTTATATGTGAGAATTAAGAGAAACGGGTTGCGCCATTATGTTCGTCTTGGAATTCTGGTTGAGATAGAGTCCAAATTTGCGTGAATTGGACTTCGTATGAAGAAGTTATGGCCATCGGAAGTTTCAGAAAATTCAAAGCAGATTTCAAAATTCAAAAATTTCAGAGTCAGATGGGCTAGGCGGGAAAATTCACGCCAGGGCCAGGTCGACCATAGGGTCGACCTGGAGGTCGACCTACCCTGACCAGGTCAACCATAGGTTCGACCTAGGGGTCGACCTGCACCCCTCCCCCCCCCCCCCCCCCGGGGCAGATTTGATTAATGACCTATTAATGACTGTGTGCTGACTCGTTAGGGTTTCTGATCTGCTCTGATTGGCTGGGATTAATTCTGGGTTGATCGAACGGCCTAAACTAATCCTAAAATTTATAAAAAGACATGTAGACTCAAACCCTAAAATCAAATTAAAAATTAGATTCATGGCCTCCATGCCGTCACCTTGCAACTCAGAATAGCCGCCACCAATTACAGAAGAAGAAAGCTAATCAAAATCAATTCTATTCAACTCTAACAACAAATCTTCTTCAAAGGAAAGCTAATTCAACTTCAGAACTCAGAATTCAGAACTCAAGACCTTCTTTGAGTTGTGAGTTCGATTTTTTTAATAAAATAATTAGCAATTTAATTGGATTGAGTTATGATGCGGATTATATGGTTATGTTGTGAATTATTGACCGCATGTTATCATCTATGTTGTAAAATTGTGATCTTATCATTTATGTTGTAAATTCTATGATGTTATCATCTATGTTGTAAAGTTGTGATGTTATCATCTTTGTTGTAATTCTATGATTATGTATTCATAGTGATGTTTCATATGCTAGTTTGGTTATGTTGATTCATATGATAAATCACATATATGTATGCAAGTTAGGATGTTAATCGAGACATAGATCACATGCAAGTTGGTGAAAATTTTATGTATAACCTTACATGTTTCATGACATCTATTTTAGATCTAAAGTTAGGCTATGACATATGTGAGTTATATGCTAAATTATACATGCTAGTTTATATGTTTAGATGTAAGTTTACACCATCATTATGTTGCATAAATCACATATGCAAATTTATATAAATATATGTGTTTGGAGTATGAATCATGTTATGCAAGCTTGTGGTTATTTCCTATGCAAGTTTACACCTTTAGATGTAGATCTATGACATACATGATTTATGCCAGTTTATGACTATTGCCTAAACAAGTTCACATCTTTAGATTTGGATCTATGACATATGTAGTTTTATGCAAGTTTGTGACTTTGACCTATGCAAGTTTAGATGTAGAACCTCATTCACACATGCAAGTTCACCCATTATGTTTAGATCTGGTTTTATTTCTATGTATGTTGTGATGTTTTCTCTTTATTTCATGAGTTAGACTATTCGATTCTAACGTATATTTTACGTTAAACGAACGAACATACAACATGGGGTAAAGGGGATAATATTAAAAGATTTAATATTGAGAATTGGTATAAATGCCTTAAATGGCATAAAATAAATTTGTGATGAAAATTGGTATGATTTTTCATACCATAAATAGATGGACATAATTGAGTCAATTATGGCCATAGTTAAATTTGGAATTGATTGATAATTTGAATAGGGAAATTAATTCAAATTGGGGGATAATTAATTTTGTGTAATTAATCGTCTAAGACACGAGGTTAGGCTCTTTTGTGGTGTAAGACTGCCCGGACCCGCCCGGCAAATCCAACTGCCACAAATGCCAGTCTAATTTGGGAGGTCTTAGGCATAAACTAAATGCGTAACAGTTGTAAAGACACAAGGTTAGGCTCTTTTGTGGTGTAAGACTGCTCGGACCCGCTCGGCAAATCCAGCTGCCACAAATATCAGTCTAATGTGAGAGGTCTTTATAAGGTTACGGTCTTAATGAATTAAGAAACACTTAACCAGATAAACATGTAGTGGGACATGATGGGGTTAAGTGGGTGCCTTGGGTGGCATGTGGGATTAAGTGGGTGCCTTGGGTGGCATTTGAAATACGATTAGAAACACTTAACCAAAATTGAAACATGTAAGTGAACATGAATAAGAAGAGGGTTAAGTGGGATGTACTAGAGGGGACCAAGCTTAGGCGGATAGCTTGTGTCAAGTAATATGGGCCCGTTTCAACCAGTAACCCATAAGTATCTTTGTGGGTCGATCCAAGTCGAGGACGGGACACACGTACTGGGCTTGACTTTAAGAGGCCAAAACGGGTTAGCGGTGGCAACGCAAGTCCAACGGGTTCATGTGCGTTGTGGACCCGGGCTGGTAGGTAAGACGTTGTTGCATTGTGTAGGTATAAGCAGTGCATTATTGGTTGTATCGGGTTGCCACTTTGGGGAGTGATACACCCCACTGTGGGGACAGCACGGGTATCTACGAGTTAGGGAGCCGAAAGCATGGGGGTAGTGGGTACACCTAGTGGAGATAGGGGCAGGCGACACCTATGAAGGCAACTAGGGGTGCACCAAAATACCATTATCATTATTAAGTTCTGTAGGTGGGATCAACCTTAGGGTGACTAGTGGTGGTGCAGTATAGTAATTATCTTATAGTGGTTTAGGTGTGCCTTTAACGTTATCTTTGTTCAATCTTGTTTTCTTGTTTACTCTGTCATACCCAATTGTTCACGGTCATTTCCTTATTTTCCAACTTATGCCTTAGCCTAGTTATTTTGGTAATTATATTGTTAATGTTATCGCACTCGCCAGACTTTATGTCTAACCCCCTTTTTCCACCTCTTTTCTTCCTTTCTCCCCCCCCCCCCCCCCCAAGGTGCTCAGGTTGGAACTAACACCAGTGGAGCTTGATTTTGGATAGTTGTATCTCTTCTTTTAGAAGTTGCTTGGATCGTTGAAGTAAAGTTTAGCCTCTCTTATTTATGGCTATGTTGTACTAGGGTTGTGTCTTTCAATTTATGTACTTTGATTTAGTCAAGATGGATATTATGTACTTTGACTCTGGTTTTGATGATGTAATCAAACTTATGTATTTTCCGCTGCAATGAAATAAAGTTTTAAATTTTCAAGTACTATTTATATCTGTCTTATTGTTAAGATTTTGTTCTATACACACTTAAAACGCTCCATAGAAGTTAATGCATTCCCTTTGTGAGTGACATTAATGGACGTGGGGTGTTAAATAGGCACTCGACAATACGAACGAAGGTCGATGGAGCCTCCTATTGGATTTCCAACGCATATGGGTTATTTAAAATATTTGAGTTCTGGACTTAGTTTTTTGACCAAGTTACTTGAAATGAAACTACGCGATGCACCTGTATCTAATAATATATTAACCGGAATGTTCAAAATGGTAAATGTACCTTCTAAAACATTTGGCCTTCCCTTCCAAGCTGAAGTTGTTAGAGCATCTGCTACACTATAGATGTGAGCCACCTCCGAATTCTTCAACAGTGGGTAGTTTGTTTTCATATGGCTCTTTTTGTGGCAGCTGTTACACTCTACGTTACTATTAGACATCTTCTGTTTCTTTGGAGCTTTGCAATTCTATGACAAATGTCCTTTCTGATTGCAGTTTAGGCATGTGATACCCTTCAAACAATCATCCTTGGGCTTCTCTCCATCCATATTGGCATCTGTCTTCTTATTCATAAACTTCCTCTTCTTGCCAGAATTCCCTTTTCCTTTATCCTCTATAGCATTGCTTTTATCCATAGACTCATAACAATAAGCCATTTCCACCATCCTAGCAAATGGAAGTCTCACATGAGTCATTACTCTGCTTCTATACCTTCTTTGGAGACCCTCTATGAACCTCATATTCTACTTAACCGGGGTTTGAATCAGCTAGGAAAGTTCGTTGAATTTATTCAAATTTTCGTGGATTCTCATGTCCCCTTGCTCCAGGTTGGAGAATTCATAATACAAACGCTCTACTTCTTCTAGGGGAATGAATCTTTCCTTGAAAATTTCTTTAAATCTGTCCCAAGTGATATTTCCCCCAGGATTCTCTATTGTAACTGTTTCCCACCATATCAGAGCTTCATCCTTTAATAACCAAGAAGCCAAAAATTTCTTCTGATCTCCTTTCAATCTCGATCCTTCGAAAATCCTTTCACATGAACGCATTCAAACTTGCGCTTCAATAATAGACTCTTTGCCTAAGAATGGCACTCCTCCCAAATTCTTATATTTCTTTGCAAGAACTTCTAGATTGGGTTCTTGCTGTGGGGGTACAACTGGCTCATTTAATTGATAGACTACAGCATTACCCCTTCCTCTACATCTTCTGCCCTACCACTCATTTTTTACTATATCTGCAAATAGTAAGAAAAAAGTTCGGCCAACAGAAAAGATATCTTATGGAAATGATAAGAGCATAAAGCCATACATATGCAAAAAAATGTATCTACCGGAGGGTTATTATGTTGTACTCATTTTAGGATATTGCTAATCCTTTCTCTAATGAGTTACTCATCCTAAAATACTATTGATTCTATCTTTGATGAGTCGTTTGACATGTTATACTCCAGAATTAAGGTTAACCCTCAGCTCTGATATCAGATGTGACGACCCATGGACCCTTAGATGGATGCCACGTGGCTTGGATTATTTGCTTTTAAGGCTTTGGTTTTTAAGCGGTGAAGTGTTTTAATTAGTTCAACATCGCTTCTTTTGCTCGCACGACCATACAATAATTCCGTTTATCAAGAAATTTTAGAATCCAACATTAAATGCTATTCTGCATCCAATGGAATAGGTCTAATCAAATTCCGAGTTCGTTTGCCTTTCCGCTTTATTTTTTACTGTGTTCTCGTATATTTTTGACCGGTTGACTGGGTACACATTTATTTCTCACACACTCACACATTAACTCCAAAAAGAACAAAATTAGGTATCTTACCATGTTTCAACGTTACATATCTGATAAATTGGCTTCGTCGAATTCCGAAATCGTTTGAATTTTTTTCCTTTGTAAGCTATGGAAAACAACATCAAATCATCAAATTTTCAAAATAGGCCATATACTCTTATAAAATTAATTTAAAAATCATATTTGAATTGTTTTCAAAATCTCAGTTCGTATTCAAATACTTAACTCAAAATTTACAATTAGTGAATAGCGTTTTCTGCCCAAAATTGTCTAAAACTGATAAGTTGATAAAACTGATTTAAATAACTTACCTTACAATTATACTTTTTGAAATCGTATTTAAAAACGAGTGTATGTACCCAGAATCGTGTGCGACTATTCCGAATTCTCGAAAACTCGTATTTTCAAAATTTTAAGGTTCCAAAATTTCGGGTCGTTACAAATGATTTCGGATGCGGATACAGATATAGCACTATCCGTATCCGAAACTTTCTGGTATAGCCCTAATGCCAAATTGGCCAAAGTGACCAACAACAATAGTAGTCAATATCGATTATTCACTAGTAATCGATAGAAACTACTTGGATCATGCATTTAATCAAATTTGGTTAAATACATATCCAAAGAAAATGTTTGGCACTCATTGCAAAATCTGTCACGTAGCCAAGTCCACTTCCATCTTCAGATCGACCGCCAAGCTATAGTATCACTATGTCTTTAAACCCATCACCAAGCTCAAATGCTGCTCCATCGTTAAATCCGTCCGAGTGCTCTGAAGCTCCTCCGCTAATCTATCTCATTCATTCGAATTTGTCATCCTTATGCATTCAATCAGTATACATCGGCATGTGCATTTAATCGATAAGCGCACCAAACTCTAACGGACGTGATTTTCTAATACTATATCGCCTATGAACGACATTTTAAGCTAAACTAAGCAAGTAATTCAACCGTGCAACCAATAGTCATACAAATTCTTAAACTAACACACAAGCATCCATAATAATGATAGTTAATCAAATAGGACCCATCTAAAGCAATCAAACTAAAATAAATGTTTAAACAGCCTAAATCTAGTAGTATGATCAAAATAGCTCCTGACAGAGCGTTAATGAGTAAATAGCGCATATATGATAACTAGATTAAAATTATATAAATCACTTATTAATCTTTTCATTTATTACTTACTAAGTTCAGTTATCCCAAAAAATACGTTTTGTAATTAGAAATTAGTTTAAAACGTCAAATTTATATTTTACAAACAAATACAACTCAATTAGAGATAATACCACTCAACTCAACCAAAATAGTCCAAACTAGCTCCATTACTAGAAACATTGCTTGTTCCGATGCGCGCATGGGGGGACGGTTCACGATGGGTAATTTCCGACGGCTTTTGACGGGTCGTAAGCGATCGTCGGAAATTATCGAGATAGAAAAAACCAGCCGAACTCTTTCTTCCCCAATTCATTTTTCCTCCTTGTTTCAGCTTATGGGTTTTAAACCCTATCACCCCCAAATTCGAGTTTTTTACCTCCAAACCCTCGTTTCTTCGCAAAGGAACCTCCTTGGTTTTAACTCAAATGCCAAGAGCGAGTAATTTTAAGTATAATCTCTTTTTTTTTTTGCATAAAAATCAACTTTTTACCTAAACCTATATAGGCTTAAATTCGAAAATGAGGGTTATCTATTGATTCAATTGGTTCCAGTAGCGTTGTAGTGGGTTATAACATCCTATTATGTGCATACTTTATGTGATATAGTGAAATTGAAAATTTTGTTAGCAATGTTTAGTTATTTGTGCATATGTACCCCTTAGCATGGTTTTGGCCATTGTATAATTATAGTTATTTGTGTATATGTGCACCGTTGTGTATGTGTGATTGTTGTACTGTGTTTTTTGATATAGAAAAAAATGAATGCACGAGATAGGAATAGTATATTATGCACGTTTTGACTTATGCAAAAAAAAAGCATGATTCTAAAATTTAACTGAGTATATTGAAATGGCAATAATGGTAAAATAGCTTGAAGTTGATGTGATACGTCGAACAATTGTGATTAATTAAAATATTTTTGTGTTGTAGTAAAACTGTGTTTTTCTAGTAAAATGCACACATCTAATTGGCTAATATCCCCTAGAGTGTTTTTGCCTCCGTCCGACGAGTGTTGTACATGATCGTTACATAAATAGTCGTTTTTATAAAAAAAACGACCATTTATATTCATATAGTATAAATTTGTTGGATTTGTCCTTGTATTGGACAAGTTATAAAACAGTATGCATTTACATTTTGCATACTACTTCGTATCAAACGATTCACAAAATTTCGGTTTAACTTTTCTTTTCTTTTCCTACGTACATGCATTTGTGTACAATGCACGAAACAAAAGGGAAATGCTACCGAAATTTTGTTGAATCGTTTGAGATGAAGTATATACAATATTGTAAATGTCTACTGTGTTTATAATGGAAGTAGGATGCTTGACCATGTAAAAAAGTTATGTTAAAAAAATGTGCCATATTTGAAAATATTTTTAACTTCATGAATGTGTTATTTATTTTCAGCTATTATATATATATATATATATATATATATATGCATTATACGACCATGAATACTTTCATTTTCGAATTTGTATTCTTGAAAGTAAATATTAATTTTTGAACTTGTGACTAAATTTTGCAAATATGAAAAATGATTAATTATTTTGTTGATCGGATGAGATGGATGTACCAATAAAGAGGACATAGAGGTTCAATAAAAGTAGATTTTTATAATGATATTTTTTTTGTTGAATTTGCTTTAAGTAATAATGGCAACGATCTAGAAATTCATTGTCCATGTAGCTAGTGTATAAATTTGAAGTATTTATTACCCGATATTGTGAAAGTCCATTTGTGCAAAAACGGATTCGTACCTGAGTATTATATTTGGGATCATCATGGAGAAGTTGTAGCAAATACTTCTGTAGAGTCTGAAGTAGAAAGTGTTGTTAATGAAAATGTTAGTACGATCCCTACTAAAAATATGGTCGAAGATGCAGCACGATCAATGTTTCATATGGTTGCAGTTGACGATGATGATTGAAATGCTGAAGAACCGAATATTGAAGCTAATTTTTTTTATGATTTACTGGATGCTGCTAAAAACCTATTTGGGATGGTTGTAAAAGTGGCACTCAGCTGTCGGTAATCGCAGAATACATTGCGGTGAAGTCAAAATACAACATCACTGAAGCTGGTTTACAGCTATTGTACAAGCTACAAAAAGGCACATGCCGCCCGATAATTTAATTTATGAAAATCACTACAAAATTAAAAAACTTATGTCGGCATTTGGTTTACCTTATTAGAAAATAGATATATTTTGTTTTGAAAAGATGACGTAAACCTTAGAAATTGTAAAATATGCTATCATGAAAGATATAAACCAAGAACAAAGAAGGGAAAGGAAGTCACGTACAAATGTATGCATTACTTACCTATTACTCCAAGGCTTCAAAGATTATATGCATCTTCTGTATCTACATGTCATATGAGATGGCATAATGTGAGATCGAAGGAAGAAGGTACGTTAACCCATCCGATCGATGGGGAAGCATGGAAGCATTTCAATAAAACTTATCCCAATTTTGCAGCGGAGAGTCATAATGTCAGACTAGGATTATGTATGGATGATTTTTCACCATTTTCTCAATTTGGTGCTAAATATTCATTATGGTCCATTATCATCACAACTTATAATTTACCTCCATGGATGTGTATGAAAACGCAATATATGTTTCTTACTGTTGTTGTTCCTGGGCCCGATAATCTGACATAAGGAAACGATGTTTATTTACAACCGCTGATTGAAGAATTAAAAACATTATGGAATGAAGGACTAGAAACATACGATGTTTCAAAGAACAAAAAAATTCGTATGTTTGCTTCTTTGTTGTGGACTATAAGTGATTTTCCTGCCCTTTCAATTCTATCAGGATGGAGTACTACTGGTCGTCTAACATGTCCACATTGCATGGAAGAAGCATGGACGTTTTTGTAACACCACACGTCCATTATTGTCACTCTCAAAGGGAATTCATTAACTTTCATGGAGTATTATTGGTGAATAGAACAGAATATAACAATACCGATACATATATTGGTACTTGGAAAATTCAAAACAACTTTTATTGCAACGGAGAAATAGTTTGATTGCAACAACATCATAAACCAACAGAAAACCAAGTACACTTAGTAACCATCTTGACAAATTGTTTTCTGAGTGCATAAAGTAAAAAGCATAACCCCAACGTAAGTATCCATAAAAGAGACGAGCTGAACTTTATTTTCAGCAATCCAAGCACTTCCAAAAGAGAGAGAAAGATCAAGATCAAGCTCCACTAGTACTAGTCCCACCCAGAGAACCTGGGGGGGGGGAGGAAGAAAAGAGGCGAAAACAAAGGGGGTCAGACATAAAGTCTGGCGAGTACCATAACTTTAACAATATAATTATTAAAGTAATTAGGATAAGGCATAAGCTGGTAAAACAAGGAATGATTGTGAAACAAGTGGGCAAGACAAAACAAACAAGAGGAATATTCTGGCGTTAATCTCGCTCCTAATCATTATAGGATAATTACTATACTGCACCACTACTAGTCACCCTAAAAGTTGATCCCGCCTACTGAACATAATAATCATAATGTTAGTTTCGTGTACCCCTAGCTGTCTCCATAGGTGTCGCCTGCCCCTATCTCCACTAGTTGTACCCAATACCCCCATGCGATAGGCTCCCTAACTCGTAGATACCTGTGTTAGTCCTATAGTGGGGGTGTATCACCCCCCAAAGTGGAGACCCGATACCACTAAAGATGCACGGCTTATATCTACACGATGCAACAACGTATTACCTACCAGCCCGGGCCCACGCACGCACATGACCCCCTTGGACTTGCGTTGCCACCATTAACCCGTTTTGACCTCTTACAATCAAACCCAATAAGCGTGTCCCATCCTCGATCTAACTCGAGCTCACAAAGATACTTAATGGGTTACTGGTTTGAAAAGGGTCCCCTATGTTTGACACAAGCCTTCCACCTATGCTTGGTCCCCAACAGAATTTTCCACTTAACCCCTTCTTATTCATGTCTTCTTACATGTTTAAATTTGGTTAAGTGTTTCTAATCGTATTTCACATGTCACCCATGTCACCCACTTTACCCCCATGTCCCACCACATGTTTATCTTGGTTAAGTGTTACTTAATTCATTATAACCATAACCTTGTAAGACCTCTCACATTAGACTACCGTTTGCGGTTGCTGGATTTGTCGGGCTGGTCCGGACAGTCTTATACCGCAAACGTGTCTAACCTCGTGTCTTTACAATTGTTACGCATTTAATTTATGCCTTCGACCTCTCACATTGGACTACCGTTTGTGGTTGCTGGATTTGTCGGGCGGGTCCGGGCAGTCTTACACCACAAACGAGTCTAACCTCGTATCTTAGGCGTTTATTATTACAAATTATTTCACCCCAATTTGAATTAATTATCCCTATTCAAATTGTCAATAATTTTCAAATTAATTATGTCCATTATTGTCACCTAAATTATGTCCATACTTTTTAGGTATAAAAATTAAACAATTAATGTCTCAATTTAATTATATTCTTTTAAAGCCATTTTATGCCAATTCACAATTTACATACTTAATATTTTCCCATTGTCCCCACGCTATTCATACGTTCAAATATGAAATATGTTAGACTCGCAAATAGTCTAATTTATAATAAAAAGAACATTACAACTTGCATAACACATAAAAAATAGATCTAACTTGCAAATAGGAATTATGACATAAATTTGCATAATCAATAATTTACATAGACAATGGTCATATAGAATCATATATTTGCATAAACTACCATGGATCTAAATATGGATCTAAACATGAGATTGTGAACTTGCATATATGAATTATGGGTCTCACTTAAACTTGCATATGTGAATATAACTTTCACCTAAAAATGTGAATATAGTTTTCACCTAAACTTGCATATGAATTTCTACAACTTGCATATGAATTTATCACATGTTTTTGCATATAAACTAGCATATGTATATACTTGATTCACATATAAACTTGTGTACAATTCACATATAAACTTGCATAAGATTCATATACAATTTAACATCCCAAACTTGCATAAAATTCACACACAAATTAGCATATGATTCACATCCCAAATTTGCATAAAATTCACATACGAATTAGCATATGATTCACATCCCAAACTTGCATAAAATTCACATACGAATTAGCATATGATTCACATCCCAAATTTGCATAAAATGAATCAAGTTAAACATGTATAATTGGACATATGAAATAGATCTACCAACATAAGATAACAAATTTAAACAACACCACGTGATTCAACAGACATGTTCTCATAATCCAATTATAACTTATCATAATTAATTTATTAATTATATTGTGAAAGAAATAGTACTCACAAAGATAGGTTAGAAAAGAGAATGGTTCGTTTGTCTTTTGAATTGGAATTCTGACTTGCTAAATCCTAAGCTTTAGGAAGGAGAATTATCCTAGGAGCAACATGGTGGCCAAGAGACAAATTTTGTTTAGGTTTAGGGTTTGAGTCTAGGTACTCTTTTATAGAAGTTTGAATCAATCTAAGCCATTAGATTATCATAGGAGCAATCCCAACCTTCTAGACTAGATAGAGTTATCTAGAACAACCACCTCAGCCCTAATGACTCAGCACAGAGTCAGAAATTGCCACATTTCAGATCTTCCCGGGAGGGTAGGTCGACCCCCTGGTCGACCTGTATGGGTAGGTCGACCCCCAGGTCGACCCCGTGGTCGACCTGGCCCTTGGGCGGGAGAATTCCCGCCCAGCCTGCTCCCCTGTTTGAATTTTGAATTTATTATTCTGAATTGTTTTAAATTATATAAAATTACTGAAACTTCTGAGGGCCATAACTTCCTCATACGAAGTCCGATTTACGAAAACTTGAACTCTATTCCAAGCAGAATTTCGAGACGAACGCAACGACACAACCTGTTTCCCTTAATTCTCACTTTAATAATTAAGTATTCTTAAGATTGTTAATTTTAACATTCACAGAAAATTCAGGGTGTTACATTCTCCCCTCCTTAATGGATTTCCCCTCCAATCTCCAAGTTAAGGAGAATGTATATCCTAACATCCAATCATCCATCTACTCAACCATCAAACACAGGCATCCATTGTCCTTACAAGATTTCTAATGCCGTATGAGCATATGCAAAAAGTGTGTGTATATGTTTCTTATCTAATGCAAAATCAGGCGGTCCACTGATTCAATTGACCTCCTTAATGCAAATCATGATAGCGCCATGCGTCCATTATGCATGCAAAAGAATCCTAACAATACATATTACTCCTACATGTGTGCCCAACCATTCATCAAAATGCAGCATCCATATGATAACACAACCATTAGACATCCATTAATTTAAATATGCACACACATTTATATGCAATATGAAAGTGTTTGAGACGATCTGGTGCCTAAAGTGTGTGTACATGCATCCACGAGCAACCACTTGCAACCACTCGCAACCATCAATCATAACATGTTTCAAATACATGTTTACATCCATTGGGTTCTACCTAAGGATAAAGAGTAGGAGTGAGGAGATATACTTAAAAGATAGATATAAGCATGAATAAACTTATGGAAAAAGAGATCAAGGAGGTACCCTCAAAGAGAAAAGGGTAGGTTGCGCGTATTTTCCTCTCAGTTTCCCAAGTCGTGTCTTCCTCAGTGTCACTCCATTGAACTTTAACAAGCTTGACTTCACGGTTGCGTAGCTTTTTGACTTACGTACCCAAGATACGAGTTGGAACTCTTCTCACCGTCGCTTCTCGTTCCACTTCTACTTCCGCTAGTATACTTGGCTCCACCACTTCTGCAGATTCATGTAAGAACTTTCGTAGTTGAGAAACATGAAAAACATTGTGAACTCCAGCCAGTCTCTCGGGTAGCTCTACTCTGTAAGCCATCATCCCAATCCTTTCAATGATAGGAAATGGACCTACAAATCTTGGTGCTAGCTTTCCTACAGACGCAAAGCGAATGACATTCCTCAAAGGAGATACTTTAAGGAACACACTATCTCCAACCTTAAACTCAAGGTCGGTCCTTCTTTTGTTTGCGTAGGACTTCTGTCTATCTTGTGCAGCCTTCATTCGTCTTCTTATCAAGTCCACCTTTTTTGAGGTCTCTCTAATCATGTCTGGCCCAAGTACAAGCTTGTTGTAGACTCCCACCAACAAGTTGATGATCGGCATGGTCTTCCATATAAAGCTTTGAAGGGCGCCATGCCTATGGTGGCTTGGTAGCTATTGTTTTAAGCGAATTCCACTAAAGGAAGATGATCCTCCAAAGTCAAGAATGCACAATCTCAAGAGGTCTTCCAATACTCTATTCACCCTTTCCGTCTGACCATCGGTTTGGGGGTGATAGGCCATGCTTAAGCATAATTGTGTGCCTACAGCCTCTTGCAAACTCTTCCAAAACTCGCTCGTAAAGATAGGATCTCGATCGCTCACTATGCTAGAGGGTATCCCATGGAGTTGAACTATTTCTTTAAGATAAACAGATGCTAGGGACGAGGCAGTCCTTCTACTTTTAACCGGTATAAAGTGAGCACTTTTAGTGAGTCTGTCCACTATTACCCAAATACTGGTATTGCCCCTTCTTGACATAGGCAACCCATCAACAAAGTCCATCGATATGCTATCCCACTTCCACTGTGCGACCTCTAGGGGATGAAGCAGACCACCATGTATTTTCTCCTCCGCTTTTACTTGCTGGCATATCAAACACTTAGCAATGAACTCAGCTACATCACTCTTCGTGCCATTTCAAAAGAAAACCCTTTTTATATCTTGTCTTCGCCTTGTTGTATGGTCAGCTTAGAATAGAGTGCTTCTTCGAGGACCGTCTTCACTAAATCCCTTACTTGTGGGATGCATAGCCTTCCATCCCATCTCAACCAACCCTTATCATCGATGGAGTATCTAGTGAGGTGACTAGAAGTCTCACCCCTAACTAGCTTATCCATCATGTCAACTAGCTGAGGGTCTACTCGTTGCGCGGTTCCTATTGAGTCTAAAAGAGTAGGATGCACCTCTAGCGATGCTAACAGACTAGGCACAATTTCAGAGGAGGGTCTAAAGTTAAAGTTTGCTATACACTCCAAGCTTTAACTTTCTACAAAGAGAAGACTCAAGGTCAGCTTCTTCCTACTCAAGGCGTCTGCTACCACATTACCCTTGCCTGGGGTATAGGAAATCTCAAAATCATATAAGGCCAGAAATTCCATCCACCTTTGCTGTCTTAAGTTAAGATATTTCTACGAGAAAAGGTACTTCAACGGTTTATGGTCAGTATATAATTCAAATTTCTCACCTAGGAGATAATGGCGCCAAAACTTAAGTGCAAAGACGATGGCAGCCAACTCTAGATCGTGGGCTGGGTAGTTTTTCTCATGTACTTTCAACTGCCTGCCTTTATAAGCTACTATCTTCCCTTCTTGCATCAAGACAGCACCTAGTCCCGTACCACATGCATACGTGTATACGGTAAACATCTTGCTCCCATCCGACAATGTCAGAACTGGGGCTGTTGTTTGAGCCCTTTTCAAACGTTGGAAAGCAATATCGCAATCCAAATCCCAAACGAAAGTTAGGATCTTCTTCGTTAATCTTGTGAGTGGGGCTGAGATTTTTGCAAAGTCTTTAATGAACTTTCGGTAAAAGCCCGCTAGCCCGAGGAAGCTTCGGACTTCGGTTGCATTCCGTGGAACCTTCCAATCTTGCACCGCAACTACTTTTGCGGGGTCCACAGCTAACCCCTCTTTGGACACCACATGTCCAAGAAACCTCACTTCTTCTCTTCAGAAATGGCATTTGGAGAATTTGGCTTTCATCTGATGTGCACGAAGAGTATCCACGACTTCCCTTAAATGCAAAGCATGCTCTTCTTCATTCTTCGAGAAGATTAAAATGTCGTCTACGAAGACCACCACAAACTTATTAAGGAATTCTCTAAATACCCTGCTCATCAAGTCAACGAAGTAAACGGTTGTGTTTGTCAAGCCGAAAGGCATGACAAGCCATTCGAAGAAATCATCCGGGGTTCTGAACGCGGTCTTATCAATGCTATCATCAGCCACTCTTAGCTGATGGCACCGATAGAAAATCTAGTTGGGAGAAAACCAACGCACCTACAAGTTGATTAATCAAATCGTCTATCCTTGGAAGTGGGTGCCAATTTTTCTTGGTCAGCTTGTTTAGCTCCCTATAATCAACGCATAGGCGAAGTGAACCATCCACTTTGGTTGCAAATACTACTGGAGCACCCCCTTCAGAAATACTCCGCCTTATAAACCCCTTTTCGAGCAGCTCTTTGACTTGCTTACTGAGCTCTTTTCTCTCCCTTGGAGCCATGTGTCTAACGGGTAGAGCTATGGGTTTTGCATTATCAACAGGGTATATGCGGAAGTCTATCTCCCGCTTCAGAGGTAAGCCCTTCACCTCTTCAAATACATATGGGTATTCACGGACTACTCTAACAGACTATAGGTTTTCAACAGACGCATTAAGAGATTCTAGGTGGTTAAGCATAAAAGAATGTATGGGATTACAAGAGATTTCGAGAGTGTTGCCAAGGCGAGTCATAAGTCTAACCACTCTCTTTTCACAATCGAGGATAGCACCATTACTGGATAACCAATCCATGCCAAGAATCAATCCATAGCCCGTGAAGCCAGGAACGAAGGCATTGCATTCAAACTCAATGCTCATGATAGACACTCTCAAATCCTGACAAATCATTGAAAGATGAGCCGAACCACCAATAGGATTTGAGACTACTATGGGATCCGTAACTAGACTAGTATTTAGGTGCAGTGTTTTAACTAATGAATCATACACAAACGAGTGTGAAGCGCCAGAATCAAACAAAGTATGAACAAGATGATCAAACAGAAAAACCAAACTTTCAACAGAAATGTTTCTACCTCTCTCCTGTCCTGGTGCCATGAGAGCATGAACCTGCCGTCTTGCCTGCCCTGGTGCCATGAGAGCTTGAACTTGCCCTCCAGAAGTATACCCTGCCCTCTTCCCTTGCCCTTGTTTCCTCGGGCAGTATTTGATCAGATGTCCTGCCTCACCACATTTGAAGCAACCGGTCTTCTTCTTCTTCTTCTTCCTATAGTCCTTGCTCAGATGGCCTGGTGTTCCACAATTAAAGCATCTTTTCTTTCCCTTGCTATTGTTGTCCTTACCACCTTTCTTAGGTTGCTGCTGTGACTTCTTTTGATCCCCTTTCTTTTCTAGTGCCTTATTAGCATTAGCACCTTTCTCCTCTTCATGCATAAGCGCCATGTCAACCAGTTTCTCAAAGGTAGCCCCCATAGGAATGTGGGTCATAGCTAACCCATGTAGCGGCTCATTTAAACCTTTAACGAATCTCAGGGCCTTCTTTTCAGGTGTGTTCACCAAGTCTAAGCCAAATCTCGCCAACTGATTGAACTCGTTGACGTACTCCTTTACCTATAAATTCCCCTGCTTCAATGCCAAGAACCTTACCATGTATAAATTCTCTTCTTCTCGTGAGAGAAATTTCATCTCGAACTATGTCTGAAATCCACCCACGTCTCTACTGGACGCTCTCCATTTGTGACCTCCCACCAAAACGAGGCTTCGTCCTTCATTAACCAAGCAGCCATTTGGACCTTCCTTCCATCTTCTACCTTGAAGATACCAAACAAATATTCCACCTCCTTAAGCCAATTTCGAGCTTCAACAAACGTCACTGATCCGTGAAAAGGTTTTCCGCCTATTGCTCGAAAGGCTTTGCATATCTTTGAAAAAGTATCAACACGAGGAGGGGGAGGAGGAGGAGCGACTGCAGCTGAGGAAGGAGGGATGTCTGCTGGGCTTGTGGCCCTAGCCTCCCGATACCTTTTGAACCAAGTTGGTACCGGTATTCCCTCAGGTATCTCGGGTAACCCAGACATGCTGAAAAGAAAATGAAGAGATTCAAAATGGAGAATTCGAAAGAAAGATATATGGTTCTTGGGGGTTATGTTTTTAAAAGAAACTTTTCTCTTGAAAATACTCTCCTTAAAAGATACTTTTGAAAGTATTTCTTTATAAAACTCTTTCGAAAAACAATTTTTCAAAATCTCTTATCTGTTCTGTTAACCTTCAACTCTGATACCACGTGTAACACCCCACATCCATTAATGTCAATCTTAAAAGGAATGCGTTTAACTTTCACGGAGTGTTATTGGTGAATAGAACATAATATAACAAGACAGATACATATATTGGCACTTGGAAAATTCAAAACAACTTTTATTGCAGCAGAGAAATAGTTTGATTAGAACAACATCATAAACCAACAGAAAACCAAGTACACTTTGTAACCATCTTGACAAATTGTTTTCTTAGTACATAAAGTAAAAAGCATAACCCCAACGTAAGTAACCATAAAAGAGAAGAGCTGAACTTTACTTTCAGCAATCCAAGCACTTCCAAAAGAGAGAGAAAGATCAAGATCAAGCTCCACTATTACTAGTCCCACCCTGAGAACCTAGGGGGAGGAAGAAAAGAGGAGAAAACAAAGGGGGTCAGATATAAAGTCTGGTGAGTACCATAACTTTAACAATATAATTACTAAAGTAATTAGGATAAGGCATAAATTGGAAAAACAAGGAATGACTGTGAAACAAGTGGGCAAGAAAAAACAAATAAGAGGAATATTCTGGCGTTAATCTCGCTCCTAATCATTATAGGATAACTACTATACTGCACCACTACTAGTCACCCTAAAAGTTGATCCCGCCTACTGAACATAATAATCATAATGGTAGTTTCGTGTACCCCTAGCTGTCTCCATAGGTGTCGCCTGCCCCTATCTCCACTAGTTGTACCCACTACCCCCATGCAATCGGCTCCCTATCTCGTAGATACCCGTGTTGGTCCCACAGTGGGGTGTATCACTCCCCAAAGTGGCAACCCGATACCACTAAAGATGCACAGCTTATATCTACACGATGCAACAACGTATTACCTACCAGTCCGGGCCCACGCATGCACATGACCCCCTTGGACTTGCGTTGCCACCGTTAACTCGTTTTGACCTCTTACAATCAAACCTAGTAAGTGTGTCCCGTCCTCTATCTAACTCGAGCTCACAAAGATACTTAATGGGTTACTGCTTTGAAAAGGGCCCCCCATGTTTGAAACAAGCCTTCCACCTATGCTTGGTCCCCACTAGAATTTTCCACTTAACCCCTTTTTATTCATGTCTTCTTACATGTTTAAATTTGGTTAAGTGTTTCTAATCGTATTTCACATGTCACCCATGTCACCCACTTAACCCCCATGTCCCACCACATGTTTTTCTTGGTTAAGTGTTACTTAATTCATTATAACTGTAACCTTGTAAGACCTCTCACATTAGACTACCGTTTGCGGTTGCTGGATTTGCCGGGCTGGTCCGGGCAGTCTTATACCGCAAACGTGTCTAACCTCGTGTCTTTACAATTGTTACGCATTTAATTTATGCCTTCGACCTCTCACATTAGACTACCATTTGTGGTTGCTGGATTTGCCGGGCGGGTCCGGGCAGTCTTACACCACAAACGAGTCTAATCTCGTGTCTTAGGCGTTTATTATTACAAATTATTTCACCCAATATTTGAATTAATTATCCCTATTCAAATTGCCGATAATTTCCAAATTAATTATGTCCATAATTGTCACCTAAATTATGTCCATACTTTTTAGGTATAAAAATTAAACAATTAATGTCTCAATTTAATTATATGCTTTTAAAGCCATTTTATGCCAATTCACAATTTACATACTTAATATTTTCCCATTGTACCCACGCTATTCGTATGTTCAAATATGAAATATGTTAGACTCGCGAATAGTCTAATTTATAAAAAAAGAACATCACAACTTGAATAACACATAAAAAATAGATGTAACTTGCAAATAGGAATTATGACATAAATTTGCATAACCAATAGTTTACATAGACAATGGTCATATAGAATCATATATTTGCATAAACTACCATGGATCTAAATATGGATCTAAACATGAGATTGTGAACTTGCATATATGAATTATGGGTCTCACTTAAACTTGCATATGTGAATATAGTTTTCACCTAAACTTGCATATGAATTTATCACATGTTTTTGCATATAAACTAGCATATGTATATACTTGATTCACATATAAACTTTTGTACAATTCACATATAAACTTGCATAAGATTCATATACAATTTAACATCCCAAACATGCATAAAATTCACATACGAATTAGCATATGATTCATATCCCAAACTTGCATAAAATTCACATGTGAATTAGCATATCATTCACATCCCAAACTTGCATAAAATTCACATACGAATTAGCATATGATTCACATCCCAAACTTGCATAAAATGAATCAAGTTAAACATGTATAATTGGACATATGAAATAGATCTACCAACATAAGATAACAAAGTTAAACAACACCACGTGATTCAACAGACATGTTCTCATAATCCAATTATAACTTATCACAATTAATTTATTAATTATATTGTGAAAGAAATAGCACTCACAAAGATAGTTTAGAAAAGAGAATGGTTTGTTCGTCTTTTTAATTGGAATTCTGACTTGCTAAATCCTAAGCTTTAGGACGGAGAATTATCCTAGGAGCAGCATGGTGGCCAAGAGAAAAAAATTGTTTAGGTTAAGGGTTTGAGTCTAGGCAGTCTTTTATAGAAGTTTGAATCAACCTAAGCCGTTAGATTATCATAGGAGCAATCCCAACCATCCAGACTAGATAGAGTTATATATAACAACCACCTCATCCCTAATGACCCAGAACAGAGTCAGAAATCGTCACATTTCAGATATTCCCTCGGGGGGGTTAGGTCGACCCCCTGGTAGACCTGTATGGGTAGGTCGACCCCATGGTCGACCTGGCCCTTGGGCGGGAGAATTACCGCCCATCCTACTCCCCTATTTGAATTTTGAATTTATTGTTCTAAACTATTTATATATATATATAATTACTGAAACTTCCGAGGGCCATAACTTCTTCATACGAAGTCCGATTCACGAAAACTTGGGCTTTATTCCGAGCAGAATTTCGAGACGAACGCAACGACATAACTCGTTTCCCTTAATTTTCAGTTTAATAATTAAGTATTCTTAAGATTGTTAATTTTGACATTCACAGAAAATTCAGGGTGTTACAGTTTTCTTTTCCGTATGGTAAGAAAATTTCATGATATGACTGTCGTTGATGTTTTCCCTATGTAAATCACCCTTTTGGAAGAGATAAGAGAATTTTTTTTAGCTAATAGAGTAGAAACAATACAACCTGAGATGACCAGAACTTCCCCGGTAAGGAAAGCACGGTTAGAATTGAGGACAAGACGAATCAGAACGCAAACAGAAGAACATTTCATTGTTTATTACAGCAATTCCATCAGAATACAAGAATATACAGAGTATGAATAAATATTACACATTTGACAAATATCAGATATTTAAATTACATTTAAATACATTGCAGCGAAAAAATAATACAACACACAATTGAAAGTAATACACGGATACAAAGCTTTCCGAGTATCGTTCCAGCTATAAATCAGTATCCTGTGAATATAAATCTGCAAAACCTAAACTACTAGCTGACCGTGCGGAAAATAAGGGCGCCCAGAGTTTAGGTTAAAACAATAAACTTCAGGTCAGTCATGTGACTGGTGTGAGAACTAAAACAGTTATATAAACTTTACTTTAAAAGAGAGTAATTCAAGGGACCACGCCGTATAACACGGAACGGTTTTCCTCCCAAGAACACTAGTGCATATAACAAAACAGCGCAATGCTTTTTCGAAAAATGAAGCTATTATAAGACCCAGGTCCCATCACACAATGCAACGCAAGCCGGAGGATAGGGTTTTCCCATATAATAGCCAAACATGCTTGGTACGTCAAAACAAATCATTTGATACTATTATAGGTGTATAGTGTCAAAACAATTTCAATCATAAATATCAATCATAGGCGGCATGGGTACCATCTATCATGTCGCCATACTAGGCTCTACAAATAAAACCGCAAGTCACGTATTGGAAATTGGATTTCCGTCATGAGTCGAGGCAAAGGGCAAGCTCCTCTCTGATTCGAGACACTCTAGCAAATGTCTCAGGACCCCACTATGATCGTTGGATCTTCAGGGCTAGTCCACTCTTACTTTTGAGGATTAGTTATTCCTGAGCACACGTTTCCCGGTCCTAACAGACCTATATCCAAGGCGCCTCGTATCCAACAACCACACAGGTGAAAAATATATAAATGTCAGCCAGTTTAAGCACTGACACCACCCCTAGCTAGAAAGAAATGTCATGCTCTCCCTGCAGTCACTATCACGTTTTTGACTCATACCGAGGTGTGAGGCTCGCGAATTCACGCTATACACAAAGTTATGCCACACTGGACGTGCTTTGATCATCAACCACAAGACTTTTTTTTTCAGCAGAAGCCTTGATCAATTGCCACTTATGCGTGCCACACTGGCAATTCACTCCATGCGACTGATGTCCATCGATATACAACCTCTGAGCTTGTACGTCTCAGAGAAGGGCGTTAAGCAAGAGAATAAATTCTCTGCCGCCAAACAGATGTATATTTAATAGAGATCAATCAACACAGAATAAAATCCAATGTCAGACACATAGTCCATTTACAAGTTCGTTCTGGGTCTGAACGAAACCGGAGGCACTTTCCTCGCATATCCATCGATCTCCAAGTACGTTTGGACGATCACCAACTGATTCCCTCATCTTGGGTGTACAGCCCAATCAAGATCATCAGTAATCACCCAAACGATGTGAAGACTTCTGGCCTTCAACCACCGTCTTCATCTTCGACTTATCGCCGAATCGGTTATTCAGAATGGGTAGAAACCCGGCCTTTCTGAATAACCCACGTATACAATAAACAAATGTTACACAAACACAAATAACGCCTCATTCCAATTCAGAATGTTCTTTTATTCACAAAATCACATTCTTAGGGAAAGGTTCCCATTAATTTTATCCAAGATAAATTCTTCTAAATTTATTCTTTAATCTTCCTTTGGATATCATTTCAAACCATATTATGGTTTTCCAAACTAGTCGGGATTAGCGAACTACACCGAAGTAATTATTTGTTTTATTTCCCAATCCCAACCTATATATCCCATGGAGCAAAACTGGTAATACTCCATATCTAACACCACGGTGTTATCGGTAAAATTAATTACCATTTCACGTTCAAATCTAATTAAAGATTTAACTATCGCTTTGGAGCAAAACTGGTGGTACTCCATTCTCGATCACTTTTCAGAATTGAAAGTTTAAATTATCAATTCACATTTCAATCTAATTAAAGATTCGTTAAAACTCCACTTATTTTTAATCTTTTCGAAAATCAATATCCTGCCTTTAACTGGGTTAAAGAACCAATGTCATCTAAAACACGGTTCACGATAAACCCAAAATCACATTCAAATTCAATTCCAATTAAATATTATTTAATTGATACACTTCATTAAATCTAAATAGAAAGATTTAATCTTTTTCTCTACTGGGTTTAAGAACGGTGTTAATGAAGACACCATCCACAACCAACCCAAATCACGTTTGATATTAAATACAAGGCTCTAAATAGAAAATATACCAGCTTATATTCAATATCAAATTCTAAAACCAATAAATATCGTATTGGAAATAACGATATAAAATATATCTTTAAAATTTCCATAACAATATCTGTATAATCACGAAATCCAACATCGAAATATTCCGAAGATAATTTCGATTCAAATCCATTCTAATTCACATATTGGGAATTTTGATTATTTTTAAAACCACTTTCAAATTCAATCTATTTATTTCAAAAATAAATTGATTTTAATTCTAGTTCAAAACTAGTTCATTTCGATAAAAATCTATTTTTATCTTTTCAAATGTGGAATTTTTCATCCCAGTTCTTTCCAATTCACATATTATGATTTTACACAAATTATTGATATTTTTAATAATTTTATCAAGGCCCGTACAGTCGATTTCCATCAACGGCCATCGAACTGCATTTATAGCGACCTTTTCCAAAATTTGATTTGGACATATTTCCAAATCCAACCGTCAGATTTCAAATTTCTAATATTCATTGGAAAGCTCTTTTCGATACGAACCCAATAGTTCCAGTTTCAGGAGAATCCGACAGTCGGATCTCCCGTAATGTCCATTCGAAGTCAATGGTCGAAATTCACGAACTGCCGCAGTGCGGCGCGTTCTATTCAGGCCATTATATATATATATATATAATATATATATATATTATATATTTCGTCGATTTCCTTTTAAAACGTATTTATAATTCGTTTTAAATTCGTTTTCAAAACGATTTCAACTTCATATTCAATTTCAAATCAAAATTGAATATTTCACATCATCGATATATATATATTCAAAATGTTATATTTTGAAATCACTTCCTTTTCGATATTCGAATAAAATCGATATAAATACCGTTCGCGTCAAAATGGCGCATCACTAATCAACACGGATTTATGTATTTCAATCACTTCGTTATTCTATTCAACAAATGAATATTTATTCTATTCAACACATGAATCTATATTTCTTTCAACACTTGACTAATCTCAACGAATGAGTACTGTCAACACAACTATTTTTGTTTTTTAATATATTTTATAAAATTATGGTATCTATCGTTTGATTTTCAAATCAGACTCCAACCGTAAAGTAGTAAGAGAATGACTCCCTAAATATTAACTCCGAAGGCCGAAACCAATATCAGATCAATACCTAGGAAACCACTCATCTTATCTATTTTCCAGTTAGTTTCTAACTTTAAATATGATAAAGATGTAAATTTTATTGTTAAAATATTTTTTCAACACATGATTATTCTTTATTTACCCAATTGGTATGAGGCCCAATCAATTGCCATATAATGTTAATTATATGGTTTCCATACAACACATGTATATAATCACAACAATAAATAATCAATCATCATCCAAAGTGCACCACATTGTATAAGCATCAAATATAGATATCTAACGCTTATAACAGCCTGCCAATCAATCGATCGACATACAACTAATCAATCGGGATGAGTGGACTTCAAATATCATCCCAACACCCATGTGGGGTTTCAAATCAACAAACACATATTTTTATTCACACACACACGTTAAAAATAATATTTTTAACGATCAAATATTTTTAACTATATAAATATTTTATTTCATTTCACATCACACAATAAATTTTCACCACAACAAACAATCAAACATACAAGCCATCCATGGTCTGTGGACGACGGGTGTCGGGTGCTGCTAAGCACCGTCTGCATCCTAGTATATATTTTTAACTAGAAAAGAAAATTTAAAGTGAGAAGTTCTCACCGACTAGCTAATCCAAACATCTCGACTCTTCTTATGTAGAAGTCATCGCTGTTCTTGCCTTTTGTCACTCTCGTTGCCCGTAGCTACTACATATATAAAAATCACATTTTTATATTGTTGCTATGTATATAAAAATCATATTTTTATAATCACTCCATATGGATAAAAATTCTATTTTCACACCGCTACTATATAGATAAATATTCTATTTTTACAACGGTGTTCATATAATAAAGATTATATTTTTATCACGCTATTCTCTATATAAAGATTTCGCCTTTTCAAATATAAAGATCTCGCCTTTTCATTTCATCACTATAAAAATCACATTTTTACTTCATTATATATATATATAATAAAAATCAGATTTTTATTTCGTTACATATATAAAGATGATATTTTTACTATCTTACCTATATAAAAATTATATTTTTATACTTCTACAATATAAAAGATTATATTTTTATACTTCTACAATATAAAAGATTATATTTTTATACTTCTACAATATAAAAGATTATATTTTTATACTTCTACAATATAAAAGATTATATTTTTTAGTATCATACATATAAAAAATCATATATTTATATCGAAGTTTATATTTAAAAACCATATCTTTTCTCTTCTTCAAAATCAAATCTTTTTCTGAAGCTAAAAATCTTATTTTCACATGCTTCTTTATAAAATAAAAATCACATTTTTATATGTGTTTCATATACATAAAGATCTAACCTTTTTGTTTGATAAAAATCTAAATAAAATCATTCCTTTCATATATAAAAAACCAGTTTCAATAAAATAAAATTTTCAGTTTTTATACATTAAAATTTCAGTTTTAATAATCATAAGTTTCATCATATAAAAACGAATAATAATAAATAATAAAAAAAAGTAAAAACTTACAGGGGGGAGATGTTTCGTGCGTCACCGATGGGGGAGGAGGGTCGGTTGACGTAGAGGAAGGGATCGGAGGTGCAAGAGGGGGAGGCGGCGCTATGGTGGAGGAGAGGAACTTGCGGTGGAGGGTTGAAGGGGGTTCGGGTTTGTGCATGAATCGAAGAGGGCTAGGGGAGGAGGTGAACGCGAGGGAGGAGAAGCTAGGGGAGAATCGACGGAAGGAGGAGCGGAGGAAGAAGAAGCAGCGGCGGCAGCACCATCCATCGTCGAGCGCGAGTTTGACTCTTTTTTTCTTTCTTTTCTTCTGAACGAATGAAGAACGAGAGGGGGGTGCAGAGTGATAAGGGATAAAGGGAGATTTTTTTATTTAATTATTTAAATTTCCAAAAGTTGACTCTTTATTTCGACCTTAAAACGAGGCCCACCGCCTGTCGTCCATAGCTAATTACCCCCATTCCGAACACAATGGGATATGTATCGTAAACTGATTCGATCGTTTCGATCAGTTTCCGTTGAATTTACATTTAAATCATTATACTGAATTTTAAACGTACATTTCAAATTACTGGGGTCACATACTAACTCAAAAAATTACAGAAAAGAAATTTCTGGCTTCGTATAGACGATACGGTCCTATCAACACTAGTTTCGTCGAATTTTGAGACCGTTTGAAAAATGGCCATTTTCCAGCCGATTAAAATCAACTGAAAATGGTCAAACGCGTTTTCCTTTGCCACGCTCTCATATTGATTCGAAAAATTATGAAATTTGGAATCTAGCAATAACTAGACATCCCGGACCCAACAAAAGTGGTTTCGTCGAAATCCGTGGTCGTTTGCAAAATGGCTATTTTTAAGGGCCGAAATTCCATAGCGACTATTCTAAAATTTGTACTGGACATATCTTTTGATTCCTGCTATGAAATCTCGATTTTTCGGATTCGTTGGAAAGATATTCTCAAATAGATTCTAATATTTTTGGTTTCACTAAAATCCGGTTTAATTTGCACCCGGTACATTCATTTGAATTTTGAAATCGAATTATCGAACTACCGCGCCATTTTCAATTCTATTTATAATTATAAATAATTATTTATATTCTAACGACGATCTAAATAAATATATACGTTCTAACTCCTTTCAAAATAAATTTCTTGTCGATATTATTTAAAATAATTCATTTTAAATATTCAAAATTCTCTAAAATTTCCAAAATAAAAATTTTAAACTGGCTCAAAATTTCCGGGTTGTTACAATCTCCCCCACTTAAAACTTTTCGTCCCCGAAAAGGAACGAAGCCGAAAGTTGTTTTACAAACCAACTCAACTTCCACTATTTTCGTTACGGCTTAAGTTCTTCAACTTTTCAGTTTCTAAGAACTTTTCAAATTTTTCAAAAATTTGGCTAACACCCTAAATTTCCGAAAAATTTCGCCATAACCTCCCCTGCACTGGGGACTTCAGGATATTTCATATATCCTCCCATGGCCTTCTTCAACTCGAAAGAAAAAGAAAAAGCCAAGCGGCTAGCCAATCGGCTCAAAAAATCATCATCTCCCAAACAAAACAGTAAATTATGGTAAACGTGTTCCTATTTGTCGGGCAAACAAATTTTATTCTTCTGCTCTAGCCTCCTTACTATGACCTGTTCAATGTAAGCACATGTATATGCAAGCAAACGCGACCAATTTTCAATACAATTCAATATTTGGTTCAATTAAGCTAAATGGTTCAAAATATCAAACAAATAAACAAACAACACAACCATCAATCAATTAGTGAATTAGAATTTCAAATTCATAATTTTTGATATATACAGAAAATCATGTTTTGATGCCAAATCACAATAAATAATCCTAAGTAAATTTTGGTTCTCACACCAGTCTAATGGAAATATATAGATATCGCAGCTTCATCACTCGAAAATAAATACTGGTGATGGTATACTTCATCATCAGGACCATGTCCGGGCGACTAGAGTGTGATTCGATATCTATCCAATATATTAAAACTTCGAATATACGTTCATGACGCGTATATGCAAAATATTTATATACTCGATTGTCCAAATTCAAAATAAATAAATATTCAAATACGTATACTTGAATTTAATTTTCAAAACAAAGTTTGTTTTCATTTGAAAAGTATACTCTTCACACTCGTTCTAGGATACTACTGATCCTATCTCTAACGAGTCATTCTAATTGGATATTACTGATCCAATATCTGATGAATTCTTTCGTTCGATTCTAATGTGTCTTGTTCTCGAGCTCTGTAAACCAAAGCACTGATACCAAACTGAGATGACCCGAACTTCCCCGGTAAGGAAAGCACGGATAGAATTGAGGACAAGACGAATCAGAACGCAAACAGAAGAACATTTCATTGTTTATTACAACAATTCCATCAGAATATACAGAGTATGAATAAATATTACACATTTGACAAGTATCAGAGATTTAAATTACATTTAAATACATAGCAGCAGAAAAATAATACAACACACAACTGAAAGAAATACATAGATACAAAGCTTTCCGAGTATCGTTCCAGCTGTAAATCAGGATCCTGTGAATATAAATCTGCAAAACCAAAACTACTAGCTGCCCGTGCGGAAAATAAGGGCACCCAAAGTTTAGGTTAAAACAATAAACTCCAGGTCAGTCATGTGACTGGTGTGAGAACTAAAACAGTTATATAAACTTTTGTAATAACCCGAAAATCTGGGCCAGTTTAAAAATTTTATTTTGGCGATTTTAGCGAATTTTGATTATTTAAAATGAATTATTTTAAATAATATCGACGAGAAAATTTATTTTGAAGGGAATTCGACGTATATATTATACGCGTCGTCGTTAGAATATAAATATTTATTATATAATTATAAATAGAATTGAAAATGGCGCGGTAGTTCGATAATTCGATTTCAAACTTCAATTGAATGTACCGGGTGCAAAACAATCCGGATTTTAGTGAAACCAAAAACATTAGGATCTAATTGGTAATATCTTTCCAACGAATCCGAAAGATCGAAATTTCATAGCGGGGATCAAAAGATATGTCCAGTTGAAAATTCTGAATAGTCGCTATGGAATTCAGGCCCTTAAAAATGGACATTTTGCAGATGACCTCGGATTTCGACGAAACCAGTTTTGTTGGGTCCGTGATGTCAAATTATTGCTAGGTTTCAAATTTCATAATTTTTCGAATCAATATGTGAGCGTGGCAAAGGAAAACGCGTTTGACCAGTTTCAGTTGATTTTAATCGACTGGAAATTGGCCATTTTTCCAACGGTCTCAGAATTGGACGAAACTAGTTTTGTTAGGACCGTATCGTCAATACGAAGCTAGAAAATATTTTTCTAGAATTTTTCTAGTTAGTATGTGACCCCGGTAATTTGAAATGTACGTTTAAAATTCAATATGTAGAGTTATATTTTGATTTTGATGAAAACTGATCGAAACGATCGAATCAGCCCACGATACATATCCCATTGTGTTCGGAATGGGGGTAATTAGCTATGGACGGCTGGCGGTGGGTCTCGTTTGGAGGTCGAAAACAAAAGTTGCTTTTTAGTGGAAAATAAAATAATTAAATAATTAAATAATAAAAAAAAAGAAAACCCCCTCCTTAAAAACCCGTTGCCCCCCCCCCAATTAAAATCAGAAAGAAAAAAAAAAAGATCGAGCGCGCCCCCTAGGCGGCGCCGACCACCGCCGCTCCTCCCACCGTCGGCGCCTGGCGCCGCACTCCATCACCCGCCACGCTTCCTCCCCCAAACCTCCGATTCCCCTTCTCCTTTCTTCTCCTTTCCCCTTCTGAAAACAGCCGACGCCCGAGCGCTCTCCCCAAAACCCGACGCCCCTTTTTCCCTAGCCACCGCCGCAGTCCATCATCGAAGCCCCCCCCCCCCCCGGCGCCGACCTCGCTACAGCCCCCCCTGTAAGTTTACTGTTTTTACTGATTTTTTTATTTTACTTTAAGAAGAAACTGATTTTTTTGTTTTACTTTAAGAAGAAACTGATTTTTTTTGTTTTACTTTAAAAAGAAGAAAAGGTTTGAACTTTAAGAAGAAGAAAAAAATTTGAATTTTAAATGGAAAAAGATTAGAACTTTAAAAGGTGAAAAGATCGTATTTTTATATAGTTGATTTACAGAAAAGATAGGATTTTTAATCGAAATAAAAATATGATTTTTATCTGTTGAACTTCGAAATAAAAATATGATTTTTATATTTTTAAAGTATTAAAAATATAATCTTTATGGGATAGAGAATATAAAAATATCATCTTTGTATATGTAGCGAAATAAAAATCTGATTTTTATTTTATATACGTTGAAATAAAGTGGTGATTTTCATAACGAGGAAATCTATATTTTTGAAAGGGCGAAGTCTATGTTTTATAAAGGCGAAATCTTTATTTTAGAAAAGGCGAGATCTTTAAATTAGAAAAGGCGAGATTTTTAAATTAGTAAAAATATGATTTTTATATATTGAACTTCGAAATAAAAATATGATTTTTATATATTGAATAGCGAAGTAAAAATTCGATTTTTACATATGTAGTGAAAGCGGACAACGAAGGCGAGTTGGCGAAGATTTCCTGCATTAGGAGAGCCGTGGAGCTAGGATAGCTATATGTGAGAATTTCTCACCTTTCAATTTATTTTTCTAGTTATATATATATACTAGGATGCAGACGGTGCTTAGTAGCACCCGACACAACCGTCCACAGACCATGGACTTGTTTGTTTGGTTGCATAGATTAGTCAGATTATTTGATTTGAATTTGGTTGTTTGGTGAATTTGATTGATGTGTGAATGGCGTGGGCCTTCACTAGACCGGGGATAAGGCTAGACCTCGTCCCGTTTCTAGTATCGTGCCGTTATGCCGCCGAAATTTTCTAAAATATGTTAGAAAAATAAAAATATCATTTTATTTAAAGAATGAACTGAATAGAAATTCATATGTTGGAATAAAATGTTTTATCATTAAAAATATAATTTTTAACGTGAATGTGAATAAATAAATATTCATTTACAAACCAGACGGTTTGTTTATGTACACCTATTTGAAGGACATTGATTGGGTCGATAAATTTTACACATCGCCCAACTGCACAAATAAAATCTGTGTTTGATTGTTTGAAACCCCACACGGGTGTTGGGATGAAATTTGAAGTTCACTCATCCTGATTGATTAAATATGTCGATCGATTGATTGACAGGCTGTTATAAGCGTTAGAATATCTATATTTGATGCTTATACAGTGTAGTGCACTTTGGTTGATGGTTGATTATTTTTCAATGCTATTATATGTGTGTAATGTATGAAAATCCATATAATTAACATTATATGGTAATTGATTGGGCCTCATTCCAATTTGAAAAATAAAGAATATTATAAAATAAAAGTTCATGTGTTGACAGTACTCATCCATTGAGATTGGTCATGTGTTGAACGAAATATTTTAGTAATAAAATTTACATCTTTATCGATATAAAATAAAAGTTCATGTGTTGACAGTACTCATCCATTGAGATTGGTCATGTGTTGAACGAAATATTTTGATAATAACAACTATTTTGAAAAAGAAATATTTGAAATAAAATATTTGAAATAGAAATTTATGAAGCCATGTTGATTAGATTGACGCCATTTTGACGTAAACGATATTTATATCGATTTTATTCATTTTGAAATGAATTGAATATATAACGATTTCGAAATGAATTGAAAACGATTTCGAAATGAATTGAATTGAAAACGATTTCAAAATGAATTGAATTGAAAACGATTTCGAAATGAATTGAATTGAAAACGAATTCAAATTGAATTGAAAGCGAAGTGAAATGAATTCAAATTGAATTGAAATTTGAATTGAATAGAAATGGATTTTAAAACGAATTTATAAAGAAGAATTCAATTTTGATTTGAATTGAAATGGAAGTTGAAAATGTTTTTGAAACGAATTCAAAACTATTTATATAATTCGTTTTAAATAGAAATCGATGATATATATATTATATATTTAATATAATGGCCTGAATAGAACGCGCCGCGCCGCGGCAGTTCGCGAATTTCGACCATTTATTTCAAACGGGCATTACGGGAGATCCGACCGTCGGATTTTCCTAAAACCGGAACCGTTGGGTTCGTATCGAAAAGGGCTTTCTAATGAATATTAGAAATTTAAAATCTAACGGTTGGATTTGGAGTTACGTCTAAATCAAATTTGAAAAAGGTCGCTGTAAGTGCAGTTCGATGGCCGTTGATGGAAATCGACTGTACGGGCCTTGATAAAATTATTAAAAATAGTAATAATTTGTGTAAAATCATAAGAAATGATTTGTGAAGATTTGGGATGAAAAACTCCATATTTGAAGAGATAAAAATAGATTTTTATCGAGATGAACTAGTTTTAAACTAGAAATATAATTCTATTTATTTTTAAATAAATAAATTGAATTTGAAAAGGGTTTTAAAAATAACCAAAATTTCCAATGATTGCATTGGAGTGGATTTGAATCGAAATTGTCTTCGGAATATTTCGATGTTAGAATTCGGGATTATACAGGTGTTGTAATGGGAATTTGAAAGATATAGATATATATATCGTTATTTCCAATACGACATTTGTTAATCGTAGAATTTGATATTGAATATAAGCCGATATATTTTCTATTCAGAGCCTTATATTGAATATCAAATGTGATTTGGGTTTGTCGTGAATGGTGTCTTCACTAACACTGTTCTTGAACCCAGTTGAGAAAAGATTAAATCTTTTTATTTAGATTTAATGAAGTGTACCAATTAAATAATATTTAATTGGAATTGAATTGATATTGATTTTTTGGGTTTATCGTGAACAGTGTTTTAAATAACACTTGTTCTTTAACCCGATAATTAATGGACGTGACTTTTGGTTTATCGTGAACCGTGTTTTAAATGACACGGATTCTTTAACCCAGTTAACGATTAAAACTAAGTGGAGTTTTAATGAATCTTTAATTAGATTGAAATGATCGAGAATGGAGTATCACCAGTTTTGCTCCAGGCGATAGTTAAATCTTTAATTAGATTTGAACGTGAAATGGTAATTGAATTTACCGATAACACCGTGGTGTTAGATATGAAGTATAACCAGTTTTTACTTCATGGGATAAATAGGTTGGGATTGGGAAATTAAAACAAATGATTACTTCGGTAAGTTTCGTTAATCCCGACTAATTTGAATCGAAATTCAAAGGAAGATTAGAGAATAAATTCAGGAATTTATCTTGGATAAAGCTAATGGGAACCTTTCCCTTTGAATGTGAAATTTAGAAACTAACTGTCGGTTAGCTAAGTAGAATGGTTTTCTGGATATTGATCTGATGTTGGTTTCGGCCTTCGGGGTTAATATTTGGGAAATTATTCTCTTGATTAATTTACGGTTAGTGACTGATGAATTGGAATGAGGCGTATGTTGTGTTCGTGTAACACTTATTTAAAATATACGCGAGTTATTCGGAAAGACCGGGTTTATCCCATTCTGAATAACTGATACGACAATAAGTCGAAGATGAAGATGATGGTCGAAGACCGGAAGTCTTCACGTCGTTTGGGTGATTACTGATGATCTTGATTGGGCTGTACACCCAACAAGATGGAAACAGTTAGTGATCGTCCAGACGTACTTGGAGATCGATGGATATGCGGGGTACTAGGTGCCTCCGGTTTCGTTCAGACCCAGAACGGACTTGTAAATGGACTGTGTGTCTGACATTGGATTTTAGTCCGTGTGATTGATCTCTATTAAATATATATCTGTTTGGCGGCGGAGAATTTATTCTCTTGCTTAACGCCCTTCTCTGAGACGTACGAGCCCAGGGGTTATATATTGATGGATATCAAACGCATGGAGTGAATTGCCTGTGTGGCATGCCTAAGTGGCAATTGATCGAGGCTTCTGTTGAAAAGCAAAGTCTTGTGGTGATGATCAAAGCACGGCCTTTGTGGCATAGCTTTGTGTAACATTTACTTCGCGAGTTTCACACCCGGTATGAACCAAACACGGGAGACGGACCTCAGGGAGGGCATGCGTTTCTTTCTAGTTAGAAGTGGCGTCAGTGGTTTTACACGCCCTGACGAGTTTGACTTATGTGGTTGTTGCTGTTGCGAGGCGCCTCGGTTTGATCGGACGATCCGGGTCCGATGGAGTCATTTAGTTGGCTCACCTACGCCCCATAGGGCGGGGGAACGCATGTTCAGGCATTTTAATCCACATCGGTGGACCGGCCCTGACGATCCAAGGGCCCACCTGTGTCTGGGTCCTGAGACACGGACTAGAGCGTCTCGAATCGGTTGAGGACTATCTTTTGCCTCGGTTCATAGATGGAAATCCAATTTCCAAATACGTGACTTTGCGGTTTTATTTGTAAACCTATATATGGCGACATGATATATGGTACCCATGCCGCCTATGATTGATACTTATGATTTGAAGTTGTTTTATACACTATGCACTTATAATAGTATCAAATGATTGGTTTTAAACATATCAAGCATTCTTTGGCTGTTATAAGGGAAAACCCTATCCCCCGGCTTGCGTTGCATTGTGTGATAGGACCTGGGTCTTATAACAGCTTCATTTTTCTTTATTTAGCATTGCGCTATTTGTTTTATGCACTGGTATTCTTGGGAGGAAACCCGTTCCGTGTTATACGGCGTGGTCCCTTGATTTACCTAACTTTAAAAATAAAGATTAATACTGTTTTTAGTTCTCACACCAGTCACATGACTGACCTGGAGTTTATTGTTTTAACCTAAACTCTGGGTGCCCTTATTTTGACACTAGCAGCTAGTAGTTTTGGTTTTGCAGATTTATATTCACAGGATCCTGCTTTACAGCTGGAACGATATCCGGAAAGCTTTGTATCCGTATATCTCTTCTAGTTGTGTATTCTATTATTTTCCGCTGCTATGTAATGTATTTAAATGTAATTTAAATCTCTGATATTTCTGTGTAATATTCATTTATACTCTGTATATTCGTGTAATCTGATGCATTGTTGTAAAATACAGTGAAATGTTCTTTTGTATGCGTTCTATTTTGTCCTGTTCTCAAAACGATAGGGCGTTTCGAACGGTCTGGGTCGGTTTAGCGACTGGTTCGGACCGAGCGAAATTCCTTGCCGTCACAGTTGGTATCAGAGCTTTGGTTTACAAAGCTCAGAGAACAAGGCACATTAGAACTATACGAAAGAATTCATCAGATATTGGGTTAGTAATATCCAATTAGAATGACTCGTTAGAGATAGGATCAGTAGTATCCTAGAACGAGTGTGAAGAGTATATTTTTTTCAAATGAAAACAAATTTTGTTTTGAAAATCTAAATCAATTATTCGTATTTGATTATTTATTTTATATTGATTAGGACAATCCACAATATAAAGATTTTTGCGTATGCGCCTAGCTAGCGTGTATTCGAAGTTTTGATATATTGGATAGATATAGAATTACACTCTAATCGCCCGGAGATGATTTTGATGATGGAGCTCCATCATTAGAATTTATATTCGAGTGACGAACGTGTAATATCTATATATTTCCTATTGACTGGTGTGAGAACCAAAATTAGATAGGGCTTATTGTTGTGATTTGGCATCAAAAATCTGATTTTTGTATATGTATCAAAATTATGAATTAGAAACTATAATCCACTAATTGATTGATGTTTGTGTTGTTTGTTTATTTGTTTGCTAATTTTGAACCATTTAGCCTAATTGAACCAAATATTGAATTGTATTGAAAATTGGTCGCATTTGCTTGCATATACATATACTTACATTGAACAGGTCATAGCAAGGAGGCTAGAGCCAGAGAATAAAATTTGTTTGCCCGACAAATAGGTACATGTTTACTACATAATTTACTGTTTTGTTTGGGTGATGATGATTTTATGAGCCTATTGGCTAGCCGCTTGGCTTTTTCTTTTTTCTTTTTGAGATCTGAAGGACCGGGGAAGCTATTTGAAATTCCCCGATGCTCCCGGTGCAGGGGAGGTTATGGCGAAATTTTTCAAAAATTTAGGGTGTTAGCCAAATTTTTGAGATTTTGAAAATTCTCAGAAACTAAAGAGTTGGAGAATGGAAGCCAGATCGAGCATAGAGTTGAATAATCAAACCACTTTCGACTTTGTTCCTTTTCGGGGATGAAAAGTTTTAAGTGGGGGAGATTGTAATAACCCGAAAATCTGGGCCAGTTTAAAATTTTTATTTTGGCGATTTTAGCGAATTTTGATTATTTAAAATGAATTATTTTAAATAATATCGACGAGAAAATTTATTTTGAAGGGAATTCGACGTATATATTATACGCATCGTCGTTAGAATATAAATATTTATTATATAATTATAAATAGAATTGAAAATGGCGCGGTAGTTCGATAATTCGATTTCAAACTTCAATTGAATGTACCGGGTGCAAAACAATCCGGATTTTAGTGAAACCAAAAACATTAGGATCTAATTGGTAATATCTTTCCAACGAATCCGAAAGATCGAAATTTCATAGCGGGGATCAAAAGATATGTCCAGTTGAAAATTCTGAATAGTCGCTATGGAATTCAGGCCCTTAAAAATGGACATTTTGCAGATGTCCTCGGATTTCGACGAAACCAGTTTTGTTGGGTCCGTGATGTCAAATTATTGCTAGGTTTCAAATTTCATAATTTTTCGAATCAATATGTGAGCGTGGCAAAGGAAAACGCGTTTGACCAGTTTCAGTTGATTTTAATCGACTGGAAATTGGCCATTTTTCCAACGGTCTCAGAATTGGACGAAACTAGTTTTGTTAGGACCGTATCGTCAATACGAAGCTAGAAAATATTTTTCTAGAATTTTTCTAGTTAGTATGTGACCCCGGTAATTTGAAATGTACGTTTAAAATTCAATATGTAGAGTTATATTTTGATTTTGACGAAAACTGATCGAAACGATCGAATCAGCCCACGATACATATCCCATTGTGTTCGGAATGGGGGTAATTAGCTATGGACGGCTTGCGGTGGGTCTCGTTTGGAGGTCGAAAACAAAAGTTTCTTTTTAGTGGAAAATAAAATAATAAAATAATTAAATAATTAAATAATAAAAAAAAAGAAAACCCCCTCCTTAAAAACCCGTTGCCCCCCCCCCAATTAAAATCAGAAAAAAAAAAGATCGAGCGCGCCCCCTAGGCGGCGCCGACCACCGCCGCTCCTCCCACCGTCGGCGCCTGGCGCCGCACTCCATCACCCGCCACGCTTCCTCCCCAAAACCTCCGATTCCCCTTCTCCTTTCTTCTCCTTTCCCCTTCTGAAAACAGCCGACGCCCGAGCCCTCTCCCCAAAACCCGACGCCCCTTTTTCCCTAGCCACAGCCGCAGTCCATCATCGAAGCCCCCCCCCCCCCCCCCGGCGCCGACCTCGCTACAGCCCCCCCTGTAAGTTTACTGTTTTTACTGATTTTTTTATTTTACTTTAAGAAGAAACTGATTTTTTTGTTTTACTTTAAGAAGAAACTGATTTTTTTTGTTTTACTTTAAAAAGAAGAAAAGGTTTGAACTTTAAGAAGAAGAAAAAGATTTGAATTTTAAATGGAAAAAGATTAGAACTTTAAAAGGTGAAAAGATCGCATTTTTATATAGTTGATTTACAGAAAAGATAGGATTTTTAATCGAAATAAAAATATGATTTTTATCTATTGAACTTCGAAATAAAAATATGATTTTTATATTTTTAAAGTATTAAAAATATAATCTTTATGGGATAGAGAATATAAAAATATCATCTTTGTATATGTAGCGAAATAAAAATCCGATTTTTATTTTATATACGTTGAAATAAAGTGGTGATTTTCATAACGAGGAAATCTATATTTTTGAAAGGGCGACGTCTATGTTTTATAAAGGCGAAATCTTTATTTTAGAAAAGGCGAGATCTTTAAATTAGAAAAGGCGAGATTTTTAAATTAGTAAAAATATGATTTTTATATATTGAACTTCGAAATAAAAATATGATTTTTATATATTGAATAGCGAAGTAAAAATTCGATTTTTACATATGTAGTGAAAGCGGACAACGAAGGCGAGTTGGCGAAGATTTCCTACATTAGGAGAGCCGTGGAGCTAGGATAGCTATATGTGAGAATTTCTCACCTTTCAATTTATTTTTCTAGTTATATATATATATACTAGGATGCAGACGGTGCTTAGTAGCACCCGACACAACCGTCCACAGACCATGGACTTGTTTGTTTGGTTGCATAGATTAGTCAGATTATTTGATTTGAATTTGGTTGTTTGGTGAATTTGATTGATGTGTGAATGGCGTGGGCCTTCACTAGACCGGGGATAAGGCTAGGCCTCGTCCCGTTTCTAGTATCGTGCCGTTATGCCGCCGAAATTTTCTAAAATATGTTAGAAAAATAAAAATATCATTTTATTTAAAGAATGAACTGAATAGAAATTCATATGTTGGAATAAAATGTTTTATCGTTAAAAATATAATTTTTAACGTGAATGTGAATAAATAAATATTCATTTACAAACCAGACGGTTTGTTTATGTACACCTATTTGAAGGACATTGATTGGGTCGATAAATTTTACACATCGCCCAACTGCACAAATAAAATCTGTGTTTGATTGTTTGAAACCCCACACGGGTGTTGGGATGAAATTTGAAGTTCACTCATCCTGATTGATTAAATATGTCGATCGATTGATTGACAGGCTGTTATAAGCGTTAGAATATCTATATTTGATGCTTATACAGTGTAGTGCACTTTGGTTGATGGTTGATTATTTTTCAATGCTATTATATGTGTGTAATGTATGAAAATCCATATAATTAACATTATATGGTAATTGATTGGGCCTCATTCCAATTTGAAAAATAAAGAATATTATAAAATAAAAGTTCATGTGTTGACAGTACTCATCCATTGAGATTGGTCATGTGTTGAACGAAATATTTTAGTAATAAAATTTACATCTTTATCGATATAAAATAAAAGTTCATGTGTTGACAGTACTCATCCATTGAGATTGGTCATGTGTTGAACGAAATATTTTGATAATAACAACTATTTTGAAAAAGAAATATTTGAAATAAAATATTTGAAATAGAAATTTATGAAGCCGTGTTGATTAGATTGACGCCATTCTGACGTAAACGATATTTATATCGATTTTATTCATTTTGAAATGAATTGAATATATAACGATTTCGAAATGAATTGAAAACGATTTCGAAATGAATTGAATTGAAAACGATTTCGAAATGAATTGAATTGAAAACGATTTCTAAATGAATTGAATTGAAAACGAATTCAAATTGAATTGAAAGCGAAGTGAAATGAATTCAAATTGAATTGAAATTTGAATTGAATAGAAATGGATTTCAAAACGAATTTATAAAGAAGAATTCAATTTTGATTTGAATTGAAATGGAAGTTGAAAATGTTTTTGAAACGAATTCAAAACTATTTATATAATTCGTTTTAAATAGAAATCGACGATATATATATTATATATATAATATAATGGCCTGAATAGAACGCGCCGCGCCGCGGCAGTTCGCGAATTTCGACCATTTATTTCAAACGGGCATTACGGGAGATCCGACCGTCGGATTTTCCTAAAACCAGAACCGTTGGGTTCGTATCGAAAAGGGCTTTCTAATGAATATTAGAAATTTAAAATCTAACGGTTGGATTTGGAGTTACGTCCAAATCAAATTTGAAAAAGGTCGCTGTAAGTGCAGTTCGATGGCCGTTGATGGAAATCGACTGTACGGGCCTTGATAAAATTATTAAAAATAGTAATAATTTGTGTAAAATCATAAGAAATGATTTGTGAAGATTTGGGATGAAAAACTCCATATTTGAAGAGATAAAAATAGATTTTTATCGAAATGAACTAGTTTTAAAGTAGAAATATAATTCTATTTATTTTTAAATAAATAAATTGAATTTGAAAAGGGTTTTAAAAATAACCAAAATTTCCAATGATTGCATTGGAGTGGATTTGAATCGAAATTGTCTTCGGAATATTTCGATGTTAGAATTCGGGATTATACAGGTGTTGTAATGGGAATTTGAAAGATATAGATATATATATCGTTATTTCCAATACGACATTTGTTAATCGTAGAATTTGATATTGAATATAAGCCGATATATTTTCTATTCAGAGCCTTATATTGAATATCAAATGTGATTTGGGTTTGTCGTGAATGGTGACTTCACTAACACTGTTCTTGAACCCAGTTGAGAAAAGATTAAATCTTTTTATTTAGATTTAATGAAGTGTACCAATTAAATAATATTTAATTGGAATTGAATTGATATTGATTTTTTGGGTTTATCGTGAACAGTGTTTTAAATAACACTTGTTCTTTAACCCGATAATTAATGGACGTGACTTTGGGTTTATCGTGAACCGTGTTTTAAATGACACGGATTCTTTAACCCAGTTAACGATTAAAACTAAGTGGAGTTTTAATGAATCTTTAATTAGAATGAAATGATCGAGAATGGAGTATCACCAGTTTTGCTCCAGGCGATAGTTAAATCTTTAATTAGATTTGAACGTGAAATGGTAATTGAATTTACCGATAACACCGTGGTGTTAGATATGAAGTATAACCAGTTTTTACTTCATGGGATAAATAGGTTGGGATTGGGAAATTAAAACAAATGATTACTTCGGTAAGTTTCGTTAATCCCGACTAATTTGAATCGAAATTCAAAGGAAGATTAGAGAATAAATTCAGGAATTTATCTTGGATAAAGCTAATGGGAACCTTTCCCTTTGAATGTGAAATTTAGAAACTAACTGTCGGTTAGCTAAGTAGAATGGTTTTCTGGATATTGATCTGATGTTGGTTTCGGCCTTCGGGGTTAATATTTGGGAAATTATTCTCTTGATTAATTTACGGTTAGTGACTGATGAATTGGAATGAGGCGTATGTTGTGTTCGTGTAACACTTATTTAAAATATACGCGAGTTATTCGGAAAGACCGGGTTTATCCCATTCTGAATAACTGATACGACGATAAGTCGAAGATGAAGATGATGGTCGAAGACCGGAAGTCTTCACGTCGTTTGGGTGATTACTGATGATCTTGATTGGGCTGTACACCCAAGAAGATGGAAACAGTTAGTGATCGTCCAGACGTATTTGGAGATCGATGGATATGCGGGGTACTAGGTGCCTCCGGTTTCGTTCAGACCCAGAACGGACTTGTAAATGGACTGTGTGTCTGACATTGGATTTTAGTCCGTGTGATTGATCTCTATTAAATATATATCTGTTTGGCGGCGGAGAATTTATTCTCTTGCTTAACGCCCTTCTCTGAGACGTACGAGCCCAGGGGTTATATATTGATGGATATCAAACGCATGGAGTGAATTGCCTGTGTGGCATGCCTAAGTGGCAATTGATCGAGGCTTCTGTTGAAAAGCAAAGTCTTGTGGTGATGATCAAAGCACGGCCTTTGTGGCATAGCTTTGTGTAACATTTACTTCGCGAGTTTCACACCCGGTATGAACCAAAAACGGGAGATGGACCTCAGGGAGGGCATGCGTTTCTTTCTAGTTAGAAGTGGCGTCAGTGGTTTTACACGCCCTGACGAGTTTGACTTATGTGGTTGTTGCTGTTGCGAGGCGCCTCGGTTTGATCGGACGATCCGGGTCCGATGGAGTCATTTAGTTGGCTCACCTACGCCCCATAGGGCGGGGGAACGCATGTTCAGGCATTTTAATCCACATCGGTGGACCGGCCCTGACGATCCAAGGGCCCACCTGTGTCTGGGTCCTGAGACACGGACTAGAGCGTCTCGAATCGGTTGAGGACTATCTTTTGCCTTGGTTCATAGATGGAAATCCAATTTCCAAATACGTGACTTTGCGGTTTTATTTGTAAACCTATATATGGCGACATGATATATGGTACCCATGCCGCCTATGATTGATACTTATGATTTGAAGTTGTTTTATACACTATGCACTTATAATAGTATCAAATGATTTGTTTTAAACGTATCAAGCATTCTTTGGCTGTTATATGGGAAAACCCTATCCCCCGGCTTGCGTTGCATTGTGTGATAGGACCTGGGTCTTATAACAGCTTCATTTTTCTTTATTTAGCATTGCGCTATTTGTTTTATGCACTGGTATTCTTGGGAGGAAACCCGTTCCGTGTTATACGGCGTGGTCCCTTGATTTACCTAACTTTAAAAATAAAGATTAATACTGTTTTTAGTTCTCACACCAGTCACATGACTGACCTAGAGTTTATTGTTTTAACCTAAACTCTGGGTGCCCTTATTTTGACACGGGCAGCTAGTAGTTTTGGTTTTGCAGATTTATATTCACAGGATCCTGGTTTACAGCTGGAACGATATCCGGAAAGCTTTGTATCCGTATATCTCTTCTAGTTGTGTATTCTATTATTTTCCGCTGCTATGTAATGTATTTAAATGTAATTTAAATCTCTGATATTTCTGTGTAATATTCATTTATACTCTGTATATTCGTGTAATCTGATGCATTGTTGTAAAATACAGTGAAATGTTCTTTTGTATGCGTTCTATTTTGTCCTGTTCTCAAAACGATAGGGCGTTTCGAACGGTCTGGGTCGGTTTAGCGACTGGTTCGGACCGAGCGAAATTCCTTGCCGTCACAACTTTACTTTAAAAGAGAGTAATTCAAGGGACCACGCCGTATAACACGGAACGGGTTTCCTCCCAAGAACACTAGTGCATATAACAAAACAACGCAATGCTTTTTCGAAAAATGAAGCTATTATAAGACCCAGGTCCCATCACACAATGCAACACAAGCCGGAGGATAGGGTTTTCCCTTATAATAGCCAAACATGCTTGGTACGTCAAAAAAAATCATTTGATACTACTATAGGTGTATAGTGTCAAAACAATTTCAATCATAAATATCAATCATAGGCGGCATGGGTACCATCTATCATGTCGCCATACTAGGCTCTACAAATAAAACCGCAAGTCACGTATTGGAAATTGGATTTCCGTCATGAGTCGAGGCAAGGGGCAAGCTCCTCTCCGATTCGAGACACTCTAGCAAATGTCTCAGGACCCCACTATGATCCTTGGATCTTCAGGGCCGGTCCTCTCTTACTTTTGAGGATTAGTTATTCCTGAGCACACGTTTCTCGGTCCTAACAAACCTATATCTCAGGCGCCTCGTATCCAACAACCACACAGGTGAAAAGTATATAAATGTCAGCCAGTTTAAGCACTGACACCACACCTAGCTAGAAAGAAACGTCGTGCTCTCCCTGCAGTCACTATCCCTTTTTTGGCTCATACTGAGGTGTGAGGCTCGCGAATTCACGTTATACACAAAGCTACGCCACACAGGTCGTGCTTTGATCATCAACCACAAGACTTTGCTTTTCAACAGAAGCCTTGATCAATTGCCACTTACGCGTGCCACACTGACAATTCACTCCATGCGACTGATGTCCATCGATATACAACCTCTGAGCTCGTACGTCTCAGAGAAGGGCGTTAAGCAAGAGAATAAATTCTCCACCGCCAAACAGATGTATATTTAATAGAGATCAATCAACACAGTATAAAATCCAATGTCAGACACACAGTCCACTTACAAGTTCGTTCTGGGTCTGAACGAAACCGGAGGCACTTTCCTCGCATATCCATCGATCTCCAAGAACGTCTGGACGATCACCAACTGATTCCCACATCTTGGGTGTACAGCCCAATCAAGATCATCAGTAATCACCCAAATGATGTGAAGACTTCCGGTCTTCAACCACCGTCTTCATCTTGACTTATCGCCGAATCGGTTATTCAGAACGGGTAGAAACCCGGCCTTTTTGAATAACCCACGTATATAATAAACAAATGTTACACAAACACAACTAACGCCTCATTCCAATTCAGAATGTTCTTTTTTTCACAAAATCACATTCTTAGGGAAAGGTTCCCATTAATTTTATCCAAGATAAATTCTTCTAAATTTATTCTTTAATCTTTCTTTGGATATCATTTCAAACCATATTATGGTTTTCCAAACTAGTCGGGATTAGCGAACTACACCGAAGTAATTATTTGTTTTATTTCCCAATCCCAACCTATATATCCCATGGAGAAAAACTGGTAATACTCCATATCTAACACCACGGTGTTATCGGTAAAATTAATTACCATTTCACGTTCAAATCTAATTAAAGATTTAACTATCGCTTTGGAACAAAACTGGTGGTACTCCATTCTCGATCACTTTTCAGAATTGATAGTTTAAATTATCAATTCACATTTCAATCTAATTAAAAATTCATTAAAACTCCACTTAGTTTTAATCTTTTCGAAAATCAATATCCTGCCTTTAACTGGGTTAAAGAACCAATGTCATCTAAAACACGGTTCACGATAAACCCAAAATCACATTCAAATTCAATTCCAACTAAATATTATTTAATTGATACACTTCATTAAATCTAAATAGAAAGATTTAATCTTTTTCTCTACTGGGTTTAAGAACGGTGTTAATGAAGACACCATCCACGACAAACCCAAATCACGTTTGATATTAAATACAAGGCTCTGAATAGAAAATATACCGGCTTATATTCAATATCAAATTCTGAAACCAACAAATATCGTATTGGAAATAACGATATAAAATATATCTTTCAAATTCCCATAACAATATCCGTATAATCACGAAATCCAAAATCGAAATATTCCGAAGATAATTTCGATTCAAATCCAGACCAATTCACGTATTGGGAATTTTGATTATTTTTAAAACCACTTTCAAATTCAATCTATTTATTTCAAAAATAAATTGATTTTAATTCTAGTTCAAAACTAGTTCATTTCAATAAAAATCTTTTTTTATCTTTTCAAATGTGGAATTTTTCATCCCAGTTCTTTCCAATTCACATATTACGATTTTACACAAATTAATGATATTTTTAATAATTTTATCAAGGCCCGTACAGTCGATTTCCATCAACGGCCATTGAACTGCACTTACAGCGACCTTTTCCAAAATTTGATTTGGACATATTTCCAAATCCAACCGTTAGATTTCAAATTTCTAATATTCATTGGAAAGCTCTTTTCGATACGAACTCAATGGTTCCGGTTTCAGGAGAATCCGACGGTCGGATCTCCCGTAATGTCCATTCGAAGTCAATGGTCGAAATTCACGAACTTCCGCAGCGCGGCACGTTCTATTCAGGCCATTATATATATAATATATATATTATATATATTTCGTCGATTTCCTTTTAAAAAGTATTAATAATTTGTTTTAAATTCGTTTTCCAAACAATTTCAACTTCATATTCAATTTCAAATCAAGGTTGAATATTCTACATCATCGATATATACATTTTCAAAATGTTATATTTTGAAATCACTTCCTTTTTGATATTCAGATAAAATCGATATAAATATCGTTCGCATCAAAATGGCGCATCACTAATCAACACGGCTTTATATATTTCAATCACTTCGTTATTCTATTCAACAAATGAATATTTATTCTATTCAACACATGAATCTATATTTCTTTCAACACTTGACTAATCTCAACGAATGAGTACTATCAACACAACTATTTTTTTTATTTAATATATTTTATAAAATTATGGTATCTATCTTTTGATTTTCAAATCAGACTCCAACCGTAAAGTAGTAAGAGAATGACTCCCTAAATATTAACTCCGAAGGCCGAAACCAATATCAGATCAATACCCAGGAAACCACTCATCTTATCTATTTTCCAGTTAGTTTCTAACTTTAAATATGATAAAGATGTAAATTTTATTGTTAAAATATTTCTTTCAACGCATGATAATTTTCAACACATGATTATTCTTTATTTTCCCAATTGGAATGAGGCCCACTCAATTACCATATAATGTTAATTATATGGTTTCCATACAACACATGTATATAATCACAACAATAAATAATCAATCATCATCCAAAGTGCACCACACTGTATAAGCATCAAATATAGATATCTAACGCTTATAACAGCCTATCAATCAATCGATCGACATACATCTAATCAATTGGGATGAGTGGACTTCAAATATCATCCCAACACCCGTGTGGGGTTTCAAATCAACAAACACATATTTTTATTCACACACACACGTTAAAAATAATATTTTTAACGATCAAATATTTTTAACTATATAAATATTTTATTTCATTTCACATCACACAATAAATTTTCACCACAACAAACAATCAAACATACAAGCCATCCATGGTCTGTGGACGACGGGTGTCGGGTGCTGCTAAGCACCGTCTGCATCCTAGTATATATTTTTAACTAGAAAAGAAAATTTAAAGTGAGAAGTTCTCACTGACTAGCTAATCCAAACATCTCGACTCTTCTTATGTAGAAGTCATCGCTGTTCTCGCCTTTTGTCACTCTCGTTGCCCGTAGCCACTACATATATAAAAATCACATTTTTATATTGTTGCTATGTATATAAAAATCATATTTTTATAATCACTCCATATGGAAAAAAAAATCTATTTTCACACCGCTACTTTATAGATAAAAATTCTATTTTTACAACGTTGTTCATATAGTAAAGATTATATTTTTATCACGCTATTCTCTATATAAAGATTTCGCCTTTTCATTTCATCACTATAAAAATCACATTTTTACTTCATTATATATATAATAAAAATCAGATTTTTATTTCGTTACATATATAAAGATGATATTTTTACTATCTTACCTATATAAAAATTATATTTTTATACTTCTACAATATAAAAGATTATATTTTTATACTTCTACAATATAAAAGATTATATTTTTATACTTCTACAATATAAAAGATTATATTTTTTAGTATTATACATATATAAAAAATCATATATTTATATCGAAGTTTATATTTAAAAACCATATCTTTTCTCTTCTTCAAAATCAAATCTTTTTCGGAAGCTAAAAATCTTATTTTCACATGCTTTTTTATACAATAAAAATCACATTTTTATATGCATTTCATATACATAAAGATCTAACCTTTTTGTTTGATAAAAATCTAAATAAAATCATGCCTTTCATATATAAAAACCCTAGTTTCAATAAAATAAAATTTTCAGTTTTTATACATTAAATTCTCAGTTTTAATTATCACAAGTTTCATCATATAAAAACGAATAATAATAATAAAAAATAATAAAAAAGTAAAAACTTACAGGGGGGAGATGTTTCGTGCGTCACCGATGGGGGAGGAGGGTCGGCTGACGTAGAGGAAGAGATCGGAGGTTCAAGAGGGGGAGGCGGCGCTAGGGTTGAGGCGAGGCACTTGCGGTGGAGGGTTGAAGGGGGTTCGGGTTTGTGCGTGGATCGAAGAGGGATAGGGGAGGAGGTGAACGCGAGGGAGGAGAAGTTAGGGGAGAATCGACGGAAGGAGGATTGGAGGAAGAAGAAAAAGAAGAAGCAGCGGCGGCAGCACCATCCATCGTCGAGCGCGAGTTTGACTCTTTTTTTTCTTTCTTTTCTTCTGAACGAATGAAGAACGAGAGGGGGGGCCAGAGTGATAAGGGATGAAGGGAGATTTTTTTTATTTAATTATTTAAATTTCAAAAAGTTGACTTTTTATTTCGACCTCGAAACGAGGCCCACCGCCTGTCGTCCATAGCTAATTACCCACATTCTGAACACAATGGGATATGTATCGTAAACTGATTCGATCGTTTCGATCAGTTTCCATTGAATTTACATTTAAATCATTATACTGAATTTTAAACGTACATTTCAAATTACTAGGGTCACATACTAACTCGAAAAATTCCAGAAAAGTAATTTCTGGTTTTGTATTGACGATACGGTCCTAACAAAACTAGTTTCGTCGAATTTTGAGACCGTTTGAAAAATGGCTATTTTCCAGTCGATTAAAATCAACTACAAATGGTCAAACGCGTTTTCCTTTGCCACGTTCACATACTGATTCAAAAAATTATGAAATTTGGAATCTAGCAATAACTAGACATCCCGGACCCAACAAAAGTGGTTTCGTCGAAATCCGAGGTCGTTTGCAAAATGGCTATTTTTAAGGGCCGAAATTCCATAGCGACTATTCTGAAATTTCAACTGGACATATCTTTTGATCCCTGCTATGAAATCTCGATTTTTCGGATTCGTTGGAAAGATATTCTCAAATAGATTCTAATATTTTTGGTTTCACTAAAATCCGGTTTAATTTGCACCTGGTACATTCATTTGAATTTTGTAATCGAATTATCGAACTACCGCGCCATTTTCAATTCTGTTTATAATTATAAATAATTATTTATATTCTAACAATGATCTAAATAAATATATACGTTCTAACTCCTTTCAAAATAGATTTCTTATTAATATTATTTAAAATAATTCATTTTAAATATTCAAAATTCTCTAAAATTGCCAAAATAAAAATTTAAACTGGCTTAGAATTTCCGGGTTGTTACACAACCATAGTTTGGTGAAGACATATATGAATTGGTTAAAGATTATCCAAAAGATATATGAAACTGGAGCTCAAATAGAAATTGAAGGAAAATTGACTTTTCATAATGGTGCAAACAGTCTATCTTTTGGTTGCCGTATTGGAAACATCTTCTACTTCGTCATAATATTTATGTGATGCACAATGAAAAAAATATGTTTGATAATATCTTTGACACAATTTTGAATGTCAAAGGGAAGACTAAAAATGGTTTGAAATCAAGGTGCGATATAGAAGAATTATGCAAACGTCCCGAGCTTCATATGAAACCAGATGACAGTAAACCCAAAGCATGTTATGAATTATATAATAATCAAGTTAAAGTTGTGTTAAAATGGTTTGAATGGTTAAGATTCCCTGATTGGATTTCATCAAACCTTCATAGATGTATTGACTTTTAAAATGGTAAATTGAGTGGAATGATAAGTCATGGCTGTCACATTATAATGGAGCATTTATTTCCTGTTATGTTCAAAGAACTATTGCCGTTAAAAGTTTGGTAGGTGGTAACGGAGCTTAGTATTTTTTATAAAGAGCTTTGTTCGACTACTTTAAAAGTGCAACGTTTACGTACTCTTGAAGTAGAAATTCCTGTGTTGTTCTGCAAATCAGAAAAAACATTTCTGCTAGGTTTTTTTAATGTAAGGGAACATTTACCTGTTCAACTCTCAACCAAAGCACGACTTCAAGATCCCGTCCAAGATAGATGGATGTATCCATTTCATAGGTATATATAAATATGTTACCTATCAATTTAATTGCACTTAAAATATGAAATAATGTAAATTAATTTTGCATAGATATCTGAATCGTTTGAAGAAAAAATTGAGACAACACGAGTTGAAGGTTCAATATGTAAATCTTACATTGAAGAAGAAGCTTCCTTCTTTGTCTATCATTATTTCATTGATCATGTGAATATAACATTTGAAAGTGTTCCTCATAACGACGAAGGCAACAAACAAGAATCATCTCAACAATGTTATCTATTTTTAGACAACATGGGGTCGACCTTCTAGGAAATGTGTAGACATATGGCTAGACGATTGAGATCTTCAAGTAGCACACACTTATATTCTTCTAAATTGTGCTGAATTTGCACCATTCGTTAGGTAATCTGAAATATCAATTATTGTTTTATTCATTTCTGTAGTGCTTGCATGTGTATAATCTAATGTAATATTTTATTTATATATACATTGTTTATGAACGTGAACATCCAAACGGAGATCTCAAAAAAGAATTTTCTGGTTGGTATACAAATTATGTTTACAAACCCAAAAATTGTGTTGTTGATGAATGGTTAAAACATCTTGCAATGAGACCAAAAAGAGTGGTCAAGACATATCCACAATACTTTGTTAATGGGTATAAATTTAACACTACGGTGCAGAGAAATTAACAAATAACACAGGTGTACTCATTAAAGGCAGTGATGATCCAGAAAATCACATAAATGATTTTTATGGCGTTTTAACCCAAATTTTGCAACTGACATATTTCTCATGACCTACGGAGGAGGTGTTTCTATTTAAATGCAATTAATTTAGCAATGTTCCAGGTTTCAGGCATTAATGTGCAAAAGGATTATAATCTGATTGAAATAAAGCATATATCGCACTATCACAAGTATGATTCTTTTGTACAAGCCAAACAAGCATTGAAAGTTTATTACGCTTCTTATCCGTCTCTAAAAAGATATAAAGTAGATAAGTCGACAATTTGTAAAACAAAGGCCATATTTGCATTCGATGGGAAGAATGTAACGACACGGATTTTGCCCGGACTTAATCGACCGCTAAATCGACCAAGACCGTTCAATTCCCGCATACGTTAACTTTGGGAATACAACAACATCAGAACAATAACAGCAGACTTTTATAACATCATAATAAATGTTACATCAGAGTACAGAATATATATCAGAGTACATTAAATAAATTTACAGCGGAAGATAATTTTACATTACTTTAATACAGTGGAGCGGAAATAAAATAACTAAGACAGCGGAAGACTTTTCTATGCTCCGGACACAGCTTTGAGCTCCAATCCAGGATCCTGCTAAAGAGATAAATATCTGCAAAAAGCTACTCGACTGCCCGTGTGGAAAAGAGGGCACCCGAGTTTGCAAAAGTGGAAACAAACAACGGGTCAGTCGTGGGACTGGTGTGAGAATTCTTAACTAATATAACTAATAGTAATAAGGCAAATCCACGGACCACGCCGCTAAAGCGGAACGGGTTTTATTCCAATGGATTGCCGTGCATAATTTAGGTGAATCGTCAAAACAACGCAATGCTTTGTAGAAAAATGAAACCATCATAAGACCCAAGTCCCATCACACAATGCAACGCAAACCGGAGGATAGGGTTTTACCTTATAATGGTCAAACATGCTTGATACGATAAAAACGATATTATTATTAGTGTGTATATGTTTTAAAACATTTCAAAGTAAATGTATCAATCCTAGGAAGCATAGGTACCATATGCTATGCCTCCATACTAGTAATACAATCAAAACCGCAAGGGTCGTATTTGGAATTTGGATTTCCATCTGAGTCAAGGCTAGGGAGGAGCTCCTTACCGATTCGAGACACTCTAGCTGATGCCTCAGGATTACCCGCAGTTAACCCTTGGATCCTGCAGGGCCGGTCCACACATACAGCTTCGTGGATTGGCAATTCCTGAACACACGTTTCCCGATCCTATAGGACCTATCCGAGGCGCCTCATTCCATCATCCACATAAGTAAAATGTCAGGGCTGGTAGGTCACTGACACCACTCTAGCTAGAAAGAAACGTGCTGCTCTCCCTGCGTTCCCTTCTCCCGTTTTAGACTCCGCCGGTGTGTGAGGCTCGTGAAGTCACGCTATACACAAAGCTATGCCTAAACAGGCTATGCTTTGATCATCCCACAAGGCCTGCTTTTCAACAAAGCCTTGATCATATGCATCTTAGCATGTCACACCGTCAATCCATACCATACCATTGATTTCTACCAACATATAACCTCTGAGCTCATACGTCTCAGAGAAGGGTGTAAAACACCAAATAGATATATGTTAAGCAGAGATCAACGAATACAGTATAAAGGAATACAATGTCAGACATACAATCCATTTACGCGCTTATGCTCTGGGTTTGAGCGAAAGCCAAAACCGTGCAATCAACACTACGTCCGGATGGCTACTACTGTCGCCCCTTCAGGGTAGCTACTCCCATCATGGGTCTCAATAGCAACACACCCATTCGATGTGAAGATCGTCGGTCTTCAATCATCGTCTTCAACTCTTCGAACGTCGTATCATTATTTGGAATGAGAGTAAACTCGGACTTTCCAAATAATTCTCGCATATATAAATTTGCAAACCATTCTATATCGTTATTTATTCTTTTATAAATATAAATATCGTCCATTCATTTCATGCATATAAATATATCGTCCATTCATTTCATAAATATCGTCCATTCATTTCATGCGTATAAATATTGTCCATTCATTCCATGCATATAAATATATCGTCCATTCATTTCATGCATTTCATATGCGACTTCATGTTTTTTAAAACATGTTAAATTTTCATATGCGGTTCATGCTTCTAAATCATGTTTCATTTCATATTTAAATCTTTTTATTCGCATGTGAAATGTAAATAAAAATTCCCTTCTTATTTTCATCTTTTTATTTTCATGTGAAAAGTAAATAAAAGTTTCATTCTTATTTTCATCTTTTTATTTTCATGTGAAATGTAAATAAAAGTTTCATTACTTTTATCTTCTTTTTATTTACATGCGAAATGTAAATAAAAGTTTCATTCTTACATTTATACAAAATATATAAATAATATAACCATTTCATGTTTTCATTCATTTATTCATTTATAACATGAAAATATTCATTGCTTTATGGTTCATTTTCCATTTTCGATCACTTCCTTAATTCAGTGATCTTAACTACTTAATTCCCTTTCAATCTAATTAAAGATTTAATTAAAATCTTATTTAGTTTTAATCTTCCAAAGTCATTATTAAATGATTATTCAATTTTTAGGGAATTAATTCTATCATAAATTCGGGTTAAAGAATAAATGTTATTTAAAACATAATTCACGATAAACCCAAATTTAAATTTCATAAATTTCCCATTTAATATATATAATTAGACATCATTTATTTTCAGAGTATTTCATTCAATCTTAAATAAAATATTAATCATCTTCGATTTCCTTTATAGAATATATAACATAATTTATACGGGTTAAAATGGAGTTACTATTTTAAAGTGGACTGAATAGCCCAATTCATTTTCCTTATCCATTCATTATGTTTATCTTTACATTTTATTATTTAATAGCGGGCCAGACCTCTCACATTAGGCCTACAACTTGTGGATGCTGGATATGCCGGTTGGTTCCGGGCAGACTTCTACCACAGGTTGGGCTTAACCTCGTGTCTTGACCCAATTCGTATTTGCGCACTTGGACCTCTCACATTAGGCCCAACATTTATGGCTGCTGGATCTGCCGGTTGGTTCCGGGCAGACTTCCGCCATAAATGTGACCTAACCTCGTGTCCAGGTACAATTAATAATTATCATTATAATTATCTCTTAAAAGTATTATTTTAAAACATTTCATATTTTAGAATATCTAATTTCTAAAATATCATTCATTCTTTTACTTATCCTTTCATTTCAGTAAACATTAATCTTTCCATATTAATATCATAAAACTATTCCCAAAATGTTTCAATTGTAATATCAAAAACTTACCATTTTAATATTAAATGAAATCTTCCTCAATTAATCCATTTATGTTAAATTTTAAAATCAAATCTTCTAAATCTACAAGTTAACATAAAAACGAGATTTTTCAATTCAAATCTTCATTTTTATAATTGGAATGAAATCTTACCAATTTAAAACTTTTTATTTCCTCCTTTTTAAATGCGCAATCTTCTTAATTAAATCGTCCATTAATTCCATTAATTGAGTAAATAATGAAAATATTTCAAGTTCCTCAATAACGCTAATTATACATTCACTTTCATATACAACTTTCATGTGCAATATCCATATATAATTTTTTTTATATTCTTAATCAGAAACACTACGAATATATTTATTTACATATTTTACTAAAAAAAACGCTTAAAATAAACTTGCATTCATGTTTTGACATAACAATAAAAATAAAGTTGCATTCATATTTTTATGTAAATAAAAATAAAGTTTCATTCATATTTTTATGTAAACAATAAAAATAAAGTTTCTTTTCTATTTTTCTTTTTATTTTTACATAAAACACATTTTTGTTTTTACATGAAACACAATTTTGCTCGCAAACTCTAATGTGACAAAAATGACGATTAAGCTATATTTTACATAAAACATATTTTTTTTTTTTTTTTTTTTTTTTTTTTTTTGCGCAAACTCTAGTGCGACAAAAATAACTACTGAACTATATATGTTATTGCATAAAGTATATTTTGATGCATTGCAATTATACAACATGACGATGACTCTCATGTCGTCTCAACTAAATTAACACAACGGTGATTTTAGCGTCAAAACATTCACAATGACACACTGATGGTTTTGGTGTCATGACATACAAATTAACATGCTTATAGTTTTGGGGTGTCATAGCATACAAATTCACATTGATATTATGTTAACAAACGTGACATAAAAATGGGTATTTTGATTTTTAACAAAGAAACATCAAAATAACATAAAAAGTTTGGCTTTTTATTCTTAACAAAATAACATAAAAAAAAAGTTTGGCTTTCTATTTCAATAAACAAGTAAAAGTTTTTACTTTATTTCAACAAGACAAATAAAGGTTTATACTTTGTTTCAATAAAATGAGTTGATTCATAATTCCAACAAATCAAAACAATAAGTTGGTTCATAATGTTTCAACAACAACAGATAAAAAGAAATTAAAGTTTCAATCTTATGAAATAAAGTTTTAATCTTTCATAACAAAACTACAGTCTTCATCTTCAATAAACAAAACAAGGTTTCACCTTTAATAAATAAATAAATAAAATAAAAAAAATAAAAACACAATAAAGTTTTTATATTTTTTACAAACACAAAGTCTTCATTTATAAAAATAGAGGTTTTTTTTTTTTTTTAATTTAACCTAAACACAAAGATTTCATTTATAAAAATAAAACAAAGGTTTCATCTTTTATATATAAAAATAAAGTTATGATCTTTGTAACAAAACCAAAAGTTATTATCTTTTATAATAAAAACAAATCCTTTTGACTTTATAATAAAATAAAAATCCAACCTTTTTGGTTTAAATAACCAACGTCATCAAAAACCAACTACTATTCAAGTTATGTCACAACCAATTTATTCCAATCCATTCAATCGATGATTCAAATAGAATAATATATACCCAAGTCAACACATACAATCAGAACATTGCAATCCATATGAATATCATCATAACAAAAACAGCAATGCAATTTCATTATTATCATACATACATACATTTCAGATAATTCTCACATAAACATGCTTATCCAAAGATTTTTAAGGCAAGAGAAAATAATTAAATTTAGATTTAATTAAAAGTTCAGAATATCTCACCTCGATATTCATTCCTTCAAAATTCGTCTGTTTAGATTTGAATCCGTCTTAAATCCAAATTCGCTCCTTTTCTGCTTCGATCCGTCCCATCCCATAGATCTCCGCCTCATGATCCCAGCATTTTTCGTTTCGCCTCCCGTTTAAATCCCTTTCTCCTACGTCGAGTCCTTCGATCTTGTGTTGGGAGTTTTTTTTTCTTTCTTTCTTTTTTTTTTTTCGAAAACCAATGAGAAATTGAGGAGATAGAAGGAGAAGAGGAGGGCTGCGTTTCAGCCATTGAAGATAAAGGGGGCGGCGGCTATGTTATGTTTGGGGAGATAGGGTTTTTGGAATTTTCTATTAGCTTTTTATATATATTTTAATACTGATTTTAAGCTCTTTAGTTTTATTTCCCTAACGTGCCTATTACAATATAGTAGGTTACCAAGGATTTAATTAGCTGACTAGGCGTGATGGGACCACACCATTTGTTATTATATATTTTATTATTCAAATTTCGGAAGTAAATTACAAAGAGAGGGATAATAAATGGACAAATTATTTCTCCCCTTATGTCTCTTCATATTGACAAACAAATTAAATGCTTGCTTTATTTTATCTAATTGTTTATGTTGGGCAACTTTTTTTTCTTCCTCTTTATTTTTTTATTTTTTTATTACAAAACGCGTATTATTAAGTAACATGTATCAAAAGGTTTTATATGAATAATGGACACAAAGTAATATTCTTAACTTTAATATTATTAGATAGAAATATTTCAATCAATACATTGATAAATGTCATTAAAGTTTCTAAGACATTTTATTATACTAGAATCCTCTTATATGAATCTAAAAAAAATGTAGATTTTTAATGTCAGCATATTTTCTAACAATACATCTTTTTATAAGATTCATACATACATTAAATGCAAATTTTAATGTGCACACAATTTACCATACCTGACCCCTTTATATGACTCATTTATACATTAAATTGTAGTTTTTTAAATGTACATAATTGAATTTTTAGTGTGTAACAAGAGGTGGAAAATAAACTTAAATGTGAATGGAGAGAGAATAAACGGAAGATGGAGAAAGAATAATTGGAATGGAATGGAAAGAATAAATGCGGGAAAGAAAAGAGAATAAATGCGGCCATTCATAATTCAAAATAAATTTATGAGGGCCTGAACTGCTCTTTTTTTTTCCCTTTCATACAAACATAAATGATACTTATATTTTTTTGACCATTTTAACACAATAAAAATGACATTCTTATTTTGCAAAACATGATCCTAATAAATGACATGTTTATTTTACAAAACATTTCCTAATACAATGGCATGTTTTATTTTAACATAACATATACTAATAGAATGAAAGTTTTATTTAACGAATAATATGCTAATAAAATGACATGTTTTATTTAAATAAACATTCCTACTAAAATGACATGTTTAGTCTAAATAAGCATTTATAACCAAAATGTTCTTTCTATCTTTATGTACATTTTCCAACAAAAATGACATTAACAACATGACATATCATCATTCTAATAAAAGATAATTTAATATTGTCAATTCTAATTCAATACTAAGATGCCAAATTTATATCGCCAATTTTAATTCAACAAAGGACGTCAAATTTATTTTCTAACATAAATGACAAATTTTAAGTGACATGAATATCTTATTCATAAAATAAAAATGTAACATTTTATAACTAAATGGAAATCTTAATTCTAATTCCTAACATTTATAACAAATATGTTACTTTAATCTTAATGCATAACAATTTGTTTTCATTTTAAATTTTAAAAACAAGAAATCTCACGTAATTTCCAATAAAATTTCTAAAAATAAAAATTTTAAATTGCCCTAAAATTCCGGGTTGTTACAATCTCCCCCACTTAAAAACTTTTCGTCCTCGAAAAGGAACTAAGGTAAAAGTTGTTTAATTAACTAAATAAATTTTAATTTCTCTTATTAATTTCATTTGTTGACTAACTTATCAAATATACATACTTTTATATATTTAAAAATCATATTTTCAGAAATAGATTATATAATCAAAAATACGCTAATCATAAGCTTATCACTCTGAACTCATTCTAGGGCATTACTAACCCCATCTCTAATGAGTTTTCTCATTCTAGGATACTGCTGATCCTATCTCTAATGAGTATTCTTATTGGACATTACTAATCCAATTCTCTGATGAGTCTTTTGTTCAGTTCTAACGAGTTGTACCCCAAAGATTTGAGCTAACCAGAGCTCTGATACCAACTGTAACGACACGGATTTTGCCCGGACTTAATCGACCGCTAAATCGACCAAGACCGTTCAATTCCCGCATACGTTAACTTTGGGAATACAACAACATCAGAACAATAACAGCAGACTTTTATAACATCATAATAAATGTTACATCAGAGTACAGAATATATATCAGAGTACATTAAATAAATTTACAGCGGAAGATAATTTTACATTACTTTAATACAGTGGAGCGGAAATAAAATAACTAAGACAGCGGAAGACTTTTCTATGCTCCGGACACAGCTTTGAGCTCCAATCCAGGATCCTGCTAAAGAGATAAATATCTGCAAAAAGCTACTCGACTGCCCGTGTGGAAAAGAGGGCACCCGAGTTTGCAAAAGTGGAAACAAACAACGGGTCAGTCGTGGGACTGGTGTGAGAATTCTTAACTAATATAACTAATAGTAATAAGGCAAATCCACGGACCACGCCGCTAAAGCGGAACGGGTTTTATTCCAATGGATTGCCGTGCATAATTTAGGTGAATCGTCAAAACAACGCAATGCTTTGTAGAAAAATGAAACCATCATAAGACCCAAGTCCCATCACATAATGCAACGCAAACCAGAGGATAGGGTTTTACCTTATAATGGTCAAACATGCTTGATACGATAAAAACGATATTATTATTAGTGTGTATATGTTTTAAAACATTTCAAAGTAAATGTATCAATCCTAGGAAGCATAGGTACCATATGCTATGCCTCCATACTAGTAATACAATCAAAACCGCAAGGGTCGTATTTGGAATTTGGATTTCCATCTGAGTCAAGGCTAGGGAGGAGCTCCTTACCGATTCGAGACACTCTAGCTGATGCCTCAGGATTACCCGCAGTTAACCCTTGGATCCTGCAGGGCCGGTCCACACATACAGCTTCGTGGATTGGCAATTCCTGAACACACGTTTCCCGATCCTATAGGACCTATCCGAGGCGCCTCATTCCATCATCCACATAAGTAAAATGTCAGGGCTGGTAGGTCACTGACACCACTCTAGCTAGAAAGAAACGTGCTGCTCTCCCTGCGTTCCCTTCTCCCGTTTTAGACTCCGCCGGTGTGTGAGGCTCGTGAAGTCACGCTATACACAAAGCTATGCCTAAACAGGCTATGCTTTGATCATCCCACAAGGCCTGCTTTTCAACAAAGCCTTGATCATATGCATCTTAGCATGTCACACCGTCAATCCATACCATACCATTGATTTCTACCAACATATAACCTCTGAGCTCATACGTCTCAGAGAAGGGTGTAAAACACCAAATAGATATATGTTAAGCAGAGATCAACGAATACAGTATAAAGGAATACAATGTCAGACATACAATCCATTTACGCGCTTATGCTCTGGGTTTGAGCGAAAGCCAAAACCGTGCAATCAACACTACGTCCGGATGGCTACTACTGTCGCCCCTTCAGGGTAGCTACTCCCATCATGGGTCTCAATAGCAACACACCCATTCGATGTGAAGATCGTCGGTCTTCAATCATCGTCTTCAACTCTTCGAACGTCGTATCATTATTTGGAATGAGAGTAAACTCGGACTTTCCAAATAATTCTCGCATATATAAATTTGCAAACCATTCTATATCGTTATTTATTCTTTTATAAATATAAATATCGTCCATTCATTTCATGCATATAAATATATCGTCCATTCATTTCATAAATATCGTCCATTCATTTCATGCGTATAAATATTGTCCATTCATTCCATGCATATAAATATATCGTCCATTCATTTCATGCATTTCATATGCGACTTCATGCTTTTTAAAACATGTTAAATTTTCATATGCGGTTCATGCTTCTAAATCATGTTTCATTTCATATTTAAATCTTTTTATTCGCATGTGAAATGTAAATAAAAATTCCCTTCTTATTTTCATCTTTTTATTTTCATGTGAAAAGTAAATAAAAGTTTCATTCTTATTTTCATCTTTTTATTTTCATGTGAAATGTAAATAAAAGTTTCATTACTTTTATCTTCTTTTTATTTACATGCGAAATGTAAATAAAAGTTTCATTCTTACATTTATACAAAATATATAAATAATATAACCATTTCATGTTTTCATTCATTTATTCATTTATAACATGAAAATATTCATTGCTTTATGGTTCATTTTCCATTTTCGATCACTTCCTTAATTCAGTGATCTTAACTACTTAATTCCCTTTCAATCTAATTAAAGATTTAATTAAAATCTTATTTAGTTTTAATCTTCCAAAGTCATTATTAAATGATTATTCAATTTTTAGGGAATTAATTCTATCATAAATTCGGGTTAAAGAATAAATGTTATTTAAAACATAATTCACGATAAACCCAAATTTAAATTTCATAAATTTCCCATTTAATATATATAATTAGACATCATTTATTTTCAGAGTATTTCATTCAATCTTAAATAAAATATTAATCATCTTCGATTTCCTTTATAGAATATATAACATAATTTATACGGGTTAAAATGGAGTTACTATTTTAAAGTGGACTGAATAGCCTAATTCATTTTCCTTATCCATTCATTATGTTTATCTTTACATTTTATTATTTAATAGCGGGCCAGACCTCTCACATTAGGCCTACAACTTGTGGATGCTGGATATGCCGGTTGGTTCCGGGCAGACTTCTACCACAGGTTGGGCTTAACCTCGTGTCTTGACCCAATTCGTATTTGCGCACTTGGACCTCTCACATTAGGCCCAACATTTATGGCTGCTGGATATGCCGGTTGGTTCCGGGCAGACTTCCGCCATAAATGTGACCTAACCTCGTGTCCAGGTACAATTAATAATTATCATTATAATTATCTCTTAAAAGTATTATTTTAAAACATTTCATATTTTAGAATATCTAATTTCTAAAATATCATTCATTCTTTTACTTATCCTTTCATTTCAGTAAACATTAATCTTTCCATATTAATATCATAAAACTATTCCCAAAATGTTTCAATTGTAATATCAAAAACTTACCATTTTAATATTAAATGAAATCTTCCTCAATTAATCCATTTATGTTAAATTTTAAAATCAAATCTTCTAAATCTACAAGTTAACATAAAAACGAGATTTTTCAATTCAAATCTTCATTTTTATAATTGGAATGAAATCTTACCAATTTAAAACTTTTTATTTCCTCCTTTTTAAATGCGCAATCTTCTTAATTAAATCGTCCATTAATTCCATTAATTGAGTAAATAATGAAAATATTTCAAGTTCCTCAATAACACTAATTATATATTCACTTTCATATACAACTTTCATGTGCAATATCCATATATAATTTTTTTTATATTCTTAATCAGAAACACTACGAATATATTTATTTACATATTTTACTAAAAAAAAAACGCTTAAAATAAACTTGCATTCATGTTTTGACATAACAATAAAAATAAAGTTGCATTCATATTTTTATGTAAATAAAAATAAAGTTTCATTCATATTTTTATGTAAACAATAAAAATAAAGTTTCTTTCCTATTTTTCTTTTTATTTTTACATAAAACACATTTTTGTTTTTACATGAAACACAATTTTGCTCGCAAACTCTAATGTGACAAAAATGACGATTAAGCTATATTTTACATAAAACATATATTTTTTGTTTTTTTTTTTTTTTGTTTTTTTTTTTTTTTTGCGCAAACTCTAGTGCGACAAAAATAACTACTGAACTATATATGTTATTGCATAAAGTATATTTTGATGCATTGCAATTATACAACATGACGATGACTCTCATGTCGTCTCAACTAAATTAACACAACGGTGATTTTAGCGTCAAAACATTCACAATGACACACTGATGGTTTTGGTGTCATGACATACAAATTAACATGCTTATAGTTTTGGGGTGTCATAGCATACAAATTCACACTGATATTATGTTAACAAACGTGACATAAAAATGGGTATTTTGATTTTTAACAAAGAAACATCAAAATAACATAAAAAGTTTGGCTTTTTATTCTTAACAAAATAACATAAAAAAAAAGTTTGGCTTTCTATTTCAATAAACAAGTAAAAGTTTTTACTTTATTTCAACAAGACAAATAAAGGTTTATACTTTGTTTCAATAAAATGAGTTGATTCATAATTCCAACAAATCAAAACAATAAGTTGGTTCATAATGTTTCAACAACAACAGATAAAAAGAAATTAAAGTTTCAATCTTATGAAATAAAGTTTTAATCTTTCATAACAAAACTACAGTCTTCATCTTCAATAAACAAAACAAGGTTTCACCTTTAATAAATAAATAAATAAAATAAAAAAAATAAAAACACAATAAAGTTTTTATTTTTTTTACAAACACAAAGTCTTCATTTATAAAAATAGAGGTTTTTTTTTTATTTAACCTAAACACAAAGATTTCATTTATAAAAATAAAACAAAGGTTTCATCTTTTATATATAAAAATAAAGTTATGATCTTTGTAACAAAACCAAAAGTTATTATCTTTTATAATAAAAACAAATCCTTTTGACTTTAATAATAAAATAAAAATCCAACCTTTTTGGTTTAAATAACCAACGTCATCAAAAACCAACTACTATTCAAGTTATGTCACAACCAATTTATTCCAATCCATTCAATCGATGATTCAAATAGAATAATATATACCCAAGTCAACACATACAATCAGAACATTGCAATCCATATGAATATCATCATAACAAAAACAGCAATGCAATTTCATTATTATCATACATACATACATTTCAGATAATTCTCACATAAACATGCTTATCCAAAGATTTTTAAGGCAAGAGAAAATAATTAAATTTAGATTTAATTAAAAGTTCAGAATATCTCACCTCGATATTCATTCCTTCAAAATTCGTCTGTTTAGATTTGAATCCGTCTTAAATCCAAATTCGCTCCTTTTCTGCTTCGATCCGTCCCATCCCATAGATCTCCGCCTCATGATCCCAGCATTTTTCGTTTCGCCTCCCGTTTAAATCCCTTTCTCCTACGTCGAGTCCTTCGATCTTGTGTTGGGAGTTTTTTTTTTTTTTTTTTTTTTTTTTTTTTTCGAAAACCATTGAGAAATTGAGGAGATAGAAGGAGAAGAGGAGGGCTGCGTTTCAGCCATTGAAGATAAAGGGGGCGGCGACTATGTTATGTTTGGGGAGATAGGGTTTTTGGAATTTTCTATTAGCTTTTTATATATATTTTAATACTGATTTTAAGCTCTTTAGTTTTATTTCCCTAACGTGCCTATTACAATATAGTAGGTTACCAAGGATTTAATTAGCTGACTAGGCGTGATGGGACCACACCATTTGTTATTATATATTTTATTATTCAAATTTCGGAAGTAAATTACAAAGAGAGGGATAATAAATGGACAAATTATTTCTCCCCTTATGTCTCTTCATATTGGCAAACAAATTAAATGCTTGCTTTATTTTATCTAATTGTTTATGTTGGGCAACTTTTTTTTCTTCCTCTTTTTTTTTTTTTTATTACAAAACGCGTATTATTAAGTAACATGTATCAAAAGGTTTTATATGAATAATGGACACAAAGTAATATTCTTAACTTTAATATTATTAGATAGAAATATTTCAATCAATACATTGATAAATGTCATTAAAGTTTCTAAGACATTTTATTATACTAGAATCCTCTTATATGAATCTAAAAAAAAAATGTAGATTTTTAATGTCAGCATATTTTCTAACAATACATCTTTTTATAAGATTCATACATACATTAAATGCAAATTTTAATGTGCACACAATTTACCATACCTGACCCCTTTATATGACTCATTTATACATTAAATTGTAGTTTTTTAAATGTACATAATTGAATTTTTAGTGTGTAACAAGAGGTGGAAAATAAACTTAAATGTGAATGGAGAGAGAATAAACGGAAGATGGAGAAAGAATAATTGGAATGGAATGGAAAGAATAAATGCGGGAAAGAAAAGAGAATAAATGCGGCCATTCATAATTCAAAATAAATTTATGAGGGCCTGAACTGCTCTTTTTTTTTCCCTTTCATACAAACATAAATGATACTTATATTTTTTTAACCATTTTAACACAATAAAAATGACATTCTTATTTTGCAAAACATGATCCTAATAAATGACATGTTTATTTTACAAAACATTTCCTAATACAATGGCATGTTTTATTTTAACATAACATATACTAATAGAATGAAAGTTTTATTTAACGAATAATATGCTAATAAAATGACATGTTTTATTTAAATAAACATTCCTACTAAAATGACATGTTTAGTCTAAATAAGCATTTATAACCAAAATGTTCTTTCTATCTTTATGTACATTTTCCAACAAAAATGACATTAACAACATGACATATCATCATTCTAATAAAAGATAATTTAATATTGTCAATTCTAATTCAATACTAAGATGCCAAATTTATATCGCCAATTTTAATTCAACAAAGGACGTCAAATTTATTTTCTAACATAAATGACAAATTTTAAGTGACATGAATATCTTATTCATAAAATAAAAATGTAACATTTTATAACTAAATGGAAATCTTAATTCTAATTCCTAACATTTATAACAAATATGTTACTTTAATCTTAATGCATAACAATTTGTTTTCATTTTAAATTTTAAAAACAAGAAATCTCACGTAATTTCCAATAAAATTTCTAAAAATAAAAATTTTAAATTGCCCCAAAATTCCGGGTTGTTACAAAGAATATTCCAGATGAAGAACCCTATCAGGTAGATCTTGAGCAGAACAATAAAAAGGGTGGTATATTCCAATTAATATGAGAAGAACCCTATCAAGAATATTCCAGATGAAGAATATTCCAATTAATATGAGAAGAAGTATAAATAACCCCTCAAACAACACACTAGGAACCCAAGTCATGGGGCCCAACCTTATTAGTGTTTAGGTAAGTCTTTGGGTCCTCCTTCTTTCAAAGTGGTTCGGCACAAAACGGTTAACGGAGTGTGGTAGTTCACGGATATGTCCACTTCCTCTAAAAGCTTGTAAGGGCTCAACTAGGGACAAGTTGGTAATTAAAGGATATGAGGACATTGCATGCTCATCAATCGTCTAAGGGAAGTCTTAAGTGACATAGGTGTCCTACCGGGTAATATCAGTTAAGTAGTAAAGTTCGCAATACTACTTCTCATATTACAAATGATAGAATGGACTTAAGAACGTTTAACATACAAGGACGGGGTTCTTAAAGGGCTAGGGGTCTGCCCAGGGTTATAAGAGATTGTAAGAATCCACATTTAATAGGGCCATAAGTGACCAAGAATGCTACCTCGTTGGGTCTTTACCCTAAAAATATTAATATGAGATTGACTTGGATATCCACCCCATTGGTTAGATGCTTATGTTTGTGTGAAATCTTGTGTGCTGCGTAGACATACCTTGACATATGTAACCTGCCAAGAATATAGGGTATGAACATTAAGTAATACCATATTCCAGTTACGCAGAACTTTATGTTCTGACCCCTTCTCCTTAACATCAAAACATGTCAGTAGATGGGGTGAAGCAATGGATGAAGTCCTGATTGAAGACGACGGAGATGATGAAGTTATTATGATATTATTGGCAGTTATTGCCTTACTTCTTTTGGATGAACTATTTGATATACCTTTTTGAATAAATGTAACTGACTATGTATTTCTGATTTTGGAAATAATGGTACATCTTATTTGAATATTATATTTTCTCTTTCCACCGTGTGAGATTTCCATTCAAAGTATATGTTTATTGTTATCTGTGCACATGTAATCCTTACAGGAACCAACGACCCGTTTAGAATGGCTCTAAGTTTAGATGAGCCTTTTCTGGGTTGAATTTTAGGCCGATTCTGGGTGGGTTGTTACAATTGGTATCAGAGCATAGGTTACCCGATTATAAGGGAAGTATACGTATGAGAGGCGTATTTGTGTTTTGAAAAGATTTTAAAAACCATATATATATATATATATTATGTTTGCCCCAATAAGGATACGCATTTATACTAGGCACCTTTATAATTTCTTCCTTTTTCAGCTTAAATACTATCTGAGGAGTATCCACTAAGGGATTCTTCATTTTCTTTTCAGATAGTAGAATGGCTGAAAATCCTAATGAGCAGGGCAGTTAGGCAAGACCCCGCTACTTGCCAGAATGGTTCCAGCAGTATCTCTGTACTTAGGAGTAGGTCCCTCTAGCTAATCCTGCCCGACGGCTTCTGTAGCTCCTGCCGTTGATGTGTCCTTTGATTTTTCTCTCTTATGTAAGGTCTTTATGAATTTTGGAGGGAAAACGTTTTCTGGAAAGGAAGGCTTTGCTAGTGCCCAATCTTGGGTTATGGATTGTGAAAGAATCTTGGAGGATATTGCCTGGCCCGATGAAATAAGAAGAAGGTTATCGGTCTGGCATTTGAAGGATGAATCCTTAGAGTTGTTGAACTTAATATCAATGGAGAACGAGGGTCGAATTTTCACATGGGCCGAATTCAAAACCCGATTTGAAGCGAATTTTTTGGCAAGGGCAGAAATGACTATTCAACGAGAGAAATTCATCCACCTCAAGCAAGGAAGCTTGAGTCTAGAAGAATATGTATCCAAATTCACTGAGTTATGTAAGTTTGGAAGAGGATTGGTAGACACTCACATGAATAAAGCCCTTAGATTTGTGAAAGGACTGAACTCCCCGATGAAGGAAACCTTATTAGCCCTAGTAGCAGTTGAGGGTGACTTTTGAGACTCTAGGTTAGACAACTACCCTTTCCATGGCTGAGAGCTCCAAGGAGGATACGGAGGGTGAGAAAAGAGAAAGCTCCAACAAGAACAAAAAGAAAGAATGGTGGAAAAATAAGAAGAAGAACTTCAAAAAGGATGCAAAGACTTGTGCGAGGTGCAACCGCAACGGCCATGAGGCCAAAGATTGTTGGGTCTCATTGGCAAAGAAGGAGTTCAAGGGAAATTGTTATAACTGACACGAAGAAGGACGCATGTTTAAAGACCGCCCAAAGCCCAAAGCTGCTAAAAGTGGCCAGAACTATGCAATTGAAGCAACCTCAATTCAAAGCCGACCCCCGGGAGATAAAGGGCAGCCCGCACTTGAAGGTATAATCTTTATTTTAGGAAATTTAGCATACACCTTGTTTGATTCTGGAGATATCATTCTTTTATCTCTAAGCGATTAGTAAATCTATTGAACCTTTCCATATCTATCTCGGATAGTCCGATTGAGGTGGCTGACCCTATCGGAGGATCTAAGTATCTTGGTCTATTGTGTAAAGACCTAGTATTGGAGGTCGACAATGTCGAGCCCCATTGCGAAGCATATGCAATGGATTTTATGGGGTACGACCTTATCTTAGGTATGGACTGGCTATTGTTTTATGGGGTCGTCCTAGATTGCGATAAGAGACTCGTTTTTCTTAGGAGCTGAATAGGACGCATCCTAAATATTCCTTTTAATGTTAGAAACAAGGACAAAGCCTTTTTATATCCTTTGTCTCTTAGTTCTGAAGGACCATCTTCGGTCCCTATAGTTTGCGAGTTCTTAGACGTTTTTGAGGAAGTTACAGGGCTTCCTCCCCATAGAGAAATCTCCTTTCGCATTGACCTAGAGAAGGACGCTAGTCCTATAGCACTACCCTTGAGACATATGGTGCCCAAGGAAAGAAGGGAGTTAGATAAGCAGATTTCAGAGTTGTTGCAAAATGGTTTTATTCGCCAAAGTACCTCAGAACGAGGTGCACCTGTTGTATTTTCCTATAAAGCAGATGGATCTTTGAGACTTGTTATGGACTATAGGGAGCTTAATAAATTGACCAAAAAAAAAACAGGTATCCTTTACCAAGAATCGATGACCTTTTTGACCACTTGGGAGGAGCCTGAGTATTTTCCCAACTAGACCTTGCTACTGGATTTTATCAGTTAAGAATTGCGGAGGACAACAAGGAAAAACCGCGTTTAGAACACCAGACGGATTGTTCCAATGGGAAGTCATGTTAGGGAATGCAGAATGGATCGTCAAGGCAAAGCAAACACTAGAGGGGGGGTGAATAGTGTTTGTAAGAGTTTAAACAAAATTTAAATCTTATGTTAACTACGAGGTGAATCTAACACCACAAACACAATCACATACACAGATTCAAACAAAAATGCAAAATAAACAGAAATAAAAATGCAGAAAAGGAAAGAACACACCGGATTTTATACTGGTTCAGATCACTCCTACGTCCAGTCTCGCACAACGCTGGATTATGCAAAGTTTTATTAGTATTTCCAATAGTCAAGTACAACATCCTTGATTTCACGACTCAACAAGGAGACACCAACTCCTATCCCTTGATTTCACGGCTCAACAAGGGCACACCGACTCCTATTCCTTGATTTCATGGCTACAAGGATACACTGATTCCTCTTTGACTTACAAACAGGGTTTATTCAACCCAAGCAATTACAAAACAGCCTTATAACTCTTCAATAGCACTTGATTCAGAGAGTAGAGAGTGTAGAGAGAAGAAGTTTGCTCAAAACAGAAGTGAATTCGGCAGAGTATAAGTGTAAGAATCATAAAAATGATTAAGAATAATGGTGGGATGAAAGAGTATGAAGTTTGAGAAGAATATATCTTGAAAAATTCGGTTTTAACCTCTTTTTATAGAGTATGAAGGGTTGCAACGGTTCTAAAGCGTTTCAAATAGTGAAAAGACACTTCCCTTCAAAATTAGAAAAAATAGCAGTTATATGTCGACATACACTTTTTGCTATGTCGACATACTCATGTGTATTTTTCATTTTCAAAGCATTTTTCAAATATTTTGATATAAAAATAATTCTGGGAATTCTTGAGTATAATTCTCGTGTTGTAAATTAATATTATATGATAGAAAATCATATGAAAACATACTTTCAAACTATATAAATATATTTATAAAATTATGAGGTTTAAACTATATAAAGCATAAATATAAAAATTTAAGTTTGAAAAAAAAAGAGAATAAAAATAGAAACAAAATAGATAGAACTGAGGATAAATAGAAAAACAAAATGGAGAGGATTGAGGATAGAATTGAAAATCAGAATTTGAAAATTAGAATTTGAAAATTAGAATTTGAAAATTAGAATTTGAACCTGGAGTGATATTTAGAGTCTTACAAAATCTAGGCTCTATAAATATATTAATCTTGAACTCTTGAAATCTTGATTACTCATGAGTCTTGAAATTTCTCTGATCTTTGAATCTCTATCATATTTATATCTGTAAAGTCTTCAGTAATATTTCCTATATATAATTCCTGCACATATATATATATATATATATTCTATACTAAAAATGTTAGTATATATTTTATAACCAATGATAATTGAAATAAAGTTGTTGACAATCTCCCCCATTTTGATGATGACAACCTTAGTTTATAAAATATCATACCTGTACATACCTGTTTGATGATGTTCCTTTTATACTCCCCCTGTCTGTAAGAATCCTATAAACTATGCCTATATTTTATAATTTCTCCCCCCTTGGCATTATAAAAAAGAAAATCTAAAAGTACTCCCCCTAAATCCTATATCTATCTATACATATTCTATTATAATATTTTATATAACTATCCCTGCTTCTATGATACCCTTATATCTCCCTCTAACTCTATGATTCTAAGCCTAAAATATTATAAACCCCCCTAAAATTATGACTATACTAGTCTAATAGAAGAACAATAAACAAGGCAATCTAATCATTGTTTATAATCAATTCTAACAATCAATCCAAACAAGCAATTCAAGCAATTTATTTAAGCAATTAATTCAAGCAATCAACCAAATCAATCAAATTAAATAACATGTGTTAATAAAAACTTTTTGAACCTGGAAACTATAAAACTACCCCTTAATCTAATACAAGACTAAACCTCCAATCGTTAGGGGTCATCACTAACAAGTGGCCTAGCCTATACTCTAGTTCCCTTAAAACTATAATAAGACCTCAATCTAGACTTAGAAATAACTCTGATAAGATATCCTTAAAATTATGATATAAGTAAAGTAATTCAATCCAATTAATGAATCAATTTAAGTTTTTTTGTCACAAAACATCAACTCAAACATGAAACTAAACATTCCTTGTAATTTCTATCTATCCTAAAACCTATGAAGATTCTATCAACTATAAATTCATAAGTATACTTCTAACAAACCTATCAACCACTAATGAAATTTAACCACGTCAAGTAAGTAAATCAAGTTATTCAAGTCAAACAAAAAACCCGAATAAGTCAATCAATTCAATCAAATTAATCAAAGTAAATATGTTATGTATTTAACTAATAATCCTATATTTCTAATAAAAACTTTTCATACTATATACCTGTTATGTGTGGAGTTAAAGTTAACATGTAATGCAGTGTGTGAAGTATGTTGATTATAACGTAGTATGAAATGTATGTCATATGCAAAACAATATGAAATGAAATTTATGGTGTGAATAATCTTGATTTGAAATGCAATTGTAATTTATAATGATAATATGAAATAAGATGTGTAATAATAGTATATAGAATGATTTAGTGATAATATCTACTTAGGTAAAATATAGTTAGTACTATCTAACTATTATAAATTATTTGAATCAATCAAAGATAATGTTAATTTCTAGACTTAAGTTAATTATTTTAATGAAATTGATTAAAAGAATAATAAAGATAAGGGTTTAATTAAAAAATATTCATGATAAGTAGTAAAATATTCAGAAAAATCACGAAGTTAAATAATATTAGTAGGGTAAATATTGTAAAAATTGAAGATGTTTCTGAAGAGAGTATTAAATTTTTATAATATAAGCTATATAAACATATATTCATAAGTATATAACAAACTAATTTAAACAGAGCTTAAAATTTAATTTATGAGATATACATTTAAATCAATTTTAAATTTAAGCTTTAAAAATCATAACATATTTATTTGCTAAAAAACCATTTATACTTTAGAAGGAAACATTATAAAGTAATCTTTAAAACTTCTTATATTTAAACAACTTAAAAAAAATATTGTATATATATTTCTTTATATTAAGTAAAATATACAAGTTTTATAAATCTTAGTAGGAAGTCAAAATAAGTATTAAGTTACAAATAGTACTTGTGATAATGTAACCCAAAATTATTATGTAATCATAAGAATAATATATAAGTTAAACTGTGCATGTTTAAACTATATAAAAGATGAATAAATTTATATTTTATAACAATATCAAAAAGTTATATTAACTCTGTATATCATATTAACATGTTTATATAATTTTATTAAATGATATATTTTAATATATATATTTTGAAACGAAATATAAGAAAATATGTACACAGACATATTTAATAACTAGAATTTTAACTGGCATTTTCTAATTGAAAAAGATGGAGGGAAGTTTGAAAGTTTAAACCTTTGAGATAAAAAATTTGAATTTCATTCCACAGGCTGATATGTTAACATATAGATATATGTATGTTGACATATGTGTATTATTTCACAGAGAATATGGTTTTGACTTTGGTTTTAAAATATCGATTTATATTTCAGGTTTAACTATATCCTGACATAATTATAATCCTAACAAACATCCAATTTTATTTTATTATTATATTAATTTTATTATAATTATTTTTGAATTTCAAATTTCAAATTTAAAACAAAGCAAAGCAAGCAAAACATCCATTCAACCAAAAAATTAAAAAATTAATTAGGGCGTACCCGATTTTTAGATCCATTTCTTCAATATTCTCTGAATTCTGAATTGATCTTCTGGAATTTGATGATGAGGTCTGCTCTATTGCGATGGGCTCGTTTTTCTGATCAGGATAGTATATTCATTTGCTGAATTCGAACACCGTATGAGAAAGATATTGAAGATTTAGTAGTTTAACCAACTTGGCGCCAAAATTTGAATTTGAATTTTGAATTTTGAATGAATGGACACCTCTACTACTGTATAAATGCCCAAAAATCATGTCTCTTCATAATCACTTCTCTTCTTCTTCTTCTTCTCGTTTTTCATTTTTAATCAAACTTTCAAGAGGCATAACTTCTTCGTTTCTTGACGGAATTGGACAAAATCAGCGGCAAATCGAAAAAGAATTTGAGGACTATGATCTAGTAGCAGTTTGTGGATGAATTTGGATGGTATTGGGGTGCAGCAAATCGAAACAGTAAGAGCTATGAATAAAATCCCGTAACAGTTTTCAGTTTTGAATCGCCAACTTCAAACTGCGATATCTCACTCAATTTTGATCAGAATTTGACGATCTACCCATCAAATCGACCGCGAGAATGAGAACTACAATCTGGAAAAGGATTTGGACAACATGCATAACTTGTGAATGCAATTTGAAGATCTTTGTCGATAGTTTTGGTTTCCTTCTCTCTTTATTCACCAAAACTTCATTTGATCATTACTTGATCAATTCTCGACGGAATCTCATGAAACCAGTGACATTACGAAGCAAATGAAGAGAATTACAGTATGAGGATAAGTTGTAGATGAAAATACAAAGATATAAAGTGATCTGGTATCCATTTCTTTGTTGATTTATATTATATATATATCCATTTCTTCTTGATGTCTATTCACCAACCGTCGTTACTCTTATCCTCTTTTTAGTTTCTTTTCAGAATTTGAATTTTCATTATCCACCATTTCGGAATTTGAATCACCAATAGTCACTTTACCTATCTTTTCAACTTTTGAATTTTCAGAAGTCATATAACACATCTTTTCCTACAAAACAACACATCTTTTCAAAGAATCGAATGACTTTTCAAAAAATAAATGACTCTTCAAATAAACAAGTGACTTTTCAAATAATTAACTGCAATTTTAAACAATAATATCATGATAGTTTTGTAACACATCCATAGATCAAAAATTAAAAATCAAATCATAGTAACTTGATTTTTCAATAAAATTGAATGTAGACTCGTCTAATACTTCATGCAATACATGAATTAAAACTAATGTTCAAAATTTGCCATTTAACATTATTAAAAATCAGATTATGAACTTTTTGAAAGAACTTGCTCTGATACCAATTTGTAATAACCCAGAAATCCGAGCCAATTTAAAATTTTTATTTTGGCAATTTTAGTGAATTTTGATTATTTAAAATGAATTATTTTAAATAATAACGACGAAAAATTTATTTTGAATAGAATTCGAACGTATATATTTATATAGATCGTCGTTAGAATATAAATATTTTATTTTAATTATAAAAGGAATTGAAAATGGCGCGGTAGTTCGATAATTCAATTTCGAATTTCAAATGAATGTATAGGATTCAAAATGAACCGGATTTTAGCAAAACCAAAAATAATGGAATGTAATAGAGGATATCTTTCCAATGAATCCAAAAAATTAAAATTTCATAGCATGGATAAAAAGTTATGTCCAGTTGAAATTTCAGAATAGTCGATATGGAATTTCGGCCCTTAAAAATAGCCATTTTGCAAACGACCTCGGATTTCGACGAAACCACTTTTGTTGGATCCGTGATATCAAGTTATTGCTAGATTCCAAAATTCGTCATTTTTCGAATCAATTTGTGAGCGTGGCAAAGGAAAACGCGTTTGACCAGTTTCAGTTGATTTTAATCGACTGGAAAATGGCCATTTTTCAAACGGTCTCAGAATTTGACGAAACTAGTTTTGTTAGGACCATATCGTCAATACGAAGCTAGAAAATATTTTTCGGGAATTTTTAGAGTCCGTATGTGGCCCCGGTAAATTGAAATGCGCGTTCAGATTCAATATATAGAGATATATTTTGATTTTGATGAAAACTTATCGAAACAGTCGAATCAGCCTATAAAATATATCCCATTGTGTTCGAAATGGGGGTAATTAGCTAGGGACGACAGTCGGTGGGTTTCGTTTCGTGTGCGAAATAAAAAGTTACTTTTTGGTGGAAAATAAAATAAATAATATACACAAAATTCTCTCCACTCCTTTTCTCTCTCCTCCTCTTTACCTTTACCCCCCCATCACCGTTCGTTTCATAATTAAATAAAAGAAAAAAAAAAGAGAAGCCACCGATCGCCAGCGTCGCGCCCAACCCCCATCCGCGCCGCCACCTATCGCCGACCTCCCCCTACAACCAACGCCCTCACCTGCCCCGCCTCCTCCTTCTATTCTCTCTCCTCGTCTAGAACCGCACCCCCCTAAACCCGAAGACCCACTTCCCCCGTGCCCTCCGACAGCCGACGATCCACTCCCAGGCCCACCTCCGACTGGCCGCACCGCCCCAGCCCTCCTCCTCTGATTCTCCGGCGATTAAACACTAAAAGCTGTAAGTTTTTTTAAATATATTTATTTTTATTTTTCTATGTGATTGATTTTATAAATTTAAAGATCATTTTTTGCATAAATTTAAAATCAGTTTTTATATAATTTTTAAAGAACAAAATGATAGAATTTTTAGAAACAAAAAGTTGAGATTTTTGAAAACAAAAAGGTTAGATTTTTAACTAAGTAAAAAGATGATTTTTAATCATATGAAAACGAGGATGAAGAGAATAAAAATATAATTTTTATCTTATAAAAAGGTTGAAAATATCATTTTCATAAGTGTAGTAGGATAAAAATTCGATCTTTATTATGTAGGAGATATAAAAATATGATTTTTATATTATATAGATAATAAAAATTCGATCTTTATATCATAGGAGGAATAAAAATATGATTTTTATTCATGTATAGTAATAAAAATATAATTTTTATTATATTACTAGCGTGATAAAAATATGATCTTTATTATATGAACATCGTTATAAAAATAGAATTTTCATCCATATAGTAACAATATAAAAATATGATTTTTTTAATTGAAAGTGAACAAATAAAAATGTGATTTTTATTTTAAAGACAGTAGTATAAAAATGTGATCTTTATATATGTAGTGGCTACGGACAGTGGAATGGACGAAAGGCGAGAACAACGAAGATTTCTACATAAGAAGAGTCATGGCGTTTGGATTAGCTAATCTGTGAGAACTTCTCACCTTTTAATTTTGTTTTCTAGTTAATAATATATACTAGGATGCAGACGGTGTTTAGTAGCACCCGACACCCTTCGTCCACAGACCATGGACGGCTTGTATGCTTGTTTGTTTGATTTTGGTGTGTAGTTGATTGTGTGATGTGATGTGAAATGAAATAAAATATTTATATAGTTAAAAATATTTTATAGTTGAAAATGGAATTTTTAACGTGTATTTAAAACGAAATAAATATAAACAAATCGAAGGATTTGTTTATATACACACATTTGACTGATATTGATTGGGACGATAAATTTTACACATCGCTCAACTACACAAATAAAATATGTGTCCGATTGTTTGAAACCCCACACGGGTATTGGGATGATATTTGGCGTACACTAATCCCAATTATTTAGCTGTATGTCGATCGACTGGTCGACAGACTGTGTAAGCATTAATTATTTATATTTAATGCTTATGCAGTTATGTGGTGCACTCTGGATGATGGTTGATTATTTATCGTTGTTATTTTATACATGTGTTGTAGAAAATCCATATAATTAACATTATATGGTAATTGATTGGGCCTCATTTCAGTTTTGAAATAGAATATCTGAATAGAAATATTTGAAAAGAGATATTTGAAATAGAATATTTGAAAATAGAAATATATGAAGCCGTGTTGATTAGATTGACGCCATTTTGATGTGAACGATATTTATATCGACTTTATTGATTTTTTAATGAATATTGAAAAGTGATTTCAATAATCGAATATTTTAGAAAATGAATTCGAATGGAATATTTTAGAAAATAAAATCGAATTAAAATTGAATTGAATAGAAAATGTATTCGAATTAAATTGAATAGATTAGAAATTTGAATTAAATTGAAATGAATTGAAATTCGAAATAAATTGAAATGGTTTGAAATTCGAATTAAATTGAAATGAATTGAAATTCGAAATAAATTGAATAGAATTGAAATTCGAATTGAATTGAAATTGAATTGAATTGAAATCGATTTGAAATGAAATTAAAACGAATTTATTTTGGAATATTCAATTTTGATTAGAAATTGAATTTGAAGTTGAAATCATTTCGAAAACAAATTTAAAACGATTTATAAAATTCGTTTCGAAAGGAAATCGACGGAGTATATATTATACATATTATATATATAATATAATGGCCTGAATAGAACGCATCGCGCCGCGGCAGTTCGTGAATTTCGACCATTGACTTCGAATGGATATTGCGGGAGATCCGACCGTCGGATTCTCCTAAAACCAGGACCGTTGGGTTCGTATCGAAAAGAGCTTTCTAATGAATATTAGAAATTAGAAATCTAACAGTTGGATTTGGAATTATGTCCAAATCAAATTTGGAAAAGGTCGCTGAAAGTGCAGTTCGATGGCCGTTGATGGAAATCGACTGTACGGGCCTTGATAAAATTATTAAAAATAGTAATAATTTTTGTAAAATCATAAGAAATGATTTGGGAAGAGTTGGGATGAAAAACTCCATATTTGAAAAGATAAAAATAGATTTTTATCGAAATGAACTAGTTTTGAACTAGAATTAAAAATCAATTTATTTTTGAAATAAATAAATTGAATTTGAAAATGGTTTTAAAAGAAACCAGAATTTCCAATAATTGAATTGGAATAGATTTGAATCGAAATTTTCTTTGGAATATTTCGATGTTGGATTTCGTGATTATACAGATATTGTTATGGAAATTTGAAAGATATATATATATCGTTATTTCCAATACGATATTTGTTGGTCGTAGAATTTGATATTGAATATAAGCCGATATATTTTCTATTCCGAGCATTGTATTTAATATCAAATGTGATTTGGGTTTGTCGTGAATGGTGTCTTCATTAACACTGTTCTTAAGCCCAGTGGAGAAAAAGATTAAATCTTTTTATTTAGATTTAATGAAGTGTACCAATTAAATAATATTTAATTGGAATTGAAGTGGTATTGATTTTTTGGTTTATCGTGAACAGTGTTTTAAATAACACTTGTTCTTTAACCCGATAATTAATGGAATGTGATTTTGGGTTTATCGTGAACCATGTTTTAAATGACACTGATTCTTTAACCCAGTTAAAGATTAAAACTAAGTGGAGTTTTAATGAATCTTTAATTAGGTTGAAAAGATCAAGAAGGGAGTATCACCAGTTTTGCTCCAGGCGATAGTTAAATCTTTAATTAGATTTGAACGTGAAATGGTAATTGAACTTACCGATAACACCGTGGTGTTAGATATGAAGTACGACCAGTTTTACTTCATAGGATGAATAGGTTGGGGTTGGGAAATAAAATAAGTGATTACTTTGGTGTGATTCGCTAATCCCGACTAGTTTGAATTGATATTCAAAGAAGATTAAAGAATAAATTTAAAGAATTTATCTTTGATAAAATTAATGGGAAATTTTCCCTATAAATGTGAATATTTGAATAAAAGAATATTCTGAACTGGATGAGGCGAATGTTGCGTTTTTGTAACATGTATTTATTACATACGCGAGTAATTCGGAAAGACCGGGTTTATCCCATTCTGAATAACTGATACGACGATAAGTCGAAGATGAAGACGGTGGTCGAAGACCGGAGGTCTTCACGTCATTTGGGTGATTACTGATGATCTTGATTGGGCCGTACACCCAAGAGGAGGGAATCAGTTAGTGATCGTCCAGACGTATTTGGAGATCGATGGATATGCGGGGTACTAGGTGCCTTCGGTTTCGTTCAGACCCAGAACGAACTTGTAAATGGACTATGTGTCTGACATTGGATTTTAGTCTGTGTGATTGATTTCTATTAAATATATATCTGTTTGGCGGTGGAGAATTTATTCTCTTGCTTAACGCCCTTCTCTGAGACGTACGAGCTCAGGGGTTATATATCGATGGATATCAAACGCATGGAGTGAATTGCCTGTGTAGCATGCCTAAGTGGCAATTGATCAAGGTTTCTGTTGAAAAGCAAAGTCTTGTGGTGATGATCAAAGCACCGTCTGTGTGGAATAGCTTTGTGTAACGTTGATTCGCGAGCCTCACACCCCGGTTGTGAACCAGAAACGGGAGAGGACATCAGGGAGGGCATGCATTTCCTTCTAGTTAGAAGTGGCGTCAGTGGTTTTACACGCTCTGACGAGTTTGACTTATGTGGTTGTTGTTGTTGCGAGGCGCCTCGGATATAACGGTCGATCCGGGACCGATGGAGTAGTCATTCGTTGGCTTACTCACCCCCCAAAGTGCGGGGAAACGCAGTGTCCAGGAATTTTAATCCACATCGGTGGACCAGCCCTGACGATCAAAGGCTTGACTGAGTACTTGCCTGAGGGGCGGACTAGAGCGTCTCGAATTTAGTTGAGGACTATTTTTGCCTCGGTTCGCAGAAGGAAATCCAACTTCCAATACATGACAATTGTGGTTTTGATTGTATACCTATATATGGCGACATAGTGGTATGGGGCATTCATGCCGCCTATGATTGATACTTATGATTGAAATTGTTTTTGACACTATACACTTATAGTACTATCAAAATAATCTATTTTAAACGTATCAAGCATTCTTTGGCTATTATAAGGTAAAAACCCTATCTTCCGGCTTGCGTTGCATTGTGTGATGGGACCTGGGTCTTATAATAGCTTCATTGTTCTTTATTTAGCATTGCGCTGTTGTTTTATGCACTGGTATTCTTGGGAGGAAACCCGTTCCGTATTATACGGCGTGGTCCCTTGATTTACCGAACTTTAAAATAAAGATTAATAACTGTTTTAGTTCTCACACCAGTCTCATGACTGACCTGGGGTTTATTGTTTTAACCTAAACTCTGGGTGCCCTTACTTTGACACGGGCAGCTAGTACTTTTGGTTTTGCAGATTTATATTCATAGGATCCTGATTTACAGTTGGAACGATATCCGGAAAGCTTTGTATCCGTATATCTCCTTCAGTTGTATTTTGTATTATTTTCCGCTGCTAGGTAATTTATTGTAATCTCTGATATTGATCGAATGTATTTTATTTGTTAATACCCTGTATATTCTTGTATTCTGATGAATGGTTGTAATAAACAATGAAATGTTCTTCTGTCTGCGTTCTTTTGTGGCTTGTCCTCGAATCAATCCGGGCTTTCCTCACCGGTGAAGTTCGGGTCGTTACACAATTGTTAGGGAATGCAGAATGGATCATTAAGGCAAAGCAAACACTAGAGGGGGGTCAATAGTGTTTGTAAGAATTTAAACAAAATTTAAATCTAATGTTAACTACGAGATGAATATAACACCACAATCACAGACACATATTCAAGTAAAAAGGCAAAATAAACAGAAATAAAAAAATGCATAAAAGGAAAGAACACACCGGATTTTATACTGGTTCGGATCACTCCTATGTCCAGTCCCGCACAACGCTGGATTGTGCAGAGTTTTGTTACAATTTCCAATAGTCAAATACAACCTCCTTGATTTCACGGCTCAACAAGGAGACACTGACTCTATCCCTTGTTTTCACGGCTCAACAAGGGCACACCGACTCCTATTCCTTAATTTCACGGCTAGAAGGATACACTGATTCCTCTTTGACTTACAAACATGGTTTATTCAACCCAAGCAATTACAAAACAACCCTATAACTCTTCAATAGCTGTAACGACCCGTACTTTGACGGATAATAAATAATTTATTTAATTATTTAAATAAAGGTTTGGTAATTCAAAATGACCAGAATTAAATAATAAGGAATATTTAATTAATACAATAATTAAATAATATATTTAATTCAGAAATAATAAAAAATAGTGGAATTCACAATACAGTGTGAATTGGATTATATATAAGGTATTATTCAGTTTAGAGTTGAATTATATTCACAAATATATTATTTAAAAGAAGTTTGAATGTAGAATTATATTATAATTAAAATCGAGCTCCAAATGGCGCGGCAATTCGCTATTTGGCGATTTGAACTTCGACTGGATATATAGGGTCCGTTTTAAATCGGATTTCTGTGAAACAAGAAACGTTAGGAGCTGGTGAAGTATATTTTTCTAATGGAAGAGAAAAATCTGGATTTCGTCATTTAGATTTTGATTTACGTCCAAATCAAATTTTAGAAAAGTCGCTAAGGAATTCCTTTATAATTTATAATGATTTATTTATATTTTATAAAAGGAATTTCATTATAAATCGAATATCGATTTGATCGGGATTTGAAATATCGAGTTAGAAATTCATATAGGAATATTCTAGAGCGGTATTATATTCTATGTGAATATATATGATAATATTTATTTTTAAATATTAAATATAATTGTTTTTAAATATATTTATATATTTAAAAAGAGTTATTTAGAGCTTTAAAAATAGCCAGTTTTGCAAACGAACTCGGAATTCGATGAAACTAATTTTGTTGGATCCGCAATATTAATTTATTGCAAGATTTCAATTTCCGTGATTTTTGAAGTCAGTATGAGGCCATACGGGATTTTAGTGTGAAAAACAGATGATAATTCGACCTTTAAAAATATGTTGTGTGAGCAAACGAAGTCGGAATTCGATGAAACCAGTTTCGTTGAGACCGTAATGTCGAACTATAGCTGCATGTCCATTTCCGTGATTTTTAGGTGTTGTATGTGGTCACAGGAATTTTCAGAAGACATATACAAACAACGTTTGCTTAAAAGTTAATATAAAAATCGAATATGAAATTATTATATTCATCATATAAAACACCTTCACCAATTCTAAACCTATTTTCAATTTTCCCAAAGTCAACAAACAAGGCGCCTACATTTTTCCACCGTAAGAAATTTGGATCCTCAAATAATATCACAAAATTCAAAATAAAATTCCTAAAATTAGGAAATACATATATTTGGATTGCTGATAAGAATAGCTTCACCCTCCTGTAGTTTTCATCACGTTCGACTTCATACTGGTTCGCTGTATTTATCACGGTGGAGCTAGGGTTGGCAAAATCTCGTAATTGGTGCATCGAATGGGAGTTGTGTAAGAAACCGTAACTTCCCCGTGAAGGAAAGAGCGGATACTTTGAGAACAACACACAAATGAACGCAGACGGAAGAACATTTCATTGTTATTACAACAATTCCATCAGATACAAGAATATACAGAGTATAAATGAATAAATTACATTCGACAAATATCAGAGATTACAATAAATTACATAGCAGCGGAAAAATATACAAAACACAACTGAAAGTAATACACGGATACAGAGCTTTCCGAGCATCGTTCCAGCTGTAAATCAGGACCCTGTGAATATAAATCTGCAAAACCAAAACTACTAGCTGCCCGTGTGGAAAATAGGGGCACCCAGAGTTTAGGTTAAAACAATAAACTCCAGGTCAGTCATGTGACTGGTGTGAGAACTAAAACAGTTATTTAAAACTTTACTTTAAAAGAGAGTAATTCAAGGGACCACGCCGTATAACACGGAACGGGTTTCCTCCCAAGAATACTAGTGCATATAACAAAACAACGCAATGCTTTTTGGAAAAATGAAGCTATTATAAGACCCAGGTCCCATCACACAATGCAACGCAAGCCGGAGGATAGGGTTTTCCCTTATAATAGCCAAATGATGCTTGATACGTTTAAAACAAATCATTTGATACTATCATAGGTGTATATAGTGTTAAAATAATTTCAATCATAAATATCAATCATAGGCGACATGGGTACCATATATCATGTCGCCATACTAGTTCTACAACTAAAACCGCAATATCACGTATTGGAAATTGGATTTCCGTCATGAGCCGAGGCAAGGGGCAAGCTCCTCTCCGCGTTCGAGACACTCTAGCAAATGCCTCAGGACCCCACTATGATCCTTGGATCTTCAGGGCCGGTCCTCTCTTACTTTTGAGGATTAGTTATTCCTGAACACACGTTTCCCGGTCCTTACAGACCTATATCCGAGGCGCCTCATATCCAACAACCACACAGGTGAAAAGTATATAAATGTCAGGGCTGGTAGGTCACTGACACCACCCTAGCTAGAAAGAAACGCCGTGCGCTCCCTACAGTCACTATCCCGTTTTTGACTCATACCGAGGTGTGAGGCTCGCGAATTCACGTTATACACAAAGCTACGCCACACAGGCCGTGCTTTGATCATCAACCACGAGACTTTGCTTTTCAACAGAAGCCTCGATCAATTGCCACTTACGCGTGCCACACAGGCAATTCATTCCATGCGACTGATGTCCATCGATATATAACCTCTGAGCTCGTACGTCTCAGAGAAGGGCGTTAAGCAAGAGAATAAATTCTCCGCTGCCAAACAGATGTATATTTAATAGAGATCAATCAACACAGAATAAAATCCAATGTCAGACACACAATCCATTTACAAGTTCGTTCTGGGTCTGAACGAAACCGGAGGCACTTTCCTCGCATATCCATCCATCTCCAAGTACGTCTGGACGATCACCAACTGATTCCCTCATCCTGGGTGTACAGCCCAATCAAGATCATCAGTAATCACCCAAACGATGTGAAGACTTCCGGTCTTCAACCACCGTCTTCTTCTTCGACATCTCGTCGAATCGGTTATTCAGAATGGGTATAACCCGGCCTTTCTGAATAACCCACGTATATGATAAACAAATGTTACACAAACACACCAACGCCTCATTCCAATTCAGAATATTCTTTTATTCACAAAATCACATTCTTAGGGAAAGGTTCCCATTAATTTTATCCAAGATAAATTCTTCTAAATTTATTCTTTGATCTTCCTTTGGGTATCATTTCTAACTAGTCGGGATTAGCGAAACACACCGAAGTAATTAATTATTTTATTTCCCAATCCCAACCTATATATCCCATGGAGCAAAACTGGTGATACTCCATTCCTACCACCACGGTGTTATCGGTAAAATTAATTACCATTTCACGTTCAAATCTAATTAAAGATTTAACTATCGCTTTGGAGCAAAACTGGTGATACTCCATTCTCGATCACCTTTCAAATTTGATAATTTAAATTATCAATTCACTTTTTAATCTAATTAAAGATTCATTAAAACTCCATTTAGTTTTAATCTTCTCAAAAATCAATATTATGTCTTTAACTAGGTTAAAGCACCAATGTCATCTAAAACACGATCCACGATAAACCCAAATCACATTTGATATTAAATACAAGGCTCTGAATAGAAAATATATCGGTTTATATTCAATATCAAATTCTGAAACTGTAACGACCCGTATTTTTGGGCAGTCTATTTTAAATATTTAATATCATTTTAAATATTTTGTCGATAATATAAATAAATTTTATTTATAAATTTATAGAAATACGAAGACAAAATATAATAAAATTCACAGTTCAAACTGAATCGAAATAGTTCAATCGATTTATATAAATTCAGTTTGGATTAGAACAATAATAATTATTTATTTGAATTGTTTTAGATCGATTTATATTTTTAATCGATTTAAATTAATTTGTCAATTTAATAATGTTAGTCTGGATATACAACTTAAACAAATTCTACAATCGGTTTTGCTGAGTCTAGAGTCACATTATAACTTTGTATTGCTGGTTGTTACATTGAAAAATGGTTCGGGATTTCAAATTAAGGACAACGAAATATTTTGATATACTTTATGATAAGATCTAATAGAATTGTATGATTAATTTAATTAATACATGAGCCGACCTATCTCATTTTCATTGCAGCCTATTTTCTTCGAGCTGTATATTGTGCTTCTTCTCTTCCCGACAAAGCTAAACAAAGAATTTAATGGTGCAGACCTAAAAAGCTATGCTCGCAGACCTCATTTACACCAACGCAGACCTACTTTTCTTCTATATAAACAAAGCCACTCTCCTTTGTTATTTTCCCCGTTCATTTTTAATATCCGAAACCTCAGATTAAAAAAAAAAAAAAAAGAGAAGGGAAAATCAAATCGGAAATCTCGAGGGCAAGTATGGGGTCTCCAGAAGCTTGAAGCGCGCACGAACTACGAAGCTTTGGGCCGCGGTGTGGTTCCGACGTTCCTCTAGTTCGAACGAAAACATCGGATTTACTATTGATAGTCACGATCGAGGTAAGGTGAGTGGGTCGAGCGAAGAAGTTTTTGGTTGATAAAAATTTACTCGCGTTTGGCATCAGAAGGCGGCGCGGTCTCAGGTTGAAGCCAACGCTAATATTTACAGTGATTGGATTTTGGCGATTTGGGGTCATCGCGGCTTGTGATCTGGGAGTTAGAGGTTGGTTTAACATTAAAAGGGGTTCTGATGTTGAACTGTACAAGGGAGGAGAGGAAGCGATGGTTGTGGGAGGGTTGACGCAGCGATGAAACGATGCAGGCATGGTGGCGATGGCTGTCTGTTTGAGGAATTGGTCTCTGATTTTAGGGTATCGATTTTCATAGGAGAAGTCAGGGCTTCGGATATTTGAGATAAGGTGGAGTATAGGGAGTTCATATATGTTTATTTGTGATGGGAAGCACTATCATTTGGCTATGAATTTGAGGAAGCCTGTTATATAGAAGCAAGACATTAAGGAGATGGACTATGATTTCAACAAAATGATGAAGTAGTAGGAGGCCAATTTCATGAAGTTGCTATTGATTTTGTAGTTGTCGAGATGTATGGGTGGACTAGGAGCAAGGATTGTCGCTGACGGTAATGAGTAGTGGATGGTGACAAATTTTAGTGGGTTCAAAGCAGTAAGGTATACATCATTTGAAATTTAAAACGTAGAATAGTTTAATTATTTATTTTAGTTTAATTGATTTTTAAATAGATAATTTTATGTATTAGATATATTCGGTTCGGATGACTCGAGAAAATGCGTAGCCGTGAGATTTGGAAATTAAACAGGGTATTCGACGAATTAGAAATCGAGGTGAGTAAATCTCACTCACCTTTAGAATTATTTTTATTTCATTAAAAATAATTGTTTGTTGCTTGTGTGAATGCTTTCTGCTTGCTTTATATATATTAGTTATTTAGGCTATATATATATATATATTGGGTTGATTGATTGGTTGGATTCCCGCAGTCTCATTAGCGGATGCCCGCAGTTTCATAGCGGATGATTACCCTATACGCCCCACGCTATGATTAGTGGATGACCTTCTATACCGCGATATTCTGCCACGAAGCAGAATGGGTATTATTTATGTGCTAACATCTGTGGATGCAGGGAAACAGGTTGGAGGAATCCAACTGGATTCCTCAAAAATATATTATCTGTTGTGTTGTTTGTTGTTTGCTTGATTTCATATATTAATATGTGACATGTTAAAAATCAAATGATTGAAAAATGGAGTGATTTGATTGCTTTAAATATCACTGGGCCAAGTGTTAAATTATTAAAATATCATGAGAAAGATATTTGAGGTTTAAAGGAAAATTCTATTTTTCCCAAATAGAATTTGAAGTTCAAGTAGAATTTGAAAATATAGAATTTCAAATGGGATATTGAAATGAAATTTCAAAATAGAATTTTGAAATGAAATTTCAAAATAGAACTTGAAATAGAATTTTTAAGTGGAAATTTAAATATTAGAAAGGAGTTGGAATATTTGAAATTTAGAAGAAAATTTAAATAAGATTTGAAATGGGGTTTTTAAATATGTAAATAAAATTTGAGTATAACATTTGAATATAGATTTTGAATAAAGGAATTTCAAAATAGAAATGGAATAATAGAGGTCAAATGGGATTTGAATAGTAGAATTAGAAGGAGTTTAACTATTTGAATTTTAATAGAAAAGAAAAGGGGTTTAAATGTTAGAAATTCAAATAGAAGTTCAAATAGCATTTGAATATGCGAAATTAGAATTTGAATTCAAGGAATTAAAATAAAATTTGAATTCAAAGGAATTCGAATAAAGGAATTCAAGTAGAGATTTGAATGTGGAATTTCAAAATAGAATTTGAATTATAAATTTCAAAGAAGAATTGAATAGAATTTGAAATATAGTATTTCAAGGAAGAATTCAAATGTGAAATTTGAATAGAGATTTGAATTGGAATTTAAATATGAAATTTGAATTGAGATTTGAAATAGAAATTCAAGTATTGAATTTGAACATGGAATTGAATAGTAAATTCAAATAGAGTTTTGAATATGGAATTTCAAATTAGAATTTGAAATAAACTTTGAAAATAGGACTTCAAAGTAAGAAGTGAAATAGGATTTCAAAATAGGAAATCCAAATAAATTTTGAAATGGAATTTGAATTTTAAAGGAGTTCAAATGGATTTGAAATAAGGGAAATTCAAATGGGATTTAAATGATGGGTCTTAATAAAAAGGATTTAAATATAAGAATTTAAATAGAATTCAAATGGTGTTAAATATAAATTCAAACAAAACTCAAATGGAGTTTAAATAGAAGAAATTTGAATAAGAGGAATTTGAAACATGATATTTGAATTCAAAGGAATATAAATGTGGTATTTGAAGTTCAAAGTAAAAATGAGTTTAAATATTTGAAGTTCAAATAGATTAAAATGGAATTTGAATTCAAATAGTTGAAATAGAATTTGAATATAGAATTTGAATTAGAATCGAAGTGGAATTTGAATATAGACTTCAAATATAAATGAAATAGAAGATCAGAAATATGTGTTGAGTTGGGAAAAATGGTTTGATATATATTTAAAATATATCAGAACAGAGTTGAATTTATATAAACGAAGTTTTAAAAAGTTTATATTTATAAATATAATTAAAACGAACTCGCCGCAGCGCTGCAGTTCGTAAAATAGCAATTTGAACTTCAATTGAATATATAGAACTCGATTGAAGTCGGAATTCTTTGAAACAAGAAACGTCAGGACCGGTTTGATAATAGTTTTCTAATGAAGGAGAAAAATCTGGATTTCGTCGTATAGATTTTGAGTTATGTCAAAATCAAATTTTCAGAAAAACAGCGCCAGAATCGTTTCAAAACCATAATGGTTTATTTTAATGTTATAAAAGGATTTTAAGCAAATAAAATCTGAAGTTCTATTTAGAAAATTTCGGGGTTGAGTTGTAAAGTATATGTGAATTCAAGTTGTGTAAATGAATATGATTTTGAAACAGAAATCAGGTTTTTGACTTTGAATAGAACGAACTAATTTGAAATAGAAATTAGTTAATAAGATTTCGAAGGGATATTGGGGTTTGAATAAGTGAATTCGATTTGAAAATTTATATTCGGAATCAAAGGGGAACTAAAATTGAAATTGAAATTCAATTTGGTCGTGAGCGAGTTAAACATTTTATTTGAACATGCTATGTTCAAACGAAGGAGTAAAATAGGCAAAATGGCCGATTTAAAGAATAAATGGCGAAACTGAATTCAAACGATTAGATGGTATTGAATTGAATTGAAAACAGATGAATATGTGTAAGCAGGTTGGATATGAAGTATATGAAGATTGAAATTTATGTGCTCGACAATAAGGTACATGTTTAAATTCATATATGGGTTTTATGCGCCGTATCGGCAAGCCGCTTGGCTTTTCCTTTTTCTTTTTGATTGAGGAAGATACCGGGATGCTATTTGCAATTTCCCGATGCTCCCGATACAGGGGAGGTTATGGCGAAATTTTCCGGAAATTTAAGGAGTTAGAATATTTTTAAGATATTTTGATAATTTGAAATCATTGTATCGACGTATTGAATTCGATAGTAAAGTGAATATAAAAATCGAATATTGTAAATAGATAAGGGATAGAGATAAGTGATTGGAATTGTTTCCAATTGCAAATAGAGATATTTTCTAATATATAGAAAATAAAAGAAGTTAATATTTGGGAACGTTTTCCAAATGGCATAAGAGCCAAGATTGATTATTGAAATATTTGGCTAACAAATAATTGATTGAGGAAATAGAGAAGAGATTTAATTAATGAAATATTAATTAAAGGGCCCAGTGATTTGTTTGATGTGTTGATTGAACACTTGTTTTTTATTCGATAGTTAAATCACAGACTATCGAAGTTTTGACCATCGTTGTCAATATGGAGAGACCGGTTGGATTATTATCCGAAGAACCACTCCGTATCGGCATTAGCGTTGCGAACCAAGTATGCTGAATATATTGAAGACGGAGTGAAGTGCAAGGGCTTTTTCTATTTATAGAAATGGTGCCTTCGGTGTCGTTCAATCCCAGAACGAACGTAAATGGACGAATGTCTGACAGAGTATTTCCAATGATCAAATGGGTTGGTCTGTATGAATATATATGGTTGCAAACGGATTTATCCCTTAGCATAATATCCAGAATATTTGTGCAAACTCGACTAGTGATTAACGGATCTGACAATGTGGCATTCAAAGTGATTGTGTTATCAATGAATGGTAAGTATGCGTAGCCTCAGGCCTCAGCAACCGGGAAAGGACAAAAATCGGGCAGGCAGCATGGCTATGTGGGTCGCACCCATTAGGGTGTATAATCACCTATCTAGAGAAATTCCTTTTGTTTCTAAATCTATCGATTCTGCCCATTCGGGAAACGGTGGTTTGAGTCCAACCGTTGGTGATATACATTCGATACACTCAAGCGAAATGAGTGGTCGGTCATGTGTGGGCCGGGTTGCAAGACGTTCTTGTTGAACCCAGGTGTATTCGCCTCTAGAGATACATCATCGGAAGGTGGTTCCATACCTTGTCATGTTGGAAATCCAATCTCCAATAAGCGCCATGCGGTTTTTGATTTTATAATATATATGTGGAGCGTGAGATGCAAGCGTTCTGCTAATTGGTTAATTATTTGATGTAGACATTACTATAATATCACTGGATTTGATATTAAAGTGTTTTGGGTTATAGTAAGGTAAAAACCGTCCGTGTTTATGTGTGGGCTGGTCTTACTATTATCTTTTCTTTTGAAAGGATTTTTAAAGTTAAACAAATGGTTGGAGTTTACTCACACCAGTCCCATGACTGACCCAGAGTTTTATTTTGTTTTGTTTTTCCTAAACTCTTGGGTGCCCAAATTTGTACGGGCAGTCAAGTGTTTCAGGCTTTTACAGATACACTTGGAGGAGCTTGAAGCTGGAGGCTTCAATGTTAGTTATTTAGAGTTACTTCCGCTGAATCCAATGTTATGTGTACTCTGATGATGGTATGTATATATGTACCAAACAGATTTGTATTTCAAAGCTTATGTTATATAATATATTTTATTCGTTCCGCTGTGAGTTGTGATCTTCGTTTTCTCCTATTTTAATATTTCTTTCTTTCTATTTCTCATCCTCTAACTTCTTTCTAATAATGAGTCGTATTTCTGTGTTATTTGGGTTGGACGTGTGTTGTATTTAGTCAACTCCGATAGCACGGATTTGCGGGTCGTTTCAGTTGGTATCAGAGCTTAGGTTGAGTGAACACCTAGGCTTGTGTGGCATGTGCTCATTAGAGATAGGGTCAGTAGTACCCTAGAATGAGTTGGGTGTATATATACGAGAGAGCGTATTTGTAAATTGATATAAAAGTTGTTTTATATTGTGTTGGCTAATCTGTTGAGTGGTTTATGAATTCTGGCCGAATCGTGGGACGCCACGAAGTCGATAGGAATTTCTAAACACTTGGACAGAAAATACGACATGATATTGTTTTAAAGTGGGTGAATGAAATAATTTTACCCAAAATTTCTATTTTTGATATAGAAAGAATAATTTCCTAGAATTATTATTATATGGATATGTTGGATGTTGATTTTATAATCAAATGAGATTATAAAATTAGAATGGTTATTTATAACCAAATAGAATTTGTATAGAAATTATATATACAAAGGAGATAAATTAGAATTAAATTCAAACCAGAATTAAGAATTCAAAATCCTGGGAAGTTGAAATTTATTTTTCAAAGTATATTAAAATAATATAGCTTTGTTTGGAAGGATTTTTGATTTAAAATCATTTTAGATTGGGTTTAAAATTTTTAAAGCACTGAACTCACTTCAGTGGCTGGGAAATTATTCTGATGATGATTGCAACATCATCAGGGTTCATTTCCGAGTTTCTAAGTGATGAATTGCTACCTTAGAAAGTTTTTGATGGAAATTTGTTTTGAAAGAAAACAAGTAGATTGAATATTCAAATGTTTTGAATTTAGATGAAAATAAATATAAGTATACATTTATGGGATTTCAAGAGAATTTGAAAAGAAAAACCCAGGGATTTGGATTCTGAAATTTAAATTTAACTTAAACAAGTTAAATGGGTCGAAGTGAATGAATTGATTAGAATCAATTTAAATAGGTTTATTGAAATAAATTGAAATAAATATGAATTGAATGTGAAGGCATATGAAAGGAAGAAGACCAAAAGTTTTGGTTGAAATTTAGGTCATAGAAATATGAGGAGTTGAGTTTCAACATGAGTGAGATGTCGGAAAGTAATGGATTTGTATCCTTTTTCCTATCTTAGCAATTTCGAGGACGAAATTATTTTAAGGGGGAAAGAATGTAACGACCCGTATTTTTGGGCAGTCTATTTTAAATATTTAATATCATTTTAAATATTTTGTCGATAATATAAATAAATTTTATTTATAAATTTATAGAAATACGAAGACAAAATATAATAAAATTCACAGTTCAAACTGAATCGAAATAGTTCAATCGATTTATATAAATTCAGTTTGGATTAGAACAATAATAATTATTTATTTGAATTGTTTTAGATCGATTTATATTTTTAATCGATTTAAATTAATTTGTCAATTTAATAATGTTAGTCTGGATATACAACTTAAACAAATTCTACAATCGGTTTTGCTGAGTCTAGAGTCACATTATAACTTTGTATTGCTGGTTGTTACATTGAAAAATGGTTCGGGATTTCAAATTAAGGACAACGAAATATTTTGATATACTTTATGATAAGATCTAATAGAATTGTATGATTAATTTAATTAATACATGAGCCGACCTATCTCATTTTCATTGCAGCCTATTTTCTTCGAGCTGTATATTGTGCTTCTTCTCTTCCCGACAAAGCTAAACAAAGAATTTAATGGTGCAGACCTAAAAAGCTATGCTCGTAGACCTCATTTACACCAACGCAGACCTACTTTTCTTCTATATAAACAAAGCCACTCTCCTTTGTTATTTTCCCCGTTCATTTTTAATATCCGAAACCTCAGATTAAAAAAAAAAAAAAAAGAGAAGGGAAAATCAAATCGGAAATCTCGAGGGCAAGTATGGGGTCTCCAGAAGCTTGAAGCGCGCACGAACTACGAAGCTTTGGGCCGCGGTGTGGTTCCGACGTTCCTCTAGTTCGAACGAAAACATCGGATTTACTATTGATAGTCACGATCGAGGTAAGGTGAGTGGGTCGAGCGAAGAAGTTTTTGGTTGATAAAAATTTACTCGCGTTTGGCATCAGAAGGCAGCGCGGTCTCAGGTTGAAGCCAACGCTAATATTTACAGTGATTGGATTTTGGCGATTTGGGGTCATCGCGGCTTGTGATCTGGGAGTTAGAGGTTGGTTTAACATTAAAAGGGGTTCTGATGTTGAACTGTACAAGGGAGGAGAGGAAGCGATGGTTGTGGGAGGGTTGACGCAGCGATGAAACGATGCAGGCATGGTGGCGATGGCTGTCTGTTTGAGGAATTGGTCTCTGATTTTAGGGTATCGATTTTCATAGGAGAAGTCAGGGCTTCGGATATTTGAGATAAGGTGGAGTATAGGGAGTTCATATATGTTTATTTGTGATGGGAAGCACTATCATTTGGCTATGAATTTGAGGAAGCCTGTTATATAGAAGCAAGACATTAAGGAGATGGACTATGATTTCAACAAAATGATGAAGTAGTAGGAGGCCAATTTCATGAAGTTGCTATTGATTTTGTAGTTGTCGAGATGTATGGGTGGACTAGGAGCAAGGATTGTCGCTGACGGTAATGAGTAGTGGATGGTGACAAATTTTAGTGGGTTCAAAGCAGTAAGGTATACATCATTTGAAATTTAAAACGTAGAATAGTTTAATTATTTATTTTAGTTTAATTGATTTTTAAATAGATAATTTTATGTATTAGATATATTCGGTTCGGACGACTCGAGAAAATGCGTAGCCGTGAGATTTGGAAATTAAACAGGGTATTCGACGAATTAGAAATCGAGGTGAGTAAATCTCACTCACCTTTAGAATTATTTTTATTTCATTAAAAATAATTGTTTGTTGCTTGTGTGAATGCTTTCTGCTTGCTTTATATATATTAGTTATTTAGGCTATATATATATATATATATTGGGTTGATTGATTGGTTGGATTCCCGCAGTCTCATTAGCGGATGCCCGCAGTTTCATAGCGGATGATTACCCTATACGCCCCACGCTATGATTAGTGGATGACCTTCTATACCGTGATATTCTGCCACGAAGCAGAATGGGTATTATTTATGTGCTAACATCTGTGGATGCAGGGAAACAGGTTGGAGGAATCCAACTGGATTCCTCAAAAATATATTATCTGTTGTGTTGTTTGTTGTTTGCTTGATTTCATATATTAATATGTGACATGTTAAAAATCAAATGATTGAAAAATGGAGTGATTTGATTGCTTTAAATATCACTGGGCCAAGTGTTAAATTATTAAAATATCATGAGAAAGATATTTGAGGTTTAAAGGAAAATTCTATTTTTCCCAAATAGAATTTGAAGTTCAAGTAGAATTTGAAAATATAGAATTTCAAATGGGATATTGAAATGAAATTTCAAAATAGAATTTTGAAATGAAATTTCAAAATAGAACTTGAAATAGAATTTTTAAGTGGAAATTTAAATATTAGAAAGGAGTTGGAATATTTGAAATTTAGAAGAAAATTTAAATAAGATTTGAAATGGGGTTTTTAAATATGTAAATAAAATTTGAGTATAACATTTGAATATAGATTTTGAATAAAGGAATTTCAAAATAGAAATGGAATAATAGAGGTCAAATGGGATTTGAATAGTAGAATTAGAAGGAGTTTAACTATTTGAATTTTAATAGAAAAGAAAAGGGGTTTAAATGTTAGAAATTCAAATAGAAGTTCAAATAGCATTTGAATATGCGAAATTAGAATTTGAATTCAAGGAATTAAAATAAAATTTGAATTCAAAGGAATTCGAATAAAGGAATTCAAGTAGAGATTTGAATGTGGAATTTCAAAATAGAATTTGAATTATAAATTTCAAAGAAGAATTGAATAGAATTTGAAATATAGTATTTCAAGGAAGAATTCAAATGTGAAATTTGAATAGAGATTTGAATTGGAATTTAAATATGAAATTTGAATTGAGATTTGAAATAGAAATTCAAGTATTGAATTTGAACATGGAATTGAATAGTAAATTCAAATAGAGTTTTGAATATGGAATTTCAAATTAGAATTTGAAATAAACTTTGAAAATAGGACTTCAAAGTAAGAAGTGAAATAGGATTTCAAAATAGGAAATCCAAATAAATTTTGAAATGGAATTTGAATTTTAAAGGAGTTCAAATGGATTTGAAATAAGGGAAATTCAAATGGGATTTAAATGATGGGTCTTAATAAAAAGGATTTAAATATAATAATTTAAATAGAATTCAAATGGTGTTAAATATAAATTCAAACAAAACTCAAATGGAGTTTAAATAGAAGAAATTTGAATAAGAGGAATTTGAAACATGATATTTGAATTCAAAGGAATATAAATGTGGTATTTGAAGTTCAAAGTAAAAATGAGTTTAAATATTTGAAGTTCAAATAGATTAAAATGGAATTTGAATTCAAATAGTTGAAATAGAATTTGAATATAGAATTTGAATTAGAATCGAAGTGGAATTTGAATATAGACTTCAAATATAAATGAAATAGAAGATCAGAAATATGTGTTGAGTTGGGAAAAATGGTTTGATATATATTTAAAATATATCAGAACAGAGTTGAATTTATATAAACGAAGTTTTAAAAAGTTTATATTTATAAATATAATTAAAACGAACTCGCCGCAGCGCTGCAGTTCGTAAAATAGCAATTTGAACTTCAATTGAATATATAGAACTCGATTGAAGTCGGAATTCTTTGAAACAAGAAACGTCAGGACCGGTTTGATAATAGTTTTCTAATGAAGGAGAAAAATCTGGATTTCGTCGTATAGATTTTGAGTTATGTCAAAATCAAATTTTCAGAAAAACAGCGCCAGAATCGTTTCAAAACCATAATGGTTTATTTTAATGTTATAAAAGGATTTTAAGCAAATAAAATCCGAAGTTCTATTTAGAAAATTTCGGGGTTGAGTTGTAAAGTATATGTGAATTCAAGTTGTGTAAATGAATATGATTTTGAAACAGAAATCAGGTTTTTGACTTTGAATAGAACGAACTAATTTGAAATAGAAATTAGTTAATAAGATTTCGAAGGGATATTGGGGTTTGAATAAGTGAATTCGATTTGAAAATTTATATTCGGAATCAAAGGGGAACTAAAATTGAAATTGAAATTCAATTTGGTCGTGAGCGAGTTAAACATTTTATTTGAACATGCTATGTTCAAACGAAGGAGTAAAATAGGCAAAATGGCCGATTTAAAGAATAAATGGCGAAACTGAATTCAAACGATTAGATGGTATTGAATTGAATTGAAAACAGATGAATATGTGTAAGCAGGTTGGATATGAAGTATATGAAGATTGAAATTTATGTGCTCGACAATAAGGTACATGTTTAAATTCATATATGGGTTTTATGCGCCGTATCGGCAAGCCGCTTGGCTTTTCCTTTTTCTTTTTGATTGAGGAAGATACCGGGATGCTATTTGCAATTTCCCGATGCTCCCGATACAGGGGAGGTTATGGCGAAATTTTCCGGAAATTTAAGGAGTTAGAATATTTTTAAGATATTTTGATAATTTGAAATCATTGTATCGACGTATTGAATTCGATAGTAAAGTGAATATAAAAATCGAATATTGTAAATAGATAAGGGATAGAGATAAGTGATTGGAATTGTTTCCAATTGCAAATAGAGATATTTTCTAATATATAGAAAATAAAAGAAGTTAATATTTGGGAACGTTTTCCAAATGGCATAAGAGCCAAGATTGATTATTGAAATATTTGGCTAACAAATAATTGATTGAGGAAATAGAGAAGAGATTTAATTAATGAAATATTAATTAAAGGGCCCAGTGATTTGTTTGATGTGTTGATTGAACACTTGTTTTTATTCGATAGTTAAATCACAGACTATCGAAGTTTTGACCATCGTTGTCAATATGGAGAGACCGGTTGGATTATTATCCGAAGAACCACTCCGTATCGGCATTAGCGTTGCGAACCAAGTATGCTGAATATATTGAAGACGGAGTGAAGTGCAAGGGCTTTTTCTATTTATAGAAATGGTGCCTTCGGTGTCGTTCAATCCCAGAACGAACGTAAATGGACGAATGTCTGACAGAGTATTTCCAATGATCAAATGGGTTGGTCTGTATGAATATATATGGTTGCAAACGGATTTATCCCTTAGCATAATATCCAGAATATTTGTGCAAACTCGACTAGTGATTAACGGATCTGACAATGTGGCATTCAAAGTGATTGTGTTATCAATGAATGGTAAGTATGCGTAGCCTCAGGCCTCAGCAACCGGGAAAGGACAAAAATCGGGCAGGCAGCATGGCTATGTGGGTCGCACCCATTAGGGTGTATAATCACCTATCTAGAGAAATTCCTTTTGTTTCTAAATCTATCGATTCTGCCCATTCGGGAAACGGTGGTTTGAGTCCAACCGTTGGTGATATACATTCGATACACTCAAGCGAAATGAGTGGTCGGTCATGTGTGGGCCGGGTTGCAAGACGTTCTTGTTGAACCCAGGTGTATTCGCCTCTAGAGATACATCATCGGAAGGTGGTTCCATACCTTGTCATGTTGGAAATCCAATCTCCAATAAGCGCCATGCGGTTTTTGATTTTATAATATATATGTGGAGCGTGAGATGCAAGCGTTCTGCTAATTGGTTAATTATTTGATGTAGACATTACTATAATATCACTGGATTTGATATTAAAGTGTTTTGGGTTATAGTAAGGTAAAAACCGTCCGTGTTTATGTGTGGGCTGGTCTTACTATTATCTTTTCTTTTGAAAGGATTTTTAAAGTTAAACAAATGGTTGGAGTTTACTCACACCAGTCCCATGACTGACCCAGAGTTTTATTTTGTTTTGTTTTTCCTAAACTCTTGGGTGCCCAAATTTGTACGGGCAGTCAAGTGTTTCAGGCTTTTACAGATACACTTGGAGGAGCTTGAAGCTGGAGGCTTCAATGTTAGTTATTTAGAGTTACTTCCGCTGAATCCAATGTTATGTGTACTCTGATGATGGTATGTATATATGTACCAAAAAGATTTGTATTTCAAAGCTTATGTTATATAATATATTTTATTCGTTCCGCTGTGAGTTGTGATCTTCGTTTTCTCCTATTCTAATATTTCTTTCTTTCTATTTCTCATCCTCCAACTTCTTTCTAATAATGAGTCGTATTTCTGTGTTATTTGGGTTGGACGTGTGTTGTATTTAGTCAACTCCGATAGCACGGATTTGCGGGTCGTTTCAGAAACCAACAAATATCGTATTGGGAATAACGATATGAATATATCTTTCAAATCCCCATAACAATATTTGTATAGTCACGAGACCCAACATCGAAATATTCCGAAGATAATTTCGATTCAACTCCAGTCCAATCCACGTATTGGGAATATTGGTTATTTTTAAAATCACTTCAAATTCAATTTATTTATTTCAAAAATAAATTGATTTTAATTCTAGTTCAAAACTAGTTCATTTCGATAAAAATCTATTTTTATCCTTTCAAATGTGGAATTCTTCAGCTCAATTTTTCCCAAATCACATATTATGATTTTACACAAATTATCGATATTTTTAATAATTTTATCAAGGCCCGTACAGTCGATTTCCATCAACAGCCATCGAACTGCACTTACAACGACCTTTTCCAAATTTTATTTGGACATAATTCCAAATCCAACCGTTAGATTTTAAATTTCTAATATTCATTGGAAAGCTCTTTTCGATACGAACCCAACGGTTCCGGTTTTAGGAGAATCCGACGGTCGGATCTCCCGCAATGTCCGTTTGAAATAAATGGTCGAAATTCACGAACTGCCGCGGCGCGGCGCGTTCTATTCAGGCCATTATATATAATATATATATATATTATATATATATTTCGTCGATTTCCTTTTTAAAACGAATTTTATAAATAGTTCTACATTCGTTTCAAAACAATTTCAACTTCATCTTCAATTTCAAATCGATTTGATTTCAATTCAATTTGAGTTCATTTCAATTCAATTCAAATTCAAATTCGTTTCAATTCAATTCAAATTCAAATTCGTTTCAATTCAATTCAATTCGAATTTATCTTCTATTTGATTCAATTCGAATTCGTTTCAAATTGATTTCAATTCTATTTCAGTTCGTTTTAAATTTCAATTTCAATTTCAATTTAATTCAATTTGAATTCATTTCTATTTTATTCGAATTCAAATTCGCTTCCTATTCAATTCGAATTTTAATCTAATTCAATTTGAATTTCATTTCAAAATATTTAATTTTGAAATCACTTTTCAATATTCATTATACAACGAATAAAATCGATATAATATCGTTCGCGTCAAAATAACGCATCTCTAATCAACACGGCTTTATATTTTTCAAAACTTCTTTATTCTATCAACAAATGAATATTTATCCCATTCAACACATGAATCTATATTGCTTTCAACATACGACTAATCTCAACACATGAGTACTGTCAACACATCACTATCTTTGTTATGTAAAATATTTTATAAAACTATGGTATCTATCGTTTGATTTTAATTATACTCCACCGTAAAGTAGATTCTAATCGTAAATATGATAAAGATGTAATTTTTGTTATTTAAAATATTTCACTCAACACATGAATAGTTTCAACCCATAATCATCGTCAACACATGACTATTTTTATATTCAACACATGAATTTCCTTTTATAATATTCATTATTTTCCCGATTGGAATGAGGCCCAATCAATCACCATATAATGTTAATTATATGGATTCCATACAACACATGTATATAATAGCAATAATAAACAATGAACCATCATCCAAGGTGCACCACACTGTATAAGCATCAAATATAGATATCTAACGCTTATAACAGCCTGTCAATCGACCGATCGACATATTTAATCAATCAGGATGAGTGAACTTCAAATTTCATCCTAACACCCGTGTGGGGTTTCAAACAATCAAACACAGATTTTAGTTGTGCAGTTGGGCGACGTGTAAAATTTATCGACCCAATCGATATCAGTCAAATCAGTGTATATAAACAAATCGGCTGATTTGTTTATAAATATTCATTTATTCACTTTCACGTTAAAAATTATATTTTTAACGATAAAACATTTTATTTTAACACATGAATTTCTATTCAGTTCATTTATTCAATAAAATGATATTTTCATTTTTCTAACATATTTTGGGAAATTTCGGCGGCATAACGGCACGATACTAGAAACGGGACGAGGCCTAGCCTTATCCCCGGTCTAGTGAAGGCCCACGCCATTCACACATCAATCAAATCCATTCCATTCCACCAAACAATTCAATTCAAACCAATTAGACTAACTAACTACACAACCAATCAATTTAACAAACAAGCCATCCATGGTCTGTGGATGACGGGTGTCGGGTGCTACTAAGCACCGTCTGCATCCTAGTATATATATATAACTAGAAAAGAAATTTAGAGTGAGAAGTTCTCACCGACTAGCTATCCAGCTTCACGACACTTTATTTAGAGAAATCTTCTTCATTCTCGCCTTTTTATCATCTTCGTTGCTCGTAGTCACTACATATATAAAAATCACACATTTTTATATTCTGATGTCTTTAAAATAAAAATCACATTTTTATTTATTCACTTTCAATTTAAAAATCATATTTTTATAATCACTTCATACCTTTAAAAATTGAATTTTTACTTCGCTATTCAATATATAAAAATCGAATTTTTACTATGCTACTAAATAGATAAAAATTCTATTTTTATCCCGCTATTCTTCATAAAAAGATTTCGCTTTTTCAATTTCAAAACTCTAATCTTTTATAGTTTAAAGCTCACTTCTTTTATATTTTAAAAATCACGCCTTTTATATTTTAAAACTCACGTCTTTTCACTTTTAAAAATATCATCTTTTTACTTTTAAAAATATCGTCCTTTCTATTTCATCACTATAAAAATCACATTTTTATTATGCTACCTATAGAAAGATGATATTTTTATAGTTCCTACTATGCAAAGATCATATTTTTATCTTTCTACAATATAAAAAATTATATTTTTACTACTTTAAAAATATATAAATCATATTTTTAATACTTTAAAAATATAAAAATCATATTTTTATTATCTTCACATCATAAAAATTACATCTTTCACCTATATAAATTCACGTCTTTCACTTATATAAATTCAGTTTTTAATACCATAAAAATTCAGTTTTTATTGCAAAACAAAAATCAGTTTTTCTTATATAAAAATAAAATCAGTCTAGAAAATAAATTATTTAATTAAATAAGAAAACTTACTGACGATAGAGGTGGTGCGGTTTTTCTCTTGCAGGGGGGGCTCGCCGTTGACTTCAGAAGAAGAGGGAGAGGAGCGGGATGGTCGGGGTGGTGCGCTGAGGTGGCGCAGGCGGAGGGCGAGGTCGGAGGATGGGAAACGCATGCGGGTTTGGGGAGGCGGGGTTCGCGCTAGCTTCGAGGTGGAGGCGGTTGTCGCACCGCTGGGGGGGGGGGTGGTCTGTCGCGCCACCGCGACTGCGGCGAGGTCATCGGGGAGGGCGGCGGCTCCTCCCCGCTTCGACTCCTTCGTCTTCTTTTTTTTTTTATAAAACTCGATTGGGAAAAATAAAAAAAGGGGGCCAGAACGAAATAAAGGGGGAGAAGAGAGATAATGTAATTTTTTTAATTTATTTTAATTTTTTAATTGCAAAAAGTTGACTTTTACATACCACCTCTAAACGAGGTCCACCGCCTGTCGCCCATAGCGTTTCACCCCCATTCCGAACACAATGGGACATGTACCGCAAGCTGAATCGACCGTTTCGATCAGTTTCCGTTGAATTTACATTTAAATCACTATATTGAATTTTAAACGTACATTTCAAATTACCGGGGTCACATACTAACTCTAAAAATTCTAGAAAAATATTTTCTAGCTTCGTATTGACGATACGGTCCTAACAAAACTAATTTCGTCGAATTCTGAGACCGTTGGAAAAATGGCCAATTTCCAGTCGATTAAAATCAACTAAAACTGGTCAAACGCGTTTTCCTTTGCCACGCTCACATATTGATTCGAAAAATTATGAAATTTGGAATCTAGCAATAATTTAACATCACGGATCCAACAAAAGTGGTTTCGTCGAAATCCGAGGTCGTTTGCAAAATGTCCATTTTTAAGGGCCTGAATTCCATAGCGACTATTCAGAATTTTCAACTGGACATATCTTTTGATTCCCGCTATGAAATTTTGATCTTTCGAATTCGTTGGAAAGATATTATCAATTAGATCCTAATGTTTTTGTTTTCACTAAAATCCGGATTGTTTTGCACCCGGTACATTCAATTGAAGTTTGAAATCGAATTATCGAACTACCGCGCCATTTTCAATTCTATTTATAATTATATATAAATATTTATATTCTAACGACGACGTACATAATATATACGTTCGAATTCTATTCAAAATAAATTTCTCGTCGATATTATTTAAAATAATTCAATTTAAATGTTCAAAATTCACTAAAATTGCCAAAATAAAAATTTTAAACTGGCTCAGAATTTCCGGGTTATTACAATCTCCCCCACTTAAAACTTTTCGTCCCCGAAAAGGAACAAAGTCGAAAGTGGTTTGATCAATCAACTCTACGTTCGATCTGGCTTCCATTCTCCAACTTTTCAGTTTCTGAGAATTTTCAAATTTTCAAAAATTTGGCTAACACCCTAAATTTTCGAAAAATTTCGCCATAACCTCCCCTGCACCGGGAGCATCGGGGAATTTCAAATAGCTTCCCCGGTCCTTCTAATCTCAAAAAGAAAAAGAAAAAGCCAAGCGGCTAGCCAATAGGCTCATAAAATCATCATCACCCAAACAAAACAGTAAATTATGTAGTAAACGTGTACCTATTTGTCGGGCAAACAAATTTTATTCTTCGGCTCTAGCCTCCTTGCTATGACCTGTTCAATGTAAGTATATGTATGTACAGCAAATGTGACCAATTTCAATACAATTCAATATTTGGTTCAATTAGGCAACATGGTTCAAAATTATCAAACATATAAACAAACAACACAAACATCTATCAATTAGTGGATTAACTTTTCAAATTCATAAATTTCGATACATATACAAAAAATCATGTTTTGATGCCAATTCACAACAATGTGTTCTAGCTATATTAGTTTTGGTTCTCACACCAGTCTAATGGAAATATATAGAAAATCATACCTTCGTCACTCGAAAATAAATACTGGTAACGCTGCAGCATTATCAGAATCATTCCCGGGCAACTAGAATGTGATCCTATATCTGTCTAGTATATTAAAACTTCGACTATACGTTCATGACGCGTATACGCGAAATCCATATATACTCGATTGTCCATATTCAAAATAAATAAATAATTCAAATACGTATAAAACGATTTAAATTTTAAAAACAAAATTGTTTTCTTTTGAAAATATACTCTTCACACTCATTCTAGGATACTACTGATCCTATCTCTAACGAGTCATTCTAATTGGATATTACTAATCCAATATCTGATGAATTCTTTCGTATGGTTCTAATGTGTCTTGTTCTCGAGCTCTGTAAACCAAAGCTCTGATACCACTGTAAGAACCCGTAACTTCCCCGTGAAGGAAAGAGCGGATACTTTGAGAACAACACACAAATGAACGCAGACGGAAGAACATTTCATTGTTATTACAACAATTCCATCAGATACAAGAATATACAGAGTATAAATGAATAAATTACATTCGACAAATATCAGAGATTACAATAAATTACATAGCAGCGGAAAAATATACAAAACACAACTGAAAGTAATACACGGATACAGAGCTTTCCGAGCATCGTTCCAGCTGTAAATCAGGACCCTGTGAATATAAATCTGCAAAACCAAAACTACTAGCTGCCCGTGTGGAAAATAGGGGCACCCAGAGTTTAGGTTAAAACAATAAACTCCAGGTCAGTCATGTGACTGGTGTGAGAACTAAAACAGTTATTTAAAACTTTACTTTAAAAGAGAGTAATTCAAGGGACCACGCCGTATAACACGGAACGGGTTTCCTCCCAAGAATACTAGTGCATATAACAAAACAACGCAATGCTTTTTGGAAAAATGAAGCTATTATAAGACCCAGGTCCCATCACACAATGCAACGCAAGCCGGAGGATAGGGTTTTCCCTTATAATAGCCAAATGATGCTTGATACGTTTAAAACAAATCATTTGATACTATCATAGGTGTATATAGTGTCAAAATAATTTCAATCATAAATATCAATCATAGGCGACATGGGTACCATATATTATGTCGCCATACTAGTTCTACAATTAAAACCGCAATATCACGTATTGGAAATTGGATTTCCGTCATGAGCCGAGGCAAGGGGCAAGCTCCTCTCCGCGTTCGAGACACTCTAGCAAATGCCTCAGGACCCCACTATGATCCTTGGATCTTCAGGGCCGGTCCTCTCTTACTTTTGAGGATTAGTTATTCCTGAACACACGTTTCCCGGTCCTTACAGACCTATATCCGAGGCGCCTCATATTCAACAACCACACAGGTGAAAAGTATATAAACGTCAGGGCTGGTAGGTCACTGACACCACCCTAGCTAGAAAGAAACGTCGTGCTCTCCCTGCAGTCACTATCCCGTTTTTGACTCATACCGAGGTGTAAGGCTCGCGAATTCACGTTATACACAAAGCTACGCCACACAGGCCGTGCTTTGATCATCAACCATGAGACTTTGCTTTTCAACAGAAGCCTCGATCAATTGCCACTTACGCGTGCTACACAGGCAATTCATTCCATGCGACTGATGTCCATCGATATACAACCTCTGAGCTCGTACGTCTCAGAGAAGGGCGTTAAGCAAGAGAATAAATTCTCCGCCGCCAAACAGATGTATATTTAATAGAGATCAATCAACACAGAATAAAATCCAATGTCAGACACACAATCCATTTACAAGTTCGTTCTGGGTCTGAACGAAACCGGAGGCACTTTCCTCGCATATCCATCCATCTCCAAGTACGTCTGGACGATCACCAACTGATTCCCTCATCCTGGGTGTACAGCCCAATCAAGATCATCAGTAATCACCCAAACGATGTGAAGACTTCCGGTCTTCAACCACCGTCTTCTTCTTCGACATCTCGTCGAATCGGTTATTCAGAATGGGTCTAACCCGGCCTTTCTGAATAACCCACGTATACGATAAACAAATGTTACACAAACACACCAACGCCTCATTCCAATTCAGAATATTCTTTTATTCACAAAATCACATTCTTAGGGAAAGGTTCCCATTAATTTTATCCAAGATAAATTCTTCTAAATTTATTCTTTGATCTTCCTTTGGGTATCATTTCTAACTAGTCGGGATTAGCGAACCACACCGAAGTAATTAATTATTTTATTTCCCAATCCCAACCTATATATCCCATGGAGCAAAACTGGTGATACTCCATTCCTACCACCATGGTGTTATCGGTAAAATTAATTACCATTTCACGTTCAAATCTAATTAAAGATTTAACTATCGCTTTGGAGCAAAACTGGTGATACTCCATTCTCGATCACCTTTCAAATTTGATAATTTAAATTATCAATTCACTTTTTAATCTAATTAAAGATTCATTAAAACTCCATTTAGTTTTAATCTTCTCAAAAATCAATATTATGTCTTTAACTAGGTTAAAGCACCAATGTCATCTAAAACACGATCCACGATAAACCCAAATCACATTTGATATTAAATACAAGGCTCTGAATAGAAAATATATCGGTTTATATTCAATATCAAATTCTGAAACCAACAAATATCGTATTGGGAATAATGATATGAATATATCTTTCAAATCCCCATAACAATATTTGTATAGTCACGAGACCCAACATCGAAATATTCCGAAGATAATTTCGATTCAACTCCAGTCCAATCCACGTATTGGGAATATTGGTTATTTTTAAAATCACTTCAAATTCAATTTATTTATTTCAAAAATAAATTGATTTTAATTCTAGTTCAAAACTAGTTCATTTCGATAAAAATCTATTTTTATCCTTTCAAATGTGGAATTCTTCAGCTCAATTTTTCCCAAATCACATATTATGATTTTACACAAATTATCGATATTTTTAATAATTTTATCAAGGCCCGTACAGTCGATTTCCATCAACGGCCATCGAACTGCACTTACAGCGACCTTTTCCAAATTTGATTTGGACATAATTCCAAATCCAACCGTTAGATTTTAAATTTCTAATATTCATTGGAAATCTCTTTTCGATATGAACCCAATGGTTCCGGTTTTAGGAGAATCCGACGGTCGGATCTCCCGCAATGTCCGTTTGAAATAAATGGTCGAAATTCACGAACTGCCGCGGCGCGTTCTATTCAGGCCATTATATATATAATATATATATATATATATATTATATATATATTTCATCGATTTCCTTTTTAAAACGAATTTTATAAATAGTTCTACATTCGTTTCAAAACAATTTCAACTTCATCTTCAATTTCAAATCGATTTGATTTCAATTCAATTCGAGTTCATTTCAATTCAATTCGAATTCAAATTCGTTTCAATTCAATTCGAATTTATCTTCTATTTGATTCAATTCGAATTCGTTTCAAATTGATTTCAATTCAATTTCAGTTCGTTTTAAATTTCAATTTCAATTTCAATTTAATTCAATTTGAATTCATTTCTATTTTATTCGAATTCAAATTCGCTTCCTATTCAATTCGAATTTTAATCTAATTCAATTTGAATTTCATTTCAAAATATTTAATTTTGAAATCACTTTTCAATATTCATTATACAACGAATAAAATCGATATAATATCGTTCGCGTCAAAATAACGCATCTCTAATCAACACGGCTTTATATTTTTCAAAACTTCTTTATTCTATCAACAAATGAATATTTATCCCATTCAACACATGAATCTATATTGCTTTCAACATACGACTAATCTCAACACATGAGTACTGTCAACACATCACTATCTTTGTTATGTAAAATATTTTATAAAACTATGGTATCTATCGTTTGATTTTAATTATACTCCACCGTAAAGTAGATTCTAATCGTAAATATGATAAAGATGTAATTTTTGTTATTTAAAATATTTCACTCAACACATGAATAGTTTCAACCCATAATCATCGTCAACACATGACTATTTTTATATTCAACACATGAATTTCCTTTTATAATATTCATTATTTTCCCGATTGGAATGAGGCCCAATCAATCACCATATAATGTTAATTATATGGATTCCATACAACACATGTATATAATAGCAATAATAAACAATGAACCATCATCCAAGGTGCACCACACTGTATAAGCATCAAATATAGATATCTAACGCTTATAACAGCCTGTCAATCGACCGATCGACATATTTAATCAATCAGGATGAGTGAACTTCAAATTTCATCCTAACACCCGTGTGGGGTTTCAAACAATCAAACACAGATTTTAGTTGTGCAGTTGGGCGACGTGTAAAATTTATCGACCCAATCGATATCAGTCAAATCAGTGTATATAAACAAATCGGCCGATTTGTTTATAAATATTCATTTATTCACTTTCACGTTAAAAATTATATTTTTAACGATAAAACATTTTATTTTAACACATGAATTTCTATTCAGTTCATTTATTCAATAAAATGATATTTTCATTTTTCTAATATATTTTGGGAAATTTCGGCGGCATAACGGCACGATACTAGAAACGGGACGAGACCTAGCCTTATCCTCGGTCTAGTGAAGGCCCACGCCATTCACACATCAATCAAATCCATTCCATTTCACCAAACAATTCAATTCAAACCAATTAGACTAACTAACTACACAACCAATCAATTTAACAAACAAGCCATCCATGGTCTGTGGATGACGGGTGTCGGGTGCTACTAAGCACCGTCTGCATCCTAGTATATATATATAACTAGAAAAGAAATTTAGAGTGAGAAGTTCTCACCGACTAGCTATCCAGCTTCACGACACTTTATTTAGAGAAATCTTCTTCATTCTCGCCTTTTTAGCATCTTCGTTGCTCGTAGTCACTACATATATAAAAATCACACATTTTTATATTCTGATGTCTTTAAAATAAAAATCACATTTTTATTTATTCACTTTCAATTTAAAAATCATATTTTTATAATCACTTCATACCTTTAAAAATTGAATTTTTACTTCGCTATTCAATATATAAAAATCGAATTTTTACTATGCTACTAAATAGATAAAATTCTATTTTTATCCCGCTATTCTTCATAAAAAGATTTCGCTTTTTCAATTTCAAAACTCTAATCTTTTATAGTTTAAAGCTCACTTCTTTTATATTTTAAAAATCACGCCTTTTATATTTTAAAACTCACGTCTTTTCACTTTTAAAAATATCATCTTTTTACTTTTAAAAATATCGTCCTTTCTATTTCATCACTATAAAAATCACATTTTTATTATGCTACCTATAGAAAGATGATATTTTTATAGTTCCTACTATGCAAAGATCATATTTTTATCTTTCTACAATATAAAAAATTATATTTTTACTACTTTAAAAATATATAAATCATATTTTTAATACTTTAAAAATATAAAAATCATATTTTTATTATCTTCACATCATAAAAATTACATCTTTCACCTATATAAATTCACGTCTTTCACTTATATAAATTCAGTTTTTAATACCATAAAAATTCAGTTTTTATTGCAAAACAAAAATCAGTTTTTCTTATATAAAAATAAAATCAGTCTAGAAAATAAATTATTTAATTAAATAAGAAAACTTACTGACGATAGAGGTGGTGCGGTTTTTCTCTTGCAGGGGGGGGGGCTCGTCGTTGACTTCAGAAGAAGAGGGAGAGGAGCGGGATGGTTGGGGTGGCGCGTTGAGGTGGCGCAGGCGGAGGGCGAGGTCGGAGGAGGGGAAACGCGTGCGGGTTTGGGGGGGGGGGTTTCGCGCTGGCTTCGAGGTGGAGGCGGTTGTCGCACCGCTGGGGGGGGGGTGGTCTGTCGCGCCACCGCGACTACGGCGAGGTCATCGGGGAGGGCGGCGGCTCCTCCCCGCTTCGACTCCTTCGTCTTCTTTTTTTTTTTTTTATAAAACTCGATTGGGAAAAATAAAAAAAGGGGGCCAGAACGAAATAAAGGGGGAGAAGAGAGATAATGTAATTTTTTTAATTTATTTTAATTTTTTAATTGCAAAAAGTTGACTTTTACATACGACCTCTAAACGAGGTCCACCGCCTGTCGCCCATAGCGTTTCACCCCCATTCCGAACACAATGGGACATGTACCGCAGGCTGAATCGACCGTTTCGATCAGTTTCCGTTGAATTTACATTTAAATCACTATATTGAATTTTAAACGTACATTTCAAATTACCGGGGTCACATACTAACTCTAAAAATTCCAGAAAAATATTTTCTAGCTTCGTATTGACGATACGGTCCTAACAAAACTAATTTCGTCGAATTCTGAGACCGTTGGAAAAATGGCCAATTTCCAGTCGATTAAAATCAACTGAAACTGGTCAAACGCGTTTTCCTTTGCCACGCTCACATATTGATTCGAAAAATTATGAAATTTGGAATCTAGCAATAATTTAACATCACGGATCCAAAAAAAGTGGTTTCGTCGAAATCCGAGGTCGTTTGCAAAATGTCCATTTTTAAGGGCCTGAATTCCATAGCGACTATTCAGAATTTTCAACTGGACATATCTTTTGATTCCCGCTATGAAATTTTGATCTTTCGAATTCGTTGGAAAGATATTATCAATTAGATCCTAATGTTTTTGGTTTCACTAAAATCCGGATTATTTTGCACCCGGTACATTCAATTGAAGTTTGAAATCGAATTATCGAACTACCGCGCCATTTTCAATTCTATTTATAATTATATATAAATATTTATATTCTAACGACGACGTACATAATATATACGTTCGAATTCTATTCAAAATAAATTTCTCATCGATATTATTTAAAATAATTCATTTTAAATGTTCAAAATTCACTAAAATTGCCAAAATAAAAATTTTAAACTGGCTCAGAATTTCCGGGTTATTACAAGTTGTGAGGTCGTATTTGTGTTTCTGAGTTGGTTTAGCAGCTTGTTGATGAGTTTGGTGAAAATTGATTCAAAATTGGATTGGTGAATTTTCCTGGCAGCATCAGTTTGGTGAAAGTCGCGGATACAGAGATGGTGCGTGTTCAACATTGATAGGGTAGGAAGGTGCGGTTCGAGGAGAGGAGAAGGGTGGCGATTATAGTTGGTTGAACGGTGAAGTATAGAAGGATAAAATGGCGGTCAACGTTGGGCCATTGCGGTTGTTTTTGGGTTCTCTGGAGCGATTACTTAATGAAGGAGAAAGGTTGCGGTAGCGGGTTTTAAAAGGATAGTGGGCCGATAAGTTGCAATGGTAAAGGCCCATGGAATTTATTTAAAACTTAAGTTTAATTTTTTTGATGCAAAAAAGGTAGTGAATCGCTAGATTCACGCCTTCATTCATTCATTAAGCATAGAGCAAGTACATCGTGTTCAGCATGCATAGAGCTATCTACTAGTTACAATAGTTACATATATTTACATACATATATACAATCAAAATACATGCACGCAGGCATGTTTACATAGAGTCCAAAAATTTTATGAAACTACAGCAAAAACAGCATGCAAACCCAATAAAGTGAATCATGGCAACATCAAGCTCTGCTACCACGGGCCCTGTCCATCACTCTAGCTCCGATTGTGTCAACAAACCTGATTTCTTCATTGCCTGACCAAAGAGAAACAAAATTAAGTATGCGAAAAATAACTGAGTTGGGCCGTTTCATTTTGCATTTAAACTTTCGAGAGTTGCGTTCATGCCAGAGGATCCAAACATAAGCAAAGTTCAAAAGAGCAAACATATGGCGCATGTCAGTGTCAGGTAATGTAATAATAGTACTATTCCAGAAGAGAAATTGGTCAGAGATGAAGTGAGACCAGTCTAAGCAGATATTAAGGCTAACTAAACACTTCGTCCACACGTAAAAGGCGAAATCGCAATCAAGAAAAAGATGCATATAATCCTCGTCATCGTCATTGCAGAAAACACATCCCCCAGTAACATGAACACCTTTAAGCCTTAATCTTTTCACTGTATTGAGCTTGTTGTGCATGATCGTCCACATATGTATCCTGACCTTAGCAGGTACAGCTTTAAAACTCCACATTCTCATGAATCCATCGTACTTTCTTCCTGAGAAGTTCATCAACTTATAAAGTGCACTCACGCAAAATTTACCACCCATCTTCCACTCAAAGTCATCCTCCTCATTGCTATGAAGGTGAACATCTTCAAGCAAACGAATAAGTCCACAAAGTTGAAGCAGAGCATTACCAGCCACAATACGACTAAAGGACAGGTTCCATTTAAAGTTAGCAGAATTCGCATTAAACATTTCACAGACTGAAGCACTTTTGTTGCATGCAATAGCAAACAGATCGGCAAATTCATTACGCAAGGGGATAGGAAGCAACCAACAGTCATACCAGAAAGAGACGCTTCGGCCGTTTTTAACTACAATCTCAGTCCCAATCTTCATCCAGTGAACATTTGCCATAACACCACGCCAGAATATTGAGCAATGGGAAATGTCCGCATTCCAGTCGAATCTACCACCATAGCAAGTGTTTAAGATCCATTCCTTCCAGAGAACTTTCTTTTCGCTAAGCATAATCCATAGCCATTTACAAAGTAATGCATGATTCATATTCTTCAAATTGATGACACCTAAGCCTCCTTGAACTTTGGACTTGCACACCTGATCCCACGACACTAGACAGCAGGTTTTGCGCGTGTCCTTCGTACCGGTCCAAAAAAAATTCCGACGAACAGCATCAATCTTCTGAACAACCCAACCCGGACACGAATAAAAAGAGAGCCAGTACAAAGGGATAGCCGCCAGAACAGAATTTACCAGCACCAGGCGTCCAGCCTTTGATAGACAATTTCCTTTCCATCTCGCTAATCGCCTGTCCACTTTATCAATCACATATTGCCAATCACTCTTCATCAATCTCTTTGGACGGATATAAGCACCAAGGTATTTGAGAGGGAAAGAATCAGCCATGCAGTTGAGCATTTCAGCGCAATTCCTGTGCACATCAACACTACAACCCAAAGTGTAAACACTGCTCTTGTGAAAATTAATTTTTAAGCCAGATAAACTTTCAAAAGCATAAAGCAAAAATTTTAAAGAGGCAATATTCTTGCAATCAGGGTTGCAAAAAATAATGGTGTCATCAGCATATTGTAGGGAATTAATACCCCCAATGATGTGATCACGCCCAAAGCTTTGAATAATCTCATTAGAACTCGCCACCTGAAGGATCCGACAAAATACATCGGCAGCCAAGTCAAAGAGGAGTGGGGAAAGTGGGTCACCCTGTCGCAGCCCACGCTTGGATACAATAGTTTTGCCAGCCACTCCATTCACACAAATATTGGATCTACTTGAAGTTAAAATGCAATGAATCCAGTTTAGCCATTTACACGGAAAGCCTCTCGCGCTTAGAAGATCCATGATAAACCTCCAGTCAACTGTGTCAAAGGCCTTAGCAAAGTCCAACTTCAGAATTGCGCAAGGCACGTTATGTCTATCACTATGGGAGATAACTTCTTGAACAAGAGCCGCACCATCAAGAATGAATCTTCCTCTAATAAATGCTGTCTGCGAAACATCAATCAGGTTGTCCATCTTCGCTTTCAGTCTGTTTGCGAGAACCTTCGTGATCAATTTGAAACTGCTATTCAAGAGACTAATAGGTCGAAAATCCGCAGCCGAGACATTTCCTCCTTTCTTAGGGATCAAAACTACATTAGCGTATCCCAACATGTCCAATCTCAAGGAACCAGAATGAAATTCTTTGAATATGTTAATAACATCCTCTTTAATCACATCCCAATATTTCTTATAGAAGAAATTTGGAAAACCATCAGGGCCAGGGGCTTTATCACCAGGCATTTCGTTTAAAGCCGCGACGATTTCCACTTCTGAGAACTCCGAATCAATGCCACTAAGATCAACAGACGAAGGATACAGCTTCTTCCAATCAACATTCACCCGATTCTCAATGCGTTCGCCAAAGATTCCCTTATAAAATTCAGTAAAAACCTCCTCTATCCTTTGATGATCACAGATTTCAACTCCGTCTTTCCAAATGCTACATATAGTGTTAGTACGTCGTCTACCGTTCGCAACTTTGTGGAAATAACTTGTGTTACTATCACCAAGCTTAAGCCACTGAGTTCTCGACCTCTGTTTCCAAAAGATCTCTTCTTGATCAATCACCGTTAGAAGCTCCTTTTCTTTTGATTTTAACAAGGCACGCTCGGCCTCACTTAGATTACGCCCTTCCTCAAGCACATTGAGCTCCATAATCTCAGATTCAAGTCTCTGCTTCTTGACTCTAATGTTTCCAAAGACTTCTCTATTCCATTTGGCTAAAAATTTACGCAAAAGTATCATTTTCCTACAAAAATTACTAGCTGCATCACCAAAGTTGCGAAACTCTATCCACTTCTCCCGCAACATCACATCAAAATTTGGTTCAATACACCACATATTCTCGAACTTAAAAAAAGATTTCCTTTTATAATCTACATTAGTGTTGAGAACAACCGGGCAGTGATCAGAAATAAGGGAAGTAAGACCTCTTTGAAGAGTTAGGGGGTGCAAGTCATCAAAAGCAGAATTAATGAAGAAGCGATCGAGTCGAACTAAAGTAGGAGGGGTCCTACCGTCAGTCCACGTATATTTTCTATTAGTCATGGGTAGGTCAATGAGGCCACAGTTTCCAACAAAGTCACTAAAATCGTTCATGTCACCCAAGCCAGCGTTTTTCACAACATTACGTTCAAACATAAATCTTGTAACATTAAAGTCACCACCAATTACCCAGGGACCATACATAAGTTTATAAAAGTCCAAGCCCTCAGCCCATAATGTCATTCTTTCTCGTCTTGTATTGGGTCCATAAACATTAGAAAAGAAGTAAAGTACATTTGTAGATTTACATTCCAGGGCTAAATGCAGACAGTAAGCTTGTTTGATTTCTTGCTTAAGCAACCAAGAATTACTATTCCAACCAGTAAAAATGCCACCCGAGGTTCCCACAGCAGGTATAAAAGCCCAATCATCAATGACACCCCACCCCAGACATTTGAAAATAAATGGTTCAGGATTTTCAAGCTTGGTCTCTTGAAGCATGATGATGTCAGGTTTTACAGACTTGAGGTAATTTTTAACCCTAAGGCACTTATCAAAAGTTCCTAGGCCTCTAACATTCCAAGTGACGATAATCATGTTGAACCTTTAACCCTCTCATTTTCTTTATTCTTAATATCACTTATCACATCATCATTTAACACAAAACCAGATTTACTTGCAATATCATGAAGTTGATCACTAGACAAAGTATTAAGTATAGCAGGAACAAAAATGCTACCTGCCAAAGGGTGACCCATCCCACGTGCGCTGCGACGTAGCATGACCACTCCATGATCCGATGCACTCTTGCCTTTACCACCTGTAGCCGAGCATTCCCCTGAGCTGGTTGGAGCCAGCGTCAAATCCCCAGCCAAATTTAAGTCTTGTGATTCATTGTCCATGACTTGCTCATCCACCGCCTCTCTGGCGCCTTGCATGTTGCCTTCCTCCCCAAGATCCTGTAAACCTACTCCCTCGTTTTCGTCGACGGCAATGATCTCTCTGGAGTTGGCACCCACACCCACAATATTACCAACCTCGTCAACCTCTACAGCCACCCCATCATCAAATCGAACCACATAATTTTCATTATTCCTTCTTGCAAATACATCCCCTTCTCCTTCAATAACCGAATCTGCCACCGAAGCAATCACTTCCTCCACATGCATTTTGGCACCCCCATCCTTACTACTCAAAATTTTAAGCTTCCCCTCTCCATCAGTTGCAAACACCCTCTGCTTGAAAAGAGGAACATTGATTTTCGGTGGCGAGTCTTCCTCGCATCTTTCGATCTGAACAACATGGGAAAAACCATCAATTGGAATTGCCACTGAATTCGGCAATGGGGTGCCCACCTCCTTCGTGAATTTGGCACGCAAACAAGTATAATCCACATCATGAATTGCACCGTACTGGACTCTCTCCACTTCTCCATAATCTTCAAGAGCTGTTTGGAGGACGTCAAGCTTACGACATACAAGCGGAGCATTTTTCAATAAGATCCAAAAAGTTTCCTTCTCCCTCGAGACACTGCCAAAACGCGGACTCCACCGCCTCAGGTTAATTCTCCCCATGGTAAAATTGAAGTTATACTGGAAGTTTACTGTTAGCAGATGTTGTGGGAACCGAACAACAAAGACATCACCCATTCGCTTGACGTTCCAGTCCCAGGATGGGGCGCGACGACCATATCTGGCTTTCAAAATCTCCTCAATCTGCCGTATCGAGAAAGATCCACTCGCAATAGAGATGATTACCATCGATCGAGCCCAATCAAAAGAATTTTGGAAACGATTAGCGGAAATTGGTTTTCTGGAACTTTCAGCCATTTTTGGGGGAGGAGAGCGAAAAGATTTGCAATTAAAACCCTTGTGCCCTGTCTTATGACATTTAAAACAAATAACTGGATTGCGGCATGATCTCGCCCAGTGATCTGTCGAGCCACATCTGAAGCAGCCATTTTTTGATTTGATATTATTGAGATTTTCATTATAGCTGTGAAGGATGCGAGGAGACGGTTTTGACAAAGGTCTTTTATTATTTAGAAAAATCGGATCTGGATTGCGCTTTACAGCTGGCCTGAGCAGAATATCCTTAAAAGATGGATTAGCAGAAACGTTTTTAGCGTTGTCAACCTGATCAACGTGTAAAGAAGAGATTTGTGAGGAGAGAGACGATTTGAGAGAAGAAAAAGCGTGTTTTGAATTTTCAAAAAGCAGTCGCCATGACGACGCCATGACCAACTAGAAAATGACATAAACTTAAGTTTAATTTAAATTGTATATTAACTTATTAATGCGATAACTTCGTCATACGATATCAGAATCAGACGAAACAAGATCCGACAGGATCATATGGACGGTGGCTACCCAATGGAACTAATTGGGAGTGGATTGGAGTCCGTCACAATTTGTAGCGAAATAAATTGTCCGTCTGAATCAACAAACGCAAACCGTTATTTAACGGTTAACGCGAAAAGTGAGTAAAACTCACCAACTCTGAACAGTTATAATTTTATAACGCATTCTTAGAACTAATAATTTTCTGTTGATTGTTGTGTGTTAACAGTTTGGTTGAATTGCTTATGTATTGGTTGAAATTATAGATAACGATTTATAAATCGTTAATTAAATATTGATTCTGTTTAACAGAATATTTCATATTGAAATGAAATCGATGTTAATTATGTTGTTTAACATCTGTGATGCAGGGAAACAGGTTGGAGGAATCCAACTGCATTCCTCAACATTTATTTTACTGTTTTCATATTTTGTAATATATGATGTGATATATAATCTGTTGTTGATTATGTGAGTTTGAATGATATTGATCATGGTTATTTGGTATATTTTGAATGATATTGATCATGTAAAAAGGGGATTTTCAAAGTATATTTTGAAAATAAATTAGTTATATAAAATCAATGGATTTTATATAGAAAAGGAGAAAGGGATTTTATAAAAGAAAACAGTTATAAAATCAAAAGGGTTTTGAAAAGGAAATATTTATTGAAAATAAATATGATAAAGATAAAAGGAAATTTATTTATAAAATCAAAGGATTTTATGAAAAGGATATTTGCTTATAAAATGAATTAGAAAAGATAAAAGGGAATTATTTATAAAATCAAAGGATTTTATAAAGAGGAATATTTATTGAGATAATAAATAGAAGTATAAAGGGATTATTTAATTGGGAAATAAATAAGAGTTATAAAGGAAAATATTTGTGAAAACAAACAGAAAAGGAAAATATTTGTGAAAACAAATAGAAAAGGAAAATATTTATTTATAAAATAGAAAGAGAAATATTTGTAAAGCATTTACAAATAAAATAGAAAGAGAAATATTTGTAAAACATTTAAAAATAAAATAGAAAGGGAAATATTTGTAAATCATTTGCAAATAGAATTGGAAAGGGATATTTATTTGGAAAATAAATAGGATTTTAATGGAAAATAAATATTTAGAAAATGAATAGAATATGGAAATCTGTTTTAACAGATAAATGGAAAAGATTTATTTAACGTGGAATTAAATAGAAATCTGTTTTAACAGATAAATCGGAAAGAATAATCTATAAATAATATTTTTATAAATTAAGTAAAATATTTATCATTGGATAAATAGAATATATAAGTCAGGACGTATATAGAGAAGTAAGAATCGATTTCAACATCGATATTTGAAACTGAACATGAACGAAGAGTTAACCAGTTAGATTTAATCAATTAGAACTAGAATTAATTGATTAGAATTAGAGTTAATTGAACATAGTTAGTCGAGTTAGTCGAGTCGAGTTAATTGAATCGAGTTAGTCGAATATGGCTAGTCGAGTTAGTCAAGTCGAGTTGAATTAAATAAGTCGAGTTAATTAAGTTAAGTTAGTCAAACTGAGTTAATCAAACCGAGTTAATTCAGATGAGTTAATCGAAAGGAGTAAATCGATGTTAGTTTAATCGAAAGGAGTAAATCGATGTTAGTTTAATCGAAAGGAGTTAATCGATGTTAGTTTAATCGAAAGGAGTAAATCGATGTTAGTTCAATAGAAAGGAGTTAATCAATGTTAGTTTAATCGAAAGGAGTTATCAATTATAGTTTAATCGAAAGGAGTTAATTGAATTTAGTTATTTGAAAGTGAGACTATCGAATATAGTTATTCGAAAGGAGATTATCGAATATAGCGTATTCGAAGGAAAGAGATCGAATATAGTTTATTCGAAAGAGAGAGATAATTGAATATGATTTATTCGAAGAAGAGTTAATCAAATAGAGATTTCTCGAAGAGAGTAAATCGTCGAATTCGATTATATCGAATTCGGGAAAGTATCATTTAATTTCCGGTTTTTAAATCAAGATTTATTTATTTATAAATAAATTAGAGTAGGTTAATTATTCAAAGTAAGAAATAAAAAGTAAGATGTTAAGTAAGATATTTCAGAAGTAGGGTTTATAACGTTAGTGTTATAATCAATGTTTTCAATAAAGAAGTGGATTCGTAAATAGAATCTGAGAGTAACGTAAGGAAGTTTGCTAAATATTTAAAAAGATAAAATTTGACTATTCCGAAGTTAAAACATTGTTTAGTTAAGGTCTGAGCGGTAATTATACCCCAACTTGATTGACTTCCTTCTTAACTAAGGAATGGTAAGGTTTGATAGTAAAGGATGGTTAAGAGAATTTAGTTGATGAGTGAAATGGTTTGAGTTGGCATGGCGATGTTTGATTTAAACATCGGTTTAAACCAAGTGAAGGAGTTTTGGAAATGTTTTCCAAATAAGAATCAGAAATGTTTTCTGATAATAGAAAATAAGAATTTAGAATATATGGGAACAGGAGATAAATAAATTAATGAACTAAAGAGAATAAATGTTAAATGTTAAATGATGATTGATCGATATAATTTCCATCTGGAAATAATATCGTTGTTTGCACACCTGTTTTTCTTTGATAGTTAACTCACCGACTATCGAAGTTTTTGACCATTTTAACGTTGTTAATATGGAGAGACCGGTTGGATTATTATCCGAAGAACCACTCCGTATTGGCATAAGCGTTGCTAATCATATATGCCAAAGATAATTGAAGACGGAGTAAAGTGCAAGGGCTATTGTATAAATCTTAGGTAACGATTGCCTAAGATGGATGTACTGAATAGTGCCTTCAGTTTGTCCAGTCCCAGGACAACTTGTATGGACGAAGGTCTGACAGAGTATATTTAATAGATCGCGTAAGTTTATCTCTTCAAATGTATTTACGTTTGGTGGCGGAGGAATTCGTTTCTCTTAGCTGTATACCTGTGGTACTTTTAGGGAAATCAATTTGTGATTTGGCGGGTATGACGATGTGGCATTTCAAGTGAATAATTGTGTGATCTGTCAGAGATAAGCATGGCCTCTAGCCTCACAACTGGGAATGACAAAAATCGGGCAGGCAGTATGGCTACGTAGGTCGCACCTATTAGGGTGTATAATCACCTGATCTAGAGTTTCATTTATTTCTAAAAATCTGTGACGACCCCATTTCCCATACAGACGGAGGCAAGGGTTATCTTTGGAATATAACACAGAAACAGATAATAGCAGAACAGAATTAAACAAATACACCAGATAATGTACAATAGAATACACTGGATAAACGTAATCATCAGAGTTACACAGTATACAGGATCATACTTAGTACAAATACAGTTCAGCTATACATAAATGTCTACAGCGGAACAAACAAAATATTTACAATAGGAGCTGAACAACATAAAAAGAGATAAATAATAGAATCCATCTTCAGCTCCAGCCATCCAGAAAGAACCAGCTAAACCTAAATACAAGGCTGCCCGTGTAGAAAAAGGGGCACCCGAGTTTGAAAGTGAAACAAACTACGAGTCAGTCATGGGACTGGTATGAGAAATCTAATCAACACATTTATAATATGGCAATCACAGGACCACGCCACTTTCGTGGAACGGGTTTACTCCATTGGATTGCCAGTGCTTTAAAAACAAATCTTTCTTTTAAACATCGCAATGCTTTTTATAAAAATGAAGCCATTATAAGACTCAGTTCCCATCACACAATGCAACGCAAACCGAAGGATAGAGTTTTACCTTATAATGGCCAAAATATGGTTAATACGAATAAAACAAAAGCAATTGATATTATTACTAGTGTTTATATGTTTCAAAATCAATTTGAATCATAACTATCAATCATAGGCGGCATGGGTACCATATATCATGTCGCCATATATATATACAATCAAAACCGCATAGTCACGTATTTGGAAATTGGATTTCCGTCATGAACCAAGGCAAAAGATAGTCCTTACTGAATTCGAGACGCTCTAGCCCGTGTCTCAGGAACAGCCGCAACAGCCCCTTGAATCGTCAGGGCCGGTCCACCGAAGTGGATTATTATACCTGAACACTACGTTTCCCCGCCCTTTGGGGCGTCAACGAGCCAACGAATGACTCCATCGGACCCGGATCGTCCGATCTAACCGAGGCGCCTCGCAACAGCAACAACCACATAAGCCAAACTCGTCAGGGCGTGTAAAACCACTGATGCCACTCCTAGCTAGAAGGAAACGCATGCCCTCCCTGAGGTCCTGCTTCCGTTTCTGGTTCATACCGGGGTGTGAGGCTCGCGATTTCACGTTATACACAAAGCTACGCCACACAGGCGGCGCTTTGATCATCACCACAAGACTTTGCTCTTCAACAGAAGCCCTGATCACTTCATCATAGCATGCCATACAGGCAATTCACACCCTGCAACTGATAGCTATCAATCACACAGAATAAATCCCAATGTCAGACACACTGTCCATTTGCAAGTCCGTTCTGGGTCTGAACGAAACCGGAGGCACTATATACCTCGCAAACCCATCGATTATCACGTACGTCTGGACGATCACCACTCATTATCCATATTTCGAGATGCCTCCCAATCAAGACCACGGTTAGCATCCAAACGAGGTGAAGATCTCCGGTCTTCGACCACCTTCTTCATCTTCGATTTATTATCGTCGATTCAGTTATTCAGAATGGGATAAACCCGGTCTTTCTGAGCAACGCGCGTATATAACAAACAAGTGCAACACTAACATACACACGCATCATTTCAATTCATTAGTCACTAACCGTCAATCAGTAAGAGAATGATTTCCCAAATATTAACCCCGAAGGCCGAAACCAACATCAGATCAACAACCAGGAAACCATCCGACTTAGACAACCTTCAGTTAATTTCTAAATCACATCCATATCGTTTATAATATTTTATAATGATTTATCGCTATTTTTATTTATTTTAAAATAGCTAATTTATTCAAAATGACGCTTTGGGCCATAACACGACCGTGGCGCTGTTTTTCTTCTGATTTTGATTTACACATATCTGAACATCTAACCATTGGATCTTCACAAAATTTACATCATTAGAAAGATCTTTTCAAAACGAATCCAACAGTTCCTGTTTCACGAAAATCCGACAGTCGGATCTCCCGGTATAATCATTTGAAGTTTCGATTTCAAATTACGGATTGCAGCGTCGTTATTCGATTAAATATAATTATATATATATATATAATCGATTCTGGCGCTGTTTTTCTTTAGATTTGAATTAAACATTCCAGACAATCCAACCGTTGGATTTTTCAAAGTTGGTGCCATTGGAAAGATATTTCCAAAGCGAACCCAAAGGTTGTGATTTCAGGAAAATCCGATGGTCGGATCTCCTGTACTAATCGTTTGAAATCACGGTTTCAAAATACGAACTTGTAACAACCCGGAATTTTGGAACCAATTTAAAAATTTTATTTCAGGAAATTTTAATAGAAAATGCGTCAAAAAAAAGTTAAACAATAAAAAGCTTACATTTTTATTGTAAAGGAAAAAATAAAAAAATAAAAAAATAAAAAATTTGAACATTGGTTTGAATAGGAAAGTTGTTGTAACATAAAAAACTCACATTTTCATGTAATAATATGATTCATTAAAAAGTTACACTTTAATGTAAAAAGAATCGTTACTAAATGATCACTATTGAAAGAAAATTGGTTAACCTTAAAAACACATTTTTATTGTAAGATGAAACATATAAAAAGTTGCACAACTTAATAATCAGAGAAAATGAATCAAACATTAATATAAAAATTTGAATGAAATATGTGTGGTCCCATCATGCCTAGTCAACTAATTAGATTTCATTTGTCACCCACTACATATGTAGGGACAAGTGAAAGATAAAATTTAAAATATATATAACCAAGTGAAGAAAAAAAAGGGAAAGTCGCCTCCTTCATAAATAAATAAAATTTGAAATTATAACCAATGAAAATTAGAGGGGTGTCATTTATTGCAAGAAGAAAATAGATTACATTTTTGTTAACATTAAAAGGAGTTGATAAGATTTAACATTTTTGTTAACATTAAAAGGATTTGATGAGAATCAGCATCTTTGTTAACATTTGAACTAGAATTTACATTTATGTAAAGGATGTCATTAGAATGAGAATCTCATTTTTAGTGAAAAATGAACATTAGAATTAAATTAACATTGTTGGCTTACATTTAAAAATGGATTAGAAAAAGGGACATTTTTGGTATACTAAGAATGAATTAGCAAAATGATCATTAATAAGAATCAAAACAAAAATACATTTTGATTTCATAAGAAGGAAAAAGAATAATGAAAGGATTATTTCAGTCAGTAACATGAGTAGTAATAACTAAAATGATAAATTGGTAAATACATAATTCTACATTTATATATATACATATATATATATATATATTGTCTATCCCAAAAATATATGTAAACAGCGTAAACATAATTATGAATTAGAAACAATGTTAGGTAAGCTTTGATTGAATTTTTCAATTAAAGGCAGGAATATTGAAATGTCTCTCATAATAAATGGGAAATAAATAATTTGTAATCTTGGGGTTTTGGCAATAAATATGGAATTGTTTGCAGAATTGTAAAGGTCACAAAATTTTGAGTAAGGGGATTAGAATTGTAAATAAATAATTTAAGGAAAATTAAATAAATAAAATACGCTACCTATGCGCGTATAAATACACTCAGACAATACATAACCCTAATCCTCAATTGTACAGCCTCCGCTTACCAAACGTATGGCAGAAAAGCTCCAACCCGTTTTCAATCCTTTCTCTCAATTCTCTAAATAAAATTCGAAACTAATTATATGAAAATGAAGAGGAGATCGAGGTCTCCATTATCAACGGCTATGATCTGAAATGGTGCTGCAGACCTCTCGAATTCCGTGCGTGAAGACCGGCGGTTTGACCTCATTTCTGGCGCCAGGCGGAGCACCGAGTCGGCGGGGCTTCAGGGTGAAGGCGGAGTCGATGATGGCCAACGGTGTGGAGATGTTGGATCTCGGTCTGGAAGTCCGGTGGGTGGCGCACCAGTGAAGTTGAACAACGAAGATGGGTTCCGTGAGTTTGCTGAAGGAAGAGAGAAAGGTTTAAGAACCTTAATGACAAATTAGTGTTAATTATATTTAATTAATAATTAGTATGATCAAAAGTTTAAACCCTTGTAATTTATTTATTTATTTCTAAACAGAATTTGATGATTTTCGTTGCGTTGGATTCGTATTTCAGAGACCTACAACATAGGACAGTCTAGATCTGAAAACAAGGACTTTGAAAAGTCAGAAAATATAGTGGTGAGATTTCTTTGTTTTAAATTAATTAATTAAATTTATTTGTTTTGCGATGTGATAAGCATATGTTAAGCTTCAGATCTATTTTGTTTTGATAAGTTGTGATGATGGTTGTTCTATGCTTGCGATGGATAGTTATAAATCCATGTGTGCTAGTCCTTTTGGTTATCACTTTTGATATATTGGATTGATCTTTTTTTTATTAAAAAAAAATAGGAGGAATATAATAGTCACCTTTTTGTTATCACTTTGGTTATATTGAATTGATTTATTGCATCAATTCAAAGATAAAAGAAATGTAACGGTCACTTCTTTTTGTTATCACTCTTGCTATATTGAATTGATTCATTTCATCAATTCAAAAATAAAGAAACATGATTTGTCCTCTTATGTTATCACTTTGGTTTATTTGGAATTGATTTATTTTATCAATTCAAAAATAAAAGGAATATGATTGTCATTTAACGTTATCACATGAAATCTAGCCTTATATCTAGCGTTGTGTTAATGTCATGAAAATGAACTTATGTTTAGCGTTATGTTAATAACATGAATTGTGGTTAAAAATTTTATTTACAATGTTCATATGTAAATAAAAAGAGAACAAAACTTGATTTTTAAAGAAATCATTTTTATTTACATTTCATTGGTGAATAATAAAAGAAGAACTTTTTATCAAAACTTGTTTAAATGAAAAAGAACAACGTTTGTGATTAAAACTTGATTAGTGATAAATAATCACATTTCAGGTCAAAACCTGATTTATGAAAAGGGTGATATTTATTTACATTAGATTACATTTGTAAATAAGGAATAAATAAAAAAAAAATCAAAACTTGGTTAGAGGAAAAAGGTGATTTTATTTACATTACATTTGTAAATATATAAAGGTCAAAACTAGGATTTAAACAAAATCATACTTGGTTAAGCGAACTTGGATTTGAAACAAATCATATTTTGTTAAGCGAACATTGAAATGAAACAAAAGTTCATATTTTTGTTATTGAATAAAAGTGAAACAAAAAAATTCACATTTTTGTTAGAGAATGAAATTGAAACAAAAGTTACATTGTTTGGTTTAAATGAAATAAAGAACAAAATTTACATTTTTTGGTTAAAATGTAAATAAAGAACAAAAGTTACATTTTTGTTAATGAGACAAGATTAACATTTTTGTTAATGAAACAAGATTTACATTTTTGTTAATAAGAAAAGATTTACATTTTTTTTAGTAAGAACAAAATTTACATTTTTGTTAATTAGATTATTAAGAACAAAACTCACATTTTGTTTACATTGAAAAGTTATTAAACAAAATCCTCATTTTGTTTGCATTGAAAAGTTGATAACAAAAATCCTCATCTTTGTTTGCATTAAAAGTTGATAAAGAAAAAATCATCATTTTTGTTTGCATCAAAAGTTAACAAACCAAATTATCATTTTGTTGTATGGAAAGCTGTCAACAAAGATTAGTCATTTGGTCGAATTGAAATTTATAAAATAAATTTGCTCAATTTAAAGAAATGAATTGGGAACATTCATTTTTCTCAATTTAAAGAAATGAATTATAAACATTCCTTTTTGGTCATTTTATAGGAATGAAGTATAAACATTCAGTTTTGCCATTTAAAATGAATAAACCAAAAACATATATTTTTTTTATTTAAAAGAATTAGAATAAAAAGAGACATTTTTGTTATTTAAAAAAAATGAAGTAAAATATTCATTTTGTCGTTAAAAATGAATGAGACCAAAAATATACTTTTTGGTCAATAATTAAGAGTTAAGATTTTATTGTCATTTGTTAACAATAAAAAGAATTGAAATAAAAGTTAAGATTTTTATTGTCATTTGTACACAATAAAAAGAATTGAAATATGTGTATGTGATGTGAAATGTTTGATGTGTTAAATATATTGTTAGAATATTCAAACTGAATATTACACTTCCATTTACAAGTCATCCGACTTGTCTATGTGATTGGGACGATAAATTTTTACACAATCGCCCAAGTGCACAATAATTTATTTGATTATTTGTTATGTGTATGTGTTGGTTGAAACCCCACACGGGTCTTGGGTGGATATCCACACATCGCCCTTGTGATTAGTTATAAGCGTTATTTATTTGACGCTTATACAGTATTAATATTCACTTTGGATGTTATTAATGATCTTATCATTAGTGTAGAATACATTGCGATGTTTGAAATCCATATAATTAAATTATATGGTAATTGTTTTAGGTCTCATTCCAATTTTGAATTAAAATAATATTTAATTTAATATTTAGTTAAAGAAAACAAATAATGACTTTGATGTTTTGAATTCAAAAGATTTTGTTTTGTTTGTTAAAAAGTTACAATGAAAAAGGTTGAATTAAAATATGAATTGGGCCATGACACGAGGTTAAGCCCAACTTATGGGATAAGTCTGCCCGGAACCAACCGGCATATCCAGCATCCATAAGTCGCAGGCTTAATGTGGGAGGTCTGGCCCAGTATAAAATATAATTGAATAAGAAGTAATTGGGCTATTTAATCTATTTTATATAACAACGCCATTTTTAACCCGAACGGGTTATCGATCAATTTAATTCACTTTAAATGAATATAAGAAGTGATTTTCAAAATAGACTATTTTGATAATATTAATATTTTAATATGAAAAGAAAATAAAATATTCAATTTAGACTTTAAATTGCAATGAAGTTAAAATCGTTTTAAATGAATTTATAACTATTTTATAAAGTGTGTTAAAATGGAAATCGCCAATATAATATATATATATATATATATATATATATATATATAATGATTTAATGGTTAACTAGAATAAATCTTATAATTAAGATTTAAGAAAGTTTTCCAATAAATTAATATTTACTTGGAATTAAATAGAATAAATTGGATTTTTAGGTTGTCGTGAATGGTGTCTTAAATAACACTGTTCTTAACCCTAGTTAAGATAAGAATAAATCTTTTAATTAAGATTATTAGAGTTTCAATTATATTTAATAATTTGAATATAATGATTTGTGAATTGAGTTTATCGTGAACAATGTTTGTAAACGACATCTGTTCTTTAACTCAATTTACAGTGAGAATATAACTTGGAATTTATAAATCTTTTATTAAGATTTAATAGAAAATTTTCCAAAGTAAAGTTTTCCAATTTAATATATTAAATTGGGATTGAATGGAATTTGATTTAATAATATTCGAGATGAGCTTCTGTAAAAGAAGGCCGTTAATATATGTGGAATTTAAAAGGCTTTGCCGTTATTCCATTTATATTAATAGTCCGATACAGAAATTTATATCGATTATACATTGGTCCGATTTCTATAAAAATTCTATATTTAATGGAAGATGAATTTGAGTTTATCGTGAACAATGTTTTCAATGATATTAGTTCTTTAACTCAAATAAGATAAGATTAATTTCTTAAAATTTAAAGAAAAAAATCATTAAATAATGATTTTGATATTTAAAACCAAATTGGAGTTTTTAATAAATCTTTAAAAGAAAGATTTAAGAATAAATTTGAAGAATTTATCTTTGATAAGATAATGCGAATAGTTCATTAGAAGAATAATTCTGAATTGGAATGTGGCGTTGGATGTGTTTTTATAGTATTTGATTTTTAATTATAAAAATACGAGAGTTATTCGGAAAGACCGGGTTTAACCCATTTCGAATAATTTCTACGACGATGAAGAGTCGAAGATGAAGACGGTGATTGAAGACCGACGATCTTCACATCGGATGGATGTGTTGCTGCTGAGACCCTTGATGGGAGTAGCTACCTTGAAGGGGCTTCAGTGGTGGCCTTCCGGACTATTGTTGATTGTTCGGATTTGGTTTTCGCTCAGACCCAGAGCATAAGCTAGGAATGGATGTGTGTCTGACATTGGATTTCGTTCCATGTGAATTAAATTGATCTTTATTAATGTATATCTGATTGGTGGTGGAGAATTTATTCTCTGCTTAACACCCTGGTATATATTAATAGTGATTGATCGCATGGCGTGAATTGTCAATGTGGCACGCCAAGATGCAATTGATCAAGGCTTTTGTTGAAAAGCAGGGCCTTGTGGGATGATCAAAGTATAGCCTATCACGGCATAGCTTTGTGTATATCGTGACTTCGCGAGCCTCACACCCCGGTATGAGTCAAAAACGGGATATGGACCGTAGGGAGTGCACACCTTTCTTTCTAGCTAGAGTGATGTCAGCGACCTACCAGCCCTGACATTTTACTTATGTGGATGATGGATTTTGAGGCGCCTCGTTATTTTTATAGGCCGTTGGTGGTCATACTATAGGTCCAAAGGGACCGGGAAACGTGTGTTCAGGCATAACTAATCCACTGCCCATAGGCGGGGACCGACCCTACCGCTTCCAAGGGTTCACTGCGGGGGATCCTGATGCATTTTCTAGAGTGTCTCGAATCGAAGAGGAGCTTGCCCCTAGCCTCGACTCATGATGGAAACCCAATTCCCAATACGCCCTTGCGGTTTTGATTGTAGAACTAGTACGGCGACAGAGTATATGGTACCTATGCCGTCTAGGATTGATATTATATTTGAATGTTTTATATACATATACACACTAATAATAATATCGTTTTTACGTATCAAGCATCTTTTGACCATTATAAGGTAAAACCCTATCCTCTGGTGTGCGTTGCATTGTGTGTTAGGACCTGGGTCTTATAATGGTTTCATTTTTCTTAAAAGCATTGCGTTGTTTAACGATTTACCTTATTTTATGCACTGGCAATCCAATGGAGTAAACCCGTTCCGCGTTAGCGGCGTGGTCCTGTGATTCGCCTTATTATTAGATAAGTCTAGTTAAGATTTCTCATACCAGTCCCATGACTGGCCTGTAGTTTGTTTCACTGGCAAACTCGGGTGCCCATATTTTTCACACGGGCAGTCGAGTAGCTTTTGCAGATTTATTTACAGGATCCTGGTCTACAGCTGAAGCGGTATTCGGGAAGCTCTGTACCCGTTTATTTCTTTTCAGTTGTACATTTGTGTTATTTTTCCGCTTTTATTTAAATGTAATTTAAACACTGAAATTGTATTTCAAATGTATATTATTTATACTCTGGAATGTTCTTGTACTCTGATGTATTGTTGTAATCAGCAATAAAAATGTTCTTCAGTTTGTGTTCTGATGTGAGTTGTTCTCAAAGCAGTCCATGCTTTCCTCTACTGGGAAGTTTGGGTTGTTACAGGTGGTATCAGAGCTTTGGTTTACAGAGCTCGAGAACAAGACACATTAGAACCAAACGAAAGAATTCATCAGAGATTGGATTAGTAATATCCAATGAGAATAACTCGTTAGAGATAGGATCAGTAGTATCCTAGAACGAGCGTAAAGAGTATTATTTTCTTTAAAAATAAAAACAAAATTTAGTTTTGAAAATTTTATCTTAAAATACGTATTTGAGTATATTATATTTTAATGTGGACAATCGAGTATATAAAGATTTCGAATATACGAGTAATTAACGGATATTCGATGTTTTAATATACTGGGTAGATATAGAATCACACTCTAGTCGCCCGGAGATAATTCTGGTGATATGTCGACCATCACCAGTATTTATGTTCGAGTCTCGAAAGTGGGATTTATATATATTTCCATTGACGGGTATGAGAAACAAAACTTAGTAAGGACACATTGCTGTGATTTGCACAAAAATATGATTTTTGACTATATATAAAAGTTATATACATTTGAAAAGTTAATCACCTAATTGATTGATGGTTGTGATGTTTGATTATTAGTTTCACTAATTAAAATATTAGAATGATAATTAATTAAACCGATAAATAAAAATTTAAAATTGAGTTAGTTAATTAAACAACTTTTAGCTTCGTTCCTTTTCGAGGACGAAAAGATTTTAAGTGGGGGCGATTGTAACAACCCGGAATTTTGGAACCAATTTAAAAATTTTATTTCAGGAAATTTTAATAGAAAATGCGTCAAAAAAAAAAGTTAAACAATAAAAAGCTTACATTTTTATTGTAAAGGAAAAAATAAAAAAATAAAAAAATTTGAACATTGGTTTGAATAGGAAAGTTGTTGTAACATAAAAAACTCACATTTTCATGTAATAATATGATTCATTAAAAAGTTACACTTTAATGTAAAAAGAATCGTTACTAAATGATCACTATTGAAAGAAAATTGGTTAACCTTAAAAACACATTTTTATTGTAAGATGAAACATATAAAAAGTTGCACAACTTAATAATCAGAGAAAATGAATCAAACATTAATATAAAAATTTGAATGAAATATGTGTGGTCCCATCATGCCTAGTCAACTAATTAGATTTCATTTGTCACCCACTACATATGTAGGGACAAGTGAAAGATAAAATTTAAAATATATATAACCAAGTGAAGAAAAAAAAGGGAAAGTCGCCTCCTTCATAAATAAATAAAATTTGAAATTATAACCAATGAAAATTAGAGGGGTGTCATTTATTGCAAGAAGAAAATAGATTACATTTTTGTTAACATTAAAAGGAGTTGATAAGAATTAACATTTTTGTTAACATTAAAAGGATTTGATGAGAATCAGCATCTTTGTTAACATTTGAACTAGAATTTACATTTATGTAAAGGATGTCATTAGAATGAGAATCTCATTTTTAGTGAAAAATGAACATTAGAATTAAATTAACATTGTTGGCTTACATTTAAAAATGGATTAGAAAAAGGGACATTTTTGGTATACTAAGAATGAATTAGCAAAATGATCATTAATAAGAATCAAAACAAAAATACATTTTGATTTCATAAGAAGGAAAAAGAATAATGAAAGGATTATTTCAGTCAGTAACATGAGTAGTAATAACTAAAATGATAAATTGGTAAATACATAATTCTACATTTATATATATACATATATATATATATATTGTCTGTCCCAAAAATATATGTAAACAGCGTAAACATAATTATGAATTAGAAACAATGTTAGGTAAGCTTTGATTGAATTTTTCAATTAAAGGCAGGAATATTGAAATGTCTCTCATAATAAATGGGAAATAAATAATTTGTAATCTTGGGGTTTTGGCAATAAATATGGAATTGTTTGCAGAATTGTAAAGGTCACAAAATTTTGAGTAAGGGGATTAGAATTGTAAATAAATAATTTAAGGAAAATTAAATAAATAAAATACGCTACCTATGCGCGTATAAATACACTCAGACAATACATAACCCTAATCCTCAATTGTACAGCCTCCGCTTACCAAACGTATGGCAGAAAAGCTCCAACCCGTTTTCAATCCTTTCTCTCAATTCTCTAAATAAAATTCGAAACTAATTATATGAAAATGAAGAGGAGATCGAGGTCTCCATTATCAACGGCTATGATCTGAAATGGTGCTGCAGACCTCTCGAATTCCGTGCGTGAAGACCGGCGGTTTGACCTCATTTCTGGCGCCAGGCGGAGCACCGAGTCGGCGGGGCTTCAGGGTGAAGGCGGAGTCGATGATGGCCAACGGTGTGGAGATGTTGGATCTCGGTCTGGAAGTCCGGTGGGTGGCGCACCAGTGAAGTTGAACAACGAAGATGGGTTCCGTGAGTTTGCTGAAGGAAGAGAGAAAGGTTTAAGAACCTTAATGACAAATTAGTGTTAATTATATTTAATTAATAATTAGTATGATCAAAAGTTTAAACCCTTGTAATTTATTTATTTATTTCTAAACAGAATTTGATGATTTTCGTTGCGTTGGATTCGTATTTCAGAGACCTACAACATAGGACAGTCTAGATCTGAAAACAAGGACTTTGAAAAGTCAGAAAATATAGTGGTGAGATTTCTTTGTTTTAAATTAATTAATTAAATTTATTTGTTTTGCGATGTGATAAGCATTTGTTAAGCTTCAGATCTATTTTGTTTTGATAAGTTGTGATGATGGTTGTTCTATGCTTGCGATGGATAGTTATAAATCCATGTGTGCTAGTCCTTTTGGTTATCACTTTTGATATATCGGATTGATCTTTTTTTTATTAAAAAAAAATAGGAGGAATATAATAGTCACCTTTTTGTTATCACTTTGGTTATATTGAATTGATTTATTGCATCAATTCAAAGATAAAAGAAATGTAACGGTCACTTCTTTTTGTTATCACTCTTGCTATATTGAATTGATTCATTTCATCAATTCAAAAATAAAGAAACATGATTTGTCCTCTTATGTTATCACTTTGGTTTATTTGGAATTGATTTATTTTATCAATTCAAAAATAAAAGGAATATGATTGTCATTTAACGTTATCACATGAAATCTAGCCTTATATCTAGCGTTGTGTTAATGTCATGAAAATGAACTTATGTTTAGCGTTATGTTAATAACATGAATTGTGGTTAAAAATTTTATTTACAATGTTCATATGTAAATAAAAAGAGAACAAAACTTGATTTTTAAAGAAATCATTTTTATTTACATTTCATTGGTGAATAATAAAAGAAGAACTTTTTATCAAAACTTGTTTAAATGAAAAAGAACAACGTTTGTGATTAAAACTTGATTAGTGATAAATAATCACATTTCAGGTCAAAACCTGATTTATGAAAAGGGTGATATTTATTTACATTAGATTACATTTGTAAATAAGGAATAAAAAAAAAAAAATCAAAACTTGATTAGAGGAAAAAGGTGATTTTATTTACATTACATTTGTAAATATATAAAGGTCAAAACTAGGATTTAAACAAAATCATACTTGGTTAAGCGAACTTGGATTTGAAACAAATCATATTTTGTTAAGCGAACATTGAAATGAAACAAAAGTTCATATTTTTGTTATTGAATAAAAGTGAAACAAAAAAATTCACATTTTTGTTAGAGAATGAAATTGAAACAAAAGTTACATTGTTTGGTTTAAATGAAATAAAGAACAAAATTTACATTTTTTGGTTAAAATGTAAATAAAGAACAAAAGTTACATTTTTGTTAATGAGACAAGATTAACATTTTTGTTAATGAAACAAGATTTACATTTTTGTTAATAAGAAAAGATTTACATTTTTTTTAGTAAGAACAAAATTTACATTTTTGTTAATTAGATTATTAAGAACAAAACTCACATTTTGTTTACATTGAAAAGTTATTAAACAAAATCCTCATTTTGTTTGCATTGAAAAGTTGATAACAAAAATCCTCATCTTTGTTTGCATTAAAAGTTGATAAAGAAAAAATCATCATTTTTGTTTGCATCAAAAGTTAACAAACCAAATTATCATTTTGTTGTATGGAAAGCTGTCAACAAAGATTAGTCATTTGGTCGAATTGAAATTTATAAAATAAATTTGCTCAATTTAAAGAAATGAATTGGGAACATTCATTTTTCTCAATTTAAAGAAATGAATTATAAACATTCCTTTTTGGTCATTTTATAGGAATGAAGTATAAACATTCAGTTTTGCCATTTAAAATGAATAAACCAAAAACATATATTTTTTTTATTTAAAAGAATTAGAATAAAAAGAGACATTTTTGTTATTTAAAAAAAATGAAGTAAAATATTCATTTTGTCGTTAAAAATGAATGAGACCAAAAATATACTTTTTGGTCAATAATTAAGAGTTAAGATTTTATTGTCATTTGTTAACAATAAAAAGAATTGAAATAAAAGTTAAGATTTTTATTGTCATTTGTACACAATAAAAAGAATTGAAATATGTGTATGTGATGTGAAATGTTTGATGTGTTAAATATATTGTTAGAATATTCAAACTGAATATTACACTTCCATTTACAAGTCATCCGACTTGTCTATGTGATTGGGACGATAAATTTTTACACAATCGCCCAAGTGCACAATAATTTATTTGATTATTTGTTATGTGTATGTGTTGGTTGAAACCCCACACGGGTCTTGGGTGGATATCCACACATCGCCCTTGTGATTAGTTATAAGCGTTATTTATTTGACGCTTATACAGTATTAATATTCACTTTGGATGTTATTAATGATCTTATCATTAGTGTAGAATACATTGCGATGTTTGAAATCCATATAATTAAATTATATGGTAATTGTTTTAGGTCTCATTCCAATTTTGAATTAAAATAATATTTAATTTAATATTTAGTTAAAGAAAACAAATAATGACTTTGATGTTTTGAATTCAAAAGATTTTGTTTTGTTTGTTAAAAAGTTACAATGAAAAAGGTTGAATTAAAATATGAATTGGGCCATGACACGAGGTTAAGCCCAACTTATGGGATAAGTCTGCCCGGAACCAACCGGCATATCCAGCATCCATAAGTCGCAGGCTTAATGTGGGAGGTCTGGCCCAGTATAAAATATAATTGAATAAGAAGTAATTGGGCTATTTAATCTATTTTATATAACAACGCCATTTTTAACCCGAACGGGTTATCGATCAATTTAATTCACTTTAAATGAATATAAGAAGTGATTTTCAAAATAGACTATTTTGATAATATTAATATTTTAATATGAAAAGAAAATAAAATATTCAATTTAGACTTTAAATTGCAATGAAGTTAAAATCGTTTTAAATGAATTTATAACTATTTTATAAAGTGTGTTAAAATGGAAATCGCCAATATAATATATATATATATATAATGATTTAATGGTTAACTAGAATAAATCTTATAATTAAGATTTAAGAAAGTTTTCCAATAAATTAATATTTACTTGGAATTAAATAGAATAAATTGGATTTTTAGGTTGTCGTGAATGGTGTCTTAAATAACACTGTTCTTAACCCTAGTTAAGATAAGAATAAATCTTTTAATTAAGATTATTAGAGTTTCAATTATATTTAATAATTTGAATATAATGATTTGTGAATTGAGTTTATCGTGAACAATGTTTGTAAACGACATCTGTTCTTTAACTCAATTTACAGTGAGAATATAACTTGGAATTTATAAATCTTTTATTAAGATTTAATAGAAAATTTTCCAAAGTAAAGTTTTCCAATTTAATATATTAAATTGGGATTGAATGGAATTTGATTTAATAATATTCGAGATGAGCTTCTGTAAAAGAAGGCCGTTAATATATGTGGAATTTAAAAGGCTTTGCCGTTATTCCATTTATATTAATAGTCCGATACAGAAATTTATATCGATTATACATTGGTCCGATTTCTATAAAAATTCTATATTTAATGGAAGATGAATTTGAGTTTATCGTGAACAATGTTTTCAATGATATTAGTTCTTTAACTCAAATAAGATAAGATTAATTTCTTAAAATTTAAAGAAAAAAAATCATTAAATAATGATTTTGATATTTAAAACCAAATTGGAGTTTTTAATAAATCTTTAAAAGAAAGATTTAAGAATAAATTTGAAGAATTTATCTTTGATAAGATAATGCGAATAGTTCATTAGAAGAATAATTCTGAATTGGAATGTGGCGTTGGATGTGTTTTTATAGTATTTGATTTTTAATTATAAAAATACGAGAGTTATTCGAAAAGACCGGGTTTAACCCATTTCGAATAATTTCTACGACGATGAAGAGTCGAAGATGAAGACGGTGATTGAAGACCGACGATCTTCACATCGGATGGATGTGTTGCTGCTGAGACCCTTGATGGGAGTAGCTACCTTGAAGGGGCTTCAGTGGTGGCCGTTCGGACTATTGTTGATTGTTCGGATTTGGTTTTCGCTCAGACCCAGAGCATAAGCTAGGAATGGATGTGTGTCTGACATTGGATTTCGTTCCATGTGAATTAAATTGATCTTTATTAATGTATATCTGATTGGTGGTGGAGAATTTATTCTCTGCTTAACACCCTGGTATATATTAATAGTGATTGATCGCATGGCGTGAATTGTCAATGTGGCACGCCAAGATGCAATTGATCAAGGCTTTTGTTGAAAAGCAGGGCCTTGTGGGATGATCAAAGTATAGCCTATCACGGCATAGCTTTGTGTATATCGTGACTTCGCGAGCCTCACACCCCGGTATGAGTCAAAAACGGGATATGGACCGTAGGGAGTGCACACGTTTCTTTCTAGCTAGAGTGATGTCAGCGACCTACCAGCCCTGACATTTTACTTATGTGGATGATGGATTTTGAGGCGCCTCGTTATTTTTATAGGCCGTTGGTGGTCATACTATAGGTCCAAAGGGACCGGGAAACGTGTGTTCAGGCATAACTAATCCACTGCCCATAGGCGGGGACCGACCCTACCGCTTCCAAGGGTTCACTGCGGGGGATCCTGATGCATTTGCTTGAGTGTCTCGAATCGAAGAGGAGCTTGCCCCTAGCCTCGACTCATGATGGAAACCCAATTCCCAATACGCCCTTGCGGTTTTGATTGTAGAACTAGTACGGCGACAGAGTATATGGTACCTATGCCGTCTAGGATTGATATTATATTTGAATGATTTATATACATATACACACTAATAATAATATCGTTTTTACGTATCAAGCATCTTTTGACCATTATAAGGTAAAACCCTATCCTCTGGTGTGCGTTGCATTGTGTGTTAGGACCTGGGTCTTATAATGGTTTCATTTTTCTAAAAAGCATTGCGTTGTTTAACGATTTACCTTATTTTATGCACTGGCAATCCAATGGAGTAAACCCGTTCCGCGTTAGCGGCGTGGTCCTGTGATTCGCCTTATTATTAGATAAGTCTAGTTAAGATTTCTCATACCAGTCCCATGACTGGCCTGTAGTTTGTTTCACTGGCAAACTCGGGTGCCCATATTTTTCACACGGGCAGTCGAGTAGCTTTTGCAGATTTATTTACAGGATCCTGGTCTACAGCTGAAGCGGTATTCGGGAAGCTCTGTACCCGTTTATTTCTTTTCAGTTGTACATTTGTGTTATTTTTCCGCTTTTATTTAAATGTAATTTAAACACTGATATTGTATTTCAAATGTATATTATTTATACTCTGGAATGTTCTTGTACTCTGATGTATTGTTGTAATCAGCAATAAAAATGTTCTTCAGTTTGTGTTCTGATGTGAGTTGTTCTCAAAGCAGTCCATGCTTTCCTCTACTGGGAAGTTTGGGTTGTTACAGAACTGCAGCGTCGTTATTTGATATATTTTAATTCCATATATATATATATATATATATCGATTCTTCGATTTCAAAGCTATATTCTTTTCATACATTTGATAAAAATGATATTTTTATCTAACTGGCTTCTATTTCAACACTTCACTATTTTTACAATTCATGTATATAATAAAAATGTGATTTTTAATGTAAAACAATTTATTTCAAAACACGATTATTTTATATAGTTAATATAGGTGATAAAAATAGGATTTTTTATTATAAAACAATTTATTTCAAAACAAGATTATTTTAAACATTTCATATTGATGTTAAAAATGGGATTTTTATTATAAAACAATTTCTTTTCAAAATATGAATACCATTCAACACATGAATTTCAATTCAATGAATGAATATCGATTCAACACATGAAGGTTTTCTATAGTTTATATAAATCGATAAAAATGTGATTTTTATGTTTAAAACACGAATACCATTCAACATATGAATTTCAATCCAGCGAATGAATATCGATTCAACACATGAAGGTTTTCTATAGTTTTTATATATAGATAAAAATGTGATTTTTATATTTAAAACACGAATACCATTCAACACATGAATTTCTAATCGACGACTGAATATCGATTCAACACATGAAGGTTTTCTATAGTTTATATAAATCGATGAAATTGTGATTTTTATATTTAAAACATGAATACCATTCAACACATGAATTTCTAATCAACGAATGAATATCAATTCAACACATGAATGTTTTCTATTCAACGAATAAATATAGTTTCAACAAATGAAAATAATTCAAACACATGAATATTATTCAAAATTTCGGCAGCATAATGGCAGGGTAGTTAAAACCGGGACCGTCCCTAGTACGGTTCATCGCTCTACCTTAAAACCTCGCGGTTTTTGACAATGGGGATCATGCATCTAGTTCACACGCAGGCGGCATGTATATTTATTTCGTTTCCACAAACTAATCCAATGTGGTTTCAACCAAATATTTCTCAACCACAAATGGGTATTTTTCAACCACAATCAATCAATATCAACCACAAACAATTTCAATCTACCATTCGCTATCAATCAATTTTCACACCAATCACAACCAATAAATATCGTCCATGGTTTGTGGGCGAGGGGCGTATATATATATATATATATATATATATATATATTTATATATAGCAATTCACTTCTATTTCAACACATATATAATTTTTACAACGCATATATAATTTTTACAACGCATATATAACTTATACATCGAACGTACAACTTATACAACGCTTATACAAGAGGTGTACAACGCTTATATAACTCATACATCGACTATATAATTTATACATCGTCGTTTTCCATATCGTTTATAAATTAGAAATCTCACATTGGGTTCCACTCCACCAAAAATAGCAGAAGCTCAGAAAAATATGCGGTCTCTTCTAGAATGTAGATGACGTCCACACAGTCACGATGTTTCCTGTTTCATCGAATTTCGTCAACACACGAAAAAGATATGATTTTTCAAAGTTTGCAACGGTTTAAAGGTGTTATTTTCAATTCAGAATAGTCAAAGCCGCGTACCTCAGGTTGGGTTCGAAACTAGGTTTCGAATTTTCTTCCAATCCGTGTAGCTAGGGGTCGATCGGCCAATGCAGCAGCGTAGCGCTTGGTGAGGCGCACCTGCGCCTAGGGGTGGGGTCCAGCTCGCAGCTCCGACGAGGGCGGAATTGGCGACGAAGCGGGCTGACTTCAGGGGCGCGATTCACGAAGAATACTGCACGATTGAGGGCATGGTTGGTATAGATTTGAAGGTGAGGAGGAGTACTACAAAAAGTGGAACTGGGGCAGTGGGTTTCGCTGATCGGAGCGGTCAGAAATTGGCCTGGAAGCGGCGAACAGCTTTCCGCCGTATATCGATGTAGCGGGAGAGAGAAAAAGGAAGTTTTTTTTAAATATGATTGGCCGGTGGGTTTTAAAGGGGTTTTCTGACGCGACCACCAATCTGAACCCAACGACTGTTGTCCCGAGTGTTTTGCCCCCATTCCGAACACAATGGGATATGTTTCGTAGGCCCATTCGACTGTTTCAGTCAGTTTCCATTCAAATTAAAATATAAAACATTTAATATTGGATTTGAACGTACATTTCAATTTGCCAGGGCTACATATTAATTCTAAAAATTCCCGAAAAATAAATCTGTCTATGTTTTGATGATACGGTCCCAACGAAACTAGTTTCGTCGAATTCTGAGACCGTTTGCAAAAAGGCCCATTTCTGGTCGATCCAATTTAACTGTAATTGACCAAAACACGTTTTCCTTTGCCACGCTCACATACTAGCTTCAAAAATTATGAAATTTGAAACCTAGCAATAACTTCACCTCCCAGATCTAACAAAAGTGTTTTCGTCGAATTCCGAGGTCGTATGCAAAATGGCCAATTTCACGGGCTATATAAATTCCATAGCGACCTTTCTGAAAATTCATTTGGCCATAACTTTTGCTTTCCGCTATGAAAATTCGATTTTTCAGATTCGTTAGAAAGGTATTCACTAACAGATTTAAATATTTTTGGTTTCACTCAAATCCGTTTTGTTTTGCACCCGATACAGTCCGACAAAGTTTGAATTCAATTTTTGAAACTGCAGCGCCATTTCAGGCCTTGTTTATAATTAGAATTAATTATATTCGTTTTCAATCGTCGATTCAATCTCACTTTTCATTGCTATTATTTAAAATATTTATTTTAAATATTTAAAATCCACTATTTTAGCCAATTCAAAAATTTTAAATTGGTTCAGATTTTCTGGGTCGTTACAAAATCTATTGTCGATGCTGTCCCATTCGGGAAACGGTTGTTGATCCCAACCGTTGGTGATATACATTCGATACACTCAAGCGAAATGAGTGGTCGGTCATGTGTGGCCGGGTTGTAAGATGTTCTTGTTGAACCCGGTGTATTCCTCTCTAAAGGTACACTAGCTAAAGGTAGTTCCATACCTTGTCATAGTTGGAAATCCATTACCCAATACGTGCTTGCGGTTTTGATTGTATACTATATATGTAGAATGTGAGATGGAAGCTTTTCTACTAGATGATTATTATATTGTGGTTGATAGACACTATTATAATATCAAAAGAATTTTGATATAAAGATTTCTTTGGATACTCATAAGGGAAAAACCCGTTCCGTTATACGACGTGGTCTTATGAGATATCGTTTTATTGCTCAAATTGTTATAAATTGTTTTACTCATACCTGTCCATGACTGACCAGGAGTTTGTTTTGTTTTGTTTTCCCTAAACTCTTGGGTGCCCAATTTTGTATGGGCAGTCAAATAGTCAGGATTTTACAGATATACTTGGAGAACTTGGAGCAGGAGGCTTCAGGATTTTATAGCTATAGTTATTTTCGCTGTGTTGTACTCTGATAATGTTACTATATACATACTGATTTTATTTTAAGGATATGTTATCTATTATATGTTGTTCGTTCCGCTGTGAAATTCGTGTTACTCTGATGTTGTGTGTTCTTCTTCTTCTTCTTCTATTCTAAGTTTCTATCTTATCTACCCTCACCCTCTAATTTCTTTCATGGACTATCCGGTAAGTTTTCGAGTCTTGAATGGTCGGCATGGTGTTGTATGTCGAATTTTCTAGGTCTAAATTTTTTTCGGTACGTTACAGTGGTATCAGAGCTTACGGTTAAGTTATTACCTTGGCTCTGTGCCGTGACTCAGTAGAGATAGGCTAGCAATACCCTAGATTGAGTTGAGTGCATATAAATGAGCGCGTTTTTATTATTTGATATAAAAATTTGTTTTATGTTATGGAGATTTATTGATTGAGTTGTTTATGGGTTTTGGTCGATCAGTTTTGTCCATTGTATCGGTAGGGATTTATAAACACTCGAATACGATGAACCGACACTTAATGTTTTGAGAAGAGGATAAATGAAATAATTTTACCCAAATTAGATTTTGATATAAAGGATTTATATTGAAATTATAATATATTGGATATGTTTGCTGTTATTATAATCGAGTAAGATTATAAAGTGAAATAGTTATGTAAATAGCCAATCAGAATTCGTATAAGTGAAATACGCGAAATCAGATGAATTAAAGCTGAAATTTAATCAGAATTGGATTTAAAATTTATGGGAATTTGAAAAGTGTTGGTAAATGAATTTGGATTGAATATATGAGAATTTTAAAATCCAGGGAGATTTTAAATTGTTTTGAGAATGATATTTTGAATGGATTTCAAAATGGAAGTGTTTGAAGAATGAGTTTTGAAAAGTGATATAGTATTGAACTCACTTCGATAGCTGGAAATAGATTCCGACGATGATCATGACATCATCTGTGTTCATTTTCGAGTGTGTAAGTGACGGATTACTACCAAAGATTTTGTTTTGAATTGTTTTGACAAAAACAAGTTGTTTTGAATCCTAAAAAGGAAAGTTTGACTTTGGAGAAAAGCAAAGCTGTTTAAAACTCCCAGGAAGAGACTATTTGAATTAAAAGCAAATTAAATAGGAATTTGTGGAAACAAATTGAAATTGAGTTAAAGCCAGTAAAGTGGAAACCGTATTGAAATGGAGTAATATCGAGTCAAACTGGAATTTGGTATATAATTAGACTCGGTTGAGTAAATGGTTTGATTTTTGAAATAAAAATACGATTTGAGTTATGAGATAAAGATAACTGATTAATGAAATTAACCAATTGATGAAATATGTGGATAGAACTTAACGAGATTAAGTATATTGGATTGGTGAGTTAAGAAGAAAATCAAGAATGGTACTTGAGATTGAGAATGGAATTCGACTTGTATATAAGCGAATGGTTGTGTTGGAGATAAAAGTGATTTGAGTTTGATTGGATTGATATTGGTATATGCTGAATCGGCAGCAGATGGAAATGATATAACGATATGCCCGACAAAAAGGTACAAGTTTATATTTGATATAAGTATGAGATTTATGAGCCGAATTTACAAGCCGCTTGGCTGTTTGATTTTCTCTTGGGTTGAAGAGGGCCTAGAGAGGCGAGTTGGGGTTTGAGCTATTGACCAGTACAAAGGAGGTGCTGGCGAAATTTTTCGAAATGATAAGGTGTTAGAAAATTTTCAGAATTTTTGAAAATTTTCATTGATAAGAATTAATTAATATTTAATTGAAATTATATTGGTTCAGTTGAAACTGAAGTTAAGAAGTGAACAAATAAGTTCTAACCAGTTAATAGGGTTTGTTTTCTACCTTAGCAATTTCGAGGACAAAATTATTTTAAGGGGGGAAGAATGTAACGACCCGTACTTTTACGGATAATAAATAATTTATTTAATTATTTAAATAAAGTTTTGGTAATTTAAAATGAACAGAATTAAATAATAAGGAATATTTAATTAATATAATAATTAAATAATATATTTAATTCAGAAATAATCAAAAATAGTGGATTTCACAATACAATGTGAATTGGATTATATATAAGGTATTATTCAGTTTAGAGTTGAATTATATTCACAAATATATTATATAAAAGAAGTTTGAACGTAGAATTATATTATAATTAAAATCAAGCTCCAAATGGCGCGGCAGTTCGCTATTTGGCGATTTGAACTTCGACTGGATATACAGGGTCCGTTTTAAATCAGATTTCTGTGAAACAAGAAATGTTAGGAGCTGGTGAAGTATATTTTTCCAATGGAAGAGAAAATCTGGATTTTGTCGTGTAGATTTTGTGAGATGACCTGAACTTCCCCGTGAAGGAAAGCACAGATAGAATTGAGGACAAGACGAATCAGAACGCAAACAGAAGAACATTTCATTGTTTATTACAACAATTCCATCAGAATACAAGAATATATAGAGTACGAATAAATATTATATAACAGAAAAATATTAGAGATTACAATAAATTACATAGCAGCGGAAAATAATACAAACACAACTGAAAATAATACACGGATACAGAGCTTTCCGAGCATCGTTCCAGCTGTAAATCAGGATCCTGTGAATATAATTCTTTAAAACCAAAACTACTAGCTACCCGTATCGAAAATAGGGGCACCCAGAGTATAGGTTATGCAAAGACCCGGAAATTCCCGCTCTTTGAATCGACCATAAACCACACAGGTCTGACCCAAAGGTTGGAAATCTTCGAATACTTTAACTTTGGGAATACAATACATCAGAACAATAACAGCAGACTTTTATTACATTATAATAATGTTACATCAGAGTACAGAATATATCAGAGTACATTGAAATAAAATTACAGCGGAAGATAAAATTACAATAATTTTAATACATTAAACAGCGGAAGATACAAAGCTCTGGACACAGCTTTAGGCTTCAATCCAAGGTCCTGCTAAAGAGAAAGATATCTGCAAAAAGCTACTCGACTGCCCGTGTGGAAAAGAGGGCACCCGAGTTTGCCAGTGAACAAACTACAGGTCAGTCATGGGACTGGTGTGAGAATTCTAAACTAATATAACTAATAAGAAAAATCCAAGGACCACGCCACTTTCGCGGAACGGGTTTACTCCTATGGACTGTCAGTGCATAAACCAAAGTAAATCGAGGAATAACGCAATGTCTTTTTGGAAAAATGAAACCATTATAAGACCCAAGTCCCATCACACAATGCAACGCACACCAGAGGATAGGGTTTTACCTTATAATGGTCAAAAGATGCTTGATACGTATAAAACGGATTTAATATTATTATTAGTGTATATATGTTTTAATAAAAAGATTTGAATCATAAGTATCAATCCTAGACGGCATGGTTACCATATAGCATGTCGCCAATACTAGTTCTACAATCAAAACCGCAAGGGCGTATTGGAAATTTGGATTCCATCATGAGTCCAGGCTAGGGGCAAGCTCCTCTCCGATTCGAGACACTCTAGCAAATGCCTCAGGATCCCCCGCAGTGAACCCTTGGATCTTCAGGGCCGGTCCCCGCCTATGGGCAGTGGATTAGTTATGCCTGAACACACGCTTCCCGGTCCCTTTGGACCTATAGTATGACCACCAACGGCCTATAAAAATAACGAGGCGCCTCAAAATCCATCATCCACATAAGTAAAATGTCAGGGCTGGTAGGTCACTGACACCACTCTAGCTAGAAAGAAACGTGTGCACTCCCTGCAGTCCGTATCCCGTTTTTGACTCATACCGGGGTGTGAGGCTCGCGAAGTCACGCTATACACAAAGCTACGCCTAAACAGGCCGTGCTTTGATCATCAACCACAAGGCCTGCTTTTAAACAAAAGCCTTGATCAATGCATCTTAGCATGCCACATTGTCAGTCCATACTATACCATTGATTTCTGCCAATATATAACCTCTAAGCTCATATGTCTCAGAGAAGAGTGTTAACCACCAAGCAGATATGTATTAACAGAGATCAACGAATGTAGTATAAAGGACTACAACGTCAGACATACATTCCATTTATAAACTTATGCTCTGGGTCTGAGCGAAAGTCATATCCGTACAAATCAACACTACGTCCGGATAACTACCATCTTAGCCCCGTCTTGGGAGCAAATCAATCAAGGACCTCAACGCTAGTTACCCATTCGATGTGAAGATTGTCGGTCTTCAATCGCCGTCTTCAACTCTTAGATTTAAAACGTCGTATAATCATTTGAAATGAGATTGAACTCGGTCTTATCAAATGACTCTCGCATATACATATATACATATATATATATATATATATATATATATATATATATATATAAAACTTGAAAACATTTCATATCGTTATTAATATTTGATAACGAGAATTAATTTAACGATGCTTTGGGTCGATGGGCGACCCTGGCGCTGTTTTCAGCCAATTTTGATTTACACATATCCTAAAATCTAACCGTTGGATTTTGACGAAATTTATATCGTTGGAAAGATCTTCCTAAAACGGTCCTAACGGTTCCAGTTTTGGGAAAATCCGACGGTCGGATTTTTCGGTGTAACCGTTTTAAAGTTATGATTTCAAAACGTGAACTACCGCGCGTGTTTCGCTTAGTTTTAATTTATATAATATATATATAAATATGTATAGACCATGTAGCGCTTTCCACTATTATAATTTATTACTTTAAATCATTTATATTTTTTTTTTCCGCCAATTCTAATGCGACAAAAACAATGTTTTCAACAAAGTATATTTTATTTTGTATAAAAATAATCTTCTCCTTTATATTTACAAATAAAACATAAATGTCTTTTATTTCTTTTTTCCTTTACATTGAAAATATAACTCTTCTTTTTATTTTCCATAGAAAATAATGTTTCCTATTTATTTCCTTAACATAGAAAATAATGTAACTTTTTCTATTTCTATATGTAAATAAATATTCTTATCTTTTCCTTATTTATTTACCTAATGTAAATAAAGGGTTTACTTTTACTATATTTATTTACATTAATTGTAAATAAATGTATCTAGTTTCTTATTCATATTTATTTACACTATTTGTAAATAAATATTTTCAATTTCCTTTGTAAATCCTATTTACATAGTAAATATAAATAATTGTATTTCTTTAACTCTTTTCTAATATTCCTTTTTAACCTAAAAAGAATATCTTATGTTAATTCTTTTCTAACCTTTCCTTTTTATTATATACATAAGAAAATGTAAATAATTACTATTTACAAATTGGTTCTTTTTATTTACATAAGAAAATGTAAATAAATCCTATTCATATAATTATTCTTTTAATTCTTTTTATTTACATAAGAAAATGTAAATAAATACTTATGCACATAATAATAATAATTTTTTTTTAATACATAAAATATAATTTTCTCCCTTATAATCTTAATTACATAAAAATGTAATTTAGTTCTTATAATCTTAATTACATATAAATGTAATTTATTTAATCTCTTATTTATCTAATGTAAATATATGTGTATTCCTATTTCTATGTTTTATTTATTTATACTTAATATTTATAGTAATTTAAGTATGCTTAAACCTCCCACATTGGATAGGTATTGTTGTGACTACTGGACAGCCGGGCGGGTCCGGGCAGGTTTACATCACAACTCAATCCAACCTCGTGTTTAAGCATCATATTTCTTATTTATTTACCTAAGTGTAAATAAATGTTTTCCTTTATTTTACTTTACAAAAAAAAAACTTTTTATTCTATTCTTTACAATAGGAAAATATAACTTTTTAGTTTATTTCCTATACATTGAAATAAATATAAATGTCCTTTTATTTCTTATACATTGAAATAAATATTTCCTATAGCTTATGTGAATATCCTTCATAGTATCAGCATTTCTAAATATATTTATATGTCAATCTTTGATTCATTCCTACTATACAAACATGACGGTGTAATTTATGTCATTACAACTAAAATTAGCTCAACGATGTTTTTGTGTCATCACAAATAAATTAACACACGATGGTTTTGTGTCATTACAACAAAAATTTAACATAACAATGTATTGGTGTTATTACAACTAAAATTTAACACAACAATGTTTGGTGTCATTTCAACTAATTTAACATAAACAACATAATATCTGATTTGGTGTACTTTTGATGAATCACAATAAAGGTCTCATCTTTATTTTTATTTGTTAATGAAAATAAAGATTTAAAAACTTGCATTTTATTTTATGAGTAAAATAAAGATTAAACTTGCCCTTTTATTATATTCACAAAATAAATGTAACACTTTGTTCTTTAATTTGTAAACAGAATAAACACCAAAATTTTCTCTTTTATATTTCTGTTAACAAAATGAGCACTAAACTTGTTCCTTTACTTTGCAAATAAAATGAGCGCAAAATTTGTTCTTTTACTATGTTAACAAAATTAACGTAAAGATTGTTTCTTTTCTTTGTTAACAAAATCAACATAAAAATTTATCATGTTCCAATGTTTACACAATGGCATAAAAGTTTATCCTTTATATATTAACAAAACAATGTTAACTTTGTCCCTTTTTTTTTTAACAAATTTTGACAAAATATTGCTCTTTTGTTTTATGTAAACAAAAACTTGCCTTTTATTTTACAATCAAATTTCATGTTAAAATTATCTTTTATTTTGCTTGTAAACAAGATAAACAAAGCAAGAATAAATATTCTAATTTTTATTTAAGAAAATACGATGAGAATAAAAATCAAGGTAAAAAATTTGTCATTTATTTTGTAAACAAATTTGTATAAAAACTTTGTCTTCTCATTATGTAAACAAATCTTTGTCTTTTTATTTTACTAACAAAATCTATGTTAAAACCTATGTTAACAAAATAATATTAAAAATTGTCCTTTTATTTTATGTAAACAAAACAATGTTGAAAATTGTCCTTTTATTTTATTAACAAATTGTGTTAAAAATTATGTCTTTTGTTTTAACAACAAAATTGAGTAAAAATGCCTTTTTGTCTTTAACAAACAAATTATGTGAAAATGTTCTTTTGTTTCAACAAACAAATTAAGTAGAAAATGTCCTCTTGTTTTAACAAACAAATATGGACCCCAAAATAATCCTTTTTATTTTGTTTACAAAAATTTGTCTCATCTTATGTACACAAAATGACATGAAAATAATTCTTTTTATAAAAAAAAATTTGTCTCCTTATTATGTAAACAAAAATTACATAAAGATTTGTCTTTTTATTTGTAAACCAAAGTAATGTTAAAAACTTGTCCTTTATTTTATTAACAAAATTCATTTTAAAAACTTGTCATTTATTTTGTAAGCAAAATTTATATTAACAATTTCACTTTTATTTTGTAAACAAAATATATGTTAAACTTTGTCCTTGATCTTGTGAAACAAATAAAGATTTTAACTTTTCTTTTGTTTTGTTTTACAAAAACAAGATTCAGCATTCTTTTGGTTTTTAGAGAGAAATAAAAATGAAAACAAAAATAAAATAAAAATAATACTAATAAAGGAAATAAAGATGAGGATTATAGAGATTCATCAGAATTTACAGATCTAGAAGCACATGGTTTTATCATAGCATTGCAGGTATTACAAATCACAATCAATCATACATTACAGTACAATACAAACAGATCAGACACCAAAATTTTACCACATCACAGCATAGATTAAATAATATACAGACAGATATTTAACTGAATGAATAATTTAATAAATTATTTAAATTGTAGAAATCAGAGATTCTCACCTTAAAGCTTTCCATTCAGAAGTCGTTCGTGTTTAAAATAGCTGAAATTTCAAAGTACTCGGTTTCAGCTGTAGTTAGTGTCATTGCGTAGAGTTTTTCCTCACGATCCTAACGCATTTGAAATCGTCCAATTCTGACAAAATTTGAACGAGTTACAATGGTTTGAAATTTAATTACATTAATTAATTTAATTAAAATAGGATTAGTATTTAACCCTTCTTCTTTGCCAAACACGTTCCAGGTAGCCGCTTCAAAACCGAACCCATCGTCGAAGCTAGGGTTGACCCCCACCGCCTTTAAACGCCGCCGACCGATCATCAAACCCCACCGCTCCGTCGCCCTACTTCAGCCGCACCGCCGCCCTGAACGAGACGCAGCTCGGTGGGCCCCCCACCACGAAATCCGAACCCGAAGTTCGCCGCTTCCTCCTCCAATTCCGGTCTGCTCAATGACCTATCGATGATCATCTCCGTATGAAATTCAAGAGCTCGGATCCCTCTTCGATTTGGTATATGGCACTTGGTTTATTATTCAGTGGATTGGAAATGGTTAAGGAATTAGTTTGGGATGATTTCTGCCATTCATTTGATACAGGCGGCGGCCACGTTTTTGAAATTAGGGTTTGGGTTAATTTCCATGTATTTTTATAATATTTAAATGTTGTTTTTACAATTAAATCTAAAACTCTTAATCTAATCATATTTCAGTCCAACAAAAAGTGTCCCTAGGCAAATACCCACGTTCCGGACCCAATGGAACAGGTCTCGAGGCCCAATTCCAAAGTCTACTACCTGTTTTATTTAATTTTATATTTAAATCATTTATTTATTAAATTTAGCTGTACATTTTAATTTACCGGGGCCACACACGGACTCAGAAAATTACAGAAAAATTATTTTTGGTTATGTTTTGACGATACGGTTCTAACGAGACTAATTTCGTCAAATTCTGAGACTGTTTGAAAAATGGCCATTTTTAAGCTGATTAAAATTGACCGAAACTGACAAAACACAGTTTCTTTTGCCACGCTCACATATGAATTCGGAAAATTCTAAAAATTGAAACCTTGCAATAATTTGACATTCCGGTTCCAACAAAAGTGGTTTCGTCGAAAACAGAGGTCGTTTGAAAATTGACTATTTTCAGTGGCTTTAATATTATTTAAAATTGAAAATTTTAAATTCTGGCACATTTTCCAACAAAATTCTTAAAAATAAAAATTTTAAATTGGCCCTGATTTTCCGGGTTGTTACAGTCTCCCCCACTTAAAATCTTTTCGTCCTCGAAAAGGAACTAAGGTAAAAGTTGTTTAATTAACTAACTAAATTTTAATTTTAATATTATTAATTTCATTTGTTGGCTAACTTATCAAATATATATATACTCTTATATATATAAAAATCATATTTCCAAAAATAGAATATATAATCAAAAATACGCTAATTATAAACTTATCACTCTGAACTCATTCTAGGGCATTACTAACCCCATCTCTAACGAGTTTTCTCATTCTAGGACACTGCTGGTCCTATCTCTAATGAGTATTCTTATTGGATTTTACTAATCCAATCTCTGATGAGTCTTTTGTTCAGTTCTAACGAGTTGTATCCCAAAGATTTGAGCTAACCTGAGCTCTGATACCAACTGTAAAGACCCGGAAATTCCCGCTCTTTGAATCGACCATAAACCACACAGGTCTGACCCAAAGGTTGGAAATCTTCGAATACTTTAACTTTGGGAATACAATACATCAGAACAATAACAGCAGACTTTTATTACATTATAATAATGTTACATCAGAGTACAGAATATATCAGAGTACATTGAAATAAAATTACAGCGGAAGATAAAATTACAATACTTTTAATACATTAAACAGCGGAAGATACAAAGCTCTGGACACAGCTTTAGGCTTCAATCCAAGGTCCTGCTAAAGAGAAAGATATCTGCAAAAAGCTACTCGACTGCCCGTGTGGAAAAGAGGGCACCCGAGTTTGCCAGTGAACAAACTACAGGTCAGTCATGGGACTGGTGTGAGAATTCTAAACTAATATAACTAATAAGACAAATCCAAGGACCACGCCACTTTCGCGGAACGGGTTTACTCCTATGGACTGTCAGTGCATAAACCAAAGTAAATCGAGGAATAACGCAATGTCTTTTTGGAAAAATGAAACCATTATAAGACCCAAGTCCCATCACACAATGCAACGCACACCAGAGGATAGGGTTTTACCTTATAATGGTCAAAAGATGCTTGATACGTATAAAACGGATTTAATATTATTATTAGTGTATATATGTTTTAATAAAAAGATTTGAATCATAAGTATCAATCCTAGACGGCATGGTTACCATATAGCATGTCGCCAATACTAGTTCTACAATCAAAACCGCAAGGGCGTATTGGAAATTTGGATTCCATCATGAGTCGAGGCTAGGGGCAAGCTCCTCTCCGATTCGAGACACTCTAGCAAATGCCTCAGGATCCCCCGCAGTGAACCCTTGGATCTTCAGGGCCGGTCCCCGCCTATGGGCAGTGGATTAGTTATGCCTGAACACACGCTTCCCGGTCCCTTTGGACCTATAGTATGACCACCAACGGCCTATAAAAATAACGAGGCGCCTCAAAATCCATCATCCACATAAGTAAAATGTCAGGGCTGGTAGGTCACTGACACCACTCTAGCTAGAAAGAAACGTGTGCACTCCCTGCAGTCCGTATCCCGTTTTTGACTCATACCGGGGTGTGAGGCTCGCGAAGTCACGCTATACACAAAGCTACGCCTAAACAGGCCGTGCTTTGATCATCAACCACAAGGCCTGCTTTTCAGCAAAAGCCTTGATCAATGCATCTTAGCATGCCACATTGTCAGTCCATACTATACCATTGATTTCTGCCAATATATAACCTCTAAGCTCATATGTCTCAGAGAAGAGTGTTAACCACCAAGCAGATATGTATTAACAGAGATCAACGAATGTAGTATAAAGGACTACAACGTCAGACATACATTCCATTTATAAACTTATGCTCTGGGTCTGAGCGAAAGTCATATCCGTACAAATCAACACTACGTCCGGATAACTACCATCTTAGCCCCGTCTTGGGAGCAAATCAATCAAGGACCTCAACGCTAGTTACCCATTCGATGTGAAGATTGTCGGTCTTCAATCGCCGTCTTCAACTCTTAGATTTAAAACGTCGTATAATCATTTGAAATGAGATTGAACTCGGTCTTATCAAATGACTCTCGCATATATATATATATATATATATATATATATATATATATATATATATATATAAAACTTGAAAACATTTCATATCGTTATTAATATTTGATAACGAGAATTAATTTAACGACGCTTTGGGTCGATGGGCGACCCTGGCGCTGTTTTCAGCCAATTTTGATTTACACATATCCTAAAATCTAACCGTTGGATTTTGACGAAATTTATATCGTTGGAAAGATCTTCCTAAAACGGTCCTAACGGTTCCAGTTTTGGGAAAATCCGACGGTCGGATTTTTCGGTGTAACCGTTTTAAAGTTATGATTTCAAAACGTGAACTACCGCGCGTGTTTCGCTTAGTTTTAATTTATATAATATATATATAAATATGTATAGACCATGTAGCGCTTTCCACTATTATAATTTATTACTTTAAATCATTTATATATTTTTTTTCCGCCAATTCTAATGCGACAAAAACAATGTTTTCAACAAAGTATATTTTATTTTGTATAAAAATAATCTTCTCCTTTATATTTACAAATAAAACATAAATGTCTTTTATTTCTTTTTTCCTTTACATTGAAAATATAACTCTTCTTTTTATTTTCCATAGAAAATAATGTTTCCTATTTATTTCCTTAACATAGAAAATAATGTAACTTTTTCTATTTCTATATGTAAATAAATATTCTTATCTTTTCCTTATTTATTTACCTAATGTAAATAAAGGGTTTACTTTTACTATATTTATTTACATTAATTGTAAATAAATGTATCTAATTTCTTATTCATATTTATTTACACTATTTGTAAATAAATAATTTCAATTTCCTTTGTAAATCCTATTTACATAGTAAATATAAATAATTGTATTTCTTTAACTCTTTTCTAATATTCCTTTTTAACCTAAAAAGAATATCTTATGTTAATTCTTTTCTAACCTTTCCTTTTTATTATATACATAAGAAAATGTAAATAATTACTATTTACAAATTGGTTCTTTTTATTTACATAAGAAAATGTAAATAAATCCTATTCATATAATTATTCTTTTAATTCTTTTTATTTACATAAGAAAATGTAAATAAATACTTATGCACATAATAATAATAATTTTTTTTAATACATAAAATATAATTTTCTCCCTTATAATCTTAATTACATAAAAATGTAATTTAGTTCTTATAATCTTAATTACATATAAATGTAATTTATTTAATCTCTTATTTATCTAATGTAAATATATGTGTATTCCTATTTCTATGTTTTATTTATTTATACTTAATATTTATAGTAATTTAAGTATGCTTAAACCTCCCACATTGGATAGGTATTGTTGTGACTACTGGACAGCCGGGCGGGTCCGGGCAGGTTTACATCACAACTCAATCCAACCTCGTGTTTAAGCATCATATTTCTTATTTATTTACCTAAGTGTAAATAAATGTTTTCCTTTATTTTACTTTACAAAAAAAAAAAACTTTTTATTCTATTCTTTACAATAGGAAAATATAACTTTTTAGTTTATTTCCTATACATTGAAATAAATATAAATGTCCTTTTATTTCTTATACATTGAAATAAATATTTCCTATAGCTTATGTGAATATCCTTCATAGTATCAGCATTTCTAAATATATTTATATGTCAATCTTTGATTCATTCCTACTATACAAACATGACGGTGTAATTTATGTCATTACAACTAAAATTAGCTCAACGATGTTTTTGTGTCATCACAAATAAATTAACACACGATGGTTTTGTGTCATTACAACAAAAATTTAACATAACAATGTATTGGTGTTATTACAACTAAAATTTAACACAACAATGTTTGGTGTCATTTCAACTAATTTAACATAAACAACATAATATCTTATTTGGTGTACTTTTGATGAATCACAATAAAGGTCTCATCTTTATTTTTATTTGTTAATGAAAATAAAGATTTAAAAACTTGCATTTTATTTTATGAGTAAAATAAAGATTAAACTTGCCCTTTTATTATATTCACAAAATAAATGTAACACTTTGTTCTTTAATTTGTAAACAGAATAAACACCAAAATTTTCTCTTTTATATTTCTGTTAACAAAATGAGCACTAAACTTGTTCCTTTACTTGCAAATAAAATGAGCGCAAAATTTGTTCTTTTACTATGTTAACAAAATTAACGTAAAGATTGTTTCTTTTCTTTGTTAACAAAATCAACATAAAAATTTATCATGTTCCTATGTTTACACAATGGCATAAAAGTTTATCCTTTATATATTAACAAAACAATGTTAACTTTGTCCCTTTTTTTTTTAACAAATTTTGACAAAATATTGCTCTTTTGTTTTATGTAAACAAAAACTTGCCTTTTATTTTACAATCAAATTTCATGTTAAAATTATCTTTTATTTTGGTTGTAAACAAGATAAACAAAGCAAGAATAAATATTCTAATTTTTATTTAAGAAAATACGATGAGAATAAAAATCAAGGTAAAAATTTTGTCATTTATTTTGTAAACAAATTTGTATAAAAACTTTGTCTTCTCATTATGTAAACAAATCTTTGTCTTTTTATTTTACTAACAAAATCTATGTTAAAACCTATGTTAACAAAACAATATTAAAAATTGTCCTTTTATTTTATGTAAACAAAACAATGTTGAAAATTGTCCTTTTATTTTATTAACAAATTGTGTTAAAAATTATGTCTTTTGTTTTAACAACAAAATTGAGTAAAAATGCCTTTTTGTCTTTAACAAACAAATTATGTGAAAATGTTCTTTTGTTTCAACAAACAAATTAAGTAGAAAATGTCCTCTTGTTTTAACAAACAAATATGGACCCCAAAATAATCCTTTTTATTTTGTTTACAAAAATTTGTCTCATCTTATGTACACAAAATGACATGAAAATAATTCTTTTTATAAAAAAAAAATTTGTCTCCTTATTATGTAAACAAAAATTACATAAAGATTTGTCTTTTTATTTGTAAACCAAAGTAATGTTAAAAACTTGTCCTTTATTTTATTAACAAAATTCATTTTAAAAACTTGTCATTTATTTTGTAAGCAAAATTTATATTAACAATTTCACTTTTATTTTGTAAACAAAATATATGTTAAACTTTGTCATTGATCTTGTGAAACAAATAAAGATTTTAACTTTTCTTTTGTTTTGTTTTACAAAAACAAGATTCAGCATTCTTTTGGTTTTTAGAGAGAAATAAAAATGAAAACAAAAATAAAATAAAAATAATACTAATAAAGGAAATAAAGATGAGGATTATAGAGATTCATCAGAATTTACAGATCTAGAAGCACATGGTTTTATCATAGCATTGCAGGTATTACAAATCACAATCAATCATACATTACAGTACAATACAAACAGATCAGACACCAAAATTTTACCACATCACAGCATAGATTAAATAATATACAGACAGATATTTAACTGAATGAATAATTTAATAAATTATTTAAATTGTAGAAATCAGAGATTCTCACCTTAAAGCTTTCCATTCAGAAGTCGTTCGTGTTTAAAATAGCTGAAATTTCAAAGTACTCGGTTTCAGCTGTAGTTAGTGTCATTGCGTAGAGTTTTTCCTCACGATCCTAACGCATTTGAAATCGTCCAATTCTGACAAAATTTGAACGAGTTACAATGGTTTGAAATTTAATTACATTAATTAATTTAATTAAAATAGGATTAGTATTTAACCCTTCTTCTTTGCCAAACACGTTCCAGGTAGCCGCTTCAAAACCGAACCCATCGTCGAAGCTAGGGTTGACCCCCACCGCCTTTAAACGCCGCCGACCGATCATCAAACCCCACCGCTCCGTCGCCCTACTTCAGCCGCACCGCCGCCCTGAACGAGACGCAGCTCGGTGGGCCCCCCACCACGAAATCCGAACCCGAAGTTCGCCGCTTCCTCCTCCAATTCCGGTCTGCTCAATGACCTATCGATGATCATCTCCGTATGAAATTCAAGAGCTCGGATCCCTCTTCGATTTGGTATATGGCACTTGGTTTATTATTCAGTGGATTGGAAATGGTTAAGGAATTAGTTTGGGATGATTTCTGCCATTCATTTGATACAGGCGGCGGCCACGTTTTTGAAATTAGGGTTTGGGTTAATTTCCATGTATTTTTATAATATTTAAATGTTGTTTTTACAATTAAATCTAAAACTCTTAATCTAATCATATTTCAGTCCAACAAAAAGTGTCCCTAGGCAAATACCCACGTTCCGGACCCAATGGAACAGGTCTCGAGGCCCAATTCCAAAGTCTACTACCTGTTTTATTTAATTTTATATTTAAATCATTTATTTATTAAATCTAGCTGTACATTTTAATTTACCGGGGCCACACACGGACTCAGAAAATTACAGAAAAATTATTTTTGGTTATGTTTTGACGATACGGTTCTAACGAGACTAATTGCGTCAAATTCTGAGACTGTTTGAAAAATGGCCATTTTTAAGCTGATTAAAATTGACCGAAACTGACAAAACACAGTTTCTTTTGCCACGCTCACATATGAATTCGGAAAATTCTAAAAATTGAAACCTTGCAATAATTTGACATTCCGGTTCCAACAAAAGTGGTTTCGTCGAAAACAGAGGTCGTTTGAAAATTGACTATTTTCAGTGGCTTTAATATTATTTAAAATTGAAAATTTTAAATTCTGGCACATTTTCCAACAAAATTCTTAAAAATAAAAATTTTAAATTGGCCCTGATTTTCCGGGTTGTTACAGGTTAAAACAATAAACTCCAGGTCAGTCATGTGACTGGCATGAGAACTAAAACAGTTATTAATCTTTATTTTTAAAGTTAGGTAAATCAAGGGACCACGCCGTATAACACGGAACGGGTTTCCTCCCAAGAATACCAGTGCATAAAACAAACAGTGCAGTGCTAAATAAAGAAAAATGAAGCTATTATAAGACCCAGGTCCCATCACACAATGCAACGCAAGCAGGAGGATAGGGTTTTCCCTTATAATAGCCAAATAATGCTTGATACATTTAAAAACAAATCATTTGATACTATTATAGGTGTATAGTGTCAAAACAATTTCAATCATAAATATCAATCATAGACGGCATGGATACCATATATCATGTCGCCATACTAGTTCTACAATTAAAACCGCAATATCACTTATTGGAAATTGGATTTCCGTCATGAGTCGAGGCAAGGGACAAGCTCCTCTCCGATTCGAGACACTCTAGCAAATGTCTCAGGACCCCACTATGATCCTTTGGAACCTCCAAGGCCGGTCCTCTCTTACTTTTGAGAATTGGCAATTCCTGAACACACGTTTTCCGGTCCTATAGGACCTATATCCGAGGCGCCTCACATTCCAACAACCACACAGGTGAAAAGTATATAAATGTCAGCCAGTTTAAGCACTGACACCACCACTAGCTAGAAAGAAACGTCGTGCACTCCTTGGGTCCTTATCCCGTTTTTGACTCATACCGAGGTGTGAGGCTCGCAAATTAACGCCATACACAAAGCTGCGCCACACAGGCCGTGCTTTGATTGTCAGCCACAAGACTTTGCTTTTCAACAGAAGCCTTGATCATTTGCCACTTTGGCGTGCCACACAGGAAATTCACTCTGTGCGACTAATGTCCATCGATATACAACCTCTGAGCTCGTACATCTTAAAGAAGGGCGTTAAGTAAGAGAATAAATTCTCCAGCACCAAACAGATGTATATTTAATAGAGATCAATCAACACAGAATAAATTCCAATGTCAGACACACAGTCCATTTACAAGTTCGTTCTGGGTCTGAACGAAACCGGAGGCACTTTCCTCGCATCTCCATCGATCTCCAAGTACGTCTGGACGATCAGCAACTGTTTCTCTCCTCTTGGGTGTACAGCCCAATCGAGATCATCAGCAATCACCCAAACGATGTGAAGACTTCCGGTCTTCAACCACCGTCTTCATCTTCAACTTGTCATCGAATCGGTTATTCAGAATGGGTATAAACCCGGCCTTTCCGAATAACCCGTGTATATAATAAACACGTGTTACACAAACACAACATACGCCTCATTCCAATTCAGAATATTCTTTTATTCAAATTTTCACACTCTTAGAGAAAGGTTCCCATTAATTTTATCAAAGATAAATTCTTCTAAATTTATTCTTTAATCTTCCTTTGGATATCATTTCAAACTAGTCGGGATTAGCGAACCACACCGAAGTAATTATTTATTTTATTTCCCAATCCCAACCTATTCATCCCCTAGAGCAAAACTGGTAATACTCCATATCTAACACCACGGTGTTATCGGTAAAATTAATTACCATTTCACGTTTAAATCTAATTAAAAATTTAACTATCGCTTTGAAGCAAAACTGGTGGTACTCCATTCTCGATCACCTTTCAGATTTGATAATTTAAATTATCAATTCACATTTTAATCTAATTAAAGATTCATTAAAACTCCACTTAGTTTTAATCTTTCACAAAAATCAATATCATGTCTTTAACCGGGTTAAAGAACCAATGTCACCTAAAACACGATCCACGATAAACCCAAAATCACTTTCTATTGTTAATCAGGTTAAAGAACAAGTGTTATTCAGAACACCGCTCACGATAAATCCAAAACCAATTTAAATTCAATTCCAATTAATATTATTTAATTGGTACACTTCGTTAAATATAAATAGAAAGATTCAATCTTTTTTCTCAACTGGGCATAAGAACAGTGTTAATGAAGACACCATCCATGACAAACCCAAATCTCATTTGATATTAAATATAAGGCTTTGAATAGAAAATATACTGGCTTATATTCAATACCAAATTCTGAAACCAACAAATATCGTATTGGAAATAACGATATAAAATATATCTTTCAAATTTCCACAACCATATCTATATAATCACGATATCCAACATCGAAATATTCCGAAGATAATTTCGATTCAAATTCAGTCAAATTCACGTATTGGGAATTTTGATTATTTTTAAAACCACTTTCAAATTCAATTTATTTATTTCAAAAATAAATTGATTTTAATCCTAGTTCAAAACTAGTTCATTTCGATAAAAATATATTTTTATCCTTTCAAATATGGAATTTTTCACCCCAGTTCTTCCCAAATCATTTCTTATGATTTTACACAAATTATTGACATATTTAATAATTTTATCAAGTCCCGTATAGTCGATTTCCATCAACGGCCATCGAACTGCACTTACAATGACCTTTTCCAAATTTGATTTGGACATAATTCCAAATCCAACCGTTAGATTTCAAATTTATAATATTCATTGGAAAGCTCTTTTCGATACGAACCTAACGGTTCTGGTTTTAGGAGAATCCGACGGTCGAATGTCCCGCAACGTCAATTCGAAGTCAATGGTCGAAATTCACGAACTGCCGCAGCGCGGCGCGTTATATTCAGACCATTATATATATATATTATATATTTCGTCGATTTCCTTTTAAAACGTATTTTATAAATCGTTTTAAATTAGTTTTCGAAACGATTTCAACACTATATTCAATTTCGAATCGAAATTGAATATTCTACATCATCGATATACAGATGATAATATTTTCAAAACCTTATATTTTGAAATCACTTCTTTTTCTATAATTATTTTAAAAACGAATATAATCGATATAAATATCGCTCACATCAAAATGGTGCGTCTCTAATCAACATGACTTTATATATTTCAATAAATTCTTTATTCTATTCAACAAATGAATATTTATTCTATTCAACACATGAATATATATTTCTTTCACCACATGAATATTCTCAACACATGAGCACTGTCAACACATGACTATTTATATTATTTAATATATTTTATACAATTATGGTATCTATCGTCTGATTTTTAATCAGACTCCAACCGTAAAGTAGTAAGAGAATGATTCCCTAAGTATTAACCCTGAAGGCCGAAACCAGTATCAGATCAATACCTAGGAAACCACTCATCTTATCTTGTTTCCCGTTAGTTTCTAATCTCAAATATGATAAAGATGTAAATTTTATTGTTAAAATATTTCTTTCAACACATGATTATATATTTTATAATATTCTTTATTTCTCCAATTGGAATGAGGCCCAATCAATTACCATATAATGTTAATTATATGGATTCCACACAACACATGTATATAATAGCACTGACAAATAATCAACCATCATCCAAAGTGCACTACATTGTATAAGCATCAAATATAGATATCTAACGCTTATAACAGCTTGTCAATCAATCATCAACATACAACTAATTATTGGGATTAGTGTATGCCGTATTTTATCCCAATACCCGTGTGGGGTTTCAAATCAACAAACACATATTTTTATTTATTCACATACCCGTTAAAAATTATATTTTTAACGATTAAATATTTTTAACTGTATAAATATTTTATTTCATCTCACAACACACAATAAATTTTCACCATAACAAACAATCAAACATACAAGCCATCCATGGTCTGTGGACGATGGGTGTCGGGTGCTGCTAAGCACCGTCTGCATCCTAGTATATATTTTAACTAGAAAATAAAATTTAAAGTGTGAAGTTCTCACCAATAAGCTAAACCAAACACCACGACTCTTCATATGTAGGAAATCCTCGTCGTGCTCGCCTTCTGTCACTTTCGTCGTTCGTATTCACTACATATATAAAAATCACATTTTTATATTTTCTAGTGTATAAAAATCATATTTTTATAATGACACATCATATATGTGAAAATTGAATTTTTATCGCTACTTCATATATAAAGATTCTATTTTTATTAACAAAAATCATAGCTTTCAATCGCTATGTTATTATATATTTTATAAGAACAATTTTAAAACAATGCCATATTTTTATTTTTCAAAACCATGCAAATTTCATTTTAAAAGCAAGGAAAATTTCATTTTAAAAGCAATGCAAATTCCATTTGAAAAATCAGACCTTTATCGTGTTGTTATATATATATGAAAATCACCTTTTTATATGTTCACTTTTATTATAAAAATCCTAACTTTCATGTATATAAAAATTCTACCTTTGTTTATATAAAAATCTCAACTTTGATTATTTAAAAATCTCAACTTTGTTTTTCTTTCCCACACTATGTTAATTTCTACTTAAAACACTGTATATTTCAATGTTTTCATATATAAAAATAACACTTTAAACCAATGTTTTATATTTAAAAATCTAGAAATAAATTATTGCTAATTTATATAAAATCTACCCTTTTATACATTGTCATATAAATTAAAAACTGATTTTAAAAATAATAATGTCGTATTTAAATAAAAATAATTACCTTTCTTCCTCGCAAAAACTGGACAATTTCAAACCGTTGTGAGAGGGGGGGCTTCGCAGCAGCCTCGGAGTCGGAGGGGGAAGGTGCGGGGGTGCGACTTATCATGGCTACGGCGGAATGGGTGGTCGACTTTTAGGGGGTGGCGGCGACGATACGGTCCTAACAAAACATATTTTGTTGAATTCTGAGACCGTTTGAAAAATGGCCATTTTCCAGTCGATTAAAATCACCTGAAACTGGTCAAATGCGTTTACCTTTGCCACGCTCACATATTGATTCGAAAAATTACAAAATTTGAAACCTAGCAATAACTTGACACCACAGATCCAACAAAGGTGGTTTCATCGAAAACCGAGGTCGTTTGCAAAATTCCCACTTTTAAGGGCCAAAATTCCATAGCGACTATTCTGAATTTTCAACTGGGCATAACTTTTGGTCCCCGCTATGAAATTTTGATTTTTCGGATTCGTTGGAAAGATATTCTCAATTATATTCATATATTTTTTGTTTCACTAAAATCCGGTTTATTTTGCACCCGGTACATTCATTTGTAGTTTGAAATCGAATTACCGAACTACCGCGCCATTTTCAATTCCTTTATAATTGTAAATAATTATTTATATTCTAACGACGATTTATATAAATATATACGTTCTAATTTTATTCAAAAATAAATTTCTCGTCGTTATTATTTAAAATAATCCATTTTAAATATTCAAAATTCATTAAAATTGCCAAAATAAAAATTTTAAATTGGCTTAGAGTTTCTGGGTTGTTACAATCTCCCCCACTTAAAACTTTTCGTCCCCGAAAAGGAACGAAGCTGAAAGTTGTTTTAGAAATCAACTCAACTTCCATTGTTTTCTTTACGGCTTAAGTTCTTCAACTTTTCAGTTTCTAAGAACTTTTCAAATTCTTCAAAAATTTGGCTAACACCCTAAATTTTCGAAAAATTTCTCCATAACCTCCCCTGCACGGGGGACTTCGGGATATTTCATATAGCCTCCCATGGCCTTCTTCAATCCAAAAGAAAAAGAAAAAGCCAATCGGCTCATAAAATCATCATCACCCAAAGAAATACAATAAACATGTACCTATTTGTCGGGAAAACAATTTTATTCTTCTGCTCTAGCCTCCCTGCTATGACCTGTTCAATGTAAGTACATGTATATGCACGCAGTTGCAATCATTTTTCAATACAGTTCCATATTCGGTTCAATTAGGCTAAATGGTTCAAAATTTCGAACAAATAAACAAACAACACAACCAGCAATCAATTAGTGGATTAACGTTTCAAATTCATAATTTGTATATATATACCGAAAATCATGTTTTTGATGCCAAATCACAACAATAAATCGATATAGTTTTGGTTCTCACACCAGTCTAATGGAAATATATAGATATCACACCATCGAAACACGAACATAAATACTGATGATGTGGCCACATCATCAGAATTATCCCCCGGTGTCTAGAATGTGATCCTATATCTATCCAGTATATTAAAACTTCGAATATACGTTCATGACGCGTATATGCAAAATATTTATATACTCGATTGTCCAAATTCAAAATAAATAAATATTCAAATACGTATAAAACGATTTAAATTTTCAAAACAAAGTTGGTTTTCATTTTAAAAATATACTCTTCACACTCGTTCTAGAATACTACTGATCCCATCTCTGACGAGTCATTCTAATTGGATATTACTAATCCAATATCTGATGAATTCTTTCATTCGGTTCTAATGTGTCTTGTTCTCGAGCTCTGTAAACCAAAGCTCTGATACCAAAATGAGACGACCCGAACTTCCCCGTGAAGGACAGCACAGATAGAATTGAGGACAAGACGAATCAGAACGCAAATAGAAGAACATTTCATTGTTTATTACAACAATTCCATCAGAATACAAGAATATACAGAGTACAAATAAATATTATATAACAGAAAAATATAAGAGATTACAATAAATTACATAGCAGCGGAAAATAATACAAACACAACTGAAAATAATACACGGATACAGAGCTTTCTGAGCACCGTTCCAGCTGTAAATCAGGATCTTGTGAATATAAATCTGCAAAACCAAAATTACTAGCTGCCCGTATCGAAAATAGGGGCACCCAGAGTTTAGGTTAAAACAATAAACTCCAGGTCAGTCATGTGAATGGCGTGAGAACTAAAACAGATATTAATCTTTATTTTTAAAGTTAGGTAAATCAAGGGACCACGCCGTATAACACGGAACGGGTTTCCTCCCAAGAATACCGGTGCATAAAACAAACAGCGCAGTGCTAAATAAAGAAAAATGAAGCTATTATAAGACCCAGGTCCCATCACACAATGCAACGCAAGCAGGAGGATAGGGTTTTCCCTTATAATAGCCAAATAATGCTTGATACATTTAAAAACAAATCATTTGATACTATTATAGGTGTATAGTGTCAAAACAATTTCAATCATAAATATCAATCATAGACGGCATGGATACCATATATCATGTCGCCATACTAGTTCTACAATTAAAACCGCAATATCACGTATTGGAAATTGGATTTCCGTCATGAGTCGAGGCAAGGGACAAGCTCCTCTCCGATTAGAGACACTCTAGCAAATGTCTCAGGACCCCACTATGATCCTTTGGAACCTCCAAGGCCGGTCCTCTCTTACTTTTGAGAATTGGCAATTCCTGAACACACGTTTTCCGGTCCTATAGGACCTATATCCGAGGCGCCTCACATTCCAACAACCACAAAGGTGAAAAATATATAAATGTCAGCCAGTTTAAGCACTGACACCACCACTAGCTAGAAAGAAACGTCGTGCACTCCTTGGGTGTAATGACCCGGGATTTTGACGATCTTGGTTATCCGATATACAACACATATCGAACATCCAAGGATCGAAAATACCGGTCATTAATGAGAGAAATTAGAGGATGAGGAAGATAAGATAGAAACTTAGAATAGAAGAAGAAGAAGAACACAACATCAGAGTAACATGAACCTCACAGCGGAACGAATAACATATAATAGATATGACATAATTTTGAAATGTAAATCTGTATATGTATACAACAACATTATCAGAGTACAACACTTACAACATAGCGGAAATAACTATAGCTATATAATCCTGAAGCCTCCTGCTCCAAGCTCTTCCAGTATATCTGTAAATCCCGACTACTTGACTGCCCGTACAAATTTAGGCACCCAAGAGTTTAGGGAAAACAAAACAAAATAAACACCGGGTCAGTCATGGGACTTGTATGAGTAAACAGTTTAAAACAGATCCAACAAGTAAACGATATCTCATAAGATCACGCCGTATAACGGAACGGGTTTTCCCTTATGAGAATCCAAAATATCTTTGTATCAAAAACCTTTTGATATTATAATAATGTCTATCAACCACAATATAATAATCATCTAGCAGAAACATTTTCATCTCACGTTCTACATATATGGTATACAATCAAAACCGCAAGCACGTATTGGGTAATGGATTTCCAACTATGACAAGGTATGGAACCACCTTTCGCTAGTGTATCTCTAGAGAGGAATACACTGGGTTCAACAAGAACATCTTGCGACCCGACCACACATGACCGACCACTCATTTCGCTTGAGTGTATTGAATGTATATCACCAACGGTTGGGATCAGCAACCGTTTCCCGAATGGGACAGCATCAACAATAGATTTTTAGAAATAAATGAAACTCTAGATACGGTGATTATACACCCAACTTCGGTGAGACCGACATAGCCATGCTGCCTGCCCGATTTCTGTCATCTACCGGATGTGAGGCTAGATGCTACACTTTATCATCACACCAGATTCACTTTGAATGCCACATCATCAAATCCATCAAATCACCGATTTGACGTCCTCAACAATACATTATGTGTTAGCTAAAAGAAGTTTCCTTCTCCGCTTCCACTCTTGGTACGGTTGGAGAAATCAATATACATGATCGCCTGGACATACTCTGTCAGACATTCATCCATACAAGTCACCCAGGAACAGGATGAACCGAAGGCACTATTCAATACATCCATTTTAGACACTGTTATCTAAGACTTATACAATAGCCCTTGCACTTTACTCCGTCTTCAATTATCTTTGGTATATATGATTCGCAACGCTTATGCCAATACAGAGTGGTTCTTTGGATAATAATCCAACCGGTCTCTCCATATTAACAACGTTAAAATGGTCAAAACTTCGATAGTCTGTGATTTAACTATCGAATAAAAACAACTGTGCAAACAACGATATTATTTCCAAATGGAAATTATATCGATCAATCATCATTGAACATTTATCCCTTTATTTAACTTATTCATTTTTCCATCTCATGTTTCTATATATTCAATATTTCTTATTTTCTAAATTTGGAAAATATACGTTATTAACACTGGAAACATTTCCATTCCTTGTTTTCTGTATTTAGAAAACATTTCTGATTCTAGTTAGGAAAACATTTCCAAAACTCCTACGTTTGGATTAAGCAGATGTTTAGATAAAACATCGCTATGCCAACTTAACCATTTCCTTTAATTACTAAATTCACTGTACCATCCTTTTCTGCCGAACCTTAACCATTCCTTAGTTAAAAACGAAACCAATCAAGTTGGGGTATAACTACCTCTCAGACCTTAACTGAACAACATTTCTAACCTTGAAATAGGTAAAGTTCACTTTAAATTTCTCTAACTAACTTCCTTACTTAACCTTTCTTTTGAATAACTATATTCGATTAATTCTTTTCACTTAACTCTTATCAATTAACTCTATTGGACTGACCCTATTGGATTAACTCTATCGGACTAATGCTATTGGATTAACTCTTTCAGACTAATGCTATTGGATTAACTCTATCGGACTAATGCTATTTATTTACTCGTTTCACTTAACTCCTTTCGAATAAACTATATTTCATAACTCCTTTTACTTTCTGTTCGAATAAACTATATTCGATTAATTCTTTTCACTTAACTCTTATCAATTAACTCTATTGGACTGAACCTATTGGATTAACTCTATCGGACTAATTCTATTGGATTAACTCTATCGGACTAATGCTATTTATTTACTCGTTTCACTTAACTCCTTTTGAATAAACTATATTCGATAACTCCTTTTACTTTCTATTCGAATAAACTATATTCGATTAACTCATTTGCTTTAACTCTAATCGATTAAACTAACATCGATTAACTCCTTCCGATTAAACTAACATCGATTAACTCTTTTCGACTAAACTATCATTGATTAACTCTTTTCAACTGAACTAACATCGATTAACTCCTTTCGATTAAACTAACATCGATTAACTCCTTTCGATTTAACTAACATCGATTAACTCCTTTCGATTAAACTAACATCGATTAACTCCTTTTAACTCGATTAAACTATCATCGATTAACTCCTTTTAACTCGATTAAACTATTCATTGATAAAGATTTACTTTTAGTAACGGTTCTTCACTTTTAAATGACTTCAGTTTTCTTTTTATAACGTTTTCCCTTTTTGTAAATATCTCCTATTTATAAATATTCCAATTTATAAATATTTCTTATTTATAAATATTCCATTTATAAATATTTTATTTTCAAATATCACTTTGAAAATATTCCCTTATCAACATTTCGGTATGTTATGGTATTCAATATATCAAATCACGATGATCAGTATCGTCCAAACACATATAATCGACAACAGATTATATATCACATCATATATCACAATATATGAAAAACAGTAAAATAAATGTTGAGGAACCCAGTAGGGTTCCTCCAACCTGTTTCCCTGCATCCACAGATGTTAAACAATATAGATACCATCACTTTCAGTTCCATATGATATATTCTGTTAAACAGAATCAATATAGAAATTCAACTATCTGACTAGTAGTTCAATCAAACAGTCAACACACAGTCCATCAGCCAATATTTAACAGTTCTAAAAATACAACATGAATTTATAAACTGTTTAGAGTTAGTGAGATTTAATCACTTTGGAAGTTCATCGTTAAAGAACGATAAACTGTTGTTTGATTTGAATCAAACAATTTATTTTGCCATAAATTTAAACTAGCCCCAATGCACTTCCAGTCAGCTTCATCGTGAAGCTCTCGTCCATACGGTCCTAATGTGACTGACCGTTCAGAAAACTGACAAGTATGCTCAAGTTATAACCTTTCAAAGTTTGAACACTTATTGAATAAATAAAACATGAATTTTACTTTTATATAAAGGCCTTACCCTTTGATTTCCTTTTCCTGGCCCGTTAACACCCCTCAGGCCCAATACTCTTTTCAAAACCGCATCCATCTACTACGTCTTCCCCAATCCAATTTCCGCGAGCTTCAGGAATTCCTCAATGCCAATAACCGACCTCCCTTCATCTCGATTGTTCATGGAATCAAAGACTACAACAACCGAATTCATCTCCTTGAAAATCTCGATCACCTCCTCCCCTCAATGTAAAGTCCGACGACCCCCACTTCCTTGCGTCGATGGATGCTCACGCCACCACACTGTGAAACCATCGAACTGAAATCTCAGCAAACCACCTCAAATGATGCACACTCATGCGGTTTAACCTTCCCAATTCAAATATACAACTCAAACTCCCCATCGAAAGCTCAAACTCCACAAATATCGAACCCTAGTTCCACTGTAGGAACTCGACAAACCCAAAAACATGAATCGCATCTAACCGAACCAGTACAGGATTGAAGAGGAAGTCATGGGAAATCCGAATGCTTGAGTTTGGAGATTTATAGTAATTGATTTGATTTTATATTAATCTGTGAGGATCAACTTTTTACTGAAAGGAGAAAATAAAATTTAAGTGACGCATTTTTGTTGTTGTTGACCAAGGAACTAGGTTTAGAATGGTGGAGGGCTTATTTATAGGATAACAAAATATATAGATATTTTTTTATTAATATTTTAATCCTTTATATTCGTTTCTGACTCCTAAAAATCCGTGTGATTACACACGATACCTAAAAATCACGAAACTGGACATGCAGCTAGAGTTCGACATTACGGTCCCAATGAAACTGGTTTCGTCGAATTCCGACTCCGTATGCTCACACAGCGTATTTTTAACTGTCAAAATACTGACTGTTTTTCACTCTAAAAATCCGTACGGCCACATACTGACTTCAAAAATCACGGAAATTGAAATCTAGCAATAATTTAATATTGCGGATCCAACAAAACAGTTTTCATCGAATTCTGAGGTCGTTTGAAAACTGGCTATTTTTAAAGCTCTGAATGGCCCATTTAAATATATAAATATATTTAAATATAATTAAATTAAATATTTATAAATAAATATTATCGTCTATATTCACAGCGGAATACCATACAGCTCTAGAATATTCCTATATGGAATTCTAACTTGATATTTCAAATCTGGGTCAACCCGATATTTGATTTATATTGAAATTCCTTTTAAAAATATAAATAATTCCTTTATAAATTATAAAGGAATTCCACAGCGACTTTTCTAGAATTTGATTTGGACGTAAATCAAAATCTACATGATGAAATCCCAATTTTTCTCTTCCACTAGAAAGATATACTCCACCAGCTCCACACGTTTCTTATTTCACAGAAATCCGGCTTAAAACGAATCCTGTGCATTCCGTTGAAGTTCGAATCGCCAATTTACGAACTGCAGCGCCATTTCAAGCTAGATTTTAATTATAATATAATTATACGTTCAAACTGTCGTTTATATAATATATTCGTTATTCAATTTCAATTCCAAGCTGAATTAAATATCACAAATGATCCGGTTCACACCATATCGTCATTTCAGCCAATTCTGATTATTTCAGAATTAAATATATTATTTAATTTATTATTTTAATTAAATATTCACCATTATTTAATTCCACGACCATTTAATTCACTATATCACTATTTATATAATTAAATTAATTAATTATAATACCTATGCCAATGCGGGTCATTACAATCTTTCCCACTTAAAATAATTTCGTCCTCGAAATTTCTAAAAGGTAGGGGATGACCCTATCGACTGGTTAGAACATATTTGTTCACTTCTTAACTTCAGTTTCAACTGAACCAATTTAATTTTAATTAAATCATTAATCAATTCTTATCAACGAAAATTGAAGCGACCCGAAACTTCCCCGGTCTCCGAAGAGATGAGAAAGAACGAATTACTGTGAGGATAAGACAAATCAGAACACAAACAGAAGAACATTTCACTGTTATTACAACAATGCATCAGATTACAAGAATATACAGAGTATAAATGAATATTACACAGAAATATCAGAGATTTAAATTACATTTAAATACATCGCAGCGGAAAATAATACAATACACAACTAGAAGAGATATACGGATACAAAGCTTTCCGGATATCATTCCAGCTGTAAACCAGGATCCTGTGAATATAAATCTGCAAAACCAAAACTACTAGCTGCCCGTGTGGAAAATAAGGGCACCCAGAGTTTAGGTTGAAACAATAAACTCCAGGTCAGTCATGTGACTGGTGTGAGAACTAAAACAGTTATTTAAAACTTTACTTTAAAAGAGAGTAATTCAAGGGACCACGCCGTATAACACGGAACGGGTTTCCTCCCAAGAATACTAGTGCATAGAATAAAAAGCGCAATGCTTTTTCGAAAAATGAAGCTATTATAAGACCCAGGTCCCATCACACAATGCAACGCAAGCCGGAGGATAGGGTTTTACCTTATAACAGCCAAACATGCTTGATACGTTTAAAACAAATCATTTGATACTATAATATGTGTATAGTGTCAAAAACAATTTCAATCATAAATATAAATCATAGACGGCATGAGTGCCCCATCCCACTATGTCGCCATACTAGGCTCTACAAATAAAGCCGAAATACACGTATTGGAAATTGGATTTCCATCATGGTGGCTCCTGATTCGAAAGATCGATCGCGTAGTACAAATCACCGCGGCTTACGTCTCAGCGAGAGAAAACACCGCTATGCACATCCGCACTTTTGGGACTCAAGTATCACCACGACTTACGTCCCAGCAAGAGAAAACACTGCTTACTCTATCCCTCCGAGCACAAAGCTCAATATCGGTCGACCGAATCCACTACACTAAAAATGTATACTGATCAAACCATCAGTTTACCACCATCCCGGGCTGTGAGGCTCGCGGATTCACGTTATACACAAAGCTACGCCACACAGGCCGTGCTTTGATCATCAACCACAAGACTTTGCTTTTCAACAGAAGCCTTGAACAATTGCCACTTACGCATGCCACACTGGCAATTCACTCCATGCGACTGATGTCCATCGATATACAACCTCTGAGCTCGTACGTCTTAGAGAAGAGCGTTAAGCAAGAGAATAAATTCTCCGCCGCCAAACAGATGTATATTTAATAGAGATCAATCAACACAGAATAAATTCCAATGTCAGACACACAATCCATTTACAAGTTCGTTCTGGGTCTGAACGAAACCGGAGGCACTTTCCTCGCATATCCATCCATCTCCAAGTACGTCTGGACGATCACCAACTGATTCCCTCATCCTGGGTGTACTGCCCAATCAAGATCATCAGTAATCACCCAAACGATGTGAAGACTTCCGGTCTTCAACCACCGTCTTCATCTTCGACATCTCGTCGAATCGGTTATTCAGAATGGGTATAAACCCGGCCTTTCTGAATAATCCACGTATATAATAAACGAATGTTACACAAACACAACAAACGCCTCATTCCAATTCAGAATATTATTTTATTCACAAAATCACATTCTTTAATCCTCCTATGGATATCATTTCAAACTAGTCGGGATTAACAAACCACACCGAAGTAATTATTTATTTTATTTCCCAATCCCAACCTATATATCCCATGGAGAAAACTGGTGATACTCCACATCTAACACCACGGTGTTATCGGTAAAATTAATTACCATTTCACGTTCAAATCTAATTAAAGATTTAACTATCGCTTTGGAGCAAAACTGGTGATACTCCACTCTCGATCACTTTTCAGATTTTGATAATTAAAATTATCGATTCACATTTTAATCTAATTAAAGATTCATTAAAACTCCACTTAGTTTTAATCTTTTCAGAAATCGATATTATGTCTTTAACTGGGTTAAAGAACCAATGTCATCTAAAACACGACTCACGATAAACCCAAATCACATTTGATATTAAATACAAGGCTCTGAATAGAAAATATACCGGCTTACATTCAATATCAAATTCTGAAACCGACAAATATCGTATTGGAAATAACGATATAAAATATATCTTTCAAATCCCCATAACAATATTTGTATAGTCACGAAATCCAACATCGAAATATCCCGAAGATAATTTCGATTCAACCCCAGTCCAATCCACGTATTGGGAGTATTGATTTTTTTTTTATCACTTTCAAATTCAATTTATTTATTTCAAAAATAATTTGATTTTAATTCTAGTTCAAAACTAGTTCATTTCGATAAAAATCTATTTTTATCTTTACAAATGTGGAGTTTTTAACCCCCGTTCTTTCCAATTCACATATTATGATTTTACACAAATTATAGATATTTTTAATAATTTTATCAAGGCCCGTACAGTCGATTTCCATCTACGGCCATCGAACTGCACTTACAGCGACCTTTTTCGAATTTGATTTGGACATAACTCCAAATCCAACCGTTAGATTTCAAATTTCTAATATTCATTGGAAAGCTCTTTTCGATACGAACCCAACGGTTCCGGTTTTAGGAGAATCCGACGGTCGGATCTCCCGCAATGTCCGTTTGAAATAAATGGTCGAAATTCACGAACTGCCGCGGCGCGGCGCGTTCTATTCAGGCCATTATATATATAATATATATATATTATATATATTTCGTCGATTTCCTTTTAAAACGAATTTTATAAATAGTTCTACATTCGTTTCAAAACAATTTCAACTTCCATTTCAATTCAAATCAAAATTGAATTCTTCTTTATAAATTCGTTTTAAAATTCATTTCTATTCAATTCAATTTGAATTCATTTCGAATTCGCTTTCAATTCAATTCATTTCGAAATCGTTTTCAATTCAATTCATTTCGAAATCGTTTTCAATTCAATTCATTTCGAAATCGTTTTCAATTCAATTCATTTCGAAATCGTTTTCAATTCAATTCATTTCGAAATCGTTTTCCATTCAATTCATTTCGAAATCGTTTTCAATTCAATTCATTTCGAAATCGTTTTCAATTCAATTCATTTCGAAATCGTTTTCAATTCAATTCATTTCGAAATGAATAAAATCGATATAAATATCGTTTACGTCAAAATGGCGTCAATCTAATCAACACGGCTTTATATTTTCAAAACTTCTTTATTCTATCCAACAAATGAATATTATCCCATTCAACACATGAATCTATATTTATTTCAACACACGACTAATCTCAACACATGAGTACTGTCTACACATCACTATTTTTATATTCAACACATGAATTTTCTTTTATAATATTCATTACTTTCCCGATTGGAATGAGGCCCAATCAATCACCATATGACGTTAATTATATGGATTCCATACAACACATGTATATAATAGCAATAATAAACAATCGACCATCAACCAAAGTGCACTACACTGTATAAGCATCAAATATAGATATCTTACGCTTATAACAGCCTGTCAATCAATCGATCGACATATTTAATCAATCAGGATGAGTGAAATTCATATTTCATCCCAACACCCGTGTGGGGTTTCAGACAATCAAACACAGATTTTTAGTTGTGCAGTTGGGCGATGTGTAAAATTTATCGACCCATTCAATATCAGTCAAATCAGTGTATATAAACAAATCGGCCGATTTGTTTATAAATATTTATTTATTCACTTTCACGTTAAAACTATATTTTTAATGAGAATATATTTTATTTTAACACATGAATTTCTATTCATTTCATTTACCCAATAAAAATGATATTTTTATTTTTCTAACATATTTTAGAAAATTTCGACGGCATAACGGCACGATACTAGAAACGGGACAAGGCCTAGCCTTATCCCCGGTCTAGTGAAGGCCCACGCCATTCACACATCAATCAAATCAATTTTATTTCACCAAACAATTCAGTTCAAACCAAATAATCTAACCAACTACACAACCAAACAATTCAACAAACAAGCCATCCATGGTCTGTGGATGACGGGTGTCGGGTGCTACTAAGCACCGTCTGCATCCTAGTATATATATCTATATATATGACTAGAAAAAGAAATTTAAAGTGAGAGTTTCTCACCCTTTCGCTAAACTGAATGACGCAATTCTTCATGGGTAGGAAATCTTCACCGTGCTTTTCTTTCGTCTATTTCGTTGCCCTTATCCACTACCTATATAAAAATCACATTTTTACTTTGCTATTCAATATATAAAAATCGAATTTTTATTCGCTATTCAATATATAAAAATCGAATTTTTATTTCGCTATTCAATATATAAAAATCGAATTTTTATTCGCTATTCAATATATAAAAATCGAATTTTTATTTCGCTATTCAATATATAAAAATCGAATTTTTATTTTGCTATTCAATATATAAAAATCGAATTTTTGTTTCGCTATTCAATATATAAAAATCGAATTTTTATTTCGCTATTCAATATATAAAAATCGAATTTTTATTTCGCTATTCAATATATAAAAATCGAATTTTTATTTCGCTATTCAATATATAAAAATCGAATTTTTATTTCGCTATTCAATATATAAAAATCGAATTTTTATTTCGCTATGATATATACAAAGTTCATATTTCATTGTCTCTATAATATGAAAATCATATTTTTATTCGATTAAAAATCATATTTTTACCATCATGCCTATATAAAAATTTTAACTTTCCTCCTGTAAAAACTATATTTTTACATTGTTGAATATATTTCTACTTCGCCTTATATAAAATAAAGTCCATATTTTTATTTGCTTCTTCATATATAAAGATAATATTTTTATAGTCTCTATTATATAAAAATCGAATCTTTACCTTGTTTATATATAAACAAAATCACCTTTTTAACTAAACAAAAATCGTGTGTTTAAAACACGGTCATTTGTAATAAAAATTATATTTTTACCTCTCAACAATATACATAAAAATCATATTCTGACTTACAATCCTTTTATATAAATTAAAATCGAATTTTTCTAAACAAATGTATTGTATAAATTTGAAAACTCACTGTGTCTTCGATGTGGAGGAGGGCTGGTGGTACGGGGTGATGGCCAGCGGTCTTGGGAGCCGCGGAGCACGCTGGAGAGGGGGTAGGGCTCAGCCGGTGGTCGGAAGGGCGGGCGACGCTTTACAGTGGCGGTGGCGGTTTAATTAGAGCAGAGAGGAGCGCCAGAGGGAAGGGGGAAGAAGGAAGAGATCGACGGATGAGGGGGGGGATCGATGGTGGTCTTCACTCGCGAGCGACGGCGGAGGGCGCCTGGGGCGACGGGATCGAGGTCTGGGAAGAAGAGGGGCGCGATTTTTTCTTCTTTTTTTTTTTAATTCCTGACGGTGGATATGAGAGAGAGAGAGAGGTGAGTGTATTAATATATAATTTAATTATTTAATTTAATTTATTTCTCCTTTAAAGTTGACTTTTCATCCGAATCCCGATTCGAACCCAACGACTGCCTCCCCTAGCTAATTACCCCCATTCCGAACACAATGGGATATGTATCGCAAGCTGATTTGATCATTTCGATTAGTTTCCGTTGAATTTACATTTAAATCACTGTATTGAATTTTAAACGTACATTTCAACTTACCGGGGTCACATACTAACTCTAAAAATTCTCGAAAAATATTTTCTAGCTACGTATTGACGATACGGTCCTAACAAAACTAGTTTCGTCGAATTCTGAGACCGTTTGAAAAATGGCCAATTTCCAGTCGATTAAAATCAACTGAAACTGGTCAAACGCGTTTTCCTTTGCCACGCTCACATATTGATTCGAAAAATTATGAAATTTGAAACCTAGCAATAACTTAACATCATGGACCCAACAAAACTGGTTTCGTCTAAATCCGAGGTCGTTTGCAAAATGTCCATTTTTAAGGGCCTGAATTCCATAGCGACTATTCAGAATTTTCAACTGGACATATCTTTTGATTCCTGATATGAAATCTTGATTTTTCGGATTCGTTGGAAAGATATTATCAATCAGATCCTAATGTTTTTGGTTTCACTAAAATCCGGATTGTTTTGCACCCGGTACATTCAATTGAAGTTTGAAATCGAATTATCGAACTACCGCGCCATTTTTAATTCTATTTATAATTATATATAAATATTTATATTCTAACGACGACGCGTATAATATATACGTTCGAATTATATTCAAAATAAATTTCCGTCGATATTATTTAAAATAATTCATTTTAAATAGTCAAAATTCGCTTAAATGGCCAAAATAAAAATTTTAAACTGGCCCAGATTTTCGGGTTATTACAATAATTTTCAAAAATCTTGAAAATTTTATAACACCTTAACTTTTTGACAAATTCCGCCAGCACCTCCTTTGTACTGGTCAATATCTCAAATTCCAACTCGCCTCTTTGGGCCATCTCCATCCTAAAAGAAAATCAAACAGCCAAGCGACTTGCTAATTCGGCTCATCAAAATCTCATACCATATGAAATATAAACTTGTACCTTTTTGTCGGCATATCATTATATCCTTTCCACCTATTTATCAATTCAGCGGATACAAGGGTCATCCCAATCAAATTCCAATCTGCTTTTATCCACAACACAACAATTCGCTTATATCCGAGCCAAATATCATTTCAACTCGAGTTTCTTCTCGATTCCCAACTCTTAACTTGATTATCACATTACACTTCAAATTTGAATCTCACAATCCAATTTGTCTTGATATCATTTTAATTCAATCTCAGTTACTACTTTACTGGCTTTACTTTAATTCTAATTTTCTTTCACAAATTTCTGTTAAATTTGTTTTTAATTCAAACAGTCTTTCTCTGGGAGTTTTCAAACAGTTTACTCTTTTCAAAAATCAAATTTTCCTTTTGAACATGTCACTGAGCCCTTAATTAATAGTCCATTAGTTAAATCACTTCTCTATTTCTTTAATTCTATATTTTGTTAACTAAATATTTTCAATAACCATATTGGCCTTTTATGTTATTTGGAAAACATTCCCGAATATCGCCTTCCTTTATTTTCTAAACTTTAGAAAATATATGCTATTTATAATTGGAAAATATTCCAATTACTTATCTCTTTTCGGATCTCGTTTATTTCTATACTTAGGAAATATTCTTTATTATATTTCCAAGCTTATACCTATTTGGGTTAAAACGGATGTTATGTAAAACATCGTTACGACAACCCAAATACTATATTCAACTAACTCTTATTCAACATTGATCTTCAAGCCTGAAATCTCACTATTTATTTGTTAATAATGAAATCAATCAAGTTGGGGTATAACTACCTCTCAGACTTTGACTGAATAACATTTATAACGTCAAAACAGATACGACTACTTACTCGAATAATCTATACCATACAACTACTTATTCACTTTTAAACACGTATACGCTTCCTCTTTCTATTCTTACTAGATTTTATTCTTAGTCTTCCTTTTTGATTTTACTATTCTATTTCTAAGTTCGATTCCTTATCGACTTCTATATATATCGATACATTGATTTCTAACTATCAAACTATCTTAAAAATATTCTAACTCATTAAATTCCCAGAAAAATTTGCCATAACCTCCTTTGTACCAGGAGCATCGGGATATTTCAAATAGCCTCCGATGGCCCTCACCAATCCAAAAGAAAAGAAAAAAGCCAAGCGGCTAACCGATACGGCGCATAAAATCTCATATATGAATTAAATACATAACTTTTCGTCGAGCATTCTATTTATACCTTCATACCTTATCCATACATATCTCATGTATATTTATACCTACCCAGTCTATTTTAACTATACCTGATCGTTTTAACTCAATTCGTTAATTAATTTATTAATTAAATCTTTAGTCTATTTCACTTTTATATTAGAACATGACATGTTCAAGTATATTTTAACTTGCTTATTAACTAATTTGAATCCAAATTTCAAATTTAAGTTCTATATTCGATTTCGAATATCCATTTACAAATCCAATTCACCTTTCAAAGTTCAATCTCAAATTCAAAACTCGATTAACTAATTTCTCTTCGACATAGTTAATTCTATTCAATTTCTATAATTTAAATTCCATTTGAATTCTATATTCAAATTCTATATATTCAAATCCTATATTTTAATTCCATTTGAATTCTATATTCATATTCCATTTGAATTTCTATATTCAAATTCCATTTCACTTTCGATATTCAAATCCTATATCACTTCCATTGAATTTCATATATTCAAACTCCCTTGGAATTTCTATATTCAATTTCTGTTTCAATTCCATTGAATTTCATATATTCAAACTCCCTTTGAATTTCTATATTCAATTCCTATTTCAATTCCCTTTATTCAAATTCTATATTCAAATCTATTTGAATTCTCTTTATTCAAATTCTATATTCAAATCTATTTGAATTCTCTTTATTCAAATTCTATATTCAAATCTATCTGAATTCTCTTTATTCAAATTATATATTCAAATCTATTTTATATATCCCATTTTGAAATTCAACACAACTTGTCTTTCCCGAAACAAATTCAAAACAGTATCTCTGGTAGTAATTCGTCACTTACAACTCGAAAATGAATACTGATGATGCAGCTGTCATCATCGGAATCTATTTTCCAGCGATCGAAGTGAGTTCAATACTATGAAACCATTTCTAAACATTTTCACTTTGAAATTCATTTCAAAATATAATTCACACTGCTTGCAAAACAATTTAAAATATCCCAGGATCTTAAATTTTCCTTATTTTTAATCCAAATCCATTTACAAACACTTATCCAATTCTCCAGTATTTTAACTCAATTTCTGGTTAAAATTTTAGATTTAACTCATCTGATTCACGTATTTCACTTATATGAATTCTGATTGGTTATTTACATAATCATTTAATTTATAATCTTACTCGATTATAATAACAACCAATATATCCAATATATTATAATTTTGATATATATATATCTTCTCTATATCAAGATATACCTTGGGTAAACTTATTTTAATTTACCTCTTTTCAAAACATATCGTGACAACCCATCGTATTTGAGTGTTTATAAACTCCTACCGATACAGTGGATCAAATTGATCGACCAGAACCCATAAACAACTCAACCCATAAATCTCCCCAATATAAAATTATTATTTTTATATCAATAACAAATACGTTCACTCGTATATATACACTCAACTCAATCTAGGGTATTACTAACCCTATCTCTACCGAGTCACGCCACAGAGCCAAGGTAATTCACTTAACTTAAGCTCTGATACCAACTGTAATGACCCGGGATTTTGACGATCTTGGTTATTCGATATACAACACATATCGAACATCCAAGGATCGAAAATACCGGTCATTAATGAGAGAAATTAGAGGATAAGGAAGATAAGATAGAAAATTAGAATAGAAGAAGAAGAAGAACACAACATCAGAGTAACACGAACCTCACAGCGGAACGGATAACATATAATAGATATGACATAACTTTGAAATGTAAATCTGTATATGTATACAACAACATTATCAGAGTACAACACTTACAACACAGCGAAAATAACTATAGCTATATAATCCTGAAGCCTCCTGCTCCAAGCTCTTCCAGTATATCTGTAAATCCCGACTACTTGACTGCCCGTACAAATTTCGGCACCAAGAGTTTAGGGAAAATAAAACAAAATAAACTCCGGGTCAGTCATGAGACTGGTATGAGTAAACAGTTTAAAACAGTTCCAACTAGTAAACGATATCTCATAAGACCACGCCGTACAACGGAGTGGGTTTTCCCTTAAGAGAATCCAAAATATCTTTGTATCAAAAACCTTTTGATATTATAATAATGTCTATCAACCACAATATAATAATCATCTAGCAGAAATGCTTTCATCTCACGTTCTACATATATGGTATACAATCAAAACCGCAAACACGTATTGGGTAATGGATTTCCAACTATGACAAGGTATGGAACCACCTTTCGCTAGTGTATCCGTAGAGATGAATACACTGGGTTCAACAAGAACATCTTGCAACCCGGCCACACATGACCGACCACTCATTTCGCTTGAGTGTATCGAATGTATATCACCAACGGCTGGGATCAGCAACTGTTTCCCGAATGGGACAGCATCAACAATAGATTTTTAGAAATAAATGAAACTCCAGATCAGGTGATTATACACCCTACTTCTGTGCGACCGACTTAGCCATGATGCTTGCCCGATTTCTGTCATCTACCGGATGTAAGGCTAGAAGCTACGCTTTATCATCACACCAGATTCACTTTGAATGCCACATCATCAAATCCATCAAATCACCGATTTGACGTCCTCAACAATAAATTATATGTTATCTAAAAGAAGTTTCCTTCTCCTCTTCCACTCTTGGTACGGTTGGAGAAATCAATATACGTGATCGTCTAGACATACTATGTCAGACATTCATCCATACAAGTCACCTAGGAACAGGATGAACCGAAGGCACTATTCAATAAATCCATCTTAGACACTGTTATCAAAGACTTATACAATAGCCCTTGCACTTTACTTCGTCTTCAATTATCTTTGGCATATATGATTCGCAACGCTTATGCCAATACATAGTGGTTCTTTGGATAATATTCCAACCGGTCTCTCCATATTAACAACGTTAAAATGATCAAAACTTCGGTAGTCTGTGGTTTAACTATCGACTAAAAACAAGTGTGCAAACAACGATATTATTTCCAAATGGAAATTATATCGATCAATCATCATTGAACATTTATCCCTTTATTTAACTTATTCATTTTTCCATATCATGTTTCTATATATTCAATATTTCTTATTTTCTAAATTTGGAAAGTATACGTTATTAACACTGGAAACATTTCCATTCCTTTTTTTCTGTATTTAGAAAACATTTCTGATTCTTGTTTGCAAAACATTTCCAAAACTCCTACGTTTGGATTAAGCAGATGTTTAGATAAAACATCGATATGCCAACTCAACCATTTCCTTTAATTACTAAATTCACTTTACCATCCTTTTCTGCCAAACCTTAACCATTTCTTAGTTAAAAACGAAACCAATCAAGTTGGGGTATAACTACTTCTCAGACCTTAATTGAACAACATTTCTAACCTGAAATAGGTAAAGGTCACTTTAAATTTCTCTAACTAACTTCCTTACTTAACCTTTCTTTTGAATAACTATATTCGATTAATTCTTTTCACTTAACTCTTATCAATTAACTCTATTGGACTGACCCTATTGGATTAACTCTATCGGACTAATGTTATTGGATTAACTCTATCGGACTAATGGTATTGGATTAACTCTATCAGACTAATGCTATTTATTTACTCGTTTCACTTAACTCCTTTCGAATAAACTATATTCGATAACTCCTTTTACTTTCTATTCGAATAAACTATATTCGATTAATTCTTTTCACTTAACTCTTATCAATTAACTCTATTGGACTGACCCTATTGGATTAACTCTATCGGACTAATGCTATTGGATTAACTCTATCGGACTAATGCTACTTATTTACTCGTTTCACTTAACTCCTTTCGAATAAACTATATTCGATAACTCCTTTTACTTTCTATTCGAATAAACTATATTCGATTGATTCATTTGCTTTAACTCTAATCGATTAAACTAACATCGATTAACTCCTTTCGATTAAACTAACATCGATTAACTCTTTTCGACTAAACTAACATCGATTAACTCTTTTCGACTAAACTAACATCGATTAACTCCTTTCGATTAAACTAACATCGATTAACTCCTTTCGATTTAACTAACATCGATTAACTCCTTTCGACTAAACTAACATCGATTAACTCCTTTTAACTCGATTAAACTATCATCGATTAACTCCTTTTAACTCGATTAAACTATTCATTGATAAAGATTTACTTTTAGTAACGGTTCTTCACTTTAAAATGATTTCCTTCTTATAACAGTTTTCTTTTTATAACATTTTCCCTTTTTGTAAATATCTCCTATTCATAAATATTACAATTTATAAATATTTCTTATTTATAAATATTCCATTTATAAATATTTTATTTTCAAATATCACTTTGAAAATATTCCCTTATCAACATTTCAGTATGTTATGGTATTCAATATATCAAATCACGATGATCAGTATCGTCCAAACATATATAATCGACAACAAATTATATATCACATCATATATCACAATGTATGAAAAACAGTAAAAAAAATGTTGAGGAACCCAGTTGGGTTCCTCCAACCTGTTTCCCTGCATCCACAGATGTTAAACAATATAGATAACATCACTTTCAGTTCCATATGATATATTCTGTTAAACAGAATCAATATAGAAATTCAACTAACTGACTAGCAGTTCAATCAAACGGTCAACACACAGTCCATCAGCCAATATTTAACAGTTCTAAAAATACAACATGAATTTATAAACTGTTTAGAGTTAGTGAGATTTACTCACTTTGGAAGTTCATCGTTAAAGAACGATAAACTGTTGTTTGATTTGAATCAAACAATTTATTTTGCCGTAAATTTAAACTAGCCCCAATCCACTTCCATTCAGCTTCATCGTGAAGCTCTCGTCCATACGGTCCTAACTTGACTGACCGTTCAAAAAACTGACAAAGTATGCTCAAGTTATAACCTTTCAAAGTTTGAACACTTATTGAATAAACAAAACATGAATTTTACTTTTATATAAAGGCCTTACCCTTTGATTTCCTTTTCCTGGCCCGTTAACACCCCTTAGGCCCAATACCCATTTCAAAACCGCATCCATCTACTACGTCTTCCCCTATCCAATTTCCGTGAGCTTCAGGAATTCCTCAATGCCAATAACCGACCTCCCTTCGTCTCGATTGTTCATGGAATCAAAGACTACAACAACCGAATTCATCTCCTTGAAAATCTCGATCACCTACTCCCCTCAATGTAAAGTCCGACGACCCCTACTTCCTTGCGTCGATGGATGCTCACGCCACCACACCGTGAAACCATCGAACTGAAATCTCAGCAAACCACCTCAAATGATGCACACTCATGCGGTTTCACCTTCCCAATTCAAATATACAACTCAAACTCCCCATCGAAAGCTCAAACTCCACAAATATCGAACCCTAGTTCCACTGTAGGAACTCGAAAAACCCAAAAACATGAATCGCATCTAACCGAACCAGTACAGGATTGAAGAGGAAGTCATGGAAAATCCGAATGCTTGAGTTTGGAGATTTATAGTAATTGATTTGATTTTATATTAATCTGTGAGGATCAACTTTTTACTGAAAGGAGAAAATAAAATTTAAGCGGCGCATTTTTGTTGTTGTTGACCAAGGAATTAGGTTTAGAATGGTGGAGGGCTTATTTATAGGATAACAAAATATCTAGATATTTTTTTATTAATATTTTAATCCTTTATATTCGTTTCTGACTTCTAAAAATCCGTTTGATCACACACTATACCTAAAACTCACGAAATTGGACATGCAGCTAGAGTTCGACATTATGGTCCCAACGAAACTGGTTTCGTTGAATTCGGACTCCGTATGCTCACACAGCGTATTTTTAACTATCAAAATAACGACTGTTTTTCACTCTAAAAATTCGTACGGCCTCATACTGACTTCAAAAATCACGGAAATTGAAATCTAGCAATAATTTAATATTGCGGATCCAACAAAACTGGTTTCGTCGAATTCTGAGGTCGTTTGCAAAACTGGCTATTTTTAAAGCTCTGAATGACCCATTTAAATATATAAATATATTTAAATTAAATATTTATAAATAAATATTATCGTCTATATTCACAATGGAATACCATATAGCTCTAGAATATTCCTATATGAATTTCTAACTTGATATTTCAAATCTGGGTCAACCCGATATTTGATTTATATTGAAATTCCTTTTAAAAATATAAATAATTCCTTTATAAATTATAAAGGAATTCCACAGCGACTTTTCTAGATTTTGATTTGGATGTAAATCAAAATCTACACGACGAAATCTTGATTTTTCTCTTCCACTAGAAAGATATACTCCACCAGCTCCATACGTTTCTTGTTTCACAGAAATCCGGCTTAAAACGAATCCTGTACATTCCGTTGAAGTTCGAATAGCCAATTTACGAACTGCAGCGCCATTTCAAGCTTGATTTTAATTATAATATAATTATACGTTCAAACTGTCATTTATATAATATATTCGTTATTCAAATTCAATTCCAAGCTGAATTAAATATCACAGATGATCCGGTTCACACCATATCGTCATTTCAGCCAATTCTGATTATTTCAGAATTAAATATATTATTTAATTCATTATTCAAATTAAATATTCACCATTATTTAATTCCACGACCATTTAATTCACTATATCACTATTTATATAATTAAATAAATTAATTATAATACCTCTGCCAATGCGGGTCATTACATTGGGTCTTTATCCCGTTTTTGACTCATACCGAGGTGTGAGGCTCGCGAATTAACGCCATACACAAAGTTGCGCCACATAGTCCATGCTTTGATCGTCACCACAAGACTTTGATTTTCAACAGAAGCCTTGATCATTTGCCACTTAGGTGTGCCACACAGGCAATTCACTCCATGCGACTGATGTCCATCGATACACAACCTCTGAGCTCGTACGTCTTACAGAAGGGCGTTAAGTAAGAGAATAAATTCTCCGTCACCAAACAGATGTATATTTAATAGAGATCAATCAACATAGAATAAAATCCAATGTCAGACACAAAGTCCATTTACAAGTTCGTTCTGGGTCTGAACGAAATCGGAGGCACTTTCCTCGCATCTCCATCGATCTGCAAGTACGTCTAGACAATCACCAACTATTTCTCTCCTCTTGGGTGTACAACCCAATTGAGATCATCAGCAATCACCCAAACGATGTGAAGACTTCCGGTCTTCAATCACCGTCTTCATCTTCGACTTGTCGTCGAATCGGTTATTCAGAATGGGTATAAACCCGGCCTTTCCGAATAACCCGCGTATATAACAAACACGTGTTACACAAACACAACATATGCCTCATTCCAATTCAGAATATTCTTTTATTCAAATTTTCACACTCTTAGAGAAAGGTTCCCATTAATTTTATCAAAGATAAATTCTTCTAAATTTATTCTTTAATCTTCCTTTGGATATCTTTTCAAACTAGTCGGGATTAGCGAACCACACCGAAGTAATTATTTATTTTATTTCCCAATCCCAACCTATTCATCCCCTAGAGCAAAACTAGTAATACTCCATATCTAATACCACGGTGTTATCGGTAAAATTAATTACCATTTCTCGTTTAAATCTAATTAAAGTTTTAACTATCGCTTTGGAGCAAAACTGGTGATACTCCATTCTTGATCACCTTTCAGATTTGATAATTTAAATTATCAATTAACATTTCAATCTAATTAAAGATTCATTAAAACTCCACTTAGTTTTAATCTTTCACAAAAATCAATATCCTGTCTTTAACTGGGTTAAAGAACCAATGTCACCTAAAACACGATCCACGATAAACCCAGAATCACTTTTTATTGTTAATCAGGTTAAAGAACAGGTGTTATTCAGAACACCGCTCACGATAAACCCAAAACCAATTTAAATTCAATTCCAATTAATATTATTTAATTGGTACACTTCGTTAAATCTAAATAGAAAGATTCAATCTTTTTCTCAACTGGGCTTAAGAACGGTGTTAATGAAGACACCATCCACGACAAACCCAAATCACATTTGATATTAAATACAAGGCTCTGAATAGAAAATATACCGGCTTATATTCAATACCAAATTCTGAAACCAACAAATATCGTATTGGAAATAACGATATAAAATATATCTTTCAAATTTCCACAACCATATCTGTATAAACACGAAATCCAACATCGAAATATTCCGAAGATAATTTCGATTCAAATTTAGTCCAATTCACGTATTGGGAATTTTGATTATTTTTAAAACCACTTTCAAATTCAATTTATTTATTTCAAAAATAAATTGATTTTAATCCAAGTTCAAAACTAGTTCATTTCGATAAAAATATATTTTTATCCTTTCAAATATGGAATTTTTCACCCAAGTTATTCCCAAATCATTTCTTATGATTTTACACAAACTATTGATATTTTTAATAATTTTATCAAGGCCCGTACAATCGATTTCCATCAACGGCCATCGAACTGCACTTACAGCGACCATTTCCAAATTTGATTTGGACATAATTCCCAATCCAACCATTAGATTTCAAATTTATAATATTCATTGGAAAGCTCTTTTCGATACGAACCCAAAAGGTTCCGGTTTTAGGAGAATCCGATGGTCGGATCTCCCGCAACGTCAATTTGAAGTCCATGGTCGAAATTCACGAACTGCCGCAGCGCGGCGCGTTATATTCAGGCCATTATATATATAATATATATATATTATATATTTTGTCGATTTCCATTTACAACGTATTTTATAAATCGTTTTAAATTCGTTTCTGAAACGATTTCAACTTCATATTCAATTTCGAATCGAAATTGAATATTCCACATCATCGATATACAGATGATAATATTTTCAAAACCTTATATTTTGAAATCACTTCTTTTTCTATAATTATTTTAAAAACGAATATAGTCGATATAAATATCGCTCACGTCAAAATGGCGCGTCTCTAATCAACACGGCTTTATATATATTCAATAAATTCGTTATTCTATTCAACAAATGAATATTTATTCTATTCAACACATGAATATATATTTCTTTCAACACATGAATATTCTCCACACATGAGCACTGTCAACGCATGACTATTTATATTATTTAATATATTTTATAAAATTACGGTATCTGTCGTTTGATTTTTAATAAGACTCCAACCGTAAAGTAGTAAGAGAATGATTCCCTAAGTATTAACCCGAAGGCTGAAACCAGTATCAGATCAATACCCAGGAAACCACTCGTCTTATCTAGTTTCCAGTTAGTTTCTAATCTCAAATATGATAAAGATGTAAATTTTGTTGTTAAAATATTTCTTTCAACACAAGATTATATATTTTATAATATTCTTTATTTCCCCAATTGGAATGAGGCCCAATCAATTACCATATAATGTTAATTATATGGATTCCACACAACACATGTATATAATAGCACTGACAAATAATCAACCATCATCCAAAGTGCACTACACTGTATAAGCATCAAATATAGATATCTAACGCTTATAACAGCTTGTCAATCAATCGATCGACATACAACTAATTATTGTGATTAGTGTATGCCGCATTTTATCCCAATACCCGTGTGGGGTTTCAAATCAACAAACACAGATTTTTATTTATTCACATACCCATTAAAAATTATATTTTTAACGATTAAATATTTTTAACTATATAAATATTTTATTTCATCTCATAACACACAATAAATTTTCACCATAACAAACTATCAAACATACAAGCCATCCATGGTCTGTGGACGACGGGTGTCGGGTGCTGCTAAGCACCGTTTGCATCCTTGTATATTTTTTTAACTAGAAAATAAAATTTAAAGTGAGAATTTCTCACCAATAAGCTAAACCAAACGCCACGACTCTTCATATGTAGGAAATCCTCGTCGTGCTCGCCTTCTGTCACTTTCGTCGTTCGTATTCACTACATATATAAAAATCACATTATTATATTCTCTAGTGTATAAAAATCATATTTTTATAATGACACTTCATATATGTGAAAATCGAATTTTTATCGCTACTTCATATATAAAGATTCTATTTTTATTAACAAAAATCATAGCTTTCAACCGCTATGTTATTATATATTTTATAAGAACAATTTTAAAACAATGCCATATTTTTATTTTTCAAAACCATGCAAATTTCATTTTAAAAGCAAGGAAAAATTCATTTTAAAAGCAATGCAAATTCCATTTGAAAAATCAGACCTTTATCGTATCGTTATATATATATGAAAATCACCTTTTTATATGTTCACTTTTATTATAAAAATCCTACCTTTCATGTATATGAAAATTCTACCTTTGTTTATATAAAAATCTCAACTTTGATTATATAAAAATCTCAACATTTTTTTTTCTTTCCCACACTATGTTAATTTCTACTTAAAACACTGTATATTTCAATGTTTTCATATATAAAAATAACACTTTAAACCAATGTTTTATATTTAAAAATCTAGAAATAAATTATTGCTAATTTATATAAAATCTACCCTTTTATACATTGTCATATAAATTAAAAACTGATTTTTAAAATATCAATGTCGTATTTAAATAAAAATAATTACCTTTCTTCCTCGCAAAAACTGGACAATTTCAAACCGTCGTGAGAGGGGGGGCTTCGCAGCAGCCTCGGAGTCGGAGGGGGAAGGTGCGGGGGCGCGGCTTGCCATGGCTGCGGCGGAATGGGTGGTCGACTTTTAGGGTGTGGCGGCGCTCGATTTCTAGGGCTGGAGGATTTGTGGTTTTGTGTTTGGAGGCGGGGTTTAAATCGAAGGAGGAGATGACACGAGGGGGAGGAGGAGTGCGGCGGCGTGTTGATGGGTGGCGGTGGTGGGAGGCGCGCGACTGGAGCTGAACGAGATCAACGGCGCTTTTGTTTTTTTTCTTTAATTTAAAAGTGAACGGGGAGAGAGAATTGTGAAGGGGGGATATTTATTATATAATTAATTAATTTTATTTTATTACCCAAAAAGCAACTTTTTATTTCGGACCCCAAATCGAACCCACCAACTGCCGCCCCTAGCTAATTACCCCCATTCCGAACACAATGGGATATGTATCGTAGGCTTCGTCAAAATCAATATATTACTCTATATACTGAATTTGAACGCACATTTCAATTACTGGGGTCACAAATGAACTCTAAAAATTCTTGAAAAATATTTTCTAGCTTCGTATTGATGATACGGTCCTAACAAAACTAATTTTATCGAATTCTGAGACCGTTTGAAAAATGGCCATTTCCGGTCGATTAAAATCACCTGAAACTGGTCAAACGCGTTTACCTTTGCCACGCTCACATATTGATTCGAAAAATTATGAAATTTGAAAACTAGCAATAACTTGACACCACGGATCCAACAAAAGTGGTTTCATCGAAAACCGAGGTCGTTTGCAAAATTTCCACTTTTAAGGGCCAGAATTCCATAGCGACTATTCTGAATTTTCAACTGGGCATAACTTTTGATTCCTGCTATGAAATTTCGATTTTTCGGATTCGTTGGAAAGATATTCTCAATTAGATTCAAATATTTTTGGTTTCACTAAAATCCAGTTTATTTTGCACTCGGTACATTCATTTGATGTTTGAAATCGAATTATCGAACTACCGCGCCATTTTCAATTCCTTTATAATTATAAATAATTATTTATATTCTAACGACGATTTATATAAATATATATGTTCTAATTCTATTAAAAAATAAATTTTTCGTCGTTATTATTTAAAATAATCCATTTTAAATATTCAAAATTCATTAAAATTGCCAAAATAAAAATTTTAAATTGGCTCAGAATTTGCGGGTTGTTACATTTTGATTTATGTCCAAATAAATTTTTAGAAAAGTCGCTATGGATTTCCTTTATAATTTATAATTATTTATTTATATTTTATAAAAGGAATTTCATTATAAATCGAATATCGATTTGATCGGGATTTGAAATATCGAGTTAGAAATTCATATAGGAATATTCTAGAGCTGTATTATATTCTATGTGAATATATACGATAATATTTATTTTTAAATATTAAATATAATTGTTTTTAAATATATTTATATATTTAAAAAGGGTTATTTAGAGCTTTAAAAATAGCCTGTTTTGCAAACGAACTAGGAATTCGACGAAACTAATTTTGTTGGATCCACAATATTAAATTATTGCTAGATTTCAATTTCTGTGATTTTTAAAGTCAGTATGTGGCCAAACGGGATTTTAATGTGAAAAACAGACGATAATTCGACTTTTAAAAATATGCTGTGTGAGCAAACGAAGTCGGAATTCGACGAAACTAGTTTTGTTGGGACCGTAATGTCGAACTGTAGCTGCATGTCCATTTCCGTGATTTTTATGTATCGTATGTGGTCACAGGAATTTTTAGAAGACATATACAAACAATGTTTGCTTAAAAATTAATATAAAAATCGAATATAAAATTATTATATTTATCCTATAAAACACCCTCTCCAATTCTAAACCTATTTTCAGTTTTCCCAAGGTCAACAAACAAAGCGCCTCCATTTTTCCACTGTAACAAATTTGGATCCTCAAATAATACCAAAAATCAAAATAAAATTCCTAAAATTAGGACATACATATATTTGGATTGCTGATAAGAATAGCTTCACCCTCATGTAATTTTCATCGCATTCGACTTCATACTGGTTCGATGTATTTATCACGGTACAAAGCGCCTCCATTTTTCCACTGTAACAAATTTGGATCCTCAAATAATATCAAAAAATCAAAATAAAATTCCTAAAATTAGGAAATACATATATTTGGATTGCTGATAAGAATAGCTTCACCCTCATGTAATTTTCATCGCATTCGACTTCATGCTGGTTCGATGTATTTATCACGGTAGAGCTAGGGTTGGCAAAATCTCGTAATTGGTGCATCAAATGGGAGTTGTGAGGTCATATTTGTGTTTCTATGTTGGTTTAGCAGCTTGTTGATGAGTTTGGTGAAAATCGATTCAAAATTGGTTTGGTGAATTTTCCTGGCGGCGTCGGTTTGGTGAAAGTCGCGGATGATAGAGATGGTGCCAGTTCAACATTGAGGGGGTAGGAAGGTGCGGTTCGAGGAGAGAAGAAGGGTGGCGCTTATAGTTGGTTGAACGGTTAAGTATAGAAGGAGAAAATGGCGGTCAACGTTGTGCCATTGCGGTTTTTTTTGGGTTCTCTGGAGCGATTACTTAATGAAGGAGAAAGGTTGCAGTAACGGGTTTTAAAAGGATAGTGGGCCGAATTGTCGCAATGGTAAAGGCCCATGGAATTTAGTTAAAACTTAAGTTTAATTTAAATTGTATATTAACTTGTTAACGCGATAACTTCGTCATACTATATCAGAATCAGACGAAACAAGATCCGACAGGATCGTATGGACGGTGGCTACCCAATGGAACTAACTGGGAGTGGATTGGAGTCCGTCATAATTTATAGCGAAATAAATTGTCCGTATGAATCAACAGACGCAAATCGTTATTTAACGGTTAACGCGAAAAGTGAGTAAAACTCACCAACTCTAAACAGTTATATTTTTATAACACATTCTTAGAACTGATAATTTTTTGTTGATTGCTGTGTGTTAACTGTTTGGTTGAATTGATTATGTATTGTTTGAAATTATAGATAACGATATATATATATAAATCGTTAATCAAATATTGATTTTGTTTAACAGAATATTTCATATTGAAATGAAATCGATGTTAATTATGTTGTTTAACATCTGTGATGCAGGGAAACAGGTTGGAGGAATCCAACTGGATTCCTCAACATTTATTTTACTGTTTCCATATATTGTAATATATGATGTGATATATAATCTATTGTTGATTATGTGTGTTTGAATGATATCGATCATGGTAATTTGGTATTGTAAATACCGTAAGAAGTACTGGCATGTAAAAAGGGGATTTTCAAAGTATATTTTGAAAATAAATTAGTTATATAAAATCAATGGATTTTATATAGAAAAGGAGAAAGGGATTTTATAAAAGAAAACAATTATAAAATCAAAAGGGTTTTGAAAAGGAAATATTTATTGAAAATAAATATGATAAAGATAAAAGGAAATTTATTTATAAAATCAAAAGATTTTATAAAATGGATATTTGCTTATAAAATGAATTAGAAAAGATAAACGGGAATTATTTAAAAAATCAAAGGATTTTATAAAGAGGAATATTTATTGAGATAATAAATAGAAGTATAAAGGGATTATTTATTTGGGAAATAAATAAGAGTTATAAAGGAAAATATTTGGGAAAACAAATAGAAAAGGAAAATATTTGTGAAAACAAATAGAAAAGGAAAATATTAAATTTGTTAAATAAATAAAATAGAAAGAGAAATATTTGTAAAACATTTACAAATAAAATAGAAAGAGAAATATTTGAAAAACATTTACAAATAAAATAGAAAGAGAAATATTTGTAAAACATTTACAAATAAAGTAGAAAGGGAAATATTTGTAAAACATTTACAAATAGAATTGGAAAGGGATATTCATTTGGAAAATAAATAGGATTTTAAAGGAAAATAAATATTTAGAAAATGAATAGAATATGGAAATCTGTTTTAACAGATAAATGGAAAAGATTTATTTAAAGTGGAATTAAATAGAAATCTGTTTTAACAGATAAATTGGAAAGAATAATTTATAAATAATATTTTTTTAATTTAAGTAAAATATTTATCATTGGATAAATAGAATATATAAGTCAGGACTTATATAGAGAAGTAAGAATCGATTTCAACATCGATATTTGAAACTGCACATGAACGAAGAGTTAACCAATTAGAGTTAATCGGTTAGAATTAGAATTAATTGATTAGAATTAGAGTTAATTGAACATAGTTAGTCGAGTTAGTCGAGTCGAGTTAAACTAATCGAGTTAGTCGAATATGGCTAGTCGAGTCGAGTTAGTCAAGTCGAGTTAGTCGAGTTGAGTTAAATAAGTCGAGTTAATTAAGTTAAGTTAGTCAAACTGAGTTAATCAAACCGAGTTAATTCAGATGAGTTAATCGAAAGGAGTAAATCGATGTTAGTTTAATCGAAAGGAGTTAATCGATGTTAGTTTAATTGAAAGGAGTAAATCGATGTTAGTTTAATCGAAAGGAGTTAATCGATGTTAGTTTAATCGAAAGGAGTAAATCGATGTTAGTTTAATCGAAAGGAGTTAATCGATGTTAGTTTAATCGAAAGGAGTTATCGATTATAGTTTAATCGAAAGGAGTTATCGATTATAGTTTAATCGAAAGGAGTTAATCGAATTTAGTTATTTGAAAGTGAGACTATCGAATATAGTTATTCGAAAGGAGATTATCGAATATAGCGTATTCGAAGGAAAGAGATCGAATATAGTTTATTCGAAAGAGAGAGATAATCGAATATGAGTTATTCGAAGAAGAGTTAATCAAATAGTGATTTCTCGAAGAGAGTAAATCGTCGAATTCGATTATATCGAATTCGGGAAAGTATTATTTACTTTCCGGTTTTTAGTCAAGATTTATTTATTTATAAATAAACTAGAGTAGGTTAATTATTCAAAGTAAGAAATAAAATGTAAGATGTTAAGTTAGATATTTCAGAAGTAGGGTTTATAACGTTAGCGTTATAATCAATGTTTTCAATAAAGAAGTGTATTCGTAAATAGAATCCGAGATTTACGTAAGGAAGTTTGTTAAAGATTTAAAAAGATAAAATTTGACTATTCCGAAGTTAAAACATTGTTTAGTTAAGGTCTGAGAGGTAATCATACCCCAACTTGATTGACTTCCTTCTTAACTAAGGAATGGTAAGGTTTGATAGTAAAGGATGGTTAAGAGAATTTAGTAGATGAGTGAAATGGTTTGAGTTGGCATGGCGATGTTTGATTTAAACATCGGTTTAAACCAAGTGAAGGAGTTTTGGAAATGTTTTCCAAATAAGAATCAAAAATGTTTTCTGATAATAGAAAATAAGAATTTAGAATATATGGAAACCGGAGATAAATAATTTAGTGAACTAAAGAGAATAACCGTTAAATGTTAAATGATGATTGATCGATATAATTTCCATCTGGAAATAATATCGTTGTTTACACACCTGTTTTTCTTTGATAGTTAACTCACCGACTATCGAAGTTTTTGACCATTTTAACGTTGTTAATATGGAGAGACCAGTTGGATTATTATCCAAAGAACCACTCCGTATTGGCATAAGCGCTGCGAATCATATATGCCAAAGATAATTGAAGACGGAGTAAAGTGCAAGGGCTATTGTATAAATCTTAGGTAAAGATTGCCTAAGATGGATGTACTGAATAGTGCCTTCGGTTTGTCCAGTTCCAGGATAACTTATATGGACGAATGTCTGACAGAGTATTTAATAGATCACGTAAGTTGATCTCTTCAAACGTATTTACGTTTGGTGGCGGAGGAATTCGTTTCTCTTAGCTGTATACCCGTGGTATTTTTGGGGAAATCAATTTGTGACGATGTGACTTTCAAGTGAATAATTGTGTGATCTGTCAGAGATAAGCGTGGCCTCTAGCCTCACAACTAGGAAATGACAAAAACCGGGCAAGCAGTATGGCTATGTAGGTCGCACCTATTAGGGTGTATAATCACCTGATCTAGAGTTTCATTTACTTCTAAAAATCTATTGTCGATGCTGTCCCATTCGGGAAACGGTTTCTGATCCCAACCTTGGTGATATACATTCGATACACTCAAGCGAAATGAGTGGTCGGTCATGTGTGGCCGGGTTGCAAGATGTTCTTGTTGAACCCAGTGTATTCCTCTCTAGAGGTACACTATCGAAAGGTGGTTCTATACCTTGTCATAGTTGGAAATCCGTTACCCAATACGTGCTTGCGGTTTTGACTGTATACTATATATGTAGAACGTGGGATGGAAGCGTTTCTGCTTGATGATTATTATATTGTGGTTGATAGACACTATTATAATATCAAAAGAATTTTGATATAAAGATTTCTTTGGATACTCATACGGGAAAAACCCATTCCGTTATACGGCGTGGTCTTATGAGATATTGTTTTATTGCTCAAACTGTCATAAATTGTTTTACTCATACCAGTCCCATGACTGACCCGGAGTTTATTTTGTTTTGTTTTCCCTAAACTCTTGGGTGCCCAATTTTGTATAGGCAGTCAAGTAGTCAGGATTTTACAGATATACTTGGAGAGCTTGGAGCAGGAGGCTTCAGGATTTTATAGCTATAGTTATTTCCGCTGTGTTGTAAGTGTTGTATTCTGATAATGTTACTGTATACATATACTGATTTTATTTCAAGGATATGTTATCTATTATATGTTGTTTGTTCCGCTGTGAGATTCATGTTACTCTGATGTTGTGTGGTCTTCTTCTTCTATTCTAAGTTTCTATCTTATCTATCCTCACCCTCTAATTTCTTTCATGGACTATCCGGTCAGTTTTCGAGTCTTGAATGGTCGGCAGGGTGTTGTATGTCGAATTTTCTAGATCGAATTTTTTTTGGTACGTTACAATAGCACTTGATTCAGAGAGTAGAGAGTGTAGAAAGAAGAAGTATGACCAAAACAGAAGTGAATTCGGCAGAGTATAAGTGTAGGAATCATAAAAATAATTAAGAATAATGGTGGGATGAAAGAGTATGAAGTTAGAGAAGAAGATATCTTAAAAAAAAATCAGTTTTAACCTCTTTTTATAGAGTATGAAGGGTTGCAATGGTTCTGAAGCGTTTCAAATAGTGAAAAGACACTTCCCTTCAATAGTAGAAAAAATAGCAGTTATATGTCGACATACACATTTTGCTATGTCGACATACTCATGTGTATTTTTCATTTTCAAAGCATTTTTCAAATATTTTGATATAAAACTAATTCTGGAAATTCTTGAGTAAAATTATAGTGTTGTAAATTAATATTATATGATAGAAAATCATAGTAAACATACTTTCAAACTATATAAATATATTTATAAAATTATAAGGTTTTAAACTATATAAAGTATAAACATAAAAATTTAAGTTTTAAAAACAAAGAAGAATAAAAGTAGAAACAAAATAGAAAAACAAAATAGAGAGAATCGAGGATAAATAGAAAAACAAAATGGAGAGGATTGAGGATAGAATTGAAAATCAGAATTTGAAAATTAGACTTTGAAAATTAGAATTTGAAAAAATAGAATTTGAATTTGAACCTAGAATGCTATTTAGAGTCTTACAAAATCTAGACTCTAAAAATATATTAATCTTGAACTCTTGAAATCTTGATTACTCTTGAGTCTTGAAATTTCTCTGATCTTTAAATCTCTATCATCTTTATAATAGTACAGTCTTTAGTAATATTTCTTGTATATAATTCCTACATATATATATTATATACAAAAAAAATTAGTTTATATTTTATAATCAATGATAATTGAAATAAGGTTGTTGTCATCAAAACTTCATTCTCTAATAAGTCATGCCCTTCAGATTAACGAATGCACCCGCCTTCTTTGTTGACCTCATGCGTAGAGTGTTTAGGGCATTTGAAATAAAATTGTGATAGACTTCATAGATGATATCCTTATATTTTCGAAAGATCGTGAAGATCATGAAAAACACTTGAGACAAGTGTTAGGGATATTAAGAAAGAACCAAATGAAAGCAAAATTCTCGAAGTGCCATTTCTTCAGAGAAGAAGTGAGATTTTTTGGACATGTTGTGTTAAATAAAGGCTTGGCCGTAGACCCTGCGAAGATCGAGGCAATCAAGGAATGAAGGATACCTCGAAATGCTATAGAGGTAAGTTTCCTTGGATTGGTCGGATGAAATTCATTAGAGACTTCGCAAAGATTGCTACTCCATTAACCTAATTGACAAGAAAGAATTTGGTATTCACTTGGAGTAATAAAAGTGATATAGCCTTTAAGAAATTAAAGGAAGCATTAACTAGTGCACCAGTCCTAATTATACCCGATGGTTCAAAATCGCTCCCCGTTTACACTAACGCATGTGGGACCGGTTCAGGAGAAGTCTTTATGCAAGAAGGAAGAGTAGTTGCCTATGCTAGTAGACAACTCAAGAAACCAGAGAAAAGTTATCCAGTGCATGACCTTGAGTTATCCGCAGTAGTGTTCGCCCTTAAGATGTGGAGGCATTCTCTCTTAAGGGAGAAGTTTGAATTGTTTGCCGAACATAAATCCCTTAAGTATTTATTTTCTCAACGTGACTTGAAGTTGAGACAACAAAAATGGATGGAATATATTGCCTCATTTGACTTTACGATTCAGTATACCTCAGGCAAGGGGAATGTTCTGGAAGATGCTTTAAGTATGAAACTTGCGACATTGAATGCGATGATAGAATGGAAACCATTAGAGTTCCTCGCCAATTTTAATTTACAACCCTCACCGACCACTTCCAATGGTTTTCTTGGGGGTATGGTAGTTAGACCTACCCTAAGAGAAAGAATCTGAAGTACACAAGACCTTGACTAAGAGTTAAAAGGCATAAAGGAGAAAGTAGTAAAGAGAGAGACCTTTCCTTATTTGATCCATGATGATGGGAGTTTACTTTGGGATGGACGACTTTATGTCCCTAAGGATGAAGGGTTGAGGAAAGAAATTTTTGAAGAGTGCGATAGGTCGAGATTGACCATACACCCGGGTGGGGATAAAATGTACAAGGATATGAAGAGAAATCTCCATTGGGAGGGAATAAAGAGAGACGTAGCCGAGTTCGTAGCCAAATGTTTAACATGCGAAAAAGTTAAGATGGAACAAGGGAAGCCAGGAGGACTGTTGTTACCTTTAGAGATCCCCACATGGAAGTGGGAACATATTTTCATGGACTTTATAAATGGACTACCTAGAAGCCAAAAAGGGAATGAGGCCATTTGGGTTGTGGTAGATCGTTTAACCAAAAGCACCATTTAATACCAGTCAAGAAGTCAAGGACTATAGCCTCGTTAGCCTAATTATATGTTAAAGAGATAGTTAGACTCCATAGTATTCCATCAAGTATCGTGACTGATAGAGATCCCTTATTCACAAGCGAATTTTGGAGAAGCCTACAAGCAACATTGGGGACGACCCTTAACTTAAGCACATCTTATCATCCGCAGATCGACAGACAGACAAAGAGAGTAAACAGAATCTTAGAAGACTTGCTTGGATTAGGGCTGGCAACGGGTACTGAGACGACCCGAACTCCCCCGTGAAGGAAAGAACGGATTGAATTGAGAACACGACGAATCAGAACACAAACAGAAGAACATTTCATTGCTTATTACAACAATTTCATCAGAATACAAGAATATACAGAGTATAAATAAATATTGTATATCAGAAAAATATCAGAGATTTACAAATTACAATGCAACGGAAAATACTCCAAAACATAACTGAAAGGAATATACGGATACAGAGCTTTCCGAATATCATTCCAGCTGTAAACCAGGATCCTGTGAATATAAATCTACAAAACCAAAACTACTAGTTGCCCGTTTGGAAAATAGGGGCACCCAGAGTTTAGATTAAAACAATAAACTCCAGGTCAGTCATGTAACTGGTGTGAGAACTAAAATAGTTATTAATCTTTATTTTAAAGTTAGGTAAATCCAGGGACCACGCCGTATAACATGGAACAGGTTTCCTCCGCAGAATACCAGTGCATAAAACAACAGTGCAATGCTAAATAAATAACAATGAAGCTACTAGAAGACTCAGGTCCCATCACACAATGCAACGCAAGCCGGAGGATAGAGTTTTTGCCTTATAATATCCAAAAATGATTGGTACGTGAAATTTCATCTTTTATTATTACTATAAGTGTATAGTGTCAAAACAATTTCAATCATAATTATCAATCATAGACGGCATAAGTGCCACATACCACTATGTCGCTATATATAGGTTTACAATCAAAACCACAAAATGTCGTATTGGAAGTTGGATTTCCATCAGTGAACCAAGGCAAGGGATCGTCCTTACCGCTTCAAGACGCTCTAGCCCGTGTCTCAGGCAAGCGCGTAGACAAGCCTTTGGATTGTTAGGGCCGATCCACTCGATGTGGATTAAAATGCTTGAACATTGCATTTCCCTGCCCTATGGGGCGTAAACTGGTCATATCTCGACCAAACTATCGGCCCCGAAACGACCGATATAACCGAGGTGCCTCGCTATCCATCATCCACATAAGTAAAATGTCCGGGCGTGTAAAACCCAAAACACCACTCCTAGCTAGAAGAAAAAGCATGTCCTCCTTGAAGACCTCTCCCGTTTCTGGTTCACATCGGGGTGTGAGGCTCGCGAATTAATGCTACACAAAGTTATGCCATAAAGGTCGTGCTTTGATCATCAATCACAAGACTCTGCTTTTCAGCAGAAGCCTTGATCATTTGCATCTCAGCATGCCACACAGGCAATTCACGCTAGGCAACCGATGCCTATCAATCACAGAGAATGAAATCCGATGTCAGACACGCACATCCATTTACAAGTTCGTTCTGGGTCTGAACGAAACCAGAGGCACCTTATTCCTCCCCCATATATCCAATACAGGGGAGAGGTCCTCGCATATTCGGTCGATCTCCAAGTACGTCTGGACGATCACCACTTATTACCTTGTCTTGGGTGTACATCCCAATCAAGACATCAGTAATCATCCAAACGATGTGAAGACCTCTGTTCTTCAACCACCGTCTTCATCCTTGACATATCGTCGAATCAGTTATTCAGAATGGGGTAAACCCGGTCTTTCTGAATAACTCGCGTATATAATAAACAAGTGCAATAAAAACACAACATACGCCTCATTCCAATCCAGAATATTCCTTTATCCAAATATTCTTATACTTTGGGAAAGGTTCCCATTAATTTTATCGAATATAAATTCTTTAAATTTATTCTTTAATCTTCCTTTGGATATGTAACGAACGGGGATTCTCGACTCCGAAATCAACACAAAACTACCATGTTGACTATTCGAACATCACAAATACCTGATCATTAATAGAAAGAAGTTAAAGGGTGAGAATAGATAAGATAGAAAATTAGAATAGAAGAAGAAGAAGATCATTACAGAACAGAATCATAGTAATACGAATCTCACAGCGGAACGATTAAATATAATATATAACATAACTTTGCAATAAAACAGTGTATATATATATAGAATAACATTATCAGAGTACAACACTTACATACAGCGGAAATAACAATAGCCATATAATCCTGAAGTCTCCTGCTTCAAGCTCCTCCAAGTATAACTGTAAAGACCTGAACTACTTGACTGCCCATACAAATTTGTCCACCCAAGAGTTTAAGGAAAACAAAACAAAATAAACTCTAGGTCAGTCATGGGACTGGTGTGAGTAAACTCAAATCATTTGGTTTAACTTTTCAAAATCGTTTTCAAAAGAAGAGGTAATCGTAAGACCGATCCACACATAAACACGGATGGTTTTTACCTTACAATAACCCAAAACAGTTTTGGAAATCAATACTTCTCAGATATTATAATAATGTCTAATCACAAGTAATTAACAATCTAGCAGAACACTTGCATCTCACGTTCCACATATATAGTATACAAATCAAAATCGCGGGCTCTTATTGGGGATTGGATTCCGACTATGACAAGGTATGGGACCACCTGCCGATAGTGTATCTCTAGAGGCGAATACACTGGGTTCAACAAGAACGTCTTGCAACCCGGCCCACACATGACCGACCACTCATTTCGCTTGAGTGTATCGAATGTATATCACCAACGTTTGGGAGCTACCCACCATTTCCCGAAAAGGGACAGCATCAAAAATAGATAAAAGAATGAAATGGATTTTCTCTAGATAGGTGATATACACCCTAATGGGAGAGACTCACATAGCCATGCTTCCTGCCCGAATTATGTCGTTTCCCAGTTGATGAGGCTTGAGGTCATAACGTCTCTTTTGGAACACCTGACCACCATTCACTTTGAATGCCACATCGTCATACTCGCCAAATCACAAATTGATTTCCCAAAAAAACACAGTTATAAAGCCAAGAGAAACGAATTCCTCCGCCACCAAACGTAAGTACGTTTGAAGAGATCAACTTACGCGATCCGTTAGATATACTTTGTCAGACATTCGTCCATTCACGTTGTCCTGGAACTGGACAAACCGAAGGCACTATTCTGTAAACAGGATAGCCCTTGCATAACTCCGTCTTCAATTATTTTCATCATATTTGATCGCAACGCTAATGTCCATACAGAGTGGTTTCAGATAATGAATATGATCCCGGTCTCTCCGTATTGACGACGGAAAAATGGTCAAAAACTTCGATAGCCGGTGAGTTAACTATCAAAGAAAAACACGTGTACTACCAATGATATTATTTCCAGAAGGAAATTATATCAATCAATCATCATTTTTAACATTTATCTCTTCAAATTAATTTATCATTAATTTATTCCATTTCCTTATTCCTATTTCCATATATTCGTAAATTCATTTTTTCTAAATTTAGAAAATATACGTTATTAATCATTGGAAAACATTTCCATATTATTCTCATTTCTTATTTCCTATATTAGAAGACATTTCTGATCTTATTTGGAAAACATTTCCAAAAATCCTTCATTGGATTTAAACAGATGTTTAAATCAAACATCGCGATGCCAACTCAAACCATTACACTCATTAACTAAATTCACTTAACCAGCCTTCACTATCGAACCTTAACCATTCCTTAGTTAAAAACGAAGTCAATCAAGTTGGGGTATAATTACCTCTCATACCTTAATTGAACAACATTTCTAACCTCGAAATAGATCAAGTTCATCCTTTTAACCTTTAACAAACTTCCTTACGTAACTTTCAAATTTTATTTACGAATTCACTTCTTTTACACAAATCATTTGATTATAACGATGGTGTTATAATCCCATATTTTCGAGATAAAATAACTTAAATATAACTCTCTCTTATTAATTTGGATAAATAAATAAATAAATTATTAATGAATAAATAAATCTTGGTTTTAAAATGGAAAGTAATTGGTTCTTTCCCTAATTCGATATAATCAAATTTCAACTTACAATTCTCTCTCGAATAATCTCTATTCGATAACTCCCCTTGAATAACTATATTCGATTATCTCTCTTCGAATAACTATATTCGATAATCTCTCTTTCGAATAAACTATATTCGACAACTCTTCCTTTCGAATAGCTTATATTCGATTAACTCTCTTCTTCAAATAACTTATATTCGATAATTTCTCTTGAATAACTTATATTTGATTAATCCCCTTTCGAATAACTTATATTCGATTATCAAATATCGACTTCCAACCGAATACTAATTATCTTGTTAAATTCTGATTTATCCAATGTATTATTTCTTCAAATAATTTATTTTTAAAACATCTGGCTTAGTTGAATTCTAATTACAAATGTTTACAGATTTTATTTAATCCTTTTTACATTTCGAATATCAGAATAGATTGCATCGTTCCTTTTAATAACAACTCCAAATTTCCCATTTTCCAAATTCACAATTGAATTTGCAATCTCAATTATCCACTGATAATTATATTTTAGTTCATTTATAAACATTGTTTATAAATCACAACACTTGTCTTCATTTTTAAACAAGTTATTTATTTCTAACCATTTTAAATTCCATTTCTGTTAAATTTCTATTTCAAAAATCCACTTTCCTTTATAAATGGGTTTATTTGCAAAATCTTTGCTTAAATCCATTTTTCACACCAAATGTGAAAAATATTCCTTTTATACAAACTCTTTAGTTTGATTTCGTATTTCAAAACAATATTTCATTTTCCAACTGTAACATCCCGCATTTTTGTCGGTTCGTATTTGAATATTTAAAATAGTTTAAATATTGAATTCGTAATATAAGTGTAATTATATATTAATTAAAACGAAGTTGAACGTATAAAAATATATATTAAATATAATCGAGCCCGTAATATCGCGGCAGTTCATAAATTAACATTCTGAACTTCAACTGAGTATACCGGACTCGTTCTGAATCGGATTTCTTCGAAACAAGAAGCGTTGGAATATGCTGAACTGTATCTTTCTAACAGAAGTGAAAAATCAAGATTTCGGCATACAGATTGCAAGATATGTCAAAATCAAATATTCAGAAAGTCGCTGTAGAATCGTATGTCGACCGTAACGGTTTATTTGAAATAACTAGATATCGGTTGCAAATCTAGACAAGGTTCTTTTGAGGCGCAGCGATAATTTAATTTTTAGAATTTACTGTAATTTTTAATTAATTAAATACGCAACTTTTTTATGTGGAGCATTTTGCACCCTGTATCAGTATTTCGGGATTTCAAAATATGAGTCAACCTACCGATATTATTATATTTTCGGGATCGTGACACCTCGCTGGGCACGACTGTATTGTTATTTCTGTCTGCAGCAGTCCGAAAATAAATGAAATTCTATACAACGAGGAAACCACATGAACATAACCATTTAAAATGGATAGTACGTCATAAAGAATATGCCCATTCCCCTAGATATTTATTCATACCCATACCTTATTTCTTCCACATGAAGTATGCATGAGTTTTCAAATCAACTAGTAGCTATCCTAGGAAATAAAAATACAAACCAGGACTAAAATAAAGATGGAAACATTACCCTATAGAAGTGACCGTACCCTATATTGCATACATCTCGAAATGATTGAAGCAGCGTCGCCCATACCCTATCTAACACAACAATGAACTTTCTAATCAGAATGCAAACCATACTCCTCGTATTCATAAAATGAAATGACACAAACCATACCCTATGAATTAAATAACGTACTACCCTATACAAGCTAATACTTCGCTGTGAAGTTTCGAACCCATAGAAATACAAAGAAAGCGTGCTCCTCTCTTCACAGAAAAAAAATAAATAAAAAAACATATATATACGGAAGAACAAGAAAAGGATCTAAAGCTGCCTACCGATTTCATGAAATCCGTCGCATTGTTGTTGAGATGGAGTATCGAAGTTCCGCTACCTTTTTTACAGGAGCTGAAAGCTGACGGGGAGGATCTGTAGCCGATGGGGAGGAGCTGGATGAAATATAAAGGAAGTATAGTAGGATCGGGATGGAAAGACAGTACGTGTATTCATGGTGGAAAAATAGCGGTGCATGCACGGAATCATGGAAGTTCGGTTAGCATGAAATGGAAATGGGTACTGAAGTGTATTAAGGAGTTAAGGTGCGGAATTTTTCTCAGTAGGGGATGAGGTGCGTATAAGCTAAGCATGATGCGAGAAGGGAGAAAATGCATGCATGGGGACTGACGTGTTTGGTGGGAGGAATGAGCGGACACGTCTGCATGTAGGAGATGAGTTTGGGAATGCAGTGATGAGGTTAGTGCAAGTTACAAAACTGGTGCATGTGAGTTCGTTTAAGGGGTACGTGAGTGTTGAGGAGGAGTAAAATGTATGATGTATGTATGAAATATATAGTTGCGTTCATGGGAGATTAAGGTGCTGAAATGGCAAGTGAACACATGGAAGTGGCATATTATTATGTACTACAGGAAGTGTATTTAAGGAGGGGACGCGTGTAGCAAATATAGGGGGGACGTGGAGTTTTGGCATTGTTTGAAAGAAGGAGGAACGTGAGGGGGTTATACTAGAATTTTCTGTGTAGGTGAGCAGTTTTGCTGGTGGAGTAGATGAGGTGATGTGTTATTATATGGTGGGTTAAAATGGCAGTTTGGTTTGTGATTGTCGGTAAGGAGCGAGTTTGTACGTGAAGAAATATGAAGGAGAGAGGGATGTTCAAGCGTTCGTCAAGCATGTCAGTTGAAGAAATTAGAAGAGAGGCAGTTGCGTTCCAAAGTTGAAAATAAGTAGGTGTGTTCTTTTTACAGAGAACGTTAGCATTTGTGTGCATGGGATCCATAGCTTTCGGTGTAAACAAAGAAGAGAAGTACAAAGAAGGGTGGCTGCGAATCCGACATGGTATAGACTATAGAGACGAGCGCCAGGTGAACGTGGAGATGAAATAACAAGAGCAGCGATGGAGATGTGTTTATGGAAGAACCGAGATGGCTTGATGAACGAAGTAATGGCACTCGGGAAAATATCATGGGAGTTTGGAAATGAGCAGTAGAGGCAGATCATAAACTGGTTTCGGAAAGAAGGCTTAAGAGTCCGTCGGGATCGTAGCATCGCAGGGTACGTACTTAAACCGGTTTGAAGAAGATCTGGAGCACGCTGCGTAGGCAAATTTAACGGCTAATCAATTCGATGGACGAAAATCATTATTAAACGGTTAACGCGCCAAGGTGAGTAAAATCACTAACTCTAATCCATTTTAAAATATGATAATTATATTTTAATGTTGACTAAATGTTGTGTGATGGTCGATTAGGTAGATTACAATTCATTTGGTTGAATATTATATATCATCATCGGTTGGACACTGATTCCATCGATTAGTATATTCTCTACTATAGAGTCAGTGTTAATTGTGTGGACTAACATATGTGGATGCGGAAAACCGGTTGGAGGAATCCGACCGGATTCCTCGATATTTATATGTACTGTTTGTTTTGTATGCACTGTTTGAACCCGAATAATTTTTAAAACCCCATGTGAATATTGATGTTGAACGGAAATTCAACATCTGTTTTGATAAATCAATAAACGATATCAATTAGGAAAGTGGTAACAAACGACAATAAAACCATCGTTTTGTTAAGAAGTGATTGGCCGTCAGTAAAATCAACGAAGTTAATTATAGAAATTATATTTTTATAATTAAAGCGATGCTTGAATTATAATAGAAGTTCTATTATAAATTAGTATTTTATAGTTCGTTTTATAAAGTAAATATAAACGATTATTTAGTTAAAAAGGTATGAAGCTGTAATTATCCGATAAGTAAATAATTTGGGATAATTATTTTAAAATAAACAGTTAATGAATATTGTTAGATTAATTATATTAATCCATGGTAAGAAGTAGTTAAAAACAGTTAACGAAGTTACTGATGGAATAAAGTTAAAGCGAAGAGCAAATGTTTAATATAGATAACCATAAACAACAGAGATTTCAAAGTATGAATATGGTGTTATAAAATTATATGCCAAAATAAAGCAAGGAAATACGATTTGATGAATATTATAAGTAATAAGGTATTAGAGTACAGACTTATATCTGTTCTAGGGTAAGAATGTTGTCGATCAAGGTCTGAGAGGTAAATAAAATACCCCAACTTGAACAGCTTCACTATTATCAAGGAACAATATCAGTTTGAAGCGGAAAGAGATGTCAAAATTTGTATAAAAGGAATATGGCAGCGTATTGCAAGTCTTAGAACTACAGCGATAAAATAAATGCTGTTGATTAGGCTTAAGTGTGACTGTTATGTCAAGATTAGTATAAAAGGGAATATTACAGCATATGCCAAATTTGAACTATAACAATAAAATAACGCTGTTGACAAGGTAAGTGTGACTGTGATGTAAGATTAGTTGTAAAGAGAATATTACAGCGTATTGCAAGCTTTACTATAGCGATAAATAAACGCTGTTAACCAAACTTAAGCGTGATTTTTATATATAGCAGCACTTCTTAGAAAATGTCACAGTTGGTCTGAAATCCACTTAGTTTAAAGAAATAAGTAAAGGTGTTTGTCCAAAGGAATATCAGAATTAGTTTAGGAAGAGAAATTGGAGAATCGTGTTAGAAAACGATGACAACATTTCGATGTTTGAAATGTAATTAGAATTAAACCAGTATGATTTGGAACTATAATTCGACGAAGTCGAATGTATTAAAGTAAATTATTTTAGGAATTATAATCTGATAGGATAATTAAACAAATAAATGTTAATAGGATAGGATTCGGTATTTAGTTATAAACTCAATATTTATTTGATAAGAAATCGACTTAGAAACAGAGTTTATAAAGTGGATTGGAAATAAAAAGTATGAAAGAGATTTCGATAAATGAGATAATGATATTGATTTTCTAAATAAAGAAGTTATTTGATAAAGGTGTTCAGATTTCTAGAATAGTATGATATTCACCCTTTAAAGTGAATAATGTTTTAAAGGTGAACGATGGGCCGATTAAAAGGTTAAAATGAAATTGGAAATATTTTCCATTGTAAATAGGGTAGATTACCCAAATATAGAAATAAGGAATGTGAAATTAATGGAAATAGTTCGAATGTTAGTAACGTATATTTTCTGGAATATGGGAGAATAAGAGTTTATAATAACTGGAAACGTTTTCCAAGAAGTGTAAAAAGGCTAAAACGGGATTTGAGAAATATCTGGTAAGATATGGGAATTTGGATAATAAAAACGAATGTTAAATAAAAAGTACCCTTGTTTATGTGAAGTTAGTTATACATTAGAATGGATGTTGTTTTACTTCGATAGTTAAATAACCGACTATCGAAGTGTTTTGACCATCGTTGTCAATACGGGGAGACCGGTTGGATATATTATCCGGAAACCACTCTGCATAGGCATAAGCGCTGCGAATTATATTATGCTGAAGACAATTGAAGACGGAGTGAAATGCAAGGGTCGTCCAGTTCCAGAATGATGTTTTCTGTTTGTCTAGTCCCAGGACAACTTGTATGGACGAGTGTCTGACAGAGTATTTCCATCGGTCACACCGTTGATTTTTACGAATATACCAAGTTGGTGGGGAGAAGGTAACTTCTTTTTATTTTACACCCAGTGTGCATTTGTGTAATCAATATGTGATTACGGATTTGACGATGTGGCATTCAAAGTGAATGGTGATCGGATGTTATGAAGATAGACGTAGCCTCTAGCCTCACAACCAGGAAGTAACAAAAGTTGGGCTAGGCAGCATGGCTAGTTGGGTCATCCCCATGCAGGGTGTATTGTCACCGATCTAGAGAAAATTCATATTTATACTTCTTTTCGATTCTGTATCTTTGGATGACGGTTCGATGCCCTACAACCGTGGTGATAATATATTCGCGACACTCAAGCTAAATGAGTGAGCGGTCATGTGTGGCCGGGTTGCAAGACGTTCTTGTTAAACCCTGAGTGTATCCCCTTTAGAGTATACTATTCAGAAGGTGCTCCCATACCATGTCTGTTGGAATCCATTCTCCGATAAGCGCCCTGGGGTTTATGATTTTATACTATATATATGTGGAGCGTGAGATGCAAGCGTTCCGCTACTTGGATAATTATTTGTTTAGACATTATCATAATATCACTGGTTTTGATATCAAAGTATTTTGGGTTATAGTAAGGTAAAAACCGTCCATGTTTATGTGTGGGCTGGTCTTACAATTATCCTTTTCGTTTCAAAAGGATTTTCAAAGTTAAACAGTATGGTTGAAATTTACTCACACCAGTCCCATGACTGACCCAGAGTTTATTTTGTTGTTTTCCCTAAACTCTTGGGTGCCCAAATTTGTACGGGCAGTCAAGTGTTTCAGGCTTTTACAGATTCACTTGGAGGAGCTGGAAGCAGAAGGCTTCACCATTAATTAGTTATGTAGAGATTATTTCCGCTATGTTGTATATGAGTTATACTGTGATATGATATGTAAGTACAAATTCAGAAATTGTATTCCAAAGTTATGTTATAATACAATTTATTCATTCCGCTGTGAGTTTTCGTGTTTACTCTGATTTTGTTCAGTGTTATTCTTCTTCTTCTATTTTATTAGTTCTATCTTTTCTATCTCATCCTCTAAATTCTTCTATTAATGATCAGAATTTTCATGCATTTTGAGTTGAATGTGTAGGATATTAGTCAGCTCAAATTGGCACGGATTTTCCGGCCGTTACAGTTGGTATCAGAGCGACGTTAAGTTATTACCTTGGCCCTGTGGCGTAACTCAATAGAGATGGAGTCAATGATACCCTAGATTGAGTTTGAGTGTATATATATATATATATATATATATATATATGAGCGCGTATTTGTAAATTGATATAAAAACCGTTTTATATTGTGTTGACCGGTCAGTCGAGTGGTTTATGAATTCTGTTCGAAACAGTAATGCAAACTGAGTCGATAGGTGTTTCTAAACTCTTGAACAGAGTAATTCGACACAGTATGTTTTGAAAAGAGGGTAAATGAAATAATTTTACCCGAAAATATATTTTGATATAAAGAAAGCATATATATTGGAATTATCTAATATATATTAATAGTGTTAATCGTTATTATGATTGAATAAGATTTATAATTGAGTTGGTTATATAAATAACCAAATCGAAATATTGTATAAGTATAATATACAAAATTAGATGGATTAAATCTGAAATTTAAAACCAGAATTGACATAAAACTCTAGAGACTTGGAAAAGAATTGAAATTGAATTTGAATTAAATATAATGGAATTTATAATCCTGGGAGATTTGAAATTTTTTTCCAAGTGCTGTGAAAGATATTTTGAAGTAAAATTCAAAATGGAAGTGTTTTAAAAAGATTTTTTTTTAAAGTAATATAGTATTGAACTCTCTTCGATCACTGGAAAATAATTCTGATGATGCTGGCCACATCATCAGTGTAATTTTCGAGTTTCTAAGTGACGGATTACTACCAAAGATTTTGTTTTGAAATAAGTTGTTCGGAAATTCAAATGTTTTGAATTGCTATGTTATGAATATATATGTATATAATTTCAAACTGATTTGAAATAAATCGCAGGGATTTGAATTCTGAAATAAAAATGTAACTTATGGAGTTAAAATGGTAAAAGTGGATTTTAAACTAAGACAAACAAAATTGGATGGAATTTGGAACGATCCAGAATGGAGATTGTAAAAGAGAAATATTGGAAATTCGAGTTATTAAAATGAATTGATTCTTGGAGAATAAGAATCGAATTTTGAATGTGGAGATGAAGATAACTGATTTGAGAAATAAATCAGTAAATGGACTTGGAGTTGAAATAGAAATTTCGTTTAGTAAAAGCGAAAGATTGGGTTGGGAATAAATTGATTGGAGATCAGTTGGAAATGTTTGGATATATGCTGGTTTGATAGCAGATGGCAGAGATAGAGTTGGATACCAACCAAAAAGGTACATGTTTAAATAATATGGAGTATGAAATTTTGAGTACGTTTGGAAAGTTGTTTGGCTGTTTGATTTTCTGTTGAATTGGAGACGGCCCAAAGAGTCAAGTTGTAGTAGTACCGAACAAGCCATGCAGCGGAGATGCTGGCAAAATTCTCTGAAAATTTGAGCTGTTAGGAAATTTTCAGAATTTTGAAAATATTCGAAATAAGAAGGAATTAATCAATTCAATTGAAACTGAAATTTATGAAGTAAACCAAAAAGATTTTTAAACCTGTTTATAACAGAGATTGTAGTATTTTCCCTATTTTAGCAATTTCGAGGACGAAATTATTTTAAGGGGGAAGGACTGTAACGTCCCGCATTTTTGTTGGTTCGTATTTGAATATTTAAAACAGTTTAAATATTGAATTCGTAATATAAGTTTAATTATATATTAATTAAAACGAAGTTGAACGTATAAAAATATATATTAAATATAATTGAGCCCATAATATCGCGGTAGTTCGTAAATTAACGTTCTGAACTTCAACTGAGTATATCGGACTCATTCTAAATCGGATTTCTTCGAAACAAGAAGCGTTGGAATCTGTTGAACTGTATCTTTTTAACAGAAGTGAAAAATCAAGATTTCGGCGTATAGATTGCAAGATATGTCAAAATCAAATATTCAGAAAATCGCTGTAGAATCGTATGTCGACCGTAACGGTTTATTTGAAATAACTAGATATCGGTTGCAAATCTAGACAAGGCTCTTTTGAAGCGTAGCGATAATTTAATTTTTAGAATTTTACTGTAATTTTTAATTAATTAAATACGCACCTTTTTTATGTGGAGTATTTTCCACCCTGTATCAGTATTTCGGGATTTCAAAATACGAGTCAACCAACCGATATTATTATATTTTCGGGATCGTGACACCTCGCTGGGCACGACTGTATTAATATTTCTGTCCGCAGCAGTCCGAAAATATATGAAATTTTATACAGCGAGGAAACCACATGAACATAACCATATAAAATTGATAGTACGTCATAAAGAATATGCCCATTCCCCTAGATAATTATTCATACCCATACCCTATTTCTTCCACATGAAGTATGCATGAGTTTTCAAATCAACTAGTAGCTATCCTAGGAAATAAAAATACAAAGCAGGACTAAAATAAAGATGGAAACACTACCCTATAGAAGTGACCGTACCCTATATTGCATACATCTCGAAATGATTGAAGCAGCGTCGCCCATACCCTATCTAACACAACAATGAACTTTCTAATCAGAATGAAAACCATACTCCTCGTATTCATAAAATGAAATGACACAAACCATACCCTATGAATTAAATAACGTACTACCCTATACAAGCTAATACTTCGCTGTGAAGTTTCGAACCCTTATAAATACAAAGAAAGCGTGCTCCTCTCTTCACAGAAAACAAATAAATAAAAAAACATATATATACGGAAGAACAAGAAAAGGACCTCAAGCTGCCTACCGATTTCATGAAATCCGTCGCACTGTTGTTGAGATGGAGTATCGAAGTTCCGCTACCTTTTTACAGGAGCTGAAAGCTGACGGGGAGGATCTGTAGCCGATGGGGAGGAGCTGGATGAAATATAAAGGAAGTATAGTTGGATCGGGATGGAAAGACAGTACGTGTATTCATGGTGGGAAAATAGCGGTGCATGCACGGAATCATGGAAGTTCGGTTAGCATGAAATGGAAATGGGTACTGAAGTGTATTAAGGAGTTAAGGTGCAGATTTTTTCTCAATAGGGGATGAGGTGCGTATAAGCTAAGCATGATGCGAGAAGGGAGAAAATGCATGCATGGGGACTGACGTGTTTGGTGGGAGGAATGAGCGGACACGTCTGCATGTAGGAGATGAGTTTGGGAATGTAGTGATGAGGTTAGTGCGAGTTACAAAACTGGTGCAGGCGAGTTCGTTTAAGGGGTACGTGAGTGTTGAGGAGGAGTAAAATGTATGATGTATGTATGAAATAGATAGTTGCGTTCATGGGAGATTGAGGTGCTGAAATGTCAAGTGAACACATGGAAGAAGTGGCATATTATTATGTACTACAGGAAGTGTATTTAAGGAGGGGACGCGTGTAGCAAATATAGGAGGGACGTGGAGTTTTGGCATTGTTTGAAAGAAGGAGGAACGTGAGGGGGTTATACTAGAATTTTCTGTGTAGGTAAGCAGTTTTGCTGGTGGAGTAGATGAGGTGATGTGTTATTATATGGTGGGTTAAAGTGGCAGTTTTGTTTGTGATTGTCGGTAAGGAGCGAGTTTGTACGTGAAGAAGTATGAAGGAGAGAGGGATGTTCAAGCGTGCGTCCAGCATGTCAGTTGAAGAAATTAGAAGAGGGGTAGTTGCGTTCCAAAGTTGAAAATAAGTAGGTGTGTTCTTTTTACAGAGAACGTTTTCGTTTGTGTGCATGGGATCCATAGCTTTCAGTGTAAACAAAGAAGAGAAGTACAAAGAAGGGTGGCTGCGAATCTGACATGGTATAGACTATAGAGACGAGCGCCAGGTGAACGTGGAGATGAAATAACAAGAGCAGCGATGGATATGTGTTTATGGAAGAACCGAGATGGTTTGATGAACGAAGTAATGGCGCTCAGGAAAATATCATGGGAGTTTGGAAATGAGCAATAGAGGCAGATCGTAAACTGGTTTCGGAAAGAAGGCTTAAGAGTCCGTCAGGATCGTAGCATCGTAGGGTACGTACTTAAACTGGTTTGAAGAAGATCTGGAGCACGCTGCGGAGCCAAATTTAACGGCTAATCAAATCGATGGACGAAAATCATTATTAAACGGTTAACGCGCCAAGGTGAGTAAAATCACTAACTCTGATCCATTTTAAAATATGATAATTATATTTTTAATGTTGATTAAATGTTGTGTGATGGTCGATTAGGTAGATTACAATTCATTTGGTTGAATATTATATATCATCATCGGTTGGACACTGATTCCATCGATTAGAATATTCTCTAGTATAGAGTCAGTGTTAACTGTGTGGACTAACATCTGTGGATGCGAAAAACCGGTTGGAGGAATCCGACCGGATTCCTCGATATTTATATGTACTGTTTGTTTTGTATCCACTGTTTGAACCCGAATAATATTTAAAACCCCATGTGAATATTGATGTTGAACGGAAATTCAACATCTGTTTTGATAAATCAATTAACGATATCAATTAGGAAAGTGGTAACAAACGACCATAAAACCATCGTTTTGTTAAGAAGTGATTGGCCGTCAGGAAAATCAATGAAGTTAATTATAGAAATTATATTTTTATAATTAAAGCGATGCTTGAATTATAATAGAAGTTCTATTATAAATTAGTATTTTATAGTTCGTTTTATAAAGTAAATATAAACGATTATTTAGTTAAAAAGGTATGAAGCTGTAATTATCCGACAAGTAAATAATTTGGGATAATTATTTTAAAATAAACAGTTAATGAATATTGTTAGTTTAATTATATTAATCCATGGTAAGAAGTAGTTAAAAACAGTTAACGAAGTTACTGATGGAATAAAGTTAAAGCAAAGAGCAAATGTTTAATATAGATAACCATAAACAACAGAGATTTCAAAGTATGAATATGGTGTTATAAAACCATATGCCAAAATAAAGCGAGGAAATACGATTTGATGAATATTATAAGTAATAAAGGATTAGAGTACAGACTTATATCTGTTCTAGGGTAAGAACGTTGTCGATCAAGGTCTGAGAGGTAAATAAAATACCCCAACTTGAACGGCTTCACTATTATCAAGGAACGATATCAGTTTGAGACGGAAACAGATGTCAAAATTTGTATAAAAGGAATATGGCAGCATGGCTAGTCTGAAGATAGACGTAGCCTCTAGCCTCACAACCAGGAAGTAACAAAAGTTGGGCTAGGCAGCATGGCTAGTTGGGTCATCCCCAAGCAGGGTGTATTATCACCGATCCAGATAAAATTCATATTTATACTTCTTTTCGATTCTGTATCTTCGGATGACGGTTCGATGGCCTACAACCGTGGTGATAATATATTCGCCACACTCAAGCTAAATGAGTGAGCGGTCATGTGTGGCCGGGTTGCCAGATGTTCTTGTTAAACCTTGAGTGTATCCCCTCTAGAGTACACTATTCAGAAGGTGCTCCCATACCTTGTCTGTTGGAATCCATTCTCCGATAAGCGCCCTGGGGTTTATGATTTTATACTATATATATGTGGAGCGTGAGATGCAAGCGTTCTGCTACTTGGATAATTATTTGTTTAGACATTATCAAAATATCACTGGTTTTGATATCAAAGTATTTTGGGTTATAGTAAGGTAAAAACCATCCATGTTTATGTGTGGGCTGGTCTTACTATTATCCTTTTCGTTTCAAAAGGATTTTCAAAGTTAAACAGTATGGTTGGAATTTACTCACACCAGTCCCATGACTGACGCAGAGTTTATTTTGTTGTTTTCCCTAAACTCTTGGGTGCCCAAATTTGTACGGGCAGTCAAGTGTTTCAGACTTTTACATATTCACTTGGAGGAGCTGGAAGCAGAAGGCTTCACCATTAATTAGTTATGTAGAGATTATTTTCGCTGTGTTGTATATGAGTTATACTCTGATATGATATGTAAGTACAGATTCAGAAATTGTATTCCAAAGTTATGTTATAATACAATTTATTCATTCCGCTTTGAGTTTTCGTGATTACTCTGATTTTGTTCAGTGTTCTTCTTCTTCTATTCTATTAGTTCTATCTTTTCTATCTCATCCTCTAAATTCTTCTATTAATGACCAGAATTTTCATGCATTTTGAGTTGGATGTGTAGGATATTAGTCAGCTCAAATTGGCACGGATTTTCCGGCCGTTACACCAACTTCTATTTGTACTTCTATTTAGAATTATACCTACGAAATATCCTTTTTATTTCTAGCACTTAAATCTCATTTAATTCCCTTTATAAATGCTAAGTTCACATTCTATTAATAGTATCGGTGTTAAAACCGATTTTTTTTACTTCTCCATATAAATTTAGACATATATTCATTTATCAAATGATAAACATTCCTTTTAATTTATAAACATCATCTATAAATTTATTTGCTCAATTTATCTGTTAAAACAGATTTCTATTTAAAATCTACTTTGAAACCATCTCCTCGTTGTTCTTTTTATCTTGCCAATTCTCCTTTATAATTCTATTTATTTCCCTAAATAATTTCTTATATATTTCAAGTTGATTTCCGAAATATTTCCTTTCAATTCTATTTGTTTTCCTAAATATTATATTTACTCCATAAAGTTCTTTATTTACCCCTTATTACTTTCATTTAGCATTTTAACCAAATCGGTCTTTCAAACTTCCATATAACTGTTATTAACTTCATACAGAAGTCTTTTATTTAATTTTCAAATATCTCCTTTTAATAAGTCCATTTGATTTTATAAAATTCCAAGATCCCATATTCACTTCATACATTTCTTTTTATAAAATACTTTGATTTTATACGAATATTTTTATTTCAATATACACTTTGAAAATTCCTTTTTATATAAAATACTTTGATTTTATATAAATATTTTATTTCAAATTATAATTTTGAAATTTCCCTTTTCACACTCCAGTATTTCCTTTGGTATTTAAAAGTACCAAATAACAATGATCAAACACACATAATCAACAACAGATTTTAAATCACATCATATATCACAATATATGAAAAACAGTAAAATAAATGTTGAGGAACCCAGTTGGATCCCTCCGACCTGTTTCCCTGCATCCACAGATGTTAATCAACATAAATAACATGAATATGAAATATTCTAATAAACAGAATCAATATTCGATTAATGATTTATAAATATCGTTATCTATATTTTCAACCAATTGACTAGCAGTTCAACCAAACAGCCAACACACAGCAAAACAACCATCATCTATCAATTCTAAAAATATGTTATAAAAATATAAATTGATCAGAATTAGTGAGATTTTGAAACGACCCGCAAATCCGTACCCTTTGAGTCGACTAATAACATCACATGTCCAACTCAAATTGCACAGAAATACGAACCATTATTAGAAAGAAGTTAGAGGGTGAGAAATAGAAGGAAAGAAATATTAGAATAGAAGAAAACGAAGATCACAAACTCACAGCGGAACGAATAAAATATATTAGATAATATAACTTTGAAGCACAAATCAGTATTTGTATATACATACCATTATCAGAGCACAACGATTATCCCTGGAACAGTTATAAACACCTGTTTCCAGATACAACATAGTACACAGCGGAAAATATGATAGTCTATAGCTAACTGGTGAAGCCTCCTGCTTCAAGCTTCTCCAAGTGAATCTGTAAAATCCCGACCACTTGACTGCCCGTACAAATTTGGGCACCCAAGAGTTTAGGGAAAACAAAACAAAATAAACTCTGGGTCAGTCATGGGACTGGTGTGAGCAAACTCCAACCATTTGTTTAAATTTCAAAATCTTTTCGAAAGAAATGATAATCGTAAGACCGATCCACACATAAACAAGGATGGTTTTTACCTTACGATAACCCAAAACATTTGATATCGAAATCTGGTGATATTATAATAGTGTCTACAACAAATAAATAGAATCTAGCGGAACGCTTGCATCTCACGCTCCATATATAATATAAAATCAAAACCCGCAGGCGCTTATTGGAGATTGGATTTCCAACATGACAAGGTATGGGACCACCTCCCGATAGTGTATCTCTAGAGGCGAATACACTGGGTTCAACAAGAACGTCTTGCAACCCGGCCCACACATGACCGACCACTCATTTCGCTTGAGTGTATCGAATGTATACCACCGACGGTTGGGATCAGCAACCGCCTCCCGTAAAGGGACAGCATCGATAGATTTAAGAACAAAAAGAAATTTCTCTAGATAGGTGATCATACATCCTAATGGGTGCGACCCACATAGCCATGCTGCCTGCCCGATTTTTGTCCTTTCCTGGTTGATGAGGCTTGAGGTCATAACGTATCTTTTGACAGATCCCACCTCCATTACTTTGAATGCCACATCGCCATACCCGCCAAACCACAAATTGATTTCACCAAAAATACCACGGGTATACAGCTAAGAGAAACGAATTTCTCCGCCACCAAACGTCAGTACGTTTGAAGAGATCAACTTATGCGATCCATTGGATATACTCTGTCAGACACTCGTCCATACACGTTTGTCCTGGGACTGGACAAACCGAAGGCACTATTCTGTAAACAGGATAGCCCTTGCACAACTCCGTCTTCAATATATTCAGCATACTTGATTCGCAACGCTTATGCCAATACGGAGTGGTTCTCTGGATAATAATCCAACCGGTCTCTCCATATTAACAACGTTAAAATGGTCAAAACTTTGATAGTCGGTGAGTTAACTATCAAACGAAAACATGTCGGTGTGCAAACAACGATATTATTTCCCGAAGGAAATTCTATTGAACAATCATCCTTTCATTCATTCGTTCATTTCCCTATTCCTGTTGTTTAATGTTTCTTATTCACTATATTTAGAAAATATATATATCATTATCATTGGAAAACCTTTCCATCTCTTGTTTCTATATTCAGAAAACAATTCTGCTTCTCATTTGGAAAACATTCCCAAATCCCTTTCATCTGATTAAACAGATGTTTGAATAAACATCACTATGCCAAATCTCCTTCATTTGGTTTCCACTTAACCACTTTCCACTATCGAACCTTAACCATTTCTTAGTTAAAAACGAAGTCAATCAAGTTGGGGTATAATTACCTCTCAGACCTTAACTGAGCAACATTTCTAACTTCGAAATAGACAAGGTTCATCTTTCCAATCTCTTAACACGCTTCCTTACGTTGCTCTCGGATTCGATTATGAATCCACTTCCTTTTCAGGAATCACTTGATTATAACAATGGTGTTATAATTCCCTGCATCCGAAATATAATAACTTTAATATGACCTTTATTTTCTAACTTGAATATCGGAAAACATTTCCAATATATAATTCCTTTATTGAGAAAACATCTTTTATTCCAGTTAGAAAACATTTCTAAATTCTTTGAATTTACTGATGTTATAAACATCGTTATTATGACTTAAATCATAAATCATTCGTTAATTAACGATATCACTAACCAACCCTTGCTATCATTCACTTTGAAATATTCAGAGCTCACAACTTTAAACCAAACATTGCTTTCAACAACAGCTTTAAAACCGCTATCTAGCATTATAAAATACTTATCATAACCATAGCATTAAGATTGCTATTAAAACAGTTATTTATAACGGCAGCGTTAAAATTGCTATTTAGATTTACCAAGACATTTATTATAACAGCAGCGTCTAAAATTGCTGTATAGATTTACAACATCCATTATAACAACAGTGCTACAATCGCTGTTTACTTTTATAAAAGCATTTCTCACAAAGTCAGCGTTATAGTCGCTGTTTAAAATTATAAAAGCATTCCTTATAACAACAGCGTTATGATTGCTGTTTTGAATAAAATACCGTGTGCGACGCACACGCTTCTGTTGTTCATTTATAAACTCTGTTTATTTTAAACAATTCAAGTTCTCCTTTAAACATATTTATAAGCTATACATTCTTCTAACCACTTAATTCGATTTCTATAAATCCCCTTTTTATATACATCTTATTTTGCAAAATATTTCCTTATTTTAAACTATTATTCTTTTTCTTCTAACCATTGAAAATCTTTCTTTAAACTTTCTCCATACTTTGCTAAATTCAAATCTATTTCAAATATTGGTTTCAGAACCGATATTCACTTTCAAATAGACATTTATATTTGAACTTATATTTTAATCATCCAATGGTCCATGATCCACTTAATCTATATCTTTATTTATAACATTTTCCTTGGTTTATCCAATGGAATAGGTCCCTAAGACCAGGGTAAATCAAACACACACATTCAACCATGGATAATGTAGCATAACATATATCACCATCAAATAAAACAGTAAATAAAATGTTGAGGGATCCAGTTGGATCCCTCCAACCTGTTTCCCTGCATCCACAGATGTTAGCAACATCAATAATATTATTTCACATCAAAATGAAATATCAGAACTAATGATCAATTAATGGTGTAATCCTATCAACCAATTCAACCAAATTACCAACTATTCAACCAATCAATCATTGCACATTATAAAAATATTTAAAACTCGTTTATATATTAAAATATAAACGAGAGGAAGTAAGTGAGTTTACTCACCTTGGATTGCAGTTGACGGTTTCTGCTTTCATTTTGTTTACAGTCAAACAGACGTTTGATTTTATCATAAAATCTCAATGCTCTGTTCTCAGCGAAACCAGTTCCACAAAATAGATCACGTCGCTATAATTCAAGTAGATTCGGTCGCGTTCTATTCGACATCCAAAATAAATTGTTCGTTCCCAGTTGTTTATGAACTCAAGATCATTCCTCCACCTCCAGTATTCTCTGAACCCGACATCTTTACTTTGAACCCCGAACCCTTCCTCCCCGGCCTCCTATTCACATCCCAACCACCCCCTTGAACATCTCTTCACTGATGTTGTCAAGTCATAAAGTGATTATACAGTTCTGTTTTAATATGGTATAGTTAAGCATTTAAAAGTATGCACTTAATATTGGGTTAATCAGCAACTTAATTAAATAATTAATTTTACCGAATATGTTTTAATTCGTGAATCAGGTCTGATGTCATCTTCGTTCGCACGCATCTCCTTTTTGGTCTTCTGCTCTCCAGTGTTGAACCGTATAATAGCCATTCACCTACCAACCATCATGCCCCATCGTTCAATTTAGCTGACCCCTTCCAATCATCAGTTCCCAAAACATGAATACCTCACTGGCCTCTCTTCTTAATACCCATCCCTCCTTCTAATATCAACTAACCCGTATGGAACCACGTCCTTAAACACCAAGCACCTCCACGAGTTTGCCGACACCATCTTCGAAGACCGAACCATCTTCACACTCATAGTCTCGCCACAGTCCACTGCGTGATCTTCACGGGAAGCATCCTTTTTCCGTGAGTGTCGAACATGGAGGGAGAGGACCGAGGGATGTTGCGAGAGAAGTTGCGAGAGAAGAGAGTGGGAGCGGAAGGGTAGAAGCAGCAGCAATGCGATGAACTAATTCTTTCTTGTGTTGGAGTTGAGTCTTTCTTTCTTTTTTTCTTTTTTTTTCTGAAAAAAAAAAGGAGTGAGCAGGCTTTTATAAGGGAAGAGAGCAGAGTCATTCTCGTAATACACGTGCTTAGCACGTTTACGTGGTACTCACGTTACCTTGGGTGGCACGTTTACGTGGTGCTCACGTTTCCTTGGGTGACACGGAACAAAATGGCGTGGGAAGCACTGCTTGACAATAGAGACTTGGCACGCACACTGTTTTCAAACGTACAGGGAAAGATACACTTTTTTTATTTTCGTTTTTCTCTCTTTATTTATTTATTTATTATTATTATCTTCGCATGCCTTAGCTTCCACACGGTTTTACCGTATTCAAATTTCAGCTGCATCCTCATAATATCGGGTATTGGATGGTACACATTTGGACGGCATATTTGGCTAAAACCTACAGAATATAGAAATGATTTTATTATTATATATATTTTAGACTATTGCTGTTAAGCATTTGTTCCTAAGCATGCATGCATATGTTGCTTTGATGGTCACGTTATGGATATCTTTTAGCATTTGATGGTCACATTAATGTGCCATATTTTACTGCATGCATGCCCACCTATCTTCTGGATAGTTAATAATGGTGTCTTCAAATACTTGTGTTGTATAATTTAAAAAAAATTACAGATGGAGAAACACAGAGAACTGGCATCTTCATATATATACGTTTATTCAAGTTTTGTGAAGTTTAACGGTGCGCTATTACGAAAAATTCAATTCGCATACGAGCTGCTACGGACAGAAGTAAGAATACGGTCGTGTCCAGCGAGGTACCACGATCCCAAAAATATAATAATATCGGTAGTTTAACTTATATTATGAAATCCCAAAATATTGATATAGGGTGCAAAATACTCTAAGTAAAAAGTTGCATATTTAATTAATTAAAAATTACAGTAAAATTCTAAAAATTAAATTATAACTACGCCTCAAAAGAACCTTGCCCAAATTCATAACCAATCTCCAGTTATATTAACTAAACCGTTATGGCTTATATACGATTCTATAGCGACTATTTCTAAATTTGATTTGGACATAGCTAACAAATTTTAACCCAAAATCTGGATTTTTCTCTTTCATATGAAAATTATAATAAATATGGTTCCAACGTGTCTTGTTTCACAGAAATCCGACTTATATCGGATCCTGTATCCTCAGTTGAAGTTCAAAACTCTATATTACGAACTGTCGCGCGATTTCGAGCTCGTTTTATAATTATATTATAAATTAACGTTCAAACTTTGTTTTTAATTAATAAATTCCTATATGTAATTCAATTAAAATTTTTAAAACAAATTTAAATACTCAGAATTCAACGGCCAAAAATCCGGGTCGTTACATTCCTTCCCCCTTAAAATAATTTCGTCCTCGAAATTGCTAAGGTAGAGAAAATGCCACGTATCCTATTAACTAGGTTTAAAATTCCATTTTGTTCAAATTCATAACTTCAGTTTAACTGGGCCAATTTATTTCAATTCATTTATTCTTACTAACGAAAAAATTCTGAAAATTTTTCTAACACTTTAAATTCTGAAAAATTTCGGCAGCATCTCCTCTGCACGGTTCAATCGGTACAACCACAACTCGCCTTTCTAGGCCTTTTCCAATCCAAAAGAAAATCAAAAGGCCAAGCGGCTTGCCTCATAGGCTCATAAAATCATCAACCCAAACAATATTGTAAACATGTACCTTTTTGTCGAGCATAATTCTATCTCTTGCACTTTCTTCCACTCAATATCTGCTCAGCATACATATATCATTTCCACTTGGTTTAAAATCAATCCAACTTCCAGTTTTTAAATCTCTAATCATCTTCTGATTAGTTCACTTCCATCCACTAATCCAAACTGAGTTCTGTTTTCAAAAGTCAACCCCCTTATCCTGCTTGGGTTCAATTCCACCACAGTTTAATTCCAAACAACAGCATCCAATAGATATTCAACTTGTTTATCCATAGGTCGAATTCCTATTAATATTTCGAATTCCAACATCTCTATACTTAATTTCATTCGGGATTACTTCTAATTCAATCCAGTTTTATTTAACTTAAGTTAAATCCCAATTCATTTGATACATTTTGACCATTTTCAATCTATTCAACTTATACAAGTTCAATTTTAATTTCAGAATTCAAATTTCCGGGTTTTATTTCAACTAGTTTGAAATCATATATATTTGTACACATATATTTATAATCGACTCAATTCAAAACATTTGAATTTCTAAAACAACTTGTCCTTTGCAAACAAATTTTTCATTTTCAAATTACTATGGTAGCAATCCGTCATTCAGAAACTTGAAAATGAATACCGATAATGTCGCGACCCATTATCAGTACTATTTTCCCGCCACTGAAGTGATTTCAGTGCTTAATTACTTTCAAATCCATTTAAACCTTTCTAATTCAAAAATCTCTTCAAGCCAATGCTATATCACCTTTAAAATACTTCAAGGAATATTTTCAAAATATCCGGGATTTAAATTCCAACTTATGGTTTGAATTAAATTTTAGTTCGGCCTATTTGTATATCCTATTCTTATACAAATTCAATTTGGTTTTATATAACCGTTTCAATATTTTATAATTTCCTTTGATTGTAATAACCACCAACACATTCGATAATTTCAGAAAATTATCCCTTTATATCAAAATAACTTTTGGGCAAATTATATCACTTACCCACTTTAAAACAATACCGAGTCGATTTGTTCTGTTCGAGAGTTTAGAAACACCTATCGATACGGTTGTACTTCCTGTATCGACCAGAATTCATAAACCACTCAACAAACCAGTCAACACAATATAAAACAATTTTATATCAACTCTACAAATACGCGCTCATATATATACACTCAAACTCAATCTAGGGTATTACTAGCCCCATCTCTATTGAGTTACGCCACAGAGCCAAGGTAATCACTTAACCTTCGCTCTGATACCAAATGAAACGACCCGCAAATCCGTACCCTTTGAGTCGACTAATAACATCACATGTCCAACTCAAATTGCACAGAAATACGAACCATTATTAGAAAGAAGTTAGAGGGTGAGAAATAGAAGGAAAGAAATATTAGAATAGAAGAAAACGAAGATCACAAACTCACAGCGGAACGAATAAAATATATTAGATAATATAACTTTGAAGCACAAATCAGTATTTGTATATACATACCATTATCAGAGCACAACGATTATCCCTGGAACAGTTATAAACACCTGTTTCCAGATACAACATAGTACACAGCGGAAAATATGATAGTCTATAGCTAACTGGTGAAGCCTCCTGCTTCAAGCTTCTCCAAGTGAATCTGTAAAATCCCGACCACTTGACTGCCCGTACAAATTTGGGCACCCAAGAGTTTAGGGAAAACAAAACAAAATAAACTCTGGGTCAGTCATGGGACTGGTGTGAGCAAACTCCAACCATTTGTTTAAATTTCAAAATCTTTTCGAAAGAAATGATAATCGTAAGACCGATCCACACATAAACAAGGATGGTTTTTACCTTACGATAACCCAAAACATTTGATATCGAAATCTGGTGATATTATAATAGTGTCTACAACAAATAAATAGAATCTAGCGGAACGCTTGCATCTCACGCTCCATATATAATATAAAATCAAAACCCGCAGGCGCTTATTGGAGATTGGATTTCCAACATGACAAGGTATGGGACCACCTCCCGATAGTGTATCTCTAGAGGCGAATACACTGGGTTCAACAAGAACGTCTTGCAACCCGGCCCACACATGACCGACCACTCATTTCGCTTGAGTGTATCGAATGTATACCACCGACGGTTGGGATCAGCAACCGCCTCCCGTAAAGGGACAGCATCGATAGATTTAAGAACAAAAAGAAATTTCTCTAGATAGGTGATCATACATCCTAATGGGTGCGACCCACATAGCCATGCTGCCTGCCCGATTTTTGTCCTTTCCTGGTTGATGAGGCTTGAGGTCATAACGTATCTTTTGACAGATCCCACCTCCATTACTTTGAATGCCACATCGCCATACCCGCCAAACCACAAATTGATTTCACCAAAAATACCACGGGTATACAGCTAAGAGAAACGAATTTCTCCGCCACCAAACGTCAGTACGTTTGAAGAGATCAACTTATGCGATCCATTGGATATACTCTGTCAGACACTCGTCCATACACGTTTGTCCTGGGACTGGACAAACCGAAGGCACTATTCTGTAAACAGGATAGCCCTTGCACAACTCCGTCTTCAATATATTCAGCATACTTGATTCGCAACGCTTATGCCAATACGGAGTGGTTCTCTGGATAATAATCCAACCGGTCTCTCCATATTAACAACGTTAAAATGGTCAAAACTTTGATAGTCGGTGAGTTAACTATCAAACGAAAACATGTCGGTGTGCAAACAACGATATTATTTCCCGAAGGAAATTCTATTGAACAATCATCCTTTCATTCATTCGTTCATTTCCCTATTCCTGTTGTTTAATGTTTCTTATTCACTATATTTAGAAAATATATATATCATTATCATTGGAAAACCTTTCCATCTCTTGTTTCTATATTCAGAAAACAATTCTGCTTCTCATTTGGAAAACATTCCCAAATCCCTTTCATCTGATTAAACAGATGTTTGAATAAACATCACTATGCCAAATCTCCTTCATTTGGTTTCCACTTAACCACTTTCCACTATCGAACCTTAACCATTTCTTAGTTAAAAACGAAGTCAATCAAGTTGGGGTATAATTACCTCTCAGACCTTAACTGAGCAACATTTCTAACTTCGAAATAGACAAGGTTCATCTTTCCAATCTCTTAACACGCTTCCTTACGTTGCTCTCGGATTCGATTATGAATCCACTTCCTTTTCAGGAATCACTTGATTATAACAATGGTGTTATAATTCCCTGCATCCGAAATATAATAACTTTAATATGACCTTTATTTTCTAACTTGAATATCGGAAAACATTTCCAATATATAATTCCTTTATTGAAAAAACATCTTTTATTCCAGTTAGAAAACATTTCTAAATTCTTTGAATTTACTGATGTTATAAACATCGTTATTATGACTTAAATCATAAATCATTCGTTAATTAACGATATCACTAACCAACCCTTGCTATCATTCACTTTGAAATATTCAGAGCTCACAACTTTAAACCAAACATTGCTTTCAACAACAGCGTTAAAACCGCTATCTAGCATTATAAAATACTTATCATAACCATAGCATTAAGATTGCTATTAAAACAGTTATTTATAACGGCAGCGTTAAAATTGCTATTTAGATTTACCAAGACATTTATTATAACAGCAGCGTCTAAAATTGCTGTATAGATTTACAACATCCATTATAACAACAGTGCTACAATCGCTGTTTACTTTTATAAAAGCATTTCTCACAAAGTCAGCGTTATAGTCGCTGTTTAAAATTATAAAAGCATTCCTTATAACAACAGCGTTATGATTGCTGTTTTGAATAAAATACCGTGTGCGACGCACACGCTTCTGTTGTTCATTTATAAACTCTGTTTATTTTAAACAATTCAAGTTCTCCTTTAAACATATTTATAAGCTATACATTCTTCTAACCACTTAATTCGATTTCTATAAATCCCCTTTTTATATACATCTTATTTTGCAAAATATTTCCTTATTTTAAACTATTATTCTTTTTCTTCTAACCATTGAAAATCTTTCTTTAAACTTTCTCCATACTTTGCTAAATTCAAATCTATTTCAAATATTGGTTTCAGAACCGATATTCACTTTCAAATAGACATTTATATTTGAACTTATATTTTAATCATCCAATGGTCCATGATCCACTTAATCTATATCTTTATTTATAACATTTTCCTTGGTTTATCCAATGGAATAGGTCCCTAAGACCAGGGTAAATCAAACACACACATTCAACCATGGATAATGTAGCATAACATATATCACCATCAAATAAAACAGTAAATAAAATGTTGAGGGATCCAGTTGGATCCCTCCAACCTGTTTCCCTGCATCCACAGATGTTAGCAACATCAATAATATTATTTCACATCAAAATGAAATATCAGAACTAATGATCAATTAATGGTGTAATCCTATCAACCAATTCAACCAAATTACCAACTATTCAACCAATCAATCATTGCACATTATAAAAATATTTAAAACTCGTTTATATATTAAAATATAAACGAGAGGAAGTAAGTGAGTTTACTCACCTTGGATTGCAGTTGACGGTTTCTGCTTTCATTTTGTTTACAGTCAAACAGACGTTTGATTTTATCATAAAATCTCAATGCTCTGTTCTCAGCGAAACCAGTTCCACAAAATAGATCACGTCGCTATAATTCAAGTAGATTCGGTCGCGTTCTATTCGACATCCAAAATAAATTGTTCGTTCCCAGTTGTTTATGAACTCAAGATCATTCCTCCACCTCCAGTATTCTCTGAACCCGACATCTTTACTTTGAACCCCGAACCCTTCCTCCCCGGCCTCCTATTCACATCCCAACCACCCCCTTGAACATCTCTTCACTGATGTTGTCAAGTCATAAAGTGATTATACAGTTCTGTTTTAATATGGTATAGTTAAGCATTTAAAAGTATGCACTTAATATTGGGTTAATCAGCAACTTAATTAAATAATTAATTTTACCGAATATGTTTTAATTCGTGAATCAGGTCTGATGTCATCTTCGTTCGCACGCATCTCCTTTTTGGTCTTCTGCTCTCCAGTGTTGAACCGTATAATAGCCATTCACCTACCAACCATCATGCCCCATCGTTCAATTTAGCTGACCCCTTCCAATCATCAGTTCCCAAAACTTGAATACCTCACTGGCCTCTCTTCTTAATATCCATCCCTCCTTCTAATATCAACTAACCCGTATGGAACCACGTCCTTAAACACCAAGCACCTCCACGAGTTTGCCGACACCATCTTCGAAGACCGAACCATCTTCACACTCATAGTCTCGCCACAGTCCACTGCGTGATCTTCACGGGAAGCATCCTTTTTCCGTGAGTGTCGAACATGGAGGGAGAGGACTGAGGGATGTTGCGAGAGAAGTTGCGAGAGAAGAGAGTGGGAGCGGAAGGGTAGAAGCAGCAGCAATGCGATGAACTAATTCTTTCTTGTGTTGGAGTTGAGTCTTTCTTTCTTTTTTTCTTTTTTTTTCTGAAAAAAAAAAAGGAGTGAGCAGGCTTTTATAAGGGAAGAGAGCAGAGTCATTCTCGTAATACACGTGCTTAGCACGTTTACGTGGTACTCACGTTACCTTGGGTGGCACGTTTACGTGGTGCTCACGTTTCCTTGGGTGACACGGAACAAAATGGCGTGGGAAGCACTGCTTGACAATAGAGACTTGGCACGCACACTGTTTTCAAACGTACAGGGAAAGATACACTTTTTTTATTTTCGTTTTTCTCTCTTTATTTATTTATTTATTATTATTATCTTCGCATGCCTTAGCTTCCACACGGTTTTACCGTATTCAAATTTCAGCTGCATCCTCATAATATCGGGTATTGGATGGTACACATTTGGACGGCATATTTGGCTAAAACCTACAGAATATAGAAATGATTTTATTATTATATATATTTTAGACTATTGCTGTTAAGCATTTGTTCCTAAGCATGCATGCATATGTTGCTTTGATGGTCACGTTATGGATATCTTTTAGCATTTGATGGTCACATTAATGTGCCATATTTTACTGCATGCATGCCCACCTATCTTCTGGATAGTTAATAATGGTGTCTTCAAATACTTGTGTTGTATAATTTAAAAAAAATTACAGATGGAGAAACACAGAGAACTGGCATCTTCATATATATACGTTTATTCAAGTTTTGTGAAGTTTAACGGTGCGCTATTACGAAAAATTCAATTCGCATACGAGCTGCTACGGACAGAAGTAAGAATACGGTCGTGTCCAGCGAGGTACCACGATCCCAAAAATATAATAATATCGGTAGTTTAACTTATATTATGAAATCCCAAAATATTGATATAGGGTGCAAAATACTCTAAGTAAAAAGTTGCATATTTAATTAATTAAAAATTACAGTAAAATTCTAAAAATTAAATTATAACTACGCCTCAAAAGAACCTTGCCCAAATTCATAACCAATCTCCAGTTATATTAACTAAACCGTTATGGCTTATATACGATTCTATAGCGACTATTTCTAAATTTGATTTGGACATAGCTAACAAATTTTAACCCAAAATCTGGATTTTTCTCTTTCATATGAAAATTATAATAAATATGGTTCCAACGTGTCTTGTTTCACAGAAATCCGACTTATATCGGATCCTGTATCCTCAGTTGAAGTTCAAAACTCTATATTACGAACTGTCGCGCGATTTCGAGCTCGTTTTATAATTATATTATAAATTAACGTTCAAACTTTGTTTTTAATTAATAAATTCCTATATGTAATTCAATTAAAATTTTTAAAACAAATTTAAATACTCAGAATTCAACGGCCAAAAATCCGGGTCGTTACAGATTTACTCACATTGGTCGGAAATTGTTAGATAGCGATAACCGTTCAATAGATTCAATCAGGCGTTTTATTTCTCCATAAATTGGGACGAGCTCCAAATCACTCCCAGTCAGTTTCATTGCGAAGTACTCATCCCTACTGTCCCAACGGATCCAACCGTTCATGATTCTGATATTGTATGATAAAGTTATGATACTTAGAAGTTAGTATACATTTAAATAAAAATTAAACTTAACTTTCTAATTAAATAATGGGCCTTAACCTTTTCTTTTTAAAACGTCGGCCCACTCATCAAGGCCCACCTGCAATTCCTTCTTCCCCAATCTCTGTAAACAGCCGATCCTCAATCCTTCACCATTTCTACACCTTCGTTCCACTTTTTCGCCTTCCACACTCCATCGATTCACAAACAGACAACACCAACATCCTCCTCCTCTCGACCTCTTCTTCCCCGTGTCACCATTTCACACCTCGATGGTCCCTCCAAAAACTGAACTGACGCCTCTGTCGCGACAACAGGAAGTCACATACCCCCAATTAACCATCGTACCTCGTGAAAATCCAACGGCAGGTGCTCTTACAACTTAGCAACCCATTTCCGCTAACCCCAAGGCCTATCGTTAAACACATTGACCAAAAATTGGAAACCTAGTTACTGCATTAACTTCGAGCACGAGAAAAAACCACATCGAGCTCCACTAAAACCTCACTGCGATGAAGGATTTCTCATTATGAACACAAATATATAAGTCGTTTAATTTGTAGTATTTTGTTTCCGTTTCTTTTGATTTTTGAAGATCCATTTTCTCGTTTGGAATAAGAAACTGACGGCGGAAAAGGAATTGACAAAAGAGGAAAAGTGATTACGGTTAAAGGGTATGGGAGGGAATTTATAAAATAGAAATAATATTTTTATATTCAATTTTATATTTATTTTTAAGCATTCGTTGTCTGTATATGTCTTCTAAAAATTCCTATGATCACATGTGATATCCAAAAGTCACGAAAATGGGCATGCAGCTAGAGTTTGACGTTACGGACCTAACGAAACTGGTTTCGTCGAATTCCGACTCCGTTTGCTCACCCAGCGTATTTTTAATCGTCAAAATACTGACTGTTTTTCACATTAAAAATCGTACGGCCACACACTGACCCCAAAAATCACGAAACTTGACATCTAACAATAGTTTGACATTTCAGATCCAATAAAATTAGTTTTGTCAAAAACGGAGGTCGTTTGCAAAACTGGCTATTTTTAAATCTCTAAATAACCCATTTAAATATATAAATATATTTAAAACAACTAAATTAAATATAAATAAATATATATTATCATATATATATATTCACAATAGAATATCATACATCTCCAATTGATTTATAACTTGATATTCAAATCCCGGTTGAATCGATATCCAATTTATATTGAAAAATCCATTTATAACATAAATAAATCGCTATAAATTATAAAGGAATTCCATAGCAACTTTTCTAAAATTTTATTTGGACATAAATCAAAATCTACACGACGAAATCCAGATTTTTCTCTTCTATTTGAAAAAAATACTTCACCAGGTCCGAACGTTTCTTGTTTCACAGAAATCCGATTTAAAATGGATTCTGTATATCCATTTGAAGTTCGAATCGCCAGCTATCGAACTGCCGCGCCATTTCGAGCTCGAATTTAATTATAATATAATTATACGCTCAACTGTCATTAATTAATTTTATTAGTTATCGTAATTCAATTCTAAATTGAATTATATCCTTTGAATTGTCCATTTCACACTATATCGTCAATTCCCTATTTCCGACTATTTCGGAATTAAATATATTACTCTATTATTTAATCAAATTAAATATTCACTATTATTTAATTAAACAACCTTTAAATTACCAAACCAATATTTTGAATAATTAAATAAATTAATTATTATACTGGAAAAATACGGGACATTACATTCTTCCCCCCTTAAAATAATTTCGTCCTCGAAATTGCTAAGGTAGAAAACAAACCCTACTAACTGAGTTAAAAATTATATATTTACTTTTAACTTCTGTTTCAACTCAACCCGTTTAATTCCAATTAAAATATTAATTTATTCGTACTAACGAAAATTTTCAAAAATCCTGAAAATTTTATAACACCCGAAATTTTCGAAAAATTTCGTCAACACCTCCTTTGTACCGGTCAATAGTTCAAACCTTAACTCGCCTCTCTAGGCCCTTTCCTTTCAAAAAGAAAATCAAAAAGCCAAGCGGTTTGCCGATTCGGCACATAAAACCTCATATGGAAATTTAAACATGTACCTTTTTGTCGGGCATATCATTACATCCTTACACTTGCTTCTATCCGATACCTGCTGATCATATATCCATCTATACTAATCGATTTCCAATCAATTTCAATCAATTAAATCTCAACACAATTATTCGCTTATCCAAAGCCAAATTCCATTTCAAACTCGAGTTCCATTCTCGATTCCAAACTCCTACCTCATCAATCCAATACCATTTCAGATTCTTATATCATAATTCAAAATCTGATTGTACTTGATATATTATATTCCAATTCAATTTCCAGTTAATTGGTTACAATTTAATTCGTATTTGCTTTCACAAATTTCTGTTTAAATTTGTTTTTGTTCAAACAATCCCTTCTGGGGAGTTTTAAATAGTTTAGCTCTTTCAAAAACCAAATATTCCTTTTAGGATTCAAAACAACTTATTTTCTCAAAACAATTCAACATAAAATCTTTGCTAGTAATCAGTCACTTACAACTCGAAAATGAACTCTTATGATGTGGCCAGCATCATCAAAGTTATTTTACAGCTATCGAAGTGAGTTTAATACTATATCACTTTTCAAACCATTTCTTAATCATATCCATTTTTAAATTATTTCAAAATATCATTATAATGTTTGGAAAACAATTTAAAATCTCCTAGGATTTTAAAATTCTCATATATTCAATTCAATCCAATTATAAATACTTATTCAAATTTCCAGAGTTTTAGTTTCAATCTTGATTTAAATTCAAATTTAATCCATCTGATTTCAATATTATACGAACTCTAATTGGTTATTTATATAACCATTTCAATTATAATCAACCAACTCATTCAATGTACTATAATATTTCAAATAATAATCATTCATTTATATTAAAATATAATTTGGGTAAAATTATTTCATTTACCCTTTTTCAAAACATATTGTGTTGGTTTATCGTATTCAAGCATTTTGAATCTCCTATCGAAACAATGGATCAAACTGATCAATCAGAACTTATAAATAACTCAACCAATAAATCTTCACAATATAAAACAATTTTTTTATAAAATCTACAAATATGTTCACTCGTATATATACTCTCAACTCAATCTTTGGCATTACTAACCTCATCTCTACTGAGTCGTGCTACAGAGCCAAGGTAATCACTTAACCTTAAGCTCTGATACCACTGTAACGAACGGGGATTTTCGACTCCGAAAATCAACACAAAACTACCATGTTGACTATTCGAACATCGGAAATACCTGATCATTAATAGAAAGAAGTTAGAGGGTGGGAATAGATAAGATAGAAAATTAGAATAGAAGAAGAAGAAGATCACTATAGAACAGAATCAGAGTAATACGAATCTCACAGCGGAACGAATAAATATAATATATAACATAACTTTGCAATAAAACAGTATATATATCTATAGAATAACATTATCAGAGTACAACACTTAAACAACAGAAATAACAATAGCTATATAATCCTGAAGTCTCCTGCTTCAAGCACCTCTATGTATAACTGTAAAGACCTGGACTACTTGACTGCCCGTACATATTTGGGCACCCAAGAGTTTAGGGAAAACAAAACAAAATAAACTCTGGGTCAGTCATGGGACTGGTATGAGTAAACTCAAATCATTTGGTTTAACTTTTCAAAATCCTTTTCAAAAGAAAAGGTAATCGTAAGACCGATCCATACATAAACACGGATGGTTTTTTCCTTACGATAACCCAAAACAGTTTTGAAAATCAATACTTCTCTAATATTATAATAATGTCTCATCACAAGTAATTAACAATCTAGCAGAACGCTTGCATCTCACGTTCCACATATATAGTATACAAATCAAAATCGTGGGCTCTTATTGGGTATTAGATTTCGACTATGACAAGGTATGGGTCCAACAAGAACGTCTTGCAACCCGGCCCACACATGACCGACCACTCATTTCGCTTGAGTGTATCGAATGTATATCACCAACGGTTGGGAGCTACCCACCGTTTCCCGAAAAGGGACAGCATCGAAAATAGATAAAAGAATGAAATGGATTTTCTATAGATAGGTGATATACACCCTAATGGGAGCGACCCACATAGCCATGCTGCCTGCCCGATTTCTGCCATTTCCCGGTTGATGAGGCTTGAGGTCATAACGTCTCTTTTGGAACACCTAAGCACCATTCACTTTGAATGCCACATTGTCATACCCGCCAAATCACAAATTGATTTCCCCAAAAATACCATGGGTATAAAGCTAAGAGAAATGAATTCCTCCTCCACCAAACGTAAGTACATTTGAAGAGATCAACTTACGCGATCCGTTAGATATACTTTGTCAGACATTCGTCCATTCACGTTGTCCTGGAATTGGACAAACCGAAGGCACTATTCTGTAAACAGGATAGCCCTTGCATAAATACGTCTTCAATTATTTTCATCATATTTGATCGCAACGCTAAAGTCCATACAGAGTGGTTTTTCAGATAATGAATCTGATCCCGGTCCCTTCGTATTAACGACGGAAAAATGGTCAAAAACTTCAATAGTCGGTAAGTTAACTATCAAAGAAAAACACGTGTACAACCAACGATATTATTTCTAGAAGGAAGTTATATCAATCAATCATCATTTAACATTTATCCCTTTAAATTAATTTATCACTAAATTATTCCATTTCCCTATTCCTATTTCCTTATATTCGTAAATTCTTATTTTCTAAATTTAGAAAAATATACGTTATTAATCATTGGAAAACATTTCCATACTTATTCTCATATCTTATTTCCTATATTAGAAAACATTTCTGATCTTATTTGGAAAACATTTCCAAAACTCCTTCATTGGATTTAAATAGATGTTTAAATCAAACATTGCGACGCCAACTCAAACCATTACACTCATTAACTAAATTCACTTAACCTGCCTTCACTATCGAACCTTAACCATTCCTTAGTTAAAAACGAAGTCAATCAAGTTGGGGTATAACTACCTCTCAGACCTTAACTGAACAACATTTATAACCTCGAAATAGATCAAGTTCATCCTTTTAACCTTTAACAAACTTCCTTACGTAACTTTCATATTTTATTTACGAATTCACTTCTTTTACACAAATCATTTGATTATAACGATGGTGTTATAATCCCATATTTCCGAGATAAAATAACATAAATATAACTCTTCCTTATTAATTTGGATAAATAAACAAATAACTAATTTATTAATGAATAAATAAATCTTTGTTTTAAAACGGAAAGTAATTGGTACTTTCCCTAATTCGATATAATCGAATTTCAACTTACAATTCTCTCTCGAATAATATCTATTCGATGACTCCCCTTCGAATAACTATATTCGATTATCACACTTCGAATAACTATATTCGATAATCTCTCTTTCGAATAAACTATATTCGATAACTCTTCCTTTTAGATAGCTTATATTAGATTAACTCTCTTCTTTGAATAACTTATAGTCGATAATCTCTCTCGAATAACTTATATTCGATTAATCCTCTTCCGAAAAACTTATATTCGATTATCAAATATCGGTTTCCAACCGAATACTATTTATCTTGTTAAATTCTAATTTATCCAATATATAATTTCTTCAAATAATTTATTTTTAAAACATTTGGCTTAGTTGAATTCTAATTACAAATCTTTATGGATTTTATTTAATCCTTTTTACATTTCGAATATCGGAATAGATTTCATTGTTACTTTTAATAACAACTCCAAATTTCCCATTTTCCAAATTTACTATTGAATTTGCAATCTCAATTATCCACTGATAATTATATTTTAGTTCATTTATAAACATTGTTTATAAATCAAAACACTTGTCTTCATTTTAAACAAGTTATTTATTTCTAACCATTTTAAATTCCATTTCTGTTAAATTTCTATTTCAAAAATCCACTTTCCTTTATAAATGGGTTTATTTGCAAAATCTTTGCTTAAATCCATTTTTCACACTAAATGTGAAAAATATTCCTTTTATACAATCTCTTTAGTTTGATTTTGTATTTCAAAACAATATTTCATTTTCCAACTTCTATTTATACTTCTATTTAGAATTATACCTACGAAATCTCCTTTTTATTTCTAGCACTTAAATCTCAATTAATTCCCTTTATAAACGCTGAGTTCACATTCTATTAATAATATCGGTGTTAAAACCGATTTTTTTACTTCTCCATATAAATTTATACTTATATATTCATTTATCAAATGATAAAAATTCCTTTTAATTTATAAACATCATTTATAAATTTATTTACTCAATTTATTTGTTAAAGCAGATTTCTTGAAACGATAAGGAATTTCGCTTGATCTGAATCGATCGCTAAACTGACCAAGACCGTTTGAAACCCCTGGTTGTTTTGAGAACATGACAAATCGGAACACAAACAGAAGAACTTTTCATTGTTAATTACAACAATTCCATCAGAATACAAGAATATACAGAGTATAAACAAATAAAATACATTCGATAAATATTAGAGATTACAATAAATTACTACAGCGGAAAAATAACACAATACACAACTGAAAGAGATATACGGATACAGAGCTTTCCGAATATCGTTCCAACTTTAAACCAGGTTCCTGTGAATATAAATTTGCAAAACCAAAACTACTAGCTGCCCGTGTCAAAATAAGGGCAATCAGAGTTTAGGTTAAAACAATAAACTCCAGGTCAGTCATGTGACTGGTGTGAGAACTAAAACAGATATTATTCTTTATTTTAAAGTTCGGTAAATCAAGGGACCACGCCGTATAGCACGGAACGAGTTTCCTCCCAAAAATACCAGTGCATAAAAACAACAGCGCAATGCTAAATAAAGAAGAATGAAGCTATTATAAGATCCAGGTCCCTTCACACAATGCAACACAAGACGGAGGATAAGGTTTACCTTATAATAGCCAAAGAATGCTTGATATGCTAAATTTCATCTTTTATTATTACTGTAAGTGTATAGTGTCAAAACAATTTCAATCATAAGTATCAATCACAGACGGCATAAGTTCCCCATACCACTATGTCGCCAATTATAGGTTCTACAATCAAAACCGCAAAATCACGTATTGGAAGTTGGATTTCCATCTATGAACCGAGGCAGAAGATAGTCCTCACCGAATTCGAGACAATTTAGTCCATGTCTCAGGCTACAGCCGCAACTGCACCTAGGAGCCACAGGACCGGTCCACACGTAGCGGATTAAAATGAAACCCTGAACAATACGTCTCCCCACCTTACGCGGCGTAAATGAGCCAAATGACTCCATATCCGAGGCGCCTCGCATTCCAACAACCACACAGGTGAAAAATATATAAATGTCAGGGCTGTTAGGTCACTGACACCACCTCTAACTAGAATGAGATGCATGTTCTCCCTGGATCCTCTCCCATTTCTGGTTCATACCGGGGAGTGAGGCTCGCAAATTAACGCCATACACAAAACTATGCCACATAGGCCGTGCTTTGATCATCAACTACAAGACTTTGCTTTTCAACAAAAGCCTTGATCATTTGCCACTTAGGCATGCCACACAGGCAATTCACTCCATGCGATTGATATCCATCAATATATAACCTCTGAGCTTGTACGTCTCAGAGATGGGCGTTAAGAAAGAGAATAAATTCTCCGCCGCCAAACAGATATACATTTAATAGTAATCAATCACACAGAATAAAATCCAGAGTCAGACACACAGTCCATTTACAAGTTCGTTCTGGGTCTGAACGAAACAGGAGGAACCTTATTCCTCGCATATCCATCGAACTCCAAGTACATCTGGACGATCACCAACTGATTCCCTCCTCTTGGGTGTACAACCCAATCAAGATCATCAGTAATTATCCAAACGATGTGAAGACCTCTGGTCTTCGACCACCGTCTTCATCCTCAACACATCGTCGAATCAATTATTTAGAATGGGATAAACCCGGTCTTTCTGAATAACTCGGGTATACAATCAACAAGTGTTACACAAACACAACATACGCCTCATTCCAATTCAGAATATTCTTTTATTCAAATATTCTTATACTTTGGGAAAGGTTCCCATTAATTTTATCAAAGATATATTCTTTAAATTTATTCTTTAATCTTCTTTTGAATATCAATTCAAATTAGTCGGGATTAGCGAACCACACCGAAGTAATCATTTATTTTATTTCCCAATCCCAACCTATTCATCCCATGAATTAAAACTGGTCATACTTCATATCTAACACCACGATGTTATCGGTAAATTCAATTACCATTTCACGTTCAAATCTAATTAAAGATTTAACTATCTCCCGGAGCAGAACTGGTGATACTCCATTCTCGATCACTTCAATCTAATTAAAGAATCATTAAAACTCCACTTGGTTTTAATCTTCCCAAAAATCAATATTAATGATTGTTTAACTTGGGAAATCATATCCTGTCTTTAACTGGGTTAAAGAATCAATGTCATTTAAAACACGGCTCACGATAAACCCAAAATCACATTCTATTCCATCAGCCTTTAACCATAAATTAGCAAGTGAACAATTCCCTAAGTAATAACCCCGAAGGCCAAAACCAACATCAGATCAATACCCAAGAAACCATTCAACTTAACTAATCTTTAGTTAGTTTCTGATTTTCTTAACTCCGTTGGGTTTAAGAACAGTATTATTGAAGATACCATTCACGACAACCCAAAATCAATTCAAATTCAATTCCAATTAAATACCATTTAATTGGTATAATTCATTAAATCTAAATAAAAAGACTTAATCTTTTTCTCAACTGGGTTTAAGAAAAGTGTAAATGAAGACACCATTCAGAACAAATCCAAATCCCATTTGATATTAAATACAAGGCTCTGAATAGAAAATATATCGTCTTACATTCAATATCAAATTCTACAACCAACAAATATCGTATTGGAAATAACGATATGAATATATCTTTCAAATTTCCATAACAATATCTGCATAATCACGAAATCCAACATCGAAATATTCCAAAGACAATTTCGATTCAAATCCATTTCCACTTTATATATTGGAAATTCTGGTTATTTTCAAAACCATTTCAAATCCACTTTATTTATTTTAAAAATAAATGGGATTATAATATTAGTTCAAAACCAGTTCATTTCGATAAAAATCTATTTTTATCTTTTAAAATATGTAATTTTTCATCCTAATTCTTCACAAATCGTTTCTTATGATTCTACACAAATTATTACAATTTTTAATAATTTTATCAAGGCTCGTACAGTCGATTTCCATCAACGGCCATCGAACTGCACTTGTAGCGACCTTTTCCAAATTTGATTTGGACATAATTCCAAATCCAGCTGTTAGATTTCAAATCTATAATATTCGTTAGAAAGCTCTTTTCGATACGAACCCAACGGTTCCGGTTTTAGGAGAATCCGACGGTCGGATCCCCTGTAACGTCCATTCGAAGTCAATGGTCGAAATTCGGGAACTGCCGCCGCGCGGCGCGTTCTATTCAGGCCATTATATATATAATATATATATTACGTTGATTTCCTTTTAAAACGCATTTTATAAATCGTTTTAAATTCTTTTTCAAAATGATTTCAACTTCCTTTTCAATTTCAAATCAAAACTGAATATTCCATAACATCGATATACAATTGATAATATTTTCAAAACGTTATATTTTTTGAAATCACTTCCTTTTCTATATTCATTATAAAAATGAATAAAATCGATATAGATATCGTTCACATCAAAATGGCGCATATCTAATCAACACGGCTTTATATATTTCAATAACTTCGTTATTCTATTCAACACATGAATATTTTCTTCAACACATGAATTCTCTTTTATTCAACACATGAATTTTCTTTTATTCAACACATGAATTATATTTTATCTTCTAATTTGGAATGAGACCCACTCAATAACCATATAATGTTATTTATATGGATTCTATACAACACATGTATATAATAGCAATGATAAATAATCAACCATCATCCAAAGTGCACCACACAACTGCATAAGCATTAAATATAGATAAGTAACGCTTACACAGTCTGTCAACCCATCGGTCAACATACTACTAAACAATTGGGATTAGTGTACGTCAATATCATCCCAACACCCGTATGGGGTTTCAATCAATCAAACACATATTTTATTTGTGCAGTTGAGCGATGTGTAAAATTTATCGTCCCAATCTATGTCAGTCAAATAGGTGTACATAAACAAATCGTTCTGATTTGTAAATGAATATTTATTTTATTCACATCAACGTTAAAAATTATATTTTTAACTATAAAATATTTTATTCATTCCACTTCACACAATCAACTTTCACAACACATCAATTAAACAAACAATTCATCCATGGTCTGTGGACGACGGGTGTTCGAGTGCTGCTAAGCACCGTCAACATCCTATTATATATTTCAAACTAGAAATAAAAATAAAAGTGAGGAGTTCTCACCGAGGGTTCCACTCCTCCATGCTTTCCTTCTGAACTGTTTGGGTTTCGTTTTGATTTCAGTCGATACCGTCGCCATCTTTTCTCGCTGTTCACAGTAAAAATCATATTTTTAATACTGCCCTATTTATTTAAAACTCACCTTTTTATAACGCTACTCATATGATAAAAATCATATTTTTATTTCCCTTCTCATATAATAAAAATCATATTTTTATCTTCACTTCATATATATAAAAATCGAATTTTTATATTCTCTATCTTATAAAAATCATATTGTTATTATCATACTTATAAAAAATTATACTTTTATTATCTATAATTATAAATAAATATCGTTTCCTTATCTACTAAAAATCAAATCTTTTTATATTTAAATTAAAATCTTTTCTAAATTAAAGATCTAATCTTTACACGTTTATAAATCTCGTCTTTCATGTTAAAAAAAAAATCTTGCCTTTCATAATATAAAGACCATATTTTTAAACCGTAAAAATCGAATCTTTAAATTATTAAAAATCCTATTAAGAATTATAACTTTATCTATATATAAAGTATAACTTTCTTTACATTAAAATCATCATTTTATTTTCAGTTTTATATAAGAAAAAATAATTAAAGATACTGAAATGAAATAAATAAAATTTACCTTTGTTTTGAAGAGGGGGGGTTTCCGCTGCCATCGACTGAAGGGGAGAGGCGGAAGGGGTTCGCTGAGGGGTCAGGGGTTGGACTGGCGGTGGTGGCTGTTTTGGATTGGACGCGGCTATTGGGGGTTCGAGGGTGGCGTCGCGGGTTTGAGGGGAGGAGAGAGAAACGAGGACGGAGGGGGATAGCAAGGCGGCGCGAGGGGAGGGGCATACGATGGTGGCTGGCGGCGTCAATCGTCGATAGGCTAGGTTTTTTTCTTTTATTTTCATTCGATTTTGACTGAACGGGTAGGGGAGAGAAAGTGAGGTGAGGGGAGAGAGTTATATAATATATATATTTAATAATTTTAAATTACTTTGTCTCTCCAAAAAGTAACTTTAAATTTTGATCTCAAAACGGGACCCACCGCCGGTCGTCCCTAGCTAATTACCCCCATTCCGAACACAATGGGATATGTATCATAAGCCAGTTTGGTGTTTCGATTGGTTTCCGTCAAAATCAAAATATAAATCTACGTATTGAATTTGAACACACATTTCAATTTACCGGGGCCAATACTGACTCTAAGAATTCCATAAAAATTATTTCTAGCTTCGTATTGACGATACGGTCCTAACAAAACTAATTTCGTCAAATTTGAAGATCGTTTGAAAAATGGCCATTTTCTGGTCGATCCAAATTGACTAAAACTGACAAAACACGTTTTCTTTTGCCACGCTCACATATTGATTCGAAAATTATGAATTTTGAAACCTAGCAATAATTTTACATCTTGGATCCAACAAAAGTGGTTTTGTCGAAAACGAAGGTCGTTTGCAAAACAAGAGATATTAAAAATCCAAATAAATTAATTTTATTATCCAAATAAATTAATTTAAAACTTAAATTCGCTGTTTGAAGGGGGAAAGAGGGTTCCTCTTCGCTGTTGGTGGTCGGAGGGACTTTCGGTAGTGGCGCAGGCGAGGATGGGAATTCGGAAGAGGAGATGAGGTGTTAATTGCAAACAAGAGATATTAAAAATCCGATTTTTAATTGGTGGAGGTCCCGGGGTTGAAGATGGAGGTGATAGAGGGTGGCACTGGGCTGTGGGTGGCGGCGCAGGGTCGGGGAGGTGCGGGCCCAGGCTATGGCGGCGCAGGGTCGGGGAGGTGCGGGCCCAGGCTATGGCGGCGCTAGGGGTTTCGGGTGGCCTGAGAGTTGGGGTTGGGTTCTTCAACTGAGAAGAAGGGGGCGAGGCGCGAGAGAGAGGGGGGATGTGCTGTCGGAGATGGCGGCGCCGGAGCGCGGCGGCCTTGGAGGCAGCAACGGCGGCGGTTTCCCCCCGTCGTTCTCTCTCTCTATATATATATTTATCTTAATCGGGTTTGACCGATATGAGAGAGAAGGGCTTTGACCCTCCATATATTAATATATATATATATATATTTCAATTTAATTTTCAAAAAGTTATTTTTAAATTGGAATTCCAAATCGAACTCACTGACTGTTGTCCATAGCTAATTACCCCCATTTCGAACACAATGGGATGTATCGTGAGCCAATTCAGCTGTTATGATCAGTTACTGCAAAATTTAAAATATAAATCATTATATTTTAAATTCAAATGCACATTTCCATTTACCGGACCCACATACAGACACTAAAAATTTCAAAAAAATTAATCTGGCTATGTTTAGACGATACTGTCCTAACAAAACTAATTTCGTCCAATTTGGAGACTGTTTGGAAAATGGCCATTTTCTGGTCGATCCAAATTGATTGAAACTGTCAAAACACGTTTTCCTTCGCCACACTCACATATTAATCCCAAAAATTATGAATTTTGGAATCTAGCAATAACTTGACATCTCGAATCCAACAAAAGTGGTTTCGTCAAAAACGGAGGTTGTTTGCAAAATTTCCATTTTTTAAGGGCTATATTTCCATAGCAACTATTCTGAATTTTCAATTGGGCATAACTTTTTATTCCTGCTATGAAATTTCAGTTTTTCAGATTTGTTGGAAAGATATTTTCAAATGAATTCTAATATTTTTGGTTGGGCTAAAATCCGATTTATTTTGAATCTTGTACATTCATTTGAAATTTGAAATCGAATTTTCAAACTACCATGCCATTTTCAATTCCTTTAATAATTAAAATAAAATATTTATATTCTAACGACGATCTATATAAATATATACGTTCCAATTCTATTCAAAATAAATTTCTCGTCGTTATTATTTAAAATAAATCATTTTATATATTCAAAATTCATCAAAATTGCCAAAATAAAAAATTTAAATTGGCTCGGATTTTTCGAGTTGTTACAATCTCCCCCACTTAAAATCTTTTCGTCCTCGAAAAGGAACGGAGCTGAAAGTTGTTTTACAAACCAACTCAACTTTCATTATTTTCATTATGGCTGAAGTTCTTCAACTTTTCAGTTTCTAAGAACTTTTCAAATTTGGCTAACACCCTAAATTTTCGAAAATTTCGCCATAACCTCTCCTGTATGGGAGCACCGGGAAAATCCCGAAATTGCCATATAGGCCTCTCCAATCCAAAAAGAAAAAGAAACAGCCAAGCGGCTAGCCAATCGGCTCATAAAATCATCAAAAACCCCAAGAAATACAATAAACATGTACCTATTTGTCGGGCAAACAATTTTATTCCTCTTCTCTAGCCTCCTTGCAATGACCTGTCCACAGATATATATGTACATGCATGCATTTTCAAACAATTTTTAATACAGTTCAATATTTTATACAATTTGGCTATATGTACCATTTTCACATAATGGTCTTTAAAGGAATAATCATACAACACAACCATCAATCAATTAGTGAATTAACGTTTCAAACACATAACTTTGATATACATAGTCAAAAATAATGTTTTGGTGCCAAATCACAGCAATAACCCTATCTAGTTTTGGTTCCCACACCAATCAATTAGAAATATATAAATATCCCATTTTCCAAACTCGAACACAAATGCTGATGATGCGATCGCTATCATCATAATCATGCCCAGGCGATTAGAGTATGATTCTATATCTATCTAGTATATTAAAACTTCAAATACACGTGGATCGGACGTATACACAAAATCTTTGTATACTTGATTGTCCAAACCAATATAAAAATAATATTCAAATACGTATAACAGATTTTAAATTTTCAAAACAAAAATTGTTTTCATCTTTATTGGAAGACAACTCTCTTCCGACTCATTCTAGGATACTACTGATCCCAGCTCTAGCGAGTCATTCTCATTGGATATTACTAATCCAATTTCTGATGAATTCTTTCGTTTGGTTCTAAAGTGTCTTGTTCTCCGAGCTCTGTAAACCAAAGCTCTGATACCAAAATGAGACGACCCGAACTTCCCTGTGAAGGAAAGAACAGATTGAATTGAGAACACGACGAATCAGAACACAAACAGAAGAACATTTCATTGCGTCTTACAACATTTCATCAGAATACAAGAATATACATAGTATAAATAAATATTATACATCAGAAAAATATCAAAGATTTACAAATTACATTGTAGCGGAAAATAATCCAAAACACAACGGAAAGGAATATATGGATACAGAGCTTTCCGAATATCATTCCAGCGGTAAAACAGGATCCTGTGAATATAAATCTGCAAAACAAAACTACTAGCTTCCAGTGCGGAAAATAGGGGCACCCAGAGTTTAGGTTAAAACAATAAGCTCTAGGTCAGTCATGTGACTAGTGTGAGAACTAAAATAGTTATTAATCTTTATTTTAAAGTTAGGTAAACCCAGGGACCACGATGTATAACACGGAACGGGTTTCCTCCCCAGAATACCAGTGCATAAAACAACAGCGCAATGCTAAATAAAGAACAATGAAGCTATTATAAGACTCAGGTCCCATCACACAATGCAATGCAAGCCAGAGGATAGAGTTTTTACCTTATAATAGTCAAAAATGCTTGGTACATGAAATTTCATCTTTTATTATTACTATAGGAGTATAGTGTTAAAACAATTTCAATCATAAGTATCAATCATAGACGGCATAAGTGCCCCATACCACTATGTCGCTATATATAGGTTTACAATCAAAATTGCAAAATGTCGTATTGGAAGTTGGATTTCCATCAGTGAACCATGGCAAGGGATCGTCCTTACCGCTTCGAGACGCTCTAGCCCGTGTCTCAGGCAAGTGCGCAGACAAGCCTTTGGATCGTCAGGGCCGGTCCACTCGATGTGGATTAAAATGCCTGAACACTGCGTTTCCCTGCCCTATGGGGCGTAAACTGGTCATATCCTGACCAAACTATCGGCCCCGGAACGACCGATATAACCGAGGCGCCTCGCTATCCATCATCCACATAAGTAAAATGTCTGGGTGTGTAAAACCCAAAACACCATTCCTAGCTAGAAGAAAACGCATGTCCTCCCTGAAGTCCTCTCCCGTTTCGGATTCACATCTGGATGTGAGGCTCGCGAATTAACACTACACAAAGCTATGCCACAAAGGTCGTGCTTTGATCATTAACCACAAGACTCTGCTTTTCAACAGAAGCCTTGATCATTTGCATCTCAGCATGCCACACAGGCAATTCACGCTAGGCAACTGATGCCTATCAATCACAGAGAATGAAATCCGATGTCAGACACACATCCATTTACAAGTTCGTTCTGGGTCTGAACGAAGCCGGAGGCACCTTATTCCTTCCCCATATGTCCAATACAGGGGAGAGGTCCTCGCATATCCGGTCGATCTCCAAGTACGTTTGGACGATCACCACTTATTACCTTGTCTTGGGTGTACAGCCCAATCAAGACATCAGTAATCATCCAAACTATATGAAGAACTCCGGTCTTCAACCACCATCTTCATCCTTAACATATCGTCGAATCAGTTATTCAAAATGGGATAAACCCAGTCTTTCTGAATAACTCGCGTATATAATAAACAAGTGCGATAAAAACACAAGATACGCCTCATTCCAGTCCAGAATATTCCTTTATCCAAATATTCTTATACTTTAGGAAAGGTTCCCATTAATTTTATCAAAGATAAATTCTTTAAATTTATTCTTTAATCTTCCTTTGGATATCATTTCAATCTAATTAAAGATTCATTAAAACTGCACTTGATTTTAATCTTCCCAAAAATCAATATTAACGATTGTTTAACCTGGGAAATCATATCCTGTATTTAACTGGGTTAAAGAACCAATGTCGTTTAAAACACGATTTATGATAAACCCAAAAATGGCATTCCACTCCATCAGCCTTTAGCCGTAAATTAACAAGTGAACAATTCCCTAAGTATTAACCCCGAAGGCCGAAACCAACATCAGATCAATACCCAGAAAACCATTCAACTTAACTAGTCTCCAGTTAGTTTCTGATTTTCTTAACTCCATTGGGTCTAAGAACAGTATTATTAAAGATACCACGACAACCCAAAATCTTATTCCTGTCTTTAACTGGGTTAAGAACCAATGTCCTTTAAAATACGGTTCACGTTAAACCCAAAATCTCATTCCATTCCATCAGCCTTTAAGCGTAAATTAGCAAGTGAACAATTCCCTAAGTATTAACCCCGAAGGCCAAAACCAACATCAGATCAATACCCAGGAAACCATTCAACTTAACTAATCTCCAGTTAGTTTCTGATTTTCCTAACTCCATTGGGTCTAAGAACAGTATTATTAAAGATACCATTCACGACAACCCAAAATCTTATTCCGTTGTTAATCGGGTTAAAGAACAAGCGTTATTTAAAACACCGTTCACGATAAACCCAAAGACCAATTTCAATTCCATTCCAATTAAATATTAATTAATTAGTATACTTCATTAAATCTGAATAAAAAGATTTAATCTTTTCTCAACTGGGTTCAAGAACAGTGTTAATGAAGACACCATTCACGACAAACCCAAAATCACATTTAATATTAAATACAAGTCTCTGAATAGAAAATATATCGGCTTATATTCAATATCAAATCCTGGAATCAACAAATACCGTATTGGAATAACGATATATATATCTTCCAAATTCCTCCACAATATCCGTATAAGCACGGAATCCAATATCAAAATATTCCGAAGATACTTTCGATTCAAATCCATTCCGATTCATATATTGGAAATTCCGGTTATTTTTAAAACCATTTCAAATCCAGTTTATTTATTTCTAAAAATAAATAAGTTATTTTTCTAGTTCATAACTAGTTCATTTTGATCAAAATCTATTTTTCTCTTTTCAAATATGGAATTTTTCATTTTAATTCTTTCCAAATCATTTCATATGATTTTACACTAATTATTGATATTTTTAATAATTTTATCAAGGCCCGTACAATCGATTTCCATAAACGACCATCGAACTGCACTTATAGCGACCTTTTACAAATTTGATTTGGACATAATTCCAAATCCAACCATTAGATTTCAAATATCTAATATTCATTAGAAAGCTATTTTCGATACGAACCAAACGGTTCCAGTTTTAGGAGAATCCGATGGTCGGATCTCCCGTAATGTCCATTCGAAGTCTATGGTCGAAATTCACGAACTACCGCAGCGCGGTGCGTTCTATTTAGGCCATTATATATATATATATTGTAGATTTCCTTTCAAAACGTATTTTATAAATCGTTTTAAATTCGTTTTCAAAACGATTTCAACTTTAAATTCAATTTCTAATCAAATTTGAATATTCCATATCATCGATATATAAATGATAATATTTTCAAAACATTAGATTTTGAAATCAATTCCTTTTCGATATTTATTATTAAAATGAATAAAATCAATATAAATATCATTCACTTCAAAATGACGTTAATCTAATCAACATGGCTTTATATATTTAAATATATTTGTGTCCATCCAAATTGGACATCAAAAATCAAATTTTGATCTTTTACTGAATATTATTTTAAAATATTCGTTATTATTTTAAAATAATTGTTATTTCAAAATATTTATTCTTTCTGTACTGGAATCAGACATAGTCAATTACCATATAATTTGATTTATATGGATTTCATACACACATGTACACAATAACAAAGATAAACAATCAACCATCATCCAAAGTGCATTCTACACTGTATAAGCATTAAATACAAATATTCAACGCTTATACAGCTTGTCAATCAATCGATCGACATATAGCTAATTATCAGGACTAGTGAATGTCATATATCATCCCGATACCCGTGTGGGGTTTCAATCAACGAATAATGAATTTTATTTGTGCAGTTGGGCGATGTGTAAAATTTATCGTTCCAATCAATATCAATCAAATGTGTGTACATAAACAAATCATCCGATTTGTTTATAAATATTTATTTATTTCATATACACGTTAAAAATTATATTTTTAATTATAAAATATTTATTTTCATTCCACATCACACAATCTATTTTCACAACACATTAATCAAACAAACAAGTCATCCATGCTCTGTGGACGACAGGTGTTGGGTGCTACTAAGCACCGTCTGCATCCTAGTATATATTTCAATTAGAAAATAGAATAAAAGTGAGATGTTCTCACCGAGGGTTCCACTCCTTCATTTTATTTCTGAAATTCAGAATAATGCTGACTTGCCTGAAATTCCAACGCAATCTTCTTCACGTTGTTCATAGTAAAAATAGGTTTTTTAATGTGATGTTTATTTTAAAAATCACATTTTTATAATGGCACTTCATATATAAAAATCATATATTTTTACAGCGCTTCTTTCTATATAAAGTTTATATGCTTCTTTGCTATAAAAATCTATACTTTTCCTTATGTAAAAATTCTATTTTTACTTCGTTACCACATTAGAAAAATTATATTTTTATAGTGCTTTACATATAATAAAAATTATATTTTTACATCGCCTTTCAAACAATAAAAATCATATTTTTATTACCCCTCTAATATAAAAATCATATTTTTATTATTCCTATAATATAAGAATCATATTTTTATTATCTTATAATATAAAAATCATATTTTTATTATTCCTATAATATAAAAATCATATTTTTATTCTAGTTTAAACCGAACTAATCTAAATAAATAACCTTATTATCTAAATAAATTAATTTAAAACTTACATTCGCTGTTCGAAGGGGGGAAAGAGGGTTCCTCATCGCTGTTAGTGGTCGGAGGGACTTCCGATAGCGGCGCAGGCGAGGCTAGGGATTCGGAAGAGGAGCTGAGGTGTTAATTGCAAACAAGAGATATTAAAAATTGGATTTTTAATTAGTGGAGGACCCGGGATCGGAGATGGGGGTGCTGCGGGTGGCGCTGGGCTGTGAGTGGCAGCACAGGGTCGAGGAGGTGGTGGCGCGGACCCAGGCTGTGGCGGCGCTAGGGGTTTCGGGTGGCCTGACGGTTTGTGTAACACCCCGTGTATTTTATAACAGTGAAATTCACAAATTAAAGTATAATAAATTTTAAATCAAAGTATTAAGGGAAACGGGATATGCCATTGCGTTCGTCTCGGAAAAATACGCGAAATAGAGTCCGAGTTTTCGAAAAACGGAGCCCGTATGACCAAATTATGGCCCGATGAAATTTCAGAAAATGCAAATTTCGAAAACAGATTTGAATTTCAGCCCAATCAGAGTAGGCAGGAAAATTCCCGCCCAAACCCACCAGGTCGACCTGGGGGTCGACCCTAGGGTCGACCTGCCAGGCCAGGTCGACCTGGGAGTCGACCTTGGTGTCAACCTACCCCAGGCAGGTCGACTCTAGAGTCGACCTGGGGTCGACTGGGGAGTCGACCTGGCCCCTGAGCCAGGTCGAACCCAGCCCACCCTGGCTGGCCTGGTCTGTGTTTAGTCGGTTTTCTGAGCCTTGCCTTGTCACTAGGGCTAGGTGTCAGCTCCTGGTTGGTCTCTCCTTTGAACGAACGACTATTATTAAACCAAGCTCCATCGATGGTCTAAATCAACTCACAAACTCTATAAAAAGGACCTAAGACTAACCCTAATTTACACAAACTAAAATGTAGATGAGACCGTCATGCTGCTGAGTAGAGACTGAGTATAACCGTCAGAAATAGAGAGACAATTAGGAGATAATTCAAAGCTTGAAGCAACGTTAATCAAATCAAAGCAACGCCTAAAACAAAGGATAGCATCTCCAAATTCAGAATTCAGATTCCTGAATTGAAGATTCGTCATACGTTGTAAGTAGAGTGCTTTTCCGATGTGAATTAAATAATTGTGTTGATTTGTGTAAAGTAAGAAATGGAATTGTGGCGATAATAATCTATATTTGTATGTTGCTTTGATGCTAAACGATTTGGGAATATTATGGTATACGATTGGATATTTGTAAGTACGCGATTTGCGTTGGAAGTTAACAACGAAATGGAATTGTGGCGATAATAACTTATATTTGTATGTTTCTTTGATGCTAAACGATTTGGGAATATTATGGTATACGATTGGATTCATACAAGTATATGACAACCACATGTTATGGAATTTTAATTGGGATTCATGCAAGCATATGATTCATATTGAAAACTACATGTTTGTGGTAGTTATTTACAACACCCATTTGATAATTGCAAGTATATGATTCATGTTGAAAATAACAACTATATGTTGTAATAGTTTATTTGAAATTCATGCAAGTATATGATTTATTGTTATGCCAACATGATGTATAATTCTATGGTCATCTTTAGTGTAATTTGATCCATTTAAGTATTATGATTCATATGAAGGTTATGTTGGAATTGGCATCATAGTTCAAGTATAAAAATCATGATTTTGTGATAGTGACAAAAGCAAGCGTCTTTGTAAGCTTGTATTAATTTTATGAACATGACTAAACTATGTTTGTCATTATGCCTAGTTGAAAACATGTTTTTAGGCTTATGTTGTTATCATAATCATATGATAATATATTTGACACATAAGTTACATTAGAATTACACTAGAATTACATCCCACTTACAAGTTACATAGATAGGATAAAAACCATGATTATATGAATATTAGGATTCATGTTCAATTATGTTTATGCCATGACTATATGAATAGAAGGACTCATGTTCAATTATGATTATGCCATAATTACATGATTAGAATGGTTCACGTTTAAGTATTGTTTATGCCATAATCATATGAATAGATTGATTCATGTTTAAGTATTGTTTAGGCCACAATCATATGAATAGAATGATTCACGTTTGAGTATTGTTCATGCCATAATCATATGAATAGAATGATTCATGTTTAAGTATTGTTTATGCCACAATCATATGAATAGAATGATTCACGTTTAAGTATTGTTTATGCCATAATCATATGAATAGATTGATTCATGTTTAAGTATTGTTTATGCCACAATCATATGAATAGAATGATTCACGTTTAAGTATTCATGCCATAATCATATGAATAGAATGATTCATGTTTAAGTATTGTTTATGCCATAATCATCTAGAATGATTCATGTTTAAGTATTGTTTATGCCATAATAAATGAATAGAATGATTCATGTTTAAGTATTGTTTATGCCATGATTATATGAATAGAATGATTCATGTTTAAGTATTGTTATGCCATGATGTTACAATTGCAAGTTCACATGTGCCTACTTTATGTTAATTGAATCGTTCGTTGCAAGTTCATGCGTTCACACTCCCCTTTTTTCATGTTACCTTATAAACACCATGTTATAAGCCTCCCCTTTTCATTTGTCTAAATTGGGTTTAAGTATTAAACCCAACCCACCTTACATTAGAGCTAACGTGTAAAACGGGGGTAATGACGTTTGGGCTAAAATATAGAACATATGTGTTGGCATGTGTTAGCCTGCTTTGTGACCAGGCTACCCAAAGCCAGGGACTTGAGTATGAACTTACATTGATTGGCGATCACTTGGATGAAGTGATAGAAAGATGGAAAATTTGAATTATACATGCAAATGTCACTGGATCGGATCCCCCTATCGGACCGGATCGGATCCCTCCTTTTGAATCGGATCGGATCGGATCCTTCCATTCGGATCGGATCGGATCCCCTTCCCCGGATCGGATCGGAGTACCCTCTACCCGAACCGCCTGAAGTATTCTGTATAGAAGTGCGTGCAGGCATTCTGCTCGAACAACTGGTTCGGTTCGGGTCCGATCCGAACCAATTGGACCTGCTTCTACACATGGAGTTTGACCTCTTCTCTTGGCATAACTGACTCCTACAATTGCGGATCAGACTCCACTTGGCAAAGCACGACCTGGTAGCCACTTTTCCACGTTCTCCACTACTTCTGAAATCTCCTCCGGTCACGCCACGTGGCCCATCCGAACCGGAACTGCCCAGAGCTTCTCTACAGCTATAAATACACCACAACATGGCTATTTGAAGGGACTTTTGGCATTTCATTCATACATGGTAGCCATGGCCGAATTCCCCCACCAATAACCACCTTCTTCTCCAATGAAAATCAATGAATTCGGAGAGAATTATTCATTGTACTTGAATGATTGAGTGATTAAATTCCTTGTAATTGTAATCCATGAACGAAATGAGAAACTATGAAGTGGATGTAGGCTCATTAACGCCGAACCACTATAAATTTCGTGTGTTGATTGACTTTTCTTGTTTTTAGTTCATGATTCCTCAATATTCTCTGCAAGATACGATCAATTGGGTGTTAGGACCATTTTTTGGTCTAACATTTTGGTGCTTTCACTGAGAAGATTGAATCCTCAGCTTTCTGGATTATTATTCTATTGTTTGGATCACCAAATCCGAAGAGATAATCCACGTTTTCCATGCCTACAAGAAAAGATAAAAAGCGATGGGCTTCTCGCAGAAATGAATTGAGTACAGAACAAGATGACAAGAAGGCTGCATGTTTCATTCCAGTCACTGGTTCAAGTGTGCCCGGGTCGGATTGGACCCGAACCGACCCGATATTGACACCTCAATCTGACCCGATCCCCTATCACCTCGAAAGAGAGCCAAGTACTTCAAGTTCCTGGCAAGATTTATCCTCGGATCGGATGTGTACCCCCGACCCGAGCCATAAAGGAGTGGCACCACGAACCGACCCGGGGACAGTACTCCGACCCGACTTGTTGAGCAGGACTCGAATCCAACTGCTGTTGATACCCCGACCCGACCCAATGATGCATCTCCGAACCGAACCGAAGAGGGTGCCACGACCCGAACCGCAGGAAAGTGGAGATGCAGGGTAGGGAAGACCGATCCGAACAGGAGGAGGAGATCCGAACCGGCTCTTTCATATATACCGAACCGACTAGCTAATGACGTCTCCGATCCGGCTCGGAGGAACTAGTCCGATCCGACCCGACCTGAAGACAATCTCCGAACCGCAAATTTGAAGGCATGATCCGATCCGACCCGAAACAGCTATTTTTGGAAAAAATACATTTTTAAGATCATTTCAAAAAAGGCTCCATCTTCCAAAATCGAAAAAATCGTGCGGTGCCCACATTTTCGACCTAACCGGTTAGGTCGATCGCCGCCGGGACTGCGGGGCCCCGGACCCCCGCCGGCGCTGCGCCCGGACCCGCTGACGGCCTCGCCTTCGGCTCGGATCACGTCTCGCCTTCGGCTCGACGTATATTTTGACCAACAGTAGTCATCAAAGTTTGTTAATGAAGATAAGGTGGATAGTCAAAGAATATGACAACCAAATGGCAACGACTAGGATTCCTCCAGAAGCCATAGCCTCTATTTGCCGATGTCATTCAATGGGAGGAGCTGTCAGTCAGATTCTGCTTGCTAACAACGACAGTATACGAGATAATGATTGTCTAATAGTAGCCTCATCTTCTGGAACACCGATAGTGTAGATTTCAACAATGCAACTGATGTTGTTCCCTAATGAGTAGTGACCATCCCATTTATATGACTTAAACTTGTCCAATCGGCGGAGCATCGAATGACAGTTATATAGAACAGTTTGAACACTACTTCAAAGATGATTCATATGATCTTAGTGACCATTATTGTCAATAGTGGGATACCAGAAAGCAGCTAAAGATCCCAACATCCCAAAGCTACACTTCAATTGTATGATGTGATGAATAAAATGTCCTGCGTCTCACCTCCCGAAGAACATAGCTAACCTTTGCAATGGCTATTTGCTGTCGATCGCATAGAGGAAGACTGATTTCCATCGAATAAGGGTTAGGTCAACATACTTTGGTTCCCAACGATTGGTAACAGCTGAACCCCTGCAGGCCATGATTGGACATATGAATCTTTGCTCGGATGATAGCAACTTGACTGCTCACCAGTCACCATATGACCTTTGTCAAGAGATGAGAGTTCGAGATCAAAACAAATATGAATCAACCGTTAGCTCTCGACTTCATACATAAATTGTGATAGAAAACGTGAACATTACTTCAAGCCTTGGAAGCCATGCTATTGTAGTCAAGTTTATCTGACTAAGGTCTAAACTGACCAGCTCTAGCGGCGATTAGAGCTTACATTGCACCCTGGTATCTATTGCTAAAATTCCTAATGAAAGATGAAATGGGAATGGTCCATGGCGACCATGTTACTGGAAGAGTCTGCTATTTAGCTAATTAGGAGATGCTACTCGATAGAGGTGGCAAGTTAAAAGGTTTAGAGCACTTAAGCCTGGGTGCTGGTTGATTATCTGTGCATTAGATCTTATTCCCAACGTGGGACTAAAGGCATATCTGCGGATGGATGAGATATGACTATCCCCCTAGCAGCCATGACTCCCTTATACTCAATCCTTGCCCTTAGCATGGGGGCAAGAAGGCGATTCAAATAAGATGCGACCTCGTCATTCGCTTATAGTATTTACCTAGTTGCCTTTGTCACTCCAAGTCCTTAATCAAGGTTTGTTCATTCTTAGGACCGCCACCCCACAACGGTTTGAAAAGACGTTCATCTCCAGTTAAAGATTTTGACAGCCATCCCCTGACAGAGATGTAGTGAGGAAAAATGGACCTGCAAAGAGCGTGCAATGCCATCTTCGCACAGAATGATATCCATTCCTTTAACAGGATTACTTTTTAACCATGACTCTTATATTTCCATGCTTTATGAGTTATTGATGTAACTAACTCAGATGAATTTATATATGGATGATGTAGGTACCCCGAATCTGGTACCGATCAAACTTTGAGCACCTACAGGAATAATTATGGAGCATTGCCGTAACGAGCCCGATTGAACTGCTCGTTTACAAAGCCACGTCCTTCACCTGAGAGAAGTTGTATAGCTTAGGATGGATCCGAGGTGACCATTCATTCATTGGCTCACACGTGGAAGACCTCAAGATAATTGTGCATTGAAGTTCAACGTCGGAATCCGATTCCGGATGGATGCAGTTCGACCGTCTACATGGCTCGATCCGTTAAAGGAGGCAACACTGCCCCTTGATATGCTTACTTTTCAATCATACAATTTACTTTTACATGCTGCCTGAGTTATGGACATGACTAACTCATGCGATATGAATGATGCAGGTACCCGAAGTTTGGTGCCAACTACTCCTTCCATGGTTTAGTCGGAGGAACGTAAAGCTTTGACGAACGTGATTCAACTATTCTCCCTCCTGATGCCAACAACCTGACATAAATGAAGTTCGACCATTCATTCACGGACCTTTTGCCCTTGAAGTAGGGGGCAAGCGAATATATGCATATGATTTCAACATATCTATGCATAGGCATACAAATGAGGCATCCTCAACATCTAGCCTTTAATTTGCCAGACACGACATAGAGATATACTCGGGTGTGACATAACCACTTAGCAGTTCTATGACTCCATCCCCTGATCCAACGAGAAGAGTGAAAAAATGACAGGGGCACGATCACATGAACGACATAACTTTTGCCTTCGATGTGGGGGCAAAAGGGAAATGTTAAGACGAGGATGAGTATGACTCGACCACTCTCCAACAACATCTTTAACTCTTTCCCATGCTTCTGACGGGAGGAGTATAAAATCAACAGGGACGTGAACCGACCATCCCTGATGGCGACCTTTGCCCTTGACATGGGAGCAAAGGGACAATGCCAAGGCAAATGTGACCCGACTGTTTGCCCGACTAACTCTAATCCTCAGAGCTTGGATATGAGTATAAACTTAGGACGAGTGTGACAGGCGCGCCAAGATTTAAGACCACTCGATCCACAACTCTAACCCAAACTGACTTTGGGAGAGTATAAAGGACGAACCTCGACGTCCATAACTCTAACTCTCACGACTTGGGAGAGAGTATAAAGGACAATGCTGCGACGTGCATGCAATCTTCATTGCCCTCCGACTGAGGACAGGATTATAAAATTCTTACGGATCGGACATCCGAATGACTTAATCCGGCTCCCATCAACGCTGGGGGCACGGACATAGATTTCTGAATTAACTTCAAACACGCTTCGGACGCGACCCGTGTTTCAAAGTTAAATGGAGGCTACAGACACTATACCTCCAAACTACGACACCTGACACTTTGACATTTAATAATTCTATGCTAGATAGATTAGCACTCAACATGTTTTCATTTCAAGCTACAATTGCTTGTGACTTAAAGATTGACTTAGTAGCTTGCAAGACTAAGCTGACTATTCTTTTTCGAATTGCAAGATTATGTACAGATACAAAGCAAAGACACAAGGGATACTCGCGTACAACAACAAAGGGGTCGTGTTTGAAGGAATGACGTCGACTTCTAATGCTAAGCTTCCCACACGACTCAATGCAATCACCGAAAGGAGGTCCTAAGAGTGATATATCAAATCAACATACACACCCATGTGTGACTGGCCATAGCCCAAGTGCAACGACGAGTGTTACCTCGCAAATATATTGAATAGAAAACGCGATAACTCGAGCACTTGGATAACTCAATCACATAAGCTTTGAAAACAATGTCTCCCTTCCGTGCATCCACATCTAAATTTAAAAGGGATGTGATACAACTGCCAACCTTTATCCATTACCCCCGGACTGGGGCCGCACTGCTGAAAATATTCATAAATGTTATATGTCTGTGTCTAACTTGTACCTCGATCTTGACAGGCTGCTTGAGGACCACGAAATGGATGCAGAGTGAACGTCCATTTGCTAGTCCGGACCGACATCCCGGTTGAAAGACCCCATGTAAAGGGAGATGCCATTGCTTTGTCTCCTAACTTGCGAGGAGGCGAATTGCTTGACACTCAGACTCAAAAGCTAAGAAGAAGGAAGATAGAAATTTCTTCCGTGCTGAGGATATAGGCACAGAAGGCGCTAGGATCGAAGGAAGGTAGCAGATTTCTTCTTGTGATGATCCCTCAGCATGTCAAGCTAGATATGAAATGGATGGTACCCTTGCTGATTTGTGAACTCAGATGGCTCAGTGTGACAAACTTCTCTGGAAACGACAGAAAATGATGGATAACTTTTTTACTTGGATAGACGGAAGGCCGAGTAACTACGGCTTACTCGCTGGAGCGAGCACCATGGAAATTCAAGCGACAATGAACTTGGCTCAAACACTCCTTGCTCCATGGTCCAGATCATATGGGACCCTAGGACGAGTTGGCATAGTCGTCTTTAATGAAACAAGATGCAACCAACCTCCTCCCAGGCATTTGTAGCATGCAACTTCCGACTGTAACATTTTGGATGAAAACGATGGATATGTAAGAGCCACCAAAAAATTAAACGAAGCCCGACCAGCCTTTTCTCCAATTCGGAGGAATGTTTAAAACCCAGCTCAACCTCAACATGAGGCTCCTCATGAAGGGGGAAAGTAGAAGCATTCGAAGTGGCAATAATTTGACATATCGCAATTCGACTCCAATCCTCAGAGCTTGGATGGGAGATCCAAAACTAACATGAGTCAGACACGAACAAATCATTTTCTATCAAACTCTAACTCACAGCCCGATGAGGGAGTATGAATTCAGAGAATACGTGGATTTGATGACCACCGTTTAGTAAAATCCCCATGGATGGGGAGTACAAGATAAGAGCTTCGAACATCATCATCTGACTATCTGCCAGCTTTTGGCACATTTACGATTATCTGAGCTTCACAATAACCCAGACTATAAGCAGAAGAATGGCTCCTCAAGAACAACCTGCATACATCCAAGTAGCGGATCACCATCCAGACTTAAAAAACAGAAGCCTGATTGACGGCTATTACATATGCGCAACCAAGAAGCCAGAAACCGGCTTCGACCCAATTTAACACTTCATACTGGGGGCACTAGCGCTAAAATTAGGTAATTAGCGACAACTTCTCAAAGATGAGGGCCAAATTGGCAACATTAATTGATGCTTCAACAGAGATCAGGTGAGACCCTGCATGCATTCCTTGAAAGAATCACCGCCACAATGGCATCGGTAAATCGACCTGGACCATATATAGCGTTGATTGCTGTACTATCCGGTATTCTGGATATCTCAAACTTCAAAATCTCTTTGCATCGAGACCCACCAAGAGGACTTGGCAGATTCACCTCTGAAACAAACCTCGGTATCTCTTTACCATGAGATTCTCCTAGAAACGTTGGAAAATCCTATCCTGAGACAGACAGATTCGTGCAATAAGAGTGTGCTAATGTTGAAATGGATGATCTCAATGTCTTCACGATAGAATGGAGCACCATCTGACTCTTGAAATAATAAAGGAAAAAGAAAAGCCCCAGGAAAGACTAACAGGATTTTACAATTCTGGAAATGACCAATGTCATTAATCGGGCCCGTGGTCTTGATTGTCAAGCTTAATGGAACCAAGCATGGGAGATAGACTCAACAAGACTATGATGGCTATTTCGGATTATGCCAAAGCGTGAACGAAGGGGCTCGAATAACTCACTAACGACGTTCGCTCGCTTGCAAGATTGACGAGCTTACTTAACTCTGCAGCTGATGCGAGGAGAGTATCTAAGTTTGCTGATATACTCAATTAGGCGATCACTGCTTTCTGGCTAAACAGATGGGTTGACCCCAACGCAAATGTGATTCGACTATTCGCATATATAACTCCAACCCTTGATGACTTGGGAATGTGCACATAACGACATAGGGTGACTAAGATTGCTGAACCTGTAGCTCCAACCCGATGTGAAGAAAGAAAGTTCAAAGGCTTACAGACTGGATGTCCGATTGACCTGGTCCAACCCCCACCGACGCTGAGGGCATGAGCATTGACTTCGCTTTTCCTCCACTGATGTTGGGAGCACGAGCTTCAACTGACAAACTGACTTTGAACATGACCCTTACTCGATGCTTGATTCAGAACATATACCTTATATCTCTGGAATATGACATGATTCATCTTGACCGTCTAAGTAAGCCAACTAATGGGTCAAGCATGACTTCAAAGAATTGATCTACAACTCTATCAACTAGAGAATGCGGAGAACTCCTTTACTGCCTTACGATTATGATGAACTTATTCGTGGATTTCTTTTAGTATGATCTGATTACTATCCTGATGTCCGGATGGTCCCAAGACGAGCGCAAATGAAAGACGCATGCACCAAGTATGATGTGGTCTATCCCAACAGTCTAAATACTAGCTCAAGGCCAGAAGATTCTTATACTACCACATGATTTGGATATCTAGTTCATACATTGACTTATGTTTAAAAGAAACCCTGAATCGATAATACACTTGACTCGTTTGGGGAACGAAGTCGTTTAGCAATGTCCCGTGTATGCACGATCTCACACAAGAGCCAACGACCCTATATGACTTATCATGAAGGAGATCAACATCTTGATTCGACGATGTTTAAAACGGTTACCCGATCATTTCGACTACTCCTTCCATAGAATTTGTACTAACTAGCACCCATGGAAGTAACGCAACAATCTAATAAAACCTCCTCAAGGGTGGATGACGTTCTAAAAAGATTTATCTTGACTTAATCAAAGCACATCTCATCTGCGATAAGATGTACTTTGGGGGGCAAAATGTTAGCCTGCTTTGTGAGCAGGCTACCCAAAGCCAGGGACTTGAGTATGAACTTACATTGATTGGCGATCACTTGGATGGAGTGATAGAAAGATGGAAAATTTGAATTATACATGCAAATGTCACCGGATCGGATCCCCCTATCGGACCGGATCGGATCCCTCCTTTTGAATCGGATCGGATCGGATCCTTCCATTCGGATCGGATCGGATCCCCTTCCCCGGATCGGATCGGAGTACCCTCTACCCGAACCGCCTGAAGTATTCTGTATAGAAGTGCGTGCAGGCATTCTGCTCGAACAACTGGTTCGGTTCGGGTCCGATCCGAACCAATTGGACCTGCTTCTACACATGGAGTTTGACCTCTTCTCTTGGCATAACCGACTCCTACAATTGCGGATCGGACTCCACTTGGCAAAGCACGACCTGGTAGCCACTTTTCCACGTTCTCCACTACTTCTGAAATCTCCTCCGGTCACGCCACGTGGCCCATCCGAACCGGAACTGCCCAGAGCTTCTCTACAGCTATAAATACACCACAACATGGCTATTTGAAGGGACTTTTGGCATTTCATTCATACATGGTAGCCATGGCCGAATTCCCCCACCAATAACCACCTTCTTCTCCAATGAAAATCAATGAATTCGGAGAGAATTATTCATTGTACTTGAATGATTGAGTGATTAAATTCCTTGTAATTGTAATCCATGAACGAAATGAGAAACTATGAAGTGGATGTAGGCTCATTAACGCCGAACCACTATAAATTTCGTGTGTTGATTGACTTTTCTTGTTTTTAGTTCATGATTCCTCAATATTCTCTGCAAGATACGATCAATTGGGTGTTAGGACCATTTTTTGGTCTAACAGCATGTTTGACGCATGCCAACAATCTTGAAAAGCAATTAAGCGGTATAAATAAATTTTAATCAATAAAGATGAATTTGAATAATGGGCCGCAAATATTTACATATAAAAAGAAAGGAGACAAAATATGTAAATGTAGAAAATACGATGTGTTTAACCCGAGGTTGGATTGAGTTGTGATGTAAACCTGCCCGGAACCGCCTGGCTAGCCAGTAGTCACAACAATACCTATCCAATGTGGGTGGTTAAACACGGAGCCCAATAAGGACCCGAGGTTAGACTGAGTTGTGGCGTAAGACTGCCCGGACCCAACCGGCAATAGGCAGCCACAATAATACCTGTCTAATGTGAGAGGTCAAGGCTTTAATAAGACAATTAAGGCTGAGTCAGGATTGATAGGATTTAGTGAATTAAGACTTAATCAAAATGGAACATGCTAAACTAAACAGACTGATTGGGGGTTAGGTTTATAAAACACTTAACCAACTTAGCATGTTGGCTAGAAATAGAAAAACCTAGTAGCGGGGGACCCTTTTCAGCAGTAACCCTACAAGGTATCATGATACCCTGAAACTAGGCAGGGTGGGGCACGATTACTGGGCTGACTGTAAGAGGTCAAATCGACGGCGGTGGTGCAGTAGTGTAGGTTATAATGGGATGCGGGCGTGCACACACTCCGGCGCAGAAAAATAAGGCACTAGGCACCAGTAGCATACCTGTGCATTCTAGGATTGTGTCGGGCCGCCACCATGGGACTTGATACACCCCATGGTGGGACCAGCATAGGTAACTACAACATCGGGGGCCGTAAGACACATGTAACTATGCGAGTAGGAGCCGATCATCATAAAAATGGATCACTTCACCCTGATTATGGGGTGCCTGTTGGGAACTAGTTTATATGGGTACAGAGATTAATATGGGGTACGATAGTATATTCGACCCTAGACAACTTAACTTAGTTTATGGTGCTGTCCCATTTCTAGTTTATACTTATCATACCCAGTTCTTTGTTCATAGACTGAATAGTCCTAGACTTACTCAGGCTTTATGTCTGACTCTACTTTTCTTTCGTCTTCTTTTCTTCCGCCCCCCCCCCCCCCCCAGGTCCACAGGGAGGGAATACCGCAACTTGACCAGCCTTCATATCCAGCTTGAAGAGAAAGAATGTATTGCTTGGATCTTTTCGTTTCGGACTATGGCTTTGGACAGCAATTATGGGACTTTTGCAGTTTATTTATGTTTTCTTTATGCTTCTTTAAATGATGTAATCAAGACAGTTATGAAGATGTTATGTTTTTGGAAGTATTGTAAGACAATTATGGTATGGTTGGTGTAACACGTATTTTAATGAAATAAAAGTTGTTGTTTTCCGCTGTTCAAAAATATGTGTTATTATATCTGTCTTGTATATATGTGACTTATACTTATAAACCTCCACCAAAATTAGGGCATTCCCTTTGAGAGTGACCCTAACGGAGGTGGGGTGTTTCACTTGGTATCAGAGCTTAGGTTTACCAGATAAGATAAAAAGTTTTGAAAAATTATTTTCAAAAAGGAAATTTAAAGAAGCATTTTTAAGATAAAATAGTATTTAATTTTAAAAGGCAATGTCCCCCCAAGGCCATAGGAACTATCTCTTATCCTTCGTTTTGAATCTATCCTTTTTGTTTTAGCATGTCCGAAGAACTTAACTTGCCAGAGGGTGTACCAATACCTGGTTGGTTTAGACGGTTCTTGGAAGCAAGGGCCACTCAGCCAGGTCCTATCGTTCCTCCTCCCCCAGCTGCAGGAAATCATCCAGCTGCAGCAGCACCTCTTCCTCCACCTCCTCCGTGGGGAAACACCTTTGCTAAGATATGTAAAGATTTTAAAGCTATGGGAGGAAAGGATTTTCATGGAACTGAGTCCTTCGTGGCAGCTAGAAATTGTCTGAAAGAAACCGAGGACTTATTCATCATCTTTGAGGTAGAAGATAGGCAAAAAGTACAACTGGCAGTGTGGCTACTAAAGGGCGAGGCTTCCTTCTAGTGGGAAGTCACTAATGCAGAAAGACCAGTGGAAACATGGGAGGACTTAAGGGCAAGGTTTGAGGCTAAATTTCTCTCAGATGCGGAAAGGAATTTGCAGTTGGAAAAATTCTTATTTCTTAAGCAAGGGAACAAGACAGTCAAAGAGTATGTTAATCAATTCGATGAGCTGGCTAGGTTCGGACTGGACCTAGTCAACATCCCGCACAAGAAGGCTCTCCGTTTTGTCAAAGGGTTGAATGAGCCATTACACAGTTTGGCCATGACCCATATACCCATGGGAGCTATGTATGAAAGGTTGGTACAGATGGCGTTGCTGAACGAAGAGGATAAGGGCAAGAAGGAGACATAGGCAGAAAACTCTCAAGGGAAGAAAGAGGGTTTGCAGCCTAAGAAGACAGACTTTAAGAAGGGCGGGAAAGACAACAAGTCCCAAGAGAAGAGGAAGTGTAAATTCTGTGGCAAAGTGGGGCACTTAGTGAAAGATTGCCGGATAAAGAAGGCCAAGATGAACGGCGGGTGCTTTTCTTGCGGTGAGACAGGCCACATGACTAAGGACTGCCCAAAGAAACGAGGACAGGGGCAGAGGGCTGGATCCACCACAGGGGCACAGGTTCAAGTGCTAGAGGCGCCACCTCTGCAACAACAAGGTATAAATACTTCTGTAGAAAGTGTAGTTTATCTTTATGATCACCCCGTTCGCACTTTATTTGATTCCGGCGCATCACACTCCTTTATCTCGTCTGCTTTAGTAGAATCTCTGCACCTAAAAACTAGTATGGTAGAGGACCCCTTAATTGTTTCAAACCCAATTGGGGGCCCAGCTCATTTGTCGATGATCTGTGTGGGATAAAAAAATAATCTATTCTAAGTGTAGAATTTAAATGTAGTGCCTTTGTTTTGGGCCATTGGTTGATTCTAGCGATGGAGTGGTTATCCAGTAAGGGTGACCATCTCGGTTTCGAAAAGAGGGTAGTTAGACTCTTGACTTGCCTCGGTAATACCCTCGAAGTCGCAGGTAAGCTTTAGGGTTCTATCATGGTTTGTTTCCTAGAATCTCTTGACACATTTATTGGTAATTTGTAATCCGATCGAGTAGTGTTCGCCACTAAGGCAGAAGGTTCATTTCGTTTATGCTTGAGTTGTAGAGAATCACCTTAGTAAGTACATTTGGCAACATGGTTGGCATTTATTTCCAAGAGATAGTTCTTCTACGCGGAATAGCTATAGTAAGTGGACGAGATCTAAGATTCACTAGTGAATTTTGGAGAGCTTGCGTGAAACCATGAGTACGCCGTTATGTTTGAACCGAGTATACTAGAAGTAGAGTAAGTGAAAGAGGAACGAGAGGCAACAGCGAAATAGGTTCCAACTCATATTTTGGAAACAAGAATTAAGAAGCTACGAAATTGTGAAGTTAAAGACGGACAAAAGCATAATGGAGTTAAGCTCAAGAAATGCGACTTAGAAGATTGAAGACTAGATTCGTGCATCATATCTCTTCTTAAGAGTATATCTTTGATCCCTCTCTTTCGGTAGAGCTTACTTGCATGCTACCTTTTGTGTATATCCTCTCGGTCCTATTCTCAATCCAATTTCTGTTGCAAACCCCATAGGGAGCATGACTCATCTGTTAGTAACACATGTTGGGGCTTGAGGGTGTTCGTTGGTTTGACTAAACTTTTTGGGTTTTATAGGTTGGTCTTAGGAAGGGACTCCCTTGTGACCTAAAAGGAGTCCATCATGCTTAGTTTCCTAGAATCTAGTGGTTGGGTCGAGTAATTCTTTGGGTGTCAGTCTGATGTTGATTTCGGTCTTCGGGGCTGATGCTTAGAGAGTTCTTCTCCTAATCAATATATATGTGGCATAGATTTCCAGTTTTGACCTTTGCCTAATGGGCACAAAGTTTTTACTTTCTTCTATCATTCGACTATACCTTTAGGTAGGACCATTTCCTATTATTGAGAAAATTGGGAAAATGGCCTATAGATTAGAGCTACCCGAAAAAAATTGGCCGGAGTTCACAACGTCTTTCACGTTTCACATCTCCGAAAATGTCTACATGAGTCTGCTGAAGTGGTAGAGCCAAATATCCTAGAAGAAGCTGAAGTGGAACGCAAAGCAACCATAAGGAAAGTTCCAACCCGCATATTAGGAACGGAAGTGAAGAAGCTACGCAACCGCGAAGTCAAGCTCGTCAAAGCTCAGTGAAGCGACGCCAAAGAAGATGCAACTTGGGAAACTGAAGCTAGAATACGCGCTGCCTACCCTTTTCTTTTCGAGGGTGCATCTTTGATCTTTCTTTCTCCTTAAGTTGCGCTTTTATCTATCTTTTTAGGTATATCTCCTCGACCCTATCTTTTAGGTAGAAACCCTTTGGATGAAAACATGTGTTTGAGACATGTTATGATTGATGGTTGCAAGTGGTTGCAAGTGATTGCTAGTGGTTGCTCGTGGTTGCATATACACACACACAATTTAGGTTTTAGATCGGCTCAATCACTTCATTTTGCATATGCATATATGTTTGCATTCGTATATGGTTGAACTTTAATGTGTTGTCATATGGATGTTGCATTTGTATGAATGATTGTGCACTCATGTAGAATCATGAATAGGAGGACTTGCATACATAATGGATTCATGGCACTTACATAATTTGCATTAAGGAGGTCAACTGAATCAGTAGACCGCCTGATTTTGAATTAGATAAGTACATGTACACACACTTCGCATATTATCATGAAGCATTAGAAGTCTTTTAAGGACAATGGATGCTCGTGTTTGATGGATGAGTAGATGGATGTTTGGATGTTAGGATGTACATTCTTCCTGAACTTGAAGATTTCGGGATGAAATCCTTTTAAGTGGGGGAGAATGTAACACCCCGTGTATTTTATAATAGTGAAATTCACAAATTAAAGTATAATAAATTTTAAATCAAAGTATTAAGGGAAACGGGATATGCCATTGCATTCCTCTTGGAAAAATATGCGAAATAGAGTCTGAGTTTTCGAAAAACGGAGCCCGTATCACCAAATTATGGCCCGACGAAATTTCAGAAAATTCAAATTTCGAAAACAGATTTGAATTTCATCCCAATCAGAGTAGGCGGGAAAATTCCCGCCCAAACCCACCAGGTCGACCTGGGGGTCGACCCTAGGGTCGACCTGCCAGGCCAGGTCGACCTGGGAGTCGACCTTGGTGTCAACCTACCCCAGTCAGGTCGACTCTAGAGTCGACCTGGGGTCGACTGGGGAGTCGACCTGGCCCCTGAGCCAGATCGAACCCAGCCCACCCTGGCTGGCCTGGTCTGTGTTTAGTCGGTTTTCTGAGCCTTGCCTTGTCACTAGGGCTAGGTGTCAGCTCCTGGTTGGTCTCTCCTTTGAACGAACGACTATTATTAAACCAAGCTCCATCGATGGTCTAAATCAACTCACAAACTCTATAAAAAGGACCTAAGACTAACCCTAATTTACACAAACTAAAATGTAGATGAGACCGTCATGCTGCTGAGTAGAGACTGAGTATAACCGTCAGAAATAGAGAGACAATTAGGAGATAATTCAAAGCTTGAAGCAACGTTAATCAAATCAAAGCAACGCCTACAACAAAGGATAGCATCTCCAAATTCAGAATTCAGATTCCTGAATTGAAGATTCGTCATACGTTGTAAGTAGAGTGCTATTCCGATGTGAATTAAATAATTGTGTTGATTTGTGTAAAGTAAGAAATGGAATTGTGGCGATAATAATCTATATTTGTATGTTGCTTTGATGCTAAACGATTTGGGAATATTATGGTATACGATTGGATATTTGTAAGTACGCGATTTGCGTTGGAAGTTAACAACGAAATGGAATTGTGGCGATAATAACTTATATTTGTATGTTTCTTTGATGCTAAACGATTTGGGAATATTATGGTATACGATTGGATTCATACAAGTATATGACAACCACATGTTATGGAATTTTAATTGGGATTCATGCAAGCATATGATTCATATTGAAAACTACATGTTTGTGGTAGTTATTTACAACACCCATTTGATAATTGCAAGTATATGATTCATGTTGAAAATAACAACTATATGTTGTAATAGTTTATTTGAAATTCATGCAAGTATATGATTTATTGTTATGCCAACATGATGTATAATTCTATGGTCATCTTTAGTGTAATTTGATCCACTTAAGTATTATGATTCATATGAAGGTTATGTTGGAATTGGCATCATAGTTCAAGTATAAAAATCATGATTTTGTGATAGTGACAAAAGCAAGCGTCTTTGTAAGCTTGTATTAATTTTATGAACATGACTAAACTATGTTTGTCATTATGCCTAGTTGAAAACATGTTTTTAGGCTTATGTTGTTATCATAATCGTATGATAATATATTTGACACATAAGTTACATTAGAATTACACTAGAATTACATCCCACTTACAAGTTACATAGATAGGATAAAAACCATGATTATATGAATATTAGGATTCATGTTCAATTATGTTTATGCCATGACTATATGAATAGAAGGACTCATGTTCAATTATGATTATGCCATAATTACATGATTAGAATGGTTCACGTTTAAGTATTGTTTATGCCATAATCATATGAATAGATTGATTCATGTTTAAGTATTGTTTATGCCACAATCATATGAATAGAATGATTCATGTTTAAGTATTGTTCATGCCATAATCATATGAATAGAATGATTCATGTTTAAGTATTGTTTATACCACAATCATATGAATAGAATGATTCAAGTTTAAGTATTGTTTATGCCATAATCATATGAATCGATGGATTCATGTTTAAGTATTGTTTATGCCACAATCATATGAATAGAATGATTCACGTTTAAGTATTGTTCATGCCATAATCATATGAATAGAATGATTCATGTTTAAGTATTATTTATGCCATAATCATCTAGAATGATTCATGTTTAAGTATTGTTTATGCCATAATCATATGAATAGAATGATTCATGTTTATGTATTGTTTATGCCATGATTATATGAATAGAATGATTCATGTTTAAGTATTGTTATGCCATGATGTTACAATTGCAAGTTCGCATGTGCCTACTTTATGTTAATTGAATCGTTCGTTGCAAGTTCATGCGTTCACACTCCCCTTTTTCATGTTACCTTATAAACACCATGTTATAAGCCTCCCCTTTTCATTTGGCTAAATTGGGTTTAAGTATTAAACCCAACACACCTTACATTGGAGCGAACGTGTAAAACGGGGGTAATGACGTTTGGGCTAAAATATAGAACATATGTGTTGGCAAGTTTGACGCATGCCAACAATCTTGAAAAGCAATTAAGTGGCATAAATAAATTTTAATCAATAAAGATGAATTTGAATAATGGGCCGCAAATATTTACATATAAAAAGAAAGAAGACAAAATATGTAAATGTAGAAAATACGATGTGTTTAACCCGAGGTTGGATTGAGTTGTGATGTAAACCTGCCCGGAACCGCCCGGCTGTCCAGTAGTCACAACAATACCTATCCAATGTGGGTGGTTAAACACGGAGCCCAATAAGGACCCGAGGTTAGACTGAGTTGTGGCGTAAGACTGCCCGGACCCAGCTGGCAACAGGCAGCCACAACAATACCTGTCTAATGTGAGAGGTCAAGGCTTTAATAAGACAATTAAGGCTGAGTCAGGATTGATACGATTAAGTGAATTAAGACTTAATCAAAATGGAACATGCTAAACTAAACAGACTGATTGGGGGTTAGGTTTATAAAACACTTAACCAACTTAGCATGTTGGCTAGAAATAGAAAAACCTAGTAGCGGGGGACCCTTTTCAGCAGTAACGCTACAAGGTATCATGATACCCTGAAACTAGGCAGGGTGGGGCACGATTACTGGGCTGACTGTAAGAGGCCAAATCGACAGCGGTGGTGCAGCAGTGTAGGTTCTAACGGGGTGCGGGCGTGCACACACTCCAGCGCAGAAAAATAAGGCACTGGGCACCAGTAGCATACCTGTGCATTCTAGGATTGTGTCGGGCCTCCCCCATGGGACTTGATACACCCCATGGTGGGACCAGCATAGGTAACTACAACATCGGGGGCCATAAGACACATGTAACTATGCGAGTAGGAGCCGATCATCATAAAAATGGATCACTTCACCCTGATTATGGGGTGCCTGTTAGGAACTAGTTTATATGGGTACAGAGATTAATATGGGGTACGATAGTATATTCGACCCTAGACAAATTAACTTAGTTTATGGTGTTTTCCCATTTCTAGTTTATACTTATCATACCCAGTTCTTTGTTTATAGACTGAATAGTCCTAGACTTACTCAGGCTTTATGTCTGACTCTACTTTTCTTTCGTCTTCTTTTCTTCCGTCCCCCCCCCCCCCCCCAGGTCCACAGGGAGGGAATGCCGCAGCTTGACCAGCCTTCATATCCAGCTTGAAGAGAAAGAATGTATTGCTTGGATCTTTTCGTTTCGGACTATGGCTTTGGACATCAATTATGGGACTTTTGCAGTTTATTTATGTTTTCTTTATGCTTCTTTAAATGATGTAATCAAGATAGTTACGAAGATGTTATGTTTTTGGAAGTATTGTAAGACAATTATGGTATGGTTGGTGTAACACGTATTTTAATGAAATAAAAGTTGTTGTTTTCCGCTGTTTAAAAATATGTGTTATTATATCTATCTTGTATATCTGTGACTTATACTTATAAACCTCCACCAAAATTAGGGCATTCCCTTTGAGAGTGACCCTAACGGAGGTGGGGTGTTTCATTTTGGGGGTTGGGTTCTTCAACGGAGAAGAAGGGGGCGAGGCATGAGAGAGGGGGGTGTGCTAGGGAGAGGGCGGCGCCGGAGCGCGGCGGCCCTGGAGGCAGCAACGGCGGCGGTTTCGTCCCGTCGTTCGCTTTATATTTTTTTATATATTTTTTATCTTAATCGGGTTTGACCAATATGAGAGAGAGAAGGGCTTTGACCCCCCATACATTAATATATATATATATATATATATTTCAATTTAATTTTCAAAAAGTTATTTTTAAATTGGAATTCCAAATCGAACTCACCGACTGTCATCCGTAGCTAATTACCCCCATTTCGAGCGCAATGGGATATGTATCGTGAGCCAATTCGGCTGTTACGATCAGTTACCACTAAATTTAAAATATAAATCATTATATTTTAAATTCAAGCGCACACTTCCATTTACTGGGCCCACATACAGACTCTAAAAATTCCAGAAAACTAAATCTGGCTATGTTAGACAATACGGTCCTAACAACGCTAATTTCATCCAATTTGGAGACCGTTTGAAAAATGGCTATTTTTTGGTCGATTCAAATTGACTGAAACTGTCAAAACACGTTTTCCTTCGCCACACTCACATATTAATCCCAAAATTTATGAATTTTGGAATATAGTAATAACTTGACATCCCGGATCCAACAAAAGTGGTTTCGTCGAAAACGGAGGTAGTTTGCAAAATTTCCATTTTTTAAGGGCTATATTTCCATAGCGACTACTCTGAATTTTCAACTGGGCATAACTTTTTATTCCTGCTATGAAATTTCAATTTTTCGGATTCATTGGAAAGATGTTTTCAAATGGATTCTAATATTTTCTGTTTCGCTAAAATTCGGTTTATTTTGAACCCTGTACATTCACTTGAAATTTGAAATCGAATTTTCAAACTACCGCGCCATTTTCAATTCCTTTTGTAATTAAAATAAAATATTTATATTCTAACGACGATCTATATAAATATATACATTCCAATTCTATTCAAAATAAATTTCTAGTCGTTATTATTTAAAATAAATCATTTTAAATATTCAATATTCATCAAAATTGCCAAAATAAATTTTTTTAATTGGCTTGGATTTTCCGGGTTGTTACAGGTACCCGGAAAATCCGATATCCGTCCGCGTCCGTATCCGAAAAGCGGATAATTATCCGATATCCGGAAAAAGGGATGTGGATACGGATACATAGATATCCGCATCCGAAAATTATCCGTCTGAATAGTTTTAACATTATGCTTAAAATTATATGTATTTTAGTTCGATGAATCATATTTATTTATTGCTTTACTAAGTCGAAGGTTTATATCATATGCACTAAATGCATATTAGTTACTTAAATCTGTTTAATATCATCATATATGCTTATTTTTAACACTTAAGTGATCAAAAAATTTAAAAAACAATTATGTTAAACTATAAAATTTCATTTATATTTCCTGATTTAACGATCGTTGGCGGATAGGATATTTATCCGATATCCGTCCGTATCCGCGGATACGGATATCCGATATCCGAAAATGATTTCGGATACGTATACATAGCACTATCCGTATCAGAAAGTATCCGTTGATAGCCCTAGCTCGGAGCTTATATCATCGAATTTGGAGGAGTCTGGGAGCAGTACCTACCGCTTATGGAGTTCACGTATAATTATAGCTTTCAAGCGACGATCGGTATGGCCCCTTTCGAAGTGCTATACAGGAGGCCATGCAAATCGCCAACTTTTTGGTGGGAAACCACTGACAAGGTTATACTCGGACCAGACTTCGTCCGTGAATCCACAGAGAATATATCTTTTATTAGACAGAGAATGAAGGCAGCTCAAGACTGTCAGAAATTGTATGCCGATAAGCGAAGGAGGGAAATAGAATTTAATGTTGGAGACTTGTGTTCGTGAAAGTATCCCCTCTTAAGAAAACTATTTGGTTTGGAAAGACTGGGAAGTTTATTCCCAGATTTATTGGGCCTTTTAGTATCATCGAGAAGATATGATCTTTGACATATCGAGTGGATCTTCCAGAGCGTCTATCGGGAATCCATAATATTTCTCATGTATCTCATCTAAGCAAATGCCTTCATGATTCTGCTATCAAACTCGAGCTTGATGAAATGAGGGACATAGAGAAACTCGGGTTGGAGTTCAGGGTGCCCCTTGCAACTTCAAGGATTGTAGAGCATGGAATCAAGAGACTCCACAACAAAATCGTTCGCCTCATCCGAGTATAATGGGGGAATGACCCTGCGGAAAGCACATGGGAGACCGAGGATAAGATGAGAAAGGCTCACCCAGATCTTTTCACGGGTGATTTTTCCCTCAAATTTCCGTTTATGGATGCATCATGATTGCTAGATTGGATTTTAGGGAATGGAAGCAACACCATCGCACCAAGCACTCATATATAAATATATGCCTATTTAGGTTGTTTGCATACATATTGCATCACTTATTACACCTACATGCTAGGGAAGAGATCACTTTAGTGGGTCCACGGTTCATAATCACTGAGAGTCATGGTTGCTTATGGATGAATTATAAATAACATGGGTGTACTACATGGATGTTTCGTGCGAGTTGTATTTTTTGCCCCTTAAACAGATTTCGGGATGAAATCTATTTTTAAAGGGGGAAGAATGTAACATCCCATAAAATTCATAAGTATTAATAATAAATTAAATAATTAAAAATAAGCAATTAAATCATATGGATGGAAAATGATATTTTGGAACTTTAGGAATTTGGCTATGAAACTCTTTTATTTGGATTCGTGGCGAAATCCTGAATCGTTTTCATATATAATATGCTGAAAACGGTCAATGTATGAAGAAGTTATGAACAAATGAATTTGGATAGTGTACGTAGAAAATATATATAATTATTTGAATATTATATATATTGTACAAATAATAATTTAAAATAAAAAACAGGAAATTCAAATTTTGAAATTGGAGGTAAGGTTTAGGGGACATCGTACATTGAATATACGGAAAAGAATAAAGCAAATTAAGAATGTAATTAATAAAATTAACAGCTCATCAATGCAACAGAACTGGGCATTCCAGCCGAAGTAGGGTCGACCGCTAGATGGCTGGCAGCCCCAATTCTGCCTACATGGATTAGGATTTTCTTAAAGGATATGTTTATATGGATGGTTCAGATTAATTTTTATAAATCCAACAGCTCCTGCTCACACGTGCAGGTACAAATAACCCCTCAAACAACACACTAGAAACCCTAATTATTCTAAATCTCTGCCTCCATGCTGCCGAATACCATAGAAAAATAATGAGAAAAAGGGTAAAGGTTCTTCTACTTCTCTACCTCCATTCTATATCTCTCTATTACAAATTTATATTTGTATAGGAATTTGGAATTTAGCACAAACAATATAAAGGATCTAATTATATGTCTCTTACATTTATACTATTAGGAGATCAATCAGAGCCCGCTTAAACATGAGAACCATCGCAGGTCTTGAGATTTCTATCACATCTCCACTTAATTTGTGAGTGGAATGTAGTCTTTCTTGAAGGCATATTCATATTATTATCAATTTTCTATATGAATTGTGACACCCTACGTCCGTTAATGTCACTCACTAAGGGAATGCATTAAGTTTCGTGAAGCGTTAGAGTTAAACCGACACAGAATAATTACAAAATAGATATAAATAAGATAGCAGAGGAAATTTAAATTTTGATTTCAAACATAAATCATAATACCGTGGTCCACAATACGATAAGTCAAAAAAACCATTATAATAAAATAACTTCTATCTTGCACCATCAGAGTACATAAGTATATAGAAAGCATAATTCCCCAATTAAAAGAGTTAAGCCATAGTAGATACAAGAACTTGAGCCATTCTTCAGAAGCATCTCCTAGCAAGATGATATCTGAGTCCTGACTAAACCTGAATGTTTCCTCCCTAGGAACCTGGGGGGAGGGGGCGGAAGAAAGAAGGAGAAACAAAAGGGTCAGAGATAAAGTCTGGCGAGTCTAGTTACTTTTAGCCAGTAAACAAATAAAAGTAACATGATAGGCATATAAAGTGGATAAGGAGAGATCACTACATAAATGGCAGGTGTGACAAAGCAAGCAAGTTAATGTGTATACACTTCTCCAAAGATTACTCTGCACTATTACTAGTATACCTAAAATGAGATGATCCCTTCCACTATAAGTTGGTAGACTTAGGGATACGTCCGAGTGTACCCTAACCACTACCCTAATTGATCGGCTCCCTACTCCGTAGATATCCTGTGCTGGCCCCACAGTAGGAGGTATCACTTCCTAAAGTGGCAACCCTTCATTTCCCAAGATGTGCACAACCATATCTACTGGTGTCACGGTCGTCTTATCCCCCTCTTCCCGGCTCATGCACGCACATGGCCCGGTCGGTTTGCGCCGCCTACACCATCCGTCTCATTTGGATCTCTTATACTCAATCAGTAAGCGTGCCCCTTCTTCGCCTAGTACGGAGTTATTTATTTGATACCTACTCCGTGTTACTGACTGAAATGGGTCCCACACAATATGATACAAGCTCTCCCCTTTGTCTTGTATCCCCACTAGGTTTTTCACTGACTATGTATACCCTTAGGTGTCTTTAATTACATAGCCCTATGTCAGTTATGCTTACCCTAAAGGGTGTCTTTAATTACATAACCTTATTATATTTTCCATCGGTTATGTATACCACTAGGTGTCTTTAATTACATAACCTTATTGGGTTAAGTTCGTGGGCCTATATGTAAATATTGCCCACCCACTCTAATTTACTTAACCTACCCACTACCCATCCAATTTTACTTAGCCCTAACTTAAGTTCATAATCATACAACCCTTATGGATTAAATTAGGTTAAATAGTCCAATTCATTACCATGTCCAATTATGGTTATAATGGGCTAGACCTCCCACATTAGGCCTACAACGTGTGGATGGTGGATATGCAAGTCGGGTCCGGGCAGTCTTACTCCACAGTTGGGTCTAACCTCGTGTCTTAGCCTGATTCGTATTTGCATACTTAGACCTCTCACATTAGGTTCAACATTAGTGGCTGCCGGATATGCTGGTCGGGGCCGGGCAGACTTCCGCCACTAATGCAACCTAACCTCATGTCATAAGTGCAATTACAATTCCTAATTGTAATTACTAGACATTCCATTTTTATCCAAATCTACCTATGTCATTATAGGTGATTATTTCTATGTTTCCCCATTTGAATTATACTGTCCAATTCATATAAATATTACATAAATTATGCCAATTATAAATCACTTTCCCCCGTTTCCTAACTACGTATTCGCACGTATTTTGGCTGCATCTAGGCTATAAAGTAGCTTAGCCATAACAATGAAAAGGGAATATAACAAAGGTGATAGTTTCAACATATCTTGGCATAAACATAAACTAGCATGATAACAAGGTGAATGGACATGTAATTAACATCATAACAAGGTGGACATAAAACTGATGAACTTGTGGCAACTACGATGTCAAAGCAAGCATAATGAGATCTAAATTAACCATTTAGGTGTCCAACTATTTAGATCTAGCATAATTAGGGTTACATAGTAACATGTTTAGATCTAAATATGGCTTCACATGTCAAGTTTACAAGATATCTAGATTGTTCACAATATGACTGGTGAAAGGGGATTTACATAAAGAACTAGATCTAGCCAATGTTACAACTGTCCAATTTAATAGATGTACATTCACCTCAATATAGTTACAAGTCAAGATCCACATAGGCAACATAGTAGAATAACTACAATTGTATTAGATCTAGGGAATTAGATCTATCATGACATAGTATAGGGTTAATCACTAGCATAGAATCATAGTTTACATCATATCCAATTCACAGTCTTTCATAATTCACGTTTATTTATCTAAACCTAAAAGCAACTAGAAACTCACAGTGTTAGGTTTAGAGAATTGAGAAAGAACGGATCTTGAATTTCTGAATTAGATTTGCAAAGTATGTTGTTGTAGAAAACGGTTTCGTCTCAGTTCGCGCCTCAGCAACATATGGCCTCCATGATTTCCAATGAAGAAAATAGGAGAATAGGAAATATATATATAGCTTCCAGATCCCCTGAAACCCAGTGCCACATCATCCCTAGGGGTGTCGACACCCATGTGGGTGGTTTGACCCATAGGTCGACACCCCTTAAGGGGGGTCGACCCCTTACAGTGGCAATTTTGCCGCTTTGGCGAATTTTTCAAATTTGAATCGTTCTGGATAAGATTCTGACTCATCTCTGACTCATATGTGTATACATAATATTTCTGTGCATATAAAAACTTTAAATCCCCATAACTTCCTCATACGGTGTCCGTTTTACGCAAACCAAAAGTCTATCTTGACTAGAATTTCGAGACGGACGCAATGGTGTAGTCGTTTTCCTTAATTCTGAATATTAAATTAATTTTTTTTTAATTTATTCTCTTCAACGTCATTAAAAATTCAAGGTGTCACATTCTCCCCTACTCAATGGATTTCATCCTCGTAATCTCTAAGTTGAGAAGAATGCATATCCTACCATCCATCATCCATTTACTCATCCACCAATCACTAGCATCCATTGTCCTTAAAGATTTCTAATGCTCATATGAATATATGCAAAGGTGTGTGTATATGTCTTAACATTAATGCGAAGATCAGACGGTCTTACTGATTCAGTTGACCTCCTTAATGAATGTATGTTAGTGCCATGAATCCAATATGTATGCAAATAAACCTATCATATCATATAAGTTCTATATGTGTGCACCTTCATTCGTCCAAATGCAACATCCATATGCTAACTAATCCATTTCCATCCATAAAAGAAAAGAAAATGCACACACATCCATATGCAGTATGAGAGTGATTAAGCCGATCTAGTGCCTAATGTGTGTGTATATGCGTCCATAGGCAACCACTAGCAAACACTTACATCCATCAAACATAACATGTTTGAAACACATGCTTACATCCATAGGATTTCTATCTAATGGCCGAAAAATACTATGGATAGGATATACTCTATTGAGAGAAACAAGCACTGATAAAACTTTGAAAAAGGAGTTAAGAACATACCCTCGAAAAGAAAAGGGTACGAAGCACGAATCTTGTCTTCGGTCTCCCAAGTCGCATCCTCTAGGCTATCTTCCTATTGAACCTTTAGCAGCTTGATCTCCTTATTGCCAGCTTCTTAACTTCTGACCCAAGAATACGGGTAGGGACTCGCCTGACTGTCGCTTCCCGTTCCACCTCTACTTCTTCCAACATACTCGACTCCACAACTTCTGCGGTGTCATGCAGGCACTTCTGCAGATGAGAGACATGGAAAACGTCATTAACACCAGATAGATTTTCTATGACTTTCACTCTATAGGCTATTTGGCCAATTCTTTCAGTTATGGGAAATGGTCCCGCAAACCTAGGTACTAACTTTCCTACTGCTCTAAAGCGAACCACATTCCTCAGAGGTGATACATTGATAAAAACTAAGTCTCCCACTCCGAATTCGATGTCAATTCTTCTCTTTTCTACATAGGACTTCTGCCTATCTTGAGCTTCCTTCATCCACCATCAAATAAGGTCTATCTTTTCGGACGTTTCCCTAGCCATATCTGGTCCAAGTAATAATCTTTCTGTAGATTCCACCAACAAATTGGCGATCTACATGGTCGCCCGTACAATGCTTCGAAGGGTTCCATGCCGATGCTAGCTTGATAACTATTATTATATGCAAACTCTACCAAAGGAAGATGCTCTTCCCAAGTCTCGCCGAAGTCTAGGATACACAGCCTCAAAAGGTCTTCAAGAATCCTGTTCACCCTCTCCGTCTGTCCATCGGTCTGAGGATGATAAGCGATGCTCAAACACAGCTGTGTACTTAATGCTTCTTGCAAGCTCCTCCAAAATTCTTTGGTAAAGATGGGGTCACGATCACTCACAATGCTGGAAGGTACTCCATGAAGACGAACTATCTCACTAACATAAATTGCATCCAACCATGATGCCATCCTCTTACTCTTAACTGGAATAAAGTGAGCGCTCTTAGTAAGTCTATCCACCACCACCCAAATACTAGTATTTCCTTTCTTTGACCTATGCAAACCATCTATGAAATCTATAGAGAAGCCCTCCCATTATTACTGCGGAACCTCCAACGGATGAAGTAATCAACCGGGCTTCTTTTGCTCAGCTTTGACTTGCTGGCAAACTAAATACCAAGAAACAATTTCGGCTACATCTTTCTTCATCCTAGCCCAAAATAAAACCCTCTTCATGTCCCTGTACATATTATCACCGCCTGGATGAATGGTCATTTTAAAATGGTGGGCTTCTTCTAGGACTGCCTTTATCAAGCTTCCAGTTTCAGGAATACAAAGCCTTCCATCTCGTCACCACCACCCCTTTTCTTTTATGGCATACCTACTAAGGTGACTAGAAGTCTCCCTTCTTCTGAGCTTTTCCATGATGTCTAAAATCTGTTGGTCAACTTATTGTGAAGCTCCTATCTGATCCATAAGAGTTGGTCGTAACTCCATGGATGCAAACAAATCAGGCAAAACCTCGATGGAGGGTCTAAAATCAAAAGCTGATATGAACTCCAAGTTCTTTCTTTCCACAAACAGATGACTCAGGGCCATCCTCTGCCTACTTAGTGCGTCTGCCACCACATTACCCTTGCCAGGGGTATAAGCAATTTAAAAATCATAAGAAACTAAGAACTTCATCCACCATTGTTGCCTAAAGTTGAGATCCTTCTGTGCGAATAAATACTTGAGAGATTTATGATCGGTGTATAATTCAAACCTTTCTCCAAGTAAATAACGACGCCATGTCTTTAACGCGAATACTATGGCAGCTAGCTCTAGATAATGGGTGGGGTAGTTCTTCTCATGAACTCTCAACTTTCTACCTGCATAACATATTACTTTCCCTTCTTGCATCAGAACTGCACCAAGCCCTGTACCACATGCATCTGTGTAAACAGTAAACACTTTAATTCCATCAGGCAAGGTCAAGACTGGGGCTGTTGTCGGAGCCCTTTTCAATGTTGGAAAGCAACGTCACAGTCAATATCCCATGAAAATGCCAAATTATTTTTTGTTAGCCTGGTGAGAGGGGCTGATATTTTCGCGAAGTCCTTAATGAACTTCCTATAATAACCTGCCAACCCAAGAAAGCTTCTCACCTTGGTTGCATTTTTAGGAATCTGCCAATCTTGCACTGCAACCACCTTCGCGGGATCTACAACTATCCCTTCTTTGGAAACTACATGCCCCAAGAATCTCATCTCCTTTCTCTAAAAATGGCATTTGGAGAACTTTGCCTTTAGCTGATGGTCACAGAGAGTTTTCAAAACTTCTCCCAAATGCTGGGCATGCTCTTCTTCACTCTTGGAGAAGATCAAAATATCATCAACAAAGACTACGACAAATTTGTTTAGGAACTCCCGAAACACACTACTCATCAAATCAACAAAATAAGAGGGTGCATTTGTCAACCCAAAAGGCATAACTAGCCATTTAAAGAAACCGTCCGGAGTTCTGAAAGCAGTCTTATCTATGCTGCCCTCAGCCACCCTGAACTGATGGAACCTTGTAGCCATGTCCAACTGAGAAAATACCGAGGCACCAACAAGCTGATTAAATAAATCATCAATCCTCGGAAGCGGGTGCATATTCTTTTTGGTGAGCTTATTTAACTCTTTATAGTCAACACACAAACGAAGTGAACCATCCGCCTTAGTTGCGAATACTACTGGAGCACCCCATTCAGATATGCTTCGTCTGATAAACCCTTTCTCAAGTAGCTCCCCTACTTGCTTACTCAGCTCCCTCCTTTCCCTTGGAGCCATATGGCGCACTGGTAATGCAACTGGCTTTGCATTGTCCATCAGATATATGCGGAAGTCGATCTCGCGCCTTAGAGGTAAACCCCATACCTCATCAAAAACATTGGAATAATCTTGAACCATTGGAACAGATTGCAAATCATCTATGGATGCATCTAGAGACTCTAGGAAACTAAGAATAACAGACCCTTGGGGGTCACAAGAAATTTCGAGGGTCTTCCCAAGACATGTCAGGAGTCTAACGACCCTCCTCTCACAATCCAGAATGGCTCTATACGTGGTAAGCCAATCCATTCGTAGAATCATCCCATAGCCCATAAACCCAAGCACATTCGCGTCACACTCAAACTCGACGCCTAACACAAATATTTTCAAACCCCGACAAATCATTGATAAATGAGCCGAACCACCAATGGGGTTTGAAACAACTATGGGATCTACTACCATACTAGTAATTAAGTGCAGAGATTCAACCACAGAACTAGATATAAACGAGTGTGAAGCACCAGAATCAAAAAGTGTTCTAATTGGATGGTTTGAAAGAGAAACTAAACTTTCTATGGAAATTTTTCTACCTCTTTCAGGAGCACTGATCGCGAGAGCATGCACCTGCCCTCCAGAAGTTCCTGCTCTTTGACCTTGTCCCTGCGATCCCTGTTTCTTTGGGAATTCTTTAGAGAAGTGTCCGACCTCTACACAATTAAAGCAATTGCTCTTCCTTCTCTTACAGTCTTTGATCAAGTGACACACCTTTCCATAATTGTAACATTTCTCTTATCCCTGCCTTTGTCATCTTTCCCTCCTTTCTTCTGCTGTTGCTGCTATTGTTGCTCTTGTTGTTGTTGTTGCTGCCCCTTCTTAGGCCACACCTTCCTATTCTGCGATGTCCCCTCAACCTTTTCTTCCTTCTTTTCTCCCTTGTCCTCCTCGTGCATTAGGGCCATATCAACACGCTTTTCAAAAGTGGCCCTCATTGGAATATGGGACATGGCTAAACCATGTAGAGGCTCATTCATCCCTTTAGCAAACCGCAAAGCCCTTTTGTGTGGTGTATCCGCCAACTCTAACCCGAACCTGGCCAGCTGGTTGAACTTGTTCACGTACTCCTTTACCGTCAAGTTTCCTTGTTTGAGTGCTAAGAACCTCTCCATCTGTATGCTTCTCTCAGCTTGGGAAAGAAATTTCATTTCGAAACTCTATCTAAAATCTTCCCAAGCTTCCACCGAACGTCCATCTTGAGTGACTTCCCACCGAAAAGAGGCTCCGTCCTTCAGTAGCCAGGCGGCTAACTTAACCTTCCTTCTATCCTCTACTTCAAAGATTACGAATAAGTCCTCAGTATCCTTAAGCCAATTCCGAGCTTCTACGAATGTCTCGTTCCCATGGAATGGCTTCCCTCCCATAGCACGCAAGTCCTTGCATATCTTGGAGAAGTTATCTGCCCTTGGAGGTGGGAGGAGGAGGAATGACTGGTGCAACTAGGGGAGGAAGGTCTCTATGGCCTTCGGTAGGCGCCGTGGCCTCCAAATACCTACGGAACCATCTGGGTATTGTGACGCCCTCTGGGATTTTAGGAATGTTTTGTTTCCTAGACATGCTGAAAAAGGAAAAAGGAAGAAATTTAGATAAAGGACCGAAGGATATTACATATGGCTTCTGGGGTGAATATTTTCAAAATATTTTTTTTTTTGAAAATACTTTCTTTTAAAAACCTTATTGAAAATAATTTTAAAAAACTTCCATCTAATCTGGTAACCTTCAGCTCTGATACTAAGTGTGACACCCCACGTCCGTTAATGTCACTCACTAAGGGAATGCATTAAGTTTCGTGAAGCGTTATAGGTAAACAGACACAGAATAATTACAAGACAAATATAAATAAGATAGCAGGGGAAATTTAAATTTTATTTCAAACACATATCATAATACCGTGGTCCACAATACCATAAGTCACAAAAACCATTACAATAAAATAACTTCTGTCTTGCACCATCAGAGTACATAAGTATATAGAAAGCATAATTCCCCAATTAAAAGAGTTAAGCCATAGTAGAGACAAGAACTTGAGCCATACTTCAGAATAGCTCCTAGCAAGATGATATCTGAGTCCTGACTAAACTTGAGTGTTTCCTCCCTGAGAACCTTAGGGGGGAACGGAAGAAAGAAGTAGAAACAAAAGGGTCAGACATAATGTCTGGCGAGTCTAGTTACTTTTAGCCAGTAAATAAATAAAAGTAACATGATAGGCATATAAAGTGGATAAGGAGAGATCATTACATAAATGGCAGGTGTGACAAGGCAAGGAAGATAAGGTGTATACACTTCTTCAAAGATTACTCTGCACTATTACTAGTATAACTAAAATGAGATGATCCCTTTCACTATAAGTTCGTAGACTTAGGGCATACGTCCGAGTGTACCTAACCACTACCCTAATCGATCGTCTCACTACTCCGTAGATATCCTGTGCTGGCCCCATAGTAGGAGGCATCACTTCCTAAAGTGGCAACCCTTCATTTCCTAAGATGTGCACAACCATATCTACTGGTGTCACGGTCGTCATATCCCCCTCTGCCCGGCTCATGCACGCACATGGCCCGGTCGGTTTTCCCACACCATCCATCTCATTTGGATCTCTTATAATCAATCAGTAATCGTTCCCCTTCTCCGCCTAGTACGGAGTTATTTATTTGATACCTACTCCAGATTACTGACTAAAATGGGTCCCACACAATATGATACAAGCTCTCCCCTTTGTCTTGTATCCCCACTAGGTTTTTCACTGACTATGTATACCCTTAGGTGTCTTTAATTACATAGCCCTATTTTAGTTATGCTTACCCTAAAGAGTGTCTTTAATTACATAACCTTGTTATATTTTTCCACCGGTTATGTATACCACTCAGTGTCTTTAATTACATAATCTAATTGGGTTAAGTTCATGGGCCTATATGTAAATATTGCCCACCCACTCTAATTTACTTAACCCACCCACTACCCATCCAATTTTACTTAACCCTAACTTAAGTTCATAATCATACAACCCTTATGGATTAAATTAGGTTAAGTAGTCCAATTCATCGCCTTGTCCAATTATGGTTATAATGGGCTAGACCTCCCACATTAGGCCTACAACGTGTGGATGCTGGATATGCCGGTCGGGTCCAGGCAGTCTTATTCCACAGTTGGGTCTAACCTCGTGTCTTAGCCCGATTCGTATTTGCACACTTAGACCTCTCACATTGGGTTCAACATTAGTGGCTGCTAGATATGCCGGTTGGGTCTGGCCAGATTTCCACCACTAATGCAACCTAACCTCGTGTCATAAGTGCAATTACAATTCCTAATTGTAATTACTAGACATTCCATTTTTATCCAAATCTACCTATGGCACTATAGGTGATTATTTCTATGTTCCCCCATTTGAATTATACTGTCCAGTTCATATAAATATTACATAAATTATGCCACTTATAAGTCCCTTTTCCGCATTTCCTAACTAACGTATTCACACATATTTTGGCTGCATCTAGGCTATAAAGTAGCCTAGCCATAACAATGAAAATGGAATATGACAAAGGTGATAGTTTCAACATATCTTGGCATAAACATAAACTAGCACGATAACAAGGTGAATGGACATGTAATTAACATCATAACAAGGTGGACATAAAACTGATGAACTTGTGGCAACTACGATGTCAAAGCAAGCATAATGAGATCTAAATTAACCATTTAGGTGTCCAACTATTTAGATCTAGCATAATTAGGGTTACATAGTAACATGTTTAGATCTAGAGATGGCTTCACATGTCAAGTTTACAACATATCTAGATTGATCACAATATGACTGGTGAAAGGGGATTTACATAAAGAACTAGATCTAGCCAATGTTACAACTGTCCAATTTAATAGATGTACATTCACCACAATATAGTTACAAGTCAAGATCCACATAGGTAACATAATAGAATAACCACAATTGTATCCGATCTAGGGAATTAGATCTATCATGACATAGTATAGGGTTAATAACTAGCATAGAATCATAGTTTACATCATATCCAATTCACAAACTTTCATAATTCACGTTTATTTATCTAAACCTAAAAGCAACTAGAAACTCACAGCGTTAGGTTTAGAGAACTGACAAAGAATGGATCTTGAATTTCTGAATATGATTTGCAAAGTATGTTGGTGTAGAAAACGGTTTCGTCTCAGTTCGCACCCCGGCAGCATATGGCCTCCAGATTTCCAACGAAGAAAATAGGAGAATAAGACACATATATATAGCTGCTAGACCCCCTGAAACTGAGTGCCACATCGGCCCTAGGGGTGTCGACACTCCTCTAGGGAGGTCGACTCCCTAGAGCGGGAATTTTTCCGCTCTGACGAATTTTTCAAATTTGAATCGTTCTGGATAAAATTCTGACTCATCTCTGACTCATATGTGTATACATAATATTTCTGCGTGTATACAAACTTAAAACCCTCATAACTTCCTCGTACGGTGTCCGTTTTACGCAAACCAAATGTTTATCTTTACCAGAATTTCGAGATGGACGCAATGGTTCTTTTCTTTCCTCAAATTCTGAATATTAAATTAATTATTATTCAATTTATTCTCTTTAATGTCATTAAAAATTCGGTTTGTTACATGAATTGTTATGCCTATGAAGATTTGGTTATGCGATAATATATCAAGAAAAACTCCAAAATCTTCTACTTTGTAATCACGTAGGAAATTGTCAAGAATTGGTTTTGAGGGATTGTGGTTTCTGTATTGGGTTAAAGGTAAAAATGAGTATTGTATTATTATTTATATTTTATGCAATTCACCATTATTATCATATGATTTGACTTAAGAAGGTTTGGATTTGAATTTGTTTCATAGCTGAATTGGGTTTGGATCCTAATTTGGGTGTAAACGCATTCCTAATTTGGAAGAGTCAAATGTAAACATTTTTGGATGTATAACACCACAAAAAGGGTGAATTCAGTGAAATATAGATTGTAAACATACATGTGTGAATGTATGAAATACTCTATTTTTAGTTTAATATGGAAACCTTTTCCTACATGCCTAGGATACAAGTTGTAATTGTTATATATGTGTTTGTTTTCCATTACTACTATTTGATATATGTACATTATGCCATTATTTTATGTTGTAGCGGTAAAATATGGAAAAACCTAAACTTGTATGCCTTAATTTAGATAAATGACAATTGCCATTACGATTAGAACGTTTCCTCGTTTATACGAATGTTACGTTAATTAGGCGTTATTTATTAATTATTTAAACATAACTAACATTATATTTACGTAATAAATACGTTTAGATCAGAAAATGGAATTTCAAATGTCCCCTTAACAAATATACATATATATTTGTCTGTTTGTGTGTGCGTATATTTAGAATGGCTTAAATATACGTATATAAATAAATGACACATAGACACGAGGTTAGTTGTCATTTGTGCTAGAAGCCTTCTGGGAACCGACCGGCATATCCAGCAACCACAAGTGGGCCCAACTAATGTGAGATTTCTTGGTGTCATAAGCCATTCATAAACTTAGTACACTAGACACGAGGTTAAATGAACTTGTAGCAGAAGCCTGCCCAGAACCGACCGGCATATCCATCGTCTACAGGCATATGGTTTAATGTGAGAGGTCTAGTGTGTGTGTATATATATATATAATTGTGTATATATACATATATATATATAAGTGATGTGTGAAATCAAATAGGCTTACTATGCCTTAAGAAGGTCTTAAGTGGCTGACTCACCCTTTTTATCTAGTTTGGATCTTAAGTGGTTAGGACTAGGATCCCTCCGAAGGTTTATTCCTTGGAGAGGAACCTATGTCATGGGGCCAACGTTATTGGTGTTAAGGTAAGTCTTTGGGTCCTCCTTCTTTCAAAGTGGTTTGGCATAAAACGGTTAACGGAGTAGGATAGTTCATGGAGATTTCCACTTCCTCTAGAAGCTTGTAAGGGATCAAATAGGGACATGTTGGTAATTAAAGGATATGTGGCCATTGCATGCTCACCAACCGTCCAAGGGAAGTCTTAAGTGACATAGGTGTCCTACCGGGTAATATCAGTTAAGTAGTAACATTCGCAATACTACTTCTCATATTACAAATGAAAGAATAGACTTAAGAACTTTTAACGTACTAGGACGGGGTTCTTAAGGACTAGGGGTCTGCCCAGGGTTATAAGTGACTGTAAGAATCCACCTTTAATAGGGCCATAAGTGACTGAGAATGCCACCACGTTGGGTCTTTACCCTAAAAACACTAATAGGCAATTTACTTGGATATCCAGCCCATTGGTTAGAAACTTATTTTTGTGTGAAATCTTGTGTGCTGCATAGACATACCTTGACATATGTAACCTGCTAAGAATATAGGGTATGGACATTAAGTAATACCATATTCCAGTCGCACAGAACTTTATGTTCTGACCCCCTCTCCTTAACATCCAAACAGGTCAGTGGATGGGGTAAAGCAATGGATGAAGTCCTGATTGAAGATGACGTAGAAGATGAAGTTATTATGATATTATTGGCGGTTATTGCCTTACTTCTTTTGGATGAATTATTTGTTGTACCTTTTTGAATAAATGCAACTATGACTGTGTATTTCTGAGATTTTTGAAATAATGGTACATCTTATTTGAATATATATTTTCTCTTTCCTCTGTGTGAGATTTCCATTCTAAGTATATGTTTATTGTTATCTATGCAAATGTAATCCTTATAGGAACCAACGACCCGTTTAGAATGGCTCTTAGTTTCAATGGGCGTTTTCTGGGTCGAAATTCAGGCCCATTTCAGGTGGGTTGTTACATTAATTGTAAATTATAATAAAATAAGATGATATTAATTTTATCTACATTCTATTCGGTCTTGCATGCCAAGTTTATGGAGCAGCGCCAACAACGTCTATCTAAGACTGGACAAGAGTAGCTCACGACTGATGAGGAGGACATTATATTGTATTCAGTGATGGATCCAACGACGCAGAACATGTGTTATTGCTTTGGAAATCAAGTGGTAAATGATTTTTTCCTTAACTTAATTTTTAATTTAGAAATAAATTAACATTTTCAAGTTATAGGTAATTAATATAATCGCACATGATTAAAATATTTTTAAATAATTGTTACAGGCTAGTAGTCAGAGACGGGGAAGGCAGACTAGAGTTGATATAGATTAGCAGAGATGGGGGAGTTAAGGTCTAGGGTGGCGCAACTTGAGGACCAGAATCACAGCCAGACCATTGAGTTGACTCAACTTTTAGACCAACGTTTTGTCGAGTTCATGCAGCAGTACGGTCGCTTTCCATCTTCAGCACGTTTCGGAGATGATTAGTGATGGAGTTTGAGTTATGTTTTTTTTTGTGATAGTGTACATATGACTTGTGATTGATGTGACTGTGGGTTGATATTTTGTACGTATTATGATGGTAGACATTGATGGTAGTGATGTGGTAGACTTGATGTATTTATTATTATTCTAATGGTAGACAATGTGGTATGTATATATTTATGTATTGTATAATTACTGATTATAGTTTGTGGTGAAATTTATGTTGTCTTTGTATTTTTCTTGATTTATTGAGTTAGAACTGGTTTAACTTTGATATTCGCTTGATATATGGTATGTTGGGGTAATATATTATTGCTGAGATAGCGGTTTGTATGAGAAATGTAGTTGGAAGGCTAAATAGCAACTGAAATACAAAAACAATATGCAGGTTTTCCGACGACTACCGACGGCTTATTGACACTTGAATATGTAGAAGTTTCCGACGGCTTACAATGGTTTATTGGCGCTGTGTATATAACGGTTTCTGACGGCTGACGCCAACCGTCGGAAACCGTCACTAACCATCTATAGCCGTCAGAATTACAAACGACGGGCTGGGTCGATACTCATCGAAAACTCTATTCCCCAATGCCACTAAAAGAAACGGTTATTTCCTACGGCTTCCAATGACTGACGACCATTTTGAGCCGTTGGAAATAGCCAATTTTCTTGTAGTTCTCCAGTGTGTAGAGCTTGCCAATATGAGTGTAATGCAAGAAACGACGTTGAAATCCTACCTCATACGTAAATGTTAGCTATATATAAGTTTGATAATTATTTAAATCATTATATCAACTTAACTAGGTAATTAACTTAACTAATTACCTCTTAATCTTTAATCCCTCTTCTTCCTTAAACACATGTACGTTCTCGTATCATGAATCACACTCCTTTAATGTCCTCCCTCCTCATATTCTCCCTTATTTCTCAACGAAAGTTCAAACGGATGAATTTGTTGTTCTTCTCTATGCGAACTCGACCTCCTTGCCAAAAACTCATCGACTCCAACTCCTCCTTGGGGAACACGTTTGTTCCCAAACCTAGACACACGTGCAGGTCCCGGTGACCAAAAGCGGAGGACGAGATTCGGTAGTGTGACAGAATGAAAAATGATGAGGTGAATGTAAAGGTGATCACCAGTTCACAAATTGTCACTCATAGGTCCAATAAACTCAAGCCCTAGGTCACCGCTCAAAAAAATGGTCGTTTCCTAATGATAGTCGCACCTCACGAGATGGGTATGGATGTTAAGCTCTTGTTGATACGAGTTGAATCTAAGTGGTCTTGTTATTTTAGATGAGGAAACTAAAAGATTTTGATTGGAAAAAGGAAGTGGCTACCATTTTCTCAATGGAACAGGGACTTGCGTGATTGTAGAGTTGTCAATAGATACCCTAAAAACCCAAAATCCATCTGCATCCATATCCGAAAAATGGATAAATATCCAATATCTGATAAAACGGATGTAAACACGGATGCATAGATACCCGCATTCGAAAAGTACCAGTCCGGATTTTTTACCATTATGCTCAAAATTATATGTATTTTAGTATAATGAATGAGATTTATTTATTGCTTTACTAAGATGAAGGTTTTTACTAAATGTACTAAATGCATATTAGCTACTCAAATCTATTTTATTTCATCATATATGTTTATTTTCAACACGTTTGTGATTAATGGAAATGAAAAACCTTTATGTTAAACTAAAAAATTTAATTTATATTTTTTGATTTATATATCGTTGACGGATAGAGTAATTACCCGATATCCATTCGTATCCTCGAATGTGGATATCTGAAAATGATTGCGGATACAGATACAAATATAGAACTATCTGTATCTGAAAGTCTTCGTTGATACCCATACGTGATTGGAAAGAAAGTCATTTGGGTGGGATATGGAAAGCTACAATAGCATATAGGATTTAATAATATTTTATTAATTTATTCTCCGATAGGCCCAAAAACCCACGAATACCAACAGAGATGTGTCGCATGTCATTATCAATGTAAAAAGACCTTATGAAAACAATGGAACTAGTTTCGAGACAAAATTCGATTGTATGCATAAGTTAGTCTTTAAAACTTGAATTATACAATTATAGCTTCTTACAGAAATTGACACATGTATTAATTACGCATGATCAAACGGTATATTCAATCGATATGAAACTTGACAACGTGCAACAACTCACTACAACGATTGCAAAAATATAAGTTTCATCGCAATTCGATGTTGTCCTCGTGGAACGACATCTATATGTATTTCGAGATCACTTTGACCACCAATTTGTCCGAACTCGGAATATGGTGATATATGTACTTATTATTCACGTAATGGACAATCTATACTCAATAAAGCTGGTCTCAAGTCCTAATTCAATCTTTGAGAAAAAAACACCTTTTGGAACCATCACTCAATTAATTAACGACCAATATTTAAACAAAATATTTAAATGTTCATTCGCTAAAATGCGAGTCATTGATTTTTTATTCGTTCAAACCATGTGTCTAAAATTCAATAGATATACCGAATTATTCAAAAAAAAGATAGCGCGTGAAGGGCACTTGCCTATAAAAGTTTACTTTTAAGAGAGTGTGTCTGGTTTGCAGCATTAGCCAAACGGTTAAGTTCTTTGTTTCGTGGTAATAATGGCATGGGTTCGAGACCCAAAAAAATATGCTAAGAGCTTACCATGTGCGTACGTTAAGATTAGCCGCTAGTGTGGTGCCCGTGAATCGAGCTAGATGCACTAAGAGTATTTTATGACTTCGATTTAATTGATCAACCCCTACTGATTCCTATTTGAGTCGGGATCTTACAAAGACACTTTTTGTTACTGCAATTTTCAACTGTTTTTAACAACTTTAAAAATATTAAATATTAAATTTTTATATATTTTGTAAAATTAAACTAAAAACATAAACAAAATTAGCAGTTTCTTATTGAAAAGGAGTTTATATAGTTTTCTAATTCTCGTGTGGAGATAGATTTTGATTTTTTTTTTCACATTCAGAGTTAAACTTCTGACTTCTTACTTTCATATAAGAGTATTTTTAAAACTTCACGGTTGGATCGAAAGATTGGGTTTCAAACATTAATTAAAAGAAATCTTCCTTCTATTTCATTTTTCATTCACTTGGACACCACGTTTGAATCAAAAGATTTTAGTTACTCATATAAATTGGATTTCATCATTTTATCCACCTAAAACTATAAAAAATAATATGAATCAGTGTTATGTACAAATTTCAGATATAGAGCTCGGAAATCTAACTTTAGAATGCTTCAAGTAGAGTTTGCTCTGCTAAGGTTGAATATAAGTATTTATTAAAGCAACAAACATTAGAAAGGCCAAGTACAACAACTAGAGGAGTTGTTGAGGTGATTCATTTTTAATTGTTCGTTCAAGTAGTAAACAACATGGATTTTTTTTAACTAATTGTGTACAAAGTTTACTACTATTCAAAATATGGAGAATATATTGCCATTTTAAAGCAATTGGAACTTTTGAATTTATAATATGTTTGAGAAATAGATGAAAAGAGAAATCTCTTTATTGCTATAATGAAAATGGATCATTCTTTATTACACCACTTGGTTTATATATACAATTACCAGAGAGTAACATGTTTGACTCGTTCTAAATACATATGTATCATAAATTGAGATACCACCCTTGTTTGAGAGATATATGTCATCTTATTTCTGCTGTACCCTTTATTCACTAATTTGCTTAATCAAAAAGAACTATTGTTTCCACCCCTAATTTTTAAATCAACATCAATGCTTTTTTCTTCGATAATCTTTTTTTATAATGTAAATCTATGTTGTAATATGCTCCTTTGGCATCTGATTTTTGTGCGCTATCAAAAAATCCAATAATCAACCTGAAATTTATGATAGCTCATGAGCTTAAGAGAGGTCTGTTGTAATTGTGAATTTTCTTTCAGTAGATCTGTTTCTGAAACAACCCCACGCCCCTTAATGTCACCCATATGAGGATGCGTTAAGGTTTATGTAGCGCTTAGGTATAAAGTAACAACAAAGAGACTAAAATTCACAAGATAGAAATATCAACCACTGTAGAAACTTTAAAAACATTATTTAAATAAGTAAGTCAAATCACAGTACTTGTTGCATTTCACGAACACTAAATAGTCATTAACATAAAATTATCTCGTGGAAAGCTATAATATCAGAGTACATAAGTAAAACAATAAAAACCATCCCTCTCAAGTGTCAATACAACGATCAGAAAACAAGAAGTTAACAAATACATGAATCTGGAAAGAGTCTGAATCCAAGCTGAACTGAATAATCAAGAATAACTGCTGAGACCCTCTACCCTGAGAACCTGGGGAAGGGGTAAAGGAAGAGAGAAGAAAAAAATAAACTAGGTCAGACATACACTGGTGAAATCTAGTCATTTCTAGCATGAGTATAAGTTTAGGAAGCATTTACATAGATTGATATTTCTAAGAGCAATAGACATAAAAGTATAAATGGAAAGAGAAATACGAATAAAGATAGGCTTCTCTTTTATATCCAAGATTGTTGCACCAACTACCAAAATGTCATAATTAGGCTTTACCTAATTTCTACCCGTCGATCGGCTCCTACAACCACAATGTGATAACCTATGCCAACAAAGGAATTCGGGGTTATCAATCCTGAACCCATCAACTAACAAGACGTAGCTGATAATCACAGGCGCAACAACGACTTATCTTCCCCAATTGGCACAATGCACACTCATTGTCCCGTTGGAACGCACCCGTACCCACCTCGTTTAGACCTCTTACTATCCAATACAGTAAAGAATGCCCTCGGCTCTACCTAGTGTGAGACCTCCATGATAATATAGATACTGACTTATATAGGTCCTCAACCAAATGTGCAATTGACATAAGTCAACCCTAGACTTGGTCCTCGTTCATTATTTTATTAGACCACTTAGTTTTTCCAATCATCCCCGTGCTGTTGGAACGTACCTAATCTAGGATTTCTTTATGTTGTTAGGCCTCTTATCTTCCCCAATAATGCCCACGCTGCTGGAACAGACCTAATCTACGAGCCACTTATCTTCCCAAATCAGCCCCACACTGCCGGAATGAACTTCCTCTATCTTAGCTTATTAATTTTATCATCAATTTAACTAAACATAATTTAAGTTTATTAATAAGCCCAATATAACCTCATGTGATATCCCTAGGTTGTATTAACATTCCTAATTAATGTTATCTTTTTATACAACCTATTCCCACATTACTTAATGTTTAATTAAGTTCAACCTATTCCAGTTTATATGTTAGTATGTTCTTCAATTATATATTAAGATTTATCCCCAATTTACAGTCCAATACTGATTAAAATAATAAGTCGGTTCTACTATGCCCAAAATCCCTTTTTAATTCAATCATAACATTATTCAATTTTAACGCAAAATTAACGATAAAGGCCTAGGCTTAGCGCTAGAAGATAAAGGGAATTCGCCTTGGCTACTCGTAAGGCCTAGACTCGAATTAATAAAAACAAATAAAATAGACATAGCCTGACTGTAAATAAAACCACAACAGAGAAGGGGATAAGAAGAAGGAGAAATACTTATAAATAATAAACAGCTAGAAAGAAATAGGTATAGACAGTAAATAAACTACAGTAATTTACATAAAAACTAAACATATAAATACTGTAAATAAGTGTAAACATAAAACTTGCAAATTAAAGCTATTTAACTGTCTAAACTTTCCTACATAGCTAACTAATCTAAAAATCACATAAAAACTCACAGATCTGATGATCATAGCTTCCCCCGTAGCCTTCTTCTTAGATCTAGCAGAACCTCAGCCTCCAGAAATATTTATAAAAATAAATATTTAAAACTTAAGAACTTATTTATCCTTGTAAAAATTTAATTATTTGGCCTTTCATAATTTTGAGGATACGCTTAGGGAAGAAGAAGGAGAGGAGAGAAAGAATAGATGTGTAGAATTGAGAGAGGCTATGCTAGTCTATTTATAGGGTTTACTAGATGCCCTCAGTCGTTCAAATCTAAGATTAGATCTTATCCAGCCATGTCATCTGACCAATAAAAAAGCGCCATGTTAGCCTTTAGATCCGAAATAAACCAATAAAACAAGGCCACATAAGACAAAATCACGTTAGAAAATATTAAACGTTTGATGCCTTGCATGCAGGCTAAGCAAACGAAATTTGTGACCTAGGTCGACATAGGGGTCAACCCATCCGGGCTTGGGTCGACATAGTGTCGACCCAAGTGGGCCGGGTCACCCTACGATCGTTTATTATGCATATTTTATTTTAATTTTCTAAATTCTTCTTTAATTCATAACTAATTCATTTTACTTCGATTTTAGCCAACCAATTGTCCATTTTTATCGGAAAATTACAACGAATCCAATGGTGCTAGTCTGTTGTCTAATTCTGAATATTAATTTGATTAATATTTAGTTTATTAATCTTTTACATTTAATTATTGTTTATTAAAGTTTAGGGTGTTACATTCTCCCCCTCCTTAAGGGATTTCATTATCGAAATCTCCAAGGCTAAAAGAATGTTATAAATATTATCAACCATTTATGCACCCATCTACTCAACCATCAACCATTGGCATCCGTTGTCCATAGATTTTCTAATGCTTTTCATGAACACATGCAAAGGTGTCATGTATTTTCCCCTAAGTTAATGAAAAGATCAGGTGGTCCACTGATTCAGTTCACCTCCTTAATGCAATTTCAAATTCATTCTATGCATCCAATATATATGCAAAGGAAACCTAACAATACATATAGCCTATATGCGTGCAACAACCATTCACAAAAATGCAACATCCAATTGGCGATTCAACAATTTTTATCCATTTTAAAATAAATAAAGGGGCATATGCATCCATATGCAATTATGTAAGTGTCCTAGCTTCCGGATCTCTAATTAGTGCCTAGTGTGTGTATATGCATCCACTAGCAAACACTTGCATCCAAGTGAATCCATTCAATCATACCTTGTTCTATTAACATGTTTCAAACCATTTCCTACCATCGATGGGCTTCTACCTAAGACCTATGATTCAAGCGATATGAAAAATAGATTCAAATTCAAAGCTTAGGAAAGGATTAAGAGCGCGCTCTCAAAGAGAAACAGAAAAGAAGTGTGAATCCTATCCTATGGTTCCTAAGTCGCGTCATTGTTGTCCTCTCCCCATTGAATCTTACCAAGCTTGATCTCTTTATTTCGTAACTTCTCCACATCAGATCCTAGTATCTAAGTAGGAGCTCTCCTGGCCGATGCCTCCCTCTCTACCTCAACCTCTTCTAGGTTACTCGGCTCTGCTAATGTCGTGGAATCATGTAAACACTTCCACAAGTGTGAAACATGGAATACATCATGAACTCCTGCCAATCTCTCTGGTAGTCTAACTCTATAGGCCTTTTGACCTATCCTCTCTGCCATAGGGAATAGCCCTACGAACCTCAACGCCAACTACCCCACTGAGCCGAACCGAACAACACTCCTCAAAGGTGACACCTCAAAAATACCATGTCTCCTAACTCAAACTCTAGGTATGTTCTCCGCTGATCTGCATACGACTTCTGTCAATCCTGAGCTGCCTTCATCCACTTATGAATCAAATCTATCTTCTTTGAGGCCTCCTTAACCATCTCAGGTCCATGTAGAAGTCTGTCTGTGGACTCCCACCAACATGTAGGTCATCTACAGGGTCGTCCATATAATGACTCGAAGGGAGCCATACCTATACTCGTCTAATAGCTGTTATTATGCAAACTCTACCAATGAAAGATGTTCCTCCCAAGTCCCTCTGAAGTCCAAGATACACAACCATAATAAATCCTCAAGAATCCTATTAACCCTCTCTGTCTTTCCATTTGTCAGAGGGTGATAGGCAGTGCTAAGTTGTAGTTGTGTCCCCAATGCCTCTTACACGATCCTCCAAAACTCACTCGTAAAGATGGGCCTTTATTACTAACAATACTAGAGGAAACTCCATTAAGTTGGATGATCTCTCTAAAATATACTGATGCCAACCCGCCATCCGGTTACTCTTTTCTAACATAAAGTGAGCGCTTTTAGTCAACCTATCGACTATAACCCAAATACTGATGTTGCTCTTCCTCGATGTAGGAAACCCATCTATAAAATCTATTGAGATGCACTTCCACTATGGCACATCTAGAGGCTGAATTAATCCACCAGGCTTCCTTGCTCGGCCTTCTATCACTGACAAATCATGCATCTAGCTACGTACTCTTCCATGTCCTTCTTCATCCTAATCCAATGAAAAACCCTCCTTATGTCTCTGTACATCTTATCATCGCCCGGATGGATGGTCATCCGAGAGTGACGAGACTCCTCTAAAACCGATCTTAGAAAATCATCAACTCGAGGAACACAAAATCTGCCATTACGATGGAGCCACCCTCTCTCGTATGCAAAATACCTAACAAGATGACTAGATGTCTCCCTTCTATTGAGTTAGTCCATGATATCTGCTAACTACTGATCGAAGCGCTAACTAGATCCAATGCGCTCTAAGAGAGTAGGTCGCATGTCCAACGTTGCCAACAATCTTGGTGCATAGCCCATAGATGGTCTAAAATCAAACGATGAGATAAACTCCAAACTCAGTCACCCTACGAACAATAGACTCAGAGTCATTCTTTGCCTACTCAATGCATCTTCTGCTACATTCCCCTTCCTCGGGGTATGCGCTATCTCGAAGTCATAAGATGCAAGGAACTCCATCTAGCACTACTGTCGCAAATTAAGATATTTTACTAAAACAAGTACTTGAGGGACTTATGATCCGTGTATAGCTCAAACCTCTCACCTATAAATAATGTCCCCAAGACTTATGCACAAACAGTATCGCTGCTAGCTCCAAATCATGGGTAGGGTAGTTCTTCTTATGTACCCTCAACTACCTACTTCCGTAGTAGACAAACCTACCCTCCTATATAAGCACTGCACCTAAACACGTGCCGCAAGCAGAAGTATATATGGTGAACATCTTCGTACCATCAGGATGAGTCAACACTGGAGATGATGTGAGAGCCTTCTTCAATCTCAAGAATGCATCCTCACAATCCAGATCTCAAGCAAAAACTAGGTTCTTATTCATAAGGCGGGTAAGCGGAGCTGAGATCCACGCAAAATCCTTAATCTACTTCTGATCATCTCCCGCCAAACCTAAAAACCTCCTCACCTCTGTTGCACTCTAGGGGGATTTCCAATCATGTATTGCGACAACCTTAGCGCGATCCACCGTTATACCATCACTAGAGAAAAAATGCCCTAAGAACTTTACCTCCTTCCACCAAAAGTGGCACTTAGAAAACTTCGCCTTCAACTAATATGCATGGACAGTACAAAGGACCTCTACCAAGTGCAAGGCGTGCTCCTTCTCACTCCTCGAGAATACCAAAATATCATTAACGAATACCATCACTAACTTATTTAGGTACTCCCTAAATACTAGGCTCATCAAATCCATAAAATATACTAGTGCATTGGTTAGTCCAAAAGGCATAACTAGCCGCTCAAAGAATCCGTCAGGAGTCCTGAAAATAGTCTTATCTATGCTATCATCTGCCACCCTAAGCTGATGAAAACCTATAGCTAAATCCAACTGCGAGAAAATTGAAGCGCCTTCCAATTGGTTAAACAAGTCATCTATCCAAGGGAGTGGGTGTCTATTCTTCTTCATGAGCTTGTTCAATTCCCTATAATCCACATATAGACGAAGAGAGTCGCCTACCTTAGTCGTGAAGACGACCCGTGCTCCCTACTCAGAAATACTCCATCTAATAAATCCTTTTTTGAACAACTCACCTACTTGCTTACTAAGCTCCTTCCTCTCTCTCGGAGCCATGTAGCACACTAGAAACGCAAAAGGCTTTGCATTCACTACCAAGTATGTTCGGAAATCTATCATGTGCCTGGGGAGTAGCCCTCTTACCTCCTCGAATACGCCTGAAAAATTTCTAACTATGAGCATCAAGCTGAGATCGTTGACAGAAGCATCTAGGGAATCCAAGAAACTGAGCATGACCGATCCTCGTGGGTCGTAAGAAATCTCGGGAGTCCTACCATGGCACATCAAAAGCCTAAAAACTCTCCTCTCATAGTCAAGGATGGCACCATATGTAATGGCCCAGATTTATAGCTCGGGTTTTGTTGATGAAGGAGGAATCGGGTTTTTGCTTGGGTAGAGAAAGGATTAGAGGAGGTAATCATGGTAATTAAGGTTAATAATAGGGTAATTAAGTTTTAAGTTAATGACGGGAGTTAAATTATAAACTATTCAAATCAATCCAATCTTGTATGGGCTATAACTCGTTCGTTCATGAACAGAATTGCACGAAACAAGGGGCGTTGGAATCGTATCGGAAAATACAATGTGTACAAGCTAAAACGGAGTGCTTTGGAGCAGATTGGAATTTCATTTAATTTTAAATGATTATTTAAAATTAAATGAATTAATATGACATCATCAAATCGAAAAAATTGTGAGTTAACTCTCGCGCCTTCTGGAATTCTGTGATGTGGTTAAATTCATATAACTATAACTCATACTTAACAATATAAATTGGAAGATTTGATACCTTGTACGCTTATTGTTTGTTTGATGGTTGACAATATTTATATTACCGTCTTTAAATGCATTAGATTAGAGTTTCTATCTTATATGCACTTATATAATGATATTATGAATTGTGATGCAAGGAAAATAGGTTGGAGAGATAGAACTGGATTCTTTAAATATATAGTTATTATTGATTTCATAGTATTCGTATATGAACTATTTGACCCTAGTAACGTTAAAACTTTTTTGGATGATGATTGTTGCATTAAAATTCAACATTGTTGTGTTTTAGTCAGCAAATAGTATTGATTAAGTGATTGACAATAGATGGCCTAAATCTCATCTTTTTGTAACGTTGATTTGCCATTAGACGAATTGATGTAATTAAATTTATAAAATTTGTTTTTAAAAACTATAGCAAGATCTTCAATTATATTTTTGTAAGATATATAAAAATAGAAGTTTTATAAACTTATATATTATAGTCGGTCTTTGTAAAGTAATTATATAGTAAATTCTCATGTTATAAGTTTTATAAGCAAATAAGTCAGAAATTAACCTAAGGGTTAATGGTTTTGTGATAATTGTTTTTTGGGAAACAATTAAGCGAGATACTAAATTAATTATATTATTATTTAATTTAATAGGAAGAATTAGAGGAAACCAGTTAACTATGTTTTCAAGTTGACTAAGTCAATTGTTTTTAATTGGAATTATTTATTTAATTGATTTTTTTAAATAGTTTTAATAAATAGTTGTTTAAATTTAATGAGTATTCATAAAAGTTAATTAATCCTTTGATTAACCATGTATAAGCAAATTATTCAGTAAATTATTATTAACTAAAATAATGATAATTTTAATAACTTTTTAAAAGAGATCAGCTGTTCTATTTTTAGTTAATGATGTGAACCATTAATTAGATTAAAAATCACTGTATAGCTGAAATTATGGAATTTATAATAAAAGTGAATATGTTACTGAAAATGTTGTTAATGATAAATTGGATATTGTAAATAAAATTAAAGTGAAATTGGGAATAAAGGAAAAAGAATAGATATGCCTAATTTGTATGGAAAATTTATAGTGATTTGGAAACGGTAAATAACATCTAACTTAGAAAATAAAAAGGGGAAGAAATCGAAAGATTTCATTGAAATTGTTCGTTTGGAAATTTCCCTAAAAAAAGGTGCTTGCGAACGCTATATCAAAATACGACGTCAAACGTGAAAAAAGTGAAATAGCGACCGGGTTAATTAGGGCGGCTTCATCAACACCACTAAGATCCGGTTGATGTTCATCAGCCAAGTTAGTTTGCTTCTTTCTTTTACTGACGTAATTTATTTGCCCTTCCTTCTGATTCGAATGGGAATGCAGAATCTGTATTAGCCACCCTTCCCTTCTTCACATCACAGAAAAAGAGAGCTTCGCTTCCTCGTCTATTACGGTACAGATAAATCAATGACACCGGAGGAATAAAAGTCTAGAGAATGGAATGTTAGTTAGGGAACAATAGTCAGGAATTCGTGGAATTTCCATTTTTGAATTGCGTTGGGGGAAACAACCTAGAAAATTCTTGCCTTTTCTCTTGTTTACTATTATGTTTGCGGAATCGCTGGTCCGCCATACGGCGGTGAATTCGTTCCCAGGCCTTGTACACACCGCTCGTCACACTACGGGGGCTGGCCATGCCCAAAGTCATTACCTTAACCGTAAGGAAGGGGATGCCGAAGGCGGGGCTAGTGACTGGAGTGAAGTTGTAACAAAGTTCTGCCAGATTCTATAATCCTGAGACTTCCTCCTTGGTTCGGAATTGCGAAGGGAAGATGCAGATATTTCCGGAACTCCCATTTATTATGCCTCGACTGAACATTAGTAAGGGAAGGACTTTGGTATCGATATAGAGTTCTGCCCTACAGCCGATCCGGTTTCTAAAAAAAAGGCTTCTTCATAGGCCAAAGAAGAATGGAAAGCCAAAGACCAATCGATTGCTTGACCTCTTTCGTAGCCGAACTGGGCATAATCAAATGTAGGATCGAGCGAAGGACTTGAGAGACATCGCATCGTGAATTAATTCAAATCCTGGAATTCGCACTGGGTTTACAACATGCGGAGAGAGCGATTGGACTAGTAAAGGAGACTGACTGTGCGCGCATTGTGGTAAAAGAAAAAAGCTCAACTGCGCAAACCCCCAACCCACCTGTGATAAGTCTTGCATATCATAGCGTCGTTATTTTGTTATCTTCCTTTCGATGCGAACGAGGGGTCCGGGGGGGACCACCGTGGCTCCTATGGATCCGTCATCTTGGCAGGAATTCCTATAAAATTGGGAACCTACGGGTTTTTAAGATTTTCAATACCCATGTTTCTAGTAGTGGACTGGGTTAGATGGATTTGGAAAATTAATGCATTTTCATAACGGTAAAATTACTAAGAACGTAGGTGCAAGAAAAGAGAGGAAATAAGGATTAGTGAGAAATAGGGATTCTTTATCCGTATTGCACACTAATCAAATAAAAAGATAAATGTATGTCCACAATGAAAATAAAAAGGAACGGCTAGCAACTATGGATCTTGATTTATGTGCGTTATGAAAATGAATCTTTATATCTTTCCTTAAATCATCCTAATGAGGCTGTGAAATGTTTTCCTGAAAAATTGAGAATATAAAAGACGGTAATTAAATTGATGCTACAACAGTAAAAGTTTGGTTAATGTTAGGGAACCAAGGGAAAATATGATGAACAAGGAATATAACCTATTATAACTAATTATATGAATGAGAAGGTAATATAATAGGTAGGCCATTCATAGGGACAAGTGGAATTATAACATGGTTATTGTGACGATCCCAAAACCCCATGACACGGTGTTAAGGATAATCATTGGAATATAACACATTAATCATCATTAGCAGATCACAGATAATAGCACAAACAGAAAATAGAATAATTTACACACATATGACAGTGGAACCATATAGATATCATCACATCAGAGAATCACAGTACAGGATACAACTTAGTGCATAATGATACATAATCAGTCACCATCACCTGAGGCGGAATCATACATAAAGAGTACACAAAATAAATATCAGTCTACATCGCCAATGGCGGAATCATAATATAAATACAATAATGGCGGAGAAAATCCAAGTCAGCACGGTGTAGTCAAGCCTCGCCATGAGCCAAAAGTGCGTCTGAAACCTGTAACTAGGCTGCCCGTGTGAAAATGAGGGCACCAGAGTTTGCAAGGTGAAACAAACTACGAGTCAGTCATGGGACTGGTATGAGAAATCTACTTAACTTATTAACAACAATAATAAGGAAAATCAAAGGACCACGCCACTTTCGCGGAACGTGTTTACTCCAATGAGTGCTAGTGCATGAAATAAAGTAAATGATTAAATCATCGCAATGCTTTTTGAAAAATGAAGCCATTATAAGACTCAGGTCCCATCACACAATGCAACGCAAGCCAGAGGATAGAGTTTTACCTTATAATGGCCAAAAATGCTTCATACGAATAAAACAAAAGCGTTTGATATTATTTCTAGTGCATATATGTTTCAAAAGCAAATTCAATCATAAATATCAATCCTAGGCAGCATAGCTACCATCTACTATGTAGCCATACTAGTAATACAATCACGTCCGCATATTTCGTATTGGAAATTGGATTCCTTCATGAGTCGAGGCAAGGGGCAAGCTCCTCTCAGATTCGAGACACTCTAGCAAATGTCTCGGGACCACACACAGTAATCCCTGGATCCTCCAAGGTCGGTCCTCTCTTACTTTTGAGAATTAGTTATTCCTGAACACACGTTTCCCGGTCCTTACAGACCTATAATCGAGGCGCCTCGTATTCCAACAACCACACAGGTGAAAAGTAGATATAAATGTCAGGGCTGGGAGGTCACTGACACCACCATAGCTAGAAAGAAACGTCGAGCACTCCTTGGGTTCTTCTCCCGTTTTTTACTCATACCGGGGTGTGAGGCTCGCAAATTCACGTTATACACAAAGCTACGTCACACAGACCATGCTTTGATCATCAACCTCAAGACTTTGCTTTGCAACAGAAGCCTTGATCATATGCCACTTAGGCGTGCCACACAGGCAATCCACTCCATGCGACTGATTTCTATCAATACATAACCTCTAAGCTCGTACGTCTCAGAGAAGGGCGTTAAGCAAGAGAATAAATTCTCCGCCACCAAACAGATATATATTTAACAGAGATCAATCAGCACAGAACAAAATCCAATGTCGGACACACAGTCCATTTACAAGTCCGTTCTGGGTCTGAACGAAACCGAAGGCACCTATTCCTCGCATATCCGTACAATCAACAGTATGTTTGGACGACTACTACTTCAGTTCCTTCATGGTAGCTACTCCAATCACGAGCATCAGTAGCGCCCATCCATCCAATGTGAAGATCGTCGTTCTTCAACCGTCTTCGACTCTTCGACTTCTCAACGTCGATCGATTATTCGAAATGAGATGAACTCGGCCTTTTCAAATAATCCACGTATATTTAGATTTTCAAATCAATTTATCACATGGTTGGACTATTCAACATTCACATTTCAGTTCTTTATTTATAATCCTCATGTTAAATACATTTAACCATCACATATCAAGCAAACACAATGAAATTTGTTTATTTCCACTCTATATCGTCTATAGTATTTTATAACGATATATCGCCATTTTTATTTAATTTAAAACGGCCATATTTAATTAAACGACGTTTCAGGTCGTGCCGATGCACTGGCGCTGTTTTTCACTAATTTTGGTTTACACATATCTGAAAATCAACGGTTGGATCTTCACAAATTTTATATCACTAGGAAGGTCATTTCAAAACGAATCCAACGGTTTCAGTTTTGGGAAAATCCGACGGTCGGATCTTCCACACTAGTCATTTGAAGTTACGATTTCAATTTACGAACTGCAGCGTCGTTATTCGATTTAATTTAATTATATATATATATATATATAATCGTTTCTGGCGCGGTTTTTCTTCAGATTTGAATTAAACATTACAGACAATCCAACCGTCGGATCTTCACAAAGTTGGTGTCGTTGGAAAGATATTTCCAAGGCGAACCCAACGGTTGCGGTTTCGGGAAAATCCAATGGTCGGATTTCCCGCACTAGTCGTTTGAAATCACGGTTTCAAAACATGAACTGCACGGCCACGTTTCGTTTTAATTTTATTTATATTTATATATTTATATAAATATAGTTCATTCAAAAATTCCTATATCGTTTTCACTTCAATTATTTCACTAACGCCTTTAAATTTTGGAAAATTTCGCCATAACCTCCTTTGTACGGGAGGGGCTGGGAAAATTCCCAAATAGCCACACGGGCGTCTCATGTCAAAAAGAAAAAGAAAAAGCCAAGCGGCTAGCCAACAGGCTCATAAAATCATCACCCAAACAAAACAGTAAATGTGTACCTATTTGTCGGGCACAAAATTTTATTCCTCTTCTCTAGCCCCTTTGTTATAACCTGTTCAATAAATTTGCATGTACATATATACAATTTTTATCACTTATCATTTTCCACTCAACTTCATATTCAGTTTACTTTGGTTAAAAACACTATTCATTCTAATGTTGCATGCATATGCTAAAATCATATCATTAGCTAATTAATGTATATTTCAACTCATGCACATTTATTTGAACAAGTGGCTATTTTTAACACTTCACATTTCAAAGATGATAATTTTGGCGAACTAAAATAGATTTCAACACATGACTATTTTATTTAGTTCCTATGCATGTTAAAAATAATATTTCTTCACAAATATTTATTTCAACGTCCGCATATCTTTAGCATATCACATATATGATAAAAATGATATTTTTATCATTTAAAATATTTATTCGGCAAATGGATGTTTTCAACACTTCATAGTTTCAATAAAAATGTAATTTTTATTGTTCGATCTTTTTATTCAACACATGAATTTGTCCACTACACACACTTCTCAACACATGAGCATTTCCACACATGGATATTTTATTTATGTTGTTCATATTAGCAAGATGGAATTTTTTTTATTGTTGAAACTAATTATATATAAGGCGAATATTTTACATACTTCATATATATTATAAAAATGTGATTTTTATTGTTTAAACACTTCATTCATTTACAAATGAATTTAATTTTCACACATCACTTTTCAACACATGAACATTTCCACACATGGATATAGTTTCAACATATGGCTTTAATTTCAACGCATGAAAATAATTTCAACATATTAAAATTATTCTAACACATGAATATTATTCAAAATTTCGGCAGCATAACGGCAGGGTAGTTAAAACCGGCACCGTCCCTAGTACGGCTCCTCGCTCTACCTTAAAACCTCGCGGTTTTTGACAATGTGGATTCATGAATCTAATTCGCACGCAGGCAGCATGTTTTATTTTTATTTCCACAAATATTTCCAATTCATTTCAATCACCAATGGGTATTTTTCAACCACAACCAAACAATATCAAGCACAAACAATTATTCAACCATTCGTATTTTTCATCCAATATTTCACACCAATTCACAACAATAAATATCGTCCATGGTTTGTGGACGAGGGGAGTGTGTGTGTGTATATATATATATATATTATTGTTATATTTCACTTGCATTTCAACACATATATCAATTATTCTATGCATGTATAATTCATACTTCACTTATATAGCTTACACCACGCATGTACATGAGGTATACAACACATGTGTAATTTATATTTCGCTTATATAATTTATACAAGACATTTTCCATTCAAATTCTATTAATTTAGATTTCTCACATTGGTTTGCGGAGTGCTAAAAATCGTAAATGACTCGGAAAAATCCGCGGCTTCTTCTATGTGGTAGAGAGCTTCCTTGCGGTCCCGATGTTTCCTATTTCATCGAATTTCGTCAACACACCAAAAAGATATGATTTTTCAAAGTGTAGACATCAAAAAGGACTCACCTTTCACGATGGTTTGAAACTAGGTTTGAGGTTTTCGCGAAATCCGCTGACCTAGACGACGATCACGGAGTTGGACGTGGAAGAGCTTCGAGCGGGCTTCCTATCGGTGGTGATTTGGTCGTGGATGGTGGCAGATCGGAGCGGCGGCGGCGCTGGAAAGAGGCCGACTTTGGGCGCTCGATTCAGGCGGAGGAGGCGAGGGTTTTGGTCGTGGGTGGGTCGGATCTGACGAGGGGGCGGAGACGCGTCGACGGAGGTAGGTGGCGTTGGCTGGAAGTGCCTGTAGCGGCGGCGGCGGAGGAGAGAAGGGAGGAACGGGTTTTCGCCGTTGGTTGGAGGGTTACGGGTTTTTTTTTTTAATTTATGAAAAAAAAATCTGATTGGCCGATATATATATTATATTTTTAAATAGTGTTTTCTCCAACGAACTCCTTTTCAAGCCCAACGACTGTCGTCCCTAGCTAAATACCCCCATCCTGGACACAATGGGATATGTTTCGTTGGCCAATTCGACTGTTACAGTAAGTTATTTTTCAAATTAAAGTATAAAACATTTAATTTTTTACTCTGAACGTGCATTTCAATTTGCCAGGGCCACAAACTGATTTGAAAAATTCCAGAAAAATAAATCTAGCTATGTTTTGACGCTACGGTCCCAACAAAACTAGTTTCGTCGAATTCTGAGATCGTTTGAAAAATGGCCATTTTCTGGTCGATCCAATTTAATAGAAATTGACCAAACACATTTCCTTTTGCCACGCTCACATACTAGCTTCAAAAATTATGAAATTTGAAACCTAGCAATAGTTTGACATCCCGGACCCAACAAAAGTGGTTTCGTCGAATTCTGAGGTCGTTTGCAAAATATCAATTTTCCAGGGCTATATATTCTATATAGAGACCTTTTTGAAAATTCATTCGGCCATAACTTTTGATTCCCGTTATGAAACTTCGATTTTTCAAATTCGTTAGAAAGGTATTGATAAACATATTTAAATATTTTTGGTTTCGCTAAAATCCATTATATTTTCCACCCTGCACAGTCAGTCAAAATTTGAATTCAAATTTTCAAACTGACTCACTATTTCTAATTCACTGTTTTATTGAAATATTCTATTTCAATTGCTCAAATTCCATTGAAATCACCAATTTAAAAATTTTAAATTGGCTCGTATTTTCCGGGTTATTACAATCTCCCCCACTTTAAACTTTTCGTCCTCGAAAAGGAAACAACAGTAAAGTAGGAAACAAAATGTAAATGCAAAGTATTGTAAAGGTACCTTGAACCGGAGTTAGTCCGAGATATCCACTCTGCATTTGGGGTAAGCTTGCTCAATGCTTTCCTCAGTCTCCCAAGTATAGTCTCTAGGATCACTGCTCCACTGCACTTTAACTAAATGAACCTTTTTGCTTCTTAGTTCTCTAGTTTCTTTGCCAACAATCTTTAATGGCTCTCTTCTGAGTGCTAATTCTGGAGTTATGTCTATATCCTATTGCGCTGCTTCTTCTACAACAAGATCCGGATCCTGCACATGTCTTCTAAGTTGAGATACGTGAAATACATCATGCACTCCAGGCAACCAATCTGGTAATTGAACCCTATAAGCAAGAGTTCCAATTCGTTCGAGTATAGGAAAGGGACCAATAAATCTCGGTGCCAACTTCCCAGTTTTGCCAAATCTGATTACTCCTCTCATCGGATAAACTTTCAAATAAACCTGATCACCAACAGCGAATGTCAAATCTCTTCTTCTAGAATCTGCATAACTTTTATGTCGGCTTTGTGCGGTTCTCAATCGCTTTTTGATGAAGTCGACTTTATCAGATGCTTCTCTAATCATATCGGGTCCTAACACAAGTCTATTGCCAGGTTCTACCTGTTGGCTAGCTTTTTGACCAAGCCACCCAGGTTAATTCATAAGAAGAAAGCATGAAACCACGTTCTCTAAGAATATGAAGGAATGGATCGCATCATCAACACGCCCAATGACGGATCGCACTCTATCGACTCGCCCACCATCGGATCGCGTCTCGACGGATCGCCCCCACTTCATCAGCGAAACGACACCTCTATGCGATCCGATCCATGCATATGTTGTTGCCCAGTATTGACCGATCCGATCCCCTGATGTGTGGCGAATCCTCTGACCCGTTCAAGCGTGAGCAAGTCTTCAGCGATCCGAGACGCACGGATCTAGCGACATGTGTCCCTAACCGTCATTCTGACCGATTCTCCCCATCTGCACGATCTGATTTTCAAGGAGATCACGACACCTGTCCACAACGGCTAATTTGACTATTTCTTCAACGGAGACGATGCGATCCGATGTTCTCGGGATTCGTGCCACGTGTTACCACGACCCGCCTGACAAAATCAGCTATAAATAGCCCGGAGCTTGGCATTTTTTGGGATCTTTTGGCAATATTGAGTACTGAATCCGCCATTGTTGTCAAAATACTAGAGCATTGAGAGAAATCCTTGATTGTATTAGCTTTCAAAGTATAATCAATAATATATAAAGTGGACGTAGGCTCGTTAACGCCGAACCACTATAAATTCTGTGTGTTATTTCCTTTTTCCTCATTTTTCAGGTTAAACTCTATAAGCTTCAGAACAATTTGGGTGTTAGGTCCAAATTTTGATCTAACATTTTGCTGCTTTCACTGAGAGGACAATCCTAAAGTTTCACTATTCGGTTCTTTGAAGGTTCCAGCGATTCGGATATCAAGGCTGGAAAAAGATCTAAGGAAGCACGAGCTTCGCAAACCAATGAAACGATTGAAGAAAGTATGCACGAGCTAGGCAATGAGGAGACTCTGGATCGCGGAGTGCAGGGGGCGAACCGATCCGATGAAGACACCACGCTCCGAGTCGACGAGAACGAGGCGATCCGGACTGCTGAAGGGGTTGTTACTCGATCCCGAGGCAATGTCTCGAATCCCCCACGCACCGCGACCGCGAATCGATCTCAGGGGGGCGTTGCGAGCCGCCATCCTCAAACCACAGCGATCTGAATTGATGATCAGAATGCAACTCGACCTGGAAAGGAGCCTATGGCTCGCTCTTACCGTCCCGGCCCCTCCGCTCAACCCGGCTCAAGCTCTTTGCGCATAAGAGAAAGTGATGATGATCAATATGATCCTGCTGCTCCCGTTACTAAGGGGGATCTCTCTCGCTTTTCCGAAATGTGGGAGAGGCTGTTTGATGAATTGGCTGCTCAAAGGCAGGAAAGCTCCGTCCTACGACAAAATTTGACTGCTATGGATAGAAGACTTGATGAGCTTGCAAGGCAAAGAACACCGCCGGTTCGTCCACTCACTCCAGGATATTCTTCTTCGTCTGAGGAATCGCAGAGACCTCCGCGACGACCGTATGAGAGAGCCGAAAACATAGAGCAGCTTCGGTTCGAAACCCTGCCATTAAAGGAAGAAGAAGCGCTGGTGGCGAGGCCCTCAAACCGTAATGTGAACGATCAAGCCGCAGCTCCCAGGGCTCGAGATGTGGACAGTCCCGTACGTAACAGACTACCTCAGCCCCGCCGCCGCGCACATGCTCATGGTGACAGGGGGCAGCGGAGTCCTATCCGAGCCCCAGATTTCGTGACTGCTCCCAGAAGAGAGATCAGAGAACCCCGCCGAACCAGAGCCACTGACCCTGAACCTCCGCTGACCAGTGCAAATGTTGCAGCCATGATCCATCAAATTCTGGCAGATAGCCGTGGACAACGGAACGAAGATTGGGGAATTGACCGCAGTCACACCCCTTTTACTGACGATATTTTGGATGCGACTTTCACGAGGCGTTTCAACATGCCACAAATGAACCGATATGCGGGTAGGTCTGATCCTGTCCAGCATCTGATGAGATACTCTTGGTCAATGACCGCTGCCGCAGCCTCTGACGCTATCAAGTGCAAAGCGTTTCCCATATTCTTGGAGGATGTAGCTTTGTTATGGTTTACTCGCTTGCCAGCGAGATCGATTTCTAGCTTCAGGGAGTTGAGCGAGAAGTTCGTAGAACAATTCCGTATATATGCACAAAAAACAAAAAGTGTGATTGACTTGTTCCTTGTCAAGCAGCGACCAGGCGAGAGTTTGAAGGTGTACCTAGACCGTTTCAATTTGGCCGCTACTGAAGTTAAAGATCCCCATGAACCAACCGTTGTCGCAGCATTGATTGATGGAGTAGATAAAGACACTGAATTCGGGAGATACCTGGCAGGCAAGCCACCCCATACTAGAGAATTGTTCTATGAGAAGGCTAGCGTATACTTACGACGGGAAGAAGTATATGCTAACCGAAAGGCAAAAGCGGCCGATAAGGAGGAAATCCAGAGAAATGTCTCCATTAAGCAAACAGGAGACAGCTCGGGGAAGGTCGAAGTAAATGTTGGAAATCGGAATCAGGGTGGTCGTCAGTCTGGGAACAATGATAATAATGGTAACGGCAATATCCGTAAGAGGAACCGAGGGAACGACTCCCAGAGAAGGACTCGTCCTAGGGCCTTTGAAAGTTATACACCAATAAATGATACTCTGGAAAATATCTTCATGGATGCGTATGAAGTCCTCCATAATAAGAGGCCACCTCCCAGAGAGTCGACGGAGAAAGAGCGTGAAACGGGGAAGTTTTGTCTCTTTCATCAGATTCACGGCCATTCGACAAATGAATGCCGTCACCTAAGAGATGTAGTCGAAAGGCTGCTTTGAGAAGGAAAGTTAGATGAATACAGAGTAATGCCCAGAGACAGGGGGCAAGCAGTGCAGGCCCCCTATTAGAACCAGAATCAACTTGCTGCTAGGCCGACTGCCCAGCAAAAGGGAAAGAACATTGTTATCAATACCGTAATCGGAGGACTTTATCTCGCCGGGCATAGTTCCAAGGCATTGGATCAATACGTCAATGCAGCCAAACAACACCTCGAGGTAGGGGAGTGTAGCAACCCCGAGGACAGTATCCCGGTGAAGCAACAAAAGAGGATGACCGACTATGTCGTTTTCCGAGAACGAGAAAGCATCGGAGTTCATGCTCCGACTGAAGATCCATTTGTAATTACAGTACCTATTGGACCAGCCATTGTTCATAAGGTTTTAGTCGACAACGGGAGTTCTGTCAACATTCTTTTCAAAAAGACATTTGATCAGATGAATCTCGAAATAAAAGACTTGAAGCCCTGCCAAGGATGGATCCGTGGATTCAACGGAGCATCCACCGCTCCAATGGGTTATGTAGAGTTACCAGTTACACTTGGGGAAGGAGAACGCCAGAGAGTGAGAATCCTTCCCTTCGTGGTTTTGGATGTTGAATCGCCCTGCAATGCCTTCTTGGGCCGACCGGCCCTCGAAAAGTTTAGAGCCTGTATAGCCCCCTGGTGCTTGTTATTGAAATTCCCCACAGAAGCTGGCAATGGTATCGTCAGAGGGGATCAGGTTGCTGCGCGAGCGTGTTATGTTGCCGAACTAAAGTTACTTCGCAATGGAGGGGATATTGAAACTAAAGGCACTTCTCCCCCTACGGGGGCGGAGAACTTATAGTAACCAAAGAGGATAGTCGTTGGAGAGTCGCCCAGAGAGATGCTCGAGGATATAGATCCCAGAGAGGATCAAGAACCCGGGGGCAGAATGGCGACTCCCAACGAGACAACTATGGATGTACCGATCGATGACAGTGACCCGGAGAAGGTCCTTAAGATTGGATCCCAGTTAAATCCGAATCTCGCTAAAGAATTGACGGATTTCTTAAAAAAACAACTTGGATGTATTTGCTTGGACCCACGCGGACATGTGTGGGATATCCCCATCAATCATGAGCCATTCCTTAAGCATCGACCCTAAACATCTTCTGATAAAGCAAAAAAGGCGAGTGTTGGGCCCAGAGAGGTCCGCTGCCTTGAAAGAAGAGGTTGGAAAGCTAAAGAGTAATGGGTTTATCAGAGACTCGACCTATCCAGACTGGATTTCGAATCCAGTCCTAGTAAAGAAGGCCAATGGGAAGTGGCGAACGTGTATCGACTTCTCGGATTTGAACAAAGCCTGTCCAAAAGATAGTTTCCCGTTGCCACGAATTGACCAGTTGGTAGACTCGACAGCGGGTCATGAGCTTCTTTCATTTATGGATGCTTATTCAGGATATAACCAGATTCCGATGCATGTTCCGGATCAAGAACACACTAGTTTTATCATGGATCTGGGATTATATTGTTATGTGGTGATGCCCTTTGGCTTGAAGAATGCGGGCGCTACATATCAACGTTTAGTCAACAGAATGTTTTATAACCAGATCGGGAAAACAATGGAAGTATACGTCGATGATATGTTGGTTAAGTCCAAGCAATCTTCTCAACACACTACTGACCTGGCAGAGATGTTCGGCATTCTTCGAAAGTACGGAATGAAACTCAACCCAACCAAATGTTCGTTCGGTGTTGCCTCTGGAAAATTCTTGGGATTCATCGTCAGCTCCCGTGGTATTGAGATTAATCCAGACCAGATCGCGGCAATCAGAGACATTCAGGAACCTAGGCAAATTAGGAATGTGCAAAGCCTTGCCGGAAAAGTGGCCGCACTAAGCAGATTTATCTCCAGGGCTACGGATAAGTGCATCCCGTTCTTCGAACTAATAAAGCGGGGGAAACAACACTTCAAATGGACGCCCGACTGCGTAGAAGCATTTCAGAATTTACTCAGGCATCTGGAGAAACCCCCGATATTATCTAAGCCAATGAATCACGAGGACTTATTCGTGTATCTGGCAGTGTCATCCCATGCGATCAGCTCAGCGTTGGTAAGAGAAGAGGATAAGATCCAAAGACCTGTGTATTACGTGAGCAAAAAATTAACGGCAGCAGAGCGTAATTATCCCAGGATAGAAAAGTTGGCATATAGTTTACTGATCGCCTCTAGAAAGCTTCGACATTGTTTTCAGGCACATCCCATTACTGTATACACCGATCACCCACTTAAGCAAGTCCTACAGAGACCAGAGGCATCTGGAAGGTTTCTCAAATGGAATATTGAGTTAAGTCAATTTGATTTGAACTTTCAGCCCAGACGATCAATTCGGGGGCAAGTGATAGCCGACTTCATAGCAGAGTTCACTGTCCCTGAGGAATATATAGCAAACGAAGAAGTTGATCCTTCAAAGTTACTTCTCGATCCCAATGCCTGGGGATTGTATACTGATGGCGCAAAGAATGACGAAAGATACGGCGCTGGAATAGTGCTTGAAACTCCAGAGAAACAATTGATATCCTATGCTATCCGGATGGAGTTTTATGCCACTAACAACGATTCCGAATATGAAGCTCTGATAGCCGGATTAAGGATCGCAAAGGAATTAGAAGTCACAAAGCTGAACATCTTCTGCGACTCCAAGTTAGTTGTGAACCAAGTTACTGGCAAATTCCAAGCTAAAAGTGCAAGATTGATTTTATACTTAAAGAAAGTGAAAGAGTTGCTGAACAATTTTGATCACTATAGCATATCTCATATTCCGTGGTCAGAGAATCAGCAGGCGGATAAGTTGGCAAAGATGGCTAGCTCCGACGACCCTGAAGTGACTGGGCTAGCCCCCGTTGAAGTACTTCGGTCCCCTAGTATAGATCAAATGGAAATCGACCTAATACTAGAGACGGAACCAGAAAGGGAGTCTTGGATGACCCCTCTAAAGAATTTCCTGATGAATGGAATGCTTCCGACCAAGAAAAGCGAGAGGCGTAAGGTAATTCGTAAAGCCGCCCGATACGTTCTGCAAGGCGGAGTTCTTTACAGACAAGGGTTCTCAATGCCCCTCCTTCGGTGTATAGCCCACGATGACGTCAAACGTGTGCTGCAAGAGGTCCACGAATGCGAATGTGGCGACCATACTGGAGGGCAAACTTTGGCAAAAAAGGTGTTGAGGCATGGTTATTTCTGGCCTACCATAAACAAGGATGCAACAAGATACGCACGACGGTGTGATGCGTGCCAGAGATTTTCGAAGATACCTAGAGCACCTCCTAATCAGTTAAAAACAATGATGAGCCCATGGCCTTTCGCTATGTGGGGAATTGATATCATTGGAAGTCTCCCCATAGCAAGGGGCGGAGCAAAGTTCGCTATTGTGGTCGTGGATTATTTCACTAAGTGGGTCGAGGCTGAGCCACTAACTACGATTACAACCAAACGAGTGATCAACTTTATCGTAAGAAACATCATTTGCCGATTTGGGATTCCAAAGATTGTGATAACGGATAACGGAACTCAGTTCGATAGCGCGGAATTCAGAAATTTCTGCCAAAAATACCACATTGAGAATCTATACACCTCTGTGGCACACCAGCAATCGAACGGACAAGTCGAAGCGGCGAATAAAGTGATTAAGTCTATTCTGAAAAGAAGACTGAAGCGAGCTAGAGCCATGTGGGCTGATGAATTGCCCTTGGCACTGTGGGCCTACAGGACAACATATAAATCGGCAACAGGACATACCCCGTTCTCCCTTGCCTTTGGAACGGAAGCAGTCATCCCGGATGAGATAAAGGTACCTTCTCACCGGGTGACTTATTATGATCTAATGACCAATAATGAATTGCTCCTTGAGTCCCTAGATATGATCGAAGAAAAGAGGGATGAGTCGGACCTGCGCGCCTTAAGATGCAAGCAACAGATCGCTCGATATTACAACAAAAAGGTTCGAGCCCGAACCTGGGAACCAGGAGACTTGGTTCTGAAACGTGTCTTTCCACCCCCAACTCATATGGGAGCGAAGTGGGAAGGACCGTACTCCATTCTGAGCAAGCTTGATAATGGAACCTTCAAGCTGGCATCCGTAGATGGAAGGGAAATCCCTAGAGTGTGGAATGCCCAACATTTGCAGCCATACTTAGCATAAAATTTTCAAATCTGTTCCTTTGCTTTATTGAAAACCATGTATAAGGCACGACTAGCCTAGAATAGTTTGATTCCTTGTAGCAAAAAATTATAAAGTGGACGTAGGTCATGATTCGACCGAACTACTATAAAAATATTGTGTGTCATTTACCTTTTTTGCATCTTTATCTATCTGCCTGTTTATTTTTATGGAAAGCGGCGTGAATAATGCAGGTACCCGAAGTCTGTTGCCAACCGTTCCTCCCATAGACTGTTCGGAGGAACTCAAAGCCTTGGCAAAAGCCCCAACTGCTTGTTCGACTGATTTCAATCCTCGGAGCTTGGATTAAAATGAAGACCTAGGACGAGTTTGATGAGCGTGCATGATTGCAGACCGTTTGATCCGAGACTCTAACTCTCCAGAGCTGAGAAAGAGTATAAAGGATGCGAAGATGACATCCACAAGGCATGGCGGTGTACAATGATCGGAGCTGCCTGAGCGAAAGTCTAACATTGGCGACCGCCAGGAGAATATAAAAGCGTCCATGATTTGGCGCTGAGAAAGGACTCTTATCCCCGCTGAAGGATCGGGGAGCGATGGAATGGCTGAGTCCCAACTCTAACTCTCCAGAGAGAGAGAGAGAGAGTATAAAAGCGTCCGTGATTTGGCGCTGAGAAAGGACTCTTACCCCGCTGAAGGATCGAGGAGCGATGGAATGGCTGAGTCCCAACTTTAACTCTCCAGAGAGAGAGAGTATAAAAGCGTCTCCAATTGAGTGCTGAGAAAGAGCTCCTTCCCCACTGAAGGATCGGGGAGCGAATGAATCGCTGAGCTCGAAATCTAACTCTCCAGAGAGAGAGAGTATAAAATCGTCTCCGATTGAGCGCTGAGAAAGAACTCTTTCCCTGCTAAAGGATCGGGGACCCACTGAACTACTGAATTCAAACTCTAACCTTGGCAACCGTCAGGAGAGTATAAAGAAGTCTATGATTAAGCACTGGGAAAGGTGCCAGAAATTCGGTACCACAAGAACAGTCATCCCACGAAATCTTCTAAGTCCCCCATATTCAGAAATAGGGGGCAACCTGCCGACAAAACTAACCAATCCTTAGTAAACCCTAGTCAGGTGCTATGATAACAACTGACTGGGGGCACATATACTCATACACATATACTGAACTTTAATACAGCAACGCAGCACGAAAATTTTTCTTTCTGTTGTTTGACTGATTTGTAATTAAATGGCCTATGACTAAACATGGAAAGTTTATTTGAATACAGGTACATAAGGATGCAAAAAGAGATAAACTTTCATTTATATACTGCGAACCAACAAAGTGAAAAATAACCTAGAAAAGAAAGTGAGGGCCAGTCTCACAATTACACTTCCTGACCAGTGGAAAACCTAAAGACAAAATATCAACCAGTAACAATATCCTATTTACGTTTTGGCCTCTTCTCTTGCTTCTGCCTCTCCAGCTTCGCCTTGTCGGCATCAGACGAATCCCCTTTCTTCCTCTTCCTTTTGTCTATGAGGGGAACATCCAACTCCTCTGAACATTCCTCTTCCACCTCTTTTCTCTTCCTTCTATCAGAGAGGGAAGCCGGGAAGTCATCGGGGTTTGCAAAGTGAAGCTGTCGGCTGATGGATTTGGGCTGGATTTTCACAATCATCCCAGTTTTGGGATCGAATTCTGCAAGAGGGACTACATCCAAAGCCTCATCTCCCACCTTCTTCAAAGCCAACTCTTTCTCCTGCCTAGCCTTTCGGCTGGCCAAGGTTTCCTCGTCATCATCGTCGGCCCTTTTGTAATGTCTTCTTCATCATCTACATGGCGCCCATCCATGTCTTTTAAGGCTTCGATGGTCTCAGCATCTTTGGGAACGTCAGTGCTAGTTGCCGGGATGCTTCTTTCTGCTGTTGTGACCTCGGCCTGCTTTGATATATCAGTACCGGCACCTTGTGAGACAGCCTCCTTCTCCGCCTCTTTTTCTTTTTCATCATCCTTGTCGACGGGCTTGCCACCTGTATTATGAGGAACACACGTTACTAACTCAATTGGTTGTTCTACCAAACGACGACAATTCACAATTGCTTTGACAAATTGTGGAGAAAGAAAGGAGATACCTTCCGTAGACCCTCCTTCTTGAATAGTTGCAGGAGCTCCAACAACTACTGGAGTTAGGCCCAAAGGGATTAGCGGATCATCAGGATGGTACTCCTCAACTCCAGAGGTTTTGGGCTCCACGGCAGAACTTGAACCCTCGTCAGCTTTGCCTTTGCCCTTGGCCAGGGCCCTCTCCTTTTCCGTCTCCGCTAGAATCAGACGACGACCCTCTACTAGGTCCTCAGGCTCATTATCCCTTAAGATGCTCTTCATCAACTCATCCTCATCGATTTCTTCAACCCCCAATCTATGCTTTTCACCCTCAACAATGGCATCCCATAAATTGGCTAGTGTAACGTGGTAATCCGGGATCCACGAGATGTTGCGAGTTTTGAGTACCTGGCCAAGGAAATCGAAAATCATCTCTTCAAATCCCTCGATCTCCTTCTCTCTTTCGAGGAGCTTATTGTTAGAAGCAGTGGCCAATTCGATGGCACTTGCAACGTTCTCTTCGGCGAGAGCTGCCCGTCTCTCCGCGTCCGAGACCTGGTCATTTAAAATTACCTTTTCTGCTTTAGCCAAAGCCAAACTTTCTTTTAAATTAGCCTTTTCTGCCTCCTAAGCAGCTCTCTTAGCTTCAAAATGGCCCTGTGCTGTTTTCAACTCGATGTTGGCCATTTTGAGATCTTCAACCTCCTTCTTCAAGGCCATTTTTTCTTGGCTATTGGAGTCAAGTTCCGAATGGAAGCGCTGCTTAGCATTTTCTAATTCAATCTTATAATTTTCATCGTCCCTCCGTGCTAAAGCGAGCTGGGATTGAGCATCTTCCAGGTCCTTCTCCATCTTGGTCCTGGCCCTCTCGTTGTTTTCAAATTTCGCCTTGGATCTGTGTGCTTCTATTTCAAGCGATCGGATGACTTCGGAAAGGTTAACAGCATGTTTTTCCATCATCTCATATTGCCTGGCAACATGGCGGATATGCCCGACAACTTCGCTATCCCAATTCTTGGGGACCGGTTCCAAGGCTGGAACAAATGTCATCCGATCAAAGAATATGTCTGGGAACTGTTCCCGCAGCTTTTCCAGCCTACCTTGAATCTCGGGACCATGCATGTAATCCCGTGACCCGGGGGCAGCCAACTCTGGCTGGCTGGAGGGGACGATGTCACTCCTCTCCTTTTAAGATTCTTTGGATGCATCCTTGCCCTTATCTTTAGATTCGTGATGCCTTTTGGACGACCGGCTGTGGGAAGGTGCACTCTTTGGAGGAGTTAACTCTTTAGGAAGTTTCTTCCCCCCTGTAGGAACTGCTGGATAACTGGAAGGCTTGGTAGAGGTCGATTTTGGTGGACACCGAGGTTGCGAAGAAGTCGGCCTGTGAGAAGGACCACGAGAGCGCTCATTATCCGGACGAAGGCTGGGTGTGCCCTCACGAAGAGAACGATACGAGTAAGATTTCCTGCGAGACATCATTCCTGCAAAAAAGAGAAGAGCATATTAAAACTCTGAATTCCCGCGATATAAGAGTGCAGAGTCAGATAGTGTGTGTGATTTGTGCATCCCATATAATTCCCCCTAACAGACCCGGGCCTGAAGACAGGCTCATCTGACCAGTTTCTCGTCCTCTAGTTGGAGCGATGGTCTCTTCAGAAGCAGGGAAGAAAGGCCCCTCTTCAAAGTCCTTCTCTGTATATACATCATCGGGTAGAGGGATTTTATTCAGCTCGTCAAATAACTGCTCTTCTGTCAAATCATCGGGAGCAGCGGTTTCGATTGGAGAAGAAATCGGGTTTTCCTTAGACACGTCACCGCGGACCTCATCCCCTCTGTATATGTTCAGGTCTTCATCGTCTTGGATGACTATCGGAGAAGGACTCTTGCGAAATTTAGTTGTTTCTATCGCTTGCGAAGTTCCCTCTCCCTCTGTTGGGGGCACGTACTTATAAGGTTTGCCGCCAGTGCCAAGTCCAAATCTTCTATCCAGAAGACGATGCTTATGAAGATTGTCATCAGTAATGCATTTTTTGATCCTTAGAAAGTCGTATCTGCTTTGTAAAAGAATGGATAATCGATTGTTGTATAGTGGACCCTCCGTTTTCGGGAAGACATGATCTGTTTAAGACAAAAAAAGGGGGGAGAATGTTAACGCCTAGACATCTTGAACAAGATATTCGATTAGAAGCTTAAAAGTTTACTTGATTTAAGCCATCTTTGTGAGCATCCGTCCTGTTTCCTTATATAAAACCAATCAGATTTAGGATCCCCAATATTGCTATATCCATCGTACAGAACCTTCCTATTCGCCACCGATTCAAAGAAAGAGAAATTTGGAGTTGCCGAAGAACGGTGCTTGAAAAGAAAGAAGAATGTCAAATCTCTGAATTTAAGTTCGGCATGTAAGATCTCCGCGTATGCAATATATAGGGTATATAGTGATGCGTAGGCGTTCGGATGAAGTTGCATCGGAGCAATTCCCAGTCGTCTTAAAGTTTCGATGGCGATCGGAGGGAACGGAGGAATAGCTCCTACCAAGCACATGGTTCGGCTGATCGCCATATATCCTTCCGGAGCTAGGTGGGGTCTATCTTCACTTCCGGGTGTCAAGACATCATCCCAAGGAATCCCGTGTCTTAAGCAGATTCTTTTAAGCTTTATATCATCGAGCTTAGATGCTAAAGAATCGGAAAATTTATCTATCCTGAGCGCCCCAGAAATCTCGTCGGGAGCTCGCCCATCTATCTCAGAATCATCGCTAGATGAAGTACTTTCGGACGGATCTGATTCCGTGGCCTCGTACTCAGATCCAGAATCTTCACCTCCCGGATTAATTGGAGGAATCTCAGGGTTGTATTGCTCAGGAACCTCGGATTCCGCTTCTGTTGCGGATCTTGAAGAAGAGTGATTATTCGACATTACTGCTAGGACGGGAAAACATGAACAATGAGATTAATACTACCCGTCCCCCGTGTGTGCTTGTGTGTGCATTAAAGATAAAGCATGAAAGCAATCAAGATCATCAAAATATTAGTTGTCATATGCAGTCAAATTATGTGGTCGTTTAGTCCAGAAAGTCCAACATCAGGGCCCTAGCCTAACTGTTCAGAATTTTATGGTGACAAGGCATCGATTAAAGTTTGAAATTTCTTCGCATCGTCAACTATGAGTCGAATCGCAAGGCAGAGGGATCGCCCCCTTTCGAATCGCAAGGCAGAGGGATCGCCCCCCTTCGAATCGCAGGGCAAAGGGATCGCTCCTTCACGAATCGTTGCAGCCCCCACGATACGCGCCTTTGCTGTCACCACGACCCTCCGTCTCGCCACTCGCCTTCATCTGCTTCCATTCCTCTCCTTGCCCACAATCCGAACCGGCCTTCCCTCTTCTCCTTCCTCCTTCGTCTTCCTCCTCTCCTTCCCATCCTCGAATTCCGACCTCTACGCCCATCAGCCATGGTGTCTCGATGGATTCCCCAGAAAATCGCAAATTTCCATCGTTTCTCCCTCAAATTATTCGAAAAAGTTCGTGAAACAACAGCGTTTACGAATAAGAATGCGTTCGGTGGAATTACCTTTCTAAAAAGTTGGGAAAGTGATCGGATTTTTGAAGGGTTGAAATACTAGGGTTCGTTCTTCAACAATACAGGCGAAACGATACGACAGAAAAAAGAAGGAAGAAAGTGTAGAGGGGGGGTCGGCTTATATAGGCAAAAAGGGCGACCGTTTGTCTTCCCTTCTTTGTCCTATTCGATCCACGAAAAACCGACGGGCCGCGAACCAAAGTCCACCACGAATCGAGGAGGAGCCCGTTTCGTTCCGAGGCCCAAATGCACACCAAAGAACGAAACGAATGTCTTGCTAACGGACCGCGACTCGAGCCCGCAATCCGAATCGATAAATTCAGCAATGAAGACTCTGAAAAATCCCAGAAGGAGAATTGTCCACCGATTCGCGACTCGCTGTGAAAAGACGATTCTATAACTTCGAAGCATGTTCCATCATCGATAAAACATACTTCGCGGGGGCAAAATGTTGGCTAGCTTTTTGACCAAGCCACCCAGGTTCATTCATAAGAAGAAAGCATGAAACCACGTTCTCTAAGAATATGAAGGAATGGATCGCATCATCAACACGCCCGATGACAGATCGCACTCTATCGACTCGCCCACCATCGGATCGCGTCTCGACGGATCGCCCCCACTTCATCAGCGAAACGACACCTCTATGCGATCTGATCCATGCATATGTTGTTGCCCAGTATTGAACGATCCGATCCCCTGGTGCATGGCGAATCCTCTGACCCGTTCAAGCGTGAGCAAGTCTTCAGCGATCCGAGACGCACGGATCTAGCGACACGTGTCCCTAACCGTCATTCTGACCGATTCTCCCCATCTGCACGATCCGATTTTCAAGGAGATCGCGACACCTGTCCACAACGGCTAATTTGACTATTTCTTCAACGGAGGAGATGCGATCCGATGTTCTCGGGATTCGTGCCACGTGTTACCACGACCCGCCTGACAAAATCAGCTATAAATAGCCCGGAGCTTCGCATTTTTTGGGATCTTTTGGCAATATTGAGTACTGAATCCGCCATTGTTGTCAAAATACTAGAGCACCGAGAGAAATCCTTGATTGTATTAGCTTTCAAAGTATAATCAATAATATATAAAGTGGACGTAGGCTCGTTAACGCCGAACCACTATAAATTCTGTGTGTTATTTCCTTTTTCCTCATTTTTCAGTTGAAACTCTATAAGCTTCAGAACAATTTGGGTGTTAGGTCCAAATTTTGATCTAACACTACCCAACATGCTGGAGATCTGCATGGTCTGCCATATAATGCTTCAAATGGCGACATTCCCAAACTTGCTTGATAGCTATTGTTATATGAGAATTCTGCTAAATGTAAGTGATCTACCCATGACCCACCAAAATCAATTATACAAGCCTGCAATAAATCTTCTAGAATTCTATTCACCCGCTCAGTCTGGCCATCTGTTTGAGGGTGATAAGGGGTGCTCATATTCAGTTTCGTTCCCAATTCTGTCTGGAAAGCCTCCCAGAATTTGCTGGCAAATATCGGGTCTCTATCGCTGACTATGCTGATGGAAATTCCATGCAGCTTAACGATTTCTTTGAAATATATCTGTGCTAGACTTTGAGTAGTTCTATTGGATCTGACAGGTATAAAATGGGCAGTCTTCCTGAAGCGATCTACGATTACCCAAATGCTATCATTACCTTTCCTGGTTCGCGGCAAGCCATCTATGAAATCCACGGAAATCTGTTCCCATTTCCAACCTGGGACTTCCAACGGTTGCAACAATCCAGCTAGCTGCTGTTGGTCGCTCTTGACCAATTGACAAGTAGGGCATCTGCTAACATACAAAGAAATATCCCTTTTCATTGCCCTCCACCAGAAAGTGCGTTTGATATCGTGGTACATTTTACTCACACCAGGATGGATGCAAAATTTTGATTTATGGCATTCATCTAGCACTTCTCTTCGAAGGCCTGAAATATTTGGGATGCAAATCCTATTATTTAACCTGAGAACCCCCTTATTGTCAATACGGAAACTTGTGGTTTCACCTTCCTTGACCCTTTGACTGATTCTCTGAATGAATTCATCGTATTTTTGAAGGGCTGAAATCTTATCAATCAATCCAGGCGTAATTATAAGATTGGCAATGATTGCGGTTTTCCTACTAAGCGCATCCGCTACAACGTTAGCCTTCCCCGGCGTATACAGGATATCAAGATCATACACTGCAAGAAATTCTAGCCAACGCTGCTATCTCAAATTCAGATCTTTCTGGGTATATAAATACTTCAATGATTGATGATCTGTGTACAGTATAAATTTCTCACCCAATAAATAATGCCTCCAGATTTTCAACGCAAAAACGATAGCTAGCAACTCAAGATCATGAGTCACATAATTATTCTCATGCGGTTTCAGTTGGCGGCTTGCATAAGAGACTACTTGGCCTCTTTGCATTAACACTGTACCAAGACCTCTAATAGAGGCATCTGTCCAAACCGTTAAATCCTGATTGCCATCAATAATGGTTAACACTGGAGCAGTGGTTAGTTTCGATTTCAATTCTTGGAAAGCCTCTTCACAGTCGGAAGTCCACTTAAATTTCTCATGCTTCTTCGTGAGCCTCGTTAACGGACCGGATATCTTCGAAAAATCCTTAACGAACTTTCGATAATAACTAGCCAACCCCATAAAACTTCTAACCTCTGTGGGAGTAGTGGGTTGTTTGCAGTCTTGAATCGCTGTTATTTTGCTTGGATCTACAGAAATCCCTTTCTCTGACACGACATGGCCAAGAAACTTCACTTCTTCTTGCCAGCAGACACATATAGAGAATTTGGCTTTGAAGACGTTCTTCCTTAGAATCTCCAATACTTGTTCTAAGTGTTTTTCATGCTCGGGTTTTGATTTAGAGTAGATTAAAATATCATCGATGAATACGAGGACAAATTTATTCAGAACTCCCCTGAACACTCTATTCATTAGATCGACAAAGTATGCTGGAGCGTTGCATAGGCCGAACGACATTACTAACCATTCATAAAATATGTCTGGACCTCTGAAAGCTGTCAAAGGAACACACTCTTCTGCTATTCTCAATTGATGAAAACCTGTAGCTAGGTCCATTCGGGAAAATACTTTCGCCCCATTCAATTGGTCTAGCAAATCATCGATGCGGGGTAATGGATACTTGTTTTTTAGCGTCTGTTTGTTGAGGTCTCGGTAATCAACGCATAATCGAAGAGTACCGTCAGACTTTGGGACAAACACAACAGCTGCACCCCAATTAGAAAAACTAGGTCTGATTAGACCCTTCCACAACAGTTGATGAGTTTGATCGCCTAATTCTTCTTTTTTCCCTGGAGTCATTCTGCGAATTGGATGTACCACTGGTCTGGCATTGGGAATTAGATCGATTCGGAATTCTATTTCTCTTTGCGGAGGTAAGTTTTCAACTTCTTCAAACACATCCGCATAGTTTCAAACAATCAGAATCTTTTCCAAGGAAGTGGGGATAAGTTCTAATGCCAACCAAAATTCTTCTCTATTCGGATTCGAACCATGAGAGGGTATAAATATATGTCCAATCTTCGTTCGAATTTTAACGATTCTTTCTGCACAATTTACCTCAGCTTCGTATTTCGTTAACCAATCAAGCCCGAGAATGATATCGAATTCGGGAAAGTCCATTACGACTAGATTGAAAGGAAACTTGAAGAAAGAATAAGAGATTGACACTCTACAACTTGAACTGAGAGTAATAGAACCACCTATCGGATTATGTACTTCAACCGATTCTTTAAGCTTCCTCTGTTTTAACTTTAATTTGTGCATTATGTTACTAGCAATAAAACTATATGATGCACCCGTGTCAAACAATACAGAAACAGGAATTTTTTTAATTGTAAGCGTACCTCCCAAAACATCGGGTTTACCTGCTCCTTCGGAAGCAGCTGGCGGGCTCGACCCGTCATACACGTGAGCTACTGTAGCCTTCTTCAGCAAAGGACAGTCTTTGACTAGATGATTGGTCTTGCGGCAATTAAAGCAGGAGAAAGGGTTCTGAGAACCCTGGCTTGAACCTTGTGAATTTGTCTTCTGCCTCTTCGGGGCTGTGCACACATTTGAGTAGTGCCCCACTTTGCCATAGTTAAAGCAGCTTCCTCTTGGCGGCTTGCCTGTCTGAGGTTTTGAAGATGCTGCTTGGCTTGACTCAGCTTGATTCGTAACAGGCTTGCGTTTGTTCCCAGCTTGGCTTCTAGCGCGATCCTGCTCCAGATGACTATGGTCTAGGTCTTCGTAGTTGCATGTCATTTCCACCAGTTCGTTAAATTCCAGGTTGACATGGGCCATGGCTCTATCATGATACTGTCGCCTTAGCCCAAGGATAAACCTCTTATTTTTGGACTTTGCAGTGGCGACGAGCTCCGGAGCATAGGGTGACAATAGTGTAAATTTATTTAGATAATCCTGCATGGAAAGATCCCCCTGTTGGAGTTTGGCGAAGTCATCTTGCATTCGTTCCAGTGCTTGTTCCGGGACATATTTCTCCTTGAAGAGTTATTTGAATCCATCCCAGGTTCTTCCAGCTTCTCTATTCCCGGTGGTGAGAGATTCCCACCATAGTTCAGCTTGTTCCTGCATAAGCCAGGCGCCCATAATAGCTTTATCTTGGTCTCCAAGCCTTAGGCCTTCAAGAATTTTCTCGCATGTTTTGAGCCATGCAAGGGCCTCTATTACTGTGCCAGTTCTTGAGAAGGTCTTGCCTCCTAGGTTTTTATATCTCTTAGCTACACGGTTTAGCTCGAAGTATTCAGCGGTCGGAGGTTGTATCAAAGGTCCTTCTTGGACTGGGGCTTCTCCCCGTCCTCGGCCACGGCCGGCACGGCCTCCTCTAGCGGCGGCTGCTCTGGTAGCCATTTTTCAAATTCTGTATAAGCAAGAAAAGAGTCAGCTAACAGAAATGATAGTTTATTGCATAGTTAAGCAGAAAATTTATGGAAAGATAACGATGGACTGATCAAATTGTTATTGCTATTCTGCTCGGCTCATTCTAGGACTTTACTAGTCCTATCTCTAATGAGCGACTCGCCTTAGTATACTACTGATTCTATTTTGACGAAGTGTTTAATGTGTTAGACACCAGAACTAAGGTTAACCAAAGCTCTGATACCAGCTGTGACGATCCCAAACCCCCGTGACACAGTGTTAAGGATAATCATTGGAATATAACATATTAATCATCATTAGCAGATCACAGATAATAGCATAAACATAAAATAGAATAATTTACACACATATGACAACGGAATCATATAGATATCATCACATCATAGAAGCACAGTACAGGATACAACTTAGTGCATAATGATACATAATCAGTCACCATCGCCTGAGGCGGAATCATACATAAAGAGTACACAAAATAGATATCAGTCTACATCGCCAATAGCGGAATCATAATATAGATACAATAATGGCGGAGAAAATCCAAGTCAGCACGGTGTAGTCAAGCCTCGCCATGAGCCAAAAGTGCGTCCGAAACCTGTAACTAGGCTGCCCGTGTGAAAATGAGGGCACCCGAGTTTGCAAGGTGAAACAAACTACGAGTCAGTCATGGGACTGGTATGAGAAATCTACTTAACTTATTAACAACAATAATAAGGCAAATCAAAGGACCACGCCACTTTCGCGGAACGGGTTTACTCCAATGAGTGCTAGTGCATGAAATAAAGTAAATGATTAAATCATCGCAATGCTTTTTGAAAAATGAAGCCATTATAAGACTCAGGTCCCATCACACAATGCAACGCAAGCCGGAGGATAGAGTTTTACCTTATAATGGCCAAAAATGCTTCATACAAATAAAACAAAAGTGTTTGATATTATTTCTAGTGCATATATGTTTCAAAAGCAAATTCAATCATAAATATCAATCCTAGGCGGCATAGCTACTATCTACTATGTCACCATACTAGTAATACAATCACGTCCACATATTTCGTATTGGAAATTGGATTCCTTCATGAGTCGAGGCAAGGGGCAAGCTCCTCTCTGATTCGAGACACTCTAGCAAATGTCTTGGGACCGCACACAGCAATCCCTGGATCCTCCAAGGCCGGTCCTCTCTTACTTTTGAGGATTAGTTATTCCTGAACACACGTTTCCCGGTCCTTACAGACCTATAATCGAGGCGGCTCGTATTCCAACAACCACACATGTGAAAAGTAAATATAAATGTCAGGGCTGGGAGGTTACTGACACCACCATAGCTAGAAAGAAACGTCGTGCACTCCTTGGGTCCTTCTCCCGTTTTTGACTCATACCGGGGGTGTGAGGCTCGCGAATTCACGTTATACACAAAGCTATGTCACACAGACCATGCTTTGATCATCAACCTCAAGACTTTGCTTTGCAACAGAAGCCTTGATCATATGCCACTTAGGCGTGCCACACAGGTAATCCACTCCATGCGACTGATTTCTATCAATACATAACCTCTGAGCTCGTACGTCTCAGAGAAGGGCGTTAAGCAAGAGAATAAATTCTCCGCCGCCAAACAGATATATATTTAACAGAGATCAATCAGCACAGAACAAAATCCAATGTCAGACACACAGTCCATTTACAAGTCCATTCTGGGTCTGAACGAAACCCGAGGCACCAATTCTTCGCATATCCGTACAATCAACAGTATGTTTGGACGGCTACTACATCATTTCCTTCATGGTAGCTACTCCAATCACGAGCATCAGTAGCGCCCATCCATCCAATGTGAAGATCGTCGGTCTTCAACCGTCTTCGACTTCTCAACGTCGATCGTTTATTCGAAATGAGATGAACTCAGCCTTTTCAAATAATCCACGTATATTTAGATTTTCAAATCAATTTATCACATGGTTGGACTATTCAACATTCACATTTCAGTTCTTTATTTATAATTCTCATGTTAAATACATTCAACCATCACATATCAAGCAAACACAATGAAATTGGTTTATTTCCACTCTATATCGTCTATAGTATTTTATAACGATATATCGCCATTTTTATTTAATTTAAAACGACCATATTTAATTAAACGACGTTTCAGGTCATGCCGATGCACTGGCGCTGTTTTTCACTAATTTTGTTTTACACATATCTGAAAATCTAACCGTTGGATCTTCACAAATTTTATATCATTAGGAAGGTCATTTCAAAACGAATCCAACAGTTTCAGTTTTGGGAAAATCCGACGGTCGGATCTTCAACACTAGTCATTTGAAGTTACGATTTCAATTTACAAACTACAGCGTCGTTATTCGATTTAATTTAATTATATTTATTTATATATATATAAATATAATCGTTTCTGGCGCGGTTTTTCTTCAGATTTGAATTAAACATTCCAGACAATCCAACCGTCGGATCTTCACAAAGTTGGTGCCGTTGGAAAGATATTTCCAAGGCGAACCCAACGGTTGCGGTTTCGGGAAAATCCAATGGTCGGATTTCCCGCACTAGTCGTTTGAAATCACAGTTTCAAAACACGAACTGCACGGCCACGTTTCGTTTTAATTTTATTTATATTTATATTTTTATATATATATAGTTCATTCAAAAATTCCTATATCGTTTTCACTTCAATTATTTCACTAACGCCTTTAAATTTTGGAAAATTTCGCCATAACCTCGTTTGTACGGGAGGGGCTGGGAAAATTCCCAAATAGCCACACGGGCGTCTCATGTCAAAAAGAGAAAGAAAAAGCCAAGCGGCTAGCCAACAGGCTCATAAAATCATCACCCAAACAAAACAGTAAATGTGTACCTATTTGTCGGGCACAAAATTTTATTCCTCTTCTCTAGCCCCTTTGTTATAACCTGTTCAATAAATATGTATGTACATATATACAATTTTTATCACTTATCATTTTCCATTCAACTTCATATTCAGTTTACTTTGGTTTAAAAACACTATTCATTCTAATGTTGCATGCATAGGCTAAAATCATATCATTAGCTAATTAATGTATATTTCAACTCATGCACATTTATTTGAACAAGTGGCTATTTTTAATACTTCACATTTCAAAGATGATAATTTTGGCGAACTAAAATAGATTTCAACACATGACTATTTTATTTAGTTCCTATGCATGTAAAAAATAATATTTCTTCACAAATATTTATTTCAACGTCCGCATATCTTTAGCATATCACATATATGATAAAAATGATATTTTTATCATTTAAAATATTTATTCGACAAATGGATGTTTTCAACACTTCATAGTTTCAATAAAAATGTAATTTTTATTGTTCGATCTTTTTATTCAACACATGAACTTTTCCACTACACACACTTCTCAACACATGAGCATTTCCACACATGGATATTTTATTTATGTTGTTCATATTAGCAAGATGGAATTTTTTATTGTTGAAACTATTTATATATAAGGCGAATATTTTACATACTTCATATATATTATAAAAATGTGATTTTTATTGTTTAAACACTTCATTCACAAATGAATTTAATTTTCACACATCACTTTTCAACACATGAACATTTCCACACATGGATATAGTTTCAACATATGCCTTTAATTTCAATGCATGAAAATAATTTCAACATATTAAAATTATTCTAACACATGAATATTATTCAAAATTTCGGCAGCATAACGGCAGGGTAGTTAAAACCGGCACCATCCCTAGTACAGCTCCTCGCTCTACCTTAAAATCTCGCGGTTTTTGACAATGGAGATTCATGCATCTAATTCGCATGCAGGCGGCATGTTTTATTTTTATTTCCACAAATATTTCCAATTCATTTCAATCACCAATGGGTATTTTTCAACCACAACCAAACAATATCAAGCACAAACAATTATTCAACCATTCGTATTTTTCATCCAATATTTCACACCAATTCACAACAATAAATATCGTCCATGGTTTGTGGACGAGGGGAGTATATATATATATTATTGCTATATTTCACTTGCATTTCAACGCATATATCAATTATTCTATGCATGTATAATTCATACTTCACTTATATAGCTTACACCACGCATGTACATGAGGTATACAACACGTGTGTAATTTATATTTCGCTTATATAATTTATACACGACATTTTCCATTCAAATTCTATTAATTTAGATTTCTCACATTGGTTTGCGGAGTGCTAAAAATCGTAGATGACTCAGAAAAATACGTGGCTACTTCTATGTGGTAGAGAGCTTCCTTGCGGTCCCGATGTTTCCTGTTTCATCGAATTTCGTCAACACACCAAAACGATATAATTTTTCAAAGTGCAGACATCAAAAAGGACTCACGTTTCATGATGGTTCGAAACTAGGTTTGAGGTTTTCATGAAATCCTCTGACCTAGACGACGATCAGGGAGTTGGACGTGGAAGAGCTTCGAGTAGGCTTCCTATCGGTGGTGGTTTGGTCGTGGATGGAGGCAGATCGGAGCGGCGGCGGCGCTGGAAAGAGGCCGACTTTGGGCGCTTGATTCAGGCGGAGGAGGCGAGGGTTCTGGTCGTGGGTGGGTCAGATCTGACGAGGGGGCGGAGACGCGTTGACTGAGGTAGGTGGCATTGGCTGGAAGTGCCTGTAGCGGCCGCGGCGGAGGAGAGAAGGGAGGAACGGGTTTTCGCCGTTGGTTCGAGGGTTACGGGTTTTTTTTAATTTATGAAAGAAAAATTCTGATTGGCCGATATATATATTATATTTTTAAATAGTGTTTTCTCCAACGAACTCCTTTTCAAGCCAAACGACTATCGGCCCCAGCTAAATACCCCCATCCCGGACACAATGGGATATGTTTCGTTGGCCAATTCGATTGTTACAGTCAGTTATTTTTCAAATTAAAGTATAAAACATTTAATTTTTAACTTTGAACGTGCATTTCAATTTGCCAGGGTCACAAACTGATTTGAAAAATTCCAGAAAAATAAATCTAGCTATGTTTTGATGCTACGGTCCCAACAAAACTAGTTTCGTCAAATTCTGAGATCGTTTGAAAAATGGCCATTTTCTGGTCGATCCAATTTAACAGAAATTGACCAAACACATTTTCTTTTGCCACGCTCACATACTATCTTCAAAAATTATGAAATTTGAAACCTAGCAATAGTTTGACATCCCTGACCCAACAAAAGTGGTTTCGTCGAATTCCGAGGTCATTTGCAAACTATCAATTTTCCGGGGCTATATATTCTATATAGCGACCTTTCTGAAAATTCATTCGACCATAACTTTTGATTCCCATTATGAAACTTTGATTTTTCAGATTCGTTAGAAAGGTATTGATAAACAGATTTAAATATTTTTAGTTTCGCTAAAATCCATCATATTTTCCACCCTGCACAGTCAGTCAAAGTTTGAATTCAAATTTTCAATCTGACTCACTATTTCTAATTAACTATTTTATTGAAATATTCTATTTCAGTTGCTCAAATTCCTTTGAAATCACCAATTTAAAAATTTTAAATTGGCTCGTATTTTCCGGGTTATTACAGTTATAATTAGTGAAATAGAGAACTTATTAATAAACCTTAGTTACGAAAACTAAGTTAATAAGTAAATAACAATAGGTTCTGATGATAGTGGAAGACAAGGTTATGATTAAATAAGAAAGAATAAATAAGATTAATAAAATGAAAAAAGTTGTATTTAATCATATATTAAGTAGACATGTCATAAGAAAACATGAGGATTGGGAACGGATATACTTAATTATACATTAAGCAAAACATGTTATTGAACTTGTAAACATGTAATTGGATAGTAAATGATACAATAATAAGGTAAAAAAATTGTAGATTACTTTTGTTAATTACAATATAGGGAATAACATGTTTTGGTCTTATTAATGAACTTAAACATGATTAAGTTAAACTTGTACGATTAATAAGCAAGTAGGGTATGTTCCTCAAGGATATAAGGGGGCCCGGGAAAACCTTGTAACTTGAATAAAAAGGGAATATTTGGGTAATTAATTAGTAATTTGGTAAGATAAAGCAAGCGCAGGTTAAAAGATTAGATATAGGGTCTAATAACATGTTTACGTGATGCGCTTGGACCAGTCCGCATGTATAAAGGTGAAGAACCCAATGGGATAGATCATCGAGGTGTCCAGAGGCACGGGAGAAGCCCGTCCATCTAATTATTCTGCAAAATTGCTCTGCAGGACTAGACGGAAGCATGTGGCTTCCAAGGGACATGGTAGGGTACTCCGCGGTGGTCCTCTGTTGCGGTGCACGCTAAGGATGTACTCGCAGAAGTGGGGGTCTACGCGATACCACCCAGTGGGTATACCTTGACTGCTGTTAGACCAAAAAGTGGTTCTAACACCCAAATTGATTAAAGAAAAATGAAATGAGATAAAAATGAAAACGAACACACAGGATTTATAGTGGTTCGGCGAAGAAATGCCTACGTCCACTTGTTTTTCACTATTTTCACTGATTTAGTTGCAGGTACAATGAAATATTCACTTGATTTCTCTCACAACTCACTTACAATCACTCAATTGTTTGAAAACAAATAATGAAAGAAGATTTGGATTTTCCGGAATTGCTGGAATTCGGGTTATGAAGGTGGTTGAACTCTCCAAGTGCCAGAAAATAGGTCCTTTTCTTTGTCTCCAGACGGGGTATTTATAGGTGTGAATTTGCTCAGAACCCGATCCGGATCGGAGCCACGTGTCATCCATCCCATCAGCCTCGGGTTCGGATGCATTTCTATGTTGACAACGCATCAGAGTAATGGACGTTGTGGGCAGGAACTGGTCATAGCCGATCCGGATATCCAGGCGCTCATGTAGGGGAGTAATGTGGAGAATGGGTTCGGATCGAAAGAGTAGTCTCCAGGGGTTCGGATCGGTACTTCCGATCCGAACAGGATTAAGTGAGGACCAATTCTCTCTTCTTTTTATTCTGCTCCGCTCCGACCTATCTCTGTAGCAATTGGGTGGCCTTCCGATTCGACTGGAAGTAGATTCCCCTCCGACCCGAATAGTTGTGCTTCTTTAATTCCCAGAGTAATAGTTCACCAATCCGAACAGCAGCCTTCATCCTATCCGAACCGCTATCCTGCTCCGATCCGAACAGCGGGCTTTACCCTATCCGAACCGCTATCCTGCTCCGATCCGACCCACTTCAGAGTTTTTCAAGTCCTTCAATATTTCATGTCTTGACTTTGTGTTGCCCAGTTCACAAAGTGGGCTAACATTTTGCCCCCTCAAAGGATGCTTCTGTTGGAGACGGAGCATGCTTTGACCATCAATGCATAGCGCTCTTCGAGGTAATTTCCCTTTTGATTTTCCTTGCGTTTTCATCTTTTTCTTCAAATTTCAATTCAGTTTGTTGCTGAGCTAAAGAATTCGGTTCGGTTCGGAATCCGCTCCGAACAGACCCCCTCTTCTCTCTATCTTTCACTGGAGTATTGGGCCAAGCTTTATTTCAGGACCACCGATCCGGTCCGAACGGGGGTTCTCCTATTGGGCTGCCGATCCGAATAGGGAGACGAATAGACATCCTACTCCTCTATATAAACCGATTCTTCATCCCTCTCTCATTCTTACTATTTTACTCCCGAATTCTGCAAAGCGAGAAAGAAAGAAAAACATCTAACTCCTGAAGCACCCAAATTTCTATTAACTCTCAACGTAACTTTATTGGTAGGTTTTAAAACTTTGAACAATCCTTTTTCTAATTATTCCCGATTCTAATTTGTAGACGATTAGGATGAGTTGAGCATGAAATTCTTATGAACTTTGCCGCCGTGACCCTCCCTCGTCATCATCACCAATAAACTTGTCGTCGTCTCGAGATTGGAATGCAGGAGATTATAATCCGTTGTTAAGTGCACCATCGTAGAATTACTTGGCTTCGAGTTGGGTGAATGGCACGAAATTGGCCTCGGAATTGGATAGGGAAGAAAGAGGGTGAAGGAGAAGAAGAAGATGATGGAGAATCGGTTCAGTTCGGAAGGATATGGAAGGTGAAAAACAAAGGAAGAAGGAAGGAAATTCTGGAGGTCGGATCGGGTCGGGGCGAGCAAAGAAAGAAAAAAGAAACGAAATCTAGGAGATCGGATCGGGTCGGAGCAAGCATTTAAGACAGGAGGGAAGGAGCCTCCCTAAACGGATCGGATCGGATCGTAAAACGATGGAAGAGAAATATAACTACATGATCCGATCCGAACCGTTAGGGGACTTTGCCTCCGATCCGATCCGACTTCAATTTCTGAGCTTCAATAAGATTTCCAAGCCTAAGGTCATGCCCCCGATCCGATCCCAATGAATGAATCCGAACCGAACCGAAGCACAGTTTATCTTAACGCATAAAAACTCGTCAAACTGGCTTAATCGACCTTCGGCATAATCTTCAATTTTATGGACAGTTAGGATAGTGCCTTGCGAACGTAACTGGACATCAAGAATTACTTCAACTCTTTATATCTTGCCAAACTTTTTCGTCGCACTTTTAAACATTTACTTTTCACTTTCCGTATACACTGTTCACACTTTAGTTTGCACACACGCACGGGGGGATACGGGCTAATTTTCTCTAATTTGTGCTATTGCTTCTTCAATAGTTCTATGACCATGAGACCCAGACGCTCTTCCAGGCTAGCCGAGAGGAAAGAAGCCTCAGAAACCTCTAACAAAACCACTCTCGAGGACGTATCTTCTCCGTCGGATCCAAAATGGGACAATGAGGGTCCAGACTACGGGGTTGGAAATCGGGAAAGCACCGAGGTGTCTTCATAGAATGAAGTTTCTCTGGGTTTTGAGGAGGAAGGAGGGATTGGTGACGATCGAGCCCCCGATGAATTTGAATCGGCCGTTATATTGGAATCACCTCTAGATTCCGTTGAATCAACAATCGACAACGATCGACTTGTCCGAATTTGCTTAAAGTATGGGATAATGAAAAGGGACACTCTAGTGCCCTCAAGCTCTGACCGTCCCCACAACCCTCCAGAAGGATATATGGCGGTCACTCGGTTGATGTGTATGGTTGGCGCTATCCCTCCATTCTCTCCTTTCATCGTTGACTTTTTAAGACAAATGCGGATTGCCCCCAAGCAGCTGCATCCCAATTCATATGCCTATTTGCACACTTTGTACATAGCATATCGTGAGATCTTAGGCATAGAGCTCACGTTCGATGATGTTCACTTCTTCTATAACTTCAAGCATCGGACTCGAGAGACTCCATCTTTCTGCTATTTCGAGTCAGTTCCAAAAAGGAAGATAATTTCGGCACCATTCAGCAGTAAAGCTGGAGATTCCAGACTGGAATGATTCTATGTGAAGCGACAGCCCGGATGTGCCAGGAGGTGGACAAAATCAAGTAAAGCACTGATTTTCTAAATCCGGGCTCTATACACTTGGATCATCACCTTAACTTGTTTTCCTTTTTGTTAGCAGTCGACAATCCCAAACAAATATCAGATCAAGTGTTCTTTGACCGGATGCACCAACTTCTTAATGGCGATCAGAAATTCTTGACTATCGAAGAAGTCCTTAAAGATGAATATCTTCACTTTCATGGGCTGTTATCCGTTTTTCGTAGCATTGGTCATGGGACGGCTCCATACGCATATATTCCTCCAGTGGAGGTCGTCCCAGAGACAGGAGAAGGCTCAGGAGTTCCTACAGTGCCTCTTCAAACTTCACCTTCTCCATCTTCTACACAAGATGACGAATTGGCTAACCTGGCCGAAAAGCATCGTGAAGGATATACTTCCCCCGAGGAGGCTACTTCTCTGGAAAAGTCAACATCCTCCCAAGAGTCGCCACTTAATGCTTCCGAGAGGGATGTCCCTAGTACCGATGACCAAATATTTCAGGGCTTGGGGGATCTTCCCTTACCTGAAACTATATACACTTCTGAGGATTTTAGGAAGGATCCTTTAGTCTTCACCACTTCTGAAGAGACCACTTCTGCTAAGGCCAAAGAGCCTGCCCGTACTAGTCTAGCTTCAGACTCGGGTTGGTTGGGGGGAAACACACCACTTAGGACACACTTTATACAACAGCATTAGCATTCATTGCACCTCTTTCTCCGTGAATCCATTAATTCTAAATTTCGTTTGTCTTATTGCGTAGGTACGATGTCTCGAGCCTACTATGATATCAGGAAGCTTCGCCGCAGCATGTCCAATCCACCTCAGGATATCGAGTATGATCGCCGTGATGATCGTGGTAGGGAGGAGAGAAAGCCTTATGATCCCTATCGCTCTCGACCCTCACGTTCTCGCTCTCCTGTTCGGTCGGATCAAGAGAAGTACAAAGGTTATCAAAGCCGTAGGGAAGAGGATAGACCACAATCTAAAGATTCCACTTCTTCCCATGAAAAGCGCGGTAGAGAGAGAAGTCCTCCAAAAGAAACCGGGTCTCGAAGTAAGCACAAGGTCCCTACTACTAAACGACCTAGGACAGACAAAGAAACTACCGAATCCTCCTTACACAGGGACACCGAATTGACAATCCCCGCTCCTCCCCACTAGATGCGGAAACTGCAGTAAAGCGGGCATATTTGGAGGAGCAATTTCCCGAACACTACTTCGAGACTCTGACTTTTTTACCTGCCCTTGAACCTATTTCTTCTAAGTGGGCAGATGAGGCCAAAGCAAAGATAGATGCAGTGGAAAAGCAGTATTCTGAGATGTTTAAATATTCACGCAACCTTTCCAGAATCATCCGCACTCTAATCACAAATACCGACTCAATGCAAAAGACTGCGGAGGAGGATGCCAAGGCTCTAAAAGCTCTAGGAAAAGATTTGGAAGACACTCAAGCTCAGCTAGCTGTCGCTCAAAGGGACGCTTCTAACTTTAAACAACAATTTGAGGACATGCAAAAACGTTATCACGACTTGCTTGAATCTCACACTCAAGAGCGCTCTGAGTTAAAAAAGCAAGCTGATGAGGCTAAGTCAGAAGCTGCTAAGACATGCCTTGCTTATGCTGACCTCGAACGGAAAAATTCCGAGTTAGCAAAGAGGAGTGCTGAACTAGAAAAGAAGAATGCCGACTTGGCTTCAAAGCTATTGGAGGCAGAGAACAGAGTTGCCCTGGCTGAGGGCAATGTGGAGTGTGCTATCAAATCCGCGGAGGAAGCCCGCAAACAACTGTCAGAGGCGGAGGCTGATAATCAGGGTTTCGGCGAATTAATGATTGAATTCTTCGCACATATCATCCGTCGTCGAAACATTTCTTGGATCGAGGATTATCCATCCACTCTAGTTCAAGTATGGAATCAGATCGTCGAGTGGGAAAAAGAGGAACTTAAGGTTGATTCCATCGATGAAGACAAGCTAATGGAAAAATACTTGAGGGATGATTAGCCAGAACGCCTAGCTGAAGGGCGCCGCCTCATTGCTGAGGCTATGGAAGAAGAGAGGAGGAGGATTAAACAGAAAAACATTCCCGAGACTGGTTCCTCTTCTGCTACCCCCGCGACTTCGAAAGTAGAGGGGTATGATCCTGAAAATCCGGTTATTCCCCGAACAACCCTGCTATCCCCTATTCTTGAAACAGCATCAGAGGTAGTAGTCACCTCTGCCGAGAAGTCTTCGGAAGGTATCCCTACCTTTTCTCCTCAATTTCTCAAGGCTATTTCTACCTTTCGCCACATGATTGAGCAATCGATGAAAAACCCATTGTTTTCTCCTGAGTTGATAACTGTTGCTTCTCATTCTGTAGGTGTTGAGCCATCCGAAAAGACAGATGTGACTCAGGGAGCCACCGTCGGGGAAAGCCCGCAGAAAAGGCCAAAAGAGGGGAGGAAAAGGCTGCTCCTATAGACTTGGGAGAAGGAAGTGAGCCAACTAAGATCCCCACTCCCCATGATGAAGAAATGATAGCAGCTTTAAAGTATGATGGCGGTGACGGGGGTCATGAAGAGGAACCAGAAGTTGCAATAGTCGGGGAGTCAAAAAATGCTGATGATGTTACCTTGGCTGCAATGAAAGCTAATCAAGACAAACGCTTGCAATTAAAAGCCAAAGAACTAGACCCTAAAGCCCTCAAGCCCCTCGCAGTTGTGGATGCGGGATCAAGGTTAGTTGTTAAGCTCTCAACTAGATCTATTACAGAGGAACTCGCTAAAAAATCTTCTCTTGATTCCAGCGCTCCGCCCTCTGGGAAGAAGTCTACTGGCTCCAGCACCGCATATTCAGGAAAGAAGAAATCAAAACGAATCTTGACAGAGGCTGAGAAAGAAGCAAATGATGCGGAGAAAGCCGCCAAGAAGTCCAAGGCTCATTAGAAATCTAAATAGTGGATTGCCTTGTATCGTTTTAGCATTTAGTGAACCAATAATTGCTGCTACAAGAGTGGCTCCTGCACTTTCTTTTTTAGCTATTTTCCTGTACAAATTCATTCATTTGTAAATAAAAAATAACTCATTTTCTGCAATGTCTGTTTGTCAGCAGTTCTGAACTTATGTAAAAATGCATGTCTTACTATAGTTATGAAATGAAATTACGGAGGGAGGAAATATGCGTATACATATATGCCCCCAGTCAATTCCCACAAATTATTTAATGCTTAATCAAGCAATCTGAATGCTCCCGATTTTCTGACGGGATAACACTTCCTGTGTCGTCAGTACCTGTCGTTTTTTCTGGCATTTCTTTTATACTCTCTCTCTTTCTCTTGAGAGTTAGAGTTCGAGCTCAGCAATCTATTCATTCCCCGGTCTTTCAGCGGGGAAAGATTTCTTTCTCAGCGCTCAGTCGGAGACGCTTTTATACTCTCTCTCTCTCTCTCTGGAGAGTTAGAGTTACGGAGGGGAATTTCTTTTTCAACGCTCAGTCGGAGACGCTTTTATACTCTTTCTCTCTCTGGAGAGTTAGAGTTAAGAATGTCGTTTTCTCATTCTTTTATGTCTTGTCGCACAAATAGTCATTGTGCTTCTTCTTATGTCTAAACTGTCTTCAACCTTTTCAGGTTTTGAGTCATCCTGTATTCTATAATCACAACAGAATAATCGATGAATGTATATATGTAATGCATAAAAGTAAATAACACACAATATTTTTATAGTGGTTCGGCTAAGTCGTAGCCTACATCCACTTTATAGTCCTTTATTCATATCGTCAGATTTTCCCAAGGCAAGTCGTGCCTTATTACAGAGTTCATAAAAAAAAACAAAGAGTACAGCATTTCTAATCCAAATATCGCATTAAATGTTGGGCATTCCATGCTCTAGGGACTTCTTCGCCATCTACGGTCGTTAACTTGAAGGTTCCTTTTTCAAGTTTCCGTTGGATGACAAAGGGTCCTTCCCACTTTGGATCGAGGTGAGGAAGGGATGGAAAGACTCTCTTTAGCACCAAATCTCCTGGTTCAAAAGTCCTAAGGCGAACTTTATTGTCGTAATAGCGTGCCATCTGACGTCGATGTCTTGCCGCACGCAAATCTGCTTCGTCCCTTTTTTCTTCGACTTCATCAAGAGACTCAAGTAAGAGCGCCCGATTCGTCATCGGGTCATAATATGTCACCCTGTAGGAAGGAACTTCCAGTTCAACTGGAATTACTGCTTCTGAGCCAAAGGAGAGAGAGAAAGGGGTGTGACCGGTGGCCGTCTTAAATGTTGTTCGATATGCCCACAAAGCTAGGGGCAATTCGTCAACCCATTTTGCCTTTGCACGCTCTAACCGTTTCTTGAGGATGGATTTTATTACTTTGTTTATTGCCTCTACTTGCCCGTTCGACTGCGGATAGGCAACTGCAGTATATCGCTTGTCAGTCTTATACTTCTGGCAGAAATTTCTGAATTCAGTACTATCAAATTGGGTTCCGTTGTCAGTTATAATCGTCCTTGGGATCCCGAATCGGCATATAATATTTCTGACCACAAAACTTATTACCTTTCTTGCCGTGATCTTGGTCAAGTGCTCAGCTTCCACCCACTTCGTAAAATAGTCCACGGCCACTATTGCATATTTAGCTCCTCCTTTAGAAATCGGTAGAACTCCAATGATATCAATTCCCCATGTGGCAAATGGCCAAGGACTCACCATCGATTTAAGTTGGGTCAATGGTGCTCTGGGGATTTTGGCGAATCTCTGGCACTTATCGCAGCGTCGTGAATAATCAGCTGCATCTTTATTAATTGTAGGCCAGAAGTATCCGTATCGCAATATCTTTTTTGCTAAAGTCTGACCTCCTGTATGATCTCCACACTCACCTTCGTGTACTTTTCTTAGTACACGCTTGATGTCGTCGTGTGCTATACATCGTAACAGGGGCATAGAAAATCCTTGCCTATAAAGAGTATCATCTTGTATGACATATCTGGTAGCCTTGCGAACTATAGCCCGTCTTTCACTCTTCTTTGACGGGAGTGTTCCATCCTTAATGAAGTTCTTAATTGGGGTCATCCACGACTCCTTCTCCAGTTCCGCTTCAAAAGCGAACTCAATTTCCATTGACTCAAAGCTTGGCGATTCCAACGTTTCAATTGGAATTATTTCAGTCTCTTCTGGATTGTCGGAAGTAGCCAGCTTTGCCAGCCTATCCGCTTTCTGGTTTTCAACTCTTGGAATATGTGTTATGTTGTACCGCTCCAAGCTTTTCAATAGCTCTCTCACTCTCCTGAGGTAGGCGATAAGTCGAGGTCCCCGAGCCACAAATTCCTCTCGCACTTGGCAAACAACAATTTTAGAGTCACAGAATATGTCCAACGTTTTTATTCCGAGGTCTTTAGCAAGCTTCAGCCCGGCAATCAGGGCTTCATATTCAGAGTCATTGTTAGTCGCCGAAAATTCCAATCGTAGAGCGTAATATAATGACCGTCCTTTAGGAGTGACTAAGACGATTCCAGCTCCGGACCTTCGGTCGTTCTTGGCTCCATCTGTGTATAGTTTCCACGGATCTATCTTTAACTCATTCTCGGACTCAACCACTCTGTCATCGATTACTTCCTCCTCAGGGATGGTGAACTCCGCAATAAAGTCTGCCAGAGCTTGCCCCCTGATCGACTTTCGTGGTTGAAAATTCAAATCAAACTGACTTAATTCTATATTCCATTTGATCAACCTTCCCGATGCTTCGGGTCTCTGCAACACCTGTCTCAGGGGCTGGTCGGTGTATATGGTTATTGGATGAGCTTGGAAATAGTGACGAAGTTTTCGGGATGCGATTAGGAGGCTGTAAGCGAGCTTCTCAATCTTCGGGTAGTTGCGCTCTGCCGCTGCTAATTTCTTGCTTACATAATACACTGGCCTTTGTACTTTGTCTTCTTCTCGAACCAGAGCTGTGCTAACGGTGTGAGCCGAGACTGCCAAGTAAACAAACAATTCTTCGTGATCTACTAGCTTTGACAAAATCGGCGGTTTCTCTAGCAGTTCCAATAAATTTCGATAGGGCTCAACATAGTCCGGAGTCCACTCGAAGTTCTTCTTTCCTCTTTTAATCAAATCAAAAAACGGAACGCATTTGTCTGTGGCTTTGGAGATGAATCGACTCAGCGCCGCTACTTTCCCTGCAAGACTTTGGACGTCTTTAATTCTCCTTGGATCTTCAATGTTTCTAATCGCTGCTATCTGGCTAGGATTGATTTCAATTCCTCGGGAACTCACAATGAAGCCTAGGAACATTCCCAATGCCACTCCAAATGAGCATTTCAGAGGATTCAACTTCATCCGATATTTTCGCAGGATACCAAACATTTCCGCCAAGTCTTGCGTATGGCTGGAGGACTGTTTCGATTTGACAAGCATATCATCCACGTAAACTTCCATAGTCTTCCCTATTTGATTATAAAACATTCTGTTCACCAAGCGCTGATAAGTGGCTCCGGCGTTTTTCAATCCGAATGGCATTACAACATAACAATATAACCCCAAATTCATAATGAAGCTCGTATGCTATTGATTTGGCACGTGCATAGGAATTTGATTATATCCGGAATATGCATCCATGAAAGAGAGAAGTTCATGACCTGTTGTCGAATCTACAAGCTGGTCAATCCTGGGAAGTGGGAAACTATCTTTTGGGCAAGCTTTGTTCAAATCTGAAAAATCAATGCAAGTCCGCCACTTTCCATTCGGCTTCTTTACCAAGACGGGATTCGATATCCAGTCGGGATATGTCGAATCTCGAATAAATCCGTTCTGCTTCAGCTTCTCCACTTCCTCTTTGAGAGCAGCCGACCTCTCTGGGCCCAGCATACGTCTCTTTTGCTTCACAGGCGGATGTTTCGGGTTTACATTTAATTTGTGACTTATAATGGATGGCGATATCCCACACATGTCAGCATGGGTCCAGGAAAACACGTCCAAGTTTGCCTTCAAGAAGTCCGTTAGTTCTTTGGCTCGACATGGATCCAATTGAGAACCAACCTTCAAAACTTTTGTCGGATCAATTTCATCAATGGGAATTTCCACTGTCGCTTCATTAGGAGTTGCATTTCTAGCCTCTGGTTCCTCGTCTTTTCTGGGATCCAGGTCCTCAGGCGTTCCTTTGGGCAACTCCTTCGGGGTCGATTTCTCTAATTGCTATGCCGAGCCCCCCTTTGGGGGAGGCGAGGCATCTTTACTCTCAATGTTAAGTCCTTTCATCAACATCTTTAGTTCGGCCACATAGCAGGCCCGTCCGGAAACTTGGTCCCCTCTCATTACTCCAGTTCCGGCTTCGGTTGGGAACTTAAGCAATAAACACCAGGGGGCGATACAAACTCTGAATTCAGCAAGGGCAGGCCTCCCAAAAAATGCATTATAAGGCGAATCTACGTCCAATACTACGAACTGAAGCATCTGCACTCTTCTGCGTTCTCCTTGCCCCAAGGTCACGGGCAACTCTATGTATCCCATGGGAGCTGTTGACGCCCCGTTGAAGCCTCTGATCCATCCTTCACATGGCTTCAAATCTTCAGATTCAAGCTTCATCTGATCGAATGACTTTTTAAATAAAATATTGACAGAACTTTCGTTGTCTACTAATACCTTATGGACCAAGGCCGGCCCAATAGTGGTAGTAATAACCAACGAATCATCAGTGGGTGATTGGATCCCAGTATTATCTCGGCTGCGGAATACCACCTCGTCAAACATGGTCTTCTGTTGTTTTATGGGGGTGATATCTTCCAAATCATCACCTTCATTCACACCTAGGTGCTTGGCAGCATTTACATATAGATCCATTGATCTGAAACTACGGATTGCCGGGTGACGTTCGCCCACTATGGAGTTGATAACAATTCCTTTACCTTTCTGTTGCGCTGTAGGCTTGGGAGCAGGTAGAATCTGTTTTGGAGCCTGCTATCCTTGCCCCCTGTCCCTCGGGGCAACCTTGTATTCATCCAACTTCCCTTCACGCAGCAGCTTCTCAATCACATCTCTCAAATGCCGGCATTCATTGGTTGAATGCCCATGAGTTCCATGAAACAAACAAAACTTCCCTGTCTCCATCTCTTTCTCGGTCGAATCACGAGGTGGCGGTCTTTTATACTGCAAAACGTTGTACGTATCCAGGTAAATATTCTCCAGGGTGTCGTTCAATGGTGTATAATTCTCGTAGGTCTGGAATCGGGGTCTTTTGTTGGGGTCACTTCCCCTACTTCTATTTCTTCTGTTACCGTTCGGATTACGGTTATTGTTGTTGTTACCCCCGCTTCCAGCATTGTTGTTTCCACCCTTGTTTCCCACATTTACTTCAACCTTGCCGGAACTTTCCCCCGACTGCTTCACGACGATGTTACTCTGCACATTTTCTTTTGAAGCCGCCTCAGACTTTCTCTTTCGGTTTGCCCTGGCCTCCTCTCGCCTTAAATAAATATCGGCTTTTTCATAGAATTTCTCTCTTGTGGAGGGTGTCTTCCCAGAAAGGTAATCCCCGAACTCAGATTCAGGATCGACTCCTTCTTTAATGCCATCAGAATGGTGGGCTCATGCGGGTCACTAGCTTCAGTCACAGCCAGGTTAAAACGGTCAAGATATGCCCTCAAAGACTCTCCTGGTGCCTGCTTGATTTTTGATAATTCAATAACACTTTTGGACTTTCGGGCATGGAGTCGGAACTGATTCATAAAACGTTCGGTCAGTTCCCTGTAATTCGAAATCGAACGAGGGGGAAGTTGGGTAAACCAGAACAGCGCCACATCTTCTAAATAGATTGGGAATGCTTTGCACTTCACTTCATCAGGGGCAGCAGCAGCATTCATGAGCCACGAATATCGCATCAAGTGCTGTCCCGGATCAGTCCTTCCGTTGTACTTGTCCATTTGTGGCAAGTTAAAGCGCCGGGGAAACTGGAAGTCGAGGATATCATCGGTGAAAGGAGTATGGCTTCGCTCAATGCCATAATCTTCATTTGTATAGTTCCGGCTCTCGGACATGATCTGGCGAACCATTGCCTGTACATCAGCATTAGTTAGGGGCCGCTCAGGTTCCCTGGCCCTAGTATCCGATTTCCTTCTGGGCTCTTGTTCAGGAGATGCCCTTCTTCTTCGAGCTGCTTCTGCTCTATTCCGTTCCCTGCGCTCTCGGTCGATCTCGGGAGGAGGGGACTGGAGCCTTTGCCCCCGAGCGGGGTCATTGTTTCCTAGTGCTCGTGCAATATCCTCACGAGATCCCAAAGATCCGAATGTCACCTGCTCCACATTCTGAGGTCGTTCGAGCGGCCTTCGTTCACGGGGCCGCTCTTCCTCGGAAGATGAAGACTGATCCACTGGCGTGTGACGAACCGGTGATGGGGTTCTCTGTCGACGGAGCTTGCTGATCTCCCTACTCATGAGCCTCATGTTTTCTTGCATCATGAGGTTAGTGCGCTCGTGGACTTTCATAGCCTCTCTAGTACTTTCAAGCATATCAAGTAGGCGCGAGAAATCTCCTTGAGTAATGGGCGCAGATGGATTGACCTGATCACTGACCCTGACGGCTGGAATCGGAGCATTTGTGGGGACTCGAGTAGAAGTTCCAACATCACCAAGAGTCGGATCAGATCGGAGATGGGAGGTCGGGTCGGTTCGGAGCTGGGGAGTCTGGTCGGGTCGGTACATGGCAAGCTGCTCGGGTCGGTTCAGATTGGGGGAATGCACTGCTTCAGAATCTCCTACCCGGATCGGATCGGAGCTCTCCCCCTGAAGACGGTTCGGATTTCCTGCATTGGTTCATCCTGCTGCTGAACTCTGCCCACGAGACCTTGTTACAACCGCATTTTGCTGATCTTCGCCAGCTCCATTTCCTCGACCAGATTGAACTTCTTTGCCTTTTCCTTTGGCCATGATTCTTCGACAATCACTTCAACAAATATCCAAGGGCGTTGAAACTTGAGGATTAACTTCTATGAACTAAACGGTCCAAAAGGTAGAACGATAATTCCGAAAAACAAAGAATTCAGATGAAGTTCTCAGTGAAAGCACCAAAATGTTAGACCAAAAAGTGGTTCTAACACCCAAATTGATTAAAGCAAAATGAAATGAGATAAAAATGAAAACGAACACACAGGATTTATAGTGGTTCGGCGAAGAAATGCCTACGTCCACTTGTTTTTCACTATTTTCACTGATTTAGTTGCAGGTACAATGAAATATTCACTTGATTTCTCTCACAACTCACTTACAATCACTCAATTGTTTGAAAACAAATAATGAAAGAAGATTTGGATTTTCCGGGATTGCTGGAATTCGGGTTATGAAGGTGGTTGAACTCTCCAAGTGCCAGAAAAAAGGTCCTTTTCTTTGTCTCCAAACGGGGTATTTATATGTAACACCCCGGATTTTTCCGTTAACAGTAAATTAACAAATTAAAGTATAATTAAATTGTAACAGAAAAATTAAGGGAAACGTACATCACCATTGCGTTCGTCTCGGAAAAATACGCGAAATAGAGTCCGAGTTTTCAAAAAACGGAGTCCGTATGAAGAAGATATGGCCTTCGGAAGTTTTGAATTAAATTTAAAATTCAAACAGAATAAAATAATAATTTGAAATGGGGCCCAATGGGCCAGGCGGATAAAACACCCGCCTAGCCACCCAGGTCGACTGGGCTGTCGACCTGGGCTACCCATGTCGACAGGGCTGTCGACAGCCCTGTCGACAGGGGTGTCGACCTGGTCGAGCCCAGTCAACCTGGCTGGCCAGGTCTGTGTTTGGTCAGATTTCTGTGGTCTGCTTTGTCATTAGGGCTAGGTGGCGGGTTTTTATTGGTCTCTCTTCCTAATGAATGGCTATGATCTAACCTAGCAACATCAAGGGTCCTAATCAATTCCTAACCTCTATATAAACAACCCTAGACTAAACCCTAATCTATTCATTCAAATTAAGAACATAGCCGCCATGTTGCTGAGGAACGACAAAGAGTAGCCGCCAACTAAAGAGAGGATTAGGGAGAAAGTTCTAAGGCCTAAAGCAATTCAAGCAACCTAAAGCTAATCAATTCAACAAAGGAATTTGCGTCTTCAATCCCTAAACTAGAGAATTCATCAAACCATTGTAAGTAGAGTATTACTTTGGTATTAATAAACAACTGTGTTGATGTGTATGCTTGAATTGTGGCAATGGAAGTAATTCATATTTGTGCAAAATTATGTTATTCATTATAAAGAACTACATGCGGTAGTTCTATGCAAGTATACGTTTGGAATATTGCGCAAATTGTGTAATCTATATTGAAGCTACATGTATGTAGTTAATTGAAATTCATGCAAGTTTGGGGCTTTGTTATTATGCCATTATGATGTATATTTTTGTGCATAAATCATTTTGCAAGTAATTGAAACAAGTTTGGTTATTATAGTTCATATGAAACTATGTGGAATTTTGACACCATAATCCATGTATTAAGTCATGCTTTTGCAAACTTATGAATATGGCTAGGAATGATATTTGGCATGATTGAAATCCGTTATTAAGTCTATCTTGTTTCAAAGGATTATATGATGACATGGCTAGGTTGGACTCAAAAATCCCTTTTTTTTTTTGCAAGTTTAAAGCAAACACCATGTTTAGGAATATTTATGCATAAGTATGTTTATACCATCGTTATGTGATTAGGCTTAAATCATGATTAAGTTGAATTATGCTATGTTCATGCTAGAAGTATTTATGCCATGCTTATGATTGACCATATGCCATGCCTATGCTAGAAGTGTTTTATGCCATGCTTATGTTTGACAATATGCCTTGATTTATGTCACCTATGTTTTATGACCAAAATACATGTCACCACTATGCAAGTACACCAATTTCTATTATGTATTTTCCAACGTCATATGCAAGTTCATGCGCCTACTTCCCCCTCTTTGTGTATACGCCATAAGCCTCCCCTTTTCGCATGGCTAAATTGGGCTTTAAAAGGCTAAGCCCAATATATATAAACGGACGTGTAAAACGGGGGAAAATAACATTAGGTTAAAAATTAATTAATGAATGAAAATATGAAATAGAAGGGCCCAAAGTCAAGTATGGGTTGGGCCCATGGTTGGTGTAACCTTTACACCATTAACATAATAATGGGCCGCAAATATTTACATATAAGAAATAAAGAAGAATGACAAAATATGTAAATGTAGAAAAGACGATGTGTTTAACCCGAGGTTGGATTGAGTTGTGATGTAAACCTGCCCGGAACCGCCCGGCTGTCCAGTAGTCACAACAATACCTATCCAATGTAGGAGGTTAAACATGGATCCCAGCAAGGACCCGAGGTTAGACTGAGTTGTGGCGTAAGACTGCCCGGAACCAACCGGCAACAGGCAGCCACAACAATACCTGTCTAATGTGAGAGGTCAGGGCCTTAATAAGACAATTAAGGCTGAGTCAGGATTGTTAGGATTAAGTGAACTAAAGACTTAATCAAAATGGAACATGCTAAACTAAACGGACTGGTGGGGTTAGGTTAGGAAACACTTAACCAACTTAGCATGTTGGCTAGAGATAGAAAACCTAGTAACGGGGGACCCTTTTCAGCAGTAACCCTAGAAGGTGTATCAGGATACCCTGAAACTAGGCAGGGTGGGGCACGATTACTGGGCTGATTGTAAGAGGTCAAATCGACGGCGGTGGTGTAGCAGTGTAGGTTCTAACGGTGTGCGGGCGTGCACGCACTCCGGCGCAGAAAAATAAAGCACTGGACACCAGTAGCATACCTTTGCACTCTAAGGTTGTGTCGGGTTGCCACTATGGGACTTGATACACCCCATGGTGGGACCAGCATAGGTAACTACAGACATCGGGGGCCGTAAGACACATGTAACTATGCGAGTAGGAGCCGATCATCGTAGAATGGATCACATCACCCTGATTTTGGGGTGCAAATTGGAAACTAGTTTATATGGGTTCAGAGATTAACATGGGGTACGATAGTATATTCGACCCTAGATAACTTAACCAAGTTTATAATGTTGCCCACTTCCTGTTTTACTTATCATACCCAGTTCTTTATTCATAGACAAAGTAGTACTAGACTTACTCAGGCTTTATGTCTGACTCTATTTTTCTTTCGTCTTCTTTCTTCCGTTTCCCCCCCAGGTCCTCAGGGAGGGAACACAGCAGCTTGACCTACCTCAACATCCAGCTTGAAGAAGAGAAATGTATTGCTTGGACTTTCCTGTTTTGAACTATGGCTTTGGACAATCCACTATGGGGCTTTGGCAGTTTGTCTACGTTTTATTTATGCTTCTTTAAAAATAATGTACTCATGACAGATTATGAAGTGTTATGTTATGTTTTTGGAAAGGATGTTGTTGTAACACGTATTTGACTTTATGAAATAAAGTTTGTTGTTCTTCCACTGTTTACAAATATGTGTTCTTATATCTGTCTTGTACATCTGTGACTTGTACTTATAAACCTCCACCAAAATTAGGGCATTCCCTTTGAGAGTGACCCTAACAGAGGTGGGGTGTTTCATTATAGGTGTGAATTTGCTCAGAACCCGATCCGGATCGGAGCCACGTGTCATCCATCCCATCAGCCTCGGGTTCGGATGCATTTCTATGTTGACAACGCATCAGAGTAATGGACGTTGTGGGCAGGAACTGGTCATAGCCGTTCCGGATATCCAGGCGCTCATGCAGGGGAGTAATGTGGAGAATGGGTTCGGATCGGAAGAGTATCCTCCAGGGGTTCGGATCGGTACTTCCGATCCGAACAGGATTAAGTGAGGACCAATTCTCTCTTCTTTTTATTCTGCTCCGCTCCGACCTATCTCTGTAGCAATTGGGTGGCCTTCCGATTCGACTGGAAGTAGATTCCCCTCCGACCCGAATAGCTGTGCTTCTTTAATTCCAAGAGTAATAGTTCACTGATCCGAACAGTAGCCTTTACCCTATCCGAACCGCTATCCTGCTCCGATCCGAACAACAGGCTTTACCCTATCCGAACTGCTATCCTGCTCCGATCCGACCCACTTCAGAGTTTTTCAAGTCCTTCAATATTTCATGTCTTGACTTTGTGTTGCCCAGTTCACAAAGTGGGCTAACAACTGCAATAGTAAAGTTGGCAGTCAAAAGGCTATGGTTGACGGCATTGGGTGATTGCAGTGATTGGACTCAGAAGAGGTTGGTCAGGACCAAATTAAGGACAGTAATCATTGTGTACCTGTCATCGACAGCTAGTGGGATGTAGAAAGACTAGAGCTAAACCACCATCGATCTTTCACTATCGAGATGTTGGTTGAGGGAAATGCCAAATTGGATAATAGATTGTTTGTTAGGGCATGTCAGTTAGCTCTTGGTGTAGTCTTTCATTGGTTAAGGGAGGGGCCTGGGTGGGACCGTAACCACAGTGAAAAGCAGACCATAGTTGGATATATGTACTATAGGTCCTTTGAGCAGACCTATACAGATATCAAAATCTCCCAAACGAGTTTCTTGCATTGGATGCAGGCCTATTCTGTGACTCAAGGTACAATAGATAGTACGTACGTGTGAGGGTCTAGATTCACGCATCGGGTGGTGTATCCTAGATGATAGGGAATTATTGTATGTTGAGGCTTGATTCGACCGAGGAGTTGGATATGATGATCTTTACGCTTACGTGGCATAGCGATGATGGTTCTATGCGGTAACGTGGCTTAATGATTTGGATTTTCATACGTCGTTCGTCATATGATACACTTCCATGGCATGACAGTGGAGACTGTGCGAGGAGGGTATTATGACGAGTACGTTGATATGTCGGTGGTAGCTATATATATACTATATTAGGTTAATCTACTTGGAAGTAGATGAGTATGAGTGAGTATAGAGCCTTGAGAGTTGTTAACCCAAATAACCTAATAAATAAGAGAACTTAGTTGAACGGTATATGTAGGGTTATTTCAGAATGTATAATTTGTCCAGTCACTAGAACTTTATGTTTAGACACCCTCCTCATAACACACTCGCAGGTTAGATTTGTGGAAGAGATATGATAGCTTTGGATACTGGTTAAACAATATTATGACTTCACTAAGGCTATATTGGATTATATTACATTTTATCCATTCCGCTGTGAGATGTTTACTGAGCTCTAATATATTTGATGGATAGGTCGAAAACTCGGAATTTCGAAAGGACAGGTGTAGCGGAGTACAAAATCTCATGGGTTTGGATAGGGATCAGCAAGGCGATGGGATATGAAAATCGATTTGGTATCCTAGGGCCTTATTGATTTTTCGTAGTATGAATTGTAGGAGGAGGCGATGGGATCAGTAGGAGTGGAAAGATAGAGGGATTAGAGAAGCTAAAGCATATATTGGAGGAGGGAGTATGACCTGCGGGATACGAAAATCTTTTGAGAAGTGCGGGATTTGAAGTCAATTTCATATCTGGGGACTTCTAAGAGATTTTCATTCTTCGGTAAGTTGACAATATATCTAAGTCAATGGATTCGAGATGGAAAATCTCTTAAGTGCATGGGGATGCGAAAATTGAAATTCATATCTTGGAAAGCTGAGAAATTTCCTCCTTCAAAACCTCACTCCTCGAGTTTGAGTCGTCATGCGACATTGCATGATAGGGTTGAGTTTAAAAACGTATGATGCATTGCATAATGCGTTAACGTCTAAATGATGAACTTGTTCAAAATGATGATTTGAACAGGCACATGGGATTAGAGCATAAACTTGAACTATGGACATATGACTGAACCATTGCTTCTGGGATCCGATTCTCAACCCAATCATGCTGTAATCGTGATTTGACATGAATTCGATGACTTAAGTTCATGAAGACGATAGCTTAAGTTCATGAAACTAGAAACTATGGCCGCATCCCGAAGGATTCTAGTATAATTGTATCAGGATGCACAACACTTACACGTTCCACGTTAGTTTACACCAATAGGGGGTGCAAGTTTTAGTGCGCTAACTAACACAACTATCTTACAAGTATAGTTTACAATGGCAAGGTGAAGCTCTAGACGATTTTAAGGCCTGGCAGCCAAAATCGCTGAAGCATCTCCAAGTTCCAATGAATCTCTATACAATTCTAGCCCATCAAACGACGGTTGTGGGCTAGTCCAGCATGCCCGAACAAGTGGGACAACCCAAAGGATTGCAAAATTCAAGTGAATATGCAGATGATCCTGTGGTCCAAGAAGAAGCATAACTGGCAACAGAGGACCCGTTGGGAGAGGAGGATGCCGGTGGCAATCAGGAAGGCATTTTCGTAACGTCGGACATGACGAGATATATTGTGGTTCTCGAGAATCCCCCTAATTTGGTTGTCTTATAGATAGTTGAAGCTTCTTTTAGGAGAATTTGTACGAAATATCTTGAGGTGATGAATAGGTTCTCGGAAGGGAAGATGTGGCGCACGCTCCTCCAGAGGGATATGCTGCCTGGAATAGGCATATGTGCTCCGTCGGATGTGTGCCTACGTCGTGTTCGTATATCCGAGATATTCTATATTTCTTCCAATTGGCGCCAACGCAGCTTCAGCTGAACGTATATGCCTTCCTTATTAGCACTTACATCCTATATAAGGGTGGTTGGGCATAGAGTCGGCTGGGGAAGACATCCGATATCTCTACTCTCTAAAAAAAAGAAACACTGTATTGCCTTCCCTTGTTTATTTAGAGGCGCAACCCAACAGTCGTATCATCCTGCAGGCGTGGAACAAACTCAACTATTTTAAGCATGATAGGTTCTATGTTCGGTGTCCGCAAGGATTTGCGAGGAGATGGCTTGTAGGCCGTAAGTTCTTTAAAACTTACGTTGTATCCCGAGTTAATTAATTCCTAATCTCTAAACTAACTTGGAATTTACGAGGTAGGTATTCCACGGATTTCGAGAGGTGGCAAGTACCTGAAGAGAGTTCTGGCGTCGAAGCAATACCAAGCAGATATCATAATGTCCAGACTCTACTATTGGACTATTTCCTTTATCTGTTGGATTTTCTTCCCGAGGGCTACTCGACAAGCCGTAGGGATTGCGATGAAGGAGAGGATGAGGCATCAAAATATGAGGGAGAAGAAATTCCTCCTCTTCCACAGGGAGAGGTGGCCCTTGTCATGCTTTCTAACATTCCCTCGGTTAAGGAGGAAGCTGCGGAGGCTCAGAGGGATGTAGGCGGCGACAACGATGATGAGAAGAAACCCGCCGAAAGGCATGGTTCACAACGCACTCTTGTTGCCTCTCCAACTGAGGAGACGATGCCGAGAGAGGTTTTTCAATCAAATTCTCCAACTACGACCTTTGGGACCGTCGTGTCGATAGAGGTTTAACACCAATTTAGAGACCTGATCCCCATGGAAATGTAACAGCCCACAAATATGTACATTTTAAGTTGACTAAAACAACACACTTCCAACCCAAATTGCACAAAAATACGAGTCGGTAGAGTTAAATAAAAAAGATAGAACAAAAGAAAACATCAGAATCTCACAACGGAACTGATCAAAATATAATATATTGAATAATCTTTTGAAATACAAAACTGTATTTTATATACATACCATATCAGAGTACAGTACATATACATCACAGCAGAAATAACTCTAAATAACTAATGGTGAAGCCTCCTGCTTCAAGCTCCTCCAAGTGAATCTGTAAAAGCCTGAAACACTTGACTGCCTGTACAAATTTGGGCATCCAAGAGTTTAGGGTAAAACAAACAAAATAAACTTTGGGTCGATCATGGGACTGGGGTGAGTAAAGTCCAACCATATTGTTTAACTTTGAAAATTATTTTCGAAAGAAAGGTAATCGTACGACCGATCCACACATAAATACGGATGGTTTTTACCTTACGATAACCAAAACATTTTGATATCAAATCCGGTGATATTGTAATAATGTCTAATCAAATAAACAACCATCTAGTAGAACGCTTGCATCTCACCCTCTACATACATAGTATAAAATAAAAAACCGCAGGGCGCTTATTGAAGATTGGATTCCAACTATGACAAGGTATAGGACCACCCTCCGATTAGTATACTTTAGTGGGAATACACTGGGGTTCAACAATAACATCTTGCAACCCGGCTACACATGACCGGTCACTCATTTAGCTTGAGTGGACCGAATGTATTATCACCCCCGGTTGTCGGTCGTCCAACGGTAATCCGTAAGATACAAAATCGAAAGAAGAACAAATGAATTTTCTCTAGACCGGTGATAATACACCCTTCTTGGGGGCGACCCAACTAGCCATGCTGCCTTCCCAATTTTTGTCATTTTCTGGTTGTGAGGCTTGAGGCTACGTTTTACCTTTTTGGAACATCTGGCCACCATTTACTTTGAATGACACGTCATCAAACCCATCAAATCACTAGTTGAACTTCTCAAAATATTACAGGTATAAAGAGCTAAGAGAAAATAATTCCTCCGCCACCAGACATAATACCTTGAAAAGATCATCTTATGTGATCTGTTAGACATATTCTGTCAGACATTCATCCATACAAGTTGTCCTGGATTTGGACAAACCAAAGGCACTATTCAGTAAACAGAACAACGCTTTCATTCTACTTTGTCTTCAATTATCTTCATCATAATCTAATTCGCAACGCCTATGCCTATACGGAGTGGTTTTCGGATAATAAATCCAATCGGTCTCTCCGTATTGACAATGTTGGCTAAGAACTTCGATAATTGGTTATTTAACTATCGAGGAAAAACAAACATCCATCCAAATTTCCAACTAGAAATATTATTGACTAAACATCAAACAATCACTAGCACTTTTCTAATATTTCATTAATTAAATCATTTCCCAGATTCCTTCCGATGTCCTTCAATATTTTCAAAACGTTATAGCCTCTTACGATATTTGGAAAATGTTCCATAACCTATCTTCTTTTATTTCCCATATTTAGAAGAGGGAAAGTCTAAATGAACACAAAATGTGGACACAAAATTAAACACACAAAATCTGAATCATTAGAACTTCTCATGAATTACACCTCACACATAAAGACAAACAAATCTTATGGTCCAGATTTTGTGTACATAATTTTGTATGCAATTTTGTGGCTCAACAGCCGCTCCCTTTAGAAAATATCTTCTATTTATAATTAGAATTCATTTCCAATCAATTCTCCCTTTCCCAACCATTATTTATATACTTAGGAAATATTTATTATTATATTTCCAAAATTCCACTTTCGTGGGTTAAAAAAATGTTGTGTAAAACATCGTTACAACAACTAAAAATACTGCATTCAATTAAATATTGATCTTCGAGACTAATCTTCCTATTTATCGATTAATAATGAAACCAATCAAGTTAGGGTATAATTACCTCTCAGACCTTGATTGAATAACATTCTTAACTTCAAAACAAACAAAACTGCTCGTTTCGAATAATCAACATCATAATAAAACCAATTATCCATTTTTAAACATGTATACGTTTCTCTTTCAATTATTACGAGACTTTAAATTATAGTTTTCCTTTTCGGTTTATAATATTCTAATATAAGTTCGTTTCTTTATCGAATTCTACATATATATATATATATATATATATATATATATCGATATATTGATTTCTAGTTATCAATTTTTCTTAAAAATATTATAACTCCTTAAATTCTCGGAAAATTTCACCAGCATCTCCTTCGTACGGCTCAAGCCGCACAACTAAAAAATGCCTCTCTAGGCCCTTTCCATTCAAAAAGAAAATCAAAAAGCTAAGTGGCTTGCCCAATAGGCTCATAAAATCTCATATGAAATTTAAACATGTACTTTTTTGTTGGGCACTCAAAATATAATCTTTATTCCCTTCATTCCATACATGTTAACATATATATGCCCACTTCCAATTTATTTCAAATCAATTCAACACATTTTATTTTAATCGTTTTCAATTTGCTAATGAATTTTCTGATTAGCTTCTTTGCTTAATATTCTTAATTTGAATATATCACATTCAAATTTATTTGTATTCACTTATACACAATCAAAATTCAATCTCCTTGTTTACTTCCAAATTTAATCCAAGTTTCATATTCTAATTCCCAATTTCAACTAACAAATTCAATTCACTTAAACACAGTTAAGTACGATTCAAAATTCTGTTAACTAATTTCTTTTGAAATTAGTTAACTTCATTCGATATTAAAAATCGGATTTTTTTCCAAAAATCATTCCATTTCTCCACTTGAGTTTATACTTATTTTATAACTCAAGTTTGGAATTTACCAATGGAAATTCGGATTTTTATTTACTTCAAATCCTTTTATCTTATTTAATAAACCATTATGGTTTAAAAAATATTATAGCGTTGTTTTTCTAAAAATTTGATTTTGACATAACTCAAATCTACAAGACGAAATCCATATTTTTCTATTCCATTAGAAAACTATCATTCAATAGGTACAAACGTTTCTTGTTTCATCGAATTCCTACTTGTATTGAGTTTTATATACTCAATTGAAGTTTGAATCGTCAAATTACGAACTACTGTGTTGTGGCGAGTTCATTTTAATTAAATTAAATATAAACGTTTAAACTTTGTTTATTAAATAAATTTCAAATTCATTGTCAATATTTTAAAAAACTTTAAGCTCGTTATCCAAATCTGACTTAACAATCCTGATTGTTCAAACTTGTCGATTATTTATTTCCACATTCATAACTCGGCTATGAATTTATTCAAAATTCAAATTTTATATTCAATTCCAATCCACCTGGATTAAATTATTTATAAAATTCGATATCATCGAATTCCAATTATAAATTCCTTTTATGGGAATAGTCAATTAATTCAACAACCTCTACCATTACAAACTAATATCATCCCTTGATAATAGTGAAGTCGTTCAAGTTAAGGTATTTTATTTACCTTCCAAACCTTGACCGACAACGTTCCTATCTTGAGATAGATAAAAGCTTGTAATACAAAAACTCGATTTAAATCTTGTCTTTTATTCCATTTCTTACATTTGGAAATCTCTTTCCAAATTATTCGATGAAAATTTCTTCATCACATTTATAAACATTATGTAAAAATTAACTTCTTTGAAAAACTTCCATTTTAATAATCTATTTGAAACTCGATTCCCATTTTGAAATTTTTTATTTTTATAAATTACTAGGTTGGAACCCGTGCTATGCACACGGGTAGATTAGGAAATTGTGTTTTGATGGCCATGCAGAAAGATCAAAAACATTTTTGTAAAAGTAATGTATCGGTAGTGAGTAAAAGAAAGTTTAGTTGATGTAGTATTAGTTAGCTAGGTAAGAGTATGATGTTGTAGGGTAGGAATAATGTTGTGAAATAGTAATGGTTGTACTTTGAACAATCATATACTATAAGATAGATATTAAGTAGGGTTAAATTGAAATATAATCGTGCAAGAATAGCAGCTTTTATGATGAAAAAAGTTTATCATTCGGACATGTTATGACGTAAAGTTGGTTATGTACCGGGGGGAGGGGGCATGGTTCAGTCTGATGCGGTTGGAAGTCCAAATCGCTTCCGCATCGCGTCAAACGATTGATCATAAATATAAGGATTAATTGTCAAGAATAATTCAAAGTTTAATGTGTCTTCCCATAATAATCCAAAGTTTGGATTATTTCTGATTAATCTGATGTTTAAGGGGTGTCTTCCCATATTAATCTCATTTACTTGGTTCTTCCCATATTAATCCGAAGTTTAGGGGTGTCTTCCCATATTGATACCAAAATAACACGTCAAGGGATCATTGGGTTCAATATGGGAAGACACCCCCAAACTTCGGATTATTCATAAATAATCCAAACTTGGGATTATTATGGGAAGACATGTTAAACATCGGATTATTCTTGACAATTAATCCTAAATATAAACAATTATACTAATTATTCAAACGGTTTGGTTTCGGTTTGGTTTTAATGTAATACGTCAAGGTTTTGGTTCGGTCTGGTTTGAACTCATATTAAATATATAAAATAAAAGAATTATTTTCAGCAACAATCAAATTGCAATTGTATGATGTTATGTCAGTTAAAGGTTAAAACACACAGTGTTACCTTGATAAGAATGAGAGTTTTTTTATTGAAATATGAATGAGAGTGATATTTTATGAGTAAAAAAATAAAGAAAAGAAAGTAATCATATATTATATTAATATCTTGAGAAATGCAATAAACACAAAGTACTTAGAGTACATTCCTTGAGATATTACTCTAGGTAATGAGTACATTCCTTGCAATGAGTTTTGTCATTTGAAACTTCACTCAAACAGCCTAAACGTGGTATTACTCTAGTTAATCTTTGTATCAAGAACAAAGTACTTAAGAATATACTAAAAATTAAAGGACATGAACAACATAATGTTATCTAATTCTGCTCAAAGGTGCATTACAGTGACTGAAACAACATTTGAACTGCACAAAATTACATAGAATGTTATGAGACCTACAGAAGCAAAAGATAACAAAAAATTATTAATAGATTACATGGTCATATTTTGAAATGAAAACAAATTAAAAGATCCCATAATTGTATGCATGATGTAACTAGGACCGAGTAGGTCATGAAAAGGGGAATGCACGTGGGCTGTTTTGTTATGTTGGCATCAACTCACTTTGCTAATGTTGCTACAATAGCATATCAACTCCTGTTATTGATAAAATAAAAATTGATTTCTGCATGAGATAAAAGAAGGGTACAAATTACTATAATTCTGAAAAACAGAGAACAAACCTGGTTGTTTTTTCCTTTTGCTTTTCCCCCTGTTTGATCGGTTTGAAATAGAATAATTAATAATCATGGATAACATAGTAAGGCACTAAAAAAATGTATGACCACTATCAATACGTAAAATCATAATGAACACAATGAAGAGCTTATGTGCACAGTTACGCTTCCTGTATCTCTCATTTGGTTTGAATAGTTTCTTAAACCTCTCTATAAGTAAAACAATGTGACCCCTAGTTAAATTTATTTGGCATGTATAATAGGCAGCTTATGCAATATTATTCTAGGTGCTATGTCATATATCTAATGTTTTTTGCACTGATAGATTCATGCCAGTAATCTTCTTCAACTTGTCCCATGGCATAGATAAACCTAAAAGCATGATATATGTTAAACAATTTAGTTAGAAGAGTTATACCATTAGAACAAAGGATTGAAGCATAAATATTTGAAACAGTGGAATTTATGAAACAACATCAGGCTTTATAGTTTTTACATATATTATATGATAAATGAGCATTCACATATGTAACAATAACATTCACATAGTATACTGAATATAAGTAAATTAGTATTCTAAGTTATATTCATCGACGGATAGAATTCAAAGGAGAAATGGTTAGTAGTACCAAATATATCAATTGCAAAAATTTAAATCAACAAAAAATACAATGTAAATAAATAGTAAATGTTTTTTGATAGCTCAATGTGTCTAAGTTTGTTTGGCAGCTAAAAACATACTGATAGCGTGCTAACAACAGCAACAAAGAAAATTGTAGAAATAAAAAAAAAAACAACAATTTAGTTAGCACCAATTTTAAGTTGAGGCAAAAATCAAACCCCTTACTCCCGACCTATAATTTCTATTGAAATATTTTCATAATCAACATTGGATATTAATACAGCCCATATAAACGTCCATAAAATGCCAAAATTACTAATTTTTTGAAACCAAAACATACTTAAACTTCTGTTAAAGACGCGTTTTCACCACTCAGGAAATCATTTGAAACTAAACGACAATTGGGAACCACGTAAGGATGAAATAGGTCTTCTCATTTTGGTACCGTCCCCAAGATGGATAAATTGGAATTCCATAAGAGCTTCAACCAATGAGCTGTATCACGATGACTATGAAATGTAGTTATAATCAAAATTTATATGGTTTATGTAAACCATGAAATGTACGTTATAATAAGAGTTTATATGATATATGTAAACCATGTAATTTCTGTTTACATTAGAAAAAGTATGTACTTCGATATGTGGTGGAAAGCCAGTGTGTAATAACCCGGAAATCTGTGCCAATTTAAAATTTTTATTTTGGCTATTTTAATGAATTTTGAATATTTAAAATGAATGTTTTAAATAATGACGATGGAAAATTTATTTTGAATAGAATTTGAATGAATATATTTATTTGAATCGTCGTTAGAATATAAATATTTTATTTATAATTATAAAAGGAATTGAAAATGGCGTGGTAGTTCGATAATTGAATTTCAAATTTCAATTGAACATACCGGGTGCAAAACAAACTGGATTTTAACAAAACCAAAAATATTAGAATCTATTTGATAATATCTTTCCAAAGAATCCGAAAAATCGAAATTTCATAGCGGGGATCAAAAGTTATGTCCAGTTGAAAATTCAGAATAGTCGCTATGGAATTCTGGCCCTTGAAAATGGAAATTTTGCAAACGACCTCGGTTTTCGACGAAACCACTTTTGTTGGATCCGCGATGTCAAATTATTGCTAGATTTAAAATTTCATAATTTTTCGAATCGATATGTGAGCGTGGCAAAGGAAAACGCGTTTGACCAATTTCAGTTGATTTTAATCGACTGGAAAATGGTCATTTTTCCAACGGTCTCGGAATTCGACGAAACTAGATTTGTTAGGACCGTATCGTCGATACGAAGCTAGAAAATATTTTTCAGGAATTTTTTGAGTTAGTTTGTGGCCCCGGTAAATTGAAATGTACATTCAAATTCAATATATAGAGTTATATGTTGATTTTGACGAAAACTGATCAAAACAGTCGGATCAGCTTATGATACATATCCCATTGTGTTCGGAATTGGGGTAATTAGCTGTGGGCGACAGGCGGTGGGTTTCGTTTCGAGTTCAAAATAAAAAGTACCTTTTTGAAATAAAATAAATAATAAATATATATTATTATATTCTCTTCCCCCCTTATTTCCTGTCCTCTTCAAATCAGCCCCCCCCCCCCCCCGTTCTATTTCATTTCAGAAAACAGAAGAAAAAAAAACCTAATCGAGTGCCCCCCCCCCCCAATCTGTCGCCGCCACTTCTTCTTCTTCCTCCGCCTCAACCGCTTCTCCTACCCCCTCTCCATTCCGCGATGCCCAAACTCAGGCCCACACTCTGATTAACGCATCGTCATCCACACCCCCAAGACCGACGTCGTTGCCAATGGGAGTGGTTGGGGTTCGAGGCGCGTCAGCAGCCGCGATGGGTGAAATTCCGATGCCCTAGGGAGGCGGGTCCAGGCAGAATTGATCGTGGTGAATGGAGCAAAACAATCAGACGTTTCGATCGGTGCGATATAGTGGAGCAAAACAATCAGACGTTTCGAACGGTCTGGGTCGGTTTAGCGACTGATTCGGATCGAGCGAAATTCCTGGTCGTTACATCGTGGTGTCAGAGCTTTGGTTTACAAAGCTCAGAGAACAAGACACATTAGAACCATACGAAAGAATTCATCAGAGATTGGATTAGTAATATCCAATAGGAATGACTCGTTAGAGATAGGATCAGTAGTGTCCTAGAATGAGTCGGAAGAGTATATTTTTTTTAAAATGAAAACAAATTTTGTTTTGAGAATTTAAATCAATTATACATATTTGATTATTTATTTATATTGATTTGGACAATCAAGTATATATAGATTTTGCATATACGTCTGATCCACGTGTATTTGAAGTTTTAATATATCTGATAGATATAGAATCACACTCTAGTCGCCCGGAGATGATTCTGATGATGAGGCCTCATCATCAGCATTTATATTCGAGTGCCGAAAGTGGGATTTCTATATATTTCCAATTGACTGGTGTGAGAACAAAAGTTAGATAGGGTCTATTGTTGTAATATACAATGAAATGTTCTTCCGTCTGCGTTCTAATTTGTCGTGTTCTCAAAACAATCAGACGTTTTGAACGGTCTGGATCGGTTTACCGACTGATTCGGATCGAGCGAAATTCCTAGTCGTTACACAGTGGATGGGTGTAATGACACAAAAGAACTATGGAACGGTGTTCCATGCCCAGTATCCTACTGAATTTACATCACATAGCCAGATTTACCAATTATCTTAGTATAACTCAGTTCATCTTCACTAATTGTTATAGCAATAAATTAATAATCATTTACATTTACCTAACATAAGGGAAAAAAGCATCTAATGGGAATACATATGCAGCTGCTTGTATGAGATATAGATCATAATCGTACAATATCTACCTCCTAATCTTACAACTATAGCATTATGCTTAACATAAACGAAATTCACTTGGGCAATCAATTTAACAGTCTCGAGCAGCAAGCTGGTTAAAATATTTAGCAAACATAAATCTAATTCATGTCTCATTGTCATCCCGGTTTCTTTTCATACCTCGACATGTAATATGTTCAACCCCCTTAACAACATACTCATTACGATGTTGCTTCAATACGCTTTGTAATATGTTAATCAATGAAAAATTAGCGCACTCCATTACCCAGCATTTGTACTAACTCATAAGAGATAAAACTTCTATTCACAGTTAGTTTGGGCAAATTATTGAATTTGCCCGATGTAGACATAAGCCAATTAGTTTTTCAAATGTTGAACAATATCCATTTTTGTTAACACATATGTATAATCAGTAAATGGACATTAGCACACAAATAAATGCTCCATGGCAGAAGCTTGAATTGTTGGATGATTTACAACTTTAAGGGAAAAAATGGATGAAATTTATCAGTTATGCAAAGTACAATTTTGAGAGTGACAACATTTTTTTGGTTAAATGAAACTATTGAAATATGAAATTGGTCATAGCTCGAACCTAATCCATATTGTGTGTATTCAACATTGGTAGGAGCATATTTATAGAAAAAAAATAACTTGATCAATTTTCAAACATAGTAGGCTAATGATATAGATCCAATTTTGAAATGAAAAAAATACGCTCGTTATAAATTAAATACATAGATGAATAATTTGATGATTCGCACAAAACAATGTCCCCATCTTATGGTATTAATAATATAGGCAGGGGTCATTTTTATCAAGAGTGGATGAGGCCCGTGCTTCGCACGAGGGCAGATTGTTATATTTAATGGTTGAAAAACAGTAAAGGTTGATTAGAGCATTCTATGTAAACAGTGATTAGTTTCTAATTTTTCTAAACTACAATGAAAAGAAATCGCCACACACACACGCACGCACGCACGCACGCACACACACACGCACACGCACACACACACACACACACACACACACACATATATATAGAAAGAGAGAGAGAGAGAGAGAGAGAAGGCAATTGAGATACAAAATTAAACATAGAACCGAAGACAAACTCCGGAACGTATGATTTGTTTGTCTTTAAGTGGAAAATGAAATTCAGGAGGAGATTTAGTGGTTAAGATTGCATGTGTCTAAATTTGTGTCACTATTTTGTGTTTAAATAAACTAATGTAGATTTTTTTGCTGTGAAAAAATAGTACTCAATACAAATTATATCTCCATATGTTACCGAATTATTCCATATTGCATGAATAAATATTAAAAGAAATTAGCTTGTCGTCAAACTTTAAAGCCATAAAACATCAAATAAAAACTTCAAAGCATGCAATTAGTGTTGTCCTATACTTTGGAAAATAAAACACACTTTAAACATTGATTAATGCTGAAGGTTGTTAATAAATGATTGTTTTAATGTATTATGTAGATACACACGCTAAGAACAATATTTATTTGCTAAAAGACAAAATAATTTTACTTGAAAACAAATTCTATTCTTATAACATAAAACATAGGTGGTATTCATGGAAGGATGACTTTAACATTTTTTGTTACCACATCTTTAGTCGTAGCAGTAAGGAATGTAAGTGGGGATCAACCGTCACTAAGATCATCTATAAAAGGTTATAATACAACATTCGCATTGATCAACAGAAGGCAAGCAATAGTGGACAACATCATCGGTCTATCACGTACCAACTTCATTTAAAAAATATAAAAGTTAGGTGGTTGACTATAAAATGATGCATGGGCAGTAATTTCCGTAAGCTATACCATTTTATAGTCTAGATCCCTGAAACATATATCCAACCTATGGTTTCAATCCTAAATACGGTCATTGTTCTGGGATGCCAAACAACATACAAAATATGTTGAGGCTTAGTCCTCAAAACTGCTTTCTCAGTCTAGTTAATATCAACATGATAAATTATCAAAAAGAAGAGACATACAAGGATAAACTCCTGCAAATACAAAAATCTTTAAAACAAAATTGAAGTAATTTCACAGAGTTTCATCTTTTTTTGAAATGGTCATTTTGAGTGTTAATGCTAAGTGGATAACCATTCACAATAAAACCTCCCAATTGAACAAAACTGGAATAGATCAAAAGTTTAGAAAATGCATTAAAATTGTCTTTTGAAATCAACTTAAAATGCACTTAGTTTGTTGGGAAAACAATTAAAATAGAGTTAGTAAAATGGAGGAAAAATTAAAGTTTATCAAAACAGTTTGCTGACAGTTTTTTGGCATGCTAGAGAATAAAAATGGAGGGAAAGACGATCAGTGGGAAAATAAATCGGTAGAAATCATCGTTTAGCAATATCCAATGAATTTATGATAGAATCATACTTGCCTTATCGCCCTCTTTAATATTATCAAATCAATGACAAAGAAAATGAACGATCCAAAGAAAAAATATTTCGTTGTTTGAAAAAAGCAATAATGCATTTGTCATTTAGTTGGAGATAACTTTGGAAAAGATATTAGAAAACACCTTACTCATCAATTTCAATACCCAGAAAATAAAACAGCAATAGAACCAACCACAATGAATGAAACGATGTACTAAGCCATTGTCTGATACATCAGAAATCACGTTCACTGTGAAGAAATTAATTAGCATGTAGATTTGATGAATTGATGAATACAAAAACAAATCCTCATATCATTATCACAATTTGTCACTCTTATCATGAATGTTATTAGCCTAACAAAATGACATTTTATATTAAAGGATGTAGGAATGGATAATGTTTATGCTTAACGCATGCATCAGTCTAGCAGTAATACCCTTGATTATTAAATATATTTATATAAAAACATGGTTATAAAAAATTTAGCTGAGTTGATCAAATTATGCCAAGAATACATGAAAATAAAATGTCAAGTTAAACCACATTCAACACAACCAGGTTTCACATGAACATCCTTGAATTATTGAAAATAGCAAACAAACAGAAGACGGTAGTTTTTGGATCGTTAATTTGTACCTCAAAATCAAATTTCAAAAGGCATGTAGAATGACATGTAAGTGGCAAGAATACAGTAGCCTCCAATCTGTGTTTATATGTCGAGCTTCCTTGATGTAAAAATGAAAATTTTCAGTAGTAGATAACAATCTTAATTATGTGAGAATTGCCATCATATTATTTGGATATTTTAATCCGTGTGCTCAGAATGTATAATGTGGTGCCTTGAAAAAGTTGTCAGTTACTGTAAAAAGGTTAACACAAAGAAATTAACATACATCCAAATTCATAAAAAGATATGTATGAATTTACGTGCAAGGCAAAATAGAATGTGAGATTCATAGGAAATAGTCATACTATCTGATTTGGCCTGTATTTGAGAAGCTAATGATGAGTAGTAAAAATAACCCGATATTGGCTGTGGTCTAATGTATACATTTTTAACTAATACTGTGTCCAACATAGTATGAAAAAAGAGATATATGTAACATGAAACTCATGTACATATATACATGCACACGTGCCCATTACTCAATGTATGAGATTTTTAAGAAATTATTGATAGGTCATACCAAGTTTGAGGATTAAATTTGAAATGGACAATGGACGTCGAAGTCTTGATAATTGGTTAAGCCATGATCGTAAACATAGAAAAGAGAAAATCTAAAGCAAAATATAAACAAAAGAATGAAGTTTGAGGTTTTTACTCACATAGTTGAGTAAGGGAGAACTCTTTTTCTATCTCATCACAGCTGAAACCTCCATTGCTTTTCTGTTTCTGCACGTATTGGGTAGGAAGAAGATGAAGAATTACCCTAGTTGTTGCATAAAAAATAACTTTCATGGTTGGCCAATCCGAAATAAATAGTGTAAACAGAGTACTGTTACCGCAAACAAATGAACAATTAAGTGTAAAAAGGTTTGAACGATTTTTTTCCCTCTAATTTAAATAATCGGTTATTGCATGAAAGTGTATTCAATTCTATCTCATTCCATTTTACACTTTCATTCACTGCAAACATCAATCCCATTTCTCAATCATTGATTATCCAAATATTTTAGTTATTTAAAATATCAAGCATAACCTTGTGGAGTCAAGAATATCAAGCACAACCACGTAGAATCAGGCATGATGATCAACTACCTAATAAGATAGTTTGATGTTTGCACTGTAGTAATTTAAAACATGATGTAAAATCAGTTTACGATAGCAAGGTAGTGGTGAAAAATCATTTTCGGTACACAAAGTTGCTAAATTAAGGCATGGATGTTAATTACAATCCAGATTTGAGCGCTGTTAAATTATCAATCAGTCCAACGCTATGGTGTCCAATCTAAAACAATGTGGAATATAATAACAAAAGCAACGGAAAGTTGTTGTAAATATCATTAACAATGAAACTGATGGATTTATCAAAATAATTTTATTTTATATTAACACCATGCATATTACAATACACAAATGACGAATAGTTAACAAAATAATACATGATTTCTTTGATTTTTTTTCAAAATGATATGAAGTAAAATGGGGTAATACATGGAAAGCAATATACAACTACTGCTTTGATTAAACTGGGTTTACTTACCCGAAAATGATAGAAATTTGAGTGCATCGAAGCCACTTCAACCTTTCGTTTGCTGTCAAGATGACTTCTGCTGAAATAAAAAAGTAGATTGATCGATTATGCGGTAGCATATGGTCAAGAGTGGATGGGCAGGGGACATTTTTGTCGAGGGTAGGGAAAATCAAAAAGTACATATTCACAAAAGTTTGACCTGATATGCAGTGAATAGAATGCAACTAATTTTGACTTGTGTAAAACCATGTATCTTCAGATTTGATAGGGTTTGTAATAAATTATCTTATGGTAAAATCGTAATTAACATCATCCAAATTTCCGTAAGTTTGTTCAAATTTTGAACTTCTTTAATTCGGTTAACTAAGAATTTTTCAAACCCCAGATAAGTTTAAAAAACATAATTTGAAATCGAAATAAAAAAATATTGTATTCATACATATGCATTGGATTCTTAAAAATATTGTATTCATATAAGGAATAATACAAAAAAAAAAAATTGTGCTCTAAGTTTAAATGGGTAAATATGATAGTTGTAATTTTATATACTCTGCTTGAATTATATGGTTATATATAATAAAATATATAATACGCAGGAAAACACCTACATAAGTACTCTTTCATTCAAAATAAGGTAATCTTGCCAGGGTTCTCTGCTTCCATTTCTAGTAACGCAAATTTTTGGGTTAACATTAAAAGTTCGCAGTCGTAATAGAATAAAGAAAAACTTATTCTGAAAAGGAACAAAAAAAGGAAACCTGAAGTTAAGCAGTTGTGTCTTCAATCTTCATCTTCGTCAAAGCAATCTCAACAGTGTGTTGCTAATAGGATCGCTGTTAGTATCATTATAATTAGATTTACAACAGAAAACTATTTTATTGTTTTTTGTAAGTAACCCTAATTCAGTAATTCAGGTAGATAGGAGATTTGAGTCATGGAGGAATCTCAATGATTTCAAAGCGATGGAAGTAGAAAGTTCAATTTGTGTCGTGGATGAAAAGGAGATCTATTTCACGGAAGAGGAGATTCATCTGAAGAGATTTGAAGAACCGTCCCAAAAAATGTTTTATTTTCTGAAAGAAAAGGGGAAGTTGCGGAAAGATAGTGGGTACTCACGTGTTTAATGTTTTAGGAAAAAAGGAGTCATGAGAAGCAAGAAAGGTACGCACGAAAGAAAATTAGACTTCAATGTAAGCAATCCTTGGATAATGTTTTCTATTATAGGTAATATATATATATATATATTAACATGGAATCTATTTTCGTATTTAAATTTTTAATTTTTGTTTCTATCCAATATAATCCTAATATCTTATCTGAAAATAATTTATTTTTAATAAATTCGACATGGTCGGATTATAATCATAAATTCATATGGATTTATTTCAATTCATTTTGCATTCCGAACATCAGAATAAATTTCAACGTTTCCTTTTCTTAAAACGATTTCAAATTAAAAATCCCGTTTTAAATTCTTACTTGAAGAATTTAAATTTATAAATTATCCAATGAAAATTCCCCTCCTTTATTTATAAACATCGTTTATAAATTTCGTTTCTTTTTTTAAATATTTAAAACAAGTTTCTATTTCAAATTCCATTTGAATCCAATTTCCACTTCGGAAAATATTTTTTCCTTTTTAAATCATACTTGAATTTACATATCTAAATTATCCAATGATAATTTATAAATTACACTGGTTGTTTTTATTACTAATAACAAGTTAATATTTTCCTAGACAAATTCGAAATTCAATTTCTATTTCAGAAAAAATATTTTTTCCTTTAAAATCTCAAGATCCCTTTTTATGATATTTTTAAATTTCAATATTTAGGGCCTGTGATATTCAAACATCCAAATACACAAATCATCCATTAAATTCACCCAATGCGGTGCATATATAAATATGTAAACAACAGTAAATAAGTTTTGAGGAATCCAGTTGGATCCCTCCAACCCATTTCCCTGCATCCACAGATGTTTGTCACATAAATAATACTCATCCTGCTTCAAGGCAGAATATCGCAGTATAGAAGGTCAAATATAACAAATATATATATATATATATATATATATATATATATATATATATATATATAACAAACACAATTTATCAATAAACAGCAATGCAACCAATCAACCAACAAACAACATATAAATATTTGTATTAAATAAAAATTTGATTATAATAAATTATAATCAAACCAGAGAGTGAGTTTACTCACATCGATTTCATTTGCTGAATATCCCGTTTAAATTCCAAATCTTCTCGCCTACGAATTAGCTTGAATGAATTATTATTTTTGTACCTATGATAATTAATTTAAATAACAAATAAAATAAACTGTTCTATGTATATTTTAAATTTTGGCTAAAATGTATGCCTCACTTCCTTGCAAATACTCGACCAATTGACGAAGCCAACTCGGAAATCGTCGATCAACCTTGCGGAAATAGCCCTAAAAATGGATATCATTTACTCTGACATTTCATCAGACAACTCCTCATGAACTATCATCTCTCTTCTATCACTCATACCATCAGACTAGTAACCCATCACTACTAACATCACTAATGTACCAACCTTCTTCAAACAATATCACCATTACTATACATCAACTCCATCAGCCTCATATATAATCAACACTTTTCCACCTAACAACTGTTACATCGGACAACAACCTACAATTTGCTTAACAAAGCAACACCACTGTTGTGACACTCCACGTTCGTTAATGTCACTCACTAAGGGAATGCATTATGTTTCGTGAAGCGTTATAGCTAAGCAGACACAGGATATTACAAGACAGCCACAAAAAAGATAGCAGCAGAAATTCAAATTTTTATTTCAAACATAAATCATAACATCGTGGTCCAAAATACCATAAGTCACAAAAACCATTACAATAATATAACTTCTGTCTTGTACCATCAAAGTACATAAATATATAAAAAGCGAACCGGGGAGGGGGGGGAGGAGGGGGGAACAGAAGAAAGAAGAAGAAACAAAAAGGGTCAGACATAAGGTCTGGCGAGTCCAGTTACTTTTAGTAAGTAAATAAATAAAAGTACCATGACAGGCATATAAAGTGGATAAGAGAGAGATAACTACAAAAAAGGCAGGTATGACAAGGTAAACTGGATAGGGTATATATGCTTCTCTAATGATCACTCTGCACTATATAACCCGAATGAGATGATCCCTTCCACTATAAGGTGGTAGACTTAGGCATACAACCAAATGTACTCTAACTACTACCCTAATCGATCGACTCTCTAATCCGCGTAGATACCTTATGCTGGCCCCACAGTAGGAGATATCACTCCCTAAAGTGGCAACCCTTCGTCTTTATAATGTGCACAACCATATCTACAGGTGTCACGGTCATCTTATCCCCTTCTGCGCAGCTCAAGCACGCACATGGCCCGGTCGGTTTGCGTCACCCACACCGTCCTTCACATGTGGATCTCTTACAATCAGTCCAGTAAGCGTGCCCTTTCTATGACCTAGTTCGGAGTATATGTTTGATACTAACTACGGGTTACTGGCTGAAAGGGTCCCACACAATATGATACAAGTTCTTCCCTTTGTCTTGTGTCCCCCACTAGGTTTTCATTGGCTATGTATACCACTAGGTGTCTTTAATTACATAACCCTATTATTTCTACAAGTTATGCTTACCCTAAAAGGTGTCTTGAATAAAATAACTTTATTATTTCCTCCGGTTATGTATACCACTAGGTGTCTTTAATTACATAACCTTATTGGGTTAAGTTTGTAGGCCTATATGTCAATATTACCCACCCCCTCAGATTTACTGAACCCACCCCATGTTCAACCAAATTTACTTAACCCAAAGTTAGTTCATATTCGTACAATCCCTATGGATTCAACTAGGTTAAGTATTACAATTTGTTATCATGTCCGTTTATGGTTATAATGGGCTAGACCTCCCACATTAGGCCTACAGCTTGTGGATGTTGGATATGTGAGTCGGGTCCCGGCAAACTTCCTCTACAAGTTGTGCCTAACCTTGTGTCTTAGCCCATTTCGTATTTGTGCCCTTAGACCCCTCACATTAGATTCAACATTTGCGGTTGCTGGATATGTCGGTCGGGTCCGGGCAGACTTCCACTATAAATGCAATCTAACCTCGTGTCATAAGTGCTGTTACATTTTTCTAATTATTGTAGTCCTAGGCATTTTAATTATTAACCAATTAATTATACCTATGTCTTTAAGGAGTTCATGCCCATTTACCCAATTATATTCATAATGGATAATATATCCAAATTCATGTTCGTCATTCAAGTTATGCCAATTCCAATGTTTTTCCCCGTTCCCTAACTAACGCATTTGCATATAATTCGCGACATACCTAGGCTAGATAATAGCCTAGTCGTAAATAATAAAAGGGAAAGGTGATGGGAATATGACAAAAGTGATCGTTCTAACATAAATGACATAATCATATACTAACATGGTGATAAGTTGAACATATAAGCATAGATCCAATGAAATGGTGACAGTTAACTAGTTTTAACATAGCAAAGATGTTAAGATAAGAACGAAAAGATTTAAATATTAATTTAGATGTTCAACAGGTTCAGATCTAATATGATAAGCACCAGGAGATCTAAATAATAAGCTAGATCTGATTAATAATTTAGACGTCCACATAATTCAGATCCAATAGTTAAAAGTAGATCTGACACAAATAAGGTTTAAGATCCACATCATAGAATGTCACAGAAGTTACAATAGATCTGACTAGATAGAGATTTAGATTCAAGTTATAACCAATTCAGAATGTCATATGTTCACAATTTACAAGGGATCCAGTATACAAATCTAAACTATAGTCATATCAGGTTTACTTTTAAATATTTAAATCTAAAAGAAACTAAGAACTCACAGTGTTTGGATTAGAAAATAGAACTAGAAAAGAAGCTTGTTGAGATGCGGATCTACACTTGAATCACTAACCGATTAGCCTTATTTGATTGTTGTAGAATATAAAGGATCCAGTTCAGTTCAGACACCGGCAGCGTTTGGTCTCCATTGAATCTTAGTGAAGAAAACAAGAGAGATGGACCTCTATATATAGCTGCCAGCCTCCATAAACCGACTGTCATCTCAGCCCTAGGGGGTCGACCTATGGGTCGACACCCCCCTTGAGGGGTCGACCCCGGGGTTGACACCCCTCATATTGGGTCGACTCCCCTAGGCGGGATTTTTCCCGCTTTCCCTTATTTCTGCGATTTCGAATTTTGAACTGAAAATTTTGAATTCTTAGGTCCTATATATATAATTATCTTGCCCGTATACAAACTTCAAGCTTTCATATCTTCTTCATACAGTGTCTATTTTACGCAAACCAAATGTCCATCTTGACCAGAATTTCGAGATGTACGCAATGGCGTAGTCTATTTCCCTTAATTCTGAATATTAAATTAATTATTATTAAATTTTACCTCTTTAGTGTCATTAAAATTTTGGGGTGTTACATTCTCCCCTACTTAAAGGATTTCGCCCTTGAAATCTCCCGGTTAAGAAGAATGTATATCCTACCATCCATCACCCATCTACTCTTCCATCAATCACATGCATCCATTGTCCTTAAAGACTTCTAATGCTTATATAAATATATGCAAAGGTGTGTGTATATATCCCAATACTAATGCGAAGATTAGGCGGTCTACTGATTCAGTCAACCTCCTCAATGCAGTGTATGTTAGTGCCATGAATCCAACATGTATGCAAATAATCCTATTAAAATATGTAAGCTCTATATGTGTGCACACTCATTCGTCTAAATGAAACATCCATTTGATAATACATCCATTTTCACCCATTAAAAGTAAAGAAAAATGCACACAAATCCATATGCAGTATGAGAGTGATTGAGCTGATCCAGTGCCTGATGTGTGTGTATATGCATCCACAGGCAACCACTAGCAAACACTTGCATCCATCAGACATAACATGTCTCAAACACATGTTTACATCCATAGGATTTCTATCTAAAAGTCGAAAAATACTATTGATAGAACATAATCAAATAACATAAGCAAGCATGGATAAAAATTTGGAAAAGGAGTTAAGAACTTACCCTTTAAAAGAAAAGGGTACGAAGCACGAATTCTATCTTCGGTTTCCCAAGTTACATCCTCCGGGTTATCTCCCCATTGAACCTTCATCAACTTGATTTCTTTATTTCGTAGCTTCTTGACTTCCGATCCAAGAATACGGGAAGGAACTCGTCTGACTGTTGCCTCCCGTTCCACTTCCACTTCCTCCAATATACTTGGCACAACTACTTCCGCGGTGTCATGCAAGCACTTCCACAAATGGGAAACATGGAAAACATCATGAACGCTTGAGAGATTTTCTGGGAGCTTTACTCTATAAGCCATTTGGTCGATCCTTTTGGTTATGGGAAATGGTCCCATAAATCGGGGTGCCAACTTCCCTACAAATCCGAAGTGAACCACATTCCTCAGAGGGGATATTTTAATAAAAACTAAGTCTCCCACTTCAAATTCAATGTCAGTCCTTCTCTTGTCTGCATAGGATTTCTGCCTATCTTGAGCTGTCTTCATTCGTCGTCGAATAAGATCAATTTTCTCGGACGTTTCTCTAATCATATAAGGTCCAAGTAACAGTCTTTCTAAAGATTCCCACAAGCAAGTTGTTAATCTACAGGGTCGTCTGTATAATGCTTCGAATGGTTCCATGCCGTTGCTAGCTTGATAACTGTTGTTATAGGCAAACTCTACTAAAGGAAGGTGCTCTTCCCAAGTCCCTCCGAAATCTATTATATACAGCCTTAAGATCCTCAAGAATTCTGTTTACCCTCTCTGTCTGTCCATCAGTCTGAGGATGATAAGCCATGCACAAACACAACTGTGTACCTAATGCTTCTTGCATGCTCGTCCAAAATTCACTAGTAAAGATGGGGTCATAATCACTTATGATGCTGGAAGGTACTCCATGGAGGCGGACTATCTCATGAACATAAATTGTTGCCAACTATGATTCTGTCCTCTTAATCTTAACTGGAATGAAATGAGCGCTCTTAGTCATTCTGTCTACCATAACCCAAATACTGGTGTTGCCTTTCTTTGACCTAGGCAAACCATCTATGAAATCCTTGGAGACGCTCTCCTACTTCCAGTGTGGAACCTCCAAAGGATGAAGTAGACCACCAGGCTTCTTTTGTTCAGCTTTGACTTGCTGACAAACCAAACGTTGAGAAACAAACTCTGCCACATCTTTCATCATCCCGACCCAAAAGAAAACCCTCTTTATGTCTCTGTACATCTTATTACTGCTTGGATGAATAGTCAACTTAGAATGGTGGGCTTCTTCTAGGACTGCCTTTATCAAGCTTGCAGTTTGAGGAACACAAAGTCTTCCATCTCGTCGCAACCACCCCTTTTCATCTATGGAATATCCGCTGAGGTGAATAGAAGTCTCCCTTTTTCTCAGCTTATCCATGGTGTCCAAAATCTGTGGGTCATCTGCGAAGTACCTATCTGATCCATAAGAATTGGTCGTATCTCTAGCGATGCAAACAAATCAAGCAAAACCTCAATGGAGAGTCTAAAGTCAAAAGTTGATATGAACTCCAAGCTCTTCCTCTCCACAAACAGAGGACTTAAGGCCATCCTCTGTCTACTTAGTGCGTCAGCCACCACATTACCCGTGCCAGGGGTATAAGCAATTTCAAACTCATAAGAAGCCAGGAACTCCATCCATCTTTGTTGCCTTAAATTAAGATCCTTATAGTGAGAACATATACTTAAGAAATTTATGATCGGTGTATAATTCGAACTTCTCTCCAAGTAATTAATAACGCCACGTCTTTAGCGCGAATACTATGGAAGCTAGCTCTAAATCACGGGTGGGGTTGTTCTTCTCATGAACTCTCAACTTTCTACCCCCATGACACACTACCTTTCCTTCTTGCATCATAACTGCATCAAGCCCTGTACCACATGCATCGGTGTAAACCGTAAACACTTTGTTCCCATCAGGCACAGTCAAGACTGGGGCTGTTGTCAGAGCCCTCTTTAAACATTGGAAAGCAACTTCACAATCTATATCCCATGAAAATTCCAAGTTCTTCTTTGTCAGCCTGGTGAGAGGGACTGATATCTTTGCGAAGTCCTTAATGAACTTCCTATAATAACCTACCAATTCCAGAAAGCTTCTCACCTCTATTGCATTTTTCAGAATTTACCAATCTTACAGTGCAACTACCTTCGTGGGATCCACAACTATCCCTTCTTTGGAGACTACATGCCCTAAGAATCTGACCTCTTTTCTCCAAAAATGGCATTTGGAGAACTTTGCCTTAAGCTGATGCTCACGGAGATTTTTCAAAACTTCTCTCAAATGTTGGGCATCCTCTTCTTTGCTTTTGGAGAAGATCAAAATATCATTAACAAAGACTATGAAAAATTTATTTGAAAACTACCGAAACACCCTACTCATCAGATCGACAAAATAAGCAAGTGCATTCGTTGGCCCAAAAGGAATAACTAGCCATTCAAAGAAACCATCCGGAGTCCCAAAAGCAGTCTTGTCTATACTGTCCTCAGCCACCCTCAACTGATGAAACCCTATGGCCAAGTCTAAATAAGGGAATACTGAGGAACCAACAAGTTGATCAAACAAGTCATCTATCCTCGGAAGTGGGTGCCTGTTCTTCTTTGTGAGTTTGTTTAACTCTCTATAGTCCACACACAAATAAAGCGAACCATCCGCCCTAGTTGCGAATACAACTGGAGCAGCCCATTCAGATATGCTTCGTCTAATAAATCCTTTCTCAAATAGCTTCCCTACTTGCTTACTCAACTCCTTCCTTTCCCTCGGAGCCATATGGCGCACTGGTAATGCAGCTGGCATTGCATAGCCCACCAGATATATATATGAAAATTGATCTCGCGCCTCAGAGGTAAACCCAGTACCTCATCAAAAACATCAGAATAATCTCGGACTACTGGAACAGATCACAAATCCTCGATAGATGCATCAGGAGACTCTAAGAAACTAAGCATAACAGACCCTTGTGGGTCACAAGAAATCTCAAGGGTCCTTCCATGGCAGGTTAAAAGTCTAACGACCCTCTTCTCACAATCTATAACGGCACCATTGTGGCTAGCCAGTCCATTTGTAGAATCAACCCATAGCCCATGAACCCGAGCACATACGCGTCGCATTCAAACTCAACGCCTAACACAGATATTCTCAAACCCCTACAAATAATAGATAAATGAGCCAAACCACCAATGGGGTTTGAGACAACTATGGGATCCACTACCATACTAGTATTTAAGTGTAGAGATTCAACCACAGAACTAGATATAAATGAATGTGAAGCGCTAGAATCAAAAAATATTCTAATAGGATGATTTGAAAGAGAAATTAAACCTTCCATAGAAATTTTTCTACCTCTATCAGGAGCACTGATCGCGAGAGCATGCACCTGTCCTCCATAAATTCCAACCCTTTGACCTTGTCCCTGTTTCTTCGGGCACTCTTTAGCAAAGTGTTCGATCTCTCCGCAATTGTAACAAGAAGTCTTTCTTCTTTTGCAATCCTTCACCAAGTGACCCTCATGCCCACAACTGTGACAATTCCTTTATCCTTGCCCTTGTCATTCTTTCCACTTTTCTTCTGTTGTTACTGTTGTTGTTGTCCTTTCTTAGGTCATATCTTCCTATTTCGCGTTGTTTCCTCAACTTTAACCTCCTTCTTTTCTCCTTTCTCTTCCTCATACATCAAGACCATATCAACAAGTCTTTCAAAGGTAGCTCCCATTGGAATATAGGGCATGGCTAACCCATGAAGGGGTTCGTTTAGCCCTTTAACAAACCGCAAAGCCTTCTTATGCGGGGTGTCTACCAGCTCTAGTCTGAATCTGGCCAGTTGGTTGAATTTGTTCTCATATTCTCTAACAGTCAAGTTCCCTTGTTTGAGTGCTAAGAACCTCTACATTTGCATGCTTTTCTCAGCTTGGGAAAGAAATTTCATCTCAAACCTCTGTCTAAAGTCATCCCAAGTTTCCACCGAACGACCTACTTGGGTTACCTCCCACCAAAATGAAGCTACATCTTTCCGTAGCCAAGCAGCTAAATGAATCTCCCGTTAATTCTCTACTTCAAAGATTACAAACAAGTCCTCGGTCTCCTTGAGCCAATTCCTTGCCTCTACAAGTTTCTCGGTTCCATGGAATGGCTTCCCTCCCATAGCACGAAAATCTTTGTAGATCTTAGAGAAATTGTCTGCACGCGGAGGAGGAGGAAGAGGAGGAACAACGTGTGTAGCTGGGGGAGGAACGTTTCCTTAGCCTTCGGCAGGCGACGTGGCCTCCAGATACCTATGGAACCAGCCCGGTATCGTAACGCCCTCTGTAATATTAGGTTCCCCAGACATGCTGAAAAAGAAGAGGAAAGATATTCAGATAAGGGATCGAAAGATATTACTTATGGTTTTCTTGGGGGGAATGATTTTCAGAACAGACTTTTCTTTTTGAAAATGCTTTCTTCTGAAACCTTTTTGAGAATAGTTTTCAAAAACTTTTATCTAATCTGGTAACCTTCGGCTCTGATACCAAGTGTGATACCCCACGTCCGTTAATTTCACTCACTAAGGGAATGCATTAAGTTTCGTGAAGTGTTATAGGTAAACAGACACAGAATATTACAAGACATATATAAATAAGGTAGCATCGGAAATTCAAATTTTTATTTCAAACATAAATCATAACATCGTGGTCCAAAATTCCATAAGTCACAAAAACCATTACAATAATATAACTTCTGTCTTGTACCATCAGAGTACATAAATATATAAAAAGCATAATTCCCCAAACAAAGGTGCTAAAGCATAGTAGAGATAAGAACTTGAGCTATACTTCAAAAGCAGCTCCAACAAGATGATAACCGAGTCTTGACAAATCCTGAGAATTCCCTCCCTGCGAACCTTGAGGGGGGACTGAAGAAAAAAGAGGAAACAAAAAGGGTCAGACATAAGGTCTGGCGAGTCCAGTTACTTTTAGGAAGTAAATAAATAAAAGTAGCATGAAAAGCATATAAAGTGGATAAGAGAGAGATAACTACAAAAAAGGTAGGTATGACAAGGTAAACAGGATAGGGTATATATGCTTCTCCAATGATCACTCTGCACTATTACTAGTATAACTAGAATGTGATGATCCCTCCCACTATAAGGTGATAGACTTAGGCATACGACCAAATGTACCCTAACTACTACCCTAATCGATTGGCTCTCTAATCCACGTAGATACCTTGTGTTGGCCCCACAGTATGAGGTATCACTCCCTAAAGTGGCAACCCTTCGTATTTATAATGTGCAGAACCATATCTACAAGTGTCACAGTCGTCTTAACCCTTTCTGCCCGGCTCTTGCACGCACATGGCCCGGTTGGTTTGCGCCGCCCACACTGTCCTTCACGTTTGGATCTCTTACAATCAGTCCAGTAAGTGTGCCCCTTCTCCGACCTAGGTCGGAGATACCAACTCCGGGTTACTGGCTGAAACGGGTCCCACACAATATGATACAAGCTCTCCCCTTTGTCTTGTATCCCTCACTAGGTTTTCATTGGCTATGTATACCACTGGGTGTCTTTAATTATATAACCCTATTATTTCTACAAGTTGTGCTTACCCAAAAAGGTGTCTTTAATTACATAACTTTATTATTTCCTCTGGTTATGTATACCACTAGGTGTCTTTAATTACATAACCTCATTGGGTTAAGTTTGTGAGCCTATATGTAAATATTACCCACCCCCTCAGATTTACTTAACCCACCCCTTGTTCAACCAAATTTACTTAACCCTAGTTTTAGTTTATATTCATATAATCCCTATGGATTCAACTAGGTTAGGTATTACAATTTGTTACCATGTCCATTTATGGTTATAATGGGCTAGACCTCCCACATTAGGCCTATAGCTTGTGGATGATGGATATACCGGTCGGGTCCCTCCTATGGGGTCGACTGCCCAAGGCGGGATTTTTCCCGCTTCCACTGATTTCTGCGATTTCGAATTTTGAACTGAAAATTTTGAATTCTTGGGTACTGTATATATATATATATATATATATATATATATATATATATATATATATATATATATAATTATCTTGCGCATATACAAACTTCAAACCTTCATATCTTCTTCATACATTGTCTCTTTTATGCAAACCAAATGTCCATCTTCACCAGAATTTCGAGATGGACGCAATGGCGCAATCTGTTTCCCTTAATTCTTAATATTAAATTAATTACTATTAAATTTTCTATCTTTAGTGTCATTAAAATTTTGGGGTGTTACAACTGCCGAGCCTTTAAATAGTCAGCTTTCATATAACCAGACACTCTTGACATGTCGTCTCCATCCCATGAGCATCTGCAGTCCCCAAAGAAAATACAGACCGAGCTCTCATATCCACTATCGAACTTCCTAGAATCCAACTGCCTCAACAACGCCCTATAGTCCTACTGCCGATTACCCAAATCGTTATGTCCATCACCAAAATATTAGCACTTCATTGTGTTGAAAACCATACAACTTATGTCTCCTCTAAATTTGCTACAACTCTTCCAAAAATCATTTGAACCAATTGTCCTATTCTTCACGCGCATGCTCCACGTTGGATCGAGTTTTGATGGAACTTCAAAGTTCTATTGCGATCTGGGTTTTAGATTGCAATTTACACTTTCTTTGATTGCTTCATATTTCCTCGAAATTTCCCATCGTGATTCCTAAATCAATTTTTTATTACAATCGATCAAATCGATGGAGATCGAGTTTAAAATGGCAGAAGGTTGAATTTACTTTGGATTGGAGGGTTTGGTTACTGGAAAAAAATACAAGGAAATGGTTTGAAATTTTGATTAGAATTGGTGGTATTTCAATTTGATTGAGCGAAAGAAAAGGAAGGTAGAAGCTCGAATCTATTTCGTGAGTTTCAAAAATGGGGAAAATAATGAAGGCAAGATTTATCTGTTGACACGATAGAGGAGACATACCATTAATTCACTGCTTTCCTTCATTGTGAAGGTGGAAGACAATTTTAAAAAGAGATTTGCGCAATGGGAAATGATATAGGTCGGTTGTATTTATTTTGATTTGATTTTGAGGTGATTTTATACTTATCTACAGATATAAATATCTTGCAATAACGAACACAAATCAGGGACCAACAACTGACATTCCTAAGGCTTAACCACTATTCTGAACACACTGGCATAGGTTGTGAAGCCTAATTCGATCATATGGAAAAGATATCAAATTTAAATTGACAATTTAAATTAAGTTCAATTTAATTATTCTAAGAGTTTTCTAATCGTGCAATCAAACAATAAATCCAAACGTTACCAAATTTAAAATCTGATAATAATACTTTATTATGGATATGATGGAATTTGTTACATTGAATTCTGAGATCGTTTGGAATTTAACTATTAAATTAAATCGATTTAAAGTATAAATCGGTTTCAATCAATTAAATTCATCGATAGTAAATAATTATTACCATTCCAATTCAAATAAAATTTATATTAATCGGTAGAATCATTTTGATTCAATTATAAGTTCGAATTCAATTGCATGTTGCTTCCATATACGATAGTTCGATATTAATTTGTATATTGATTATTAGATCGATAAATTCCATATTAAAATTCATTTATAAATTCAATTCAACATTTAAAACTAATTTAAATATTCAATATTAAATGGCTAAAAGTCTGGGACGTTACATTCCTTCGCCTTTAAAAGAATTTTGTACCCGAAATTACTAAGGCAGAAGAAATGCTACAGACCCATTAACTTTTCAATATCGCACTTATATTGAAACTCAACATTTCATATTTCACTCATATGCATTCAAATCAGTTATATTTCTAGTCAACTTCAATTGATTCCAAATCAATTTTTCTATTTCAATCAATTTAAGTTGCTTAAGTTAAATTCCAGAATTCAAATTCTCGGGTTTTTATTTCAAATCCATTTCGAAATCATATAATATGTATACATATATTTATTACCATTTCAAATTCAAAACATTTGAATTTTCCAAAACAACTTGTTTTCTCAAATAATTTCCTTCAAAATTTTTACCATGGTAGCAATCCTTCACTTAGAAACTCAAAAATGAACACCAATGATGTTCAGATCATCATCGAAATTATTTTCCAGCGACTGAAGTGAGTTCAGTGCTTTATCACTTTCAAAATCCATTAAAAATGATTTTTATTCAAAAATCCTTTAAAAACGAAGCTGTATTATATTAATATACTTTGGAAAAATATTTTCCAACTTTTCCAGGATTTAAATTCCAATTTTGGTTTGAATTCAACTCCATTTCATCTCATTTGTATATTTTCATTCTTATACAAATTATATTTGGTTATATATAACCGTTTCAATTTTATAATTTCATAAGAGCAACCTACTCATCAATATATAAATAATTTTAGAAAATTATTCACCTTATATCAAAATATAATTTTATGTAAAATTATTTCATTTTCCCACTTCAAACAATATTATGTGGAACTGTTCTGTTCAAGTGTTTAGAAACTCTTATCGACTTCGTAGTGTCCCACGATTCGATCAGAAGTCATAAGTCACTCAACAGACAAGCCAACACAATATAAAATAATTTTTATATCAAATTACAAATACGCTCTCTCATATATATACACTCGACTCATTCTAAGGTACTACTGATCCAATCTCTAATGAGTAAATCCCCACCAAAGCCTAGGTGTTCGCTTAACCTAAGTTCTGATACTAAATGTAACGACTCGCAAATCCGTACTATCTGAATTGACTAAAACAACACACGTCCAACCTAAATTGCAAAGAAATACCAGTCGTTAGGGTTAAATAAAAAGAAATGGATAGAAGATAGAATAAAAGAAAACATCAAGATCTTGTAGCGGAGCTGAACAAAATATAATCTTTTGAAATACAATACTGTATTGTATTTACATATCATATCAGAGTACAATACAAATACATCACAGCGGAAATAAATCTAAATAACTAACGGTGAAGCCTCTTGTTTCAAGCTCCTCCAAGTGAATCTGTAAAAGCCTGAAACACTTGACTAGCCATACAAATTTGGGCACCCAAGAGTTTAGGGTAAAACAAACAAAATAAACTTTGGGTCAGTTATGGGACCGGCGTGAGTAAACTCCTACCATATTGTTTAACTTTGAAAATTCTTTTTGAAAGGAAGGTAATCGTAAGACTGATCCTCACATAAATATGGATGGTTTTTATCTTACGATAACTAAAACATTTTGATATCAAATCCAGTGATATTATAATAATGTCTAATCAAATAAATAACCATCTAACAGAACGCTTGCATCTCATGCTCCACATACATAGTATAAAATAAAAAATTGTAGGGCACTTAATGGAGATTGGATTCGAACTATGGAAAGGTGTGGGGCCACTCCCCGTTCAGTGTACTATAGAGGGGGGATACACTGGGGTTCAACAAGAACATCTTACAACCCGACCACACATGACCGGTCATTCATTTAGCTTGAGTGGACCAAAAGTATTATCACCCCCGGTTGTCGGCCGTCCAACTGTAATCCATAAGATACATAATCAAAAGAAGAACAAATGAATTTTCTCTAGATCAATGATAATACACCCTGCTTGGGCGAGTCCCAACTAGACATGATGCTTGACCGATTTTTGTCATTTTCCGGTTGTGAGGCTTGAGGCTACGTTTAACCTTTTTAGAACATTTGGAAACAATTTACTTTGAATGCTACTTCATCAAACTTGTCAAATCACTAGTTGATCTTCTCAAAATAATATGGGTACAAAAAGCTAAGAGAAACGAATTCTCCACCACCAGAAGTTATACCTTGAAAAGATTGTCCTATGTGATTCGTTGGACATACTTTATCGGACATTCGTCCATAAAAGTTGTCCTGAGTTTGGAAAAACCAAAGGCACTGTCCTGTAAATAGAACAACCCTTGCATTTTACTCCATCTTCATGTATCTTTAGCATAATCTAATTTGCAATGTCTATGCCTATACAGAGTGGTTTTCGGATAATAAATCCTACCGGTCTCTTCGTATTGACAACGATGGTCAAAAAATTAGATAGTTGGTTATTTAGCTATCGAGGAAAAACAAACATCCATCCAAATTTCCAATAGGAAATATTATCGACTAAACATCAAACAATCACAGACCCTTTCTAATATATGATTAATTAAATCATTTCCCAGATTCCTTTCGGTATCCTTCAATATTTTCAAAACATTCTAGCCAATTACGATATTTGGAAAATGTTCCATAACCCATCTTCTTTTATTTTCTATACTTAGAAAATATCTTCTATCTATAATTGGAATTCATTTCCAGTCACTTCTCCCTTTCACGACAATCATTTCTAAGCATACAAAATATTTATTATTATATTTCCAAAATTCTATTTTCGTGGGTTAAAACGAATGTTGTGCAAAACATCATTACAACAACCCAAAATATTGCATTCAATTAAACATTGATCTTCGAGACTGAATCTTCCTATTTATCGGTTAATAATGAAATCGATCAAGTTGCGATATAATTACCTTTGAAACCTTCAATGAATAACATTCTTAACTTCAAAACAGATAAAACTACTTATCTCGAATAATAAACATCATATAAAACCAATTATCCATTTTTAAATGTGTATCTATTCTCTTTCTATTATTACTAGATTTTAAATTATAGATTTCCTTTTTGGTTTATAATATTCTATTATAAGTTCGTTTCTTTATCGAATTATATATATATATATCGATATATTGATTTCTAGTTATCAAATTTTCTTAAAAATATTCTAACTCCTTAAATTTTTGGAAAATTTCACCAGCGCCTCCTTTGCACGGCTCAATCGGTACAACTAAAAAATGCCTCTTTAGGCCCTTTCCATTCAAAAAGTAAATCAAAAAGTCAAGTGGCTTGCCCAATAGGCTCATAAAATCTCACATGAAATTCAAACATGTACGTACCTTTTTTTCGGGCACTCAAAATATAGTCTTCATTCCCTTCATTCCATACCTGTAAACATATATATGCCCACTTCCAATTTATTTCAAATCAATTCAACACTTTTTATTTTAATCGCTTTCCATTTGCTAATGAATTTTATGATTAGCTTCTTTGCTTAATCTATTCATAATTTGAACATATCACATTCAAATACATTTGTATACACTTATACACAATCTAAACTCAATCTCCTTGTTCGCTTCCAAATTCTAATCCAAGTTTCATATTTGAATTCCCAATTTAAATTAACAAATTCAATTCACTTAAGCATAGTTAAGTTCGATTCAAAATTCTATTAACTAATTTCTTTTGAAATTAGTTAATTTCAGTCGATAATTAACAATTTGTTTTTGTTCCAAAAATCAACCCATTTACTCCAATTGAGTTCATATTTATTTTATAACTCAAGTTTGGAATTTACCAATGGAAATTTAGTTTTTTATTCACTCAAAATCCTTTTATTTTATTAAATAGACTGTTATGGTTTAAAAACAATTATAGCGCTGTTTTTTTTTTTGAAAATTTGATTTTGGCATAACTCAATATTTATAAGACGAAATCCATATTTTTCTCTTCCATTAGAAAACTGTCATTCAATAGGTCTGAACATTTCTTGTTTCATCGAATTCCAACTTATATTGAGTTTTATATACTCAATTAAAGTTTGAATCGTCAAACTACGAACTTCCGCGTTGTAGCGAGTCCGTTTTAATTAAATTAAATATAAACATTTAAACTTCGTTTATTAAATAAATTTCAACTAAATTTTCAATATTTTAATATAATTCAAGACCGTTATCCAAATCTGACTTAGTAATCCCGATTGTTCAAACATGTTGATTATTTATTTCCACATTCATAACTCGGCTATGAATTTATTCAAAATTCAAATTCTATATTCAATTCCAATCCACCTAGAGTTAAATTATTTATAAAATTCGATATAATCGAATTCCAATTATAAATTCCTTTTATGGGAATCATCAATTAATTCAACATCCTTTACCATTACAAACTAATATCATCCCTTAATGATAGTGAAGTCGTACAAGTTGGGGTATTTTGTTTACCTCTCAAACCTTGACCGACAACATTCTTATCTTGAATAGATAAAAACCTGTAATACAAAAACTCGATTTATATCTCACCTTTTATTCCAATTCTTACATTTGGAAATCTTTTCCAAATTACTCAATGAAAATTTCTTCATTACATTTAGAAACGTTGTTTATAAATTAACTTCCAAAAAACTTCCATTTTAATAATCTATTTGAAACTCGATACCTATTTTGAAATATTTATTTTTATAACTTATATATATAATTTAACATGGAATCTATGTTCATATTTAAATTTTAGTTTCTATCCAATATAATCCTAATATCTTATCGGGAAATAATCTATTTTCTATAAATTCGACATGGTCGAAGTCTAATCATAAATCCGTATGGGTTTATTTGAATTGATTTTACATTCCGAACATCGGAATAAATTTCTTTATTTCCTTTTCCTAAAACGATTTCAAATTATAAATCCCTTTTTAAATCCATACTTGAATTTAAATTTATAAATTATCTAATGAAAATTCCCCTCCTTTCTTTATAAACATCATTTATGAATTTCACTTGTTTTTTAAAATATTTAAAACAAGTTTCTATTTCAAATTCCATTTGAAATCCAATTTCCACTTTGGAAAATAAATTTTCTTTTTAAATCATACTTGAATTTACATTTCTAAATTATCTGATGATAATTTATAAACATCATTTACAAATTCTACTATTGTTTTTATTATTAAAAACAAATTAATATTTTCCTAGCCAAATTCGAAATTCAATTTCTATTTCGGAAAAAATAAATTTTCCTTTAAAATTTATTTTTATGATATTTTTAAATATCAATATGAAGGGACAGTGATATTCAAAAAATCAAATACACAAATCAATCATTCAATTCTCACATCACACACATATAAATATGTAAAAAACAGTAAATAAATTTTGAGGAATCCAGTTGGATCCCTCCAACCTGTTTCCCTGTATCCAAAAATGTTAGTCACATAAACAATACACATCCTGCTTCGTGAAAGAATATCGTGGAATAGAAGGTCATCCACTCAATATATCATAGGGAGATTAGGTCGTCCGCTAATGGTACTACGGGAAATATCCAATATATATATATATATATATATATATATATAATGGCCACAACCACCAAGCCTAAATATAATAAATATATATATAATAACCAAAATTTATCAATAAACAACTATGCAACCAATCAACCAAAAAACAACATATGAATATTTGTATTAAATAAAAATTGGATTATAATAAATTATAATCGAACTAGAGAATGATTTTACTCACCTCGATTTCATTTGATGAATATCCCATTTAATTTCCAAATCTTCTCGACTATAAATCGACTTGAACGAATTATTATTTTTGTACCTATGATAATTTATTTATTTAAATAACAACTAACAAATTAAATAAACTCTCTATGTATATTTTAAATTTTGGCAAAAAATGTATACCTCGCTTCCTTGCAAATACTCGACCAATTGATGAAGCCAACTCGGAAATCGTCAATTAACCTTGCGGAAACAACCCCAAAAACTGCTATCGTTTACTCTATAATTTCATCAAACAACTCCTCATCAACTATCATCTCTCTTCTATCACTCATACGATCGGACCAGTATCCCATCACTTCCAGCATCACTAATGTACCAACCTTCTGCAACAATATCACTATTACTATACCTTAAATCCATTAGCCTCATATCCAGTCAACACTTCTCCACCTAACTATCGTTACATCGGACATCAACCTGCAACTTGCTCAACAAAGCAACACCACTGCCAGCCTTATAACAGTCAACTTTCATATAACCAAACACTTTCGATATGCTATCGCCATCCCACGAGCATCTACATTCCCCAAAGAAGATATAGACCGAGCTTCCCTATCCACTGTCGAACTTCTTAGCATCTAACAGCCTCAATAACGCCCTATAGTCCTACTGCCGATTGCCCAAATCACTACGTCCATCACCAAACTATTCGCGCTCTATTTTGTTGAAAACAATACAGCGTCGGCCTCCTCTAAATTTGTTAAGGCTTTTCTGAAAATCGTTTGAACCCATGTCGTATTCTTCACGTGCGTGCTCCACTTGGATCAAGTTTTGATGGAAATCCAAAGTTCGATTCTGATCTAGGTTTTAGATTGCAATTTCCACTTTCTTCGATCACTTCAGATTTCCTCGAAATTTCCCATTGCAATTCCTAAATCGATTTTTTTAACGCAATCGATCTATTCGATGGAGAACGATTTGAAAATGGGAAAATCTTGAATTTACTTTGGAATGGAGGGTTTGGTTACTGAAAAAAATTACGAGGAAATGGCTTGAAATTTTAATTGGAATCGGTGGTGTTGACGGCAAAAAATGTCGTAAACACCAAAGATTCCTATTACTAGGAATTGTTAATTTGGTCGCAAGACTAAGTAAGAGAAAGCGGTAAATGACACAAGTATTTATAGTGGTTCGGCCGTGGATTAGGCCTACGTCCACTTTGCAAGGATGTTGAACTTTTATTAATCACTCAAGAATTACAAGGCAGGGCCATGCTCATTACATTCACTTTCATAATTGAAATATGCTAGGTATTTGGGAAAAAGAATATTTAATTCTTCTTCTTCCTCAAATATGAGATACCATTAATGGAGTCCACAAAGCTCTAGGGAGGTCTGAAGTGAAGAAAATTTGACCCCTTTGAAGTGTGAGGCCATGGGCTATTTATAGGAGTGGGGGTAGGTAGGAGTAGGTAGGATTAGGTTGGAATAGGGACCACATGCAGGAAATTCGAGCCCGCCACCCGTGCGCCTCGAAATTTCAAACCCGGGCATGGGTTCAAAATTCTGAGTCCCTGGGTTCGAAATTTCGAACCCAGGCGCGGGCGCGAAATCTTGCTCAGTTGGGTTCAGAATCTTGAACCCAGCCATGGGCGCGAGATTTCGCACCCGTTGGGCTCGGGATCTCGAGCCCAGTTATGGGTGCGAGATTTCGCACCGGCTGGGCTCGAGACCTTGCACCCACTGGGTTCAAAATTTTGAACACAGGCATGGGTTCGAAATTCCGAACCCAGGCATGGGTGCGAGATTTCGCACCCGGCTGGGTGTGAATTCCGTGTCATGCCTGGGTGAGGTCCTTCCGAGGGGCGCGAGGGTTCGTGACTGGGTGGTCGAGGCTCGTAACTCGTTCGAGGCCCAAGGCCTTGGTTTGCGGACGTCTTCTGCATGCCGTGAGGCCATAAGAAGTGTAATCCCTTCTTGATCATTCTTCCTTCACTCCTGTGTGTTCCTTTTCGGCCTCAACTTCACGAGGACGTTGAGTTGAGCATGTTTGATGCTCTCCTGCGAACCAGACCATAAAGCCGGTTAACATTTGCTCCCCAAAATTTGTCTTGTCTTTGACATGATGTGCTTTGCGTAGGTTGAGGGAGTGGTGAAGCTATTAGTTTTTCCTGTAATTCAAAAGGTGAATAGGTGTTAGCTTTAGGGATCATTCCCTCTGGCGGTGCAGATGAGCCGTCGTTTGGGGAAGTGCCATGCTTAAATCACTAAGTGTCCGTAGTGCGTAGTCTCCGCGGATCCGCGGGAGTTGGCATCCGCGCGTGCAGAGTATGTACATGAGGCAGCGTGTCGCAGTGATCCCGATCCTGGAGGTGCGTCCATCGCCACCATCGTCACATACATACATACATACATATATATATATATATATATATATATATATATATGTCAGAGATTTTCGAGACCGAGGGGCATCGAAATTTCGAACCCAACGGGATCGAAATTTCGATCCCAAGGCCCGGAAATTTGGTCCCCCGGGTTTTCGAAATTTCGAGCCCGGAGGGTCAAAATTTCGAACCCAGGTGTAACACCCCACCTCCGCTAGGGTCACTCACAAAGGGAATGCACTAGGTTTGGTGAAGCATTATCGAGGAAAACATGCACAGAAATATTACAAGACAGAACATATATATATATATATATATATATATATATATATATATATATATAACAGCGGAAGTAAAACAAATTTTATTACCTTATAAAATAAGGTCTAAAGCCTTTTACATCAGAATACATCAAAACCTGTCTTTCAATAATAAAGAAGCATAACACCATTTCATAAATTATTCCCCAAGTAAACCCGTAAAGTAGCCATAGCCAAGAAAAGTCCAAGCCATGCGTGATGACGTTCAAACAGAAGAAGTCCAAACTAACAATAGCATTTCCTCCCTGTTACCTGGGGGGAACGGAAGACAAGAGGCGAAACAAAATGGGGTCAGTCATAAAGACTGGTAAGCCCTATCTACTATAAGTATATAAACTAGTAAAGTTAACTGGCATGAGGAACTGAGATGAACATAAGTATGATGACAAGATAGATAAGCTAAACCAAAATAACAGGATGCACTACTGTACCAAGATACACGAGTGTGTCATGATAAACTACGGTGTCAAGATAAATCAAGGTATCTTATTGTCAGGTTTCTATCAAGTATACTATCCCAAGGTATCTATCCTGTATAACATCCCACGGTATCTATCATGTATATTTCCCCTAGTTCTAACATGTATATTTGCTCTGCACCTCTCGTACTAGTATCCCAACCCGCGTCATGTGTTAACTATGAATGTCCCTTGCCCAATGTCATGTAATGGTCCATGTCAACCTAATATATAGAATATGTAGGTTTTCCCAACTTGTATGTTTATTTCCATGTATAAGTTCAGTCCTTTGCCGTAGGTAATACGGGCTTTCCCATGTAAACGTTTTATCCTTGAAGTTATTCTGGACTGCTATCCTTGATCTAGTTATGTTTTCTTACCATGAACTATCGCGTGTCCACTTAGGATTTATGCCACCTAGGACCACTAGGGATTATGCTACCTAATGAACGTTTCCGTGTCTCGGTTTGGGTTCAGCCACCTAGGGCCACTAGGGATTATGCCACCCGTCAACCGCGCCCTTTATCCCACGTATGTATCGTGAATCGTTTTCCATGTCTAGATGCACATGTTCCTCAATGTGCCATCCGAGTTCCGTGCCAGGGCAAATCAAGAAATACGGAACTCGTTCGGGAGCTTTAAGTCGTCTGCTGATGCAGATACCAAGGTCTGTTTTTGTACCCGTGGCTATGGTCCCACGTGACCACTCCCTCAACTACTGAAAGGCAATCCAAGAAAAATCATGTATGAGAACTACACTAAGGCCCATCGATGCCCACTTCCAGATAGCCAACCTCACCCATAACTTGATAGCTAGTATATGGTCTTTTGGGAGTTTCCTGCCTTTCCGTACGTACACGCTTGACTAAAGATGGTAGGTAGCCGGCGACATGCTATCCCGGGGCAAAATCAAGTATCGTCGACTCCACGCTAATCCATCCCAGTCTTTAGGTCGCTCGCATAGCAACCAAGGCATACTCTTGGCTCTTCTACCGCAGACCTTAACCCCTGTGAGGCCGGGTTTCATGGACCACTCGCCACCTCATAGAGGGATACCAAGAGTACCCTCACGTTCCCCGAAGCTTTCACTTCGTCACCCAGTTCGCTGGAGCTTTTATCCTAGTCAGATAACTTGCTCCTTCTCGTATACTAAGCGATGACCTACCGTACCAGGTTACTCATCTCTTTATGAACTAGTCCCATGTCCTTAGCTAAGAATTATTACTTAGTTACCCTTAACTAAGGTTTACCACTTAGCCCCTCTTTTCGCTATCCTTGTTAACTACGATTTCCAACCTAGTCCTTTGAGCTAGGGTTTTGTCAAATGGGTTAAGTGTTGTTATCCAAGTTCGTGACTTGACCCGCCTACAAATCATGTCAAGATTGGCTAAGTACTCAAGTTCAAGGCTTAGCCATACAAGTTGGTAAAGTGTACCAAGAAGCTCATGACTTAACCCTATCAAGTCAAATTGGTTAAGTATTTATTTGCCTTAACCCTATCAGATTTTCATGTTAGATTGATTAAGCATGGATTATCTTAATCCCATCAGATTATCGAGTCAGATTGGTTAAGTATGGGTTAGCTTAACCCCATCCACTAATCGTATTACAATGGTTAAGCCTAATCTTAAAAGGTCTTGTGACTTAACCCTTATCAGGTCCACCTATTAGATTGGTTAAGTATAGGTTACTTAACCTCGTCAAATCATCACGTATAATTGGTAATGTATAAGTTACTTAACCCCATTAAATTATCATGTTAAATTGGTTAAGTATTGGTTACTTAACCCCATTGAATAACCAAGTTTAGATTGGTTAAGTGTTTAACTTAACCCCATCGAATTCTCGTGTTTAGATTAGTTAAGTATAGATTACTTAACCCCATCTAATTACCGTGTTTAGATTAGTTAAGTCTTAGTTACTTAACCCCATCTAATTACCGTGTTTAGATTAGTTAAGTATTAGTTACTTAACCCCGTCTAATTACCGTGTTTAGATTAGTTAAGCATAAATTACTTAACCCCATCCCCTAACTGTCTTGTATGGTTAAGTGTCATTAAGAAATCAAGCCCGGTCCCACTTAACCTACCCATTTGTGTCATATCGGTTAAGTGTCATTAGTCAAATTTACTTTACCTTATCATGTGGCATCAATTTAATTAATGCACTCTCAACCTCTCACATTAGACTTTGTTGTGGTTACTAGTTAAGCCGGGAGGGTCCAGGTAGATTTACACCACAACCTAGTCTAACCTCGGGTCTTAAGCGCGACAACCTCGGGTCTTAAGCGCGACATGACCAACTTCTCACATTGGATCCTATTGTTTGTAGCCACTAGTTAAGCCGGGCAGGTCCGGGTAGATTTATGCTACAAACTCAACCCAACCTCGAGTTGGCCATTTTCATGTTTGGTCTTGTGTCTTATTACACTTACAACCCATACGTGTCAAATTTTCAAGTCCCATGCTCATAGCCAAAGTTACATGTTGTCATGTTTATACCCATTTACCCAAATCATGTTTCACGTCATTAAAGTTTTGCCCATAACGTAACCCAACGCTTTTAAACTCGCATATACATTCGCAACAACGCATAATGGATTAAAAGAAGGAACTTGGCAAAGGCATGACAAAAAGGGGTATAAGGACACAAGTTAAACATGGTGGCAAATGAGGTATAAACGTGTTCATTAACTTGCATATTACATTATTAGGCCTCAAAAACATGCACAAACTCAAACTTAGCACATAGGTGAATCATGGTGATAAATGACATAGAAAGATGACTAGAAGTTCGCATATGGCATTACATGTAAGCTATCAAAAGGTACATGATAATTCTCATATTGCCAAAATGCAACATTCAACATAAAGTTTATATCTTTAAGCCCACAAGATCAAGATAATGACGTTTTAGTCATGATAGGATACATAAAATGATAGCATGCAACATACTTAATGTTGAAACCCAACTTACAACATGTCACATTAAGTTTAAAGTTAATATCTAAGAGTAGGAAGAGGGCTTACAATGCTATGAAGGCACAAATCAATATAAAATAAGATTGAGACGAAGCCACACTAGCAAAAACCCCAAATCAACAAGCTCCTTAGAAAACCCTTGAGCAAAATCAATAAAAATCCTTGCTTTGAAGAAGAAAGGTTTCAACTTTGGCTTTGAATGAAGCTTATGAGCTCTCATGCAAGATCCTTGCTTTTTTGGCCAAGAAAAGGTTGCATCTTTGGCTTAATGAAGCTTAGAAACTCTCATACAAGATCCTTGCTTTTTAGTCAAGAAAGGTTGCAACTTTGGCTAGAATGCAACTTATGAACTCTCATACAAACTTGAAATCACTCATATGACATGTAATCTCTCATGTGAATGAAGATAGAGTTTATGACAAGAGGATGGAGGCCATGGTTTGAAGATGGAGGCCATGACATGAAGGTGGAGGCCATGGTGAGTGGACATTTTGGCATAGTTTAGTTGTAGGATCCATTTATGAGGGTTTTAGGAGAGGGTTAGGGGTCTTTTTATAGAAGACTAGGATAGTTTTAGCCATAGGATAAACCCTAGAACCAATCCTAGCCTTTAAAGCATGTCTTGGGGAAGAAGTCAAGTGTTTGGACCAATTTAGGGCCTTAAAATCAGCCCAAAACTCATCCCGGGCCTCAAAAACATGATCAGTTTTCGTTTTTGATTTTTCATGAAACTTTGTCGGGCCATAACTTGGTCATACGGACTCCGATTTACGAAAACTCGGACTCTATTTCGCGTATTTTTCCGAGACAAACGCAATGGCACAGCCCGTTTCCCTTGATTCAGAATTTATAATTAAATTCTGCCTTGATTCTTGTCTTAACACGTTATCGAAATACGGGTTGTTACATTCTCCCCACCTTTAAGGATTTCGTCCCCAAAATCTCCAAGTTAGGAAGAACATATCCTACCATCCATCATCCATCTACTCAAGACATCATCCATAAGCAACCATTGTCCTTAGACGATTTCTAATGCCATATGAACATATGCAGAACGTGTGTGTATATGCTCCTTAGCTAATGCTAATGATCAGGCCTGAATTATCTTTCTAATGCAAAATATGTTTAGTGCCATGAGTCCAACATGTATGCGAATAGTCCTAGTCATATAAGTACTATATGCGTGCACAAACATTCATTCATATGCAACATCCGCATGATAACACATTCAATTTCATCCATAAACAAGTATAAATACTCGTGCATATGCAACATGAAACGTGACCGTGTCAATCCAGTATCTAATGTGTATTCGCGCATCCACGAGCAACCACTTGCAACCATTTGCAACCATATCAATCATAACATGTTTCAAACACATGTTTACATCCATAGAGTTCTATCTAAGGTTCCCAAGATAAGATCGAGGAGATAAACAAGACAAACTCCTTACGGGGTTTGTAACAGAAACAGGACCGAGAGGATACCCACCAGCGATAGCATGTAAGTAGCTCTATAGGAGAACCAAGGATCAACGATATACTCTTACAAAGAGACACGATGCGCGCGTCTAAGCCGCATTTCCTCGAGCTTAATTCCAGTGTGTCTTGACTGCCTTTGACTTCATGATTTCGTAGTTCCTTGATTCCTATTTCCAAGGTATGAGTCGGAACTCTTTTCACTGTCGCCTCTCGTTCCACTTCCATTTATTCTTTCCCAAGTATACTTGGCTCAACCATATCTACGTACTCATGCAAGCTCTCCAAAATTCACTAGTGAATTCTGGATCTCGTTTACCAATGCCAATCTATGTTACCACGTGCACTTACTAGGGTGGTTCCTGTAACCCATGCTCAAGCAGAATGAACCATCCGTCTTATTGGCGGACGTTACTCAATTGGATCAGAGATTTCCGATAAATGCATCAAGAGAATCTAGGTAACTAACCATGACAGAACCTAAAAGGTTACACGAGACTTCGAAGGTATTACCAAAGCAAGCTAAGAGTCTGACTACCCTCTTTTCAAAACCGAGAATGGTATCCCTTACTAGATAACCACTTTACCCCTAGAATCCATCCATAGCTCAACAATAGAAGTATTGCTTCTAATCTCAACACTTGGCATAGACATTCTCAAATCCAACAAGTCATGAATAAATGGACCGACTCTCCAACCAGATTTTGGGACAAAAACTGGGATCCTCTACCATGCTAGTACTAAGGTGCAGAGACTCAACTATCCAAGCAGACTTAAATGATACAATGGTCAAGACAAAGTCTGGACGGGATGATAGAAAAGAACGACTAAACCTTTACCAGAAACGGTACCATTTCTTTTAGGTACCCTAGAAATGGGAGCGTACAATTGCCCTCTCCGATGATCTTGTCCTTGTCCTCCTTGATGGACTAAGCCATAGCAACAGTTGCTTATCCTTAAGCTCGCGTCCTTTATCCTTGTTCTTATTATCCCTTCTTATAACTTCGGTAACCGGTCTCTCGAGAACTTCCTCCATCGCACGGGAAAACACTTACGTAGCTAGACAAGGATTAGTCGCAGTTAAAACTGTTGTGACTCCAGATGGAGGAAAGAAAGGGAAAAGAGATTCGATCAAGGGAACAAAGGATAGTGCTAATGGATTTTGGGGAATAGCCTTTGAAAACTTTTCTTGAAAAATGCTTCTTTGTAAACGGTTTCTCAAATAGTTTTCAGAAGGTTTTTAAAAACTTTTGCCCAGTCTGGTAACCTTCTGCTCTGATATCAAATGTAACACCCCACCTCCGCTAGGGTCACTCACAAAGGGAATGCACTAGGTTTGGTGAAGCATTATCGAGGTAAACATGCACAGAAATATTACAAGACAGAACATATATATATAAAAAACAGCGGAAGTAAAACAAATTTTATTACCTTATAAAATAAGGACTAAAGCCTTTTACATCAGAATACGTCAAAACCTGTCTTGCAATAATAAAGAAGCATAAAACCATTTCATAAATTATTCCCCAAGTAAACCCGTAAAGTAGCCATAGCCAAGAAAAGTCCAAGCCATGTGTGATGACCTTCAAACAGAAGAAGTCCAAACTAACAATAGCATTTCCTTCCTGTAACCTTGGGGGGGGGGGGGGGGGAACGGAAGACAAGAGGCGAAACAAAACGGGGTCAGTCATAAAGACTAGTAAGCCCTATCTACTATCAGTATATAAACTAGTAAAGTTAACTGGCATGAGGAACTGAGATGAACATAAGTATGATGACAAAATAGATAAGCTAAACCAAAATAACAGGATGCACTACTGTACCAAGATACACGAGTGTGTCATGATAAACTACGGTGTCAAGATAAATCAAGGTATCACATTGTCATGTTTCTATCAAGTATACTATCCCAAGGTATCTATCCTGTATAACATCCCACGGTATCTATCATGTATATTTCCCCTAGTTCTAACATGTATATTTGCTCTGCACCTCTCGTACTAGTATCCCAACCCGGGTCATGTGTTAACTATGAATGTCCCTTGCCCAATGTCATGTAATGGTCCATGTCAACCTAATATATAGAATATGTAGGTTTTCCCAACTCGTATGTTTCTTTCCATGTATAAGTTCAGTCCTTTGCCGTAGGCAATACGGGCTTTCCCATGTAAACGTTTTATCCTTGAAGTTATTCTGGACTGCTATCCTTGATCTAGTTATGTTTTCTTACCATGAACTATCGCATGTCCACTTAGGATTTATGCCACCTAGGACCACTAGGGATTATGCTACCTAATGAACGTTTCCGTGCCTCGGTTTGGGTTCAGCCACCTAGGGCCACTAGGGATTATGCCACACGTCAACCGCGCCCTTTATCCCACGTATGTATCGTGAATCGTTTTCCATGTCTAGATGCACATGTTCCTCAATGTGCCATCCGAGTTCCGTGCCAGGGCAAATCAAGAAATACGGAACTCGGTCGGGAGCTTTAAGTCGTCTGCTGATGCAGATATTAAGGTCTGTTTTTGTACCCGTGGATATGGTCCCACGTGACCCCTCCCTCAACTACTGAAAGGCAATCCAAGAAAAATCATGTATGAGAACTACACTAAGGCCCATCGATGCCCACTTCCAAATAGCTAACGTCACCCACAACTTGATAGCTAGTATATGGTCTTTTGGGAGTTCCCTGCCTTTCCGTACGTACACGCTTGACTAAAGATGGTAGGTAGCGAGCGACATGCTATCCCGGGGCAAAATCAAGTATCGTCGACTCCACGCTAATCCATCCCAGTATTTAGGTCGCTCGATAGCAACCAAGGCATAAACTTGGCTCTTCTACCGCAGACCTTAACCCCTGTGAGGCCGGGTTTCATGGACCACTCGCCACCTCACAGAGGGATACCAAGAGTACCATCACGTTCCCCGAAGCTTTCACTTCGTCACCCAGTTCGCTGGAGCTTTTATCCTAGTCGGATAACTTGCTCCTCCTTGTATACTAAGCGATGACCTACCGTACCAGGTTACTCATCTCTTTATGAACTAGTCCCATGTCCTTAGCTAAGAATTATTACTTAGTTACCCTTAACTAAGGTTTACCACTTAGCCCCTCTTTCCGCTATCCTTGTTAACTACGATTTCCAACCTAGTCCTTTGAGCTAGGGTTTTGTCAAATGGGTTAAGTGTTGTTATCCAAGTTCGTGACTTGACCCGCCTACAAATCATGTCAAGATTGGCTAAGTACTCAAGTTCAAGGCTTAGCCATACAAGTTGGTTAAGTGTACCAAGAAGCTCATGACTTAACCCTATCAAGTCAAATTGGTTAAGTATTTATTTGCCTTAACCCTATCAGATTTTCATGTTAGATTGATTAAGCATGGATTATCTTAATCCCATCAGATTATCGAGTCGGATTGGTTAAGTATGGGTTAGCTTAACCCCATCCACTAATCGTATTACAATGGTTAAGCCTAATCTTAAAAGGTCTTGTGACTTAACCCTTATCAGGTCCACCTATTAGATTGGTTAAGTATTTGTTACTTAACCTCGTCAAATCATCACGTATAATTGGTTAGGTATAAGTTACTTAACCCCATTAAATTATCATGTTAAATTGGTTAAGTATTGGTTACTTAACCCCATTGAATAACCAAGTTTAGATTGGTTAAGTGTTTAACTTAACCCCATCGAATTCCCATGTTTAGATTAGTTAAGTATAGATTACTTAACCCCATCTAATTACCGTGTTTAGATTAGTTAAGTCTTAGTTACTTAACCCCATCTAATTACCGTGTTTAGATTAGTTAAGTCTTAGTTACTTAACCCCATCTAATTACCGTGTTTATATTAGTTAAGCATAAATTACTTAACCCCATCCCCTAACTGTCTTGTATGGTTAAGTGTCATTAAGAAATCAAGCCCAGTCCCACTTAACCTACCCATTTGTGTCATATTGGTTAAGTGTCATTAGTCAAATTTACTTAACCTTATCATGTGGCATCAATTTAATTAATGCACTCTCAACCTCTCACATTAGACTTTGTTGTAGTTACTAGTTAAGCCGGGCGGGTCCGGGTAGATTTACACCACAACCTAGTCTAACCTCGGGTCTTAAGAGCGACATGACCAACTTCTCACATTGGATCCTATTGTTTGTAGCCACTAGTTAAGCCGGGCGGGTCCGGGTAGATTTATGCTACAAACTCAACCCAACCTCGAGTTGGCCATTTTCATGTTTGGTCTAGTGACTTATTACACTTACAACCCATACGTGTCAAATTTTCATGTCCCATGCTCATAGCCAAAGTTACATGTTGTCATGTTTATACTCATTTACCCAAATCATGTTTCACGTCATTAAAGTTTTACCCATAACATAACCCAACGCTTTTAAACTCGCATATACATTCGCAACAACGCATAATGGATTAAAAGAAGGAACTTGGCAAAGGCATGACAAAAAGGGGTATAAGGCCACAAGTTAAACATGGTGGAAAATGAGGTATAAACGTGTTCATTAACTTGCATATTACATTATTAGGCCTCAAAAACATGCACAACCTCAAACTTTGCATATAGGTGAATCATGGTGATAAATGACATAGAAAGATGACTAGAAGTTCGCATATGGCATTACATGTAAGCTATCATAAGGGACATGATAGTTCTCATGTTGCCAAAATGCAGCATTCAACATAAAGTTTATATCTTTAAGCCCACAAGATCAAGATAATGACTTTTTAGTCATGATAGGATACATAACATGATAGCATGCAACATACTTAATGTTCAAACCCAACTTACAACATGTCACATTAAGTTTAAAGTTAATATCTAAGAGTAGGAAGAGGGCTTACAATGCTATGAAGGCACAAATCAATATAAAATAAGATTGAGACGAAGCCACACTAGCAAAAATCCCAAATCAACAAGCTCCTTAGAAAACCCTTGAGCAAAATCAATAAAAATCCTTGCTTTGAAGAAGAAAGGTTTCAACTTTGGCTTTGAATGAAGCTTATGAGCTCTCATGCAAGATCCTTGCTTTTTTGGTCAAGAAAAGGTTGCATCTTTGGCTTAATGATGCTTAGAAACTCTCATACAAGATCCTTGCTTTTTAGTCAAGAAAGGTTGCAACTTTGGCCAGAATGCAACTTATGAACTCTCATACAAACTTGAAATCACTCATATGACATGTAATCTCTCATGTGAATGAAGATAGAGTTTATGACAAGAGGATGGAGGCCATGGTTTGAAGATGGAGGCCATGACATGAAGGTGGAGGCCATGGTGAGTGGACATTTTGGCATAGTTTAGTTGTAGGATCCATTTATGAGGGTTTTAGGAGAGGGTTAGGGGTCTTTTTATAGAAGACTAGGATAGTTTTAGCCATAGGATAAACCCTAGAACCAATCTTAGCCTTTAAAGCATGTCTTGGGGAAGAAGTCAAGTGTTTGGACCCATTTAGGGCCTTAAAATCAGCCCAAAACTCATCCCGGGCCTCAAAAACATGATCAGTTTTCGTTTTTGATTTTTCGTGAAACTTTGACGGGCCATAACTTGGTCATACAGACTCCGATTTACGAAAATTCGGACTCTATTTCGCGTATTTTTCTGAGACAAACGCAATGGCACAGCCCGTTTCCCTTGATTCAGAATTTATAATTAAATTCTGCCTTGATTCTTGTCTTAACACGTTATCGAAATACGGGTTGTTACACCAGGGGTATGGAAATTCGATCCCTTGGGGGTTCGAAATTTCGAACCCGTGGGTTCGAATTTTTGAACCCATGGATTCGAATTTTCGAACCCAGTGGGTTTGAAAATTTCGAACCAGGGCTGGAATACGAAAAGACATGTTTTTCCATTATAAATAGGCCCCCTTCACTTTTTCCCTTCTAATTTTTCTATCTCTGGTTGTCGTTGCTGAAAGCTTCGAACCTGATAATTTCGAGCCCACTAATTTCGAACCGAGCTAGGTGAGGCCTCGAAATGAGGATTTGAGAAGGGGAGGATATAATGTCCCGTATTTTTTCGGTATAAAAATTAATTTATCTAATTGTTTAATTATTTAATTAGTGATTTAGAGACTTAAATGGTTGTTTAATTAAATTATATTGAATATTTAATTAATATAAATAATAGAATAATATATTTAATTTCTGAAATAGTCGAAAATAGTTGAATTCATAATATTGTGTGAATTGGATTATATATATTATATAATTCAGTTTAGAGTTGAATTATATTAACGAATATATTATATAAACGACAGTTGAACGTATAATTATATTAAAATTAAAATCGAGCTCGAAATTGTGCGGCAGTTCGTCGGGTAGTATTTGAGTTGTGTCCAAATCAAATTTTCGAAAAGTCGCTATGGAATTCCTTTATAATTTTATAATGATTTATTTATATTTAAATGGATTTTCAATATAAATTGAATATCGATTTAACTCTGGATTTGAAATATGGAGATATAAATCCAAATATATAATTTCAAAGCTGTATGATATTTTATTTGGATATATATGTACAATAATATTAATTTATTAATATTTAATTAATTATTTTTAAATATATTTATATATTTAATTGGGTTTATCTAGAGCTTTAAAAATTGCCAGTTTTGCAAACGACCTCCGTTTTCGACGAAACTAATTTTGTTGGATCCGTATTATTAAATTATTATTAGATTCCAGGTTTCGTGATTTTTGGAGTCAGTATGTGGTCGTATCGATTTTTAATGTGAAAAACAGTCGATATTTTGACGGTTAAAAATACGTCATGTGAGCAAACAGAGTCAGAATTTGACGAAACCAGTTTCTTTTGGTCTGTAATGTCAAACTGTAGTTGTATGCCAATTTTCGTGATTTTTGGATATCGTATGTGGTCATAGGAATTTTTAAGAATAAGTACAAGTAGCTGTTGCTTAGAAATTAATATAATAATTGAATAAAAAAATATTATAACTTCCCTATATAATACCCTTCAACAGTCTAACCCTAATTCACAACTCCACAATCAACCAAAATAATCTGCCGCTCTCTTTCTTTTTCACACAGTAAAAAGGGTAGGAATAAAAATCAAAAGAAATGAAAATAAAATCCTATAAATTAGGAAACATATATATTTTCTATCCTCATCTTATTCTCTTGGATTTGGTACTAGTTTCATTGGGTTCGACGTTCTTTTTTTCGCTGGAATTTGTGAAGCGTGACCTAAGGTTCACGGTTTTGGAAAATAAAAACTTCAATGTTGCTTTTTGAGCTCAGTTTTGGAATGACGAGGTAAAATGGGGTGTGTCGGCAAGCTTTTGTGGTGTTCGACGAAAATTTATGTCGATCTGGGTGTGTGAGGATCCTGATGCTGCGACGAGGTTGAAGGGATCGAGTGTGGCAGGGATAACATGGAGTGAAAGGGGAGAAGAAGTGGAAGGAGTTGGTGATATCGATGGGTGGAATGGTGGTGTATTGGAGGAGGCGATTGGGTTCTAAGGTGCGGAAATGGCGTGGTGTTTACTGGAGGAGCAGAGATCGCAGTATTTCCATTTAGGAAGACCACTATTCAAAATGGGTTGTTGGAGGGAAGATGGGCCGTTCGTATTGGGTAAAGCCCAATTCAAAAATAGAATTTTGTTTTTGTTTTTATTTAAAATAGTGTTAACTTCAAAAATATGTAACATTCACATACATTATCCAAACTCAGTGAAACAAGATCCGTTGGGTTCGTATGGACGGGGGCTACATAATGGAACTGACAGGGAGTGAATCGGAGATCATTGCAATTTATTGCAAAATAAATTGTCCGTCTGAATCAAAGATAGTCAATCGTTATTTAACGATAACTGTCCAATGTGAGTAAAACTCACCAACTCTAACAGTTCATATTTTTATAACGTATTTTTAGAACTGATAAATGATGATTGATTGTTGTGTGTTAACTGTTTGGTTGAATTTCTTATGTATTGGTTGAAATTATAGATAACGATGTATATATAAACCGCTAATCAAATATCGATTCTGTTTATCAGAATATTTCATAGTGAAATAAAGTTGATGTTAATTATATTGTTTAACATCTATGATGCAGGGAAACAGGTCGGAGGGATACAACTGGATTCCTCAATCTTTATAATACTGTTGTTTTATATATTGTGATATATGATGTGATATATAATTTGTGGTTGATTATGTGTGTTTGGATGATATTGATCATGGTTATTTGGTATTTTAAATACCATAAGAAATACTGGAATGTATAAATGGGAATTTTCAAAGTGTATATTGAAAAGAAAGTATTTATAAAATTAAATGATTTTATAAAAGAAAATATTTATAACATCAAAGGATTTTATAAAAGGAAATATTTATTTGTTGAATAAATAGAATAAGATAAAAGGAATATATATTGGGGAAAACAAATAGAATTTTTGTAAAAGGAAATATTTATAAAAGAAATAGAATTATAAAAGGAATATTGATTTAGAAAGTAAATAGAACTATAAAAGGGAAATGTTTGGAAAATGAATACAGTTTTAAAAAAGAGAATTTTACATTAGGAAGGTTTAAACCCGTGCTTCGCACACGGGTGTAACGTGATATTGATTTAAAGTAAATATTTTGCAAATAAAATATTTTAAAGGAATTTGGGGTTTGAAGTAAGAATTTAAATGGAACTACTGAAATTAGAAACTGATTGGAAATTAGTTAAGTTGAATGGCTTTCTAGGTATCGATCTGATGTTGGTTTCGGCCTTCGGGGTTAATACGTAGGGGGGTGTTCTCTTGCTATTTACATTTAGAGGCTGATATATGTGAAAAGATAGTGATGCGTGAATCGGAAATGGAAACGTTTTCCAAAGTTAATAACATATATTTTCTAAAATTTGAAAATAAGGATTGGATGAATATATGGAAATAAGAAATGGGGAAATGAATAAATCGTTGGTTGCACACATGTTTTTCTTTGATAGTTAAATCACCGACTATCAAAGTACTTGACCATTTTTCCGTCGTCAATACGAAGAGACCGGGATCAGATATATTATCTGAAAACCACTTCGTATGGCGTTAGCATTGTGAATCAGATATGATGAAGATAATTGAAGACAGAGTTATGCAAGGGTTGTCCTGTTTACAGAATAGTGCCTTCGGTCTGTCCAGTCCCAGGACGACCTGTATGGAAGAATATCTGACGAAGTATATTTAATAGATCGCGGAAGTTGATCTCTTCAATGTATTTACGTTTGGTGGCGGAGGAATTCGTTTCTCTTAGCTGTATACCCGTGGTATTTTTGGAAAAATCAATTTGTGATTTGGCGGGTATGACGATATGACATTCAAAGTGAATAAATGTGTGATCTGTAAGAGATAAGCATGGCCTCTAGCCTCACAACCGGGAAATGACAAAAATCGGGCATGCAGCATGGCTAAGCGGGTTGCTTCCAATTAGGGTGTATTATCACCTATCTAGAGATATTTATTTCATTCTTTAATTTATTTGATGATGTCCCATTCGGGAAATGGTTACTGATCCCAAACGTTGGTGATATACATTCGATACACTCAAGCGAAATGGGTGGTCGGTCATGTATGGCCAGGTTGCAAGATGTTCTTGCTGAACCCAGTGTATTCCTCTCTAGAGGTACACTATCAAAAGGTGGTTCCATACCTTATCATATTTGGTAATCCATTATCCAAAAAGTGCTCGCGGTTTTGACTATATACTATAAATGCAGAACGTGAGATGAAAGCGTTTCTACTAGATGATTATTATATTGTGGTTGATAGACACTATCATAATATCAAAAGAATTTTGATATAAAGACTATTTGGGATTCTCATAAGGGAAAAACCCGTTCCGTTATACGACGTGGTCTTATGAGATATTGTTTAATTGCTCAAACTGTTTTACTCACACTAGTCCCATGACTGACCCAAAGTTTGTTTTGTTTTGTTTTCCCTAAACTCTTGGGTGCCAATTTTGTACGGGCAGTCAAGTAGTTAGTATTTTTCAGAAATACTTGGAGAGCTTGGAGCAGGAGGCTTCAGGATTATATAGCTATAATTATTTCCGTTGTGTAGTAAGTGTTATACTCTGATAATGTTACTGTATACATATACTCATTTTATTTGAAAATTATGTATCTATTATATGTTGTTCGTTCCGAGGTGAGATTCGTATTTACTCTGATGTTGTATGTTCTTTTTCTTCTTCTATTCTGAGTTTCCATCTTATCTATTCTCACCCTCTAATTTCTTTCATGGACGATCCGGTATTTCCGATGCTTGAATAGTCGGCATTGGGATTTATGTCGAGTACTTAGGATTGTGAAAACCCGGGTCGTTACAGAGGAGGTCGAAGAGCCACGTCAGAGGCCTCGAGACCTTACAGGTTCGATTTTTTGAAACGAACCAGGCTCGAATTTTCGAACCGCAGTGGGTTCGGATTTTCGAACCCACCGGGTCCGACGTCTCGAGCCCTTACAGGTTTGAATTTTCGAACTCGGTGGGTTCGAAGCATCGAACCCTCTTGGGCTCGGATTTTCGAACCCATGGGTTCGAATTCTTGAGTCCCTGTCTGGGTTCGAAATTTCAAACCCAGAGGGGCTCGAGTTTTCGAACCCATGCTGGTTCGGAACTTCGAACCCTTCTGGGTTCGAAATTTCGAACCTGGAGCTCGAAATTTTGAGCCCGATAGGGTTCGGGACATGGCCGTTGCCGGGTTTCCACCTTGTCACGCTGATCGACTTTGACTTCCGAATATCCGCCTCTGGATTTGTATGCTTAATGTCGATGCATAAATTGTTAACCGCGCGAGCGGGGTTTAGGATTGTTCACATAGGGTAGAGAATACAACCGGACTTGGACTTGGACTGTTATGAATTATTCTGAACTTTCTTTATGTAGCTCATCCTTGCATAGCATTACACGCACATATTAGTTGTCACCAACATGAGGGGTACAGGTCACTATATTTCCCATTCCAACACTGATGCGTTAAAGTATTGCAAAAGATGCAAACCAGATCAAGGACCGGAAAGACTATGGAATCCGAGGCTTCCCAGCCCACCTTGCAAACATCCAACCCTACCCCTAGAGGTGACTCGTCTGGCAGCAAGCTTGGGACTATCACCGAAGGATCGACTTCTTCTCATTCGACCAGTCGCCCGATACGTCTGTGCACGGGGAGCAACCTGAACAACAATATTCCCCGGTCGTGACTAAAGAGGCCGAGAATGTAGATATCATGGGCGATGATGAGGCCGTACCTCTAGTGTCCCCGGACATGTTGCCCGATGCGATAGTCTTGGAGAACCCTATCGACTTAGTGCAGTCGTGTATGGATGCCACCGCAGTCAGGAAAGTGGCGGCCCGATTTAAGATTCCGGTGGGCAATGCCCATGCCCCCGCTAGAGATGACAGAGCCCATATACCGCACGAGGGTCTTACTGCCTAGAACTGACAAGCTTGACTTTTCGGGTGCGTGCCCCCGGCTAACGACTTCATTCGGGACATATTGTTCTATTTTCGTCTCACGCCATCACAGCTACACCCCAACGCTTTTCCTTCTCTCCTGGGGACTTACGTTCTCTTCTGCGAGTTCTTGAACAGGGAACTACTGGGGAAAATATTCGATACTTCTTCCACTTAAGGAAAACGAGCGTGGCCTCTCCCTTCCAATGGTCTCTGGAAGTGACGGCTGCTACAAAATTCTTTATCGGGACATAGCCCAGGCTGTCTGTGTTTAAGCGCGAGTGGTCCTTTGTTAGCTTCCCTCCCGGCTTTGCCAGGAGGTGGATTGAGGGAAGTAAGTGTTCCTCTAACTCCGTTCTTGGTCGTAACTTTAGGATCCCTTCCTTTATTCATGTTTTTAAATGGGATATGACAGGAAATCCAAAAGCGCCCACAGGGGGCGAATATCAGCAATTCCTTAATGCTTTAAGGGCGATACCAACGAATCTCCGTGATACCACAAGTCAAGATCGCCGCACTGGGTTGTTGCCGGACAATCGGGCTGTGATCAAGCCCGCGGTTGCTATTAGTGCGTCAAAAGAGGGAGTTGCGGCAGGCTCTACCCCTATTGGGCAGAAGAGGAAAATGCCCCCCGCGGGAGGAGAATTGCAAAAGACTACTCCGCTTCAATTATATGTGCATAGGGTTGAGGCTCATGGTCAAGAGGAGTTGCCAGAGCTGAGGGGTTGCCGAGCACTCCCGTCCCGCCTCCGACAGGGGAGGGGGAAGGAGTGTTGGCTAGACCGCAATCTCCTGCGACTCACTCAGCGGCCACTGCCGCGCTCGAACCCACGGGCTAGTTTGGTGGTTTAAAGGGACTTGCTTTAGTAGGGACTCCATGGCCGAATACGATGAGCCTGGAAGAACGTTCCTGTGCTGATATGGGGTTAACTTCCCCGATCGGACCACAATCTGGTATGTTGAGAGAACACTCAGGGCATACATCCATAACACTACATAGCAAAGATGTTGGTATATGTGGGTTACTTGACTAACTTCGGCTGGTTCTATTGGCAGGTGACATGGTAGGAGGACGTGGCGGACGAAGTTATGGGTGCGGGGATCGCCAGCATCCCCAGAGTTCTTCTTTTGAAAGATTCCGAAGATCTGCTAGTTTGTACGGTGCCCCGCCTTTCTTAGAACAGGGCAGCAGCCATCGAGACCGGGATCGATCTAGGTGATCTGCGACACCTCCTCCTCCTATTCGCGTGTCTGTGGGAGATACTCGGCTTAACATAGGCAACTCTCAATCTTTGCCTTCGACAGCTTCTCGGTCGGTCGTCCCTCTGGCTCCCGTTCATCTTGCTAGGGAAAAGGAAGCATATCTTGGCCAGCCGAGGCCGGAGAGAGAGACCGAGATAGAGGTGCCAGACTTGACAGGACCCCAGTTTCAGGAGCTATCCATAGAGGAGCGAAAGTCGTTCCTAAGGCATCACTTTCCTCGGCGCTACTTCGATGATTTAAAGTTTTTCCCCGACCTCCGTCCAGCTCCGAACCGACAGTCAGGGGAGGTATGCGAGCATGTGAAAGCTTCGTATCATCAAATTAATGAGTTCAGCAAGTATTCCTTCGGGCTTTCAGAACTAATCAGAAAGAAGAACCTGCAACTTACTACCGAGAAGACCACCGTCGAAGCTTTGAATAAGAGTATTGGTACGCCTGTTCCTCGCATTGTAAGTTCTCTTTTATACTCTGTCAGACCCTTTAATGTTAGTTCTGCCGTGGGAGCTGAGATGGCGTGGGCTTATGATACACTGAAGAGGGAGTCGGAGCATTCCATCTCGAATTTTAAAGCCACCGTGGTTGATCTAACTACCGAGACCACGGCTCTAAAAAAAGGACAAAGCTGATCTAAAGCGAGTGTGTGATGTTTTGGAAAAAGACAATGCGAGAGTCACCAAACTCTAGAATAAAAACGCTGCTTTAAGGGAGGAAAATGAGAGATTGCAGCTGAGAATGCCGAAGTCGCTGAGTTGAAGAGGCAGCTCGAGGAGATGAGAAAGGCAAAGGAGGATGCCGAAGCCAGCAGCAGGGATTGCTGAGCGAGTCCGAGGGTATAAAGGCTGAATATCTAAGGGAGATAGAGCTACTGAGGGAGCAGTTGAGAGATGCGGAGTTTCGCATTGGGTCCTCCTTCGGGAAAGTATTCATAGTATGCATGTCAAGGCTTTGAGATTCCGAGGGATTTCGTGGGTCGAAGACCATCCCCGCAAGCTTGCTAGAACTTGGGAGAGGTTGATTCCGTATGAGGCTTTCTTGCGTCAAGTGGACGTATGTACTTTAGATGAGCGCCAGCTTGCGAATGTTCTTCTGGACAGTAGTGAACAGGAGAAGCTGAAGGAAGGAAGGAGGCTGTTGCGAGAGGATGCTGAGAGCAAAATGTTGGCGAGGCTTGCTATGGAGAAGGGGAAGTTCATGTCGACCGATAGCGTGGTGGTGACAGAAACATTCGCAGGGGGGAGCTCCTATCATCCCCTGGTCCTCTGGTCTGTTGTAATGAGTGGCCTGAGGCTTCGGCCCGAACCGCTACCGAGTACAATCTAGACTTTCCAGCACTGGGGGATACCAGCCTCACCTTACCTATCATCACAAGCGCCCTTCCTATCATTCCTACGCCACCCTTGACCATAGGTAAACTCCTTTTACCCTGCATCCCTGAGAATGAAGTGATTGCCGAATTTGTGGACTAAAAATGTTGTGTCTTTGCTATGCAGTTCCTCCTGAGACCGCTACGACAGTGAACCCCGCCCCCGTTGTCCCACAGGTGACCGAATCTGGGCCCAGCCTCATGGGAATATAGTTTAGAGAAGGCGGTGACCAGCTCGACACTTTCTCCAACATAGGGGTGACTCCTAGCATGGTGGACATTCTCAACGACGACGGAGAGGTGGCCGATGTATAGAGCGCCCTGACCAGAGGTCTAGTGGATGCCGACGTGTCCACGATGTCGGCTATAGGGGCGACTCAAGAGGCCAAGATGGTGGCCCGGCATGAGAAGGTGGAGGAGACGAAGAGGGCTGAGCTGGGAAGGCAAGGAGATCCCAAAGAAGAGTGAGGTCGTCGCACGTACTGACACTGGAAATGTCCTTGTGCCGACACCGCGTGCTGTTACTACAGATGTCAAGGAGATCTCCAGCGGTGATGGTGCGGGGGGTCGTCGGCTCTTTGTCACTCACGAGTCGGTTACTCTCCCGAAGGGCCGATCGTGCAGAAGGGGATCTGGTTGGAAGGGGTCTGGTACTTTTGCCGAGCCATCGAGTGCTGAATCTGCAAAAAGGCACAAGCAAAAGAAGAAAAGACACGATTAGTGTTAGTAGCCTAAGTAGAGGTTACCATTATTTTGGTAGTATAGGCCAATAGTTTATGCGAGTATGGCCCTCGCTTTTGGTCTTTCACGACACGGTGTGGTTCTCATGTACACCCTGTCATTGGAAAGTAAAAGTATTAGACACGTAGTTCGTTTAGTGTGTATGTGTGTGCAGAAAGGAAACATGAATTAGTAAAGATCGTTGTTTATGTCAATTGTTCAGATATTCTTTTTATGTTTTCCAGCGTCCTGTACTTGCACAAACTTACTTATTGTTACACTTGTCACAAAAGCAATTAGGGGCCAGCTCTAGGTAAATTATTCCAGAGAGGTGAAGTAGAGCACTGGTTTCAGTAAGTTCCCCTAATCTCAGGGAACCCGTAGTTTGCGAAACCAGGCTGTGCGCCCGTTGTTTTGGGTGTCCCGGGGTTATACCCAATTATAGCGAAGGCATAGGGCGTCGTGTAGTGCGGTTCGCCAGGTGGGTGGCTCTCCCATTGTTCATCGCGTTGAGGCAAGCCGCCACACGTCGTTTATTCGCCGGCGTAGTTTTCAGCCCCAATCATTAGCTCGTAAGGTCCCATCGTGGCCATGGGCTGCCCCCCTTGCCTTGAGAGCTAAGGGGAAGAAACAATTTAAGGTCAGTCTTGGTGCTATGCCAAGATTCGACCGGCACCCGCAACCAGCGAAGAGAGATTTGCATCGACCTTAGTCGGTTGCTGAGTGGCGCCAAGCCGCCTGGACTAGGACGCGGAACGATTTATCCTTGGCCTCGGCACTAGGTCAAAGTTCGAGTTAGTGGTTGTTTAGACTCGGTCGCGCCATGGGCCGGCGATTCGAGTAGCATTGTCGGCTCTCGTGCTCGGGGTGTCGGGCGTAGCCAAGCGTTTCAGACTCAATGTTGCCTAGAAATTGGGATGGCCGCACTGGCTCCTATGCCCGGGATGCCGATGCGGTTCTCGCAGGCGTGAATTGAGTTGGTTGTTGGAAAATAAGACGCATTACGTAAGAAGTAAACAACAGGGAGACAGGAAATTGAACACCATTTCTACTAATATCTTTGGCAGCAATAGCCTTTACAATGCCATGGATTTCTGACAAAGCAGTACATTGTTCAAAAAGCACAAACAACCGTAAACTGAGTTATGTAAAGTAGCGGCGTAGACGTTCACTGTTTTATGCCCTTGGGAGTTTAGCTCCATCGACGGTGGCGAGCCTAAAGGTTCCATCACTGAGCTTTCGATGTATGGCGTACGGACCTTCCCAACGAGGCGCAAGTCCTATTGGCAGGGGAAACACCGGCTTTAGAACGAGGTCGCCAATGTTGAGGTCCTTGTGGCGGACTCTGGAATTGAAGTATCATGCTACTCGCTGTCGTTGGGCGATGGCTCTGATATCGGCCTCGTTCCTTTTTTCTTCTAGCAAGTCGAGTGATCCCAGGAGTAAATTTTGGTTCGTCTTTGGATCGAAGTATGTGGCTCGATGGGATTGTAACTTGAGCTCAATGGGAATGACGGCTTCAAATCCGTATGCGAGGGCGAAAGGAGTATGGCCAGTTGTTATTTTGTGGGTGGTGCGGTAAGCCCATAGAGCTAGAGGAAGTTCGTCTGCCCACTTTCCCCCAGCCTTTTCCAGGCGCTTCTTGATGATGGATTTAATGACCTTGTTAACCGTTTCAACTTGCCCATTGGCTTGGGGATGAGCCACCGCTGAGAATCTTTTATCGATGCCGTGGCACTTACAGAAAGGTTTAAACTCGGTGCTCTCGAATTGAGTGTCGTTGTCGAAGATGATGGCTTGAGGCACTCCATAGCGGGTAATGATGCCGCGGACAACAAAGTTGATCATCTTCTTTGTGGTTATGGTGGCAAGAGCTTCAGCTTCTGCCCACTTGGTGAAATGTCCACTTCGACGACGGTGTATCATGCCCCGCCTCTGGCTATTGGAAGAGGTCTGATGATGTCGATTCCCCACATGGAGAAAGACCACGGGCTGACCATTTGAGACAGTTCGGTAGGCAGGGCTCGTGGAATCTTGGAGAAGCGCTGGCACTTACCGCACTTGCGAGCGTAGTCTGCGGCGTCTTGATCAAGCGTGGGCCAGTAATAACCATGTCTAAGAATCATTCTAGCTAGGGTCTGCCCCCTAGTGTGATCGCCACATTCGCCTTCATGCACACTGCTTAGCACTTGGAGGGCGTCGCCGTGAGCTACGCACCGGAGCAAGGGAACGGGGAAACCTCTGCGGTAGAGTACCCTGTCCATAAGAAGGTAATATGCGGACTGGCGAGTGAGCGCGCGCCTTTCCTTGTAGTGCTTAGGTAGGATCCCTTGTTGTAGGTAATTTCTAATCGGTGTCATCCAGGACTTGGGCTCAGGTTCGGTGCTCATAATCGTCTCGTCTTGTCCTTGCTTGATGCTTGTAGAGTTGAGGATTTCAACCGGGGAGAATCCATTGAGTTGCGGATCTTCAAAGCTTGCCATTCTGGCGAGGGAATCTGCTTTTTCATTTTGTTCGCGTGGGATATGGGTGATGGTGAAGTGCTCGAGGTAGACGAGTAGCCCCTGAACCTGGGCCAGAAACTGGGCAAGCCGTCCCTCTTTCGCTTGATACCCTCCCAGTACTTATCGGACGATAAGCTGTGAATCAGAAAAAATGTGGACGGTCTCCATCTTGAGTTCGATCGCAATTCTAAGCCCGGCGATTAAGGCCTCGTACTCCGCGTCATTGTTAGTAGTAGGGAAATTTAGTCTTAATGCGTAATGCATCGAGCGTTCTTCAGGGGTGATGAGCACGACTCCGGCCCCACAGCATTTTCTGTTAGAGGAGCCATCTACGAACAATTTCCACTTGGCATCGGGAATTCCGGTGTTCACCGTGGGTTCCTCCTCGGGGACTGTGAACTCCACAATGAAGTCTGCGAGGGCTTGGACGAGGATGGCTCGTCGGGGGATCTCGAACTGGCTTAACTCTATGCTCCACTTTAGTAATCGCCCTGACGCCTCGGGTCGTTGTATGACCGGACGTAGTGGCAGGTTAGTGAAAACTTTTATGGGATGTGACTGGAAGTAGGTCGGAGCTTTCTAGAGAAAATCAATAAGCAGAATGCCAGCTTTTCTAGCTTCGGGTTGTTCTTCTCTACCCCGGTCAGCCGCTTGCTGATATAGTAAATGGGTCGTTGAGTGCGATCTTCGAGGCATAGTAGTGCCGAGCTGATTGCCTGCGCAGAAACAACCATGTAAATATATAAATCCTCATGGTCCTTAGGTTTAGAGAGGATAAGTGGTCGCTCTAAGTGATTCAGGAGTTCCTTGAATGAGGAGATGCATTCGGGGGTCCACTCGAAGTTGTGTTTCTCTTTCCAGAGTAAATCGAAGAAGGGGATGCATTTGTCGGTGGCCTTAGAGATGAACCGAATTAAAGAGGTGACCTTTCCGTTTAGACTTTGGACATTGCTGACGTTCTCGGGGACTCGGATGTCCCGAATAGCTTGGATTTTTTCTGGGTTAGCTTCGATGCCTCGAGAATTGATAATGAAACCTAAGAATTTTCCCGAGGCGACTCCAAAGGAGCATTTCAGGGGGTTGAGTTTCATGTCGTACTGGCAAAGGACATCGAACATTTCGGAGAGCTCGTAGACGTGATCGCTTGACATTTTGGATTTTACTAGCATATCGTCCACATATACCTCTATGGACTTTCCGATTTGATTTTTCTAAAGAGTTGATTAACCATTCGTTGATAAGTGGCGTCGGCATTTCTAAGGCCGAAGGGCATAACACGGTAGCAGTAGAGCCCAAGGTCAGTTATGAAAGAGGTATGATCTTGGTTGCGTAGGCTCATCAGGATCTGGTTGTAGACTGAGTAGGCGTTCATGAAGGATAATAGCTAGTATCCGGCGGTCGAGTCAACTAGTCGATCGATCTTCGGGAGCCGGAAGTTGTCCTTGGGACATGCCTTGTTCAGATCGGAGAAGTCGATGCATGTTCGCCACTTACCGTTGGCCTTTTTAACCAGAACTGGATTGGAAACCCATCCGGGGTAATCAGCTCCGCGGATGAAGTTATTGTTGAGTAGACGGTCTACCTCTTCTTCGAGTGCCTTAGACCTTTCAGGCCCCAAAAAGCGGCGCTTCTGTTTGACTGGAGGCATTCTGGGATCTAAGCCCATGGAATGGCAAGAAATTGCAGGATCGATGCCTTTCATGTCGGAGTGAGTTTGTGCAGACACATCTAAATTGGTTTTCCAAAAGCATATGAGATCTTCTTTAATTGCTAGGTGGAGTTGTGACGCTATCTTCAACACCCTTGTTGGGTTGTCGAGGTTGACGGGAACGTCCAATGTGGATTCGACCGGGGTATCCCTTTCGTATTCGAGCTCTTCGTCTTTCCATGGATCGAGGTCTTCGGAAAGACAGTAGTGGCGCCTGAGCCAGGGCCCAGACGCCACTGATTGCTATGCAGAGATGTTCTTGGCGCAAGAAGGCATGCGCACGGCCTTGCCCTTGTCCTTTTTGCACGCGTTCTTCCGTTCTATTGCACAACATTCCCTGGCACTTACTTGTTCGCCCTTGATGGTTCTGATCCCATTGTCCATCGGGAATTTCATTAGGAGAGACCATGGTGCCATGTAAACTCGGAATTCGAGGAGAAAGGGGTGCCCCAGGAAAGCAAGCGTTGTAGGGGGAGTCTATGTCCATGACCATGAAAGTGAGAATTCGGACTCGGCTTCGGTCCCCCTTGCCCAGTTCTATAGGTTGGTCGATGATTCATACAGGGGAAGTAGAGGCCCGGTTGAAGCTGTGAATTGCGGCGTGACATGGCTTCAAGTCATTCGTTTCCAATTTCATCTGGTCGTAGGCGGCCTTAAAGATGATGTTTACCGAGCTTCTTGAATCGAGTAAAACCTTCCGAACGGAAGCGGCACCGATCTGGGTAGTGATGACTAATGGATCGTTGTTCGGGGTTTCTACCCCTGTCGATTCCCTTTCTCGGAAGACGATGTCATCCCACTTGATTTTTTGTAGCTTGGATGTGATGGATTCAGGGAGAGCGGAGCAGGCTTCGTAAGTAACATATTTTATGGAACTCACATATTCCTCCATTTTTCGAAAGCTATTATGCGTGGGGTAAGGTCTGCCACATATGGTGTTGATCACGATTCCTCGCCTTAGGTTAGACGGTCCTGGAGCTCCCTTGGCGGCTGCTTGTGGAGCTGGCGCTGGAGGCTGCGAATTTGCTTCGGCGGGAAAGGGCTCTTGGACATATTGGTCGAGCCTTTTCTCACGAATAAGTTTTTCGATTGCATCCTTAAGTTGGCGGCATTTGTTGGTGTCGTGCCCATACACGTCGTGGTATCGACAGTACCTCCCGGTGTTCTTCTTGCGGTCGGTTGATTCTCTGACGCGCGGCTTCTTGTATGGCAGAATGTTACATGTTTCCATGTAGATTGTCTCTATGTCTTCATTCAACGGGGTGTAGGTCTCAAAAGCTTGGCGAGGGCCGGGCTTTCTTAATTCTGCTGGGGTTTGCCCGTTGTTTCATCCATCTGGCCTGCCATTGTTTGGTTTTTTCCTTTAGGGACCTGCTCCCTGTTTTGGTCGAAGGGCTCCCTGCATCGGCTACACCTGAACTGGTTATTTGCGATATCGGCTTAGGGTTCGTTGGGACGACTCAGGGCAGAAAGTTGGTTCCTCCTTACTTCTTCTTGGCACAAGTACTGATCTGCCTTCTCATAAAAGGCATTGAGGCTCTTTGGCTGCTTTCGATCGATCCAGGCCCCAAATTTTGAAGTAGGGAGGACCCCTTTTGCTAGCTGAAAGAGTATGGTGCGAGGATCTAGATCTTCGACCTCGGCCAGAGCTGTGTTGAATTGGGAAAGGTAGCTCCTAAGCGACTCGGCGGGCCCCTGGTATAGGTTGGATAAGGTGAGGGCATTCTTCGGAGTCGGGATATGCACCCTGAATTGCTTGACCAGCTCTGTTGCTAGTTGCCCGAAGTTGTTAATGGAATCGAGAGGGAGGCGGGAGAACCAAAGTAGAGCGGTACTGGACAAGAAGACCGGGAAGGATTTGCACTTGGCCGGATCGTCACCCCGGCTCGAGTTCATTTTCCATTCACAGCGATTCAATAAGGCACAAGGATCAGTGGTACCATCATAGAGTAGCATTTGTGGCATGCTAAAGCGCCTTGGCCACTCGGCTTCATTCACTCTTCTTGTGAAGGGGTTATGCCTAATGTGAGCTTCCCATTCGCCATGTGCGTCCCCTCATATCTCCCTCATGACCCTCCGTATCATGTCGGGGAGATAGGTCGGGTGTGAATCCTCCATCGAGATCCATGGGTTTTGACGCGGATCCCGATATCTGTTGCGAGGTCGCCTTCTATGGTGGATGTCCAGATCGTCTTTCTCCATGTCCTTGACATCTATGATTGGGTCCATGTGCGGATGTTGAGGTGGAGCGGGGTGATGTGGATCCTATTCTACAGGAGCGCGGGCTGTTGGGATAGCGGGCCCTTCACCCTGATTAGTGACCGTTGGGTTGTGTGGAGGAAGAGGTTGGTTTGTAGGATCAGGTCCGTTATTGATAATCAAGCGAGAGTGGTCTCGGTACTGCGCCCCCTCGATGTATGTGACTGTAGTTCGGTCGTCGTTCCCATTACCATTGGCATGACCGTGGCCGTTATCGAGGGCATTGGTGCGAGCGGCGACATTGTTGATGAGGGTGAATCTTCTCCTTTGGTGTGGGCCCCTTGATTCGGAAGAGGAAGTTTCCGATGCGGTTGGTTGGGGTCGAGCATTTTTCCAAGCCAATTGAAGTCAGGCGACGACACGTTGACTTTCTTGAAGTTGTCGCATAAGACCGATGTTATCCTTAAATTCTTGGTTAAGCTCGACTGCGGTGTTCTCATATCTTTCATTAAGAGCGCGAATTTTATATTGGGTAACGGGCACTTCGGGGTCCACAACAGGAGGGATGGTTTCATTAGGGGCTGGGACATCTACCGGTTGAGGTTGTTGGGAGGTACCGGCCTCGGCTGTGGCTGAAGAGCCGACTATTGCGTTCTTTGACTTATTTACCATCGTAAGCGGACTCGACAGCAGGTTAGGCAAGGAACCTCAAGCTTGTCGAAGTCGAGATGATAACGTGGAAGAAAGAGGCAAATCTTGAATTCAATTTCTCAGTGAAAGCACTAAATGTTGACGGAAAAAAATGTCGTAAACACCAAAGATTCCTATTACTAGGAATAGTTAATTTGGTCGCAAGACTAAGTAAGAGAAATTGGTAAATGATACAAGTATTTATAGTGGTTCGGCAGCGGATTAGGCCTACTTCCACTTTGGAAGGATGTTGAACTTTTATTAATCACTCAAGAATTACAAGGCAGAGCCATGCTCATTACATTCACTTTCATAATTGAAATATGATAGGAATTTGTGACAAAGAATATTTAATTCTCCTTCTTCCTCAAATAGGAGATGTCATTAATGGAGTCCATGAAGCTCTAGGGAGGTCTCAAGTGAAGAAAATCGAACCACTTTGAAGTGTGAGGCCATGGGCTATTTATAAGAGTGGGAGTAGGTAGGAGTATGTAGGATTAGGTAGGAATAGGAACCACATACAGGAAATTCAAGCCCACCACCCGTGCACCTCGAAATTTCGAACTCAGGCATGGGTTCGAAATTTTGAGTCCTTGGGTTCGAAACTTCGAACCCAGGTGCGGGCGCGAAATCTCGCTCTGTTGGGTTCGGAATCTCGAACCCAGCTGTGGGCACAAGATTTCATGCCCGTTGGGCTCAGGATCTCGAGCCCAGTTATAGGTGCGATATTTCGCACCCGCTGGGCTCGAGACCTCACACCCACTGGGTTCGAAATTTCGAACCTAAGCATGGGTTTGAAAATCCGAACCTAGGCATGGGTGCGAGATTTCGCACCCGGCTAGGTGCGAATTCCGCGTCATGCCTAGGAGAGGTCCTTCCGGGGGGAGCAAGGGTCCTAGGACTGGGTGTTCGAGGCTCATAACTTCTTCGGGGGTCCGAGGACTTGGTTTGCGGATGTCTTCTGCATGCGGTGAGGCCACAAGCGCTGTAATTCCTTCTTGATCCTGCTTCCTTCACTCTTGTGTGTTCCTTTTCGGCCTCAGCTTCACGAGGTACGTTGTGTTGAGCGTATCTGATGCTTTCCTGGGAACCGGACAAAAAAGTCGGTTAATAGGTGGTATTTCAATTTGACTGAGGGAAAGAAAAGGAAGGAAGAAGCTCGAATCTATTTCGTGATTATTACGTGTGTTGCTATTATTTATTACTCAACAAAAAGCTGTGATAAACCTTATTCATGCCACCCCTCTCTAGGTTAATTTATGTAACGACCATTTGGGAGATGGCTGAAATAAGGTTTGGAAGATGAAAAACAGCTTAATCAGGCTTAATAGGGTGATTCGCAGCTAGGCCCATAACTCGTTCGGGATTAGGGTTATGGGAGGGCTGAGAGGAGTTAGAGAATGATTCCTTTTCATTTTTTCAGTGACCACAAACATTTCTCTAACCCAAGCAATGGCCTCCACCTTCTAAATTCATCTTTAATCGCTTCCTAATCACATATTAGCCAAATCTACATCAAATTAAGGCGGATTAGCATAGAAATCAAGGTAGAGATGCTAGACCACATTGGGATCCATGCCAAATCAGTCAGAGTTTCAGATTCGAAATTTATTTGTGGCTAAGGTGTGTGATTTGCATGCTTTTTCACTCATTATGGCCAATTAGGGGTGATTAGTGAAATTATGGCTCAGAAAAATATGTAAAAATTCTAGAATACTATTTTATGTCATTGATATAAATTTGGGTTAATTTGGATTAAGTTTGCTAATCCCGAAATTAGGGGAAAACCATGGATTTGGGTATGTTTGATCCTAAATAACACATATGGTTGATGTTTTAATCTTTTTGATTGAACCTATATGTTGTTACTACTGTTTAGTATGATCTATGATTGCATAGGAAAGTTATAATGGTCGAAAACGTCGTCGAGAGGCGAAAAATGTTTTGCTGGAAATTGGTGCAGGTTGTGGGTCGAGCGACCGACCCATATGCATGTTCGACTGACTCCTATAGGTCGAGCGACCGACCCTATATGATGATGTTCGACCGACCTTATGGGTCGAGCGACCGACCCTATATGAAATGTTCGACCGACCCTTTATGCTGAGGTTCGACCGACCCTATATGATGATGTTCGACTGACCCACTATGTGATGTTCGACCGACCCAGAGGAGCTTCTACTACGCATCGACGATCGTCAACTCTTCTGAAGAGTGATTCCAATCCAATTAAACCCGAGATGCAAAGGAAGTCCAAATGAGAATTGATGGATCAAGATCCAAATGGGGATCAACGGGTTAACTCCTAAAGTTGGGCTTTGCTGCGGGACGTGTGCAAAAGGGTTATCGATATCTATAACTTTGGTTCACTATTGAGGGGGGGCATTGACTATGGACCAGTGCGGTGGTGTCAGAGGTTGTATGGAGTCAAACTCCATCAGGGCCTCCAAGGGCAAAGTGGTCGTAGTGATAGTTGGGCTGGGTGGGACTCCGTCATGGCCCCAATAGTTCTGGTAGTCAAAGTGGTGGATATCGTATGCTTTACGTACTAAGTGAGAGATGAAAGGATGATTGCTATGTTTGATGTTTACTATCACAATGACATGCACACCCCCATTTTACACCTTATGTTAGTGTTACCTTAGAGTACTGTACACCTTGTTGTGCTAACTCTTTGGTTGTAGGTCCAGGTTCAGGTATGATTATTTATACCTGTTATTGCTTTATTTTGCTACTATCGCTCATACCATAATTTCGTCTGACCCAGAGTTTTATCTCTTCTTATTACTCTGGGTGCTCCTAAACGAGCAGACTAGAGACAGGTTATGTGGTTATGCATGAGTGGCTGTCCGGAGATGAGCGGGAGGCTTCCACGTACTATTTACATATATTCTCCATGTGTTGTTGCTGGTCGTTACTTTGGGCATCAGTAGAGTACCTTTTATATTTTGCTTTAGAGACAGTATTTTGAAGTTGTAATAATGGTTTGGATTATAAGCTGTATTTTGGATTCCGCTACTCTGATAGCTATGGTTTAGTTTTCAGCTTATGCACTGTCTCGCCTTTTTTATACCAAGTTATATTACTATTATATTATATTTTATTCCATGCACTGTGAGATATACTACAGGTTCTTGATGATTCATAGTTTTAAATCCCTTTTCTTTTTGACGATCATCCCGTGATAGTTAGACATTGGCACAACGCATTTCGAGGGAAACGTCGGCTAGAGTGGGGCGGGCCATCACACTTGGTATCTGAGCCTAGGTTGCGTAGTTTAACCTAGGGGAAGACATTAGGGAGAGATAGCATACATATATGGGAGTGCGTATTTGTGATATTTTGGTTTTCAAAATCTGTATATATACTATTAGTGTTAGACCAAAATCTGGGCCTAACACCCAAATGCGGATCACAGATCATAAAATGCAGAAAATAGTAAATAAAGAGGAGACACACGAAGTTTTTATAGTGGTTCAGCTATAGATGTAGCCTAAGTCCACTTTATAATCTTGTTGTTATACTAATAGATTACAGGAATCAGTTACATGTAAGCACACAATCCATGTGTTAATTTAAATTACAAGAGATTATACACGTAATTCACATGTTTATTGTATTGAGAGAGATGTGTTTATATGAATAATGGTGCAAAGTCCTTGCACTTTAGTAATGGTGGAAGCCGTGAAGAAGAATGGCCAAAAGTCCCTTGAAAATCCTTCAAATGGTGTATTTATAGCCGTTTCCTGATATTGATTCGTGAGACACGTGGCATGCATCCCAAAAATCTCGAAATGTGGAGGAAAGCGTCCAGAAATCCTCCCCAAGTCGTCATATGACATGTGTAATAAGATCCATGCAAGTTGGAGTGAAAATAGCCATCAGAATAGGTCAAAATCTAGTGCAACGAGCGCAGACCTAGGCGGTTCGTGACCATGGTGTGAACCACAAACCAGGGTGACGAGCTGGAGTGGAGTGGCTGGATCTGACCATCACAAGCGGGTCGTGGTCCAAGGGGGCAAGCCGGTGGAGGCCCACGAACCGAGTGGGGGGGGGGGGGGGGGCGAGCCGGTGGTGGCCTCACAAGCCAAGTTGGTTCACGAGCCGAGGTAGGTCCCAGGAGCCAGTCCATGATCCGAGCTAATGACGCTTCATCACTTAATCCAAGTGATTGTTAGCTGATACCAGATTACACCCATTCACGGAAACGGGCGTAACTTTCAAACCGTAAGTCCGTTTTAGCCAAACGAAAGCTCTACTTGAAGCTAATTCAAAGGGCTTCAATTGTGACCAAGTGGGACATCACAAGGATAAATGTCCACAACTTCCTAAAGAGAAGCAGATTGTGAGAGCATATGTTATCAACATTGTTCCTTCCTCGTCGAATGCCCCAACTGCGGCGGAGAAAGGAAAGGGTGTCATCATTCAAGGTATGCTTTACATTTATGATGTTCCTGTTGAGTGCTGTTTGATACCGGGGATTCCCATTCCTTCGTATCTAGTGACCTGGTAGATAGGTTGGAACTGGAACCCGAGATTGTCGATAAGCCTTTAGTTGTGACGAACCCAATCGGTGGTTCGACTAGCCATAATATGATTTGTCGTAATTTGGTCTTATCGAGTCATGGATGCACGTTTGTTTGTGATTGCTTTGTTTTTGGCTTTACCGGGTTTAGCATTATTTTGGGAGTCGATTGGCTCCAAAGGTACGGGGCGGTGGTAGACTATGAGGGGTCTTCGGTGACCATTAGAGCGGATGATGGGCAAAGGGTAATGTTTGGTTGCCTACCTAGTGATGGGGTGATGGCTAGTTTTCTAATTTCCCTCGACATACCGCATGATGAGTTGTCAGATGTGCCTATTGCTGGCGAGTATCCGGACATCTTCGGGGAAGTAGTCGGACTTCCACCACACCGAGAGATTGAGTTTAGGATTGATTTAGTGAAAGATGTTAGACCTATAGTGATGCCTCTTCGTCGTATGGCGCCAAGGGAGCAGCAAGAGCTTGGGGTGCAAGTTAGCGATCTTTTGAAGAAGGGATTTATCCAAAGAAGTGTTTCCGAGTGGGGAGCATCAGTTGTATTTGCTACCAAGGCCGATGGTTCATTTTGGTTGTGTGTGTACTACCGCGAATTGAATAAGGTGACGAGGAAGAATATGTATCCTCTTCTGTGGATAGATGATTTGTTTGATCAGTTGAATGGACCGAGAGTGTTTTCCAGGTTAGATCTCATGACAAGTTTTCATCAGCTCCGAATAGCAGCTGAGAGTATACCTAAAACGGCATTTCGGACGCCGTCTAGATTCTATTAGTGGTTGGTCATGCCATTCGGGTTGACCAATGCACCAACATATTTTGTGGATCTTATGAATAGGGTATTCAGGGATTAATTGAATAAGTTTGTTCTGGTGTTCTTGGACAATATCTTAGTTTATTCGAGGATGGAGGAAGAACACAAGGAACATTTGAGGATAGTGATGGAGGTGTTGAGGAAACACCAATTGAAAGGAAATTTTCTAAATGTCACTTCTGAAGGAGGGAAGTGAGGTTCTTGGGCCATGTTGTTTTAGAGAATGGTATTGTCGTGGACCCTACGAAGGTGGCTATGGTGCAAGATTGGTCTACGCTCAAGAATGCAATGGACATGAGAAGTTTCTTGGGGTTAGCTGGATATTATCGTAATTTTTCAAGACTTCTCCAAGATAGAGGCACCGTTAACTCAGTTGACCAAGAAGAATCAAGCTTTTTCTTGAGACGGAAGGTGTGAGAATGCATTTAAGAGCCTAAAGGAGAAGTTAATGTGCGCAATAGTGTTAGTTATTCCTAAGGGTAACAAAGAGATGATGGTATACACAGATGCTTGCGGTAGTGGACTAGGTGTTGTATTGATGCAAGGAGGTAGGGTTGTAGCTTATGCTAGTCAGCAACTGAAACCGCATGAGAAAAGATATCGTACCCATGATTTGGAGTTGGCAGCAATCGTGCTCGCATTAAAGATGTAGAGACATTATCTCTTGGGGGAAAGATTCGAGTTGTTTACCGATCATAAATCGTTAAAGTATCTTTTCTTTTAGAAGGATTTAAATCTTCGTCAGCAGAGATGGTTAGAGTTCTTGGCTTCATATGATTTCAATATCGCATATACACTCGGGAAGGGCAATGCAGTAGTTGATGCACTGAGTAGGAGACATGCCAGTTTAGGGGCTATGTTTCTTGAATGGGAGCAACTGCAGTATATCGCGAGATATGATTTCAGATCTAATTGCGAATTGGATCCAGAAATGTTAGCAAGTTTGATGATTAGACCGACTTTGATTGGGTGGATCGGCTCCAATCAGAAGGACGATCCTAACCTACTGGAAATCATCTCCAAGGTAGAGATGGGTACCGACGGTGACGAGATGAACGAATACGGACTTGATCGAGAGGGATGGCTCCGAAAGAATGGGAGACTAGTTGTACCCAACGTTAATGGATTGAGAGATGAAGTGCTTAGAGAGTGCCATCACTCGAAACTGACTATACATCCCAGTGGTAACGAGATGTATCGAGACATGACGCAGACATACTACTGGGAAGGGATGAAGAAAGACGTTGGGAAGTTTATATCCAAGTGTATGAATTGCCAGTTAGTTAAAGCCGAGCAAAAGAAGCCTAGTGGTTTGTTACAAACCGCTGGAAATTCCCAAATGGAAATGGGAACAAGTCTCAATGGATTTCATTGACGGTTTTTCAAGGACTAGATTGGGTCATGAAGTATTTGGGTGGTTGTGGATCGGTTGACCAAGAGTTCAAGGTTTATACCAGTCAAGTCAAACAGAACGGCAACTAAGTTAGCAGGACTGTATATGAAATGGATAATGAGATTTCATGGAGTAACTAAAGGTATTGTGAGTGACCGAGATCCATTATTTACTAGTGGGTTTTAGAAGCGCTTACAAGAGGCTTTAGGGTCAGAATTACATCTCAGTACCGCGTACCATCCTCAAACCGACGGTCAAACAAAGAGGGTGAATCGTGTATTAGAGGATCTCTTGAGAGCTTGTATATTTGATTTTGGAGGTTCATGGGATGACCATTTGCATTTGGTTGAGTTCGCATATAATAATAGTTATTAGTCCAGTATTGGTATGGATCCATTTGAAGCTTTGTACGAAAGACCATGCAATTCACCATCATGTTGGTTGGAAACTGGTGAAAAATTTGTGCTTGGGCCAGATGTAATAAGAGAAACTTCTGATAAAATCAAGGTTATTCAACAGCAAATGAAGGCTGCCCAGATAGGCAAAAGAGTTATGATGATAAAGGCGAAGAGATTTAAAATTCTCCGTTGGCGACTTGGTATTCGTCAAAATTTCTCTGTTGAAGCATGTAATTCGATTTGGTATAAGAGGTAAGTTGGAACCAAGGTTTGTCGGCCCATTTCCAGTTCTCAAACAAGTTGGGAATTTAAAGTATAAAGCTGGATTGCCTGACAAGATGGCAGGAGTTCACGACATATTTCATGTTTCCTAGTTAAGGAAGTTCTTGCATGATTCTGATATGACCATTTCACTATATCAGTTGGATGATATCGAGGTAGAATCCGAGGCAGTTGGGAGCCGCAGGACGATTCGTATTATCGGACATGATATGAAACAACTTCGAAGGAAGACAGTGGAACTAGTCAAGGTCCAGTGGGGAGATAATGAGAATGATTGTACTTGGGAAACAAATGAGAGCATAGTACTTGGGAAACAGAGGAGAGCATAAGGAAGTCGTATCCATAACTCTTTGTCTGGTAAGATTTTAATCGCGATATAGTAACTTCCTTGTTAGTAAACCGCATGCTAGGATAAGTTTGTTGTGTATGTTTGATTTTTTGTAAATGGTTGATAGGCATGTGGGACACCAATGTATGTTTCTTAGTTAAGGAATTTCGCGGCGAAATTTCTTAAGGGGAGAAGAGTGTAACGACCCGCATTCTACGTATCGGAGGATCGTAGAGTATTTATCTTATTCTCATACGAAGACGTATGGTCATGTCACTTTGGGAAGTGACTATTGGGGTCACTTCCCATATACATGATTTTTGCTGAATTTTAAATGATTGTTTCGCCACTGACGAATCTTGTTTCGCCTACAACTTTTGTTTGGTAAGGAGTTTTGACCTGAAACCACTTCTATTGGATTCGGATGATGGGTTACCTTTCCTTGGAGCGATCAGATTAATCAAAAGAACTTACCATTTGGGAGATATGGCTGAAATAAGGTTTAAAAGATGAAAAACATCTTAATCGGGCTTAATAGGGTGATTAGCAGCTAGGCCCATAACCCATTTCGGGATTAGGGTTATGGGAGGGTTGAAAAGAGTTAGAGAATGATTCCTTTTCATTTTCTCAGCCATCACAAACATTTCTCTAACCCTAGCAATGGCCTCCACCTTCTAAATTCATCTTTAATCACTTTCTAATCACATATTAGCCAAATCTACATCAAATTAAGGCGGATTAGCATAGAAATCAAGGTAGAGCTGCTGGAACACATTGGGATCCATGCCAAATCGGTTAGAGTTTTAGATCTGAAATTTGTTTGTGGCTAAGATGAGTGATTTGCATGCTTTTTCACTAATTATGGCTAATTAGGGGTGATTAGTGATAATTAGTCAAATTATGACTCAGAAAAATATGTAAAAATTCTAGAATGTTATTTTATCTCACTGATGTAAATTTGGGTTAATTTGGATTAAGTTTGCTAATCCCGAAATTAGGGGATTAAGGGGAAAACCATGGATTTGGGTATGTTTGATCCTAAATAACACATATGGTTGATGTTTTGATCTTTTTGATTGAACCTATATGTTGTTACTACTGTTTAGTATGATCTATGATTGCATAGGAAAGTTATAATGGTCGAAAATGTCGTCGAGTGGCAAAAAATGGTTTGTTGGAAATTGTTGCAGGTTATGGGTCGAGCGACCGACCCATATGCATGTTCGACCGACTCCTATGGGTTGAGCGACCGACCCTATACGATGATGCTCGACCGACCTTATGGGTCGAGAGACCAACGCTATATGAAGTGTTCGACCGACCCTATATGCTAAGGTTCGACCGACCCTATATGATAGTGTTCGACCGGCCCACTATGTGATGTTTGACCGACCCAGAGGAACTTCTACTACGCATCGACGATCGTGAACTCTTCTGAAGAATGATTCCAATCCAACTAAACCCGAGATGCAAAGGAAGTCCAGATGAGAAGCGATGACTCAAGATCCAAATGGGGATCAACGGGTTAACTTCTAAAGTTGGGCTTTGCTGCGGGACATGTTCAAAGGGTTATCGATATCTATAACTTTGGTTCACTATTGAGTGGGGGGCATTGACTATGGACCAATGCGGTGGGGTCTGAGCTTGTTTGGAGTCGAACTCCATCAAAGCCTCCAAGGGCAAAGCGGTCGTAGTGATAGTTGGACGGGGTGGAACTCCGTCATGGCCCCAATAGTTCTGGTGATCAAAGTGGGGGATATCGTATGCTTTACGTACTAAGTGAAAGATGTAAGGATTATTGCTATGTTTGATGTTTACTATCACCGTGACATGCACACCCCCATTTTATACCATATGTTAGAGTTATATTAGAGTACTGTACAACTTGTTGTGCTAACTCTTTGGTTGCAGGCCCAGGTTCAAGTATGATTATTTATACCTATTATTGCTTTATTTTGCTGCTATTGCTCTTGCCAGACTTTTGTATGACCCAGAGTTTTATGTCTCTTCTTATTACTCTGGGTGCTCTTAAACGAGCAGACTAGAGACAGGTTAGGTGGTTATGCATGAGTGGCTGTTCGGAGACGAGCAGGAGGCTTCCACGTACTATTTACATATATATTCTCCCTGTGTTCTTGCTGGTCACTACTTTGGGCATTAGTAGTGTACCTTTTCTATTTTTCTTTAGAGATAGTATTTTGAAGTTTTAATAATGGTTTGGATCATAAGATGTATTTTGGATTCCACTACTCTGGAAGATATGGTTTAGTTTTCAGCTTATGCATTGTCTCGCCTGTTTTATATCAAGTTATATTATTGTTATATTTTATTCCATGCGTTGTGAGATATATTACTGGTTCTTGATGATTCATAGTTTCAAATCCCCTTTCTTTTGACGACCATCCCGTGCTAGTTGGATATTGGCACAACGCATTTCAAGGAAAATGTCGGCTGGTGCAGGGCAGGCCGTCACACTTGGTATCAGAGCCTAGGTTGCGTAGTTTAACCTAGGGGAAGACATCAGGGTGAGATAGTATACGTATATGAGAGTGCATATTTGTGATATTTTGGTTTTTTAATGTTATATATATACTATTAGTATACCTAATGATGAAGTCGCACTGCACTGGCACCACTATGGAGATGGTTATCATTTTCTCTTTACAGATTGAACGATGAGCCGATATACAAGAGTACGAATTCAGGGGCCAACAATGGGAATGTCCTTGATATGAGGACGATGTTTACTACCTTCATGCGAGAGATGCTTAGGGATTCTCAGGGAGCAGTTCCTAATGCTGCTAACGGTGGTGGTGCAGCGGTGCATGCGCCTAAAGCCAATTTCGCCAAGCTCAGCAAGGATTATACTAATCTTGGTGGAAAGTCGTTCCATGGAACGGAATCGACTACGAATGTTCAAGGTTTGCTAGATAGTTATGAGCGCATCTTCAAGGATTTGGAAATCGATGATGCAATGAAAATGAAGTTAGTATCGCATCAACTTCAAGGACGGGCTATGAATTGGTGGAATGCTATTAAAACAACTACTCCTGAGGATCAAGTTACTTGGAATCAGTTTAAGACTCACTTTAGTGAAAAGTTTATTCCATCTGCTCAGAAATCAGAATTGTTCAGAAAGTTTTTGGGGCTTAAGCAGAATGGTAGGGCAGTCTTGGAACATATTACTGAGTTCGATACTTTATCGAAGTATGGATTATCTCTTGTCGATACTGCCGAGTAGAAGAACGAGAAATTCATAATCGGCTTAGATTAGTACTTTGGGGAAAGACTTATAAACCACATCGATGATACATTCGAATCTATTATGGGGAAAGCATTGAGATCAAAGAGTCTTTACCCTAAGTCAAAGACCGAGGTTGCTATTGCATCTGTAGGAGAGTCAAAACCGCAGGCAAGCGGTGAAGGCAAGAAGAATTCCTAGAAAAAGAGGAAGAAGAACCAAACCAAGGATGGACAAAAAAAGAAGGATAAGAAAGATGTCGAGTGCTTTAGCTGTGGCAAGAAGGGCCACTATGCCAAAGATTGTCGAGCAAAGCCAACGAACAAGAAGTGCTTCAATTGCGGCCAAGTAGGACATCACATGGATAAATTTCCACAACCTCCTAAAGAGAAGCAGACTGTGAAAGCATATGTTATCAATGTTGTTCCTTCCTCATCAAATTCCCCAACTGCGGCAGAGAAAGGAAAGAGTGTCGTCATTCAAGGTATGCTTTCCATTTATGATGTTCATGTTCGAGTACTGTTTGATATCAGAGCTTCCCATTCCTTCGTATCTATTGACCTGGTAGATAGGTTGGAACTGGAACCTGAGATTGTCGATAAGCCTTTAGTTGTGGCGAACCCAATCGGCGGTTCGAGTAGCCTTAGCATAATTTGTCGTAATTTGGTCTTATCGCGTCATGGATGCATTTTTTTTGTGATTGATTTGTTTTACACTTTACTGGGTTTGGCATTATTTTGGGAGTTGATTGGCTCCAAAGGTATGTGGTGGTGGTACACTATGAGGGGTCTTCGGTGACCATCAAAGCGGATGATGGGCGGAGGTTACTATTTGGTTTCCTACCTAGTGATGGGGTGATAGCTAGTTTTCTAAATTCCCTCGACATCCCGCATGATGAGTTGTCAGATGTGCCTATTGCTGGCGAGTGTCCAGACATCTTCGGGGAAGTGGCCGGACTTCCACCACACCGAGAGATTGAGTTTCATATTGATTTAGTGAAAGATACCAAATCTATAGTGATGCCTCTTCGTCGTATGAAGCCAAGGGAGCAGCGAGAGCTCGGGGTGCATGTAAGCGATCTTTTGAAGAAGGGATTTATCCAAAGAAGTGTTTCCGAGTGGGGAGCACTAGTTGTATTTGCTACCAAGGCCGATGGTTGACAGGATTTACAAAACATGAATCGGATGGTGACAGTGAAGAAGACTTAGAGGATGATGTACGGTAAATTCCCCTTTGAAAATGTAGTTCTTCTTTGTGAAAATTTAACTAAAACCATTAATATTCTCAAATTAACAAATAAAACTTTAAAATATGAAAATATTGAGTTGACCAATAAAAATCGTGGTAAGCTTATTTTCATTTGAATCGCCATAGGGTCTAATTTAGCAAATTAAAACGGTAATTTCTATGCTATTTCATATGCTTATGCAAGTTAGATCCATAATTTAGTTCATATGTTCATTTATCATAATTTTGGTGAAATTTGCATAATTTTGGTGAAAATCATCATATTTATGTTGTTAGTGATTTCAAAACATGTTTTTGGTTGTAATTGATGAATTGGATGAATAGATTTCGTCGAGATAGTCGTTTGGCGAAGTATTGGTCGAAATTGGACTTAGATTGGACCTGTCTAGGTTTCTGGTCGTGCGTACAGGCTATGGGTCGAGCGTAGTACGACGTGTAGTACAGTGCAGTACAGAAGAGGGGTCAGTCGCACACAAATGGGGTTGGTCATAAAAGTTTGGAGCAGGGAGTGGTCAAGCCAAGAGTGTCGTACACGAGAGGGTCGGTCGCTCATTACTTCGGGTCGAGCATGGGTGAGCAGGGACGGGTCGTTCATGCAATTCGAGGGAGGTCGGTCGAGTCAGGGAGCAAGTGGACCCAGTCGGTCGGTTGAGCACTTAGGTCTGGGTCGATCGGTGAGTACTTGGGGCTGGATCGGTCATGACAGTTGGTTCGGTCGGTCATAACTGTTCGGTCATGCAGCTTAAAGGGGTCGGTCGCATAGGGTCATTTCTGAAAAATTATATTTTTCGGGTATGACCAAGAGTTAAATAAAAAGGTATGGAAAAAAATTCAACGCAGTGATGTAATTTGGCTCAGTGATGTTGTGACTTTGAAGTAAGTTCAAGTGGGAACATTCGAAGTGTTGAATGTGTTCGTTGATCGGTGTAGAACAACGAATGCGATGACAACTGAAAGGTCGTGAGTTGGTGGATAATGGTTGCTCGAGAAGTTTGCTTAAGCTATGAAAAGTCGTTGGGTTAGATGACTAGAGATATGAAGTCCGAGAGATTATCGTTGTCGTAAGTTCTAGCAGGCTCAAAGCAGGGGTACAATGGGGGGCCCCAAAAGACTGGAAGGTTGTCGGTCGAGTACATTGGGTATCGTTGAAGGGCCTAGTTGTCAAGGTTGGACAAACATGCATATCGTTGAAAGGCATACGGATTTTATGCTAGAACTGGGGTTACCATTAGTACTTGACAAATGGCAAGCTTTACCGTTATACGATTAACAACGGTTTCAAACTGGACTGTCGGTGATAGCCAGAGTCTATCATGCATCCTGGATGTTATGTTTTTACTATATCATGTAAATTATCCAACGTCAAAGGAGATGTTCCTTGAGTGTTTGTCTCATATTGGTTTAGGCCTTTGGGGCTTGTGCTTGAGGGATGTTGAATTCGATTAGGATGGTTTGCATGGGATATATAATCTAGATGCTATAAGTGTTATCTTTGACTGTTGTAGTGCCATGAATGAATTGTTATTCCTTTGGTTGAATGGATTGTAAAGGCTATCACTGTCCGATGTGGGGAAGATAAGGTTGAGTTCTTCTCTGGTGTTGTGGGTAGATTGGTTCGTTTATTTACCCATTCTCATATGCTTTATTGATGATGTTAGATGAATGTTTTATCGCTCACTAAGACTGTTGTTTGACTCAAGGTTTTATGTTTCCCACTTATTACCTTGGGCTGTTCATCCAGTTGTGGATGGGCAGGCTGAGTAGCAGGTGACAGGTGATGCTTGGTGAGACGATGAAGCTGATCGATGGCGAGCTGGAGGCTTACGTACCAGTTTTATTACTATCTAGTATTTCTATTTCCATTGTTTGAGTTGCTCTTTGAGTGTTGTAGTGAGGCTACATGTACAGACTTTGATATTCCTATGACGTATGGATAACCTTTCAGGATGTTGTGAAAGTTTTCAAAAGTTTGTTATATAATGCCCCACTATTTCTACCTATTGTATATGTTCTATTATATTTTATCCTTGCGTTGTGGGTTTTGCGACAAGTTCTGATGCTATTGTTTAACTATGTTGATCGTCCTAGCTGCCTGGCACACCTTTCACTGCATTATTCCTCTTGTTTAGTGCAGAGGTTGTGAGCGGCCGTCACAAGGGTAAAGTTAAGTGTTATTCTAATCTCATTTAAAAGTCTTAACGGTTATGCATGGTTAGAAAATACTCAACAAATTTAAGTTACTATTAGCCCCATTTAAAAGTCCTAGCGGTTATGTGTGGTTAGAAAGTACTTAAATTATTTTATGCTTAAATTTGAAATTTATTTGAAAACCATGGAATTGATAAATTCTAAATTTAAATTTGAAAAACTCCCCTCATTTTTTATAAAACCAATTGTAAATCCATCATTCTGAAATGTGAAATTTTCTTCTACTTTGAAGAATATTATGATTTTTGTTTGATTAAATGAGATTTACGATATATATTTTCCGTCTTGATTTGAATTTATATTTCTAGTCTATGTTCATCACTATTTCGATTTCTGTTATTCTTTTGATGATAACAAAAGGGGCAAAATGATTAAGATTTTGATTGATGAGTGAATAATTCAAGAATATTTTAATATTGGAAATTCAATTAAATTTTTAAATCACTCATATATGCATATATATATAGGGGGAGTTCAGTTGTAGGGGGAGAAAACAAATAGGTGGAGTATTATATTTCACATTTAAACACATTTATCAAGTTTAAAATCTTCGTTTATGTTTGTCATCATCAAAAGGGGGAGATTGTTGATTATAGCAATATGATTTTCGTTCGATGATAACAAACATATATATTATTATATAAATGTGTTTGTAAACAGTACTATTCCATATTTCACATCACATACAGAAATAAATATTTATTGAATAGAATATTATTACACTGAATTGAATATTCAAACAGTATTCAAATAAATATTTTATTTCTACAGTAAAAATAGTACATATTCATGACTCCACTATTTATAATTCACATAAATATGTTTTGGATATTTCTGTTTAGATTAGACATGACACACTTGAATATATATCACGTGAAATTGTACTACTAAAAGGATTCAAACAAAATAGACAAAATTAAAACAACAAAATTATATTTTATTTTAATCAGTTTGTTTATTACAAATAACAGTACAATCTTATTCACATCTACAATCAATTTCATATGCAGAAGATCCTGACTACACTTCACTCTGTATCATTCAGTTATTTATACTGTAACACCCCACTCTTTTCTTCACCCAAATTTCGACAAAAATTGAAACTCAAACATATCCAAGCATGGAGCGTGTAAATATGGTACCTGGAATAAATGAGCATGAGCATAATCAGAGTATGATAAAATAACTCACAACGGAAACAAAATAGGATAAACTAGTATTAACTCAAGAAACTACCTTTTTCAAAGTAAGTCACTTTGTCAATATCGAGCACGAGAGAACAAGAACTGAAAGCCAAACTTAAACACCTGTGAGAACCCGACCTTCTCTAGAAAACCTGGGTGCTTGTAATGAGGAGGGGGGTCAGAACAACAAGATTTTAGTGAATAGGAAATTCACAACACATATTATAATACATAGATGTATACTGTTTGGTTCAACCCAAGATGTATGCCTACCAAGGTTAGTAATTCTAGCCTAACCTCGTAAATGTTTGCGCATGACTGTAATACTCTTCCCAAAGTAGTACTCCCAAATTATAATACCGAGATAGGACATTTTACACATATATTTTTGAAGCCTTTATACAAGAGCAAGGCTAGTTATTTAATTGAGGTTAGACCCCTGGTTATTTAATCGAGGTTAGACCCCTGGTTACTTAATCGAGTTTAGACCCCTACCAGTTAAGGTTTCTAGGTTTGGGTAGGCCCCCACACACCTGCCATTTAAGGACCCTAAATTGAAAGAACTATTCCCAAGTGGACTCCTCAACCCTAGCCGCTTAAGACCCAGGAAGCGGACTATACGCGAAGGTTATTGGTTCATACCCCATTTTCCTTTAATTCTTTTCCATATTTGAGATAAAGTTGGCTACGTTATTAAGTCATTCCCGTTTAGTTCCTCTACACGGAAATGCTACATGTACATGATTCATTATCGTCACAGGTTAATATGGTTAATAATATTTTACATTATTAACCTACTAACTCCAAGTCTAAAATTTAAAGGTTCTATATTAACTAGTTGTAGATAAGGAAAGTTATACCTTTTTACCCTAGGATATTTATTTAAACATTTCCCTAATTTGGACTTAGTATTTAAAAGATAATTCAATACCCTTAAATCCTCTTTTCTTGTATCCACAGGTTTATTGCCATTTATGACCATAACAGTCATATTTTCCCAAAGGCAACCCTTAGTTCTGGATATCCTTATTCTTCAGTCTCGAAGTGTCTATTTGTTGTACCCCAACATACATTTACTATTCTTATTTATTTATTTATTTGGTTGAATAATATATATATATATATATATATATATATATTCATGCACCAGTCCTCTCACATTAAGTTGACTACTTATGGATGCTGGATTTGTCGGTCGGTTCCGGGCAGACTTCTACCACATGTTGAACTTAACCTCATGCCTTAGTACGTTTATATTATGCATTAGACCCCTCACATTAAGTTGACCACCTGTGAATGTAGGATTTGCCGGTTGGTTCCAGTCAGACTTCTTCCACAAGTTAAGCTTAACCTCTTATCTAAATGTGGTTACAATTCAAATTTCCTAATTGGGGTTTACAACTTTTATCCTAATTGATTATAGGAATTGTAACCATTTTGCTATCACATTTATTTTCCCCCAAACAATATTGGTTACAATGGTTACTTATTGATTTGTGGTTCTATTTATAGCAATTAATTATATTGATTGCTACAAATGGTCACCACAAATATATTAATTCAATATGGATTACATTTACATATAATTCCATAATTGAACCTTATCCAAACTTTTAATACAATGTATATTTTATCGTTTTACGCTGATTTGGATGGATAATATGTGTATATTTATATTTTATGTTTTCGTGCGGTCAACATAGTTATTTTCTGTTATTATTATTATTATTATTATTATTATTTTTAAATTAAATGATTTGGTTTAATCAATAAACGAACATTCCTTTTTGCATTCAATCTTGCCAAAAGGTTTCAAATCTCACAAAAGACCGTTAGCCATAATCATTGTAAATAATACCTAATTAGTAGATTGACATATTTCAAAATCACAAGAAATATATATGTAAATATATAATTTGGAATAATTGATGCAAATTACGCATATATATATACGTACATTTGCATCACTTCCCTTTTTAATTCTTTTTATCATATCTCTTGTGATTTCAAAATAATGCCTTTACATTCAAAAGGAGGAAAACGACATATTTACAACGATTAAGCCAAAACCCAACAATATTGAATACAAACATGCATATTTCTTTTAATATTTGAAATCACATAATTTACCAATTGCACCTTTTTACCTAAATTCACATACTTTATTATTCAATACTAAACTAAAGATCTGGAATGTAACTGCATCTAATTAGTGTTTAATGGGACTGATTTCCAGGTCTACAGTGCTATGCAACAACTACAACATAACTGTATGGACATGTGTAAACAAGTTTAAGAATCCTACTATTGATATTATGCATAACAACAACTAACAATTCACAGGTTTTAACAATGTTTATAATCAGATCTGAAGGTTGTCAATCAAATTACAGTAGTTAAATAAACAAATGTGATAGAAAATTGGCATAAAAATTTAAGTCTAATTCAAATGAAATAGATAAGTTGTTATGACTGTATTCGTAAATTTCCTACTCACCTTATAGCCTCCAAATCCAAAGTTCGAACCCTTTAGGCCTACAATCCCCAAGTTCTCAAAAATCTACAATTTAACTAGAAAGGGGAAAATTCCAAATCTGTAGAGATGTAAGAAAACAGGAAGAGAAGGGAGAATCTGAATTGAAGCATCAATTTGCTTTCTTTTCCACTAGATCTGCTAATCCTCTCAATTTCATGTGAATTGGATTTGATTTGTTGTATAAGAATATATTTTTATTTTAGAAACTAGGTTTGAAGAAGGAGGAAAATGGCAGAGCTCCGCTACCACTGAAGATTTATGGTAAAGAATGAGACCTTACCTCTTTATTTATAGGGGTGGAATTGGCCTTGAACCTTTGGATTAGTATTAAGTTATATCCTTCCATTCGTTTTACATATTTTATAAACCAAACCTTACCAACCCTAGCCGTCACTTGGCAAACTAACGCCCAGTAGGTCGACAGTGGCAGTCGACTGCCTGGGCCATCAGATGCCCAGGTCGGCTAGTTATATAAGGAATAGTATATATTTAAATTCTGATTCATTTATTTTTAGTCCATTTGTGTATTTCATCCGTAACTTTTTCATATGGACTCCGTTCGTGAAACTCCAAACATGAAAGTTGACCAGAATTCCGAGATGAATGCATCAGTTAAAGGTTTGTGGCCAAATTCTAGGGTTTGCAGAAATTCCTATTTTTGATATTCGAATTAAACAACTAATCTATTTTCAAAATTCTGGGTTGGTACATATGCACAATTACATACATTCACTGACACACTGTCTTCTTGTGCTCCAATCCTGTCCAATCGCCTTCATACCTGTCACAAAAACACACATAGTAAACTGGAAGAAAAATAGATTTAAATACAAGCGAATATAAATTTAGTTTAAATTTTATTTGCCTCAGAATTTTGATGTGTTTCTCATTATTTTTCTAGACTTGGTCTGATATGTATGCATTTATTTGAGTCTAGACTACTTGTAATGTAACAACCCAAATTCCAACAAACCGATTTTTTTTTCAAAATTCTAATCTATCGAAACTCGTGTTGCTTTGTCTAGTATCATGCAGAAAAGACAGAGATAATAAACATATCAGAGCTCAGAAAATATCTCACAGCGGAATGGAATAAAATATAATATAATCAAATATAGCCTTACCCAAATAATAATACTGCCTAACCAGTATTCAAAGCTATCATATCTCTGCCACAAATCTAACCTGCAAGTATGTTATGAAAATGGGGTTAGAACATAAGTTTTGGTGACTGGATTAAAACTAAACATTTTGGATAATCCCACATATATCATTCAGTTACATTTTCTTATTTATTAGGTTATTTGGGTTAACAACACTCAAGGCTTACACTCACATCGTACCCATCTACTCCCCAGAAGATTAACCTAACACAATATATATGAAGTTACCCCTAATATTAAGGTGCGCCCCATGGTACCCCACTCGCACTGTCTCCGCTGTATTGCCACAGCAATATACGTAGTCCCACATCCTATGCCGAAATGATGCATGGATCTCTGTATAACGATGCTACATTATGCGTAGAACCGCCATCGCCATGCTACGTAAGCGTACGGACTGCCCCCTTCGATCGAATCAGAATCCATCACAGAGTAATGCCCTAGAGTCTACAGTACACCACCCAGAGCAGACATGCATGTATCTAGACTTTCTCACATACATATCGTCAATCGTACTCGATGCTTTAACCTTTACGATACACCATCCGAAAAGGGCATGCATGTATCAGCACGTATTATCTACTATGAACCGATTTCCGTAATAAGGCTATACAAGAAACATGAAACTTGATCGGGAGCTTTTCAGATATCTGTATACACAGATGCTATGGTATGCATTTTCACGGTGGCTATGATCCCACCAGACCCCTCCTTCAACTAGTGAAAGATAAAACAGATGAGTGCTAGTGATGTGGACAAGAAAAACAACAAACAATATCCTAATTGGCATGTCCCGCAACCAAAGCCTTGATAGTGAAAGGTCGATGGTCTGTAAGTTTAGCACCTCGTCCTTTCACATCACGCATCACGCTGAATGTCGATGACTGGTACCCGACGATTACTATCAATCAGATGATTAGACCCGCCAAAGGCAAACAGATACGATGGTCGTAACCCTCCTAGTCACAAGGCAACAAGATCCCTTCTGACTGCCTCTTATCGTGGCAGTTAAGGTATACTCACTGGGTAGTAACATGCAGACCCAACTCTATGAGCACAGCCTAAGCACTGTCACTGCACAGAGGACTACCAGGAGTACCCTCCACGTCCCAGGAAATCGCGTGCCTCCCTTTCAAGCCCTTCCAAGCGCCTCAGGTTGATGTATTATTAGACCCTATGTCTAAACATATAATTACGTGCTTGCTCTACATCATCAAATTTCCAGTTAACTTGGTTATTTCCATTCATATTGACTTCTTATTCAAGTTACCAAGTTCCTGTTGCTTATTAATTTTAGTTATATAACTTAACCCATTTAAGTTCATTAATAAGCCTTTAACATGTTATTCTTATCAGCAGGATTCAGATTCTCAGGTTTACAGATTACTTAATTTATAATTAAGTACAACTTATTGCATTTCATTAGTTTTCCTTTCTTTTCTCTACTTATTATAAACAGCAGGTTTTAGGTTTTCAGGTTTTCAGATTACTTAATTTATAATTAAGTACAACTTTTCACACTTCAAAATTTATCCCATTTTCTCATTCATTTATTATAAGCTAAGTTATAATTTTCACTTGTCCCTAGGACAAGCCTAACTATTATCTTTCCTTTTCCCATTCAAATTTATTCATAATAGTTTATTATAAATCCTCGTTCATTCCAATTCTTTTACTATTGTAACTTTCATTTATTTCCATTAAGTACAATTAATTCCATTTATTTCTATCCTGTTATATACATATATTCATATATATGTTTATGCACCAAACCTCTCACATTAAGTCGATCACTTGTGGATGTTGGATTTGTCGGGCAGTTCCAGGCAGACTTTTACCACTAGTTGACTTAACCTCGTGTCTTAGCATGGTTATACGAATGTTTACGCACCAGAACCCTCACATTAAATTTACCACTTGTGGATGCTGGATTTGTCGAGCGGTTCCGGGCACACTTCTACACAAGTTGGATTTAATCTCGTGTCTAAGTGCGTTTACAATTTTATATTTACTATAAATTTAGGCATATTCATTCTTCCAAATTTTACTGTAATCCTTATTTACAATCTTTTTGCATAATAATATTCTTAACAAATATTCATGTTCATTGTAAATTTCATAATTACAGTGTTCACACAAATTCCCCAATTCAGACAGGTGATTGATGGAAATAGACTTTATACAACAGAAATGTTCTAGCAAATGTAATTTCAATTACCCCAATTATTCCCAATTTCATTGCAACTTAACTTACAATATCCAATTAATAATTTATTAGAATAAGTCTGTACCCAACCGTAATCCTTTCCACATATTCTAACAGGTTTATACTTTTCAGCAGATTTATATATTTTAATAGGGAATGCCAAACGATAGATATACCATTATCAAAAAGAATAGCTTAAATCCACTCACCTAACAGCTTTCCAACTTATGAATCTGGTCCAGATCTAGCATTCCCTGACTCCCCTAACTGAATCTAGAACCTAAATAACCGTGGATTCACATTTCCTAAACTAAAAGAAAAAAGGGTAGAAAGAAGAGAAATATAAATTGACCAGATCCAATAATTTACCTCACTTCGATCAGAATTTTGAACACCCATTTGTAGATATACATTCTTTTCCTCCATATCTTGAATCAGGATTTCTTTGGACTAATCATCCTATTTTCTAAAGAGATTTGAGGAGGAAGAATAATGGCAGAGTCTAGACATCCTCTCAGAAAATATGAGATTTAGGCTAGGCTCTGCTAGCCTATTTATAGGTGTTCAATGAAAGTGGATATGATCTTGTACATGCAGTGCTGAGTCAGCAACGAATGTGGTCTAAGAAACAGTCCAGATTTGTCAACCGAATCTGCCCAGATTTAGGGTGTGTCAACCCCTGGGTCGACCTATGGGTCAACCGGACCTTTGCTTGGGTTGACCCATATGTCAACCCAGTCCCTGCTTCAGTAATTTTTTCCACGCATGGTCTTCAGTTTGAATTGAATTATATACATATATAAGGTCCTTATATGTATAAAAAACTTCTAATGCCCGCTTTACACATATAATATATATATATATATGCACAACTTTTATTTTGTTTTCAAAATTCAAATGGCGTTATGCCGTTATTTAATTCTGATCTATTTTCATTGATTGCAGGTTTATTTCGATTTTCTCTTTTGTGTGTGTGTGTGTATATATATATGCACACATATATACATATATATATATATATATATACATATATTTACATGTGCATGTATACATATATTTTTGTACTTCCTTATGGGTATAATTTTCCTGTATGTGCGTTTATACACAATTTCCCTTTAGAACATGTGTTATTTTAGCTGTTCTTCTAAAAATAAAAATATGGCGCCCACGGGAATCGAACTTGCGCCACTCTCATGAAAGTCACATGCTTTTATCAACTAGACTTAATATTTCATTTAAATATATCTCTTTCATTTTAAATCCGTTTTCTACAATCCATAGGTTTAAATTGACCAGAAAATCGCCACAGACGCAATGACGCTAATCTCGCGACCAAATTCTAGAACCTCTTCAATTTTTATTTTAATTAAAAATGCGGGGTGTTACATTCTCCCACCGTTAGGAAATTTCGTCCCCGAAATTTAGTAAGGGTCAAATCAAGTAATTCCTCGGATAAATCACAACCATCATGTGTGCATCTAATTTACAACCATTTGTGTACTAGTGAAAAGTGTAATCCAACATAATAATACATGAATGGAATGAATGCCTAAGCGGTACCTCAAATATGAATGCAAATTTTTCTTGAAAATCTTTTTGAAAACATGATGCACAAATCCTAAATATACTAGCAGTTTCTATATGAATGCAATATTTGAAAATCAAAATGCTTTTTCATCCAAATTTTCCCACACTCTTACTGAGCAAGAGCATACTTCATCCAATTTTTGCATCCAAAATCCTACTAAGCAACTTTATTTTTTGAATTTCATAAAATCTAATTTTCTAAATTCGATTTCTTATGTTACAAAAAGGTAGAAAATGGAAAACTTCACATCTTCCAATTTTCTTTTATGTGCGTTTTTCTATATGTACTTGGATTTTATGAAACTATTATATAAAGATTCCCTATTTTCCTACCCAAGCACAGCCCATAAGAAAACTCTCTTTGCTACAAATTTTCCTTTTCAACTTATCTTGGAAAAATGTATTCTTATTCACCTTTTCTCAGAATTTTCCCTTTTTTAACTGTCATGTTTGTTGCTTTACTGAATTTGTTGTTTCCTTTTTAGTTATGTCATTACTCTTTTCTTAGCTTATTTAACTTAATCCTCTGATCTAAGTTTATTTTCAACTAAAATAGGAAAATAGATGCTCTACACAGCTATTACTAAGGGCAAAGAATCTCAGGACTATGTCCCCCTTAGATAGAAAAGATCAAACCATGGGATCAATGACAAGTTTATGTGTTACCCTAACTACCCAACAGGAACAAAATAACAGAACAATCCCAACAAAAATGTAATAACGAGTTTTACCTCAACAGGAAAATTAACAATAGGATCTAAACAATTACTTGCCCTTCGCTATCTAGTAGTCACCACTGGTCCTGGCTATATACTAACGGTCATTTCCAATTGTAACGACACGGATTTTTCCCGGACCTAATCGATTGCAAAATCGACTATTACCATTCAAAAACCCAAATACGCTGACTTAGGGCATATAACGCATCAGAACAGATAACATAAGACTTTTATAAACATTATAATAATGTTACATCAAAGTGCATAATATTAGAGTACATCGATAAAATAATAATACAACAGCGGAAGATAATTTACAATGAATTTAATACAATGCAGCGGAAGACTATCAAAGCTTTGGGCATAACTTTAAGCATCGATCCAGAACCTGCTCAATATATCTACAAAATAAGCAATTCGACTGCCCGTGTGGAAAACAGGGCACCCGAGTTTACAAAGTGAAACAAACTACGAGTCAGACATGGGAGTAGTATGAGAAATCTTTCCTAACTTATCTAACAATATGGCTAATCACAGGACCACGCCGCTAACGTGGAACGGGTTTACTCCATTGGACTGCCAGTGCATAAATTAAATAAATTTTATTCAAATCAACGCAATGCTTTTTAGAGAAATGAAATCATTATAAGACTCAAGTCCCATCACACAATGCAACGCAAACCGGAGGATAGAGTTTTACCTTATAATGATCGAACATGCTTGATACATAGAAAATAATATTTTAATATTATTATTAGTGTCTAATCAGTTTAAAATACTTCAAAGTAAATGTATCAATCCTAGACGGCATAGTACCCCATCCTACTATGTGGCCATATATAGGTTTACAATCAAAACCGTAATGTCGTATAGGAAATTGGGTTTCCATCATGAGTCAAGGCTAGGGACGATCTCCCTACCGATTCGAGACACTCTAGCAATGTCTCAGGACTCGGACGCTGGCGAGCCCTTGGATCCTCTAAGGCTAGTCCACAAATACTTTAGTGGATTAGTTATGCATGAACACATGTTTCCCAGCCCTATTGAACCTATAATTTGGTCACTATCGACCAATATAACTGAGGCGCCTCATTCCATCATCCACACTAGTAAAATGTCAGGGCTTGCAAAACTCTGATACCACTTCTAGCTAGAAAGAAACGCATGCACTCCTTGGGTCCCTTGTCCCGTTTCTAACTCTTACCGGGGTGTGAGGCTCACGGGTAATGTTATACACAAAGCTATGCCGAAATAGGCTATGCTTTGATCATCAACCACAAGGCTCTTCTTTTCAACAAAAGCCTCGATCATTTGCATCTTGGCATGCCACATTGACAATCCACGCCATGCGATCGATAACTACCAATATATATAACCTCTGACGAAAGGTGTTAAGCAAGAGAATAAATTCTCCGCCGCCAAATAGATATATATTAGATAGAAATCAGTTTACATGGAACGAAATCCAATGTCAGACACACATCCATTTACAAGTCCATCCTGGGTCTAAACGAAACCGAAGACACCTTATTCCTTGTCCTGTATGTCCAATACGGAAGAGAGATGCTCGCATATCCGGACAGTCAACAAGTACGTCCAGACAACTACCACTTTAACCCTTTCCTAGTAGCGACCCAGTTCAAAGCATCAGTAGTCGCCCATTCGATGTGAAGATCGCTGGTCTTCAATCACCGTCTTCAATGTCTTTGACTTTTAATCGTCATAGTAATTATCCAGAATGGGTTAAATCCGGTCTTTCCAAATAACTCGTGTATTTTATAATCAAAAATCAAGTGTTATAAATACACAACATATGCCTCATTCCAATTCAGAATATTCTTTTAATAAAATATTCCTATTAAAAGGGAAAGATTCCCATCAATTTTATCAAAGATAAATTCTTTTAAATTTATTCGTTAATCTTCTTTTCTAAAGATCCATTTAAACTCCAATTTGATTTTAATATCAAAAATCATTACTTTACGATTATTCAATTTTAAGAAATTAATCTTATCTTTAACTGGGTTAAAGAACCAATGTCATTTAAAATACAGTTCACGATAAATCCAAAATCAACTTCCATTAAATATGGAATTTCCACAGAAATCAAATCAATATATAATCGATATAAATTTCCGTATCAGACTAATAATATAAATGAAATAACGGCAAAGCCTTTTAAATTCCATATATAGTAACGGTCTTCTTTTACAGAAGCCTATATCGATTATTATCAAATCGAATATCCACTCAATTCCAATTTAATATATATTATTGGAAAACTTGACTTTGGAAATTTTCTTTTTAAATCTTAATAAGAGATTTAAAGATTCCAAATTATACTTTCACTGTTAATTGGGTTAAGAACAAATGTCGTTTAAAACACAGTTCACAATAAGCCTAATTCACATATCATTTTATTCCATTCACTAAATATAATTGGAAACTCTAATAATCTTAATTAAAAGATTTATTATTTTCATACGGGGTCTAAGAACAGTGTTATTTAAGACACCATCCAAGACAACCCAAAATCTAATTTTTTTTATTTAATTCTAATTAAATATTAATTAATTGGAAGACTTCATTAAATCATAATTTAAAAGATTTATTCTAGTTAATAACTAGTTCATTTTGATAAAAATATATTTTTATCTTTTGTGTCCATCCAAAAACGGACATAGAAATCATCATTTTATTCTTCGTTGAATATTATTTTAAAATATTTATTATTTAAAAATATTCTTCATTTAAAACTATTCTTTATGTAAAAAAATTCTTTATGTTACAATGTTCATTATTTTTAAATATTCTTTATTTAAAAGATATTCTGAATTGAAATGCGACTCAAATAGTTACCATATAATTTCGGTTATATGGATTTCATACATCGCATGTATACGGCAATAATGATAAATAATCATTAAAAAATCCATCCACATCCAGATTGAAATTTTACAACTATGTGAGCATTAAGATGAATAAATAACGCTCATCGTAGCCTGTCAAATCGATCAACATACAACTAAATATTGGGACTAGTGTATGTCAAATATCATCCCAATACCCGTGTGGGGTTTTCAGACAACAACAATTCATCTAAACAAATCATTAGTTAATGAATTTAACCAATTTTAATTCCGCTAACATGATGATGATAAATAACAAACATGTTATTATATTCCAAAGGCCAAATGAAAATGTATTTTACACGCAAAATTTCCCTACATGTATCTAATGTATAATTTGACAATACAAACGTCACTTTGATTTGCATACAAATTCTATTTCAACAAAATGCATAAAAAGTAATACATCCAATTTGTTGATAATTCTATTTCAACAAAATGATTTAAAAGTGATTCATTAATTTGGTTGAAAATTCTATTTTAGCAAAATGATTAAAATGATATTTTCATTTTTGTTGACGATTTCATTTCAACAAAATTAGTATAAGTGATGACTGCACTTATGTTGACAATTCTAGTTTGACAAAATGATTAAAAGGGATAATTTCTTTTTTGTTAACAATTCTACTTTAACAAAATGAATAAAAAGTGATGATTTCATTTTGTTAATAATTCTAGTTTAACAAAATGAATATAAGTGATGGTGGCATTAATGTTGACAATTCTAACATGACATTTTTAACTAAAATGATATTTTAATGCTAACGTGGCATTTTTTTCCTAAAATGATATTTTAATGCTAACATGACATTTTTTACTAAAATAATATTTTAATGCTAACATGACATTTTTTTTACTAAAATGATATTTTAATGCTAACATGACATTTTTTTTACTAAAATGATATTTTAATGCTAACATGACAATTTTTTTACTAAAATTGATATTCTAATGCTAACATGACATTTTTTTTACTAAAATGATATTTTAATGCTAACATGACATTTTTTTTACTTAAATGATATTTTAATGCTAACATGACATTTTTTTTACTAAAATGATATTTTAATGCTAAAATGACATTTTTTTACTAAAATGATATTTTAATGCTAACATGACATTTTTTTTTTACTAAAATGATATTTTAATGCTAACATGACATTTTTTTACTAAAATGATATTTTAATGCTAACATGACATTTTTTTTACTAAATTGATATTTTAATGCTAACGTGGAATTTTTTTACTAATCAATCTTTAAGAAACTAAACTACATTAAAAATGTAATTTTTTTTAATGTTCAATCTTCTTATTAAAAACTAAACTACATTAAAAATGTAATTTTTAATTTGCAATCTTTTTATTGAAAACTAAACTACATTAAAAATGTAATTTTTAATGTGCAATCTTTTTATTGAAAACTAAACTACATTAAAAATGTAATTTTTAATGTGCAATCTTTTTATTGAAAACAAAACAATGAACAATAAAAATGATAATTTTCATGTTCCATCTTTTTAATGAAATCTAAACTCCATTAAAATGTGATTTTTAATGTGAAATCTTTTTATTGAAAACAATGAACGATAAAAATGATATTTTTCATTGTTTTCAATCTTTTTAATGAAACAAAGGGACGATAAAAATAAAAATATATGATCTTTAATAACTAATCTTTTATTGCGCCAAAATGACAATAAAAATATGTTCTTTTATTTCAACTCTTTTTATTGTATCAAATTGGTAATAAAAATATAATCTTTTATTTCAACTCTTTTTATTCTTTTCTTTATATTGCAACCAAATGAAATAAAAAATGTGAACTTTTTATTTTAATCTTTTTGATTGAAACAAGATGACAAATAAAAAAAATGTTCTTCTTTCTAATCTAATGAAACATGTTAAGTGACAAGTTCACGGATTCAATAAAAAGGATATTTTTATTGTGAAACAAATCTAATGTATTTTATGTTCATAGATTCAATAAAAATTATATTTTATTGTTAAACAAAATCTAAACAAAAACCATGTTCATAGTTTCAATAAAAAGTATTTTTTTTATTATTTCAAAACCCAAATCAAAGTTCATGGGTTCGATAAAGATGAGATTTTTATTTCAAAAACCAAATCAGAATTCATGGATTCAAATAAAAGAAAAATCTTCATTATAAAATCAGACCTACAGGCATGAATATCAAAATCCAACCCATTCGTACATTACAATCAAAATTAACCAATTCTAATTCCATACATCACGTATATGTTTCATAATAACATACATACATGGATTTCATATAATTATAAAATCAAATATCTCACCTTGGTCGATTTCAAAAATCGTTTGCGTTTATTTTCTGAATTTCTGTACGCGTTCATATTTATCTGAAATCCTGATTTGCTCTATTTTGGTTCTGGTTGGTTCCGTGTGGTAGTGCTCGACAAGAGGAATCCAACGCATTTTATTTCATCGAATTCCGATAATCTATGAGTAAATTATTGAGTTTGTAAGCTTACATCAATTAATTAAACAATTATTTGTAAATTAAAAATTAATTAATTACTCTGGTCAAGAAAGAAAACGGGTCCTCCATCTTTATCTTCTTCTTCGTCGCTTCCCTGTAGCCGTGAAACCCAAAACCGCTCCTCCTCTTTGAAAAACGCAGCACACATGACACCTCCTGGCGACGATCAAACACCTCCACATCGAAGACCCTTGAACTCCCTTCCCACGCCTGGAGTATGCCCCAGCTCGCAACCTCCTATGCTCCGAAATCCGCCAGTAATTGCACCGGCTTTGAGTAGAAAAATCGAGCGAATTATCATACGAATTTTAATCATCACCGTATGTATAGAAAGCTGACGAAATTCTCTACAATATTCGCTTAATATGTATTGAATATTTATGCTTGGACTTTGAGAGATTAAGGCGAGAATTCGGGTTAAATTCGGGCATAGGTTTAAAGCATGGCAGCGACTCTGTAAGATTAGAATTAGAGTTTTCTAAATCTTAGGGTATATATATGTTAACACTATTTAATTCCTTTATTCCAAAAAGGTCCATTTATCCCCATTTTGTATGTTATACGTTTACCAAGAAAATGAATTGCTGACTAAGGCTAAGGTGGTATATTTACTTCTCATTTATGTTTCCTTAAATCCCTTTTGATTACATGCTATAATGACACATCTATCCTTTTTTTATTTATTCAAATTTCAAAAGTAGATAACAATGAAAGAGAGAGAGAATGAAATGGAAAGAATGAAAGCTAAATTAATTCTATTTGTTAGAAATTAGAACTAACACTACAATATTAAACATTATTGTTAGAAATGAATGTTTGCAACTTTTTACATTTCAAAATTGACCAATTAATGAAGGTTTAATACATGTAATCTACGTTTTGAATTCCTAAAAGTTACATTTTGAATTGACCGGGGAAATTTTTAAGAGGACAGCCAAAGATATATATATATATATATATATATATATATATATATATATATATTGTAACACCCCTCGTCCATTATTGTCACTCACAAAGGGAATGCATTAACTTCTATGGAGCGTTTTAAGTGTGTATAGAACAGAAACTTAACAACAAGACAGATATAAAATAGTACTTAAAAATTTAAAACATCATTCATTGCAGTGGTAAACAAATAAGTTTGATTACATCATCAAAAACCAAAGACTAGAGTCATGTACATAATATCCATCTTGACTAAATCAGAGTACATAAAATGAAAGACATAACCCCAAATAGAATAGCCATAAATAAGATAGGATGAACTTTTACTTCAGCGATCCAAGCAACTTCCAAAGAAAGAGATAAAGCTGTCCAAATCAAGCTCCACTAGTACTAGTCCCACCCTAAGCACCTTGGGGGGGGGGGGGAGAGGAAGAAAAGAGGTGGAAACAAAGGGGCTCAGACATAAAGTCTGGCGAGTGCAATAACTTTAATAATATAATCATTAAGTAACTAGGATAAGGCATAAGCTGGAAAATAAGGAGATGACTGTGAACAAATGGGTATGACAGAGCAAACAAAGGAAATAAGATGAACTAAGATAACATTAAAGGCGCCACTAATCACTATAGGATAATTACTATACTGCACCACCACTAGTCACCCTAAAGGTTGATCCCGCCTACAGAACTTAATAATGATAATGGTAGTTTCGTTTACCCCTAGCTACCTTCATAGGTGTCGTGTACCCCTATCTCCACTAGGTGTACCCACTACCCCCATTCGATCGGCTCCCTACTCGTAGATACCCCTGCTGGCCCCACAGTGGGGTGTATCACTCCCCAAAGTGGCAACCCGATACCACCAAAATGCACGGCTTATATCTACACGATGCAACAACATCTTACCTACCAGCGCGGGCCCACACACGCATATTACCCCGTTGAACTTGCGTTGCCACCGCTAACTCGTTTTGACCTCTTACAATCAAACCCAGTACGCATGTCCCGTCCTCGACTTGGGTCGTGCCCACAAAGATACTTAATGGGTTACTGGTTTGAAAAGGGCCCCCATGCATGACACAAGCTTTCCACCTATGCTTGGTCCCCTCTAAGGTTTTCCTAACTTAACCCGATTCTTATTCATGTCTTCTTACATGTTTCAATCTTGGTTAAGTGCATCTAATCGTATTTCACATGCCACCCAAAGCACCCACTTGATTTCACATACTACCCAAAGTACCCACTTAACCCCCTCATGTCCCACCACATGTTTATCTGGTTAAGTGTTTCTTAATTCATTAACACCGTAACCTTGTAAAGACCTCCCACATTAGACTGGCATTTGTGGCAGCTGGATTTGTCAGGCGGGTCCGGGCAGTCTTACACCACAAACGAGCCTAACCTCGTGTCTTTACAACTGTTACGCATTTTAATTCATGCCTTTGACCTCTCACATTAGACTGGCATTTGTGGCTGCTGGATTTGCCGGGCGGGTCCGGGCAGTCTTACACCTCAAACGAGTCTAACCTCGTGTCATAGGTGGTTTATTATTACACATCTTTATTTAACCCCAAACTGGATTAATATCCCTATTCAAAATTTGTAAATAAATTCCAAATATACTTATGTCCATAATTGTCTCTATTATGTCCATAAATGCCAATTTTTCCAATTAATGTCTTTAATTAATTATATGCCTTTTTCAAGGCCTTTATGCCAACTCTCAATATGTGTATATTCAATATTACCCCCATCGTCCCCACATTGTTCGATCGTTTATCATGACATATATGTATATTAAACTAACAATTAGTCTAGCACATAAAAGGGAAGAAATATCGCAAATTTGCATAACACACAAAATGGATCTAATCTTGCAAATAAGGATTACAACATAACTTGCATAAACTTTGTATTGTCATGAATCTAAACATAGGCCTAAAGGTGTGAACTTGCATATATATAATATAGTTTTTCACCTAAAACTTGCATATATGAACATAGTTTTTCAACCAAAACTTGCATAGGCCATAGTCACACACTTGCATAAAATTATGTATGTCATAGATCTAAATCTAAAGGGGTAAACTTGCATATATGTGAATTCAATTCCTACCTAAACTTGCACATAATCACTTTATTTGATTCACATGTAAACTTGTGTACAAACTAGCATATAATCTACACCCAAACTTGCATATAGAATGATGTCAAACATGAATCAAATTGAATATAGGTGACTGGGCACATACAAAGGAATCTACAACAAAAACTGTTATTATGAACAACTAGCATATATTCACAAAATACCACAATTTCCAATGTTTCACAAACATAACCATATAACCCAATTTATATCTCAACCCAATTAACTTGTTAATTATCTTATTAAAGATATTGAACTCACAACTCAAAGAAGGTCTTAAGTTCTAGAATCTGAGTTCTAAAATTGATTTAGCTCACCTTTGAAGTCGACAAATTCGTTGTTGTTGTTATAAATTTGAGTTGAATAGCTTCACTTTCCCTCTAGTTGGTGGCGGCTACTCTAGGTTGCAAGGTGATAGCATGACAGCCATGGTTCTAATTTTTATTTGGTTTTAGGGTTTGTGTAATGACCCGGATTCTTATGGGTTAATTTTAAAATATTTAATACAGATTTAAATATTGGGTGGATAATTTAAATGGAATTTTTATTTTAAGTTATCAATTTAATAATCGATTTCGATTTAATATCGAATAAATTAAATTATCGTAATGTAGTAATAATTTAATTTAAAAATATACAGCTAAATCGAATCAGTTCAGATGATCAGTATAAAATTCAGTTGAGTTAGAATAATAATATTTAAATTATTATCGAAGAATTTAAATGGTTTGGAATTCAATTTTTTATGGATTTAAATTAATATCTTCCACAAACGATCGAATTAGACTTCGTGACCTATCCCGGTGTGTCCAGAATAGGGATATTACCATAGAATCGTCAGTTGTTGGGTTCAGAAGGGAGTTCGGGATCACGGGGTATGGTGAATTTACTGATATCGGTTAAATCAAAATATATATATACATTTATATTAATATCCTAAGTTAAAGGAGGAGACAGAACCACGTCTTCCTCTTCAACTCCACACAACAGCAAATGGAAGAAGATTGTAACAACCCGTAAAATCTGGGCCAGTTTAAAATTTTTATTTTGGCAATTTTAGCGAATTTTGATTATTTAAAATGAATTATTTTAAATAATATCGACGAGAAATTTATTTTGAATATGATTCGACGTATATATTATACGCGTCGTCGTTAGAATATAAATATTTATATATAATTATAAATAGAATTGAAAATGGCGCGGTAGTTCGATAATTCGATTTCAAACTTCAATTGAATGTACCGGGTGCAAAATAATCCGGATTTTAGTGAAACCAAAAATAATGGGATCTAATTGTGAATATCTTTCCAACGAATCCGAAAAATTGAGATTTCATATCGGGAATCAAAAGATATGTCCAGTTGAAAATTCTGAATAGTCGCTATGGAATTCAGGCCCTTAAAAATGGACATTTTGCAAACAACCTCGGATTTCGACGAAACCAGTTTTGTTGGATCCGCAGTGTCAAGTTATTGCTAGGTTTCAAATTTCATAATTTTTCGAATCAATATGTGAGCGTGGCATAGGAAAACGCGTTTGACCAGTTTCAGTTGATTTTAATCGACTGGAAATAGACCATTTTTCATACGGTCTCAGAATTCGACGAAACTAGTTTTGTTAGGACCGTATCGTCAATACGAAGCTAGAAAATATTTTTCTGGAATTTTTAGAGTTCGTATGCGACTCCGGTAATTTGAAATGTACGTTTAAAATTCAATATAGTGATTTAAATGTAAATTTAAAGGAAACTGATTGTAACAGCCGAATCAGCTTGCGATACATATCCCATTGTGTTCGGAATGGGGGTAAAACGCTATGGACGACAGGCGGTGGGCCTCGTTTTGATGATGTATGTAAAGGTCAACTTTTAAAAGTAATAAAATAATAATAATAATAAAAAAAAAGTCTCTCCCCTTAACCAGGCCCCCCCCCCGATCTCTCTTCATTTCGAAAGAAAAAAGGAAAAAAAAAAACACGATCCTTCAAATCGATGGCGGAGGTCGTCATCGCCACCACCGCAGGGAGGCTCCGACCGACTCGCCCACCCCCTCCTCCTCACTCCGACTCCAGCTCTTCCTTCCCCCTTGACGTGAAGAACCGCGACCCCCTCCACCAGAAAAGCCACCGCGTCGCCCCCTATCCCCTCCGACCTGCCACCTCTCCGACGGCAGCGCCTCCTCCCTCACGAACCCGCGATCGGTGAGGAAACCCCCCCCCAAGTCTGCTGCGACAGAGAAACCCCCCCCCCCCCCCCGTAAGTTTTTTTTTGCTTATTTATCTTATTTGATTTTTATATAATGTTAAAATTTATTTTTATATAATGTTAAAACTGATTTTTAAAAACATAAAGTTTTGATTTTTAAAAACATAAAGTTTTGATTTTTAAAACATAAAGTTTTGATTTTTAAAAACATAAAGTTTTGATTTTTAAAAACATAAAGTTTTGATTTTTAAAACATAAAGTTTTGATTTTTAAAAACATAAAGTTTTGATTTTTAAAACATAAAGTTTTGATTTTTAAAACATAAAGTTTTGATTTTTAAAACATAAAAGATTTGATTTTTAAAACATAAAAGACGATATTTTGAGATGAGTAGTGAAATATAATTTTCATATAAGAAAGATAATCAAAATATGATTTATATATTTTTAAAGTATTAAAAATATAATCTTTATAGGATAGAGAATATAAAAATATCATCTTTGTATATGTGGCAAAATAAAAATCTGATCTTTATTTTATACGTTGAAGTAAAGTGATGATTTTTATAAAGGCGAAATCTTTAATTTAGAAAAGGCGAAATCTATATTTTTATAAGGGCGAAATCTATATTTTTGAAATGGGATTTTTGTATATTGAATAGCGAAGTAAAAATTCGATTTTTATATATTGAATAACATGGTAAAGATTCAATTTTTATATAAAGTATAACGAAGTGAAAATTCTATTTTTACAAATATGAAATAGCGATGAAAATTCTATTTTCACAATATAAAGTTAGCGATAAAAATATGATTTTTATCTAATAGAGAATATAAAAATGTGATTTTTATATATATAGTGACTACGGGCAACGAAGATAACGAAGATGCGATGAAGATGAAGATTTCTATCAAAAGAAGTGCCGTGGAGCTAGGATAGCTATCGGTGAGAATTTCTCACCTTTCAATTTCTTTTCTAGTTATATATATATACTAGGATGCAGACGGTGCTTAGTAGCACCCGACACAATCGTCCACAAACCATGGACTTGTTTGTTTAGTTGCATAGATTAGTTTGATTATGTGATTGAATTGAATTGTTTGGGTGAAATTGAATGGTTTGATTGATGTGTGAATGGCGTGGGCCTTCACTAGACCGGGGATAAGGCTAGGCCTTGTCCCGTTTCTAGTATCGTGCCGTTATGCCGCCGAAATTTTCTAAAATATGTTAGAAAAATAAAAATATCATTTTATTGTGTAAATGAATTGAATAGAAATTCATAGGTTGAAATAAAATGTTTTATCGTTAAAAATATAAATTTTTAATGTGAAGTGAATAAAATAAAATATTCATTTATAAGCCGGACGGTTTGTTTATGTACACTGATTTGACTGATATTGATTGGGTCGATAAATTTTACACATCGCCCAACTGCACAAATAAAATCTGTGTTTGATTGTTTGAAACCCCACACGGGTGTTGGGATGAAATTTGAAGTTCACTCATCCTGATTGATTAAATATGTCGATCGATTGATTGACAGGCTGTTATAAGCGTTAGATATCTTTATTTGATGCTTATACAGTGTAGTGCACTTTGGTTGATGGTTGATCATTTTTCAATGTTATTATATACATGTGTTGTGTGAAAATCCATATAATTAATTTTATATGGTAGTTGATTGGGCCTCATTCCAGTTTAGAAATGGAAATATTTGAAATAGAAATATTTGAAATAGAATATTTGAAAATAGAAATTTATGAAGTCGTGTTGATTAGTTTGACGCCATTTTGACGTGAACGATATTTATATCGATTTTAAATGATTTCGAAATGAAGTGAATTGAAAAACGATTTCGAAATGAATTGAATTGAAAACGAATTCAAAGTGAATTGAAAACGATTTCGAAATGAATTGAATTGAAAACGAATTCAAAGTGAATTGAAAAAAAAACGATTTCGAAATGAATTGAATTGAAAACGAATTCAAAGTGAATTGAAAACGATTTCGAAATGAATTGAATTGAAAACGAATTCAAAGTGGAATTGAAAAACGATTTCGAAATGAATTGAATTGAAAACGAATTCAAAGTGAATTAAAGAAAACGATTTCGAAATGAAGTGAATTGAAAAACGATTTCGAAATGAATTGAATTGAAAACGAATTCAAAGTGAATTGAAAACGATTTCGAAATGAATTGAATTGAAAACGAATTCAAAGTGAATTGAAAAAAAACGATTTCGAAATGAATTGAATTGAAAACGAATTCAAAGTGAATTGAAAACGATTTCGAAATGAATTGAATTGAAAACGAATTCAAAGTGAATTGAAAAACGATTGCGAAATGAATTGAATTGAAAACGAATTCAAAGTGAATTGAAAAAAACGATTTCGAAATGAAGTGAATTGAAAACGATTTCGAAATGAAGTGAATTGAAAACGATTTCGAAATGAAGTGAATTGAAAACGATTTCGAAATGAATTGAATTGAAAACGATTTCGAAATGAATTGAATTGAAAACGAATTCAAATTGAATTGAAATTTGAATTGAATAGAAATGAATTTTAAAACGAATCTATAAAGAAGAATTCAATTGTGATTTGAATTGAAAAGGAAGTTGAAAATGTTTTTGAAACGAATTCAAAACTATTTATATAATTCGTTTTAAATAGAAATCGACGAAGTATATATTATATATATTATATATATAATATAATGGCCTGAATAGAACGCGCCGCGCCGCGGCAGTTCGTGAATTTCGACCATTTATTTCAAACGGACATTACGGGAGATCCGACCGTCGGATTCTCCTAAAACCGGAACCGTTGGGTTCGTATCGAAAAGAGCTTTCTAACGAATGTGAGAAATTAGAAATCTAACGGTTGGATTTGGAATTATGTCCAAATCAAATTTGAAAAAGGTCGCTGTAAGTGCAGTTCGATGGCCATTGATGGAAATCGACTGTACGGGCCTTGATAAAATTATTAAAAATAGTAATAATTTGTGTAAAATCATAAGAAATGATTTGTGAAGATTTGGGATGAAAAACTCCATATTTGAAAAGATAAAAATAGATTTTTATCGAAATGAACTAGTTTTGAACTAGAAATATAATTCTATTTATTTTTAAATAAATAAATTGAATTTGAAAAGGGTTTTTAAAATAACCAGAATTTCCAGTGATTGCATTGGAGTGGATTTAAATCGAAATTGTCTTCGGAATATTTCGATGTTGGAATTCGTGATTATACAGATGTTGTTATGGAAATTTGAAAGATATATATTTATATCGTTATTTCCAATACGACATTTGTTAGTCGTAGAATTTGATATTGAATATAAGCCGGTATATTTTCTATTCAGAGCCTTGTATTGAATATCAAATGTGATTTGGGTTTTTCGTTAATGGTGTCTTCACTAACACTGTTCTTGAACCCAGTTGAGAAAAGATTAAATCTTTTTATTTAGATTTAATGAAGTGTACCAATTAAATGATATTTAATTGGAATTGAATTGGTATTGATTTTTGGGTTTATCGTGAACAGTGTTTTAAATAACACTTGTTCTTTAACCCGATAATTAATGGAATGTGATTTTGGGTTTATCGTGAACCGTGTTTTAAATGACACTGATTCTTTAACCCAGTTAAAGATTAAAACTAAGTGGAGTTTTAATGAATTTTTAATTAGATTGAGATGATCGAAAATGGAGTATCACCAGTTTTGCTCCAGGCGATGGTTAAATCTTTAATTAGATTTGAACGTGAAATGGTAATTGAATTTACCGATAACACCGTGGTGTTAGATATGAAGTATTACCAGTTTTACTTCATGGGATGAATAGGTTGGGATTGGGAAATAAAATAAATGATTACTTCGGTGTGGTTCGCTAATCCCGACTAGTTTGAATTGATATTCAAAGGAGATTAAAGAATAAATTTAAAGAATTTATCTTGGATAAAATTAATGGGAACTTTTCCCAAAGTATAAGAATATTGGAATAAAAGGATATTCTGAATTGGGATGAGGCGTATGTTGTGTTTGTGTAACACTTTTAAAATATATACGCGAGTTATTCAGAAAGACCGGGTTTATCCCATTCTGAATAACTGTTTCGACGTGGTGTCGAAGATGAAGACGGTGGTCGAAGACCGGAAGTCTTCACGTCGTTTGGGTGATAACTGATGATCTTGATTGGGCTGTACACCCAAGAAGATGGAAACAGTTGGTGATCGTCCAGACGTACTTGGAGATCGATGGATATGCGGGGTACTAGGTGCCTCCGGTTTCGTTCAGACCCAGAACGAACTTGCAAATGGACTGTGTGTCTGACATCGGATTTTAGTCTGTGTGATTGATTTCTATTAAATATATATCTGTTTGGCGGCGGAGAATTTATTCTCTTGCTTAACGCCCTTCTCTGAGACGTACGAGCTCAGGGGTTATATAATGATGGATATCAAACGCATGGAGTGAATTGCCTGTGTGGCATGCCTAAGTGGCAATTGATCGAGGCTTCTGTTGAAAAGCAAAGTCTTGTGGTGATGATCAAAGCACAGCCTGTGTGGCACAGCTTTGTGTAACGTGAATTCGCGAGCCTCGCACCCCGGTTGTGAACCAAAAACGGGAGACGGACCTCAGGGAGGGCATGCGTTTCTTTCTAGTTAGAAGTGGCGTCAGTGGTTTTACATGCCCTGACGAGTTTGACTTATGTGGTTGTTGCTGTTGCGAGGCGCCTCGGTTATATCGGTTTCGGCAGATGCATTCTGGTCGGCAGACGGACCAGACTTACACCCCATAGGGTGGGGAAACGTAGTGTTCAGGGTTTAAGTTTAATCCACATCGGTGGACCGGCCCTGTCGCTCCAAGGGTCGATGTGCTCTGACCCTGTGGCTCGGGCTAGAGAGTCACGAATCGGTTGAGGACTATCTTTTGCCTCGGTTCATAGACGGAAATCCAATTTCCAAATACGTGACATTTGCGGTTTTATTTGTAGAGCCTAGTATGGCAACATAGTGGGATGGGGCACTTATGCCGCCTATGATTGATATTTATGATTTGAAGTGTTTTATACACTATGCACTTATAATAATATCAAATGATTTGTTTTAAAACGTATCAAGCATTCTTTGGCTGTTATAAGGGAAAACCCTATCCTCGACTGCGTTGCATTGTGTGATGGGACCTGGGTCTTATAACAGCTTCATTTTTCTTTATTTAGCATTGCGCTGTTGGTTTTATGCACTGGTATTCTTGGGAGGAAACCCGTTCCGTGTTATACGGCGTGGTCCCTTGATTTACCTAACTTTGAAAATAAAGATTAACTGTTTTAGTTCTCACACCAGTCACATGACTGACCTGGAGTTTATTGTTTTAACCTAAACTCTGGGTGCCCTTATTTTGACACGGGCAGCTAGTAGTTTTGGGTTTTGCAGATTTATATTCACAGGATCCTGGTTTACAGCTGGAACGATATCCGGAAAGCTTTGTAACCGTATATCTCTTCTAGTTGTGTATTGTATTATTTTCCGCTGCTATGTAATTTAAATCTCTGATATTTTTGTGTAATATTCATTTATACTCTGTATATTCTTGTAATATGATGTATTGTTGTAATATACAATGAAATGTTCTTTTGTATGCGTTCTGTTGTGGTTTGTTCTCGAACTATCCGTCGCTTTCCTTTACGGGGAAGTTACGGGTCTTTACAAAGATAGGCCACGCAATTTACTTTAAAACCACATTCTTCTTCTATAAAATCAAACTGCACGTTTTCCTTATCCATTTCCCCTTTTAAAAACAACCGAAGACCTTTCTTCAAATTTCGTTCGCAAGCTTCAAAACCGAAATCGAGACTCGCGAATCAAAGACCAGGGAAAGGGAAAATCGCGATGGATTCTGGGGTTCGAACGAGGTGAGGTTATCGCGATTCAGGAGTTCGATCTTGATGTTGGGGAGAGCGATGGTGTCGGCAGTTTAAGGAAGAAACTCACGAACTGGAAATCGCTATGAGCGATCGATGCCGGAATTCATGAATTAGGGTAGTTCGTGGTGAGCCAGTCGACGAAGCGAAGTGCTCTGGAGGAGGTTGCGAAGTGGATTCCGACACTGAGCAACTCGAGTGGGGTTTTGGTTGTTGTCAAACCTGCGAGTTGTTCTAGGTTGATTTTGGTTGGTTTTGGTGTCGCGACTTGACTGGTGATGGTCGAATGGGGCTGCTCGACGCAAACTGGAGGGGAGACTCTGAAAGGACGCGACAGAGCATCGTGATGGGAATGAACCAGAAAGAACCAAAGTCATGGTGACATCTCGATGGTCTGAGAGCAAGCTGAGGTGAAGAGGGAGTCAGGTAATCTCGAGCTTAGCAAAGGGGCGACAACTCTGACAGGTTAATGAAGAAGGATTTAATACTCTAATGATGGAAATCGTGGAGACTGAACACTGTGGTATCTCGTCCAAATCACTGAAGGATTTTATATGAGAAAAGAGAATATAAAACAATTAAGGTAATTTCTGTTTTAGCTTGATCTATGTGTCATTTAAAAACATTCGTACTGTGTTGGACAGGGAATACCATTTTCTGCTAAATTGGATTTAGAAACTGAAAGAAATTATTTAACAAATCATTATATGAAGTATAAATTAAATAATTAGGGAATGGTTAGGATTTAACTAGTCTATCGATTAAGGTTAGTTAATTTATTTGGCAGTAGTTAATTTAATTAAATAAATGTTTAATCGGCAAATTTAAATAAAATTATCGTAGGTGCGAATTCATTCAAGAAGATGCATAGTCGATGATTGGGAAATAAACAGGATATTCGACAACTGCAACTCCTATGAGTAAATCTCACCTTTTATTTAGAAATTATTTTTATATAGTTAAAAATAATTATGTGTGCTTGTTTGAATGCTGTCTGATTGTTTTAAAATATATATTAGTTATTTAGGATATATATATATATATATATATTGGGTTGATGATTGGTTGGATTCCCGCAGTTTCATTAGCGGATGCCCGCGGTACCATTAGCGGATGATTACCCTATGTGCCCCACGCTATGATAGTAGATGACCTTCATACCGCGATATCCTGCCTCGAAGCAGGATGGGTATTACTATGTTGACTAACGTCTGTGGATGCAGGAAAACAGGTTGGAGGAATCCAACTGGATTCCTCAAAAATATATTATCTGTTTGTTGTTTGTTTGATTTCATATATATTCATATATGATGTGTTAAAAATCAAATGATTGAAAATTGGTTGATTTGATTGTTTAAAATATCAATGGGGCTTGAATATTGATTTATAAAAATATCGAAAAGGGTATTTGAGATTTAAAAAGTGAATTCTATTTTTATAATTAGAATTTGAATTTTTTAAAAAAAAAACTATAGAAAATATTAACTTGTTTTGAAGGTATATAAAACAAGTAATTTAATTTATAAACTCTGTTTATAAATGAAAGATGGGATTTGAATCGAATTTATAAACTCTGTTTATAAATGAAAGATGGGATTTGAATCGAATTTTTAAACTCCGTTTATAAAGGAAAATATGGGATTTGAATTGAATTTATAAACTTTGTTTATAAATATATAATGGGGGATTTTAAGTAAGGTTATTAACGTTGTTTATAAATAATGCAGAGATATTCAAATAGACTTGAATATAGAATTTGAAAAGAGAATTCAAATAGACTTTGAATATAGAATTTGAAAAGAGAATTCAAATAGATTTGAATATAGAATTTAAATTTAGAATTCAAATGGGGTTTATAGAATTTGAATATAGAATTCAAATGGGGTTTATAATATAGAATTTGAATATAGAAATTCAAATGGGATTTTTATTATAGGATTTGAATAATAGAAGATAATAGATTTGGATAAATAGAAGTGGAATAGACTAAGAAGTTAATTAAATTTAACTAACAAATTAGGGTAAAACGATTGGTATAGTTAAAACAGATTGGGCAGGTATAGATATACAGGAGACAGGTTTGGAATAAAGTATAGAAGTGAAATAAATAGAATGCCCGACAAAAAGGTATGTATTTAATTCACATATGAGATTTTATGCGCTGTATCGGCTAGCCGCTTGGCCTTTCTTTTTATTTTTGATTGGAAAAGGCCTGTGTGGCAGTTTGGGGATTTTCCCGATGCTCCCGGTACAAAGGAGGTTATGGCGAATTTTTCCGGGAATTTAAGGAGATAGAATATTTTAAAGATAATTTTATAGTTAGAAATCAACGTATCAATATATATAGAAGTCGATAAGGAAACGAACATAGAAATAGAATAGTATAATCAAAAGGGAAGTATAGGAATAAAATCTCGAAAGAATAGAAAGAGAAAGTATATATGTGTTTAAAAGTGAAGAAGTAGTTGTATGGTATTGATTATTCGAGTAAGTAGTCATATCTGTTTTGACGTTATAAATGTTATTCAGTCAAAGGTCTGAGAGGTAGTTATACCCCAACTTGATTGATTTCATTATTAACAAATAAACAGTAAGATTTCAGGCTCGAAGATCAATGTTGAATAAGAGTTAGTTGAATATAGTATTTGGGTTGTTGTAACGATGTTTTACACAACATCCGTTTTAACTCAAATAAATGTAAGCTTGGAAATAGAATAATAAATATTTCTAAAGCTAGAAAATAAAGGAAGGCGATATTCGGAAATGTTTTCCAAATAACGTTAAAGGCCAATATGGTTATTGAAAATATTTGGTTAACAAATATTGATAAAGAAATAGAGAAGAGATTTAATTAATGGAATATTAATTAAAGGCTCAGTGATTGTTGGATGTTTGGATGAACACTTGTTTTCTTCGATAGTTAAGTCATCGACTATCGAAACACTTATTTTTATTCGATAGTTAAATCACAAACTATCGAAGTTTTGACCATCGTTGTCAATATGGAGTGACTGGTTGGATTATTATCCGAAGAACCACTCCCTATTGGCAGTAGCATTGCGAATCAGATTATATAAAGATAATCGAAGACGGAGTAGAGTGCAAGGACTTTTTCTATCAATAGAAATTGTACCTTCAGTTCATCCTGTTCCTGGGTGACTTGTATGGATGAATGTCTGACAGAGTATTTCCAGAAAGGTCACGTACATTGATTTCTTCAACCGTACCAAGAGTGGAAGCGGAGAAGGAAACTTCTTTTAGCTAACACGAAATGTACTGTTGAGGACGTCAATCGGTGATTTGATGAATTTGACGATGTGGCATTCGAAGTGAATCTGGTGTGATGATAAAGCGTAGCTTCTAGCCTCACATCCGGTAAATGACAGAAATCGGGCAAGCAGCATGGCTATGTAGGTCGCACCTATTAGGGTGTATAATCGCCTGATCTAGAGTTTCATTTACTTCTAAAAATCTATTGTCGATGTTGCCCCATTCGGGAAACGGTTGCTGATCCCAACCGTTGGTGATATACATTTGATACACTCAAGCCAAATGAGTGGTCGGTCATGTGTGGCTGAGTTGCAAGATGTTCTTGTTGAACTCGGTATATTCTCCTCTAGAGATATACCAGCGGAAGGTGGTTCCATACCTTGTCATAATTAGAAACCAAATACACAATACGTGCTTGCGTTTTTGATTGTATATTATATATGTGGAACGTGAGATGCAAACGTTCCACTAGATTGTTATCTACTTGATTTAGACATTATTATAATATCAAAAGAGTTTTGATATAAAGATTATAGTTCCTTTCAAAGGGATTTTGAAAGTTAAATCAAGTGTTGGATTCTCATAAGGGAAAAACCCGTTCCGTGTTATACGGCGTGGTCTTATGAGATATCAATTAGTTTCTGAAACTGTTTTAAACTGTTTACTCATACCAGTCCCATGACTGACCCGGAGTTTATTTGTTTTGTTCTACCTAAACTCTTGGGTGCCTAAATTTGTACGGGCAGTCAAGTAGTTCAGGATTTTTCAGATATATCTAAAGGAGCTTGGAGCAGGAGGCTTCAGCGTTATCTAGTTATAGTGTTGTTCCGTTGTGTTGTAAGTGTTGTTCTCTGATAAGTGTATGTTATACAGTTGAGATTTTGTATTTCAAAAGTTATAATATATTATATTTTGTTCCGCTGCGATGTGAGATTCTGTGTTATTGTTTCTGTTCTTCTTCTACCTCTTTCTTCTAAAAAAAAATGTTTCGTATTTTAGTCATATTTGGGTTGGACGTATGATGTATATAGTCAACTCCGATGTTACGGCTTTGCGGGTCATTACAGTTGGTATCCGAGCTTAGATTGAGCGAATACCTAGGCTTGTTGGAATGTGCTCATTAGAGATAGGATCAGTAGTATCCTAGAATGAGTTGAGTGTATATATATATATATATACGAGAGAGCGTATTTGTTATTTGATATAAAAATTGTTTTATATTGTGTTGCCTAGTCTGTTGAGTGGATTATAAATTTTGGTCGAATCGTGGGACGCCACGATGTCGATAGGAGTTTATAAACACTTGAACAGAAGATTGGACACTATATTGTTTTAAATAGTTGAGTTGATTGTTAGGATTATAATCAAATTAGATTATAAAACAGAAATAGATATATAACCAATAGAATTTGTATATGAAATCAAATATACAAATGTGATAAATTGAAATTGAATTCCAACCAGAATTCAGAATTTAAAATCCTGGGAGTTTGGAAAATATTTTTCTAAATGGAGTTTGAAAGAAATATAGTACTGAACTCATTCAGAAGCTGGGAAATAATTCTGATGATGGTCGCAACATCATCAGTGTTCATTTTCGAGTTTCTAAGTGATGAATTACTGCCTTAGAAAAGTTTTGATGGAAATTTGTTTGAAAAGAAAACAAGTTGTTTGAAAATTCAAATGTTTTGAATTTGAGATAGATATAAATATATGTATATATTTATATTACTTCAAAGGAATTTTGAAATGGGAATTGGAATATAGATTTCAAAATAGAAGTAAAATATAGGGATTCAAATAGGATTTGAAATGGAATTTTAGATATATATAATTAAAATAAAATGTGAGTATAGAATTTGAACATAGAAATTTAAATAGGATTTGAATAAAGAAAAATTCAAATAGAAGTTGTGTAAGAAAAATTGAACTGGAATTTGAATTCAAAGGAATTCAAATGGATTTGAATAAAGAAAAGTCAAATAGAGATTTGAATATTAGAATTCAAATGGAATTTGGTTAAATAGAATTCCAAAGAGAATATAAAGTGGAGGTTGAATATTAGAATTCAAAGAAAATATAAAGTTTGAAATAGAATTTGAATTCAAAGAAGTTAAAATAGAATTTAAATTCAAAGGATTTCAAATGGAAATTGAACAAAGGAATTTAAATAGAAATTGAATAAAGGATTTCAAATGGAATTTGAATAAGGGATTTGAAATGGGTTTTGAATAAAGGATTTCAAATAGGAATTGAAGATAAGGATTTCAAATAAAAATTGAAGATAAGAAATTCAAATAGAATTTGAAGATAAGGAATTGAAATAGAATTTGAATAGAAGAAAATTCAAATAGAAATTGAATAGAAGGAAATAATATAGAGTTTGAATAAAGAAATTCAAATTGAAATTTGAATATTGTAAATATATAGGATTTGAATATTAGAAGTGAAATAGATCGGGAATATTATGTGAAATGGATTTCATATATATTAAAAATATATCAGAACGGAGTTAAATTTATTATAAACAAAGTTAAAACGTTTATATTTATAAATATAATTAAAACGAGCTTGTCGTAGCGCGGTAGTTCGTTAATTGGTGATTCGGACTACAATTTAGTATACAAAACTCAATTGAAGTCAGAATTCTTTGAAACAAGAATTGTCGGGACCGGTTGAACAATAGTTTTCTAATGAAAGAGAAAAATCTGGATTTCGTCGTATAGATTTTGAGTTATATCAAAATCAAATTTTTAGAAAAGCAGCGCCAGAACCATTATAAAACCATAACGGTTTAATTAAATAAATAAAAGGATTTTTAGGGAATAAAATCCGAATTGGCATTAGAAAAATCCAGACTGGAGATATAAAATAAATATGAACTCCAGTGAAGTAAGTGAAATGATTTATAAGACAAAAATCATATTTTAAATGGTTAAATAGAATTAACTAAATTGGAGAATAATTAGTTAAAGGAAATTTGAATCGAAATTGGGTTTTTGGATAAGTGAAAGAGATTGAGAATTTATATTCGAAATCGAATATATAACTCGAGTTGAAAATATAATTAGATTCGTTTATAATTAAGTTGACATATATTTGAACAATTTATATTCAAATAAAAAGGGTGAAATAGGCAAAACGGTTAATTAGCAACTAGTTAATGGGAATTTGAATGATTGAAATTAAATTTAACTTAAGTAAGTTAAATGGATCGAAATGAATAAATTGAGTAAAATCAATGTGAATGAAATATGAATTGGGAATGAATAAAGGAAATATATTTGTAACACAAATACAAAGGAAGTTATGTGCAAACAAATAGAAGGAGAAATATTTGTAAAAACATTTACAAATAGAATTTAGAAGGAAATATTTGTAAAACATTTACAAATAGATTAAATGGAAATATTTATTTATAGAAAATAAATAGAATGTTATAAATGAGATATTTATTGGTTAAATAAATAGAATTTAATCAAAGGAATATTTAGAAGATGAATAGAAAATGGAAATCTGTTTTTAACAGATAAATAGAAAAGATTAATTTATAAATAACAGTTTATAAATTAAATTAAATATTTACCATTCAATAAATGGAATATATAAGTCTGAACTTATATAGAGGAGAGATATTGGTTTTTAACACCGATAGTTTTAAATAGAAGGGGTACACAACACTTGTATAAGTGAAGTAACGTTATTAAAGTGAACATTTATAAAGTGAAGAACCGTTACTAAAAGTAAATCTTTATAAATGAATAAACGTGATCCAATAGGAGTTATTCGAATAGGAGAAGTCGATTAGAGTTAGAATAAATCGATTTGAGTAAGAATTAACAAGTTAGGGTTAATCAGTTATGGTTAATCCGTAGAGTTAATTGAATATTAGTTATTCAATTAGAATTTATCGAATATTTGTTATTCAAATTAAGATTTAACCAGATAGAGTTAATAGAACATAGTTAATCGAATTAGGATTTAATTGAATGTTAGTTATTCAATTAAAGTTGATCGAATATAGTTATTGAGATAGAGTTAGTCAAACATAGTTACTCATGATAAGTTGCCATTTCGTACGACTGCTAGCGTAATTCGCAGGGCTGCAGATAGCCTAGGGCGGTCGGATGTTTCCTGAGGGAATCAGGCGTAACGATTGTGATCGCTGCGATCTAGAGTCAAGCGAATGGAGTTAAATCGAATATTAGTTATTCGAAAAGATTTAAAGGAGTTATCGAATATAGCATATTCGGAAGGAGTTAAGTGAAAAGAGCTAATCAAATAGAGTAAATCGAATTTAGTTTATTTGAAGAAAGGTTTTCGAATCTAGTTATTCGAAAGAGAGATTATCGAATATAGTTATTCGAAGGGAGGAGTTATCGAATAGAGATTTATTCGAAAGAGAGTTACGTACGGAAGTTTGAAATGTTGAGTATCAACATAAGTGTGTTTTGAAAAGATAAATGGGTTTGTAGCACTTTTTCTACCTTAGCAATTTCGAGGACGAAATTATTTTAAGTGGGGAAGATTGTAATGACCTGGATTCTTATGGGTTAATTTTAAATATTTAATACAGATTTAAATATTGGGTGGATAATTTAAATGGAATTTTTATTTTAAGTTATCAATTTAATAATCGATTTCGATTTAATATCGAATAAATTAAATTATCATAATGCAGTAATAATTTAATTTAAAAATATACAGCTAAATCGAATCAGTTCAGACGATCAGTATAAAATTCAGTTGAGTTAGAATAATAATATTTAAATTATTATCGAAGAATTTAAATGGTTTGGAATTTAATTTTTTATCGATTTAAATTAATATCTTCCACAAACGATCGAATTAGACTTCGTGACCTATCCCGGTGTGTCTGGAATAGGAATATTACCATAGAATCGTCAGCTGTTGGGTTCAGAAGGGAGTTCTGGATCACAGGGTATGGTGAATTTACTGATATCGGTTAAATCAAAATATATATATACATTTATATTAATATCCTAAGTTAAATGAGGAGACAGAACCACGTCTTCCTCTTCAACTCCACACAACAGCAAATGGAAGAAGATAGGCCATGCAATTTACTTTAAAACCACATTCTTCTTCTATAAAATCAAACTGCACGTTTTCCTTATCCATTTCCCCTTTTAAAAACAACCGAAGCCCTTTCTTCAAATTTCGTTCGCAAGCTTCAAAACCAAAATCGAGACTCGCGAATCAAAGACCAGGGAAAGGGAAAATCGCGATGGATTCTGGGGTTCGAACGAGGTGAGGTTATCGCAATTCAGAAGTTCGATCTTGATGTTGGGGAGAGCGATGGTGTCGGCAGTTCAAGGAAGAAACTCGCGAACTGGAAATCGCTATGAGCGATCGATGCCGGAATTCATGAATTAGGGTAGTTCGTGGTGAGCCAGTCGACGAAGTGAAGTGCTCTGGAGGAGGTTGCGAAGGGGATTCCGACACTGAGAAACTCGAGTGGGTTTTTGGTTGTTGTCAGACCTGCGAGTTGTTCTAGGGTGATTTTGGTTGGTTTTGGTGTCGCGACTTGACTGGTGATGGTCGAATGGGGCTGCTCGACGCAAACTGGAGGGGAGACTCTGAAAGGACGCGACAGAGCATCGTGATGGGAATGAACCAGAAAGAACCAAAGTCGTGGTGACATCTCGATGGTCTGAGAGCAAGCTGAGGTGAAGAGGAAGTCAGGTAATCTCGAGCTTGGCAAAGGGGCGACAACTCTGACAGGTTAATGAAGAAGGATTTAATACTCTAATGATGGAAATCGTGAAGACTGAACACTATGGTATCTCGTCCAAATCACTGAAAGATTTTATATGAGAAAAGAGAATTTAAAACAATTAAGGTAATTTCTGTTTTAGCTTGATCTATGTGTCATTTAAAAACATTCGTACTGTGTTGGACAGGGAATACCATTTTCTGCTAAATTGGATTTAGAAACTGAAAGAAATTATTTAGCAAATCATTATATGAAGTATAAATTAAATAATCAGGGAATGGTTAGGATTTAACTAGTTTGTCGATTAAGGTTAGTTAATTTATTTGGTAGTAGTTAATTTAATAAAATAAATGTTTAATCGATAAATTTAAATAAAATTATCGTAGGTGCGAATTCATTCAAGAAGATGCATAGTCGATGATTGGGAAATAAACAGAATATTCGACAACTGCAACTCCTGTGAGTAAATCTCACCTTTTATTTAGAAATTATTTTTATATAGTTAAAAATAATTGTCTGTGCTTGTTTGAATGTTGTCTGATTGTTTTAAAATATATATTAGTTATTTAGGATATATATATATATATATATATTGGGTTGATGATTGGTTGGATTCCCGCAGTTTCATTAGCGGATGCCCGCGGTACCATTAGCGGATGATTACCCTATGCGCCCCATGCTACGATAGTGGATGACCTTCATAGCGCGATATCTTGCCTCGAAGCAGGATGGGTATTACTATGTTGACTAACGTCTGTGGATGCAGGAAAACAGGTTGGAGGAATCCAACTAGATTCCTCAAAAATATATTATCTGTTTGTTGTTTGTTTGATTTCATATATATTCATATATGATGTGTTAAAAATCAAATGATTGAAAATTGGTTGATTTGATTGTTTAAAATATCAATGGGGCTTGAATATTGATTTATAAAAATATCGAAAAGGGTATTTGAGATTTAAAAAGGGAATTCTATTTTTATAAATAGAATTTGAATTTTAAAAAAAAATAGAAAATATAAACTTGTTCTGAAGGTATATAAAACAAGTAATTTAATTTATAAACTCTGTTTATAAATGAAAGATGGGATTTGAATCGAATTTATAAACTCTAATTATAAATGAAAGATGGGATTTGAATCGAATTTATAAACTCTGTTTATAAAGGAAAATATGGGATTTGAATTGAATTTATAAACTTTGTTTATAAATATATAATGGGGGATTTTAAGTAAGGTTATAAACGTTGTTTATAAATAATGCAGAGATATTCAAATAGATTTGAATATAGAATTTGAAAAGAGAATTCAAATAGACTTTGAATATAGAATTTGAAAAGAGAATTCAAATAGATTTGAATATAGAATTTGAATTTAGAATTCAAATGGGGTTTATAGAATTTGAATATAGAATTCAAATGGGGTTTATAATATAGAATTTGAATATAGAAATTCAAATGGGGTTTTTATTATAGGATTTGAATAATAGAAGATAACAGATTTGGATAAATAGAAGTGGAATTGACTAAGAAGTTATTTAAATTTAGTTAACAAATTGGGGTAAAACGATTGGTATAGTTAAAATAGATTGGGAAGATATAGATATACAGGAGACAGGTTTGGAATAAAGTATAGAAGTGAAATAAATAGAATGCTCGACAAAAAGGTATGTATTTAATTCACATATGAGATTTTATGCGCCGTATCGGCTAGCCGCTTGGCTTTTCTTTTTCTTTTTGATTGGAAAAGGCCTGTGTGGCAGTTTGGGGATTTTCCCGATGCTCCCGGTACAAAGGAGGTTATGGCGAATTTTTCCGGGAATTTAAGGAGATAGAATATTTTTAAGATAATTTGATAGTTAGAAATCAATGTATCAATATATATAGAAGTCGATAAGGAAACGAACTTAGAAATAGAATAGTATAATCAAAAGGGAAGTATAAGAATAAAATCTCGAAAGAATAGAAAGAGAAAGTATATATGTGTTTAAAAGTGAAGAAGTAGTTGTATGGTATTGATTATTCGAGTAAGTAGTCATATCTGTTTTGACGTTATAAATGTTATTCAGTCAAAGGTCTGAGAGGTAGTTATACCCCAACTTGATTGATTTCATTATTAACAAATAAACAGTAAGATTTCAGGCTCGAAGATCAATGTTGAATAAGATTTAGTTGAATATGGTATTTGGGTTGTTGTAACGATGTTTTACACAACATCCGTTTTAACTCAAATAAATGTAAGCTTGGAAATAGAATAATAAATATTTCTAAAGCTAGAAAATAAAGGAAGGCGATATTCGGAAATGTTTTCCAGATAACGTAAAAGGCCAATATGGTTATTGAAAATATTTGGTTAACAAATATTGATAAAGAAATAGAGAACAGATTTAATTAATGGAATATTAATTAAAGGCTCAGTGATTGTTGGATGTTTGGATGAACACTTGTTTTCTTCGATAGTTAAATCATCAACTATCGAAACACTTGTTTTTATTCGATAGTTAAATCACAGACTATCGAAGTTTTGACCATCGTTGTCAATATGGAGAGACCGGTTGGATTATTATCCGAAGAACCACTCTGTATTGGCAGTAGCGTTGCGAATCAGATTATATAAAGATAATCGAAGACGGAGTAGAGTGCAAGGACTTTTTCTATCAATAGAAATTATACCTTCAGTTCATCCTGTTCCTGGGTGACTTGTATGGATGAATGTCTGACAGAGTATTTCCAGAAAGGTCACGTACATTGATTTCTTCAACCGTACCTAGAGTGGAAGCGGAGAAGGAAACTTCTTTTAGCTAACATGTAATGTACTGTTGAGGACGGCAATCGGTGATTTGATGGATTTGACGATGTGGCATTCGAAGTGAATCTGGTGTGATGATAAAGCGTAACTTTTAGCCTCACATCCGGTAAATGACAGAAATCGGGCAAGCAGCATGGCTATGTAGGTCGCACCTATTAGGGTGTATAATCACCTAATCTAGAGTTTCATTTACTTCTAAAAATCTATTGTCGATGCTGTCCCATTCGGGAAACGGTTGCTGATCCAAACCATTGGTGATATACATTCGATACACTCAAGCCAAATGAGTGGTCGGTCATGTGTGGCTGAGTTGCAAGATGTTCTTGTTGAACTCGGTATATTCTCCTCTAGAGATATACCAGCGGAAGGTGGTTCCATACCTTGTCATAATCGGAAACCAAATACCCAATACGTGCTTGCGGTTTTGATTGTATATTATATATGTGGAACGTGAGATGCAAACGTTCCACTAGATTGTTATCTACTTGATTTAGACATTATTATAATATCAAAAGAGTTTTGATATAAAGATTATAGTTCCTTTCAAAGGGATTTTGAAAGTTAAATCAAGTGTTGGATTCTCATAAGGGAAAAACCCGTTCCGTGTTATACGGCGTGGTCTTATGAGATATCATTTAGTTTCTGAAACTGTTTTAAACTGTTTACTCATACCAATCCCATGACTGACCTGGAGTTTATTTGTTTTGTTCTACCTAAACTCTTGGGTGCCTAAATTTGTACGGGCAGTCAAGTAGTTCAGGATTTTTCAGATATATCTAAAGGAGCTTGGAGCAGGACGCTTCAGCGTTATCTAGTTATAGTGTTGTTCCGTTGTGTTGTAAGTGTTGTACTCTGATAAGTGTATGTTATACAGTTGAGATTTTGTATTTCAAAAGTTATAATATATTATATTTTGTTCCGTTGCGATGTGAGATTCTGTGTTATTGTTTCTGTTCTTCTTCTACCTCTTTCTTCTAAAAAAAATGTTTCGTATTTTCGTCATATTTGGGTTGGACGTATGATGTATATAGTCAACTCCGATGTTACGGCTTTGCGGGTCATTACAGTTGGTATCAGAGCTTAGGTTGAGCGAATACCTAGGCTTGTTGGAATGTGCTCATTAGAGATAGGATCGGTAGTATCCTAGAATGAGTTGAGTGTATATATATACGAGAGAGCGTATTTGTTATTCGATATAAAAACTGTTTTATATTGTGTTGGCTAGTCTGTTGAGTGGATTATAAATTTTGGTCGAATCGTGGGACGCCACGATGTCGATAGGAGTTTATAAACACTTGAACAGAAGATTGGACACGATATTGTTTTAAATAGTTGAGTTGATTGTTAGGATTATAATCAAATTAGATTATAAAACAGAAATTAATATATAACCAATAGAATTTGTATATGAAATCAAATATACAAATGTGATAAATTGAAATTGAATTCCAACCAGAATTCAGAATTTAAAATCCTAGGAGTTTGGAAAATATTTTTCTAAATGGAGTTTGAAAGAAATATAGTACTGAACTCATTCAGAAGCTGGGAAATAATTCTGATGATGGTCGCAACATCATCAGTGTTCATTTTCGAGTTTCTAAGTGATGAATTACCACCTTAGAAAAGTTTTGATGGAAATTTGTTTGAAAAGAAAACAAGTTGTTTGAAAATTCAAATATTTTGAATTTTAGATAGATATAAATATATGTATATATTTATATTACTTCAAAGGAATTTTGAAATGGGAATTGGAATATAGATTTCAAATAGAAGTAAAATATAGGGATTCAAATAGGATTTGAAATGGAATTTTAGATATATATAATTAAAATAAAATGTGAGTATAGAATTTGAACATAGAAATTTAAATAGGATTTGAATAAAGAAAAATTCAAATAGAAATTATGTAAGAAAAATTGAACTGGAATTTGAATTCAAAGGAATTCAAATGGATTTGAATAAAGAAAAGTCAAATAGAGATTTGAATATTAGAATTCAAATGGAATTTGGTTAAATAGAATTTCAAAGAGAATATAAAGTGGAGGTTGAATATTAGAATTCAAAGAAATATAAAGTTTGAAATAGAATTTGAATTCAAAGAAGTTAAAATAGAATTTAAATTCAAAGGATTTCAAATAGAAATTGAACAAAGGAATTTAAATAGAAATTGAATAAAGTATTTCAAATGGAATTTGAATAAGGGATTTGAAATGGGTTTTGAATAAAGGATTTCAAATAGGAATTGAAGATAAGGATTTCAAATAGAAATTGAAGATAAGAAATTCAAATAGAATTTGAAGATAAGGAATTGAAATAGAATTTGAATAGAAGAAAATTCAAATAGAAATTGAATAGAAGGAAATAATATAGAGTTTGAATAAAGAAATTCAAATGGAAATTTGAATATTGTAAATATATAGGATTTGAATATTAGAAGTGAAATAGATCGGGAATGTTATGTGAAATGGATTTGATATATATTAAAAATATATCAGAACGGAGTTGAATTTATTATAAACAAAGTTAAAACATTTATATTTATAAATATAATTAAAACGAGCTTGCCGTAGCGCGGTAGTTCGTAAATTGGCCATTCGAACTTCAATTTAGTATACAAAACTCAATTGAAGTCGGAATTCTTTGAAACAAGAATCGTCAGGACTGGTTGAACAATAGTTTTCTAATGAAAGAGAAAAATATGGATTTCGTCGTATAGATATTGAGTTATATCAAAATCAAATTTTTAGAAAAGTAGCGCCAGAACCATTATAAAACCATAACGGTTTAATTAAATAAATAAAAGGATTTTTAGGGAATAAAATCCGAATTGGCATTAGAAAAATCCAGACTGGAGATATAAAATAAATATGGACTCCAGTGAAGTAAGTGAAATGATTTTTAAGACAAAAATCATATTTTAAATGGTTAAATAGAATTAACTAAATTGGAGAATAATTAGTTAAAGGAAATTTGAATCGAAATTGGGATTTTGGATAAGTGAAAGAGATTGAGAATTTATATTCGAAATCGAATATATAACTCGAGTTGAAAATATAATTAGATTAGTTTATAATTAAGTTGACATATATTTGAACAAGTTATATTCAAATAAAAAGGGTGAAATAGGCAAAACGGTTAATTAGCAACTAGTTAATGGGAATTTGAACGATTGAAATTAAATTTAACTGAAGTAAGTTAAATGAATCGAAATGAATAAATTGAGTAAAATCAATGTGAATGAAATATGAATTTGGAATGAATAAAGGAAATATATTTGTAACACAAATACAAAGGAAGTTATGTGCAAACAAAGAGAAGGAGAAATATTTGTAAAAACATTTACAAATAGAATTTAAAAGGAAATATTTGTAAAACGTATACAAATAGATTAAATGGAAATAAATATTTATTTATAGAAAATAAATAGAATGTTATAAATGAGATATTTATTGGTTAAATAAATAGAATTTAATCAAAGGAATATTTAGAAGATGAATAGAAAATGGAAATCTGTTTTTAACAGATAAATAGAAAAAATTAATTTATAAATAACAGTTTATAAATTAAATTAAATATTTACCATTCGATAAATGGAATATATAAGTGAAAGAACCCGTAACTTCCCCGTGAAGGAAAGCACGAATACTTTGAGAACAACACACAAAAGGACGCAGACGGAAGAACATTTCATTGCTATTACAACAATTCCATCAGATACAAGAATATACAGAGTATAAATGAATAAATTACATTCGATAAATATCAGAGATTAAAATAAATTACATAGCAGTGGAAAATAATACAAAAGCACAACTAGAAGTGATACACGGATACAGAGCTTTCCGAGCATCGTTCCAGTTGTATATCAGGACCCTGTGAATATAAATCTGCAAAACCAAAACTACTAGCTGCCCGTGCGGAAAATAGGGGCACCCAGAGTTTAGGTTAAAACAATAAACTCCAGGTCAGTCATGGGACTGGTGTGAGAACTAAAAAGTTATAATTCTTTATTTTTAAAGTTAGGTAAATCAAGGGACCACGCCGTGTAACACGGAACAGGTTTCCTCCCAAGAATACCAGTGCATAAAACAAACAGCGCAATGCTAAATAAAGAAAAATGAAGCTATTATAAGACCCAGGTCCCATCACACAATGCAACGCAAGCCGGAGGATAGGGTTTTACCTTATAACAGCCAAAGCATGCTTGATACGTTTAAAACACATTATTTGATACTATTATAGGTATATAGTGTCAAAACAATTTCAATCATAAATATCAATCATAGGCGGCATTAATGACCCATACCACTATGTCGCCATACTAGGTTCTACAAATAAAACCGCACTATCACGTATTGGAAATTGGATTTCCGTCATGAGCCGAGGCAAGGGGCAAGCTCCTCTCCGCGTTCGAGACACTCTAGCAAATGCCTCGGGACCGCACACAGCAATCCCCTGGATCCTCCAAGGCCGGTCCTCTCTTACTTTTGAGGATTGGCAATTCCTGAACACACGTTTCCCGGTCCTTACAGACCTATATCTGAGGCGCCTCGTATCCAACAACCATACAGGTGAAAAGTATATAAATGTCAGGGCTGGTAGGTCACTGACACCACCCTAGCTAGAAAGAAACGTCGTGCACTCCTTGGGTCCGTATCCCGTTTTTGACTCATACCGAGGTGTGAGGCTCGTGAATTCACGTTATACAAAAAGCTACGCCACACAGGCCGTGCTTTGATCATCAACCACAAGACTTTGCTTTTCAACAGAAGCCTTGATCTATTGCCACTTACGCATGCCACATTGGCAATTCACTCCATGCGACTGATGTCCATCGATATACAACCTCTGAGCTAGTATTTCTCAGAGAAGGGCGTTAAGCAAGAGAATAAATTCTCCGCCGCCAAACAAATGTATATTTAATAGAGATCAATCAACACAAAATAAAATCCAATGTCAGACACACAATCCATTTACAAGTTCGTTCTGGGTCTGAACGAAACCGGAGGCACTTTCCTCGCATATCCATCCATCTCCAAGTACGTCTGGACGATCACCAACTGTTTCCCTCATCCTGGGTGTACAGCCCAATCAAGATCATCAGTAATCACCCAAACGATGTGAAGACTTCCGGTCTTCGACCACCGTCTTCATCTTCGACATCTCGTCGAATCGATTATTCAGAATGGGTATAAACCCGGCCTTTCTGAATAACCCACGTATATGATAAACAAATGTTACACAAACACAACGAACGCCTCATTCCACTTCAGAATATTCTTTTATTCACAAAATCACATTCTTAGGGAAATGTTCCCACTAATTTTATCCAAGATAAATTCTTCTAAATTTATCCTATAATCTTCCTTTGGATATCATTTCAAACTAGTCGGGATTAGCGAACCACACCGAAGTAATTATTTGTTTTATTTCCCAATCCCAACCTATATATCCCATGGAGCAAAACTGGTGATACTCCATATCTAACACCACGGTGTTATCGGTAAAATTAATTACCATTTCACGTTCAAATCTAATTAAAGATTTAACTATCGCTTTGGAGCAAAACTGGTGATACTCCACTCTCGATCACTTTTCAGATTTGATAATTTAAATTATCAATTCACTTTTTAATCTAATTAAAGATTCGTTAAAACTTCACTTAGTTTTAATCTTCTCAAAAATCAATATCTTGCCTTTAACTGGGTTAAAGAACCAATGTTATCTAAAACACGATTCACGATAAACCCAAATCACAGTTGATATTAAATACAAGGCTCTGAATAGAAAATATACCGGCTTATATTCAATATCAAATTCTGAAACCAACAAATATCGTATTGGAAATAACGATATAAAATATATCTTTCAAATTCCCATAACAATATCTGTATGGTCACGAAATCCAACATCGAAATATTCCGAAGATAATTTCGATTCAACTCCAGTCCAATCCACGTATTGGGAGTATTGATTATTTTTTAAATCACTTTCAAATTCAATTTATTTATTTCAAAAATAAATTGATTTTAATTCTAGTTCAAAACTAGTTTATTTCGATAGAAATCTATTTTTACCTATTCAAATGTGGAATTTTCCAGCCTAATTCTTTCCAATTCACATATTATAATTTTACAAAAATTATAGATATTTTTGATAATTTTATCAAGGCCCGTACAGTCGATTTCCAACAACGGCCATCGAACTGCACTTACAGCGACCTTTTTCGAATTTGATTTGGACATAATTCCAAATCCAACCGTTAGATTTCAAATTTCTAATATTCATTGGAAAGCTCTTTTCGATACGAACCCAACGGTTCCGGTTTTAGGAGAATCCGACGGTCGGATCTCCCGCAATGTTCGTTTGAAATAAATGGTCGAAATTCACGAACTGCCGCGGCGCGGCGCGTTCTATTCAGGCCATTATATTATATATATATAATATATATAATATATATTTCGTTGATTTCTATTTAAAACGAATTTTATAAATCGTTTTAAATTCGTTTCTAAAACATTTTCAACTTCCATATTCAATTCAAATTTCAATTCAATTTGAATTCATTCCCATTTCGCTTTTAATTCAATCTGAATTCGTTTTCAATTCATTTCGAAATCGTTTTCAATTCAGTTCATTTCGAAATCGTTTTCAATTCAATTCATTTCGAAATCGTTTTCAATTCAATTCATTTCGAAATCGTTTTCAATTCAATTCATTTCGAAATCGTTTTCAATTCAATTCATTTCGAAATTTCAATGTCAAAATATTTAATTTCGAAATCACTTTTCAATATTCATTATACAACGAATAAAATCGATATAAATATCGTTCACGTCAAAATGGCGCAAAACTAATCAACACGGCTTTATATTTCCCACAACTTCTTTATTTTATTCAACAAATGAATATTTATCCCATTCAACACATGAATCTATATTCTTTTTCAACCCACGACTAATCTCAACACATGAGTACTGTCAACACATCACTATTTTTGTTATGTAAAATATTTTATAAAACTATGGTATCTATCGTTTGATTTTCAATTAGACTTCTACTGGGAAGTAGTTCTAGTTTTAAATATGATAAAGATGTAAATTTTTATTATATAAAATATTTCACTCAACACATGAACATCGTCAACACATGACTATTTTTATATTTAACACATGAATTTTCTTTTATAATATTCATTATTTTCCCGATTGGAATGAGGCCCAATCAATCACCATATAACGTTAATTATATGGATTCCATACAACACATGTATATAATAGCATTGAAAAATAATCAATCATCAACCAAAGTGCACTACACTGTATAAGCATCAAATATAGATATCTGACGCTTATAACAGTCTGTCAATCGACCGATCGACATATTTAATCAATCAGGATGAGTGAATATCAAATTTCATCCCAACACCCGTGTGGGGTTTCAAACAATCAAACACAGATTTTATTTGTGCAGTTGGGCGATGTGTAAAATTTATCGACCCAATCAATATTAGTCAAATCAGTGTATATAAACAAATCGGCCGATTTGTTTATAAATATTTATTTATTCACTTTCACGTTAAAAATTATATTTTTAACGATAATATATTTTATTTTAACACATGAATTTCTATTCATTTCATTTGCACAATGAAAATGATATTTTTATTTTTCTAACATATTTTAGAAAATTTCGGCGGCATAACGGCACGATACTAGAAACGGGACGAGGCCTAGCCTTATCCCCGGTCTAGTGAAGGCCCACGCCATTCACTCATCAATCAAATCCATTTCAATTCACCAAACAATTCAATTCAAACCAAATAATCTATCCAACTACACAACCAAACAATTTTACAAACAAGCCATCCATGGTCTGTGGATGACGGGTGTCGGGTGCTACTAAGCACCGTCTACAACCTAGTATATATATATATAACTAGAAAAAGAGAATTTAGAGTGAGAAGTTCTCACCAACAGCCATCCAAACATCTTGACTCTTCTTTGATAGAAATCTTCTTCATTATCCCATCTTCGTTGCCCGTAGTCACTATATATAAAAATCACACATTTTTATATTTCGTTGTCTTTAAAATAAAAATCATATTTTTATTTATTCACTTTCAATTTAAAAGTCATATTTTTATAATCACTTCATATATTTAAAAATCGAATTTTCCACAACGCTACTGTATGGATAAAAATTATATTTTTATCTCGCTATTCTTCATATAAAGATCTCGCCTTTTCAAAAATATAGATTTCGCCTTTTCTAAATTAAAGATTTCGCCTTTATAAAAATCATCACTTGATTTCAACGTATATAAAATAAAAATCAGATTTTTATTTCGCTATATATACAAAGATGATATTTTTATATTCTCTATCCTATAAAGATTATATTTTTAATACCTTAAAAATATAAAAATCATATTTTTAATATTTCTATATAGTAAAGATCACATTTTTCATCTTCTACAATATAAAAGATCATATTTTTATTATCTATATAATATGAAAATTATATTTTCAACCTTTACATACGATAAAAATTATATTTTTATCTTCCTTATCATATAAAAATCATATCTTTACCTTTCCTATCGAATAAAATTCAGTTTTTAAATTTAGAAAAATAAATAAAACTTGAATTTAAAACTTACATGGTTTTCAAATGGGGAGGAGGGGTCCTTGCGCTCGGTAGAGGGTTGTCGGGGTTGTCGGCTAGGGTTTCAGGCGGGAGGGGGTGCGGGCGATGCTGGGGAGGGCGCCTGAGGCGGTTGTCTTCATCGAAGGGTGGAGGGAGGAGAAGAAAGGAGGCGGCGGCAGGCAGTGCGGTGGGTTGTGGGTGTCGCGGTTTTTACAGAGGAGCGAGGAGAGAGAGAGGATCTCGGGAGAGAGAAGCAGGCGGAGGAGAAGCAGGAAGAGGGGCGGAGGATCGGAGGGGGGGTCGGCGCCAGGGCGCGGCGGCCCTGGTGGCAGCGGCGGTGGCGGCTTTGGTCCCCCCGTCGTTCGCCCTTTCTTCTTTTTTTTTTTTTTCGTTTCTAAATGAAAACGAGAGGGGGGGTTATATATTTTTTTATTATTATTTTAATTAATTTATATTTCAAAAAGTTGACTTTTACATACGACCTCGAAACGAGGCCCACCGCCTGTCGTCCACAGCATATTACCCCTATTCCGAACACAATGGGATATGTATCGCAGGTTGATTTGATCGTTTGAATCAGTTTCCGTTAAATTTACATTTAAATCACTATATTGAATTTTAAACGTACATTTCAAATTACCGGGGTCACATACTAACTCTAAAAATTCTCGAAAAATATTTTCTAGCTTCGTATTGACGATACGGTCCTAACAAAACTAGTTTCGTCGAATTCTGAGACCGTTAGAAAAATGGCCAATTTCCAGTCGATTAAAATCAACTGAAACTGGTCAAACGCGTTATCCTTTGCCACGCTCACATATTGATTCGAAAAATTATGAAATTTGAAACCTAGCAATAGTTTGACATCACGGACCCAACAAAAGTGGTTTCGTCGAAATCCGAGGTCATTTGCAAAATGTCCATTTTAAGGGCCTGAATTCCATAGCGACTATTCAGAATTTTCAACTGGACATATCTTTTGATTCCCGCTATGAAATCTTGATCTGTCGGATTCGTTGGAAAGATATCCACAATTAGATTCCATTATTTTTGGTTTCACTAAAATCCGGATTGTTTTGCACCCGGTACATTCAATTGAAGTTTGAAATCGAATTATCGAACTACCGCGCCATTTTCAATTCTATTTATAATTATATATAATTATTTATATTCTAACGACGGCGTTTATAATATATACGTTCGAATTATATTCAAAACATTTTTCTCATCGATATTATTTAAAATAATTCATTTTAAATATTCAAAATTCGCTAAAATCGCCAAAATAAAAATTTCAAACTGGCCCAGATTTTGCGGGTTATTACAATCTCCCCCACTTAAAACTTTTCGTCCCCGAAAAGGAACAAAGTCGAAAGTGGTTTGATTATTAAGCTCTACATTCGATCTGGCTTCCATTCTCCAACTTTTCAGTTTCTGAGAATTTTCAAATTTTCAAAAATTTGGCTAACACCCTAAATTTTCGAAAAATTTCGCCATAACCTCCCCTACACCGGGAGCATCGGGGAATTTCAAATAGCTTCCCCAGTCCTTCAGATCTCAAAAAGAAATAGAAAAAGCCAAGCGGCTAGCCAATAGGCTCACAAAATCATCATCACCCAAACAAAACAGTAAATTATGTAGTAAACATGTACCTATTTGTCGGGCAAACAAATTTTATTCTCTGCTCTAGCCTCCTTGCTATGACCTGTTCAATGTAAGTATATGTATATGCAAGCAAATGCGACCAATTTTCAATACAATTCAATATTTGGTTCAAGTAGGCATAATGGTTCAAAATTAGCAAACAAATAAACAAACAACACAAACATCAATCAATTAGTGGATTAGAGTTTCAAATTCATAATTTTGATACATATATAGAAAATCATGTTTTGATGCCAATTCACAACAATGTGTTCTAACTATATTAGTTTTGGTTCTCACACCAGTCTAATGGAAATATATAGAAATCACACCTTCGAAACACGAATATAAATACTGATGATGTGGCCACATCACCAGAATTATCCCCGGGTGTCTAGAATGTGATTCTATATCTGTCTAGTATATTAAAACTTCGACTATACGTTCATGACGCGTATACGCGAAATCTATATATACTCGATTGTCCATATTCAAAATAAATAAATATTCAAATACGTATAAAACGATTTAAATTTTCAAAACAAAATTGTTTTCATTTGAAAAATATACTCTTCACACTCGTTCTAGGATACTACTGATCCTATCTCTAACGAGTCATTCTAATTGGATATTACTAATCCAATATCTGATGAATTCCTTCGTATGATTCTAATGTGTCTTGTTCTCGAGCTCTGTAAACCAAAGCTCTGATACCAACTGAAAGAACCCGTAACTTCCCCGTGAAGGAAAGCACGAATACTTTGAGAACAACACACAAAAGGACGCAGACGGAAGAACATTTCATTGCTATTACAACAATTCCATCAGATACAAGAATATACAGAGTATAAATGAATAAATTACATTCGATAAATATCAGAGATTACAATAAATTACATAGCAGCGGAAAATAATACAAAAGCACAACTAGAAGTGATACACGGATACAGAGCTTTCCGAGCATCGTTCCAGGTGTATATCAGGACCCTGTGAATATAAATCTGCAAAACCAAAACTACTAGCTGCCCGTGCGGAAAATAGGGGCACCCAGAGTTTAGGTTAAAAATATAAACTCCAGGTCAGTCATGGGACTGGTGTGAGAACTAAAACAGTTATAATTCTTTATTTTTAAAGTTAGGTAAATCAAGGGACCACGCCGTATAACACGGAACGGGTTTCCTCCCAAGAATACCAGTGCATAAAACAAATAGCGCAATGCTAAATAAAGAAAAATGAAGCTGTTATAAGACCCAGGTCCCATCACACAATGCAACGCAAGCCGGAGGATATGGTTTTTACCTTATAACAGCCAAAGCATGCTTGATACGTTTAAAACACATTATTTGATACTATTATAGGTATATAGTGTCAAAACAATTTCAATCATAAATATCAATCATAGGCGGCATTAATGACCCATACCACTATGTCGCCATACTAGGTTCTACAAATAAAACCGCACTATCACGTATTGGAAATTGGATTTCCGTCATGAGCCGAGGCAAGGGGCAAGCTCCTCTCCGCGTTCGAGACACTCTAGCAAATGCCTCGGGACCGCACACAGCAATCCCCTGGATCCTCCAAGGCCGGTCCTCTCTTACTTTTGAGGATTGGCAATTCCTGAACACACGTTTCCCGGTCCTTACAGACCTATATCCGAGGCGCCTCGTATCCAACAACCACACAGGTGAAAAGTATATAAATGTCAGGGCTGGTAGGTCACTGACACCACCCTAGCTAGAAAGAAACGTCGTGCACTCCTTGGGTCCATATCCCGTTTTTGACTCATACCGAGGTGTGAGGCTCGCGAATTCACGTTATACACAAAGCAACGCCACACAGGCCGTGCTTTGATCATCAACCACAAGACTTTGCTTTTCAACAGAAGCCTTGATCTATTGCCACTTACACATGCCACATTGGCAATTCACTCCATGCGACTGATGTCCATCGATATACAACCTCTGAGCTCGTATGTCTCAGAGAAGGGCGTTAAGCAAGAGAATAAATTCTCCGCCGCCAAACAGATGTATATTTAATAGAGATCAATCAACACAGAATACAATCCAATGTCAGACACACAATCCATTTACAAGTTCGTTCTGGGTCTGAACGAAACCGGAGGCACTTTCCTCGCATATCCATCCATCTCCAAGTACGTCTGGACGATCACCAACTGTTTCCCTCATCCTGGGTGTACAGCCCAATCAAGATCATCAGTAATCACCCAAACGATGTGAAGACTTCCGGTCTTCGACCACCGTCTTCATCTTCGACATCTCGTCGAATCAATTATTCAGAATGGGTATAAACCCGGCCTTTCTGAATAACCCACGTATATGATAAACAAATGTTACACAAACACAACGAACGCCTCATTCCACTTCAGAATATTCTTTTATTCACAAAATCACATTCTTAGGGAAATGTTCCCACTAATTTTATCCAAGATAAATTCTTCTAAATTTATCCTATAATCTTCCTTCGGGTATCATTTCAAACTAGTCGGGATTAGCGAACCACACCGAAGTAATTATTTGTTTTATTTCCCAATCCCAACCTATATATCCCATGGAGCAAAACTGGTGATACTCCATATCTAACACCACGGTGTTATCGGTAAAATTAATTACCATTTCACGTTCAAATCTAATTAAAGATTTAACTATCGCTTTGGAGCAAAACTGGTGATACTCCACTCTCGATCACTTTTCAGATTTGATAATTTAAATTATCAATTCACTTTTTAATCTAATTAAAGATTCATTAAAACTTCACTTAGTTTTAATCTTCTCAAAAATCAATATCTTGCCTTTAACTGGGTTAAAGAACCAATGTTATCTAAAACACGATTCACGATAAACCCAAATCACAGTTGATATTAAATACAAGGCTCTGAATAGAAAATATACCGGCTTATATTCAATATAAATTTCTGAAACCAACAAATATCGTATTGGAAATAATGATATAAAATATATCTTTCAAATTCCCATAACAATATCTGTATGGTCACGAAATCCAACATCGAAATATTCCGAAGATAATTTCGATTCAACTCCAGTCCAATCCACGTATTGGGAGTATTGATTATTTTTAAAATCACTTTCAAATTCAATTTATTTATTTCAAAAATAAATTGATTTTAATTCTAGTTCAAAACTAGTTTATTTCGATAGAAATCTATTTTTACCTATTCAAATGTGGAATTTTCCAGCCCAATTCTTTCCAATTCACATATTATAATTTTACACAAATTATAGATATTTTTGATAATTTTATCAAGGCCCGTACAGTCGATTTCCAACAACGGCCATCGAACTGCACTTACAGCGACCTTTTTCGAATTTGATTTGGACATAATTCCAAATCCAACCGTTAGATTTCAAATTTCTTATATTCATTGGAAAGCTCTTTTCGATACGAACCCAACGGTTCCGGTTTTAGGAGAATCCGACGGTCGGATCTCCCGCAATGTTCGTTTGAAATAAATGGTCGAAATTCACGAACTGCCGCGACGCGGCGCGTTCTATTCAGGCCATTATATTATATATATAATATATATTTCGTCGATTTCTATTTAAAACGAATTTTATAAATCGTTTTAAATTCGTTTCTAAAACATTTTCAACTTCCATATTCAATTCAAATTTCAATTCAATTTGAATTCATTCCCATTTCGCTTTTAATTCAATCTGAATTCGTTTTCAATTCATTTCGAAATCGTTTTCAATTCAGTTCATTTCGAAATCGTTTTCAATTCAATTCATTTCGAAATCGTTTTCAATTCAATTCATTTCGAAATCGTTTTCAATTCAATTCATTTCGAAATCGTTTTCAATTCAATTCATTTCGAAATCGTTTTCAATTCAATTCATTTCGAAATTTCAATTTCAAAATATTTAATTTCGAAATCACTTTTCAATATTCATTATACAACGAATAAAATCGATATAAATATCGTTCACGTCAAAATGGCGCAAAACTAATCAACACGGCTTTATATTTCCCACAACTTCTTTATTTTATTCAACAAATGAATATTTATCCCATTCAACACATGAATCTATATTCTTTTTCAACCCACGACTAATCTCAACACATGAGTACTGTCAACACATCACTATTTTTGTTATGTAAAATATTTTATAAAACTATGGTATCTATCGTTTGATTTTCAATTAGACTTCTACTGGGAAGTAGTTCTAATTTTAAATATGATAAAGATGTAAATTTTTATTATATAAAATATTTCACTCAACACATGAACATCGTCAACACATGACTATTTTTATATTCAACACATGAATTTTCTTTTTTAATATTCATTATTTTCCCGATTGGAATGAGGCCCAATCAATCACCATATAACGTTAATTATATGGATTCCATACAACACATGTATATAATAGCATTGAAAAATAATCAATCATCAACCAAAGTGCACTACACTGTATAAGCATCAAATATAGATATCTGACGCTTATAACAGTCTGTCAATCGACCGATCGACATATTTAATCAATCAGGATGAGTGAACATCAAATTTCATCCCAACACCCGTGTGGGGTTTCAAACAATCAAACACAGATTTTATTTGTGCAGTTGGGCGATGTGTAAAATTTATCGACCCAATCAATATTAGTCAAATCAGTGTATATAAACAAATCGGCCAATTTGTTTATAAATATTTATTTATTCACTTTCACGTTAAAAATTATATTTTTAACGATAATATATTTTATTTTAACACATGAATTTCTATTCATTTCATTTGCACAATAAAAATGATATTTTTATTTTTCTAACATATTTTAGAAAATTTCGGCGGCATAACGACACGATACTAGAAACGGGACGAGGCCTAGCCTTATCCCCGGTCTAGTGAAGGCCCACGCCATTCACTCATCAATCAAATCCATTTCAATTCACCAAACAATTCAATTCAAACCAAATAATCTATCCAACTACACAACCAAACAATTTTACAAACAAGCCATCCATGGTCTGTGGATGATGGGTGTCGGGTGCTACTAAGCACCGTCTACAACCTAGTATATATATATAACTAGAAAAAGAGAATTTAGAGTGAGAAGTTCTCACCAATAGCCATCCAAACACCTTGACTCTTCTTTGATAGAAATCTTCTTCATTATCCCATCTTCGTTGCCCGTAGTCACTATATATAAAAATCACACATTTTTATATTTCGTTGTCTTTAAAATAAAAATCATATTTTTATTTATTCACTTTCAATTTAAAAGTCATATTTTTATAATTACTTCATATATTTAAAAATCGAATTTTCCACAACGCTACTGTATGGATAAAAATTATATTTTTATCTCGCTATTCTTCATATAAAGATCTCGCCTTTTCAAAAATATAGATTTCGCCTTTTCTAAATTAAAGATTTCGCCTTTATAAAAATCATCACTTGATTTCAACGTATATAAAATAAAAATCAGATTTTTATTTCGCTATATATACAAAGATGATATTTTTATATTCTCTATCCTATAAAGATTATATTTTTAATACCTTAAAAATATAAAAATCATATTTTTAATATTTCTATATAGTAAAGATCACATTTTTCATCTTCTACAATATAAAAGATCATATTTTTATTATCTATATAATATGAAAATTATATTTTCAACCTTTACATACGATAAAAATTATATTTTTATCTTCCTTATCATATAAAAATCATATCTTTACCTTTCCTATCGAATAAAATTCAGTTTTTAAATTTAGAAAAATAAATAAAACTTGAATTTAAAACTTACATGGTTTTCAAATGGGGAGGAGGGGTCCTTGCGCTCGGTAGAGGGTTGTCGGGGTTGTCGGCTAGGGTTTCAGGCGGGAGGGGGTGCGGGCGATGCTGGGGAGGGCGCCTGAGGCGGTTGTCTTCATCGAAGGGTGGAGGGAGGAGAAGAAAGGAGGCGGCGGCAGGCAGTGCGGTGGGTTGTGGGTGTCGCGGTTTTTACAGAGGAGCGAGGAGAGAGAGAGGATCTCGGGAGAGAGAAGCAGGCGGAGGAGAAGCAGGAAGAGGGGCGGAGGATCGGAGGGGGGGTCGGCGCCAGGGCGCGGCGGCCCTGGTGGCAGCGGCGGTGGCGGCTTTGGTCCCCCCGTCGTTCGCCCTTTCTTCTTTTTTTTTTTTTTCGTTTCTAAATGAAAACGAGAGGGGGGGTTATATATTTTTTTATTATTATTTTAATTAATTTATATTTCAAAAAGTTGACTTTTACATACGACCTCGAAACGAGGCCCACCGCCTGTCGTCCACAGCATATTACCCCTATTCCGAACACAATGGGATATGTATCGCAGGTTGATTTGATCGTTTGAATCAGTTTCCGTTAAATTTACATTTAAATCACTATATTGAATTTTAAACGTACATTTCAAATTACCGGGGTCACATACTAACTCTAAAAATTCTCGAAAAATATTTTCTAGCTTCGTATTGACGATACGGTCCTAACAAAACTAGTTTCGTCGAATTCTGAGACCGTTAGAAAAATGGCCAATTTCCAGTCGATTAAAATCAACTGAAACCGGTCAAACGCGTTTTCCTTTGCCACGCTCACATATTGATTCGAAAAATTATGAAATTTGAAACCTAGCAATAGTTTGACATCACGGACCCAAAAAAAGTGGTTTCGTCGAAATCCGAGGTCATTTGCAAAATGTCCATTTTAAGGGCCTGAATTCCATAGCGACTATTCAGAATTTTCAACTGGACATATCTTTTGATTCCCGCTATGAAATCTTGATCTGTCGGATTCGTTGGAAAGATATCCACAATTAGATTCCATTATTTTTGATTTCACTAAAATCCGGATTGTTTTGCACCCGGTACATTCAATTGAAGTTTGAAATCGAATTATCGAACTACCGCGCCATTTTCAATTCTATTTATAATTATATATAATTATTTATATTCTAACGACGGCGTATATAATATATACGTTCGAATTATATTCAAAACATTTTTCTCGTCGATATTATTTAAAATAATTCATTTTAAATATTCAAAATTCGCTAAAATCGCCAAAATAAAAATTTCAAACTGGCCCAGATTTTGCGGGTTATTACAATAAGTCTGAACTTATATAGAGGAGAGATATTGGTTTTTAACACCGATAGTTTTAAATAGAAGGGGTACACAACACTTGTATAAGTGAAGTAACGTTATTAAAGTAAACATTTATAAAGTGAAGAACCGTTACTAAAAGTAAATCTTTATAAATGAATAAACGTGATCCAATAGGAGTTATTCGAATAGGAGAAGTCGATTAGAGTTAGAATAAATCGATTTGAGTAAGAATTAACCAGTTAGGGTTAATCAGTTAGGGTTAATCCGTAGAGTTAATTGAATATTAGTTATTCAATTAGAATTTATCGAATATTTGTTATTCAAATTAAGAGTTAACCAGATAGAGTTAATTGAACATAGTTAATCGAATTAGGATTTAATTGAATGTTAGTTATTCAATTAAAGTTGATCGAATATAGTTATTGAGATAGAGTTAGTCAAACATAGTTACTCAGGATAAGTTGCCATTTCGTACGACTGCTAGCGTAATTCGCAGGGCTGCAGATAGCCTAGGGCGGTCGGATGTTTCCTGAGGGAATTAGGCGTAACCATTGTGATCGCTGCAATCTAGAGTCAATCGAATGAAGTTAAATCGAATATTAGTTATTCGAAAAGAGTTAAAGGAGTTATCAAATATAGCTTATTCAGAAGGAGTTAAGTGAAAAGAGCTAATCAAATAGAGTAAATCGAATATAGTTTATTTGAAGAAAGGTTTTCGAATCTAGTTATTCGAAAGAGAGATTGTCGAATATAGTTATTCGAAGGGAGGAGTTATCAAATAGAGATTTATTCGAAAGAGAGTTACGTAAGGAAGTTTGAAATGTTGATTATCAACATAAGTGTGTTTTGAAAAGATAAATGGGTTTGTAGCACTTTTTCTACCTTAGCAATTTCGAGGACGAAATTATTTTAAGTGGGGAAGATTGTAATGACCCGGATTCTTATGGGTTAATTTTAAAATATTTAATACAGATTTAAATATTGGGTGGATAATTTAAATGGGATTTTTATTTTAAGTTATCAATTTAATAATCGATTTCGATTTAATATCGAATAAATTAAATTATCGTAATACAGTAATAATTTAATTAAAAAATATACAGCTAAATCGAATCAATTCAGATGATCAGTATAAAATTCAGTTGAGATAGAATAATAATATTTAAATTATTATCGAAGAATTTAAATGGTTTGGAATTTAATTTTTTATCGATTTAAATTAATATCTTCCACAAACGATCGAATTAGACTTCGTGACCTATCCCGGTGTGTCTGGAATAGGGATATTAACATAGAATCGTCAGTTGTTGGTTCAGAAGGGAGTTCGGGATCACGGGGTATGGTGAATTTACTGATATCGGTTAAATCAAAATATATATATACATTTATATTAATATCCTAAGATAAAGGAGGAGACAGAACCACGTCTTCCTCTTCAACTCCACACAACAGCAAATGGAAGAAGATAGGCCACGCAATTTACTTTAAAACCACATTCTTCTTCTATAAAATCAAACTGCACGTTTTCCTTATCCATTTCCCCTTTTAAAAACAACCAAAGCCCTTTCTTCAAATTTCGTTCGCAAACTTCAAAACCGAAATCGAGACTCGCGAATCAAAGACCAGGGAAAGGGAAAATCGCGATGGATTCTGGGGTTCGAACGAGGTGAGGTTATCGCGATTCAGGAGTTCGATCTTGATGTTGGGGAGAGCGATGGTGTCGGCAGTTCAAGGAAGAAACTCGCGAACTGGAAATCGCTATGAGCGATCGATGTCGGAATTCATGAATTAGGGTAGTTCGTGGTGGGCCAGTCAACGAAGCGAAGTGCTCTGGAGGAGGTTGCGAAGGGGATTCCGACACTGAGCAACTCGAGTGGGGTTTTGATTGTTGTCAGACCTGCGAGTTGTTCTAGGGTGGTTTTTTTTGGTTTTGGTGTCGCGACTTGACTGGTGATGGTCGAATGGGGCTGCTCGACGCAAACTGGAGGGGAGACTCTGAAAGGACGGGACAGAGCATCGTGATGGGAATGAACCAGAAAGAACCTAAGTCGTGGTGACATCTCGATGGTCTGAGAGCAAGCTGAGGTAAAGAGGGAGTCAGGTAATCTCGAGGTTTGCAAAGGGGCGACAACTCTAACAGGTTAATGAAGAAGGATTTAATACTCTAATGATGGAAATCGTGAAGACTGAACACTGTGGTATCTCGTCCAAATCACTGAAGGATTTTATATGAGAAAAGAGAATTTAAAACAATTAAGGCAATTTCTGTTTTAGCTTGATCTATGTGTCATTTAAAAACATTCGTATTGTGTTGGACAGGGAATACCATTTTCTGCTAAATTGGATTTAGAAACTGAAAAAAATTATTTAGCAAATTATTATATGAAGTATAAATTAAATAATAAGGGAATGGTTAGGATTTAACTAGTCTATCGATTAAGGTTAGTTAATTTATTTGGCAGTAGTTAATTTAATTAAATAAATGTTTAATCGATAAATTTAAATAAAATTATCGTAGGTGCGAATTCATTCAAGAAGATGCATAGTCGATGATTGGGAAATAAACAGGATATTCGACAACTGCAACTCCTGTGAGTAAATCTCACCTTTTATTTAGAAATTATTTTTATATAGTTAAAAATAATTGTCTGTGCTTGTTTGAATGCTGTCTGATTGTTTTAAAATATATATTAGTTGTTCAGGATATATATATATATATATATTGGGTTGATGATTGGTTGGATTCCCATAGTTTCATTAGCGGATGCCCGCGGTACCATTAGCGGATGATTACCCTATGCGCCCATCACTATGAGAGTGGATGACCTTCATACCGTGATATCCTACCTCGAAGCAGGATGGGTATTACTATGTTGACTAACGTCTGTGGATGCAGGAAAACAGGTTGGAGGAATCCAACTGGATTCCTCAAAAATATATTATCTGTTTGTTGTTTGTTTGATTTCATATATATTCAAATATGATGTGTTAAAAATCAAATGATTGAAAATTGGTTGATTTGATTGTTTAAAATATCAATGGGGCTTGAATATTGATTTATAAAAATATCGAAAAGGGTATTTGAGATTTAAAAAGGGAATTCTATTTTTATAAATAGAATTTGAATTTTAAAAAAAACTATAGAAAATATTAACTTGTTTTGAAGGTATGTAAATCATGTAATTTAAATTATAAACTCTGTTGATAAATGAAAGATGGGATTTAAATCGAATTTATAAACTCTGTTTATAAATGAAAGATGGGATTTGAATCGAATTTATAAACTCTGTTTATAAAGGAAAATCTGGGATTTGAATTGAATTTATAAACTTTGTTTATAAATATATAATGGGGGATTTTAAGTAAGGTTATAAACGTTGTTTATAAATAATGCAGAGATATTCAAATAAATTTGAATATAGAATTTGAAAAGAGAATTCAAATAGACTTTGAGTATAGAATTTGAAAAGAGAATTCAAATAGATTTGAATATAGAATCTGAATTTAGAATTCAAATGGGGTTTATAGAATTTGAATATAGAATTCAAATGGGGTTTATAATATAGAATTTGAATATAGAAATTCAAATGGGATTTTTATTATAGGATTTGAATAATAGAAGATAATAGATTTGGATAAATAGAAGTGGAATAGACTAAGAAGTTAACTAAATTTAATTAACAAATTGGGGTAAAACGATTGGTATAGTTAAAATAGATTGGGCAGGTATAGATATACAGGAGACAGGTTTGGAATAAAGTATAGAAGTGAAATAAATAGAATGCCCGACCAAAAGGTATGTATTTAATTCACATATGAGATTTTATGCGCCGTATCGGCTAGCCGCTTGGCTTTTCTTTTTCCTTTTGATTGGAAAAGGCCTGTGTGGCAGTTTGGGGATTTTCCTGATGCTCCCGTTACAAAGGAGGTTATGGCGAATTTTTCCGGGAATTTAAGGAGATAGAATATTTTTAAGATAATTTGATAGTTAGAAATCAATGTATCAATATATATAGAAATCGATAAGGAAACGAACTTAGAAATAGAATAGTATAATCAAAAGGGAAGTATAAGAATAAAATCTCGAAAGAATAGAAAGAGAAAGTATATATGTGTTTAAAAGTGAAGAAGTAGTTGTATGGTATTGATTATTCGAGTAAGTAGTCATATCTGTTTTGACGTTATAAATGTTATTCAGTCAAAGGTCTGAGTGGTAGTTATACCCCAACTTGATTGATTTCATTATTAACAAATAAACAGTAAGATTTCAGGCTCGAAGATCAATGTTGAATAAGATTTAGTTGAATATAGTATTTGGGTTGTTGTAACGATGTTTTACACAACATCCGTTTTTACTCAAATAAATGTAAGCTTGGAAATAGAATAATAAATATTTCTAAAGCTAGAAAATAAAGGAAGGCGATATTCGGAAATGTTTTCCAAATAACGTAAAAGGCCAATATGGTTATTGAAAATATTTAGTTAAGAAATATTGATAAAGAAATAGAGAAGAGATTTAATTAATGGAATATTAATTAAAGGCTCAGTGATTATTGGATGTTTGGATGAACACTTGTTTTCTTCGATAGTTAAATCATCGACTATCGAAACACTTGTTTTTATTCGATAGTTAAATCACAGACTATCGAAGTATTGACCATCGTTGTCAATATGGAGAGACCGGTTGGATTATTATTCGAAGAACCACTCCGTATTGGCAGTAGCGTTGTGAATCAGATTATATAAAGATAATCGAAGACGGAGTAGAGTAAAAGGACTTTTTCTATCAATAGAAATTGTACCTTCAGTTCATCCTGTTCCTGGGTGACTTGTATGGATGAATGTCTGACAGAGTATTTCCAGAAAGGTCACGTACATTGATTTCTTCAACCGTACCAAGAGTGGAAGCGGAGAAGGAAACTTCTTTTAGCTAACACGTAATGTACTGTTGAGGACGTCAATCGGTGATTTGATGGATTTGACGATGTGGCATTCGAAGTGAATCTGGTGTGATGATAAAGCGTAGCTTCTAGCCTCACATCCGGTAAATGACAGAAATCGGGCAAGCAGCATGGCTATGTAGGTCGCACCTATTAGGGTGTATAATCGCCTAATCTAGAGTTTCATTTACTTCTAAAAATCTATTGTCGATGTTGTCCCATTCGGGAAACGGTTGCTGATCCCAATCGTTGGTGATATACATTCGATACACTCAAGCCAAATGAGTGGTCGGTCATGTGTGGCTGAGTTGCAAGATGTTCTTGTTGAACTCGGTATATTCTCCTCTAGAGATATACCAGCGGAAGGTGGTTCCATACCTTGTCATAATTGGAAACCAAATACCCAATACGTGCTTGCGGTTTTGATTGTATATTATATATGTGGAACGTGAGATGCAAACGTTCCACTAGATTGTTATCTACTTGATTTAGACATTATTATAATATCAAAAGAGTTTTGATATAAAGATTATAGTTCCTTTCAAAGGGATTTTGAAAGTTAAATCAAGTGTTGGATTCTCATAAGGGAAAAACCCGTTCCGTGTTATACGTCGTGGTCTTATGAGATATCAATTAGTTTCTGAAACTGTTTTAAACTGTTTACTCTTACCAGTCCCATGACTGACCCGGAGTTTATTTGTTTTGTTCTACCTAAACTCTTGGGTGCCTAAATTTGTATGGGCAGTCAAGTAGTTCAGGATTTTTCAGATATATCTAAAGGAGCTTGGAGCAAGAGGCTTCAGCGTTATCCAGTTATAGTGTTGTTCCGTTGTGTTGTAAGTGTTGTACTCTGATAAGTGTATGTTATACAGTTGAGATTTTGTATTTCAAAAGTTAGAATATATTATATTTTGTTCCGTTGTGATGTGAGATTCTGTGTTATTGTTTCTGTTCTTCTTCTACCTCTTTCTTCTAAAAAAAATGTTTCGTATTTTCGTCATATTTGGGTTGGACGTATGATGTATATAGTCAACTCCGATGTTACGGCTTTGCGGGTCATTACATTTTGAGTCTACATGTGTTTATATAGAATTTAGGATTAATTTAGGCCATCCGATCAACCTAGAATCAATCAAGACCATTTAGACTAGATCAGAACTATCCAAAAACCCTTGTGACTCGGCAGTAAGTCATAAAATCGTCATCTTTCAGATCTGCTCGGGGGAGGGGAGGGGGGAGGGGCAGATCGACCCATAGGTCGACCCCTAGGTCCACCCCCAGGTCGACCTGTAGGGGGGAGGTCGACACTAGGGTCGACCCCCTGGTCGACCTGGGTCCTGGGCGGGAATTTTCCCGCCCAGCCCGCTTCTGACTTCTGATTTGAATTTGAATCTGTTTTCGAGCTGTCTGAATTTATTTGAATTTTCTGGAAACTTCCGACAGCCATAACTTCTTCATACGAAGTCCAATTTACGCAAACTCGGACTCTATCTCAACCAAAATTCCGAGACGAACAGCGTAACCCGTTTCCCTTGATTCTAACTTTTAAAAATAATTATTCTTTAATTAGTTAACTTTAATATTTAAATTTTTGGGGTGTTACATTCTCCCCTCCATAAAGGATTTCACCCCCGAAATCTCCAAGTTAAGGAGAATGCATATCCTATCATCCAATCATCCATCTACTCCACCATCAAACATAGGCATCCATTGTCCTTACAAAATTTCTAATGTTGTATGAACATATGCAAGAAGTGTGTGTATATGTTCCTTATCTAATGCAAAATCAGGCGGTCTACTGATTCAGTTGACCTCCTTAATGCAAATCATGATAGTGCCATGCGTCCATTATGTATGCGAAAGAATCCTATCGATATATGTTATTTCTACATGTGTGCACAACCATTCATCAAAATGGAAGAAGGAGTTTCTTCTGGTTTGATAAGTGGCTCTTACCAATTGTTCTGAGCTTAGAATTTGACTTGCTTTATGCAATCTCTTGTGATAAACTGGCATATGTTTCAGATGTGTATGACTCATCAGCTATTGGTTTTACGTGGAAGTTGAGTTTCAATAGAATTATTGAAGGAAGGGCCTTACTTTAGTTATTGAAATTGATTTGTCTTCTGGAGAATGTGAATTTAATTGATGAGGATGATGTTTGTTTGTAGAGAGAAAAGGTAAAGTTTTCAATGAAGCAGTGTTATGTGTTTTTGAATTTCTCTGGTTGTAAATTCACGTTCTTTTCATGAATGTGGGGTTGTAACGTCCCACTGAAGTTTCGCATGCATATGTGGGTAGTTTTGCATGGGAAATTAAATACAAAAAGTATGTTGAGAAGGAAGAATATAAATGTGGATGCTGCATGTGTGTTTTGTGGAATCGAGGAGGAAGATTGTACCCATTTATTTCATGGATGCGATTTGGGTTTCTATGTATGGGTTAAATGTTTAGTTAATGCTAACATTGATCTTATGTGGAAAGATTCACTGAGGGACCAGGCACAGTTTTGGGAACACGTTCCTTCAAACAACTTGCATTACTTAATTTGTCTTTTTGTTGGGTTATTTGGTACGAAAGAAACAATCGTTTCTTCAAAAACACTGCTACTTCATCGAATGCTGTTTTGTTTAAAGTACTAAAGTTTTACTATAAGTGGATGGGTATTGATGACTGGTTATTTGTTGATTTTGTTTCAGATAGCAGCGAAGCATGGTGATTGGCTTCTCGCTGTTTGGTTGGGTTGCTGTTGGTCACTTTTATTTTGCACGCAGTTCTATGTCTTGTAAAACGATGTATTTTGTTAGCTCCTGCGTGAGCATGGTTGTTGTCATATTTCTTTTTGGCTCCTTAGAGAGCAGTTTGGGTTGTAATATTGTGACCAACATGACGATGTTTCTATATGCAGTATTTATATATGGCGAGGCAAGTTATTGCCTCTACCTTTCTGCTCAAAAAAAAATTTGCAACATCCATATGATGACACAACCATTATACATCCATTAAATTAAATATGCACACACATTTATATGCAACATGAAGGTGATTGAGCCGATCTAGTGCCTAAGGTGTGTGTATATGCATCCACGAGCAACCACTAGCAACCACTTGCATCCATTTGCATCCATCAGACATAACATGTCTCAAACACATGTTTCAACCATAGGGTTCTTCCTAACTAAAGATCGAAGATGTCATCGCAAATATAATACTAAAAGATAGGACAAGTATCAACAAAGCGATAGAAAAAGGATAAATTAAAACATACCTCAAAAAGGAAAGGGTACAACGTACGCATCTTATCTTCCGTCTCCCAAGTCGCGTCTCTTTGATCATCTCCCCATTGCACTTTGACTAACTTGACCTCTTTGTTGCGAAGCTTTTTGACCTCCGATCCGAGAATGCGTGTAGGAGCTCGTCTGATCGTGGCATTGCGCTCTACTTCCACTTCTTCGAGCGTGCTCGGCTCTACCACTTCCGCCGTATTATGTAAACACTTACGCAAATGTGAAACGTGAAACACGTCATGAACTCCGCTGAGATTCTCTGGTAACTTGACTCTGTACGCCATCTGCCCAATCCTCTCTGTAATTGGAAAGGGTCCTCCGAACCTTGGTGCCAACTTCCCTACGATCCAAAGTGGACTACGTTTATCAATGGTGACACCTTAATAAAAACCATGTCCCCAACATTGAACTCAAGATCGGTTCGTCTCTTATCAGCATATGACTTCTGTCGGCCCTACGCCGTCTTCATTCGCCGTCGAATCAGGTCTATCTTCTCCGAAGTCTCCCTAATCATGTCGGGTCCAAGCAAAACCTTATCCGTGGATTCCCACCAACATGTAGGTGATCGGCACGGTCGTCCATAAAGAGCCTCAAAAGGTGCCATGCCAATGCTAGCTTGAAAACTATAATTATAGGCGAACTCTACTAGTGGAAGGTGTTCTTCCCATGTTCCTCCAAAGTCTAGAATGCATAGCCTCATAAGGTCTTCTAGCATCCGATTCACCCTCTCGGTCTGGCCGTCCGTCTGAGGATGATAAGCGGTACTTAAGCATAATTGCGTTCCAACCGCCTCTTGTAAGCTCTTCTAAGATTCGCTTGTGAAAATAGGATTTCTATCACTCACAATGCTGGAGGGTATGCCGTGCAGACGAACTATCTCTCGAAGGTAAACGGATGCTAACCATGTGGCGGTCCTTTTACTTTTGACGGGAATAAAATGGGCACTTTTAGTAAGTCGGTCTACAATTACCCAAATCCCCGTATTACCCTTCCTCGATCTTGGTAACCATATACAAAATCCATGGAAACGCTTCCCCATTTCCAAAGCGGAATTTCTAAGGGATGGAGAAAACCTCCGGGCTTCTTTTGCTCCTCCTTGACTTGCTGGCACACTAAGAATCTAGCAACGAACTCAGCCACGTCCTTCTTCATTCCGGCCCAAAAAAAAACTCGCTTCATATCCCTATACATCTTATCACCACTGGGATGTATGGTCATCTTAGAGCGATGTGAGTCTTCAAGAATTGCCTTCTTCAAACTTTTGTCTTGTGGTACGCAAAGTCTTCCATCTCTACGTAGCCAACCTCTTTCGTCTATAGCGTATCTATCCATAGGTCTTGAGGACTCCCCTCCTATAAGCTTGCCTACTATCTCAACCAATTGTGGGTCATTCCGCTGTGCCTCTCCAGCTCGACCCAAAAGTGTAGGTTGCACCTCTAACGATGCCAATAATCCGAGTACATAATTGACAGAGCGTCTGAAGTTAAAGGAAGATATATACTCCAAACTCTGTCGCTCTACAAACAAAGGATTTAAAGTTAACTTCTTTCTACTTAAGGCGTCAGCTACAACGTTACCCTTGCCAGGGGTATATGCGATCTCAAAATCGTAGGATGCCAAAAACTCCATCCATCTCTGTTGCCTCAAGTTTAGGTCCTTCTGAGAGAATAAATACTTTAGCGACTTATGGTATGTATACAACTCAAACCTTTCGCCAAGAAAATAATGACGCCACGACTTAAGCGCAAAAACTATGGCCGCTAACTCCAAGTCGTGGGTAGGGTAATTTTTCTCGTGGGTTTTCAACTGTCTTCCACCATAGCATATCACCCTTCCCTCTTGCATTAAAACTGCGCCAAGTCCTATCCCGCAAGCATCGGTATATAAAGTGAATGTCTTACTCCCGTTTGGAAAAACTAAAACTGGAGTGGTCGTCAAAGCCCTCTTCAGACGTTGGAAAGCATCATCACAGTCAACGTCCCAAGTAAAAGTCAAATTCTTCTTCGTTAATCAAGTGAGAGGGGATGATATCTTCGCGAAGTCCTTAATGAACTTCCTATAATAGCCAGCCAGCCCTAAAAAGATTCTTACTTCGGTTGCGTTTCTTAGGCATTTTCCAATCTTGGATTGCCACTATCTTAGCGGGATCCACAGCTATACCTTCCTTAGAGACCACGTATCCTAAAAACCTCACTTCTTTTCTCCAAAAATGGCACTTGAAGAACTTAGCTTTTAGCTGGTGCGCTCGTAGGGTCTCTAAGACTTCCCTAAGATGTAGGGCATGCTCTTCTTCATTTTTAGAGAAAACCAGAATATCGTCTACAAAGACTACCACAAATTTGTTCAGAAACTCTCTAAACACCCTACTCATTAAGTAAACAAAGTATGCGGGTGCATTTGTCAAACCAAAAGGCATGACGAGCCACTCGAAGAAACCGTCAGGAGTTCTAAATGCAGTCTTATCGATGCTATCTTCAGCCACCCTTTGCTGATGAAATCCTATAGCCAAATCCAGTTGCGAGAAAACTGAAGCACCCACTAACTGATCGAATAAATCATCTATCCTCGGTAACGGGTGTCTGTTCTTCTTTGTTAGCTTATACAGCTCTCTATAGTCCACGCACAATCTAAGTGAACCCTTAGCTTTTGTAGCAAAAACGACCGGAGCACCCCACTCCGAAATACTTCTTCTTATGAATCCATTCTCAAGCAATTCTTTCACTTGCTTACTAAGTTCTCTTCTCTCTATTGGAGCCATGTGGCGTACTGGTAATGCAACTGGCTTTGCATTATCTACTAAGTCTATTCGAAAGTCTATCTCACGCCTCGGGGGTAAACCTCAAACTACATCGAAGACATCCGAGTATTCACGGACCACTCTAACAGACTGCAAATTCTCAGCAGATGCGTCAAGCGATTCTAGATAACTTAGCATAACAGAATTCATGGGATTACCAGAGATTTCAAGAGTGTTGCCCAAATGAGTCATAAGCCTAACCTCTCTCTTTTCACAATCTAGGATGGCTCCATTACTGGATAGCCAATCCATGCCCAAAATTAACCCATAGCACGTGAAGCCCAAAACATAAGCATCACATCTAAACCCAACACTAAGTATAGAAATTTCCAAATCCAAACAAATCATTGACAAATAGGTTGAGCCCCCAATTGGATTTGAAACAACTAAGGGATCCTCTACTATACTGGTGTTTAGGTGTAGTGTCTCAACTAAAGCAGTGGATACAAAAGAGAGCGATGCGCCAGAATCAAAGAGTGTGCAAACAGGATGATCGAAAAGATAAACTAAACTTTCAACGGAAATTGCTCTACATCATTCTTGCAGCGGTGGGACCACGAGAGCCTGGACCTGCCCCCTTGCCTGCCTTGGTGCCATGAGAGCCTGAATCTGCCATCCAGAGGTAGGCCCTGTACTTTGCCTTTTCTTTGGGCAGTCCTTAATCAGATGTCCTGCCTCGCCACAGTGGAAACAACCAGTCTTCTTCTTCTTCCTACAATCTTTGCTTAGATGGCCTGGTGTCCCACAGTTAAAGCATCTTTTCTTTCCCTTACCATTGTTGTCTTTACCACCCTTCTTGTTCTGTTGTAGCTGTTTCTTTTGATCCCCTTTCTTCTCAGTTGCCTTATTAGCATTGGCGCCTTTATCCTCTTCATGCATAAGCGCCATGTCAACTAGTCTCTCAAAGGTGGTCCCCATAGGGATGTGGGTCATAGCTAACCCATGTAGCGGCTCGTTCAAACCCTTAACAAATCTCAGGGCCTTCTTTTCGGGTGTATTCACCAAGTCCACGCCAAATCTTGCCAACTGATTGAACTTGTTGACGTATTCCTTCACTGATAGATTTCCCTGCCTCAATGCCAAAAACCTTTCCATGTATAGATTCTCTTTAGCCCGTGAGAGAAACTTTGCCTCAAACCTACGTCTGAAATCCGGCCATGTATCAACTGGACGCTCTCCATTAGTGACCTCCCACCAAAACGAGGCATCATCCTTCATTATCTAGGCAGCTAACTGGACCTTTCTTCCATCTTCTACCTCAAAGATTCTAAATAGTTCTTCCACCTCCTTTATCCAATTTCGAGCTTCAACAAATGTCTCCGACCCATGAAAAGGTTTCCCGCCAATTGCTCGAAAGTCCTTGCATATCTTTGCGAAAGTGTCAACACGGGGAGGAGGAGGAGGAACATTTGCTGGGCCTACGACATGGGCCCTAGCTTCGAGATACCTTCTAAACCATCCTGGTATCGGTATCCCTTCGGGTATCTCAGGAATTCCAGGCATGCTGAAAAGAAAATGAGGAGATTCAAACGAAGAATTCGAAAGAAAGATATATGGCTCTTGGGGTTATATTTTTAAAATAAACTTTTGACTTGAAAATATTCTCCTTAAAACATACTTTTGAAAGTAATTCTTTATAAAATGCTTTTGAAAAATAGTTTTCAAAATATCTTTTCTGTTCTGGTAACCTTCAGCTCTGATACCACGTGTGACACCCCACGTCCATTAATGTCACTCACAAAGGGAATGCATTAACTTCTAAGGAGCGTTTTAAGTGTGTATAGAACAGAAACTTAACAACAAGACAGATATAAAATAGTACTTAAAAATTTAAAACTTCATTCATTGTAGCGAAAAACAAATAAGTTTGATTACATCATCAAAAACCAAAGACTAGAGTCAAGTACATAATATCCATCTTGACTAAATCAGAGTACATAAAATGAAAGAAATAACCCCAACATAAAATAGCCATAAATAAGATAGGCTGAACTTTTACTTCAGCGATCCAAGCAACTTCCAAAAAAAGAGATAAAGCTGTCCAAATCAAGCTCCACTAGTACTAGTCCCGCCGTGAGCACCTGGAGGGGGGAAAAGGAAGAAAAGAGGTGGAAACAAAGGGGGTTAGACATAAAGTCTGGCCAGTGCAATAACTTTAACAATATATTCACTAAGTAACTAGGATAAGGCATAGGCTGAAAAATAAGGAAATGACTGTGAACAAATGGGTATAACAAAGCAACCAAAGGAAATCAGATGAACAAAGATAACGTTAATGGCGTACCTAATCACTATAGGATAATTACTATACTGCACCACACCAAACACCCTAAAAGCTGATCCCGCCTATAGAACTTAATAATGATAATGGTAGTTTCGTGTACCCCTAGCTACCTTCATAGGTGCCGTCTGCCCCTATCTCCACTAGGTGTACCCACTACCCCCATTCGATCGGCTTCCTAACTCGTAGATACCCGTGTTGGCCCCACAGTGGGGTGTATCACTCCCCAAAGTGGCAACCCGATACCAACAAAATGCACGGCTTATATCTACACGATGCAACAACATCTTACCTACCAGCCGGGGCCCACACATGCATATGAACCCGTTAGACTTGCGTTGCCACCGCTAACCGTTTTGACCTCTTACAATCAAACCCAGTAGGCGTGTCCCGTCCTCGACTTGGGTCGAGCCCACAAAGATACTTAATGGGTTACTGGTTTGAAAAGGGCCCCCATGCATGACACAATCTTTCCACCTTTGCTTGGTCCCCTCTAAGGTTTTCCCCACTTAACCCCATTCTTATTCATGTTTTCTTACATGTTTCAATCTTGGTTAAGTGCATCTAATCGTATTTCACATGCCACCCAAGGCACCCACTTGATTTCACGTACTACCCAAAGCACACACTTAACCCCCTCATATCCCACCACATGTTTATCTGGTTAAGTGTTTCTTAATTCATTAACACCGTAACCTTGTAAAGACCTCCCACGTTAGACTGGCATTTGTGGCAGCTGGATTTGTCGGGCGGGTCCGGGCAGTCTTAAACCACAAACGAGCCTAACCTCGTGTCTTTACAACTATTACGCATTTTAATTCATGCCTTTGACCTCTCACATTAGACTGGCATTTGTGGCTGTTGGATTTGCCGAGCGGATCCGGGCAGTCTTACACCACAAACGAGTCTAACCTCGTGTCATAGGCAGTTTATTATTACACATCTTTATTTAACCCCAAAGTGGATTAATATCCCTATTCAAAATTTGTAAATAAATTCCAAATATACTTATGTCCATAATTGTCTCAATTATGTCCATAAATGCCAATTTTTCCAATTAATGTCTTTAATTAATTATATGCCTTTTTCAAGGCCTTTATGCCAATTCTCAATATGTGTATATCCAATATTACCCCCATCGTCCCCACGTTGTTCGTTCGTTTATCATGACATATATGTATATTAAACTAACAATTAGTCTAGCACATAAAAGGGAAGAAACATCGCAAATTTGCATAACACACAAAATGGATCTAATCTAGCAAATAAGGATTACAACATAACTTGCATAAATTTTGTATTGTCATGAATCTAAACATAGGCCTAAGGGTGTGAACTTGCATATATATAATATAGTTTTTCACCTAAAACTTGCATATATGAACATAGTTTTTCATCCGAAACTTGCATAGGCCATAGTCACAAACTTGCATAAAATTATGTATGTCATATATCTAAATCTAAAGGGGTAAACTTGCATATATGTGAATCCAATTCCTACCTAAACTTGCACATGATCACTTTATTGGATTCACATGTAAACTTGTGTACAAACTAGCATATAATCTACACTCAAACTTGCATACAGAATGATGTCAAACATGAATCAAGTTGAACATAGGTGACTGGGCACATACAAAGGAATCTACAACAAAAACTGCCATCATGAACAACTAGCATATATTCACAAAATACCACAATTTCAAATGTTTCACAAACATAGCCATATAACCCAATTTATATCTCAACCCAATTAACTTGTTAATTATCTTATTAAAGATATTGAACTCACAACTTAAAGAAGGTCTCGAGTTATGGAATCTAAGTTTTGAAATTGATTTAGCTCGCCTTTGAAGTAGACAAATTCGTTGTTGTTGTTATAAATTTGAGTTGAATTGAGTTGATTAGATTCACTTTCCCTCTAGTTGGTGGCGGCTACTATAGGTTGCAAGGTGATAACATGATGGCCATGCTTCTAATTTCTATTTGGTTTTAGGGTTTGAGTCTACATGTGTTTATATAGTATTTAGGATTAATTTAGGCCATCCGATCAACCTTGAATCAATCAAGACCATTTAGACCAGATCAGAACTATCTAGAAACCCTAGCGACTCAGCAGCAAGTCATATAATCATCATCTTTTAGATCTGCCCCAGGGGGGGGGGGAGGTCGACCCCTAGGTCGACCCCCAGGTCGACCTGTGGGGGGAGGTCGACACTAGGGTCGAACCCCTGGTCGGCCTGGGTCCTGGGCGGGAATTTTCTCGCCCAGCCCGCTTCTGACTTCTGATTTAAATTTGAATCTGTTTTCGAGCTGTTTTAATTTATTTGAATTTTCTGGAAACTTCCGACAGCCATAACTTCTTCATACAAAGTCCAATTTACACAAACTCGAACTCTATCTCAACCAGAATTCCGAGACGAACACAATGGCGTAAACCGTTTCCCTTGATTCTCAATTTAAAATTAATTATTCTTTAATTAGTGAACTTTAATATTTAAATTTACGGGGTGTTACATATATATTGTTAGAATTTGTTTCATTTATAACGTACACATTATTTTCAATCAATATTTCAATATAAATTAATAAATGTTATTAAAATTCCTAAGGCATTTTTATTGTTAGCATGTTTCAGGCTAGAATCTTTTTAAATGCATCATTCTACATCAAAAATGTAATTTTAAACGTAACAACATATTTCAACTAGAATCTTTTTAAATGATTCATTCTACATTAAAAATGTAATTTTAAATGTAAAAACATTTTCATCAAAAATGAATTTTTTACTTTATTGAACCATTCTTATATTAAAAATGTAAATTTTTAATGTGACATTTTTTTAAATCATCATTGCTCACATGCAATAAAAATTTATATTTTTATTGTAAAACTTTTCTATTCAAACCATGGTCATTTTACATCATTTCTTATAAACAATAAAAATGTAAATTTTTATTGTTAACCTTTTTTTATTAATAATGAAAATTTTAAATTCTAACGCATTTTCTAACAAAATTTCCTTATAATAAAATTTAAAATTGGTTATGATTTTCCGGGTTGTTACAGTCTCCCCCCACTTAAAAACTTTTCGTCCTCGAAAAGGAACGAAGCTAAAAGTTGTTTAACTAACCGACTCAATTTTCATATATATATATATATATATATATATATTGGTTTCAATAATTTTATTAGTTGAACTAATAATCACACAACACAATCATCAATTAGTTGATTACCTTTTCAAGTATATATAACTTTTATGTATTCAAAAATCATATTTTCTAAGATCGGATTATATATATAATCACAAATACGTTAATTATAAACTTATCACTCTAAACTCATTCTAGGGCATTACTAACCCCATCTCTAACGAGTTTTTCTCATTCTAGATACTGCTGATCCTATCTCTATTGAGTATTCTTTTATAGGATATTACTAATCCTACCTCTGATGAGTCTTTTGTTCAGTTCTAACGAGTTGTACCCCAACGATTTGAGCTAACCAAAGTTCTGATACCAACTATTACGACACGGATTTTTCCCGGACCTAATCGATTGCAAAATCAATTAAGATCCTTCAAAAATCCAATACGCTAACTTTGGGCATACAACAAATCAGAACTGATAACAGAAGACTTTTATAAACATTATAATAATGTTACATCAGAGTACAAAATATTAGAGTACATTGATAAAATAATAATACAACAGCGAAAGATAATTTACAATGAATTTAATACAATGCAGCGGAAGACTATCAATGCTCTAGACACAACTTTAAGCTTCGATCCAGAATCCTACTCAATATATCTGCAAAATAAGCCACTCGACTGCCTGTGTGGAAAAGAGGGCACCCGAGTTTGCAAAGTGAAACAAACTACGAGTCAGTCAAGGGACTGGTATGAGAAATCTTTCCTAACTTATCTAACAATATGGCTAATCACAGGATCACGCCGCTAATGCGGAACGGGTTTACTCCATTGGATTGCCAGTGCATAAATTAAATAAAATTTATTCAAAACAACGCAATGCTTTTTAGAAAAATGAAATCATTATAAGACTCAAGTCCCATCACACAATGCAACGCAAACCGAAGGATAGAGTTTTAACTTATAATGATCAAACATACTTGATACATAGAAAATAATATTTTAATATTATTATTAGTGTCTAATCAGTTTAAAATACTTCAAAGTAAATGTATCAATCCTAGATGGCATAGTTCCCCATCCTATTATGTCGCCATATATAGGTTTACAATCAAAACCGTAATGTCGTTTTGGAAATTGGGTTTCTGTAACACCCTAAATTTTATGTGAATATTAAATTAACAAATTTAAGAATACTTAATTTCAACTATGAGGATTAAGGGAAATGGGTTACGCCATTGCGTTCATCTCGGAATTCTGTTTGAGATAGATCCGAGTTTGCATAAATTGGACTCCATATGAAGAAGTTATGACCTTTCGAAGTTTTAGAATTTAAATAAATTAAAAACAACTCAAGTTCAGAAAATTTGAAATTCAAATTTCAAACAGGGAAGCGGGCTGGGAGGGAAAATTCCTTCCCAAGGCCAGGTAGACCAGGGGGTCGACCTCCCTATACAGGTTGACCTGGGGGTCGACCTGCCCTCCCCCCCTCGGGCAGATCGGAAAGATGACGATATTTTGACTAACTGCTGAGTCATTAGGGATGAGGTGTTATTTTATCTTGACTGGATGGTCTTGATTGCTTCTAGGTTAATTTGACGGCTCTAAATTAATTAAAATTCTATATAAGCAACCTAACTCTCAACCTAAAATCACACTAATTCATACCAAGAGCCGTCATTCCGTCAATGGAGAACCTAGAGTAGTCGTCGTTCTCTTTCAACTCAAAAACAAGATAGAAGCAAGAATCAAAATCAAATCTAATCAAAATTAGAATAACAATTAGTCTACATCAAAGGCGGGCAATTCAGTTTTAGAATACAGATCCCAGAAAAACACGACTGTTCTTTTGTTTGTGAGTATAATTTCTTTCACAAAATAATTAATTAATTTAATTGTGATAGGTTATAATTGGGATTACGAGAATATGACTTTGAATCATGTGATGTTATCGTTGACAGTCTTGTTATTATGGAACTATTTCATATGTTGAATTGTACATGTTTAACTTGATTCATCTTATGCAAGTTTGAGATGTTAAGTCATATGTATATGAATCTTATGCAAGTTTGGGATGTTGAATCATATGCTAGTTTATGAATCTTATGCAAGTCTGTAGGTGGATTATACACAAGTTCATATGTGAATCATGTAGATACATATGCTAGTTCATAAGCAAACATGTGACATTAATTTACATGTTTAGATCCATATGCAAGTTCACATCTTTGTGTTTAGATCTATATTTAGATCCATGGCAGTACTTAGTTATGCAAATTTATGTTCTATATGCCCATTGCCTATGCTAGTTTTGTATGTGAATCATATGCTAGTTTGAATGAAATTCATATGCAAGTTATAGGAAAACCATACCCATATATGCCAGTTCATGATTACATGTTTAGATCTATATTTAGATCCATGATAGTTTATGCAAATTTATGTATATCCATTGCCTATGCAAGTTATTGGCTATGCAAACTTATGTCATGATTCTTAGATCTATTTTATGTGTTATGCAAGTTGTGATGTTGCTTTTCTTTTTATAAGTTAGACTATTTGCGAGTCTAACATATGTCATATTAAAACGTATGAATAGCATGTGGACAATGGGAAAATATTAAATATACATAATTGTGAATTGGCATAAAATGGCCTTAAAGGCATATAATTAATTTGAGACATTAACTGGTATAAATTTATATACTTGAAATTATGAACATAATTTAGGTGATAATTATGGACATAAATTAATTTGGAATTTATTGACAAATTTGAATAGGGATATTAATCCAATTTGGGTTAAATAATTATGTGCAATAATTAACCGCCTAAGACATGAGGTTAGACTCGTTTGTGGTATAAGACTTCCCGGACCCGCCCGGCAAATCCAGCAACCACAAATGGTAGTCTAATGTGAGAGGTCAAAGGCACAAATTAAATGTGTAACAATTGTAAAGACACGAGGTTAGGCTCGTTTGCGGTATAAGACTGCCCGGACCCGCCCGGCAAATCCAGCAACCGTAAATGGTAGTCTAATGTGGGAAGTCTTTACAAGGTTATGGTTCTAATGAATTAAGTAACACTTAACCAGATAAACATGTGGTGGGACATGGGGGTTAAGTGGGTGGCCTGGGTGGTATGTGAAATATGATTAGAAACACTTAACCAAGTTGAAAACATGTAAGAAGACATGAATAAGAAGGGGTTAAGTGGGAAGTTCTAGTGGGGACCAAGCATAGGTGGAATGTCTATGTCAAACATGGGGACCCTTTTCAAACTAGTAACCCATTAAGTATCTTTGTGAGCTCAAGTTAGATCGACGACGGGACACACTTACTTGGTTTGATTGTAAGAGGTCAAAACGGGTTAATGGTGGCAACACAAGTCCAACGAGGTCATGTGCGTGCGTGGGCCCGGGCTGGTAGGTAAGACGTTGTTGCATCGTGTAGATATAAGCCGTGTATCTTTAGTGGTATCGGTTTGCCACTTTGGGGAGTGATACACCCCACTATGGGACCAGCACGGGTATCTACGAGTTAGGGAGCCAATCGCATGGGGGTAGTGGGTACAACTAGTAGAGATAGGGGCAGGCGGCACCTATGAAGGCAACTAGGGGTACACGAAACTACCATTATCATTATTAAGTTCTATAGGCGGGACCAACTTTTAGGGTGACTAGTAATGGTGCAGTACAGTAATTATCCTATAGTGGTTAGGAACGAGATTAACGCCGGAATATTCCTCTTGTTTGCTTTGTCATGCCCACTTGTTTCATGGTCATATCTTGTTTTACCAGAATATCCTTATCCTAATTACTTAAATAATTATATTGTTAAAGTTATTATACTCGCCAGACGTTATGTCTGACCCCCTTGTTTTCGCTTCTTTTCTTCCTTCCCCTCCCCCCACCCCCCAGGTTCTCAGGGTGGGACTAGTACTAGTGGAGCTTGATCTTGGATCTCTTTCTCTCTCTTTTGGAAATGCTTGGATTGCTGAAAGTAAAGTTCAGCTCATCTCTTTTATTGCTACTTGTGTTAGGGTTATGATTTTTTCTTTATGTACTCAGAAAATATCAAGATGGATATTATGTGTACTTGGTTTTACAGTTGGTTTATGAAGTTATTGTAATCAAACTATTTCTCCGCTGCAATAAAAGTTGTTTTAAAATTTTCAAGTACCAATATATGTATCTGTCTTGTTATATTCTGTTCTATACACTAATAATGCTCCATGAAAGTTAATGCATTCCCTTTGAGAGTGACATTAATGGACGTCGGGTGTTACACGTGGTATCAGATCTAAAGGTTAACAGAACGGATAAGAGATTTTGAAAAACTATTTTTCAAAAGCGTTTTATAAAGAAATACTTTCAAAAGTATGTTTTAAGGAGAGTATTTTCAAGAGAAAAGTTTGTTTTAAAAGCATAACCCCTAAGATCCATATATCTTTCTTTGGAATTCTCCGTTTTGAATCTCTTCATTTTTTTTTCAGCATGTCTGGGTTACCCGAGATACCCGAGGGAATACCGATACCAACCTGATTCAGAAGGTATCTGGAGGCTAGGACCACCGCCGCAGGCCCAGCAAACATCCCTCCTCCCCCAATTGCAGCCGCTCCTCCTCCTCTCCCTCCCCGTGTTGATACTTTTTCATAGATATGCAAAGATATTCGCGCAATGGGCGGAAAACCTTTTCACGGATCAGAGACGTTTGTTGAAGCTCGAAATTGGCTTAAGGAGGTAGAAGACTTGTTTGGTATCTTCGAGGTAGAAGATGGAAGGAAGGTCAAATTGGCCGCTTGGTTAATGAAGGACGAAGCCTCGTTTTGGTGGGAGGTCACGAATGAAGAGCGTCCAGTAGAGACATGGATGGATTTCAGACATAGGTTTGAGAGGAAATTTCTCTTACGAGCAGAAAAGAATTTATACATGGAAAGATTCTTGGCATTGAGGCAGGGGAATTTATCAGTAAAGGAGTATGTCTTTAATAACCTGGAAATCCAAGCCAATTTAATTTTTTTTATTTTGGCAACTCTAGTGAATTTTGAAGATTTAAAATGAATTAATTTAAGTAATGACGACGAGAAATCTATTTTGAATAGAAATAGAATGTATATATTTATATAGATCGTCGTTTGAATATAAATATATATTTTAAATTATAAAAGGAATAGAAAATGGCGCGGTAGTTTGAAATTTCGATTTCAAAGTTCAAATGAATGTATAGGATTCAAAATAAACCGGATTTTAGTGAAACCAAAAATTTTAGAATCTACTTGAAAATATCTTTCCAACGAATCCGAAAAATTGAAATTTCATAGCGGGGATAAAAAGTTATGCCCAGTTGAAATTTCAGAATAGTCGTCATGGAATTTTGGCCCTTAAAAATGGAAATTTTGCAAACGACCTTCGTTTTTTGACGAAACCACTTTTGTTGGATCCGGGATGTAGAATTATTGCTAGATTCCAAAATTCATAATTTTATGAATCAATATATGAGCGTGGCACAAGAAAACGTGTTTTGACAGTTTTAGTCAATTTCGATCGACCAGAAAATGGTCATTTTTCAAACGGTCTCAGAATTTGACGAAATTAGTTTTGTTAGGACCGTATCATCAGTACGAAGTTAGAAATAATTTTTCTGGAACTTTTAGAGTCCGTATGTGATCCCGGTAAATTGAAATGTGAGTTTAAATTCAATATACATGAATATATATATATATATTAATTTGAACAGAAATTGATCGTAACATCCGAATTGGGTTACGAAACATACCCCATTGTGTTCAAAATGGGGGTAATTAGCTAGGGAAGACAGTCGGTGAGTTCGATTAGGAGTTCGAACGAAAAAGTTACTTTTTCGAATTAAATATTAAATTAATTATATAAATTACATAACCACCCATACCTCTCTCTCTCTCTATAAGTCAAAAGAAAGAAAAATAAAAAAATAAAATAAAATAAAAAACCCGATCCCTAAATCGCCCTAGTCCCCCTTCAACGACGATCGACGCGCCGCCTCTCACGACCACCGCCACCTCTGACGCGTCAGGTTCCCCCCAGTCAACGATCGCCTCTCTCCTCCTCCTCTTCTTCTTCTCTCCGGAGTCCAAACCAATGAAACCCTCCACCTCACGCCAGAATCGAGGACACCACCGCACCAGTCGCTCCTCCCCTCCGAAGTCTGCATCTCCCTAGAACCCAGCACCTGCCACCGCGTGTCTCTAGTTCGGCAAGCACCGAGAGCTCCATCGTGAAAGCTTCCACTTTCCCCTCCGTGAATCAGCAAGGCCTGTCAGGTTCGGATGGAAAATTCCAGCAGCTTCCAAATCCTTAGACAACTGTTTTTAAGTGAGATTTTTTTTATGAAATTATTTCTTTTATTTTAGCAAGTAACAATGTTTTTATTTCCAGTTTTAAAAACATAAATGATATGTATAAAAATCTGATTATATTTTTATTTGGGTAAAGTTTATATTTTTTTTATTAGGATTAAAGTTTACATTTTTATTAGAATGAAAGTTTGGATTTTTCTGTATGAAAATAGCGAATGAAGACTTGATTTTTCTATATGTAAATAGCGAATAAAGCTTTGATTTTTATTAGTAGAAGGGTTTGATTTTTGTCATAGAAAAGATAACATTTTTAACATTGAAAAGATAATGCTTTTGTCATAGAAAAGATAATATTTTTAACCAATGTAAAGGTAGGATTTCTAGCATAGAAAAGTTGAGATTTGATAGCAAAAAGCTTTGATTTTTGGAATTAAAAAGATGTGAACTTTATATAAAGAAAGACGAGATTTTTATAGTTAGAAAGACTAGATTTTTATAAATAAAGATTTGATTTTGAAATGTATAAAGATTGGAATTTTAAATATAAAAAGGATTGACTTTTAGTTAGATAAAAATAAGATTTTTATCTATATAGATATGAAATAAAAATTCGATTTTTATAGATATGAAAGCTAGATAAGAATGTGAACATCGTTTTAAAGATACGATTTTTATTATGAAGCAACGATATAAAAATATAATCTTTATATAAGAAGTAGCGTTGTTAATAATATAATTTTTAACATAAACGATGTTGAACAGATCTCATTGGAAACACGGCGATGATTTCCTACTTATGAAGAGTCGTGGCATTTGGTTTAGCTTATCGGTGAGAACTCCTCACTTTAATTTTAATTTCTAGTTGAAATATATACTAGGATGCAGACGGTGCTTAGCAGCACCCGACACCCGTCGTCCACAGACCATGGATGACTTGTTTGTTTGATTGCTGTGCCGTGAAATTTTATTGTATGATGTGGAATGAAATAAAATATTTTATCGTTATAAATATTTTACAGTTAAAAATATAATTTTTAACGTGTATATAAAATAAATATTTATAAACAAATCGGACGATTTGTTTATGTACACCCATTTGACTTATATTGATTGGGATGATAAATTTTACACATCGCCCAACTGCACGAATAAAAATCTATGTTTGTTGATTTGAAACCCCACACGGGTGTTGGGATGATATTGACGTACGCTAATCCTGATTGTTTAGTTGTATGTCAATCGATGGGTTGACAAACTGTGCAAGCGTTAATTATTTATATTTAATGCTTATGCAGTTGTGTGGTGCACTCTGGATGATGGTTGATGATTTATCGTTGCTATTATATACATGTGCTGTAGAAAATCCATATAATTAACAATATGTGGTAATTGATTGGGCCTCATTTCAATTTGGAAAATAAGGAATAAAAAAATCATGTGTTGAATAGAAAGAAAATTCATGTGTTGAATAGAAAGAAAATTCATGTGTTGAATAGAATAAAAATTCATGTGTTGAATAAAATAAATATTCATGTGTTGAATAAAATAAATATTCATGTGTTGAATAAATATATAAATTCATGTGTTGAATAAAATATATATTCATGTGTTGAATAAAAATATATATTCATGTGTTGAAGAAAATATTCATTTGTTGAATAGAATAACGAAGTTATTGAAATATATAATGCCGTGCTGGTCAGATATGCGCCATTTTGACGTGAATGATATTTATATCAATTTTATTCATTTTTATAATGAATATAGAAAAGGAAGTGATTTCAAAATATAACGTTTTGAAAATATTATCATTTATAGACTAATGATATGGAATATTCAATTTTGATTAGAAATTGAAGATGAAGTTGAAATCGTTTTGAAAACGAATTTAAAACGATGTATAAAACAAGTTTTGAAAGGAAATCGACGAAATATATATAATATATATATATATATATATATTATGTATAATGGCCTGAATAGAACGCGCCGCGCCGCGGCAGTTCGCGAATTTCGACCCTTGACTTCGAATGGATATTACGGGAGATCCAACCGTCGGATTCTCCTAAAACTAGAACCGTTGGGTTCGTATCGAAAAGAGCTTTCTAATGAATATTAGAAATTAGAAATCTAACAGTTGGATTTGGAATTATGTCCAAATAAAATTTGGAAAAGGTCGTTGTAAGTGTAGTTCGATGGCCGTTGATGGAAATCGACTGTACGGGCCTTGATAAAATTATTAAAAATAGTAATAATTTGTATAAAATCATAAGAAATGATTTGTGAAGAATTAGGATGAAAACAAATTCGAAATTTGAAAAGATAAAAATAGATTTTTATCGAAATGAACTAGTTTTGAACTAGAATTATAATCCCATTTATTTTTAAAATAAATAAAGTGGATTTGAAATGGTTTTGAAAATAACTAGAATTTCCAATATATAAGGTGGAAATGGATTTGAATCGAAATTGTCTTTGGAATATTTCGATGTTGGATTTCGTGATTATACAGATAGTGTTATGGAAATTTGAAAGATATATTTATATCGTTATTTCCAATATGATATTTGTTGGTCGTAGAATTTGATATTGAATATAAGCCGATATATTTTCTATTCAGAGCCTTGTATTTAATATCAAATGTGATTTGGGTTTGTCGTGAATGGTGTCTTCATTAACACTGTTCTTAAACCCAGTTGAGAAAAAGATTAAATCTTTTTATTTAGATTTAATGAAGTATACCAATTAAATGATATTTAATTGGAATTGAATTGGAATTGATTTTTGGGTTTATCGTGAACGGTGTTTTAAATAACACTTGTTCTTTAACCCGATAATTAATGGAATGTGATTTTGGGTTTATCGTGAACCGTGTTTTAGATGACATTGGTTCTTTAACCCAGTTAAAGACATGATATTGATTTTTGGAAAGATTAAAACTAAGTGGAGTTTTAATGAATCTTTAATTAGATTGAAGTGATCGAGAATAGAGTATCACCAGTTCTACTCCAGGAGATAGTTAAATCTTTAATTAGATTTGAACGTGAAATGGTAATTAAATTTACCGATAACACCGTGGTGTTAGATATGAAGTATGATCAGTTTTACTTCATGGGATGAATAGGTTGGGATTGGGAAATAAAATAAATGATTACTTCGGTGTGGTTCGCTAATTCCGACTAATTTGAATTGATATTCAAAAGAAGATTAAAGGATAAATTTAAAGAATTTATCTTTTATAAAATTAATGGGAACCTTTCCCAAAGTATAAGAATATTTGAATAAAAGAATATTCTGAATTGGAATGAGGCGTATGTTGTGTTTGTGTAACACTTGTTTATTATATACGCGAGTTATTCAGAAAGACCGGGTTTATCCCATTCTGAATAACTGATTCGACGTGGTGTCGAGGATGTAGATGGTGGTTGAAGACCGGAGGTCTTCACATCCTTTGGGTGATTACTGATGATCTTGATTGGGCTGTACCCCCAAGAGGAGGGAATCAGTTGGTGGTCGTCCAGACGTACTTGGAGATCGATGGATATGCGAGGTACAAGGTGCCTCCGGTTTCGTTCAGACCCAGAACGAACTTGTAAATGGACTGTGTGTCTGACATTGGATTTTATTCTGTGTGATTGATTTCTATTAAATATATATCTGTTTGGCGGTGGAGAATTTATTCTCTTGCTTAACGCCCTTCTCTGAGACGTACAAGCTCAGGGGTTATATATTGACGGATATCAATCACATGGAGTGAATTGCCTGTGTGGCATGCCTAAGTGGAAAATGATCAAGGCTTATATTGAAAAGCAGAGTCTTGTGGTTGACGATCAAAGCACGGCCTATGTTGCATAGCTTTGTGTAGCATTGATTCACGAGCCTCACACCCCGGTTGTGAACCAGAAACGGGAGAGGACCTCAGGGAGGGCATGCGTTTCCTTCTAGCTAGGGTGGTGTTAGTGACCTACCAGCCCTGACTTTTATATTATTTTCACATGTGTGGTTGTTGCTGTTGCGAGGCGCCTCGGATATATCGGTGACTATGTGTTGCTGATGCAGTCATTTGGCTCATTTACGCCCCAAAGGGTGGGGAAACGCAGTGTTCAGGCATTTTAATCCACATCGGTGGACCGACCCTGACGATCCAAGGGCTTGACTGAGTACTTGTTCTGAGGCTCGGGCTAGAGAGTCTCGAATTCGGTGAGGACTATCTTTTGCCTCGGTTCACATATGGAAATCCAGCTTCCGATACGTGACCTTGCGGTTTTGATTATAGAACCTATATATGGCGACATAGTGGTATGGGGCACTTATGCCGTCTATGATTGATACTTATGATTTGAAGTTATTTTATCCACTATGCAATTATAATAGTATCAAATGATTTGTTTTAAATGTACCAAGCATGTTTGGCTATTATAAGGGAAAACCCTATCCCCCGGCTTGCGTTGCATTGTGTGATATGACCTGGGTCTTATAATAGCTTCATTTTTCCAAAAAGCATTGCGTTGTTTTGTTATATGCACTGGTATTCTTGGGAGGAAACCCGTTCCGTGTTATACGGCGTGGTCCCTTGATATATCTGATTTAAAGTAAAGCTTTAAATAACGTTTTAGTTCTCACACCAGTCACATGACTGACCTGGAGTTTATTGTTTTAACCTAAACTCTGGGTGCCCTTATTTTGCACGGGTAGCTAGTGGTTTTTGTTTTGCAGATTTATATTCACAGGATCCTGATCTACAGGTGGAGCGATATCCGGAAAGCTCTGTATCCATTTATCTCTTTCAGTTGTGTATTGTATTATTTTCCGCTTCTATGTAATGTATTGTAATCTCTGATATTTTATGTGTAATATTTATTCATACTCTGTATATTCTTGTATTCTGATGGAATTGTTGTAATTAACAATGAAATGTTCTTCTGTTTGCGTTCCGATGTGGCTTATCCTCAAAGTATCTGTACTTTACTTACCGGGGAAGTTATGGGTTACTACAGTTGGTATCAGAGCTTTGGTTTACAGAGCTTAGAGAACAAAACACTTTAGAACCAAACGAAAGAATTCATCAGAGATTGGATTAGTAATATCCAATAAGTATGACTCGTTAGAGATGGGATCAGTAGTATCCTAGAATGAGTGTGAAGAGTAGTGTTTTGAAAATCAAAATTGAAAACAATTTTGTTTTGAAATTTTAAACCTTATTCAGTGTATATGAATATTTATTTGTATTGAATTTGGGCAATCCAGTATATAAATATTTTGCATATACGTATGATCCGCGTGTATTTGAAGTTTTAATATACTGGATAGATATAGAATCACACTGTAGTCGCCCGGGAATGATTCTGATGATGGATTCCCATCATCAGTGTTGTGTTCGAGTTTCAAAAGTGGGATTTCTATACGATTCCAATTGACTGGTGTGAGAACCAAAATATAGTTATAATATATATTGTTGTGACTTGGCACCAAAAACATGATTTTCTGTATATGTATCAAAATTATGTGTTTGAAATGATAATCAACTAATTGATTGATGATTGTGTTAGTTGATTATTGGTTGAGTAATTAAATGTTGAACCTTTAGCCCAATTGAACCAAATAGTGGATTGTATTGAAAATTTATCACATTTGCATGCATGTACATGTACTTGCATTGAACAGGTCATGGCAAGGAGGCTAGAGAAGAGGAATAAAATTATTTGCCCGACAAATAGGTACATGTTTATTGTATTTCTTTGGGTTTTGATGATTTTATGAGCCGCTTGGCTGTTTCTTTTTCTTTTTGGATTGGTGAGGGCCATGGGAGGCTATTTGAAATATCCCGAAGCTCCCGGTGCAGGGGAGGTTATGACGAAATTTTTCGAAAATTTATGGTGTTAGCCAAATTTTTGAAAAATTTGAAAAGTTCTTAGAAACTGAAAAGTTGAAGAACTTAAGCCATAAAGAAAATAATGAAAGTTGAGTTGATTAGTTAAACAACTTTCAGCTTCGTTCCTTTTCGGGGACGAAAAGTTTTAAGTGGGGGAGATTGTAATAACTCGGAAATCCAAGCCAATTTAAAAAAAACTATTTTGGCAATTTGAGTGAATTTTAAAGATTTAAAATGAATTATTTTAAGTAATGACGACGAGAAATCTATTTTGAATAGAAATAGAATGTATATATTTATATAGATCATCGTTTGAATATAAATATATTTTTTAAATTATAAAAGGAATTGAAAATGGCGCGGTAGTTTGAAATTTCGATTTCAAAGTTCAAATGAATGTATAGGATTCAAAATAAACTGGATTTTAGTGAAACCAAAAATATTAGAATCTATTTGAAAATATCTTTCCAACGAATCTGAAAAATTGAAATTTCATAGCCGGGATAAAAAGTTATGCCCAGTTGAAATTTCAGAATAGTCGCTATGGAATTTTGGCCCTTAAAAATGGAAATTTTGCAAACGACCTTCGTTTTTTACGAAACCACTTTTGTTGGATCCGAGATGTAGAATTATTGCTAGATTCCAAAATTCATAATTTTCTGAATCAATATGTGAGCGTGGCACAGGAAAACGTGTTTTGACAGTTTTAGTCAATTTCGATCGACCAGAAAATGGCTATTTTTAAAACGGTCTCAGAATTTGACAAAATTAATTTTGTTAGGACCGTATCGTCAGTACAAAGCTAGAAATAATTTTTCTGGAATTTTTAGAGTCCGTATGTGATCTCGATAAATTGAAATGTGCATTCAAATTCAATATACATGAATATATATTTTAATTTGAATGGAAACTAATCGTAACAGCCGAATTGGGTTACGAAACATACTCCATTGTGTTTAGAATGGGGGTAATTATCTAGGGAAGACAGTCGGCGAGTTCGATTGGGAATTCGAACGAAAAAGTTACTTTTTCGAATTAAATATTAAATTAATTATATAAATTACATAACCACCCATACCTCTCTCTCTCTATAAGTCAACAGAAAGAAAAATAAAATAAAAAAATAAAAACCTGATCCCTAAATCGCCCCAGCCCTCCCTTCAACGACGATCGACGTGCCGCCTCTCACGACCACCGCTACCTCTGACGCATCGGGTTGCCCCCCTCCCAGTCAACGATCGCCTCTCTCCTCCTCCTCTTCTTATTCTCTCCAGAGTCCAAACCAATGAAACCCTCCACCTCGCGCCAGAATCGAGACCGCCACCGTACCAGTCGCTCCTCCCCTGCGAAGTCCACATCTCCCTAGAACCCAGCACCTGCCACCGCGTGTCTCCAGTTCGGCAAGCACCGAGAGCTCCATCGTGAACGCCTCCACTTTCCCCTCCATGAATCAGCAAGGCCCGTCGGGTTCGGATGGCGAATTCCAGCAGCTTCCGAATCCTTAGACAACTATTTTGAAGTGAGATTTTTTTTTATGAAATTATTTCTTTTGTTTTAGCAAGTAACAATGTTTTTATTTCCAGTTTTATAAACATAAATGATATGCATAAAAATCTGATTATATTTTTATTTGGGTAAAGTTTATATTTTTTTTATTAGGATTAAATTTACATTTTTATTAGAATGAAAGTTTGGTTTTTCTATATGTAAATAACGAATGAAGACTTGATTTTTCTATATGTAAATAGCGAATAAAGCTTTGATTTTTATTAGTAGAAGGGTTTGATTTTTGTCATAGAAAAGATAGCATTTTTAACATTGAAAAGATAATGTTTTTGTCATAGAAAAGATAACATTTTTAACCAATGTAAAGGTAGGATTTCTAGCATAGAAAAGTTGAGATTTTGATAGCAAAAAGCTTTGATTTTTGGAATTAAAAAGACGTGATTTTTATATAAAGAAAGACGAGATTTTTATAGTTAGAAAGACTAAATTTTTATAAATAAAGATTTGATTTTGAAATGTATAAAGATTGGAATTTTAAATATAAAAAGGATTGACTTTTAGTTAAATAAAAATATGATTTTATTTATATAGATATGAAATAAAAATTCGATTTTTATAGATATGAAAGCTAGATAAGAATGTGAACATCGTTTTAAAGATACGATTTTTATTATGAAGCAACGATATAAAAATATAATCTTTATATAGGAAGTAGCGTTATTAAAAATATAATTTTTAACATAAACGGTGTTGAACAGATCTCGTTGGAAACACGGCGAAGATTTCTTACATATGAAGAGTCGTGGCATTTGGTTTAGCTTATCAGTGAGAACTCCTCACTTTTATTTAATTTCTAGTTGAAATATATGCTAGGATGCAGACAGTGCTTAGCAGCACCCGACACCCGTCGTCCATAAACCATGGATGACTTGTTTGTTTGATTGTTGTGTTGTGAAATTTTATTGTGTGATGTGGAATGAAATAAAATATTTTATCGTTATAAATATTTTATAGTTAAAAATATAATTTTTAACATGTATATAAAATAAATATTTATAAACAAATCGGACAATTTGTTTATGTACACCCATTGGACTGATATTGATTGGGACGATAAATTTGATACATCGCCCAACTGCACGAAAAAAAAATCTGTGTTTGTTGATTTGAAACCCCACACGGGTATTGGGATGATATTGACGTACACTAATCCCGATTGCTTAGTTGTATGTCAATCGATGGGTTGACAGACTATGTAAGCCTTAATTATTTATATTTAATGCTTATGCAGTTGTGTGGTGCACTCTGGATGATGGTTGATGATTTATCGTTGCCATTATATACATGTGCTATAGAAAATCCATTTAATTAACACAATATGGTAATTGATTGGGCCTCATTTCAATTTGGAAAATAAGGAATATAAAAAAGAAAAAAGAAAAAAAGAAAATTCATGTGTTGAATAGAAAGAAAATTCATGTGTTGAATTGAAAGAAAATTCATGTGTTGAATAGAAAGAAAATTCATGTGTTGAATAGAAAGAAAATTCATGTGTTGAATAAAATAAATATTCATGTGTTGAATAAAATAAATATTCATGTGTTGAATAAAATATATATTCATGTGTTGAATAAAAAAATATATTCATGTGTTGAAGAAAAAATTCATTTGTTGAATAGAATAAAGAAGTTATTGAAATATATAAAGCCGTGTTGGTTAGATATGCGTAATTTTGAGTTGAACGATATTTATATCGATTTTATTCATTTTTATAATGAATATAGAAAAGGAAGTGATTTCAAAATATAACGTTTTGAAAATATTATCTTTTATGGACTAATGATATGGAATATTCAATTTTGATTAGAAATTGAATATGAAGTTGAAATCGTGTTGAAAACAAATTTAAAACGATTTATAAAATACGTTTTGATAGGAAATCGACGAAATATATAATATGTATATATGTTATATATAATGGCCTGAATAGAACGCGCCGCGCCGCGGCAGTTCGCGAATTTCGACCATTGACTTTGAATGGATATTACGGGAGATCCGACCGTCGGATTCTCATAAAACCGGAACCGTTGGGTTTGTATCGAAAAGAGATTTCTAATGAATATTAGAAATTAGAAATCTAACGGTTGGATTTTGAATTATGTCCGAATCAAATTTGGAAAAGGTCGCTGTAAGTGCAGTTCGATGGCCGTTGATGGAAATCGACTGTACGGGCCTTGATAAAATTATTAAAAATAGTAATAATTTGTGTAAAATCATAAGAAATGATTTGTGAAGAATTGGGATGAAAAAATTTCCAAATTTGAAAAGATAAAAATAGATTTTTATCGAAATGAACTAGTTTTGAACTAGAATTATAATCCCATTTATTTTTAAAATAAATAAAGTGGATTTGAAATGGTTTTGAAAATAACCAGAATTTCCAATATATAAGGTGGAAATGCATTTGAATCGAAATTGTCTTTGGAATATTTCGATGTTGGATTTCGTGATTATACAGATAGTGTTATGGAAATTTGAAAGATATATTTATATCGTTATTTCCAATACGATATTTGTTGGTCGTAGAATTTGATATTGAATATAAGCCGATATATTTTCTATTCAGAGCCTTGTATTTAATATCAAATGTGATTTGGGTTTGTCGTGAATGGTGTCTTCATTAACACTGTTCTTAAACCCAGTTGAGAAAAAGATTAAATTTTTTATTTAGATTTAATGAAGTATACCAATTAAATGATATTTAATTGGAATTGAATTGGAATTGATTTTTGGGTTTATCGTGAACGGTGTTTTAAATAACACTTGTTCTTTAACCCGATAATTAATGGAATGTGATTTTGGATTTTTTGTGAACTGTGTTTTAGATGACATTGGTTCTTTAACCCAGTTAAAGACATGATATTGATTTTTGGAAAGATTAAAACTAAGTGGAGTTTTAATGAATCTTCAATTAGATTGAAGTGATCGAGAATGGAGTATCACCAGTTCTGCTCCAGGCGATAGTTAAATCTTTAATTAGATTTGAACGTGAAATGGTAATTAAATTTACCGATAACACCGTGGTGTTAGATATGAAGTATGACCAGTTTTACTTTATGGGATGAATAGGTTGGGATTGGGAAATAAAATAAATGATTACTTTGGTGTGGTTCGCTAATCCCGACTAATTTGAATTGATATTCTAAAGAAGATTAAAGAATAAATTTAAGAATTTATCTTTGATAAAGTTAATGGGAACCTTTCCCAAAGTATAAGAATATTTGAATAAAAGAATATTCTAAATTGGAATGAGACATATGTTGTGTTTGTGTAAGACTTGTTTATTATATACGCGAGTTATTCAGAATAACTAGGGTTATCCCATTCTGAATAACTGATTCGACGTGGTGTCGAGGATGAAGACGGTGGTTGAAGACCGGAGGTCTTCACATCGTTTGGGTGATTACTGATGATCTTGATTGGGCTGTACACCCAAGAGGAGGGAATCAGTTGGTGATCGTCCAGACGTACTTAGAGATCGATGGATATGCGAGGTACAAGGTGCCTCCGGTTTCATTCAGACCCAGAACGGACATGTAAATGGACTGTGTGTCTGACATTGGATTTTATTCTGTGTGATTGATTTCTATTAAATATATATCTGTTTCGCGGAGGAGAATTTATTCTCTTGCTTAACGCTCTTCTCTGAGACGTACAAGATCAGGGGTTATATATTGATGGATATCAATCGCATGGAGTGAATTTCCTGTGTGGCATGCCTAAGTGGCAACTGATCAAGGCTTTTGTTGAAAAGCAGAGTCTTGTGGTTGATGATCAAAGCACGTCCTGTGTGGCATAGCTTTGTGTAGCGTTGATTCGCGAGCCTCACACCCCGATTGTGAACTAGAAACGGGAGAGGACCTCAGGGAGGGCATGCGTTTCCTTCTAGCTAGGGTGGTGTCAATGACCTACTAGCCCTGACATTTATATTATTTTCACCTGCGTGGTTATTGCTGTTGCGAGGCGCTTCGGATATATCGGTGACTATGTGGAGCCGATGGAGTCATTTGGCTCATTTACGCCCCAAAGGGTGGGGAAACGCAGTGTTCAGGCATTTTTATCCACATCGGTGGACCGGCCCTGACGATCCAAGGGCTTGACTGAGTACTTGTCCTGAGGCTCGGGCTAGAGAGTCTCGAATTCGGTAAGTCTATCTTTTGCCTTGATTCACAGATGGAAATCCAGCTTCCGATACGTGACCTTGCGATTTTGATTGTAGAACCTATATATGGCGACATAGTGGTATGAGGCACTTATGCCGTCTATGATTGATACTTATGATTTGAAGTTGTTTTATGCACTATGCACTTATAATAGTATCAAATGATTTGTTTTAAACGTACCAAGCATGTTTGGCTATTATAAGGGAAAACCCTATCCCCCGACTTGCGTTGCATTGTGTGATAGGACCTGGGTCTTACAATAGCTTCAATTTTCCAAAAAGCATTGCGCTGTTTTGTTATATGCACTGGTATTATTGGGAGGAAACCCGTTCCGTGTTATACGGCGTGGTCCCTTGATATATCTTATTTAAAGTAAAGCTTTAAATAACTGTTTTAGTTCTCACACCAGTCACATGACTGACCTGGAGTTTATTGTTTTAACCTAAACTCTAGGTGGCCTAATTTTGCACGGACAGCTAGTAGTTTTGGTTTTGCAGATTTATATTCACAGGATCCTGATCTACAGTTGGAGCGATATCCGGAAAGCTTTGGATCCGTTTATCTCTTTCTGTTGTGTATTGTATTATTTTCCGCTGCTATGTAATGTATTGTAATCTCTGATATTTTCTGTGTAATATTTATTCATACTCTGTATATTCTTGTATTCTGATGGAATTGTTGTAATTAACAATGAAATGTTCTTCTGTTTGCGTTCCGATGTGGCTTGTCCTCAAAGTATCCGTGCTTTCCTTACTGGGGAAGTTACGGGTTACTACAATGTCAGCAAGTTCAATCAGTTGGCGAGGTTTGGCTTAGACTTGGTGAACACACCTGAAAAGAAGGCCCTGAGGTTCGTTAAAGGTTTGAATGAGCCGCTACATGGGTTAGCTATGACCCACATTCCTATGGGGGATACCTTTGAAAAACTAGTTGACATGGCACTTATGCATGAAGAGGAGAAATGCGCTAACGCTAATAAGGCACCAGAAAAGAAAGGGGGTCAAAAGAAGTCACAACAGCAACCTAAGAAAGGTGGTAAGGGCAACAATAGAAAAGGAAAGAAAAGGTGCTTTAACTGTGCAACACCAGGCCATCTGAGCAAGGACTGTAGGAGGAAGAAGAAGACCGGCTGTTTCCATTGTGGAGAGGCATGACATCTAATTAAATACTGCCCGAGGAAATAGGGGCAAGGGCAAAGAACATGGTCCACTTCTGGAGGGCAGATTCAGGCTCTCATGGCACTAAGGCAGGCAAGAGGGCAGATTCAGGCTCTCATGGCACCAGGACGGGAGAGAGGTAGAATCATTTCTATTGAAAGTTTGGTTTTTCTGTTTGATCATCCTATTCGTACTTTGTTTAATTCTGGTGCTTCACACTCGTTTGTGTCTGCTTCGCTAGAAACACTGCACCTAAATACTAGTCTAGTTACGGATCCCATAGTAGTCTCAAATCCTATTGGTGGTTCGGCTCATCTTTCAATGATTTATCGGGATTTGAGAGTGTCTATTTTGAGCGTTGAGTTTGAATGCAACGCCTTCGTTCTTAGCTTCATGGGTTGTGGATTGATTCTAGGCATGGATTGGTTATCCAGTAATGGTGCCGTCCTCGATTGTGAAAAGAGAGTGGTTTGATTTATGACTCGCCTTGGCAATACTCTCAAAATCTCTTGTAACCCCCATACATTCTGTTATGCTTAGTTACCTAGAATCTCTTGATGCATCTGTTGAAAACTTACATCTGTTAGAGTAGTCCGTGAATACTCAGATGTGTTTGAAGAGGTGAAGGGCTTACCTCCAAAGCGGGAGATAGACTTCCGCATATATCTTGTTGATAATGCAAAACTCGTAGCTCTACCCGTTAGACACATGGCTCCTAGGGAGAGAAAAGAGCTCAGTAAGCAAGTCAAAGAGCTGCTCGAAAAGGGGTTTATAAGGCGGAGTATTTCTGAATGGGGTGCTCCAGTAGTATTCGCAACCAAAGCAGATGGTTCACTTCGCATATGCGTTGATTATAGGGTGCTAAACAAGCTGACCAAGAAGAATAGGCACCCACTTCCAAGAATATATGACTTGTTTGATCAGCTTGTAGGTGTGTCTGTTTTCTCCCAACTAGATTTGTCTACCGGGTTCCATCAGCTAAGAGTGGCTGAAGACAGCATTGATAAGACCGCGTTCAGAACCCCGGATGGTTTCTTCGAAAGGCTTGTCATTCCTTTCGGCTTGACAAATGCACCCGCATACTTCGTTGACTTGATGAGTAGGGTGTTTAGAGAATTCCTTAATAAGTTTGTGATGGTCTTCGTAGACGACATGTTGATCTTCTCGAAGAATGAAGAAGAGCATGCTTTGCATTTAAGGGAAGTCATGGATACTCTTCGTTCACATCAGCTGAGGGCCAAATTCTCCAAATGCCATTTCTGGAGAGAAGAGGTGAGGTTTCTTCGACATGTGGTGTCCAAAGAGGGTTTAGCCGTGGAACCTGCAAAAGTAGTTGTGGTGCAAGATTGGAAGGTTCCACGGAATGCAACCGAAGTCCGAAGATTTCTCAGGCTAGCGGGCTTTTACCGAAAATTCATTAAAGACTTTGCAAAAATCTCAGCCCCACTCACAAGATTAACGAAGAAGAACCTAACTTTCGCTTGGGATTTGGATTGCGATATTGCTTTCCAACGTTTGAAAAGGGCTCTAACAACAGCCCTAGTTCTGACATTACCGGATGGGAGCAAGATGTTTACCGTATACACGGATGCATGTGGTACGGGACTAGGTGTTTTTTTGATGCAAGTAGGGAAGATGGTAGCTTATGGAGGCAGATAGTTGAAAGTACATGAGAAAAACTACCCAACCCACGATCTAGAGTTGGCTGCCATCGTCTTTGCGCTTAAGTCTTGGCGCCATTATCTCCTAGGTGAGAAGTTTGAATTGTATACTGACCATAAATCATTGAAGTACCTTTTCTCGCAGAAAGATCTTAACTTAAGACAGCAAAGGTGGATGGAATTTCTGGCCTCTTATGATTTTGAGATTTCCTATACCCCAGGCAAGGGAAATGTGGTAGCAGATGCCTCAAGTGGGAAGAAGATGAACTTGAGTCCTCTCTTTGTAGAAAGGCAAAGCTTGGAATATATATCAAACTTTAATTTTAGACCCTCCTCTGAAATTGTGCCTGGTCTGTTAGCATCACTAGAGGTGCGGCCTACTCTTTTGGACTCCATAGGAACCGCGCAACGAGAAGACCCTCAGCTAGTTGATGTGATGGAAAAGCTAGTTAGGGGTGATACTTCTACTCACCTCAATAGATACTCCATCGATGATAGGGGTTGGTTAAGACGAGATGGAAGGTTATGTGTCCCACAAGTAAGGGATTTAGTGAAGACGATTCTCGAAGAGGGGCACCATTCCAAACTGACCATACACCCAGGCGGAGACAAGATGTATAAAGATATAAAAAGGGTTTTCTTTTGGAAGGGCATGAAGAGTGATGTAGCTGAGTTCGTCGCTAAGTGTTCGATATGCCAGCAAGTCAAAGCGGAGCAGAAGAAGCCCGGTGGTCTGCTTCATCTTCTCGAGGTCCCACAGTGGAAGTGGGATAGCATTTCGATGGACTTTGTTGATGGGTTGCCTAGGTCAAGAAGGGGCAATACCAGTATTTGGGTAATAGTGGATAGGCTCACTAAAAGCGCTCACTTTATACCTGATAAAAATAGAAGGACTGCCTTGTCCCTAGCATCCATTTATCTCAAAGAAATAGTTCGACTCCATGGGATACCCTCCACCATAGTGAGCGATCGAGATCCTATATTTACGAGCGAGTTTTGGAAGAGTTTGCAAGAGGCGGTAGGCACACAATTATGCTTAAGAACGACCTATCACCCCCAATCCGATGGTCAGACGGAAAGGGTGAACAGAGTCTTAGAAGACCTCTTGAGATTGTGCATTCTTGACTTTGGAGGGACATGGGAGGATCATCTTCCTTTGGTGGAATTCGCCTACAATAATAGCTACCAAGCTACCATAGGAATGGCGCCCTTCGAAGCTTTATATGGAAGACCGTGCCGATCACCAACTTGTTGGTGGGAGTCTACAGACAAGCTTGTACTTGGGCCAGACATGATTAGAGAAACCTCGGAAAAGTTGGACTTGATAAGAAGACGGATGAAGGCTGCACAAGATAAACAGAAGTCTACGCAGACAAAAGAACGATTGACCTTGAGTTTAAGGTTGGAGATAGGGTGTTCCTTAAAGTATCTCCTTTGAGGAATGTCATTCGCTTTGGGTCCGTAGGAAAGTTAGCACCAAGATTTGTAGGTCCATTTCCTATCATTGAAAGGATTGGGATGATGGCTTATAGAGTAGAGCTACCCGAGAGACTGGCTGGAGTTCATAATGTTTTTCATGTTTCTCAACTACGAAAGGGCTTACATGAATCTACGGAAATGGTGGAGCCGAATATACTAGAGGAAGTAGAAGTGGAACGAGAAGCGACTGTGAGAAGAGTTCCAACTCGTGTCTTGAGTATGGAAGTCAAAAAGCTACGCAACCGTGAAGTCAAGCTTGTTAAAGTTCAATGGAGTGATGCTGAGGAAGACGCGACTTGGGAAACTGAGAGGAAAATACGCGCAGCCTATCCTTTTCTCTTTGGGGGTACCTCCTTGATCTCTTTTTCCAGAAGTTTATTCATGCTTATATCTATCTTTCAAGTATATCTCCTCAGTCCTATTCTTTATCCTTAGGTAGAAACTGATGGATGTAAACATGTGTTTGAAACATATTATGATTGATGGTTGCGAGTGGTTGCAAGTGGTTGCTAGTGGTTGCTCGTGGATGCATGTACACACACTTTAGGCACTAGATCGGCTCAATCACTTTCATATTGCATATAAATGTGTGTGCATATTTAAATTAATGGATGCATAATGGTTGTGTTATCATATGGAAGCTGCATTCTGATGAATGGTTGTGCACACATGTAGAAGTAATATGTATCGTTAGGATTATTTTGCATGCATAATGGACGCATGGCACTATCATGATTTGCATTAAGGAGGTCAACTGAATCAGTGGACCGCCTGATTTTGCATTAGATAAGGAACATATACACACACTTTTTGCATATGTTCATACGACATTAGAAATATTGTAAGGAGAATGGATGCCTGTGTTTGATGGTTGAGTAGATGGATGTTTCGATGTTAGGATATACATTCTCCTTAACTTGGAGATTTCGGGGGTGAAATCCTTTAAGGAGGGTGTAAAGACCCGCAACTTCCCCGTAAGGGAAAGCGTCGGATAGTTCGAGAACAAACCACAGCAGAACGCATACAGAAGAACATTTCATTGTATATTACAACAATGCATCAGATTACAAGAATATACTGAGTATAAATGAATATTACACAGAAATATCAGAGGTTTAAATTACATTTAAATACATAGCAGCGGAAAATAATACAATATACAACTAGAAGTAGATATACGGATACAAAGCTTTCCGGATATCGTTCCAGCTGTAAACCAGGATCCTGTGAATATAAATCTGCAAAACCAAAACTACTAGCTGCCCGTGTCGAAAATAAGGGCACCCAGAGTTTAGGTTAAAACAATAAACTCCCGGTCAGTCATGTGACTGGTGTGAGAACTAAAACAGTTATTAATCTTTATTTTAAATCATTTGGTAAATCAAGGGACCACGCCGTATACCACGGAACGGGTTTCCTCCCAAGAATACCAGTGCATAAAACAAACAGCGCAATGCTAAATAAAGAAAAATGAAGCTGTTATAAGACCCAGGTCCCATCACACAATGCAACGCAGCCGAGGATAGGGTTTTCCCTTATAACAGCCAAAGAATGCTTGATACGTTTAAAACAAATCATTTGATACTATTATAAGTGCATAGTGTATAAAACAACTTCAAATCATAAGTATCAATCATAGGCGGCATAAGCGCCCCATCCCACTATGTCGCCATATATAGGATTACAATTAAAAACCGCAAAGTCACGTATTTGGAAATTGGATTTCCGTCTATGAACCGAGGCAAAAGATAGTCCTCAACCGATTCGAGACGCTCTAGCCCGTGTCTCAGGAACAGAACGCATCGTCCCTTGGAGCGACAGGGCCGGTCCACCGATGTGGATTAAGAATGCCTGAACACTACGTCTCCCCACCCTATGGGGTGTAAGTCTGGTCCGTCAGCCGACCAAAATGCATCGGCCGAAACCGATATAACCGAGGCGCCTCGCAACCGCAACAACCACATAAGTCAAACTCGTCAGGGCGTGTAAAACCACTGACGCCACTTCTAGCTAGAAAGAAACGCAAGTCCTCCCTGAGGTCCGTCTCCCGTTTTTGGTTCATACCTGGTGTGAAACACGCGAGGTAAACGTTACACAAAGCTACGCCACAAAGGCCGTGCTTTGATCATCACCACAAGACTTTGCTTTTCAACAGAAGCCTTGATCATTTGCATCTTAGCATGCCACACAGGCAAACCATCCTATGCAACCGATATCAGTCACACAGAATGAAATCCGATGTCAGACACACAGTCCATTTACAAGTCCGTTCTGGGTCTGAACGAAACCGGGAGCACCTAGTACCCCGCATATCCATCGATCTCCAAGTACGTCTGGACGATCACCAACTGTTTCCATCTTCTTGGGTGTACAGCCCAATCAAGATCATCAGTTATCACCCAAACGACGTGAAGACTTCCGGTCTTCGACCATCGTCTTCATCTTCGACTTATCGTCGTATCAGTTATTCAGAATGGGATAAACCCGGTCTTTCCGAATAACTCGCGTATATTTTAAATAAGTGTTACACAAACACAACATACGCCTCATTCCAATTCATTAGTCACTAACCGTAAATTAATCAAGAGAATAGTTCCCCAAATATTAACCCCGAAGGCCGAAACCAACATCAGATCAATATCCAAAAAACCATTCTGCTTGGCTAACCGACAGTTAGTTTCTAAATTTCACGTTCAAATCTAATTAAAGATTTAACTATCGCCTGGAGCAAAACTGGTGATACTCCATTCTCGATCTTTTCAATCTAATTAAAGATTCATTAAAACTCCACTTAGTTTTAATCATTATCTGGGTTAAAGAATCAGTGTCATTTAAAACACGATTCACGATAAACCCAAAATCCCATTCCATTAATTATCGGGTTAAAGAACAAGTGTTATTTAAAACACTGTTCACGATAAACCCAAAAATCAATACCAATTCAATTCCAATTAAATATCATTTAATTGGTACACTTCATTAAATCTAAATAAAAAGATTTAATCTTTTCTCAACTGGGTTCAAGAACAGTGTTAGTGAAGACACCATTCACGACAAACCCAAATCACATTCGATATTCAATACAAGGTTCTGAATAGAAAATATATCGGCTTATATTCAATATCGAATTCTACGACTAACAAATGTCGTATTGGAAATAACGATATAAATATATATCTTTCAAATTTCCATAACAACACCTGTAATATCACGAATTCCAACATCGAAATATTCCGAAGACAATTTCGATTCAAATCCACTCCAATGCAATCATTGGAAATTTTGGTTATTTTCAAAACCATTTCAAATTCAATTTATTTATTTAAAAATAAATAGAATTATAATTCTAGTTCAAAACTAGTTCATTTCGATAAAAATCTATTTTTATCTTTTCAAATATGGAGTTTTTCATCTCAAATCTTCACAAATCATTTCTTATGATTTTACACAAATTATTACTATTTTTAATAATTTTATCAAGGCCCGTACAGTCGATTTCCATTAACGGCCATCGAACTGCACTTACAGCGACCTTTTTCGAATTTGATTTGGACGTATCTCCAAATCCAACCGTTAGATTTCAAATTTCTAACATTCATTAGAAAGCTCTTTTCGATACGAACCCAACGGTTCCGGTTTTAGGAGAATCCGACGGTCGGATCTCCTGTAATGTCCGTTTGAAATAAATGGTCGAAATTCACGAACTGCCGCGGCGCGGCGCGTTCTATTCAGGCCATTATATTATATATAAAATATATATAATATATATTTCGTTGATTTCTATTCAAAACGAATTATATAAATAGTTTTAAAATCGTTTCAAAACCTATTTCAACTTCCATTTCAATTCAAAGCAAAATTGAATTCTTCCTTATAAATTCGTTTTAAAATTCATTTCTATTCAATTCAAATTTCAATTCAATTTGAATTCATTTTCAATTCAATTCACTTTGAATTCGTTTTCAATTCAATTCATTTCGAAATCGTTTTCAATTCAATTCATTTCGAAATCGTTTTCAATTCAATTCATTTCGAAATCGTTTTCAATTCAATTCTAAATGAATAAAATCGATATAAATATCGTTCACGTCAAAATGGCGTCAAACTAATCAACACGGCTTCATAAATTTCTATTTTCAAATATTCTATTTCAAATATTTCCTATCATCAAAAGATTTGTTATTATCAAAATATTCTTTATTTTCACGATTGGAATGAGGCCCAATCAATTACCATATAAAATTAATTATATGGATTTTCATATAACACATGTATATAATAACATTGAAAATAATCGACCATCAACCAAAGTGCACTACACTGTATAAGCATCAAATATAGATATTCAACGCTCATAACAGCCTGTCAATCAATCGATCGACATATTTAATCAATCAGGATGAGTGAAATTCATATTTCATCCCAACACCCGTGTGGGGTTTCAAACAATCAAACACAGATTTTAGTTGTGCAGTTGGGCGATGTGTAAAATTTATCGTCCCAATCAATGTCATTCAAATAAGTGTACATAAACAAACCATCTGGTTTGTAAATGAATATTTATTTATTCACTTCACCATTTTCGTATTCACGTTAAAAATTATATTTTTAACGATAAAACATTTTATTTCAACCTATGAATTTCTATTCAATTCATTTATTCAATAAAATGATATTTTTATTTTTCTAACTTATTTTAGAAAATTTCGGCGGCATAACGGCACGATACTAGAAACGGGACGAGGCCTAGCCTTATCCCCGGTCTAGTGAAGGCCCACGCCATTCACACATCAATCAAATCAATTCATTTCACCACACAATTCAATTTCAATCAAATAATCCAACTAATCTATGCAACCAAACAAACAAGTCCATGGTCTGTGGACGATTGTGTCGGGTGCTACTAAGCACCGTCTGCATCCTAGTATATATATAAAACTAGAAAAGAAATTGAAAGGTGAGAAATTCTCACATATAGCTATCCTAGCTCCACGGCACTTCTTTTGCAGAAGTCTTCGTCGTTTCGCCTTTTTGTCACCTTTGTTGCTGCTTTCACTACATACGTAAAAATCACATTTTTACTTCGCTATTCAATATATAAAAATCGAATTTTTACTTCGAAGTTCAATATATAAAAATTCTATTTTTCTATCGAAGTTCAATATATAAAAATTCTATTTTTCTATCGAAGTTCAATATATAAAAATTCTATTTTTCTATCGAAGTTCAATATATAAAAATTCTATTTTTATTTCGCTACATATACAAAGATGATATTTTTAATCTTCCTATCATGTAAAAATTATATTTTTACCTTGTTATAATTTAAAAACCATATTTTTAGAAATAAAAATCATATCTTTTTATAGATAGAAAAAAATCTCACCGTTTTAATCTTAAAGATCTAACCTTTTCATTGTTTTTAAAATGAAATCTTTTCATAAATTAAACTCTCAACTTTTCTCAACTTATAAAAAAAACAGTTTTTACTTTATATAATTTTCAGTTTTCTAAACCTATATAAAAAAAAACAGTTTTTAAAATCATTTAAAATCAATTTTAAATCCTTTTAAACAAAAATCAGTTTTAAACCTAATTAAAAACAAATCAGTTTTTATATTTTCCTAAAAAATCAGTTTTAACTATTAATAAAAATCAGTTTTAACTATTTTTAAAAAATCAGTTTTCTTCACTTAATCAAAAATCAGTTTTTGCAACTAAAAAAAAACAGTTTTTACATCTTAAAAAAAAACAGTTTTTTACATCTAAAATAAAATCAGTTTTAAAGTAATAAAAAAAAACAGTTAACTTACGGGGGGGGCTCGCGGAAGCTCGCAGGGGGGGCTCGGCCTCTGGCGTCGGCAGGGAGCGGCGCGCGACACGGAGGAGGGGGCGGGGTCCTCAGATCCATCGATGGGAGGGGCGCGTCGGCTACCTGGGGAGGAGGGGGTGCGATTCTCGAATCGTGGAGGAGGAGAGGAGCGACTTGTAGAAGAGGAGAGAGAGGGCGGAGCGACGAGGGCGGGGGTGGAGGGTTATGGCGACCGACGGCGATCGCCTGTCGATGGAGGAGGAGCGCGCGTGGATGAGGAGGGAGGCGGTTTTTTTTTTTTCCTGAATCGAATTCTGAAAATAATTGAGGGGGGGGCCAGAAATATAGAAGAGAGAGGGAATCCTTTTTTTTTTTAATTTTATTTTATTATTATTTAATTCAACCTAAAGTTGACTTTTACATACGACCTCGAAACGAGGCCCACCGCCTGTCGTCCATAGCGTTTTACCCCCATTCCGAACACAATGGGATATGTATCGTAAGCTGATTCGGCTGTTTGAATCAATTTCCGTTAAATTTACATTTAAATCACTATATTGAATTTTAAACGTACATTTCAAATTACCGGGGTCACATACTAACTAGAAAAATTCCAGAAAAATATTTTCTAGTTTCGTATTGACGATACGGTCCTAACAAAACTAATTTCGTCGAATTCTGAGACCGTTGGAAAAATGGCCATTTTCCAGTCGATTAAAATCAACTGAAACTGGTCAAACGCGTTTTCCTTTGCCACGCTCACATATTGATTCGAAAAATTATGAAATTTGGAATCTAGCAATAACTTAACATCACGGACCCAACAAAACTGGTTTCGTCGAAATCCGAGGTCGTTTGCAAAACGGCTATTTTTAAGGGCCTTATATATATAAAAATATATATAAATTCCACAGCGACTATTTCTAATTTTAAACTGGACATATCTTATCATTTCTAAGATGAAATCCCAGTTTGTTAACTTCGTTACAAAGATATAGTTATACAAATTCAAATATTTCTTGTTTCGTTCAATTCTGACTTATATTGAATTCTGTATATTCATTTGAAATTAGAAATCGAATTTTCGAACTACCGCGCCATTTTCCATTCCTTTTATAATTATATATAATTATTTATATTCTAACGACGACGTGTATAACTATATATGTTCGAATTCCATTCAAACTAAAGTTCTCGTCGTTTTTATTTAAAATAATCCATTTTAAATATTCAAAATTCGTTAAAATTGCCAAAATAAAAATTTCAAACTGGCTCGCATTTTACGGGTTGTTACAATCTCCCCCACTTAAAACTTTTCGTCCCCGAAAAGGAACAAAGTCGAAAGTGGTTTGATTAATCAACTCTACGCTCGATTTGGCTTCCATTCTCCAACTTTTCAGTTTCTGAGAATTTTCAAAATTTCAAAAATTTGGCTAACACCCTAAATTTTTGAAAAATTTCGCCATAACCTCCCCTGCAATGGGAGCATCGGGGAATTTCAAATAGCTTCCCCGGTCCTTCAGATCTCAAAAAGAAAAAGAAAAAGCCAAGCGGCTAGCCAATAGGCTCACAAAATCATCATCACCCAAACAAAGAGAGTAAATATGTTAAACATGTACCTATTTGTAGGGCAAAACAATTTTATTCCTTCGCTTAGCATCCCTGCTATGACCTGTTCAATTCATACAAGCATGTACATATATGCAAATACAAGAAATTTTCACGTTAGTTCAAATTTTGGTATATTTGGCTAAATTTGCCTTATAAGCACATATTAGTTTAAACAACCAATCACACAACACAATCAACAATCAATTAGTTGATTAACGTTTTCAAATGCATATAAGGTTGATACATAGTCAAAATCACATTTTTGATGCCAAATCACAACAAATAAGCCTTATCTAGTTTTGGTTCTCACACCAGTCTATATGGAAATATATAGATAACCCACTCTCGCCAGTCGAACACAACACAGATGACGATGCCTCATCATCAAAATCATCTCCGGCAACTAAAGTGTGATCCTATATCTATCCAGTATATTAAAACTTTGAATACAAGCCGCTAAGCGTGTATGCAAAATCTTTATATACTCGATTGCCCAAATTCAATTTAAATAGACTATTCAAATACGAATACTTAAGATTTGAATTTCCAAAACAAAGTGGGTTTTCACTTTTATTTTCAAAAACAACACTCTTTCGACTCGTTCTAGGACACTACTGATCCCATCTCTAACGAGTCATCCTCATTGGATATTACTAATCCAATCTCTGATGAATTCTTTCGTATGGTTCTAATGTGTCTTGTTCTCGAGCTTTGTAAACCAAAGCTCCGATACCACGTGTAAAGACCCGCAACTTCCCCGTAAGGGAAAGCGTCGGATAGTTCGAGAACAAACCACAGCAGAACGCATACAGAAGAACATTTCATTGTATATTACAACAATGCATCAGATTACAAGAATATACTGAGTATAAATGAATATTACACAGAAATATCAGAGGTTTAAATTACATTTAAATACATAGCAGCGGAAAATAATACAATATACAACTAGAAGTAGATATACGGATACAAAGCTTTCCGGATATCGTTCCAGCTGTAAACCAGGATCCTGTGAATATAAATCTGCAAAACCAAAACTACTAGCTGCCCGTGTCGAAAATAAGGGCACCCAGAGTTTAGGTTAAAACAATAAACTCCCGGTCAGTCATGTGACTGGTGTGAGAACTAAAACAGTTATTAATCTTTATTTTAAATCATTAGGTAAATCAAGGGACCACGCCGTATACCACGGAACGGGTTTCCTCCCAAGAATACCAGTGCATAAAACAAACAGCGCAATGCTAAATAAAGAAAAATGAAGTTGTTATAAGACCCAGGTCCCATCACACAATGCAACGCAGCCGAGGATAGGGTTTTCCCTTATAACAGCCAAAGAATGCTTGATACGTTTAAAACAAATCATTTGATACTATTATAAGTGCATAGTGTATAAAACAACTTCAAATCATAAGTATCAATCATAGGCGGCATAAGCGCCCCATCCCACTATGTCGCCATATATAGGATTACAATTAAAAACCGCAAAGTCACGTATTTGGAAATTGGATTTCCGTCTATGAACCGAGGCAAAAGATAGTCCTCAACCGATTCGAGACGCTCTAGCCCGTGTCTCAGGAACAGAACGCATCGTCCCTTGGAGCGACAGGGCCGGTCCACCGATGTGGATTAAGAATGCCTGAACACTACGTCTCCCCACCCTATGGGGTGTAAGTCTGGTCCGTCAGCCGACCAGAATGCATCGGCCGAAACCGATATAACCGAGGCGCCTCGCAACCGCAACAACCACATAAGTCAAACTCGTCAGGGCGTGTAAAACCACTGACGCCACTTCTAGATAGAAAGAAACGCAAGTCCTCCCTGAGGTCCGTCTCCCGTTTTTGGTTCATACCTGGTGTGAAACACGCGAGGTAAACGTTACACAAAGCTACGCCACAAAGGCCGTGCTTTGATCATCACCACAAGACTTTGCTTTTCAACAGAAGCCTTGATCATTTGCATCTTAGCATGCCACACAGGCAAACCATCCTATGCAACCGATATCAGTCACACAGAATGAAATCCGATGTCAGACACACAGTCCATTTACAAGTCCGTTCTGGGTCTGAACGAAACCGGGAGCACCTAGTACCCCGCATATCCATCGATCTCCAAGTACGTCTGGACGATCACCAACTGTTTCCATCTTCTTGGGTGTACAGCCCAATCAAGATCATCAGTTATCACCCAAACGACGTGAAGACTTCCGGTCTTCGACCATCGTCTTCATCTTCGACTTATCGTCGTATCAGTTATTCAGAATGGGATAAACCCGGTCTTTCCGAATAACTCGCGTATATTTTAAATAAGTGTTACACAAACACAACATACGCCTCATTCCAATTCATTAGTCACTAACCGTAAATTAATCAAGAGAATAATTCCCCAAATATTAACCCCGAAGGCCGAAACCAACATCAGATCAATATCCAGAAAACCATTCTGCTTGGCTAACCGACAGTTAGTTTCTAAATTTCACGTTCAAATCTAATTAAAGATTTAACTATCGCCTGGAGCAAAACTGGTGATACTCCATTCTCGATCTTTTCAATCTAATTAAAGATTCATTAAAACTCCACTTAGTTTTAATCATTATCTGGGTTAAAGAATCAGTGTCATTTAAAACACGATTCACGATAAACCCAAAATCCCATTCCATTAATTATCGGGTTAAAGAACAAGTGTTATTTAAAACACTGTTCACGATAAACCCAAAAATCAATACCAATTCAATTCCAATTAAATATCATTTAATTGGTACACTTCATTAAATCTAAATAAAAAGATTTAATCTTTTCTCAACTGGGTTCAAGAACAGTGTTAGTGAAGACACCATTCACGACAAACCCAAATCACATTCGATATTCAATACAAGGTTCTGAATAGAAAATATATCGGCTTATATTCAATATCGAATTCTACGACTAACAAATGTCGTATTGGAAATAACGATATAAATATATATCTTTCAAATTTCCATAACAACACCTGTAATATCACGAATTCCAACATCGAAATATTCCGAAGACAATTTCGATTCAAATCCACTCCAATGCAATCATTGGAAATTTTGGTTATTTTCAAAACCATTTCAAATTCAATTTATTTATTTAAAAATAAATAGAATTATAATTCTAGTTCAAAACTAGTTCATTTCGATAAAAATCTATTTTTATCTTTTCAAATATGGAGTTTTTCATCTCAAATCTTCACAAATCATTTCTTATGATTTTACACAAATTATTACTATTTTTAATAATTTTATCAAGGCCCGTACAGTCGATTTCCATTAACGGCCATCGAACTGCACTTACAGCGACCTTTTTCGAATTTGATTTGGACGTATCTCCAAATCCAACCGTTAGATTTCAAATTTCTAACATTCATTAGAAAGCTCTTTTCGATACGAACCCAACGGTTCCGGTTTTAGGAGAATCCGACGGTCGGATCTCCCGTAATGTCCGTTTGAAATAAATGGTCGAAATTCACGAACTGCCGCGGCGCGGCGCGTTCTATTCAGGCCATTATATTATATATAAAATATATATAATATATATTTCGTCGATTTCTATTCAAAACGAATTATATAAATAGTTTTAAAATCGTTTCAAAACCTATTTCAACTTCCATTTCAATTCAAAGCAAAATTGAATTCTTCCTTATAAATTCGTTTTAAAATTCATTTCTATTCAATTCAAATTTCAATTCAATTTGAATTCATTTTCAATTCAATTCACTTTGAATTCGTTTTCAATTCAATTCATTTCGAAATCGTTTTCAATTCAATTCATTTCGAAATCGTTTTCAATTCAATTCATTTCGAAATCGTTTTCAATTCAATTCATTTCGAAATCGTTTTCAATTCAATTCTAAATGAATAAAATCGATATAAATATCGTTCACGTCAAAATGGCGTCAAACTAATCAACACGGCTTCATAAATTTCTATTTTCAAATATTCTATTTCAAATATTTCCTATCATCAAAAGATTTGTTATTATCAAAATATTCTTTATTTTCACGATTGGAATGAGGCCCAATCAATTACCATATAAAATTAATTATATGGATTTTCATACAACACATGTATATAATAACATTGAAAATAATCGACCATCAACCAAAGTGCACTACACTGTATAAGCATCAAATATAGATATTCAACGCTCATAACAGCCTGTCAATCAATCGATCGACATATTTAATCAATCAGGATGAGTGAAATTCATATTTCATCCCAACACCCGTGTGGGGTTTCAAACAATCAAACACAGATTTTAGTTGTGCAGTTGGGCGATGTGTAAAATTTATCGTCCCAATCAATGTCATTCAAATAAGTGTACATAAACAAACCATCTGGTTTGTAAATGAATATTTATTTATTCACTTCACCATTTTCGTATTCACGTTAAAAATTATATTTTTAACGATAAAACATTTTATTTCAACCTATGAATTTCTATTCAATTCATTTATTCAATAAAATGATATTTTTATTTTTCTAACTTATTTTAGAAAATTTCGGCGGCATAACGGCACGATACTAGAAACGGGACGAGGCCTAGCCTTATCCCCGGTCTAGTGAAGGCCCACGCCATTCACACATCAATCAAATCAATTCATTTCACCACACAATTCAATTTCAATCAAATAATCCAACTAATCTATGCAACCAAACAAACAAGTCCATGGTCTGTGGACGATTGTGTCGGGTGCTACTAAGCACCGTCTGCATCCTAGTATATATATAAAACTAGAAAAGAAATTGAAAGGTGAGAAATTCTCACATATAGCTATCCTAGCTCCACGGCACTTCTTTTGCAGAAGTCTTCGTCGTTTCGCCTTTTTGTCACCTTTGTTGCTGCTTTCACTACATACGTAAAAATCACATTTTTACTTCGCTATTCAATATATAAAAATCGAATTTTTACTTCGAAGTTCAATATATAAAAATTCTATTTTTCTATCGAAGTTCAATATATAAAAATTCTATTTTTCTATCGAAGTTCAATATATAAAAATTCTATTTTTCTATCGAAGTTCAATATATAAAAATTCTATTTTTATTTCGCTACATATACAAAGATGATATTTTTAATCTTCCTATCATGTAAAAATTATATTTTTACCTTGTTATAATTTAAAAACCATATTTTTAGAAATAAAAATCATATCTTTTTATAGATAGAAAAAAATCTCACCGTTTTAATCTTAAAGATCTAACCTTTTCATTGTTTTTAAAATGAAATCTTTTCATAAATTAAACTCTCAACTTTTCTCAACTTATAAAAAAAACAGTTTTTACTTTATATAATTTTCAGTTTTCTAAACCTATATAAAAAAAAACTGTTTTTAAAATCATTTAAAATCAATTTTAAATCCTTTTAAACAAAAATCAGTTTTAAACCTAATTAAAAACAAATCAGTTTTTATATTTTCCTAAAAAATCAGTTTTAACTATTAATAAAAATCAGTTTTAACTATTTTTAAAAAATCAGTTTTCTTCACTTAATCAAAAATCAGTTTTTGCAACTAAAAAAAAACAGTTTTTACATCTTAAAAAAAAACAGTTTTTTACATCTAAAATAAAATCAGTTTTAAAGTAATAAAAAAAAACAGTTAACTTACGGGGGGGGCTCGCGGAAGCTCGCAGGGGGGGCTCGGCCTCTGGCGTCGGCAGGGAGCGGCGCGCGACACGGAGGAGGGGGCGGGGTCCTCAGATCCATCGATGGGAGGGGCGCGTCGGCTACCTGGGGAGGAGGGGGTGCGATTCTCGAATCGTGGAGGAGGAGAGGAGCGACTTGTAGAAGAGGAGAGAGAGGGCGGAGCGACGAGGGCGGGGGTGGAGGGTTATGGCGACCGACGGCGATCGCCTGTCGATGGAGGAGGAGCGCGCGTGGATGAGGAGGGAGGCGGTTTTTTTTTTTTCCTGAATCGAATTCTGAAAATAATTGAGGGGGGGGGCCAGAAATATAGAAGAGAGAGGGAATCCTTTTTTTTTTTTAATTTTATTTTATTATTATTTAATTCAACCTAAAGTTGACTTTTACATACGACCTCGAAACGAGGCCCACCGCCTGTCGTCCATAGCGTTTTACCCCCATTCCGAACACAATGGGATATGTATCGTAAGCTGATTCGGCTGTTTGAATCAATTTCCGTTAAATTTACATTTAAATCACTATATTGAATTTTAAACGTACATTTCAAATTACCGGGGTCACATACTAACTAGAAAAATTCCAGAAAAATATTTTCTAGTTTCGTATTGACGATACGGTCCTAACAAAACTAATTTCGTCGAATTCTGAGACCGTTGGAAAAATGGCCATTTTCCAGTCGATTAAAATCAACTGAAACTGGTCAAACGCGTTTTCCTTTGCCACGCTCACATATTGATTCGAAAAATTATGAAATTTGGAATCTAGCAATAACTTAACATCACGGACCCAACAAAACTGGTTTCGTCGAAATCCGAGGTCGTTTGCAAAACGGCTATTTTTAAGGGCCTTATATATATAAAAATATATATAAATTCCACAGCGACTATTTCTAATTTTAAACTGGACATATCTTATCATTTCTAAGATGAAATCCCAGTTTGTTAACTTCGTTACAAAGATATAGTTATACAAATTCAAATATTTCTTGTTTCGTTCAATTCTGACTTATATTGAATTCTGTATATTCATTTGAAATTAGAAATCGAATTTTCGAACTACCGCGCCATTTTCCATTCCTTTTATAATTATATATAATTATTTATATTCTAACGACGACGTGTATAACTATATATGTTCGAATTCCATTCAAACTAAAGTTCTCGTCGTTTTTATTTAAAATAATCCATTTTAAATATTCAAAATTCGTTAAAATTGCCAAAATAAAAATTTCAAACTGGCTCGCATTTTACGGGTTGTTACAGAGGGGAGAATGTAACAACTTGAATTTTCTGTGAATATTAAATTAACAAATTTAAGAATACTTAATTTCAAATGTGAGAATTAAGGGAAACGGGTTACGCCATTGCGTTCATCTCGGAATTCTGCCTGAAATGAGTCCGAGTTTGCATGAATTGGACTCCGTATGAAGAAGTCATGATCTTACGAAGTTTCAGAATTTAAATAAATTAAAAACTGCTTAGGTTCAGAAAATTTGAAATTCAAATTTCAAACAGGGAAGCGGGGTGGGCGGGAAAATCCCCCCCAAGGACAGGTTGACCAGAAGATCGACCTCCCTATACAGGTCTACCTGCACCCCCCCCTGGCAGATCTGAAAGATGACGATGTTTTGACTCACTGCTGAGTCATTAGGGCTGAGGTGTTATTCTATCTTGACTGGATGGTCTTGATTGCTTCTAGGTTAATCTGATGGCTCTATATTAATTAAAATTATATATAAGCAACCTAACTCTCAACCTAAAATCACACTAATTCATACCAAGAGCCGCCATGCGGTCAATGGAGAACCTAGAGTAGCCGCCGTTCTCTTTCAACTCAAAAACAAGATAGAAGCAAGAATCAAAGTCAAATCTAATCTAAATTAGAATAACAATTAGTCTACATCAAAGGCGAGCAATCCAGTTTAAGAATACAGATCCCAGAAAAACAAGACTGTTCTTTTGTTTGTGAGTATAATTTCTTTCACAAAATAATTAATTAATTCAATTGTGATAGGTTATAATTGGGATTATGAGAATACGACTTTGAATCATGTGATGCTATCGTTGACAGTTTTGTTATTGTGGATCTATTTCATATGTTGAATTGTACATGTTTAACTTGATTCATCTTATGTAAGTTTGGGATGTTAAGTCATATGTATATGAATCTTGTGCAAGTTTGGGATGTTAAATCATTTGCTAGTTTATGAATTTTATGCAAGTCTGTAGGTGGATTATACACAAGTTCATATGTGAATCATTTAGATACATATGCTAGTCTATATGCAAACATGTGACATTAATTTACATGTTTAGATCCATATGCAAGTTCACATCTTTGTGTTTAGATCTATATTTAGACCCATGGCAGTACATAGTTATGCAAAATTATGTTCTATATGCCCATTGCCTATGCTAGTTTTGTATGTGAATCATATGCTAGTTTGAATGAAATTCATATGCAAGTTATAGGAAAACCATATCCACATACGCAAGTTCACGATTACATGTTCAGATCTATATTTAGATCCATGATAGTTTATGAAAATTTATGTATATCCATTGCCTATGCAAGTTATTGGCTATGCAAACTTATGTCATGATTCTTAGATCTATTTTATGTGTTATGCAAGTTGTGATGTTGCTTTTCTTTTTATAAGTTAAACTATTTGTGAGTCTAACATATGTCATATTAAAACGTATGAATAGCGTGGGGACAATGGCAAAACATTAAATATACATAATTGTGAATTGGCATAAAATGGCCTTAAAGGCATATAATTAATTTGAGACATTATTTGGTATAAATTTATATACCCGAAATTATGGACATAATATAGGTGACAATTATGGACATAAATTAATTTGGAATTTATTGACAAATTTGAATAGGGATATTAATCCAATTTGGGGTTAAATAATTATGTGTAATAATTAACCGCTTAAGACAAGAGGTTAGACTCGTTTGTGGTATAAGACTTCCCGGACCCGCCTGGCAAAACCAACAACCACAAACGGTAATCTAATGTGAGAGGTCAAAGGCACAAGTTAAATGCGTAACAATTGTAAAGACACGAGGTTAGGTCGTTTGCGGTATAAGACTGCCCGGACCCGCCCGACAAATCCAGCAACCGCAAACAGTAGTCTAATGTGGGAGGTCTTTACAAGGCTACGGTTCTAATGAATTAAGTAACACTTAACCAGATAAACATGTGGTGGGACATGGGGGTTAAGTGGGTGGTCTGGGTGGCATGTGAAATATGATTAGAAACACTTAACCAAGTTGAAAACATGTAAGAAGACATGAATAAGAAGGGGTTAAGTGGGAAGTTCTAGTGGGGACCAAGCATAGGTGGAAAGCTTGTGTCAAACATGGGGACCCTTTTCAAACCAGTAACCCATTAAGTATCTTTTTGAGCTCGAGTTAAATCGAGGACGGGACATACTTACTGGGTTTGATTGTAAGAGGTCAAAACGGGTTAACGGTGGCAACGCAAGTCCAACGGGGTCATGTGCGTGCGTAGGCCCGGGCTGGTAGGTAAGACGTTGTTGCATCGTGTAGATATAAGCCATGCATCTTTAGTGGTATCGGGTTGCCACTTTGGGGAGTGATACACCCCACTGTGGGACCAGCACGGGTATCTATGAGTTAGGGAGCCGATCGCATGGGGGTAGTGGGTACAACCATTGGAGATAGGGGCGGGCGGCACCTATGAAGGCAACTAGGGGTACACGAAACTACCATTATCATTATTAAGTTCTGTAGGCGGGACCAACTTTTAGGGTGACTAGTAATGGTGCAGTATAGTAATTATCCTATAGTGGTTAGGAACGAGATTAATGCCAAAATATTCCTTTGGTTTGCTTTGTCATGCCCACTTGTTTCACGGCCATACCTTGTTTTACCAGTTTAAGCCTTATCCTAATTACTTTAATAATTATATTGTTAAAGTTGTTATACTCGCCAGACTTTATGTCTGACCCCCTTGTTTTCGCCTCTTTTCTTCCTTCCCCCCTCCAAGGTTCTCAGGGTGGGACTAGTACTAATGGAGCTTGATCTTGGATCTCTTTCTCTCGTTTTTGGAAGTGCTTGGATTGCTGAAAGTAAAGTTCAGCTCATCTCTTTTAGGGCTACTTGTGTTGGGGCTATGCTTTTTTACTTTATGTACTCAGAAAACAATTTGTCAAGATGGATATTAAGTATACTTGGTTTTACTGTTGGTTTATGAAGTTGTTGTAATCAAAATATTTCTCCACTGCAATAAAAGTTGTTTTAAAATTTTCAAGTACCAATATATGTATCTGTCTTGTTATATTATGTTCTATACACTAATAATGCTCCATGAAAGTTAATGCATTCCCTTTGAGAGTGACATTAATGGACGTGGGGTGTTACAGTTTCCATCATGAGTCAAGGCTAGGGACGATCTCCCTACCGATTCGAGACACTCTAGCAATGTCTCAGGATTCGAACGTTGGCGAGCCCTTGGATCCTCCAAGGCCGGTCCATAGATACTTTAGTGCATTAGTTATGCCTGAACACACGTTACCTAGTCCTATTGAACCCATAATTTGGTCTATCGACCAATATAACCAAGGCGCCTCATTCCATCATCCACATAAGTAAAATGTCAGGGCTTGCAAAACCCTGATACCACTTCTAGCTAGAAAGAAACGCATGCACTCCTTGGGTCCCTTGTCCTGTTTCTGACTCTTACTGGGTTGTGAGGATCGCGAGGTAACGTTATACACAATGCTATGCCGAAATAGGCTTTGCTTTGATTATCAACCACAAGGCTATGCTTTTCAACAAAAGCCTCGATCATTTGCATCTTGGCATGCCACATTGACAATCCACACCATGCGATCGATAACTACCAATATATATAACCTCCGATCTCGTACGTCTCATAGAAGGGTGTTAAGCAAGAGAATAAATTCTCCACCACCAAACAGATATATATTAGATAGAAATGAATTTACGTGGAATGAAATCCAATGTTAGACACACATCCATTTACAAGTCCGTCCTGGGTCTGAACGAAACCGGAGACACCTTATTCCTCGTCCCGTATGTCCAATACGGAAGAGAGGTGCTCGCATATCCGGACAATCAACAAGTACGTCTGAACAACTACCACTTTAACCCTTTCCTAGGAGCGACCCAGTTCAGGGCATCAGTAGTCGCCCATTCGATGTGAAGATCGCCGGTCTTCAATCACCGTCTTCAATGTCTTTGACTTTTAATCGTCGTAGTAATTATCCAGAATGGGTTAAACCCGGTCTTTCCGAATAACTCGTGTATTTTATAATCAAAAATCAAGTTCTATAAATACACATCATACACCTCATTCCAATTCAGAATATTCATTTAATAAAATATTCTTATTAAAAGGGAAAGATTCCCACTAATTTTATCAAAGATAAATTCTTTTAAATTTATTCTTTAATCTTCTTTTTTAAAGATCCATTAAAACTCCAGTTTGATTTTAATATCAAAAATCATTACTTTATGATTATTCAATTTTAAGAAATTAATATTATCTTTAACTGGGCTAAAGAACCAATGTAATCTAAAATACAGTTCACGATAAACCCAAAATCAACTTCCATTAAATATGGAATTTCCACAGAAATCAAATCAATATGTAATCAATACAAATTTCTGTATCAGAACAATAATATAAATAGAATAACGACAAAGCCTTTTAAATTCCATATATAGTAACGGTCTTCTTTTACAGAAGCCTATCTCGATTATTATCAAATCGAATTTCCACACAATTCCAATTTATTATATATTATTGGAAAACTTCACTTTGGAAAATTTCATTTTAAATCTTAATAAGAAATTTATAAATTCCAAATTATACTTTCACTGTTAATTGGGTTAAGAACAAATGTCGTTTAAAACACAGTTCACAATAAGCCTAATTCACATATCATTTTATTCCAATCACTAAATATAATTGGAAACTCTAATAATCTTAATTAAAAGAGTTTAAGAACAGTATTATTTAAGACACCATCAATGACAACCCAAAATCTAATTCTTTTATTTAATTCTAATTAAATATTAATTAATTGGAAGGCTTCATTAAATCTTTATTTAAAAGATTTATTCTAGTTAATAACTAGTTCATTTCGATAAAAATGTATTTTTTTCTTTTGTGTCCAACCGAAAACGGACATAGAATCATCATTTTATTCTTCGTTGAATATTATTTTAAAATATTTGTTATTTAAAAATATTATTTATATAAAAAGATTCTTTATGTAAAAATATTCTTTATATTACAATGTTCTTTATTTTAAAATATTCTGAATCGAAATGCGACACAATCAGTTACCATATAATTTTGGTTATATGGATTTCATATGTATACAGCAATAATGATAAACAATCATTAAAAAATTCATCCACTTTCAGAGTGAAATTTTACAACTGCATGAGCATTAAAATGAATAAATAACGCTCATCGCAGCCTGTCAATCCATCGATTGACGTACAACTAAATATTGGGACTAGTGTATGTCAAATATTATCCCAGTACCCGTGTGGGGTTTTCAGACAACAACAATTCATCTAAATAAATCATTGGTTAACGAATTTAACCAATTTTAATTCCGTTAACATGTTGATGATAAATAACAAACACGTTATTATATTCCTAAAGCCAAATGTAAATGTATTTTACTCGCAAAATTTACCTACATGTATCTAATGTATAATTTGACAATACAAATGTCACTTTGATTTGCATACAAATTCTAATGTATGTTTTGACAAATAAAATGATTCTTATATATGCATATAAATTCTAATGTATGTTTTGCTAATAACAATGATTCTTATATTTGCATATAAATTCTAATGTATGTTTTGCCAATAAAAATGATTCTTATATTTGCATATAAATTCTAATGTATGTTTTGCGAATAAAAATGATTCTTATATTTGCATATAAATTCTAATGTATGTTTTGCAAATAAAAATGATTTCTATATTTGCATATAAATTCTAATGTATGTTTTGCAAATAAAAATGATTCATATTTTTGCATATAAATTCTAATATATGTTTTGCAAATAAAAATGATTCTTATATTTGCATATAAATTCTATTTCAACAAAATGCATAAAAAGCAATACATCTAGTTTGTTGACAATTCTATTTCAACAAAATGATTTAAAAGTGATTCATTCATTTGGTTGAAAATTCTAATTCAGCAAAATGATTAAAATGATATTTTCATTTTTGTTGACGATTCTATTTCAACAAAATTAGTATAAGTGACGATTGCACTTATGTTAACAATTCTAGTTTGACAAAATTATTAAAAGGGATAATTTCATTTTTGTTAACAATTCTACTTTAAAAAAATTAATAAAAAGTGATGATTTCGTTTTGTTAACAATTCTAGTTTAACAAAATGAATATAAGTGATGGTGGCATTAATGTTGACAATTCTAACAAGACAGTTTTAACTAAAATGATATTTTAATGCTAACATGACATTTTTTTTACTAAAATGATATTTTAATGCTAACATGACATTATTTTACTAAAATGATATTTTAATGCTAACATGACTTTTTTTTACTAAAATGATATTTTAATGCTAACATGACATTTTTTAAATAAAATGATATAATGCTAACATGACATTTTTTTTAACTAAAATGATATTTTAATGCTAACATGACATTATTTTTACTAAAATGATATTTTAATGCTAACATGACATTTTTTTACTAAAATGATATTTTAATGCTAACATGACATTTTTTTTTACTAAAATGATATTTTAATGCTAACATGACATTTTTTTACTAAAATGATATTTTAATGCTAACATGACAATTTTTTTACTAAAATGATATTTTAATGCTAACATGACATATTTTTTACTAAAATGATTTTTTAATGCTAACATGACATTTTTTTACCAATCAATCTTTAAAAAACTAAACTACATTAAAAATGTAATTTTTTTAATGTTCAATCTTTTTAAAACTAAACTACATTGAAAATGTAATTTTTAATGTGCAATCTTTTTATTGAAAACTAAACTACATTAAAAACGTAATTTTTAATGTGCAATCTTTTTATTGAAAACTAAACTACATTAAAAATGTAATTTTTAATGTGCATTCTTTTTATTGAAAACTAAACTATATTAAAAATGTAAATTTTAATGTGCAATCTTTTTATTGAAAACAATGAACAATAAAAATGATATTTTTCATGTTCCATCTTTTTAATGAAATCTAAACTCCATTAAAATGTGATTTTTAATGTGAAATCTTTTTATTGAAAACAATGAATGATAAAAATGATATTTTTCATTGTTTTCAATCTTTTTAATGAAACAAGTGATGATAAAAATAAAAATATATGATCTTTAATAACTAATCTTTTATTGCGCCAAAATGGCAATAAAAATATGTTCTTTTATTTCAACTCTTTTTATTGTAACAAATTGACAATAAAAATATAATCTTTTATTTCAACTCTTTTTATTCTTTTCTTTATATTGCAACCAAATGAAATAAAAAAATGTGAACTTTTTACTTTAATCTTTTTGATTGAAACAAGGTGACTAATAAAAAAAATTCTTCTTTCTAATCTAATGAAACATGTTAAGCGACAAGTTCATGTATTCAATAAAAAAAGATATTTTTACTGTGAAACAAATCTAATGTATTCTATGTTCATAGATTCAATAAAAATGATATTTTATTGTTAAACAAAATTTAAACAAAAACCATGTTCATAGTTTGAACAAAAACAATTTTTTTATTATTTCAAAACCCAAATCAAAGTTCATGGGTTCGATAAAGATGAGATTTTTATTTCAAAAACCAAATCAGAATTCACGGATTCAAATAAAAGAAAAATCTTTATTATAAAATCAGATCTACAGACATGAATATCAAAATCCAACCTATTCATACATTGCAATCAAAATTAACCAATTCTAATTCCATACATCACGTATATATTTCATAATAACATACATACATGGATTTCATATAACGATAAATTCAATGTTAATTATAAAATCAGATATCTCACCTTGGTTGGTTTCAGAAATCATTTGCGTTTATTTTTTGAATTTCTGTTCGCGTTCAAATTTATCTGAAATCCTGATTTGCTCTATTTTGGTTCTGGTTGGTTCCACGTGGTAGTGCTCGACAAGAGGAATCCAACGCATTTTATTTCATCGAATTCTGATAATCCACGAGTAAGTTATTGAATTTATAAACTTACACCAATTAATTAAACAATTATTTGTAAATTAAAAATTAATTAATTACTTTGGTCAAGAAAGAAAACGTGTCCTCCATCTTTATCTTCTTCTTCGTCGCTTCCTTGTAGCCGTGAAACCCAAAACCGCTCCTCCTCTTTGAAAAACGCAGCACACATGACACCTCCTAGCGACGATCAAACACATCCACATCGAAGACCCTTGAACCCCCTTCCCACGCTTGGAGTATGGCCCAGCTCGCAACCTCCTATGCTCCGAAATCCGCTAGTAATTGCGTCGGCTTTAAGTAGAAAAATCGAGCGAATTATCATACGAATTTTAATCATCACCGTATGGATAGAAAGATGATGAAATTCTCTACAATATTCGCTTAATATGTATTGAATATTTATGCTTGGACTTTGAGAGATTAAGGCGAGAATTCGGGTTAAATTCGGGCATAGGTTTAAAGCTTGGCGGTGGCTCTGTAATATTAGAATTAGAGTTTTCTAAATCTTAGGGTATATATATGTTAATACTATTTAATTCCTTTATTCCAAAAAGGCCCATTTATCCACATTTTGTATGTTATGCGTATACCAAGAAAATGAATTGTTGACTAAGGCTAAGGTGGCATATTTACTTCTCATTTATGTTTCCTTAAATCCCCTTTGATTACACGCTATAATGACACATCTATCTTTTTATTTATTTATTCAAGTTTCAAAAGTAGATAACAATGAAAGAGGGAGAGAATGAAATGGAAAGAATGAATGCTAAATTAATTCTATTTGTTAGAAATTAGAACTAACACTACAATATTAAACATTATTGTTAGAAATGAATGTTTGCAACTTTTTACATTTCAAAATTGACCAATTAATGAAGGTTTTGAACATGTAATCTACGTTTTGAATTCCTAAAAGTTACATTTTGAATTGACCAGGGAAATATTTAAGAGGACGACCAAAGATATATATATATTGTTATAATATATTTCATTTATAACCTACACATTATTTTCAATCAATATTTCAATATAAATTAATAAATGTTAATTAAATTCCTAAGGCATTTTTAATGTTAACATGTTTCAAGCTAGAATCTTTTTAAATGCATCATTCTACATTGAAAATGTAATTTTAAATGTAACAACATATTTCAACTAGAATCTTTTTAAATGATTCATTCTACATTAAAAATGTAATTTTAAATATAAAAACATTTTCATCAAAAATGAATTTTTTCCTTTATTGAACCATTCTTATATTAAAAATGTAAATTTTTAATGTGACATTTTTTTTAATCGTCATTGCTCACATGCAATAAAAATGTAAATTTTTATTGTTAAACTTTTCTATTCAAACCATAGTCATTTTACGTCATTTCTTATAAACAGTAAAAATGTAAATTTTTATTGTTAACCTTTTTTTTTTAATAATGAAAATTTTAAATTCTAATGCATTTTTTAACAAAATTTCCTTAAAATAAAATTTTAAACTGGTTCTGATTTTCCGGGTTGTTACACCAATCAACACCCTAGGCTTTTCAATGATTACGCATTCAACGGAAACTTACCATTATTCCAAGATAATTCTTGTTATCTACTTAATAGCCTTAAAAACTTTTCCTCTCTTCCCTAGGCACTAATCCTTACCTACTCCATGGTTTTAAAAACGTTGTTTGGCTTCCTCATTTTATTTTCCTTCCCAAAGTTAAAAGTGTTAAAACTTTATTTTCCTCAAAAAAAATTCTTTTGCCAAACCATAAAAACATGTCATCTCATAAAAATGCAAAACATTTTTTTCTCAAATCACTAAAAACTGGAGTAGACAAGGACAACTATTTCTCAATTAGGTTTACAACTGTTCTTACTTAACATGTCAGATTAGCTAGTCACAACTAGGTGCAAATTTCCTCAACTTAATTCTTCCACCCAACAAAATTTTATGTTAAAGAAATTATTGAAAAATGATTATCAAAAGAATAGCGATTTCAAAACTTTCCTTACTGAAAATTCCAGTTTTCAACAAAATGCAACATTTTCTATGTTTTTCTTTTTAATCTTTCATTAAATATAACATAAAAAATAGCGAGCTATACACGCTCTATAATGTGCACCTTTTTATTGAGAGAATTTTATTTTAGACAAAATTTTCAATAGAAATCACTATTTCCAAAATATACCCCATTTTACTTTAAAACTCAATATGTACTTTTTCAAATATGTTCTTTACATATTTTAAACATCAAAAACACTTTTAATACCAAAACTTGAAAACACCATAAATCATCTTCCAAAAGCTTTTACAATTTCAAGTTCTCAAAAATTAACAATGGGATTAGACTCAAAGTGGGTTTCCAACTTACCTAGGCTTTCCTAGACACTCCCACAAAGCCAATTCTCTTAACTATATATATATTCCTAATCCATTTTTCTCTTTTGAACCTTTTCCAATTCGTAAGGTTTTACTGCCAAACCCACTAACCTGAAATACTAACATATGGGATTCACCTTTCTTCCATACAAAGTATATTGTACACTTCCCATCCAAATTACTTAAGTGTCTCAGATTTCCATTTTCATTCCTTTAGTGTACAGAAAAGATATATATCCTAACTTTTACCATATTTTGCTTTTCCTATTTAGTGGGTTCCTGTATGGATCTAGGTATACATATAATATATTTATATTTTAAAAATACATATATATTCACTCACTATTTATATAAGAATCCTAAACCTAAGCTCTGATACCAGATGTAACAACCTGAATTCTGACAAACCGAAATTTTTTTCAAAATTCTAATCTATTGAAACTCGTGTTGGTTTGTCTAGTATCCTGCAGAAAAGAAAGAGATAATAAACATATCAGAGCTCAGAAAACACCTCACAGCGGAATGGAATAAAATATAATATAATCAAATATAGCCTTACCCAAAAAAAATTGCCTAACTAGTATCCAAAGCTATCGTATTTGTAATGGCCTGCAAATCCGTACTATCTGAGTTGATTAATAACATCATACGTCCAACCCAAATTGCACAGAAATACGAATCATTATTAGAAAGAAGTTAGAGGATGAGAAATAGAAAGAACTAGCAGAATAGAAGAAAATGAAGATCACAACTTACAGCGGAACGAATAAAATATATTATATAATATAACTTTTGAAATACAAAATTTTGACTGTATAACATACAATTATCAGAGTACGACACTTACAACACAGTGGAAATAAAATACTATATATCTGACACTGAAGCCTCCTGCTCCAAGCTCCTCCAAGTGAATCTGTAAAATCCTGACTACTTGACTGGCCGTACAAATTTGGGCACCCAAGAGTTTAGGGAAAACAAACAAAATGAACTCTATGTCAGTCATGGGACTGGTGTGAGTAAACTCCAACCATTTGTTTAACTTTCAAAATCCTTTCGAAGAAATGATAATCGTAAGACCGATCCACACATAAACACGGATGGTTTTTACCTTACGATAACCCAAAATATTTTTGATATCAAATCCAGTGATATTATAATAATTTCTACATCAAATAAATAGAATCTAGCAGAACGCTTGCATCTCACGCTCCACATACATAGTATAAAATCAAAAATCGCATGGCGCTTATTGGAGATTGGATTTCCAACATGACAAGGTATGGAACCACCTTTCGATAGTGTATCTCTAGAGAGGAATACACTGGGTTCAACAAGAACGTCTTGCAACCCGGCCCACACATGACTGACCACTCATTTCGCTTGAGTGTATCGAATGTATATCACCAACGGTTGGGATCAGCAACCGTTTCCCGAATGGGATAGCATTGACTAGAATAAGAAATTAAATGAATCTCTAGATAGGTGATTATACACCCTAATGGGAGCGACCCACATAGCAATGCTGCCTGCCCGATTTTTGTCATTTCCCGGTTGTTGAGGCCTGAGGCTATGATTTCTTATCATTCATTGATAGCACAATCACTTTGAATGCCACATTGTCAGATCCGTTAATCACTAATTGATTTGCACAAATATTCTGGATATTATGCTAGGGGAATAAATCCGTTGCCACCATATATATTTGTACAGATCAACATATTCGATCATTGGAAATACTTTGTCAGACATTCATCCATATACGTTCGTTCGGGGATTGAACAAAACCGAAGGCACAATTTCTATTAATATAAAAAGTCCTTGCACTGCACTCCGTCTTCGATTATCTTCATATAATCTAATTCGTAATGCTACTGCCAATACGGAGTGGTTCTCAGATAATAATCCAATCGGTCTCTCCATATTGACCACGATATGGGTAAATACTTCGATAGCCGGTTATTTAACTATCGAAGAAAAACAAACATCCGTCCAAAACATCAAACAATCACTGGGCCTTTTAATTTATATTTCATTAATTAAAACACTTCTCCACTTCCTTTATCAATATTCATTAAGTAGTTATTTTCAGTTATCATCTTGGCCTCTTACGTTCTTTGGAAAACATTTCCATATATCGACTTCTTTTATTTTCTATATTTAGGAAATATCTTCTATTAATAAATGGAAAATATTCCAATTACTAATCTCTTTCACGACCATTCATTTCTATACTTAGTAAATATTTATTATTATATTTCCAAACTTTCACTTCTTCGGGTTAAAATGAATGTTATGTAAAACATTGTCACAACAACCCAAAATACTGCATTGGACTAAATCTCTTTAAACATTTCTCTTCGAGACTGAATCTTGTTATTTATCAGCTAATAATGAAATTAATCAAGTTGGGGTATAATTACCTCTCAGACGTTGACTGAAAATATCATTAACTTCAAAACAGACAAGACTGCTAACTCGAGTAATCAACACCATATTAAACCAATTTTCCATTTCTAAAACACGTATACGCTTCACTTTATATTTTTACCAGATTTAATTATAGATTTCCTTTTTGTTTACAATATTCCATTTTTAAGTTCATTCCCTTATCGAATTCTATATATATCGATACATTGATTTCCAACTATCAAATTATCTTAAGAATATTCTAACTCCTTAAATTTCCGGAAAAATTCGCCATAACCTCCTTTGTACCGTGAGCATCGAGAAAATCCCCAAACCGCCACACAGGCCTCTCCAATCAAAAAGAAAAAGCCAAGTGGCTTGCCGATTCGGCGCATAAAACCTCATATGGAATCTAAACCTGTACCTTTTTGTTGGGCACATAAATTAAAATCTTCATATACTTCATAAGCTTCATTCCATATCTGTCTAATCTATGTTCACCTGTTTCCCAATTTATCCCAACTCAATCCGGTCATTTTAACTCAATTAGCTAATTTGCCCATTTCACTTTTATTTGAACATATCATGTTCGTATATATTTTTAGTTCGCTTATAAACAAGTCAAATCTCATTTCCAACTGAAGTTTCCTTTTCGATTTCGAATAAAATTTCTCAAACCACCTTTACTTATTCAAAGCCCAATTTCTTATCAAATTTCGATTTACTAATTATTATTCAAATTAGTTAGTTTTATTCAATAATTTAAAATATGATTTTTTTGTTCCAAAAATCATTTCATTACACCACCTGAGTTCGTATTTATTTTACAACTCAAGTCTGGATTTTTCTAATGGAAATTCAGATTTTATTTACTTAAAATCCCTTTATTTATTTAAATAAACCATTATGGTTTTATAATGGTTCTGGCGCTGTTTTCTGAAAATTTGATTTTTACATAACTCAAAATCTATCAGACGAAATCCAGATTTTTCTCTTTCATTAGAAAACTATTATAAAATCGGTCCTGACGATTCTTGTTTCAAAGAATTCTGACTTAAACTGAGTTCTATACACTCAATTGAAGTTCGAATCGCCAATTTACGAACTACCGCGCTGCGGCGAGTTTGTTTTAATTATATTTAATATATAAACGTTTTAAACTTCGTTTATAATAATTTCAACTCCATTCTGATATATTTTTAGTATATATCAAATCAGTTTCCCAATTCAACGTAGTATTTTTGATTATTTATAATTGTCGATTTTTCCTTGTCGGTAATATATTTATTTATAATTCGATCTTCTATATATTTAATTCCAATTCCTTTTTCAAATTATAAATCCTTTGGATTTTTTTCTATTATGTTTAAAAATCCGCATTCTCAAATATATTTAGTTGCTCCCATTTCGAAATGATTTCAACTTTCTATTTTCAAATTCTATTTGAAATTTCTATTTTCAAATTCTATTTTCAAATCTCTTTGAAATTTCTATATTCAAATTCCATTTTCAATTCTATTCAAATTCTATTCAAATTTCTGTATATTCAAATTTTATTCAAATTCTATTTAAATTCTATATTCAAATTCTATATTCAAATTCTATTTGAAATTCTCTTTAATCAATTTGACTTCTATTTAAATAAAATTCGAATTAATCGAATTCAAATCATAAATCCTTCCGGATTTATTTTAGTCCAATTTATATTCTGAACATCAGAATACATTCCGTCGTTTATTTCTTTAAAATGCTTTCCCTATTTCTATTTTTACATTCACATTTGAATTTAAATATTCAAATTATCCAATGATAATTTTTCCACTTTATTTATAAATACTATTTATAAATTCATTTCAATTCTCTGATTTTCCATTGAAAATCATTCCATTACAAATATCATTTATAAATTTACTTTAATTCCCTAATTTTTAATTTATAAACAACGTTCATAAATTTCAATACTTGTTTTATATATTCAAAACAAGTTAATATTTCTATCGCCCATTCGAAATTTAAATTCTATTTTTAAAATAAATTTCCCTTTTTTTATTATATTCCAAAATATCATTTTCACGATATTTTTTTAAACCAATATTTTACGCCCATTGATATTTCAAACATTCGAAACACCCAATTATCAACCACAAGTTTTCTAACACATCATATATGATAATATATATGAAACAAACAAATAATATTATTTTTGAGGAATCCAGTTGGATTCCTCCAACATGTTTTTCCTGCATCCATACACGTTAGTCAACATAAATAATATCCATCCTGCTTCGAGGCAGGATATCGCGGTATAGAAGGTCATCCACTATCATAGCATGGGGCGTATACGGTAATCATCCAGGTACCGCGAGCATCCGCTAATGATACTGCGGGAATCGAACCACCAATATATATATATATATATATATATATATATAATAGCAACCACCATGCCTAAATAACTAATATATTTGATAATCGCAATTTATAAATAAATAGCAGTGCAACCAATCATCTAACAAACAGCACACAAAAATTATTTAATTAAAATCTAGAGAGTGAGTTTACTCACAGTGATTTTAATTTCTGAATATCCAGCGTTTGAATTTTCTAAATTCCAAGTTAACTTCGAAAAATCCCAATCCACTTCCAGAATATGTAATTCACAACTATGAATCAACTCCACCCATTTTTTGTGATTTTTAGACCTTATATGCACATGATACGAATTTTATAAATAATCGGACAATTTGAATATAATTAAAAATTTACTTATTAAATTAAAATAATCACCCTACTAATCCACTTCTAAATTTTCTTTTCCTATTTTGAACGAACAGGAATTCGCTTGTAGCTCCACTACCGACCATTTTTCCACCCTATGACTTCCACAAACCACTTGCTGTCCAAACCATACACGAGTCATCCTCAATCATCACCTCCACGCAGCTAGTTTTCAATCCAAAAATCCCTACACAGTAGAAGTTCGAACTTCACTCCTATATCGTGATCAACACAGTACCTGCTTCATTGACGAGCCCCAAAAATCGTGAGTCGTACTTACTGGCAGAAATTCGAACCTCTCAGTAGTATTGCGATGATCATCCTCATCCAATTCCAAGTCGCAATGACAAAAATCCAATCGCCGACTGCCAGACCTCTTTGCCGCAATCCCCAATTCCCCCAAAATGGATCTCTACTTGTTGAACGAAGATTGTAATAACCCGGAAATCTGGGCCAGTTTAAAATTTTTATTTTGGCAATTTTAGTGAATTTTGATTATTTAAAATGAATTATTTTAAATAATATCGACGAGAAATTTATTTTGAATAGAATTCGAACGTATATATTATATAGATCGTCGATAGAATATAAATATTTATTTATATTTATAAAAAGAATTGAAAATGGCGCGGTAGTTCGATAATTCGATTTCAAAATTCAAATGAACATACCGGGTGCAAAATAATCCGGATTTTAGTGAAACCAAAAATAATGGAATCTAATTGATAACATCTTTCCAACGAATCCGAAAAATCAAAATTTCATAGCGGGGATAAAAAGATAAGTCCAATTGAAATTTCTGAATAGTCGCTATGAAATTCAGGCCCTTAAAAATGGGAATTTCGCAAACGACCTCGGTTTTCGACGAAACCACTTTTGTTGGATCCGTGATGTCAAGTTATTGCTAGATTCCAAATTTCTCGAATCAATATGTGAGCGTGGCGAAGGAAAACGTGTTTGACCAGTTTCAGTTGATTTTAACCGACTGGAAAATGGCCATTTTTCCAACGGTCTCAGAATTCGGCGAAACTAGTTTTGTTAGAACCGTATCATCAATATGAAGCTAGAAAATATTTTTCTGGAATTTTTCGAGTTAGTATGTGACCTCGGTAAATTGAAATGCGCGTTCAAATTCAATATATAGAGTTATATGTTGATTTTAACGGAAACTGATCGAAACGGTCGAATCAGCTTGCGATACATATCCCATTGTGTTCGGAATGGGGGTAATTAGCTATGAACGACAGGCGGTGGGCCTTGTTTCGAGGTCGAAAGAAAAGGTTACCTTTTGGGATTAAAATAAAATAAAATTATAATTAAAAATAAACCTCCCCTCTCCTTTATTTACTCAGGCCCCCCCGTTAGTTTTCATTTAAGAAAACGAAATAATGATAAAAAAAACCTAAACTACCGCCGAGCCCCCCCCCCCCCCCCCCCGGCGGCGCGCCACCGCGATACCCCCTTCCCCCTACGCCACCGCGCGACCCCCCCTCCTCCTCTGCCTCGACCGCGACAACCCCCTTCCTCCTCTGCCTCGATCGACCCCCCCTCCAGCTGCTGCCGACCGAAGACCCCCCCCCCCCCCCCGGAAAAATCCGATACAATGTAAGTTTCTTTTATTTTAATTTTTATTTTGGTTTATTTAATTGTCTAGGTTATTTATTTATAAAGTAATTAGTTTGTTAAAGATAAAAATATGATTTTGATATTAGTAGACAATTAAAATATAATTTTTATATGATAGGCGTAGGAAAAATATAATTTTTACATGATAAAAAGAATAAAAATTCGATTTTTATATATTGAATAGCGAAGTAAAAATTCGATTTTTATATATTGAATAGCGGTATAAAAGTGTGATTTTTATATATGTAGAGAAAGCGGGCAACGAAAGTGATGAAAGAAGAAACGGCGAAGATTTCCTACATAAGAAGAGTCGTGGGATCGGATAGCTATCTGTGAGAACTTCTCACCTTTTAATTTTGTTTTTCTAGTTAAAATATATACTAGGATGCAGACGGTGTTTAGTAGCACCTGACACCCGTCGTCCATAGACCATGGACGGCTTGTATGCTTGGTTGTTTAATTTGGATGTGTAGTTGATTGTGTGATGTGATGTGAAATGAACTAAAATATTTATATAGTTAAAATATTTTATAGTTAAAAATAGAAATTTTAACGTGTATATGAAATGAAATAAAAATAAACAAATCGGACGATTTGTTTATGTACACACATTTGACTGATATTGATTGGGACGATAAATTTTACACATCGCCCAACTGCACAAATAAAATCTGTGTTTGATTGTTTGAAACCCCACACGGGTATTGGGATGATATTTTACGTACACTAATCCCGACTGTTTAGTTGTATGTCGATCGATTGATTGACAGGCTGCTATAAGCGTTGAATATTTATATTTGATGCTTATACAGTGTAGAATGCACTTTGGATGTTGGTTAATTATTCATTGTTGTTGATATATACATGTGTTGTAGAAAATCCATATAATTTACATTATATGGTAATTGATTGGGCCTCATTCCAGTTTTAAAAAGAAATATTTGAAATAGAATATTTGAAAATAGAAATATATGAAGCCGTGTTGATTAGATTTACGCCATTTTGACATGAACGATATTTATATCGATTTTATTCATTTTTATAATGAATATCGAAAGTGATTTCAAAATCTGAAATTTTGAAAAGAATTGAAATTCGAATTAAATTGAATAGAAATGAATTCAAATTGAAATTGAATAGAAGTGAATTCGAATTGAAATTGAATAGAAATGAATTCGAATTGAAATTGAATAGAAATGAATTCGAATGGAAATTGAATATAAATGAATTCGAATTGAAATCGATTTGAAATGAATTTAAAACAAACTTATATTGGAATATTCAATTTTAATTTGAATTTGAATATGAAGTTGAAATCGTTTTGAAAACGAATTTAAAACGATTTATAAACTAAGTTTTAAAAGGAAATCGACGAAGTATATATTATATATATTATATATATATATAATATAATGGCCTGAATAGAACGCGCCGCGCCGCGGCAGTTCGCGAACTTCGACCATTGACTTCGAACGGACATTACGGGAGATCCGACCGTCGGATTCTCCTGAAACCGGAACCGTTGGGTTCGTATCGAAAAGAGCTTTCTAACGGATATTAGAAATTTGAAATCTAATGGTTGGATTTGGAATTATGTCCAAATCAAATTTGGAAAAGGTCGCTGTAAGTGCAGTTCGATGGCCGTTGATGGAAATCGACTGTACGGGCCTTGATAAAATTATTAAAAATAGTAATAATTTGTGTAAAATCATAAGAATTGATTTGAGAAAAATTGGGATGAAAAACTCCATATTTGAAAAGATAAAAATAGATTTTTATCGAAATGAACTAGTTTTGAGCTAGAATTATAATTCTATTTATGTTTAAATAAATAAATTGAATTTGAAAATGTTTTAAAAATAACCAGAATTTCCAATGATTGCATTGGAATGGATTTGAATCGAAATTGTCTTCGGAATATTTCGATGTTGGATTTCGTGATTATACAGATGTTGTTATGGAAATTTGAAAGATATAGATATATATATCGTTATTTCCAATACGATATTTGTTGGTCGAAGAATTTGATATTGAATATAAGCCGATATATTTTCTATTCAGAGCCTTGTATTTAATATCAAATGTGATTTGGGTTTTTCGTGAATGGTGTCTTGACTAACACTGTTCTTGAACCCAGTTGAGAAAAGATTAAATCTTTTTATTTAGATTTAATGAAGTGAACCAATTAAGTGATATTTAATTGGAATTGAATTGGAATTGATTTTTTGGTTTATCGTGAACAGTGTTTTAAATAACACTTGTTCTTTAACCCGATAGTTAATCGAATGTGATTTTGGGGTTTATCGTGAACAGTGTTTTTAAATGACACTAATTCTTTAACCCCGTTAAAGATTAAAACTAAGTGGAGTTTTAATGAATCTTTAATTAGATTGAAATGATCGAGGATGGAGTATCACCAGTTTTGCTCCAGGTGATAGTTAAATCTTTAATTAGATTTGAACGTGAAATGGTAATTGAATTTACCGATAACACCGTGGTGTTTGATATGAAGTATTACCAGTTTTACTTCATGGGATGAATAGGTTGGGATTGGGAAATTAAAACAAATGATTACTTCGGTAAGGTTCGTTAATCTCGACTAGTTGAATCGAAATTCAAAAGAAGATTAAAGAATAAATTCAAGGAATTTATCTTTCATAAAATTAATGGGAACCTTTCCCTATGAATGTGAAATTTAGAAACTAACTGTCGGTTAGCTAAGCAGAATGGTTTTCTGGATATTGATCTGATGTTGGTTTCGGCCTTCGGGGTTAATATTTGGGGAATTGTTCTCTTGATTAATTTACGGTTAGTAACTGATGAATTGGAAAGAGGCGTATGTCGTGTTTGTGTAACACTTATTTAAAATATACGCGAGTTATTCGAAAAGACCGGATTTATCCCATTCTGAATAACTGATACGACAATAAGTCGAAGATGAAGACGGTGGTCGAAGACCGGAGGTCTTCGCGTCGTTTGGGTGATTACTGATGATCTTGATTGGTATGTACACCCAAGAAGATGGAAACAGTTTGTGATCGTCCAGACGTCCTTGGAGATCGATGGATATGCGAGGTACTAGGTGCCTCCGATTTCGTTCAGACCCAGAACGGACTTGTAAATGGACTGTGTGTCTAACATGGAATTTTTAGTCTATGTGATTGATTTCTATTAAATATATATCTGTTTGGCGGCAGAGAATTTATTCTCTTGCTTAACGCCCTTCTCTGAGACGTACGGCTCAGGGGTTATATACTGATGGATATCAAACGCATAGAGTGAATTGCCTATGTGGCATGCCTAAGTGGCAAATGATCAAGGCTTCTGTTGAAAAGCAAAGTCTTGTGGTTGATGATCAAAGCACCGCCTGTGTGGCATAGCTTTGTGTAACGTGAGTTCGCGAGCCTCACACCCCGGTTGTGAACCAAAAACGGGAGACGGACCTCAGGGAGGGCATGCGTTTCTTTCTAGCTAGGGTGGTGTCAGTGACCTACCAGCCCTGACATTTATATACTTTTCACCTGTGTGGTTGTTGCTGTTGCGAGGCCCCTCGGTTTGATCGGACGATCCGGGTTCGATGGAGCCATTCGTTGGCTCATATACGCCCCAAAGGGCCGGAAAACGCAGTGTTCAGGCATTTTAATCCACATCGGTGGACCGGCCCTGACGATCCAAGGGCCCATCTGAGTCTGGGTCCTGAGGCTCGGGCTAGAGAGTCTCGAATCGGTTGAGGACTATCTTTTGCCCCGTTTCATAGATGGAAATCCAATTTCCAAATACGTGACATTTGCTGTTTTATTTGTAGAACCTAGTATGGAGACATAGTGGGATGGGGCGCTTATGCCGCCTATGATTGATACTTATGATTTGAAATTGTTTTATACACTATGCATTTATAATAGTATCAAATGATTTGTTTTAAACGTATCAAGCATTCTTGGCTATTATAAGGTAAAATCCCTATCCTCCGGCTTGCGTTGCATTGTGTGATGGGAACTGGGACTTATAATAGCTTCATTTTCTTTATTTAGCATTGCGCTGTTTGTTTTATGCACTGGTATTCTTGGGAGGAAACCCGTTCCGTGTTATACGGCGTGGTCCCTTGATTTACCTAACTCTAAAATAAAGATTTATAACTGTTTTAGTTCTCACACCAGTCCCATGACTGACCTGGAGTTTATTGTTTTAACCTAAACTCTGGGTGCCCTTATTTTGACACGGGCAGCTAGTAGTTTTGGTTTTGCAGATTTATATTCACAGGATCCTGGTTTACAGCTGGAATGATATTCGGAAAGCTTTGTATCCGTATATCTCTTCTAGTTGTGTATTGTATTATTTTCCGCTGCTATGTAATTTATTGTAATCTCTGATATTTCTGTGTAATATTTATTTATTCATACTCTGTATATTCTTGTAATCTGATGCATTGTTCTAATATACAATGAAATGTTCTTCCGTCTGCGTTCTATTTTGTCGTGTTCTCGAACAATCAGGCATTTCGAACGGTCTAGATCGGTTTAGCGGCTGATTCGGATCGAGCGAAATTTCTTGTTGTCACAAAGATCGAACTCCTCAAAAATGAATCACAACTTCCCAAAAGTCGAACAACCGAAGCCCTAGCCTCGAAGTTACGTTTTTGTCGCTCACGAACCTCAGAGTTCGAATTCGAAATTTATTTGCCCCTTTTTTTCTTTTGAACAGAAGTGATTTAAAGGAGCGGCATTTTTAATATTATTTCGATTGAGGATTTTCAATTCATTCCTGGGAAAAATGAAATGAAAAGAGACGAGTGAGTGTGGGCTTATAGGCGTGAATAGGGAGAATTACTTTGGCTTTTGATTTACAGACATCGATTTTAAAAGAAAAAATAAAGGTACGACATTTTTCTTCAGATTTCTGCTTAAGGAGAGAACAGAGAAAGTAACGGGTATGTTCGCGTTTATATAAGGATGAAGGCTTCACCATTAAGTAATTTACACTATGCAAGTACATTGTAATTAATTTGATTTGAAATTGATTTAACTGCGATTTGAAATAAAGAGATTTTTATCCTTTTTAAATAGATATCGATTTGATTTCGATCTTATCCATTATAAATATCTCGAGGTCCATTAATTTAAATCACGAACCGCTATTCTAGCGTACCGACCGACATTTCAAAGTAACAACCCTATTCTGAACTCAACATTAAATATTCTGAAATTTAATTTTAAACGTATATTTAAAATAACCATATTAAATCAATATAATTAAATTTAAATTCAAAACAAATAAATTCTTCAACAATAAATTACTATTATCATCATTTATATTCAAATAGAATATATACTGATCATCTGAACCGTTTCGATTCAGTTTTATCTTTGAATTGAATTATTTTTCGTATTACGATAATTTAATATATTCAATGTTAAATCAAAATCGATTATTAAATCAATAGCTAAATATAAAATTCATTTATATTATCAATTCAATATTTAAAACCATATTAAATATTTAAAATAAATTGTTCGAAAAATCCGGGTCGTTACATTCTTCCCCCCTTAAAAGAATTTCGTCCCCGAAATTGCTAAGGTAAGAAAAATGCTACAAACCCATTTACTTTCCGAGAATTTTCTTATGTTGAAACTCAACTCTTCACATTTCAACAAATTTTATTCTACCAAAACATTTGGTTCCCATTCACATAACACATCATTTATACTCACCTTCATTTATTCTGAATGTTTTATCACCAATTCATATTTCATTCAGATGTATTTAAATCCATTCAAATTGATTCTAGTCAATTTATTCACTTCAATTCATTTAACTTGCTTAAAATAAATTTAAATTCCAGAATTCAAATTCCCGGGTTTTATTTCAAATCTCTTTAAAATCATATAAACATATACCTATATTTATAACTCATCCCAAATTCAAAACATTTGAATTTTCAAACCCAACTTGTTTTCTTTCAAACAAATGTCTATCAAAACTTTTCTAAGGTAGCAATCCATCACTTAGAACTCGAAAATGAACACTGATGATGTCGCGATCATCATCAGAATTATTTCCCAGCCACTAAAGTGAGTTTAGTGCTTAAATCACTTTCAAAATCCATCTCAAAATGATTTTATTCATAATCCTTCAAACATAAACTATGTTGTTCTAATATACTTCAGAAAATATTTTCAAACTTCCCAGGATTTAAATTCCAAATTCTGGTTTGAATTCAATTCTAATTCATCTCATTTGTATATTTAACTCATATACAAATTCTCTTTTATATATATATATAACCATTTCAATTTTAAAATTTCATTGGATTATAATAATAACAATCAACACATCCATATAATATAATAGTTCTAGAAAAATATTTCTTTTCTATAAAGATAGAATTTTGGGCAAAATTATTTCATTTACCCACTTAAAACAATATTGTGTCCAATCTTCGGCTCAAGTATTTACAAACTCTTATCGACGTCAAGGCGTCCCACGATTCGATCAGAATTCATAAATTACTCACCAGACAAGTAAACACAATATAAAACAAATTTTTATATCAATTAACAAATATGCACTCTCGTATTTATATACACTCAACTCATTCCAAGGTACTACTGACCCTATCTCTAATGAGAACAATCCCACCAAAGCCTAGTTATTCGCTCAACCTAAGCTCTGATACCAACTGTAATGGCCTGCAAATCCGTACTATCTGAGTTGACTAATAACATCACACGTCCAACCCAAATTGCACAGAAATACGAATCATTATTAGAAAGAAGTTAGAGGATGAGAAATAGAAAGAAAGAACTATTAGAATAGAAGAAAACGAAGATCACAACTCATAGTGGAACGAATAAAATATATTATATAATATAACTTTTGAAATGCAAAATTTTCACTGTATAACATATAGTTATCAGAGTACAACACTTACTACACAACGGAAATAAAATATTATATATCTGACACTGAAGCCTCCGCCTCCAAGCTCCTCCAAGTGAATCTATAAAATCCTGACTACTTGACTGCCCGTCACTACAACAAAAACACCATATTACAACTTTAATTTTACAACGGTGGTAAAAGCTCCATTGTAATAGATGGTTTTTACAACAGTCCATTCCCTAAAGCTGTAATAAACGTAGTTTTAACAACTTTTCATTCTGTTAGTTGTAATAGATGCCTATTACCAACTTCATGTTTATAATATTTATATTTAATAACTAATTATATAAATATTTAATTATAATTAATAATTAATAATAAACTTAAAAATCAATAATATTTATTAATTATTATTAAATAATTAGTAAATAATATTTTTAACAAGTCTTTTTCCTTGTTAGTTAATTGTGAATAAATTATAAATAATTGCAAAATCAGGGAATTATAGATAATAGTTACTTTTAAATAATAGAACTAATAATTAATATATGATAAATTCTTTGTTTTTTAGACAATAATTATTTAAATAATAATTAAAATTTAATAATCAATATTAAATAATATATAAAAGTTAAAACTAAATATTAAATAATTAAAATAAATATAAAAACAATTAATAATTAAATAAAATAGTATTAATTAATAATCAATGTAAAATTAATATTTAACACATAATACCAAAGTAATTTGTAACTAATAATTTATAACTAATTAGTAGTTACTCAGTAATTAGTAATCAACAATCAATTAACAAAAAAAATTCGTGTTTAAATAAACATTTTTTTAATTAATAGTTTATGCATAATTCGCTATCTCTTCCGTAGCTTCAAAAACGAATTTTGCTTTGGCTCCAAAATTGAATTAGGTCTCCAGACCAAAAATTTCAGCAACTCTTTCATGATATGCAGTTGTAAATATATGTTTCTTTTGCCACTGAATGTTGTAAACAAATCAGGGCCCTAACCTTAAATTTACGTTTGGCTCCAAAATCAAATTTAAATTCCATTCCTTCAAAATTTTGGCTCTATTCCTCAAAATTTTGGCTCCTTCCCGAAATTTCCCCCTTCCGTTGACTTTTTTTTATCCACTCATTTTCTTCTTCAGTCGTTTCTCTATTATCCCAAATCCTAAAATCCCTAAATCGTCCACTGAAAATCCAGTCTTCCCAAATTTGTAAATCATGGCCTCCATTCCTCCACCGAAAATTGGTTTTCCAAATCCCAAAAATCGCTTCACCCAAATCGAACACCGCAACCGCCGCCACTGTCCTCTCTTTTAAAGAGCCGAGCGCCATATCCTATTGTCTGCGTCAAGCTGTTTCACTCCATAGTTTGTAGCCGCCACCATCACCAATCGAAGTCCGCAGCGCTCGTTGTCCGCGCCGCCTTTTTCAATCCGTTCCCTCCTTCACTTGCGCCGCTCGAAACCCGTGCCAGCTATCGATGTTCATCTCCCACATAAGTCGGATCCCACCGCTGTTTGCAATCGCAGCCTCTCTGCCTTGAGCCTTCGCCGCTATCGTTCAAGGTGAGTTCGTTACTCATGATTGATGCTTATTCAAGAAATTAATTTCAGTTTAATGTTGCACTTTCGTCATTTTCTTCTATACCTTTCACACTTGCTGTTTTACGTCCATACCCTTCGTATACTCCATCTGCTTTATCCTCTTGTTTATGCTCAACTTGGAGTTGGTTTTACAAGTAGTTTAAAACACCTGATCTTTGCTTATCTTACTTTAAGAATAGTTGGTGTACTCCTCTTGAACTTGGTAGCACTTTGGTAAAAATGTGGGGTATGTATAGCATTTTAAATAGTCATGAATGTGGCATTTGACACGCATGGTTCATGAATACTTGCTGGGCTTGTTTCCAGTATGCTTTAGTTATATTCTTTTTGCCAGTTTAGGACTTGAGACTATTTTTCTTATAGTATGCGGTAGAATTATGTCTGTAGTTCTAGAAGCATCAGTTTAAATGTCACCTGCTTCTTTTTACCAAGTATTTGGAGTGTGTAATACCCATGTGTAACACCCCGTAATTCTGTAACACTAAGATTCACAAATCAAGGTTTAATTAATTCAAAATGGAAGAATTAAGGGAAACGGGTGGCGCCGTTGCATTCGTCTCGAAATTCTGCTTGAAAACGAGTCCGAGTTTGCGAGAATCGAAGTCCGTATGAGGGAGATATGACCCTCCGAAGTTTCAGGAATTTTCAGAATAGAAAACAGCTCGAAATTCGAATTCGAAATTCGAATTCAAACCCAGAAGCGGGCTGGGCGGGAAAATTCCCGCCCAGGACCCAGGTCGACTGGGAGTCGACTGGGTACCCCCTGACCAGGTCGACTGCCTAGTCGACATGGGTGTCGACCTGGGTGCAAAAACCCACTTTTGGGACTGGGTGCATTCTGATGTACCTGGTCTCGTTTTCTGCCTAGATTCGTCCGCCTAATCCTATATAAACAGCCCCTAGTCTCCGTCTCTATTCACAATTCTTCTCTAACCTTATGCTGCAAAGATTCTTGTTGGACATGGCTTCTTCTCCTCCTCTAAATTAAATAATATATAAAATAAATCAAGACGAGGAAATGTTGCTCAAGACTTTCAAGAGGAGATTCAAAACAACTTAGGATTCAAGTGAAGATTCAAACGACTTCAACGACTGTTTTTCTATGAATCTAATATAATCTTTGTAAGTCGGTTACTTTTTAGATTTGAATGTTTTCTCTATTCGTGACATGAAATTAAAGGAATAAAAGAATATGCCAAATCTTTCTGTTCGAATTAGTGCTTATATCCTTGGACCTAATTAAGAACTGTTATGATTCGATGACCAATAAGACTGTGACTCATGACTGTGAGAATTATTTTCCTTTGACAATGAACATCGCCTGTGACTGTGATTCATTAACTGTGAGGATTTATTGCCTATGACTATGGATATAAGATTATTATTTATGCCCATGACACTGTAGTTACAAAACCATGTTGTACCCAGAACTGGCATTATACTGGATCTAGGCTTGACTTTCTATTTCAGTTTATTCTTAGTTATCCTTGGATCTTGATCTTGGGAATTTACCTATTAAGTTAGGTCCACCCATGTTCTTGAGCCTATACTGTTCAACCCTTTTCATGTCGTAATATTACCAGATCTATATGCCTGTGAATTATCATTTTATGCCAGTTATTATGTCTATCTTTTCATAGCATCTTTGGTTCATTCCCTTTTTATCTACGAATCTAGATTTATCTATAATCTAGATTGAATCACGATTATAGAACGATGGGAATACGATTTGGGCAAAATATGAAATCTACTAAAATGTAGTTATAAACTTGGAAATTGGCATAAATTGGGAACATGTACTATGGCATGTTTATAAAAATGCAAATTGGATAAATTTGACATGAATTATAGGATGTGTAATTTGAATCTAGCATTTACATGAACTGTGAACTAGAATAATAAGTCTAGTTTGACATGAACTGTAATTAGAATGTTAAATCAGAATTGGATTAGCTAATTTGGCATAATAAGTATATTGGCATAAATTTGAAATTGGCCATAATTGTGAGTAATTGTCATGTTTAGCAAAATCATGGTTAGTGACACTTAATTTGGTATAGTTTACATACCAAAAAGCATAAATATGATATAGAGGGGAAAGTGGGCCATAATAATAAATGTTGACAATTTACAATAAAAGAGTAATTAGGAAATAAGTAAATTAGGAATAATTTACTTATAGAATTTGTCCTAAATGAGAAAATGTAAATTTAGACAAATTAAAGGTTTATTAACGACATCTCTTTTAATAATACACCAGAAAGTTCTAGTGTAAGAACCCGTAACTTCCCCGTGAAGGAAAGAGCGGATACTTTGAGAACAACACACAAAAAGACGCAGACGGAAGAACATTTCATTGTTATTACAACAATTCCATCAGATACAAGAATATACAGAGTATAAATGATTAAATTACATTCGACAAATATCAGAGATTACCATAAATTACATATAATTACATCGCAGCGGAAAATAATACAAAAGCACAACTAGAAGTAATGCACGGATACAGAGCTTTCCGAGCATCGTTCCAGCTGTAAATCAGGACCCTGTGGATATAAATCTGCAAAACCAAAACTACTAGCTGCCCGTGCGGAAAATAGGGGCACCCAGAGTTTAGGTTAAAACAATAAACTCCAGGTCAGTCATGTGACTGGTGTGAGAACTAAAACAGTTATTTAAAACTTTACTTTAAAGATAGTAATTCAAGGGACCAGGCCGTATAACACGAAACGGGTTTCCTCCCAAGAATACTAGTGCATATAACAAAACAACGCAATACTTTTTGGAAAAATGAAGCTATTATAAGACCTAAGTCCCATCACACAATGCAACGCAAGCCGGAGGATAGGGTTTTCCCTTATAATAGCCAAACATGCTTGGTACGTTTAAAACAAATCATTTGATACTATAATAAGTGTATAGTGTCAAAACAATTTCAATCATAAATATCAATCATAGGCGGCATGGGTACCATCTATCATATCGCCATACTAGTTCTATAATTAAAACCGCAATACACGTATTGGAAATTGGATTCCATCATGAGTCGAGGCAAGGGGCAAGCTCCTCTCCGCGTTCGAGACACTCTAGCAAATGCCTCGGGACCGCACACAGCAATCCCTGGATCCTCCAAGGCCGGTCCTCTCTTACTTTTGAGGATTGGCAATTCCTGAACACACGTTTCCCGGTCCTTACAGACCTATATCCGAGGCGCCTCATATCCAACAACCACACAGGTGAAAAGTATATAAATGTCAGGGCTGGTAGGTCACTGACACCACCCTAGCTAGAAAGAAACGTCGTGCACTCCTTGGGTCCGTATCCCGTTTTTGACTCATACTGAGGTGTGAGGCTCGTGAATTCACGTTATACACAAAGCTACGCCACACAGGTCGTGCTTTGATCATCAACCACAAGACTTTGCTTTTCAACAGAAGCCTTGATCAATTGCCACTTACGCGTGCCACACTGGCAATTCACTCCATGCGACTGATGTCCATCAATATACAACCTCTGAGCTCGTACGTCTCAGAGAAGGGCGTTAAGCAAGAGAATAAATTCTCCGCCGCCAAACAGATGTATATTTAATAGAGATCAATCAACACAGAATAAAATCCAATGTCAAACACACAATCCATTTACAAGTTCGTTCTGGGTCTGAACGAAACCGGAGGCACTTTCCTCGCATATCCATCCATCTCCAAGTACGTCTGGACGATCACCAACTGTTTCCCTCATCTTGGGTGTACAGCCCAATCAAGATCATCAGTAATCACCCAAACGATGTGAAGACTTCCGGTCTTCAACCACCGTCTTCATCTTCGACATCTCGTCGAATCGGTTATTCAGAATGGGTATAAACCCGGCCTTTCTGAATAACCCACGTATATAATAAACGAATGTTACACAAACACAACCAACGCCTCATTCCACTTCAGAATATTCTTTTATTCACAAAATCACATTCTTAGGGAAATGTTCCGATTAATTTTATCCAAGATAAATTCTTCTAAATTTATTCTTTAATCCTCCTATGGATATCATTTCAAGCTAGTCGGGATTAACGAACCACACCGAAGTAATTATTTATTTTATTTCCCAATCCCAACCTATATATCCCATGGAGAAAACTGGTAATACTCCACATCTAACACCACGGTGTTATCGGTAAAATTAATTACCATTTCACGTTCAAATCTAATTACAGATTTAACTACCGCTTTGGAGCAAAACTGGTGATACTCCATCCTCCATCACCTTTCAAATTTGATAATTTAAATTATCAATTCACATTTTTAATCTAATTAAAGATTCATTAAAACTCCTCTTAGTTTTAATCTTTTCAAAAATCAACATCCTGCCTTTAACTGGGTTAAAGAACCAATGTCATCTAAAACACGATTCACGATAAACCCAAATCACATTTGATATTATATACAAGGCTCTGAATAGAAAATATATCGGCTTATATTCAATATCAAATTCTGAAACCAACAAATATCGTATTGGAAATAACGATATATAATATATCTTTCAAATTCCCACAACAATATCTGTATAGTCACGAAATCCAACATCGAAATATTCCGAAGATAATTTCAATTCAACTCCACTTCCACATCACCTATTGGGAATATTGATTATTTTTTTAAAATCACTTTCAAATTCAATTTATTTATTTCAAAAATAAATTGATTTTTGATTCTAGTTCAAAACTAGTTCATTTCGAAAAAAAATATTTTTCTCCTTTCAAATGTGGAATTTTTCAGCCCAATTCTTTCCAATTCACATATTATGATTTTACACAAATTATAGATATTTTTAATAATTTTATCAAGGCCCGTACAGTCGGTTTCCATCAACGGCCATCGAACTGCACTTACAGCGACCTTTTTCGAATTTGATTTGGACATAATTCCAAATCCAACCGTTAGATTTCAAATTTATAATATTCATTGGAAAGCTCTTTTCGATACGAACCCAATGGTTCCGGTTTTAGGAGAATCCGACGGTCGGATCTCCCGTAATGTCAATTCGAAGTAAATGGTCGAAATTCACGAACTGCCGCGGCGCGGCGCGTTCTATTCAGGCCATTATATATATATATATATATATATATATATATAATATTATATATATTTCGTCGATTTCCTTTTTAAAACGTGTTTTATAAATAGTTCTACATTCGTTTCAAAACAATTTCAACTTCATCTTCAATTTCAAATCGATTTGATTTCAATTCAATTCGAGTTCATTTCAATTCAATTCAATTCAAATTCAAATTCGTTTCAATTCAATTCAATTCAATTCGAATTTACCTTCTATTTGATTCAATTCGAATTCGTTTCAAATTGAATTCAATTCAATTTCAGTTCGTTTTAAATTTCAATTTTAATTTAATTCAATTTGAATTCATTTCTATTTTATTCGAATTCAAATTCTCTTCCTATTCAATTCGAATTTTAATCTAATTCAATTTGAATTTCATTTCAAAATATTTAATTTTGAAATCACTTTTCAGTATTCATTATACAACGAATAAAATCGATATAAATATCGTTCGCGTCAAAATAACGCATCTCTAATCAACACGGCTTTATATTTTTCAAAAACTTCTTTATTCTATTCAACAAATGAATATTTATCCCATTCAACACATGAATCTATATTTCTTTCAACACACGACTAATCTCAACACATGAGTACTGTCAACACATCACTATTTTTGTTATGTAAAATATTTTGTAAAACTATGGTATCTATCGTTTGATTTTCAATTAGACTCCACCGTAAAGTAGTTCTAATTTTAAATATGATAAAGATGTAAATTTCATTGTATAAAATATTTCACTCAACACATGAACATCGTCAACACATGACTATTTATTCTATTCAACACATGAATCTTCTTTTATAATATTCATTATTTTTCCCCGATTGGAATGAGGCCCAATCAATCACCATATAACGTTAACTATATGGATTCCATACAACACATGTATATAATAGCATTGAAAAATAATCAACCATCAACCAAAGTGCACTACACTGTATAAGCATCAAATATAGATATCTTACGCTTATAACAGCCTGTCAATCAATCGATCGACATATTTAATCAATCAGGATGAGTGAACTTCCAAATTTCATCCCAACACCCGTGTGGGGTTTCAAACAATCAAACACAGATTTTAGTTGTGCAGTTGGGCGACGTGTAAAATTTATCGACCCAATCGATATCAGTCAAATCAATGTATATAAACAAATCGGCCGATTTGTTTATAAATATTCATTTATTCACTTTCACGTTAAAAATTATATTTTTAACGATAAACATTTTATCTTAACACATGAATTTCTATTCAGTTCATTTATTCCATAAAATGATATTTTTATTTTTCTAACATATTTTGGGAAATTTCGGCGGCATAACGGCACGATACTAGAAACGGGACAAGGCCTAGCCTTATCCCCAGTCTAGTGACGGCCCACGCCATTCACACATCAATCAAATCAATTTCATTTCACCAAACAATTCAAACCAAATAATCTAACCAACTACACAACCAAACAATTTAACAAACAAGCCATCCATGGTCTGTGGATGACGGGTGTCGGGTGCTACTAAACACCGTCTACATCCTAGTATATATATATAACTAGAAAAAGAAATTGAAGAGTGAGAAGTTCTCACCAATAGCTATCCAACTTCACGACACTTCTTTGATAGAAATCTTCATCGTTATCGCATCCTCGTTGCCCGTAGCCACTACATATGTAAAAATCGAATTTTTACTTTGCTATTCAATATATAAAAATCGAATTTTTACTTCGCTATTATATAGATAAAAATTATATTTTTACTTCGCTATTATATAGATAAAAATTATATTTTTATCACGCCATTCTTCATATAAAGATTTCGCCTTTTCAAAAATAACGATTTAAAAATCACATTTTTATATTTCACCACATATAAAGATGATATTTCTAATATTTCTATCATGTAAAAATTATATTTTTAATACTTTAAAAATATAAAAATCATATTTTTACCTCTTCTATATAGTAAAGATTATATTTTTAGTACTTTAAAAATATAAAAATCATATCTTTAACCCACTACATATGTAAAAATCACGCCTTATCCATTTTAAAGATATCGTCTTTTCTATTTTAAAAATATCGTCTTTTCTATTTTAAAAATATCGTCTTTTCTATTTTAAAAATATCGTCTTTCTATAAATTAACAATCAAACTTTTCTATAAATTTCTAAATAAAACTGACTTAAATAAACATTAACTTTATTAAATAAAAATAAATAACAAAGGAGAAAACTTACTGACGATAGAGGGGGAGGTGAGAATGGCGGTGGTGGCTTATAGTGGGTGAGGGGGTGCGGTTTTTGCTTGCAGTGGGGGGAAAGGCTCGCAGTTGACTTCAGAAGAAGAGGGAGAGGAGTAGCATCGCGAGGTAGAGGGGGTGGTGGTCCCTGTGTCGGCGGCTAGGGTTTCTCGATAGGCGGCGGTTAAAAGGGGATTGGGTGGTGGCGGCTACAGGGAAGGGGGGCTGCGATGTCGCGAGGGAGGAGACTGAAGCGAGGTGGATCGGGAAGAGGGGGAGGGCGGCGCGACGCCCAGAGTGGCGGCGGCGATAGGCGAACTTCGCCCCTTCTCGATTTCTTTTTTTTTTAATTTTTTTCTAAATAACGAATGAGGAGGGGGGCCTGAGGATAAGGGGTAGAAGGTATTTTTTTAATTTTTTAATTATTTTATTTTGCAAATAGTTGACTTTTACATACGACCTCGAAACGAGGTCCACCGCCTGTCGTCCATAGCGTTCTACCCCCATTCCGAACACAATGGGATATGTATCGTAGGCTGGTCCGGCTGTTGCAATCAGTTTCCGTTAAATTTACATTTAAATCACTATATTGAATTTTAAACGTACATTTCAAATTACCGGGGTCACATACGAACTCTAAAAATTCCCGAAAAATATTTTCTAGCTTCCTATTGACGATACGGTGCTAACAAAACTAGTTTCGTCGAATTCTGAGACCGTTGGAAAAATGGCCATTTTCCAGTCGATTAAAATCAACTGAAACTGGTCAAACGCATTTTCCTTTGCCATGCTCACATATTGATTCGAAAACTTATGAAATTTTAAACCTAGCAATAATTCGACATCACGAACCCAACAAAAGTTGTTTCGTCGAAATCTGAGGTCATTTGCAAAATGTCCATTTTTAAGGGCCTGAATTCCCTAGCGACTATTCAGAATTTTCAACTGGACTTATCTTTTGATTCCCGCTATGAAATTTTGATTTTTCGGATTCGTTGGAAAGATATCATCAATTAGATCCTAATGTTTTTGGTTTCGCTAAAATCCGGATTGTTTTGCACCCGGTATATTCAATTGAAGTTTGAAATCGAATTATCGAACTACCGCGCCAATTTCAATTCTATTTATAATTATATATAATTATTTATATTCTAACGACGACGTATATAAATATATACGTTCGAATTATATTCAAAATAAATTTCTCGTCGATATTATTTAAAATAATTCATTTTAAATGTTCAAAATTCGCTAAAATCGCCAAAATAAAATTTTTAAACTGGCTCAGATTTTCGGGTTATTACATCTAGGGTGACAGAGAGGATAGTGTATAGGCTTGGGTTTGGAAAATACAAGTTTCCTGCTATCCCTGGCTATCCCAAACTGATCCTACGGATGAGATGGTTACTTTCAAAACCTGATTTGAAAATTAATCTAAACCCTTTGAACTTAGAAAACACGAATATGCCTAACCCAAGGTTAGACTGAGTTGCGATGTAAACCTACCCGGAACCAACCGGCACATCCAGTATTCGCAACAATATCTGTCTAATGTGAGTGGTCGCGGCTTTAATTTATTTAGTTAAAGCTAGAAGAAGAATGGTAGGGTTAAGTTAACTAAGACACTTAACCAACTTAACACAGTTAAGCTAGAATGGGAGGGTTAAGTCCATAGGGACACTTAACCAAACTTAACATCGTAACAAGACAAGATTTGTAGGGGTTAAGTAACTAAGAAAACACTTATCCAAATTAACATGTTAACTAGAATAGAAGGTAGGGTTAAGTAAAGTTAATACACTTAGCCAAATTAACATGTTAACTAGACTAGAGGTTGGGGTTAAGTAAAATTTAACACACTTAGCCAATTTGATATGTTAGCTGGACTAGACCGTAGGGTTAAGTAAACTTGAACACTTAACCATCAGATTGTGATAAATGAATAGGGTTAAGTCTAAAACATGAAGGGATAATACTTAACCATTAATAAAATGTTAGTTAAAAACAGATGGGCAAGGTTAAGTTAAAAAGGAACACTTAACCGATACAGGATGAATGGGTAGGGTTAAGTAATAAGAAATACTTAACCAATATAACTTGGTTTGTGGTACGGTTAAGTCAACATGAATTACTAATAACAATTAACTCGTCTAACAAGATAAATGAAGAGGGTTAAGTTAGCTTGAATTGACTAATGACGCTTAACCAATCCAAATTGACGAGAAAGAGAACGAAGTAGTAAACCTTAGTTAAAAGGAGCTAAGTAGTAAACCTTAGTTAAGAAAACAACGATTCTGGAAACTAAGTGGTAAACCTTAGTTAGCAAAACTAAGTAGTAATTCTTAGTATAACATGGGAATGAGCGAACGTCCGTCTGATATAAGATTATTATTTATGCCCATGACACTGTAGTTACAAAACCATGTTGTACCCCAAACTGGCATTATACTGGATATAGGCTTGACTTTCTATTTCAGTTTATTCTTGTTATCCTTGGATCTTGATCTTGGGAATTTACCTATTAAGTTAGGTCTACCCATGTTCTTGAGCCTATACTATTCAACCCTTTTCATGTCATAATATTACCAGATCTATATGCCTGTGAATTATCATTTTATGCCAGTTATTATGTCTATCTTTTCATAGCATCTTTGGTTCATTCCCTTTTTGTCTACGAATCTAGATTTATCTATAATCTAGATTGAATCACGATTATAGAACGATGGGAATACGATTTTGGGCAAAATATGAAATCTACTAAAACGTAGTTATAAACTTGGAAATTGGAATAAATTGGGAACATGTATTATGGCATGTTTATAAAAAATGCAAATTGGATAAATTTGACATGAATTATAGGATGTGTAATTTGAATCTAGTATTGACTTCTAAATCTAGCATTTACATGAACTGTGAACTAGAATAATAAGTCTAGTTTGACATGAACTGTAATTAGAATGTTAAATCAGAATTGGATTAGCTAATTTGACATAATAAGTATATTTGCAGAAATTTGAAATTGGCCATAATTGTGAGTAATTGTCATGTTTAGCAAAATCATGGTTAGTGACACTTAATTTGGTAAAGCATAAATATGATATAGAGGGGAAAATGGGCCATAATAATAAATGTTGACAATTTACATTAAAAGAGTAATTAGGAAATAAGTAAATTAGGAATAATTTACTTACAGAATTTGTCCTAAATGAGAAAATGTAAATTTAGACAAATTAAAGGTTTATTAACGACATCTCTTTTAATAATACACCAGAAAGTTCTAGGGTGACAGAGAGGATAGTGTCTAGGCTTGGGTTTGGGAAATACAAATTTCCTGCTCTCCCTGGCTATCCCTAACTAATCCAACGGACGGGATGGTTACTTTCAAAACCTGATTTGAAATTTAATCAAAACCCTTTGAACTTAGAAAACACGAATATGCCTAACCCGAGGTTAGACTGAGTTGCGATGTAAACCTGCCCGGAACCAACCGGCACATCCAGTATTCGCAACAATATCTGTCTAATGTGAGTGGTCGTGGCTTTAATTTATTTAGTTAAAGCTAAAACAAGAATGGTAGGGTTAAGTTAACTAAGACACTTAACCAACTTAACACAGTTAAGCTAGAATGGGAGGGCTAAGTCCATAGGGACACTTAACCAAACTTAACATCGTAACAAGACAAGATTTGTAGGGGTTAAGTAACTAAGAAAACACTTATCCAAATTAACATGTTAACTAGACTATAAGGTGCGGTTAAATAAAGTTAATACACTTAGCCAAATTAACATGTTAACTAGACTAGAGGTTGGGGTTAAGTAAAATTTAACACACTTAGCCAATTTGGTATGTTAGCTAGACAAGACCGTAGGGTTAAGTAAACTTGAACACTGTTAGATCAAAATTTGGACCTAACACCCAAATTGTTCTGAATGTTATAGAGTTTCAAATGAAGAACGAGGAAAAAGAAAATAACACACAGAAATTATAGTGGTTCGGCGTTAACGAGCCTACGTCCACTTTATATATTATTGATTATGCTTTGAAAGCTAATACAACAAGGATTTCTCTCAATATCTCAGTAGTTTGACAACAATGGCGGATTCAGTACCCAATATTGCCAAAAAGATCCCAAAAAATGCCAAGCTCTGGGCTATTTATAGCTGATTTTGTCAGGCGGATCGTGATAACACGTGGCACAAATCCCGAGAACATCGGATCGCATCGCCTCCGTCGAAGAAATAGTCAAATTAGCCGTTGTGGACAGGTGTCGCGATCTTCTTGAAAATCGGATCGTGCAGATGGGGAGAACTGGTCCAGATGACGGTTAGGGACACGTGTCGCCAGATCCGTGCGATTTGAATCGCTGAAGACTAGCTCGCGCTTGAACGGGTCAGAGGGTTCGCCATGCACCAAGGGATCGGATCGGTTCGCTCTGGGCAACAATATAAGTTTGGATCGGATCGCCTGGATGCGTCGTTCGCTGATGAGATGGGGGCGATCCGTCGAGACGCGATCCTCGGTGGGCGATCCGTCGAGACGCGATCCTCGGTGGGCGATCCGTCGAGACGCGATCCTCTGTGGGCGAGCCGATAGAGTGCGATCCGTTCCTTCATATTCTTGGAGAATGTGGTTTCATGCTTTCCTCTTACGAATGATCCTGGGTGGCTTAGTCAAAAAGCGAGCCAACATTTTGCCCCCTCGAAGTATGTTTTATCGATGATGGAACATGCTTCGAAGATTCTGATCTACCTTTTTCCTGAAGGGACGCAAATCAATAGTCGCATTGGTTCAAAGCATCGTACGCATGAATCGGATCGCAATAGAGCGCCACGGTCCGAGTAGTCACGTGCTCGTCTCGAGCTGAGTATCTAGGCTTTTGTGCGAGACGCGGCGGACTTTTCTTCGAGCCGTGTCGGGCTTCGAGCTTGGTGGGCCATCGTCTGAGGCGGTCCGTTGGCTTTCATGCGACACAAGCTTTGGATCGTGGCCTGTATGGTGTTTCGTGGACCGAATAGGACAAAGAAAGGGAGACAAACGGTCGCCCTCTTTGCCTATATAAGCCGGCCCTCTCCTCTTCATTCTCCTTCCTTTTTCTTTCTGCCGAATCGTTTCGCCTGCACTATCGAAGAACGAACCCAAGTTTTTCAAACCTTCGAAAATCCGAGCGTTCTCTCAATTTTTAGAAAGGTAACTCCTCAAAAAGTATTCTTATTTGTGAACGCCGCTCTTTCATGAACTTTCTCGACTAGAAACGATGGAAATTTGTGCTTTTCTGACGAAATCATCAAAACGCCATGGCTGACTGACGTAGAGCTCGGAGTTCGAGGATGGAAAGGAGAGGAGGAAAACGAAGGAGGAAGAAGAAAAGGGAAGGCCGGTTCGGGTCATGGTCAAGAAGAGAAGACGAAAGCGAGTGGCGAGACGAAAGATCGTGATGGCAGCAAAGGGACGTATCGTGGGGGTCGCAACGGTTCGTGAAGGAGCGATCCCTTCGCCCGACAATTCGATGGGGGGCGATTCCTCTGCCCTGCGATCCGAAAAGGGGCAATCCCTCTGCCATGCGATCCAAAAGGGGGCGATCCCTCTGCCTTGCGATCCGACTCATAGCTGACGATACGAAGAAATTTCAGACTTTAATCAACGCCTTGTCACCATAAAACTCTGAACAGTTAGGATAGAGCCTTGACGTTGGACTTTCTGGACTAAATGACCACACAATCTGATTGCATATGACGACTAATTTTTCCGATGATCTTGATTGCTTTCACGCTTTATTTTTAATGCGCACACACAAACACACACACCGGCACTTGCACACACGGGGGACGGGTAGCGTTTATCTTATTGTTCATATTTTCTCGTCCTAGCAGCAATGTCGAATGATCACTCTTCTTCAAGATCCGTGACAGAAGCGGAATCCGAGATTCCTGAACAGTACAACCCTGAAATTCCTCCAATCAATCCGGGAGGTGAAGATTCTGGGTCTGAGTACGAAGCCACAGAATCAGATCCATCCGAAAATACTTCATCTAGCGGTGATTCTGAGACTGATGAGCGAGCTCCTGACGAGATCCCAGGCGCACTCGGGATAGATAAATTTTCTGATTCTTTAGCATCCAAGCTCGATGAGATAAAACTTAAAAGAATCTGCTTAAGACACGGAATTCCTTGGGACGATGTCTTGACGCCTGGAAGCGAAGATAGACCCCACCTAGCTCCGGAAGGGTATATGGCGATCAGTCGAACAATGTGTCTAGTAGGAGCTATTCCTCCGTTTCCTCCGATCGCCATCGAAACTTTAAGACGACTAGGTATTGCTCCGATGCAGCTTCATCCAAACGCATACGCATCTCTATACTCCCTATATGTTGCATATGCGGAGATCCTACATGCCGAACTTAAATTCAGAGATCTGGTGTTCTTCTTTCTTTTCAAGCACCGTTCTTCGGCAACTCCAAATTTCTCTTTCTTTGAATCGGTGGCGAATAGGAAAGTTCTGTATGACGGATACAGCAACATTGGGGATCCTAAGTCCGATTGGTTTTATATAAGGAAACAGGCTGGATGCTCACGAAGATGGCTCAAATCAAGTAAACTTTGATCACCTAATCGAATATCTTGCTCAAGGAGTCTAAGTATTAACATTCTTCTGCCTTTTCCTTTGTCTTAAACAGATCACATCTTCCCGAAAACGGAGGGTCCGTAATACAACCATCGGTTATCTATTCTTCATCAAAGCAGATCTGACTTTCTAAGGATCAAAAAATGCATTACTGACGACAATCTTCATAAGCATCGTCTTCTAGATAGAAGATTTGGACTTGGCACTGGCGGCAGACCTTATAAGTATGTGCCCCCAACGGAAGGAGAGGGAACTTCGCAAGCGGCAGAAACAACTAAGTTTCGCAAGAGTCCTTCTCCGATAGTCATCCAAGACGATGAGGATCTGAACATATACAGAGGGGATGAGGTCCGCGATGACGTGTCCAAGGAAATTCCTGTCTCTGCTCCAATCGAAACAGTTGCTCCCGATGACTTGTCAGAAGAGCAGTTATTTGACGAGCTGAATAAAATCCCTCTACCCGATGATGTATATACGGAGAAGGACTTTGGAGAGGGGCCTTTCTTCCCTGTTTCTGAAGAGACTATCGCTCCAACTAGAGGACGAGAAACTGGTCAGATGAGCCTGTCTTCAGGCCCGGGTCTGTTAGGGGGAATTATGTGGGATGCACACATCACACACACTATCTGACCCTGCACTCTTATATCGTGGGTATTCAAAGTTTTAATATGCTCTTCTCTTTTTTGCAGGAACGATGTCCCGCAGGAAATCTTACTCGTATCGTTCTCTTCGTGAGGGCACACCCAGCCTTTGCCCGGATACTGAGCGCTCTCGTGGTCCTTCTCATAGGCCGAGTTCCTCGCAACCTCGATCTCCACCAAAATCAACCTCTACCAGGCCTTCAAGTCATCCGACAATTCCGACAGGGGGAAAGAAACTTCCAAAAGAGTTAACTCCTCCAAAGAGTGCACCTTCCCACAGTCGGTCGTCAAAAAGGCATCACGAATCTAAAGATAGGGACAAAGATTCATTCAAAGAAACTGAGAAGGAGAGAAGTGACATTGTCCCCACCAGCCAACCAGAGTTAGCTGCCCCCGGGTCACGGGATTACGTCCATGGTCCCGAGATCCAAGGTAGGCTGGAAAAGCTACGGGAACACTTTCCAGGCATATTCTTTGACAGGATGGTATTTGTTCCTGCCTTGGAACCGGTCCCTAAAAATTGGGATAATGAAGTTATCGGGCACATCCAGCACGCAGCCAGGCAATATGAGATGATGAAAAAACATGCTGTTAAGCTTTCTGAAGTCATCCGATCGCTTGAAATAGAAGCACACAGATCCAAGGCGAAACTCGAAAACAACGAAAGGGTATTTGTGAACGCCGCTCTTTCATGAACTTTCTCGACTAGAAACGATGGAAATTTGTGCTTTTCTGACGAAATCATCAAAACGCCATGGCTGACTGACGTAGATCTCGGAGTTCGAGGATGGAAAGGAGAGGAGGAAAACGAAGGAGGAAGAAGTAAAGGGAAGGCCGGTTCGGGTCGTGGTCAAGAAGAGAAGACGAAAGCGAGTGGCGAGACGAAAGATCGTGATGGCAGCAAAGGGACGTATCGTGGGGGTCGCAACGGTTCGTGAAGGAGCGATCCCTTCGCCCGGCGATTCGATGGGGGGCGATTCCTCTGCCCTATGATCCGAAAAGGGGCGATCCCTCTGCCATGCGATCCAAAAGGGGGCGATCCCTCTGCCTTGCGATCCGACTCATAGCTGACGATACGAAGAAATTTCAGATTTTAATCAACGCCTTATCACCATAAAACTCTGAACAGTTAGGATAGAGCCTTGACGTTGGACTTTCTGGACTAAATGACCACACAATCTGACTGCATATGACGACTAATTTTTCCGATGATCTTGATTGCTTTCACGCTTTATTTTTAATGCGCACACACAAACACACACACCGACACTTGCACACACGGGGGACGGGTAGCGTTTATCTTATTGTTCATATTTTCTCGTCCTAGCAGCAATGTCGAATGATCACTCTTCTTCAAGATCCGTGACAGAAGCGGAATCCGAGATTCCTGAACAGTACAACCCTGAAATTCCTCCAATCAATACGGGAGGTGAAGATTCTGGATCTGAGTACGAAGCCACAGAATCAGATCCATCCTAAAATACTTCATCTAGCGGTGATTCTGAGACTGATGAGCGAGCTCCTGACGAGATCCCAGGCGCACTCGGGAGAGATAAATTTTCTGATTCTTTAGCATCCAAGCTCGACGAGATAAAACTTAAAAGAATCTGCTTAAGACACGGAGTTCCTTGGGACGATGTCTTGACGCCTGGAAGCGAAGATAGACCCCACCTAGCTCCGGAAGGGTATATGGCGATCAGTCGAACAATGTGTCTAGTAGGAGCTATTCCTCCGATCGCCATCGAAACTTTAAGACGACTAGTATTGCTCTGATGCAGCTTCATCCAAACGCCTACGCATCTCTATACTCTCTATATGTTGCATATGCGGAGATCCTACATGCCGAACTTAAATTCAGTGATCTGGTGTTCTTCTTTCTTTTCAAGCACCGTTCTTCGGCAACTCCAAATTTCTCTTTCTTTGAATCGGTGGCGAATAGGAAAGTTCTGTATGACGGATACAGCAACATTGGGGATCCTAAGTCCGATTGGTTTTATATAAGGAAACAGGCTGGATGCTCACGAAGATGGCTCAAATCAAGTAAACTTTGATCACCTAATCGAATATCTTGCTCAAGGAGTCTAAGTATTAGCATTCTTCTGCCTTTTCCTTTGTCTTAAACAGATCACATCTTCCCGAAAACGGAGGGTCCGTTATACAACCATCGGTTATCTATTCTTCATCAAAGCAGATCTGACTTTCTAAGGATCAAAAAATGCATTACTAACGATAATCTTCATAAGCATCGTCTTCTAGATAGAAGATTTGGACTTGGCACTGGCGGCAGACCTTATAAGTATGTGCCCCCAACGGAAGGAGAGGGAACTTCGCAAGCGGCAGAAACAACTAAGTTTCGCAAGAGTCCTTCTCCGATAGTCATCCAAGACGATGAGGATCTGAACATATACAGAGGGGATGAGGTCCGCGATGACGTGTCCAAGGAAATTCCTATCTCTGCTCCAATCGAAACCGTTGCTCCCGATGACTTGTCAAAAGAGCAGTTATTTGACGAGCTGAATAAAATCCCTCTACCCGATGATGTATATACGGAGAAGGACTTTGGAGAGGGGCCTTTCTTCCCTATTTCTGAAGAGACTATCGCTCCAACTAGAGGACGAGAAACTGGTCAGATGAGCCTGTCTTCAGGCCCGGGTCTGTTAGGGGGAATTATGTGGGATGCACACATCACACACACTATCTGACCCTGCACTCTTATATCGTGGGTATTCAAAGTTTTAATATGCTCTTCTCTTTTTTGCAGGAACGATGTCCCGCAGGAAATCATACTCGTATCGTTCTCTTCATGAGGGCACACCCAGCCTTCGCCCGGATACTGAGCGCTCTCGTGGTCCTTCTCATAGGCCGAGTTCCTCGCAACCTCGATCTCCATCAAAATCAACCTCTACCAGGCCTTCAAGTCATCCGACAATTCCGATAGGGGGAAAGAAATTTCCAAAAGAGTTAACTCCTCCAAAGAGTGCACCTTCCCACAGTCGGTCGTCAAAAAGGCATCACGAATCTAAAGATAGGGACAAAGATTCATTCAAAGAGACTGAGAAGGAGAGAAGTGACATTGTCCCCACCAGCCAACCAGAGTTAGCTGTCCCCCGATCACGGGATTACGTCCATGGTCCCGAGATCCAAGATAGGCTGGAAAAGCTGCGGGAACAATTTCCAGGCATATTCTTTGATAGGATGGTATTTGTTCCTGCCTTGGAACCGGTCCCTAAAAATTGGGATAATGAAGTTATCGGGCACATCCAGCACGCAGCCAGGCAATATGAGATGATGAAAAAACATGCTGTTAACCTTTCTGAAGTCATCCGATCGCTTGAAATAGAAGCACACAGATCCAAGGCGAAACTCGAAAACAACGAAAGGGCCAGGACCAAGATGGAGAAGGACTTAGAAGATGCTCAATCCCAGCTTGCTTTAGCACGGAGGGACGTTGAAAATTATAAGATTGAATTGGAGAATGCTAAGCAACGCTTCCATTCGGAACTGGACTCCAATAGCCAAGAGAAAATGGCCTTAAAGAAGGAGGTCGAAGATCTCAAAATGGCCAACATCGGGTTGAAAACAGCACAAGGCCATTTTGAAGCTGAGAAGGCTGCTTGGGAGGCAGAAAAAGCGAGTTTAAAAGAAAGTTTGGCCTTGGCTAAAGCAGAAAAGGTGATTTTGAATGACCAGGTCGCGGACGCGGAGAGACGGGCGGCTCTCGCCGAAAAGAATGTTGAAAGTGCCATCGAGTTGGCCACTGCCTCTAACAACAAGCTCCTCGAAAGAGAGAAGGAGATCGAGGGGTTTGAAGAAATGATTTTCGATTTCCTTGGCCAGGTTCTCAAAACTCGCAACATCTCATGGATCCCGGATTACCATGTTACTTTGGCCAACTTATGGGATGCCATTGTGGAGGGTGAAAAACATAGATTGGGAGTCGAAGAAATCGATGAGGATGAACTGATGAAGAGCATCCTAAGAGACAATGAACCTGAGGACCTGGCAGAGGGTCGTCGCCTGATTCTGGCGGAGATGGAAAAGGAGAAAACCTTGGCTAAAGGTAAAAGCAAAATTGATGAAGGTTCCAGTTCCGCCGTTGGGCCTAAAACCTCCGGAGTTGAGGAGTATCATCCTGATGATCCGCTAATCCCTTTGGGCCTAATTCCCGCTATTGTTGGAGCTCCTACGACTATTCAAGAAGGAGGGTCTGCGGAAGGTATCTCCCTTTTCTCCCCGCAATTTGTCAAAGCAATTGTGAATTGCCATCGTTTGGTGGAACAAACACTTGAGTTAGTAACATGTGCTCCTCGTAATATAGGTGGCGAGCCCGTCGACATGGGTGCTGAAAAAGAAAAGGAAGTGGAGAAGGAGGCTGTCTTGCCAGGTGCTGGTATTGATGTACCAAAGCAGGCCGAGGTCACAACAGCAGAAAAAAGCATCCCGGCACCTAGCACTGATGCGCCCAAAGATGCTGAGACCATCGAAGCCTTGAGAGACATGGATGGGCGCCATGTAGATGACGAAGAAGACATTATCGGCGCCAAAAAGGCTGATGATGATGACGAGGAAACCCTGGCCAGCCGAAAAGCCAGACAGGAGAAAGATTTGTCTTCGAAGAAGGTGGGGGATGAGGCTTTGGACGTAGTCCCTCTTGCAGAATTCGATCCCAAAACTGGGATGATTGTGAAGATTCAGCCCAAATCTATTAGCCGACAGCTTCATTTTGCAAATCCCGATGACTTCCCGGCTTCCTTTTCTGACAGAAGGAAGAGAAAAGAGGCGGAAGAGGAATCTTCAGAAGAATCGGATGTTCCTCTTATTGACAAAAGGAAGAGGAAGAAAGGGGATCCGTCTGATTCCGACAAGGCGAAGCTGGAGAAGCAGAAGCAAGAGAAGAGGCCAAAGCGTAAATAGGATTTTTGTTGTTTGTTGATATTTTGTCTTTAGGTTTTCCACTGGCCAGGAAGTGTAATTGTGAGACTGGTCCTCAGTTTTGTTTCTAGGTTGTTTTTCACTTTGTTGATTCGCAGTATATGAACAAAAGTTTATCTCTCCTTGCATCATTGTGTACCTGTATTCAGATAAACTTTCCATGTTTAGTCATTAGCTAACTAATAATAACTACAAATCAGTCAATCAATAGGAAGAAGAATTTTCATGCTATGTTACACTGCTGTATCAAAGTTCAGTGTATGTATATGAGTGTATGTGCCCCCCAATCAGTTGTCATTGTAGCATCTGACTGTGGTTTACTTAGGATTGATCAGTACTGTCGGCAGGTTGCCCCTTATTTCTGAATGCGGGGGACTTAGGATATTTCATGGGATAACAGTGGCGCGGTCGGCCCTTATTCCTTTAACAGGGAATGAGTTCTTTCTCAGCGCTCAATCGGAGACGCTTCTGTACTCTTTCTCTCTCTGGAGAGTTAGAGTTCATTCTCAATGACTCCTTCGCTTCCCGATCCTTCAGCGGGGAAGGAGCTATTTCTCAGCGCTCAATCGGAGACGCTTTTATACTCTCTCTCTCTCTCTCTGGAGAGTTAGAGTTCATGCTCAGCGACTCATTCGCTCCCCGATCCTTCAGCGGGGAAGGAGCTATTTCTCAGCGCTCAATCGGAGACGCTTTTATACTCTCTCTCTCTGGAGAGTTAGAGTTCATGCTCAGCGACTCATTCGCTCCCCGATCCTTCAGCGGGGAAGGAGCTATTTCTCAGCGCTCAATCGGAGACGCTTTTATACTCTCTCTCTCTCTCTCTCTCTCTGGAGAGTTAGAGTCACGGATCAAGCAGTCTGCAATCATGCATGCTCATCAAACTCATCTTAGGTGTATACTTTAACCCATGCTCCGTGGATTAAAACTAGTTGGACAAGCAGTTGGTGCCTTTGCCAAGGCTTTGGGTTCCTCCGATTAGTCTACGGGACGAACGGTTGGCACCGGACTTCGGGTACCTGCATTATTCACATTGATTTTCATAAAAATAAACAGGAAAATAAATAAAGATGCAATAAAGGCAAATGACACACAGTATTTTTATAGTGGTTCGGTCGAATCATGACCTACGTCCACTTTATAATTTTTTGCTTCAAAGAATCAAACTATTCTAGGCTAGTCGTGCCTTATACATGATTTTCAATAGAGCAAAAGAATGGATTTGAAATTTTCATGTTAAGTATGGCCGTAAATGTTGGGCATTCCACACTCTGGGGATTTCCCTTCCATCTACGGTTGCTAGCTTGAAGGTTCCATTATCAAGCTTGCTCAGAATGGAGTACGGTCCTTCCCACTTCGCTCCCATATGAGTTGGGGGTGGGAAGACACGCTTCAGAACCAAGTCTCCGGGTCCCCATGTTCAGGCTCGAACCTTTTTGTTGTAATATCGGGCGACCTGTTGTTTGCATCTCAAGGCACGCAGGTCTGCTTCATCCCTCTTTTCTTCGATCATATCCAGGGACTCAAGGAGCAATTCATTATTGGTCATTGGATCATAATAAGTCACCCGATGAGAAGGTACCTTTATCTCAACCGGGATGACTGCTTCCGTTCCAAAAGCAAGGGAGAACGGGGTGTGTCCTATTGCCGACTTATATGTTGTCCTGTAGGCCCATAGTGCCAAGGGCAATTCATCAGCCCACATGGCTCTATCCCGCTTCATTCTTCTTTTCAGAATGGACTTAATTACTTTATTTGCCGCTTCGACTTGTCCGTTCGATTGTGGGTGCGCCACAGAGGTGTACCGATTCTCGATGTGGTATTTTTGGCAGAAGTTTCTGAACTCAGCACTATCGAACTGAGTTCCGTTGTCTGTTATTACAATTTTTGGAATCCCAAATCGACAGATGATGTTTCTCACGACAAAGTTGATCACTCGTTTGGTTGTGATTGTAGTTAGTGGTTCAGCCTCGACCCACTTAGTGAAATAATCTACGGCCACAATAGCGAACTTTGCTCCACCCCTCGCTATGGGGAGGCTTCCAATGATATCAATTCCCCACATAGCGAAAGGCCATGGACTCATCATTGTTTTCAACTGACTAGGAGGCGCTCTAGGTATCTTTGAAAATCTTTGGCACGCATCACACCGTCGTGCATATCTTGCTGCATCCTTGTTTATGGTAGGCCAGAAATGACCATGCCGCAACACCTTTTTTGCCAAAGTTTGCCCTCCAGTGTGGTCGCCACATTCGCCTTCGTGGACTTCTTGCAGCACACGTTTGATGTCATCGTGGGCTACACACCGAAGGAGGGGCATTGAAAACCCTTGCCTGTAAAGAACTCCGCCTTGCATAACGTATCGGGCGGCTTTATGAATTACTTTACGCCTCTCACTTTTCTTGGTCGGAAGCGTTCCATCTATCAGGAAATTCTTTAGAGGGGTCATCCAGGACTCCCTTTCTGGTTCCGTCTCTAGTACCAGGTCGATTTCCATCTGATCTATGCTGGGGGACCGAAGTACTTCAACGGGAGCTATCCCAGTCACTTCAGGATCGTCAGAACTAGCCATCTTTGCCAACTTGTCTGCCTGCTGATTCTCTGACCGCGGAATATGAGATATGCTGTAGTGATCAAAACCATTCAGCAGTTCTTTCACTTTCTTTAAGTATAAAATCAATCTTGCACTTTTAGCTTGGAATCTTCCAGTGACTTGATTCACAACTAACTTGGAGTCGCAGAAGATGTTCAGCTTTGTGACTTCTAGTTCCTTTATAATCTTTAATCCGGCTATCAGAGCTTCATATTCGGAATCGTTGTTAGTGGCATGAAACTCCATTCGGATTGCATAGGTTATCAATCGTTTCTCGGGGGTTTCAAGCACTATTCCAGCGCCGGATCTTTCGTCGTTCCTAGCGCCATCAGTATACAATCTCCAGGCATTAGGATCGAAAAGCAACTTTGAAGGATCAACTTCCTCGTTTGCTATATCTTCCTCAGGGACAGTGAACTCTGCTATGAAGTCGGCTATCACTTGCCCCCGAATTGACCGTCTGGGCTGAAAGTTCAAATCAAATTGACTTAACTCAATATTCCATTTGAGTAACCTTCCAGATTCCTCCGGTCTCTGTAGAACTTGCTTGAGTGGATGATCGGTGTATATGGTGATAGGATGTGCCTGAAAATAGTGCCGAAGTTTTCTAGAGGCGATCAGTAAACTATACGCCAACTTTTCTATCCGTGGATAATTACGCTCTGCTGCTGTCAATTTTTTGCTCACATAATACACAGGTCTTTGGACCTTATCCTCTTCCCTTACCAATGCTGAGCTGATCGCATGGGATGACACTGCCAAATACACGAATAAATCCTCGTGATCTATTGGCTTAGATAAAATCGGAGGTTCCTCCAAGTGTCTGAGCAAATTCTGAAACGCTTCTACGCAGTCAGGTGTCTATTTAAAGTGGCGTTTTCCTCGCTTTATTAATTCAAAGAATGGGATGCACTTATCCGTAGCCCTGGAGATAAATCTGCTTAGCGCGGTCACTTTTCCGGCAAGGCTTTGCACATCCCTAATCTGCCTAGGTTCCTGAATATTTCTGATTGTCGCGATCTGGTCTGGATTAATCTCAATACCACGGGAACTGACAATGAATCCCAAGAATTTTCCAGAAGCAACACCGAACGAACATTTGGTTGGGTTGAGTTTCATTCCGTATTTTCGAAGAATGCCGAACATCTCTGCCAAGTCAGTAGTGTGTTGAGAAGATTTCTTGGACTTAACCAACATATCGTCGACGTATACTTCCATTGTTCTCCCGATCTGGTTATAAAACATTCTGTTGACTAAGCGCTGATATGCAGCGCCCGCATTCTTCAAGCCAAAGGGCATCACCACATAACAATATAATCCCAGATCAGTGATAAAATTAGTGTGCTCTTGATCCGGAACATGCATCGGAATCTGGTTGTATCCTGAATAAGCATCCATAAATGAGAGAAGCTCGTGACCTGCCGTCGAGTCTACCAACTGGTCAATCCGAGGTAACGGGAAGCTATCTTTTGGACAGGCTTTGTTCAAATCCGAGAAGTCGATACACGTTCGCCACTTCCCATTGGCCTTCTTTACGAGGACTGGATTTGAAATCCAGTCTGGGTAGGTCGAATCTCTGATAAATCCATTACTCTTTAGCTTTCCAACCTCTTCTTTCAAGGCAGCGGACCTCTCTGGGCCCAGCATTCGCCTTTTTGCTTTACTGGAGCATGTTTAGGGTCGATGCTCAAGGAATGGCTCATGATTGATGGGGATATCCCACACATGTCCGCGTGGGTCCAAGCAAATACATCCAAATTGTTTTTTAGGAAATCCGTCAATTCTTTAGCAAGATTCGGACTTAACTGGGATCCAATCTTAAGGACCTTCTCCGGGTCACTGTCATCGATCGATACATCCACAGTTGTCTCGTTGGGAGTCGCCATTCTGCCCCCGGGTTCTTGATCCTCTCTGGGATCTATATCCTCGGGCATCTCTCTGGGCGACTCTCCAACGACTATCCTCTTTGGTTGCTATAAGGTCTCCGCCCCCGAAGGGGGAGAGGTGCCTTTAGTTTCGATATCCCCTCCATTGCGAAGTAACTTTAGTTCGGCAACATAACACGCTCGCGCAGCAACTTGATCCCCTCTGACGATACCAATGCCAGCTTCTGTGGGGAATTTCAATAACAAGCACCAGGGGGCTATACAGGCTCTGAACTTTGCGAGGGCCGGTCGGCCCAAGAAGGCATTGTAGGGCGATTCAACATCCAAAACCACAAAGGGAAGGAATCTCACTCTCTGGCATTCTCCTTCCCCAAGTGTAACTGGTAACTCTACATAACCCATTGGAGCGGTGGCTGCTCCGTTGAATCCACGGATCCATCCTTGGCAGGGCTTCAAGTCTTTTATTTCGAGATTCATCTGGTCAAAGGCCTTTTTGAAAAGAATATTGACGGAACTCCCGTTGTCCACCAGAACCTTATGAACAGTGGCTGGCCCAATGGGTACTGTAATTACAAGTGGATCTTCAGTTGGAGCATGGACTCCGATGCTTTCTCGTTCTCGGAAAACAACATCATCGGTCATCATCTTCTGCTGCTTCACCGAGGTACTGTCCTCGGGGTTGCTACATTCCCCTACCTCGAGATGTTGTTTGGCCGCATTGACGTATTGATCCAATGCTTTGGAACTGTGCCCAGCGAGATAAAGTCCTCCGATCACGGTATTGATAACAATATTCTTTCCTTTTTGCTGAGCAGTCGGCCTAGCAGCAAGTTGATTTTGGTTCTGATTCGGGGCCTGCACTGCTTGCCCCCTGTCCCTGGGCGTTACTCTGTATTCATCTAACTTTCCTTCTCGAAGCAGCCTTTCGACTACATCCCTTAGGTGACGACATTCATTCGTCGAATGGCCGTGAATCTGATGAAAGAGACAAAACTTCCCTGTTTCACGCTCTTTCTCTGTCGACTCTCTGGGAGGTGGCTTCTTATTCTGGAGGACTTCGTACGCATCCATGAAGATATTTTCCAGAGTATCACTTATTGGTGTATAACTTTCAAAGGCCCTGGGACGAGTCCTTCTCTAGGAGTCGTTCCCTCGGTTCCTCTTCCGGTTGTTGCCGTTACCATTATTATTGTTGTTACCTGGCTGGCGACCACCCTGATTCTGATTTCCGACGTTAACTTCAACTTTCCCCGAGCTGTCTCCCGTTTGTTTGATGGCGACATTGCTCTGAAATTCCTCCTTATCATTTGTTTTAGCCTTTCGGTTCACATATACCTCTTCCCGGCGTAAATGTACGTTGGCTTTCTCGTAGAATAACTCTCTAGTGTGGGGCGGTTTGCCTGCCAGGTACCTCCCGAATTCAGTGTCATTATCTACTCCGTCAATCAGTGCTGCGACAACGGTCGGTTCATAGGGATCTTTAACCTCAGTAGCGGCCAAATTGAAACGATCCAAGTACACCTTTAAACTCTCGCCTGGTCGCTGCTTGACAAGGAACAAATCGATCACACTTTTTGTCTTTTGTGCGTAGATACGGAATTGTTCTACGAACTTCTCGCTCAGCTCCCTGAAGCTAGAAATCGACCTCGCCGGCAGGCGAGTAAACCATAACAAAGCCACGTCCTCCAGGAATATGGGAAACGCTTTGCACTTAACAACGTCAGAGGCTGCGGCAGCGGTCATCGACCATGAGTATCTCATTAGGTGCTGGACAGGATCAGATCTTCCCGCATATCGGTTCATTTGTGGCATGTTGAAACGCCTTGGAAAAGTCGCATCCAAAATATCATCAGTGAAAGGGGTGTGACTGCGGTCGATCCCCCAATCTTTGTTCCGTTGTCCACGGCTATCTGCCAGAATCTGGTGGACCATGGCTACAACATTTGCACTGGTTAAAGGAGGTTCAGGGTCAGTGCCTCTGGCCCGGCGAGGTTCTCTGATCTCTCTTCGGGGAGCAGTCACAAAATCCGGGGCTCGGACAGGGCTTCGCTGCCCCCTATTATCATGAGTATGTGTGCGGCGACAGGGCTGAGGTGGTCTGTTATGCGCAGGACTGTTCACATCTCGAGTCCTGAGAGCTGTGGCTTGATCATTCACATTACGGTTTGAGGGCCCCGCCCCTAGCGCTTTGTCTTCCTGTGATGGCAGGGTTCCGAACCGAAGCTGTTCTATGTTTTCGTCTCTCTCATACGGTCGTCGCGGAGGTCTCGGCGATTCTTCAGACGAAGAAGAATATACTGGCGTGAGTGGACGAACTGGCGATGTTCTTTGCCTTGCTAGCTCATCAAGTCTTTTATCCATAGCCGTCAAATTTTGCCGCAGGATGGAACTTTCCTGCCTTTGGGTAGCCAACTCATCAAACAATCTATCCCACATTTCGGCGAAGCGAGAGAGATCCCCCTCAGTGACCGGAGCAACAGGATCATATTGGTCATCATCACTCTCTCTTATGCGCAAAGAGCTCGAACCGGGTCGAGCAGAGGTTCCAGGACGATAGGAGCGGGTCATAGGTTCCTTTCCAGGTCGAGTTGTAGTTTGATCATCAATTCGGATAGCTGCGGTTCGTGGATGGCGACTCGCTGCGCCCCCCTGAGGTCGACTCGTGGTCATGGTACGCGGAGGCTGCGAGGTGTTACCTCGGGATCGAGTAACAACCCCTTTAGCGGCCCGGATCGTCTCGTTCTCATTGACTCGGAACGTGGTGTCTTCATCAGATCGGTTCGCCCCCTGCGCTCCGCGATCTAGAGTTTCTTCGTTGCCCAGTTCGTGTACACTCTCTTCAATCGTTTCGTTGGTCTGTGAAGCTCGCACCTCCTTAGATCTTTTTCCAGCCATGATATCTGAATCGCTGGAATCTTCAAAGAACTGAATAGTGAAACTTTAGGACTGAGTTTCTCAGTGAAAGCACCAAAATGTTAGATCAAAATTTGGACCTAACACCCAAATTGTTCTGAATGTTATAGAGTTTCAAATGAATAGGAAAAAGAAAATAACACATAGAAATTATAGTGGTTCGGCGTTAACGAGCCTACGTCCACTTTATACATTATTGATTATGCTTTGAAAGCTAATACAACAAGGATTTCTCTCAATATCTCAGTAGTTTGACAACAATGGCGGATTCAGTACCCAATATTGCCAAAAAGATCCCAAAAAATGCCAAGCTCTGGGCTATTTATAGCTGATTTTGTCAGGCGGATCGTGATAACACGTGGCACAAATCCCGAGAACATCGGATCGCATCGCCTCCGTCGAAGAAATAGTCAAATTAGCCGTTGTGGATAGGTGTCGCGATCTGCTTGAAAATCGGATCGTGCAGATGGGGAGAACTGGTCCAGATGACGGTCAGGGACATGTGTCGCCAGATCCGTGCGATTCGGATCGCTGAAGACTAGCTCGTGCTTGAACGGGTCAGAGGGTTCGCCATGCACCAAGGGATCGGATCGGTTCGCTCTGGGAAACAATATAAGTTTGGATCGGATCGCCTGGATGCGTCGTTCACTGATGAGATGGGGGCGATCCGTCGAGACGCGATCCTCGGTGGGTGATCCATCGAGACGCGATCCTCCGTGGGCGAGCCGATAGAGTGCGATCCGTTCCTTCATATTCTTGGAGAACGTGGTTTCATGCTTTCCTCTTCCGAATGATCCTGGGTGGCTTGGTCAAAAAGCGAGCCAACAAACACTTAACCATCAGATTGTGATAAATGAATAGGGTTAAGTCTAAAACATGAAGGGATAATACTTAACCATCAATAAAATGTTAGTTAAAAACAGATGGGCAAGGTTAAGTTAAAAAGGAACACTTAACCGATACAGGATGAATGGGTAGGGTTAAGTAATAAGAAATACTTAACCAATATAACTTGGTTTGTGGTAGGGTTAAGTCAACATGAATTCCTAATAACACTTTACCAGTCTAATAGGATAAATGAAGAGGGTTAAGTTAGCTTGAATTGACTAATGACGCTTAACCAATCCAAATTGACGAGAAAGAGAACTAAGTAGTAAACCTTAGTTAAAAGGAGCTAAGTAGTAAACCTTAGTTAAGAAAACAACGATTCTGGAAACTAAGTGGTAAACCTTAGTTAACAAAACTAAGTAGTAATTCTTAGTATAACACGGGAAGGAGCGAACGTCCGTCTGATTAAAACGAAGGCTCCAACGAATTGGGTTACGAAGTCCGAGGCTTCAAGGGGACGTGAGGGTACTCTTGGTATCCCTCTGTGAGGCTGCAGATGATCCTCCTGGGCTCACAGAGGTTAAGGTATGCGGTAGAAGAACCAAGGGTATGCCTTGGTTGCAAAATATGGCAACCTAAAGACTAGGATGGACCAGTGTGATTCGGAGAGAAACCGGTAGCCCTATGATAGCAACTCGTCGTCTACCATCCATCTTGAGTCAATCGAGATACGTGAAGCGAAAAGGCGGAGAACTCCAAAAGACCATATACTTGCTATCTAGTTATGGGTGAGGATGGCCATAGGTTAGTGGGGCATAGGGGGCCTGCGTATAGTTCTCATTTTTCAAGGTGTGCCTTTCATTAGTTGAGGGAGGGGTCAAGTGGGACCATTGCCACTGGAATAAAAACATACCTTAGCATCTGCATCGACAGATATCTGAAAGCTCCCAACCGAGTTCGGTGTTTCTTGATTTGCCCTGCCACAGGACTCGGGCCGCAAATTACAGGACATGTGCATCTATACAAGCGACAACGATTCGCGATACTACCACTCTAGGTAGTGTGTCCTAGACTTGGGGGCATCGTTCGACAGGTAGCAAAATCCCTAGTTGGACTAGGTGGCATAAACCCTGAATCCGAGAAGCGTTCAACAGATAGCGTAAACTCTAGTTTAATCTAGAAAGCACTTGATAGAAAACCCTAGATTAGATCTAGGTAATAAATAATAAATGTATGCCTGAAGGCAATGGAAAATACAGGGATTGGGATCACATTATCATTACTAGTTGTGACACCTGTGAGGTGGTGCAGAGATATAGAAACCAGTATAACAAGGAAATAGCAAAGCGGCGAAAGTATTAGAGCATATCCAGTTTATCTTATCTTAGCATATCTTGTGTTAATCTTGTCTAAATCTTGTTGACCCTATCATCATGGTGTTATCTTGTATTCAGTTAATTCATGTCTTTTTGTTTTTCCATGTTCACATGCTAGAAGTAACTGAACTTACTCAGGCTTTATGTGTGACTCTGTTTTTCTTCCGTCCTCTTTTCTTCCGTTCCCCCCCCCCCCCCGGTAGTAAAGGAGGGAATAGTATAGCTCAGGTTAAGTTGGACTGTCACTCTTTCCCAGCTTGAAGATTTGTCGAAGTTTTGCTTGGATTCTCTTTTCAGATGCTATGGCTGGTTCTGGCTACATTGCGGAATATAAATGTTATTTTATGCTTATTTATTTTGTAGGACAGATGATATTCTGATATTGTAAAGAAATCATTGTACAAACTATTTTATCAATAAAGCAAAGTTTTATTTTCCGCTGTTTTAATTTTTGTCTATCTTGTAATTCATCTGCATCTTTTACCTTAAAATGCTCCACAGAACTTAGTGCATTCCCTTTGTGAGTGACACCAACGGATGTGGGGTGTTACACCATGCCACCGCAATTGCTCTATTCTATTACCAAGTATATGGAGACGGGCCGAGTCTGCTTCAGGTAGCACGAAACAGAAAGGCCTTTAAAACAGTACAAGCGATGTTAAAGATCTTCCAAGAAAGTTATCAACCAGTCAGCTGCATAAAGGTAAGATCCATATATAGTTATATGCTTCCTTTTTATTTTTTCCTATCATTAGTATTTTATCACCGTCTTAGTTTGTAGATAATGATATAAAAGGAATTGTATGTAGGTACACAATCAGGGAATTGCCCTTGGTCGATCTGTTGGCTTAACTTGGTTCAATGGGTACGATGAATTCATATCTGAAGTAGATCGGATATTTGAATTTGAGGGAGAGCTGCTGCTCCAAATAAAACTTAGATGGTTGTAGATAGTGAGGGTATCAAAGAGCAGTAAGCCTATCTTCATTTGGATGGAAAACTAAGGCCATTGTCGGATCCGATATGCAACAATATCAGACAATGGCGGCTCAGCCAATAAGAATATTGTTCAAAGTTCAAACGTTATACAAGTTGCTTAGTTACTGCAATACTCAGGTGATTCTACGATGTCGCTCTCATAAATTTAGACCTGGGATGTGGAGATTGATTCAACATTAACCAAATTTTCAATATTTGGAGACATTGCAGCTATACCAAGACCAAAACATCAATACGTCCATAGATATTGTGAGTCATTTCCATTGGATTGTTGAATTGATCACCACATAATCATAGATAAAAAGAGCAGTGTCGTAGTGATGGAGGTCATTTTTGTAACTTTTTAAGTCTCTCTGGAGAAAGGTGAGATATGTTAGAAGTAGGCCAGTGCTACATCAGATGCAACTAGTGGTGGCATGCAGATTGGTCATGTTGAGGTGATGAAGGATATGGAAGGGGTACTTATTGTTTGTAACGGTCAAGTATGTAATAATGTACGAAATGCTGTCTAAAACTTATTGTTTGTAATACTGAATATTTGAGTATTTTAATAAATTAGTTTGCAAATAACTGTAATATCGGATTTGTTTATGGAGTATTGCTATATTTAATGTATTGTTCTTTTCAGTTGCAAAAGATTTTTATTTTTTTTAAAACCCAAATGTCAATCACAATGGTGCATAACAGTTGTAGTAAATTTTATTACAACAATGCATAACTATTGTAATAAAGTTTATTACAACGGTGGAAAAAAGTTGTAAAATATACATATTACAACGGTGTTGCAACAGTGCAAAAAAGTTGTAAAAGATAGTGGTCTATTACAACTTCTTAATACACGATGGTTTGGCCACCGTTGTAAAATGTATATTACAACGGTGTTCCACCGTTGTAATAGGGTCATTTTGTTGTGCGTACAAATTTGGGCACCCAAGAGTTTAGGGAAAACAAACAAAATAAACTTTGGGTCAGTCATGGGACTAGTGTGAGTAAACTCCAACCATTTGTTTAACATTCAAAATCCTTTAGAAGAAATGATAATCGTAAGACCGATCCACACATAAACATGGATGGTTTTTACCTTACGATAACCCAAAATATTTTTGATATCAAATCCAGTGATATTATTGTTGTATATAACGTAGTTGTAAACACAATTATATGATTTTTGTTTGATAATAACAACCAAATAAATATTATTTTAAATGTGTTTGTCACTGTACTGTTCTATATATTCTTCACAGACAGAAATATAATATTTATATTTAAATAGAATACGACTGTACAGATACTCATATATTCATATAGTATTTTATTTAAATTGAATATTATATTTCAAATATTCAAACAGTACAACTATTCGTTACTCCACTATTTAATCACATCATAGAACATTGTACTTATAAATAAACAAAATAAAATAGACAAGCTTGTTTGACAACAATAAAACAATATTTTATTTCAATCAAACTTGTTTATTACAAATAAAAGTACAATTCTCATTTTCATTAGCTCCTCACTACAAAAACACTTAGACAGTCATTTTCAATTTCACCGTTACATTCACTCATTTACATACTCAACACTTTCTTGTTGTCTTCGGTCTTTAGTCTTTTGTCTTCACAGCACTTCATTGTCAGTTCAGTCATCATCTTCTTACCTGTCACAATGAAACAGAAGCACGCACAGTATACTGCAATAGAAATAAAACTGAATACATATGTATATAAATTTTATTTTTAAAATTTATTTGCCTCAGATTTCTGGTGTGTTTCTCATCATTTTTCATGACTTGATCTGTGTCTAGTCAGTCTGTATATGTATAGTACAGGGACAGGAAATCTTGTCTGATGGCTGCATATACACACGTGTATAGATATACACGTGTGCACTGTCTCGCCAATCAGTGTGCAACTGAGGAGTAGCCACGTGGACCATCTCGACTCAGTGCAACAATAATCAATATGGTCGAGGCAAGCCAAAAACATCAATGACAAAGCAGGCAAAACAAAAGGTTAAAATGATCGAACAACATGGTGTATGGTGCACAAGCATTTGTGTACATGGTGACTCGGCAAGCAAAAATCTCAGCATGCAAAAAGAACAAGTACATTGTGCTAGCCGTTCAAAGTAAATCAGTGTAACAACAACAAAGTCAACCAATGGTGGTGTACTAAAGATATGCTCATAGTAGCTCACATATGTATGCACAACACAACTGTATAGCCAAAGTAGTCAAGCACAAGCTGATGCAACAATGTTTAGCTCACAAGTATATATGGCAGTTTTAAAGTGGATGTGCATGTGGAATTTCAAATGAAGCTACAGCAAGATCAAGTTCTGTCTTTGTCTACATGATCAAGTACATATATAAGGTTAAGGCATCATAGGAATAAAAGTGATCATCTCATCAAAAAACATGGCAGACCAACACAAGATCATTTTTTCAAGGAACCAGTTCAGACATGCATGGGTTCAAATTCAGGTGCAAGTGACAGTGAAACAGTTCAGTATACAAGAGACACAAATCTGTGGTATGTGCATGTCAGTATGGTGTAAGCAAGTGCATGAACACAAATGCACTAGTAAACAAGACTGTTCAACACATATCAAACAGGTTGCATGTACAAATGAGTTCTGTTTTGGCAAGCAAAGAATCACAGTACAAATCTGGATTTAAAGATTGCAATTTTTTTAAAGCATGATGGTGTTCACAAGTGGTCGAGCACAATAGCTAAGACAATATGGTTCAGATTTTTCAGTGAGCAACACATTGGAGCATGGGTGCAGTTAGGAATGGACAAGTACAATCATATTTGGCATGCAACAATTACAAGACTTATTAAAGGCATGAATACAGAAAATTCATGTGCAACTACACAGAGTTTCAAAGTGAATCCAAGTGTACATGCCAAAGTTTCAGGAATGCCAAAGCTTATGCTCAAATGCTAGTTCATGCAAGGTGCAAGTGGGATCAAATTAGGCAGATTTGCAATGTGTGAATCAAATGCAGTTTTCGTTTTCGGCAAGTGAAATATTTTCTGGAATTGTAGAAGGTAAGAATTTTTTTCCTAAATCAATCAATGCAATGCAGAACTCAAGAAAATATGAATCAAGTATCAAAACAATATGCTCAAGTTCATTCATGCATGGGAAATTAAAGACTGGATTTAATCATTTATGAAATGGTTAATCAGCAAGAATCATACTTGAAAATATTATGCAATTATCAATTTCCAGAAATACTCATGATATAACAACATATTTGGCAAGAAACCATTCAAAAATTCGCAGTGATTTGGATTTTTTTTTGGCAAGTTTAAAATCGATTTTTGGCAAGAATTCATTTCGGAAATCACAATCAATTCAGAGCAATAATCAAAGACGTGCCAATTCAATCAAGACAACAAAAGAGGAAAACTCACACATTTAATCCATTATATCAAAAAGGGAAAAACCACAAAAAATCAGCCAAGTCATATGCAAGAAATCAGAAACAATAGGGTTCGAATAACCCTATACATACCAATCATCACTGGTAGATTTGTATTACCGTTTGGTTCTCTACTTTGTTGATTATTTTCATTCCATGGATGTGCACCTTTAATTCTATAGTCTGATTAGTTCAAAAAGAGTGTATGGATTAATTTGTATGATTTTGAAAAGTTAAAAACAAATTGATGGTAGTTTGTGTTGGGTGATGGTAGAATTTATTTGATTAAATCACACGTTGAAATGAAATGAAAATAGATAGAAATATATACATGTGCATCATATATGTTTGAACAGGTAAATGGATAGCTGTTGAGTAAAGAAATTATTTGCGTGCCCGACAATTAGGTAAACCTTAATGAGTTGGATGCGAAATAATATTATATCAACTCCTGCGAATGCCATTGGATGCGGAGTGTTGGTTGTTCTGTGTGTAATAATAAATGTCGCCATAGGATAGTAACAATTAATTTTGAACTACACTACATGGCATACTTCTTGAAGATAGGCATACTTCATCATATACCACATGAGCATTTGGAGCTTGTGTGACAAGGTGGAAGATTTACCATATGAGCGAGAGGCTTGTATGGCGATGACTATATTTTACAGGTTGAACTGATGACTGATATGGACCATATAAATTGTAACGATAAATTGCCAGATTAATAAAAAAAACCCACACGGGGTTGGAGTTGACAATAATCACGTCTCTCTAGCTATTAGATACGGCACATGGACTATTTATTTCCCACACGGGACGAGGTGACGAGAATTTATTCTCTGGAGCAATTAAAATACACACTCCCTCAGGCTTTGACAGGGTGACGAGTATTTATTCTCTGGAGTTATTATCAATACACGCTCCCCTGTAAACACCAGAATATATCACTATAAATATGTGTATGGTTTATAGGATTTATTGGTACCTAATACGGCCCAATAAATTTCCAAACCCGTCCCCGTACAAAGGAGGTTATGGCGAAAATTTTCGAAAATTCCGGGTGTTAGCCAAATTTTTGAAGAATTTGAGAATTCTCAGAAACTGAAAAGTTGGAGAATGGAAGCCAGATTGAACGTAGAGTTGATTAATAAAACCACTTTCGACTTTGTTCCTTTTCGGGGACGAAAAGTTTTAAGTGGGGGAGATTGTAACGACCCGAAAAATCTGAACCAATTTAAAATTTTTAAATTAGCTATTTTAGTGAATTTTAAATATTTAAAATAAATATTTTAAATAATAGCGTTGAAATGTATGTTTGAATCGATGTTGAAAATGAAAATAATTAATTTGAGTTATAAACAAGGCCTGAAATGGCGCGGTAGTTTCAAAATTTGGATTCAAACTTTGACTGACTGTACCGGGGGCAAAACAAAACGAATTTGAGTGAAACCAAAAATATTTAATTCTGTTAGTGAATATCTTTCTAAAGAATCTGAAAAATCGAAGTTTTGTGGCGGGAAGCGAAAATTATGGCCAAATGAATTTTCAGAAAGGTCGCTATAGAATATATATAGCCCGTGAAAATGGCCATTTTGCAAATGACCTCAGAATTCGACGAAACCACTTTTGTTGGATCCGGGATGTCAAATTATTGCTAGATTTCAAATTTCATAATTTTTGAAGCTAGTATGTGAGCGTGGCAAAGGAAAATGTGTTTTGGTCAATTATAGTTAAATTGGATCGACCAGAAATGGGCCATTTTTCAAACGGTCTCAGAATTTGACGAAACTAGTTTTTTTGGGACCGTATCGTCAAAACATAGCTAGATTTATTTTTCGGGAATTTTTAGAATCAATATATGGCCCTGGCAAATTAAAATGTACATTCAAATCAGATATTGAATGTTATATATTTTAAATTGAAGGAAAACTGACTGAAACAGTCGAATTGGCCTACGAAACATATCCCATTGTGTTCGGAAGGGGGTATTTAGCTAGGGGCGATAGTCGTTGAGTTTGAATTGGTGTTCGAAGGAGATGGGGGGTATTTTCGGATTTTTGAAATTAATAAATATTAAAATATATGGCCGGCCAATCATTTTCTTTCTCCCACTTCTTCGTTGACCGGAAGAAACCCGTAACCCTCCAGTTAAAGGCGGAAACCACCTCCAGTCTTCTCTCCTCTTTTTCTCTCTAATCTCTCAATGAAATCACGCCATTCTGGATTCATTTCGAAGATCTAATCCTCCTCTACACATCCATATAACATTTGGAAATTATTGTGGCATATTTCTCTGGAATCACCTCCCCGAAGTCAGCAAAGTCGGAGTGCCGCCCTGCCTCGAGTTCGCCACCGAATTCGGCCGGAGTACCGTCATTCTGAGCGCCCTTTGATGCTCTTCGACGTGGTGCAACTGGTTTTCATTCTCGTGCAACGGTTTGAGCTGAAATTCAAAACCTAGTTCGGAAGGTTTCAGAGAGGTAATGGCCTGGGGTTTTCAACTAAGGCCATAACACTTTTAAGTGTTGCTAATTATGATTTACTAATAAAAATCGTAACTTTTTCATATGTGGTCGAAATTCAGTGAAACAAGAGATACCGGGATCGTGAGGGCATCTTCTACATTTTAGAAGAGACCGGATATTTTTCTGAGCCTTCTGCTATTTTTGGTGGAGTGGAACCCAATGTGAGATTTCTAAATTATAAACGATATGGAAAACGACGATGTATAAAATATATAGTCGACGTATGAGTTATATAAGCGTTGTACACCTCTTGTATAAGCATTGTATAAGTTGTATGTTCGATATATAAGTTATATATGCGTTGTAAAAATTATATATGTGTTGAAATAGAAGTGAAATGCTTATATATAAATATATATGTATATATACGCCCCTCGTCCACAAACCATGGACGATATTTATTGGTTGTGATTGGTGTGAAAATTGGTTGATTACGAATGGTTGATTAGAATTGTTTGTAGTTGAAATTGATTGTGGTTGAAAAATACCCGTTTGTGATTGAGAAATATTTGGTTGAAACCACATAGGATTAGTTTGTGGAAATGGAAAATATACATGCCGCCTGCGTGCGAACTAGATGCTTGAATCCCCATTATCAAAAGCTACGAGGCTTTAAGGTAGAGCGAGGAGTCGTACTAGGGACGGCCCCGATTTTAACTACCCTGTCGTTATGCTGCCGAAATTTTGAATAATATTCATGTGTTAGAATTATTTTCATGTGTTGAAACTATATTCGTGTGTTGAATAGAAATTCATTCGTTGAATAGAAATTCATGTGTTGAATGATAATCGTGTTTTAAAATAAATTGTTTTATAATAAAAATCATATTTTTATTACCTATATGGACTATATAAAATAATCGTGTTTTAAAATAAATTGTTTTATAAAAAAATCATATTTTTATTACCTATATGGACTATATAAAATAATCGTGTTTTGAAATGAATTGTTTTACCATAAAAATCACATTTTTACTATACACATGAGTTGTTAAAAATAGTGACATGTCGAAGTGAATGTTTGTTGGATGAAAATATCATTTTTATCAAATGTATGAAAAGAATATGGCTATGAAATCGAAGAATCGATATATATATATATAAATAAAATTGAAATATATCGAATAACGAAGCTGCAGTTCGTGTTTTGAAACCGTGATTTCAAACGATTAGTGCGGGAGATCCGACCATCGGATTTTCCCGAAACCGAAACCGTTGGGTTCGCTTTGGAAATATCTTTCCAAAGACACAAATTTTGTGAAGATCCAACGGTTGGATTGTCTGGAATGCTTGAATCAAATCTGAAGAAAAACAGCGCCACGGCCGCGTTATGGCCCGAAGCATCGTTTAAATAAATTGGCAATTTTAAAATAAATAAAAATAGCGATAAATCGTTATAAGATATTATAAACGATATGGAATGTGAAATTTATAAATAAACTGGAGGTTGTCTTAGTCGAATGGTTTCCTGGGTTTTGATCTAATGTTAGTTTCGGCCTTCGGGGTTAATATTTGGGAAATCGTTCTCTTACTGATTTACGGTTAGTGACTAATGAATTGAACTGATGTGTATGTTGTGTTTGTTTAGCACTTGTTTATTATATACGCGAGTTGCTCAGAATGACCTGGTTTATACCATTCTGAATAACTGAATCGACGATAAGAAATCGAAGATGAAGACGGTGGTTGAAGACCGGAAATCTTCACCTCGTTTGGATGGTAACTGATGTCCTGATTGGGAGGCATCCCGAAATATGGATAATGAGTGGTGATCGTCCTGATGTACATGGAGATCGATGGATATGCGAGGTATATAGTGCCTCCGGTTTCGTTCAGACCCGGAACGAACTTGTAAATGGACTGTGTGTCTAACATTGGATTTTATTCTGTGTTGATTGATCTCTATTAAATATACATCTGTGTGGCGGTGGAGAATTTATTCTTTTGCTTAACGCCCTTCTCTGAGACGCACGAGCTCAGAGGTTGTATATCGATGGACATCAGTCGCATGGCATGAATTGCTAGTGTGACATGCCTAAGTGGAGAATGATCAAGGCTTCTGTTGAAAAGCAAAGTCTTGTGGTGATGATCAAAGCACCGCCTGTGTGGCGTAGCTTTGGGTATAACGTGAATTCGCGAATCTCACACCCCGGTATGAACCAAAAACGGGAGAGGACCTCAGGGAGGGCATGTGTTTCTTCTTAGCTAGAGGTGGTGTCAGTGCTTAAACTGGCTGACATTTATATTATTTTCACCTATGTGGTTGTTGCTGTTGCGAGGCGCCTCGGATATATCGGTCGATCCGGGACCGATGGAGTCATTCGTTGGCTCACTTACACCCCAAAGGGCGGGGAAACGCAGTGTTCAGGAATTTTAATCCACATCGGTGGACCGGCCCTGACGATCCAAGGGTCACTCGAGCTCTGATCCTAAGGCTCGGGCTAGGCAGTCTCGAAGTCGGTAAGGACTATCTTTTGCCTTGGTTCATGACGGAAATCCAATTTCCAAATACGTGACTGTGCGGTTTTGATTGTATACCTAAATTTGGCGACATAGTGGCATGGGACACTCATATCGTATATGATTGATAGTTATGATTTGAAATGGTTTTTGAAACATATAAACACTAGTAGTAATATCAAATGCTTTTGTTTTATTCGTATCAAGCATATTTTGGTCGTTATAAGGTAAAACTCTATCCTCCGGTTTGCGTTGCATTGTGTGATGGGAACTGAGTCTTATAATGGCTTCATTTTTATAAAAGCATTGCGATGTTTTAAAAGATTTACTTGTTTTTAAAGCACTGGCAATCCAATGGAGTAAACCCATTCCGCGAAAGAGGCGTGGTCCTTTGATTAGCCAAATTATATAATGTGTTAAGTAGATTTCTCATACCAGTCCCATGACTGACTCGTAGTTTGTTTCACTTGCAAACTCGGGTGCCCCTTTTTCAACACGGGCAGCCTTGTATTCAGGTATTAGCAGGCTTTTTCTGGATAGCTGGAGCTGAAGATGGATTCTACCATTTATCTCTTTTTATGCTGTTCAGCTCCTATTGTACATATTATGTTTGTTTTCCGTTGTAGACATTTATGTATAGCTGAACTGTATTTTTACTAAGTATGATCTTGTATACTGTGTAACTCTGATGATTATTGTTTATCCAGTGATTATTTGTTCATTATCTGGTGTATTTATTTATTTCTGTACTGCTATTATCTGTTTCTGTGTTATATTCCAATGATTACCCTTAACACCATCAGTACGGGTTTTGGGGTCGTCACAGCGTGGTATCAGAGCTTTGGTTAAGCTTAGTTCTGGAATATAACATATTAACGAACTCGTCAGAAATAGAACCAGTAGTGTTCTAGGACGGGTAACTCATTACAGATAGGATCAGTAATATCCTAGTATGAGTAGCAGAATGAGATAACACCTCGATAGATGCATTTACCTTCAAGTATATGTTTCTATGTTTCAAAATATTTTTTCTGTTGACCTGACACTTGATCTGCTGTTTGCAGAAGTACTAGAAAATGAGTGTCAGAAACAGAAGGAACGCAGAACCGGATATTGAGGCCCTATTAATCAAGTATCGAAATATGGGTGGAATACCGTTCTCTGGCGAAGAATCTATTATGAAAACACAAGCTTGAATTTGATCTGCTGAGAAAATCTTTGATGGTTTAAAGCTGAGGGATGACCAGAAAAGATTACTGGCCTCCTGGGCACTCAAAGACGAAGCCTTGTTCTGGTGGGATTCGGTTGTTAAGGATAATCCAGAAGGTGATATCACCTGGGATAGATTCAAAGTGATTTTCCTAGAAAGATTTACTCCTCCTAAAGCCATACATGTAAATGAAGTGGCAGAAGTGCCTGCATCTTCGTCTGCTCAGGAAAGGACAGATGTTTTAGAAGGCATGCTAACTGTCAAAGATATTACTGGCATAAAGAATTACGCAGATGTGTTCAAAGAAGTCGTTAGTCTACCTCCGTAGAGAGAAATTGATTTCAAGATCGCTTTAATTCCGAACGCAAGGCCAGTAGTGCACGCCATTCGGAGGATGACCCTAAAGGAGAAAGAAGAAGTAGACAATCAAACACGACAGCTCGTATGGAAGGGTCTGCTCAGGCCTAGTTTCTCTGATTGGGGAGCAGCAGTGGTGTTTATCCCAAAATCTGACGGTACTCTGCGACTATGTGTGGATTATCGTGATTTGAACAAGCAGACCATAAAGAATATCCATTGCCGCGAATCGATGATTTATTGGATCGTCTGAATGGAGCACAAGTATTTTCAAGGATGGACCTAGCTATAGGCTTCCATCAACTTCGTATTGCCGAAGAGTGTGTTCCTATGACAGCATTCAGAGGTCCAGACTTATTCTACGAGTGGTTAGTAATGCCGTTCGGCTTGTGTAACGCTCCAGCTTACTTCGTCGATTTGATGAATACAGTGTTTCGAGGAGTCCTGAATAAATTTGTTCTGGTTTTTATTGACGATATTCTAATCTTCTCTAAGTCAAAAGCCGAACATGAAAAACATTTGGATCAAGTTCTAGAAATTCTGAGAAGGAATGTATTGAAAGCTAAACTTTCCAAATGTATATTCTGGCAAGATGAAGTGAAATTTCTCGGCCACGTCGTATCGAAAGAAGGAATTGCTGTGGATCCAAGTAAAATCACAGCTATTCAAAACTGGAAACAGCCTAGTACTCCTACAGAAGTCCGCAGTTTTCTTGGATTGGCTAGTTATTACCGGAAGTTCGTTAAAGATTTTTCGAAGATATCTAATCACTTGACAAATCTTACAAAGAAGCACTCAAAATTCAAGTGGACTCCAGAATGTGAGGAGGCTTTTGAGGAGCTAAAGTTAAGATTAACAACTGCTCCAGTGTTAACCATTATCGACGGCAATCAGGACTTGAAAGTCTGGACAGATGCCTCTAGAGAAGGCCTTGGTGCAGTGTTAATGCAAAGAGGTCAAGTGGTTGCTTATGTTAGCCGCCAGCTGAAGCCACATGAAAAGAACTACGTCACTCATGATCTTGAGTTGTTGGCTATAGTATTTGCTTTGAAAATCTGGATACACTATCTTCTAGGTGAGAAATTCGAACTATTTACAGATCACCAGTCGCTAAAGTATCTGTTCACCCAGAAAGACTTGAATCTGAGGCAGCAACGTTGGCTAGAGTTCCTTGCAGCATACGATTTTGAGATTCTATGCACTACAGGGAAAGCCAATGTTGTGGCCGATGCACTAAGTAGAAAGAATGTTATGATCGCCAGTTTTATCATTGCGACTTCTTTGATTGACAAGATATCTTCTCTCCAAAAAGATGACAAATTTATTAAAGGAATGAGTCAGCGGATTCGTGAAGGCAATGCTTCGGATTTCCAGCTCGATAGCGATGGGATTCTGAGGCTACAAGGACGAATTTGTGTTCCAGAAATTCCTGAACTCAGAAGAGTTGTGCTTGATGAATGCCACAAATCTAAGCTCAATATCCATCCGGGTGTGAATAAAAATGTATAACGACATCAAACGCACATTCTGGTGGAAGTCGTTGAAAAGAGACATCTCTATATATGTTAGAAGGTGCCCTACTTGCCAGCTAGTCAAAAGCGACCAACAGAAACTGGCTGGATTGTTGCAACCGCTGGACGTTCCAGGTTGGAAGTGGGAACATATTTCCATGGATTTCATAGATGGTTTTCCCAGAACCAGAAAAGGAAAAGACAGTATTTGGGTGATCGTAAATCGCTTCACGAAGACCGCACATTTTATACATGTCAGATCAATCAGAACTGCTCAGAGTCTGGCGCAGATATATTTCAAGGAAATTGTTAGACTACACGGAGTGCCAATCAGTATAGTGAGTGATAGAGATCCAATATTTACTAGCAAATTCTGGGAGGCATCTCAAGTAGAGCTGGGAACGAAGCTGAACTTGAGCACCGCTTATCATCCTCAGACAGATGGTCAGACTGAGAGGGTGAATCGTATACAAGAAGATTTACTGCGGGCTTGTGTTCTAGATTTCGGTGGATCATGGGAAGACCATCTGCATTTGGCTGAATTCTCATATAACAACAGCTACCAGGCGAGCCTAGCAATGTCACCATTCGAAGCGTTGTATGGTAGACCGTGTCGATCTCCTACTTGTTGGGTCGAACCTGGCAATAGACTTGTATTGGGACCTGATATGATCCGAGAAGCTGCCAACAAAGTCGATTTCGTTAAGAAACGATTACTCGCCGCTCAAATCCGACAGAAGAGATATGCTGATAAGAGAAGGAGAGATATATCATTTGCTGTTGGCAATTATGTATATTTGAAAGTATCGCCGATGAGAGGAGTTATCCAGTTCGGGTAAAACAGGGAAATTGGCGCCCAAATTCATTGGTCCGTTTCCTATTCTTGAACGGATTGGAACTCTCGCTTATAGGGTTCAATTGCCTGATTGGTTGCCTGGAGTGCATGATGTATTTCACATGTTTCAACTTCGAAAGCACGTTCATGATCCAGACTTGGTTATGGAAGAGGCCGCACAACAGGATATTGAAATTACTCCAGAATTGGCTGTGAGAAGAGAGCCGCTAAAGATCATTGGCAAAGAAACCAAAGAGCTGAGGAACAAGAAGGTTCACTTAGTCAAAGTGCAATGGAGTGGAGATCCGCGAGATTGTACTTGGGAAACTGAGGAGAGCATTCAGAAAGCCTATCCTAAGTGCCGAGTGGAAATCTCTGATTGACTCCGGTGCAAGGTACATTTACCATACTTTGCATTACCGTTTGGTTCTCTACTTTGTTGATCATTTTCTTTCCATGGATGTGCACCTTTAAGTCTATAGTCTGATTAATTCAAAAAGAGTGTATGGATTAATTTGTATGATTTTGAAAAGTTAAAAACAAATTGATGGTAGTTTGTGTTGGGTGATGGTAGAATTTATTCGATTAAATCACACGTTGAACTGAAATGAAAATAGATAGAAATATATACGTGTGCATCATATATGTTTGAACAGGTAAATGGATAGTTGTTCAGTAAAGAAATTATTTGCGTGCCCAACAAATAGGTAAACCTTAATGAGTTGGATGCGAAATAATATTATATCAACTCCTGTGAAAGCCATTGGATGCGGAGTGCTGGTTGTTCTGTTTGTAATAACAAATGTCGCCATAAGATAGTAACAATTAATTTTGAACTACACTACATGGCATACTTCTTGAAGATATGCATACTTTATCATATACCACATGAGCATTTGGAGCTTGTGTGACGAGGTGGAAGATTTACCATACGAGCGAGAGGCTTGTATGGCGATGACTATATTTTACAGGTTGAACTGATGACTGATATAGACCATATAAATTGTAACGATAAATTGCCAGATTAATAAAAACCCCCACACGGGTCTGGAGTTGACAATAATCACATCTCTCTAGTTATTAGATACGGCACATGGACTATTTATTTCCCACACGGGACGAGGTGACGAGAATTTATTCTCTGGAGCAATTAAAATACACACTCCCTCAGGCTTTGATAAGGTGACGAGAATTTATTCTCTGGAGTTATTATCAATACACGCTCCCGTGTAAACACCAGAATATATCACTATAAATATGTGTATGCTTAATAAGATTTATTGGGTACCTAATACGGCCCAATAAATTTCCAATCCCCTCCCCATACAAAGGAGGTTATGGCGAAATTTTTCGAAAATTCCGGGTGTTAGCCAAATTTTTGAAAAATTTGAAAATTCTCAAAAACTGAAAAGTTGGAGAATGGAAGCCAGATTGAACGTACAGTTGATTAATCAAACCACTTTCGACTTTGTTCCTTTTTGGGGACGAAAAGTTTTAAGTGGGGGAGATTGTAACGACCCGGAAAATCTGAACCAATTTAAAAAATTTAAATTGGCTATTTTAGTGAATTTTAAATATTTAAAATAAATATTTTAAATAATAGCGATGAAATGTATGTTTTAATCGATGTTGAAAATGAAAATAATTAATTTTAATTATAAACAAGACCTGAAATGGCGCAGTAGTTTCAAAATTTGGATTCAAACTTTGACTGACTTTACCAGGTGCAAAACAAAACGGATCTGAGTGAAACCAAAAATATTTAAATCTGTTAGTGAATATCTTTCTAACGAATCTGAAAAATCGAAGTTTTGTAGCGGGAAGCAAAAATTATGGCCAAATGAATTTTCAGAAAGGTCGCTATAGAATATATATAGCACGTGAAAATGGCCATTTTGCAAACGACCTCAGAATTCGACGAAACCACTTTTGTTGGATCCGAGATGTCAAATTATTGCTAGGTTTCAAATTTCATAATTTTTGAAGCTAGTATGTGAGCGTGGCAATGGAAAATGTGTTTTGGTCAATTATAGTTAAATTGGATCAACCAGAAATGGGCCATTTTTCAAACGGTCTTAGAATTCGACGAAACTAGTTTTGTTGGGACCGTATCGTCAAAACATAGCTAGATTTATTTTTTGGGAATTTTTAGAATCAATATGTGGCCCTGGCAAATTAAAATGTACGTTCAAATCAAATATTGAATGTTATATATTTTAAATTGAAGGAAAACTGACTGAAACAGTCGAATTGGCCTACGAAACATATCCCATTGTGTTCGGAAGGGGGTATTTAGCTAGGGGCGACAGTCGTTGGGTTTGAATTGGTGTTCGTAGGAGATGGGGGGTATTTTCGGATTTTTGAAATTAATAAATATTAAAATATATGGCCGGCCAATCATTTTCTTTCTCCCACTTCTTCGTTGACCGAAAGAAACCCGTAACCCTCCAGTTAAAGGCGGAAACCACCTCCAGTCTTCTCTCCTCTTTTTCTCTCCAATCTCTCAATGAAATCACGCCATTCTGGATTCATTTCGAAGATCTAATCCTCCTCTACACATCCATATAAGATTTGGAAATTATCGTGGCGTATTTCTCTGAAATCACCTCCCCGAAGTCAGCAAAGTCGGAGCGCCGCCCTTCCTCGAGTTCGCCACCGAATTCGGCCGGAGTACCGTCGTTCTGAGCGCCCTCTGATGCTCTGCGACGTGGTGCAACAGGTTTTCATCCTCGTGCAACGGTTTGAGCTGAAATTCAAAACCTAGTTCGGAAGGTTTCAGAGAGGTAACGGCCTGGTGTTTTTAATTAAGGCCATAACACTTTTAAGTGTTGCTAATTATGATTTACTAATAAAAATCGTATTTTTTTCATATGTGGTCGAAATTCAGTGAAACAAGAGAACTCGGGACCGTGAGGGTGTCTTCTACATTTTAGAAGAGACCGGATATTTTTCTGAGCCTTCTGCTATTTTTGATGGAGTGGAACCCAATGTGAGATTTCTAAATTATAAATGATATGGAAAACGACGATGTATAAAATATATAGTCGATGTATAAGTTATATAAGCGTTGTACACCTCTTGTATAAGCGTTGTATAAGTTGTACGTTCGATATATAAGTTATATATGCGTTGTAAAAATTATATATGTGTTGAAATAGAAGTGAAATGCTTATATATATATATATATACACGCCCCTCGTCCACAAACCATGGATGATATTTATTGGTTGTGATTGGTGTGAAAATTGGTTGACTACGAGTGGTTGATTAGAATTGTTTGTAGTTGAAATTGATTGTGGTTGAAAAATACCTGTTTGTGATTGAGAAATATTTGGTAGAAACCACATAGGATTAGTTTGTGGAAATGGATGATATACATGCCGCCTGCGTGCGAACTAGATGCATGAATACCCATTGTCAAAAGCTGCGAGGCTTTAAGGTATAGCGAGGAGTCATACTAGGGACGGCCCCGGTTTTAACTACCCTGCCGTTATGCTGCTGAAATTTTGAATAATATTCATGTGTTAGAATTATTTTCATGTGTTGAAACTATATTCGTGTGTTGAATAGAAATTCATTCGTTGAATAGAAATTCATGTGTTGAATGATAATCGTGTTTTAAAATAAATTGTTTTATAATAAAAATGATATTTTTATTACCAATATGGACTATATAAAATAATCGTGTTTTAAAATAAATTGTTTTATAAAAAAAATCATATTTTTATTACCTATATGGACTATGTAAAATAATCGTGTTTTGAAATGAATTGTTTTACCATAAAAATCACATTTTTACTATACACATGAGTTATTAAAAATAGTGACGTGTCGAAGTGAATGTTTGTTGGATGAAAATATCATTTTTATCAAATGTATGAAAAGAATATGGCTTTGAAATCGAAGAATCGATATATATATATATATATATATATATATATATATATATATATAATTGAAATATATCGAATAACAAAGCTGCAGTTCGTGTTTTGAAACCGTGATTTCAAACGATTAGTGCAGGAGATCCGACCATCGGATTTTCCCAAAACCGAAACCATTGGGTTCGCTTTGGAAATATCTTTCCAACGACACAAATTTTTGTGAAGATCCAACGGTTGGATTGTCTGGAATGCTTAAATCAAATATGAAGAAAAACAGCACCACGGTCGTGTTATGGCCAGAAGCGTCGTTTAAATAAATTGGCTATTTTAAAATAAATAAAAATAGCGATAAATCGTTATAAGATATTATAAACGATATGGAATGTGAAATTTAGAAATTAACTGGAGGTTGGCTAAGTCGAATGGTTTCCAGGGTTTTGATCTGATGTTGGTTTCGGCCTTCGGGGTTAATATTTGGGAAATCGTTCTCTTACTGATTTACGGTTAGTGGCTAGTGAATTGAAATGATGTGTATGTTGTGTTTGTTTAGCACTTGTTTATTATATACACGAGTTGCTTAGAAAGACCGGGTTTATCCCATTCTGAATAACTGAATTGACGATAAGAAATCGAAGATGAAGACGGTGGTTGAAGACCGGAAATCTTCACCTCGTTTGGATGGTAACAGATGTCCTGATTGGGAGGCATCTTGAAATATGGATAATGAGTGGTGATCGTCCAGAAGTACGTGGAGATCAATGGATATGCGAGGTATATAGTGCCTCCGGTTTTGTTCAGACCCGGAACGAACTTGTAAATGGACTGTGTGTTTGACATTGGATTTTGTTCTATGTTGATTGATCTCTATTAAATATACATCTGTGTGGCGGCGGAGAATTTATTCTTTTGCTTAACGCCCTTCTCTGAGACGCACGAGCTCAGAGGTTGTATATCGATGGACATCAGTCGCATGGCATGAATTGCTAATGTGGCATGCCTAAGTGGCAAATGATCAAGGCTTCTGTTGAAAAGCAAAGTCTTGTGGTGATGATCAAAGCACCGCCTGTGTGGCGTAGCTTTGTGTATAACGTGAATTCGCGAAACTCACACCCCGGTATGAACAAAAAACGGGAGAGGACCTCAGGGAGGGCATGCGTTTCTTCCTAGCTAGAGGTGGTGTCAGTGCTTAAACTGGCTGACATTTATATTATTTTCACCTATGTGGTTGTTGTTGTTGCGAGGCGCCTCAGATATATCGGTCGGTCCGGGACCGATGGAGTCATTCGTTGGCTCACTTACGCCCCAAAGGGCGAGGAAACGCAGTGTTCAGGAATTTTAATCCACATCGGTGGACCGACCCTGACGATCCAAAGGTCACTCGAGCTCTGATCCTGTGGCTCGGGCTAGGCAGTCTCGAAGTCGGTAAGGACTATCTTTTGCCTTGGTTCATGACGGAAATCCAATTTCCAAATACGTGACTGTGTGGTTTTGATTGTATACCTATATTTTGTGACTTAGTGGCATGGGACGCTCATGTCGTCTATGATTGATAGTTATGATATGAAATGGTTTTTGAAACATATAAACACTAGTAGTAATATCAAATGCTTTTGTTTTATTCGTATCAAGCATATTTTGGTCGTTATAAGGTAAAACTCTATCCTCCGGTTTGCGTTGCATTGTGTGATGGGAACTGAGTCTTATAATGGCTTCATTTTTATAAAAAGCATTGCGATGTTTTAAAAGATTTACTTGTTTTTAAAGCACTGGCAATCCAATGGAGTAAACCCATTCCGCGAAAGTGGCGTGGTCTTTTGATTAGCCAAATTATATAATGTGTTAAGTAGATTTCTCATACCAGTCCCATGACTGACTCGTAGTTTGTTTCACTTGCAAACTCGGGTGCCCCTTTTTCTACACGGGCAGCCTTGTACTCAGGCATTAGCAGGCTTTTTCTGGATAGCTGGAGCTGAAGATGGATTCTACCATTTATCTCATTTTGTGTTGTTCAACTCCTGTTGTACATATTATGTTTGTTTTCCGCTGTAGACATTTATGTATAGCTGAACTGTATTTTTACTAAGTATGATCCTGTATACTATGTAACTCTGATGATTATTGTTTATCTAGTGATTATTTGTTCATTATCTGGTGTATTTATTTATTTATGTTCTGCTATTATCTGTTTCTGTGTTATATTCCAATAATTACCCTTAACACTGTCAGTACGGGTTTTGGGGTCGTCACAAGCATCGAATAGAATAAGAAATAAAATGAATCTCTAGATAGGTGATTATAAACCCTAATGGGAGCGACCCACATAGCCATGCCGCCTACCCGATTTTTTTCATTTCCCGGTTGTTGAGGCCTGAGGCTACGATTTCTTATCATTCATTGATAGCACGGTCACTTTGAATGCCACATTGTCAGATCCGTTAATCACTAATTGATTTGCACAAATATTCTGGATATTATGCTAAGGGAATAAATCCATTGCCACCATATATATATTTGTACAGATCAACATATTCGATCATTGGAAATACTTTGTCAGACATTCGTCCATATACGTTCGTTCTGGGATTGAACGAAACCGAAGGCACAATTTCTATTTATAGAAAAGTCCTTGCACTTCACTCCGTCTTCGATTATCTTCATATAATCTGATTCGTAATGCTACTTCCAATACAGAGTAGTTCTCGAATAATAATCCAACCGGTCTCTCCATATTGACCACGATGTGGGTAAATACTTCGATAGTCGGTTATTTAACTATCGAAGAAAAACAAACATCCATCCAAAACATCAAAAAATCACTGGGCCTTTTAATTTATATTTCATTAATTAAAACACTTCTCCACTTCCTTTATCAATATTCATTAAGTAGTTATTTTCAGTTATCATCTTGGCCTCTTACGTTCTTTGGAAAACATTTCCATATATCGCCTTCTTTTATTTTCTATATTTAGGAAATATCTTCTATTAATAATTGAAAAATATTCCAATTACTAATCCCTTTCACGACCATTCATTTCTATACTTAGTAAATATTTATTATTATATTTCCAAACTTTCACTTCTTCGGGTTAAAATGAATGTTATGTAAAACATCGTCACAACAACCCAAAATACTGCATTGGACTAATTCTCTTTAAACATTTCTCTTCGAGATTGAATCTTGCTATTTATCAGCTAATAATGAAATTAATCAAGTTGGGGTATAATTACCTCTCAGAACTTGACTGAAAATATCATTAACTTCAAAACAGACAAGACTGCTAACTCAAGTAATCAACACCATATTATACCAATTTTCCATTTCTAAAACACGTATATGCTTCTCTTTCTATTTTTACCAGATTTAATTATAGATTTCCTTTTTGTTTATAATATTCTATTTTTAAGTTCATTTCCTTATCGAATTCTATATATATCGATACGTTGATTTCCAACTATCAAATTATCTTAAGAATATTCTAACTCCTTAAATTTTCGGAAAAATTCGCCATAACCTCCTTTGTACCGTGAGCATTGGGAAAATCCCCAAACCGCCACACGGGCCTCTCCAATCAAAAAGAAAAAGAAAAAGACAAGTGGCTTGCCGATTCGGCGCATAAAACCTCATATGGAATTTAAACGTGTACCTTTTTGTTGGGCACATAAATTAAAATCTTCATATACTTCATATGCTTCATTCCAAATCTGTCTATTCTATATTCACCTGTTTCCCAATTTATCCCAACTCAATCCGGTCATTTTAACTCAATTATCTAATTTTCCCATTTCACTTTTATTTGAACATATCATGTTCGTATATATTTTTAATTCGCTTATAAACAAGTCGAATCTCATTTCCAACTCAAGTTTCCTTTTCGATTTCGAATAAAATTTCTCAAACCACCTTTACTTATTCAAACCCCAATTTCTTATCAAATTTCGATTTACTAATTATTATTCAAATTAGTTAGTTCTATTCAATAATTTAAAATATGATTTTTTTTGTTCCAAAAATCATTTCATTACACCACTTGAGTTCGTATTTATTTTACAACTCAGGTCTGGATTTTTCTAATGGAAATTCGGATTTTATTTACTTAAAATCCCTTTATTTATATAAATAAACCATTATGGTTTTATAATGGTTCTGGCGCTGTTTTTCTGAAAATTTGATTTTGACATAACTCAAAATCTATCAGACGAAATCCAGATTTTTCTCTTTCATTAGAAAACTATTATAAAATCGGTCCTGGCAATTCTTGTTTCAAAGAATTAGGACTTAAACTGAGTTCTATACACTCAATTGAAGTTCGAATCGCCAATTTACGAACTACCGCGCTGCGGCGAGTTCGTTTTAATTATATTTAATATATAAATGTTTTAAACTTCGTTTATAATAATTTCAACTTCATTCTGATATATATTTTTAAAATATATCAAATCAGTTTCCCAATTCAACGTAATATTTTTGATTATTTATAATTATCGATGTTATAACCCGGAAATCTGGGCCAATTTAAAATTTTTATTTTGGCAATTTTAGTGAATTTTGATATTTAAAATGAATTATTTTAAATAATACCAACGAAAATTTATTTTGAATATATTTCGAACGTATATATTATATAGATCGTCGTTAGAATATAAATATTTATTTATATATATAAAAGGATTTGAAAATGGCGCGGTAGTTCGATAATTCGATTTCAAACTTCAAACGGATGTACAGGATTCAAAATAAACCGGAATTTAGCAAAACCAAAATTATTTGAATCTAATTGAGAATATCTTTCCAACGAATCCGAAAAATCGAAATTTCATAGCGGGGGTAAAAAGATATGCCCAGTTGAAATTTTAAAATAGTCGTTATGGAATTCAGGCCCTTAAAAATAGCCATTTTGCAAACGACCTCGGATTTTGACGAAACCACTTTTGTTGGATCCATGATGTCAAGTTATTGCTAGATTCCAATTTTCGTAATTTTTCGATTCAATATGTTAGCGTGGCAAAGGAAAATGCATTTGACCAGTTTCAGTCGATTTTAATCGACTCGAATACGGCCATTTTTCAAACGGTCTCAGAATTTGACGAAACTAGTTTTGTTAGGACGGTATCGTCAATACGAAGCTAGAAAATATTTTTCTGGAATTTTTCGAGTCCGTATGTGGCCCCGGTAAATTGAAATGTGCGTTCAAATTGAATATATACTGATTTATATTTTAAATTTAACGAAAACTGATCATAACGATCGAATTGGCCTATATGACATATCCCAATGTGTTCGGAATGAGGGTAATTAGCTAGGGACGACAGTCGGCGTGTTTGATTTCGTGTTTGAATGGAAAGTCAACTTTAAAGGAGAATTGAAATAAAATTAATAATAAATAAATATATATTTTTCACTTAACACCCTGCCCCCTTTTCATTTTCTTTACTCGATCAAATTTTGTCTTCCCCCTTTCAGTAAAACCCGACGCCCTAATCCACCTCTCCCCATCGATCAAGGAACGTCGTCGCTTCCCCCCCCCCCTCGGCCAGCGCCGCCAGGCCGCACGCCTCCCCATCCTCCTCCCTGTCGCCCCTCCTCTCACCTCGAGCCCCACCAACCAGTTCGATCCTAAAGCCGCCGCCCAACCCCTGACCGGACCCCACCACCGCTAGAAGACCAACGCCGCCCTCAACCCCAAATCGGTCCTCTCCTCTTCCATTCAAGACCCCGAGCACCCCTGAACCCCTCTGAAAAAGAAAAGTAAGCTTCTTTCTTTGTCAATTTAATTTTCTTGGGCTGTAATTAAATTGTTAGGGGGAAATAACGTTGTTTTTCATAGAAATGTGATTTCTAGGATATTAAAAATGCGATTTTTATATCTAAGAGATATTAAAAATGTGATTTTTATATGAGGATGAAGTTAAAAACATAATTTTTATATAAGTAAGAAGTTAAAAATATAATTTTTATGTATGTAGAGAAGTAGAAATATAATTTTTATTATATTATTAGCAAGGAAAAATATATATATAAATCTTATCATGGAAGTAGCGGTGTAAAGGAGTGATTTTTACATATGTAGAGAGATATAAAAATACGATCTTTATATATAAAAATGAGTTTTTTTTGTAGAGAATGGTGAGAGAAAAATATGATCTTTATTATATGAACATCGGTATAAAAATTCGATTTTTATATATTCATAGAGCGAAGAAAAATTCGATTTTTATATATATAATAGCCGAACAAAAATGTAATTTTTATAGAAAAGGTTTAGAATAAAAATATAATCTTTATATTGAAAGTGAACAAATAAAAATGTGATTTTTATTTTAAGGATGACAGTTTAAAAACGTGATTTTTATATATGTAGTGAATCCGGACGACGAAAGTGACAAACGGTGAACACGATGAAGATTTCCTACATACGAAGAGTCGAGGCGTTTGGTCTAGCTAATAGGTGAGGGCTTCTCACCTTAAATTTATTTTTCTAGTTATATAAATATATATTAGGATGCAGACGGTGTTTAGTAGCACCCGACACCATCGTCCACAGACCATGGACTTGTTTGTTTGGTTGTGTAGTTGGTTAGATTATTTGATTTGAATTTGATTGTTTGGTGAAATGGAATGGATTTGATTGATATGTGTATGGCGTGGGCCATTATTAGACCGGGGATAAGGCTAGGCCTTGTCCAGTTTCTAGTATCGTGCCGTTATGCCACCGAAATTATCTAAAATAAGTTAGAAAAATAAAATACCATTTTATTTAATAAATGAACCGAATAGAATATTCATAGGTTGAATAAAATAATTTGGTCGTTAAAAATATAATTTTTAACGTGAATGTGAATAAAATAAATATTCATTTACAAACTGGACGGTTTGTTTATGTACACCTATTTGAAGGACATTGATTGGGACGATAAATTTTACACATCGCCCAACTGCACAAATAAAATCTGTGTTTGATGGTTTGAAACCCCACACGGGTATTGGGATAAAATACGGCATACACTAATCCCAATAATTAGTTGTATGTCGATCGATTGATTGACAGGCTGTTATAAGCGTTAGATATCTATATTTGATGCTTATACAGTGTAGTGCACTTTGGATGATGGTTGATTATGTATCGTTGCTATTGTATACATGTGTTGTATGGAATCCATATAATTAACTTTGTATGGTAATTGATTGGGCCTCATTCCAATTTAGAAAATAAAGAATATTATAAAATAAAGGTTCATGTGTTGACCGTACTCATCCGTTGAGATTAGTCATGTGTTGAACGAAATATTTTAATAATAAAACTTACATCTTTATCATTATAAAATAAAGGTTCATGTGTTGACCGTACTCATCCGTTGAGATTAGTCATGTGTTGAACGAAATATTTTAACAATGAAATTTATATCTTTATCATATATAAAATTAGAAACTAACTGGAAAATAGATAAGATGAGTGGTCTCCAGTATATTGACCTGATGTTGGTTTCGGCCTTCGGGGTTAATATTTAGGGAATCGTTTTCTTACTAATTTACGGTTGGAGTCTGATTTGAAATTAAACGATAGTACCATAATTTTTATAAAATATATTAAATAACAAAAATAGTCAAACGTGGACAGTACTCATTCGTTGAGATTAGTCATGTGTTGACAAAAATATAGATTCATTTGTTGAATAGAATAACGGGATTTTTGAAATATATATAAAGCCATGTTGATTAGAGATGCGCTATTTTGACGCGAACGATATTTATATCGATTATATTCGTTTTTATATAATTGAATTGAATATATAACGAATTCGAATTGAATTGAATATATAACGAATTCGAATTGAATCGAATATATAACGAATTCGAATTGAATTGAAAACGAATTGAAATAGAATAAAAATCGATTTGAAATGAATTCGAATTGAATTGAAATTTGAATTGAATTGAAATGAATTTTAAAACGAATTCGAATTGAATTGAAAACGAATTGAGATAGAATAAAAATCGATTTGAAATAAATTCAAATTGAATTGAAATTTGAATTGAATTGAAACGAAATTTAAAACGAATTTATAAGGAAAAAATCAATTTTGATTTGAATTGGAAATGGAAGTTGAAATGTTTTTGAAACGAATTTAAAACTATTTATAAAATTCGTTTTAAATAGAAATCGACGAAATATATATTATATATATTATATATATAATATAATGGCCTGAATAGAACGCGCCGCGCCACGGCAGTTCGTGAATTTCGACCATTGATTTCGAACGGCATTACGGGAGATCCGACCGTCGGATTCTCCTAAAACCAGAACCGTTGGGTTCGTATCAAAAAGTGCTTCCTAACAAATATTAGAAATTTGAAATCTAACGGTTGGATTTGGAATTATGTCCAAATCAAATTTGGAAAAGGTCGCTGTAGGTGCAGTTCGATGGCCATTGTTGGAAATCGACTGTACGGGCCTTGATAAAATTATCAAAAATATCAACAATTTGTGTGAAATCATAAGAAATGATTTGGGAAAAAACTGGGATGAAAAATCCCACATTTGTAAAGATAAAAATAGATTTTTATCGAAATGAACTAGTTTTGAACTAAAATTAAAACTCAACTATTTTTAAATAAATAAATTGGAATTGAATTAGAATTGATTTGTGGGTTTATCGTGAACGGTGTTTTAAACAACACTAGTTCTTTAACCCGATAATAAATAGAATGTGATTTGGGTTTATCGTGAACTGTGTTTTAAATGACATTAGTTCTTTAACCCAGTAAAAGGAGCTTTAATGAATCGGTATTTAGATTGAAATGAAAAGTGATAATTTAAATTATCAAATTTGGAAAATGAGCGAGGATGGAGTATCACCAGTTTTGCTACAAGCGATAGTTAAATCTTTAATTAGATTTGAACGTGAAATGGTAATTAAATTTACCGATAACACCATGGTGTTAGATATGGAGTATTACCAGTTTTGCTTCATGGAATGAATAGGTTGGGATTGGGAAATAAAATAAATAATTACTTCGGTGCGGTTCGCTAATCTCGACTAGTTTGGAAAACCATAATTTGGTTTGAAATGATATCCAAAGGAAGATTAATGAATAAATTTAAAAGAATTTATCTTTGATAAAATTTATGGGAACCTTTCCCTAAGAATTGAAATTTAGAAACTAGCTGTAGGTTAGTTAAGAAGAATGGTTTCCTGGGTATTGATCTGATGTTGGTTTCGGCCTTCGGGGTTAATATTTGGGGAATTTCTCTCTTACTGATTTACGGTTAGTGACTAATAAATTGGAATGAGGCGTATGTTGTGGTTGTGTAACATTTGTTTTTAATATACGTGGGTTGTTCGGAAAGGACGGGTTTATACCCATTCTGAATAACCGATTCGACGATAAGTCGAAGATGATGACGGTGGTCGAAGACCGGAAGTCTTCACATCGTTTGGATAATTACTGATGATCCTTATTGGGCTGTACACCCAAGAGGATGGAAATAGTTGGTGGTCGTCCAGACGTACTTGGAGATCGATGGATATGCGAGGAAAGTGCCTCCGGTTTCGTTCAGACCCAGAACGAACTTGTAAATGGACTATGTGTGTGACATTGGATTTTATTCTGTGTTGATTGATCTCCATTAAATATACATATGTTGTAACACCCCACCTCCGCCAGGGCTATTCACAAGAGAATGCACTAGCTTTGGAGGGGTGTTGTCTAGGTAAACATGCACAGAGATATCACAAGACAGAACATAGATAAATAAATAAGTAAAGCAGCGGTAGAAATTTAAAAACCGTAATTAACCATTTCAAAACCAAATAGTCAACTTACATCAAAGTACTTGGTCATTATTTTCTAACTACCACAAGTCTAGAAAACATAAACTGAAAATAACATAAAGTAAACTATCCCCAAGATAGATGTGGTAAAGCCATAGCAAGCTCAAGTCCAAACCGTACATGAGCTGTCAAGAAAGCAAGCCAAATGTCCAAGCTAAGCACTAGTGTTCCCTCCCTGAGAACATGGGGGGGAACGGAAGAAAAGAGGCAAAAGAAAAAGGGTCAGTCATAAAGACTGGTAAGTCCTACCTACTATTAGTATAAAAACTAATGAAGTTAACTAAACATGAGAAACTGAGATGAAACATAAAGATGGAAACTAACTGTCATGATAAATAGATAATAAGGTAGATCAAGTGTGGCATCGCATATAAAAGGTTTAGTTTTGCACTAATAGTACTAGTATTCCAACCCAAGTCAAGTATAAACAAGAAATGATCCCTTGGCCCAATGTCATGAGTTGACCCAAGTCAAGGTCTAACTACACGGTCTAGTCGATCGGCTCCCTATAAGCCTAACTCGTCGAGTGTCGGTGTCATACGGCCCAATCACGGAATGTAGTCAAACTGTACTAGGTCCACCCTAGGGTGTATCAAGCCCTAGGGTGCCAACCACTGACACAAATCAAGCACGCACAGTCTAAACCTACTGGTGCCCATGTCTGTTTTATTCAACTCCGGACTATGTGCACGACCATAGTCCGCCTGAACCTACACTGGTGCACCTACCCAGCCGTCATTCTGGTCGCTTACAATTAGCCCAGTAATCGTGCCCCACCCTAGCCTAGTCCCTAGGGCATCATGATACATCCAAGAGGGTTACTGCTGAAAAGGACCACGTAACTAGGGTTTCCCAATGGGTTAAGTGTGGTTAACCCCATCCAATCATGCATCAAGTTGGTTAAGTGTATCCAAGTGGTTCATGACTTAACCCTAACATGTGGCATTAATTAATTTAATGCACCCAACCTCTCACATTAGACTTTGTTGTGGTTACTGGATATGTCGGGCGGGTCCGGGCAGCTTTACACCACAACCTAGTCTAACCTCGGGTTTCAAGCGCGATATGACCAACTTCTCACATTGGGTCCTATTGTTTGTAGCCACTGGATTTGCCGGGCGGTTCCGGGCAGATTTATGCTACAAACTCAACCCAACCTCGAGTTGGCCACTTTATGGTTTTCTACATGTCATGACATATTAAAGTTTTCAAGCATAATCAATTTTCATGTCACATTTTCAAGTCATGTTTTTCATGTCATTTCAAGTTTGCCTAACTACCCATAACGTATTCCCATTCGCACATAAATTCGCATCAACACTAGTGAATCAAGGAACATAAAAATATGACCAAGATGGGCATAAGGTGGTAAAGTTGGTCATAAGTTAAACATGATGATATTTGAGGCAAAGGTGTTCATCACAACTAGCATTTAGGATTATTGGCCTCAAAACATGTATGACATCAAACTTAGCAAATGAACTTGTGGGTAGCATGTAGTTCAACATCATAGGAAAAGGTGAAACATGATAATAGTTGACATAGGGTGATAAACTTGTGGGTAGCATGTAGTTCAACATCATAGGCAAGTTAACATCAAGGTTATGAGGGGTTCTATGTTGCATTATGCATAATCCCCAAATAAAGCTCATAGCTTTCTACCCAAAAATCAAGATGAACGGTACTAGGTTCATGATAGTTCCACAATCATAGATCAAAAGAGTCATAAATGGATCTATGCATACAAATATAGCCCCAAGACAAGTATTACACCAAAAATCCCATTTCAACTTGCTACATGTTCATATTAATTTCATAGTTTAAATCTAAGAGTGGAGTGGGGCTTACAAAGCGTGGCTATGAGAACTAGAACCAAATAGAACAAGATAGAGACGTTGTAGAAGCTCTAGGAATGATGTAGCAACACTAGAAGCCTTGAGAATAAGTAGCTCCTTTGATTTGATGAAGAAAGATGGCTCCTTTTTGCCTTAGAAGCTCTCAAGATGAAGATGGAGGCCATGATTAGGGAGCATTTTGGCAGAATTTAGTTGTTAGGATGATTTGTGGTGGTTTAGGCTAGGTATTAGGGTGTTTTTATAGGTGTAGAGAAAAGTTTAGGCCATAGGATTAACCCTAATTTAGAACTGAATCATCAAATCCCATCACAGGCCAACTGAACAGAACTAAAGGAGCAAACAGGTGCACTAGGGAAACATGGCCGACCAGGGAGGTCGACCCCCAGGTCGACTCCCCAGTCGACCTGGGGCTGGGGAAGGTCGACTCCCCAGTTGACCCCCCAGTCGACCTGGTGCTGCACGGGAAACTTTCCAGCCCAATCTGCTTTTGGCTGAATTTGAATTTCGGGCTGAATTTTGAATTTTCTGAAATCTTCTATGGGCCATAACTTGGTCATACGGACTCCGATTTACGAAATTTCGAACTCGTTTTCAAGCAGAATTTCGAGACGAACGCAATGGCGTAACCCGTTCCCATTGATTCTTAACTTATGATTTAATTCTTCCTTGATTTCTTGTTTTAACATGTTATAAAAATTCGGGTTGTTACATTCTCCCCACCTTAGAGGATTTCATCCCCAAAATCTCCAAATTAGGAAGAACGTATCCTACCATCCATCATCCATCTACTCAAACATCATCCACAAGTAATCATTGTCCTTAAAAGATTTTTAATGTTGTATGAACATATGCAAAAGTGTGTGTATATGCACCTATCCAATGCGAAAATCAGGCGGTTACTGACTCAGTAAACCTCCTTAATGCAGAATATGTTAGTGAAATGAGTCCAAATGTATGCAAATTCCTAACATAATTTATAATCTCTACATGAGTGCACATAACATTCATTCATATGCAACATCCACGTGATAGCATAACAAGTTTCATCCATGAATAAGCATAAACACTCATGCATATGCGATATGAAAGTGTGTGAGCCGATCTTAGTGCCTAACGTGTATCATGCATCCACGAGTAACCACTTGCAAACACTTGCAACCATTTGCAACCATCAAGCATAACATGTTTCAAATACATGTTTCATCCAAAGGGTTTATACCTAAGGTTCTCATGACAAGATTAACGAGATAACAAGATAAACATGGATAGCAAAAAAAAGATATGCTAACTAGGAAAGGAGATTGAGAATGTACCCTCAAAAAGGAATGGATAAAGCCCACGCATCTTCTCCTCGGTTTCCCAAGTTGCATCTTCATCGGCTTCACTCCACTGAACCTTTACTAACTTGACTTGTCGATTCCTCAGCTTCTTGATCTCCGTTCCCAAGATACGAATCGGAGCTTGCCTCAGGGTTGCCTCCTTCTCTACCTCCACGTCTTCAAGAATTCTAGGCTCAACTACTTCGGCTGATTCATGTAGGCATTTTCGGAGATGCGAGACATGAAAGACATTATGCACTCCAGCTAGCTTCTCGGGAAATTCCACCCTATAAGCCATTTGCCCAATCTTCTCGATGATAGGGAAGGGTCCTACGAACCTTGGTGCTAGCTTTCCAACTGCTCCAAAACGAACCACATTTCGCAAGGGAGAAACCTTCACAAAGACCATATCTCCAACTTCAAACTCTAAGTCTGTCCTTCGCTTGTCTGCATAGGATTTCTGTCTGTCTTGGGCCGTTTTCATCCGCCTTCGAATCAACTCAACTTTCTCGGATGTGTCCCTTATCATGTCGGGCCCAAGTATAAGCTTATCCGTCGTCTCCCACCAACATGTTGGTGACTTGCACGGCCTCCCATACAAAGCTTCGAATGGTGCCATCCCTATGCTTGCTTGGTAGCTGTTATTATAAGCAAACTCTACGAGAGGAAGGTGGTCTTCCCAAGTGCCACCCAAGTCAAGAATGCATAGCCTCAACAGATCTTCTAGTACCCTATTCACACTTTCGGTCTGACCATCAGTCTGTGGGTGATAGGCTGTACTTAGATTCAATCGCGTACCCATCGCTTCTTGCAAACTACTCCAAAATTGGCTAGTGAAGATTGGGTCACGATCGCTCACTATGCTAGAAGGAACTCCATGCAATCGCACTATCTCCCGAAGATAAACAGATGCTAGCCATGATGCGGTCCTCTTGCTCTTTACTAGAATGAAATGAGCGCTCTTCGTGAGTCTATCCACTATGACCCATATGCTAGTACTCCCCTTCCTTGATCTCGGCAATCCATCCACAAAATCCATAGAGATACATTCCCACTTCCATTGCGGGACTTCCAATGGATGCAGTAATCCACCGAGCTTCTTCGACTCGGCCTTTACTTGTTGGCAAACAATGCATCTAGAAACAAACTCTGCAACATCCTTTTTCATCCCATCCCAAAAGAAAATGCGCTTCATATCCCGGTACATCTTATCCCCTCCGGGATGTATGGTCATCCTCGAGTGATGTGCGTCCTCAAGAATTTTATTTACTAAGTCTCCCACTTGTGGGACACATAGCCTTCCATCACGCCTTAGCCATCCCTTGTCATCAATAGTATATCTAGCGAGGTGACTTGACGTCTCTCCACGAATCAACTTGTCCATGATCTCGACTATATGCGGGTCTTCCCTCTGTGAAGCCCCAACTTGATCAAGAAGTGTAGGTCTAAGCTCAAGGGATGCTAACGAACCAGTCATCGACTCAACAGCAGGTGTAAAATCAAAGGTTGCCAAGAACTCTAGGTTCCTCATCTCAACAAACAAGGGACTCAAAGTCAACCTTCTTCTACTTAGCGCATCTGCCACAACATTACCCATGCCAGGGGTATAAGCTATATCGAAGTCATATGATGCCAAGAATTCCATCCACCTCTGTTGCCTTAGATTCAAATCTTTCTGCGAGAAGAGGTACTTGAGCGACTTGTAATCAGTATATAACTCAAACCTTTCACCTAGAAGATAATGGCGCCAAGATTTGAGTGCAAAGACAATCGCCGCCAACTCCAAATCATGAGTGGGATAGTTCTTCTCATGAACTTTGAGTTGCCTACTGTAACGACCTGAAATTTTGAACCAAATTGAAAATGTCATTTTGGCTAATTCGAAGAATTTTGAATATTTAAGGTATTTTATTTTAAATAATAACGACGGAAAATTTATTTTAATCGAAGTTGAAAACGAATAAATTTATTTTAATTATATAACGAGCCTGAAATGGCGCGGCAGTTTGAAAATTCGATTTTAAATTTCAATTGAATGTATAGAATTCGTTTTAAATCAGAAGGGGGACGACCCAGAGAAATATAACTCTGTTTGACGATATCTTCCCAACAAATGTGAAAAATTGAAATTTCGCCGGATAAATTGCGAGTTATGAGTAAATCAAAATTTCAAAAGGTCGCTGTGGAATTTATATAATTATTTATATGGCCCTGCAGTTCGAAAATTTAAATTCAAAGTTCAACTGACTGCACAGGATTCAAAATAAATCGGATTTTAGCGAAACAAAAAATATTTAAATCTGGTTGATAATATCTTTCCAACGAATCCGAAAAATCGAATTTCCGTAATGAAAATCAAAAGTTATGGCCAAATGAATATTCAGAATAGTCGCTGCAGAAAATAGAAGGGCCTGTAAAATAGCCATTTTTCAAACGACCTCGGTTTTCGACGAAACCACTTCTGTTGGATCCGGAATGTCGAATTATTGCTAGGTTTCAATTTTCAGAATTTTTCGAATTAATATGTGAGCGTGGCAAGGGAAAACGTGTTTTACCAGTTGACAGTTAAATTGGATCGACCCGAAAAAGGCCATTTTTCAAACGGCCTCAGAATCCGACGAAATTAGTTTCGTTGGGACCGTATCGTCAAAACATAACCAAAAATAATTTTTCCAGATTTTTCCGGGGTCAGTATGTGGGCCCGGTAATGTGAAATGTACGTTAAAATCGGATACGCGATAACTGTGTATGTGTTAATCAGTTTGGGCCCTATATATACACATATACTTAGGCCACTACCATCAAGTCAGCCCATTTCCACTCCTCCTCCATCATTTTCTTCTTTAATGGCTGAAAATATATTTTATTTTTAAATTAAAATCAAAATAAAGCTCAAAAATAAAATCTCTCGAAACCCTATCGTATTATATGTCAAACTGAAGCTCTCGACGAGTAGAGTTCAGATCTATAATCAGTTTCGACATGCAAGGCTCTGGGTGGCCAGAAATCGCAGTCAAAGGTGCTGATTTTCGGAATATGAAGGTACGATTTGGGGCTTTTTGATTGAGGATGTAATCGGAGATTCCGGGAAATGGGTTTTGTAGAGTTTGTCGCGGGAAGCCGTATGAAGGTGGTTGCAGGTCGTAATTCGACCTGAGGTGGTCGGATTTGGCGCTTAAAGGCAAAAGGAGGCGAAACTTTGGACTGACGGTGGTGGAGATGGAGGCCGCCGGAGGTGGCGGGCCTGGTGGCCGTGGATGCGGCGGAGGGAGCCGGTTCTGGCGCAGGTGGTCGGAGGTCCGGCCATGGACGGAGGCGGGTGAATTTTGCAGTCAATGTTCGGCTGTTGGGTTCGATGGTTCACGGCTACTGTAGCATACGAGAAAGAGATGGGCGGGAGTTCTCTTGAGAAGATGATGACGTGTCAAAGAATTAAAGGGTGAGAGAATTTAATTATTAAATTTTATATATTTAAAATTCGTATGATAAAACACTGATAACTCTCTCATATTGACTCGGAATTGGACGCGGTTTGTTGCGTTGGGATCGTGGCGGAGTTGCGGACGTTTTGGCACTGGTTTGGTTGCGATCTGAGACTGTCAAATTTTGGGCCTTTCTGAACGCTCGATTCAAATTGTAACCCAAAGGTGAGTGTTTATTCGCTCACGAAATGCTGAATTCATCCCATGTTTATCGAATTAATGTATGAAATGAATTGGATGTATAGTTGTGATTGATTTGGTGAATGATTGATTGAAATTTGACATGCAAGTGTTAACATGCATTGAAATCGATAAATTAGTTATTTAAATTTAATTTAAATTTCTAGTTAGAATTCCGACACTTGATAACTAGTAAAATGATTCAATTTACTGTTGAGTAAACGATGTGATGGCTTACTTGATTGATTTGATTTCTGGATGAATATTGCTCGGACTGTTCTGTTATGCGGTATATGATGTTGTGTGCCCATGTAATGATAAATCCCATGAACCCTTGATGTTACGGGCATCGAATAAACCCGGGATTTATCGATAAAATGAATTAAGAACACAGAGTGAAATGATAAATCTCTGTGACCCTGATTTGGATTGAAATGATAGATCCATCCCGAATATCGAGAAATTAAATTTAAATCACTTGGCCATAGGATAGCAAATTATATACGGACACCGGTCGGTTAAATAAAATTTTGTTTAACCATGAATTTTGAAATTTATTGTTTAACGACAATAAGTGATGTTTATAATTTATTTTCCTTTAAATTTGAAATTGGAAATACAAATAAAAGGGAAATGAATTTGTGTTGAACTTATAGTTAAATCGAAGGTGGAATTTATTTTAAATCGAAATTTTTGAAATTGAACTAGTTGTGTCTGTTTGGAGATTTTACTTAAAATCAGCCTTGATTTGAATTGAAATATGAAATTGAATTCGATATTAGTTATGCATGAAAAAAAGTCTTTGAAATGATGAAATGAATTTGAAATTTCGATGTATGTTATAAATCGAATCTGGAATGGGAATATGGATTGAAATCGAATTCGATTTATTTGTAATAAATTGAAATTGTTGGAATGGGAATACGGGTTAGAGTTTAACCGTATGAACTGAATTGGCAAATTTGAAATGAATGAAATTTTGAAATGAAATTTGATCGGGATTGTGAATTTGAATCAATTTACTTGAAGTTGAAATACAACTGCAGGTGTAAACGAAATCTGGTCGAAACGATGTTAATTCCAACTATAGTATATCAAAACTATTTTTCAAACTATTTTGATAATAAATTAAATTTACTTATAACTATTTATTGTATAAATTATTTAAATAAAATACTTTATAATTATTAATTTATTTATTTTATGAATTATTTTAATGTTTTAATTATTTTGTCAAACTCTACTTTTATTACCAACTATTATTTCAAATTATTTTAATTATACTTTTAAACTATTTAAATATATTGTTAAATTAAATTGATATTCGAATTTTTATATAAGTTGGAATTAGTTCAAGATGTTGAGCGTAAATGGAAAATCCCAGTTGAATAATATCCTATTTAGAATATGAAAATGATTTCGAAACATGATATTTTGATATGAAACACGAACTCCTTTGAAAGTAAAAGCACTGACCGGTGTGAAAAATGTAAACTGTGGGTTGTCAAGGAGACCGGAGTCGACATAAGGCATACTCTCTGTCAGTGTCGATACCACCTTGACAACTGTGTACGCGGTGGAAGTTCCAGAACCGAAGTCGGATGGTATGGAGGCGATTACTGGATTTGAAGAAAGAGAACGATGATGGATTAGCCTTGACCTTCGGGTCATAATTGAAATGACTAAAACAGGAGCCATCCCCGGGTTAATGAGATCGCATCTCTGATCGAACGCACTCCTTCGAAACCATTTCTATTACTATATGATCGATTTGGGTGCACCTTTGAATATGGGAATGTCGTTCGAGGTGGGCGGTAGTTGCGGCTATGCTTTACCACCGGCCTGGGGCCCGCGAATTCGGTAGAATCCTACCGGGGTATTCCTCAGTGCCTTGTCATATTATCCTGATCGAGCCCCTACGATTTTGATTTAACGTTGTCGTATCACGGCGCATCCCTATCCACCGACGTACTGGTGTGTTATATGCAAACCGTACGGCAATGGTATAAACGGCGTAAGAGTGACATGGTAAGCTGCTTACGCTATTTTCGATATTATACTTTACTGAGTAAACACTAGACTAATAGCGTATTATACTATGTACGTATTAGTTTAACGGATCCTTGAGAGATGGAAAAATCCCGTAACATCTCTTGAGTTACTGCACCATGACACCAATATTATTCTGTATTTTAATTTGACTAATATGAGATGATTTAGTGCTGATCCGAGTGTTTGTTGTTTTTTTTATGCAATATGCTCGGGTCAGCAGATGTTGCAGTTAATGAAGATTGTGGGCCTTGGAGATCGAAGACGGAGTTTGGTATATGTATTCACCACATTTTATTTCCGCTGCATTACTGTATGTAAGTGTATAACTCTGATGATTTAAATGCTGTAACTCGAATGTATATGTTTAAATGCTTTTGAATATTTATTTTCTTATTATATGTGATCCTTCCGCTGTGAGATTCTGTGATTGTTTCTTTCTTTCCTTTCTTCTTTTTCTGTTTTTTTCCCAAATAACTATCTGGGTTGGCGATTGGTTTGGGTCGACATGTGTGGTTTATTGTCGATTTAAACGGTCAAAAATCTGGGTCGTTACAGTACCCCCAAAGCATATCACTCTCCCTTCTTGCATCAGGACAGCGCCTAATCCCGTGCCACATGCATCGGTGTACACGATAAACAACTTCCCTCCATCGGGTAATGCTAGAACTAGAGCTGTGGTGAGGGCTTTCTTGAGCCTTTGAAAAGCAAGCTCACACTATAAGTCCCATGTAAAGACTAAGTTCTTCTTCGTTAACTTAGTAAGAGGGGCTGAAATCTTAGCGAAGTCCTTAATGAACTTCCTATAAAATCCTTCTAGACCGAGAAAGCTTCTCACTTCAGTTTCATTCTTTGGAACTTTCCAGTCTTGTACCACCACTACTTTAGCGGGATCCACAGCTATGCCTTACTTAGAAACTATATGCCCAAGGAACCGAACTTCCCTTCTCCAAAAATGGCATTGGGAGAACTTGGCTTTTAACTGATGAGCTCTAAGCGTATCCATAACCTCCTTGATATGTGTAGCATGCTCTTCCTCGTCCTTAGAGAAGATCAGAATATCATCCACGAAGACAACCACAAACTTGTTAAGGAACTCCCTAAACACCCTACTCATCAAATCAACGAAGTATGCGGGTGCATTAGTCAAACCGAACGGCATAACGAGCCATTCAAAGAATCCATCTGGAGTCCTAAATGCAGTCTTGTCAATACTATCCTCAGCCACTCTAAGCTGGTGGAATCCGGTGGCTAGATCGAGCTGAGAGAAAACAAAAGCACCTACAAGCTGGTCAAAGAGATCATCAATCCTCGGTAACAGGTGCCTATTCTTCTTTGTCAGCTTGTTTAACTCACGATAATCAACACATAGACGAAGCGAACCATCCGCCTTAGTAGCGAATACCACAGGAGCACCCCATTCAGAAATGCTTCGCCTAATGAAATTTTTCTCAAGCAACTCCTTGATTTGCTTGCTAAGCTCTCTTCTTTCTCGCGGGGCCATGTGCCTAACCGGCAATGAAACTGGCTTGGCATTATCAACAAGACAAATACGGAAGTCTATCTCGCGTTTAGGGGGTAACCCCTTCACCTCATCAAAAACATCAGGATATTCTCGGACCACCCTCACAGATTGAAGATTATCAATAGACGAGTCGAGGGATTCAAGATAACATAACATGACGGGATCCAGAGGGTTACAAGAAATCTCTAGGGTATTGCCAAGGCGAGTCATAAGCCTCACTACCCTATGCTCACAATCGAGAATGGCTCCATAACTGGACAACCAATCCATGCCCAAAATCAACTCGTATCCCATGAACTCGAGAACATAAGCATTACATGTGAATTCTACGGTCAAGATAGAAATCCTCAAATCCGTACAAATCATAGATAGATGGGTGGAACCCCCAATTGGATTTGAAACACTAACGGGATCCTCAACTAGACTAGTACTTAGGTGCAAACTTTCAAAATGTCAGAAGAAATAAAGGTATGCGATGCGCCAGAATCAAATAAAGTTCGAACAGGAAAACCAGAAATGTAAACAAGGCTTTCTACAGAAATACTACCTCGGTCCGGAGCTGGAGTAGTGTTGAGAGCATGCATCTGCCCTCCAGAAGGTCCTGCCACTGAGTCTGTCCTTGCCCCTGTCATTGCTACTTTGGGCAATCCTTACTGTAGTGTCTAGACTCTCCGCAATGAAAGCATTCTCACAACTTCCTCTTCTTCTTCCTACAATCTTTGATTATGCGTCCAGTGATCCCACAGAAGTTGCACTTCCTTGTCTCCCTTGCCTTGTTGTTGTTGGCCTTGTTACCCTTGTTGTTCTTGTTGTTCTGGTTGCTCTGATTGCCTCCCCACTTGGAGTCCGCCTTCTTAGTTTGAGTCTCATTAAGCTTAACTTCTTTCTTGCCATTCTTATCATCTCCTTGAAGCAAGGCCATATCCACTAAGCTCTCAAAAGTGGCCCCCATGGGTATATGAGACATGGCCAAACCTTGCAATGGCTCATTCAATCCTCGAGCAAAGCATAGAGCCTTCTTCTGAGGTGTGTTAACCATGTCTAAACCGAATCGAGCAAGCTGGTTAAAATTATTCACATACTCCCTCACGGTCATGTCCCCTTGCTTCAAATATATAAACCTATCCAATTGCAGATTCTCTTCAGCAGATGACAGAAACTTAAGCCCAAACCTCATCCTAAAGTCGGCCCAAGTCTCTATAGGCCTAGTAGCGTTGGTGACTTCCCACCAATAAGCAGCTTCCTCTTTCAATAGCCATACTGCCAACAGAACTTTCCTACGATCTTCTACATCAGAGATAGCAAAAAGGTCTTCAGTTTCCCTTAACCAATTTCTTGCCTCTACATAAGTCTCTGTCCCAACAAAATTCTTGCCACCCATCGCCTTAAAGTCTTTGCAAATCTTCGTGAAATCCGCTTGTGGACACTGAGGAGGAGGAAACTCAAGTACGGGAGGAGGAGTGGGAGTGTTTGCTGGGCCCGCACCGTTGGCCCTAGCTTCCAAGTACCTTCGGAACCATCCGGGTATGGGTACTCCCTCGGGAAGGTTAAGATCGGCCATGCTGAAAAAGGAAAAGATAGATTTAGAATGAGGAAACAAAGGATAGTGCTAATGGCTTTTGGGGAATAGCCTTTTAAAATAAACTAGACTTTCCTTGGAAAAATACTTAACTGGTTTTGAAAATAGTTTTTCAAAAAGGGTTTTTAAAACTTTCGTCCGGTCTAGTAAAACCTCATGCTCTGATACCAAATGTAACACCCCACCTCCGCCAGGGCCATTCACAAGAGAATGCACTAGCTTTGGAGGGGTGTTGTCTAGGTAAACATGCACAGAGATATCTCAAGACAGAACATAGATAAATAAATAAGTAAAGCAGCGGTAGAAATTTAAAAACCATAATTAACCATTTCAAAACCAAATAGTCAACTTAAATCAATGTACTTTGTCATTATTTTCTAACTACCACAAGTCTAGAAAACATAAACTGAAAATAACATAAAGTAAACTATCCCCAAGATAGATGTGGTAAAGCCATAGCAAGCTCAAGTCCAAACCGTACATGAGCTGTCAAGAAAGCAAGCCAAATGTCCAAGCTAAGCACTAGTATTCCCTCCCTGAGAACCTGGGGGGAAACGGAAGAAAAGAGGCGAAAGAAAAAGGGTCAGTCATAAAGACTGGTAAGTCCTACCTACTATTAGTATAAAAACTAATGAAGTTAACTAAACATGAGAAACTGAGATGAAACATAAAGATGGTAACTAACTATCATGATAAATAGATAATAAGGTAGATCAAGTGTGGCATCGCATATACAAGGTTTAGTTTTGCACCAATAGTACAAGTATTCCAACCTATGTCAAGTATAAACAAGAAATGATCCCTTGGCCCAATGTCATGAGTTGACCCAAGTCAAGGTCCAACTACACGGTCTAGTCGATCGGCTCCCTATAAGCCTAACTCGTCGAGTGTCGGTGTCATACGGCCCAATCACGGAATGTAGTCAAACTGTGCTAGGTCCACCCTAGGGTGTATCAAGCCCTAGGGTGCCAACCACTGACACAAATCAAGCACGCACAGTCTAAACCTACTGGTGCCCATGTCTGTTTTATTCAACTCCAGACTATGTGCACGACCATAGTCCGCCTGAACCTACACTGGTGCACCTACCCAGCCGTCATTCTGGTCGCTTACAATTAGACCAGTAATCGTGCCCCACCCTAGCCTAGTCCCTAGGGTACCGTGATACATCCAAGAGGGTTACTACTGAAAAGGACCACGTAACTAGGGTTTCCCAATGGGTTAAGTGTGGTTAACCCCATCCAATCATGCATCAAGTTGGTTAAGTGTATCCAAGTGGTTCATGACTTAACCCTAACATGTGGCATTAATTAATTTAATGCACCCAACCTCTCACATTAGACTTTGTTGTGGTTACTGGATATGCCGGGCGGGTCCGGGCAGCTTTACGCCACAACCTAGTCTAACCTCGGGTTTCAAGCGCGATATGACCAACTTCTCACATTGGGTCCTATTGTTTGTAGCCACTGGATTTGCCGGGCGGTTCCGGGCAGATTTATGCTACAAACTCAACCCAACCTCGAGTTGGCCACTTTATGGTTTTCTACATGTCATGACATATTAAAGTTTTCAAGCATAATCAATTTTCATGTCACATTTTCAAGTCATGTTTTTCATGTCATTTCAAGTTTGCCTAACTACCCATAACGTATTCCCATTCGCACATAAATTCGCATCAACACTAGTGAATCAAGGAACATAAAAATATGACCAAGATGGGCATAAGGTGGTAAAGTTGGTCATAAGTTAAACATGATGATATTTGAGGCAAAGGTGTTCATCACAACTAGCATTTAGGATTATTGGCCTCAAAACATGTATGACATCAAACTTAGCAAATGAACTTGTGGGTAGCATGTAGTTCAACATCATAGGAAAAGGTGAAACATGATAATAGTTGACATAGGGTGATAAACTTGTGGGTAGCATGTAGTTCAACGTCATAGGCAAGTTAACATCAAGGTTATGAGGGGTTCTATGTTGCATTATGCATAATCCCCAAATAAAGCTCATAGCTTTCTACCCAAAAATCAAGATGAACGGTACTAGGTTCATGATAGTTCCACAATCATAGATCAAAAGAGTCATAAATGGATCTATGCATACAAATATAGCCCCAAGACAAGTATTACACCAAAAATCCCATTTCAACTTGCTACGTGTTCATATTAATTTCATAGTTTAAATCTAAGAGTGGAGTGGGGCTTACAAAGCGTGGCTATGAGAACTAGAACCAAATAGAACAAGATAGAGACGTTGTAGAAGCTCTAGGAATGATGTAGCAACACTAGAAGCCTTGAGAATAAGTAGCTCCTTTGATTTGATGAAGAAAGATGGCTCCTTTTTGCCTTAGAAGCTCTCAAGATGAAAATGGAGGCCATGATTAGGGAGCATTTTGGCAGAATTTAGTTGTTAGGATGATTTGTGGTGGTTTAGGCTAGGTATTAGGGTGTTTTTATAGGTGTAGAGAAAAGTTTAGGCCATAGGATTAACCCTAATTTAGATCTGAATCATCAAATCCCATCACAGGCCAACTGAACAGAACTAAAGGAGCAAACAGGTGCACTAGGGAAACATGGCCGACCAGGGAGGTCGACCCCCAGGTCGACTCCCCAGTCGACCTGGGGCTGGGGAAGGTCGACTCCCCAGTTGACCCCCCAGTCGACCTGGTGCTGCACGGGAAACTTTCCAGCCCAATCTGCTTTTGGCTGAATTTGAATTTCGGGCTGAATTTTGAATTTTCTGAAATCTTCTATGGGCCATAACTTGGTCATACGGACTCCGATTTACGAAATTTCGAACTCGTTTTCAAGCAGAATTTCGAGACGAACGCAATGGCGTAACCCGTTCCCATTGATTCTTAACTTATGATTTAATTCTTCCTTGATTTCTTGTTTTAACATGTTATAAAAATTCGGGTTGTTACATTCTCCCCACCTTAGAGGATTTCATCCCCAAAATCTCCAAATTAGGAAGAACGTATCCTACCATCCATCATCCATCTACTCAAACATCATCCACAAGTAATCATTGTCCTTAAAAGATTTTTAATGTTGTATGAACATATGCAAAAGTGTGTGTGTATGCACCTATCCAATGCGAAAATCAGGCGGTTACTGACTCAGTAAACCTCCTTAATGCAGAATATGTTAGTGAAATGAGTCCAAATGTATGCAAATTCCTAACATAATTTATAATCTCTACATGAGTGCACATAACATTCATTCATATGCAACATCCACGTGATAGCATAACAAGTTTCATCCATGAATAAGCATAAACACTCATGCATATGCGATATGAAAGTGTGTGAGCAGATCTTAGTGCCTAACGTGTATCATGCATCCACGAGTAACCACTTGCAAACACTTGCAACCATTTGCAACCATCAAGCATAACATGTTTCAAATACATGTTTCATCTAAAGGGTTTATACCTAAGGTTCTCATGACAAGATTAACGAGATAACAAGATAAACATGGATAGCAAAAAAAAGATATGCTAACTAGGAAAGGAGATTGAGAATGTACCCTCAAAAAGGAATGGATAAAGCCCACGCATCTTCTCCTCGGTTTCCCAAGTTGCATCTTCATCGGCTTCACTCCACTGAACCTTTACTAACTTGACTTGTCGATTCCTCAGCTTCTTGATCTCCGTTCCCAAGATACGAATCGGAGCTTGCCTCAGGGTTGCCTCCTTCTCTACCTCCACGTCTTCAAGAATTCTAGGCTCAACTACTTCGGCTGATTCATGTAGGCATTTTCGGAGATGCGAGACATGAAAGACATTATGCACTCCAGCTAGCTTCTCGGGCAATTCCACCCTATAAGCCATTTGCCCAATCTTCTCGATGATAGGGAAGGGTCCTACGAACCTTGGTGCTAGCTTTCCAACTGCTCCAAAACGAACCACATTTCGCAAGGGAGAAACCTTCACAAAGACCATATCTCCAACTTCAAACTCTAAGTCTGTCCTTCGCTTGTCTGCATAGGATTTCTGTCTGTCTTGGGCCGTTTTCATCCGCCTTCGAATCAACTCAACTTTCTCGGATGTGTCCCTTATCATGTCGGGCCCAAGTATAAGCTTATCCGTCGTCTCCCACCAACATGTTGGTGACTTGCACGGCCTCCCATACAAAGCTTCGAATGGTGCCATCCCTATGCTTGCTTGGTAGCTGTTATTATAAGCAAACTCTACGAGAGGAAGGTGGTCTTCCCAAGTGCCACCCAAGTCAAGAATGCATAGCCTCAACAGATCTTCTAGTACCCTATTCACACTTTCGGTCTGACCATCAGTCTGTGGGTGATAGGCTGTACTTAGATTCAATCGCGTACCCATCGCTTCTTGCAAACTACTCCAAAATTGGCTAGTGAAGATTGGGTCACGATCGCTCACTATGCTAGAAGGAACTCCATGCAATCGCACTATCTCCCGAAGATAAACAGATGCTAGCCATGATGCGGTCCTCTTGCTCTTTACTAGAATGAAATGAGCGCTCTTCGTGAGTCTATCCACTATGACCCATATGCTAGTACTCCCCTTCCTTGATCTCGGCAATCCATCCACAAAATCCATAGAGATACATTCCCACTTCCATTGCGGGACTTCCAATGGATGCAGTAGTCCACCGAGCTTCTTCAACTCGGCCTTTACTTGTTGGCAAACAATGCATCTAGAAACAAACTCTGCAACATCCTTTTTCATCCCATCCCAAAAGAAAATGCGCTTCATATCCCGGTACATCTTATCCCCTCCGGGATGTATGGTCATCCTCGAGTGATGTGCCTCCTCAAGAATTTTATTTACTAAGTCTCCCACTTGTGGGACACATAGCCTTCCATCACGCCTTAGCCATCCCTTGTCATCAATAGTATATCTAGCGAGGTGACTTGACGTCTCTCCACGAATCAACCTATCCATGATCTCGACTATATGCGGGTCTTCCCTCTGTGAAGCCCCAACTTGATCAAGAAGTGTAGGTCTAAGCTCAAGGGATGCTAACGAACCAGTCATCGACTCAACAGCAGGTGTAAAATCAAAGGTTGCCAAGAACTCTAGGTTCCTCATCTCAACAAACAAGGGACTCAAAGTCAACCTTCTTCTACTTAGCGCATCTGCCACAACATTACCCTTGCCAGGGGTATAAGCTATATCGAAGTCATATGATGCCAAGAATTCCATCCACCTCTGTTGCCTTAGATTCAAATCTTTCTACGAGAAGAGGTACTTGAGCGACTTGTAATCAGTATATAACTCAAACCTTTCACCTAGAAGATAATGGCGCCAAGATTTGAGTGCAAAGACAATCGCCGCCAACTCCAAATCATGAGTGGGATAGTTCTTCTCATGAACTTTGAGTTGCCTACCCCCAAAGCATATCACTCTCCCTTCTTGCATCAGGACAGCGCCTAATCCCGTGCCACATGCATCGGTGTACACGATAAACAACTTCCCTCCATCGGGTAATGCTAGAACTGGAGCTGTGGTGAGGGCTTTCTTGAGCCTTTGAAAAGCAAGCTCACACTATAAGTCCCATGTAAAGACTAAGTTCTTCTTCGTTAACTTAGTAAGAGGGGCTGAAATCTTAGCGAAGTCCTTAATGAACTTCCTATAAAATCCTTCCAGACCGAGAAAGCTTCTCACTTCAGTTTCATTCTTTGGAACTTTCCAGTCTTGTACCACCACTACTTTAGCGGGATCCACGGCTATGCCTTACTTAGAAACTATATTCCCAAGGAACCGAACTTCCCTTCTCCAAAAATGGCATTTGGAGAACTTGGCTTTTAACTGATGAGCTCTAAGCGTATCCATAACCTCCTTGAGATGTGTAGCATGCTCTTCCTCGTCCTTAGAGAAGATCAGAATATCATCCACGAAGACAACCACAAACTTGTTAAGGAACTCCCTAAACACCCTACTCATCAAATCAACGAAGTATGCGGGTGCATTAGTCAAACCGAACGGCATAACGAGCCATTCAAAGAATCCATCTGGAGTCCTAGACGCAGTCTTGTCAATACTATCCTCAGCCACTCTAAGCTGCTGGAATCCGGTGGCTAGATCGAGCTGAGAGAAAACAGAAGCACCTACAAGCTGGTCAAAGAGATCATCAATCCTCGGTAACAGGTGCCTATTCTTCTTTGTCAGCTTGTTTAACTCACGATAATCAACACATAGACGAAGCGAACCATCCGCCTTAGTAGCGAATACCACAGGAGCACCCCATTCAGAAATGCTTCGCCTAATGAAATTTTTCTCAAGCAACTCCTTGATTTGCTTGCTAAGCTCTCTTCTTTCTCGCGGGGCCATGTGCCTAACCGGCAATGAAACTGGCTTGGCATTATCAACAAGACAAATACGGAAGTCTATCTCGCGTTTAGGGGGTAACCCCTTCACCTCATCAAAAACATCAGGATATTCTCGGACCACCCTCACAGATTGAAGATTATCAATAGACGAGTCGAGGGATTCAAGATAACATAACATGACGGGATCCAGAGGGTTACAAGAAATCTCTAGGGTATTGCCAAGGCGAGTCATAAGCCTCACTACCCTATGCTCACAATCGAGAATGGCTCCATAACTGGACAACCAATCCATGCCCAAAATCAACTCGTATCCCATGAACTCGAGAACATAAGCATTACATGTGAATTCTACGGTCAAGATAGAAATCCTCAAATCCGTACAAATCATAGATAGATGGGTGGAACCCCCAATTGGATTTGAAACACTAACGGGATCCTCAACTAGACTAGTACTTAGGTGCAAACTTTCAACAATGTCAGAAGAAATAAAGGTATGCGATGCGCCAGAATCAAATAAAGTTCGAACAGGAAAACCAGAAATGTAAACAAGGCTTTCTACAGAAATACTACCTCGGTCCGGAGCTGGAGTAATGTTGAGAGCATGCATCTGCCCTCCAGAAGGTCCTGCCACTGAGTCTGTCCTTGCCCCTGTCATTGCTACTTTGAGCAATCCTTACTGTAGTGTCCAGACTCTCCGCAATGAAAGCATTCTCACAACTTCCTCTTCTTCTTCCTACAATCTTTGATTATGCGTCCAGTGATCCCACAGAAGTTGCACTTCCTTGTCTCCCTTGCCTTGTTGTTGTTGGCCTTGTTACCCTTGTTGTTCTTGTTGTTCTGGTTGCTCTGATTGCCTCCCCACTTGGAGTCCGCCTTCTTAGTTTGAGTCTCATTAAGCTTAACTTCTTTCTTGCCATTCTTATCATCTCCTTGAAGCAAGGCCATATCCACTAAGCTCTCAAAAGTGGCCCCCATGGGTATATGAGACATGGCCAAACCTTGCAATGGCTCATTCAATCCTCGAGCAAAGCATAGAGCCTTCTTCTGAGGTGTGTTAACCATGTCTAAACCGAATCGAGCAAGCTGGTTAAAATTATTCACATACTCCCTCACGGTCATGTCCCCTTGCTTCAAATATATAAACCTATCCAATTGCAGATTCTCTTCAGCAGATGATAGAAACTTAAGCCCAAACCTCATCCTAAAGTCGGCCCAAGTCTCTATAGGCCTAGTAGCGTTGGTGACTTCCCACCAATAAGCAGCTTCCTCTTTCAATAGCCATACTGCCAACAGAACTTTCCTACGATCTTCTACATCAGAGATAGCAAAAAGGTCTTCAGTTTCCCTTAACCAGTTTCTTGCCTCTACAAAAGTCTCTGTCCCAACAAAATTCTTGCCACCCATCGCCTTAAAGTCTTTGCAAATCTTCGTGAAATCCACTTGTGGACACTGAGGAGGAGGAACCTCAAGTACGGGAGGAGGAGTGGGAGTGTTTGCTGGGCCCGCATCGTTGGCCCTAGCTTCCAAGTACCTTCGGAACCATCCGGGTATGGGTACTCCCTCGGGAAGGTTAAGATCGGCCATGCTGAAAAAGGAAAAGATAGATTTAGAACGAGGAAACAAAGGATAGTGCTAATGGCTTTTGGGGAATAGCCTTTTAAAATAAACTAGACTTTCCTTGGAAAAATACTTAACTGGTTTTGAAAATAGTTTTTCAAAAAGGGTTTTTAAAACTTTCGTCCGGTCTAGTAAAACCTCATGCTCTGATACCAAATGTAACACCCCACCTCCGCCAGGGCCATTCACAAGAGAATGCACTAGCTTTGGAGGGGTGTTGTCTAGGTAAACATGCACAGAGATATCTCAAGACAGAACATAGATAAATAAATAAGTAAAGCAGCGGTAGAAATTTAAAAACCATAATTAACCATTTCAAAACCAAATAGTCAACTTAAATCAATGTACTTTGTCATTATTTTCTAACTACCACAAGTCTAGAAAACATAAACTGAAAATAACATAAAGTAAACTATCCCCAAGATAGATGTGGTAAAGCCATAGCAAGCTCAAGTCCAAACCGTACATGAGCTGTCAAGAAAGCAAGCCAAATGTCCAAGCTAAGCACTAGTGTTCCCTCCCTGAGAACCTGGGGGGAAACGGAAGAAAAGAGGCGAAAGAAAAAGGGTCAGTCATAAAGACTGGTAAGTCCTACCTACTATTAGTATAAAAACTAATGAAGTTAACTAAACATGAGAAACTGAGATGAAACATAAAGATGGTAACTAACTATCATGATAAATAGATAATAAGGTAGATCAAGTGTGGCATCGCATATACAAGGTTTAGTTTTGCACCAATAGTACAAGTAATCCAACCTATGTCAAGTATAAACAAGAAATGATCCCTTGGCCCAATGTCATGAGTTGACCCAAGTCAAGGTCCAACTACACGGTCTAGTCGATCGGCTCCCTATAAGCCTAACTCGTCGAGTGTCGGTGTCATACGGCCCAATCACAGAATGTAGTCAAACTGTGCTAGGTCCACCCTAGGGTGTATCAAGCCCTAGGGTGCCAACCACTGACACAAATCAAGCACGCACAGTCTAAACCTACCGGTGCCCATGTCTGTTTTATTCAACTCCGGACTATGTGCACGACCATAGTCCGCCTGAACCTACACTGGCGCACCTACTCAGCCGTCTTTCTGGTCGCTTACAATCAGCCCAGTAATCGTGCCCCACCCTAGCTTAGTCCCTAGGGTACCGTGATACATCCAAGAGGATTACTGCTGAAAAGGACCACGTAACTAGGGTTTCCCAATGGTTTAAGTGTGGTTAACACCATCCAATCATGAATCAAGTTGGTTAAGCGTATCCAAGTGGTTCATGACTTAACCCTAACATGTGGCATTAATTAATTTAATGCACCCAACCTCTCACATTAGACTTTGTTGTGGTTACTGGATATGCCGGGCGGGTCCGGGCAGCTTTACACCACAACCTAGTCTAACCTCGGGTTTCAAGCGCGATATGACCAACTTCTCACATTGGGTCCTATTGTTTGTAGCCACTGGATTTGCCGGGCGGTTCCGGGCAGATTTACGCTACAAACTCAACCCAACCTCGAGTTGGCCACTTTATGGTTTTCTACATGTCATGACCATATTCAAGTTTTCAAGCATAATCAAGTTTCATGTCACATTTTCAAGTCATGTTTTTCATGTCATTTCAAGTTTGCCTAACTACCCATAACGTATTCCCATTCGCACATAAATTTGAGGCAAAGGTGTTCATCACAACTAGCATATAGGATTTTTGGCCTCAAAACATGTATGACATCAAACTTAGCAAATGAACTTGTGGGTAGCACGTAGTTCAACATCATAGGCAAAGGTGAAACATGATAATAGTTGACATAGGGTGATAAACTTGTGGGTAGCATGTAGTTCAACATCATAGGCAAGTTAACATCAAGGTTATGAGGGGTTCTATGTTGCATTATACATAATCCCCAAATAAAGCTCATAGCTTTCTACCCAAAAATCAAGATGAATGGTACTAGGTTCATGATAGTTCCAGAATCATAGATCAAAAGAGTCATAAATGGATCTATGCATACAAATATAGCCCCAAGACAAGTATTACACCAAAAATCCCATTTCAACTTGCTACATGTTCATATTAATTTCATAGTTTAAATCTAAGAGTAGAGTGGGGCTTACAAAGCGTGGCTATGAGAACTAGAACCAAATAGAACAAGATAGAGACGTTGTAGAAGCTCTAGGAATGATGTAGCAACACTAGAAGCCTTGAGAATAAGTAGCTCCTTTGATTTGATGAAGTAAGATGGCTCCTTTTTGCCTTAGAAGCTCTCAAGATGAAGATGGAGGCCATGATTAGGGTGCATTTTGGCAGAATTTAGTTGTTAGGATGATTTGTGGTGGTTTAGGCTAGGTATTAGGGTGTTTTTATAGGTGTAGAGACAAGTTTAGGCCATAAGATTAACCCTAATTTGATCTGAACCATCAAATCCCGTCACAGGCCAACTGAACAGACCAAAGGAGCAAACAGGTGCACCAGGGAAACATGGCCGACCAGGGAGGTCGACCCCCAGGTCGACACCCAGGTCGACTCCCCAGTCGACCTGGGGCTTGGGCAGGTTGACTCCCCAGTCGACCCCCCAGTCGACCTGGGGCTGGGCGGGAAATTTTCCCACCCAATCTGCCTCTAGCTGAATTTGAATTTCGGGCTGAATTTTGAATTTTCTGAAATCTTCTATGGGCCATACCTTAGTCATACGTGCTTCGATTTATGAAATTTCGGACTCATTTTCAAGCAGAATTTCGAGACGAACGCAATGGCGTAACCCGTTCCCATTGATTCTTAACTTATGATTTAATTCTTCCCTGATTTCTTGTTTTAACATGTTATAAAAATTCGGGTTGTTACATCTGTTTGGCGGCGGAGAATTTATTCTCTTGCTTAACGCCCTTCTCTGAGACGTACGAGCTCAGAGGTTGTATATCGATGGACATCAGTCGCATGGCATGAATTGCCTGTGTGGCACACCTAAGTGGCAATTGATCAAGGCTTCTGTTGAAAAGCAAAGTCTTGTGGTTGATGATCAAAGCACGGCCTTTGTGGCGTAACTTTGTGTATAGCGTGAATTCGCGAGCCTCACACCTCGGTATGAGTTAAAAACGGGATAAGGACTATGGGGAGAGCACGACATTTCTTTCTAGCTTTGGTGGTGTCAGTAAGTTACCAGCCCTGACATTTATATACTTTTCACCTATGTGGTTGTTGGATGAGGCGCCTCGATTTTAGGTCTGTAAGGACCGGGAAAAGTGTGTTCAGGAATACTAATCCACTAACGTAAGTGTGGACCGGCCCTGAAGATCCAAGGATAACCCAGAGTGTGTAGTCCTGGGACATTTGCTAGAGTGTCTCGAAGCGGAGTGGAGCTTGCCCCTTGCCTCGACTCATGACGGAAATTCAATTTCCAATACGAGATATTTCGGGTTTATTTGTAGAGCCTAGTATGGCGATATGATAGATGGTACCCATGCCGCCTAGGATTGATATTTATGATTGAAAATGTTTTGACACTATACGCTTATTATAGTATCAAATGATTTGTTTTAAACGTATCAAGCATGTTTGGCTATTATAAGGGAAAACCCTATCCTCCGGCTTGCGTTGCATTGTGTGATGGGACCTGGGCCTTATAATAGCTTCATTTTTCCAAAAAGCATTGCGCTGTTTATTTATATGCACTGGTATTCTTGGGAGGAAACCCGTTCCGTGTTATACGGCGTGGTCCCTTGAATTACTCTCTTTTAAAATTTAAATAACTGTTTTAGTTCTCACACCAGTCACATGACTGACCTGGAGTTTATCGTTTTAACCAAAACTCTGGGTGCCCCTATTTTCGACACGGGCAGCTAGTAGTTTTGGTTTTGCAGATTTATATTCACAGGATCCTGATTTACAGCTGGAACGATGCTCGGAAAGCTCTGTATCCGTGTATTACTTTCGGTTGTGTTTTATATTGTTTTTCCGCTGCTATGTAATTTATTGTAATCTCTGATATTTATCGAATGTAATTTATTCAATTTTACTCTGTAAATTCTTGTATCTGATGGAATTGTTGTAATAACAATGAAATGTTCTTTAGTCTGCGTTCCATTTTGTCGTGTTCTCACGGTAATCCGTGCTCTCCTCACCGGGGAAGTTACGGGCTATCACAGTTGGTATCAGAGCTTTGGTTTACAGAGCTCGAGAACAAGACACATTAGAACCATACAAAAGAATTCATCGGATATTGGATTAGTAATATCCAATTAGAATGACTCGTTAGTGATAGGATCAGTAGTATCCTAGAACGAGTGTGAAGAGTATATTTTGCAAATGAAAACAAATTTTGTTTTGAAATTTAAAACATTTCATGCGTATTTGAATATTTTATTTGTATTGAATTTGGACAATCCAATATATAAAGGTTTTGTATATATGCGTCATGAACGTATATTCGAAGTTTTAATATACTGGATAGATATAGAATCGCACTCTAGTAGCCCGGGAATGATTCCACTGATGACGTACGACATCAGTGGTTTATTTTCATGTTTCGAAGGTGTGATTTCTATATATTTCCATCAAACTGGTGTGAGAACCAAAATATAGCTAGAATACATTGTTGTGAATTGGCATCAAAAATGTGATTTTTGTATATATATCAAAATTATGAATTTGAAACGTTAATTCACTAATTGATTGATGTTTGTGTCATTTGTTTATTTGTTTGATAATTTTGAACCATTATGCCTAATTGCATCAAATGTTGAATTGTATCGAAAATTATTTGCAATTGCATGCATGTACATATATATGTGTGAACAGGTCATAGCAAGGAGGCTAGAGCAAAGAATAAAATTTGTTTGCCCGATAAATAGGTACATGTTTACCATAATTTACTGTTTTGTTTGGGTGATGATGATTTTATGAGCCGATTGGCTAGCCGCTTGGCTTTTTCTTTTTCTTTTTGAGATCAGAGGGCCTATATGGCAATTTCGGGATTTTCCCGGTGCTCCCGGTGCAGGGGAGGTTATGGCGAAAATTTTCGAAAATTTAGGGTGTTAGCCAAATTTTTGAAAAGTTCTTAGAAACTGAAAAGTTGAAGAACTTAAGCCGTAATCAAAATACTGAAATTTGAGTTGATTAATAAGACAACTTTTGGCTTCGTTCCTTTTCGGGGTCGAAAAGTTTTAAGTGGGGGAGATTGTAATAACCCGGAAATCTGGGCCAATTTAAAAAATTTATTTTGGCAATTTTAGTGAATTTTGATATTTAAAATGAATTATTTTAAATAATATCGACGTAAACTTATTTTGAATATATTTCGAACGTATATATTATATAGATCGTCGTTAGAATATAAATATTTATTTATATATATAAAAGGAATTGAAAATGGCGCGGTAGTTCGATAATTCAATTTCAAACTTCAAATGGATGTACAGGATTCAAAATAAACCGGAATTTAGCAAAACCAAAATTATTTGAATCTAATAGAGAATATCTTTCCAACGAATCCAAAAAATCGAAATTTCATAGCGTGGGTAAAAAGATATGCCCAGTTGAAATTTAAGAATAATCGCTATGGAATTCAGGCCCTTAAAAATAGCCATTTTGCAAACGACCTCGGATTTCGACGAAACCACTTTTGTTGGATCCGTGATGTCAAGTTATAGCTAGATTCCAATTTTCGTAATTTTTTGATTCAATATGTGAGCGTGGCATAGGAAAACGCATTTGACCAGTTTCAGTCGATTTTAATCGACTGGAATATGGCCATTTTTCAAACGGTCTCAGAATTTGACGAAACTAGTTTTGTTAGGACCGTATCGTCAATACGAAGCTAGAAATATTTTTCTGGAATTTTTTGAGTTCGTATGTGGCCCCGGTAAATTGAAATGTGCGTTCAAATTGAATATATACTGATTTATATTTTAAATTTAACGAAAACTGGTCGTAACGATCGAATTAGCCTATATGACATATCCCATTGTGTTCGGAATGGGGGTAATTAGCTAGGGACGATAGTCGGCGGGTTTGATTTCGTGTTTGAATGGAAAGTCAACTTTAAAGGAGAATTGAAATAAAATTAATAATAAATAAATATATATTTTTCACTTAACACCCTGCCCCCTTTTCATTTTCTTTACTCGATCAAATTTTGTCTTCCCCCTTTTAGTAAAACCCGACGCCCTAATCCACCTCTCCCCGTCGATCAAGGAACGCCGCCGCTTCCCCCTCCCCCCTTGGCCAGCGCCGCCAGGCCGCACGCCTCCCCATCCTCCTCCCCGTCGCCCCTCCTCTCACCTCGAGCCCCACCACCCAATTCGATCCTAAAGCCGCCGCCCAACCCTTGAACGGACCCCAACACCGCTAGAAGACCAACGCCCCCATCAACCCCAAATCAGTCCTCTCCTCTTCCATTCAAGACCCCGAGCACCCCTGAAACCCTCTGAAAAAGAAAAGTAAGCTTCTTTCTTTGTCTAATTAATTTTCTTGGGCTGTAATTAAATTGTTAGGGGGAAATAACGTTGTTTTTCATAGAAATGTGATTTCTAGGATATTAAAAATGCGATTTTTATATTAAAGAGATATTAAAAATGTGATTTTTATATGAGGATGAAGTTAAAAACATAATTTTTATATAAGTAAGAAGTTAAAAATATAATTTTTATGTATGCAGAGAAGTAGAAATATAATTTTTATTATATTATTAGCAAGGAAAAATATATATATAAATCTTATCATGGAAGTAGCGGTGTAAAGGAGTGATTTTTACATATGTAGAGAGATATAAAAATACGATCTTTATATATAAAAATGAGTGTTTTTATAGAGAATGGTGAGAGAAAAATATGGTCTTTATTATATGAACTTCGATATAAAAATTCGATTTTTATATATTCATATAGCGAAGAAAAATTCGATTTTTATATATATAATAGCCGAACAAAAATGTAATTTTTATAGAAAAGGTTTAGAATAAAAATATAATCTTTATATTGAAAGTGAACAAATAAAAATGTGATTTTTATTTGAAAGATGACGGTTTAAAAATGTGATTTTTATATATGTAGTGAATCCGGACGACGAAAGTGACAAACGGCGAACACGATGAAGATTTCCTACATATGAAGTGTCGAGGCGTTTGGTCTAGCTAATAGGTGAGAACTTCTCACCATAAATTTATTTTTCTAGTTATATAAATATATACTAGGATGCAGACGGTGTTTAGTAGCACCCGACACCATCGTCCACAGACCATGGACTTGTTTGTTTGGTTGTGTAGTTGGTTAGATTATTTGATTTGAATTTGATTGTTTGGTGAAATGGAATGGATTTGATTGATATGTGTATGGCGTGGGCCATTATTAGACCGGGGATAAGGCTAGGCCTTGGCACGTTTCTAGTATCGTGCCGTTATGCCGCCGAAATTTTCTAAAATAAGTTAGAAAAATAAAGATATCATTTTATTTAATAAATGAACCGAATAGAATATTCATAGGTTGAATAAAATAATTTGGTCGTTAAAAATATAATTTTTAACGTGAATGTGAATAAAATAAATATTCATTTACAAACCGGACGGTTTGTTTATGTACACCTATTTGAAGGACATTGATTGGGACGATAAATTTTACACATCGCCCAACTGCACAAATAAAATCTGTGTTTGATGGTTTGAAACCCCACACGGGTATTGGGATAAAATAAGGCATACACTAATCCCAATAATTAGTTGTATGTCGATCGATTGATTGACAGGCTGTTATAAGCGTTAGATATCTATATTTGATGCTTATACAGTGTAGTGCACTTTGGATGATGGTTGATTATGTATTGTTGCTATTATATACATGTGTTGTATGGAATCCATATAATTAACTTTGTATGGTAATTGATTGGGCCTCATTCCAATTTAGAAAATAAAGAATATTATAAAATAAAGGTTCATGTGTTGACCGTACTCATCTGTTTAGATTAGTCATGTGTTGAACGAAATATTTTAATAATAAAATTTACATCTTTATCATTATAAAATAAAGGTTCATGTGTTGACCGTACTCATCCGTTGAGATTAGTCATGTGTTGAATGAAATATTTTAACAATGAAATTTATATCTTTATCATATATAAAATTAGAAACTAACTGGAAAATAGATAAGATGAGTGGACTCCAGTATATTGACCTGTTGTTGGTTTCAGCCTTCGGGGTTAATATTCAAGGAATCGTTCTCTTACTAATTTACGGTTGGAGTCTGATTTGAAATTAAACGATAGATACCAGAATTTTTATAAAATATATTAAGTAACAAAAATAGTCACACGCGGACAGTACTCATTCGTTGAGATTAGTCATGTGTTGACAAAAATATAGATTCATTTGTTGAATAGAATAACGGGATTTTGAAATATATACAAAGCCGTGTTGATTAGAGATGCGCTATTTTGACGCGAACGATATTTATATCGATTATATTCGTTTTTATATAATTGAATTGAATATATAACGAATTCGAATTGAATTGAATATATAACGAATTCGAATTGAATCGAATATATAACGAATTCGAATTGAATTGAAAACGAATTGAAATAGAATAAAAATCGATTTGAAATGAATTCAAATTGAATTGAAATTTGAATTGAATTGAAATGAATTTTAAAACGAATTCGAATTGAATTGAAAACGAATTGAAATAAAATAAAAATCGATTTGAAATGAATTCAAATTGAATTGAAATTTGAATTGAATTGAAATGAATTTTAAAACGAATTTATAAGGAAAAATTCAATTTTGATTTGAATTGGAAATGGAAGTTGAAATGTTTTTGAAACAAATTTAAAACTATTTATAAAATTCGTTTTAAATAGAAATCGATGAAATATATATTATATATATTATATATATAATATAATGGCCTGAATAGAACGCGCCGCGCCGCGACAGTTCGTGAATTTCGACCATTGATTTCGAACGGACATTACGGGAGATCCGACCGTCGGATTCTCCTAAAACCGGAACCGTTTGGTTCGTATCGAAAAGAGCTTTCTAATGAATATTAGAAATTTGAAATCTAACGGTTGGATTTGGAATTAGGTCCAAATCAAATTTGGAAAAGGTCGCTGTAGGTGCAGTTCGATGGTCGTTGTTGGAAATCGACTGTACGGGCCTTGATAAAATTATCAAAAATATCGATAATTTGTGTAAAATCATAAGAAATGATTTGGGAAAAAACTGGGATGAAAAATCCCACATTTGTAAAGATAAAAATAGATTTTTATCGAAATGAACTAGTTTTGAACTAAAATTAATACTCAACTATTTTTAAATAAATAAATTGGAATTGAATTAGAATTGATTTGTGCGTTTATCGTGAACGGTGTTTTAAACAACACTAGTTCTTTAACCCGATAATAAATAGAATGTGATTTGGGTTTATCGTGAACTGTGTTTTAAATGACATTAGTTCTTTAACCCAGTAAAAGGAGTTTTAATGAATCGGTATTTAGTTTGAATGAAAAGTGATAATTTAAATTATCAAATTTGGAAAATGAGCGAGGATGGAGTATCACCAGTTTTGCTCCAAGCGATAGTTAAATCTTTAATTAGATTTTAACGTGAAATGGTAATTAAATTTACCGATAACACCACGGTGTTAGATATGGAGTATTACCAGTTTTGCTTCATGGGAGGAATAGGTTGGGATTGGGAAATAAAATAAATAATTACTTCGGTGCGGTTCGCTAATCTCGACTAGTTTGGAAAACCATAATTTGGTTTGAAATGATATCCAAAGGAAGATTAAAGAATAAATTTAAAAGAATTTATCTTTGATAAAATTTATGGGAACCTTTCCCTAAGAATTGAAATTTAGAAACTAGCTGTAGGTTAGTTAAGAAGAATGGTTTCCTGGGTATTGATCTGATGTTGGTTTCGGCCTTCGGGGTTAATATTTGGGGAATTGCTCTCTTACTGATTTGCGGTTAGTGACTAATGAATTGGAATGAGGCGTATGTTGTGGTTGTGTAACATTTGTCTTTAATATACGCGGGTTGTTCGGAAAGGCCGGGTTTATACCCATTCTGAATAACCGATTCGACGATAAGTCGAAGATGATGACGGTGGTCGAAGATCGGAAGTCTTCACATCATTTGGATAATTACTGATGATCCTGATTGGGTTGTACACCCAAGAGAATGGAAATAGTTGGTGGTCGTCCAGACGTACTTGGAGATCAATGGATATGCGAGGAAAGTGCCTCCGGTTTCGTTCAGACCCAGAATGAACTTGTAAATGGATTGTGTGTCTGACATTGGATTTTATTCTATGTTGATTGATCTCTATTAAATATACATCTGTTTGGCGGCGAGAATTTATTCTCTTGCTTAATGCCCTTCTCTGAGACGTACGAGCTCAGAGGTTGTATATCGATGGACATCAGTCGCATGGCATGAATTGCCTGTGTGGCACGCCTAAGTGGCAATTGATCAAGGCTTCTGTTGAAAAGCAAAGTCTTGTGGTTGATGATCAAAGCACGGCCTTTGTGGCGTAGCTTTGTGTATAGCGTGAATTCGCGAGCCTCACACCTCGGTATGAGTTAAAAACGGGATAAGGACTGCGGGGAGAGCACGACGTTTATTTCTAGCTTTGGTGGTGTCAGTGACTTACCAGCCCTGACATTTATATACTTTTCACCTATGTGGTTGTTGGATGAGGCGCCTCGATTTTAGGTCTGTAAGGACCGGGAAACGTGTGTTCAGGAATACTAATCCACTAACGTAAGTGTGGACCGGCCCTGAAGATTCAAGGATTACCCAGAGTGTGTAGTCCTAGGACATTTGCTAGAGTGTCTCGAAGCGGAGAGGAGCTTGCCCCTTGCTTCGACTCATGACGGAAATTCAATTTCCAATACGAGATATTTCGGGTTTATTTGTAGAGCCTAGTATGGCGATATGATAGATGGTACCCATGCCGCCTAGGATTGATATTTATGATTGAAAATGTTTTGACACTATACACTTATTATAGTATCAAATGATTTGTTTTAAACGTATCAAGCATGTTTGGCTATTATAAGGGAAAACCCTATCCTCCGGCTTGCGTTGCATTGTGTGATGGGATCTGGGTCATATAATAGCTTCATTTTTCCAAAAAGCATTGCGCTGTTTATTTATATGCACTGGTATTCTTGGGAGGAAACCCGTTCCGTGTTATACGGCGTGGTCCCTTGAATTACTCTCTTTTAAAGTAAAGTTTAAATAACTGTTTTAGTTCTCACACCTGTCACATGACTGACCTAGACTTTATTGTTTTAACATACTCTGGGTGCCCCTATTTTCGACACGGGCAGCTAGTAGTTTTGGTTTTGCAGATTTATATTCACAGGATCCTGATTTACAGCTGGAACGATGCTCGGAAAGCTCTGTATCCGTTTATTACTTTCAGTTGTGTTTTATATTGTTTTTCCGCTGCTATGTAATTTATTGTAATCTCTGATATTTATCGAATGTAATTTATTCAATTTTACTCTGTAAATTCTTGTATCTGATGGAATTGCTGTAATAACAATGAAATGTTCTTCCGTCTGCGTTCCATTTTGTCGTGTTCTCACGGTAATCCGTGCTCTCCTCACCGGGGAAGTTACGGGCTATCACAATCGATTTTTCCTTACTCGGTAATATTTTTTTTTTATACTTCGACCTTCTATATATTTAATTCCAATTCCTTGTTCAAATTATAAATCCTTTGGATTTATTTCTATTCTATTTAAAAATCCGCATTCTAAAATATATTTCGTCGCTCCCATTTCGAAATGATTTCAACTTTCTATTTTCAAATTCTATTTGAAATTTCTATTTTCAAATTCTATTTGAAATTTCTATTTTCAAATTCTATTTGAAATTTCTATTTTCAAATTCTATTTTCAAATCTCTTTGAAATTTCTATATTCAAATTCCATTTTCAATTCTACTCAAATTATATTCAATTTTATTCAATTCTATTCAAATTTCTGTATATTCAAATTTATTCAAATTCTATTTAAATTCTATATTCAAATTCTATTCAAATTCTATATTCAAGTTCTATTTGAAATTCTCTTTATTCAATTTGACTTCTATTTAAATAAAATTCGAATTAATCAAATTCAAATCATAAATCCTTCCAGATTTATTTTAGTCCAATTTATATTCTAAACATCAGAATACATTCCGTCGTTTATTTCTTTAAAACGATTTCCCCATTTCTATTTTTACATTCACATTTGAATTTAAATATTCAAATTATCCAATGATAATTTTTCCACTTTATTTATAAATATCGTTTATAAATTCATTTCAATTTCCTGATTTTCGACTGAAAATCATTCCATTACAAATATCATTTATAAATTTACTTCAATTCCCTGATTTTTAATTTATAAACAACGTTTATAAATTTCAATAATTGTTTTATATATTCAAAACAAGTTAATATTTCTATCGCCCATTCGAAATTTAAATTCTATTTTAAAAATAGATTTCCCTTTTTTTATTATATTCCAAAATATCATTTTCACGATATTTTTATAAACCAATATTTTAGGCCCAGTGATATTTCAAACATTCAAAACACCCAATTACCAACCACAAGTTTTCTAACACATCATATATGATAATATATATGAAACAAATAATAATCTTTTTGAGGAAACCAGTTGGATTCCTCCAACCTGTTTTTCCTGCATCCACAGACGTTAGTCAACATAAATAATACCCATCCTGCTTCGAGGCAGGATATCGCGGTATAGAAGGTCATCCACTATCATAGCATGGGGCGTATAGGGTAATCATCCGCTAATGGTACCGCGGGCATCCGCTAATGATACTGCGGGAATCCAACCTCCAATATATATATAATAGCAACCAACAAGCCTAAATAACTAATATATTTGATAATCACAATTTATAAATAAATAGCAATGCAACCAATCATCCAACAAACAGCATATAAAAATTCTTTAATTAAAATCCAGAGAGTGAGTTTACTCACAGTGATTTTTATTTATGAATATCAAGCGTTCGAATTTTCTAAATTCCAAGTTAACTTCGAAAAATCCCAATCCACTTCCAGAATATGTAATTCACAACTATGAATCAACTCCACCCATTTTTTGTGATCTTTAGACCTTATATGCACATGATACGAATTTTATAAAAAATCGAACAATTTGAATATAATTAAAAATTTACTTATTAAATTAAAATAATCACCTTACTAATCCACTTCTAAATTTTCTTTTCCTATTTTGAACGAATAGGAATTCTCTTGTAGCTCCACTAGGTTCGACCATTTCTCCACCCTATGACTTCCACAAACCACTTGTTGTCAAAACCATACATGAGCCATCCTCAATCATCACCTCCACGCAGCTAGTTTTCTATACAAAAATCCCTACACAGTAGCAGTTCGAACTTCACTCCTATTTCGTGATCAACACAGTACCTGCTTCATTGACGAGCCCCAAAAATCATGAGTCGTACTTACTGGCAGAAATTCGATCCTCTCAGTAGTATTGCGATGATCATCCTCATCCAATTCCAAGTCGCGACGACAAAAATCCAATCGCCGACCGCCAGACCCCTTTGCCACAATCCCCAATTCCCCCAAAACGGATCTCGAATTTTGTACGAAGATCGTACTCCTCAAAAATGAATCGCAACTTCACAAAAGTCGAACAACCGAAGCCTTAGCCTCGAAGTTACGTTTGTTTCGCTCACGAACCTCAGAGTTCGAATTCAAAATTGATTTGCCCTTTTTTTTCTTTTGAACAGAAGTGATTTAAAGGAGCGGCATTTTTATTATTATTTCGATTGAGGATTTTCAATTCATTCCTGGGAAAAATGAAATGAAAAGGGATGAGGGAGTGTGGGCTTGTAGACGTGAATAGGGAGAATTACTTTGGCTTTTGATTTACAGACATCAATTTTAAAAGAAAAAAAATAAAAGAGCGACATTTTTCTTCGGATTTCTGCTGAAGGAGAGAACAGAGAAAGTAACGGGTATGCTCGCGTTTATATAAGGATGAAGGCTTCACTATTAAGTAATTTACATTGTGCTAGTACATTGTAATTAATTTGATTTGAAATTGATTTAACTGCGATTTGAAATAAAGAGATTTTTATCCTTTTTAAATAGAAATTGGTTTGTTTTTCGATTCGATTTCGATCTTATCCATTATAAATATCTCAGGGTCCATTAATTTAAATCACGAACTGCTATTCTAGCGTACCGACCGACATTTAAAAGTAACAACCCTATTCTAAACTCAACATTAAATATTCTGAAATTTAATTTTGAACGTATATTTAAAATAAAAATATTAAATCAATATAATTAAATTAAAATTCAAAACAAATAAATTTTTCAACAATAAATTACTATTATCATCATTTATATTCAAATAGAATATATATTGATCATCTGAACCGTTTCGATTCAGTTTTATCTTTGAATTGAATTATTTTTCGTATTACGATAATTTAATATATTCAATATTAAATCAAAATTGATTATTAAATCAATAGCTAAATATAAAATTCAATTATATTATCAATTCAATATTTAAAACCATATTAAATATTTAAAATAAACTGTTCGAAAAATCCGGGTCGTTGCATCCTTCCCCCCTTAAAAGAATTTCGTCCCCAAAATTGCTAAGGTAAGAAAAATGCTACAAACCCATTTACTTTCCGAGAATTTTCTTATGTTGAAACTCAACTCTTCACATTTCAATAAATTTTATTCTACCAAAACATTCGGTTCCCATTCACATAACACATCATCTATACTCACCTTCATTTATTCTGAATGTTTTATCACCAATTCATATTTCATTCAGATGTATTTAAATCCTTTCAAATTGATTCTAGTCAATTTATTCACTTCAATTCATTTAACTTGCTTAAGTTAAATTTAAATTCCAGAATTCAAATTCCTGGGTTTTATTTCAAATCTCTTTAAAATCATATAAACATATACCTATATTTATAACTCATCCCAAATTCAAAACATTTGAATTTTCAAACCCAACTTGTTTTCTTTCAAACAAATGTCTATCAAAACTTTTCTAAGGTAGCAATCCATCACTTAGATCTCGAAAATGAACACTGATGATGTCGCGATCATCATCAGAATTATTTCCCAGCCACTGAAGTGAGTTCAGTGCTTAAATCACTTTCAAAATCCATCTCAAAATGATTTTATTCAGAACCCTTCAAACATAAGCTATGTTGTTCTAATATACTTCAGAAAATATTTTCAAACTTTCCAGGATTTAAATTCCAAATTCTGGTTTGAATTCAATTCTAATTCACCTCATTTGTATATTTAACTCATATATAAATTCTCTTATATATATATATATATATATAACCATTTCAATTTTAAAATTTCATTGGATTATAATAATAACAATCAACACATCCATATAATATAATAGTTCTAGAAAATTATTTCTTTTCTATAAAGATAGAATTTTGGGCAAAATTATTTCATTTACCCACTTAAAACAATATTGTGTCCTATCTTCTGCTCAAGTATTTACAAACTCTTATCGACGTCGAGGCGTCCCACGATTCAATCAGAATTCATAAATTACTCACTAGACAAGTCAACACAATATAAAACAAATTTTTATATCAATTAACAAATACGCACTCTCATATTTATATACACTCAACTCATTCCATGGTACTACTGACCCTATCTCTAATGAGCACAATCCCACCAAAGCCTAGGTATTCGCCCAACCTAAGCTCCGATACCAACTATAATGGCCCGCAAATCCGTACTATCTGAGTTGACTAATAACATCACACGTCCAACCCAAATTGCACAGAAATACGAATCATTATTAGAAAGAAGTTAGAGGATGAGAAATAGAAAGAAAGAACTATTAGAATAGAAGAAAATGAAGATCACAACTCACAGCGGAACGAATAAAATATTTTATATAATATAACTTTTGAAATACAAAATTTTCACTGTTTAACATACAGTTATCAGAGTACAACACTTAGAACACATCGGAAATAAAATATTATATATCTGACACTGAAGCCTCCTGCTCCAAGCTCCTCCAAGTGAATCTGTAAAATCCTGACTACTTGACTGCCCGTACAAATTTAGGCACCCAAGTGTTTAGGGAAAACAAACAAAATAAACTCTGGGTCAGTCATGGGACTGGTGTGAGTAAACTCCAACCATTTGTTTAACTTTCAAAATCCTTTCGAAGAAATGATAATCGTAAGACCAATCCACACATAAACACGGATGGTTTTTACCTTACGATAACCCAAAATATTTTTGATATCAAATCCAGTGATATTATAATAATGTCTACATCAAATAAATAGAATCTAGCGGAATGCTTGCATCTCACACTCCACATACATAGTATAAAATCAAAAACCGCATGGCGCTTATTGGAGATTGGATTTCCAACATCAAAAGGTATGGAACCACCTTCCAATAGTGTATCTCTAGAGGGGAATACACTGGGTTCAACAAGAACGTCTTGCAATCCGGCCCACACATGACTGACCACTCATTTCGCTTGAGTGTATCGAATGTATATCACCAACTGTTGGGATCAGCAACCGTTTCCCGAATGGGACAGCATCGAATAGAATAAGAAATTAAATGAATCTCTGGATAGGTGATTATACACCCTAATGGGAGCGACCCACATAGCCATGATGCCTACCCGATTTTTGTCATTTCCCGGTTGTTGAGGCCTGAGGCTACGATTTTTTATCATTCATTGATAGCACAATCATTTTGAATGCCACATTGTTAGATCCGTTAATCACTAATTGATTTGCACAAATATTCTGGATATTATGCTAAGGGAATAAATCCGTTGCCACCATATATATTTGTACAGATCAACATATTCGATCATTGGAAATACTTTGTCAGACATTCGTCCGTATACATTTGTTCTGGGATTGAACGAAACTGAAGGCACAATTTCTACTAATAGAAAAAGTCCTTGAACTTCACTCCGTCTTCAATTATCTTCATATAATCTGATTCGTAATGCTACTGCCAATACGGAGTAGTTCTCGGATAATAATCGAACCGGTCTCTCCATATTGACCACGATATGGGTAAATACTTCGATAGTCAGTAATTTAACTATCGAAGAAAAACAAACATCCATCCAAAACATCAAATAATCACTGGGCCTTTTAATTTATATTTCATTAATTAAAACACTTCTCCGCTTCCTTTATCAATATTCATTAACTAAATATTTTCAGTTATCATCTTGGCCTCTTACGTTCTTTGGAAAACATTTCCATATATCACCTTCTTTTATTTTTTATATTTAGGAAATACCTTCTATCAATAATTGGAAAATATTCCAATTACTAATCACTTTCACGACCATTCATTTCTATACTTAGTAAATATTTATTATTATGTTTCCAAACTTTCAAAAACATCATCACAACAACCAAAAATACTGCATTGGACTAAATCTCTTTAAACATTTCTCTTCGAGACCGAATCTTGTTATTTATCAGCTAATAATCAAATTAATCAAGTTGGGGTATAATTACCTCTCAGACCTTGACAGAAAATATCATTAACTTCAAAACAGACAAGACTACTAACTCGAGTAATCAACACCATATTAAACCAATTTTCCATTTCTAAAACACGTATACGCTTCTCTTTCTATTTTTACCAGATTTAATTATAGATTTCCTTTTTGTTTATAATATTCTATTTTTAAGTTCATGTCCTTATCGAATTCTATGTATATTGATACGTTGATTTCCAACTATCAAATTATCTTAAGAATATTCTAACTACTTAAATTTCCGGAAAAATTCGCCATAACCTCCTTTGTACCTTGAGCATCGGGGAAATCCCCAAACCGCCACACAGGCCTCTCCAATCAAAAACAAAAACAAAAAGCCAAGTGGCTTGCCGATTCGGCGCATAAGACCTCATATGGAATTCAAACGTGTACCTTTTTGTCGGGCACATAAATTAAAATCTTCGTATACTTCATATGCTTCATTCCATACCTGTCTAATCTATGTTCACCTGTTTCCCAATTTATCCCAACTCAATCCGGTCATTTTAACTCAATTAGCTAATTTGCCCATTTCACTTTTGTTTGAACATATCATGTTCGTATATATTTTTAATTCGCTTATAAACAAGTCGAATATCTTTTCCAACTCAAGTCTCCTTTTCGATTTCGAATAAAATTTCTCAAACCACCTTTACTTATTCAAAGCCCAATTTCTTATCAAATTTCGATTTACTAATTATTATTCAAATTAGTGAGTTCTATTCAATAATTTAAAATATGATTTTTTTTGTTCCAAAAATTATTTCATTACACCACTTGAGTTCGTATTTATTTTACAACTCAAGTCTGGATTTTTCTAATGGAAATTCGGATTTTATTTACTTAAAATCCCTTTATTTATTTAAATAAACCATTATGGTTTTATAATGGTTCTGGCGCTGTTTTTCTGAAAATTTGATTTTGACATAACTCAAAATCTATCAGACGAAATCCAGATTTTTCTCTTTCATTAGAAAACTATTATAAAATCGGTCCTGATGATTCTTGTTTCAAAGAATTCCGACTTAAACTGAGTTCTATACGCTCAGTTGAAGTTCGAATCGCTAATTTACGAACTATCTCGCTGCGGCGGGTTCGTTTTAATTATATTTAATATATAAATGTTTTGAACTTCGTTTATAATAATTTCAACTCCATTCTGATATATTTTTAATATATATCAAATCAGTTTCCCAATACAACGTAATATTTTCGATTATTTATAATTGTCGATTTTTCCTTACTCAGTAATATATTTATTTAAACTTTGATCTTATATATATTTAATTCCAATTCCTTTTTCAAATTATAAATCCTTTGGATTTATTTCTATTCTGTTTAAAAATCCGCATTTTGAAATATATTTCGTCGCTCCCATTTCGAAATGATTTCAACTTTCAATTTTCAAATTCTATTTGAAAATTCTATTTTCAAATATCTTTGAAATTTCTATATTCAAATTCCATTTTCAATTCTATTCAATTCCATTCAAATTTCTGTATATTCAAATTTTATTCAAATTCTATATTCAAATTCTATTTAAATCCTATATTCAAATTCTATTCAAATTCTATATTCAAATTCTATTTGAAATTCTCTTTATTCAATTTGACTTCTATTTAAATAAAATTTGAGTTAATCGAATTCAAATCATAAATCCTTCCGGATTTATTTTAGTCCAATTTATATTCTGAACATCAGAATACATTCCGCCGTTCATTTCTTTAAAATGATTTCCCCGTTTCTATTTTTACATTCACATTTGAATTTAAATATTCAAATTATCCAATGATAATTTTTCCACTTTATTTATAAATATTGTTTATAAATTCATTTCAATTCCCTAATTTTCCACTGAAAATCATTCCATTGCAAATATCGTTTATAAATTTACTTCAATTCCCAGATTTTTAATTTATAAACAACGTTTATAAATTTCAATAATTGTTTTATATATTCAAAACAAGTTAATATTTCTACCGCCCATTCGAAATTTAAATTCTATTTTTAAAATAGATTTCCCCTTTTTTTATTATATTCCAAAATATCATTTTCACGATATTTTTATAAACCAATATTTTAATCCCAGTGATATTTCAAACATTCAAAACACCCAATTATCAACCACAAGTTTTCTTACACATCATATATGATAATATATATGAAACAAACAAATAATAATATTTTTGAGGAATCCAGTAGGATTCCTCTAACCTGTTTTTCCTGCATCCACAGACGTTAGTCAACATAAATAATACCCATCCTGCTTCGAGGCAGGATATCGTGGTATAGAAGTTCATCCACTATCATAGCATGGGGCGTATAGGGTAATCATCCGCTAATGGTACAGCGGGTATCCGCTAATGATACTGCGGGAATCCAACCACCTATATATATATAATAGCAACCACCAAGCCTAAATAACTAATATATTTGATAGTCACAATTCATAAATAAATAGCAGTGCAACCAATCATCCAACAAACAGCATATAAAAATTATTTAATTAAAATCCAGTGAGTGAGTTTAATCACAGTGATTTTAATTTCCGAATATCCAACGTTTGAAATTTCTAAATTCCAAGTTAACTTCAAAAAATCCCAATCCACTTCCAGAATATGTAATTCACAACTATGAATCAACTCCACCCATTTTTTGTGATTTTTAGACCTTATATGCACATGATACGAATTTTATAAATAATCGGACAATTTGAATATTATTAAAATTTTACTTATTAAATTAAAATAATCACCTTACTAATCCACTTCTAAATTTCCTTTTCCTATTTTGAATGAACAGGAATTCGCTTGTAGCTCCACTAGGTCCGACCATTTCTCCACCCTACGACTTCCACAAACACTTGTTGTCCAAACCATACATGAGTCATCCTCAATCATCACCTCCACGCAGCTAGTTTTCAATCCAAAAATCCCTACACAGTAGAAGTTCGAACTTCACTCCTATATCGTGATCAACACAGTACCTGCTTCATTGACGAGCCACAAAAATCGTGAGTCGTACTTACTGGCAGAAATTCGAACCTCTCAGTAGTATTGCGATGATCATCCTCATCCAATTCCAAGTCGCGATGACTAAAATCCAATCGCCGACCCCCAGACCCCTTTGCCGCAATCCCCAATTCCCCCAAAACGGATCTCGACTTGTTGTACGAAGATCGAACTCCTCAAAAATGAATCAAAACTTCCCAAAAGTGGAACAACCGAAGCCCTAGCCTCGAAGTTAGGTTTGTGTCGCTCACGAACCTCAGAGTTCGAATTCAAAATTGTTTGCCCCTTTATTTTCTTTTGAACAGAAGTGATTTAAAGGAGCGACATTTTTATTATTATTTCGATTGATGATTTTCAATTCATTCTTGGGAAAAATGAAATGAAAAGAGACGAGGGAGTGTGGGCTTATAGGCGTGAATAGGGAGAATTACTTTGGCTTTTGATTTACAGACATCGATTTTAAAAGAAAAAATAAAGGAGCGACATTTTTCTTCGAATTTCTGCTGAAGGAGAGAACAGAGAAAGTAACGGGTATGCTCACGTTTATATAAGGATGAAGGCTTCACCATTATGTAATTTACACTGTGCAAGTACATTGTAATTAATTTGATTTGAAATTGATATAATTGCGATTTGAAATAAAGATATTTTTATCCTTTTTAAATAGATATCGATTTGATTTTCGATTCGATTTCGATCTTATCCATTATAAATATCTCAGGTTCCATTAATTTAAATCACGAACCGCTATTCTAGCGTACCGATAGACATTTCAAAGTAACAACCCTATTCTGAACCAAACATTAAATATTCAGAAATTTAATTTTGAACGTATATTTAAAATAACCATATTAAATCAATATAATTAAATTTAAATTCAAAACAAATAAATTCTTCAACAATAAATTACTATTATCATCGTTATATTCAAATAGAATATATACTGATCATCTGAACCATTTCGATTCAGTTTTATCTTTGAATTAAATTATTTTTTGTATTACGATAATTTAATATATTCAATATTAAATCAAAATCGATTATTAAATCAATAGCTAAATATAAATTTCATTTGTATTATCAATTTAATATTTAAAACAATATTAAATATTTAAAATAAATTGTTCAAAAAATCTGGGTCGTTACAGTATCTCTGCCACAAATCTAATCTTCAAGTATGTTATGAGGACGGGGTCAGAACACAAGTTGTGGTGACTGGATTTAAACTACACATTTTGGATAACGCTACATATACCGTTCAGTTACATTTTCTTATTTACTAGATTATTTGGGTTGATAGCACTTAAGGCGTACACACACATCATACATATCTTCTCTCTAATAGATTAACCTAACACAGTATATATGAAGCTACCCCTAATACTAAGGTACACCCCATGGTATCCCACTCGCACGGTCTCCGCCGTAATACCACAGCAATATACACAGTCCCTCATCCTAAGCCGGAACGATGTACCGATCTCTGTTTAACAAAGCTATGTTCCGCATAGAACCACCATCACGATGCTACGTAAGCGTACGGACTACCCCCTTCGATTGAATCAGATTCCATCACAGAGTAATGCCCTAAGGTCTACGATACACCATCCAGAGCAGACATGCATGTATTTAGACTTTCTCACGTACGTGTCGTCAATCGTACTCGACGCCTTAACCTTTCCGATACACTATCTGAAATGGGCATGCATGTATCAGCATTTATTATCTACTATGCACCGAGTTCCATTACAGGGCTGTACAAGAAACACGGAACTCGGTCAGGAGCTTTTTATATATCTGTATACACAGATGGTATGGTCTGCATTTTCATGGTGGTTATGGTCCCACCAGACCCCTCCCTCAACTAGTGAAAGACAAACAGATGAGAGCTAGTGACGTGGCCCAAAAAACAACAACCTAATTGGCCTGTCTCGCAACCAAAGCCTTGATAGTGAAAGGTCGACGGTATGTAGGTTTAGCTCCCCAACCTTCCGCATCACGCATCATGTTGGCTGTCAATGACTAGTACCCGACGATTACTATGTAATCAAAAGGTTAGACATGCCAAAGGTAAACATATAAGATGCTCGTAACCCGCCTAGTCATAAGGCAACAAGATTGTCGAATAACTTATTCCACCTTATAACCTTCTGACTGTCCCCTATCGTAGCAGTCAAGGTATACTCACCGGGTAGTAACGCGCAGACCCAACCCCTACAAGCACAGTGCTGTCACCGCAAAAAGGACTACCAGGAGTACCCTCCACGTCCCAGGCAGCCGCATACTTCCCCTTCCAGTCCTTCGGAGCCAGCAGAATATTAATAGAACAATAGGCATAACAGGCAAAATAAACAGATGGAGTGTGCTCGCCTCGTGTCTTATGACACCACGATGACCTACTCTGTTGGGTTATTCTCCTTGAAACGTACAGACTTTTTCAAGCGCCTCAGGTTAATGTGTTATTAGACCTATGTCTAAACATTTAATTACGCGCTTGCTCTACCTCATCAGATTTTTAGTTAACTTGGTTATTTTCATTCATATTGACTTACTATTCAAGATACCAAGTTCCTCTTGTTTATCAATTTTAGTTACAACTTAACCCATTTAAGTTCATTAATAAGCCTTTAACATGTTATTCTTATCAGTAGGATTCAGATTCTTAGGTTTACATATTACTTAATTTATAATTAAGTACAACTTATTGTAGTTCATAAGTTTTCATTTCTTTTCTCTACTTATTACAAACATTAGGTTTCAGGTTTCCAGATTTTCAGATTACTTAATTTATAATTAAGTACAACTTTTCCCATTTCAAAAGTTATCCCCTTTTCTCTATTGTTTATTATAACCTAAGTTACAATTTCCACTTGTCCCTAGGACAAGCCTACCTATTATCTTTCCTTTTCCCATTCATATTTGTTCATAATAGGTTATTATCATTCCCCGTTCATTCCAATTCTTTTGTTGTTGTAACTTTCATTCATTTCCATTAATTACAATTAATGTAATTTATTTCTATCCTATTATATACATATATTCATATATATGTTTATGCATTATACCTCTCACATTAAGTCGACCACTTGTGGATGTTGGATTTGTCGAGCCGTTCCGGGAAAACTTCTACCACAAGTTTACTTAACCTCGTGTCTTAGCACCGTTATATGCATGTTTACGCACCGGACCCCTCACATTAAATTAACCACTTATGGATGCTAGATTTGCCGAGCGGTTCCGGGTCGACTTCTACCACAAGTTGTATTTAACACCATATCTAAGTGCGTTTACAATTTTCTATTTACTGTAAATTTAGGCATATTCATTCTTCCAAATTTTACTACAATTCTTATTTACAATCTTTTGGCATAATAATATTCTTTACAAATATTCATGTTCATTGTAAATTTCATAATTACAATGTTCACAGAAATTCCCCAATTCAGACAGGTGATTAATGGAAATAGACTTTACACAACAGAAATGTTGTAGCAAATGTAATCTCAATTACCATAATTATTTCCAATTTCATTGCAACTTAACTTACAATATCCAATTAGCATGTTATTAGAACAAGTCCATATACAACGGTAATCCTTTCCACATATTCTAATAGGTTTATACATTCTGATAGATTTACATTTCAGTCGAATAATATATTTTAAAAGGGAATGCCAAACGATTTATATACCATTATCAAAAATTATAACTTAAATTCACTCACCTAATATCTTTCCAATTCATGAATCTAGTCTAGAGCTAGCATTCCATGGCTCCTCTAATTGAATCTAGAACCTAAATAACCACGAACTCATAATTCCCAAACTAAAAGAAGGGAAGAAAGAAGAGAAATCTAAATTGACCAGATCCAAGAATTTACCTGACTTCGATCAGAACTTTGAACATCCATTTGCAGATATACATTCTTTTCCTCCAGATCATGAATCAGAATTTCTTTTAACTAATTATCCTATTTTCTGAAGTGATTTGAGGAGGATGAAGAATGGAAGATTCTAGACGTCCTCTCAGAAAATATAAGATTTAGGCTAGGCTCTGCTAGCCTATTTATAGGTGTTCAATGAAAGTGGATATGATCTTGTACACGCAGCGCTGAGTCAGCAACGAATATGGTCTGAGAAACAGTCCAGATTCGTCAAATGAATCTGCCTAGATATAGGGGTGTGTCGACACCTAGGTCTCCCCTAGGGTTTGGTCGACACGACCCAGCCCCCCTTTGGTCGACACGACCCTTGCTTGGGTCGACCCATATGTCGACCTAGGCCCTGGTTCGGTCTTTTTTTTCATGCATGTTCTTCAGTTTGAATTGATTTGAATTATATACATATATAAGGTCCTTATATGTATACAAAACTTCTAATTCCTACTTTACATGTATATATGTATGCACAACTTTTATTTCATTTTCAAAATTCAAACGGCGTTATGTCGTTATTTAATTCTTACCTATTTTCATGGATTGCAGGTTTATTTTGAATTTCTCTTATATATATATATATATATATATATATATATATATATATTTGCATATACATATATATATATATATGCATATATTTGCATATGCATGTATACATATATCTTTATACTTCCTTATGTTATAATTTTCCTTATATCTGCATTTATACATAATTCCCTTTAGAACATGTGTTATTTTAGCCATTCTTCTAAAAATAAAAATATGGCGTCCACGGGAATCGAACTTGTGCCACTCTCATGAAAGTCACATGTTCTTACCAACTGGACTACATAGACTTTTGTTAACAAGGCTAAAAACAATGGTGGTCATTGTTCTTTTCTTATACCTCCTTTTCATGTTTGTTGTAATATATTAAATGTATCTCTTTCATTTTAAATCCGTTTTCTGCAATCCATAGGTCTAAATTGACCAGAAAATCGTCATGGACAGAATGATGCTAATCCCGTGACTAAATTCTAGAAGCTCATCAAATTTTATTTTAATTAAAAATGCAGGGTGTTACATGTAATATTCACAGTGATACACTGTAAATACTACAAGACAGACTGTATCTCTAGTGTTCACAAATTATCCCCGACGCAACTACACTAGTTTGCTGATCAGAACAAGCATTTAAAACTAGCTAATTCTGAACGACCACAACACAGATATATTAGATCTGCTGATAGAAGATTCATGTTTTTCATTCGAATAGCTCACAAATATAAAAGTTGCATATACATGATACATATATATACATATAGTTGTGTATACACACACACACACACACACACACACACACACACATATATATATATATATATATATTAATACGCAGGTGAATATGGTCTGACATGCGTGCAAGCCCAAACCAGAAATGCAACAACAAATTGATCAACATATACATGGCAGTACACCAAAAGGTTAAATTCCAATATCGAACCAGTGAAGCAACGACTAGAACATGGCACAAGCACATGGAATCAACAAGTATACAGCGAGCTCAAACGAACACAATAAAAGGAAAGCAAGGATTTTTTTTGGAAAGTTTTTTTATGCAATTCAATATATTCGGCAAAATAGATGTTCCAGAAAATATCAAAGTCAACAAGTACTATGCAAGCAAGATGAATGTCAGACTGTAGTGACAAGGCACCCTAAGTATATGGTGCAGCTTGAAACAGTAACTGAACAACATTAGGAAAGCCGGCATTTTTGTTTCAAGTGTTATAGCACAAACAAAACAAGTAGGCAAGACAAGTTAAAAGTTCAGAGCAACTCTAACAAGAGACCAATTTATACAACAGTTTTAAGAAGGGGTGAACAAACATCAGTATGGACGAGCAGTGTAAATATGGTGGACAAGGCAATGAACATAGACTAAACAGGTGCACCATTCAAGATAGGAGCATTATTAAGCTACAATCATTGTCAAACATATATACATGCATAGCAGTACCTACAAACAAAGAGGATACTGGGAAATAAATGCCGATAAGTCACAAATGCATAACACAACAACATTAAAATTAGAAGCATATAAGATGCTGCACATAAGCAAGTCCAAGAAATATACACAAATGGGCATGGCAAAGAAACAATGTACATGTGCAACTAACACAGCATAATCAAGACTATGTAAATATAAAGACCCAAAAATTCGAACACTTTATCTTTGAATATAGTAACTATTTGGAATATTGTTAAATGTTATAAATATGATTTTATAACCTTGTTAAACATCATTTAATTGGTAATTAATGATGCTAGACTCATTTTGGAAAAATGTTTACAAAAATATATTTTTTGGAAAAATATTGATAAAATGACCGAAAATCATTTTATCAATATATAACTATTTTCTCAATAAAAGTTGTTGAAAATTTAATCGAGTGTCTAATTATACATTAGTATTGTAATTAGCAAATAAAAATATTTTCATGTTAATGGTTAACTAAATATCTCGATGATATCATGCATGATGTAATCAAAGATGTTTAGGAAATGAGCAAATAAGGAAAATGAGCAAAAATGGAAATACTTCATTTGTAAGATAAGGGTTTTAAGGGGCTTTTAGACTTTATCCATCACATTCCTAAGGCTATATAAAGGGAGGCATACCCTTAGGAATATGGACACAATTTCTTTTCTTCTTCTTCTTCTTAAGCTATATTAATGGCTTCTTCATGAGTAATGGTGATGGTGGAGGAGGAGTAGGAGAGGCATTGGCTTGGTTTGGAAGTGATAAAGATTTGATCTTTAGGCTAGTGGTAATGAAAGGAGGTGGTTCTTTTGTTTTTATGGCTTTGTGCTTGGTTACTTATGGATCTAAGTTTTCTCTTAGTTATATATTGTTTATATATGTGTTATTTTGAAGTATAAAGTTAAAGTGACATTAACTATGTAAAGTTATTAACTTTAGACCCCTCTTGATTTTGAAAGCAAATGACAACTTTATATTATGTAGCATATCTTCTATTTCCCTCTTAAACATGTCTTGTTAATTGCTTAATTGAAAAGTAATCTGATGAGCATAACTCTAATAAGCCGGCGAGTAGGCTTATCTATTTCTGAGATTCGGTTCGAGGTGCTTAAACTAAGAAGATGTTCAGGAGACTGAAAGGTGTTTAACGAAAATATTGATTCATTTAATTTGTGAATGTAAATTTAAATGAATGATTTTTGAAAGATTGTTTTCATAAAACAATATGAAATGAAATGTTTGATTTCAGAGAAATAGAAAATATTTGGAAGATAATAAATGGTTTATTAAAAGATGTTTTATAAACAAAGAGGATCTTGATGGCTTAAATCCTGTTGTTTAAAATATATTTAAAAGCAACAACGGTATGATTGAAAGTATTTGCGATTATTATTATGAAACGATTTATCACTTCTGGGTGCTAAATGATTTGTTATGTTACCAAGATTCGGGTAACCCTTGACTAAAGAAAGGTATGAGATGGGTTAAAGTCCCAGAAGATGGTCTGCTCTAAGGAGAGACATCATTTATTGGTATTGATATGTGTGAAGGCCATGCCTAGTGGCCTTGTCATTGGGGGAGAAACCTTTGGATCTGGTGGCATATATGTTGATATGTTTGTATTATAGATATTTGAGATTTTCATAATTGATTTGTTTTTAAATTCAGAAGTGAAGTATGATTTGATATAAAAGAAATATATTATTTCAATGATTTGAAATGAAAGCGGGATTTTAAGATCAAAGGGATTATTTTCAAAATAATGGATTTTGAAGATAATGATGTTGATTAGATTTGACAAATCTAAATTTAATGATTAAGCCTGAAGGGTAGTTTAGGAATTGCATTGTTGTTTGTGCATCGTAGGCTTCATGAGTCCTATTTGTGAATAGGAGAACTACGTTGGCTTGATCCTGTATCTAATTGGGTACCCAATTAGACAGGGGTATATAGGCAGTCACAAGTGGTAGTGATGCAACTGCATTAATAACATAACCCTTTTCTGTTTGTTGTTTGATATTTATCGATTATTGATATATCCTTTCTGTTTACTTTATTATTCCATATATTACTTGTTTGTTGAGTTTGCAGGAGTGGTTATTGTTGTCTATCTCATAAGAGTGTGCAATGGTAGATTTATTTATTTAAGTTACTCTTTTTTATAGCACACCTAGTGTATTTAATGATCTCTGATAGTTTGTTAATCAAAAATAGTATCCTACACATTTACTAGTATCGAATATTTATCAAATATTGTGTAGCAAGTTAATAATTTTCATTAGTAATTTTAGAGCGGACGGATATTTCGGTAATTTTGACTATTCCGAAAAATCCAGGTCGTTACATTTGGTATCAGAGCTTAGGTTAGGTGCCTAAGAAAAATTCTAGGTTATTAATGTAACCTAGGATTTTAAAATGAAACTACCTTAGTTTGATAAATATAAAGGGATATCACAAAGCACCGTACCTCCGACCGGGGATATAGGTTGAATTACTTTTGGTGTTCTTGACTTAACTTGATTCTTTGCTTTTGGTTACATTTTCCCTTTCTTGCAATTTCGAGGACGAAATATTTTAAGTGGGGGAGAATGTAAAGACCCGAAAATTCAAACACTTTATCTTCGAATATTGTAACTATTTGGAATATTGTTAAACGTTATAAATATGATTTTATAACCTTGTTAAACATTATTTAATTGGTAATTAATGATGCTAGACTCATTTGGGGAAAATGTTTACAAAAATATATTTTTTGGAATAATATTGATAAAATGACCAAAAATCATCTTATCAATATATAACTATTTTCTCAATAAAAGTTGTTGAAAATTTAAACAAGTGTCTAATTATACATTAGTATTGTAATTAGCAAATAAAAATATTTTTATGTTTATGGTTAACTAAATATCTCGATGATATCATGCATGATGTAATCAAAGATATTTAGGAAATGAGCAAATAAGGAAAATGAGAAAAAATGGAAATACTTCATTTGTAAGATAAGGGTTTTATAGGGCTTTTGGACTTTACCCATCACATTCCTAAAGCTATATAAAGGGAGGCGCACCCTTAGGAATATGGACACAATTTCTTTTCTTCTTCTTCTTAAGCTATATTAATGGCTTCTTAGTGAGTAATGGTGGTGGTAGTGGAGGAGGAGGAGAGGAATTGACTTGGTTTGGAAGTGCTAAAGATTGGATCTTTAGGCTAGTGGTAATGAAAGGAGGTGGTTCTTTTGTTTTTATGGCTTTGTGCTTGTTTAGGTATGGATCTAAGTTTTCTCTTAGTTATATATTGTTTATATATGTGTTATTTTGAAGTATAAAGTTAAAATGACATTAACTATGTAAAGTTATTAACTTTAGACCCCTCTTGCTTTTGAAAGCAAATGACAACTTTATATTATGTAGCATATCTTGTATTGCCCTCTTAAACATGTCTTGTTAATTGCTTAATTGAAAAGTAATCTAAAGAGCATAACTATAATAAGCCGGAGAGTAGGCTTATCTGTTTCTGAGATTCGGTTCGAGGTGCTTAAACTAAGGAGATGTTCAGGAGCAACCAGTGCCCTGGCTTACCTGGCCTCATCCCGGGCGAGGAATAGTTAAGTTGATAATGCCGGAAACAAGTTAAGTATACGAATAATGATAAAATAGTAGTTACGGATTTAATTGCGGTTGACATAATTAAATTTGATTGTTGACTTCTGTTAGTAGAATCAAACACTGTTTTGCTATTATAATAACTTGGAAAATTACTTATATGTTAGCTAAGTAATATTGATAAATGTTGTTTTATTGATTATCATTTATCATTGGTTATTATTGTTTGATTGGTTGTGTGATTTACGCTCGACCAGTTTATGGGCAAGTATGCTTTTGTATTTAGCATTAGGTTGGGTAGAAAATATTTGTGCGCTAACGCTTTGTGATCTATTTCACGATTTGACTAAAAAGTGTTTAACGAAAATATTGATTCATTTAATTTGTGAATGTAAATTTAAATGAATGATTTTGAAAGATTGTTTTCATAAAACAATATGAAATGAAATGTTTGATTTCAGAGAAATAGAAAATATTAGGAAAGAAATACTTGGAAGATAATAAATGGTTTATAAAAAGATGTTTTATAAACGAAGAGGATCTCGATGGCTTTAATCCCGTTGTTTAAAAGATATTTGAAAGCAACAATGGTATGATTGAAAGTATTTGTGATTATTATTACGAAACGATTTATCACTTCGGGATGCTAAATGATTTGTTATGTTACTAAGATTTGGGTAACCCTTGACTAAAGAAAGGTATGAGATGGGTTGAAGTCCCAGAAGATGGTCTGCTCTAAGGAGAGACATCATTTATTGGTATTGATACGTATAAAGGCCGTGCCTAGTGGCCTTGTCATTAGGGGAGAAACCTTTGGATCTGGTGGCATATATGTTGATATGCTTGTATTATAGATATTTGAGATTTTCATAATTGATTTGTTTTTAAATTCCGAAGTGAAGTATGATTTGATATAAAAGAAATATATTATTTCAATGATTTGAAATGAAAGCGGGATTTTAAGATCGAAGGGATTATTTTCAAAATAATGGATTTTGAAGATAATGAAGTTGATTAGATTTGATAAATCTAAATTTAAAGATTAAGCCTGAAGGGTAGTTTGGTAATTGCATTGTTGTTTGTGCATCGTAGGCTCCACGAGTCCTATTTGTGAATAGGAGAACTACATTGGCTTGATCCTGTATCTAATTGGGTACCCAATTAGATAAGGGTATGTAGGTAGTCACAAGTGGTAATGATGCAGCCCCAATAATAACATAACCCTTTTTTGTTTGTTGTTTGATATTTATCGATTATTGATATATCCTTTCTGTTTACTTTATTATTCCACATATTACTTGTTTGTTGAGTTTGCAGGAGTGGTTATTCTTGCCTATCTCATAAGAGTGTGCAATGGTAGATTTATTTATTTAAGTTATTCTTGTTTATAGCACACCTAGTGTATTTAAAGATCTCTGATAGTTTGTTAATCAAAAAGAGTATCCTATACATTTAGTAGTATCGAATATTTATCAAATATTGTGTAGCCAGTTGGTAGTTTTCATTAGTAGTTTTAGAGCGGACAGATATTTCGGTAATTTTGACTATTCCGAAAAATCCGAGTCGTGACAGTACACATCACCACAATGACCTAGCTATTAAAAGACAAGTTCAGGTGCAACAAGTACAAGAAGCAGATGCACATGCACGTAGTTCAGTGCACGTATATATGATCATACAAGGTGGACACTGCATGGATGTAGGGTGCAACAAGAAGGTTCATTTAAACTAGCCAGAAATGACACATATAAGTAGTCTTGTTCTTGAACGAGAGGAACAGGGTTTACAAGGAAGCAAAGGGACACAAATATATAAGGCACAAAGCCAAAAATCATTTGATACCAAGTGTTCATAGTAACACATATCGAATGAATTACAAGAAAATGTTTTAAAAGCGTATTGAAAGTGTCAATATAAAGTTCCAAAAATCACCAAGATATGATCAAGTTTAAAATAAATATTTTTATTACAGAAAAGTTCGACAAGAAAAAGCTCCAATATGTTCGACAATTTATTCCAGAATAGTTGAAATATTCAAGTCTATCATAATTAAAGATTTCAGCCCAAAAATTTCCCAAATATCAAAGTCCAATTCAAACTTTGAAATCAGAGATTATTTTGGATTTTTAATCCTATTTGTATACCCATCATCATAGGCAATTAAAGCGTCCAAGCTCAAACATAAATCAAAAGAAACTTCGAACTGCAAAATCATACTAGAGAACGATCAAGCAAATTGGATCCAAATCGAAGCACTTAAAGTCGATTAAAGCAACGGAGATTGATACCAGAAATCAGAGCACATCAGAGAAGAGAGCGGCAACTTCATACCAAAGGGATTCGAAACCCTAGTTCATATTTCCATCGCCATTTTTTTATTTCTTGACTATGGTGCATTAAGGGTTACAAGAGTAAGTCAAAGCGGGCCAAATTATTTTTGAAGCAAGAATTTTATTTGGTCCAGTTTAAACAAGTAAACACTTTATTTTAAAAAGAGAAAACCCTAGTTTCTTTTTAAGTGTCTTTGTTGGTCTAGGGTTTTGATTATTAAGTGTTTAGATCTTAAGTCGTGTTATTTTATTGTATTTTATTTTTTATTTTGAACTCTAGTATTTTACTAAGTTACAAACTATAGGAATTGTAGTTTGGGGATTACAAGTTACGGGTTTGTAATTCGAGGAAATCTGATCTTGGGGATAGAGATCAGTGCAGGGTTTTGAGCGTAGGATTAGAACAGTTGGGAGCGGGTGTCGCGAGTTTACTGTGGATTGTAAGCGTAGAGATTGTTTTAATTCCTAGTAGAAACCTTAGGGAATGCAGCAGTAGGAAGGGTTTTGCCGAAGCTGGGTATATCTATGTGTTATTTATTTTCTGCATTTACTCTGATTATTATCTGTGTTGTTATTATTTATTACTCAGCGAAAAACTATGATAAACCATATTCACCCCCTTCTAAGGTTGATTTAGATCTTACACGATTGATACCAATCCATGCCCTATAGATCGGTACTGATACATGTACTTAGTAAAAAAAATTGCTCAAATCATAAATATAAGTTTCTTGCAATTCAAGATGAACTTTGATCTCGATATGCTCCAATCTTAATTTTAAGCGTTAATGACGACAATTCTAACACAAAAATCAAGAATCTGAAACAAGCATTTTAACAAATCAAACATCCAAGTAGAGGAACATCAATCATAGGCAAACACGTAAATGCATAGAAAACAGGAACCAGTCATTATATTCCTAGATCTAGGGTACATCTACTTGCCAATCAATCTAAATTATCATTTTAATCCATTATATGTCTGGTTAGGTTTGTCTAGAGTTCTCAAATATGAAATGAACAAATTTAGTCATATTATAGGGTGATTTAGACATACAGGTGATAAAAAAATCCCAATTTAAACAAATAATGCAATATAGTCTAGTGAGAGATCAAAATCACTCACCAAATCAACATACCTATATAGATTGAGGGGCTGTCAATATAGGACAACAAGGAATTGATGTAGAAAGCCTTCCAAATGAAGAAAATGTGTAGATCTATGTAGATCTAACCTCTTTTAGGTTATTAGAAGAGATTAGATATGGATTTGAGTGTGATTTAGGTTTAGGGGAAGAACTAGAATAGATCATAGTTCTAGGCAGATGGGAAATGAGAAGAAAAAATTGGGTTAATCTTCCTTGTCCACAATTTATATCTGTAGGTTATTAGCCTAATGGGATAGCTAATCTCAATCCATTAGTAGTCTCTAATTTTGTTCAATAATCTTAAAAACTTAAAAACGTCATAACTCCCAAGACCCTTATCCAAGTTGCTTATATGTCTACTATACGGCATCGAAAATCATCATCCTAATCTAATGGAACATGTTAGAGCATCTAATTCTACTCCAATCAAAAGTTATTTGCAAGATAAGATACTTTGAGGTAAAATGGTCATACAACAATTCGGTAAAAATCATAGATGTGCAAAACAACATGAATAGCCTTATTTAAAAACATTAGAATGATATGACCTCATATGAATTTAATCGAATTATTTTACGATCCTTGGACACTAAATATGGGGTCGTTACATTCTTTCGGCCTCCCCCATTCTTTTAGGAATTTTTCCCTCGAAATCCTCAAACAAATACGAGAAAACATAGTATTTTGCATGCCTATCGTCCATAAACAATCAACCTAACATGCAATCTTGTATCCTACCAATTAGTGGAAAACAATGCCCTAACCTATCATGTGGAATTCTAGTAGTATAAGATACAATGATGCAAGTAGAGGCAAAAAATGGGACATGTCACCAGAAGAGTTCTGGATACGCATCCTTCATACTCTCCTTTGTTTCCCATGTACAATTGCCATCATCCTCTCCCCACTGTTCCTTAACTAGTTTAACTACCTTCCTTCTAAGCTTATTCATATCATTCCCCGTGATTTGAAGTGACTTATGAGGTCTTGAAACTTCTGATTCCATCTCTACGTCTTCCAGCTGATCTAATGCTACTACAATACCTGAGTTTTGCACAAACTTCCATAGATAGAAAACTCGAAAAATATTATGCAAATCCGCCATCTCAAAATGTAGACCCACTTTATAAGCCATACCTCTGGTCCTTTCGACGATTGTTAATGGTCTAATAATTCTTGATGCCAACTTGTCTTTCAATCCGAACCGAACTGCATTCCAAAGAGAATAAAACCACACAAACACCATATCTCCAACATATAATTCCCTTCTTCTTTTTTCTAAATAGCTCTTTTGACAATTATGAGCATCTGTGATTCATTGGCGAATAATCTTTATCTTATATGATATCTCTTGAATAATTTATATCCCAAGTATCGCCTTCTCCCCTGCTTTCCACCAACATGATAGTGCATTATAGGGTCTTCCATACAATGCTTCATGAGGCACCATGTCAATACTTGTTTGATAACTGTTGTTATAAGCAAGCTTCACCAGATGGAGATGATCATCCTAAGATCCTCCAAAATCCAAGACACAAGCTCTAAGGAGATTTTCAAAAACTCGATTCACACTCTCTATCTTCTCATTCGTCTAAGGATGATAAGCTATACTCAAATATAACTAAGTCCCTCGCATCTTTTGCAATCTCTTCTAAAATACTTGCATGAACAATGGATCTTTATCACTTATTACATCCTTGAACACACATGAAATTGAAAAATCCATTTCATGTAAAGCCCGAACAACATAGATGTCGTTCTAAGAGAACCAGTATGTATGAACCTTTCACTCTTGATCAGTCTATCCACAACTACTCAAATACTATCATAAATGCCCTATTCTTTGGAAAACCATCAATGAAATTCACATATATATGCTTACCCTTCCATTCTAGTATCCCTAATGGTTGAACCAACCCACTGGGCTTCCTCTGCTCGAATTTCACCAACTGGCAGTATATACGCTTCGAGATGAACTTTTCTACATCATTCTTCATACATTTCTAGTAGTAAGTCCTCTTCATGTCTTGATACATCTTACTGCAATCGAGATGGATAATCAACCTAGTATAATGACATTCTTTCTAAACTTCCTCTCGAAGTCCATCGGTGTCTCGAACATACAATCTCCCATCCTTATGAAGACAACAATCTCGGTTAAACTCATATTGCTTCAAATCCTCAGAATCAATTTCCATATCAATCTTACTCATATTCTCTACTAGCTTAGCATCCGGCCAATTCTTTCGATGAGAGTAGCTCTAATAGAGTCACAAGCATTTCAGGCCCTAAATCATAATGGTGTTTGTAATCAAACTCAGCCAAATACTTCTATTGCTTCCACTCTAGAAACATAGCACCAAACCCAACATGAATTCTACTTGAGACATCAACCATTGCATTGCCCTTTTCCCGAAGGATAGGAAATACGGAAGTCATATAAGCCCAAAAACTCTAATTGTATTTACTGGTGAAAACTGAGATTCTTTTGAGAGAAAAGTTACTTAAAAAACTTATGATCCATATACAACTCAAACCTTTTTTACTGTCTCTGTATCTTCAAAGAGAAGACAATCGGCGCCACTCCAAATCATGAGTAATGTAATTCCTTTCATGAGATTCCAGCTACAACTAGCATGGGGGACAACTCTCGCTCTCTGCATCAATATTGCATTTGGGCATGTACCACATACACAGTCTGCTTTTCATTTCCACCTGGAATAACCAATATTGTTGCAGTTTTCAATTTGTTTTCCAAAACCACAAAAGAATACTTGCACCTGGCATCCCAAAATAAAGTTTGACTGCTCTTCATTGGGTTAGTTAACGGTGCATCTATCTTTGGGAAATCCTTAATAAATCATTTATAATACCCAGCTAGACCAAGGAACTCTAAATATCCATAGCATTCTTAGGTCGATTCAAACCTTAGGTTGCTTCTATCTTCGTTGGATCCACTACTATCCCATGTTTGGAAACTACATGACACAAGAATATTACTTCTTCCTTTTAGAAGTGGCACTTAGCCAATTTGGTCTTTAGCATGTGTTCCTTCAAAACATCAAGCACAATCCTCAAGTGCATCTTGTGTTCCTCTTCCATTCTAAAGTAGATGAGGATATCATCCAAAAACATAAGTATGAACCTGTTCATCTAATCACTTAATACATATTCATTAGATCCACAAAGTATGCCAGTGCATTAATCAATCCAAACGACGTTAGCAATCACTTAAAGAAACTCGACGTTGTCCTAAAAGCAGTCTCCAACACATTATCTACTTCCACTCCCGACTAATGAAATCCCATATCCAAATCCATTTGGGAAAGAGCCTTAGCCTCGTGTAGTTAATCGAATAAGTCGTCAATCCTCGGTAATGGATACATGTTCTTCTAAGTCACTTTATTCAACTCACAGTAATCCATACATAGTCTCAACGAGACACCCGCTTTCGTTACAAACACAACATATGCACCCCATTCAGATACGTTTCTCCAAATGAATTACTTTTTTAGGTCTCTAACCAACACCTCTAGCTTATTCTACTCCCCCAGCGCCATCCATCTCAAAAGCATAATAATAGGTCTAGCTGCATACGCTCTATCCTAAACTCGATCTCTCGATGCGGAGGTAATCAGTTATTTCCTCAAATATATCTAGGTCCTCATTAACAATAGGTAAAGATGAAAACCCTTCTTGATGACTCTCAAACGAATAAAAAAACTCACCATTACATCGTTGCCCGACAAATAGCTAATCACCACCCATTTTTCCTCCTTGTTCTCGGTTTTCACCTTAAGCCTCCTCACATAATTCACTACGATCGCATACTTCCTAAGCCAGTTCATCCATTTCAAATCCTGCAAAGTTCATAACAAATCATATAAAGACTAGTAGACCCCCTCTACCGAGTTAGTAACAATCATAGACTCATCAACAAATTAGAGTAAAAATCTAATATACATACTAAATCAATATTTATAAAAAAACGTGTAGCTACATTATCAAACAAAACGCTAATAGAAATATCTCTGATAGAAAGCATGCCTTGCACCACGATGTTCACTACACCATAATGGTCATTTGGTAACCCTTTCTTTCAATTGCCGACACTCATTTATATTGTAGGGTGGTAACAATAATATGCGTTGCTATGTTAAAAAAGTGTTACCAAAAATACATATTAAAAAAATTATTGCTAACGCTTATTTGTGTTGGTAAGGCTGGTTTCTGAGGGCAAAAATGTAAACTAAACCCTGTTTTCATTTCTCATTTCTTTGTCCAACGCTTTCACAAAGAACGGCCGGCTAAATCATAAAGTCCCACGATTTCAAATTTTTTAACGAACCACAGAATCGCCAGGCTTAAAGTATTCGAATTCGTTCCTGTAACAACCCGCCCAAAATGGGCCTAAATTCCGACCTAGAAAAGGCACATCGAAACTTAGACACATTCTAAATGGGTCATTGGTTCCTGTAATGATTACATTTGCATTGATGATATAAACATATACTTCGAATGGAATTCTCACACAACAAAAAGAGAAAATATAATACCAAAATAAGATGTACCACTTATTTAAAAATCATAGAAATACAACCGTCAAAGTTACATCTGTTCAATGGGTACATCAAATAATTCATTCTCATAAGTTTCCAAAAGAAGTAAAGCAATAACTACTAATAATAGCATAACAACTTCCTCTTCTTCTTCAGCTCTAATCATGACTTCGTCCATGGCTTTTACCCTATCTACTAACCTGTTGGATATGTCAAGGAGAGGGTCAGAACATAAAGTTCTGTGTGACTGAAATATGGTGTTGCTTAATATCCATACCCTATATTTTTAGTATGCTACATATGTCAAGGTACGTCTACGCAGCACATAGTATTCATATAAACAACAAGTATCTAACTAGCGGGGTAGACATCCAAGTCAGTCGCCCATTAGTGTTTTTAGGGTAAAGACCTAACGAGGTGGGCATTCTCAGCCACTTATGGTCCTATTAAAGATGAATTCTTATGATCTCTTATAACCCTGAGGCGGACCCCTAGCCCCTTAAGACCCCGTCCTAATTAGGGCTGTAAACGGATGCAGTCGGATACGGATAGTGCCGTATCCGCATCCGTATCCGAAAATAAAAATCTGTATCTGAATCCGTATCCGATATCCGCGGATACCAGTTAAAAATATCTGTATCCGTATCCGCGGATATTTTCGGATATTCGAAAATATCCGTATCCGCCTTAGCGAATACGGATATCTGAAAATATCCGAAATATCCGTATCCAAAACTTAAAACTGTACGTTTGATGTGTATATCCGAAAATATCTGAAAAATATCAGAAAACATCCGAAAAAATATCCGAAAATAAAACAATAAAAGTTTACAAATACATCACTCACATACAAATTTGCTCATAAAATATTTTTTTTTGAAAATGTGAATACATCTAATTAAAAATTACAAGCAGGACATCAATCAAATAATTTTCTTACAACAAATATTTTAAGACATAAAGTGTTCAAAATATGAAATACACAACCCTAAGACTAAAATAAAACAAAATATAAATCATAGAAGCACATACACTATTATGTTTTAATTATAACCATACCACAAAATAAAATGAGTACATGATTTAAAATGTTGCATAATACAAAATAAAACTTTCCTTTATAATTAAATAGTTGAGTTTAGGTTAGCTATTTTAAGGAAATTTATATATTAATTTAATCTTAAATATAAATTAAAATTTATATAATATATATACATACATACACGTATCAGAAAATCGGACGGATATTTTTCGGATACGGATACCACTATAACCATATCCGTATCCGAAATGATTTTCGGATATCGGATATCCGTATCCGCATCTCGGATAACGGATATTTTTTGTATTTTTGGATACGGATGCGGACGGATATCGGATTTTTCGGGTACCCGTTGACAGCCCTAGTCCTAATACGTTAATGTCTTTTTCTATACTCTCACTTGTAATATGAGAAGTAGTATTGCGAATGTTCCTACTTAACTGATATTACGGTAGGACACATATGTCGTTTAAGACTTCCCTAAGACAGTTGGTGAGCTTGCAATGGCCTCATATCTTTTTTATACCAATTATGTCCCTAGTTGAGCCCTTACAAGCTTCCAGAGGAAGTGGAAATCCCCATGAACCACCCTACTCCGTTACCGTTTTATTCCTAACAACTTTTAGAGAAGGAGGACCTAAAGACTTACTTCAAATCTAGTAAGGGTGGGTCCCAGGACTTTGGTTCATCTCCAAGGAATAAACCTTCAGAGGGATCCTAGTCCTAACCACTTAAGACCCAAATTCGATAAGAAGAGAGTCAACCACTTAAGACCTTCTTAAGGTGTAGTAAGTCTACCTATTTTCACGCACGATAGACTTATATATATAGTTATATATATATATATACACACACACGCACTAGACCTCTCACAGTATATCGTAACCTGTATATGCTGGATAGGCTGGTTGGTTCCGAGCAGACTTCTACTACAAGTTGGTTTAATGTGTCTAGTGTACTAAGTTTGAATGGTCCATGGCACCCAGACCTCTCACATTAGTTGGGCCTACTTGTGGTTGCTGGATTTGCCGGTCTATTCCGGGCAGACTTATACCACAAATGGCAACTAACCTCGTGTCATTGTTTACTTATATATATATAAGAATTCTATACGCACATACAAGCAATCAATATAAATTTATATATATGGGGACATTTCAAAATCGAATTCTATCCTAATCGCATTTATTATGCTAATATAATGTTAATTATGTTTAAACAAGTATAATAATTATAACGCCTAAATAATGTAAATATTCGTATGAAAGAAAGAATGTTTTAACGAGATAGAAATTGTCAAATTGTCCAAATTAAGGTATACAAGTTATTTTTCCATACTTTTACCGCTACAATTTAGGCACGATGACATAATAACAAAATAAAAAATAGCAGTGAATGGAAAATATACATACATACAAATTTCAACTTGCATCCTAGGCTTGTTAAAATGATTTTAATACTTGATTATAAATAGAGCATAACATACACATATAATATATACATGTATGTTTATATGTTCCATTTTGTCTAATTCACCCTTTTTGGTGTTATGCACATAAAAGCATTTACATTTGATATATTTCAAGTATGAATACGTTTGGATTCAAAATAGAATCCAAACAGTAACACCCCACACTTTTCTTGCACCTAAATTTCAATAAAAATCAAAACTTGAACACATCCAAGCATGGAGCATGTATATCTGGTACCTGCAATAAATGAGCATGAGCACAATCAAAGTACGATAAAAGAAAAATCACAATGGAAACAGAATAAGATAGCTAATATTAACTTAAGTAACTACCTTTTTCGAAGTAAGTCACTTTTCCAATACTGAGCATGAGAGAGAACGAGAACCGAAAGCCAAACTTAAACATCTGTGAGAACCCGACCTTCTCTAGGAAATCTGGGAGATTGTAATGAGGAGGGGGTCAGAACAATAAGTTCTGGTGACTAGGAAATGTACAACTCATATTATAATACACAGATGTATCCCGTTTGGTCCGAACCAAGATGTATGCCTAACAAGGTCAGTGATTCTAGCTTAACCTTGTAAGTGTTTACACATAACTCTACCACTCTTTCCTAAGTGGTATTCTAAGATATAATAATGGGATAGAATGTTTACTGTAATAACCCGGAAATCTGGGCCAATTTAAAATTTTTATTTTGGCAATTTTAGCGAATTTTGATTATTTAAAATGAATTATTTTAAATAATAACGACAAGAAATTTATTTTGAATTGAATTAGAACGTATATATTTATATACGTCGTCGTTAGAATATAATTATTTTATATATGATTATAAAAGGAATTGAAAATGGCGCGGTAGTTCGATAATTCGATTTCAAATTTCAATTGAATGTACAGGATTCAAAATAAACCGAATTTTAGTGAAACAAAAATTATTTGAATCTAATTGAGAATATCTTCCCAATGAATCTGGGAAATCAAAATTTCATAGCGGGAATCGAAAGATACGCACAAATGAATTTTCAGAATAGTCGCTATGGAATACAGGCCCTTAAAAATAGCCATTTTGCAAACGACCTCGGATTTCGACGAAACCACTTTTGTTGGATCCGTGATGTCAAATTTTTGCTAGATTACAATTTTCGTAATTTTTCGAATCAATGTGTGAGCGTGGCAAAGGAAAATGTGTTTGGTTGATTTCGGTTAAATCGGATCGACCAGAAAATAGCCATTTTTCAAACGGTCTCAGAATTCGATGAAATTAGTTTTGTTAGGATCGTATCGTCAATACGAGGCTAGAAAATATTTTTCGGGAATTTTTAGAGTTCATATGTGGCCCCGGTAAATTGAAATGTGCGTTTGAATTGAATATATATAGATTTATATCTTAATTTAAATGAAAACTGATCGAAACGATCGAATTGGCTTACGATACATATCCCATTGTGTTCAGAATGAGGGTAATTAGCTAGGGGCGATAGTCGGTGGGTTCGATTTGGGATTCAAATAAAAGGTCAACCTTTATGGAAATAAAATAATAAACAATTAAAAATATAATATATAACTTTCCCTTCCTCTCCCTTATACTCTCTTTCCCCGATCTCAGTTTCCAAAAGAAAAGAAACTAATAATAAAAAAAGAACTGATGCGTCCTCGCCAGCTCAAACTCTCGTTCGCCGCCGTCGCGGCAGGCTTCACCACCGCCGTTGAGCCCCTCTCTCCGCCGATGAACCCTACGCCGCAACCCCCGTCCCTTCTTCTCCCATTCAATTCCTCCTCAGCCCAGATCCACGAAACCCTAGCCGAGACTGAAGGGGTGCGCCGCCAGGTACGGGTGGAGGAAGGATGGGCGGAGGTGAGGGAAGCTTTAGATCGACAGTCAGGTGGCTCAAGGAGGCACGCCCGGCGACTTTTCTGGTGAATGCTGATGGGTTCAGCGAAAATAACAAACACAGTGAGTTTTACAATTCTGTTTATTTATAAATAACATAGTAAAAGTCAAATTTTTCAAAAATATAATCTTTGTTTGAATAAAAATATAATCTTTGTTTGAATAAGAATATAATCTTTGTTTGAATAAGAATATAATCTTTGTTTGAATAAGAATATAATCTTTGATTGAAGAAAAATATTGAATAACAAAGTAAAAATTCAATTTTTATATATTGAATAGCAAAGTAAAAATTCGATTTTTATATATTGAATAGCTAAGTAAAAAATTCGATTTTTATATATTGAATAGCAAAGTAAAAATTCGATTTTTATATATTGAATAGCAAAGTAAAAATTTGATTTTTATATATTGAATAGCAAAGTAAAAATTCGATTTTTATATATTGAGTAGCAAAGTAAAAATTCGATTTTTATATATTGAATAGCAAAGTAAAAATTCGATTTTTATATATTGAATAGCAAAGTAAAAATTCGATTTTTATATATTGAATAGCAAAGTAAAAAATTTGATTTTTATATATGTAGTGGCTATGGACAGTGAAAGTGACAAAAGGTGAGTGGTGAAGATTTCTACATATGAAGAGTCGTGGCATTTGGATTAGCTAGCCGGTGAGAACTCCTCACCTTTTAATTTGGTTTTCTAGTTAATAATATATACTAGGATGCAGACGGTATTTAGTAGCACCCGACACCCGTTGTCCACAGACCATGGACGGCTTGTATGCTTGTTTGTTTGATTTTGATGTGTAGTTGATTGTGTGATGTGATGTGAAATGAAATAAAATATTTATATAGTTAAAAATATTTTATAGTTGAAAATAGAATTTTTAATGTGTATTTAAAATGAAATAAATATAAACAAATCAGACGATTTGTTTATATACACACAATTGACTGATATTGATTGGGACGGTAAATTTTACACGTCGCCCAACTACACAAATAAAATCTGTGTTTGATTGTTTGAAAACCCCACACGGGTATTGGGATGATATATGACATACACTAGTCCCAATAATTAGCTGTATGTCGATCGATTGATGGGCAGACTGTTATGAGCGTTAAATATTTATATTTGATGCTTATACAGTGTAGAATGCACTTTGGATGATGGTTGATTATTCATCGTTGTTATTGTATACATGTGTTGTAGAAAATCCATATAATTAACATTATATGGTAATTGATTGGGCCTCATTCCAGTTTTGAAAAAGAAATATTTGAATAGAAATATTTGAAAAAGAAATATTTGAAATAGAATATATGAAGCCGTGTTGATTAGATTGACGCCATTTTGACGTGAACGATATTAATATCGATTTTATTTGTTTTTAATGAATATTGAAAAGTGATTTCAATAATCGAATATTTTAGAAAATGAATTCGGATTAAATTGAATAGAAATGAATTCGAATTAAATTGAATAGAAAAGAAATTCGAATTAAATTGAATAGAAATGAATTAGAATTCAAATTGAATTGAAATGAATTAGAATTCGAATTGAATTGAAAATAAAATGAATTCGAATCGAATTGAAATTGAATGTAAATCAATTTGAAATGAATTCGAATTGAGAATGAATTCGAATTGAAATTGAACTGAATTGAAAACGAACTGAAATTGAATTAAAAATCGATTTGAATTGAAATCAATTTGAAATGAATTTAAAATGAATTTATAAGGAAAAATTCAATTTTGATTTGAATTTGAAATGAAGTTGAAATCGTTTTGAAAACGGATTTAAAACGATTTATATAATTCGTTTCGAAAGGAAATTGACGAAGTATATATTATATATATTATATATATAATATAATGGCCTGAATAGAACGCGCCGCGCCGTGGCAGTTCGCGAATTTCAACCATTGACTTCGAACGGATATTACGGGAGATCCGACCGTCGGATTATCCTAAAACCGGAACCGTTGGGTTCGTATCGAAAAGAGATTTCTAACGAATATTAGAAATTAGAAATCTAACGGTTGGATTTGGAATTATGTCCAAATCAAATTTGGAAAAGGTCGGTGTAAGTGCAGTTCGATGACCGTTGATGGAAATCGACTGTACGGACCTTGATAAAAATATTAAAAATATCAATAATTTGTGTAAAATCATAAGAAATGATTTGTGAAGAATTAGGTTGAAAAACTCCCTATTTGAAAAGGTAAAAATAAATTTTTATCGAAATGAACTAGTTTTGAACTAGAATTATAACTCTAATTATTTTTAAATAAATAAATTGGATTTGAAATGGTTTTGAAAATAACCAGAATTTCCAATAATTGAATTGGAATGGATTTGAATCGAAATTGTCTTCGGAACAGTTCGATGTTAGATTTCGTGATGATACAGACATTGTTATGGGAATTTGAAAGATATATTAATATCGTTATTTCCAATACGATATTTGTTGGTCGTAGAATTTGATATTGAATATAAGCCGGTATATTTTCTATTCAGAGCCTTGTATTTAATATCAAATGTGATTTGGGTTTGTCGTGAATGGTGTCTTCATTAACACTGTTCTTAAGCCCAGTTGAGAAAAAGATTAAATCTTTTTGTTTAGATTTAATGAAGTATACCAATTAAATAATATTTAATTGGAATTGAATTGGTATTGATTTTTGGGTTTATCGTGAACATCGTTTTAAATAACACTTGTTCTTTAACCCGATAATTAATGGAATGTGATTTTGGGTTGTTGTGAACGGTATCTTCAACAATACTGTTCTTAGACCCAAAGGAGTTAAGAAAATCAGAAACTAACTGGAGATTAGTTAAGTTGAATAGTTTCTGGGGTATTGATCTGATGTTGGTTTCGGCCTTCGGGGTTAATACTTAGGGAATTGCTCACTTGCTGATTTACGGTTAGGGACTGATTGAAATGTGATGTGATTTTGGGTTTATCGTGAACCGTGTTTTAAATGACACTGACTCTTTAACCCAGTTAAAGATTAAAACTAAGTGGAGTTTTAATGAATCTTTAATTAGATTGAAAAGATCGAGAGTGGAGTATCGCCAGTTTTGCTCTAGGCGATAGTTAAATCTTTAATTAGATTTGAACGTGAAATGGTAATTGAATTTACCGATAACACCGTGGTGTTAGATATGAAGTAAGACCAGTTTTACTTCATGGGATGAATAGGTTGAGATTGGGAAATTAAAACAAACGATTACTTCGGTAAGGTTCGTTAATCCCGACTAGTTTGAAGTGATATTCAAAAGAAGATTAAAGAATAAATTTAGAAGAATTTATCTTGGATAAAATTAATGGGAACCTTTCCCTAAGAATGTGAAATTTAGAAACTAACTATGGGTTAGCTAAGAAGGACAGTTTCGTGGGTATTGATCTGATGTTGGTTTCGGCCTTCGGGGTTAATATTTAGGGAATTATTCTCTTGCTAATTTACGGTTAGTGACTGATGAATTGGAATGAGGCGTATGTTGTGTTTGTGTAACACTTGTTTATTATATACGCGAGTTATTCAGAAAGACCGGGTTTATCCCATTCTGAATAACTGATTCGACGTGATGTCGAAGATGAAGACGGTGGTTGAAGACCGGAGGTCTTCACGTCGTTTGGATAATTACTGATGATCTTGATTGGGTCGTACACCCAAGAGGAGAGAATCAGTTAGTGGTCGTCCAGGCGTACTTGGAGATCGATGGATATGCGGGGTACTAGGTGCCTCTGGTTTCATTCAGACCCAGAACGGACTTGTAAATGGACTGTGTGTCTGACATTGGATATCATTCTGTGTGGCTGATATCGGTTGCATAGAGTGGTTTGCCTGTGTGGCATGCTAAGATGCAAACGATCAAGGCTTCTGTTGAAAAGCAGAGTCTTGTGGTTGATGATCAAAGCACAGCCTGTGTGGCATAGCTTTGTGTAGCGTTGATTCGCGAGCCTCACACCCCGGTTGTGAACCAGAAACGGGAGAGGACGTCAAGGAGGGCATGCGTTTCCTTCTAGCTAGAAGTGGCGTCAGTGGTTTTACACGCCCTGACGAGTTTGACTTATGTAGTTGTTGCTGTTGCGAGGCGCCTCGGTTTGATCGGACGATCCGGGTCCGATGGAGTCATTCGTTGGCTCATTTACGCCCCATAGGGCGGGGAAACGCAGTGTTCAGGAATTTTAATCCACATCGGTGGACCGACCCTGAGGATCCAAGGCTCACTCGAGCTCTGATCCTGAGGCTCGGTCTAGAGAATCTCGAATCGGTAGAGGACTATCTTTTGCCTCGGTTCACAGATGGAAATCCAACTTCCAATACGTGACTTTGCGGTTTTATTTGTAGAGCCTAGTATGGCGACATAGTGGGATGGGGCCCTTATGCCGTCTATGATTGATACTTATGATTTGAAGTTGTTTTATACACTATACACTTATAGTATCAAATGATGTGTTTTAAACGTATCAAGCATTATTGGCTATTATAATGTAAAAACCGTATCCTCTGGCTTGCGTTGCATTGTGTGATGGCACCTGGGTCTTATAATAGCTTCATTTTTCTATATTTAGCATTGCGCTGTTGTTTTATGCACTGGTATTCTTGGGAGGAAACCCGTTCCGTGTTATACGGCGTGGTCCCTTGATTTACCGAAATTTAAAGTAAATATTAATAACTGTTTTTAGTTCTCACACCAGTCCCATGACTGACCTGGAGTTTATTGTTTTAACCTAAACTCTGGGTGCCCTTATTTTGACACGGGCAGCTAGTAGTTTTGGTTTTGCAGATTTATATTCACAGGATCCTGATTTACAGCTGGAACGATACTCGGAAAGCTTTGTATCCACGTATTACTTCTAGTTGTGTATTGTATTATTTTCCGCTGCTATGTGATGTATTGTAATCTCTGATATTTATCGAATGTATTTTATTCATTCATACTCTGTATATTCTTGTATTCTGATGGAATTGTTGTAATAAGCAATGAAATGTTCTTCCGTCTGCGTTCTTTTGTGGCTTGTTCTCGACTCAATCCGGGCTTTCCTCACCGGGGAAGTTCGGGTCGTTTCAGCTGGTATCAGAGCTTTGGTTTACAAAGCTCAGAGAACAAGACACATTAGAACCATACGAAAGAATTCATCAGAAATTGGATTAGTAATATCCAATGAGAATGACTCGTTAGAGATGGGATCAGTAATATCCTAGAACGAGTGTGAAGAGTAATGTTTTTAAAATAAAATTTTAAAACAAGTTTTGTTTTGAAAATTTAAATCAATTATACGTATTTGATTATTTATTTATATTGATTTGGACAATCAAATATATAGAGATTTTATGTCTGATCCACGTGTATTGAAGCCTCAAATATATTCGATAGATATAGAATCACACTCTAGTCCCTCGGACATGATTCTAATGATTGACGCGTCATCATTATAATTTATTTTCATGTTTCGAAAGTGAGATTCCTATATATTTCCAATTGGCTGGTGTGAGAACCAAAATTAGATAGGGTCTATTGTTGTGATTTGGCATCAAAAATGTGATTTTTGACTATATATCAAAGTTATGAATTTGAAAAGATAATCAACAAATTGATTGATGGTTGTGTTGTTTGATTAATTAAAATGTTGAACCTTTAGCCAAATTAATCAAATAGTGAGTTGTATTGAAAATTAGTCGCATATGCATGCATATACATGTACTTGCACTGAACAGGTCATAGCAAGGAGGCTAGAGCAGAAGAATAAAATTGTTTGCCCGACAAATAGGTACATGTTTACCATAATTTACTGTTTTGTTTGGGTGATGATGATTTTGTGAGCCGCTTGGCTTTTTCTTTTTCTTTTGGATTGAAGAAGGCCATGGGAGGCTATAAGAAATATCCCGAAGTCCCCGGTGCAGGGGAGGTTATGGCGAAATTTTTCGAAAATTAAGGGTGTAAGACAAATTTTTGAAAAATTTGAAAAGTTCTTAGAAACTGAAAAGTTGAAGAACTTAAGCCGTAGTGAAAAGATGGAATATTGAGTTGATTAGTTAAACAACTTTCGGCTTTGTTCCTTTTCGGGGACGAAAAGTTTTAAGTGGGGGAGATTGTAATAACCCGGAAATCTAGGCCAATTTAAAAATTTTATTTTGGCAATTTTAGCGAATTTTGATTATCTAAAATGAATTATTTTAAATAATAACGACGAGAAATTTATTTTGAATTGAATTAGAACATATATATTTATATACGTCGTCGTTAGAATATAATTATTTTATATATAATTATAAAAGGAATTGAAAATGGCGCGGTAGTTCGATAATTCGATTTCAAATTTCAATTGAATTTACAGGATTCAAAATAAACCAGATTTTAGTGAAACCAAAAATATTTGAATCTAATTGAGAATATCTTCCCAACGAATTCGAGAAATCAAAATTTCATAGCGGGAATCAAAAGATACGCTCAAATGAATTTTCAGAATAGTCGTTATGGAATACAGGCCCTTAAAAATATCCATTTTGCAAACGACCTCGGATTTCGACGAAACCACTTTTGTTGGATCTGTGATGTCAAATTTTTGCTATATTACAATTTTCGTAATTTTCCGAATCAATGTATGAGCGTGGCAAAGGAAAATGTGTTTGGTTGATTTCAGTTAAATCGGATCGACCAGAAAATAGCCATTTTTCAAACGGTCTCAGAATTCGATGAAATTAGTTTTGTTAGGATCGTATCGTCAATAAGAAGCTAGAAAATATTTTTCGGGAATTTTTAGAGTTCATATGTGGCCCCGGTAAATTGAAATGTGCGTTTGAATTGAATATATTTATATATATATATTTATATTTTAATTTAAACGAAAACTGATCGAAACGATCGAATTGGCTTACGATACATATCCCATTGTGTTCGGAATGAGGGTAATTAGCTAGGGGCGATAGTCGGTGGGTTCGATTTGGGATTCAAATAAAAGGTCAACCTTTATGGAAATAAAATAATAAACAATTAAAAATATAATATATAACTTTCCCTTCCTCTCCCTTATACTCTCTTTCCCCGATCTCAGTTTCCAAAAGAAAAGAAAATAATAATAAAATAAAGAAACTGATGCGTCCTCGTCAGCTCAAACTCTCGTTTGCCGTCGTCGTGGCAGGCTTCACCGCCGCCGTTGAGCCCCTCTCTCCGCCGATGAACCCTACGCCGCAACCCCCGTCCCTTCTTCTCCCATTCAATTCCTCCTCAACCCAGATCCACGAAACCTTAGCCAAAACTGAAGGGGTGCGCCGCCAGGTACGGGTGGAGGAAGGATGGGCGGAGGTGAGGGAAGCTTCAGATCGACGGTCAGGTGGCTCAAGGAGGCACGCTCGGCGACTTTTCTGGTGAACGCTGATGGGTTCAGCGAAAATAACAAAAACAATGAGTTTTACAGTTCTGTTTATTTATAAATAACATAGTAAAAGTCAGATTTTTCAAAAATATAATCTTTGTTTAAATAAAAATATAATCTTTGTTTGAATAAAAATATAATCTTTGTTTGAATAAGAATATAATCTTCGTTTGAATAAGAATATAATCTTCGTTTGAATAAGAATATAATCTTCGTTTGAATAAGAATATAATCTTTGTTTGAATTAGAATATAATCTTTGATTGAAGAAAAATATTGAATAGCAAAGTAAAAATTCGATTTTTATATATTGAATAGCAAAGTAAAAATTCGATTTTTATATATTGAATAGCAAAGTAAAAATTCGATTTTTATATATTGAATAGCAAAGTAAAAATTCGATTTTTATATATTGAATAGCAAAGTAAAAATTCGATTTTTATATATTGAATAGCAAAGTAAAAATTTGATTTTTATATATTGAATAGCAAAGTAAAAAATGTGATTTTTATATAGTAGTGGCTACGGACAGTGAAAGTGACAAAAGGCGAGTGGCGAAGATTTCTACATATGAATAGTCGTGGCGTTTGGATTAGCTAGCCGGTGAGAACTCCTCACCTTTTAATTTTTTTTCTAGTTAATAATATATACTAGGATGCAGACGGTGTTTAGTAGCACCCGACACCTGTCGTCCACAGACCATGGACGGCTTGTATGCTTGTTTGTTTGATTTTGATGTGTAGTTGAATGTGTGATGTGATATGAAATGAAATAAAATATTTATATAGTTAAAAATATTTTATAGTTGAAAATAGAATTTTTAACATGTATTTAAAATGAAATAAATATAAACAAATCGGACGATTTGTTTATATACACACATTTGACTGATATTGATTGGGACGGTAAATTTTACACATCGCCCAACTGCACAAATAAAATCTGTGTTTGATTGTTTGAAAATCCCACACGGGTATTGGGATGATATATGACATACACTAGTCCCAATAACTAGCTGTATGTCGATCGATTGATGGGCAGACTGTTATGAGCGTTAAATATTTATATTTGATGCTTATACAGTGTAGAATGCACTTTGGATGATGGTTGATTATACATCGTTGTTATTGTATACATGTGTTGTAGAAAATCCATATAATTAACATTATATGGTAATTGATTGGGCCTCATTCCAGTTTTGAAAAAGAAATATTTGAATAGAAATATTTGAAAAAGAAATATTTGAAATAGAATATTTGAAAATAGAATATATGAAGCCGTGTTGATTAGATTGACGCCATTTTGACGTGAACGATATTTATATCGATTTTATTTGTTTTTAATGAATATTGAAAGGTGATTTCAATAATCGAATATTTTAGAAAATGAATTCGAATTAAATTGAATAGAAATGAATTCGAATTAAATTGAATAGAAAAGAAATTCGAATTAAATTGAATAGAAATGAATTAGAATTCGAATTGAATTGAAATGAATTAGAATTCGAATTGAATTGAAAATAAAATGAATTCGAATCGAATTGAAATTGAATGTAAATCAATTTGAAATGAATTTGAATTGAGAATGAATTCGAATTGAAATTGAATTGAATTGAAAACGAACTGAAATTGAATTAAAAATCGATTTGAATTGAAATCAATTTGAAATGAATTTAAAATGAATTTATAAGGAAAAATTCAATTTTGATTTGAATTTGAAATGAAGTTGAAATCGTTTTGAAAACGAATTTAAAACAATTTATATAATTCGTTTCGAAAGGAAATCGACGAAGTATATATTATATATATTATATATATAATATAATGGCCTGAATAGAACGCGCCGCGCCGTGGTAGTTCGTGAATTTCGACCATTGACTTCGAACGGATATTACGGGAGATCCGACCATCGGATTCTCCTAAAACCGGAATCGTTGGATTCGTATCGAAAAGAGCTTTCTAACGAATATTAGAAATTAGAAATCTAACGGTTGGATTTGGAATTATGTCCAAATCAAATTTGGAAAAGGTCGGTGTAAGTGCAGTTCAATGACTGTTGATGGAAATCGACTGTACGGACCTTGATAAAATTATTTAAAATACCAATAATTTGTGTAAAATCATAAGAAATGATTTGTGAAGAATTGGGATGAAACTCCCTATTTGAAAAGGTAAAAATAAATTTTTATCCAAATGAACTAGTTTTGAACTAGAATTATAAATATTCTATTTATTTTTAAATAAATAAATTGGATTTGAAATGGTTTTGAAAATAACCAGAATTTCCAATAATTGAATTGGAATGGATTTGAATCGAAATTGTCTTTGGAACAGTTCGATGTTAGATTTCGTGATGATACAGACATTGTTATGGGAATTTGAAAGATATATTAAAATCGTTATTTCCAATACGATATTTGTTGGTCGTAGAATTTGATATTGAATATAAGCCGGTATATTTTCTATTCAGAGCCTTGTATTTAATATCAAATGTGATTTGGGTTTGTCGTGAATGGTGTCTTCATTAACACTTTTCTTAAGCCCAGTTGAGAAAAAGATTAAATCTTTTTGTTTAGATTTAATGAAGTATACCAATTAAATAATATTTAATTGGAATTGAATTGGTATTGATTTTTGGGTTTATCGTGAACATCGTTTTAAATAACACTTGTTCTTTAACCCGATAATTAATGGAATGTGATTTTGGGTTGTTGTGAACGGTATCTTCAACAATACTGTTCTTAGACCACAAGGAGTTAAGAAAATCAGAAACTAACTGGAGATTAGTTAAGTTGAATAGTTTCTGGGGTATTGATCTGATGTTAGTTTCGGCCTTCGGGGTTAATACTTGGGGAATTGCTCACTTGCTAATTTACGGTTAGGGACTGATTGAAATGTGATGTGATTTTGGGTTTATCGTGAACCGTGTTTTAAATGACACTGACTCTTTAACCCAGTTAAAGATTAAAACTAAGTGGAGTTTTAATGAATCTTTAATTAGATTGAAATGATCGAGAATGGAGTATCGCCAGTTTTGCTCCAGGCGATAGTTAAATATTTAATTAGATTTGAACGTGAAATGGTAATTGAATTTACCGATAACACCGTGGTGTTAGATATGAAGTAAGACCAGTTTTACTTCATGGGATGAATAGGTTGGGATTGGGAAATAAAAAAAACGATTACTTCGGTAAGGTTCGTTAATCCCGACTAGTTTGAAGTGATATTCAAAAGAAGATTAAAGAATAAATTTAGAAGAATTTATCTTGGATAAAATTAATGGGAACCTTTCCCTAAGAACGTGAAATTTAGAAACTAACTATGGGTTAGCTAAGAAGGACGGTTTCGTGGGTATTGATCTGATGTTGGTTTCGGCCTTCAGGGTTAATATTTGGGGAATTATTCTCTTGCTAATTTACGGTTAGTGACTGATGAATTGGAATGAGGCGTATGTTGTGTTTGTGTAACACTTGTTTATTATATACGCGAGTTATTCAGAAAGACCGGGTTTATCCCATTCTGAATAACTGATTCGACGTGATGTCGAAGATGAAGACGGTGGTTGAAGACCGAAGGTCTTCACGTCGTTTGGATAATTACTAATGATCTTGATTGGGTCGTACACCCAAGAGGAGAGAATCAGTTAGTGGTCGTCCAGGCGTACATGGAGATCGATGGATATGCGGGGTACTAGGTGCCTCTGGTTTCATTCAGACCCAGAACGGACTTGTAAATGGACTGTGTGTCTGACATTGGATATCATTCTGTGTGGCTGATATCGGTTGCATAGAGTGGTTTGCCTGTGTGGCATGCTAAGATGCAAATGATAAAAGCTTCTGTTAAAAAGCAGAGTCTTGTTGTTGATGATCAAAGCACAGCCTGTGTGGCATAGCTTTGTGTAGCGTTGATTCACGAGCCTCACACCCCGGTTGTGAACCAGAAACGGGAGAGGACATCAGGGAGGGCATGCGTTTCCTTCTAGCTAGAAGTGGCGTCAGTGGTTTTACACGCCCTGACGAGTTTAACTTATGTAGTTGTTGCTGTTGCGAGGCGCCTCGACTTGATCGGACGATCCGGGTCCGATGGAGTCATTCGTTGGCTCATTTACGCCCCATAGGGCGGGGAAACGCAGTGTTCAGGAATTTTAATCCACATCGGTGGACCGGCCCTGAGGATCCAAGGGTCACTCGAGCTTTGATCCTGAGGCTCGGGCTAGAGAGTCTCGAATCGGTAGAGGACTATCTTTTGCCTCGGTTCACAGATGGAAATCCAACTTCCAATACGTGACTTTGCGGTTTTATTTGTAGAGCCTAGTATGGCGACATAGTGGGATGGGGAGCTTATGCCGTCTATGATTGATACTTATGATTTGAAGTTGTTTTATACACTATAAACTTATAGTATCAAATGATGTGTTTTAAATGTATCAATCATTCTTGGTTATTATAAGGTAAAAACTCTATCCTCCGGCTTGCGTTGCATTGTGTGATGGCACCTGGGTCTTATAATAGCTTCATTTTTCTATATTTAGCATTGCGCTGTTGTTTTATGCACTGGTGTTCTTGGGAGGAAACCCGTTCCGTGTTATACGGCGTGGTCCCGTGATTTACCGAAATTTAAAGTAAATATTAATAACTGTTTTTAGTTCTCACACCAGTCCCATGACTGACCTGGAGTTTATTGTTTTAACCTAAACTCTGGGTGCCCTTATTTTGACACGGGCAGCTAGTAGTTTTGGTTTTGCAGATTTATATTCACAGGATCCTGATTTACAGCTGGAACGATACTCGTAAAGCTTTGTATTCGCATATTACTTCTAGTTGTGTATTGTATTATTTTCCGCTGCTATGTGATGTATTGTAATCTCTGATATTTATCGAATGTATTTTATTCATTCATACTCTGTATATTCTTGTATTCTGATGGAATTGTTGTAATAAGCAATGGAATGTTCTTCCATCTGCGTTCTTTTGTGGCTTGTTCTCGACTCAATCCGGGCTTTCCTCACCGGGGAAGTTCGGGTCGTTTCATTTACTTATATATTTAGGAAGTCGCCTTATTATATTATAATTTAATTGATTATTAGATCGAAAAGTGAACCCCTAACTGTGGAGTCTTCACATACATATATACCTTTTCATCCACTTTCCCTTTATAATTTCCGCCTCACTATCAATGATAGATAGGGTGGATTCTCCCGATCACTTAAGACCTTAGGCAGACTCATTGGTTGGCGGACTTATTGGTGACTTAATACCTCTCGATAACTCATTCCATATTTTAATAAACTAGAGAGCATTAGCTATGGGCCCTTCTAGTTAAGGCTTTCGTTATTCATGCACATACCCTTACCAGTATAAGTTGAGAGATGGTATTTTATCGTTCATTATACCTCTACCTGACCTTATTGGATAACCCCCTTAGCCGCTTACTACTTCCCCTAGGATGGGTAGTCTTATCTGATGTTTTTATTTTCCTGGTTTGGGTAGACAATACACACATATTCCATTTTTAAGATCCCTATACTGGAAGACCTATCCCTAGGTGGACTCTTCAACCCTAGCCACTTAAGACCCAGAAAGCAGACTATACGTGAATGTTATTAGGTTCGTCCTACATTAGCCCTTAATACCTTTCCCTATTTGGATAAAGTGGGCTACGTTATTATGCCCTTACTGTTTAGTCTCTCTCCACATGATTTATTATCGTCGCGGGTTATTATGGTTAATAATATTTTTCCATTATTAACCTACTAAGTCCAAATCTATTTTTAATTATAAGTTATATATTCATTTACATAAACAAGGAAGGTTATATCCCCTCTGTCTCTAGGATATTTGTTTAATTTCTTCCCTAATTTGGACTTAGTATTTAAACGACAATCAATATCTTATAATCCCTTTATGACACCATTTTCTTTGATTTCTATCTTTATTGCCCTTTATGACCATAGCGGTCATATTTTCCTAAGGCAAATATTTATCAATACCAAGGTATTTATTTGTTTTACCCCAATCGACAATTACTATTCTTATTTATTTATTTATTGGTTGATTGTTATATATATATATATTTGTTTTACCCCAATCGACAATTACTTGTGGATCCTAGATTTGCCGTCGGTTCCGGGCAGACTTCTATCACAAGTTAAACTTAACCTCGTGCCTTAGTACATTTATGTTTATGTATTAGACCCCTCACATTAAGCTGACCACCTGTGGTTGTTGGACTGTCGGTCGGTTCCGGGCAGGCTCATACCATAAGTTGAGCTTACCCTCGTGTCTAAATGCAGTTATAATTCAAATTCCCTAATTTGGGGTTTACAGCATTTATCCTAATTAAATTAGGAATCGTAACCATTTCCCTATCATTTTCAATTTCCCAAAATCAATATTGGCTACAATTGTTGTTAATTAATTTGCGGTCCTATCTATAGCAATTAATTATATTGAATGCTACAAATGGTCATCACAAATATATTAATTCAATATGGATTACATTTACATAAAATTCCATAATTAAACACTATCCAAACATTCCATACAATGTATATTTTATTGTTTTACGCTCATTTGGACATATAATATGTGTATATTTATATTTATGTTTTCGTACGGTCAACGTAGTTATTATTTTATTTTTATTTTTATTATAACTTAAATGATTTGGTTAAGTAAATAACCAAACATCCCTTTTTGCATTCAATCTTGCCAAAAGGTTCAAATCTTACAAAATGACTTTTATCCGTAATCATTGTAAATTGTGCCTAATTAATGGAATTGGCATATTTAAAAATCAAAAGAAATATATGTATATATATAATTTGGAATAGTTGATGCAAATTACACACAAAGATATATTTATATTTATACGTACATTTGCACCATTTTTCCCTTTTTTGATCTTTTTATTTCACCTCCTGTGATTTCAAAATTATGCCTTTTTATGTAAAAGGAGAAAAACGACATATTTACAATAATTAAGCAAAAACCCAACAATTTTGTGTACAAAACAGCATAGTTTTTAAATATTACAATAACACAATTTATCAATTTCACATTTTTACCAAAATTTCATGATTCAACACTGAACTAGAGATCTGGAATGTAACTACATCTAATTGGTGTTCAATGGGACTGATTTCTAGATCTACAGTGTTATGCAACGTCCACAATATATTTTACAATATAATTGCAGTATATTTCATAACATAACTATAGGAATATGTGTAAACAACTTTAAGAATCCTACAATTGATATTATGTATAACCACAATTTACAATTCACAAGTTCTAACCATAGTTATAATTAGATCTGATGGTTATCAATAAATTCACAATACTTAAATGGACAGATCCGATAGGGAATAGGCATAAAAACATAGATCTAATTCAAACAAAATAGATAAGTTATTATAACTGTATTCGTAAATTTCTCACTCACCTTATAGCCTCCAAAATCAAAGTTTGAACCCTTTTAGGACTACAATCACCAAATTCTTATAAATCTACAGTTTATCTGAAAAGGGGAAAATTCCAGGTCTGTAGAGATGTAAGAAAAAAGGGACAGAGGGGATAATCTAATTTGGAGCATTAATTTGCATTCTTTTCCATTAAATCTGCTTATCCATTCCATATGAATTGGATTTGATCTGTTATGTAAGAATATATTTTTATTTTAAAAATTAGGTTTGGAGAAGGAGAAAAATGGCAGAGCTCCGCTACCACTGCAGATTTATGTGGAAAAGAATGAGGTCTTACCCCTTTATTTATAGGGGTGGAAATGGCCTAGGACCGTTGGATTAGTTTTAAGTTATATTCGTCCATCCGTTTTAATAATATTGCAAACCAAACCCTAAGAACCGAGCCGTCACTAGGAAAACTGACGCCCAGTAGGTTGACCGTGACGGTCAACCGCTATGGTTGACCGCCTGGGCCTCAGATGCCCAGGTCGGCTTGGTTAAATAAGGTAATACGTAAATTATAAATTCTGATTTATTAATTTTCCGTCCATTTTCATATTTCATCCGCAACTTTTTCATACAGACTCCGTTTGCGAAATTCCAAACATGAAAGTTGACTAGAATTCGGAGACGAGCGCATATGTTAAAGTTTCGTGGTCAAATTCCATCGTTTGCAGAAATTCCTATTTTTGATATTCTAATAATTATTCCAGAATTCCGAGTTATTACATTCTTCCCTCTTTAAAACGAATTTCGCCCCGAAATTCTAACGCCTGTAGTCCTATTCTCACAACCAACTTGTGTACATCCACTTTGCAACAATGTGTATATGTGCATTGTGTACATAATGCAAATTCAACCATAAATTATGCATGCAAGATGATTATAATCAGATCCTCCTATATGTTTACATTAAATTTTTGAAATACTTTTGAAAACATAATGCAAAACATCCTAAATATACTGGCAGTTCTATATGAGTGCAAATTTTGAAAACTCTTTTTCATCCATTTCCCTGACTCAATTATGAACAAAAGTGTGAAGCAACAAATTTTGCATACAAACCCTACCATCCAAAGCGTCACACAATCTAACCGTTTCTTATTTAACTTCTTCTAAACCGGAAAAAGGAAATTGAACCGAAGTATTTCAACATTTTTCTCGTTGACAAATCTTATGTTCCCGCTCTACAGTGGAATTTTCACCTCAGCTATCCAAAATACTCTGAAAATTCCCATTTGTAGATTGTAAAGGAGGCTTAAAAAAAGCTCTAAAGCATAAAACGAGTTAATTAATAGCTCATGCGCATCGTTGACAAGGTATGGAAACAACGTTTCCATGGAAAAAACAACCTTTTTCTTGTTACCATTAACATTTTTATCATAACATCGGTCCTACTGCACACTAAAATGCGCACACAAAGCATCTGAAAATCTTTCTTACACTGTTCATGTGACCAAAAATAAAAAAAAATCATAAAAATAAATTTTCGCTTGAAAACTCATCATGTTTATTTTGAAAACTTCTTTAAAACTGTTTCACTTTCCCATAAATAAGAAAATGATAAAAAGATTTTTTTTTCAAACAACATTTTCCAAAAACTAAAAAAAAATGTATTTTGTGAAAACTTAAACGATTCAAGTCAAATGTTAGCGAAGAAGGAATTCAGTTATGCAAAAATGCGAAACTGAAATCATACACAAAAGACCAAAATAAATTTTAGCTTTAACAAGGAACAGTGATTTATTTATTTATTTATATACCCGTGATGTGGAACAGGTCCTTTATTAAAATTTATCCAACGCAAAATTCTATTCTTTCCAGCTCTTGGATAAGTGCTAGTAAATAAACGAGATTTCAATTAAATAATCGTGCGTGAATGACAAAACACATATTTTCAACACAGAAATCTCATTACTAAAGTCAAGCGAATATTTATTACTAGTAGTTACAAGCACAACACTACATCAAAGAAAAATAAAAATGCTGGAAAGGGAAACACACAATACAAGATACAACATGCACAAGGCATGTACTAACAACAACAATGACGACGACTAACACTACCCACTGTAGGATGGTCTACCCCCATGGCTGGAGCCTGATCCATTACCACGCTCGCGCTAGGAGCATAATATAGCGGAGATGCAGTCAATCTCACGTGTTTGTCAGCGCTACTCGTCGCGAACCTCTTGAATTTTGGCCTGCATAGATGGGATGGAAGTAAGCTCTGGGCTCTTGTGACCGGGCTGTTGGGGCTTCTGAGTCTGTTGAGTTGGGGCGGGTGGTGTGGGGACAGGAGCATCGGGCAACTGAATTCCCATCTTCTGGAGAGTGGTGCGACTGATGGCGGCCGGTGCCTTCCTCACTGGCCTCTCCCCAGAAAGTCTCACCTGGAAGTGCCGGAAGACACGGGTGAGAAGATGGCTACAAGGAAAATGGCTCTGTGGGGGTGCCGACGAAGGGCTCGTGAAGATGGATCATAAGCAGGCGTGCCTAATTGACGGCTATGCCGCCAAGGATAGCATAGGTGGCATGGCGAACAGAAGGATAGATCTGCTCCAAGCTTTCCGTCTTCGGGATGATGTTGTGCCGTACGATGCGCACAACGATGCGGGTGATGGGTCGTAGATTGGCGGTGGTCCAGGCTTCGGGCTCTCCAACAAAGCTACGCTGAAGGATCTGAGGGTCCTTCATCTCAATAGCATCAAGCTCATCTCCGACTGCCAAGATACCCAAAATCTGAGCCAAGTCAGCGTCAGTGAACTCGTTGTGGGTGCCGTTGACCTCAGATTTGATAACACAGGACTCATCATCGATGTCGGCATCCATATGGCCATCAAATAGACGGACACAGCGCGGTTACAGGTCTCTCTCAAAAGTGTTGAAATGTAGGATCAGTGCTAGGCTTGCGACGACAAAAAGCTCCTCCAAACTAAATGCGGCGATGTCAGCGAACTTCACCGGTCAACTGATCTATAACTCAAAACTAGTCATGGCTAAGTACTGCTTAATCTTCGCCTCATCGCGATCTAACCAAGCGGCTTCCTAAGGCATGAGACCGGGGTGTTTGTTGCGAGGTGCCATTGAGGCATCGGCGGAATGGGCTAGAGATCTGCAAGAGAAGGAATTTGGTGGTAATTAGGGGCGAAACGGAGCAGGGGTATCTTGGATTGGAGCTTGGGAAGGAGGAGGGTTTGGGTACGGTGAAAATTTGGGGTTAGGGGAGAAAGAGTTGGCTGAACAACATATATATATATAGTTCAGTTGATTCGAGTCATTCTTAAGCATATCTATCAACATGATAATCTAATAAAAATATGAATATGCCAAAGTACACGCATTCCACTCACAGATCTAGGGAAGAAAAAGGAGAAAATCTGTAGTAGATCTAGATTTATGCTAAATGTTTGCGACAAACGTGCTCCAATCCTTCTAATATAAATGTAAGAAACATATATTAGAATCTTATATATATATATATACTTATGCCAAATTCCAGAATACTAAACCTATATGAATTAGAATAGAGAGAAGTTAGGAATAAAGGTTAGAGGAATAGAAGAAATCCTTAACCTTTTTCTTCTTCTTGAATTAAGTAATGGTAGAGAGGCAGCATGGAGGCAGGTACAAGAGAATGGCTAAGGTTTCATAGTGTGATATGAGGGCCTATATATAGTTGCATGTGTGAGCGTCGGTCGTTGGATTTGTGACGGCCTGCCCGCACCAGCCGACATTTCCAATGAAAGTGCGTTGTGCCAATGCCCGACTAGCACGGGACGGTCGCCAAAGAATGGAAACTTAACGGTGAACTAACAAAGAACCTGTAGAATATCTCATAGCACATGGAATAAAATATAATAATAACATACTTGACATAAAGCAGGCGAGACAATGTATAAGCTGAAAACTAAACCATAATCATCATAGCAGCGGAAAATCCAAAATACAGCTTATTACAACTCCAACATACTGTCTCTAAAGAAAAGAAAGAGGTGCACTACTAATGCCCAAAGTACTGACCAGCAACAACACAGGAAGAATATCTATATGTATCATACGTGGAAGCCTCCTGCTCGTCTCCGGTACAGCTACTCGTGCATACCACCTAACCTGTCTCTAGTCTGCCCGTTTAAGAGCACCCAGAGTAATAAGAAGAGACATAAAACTCTGGGTTAGACAAAAGTCTGTTATGAGCGATAAGCAGCAAAACAGAACAATAACAGGTATACATAACCATACCTGAACCTGGACCAACAACCAAAGAGTTAGCACACAAGATGTACAATACTCTAAGGTGACACTAACATATGGTGTAAAGATACGGGGAGGGGTGTGCATGTCATAGTGATATCAAACAATCAAGCATAGCAACCATCCTCACATCTCTCACTCAGTGCGTAAAGCATACGATATCCACTGCTTTGACCACCCAAATCCTTTGCTATGATCACTCTGCCCCATGGACTCATAATGGCTCCACTGCACTGATCCATAGCCACTAATCCCTTGTTATGTCCACTTTTCCCCATGAAGTCATGACGACTCCACTGCACTGGCTCATAGCCATGCTACGATCACTCTGCCCCATGAAGTCATAACAACTTCACTGCACTGATCCATAGCCAATAATCCGTTCCCCAGTGGTGAGTCAAAGCTATAGACACTGATAACCCCTTTGCACACGTCCCGCAGCAAAGTCCAATTCATGAAGTTAACTCGTTGGTTCCCATCTGGATCCTGAGTTCAACTTCCTGTTTGGACTACCTTTGCATCTTGGGTTTTGGTCTTCATCCAAATCTGTTCGGTCCTTCTCCTTGTCCTTGGTTCGGTTCGGTCGTGCATGCTCCAGGTCGGTCCGTGATGCATACTCTAGTTCGTGGTACTCACCTTCTGGATCGGCTCGTGATGCCCTGGTGCTCTTTGGTTCGTGACCAGGTCGTCCTAACCAGTTCGACTTGTGGCTCGTGATAGCTCCTCCAAAGCATCGGATCGGTTCGGGCTCCTCAGCTCGTGGATGCTCCAGTTCGAGGTCGGTCACTCGAGCAGGTCGGTTCAAGTACTGGAGTGCTTTGTGGGTCCTGTATGCGAGCGGGTCAGAGCGCTTTGGTTCGAGATAGTGCGCACGAGTCGGTTCATGATACATGCTCACGAGTGGGGGCGATCCGATCCAATTTTGCATTATTTTCTGCAACTTTTCCAGCAACTGTTTTACGCCATACGACGGTGTTTTCGACCATTCTAACTTTCCTAATCAACCACAAAGCATACCATACAATCATAGCAACATAGAGAATCAACAATAAACACCAAAACAACAACTTAACATGTCAATATGGATCAAACATACCCAAAAACCTATGTTTTCCTCTTAATCCCCCTTAATCATGTTTAATCATACAATTATCAAAACTTATCCAAATTATCCCAAATTTTTATCAGAGCCCTAAAATAATATTATAGAATTTTACAAATTTTTCCAGATTTTTCTAAGCCATAATTTCGCTAATTATCACTAATCACCCCTACTTAGCCGTAATTAGTGAAAAACAATGCAAATCACCCACCTTAGCCACAAATAAAAAGTCAGATCTAAAACTCTACTGTTATAGGTCGAATTCCAATTCTTTGCAGCAGCCCCAACTCTGATTTGCCACTATACTTCCTTGATTTGGTGTAGATTAAGCTAATACGCGATTAAACGGTGATTTGGGATGAATTTAGAAAGTGGAGGCCATTGCTAGGGTTTCTAAGAGGTAAATGACGGCTAGAAAACTAAAATAGAATGAAAACCTAACTCATTTCAGCCTCCCCATAACCCTAATCCCGAAATGGGTAATGGGCTCATTTGCTAATTACCCTAATCAGCCCACTTAAGCAGTTTTTCACCTTCTAAACCTTGTTTCAACCATATCTCCCAAACGTGAGTCCGTTTGGCTAATGTGACCACTCTACGGAAAGGTAAACCATCATCCGGATCTAATGGAAGTGGTTTCAGGTCAAAACTCCTTACCAATCAAAAGTTATGGCCGAAACAAGATCATCTAGGGGTAAAACGGTCATTTAAAAATCGGTAAAAATCGTGAACATGGGAAATGACCCCAATAGTCGCCTCCCAAAGTTACACGACCATACGACTTCACACGAAAAAGAAATAAATATTCTATGATCCTCCGATGCGTAGAATGCGGGTCGTTACAGGATTATTCAGATTTAATCTAGGCCTTTTATTTATATATATCACTTCTAGAAAACCTTAACCACATATATTCAATGGACTGTTCAGCCGCCAAGCAATCGACCTAGGCAGTCGACCGGAAGTCGACACCCCTCCTAGGGAGGCAGTCGACCTCCTGATCGCTAAAACGCCTAATGAACATTGTGGCGATGAGGTGCTAATTTAATTAATACGTTGCTTAAATTTCTTAATCTTATTCCTTGTATAAAATATCATTTGTCCCCATAATCTTATCCTCATTTCAAATTTCAAATTTCAAATTCTCCCGCTTTATTTGTGATATATTTTGGACACATATGTATATATTATCCATTTAATTATATATACATATTATGCGTTTTACTATCCAAATTCATTTGTTCATAACTTATTCATATATTGACCATTTTCAGTATATTATATATGAAAACGATTTAGAATTTCACCACGAATCCAAATAAAATAATTTTGTAAACAAATTTCTAAAGATGCAAAATATCATTTTCCAGCCTTATTAGTTAATTGCTTATTTTTAATTATTATTTATTTATTATCAATATTTATATATTTTTTGGGGTGTCACATTCCCTCCTCCCCCCTTTAAAATAGATTTTTTTTTTTCCGAAATCTGTTTGAAGGGGCGGAATACACAACTCTCACGATCACATCCATGTTATTTTTAAATCAACCATAAGCATCCATGACTCGCTGTGATTATGAACTACAAACACACTAAAGGGAGCTCGTCCCTATCGTGTAGGTGTATTAATTGGTGCAATATGTATGCAAACAACCTAATTATGCATATATTTCTATATGAGTGCGTTTGTGCAATGGTGTTGCATCCATTTCCTAACATCCAATCTAGCAATCACAATGCATCCATGAACGTTATTTTAAGAAAAATTACCCGAGAAAAGCTCTGGGTGAGTCTATTTCATCTTGTCTTCAGTTTCCCATGTGCTTTCCGCAAAATCATTTTCCCATTGTACTCAGACAAGGCGAATGGTTTTGCTGCGGAGTCTCTTGATTCCATGCTCTACAATCCTTGCAGTGGCACGGGGAACCTTGGACTCCAACACGAGTTTTTCTATGTCTCCAATTTCATTAAGCTCGAGTCTGATAGAAAAATCATGAAGGCATTTCCTTTAGATGAGATACATGAAAAACATTATGGATCCCCGGTAGACGCTCTGGGAGATCCATTCGATAAGCCAAAGATCATATCTTCTTGATGACATGAAAAGGCCTAATGAATTTGGGAGCCGACTTCCCAGTCTTCCCAAACCGAACAGTCTTCTTGAGAGGAGATACTTTTACGATTACCAAGTCTCCAACATTATACTCAAGCTTCCTCCATCGCTTATCGGCGTACGATTTCTGACGGTCTTGGGCTACCTTCATCCTCTGCCTAATCAAGGATATCTTCTTTGTGGATTCATGGATGAAGTCTGGTCCAAGTATAACCTTGTTGGTGGTTTCCCATTGACAAGTTGGCGATTTGCATGGCCTCCCGTAAAGCACTTCGAAAGGGGCCATACCAATCGTCATTTGAAAACTATTATTATAGGTGAATTCTACGAGTGGTAGGTGTTGCTCCCAAACTCCTCCAAAGTCGATGATGCAAGCTCTGAGTAAGTCTTCCAAGATTTTTTTTACTCTCTCTGTCTGTTCATCTATCTGCGGATGATAAGTTGTGCTTAAGCCAAGGGTCGTTCCCAAGGCTGCTTGTAGGCTTCTCCAAAATTTGCTTGTGAACAAGGGGCCTCTATCACTCATAATACTCGATGGAATAACATGTAATTTGACTATCTCTTTGACATATAGTTGGGCTAACGTGGCTGCATTCCTTGTCTTCTTGACTGATACAAAATGGACGCATTTGGTTAAACGATCTACCACAATCCAAATGGCATCATTACCCTTCTGGCTTTTGGGAAGTCCTTCTACAAAGTCCATAGAAATATGTTCCCACTTCCACGTGGAGATTTCTAAAGGTAGTAATTAATAACCCTTCAGGATTCTCTTGCTCTGCTTTTACTTTCTGTCACGTCAATCATTTGGCCACGAACTCGGTTACATCTCTCTTCATTCCTTCCTAATGGGGATTCCTTTTCATATATTTGCGTATTTTATCCCCATCGGGGTGTATGGTCATCTTTGACCTATGGCACTTGTAACACCCCGTATTTTCTATTAACGTTATGATAATGAATCCAAGAATACTTAATTTAAAATGTGAGAATTAAGGGAAACGGGTTACGCCATTGTGTTCGTCTCGGAATTCAGGTTGAAATAGAGTCCGAGTTTGCGTAAATTGGACTTCGTATGAAGAAGTTATGGCTGTCAGAAGTTTCCAGAAAATTCAAATAAATTCAAACAGCTCGAAAAACAAGTTCAAATTTAAACAGAAGTCGGGAGCGGGCTGGGTGGGAAAATTCCCGCCCAGGCAAGTCGACCAGGGGGTCGACCCTAGTGTCGACCTCCCCCCTGGAGGTCGACCTGGGGGTCGACCTAGGGGTTGACCTGGCCCCCGGCCAGATCTGAATTTTGAACAACTGATGATTGGCTGCTGAGTCACTAGGGTTTTTGGATGGTCCTGATCTTGCCTGAGTGGTTGTGATTAACCCTAGGTTCATCCGATGGCTATAATTAAACTGAAATTCTATATAAACAACTCAATGCTTAACCTAAAAACACACAGAAAAATAATCCTTGAACTGAAATTCCATCAGTAGAGAACTTGGAGTAGTTGTCATCGTTTTCAATTCAAAGACGAGTTAAAAAGCTTACATCAAAAATCAAATTAAAACTAGTCAAATTCAACGATCTTCATCAAAGGCGCGCATCTCCAATTTCAGAATTCAGATTTCAGAACGCAAGAATTCCTTTTTAGTTTGTAAGTTGGTTATTACGTAGATTTAAACATTCTTTCGATTGAATCATGAAATGTTGTAATTGGGATATAGAATGATGCTTATGTATAAGATTTGATTCTCGTTTATCTTAAAGTATCGTTGTAAATAAATCATGTCTATATGCTTGTGGTGATGAACATGTTGTATATTTCATGTCTATATGCTTTGGCGATGAACATGTTGTATATTAATCATGTCTATATGCTCGTGGTGATGAACATATTGTATGTTATTGAAATCTATTATGATTTGGGTAATGGATTTATTTTGCCAATTAAATGGTAAAACATGTCATGTTATAAATTGGTGGTTATTTACAAGTTTATGATCTAAAACACATGCTTATATGTTAGATCAACACTCATGTATATTCATGTTAGGGTGAATCTAATTATGTTGTAAAAGATGGAATCGTAGTCCTCTTATGTTGATAACACATAAGTATCATGCTAAATTGAGATTAAAATGATTATAATAGCTTTCTTATGTTTTGACATACATAAGTTAGTATGTTAAATTGTGGTTTTTATGTTAAACCGCCATGTTAGACCCATATCAAGTTTACATGAAAATTAGATCTAACCTAGTCACAAGTTCTCCTTTACCTGTTTAGTTAAGATAATGATACATCTATGCCAAGTTACATGTGATAAGTTAAATGTATGCTATTTTATGCTTATTTCATGTTCCTTGTTTATTACCCCTTTTTGTTTATGGGTTTAGGCTAATTTGCTAGCCCAACATTTTATGTGATTCATACGTACGTTCTACGGGGATAACAATGGGAAAAACATGAAAATTCATGGCACAGGTTTGTTCATAAAATGGTATATTTGATATACCATTTATTGTGAGCAATATTTGAAAAGATAATCATGGAATGAGTAAATTAAAATTAATTTACATAAAGAAATTTGACATATATAGAAAAATATGAATTTAGAAAAGACGAATGTGCCTAACCCGAGGTTAGACTGAGTTGTGGTGTAAATCTGCCCGGAACCGACCGGCATATCCAGTGACCACAATAAGACCTGTCTAATGTGGGTGGTTAGTGCATCAAGCCCAAAAAGAACCCGAGGTTAGACTGAGTTGTGGTGTAAATCTTCCCGGAACCGACCAGCACATCTAGTGACCACAACAAGACCTGTCTAATGTGAGTGGTTAGTGCATTAATAAAATTAAAGCTAAGTCAGGATTGGTAGGGTTAAGTAAATTAGGAAAACACTTAACCGATTCAACATGTAAACTAAACGAATGGGCAGGGTTAGGTAAACTTGGACACTTAACCAAATAAACATGTTGATTAGAAAACCCAAGTAATGGGGACCCATTTCAGCAGTAACCCACATAGATGTATCATGGTACCCTGAAACTAGGCAGGGTGAGGCACGATTACTGGGCTGAATTATAAGCAGTCAAAACGTCGGCGGTTGGTGGACCAGTGTAGGTTTCGACGGAGTATGGGCGTGCATGTACTCCGAAGTGGAAAAATCAGACATTGGGCATCAGTAGTGTACACTGTGCATCTTGAATCGTGTCGGGTTGCCACCAGAGGGACTGATACACCCCATGGTGGGACCAGCACAGGTAGCTACAGTCAAGCGGGGCCGAATGACACAGGATATGAATGCATACGAGTATGAGCCGATCATTAAGGGGATCGTTTGTTATAAACACGTGGGGCTAGTTGAACCAATGGTTAAGTAGGTGCAGAGACTATAGTAATGGGTGCGATCACATGTTCCTCTTATCTTATATTAGGGTATTGTCCTATATTCTGTTATCACCGTCATGATCCCTTTCCTTGTTTAAATACTAGTAATCACTGAACTTACCAGACTTATTGTCTGACACATTTTCTCTCGTCCTCTTTTCTTCCGTTCCCCCCCCCCCCCATGTCCACAGGGAGGGAAAACTGCAGCTTAGTCAGACTCTTTGCAAGCTTCAAGAAAGTAGATGTATGATTTGGACGCTCTCTCACCTTGGCTATGGCTCTTGGACATTATCCTTGGGGATTTATGCACTTTTACTTTTGGTTTATGCTTCTTTATTGAAAAATCAAGACAGAAATTATGTTGTAATGTTTTGGAAGTTATTTTGAGACAACTTGATGTAATGCTTTTGTATTGAACTACGTATGCAATAAATGTTTGAATTTCGCTGCTTAAATTTATCTGTCTTGTAAATTTTTCTATGTCTTGTACCTATAACCCTCCACCAAAGTTAAGGCATTCCCTTTGTGAGTGACCTTAACGGAGGTGGGGTGTTTCACTTGGTATCAGAGCAAAGGTTTACCAGACCAGATAAGAATTTTTGAAACTATTTTTCAAAAAGAAATATAAAGAAGCATTTTACAAGGAAAAGTGTTGTTTTAAATTTAAAAAGGCATAATCCCCAAAGCCATATGCACTATCTTTCTATCCTTCGTTTTGGATCTTTTCTTTTTCGTATTAGCATGTCTGGGAATCTTAACCTTCCAGAGGGAGTACCAATACCTGGCTGGTTCAGGAGGTACTTAGAGGCTAGGGCCAATGACGCAGGCCTAGCAGATATTCCTCCTCCAGCTGCAGCAGTTCCTCCTCCTCGTGCAAATGCTTTCTCAAAGATTTGTATAGACTTTAGGGCCATGGGTGGAAAGGATTTTAAGGGAACTAAATCATTCGTAGAAGCAAGGAACTGGATCAAAGAAACTGAGGATCTGTTCGTTATCTTCGAGGTGGACGATAAGCAGAAGGTACAGTTGGCAGTATGGTTGCTCAAAGATGAAGCTTCCTATTGGTGGGAAGTCACTAACGCTGAAAGACCTGTTGACAGATGGATGGATTTCAGGATAAGGTTTGAGATGAAATTCCTCTCACAGGCTGAACGAAGTTTACAGCTGGAAAAGTTCTTATCTCTTAAGCAAGGAAGTATAACGGTCAAGGAGTATGTCAATCAATTCAATCAGCTGGCCTGATTTGGACTGGACTTAGTGAATACTCCTCATAAGAAGGCTCTCTGTTTTGTCAAGGGGTTGAATGTGCCACTTCACAGCTTGGCTATGACCCATATACCTATGGGGGCTACTTACGAGAGGTTAGTGGACATGGCACTCTTACATGAGGAAGACAAGGGCAAGAATGAGGCAAAAGCGGAAGTGCCTCAAGATAAGAAGGGGGAAGGGTCGCAGAACGAGAAGGCTGATTCAAAGAAAGGCGGGAAGAACAACAAATCCCATGAAAAGAGAAAGTGTAATTTGTGTGGCATTCCCGGGCATCTGATCAAAGACTGCAAGAAGAAGAAAAGGAAGATGGGTGGCTACTGGCTGTTTCCACTGTGGTGAGACAGGACACATAGCTAGGGCATGCCAAAAGAAGCAAGGGCAGGGAGCTGGATCTTCTTCAGGAGGACAAGTTTACGCTCTCACAGCACCTCCGCAAGAACGAGGTAGAAATATTTCTATCGAAAGTTTAGTCTATCTTTTTGATCATCCTGTACGTACACTATTTGATTCTGGCACATCGCACTCTTTTATATCTACTGCTTTAGTGGAATCTCTGCACCTGAACACCAATATAGTAGAGGATCCCTTGGTTGTTTCAAATCCAATTGGGGGCTCAGCCTATTTGTCAATGGTTTGTTTGGATTTGAAAATATCTATACCAAGCGTTGGGTTTAGATGTAATGCCTTTGTTTTGGGCTTCACGGGCTATGGGTTGATTCTAGGCATGGACTGGCTATCCAGTAATGGTGTCGTCCTCGATTGTGAAAAGACAATGGTTAGACTCATGACTCGCCTCGGTAACACTCTAGAAATTTCTTGTAATCCCATGAACTCTGTCATGCTTAGTTATCTAGAATCTCTTGATGCGTCTGTTGAGAATTTGCAGTCTGTAAGGGTAGTCCATGAATACTCGGATGTGTTTGAAGAGGTAAAGGGCTTACCTCCGAAGTGGGAGATAGACTTCCGCATATACCTCGTTGATAATGCAAAGCCCGTTGCTTTACCCGTTAGGCACATGGCCCCAAGGGAGAGAAAGGAGCTCAGCAAGCAAATCAAAGAGCTGCTTGAAAAGGGGTTCATAAGACGGAGTATTTCTGAATGGGGTGCTCCTGTAGTGTTCACGACCAAAGCTGATGGTTCGCTTCGCCTGTGCGTTGATTATAGGGAGCTAAACAAGCTGACCAAGAAGAACAGACACCCACTCCCAAGAATAGATGATTTGTTCGATCAACTTGTAGGTGCGTCGGTTTTCTCCCAATTAGATTTAGCTATCGGGTTTCATCAGCTAAGAGTGGCTAAAGACAGCATTGATAAGACCGCGTTCAGAACTCCCGATGGTTTCTTCGAGTGGCTGGTCATGCCCTTCGGCTTGACAAACGCACCCGCTTACTTCGTTGATTTAATGAGCAGGGTGTTCCGAGAGTTCCTCAATAAGTTTGTGGTGGTCTTCGTGGACGATATTTTGAACTTCTCAAAGAATGAGGAAGAGCATGCTCAGCATCTAAAGGAAGTCATGGATACTCTCTGTGCACATCAGTTGAAAGCTAAATTCTCCAAATGCCATTTCTGGAGAGAAGAAGTCAGGTTCCTTGGACACATGGTGTCCAAAGAGGGGATAGTTGTGGACCCCGCGAAAATGGTTGCTGTGCAAGAATGGAAGGTTCCTCGAAACGCAACCGAAGTCCGAAGCTTTCTCGGGCTAGCAGGCTTTTATCGAAAGATTTTGCAAAAATCTCATCTCCACTAACAAGATTGACAAAGAAGAACCTAGCTTTCAATTGGGATTTGGATTGCGATATTGCTTTCCGACATTTGAAAAGGGCTCTAATAATAGCCCAGTTCTGACATTGCCTGATGGAAGCAAGATGTTTACAGTATATACAGATGCATGCGGAACGGGACTAGGCGTTGTTCTGATGCAAGAAGGGAAGGTAGTGGCTTATGGTGGAAGACAGTTGAAAGTACATGAGAAAAACTACCCAACCCGCGACCTAGAGTTGGCAGCCATCGTTTTTGCGCTTAAGGCTTGACGCCATTATCTCCTAGGTGAGAAATTTGAACTATATACTGACCATAAATCGTTGAAATACCTATTCTCGCCGAAAGATCTCAATTTGAGGCAGCAAAGGTGGATGGAGTTTCTTGCCTCGTACGATTTTGAGATCTCCTACACTCCTGGCAATGGCAATGCAGTAGCTGACGCCTTGAGTAGAAAGAAACTAACCTTAAGCCCTCTCTTTGTGGAAAGGCAAAGTTTGGGGTTCATAGCAAGCTTTAACTTTATACCCTCCACTGACTTTGTACCTGGCTTGCTAGCAACATTAGAAGTGCGACCAACTCTATTAGACTCAATCGGAGCCGCGCAAAGAGAAGACCCTTAGCTAGCCAACTCTATTAGACTCAATCGGAGCCGCGCAAAGAGAAGACCCTCAGCTAGCCGAAGTGATGGACAAGTTAATTAGGGGTGAGACTTCTAGTCACCTCAATAGATACTCCATGGATGCCAAGGGCTGGTTGAGACGAGATGGAATACTATGTGTCCCACAAGCAAGGGGTTTGGTAAAGACGGTTCTAGAAGAGGCACACCATTCCAAGCTGACCATACACCCAGGCGGAGACAAAATGTATAAAGACATCAAAAGAGTTTTCTTTTGGAATGGCATGAAGAAAGACACAGCTGAATTTGTTTCTAAGTGTTTAATATGCCAACAAGTCAAGGCGGAGCAGAAGAAGCCTGGTGGTCTACTCCATCCTCTAGAGGTCCCACAGTGGAAATGGGATAGCATCTCGATGGACTTTATAAATGGGTTTCCTAGGTCAAGAAGGGGCAATACCAGCATTTGTGTAATTGTGGACAGGCTCACAAAAAGCGCCCACTTTATACCCGTCAAGAGTAGAAGGACTGCCTCATCTCTAACATCCATATATCTTAAGGAGATAGTTCGACTCCAGGGGATACCCTCCAGCATAGTGAGTGATCGAGACCCTATCTTCACGAGCGAGTTTTGGAAGAGTTTACAAGAGACTGTAGGCACACAGTTATGCTTAAGCACGGCCTATCACCCTCAAACTGATGGCCAGACGGAAAGAGTCAACAGAGTATTAGAAGATCTCTTGAGGTTATGCATTATTGACTTCAGAGGAACATGGGAGGATCATCTACCTTTGGTGGAATTCGCTTACAACAATAGCTACCAAGCCACCATAGGCATGGCTCCTTTCGAAGCTTTATATGGAAGACCGTGCAGGTCACCAACTTGCAGGTGGGAGTCCACAGACAAACTCATACTTGGACCAGACATGATTAGGGAGACTTCGGAGAAAGTAGACTTGATACGAAGAAGAATGAAGACTGCCCAAGATAGACAGAAGTCATACGCAGACAAAAGAAGAACTGACCTTAAGTTCGAAGTTGGAGACAAGGTGTTCCTTTGAGGAACGTCGTTCGCTTTGGATCTGCAAGAAAGTTAGCACCAAGATTTGTACGGTCGTTCCCTATCATCGAGAAGATTGGGAAGATGGCTTATAGGGTACAGCTGCCCGAAAGATTAGCCGGAATTCATAATGTCTTTAATGTCTCTCACCTGCGGAAATGCTTACACGAGTCTGCAAAAGTGGTAGAACCAAGTATGCTAGAGGACGTTGAAGTTGAATGAGAAGTAACTGTGAGGAGAGTTCCAACCCGTATCTTGGGAACGGAAGTCAAAAAGCTACGCAACCGTGAAGTTAAGCTCGTCAAAATTCAATGGAGCGACACCGAGGAAGACGCGACTTGGGAAACTGAGGACAGAATACACGCAACCTACCCTTTTCTTTTTGAGGGTACGTCTTTAATCTCTTTTACCTCAAGTTTATGCTCGTATCTATCTTTTTAGGTATATCTCCTCGATCATATCCTTATCCTTAGGTAGGAACCCATTTGGATGTAAACATGTAATTGAAACATGTTATGATTGATGGTTGCAAGTGGTCGCAAGTGGTTGCTAGTGGATGCATATACACACACATTAGGTATTAGATCGGCTCAGTCACTTCCATATTGCATATGCATATATTTGGTTTATGGATAAAAACTTTGTGTGTTATCATATGGATGTTGCATCTGTATGAATGATTATGCACTCATGTAAGAAATTTTGAGTAGGAAAAATTGCATTCATAATGGACTCATGGCACTGACATAATTTGCATTAAGGAGGTATTTTCGAAGATGGATCTGGCCACAGGTTTCCACCAACTCCGCATAGCCGAAGAATGCATACCTTTGACCGCCTTCAGAGGTCCTGACATATTCTACGAATGGTTAGTGATGTCGTTCGGTCTATGCAGCTCCAGCCTACTATGTTGACTTGATGAATAGGGTTTTCCGTGAGGTCCTAAATAAATTCGTCGTAGTCTTCATTGATGATATTCTAATCTATTCTAAAACTAAGGAGGAGCATGAAGGGAATTTAAGGGAAGTGTTGGAGATTCTACGAAGAAATGTTTTAAAAGCAAAATTTTCCAAATGCACATTTTGGCAAGAGGAGGTAAAATTCTTAGGCCATGTTGTGTCAAAAGAAGGAATTGTTGTTGACCCAAGTAAAATTGCCACCATTCGAGATTGGAAGCAGCCCAGTACACCCACTGAAGTAAGAAGCTTCCTAGGTTTGGCTGGATATTACAGGAAATTTATCAAAGATTTCGCCAAGCTGTCTGGCCCATTAACAAAGCTCGCCAAGAAGCATACCAAGTTCAATTGGACATCGGATTGTGAGGAGGCCTTCCGAAAGCTAAAAGTGAGTTTGACAACTGCTCCCGTGCTTACCATCATCGATGGCAACCAAGATTTAAAGGTCTACACCGATGCTTCTCAAAGTGGTGGTCTTGGTGCGGTACCGATGCAAAGAGGCAAGGTTGTTGCTTATGCAAGTCGTCAATTAAAGCCGCATGAGAAAAATTATCTTGTCCATGACTTGGAGTTATTGGTCGTAGTCTTTGCTTTAAAAATTTGGAGACATTATCTTTTGGGCGAAAAATTTGAATTATTCACAGACCATCAATCTTTGAAATATCTCTTCGATTAAAAGGATTTGAATTTTAGACAACAACGGTGGCTAGAATTTCTTGCGGCGTATGATCTCGACATCTTTTATACGCCAGGGAAAGCCAATGTTATGGCAGATGCACTCAGTAGAAAGGATGCAATTGTTGCAAGACTCATCATCACCCCTTCTTTGATTGAAAAGATTGCCTCTCTTCAGGAAAGTGATGCTTTTATTCGAAAAATGATTGAAAGAATTCAAGAAGGTGAAAACACGAACTTTCAAATAGATGGCAAGGGAGTTCTTAGATTGCACGGGCGGATTTGTGTTCCAAGTATCCCAGAGCTCATAAGGGAAGTTTTAGATGAAGGGCATAAATCAAAGCTTTGCATCCACCCAGGCGTGAGCAAGATGTATCAAGATCTAAAGTGCACATTTTGGTGGAGAAATATGAAGAGGGATATATCCATTTATGTGAGTAGATGTCCTACATGCCAGCAAGTAAAAAGTGATCAACAAAAGCTTGCGGGATTGTTGCAACCATTGGAGGTTCCAGATTGGAAGTGGGACCAAATCTCCATGGATTTTATAGATGGTCTGCCTTGTACTAGGAAAGGAAATGACAGCATATGGGTGAACGTGGATCGCTTCACAAAATCCGCTCATTTCATACCTGTCAAGTCCACTAGAACGACTCAAAGTCTGGCGCAAGTTTATTGCAAAGAAATAGTCAGGCTACATGGAGTTCCTAGTAGCATTGTTAGCGACCGTGTTCCTATCTTTGCTAGCAAATTTTGGGAAGCATTCCAAAATGAGTTGGGAACGAAGTTAAATCTCAGTACCGCATATCACCCTCAGACTGACGGCCAGACTGAGCGAGTGAATCGCGTTCTTGAAGATCTATTGTGAGCTTGCATACTCGATTTTGGAGGTTCTTGGGTGGATCACTTGCATTTAGTTGAATTCTCATATAACAATAGCTATCAAGCAAGTTTGAAAATGTCTCCATTTGAAGCCTTATATGGTAGGCCATGTAGATCGCCAGCGTGTTGGGTCGAAAAAGGAAATCGGCTTGTATTGGGTCCAAACATGGTCCGAGAAGCTTCAGACAAAGTTGATTTTATTAAGAAGCGACTATTGGCTGCCCAAAGTAGACAAAAGAGCTATGTAGATGTAAGAAGGAGAGAGTTGGCTTTTGAAGTGGGTGACTATGCCTATTTGGAAGTTGCTCCAATGCGAGGTGTAATCCGTTTTGGAAAGACAGGAAAATTAGCACCTAAATTCATCGGCCCCTTCCCTATTCTTGAAAAGATTGGCACCCTAGCCTACAGAATTCAGATGCCCGACTGGTTGCCTGGAGTGCACGATGTATTCCATGTATCTCAACTTCGAAGGCATATCCATGATCCAGATCTGATTGTGGAAGAAGCAGCACAGCAAGATTTGGAGATTACCCCAAGCCTTGCAGTGAGAAGGGAACCACTAAAAATTATTGGCAAGGAGACTAGGAAGCTGACAAATAAAAGTATCAACCTAGTCAAGGTGCAATGGAGCGGTGATCCTAGAGACTGCACTTGGGAAACTGAAGAGAATATCAAACAAGCCTATCCCAAATGCAGAGTGGATATCTCCGATTAGATTTTATTTTGAGGTACGCTTAAATATATTTCACATTCTCTGAGTTGGTTCCTACCCTTATATTCTTTTTCCTTTTCGAGGACGAAAAGTTCTTAAGCGGGCGAGATTGTAACAACCCAGAATTTAGGGCCAATTTAAAATTTTCATTTTAGAGATTTTAAAGGTATTTAAATAGTTGAAATGAATTATTCTAAATAAAAATGACTAGAAACTTATTTTGATTGGATTTAATACGAATATATTTAATTTAATTATAAAAGGAATTAGAAAAGGACGGTAGTTTGAAAAGTCAAACCTGAACTTTGACTGACTGTACAGGATACAGAATAAATCGGATTTTGGTGAAACGAAAAATACTTAAATCTGTTAATGAATATCTTTCTAACGAATCTGAAAAATCGAAGTTTCATAGCGGGAATCAAAAGTTATGGCGAAATGAATTTTCAGAAAGGTCGCTATAGAGAATATATCGCCCTTGAAAATAGACATTCTGCATACGACCTCGGAATTCGGCGAAACCACTTTTGTTGGATCCGGGATGTCAAATTCTGGCTAGGTTTCAAATTTCATGATTTTTGAAGTTAATATGTGAGCATGGCAAAAGAAAGTGTATTTTGGTCAATTACAGTTAAATTGGATCGACCAGAAAATGGCCATTTTTCAAACGATCTCAGAATTCGACGAAATTAGTTTTGTTAAGACCGTATCATCAAAACATAACCAAAAATAATTTTTCCGGATTTTTCTGACTTCGTATGTGACCCCGGTAAAACTAGAAGGTACGTTCGAATTTAATATTAAAGAATTAATTTGAAAATAAAGAAAACATACTGTAAACTTCAGAATTAGACCTCGGCACTAGCGCCATTGCGTTCAGAAGACGTCAAAACCTATTGTTCGACAGTCGTTGGGCTCCGTTTGGTGATCGGACGGAAAAACCCTAATTTTGGATTTAATTAATTAAAAATAAAAAAAAACACGTCTACATATTAGTATAAATACGGGCCTCTGTACGTCTTCTTCTTCCTCATTTCAAAGCTGCCGAACCCATGAATAGCTCAAAATTTTGAACTCTGATTTCACCCTCGTTTCTCAACGAAAATCTTCATACAAATACACGTTTCGAAGAGAATTCTGAGCTCTTCGATTCCATACCCAAATCACCACCTCCCATCAACCGTAGCCGCCGCCCCGACACCACGAACGGCCGCCGCCGCGAGCTCCCCCACCACCACCAGGCGCCGCCGCACGTCCCCCCCCCCCTCTGGCCAAACATCCACCTCTCGTAGCACTCTGAACTCCAACAAATGGCACCCAAAACCGTTAACTATAGCTCACGAAATCACAAATCAAAGTTTTGAACGCTTTAGGTATGAAATTTCATTTCAGAATTTGCCACGCTTTTAGATGTGGCAACTGCAGTTGTTGAAGGCTGTTTTCTAATTTATACATATGAACTTCAAATTGAAATCTTTCAGATCCGAAACCACCGTGACTTTGAACACGAGATCTGATCGAGTTTGGACCTTCATTTCAGTGCCAAGCAATGTGAGAATCTATTTTTAAATTAATTTAATTATTATTCTTGCGTTATGTGAAGTTTGAATGGCGAATATAAATAAATATGCGATGAACATTATTCTAAATTATGGATCTGAATTGTTTGTGATGTTGTGATATTAGATCTGAAAATTTAAATACTAGATCTGAGTTTGGTGATTTATTAGGATCATCTATTTGTTAATTTTATCAATTATGTTTTGTTGATATTCACGAACCTTATGTATACATGTAAAAACACACCCTTGGTTATTCTCGGATTGAACTAGAACTTTCAACTCGAGATTAACTTCATGTTATTGATTCGATTTGATCCCTTTTATTTATTTAAAGTATTGTTTGTGGTTGGATTGGACATGAAATATTGAACACAAGATATTGGTTATGGACATCGAACATGATATTGACATGAATTTTTACATTGTAAATTAAAACATGAATCTTTACATTGTAAGTGAAAGTTTGGGTTTTTACATTGGAAAGTATATGTAAATATTAAAAGATGTGATTTTTCCATTGTAAATATTAAAGATGAAATTATTACATTATAAATAATAAAGTAGGATTTTTCATATGAAATGATGAAGAAGTATATTTCATTAAATTAAAATGTGAATTTACACCGTATGATAAAAATTACATTTTTCTATGTAATTAAAATGTGAATTTACACCATATGATAAAAATTACATTTTTCTATGTAATTAAAATGTGAATTTACACCGTATGATAAAAAATACATTTTTCTATGTAATTAAAATGTGAATTTACACCGTATGATAAAAATTACATTTTTCTATGTAATAAAAATGTGAATTTACACCGTATGATGAAAATTACAATTTTTTATGTAATTAAAATGTGAATTTACACCGTATGATAAAAATTACATTTTTCTATGTAATTAGAATGGAAGTTTGCATCGTATGATAAAAATTACATTTTTTACAATGTAAATAAGAAGTAGTGTTTGCATTGAAATAAAAATTATATTTTTACAATGTAAATAAGAAGTAGAGTTTGCACTGAAATAAAAATCATATCTTTACAATGTAAATAAGAAGTAGAGTTTGCATCGTATGATAAAAATTACATTTTTTACAATGTAAATAAGAAGTAGAGTTTGCATTGAAATAAAAATCATATTTTTACAATGTAAACAAGAAGTAGAGTTTGCATTGAAATAAAAATCATATCTTTACAATGTAAATAAGAAGTAGAGTTTGCATCATATGATAAAAATTACATTTTTTACAATATAAATAAGAAGTAGAGTTTGCATTGAAATAAAAATCATATTTTTACAATGTAAATAAGAAGAAGAGTTTGCATTGAAATAAAAATCATATCTTTACAATGTAAATAAGAAGTAGAGTTTGCATTGAAATAAAAATCATATTTTTACAATGTAAATAAGAAGTAGATTATGCATTGAAATAAAAATCATATCTTTACAATGTAAATAAGAAGTAGAGTTTGCATTGAAATAAAAATCATATCTTTACAATGTAAATAAGAAGTAGAGTTTGCATTGAAATAAAAATTATATGTTTACAATGTAAATAAGAAGTAGAGTTTGCATTGAAATAAAAATTATATTTTTACAATGTAAATAAGAAGTAGAGTTTGCATTGTAATTAAATTTACATTTTTATATGTAAATTTAGAATAGGATTCACACTGCAAATATAGGTTACATTTTTATTATGTAATTAAGATGAGAATGTACATTGAAGTTGAAATTTACATTTTTATATGTAATTCAAAGGTAGGATTTTGCAATGTATCAAAATTTACATTTTTACATGTAAATAGAAAATAGGAATTTACATAGGAATTAAATTTACATTTTTTTTATATAAATGAAAAGGATGGAATTCACATTTTTAATGTAAGTAAAGAATGAATTTAGGATGCTGTAATATTATCTTCATTTGCAAATGAATTAAAATTTAGTAAGGATCGGTAGTTGTTTAGAGCGTTGTTTAAATCAAACGACGTTATCATGATTAACGATTATATATATATATATATATATATAATTAATATTAAACGAATGGAGCGCGGTAGTTTGCATTTTGAAATTGTACGTTTAAACGACTATACAAGAAGATCCGACCGTCGTATTTTCCTGAAATTGAAACCGTTAGGACCGTCTTGGAAAAATCTTTCCAACGATATATATTACGTTAAGATCCAACGGTTAGATTCTGAGAAATGTAAAAATCAAAATTGGTTGAATGCAGCGCCATAGTAGCCCATTGACTCAAGGCGTCGTTATATAAAATTGAATTACTTTAATTAATTAAAATAGGAAGTAATCATTATAAAATGATATCAGCAAGTACGAAAGATTTTAAATATATATATGAGGATTATTTGGAAAGTCCGAGTTCTCTCATTCCAAATAATCAAACGACGTTAACGGAAGTATGAAGATGGTGTATGAAGACCGTAAATCTTCCCTCGAATGGACAACGATCGAGGCCCTGATTTGGCTTGCTCCCAATTCAAGGGTCATGGTCATTGCCCAAACGTACGTGTTGATTTCACGGGTTTGGTTTTCACTCAGACCCAGAGCATAAGCTAATAAATGGATTGTGTGTCTGATATCGTACTCCATCAAATATCATGTTATTAATCTTCCGTTGAATGTATGGATGTTTGGTGGCGGAGAATTTATTCTCTTGCTTAACACCCTTTCATATATTTCGGCAAAGGATTGGTAGTGCGATATGGAGTGACGGTGTGGCATGCTAAGATGCATATGATCAAGGATTTGTTGAAAAGCAGGCCTTGTGGATGATCAAAGCATAGCCTGTTTAGGCATAGCTTTGTGTATAGCGTGACTTCGCGAGCCTCACACACCGGCGGAGTCTAAAACGGGAGAAGGGAACGCAGGGAGAGCAGCACGTTTCTTTCTAGCTAGAAGTGGTGATTGGGCTTTAACACGGCCCGACATTTTACTTATGTGGATGATGGAATGAGGCGCCTCGTATAGGTCCTATAGGACCGGGAAACATGTGTTCAGGAATAACTAATCTGCAACTCGTATGGTGGACCGGCCCTGCAGCTTTCCAAGGGTTCTCTGTGGGGGATCCTGAGGCATTAGCTAGAGTGTCTCGAATCGGTAAGGAGCTCCTCCCTAGCCTTGGCTCATGATGGAAACCAAAATCCAAATACGACCCTACGAATTTGATTGTATTACTAGTATGGAGGCATAGTAGTATGGGATACTATTCTTCCTAGGATTTATACATTTACTTTGAAATGTTTTTCTTATATACTCTAATGATAATACTAGATTCGTATTTACCGTATTTAGCATGTTTAATCATCATAAGGTAAACCCCTATCCTTTGGTTTGCGTTGCATTGTGTGATGGGGCTTGGGTCTTATGGTGATTCCATTTTTCCAAAAGCATTGCGTTATTTTACGATTTATTTACTGTAGTTACGACACTTTAAATTATGCACGGCAATCCATTGGAGTAAACCCGTTCCGCGATAGCAGCGTGGTCCTTGGATTTGCCTTATTACTAGTAGTTAAATTAGTTAAGAATTCTCACACCAGCCCCACGACTGACCCGTTGTTTGTTTCCACCATTTTGCAAACTCGGGTGCCCTCGTTTCTACATGGGAAGCCAAGTAAACAGGTTCATTCTTTGCTTGGAGTCTTTTCTTTGGAGCTGCTTATTATCTTTCTTGGATTTGCTTTCGTGGAGAGGTGATGACTTGGAGCTTGAAGACATCTATCATTTGCTACTATTGCATTTTTCTCTCTTTAATTTCATACATCAAACTTGTTTCATTTCACTTTGTTTTATGTTGGAGTTGGAACTTATTTCGTTTTCTGCAAACTTGATGTAATAATTTAGAATTCTGTGACTGTGGACTTTCTTTGGTTGATGACATTATATTTCTGCTGCTATGGTGTTGTTACTCTATGAATTTCCTATGCTATGTTGTATCTGTGATCTGTATTATTGTATTTATGTTATATTCCAAATGATTATTCCTTACTTTCATTTCGTGGAAGTTTGGGGTCATCACAGATTTGTAGGGCCGTTCCCTATCATCGAGAAGATTGGGAAGATGGCTTATAGGGTACAGCTGCCCGAAAGATTAGCTGGAATTCATAATGTCTTTAATGTCTCTCACCTACGGAAATGCTTACACGAGTCTGCAATAGTGGTAGAACCAAGTATGCTAGAGGAAGTTGAAGTTGAACGAGAAGCAACTGTGAGTAGAGTTCCAACCCGTATCTTGGGAACGGAAGTAAAAAAGCTACGCAACCGTGAAGTTAAGCTCATCAAAATTCAATGGAGCGACACCGAGGAAGACGCGACTTGGGAAACTGAGGACAGAATACGTGCAACCTACCCTTTTCTTTTTGAGGGTACGTCTTTAATCTCTTTTTCCTCAAGTTTATGCTCGTATCTATCTTTTTAGGTATATCTCCTCGATCCTATCCTTATCCTTAGGTAGGAACCCATTTGGATGTAAACATGTAATTGAAACATGTTATGATTGATGGTTGCAAGTGGTTGCTAGTGGATGCATATACACACACATTAGGTATTAGATCGGCTCAGTCATTTCCATATTGCATATGCATATATTTGATTTATGGATAAAAACTTTGTGTGTTATCTCTGTATGAATGATTGTGCACTCATGTAAGAAATTTTGAGTAGGAAAAATTGCATTCATAATGGACTCATGGCACTGACATAATTTGCATTAAGGAGGTCAACTGAATCAGTAGACCGCCTGATTTTGCATTAGATAAGGACATATGCACAAACAATGCATTTGATCATGAAGCATTAGAAATCTTTTAAGGACAATGGACGCATGTGTTTGATGGTTGAGTAGATGGGTGATTGGATGGTAGGATATAAGTTCTTCTCGACTTGAAGATTTCGAAGACGAAATCCTAAAAGGAGGGGAGAATGTAACACCCCGTATTTTCTATTAACGTTATGATAATGAATCCAAGAATACTTAATTTAAAATGTGAGAATTAAGGGAAATGGGTTACGCCATTGTGTTCGTCTCGGAATTCTGGTTGAAATAGAGTCCGAGTTTGCATAAATTGGACTTCGTATGAAGAAGTTATGGCTGTCAGAAGTTTCCAGAAAATTCAAATAAATTCAAACAGCTCGAAAAACAAGTTCAAATTCAAACAAAAGTCAGAAGCGGGCTGGGGGGGAAAATTCCCGCCCAGGCAGATCGACTAGGGGGTCGACCCTAGTGTCGACCTCCCCCCTAGAGGTCGACCTGGCCCTCGGCCAGTTCTGAATTTTGAACGACTGATGACTGGTTGATGAGTCACTATGGTTTCTGGATGATCCTGATCTGGTCTGAGTGGCTGTGATTAACCCTAGGTTCATCCGATGGCTATAATTAAACTGAAATTCTATATAAACAACTCAATGCTCAACCTAAAAACACACGGAAAATAATCCTAGAACTGAAATGCCGTCAATAGAGAACTAGGAGTAGCCGTCACCGTTTTCAATTCAAAGACGAGTTAAAAAGCTTACATCAAAAATCAAATTAAAACTAGTCTAATTCAACGATCTTCATCAAAGGCGCGCTTCTCCAATTTCAGAATTCAGATTTCAGAACGCAAGAATTTCTTTTTAGTTTGTAAGTTGGTTATTACGTAGATTTAAACATTCTTTCGATTGAATCATGACATATTGTAATTGGGATATAGAATGATGCTTATGTATAAGATTTGATTCTCGTTTATCTTAAAGTATCATTGTAAATAAATCATGTCTATATGCTTGTGGCGATGAACATGTTGTATATTTCATGTCTATATGCTTGCGGCGATGAACATGTTGTATATTAATCATGTCTATATGCTTGTGGTGATGAACATATTGTATGGTAATGAAATCTATAATGATTTGGGTAATGGATTTATTTTGCCAATTAAATGGTAAAACATGTCGTGTTATAAATTGGTGGTTATTTGCAAGTTTATGATCTAAAACATATGCTTATATGTTAGATCAACACTCATGTATATTCATGTTAGGGTGAATCTAGTTATGTTGAAAAAGTTGGAATCGTAGTCCTCTTATGTTTTTAACACATAAGTATCATGCTAAATTGAGATTAAAATGATTATAATAGCTTTCTTATGTTTTGACATACATAAGTTAGTATGTTAAATTGTGGTTTTTATGTTAAACCGCCATGTTAGACCCATATCAAGTTTACATGAAAATTAGATCCAACGTAGTCACAAGTTCTCCTTTACCTGTTTAGTTAAGATAATGATACATCTATGTCAAGTTACATGTGATAAGTTAAATGTATGCTATTTTATGTTTATTTCATGTTCCTTGTTTATTATCCCTTTTTGTTTATGGGTTTGGCCTGATTTGCTAGCCCAACATTTTATGTGATTCATACGTACGTTCTACGGGGATAACAATTTGAAAAACATGAAAATTCATGGCATAGGTTTGTTCATAAAATGGTATATTTGATATACCATTTATTGTGAACAGTATTTGAAAAGATAATCATGGAATGAGTAAATTAAAATTAATTTACATAAATAAATTTGACATATATAGAAAAATATGAATTTAGAAAAGACGAATGTGCCTAACCCGAGGTTAGACTGAGTTGTAGTGTAAATCTGTCCGGAACCGACCGACATATCCAGTGACCACAACAAGACTTGTCTAATGTGGGTGGTTAGTGCATCAAGCCCAAAAAGAACCCGAGGTTAGACTGAGTTGTGGTGTAAATCTGCCCGGAACTGACCGGCACATCCGGTGACCACAACAAGACCTGACTAATGTGAGTGGTTGGTGCTTTAATAAAATTAAAGCTAAGTCAGGATTGGTAGGGTTAAGTAAATTAGGAAAACACTTAACCGATTCAACATGTTAACTAAACGAATGGGCAGGGTTAGGTAAATTTGGACACTTAACCAAATAAATACGTTGATTAGAAAACCCTAGTAACGGGGACCCATTTCAGCAGTAACCCACATAGATGTATCATGGTACCCTGAAACTAGGCAGGGTGGGGCACGATTACTGGGCTGAATTATAAGCGGTCAAAACGTCGGTGGTTGGTGGGCCAGTGTAGGTTCCGACGGAGTATGGGCATGCACGTACTCCGGAGTGGAAAAATCAGGCACTGGGCATCAGTAGTTTACACTGTGCATCTTGAATCGTGTCGGGTTGCCACCAGAGGGACTGGTACACCCCATGGTGGGACCAGCACATGTAGCTACAGTCAAGCAGGGCCGAATGACACAGGATATGAATGCATACGAGTAGGAGCCGATCATTAAGGGGATCGTTTGTTATAAACACGTGGGGCTGGTTGAACCAATGGTTAAGTAGGTGCAGAGACTATAGTAATGGGTGCAATCACATGTTCCTCTTATCTTATATTAGGGTCTTGTCCTATATTCTAGTATCACTGTCATGGTCCCTTTCCTTGTTTAAATACTACTAATCACTGAACTTATCAGACTTATTGTCTGACCCATTTTCTCTCGTCCTCTTTTCTTCCATCCCCCTCCCCCCCCCCCCCAAGGTCCACAGGAAGGGAATACTGCAGCTTAGTCAGACTCTTTGCAAGCGTCAAGAAAGTAGATGTATGATTTGGACTCTCTCTCACCTTAGCCATGTCTCTTGGACATTATCCTTGGGGATTTATGCACTTTTACTTTTGGTTTATGCTTCTTTATTGAAAAATCAAGACAAAAACTATGTTGTAATGTTTTGGAAGTTATTTTGAGACAATCTGATGTAATGCTTTTGTATTGAACTACGTATGCAATAAATGTTTGAATTTCGCTGCTTAAATTTATCTGTCTTGTAAATCTTTCTATGTCTTGTACCTATAACCCTCCACCAAAGTTAAGGCATTCCCTTTGTGAGTGACCTTAACGGAGGTGGGGTGTTTCAGCACTCCTCTAGAATTTCTTTCCTCAACCCTTCATTCTTAGGGACGTGAAGTTATCTGTCCCAATGTAAACTTCTAACATCATCAATCGAATACCTAATCGAGTGCGGAAAGGCCTCTTTCTTTCCCACTTTCTCCTTTATGCTCCTTAACTCTTCGTCGAGGTCTTGTGTCTTTCGAATACTCTCCTTTAGGGTATGCCTAACTATCATGGCTCTAAGAAAACCATTAGGAGTGGTTGGAGAGGATTGCAAATTAAAATTAGAGAGAAACTCTAATTGCTTCGATTCTAAGATCGCATTCAACATCGCATGTTTACTACTTAAAGCATCCTCCAAAACATTCCCTTTTCCTGGGGTATACTGTACCATGAAATCAAACGAGGAGATATATTCCATCCATCGTTGTTGTCTCAAGTTTAGGTCACGTTGAGAGAATAAATACTTTAGGGATTTATGATCGCTAAAAAGTTCAAATTTCTCCCTTAAAAGATAATGCCTCCACATCTTAAGGGCGAACACTACTGCGACTAACTCAAGGTCATGAACTGGGTATCTCTTCTCTGGATCCATGAGTTGTCGACTTGTGTAAGCAACTACTCTTCCTTCTTGCATAAGTACTGCTCCTAAACCAGTCCCACATGCATAGGTGAAAACAATAAATAATTTTGAACCGTCGGGTATAATTAGGACTGGTGCGCAAGTTAATACTTCCTTTAATTTATTAAAGGCTATATCACATTTATTACTCCAAGTGAACACCAAATTTTTCTTCATTAATTGGGTTAAAGGAGTAGCAATCCTTGTAAAGTTTTAATGAATTTCCTATAATATCCGGCTAATCCAAGGAAGCTTCTCACTTCCGTAGCATTCCGAGGTATCCTCCATTCGTTCATTGCCTCGATCTTCGCGGGGTCTATGGCCAAGCCTTAACTTGACACAATGTGTCCCAAAAACCTAACATCTTCCCTCCAAAAATGGACTTCGAGAATTTGCTTTCAATTGGTTTTTCCTTGATATCCCTTGCACTTGTCTTAAGTGATTTTCATGTTCTTTATGATCTTTTGAAAAGATAAGGATATCACCTACGAAGACTACCACAATTTTATTTAGAATGCCCTTAAACACTCTACTCATGAGGTCAACAAAGAAAGCGGGTGCATTCGTTAGTCCGAAAGGCATAACCTCCCAGTGGCACATTCCATCTGGTGTCCTAAACGCAGTTTTGTCCTTACTGTCCTCCGTGATTCTTAACTGGTGGAATCAAGTAGCAAGGTCTAACTAGGAAAATACTCGGGCTCCTCCCAAGTGCTGGAAAAGTTCATCGATTCTAGGTAGGGGGTACCTATTCTTCTTGGTAAACTTGTTAAGTTCCCTATAATCCACACAAAGCCTTAAATATCCATCTACTTTGGTGGCAAATACAACAGGTGCACCCCATTCTGAGGTACTTTGCCAAATGAAATCATTTTGTATTAATTCTGAAATCTGCTTATTTAACTCCCTTCTTTCCTTAAGCGCCATATGCCTCAAGGGTAGTGCTACATTTCTAGCGTCTTTCTCTATGTCAATACGAAAAGAGGTTTTTTGTGTGGGGTGAATGTCCTGTGACTTCCTAAAAAACATCCAAGAACTCACAAACTATAGAGACCGAAGATGGTCCTACAAAACTAGGAGATAAGGAATATAACAAGGATTTATCCTTGTTTTTAACATTACAAGGAATACTCAAACTACGTCCTCCTCGGCTCCTAAGACGAACGGTCCACTTATCGCAATCTAGGACGGCCTCGTAAAACGATAGCCAGTGCGTACCTAGGATAAGATCATACACCATAAAATCCAATGCATATGCTTCGCAAAGGAACTCGACGTCGTCGACCTCTAATACTAGGTCTTTACACAACAACTCAAGATACTTAGATCTCCCAATAAGGTTGGCCACTTCTATCGGACTATCAGAGATAAACATGGTAAGGTTCAACAAATTAACTAATATTTTAGAGATAAATGAACAGGTCTCTCCGGAATCGAACAAGGTTTATACATGATTTCCTAAAACAAAAGTTATACCATCCAGTGCGGGTTGCCCTCGGTCTTTTGGGGGTCGGCTTTGAATTGGTGCTGCCTCTATTGCATAATTCTAGCCACTCTTGATAGCTTTGGGTAGTCCTTACACATGTGCCCTTGTTCATGGTAGTTGTAACACTTCCCTTTGAATTTCTTCTTCACCAACGAGGTCCTACAATCCTTTGCCTCATGGTCCTTGTGGTTATATCTCGTACAAGTCTTTGCTTCCTTTTTGAATCCTTTCTTCTTGTTTTTCCCCCATTCCTTTTTCTTATTCTTGTTGGACCTTCCTTCTCCTTCCACCTTCTTTCTCCTCCTTGGAATTTGCAGTCGTGCATAATAAAGTTTTATCTATTAGGGTTTCAAAGGTTGCCCCAAACGTTACTTGGGCTAATAAAGTTTCCTTCAATGGAGAGTTTAGCCCTTTAGCAAATCTCATGCCTTTGTTCATGGGGTGTATACCAATCCACTTCCAAACTTACTTAACTCGATAAACTTGGCTACATACTCTTGCAAGCTCAAGCTTCCTTTCTTAAGGTGGATGAACTTCTCTAGTTGGATAGTCATTTCTACCCTAGGAAAAAACTTCGCTTCAAAACGGGTTTGAATTTGGCCCTGGTAAATGTCTAACCCTCGTTCTCCAGCGATACTAAGTTTCACCATTCAAGGGCCTCATCTTTCAAGTGTCAGGCCGCAATTCTCCTCTTTACTTCATCAAACCATTTAGTTGCTTCAAAAATTCTTTCACAATCCATAATCCAAGATTGGGCACTAGTCAAGCTTTCCTTCCCAGAGAACGATTTCCCTCTAAGATTCGTAAAAGTATTGTAGAAATAAGAAAAGTCAAAGGCTACCTCAGCAGCAGGAGCTGCAAGTGCCGCTGGGGAAGGACTGGCAACAGGGACTTGTTCCACAGTACGAAGATACTATTGGAAGCATTCTGGAAAGTATCGGGGCCTTGCCTGGTTACCCTGCTTAGTAGGATTATTATCCATTCTACTATCTGAAAAGAAAAGGAAGAATCCTTTAGTGGATACACCTGAGGTAGTACTTAAGATGAAAAGGGAAGAAAACGATAAGGTTGCCTAGTATAGATGTGTATGCTTATTGGGGTAAATATTATATATATATATATATTTGAAAAATCTTTTTCAAATTACAAATACACCTCTCATATGTGTGATTCCCTTATAATCGGGTAACCTACGCTCTAGTACTAAATGTAACAACCCGTCCGGGATGGGCCTAAATTTCGACCCAGAAAAGGTCAATCGAAACTTAGAGCCATTATAAACGGGTCGTTGGTTCCTGTAAGGATTACAATTGCACAGATAATATAAACATATAATTTGAATGGAATTCTCACACAGTGGAAAGAGAAAATATAATACCGAAATAAGATGTACCACTTATTTAAAAATCACATAAATACAACAGTGGAAGTTACATCTGTTCAATGGGTACATCAAATAATTCATTCTTACAAGTTTCCAAAAGAAGCAAAGCAATAACTACTAATAATAGCATAACAACTTCGTCTTCTTTTTCAGCTCCAATCATGACTTCGTCCATGGCTTTTACCCCATATACTAACCTGTTGGATATTGAGAGGGGTCAGAACATAAAGTTCTATGTGACTGAAATATGGTGTTACTTAATGTACATACCCTATATTTTTAGCAGGATACATATGTCAAGGTATGTCTATGCAGCACATAGTATTCATACAAACACCAAGTATCTAACCAATGGAGTGGATATCCAAGTCAATCTTCCGTTAGTGTTTTTAGGGTAAAAACCCAACAAGGTGGTGTAACGACCCGCATTCTACGCATCGGAGGATCGTAGAATATTTATTTCTTTTTCATATGAAGTCGTATGGTCATGTAACATTGGGGAACGACTATTGGGGTCATTTCCCATGTTCATGAATTTCGTCGATTTTTAAATGACCGTTTTGCCCCTAGCCGATCTTGTTTTGACCATAACTTTTGATTGGTAAGGATTTTTGACCTGAAACCATTTCTATTAGATCCGAATGATGGTTTACCTTTCCGTAGAGTGGTCACATTAGCCAAACGGGCTTACTGTTTGGGAGATATGGCTGAATTAAGGTTCAGAAGGTGAAAAACAGCATTAGCGGGCTTAATTGGGTGATTAACAGCTAGGCCCATTGGGGGATTTCGGGATTAAAAGTATTTAAAGGCTGCTAGGGTTAGGAATTTCGGTTTTTAGTCATTTTCCAGCCGCCACAAACATATCTTTAACCCTAGCCATGGCCTCCATTTTCTAAAAACACCCCAAATGACCTGCTAATCACTAATTAAGAAGATCTACACCAAATCACGGAAGATTAGTGTCAAATCAAAGTTGGAGCTGCTGCTAAGCATTGGGATTCAACCCAAAACATAGGATATTTCAGATCTATAGTTTAATTTATGGCAAAGGTGAGTGATTTGCATTGTTTTTCACTAATTACGGCTAATTAGCGTAATTAGCAAAGATTAGCGAAATTAGACCTCAGAAAAATATAGAAAAAATTTGTAAAATTCTAAAATATTATTTTAGGGCTCTGATAGAAATTTGGGCTAATTTGGATAAGTTTTGCTAATCATATCATTAGTTTTGTTTAAACATGTTTAAGGGAAAATATGGGTTTTTGGCTATGTTTGATCCGTTTTAACCTATCAAGTTATTGTTTTGGTGTTAATGGTTGATTATACATGTTGCCATGACTGTATGGTATGTTTTGTGATTGATTAGAAAAGTTAGATTGGTCGAAAACGCCGTCGAATGGCGTAAAATAGTCGCTGGAAAGAAGTGCAGGAAATTAGCCGAACCAGATCGGATCGGAGAAGGGGAGCACGATCCGAACCGTGGAGCACCATGCAGCTCCGACCCGACCCGTTCTCCTGGAGTGCGCCGCGAAGTCACGATCCGACCCGCCTCCGAACCTGTGTACTCATTTGAACCGATCCGTTTGAGAGGAGGAGCCACGAGCTGGTCATGTGCCACGACCCGATCCGACGGAGGAAGCATGAACCGATCCGATGGAGGGCAAGCACAATGATCCGACCCGAGCCCAATGGGTGCCCACGATCCGAACCAGAGGAGTTGACATGGACGAACCGATACGAAGCAAAGTGAAGAGAGAATACCGAACCGATCCGGAGACGACCAGAACCCGAGATGCAAAGATAGTCCAAATGGGAAGTGGAACTCAGGATCCAGTTGGGAACCAACGAGTTAACTTCATGGTTGGACTTTGCTGCGGGACGTGTGCAAAGGGGTTATCGATATCCATAATTTTGGTTCACCACTAAGAGATGGATCAGGGGCTTGTAGTGATAGTTATACGGGGTTGGACTCCGTCATGGCCCGAAGGATTAGGTGAACAGAGTAATGGGTATCGTATGCTTTACGCACTGAGTGAGAGATGTGAGGATGGTTTCTATGCTTGATTTCTTTGTTGTCACTGTGACATGCACACCCCCTCCCCCGCTATCTTTACACCCTATGCTAGTGTTACCTCAGAGTATTGTACGGTATGTTGTGCTGACTCTTTGGTTGCAGGTCCAGGTTCAGGTATGATTGGATTATACATGTTATTGTTCTGTTTTGTTGCTTATCGCTCATACCAGACTTTTGTCTGACCTAGAGTTTTATGTCTCTTCTTATTACTCTGGGTGCTCCTAAACGAGCAGACTAGAGACATGTTAGGTGGTATGCACGAGTAGCTATACTGGAGATGAGCAGGAGGCTTCCACGTATGATATATAGATATTCTCCCTGTGTTGGTGAAGGTCACTGCTTGGGCATTAGTAGTGTACCTCCTTCTTTTGCTTTCTTTTGCTTTAGAGACAGTTTAAAGTTGTAATAATGATGGTTATGGAAAATAAGCTGTATTTGAATTTCCGCTGCTACGATGTTTAGTTTTAGTTTCAGCTTATACATTGTTTCGCCTGTTTTATGTCAAGTATTTTGTTATTATACTTTATTCCATGCGCTGTGAGACATTCTACAGGTTCCTTGTTAGTCTACTATTAAGCTTTCCTACCTTATGATGAAGATGATAACGGGAGTATATTGCTTAAGCAGAATGGTAGGGCAGTCTCGGAGTATATTGCTGAGTTTGATACTTTATATAAATATGGATTATTCCTTATAGATACTGCCGAGAAGAAGAACGAGAAGTTCATAACTGGTTTAGATGGGTACTTGGGGGAAAGACTTATAAACCACATCGATGAGACGTTTGAATCGATTGTAGGAAAGGCATTAAGGTCAGAGAGTCTTTACCCTAAGCCAAAGATTGAGGTTGCTATTGCATCTGCAGAGGAGCCAAAGCCGCCAGCAGGCGGTGGAGGCAAGAATAATTCCCAGAATAAGAGGAAATAAGACCAAACCATGGATGGTCAGAATAAGAAAAATAAGAAAGATGGCGAGTGCTTTAGCTGTGGCAAGAAGGGCTACTATGCTAGAGATTGTCGGGAAAAGCCTGGGGAAAGGAAGTGCTTTAATTGTGGCAAAGCGGGACATCACAAGAATGAATGTCCACAACCTCCTAGGGAGAAGCAGGTCGTGAAAGCATATGCTATCAACGCTGGTTCCTTCTTTGTCGAATGCACCAACTGCGGCGCAGAAGGAAAAAGGTGTCTTTATTCGAGGTATGCTTCCTATTTAAGATGTTTCTGTTCGAGTTTGTTTGATATCGAGACTTCCCATTCCTTCGTACCTAGTGACCTGGTAGATAGGTTGGAATTGGAACCCGGGGTAGTCGATAGACCTTTAGTAGTGACAAACCCGATAGGTGGTCTGACTAGCCTTTGTAGGATTTGTCGTAATTTGGTCTTATCGAGTCATGGATGTATGTTTGTTGTGATTGCTTTATTTTGAGCTTTACTAGGTCTAGCTTGATTTTGGGAGCGATTGACTCCAAAGGTATAGAGTGATAGTAGATTGTGAAGAGTCTTTGACGACCATTATAAGGGATGATGGACGAAAGGTGGTATTGGATCGCCTACCTTATGATGAAGATGATAACGGGAGTTAGAGAAGCAAATGTACATTGGATGTACATTAGTTTGGTCAGGACTTGGCTATGCGATCGACGATAGTCTCAAGCAAGATTGGCAAGGATAGCCAGAGTTAGTTATGGATGCTTGAGTGTTTGGATGTTTTGCTCATATCAACTCACGTAGATTGTCTGAACTCGAGGGAGATATTTCCTTGGGTGCTTGTCTGATATTGGTTTAGGCCTTTGGGGCTTGTGCTCGGGGAATATCGAAGTCGACTAGGATGGTTTGTGTGAGAGATAAGTAGTTGTTGTCATTTTCATTGGATAATATCTTGGTTTACTCGAGGATTAATGGACAGCTGTGACAGGATAAGACTATTTGATGGTATGGACTGCCCCGAGTTAGACTCGATAGGGTTATGAGATGACTCGAGTGGGACTCGAGAAAGATGCAAAGTAATGGATTGTTTAGGACCCTATGTTGACGTTCTTTTTGAAAGAATAGGATGTGTTCGTTGATCATGGAAGATGCAACGAAGGTTAGGACGATTCAAGTTGGACTTGAACTTGTAAAAGAAAATAGGTGTTCGTTGATCTTGGAGCGGCAACAAATAGGGAGACGACTCACGTTGGACGTACGGTAGTCCATTTGGAGGTAGGGCTTCCATTAGTTATTGATGTTGGTTGGACCAGACATACAGGTATCGACGTATTCATGGCTTTAGCAGGTGATAGATAGGATTTGTTTGATGGATGCTATGGTTATTGTGTTTGTTCCTACCTTTCTTCTCTTGAGTATCACCTGTAGGATCCTGTTGAATGGAAATAGAATAAGTTCGTTGATCATGGTGATATGACGAGTGTAAGATACTTTACGTTAGACTTGAAGTATGTTGGGCATTGTGGAGCGTCCGTTGACCTTAGAGATTCAGCAGATATAGGAGCTTCAAGTTGGACTTAGACTCGGAGGTAGAGTATCTAGATTCATTGGATGAGTCTAGTTCACCTTTGGAAGGTGAATGTACATTGTACATGCAGTACGGGTATAAGTGGAGTACCTAGATTCATTGGATGGGTCTAGTTTGCCACTAGGAGGTGAATGTACGTTGGACGTGTAGTACAAATGTAGGAAGGACTCAAGTTGGACTTGAAAGGACATTTGGAATGTAGTTAAAAAATTGGCGTATTGAGACGACCCCAAACCCCGTACAGACGGTGGCAAGGGTAATCCGTGGAATATAACACAGAAACAGATAATAGCAGAACAGAAATAAATAAATACACCAGATAATGAACAATAGAGTATACTGGATAAAAGTAATCATCAGAGTTACACAGTATGCAGGATCATACTTAGTACAAATACAGTTCAACTATACATATATGTCTACAGCGGAAAACAAACATAATGTACAATAGGTGCTGAACAGCATAAAAGAGATAAATGATAGAATCCATCTTCAGCTCCAGCTATCCAGAAAGAACCAGCTAAACCTGAATACAAGGCTGCCCGTGTAGAAAAAGGGGCACCCGAGTTTGAAAGTGAAACAAACTACGAGTCAGTCATGGGACTGGTATGAGAAATCTACTCAACACATTTATAATATGGCTAATCACAGGACCACGCCACTTTCGTGGAACGGGTTTACTCCATTGGATTGCCAGTGCTTTAAAACCAATCTTTCTTTTAAACAACGCAATGCTTTTTATAAAAATGAAGCCATTATAAGACTCAGTTCCCATCACACAATGCAACGCAAACCAGAGGATAGAGTTTTTACCTTATAACAGCCAAAATATGCTTGATACGAATAAAACAAAGGCATTTGATATTATTGCTAGTGCTATATGTTTTGAAAACAATTTCGAAACATAACTATCAATCATAGACGGCATGGGTACCATATATCATGTCGCCATATATATACACAATCAAAACCGCACAGCCACGTAATTGGAAATTGGATTTCCGTCATGAACTAAGGCAAAAGCTAGTCCTTACCGAATTCGAGACTGCCTAGCCTGAGTCTCAGGCAAGCGCGCAGGCAAGCCTTGGATCGTCAGGGTCGGTCCACCGAGGTGGATTATTATGCCTGAACACTACGTTTCCCCGCCCTTTGGGGCGTAAGCGAGCCAACAAATGACTCCATCGGACCCGGATCGTCCGATCTAACCGAAGCACCTCGCAACAACAACAACCACATAAGTCAAACTCGTCAGGGTGTGTAAAACCACTGACGCCACTTCTAGCTAGGAAGAAACGCAGGCCTTCCCTAATGTCCTCTCCTGTTTCTGGTTCATACCGGGGTGTGAGGCTCGCGATTTCACGTTATACACAAAGCTACGCCACACAGGCGGTGCTTTGATCATCACCACAAGACTTTGCTTTTCAACAGAAGCCCTGATCATTGCATCTTAGCATGCCACACAGGCAATTCACACCGTGCAACTGATGGCTATCAATCACACAGAATAAATTCCAATGTCAGACACACTTTCCATTTGCAAGTCCATTCTGGGTCTGAACGAAACCGGAGGCACTAAATACCTCGCAAACCCATCGATCACCACGTACGTCTGGACGATCACCACTCATTATCCATATTTCGGGATGCCTCCCAATAAGGACCTCGTTTACCATCCAAACGAGGTGAAGATCTCCGGTCTTCGACCACCGTCTTTATCTTCGATTTCTTATCGTCGATTCAGTTGTTCAGAATGGGATAAACCCGGTCTTTCTGGGCAACTCGCGTATATAATAAACAAGTGCAACACTAACATACACACGCATCATTTCAATTCATTAGTCACTAACCGTCAATCAGTAAGAGAACGATTTCCCAAATATTAACCCCGAAGGCCGAAACCAACATCAGATCAACACCCAGGAAACCATTCGACTTAGTCAACCCTCAGTTAATTTCTAAATCACATCCATATCGTTTATAATATTTTATAATGATTTATCGCTATTTTTATTTATTTTAAAATAGCTAATTTATTCAAAACGGCGCTTCGGGCCATAACGCGACCGTGGCGCTGTTTTTCTTCAGATTTGATTTACACATATCTGAAAATCTAACCGTTGGATCTTCACAAAATTTACATCATTAGAAAGATCTTTTCAAAACGAATCCAATGGTTCCAGTTTCGGGAAAATCCGAAGGTCGGATCTCCCGGTACAATCGTTTGAAGTTTTGATTTCGAAATACGAACTGCAGCGTCGTTATTCGATTAAATGTAATTATATTTATATATATATATATATATATATATATATAATCGATTCTGGCGCTGTTTTTCTTCAGATTTGAATTAAACATTCCAGACAATCCAACCGTTGGATTTTTACAAAGTTGGTGCCGTTGGAAAGATATTTCCAAGGCGAACCCAATGGTTGCGATTTCGGGAAACTCCGATGGTCGGATCTCCCGGTATAATCGTTTGAGATCACGGTTTCAAAATACGAACTGTACGGCCACGTTTCGTTTTAATTTTTATTTATATTTATATATTTATATAAATATAGTTCATTCAACAATTTCAATATCGTTTTCTCTTCAAATTTTTCACTAACGCCTTTAAATTTCGGAAAAATTCGCCATAACCTCCTTTGTACGGGAGGGGCTGGGAAAATTCCCAAATAGCCACAAGGGCGTCTCATGTCAAAAAGAAAAAGGAAAAGCCAAGCGGCTAGCCAACAAGCTCATAAAACCATCACCCAAACAAAACAGTAAATGTGTACCTATTTGTCGGGCACAAAATTTTATTCCTCTTCTCTAGCCCCTTTTGCTATAACCTGTTCAATAAATGTGCATGTACATATATACAGTTCTTATCACTTATCATTTTCCATTCACTTCATATTTGATTCCATTTGGTTTTAAAAACACCATTCATTCTAATGTTGCATGCATAGGCAAAAATCATACCATTAGCTAATTAATGAATATTTCAACTCATGCATATTTATTTGAACGAGTTGCTATTTTTAACACTTCACATTTCAACAATTCATGTATATAATAAAAATGTGATTTTTATGGTAAAACAATTCATTTCAAAACACTATTATTTTATATAGTTTATATAGGTGATAAAAATATGATTTTTATTGTAAAACAATTTACTTCTAAACAAGATGATTTTATACATTTCATATTGATGTTAAAAATGGGATTTTTATTATAAAACAATTTATTTCAAAATATGAATACCATTCAACACATGAAGGTTTACTATAGTTTCTATATATAGATAAAAAGGTGATTTTTATATTTAAAACACGAATACCATTCAACACATGAATTTCTAATCAACGAATGAATATCGATTCAACACATGAAGGTTTTCTATAGTTTTTATATAGATAAAAAGGTGATTTTTATATTTAAAACACGAATACCATTCAACACATGAATTTCTAATCAACGAATGAATATCGATTCAACACATAAGGGTTTTCTATTCGGCGAATAAATATAGTTTCAACCAATGAAAATAATTCAAACTGTGACGCCCCTAAAACTTTCACAAGTGAAAGCAAGGAGAAATCATATGGAATACAACATAAATATAGTACAACAAATCACAGAAAACAACATAGCACCGGAAATCCATATAACAACAACATTATAGCAGCGGATATATAATGTCATCAGCAATAGAAAATCCACAGTCACAGAATCTAAATTATTACAGCAGGTTTTTAGAGAATTGCATAAGTTCCAACTCCAAATAAAACAACGTGGAATGGAAATAAGTCTGAAAATAAAAGGAAAGAAAAATGCGATAAACGAAAAGATAGGTCTTCAAAGCTCCATCACCTTATCTTCACCAAAAGCAACTCCAAGCGAAAAGGTAAAAGTAGCTCCAAAGAAACTCCAAGCAGAAAAAGAACCTGTCTACTTGGCTGCCCGTGTAGAAGAGAGGGCACCCAAGTTTGCAAAAAGGTGAAACAAACAATGGGTCAGTCGTGGGACTGGTGTGAGAGTTCTTAACTAAAATTACTCATACTACTAAGGCAAATCCAAGAACCATGCCGCTAATGCGGAACGGGTTGTACCAATGGATTGCCGTGCATAACTACAATGTCAGTACAAATAAATAAAACGTAACACAGCGCAATGTCTTTTGAAAAATGAAACCACCATAAGACTCAGGTCCCATCACACAATGCAACGCACACCAAGAGGATAGAGTTTTACCTTATGGTGGTTAAACATGCTAAATACGCCAAATACGAAACTAATATTATTATTAGGGTGTATATGTTTTTAAAAACAATTCAAAGCAATGTATTAATCCTAGGAAGCATAGGTACCATATATTATGCCTCCGATACTAGTAATACAAATCAAATCCGTTGGGGTCGTATTGGAAATTTGGGTTTCCATCATGGGTCCAGGCTAGGGAGGACTCCTTACCGATTCGAGACGCTCTAGTCAACATCTCAGGATTACCCGCAATTAACCCTTGGATCCTGCAGGGCCGGTCCTCACATACAACTTAGAGGATTGGCAATTCCTAAGCACACGTTCCCCGGTCCTATAGGACCTATCCGAGGCGCCTCATTTCATCATCCTCCAAAAAGTAAAATGACTACTAACTAGAAAGAAACGTGCTACTTTCCCTGCGTTCCCTTCCCCCTTTTTAGACTCTACCGGTTTGTGAGGCTCGTGAGGTCGTGTATACCATACCACAGAATTTTGCTTTTCAACAAGAAACCCTGATCATTTCATCTTAGCACGCCACACCGTCATTCCATACCGTACCATCGACCGTCTGCCAACATATAAACGGGTGTTAAGTAGAGAATGAATTCTCTACCACCAACATTTTTACATTAGCCGAAAATCGACGACATGATATTTAATGGGATACGGTGTCAGACATACCCTCCATTTACACCCATGCTCTAGGTCTGAACTAGGGTCAAACCCGTGAAATCAACGCGTACGTTTGGCCAATTACCCCGACTCGTAAATCGGGAGCTACCCAATTCAGAGTCTTGGTCGTTGTCCATTCGAGGGAAGATTTACGGTCTTCATACGCCGTCTTCATCTTTTGATTCTTGAAATCGTAAAACCGTTTGGAATGGGATGAACCCGGACTTCCCAAACAATCTCGCGTTCATAATTTAGAGAAAAACACATTTCATGTCGTTATGTTGTCTTATAACAATAAGTCCTTGCCTTAATTATTTAATATAATTAATTTCTTTAATTAACGACGCTTCAGGTCAGAGGCGACTTTGTCGCCGTTCCATCCATTTTGATTTTTACTTTTCCCCTTTACATTTTGAACAATGGACATTTTCTATGGTGTAACCCTTATACGTCATAAATAATGTAAATCTTCTCCTATGTTTCATTTCCCCTTTTTTTTCTATTTTGACAAAATGTCATTCTATGCAATGCAACCTCCTATTTTTCTATTTTGACAAAATGTCGTTTTATGCAAAGCAAGTTTCTACTTTTCTATTTTGACAAAATGTCGTTTTATGCAATGCAAGTTCTTACTTTTTTATTTTGACAAAATGTCGTTTTATGCAATGCAAGTTTCTACTTTTCTATTTTGACAAAATGTCGATAACATACGGTGCTCATGTTCTAATTTTAAATATTGACAAAAGTGTCAATAACATACGGTGCTCATGTTTTAATTTTAAATATTGACAAAAGTGTCAATAACATACGTGCTCATGTTTTAATTTTAAATATTGACAAAAGTGTCAATAACATACGTGCTCATGTTTTAATTTTGAATATTGACAAAAGTGTCAATAACATACGTGCTCATGTTTTAATTTTAAATATTGACAAAAGTGTCAATAACATACGTGCTCATGTTTTAATTTTAAATATTGACAAAAGTGTCAATAACATACGTGCTCATGTTTTAATTTTAAATATTGACAAAAGTGTCAATAACATACGTGCTCATGTTTTAATTTTAAATATTGACAAAACTGTCAATTAAAATTACATTGCCAATTTGTTCCCAAAACTTACTGTCAAAACACTACGCTACATACAACGTCAATTTTCACATGTCATAACATCGCAAAATAAATGGTATCAATTTCTTGTGTCATAACATCCAAAATAAATGGTATCAATTTCTTGTGTCATAACATCCAACAATTTATGGTGACAATTTCTACCACGTCATAACATCACAAATATAATGGTGTCAATTCATTTGTGATAAAATTTATCTTTCCCTTACTTATATAGCTAAGCCATAAACATTTCACATAAAAATATGAATGGCAAATAAAATGGTATCAAATCCATCGTTATAGCATGGCAAATAAAATGTGATGTCAATTCATCGTTATAGCATGGAAAATAAAATGTGATGTCAATTCATCGTTATAGCATGGCAAATAAAATGTGATGTCAAATTTCTAACCACATATACACTTAACAATTTGTTTATTCAAAAATAAATTTTTGTGGTTTAGATCTCTCACCTTGATTGGATAATAAATATAATAAATCCAATTAAATTTTCAGAATGCTCCAATTGATTTCAGCAGCATCCACTCGTAGTCACGGTCCTATTGGTTCTGAAAATTTCAGAATCCGAATTCATACGAATAAGTTATCAATGTTTTACTGAATCTGACTTTTAACAACTGTTTCTGTCACGCTTAAAAGCGTAGCGAAATCTGAAATAAAACATACCGTAGAAACTCAGTTTTTGGTTCAAAACTTAAATTCGAATTTGCAGGAGTTGTAGTTGATGGTTCTCGGATCCGATTGGTGGAGGTCGAAGGGGGTGGAGGGGCGGACGCTCGCCGGTCGGAGGCGGCGACTTCGGTCGACCCAGGCGGGCCCGGCGGAGCTCGCAACGGCGGCGGTTCGGGGGGACGCAGGCGGCGGCACAGGCGACGGTTCGGGTTGAGGGTGGTACCAAATCGAAGATCTCGGATTCCTCTTCGAAACGGTATATGGTACGATAAATATCGTTGAGTATTGGAGGAGAAATCGATGGTCAAAGTTTTGATGGTAAATGGGTTCGGCGGCGGTAAGAACGAAGAGGAAGAAGACTGTAGCAATATACGGTCCGTATTTATACATGTATTTTAGGGTTTTCTAATTATTAATTAATAAATTAATTAATTAATTTATCCGAGAAATTACCATTCTCTCATATGGACTCTGATTCGCGCTCAACGACTGTCGATCTTAACATTTTCATGCCTTCTGAACGCGATGGTGCTATCCCCATGGTCCAATTCTGAAGTTACAGACTGGTTTTATTTTATTTTCAAATTAAATTGTTTAATTTAAATTCGAACGTACATAATTTCCTGAGGCCACATACGGACTCAGAAAAATCCGGAAAAATTATTTTTGGCTTTCTTATGACGATACGATCGCAACAAAATTCGTTTCGTTCAATTCTGAGCACTTTTGAAAAATGGCTATTTTCACGTCGTTCAATTTCAACTGTATTTGACCAAACACAGTTTCCTACGCCACGCTCACATATCAAATCGAAAAATTCTAAAAATTGAAACTTAGCCATATTATGACATTCCGGATCCAATGAAAGTGGTTTCGTCGGATTCCGAGATCGTTTGCAAAATGGTCATTTTCAACTGCTTCAAAGTTATTTAAAATTTGAAATTTTAAATTTTGACTCAAAAACCCAACAAAATTTCTTAAAATAAAATTTTCAAACTGGTTCAGATTTTCGGGTCATTACAATCTCCCCTCCTTAAGAACTTTTCGTCCTCGAAAAGGAAAAAGGAAAACAGAAGAGTAGGATTCAGCACCGAAAATACTGAAATGATTAAGCGTACCTCAAAATAAAATCTAATCTGAGATATCCACTCTGCATTTGGGATAAGCCTTTTTGAAACTCTCCTCAGTCTCCCAAGTGCAGTCCCTAGGATCGCCACTCCACTGCACTTTGACTAGGTTGATTCTTTTATTCCTCAGAGCTCGGGTTTCTTTGCCAATAATCTTTATCGGCTCTTTCCTCACTGTTAGGCTTGGAGTAATATCCATGACTTGCTGATTTAGCTCATCCTCAATCAAATCTGGGTCATGCACATGCTGGCGGAGTTGAGACACATGAAACACATCATGCACTCCTGGCAGCCAGTCGGGCAGTTGCACTCGATAAGCCAGAGTACCAATCCTTTCGAGGATAGGGAATGGACCAATGAATCTTGGCGCCAATTTCCCAAACTTCCCAAATCGAATCACACCCCTTAGAGGAGAAACTTTCAAGTACACATGGTCACCAACAGAGAATTGCAAATCTCTTCTACGCTTGTCTGCATAGCTTTTCTGTCGGCTTTGGGCAGCCAGCAACCGCTTCTTAATTTTATCAACTTTGTCTGAAGCTTCTCGGACCATGTCTGGACCTAAAACAAGGCGATCTCCTTTTTCAATCCAACAGGCTGGCGATCTACATGGCTTATCATATAAGGCTTCGAACGGAGCCATCTTCAAACTTGCCTGATAGCTATTGTTATATGAGAATTCAACTAAATGCAAGTGATCCTCCCAAGAACCTCCATAATCGAGTATGCAAGCTCGCAACAAATCTTCAAGAATGCGATTCACCCTCTCAGTTTGGCCGTCTGTCTGAGGGTGGTATGCGGTGCTGAGATTTAATTTTGTTCCCAATTCATTTTGGAATGCCTCCCAAAACTTGCTAGTGAAGATAGGGTCACGGTCACTAACAATGCTGCTAGGAACACTAATTAAAACAAATGGTTTTCTTTGGTTAGACATGAAAAGTTTCATTTAGAAAATGATGGAAAAAGGAAAGATTTAGTCTTATTACCCATATAGCCTGACTATTTCTTTGAGATAAATTTGTGCCAGACTTTGAGCAGTTCTGGTGGACTTGACAGGTACGAAATGAGCGACCTTGGTGAAGCGGTCCACGATCACCCAAATGCTGTCATTCCCTTTCTTAGAACGGGGCAAACCATCTATAAAATCCATGGAGACTTGGTCCCACTTCCCTTCGGGTACTGGCAACGGCTGCAACAATCCTGCAGGCTTTTGTTGATCGCTCTTCACTCGTTGACATGTAGGACATCTACTCACGTAAATGGATATATCCCTCTTCATATCTTTCCACCAAAACGTGCGCTTTAGATCGTGATACATCTTGCTAACGCCTGGGTGGATGGAAAGCTTTGATTTGTGCCCTTCCTTTAAAACTTCCCTGATGAGCTCCGGGATTTTTGGAACACAGATCCTCCCTTGCAACCTAAGGGCTCCCCTTTGATCTATTTGAAAGCTCGTGCTCTCTCCTTCTTGAATACTCTTAATCATTCTTTGAATAAACTTATCTTCCTTTTGAAGGGTAGAAATTTTATCAATCAAAGAAGGGGTAACTATAAAGTTTGCGACCATGGCAGCTTTTCTACTGAGTGCGTCTGCCACAACATTGGCTTTCCCTGGCGTATACAAGATGTCGAGGTCATACGCCGCAAGAAATTCCAGCCACCTTAGCTGCCTTAAATTCAAGTCCCTTTGATCGAAGAGATATTTCAAAGATTGATGGTCTGTGAATAAGTCGAATTTTTCGCCCAAGAGGTAATGCCTCCAAATTTTTAAAGCAAAAACTATGGCTAAAAGTTCTAGGTCATGGACACGATAATTTTTCTCATGCGACTTTAATTGACGGCTTGCATATGCAACCACTTTGCCCCTTTGCATCAATACAGCGCCAAGACCCCCACTTTGAGAAGCATCGGTATAGACAGCTAAATCTTGGTTGCCATCGATGATGGTTAACACGGGGGCAGTGGTCAAACTCTCCTTTAGCTTTTGGAAGGACTCCTCACAATCTGCTGTCCAAATGAACTTGGTGTTTTTCTTAGTGAGTTGCGTTAAAGGGCCAGATAGCTTGGCAAAGTTTTGGACGAACTTTCTGTAATAACCAGCCAGCCCTAGGAAACTTCTTACTTCAGTGGGTGTAGTGGGCTGCTTCCAATCTTGAATGGCGGAAATTTTGCTTGGGTCCACAGCAATTCCTTCTTTTGACACAACATGGCCCAAGAATTTTACCTCCTCTTGCCAAAATGTGCATTTTGAAAATTTTGCTTTTAGAACATTTCTTTGCAGAATCTCTAGCACTTCTTTTAGATGCCCTTCATGCTCCTCCTTGGTTTTAGAAAAGATCAAGATATCATCAATGAAGACTAGTACGAATTTATTCAAGACCTCTCTGAAGACCCTATTCATCAAGTCAACAAAATAGGCTGGAGCATTACACAGACCGAACGGCATTACCAACCATTCGTAGAATAAGTCAGGTCCTCTGAAAGCGGTCAAAGGGATGCATTCTTCCGCTATGCGAAGTTGGTGGAAACCTGTGGCTAGGTCCATCTTCGAAAACACCTTGGCTCCATTTAAATTGTCCATCAAATCATCTATACGAGGCAAGGGGTATTTGTTCTTTAAGGTTTGCTTATTGAGATCGCGGTAATCCACACAGAGCCTCAAAGTGCCATCTGATTTGGGGACAAACACCACAGCTGCACCCCAATTGGAGAAGCTAGGCCGTATTAATCCCTTCTTTAGGAGCTGTTTGGTTTGGGCACTCAACTCTTCTTTTTCTTTAGGAGTCATTCTTCGAACAGCATGAACTACCGGCCTTGCATTAGGGACCAGATCGATTCTGAAATCGATTTCCCTTCGCGGTGGTAAACTATCTACTTCTTCAAATACGTCCGCATAATCCTTGACAATGGGAATATTCTCTGAAGATATGGGCGTGACTTCTAAGGAAGACCAAAAAGCTTTCCTGTCTGGCTTTGAGCCATGGCAAGGTATACAAATGACATCACCGAACTTCGTTTTGATTTCAACCATCCTGTCTGCACATCTAACCTCGGCCTTAAATTTTGTGAGCCAATCTAGTCCGAGGATGATATCAAACTCAGAGAAATCCATGACGATCAAGTCAAAAGGAAATTGAAAATAAGAGTAGGAAATAGGCACCCTACAGTACAAATCGAGGACGATAGAACCTCCTACCGGATTATGAACATTAATTGGCTTCTTAAGATTTCTTTGCTTTAATTTCAACTTCTTAATCGCGTTGCTAGAAATAAAACTCCTTGACGCACCCGTGTCAAATAAAGCAGTAACAGGAATATTTTTGATAGAAACAGTACCATCCAGAACATCAGACTTACCTCCCTCAGTAGGTGCAGAGGAAGATGGTGTACCTGCCCCCTCATAGACATGTGCAATCTGGGCTCCTTTCAACAGTGGGCAATTGGCCTTAATATGGCCCTTTTTATGGCAGTTGTAGCAATCTTTGCTATCATCACCCCTGGCCCTCTTCGGACCTCTGCAGTCTTTGCTATAATGCCCGAACTTCTGACAGTTGTAACACTGGACCTTGGATTTGTCAAATGTCTTAGCAGCTCCAGAATTACTGCCTTCAGCTTTCTTTTCTGGTTGTTTCCTTTTGTTGCTGTTGGCTAAGCTCCTCTCTCTGTCCTGCTGAGAAACCTTCTTGTCATTCTCTTCATAACGGCAAGCGAACTCCACCATCTTATTGAAGGAAAGGTCGATGTGGGCAGTGACTCTGTCAATATATTTTCTTGCAAGGCCATTTATGAATCTCTTATTCTTCTGAAAGTCATCACGAATCAGTTCGGGTGCGTAACGGGAAAGGTCCTCAAACCTACGAACATACTCTGAAATGGACTTGTCGCCTTGCCTCAGATTGGAGAATTCGTCGTGTAGCCTTTCTACTTCCTGCCTCGGAATGTATTTGTCGTTGAAGAGCTCTTTAAACCTGTCCCAAGACATATTATCTTCATCGCCTCCAATGTTGACTACCTCCCACCAGTTTTGCGCTTCACCTTGAAGATGCCATGCTGCAGTGAACCTCTTTCTTTGATCATCAAGTCCCAGTCCTCCAAATATCTTTTCACAATTTTTCAGCCACGCCTGAGCTTGTACCACGGTCTCAGAACCAGTGAATGGAACTCCACCCAAATTCTTGAACTTCTTTGCCACCTTGTCCAAGTCAAAAGGTGGCGGTGGTGGTGGTGGTTGTTGTTGGACAGTGGGTTCCTCAGTTTCAGTGGTATTTTGCCTTCTTCTAGCAGCTCTAGCAGCTCTTGCAACAGCGGTACTCATTTTAAGTTAGTTCTGTACAATCAAGGGAAGAGTCAGAACAACCTTAATGACGATGATTTTTAAGAAGTGATAAGGAAAAGGGATAGATGAAAGATGATGATAAAGTGACCGACTATTATGTATTCTTATGAAATGTTCGCCGTAGAATAACGTGATTCTACGTAAACGAGTTACTATAAATATGTTATATTCCGCTTTGTAAACCAAAGCTCTGATACCAACTGTGACGCCCCTAAAACTTTCACAAGTGAAAGCAAGGAGAAATCATATGGAATACAACATAAATATAGTACAACAAATCACAGAAAACAACATAGCACCGGAAATCCATATAACAACAACATTATAGCAGCGGATATATAATGTCATCAGCAATAGAAAATCCACAGTCACAGAATCTAAATTATTACAGCAGGTTTTTAGAGAATTGCATAAGTTCCAACTCCAAATAAAACAACGTGGAATGGAAATAAGTCTGAAAATAAAAGGAAAGAAAAATGCGATAAACGAAAAGATAGGTCTTCAAAGCTCCATCACCTTATCTTCACCAAAAGCAACTCCAAGCGAAAAGGTAAAAGTAGCTCCAAAGAAACTCCAAGCAGAAAAAGAACCTGTCTACTTGGCTGCCCGTGTAGAAGAGAGGGCACCCAAGTTTGCAAAAAGGTGAAACAAACAATGGGTCAGTCGTGGGACTGGTGTGAGAGTTCTTAACTAAAATTACTCATACTACTAAGGCAAATCCAAGAACCATGCCGCTAATGCGGAACGGGTTGTACCAATGGATTGCCGTGCATAACTACAATGTCAGTACAAATAAATAAAACGTAACACAGCGCAATGTCTTTTGAAAAATGAAACCACCATAAGACTCAGGTCCCATCACACAATGCAACGCACACCAAGAGGATAGAGTTTTACCTTATGGTGGTTAAACATGCTAAATACGCCAAATACGAAACTAATATTATTATTAGGGTGTATATGTTTTTAAAAACAATTCAAAGCAATGTATTAATCCTAGGAAGCATAGGTACCATATATTATGCCTCCGATACTAGTAATACAAATCAAATCCGTTGGGGTCGTATTGGAAATTTGGGTTTCCATCATGGGTCCAGGCTAGGAAGGACTCCTTACCGATTCGAGACGCTCTAGTCAACGTCTCAGGATTACCCGCAGTTAACCCTTGGATCCTGCAGGGCCGGTCCTCACATACAACTTAGAGGATTGGCAATTCCTAAGCACACGTTCCCCGGTCCTATAGGACCTATCCGAGGCGCCTCATTTCATCATCCTCCAAAAAGTAAAATGACTACTAACTAGAAAGAAACGTGCTACTTTCCCTGCGTTCCCTTCCCCCTTTTTAGACTCTACCGGTTTGTGAGGCTCGTGAGGTCGTGTATACCATACCACAGAATTTTGCTTTTCAACAAGAAACCCTGATCATTTCATCTTAGCACGCCACACCGTCATTCCATACCGTACCATCGACCGTCTGCCAACATATAAACGGGTGTTAAGTAGAGAATGAATTCTCTACCACCAACATTTTTACATTAGCCGAAAATCGACGACATGATATTTAATGGGATACGGTGTCAGACATACCCTCCATTTACACCCATGCTCTAGGTCTGAACTAGGGTCAAACCCGTGAAATCAACGCGTACGTTTGGCCAATTACCCCGACTCGTAAATCGGGAGCTACCCAATTCAGAGTCTTGGTCGTTGTCCATTCGAGGGAAGATTTACGGTCTTCATACGCCGTCTTCATCTTTTGATTCTTGAAATCGTAAAACCGTTTGGAATGGGATGAACCCGGACTTCCCAAACAATCTCGCGTTCATAATTTAGAGAAAAACACATTTCATGTCGTTATGTTGTCTTATAACAATAAGTCCTTGCCTTAATTATTTAATATAATTAATTTCTTTAATTAACGACGCTTCAGGTCAGAGGCAACTTTGTCGCCGTTCCATCCATTTTGATTTTTACTTTTCCCCTTTACATTTTGAACAATGGACATTTTCTATGGTGTAACCCTTATACGTCATAAATAATGTAAATCTTCTCCTATGTTTCATTTCCCCTTTTTTTTCTATTTTGACAAAATGTCATTCTATGCAATGCAACCTCCTATTTTTCTATTTTGACAAAATGTCGTTTTATGCAAAGCAAGTTTCTACTTTTCTATTTTGACAAAATGTCGTTTTATGCAATGCAAGTTCTTACTTTTTTATTTTGACAAAATGTCGTTTTATGCAATGCAAGTTTCTACTTTTCTATTTTGACAAAATGTCGATAACATACGGTGCTCATGTTCTAATTTTAAATATTGACAAAAGTGTCAATAACATACGGTGCTCATGTTTTAATTTTAAATATTGACAAAAGTGTCAATAACATACGTGCTCATGTTTTAATTTTAAATATTGACAAAAGTGTCAATAACATACGTGCTCATGTTTTAATTTTGAATATTGACAAAAGTGTCAATAACATACGTGCTCATGTTTTAATTTTAAATATTGACAAAAGTGTCAATAACATACGTGCTCATGTTTTAATTTTAAATATTGACAAAAGTGTCAATAACATACGTGCTCATGTTTTAATTTTAAATATTGACAAAAGTGTCAATAACATACGTGCTCATGTTTTAATTTTAAATATTGACAAAAGTGTCAATTAAAATTACATTGCCAATTTGTTCCCAAAACTTACTGTCAAAACACTACGCTACATACAACGTCAATTTTCACATGTCATAACATCGCAAAATAAATGGTATCAATTTCTTGTGTCATAACATCCAAAATAAATGGTATCAATTTCTTGTGTCATAACATCCAACAATTTATGGTGACAATTTCTACCACGTCATAACATCACAAATATAATGGTGTCAATTCATTTGTGATAAAATTTATCTTTCCCTTACTTATATAGCTAAGCCATAAACATTTCACATAAAAATATGAATGGCAAATAAAATGGTATCAAATCCATCGTTATAGCATGGCAAATAAAATGTGATGTCAATTCATCGTTATAGCATGGAAAATAAAATGTGATGTCAATTCATCGTTATAGCATGGCAAATAAAATGTGATGTCAAATTTCTAACCACATATACACTTAACAATTTGTTTATTCAAAAATAAATTTTTGTGGTTTAGATCTCTCACCTTGATTGGATAATAAATATAATAAATCCAATTAAATTTTCAGAATGCTCCAATTGATTTCAGCAGCATCCACTCGTAGTCACGGTCCTATTGGTTCTGAAAATTTCAGAATCTGAATTCATACGAATAAGTTATCAATGTTTTACTGAATCTGACTTTTAACAACTGTTTCTGTCACGCTTAAAAGCGTAGCGAAATCTGAAATAAAACATACCGTAGAAACTCAGTTTTTGGTTCAAAACTTAAATTCGAATTTGCAGGAGTTGTAGTTGATGGTTCTCGGATCCGATTGGTGGAGGTCGAAGGGGGTGGAGGGGCGGACGCTCGCCGGTCGGAGGCGGCGACTTCGGTCGACCCAGGCGGGCCCGGCGGAGCTCGCAACGGCGGCGGTTCGGGGGGACGCAGGCGGCGGCACAGGCGACGGTTCGGGTTGAGGGTGGTACCAAATCGAAGATCTCGGATTCCTCTTCGAAACGGTATATGGTACGATAAATATCGTTGAGTATTGGAGGAGAAATCGATGGTCAAAGTTTTGATGGTAAATGGGTTCGGCGGCGGTAAGAACAACGAAGAGGAAGAAGACTGTAGCAATATACGGTCCGTATTTATACATGTATTTTAGGGTTTTCTAATTATTAATTAATAAATTAATTAATTAATTTATCCGAGAAATTACCATTCTCTCATATGGACTCTGATTCGCGCTCAACGACTGTCGATCTTAACATTTTCATGCCTTCTGAACGCGATGGTGCTATCCCCATGGTCCAATTCTGAAGTTACAGACTGGTTTTATTTTATTTTCAAATTAAATTGTTTAATTTAAATTCGAACGTACATAATTTCCTGAGGCCACATACGGACTCAGAAAAATCCGAAAAAATTATTTTTGGCTTTCTTATGACGATACGATCGCAACAAAATTCGTTTCGTTCAATTCTGAGCACTTTTGAAAAATGGCTATTTTCACGTCGTTCAATTTCAACTGTATTTGACCAAACACAGTTTCCTACGCCACGCTCACATATCAAATCGAAAAATTCTAAAAATTGAAACTTAGCCATATTATGACATTCCGGATCCAATGAAAGTGGTTTCGTCGGATTCCGAGATCGTTTGCAAAATGGTCATTTTCAACTGCTTCAAAGTTATTTAAAATTTGAAATTTTAAATTTTGACTCAAAAACCCAACAAAATTTCTTAAAATAAAATTTTCAAACTGGTTCAGATTTTCGGGTCATTACACAAACACATGAATATTATTCAAAATTTCGACAGCATAACGGCAGGGTAGTTAAAACCGGGACTGTCCCTAGTACGGCTCCTCGCTCTACCTTAAAACCTCGTGGTTTTTGACAATGGGGATCATGCATCTAGTTCGCACGCAGGCGGCATGTATATATTTATTTCATTTCCACAAACTAATCCTATGTGGTTTCAACCAAAAATTTCTCAACCACAAATGGGTGTTTTTCAACCACAATCAATCAATATCAACCACAAACAATCCCAATCAACCATTCGCTATCAATCAATTTTCACACCAATCACAACCAATAAATATCGTCCATGGTTTGTGGACGAGGGGCGTATATATATATATATATACATATATATATATATATATATATATATATAGCAATTCACTTCTATTTCAACACATATATAATTTTTACAACGCATATATAACTTATACATCGAACGTACAACTTATACAACGCTTATACAAGAGGTGTACAATGCTTATATAACTCATACATCGACTATATAATTTATACATCGTCGTTTCCCATATCGTTTATAAATTAGAAATCTCACATTGGGTTCCACTCCACCAAAAATAGCAGAAGGCTCAGAAAAATATGCGGTCTCTTCTAAAATGTAGAAGACGTCCTCACGGTCACGATGTTTCCTGTTTCATCGAATTTCATTAACGAACGAAAAGGATATGATTTTTCGAAGTTTGCAACGGTTTTAAACTGTTAAAATCAGTTTTAAATTAAACAGCCGATTACCTCACGGTTTCTTCAAAACTAGGATTCGATCTCTCGCGAAATCCATTGTGTTAGGGGCTGATCGGGGTTGACCACGACCTCCGCCTACGAGAGGGCTTCCCGACGAGGTGGGTGTTGCTCAGCTCGAGCTCCAGGTGGTGGCGGAATCTACTCTGAAGCGGGCGAACTTCCTGAGCCCAGAACTCGACGATTTCTCCACTATACCGAGCGAGACCAGGATGGATTTGAAGCTGGGAGGAGGGGCTTCAAAAAGTTGAACTGCAGCTTGGGCTATCAATGCGCGTGGCGGATGGAAAATGATCGGGAAGGTATGGAGGCGTTTCCGTCGTCGATCGGGGGGGTCTGAGGATTTTGCTTTTCTTTTTTTTATTTATTTAAATTCTGATTGGTCGGTGGGTCTTTAAAGGGGTTTTCTGACACGACCACCAATTGAAACCCAACGACTGTCGTCCCTAGCGTTTTACCCCCATTCCGAACACAATGGGATATGTTTCGAAGGCCCATTCGACTGTTTCAGTCAGTTTTCCTTCAAATTAAAATATATTACATTCAATATTCAATTTGAACGTACATTTCATTTTGCCAGGGCCACAAACTGATTCGAAAAATTCTAGAAAAATAAATCTAGCTATGTTTTGACGATACGGTCCCAACAAAACTAGTTTCGTCGAATTCTGAGACCGTTTGCAAAAAGGCCCATTTCTGGTCGATCCAATTTAACTGTAATTGACCAAAACACATTCTCCTTTGCCACGCTCACATATTAGCTTCAAAAATTATGAAATTTGAAATCTAGCAATAACTTCCCATCTCGGATCCAACAAAAGTGGTTCGGTCGAATTCCGAGGTCGTATGCAAAATGGCCAATTTCCCGGGCTATATAAATTCCATAGCGACCTTTCTAAAAATTCATTCGGCCATAACTTTTGCTTTCCGCTATGAAAATTCGATTTTTCAGATTCTTTAGAAAGGTATTCACTAACAGATTTAAATATTTTTGGTTTCACTAAAATCCGTTTTGTTTTGCACCCGGTACAGTCCGACAAAGTTTGAATTCAATTTTTGAAACTACAGCGCCCTTTCAGGCCTTGTTTATAATTAGAATTAATTATATTCGTTTTCAATTGTCGATTCAAACTCACTTTCCATTGCCATTATTTAAAATATTTATTTTAAATATTTAAAATCCATTATTTTAGCCAATTTAAAATTTTTAAATTGGTTCAGATTTTCTGGGTCGTTACAATCTCCCCCACTTAAAACTTTTCGTCCCCGAAAAGGAACAAAGTCGAAAGTGGTTTGATTCGTCAACTCTACGTTCGATCTGGCTTCCATTCTCCAACTTTTCAGTTTCTGAGAATTTTCAAATTCTTCAAAAATTTGGCTAACACCGGGAATTTTCGAAAAATTTCGCCATAACCTCCTTTGTACGGAGAGAGGTTTGAAAATTTATTAGGCCGTATTAGGTACCCAATAAATCCTAATAAGCATATACATATTTATAGTGATATATTCTGGTGTTTACAGGGGAGCATGTATTGATAATAACTCCAGAGAATAAATTCTCGTCACCCTGCCCCGTGTGGGAAATAAATAGTCCATGTGTCGTATCTAATAACTAGAGAGACGTGATTATTGTCAACTCCAGACCCGTGTGGGGTTTTTATTAATCTGGCAATTTAATCGTTACAATTTAAAATAGTCCATATCAGTCATCAGTTCAACCTGTAAAATATAGTCATCGCCATACAAGCCTCTCGCTCGTATGGTAAATCTTCCACCTCGTCACACAAGCTCCAGTTGCTTATGTGGTATATGATAAAGTATGCCTATCTTCTGAAGTATGCCATGTAATGTAGTTCAAAATTAATTGTTACTATCCTATGGCGATGTCTACTATTACACACAGAAAAACCAGCACTCCGCATCCTGTGGCATTCACAGGAGTTGATATAATAATATTTCGCATCCAACTCATTAAGGTTTACCTATTTGTCAGGCACGCAAATAAAATCTTTACTCAACAGCTAATCCATTTACCTGTTCAAACATATATAATACACATGTATATATTTCTATCTATTTTCTAATCAGTTCAATGTGTGATATAATCGAATAAATTCTAACATTATTCTATTGTTGATTAAATTAACTATCGTTTCAATAATTTTAATTAATCAAATCTACAATCACGCAACACAACCAACAATCAAACTGTTTTTAACTTTTCAAAACCATACAAATTAATTCTTATTCTCTTTTAAAATCATTCAGACTATAGAGTTAAAAGTGCACATCCATGGAAAGAAAATAACAACAGAATAGAGAATTAAATGATAATGCAAAGTATGGTAAATATACCTTGCACCGGAGTCAATCAGAGATATCTACTCGGCATCTAGGATAAGCTTTCTGAATGCTCTCCTCAGTTTCCCAAGTACAATCTCGCGGATCACCACTCCATTGCACTATGACTAAGTGAACCTTCTTGTTCCTCAGTTCTTTGGTTTCTTTGCCGATGATCTTTAGCGGCTCTCATCTCACAGCTAATTCGGGAGTAATTTCAATATCCTGTTGAGCTGCTTCTTCTACGATCAAGTCTGGATCATGAACGTGCTTTCGAATATGAGATATGTGAAATACATCATGGACTCCAGGCAACCAGTCAGGCAATTTGACCCTATAAGCGAGAGTTCCGATCCGTTCCAAAATAGGAAACGGACCAATGAATTTAGGCGCCAACTTTCCAGTCTTACCGAACCGGATTACTCCTCTCATCGGCGATACTTTCAAATATACATAGTCGCCAATAGAAAAGGATATATCTCTTCTTCTTCTATCGGCATAGCTCTTTTGTCAGCTTTGAGCGGCCAGTAATCGTTTCTTGATAAAATCGACTTTGTCGGCGGCTTCTCGAATCATGTCTGGCCCTAACACAAGTCTATTTCCAGGTTCAACCCAACAAGCAGGAGATCGGCACGGCCTACCATACAATGCTTCGAATGGCGACATTGTCAGACTCGCCTGGTAGCTACTGTTATATGAGAATTCAACCAAATGCAGATGGTCTTCCCATGATCCACCGAAATCTATAACACAAGCCCGCAATAGATCTTCTAAAATACGATTCACCCTCTCAGTCTGACCGTCATTCTGAAGATGATAAGCGGTGCTTAAGTTCAACTTTGTTCCCATCTCGACTTGAAATGCTTCCCAGAATTTGCTAGTGAATATTGTATCTCTATCACTGACTATACTGAGCGGCACTCCATGCAGCCTAACTATTTCCTTGAAGTATACCTGCGCCAGACTCTGAGCAGTTCTGTTTGATCTGACAGGTATGAAATGGGCGGTCTTCGTGAAGCGATCTACGATCACCCAAATACTGTCATTTCCTTTTCTGGTTCTGGGCAAACCATCAATGAAATCCATAGAAATATGTTCCCACTTCCAACCAGGAACTTCTAGTGGTTGTAATAATCCAACTAGTTTATGTTGGTCGCTCTTGACTAGTTGGCAAGTAGGGCATCGGCTAACAAATAAAGAAATGTCCCTCTTCATCGACTTCCACCAAAAAGTGCGTTTGATGTCGTTATACATTTTGCTTACTCCCGGATGGATACTAAGTTTCGACTTGTGGCATTCATCTAGTACTTCCTTTCGAAGCTCAGGGATGTTAGGGACACAGATTCGACCTTTGAGCCTTAAAATCCCATCATTATCTACTTAAAAACTCGAGGGTTCGCCTTGTTGAATTATCTCTCTGATCTTCTGAATGAAGTGATCATCCTCCTGAAGAGCAGATATTTTATCTATTAGTGAAGTCGTGATAATAAAACTGGCGATCATTTCATTCTTTCGGCTTAACGCATCGGCCACGACATTGGCTTTCCCTGGAGTGTATATAATTTCAAAGTCATATGCTGCAAGAAACTCTTGCCAATGTTGCTACCTCAGATTCAGGTCTTTCTGGGTGAACAGATACTTTAGCGACTGGTGATCTGTAAACAGTTCGAATCTCTCACCCAGCAGATAGTGTCTCCAGATTTTCAAGGTGAATACTATAGCCAATAACTCAAGATCATGAGTTACGTAGTTCCTCTCATGTGGCTTCAGCTGACGGCTAGCATAAGCAATCACTTGGCCCCTCTGCATTAACACTGCGCCAAGGCCTTCTCTAGAAGCATCAGTCCAGACTTTCAAATCCTGGTTGCCATCGATGATGGTTAACACTGGAGCAGTCGTTAGTCTTAATTTTAGCTCTTCAAAAGCCTCCTCACTTTCTGGAGTCCATTTGAATTTAGAGTGCTTCTTTGTAAGCTTCGTTAAATGACCAGATATCTTCAAAAAGTTTTTAACGAACTTCCGGTAATAGCTAGCCAATCCGAGAAAAATGCGGACCTGAGTGGGGGTACTGGGCTGTTTCCAATTCTGAATAGCTGTGATTTTGCTTGGATCCACAGCAATTCCTTCTTTCGATACGACGTGGCCTAGAAATTTTACTTCATCTTGCCAGAATATACATTTGGAAAACTTTGCTTTCAATACATTCTTTCTCAGAATTTCTAGAACCTGTTCCAAATGCTTTTCATGTTCGGCCTTTGATTTAGAGAAGATTAGAACATCATCAATGAAAACCAGAACAAATTTATTCAAAACCCCTCTGAACACTCTATTCATCAGATCGACGAAGTAAGCTGGAGCGTTACATAAGCCGAACGGCATTACTAACCACTCGTAGAATAAGTCGGGACCTCTGAATGTTGTCATCGGAACACACTCTTTGGCAATTCGAAGTTGATGGAAACCTGTAGCTAGGTCCATTCGTGAAAATACTTGTGCGCCATTTAATCGATCCAACAAATCATCTATTCGCGGCAATGGATATTTGTTCTTTATGGTCTGCTTGTTCAAATCACGATAATCCACACATAGCCGTAGAGTACCGTCAGATTTTGGGACAAACACCACTGCTGCTCCCCAATCAGAGAAACTGGGCCTGATCAGACCTTTCCATACGAGCTGTCGTGTTTGATTGTCTAATTCCTCCTTCTCTTTCAAGGACATTCTTCGAATAGCGTGAACTACTGGCCTTGCATTCGGAATCAAAGAAATTTTGAAATCAATTTCTCTCTGCGGAGGTAAGCGAACAACTTCCTCAAACACATCCGCATAGTTCTGGACAACCGGAATATCTTTTATGAGGTCTGGAATGTTCTCCGTGACTTCAGGGATATCTTCTATTTGGGCTGGAGAAACATCGAGAGCTGCCCAGAAGTCTTTTCTATCAGATTTCTGACCTTCACACGGTATGGTTATATAATTTCCTGATTTAATCCTAGCCCTAACAACTCTCTCGGCGCATCTAACCTCTGCTTCATATTTGGTTAGCCAATCCAATCCCAAAATAATATTGAATTCATTAAAATTCATGACGATTGAGATAATAGGGAGTTTATAGCAAGAAAAAGAGACAGGTACTGCACAAATCCAGTTGAGATTGATGGAACCGCCGACCGGATTCTGGACAGTCATTGGTTCCTTGAGCTTCCTCAAATTCAAATCCAGCTTCTTAGCTGCACTCTTGGCAATAAAGCTTCGTGACGTGCCTGTGTCAAACAGTACTTTGACTAGAATGTTTTTAACAGTAAGCGTTCCTTCTAAAACATCAGCCCTTTCCTAACAGACGAAGATACAGGCACTTCGGCCACTTCATTTACCTGAGCCTCTTTGGTCTTTTTTTAACAGCCAGCAATCTCGCTTTATATGACCGGCCTGATGACAAAGATTGCACTCCCGAGTCACAGGAAACTTGCCCTTGGATTTAGACCCACCCTCCTTTCACTTCTTCGAGGATTTACAACTTCTGGTCAAATGCCCTGGTTTCTTGCAGTTAGAGCAGGTGGCCGTCGTGGCTGGTTCCTTTTCAGATCTAGCCTTTTTCCGATTGACTTTGGGCTTCTTACTCACCTCAGATATCGCACTGGCCTCGGGATTATCAGTTTCAGGCTCATCATCATTACTATAACTGACCCCTTCTTCGTTAGGTAACATACCCTTCCTGTTGAGATCTTCGTATTGATAAGCCATATAAATCATTTCTGAGAAAGGAAGTTTCACATTCCTCATCACACTATTCTGATATTTTCTTTGCAGGCCATGAATAAATCTCAGATTTTTCCTCTTTGGATCTTGAATCAGATGAGGAGCAAAGTGAGCAAGTTCGTTGAATTTCTTATGATATTCTAGGATGGTCATATCACCTTGTATCAAATAAGAAAATTCATCACATAATTGCTCGGTTGCTTCGGGAGGAGTAAATCTTTCTAAGAAAATCACTTTGAATCTATCCCAGGTGATATCACATTCTGGATTATCTTTAATAACTGAATCCCACCAAAACAAAGCTTCTTCTTTGAGTGCCCAAGACGCCAGTAATCTTTTTTGATCGTCTCTCAGCTTTAAACCCTCAAAGATTTTCTCTACAGAACGAATCCAAGCTTGTGTTTCCATAATGGACTCCTTGCCTAAGAATGGCGATCCACCAAAATTTCGAAATCTCTTGAATAGAACTTCTATATCGGATTCTGACTGTGGGAGCACAACTGGATCATTAACTGGTCGAGCCATACGATTATTTCTTCTGTTCCTGTCACTAATTTTCTAGTACGTCTGCAATTAGCAGACAAAGTGTCAGGTCAACAGAAAAGATATTTCAAAATATAGAGACAAATACTTCAATGTAAATGTGTCTACTAGGGTGTATTCCATTCTGCTTTACTTATACTAGGATATTACTGATCCTATCTGTATAGAGTTACCCGTCCTAGAACACTACTGGTTCTATTTCTGACGAGTTCGTTAATATGTTATATTCCAAAACTAAGCTTAACCAAAGCTCTGATACCAAATGAGAAGACCCCAAACCCCGTACAGACGGTGGCAAGGGTAATCCATGGAATATAACACAGAAACAGATAATAGCAGAACAGAAATAAATAAATACACCAGATAATGAACAATAGAGTATACTGGATAAAAGTAATCATCAGAGTTACACAGTATGCAGGATCATACTTAGTACAAATACAGTTCAACTACACATATATGTCTACATCGGAAAACAAACATAATGTACAATAGGAGCTGAACAGCATAAAAGAGATAAATGATAGAATCCATCTTCAGCTCCAGCTATCCAGAAAGAACCAGCTAAACTTGAATACAAGGCTGCCCGTGTAGAAAAAGGGGCACCCGAGTTTGAAAGTGAAACAAACTACGAGTCAGTCATGGGACTGGTATGAGAAATCTACTCAACACATTTATAATATGGCTAATCACAGGACCACGCCACTTTCGTGGAACGGGTTTACTCCATTGGATTGCCAGTGCTTTAAAACCAATCTTTCTTTTAAACAACGCAATGCTTTTTATAAAAATGAAGCCATCATAAGACTCAGTTCCCATCACACAATGCAACGCAAACCGGAGGATAGAGTTTTTACCTTATAACGGCCAAAATATGCTTGATACGAATAAAACAAAGGCATTTGATATTATTGCTAGTGCTATATGTTTTGAAAACAATTTCGAAACATAACTATCAATCATAGACGGAATGGGGACCATATATCATGTCGCCATATATATATACAATCAAAACCGCATAGTCACGTAATTGGAAATTGGATTTCCGTCATGAACCAAGGCAAAAGATAGTCCTTACCGAATTCGAGACTGCCTAGCCCGAGTCTCAGGCAAGCACACAGGCAAGCCTTGGATCGTCAGGGCCGGTCCACCGAGGTAGATTATTATGCCTGAATACTACGTTTCCCCGCCCTTTGGGGCGTAAGCGAGCCAACAAATGACTCCATCGGACCCGGATCGTCCGATCTAACCGAGGCGCCTCGCAACAGCAACAACCACATAAGTCAAACTCGTCAGGGCGTGTAAAACCACTGACGCCACTTCTAGCTAGGAAGAAACACAGGCCCTCCCTGATGTCCTCTCCCGTTTCTGGTTCATACCGGGGTGTAAGGCTCGCGATTTCACGTTATACACAAAGCTACGCCACACAGGCGGTGCTTTGATCATCACCACAAGACTTTGCTTTTCAACAGAAGCCCTGATCACTGCATCTTAGCATGCCACACAGGCAATTCACACCGTGCAACTGATGGCTATCAATCACACAGAATAAATTCCAATGTCAGACACACTTTCCATTTGCAAGTCCGTTCTGGGTCTGAACGAAACCGGAGGCACTAAATACCTCGCAAACCCATCGATCACCACGTACGTCTGGACGATCACCACTCATTATCCATATTTCGGGATGCCTCCCAATCAGGACCTCAGTTACCATCCAAACGAGGTGAAGATCTCCGGTCTTCGACCACCGTCTTTATCTTCGATTTCTTATCGTCGATTCAGTTGTTCAGAATGGGATAAACCCGGTCTTTCTGGGCAACTCGCGTATATAATAAACAATTGCAACACTAACATACACACGCATCATTTCAATTCATTAGTCACTAACCGTCAATCAGTAAGAGAACGATTTCCCAAATATTAACCCCGAAGGCCGAAACCAACATCAGATCAACACCCAGGAAACCATTCGACTTAGTCAACCCTCAGTTAATTTCTAAATCACATCCATATCGTTTATAATATTTTATAACGATATATCGCTATTTTTATTTATTTTAAAATAGCCAATTTATTCAAAACGGCGCTTCGGGCCATAACGCGACCGTGGCGCTGTTTTTCTTCAGATTTGATTTACACATATCTGAAAATCTAACCGTTGGATCTTCACAAAATTTACATCATTAGAAAGATCTTTTCAAAACGAATCCAACGGTTCCAGTTTCGGGAAAATCCGACGGTCGGATCTCCCGGTACAATCGTTTGAAGTTTTGATTTCGAAATACGAACTGCAGCGTCGTTATTCGATTAAATATAATTATATATATATATATAATCGATTCTGGTGCTGTTTTTCTTCAGATTTGAATTAAACATTCCAGACAATCCAACCGTTGGATTTTTACAAAGTTGGTGCCGCTGGAAAGATATTTCCAAGGCGAACCCAAAGGTTGCGATTTCGGGAAAATCCGATGGTCGGATCTCCCGGTATAATCGTTTGAAATCACGGTTTCAAAATACGAACTACAAGGCCACGTTTCGTTTTAATTTTTATTTTAATTTATATATTTATATAAATATAGTTCATTCAACAATTTCAATATCGTTTTCTCTTCAAATTTTTCACTAACGCCTTTAAATTTCGGAAAAATTCGCCATAACCTCCTTTGTACGGGAGGGGGTGGGAAAATTCCCAAATAGCCACACGGGCGTCTCATGTAAAAAAGGAAAAGGAAAAGCCAAGCGGCTAGCCAACATGATCATAAAACCATCACCCAAAAAAAACAGTAAATGTGTACCTATTTGTCGGGCATAAAATTTTATTCCTCTTCTCTAGCCCCTTTTGCTATAACCTGTTCAATAAATGTGCATGTACATATATACAGTTCTTATCACTTATCATTTTCCATTCACTTCATATTTGATTCCATTTGGTTTTAAAAACACCATTCATTCTAATGTTGCATGCATAGGCAAAAATCATACCATTAGCTAATTAATGAATATTTCAACTCATGCATATTTATTTGAACGAGTTGCTATTTTTAACACTTCACATTTCAACAATTCATGTATATAATAAAAATGTGATTTTTATGGTAAAACAATTCATTTCAAAACACTATTATTTTATATAGTTTATATAGGTGATTAAAAATATGATTTTTATTGTAAAACAATTTATTTCTAAACAAGATGATTTTATACATTTCATATTGATGTTAAAAATGGGATTTTTATTATAAAACAATTTATTTCAAAATATGAATACCATTCAACACATGAAGGTTTTCTATAGTTTCTATATATAGATAAAAAGGTGATTTTTATATTTAAAACACGAATACCATTCAACACATGAATGTCTAATCAATGAATGAATATTGATTCAACACATGAAGGTTTTCTATAGTTTCTATATAGATAAAAAGGTGATTTTTTATATTTAAAACACGAATACCATTCAACACATGAATTTCTAATCAACGAATGAATATCGATTCAACACATGAGGGTTTTCTATTCAGCAAATAAATATAGTTTCAACCAATGAAAATAATTCAAACACATGAATATTATTCAAAATTTCGGCAGCATAACGGCAGGGTAGTTAAAACCGGGACCGTCCCTAGTACGGCTCCTCGCTCTACCTTAAAACCTCGCGGTTTTTGACAATGGGGATCATGCATCTAGTTCGCACGCAGGCGGCATGTATATATTTATTTCATTTCCACAAACTAATCCTATGTGGTTTCAACCAAATATTTCTCAACCAAAAATGGGTGTTTTTCAACCACAATCAATCAATATCAACCACAAACAATCCCAATCAACCATTCGCTATCAATCAATTTTCACACCAATCACAACCAATAAATATCGTCCATGGTTTGTGGACGAGGGGCGTATATATATATATATATATATATATATATATATATATATATATATATATATAGCAATTCACTTCTATTTCAACACATATATAATTTTTACAACGCATATATAACTTATACATCGAACGTACAACTTATACAACGCTTATACAAGAGGTGTACAATGCTTATATAACTCATACATCGTCTATATAATTTATACATCGCCGTTTCCCATATCGTTTATAAATTAGAAATCTCACATTGGGTTCCACTCCACCAAAAATAGCAGAAGGCTCAGAAAAATATGCGGTCTCTTCTAAAATGTAGAAGACGTCCTCACGGTCACGATGTTTCCTGTTTCATCGAATTTCGTTAACGAACGAAAAGGATATGATTTTTCGAAGTTTGCAACGGTTTTAAACTGTTAAAATCAATTTTAAATTAAACAGCCGATTACCTCACGGTTTCTTCAAAACTAGGTTTCGATCTCTCGCGAAATTCGTTGCGTTAGGGGCTGATCGGGGTTGACCACGACCTCCGCCTATGAGAGGGCTTCCCGACGAGGTGGGTGTTGCTCAGCTCGAGCTCCAGGTGGCGGCGGAATCATCTCCGATGCGGGCGAACTTCCTGAGCCCAGAACTCGACGATTTCTCTACTATACCGAGCGAGACCAGGATGGATTTGAAGCTGGGAGGAGGGGCTTCAAAAAGTTGAACTGGAGCTTGGGCTATCGATGCGCGTGGCGGTCAGAAAATGATCAGGAAGGTATGGAGGCGTTTCCGTCGTCGATCGGGGGGGTCTGAGGATTTTTCTTTTCTTTTTTTATTTAAATTCTGATTGGTCGGTGGGTCTTTAAAGGGGTTTTCTGACACGACCACCAATTGAAACCCAATGACTGTCGTCCCTAGCGTTTTACCCCTATTCCGAACACAATGGGATATGTTTCGAAGGCCCATTCGACTGTTTCAGTCAGTTTTCCTTCAAATTAAAATATATTACATTCAATATTCAATTTGAACGTACATTTCAATTTGCCAGGGCCACAAACTGATTCGAAAAATTCTAGAAAAATAAATCTAGCTATGTTTTGACGATACGGTCCCAACAAAACTAGTTTCGTCGAATTCTGAGACCATTTGAAAAAAGGCCCATTTATGGTCGATCCAATTTAACTGTAATTGACCAAAACACATTCTCCTTTGCCACGCTCACATATTAGCTTCAAAAATTATGAAATTTGAAATCTAGCAATAACTTCCCATCCTGGATCCAACAAAAGTGGTTTCATCGAATTCCGAGGTCGTATGCAAAATGGCCAATTTCCCGGGCTATATAAATTCCATAGCGACCTTTCTGAAAATTCATTCGGCCATAACTTTTGCTTTCCGCTATGAAAATTCGATTTTTCAGATTCGTTAGAAAGGTATTCACTAACAGATTTAAATATTTTTGGTTTCACTAAAATCCGTTTTGTTTTGCACCCGGTACAGTCCGACAAATTTGAATTCAATTTTTGAAACTGCAGCGCCCTTTCAGGCCTTGTTTATAATTAGAATTAATTATATTCGTTTTCAATTGTCGATTCAAACTCCCTTTCCATTGCCATTATTTAAAATATTTATTTTAAATATTTAAAATCCATTATTTTAGCCAATTTAATAATTTTAAATTGGTTCAGATTTTCTGGGTCGTTACACGTATAGGGCTAGATTAACTAAGAAGATGACAGTATAGAAGGATGCCATAGTACCGGACTGGGTGCGGTAGCTGATGCATTGGGTAGGAGACATGCCAGTTTAGAGGCTATGTTTCTGGAATGGAAGCAACTAGAGTATATCACGGGATATGACTTCAGACCTAAGTGTGAATTGGATTCAGAAACGCTAGTAAGCTTGGCGATTAGATCGATCTAGATTGAGTGGATCGGCTCCAGTCAGAGGGACAATCCTAACCTATTGGAAACCATCTCTAGGGTAGAGATAGGAATCGATGGCGAGAGAATGACTGTACTTGGGAAGTAGAGGATGACATAAGAAAGTCGTATCCAAAGCTCTTTGCCTGGTAAGATTTTAGCGGCGATGATTCTTCCCTTGTTAGTAAACCGCATACTAGGACAGATTGGTTCTGTTTGTTTTACATGTTTCATTGTTGTGTATGGCTGGTAGGCATGCGGGATTCATCGTTTGTTTCTTAGTTACGGAATTTCGGGGGTGAATTTTCTTAAGGGGGGAGAATGTAATGACCCGCATTCTACGCATCGGAGGATCATAGAATATTTATTTCTTTTTCGTATGAAGTCGTATGGTCATGTAACATTGGGGAACGACTATTGGGGTCATTTCCCATGTTCATGATTTTTGTCAATTTTTAAATGACCGTTTTGCCCCTAGCTGATCTTGTTTTGACCATAACTTTTGATTGGTAAGGAGTTTTGGCCTGAAACAACTTCCATTAGATCTGGATGATGGTTTATCTTTCCGTAGAGTGATCACACTAGCCAAACGGGCTAACTATTTGGGAGATATGGCTGAATTAAGGTTCAGAAGGTGAAAAACAGCATTAGCGGGATTAACTGGGTGATTAACAGCTAGACCCATTGGGGGATTTCGGGATTAAAAGTATTTAAAGGCTGCTAGGGTTAGGAATTTTGGTTTTTAGTCATTTTCCAGCCGTCACAAACATATCTTTAACCCTAGCCATGGCCTCCACTTTCTAAAAACACCCCAAATCACCTTCTAATCACTAATTAAGAAGATCTACACCAAATTAAGGAAGATTAGTGTCAAATCAGAGTTGGAGCTACTGCTAAGCATTGGGATTCAACCCAAAATAGAGGATATTTCATATCTATAGTTTAATTTGTGGCAAAGGTGAGTGCATTGTTTTTCACTAATTAGGGTAATTAGCGAAGATTAGCGAAATTAGACCTCAGAAAAATTTGGAAAAAATTTGTAAAATTCTAAAATATTATTTTAGGGCTCTGATAGAAATTTGGGCTAATTTGGATAAGTTTTGTTAATCATATCATTAGTTTTGTTTAAACATGCTTAAGGGAAAATATGGGTTTTCGGCTATGTTTTATCCGTTTTAACCTATCAAATTATTGTTTTGGTGTTAATGGTTGATTATACATGTTGCCATGACTGTATGGTATGTTTTGTGATTGATTAGAAAAGTTAGATTGGTCGAAAACGCCGTCGAATGGCTAAAACAGTCGTTGGAAAGAAGTGCAGGAAATTAGCCGAACCGGATCGGATCGGAGAAGGGGAGCACAATCCGAACCGTGGAGCACCATGCAGCTCCGACCCGACCCGTTCTCTTGGAGTGCGCCATGAAGTCACGATCCGACCCGCCTCCGAACCTGTGTACTCATTTGAACCGATCCGCTTGAGAGGAGGAGCCACGAGCTGGCCATGTGCCACGACCCGATCTGACCTAGGAAGCACGAACCGATCCGATGGAGAGCAAGCACCATGATCCGACCCGAACCCAATGGGTGCCCACGATCCGAACCAGAGGAGTTGACATGGATGAACCGATCCGAAGAAAAGTGAAGAGAGAAGACTGAACCGATTCGGAGACGACCAAAACCCGAGATGCAAAGGTAGTCCAAATGGGAAGTGGAACTCAGGATCCAGTTGAGAACCAACGAGTTAACTTCATGGTTGGACTTTGCTGCGGGATGTGTGCAAAGGGGTTATCGATATCCATAATTTTGGTTCACCACTAAGAGATGGATTAGGGGCTTGTAGTGATAGTTATACGGGGTTGGACTCCGTCATAGCCCGAAGGATTAGGTGAACAGAGTAATGGGTATCGTATGCTTTACACACTGAGTGAGAGATGTGAGGATGGTTGCTATGCTTGATTTCTTTGTTATCACTGTGACATGCACTCCCCCTCCCCCATTATCTTTACACCCTATTCTAGTGTTAACTTAGAGTATTGTACGGTATGTTGTGCTGACTCTTTGGTTGCAGGTCCAGGTTCAGGTATGATTGGATTATACGTGTTATTGTTCTGTTTTGTTGCTTATCGCTCATACCAGACTTTTGTCTGACCTAGAGTTTTATGTCTCTTCTTATTACTCTGGGTGCTCCTAAACGAGCAGACTAGAGACATGTTAGGTGGTATGCACGAGTAGCTATACTGGAGATGAGCAGGAGGCTTCCACGTATGATATATAGATATTCTCCCTGTGTTGGTGAATGTCACTGCTTGGGCATTAGTAGTGTACCTCCTTCTTTTGCTTTCTTTTGCTTTAGAGACAGTTTAAAGTTGTAATAATGATGGTTATGGAAAATAAGCTGTATTTGAATTTCCGCTGCTACGATGTTTAGTTTTAGTTTCAGCTTATACATTGTTTCGCCTGTTTTATGTCAAGTATTTTGTTATTATACTTTATTCCATGCGCTGTGAGACATTCTACAGGTTCCTTGTTAGTCTACTGTTAAGCTTTCCTTCCCTTTCTTTGGCGACCGTCCCGTGCTGGTTGGACATCGGCACAGCGCACTTTCATTGGAAACATCGGCTGGTGCGGGGCGGGCCGTCACAGATGGGCACTTATGGCCCTATTAAAGGTGGATTCTTATGATCTCTTATAACCCTGAGGAGGACCCCTAGCCTCTTAAGACCCTGTCCTAATACGTTTATGTTCTTAAGTCTATACTCTCACTTGTAATATGAGAAGTAGTATTGCTAACGTTACTACTTAACTGGTATTACGTAGGACACCTATGTCATTAAAGACTTCCCTAGACAGTTGGTGAGCATGCAATGGCCACATATACTTCATATACCAATTATGTCCCTAGTTGAGCCCTTACAAGCTTCTAGAGGAAGTGGACATCCCCGTGAACTACCCTACTCTGTTACCGTTTTATGCCTAACCACTTTTAGAGAAGGAGGACCCAAAGACTTACTTCAAATCTAATGTGGGTGGGTTGTAACACCCCACGTCCATTAGTGTCACTCACAAAGGGAATGTACTAAGTTCTGTGGAGCATTTAGGGTAAAAGATGCAGATAAATTACAAGACAGACAGGAATTAAACAGCGGAAAATAAAACTTTGCTTTATTGATAAAATAGTTTGTACAACGATTTCTTTACAATATCAAAGTATCATCTGTCTTTCAAAATAAAGAAGCATAAAAATACATTTATATTCCCTAATTTTAGCAAAAGCCAGCCATAGCATCTGAAAAGAGAATCCAAGAAAAACTTTGGCAAATCTTCAAGCTGGGAAAGAGTGACAGTCCAACTTAACCTGAGCTATACTATTCCCTCCTTTACTACCTGGGGGGAACGGAAGAAAAGAAGACGAAAGGAAAATAGGGTCAGACATAAAGCATGAGTAAGTTCAGTAACTTCTAGCATGTGAACATGGAAAAACAAAACGACATGAATTAACTGAATACAAGATAACACCAAGATGATAGGGTCAGCAAGATTAGACAAGATAATCACAAGGTATGCTAAGATAAGATAAACTGGATATGCTCTAATACTTTCGCCGCTTCGCTATTTCCTTATTTTACTGGTTTCTATATCTCTGCACCAGCTAACTAATATCCCAACTAGTAATGCTAACGTGATCCCAATCCCTGTATTTTCCATCGCCTTCAGGCATCCATTTATTATTTATTACCTAGATTTAATCTAGGGTTTTCCACCCAGTGCTTCCTAGATTCAACTAGAGTTTTCGCTGTCGGCTGAACGCTTCTCGGATTCAGGATTTATGCCACCTAGTTAAACTAGGAATTATGCTACCTGTCGAACGATGCCCCCAAGTCTAGGACACACTACCTAGAGTGGTATATGTCCCTATACTTCCCCACGCATGTATCGCGAATCGTTATCGCTTGTCTAGATGCACATGTCCCGTAATGTGCGACCCGAGTCCTGTGTCAGGGCAAATCAAGGAATACAGAACTCGGTCGGGAGCTTTCAGATATCTGCCGATGCAGATCCTAAGGTCTGTTTTTATTTCAGTGTCTATGGTCCCACTTGACCCCTCCCTCAACTAATGAAAGGCACACCTTGAAAAATGAGAACTATACGCCGGCCCCCGGTGCCCCACTATCCTATGGCCATCCTCACCCATAACTAGATAGCAAGTATATGGTCTTTTGGAGTTCTCCGCCTTTCCGCTTCACGTATCTCGATTGACTCAAGACGGATGGTAGACGACGAGTCGCTATCACAGGGCTACCGTTTTCTCGCCGAATCACGCCAGTCCATCCTAGTCTTTAGGTTGCCATGTATTGCAACCAAGGCATACCCCTGGTTCTTCTACGCAGACCTTAACCTCTGTGGGCCCAGGAGGATCATCTGCAGCCTCACAGAAGGATACCAAGAGTACCCTCACGTCCCCTCGAAGCCTCGGGCTTCGTAACCCAATTCGTTGGAGCCTTCTTTATACTCAGACAGACATTCGCTCCTTCCCGTGTTATACTAAGAATTACTACTTAGTTTTACTAACTAAGATTTACCACTTTGTTTCCAGAATCATTGTTTTCTTAACTAAAGTTTACTACTTAGTTCCCTTTCCCGTCAATTTGTATTGATTAAGTGTCATTAGTCAATTCAAGCCAACTTAACCCTCTTCATTCATCCTGTTATACTGGTTAAGTGTTATCAGTAATTCATGTTGACTTAACCCCACCACAAACCAAGTTATATTGGTTAAGTATTTCTTATTACTTAACCCTACCCATTCACCCTGTATTGGCTAAGTGTTCCTTTTTAACTTAACCTTGTCCGTCTGTCTTAACTAACATGTTATTAATGGTTAAGTATTATCCCTTCATGTTTTAGACTTAACCTCATTCCTTTATCACAACATGATGGTTAAGTGTTCAGGTTTACTTAACCCTACAGTCTAGCCCAGCTAACATATCAAAATTGGCTAAGTGTATTAGATTTTACTTAACCCCAACCTCTAGTCTAGTTAACATATTAATTTGGCTAAGTGTATTAAATTTACTTAACCCCTACAAGTCTCGTTTTGCTACCTTGAGTTTGGTTAAGTGTCTCTATAGACTTAGCCCTCCCATTCTAGCTTAATTGTGTTAAGTTGGTTAAGTGTTCCTATGGACTTAACCCTCCCATTCTAGCTTAACTGTGTTAAGTGTCAGTCTGAACCAAACCCCACCTATCAGTCTAGTTATCATGTTGAACTGGTTAAGTGTCTTAGTTAACTTAACCCTACCATTCTTGTTCTAGCTTTAACTAAATAAATTAAAGCCGCTACCACTCACATTAGACAGGTATTGTTGTGACTACTGGATGTGCCGGTTGGTTCCGGGCAGGTTTACATCGCAACTCAGTCTAACCTCGGGTTAGGCATACTCGTGTTTTCTACGTTCAAAGGGCTTTGATTAATTTTCAAATCAAGTTTTGAAAGTAACCATCCCGTTCGTCTGATCAGTTAGGGATAGCCAGGGAGAGCAGGAAACTTGTATTTTCCAAACCCAAGCCTAGACACTATCCTCTCTGTCACCCTAGAACTTTCTGGTGTGTCATTAAAAGAGATGTCGTTAATAAACCTTTAATTTGTCTAAATTTATATTTCCTCATTCAGGCCAAATTCTATAAGTAAATTATTCCTAATTTACTTATTTCCTAATTACCCTTTTAATGTAAATTGTCTACATTTATTTCTATGGCCCATTTCCCTTCCTAAAACATATTTATGCTTTTTGGTATGTAAACTATACCAAATTAAGTGTCACTAACCATGATTTTTCTAAACCTGACAGTTATTCCTAATTATGGCCAATTTCACATTTATGCCAATATACTTACCATGCCAAATTAGCTAATCCAATTCCGATTTAACATTCTAATTCTCGTCAAACTAGACTTATTACTCTAGTTCACTATTCATGTAAATGCTAGATTTACATGTCAATACTGGATTCAAATTACACATCTTATAATTCATGTTAAATTTACCCAATTTGTATTTCTATGAACATGCCATAATTCATGTTCCCAATTTATGCCAGATTCCAAGTTTATAACTATGTTTTTAGTACATTTCACATTATGCCCAAATCGTATTCCCACCGTTCGTATAATTTCGATTAAATCTAGATTATGGATAAATCTAGACTCGTAGAAAATAGGGAATGAACCAAAGATGCTACGAAAAAGGATGGACATAATAACTGGCATAAAAGGTTTGAATAACGACGTAGGTTCAAGAACATGGGTAGACCTAACTTAATAGGTAAATTCCCAAGGTTTAAAACCAAGGATAGACAGATTAGAGACACAGGTTCAAGAACATGGGTAGACCTAACTTAATAGGTAAATTCCCATGGTCTAAAACCAAAGAAAACCAAGGACAGGCAGAATAAATAATCGGGTTTAATCTCATAATCACAGAACTTAAGCAACACTTTCCTAGTCATAAATCATACGTGTTTAATCATAGATGTCCTTGTTTTGTCATAGGCAATAGTTTATGTTTTCTAGTCAAAGGCATAGGTTTAGTCAAGGAAATAATCCTCATAGCCACAGTCACAGTCATAGGCAATGTTCGTAGTCATAGGCAATGTCCATAGTCATAGGCAATGGTTTTAAGGTCCATAGTTTCATAGTCACGGTCTTATTTGTCCTCGAATCATAATAGTTCTTAATTAGATTCAAGAGTATAGGCACTGATTCGAATAGAGAGAGAGAGAGATTTGGCATATTCTTTTATTCCTTTAATTTCATGTCACGAACAGAGAAAAACGTCCAAATCTAGAAATAACTGACTTACAGAGATTAGAATAGGAAGATGGCGTTGCTATGATTCGTAGAAAAACAGTCGTTGAAATCGTTTGAACCTCCTCTTGAATCCTAGCTTGACTTGAACCTCTTCTTGAAAATCTTTTAGCAGCATTTCCTCGTCTTGATTTATTTTTTATATATTATTTTACTCACTTATTTATTTATTTCTTAGAGGCAGCATAAGGATAGAGAAGAATTGTGAATAGAGAAGAAGACCAGGGCTGTTTATATAGTGTTAGGTGGACGAACCTGGTCAGAAAACGTAACCAGATACATCAGAACGAACCAGTGCAGAAAGCTGGAAAAAGCAAGGGGGTCGACCCCCAGGTCGACTACCCAGTCGACCTGGGTGACCCAGGTCGACTACCCAGTCGACCTGGGTGCCTTGGGCGGGAAAATTCCCGCCCAGCCCATTCTGGGTCCGGTTTGAATTTTGAACTTGACCTGTTTTGAATTTTGTACTTCGCTGAGTCTTCCGGAGGCCATATCTCCCTCATACGGACTCCGATTGACGCAAACTCGGACTCGTTTTCATGCAAAATTCTGAGACGAACGCAATGGTGCAGACCGTTTCCCTTGATTTTGATTCTATCTTTTAATTCTGCCTTGATTTATGAATCTTAGTGTTGCAGAATTACGGGGTGTTACATGGGTCCCATGACTTTGGTTCCTCTCCAAGGAATAATTCTTTGGAGGGATCCTAGTCCTAACCACTTATGACCCAAATTAGATAAGAAGAGAGTCAGCCAGATAAGGCCTTCTCAAGGTGTAATAAGTTAGCCTATTTTCATGCACAATAGACTAATATATATAGTTATATATATATATACACACACACACACACTCTATACCACTCACATTAAACCGTATATCTGTAGATGTTGGATATGTCGGTCGGTTCTGGGCAGACTTCTACTAGAAGTAGGTTTAACCTTGTGTCTAATGTACTAAGTTTGAATGGTTCATGGCACCCATACGTCTCACAATAGTTGGGCCTACTTGTGGTTGTTGGATTTGCCGGTCGGTTTCAGGCAGACTTATATACCACAGATGGCAACTAACCTCATGTATGTGTGTCATTTTTTATATTAATAAAACCATTATATATGCACACACAAGCAATCTATATATATAGGGACATTTCAAATTCAAATTCTTTCCTAATAGCATTTATTATGTTAATATAACGTTAATTACGTTTATATTAGTGTGATAATTATACCGCCTAAATAACGTAAATATTCGTATGAACGAGAGAACGTTTTAACGAGATAGCAATTGTCAATTTGTCCAAATTAAGATATATAGGTTAATTTTTCCATATTATTACCGCTATAATTTAGGCAAGATGACGTAATAACAAAATAACAGATAGCAGTGAATGAAAAATATACGTACATACAAATTTCAACTTGCATCTTCGACTTGTTGGAATGATTTCAATATTTTATTAAGAATAGAGCATAACATACACATATAATATATATACATGTATGTTTATATGTTCCACTTTGTCTAATTCACCCCTTTTTGGTTTCATGCACATAAAAACGTTTACATTTGATATATTTTAAGTACGAATACATTTGGATCCAAAATAGAATCCAAACCAAATCAAATCATGGAATAATCAAATTTAAACTCTTTTAGATTAAAATCAAATGTTTAATAAAGGTGGATTACACAAATTAGAAACAACAACGGCAACCCCATTCATTCTTAATCCAATATTAAAATCAAAAGTCCACAAAACCCAAATAACATGACAATTCATACGCAAATATAAAATAGAGGATTTGGTATTTATGTTATCGATTTCCAAATCCACTTAGGAATATCTAACAACATGATAATTTGATAAAAGTATGAATATGCTTAAGTACACGACATTCCACTCACAGATCTAGGGAAGAACAAAGAGGAAATTTGTAGTAGATCTAGATCAGTGTTAAATCTTTGCGGCAAACTTGCTCCAATCCTCCTAATATATATGTAAGAAACATATATTAGAATCTTATATATATATACCAAATTCCAGAATACTAAACCTATATGAATTAGAATAGAGAGAAGTTAATAATAAAGGTTGGAGGAATAGAAGAAATCCTTAACCTTTTTTTCTAGAATTTAAAAATGGCAGAGAGGCAGCACAGAGGCAAGGACAAGAGAATGGCTAGGGTTTCATAGTGTGATATGTGGGCCTATATATAGTTGCCCATGTGAGCGTCGGCCGTTGGATTATTCAGATTTAATCCATGCCTTTTATCTATATATATCCCTTCTAGAAAACCCTAACCACATAGATTCATTGGGTTGTTCAGCCGCCGGGACGTCGAGACCCCTCCTAGGGGGCGGTCGACATCCTAGTCGCTGACACACCCACTGAACGCTGTGGCGATGAGGTGTTAATTTAATTAATATGTTGCTTAAATTTCTTAATCTTATTCCTTATATAAAATAACGCTTGTCCCCAAAATCTTATCCTCATTTCGAATTTCAAATTCTCCCTCTTTATTTAGATTATATTTTGGACACATACATATATTATCCATTAATTATATATATATTCTGCATTTTACTATCCAAATTCATTTGTTCATAACTTCTTCATACATTGATCGCTTTCAGCATATTATATATGAAAACGATTCAGAATTTCGCGACGAATCTAAATAAAAGAATTTCGTAGCCAAATTCCTAAAGCTGCAAAATCTCATTTTCCAGCCTTATTATTTAATTGATTATTTTTATTTATTATTTATTTATTATTAATATTTATATATTTTATGGAATGTTACAGTTGCTCTTTATTTGGACATCAAAGAATCAGATTTTAGGTGCCGCATTCAATTTCGACATCAAAGAATCGATTTGACTTCATGGAACAACTTGCATTCAATCGCATTCAATTTGACATCAAAGAATCGATTTTGCTATTGTTTGTAATTTCGATTTCAAGTATAAATTCTATTTGGTTTATGCTTTATCAATTTCAGGTATCCAATTTCAATTTCGATTTCACGTTAGAATAACATATTTGAATCTGAACTATTTTTTATCCTTCTATCTATCAAAACTGGATATTGGTTTAATAGTAATATGTAATTAGTATGTGCATCTGTAGGTGAAATGTGTAAGAGCATTCTATGGTGATTTTGATACATTCACAAAGGACCAAGAGCTATTGATTTCAATGCCGAAGAAGATCGATTATGTGGAAGGATTTTTCGTGTTAAACGAACAATCAATTCATAACTCCTCAATCGCCTTTCCTTCTCATCTTGATTTCATTCCTGAACACCAAAAGAACAGTTCCAAAGTTCACTACTGCATAGAGTTTGTATTTCATGACTATCAATATGAAGAAGTCAATGTCAATCATGTAAGAAAACCAAAACGTGCAGATACTATGAACATATATTCAATATTAGTTAAAAGTTTGAGCAATCAAGTTGGCATTTTGAAAATTTTCAGGTTGTGGATGAAATTCTACAAATGATGAGTTACACACTGTCTCTTATTTACAGCGTTGACACATCATATTTTGACTTTCTAAACAGAGTGACAAATGAAGAAATGAGTTTAAAGAATAAAGGACTGTGGGATGTACCTCATCCTTCGTTAAATTTATTTTTGCCAAAATCAGGAATCGGCAAAGTAAAGGATATTCTATTGGAGAACAGTTCGCCAAAAGAATTTATAGGACCTGTTCTTATTTACCCCTCTTAAGAGACAAGTATGTATTCGGGTTTCTAACTTTTTATTTCTCTCTGTTTCTTGCATAATTTTAAATAAGCATCCATAATATGAAGTTGGTAAAAAGAGCCTTTAATATTGAGTAAGAAGACTTATATATGTAAAAATATAATCACAATTGTGAACACTTTAGTTTAATGTCATATACACACACATATGCACATGGCTTAATATCATCTAGACAAGCTTTTAATGGTTGCAAATATACATTTTCTGTGCTTATATGAAGATACAAAAGTGTGAAATACAGAAATCTGCAGTAATAAAATTAGGTCTAGGTTATATAGGTACTATTTGGTAGTGCCCTCTCTTAGGCTGACATGTTTGACTTTATTTTGCAAGCAGGGGAACAGTTCATATATCGATAAATGACACTACTTTCCCTGTTACTATCATATCACTTCATTTATATGTATTGACATGTACGATGCTATGTCTATTATTTCTATGATTTCACACAAGAAATGCCAAAAAATTCAATATTTGTGCACTTCGAAGTCTAAACTGAGAGACATGTTTATGAACATTATAGTATAACAAGGGCAACTACATTTTGTTGTACACCATAGATTGTTATATACTCCATCTAATTCTTTCATGATTGATGTTTTGAAGTTCTATTTGTGTGCAAAATAAAAATGATAGGAGAAATACGAAATTGAAATTAAATTGGAAGTAGTGAGAAAGAGGAATACAAAGCATGTTGTTCTTTTAGAGCTAAAGGAGAGCATCCTTGTATTTGACACGTGATTGACAATCATTAACAACATATAAATTTTATAGAACTTGCGTGGAAGTCCAAACTCAAAACGAGCTGTTTGACAGACTTCATATAGGATCTAATCTTTTAAGTCTGTTTTTATAATATACAAATTTAAAATATAGCTCACCGTCAGTTCACGTCAGTCTTGTAAAGTGAAATAACCTTTCAGGAGTGTCGGCCCTGAAGTGGTGGAGGCCCTAGGCCAAAAAATATCCATAGGCCCAAATTTATGTGTGAAAAACAATGCAAAAGCAGCAAATTTGCAAATACACATGCCAGGTACTGAACTCCAGCTGCATGCGACGAAGCCAGCCGCACTTACCACAACACCATTACTGTTTCACATTCACAAGCTACCTACATGTCTTCATTTTAATTTAAAAATCTGAAACTCTGAGGCCCCCCTACCTCTTCCTCCTCCACCGCCCAAGCCCGAGGCCCTAGGCCACCACCTAGGTGGCCTATGCCTAGGGCCGAGCCTGCCTTTCAGTAAGATTGTTTGAAGTTTAATTGTAAGATCAAATAATTTTTTAATCAATTCAGACAATATGGATATATTTCCATCCGTTTGAAGTGGATGAACAAATTGAATTGTGAACCAGTGTGTTACTACTGCCATATAGACTTAAACTGCAGAGTATTTATTTCGAAAGGTGAATCAATGATGAACATCAATTTTTTTCTTTCACCTCTTAGAAGAGGGTCGCAGTGTCAACTGATTCGATAATGCTTAGTATGACGTAATGGTGGCTATGCATCACCAGATGTTGCTTATGTCAGTGCTGTCATGCCTTTAGTCCCTCTGTCAGGAGGTCGAGAGGCTCAGACTAACATTGAGGAAGGTGAGGCAGCAGATAGTGGCCTTGAGGATGTCCTTGTCAACACTGATTCAAATCATAAGTTAGTAGTTGTACATTCTTCAAATGATCATCAACTTGCCTCCAAGACACAATTGTGGTTAAGTTTCAAAAAGGTCATATTTTGAAATAGCTTGCTTTGGCATCCACTGTTAATCGTGTTGTAAATTTTCAAAATTAGTTTTGGGATATGGGTTTGTTTTTTGAAGAGGGAAGCAAGAATGGAAGAAGATAAGGTGTAGGGGTTAGTCCCACATTGTAGAATATAAAGGAGTTTGTCTCTATATAGGTAAAAGCTTGATATATGATATCAAAAGAAAGAAGAGAAGAAGCTATAAGGCAATGGGAATTAGGCATGAACTTGGCATAGATAATAATATTTAAAATGTCAAAAGATGAGCCTTGGGCCTTGGGGCTCATGCTTCAGAAGCGTTGCAAAACTGAAAGGGTGCATATGTTTCTGATTCGATCATAAATGACTGTTGCAATTAAACAGCTGCAACACTTCGCTAATGGATGCCTCCTCTCATCACCTATATATAGAATTGCACAAAATCATTTCATATATCTCTGAATTTCGATCTTCTTCTTCCTAAGATATTCTGCAACACCGTTATACTGTTGCAAAACAGTTCTGCCCGAAACACTTCTAAAGTGTTACAAAACTGAAAGTGTTGCAGAATAGCAAACTTCTTCTTCCTCTTCATTCTATTTTCGATTCTTGCATCATCAGAAAACTAAATCTAGAATGTTCTTGGTCGGATCAAAATCGTACAAATTTTGAATCTGATTTTGCTATTTCAAGGCTTCATTGAATCCTGAGGTCAATAGTTCGATAGCCCTTTTGTACCTGGTGGGTTGAACTATTGTTTGAAAGAATTTGCTACGCAAATCCTTGAAGTCAGAAGTACGGCAATCATTCTCCTCCATTAGCGTCTCAAACCACGAAATCCCCAACAAATTTTCAGACAATATTTCAACCATGTAAGGTTTGAGTGCATTGCAAGTGATGAATCAGCATTTTACAAAATTAGAGCGATTTGATGGAGAGAACTTCACTCATTGGCAAGAGACCATGAAATTCTTCCTGATCACGGTCAAATTATTTCATATTCTCGAAGATGGATTGGAGAAAATACCGGAGGAAACCGATAAGGATAGTGCGGAATTAAAAGCTAAAAGGGCAAAGCGTAAAGAGGAAGATTTTCTATGCAGAGGCCACATTCTGAATGCACTGTCTACTCCAATATACAATGCTCACAGGACCTTGAACACCGCGAAGGCACTCTGGACTGTGCTAGAAAGCAAATATCGCATCTCTGAGGCAAGTAATAAAAAATTTCTTATATGCAATTTTATGAATTTCAAAATGGTCACCAACAAGTCCATAATTGGACAAGTAAGTGAAATCCTACTATTGGTAAATCAATTTAAGGATGCTGGTATTGATCTCCCTGAATCACTTGTTGTTGGAGTTATTATTTCGATACTCCTGACTTCTTGGAATGATTATAAGAAAAAATTTAAACATGCAGAAACGGATTATGATTTAGACGGTTTATAGCGTCATCTTCGTATTGAAGAGGATTCTCGTAAACGCGAACTAGATGATAATCCGCAGACTGAGTCTCATCTAAGGCTAATAATGTTGAAATTAACGATAAGTTGAAGCCTAAGAATGAGACACACTTTAAAAAAAAGGTAATAATTCCAAGAACAAGAAAAAGGGTGACTGTTACTATTGTCACAAACTCGGCCACTATGCCCGAGACTGTCGTCTTCGGAAGAAACAACAAAAAGTGAATGTGGTCGAAGAAAAGCTTGTGGCTGTCGTACAAGAGGCGAACTCCGTTAGTGGCATTGATAATGATTGGTGGCTCGATACTGGAGCAACTATTCATATTTGCAAAGACCTAATCTGTTCAAGACTTACGATGAGAATAATGGAGAATCCAGCGAAGTAACTGGCCCAAACAAAGTTGCAAGCAAAGTTTTGGGAAAAGGCACTATTGATTTGACATTCACCTCCGAGAAAGTTCTTACTTTAGTCAATGTATTTTATGTACCTGATATGTGTAAGAATTTGATTTCTGGATACTTCTTAACAAAGGAGGATTCAGACAATATTTCAACCATGGAAGGTTTGAGCGCATTGCAAGTGATGAATCGGCATTTGACAAAATTAGAGCGATTTGATGGAGAGAACTTCACTCGTTGGCAAGAGAACATGAAATTCTTCCTGATCACTGTCAAATTATTTCATATTACTTCATCTCTGAGGCAAGTAATAAAAAATTTCTTATATGCAATTTTATGAATTTCAAAATGGTCACCAACAAGTCCATAATTGGACAAGTAAGTGAAATCCTACTGTTGGTAAATCAACTTAAGGATGCCGGTATTGATCTCCCTGAATCATTTGTTGTTGGAGTTATTATTTCAAGACTCTCGAATTCTTGGAATGATTATAAGAAAAAATTAAAACATGCGGAAACGGATCATGATTTAGACGGTTTACAGCGTCGTCTTCGTATTGAAGAGGATTCTGGTAAACGCGAACTAGATAATAATCCGCAAACTGAGTCTCAATCTAAGGCTAATAATGTTGAAATTAACGATAAGTTGAAGCCTAAGAATGAGACACAGTTTAAAAAAAATAAAAGTAATAATTCCAAGAACAAGAAGAAGGGTGACTGTTACTATTGTCACAAACCCGGCCACTATGCCCGAGACTGTCGTCTTCGGAAGAAACAACAAAAAGTGAATGTGGTCGAAGAAAAGCTTGTGGCTATCGTACAAGAGGCGAACTCCATTAGTGGCATTGATAATGATTGGTGGCTTGATACTGGAGTAACTATTCATATTTGCAAAGACTATAATCCGTTCAAGACTTAGATGAGAATAATGGAGAATCCAGCGAAGTAATTGGCACAAACAAAGTTGCAAGCAAAGTTCTGGGAAAAGGCACTATTGATTTGACATTCACCTCTGCGAAGGTTCTTACTTTATGTACCTGATATGTGTAAGAATTTGATTTCTGGATACCTTCTTAACAAAGGAGGATTCAAGATGGTGTATGAATCTGATAAGTTAGTGTTGTCCAAGAACAGCAAATTTATTGGACCGGGATATTCTTGTAACAACATGATTAAGTTGAATCTAATGAATAAATCTTCAGCTTATATTGTTGATTCTGTTAATTTATTAGATTAGGACATGTTAATTATAAGTCACTTAGAAATATGCATAAATTAGGATTAATTTCTAATTGTGATTTCGAATCTATTTCTAAATGTGAAATATGTGTTCAAGCAAAAATACATCGGAAATCCTTCAAATCTGTAGAAAGGAAAACTAGTTTGCTTGATTTAGTATATAGTGATGTGGGTGACTTAAAGAGCCATATCACCTATGGTGGTAACCAATACTATATAACATTTATTGATGACTATTCTAGATATGCTTATGTATATCTAATGAAATCTAAAAATGAAGCCTTTGATAAATTCAAAATTTACAAAGCAGAAGTTGAAACACAATTAGGAATTAAAATTAAAGTGTTACATTCAGATCGTGGTGGTGAATATTTTTCAAATGAGTTTACTTTGTTTTGCAAATAAAATGGTATTATTCACCAATGTACCGCCCCTTATACACCACAACAAAATGGTGTTGCTGAGACAAAAAAATAGAACTTTAGTAGAAATGTTTAACGCCATGATCATAAGTTCTAATTTACCTTACAACCTATGGGGTGATGCTATGTTATCTGCGTGTTACATTTTAAATAGAGTACCACTTAAAAAGAATAATATTTCCCCATATGAATTATGGTTTAATAGAAAACCCAACCTTACTAGACTTTAAGTTTGGGGTTGTTTAGCATATGTTAGAAAACCAGACCCTAAATGACCAAAGTTAGGTAATAGAGCTTTTAAGTGTGTTTTCATAGGATATTCTCTTAATAGTATAACTTACAGATTTATGATTCTTGATACCTTAGAAGTCATAGAATCTGTAGATGTAGAATTTTTTGAAAATCAATCTATTGAGAATCCATTAATATCATCTAGTCCAGAACCAACTGAGACTAATGATACAAATGGCGATGAATATGCTCCTACTCAAAACAGCAAGGAAGTGTCAGTACCATATGATAGTACTGAACATAGGAGAAGTAAAAGAGCGAGAACGGAGAAGGACTATGGTCCTGACTTCATAACATATCACGTAGAAGGCAATAAGGACGAAGTCCTTAATGTGACAAGATATGAAATGAACGTCGATGATGATCCCAAAACTTATTCTGAGGCTATGAGTTCTAGAGATTCTAATTTCTGGAAAGAGGCTATCAATGATGAAATGAATTCCATAATGTTAAACCAAACTTGGGTTTTAAGCGATTTACCTCCTGGTGCTAAACCAATAGGATGTAAATGGATATTCAAGAAAAAGTTGAATACAAATGGATCCATTGATAAATTTAAAGCCAGATTAGTTGCTAAGGGATATAAACAAAGACAAGGAGTTGATTATTTTGATACATATGCTCTGGTGGCTCGCATATCTTCGATACTATGTTTAATAGCACTTGCATCAATTCATAACTTGGTCATACATCAAATGGATGTAAAGACAACTTTTATAAATGGAGATTTAGAAGAAGAGATATACATGGAACAACCTGAAGGTTTCATAATCCCAGGCCAAGAAAGGAAAGTTTGTAAATTAGTTAAATCTCTTTATGGCCTGAAGCAAGCTCCCATGCAAATGCATGAGAAGTTTGATAAAGTTGCACTGTCATTTGGATTCATTGTTAATGATGCAGATAAATGTATCTAGCAAATCTGATAACAATGGTTATGTTATAATATGTTTATACGTTGATGACATGCTGATATTTGGTTCCAATATATCATGTGTGAATGAAATTAAGAAGTTTCTATCTTCTAAATTTGATATGAAAGATCCAGGAGAGGCTGATGTAATTTTAGGAATTAAAATTATTAGGAAAATGGGGAAGTTATTATAACTCAATCTCATTACATTGAGAAGTTCCTAAAGAAGTATGATCACTATAATGACAAACCAGCACCAACTACTTTAGATCCAAGTATAAAATGAGAAAAGAACACTAGATGTACCATTTCTCAATTAGAATATTCCAGTATTATTGGGAGTCTTATGTATGCTATGCATTGCACTAGACCAGATATCGCACATTCTACAAGTGTATTGTGTCGATTTACGAGTAATCCAGGTTTCGAACAATGGAAAGCCATTTCCAGAGTCTTAGCTTATTTGAAGGGAACCATAAGCTATGGTTTATCTTATAAAGGATATCTTGCTGTAATAGAAGGATATAGTGATGCAACCTGGAACAATGTAGAATCCAAATCCAAGTCTACGACTGGTTGGATATTTACATTAGGAGGCGCTGCCGTGTCTTGGGCCTTCAAGAAGTAAACCTGTATATCTGATTCAACTATGTTGTCAGAATTGATTGCATTAGCAGACGCATGTAAAGAAACGGAATGGCTTAGAAACTTGTTAGTAGAAATCCCATTATGAAAGAAGTCATCTCCAGCAGTTTTAATTAACTGTGATAATCAAGCAATGATATATAATGTCTCTAATAAGACATATAATAGGAAGTCTAGACATGTGAGTCTAAGACATCAAATGGTGAGACTGTTACTCAAAAGTGGAGTTATAACTGTTGACTACATAGAAACAAAGAAAAACTTGGATGACCCACTTACGAAGAGTCTTCCAAAGGCTATGGTTTCTATAAAGTCAAAAGAAATGGGACTAAGGTCTTTGAATGAAGATTGATCATCCTTAACAGAAACCCAACTTGTGTCTTGAAAAGGATAGACAAAGTTCAATGCGTACCAACAAGTTAAGGAAATGATTATGGAACACTAAATCAATAATCCCATAATGTTTAGTGTTGGATTCTGTAAGAACAAAGGATGGATAAATATCCTTAATAAGTCAAGAAATACTAAAAGGTGTCTCGCAGAAACACCTTAAGTGACTTACCTATATGAGTATGGAAATCAGGCTGTTTCCTAGGAAAGTAAGACCGCTTTCTAAGTAGACTCATGAACCAGGATTTAAGCACATGGCCAATAACGTGTTGAGCAATACATAACACTCTAACTAAGGAATACAACATGTGTGATTGTTCCGGTTTTATCATTAAGGGATACTTGGTTCAAGATTCGTTCACCATAGAATCTTTATAGAGCTTTGAACGGTTTACACTAAGTAAAAGTTCAAATCCAAAAGATACCTTTATTTATGTGTTGTTTCCACGATGATGCAAATCTTGATCTTAGAACTACATAGGCTTGATCCCACTTGGGTATGTAGGAAGTCACACTAGTGATTCAGCCGTCCACTTTAATTTATTTTGAAAATTGGGGAGATTGTTGTAAATTTTCAAAATTAGTTTTAGGATATGGGTTTGTTTTTTGAAGAGGGAAGCAAGAATGGAAGAAGATAAGGTGTAGGGGTTAGTCCCACATTGTAGATTATAAAGGAGTTTGTCTCTATATAGGTAAAAGCTTGATATATGATATCAAAAGAAAGAAGAGAAGGAGCTATAAGGCAATGGGCCTTAGGCATGAACTTGGCATAGATAATAATATTTAAAATGTCAAAGATGGACCTTGGGGCTCTTGGGGTCTCGTGATCCATTAGGCCACAGAAACAAATCAGTCGACAGACCAAAACTCAACCAGTCGACCGTTTTGGCCTCTAGTTAAAAATAGTCGAGCAGTGACATTTGGGCGGTCGACCGATTTCAACCCGAAGGGATGCAACGCTTCAAGCGTTACAAAACTAAAAGGGTGCATATGTTTCTGATTCAAACAGAACTGACTGTTGCAATTAAATAGTTGCAACGCTTGGCTAATGGATGCCTCCTCTCGACACCAATATGTAGAATTGCGCAAAATCATTTCAAATATCTCTGAATTTCGATCTTCTTCTTCCTAAGATATTCTGCAACACCGTTATACTATTGCAAAACAGTTCTGTCCGAAACACTTCTAAAGTGTTACAAATCTGAAAGTGTTGCATAATAGCAAACTTCTTCTTCCTCTTCATTCTATTTTCGATTCTTGCATCGTTAGAAAACTAAATCTAGAATGTTCTTGGTAGGATCAAAATCCTACAAATTTTGAATCTGATTTCGCTGTTTCAAGGCTTCATTGAATCCCGAAGTCAATAGTTCGATAGCCCTTTTGTACCTGGTGGGTTGAACTACTATCTGAAAGAATTTGCTACGCAAATCTTTGAAGTCAAAAGTACAGCAATCATTCTCCTCCATTAGAGTCTCAAACCACGAAATCCCCAACAAATCGGTCTACCTTTATCCATGTTGAAGATATATTTAAAGAGTTTGAGTTGATCTTACTAGATATTTGGTCGTAATATTTTGACAACTTAAACTTGGAACCCTTCTACACAGCTTTGAATGTGATATTCCTCCTACTCAGTATAACTGAGCCATATAGGCTCAGTATAACTGAGCCATTATGCTCAGTTTTTACTAAGTTTTTAGGCTCAGTTATACCGAGAATAATGGCTCAGTTATACTGAGAATAATGGCTCAGTTATACTGAGCATAATGGATCAGTTATATTAAGCCATTTGGCTCAATCATGCCGAGCCATATTTTCTTACTCATAATGAGCCAATTTGGCTCAGTAAAAATGAGTCATTGGTTTAGTAATACTGAGCCTAACGGCTCAGTTATACTGAGCCATATAGGCTCAGTAATATTGAGCCTAATAGGCTCAGTTTAACTGAGCCTAATAGGCTCAGTTTAACTGAGCCTAATTGCTCAGTTATACGACTCAGTAAAACTGAGTCACTCGGAGCCTACAATTTAATGTTTTTTGTTTATGAGGCATACTCATGTTTTTTTTGTTTTTAACAAGGAATTGGAATTTTCAATTTAATGTGATATTCAATGAATGCAGGAACTTCTAGAGGTTGCGGAACAAAAGAGGAAATTGGATGGTAGTTCTATTGGTGCAGTAAACGATCTTGAAAATGATCCAATTGCAGAAGTTTTTGATTCCGATATGTAGAAAAATTATTATCAAGCAGTTAGTTCTACTTCTTCTATAAAAAAAGTAAAGGTGGATCGAGTCGTAAAAGCTGCGTTTGAAAAAAAAAAAAACAAGCAGTGGATTTGTTCCTTTGGAAATTGGAGATAGAAAGGCAAGTAGCTAATCAAGTTAATAATGCCATCAATTCAATTACTTCAACTTTTATGAAACTAATACCTAATTTGCCATAAAAGCTTGTTGCAAGTCTTATGACTCCAGGTGCTTCTAATTTAGGAGATCCTTATATAAATAATAATGTAACTGTTACTCCAACCGTGTCACATAATGATCTTCAATCATCTACAATGGAAAAGAAATATGTAATGTTATTGTCACATGATTCAGAGAAGGAAGTTGCAAAACGATATGTTGTAACACAAACATTTTTTCATTTTAGGAAGGTGATACCGAATGTAGAGAAAATAATTTGGGTGGTTGATGTTGTTGAACCGGATGCACCAATTTACGATGGTCCTCAAAATGGAATGTACAAGTTATGTGAATTTTCAGATGAAGGCTTCGTTATATGGACGGAGTTTCATATTCAGTATTTTTAGAATTTCATTTATGTATTGAACTTATCAACTTAATTATGTATTGAATTTAACAACTTAATTATGTATTGAATTTGGAAACTTAATTATGTATTGTACTTGTCTGTTGTTAACTTATATTTTATGCCATTACGTGATTATGATCTATTGGTATTCATTGAGTTACTAATACATATTTATATTACTATAAAAATTTATATTTGTTATGAATTAAAATATTGCAACATGTTTAAGTGTTGCAAACAAAAATCTTCCAACGCTTATAAGCGTTGCAAACAAAAATCTTCCAACGCTTATAGGTGTTGCAAACGAAAATATTCCAACGCTTATAAGCATTGTAAACAAATTTCTGTCGCGCCCCCATAGCAACACTAATAAGCGTTGCTGAAATTGTTTGTGACGGTTATACTCGTTGAGAATCACCTATTTTGGTGTAGTTGTTCTTTCCCTTCTCCTTTGTGGCAGATGCATTAGAAGAAGTTGAAACTACATCCAAAGCATTTGTCTTCACCAACTGCTTATCCTTCAAAGGCTTCAGACAATCCTTCTTCAGATGCCCCATCTCATCGCAGTTGTAACACTTCTTCTCAACCTTAGCAGCCCTATACTTATTAGCCAAGTGCACCATTTTGTTTCAGTTGAAGCGGACTACCTCACCTAGATCTTGCTTCTTATTAGGCCTACTCTCTTTTTTTCTAGCAAAGCCAACTGGTTTTTAGAGTGATCTATAACACATTCTCATTATAACAAATAATAAGTACAAAATATAACAACGGATGGGAAAATTGCTTATCTTCTACAAGCATTTATATCCTTAACTAAAATTAAACTATAATATAACACTATGCAGGGTGTTATCAGTTATAAAATAGCTAAGAGCAGAAATTATAATACATAATAGATCATAAGTTGGAATCAAAGCCTGTAAATAAACTTAGATCCCACACATTCCTCTCAGGGAGATATTACTTGATCTCCTCAATTCTTAAGGCCTTCCAGCACACACTAGATAGCTTAATTTGGAACATAATTTTTTTAAGTAGTTGAAGCCTGTAAATCAAAGAAAAACAACCTTACTAGCAAACCAGCTTAGCATAAGTAAACTAGGAAGCAAAGAATTGAATAGGATGCAGAGGATTGAAGAATTCTCAGAACTCAACTAACAACCAGCAACCATAGATAGCATTAGGAGGCACACTCTTGCCATATTGCTTCTTCCATTTCCAGTTTTACTTTCTTTTACCTCCATCGCTCTGCTGTGACTTTGGTTCCGTGTCAACATCAGTTATAGCCCTCTTCGTGAACATACTCATGTGCTTTAAGGCCTTCTCAACTAATTTCTCGAAGGGACATCAATACGATCAACAAGCTTCTCTCTTAGATACTTACCCAATCCAGTTATGAATTTCTCGTCCTTCCTTAGCTTAAAATCTATAAATGAAGGCCTATATTTCTTGAAAGCTTCAAACTCTGAAACATACACAAGACCATTTATCTCCCTATTTCATCTCAGCAAACCTCTTGAAAAATAGACATATAGACCATAGGGATGAACTTATCGTCGAATCTACTCTTAAAATCATTCCAAGTAATCTGATCCTCTAGAGTAGAGATAGTTATAGAACTCCACTAACTCATAAATCTGCCATGAAGCTATCTAGAAGCGAGCTTCCTCTTCATAGCATCATCTATTTTCAAATTTCCAAAGATATGAATACAGTGCACCACCATTTTTCCTACAAGCACAGGTGCACCGCCATTGCCTATAACTACACTTGGAGTGGCTCAAGCCCTTCCCATAGTTGGCACCATCATAGTATCAAACATAGCCTGGTAATCGAAAGTAGTCATTCCCTATCCACTGTCACCAAACACGGCTGATGCAAAATTATTTCTAGCCACATTTCTAGTGATTCAACTCGTCATTGATATGTAATAAGAATGGTCAGTTCCAATAAAAGAAAAGTAGCAATGGTGCTCATGTGCATACTACTATATATATAACATAAATCTAATCATCCCCAGATACATCTCTCTTACGCGTATGCCCTACTAATTTTGGTTAATGGAATAATCAAAGCTCAGATACAAATGTGACGACCGCCCCTATACCACTTAAACAGAAACAAGAAAGTAGTATGCTAAAACATGCCAAGCTGATATGGACCAGCCATCAAGGGTACAAATCAAAACATAACTATTGTATATCTAACATCACATGGATAAAGTAAAATAGAAAATATAGACAGTACAACAGTGAGTCATAAAAGAGTGAACAAAATAGAAAAATCATCATTATCACAACACTGAGTTATGTACATGGAAATAAAAATATTAGAGTACAACACTCAGAGTCTCATAATAGCAGAAAGCAAATATATATGAGTATAGTATACGATAAAGCTCTCTCAAGTTCGTCTTAACCACAACAACATCGTTATCTAACCTGAAATATATTCTACTCATCAACAATGTTAATGTACACCCAATGACAATGCCAACCCAAGATAATAAAAGAAAACATAGAACCTTAGGTCAGACAACAGTTCAGTGTGAGCAATAAGATCTATTAACCATTATATTGTAAAATATGGAAATAGACAAGTTAAGCACTATACTTGAACCATCTCTGCAACCAAAGAATCAGCATATAATAACATGATAAAATGTACTACTCAAGATAAACAACAATGATGTACATAAAATATGATAGAAGAATCGAGATAGCCTACGCTGAACCCGTTCCCAAATGCCTTCTCCAAGCCCTATAGGTAATAGTCTACCCATAAGAATGAGATAAAGCAAACACAACAATCATGGCAACCATCAACCAAATCATAACTATCGGCTTCAAAGGTTGTGAATATGTTGATACCCTTTGTGGAAATACTCGCTCAACCAATGACTGATGGAAATCTCATTTCTAATTTAACTTTGTGTTTACACCAACACTAGGTGACATTACCTAGGGTACACGATCTCCTCTATCCTTATGGGTTGTTACATACCACACTTTTCTACGTCCAAATTTTGACAAAAATCAAAACTCAAACACATCCAAGCATGGAGCGTGTAAATCTGGTACCTGCAATAAATGAGCATGAGCATAATCAGAGTACGATAAGATAACTCACAGCGGAAACAAAATAGGATAAACTAGTATTAACTCAAGTAAATACCTTTTTAAAGTAAGTCACTTTGCCAATACCGAGCATGAGAGAGAACGAGAACCGAAAGCCAAACTTAAACCCCTGTGAGAACCCGACCTTCTCTAGAAAACCTAGGTAGTTGTAATGAGGAGGAGGTCAGAACAACAAGATTCTGGTGAATAGGAAATGTACAACACCTATTATAATACGTAGATGTATCCCTTTTAGTTCAACCCAAGATGTATGCATACCAAGGTTAGTGATTCTAGCCTAACCTTGTAAATGTTTACGTACGACTCTACTACTCTTTCCCAAAGGAGTATTCTAGGATATAATACAGAGATATAACGTTTACGCATATATTTAGGAAGCCCATTAAATTATAATTTAATTGATTATTAGACTGAGAAGTAAACCCCTAACTGCGGAGTTCTCACATACTTATATACCTTTCCGTCCACTTTCCCTTTATTGTTTTCGCCTCACTATCAATGATAGATATGGTGGATTCTCCCGATCACTTAAAACCCTAGGCGGACTTATTGGTCGGTGGACTTATTGGTCACTTAATACCTCTCGATAACTGGTTTCACATTCTTATAAACTATATAGCACTAGCTATTGGCCCTACTAGCTAAGGCTTCCGTCGTTCACACATATACCCTTTCCCTGCATAAGGTGAGAGATGGTATTTATCGCTCGCTATACATCTAGCATACCTTATTAGATAACCCCTTAGCCGCTTACAACTTCCTATAGGGTAGGTAGCCATATCAGACGTTTTTAGTTTCTAGGTTTGGGCAGGCAATACACACACATGCCGTTAAAAAACCCTATACTGAAGGACCTATCCCTAGGTGGACTCTCCGTCCCCAGCCACTTAAGACCCAGGAAGCGGACTATACGCAAAGGTTATTAGGTTCGTCCCCCATTAGCCCTTAATACCTTTCCCTGTTTGGGTAAAGTGGACTATATTATTATGCCCTTCTTGTTTAGTCTCTCTCTCTCTCTCCACATGATTTATAATCGTCATGGGTTCTTATGGTTAATAATATTTTTCCATTATAAACCAACTAAATCCAACACTATTTTTAATTATAAGTTCTAAGTTCATTAATATAAATAAGGAAGGTTATATCCCCGTTTTCCCAAGGATATTTATTTGATTTGTTCCCTAATTTGGACTTAGTATTCAAACGACAATCAATATCCATTAATCCCCTTATGACACCCATTTTCTTTTATTTCCATGTTTATTGCCCTTTATGGCCACAATAGTCATATTTCCCCAAGGCAACCATTTATCAGTTCCGAAGTATCTATTTGTTGTACCCCAGCAGATAATTACTATTCTTATTCATTTATGTATTGGTTGACTTATATATATATATATATATATATATACACACATATGTGTGTGCATGTGTATGTATGTATGTACCAGGCCTCTCACATTAAGTTGACTACTTGTGGATGCTGGATTTGCCGGTCGGTTCCGGACAGACTTCTACCACAAGTTAAACTTAACCTCGTGCCTTAGTACATTTATATTTTCGCATTAAAGCCCTCACATTAAGCCGGCTATCTGTGGTTGTTGTATTTGTCGGTCGGTTCCGGGCAGGCTTATACCACAAGTTGAGCTTAACTCGTGTCTAAATGTGGTTATAATTCAAATTTCCTAATTTGGGGTATACAACAATAATCTTAATTAATTTAGGAATTGTAACCGTTATCATATTATATTTACTTTCCCAAATCAACATTGGTTACAACTGTAATTTATTGATTTGCAATCCTATTTATAGTAATTAATTATATTGAATGCTACAAATGGTCACCGCAGATATATTAATTCAATATGAATTACATTTACATATAATTCCATAATTGAACCTTATCCAAACATTCAATATTCCATACAATTTATATTTTACCGTTTTACGCTGATTTGAATGGATAATATGTATATACTTATATTTATGTTTTCGTGCGGTCAACGTAGTTATTATTTTATTATTATTTGCATTCTTTTAAATTTGATGATTTGGTTTAATTGACAACCAAACATTCCTTTTTTCATTGAATCTTGTCAAAAGGTTTCAAATCTTACAAAAAGATCGTTAGCCCTAATTATTGTAAGTTTTGCCTAATTAGTGGAATTGACATATTTCCAAATCACAAGAAATATATGTGAATATATAATTTGGAATATTTTATGCAAATTACGCACAAAAATATATATTTATATTTATGTTAGCCTACTTTGTGAACTAGGCAACACAAAGTCAAGAAACCAACCATTGAAGAGTATTTTAAGTTATAAGACTTCGGTTCGGATCGGAAGGAAACACCACAATTCAGATTGATAGCAGCATATTGGTTCGGATCGGATAGAGTTCCCTGTTCGGATCGGATGGCTCTTACTGGGCAAATTGGCAAAGCATATCTGATCGGATCGGAAGGCCAATAAATCTCAAATGGATCGGAAAGCCTTTTGCTTGCCACGACGCTGCAGCGGAGCGGAGTATGATCAGTGAAGGAGAGACGTCCAAGCCACTCCGGTTCGGATCGGGTATTCCGATCCGACCCCCAACATGCACACCTCCGACCCGCACCCATGATCCAGGTTAATCTCCTATAAAATAGCCTGGAGAACCGGACCGGCTATGACTGATTCCTAACCCTAACGTCCATCTCTTTGATGTGTTGTCATCTTGATAGTTCATCCGAACCCGAAGAGAGTGCGATGGATGACACGTGTTCCGACCCGGATTGAATCTCAGGCAAATTCACACCTATAAATACCCCATCTAGAGACAAAGAGAAGGATCTTTTTCAGCATTTTTGAGAATCCAAGTACCTCCATCATCCGAACTCCTTTACTCCCGGAGAATCCAAATCATCTTTCATTTCTTGTTTTAATCATTTGAGTGAACAAAAGTGAGTTGTGAGTGAATCTTACATTGCATTTGTAACTGAATTACTGAATATAGTGAAAACTAAGTGGACGTAGGCATTTCTTCGCCGAACCACTATAAATCTTGTGTGTTCATCTTTATTTCTGTTTTATTTTATCTTGTTTCTAATCAATTTGGGTGTTAGAACCACATTTGGGTCTAACATTTTTGGTGCTTTCACTGAGAAACCTCATCTAAATTCTTTATTTTCCGGGATCTCTTTCTACTTTTTGGACCGTTGAGTTCAAAGAAGTGAATCCTTAAGTTTCTCCGCTTTCTTACATTTGTTGAAGTAATTGTCAAAAACTCATGGCCAAAGGAAAAGGCAAGGAAGTTCAGTCTGTTCAAGGAAATGGAGCTGGTGAAGATCAGCAACATGCTGTTGTAACAAGGTCTCGGGGGCAGAGTTCAGCAGCAGGGAGAATCAATGCAGGAAATCCGAACCGAAAGCAAGGGGAGAGCTCCGATCCGATCCGGGTAGGAGACTCTGAAGCAGGGCACTCCCCCCAATCTGAACCGACCCGAGTTGCTCGCTGCACACCGATCCGACCAGGCACCCCAGCTCCGATCCGACCCGGCTTCCTACCTCCGATCCGACCCGATGCTTGGTGATGCTGGAACATCTACTCGAGTCCCCACGAATGCTCCAATTCCAGCTGCCAGGGATGGAGATCAGGTCAATCCATCTGCTCCCATCACTCAAGGAGATTTCTCGCGCTTGCTTGATATGCTTGAGAGCACGAGGGAAGCTATGAGAGTTCATGAGCACACTAATCTCATGATGCAGGAAAATATGAGGCTCATGAGTCGGGAGATCAATGAGCTCCGCCGGCAGAGAACTCCATCACCGGTTCGTCACACGCCCGTAGATCAATCTTCATCTTCCGAGGAAGAGAGGCCCCGTGAACGAAGGCCACTCGAACGACCTCAGAATGTGGAGCAGCTAACGTTTGGATCTTTGGGATCTCGCGAGGATATCGCACGAGCATTAGGAAACGATAGCCCCACTCGGGGGCAAAGACTCCAGTCCCCTCTTCCCGAGATCGACCGGGAACGCAGGGAAAGGAATCGAGCAGAGGAAGCTCGAAGAAGAAGGGCATCCCCTGAGCAAGAGCCCCGGAGGAACTCGGACACTAGGGCCAGGGAACCTGAGCAGCCCCTAACGAGTGCCGATGTGCAGGCAATGGTTCGCCGAATTATGTCCGAGAGCCGGAATTATACAAATGAAGACTATGGCATTGAGCGAAGCCATACTCCGTTCACTGACGATATCCTAGACTTCCAGTTTCCCCGACGCTTTAACTTGCCACAGACGGATAAATATAACGGAAGGACTGATCCAGGACAGCACTTGATGCGGTATTCGTGGCTTATGAATGCCGTTGCGGCCCCTGATGAAGTAAAGTGCAAAGCGTTCCCAATCTACCTAGAAGATGTGGCATTATTTTGGTTTACCCGACTTCCTCCTCGTTCAATTTCTAATTACAAAGAACTAAGCGAGCGTTTCATGAACCAGTTCCGATTACATGCCCGAAAGTCCAAGAGTGTTATTGAATTGTCGAGAATCAAACAGGCACCAGGAGAGTCTTTAAGGGCATATTTAGATCGTTTTAACCAAGCTGTAACTGAGGTCAGTGACCCGCACGAGCCCACTATTCTGATGGCATTGAAGGAAGGAGTCGATCCTGAATCCGAGTTTGGAGACTACCTTTCTGGGAAAACACCTCCCACAAGGGCGATATTCTACGAAAAAGCCGATATTTATCTGAGACGAGAGGAAGCCAGGGCAAACCGAAAAAGAAAGTCTAAGACAGCTTCAAAGGAGAATGTGCAGGGTAATATTGCCGTGAAGCAGTCTGGGGAAAGTTCTGGCAAGGTCGAGGTAAATGTAGGAAACAAGGGTGGAAACAGCAATACTGGAAACGGGGGAAACAACAACAACCGTAATTCGAACGGTAACAGGAGAAACAGGAATAGGGGAAGCGACCCAAACAAAAGGCCCCGATTCCAGAACTACACACCATTGAATGACACCCTGGAAAATATTTACCTGGACACGTACAATGTGTTGCAGTACAAAAGACCGCCACCTCGTGATTCGACCGAGAAAGAAATGGCGACAGGGAAATTTTGCTTGTTTCACGGAACACATGGACATTCGACCAATGAATGTCGGCATCTGAGGGATGTAATTGAAAAGCTGCTGCGTGAAGGAAAGTTGGATGAGTACAAGGTTGCCCCGAGGGACAGGGGGCAAGGAGAGCAGGCTCCAAAACAAATCCTACCTGCTCCTAAGCCTACCGCGCAGCAGAAAGGTAAAGGGATCGTCATCAACTCCATAGTAGGCGGACCTCACCCGACAATCCGAAGTTTTAGGTCAATGGACCAATATGTGAATGCTGCCAAGCATCTAGATGTGAATGAAGGTGACGATTTGGAAGATGTCACCCCTATAAAACAACAAAAAACCATGTTCGATGACGTGGTATTTCGCAGCCGAGACCACACGGGAATACAATCTCCCACCAACGATCCGTTGTTTATTACTACCACTATTGGGCCGGCCTTGGTTCATAAGGTATTAGTAGACAACGGAAGTTCCGTTAATATTTTGTTCAAGAAGTCATTTGATCAGATGAAGCTTGAGCCCGAAGATCTGAAACCTTGTGAAGGATGGATTAGAGGTTTCAACGGAGCGACGACAGCTCCCATGGGATACATAGAGTTGCCCGTGACTTTAGGGCAAGGAGAACATAGAAGAGTGCGAATGCTTCAATTCGTAGTATTGGATGTAGATTCGCCCTATAACGCATTTTTAGGGAGACCTGCCCTCGCTGAATTTAGAGTTTGTATTGCCCCTTGGTGCCTGTTACTAAAGTTCCCAACCGAAGCCGGAACTGGAGTAATAAGAGGGGATCAGGTTTCTGGACGGGCCTGCTATGTGGCCGAACTGAAGATGTTGATGAAAGGAGTTAATGCTGAGAGTAAGGATGCCTCATCTCCCTCGAAGGGGGACTCGGCATAGCAATTAGAGAGATTGAACCCAAGGGAGTTGCCCAAAGGAACGCCTGAAGACCTGGATCCTAGAAAAGACGAGGAACCAGAGGCTAGGAATGCAACTCCTAATGAAGCGACAGTGGAAATTCTTGTTGATAAAACTGATCCGACGAAAGTTTTGAAGATTGGTTCCCAATTGGATCCACGTCGTGCTGAAGAACTGACGGACTTCTTGAAGGCAAACTTAGATGTGTTCGCCTGGACCCATGCTGACATGTGTGGGATATCGCCTTCCATTATCAGTCACAAATTGAATGTAAATCCGAAGCATCCGCCTGTAAAGCAAAAGAGACGCATGCTGGGCCCAGAGAGGTCGGCTGCTCTCAAAGAGGAAATAGAGAAATTGAAGCAAAATGGATTTATTCGAGATTCGACCTATCCCGACTGGATATCGAATCCCGTCCTGGTAAAGAAGCCAAACGGAAAGTGGCGAACTTGTATTGACTTTTCAGATTTAAATAAGGCTTGCCCAAAAGATAGTTTCCCACTTCCCAGGATTGACCAGCTTGTAGACTCGACAGCAGGTCATGAACTTCTCTCTTTCATGGATGCATACTCTGGATACAACCAAATTCCTATGCATGTACCAGACCAAGAGCATACAAGTTTCATTACGAATTTGGGGCTATATTGTTATGTTGTAATGCCATTCGGATTAAAAAACGCTAGAGCTACGTATCAGCGATTGGTAAATAGAATGTTTTATGATCAAATAGGAAAAACTATGGAAGTTTATGTGGACGATATGCTTGTTAAATCAAAGCAGTCTTCCAGTCATACGCAAGACTTAGCGGAAATGTTTGGTATCTTGCGAAAATACCGTATGAAATTGAATCCTTTAAAATGTTCATTTGGAGTAGCGTCGGGAAAGTTCCTTGGCTTCATTGTGAGTTCCCGAGGAATTGAGATCAACCCTAGCCAAATAGCGGCGATTAGAAATATCGAAGAACCAAGGAGAATTAAAGACGTCCAAAGTCTGGCAGGGAAAGTAGCGGCGCTAAGTAGATTCATCTCCAAAGCCACCGATAAATGTGTTCCGTTCTTTGATTTGATAAAAAGGGGAAAAAAGAACTTCCAGTGGACTCCCGATTGTGTCGAGGCCTTTCAAAATCTGTTAGAGCTGTTAGAAAAACCGCCAATCTTATCAAAGCCCGTAGATCACGAAGAACTATTTGTTTATCTAGCAGTCTCGGCTCACGCTGTCAGCACAGTCCTGGTTCGAGAAGAAGATAAAGTACAAAGGCCAGTATACTATGTGAGTAAGAAATTAGCAGCGGCAGAGCGCAACTACCCAAAGATCGAGAAGCTTGCTTACAGCCTCCTGATTGCATCCCGAAAGCTTCGTCACTACTTCCAAGCCCATCCAATAACCATATACACCGATCAGCCGTTAAGACAGGTGTTGCAGAGACCCGAAGCGTCGGGAAGGTTGATTAAATGGAACATAGAATTAAGCCAGTTTGATTTGAATTTTCAACCACGAAAGTCAATCAGGGGGCAAGCTCTAGCAGACTTTATTGCGGAGTTCACCATTCCAGAGGAAGAAATAATCAATGACCGGGTGGTCAAATCCGAGGATAAGCTAGAGATGAATCCGTGGAAATTATATACAGATGGAGCTAAAACTGACCGAAGATCCGGAGCTGGGATTGTCTTAGTCACTCCCGAGGGACGGTCGTTATATTACGCCCTGCGACTAGAATTTTCGGCAACAAACAATGACTCTGAGTATGAAGCCCTGATTGCCGGGCTGAAACTCGCTAAAGACCTCGGAGTAAAAATGATGGACATATTTTGTGACTCTAAGATTGTTGTTTGTCAAGTGCGAGAGGAATTCGCGGCTCGAGGACCTCGACTTGTCGCTTACCTCAAGAAAGTGAAAGAGCTATTAAATAGCTTAGAGCGGTACAACATAACACATATTCCCAGAGAAGAAAACCAGAAAGCGGATAGACTAGCAAAATTGGCTAGTTCCGACAATCCAGAAGAGACTGAGGTAATTCCAATTGAAACGTTGGAGTCGCCAAGCTTTGAGTCAGTGGAAATTGAATTCGTTCATGAAGCGGAACCAGAGAAGGAGTCATGGATGACTCCAATCAAGAGTTTTCTTAAGAATGGGACACTCCCATCGAAGAAAAGTGAGAAAAGAGCTGTAGTTCGCAAAGCTGCCAGATATGTTATGCAAGACGATACTCTCTATAGACAAGGATTTTCCATGCCCCTGTTACGATGTATCGCACACGACGACATCAAACGTGTACTGAGAGAAGTGCACGAAGGTGAGTGTGGAGATCATACAGGAGGTCAAACTTTAGCAAAGAAGATATTGCGGTACGGATACTTCTGGCCTACGATCAACAAAGATGCAGCTGATTATTCACGACGCTGCGATAAGTGCCAGAGATTCGCCAAAATCCCCAGGGCACCGTCGACCCAGCTTAAATCGATGGTGAGTCCTTGGCCATTTGCCACATGGGGAATCGATATCATTGGGGTTTTACCAATTGCTAAAGGGGGAGCTAAGTATGCCATAGTAGCCGTGGATTATTTCACAAAGTGGGTGGAAGCTGAGCCCTTGACTAAGATCACCGCAAGAAAGGTGATAAGTTTTGTGGTCAGAAATATTATATGCCGATTCGGGATCCCAAGGACGATTATTACTGATAACGGGACCCAATTTGATAGCACTGAATTCAGAAATTTTTGCCAGAAATATAAGATAGACAAACGATATACTGCAGTTGCCTATCCACAATCTAATGGGCAAGTAGAGGCAATAAACAAGGTAATAAAATCCATCCTCAAGAAGCGATTAGAGCGTGCAAAGGCAAAATGGGTTGATGAATTGCCCCTAGCTTTGTGGGCATATCGAACAACGTTTAAAACGGCTACCGGTCATACCCCTTTCTCTCTCTCCTTTGGCTCAGAAGCAGTAATTCCAGTTGAACTGGAAGTTCCTTCCCACAGGGTTACGTATTATGACCCGATGACGAATCGGGCACTTTTACTTGAGTCTCTTGATGAAGTCGAAGAGAAAAGGGACGAAGCAGACTTGCGTGCAGCAAGACATCGGCGTCAGATGGCACGCTATTATGACAAAAAAGTTCGCCTCAGAACTTTTGAACCAGGAGATTTGGTGCTAAAGAGAGTTTTTCCATCTCTTCCTCACCTCGGCCCAAAATGGGAAGGACCCTTTGTCATCCAACGGAAACTTGATAAAGGAACATTCAAGTTAACGACCGTAGATGGCGAAGAAGTCCCTCGAGCATGGAATGCCCAACACTTAATGCGATATTTGGATTAGAAATGCTATACTTTTTGCTGTTCTTTCTGTAAACTCTGTAATAAGGCACGACTTGCCTTGGGAAAATCCGATGATATGAATAAAGGACTATAAAGTGGATGTAGGCTATGACTTAGCTGAACCACTATAAAAATATTGTGTGTTATTTACTTTTATGCATTTACATTCATTAGTTGTTCTGTTGTGATTATAAAATACAGGATAACTCAGAGTCTAAAAAAGGTTGAAAACAGCTTGGACATAAAAAGAAGCACAACGATTATTTGTGCGATAAGACGTAAAAGAATGAGAAAACGACATTCTAACTCTAACTCTCCAGAGAAAGAGAGAGAGTATAAAGGCGTCTCAGACTGAGCGCTGAAAAAGAAATTCTATTCCTAACTCTAACTCTCCAGAGAAAGAGAGAGAGTATAAAAGCGTCTCCGACTGAGCGCTGAGAAGGAAATTCTACTCTGAACTCTAACTCTCCAGAGAAAGAGAGAGAGTATAAAAGCGTCTCCGACTGAGCGCTGAGAAAGAGGTTCAACTCCGAACTCTAACTTTCCAGAGAGAAAGAGAGTATAAAGGCGTCTCCGACCGAGCGCCGAGAAAGAGATCTTTTCCCGTTGAACGACCGGGGAATAAACAAATAACTGAACCCGAACTCTAACTTTCCAGAGAGAAAGAGAGTATAAAGGCGTCTCCGACCAAGCGCCGAGAAAGAAATCTTTTCCCGTTGAACGACCGGGGAATAGACAAATGACTGAGCTCGAACTCTAACTCTCAAGAGAATGAGAGAGAGTATAAAAGAAATGCCAGGAAAAACAACAGGTATTGAAGACACAGGAAATGCTATCCCGTTAGAGAATCGGGAGCATTCAGATTGCATGGTTAAGCACTGAATAACTTATGGAGATTGACTGGGGACACATATACATACACATATCTCCCCTCTCCACAACTTTGTTTCATAACTATAGACAGGCATTTTTACATAAGTGCAGAACTGCTAACAAATAAACTTTGCAAAAAGTGAATTATTTTTATTTACAAATGAATGAATTTGTATAGGGAAATAACTAAAAAAGAAAGTGCGGAAGCTGCTGGTGTAGCAGCACTTATTGGTTTACAAAGATGCTAAGAAAGATACAGGGGAACCCACTATTTGGGTTTGGGATGAGCCTTCGGTTTCTTGGCAGCTTTTTCCGCGTCCTTTGCTTCCTTCTCGGCTTCAGTCAAGATTCGCTTTGATTTCTTTTTCCCTGAAGATGTAGTACTGGAGCCAGCAGACTTCTTCCCGGAGGGCGGGGCACTGGAATCAAGAGAAGATTTTTTAGCAAGCTCTTCGGTAATAGATCTAGTGGAGAGCTTAACAACTAACCTTGAACCTGCATCCACGACTGCGAGGGGCTTGAGGACCTCAGGGTCTAGTTCTTCAGTCTTTAATTGCAAGCGCTTGTCTTGATCAGCCTTCATGGCAGCCAAGGTAATGTCATCAGCGCTTTTCGATTCCCCAGTTATTACAATCTCCGGTTCCTCATCATGCCCCTCGTCTCCTCCGTCGTCTTTTAAAGCTGCAATCATTTCTTCATCATGGGGAGTAGTGACCTTAGTTGGTTCACTTCTTTCCCCCAGGTCTGTGGAAGCAGCCTTGTCTTCCCCTTCTTTGACCCTATCGGCGGGCTTTGTCCCAGTGGTAGTTCCTTGAACTACATCTGTCTTCGCGGAGGATTCAACGCCTACAAAATGAGAAACATCAGTTATCAACTCAGGCAAGAGCAAAGGATTTCTCATCGAACGTTCAGTCATGTAGCCAAAGGTAGTAGTAGCCTTGACAAATTGAGGAGAAAAGATAGGGATACCTTCTGAAGACTTTTCAGCGGGGGTGACTACTACCTCTGGAGTTATTTCAGGAATAGGAGATAGTAAAGTTGTTCGGGGAATTCCCGGGTTTTCATGATCATACCCTTCTACTTCGGGAGTTACAGGAGCAGAAGAAGAGGAACCAGCTTCAGGAATGGTTTTCTGTTTAGACTTCCGCCTCTCTTCTTCCATGGCCTCAGCAATTAGACGGCGCCCTTCAGCTAGGCGCTCCGGTTCGTCGTCTCTCAAGTACTTCTCCATCAGCTTATCTTCATCGAGGGAATCGACCTTAAGTTCTTCTTTTTCCCACTCGACGATTTGATTCCACACATGAACCAAAGTGGATGGATAGTCCTCGATCCAGGAAATGTTTCGACGACGAATAATGTGCGCGAAGAATTCGATCATTAGCTCGCCGAAGCCCTGAATATCGGCCTCCGCCTCTGATAGTTGTTTGTGGGTTTCCTCCGCAGATTTAATAGCGCATTCCACGTTGCCCTCAGCCAGAGCAGCCATGTTTTCCGCCTCTAACAATTTTGAAGCCAAATCAGCGTTTTTCTTTTCTAACTCAGCACTCCTTTTCGCTAACTCGGCGTTTTTCTGCTCAAGCTCAGCATAAGCAAGACGTGTCTTAGCAGCCTCTGACTTGGCCTCGTCGGCTTGCTTCTTTAACTCAGACCGCTCCTGAGTGTGGGATTCAAGCAAATCATGATAGCGCTTTTGCATGTCCTCAAACTGTTGTTTGAAGTTAGAAGCGTTCTTCTGAGCGATAGCTAGTTGAGCTTGAGTGTCTTCTAAGTTTTTTCCTAAGGTTTTTAAGGCCTTAGCATCCTCCTCTGCGGTCTTCTGCATTGAGTCAGCATTTGTCATTAGAGTGCGGATGATTCTAGAAAGAGTGCGGGAATACTTGAACATCTCGGTATATTGTTTTTCCACTAAATCAATCTTTGCTCTGGCCTCCTCTGCCCAATTAGAAGAAATAGGTTCAAGGGAAGGTAGAAAGGTCAGAGTCTCGAAGTAGTGCTCGGGAAATTGCTCCTTTAAATATGCCAGCCTTACTGCGGTTCCCGCATCTGGTGGAGGAGGGGCGAGGAGTGTTAGTTCGGTGTCCCTTCCTGAAGAAGATTCTGTAGAACCCTTGTCTGTCCGAGGTCGCTTAGTGGCAGGGACTTTTTGCTTACTTCTAGACCCCGTTTCCTTTGGAGGAGTTTTCTCTCTACTCCGCTTTTCATGGGAGGAAGTGGAATCCCTAGATTGTGGTCTATCCTCCTCCCTACGACCCTGATAGTTTTTGTATTTTTCTTGTTCCGGTCGAACTGGTGAGCGGGAGCGTGAGGATCGAGATCGATAAGGATCATAGGGTCTTCTTTCCTCCCTACCACGGTCATCCCGGCGATTATACTCAGCATCCTGAGGAGGATTGGACATGCTGCGGCGAAGCTTTCTTATATCATAAGAGGATCGAGACATTGTACCTGCACGATAAATTAAACGAAGTTTAGAATCGACGGATCCATGGAGAAAGAAGTGCAATGAATGCTAGTGCTACGGTGTAAAGTGCATCCTATGTGGTGTGTGTGTCCCCCCAACCAACCCGAGTCTGAAGCTAGACTGGTGCGGGCAGGCTCTTTGGCCTTAGCAGGAGTAGTTTCTTCAGAAGAAGTGAAGACTAAAGGGTCCTTTCTGAAATCTTCTGAAGTATATATAGTCTCGGGTAAGGGGAGATCCCCCAAACCCTGAAATATGTGCTCGTCGGTGCTAGGAACATCCCCTTCGGAAGCGTGAAGTGGCGATCTTTGGGGAGATTTTGATTTGTCTAACGAGGTAGTTTCCTCGGGGGCAATATACCCTTCACGATGTTTTTTGGCCAGATTAGCCAGTTCATCATCTTGAGTGGAAGAGGGAGAGGGTGAAGTTTGAAGAGGAGCTGTAGGAATTCCCGAGCCTTCTCCTATTTCTGGAACTGTTTCCATTGGAGGAATATATGCATAAGGGACCGTCCCATGACCTATGCTACGGAAGACGGATAGCAGCCCGTGAAAATGAAGGTACTCATCTTTAAGGACCTCGTCAATAGTAAGGAATTTTTGGTCGCCATTGAGAAGACGGTGCATTCGATCAAAGAACGCTTGGTCTGATACCTGTTTGGGATTGTCGACTGCAAATAAAAAGGAAAACAGGTCAGGGTGATGATTCAAGTGTATAGAGTCCAGGATCAGGAAATCAGTGCTTTACTTGATTTTGTCCACCTCCTGGCGCATCCAGACTGTTGCTTTATATAGAACCATTCTAGTCTGGAATCTCCAGCTTTACTGCTAAACGGCGTAGAGATTATCTTCCTCTTTGGGACTGATTCAAAGTAACAGAAAGAAGGGGTTTCTCTAGTCCGATGTTTGAAATTATAGAAGAAATGAACATCGTCGAACGTGAGCTCCACGCCTAGAATTTCGCGATATGCTATGAATAAGGTATGCAGATAGGCATATGAATTGGGATGCAACTGCATGGGGGCAATCCGCATTTGTCTTAAGAAGTCAACGATGAAAGGCGAGAATGGAGGAATGGCGCCAACCAAGCACATCAGTCGAGTAACCGTCATATATCCTTCTGGAGGGTTATGGGGACGGTCAGAGCGTGAGGGCACTAAAGTGTCTCTCTTCATTATTCCATACTTCAAGCAAATTCTCACAAGTCGGTCGTTGTCAATTGTCGATTCTACGGAATCTGGAGGCGACTCCAATATGATGGCTGAGTCGAATTCGTCAGGTGCTCGATTGTCACCGATCCCTCCTTCCTCCTCAAAGCCTAAGGAAACTTCATTTTCTGAAGACATTTCATCGCTTTCCCGATGACCAACTCCGTAATCCGGACCCTCGCTGTCCCATTCTGGGTCAGATGAAGAAGATATATCCTCGAGAGTGGTTTTGTTGGAAGTTTCTGGAGCTTCTATCCTCTCAGCTAAACGAGAAGAGCGTCTGGGCCTCATTGTCATGGAACTATTGAAGAAGCAATAGCACGGATTAGAGTAAATTATCCCGTGTCCCCCTTTTTGTGTATGTGTGTGAACTAAAGTGTGTGCAGCAAACGTGGGAAATACAAAATAAAAGTACAGCAATGTAAGACGAAGCTTTAAAGAGAAAGTGATGGTCAGAGTTGTTCTTAATTCTCGTTTATGTTCAAAAGGCACTATCCTAACTGTCCGCGAAGCATATTCGTCTAGAGTAAGTGTTAGTTGAATTAGTTGAGTAGTCTTTATGTGCCAAGTTTGGTACGTTCGGTTCGGTTCGGATATGCATATGATAACTGGCTCAATACAAATGTGGATAGCGATCGGTTCGGATGCCTCATTAAAGCATGGTCAGTTCAAGACAAGGGAAGCAACAGGTTCGGAAGCAGGACTGATCTGATCGGATCGGGTAACCCGATCCGAACCGAATCAACACCATTTAACCGGTCCGTTTACTTCAACCTCTTATCCCATTCACTTTTCCGACCCGAACCGACTTTTTCTTTCCTTTCCATCTTTCTAAAATATGCAATCCGAGCCGATCCCCTTTCCTTCTCCTTCCTTTTTTGGTCCTCCGTCTTCTACCCGAGCCGACTCCAGTTGGTCACCACGCTCCTCATCTTCTTCCTCTTTCCCCCCTTTCTCACAAACGAGTCCATTTTTATCACCAAAGCTATCGTTAAGGGCAGATATTTGCCCTCTCCAGCTTCGCGACGCCTCGAAGTGACGGCGCATCCACCAGTAACGACGTGGAGTTCGAGCGAAGCTCTGTGCCTAAACCATTCCAATCGACCGCAAATTGAAATCAAGTACGTTTACTACGATGTTATTCGAGATTAAAAAACTACCTATGTGCTTGATTTGAGGAATCTACAAGAATTGATTTCGGAGTTTTAGAGTTTTTAAAATTTTCAATGCTATGGTTGGGAGCGGCAGCAGAAAAGAAGAAGGAAGGAATGAAGACGGTGGTGAGTTTATAAAAGGAATGGTGTTGACCCCTCGTCTTCCTATTTTGTCTCACCCGCTCGGACCGGAATGAAGGCCCAGAAGCACAATTCTCTCTGAAAGCCCAATGTCTAAGAGCTAAATCCACGAAAACGCTTCGGATCGGAATCCGAACCGAGTGGAAATTTCACACGCTAATTCAGCATCCGACTCGAATTGAAGAGAAGGAGAGTAAAGGAGGAGCGTACCTGCAAGAAGCATTACATGGCCAGATGAGTTCTCAAATTTGCTCAGAAATGAAATAAATGTGTTCGGGTCGGACGCCGAACCGAATGGAAATCTGTGCATTACTCCTCACAATTCTGATTAAACGACATCAAAGCACGCTTTGTACAACGAAAGCATCCTTTGAGGGGGCAAAATGTTAGCCTACTTTGTGAACTAGGCAACACAAAGTCAAGAAACCAACCATTGAAGAGTATTTTAAGTTATAAGACTTCGGTTCGGATCGGAAGGAAACACCACAATTCAGATTGATAGCAGCATATTGGTTCGGATCGGATAGAGTTCCCTGTTCGGATCGGATGGCTCTTACTGGGTAAATTGGCAAAGCATATCTGATCGGATCGGAAGGCCAATAAATCTCAAATGGATCGGAAAGCCTTTTGCTTGCCACGACGCTGCAGCGGGGCGGAGTATGATCAGTGAAGGAGAGACGTCCAAGCCACTCCGGTTCGGATCGGGTATTCCGATCCGACCCCCAACATGCACACCTCCGACCCGCACCCATGATCCAGGTTAATCTCCTATAAAATAGCCTGGAGAACCGGACCGGCTATGACTGATTCCTACCCCTAACGTCCATCTCTTTGATGTGTTGTCAGCTTGATAGTTCATCCGAACCCGAAGAGAGTGCGATGGATGACACGTGTTCCGACCCGGATTGAATCTCAGGCAAATTCACACCTATAAATACCCCATCTAGAGACAAAGAGAAGGATCTTTTTCAGCATTTTTGAGAATCCAAGTACCTCCATCATCCGAACTCCTTTACTCCCGGAGAATCCAAATCATCTTTCATTTCTTGTTTTAATCATTTGAGTGAACAAAAGTGAGTTGTGAGTGAATCTTACATTGCATTTGTAACTGAATTACTGAATATAGTGAAAACTAAGTGGACGTAGGCATTTCTTCGCCGAACCACTATAAATCTTGTGTGTTCATCTTTATTTCTGTTTTATTTTATCTTGTTTCTAATCAATTTGGGTGTTAGAACCACATTTGGGTCTAACAATTTATACGTACATTTGCATCACTTTTCCCTTTTTGATCTTTTTATCATATCTCTTGTGATTTCAAAATAATGCCTTTTTATTCAAAAAAGGAAAACGACATATTTAAAACAACTAAGCCAAAACCCAACAATATTGAATACAAACGAGCATATTTCTTTTAACATTACAATCACATAATTTACCAATCAAATCTTTTTACCCAAATTCACATAATTTCATTATTCAACACTGAAATAGAGATATGGAATGTAACTACATCTAAATGGTGTTTAATGGGACTGATTTCCATTTCTGTAGTGCTTTACAACAATTACAATATATTTTTCAACATAACTGTACGAATATGTGTAAACAAGTTTAAGAATCCAACAAATAATATTATGCATAACCACAATATTCAATTCACAAGTTTTAACATTTTTTATAATCAGATTTGATGATGTCAACCTAATTCCAACAATTTATTGAACAGATGTGATAGATATAGGCATAAAAATTGAGATCTATTACAAACGAGATAAATACGTTATTATAAATGTATATATAAATTTTACACTCGCCTATCCAAATCCAAAGTTTGATCCTTTTAGGCCTACATTTTCCCAAATTCTTATAAATCTACAATTTATCTTAAAAGGGGAAAATCCCAGATCTGTAGAGATGTAAGAAATAGGAAAATATGGGAGAATCTATTGTTGAGCACTAATTTGCATTCTTTTCCATTGGATCTACTAATCCTCTCAATCCTATGTGATTTGGATTTGATTTGTTATATAAGAATATATTTTAGGTTAAGAAATTAGGTTTGGAGAAGGAGGAAAATGGAAGGGTTTTGCTGCTGCCCATAGATTTGTGTGGAAAAGAAATGGGGCCTTACCCCTTTATTTATAGGGGTGGAGTTGGCCTTAGATCGTTGGATTCGTTTTAATTCATATCTGTCCATTCGTTAATAATATATTATAACTAAACCTTACCAACCCTAGCCGTCACTGGGAAAACTGACGCCCAGTAGGTCGACCGTGGCGGTCGACCGGTATGGTCGACCGCCTGGGTCATCAAATGCCCAGGTCGGCTAATTAAATAAGGTAATTTATATTTATAAATTCTGATTTATTTATTTTTCATTCATTTTTGTATTTTGTAACACCCCACGTCCATTAATGTTACTCTCAAAGGGAATGCATTAACTTTCATGGAGTATTATTGGTGAATAGAACAGAATATAACAAGACAAATACATATATTGGTACTTGAAAATTTTCAAAACAACTTTTATTGCAACAGAGAAATAGTTTGATTACAACAACATCATAAACCAACAGTAAAACCAAGTAAACTTAGTAACCATCTTAACAAATTGTTTTCTGAGTACATAAAGTAAAAAGCATAACCCCAACATAAGTAGCCATAAAAGAGATGAGCTGAACTTTACTTTCAACAATCCAAGCACTTCCAAAGAGAGAGAAAGTTACGAATCAAGCTCTACTAGCACTAGTCCCGCCCTGAGAACCTGGGGGGGAAGGAAGAAAAGAGGCGAAAACAAAGGGGGTCAGACATAAAGTCTGGCGAGTACCATAACTTTAACAATATAATTATTAAAGCAATTAGGATAAGGCATAAACTGGTAAAACAAGGAATGATTGTGAAACAAGTGGGCAAGACAAAACAAACAAGAGGAATATTCTGGCGTTAATCTCGCTCCTAATCACTATAGGATAATTACTATACTGCACCACTACTAGTCACCCTAAAAGTTGATCCTGCCTACTGAACATAATAATCATAATAATAGTTTCGTGTACCCCTATCTGTCTCCATAGGTGCCGCCTGCCCCTATCTCCACTAGTTGTACCACTACCCCCATGCGATCGGCTCCCTAACTCGTAGATATACGTGCTGGTCCCACAGTGGGGTGTATCACTCCCCAAAGTGGCAACCCGATACCACTAAATATGCATGGCTTATATCTACACGATGCAATAACGTCTTATCTACCAGCCCGGGCCCACGCATGCACATGACCCCGTTGGACTTGCGTTGCCACCGTTAACCCATTTTGACCTCTTACAATCAAACCCAGTAAGCGTGTCCTCTCCTCGATCTAACTCGAGCTCACAAAGATACTTAATGGGTTACTGGTTTGAAAAGGGTCCCCACACTTGACACAAGCTTTTCACCTATGCTTGGTCCCCACTAGGATTTCCCACTTAACCCCCTCTTGTTCGTGTCTTCTTACATGTTTCAACTTGGTTAAGAGTTTATAATTATATCCCACATGTCACCCATGTTACCCACTTATCAAATCAACATGTGTTATTAGTTAAGCTTATCTTAACCTTATCCGCTTATCAGATCCATATATACATTTGGTTAAGCTGGTCTTAACCTTATCCACTTATATATTATTGGCTAAGTTGGTCTTAACCCTATCCACTTATATATTATTGGTTAAGCTGGTCTTAACCCTATCCACTTATCGGATCAATATGTATTATTGTCTAAGTTTATCTTAACCCTATCCACTTATCAGATCAATATGTATTATTGGTTAAGTTTATCTTAACCCTATCCACTTATCAGATTAATATATATATTACTGGTTAAGTTTACCTTAACCCTATCCACTTACCAGATTAGTATATTATTGGTTAAGCTGGTCTTAACCCTATCCACTTATATATATATATATATATATATATATATATATCGTATAACATGTTTTACTTAATTTATGATTAAGTACATCTTAGTTCACAGATACACTGGTTAAGAGAATAACTCCCTAAGTACCAACCCCGAAGACCGAAATCAACATCAGATTGGTACTCAGAGAATTACTCAACTCAACCAAACTTTTGTCTGTCATTCTTATTTGTTTTTGAACAACATTAATTAATTATTAATGCACAGACCTCTCACATTAAGTCGATTACTTGTGGCTGCTGGATATGCCGGGCGGTTCCGGGCAGACTTCCACCACAAGCTGGACTTAACCTCGTGTCTAGGCATCTTTTAATTATGCCTAAGACCTCTCACATTAGACTGTAGTTTGTGGTTGCTGGATGTGCCGGGCGGGTCTGGGCAGTTTTATACCACAAACGAGTCTAACCTCGTGTCTTAGGCATTTATTACTTATTTAATTTATGCCTTTGACCTCTCATATTAGACTACCGTTTGTGGTTGCTGGATGTGTCGGGCGGTTCCGGGCAGTTTTATACCACAAACGAGTCTAACCTTGTGTCTCGGGCATTTATTATGCACTTAATTTATTCAACCCCAATTTGAATTGATATCCCTATTTCAAATTGTCAATAAATTCCAAATTAATCTATGTCCATAATTGTCACCTAAATTATGTCCATACTTTTTAGGTATATAAGTTATACCAATTAATGTCTCAATTTAATTATAAGCCTTTAAAGCTATTTTATGCCAATTCACAATTTTCATAATTAATATTTTCCCTTTGTCCCCACGCTATTCGTACGTTCTAATATGAGATATGTTAGACTCGCAAATAGTCTAACTTATAAAATGTGACGACCCCAAATCCCGTTATAACGGTCACAAGGGTAATCCTTGGAATATAACACATAAACTGATAACAGCAAAATAGAATTAAATAAATACACCAGATAACGAACAAATAATACACTGGATATACGTAATCATCAGAGTTACACAGTATACAGGATCATACTTAGTACAAATACAGTTCAGCTATACATAAATGTCTACAGCGGAAAACAAACATAATATGTACAATAGGAGCTGAACAGCATAAAAAGAGATAAATGATAGAATCCATCTTCAGCTCCAGCTATCCAGAAAGAGCCTGCTAATACCTGAATACAAGGCTGCCCGTGTAGAAAAAGGGGCACCCGAGTTTGCAAGTGAAACAAACTACGAGTCAGTCATGGGACTGGTATGAGAAATCTACTTAACACATTATACAATATGGCTAATCACAGGACCACGCCACTTTTGTGGAACGGGTTTACTCCATTGGATTGCCAGTGCTTTAAACCAATCATTCTTTTAAACATCGCAATGCTTTTTTATAAAAATGAAGCCATTATAAGACTCAGTTCCCATCACACAATGCAACGCAAACCGGAGGATAGAGTTTTTACCTTATAACGGCCAAAATATGCTTGATACGAATAAAACAAAAGCATTTGATATTATTACTAGTGTTTATATGTTTCAAAAACAATTTCAAATCATAAGTATCAATCATAGAAGGCATTAATGCCCCATACCACTATGTCGCCATATATAGGTATAAAATCAACACCGCACAGTCACGTATTTGGAAATTGGATTTCTGTCATGAACCAAGGCAAAAGATAGTCCTTACCGACTTCGAGACGCTCTAGCCCGTGTCTTAGGCAAGTACTCAGTCAAGCCTTTGGATCGTCAGGGTCGGTCCACCGATGTGGATTAAAATGCCTGAACAATTTGTTTCCCCGCCCTATGGGGCGTAAATGAGCCAACGAATGACTCCATTGGTCCCGGATCGACCGATGTAACCAAGGCGCCTCGCAACAGCAACAACCACATAAGTCAAAATCGTCAGGGCATGTAAAACCACTGACGCCACTTCTAACTAGAAGGAAACGCATGCCCTCCATGATGTCCTCTCCCGTTTCTAGTTCATACCGGGGTGTGAGGTTCGCGAATTCACGTTATACACAAAGCTACGCCACACAGACGGTGCTTTGATCACCAACCACAAGGCTTTGCTTTTCAACAGAATCCCTGATCACTGCATCTTAGCATGCCACATAGGTAATTCATGCCATGTAACTGATGGCTATCAATCACACAGAATGAATTCCAATGTCAGACACACATTCCATTTGCAAGTCCGTTCTGGGTCTGAACGAAACCGGAGGCACTATATACCTCGCAAACCCATCGATTTCCACGTACGTCTGGACGGTCACCACTCATTATCCATATTTCGGGATGCCTCCCAATCAGGACATCAGTTACCATCCAAACGTGGTGAAGATCTCCGGTCTTCGACCACCATCTTCATCTTCGACTTCTTATCGTCGATTCAGTTATTCAGAATGGGATAAACCCGGTCTTTCTGAGCAACTCGCGTATATAATAAACACGTGCTACACAAACACTACATACGCATCATTTCAATTCATTAGTCACTAACCGTCAATCAGTAAGAGAACGATTTCCCAAATATTAACCCCGAAGGCCGAAACCAACATCAGATCAAAATCCAGGAAACCATTCGACTTAGCTATCCTTCAGTTAATTTCTAAATTTCACATCCATATAGTTTATAATATTTTATAATGATTTATCGCTATTTTTATTTAATTTAAAATAGCCAATTTATTCGAACGACGCTTCGGGCCATAACGCGGCCGTGGCGCTGTTTTTCTTCAGATTTGATTTACACATATCTGAAAATCTAACCGTTGGATCTTCACAAAATTTATATCATTAGAAAGATCTTTTCAAAACGAATCCAACGGTTCTAGTTTCAGGAAAATCCGATGGTCGGATCTCCCGGTACAATCGTTTGAAGTTTCGATTTCAAAATACGAACTGCAGTGTCGTTATTCGATTTAATATAATTATATTTATATATATATATATATATAATCGATTCTGGCGCTGTTTTTCTTCAGATTTGAATTAAACATTCCAGACAATCCAACCGTTGGATTTTTACAAAGTTGGTGCCGTTGGAAACATATTTCTAAAGCGAACCCAACGGTTGCAGTTTCGGGAAAATCCGATGGTCGGATCTCTCGCACTAATCATTTGAAATCACGGTTTCAAAATACGAACTGCAGCTTCGTTATTCGATATATTTTAATTATATTTATATATACATATATATATAAATATAATCGATCCTTCGATTTCAAAACCATTTCCTTTTTATACATTTGATAAAAATGATATTTTTATCCAACTGACTTCTATTTCAACTCTTTACTATTTTTAACTATTCATGTATATGATAGAAAGGTGATTTTTATTATAAAACAATTCATTTCAAAACGCGATTATTTTATATAGTTCATATAGGTAATAAAAATATGATTTTTATTATAAAATTATTTATTTCAAAACAAGAGTATTTTATATAGTTCATATTGATGATAAAAATAGGATTTTTATTATAAAACAATTTCTTTCAAAGTATGAATACCATTCAACACATGAATTCTATTCAGCGAATGGATTTCAATTCAACACATGAAGGTTTTCTATAGTTTATATATATAGATAAAAGGGTGATTTTTATATTTAAAACACGAATACCATTCAACACATGAATTCTATTCAACGAATGAATTTCAATTCAACACATGAAGGTTTTCTATAGTTTATATATATAGATAAAAGGGTGATTTTTATATTTAAAACACGAATACCATTCAACACATGAATTCTATTTAACGAATGAATTTCAATTCAACACATGAAGGTTTTCTATAGTTCATATATATAGATAAAAGGGTGATTTTTGTATTTAAAACACGAATACCATTCAACACATGAATTCTATTCAACGAATGAATTTCAATTCAACACATGAAGGTTTTCTATAGTTTATATATATATATAGATAAAAGGATGATTTTTATATTTAACAATTTATTTCAAAACACGAATGTCGTTCAATAGATGAATTTCTATTCAACACACGAATATAGTTTCAACACATGAAAATAATTCTATCACATGAATATTATTCAAAATTTCGGCAGCATAACGGCAGGGTAATTAAAACCGGGGTCGTCCCTAGTACGGCTCCTCGCTCTACCTTAAAGCCTCGCAGCTTTTGACAATGGGGAATCATACATCTAGTTCGCACGCAGGCGGCATGTGTATATTTTTCATTTCCACAAACTAATCCTATGTGGTTTTAACCAAATATTTCAACCACAAACGGGTATTTTTCAACCACAATCAATCAATTTCAACCACAAACAATTATAATCAACTATTCGCTATTAACCAATTTTCACACCAATCACAATCAATAAATATTGTCCACGGTTTGTAGACGAGGGGCGTGTGTGTGTGTATATATATATATATATATATATATATATATATATATATATATATATATTATATAAGCATTTCACTTCTATTTCAACACACATATAATTTTTACAACGCATATATAACTTATACATCGAACGTACGACCTATACAACGCTTATACATGAGGTGTACAATGCTTATACAAGTCATACATCGACCATATAATTTATACATCGTCATTTTCCATATCGTTTATAAATTAGAAATCTCACATTGGGTTCCACTCCACCAAAAATAGCAGAAGGCTCAGAAAAATATGCGGTCTCTTCTAGAATGTAGAGGGCGTCCACACGGTCACGATGTTTCCTGTTTCATCGAATTTCAAGATATGATTTTTCAAAGTTCAGATGTAATAAAGGACTCACCTTTATCGTTGGTTCAGACAAGGGTTTCGATCTTTCGCGAAAACTGAGCGATATTGGGATGATCGGAGGTGAGGACGTGGAAGAGGGGAGTGAGGCGCTGCTTTCGATGGTGGTGCGGTCGTGTATGGTGGCCGGATCTGGCGGCGGCGACGCTGGGAAGTGGTTCACTTTCCGGGCTCGATTCAGGCAGTGGAGGTGACGAGAAGGGTGGTGGTTGGGTCGGATTTGAAGAGGAGAAGGAGGCGCATCGAGGGGATGTGGTGGCGGTCGTTGGTGATGGCCGTGGCGGCGGCAGAAGTGGAGAGAAGGAAAGAAGGGGGCGCTGTCAGGTTTCAGAGGGCATCGGGGAAGAGAGAGGGAGTGAGGGCCAATAAGGTTTTTTTTATAATTTTTAAATTCTCTAAAATACCCCTTTCACACACGAACCCCAATCCAAACCCAACGACTGTTGTCCCTAGCGTTTTACCCCCATTTCGAACACAATGGGATATGTTTCGAAGGCCCATTCGAATGTTTCAGCCAGCTTTCATTCAAATTAAAATATAAAACATTCAATATTTAATTTGAATGTACATTTCAATTTGCCGGGGCCACATACTGATTCTAAAAATTCCCGAAAAATAAATCTAGCTATGTTTTGACGATACGGTCCCAACAAAACTGATTTCGTTGAATTCTGAGACCGTTTTTAAAATGGCCCTTTTCTGGTCGATCCAATTTAACTATAATTGACCAAAACACATTTTCCTTTGCCACGCTCACATACTAGCTTCAAAAATTATGAAATTTGAAACCTAGCAATAGTTTGACATCCCGGATCCAACAAAAGTGGTTTCGTCGAATTCCGAGGTCGTATGCAAAATGTCTATTTTCAAGGGCGATATAAATTCTATAGCGACCTTTCTGAAAATTCATTTGGCCATAACTTTTGATTCCCGTTATGAAACTTCAATTTTTCAGATTCGTTAGAAAGATATTCACTAAAAGATTTAAATATTTTTGGTTTCACTCAAATCTGCTTTGTTTTGCACCCAGTACAGTCAGTCAAAGTTTGAATTCAATTTTTGAAACTACCGCGCCATTTCAGGCCTTGTTTATAATTAGAATTAATTATATTCGTTTTCAAATGTCGATTCAAACTTATTTTTCATCGATATTATTTAAAATATTTATTTTAAATATTTCAAATCCACTAAAATAGCCAATTTAAAATTTTTAAATTGGTTCAGATTTTCCGGGTCGTTACAATCTCACCCACTAAAAACTTTTCGTCCCCGAAAAGGAACAAAGTCGGAAGTGGTTTGATTAATCAACTCTACATTCAATCTGGCTTCCATTCTCCAACTTTTCAGTTTCTGAGAATTTTCAAATTCTTCAAAAATTTGGCAAACACCCGGAATTTTCGAAAAATTTCGCCATAACCTCCTTTGTACGGGGAGGGGTTTGGAAATTTATTGGGCCGTATTAGGTACCCAATAAATCCTATAAAGCATACACATATTTACAGTGATATATCCTGGTGTTTACAGGGGAGCGTGTATAGATAATAACTCCAAAGAATAAATTCTCGTCACCCTGTCAAAGCCTGAGGGAGTGTGTATTTTAATTGCTCCAGAGAATAAATTCTCGTCACCTCGTCCCGTGTGGGAAATAAATAGTCCATGTGCCGTATCTAATAACTAAAGAGACGTGATTATTGTCAACTCCAGACCCGTGTGGGGTTTTTATTAATCTGGCAATTTATCGTTACAATTTTATATGGTCGTATCAGTCATCAGTTCAACCTGTAAAATATAGTCACCGCCATACAAGCCTCTCGCTCGTATGGTAAATCTTCCACCTCGTCACACAAGCTCCAAATGCTTATGTGGTATATGATGAAGTATGTCTATCTCCAAGAAGTATGTCATGTAGTGTAGTTCAAAATTAATTATTACAATCCTATGGCGACTTTTATTATTTCACACAGAACAACCAGCACTCCGCATCCAATGGCATTCACAGGAGTTGATATAATAATATTTCGCATCCAACTCATTAAGGTTTACCTATTTGTCGGGCACGCAAATAAAATCTTTACTCAACAGCTAATCCAATTACCTGTTCAAACATATATAATGCACATGTATATATTTCTATCTATTTTCATATCAGTTCAAGGTGTGATATATCGAATAAATTCTACCATTCATTCTCTTATTAATTAAATTAACTATCGTTTCAATAATTTAATTATTCAAATTTACTATCACACAACACAAACAACAAACAAATTATTTTTAACTTTTCAAATATATATCTTTTATATATGTTCAAAAATCATATTTCTAAAACCAGAATATAATCACAAATACGTTATTTATAAACATATAACACTCGACTCGTTCTGGGGCACTTCTGACCCTATCCTAACGAGTTATTCTGATTCTGCTTTACTCATACTAGGATATTACTGGTCCTATCTGCAATGAGTTATTCGTCCTAGAACACTACTGGTTCTATCTCTTACGAGTTCGTTAATGTGTTATATACCAGAGTTAAGCTTAACCAAAGCTCTGATACCACGTTGTGACGACCCCAAATCCCGTTCTGACGGTGACAAGGGTAATCTTTGGAATATAACACATAAACCGATAACAGCAGAACATAATTAAATAAATACACCAGATAATGAACAAATAATACACTGGATATACGTAATCATCAGAGTTACACAGTATACAGGATCATACTTAGTACAAATACAGTTCAGCTATACATAAATGTCTACAGCGGAAAACAAACATAATATGTACAATAGGAGCTGAACAGCATAAAAAGAGATAAATGATAGAATCCATCTTCAGCTCCAGCCATCCAGAAAGAGCCTGCTAATACCTGAATACAAGGCTGCCCGTGTAGAAAAAGGGGCACCCGAGTTTGCAAGTGAAACAAACTACGAGTCAGTCATGGGACTGGTATGAGAAATCTACTTAACACATTATACAATATGGCTAATCACAAGACCACGCCACTTTCATGGAACGGGTTTACTCCATTGGATTGCCAGTACTTTAAACCAATCATTCTTTTAAACATCGCAATGCTTTTTTATAAAAATGAAGCCATTATAAGACTCAGTTCCCATCACACAATGCAACGCAAACCGGAGGATAGAGTTTTTACCTTATAACGGCCAAAATATGCTTGATACGAATAAAACAAAAGCATTTGATATTATTACTAGTGTTTATATGTTTCAAAATCAATTTCAAATCATAACTATCAATCATAGACGACATGAGCGTCCCATGCCACTAAGTCGCCAAATATAGGTATAAAATCAAAACCGCACAGTCACGTATTTGGAAATTGGATTTCCGTCATGAACCAAGGCAAAAGATAGTCCTTACCGACTTCGAGACGCTCTAGCCCGTGTCTCAGTCAAGCCTTTGGATCATCAGGGCCGTTCCACCGATGTGTATTAAAATGCCTGAACAATGCGTTTCCCCGCCCTATGGGGCGTAAATGAGCCAACGAATGACTCCATCGGTCCCGGATCGACCGGTATAACCGAGGCGCCTCGCAACAGCAACAACCACATAAGTCAAACTCGTCAGGGCGTGTAAAACCACTGATGCCACTTCTAACTAGAAGGAAACACATGCCCTCCCTGATGTCCTCTCCCGTTTCTGGTTCATACCGGGGTGTGAGGTTCGCGAATTCACGATATACACAAAGCTACGCCACAAAGACGGTGCTTTGATCACCAACCACAAGGCTTTGCTTTTCAAGAGAAGCCCTGATCACTGCATCTTAGCATGCCACACAGGCAATTCACGCTATGTAACTGATGGCTATCAATCACACAGAATGAATTCCAGTGTCAGACACACATTCCATTTGCAAGTCCGTTCTGGGTCTGAACGAAACCAGAGGCACTAAATACCTCGCAAACCCATCGATTTCCACGTACGTCTGGATGGTCACCACTCATTATCCATATTTCGGGATGCCTCCCAATCAGGACATCAGTTACCATCCAAACCAGGTGAAGATCTCCGTTCTTCGACCACCGTCTTCATCTTTGACTTCTTATCGTCGATTCAGTTATTCAGAATGGGATAAGGTCTTTCTGAGCAGCTCGCGTACATAATAAACACGTGCTACACAAACACTACATACGCATCATTTCTATTCATTAGTCACTAACCGTCAATCAGTAAGAGAACGATTTCCCAAATATTAACCCCGAAGGCCGAAACCAACATCAGAACAAAATCCAAGAAACCATTCGACTTAGCTAACCTTCAGTTAATTTCTAAATTTCACATCCATATCGTTTATAATATTTTATAATGATTTATCGCTATTTTTATTTATTTTAAAATAGCCAATTTATTCAAACGACGCTTCAGGCCATAACGCGGTCGTGGCGCTGTTTTTCTTCAAATTTGATTTACACATATCTGAAAATCTAACCGTTGGATCTTCACAAAATTTACATCATTAGAAATATCTTTTCAAAACGAATCCAACGGTTCCAGTTTCGGGAAAATCCGACGGTCGGATCTCCCGGTACAATCGTTTGAAGTTTCGATTTCAAAATACGAACTGCAGCGTCGTTATTCGATTTAATATAATTATATTTATATATATAAATATAATTGATTCTGGCGCTGTTTTTCTTCAGATTTGAATTAAACATTCCAGACAATCCAACCGTTGGATTTTTTACAAAGTTGGTGTCGTTGGAAAGATATTTCTAAAGCGAAACCAATGGTTGCAGTTTCGGGAAATCCGATGGTCGGATCTCCCGCACTAATCGTTTGAAATCACAGTTTCAAAATACGAACTACAGCTTCGTTATTCGATATATTTTAATCATATTTATATATATATATATATAAATATAATCGATCCTTCGATTTCAAAACCATTTCCTTTTTATACATTTGATAAAAATGATATTTTTATCCAACTGACTTCTATTTCAACACTTCACTATTTTTAACTATTCATGTATATGATATAAAGGTGATTTTTATTATAAAACAATTCATTTATAAACGCGATTATTTTATATAGTTCATACAGGTAATAAAAATATGATTTTTATTATAAAACAATTTATTTCAAAACAAGAGTATTTTATATAGTTCATATTGATGATAAAAATAGGATTTTGATTATAAAACAATTTCTTTCAAAATATGAATACCATTCAACACATGAATTCTATTCAATGAATGAATTTCAATTCAACACATGAAGGTTTTCTATAGTTTATATATATAGATAAAAGGGTGATTTTTATATTTAAAACACAAATACCATTCAACACATGAATTCTATTCAACAATGAATTTCAATTCAACACATGAAGGTTTTCTATAGTTTATATATATAGATAAAAGAGTGATTTTTATATTTAAAACACGAATACCATTCAACACATGAATTCTATTCAACGAATGAATTTCAATTCAACACATGAAGGTTTTCTATAGTTTATATATATGAATAAAAGGGTGATTTTTATATTTAAAACACGAATACCATTCAACACATGAATTCTATTCAACGAATGAATTTCAATTCAACACATGAAAGTTTTCTATAGTTTATATATATAGATAAAAGGGTGATTTTTATATTTAACAATTTATTTCAAAACATGAATGTCGTTCAATAGATGAATTTCTATTCAACACACGAATATAGTTTCAACACATGAAAATAATTCTAACACATGAATATTATTCAAAATTTCGGCAGCATAACGGCAGGGTAGTTAAAACCGGGGTCGTACCTAGTACGGCTCCTCACTCTACCTTAAAGCCTCGCAGCTTTTGACAATGGGGAATCATGCATCTAGTTCGCACGCAGGCGGCATGTGTATATTTTTCATTTCCACAAACTAATCCTATGTGGTTTCAACCAAATATTTCAACCACAAACGGGTATTTTTCAACCACAATCGATCAATTTCAAACACAAACAATTATAATCAACTATTCGCTATCAACCAATTTTCACACCAATCACAATCAATAAATATCGTCCATGGTTTGTGGACGAGGGGCGTATATATATATATACATATATATATATACATATTATATAAGCATTTCACTTCTATTTCAACACACATATAATTTTTACAATGCATATATAACTTATACATCGAACGTACGACCTATACAACGCTTATACATGAGGTGTACAACGCTTATACAAGTCATACATCGACCATATAATTTATACATCGTCATTTTCCATATCGTTTATAAATTAGAAATCTCACATTGGATTCCACTCCACCAAAAATAGCAGAAGGCTCAGACAAATATGCGGTCTCTTCTAGAATGTAGAGGGCATCCACACGGTCACGATGTTTCCTATTTCATCGAATTTCATCGAAAAATGAAAAAGATATGATTTTTCAAAGTTCAGATGTAATAAAGGACTCACCTTTATCGTTGGTTCAGACAAGGGTTTCGATCTTTCGTGAAATCTGGGCGATATTGGGATGATCGGAGGTGAGGACGTGGAAGAGGGGAGTGAGGCGCTGCTATCGATGGTGGTGCGGTCGTGGATGGTGGCTGGATCTGGCAGCGGCGACGCTGGGAAGTGGCTTACTTTCCGGGCTCGGTTTAGGCAGTGGAGGTGACGAGAAGGGTGGTGCTTGGGTCGGATTTGAAGAGGAGGAGGAGGCACGTCGAGGCGATGTGGTGGCGGTCGCTGGTGATGGCCGTGGCGGCGGCAAAAGAGGAGAGAAGGAAAGAAGGGGGGCGCCGTCGGGTTTCAGAGGGCATCGGGGAAGAGAGAGGGAGCGAGGGCCAATGAGGGTTTTTTTTATACAATTTTTAAATTCTCTAAAATACCCCTTTCACACACGAACCCCAATCCAAACCCAACGACTGTCGTCCCTAGCGTTTTGCCCCCATTCTGAACACAATGGGATATGTTTCGAAGGCCCATTCGAATGTTTCAGTCAGTTTTCATTCAAATTAAAATATAAAACATTCAATATTTAATTTGAACGTACATTTCAATTAGTCGGGGCCACATACTGATTCTAAAATTTCCCGAAAAATAAATCTAGCTATGTTTTGACGATACGGTCCCAACAAAACAGATTTCGTCGAATTCTTAGACCGTTTGTAAAATGGCCCTTTTCTGGTCGATCCAACTTAACTATAATTGACCAAAACACATTTTCCTTTGCCACGCTCACATACTAGCTTCAAAAATTATGAAATTTGAAACCTAGCAATAGTTTGACATCCTAGATCCAACAAAAGTGGTTTCGTCGAATTCCGAGGTCGTATGCAAAATGTCCATTTTCAAGGGCGATATAAATTCTATAGCGACCTTTCTGAAAATTCATTTGGCCATAACTTTTGACACCCGTTATGAAACTTCAATTTTTCAGATTCGTTAGAAAGATATTCACTAACAGATTTAAATATTTTTTGTTTAACTCAAATCCGCTTTGTTTTGCACCCGGTACAGTCAGTCAAAGTTTGAATTCAATTTTTGAAACTACCGCGCCATTTCAGGCCTTGTTTATAATTAGAATTAATTATATTCGTTTTCAAATATCGATTCAAACTTATTTTTCATCGATATTATTTAAAATATTTATTTTAAATATTTCAAATCCACTAAAATAGCCAATTTAAAATTTTTAAATTGGTTCAGATTTTCCGGGTCGTTACAATCTCCCTCACTTAAAACTTTTCGTCCCCGAAAAGGAACAAAGTCGGAAGTGGTTTGATTAATCAACTCTACATTCAATCTGGCTTCCATTCTCCAACTTTTCAGTTTCTGAGAATTTTCAAATTCTTCAAAAATTTGGCTAACACCCGGAATTTTCGAAAAATTTCGCCATAACCTCCTTTGTACGGGGAGAGGTTTGGAAATTTATTGGGCCGTATTAGGTACCCAATAAATCCTATAAAGCATAAACATATTTATAGTGATATATTCTGGTGTTTATAGGGGAGCGTATATAGATAATAACTCCAGAGAATAAATTCTCGTCACCCTGTCAAAGCCTGAGGGAGTGTGTATTTTAATTGCTCCAGAGAATAAATTCTCGTCACCTCGTCCCGTGTGGGAAATAAATAGTCCATGTGCCGTATCTAATAACTAGAGAGACGTGATTATTGTCAACTCCAGACCCGTGTGGGGTTTTTATTAAACTGGCAATTTATCGTTGCAATTTTATATGGTCATATCAGTCATCAGTTCAACCTGTAAAATATAGTCATCGCCATACAAGCCTCTCGCTCGTATGGTAAATCTTCCACCTCGTCACACAAGCTCCAAATGCATATGTGGTATGTGATGAAGTATGCCTATCTTCAAGAAGTATGCCATGTAGTGTAGTTCAAAATTAATTGTTACTATCCTATGGCGACTTTTATTATTTCACACAGAACAACCAGCACTCCGCATCCAATGGCATTCACGGGAGTTGATATAATAATATTTCGCATCCAACTCATTAAGGTTTACCTATTTGTCGGGCACGCAAATAAAATCTTTACTCAACAGCTAATCCAATTACCTGTTCAAACATATCTAATGCACATGTATATATTTCTATCTATTTTCATATCAGTTCAAGGTGTGATATATCGAATAAATTCTACCATTCATTCTCTTATTAAATAAATTAACTATCGTTTCAATAATTTAAGTAATCAAATTTACTATGACACAACACAAACAACAAACAAATTGTTTTCAACTTTTCAAATATATATCTTTTATATATGTTCAAAAATCATATTTCTAAAACCAGAATATAATCACAAATACGTTATTTATAAACATATAACTCTCGACTCGTTCTGGGGCACTTCTGATCCGATCTCTAATGAGTTATTTTGATTCTGCTTTACTCATACTAGGATATTACTGGTCCAATCTGTAATGAGTTATTCGTCCTAGAACACTACTGGTTCTATCTCTGACGAGTTCGTTAATGTGTTATATACTAGAGCTAAGCTTAACCAAAGCTCTGATACCACGTTGTGACGATCCCAAATCCCGTTCTGACGGTGACAAGGGTAATCTTTGGAATATAACACGTAAACCGATAACAGCAGAACAGAATTAAATAAATACACCAGATAATGAACAAATAATACACTGGATATACGTAATCATCAGAGTTACACAGTATACAGGATCATACTTTGTACAAATACAGTTCAGCTATACATAAATGTCAACATCGGAAAACAAACATAATATGTACAATAGGAGCTGAACAGCATAAAAAGAGATAAATGATAGAATCCATCTTCAGCTCCAGTTATCCAGAAAGAGCCTGCTAATACCTGAATACAAGGTTGCCCGTGTAGAAAAAGGGGCACCTGAGTTTGCAAGTGAAACAAACTACGAGTCAGTCATGGGACTGGTATGAGAAATCTACTTAACACATTATACAATATGGCTAATCACAGGACCACGCCACTTTTGTGGAACGGGTTTACTCCATTGGATTGTCAATGCTTTAAACCAATCATTCTTTTAAATATCGCAATGTTTTTTTATAAAAATGAAGCCATTATAAGACTTAGTTCCCATCACACAATGCAACGCAAACCGGAGGATAGAGTTTTTACCTTATAACGGCCAAAATATGCTTGATACGAATAAAACAAAAGCATTTGATATTATTACTAGTGTTTATATGTTTCAAAAACAATTTCAAATCATAAGTATCAATCATAGACGACATTAATGCCCCATAACACTATGTCGCCATATATAGGTATACAATCAACACCGCACAGTCACGTATTTGGAAATTGGATTTCCGTCATGAACCAAGGCAAAAGATAGTCCTTACCGACTTCGAGACGCTCTAGCCCGTGTCTCAGGCAAGTACTCAGTCAAGCCTTTGGATCGTCAGGGCCGGTCCACCGATGTGGAATAAAATGCCTGAAAAATGCATTTCCCCGCCCTATGGGGCGTAAATGAGCCAACGAATGACTCCATCGGTCCCGGATCGACCGATATAACCGAGGCGCCTCGCAACAGCAACAACCACATAAGTCAAACTCGTCAGGGCGTGTAAAACCACTGACGCCACTTCTAACTAGAAGGAAACGCATGCCCTCCCTGATGCCCTCTCCCGTTTCTGGTTCATACCGGGGTGTGAGGTTCGCGAATTCACGTTATACACACAGCTACGCCACACAGACAGTGCTTTGATCACCAACCACAAGGCTTTGCTTTTCAACAGAAGCCCTGATAACTGCATCTTAGCATGCCACACAGGCAATTCACGCCATGTAACTGATGGCTATCAATCACACAGAATGAATTCCAATGTCAGACACACATTCCATTTGCAAGTCCGTTCTGGGTCTGAACGAAACCGGAGGCACTATATACCTCGCAAACCCATCGATTTCCACGTACGTCTGGACGGTCACCACTCATTATCCATATTTCGGGATGCCTCCCAATCAAGACATCAGTTACCATCCAAACGAGGTGAAGATCTCCGGTCTTCGACCACCGTCTTCATCTTCGACTTCTTATCGTCGATTAAGTTATTCAGAATGGGATAAACCCGGTCTTTCTGAGCAACTCGCGTATATAATAAACACGTGCTACACAAACACTACATACGCATCATTTCAATTCATTAGTCACTAACCATAATCAGTAAGAGAACGATTTCCCAAATATTAACCCTAAAGGCCGAAACCAACATCAGATCAAAATCCCGGAAACCATTCGACTTAGCTAACCTTCAGTTAATTTCTAAATTTCACATCCATATCGTTTATAATATTTTATAACAATTTATCACTATTTTTATTTATTTTAAAATAGCCAATTTATTCAAACGACGCTTCGGGCCATAATGCGGCTGTGGCGCTGTTTTTCTTCGGATTTGATTTGCACATATCTGAAAATCTAACCGTTGGATCTTCACAAAATTTACATCATTAGAAAGATCTTTTCAAAACGAATCCAACGGTTCCAGTTTCAGGAAAATCCGACGGTCGGATCTCCCGGTGCAATCGTTTGAAGTTTCGATTTCAAAATACGAACTGCAGCGTCGTTATTCGATTTAATATAATTATATTTATATATATATATATAAATATAACCGATTCTGGCGCTGTTTTTCTTCAGATTTGAATTAAACATTCCAGACAGTCCAACCGTTGGATTTTTACAAAGTTGGTGCCGTTGGAAAGATATTTCTAAAGTGAACCCAACGGTTGCGGTTTCGGGAAAATCCGATGGTCGGATCTCCCGCACTAATCGTTTGAAATCACGATTTCAAAATACGAATTGCAGCTTCGTTATTCGATATATTTTAATTTTATATATATATATATATATAAAAATATACTCGATCCTTCGATTTCAAAACCATTTCCTTTTTATACATTTGATAAAAATGATTTTTTTATCCAACTGACTTCTATTTCAACACTTCACTATTTTTATCTATTCATGTATATGATAAAAAGGTGATTTTTATTGTAAAATAATTCATTTCAAAACGCGATTATTTTATATAGTTCATATAGGTAATAAAAATATGATTTTTATTATAAAACAATTTATTTCAAAACAAGAGTATTTTATGTAGTTCATATTGATGATAAAAATAGGATTTTTATCATAAAACAATTTCTTTCAAAATATGAATACCATTCAACACATGAATTCTATTCAACGAATGAATTTCAATTCAACACATGAAGGTTTTCTATAGTTTATATATATAGATAAAAGGGTGATTTTTATATTTAAAACACGAATACCATTCAACACATGAATTCTATTCAACAAATGAATTTCAATTCAACACATGAAGGTTTTCTATAGTTTATATATATAGATAAAAGGGTGATTTTTATATTTAAAACACGAATACCATTCAACACATGAATTCTATTCAACGAATGAATTTCAATTCAACACATGAAGGTTTTCTATAGTTTATATATATAGATAAAAGGGTGATTTTTATATTTAACAATTTATTTCAAAACATGAATGTCATTCAATAGATGAATTTCTATTCAACACACGAATATAGTTTCAACACATGAAAATAATTCTAACACATGAATATTATTCAAAATTTCGGCAGCATAACGGCACGGTAGTTAAAACCGGGGTCGTCCCTAGTACGGCTCCTCGCTCTACCTTAAAGCCTCGCAGCTTTCGACAATGGGGAATCATGCATCTAGTTCGCTCGTAGGCGGCATGTGTATATTTTTCATTTCCACAAACTAATCCTATGTGGTTTCAACCGAATATTTCAACCACAAACGGGTATTTTTCAACCACAATCAATTTCAACCACAAACAATTATAATCAACTATTCGCTATCAACCAATTTTCACACCAATCACAATCAATAAATATCGTCCATGGTTTGTGGACGAGGGGCGTATATATATATATATATATATATATATATATATATATATATATTATAAGCATTTCACTTCTATTTCAGCACACATATAATTTTTACAATGCATATATAACTTATACATCGAACGTACGACCTATAAAACGCTTATACATAAGGTGTACAATGCTTATACAAGTCATACATCGACCATATAATTTATACATTGTCATTTTCCATATCGTTTACAAAATAGAAATCTCACATTGGGTTCCACTCCACCAAAAAATAGCAGAAGGCTCAGAAAAATATGCGGTCTCTTCTATAATGTAGAGGGCGTCCACACGGTCACGATGTTTCCTGTTTCATCGAATTTCGTCGAAAAATGAAAAAGATATGAATTTTCAAAGTTCAGATGTAATAAAGGACTCACCTTTATCGTTGGTTCAGACAAGGGTTTCGATCTTTCGCGAAATCTGAGCGATATTGGGATGATCGGAGGTGAGGACGTGGAAGAGGGGAGTGAGGAGCTGCTGTCGATGGTGGTGCGGTCGTGTATGGTGGCCGGATCTGGCGGCGGCGACGCTGGGAAGTGGCTCACTTTCCGGGCTCGATTCAGGCAGTGGAGGTGACGAGAAGGGTGGTGGTTGGGTCGGATTTGAAGAGGAGGAGGAGGCGTGTCGAGGGGATGTGGTGGCGGTCGCTGGTGATGGCCGTGGCGGCGACAAAAGAGGAGAGAAGGAAAGAAGGGGGGCGCCGTCGGGTTTCAGAGGGCATCGGGGAAGAGAGAGGGAGTGAGGGCCAATGAGTTTTTTTTTATAATTTTTAAATTCTCTAAAATACCCCTTTCACACACGAACCCCAATCCAAATCCAACGACTGTCGTCCCTAGCGTTTTGCCCCCATTCTGAACACAATGGGATGTGTTTCGAAGGCCCATTCGAATGTTTCATTCAGTTTTCATCCAAATTAAAATATAAAACATTCAATATTTAATTTGAACGTACATTTCAATTTGCCGGGGCCACATACTGATTCTAAAAATTCCCGAAAAATAAATCTAGCTATGTTTTGACGATACGGTCCCAACAAAACTGATTTCGTCGAATTCTGAGACCGTTTTTAAAATGGCCCTTTTCTGGTCGATCCAATTTAACTATAATTGACCAAAACACATTTTCCTTTGCCACGCTCACATACTAGCTTCAAAAATTATGAAATTTGAAACCTAGCAATAGTTTGACATCCCGGATCCAACAAAAGTGGTTTCGTCGAATTTCGAGGTCGTATGCAAAATGTCTATTTTCAAGGGCGATATAAATTCTATAGCGACCTTTCTGAAAATTCATTTGGCCATAACTTTTGATTCCCGTTATGAAACTTCAATTTTTCAGATTCGTTAGAAAGATATTCACTAACAAATTTAAATATTTTTGGTTTCACTCAAATCCGCTTTGTTTTGCACCCGGTACAGTCAGTCAAAGTTTGAATTCAATTTTTGAAACTACCGCGCCATTTCAGGCCTTGTTTATAATTAGAATTAATTATATTCGTTTTCAAATGTCGATTCAAACTTATTTTTCATCGATATTATTTAAAATATTTATTTTAAATATTTCAAATCCACTCAAATAGCCAATTTAAATTGGTTCAGAATTTTCGGGTCGTTACATAAAAAGAAAAGAAACATCACAACTTGCATAACACATAAAATAGATCTAACTTGCAAATAGGAATTATAACATAAATTTGCATAGCCAATAACTTGCATAGGCATATAAAACATAAACTTGCATAAACTACCATGGATCTAAATACAGATCTAAAACATGAAATTGTGAACTTGCATATATGAATTATGGGTCTCACTTAAACTTGCGTATGTGAATATAATTTTCACCTAAAAATGTGAATATAGTTTTTCACATAAACTTGCATATGGATTCCTACAACTTGCATATGAATTTATCACATATTTTTGCATATAAACAAGCATATGTATATACTTGATTCACATATAAACTTGTGTACAATTCACATATAGACTTGCATAAGATTCATATTCAAACTAGCATACGATTTAACATCCCAAACTTGCATAAAATTCACATACGAATTAGCATATGATTTAACATCCCAAACTTGCATAAGATTCACATACGAATTAACATATGTAAAAATGGACTTGCATAAGATTCATATTCAAACTAGCATATGATTTAACATCCCAAACTTGCATAAGGTTTCACATATGAACTAGCATATGATTTACATCCCAAACTTGCATAAAATGAGTCAAGTTAAACATGTATAATTGGACATATGAAATAGATCTACCAACATAAGATAACAAAGTTAAACATCACGTGATTCAACAGATATGTTCTCATAATCCAATTATAACTCATCATAATTAATTTATTAATTATATTGTGAAAGAAATAGTACTCACAAAGATAGGTTAGAAAAGAGAATGGTTCGTTCGTCTTTCGAATTAGAATTCTGACTTGCTAAATCCTAAGCTTTAGGAAGAAGAACTATCCTAGCAGCAACATGGTGGCCAAGAAACAAATTTAGTTTAGGTTTAGGGTTGGAGTCTAGGCACTCTTTTATAGAAGTTTGAATCAACCTAAACCGTTAGATTATCATAGGAGCAATCCCAACCATTCAGACTAGATAGAGTTATCTAGAACAGCCACATCAGCCCTAATGACTCAGCAAAGAGTTAGAAATCATCACATTTCAGATCTGCCCGAGGGGGTAGGTCGACCCCCAGGTCAACCTGTATAGGGAGGTCGACCCCCTGGTCAACCTGGCCTGGGGTAGGTCGACCTCCAGGTCGACCTACCTTGGTATTTAATTTTCTGAATTGTTTTATATAAATTTCTGAAACTTCTGAGGGCCAAAACTTCTTCATACGAAGTCCGATTTTCGAAAACTTGGACTCTATTCCAAGAAGAATTTCGAGATGAACGCAATGGCATAACCCGTTCACCTGAATTCTCACTTTAACAATTAAGTATTCTTAAATTTGTTAATTTTAATATTTAAAATTACGGGGTGTTACATATTTCGTCCGTAACTTCTTCATACGGACTCCGTTCGCGAAACTCCAAACATGAAAGTTGGTTAGAATTTCGAGACAAACGCATCAGTTAAAGTTTCATGGTCAAATTCCATTGTTTGAAGAAATTCGAATAATTATTTTATATTGTCAAAATTCAGGGTTGTTACATTCTTCCCTCCATAAAGGAATTTTGTCCCGAAATTCTGACGCCTATAGTCCTATTCTACACAACTGATTTGTGTACATCCACTTTGCAACCATGTATATATGTGCATAGTGTACATAATGCAATTCAACCATAAAATATGTATGAAAGATGATTCTAATCGAATCATTCTATATGTTTGCATTAAATTTTTAAAACACTTTTGAAATTATGGTGCAGAACATCCTAAAGATACTGGCAATTCTATATGAATGCAAATTTTTGAAAACTTTTTTTCAGCCATTACCCTCAAATGATTACGAATAAAAGTGTGAAGCAACCAATTTTGCATTCAAACCCTACCATCTGAGATGTTACGCAATCTAATCGTTTCCTATTTAATTTCTCCTAAACCGGAAAAAGGATATTGAAGCGAAGAATTTGAACATTTTTCCCACTTACAATTTTTCCATTTTCCGCCTTATAGTGGAATTTTCACCTCAGCTACCCAAAATACTCCGGAAATTTCCATCGGTAGATTGTAAATGAGACTTAAAACAAGCTCTAAAATGTAAAACGAGTTAATTAATAGCTCGTGTGCATCATTGACAAGGTATGGAAACAACGTTTTCAAGGCTAAAACATCATTTTCCTTGTTGTCGCTAACATTTTAATAATATCATCGGTCCTATTGCACTGCTAAAACGCGTACACAAATCGACCAAACATCTTCCTTACGCTATTTATGTGACCAAAAACCGAACTTTTTTATAAAATAAATTTCCGCTTGTAAACTTATTATGTTTATTTTGATAATTTCGTTTCAAAACTGTTTCACTTCCTATAAAATCAGAAAATGATAGAAAAAAATTCAAATAGTTCTAAAATAAAATTTCCTCGAATACAATGCCAAGAACTCAATTGAATATTTCAATAAATGTAGATTAGGAAATTCAACGAAGTAACGAACGAATATACCTCATAATCATACTTTCCGAAACAGAAACGACATAATAACGTGGACTTTTCTCGTTTTAGATCGAGTAACAATCTTAACCGAAACTGCTAAACAAAAGCAGAACAGCGACTGTCTCGGTTGTAGCAAAATTTTTATATTATATATTATTCCAGTTTCCAAACTCGAATCAATGGACTCCACCATATGTCGTTCTCATGCTCTTCATGACGAGATTGCCATCGTACTGTGGGGGTATGACAGAGTAGGCTAGAAATCCGAGCTCAACATATTTCAACTCTTAGTCGCTTAAAGGCCATTTTATATATTTAGGTCCACGGCTAAATCATCGTCGAAATAAATCTAAGTCGAGTAAGAAAGACGAAGAAAAACAGAAAATAAAATTGAATTACGTCCTCTCACAAATCCTAATTTAACTAATTCCTCTGATCATTTAACCTAAGCTTGATACCAAAGGTAACACCCCACACTTATCTGCACCCAAATTTCAACGAAAATCGAAATTCAAACAAATCCAAGCATGGAGCGTGTAAATCTGGTACCTGCACTAAATGAGCATGAGCATAATCAGAGTACGATAAGATAACTCACAGTGGAAACAAAATATGATAAAATAGTATTAACTCAAGTAACTACCTTTTTAAAGTAAGTCACTTTGCCAATACCGAGCATGAGAGAGAACGAGAACTGAAAGCCAAAATTAAACACCTGTGAGAACCCGACCTTCTCTGGAAAACATGGGTGGTTGTAATGAGGAGGGGGTCAGAACAACATGATTCTGGTGAACAGGAAATGTACAACACAGATTATAATATAAAGATGTATCCTGTTTGGTTCAACCCAAGAAGTATGCCTACCAAGGTTAGTGATTCTAGCCTAACCTTGTAAATGTTTACGCACGACTCTACTACTCTTTCCCAAAGGAGTATTCTAGGATATAATACCAAGATAGAATGTTTACGCATATATTTAGTAAGCCCTTTAAATTATAATTTAATTGATTATTAAACCCGAGAAATGAACCCCTAAATGCGGAGTTCTCAAATACACATATACCTTTCCATCCACTTTCTCTTTATTGTTTCCGCCTCACTATCAATGATAGATAAGGTGGATTCTCCAAATCCCTTAAGACCCAAGGCGGACTTATTGGTCGGTGGACTTATTGGTCACTTAATACCTCTCGATAACTTGTTTCACATTCTTATAAACTAGAGAACACTAGCTACTGGCCCTACTAGTTAAGACTTCCATCATTCACGCATATACTCTTGCTCCGCATAAGGTGAGAGATAGTATTTTATCACTCGCTATACATCAATTTGACCTTATTAGATAACCCCCTTAGCCGCTTACTACTTCCCATAGGGTAAGTAGCCATATCTGATGTTTTTAGTTTCCAGGTTTTGGCAGGCAATAAACACACATGTCGTTTGAGACCCCTATACTGAAGGACCAATCCTCAGGCGGACTCTCTGATCCCAGCCACTTAAGACCCAGGAAGCGGACTATACGCGGAAGTTATTAGGTCCGTCCCCCATTAGCCCTTAATACATTTCCCTATTTGGATAAAGTGGACTACTTTATTACGCCCTTTCTGTTTAGTCTCTCTCTTTCTCTCCACATGATTTATTATCTATCATCATGGGTTCTTATGATTAATAATATTTTTCCATTATTAACCTACTAAGTCCAACTCTATTTTTAATTATAAGTTCTATGTTCATTAATATAAATAAGGAAGGTTATATCCCCGTTTTCCCTAGGATATTTATTTTATGTCTTCCCTAACCTAGACTTGGTATTCAAACGACAATCAATATACATTAACCTCGTTATGACACCCATTTTCTTTTATTTCTATGTTTATTGCCCTTTATGGCTATCATGGTCATATTTCCCTAAGGCAACTATTTATCAGTCCCGAAGTATCTATTTGTTGTACCTTGGCAGACAATTACTATTCCTATTTATTTATTTATTGGTTGACTGTTATACACGTGTATATGTGTGTGTGTGTGCGCGCGCGCGTGCGTGTGTGTAGCAGACCTCTCACATTAAGTTGACTGCTTGTGGATGTTGGATTTGTCGATCGGTTCTGGGCAGACTTCTACCATAAGTTAAACTTAACCTCGTGCCTTAGTACATTTATATTTTGGCATTAGATCCCTCACATTAAGCCGACTACCTGCGGTTGTTGGATTTGTCGGTCGGTTCCGAGCAGGCTTGTACAACAAGTTGAGCTTAACCTCGTGTCTAAATGCGATTATAATTCAAATTTCCTAATTTGGGGCATACAACATTAATCCTAATTAATTTGGAAATTGTAACCATTATCCTATTATATTTACTTTCCCCAATCAACATTGGTTACAACTTCTATTTATTGATTTGCGGTCCTATTTATAGTAATTAGTTATAGTGATCGCTACAAATGGTCACCACAGATATATTAATTCAATATGGATTACATTTACATATAATTCCATAATTGAACCTTATCCAAACGTTCAATATTCCATACTACGTATATTTTACCGTTTTACGCTGATTTGGACGGATAATATGTATATATTTATATTTATGTTTTCGTGCGGTCAACGTAGTTATTATTTTATTATTATTTATATTCTTTTAAATTTAATGATTTGGTTTAATTGACAATCAAACATTCCTTTTTGCATTCAATCTTGTCAAAAGGTTTCAAATCTTACAAAAAGATCGTTAGCCCTAATCATTATAAGTTATGCCTAATTAGTGGAATTGACATATTTCCAAATCACAAGAAATATATATGAATATATACTTCGGAATAGTTGATGCAAATTACGCACAAGTATGTATATTTATACGTACATTTGCACCACTTTTCACTTTTTGATCTTTTTTTCATATCTCTTGTGATTTCAAAATAATGCATTTTTATTCAAAAAGAGGAAAATGACCTATTTACAACCATTAAGCCGAAACTCAACAATATTGAATACAAACACGCATATTTCTTTTAATATTACAATCACATAATTTACCAATCGAATCTTTTTACCCAAATTCACATAATTTCATTATTCAACACTGAACTATAGATCTGGAATGTAACAATATCTAAATGGGTGTTTAATGGGACTAATTTCCAGATAGTGTTTTACAACAATTGCAATACATTTTTCAACATAACTGTAGGAATATGTGTAAACAAGTTTAAGAATCCTACAATTAATATTATGCATAACCACAATATACAATTCACAAGTTTTAACATTTTTCATAATCAGATCTGATGGGTGTCAACCTAATTACAACAATTTATTGAATAGATCTGATAGATATAGACATAAAAATTGAGATATATTACAAACGAGATAAATACGTTATAATAAGTGTATATAAAAAATTTCCACTCACCTTATAGCATCCAAATCCATAGTTAAAACCCATTAGGCCTATAATTTCCCGAGTTCTTATAAATCTACAATTTATCTTAAAAGGGGAAAATTCCAGATCTGTAGAGATGTAAGAAAGAAGGAAGAGAGGGGAGAATCTATTGTTGAGCGCTAATTTGCATTCTTTTCTAGTGGATCTGCTAATCCTCTCAATCCTATGTGATTTGGATTTGATTTGTTATATAAGAATATACTTTAGGTTAAGAAATTAGGTTTGAAGGAGGAAAACGGCAGAGTTTCGCTGCTACCCACAGATTTGTGTGGAAAAGAATGAGGCTTTACCCTTTTATTTATAGGGGTGGAATTGGCCTTAGACAGTTGGATTCGTTTTAATTCATATTTGTTCATTCGTTAATAATATATTATAACTAAACCTTACCAACCATAGCCGCCACTGGGAAAACTGACGCCCAGTAGGTCGACCGTTGCGGTCGACCGCCTGGGTCGTCAAATGCCCAGGTCAACAAATTAAATAAGGTAATTTATATTTATAAATTCCTATTTATTTGTATTCCGTCCATTTTCGTATTTCATCCGTAACTTTTTCACATGGACTCCGTTCGCGAAACTCCAAACATGAAAGTTGACCAGAATTCCGAGACAAACGCATCAGTTAAAGTTTCGTGGCCAAATTCCATTGTTTGTATATATTCCTATTTTTGAAATTCTAATAATTATTTTATATTGTTAAAATTCTGTGTTGTTACATGGGCATCCTCATGATACCACTGCTTTGAGTCAACTAGAATACTTTGAGCTATCAACAGTTCCTTGACACTACCAATATCAGAATTCCACTACTATATCATAAGCTTGAGTTCCCCTCATCCAATCCATGATCCTATGGCTTCATTATGCCATGAACTGCTCCATTCTCTTACAGCTTTGTTACACCACGAGCAGTGTCCATTCCTTTACGGTTTCGTTACACCATTAGTTGTGTCAATCGCCTTGTGGTTTAGTTATAACACAAACTTCCTTCATCATCTTCCATCCAATATGATACACCACAAGTTGTCTGTCACCTCCATTCGATCCTCCTTTCTCACTTATCTTCCGTCGAAGAGTAATAAATTCATCATGCTACAATTTTCAATCCATAGAAGCAAGCAATAACTTCCGGTACGACCCACAAGACATCTTGTTCCTTCACCATGGACCATATGACCCATCTCGATCCATAGTCTATGGGTCGGTTATGGTCCACGTTGTAGATGGGCCTTTTTGGACTACCCATCAAGGCATGGTAGTGTCGAAGATTCGCCTTCGAAGCCCTAGAAGTAAATCGACTAAAGAAGCCCATCATCCTATTCCACTATAATCCATCAGAAGCGGTCCCAAAGGAGTATGATGAGGTCCGGTCCAGTCAGCTACGAAGCGCTCGTCTAAGGGTCAGTCTAAAGAATAGTTCATCCCAGATTTTTCCATTAAAATTGCCCACGGCGGGTGGATCATGCATAGAATCCGCACTGGATTTTTGGTAGAAAGACCGATTCTTCAATAGATACCGATTCATTCAGCCGCTGCTATTCTGTTGGATCCGATGACACGTGTAGATAACGGCCAAGCATTGTACCATCTATAAATAACTGTGTTTCAATTCAGAAAATGGTATTGTAATCATTCTAGGAAATCAAAAAGAGAAATAATATATAAAGTGGACGTAGGCACCATCTTCGCCGAACCACTATAAAAACTTTGTGTGTGATCTTTTTTCAAATTTCTGTGCATTGTTTATTGTTATTAATCTTCATTTATTCTCTACAAATCTCTTTTCATTGGGTGTTGAACCAGTTTTTGGTATCAACACACGTGGTGCTTTCACTGAGAACCTGACTTTCTCAGATCATTTCGAATTTTTTGCTCTACTTTTGGATCACCATGTCCAAGACAAAAATCCCATTTTTTATTATTATTGCATTGATTTAGCAATGGCAGAGAAAACGGCACGCAATACAGGAAAAAAATCCATAGATGGGGTCCTCTACGGGAGCAGCTGTAGGTCGACCGCCCCTGAAACTACTTCGGATCAGCCTGTATTACCCGCTGGAGGGGATTTAGCTCCATCCTCTGCCTTTGCAACTCGAGACGAATTCATGGCTATAGTAGATCGACTTAGGGAAACTACTGATGCCCTAAGGGTCCACTCTCAGGAGAATGCCGCTATGCGTGAAGACATGACTCGCATGGCAAGGCAATGGGAAGAATTCAGAAATCAAGCTCAGGAGCTCCGGGGCTATCGACTCCTTTCTCCGCCGCTGGATCGAGTATCAGGAAGCTCGTCTTCATCGGAAGAAGACAAGGATCCATGCCGACCCCAACGTCCGTTAGAGAGAATTGAAATTGCCCGACTACCGGAGACGGAAGAACAACAGAATCCGCCCGATGAACGTGCTCAAGGGCGTGCTGAACAGGTCGAGTTAGAAGTAGTCGACCCTGTAGCCCCACACAACCGGAAGCCTTCCCCTCCAGTAAACCGAAACGCTATACGAAGAAATCGGTCTCCTATACGCCCTCCCCGGAATCTTGTGAGGGACCGAGAAAACCAAATGAGAAGAAATGCACCCACGGTATTTCCAGATAGAAGGGGTAGAAGAAGTCAGTCGGTAGAAGAAGTCGACCCAGATACAGTGGCTCCACCAAACCTAGCCGTAATGGTACGACAAATTATGAACGATAGTCGCGGGCATAGAAATGAGGATTGGGGAATCGACTGAAGCCATACACCGTTCACTGATGACATTTTGCAAGCGGAATTTCCTAGGAGATTCAATATGCCCCCAAATGGACCAGTACGATGGGACTTCAGACCCACAGCAGCATCTAATGAGATATTCTTGGCACATGGAAGTAGCGGTTGCACCTGACACAATCAAATGCAAGGCTTTTCCAATATTTCTAAGTAGTATAGCTCTTATGTGGTTTGTCCGTTTACCTGCGAAATATGTATCTAGATTTAAAAACCTGAGTGAAAAGTTCCAAACTCAGTTCCGTCTTCATGCAACCAAATCAAAACATGTCATGGTCCTGTCAGCAGTTAAGCAGGGGAGAGGCGAATCCCTAAGAAATTATCTCAATCGGTTTAATCGGGCGGCAACCGAAGTTAGCAACCCCAACCACGAGACTGTTTTGATGGCCATGGTCGATGGCATCGACAAACGAACCGAGTTCGGAAAATATTTAATTGGAAAACCGCCGACCACGATTGAAGCTTTCTATGAAAAAGCCAACGTCCGATTAAGGCAAGAAGATGCGCAGCTGGAAGAAGACGGTCAGAGGGATGACTTCAATCCGTCAACTCGAAATAACGTCGCGGTTAAACAATCCGGGGATAACTCGGGGAAAATCGAAGTTAATGTGGAAAATCGTGGCAAGCGAAATGGCGAAGGATCGAACAGCGGTAGTTCGAAGCAAGGGAATTCGCGGAAGCGTCCTCGCTTCCAGGTATTTGAAACATATACGGCGTTAAACGACACATTAGAGAACATATACCTCGATACCGGTAATACGATGCAATATAAGAAGCCGCCCCCACGAAAGCCTACAGAGAAGGAGCGTGCAACCGGGAAGTACTGTTTATTCCATGACATTTATGGGCATACAACCAATGAGTGTCGACATCTTAGGGACATCGTGGAAAAGCTTATTCGAGAAGGAAAATTCGACGAATATAAAATAGCTCCAAGGGACAGGGGGAAAGGAACTTCGATGCCTAAGCAAAACCAAGCCACGGCTCGTGCTACCCCTCAAAAAAAAGGAAAGGGGAATGTTATTAATACCATCGTGGGAGGACCGCATCCCGCGGGTCATAGCATCAGAGCCATGGAACGATACGTCAACGCCGCAAAACATCTTAATGTTGCAGAAGTAGATCCCCGTGAAGCTGCTAGTCCTATCAAACAAAGAAGAACGATGGGCGAGGATATCATCTTCCACGAGCGAGAATCATCTGGTATAGAAATTCCTACGGTCGATCCATTGGTAATAACAGCTGTTATTGGCCCAGCTACCGTCCGAAAGGTCTTGATTGACAACGGGAGTTCAGTAAACATCCTATTTAAGCAGACCTATGACCAAATGAAATTAGATGTAAAGGACTTGGAGCTGTATGAAGGTCAGATACGTGGTTTCAATGGGTCGACCACCGAACCCATCGGCCAGGTCAAGCTATCAGTGGAATTAGGATATGGGGATCGACGAATAGTCAGGATTCTTCCATTTGTTGTAATGAATATCAACTCGCATTATAACGCTTTCCTAGGGCGGCCTGCCCTGGCTGTGTTTCGAGCATGTATTACCCCTTGGTGTTTACTTTTGAAGTTCCCCACGGATAGGGGAATCGGAACTATGCGAGAAGACCAGGTAACAGGTCGAGCATGCTATATGGCAGAATGGAAGGAGCTACGGAACGGCGGTAACAAAGAGTCTGAGAAATCTTCCCCCTTGGGGGAAAGTAAGGAAGCATAGCAATTACAGAAAACACCCCGACCAGGACCGTCAGCCTGTGAGGTCGAAGACATCGACCCACGAGATGACGATGAGTCGGGGTGCAGAAAGGCGGCCCCAAATGAGGCCACCATAGAAATACCCATCGATGATAATGATCCCACCAAGGTCCTAAAGATTGAATCTCACCTTGATCCCCTCCGGACGAGGGAGTTAAGTGAATTCCTTCGGGCAAATTTGGACGTGTTCGCCTGGACCCATGTTGACATGTATGGGATATCTCCATCTATTATAACCCACTCCCTCAGCATCAACCCAAAATATACTCCAGTAAAGCAAAAAAGGCGAATGTTAGGCCCCGAAAGGTCGAGAGCTTTGAAGGAGAAAATCGGGAAGTTACAGGCCAATGGGTTCATCCGGGATTCAACCTATCCCGACTGGATAGCTAACCCGGTACTTGTGAAGAAGGCTAATGGGAAATGGAGAACTTGTATCGATTTCTCTGACCTAAACAAAGCGTGCCCCAAAGACAGTTTCTCGTTACCTAGGATCGACAAGCTGGTTGACTCGACCGCCGGGCACGAGCTACTCTCATTCATGGATGCATATTCCGGATATAATCAAATTGCCATGCATGTCCCTGACCAAGAACACACCAGCTTCATTACCGATCTCGGACTATACTGTTATGTGGTGATGCCTTTTGGCCTAAAGAACGCAGGAGCTACCTATCAAAGGTTAGTCAATCGAATGTTTCATGATCAAATTGGGAAAACAATGGAAGTATATGTAGATGACATGTTGGTAAAATCGAAACAATCGTCCGAGCATGTGGACGACATGTCAAAGATGTTTAACATCCTCCGAATATATGAGATGAAGCTAAATCCGCTGAAGTGTTCTTTTGGAGTAGCATCGGGCAAATTCCTCGGTTTCATTGTGAGTTCCCGTGGAATCGAGATCAATCCCGATCAGATTGCAGCCCTTAAAGGGATCCAGGAACCTTGCCGAATAAAGGATGTTCAGAGTTTAGCGGGAAAGGTAGCAGCTATGGGACGGTTCATCTCGAAAGCCACTGATAAATGCCTGCCGTTCTTTGAATTGATAAAAAGAGGAAAATGAAACTTTGCTTAGACACCTGACTGTATCAAAGCTTTTCACAATCTACTCGACCATCTTGAAAAGCCTCCTATTCTCTCCAAACCTGTCGATCATGAGGACTTGTTCATTTACTTAGCAGTATCAGCACATGCACTCAGCTCAGTTCTTGTCCGAGAAGAAGATCGAGTACAGCGACCAGTCTACTATGTGAGTAAGAAATTAACTGGGGTCGAACGCAATTATCCTAAAATTGGAAAATTGGCCTATAGTTTGTTAATCACATCGAGGAAGCTTCGACACTACTTCCAGGCCCATCCAATTAAGATATTCACTGATCAGCCTCTTCGACAAATCTTAGAAAGGCCAGAAGCGAGTGGGAGATTGCTAAAATGGAATATTGAATTAAGCCAGTTTGACTTAACATTTATTCCTCGGAAATCGATCCGAGGACAAGCTTTGGCTGATTTCATAGCAGAGTACACAACCCCGGAGGAAGAATGTCAAGACGAGGACCCTAAGCCCATGAATATCGAGCAGAAGCCGGTCAATTGGAAGCTCTGCACGGATGGGGCCCGAAATAGACAACGTTCAGGAGCCGGCATTGTACTTTTGTCCCCTGAGGGGCGCTCGTCTATTATGCTCTGAGATTAGAATTTTTAGCAACCAATAACGACTCTGAATACGAAGCCCTGATTGCTGGACTCAAACTGGCGAAAGACCTGAAGATAACATCGCTCGACATCTATTGTGATTCACAGCTTGTAGTCTCCCAAGTCAGAAAAGAATTCGTAACCTGAGGAGAGCGACTGACCTCTTACCTCAAAGAAGTCGAGAAGCTGCTATGGAGCTTCGACCGATACAGCATCTCCCATGTCCCTCGAATAGAAAACCAAAAAGCGGATAGGCTAGCTAAAATGGCTAGTTCGGACCATCCGAGCGAAACAGAGTTAGTTCCCGTAGAAATCTTAAGGATGCCAAGCATTGACCAAATGGATGTCGATCAAACAGATGTCGAACCCGAAGAAGAATCATGGATGACTCCCATTAAAAATTTCCTTCTCCACGGGCAATTACCCAAAAAGAAAAAAGAAAAACGAGCTTTGGTACGATGAGCCTCTAGGTACCTTATTCAGCAAGGTCAACTCTATAGAAGAGGATTTTCTGTTCCTATGTTCCGGTGTATAGCCAACAACAACATTAAAAGGATACTACAGGAAGTACATGAGGGGGATTGCGGAGCACATACCGGGGGGCAAGCCCTTGCCCAAAAAATACTGCGCTATGGGTATTTCTGGCCGACCATCAATAGGGATGCTTCCAACTATGCCAAAAAATGTGATAAGTGCCAGAGATTCGCGCAAATCCCACGTGCACCCCCGACGAATATTACCCCGATGACTAGTCCTTGGCCGTTTGCTGTGTGGGGAATTGACATCATAGGAACATTGCCTATTTCGAAAGGGGGTGCAAGATATGCAATTGTCGCGGTAGACTACTTCACAAAATGGGCGGAAGCTGATCAGATGACTACAATCACAACGAAAAAAGTTATCAACTTCATCGTCAGGAATATCATATGCCGATATGGAGTGCCTCAAACTATTGTCACAGATAATGGAACTCAGTTCGACAGTTTAGAATTTCGAGATTTTTGTGAGAAATATCATATTGAAAAAGAAGTACACTGCAGTCGCACACCCCCAATCCAATGGTCAAGTCGAAGCGGTCAATAAGATCATTAAGATCATTTTGAAGAAACGACTGGAACACGCTAAAGGAAAATGGGTCGACGAATTACCCTTGGCACTATGGGCATATCGTACTACCCATAAGACCGCTACGGGCCATACCCCCTTTGCTTTGTCATACGGATCCGAAGCAGTCCTTCCGATTGAGCTTGAAGTCCCGACTCACCGGACAACATACTATGATCCCCTGACTAACAAGGCACTTCTCTTGACGTCTTTGGACATGATCAACGAAAAAAGAGAAGAAGCAAATCTTCGTGCTCAGGCTCACAGGCAAAGGGTCGCTCGATATTATAACAAGAAGGTCCGACCAAAAACCTTCGAAGAAGGCGATCTGGTCTTGAAACGAATCTTTCCAATTCCTGTGCATATGGGCCCGAAATGGGAAGGACCTTACGTCATTCAGAGAAAGCTCGATAATGGAAGTTTCAGATTAGTGACTGTGGATGGCAAGCTGTTTCAAAGAGCATGGAACGCGGAGCATTTACGGCATTATCTTTCTTAGAATTTGTATTTCGATGTTTTTACCTTCTTTCTGCATTTAGATTATTGATTTATTTGTTTCTGGCGTTGTAATAAGAGACCATCATCGGTCGCGTTAGCGTATTAATAAGCGTCTCTGTTCCTGCTCTAATTTGTTGTAATTATAGAAGAGCCAGTGATTGTGATTGAACGACTGACTTTATAACCTTTACCTTGGATGAATCAAGGATAAGACTGACACCTATCCAGGCATACTGATCGACTATCAGACCTCGACTCTCGACCTTATTGACTTGAGGAAGAGCATAAACGACACCCGAGCGTGAATGGTGCACCTTGACAAAAGACCGCTCAAACAATAGAACTTTACCCTTTACTGACCAAAGGATAAGTATAAAAGCCTCAAGGCGCCCCTGTTTAGTTACATCCAGGTTTTGATTAAGGATGAGACAACTTAAACTCGATGGGGGAGTTCGCCACTCAAAGGTCTACCCGACATTGGGGGCAAAAGATGTAGCCATCGCCCCCGACTAGGATGAAGGGCAACTTACCCTTAATGTTTTAAAAAAAACAAAGCCACGAAATTCATACGACATTTATAGACACGTTATCATCATTCACAAGATAAGTTGATTTTCATTTAAAGTACCCTGACATCATTACAAAATATTACTGCCTGACAGGTGCTGTCCGGATAGCGCTACATCATCAAAAAATTACACAGAAATGGAAAGTTTAAAAGGGAGGAGGCATCAATCCTTGTTCCACCATCTCAACCAACTCCTTCTGTCTGATCATCTCTAACATCTCCTCAGTGGTCATCACACGTCTTGACCCTCCAAGCGTGCTACCAAAGGAGCGAGGGGTCGGGGTAGAAGCCTGTGGATTCGCCAGAATAGCAGGGAACGGAGCTGCAGATATAATGGTTGCGGGATTGAATTAAGGAAGTCCAGTGTTTGCAGGATCTTCAATGGGCTCGGGCTTCAAAGCGGAAATTTCCTTGTCTTTCTGATCCTTGGTCTCGGCCATAGATGGGCGACCCTCTTTTTTGGATTCCTCAATAATCTCGACATCAGGAAATACTAAGTCGACCGTTTCTGCTTCTGCAGCCTTGATCACCTCTTCAGTAACGCCCTTTTTCTCGGCGACAGGCCCTTCGTTCGCCGTTTCAGAATCAATGGAAATCCCTGAAAAAGAGAAGAGATACATGTAAGTTGGAGGAGGATAAGGGTTTGAAAAAGAAAAAGGGGAGAGGAGAAGCTCACCTTCCATATTCGAACCAGCCACCTGTCCTTCCGCGGCCTTGACTTTGTCGGATGGAAAGGTAGAAGGCGAACCCCTCTATGTAACCCTGTGCGCAGAAGGCGCGGGAGCATAAGGATGACTATCACTAGCTTCAGTCTGAAGGACCGATTTTCCCTTCACCTTACGACGCTCCGCCTGTGCCATTTTCTTTTCTTGTTTTCGTGCCTCCATCACAATGGCACGCTCTCTGTCATTCAAGATATGGTTCATCAGTGACGTCTCATTCACTGGACGACCCTGTGTTGCCTTCTTCTCTTCCTCCCATAAGAGTACCTTCCATACGTCAACTAATGACTTGGGATACCCAGGCATCCAGGACAAATCCCTACGGCGAAGAACATCCGCGCAAAATAGAAGAACCTGGCGAGCATGCCCCTTCTTCATCTCAACCGTCTCCCGGGCATGCTCGGCCTTAAGAGTCTCGACTTCAATATCATGTTGAAGCTTCAGATTACCAGCGGACTCGACCGCTGCAGCAGTGTTCTTTTCAGCCTGATCCTTAGCTAGCTCTGATGAATGAAGGGCACCCTTTAAATTCTGAATTTCGAGGTCAAGCTGAGCTCTATCCCTCTTCAAAGCTACAATTTCCTCCTTCATGGAGGCGCATTCCTGGCCTTTCTGTTGGGCCTGAATCTTCAACTCCTCGATCTCTTTCCAATGCTTTTCTCTGTCCGCCGCTGCCTATAACTCTTGGTCTTTAATTCTCTTTTCAAGGAACCCGAAGGTCCTCTTACCACTGTCGACATCCCTTTTTAAACTAGCGAGCTCGACTAGTTTTCCCTTTAATGCCCCACTCACCTGCTCGGCATATTCCAGCATAGCGTCATATTGAGACAAGGCATATTCCAAATTACTGTGCATACGGTGACGAAAGCTATGGGATAATGGTTGTATTTTGGGAAGTGCTCCGATCTCAGAAAAAACAAGACCGGGGAAATTTCGTTCCAATTCTTGGAATCGGTCGACGGAAGAAGTGCCATCCATAGGACTGGAGCGATGGGTCACTACCCGAGAAGACTCGGCTTCCTTTTTCTCCCTGGACTTGGGAAATTTATCCACTTTCCTCTTCTTGGGCGTGTTACTCAACTCGTCCATATCTTTCGGCGATCGATCATGTCTTTTCAAGCATCTCTTTTTCTACCCATCCTGGTCCTTGGGCAGTTGATCTACTCTTTGTTACACCCCGTGAATTCTATAACGTTAAGCTTCACAAATTAAAGTATAATTAATTATAAATGATGAAATCAAGGGAAATGGGTTACGCCATTGCGTTCGTCTCGAAATTTGCTTGAGATAGAGTCCAAGTTTGCGTAAAACAGATATCGTATGAAGAAGACATGGACGAAGGAAGTTGGGCAGAAAAACCAGAAAACGGGTCAGAATGCACTGGCGCACTTGGGAAGTGCGCCAGAACAAAGTTGAACTAGCGCACTTAGGAAGTGCGCCAGTACATTTTTAGCCTGGCGCACCTGCCAAGTGCGCCCAGGTCAGAATGACCTGCTGGTCAGGTCCTGGCTGGCCTGGTCAGGGTCTGGTCGAATTCTGATGTAAGGCTGAGTCACTAGGGCTTACGTGTCACCTTTGGATTGGCTCTTTGAACTTTGTATGGTCTAGATTCCTCCTATCTTCATCTGACAGCTCAAAACAATTTAAAATTCTATAAATACAACTCAAGTCTAACCCTTAATTCACACAAATAATAGAATACAAAAGCCGTCATGCTGCTGGAGAGGAACTAGGAATGGTCGTCAATTAGAAAGCCTAGAGACAAGCCAACACTAAAGCCTAAGAGACGAATCAAATTTAGAAGAAGATTAAAGTTTAATCAAATCAATCAACGCAACGTTAGTCTACCCAAAGGAGCGCATCTCAGTTTCAGAATTCAGAATCCAGAATTCAAGATTCTGCATTCGTTGTAAGTATAGTGACCTTTCAGAATATGAATAAAAACTGTGATGTGATTCGATGTAAATGAAAATAGAATCGTGTTGTTATATCATATAAATTTTGTGTATTGTAATGATTCTATCATGACTTGTGTATTGATGTTTGTGGCATAAATTGATTGATGCAAGCCTATTAAACAATTGTATATAAAAACAATGGCACTTGCAAGTTTGTGGCAAAAACTAGGAATTTATCCTTTTTGTATATGTCGATGGCATGGACTATGTATATTCCCTTAGTCTAAATTAGAATTTATGTAAACATGTTATAGACCTTTTATGCCTACATGACCCAAAACCTATGATATCATTCTTATGTTTATTGGCAAGTATAATTAGATCTATGTTTGCAAGTATAATTGGATCTATGTTTCATAAACTATGCAAGTTCATGTTTATTTGCAAAATATAATTGGTTCTATGTCAAACATCGTTTGGGTTTCATAAACTATGCAAGTTCATGTTGAAATAGGCTATATGATTAGATGTAAAAATTGTACATTTTTGATGAATATATAACATGCTAGTTTTGTGGTCGATATTATGCCAAGTTAAACATGTTTAAACACAAGTTTGTATTTGCCTAAACTATGCCATTTCATATGTCACCTACTTAGTCATACTTTGATTTGAATGCAAGTTCACATGACCCATGTTATATGTTAGTTGAATCGCAAAATTGCAAGTTCATGCGCCACACACCTTTATGTATTACATGTTCTTGATTTCCCCTTTTCCTCACGTTTATAAAGTTGGGCTGAATTGTGACAAGCCCAACACATGTTATAACGTTGCGAACAAACGGGGGTAATAACATTGGGTGTAAAATATGAAAATATATGTTGGCATGTTTGGCACATGCCAATGATTATGACACATAAGCGGTATGAATTGAAATACCCAAAAATAAAAAGATATGACATTTACATATAGTTGAGAAGTAATAAAATATGTAAATTTAGAAAACACGATATGCTTAACCCGAGGTTGGATTGAGTTGTGATGTAAACCTGCCCGGACCCGCCCGGTTGTCCAGTAGTCACAACAATACCTATCCAATGTGGGTGGTTAAGCATTGAGCCCAATAAGGACCCGAGGTTAGACTGAGCTACGGTGTCAACCTGCCCGGAACCGACCGGCACATCCAGTAACCGTAGCAATACCTGTCTAATGTGGGAGGTCTGGTGCTCCTAAGAGGCTAAGGACAGATGGTAGGGTTAAGTCAATTATAACACTTAACCAAATTCAACATGTTAACAAAAATTGATGGGTGGGGTTAGGTAAATACAGAAACTTAACCACTTAACATGTTTGACTAGAAAATCCTAGTAACGAGGGACCCGTTTCAGCAGTAACCCAAAGTTAGGTATCAACGGTACCTTGAAACTAGGCAGGGTGGGGCACGATTACTGGGCTGATTGTAAGCGGTCAAACGACGGCGGTGGGTGCACAGTGCAGGTCTAACGGGGTGTGGGCGTGCACACACTCCGGAGCAGACAACCAGGGCATTGGGGACACCAGTAGTATAACCTATGCCTTCTAGTTTTGTGTCGGGGCCGCCACCATGGGTCTTGATACACCCCATGGTGGGACCAGCATAGGTATGTACAATTCTTGGGGGCTGTATGACACATGTTAACGCGAGTAGGAGCCGATCTTTTAACAAGAATGGGGATCACTTCACCCTCACCATAGGGTGCCAGTTAGAATAAATTCAAATAGGTGCAGAGATATAGTATGGGTGCGATAGTACATTTGACACTTCCTTAGCTGGTGACACTTTCCTATTTTTAGTTTATGTCTAACATACCCTTTTCTTATTCACATACTGAAGAGTTACTAGATTTACTCAGGCTTTATGTCTGACCCTGTTTTCTTTTCGTCTTCTTTTCTTTCGTCCCCCCCTCCCCAGGTCCGCAGGGAGGAAACAGCTCAACTCAGTCAGACTCTTTACAAGCACCAAGAACGTAGATGTAAGATTTGAATCTTTCTTGCACGGATAATGGCTTTGGATATCACTATGGGGATTTTTGTCACTTTATTTATGTTTTCATGCTTCTTTAATAATCAAGGCAGTTATGAGGTTGTAATGTTGGAAGTATTTTGAGACAATTATGGAAATCTTTTGTTTGATACACGTATTGAGGAAATAAAAGTTTGTTTGGTTTCCGCTGTTTTAAAATGTGTATTTATATCTGTCTTGAGTTTATCTGTGGCTTTTACTTATAAACCTCCACCAAAGTTAAGGCATTCCCTTTGTTAGTGACCTTAATGGAGGTGGGGTGTTTCACTCTTTCTTCTCTTGATTCTTCTCTTTCTTCTTCCTTCCTGTCTCTCTTCACGATTTCTGCTTCCCTCCTCCTATTATCATTGTCTTTTTCGCCGACATCTTTTTCAGTGTGGGGCAAAGTAGCTTCCCTTGGCCCGACGTCTCTTGAGAAGGAAGCGAACAAATCTCCATAAAACTCTTCATCGACACCTGTAGGGGAAGCAAAATGAAGTGAGAAGTCTTCGATTTGCATATAAGCATTTGGTGCTTTAACGTGCAATAAAACCTTATAGCTATGACAAAATTATACCTCCAATGCCGCTCTGTTTGTCTGGAAGGGACATTCCCTCATATTGGTGGACAAAGAATCGATCTGGATTTAAGCTTTGAGGTGAGAGAATAACATCAGGCATTTGGAGATTTTCCAACCCCGGAAGAGGGGCTGCGTCGAGCTCCGCCTGCAAGTCATGAGTCGAGGGAAAATCATCTTCAACTCCCAAATTTTTCGGATGGACCTCAATGGATTCTTCTTTGTTTATATTCCTTGGTGCCACTTTGGGAGACCTCTTGGTAGAAACCTTCTTTTTTGATCGATGTCCGACCCCATCGCGAGCAACTTCCTGAAACTTGACCTTCTGAACCTGCCTTTTGAAAATAGGCTTCTTTGAACCGGATTTCCTTTTCTTCTCAGGCAAAGGACGAACAGAGGACCCTCCAACCTGTAGAATCGCCTTTTTATCACCCGACTTTTTTGTAACTGGGGGCACGTCATCTCGAGCCGGCACTACAGGGTCAGGCCCTTCTTTTGTTGAGCCCCTCGACCTATGTTGGTCGAGGAGGGCATATCGGTGCAAGTTTTCATCAGTTAGGCAGTCCCAAAACTCCCGCTGCTTCTTTTCTATCCCGATCAGCCGTCTGTGGCGTTCTTTAAAGACCTCCCCATCAGGTCTTGCTAGCTCGCCTTCTGTATATTGAAAGAGAGATCAGTTGGGGAGAGAGACTCCAATAATAAAGGAGAACTTACCACATTTTAACCAGTATCGAGCATACCCCGGCTGTTGTTTAATCCAAAACCAGTCTCTACTGGGATCGCCTGCTTTGCTTGGAACCTCCTCAATAATCTTCCAACCGCGAATAGCTTCAAAGAAAAATAAAGAAGGAGACTTATCATTGTGTCAAGGTTGAAAAAGAAGGCTATGTCATCAAAGGACGGAAGATGTCCCAGAAATTTCAGAAATAGGTAACAGGTCGACAAGAGGTTGCCATAAGCTATCGGATGAAACTGCATTGGAGCCAAGTTCATTCGACATAAAAAATAAATGATGAAAGGAGGAAAAGGGGGAATGCCTCCCACGTTGCACATCGGAAGAGAAATTGCCATATAACCGTCCGGGGGGTTGTGAGGTTTGTCGGTCTCCGCGGGGACCTGAACGTCATCAAAAGGAATGTTATGTTTCATTGTTAAATGTTTTAATCGCTTGAGAGTAATGTTGGATTTTTCTGTTTCCGCACCAAGAAGCATATCGGGCGCCAAAGGGATAGGTGTAGCCTCGGATAGCTCGATCGATATTGGGGGGATGGGTTGCGGATCCATCGACCGACTTTGAGGATCGTTGCTAGGAGTGGATTCTGACTGACTTGTAGATTCCGAGGAACTGTCCATTCTAATGGAAAAAGGTATCTCTCCACTAGACTTCGACTTAGCCATTAACCTATTAAAAAGAAAAAAAATGAGTAACTGGTGATCTAGTTTGGGGCAAATAACAAAATCTTTTGCCATCAAGATTAGAAATTTGATAGCGACAGGTTTAATGCGGAGAAACCCCGTCGATGGAGTCAAATTAAACCCTAGGGCACAATAAAAAAAAAAGGGGGGAACAATTGTGCAAAAATGATATTTCGAAATGGAGAACAATTCATACCTGAAAAGATGATTTTTGGGGAAGATAATGATTGCTGATTGTTTTTCTTTCAAAGCTGTAGATTAACCCCCACGATGACGAAAAAGTAAAAAGAAAAGGGGAAATGAAATTTTACTTTTATAGCAGTAAAGAAATGTGGCTATTCGGATTCGATCGATCTGATTGGACCAGGCGAACGTGTAAAGGAGTTGGAAAATCAGAAGTCAGTTGATAAGACGAGGAGATAGAAAGGCGCCGTCATTATCTGAATTCATTTACAATCTCAAAGCAATTGATGGGACTTGATACAGTATGCGGTGCCCATTAAATGAAAGTCGGGGCAACCATAGGAGTAAGCGATGCATAGACTTTGGTTCAAAAAATGTAGCAGCAAAGCATGCTTCCCATTAAGTGAATCATACTTTGGGGGGCAAAGTGTTGATGGGCCTTTTTGGACTGCCCATCAAGGCATGGTAGTGTCGAAGATTCGCCTTCAAAGCCCTTGAAGTAAATCGACTAAAGAAGCCCATCATCCTATTCCACGAATATCCATCAGAAGCGGTTTTAAGGAGTATGATGAGGTCTGGTCCAGTCAGCTACGAAGCGCTCGTCTAAGGGTCAGTCTAAAGAATAGTTCATCCCAGATTTTTCCATTCAAAATGCCCACGGCGGGTTGTAACAACCCGAATTTTGATAACATGTTAAAACAAGAAATCAAGGCAGAATTAAATTTTAAATTAAGAATCAGGGAAAATGGGTTGCGCCATTGCGTTCGTCTCGGAATTCTTCATAAAAAAGAGTCCGAGTTTTCGAAAATCGGAGTCCGGATGAAGAAGTTATGGCCTTCAGAAGATTCAGCAGATTTCAGGCAGCACTGGACCAGGGGGTCGACCTACCACCCCCCCCCCCCCCCCAGGTCGACCATAGGGTCGACCTACCCCCCAGGTCGACCATAGTGTCGACCTCCCCCCCCCCCTTACAGGTCGACCTGGTCGGCCTGGTTTGACCCAGAACTCATTTTTGAAGCCTGAGACATGTTTTGATGGTCCAGATTGATTCTAGTGTTAATCTAAGGGCCTAAACTAGTTGCTACACCTATTAAAACACCCTTAGACCTAACCTAATTCACAAAAAATCATTCTTACAACAAAATGCTGCTGAGGTCCCTCTTGATCATGGTCGCCGTCTCTAATCAATTTCTTAAGCTTTCATACACAATCCAATTCTAAGATTAAAGCTTCTACAATGATTCAAGACAATAAATCAACAACATCACTGCAACATTCCACAACAAATTCAGTTCTTAATTCATTAGCCATGCTCTATAAGTTCTAGTTATTTTCCGATTAAAATATTTAAATATAATATGGGCATGTGATGAAGTGAAATTGAATTTAAGTATGTTTATCGATCTATTTCTGTTGCTTCTTGAATCTTGAGTTTTTGGACTTTTCTATTTTCATTCTCATGTCAAGCATATGATCTATTCAGTTGTTGTAAATCAATTTTTCTTGATTCATCTTGATATTATTATCAAGATCTATCTTTTATTCCTGAGATGACGCTTTTATGCCAGTTTTCTCTTTGTACTTATTGTTATACAAGTTCTACCTCCCCCTATTTATTTTTCTTTTGATGAACCTTGGTCAATTTCGGACCTAGGCCTAAACCGCGATTTGCATACGATTGAATACAGGGAAATATAGGAATATAGTCTTTATTGGATATATGTTTGGTAGAATTGACGACATAACATGAAATTGGAAATTTGGGAATTTCCAATATAATTGAAATTGCAAGTTTGGGCATACATGAATTGGCATGTAAATTTAATCACGAGTTTGGGACTATGTAGTTTAAATCAAAAGATTGGGCTTATGTTAATTAGGCATACGTAGAATTGGGAATTTGAACATGAAAGCAATTGTAAATTTGATAATTGGCATAAACATGTATTATCAACTTGGGCAACTGACATGTACTGTAATAAAAAGATTATAGTTTGGGATAACTACATCATGAATCATGATTTGGGTTTATTGGGTATGAAACTTGATACATGTAATTTTGGCTAGAACTTGATATGGTAAAATGGCATAAAATTTGCATACATGTAAAACGGCATAAATTGAACATATGTAAATTTGGTACGAATTGGGCATATGTAAAATTTACATGTAATCTAGAACTTGGGCATATGTTAATTATGTAAAATTTGGAGTTGAAACATATATGGTAATTTATGACTTAGTAGAGGTTTAATATGAACGCGCCTAAGTTGGGTTTTGGGTAATTGGCATGTATTGTAAATAAAAGGCTATAACTTGGTATAACCTTATAGTGAATTATGGTAATAGTTTAGGAATACGTTTTGGGGCAAAAACGTGAACCATGAACATTTCTATATGTTAAACACATGAACTGATATTGGGATTTTGGGTGGATACGACCATTAATGAACCTTTGACACGAGGTTAGACTCGGTTTGTGGTGTAAATCTGCCCGGAACCGCACGGCAAATCCAGTAGCCACAAAGTGTCAGTCTAATGTGAGAGGTTGAAGGTCGAATTGTAGGCGTAATGATTTATGACACGAGGTTAGACCCAGTTTGTGGTGTAAATCTGCCCGGAACCGCCCGGCAATTCCAGTGGCCACAAAATGCACGGTCTAATGTGAGAGGTCATGATTCGTTCATCATAATGAATGAATTAAGGGATAGTAACCATAATAAGACGTGGGTATGGTTAGAGGGTTAGGTGGGATGACATGGAAATTTGACATGTGAATATGGACCTAACCGGTATGAGTTAAGAACATGTAAAACTTATAAATGTGGGCTTAATCAACATAACTGTTAATCAGACCAATGGGTGGGTTAAGTAACATAGTTAGGCTAATGACACTTGACCGTTATAACATGACTAGCGGATGGGTTGGGCTAACTTGAATAGGTTGATAACACCCAATCGGTATAACCTGATGCGTGGTAAGGTTAAGTAACAACAGAGGGTAACACTTAACCGTCACAACATGATAAGTAGGTGGGCTAAGTCAATGTACACTTAACCAATATGACATAACATGCGGTGGGGTTAAGTTAACACAAGGGAGAACACTTAGCCGTTATAACAAGGCTTGCGGTAGGGTTAAGTAACACAAGGAACAATACTTAACCAATATAACATGATGTGTGGTAGGGTTAAGTAAAACGAAGAGAAAACACTTAACCAACTTAACGTAATGGACGGAGAGGGTAAAGTACATTTTGGGTTGGTGGGTAATATTAGTAAATATAGGCCCACAAACTTAACCATTATTAAGCACGCTTGAATCGGTGGGTTAAGTACATCACGGGAAGGTGGGTAATATCTGTATATATAGGCCCACACACTTAACCAGTAGGAAACCCTAGTAACGGGGACCCATTTCAGCAGTAACCCAAATGAGGTATCAACGGTACCCTGAAACTAGGCAGGGTGGGGCACGATTACTGGGCTGATTGTAAGCGGTCAAAGCGATGGCGGTGGGTGCAACAGTGTAGGTTCTAATGGAGTGCAGGCGTGCACACACTTCGGAGCAGACAAACAGGGCACTGGGGGCACCAGTATTATAACCTATGCCTTCTAGAATTGCGTCGGGCCGCCACCATGGTTCTTGATACACCCCATGGTGAGACCAGCATAGGTATCTACAATCATTGGGGGCCATATGATACACGTAGGTAGCATAATCCCTAGGTTGGACCTAGGTGGTATAAACCCTAAATCCGAGAAGCGTTCAATAGGTAGCATAATCCCTAGGTTGGACCTAGGTGGCATAAATCTTAGTTGAATCTAGGAAGCGCTCGATAGAAAACCCTAGATTAGATCTAGGTAATAAATAATAGATGTACACGTGAAAGCAACCTTAATTTCAGGGATTGGGATCACGTTATGATTTTATCATTTTATATGGATCACTAGTTGGGACACTAGTTAGGTGGTCCAGAGAAAATAGATAGCATTTTAATGGTGAAGCAGAGAAATCTTGCGATGCTTGATAGAAATCTTGCGAATTTATACTTAGTTTATCTTGAATGGGAACCTTGCGATGGTATGCTTGACAAAAATCATATGAGGTTATTCTTAGTTATCTTTCCTGTAGCTTATCTTGTCATCATGCTTATGTCTACTTTCAGTTTATTCATGCCATGTTATCTTTACCTGTTTTTATGCTGAAAGTCACTAGGACTTACTCAGTCTTGACGACTGACCCGTTTTGTTTCGCCTCTTTTTCTTCCGTTCTCTCCCCCCCCCCCCCCCCAGGTTCGCAGGGTGGGAATACAGCTTAGTTCGTATCTTACCAAGCTCCAAGGCTCTTTCTTGTACGGCTTGGATTTCTCTTGGCTATGGCTTGCTTTTCTTTATTGGGGAATACTACAACTTATTTTATGCTTCTTTGTTTTTGAGCAAGACAGATATTTTAACTATGTAATTGGGTATTGGAAGTTGATGGGCTTTTATTGTAAACAATTATATTTAACAAACGATTTGAAGTACTTCCACTTTACTTTCCGTTGTTTTATATATGTCTGTCTTGTAATATTTCTGTTCCAGTACCCATAATGCTCCATTGAAGTTAAGGCATTCCCTTTGTGAGTGAACTTAACGGATGTGGGGTGTTACATTTGGTATCAGAGCAGAAGGTTACCAGACTGGGCAAAAGCTTTTAAAAACCTTCTGAAATTATTTGCAAAACGTTTACAAAGAAGCATTTTTCTAAGAAAAGTTTTGTTTTACGAAAGGCATATTCCCCAAAGCCACTTGCACTATCTTTTGATTCTCTCGTTGAGTCTCTTCTCTCTTTCTTTTTCACCATAGTTTGTAGGCATACAACGCATGTAGGAGGGCAAAGAAGTGCCCAACCTCCATCAAGAACCGCAGTAGTTCCATCTGCGACTAATCTTATTTCAAGCTTTGTAGGGTTGCCATGCGATGGAGGTAGCTTTCGAGAAACTTGTCAACAAACTATACAAGGATAGTAAGAACGAGGATAAAAGAACACAAGCCTAAGGATGAGAAACTTGTTGATATGGCTTAATCCACGAAGGAGGAAAAGGTAAAAAGGGACATGTAGTTAACTATTAGAGGATAAGGACAAGGGCAAAGGACAGGATCGTCAAGAGGGTGATTGTATGCTCTCACTACTAGCGTACCTAAGAAGAGGTGGTAATGTTTCTGTTACAAGTTTAGCTTTTCTTTCCTATCATACCATGGGAACTTTGTTTTTGTACATCGCATCTTTTTTTTTCTGCTTCGATAATTCAGTCTCCGCACCTTAGTACTCCTATTTTTGTCTCAAATCCTTTTGTGGCATCGACTCATTTATTCATGACTTGTTTGGATTTGAGAATGTCTATGATAAGTGTTGAGTTTAATGCTTATGTTTTTGGGCTATGGGTTGTTTCTAGGGATGGAGTGGTTATCCAGAGATGATACCATTCTCGAGTATGAAAAGAGGGTAGTTAGACTCTTGACTTGCCCCGGTAATGCCCTCGAAGTCTAGTGTAACCCTTAGGGTTCTCCCATGCTTAGTTACCTAGAATCTCTTGACACATTTATTGGTCCGCTCGAGTAATGTTCGCCACTAAGGCGGATGGTTCATCTCGCTTATGCATGAGTTATATAAAATCACCTTAGTAAGTACACTTGGCAACATGGTTAGCATTTGTTTATTTTCAAGAGATAATTCATTTATGTGGAATACCTTCTAGTAAGAGAACGAGATCCGAGATTCACTAGTGAATTTTGGAGAGCTTGCATGAAACCATGAGTACGCAGTTATGTTTGGGCCGAGTATACTAGAAGAAGAATAAGTGAAAGTGGAACGAGAGGCGACAGTGAAATGAGTTCCAACTCATATTTTGGAAATAGGAATTAAGAAGCTACGAAATTGTGAAGCTAAAGACGGTCAAAGCACAATGGAGTTAAGGTCAAGGAAATGCGACTTAGAAGATTGAAGACTAGACATGCGCATCATATCTCTTCTTAATAGTATATCCTTGATCCCTCTTTTCCTGTAGAGCTTACCTGTATGCTATCTTTTAAGTATAACCTCTCAGTCCTATTCTCAATCCTATTTCTGTTGCAAAACCCCATAGGGATCATTTGTTAGTAATACATGTTGGACTTGAGGGTGTCCTTTGGGTGAGTAATTCTTTGGGTGTCAGCCTGATGTTGATTCCGGTCTTCGAGGCTGGTGCTTAGGGAGTTCTTCCCCTAATTAGTATATATATGACGTAGATTTCCAGTTCTGACATTTCCTAATGGGCACAAAGTTTTTACTTGCTTATATCATTCGACTATACCTTTAAGTAGGAACAATTGGGTGTAAACATGTGTTTGAGACATGTTATGATTGATGGTTGCAAGTGGCTGCAAGTGGTTGCTAGTGGTTTCTCATGGATGCATTTACACATTAGGCACTAGATCGGCTCAGTCACCTTTCATATTGCATATGCATGAGTGTTTATACTTGTTTATGGATGAATCTGAATGTGTTATCATGTGGATGTTGCATATGGATGGTTGTTTGTGCACACATGTAGTGTTATTGTGACTAGGATTATTTGCATACATGTTGGACTCATGGCACTAGACATAGTTTGCTTTAAGAAGATCAATCAGGCCTGATCATTTGCATTAGACAAGGAACATATACACACACTTTCTGCATATGTTCATACAGCATTAGAAATCTCTTAAGGACGATGGATGCCTGAGATTGATGATTGAGTAGATGGATGATTGGATGGTAGGACACATTCTTCTTAACTTGAAGATTTCGGGGACGAAATCCTTTAAGGAGGGGAGAATGTAACAACCCGAATTTTGATAACATGTTAAAACAAGAAATCAAGGCAGAAATAAATTTTAAAATAAGAATCAGGGAAAATGGGTTGCGCCATTGCATTCGTCTCGGAATTCTACATAAAATAGAGTCCGAGTTTTCGAAAATCGGAGTCCGGATGAAGAAGTTATGGCCTTCAGAAGATTCAGCAGATTTTAGGCAGCACTGGACCAGGGGGTCGACCATAGGGTCGACCTACCCCCCCCCCCCCCCCCCAGGTCGACCATAGGGTCGACCTACCCCCCAGGTCGACCATAGTGTCGACCTCCCCCCCATTACAGGTCGACCTGGTCGGCCTGGTTTGACCCAGAACTCATTTTTGAAGCCTGAGACGTGTTTTGATGGTCCCGATTGATTCTAGGGTTAATCTAAGGGCCTAAACTAGTTGCTACACCAATAAAAACACCCTTAGACCTAACCTGATTCACAACAAATCATTCTTACAACAAAATGCTGCTGAGGTCCCTCTTGATCATGGCCCCCGTCTCTAATCAATTTCTTAAGCTTTCATACACAATCCAATTCGAAGATTAAAGCTTCTACAATGATTCAAGACAATAAATCAACAACGTCACTGCAACATTCCACAATAAATTCAGTTCTTAATTCATTAGCCATGCTCTATAAGTTCTAGTTATTTTCCGATTAAAATATTTAAATATAATATGGGCATGTGATGAAGTGAAATTGGATTTAAGTATGTTTATCGATCTATTTCTGTTGCTTCTTGAATCTTGAGTTTTTGGACTTTTCTATTTTCATTCTCATATCAAGCATATGATCTATTCAGTTGTTGTAAATCAATTTTTCTTGATTCATGTTGATATTATTATCAAGATCTATCTTTTATGCCTGAGATGACGCTTTTATGCCAGTTTTCTCTCTGTACTTATTGTTATACAAGTTCTACCTCCCCCTATTTATTTTTCTTTTGATGAACCTTGGTCAATTTCGGATCTAGGCCTAAACCGCGATTTGCGTACGACTGAATACGGGGAAATATGGGAATATAGTCTTTATTGGATATATGTTTGGTAGAATTGACGACATAACATGAAATTGGAAATTTGGGTATTGTCAATATAATTGAAATTGCAAGTTTGGTTATACATGAATTAGCATGTAAATTAAATCACGAGTTTGGGACTATGTAGTTTAAATCAAAAGATTGGGCTTATGTTAATTAGGCATACGTAGAATTGGGAATTTGAACTTGAAAGCAATTGTAAATTTGATAATTGACATAAACATGTATTATGAACTTGGGCAACTGGCATGTATTGTAATAAAAAGATTATAGTTTGGGATAACTACATCATGAACCATGATTTGGGTTTATTGGGTATGAAACTTGATATATGTAATTTTGGTTAGAACTTGATATGGTAAAATGGCATAAAATTTGCATACATGTAAAATGGCATAAATTGAACATATGTAAATTTGGTACGAATTGGGCATATGTAAAATTTACATGTAATCTAGAACTTGGGCATATGTTAATTATGTAAAATTTGGAGTTGAAACATATATGGTAATTTATGACTTAGTAGAGGTTTAATATGAACGCACCTAAGTTGGGTTTTGGGTAATTGGCATGTATTGTAAATAAAAGGCTATAACTTGGCATAACCTTATAGTGAATTATGGTAATAGTCTGGGAATACGTTTTGGTGCAAAAACGTGAACCACGAGCATTTCTATATGTTAAACACATGAACTGATATTGGGGTTTTGGGTGGAATACGACCATTAATGAACCTTTGACACGAGGTTAGACTCGGTTTGTGGTGTAAATCTGCTCGGAACCGCCCGGCAAATCCAGTAGCCACAAAGTGTCAGTCTAATGTGAGAGGTCGAAGGTCGAATTGTAGGCGTAACGATTTATGACACGAGGTTAGACCCAGTTTGTGGTGTAAATCTGCCCGGAACCGCCCGGCAATTCCAGTGGCAACAAAATGCACGGTCTAATGTGAGAGGTCATGATTCGTTCGTCATAATGAATGAATTAAGGACTACTAACCATAATAAGACGTGAGTATGGTTAGAGGGTTAGGTGGGATGACATGGAAATTTGACATGTGAATATGGACCTAACCGGTATGAGTTAAGAACATGTAAAACTTATAAATGTGGGCTTAACCAACATAACTGTTAATCAGACCAATGGGTGGGTTAAGTAACATAGCTAGGCTAATGACACTTGACCGTTATAACATGACTAGCGGATGGGTTGGGCTAACTTGAATAGGTTGATAACACCCAATCGGTATAACCTGATGCGTGGTAAGGTTAAGTAACAACAGAGGGTAACACTTAACCGTCACAACATGATAAGTAGGTGGGCTAAGTCAATGTACACTTAACCAATATGACATGACATGCGGTGGGGTTAAGTTAACACAAGGGAGAACACTTAGCCAGTATAACAAGGCTTGCGGTAGGGTTAAGTAACACAAGGAACAATACTTAACCAATATAACATGATGTGTGGTAGGGTTAAGTAAAACAAGAGAAAACACTTAACCAACTTAACGTAATGGACGGAGAGGGTTAAGTACATTTCGGGTTGGTGGGTAATATTAGTAAATATAGGCCCACAAACTTAACCATTATTAAGCACGCTTGAATCGGTGGGTTAAGTACATCACGGGAAGGTGGGTAATATCTGTATATATAGGCCCACACACTTAACCAGTAGGAAACCCTAGTAACGGGGACCCATTTCAGCAGTAACCCAAATCAGGTATCAATGGTACCCTGAAACTAGGCAGGGTGGGGCACGATTACTGGGCTGATTGTAAGCGGTCAAAGCGACGGCGGTGGGTGCAACAGTGTAGGTTCTAACGGAGTGCGGGCATGCACACACTTCGGAGCAGACAAACAGGGCACTGGGGGCACCAGTAGTATAACCTATGCCTTCTATAATTGCGTTGGGCCGCCACCATGGGTCTTGATACACCCCCATGGTGGGACCAGCATAGGTATCTACAATCATTGGGGCCGTATGATACACGTAGGTAGCATAATCCCTAGGTTGGACCTAGGTGGCATAAACCCTAAATCCGAGAAGCATTCAATAGGTAGCATAATCCCTAGGTTGGACCTAGGTGGCATAAATCCTAGTTGAATCTAGGAAGCGCTCGATAGAAAACCCTAGATTAGATCTGGGTAATAAATAATAGATGTACATGTGAAAGCAACCTTAATTTCGGGGATTGGGATCACGTTATGATTTTATCATTTTATATGGATCACTAGTTGGGACACTAGTTAGGTGGTGCAGAGCAAATAGATAGCATTTTAATGGTGAAGCAGAGAAATCTTGCGATGCTTGATAGAAATCTTGCGAATTTATACTTAGTTTATCTTGAATGGGAACCTTGCGATGGTATACTTGGCAAAAATCATATGAGGTTATTCTTAGTTATCTTCCATGTAGCTTATCTTGTCATCATGCTTATGTTTACTTTCAGTTTATTCATGCCATGTTATATTTACCTGTTTTTATGCTGAAAGTCACTAGGACATACTCAGTCTTTATGACTGACCCATTTTGTTTCGCCTCTTTTTCTTCCATTCTCTCCCCCCCCCCTCCCCCCCAGGTTCGCAGGTTGGGAATACAGCTTAGTTCGGATCTTACCAAGCTCCAAGGCTCTTTCTTGTACGGCTTGGATTTCTCTTGGCTGTGGCTTGCTTTGCTTTATTGGGGAATACTACAACTTATTTTATGCTTCTTTATTTTTGAGCAAGACAGATATTTTAACTATGTAATTGGGTATTGGAAGTTGATGGGTTTTTGTTGTTAACAATTATATTTAACAAACGATTTGAAGTACTTCCACTTTACTTTCCGCTGTTTTATATATGTCTGTCTTGTAATATTTCTGTTCCAGTACCCATAATGCTCCATTGAAGTTAAGGCATTCCCTTTGTGAGTGAACTTAATGGATGTGGGGTGTTACACGGGTGGATCTAGCATCGAATCCGCGCTGGATTTTTGGAAGAAAGACCGATTCTTCAGCAGATACCGATTCATTCAGCCGCAGCTATTCTGTTGGATCCGATGACACGTGTAGATAACGGCCAAGCATTGTACCATCTATAAATAACTGTGTTTCAATTCAGAAAATGGTATTGTAATCATTCTAGCAAATCAAAAAGAGAAATAATATATAAAGTGGACGTAGGCTCCATCTTCGCTGAACCACTATAAAAACTTTGTGTGTGATCTTTTTTTAATTTTCTGTGCATTGTTTATTGTTATTAATCTTCATTTATTCTCTACAAATCTCTTTTCTTTGGGTGTTGAACCAGTTTTTGGTATCAACACACGTAATTAGCCAAAATTTGGCTAAGTACTCGAGAACCCTCTCAAGCCTCCTCACAGCTTTCTTCGAGTCCAATTTCATGTGCCCAACCCCACATGAAGCAATGCATAATGATCCATCCCCTACTGGTCACGTACTTCATTTAGCCTTTACCAAACTTTGTCAAAGCCTTCCATATGCCCACACCTGCCCCCATCATTGATTGCATGCCATTACCTTGAAGTGTGATGGATTAGTGTCGATCCATGTACTTTGCGAGTTTTTTGCTTAATTTTTTGGGTGTGATCATGACACATTCTAGTGCATATCCTCTAAGTTTCATGCAATTATGACAAACTCTAATCCCGGTATGCTCTAATCTTCAATCTAAGTCCTAATCACAATAATTCTAACATGCAAATCAAGCGTTCTATGGAATCAAAAAGCCAAGCATAGGAACATCAATCACAGGCAAACACCCAAATGCATAGATTACATGAATTAATCATGTATATGAATAGATCTAGGGTAAATCTACTTACTAATCAATCTAAACTTAACATTTTAATCCATTATATGTCTAGTTAAATTGGCCTAAGGTTTTCAAATCTGAAATGAACAAATCTAATCATATTTTTGGATGATTTAAACATATAGGTCATAAAAAATCCTAATTTAAACATATAATGCAATATGGTTTAGTGGATGATCTAAACAAATAAAAACCCTTAATCTAAACATATTATCCAAATGAAGAGAATGTGTAGATCTAACCTCTTTTAGGTGATTATAAGAGACTAGATATAGATTTGAGTGTGATTTAGGGTATAGGGAAAGAACTAGAATAGATCAGTTCTAGAGTTGATGAGAAATGAAGAGAAAAGATTATGTCACTCTCCTTCAGCCACTATTTAGAACTGCAGGTCATTAGTCTAATGGGCTAGCTAATCTCAGTCCATTAGTAGTCTCTAATTATGTCCAACAGTCTTAAAAACTTAAAACTGACATATCTTCCAAACTTCTTGTCCAAATTGCATATGTGACCACTCTATGGAATAGGAAACCATCATCCCGATTTACTAGAATAGGATAGAGCATTTAATTTTGCTTCAATAAAAGTTATTGCTAGAACAAGATACTCGACGGTAAAATGGCCACGCAACAGTTTGGCAGAAATTATAAATGTCTGAAAACATCATAAATAACCATATTTTAAAATGTTAGAATGATACAACCTCATATGAGTTTAACATAATTATTGTATAACCCTCCAACAAGTAAAACACGAGTCGTTGCAACACCTTTCCTCGACCTTTTCATCATCTTTTTATTTTATTTTTAGTAGCATAACTTCTTTCAATCTTTCTTTAAATAAGAAAATTAGAATTCCTCCCTCCACTTTCTCCATAGTCAATATTTCTTTAATTTATTATTTCGCTAGAATATATAAATCCAGTTAATATCATTACAATTAAGTTGTCATTGACTTTAATTGTAATTAGAATTTCGTTTTTTTAACAACTATGTCCCCTAACTAAGATTAACATAGTAAAAAATAATTTACATTTTAAACTAGATGTTACGATGTAACATGCTAAAGAACACTCAATACTACCCCGATAAAAAAAATGCAATAATTATTGTTTTTATGTTGGTTGAATGTAAAACGAACAAAACGATAAAACCAACTAAAAAAAAAATTGAAGTAATTATCTTTATTTACGTTAATCCATTCCTCAAAAAATTAACAAGGTTACAAAAATATTAATTTGCATTTATATTCTAGACTGAAATATCTTAACCAATCAACTTTTAATATAAAATTCAGAAAATGAAAATTTGCTTACTTTTTTCATCTTATTTCTTCTGTCATCAGTAACCAATAAGTGGATTTCACAACTTAGTTTATTAATGTTTAAATGACACTAGTAAATATTATATTCTTTGAAATTGGATACTATATATACAAGTTTAGTTAGTATATAACATACTACATAAAAAGTGGATTCAACCCCGCAAAACGAATCGAATCCGTGACTTCTTGCACCATGTCCAAGCATCCTAACATGTTTGAACAAAGTGCTTGCCTTAGTAAATACTTAAATTTTTAAATAAACATCATTTAACAAAAGTTCTAAAGATCATAGTTTTAAACCCTAGGTTTGTCAATGAATATCCCAAAAATTCAAAATTCGTCCGTATCCGCAAAACAAATAAATATCCGATATACAAAAAAAAGGATGTAAATGCGAATATAGACATATCCGCATCCAAGAATTATCCGTTTATTTTTTTCATGATTACAATTTAAAATAAATTTATTTTAACATAATGAAAAATACTAACTTATTATTTTATTAAGTTAAAAATACGCGTAAAACACACTAAACATATATTAGGTGCTCAAAACTAACATAATATTTATTTTTAACGCTTTGACAATCAATTGAATTTTAAGAAAACTTCATTCTAAAGTAAAATTTTACATTTATGTTTCATGATTTATCAATCATTGATGGATCGAATAATTATCCAACATACATCTGTATCCTAAACGCGAATAAACGATTTCCAATACAGATGTAGCATTATCCAATCTGAAAGCATCTATTAACAATCCTATCAAACTCCCAAAACATAATGAGGGCTCTACCTCAATAACGCATCACTACTACTAAAAAACTATACTGCACACAACCGCATTACCTAAAACCGTACTGGTATACAACTAGGGAAACATACTGGTATACAACAACTACGCACCTAACTTATAGTTCATACACACATTCACCTAACTTACGCATTTTATCAACATTTTCTCAAAAATGCAGATTATGAACAGCACGCCAACCGCATTACCTAAAACCGTGGTCAAGAACAATAATGAAAAACAATGCATATTTGAAATACCACCAAAACACGAAATCACATTTAAATTGAAAATACCAACAACAACAAAAAATCCTCAAACCAAGGTAAATTGCTAAAGTTTCCCGATATGTAGCTAGCCTCAAAATTACAAAATTTCCCATATACAAATTAAAAACCACTACACTTACAAAACGATCAAGTTTGAATTGCAGACCTAGCAGCATCACTAAAAAAGAGAGGCTGGAAATCACTTTCACAGCCCACCAGTACCACAAAAATATAACAAAGCACCGAGACGATAACTTTTCCTCCAAAAAAAGGCTTAATTGCAATAAAGCTTAATGACAGAGTCCGCACCCGCTGTGAATAACCATGGTCGTTTTGGATGGAACTTGCAATCCAATACTCCTGCAAATAATATATCATTTGCTTCTTTCATGTTTAATTCATAAAAACTGGCTGATGCAAGCTATCAGCCTTGTGAAACTCCATGCATGTTTTTGTAAATTCATCAGATAATAATGTGACAGCCGGAAAATCAATATAAGCATTTACTGTTCAAATTACAGGGTTTTGGACTCGCCGATTCTTAATAATTTCAATACACCATTTGACAATTGTTATTTGTCTACTAAATCACAGATGCAAGAAAACAGATTTTACCACATAGCTAGAGATCATAGATGAAATCTGTTATGAGCTTTGCCATCAACACATATCATGTTTTTTAAACAAGTGTATCATATTAATGAACAAAGAACGAAAACATTTTTACATAGCTAGAGATCATCTTAGCTTATCCAGTGTCGCTTGGGGGAAAGAAATAATAATATAAGCCAAGGCGAAATACTAATAATAAAGAAAAGACATGAGTTACCTCTGCCTTTGAAAGTTGAATGGCCTCTTAAAATTTCCAAAGGTACAATGAGCGGATTCTCATTGAGATCTGAAAACACCTTTCCGTGAAATATGTATGCGGTACAGTCATCAGAACAAGAAGCAAAAAGAGGGTAGGATTGATGGAAGGCAACATTTGTTATATCTTTTGGATGAATCCTGGATAACAGCGTAAATAGTATGATAAAGAAATTGTATGTGACACATGCGTAAGGCAAGTACCACAAAGTTCAAAAAGTAAAACCGTGGTTGAACTGAGAAAGCAAGCATGCCCATAGACTAAAATTGTAATAGTACAGTTGAAATTAGAAAATTGTTATATAAGCAGTGAAAACAATGCTACATGGATTCAGAGGAAAAAAAAAGAATTAGAAGAACCTATATCAATGTATTCATTAGTTTGTTATTATGACTAATCAAGTAATGGTAGTCTGACTCTACACCATAATGTTCACTTTTCTTCCTTATGCTTAACTATCCACGGGCACAAACGATTACTGACAGTGGAAAGTAGCGCTTGCTTCGCACTAAGCAACCAACGCCAGAATGCTCAAATATTGATTTTATAGTCAGTTTGCATACTAAAATCTCAATCCATCTCAAACTTTGATCCCTCTCGAATGTTATTTGACCTTGCCCCTGGTTCTTGAAGTTGGTGACACTTTGTTTCAAACTAATCTATTTGATAAGTGTGGATAACTTCATTCAACTTTTTCAAATGGACAATAGTAGATTCTCTCATTTCTAGTTACTATGAAGAATAAAAGGTTGAATTATGTCCAAGTGATATACGATATAAAACCCTCCAGTACAAATATTCAGTATCATGCATCTGCTTGCACATTTAAAACTCCATGAAGAATCGACCTAAAATCAAATTTTAACTCTGAGAAAGACCAACATAAGATAGATCTAAAGGAATCCATCACATCCAAAGTAAATCTGAAATTAACATACTTCAGAGTTTTGTATGGCTGGATAGAGAAATCCATATCAAACCAGCACATTTTTCCTTCTTTGGTTCCCACAATTAAATTATCACCTGTACAAAGACACATTTCTTGTTAACAAACTTAATTATCACGATATCCACATTCAGTTTCTGGTAAATGTTTGGAATGGATAATGATCAATAATTTACCAAGGGGATGGATAGAGATGGAAGAAATTTCCCGAAGCTTTGTTTCAAGCTTCTTTAACAGCTTTCCTTCCTTCAGATCATATACACGAACACTTTTCTTAGTAGCAACAAATAGATAGGGCCGTTTCGGGTGGAATACTGATGCAACTGGAAGCCCAGCTAACTTCCTGACAGAGTTTTGAGTTTGCTTCTTTGAGAGTTGATGGATCAATATTGCTTTGGAATCGCGTACATGAAGGGTTAAGGTCCACATAATTGTTAACGGATGTAGAATGGGTTAAATTGTGAACTTATGGGTTACGTGAAACCGAAAGAAGGAAAGAAGTCAGGTAACATAAAAGGACCAAAGGTGGTGCACAACTCTGGTTGTTAAAAATAAATCCTAACTGACACAAGATGCCTTATATATTCTCATGCTAGAGAAGCACAGTCGAAGTAATTCTTCTGAATGCAATGAGGGAATTTGTAATAGATCTCGTTGGTATTCAGGCTTCCTTTAATTTCCCCTAATTTACTATACTGGAGTCGTATGCATTTTCAGTTCAATCCAATTTAGGTTCTAACATGAATTTTCATGTAAAGGAAGACTTTAAAAAGAAGGCAATTGTAAAAGTTATATGCAGCATTTAGAATTATTATTTTCTGAATTGTCTGTTAATTAATTAATAATTAGTTAAGAAACTACTTATTGTAGTATGAAAATTCTGTATCATGCTCTAAGGATATCAGCTGGCACAACTGAGGTAAAATAATCTCCACTCTTATGCCACTCCACTGTTGACACAGCCTGCAGAAAATAAAACATAACGAGTTTCAGAGTAACTTACCAACTTTGAAAATGAACTTTAAAAAGCACTTAATTTACCTTAAAATGTTGCAAACTGAGGGCTTCAAGCTTGGAATGTTTGACCCAGCTTACAGGAGATTTATCTGCTACGGCATTTTTAAGGTCAAAATCCATAAAAGGTAAACATGAAATGCAAAGTAAACAAGAAATCAACCAACCAGCATTTTCATCGATTGTAATGTCAAAAAGCTTTTGAATTATTTGATCCTCTTCCGAATCCCCAAGTCCAGTATTCAAAATAATAACATCATGCCCGCTTTAACGAAGGCCAATCATTAGATCAATAAATGTAACTGCTAAGCACAAGTTTAAGAGTAAATGGGAAGAGAGTGAAAAAGTTTACGCGCATATAGCTAAAATAGGGAACTGGGGCAATGGATTCCATGCGACATGTTTTATAGCTTCACCGACATTCCATACTCCAAAACAACGGCCACGATCAACATCCCAAACCCGTACAGTCCCATCAGTCGAACCTTTTGTTAAAAATCACAGCTGAGAGTTATGTTCGGGAACTTATATAAGCATGTAAAATACGCTTCTTCAGAAAGTTGTGGAACTTGTGTCTGCACAGTTAACCATGCAAGTCCAAACATCAAAAATACATATTCAAAGTGGAAGATGTGACATTCGATATGTTTGAATGTCATTTAGGCACAAACAAAGCCTAGCAAAAAAATAGTGAAAAAAGGCACTATAATTGTATCTCCACATCTGTGAAATAATGTGTTTGTAGCCAGCATAAAAATTGCTGACTTAAGCACTTAGTCCCATGCATCAACCCTATCTAAGGTTAGGTACAATCGGAAAATTCTGGGAAGAGCCCAGTCTCACTCAAAGCGAACAAAATAATAATGTATCAAAAGGTTTTGCAACTAACCAGATGCTATCCACTGGCCTGATGAGTCCACAGAAATAGATGTAACAGGTGCAGTGTGGCCCCTGTATTCAATGTAACATGTGGTAGGGTACGGTCTCAAATCTTTTTTGCTGGGGAGCTTCGGTTTGAGGGACTCAGGATCGATGTTGATCTGTGAGTACAAAACAAAATATATTTTAGTGATGTTTGCAAAAAAGTAGAGATGTAAAAGCGTAGAAATACTCAAGTTAAAATTAAATTGAGCTTACAATGTTTCTCTTTAGCTGTCTTTATCAATCAACATAATAATACCAGTAAATGGCACATTTCATTACATAAAATGATCGTGTGATATATATTACATTGTTTAGCTAACTGTTGATAATAGCAAAAAGTGACATAAATTAAATGTGTATCCATAAATATGTTTTTACGGCACGCTAAATGAAATAGAGACCATTGTACAAGTAGTCCAATGTAGATCGCAGAAAAAGCTACAAATACCAATCCAAACTTTCTAGATATACACAGCACAAGAGTCAGTAACTTCAACTTACACGTTTTTTGTGAGCCCTTGGACAGAGATACAAGTCCAAGCACCGCTCAAACTGTTCCTTGACTGCATTATCATATGCAGGTACACTCCTAAAACACCCATACCTAGAAAGTACAAATAACAAGGTTCATGATGATTAGACCATCCAAAAGATAAATAAGAATACTTTAAAGAAATGTAAAGCAGAAGAAACAAGATGATGAATACCATCTTGGAATATATTTCGGGCGGTCTTCCTCATCCAACAATTGGTAAGAATTAATCTCCTCCTGGGTTGGAATGTATTCCAGAGGAGGAAGATAGGATAATTCGTGGCCTGAAAATTGAAATTATTTAGGTCTTCGGTCAAATTCAACAATCACCAAAAACAGTGATGCGCCAAAGTCTTAAGACGTGGCTCACACTTTCACAATCATCAACATCTAACCTGGTAATTTTGGTTTTGGTGGAGGAATAAAATGTGGATGTTTCCTATCTTTTTCTATTGCATTATCATCGTCTCCCCACATTAAGTAAACCCGAGGTTCCTCCTTTGGTTTGTCAAACTTAATCCAACCATTGCGGATAGCTCTAACATACTTAACAACCTGAACTCAACCACAAAAGGACACTGGGTTTATTACAAATGTACTTATCAGCTAAAAATTTCATTCTTTAAAAATTACATACTAGTATATGACAGCCAAAAAGATACAGACAATATTGCAGGAAAAAGCAAGCTCGTGACAATAAACCATCAAAATGGCCAAAAAAAATAGGATTGACAATTCAAATATCAAAGTGCTAAAATATGCAATCACCCTTTTGGCCTCCCATTTGGACGGTACAAATCGCCTTTTTGGCTCAGGGGCACTTGAAAGCGGGTACCCTTTATCTTCATATTCAAACCAATCGACGTAATCCTACAAAAAGAAATTGTTTCTCATACAAAATTTAACAGTAGATAATGACAAACTGAAAGTTAATTAGTAAACGAGTATTACTGCATATGGATCAACTTCAGCATGAGGAGTTTTGCCTTTCATCAATCTTCGGATGACACGAATCTCCTCCTTTGTTAACTCGATTTCCTCATCATTATATTCATCATATATTTTTCTCCTAATATACAGAAAAATAAGAGATGATTAGACAGAACAAATTCATCTGCTTATGTATTATTACAGTTAACTGCCAAACGCTACTTCTTCACACAGCGAACGAAATTACTGGCTGATAACATGATTTGTAGGGTTAATCAAAAATAGGTATACAGCATACATGATAAATTATTACTGCAAACGGTAAAAATATTGATGTATAAGTTGTGGTTAATATTAAGGGTGGCGAGTGTTATTTTCGTTCATACAAAAGGAGGAAAATATTAAAGGGTCATACTACCAAAAAAGGAAGCAGAGATCTCGCACGCACGCACACATATGTATATATAAAGAGTCTGAATGCCTTATTTAAATAGAACTAGCCTTCCTCCCTCCACCACCACCCATCCCCCGCCTAACCCACCCATCCCACTCCCCTAAACCAAAAAAAGTCCCACGGACCACCAGCCCAAATGTAGTTTCCAAATCAGAAGGTGTGTCCACATTATTATTCAAACTGATCCCAACATAGTACCAGATAACATGTCTAGAAAAAGAAAAAGGAAAAAAAAAAAGTGGAAGTAAAAATTTGGCAACCATCATAATGTCAGATAACATGGTTTACAAGCTATGAAAAAGTGGAAGTGTAAGCAAACTTGTTGCGTTTACACTATATAAACAAAAAGGAAGCACAGGATCGGCTCCTATATGCATAATTCGCTACCACTCTCCATATGGTATGTCACTGCACAAGCGGAAATGTTCAATTGTGCACACGTGCGTGAGTTGCATTTTCTTTTTCTGTTTGTTTCTGTTAGCATGCGTGTGTGGTATCATAGGGGTGCAAAGAAATCATCTGCCACTGTGCATGTGACTCCTAAATTATACATATAACACAAGGAAGCAGAATGAAAGAACACAGAACATAGGATGGCAATTGAAAGAGTCAATGAAGCTATATTAAGATTCTTATACGCGTTCTTAGGGCTAACTACAGTTAAAAGGAAAACCAATGATAACACGATCAGAACAAGGTAAAATATGTGATGCAGATTTATCTATTACATCTCCTTACCATCTCCCAGTGAAAAAATAGATGCAATAACTAAAAATACGTACCAGTTCTTTGTATCATCAACGCTGTTTAGGAAAGAATCTATTTTGTCTCTTTGGGCTTGCTTCCGAATTTTCTTTCCCTTAACGTCATAACCAATATGCTCCTCGTCTTTGTACCATTCTAGAGGAACATTACCGATTGTATTCCTAGGAGGCACCTACGTTAACAATTAGGCAGCTTAAAGTTTTAGTGCACGCACATATTACAACTGATACTTTAAAGAATACCTCATCTTCAGAGGAATCACTCTCTTCGACTGGCTTAGTCGCATATGTTTCGTCGTCCTTTTCAACTGACTTCGTTGCATTAGTTTCATCCTCGTTTACAGCTGACTTTGATGCAACCGCTGCCGCTTTCTCGGCTTTCCTACGCACACTGATTCCCTACAAATTGATTGATTTTGAAATGAAAATTAGTGTTGTCAATTAATTTTAAAATTAATATTTCTATAGATAAATATTCATGTACATAGATTTGAAATTGACGTTAAACATATGATACATTTGACTTGAAGATGAATGATGTATAGATTGAATTTCAAATATTACTCGAGAATGGGTGAAAATAGTCAAATACATTTTAAAAAAAGTAATGCTAATGAATCGATACATTTTTTATGTATTCAAATTTTTTGTAGTACATACTTACCAAAAATAAGTAAACGATACTAACAAAGTGATAATCGAAATATTCATTCAACTACCGAAAAATATTAAGTGAATATAATACTCGGAACGTTGCACATCACATTGCCATTTTAATGACGAACGTTATATAATGACACGGTCAAACGAGAATTACACATATAGCCATATTTTTGTATTGAAATCGTATGATTTTTATTTTTAAGTTGTAATATCTAATGTTCTGTTAGTTTGAATTTCTATTATTGATTAATAAAGAACAAAAACTAAGTCATTATCACAAACAAGTTGGAGTCGGCAGGAGATGGAGCCCAAAACCAAATGGCAACGTCAATTTGAAAGTAATACTAATAATAATGGATTTAAAGGTGAAAAATCGAAATAAAGATAAAAAATAAAACAAAGTAAAACTATTAAACGAATAGTAAGAATAATACTAATAAATAAAACCATGATAATGATGATAACAATAACAATAATAAGGCAACAATGGTACTAGTATTAATAGAGATCGAAGACGGCAAACATCCTTGTCTCAATTGGTTAAGGCATTGGAGAGGGATGCAAGAGGTCATGGGTTTGATTCGGTCGGTCCTCCTTGCCATGGTAGTATGGTATACACAACCCAAATTTGTATATATAAGTACCCAAAAAAATCGAAGATCAGACATTACATTTTAGGCTCATATTCACTAATCCTATAATCTAAAACTAATACCACTACACCTAAACCAACCATATGCTCATGATTTTGATACATAGATCGCTAATTTCCACTCCTTCATGTCCAAACACAAGCAACCTCGGATAGATTCTATTCCCTCAAGTCTCTCTAATCCCTCCAGTCTCTTTTTATTACTACTTGCCATCTCTCATCCATGGTCGACATCTGCCTTCTTTGAGAATTTGGTACGGCCTATAATTTCAACATGCAACGGTGTCTCCGAATGCGTCTGTTGGCCATGTCCAAACCATCTTAAGCAACATTGGGCCACTCCTCTTCAATTTGTGCAACTCCGAGTTTCTCATATATATCATTATTTTTAATCGGACATCACTAATGAATAAAGAACGAATTCGTAAATAAAAGTCATATCTCGGGTCCTATTTTTAAGTGCTACTAAGATCTGATAATATTTACAGCTTAAAGTTTTGAACTGGTAAAAGAATTTATTTATTAGATTTCATTTTTAACAATATCAAGATGTAGTAATATTTGTAGAGAAGAGTTTCGAATTGGTTAAGTAGGTAATTTGGTAGATCCTACTTTTATGTGATATTGGATTTGATAACATCCGCTGAAGAGAGTTTTTGGTATATCACGTTGACATCAAGAAATTGTGATACTAGAAGTATTCAAGCTATTAATAGATGTACAATAATAATTTAAATCGATTGTTTCATACCTACATAATTTTAACTTATAATGAAACATTTTACCACTAAAAGATAATAAAATACAAAAGAAATTTATTTGTAATCAAAATGGTATGATATTTGTCCATTGATTAACGTAAGCTACAAACATAAACAATTAAGATTAAATTTTTGTTTACAAAAACATACCGGAAAATGTCAGCTGTTTTTTAGCATTATAGAATACATACATTCACCACTGACCATCAATTCTAATGTCACTCACAAAAATAAATTTTATTAATGACGAAAATTCACTTGACGTACAAGTTTTGAAAAGTAAAAATATTGTGTATATATTTGTTTGTAACGAAATACCAGCTTTAGAAAGAAAAATATTGTGCAAATTTCTCTGCATCAAAATACTAATTTCAGAAATAATTTTTTTTATAAACTTAAATGTAGAATAATATAAGATATTTAAAGATAATTTTGTTTATACAACAACAACTAAGCTATAAATCCCAAACAAGTTGGGGTTGGCTAGACATGGAACCCAAAAATAAAAGTAATAAAAATAAAAAAGCAGTTAAAATCTTCCGTAAAAGTAAAATAAAAGTAATAAAAATAATAATTTTGTTTATTATTGTGAAAATTTTAAATCATATGGCTTGAATAAATAATTAAACCATTTTTATCAACACAAACGTGACATGAACATTGAATTGTCATTTATTATTATTTATTACATAATTAATAATTGTATGTTAATTAGATTTATTTTAAAATTTTAAATTCAAGATCACTTAAGTTCAGATATATGAACCTGAAATATAAGAAAATTTAGAAGAAATTTGTAAATAACTGTAAAAATTATTAAGTGTTGGAATTTAAATGCAAAATACTACGGGAGAAACTAGTAAAACATTGTAAAGAAATTAAACTATATTAACTTGAATGAAAAAGAAATTGATTGTGTCATGAACGTGCCACAACACATCAAACTGTTATTTTTTAAAGAATTTATTAAATCAACAATACGATATTTGCTAGTTAGTTATATTTATTTAAAAAGTTCAAATTTATGATCACCCAACTAGTCTTACCGTATGGACTTAAATGTGAAATAATAGAAGAAAACTAGGAGAAATCTATAAACAATTGTGCAAAATTATTAAATATCGATATCTAAATGTAAAATCATATAAGAGATGATCAATAGATAGATATTTTAATAACTATTATAAGATAGATTTGAAAATTAAATATCTAGAGGTAATTACGAATATAGGAGAAAAGAATATCCCTAGACGGCTAGGCTTTTCCCATTTACTATTTAATAAATTTGCGTCCAAGAATATCCCTACGTTGCTCAGATAAGTCATAATACTGAGTTCCAGCCTCATGGGACTCCATTAGAATAATGTAGGCAAGGCGCCACTACTAATTTCTTCAAGTAAAGCAAAAATTACAGGTTTTTGCATTGAATGGCTCTTAAGTATAAGCTATCAGGAAGGCACGGCCAACACAGTATACGGAACTGATGGATTAAGCTTAATTGGTACAATGGCAGTATACAAAGTGATGGCACCACACGTGGCAGCTTAGTGTTTGCCAGCATATACATACTACCATATCCATACAAAGCACACACAAAATGATGTGTATGTCCAAATGAATCGTTAATAATTAACCCTGTTTAATAAACAGATTTAACCATAATAACATGTCAAAATACACTTCCAAGTAACATAATATCATACAATCAAATAATAAAAATTAAAGATGAAAAAACTGCAAATCTAACCTCCTCTTCCGAATCAGCCTCGGTATCTTCTGAATCATCCTGCAACGTGTGAAAATGGAAATTACAATTTCAGTTTATCAAAAAATAAGTATTTTCAACCAAGCATACATCATCTGCATCAGACGAATCAACAGCATGATCCCATAGGCTATATTCATCAATTTCAGCATCTGAACTCGAGTAATCAGATTCTGACATAATTTCGACCGACTTTTTATCTGCTTTTACCTGAATTGAAAATTTAACAATAAGTAATGAAAAGTATTGAAAGAAGAAAAGGTATAATCGTAGACAATGAAATCTAAGAGAGATTCTAATTTGAAATGTTTACCTGTCCCGTGACTTCTTTTTTGCTGCGTATAAATGTAATTAGTAGCGCCAAAACCAAGATTTTAGTTTGCAATGTGCAGAACTAGAGAAATGCCCAAATATATTCTACAACCAAGTCAAACAAAACAAGGTTAAAAAAAAAATCTTCAAATAAAAGGTTTGGAGATGTTTCAATTGCTACCTTTCTCAGTGAGAAATGAAAATAATGTTTTTTTGTTTTTGTACATAACATATTAAAAATAATTGAAAATATATTGATTTCCAATGAACACTTCAATCTCCTAAGTAGTAGAGATTTGGACATAGCTACATAAATCAAAACAACAAGGATTATGTTGATTTCTTAAATTCTAATTAAATTTCCAAAGAGAAATCATTGTTGCACTGGTTTTTTACTAGCAAATTACTTTATCCGCAAACTGTTGCCTTCCCTTTTCTTTTTTTTCCACTTAAATACACTTTGTAGTTTGTATCATGGTTGAAGGTTTCGGCTGGTACCCTGAAATATCGGAAGTACCGGAACGGTACCGTTGGTAGACGATTCGAAATCGAACGTGAAAATCGGTTTCGGACTTAGGGAAAAAAAAAACTGAATCACTTCCGGGGACAAATTGAATCATTTTCCAAGACAAATTCATTAGATACTTGAAGCAACAACAAGACTGAAGACCGAAAGTGATAAAAAAAACAAAGGGAATTGAATAACATTTCAAATCAAAATCTTTAATCACCCAAGCATGATTCAGCAGTGAAAAATAATCATTCAATTCGAAAGCCTATAAAAATACATCAATTCGATAACAAACTTACAACTACGAACAAAAATCAATTGCTTCTGATTCAGATTTTCTTTCTTCAGATGTCGATTCCTTTTCTTCACGGTAAATTCGTCTTTCTTATTTTACTTCGCTGTAGCCGCCATACACGTTCAAGATCCACAGTCACTTTTTCCTTTTCGTTTCTTTTTTGGATTTCCAGAATCGCGTACTGTAACTTAGGGTTAAAAAAAACGTGAATTATAAAACTAGGAGGGGAGATAGTGGGCTGGGTTGAAGTCTGAGGCATTGTGGTATAATTAGGTTTACATTTAGTAATTATTTAGGGCTGAAAGGTGGAGGGAGGTCGGGCTGCTTTATGTTTAATAATTTAACTAGGTTAGTTTGTTTAATTTAGTTTAAGATTATTTAATGGTAAAGCTATTTAGACACAACATTTTGACTTAATTGATCTCAATCATTGTATCGTCCATTGAATTCCACCTCTTCATATAAGTATAAAAAGATCTAACGATTGGAACTCCATGTCCCTTGATTTGTGTCTAATTTTGTCTTCAAATAGTTATCATCCTATTTAAAAGTTGCAATTTAATTGTTATAATAATTCACACTCTCTTATAGTATTGTCCACAATTCACGTGTACGTTATGAAAACAAAATTTGTCTTTTTTATGAGTTTATTAATAAATCAAGAAAACCAAAATTTTGTACTGAAACCGAAACAAAACCGAAATTATTTAAATCATCCGAAACGAACAAAATTTCAAATGACCGAAACCGAGTTCAAAACTGAGTTCTTCAACCTTGGTTTGTATGACTTACTGGAGTTAAGGCATGCAAGAAAATTAATCAATCGGTAAATATAAAATACAAAATGATAAGAAATCATGTCCCGTCAGACCATCCATTCAATTCAAATCCAGCTAATTATCTTTTCTTCTACACCATTAACTATTTTTCATGGAAAAGCAACAGCTTCCGTTAACTTTCAAGATCCTTATTATTTGTTATTATGACCAACTTCAACTATTTTTCAACCAGCTAGATCTTTCAGAAGTCTTCATAGCTCAGTGTTATTCTATATTATATCATCTTCATCAATGACTTTATTCGTTAGCAAAGAGCAAGAGTTTGCTTCGACAAAACAAAGCCTTGCAAGGCTTGGCTTAAGGTATGTTAACTTCAACATAACCACATACATAATTGCATATTTATCAGATGTATGTGCAACAAAGCAAATACAAGGCCCACCTATCCACAATTATATTAGTATGCATACAGTAATTCACCAGGAAAATCAATTTTTTAGGCTCTATAACGAGAATTGAATAAAGGTATAATTTGGTTATACTATATTTGACAATCTGGTAAAAAATTAATGTATAATAAGATTTTCTATTCCCATATCCTTGAAAGTTTGATTTCAAATAATAACATCAAGCATTTAAAAAAAATGCATGGAACAATGAACGTATAAGTCTAAAATGTTTACTCTGAAAACCAGCATGTCACTGAGCAAAATCAATAAATATTTAGAAGAAAGAGATTCATATGAACAAAATATCATAGAGTAAGCAACAAATCAACAGTAAAATGAGCCATAAAAAATGATATCAAGTCGGAGGTATAATAAGCAGTAATTGTCACTTCAGATAGAACTGAATGTTGATACGAAGGAAGATTGTAGTTTGGGGTTTTAAGGGGCCCTGGAGTAAAAATGAAATTTTTAATTTAAAAATGAGCCCCATATTATGGCTGTTTTCATTTTCAATCAGAAGATTACAATCCAACTTCTGATTTCTCAATCAGAACTTTGAATATTTGTTTTGTTTCAGCATTCTATTCGAACATTTTATTTAGATCGTTTTTCCTGCTCATTTTTAGTTCTGAACGTTCAATGTTGTTTGTTCACTTTATGATACTTACTAACATCTACAGAATGCAGATAATATATAATGCAAATTAGATAATTTAATAACACTCAAGAAAAGTTCCCAAAAAAAATCATAATTGTAAAATCCAATGTACTTATATAATCCGCATTTCTGAAAATACTAGATTTGACATTAAAGGTTCTTTTAAATCTTCGGATTAGAAATTTTGAAAAAATATTTGTTCTAATTAGAAATTAAAGTATAAAAATCCACTGTTTTTAGAAATTAAAATTTCAAACTTGGAGTTAGCACCAATTGAAGAGAAGTTAATCAACACTGCTTGACATGGTTTGGAGTCAAGGTTTAAGAGAAATCCTTTAAAACGGAGACGATAAGAGAAATCCAATAAAACCATGTCTGCACCCAGCAGACCAATCATCCAACCCAAATTCATCTCTCAACAAATAATGATTTAAATAACTCGAATGCACAAATCATAATTAGCCAAAGACACATAAAAACAACCAAAAAGGCAATAAATTTTCTACTGCTTCCTAATTTTAGGTTCTGCAGAAAAAAAATTCTGAAAGTGTGAATGTAAAAAAAGAAACACCTTTGTGAAAAGCTACACACAACTATAAAACGTTTTTAGCTTATGTGTTCATAGCTTATATATGTATAAGAAACTGGAGCTTACAACAAATTTTCGCTTTTTGTTTATCTCGCCTTCATAGAAGTCAGAAATGGTTTCGGCCGATACCCAAAATTTCAGGGGTATCGTACCGGTTTCGGCCATTTCCGAGACGAGATTAGGGCAAATTTTCGGTTTCGGCTATCCAGTATAAAAAAAAAAAGCAAAGTATAAAATCAATAGCACCTCACAGCAGCGAACAGAAGGCGAGGCGAATAGAAGGTGAGGTAGAATCGGAAGGAAGGCGCTGTTGAGGCCGAACTGAAAGTAGAATCGAGGGTGAGGCGGAAGTGAAGGAGAATGCGAAGTTGAAGAAAGCACAGACGAATTGAAATACGGTGAATAGCGGCAGGATGTAAAAAGGGTTTAGGGTTTGAAAGGTATTTAATATATAATACAAATGAGATCGTTGTAGGTACTCGATTTTTGATCAAGGGGAGACAAAAAAATTAATCGTAAGGGGAGGCCAAAAAAAATAACCTCCTCTTGAATATTTAATTGTCAAGGGTGAAACAAAAAAATTAAACTCCTCTTAAATATTTAGTTGTCAAGGAAAGACCAAAAAAATGGGGATTGTTAAAGGGACTCCACATTTGGTTAAGGAAAGGGTCAATTTTATTTATTGTATAATTGTTACGGGGAGTACAAAATAAATCAGCCTCCCCTTAAACATATAAATTAAAATTCCGATATTAACCCCCTATAATTCTCATTAAAATAAACCATGTAACTTAAACCTTAATTAATACTAACAATTTAATAATGCACATAAAAATAAAAAAGGCTAATTCTATTTATACACCAAAAATTGCTAAACATAAAATATATATATATATATATATATATATAATAAACTACTATACACCATATATTATTTTACATACACCGTTTCTTTTACTAAATTATCAATGTTCTCATCTTATTTTTCTTTTCTCTTTCAAATTTAAAACACAATTACCCAAAATTAGAAATTCTGCATCAAACTGAGTAAAATTTAATAAAATGAAATTTATTTCTTTTACTAATACTGTAATTTTTATAAACTTTTTGAAAAAAAAAAATCAATTTCAACAAAATTACTGTAATTTCACAAAATAAATCAACACTTCTAAATTAGACATTGTTTCTGAATGTTTTCTTAATTGAAATTTTAGATTTCATGATTAAATAATTCATTAACATCTTTGTTAACATATATTGTTTGCATCAAGTTTTAATACTTTTAAGAATAATTTGACTTTTTATATGCAAAAGTTTTAAAAAAGCAACTATGAGAAAAGAGTGATTTAGTAATATAATTTATAGAAAAATAATGGTGTATGTTAAGTGGTTTTCGGTGTATAAATAGAATTTGTCAAATAAAAAATAGATATATTTAATGTAATGGAGACACAAGAAAGCTTCATGGTGATCAGAAGGCATCAGATTAGGTAATTAATTTTAATTTCATATTAGAATTGGTATGGTTAATTTAAAATAAATGCAAAAACAAAAAATTTAATCTAATGTGTTGTATCTAATTTGAGTAATTGATATGTTTAGTAATTTCCAAGTTTGTTATTTGCGTTGAATTTAGTAAGTTAGAGTTTAACATAAGTGACAAGCCTTGGGTAGTTTGGTCTCGTTTTCTTTTTTTTTTCAAATAAACCATGCCCCCCTTAACAACAAAAAAATAAGCTGGAGTCCCCTTAAAATTATCCTCCCCTTAACCAAATGTGGAGTCCCTTTAACAATCCCCAAAAAAATTAACCTCCTCTTAAATATTTAATTAAAAATTCCAATATTAACCTCATCCTGTTAAATGTAAACTTCTGCACATCCAAATTCCATCCATCCTATCCGATAAATTCTTCTGCAAACACCACCAATAGAACTCATGTTATATCCTCAAAACCACCATCATAACTCCTCCACTCTATTCATTGTTTTCTACTGTTGTGTATGCACACATCACTAAGTGATCACCATCGCCACTTCTCAGTCAAAACTCAAAACAACCATCTTCTGTCCTTTTACACAAACCAAACCTTCATCCCCCACCACGATCATCAACTACTACACACACAAAAGCACTCAGTTAGACACACCATTTCAACTCTCCACAAACCAAACATTCACTTTCTTGCAGCAGACACAAAACAAACTTGTACACAACCTACATGCAACCAACTTGCAGACTCAATTCGAACAAAATACTTCCACTGTCAAACTCCTTTCCTGAACAAACATTGGACGTACCTCAAATCATATCATTTCTCCACAGCCTTCAAACCCCAAAACTACGCTAGGAACATCAAGCCATAGTCATCCAAATCACTACTCGGAAGCCTGCAACTTCATCATCATCTCCACTCCAACATTCACAAAACACACATTCAACTTATTCTACTGCCTTCACATACAACTTTCAACCCCAGTCAACACAACAACTTAAACATTCAAATCCGCAAACATCCAAAGCATACAGACCAGCCAATTTCAACTAAGTCATCCACTCACCTACACCCTCTACACCTACCTTAAACCATTTCTCCACGGTCTTCAAACACCAAACCTCATCTTCCTTCTTCCTGCTGTTTCACCAACCACAAAATCGTGAGAAAAAACCCAATCTGCAAGCATTGCCTCAATCGTAAATAGGACATGAACCGGAACTCACGAAGCCCCATAATGCAACCCAATACCATCTACAGCCCACCATACAAACACTTGCGACCACTCTTCTCCTAACAATTCTAATCAAACCAAGTCGTCACCAACAACTTTTCAAATCTGATTGAAGTTCAGCAATACTTGAATCTCAAAGTCAAAATTGAATTTTTTTTTTGCATTTAATTTGTTGTAGAAATTGATAATTTTGATTTGCGTTTGGTTTTGGATTCTTTAAAAGCACGAAGGTCTGTTTTGATCAAAAAAGAACGATAGTGAATAAGTGGGAACATGCGCTGATGTGACGAGGATAGTTTAGTCCATGTTATTTTTAAAACAAAAGAAAACAAAGCCCTCCTTTAACAAAAAATTTTTAAAGTGAAGCCCCCGTAAAATTGTTCTTCCCTTAACCAAAAGTGGAGTCCCTTTAACAATCCCCATATAAAATAGATTTGCGGGCAGCAACATGTTGGAATAGGCGTGAGCATTATTTTTGGTTAAACCAACCAAACATATTTATTTTAGTCTGGTTGGTTCGGTTTTGAAATTAAATTGATTTGCAATCGATCCGAAAAAATATTTAGTTTGATTATCGATTTAACTAAATTAACCAAACTTTTATTATATTTTAAAAATTATTGATATTATAGTAAATATTTTAGGTTAAATTTAGTTACCTAAGTAAATTTTAATCGTCAAATACGTATTAGAATTATTTTTGGGAAGCATAAGAATCATAAATAATAACATTTTAACCATATATTTTTTAATTTATTTCAAATTATAGTTAATGTTATGAACATAAAGTCAAATAATTTTAGTTTGGTTAAATCGGATAAGCAACGAAACCAACCAATCTTAATTTGGTTGGTTTGGTTTGGTTTTCATATTTATCGGTTTTAGTTTGATTTTACAGTTTTCATAATCGGATAAACCAAACCAAGCAAACGCTTATCCCTAGGATGTAAGACCACAGAAAGATATGATAGGAAAACCAAGGGAAAAAAAGGATGGACGGCTGCGAAACGAGTCTTATTGAATTATGAATGAAGTGAGTGGAAATCAATCCAATCCATTTAAAAGAAAACGGACTTAATATAATGGACTCGTTTATTAAATGGATCAACCCTACCCAACCCATTGCTTTAACAGTTAAACCCAACCCAAACAATGTAGCCAATATCTTAGGAAAACCGATAGAAAAAGCCGTTGAATAGGTCGAAAACTATTGCTCAAAAAGGAAAACTGCAAAAAAAAATTCAAATATACAAAAATCTAATACCCAAAAATAAGGATTGCTATAAAATAGTATAACTACGGAAGAAGAAAAATAACCACAGAAAATATGCTACAAAATAGTTCAAAAAACTACGTACTACGGACCGAATAACTTAGAAACTGCCATGGATCATCCAAGAATTAGAACATTTAATACGACCTTTAAAGTTTTCACGAATACAACAGAAAAAATATATAACAAGCTAAAACTTTGTAAACCTAAAAATATAGTCCATTTTTCAATAGAACACAGCTAGTCAAATGCAAAACACAATACATATTGATGTTGCTTCTGTATAAAAGAACAAATCTATAGCCCAATACACTGAAGAAGAGGGTAAAGATAACTTAAGCATATTAAGATTTTAACTATGTATAGGTCGAAGCACATGTCTGCCAAGTACAACTTATGAGAGTCTACACATTTAACTTATACAATTACAATCGCATTAACCTACTTTTCCTTGTGCTTCTGCAGCTGTCTAACATGCAGAGAGGAATACTATTCTGTACTTGACCATCAAAATAGACATTTTCTTCTAAAAAAATGTAACAAAACGGAGTAAACTCCATGTAGAGAAAGAAAAAGAGAAAATTGTATGTGTGAAATTACTCAATATTTAATAGATAGTTGATAAATGTAATATTACAATTGGTTGCTACATGTAATTCAGTGGCCAATATCAAATGAATTCAATTCATAGCTGACTGCTCTTCAAAAACTATGATTCTCATTTATACTTTGCTCATATGTAAAATGAAATTAAAGATTGGTGGACCGAATGACAAAATATGATACAAGTGGCAAAAATACAAACAAAAGCATATGTTACGCTTAGAGTTAAACTCAACATATGTTAAGCTTCTACCCCCTTCAAACTGGAACGTTTGAAAGTATGTGTTTGCATCTAACTCGTCGGACATTTCAGGACGCCAAATGGTTATTCCACAACGTTCATTTCCCTTTATCTTCTATATATACCTTACCTCATTTCATTATTACCTTCACCGAACCAGCGCAAATCCGAGCATTCTCCATATTTTTTGCGAGCCCCCATGAACTTTTAAGGTAAACGTTATTTTCGTGTTTTTCCTCTCAATATCTATCACATATGTTTTTTTTTTGTAATTTTTTGATTTTTTTCTTCATAATATCAGATAGCCAATCTTCTTCTACCCGCCCTATCTTCGACAAGAACGACAAAAGAACCAACGCTTTTATTAACGTTTGCGTGGAGATCTTGCCGCAGCGTCAAGGATTTGTGGCATAGTGGTACGAGGACGTTGCCATACTTTTCAACGAGCGCACTAACCTCAATTACAATGCAAGGAAAATGAATAATAAATTTGACAATCTCAAGAGGGACTAGTTCTCGTGGAACCAGCTACTACAGATTTCTGACGGGTATTGGAATGAGGAGAAGAACCGACGAGTGGTGGGATACGGTACCCGCACAGTTCCTTAAGTACAAGCATGCATCTCCCAGCAGATTCAGAGAGATGGACGCTCTTTTTGGAGGTTGCATTAATAAAGAAGAGTGTGAGTTTATAGTTCAACGAGACCCCTAGTTAATATGTAGTTCGCAGCCCAACTCTACGGCGATTTCATTAGGGGCGATATTGCTATAATTTCTAGCCGTCCACATCGGCGACATGCTAGGCAAAGTGTCGGTCTGTCTCATTCTGCTCCTCCTGGTGTGTCACAGGACGATATCGCTGCATGCATGGTTGTACGTCGCGATACGAAAGACTATGAGGACTGGAAGGTAGCGGTATGCATGACGGAGTATCAAAACAGAGGGCACAACCCTTTTATTTCTCTGTTGGACAAGCCGAATCAGCTTAGGAAATATGTTTGTTATTCTGTTGATAAGCTTAGGAGAAATGTTATGTAGTGTTGTTTTTGTATTTTCTGCTTTTAATTCTGCATTTTAATTTCTGCACTTTCTATTTTGAAATTTGAATTCTGCAATTATATTTTGCAATTTGTATTTTGCATTCTACTACTTTATTAAACACGAACAAATAAATGATAAAATGATAACAATACCCATTTCAATTTCCCCATTTTGGAAAAGAAATAAAAAAAATAAAAAAACGCATTCCTCATTTATGAAAATACCCCGACTACAAGAGATGCACAAGTATAGCAATGGAGTCTGACAACGACCTGGAAACGACTTCCAACAGAAGCTTATTTCTGGAGTTTTCTTTACGTTATAGAAAAATAAAACGTTGGAGATCGTTGGTTATAAAGTCATTGGTAGTCGTTGCTAACCGTTGGTTAGTCGAGCAAAAATTTACCGAACTACTTTCTTCTTCCTCCACTTCATTTTTCCCCAATTTTTTTCAACTTTCACCCATTTCTTCCTCTAAATTTCTGAAATCAGCCTCATCCATTTCGTCAGCCGCCTATGGTCTCTACAACACGTTCAAGGCTCTCTCTCTCTCTCTCCCATCCTCTCTAAGCTCCAATTCAACCCAATTTTCAAGGTATAAAACCCTAGATTTATTTAACACCCTAGATTTGCTAATTTTAGCTTAATTTGTTTGTTTGATTATATGTTTGTATATGTCGTGTTGTTAATATGTGCATTTATAAGTTGAATTAATTATGTTGCTAATCTAAGGTTAATTAGTTTATGTTGTATATATATGTGCGTATATAGTGTTGTATGTATAGTGTTGGTAATCAATTTATTTATAGGTTGGATTGATTGATGCCCAATTCATTGAAAACGATATTTAATTTGTCGAAACCGTTTAGTGGAAATGAAAATAATTAAGTTTTTGTTTTACAAAAATTTATCAAAAACGATATTTAATTTTATATATAATGTACGGTTAGTTCGATTGAATGTTGAATATATACGTATATGTGATAAAATTCATATACGTACAATTAGAGATTGAAGTACACCAATCGTAATATGTTATATTCATGAAGCCTTAGTGAGGTTTTTCGGCCCTGTCTGATAAGTATTGTATATGATCGTTATGTGAATGTTTTTTTAATTAACGGAACAAACATCTATATACATCATATACAATATTTGTTGGATTTATCCTTGTACTGGACAAGTTACGAACACTATAACGAAATTAAATCTCGTAAATCGTTTCATTTTAAACGGTTCTCAAAATTTCGAAAGCGCTTTCGTTATGTTCCCTATGTACACGCAATTGTGCATTATTCAGAGAACTAAAGCGAAGTGCAGCCGAAATTTTGTTGAATCGTTTAAATTGAAAAGATTTATGCGGTTTAATTATGTTATTGTATTTGTAATGTGAGGTAGGATGACCAACCAGTAAAGTGTAAATGATCAATTAACATAACATTCAGCAATAAAGTTGTTTTAATAAATTATCAATGCAAATTTTATCGTACTTTTTAATTATATATCCATTTAGGAAAAATGGACGATTATTTTACTAATCGAAGTTAGATGCACAAACGAAGAGAAGCTGATGGCATAATGAGTGAACAATTGTTGGTGTGTTTATTGATTTCCCTTTAAGTAACAGCGGAAACGACGTCGAAATCCGTTGTCCATATAGTAAATGCAAATTATTGAAGCATTTGATACCGCAAATCGTTAGAGTTCATTTGCATCAGTACGGTTTTGAGCCGAACTATTTGGTTTGACATCGTCATGGATAACCGTTAGCATCTACTTCTGTACAAGTTGAGAAGGTATTGAATAATGAAATTGATATGATGAATCTCATAGAACATATGGTTGAAGATGTTGTCCGTTTGATGTTCCCGATTCAACAATTTACTGACGATGATGGTAACGGTGAAGAAGAACCAAATTCAGCCCAAAAAAATATGATTTATTAGATGCCGCGAAGAAACCCTTTTGCGAAGGCTATAAAAGTAGAACCCAATTATAAGTAACTGCTGAATACATTGCGATGAATTTAAAACAACCTCACAGAAGTTGGATATACAGTTATTGTACAAGCTGCAAAGCGGCATATGCCTCCCAATAATTAAATATGCAAAAATAAATTAGCGGGATTAAAAAACATGACTATCATGTTATAATGGAAAATTTATTGCCCGTCGCTTCCAAAGAACTGTTGCCCGTAAAAGTTTGGAATGCCATAACAGAACTTAGTCTGTTCTATAAAGAGCTTTGTTCTACTACATTAAAAATTGATTGCCTACGTAAACTAGACAAAGAAATCTCTATATTGCTCTACAAACTGAAAAAATATTTTCTTCAGGTTTTTTCAATATTATGGAGCATTTACCTATTCATCTTCCACTAGAAGTACATCATCAAAGGCCTGTGCAATATGGATGGATGTATACATTTGAAAAGTATATTAATGTTTATTTAACTAAATATTGGTTAATGAAATGTATAAAAAATTAATTTATAATAATCCTAAATAGGTATCTAAACCATCTAAAGAAAAAGGTGAGACAGAAAGCTCGAGTTGAAAGTTCAATTTGCAAACCATACATCAAAGAAGAAGCTTTGTTTTTTCTCTCATTATTTTAGTGATCATGTGAACATATAATTTGAAAGTATACATGTAATGATGAAGGCATTGATCAAGATGATTGTCAAGTGACTTTATCTATTTATAAAAAACATGGTTGGCCTTCTGGTAGATGTGTGGAAGAATAACTAGATGATAGAGATTATAATGCAGCACACACATATATTCTTCTCAATTGCACTGAAGTTGTGCTGTTCATTAGGTAATGAACTTATATCATCTATACATGTACTTTATCTTTAATTATAATGTAACATTTGTCCTATAATTGCAGCATTTACAAATCACAATATCCAAATGGCGATATCAGCAAAGAATTCGCTACTTGATTTACTAATTATGTTTTTGATACAACGAATTGTGTTGTAGATGAAGGATTGAAACATTTGGCAATGGAACCAAAAAAGAAAGTCAAGACATATCTAATATTCTTTGTTAATGGATATAAATTTAACACTAAAGAATATGGTGTTGAAAAATTAACTAACAATGGCGGTGTATATGTTAAAGGTAGCGATGATGCAAATGACCATATAAACAATTTTTATGGCGTACTAACCCAGATTCTGCAATTGACATATTTCACACAACGCGTGAAAGAAGTATTTTTGTTTAAATGCAACTGGTCGGTTCAGCAACGTTACAAATTCTGGGATCAACATGCACCCAAAAATATAATCTTATAGAAATAAAACATACTTCGCGTTATTATAAGTACGATCCTTTTGTACTTGCCAAACAAGCTCTTCAAGTATATTACACTATTTATCCGTCTACAAGAAGAGACAAAATAGGTTGGTCGGGTGTTTTTTAAAATAAAGGCAAGATTTACATTTGACAGACGTAATATTCCCGACGACCAAGCTTATCAAGCAGATGTCGAGGAAAATAGAGAATAGTAATAACCGATGATCTAACAGATTTTGGACCTCTAAACGATGAATCGAATGCATTAATTGAAGCATTTGAGACTATAGATGAACCATATAGAGGAGGAAATAGAGTCAGAATCTGAAAGTGACTAGGACTAACCAATAATCCTCATTTTAAAAAGGTAATTTTATATTGTGTCATATCATACTGTTTGTCATACTGTTTGTTATAATGTGATAATTTTATGTTACTCATGTCTCATATTATTTATATCGCATAGTCGTCTTACGTTATATCATAGTATTTGTTTTACATAGCCATTTTATGTTATGTTATGTTGTTGTTTGTAAAAAGTATGACATCATATAGTGAGTAGGTGGCGATAGCAATGGTCCATCGTAGGAGCTATCACATCCTGCGGTGTAGCTTAAGCCAAAAGTCTATAGAGGGTAAGTATTAAGTTTCAAGTATTAATTTAATTTATGTACAATAAATTATGTAAATAAATATACAATAGCCATGAAATGTTCTTTTTCGTTTAACACAGGGGTTTTGAGTTAGAGCCTTCCAATACAGTCTTGACGATACTAAAACGCACTTATCAAGCTCGTATGACTTCATGTTGGCCTACGTGGACATCGATACCAGACCGTGTCAAGGAGACTATTTGGCAAGGATTTCCGGTACGGTTGATATATCATTTATTATATTAAGTAGTCATGCTCATATTTGATCAGTTCATATTTATGCTATTTAAAAAATGCAGGGTGTTGTGGAAGTACAGGATATAGATATTGACCTCGTAAAGTGCCATTGGAACAACAAAGTGGCAAAAAATTACAAAAGACAATGAATTGCATCAAATCAGCGGGAAAAAACCGGATTGGATGAGCGCGAAGGTGTGGGACGATCTGCATACTTGGTGGAATAATGCGGAGTTTCAGGTAGATCTACCGCATATTTAATTTAAATTGTTCTACTCAATTAATATATAAACTAGAATAAAATATATTTTTAAAATTTAAATGTATAGGTCGCGTCCGCGAGGAATTCAGCAAATAGGGGCAAGAACCCGGTTACACATAGCGGTGGCTCCAAGTCATTCCAGCACAATTGCGAGGATTTGGTATATTTATTAATTACACAGTTATAGCTAAATTTTAAGTTATGAGTTATAGTTGATTTAACTTTAAGTTCTAATTTACATATGTGTATATTTTAGGAGAGAGAGCATGGTGTTCCTATGTCGTACTGGGAGGTTTTTGGGCACACACATGCAGTGAGTCAGATTGGCGACACAGGCTCAGTTTCCCACTCTTGGAAGCATGATGCCAAGGCCTGTGATGCATATGTAAGTAAAACATAGTTAACTTAAAGTTGCAATTTAATTTAAATAGTGTTATCTAAATTTAACTGTATATTGCTTAACGTGATAAGTTTCAGCAACAAAGGGCATGAATGCTTGAGGAAACTGGGAGGACCAAGTTGATTACCGAGGATGAGGATAAGATTTTTGATGTTGTCATGGATCCACCAACCCGGAACAGACGCTATGGTTTTACAGTCTAATGGTAATAGAAACTAAATTTTATAATAAAAACCGAAATTTACTTGAATTGCAACTATGAAATACTGAAAATCTAAAATTATACATAGGTTATGACATCTTAGCAGTCGTACTAGAGGGCTCAGGATAAGGAGGAGATCGCACAGCTACGAGCCCAGATAGTAGAGCTTAATGAGTGTGATCGTCACTGCAAAGAACAAATGGAGCAGCTTAACAAGCGTCTGGTGGAGTTCATTGCCTAGTATGGTACGCCACCTTCATCTTGGCGAAGAGAGTTGAGGTTAGTTTGTTTTGATTTTATATACGCTTTGAGAGTGGGTGAGGATTATGCTTGATACATTATGATGATTTGTATATATTGATGTTGTGTTGGTGATGATGGTTTGAACATGATGTTGGATGATGGTTTGGACATGGTGTTGTTGAAGATGGTTTGTATATATTGATGTTGTTGGGATGTGTGTACATATATGTTGTATTTTGTAAATATTGGTTTATGTTATGTGTTTTGCATGTTTTGTATTTGATTTTGATATAATATTATGTTTGGGTACATATATGATTGGGACTGTGATGTATATACTCAAAATGAATCAGTTTTGATGAATATAAGATTGTGTGTGGCTGAAAGTGAGTAGTTTGAAATCTGTAAAAAGAAAAAAAAAATCCAGATTTCCAACGGCTTGCAACAGTTGACAACGACTTAAATGTCCCTATATTTCAATGACTTCCTACGGTTAGCAACGGTTCGTTTTTAACGAACTTAAACAGTTTCCAACGGCTAGCTTGTTAGACATGAAATACATGTAACCAAGTTTCACTATAGAAAGTCATTGGAAACTAATTGTTGATGGCGTTCGAAGTCGTTGGAAACCGTTGATCCATATACCAACGACCCTTGGCCTTTGGAATCCACTGTTCCTCTTGTAGTGCCCTTCCCTATCCCCTTCCAAATGTCCATTCCATTTCATTTGCAAACTCACCCTTACTCTTAACTCGAACTATAGAAGAAAGAAAAAATGAAGCAACAATGAATTAGATGTTTACTTTTTGAAACTATAGAAAGAGGTCACATGTACCAGTTGAACAAACAAGAGCAAGAACAGAAGATCATCTAAATTCTAAGCTATGAATTGAAATATAATGGCCTAAAATACAAACGTATTATTTAATGTTGCCAAAATGCATCAGCGCTTTGGATCATTAGATCTGTAAACCAACAGTCTAAAGCCATGACTGATCCTCTAATATGGTTTCACCCAGCGTACGACATACGTACATATAAGTGTGTGTGTGTGTGTGTATACATGCATACATAGGTATAGATAGATTGATATATATGTGTATACGTGCGCGTATGCATATATGTATATGTGTGTGTGTATATATATATATATATGTGTGTGTGTGTGTGTGTGTGTGTGTGTGTGAGCCCAGATTTATGTTTATCGTAATTGTTGGCATAATACTTTTTCCTTCAGTGCAGTACAAGTACTTAATTTCTCTTAACATTTATTATTTGGTTTACTTGAAATTCATTATTTGAGTTGAAAACTTATGAAAGTGTTCTTTTTATAGAATACTTATTTTTACTAATAACAAAATAATGATTATACGTCTTTGCAGTTAAATGAAAGTAAGCAAAAGTGTAAAAATAAAAAGCAATTGCGAAATTTCTAATAAGAAGAAATGTACACCCAGATCCATTATTTTTTAGGCTCTTTTTAGTTGAAGATGCAACGATATCTTTTAGGAAAAGGGAAACCATTTTACTATATGTTTTCAATAATAACCCACTAATTAACTTTAAATCAAAATTTAAACATAAAATGGTGAGATATATCATCACTCTGCCATCACACTTCCTCCAACTTTTTCAAAACCGTTCAAAATCACCAAATCAACAACAATGACGTCCGAAACTAAACCAATATCATCTTCTCCAATCGCACTTGATATTTCAATACAAGAGGAAAACCTACTAGAAATTCAACTATAGGTTCAAGCACAAGTTCAACCAGAATGTACTGATAATCCTCAGCAAACTAATACTATCAGTCGAAGTTGAACCGTAGGTTCAATTGCAAATTGAACCACAACTAAAACATGGAGATAAACAACCTGCAGAAATTGTAGTTCAACCACAAGTTGATATTGAACCACCAATAGAAACTCAGACAAAAGCTTCGAATGAAGCTCCAGTTGAATCAAAGAAAACAAAAATCCAGAAAAGAGCAAATGAAGAACAAATACTGCAAATTAGAGAAAGAAGAACAAAAAGAAGAAATGAACAAAAAACCAGTGAAAAAATCAAATGACAAAGAACAAAGAAGAAATTATTGTATAAGAAGAAACTATTCAGGTAAATGATACCATAAAATTAAAAAATGAATACTAGCAATATTATTGTGTAATATTATCAAAAATATTGAACAACAAAAAGCAGGAAAAAAAGAAAAACAAATTGAAAACGAAGAATCAGAATACCAGCAAACCAATACGGTAATATCATAAATAGTATCATTTTGATGTAAATTTCATAATGCAAGAATGATAAATATAGTTTGTTTGGGCGAAATTAAAACTTTGAAAATATTGTTTCAATACAATAAAAAAAAATGATACTCTTGTAGTATAAAAATTATACACACTGTATATTTGATATAAGAAAAAATGATACTTAATGGATAATTATGTAATATAAGTACTTAACAAAATTGTTATTTTATTAAAAACTGATACGATGTACTTAAACATATTACACAGTTCTATTATTTTATTAAAACTGATATCACATCACATACAATACCGATACCGTACACCTGTACGCATTAGAATGTCATATTATTTTATTAAAATTGATACCAGATCACATGCAAAATTAATACCTAGCGTTGTATTCCTACATGTACTCAAAAAAAGGATATTTGTGTGTACTCAAAACTGATACAATGTTGTTGTATGTAACAAAATAAATTTATATGCATAGATCATTTTAAGTAAACCGATACCTAATAACGTACAAAAATGATATTTGTATACTGAAATAAATTAAAAAACTGATACTTGTGTATACTGAAAACTGATGCCATGTTGTTATATGTACAAAACTAAACTATGCAGAAAGACAATGTTGACAACTTTTTTGTATTTTTGTAGGCATATATCATTTTAACTAGAATAATACCTAACAGTGTACAAAAATGTTAATGTTACTGTGTACAATGTGATATTTTAAAAAATCGATACCTATATGCACTCAAAATTGATATTTTTAAAGAAATAAAATTTAGCATAAAAATGATAATGATTCCTTTTTTATACATTAAGATGAAGATTTGTAGATCCTCCTCCATGAGAAAAAAGCAGTATCGACAACAGATCAAAATAACGATATATCTACAGTCGAAGACCCAAAATCAGAAACAACATACAGGTGTGGCTTCAATTCTATGATTTTTTTTACATCTTATATGAAGGAAAAATTGCTACGAAAAAAAAAGTAAGAAGCACCTAAAAAATTTGAATGTTGTCTATTTTTAAATTCTCTGATTAAATTCCATTTTTTTAATAATATTAAAGCTATTAAAAATAACCATTTTACGAACGACCTCCGTTTTCGATGAAACCATTTTTGTTGGATTCGGAATATCAAATTATTACTAGATTTAAATTTCCATAATTTTTGGAATTAATATGTGAGCGTAGTAAATTAAAATGTTTTTGTTAATTTTTGTTGAATTGGATCGGCCGTTAAAAAGACTATTTTTCAAACAGTCTCCAAATTCGACGAAATTAATTTTGTTAGGACCGTATCGTCAAAACATAGCTAGATTTATTTTTCGTGAATTTTTGGAGTCCATATATGGCCCCGGTAAATTTAAATATATGATCTAATTAAATAATTAAATGATTTATATTTTAATTTTAAGAAAAGTGGGCTAAAACGATCAAATGGGCTGATGGGACCTAGTTTATTGTGTCCGGAATAGGGATATTTGGCTAGGGGCAACATTTGTTGGGCTGGATTTGGAGTTATTAGGAGTTAACGAGTTTTTTTGTAAATTAGAGCATTTAATAATATTTTATCATAAATATAGATTAACTTCAAACCCTAACTCAAAATTGAGCCGCCGCCATCATTATTTTCTATGGCCAGAACCATCTGAATTTCATCCGTTAAATTCTCTACATCCACTCAGTGAAATCCCTCCGTTCTTTTGACAATTTTGTAGAACTTTTCATCCTCTTCAAATCAGTACGGACAACACCTCCTGCCATCGAGTCTTCGTCGAGTTACAGCACCCCAAACCTCGCACGTTTGCAGCGCCGCCGCACCACCAAGGGCTGATCAGCTCGACGCATGGGCCTCCCCCCCCCCCCCCGACCGCCACTCTCCCCTCTCCATCGTGACACCCTCCGATCATCACGAAGCTGAGTGGTTTGATCGAGAAGTGCAAACCTAGGATTGAATGAATATAGAAAGGTGCGGCCTTGTTATCTGAGTGAAAAAGAAAGGTAATTTTCTAATTAAATTAATTATTTAATTTAATTTAAAATATTATCAACATAAATAATTTCGTAACTTATTTATACATTATCAAAATCGCGTGAAACAGGAAGCGTTTGGATCATGGCGGAGTCTATTTCGTTTTAGAAGCGACCAGACAATTTAGATCTACCAAATTTTTTTGGGAAAATCCAAAGCACTGGGAGGTTTCTTATTTAAATAATTAAAATTAATTAATTATTATCGCAATGAGAAATTCCTACATATACGCTGTTAAATTCAGTTGATTGTTGTACGCGATTTGATTTGAATTGGTTGATGGTGTTTGTGGTGATCTGTTTGATTTAATTGAATATAATGGAATTGTTGAAAATTTGTATACAAATAATAATTCACTTTTTATTTGTTATGGTAAATATGGAAATTCGTACATAAATAAAAATTCACTTTTTATTTGTTATGGTAAATATGGGAATTTGTATACAAATAAAAATTCACTTTTTATTTGTTATGGTAGATATGGGAATTTGTATACAAATAAAAATTCACTTTTTATTTGTTATGGTAAATATGGAAATTTGTATACAAATAAAAAATTTCACTTTTTATTTGTTATGGTAAATATGGAAATTTGTATACAAATAAAAATTCACTTTTTTATTTGTTTTATATGCAAATAAAATCTCTTTTAATTTGTCATTAGAAAGCATTGAAATTGTTATGCAAATAAAATAAAATACCCTTTTTATTTGTCATTAGAAAACATTGAAATTGTTATGCAAATAAAATATCCTTTTTATTTGTCATTAGAAGCATTGAAATTGTTATGCAAATAAAATCTCTTTTTATTCGTCATTAGAAAACAATGAAATTGTTATGCAAATAAAATCCTTTTTATTTGTCATTAGAAAACATTGCAATTGTTATGCAAATAAAATCTATTTTTATTTGTTATTAGAGAACATTGAAATTGTTATGCAAATAAAATCTCTTTTTATTTGTCATTAGAAAACATTGAAAATGTTATGCAAATGAAAATTTCTTTTTATTTGTCATTAGCAACATAGAAAATGTTATGCAAATGAAAATCTTCTTTTTATTTGTCATGTTGAACATAGAAAATATTATTACAATAAAATCTTCTTTTTATTTGTCATGTTGAACATAGAAAATGTTATGCAAATGAAAACCTTCTTTTTATTTGCCATTGGAAAACATTGAAATTGTTATGCAAATAAAATCTCTTTTTATTTGTCATTAGAAAACATTGAAAATGTTATGCGAATGAAAATTCTTTTTATTTGTCATTAGCAACATAGAAAATGTTATGCAAATGAAAATCTTCTTTTTATTTGTCATGTTGAACATAGAAAATGTTATGACAATAAAATCTTCTTTTTGTTTGTCATGTTGAACATAGAAAATGTTATGCAAATGAAAATCTCTTTTTATTTGTCATTAGCAACATAGAAAATGTTATACAAATGAAAATCTTCTTTTTATTTGTCATGTTGAACATAGAAAATGTTATGTCAATAAAATCATTTTTTTATTTGTCATGTTGAACGCACAAAATGTTATGCAAATAAAATCTCTTTTTATTTGTCATTAGAAAACATTGAAAATGTTATGCAAACGAAAATCTTTTTTTTATTTGTCATTAGCAACATAGAAAATGTTATGACAATAAAACCTTCTTTTTATTTGTTATTAGCAACATAGAAAATGTTATGACAATAAAAGCTTCTTTTTATTTGTCATTAGCAACATAGAAAATGTTATGACAATAAAATCTTCTTTTTATTTGTCATTAGCTACATAGAAAATATTATGCAAATGAAAATCTTCTTTTTATTTGTCATGTTGAACATAGAAAATGTTATGACAATAAAATCTTCTTTTTATTTGTCATGTTGAACATAGAAAATGTTATGAAAATATTATTTGTCATATAAAATATAGAATTGTTGTATAAATAAAATTCTTCTTTTTATTTATACATATGAAATATAGAATACATGTAGACAATAAAATTCTCTTTTTATTTGTCATATAAAATATAGAATTGTTGTACAAATAAAAATTTTCTTTTTATTTATACATATGGAATGTAGGAATTGTGTAGACAATGAAACTTTCTTTTATTGTATATATGTGAACACAGGAATGGTCAAAATTGTGTAAACATTAAAAAGAAACATTTTTAACGTATAAAATGATTCATCATTTAAAGAAACATGTTTATTAGAAAATTGTTAAACATTAAAAAGAAACATTTTTAATGTATAAAATGATTCATTATTTAAAGAAAATTGTTTATTAGAAAATTGTTAAACATTAAAAAGAAACATTTTTAATGTATAAAATGATTCATTATTTACAGAAACACGTTTATTAGAAAATTGTTAAACATTAAAAAGAAACATTTTTAATGTATAAAATGATTCATTATTTAAAGAAACATGTTTATTAGAAAATTGTTAAACATTAAAAAGAAACCTTTTTAATATATAAAATGATTCATTATTTAAAGTGACATGTTTATTGTGAAAATTATGTAAAACACTAAAAAGAAACATTTTTAATGTATAAAACGACTTATTAATAAAAATAACATGTATATTGGAAAAAAGATTAAAAGGGACATTTTAATGTTTATTTAGTTTCATTAAAAATGTCACATTTTACATGTACATTAGGGATTATAGGTTAAAATAGGATTTGTAATTAAAATATTACATTTTACATGATAGTAAAATAGGAAAATGTTTAAGTACTAATATATACTTTGTTTGTTAAAACCATCATTTTTAATATATTAGTGAAATCGTAGAACGATTTATATATATTTATATATATAAATTAAAATTAAAATTAAACGAATCGCGCGCGGTAGTTCGCATTTCGGAATCGTAACTTTAAACGATTGTACCGAAAGATCCGACCGTCGGATTTTTCCAAAACTAAAATGGTTAGGTTCGCTTTGGGAAGATCTTTCCAACGATATTAATTTTATTAAAATCCAACGTTTAGATTTCGAGAAATGTGTAAATCAAATTTGGGTAAAAACAGTGCTAGGGCCGCCTATTGACCTGAAGCGTCGTTAAATTAAATTGGGCTATTTTTATATAAATAAAGATAGCGATAAATCGTTATAAAATAATATTAGCGATATAAAGTGATTTAAATTATATATATTCGAGAATTATTGGAAAAGACCGAGTTCAATCTCATTTCAAATAATTACACGACGATTTAAATCGAAGACATTGAAGACGGTGATTGAAGTCCGACGATCTTCACATCAAATGGACGACTACTGATGCCCGACATTGGGTAGCTTCCAATGAAGGGTTAAAAGTGGTAGTTGCCCGGACGTACTTGTTGATTGTTCGGATATGCGAGCAGCCCTCTTCCATATTGGACATACGGAGCGAAGAATAAGGTGTCTTCGGTTTTGTTCCGACCCAGAACGGACTTGTAAATGGATGCATGTCTGACATTGGATTTCGTCAATGTGAAATGATTTCTATTTAATATATATATGTTTGGCGGAGATAATTTATTCTCTTGCTTAACACCCTCTCTGAGACGTACGAGCTTAGAGGTTATATATTGATACTTATCAGTTGCATGGCGTGGATTGTCAATGTGGCATGCCAAGATGCAAATGATCAAGGCTTTTGTTGAAAAGAAGAGCCTAGTGGTTGATGATCAAAGCACAGCTTTATTTAGGCATAGCTTTGTGTATAGCGTTACTTCATGAGCCTCACACCTCGGTAGGAGCCAAAAACGGGATAAGGGACCCAAGGAGTGCATGCTTTCTTTCTAGCTAGAAGTTGTGTCATGGTATGGAGCCCAGACATTTTTACTTATGTGGATGATAGATTGTGAGGCCTCGGAATATTGGTCGCTACTGGCCAAGTGTTAGGTCCAATAGGACCGATAAATATATTGTTCAGGCATAACTAATCCACTAAAGTATTTGTGAACCGGCCTTGAAAGATCCAAGGGTTCGCCAGCGTCCGAGCCCTGAGACATTTGCTAGAGTGTCTCGAATCGGTAAGAGGACCATCCCTAGCCTTGACTCATGATGGAAACCCAATTTCCAATACGACATTACAGATTTGATTGTAAACCTATATGTGGCGACATAGTATATGGTAGCTATGCCGTCTAGGATTGATACATTTGTTTTAAAAGTGTTTTAAACTGATTAGACACTAATAGTAATATCAATAATTATGGTTTTATACATATCAAGCATGTTTGATCATTATAAGGTAAAAGTCTATCCTCTGGTTTGCGTTGCATTGTGTGATGGGACTTGAGTCTTATAATGATTTCATTTTTCTAAAAAGCATTGCATTGTTTTTAAAAGATTTATTTAATTTATGCATTGGTAATCCAATGGAGTAAACCTGTTCCACATTAGCGGCGTGTTCTTGTGATTGTCTTATTATTAGATAAGTTAAGTAAAGATTTCTCATACCAGTCCCATGACTGACTCATAGTTTGTTTTCACTTGCAAACTCGAGTGCCCTTATTTTCACACGGGCAGCCAAGTGACAGGTAACATGTTATTTTGGATATGTACCGAAGTGGAGTATCCTCTTGGCAGAAGATGAAGATTTCCTCTATCTTTTATTTCTATCTTGAAACATTTAGACATCATTTATTCATGTTGTACTTGATGATGTTTTAGACCTATTTCTTTTTGCTAAGACTTTTTATGTGCTAAGTGTATCCTGTATCCTATGCCACTCTGATGTTGTGATGTTGATGACATTTCTAATTTCCGCTGCTATGATTTAATGTGTTATGCTCTTATCTGAAATCTGCTGTTGTTATGTGTTATATTCCAATGATTATCCCTACTTTCGTAGTACGGGAGTTTGGGGTTATCACAGTTGGTATCAGAGCTAATGGTTAACCTTAGCTTTGGAGTATAACATATTTAAAACAATTCGTCAAGATAGAATCAGTAGTATTCTAAAGTGAGTAGCTTATTAGAGATAAGATTACTAATGTCCTAGAATGAGCACAACAGAATAGCACATCCTAATCAGTCATTACATCATCATTTTTCCATATGTCCTTTACTTTTACCATTCCTTAAAAAATTATCATTTCTGTTGGTTTGACACTTTCCTTGATGGTACAGAACTGACTGAAAATGAGTACGAGAGCTAGAGCCAAAGGTAGAGGCGGAGGCAGAGGATAGGGAAGGGGTGAAATCCCCGCTGCTCAGGACCAGCCTAATCCAGAGGCAGTAGTACCACCACCTCCACCCCCGTTGCATTTTGATCTGGATAAAGTGGCAAAGAAATTCAGAAATTTGGGAGGCGTGCCGTTCACTGGCCGTGAGACAGTGACGGAGGCTCAGGTGTGGCTGAAGACATGTGAGAAGATTTTGAGGGCTTGGAACTAGAAGGCCATCGGAAACGATTCATGGCATCATGGCTGCTAAAGGATGAGGCTCAGATATGGTGAGAGACAGCTACGATTGGTGGTATAGATGCTGATATGACTTGGGCTAAGTTCAAGGAGATTTTTAATGAGAAATTCATTCCTCGGCAAGAAGTCAAGCATCTTCGTGATGAGTTTGCTAACCTCCAACAAGGAGATCAGACTATTTCTGAGTATGTAAGGAAATTCGAGGAGCTTTCACGATATGCACCTGAATTAATTCAAGACCCATTCCAGAAAAATAAGAGGTTCATTAATGGTCTTTCGAGGAAGTATCTCAATAGGGTGACGACATATATTGAGCTTCCGTTTAACAAGATGATTGAGATGGCATGTAGATACGAAGAAAATGACAAGAATTCTCAGCAGGATCGGGAAAGGAATCAAACGAATAACAAGAGGAAGCAGTCTGACAATAAGCCAGAAGCAAGCAAAACTTCAGCCGCCAAGCTCTAAGAGAGTAAAAGGGCCAAGGTCAAGTGCTTTAACTGCCAGAAGATGGGACACTATAATTATGAATGAAAAGCTCCATAAAGGCCAAAGAGAAATGAGTCAGGACCCTGCCAGAATCCTCGTCAGAATCCTTAGGGGACTAAGGAATGCTTTAATTGCCACAAGCCAGGTCATCTTATCAAGGACTGTCCATTGTTGAAAAAGTCCCAGGTGGCACACGTGTACGATGGAGTGAGTGCACCAGCTTCTTCCGAAAGAGCAGGTAAACCAGTTGTTTTGGGAGGTACCCTCACTGTTAAAAATATTCCTGTTACAGTATTATTTGACACTAGTGCATCACGAAATTTCATTTCTATTAACACAATTAAAAAGTTAAATTTGAAAACAAAGGATCTTAAAGAATCGATTAGTGTCCATATTCCGATAGGAGGTTCTCGGGTTATCTTGTAAAGTGTCCATCTCCTATTCTTTTTACCGGTTTCCTTTTAATCTGATTGTGATGAATTTTTCTGAGTTCGATATTATTCTTGGGCTGGATTGGTTAACAAAACATGAGGCCGAAATTAAATGCACTGAAAGAATTGTTAGAGTTAAAACGAAGCTCAGAGATATATTTATACCTTTCCACGGCTCAGAAACTGATAGAAAAGAATTTTGGTCTTCTCTAGAAGTTACTCCTACTTCTATTGAGAATATTCTTGTAGTTAAAGATTATGCGTACGTGTTTGAAGAAGTTGATAGCTTACCTCCACGAAGAAAAATTGACTTCAAGATCGATCTAGCTCCGAATGCAAGGCCAGTTGTGCATCCTATTCGGAGAATAACGCTGAAAGAGAAAGAAGAGTTGAGCAATCAAACTAAACAGCTTTTGTGGAAAGGTCTGATCAGGCCTAGCTTCTCAAATTGGGGTGCAGCAGTGGTGTTTGTCCCAAAGTTAGACGGTAATCTCAGACTATGTGTGGATTACCGTGACCTAAATAAGCAAACACTGAAGAACAAATATCTATTGCTGCGCATTGATGATTTATTAGATCGCTTGAATGGAGCGCAAGTATTCTCTAGAATGGACCTAGCTACAGGTTTCCATCAATTGCACATTGCCAAAGAATGTGTTCCTTTGACAGCTTTCAAAGGTCCAGACTTATTCTATGAGTGGTTAGTAATGTCGTTCGCTTATGTAACGCTCCTGCTTACTTTGTCGATCTGATGAATAGAGTATTCCGCGTTGTCTTGAATAAATTTGTGCTGGTTTTCATTGACGACATCTTAATTTTCTCTAAGTCCACTGCTGAGAATGAAAAGCATCTGAAGTTTTGGAGATTCTGGGAAAGAATGTATTAAAAGCCAAATTTTCTAAATGCATATTCTGGCAAGAAGAAGTGAAGTTCCTCAGTCATGTAGTATCGAAGAAAGGAATTTCAGTGGACCCAGGCAAAATCACCGCTATTTTAGATTGGAAGCAGCCTAGCACTCCTACTGAAGTCAGAAGTTTTCTAGGATTGGCTGGCTATTATCGGAATTTCGTTAAAGATTTTTCAAATCTATCTTGTCCATTGACGAAGCTTACAAAAAAGCATACAAAGTTTAATTGGACACCTAAATGTGAGGCAACTTTCCAAGAGCTGAAATTGAGGTTGACTACTGCTCCAGTGTTGACCATTATTGATGGCAACCAGGATTTGATAGTCTATACTGATGCGTCCATTGAAGGTGTTGGCGCAGTATTAATGCAAAGAGGTAAAGTAGTTTCTTATGCTAACCATCAATTGAAGCCGCATGAGTAGAGATATCCTACGCATGATCTTGAGTTGTTAGCCATCGTGTTTGCTTTGAAGATACGAAGGCACTATCTTTTGGGTGAGAAGTTCGAATTATATACAGATCATAAATCATTGAAGTATCTGTTCATCCAGAAATATTTGAGTTTGAGGCAGCAGCGTTGGTTAGAATTTCTTGCGGCGTATGATTTGGATATCTTGTATACTCCGGGGAAAGCCAATGTTGTGGCGGATGCACTCAGCAGAAAGAATGCGATCATCGCTAATCTCATTATTTTACCTTCATTGATTGACAAAATCTCCGCTCTTCAGAAGAATGATGAATTTATTAAGAGAATTAGCAAAAGAGTTCGGGAAGGCGAACCCTCGAGTTTCCTGATTGACAATAAAGGGGTTCTGAGGCTATTAGGCTGAATTTGTGTTCCGAACATTCCTGAGCTCAGAAGGGAAGTGATTGATGAATGTCACAGGTCCAAACTTAGTATTCATCCAGGGGTGAACAAGATGTATCATGATCTCGAGCGCACGTTCTGGTGGAGATCTATGAAAAGAGACATTTCCATATATGCTAGCAGGTGTTCTACTTGCCAACAAGTCAAAAGCGACCAACAGAAGCTCGCAAGATTGTCGCAACCACTAGAGGTTCCAAATTGGAAGTGGGATCAAATTTTCATGGATTTCATTGACGATTTTCCCCGAACCAGAAAAGGCAATGACAGTATATGGGTGATTGTCGATCGTTTCACGAAGACCGCCCATTTTATTCCTATCCGATCTAATAGAACAGCTCGAAGTCTGGCGTAGATTTATTTCAGAGAGATTGTCAGACTACATGGAGTTCCCAGTAGCATTATTAGTGATCGTGATCCGATATTTGCTAGTAAATTCTGGGAAGCATTCCAAGAGGAGCTGGGGACAAAGTTGAATCTGAGCACCGCTTATCATCCTCAAACAGATGGCCAAACTGAGAGGGTGAACCGTATACTAGAGGACTTTTTGCGGGAATGGATTCTTGATTTTGGCTGGTCATGGGAGGATCACTTGCATTTGGTTGAGTTCTCTTATAATAACAGCTACCAAGCAAGCTTGCAGATGTCGCCATTCGAAGCATTATATGGTAGGCCATGTAGATCCCCCGCATGTTTGGTAGAACCATGCAATAGATTAGTATTGGGTCCCAACATATTCGTGAAGCTTCAGATAAAGTTGATTTCATTAAGAAGCGACTTCAGACAGCTCAGAGCCGACAACAGAGCTATGCAGATTCTAGAAGAAGGGATTTAGAATTTTCTGTTGGTGATTATGTATACTTGTGAGTTTCCCCATTGAGAGGAGTAGTTCGTTTTGGGAAGACTGAGAAGTTGGCTCCTAGATTCATTGGTCCATTCCCTATTCTCGAAAGAATTGGAACTCTCGCTTACAGGTTTCAGTTGCCTGACTGCTTTCCAGGGGTACATGATGTATTTCACGTGTCTCAACTCCGAAAGCATGTACATGATGTAGACTTGATTGTGGAGGAAGCAGTACAGCAAGATTTGGAGATTACCCCGAGCCTAGCAGTGAGAAGGGAGCCAGTGAAAATTGTTGGCAAAGAGACCAGAATTCTAAGGAACAAGAGGATCCACTTAGTCAAAGTACAGTGGAGCGGAGATCCTAGAGACTGTACATGGGAGACCGAGGATAGCATCAAACAGGCTTATCCCAAGTACAGAGTGGACATCTCAGATTAGCTCTTGTGTAGAGGTACATTTACAATATTTTGCATTTTCCGTTTTGTTTCCTACTTTACTATCGTTTCCTTTCCAGAAACGAAAAGTTTTTAAGTGGGGGAGATTGTAACAACCCAGGAAATCAGAACCAATTTAAAAATTTTATTTTAAGAAATTTTGTTGGAAAATGTGCCAGAATTTAAAAATTCCATTTTTAAATAATATTAAAGCTATTAAAAATGGGTCTGTTTGTCACAGGTCCCTATTAAGTTTCAAAATTAGGCTCACATTCAGTCCTAAACTTATTGTAAATTAGGTCCCTATTTTTCAAAAACACATAAAAAAATATAAAAAAATCACGAAAATTCATTATTAAATAAAACACGTTCACGCCAAAAAAAATCAGGTGGAAAAACAATCAAAAACCACGTCAAAACCCAAAATAACGCAAAATTAGCGAAACGCCAGGTTTTTGCATCAAAAGATGCACCTATTTGTAAATAGTTGCACACATTCATGCTAATATTTCAGTGTTGCGCCCAAACTGCAGTATAAATACATACATGTATGCAGCTAAACTGCATTACATGCATCCTTTTATGCATATATACAAATTTGACATGTTTTTTCAATCATTCACCATTTTCAGACATTGTTGCACACATTTATGCTCTTGTGCAGAATAAATGCATGCATTCATGCGTATATTCGCAAGCCTTTGTCCCTTTTAAAAATGTTGCACACATGCATGCATATATACAGAATAGTTGCATTCATGTATGCAACTTTTCGTTACACGTGAATCTCAGTTCAAATTTGTATGCATAAATGTATGCAGTTATTGCTAATAGTTGCATACATGTATGCGTATATTGGTCCAGAATTTCAACATAAATACACTATATGAATATATGCATATATGTATGCTACTATAGGCAATAGTTGCATAGAAGTATGCAACTTTTTTTTTTTAATTTGCGTGGACTCCTGGGATTATTTCCATATTTTAGGATTTTTTTTTTAGTGGCTGGCGCATTTTTTTCTGGTCAGAAATGAGAAAAGGCAAAGGGGGAGCAACAGGAGGCGAAGGGTACCAAAAATTTTCGGCGGCACCTTCATTTTAGGGACCGGAAATGCATGTAAAGTTAGGGGGGACGTGGCTTTAATTAAGTTTGAAAATAGGGATATGAGCCTAATTTTCACATTAAAAATAGCCATTTTACGAATGACCTCCATTTTTGACGAAACCATTTTTGTTGGATCCGAAATGTCAAATTATTGCTAGATTTAAATTTCCATAATTTTTGGAGTTAATATATGAGCGAAGTAAATTAAAATGTATTCGTTAATTTCTATTGAATTGGATCGACCGTTAAAAAGGCCATTTTTCAAATGGTCTCCAAATTTGACGAAATTAATTTTTTTAGGATCGTATCATCAAAACATAGCAAGCTTTATTTTTCGGTAATTTTTGGAGTTCGTATGTGTCCCCGTTAATTTAAATGTACAATCAAATTAAATAATTAAATAATTTATATTTTAATTTAAATAAAAAGTGGGCTGAAACGATCAAATGGGATGACGGGACCTAGTCCATTGTGTTCGGAATAGGGGTATTTGGTTGGGGGCAACGTTCATTGGGCTGGATTTGGAGTTATTAGGAGTTAAAGATTTTTTTTTGTAAATTAGAGCATTTAATAATATTTTATTATAAATATAGATTAACTTCAAACCCTAATTCAGAATTGAGCCGCTGCCATCGTTATTTTCTATGGCCAGAACCATCTGAATTTCATCCATTAAATTCTCTCCATCCACTCAGTGAAATCCCTCCGTTCTTTTGACAATTTTGTAGAACTTTTCATCCTCTTCAAATCAGTATGGACAACACCTCCTGCCAACGAGTCTTCGTCGAGTTACAGCATCCCGAGCCCCGCACGTTTGCAGCACCTCCGCACCACCAGGGGCTGATCAAGCTCGACCGCTCGCCCCCCCCCCCCCCCCCGAGCGCCACTCTCCCTTCTCCGTCGTGACACCCTCCGATCATCGCGAAGCTGAGTGGTTTGATCGAGAAGTGTAAACCTAGGATTCAACGAATATAGAAAGGTGCGGCCTTGTTATCTGAGTGAAGAAGAAAGGTAATATTCTAATTAAAAATTTTTATTAATTTAATTTAAAAATATTATCAACACAAATAAATTCGTAACTTATTCATACATTATCGGAATCGCGTGAAACAGGAAGCGTTTGGATCGTAGTGGAGTCTACTTCGTGTTAGAATCGACCAGAGAATTTAGATCGTTCGGAAATTTTTGGGAAAATCAAAAGCACTAGGAGATTTCTTATTTAAATAATTAAAATTAATTAATTATTATCGCATTGAGAAATTCCTACATATACGCTGTTAAATTCAGTTGATAGTTGTACGCGATTTGATTTGACTTGGTTGATGCTGTTTGTGGTGATCTGTTTGATTTAATTGAATATAATGGAATTGTTGAAAATTTGTATACAAATAAAAATTCACTTTTTATTTGTTATGGTAAATATGGAAATTTGTATACAAATAAAAATTCACTTTTTATTTGTTATAATAAACACGGGAATTTGTATACAAATAAAAATTCACTTTTTATTTGTTATGGTAAATATGGGAATTTGTATACAAATAAAAATTCACTTTTTATTTGTTATGCTAAATATGGAAATTTGTATACAAATAAAAATTCCCTTTTCATTTGTTATGGTAAATATGGAAATTTGTATACAAATAAAAAATTCACTTTTTATTTATTATGGTAAATATGGGAATTTGCATACAAATAAAAATTCACTTTTTTATTTGTTCTGTTATGCAAATAAAATCTCTTTTTATTTGTCATTAGAAAGCATTGAAATTGTTACGCAAATAAAATAAAATATCCTTTTTATTTGTATACAATTTTTTAACAATTCCATTATATTCAATTAAATCAAACAAATCACCACAAACAACATCAATCAGTTCAAATCAAATCGCGTGCAACAATCAACTGAATTTAACAGCGTATATGTAGGAATTTCTCAATGCAATAATAATTAATTAATTTTAATTATTTAAATAAGAAATCACTCAGTGCTTTGGATTTCCCTAAAAAAATTCAATCGATCTAAATTCTCTGATCTCTTCTAAAATGACGTAGACTCCGCCACGATTCAAACGCTTCCCGTTTCACGCGATTCCGATAATGTATGAATAAGTTACGAATTTATTTGTGTTGATAGTTTAAATTAAATTAATTAAATAATTTAATTAGAAAATTACCTTTCTTCTTCACTCAAATAACAAGGCCGCACCTTTCTATATTTGTTAAATCCTAGGTTTACACTTCTCGATCAAACCACTCGGCTTCGTGATGATCGGAGGGTGTCACGATGGAGAGGGGAGAGTGGCGCTCAGGGGGGCCCACGCGGTCGAGCTCGATCAACCCCTGGTGGTGCAGCGGCGCTGCAAACGTGCAGGGTTCGGGGTACTGTAACTCAACGAAGACTCGATGACAGGAGGTGTTGTCCATACTGATTTGAAGAGGATGAAAAGTTCTACAAAATTGTCAAAAGAACGGAGGGATTTCTGAGTAAACGGAGAGAATTTAATGGATGAAATTCAGATGGTTCTGGCTATAGAAAATAACGATGGCAGTGGCTCAATTCTGAATTTGGGTTTGAAGTTAATCTATATTTATAATAAAATATTATTAAATGCTCTAATTTAAAAAAAAACCCGTTAACTCCTAATAACTCTAAATCCAGCCCAACGAATGTTGCCCCCAGCCAAATACGTCTATTCCAGACACAATGGGCTAGGTCCCGTCAGCCCATTTGATCGTTTCAGCCCACTTTTCTTTAAATTAAAATATAAATCATTTAATTATTTAATTTAATTGTACATTTAAATTTACCGGGACTACATACGGACTCCGAAAATTCCCGAAAAATAAATCTAGCTATGTTTTGATGATATGGTCCTAACAAAATTAATTTTGTCGAATTTGGAGACCCCTGTTGGCCCAGATCTGGATGATGACGTGTTTCGCCACGTATTGCTTTCTGATTCGCTATGTGACGTGGTATTATGCTCTGGACGAATCTGATGACTTCTAGACTGATCTGAAGGCTCTAAATTTCCCTTTACACCTTAAAAGGACCCCTAAATCTATTGTTTTCTACACACGAATTCATAAGCGTCTATATGCTGCTAAAACCTGAAGTGACCTAGCCTCCACCTTAATCAATCAAATTAGAGTTACCAAGTTAACAATCAAAGTCTACATCAAAGGAATAGCTAATCAAATTCAGAAATCAGATCCCAGAATTCAAGACTATTCTGTAATTTGTGAGTTTATGTTACTTTCAGAAATAAAATTTAATTATGATTCTGACATTGTAATAAATCTGAATTTGAGATTATGCCTATTTCTATCTGTCTTTCTATATCCATTGGATCTATCTCATTGATATTATTATGTCCATTCTTTGTCTCTTCTTTCCTTCTTCCCTTTTTGTTTTTATAGCCAGGCTACTGCGAGCCTGAGCCAAATATCATAAGAGATGAACGTACATTGGGGAAAAATTAGGCATAATATATGATATGGACATGGCCAACGCTAAAATTGGGAAAAGTATTAAATTATGTATAATTGGGCATAACTGATTTGTAACTGATTTGAGGACATAACACATGTTGTATTTAAAACATAAAGTGCATCGAACATATGACTTGAGATTTGAGGCATAAAGTATATTGGACATATGACTTGGGATTTGGGGCGTAAATTGAACTGTAAATATGTAAGGCATAGTACATGTTGTGGTTTAAGACCTAAAATTGGGACATATATATATATATAATAGTTTATGACTTGGAAGAAGGAGATTATTGTGTATAGTAATGTATGGCTTAGGCATGAAAACCTATAGTAAGATAGGGATAACTGTTAAATGTAAACACGCCTAAATTAGGATTTTGGGTAATTGGCATGCACTGTAATTAAAGACTATAATTTGGCATAGTTTATACTGTAAATCATGACTGGGGGTTTTTGAAGAATATTTTGTACAGCGCGATATAACTAAACCTTATGGCATGTGTTATATTGTGATTTTTGAGGCATGACTATTATTGCAAATTTGGGAAGATTGGGTGTAACCTATGTTGAGTAATAACTTGAATTTGAATTTGTGGAGCATAACTTGTAATTAGCTTTGTTGAGGTATAACTTGAGAATTGGAACATGACTAATTTTGTGAATTTGGGATAATTAGCATATAAAATCTAGACTTGGACATGTATGGTAAGCATGCTAAAAGATAAACATGCCTAACCCGAGGTTAGATTGAGTTGTGGTGTAAAACTACCCGAAATCGCCCGGCACATCCAGTAACCGCAACAACACCTATCTAATGTGAGAGGTTAGTGCATCATGCCCAAGAAAAACCCGAGGTTAGATTGAGTTGTGGTGTAAAACTGCCTGAAACCGCCCGACACATCCAGTAACCACAACAACAAAGATCTAATGAGAGAGGTTGATGCATTAATAAATCAATTAATGCTAATGTTCAAGACATGTTAAGAATGGTAGGGTTAAGTTAACTAAGGCAACACTTAACCGTTATAACGTGTTAATTAGACAAGAAGATGGGGTTAAGTAAATTTAGAACACTTAACTGTTATAACATGTTAATTAGACAAGAAGGTGGGTTAAGTAAATTTAGAACACTTAGCCGTTATAACATGTTAATTAGACAAGTGAGCAGGGTTAAGTTAACCAGTACAACATGATGAATGAGAAGGGTTACATTAATAAGAAACACTTAACCAATATGACATGATGAATGAGTAGGGTTAAGTTAATAAGAAACACTTAACCAATATGACATGATAAATGAGTGGGGTTAAGTTAATAAGAAACACTTAACCAATATTACATAATGAATGAGTAGGGTTAAGTTAATAGGAAACACTTAACCAATATGACATGATGAATGAGTAGGGTTAAGTTAATAAGAAATACTTAACCAATATGACATGATGAATGGGTAAGGTTAAGTTAAAACAAGAGAGCAACACTTAACCAATGTAACACGACAAGTGGGTGGGTTAAGTTAACTTGAATTGATTGATGACACTGTAACGACCCAGAAATTCTGAACCAATTTAAAAATTTTAAATTGGCTAAAATAATGGATTTTAAATATTTAAAATAAATATTTTAAATAATGGCAATGAAAAGTGAGTTTGAATCGACAGTTGAAAACGAATATAATTAATTTTAATTATAAACAAGGCCTGAAATGGCGCTGCAGTTTCAAAAATTGAATTCAAACTTTGTCGGACTGTACCGGGTGCAAAACAAAACGGATTTTAGTGAAACCAAAAATATTTAAATCTGTTAGTGAATACCTTTCTAACGAATCTGAAAAATCGAATTTTCATAGCGGAAAGCAAAAGTTATGGCCGAATGAATTTTCAGAAAGGTCGCTATGGAATTTATATAGCCCGTGAAGTTGGCCATTTTGCATACGACCTCGGAATTCGAAGAAACCACTTTTGTTGGATCCGGGATGTGAAGTTATTGATAGATTTTAAATTTCATAATTTTTGAAGCTAGTATGTGAGCGTGGCAAAGGAAAATATGTTTTGGTCAATTATAGTTAAATTGGATCGACCAAAAATGGGCCTTTTTGCAAACGGTCTCAGAATTCGACGAAACTAGTTTTGTTGGGACCGTATTGTCAAAACATAGCTAGATTTATTTTTCTGGAATTTTTCGAATCAGTTTGTGGCCCTGGCAAATTGAAATGTACGTTCAAATCGAATATTGAATGTTATATATTTTAAATTTGAAGGAAAACTGACCGAGACATTCGAATGGGCCTTCGAAACATATCCCATTGTGTTCGGAATGGGGGTAAAACGCTAGGGACGACAGTTGTTGGGTTTTAATTGGTGGCCATGTCAGAAAACCCCTTTAAAGACCCACCGACCAATCAGAATTTAAAAAAAAATAATAGAAAATCCCTCGTTTCTCTCTCCCCGATCGAAGGCGGAAAACGTTCAAAACCTTCCCCCTCATTTTCCAATCAATCCACGCAAAATTAGCCCCTCCTCTAGTTGAAGATTTTGTAGAGCTCGGAGACATCTTCAAATCCATATAAAGTTTGGATTTTTTCATTGAGTATTCTTCGAGTTACGGGTCCCTGAAGTCGGCGACTTCAAACCGCCGCCGCCGTCGCCTGGCGCCGCCGAGTGGGCCCCCACCACCGTGCGCAGACGCGCGTCTCCTCCCTCTTCGTCGCTGCATCGGCCGATCCTCCTATCGATTCACGGTTTGATCGAAAATCGCAAACCTAGTTTTGAACCTTTCAACTGAGGTACGACTTATATATATTTTCAACAGTTTTAACACCTTTAAACCGTTGTAAACTTCGAAAAATCATATCTTTTTGCTGTTTTAACGAAATTCGATGAAACAGGAAATATCGTGACCGTGTGGACGTCTTCTACATTTTAGAAGAGACCGGATATTTTTCTGAGCCTTCTGCTATTTTTGGTGGAGTGGAACCCAATGTGAGATTTCTAATTTATAAACGATATGGAAAACGACGATGTATAAATTATATAGTCGATGTATGAGTTATATAAGCGTTGTACACCTCTTGTATAAGCGTTGTATAAGTTGTACGTTCGATGTATAAGTTATATATGCGTTGTAAAAATTATATATGTGTTGAAATAAAAGTGAATTGCTATATATATATATATATATATATATATATATATATATATATATATATATATATATATATATATATATACGCCCCTCGTCCACAAACCATGGACGATATTTATTGGTTGTGATTGGTGTGAAAATTGATTGATAGCGAATGGTTGTTTGGAATTGTTTGTGGTTGATATTGATTGATTGGGGTTGAAAAATACCCGTTTGTGGTTGAAGAATATTTGGTTGAAACCACATAGGATTAGTTTGTGGAAATGAAATAAATATATACATGCCGCCTGCGTGCGAACTAGATGCATGATTCCCATTGTCAAAAACCGCGAGGTTTTAAGGTAGAGCGAGGAGCCGTACTAGGGACGGTCCCGGTTTTAACTACCCTGCCGTTGTGCTGCCGAAATTTTGAATAATATTCATGTGTTTGAATTATATTATTTTCATTTGCTGAAATTATATTTATTCATTGAATAGAAAACCTTCATCTGTTGAATCGATATTCATTCGTTGATTAGAAATTCATGTGTTGAATGGTATTCGCGTTTTAAATATAAAAATCACATTTTTATCTATATATAGAAACTATAGAAAACCTTCATGTGTTGAATCGATATTCATTCGTTGATTAGAAATTCATGTGTTGAATGTTATTCGCGTTTTAAATATAAAAATCACATTTTTATCTATATATAGAAACTATAGAAAACCTTCATGTGTTGAATCGATATTCATTCGTTGATTAGAAATTCATGTGTTGAATGGTATTCGCGTTTTAAATATAAAAATCACATTTTTATCTATATATAGAAACTATAGAAAACCTTCATGTGTTGAATCGATATTCATTCGTTGATTTGAAATTCATATGTTGAATGGTATTCATATTTTGAAATAAATTGTTTGATAATAAAAATCACCTTTTATTGACTATATGGACTATGTAAAATAATCTCGTTTTAAAAGAAATTGTTTTATAATAAAAATCCTATTTTTATCACCTATATAAACTATACAAAAAAAATAGTGTTTTGAAATAATTTGTTTTACAATAAAAATCACATTTGTATTATATACGTGAATTGTAGAAAATGTGAAGTGTTAAAAATAGCAACTCGTTCAAATAAATATGCATGAGTTGAAATATTCATTAATTAGCTAATGATATGATTTTTGCCTATGCATGCAACATTAGAATGAATGGTGTTTTTTTAAATCCAAATGGAATCGAATATGAAGTTGAATGGAAAATGATAAGTGATAAGAACTGTATATATGTACATGCATATTTATTGAACAGGTTATGGCAAAGGGGCTAGAGAAGAGGAATAAAATTTTGTGCCCGACAAAGAGGTACACATTTACTGTTTTGTTTGGGTGATGATTTTATGAGCCTGTTGGCTAGCCGCTTGGCTTTTTCTTTTTCTTTTTGACATGAGACTCCCGTGTGGCTATTTGGGAATTTTCCCAGCCCCTCCCGTACAAAGGAGGTTATGGTGAAATTTTCCAAAATTTAAAGGCGCTAGTGAAATATTTGAAGTGAAAACGGTATTGAAATTGTTGAATGAACTATATTTATATAAATATATAAATAAAATTAAAATGAAATGTGGCCGTGCAGTTCGTGTTTTGAAACCGTGATTTCAAACAACTAGTGCGGGAAATCTGACCATTGGATTTTCCCGAAACCGCAACTGTTGGGTTCGCCTTGGAAATATCTTTCCAACGGCACCAACTTTGTAAAAATCCAACGGTTGGATTGTCTGGAATGTTTAATTCAAATCTGAAGAAAAACAGCGCCAGAAACGATTATATATATATATATATATATATATAAATATAATTATATTTAATCGAATAACGATGTTGCAGTTCGTATTTTGAAATCGAAACTTCAAACGATTGTACCGGGAGATCCGACCGTCGGATTTTCCCGAAACTGGAACCGTTGGATTCGTTTTGAAAAGATCTTTCTAATGATGTAAATTTTATGAAGATCCAATGGTTAGATTTTCAGATATGTGTAAATCAAATCTGAAGAAAAACAGCGCCACGGTCGCGTTATGGCCCGAAGCGTCGTTTTGAATAAATTGGCTTTTTTAAAATAAATAAAAATAGCGATAAATCATTATAAAATATCATAAACGATATGGAATGGAAATAAACTAAATTTGCTCGATTTATGTGGTATTTGATGGTTGAATGTGTTTGGTGTGAAAATTACATTAAAGAACAAAATTGGTGTTGTCGAATGATTTAACTATTGAAATAAATTGATTTGAAATTTTAAACATACGTGAATTATTTGAAAAGGCCGAGTTAATTCTCATTTCAAATAATTGACCGACGATTGAAAGTCGAAGATGAAGACGGTGGTCGAAGACCGGAGATCTTCACCTCGTTTGGATGGTAACCGGGGTCCTGATTGGGAGGCATCCCGAAATATGGATAATGAGTGGTGATCATCCAGACGTACGTGGTGATCGATGGGTTTGCGAGGTATTTAGTGCCTCCGGTTTCGTTCAGACCCAGAACGGACTTGTAAATGGATTGTGTGTCTGACATTGGATTTTATTCTGTGTTGATTGATCTCTATTAAATATACATCTGTTTGGCGGTGGAGAATTTATTCTTTTGCTTAACGCCCTTCTCTGAAACGCACGAGCTCAGAGGTTGTATATCGATGGGCATCAGTCGCATGGCATGAATTGCCTGTGTGGCGTGCTAAGATGCAGTGATCAGGGCTTCTGTTGAAAAGCAAAGTCTTGTGGTGATGATCAAAGCACCGCCTGTGTGGCGTAGCTTTGTGTATAACGTAAAATCGCGAGCCTCACACCCCGGTATGAACCAGAAACGGGAGAGGACATCTGGGAGGGCATGCGTTTCTTCCTAGCTAGGGTGGTGTCAGTGACCTACCAGCCCTGACATTTATCTACTTTTCACCTGTGTGGTTGTTGCTGTTGTGAGGCGCCTCGGTTAGATCGGACGATCCGGGTTCGATGGAGCCATTCGTTGGCTCATTTACGCCCCCAAAGGGCGGGGAAACGCAGTGTTTAAGAATTTTAATCCACATCGGTAGACCGGCCCTGACGATCCAAGGGTCGATGCGCTCTGACCCTGAGGCTCGGGCTAGGCAGTCTCGAAGTCGGTAAGGACTATCTTTTGCCTTGGTTCATGACGGAAATCCAATTTCCAAATACGTGATTGTGCGATTTTGATTGTATACCTATATATGGGGACATAGTGGTATGGGGCATTAATGCCGTCTATGATTGATAGTTATGATTTGAAATTGTTTTCAAAACATATAAACACTAGCAATAATATCAAATGCCTTTGTTTTATTCGTATCAAGCATATTTTGGGCGTTATAAGGTAAAAACTCTATCCTCCGGTTTGCGTTGCATTGTGTGATGGGAACTGAGTCTTATAATGGCTTCATTTTTATAAAAAGCATAGCGATGTTTAAAAGAAAGATTTGCTTTAAAGCACTGGCAATCCAATGGAGTAAACCTGTTCCACGAAAGTGGCGTGGTCCTGTGATTAGCCATATTATATATGTGTTGAGTAGATTTCTCATACCAGTCCCATGACTGACTCGTAGTTTGTTTCACTTTCAAACTCGGGTGCCCCTTTTTCTACATGGGCAGCCTTGTATTCAGGTTTAGCTGGTTCTTTCTGGATAGATGGAGCTGAAGATGGATTCTATCATTTATCTCTTTTTATGCTGTTCAGCTCCTATATTACATATTATGTTTGTTTTCCGCTGTAGACATTTATGTATAGCTGAACTGTATTTTTACTAAGTATGATCCTGTATACTGTGTAACTCTGATGATTAATTTTATCCAGTATATTCTATTGTTCATTCTGGTGTATTTATTTAATTCTGTTCTGCTATTATCTGTTTATGTGTTATATTCCACGGATTACCCTTGCCGCCGTCAGTACGGGGTTTGGGGTCGTCTCAGACACTTAACCAATATAGCACGATGAACGCGTGGGGTTAAGTTAATAAGAACCACTTAACCAATGTAACTTGATGAATGAATGGGGTTTAGTTAATGGGAAATACTTAACCAATATAACATGATTAATGAACGGGGTTAAGTTAATAGGAAACACTTAACAAATCCAACATGACAAGTGAGAAGGGTTAATAAAAAATACTTAACCAACATGACATGATGAGTGGGTGGGTTAAGTTAGCATGAATGGACAACACTTAACCAATATGACATAATTTGTGCGAGGGTTAAGTACATATTGGGTTGGTGGGTAATATTAGTAAATATAGGCCCACAAACTTAACCATTAAGTAAACATGTTTGAATCAGTGGGAGAGTTAAGTACTTATCGGGTTGGTGGGTAATATTAGTAAATATAGGCCCATAAACTTAACCATTAAGTAAACATGTTTGAATTAGTGGGAGGGTTAAGTACATATCGGGTTGGTGGGTAATATTAGTAAATATAGGCCCACAAACTTAACCAGTAAGAAACCCTTGTAACGGGTACCCATTTCACCAGTAACCCACATAGATGTATCAAGGTACCCTGAAACTAGGCAGAGTGGGGCATGATTACTGAGCTGATTATAAGAGGTCAAAATAGCGGCGGGGGTACGTCAGTGTAGGTTCCGACGGATTATGGGCGTGCACGTACTCCGAAGTGGGAAAAAGCAGGCACTGGGTACCAGTAGTTATACACCGTGCATCTTGAATCTTGTCGAGTTGCTATCGTAAGGATTGATACACCTTATGGTGGGACTAACGCAGGGTACCTACACATAAGAGAGGGTTGACAGACATAGGCACATGGAACATTAATACAAGTAGGGAGCCGATCGATAGGGTAGTAAGGGTACGTCTAACATCTTCATGGCAATTAGGACGATTGAGGTAAGATACTCATACTAGATGTACACCTGAAGGCTACCACAATTGCGGGGATTGGGATCTCATTGTAATATTATCGTTTTACATAGATTACTAGTTGGGACATTAGTTAGGTGGTGCATAGATATATAAATCAGAATAACAAAGTAGTAGCGAAGCAGAGAAAGAGTAGAAGTGCATTCAATTTATCTTGCCTTATCATATCTTATGCTAATCTTAGGTTATCTTGTTATCCATGTTATCACGGTATTGTCTTATATTCAGTTTATTCATGTCATGATGTTTTTGCCTATTTTCATGCTGAAAGTCACTGGACTTATCAGACTTATGTCTGACCTAGTTTGTTTCACCTCTTTTCTTCCGTCCCCCCAAGGTTCACAGGGAGGAAATGTTACCAATTAGCTCAGTTTTCTTTCCAAGCTCGAAGATAGTCGATGTATTGCTTTGGATTTTCTCTTCGACTGCTATGGCTGGTTCATGCTTTATTGGGGAAATCATTGTTATTTTTATGCTTGGAAGTTTTTGAATCAAGACAGAAGTTTTTATGTATTACTTTTGAGTATGATTGAGACAATTGTTGTAAAAGCTTGACTGAACTACATTGTTTATAAAATGACTTTATTTTCTGCTGCTTTATTTGTCTGTCTTGTAATTTATCTGCATCTTTTACCTAAAACGCTCCACCGAAGTTAAGGCAATCCCTTTGTGAGTGACCTTAGTGGAGGTAGGGTGTTACATCACGTATTAGAAATTGGATTCCATCTATGAGTCGAGGCAAGGGATCTTCCTAACCGATTCAGATCATCTCTAGCAAGATGTCCATGATCACACCTACGGGCAACCCTTAAATCGCAAGGATCGGTCCACTCTTACATTTGTGGATTGGCAATTCCTGAACAATATGTTTCCCGGTCCTATCGAACCTACTACCTGGCCAGTACGTCGTCCATACGAGCCTTTTACGACTCTATCTGAGGCGTCTCACTATCCAACATCCACATAAGTAAAATGTGTGGGCTCCATATCATGACATGACTCCTAGCTAGAAAGAAAAGCATGTCCTCCCTGGTGTCCTTCATCCCTTTTTGACTCATACCGGGGTGTGAAGTTCATGAATTAACGCTATATACAAAGCTACACTATATCAAAGCGACGCGTTGATCAACACCCACAAAGCTCTACTTTTCAACAAAAGATTTGATCTATGCATATCAGCATGCCGCATCGTCAATCCATACCATTGATGTCTACCAATATATAACCTCTATGCTCGTATATCTCAGAGAAGGGTGTTAAGCTAAGAGAATAAATTCTCCGCTGCCAAACAGATATGTATTTAGCGGACATTGACGAATACAACACACAATACAATGTTCGATATACAATCCATTTGCAAGTCCGTTCTGGGTCTGAATGAAACCAGAGGCACCTTATCCTTCATCCGTATGTCCAATATAAGAGAGAGGTCCTCGCATATCTGGTCGATCTCCTAGTACGTTTAGATGACCGCCACTTATAACCATGACTTGTGTGATCATCCCAAGTCGAAACATCAACAATCATCTTGATGATGTGAAGATCTACGGTCTTCAACCACCGCCTTCAGTCTTTGACTTTTAATTGTCATAACAGTTATCTAGGATGGGATAAACCATGCCTTTCCGAATAACTCGCGCATCTTATAATCATGTGATATATGAAAATAACACACATCTCATTCAAATCCAGAATATTCTTTTATTCAAATATTCTTTATACTAGGAATTATTCCTACAAATGTTATCAAAGATAATCTCATTTAAACTTATTTTTTAATCATTGGAAATCATTTTAAAAGATTTTATAATATCTTTTCACAACTTAGACCAGATGAAGGTTGATAAACCTAGTCGGGATTATCGAACCTTACCAAAGTAGTTATTCATTTTATTATCCTAACCCCAACCTATTCATCCCATGGAGCAAAACTGGTAGTACTCCATATCTAACACCTCTTGTGTTATCGGTAAATTTAACTACCATTTCACGTTCAAATCTAATTAAAGATTCATTAATCGCATGGAGTAAAGCAGGTGATACTCCATCTCGAACATTCCTCATGTTTGGTAAATTTAATTACCATTTAACTTTCAATTTACCTAAAGATACATTAAAACCATAGCTTGGTTATAATCTCAAAAATCATTACTTAATGAATATTCAACTTCAGAAAATTAGTCATGTATTTAACTGGGTTAAAGAACATATGTCATTTAAAACACCGCTCATGATAAGCCAAAAAATCATTAATATAGAGTTTTCACGGAAATATGAACAATTTATAATCGATATAAATTTCCGTATCAGACTAATATTATAAGTGGAATAGCGGCAAAGACTTTTAAATTCCATAAATAGTAAAGGCCTTCCTTTGTAGAAGCTCATTTCGATTATTATTAAGTCGAATTCCATTCAATTCCAATAAATTGGAAAACTTCTCTAAACCTTAATTAAAATATTTATTCCCATTCACAAATGGGCGCAAGAACAATATTATGGAAGATACCATTCACGACAAACCCAAAATCCACTTTCATTTCCATTCCAAATTAATTTATTAAATTGGAAAGCTTCCATTATATCTTAATTAAAAGACAAATATCTCAAATTCCATTTTCTACTGGGTTTAAGAATAGTGTTATTAAAGACATCATTCACAACAAATCCAAAATTCAATTTGATATTAAATATAAGGCTTTGAATAGAAATCGTATCGATTTATATTCAATATCAAATTCTAAAACCAACAGATACCGTTTTGGAATAACAATATTTATACATTTCAAATTCCTCAATGCTATCCGTATGATTTCGGAATCCAATACTAAAATATCCGAAGATTATTTTCATTCAAATCCAATACAGTTTATATGTTGGAAAACATCAGTTATATTAAACCATTCACAGTCCAATATGTTATATAAAACCATTGGGTTCTTATACTAGTTGTTAACTATCCTGTTCAGACAAAAATATCATTTATCTTTTCAACAATGGAATATTTCATCCAAAAATCTCTCTAAATCATTAATTATGATTTAATATAATTTATTCATATTTTTAATAATTTTATTATGGCTCTTACAGTAGGTTTCCAATATCGATCACCAAACTGCATCCATAGCGTCCTTTTCCTAAAACTAATTTGGACTTTATTTAAAATCTAACCGTTGGATTTCAACATTCTAATATTCGTCTGAAAGCTCTTTTCGATACGAATCTAAAAGTTCCAATTTTGGGAGAACCCAATAGTTGGATCTCCCGATAAATCAACTCAAATCTACTGGTTGAACTTCACGAACTGTCACTGTGCGACATGTCCTATTCAAATCCGTATTCGATTTATAAATTTAAATTAAATCAAATCACTTCCCAAAATAATTTATAAGGTACATAAATCATTTACAAGTACCATTTGAAATCCCTTTCCAATCATTTTACTTTAAATCGTTCGCTATAATTACGAATATTCATCGATATTTCGATATCTACGCGTCCATCTAAAATCATACATCGAAATCAAACTTTGATTTTTCACCGAATATTATATTATAAAGATGTTAATTTTCATTTCGGATTGGAATCAAATTCAACCAAAAATCATATAATTTAACTTACATGAATTTTATACATCCAACAATAGTTGCGAACAACTATCAGACATCCAAATAACATCCAGAGTGCACCTGCTCCGTACAAGCTTTGAAGTAAATATTTAATGCTTATACCAGTCTGTCAATCAACTGATCAATATACAACTAAATACAAGGGAGTTGTGTAAGTAAAATATCATCCCAAGACCTGTGTGTGGTTTTCAACCAATAAACAATCAATTTAAATCAACTACTAATTTATGAATTCAATCATAACTTATACAATTCAAGTTATTATCTGATCCAATTGATATCACTTAAATAGGTGAACATAAACAAGCCAGTCGACTTGTAAATGGATGTTTAATCCAATTTCAACTACCACAAATATTTTATAAATACTCAAAATCATAATCAAAACATGACACAATCAATCAGCAATTCATCCAGCGGGTTTGCTAACAATTTATGATGTGAGCTACCATATACCGTATAACAAATTTGTGATAATTAAACCTACAACAACTACCATAGCAACCAATACGTATTCACTTATGATTATAATAACAGTAAAAAAATAGTTTGAGTGAGAGGCATTAACATATGTCGTTTTTCGCTAAATAACGGTAAACATCGATGAAGTAAATCAAAAGTTTTTTTTCGCCAAAAATTTCCATGAGCTCCAAATCACTCAATATAAGATTCGTTGCAAAGCTCGCATTGATACGGTTCTAAAGCATCATGAATCGTCGAATTCCGTTCTCGTATGGAAATATTATGTATTTTACAAGTTAACATATATGCTTAAATTTTTAACAATTTATTTTGACTTTAACTACACAAACTAAATATTTTGAGTGAAAAAACCTCACCCCAAGCATCCTAACACTACAACACTTCAACGTCGAATCTCCACACGCTTTCTACAAACTAAAAATCCTGCCTTTTCTAGCCAAATCAACTCTCCACTTCGCGCACACATCGGATCTCGCTCTAACACATGTTATAGGATATAAAGGTGAGATCTTGGGTGGTTTGGGAGATTGTGGGGCCCACAACTTCGCTGGACAGTGAGGTACTTACGTGGCAGCAGGTCTAGGCAGTCCGCGTGGCTAGTAGAGCCCAAGGGGAGGAGGTTTGCGGTGGTAGAAGGTGGTTTTAGAGATAAAGAGGCACGCTTTCTCAAAATGGAAGAGAATGAGAGGGGGGCACGCTGCTGGCCAACACTGAAGGGGTGCGTCGGGACTGCTACAGTGGAGAGTGGTCGTAGGTGGCTACCTAGTGGCAGCGGTGGGGATACAAAGGAGGAGGAATGGAAGAGGATGCCATTAATTTGGTTTTGGAGCTTAAGAACGTTAATTAGGAAATGGAAGATAACATAGGATTTAATTAAACCCAATTAAAGTCAAGTCACTTCATTGAATGAACAACCAATAGGGATATGCCACATGGAGGGAGAGGGGATAATTGTCTAATTTTCATTGGTGGAACATTATTCATGAGTTGATGTTTAAAGTTGAAGTATTAATTACACCATGCAAACTTTGTTCTAGTCTCCGGCTGCACGTTAACTCCAAAAATTACGAAAATTGAAATATTGCTATGTTATGAATCATGCTTCCAAAGAATCCAGTCTCGTCGAATTTGGAGACCATTGGGAAAGTGGCCTTATTTCTAGCTTAAACTGAAAACTGACTGAATTTTCAGCTTATGTTTATATACCGTTCTCTCACATACGAACTCCGTTTGACTTGAAATTTTGGATTCCACCATACTTCAACTTTCTGAATCCTATAAAAGTAGTTTCGTCATATTCCGAGACTGTCTTAAAAGTGGTCTTTTTATAAGTGGTCGATATAGCTTTATAATATCAATTTTTAAAATCTGAGCTTTTAAATTGATTAATTTTTTTATGGACCTTGTTTTAAGTCAAATAAAACATTAAAACTAATTTTAAAATTATTCTTAAATTTTATCAAGTCAAATTAACACTTTCTATTTCAAAATTCATTAAAATATATTAAAATTCGAATTTTAAATCATCCAAAATTATGGGTCGTTACAATCTTTCCCACTTAATACTTTTCGTCCCGAAAAGGACGGAGCTGAAGGTCATTTTCTTAATCAACTCAACCTTCATTCAAGCTCAAGTTCTTTAACTTTTCAGTTTCTAGGAACTTTCAAATTTCTCAAAATTTGGCTAATGCCGTAAATTTCTAAAAAAAATCGTCATAACCTCCTTTGTACGAGTTGATCTGTACAAATATAAATGTTCTCTATAGGCTCACATAAATCAATATATCAATATACAAACCAATCAAAACAATTGTGACTTATCTACACCCAAGGAGATGTGTAAAAATTTATCATCCCTTGACCCTACGATGGGAATTATCTCGCGATCCATGTGCCTTATATAAAAACAAGAGAGACATGTATATTCCTGTTGTCTCTAGACCTGTGTGGGGTTTGCTATTAAATCCTGCGATATAGTTATTAAGTCCATAATTCATTCCTCGCTATACAAGCATCAAACACTCACATGCTCAAATAGTCATTTAATCCTCGTCATATACGCATTAAACAATTACATGCTTATATGGATATGCTATGCTGTCCACAATTTATGTTACGCGGTGTGGTCCATAATTATTATTTACTATCCAATGGTGTATGTTTAATTACACACAAGCATCCATCTCAGCGCATCAAATTCACTCATAATCAATAGTAATAATTAAATTGCGCAATCAATATAATGAATATGTACTTTTGTCGGGCATGTAATTTTATTCCTCTTCTTACCCTTATGCAATAACCTATTCGATATATACACATGTCTAATCAAAACTAATTTTCAATTCAGTTCAACATTATATTTGATTTGGCTTGATTTACCTTTCATTCTTATATTGGTTTTATTATTCCAATATTTTTATTATTAACCAAAAACAATTAATAGTTAATCTTATTTAACCCCTTTTTAAGTGAGTTTCGATTTCTCACATACTTAAATAGTTAAACAAGCAATCAAGCATCACATCCAATCAACCAATGAATTAGTAGCTTACTATAAAAATTACGTATGTTTTCAAAACATTAACTTTTATGTATCTAAAATATGATTTCTAAATCAGATTATATAATAATCACAAATAGGTTACTTATAAACGTCTCATTCTCACCTCATTCTAGGGCATGACTAACCCCATCTCTAATGAGTTTCTCATTCTAGGATGATGTTGATCCTATCTCAAATGAGTATTTTTTAATAGGATATTACTAATCCTCTCTCTGATTAATTCTTTCGTTCGGTTCTAATGTGTCTTGTTCTCGAGCCTTGTAAACTAAAGCTCTAATACCACCTTTAGCGACCCGAAATCCCCGGCCGACCTAAACCGAACAAGAACACGGATTGTTTGAGAACATGAGGCATTGAAACACGAAACAAGAGAATTTTTCATTGCTATTACAATAATTTACATCAGAGTACAAGAATATCAGAGTGAGGAAAAATGAAATACATTGCGAAAATACAATTATTAGAGAATAAATATATTACATAGTAGCGGACATGTAAAATATAAATACAATGTGCAGTGGAAAACATCAACTAACACTCCTGAAAGAAATATACGGATACAAATCTTTCCAGAGTATAGCTCCAACCGTAATTCAGGATCCTGTGGAAAGAAAAATCTGCAAAACCAAAACTATTGACTGTCCATGAGGAAAATATAGGCACCCAGAGTTTAGGTGGAAAATAATAAACTCCAAGTCAGTCATGGGACTGGTATGAGAGCTACAAGAATTATTAAATTTGACTTTAAAAGGTTGGAAAATCATAGGACCACGCCGTATGACATGGAACAGGTTTCCACCACATGAATGATCAAGATAAAACAAACAATGCAAAGCTTTTTGAAAAATGAAGCTATTATAAGACTCAGGTCCCATCACATAATGCAACGCAAGCCGTAGGATAGAGTTTTACCTTATAATAGCCAAAGATACTTGGTATGTTTTAAAACAAATACTTTTGATAATATTATAAATGCATAGTGTAGAAAACAACTTCGAATATAAATGTATCAATCGTAGACAACATAATACCCCATCCTACTATGTCACCATATAGGTTTACAACTAAAATCATGAGGTCGCGTATTGGAAATTGGATTCCATCTATGAGTTGAGGCAAGGGATGTTTCTCAGCGATTTGGATCATCTATAGCAAGATGTCCAAGGTTACACCTACGGGCAACCCTTAGATCGACATGGCCGGTCAATTCTTACTTTTGTGGATTGGCAATTCTTGAACAATACGTTTCCCGGTCCTATCAAATCTACTACCTGGTTAGTACTTTGACCATATGATCCTTTTGCGGACCTATCCGAGACGCCTCGCTATCTAACATCCACATAAGTAAAATGTCTAGTCTCCAAACCATGACATCACTCCTAGCTAGAAAGAAATGCATGTCCTCACTGGTGTCCTTCATTCTGTTTTTGGCTCATACCGCGGTATGAAGCTCGCGAATTAACGCTATACACAAAGCTATGCTATATCAAAGAGGCGCTTTGATCATCATCCACGAAGCTTTGCTTTTCAACAAAAGCTTTGATCTATGCATCTCAGCATGCCACTTTGTCGATCCATACCATACCATTGATGTCTACCGATACTAAGCTCGTACGTTTCAGAGAAGGGTGTTAAGCTAAGAGAATAAATTCTCCGCCACCAAACAAATATATATTTAACGGACATTAACGAATACAACACACAATACAATGTCATATATACAATCCAATTGCAAGTCCATTTTGGGTCAGAAAGAAACCGGAGGTACCTTATTCCTCATCCCATACGTCCAATACAGGAGAGAGGTCCTCGCAGATCCGAACGATCTCCAAGTAAATTTGGATGACCACCACTTATAACCTCAACTTGAGTGATCATCCTAAGTCGAGACACCAGCAATCATCCCGACAATTTTAAGATCTCTAGTCTTTAACCACCATCTTCAGTCTTTGACTTTTAATCGTCGTAATGATAATTCAGAATGGGTAAACCCGTCCTTTTCGAATAACTTGCGCATCTTATAATCATGTGATATATAAAAATAATGCATATCTCATTCTAATCCAGAATATTCTTTTAGTCAAATATTCTTTATACTGGGAATTATTCCCATAAATCTTATCCAAGTGTAACGACCACGGAATTTTGACCCCAAAAATCGATACAAAAACACCATGTCGAACATTCAAGCATCGAAAACACAGGAACGTTATTAGAAAGAAATTAAAGGGTGAGATAAGAAAGAAATATTAGAATAGAAGAAGAAGAAGAAGAAGAAGAACCAACAATACAGAATAAAAATCTCACATTGCAGCGGAACAAAATATAATATAGAAATAATCTTCTCTGAGAGCTCTGAAAAATGTACTTACAATTATCAGAATACATCAACACATCTGGACGGTTGTAATAACATGTTCTCATATACAACACACAACGGAATAGTATCTATATAATATCATATGTCTGAACTCTTCTAGCTCGTTTCTGGACTTCGCAGCACCCGATAACCTAAACCTGTACAACCCGATCTAACCCGAGCATTACAAATGTCGGGTCAGTCTGGTGAACCAGAGTGAGAAAAACACACTAAGTGTAAAGGTATCATACAACTTGATTTTAAAGTCAAAATCTTTTCAAAAGAAAAGGATAATCATAAGACCAAATCCACACATAATCACGGATGGTTTTTACCTTACAATAACCCAAAACATTTTTGAAATCAATATCTTTTTCTGATATTATAATAGTGTATAAATACAAACAAATATCAATCTAGCAGAAGCTTGCATCTCACGCTCTACATATATAGTATACAATCAAAACCGCGGGCACATAGTGGAGAATGGATTTCCATGGCAAGGTATGGGAAACCACCTTTCCGACAATGTACCTTCGGAGATGAATACATTGGGGTTCAAATAAACATCTTGCAACCCAGGCTAAACATGACCGGCCCCTCACTTAGCTTGAGATTACCAAATATATCATCACCACTGTTGGGGGCCATCCAATCGAACCGATAGCATATAAATAAAATAAAGGGATGACCAAAGGCATTTAATTTCTCCAGATCAGGTAATGATATACCCTTTTGATGGTTGCGACCCATATAGCCATGCAACCTACCCGATTTTAACCATTTCCCGGTTGATGAGGCTAGAGGTTTAGCTTATCCTTTAGAACAGCACGTTTCCATCTACTTTGAATGTCACATCGTCAGATCCATTAGAAAATCACTAATTGATGTTCACAAAAAATACACTAGTTGTTGAGCTAGAGATGGGCCCTTCTCCGCCACAACAGTGTACGTTTGAAGAAATCAACGTATGCGATTCCATTGGAAATACTCTGTCAGACATCCGTCCATACAAGTCATCCAGGAACAGGATGAACCGAAGGCACCCTCCGACCACATCCTATATAGGTATCACCCCAAGGATCAGTAGTAAGTAGTCCTTGCAATCCGAAGATTTCACTACCGACAGAATCACTACCAAAATATCTCTGGCCGCTAAACCAGAGAAATTCAACAAGTGGTTCTTCCGCTTATGGAGATCGACAGTCTTCAATGCTCCATCTTCAATCTGTATTTTCACGTATTTGCTGGTTCGGAATGGTTTTCGAATATAAATTCAATCCCGGTCTTCCCGCACCAACAATCGTGTTGGCCAGTTTTGATAGTCGATTATTTAACTATCAAATAAGTAGTTGTGAGAATAAATGAGTTCACTGATTCAATATTCGACATTACTTGGCCTCTTTAATTAAACATCAATTTATTATATTCTTTAATCTTCCAATATTTGGAGTTTATCTTTTACTTCCTATTATAAATAAGAATATTCTTAAAATCATTCCATTATAAACTTTTCGAATACAGTTTCAATATTCTTTACAGGAATCATAACTTATGTTTCCCTCAATTTCTCTCGTTTATAAACTAATACCATTCTTGGATAATCGTGAAGTCGTTCAAGTTGCGGTATTTTATTTACCTCTCAGACCTTGACTAACAACATTCATATTTTTAGAATAAATAGAAGTTTATTAACCACCCGGTTTTCTTTTGAAACCTTCCTTAAAACACACGGTATTCTTCAAAACTTGTTTGCAATACCATATTTGTTTTAAATCATATACAACTGTCTTTTATAAATCTTACATAAATATCTTTAAAATTCTTACATAAACATCTTTAAAATTCTAACATAAATATCTTTAAAATTTTTATAATTGACATCTCATCCGAATCCTTATATTTATCTTTATCAAAATATTTCAGCTTATCGTCTGTAACAAACGTTATAAATTTCATTTCAAAACTTCTTATTTCCTTATATCATACCCTTTTCAAATCATTCCAACAACTTACACATTGGTTAAGATCACATGGCGATCTTTTCAACGATCTTTAGTTTATAAATCAAATAGTTCAATTTATTATTTGTAACATTTGTTACAAATTCCTTTTTCAAAATTGTTACTTCATCTACAAATCCCATTTGTAAATTATTATTGATAACTAATATTTCGATTTCATTTCTAAACTCTTAACTTCCATTTACAAAATCAATTGCAAATCATTTACGACAACTTATATCCATTACCATTTCCAAAATCTTTTACTAAGCTTATGCTCTCGCCTCGATTAACATTCCGAACTTCAGAATATAACATTCCGAACTTCGGAATGATTTCAACTCCGCTTAAAATTCCGAACTTCGGAAAATCACATTCCAACATCGAAATAAATCTCACTTCGCTAGACATTTCATACCATTTTCCAATTCCTCAACTTACTTTTATAACTTCAAATATTAAATGAATATTTAATTTAAGCTATCGTATTCGCTTAAAATCCCTTTTATAACTTCGTTATAAAAATCTCAGCTTTAATATAAAACCCATTTGTTAACTCCTTTCACCATTCAATTCGGTTTCATTTCAACTTCGATTATTTTTTAAATGAATTCCAATTAAAAAGTAATCTCTTAAATTATAATTAATTAAAATAATAATTTACGTCATCATTAACTACTGTAACCGTAGTAAATTTCTTTATTAACTAAAATAAATAGTAAATTTCCTTTTTAAATTTTTATTAAAGTTAAAACAATTATTCATTAAACTATTTTATTAAATTAATTCAAAACAAATAATTTAATAATCATTCTTAATTAAAAATGGTTGACTTAGTTAACCCAAAACACAATTACCTCGTTAACCAAATTCAATTGGTCATTCCTTTAAATTAATAATATAATTAATTTAAAGAAAATTACATTTAATTGTTTCTTAACAAAACAATCATCCATGAAAATAACAATCCATCATCCAGAGTGCATTCTACACTAGATAAGCATTAATTATAAAAAATTAACGCTTTCAACAGTCTGTCAACCTATCGATTGACATACAACTAAACAATTGGGATTAGTGTACGTCAAACATCATCCCAATACCTGTGTGGGGTTTCAATCAACGAATAATGAATTTTATTTGTGCAGTTGGGCGATGTGTAAAATTTTATCGTCCTAATCCATATCAGTCAAATGCGTGTACATAACCAAATCATCCAATTTGTAAATGAATATTTTTTTCATTTATATATACGTTAAAAATTATATTTTTAACTATACAATATTTATTTCAATACATGAATATTTTATTATCCACTTCACATCAAAATCCCAATCAAACTTCACAACACATCATAATCAAAAAAGTCGTCCATGGCCTGTGGACGACGGTGTCGGGTGCTGCTAAGCACCGTCTGCATCCTAGTATATATTTTAACTAGAAAATAAAATGAAAGTGAGAAGTTCTCACCTTTGGGATCCACTCCTCCATTCTTTATTTCTGAACGGTTCAGATTTGGGTTTGATTCCCATCGGTTCCATCGCAATCTGTTTCACACGATTTTTATATTAAAAATCACATTTTTATTTCAACGCTACTTGAATAAAAATCATATTTTTATAACGATATTTATAGTATAAAAATCATATTTTTATATCTTTATTGTATATATAAAAATCATATTTTTAATATCTTTAAAACCATATTTTAGAAACAAAGTTATATATATGAAAAAAACCATATTTTTATTTCAATGCCATATACGAAAATTAGATTTTTATTTCAATGTTACATATAAAAAAAAATTGATTTTTATTTCAATGTTACATATAAAAAAAATTATTTTTATTTCAATGTTACATATAAAAATTAGATTTTTATTTAATGCTATTGATATTTTAAAAAAAATCACATTTTTCTTCAATGCTTTATATTTTTTAAAAACTGATTTTTTTTACAATGTATTTATACCTTTAAAAACTGATTTTTAACAATGTATTTAAATTACAAAAAAAAACTCACTTTTCTTCTGTCGTTAGTTCTGGAACAAAAAAACCCATGGCTCGACTTCCCTCTCTTCTCTGTGACGCTACCAGACAGCCCCGGACTCCGATCAGTCAGTGCCACACCCTCCGCCTGAAGCTCCTCCACCCACGCCTGGCACGACGCAGCCTTCGGTGGGCCCCAGCGTCGTGGAAACGACGGCGAACTTTCGCTGCTTATGCTCGAAAATCGAGCCCATTTCTTCATGATTTTCTGATCATCGCGGTATGGACGTGAAGCTCGAAAAGAGTACTTCCGATTTCCCTTTTGTAGTGTTGAATTTTATTGAGCGGATTTTTGCGTGATCGAGGGTTTTAATTTTGACGGTTTCCTTCGAATTTGGGGACAGCGGTTTTCCACGCTGATTGGAAGGAAAGGAAATGAGGGTTTTGATTGGTTGAGGGGGTTATATAATAAATTATATAATATTATTTAATTCTTTAATTAACTCAAATTTGTCTGAGCTCTAATTCAAACCCAATGACTATTGCCCCTAGCTAATTACCCCCATTCCAAACACAATGGGATATGTTTCATAACCCGTTCGGTTGTTACGATCCATTTCCGCTAAATATAAAATATGAATCCTTATATTTTAAATTCAAACACACATTTTAATTTACCGGGGCCACATACTGACTTCAAAATTTTCAGAAAAATAAATCTAGCTATGTTTTGACGATACGGTCCTAACAAAATTAATTTCGTCGAATTTGGAGACCGTTTGAAAAATGGCCATTTTCTGGTCGATCCAGATTGACTGAAACTGTTCAAACACGTTTTCTTTTGACACGCTCACATATTGATTCTAACAATTATGAATTTTGGAATCAAGTAATAATTTAATATCCCGGATCCAACAAAAGTGGTTTCGTCGAAAACGGAGATCGTTTGCAAAATGGCTATTTTAAGGGCTATATTTCCATAGCGACTATTCTGAATTTTCAACTAGGCGCCCTCTATGAAATTTGGATTTTTCAGATTCGTTGGAAAGATATTTTCAAACAGATTCAAATATTTCTGGTTTCGCCAAAATCCAGTTTATTTTGAATCCTTTACATTCATTTGAAATTTGAAATCGAATTTTCAGACTACCGCGCCATTTCCAATTCCTTTTATAATTAAAATAAATATTTATATTCTAATTTTGATTTAAATAAATATATATGTTCTAATTCTATTCAAAATAAATTTCTCGTCGTTATTATTTAAAATAATTCATTTTAAATATTCAAAATTCAATAAAACTTCCAAAATAAAAACTTTAAATTGGTTCTGATTTTCCGGGTTGTTACAATCTCCCCCACTTAAAATCTTTTCGTCCTCGAAAAGGAACGGAGCTGAAAGTTGTTTAACTAACCAACTCAACTTTCATTCTTCAACTTTTCAGTTTCTAAGAATTTTCAATTTTTTCAAAAATTTGGCTAACACCCTAAATTTTCGAATTTTTTTGCCATAACCTCCTTTGTATGGGGAGCACTGGGAAAATCCCCAAACCGCCACACATTCCCTCTCATCTCAAAAAGAAAAAGAAAAAGCCAATCGGCTCATAAAATCATCCAAACCCAATAAATTAGTAAACATGCACCTATTTGTCGGGCATACAATTTTATTCCTCTTCTATAGCCTCCTTGCTATGACATGTTCAATGTATATACATGTATATGCATGTAATCTCAAACAATTTTCAAGTCTGTTCAATATTTGATTAGATTTGGCATAATGGTTCAAAATTTTAATTAATCAAACCAATAATCAAATAACACAATCAACAATCAATTAGTGATTATCGTTTCAAACACATAACTTTAGATATATATACAAAAATCATGTTTTTGATGCCAATTCACAACAATAGACCCTATCTAGTTTTGGTTCTCACACCAATCTAATATAGATATCTCACTTTCGAAACTTGAATATAAATTCTGATGATGAAGCTTCAATCATCATGATCATCTTCGGCCGATGTGATTCTATATCTATCCAGTATATTTGAAGCTTTGAATACACATTAGTTACGCATATATTCGAAATCTCCATATACTCGATTATCCAAATCAATCTAAAATAAAATATTCAAATACGTATGAAATGGTTTAAATTTTCAGAAAAAAATTTGTTTTCATCTTTATTTGAAAAACAACACTCTTCCCACTCATTCTGGGATACTACTGATCCCGTCTCTAACGAGTCATCCTTATTGGATATTACTAATCCAATCTCTGATGAATTCTTTCGTTTGGTTCTAACGTGTCTTGTTCTCGAGCTCTATAAACCAAAGCTCTATACCAAATGAAACGACCCAAACATCCCCGTAAAGGAAATCCCGGACTGAGTGGAGAACACGACAAATTAGAATACAAACGACAACTTTTCATTGCTTATTAAAGCAATTCCATCAGAATACAAGAATATACAGAGTATGAACAAATAATTACATCTGGTAAATATCAGATATTTACAAATTTACAATGCAGCGGAAAATAATACAAAACATAACTGAAAGAGATACACGGATATAGAGCTTTCCGAATATCATTCCAGCTGTAAACCAGGATCCTGTGAATATAAATCTGCAAAACCAAAACTACTAGCAGCCCGTGTGGAAAATAGGGGCACCTAGAGTTTAGGTTAAAACAATAAACTCCAGGTCAGTTATGTGACTGGTGTGAGAACTAAAACAGTTACTTAAAACTTTACTTTAAATGGAGTAAATCAAGGGACCACGCTGTATAAGACGAAACGGGTTTTCTCCTAAGAATACCAGTGCATAGAATAAATATCGCAATGCTTTTTGAAAAAATGAAGCTATTATAAGACTCAGGTCCCATCACACAATGCAACGCAAGCCGGAGGATAGCGTTTTACCTTATAATAGCCAAACATGCTTGGTACGTTAAAACAAATCATTTTGATACTATTATAGTGTAAAGTGTATGAAAACAACTTCAAATATAAATGTATCAGTCATAGACGGCATAATGCCCCATCCCACTATGTCGCCATACTAGGCTCTACAATCAAAACCGAAATGTCACATATTGGAAGTTGGATTTTCATCTGTGAACCAAGGTAAGGGATCGTCCTTACCGCTTCGAGACGCTCTAGCCCATGTCTTAGGACCCAGACTCAGGTGGGCCCTTGGATCGTCATGGTCGGTCCACTCGATGTGGATTAAAATTCCTGAACACTACGTTTCCCCGCCCTATGGGCATTAATCTGGTCTGTATAAAGACCATACTATCCATCGTCTCCACAGTGTGATATATCTGAGGCGCCTCGCTATCCATCATCCACATAAGTAAAACATCTGGGCGTGCAAAACCCAGACACCACTCCTAGCTAGAAGGAAACACATGTCCTCCCTGAGGTCGTCTCCCATTTCTGGTTCACACCGGGGTTTGAGGCTCGCGAACTAATGCTACACAAAGCTATGCTATATTAAAGCCGTGCTTTGATCATCAACCACTAGACTCTGCTTTTCAACAGAAGCCTTGATCATTTGCATCTCAGCATGCCACACAGGCAATTCACGCTATGCAACCGATGTCTATCAATCACACATAATGAAATCCGATGTCAGACAAACATCAATTTACAAGTTCGTTCTGGGTCTGAACGAAACCGGAGGCACCTTATTCCTCATCCCATATGTCCAATACTAGGAGAGAGGCCCTTGCATATCCGGTCGATCTCCAAGTACGTCTGAACGATCACCACTTATTACCTTGTCTTGGGTGTACAGCCCAATCAAGACATCAGTAATCATCCAAACGATGTAAAGTCCTCCGGTCTTCAACCACTGTCTTCATCGTCGACTCATTGCCGATTAAGTTATTCGGAATGGGATAAAACCGGTCTTTCTGAATAACTCGCGTATATAATAAACAAGTGCTATAAAAACACACCATACACCTCATTCCAATTCCGAATATTCTTTTATTTAAATATTCATATCCTTTGGGAAAGGTTCCCATTAATTTTATCAAAGATAAATTCTTTAAATTTATTCTTTAATCTTCCTTTGGATATCAATTCAAACCAAATTAAGGTTTATCCAAACTAGTCAGGATTAGGGAACCTTACCGAAGTAATTGTTTGTTTTGTTTCCCAATCCCAACCTATTCATCCCATGGAGCAAAACTGGTAGAACTCCATATCTAACACCACGGTGTTATCGGCAAATTCAATTACCATTTAACGTTCAATTCTAATTAAAGATTTAACTATCGCTTGGAGTAAAACTGGTGTTACTCCATTCTCGATCATTTCATGAATTTGATAATTTTAATCATCCCATTCACATTCCAATCTAATTAAAGATTCATTAAAACTCTAATTCAGTTTTAATCTCAAAAAATCATTTCTTAATGATTTTTCAAAGTTAAGAATTTAATCTTATCTTTAACTGGGTTAAAGAACTAATGTCATTTAAAACACAGCTCACGATAAACCCAAAATCACCTTCCATTAATTATGGAATCTTCACGGAAAAACAAATCAATATATAATCGGTACCAATTTCTATATCCGACTAATAATATAAATGGAATAATGGCAAAGCCTTTTAAATTCCATATGTATTAACAGTCTTCCTCCATAGAAGTTCATTTCGATTATTATCAATTGAATTCCGTTCAATTCCAATTTAATATATTAAATTAGAAAACTTTACTTTGGAAAATTCCCATAAAATCTTTAATAAAAAGATTTATAAATTCCAAATCCTATTTCACTGTAAATCAGGTTAAAGAACGAATGTCCTTCAAAACACAGTACACGATAAACCCAATTCACATTCCATTTTATTCCAATTTTTAAATATAATTGGAAACTCTAACAATCTTAATTAAAAGATTTATTCTCTTCATACGGGGTTCAAGAACAGTGTTACTGAAGACCCCATCCCAACCGTAAATTAGTAAGAGAACAATTCCTTAAGTATTAATTTCAAAGGCCGAAACTAACATCAGATCAATACTCAGGAAACCATTCAACGCAGCTAATCTCCAGTTAGTTTCTAATTTTCTTAATTCCATCTGGTTTAATAACGGTATTATTAAAGATACCATTCATGAAAAACCCAAAATCTCATTCCATTGTTAATCGGGTAAAAGAACAAGTGTTATTTAAAACACCGTTCACGATAAACCCAAAAAACCAATTTCAATTTAATTCCAATTAAATGTTAATTAATTGGTAAATTTCATTAAATCTTAATAAAAAGATTTATATCTTTTCTCAACTGGGTTCAAGAACAGTGTCATATAAAACACAGTTCACGACAAACCCAAAATCCAATTCAATATTAAATACAAGGATCTGAATAGAAATTATATCGACTTATATTCAATATCAAATTCTGAAATCAACATATATCATAATGGGAATAACGATATATATATATATCTTCCAAATTCCTCTATAATATCCATATAATCACGGAATCCAATATCGAGATATTCCGAAGATAATTTCAATTCAAATCCATTCCCATCCATATATTGGAAATTTTGGTTATTTTTAAAACCATTTCAAATCCAATTTATTTATTTAAAAATATTGGATTATAATTCTAGTTCATAACTAGTTCATTTCGTTAAAAATATATTTTTATCTTTTCAAATATGGAATTTTTCATCCCAATTCTATCCAAATCATTTATTATGATTTTACACAAATTATTGATATTTTTAATAATTTTATCAAGGCCCGTATAGTCGATTTCCATAAACGGTCATCAAACTGAATTTACAATGACCTTTTCCAAATTTGATTTGGACATAATTCCAAATCCTGCCATTAGATTTCTAATTTCTTGTACTCATTAGAAATCTCTTTTCGATACGAACCTAACGGTTCCCGTTTTAGGAGAATCCGACGGTCGGATCTCCCGTAATGTCCATTCGAAGTCAATGGTCGAAATTCGCGAACTACCACGGTGCGGCGCGTTCTATTTAGGCCATTATATATAATATACATATATTATATATATTTCATCGATTTCCATTTAAAACGCATTTTATAAATCATTTTAAATTCGTTTTCAAAACGATTTCAACTTCGTATTCAATTTCAAATCAAAATTGATTTTTCCATATCATTAATATATAAATGATAATATTTTCAAAACATTAGATTTTGAAATCACTTCCTTTTCGATATTCATTATAAAAATGAATAAAATCGATATAAATATCGTTCACGTCAAAATGATGTTAATATAATCAACACGGCTTTATATATTTAAATATATTCGTGTCCATCCTAAATCGGACATCAAAATCAGATTTTTATTCCTTTCTGAATATTATTTTAAAATATTCTTTATTTTAAAATATTCGTTATTTTAAAAATTCATTCTTTCAGAAATGGAATCAGACACAGTAAATTACCATATAATGTTATTTATATGGATTTCATACAACATATGTATATAACAAGAATGAAAACAACAATCCATCATCCAGAGTGCATTCTACTCTGTATAAGCATTAATTATTAGAAAAATTAACGCTTTCAACAGTCTGTCAACCTATCGATCGACATACAACTGAACAATTGGGATTAGTGTACGTCAAATATCATCCCAATACCCGTGTGGGGTTTCAATCAACAAATAATGAATTTTATTTGTGCAGTTGGGCGATGTGTAAAATTTTATTGTCCCAATCCATACCAGTCAAATGCGTGTACATGAACAAATCGTCTGATTTGTAAATGAATATTTATTTTCATTCATATATACGTTAAAAATTATATTTTTAACTATACAATATTTATTTTAATACATGAATATTTTATTATCCACTTCACATCAAAATCCCAATCAAACTTCACAACACATCATAATCAAACAAGCCGTCCATGGTCTGTGGACGATGGCGTCAGGTGCTGCTAAGCACCATCTGCATCTTAGTATATATTTTAACTAGAAAATAAAATTAAAGTGAAAAGTTCTCACCTTTGGGATCCACTCCTCCATTCTTTATTTCTGAACGGTTCAGATTTGGGTTTGATTCCCATCGGTTCCATCGCAATCTACTTCACACGATTTTTATATTAAAAATCACATTTTTATTTCAATGCTGCTTAAATAAAAATCATATTTGTATAATGATGTTTATAGTATAAAAATCATATTTTTATATCGCTATTGTATATATAAAAATCATATTTTTAATATCTTTAAAACCATATTTTAAAAACAAAGTTATATATATATGAAAAAACCATATTTTCATTTCAATGCCATATACAAAAATTAGATTTTTATTTCAATGTCACATATAAAAAAATTTGATTTTTATTTCAATGTTACATTTTAAAAATTAGATTTTTATTTCAATTTTACATATAAAAAAAATTTGATTTTCATTTCAATGTTACATATAAAAATTAGATTTTTATTTAATGCTATTGATATTTTTTAAAAAAAAATCACATTTTCTTCAATGCTTTATATTTTTTAAAAACTGATTTTTTTACAATGTATTTATACCTTTAAAAATTGATTTTTAACAATGTAATTAAATTACAAAAAAAACTCACTTTTCTTTTGTCGTTAGTTCTGGAACGAACAAAACCCATGGCTCGACTTCCCTCTCTCCTCCGTGACGCCACTAGACCGCCCCGGACTTCGATCGGTCAGTGCCACACCCTCCTCCTGAAGCTCGTCCACCCACGCCTGGCACGGCGCAGCCTTCGGTGGGCCCCAATGCCGTAGAAACAGCGACGAACTGTCGCTGCTCATGCTCGAAAACCGAGTCCATTTCTTCACGGTTTCTGATCATCCCAGTATGGATGTGAAGCTCGAAAAGAGTACTTCTGATTTCCCTTTTGCAGTGTTGAATTTTATTGAGCGGATTTTGCACGATCGAGGGTTTTAATTTTGACGGTTTCTGTTGTCCAAATTTGGGGTAGCAGTTTTCCACGTTAACTAGAAGGAAAGGGGAATGAGGGTTTTGATTGGTTGAGGGAGTTATATAATAAATTATATAATATTATTTAATTCTTTAATTGACTCAAATTTGTCTGAACTCCAAATCAAACCCAATGACTATTGCCCCTAGCTAATTACCCCCATTCCGAACATAATAGGATATGTTTCGTAACCCTGTTTGGTTATTACGATCAGTTTTCGCTTTTAAAATATAAATCCTTATATTTTAAATTCAAACACACATTTTAATTTACGGGGACATATACTGACTTCAAAAATTCCAGAAAAATAAATCTAGCTATGTTTTGACGATACGGTCCTAACAAAACTAATTTCGTCAAATTTGGAGGCCGTTTTAAAAATGGCCATTTTTTGGTCGATCCAAATTGACTGAAACTGTTCAAACACGTTTTCTTTTGCCACGCTCACATATTAATTCCAACAATTATGAATTTTGGAATCAAGCAATAATTTGACATCTCGGATCCAACAAAAGTGGTTTCGTTGAAAACGAAGATCGTTTGCAAAATGGCTATTTTTAAGGGCTATATTCCATAGCCACTGTTATGAATTTTAAACTTGGCATAACTTTTTATTCTCGCCATGAAATTTGGATTTTTCAGATTCGCTGGAAAGATATTTTCAAACAGATTCAAATATTTCTGGTTTCGCAAAAATCCGGTTTATTTTGAATCCTGTACATTCATTTGAAATTTGAAATTGAATTTTCAAACTACCGCGCCATTTCCAATTCCTTTTATAATTAAAATAAATATTTATATTCTAATTTCGATTTAAATAAATATACACATTCTAATTCTATTCAAAATAAATTTCTCGTCATTATTATTTAAAATAATTTATTTTAGATATTCAAAATTCATTAAATTTGCCAAAATAAAAATTTTAAATTGGTTCTGATTTTCCGGGTTGTTACACATGTATGCATTTATATTGCAGTTTGGCGCAATACTGAAGTATAAGCATGAATGTATGCAGCTATTTACGAATAGGTGCATCTTTTGATGCAAAAACCTGCTGTTTCGCTGTTTTTGTGTTATTTTGGGTTTTGATGTGGTTTTTGATTATTTTTCCACTTGAATTTTTTGGCGTGAACGTGTTATATTTAATAATGAATTTTCGTGATTTTTTTTTATATTTTTTTATATGTTTTTGAAAAATAGGGACCTAATTTACAATAAGTTTAGCACCGGATGTGAGTCTAATTTTGAAACTTAATAAGGACCTGTGACAAACGGACCTGTAGTTTAACATTACGGTTCCAATTAAGCTAATTTCATCGAAAACTGAGCCCGTTTGCAAAATTGCTATTTAAAGGCATATAATAATATTTATAAAATATTATTAAATTCCAGAATAATCAAATAAAATAATAATAAATTATTATTATCATAAATACCTAAATGGAAATATCACATAGCTTCAAATATAAATTATACAACTCAATATTATCATTTTTGAGTTAAACGCTGTCCAAATTATATTAAAAGCTTTTAAATATAATAAACGTTATATTTTAATAATGATTTCCATACTGACTATTTTAAAATTTGATTTGGACATAACAAACAATCTATAACACGAAATCTGAATTTTTCTCTTCCATATGAAAATTATAATCAACTAAATTCAAACGTTTCTTGTTTCACAGAAAACCGACTTATATTGGACCCTGTATATTTAATTGAAGTTGAAAACTCAGTATTACGAACTGCCGCGCCTTTCCGAGCTCGATTTATATTTAATATAAATTAAACGGTCAACCTTAATTTTAATAAACGAAATAAATACTAAAATTCATTAATATTCCAAATTCAACATTTAAAATAATAAATTAAATTAAATATTTGTCTACCAAAAATAAGGGACATTACAATCTTCCCCCTTAAAATGAATATCGTCCCCGACATTACTAAGGCAAGAAAAATGCTATAAATCCTATTAATTTTAAAATCTAATTTATTATGAATCGAAAGCCAATTTATTATAATTAGTATAAATTTTTGAAAATATCAAAAAAATTCTAACACCTTAAATTCATGGAAAAATTCGGCAGAGTCTCCCTATACGGAGTGAAATCTGCGACATCGCAGGAACAAATAATATATATACATCGACCCACATGGTCGGAAACCAAAATTCAAAAATTGAAATTTTATATTTTCGCTTAAGCGTACCTTTTACAAGCGCTATTGAGCATACCTGCTCAATTTACGTGCAATCTATGCAATCAGAATCAGTCCTCAAGTCATTTGACACTTATACTTAACTCAGTTTAACACATGAGTAATAAATACATGAAATTCTTAAATAATATTCCATTAATCAACAAATATAACCATACCAGTTCTTAAAATCAAACATTTGCAAATACAGGGATAATTCATTAATTTCAATTCATATACAACTTGGTCCAGTTTTGATTGATTCCCATATAATTATTATCCATTTAATTCCCAAATTCCAAATTTATTTAAATTAATTTCAATATCGTTATTAATTTAATTTCACTTAATCAGGTTAAGTTCCAATTCAAATTTTTAACCCAATTTAAATTCCATTCAGATCAATTAAAAACACAAACCAATATGTCAATAGTTTGATAAAATTATTTCTTTTCTATATAAAAATATAATCCGGGTAAAATTATTTCATTTACCCTTTTTACAAAACAATATTGTATCCATTACTGGTTCAATGCTTCTCAACATTTAAACCGATCAACCAATACAATACAAAACATTCGTATATAAATTTTACAAATACGTTCTCTCATATATACACTCAACTCAATCTAAGGCATTACTAGCCCTATCTCTATCGAGTTACACCATAGAGCCAAGGTTATTACTAAACCAATAGTTCTAATACCACTGTAACGATCACGGATTTTCGACCCCGAAAATCGACACAAAAACACCATGTCCAACATTCAAGCATTGAAAACACAAGAACGTTATTAGAAAGAAATTAGAGGGTGAGATAAGAAAGAAAGAAATACTAGAATAGAAGAAGAAGAAGAACCAACAATACAGAATCAAAATCTCACATCGCAGCGGAACAAAATATAATATAGAAATAATCTTTTCTGAGAGCTTTGAAAAATAATTACAATCTTCAGAGTACATCAACACATCTGGACAGTTATAATAACAAGTCCTCATATACAACACACAGCGGAAGAGTATCTGTATAATATCATACGCCTGAACTCTTTCAGCTCATTTCTGGACTTCGCAACACCCGATAACCTAAACCGTTACAACCCGGTCTTACCTGAGCATTACAAATGCTGGGTCAGTCTGGTGAACTAGAGTGAGAAAAACACAAAAAGTGTAAAGGTATTACACAACTTGATTTTAAAGTCAAAATTTTTTCGAAAGAAAAGGATAATGGTAAGACCAAATCCACACATATATACAGACAGTTTTTACCTTGCAATAACACAAAACATTTTTGAAATCAATATCTTTTTCTGATATTATACTAGTGTCTAAATGCAAATAAATATCAATCTAGCAGAATGCTTGCATCTCACGCTCTACATATATAGTATACAATCAAAACGGCGGGCACTTATTGAAGAATGGATTTCCATGGCAAGGTATAGGCAACCACCTTTCCGATAATGTACCTCCGGAGATGAATACATTGGGGTTCAATAAGAACATCTTGCAACCGAGGCTAAACATGACTGGCCCCTCATTTCGCTTTGAGAGTACCGAATATATCATCACTACGGTTGGGGGCCAGCAAACCGAACTGATAGCATATAAATAAAATAAAGGGACAACCAAAGACATTTAATTTCTCCAGATCAGGTAACGATATACCCTTTTGATAAGTGCGACCCACATAGCCATGCGACCTACCCGATTTTAACCATTTCCCGGTTGATGAGGCTAGAGGTTTAGCTTATTCTTCAGAACAACACGTCTCCATCCACTTTGAATGTCACATCGTCAGATCCATTAGAAAATCACTAATTGACGTTCACAAAAAATACAATAGTTGTTAAGCTAGAGATGGGCCCTTCTCCGCCACAACAGTGACGTTTGAATAAATCAACGTATACGATTCCATTGGAAATACTCTGTCAGACATTTGTTCATACAAGTCATCCAAGAACATGGTGAACCGAAGGCACCCTCCTACCACATCTTATATAGGTATCACCCCAAGGATCAGTAGAGAGTAGTCTTTGCAATCCGAAGACTTCACCACCGACAGAATCACTGCCAAAAATCTCTGGCTGCTAAACCAGAGAAATTCAACAAGTGGTTCTTCTGCTCATGAAGATCGACGGTCTTCAATGCTCCATCTTCAATCTGTATTTTCACGTATTTGCTAGTTCGGAATGGTTTTCGAATATAAATTCGATCCCGGTCTTCCCGCACCAACAATCGTATTGGCTAGATTTGATAGTCGATTATTTAACTACCAAATAAATAATCGTGAGAATTAATGAGTTCACTGATTCAGTATTCGACATTACTTGGCCTCTTTAATTAAACATCAGTTAATTATATTCTTAAATCTTCAATATTTGAAGTTTATCTTTTACTTCTTATTATAAATAAGAATATTCTTAAAATCATTCCATTTACTTATAAACTTTTCGAATACAGTTTCAATATTCTTTATAGGAAACATAACTTATGTTTCCTTCATTTCTCTCGTTTATAAACTAATACCATTCTTGGATAATCGTGAAGTCATTCAAGTTGGGGTATTTTATTTACCTCTCAGACCTTGACTAATAACATTCATATCTTTAGAATAAATAGGAGTTTATTAACCATATGGTTTTCTTTTGAAACCTTCCTTAAATCTCAACACCATTTACTTAATAAATTATTGAGTAAACTACTATTATAATAATTCTCTATTAATCATTAATGATCCTTTATAATATTATACCCGAGCTTCAATTCCATTAAAATAGAATCCTTTATAAATTCTTCAAAACTTGTTTGCAATACCATATTTGTTTTAAATCATATACAACTGTCTTTTATAAATCTTACATAAATATCTTTAAAATTCTTACATAAATATCTTTAAAATTCTTATAATTGACATCTCGTCCGAATCCTTATATTTATCTTTATCAAAATATTTCAGCTTATCGTCTGTAACAGACGTTACAGATTTCATTTGAAAACTTCTTATTTCCTTATATCATACCCTTTTCAAATCATTCCGACAACTTACACATTGGTTAAAATCACATGGCGATCTTTTAAACGACCTTTAGTTTATAAATCAAATAGTTCAATTTATTATATGTAACAATTGTTACAAATTCCTTTTTCAAAATTCTTACTTCATTTACAAATCCCATTTGTAAATTATTATCGACAACTAATATTTCTATTTCATTTCTAAACTCTTAACTTCCATTTACAAAATCGTTTGTAAATCATTTATGACAACTTATATTCATTACCATTTCCAAAATCATTTACTTAGCTTATGCTCTCGCCTCGATTAACATTCTGAACTTCGGAACATAACATTCCGAACTTCAGAATGATTTCAACTCCACTTAATATTCGAATTTCGGAATATCACATTCCAAACCTCGGAATAAATCTCACTTTGCTAGACATTTCATACCATTTTCCAATTCCTCAATTTCCTTTTCTAACTTCAAATATTAAATAAATATTAATTTAAGCTATCGTATTCGCTTAAAATCCTTTTTATAACTTCGTTATAAAAATCCCGGCTTTAATATAAAGCCCATTCGTCAACCCCTTTCACCATTCAATTCGGTTTCATTTCAACTTCGATTACTTCTTAAATGAATTCCAATTAAAAAGTAATCTCTTAAATTATTAGTAATTAAAATAATAATTTACGTCATCATTAACTACTGTAACAGTAGTTAATTTCTTTATTAACTAAAATAAATAGTAAATTTCCTTTTTTAAATCTTATTAAAGTTAAAATAATTATTCATTAAACTATTTTGCTAGATTAATTCAGAACAAATAATTTAATAATTATTCTTAATTAAAAACGGTTGACTTAGTCAACCCAGAACACAATTACCTCATTAACCAATTCGATTGGTCATTCCTTTAAATTAATAATATAATTAATTAAAAAAAAATCAGTTAGTTGTTTCTTAACAAAAACTCCCACTCTTTACCCTTAGGTTAATTTCTTACACTCTTGCTTATAAATTTGATTAACATCAGAATTTACTTTATAAAATCAATTAATAATTAATTATATCCTTAATTAATAAATAATAGATATTTATTTCCTTTTGATCAATTTTTATCCAAAATACAGATTTAAAATCTGTCTTCAGTTATAACTTTTTTTTTATAACTTTACGTCTATCAATTTACCTGATGTGTGACGGCCGGAATTTCGCTCGATCTGAATCAGTCGTTAAATCGATCTAGACCGTTCGAAACCCCTGATCGTTTGAGAACAGGACAAATCAGAACACATACGGAAGAACATTTCATTGTTATTACAACAATTACATCAGATACAAGAATATACAGAGTATAAATGAATAAATTACATTCGACAAATATCAGAGATTACAATAAATTACATAGCAGCGGAAAATAATACAAAGCACAACTGAAGGTGATATACGGATACAGAGCTTTTCGGATATCATTCCAGCTGTAAACCAGGATCCTGTGAATATAAATCTGCAAAACCAAAACTACTAGCTGCCCGTGTGGAAAATAGGGGCACCCAGAGTTTAGGTTAAAACAATAAACTTCAGGTCAGTCATGTGACTGGTGTGAGAACTAAAACAGTTATTAAAACTTTACTTTAGAAAGAGAGTAATTCAAGGGACCACGCCTTATAACACGGAACGGGTTTCCTCCCAAGAATACCAGTGCATAGAATGAACAGCACAATGCTTTTTCGAAAAATGAAGCTATTATAAGACCCAGGTCCCATCACACAATGCAACGCAAGCCGGAGGATAGGGTTTTCCCTTATAATAGCCAAACATGCTTGGTACATTTAAAGCAAATCATTTGATACTATTATAAGTGTATAGTGTCAAAACAATTTCAATCATAAATATAAATCATAGACGGCATGGGTACCATCTATCATGTCGCCATACTAGTTCTGCAATTAAAACCGCGATACACGTATTGGAAATTGGATTTCCGTCATGAGTCGAGGCAAGGGGCAAGCTCCTCTCCGCGTTCGAGACACTCTAGAAAATGCCTCATGGTTACGCACTCTGGGCAACCCTGGATGCGGCTGGGCCGGTCCTCACTTACGTTAGAGGATTGGTTATTCCTGAACACACGTTTCCCGGTCCTTACAGACCTATAATCGAGGCGCCTCGCATTCCAACAACCACATAGGTGAAAAGTATATAAATGTCAGGGCTGGTAAGTCATTGACACCACCATAGCTAGAAAGAAACGTCGTGCTCTCCCAACGGTCCGTATCCCGTTTTTAACTCATACCGAGGTGTGAGGCTCGCGAATTCACATTATACACAAAGCTGCCACGTAGGCCGTGCTTTGATCATCAACCACAAGACTTTGCTTTTCAACAGAAGCCTTGATCATTGCATCTTAGCGTGCCACACAGGCAGTTCATGCCATGCGACTAATGTCCATCGATATACAACCTCTGAGCTCGTACGTCTCAGAGAAGGGCGTTGAGCAAAAGAATAAATTCTCCGCCGCCAAACAGATGTATATTTAATAGGAATCAATCAACATAGAATAAAATCCAATGTCAGACACACAATCCATTTACAAGTCCGTTCCGGGTCTGAACAAAACCGGAGGCACTTTCCTCGCATATCCATCCATCTCCAAGTACGTCTGGACGACCACCAACTATTTCCATCCTCTCGGGTGTACTGCCCAATCAGGATCGTCAGTAGTTATCCAAACGATGTGAAGACTTCCGGTCTTCAACCACTGTCTTCATCTTCGACATATCGTCGAATCGGTTATTCAGAATGGGTGTAAACCCGGCCTTTCCGAACAACCCGCGTATATTAAAAACAAATGTTACTCAAACACAACATACGCCTCATTCCAATTCAGAATATTCTTTTATTCACAAAATCACATTTTTAGGGAAAGGTTCCCATTAATTTTATCCAAGATAAATTCTTTCAAATTTATCCTTTAATCTTCCTTTGGATGTCATTTCAAACCAAATTATGGTTTTCTAAACTAGTCGAGATTAGCGAACCACACCGAAGTAATTATTTATTTTATTTCCCAATCCCAACCTATTTATCCCATGAAGCAAAACTGGTAATACTCCATATCTAACACCACAGTGTTATCGGTAAAATTAATTACCATTTCACGTTCAAATCTAATTAAAGATCTAACTATCGCTTTGGAGCAAAACTGGTGATACTCCATTCTCGCTTATTTCTAAATTTGATAATTTAGATTCTAGATTCATATTTCAATCTAATTACAGATTCGTTAAAACTCCTTTTACTGGGTTAAAGAACTAGGTGTTATTTAAAACACAGTTCACGACAAACCCAAATCACATTCTATCAAATATATTAGAAATTCCGATTATTTAAAACCCCTTTTTAAATCTAATTTATTTATTTAAAAATAATTGGGTTTTAAATTTAGTTCAAAACTAGTTCATTTCGATAAAAATCCATTTTTATCTTTTCAAATATGGAGTTTTTCACCCCAATTTTTCTCAAATCATTTCTTATGATTCTACACAAATTATTGATATTTTAATAATTTTATCAAGGCCCGTACAGTCGATTTCCATCAACGGCCATCGAACTGCACTTACAGCGACCTTTTTCAAATTTGATTTGGACGTATCTCCAAATCCAACCGTTAGATTTCAGATTTCTAATATTCGTTAGAAAGCTCTTTTCGATACGAACCCAACGGTTCCGGTTTTAGGAGAATCCGACGGACGGATCTCCCGTAATGTCCGTTTGAAATAAATGGTCGAAATTCACGAACTGCCGCGGCGCGACGCGTTCTATTTAGGCCATTATATTATATATATATAATATATATAATATATATTTCGTCGATTTCTATTTAAAACGAATTATATAAATAGTTTTAAATTCGTTTCAAAAACAATTTCAACTTCCCTTTCATTTCAAATCAAAATTGAATTCTTCCTTATAAATTCGTTTTAAAATTCATTTCAATTCAATTCAAATTTCTATTCGATTCAATTCAAAGTGGTTTTCTATTCGATTCAATTCAAATTGGTTTTCTATTCGATTCAATTCAAATTGGTTTTCTATTCGATTCAATTCAAATTGGTTTTCTATTCGATTCAATTCAAATTGGTTTTCTATTCGATTCAATTCAAATTGGTTTTCTATTCGATTCAATTCAAACTGGTTTCAAATCAAATTCATTTCGTTTTCTATTTGATTCGAATTCGTTTTATTTTCTATTTGAATCGAATTCAAATTAGTTTCAAATCAAATTCGTTTCGTTTTCTATTTGAATCAAATTCGTTTCGTTTTCTATTTGAATCAAATTCATTATATATTCAATTGAAATCAAATCCGTTATATATTCAATTCGAATTCAATTCATTTTGAAATCGTTATATATTCAATTCATTTCGAAATCGTTTTATATTCAATTCATTTCTGTTTTAAATTCAAACACGAATATAATCGATATAAATATCGTTCGCGTCAAAATGGCGCATCACTAATCAACACGGCTTTATATGTTTCAATAAATTCGTTATTCTATTCAACAAATGAATATTTATTCTACTCAATATGTGAATCTATATTTTTGTCAACACACGACTAATCTCAACGAATGAGTACTATCCACATGTGACCATTTTTGTTATTTACTATATTTTATGGAAATCAAGGTATCTATCGTTTGATATTAAATCAGACTCCAACTGTAAATTAGTAAGAGAATGATTCCCTGAATATTAACCCCGAAGGCCGAAACCAACATCAGATCAATATTCAGGAGACCACTCATCTCATCTATTTTCCAGTTAGTTTCTAATTTCATATACGATAAAGATGTAAATTTTATTGTTAAAACATTTCGTTCAACCCATGGCTAATCTCAACGGATGAGTACAGTCAACACATGAACCTTTATTTTATAGTGATAAAGATATAAATTTTATTATTAAAATATTTCGTTCAACACATGACTAATCTCAACGGATGAGTACAGTCAACACATGAACCTTTATTTTATAATATTCTTTATCTTCTAAATTGGAATGAGGCCCAATCAATCACCATATAAAATTAATTATATGGATTTTCATACATCACACGTATATAATAGCATTGAAAATAATCAACCATCAACCAAAGTGCACTACACTGTATAAGCATCAAATATAGATATCTAACGCTTATAACAGCCTGTCAATCAATCGATCGACATTTTTAATCAATCAGGATGAGTGAACTTCAAATTTCATCCCAACACCCGTGTGGGGTTTCAAATCAACAAACACAAATTTTTATTTGTGCAGTTGGGCGATGTGTAAAATTTATCGACCCAATCAATGTCCTTCAAATAGGTGTACATAAACAAACCGTCCGGTTTGTAAATGAATATTTATTTATTCACATTCACGTTAAAAATTATATTTTTAACGATAAAACATTTTATTTTAACACATGAATTTCTATTCAGTTCGTTTACACAATAAAAATGATATTTTTATTTTTCTAACTTATTTTAGAAAATTTCGGCGGCATAACGGCACGATACTAGAAACGGGACGAGGCCTAGCCTTATCCCCGGTTTAGTGAAGGCCCACGCCATTCACACATCAATCAAATTCACCAAACAACCAAATTCGAGTCAAATCATCTAACTAATTTATGCAACCAAACAAACAAGTCCATGGTCTGTGGACGGTTGTGTCGGGTGCTACTAAGCACCGTCTGCATCCTAGTATATATATAACTAGAAAATGAAATTGAAAGGTGAGAAATTCTCACAAATAGCTATTCCAACTTCACGCCACTTCAAATGTAGAAATCTTCTTCGTTTTCGCCCTTTAGTCATCTTCGTTGCCCGTATTCTCTACATATGTAAAAATCGAATTTTTACTTCGTTATTCAATATATAAAAATCAAATTTTTATTATGCTATTCAATATATAAAAATTATATTTTTACCTCGTTATCATATAGATAAAAATTTTATTTTTACATCGTTATCATATGGATAAAGATCTCGCCTTTTTAAACATATCATTATAAAAATTACATTTTTATTTTTCTACACATATAAAAATGGTATTTCTAATATTCCTATCATGTAAAAATTATATTTTTACTTCATTTATATAGTAAAGACTATATTTTTAATACTTTAAAAATATAAAAATCATATTTTTACATCTTCAAAAATATAAAAATCATATTTAAAAATCGCTTCATACATTTAAAAATCTAATCTTTTGCCTATGATAAAAATTATATTTTTATTCTTTCTATATAAAAATCCTTTTATCAAATAAAAACCAAACCTTTATATTCACTCAAAATCGAACCTTTATACTCATTCAAAATCGAACCTTTATACTTACCATACATCATATATACTTCAAACATTTTATATACTCTAATCTCAGATTTTAAAACTATTCTAATTTTTAAAACAATACTGAATAAGTTAAATATTAAAGTCTAAACGAAATAAAATAAAATAAATAAAGGCAGAAGACTTACTGTAAAAATCAGAAGAGGAAGGGGGAAGAGTTTTCAATCGAAGGAGAAGAGGGGGGCGTCGGCGTCACCAGGGGGAACTACTGCTGGTGCGGTGGCTTTGGTCCGGCGCGTTCTGGCATTCGGAGGAGGATGGGGTCCATCGGAGAAAAGGGGGCGGCGGATTTAAGGGGGGTGGATGTCGTCGGAGGGGGTGAGCGGGACTGGGGAGAGGAGAGTCGAGGGTGGAGGCGGCGGTGGAGCGTCACTCCGGCGAGGGGGCGGTGGTGCTGGCGTCGATCGCCAGGAGGAGTCGCGGTCCCCATTTTTTTCTCTTTTTTTTTATACTGAATCGATTTTTGAAGAAGAGAGGGGCCAACGGGTTTAAAGGGAGTGAGGAGAGAGAAGTTTTTAATTTATTATTCAATTATTTTATTTTGCAAAAAGTTGACTTTTACATACGACCTCGAAACGAGGCCCACCGCCTGTCATCTATAGCGTTATACCCCCATTCCGAACACAATGGGATATGTATCGTAGGCTGATTCGATCGTTTCGATCTGTTTCCGTTGAATTTACATTTAAATCATTATAATGAATTTTAAACGTACATTTCAATTTACCGAGGTCACATACGATCTCTATAAATTCCCGAAAAATATTTTCTAGCTTCGTATTGACGATACAGTCCTAACAAAACTAGTTTCGTCGAATTCCAAGACCGTTGAAAAAATGGCCACTTTCCAGTCGATTAAAATCAACTGAAATTGGTCAAACGCGTTTTTCTTTGCCACGCTCACATATTGATTCGAAAAATTATGAAATTTGGAATCTAGCTATAACTTGACATCACGGACCCAACAAAACTGGTTTCGTCGAAATCCGAGGTTGTTTGCAAAATGTCTATTTTTAAGGGCCTGAATTCGATAGCGACTATTCAGAATTTTCAACTGGACATATCTTTTGATTCCCGCTATGAAATTTCGATTTTTTGGATTCGTTGGAAAGATATCATCAATTAGATCCTAATGTTTTTGGTTTCACTAAAATCCGGATTGTTTTGCACCCGGTACATTCAATTGAAGTTTGAAAGTGAATTATCGAACTACCGCGCCATTTTCATATCTATTTATAATTATATATAAATATTTATATTCTAACGACGGCGTATATAATATATACGTTCTATTATATTCAAAATAAATTTCTCGTTGATTTTATTTAAAATAATCTATTTTAAATATTCAAAATTCATTAAAATTGCCAAAATAAAATTTTTAAACTGGTTCAGAATTTCCGGGTTATTACAATCTCCCCCACTTAAAACTTTTCGTCCCCGAAAAGGAACAAAGTCGAAAGTGGTTTGATTATTCAACTCTACGTTCGATTCGGCTTCCATTCTCTAACTTTTCAGTTTCTGAGAATTTCCAAATTTTCAAAAATTTGGCTAACACCCTAAATTTTCGAAAAATTTCGCCATAACCTCCTCTGCACCGGGAGCCACGGGAGAATCCCGAAATTGCCATATAGGCCTTCTGATCTCAAAAAGAAAAAGAAAAAGCCAAGCGGCTAGCCAATAGGCTCATAAAATCATCATCACCCAAACAAAACAGTAAATTATGTAGTAAACATGTACCTATTTGTCGGGCAAACAAATTTTATTCTCTGCTCTAGCCTCCTTGCTATGACCTGTTCAATGTAAGTATATGTATATGCAAGCAAATGCGACCAATTTTCCACACACTTAAATATTTGGTTCAATTAGGCATAATGGTACAAAATTATCAAACAAATGAACAAACAACACAAACATTAATCAATTAGTGGATTAGAGTTTTCAAATTCATAATTTTGATATATATACTGAAAATCTTGTTTTTGATGCCAATTCACAACAAAGTGTTCTAGCTATATAAGTTTTGGTTCTCACACCAGTCTAATGGAAACATATAGGTATCACACCTTCGAAACTCGAACATAAATACTGATGATGGCGCGCCATCATCAGAATCATGTCCGGGCGACTAGAATGTGATTCTATATCTATCTAATATATTAAAACTTCGAATATACGTTCATGACGCGTATATGGAAAATCTTTATATACTAGAATGTCCAAATTCAAAATAAATAAATAATCAAATACGTATAAAACGATTTAAATTTCAAAACAGAATTGTTTTCATTTGAAAAATATACTCTTCACACTCGTTCTAGGATACTACTGATCCTATCTCTAACGAGTCATTCTAATTGGATTATACTAATCCAATATCTGATGAATTCTTTTGTATGTTCCAATGTGTCTTGTTCTCGAGCTCTGTAAACCAAAGCTAGGATACCAAATGTGACGGCCGGAATTTCGCTCGATCTGAATCAGTCGTTAAACCGATCTAGACCGTTCGAAACCCCTGATCGTTTGAGAACATGACAAATCAGAACACATACGGAAGAACATTTCATTGTTATTTCAACAATTACATCAGATACAAGAATATACAGAGTATAAATGAATAAATTACATTCGACAAATATCAGAGATTACAATAAATTACATAGCAGCGGAAAATAATACAAAGCACAACTGAAGGTGATATACGGATACAGAGCTTTCCGGATATCATTCCAGCTGTAAACCAGGATCCTGTGAATATAAATCTACAACCAAAACTACTAGCTGCCCGTGTGGAAAATAGGGGCACCCAGAGTTTAGGTTAAAACAATAAACTCCAGGTCAGTCATGTGACTGGTGTGAGAACTAAAACAGTTATTAAAACTTTACTTTAGAAAGAGAGTAATTCAAGGGACCACGCCGTATAACACGGAACGGGTTTCCTCCCAAGAATACCAGTGCATAGAATGAACAGCGCAATGCTTTTTCGAAAAATGAAGCTATTATAAGACCCAGGTCCCATCACACAATGCAACGCAAGCCGAAGGATAGGGTTTTCCCTTATAATAGCCAAAACATGCTTGGTACGTTTAAAACAAATCATTTGATACTATTATAAGTGTATAGTGTCAAAACAATTTCAATCATAAATATAAATCATAGACGGCATGGTTACCATCTATCATGTCGCCATACTAGTTCTACAATTAAAACCGCGATACACGTATTGGAAATTGGATTTCCGTCATGAGTCGAGGCAAGGGGCAAGCTCCTCTCCGCGTTCGAGACACTCTAGCAAATGCCTCATGGTTACGCACTCTGGGCAACCCTGGATGCGGCTGGGCCGGTCCTCACTTACGTTAGAGGATTGGTTATTCCTGAACACACGTTTCCCGGTCCTTACAGACCTATAATCGAGGCGCCTCGCATTCCAACAACCACATAGGTGAAAAGTATATAAATGTCAGGGCTGGTAGGTCACTGACACCACCATAGCTAGAAAGAAACGTCGTACTCTCCCAGCGGTCCGTATCCCCTTTTTAACTCATACCGAGGTGTGAGGCTCGCGAATTCACGTTATACACAAAGCTGCCACGTAGGTCGTGCTTTGATCATCAACCACAAGACTTTGCTTTTCAACAGAAGCCTTGATCATTGCATCTTAGCGTGCCACACAGGCAGTTCATGCCATGTGACTGATGTCCATCGATATACAACCTCTGAGCTCGTACGTCTCAGAGAAGGGCGTTAAGCAAAAGAATAAATTCTCCGCTGCCAAACAGATGTATATTTAATAGAAATCAATCAACACAGAATAAAATCCAATGTCAGACACACAATCCATTTACAAGTCCGTTCTGGGTCTAAACGAAACCGGAGGCACTTTCCTCGCATATCCATCCATCTCCAAGTACGTCTGGACGACCACCAACTATTTCCATCCTCTCGGGTGTACTGCCCAATCAGGATCGTCAGTAATTATCCAAACGATGTGAAGACTTCCGGTCTTCAACCACCATCTTCATCTTCGACATATCGTCGAATCGGTTATTCAGAATGGGTGTAAACCCGGCCTTTCCGAACAACCCGCGTATATTAAAAACAAATGTTACTCAAACACAACATACGCCTCATTCCAATTCAGAATATTCTTTTATTCACAAAATCACATTTTTAGGGAAAGGTTCCCATTAATTTTATCCAAGATAAATTCTTTCAAATTTATCCTTTAATCTTCCTTTGGATGTCATTTCAAACCAAATAATGGTTTTCTAAACTAGTCGAGATTAGCAAACCACACCGAAGTAATTATTTATTTTATTTCCCAATCCCAACCTATTTATCCCATGAAGCAAAACTGGTAATACTCCATATCTAACACCACGGTGTTATCGGTAAAATTAATTACCATTTCACGTTCAAATCTAATTAAAGGTCTAACTATCGCTTTGGAGCAAAACTGGTGATACTCCATTCTCGCTTATTTCTAAATTTGATAATTTAGATTCTAGATTCATATTTCAATCTAATTACAGATTCGTTAAAACTCCTTTTACTGGGTTAAAGAACTAGGTGTTATTTAAAACACAGTTCACGACAAACCCAAATCACATTCTATCAAATATATTAGAAATTCCGATTATTTAAAACCCCTTTTTAAATCTAATTTATTTATTTAAAAATAATTGGGTTTTAAATTTAGTTCAAAACTAGTTCATTTCGATAAAAATCCATTTTTATCTTTTCAAATATGGAGTTTTTCACCCCAATTTTTCTCAAATCATTTCTTATGATTTTACACAAATTATTGATATTTTAATAATTTTATCAAGGCCCGTACAGTCGATTTCCATCAACGGCCATCGAACTGCACTTACAGCGACCTTTTTCAAATTTGATTTGGACGTATCTCCAAATCCAACCGTTAGATTTCAGATTTCTAATATTCGTTAGAAAGCTCTTTTCGATACGAACCCAACGGTTCCGGTTTTAGGAGAATCCGACGGACGGATCTCCCGTAATGTCCGTTTGAAATAAATGGTCGAAATTCATGAACTGCCGCGGCGCGACGCGTTCTATTTAGGCCATTATATTATATATATAATATATATAATATATATTTCGTCGATTTCTATTTAAAACGAATTATATAAATAGTTTTAAATTCGTTTCAAAAACAATTTCAACTTCCCTTTCATTTCAAATCAAAATTGAATTCTTCCTTATAAATTCGTTTTAAAATTCATTTCAATTCAATTCAAATTTCTATTCGATTCAATTCAAAGTGGTTTTCTATTCGATTCAATTCAAATTGGTTTTCTATTCGATTCAATTCAAATTGGTTTTCTATTCGATTCAATTCAAATTGGTTTTCTATTCGATTCAATTCAAATTGGTTTCAAATCAAATTCATTTCGTTTTCTATTTGATTCGAATTCGTTTTATTTTCTATTTGAATCGAATTCAAATTAGTTTCAAATCAAATTCGTTTCGTTTTCTATTTGAATCAAATTCGTTTCGTTTTCTATTTGAATCAAATTTGTTTCGTTTTCTATTTGAATCAAATTCATTATATATTCAATTGAAATCAAATCCGTTATATATTCAATTCGAATTCAATTCGTTTTGAAATCGTTATATATTCAATTCATTTCGAAATCGTTTTATATTCAATTCATTTCTGTTTTAAATTCAAACACGAATATAATCGATATAAATATCGTTCGCGTCAAAATGGCGCATCACTAATCAACACGGCTTTATATGTTTCAATAAATTCGTTATTCTATTCAACAAATGAATATTTATTCTACTTAATATGTGAATCTATATTTTGTCAACACACGACTAATCTCAACGAATGAGTACTGTCCACGTGTGACCATTTTTGTTATTTACTATATTTTATGGAAATTAAGGTATCTATCGTTTGATATTAAATCAGACTCCAACTGTAAATTAGTAAGAGAATGATTCCCTGAATATTAACCCCGAAGGCCGAAACCAACATGTAACGAACCGGGATTTTCGACTCCGAAAATCAACATCAAACTACCATGTTGACTATTCAGACATCGAACATTCCAGATCATTAATAGAAAGAAGTTAGAGGGTGAGAATAGATAAGATAGAAATATTAGAATAGAAGAAGAAGAAACACTACACAGAGTCTCACATCGCAGCGGAACAAAATATAATACAGAAATAAATCTTTATTGAGAACTTTGAAAATACTTACAGTATCAGAGTACATCATACCATGGGACAGTTATAATAGCCTGTTCCCATATACAACACACAGTGGAATAGTAGTAATATCATACGTCTGGACCCTTCCAGCTCGTCTCTTCATAGCAGTCGATAACCTGAACCTGTACAACCCGGTCTAACCCGAGCATTTACAAACACCGGGTCAGTCTGGTGAACCAGAGTGAGATAAACTCGCACAGTAATAAGGGTGAATCATCCAATTATGATTTTAAAGTTCAAAACCTTTCCAAAAGAAAAGGATAATCGTAAGACCAAATCCACACATAAACACGGACGGTTTTTTTACCTTACGATAACCCAAAACAGTTTTGAAACTAATATCTTGTCTGATATTATAATAATGTCTATATACAAGTAAATAACAATCTAGTGGAACGCTTGCATCTCACGCTCCACATATATAGTATACAATCAAAACCCGCAGGCGCTTATTGGAGATTGGATTCCAACTTGACAAGGTATGGGTCCACCTTCCGATAGTGTATCTCTAGAGACGAATACACTGGGTTCAACAAGAACTTCTTGCAACCCGGCCCTCACATGACCGACCACTCATTTCGCTTGAGTGTATCGAATGTATACCACCGACGGTTGGGATCAGCAACCGTCTGCCCGAAAAGGGACAGCATCGAAACATAGATTTAAGAAACAAATAGGACTTCCTCTAGATAGGTGATTATACACCCTAATGGGAGCGACCCACATAGCCATGCTGCCTGCCCGATTTTTGTCATCTCCTGGTTGATGAGGCTTGAGGCCTAGATTACTCTTGACATCTGGTCGTCATTCACTTTGAATGCCACGTCGTCAGATCCGTCAGATATCACTAATTGACGTCCACAAAAATACTCTAGCAGTAAGCTAAGAGAACGGCGATTCCCCGCCAACAACTATCGTACGTTTGAAGAAATCAACGTACGTGACCCTTTGGAAATACTCTGTCAGACATTCGTCCATATACGTCATCCAGGAACAGGATGAACCGAAGGCACTCTCCTACTGCATCCATATAAGAATCACCCCATGGATCAGTAGCGAGAAGTCCTTGCAACCCGTAGATTCCAACTACGACAGAATCACAGCTTATCTCTGCTTGCCAGGCAGAGAATATTAGTGGTTCTTCCGTGTATGATAGTCCACGGTCTTCAATGCTCCATCTCGATCATCTTCTGAGATCTTCACGTATTTGTTGGTCGGAATGGTTTTCGAATATATATTCGATCCCGGTCTTTCCATACCAACAATCGTATGGGGCGGGTTTGAGAGTCGGTGTTTTAACTATCAAAATATACAGTGTTTCAAACATGACACTCCAATGAGTTCACTGGTTCAGTATTTTGCATCATTTGGCCTTTGACAATCTAATTTCCCTTTTGTTAAATTGAAACTTCCAATTCTTTTAATATTCAAAAATACGATATTTGAATAACTCTAATTGATGAATTAACATTCGTCTTAACTCCATTCGCTTGACTCTAGATCACAGCGATCACAATGGTTACGCCTGATTCCCTCAGGAAACATCCGACCGCCGTAGGCTATCTGCAGCCCTGCGAATTTCGCTAGCAGTCGTACGCAATGGCAACTTAGCCGGATAATTATGTTTGGCTAATTCTATCTCGAATAAATATATTCAATTTCCCATTTTGAAACCTCATTTAAAATTCTCCTTTTTACTAGATCTCGTTTTCAAATAACGTTAATGTAAAATTAACGTCTTAACACTTTGAGTCTCACTTTAAACCTCTGGTTTATAATAAACTCTTTTTATCGAAATCTCCTTTCACTTAATTCATATAATTGAGTACGTTTATTTCCTTTCACCATTCAATTGGCTTGCATCTCACATTAAATCCCCTTTAAAGCCTTATTTAAATTCAAACAATATTCATTTAACTATTTAGTCAAAGCACATTCCTTGATAAACAAATTCTAATTCCAACTGGTCGATTTTATTAACTCAAAAACTTGATTATCTCATTAACCGCTTTCAACAATCCTCGCTTTAAATTAATTAAAAATATAATTAATTTAAATAGATTCTAATTATTTGTTTTCTTTACACAACAATGATCAAAGTTTAACCATTTAATTCATTTCTTATCTTCATACTTGAAAATCTGATTAACATCAGCATATACTTTATAAAATAAACCAACCATAAATCAAGGTCTTAAATAAATAAAATATTTATTTAATTCCCTTTTATACTTTATTCAAATAATATATTTCAAGATCTGAGTCCAGTTATAAAATAAACTTTATAACTTCACTTTTATCGACTCACCTAACGGTGAATCCATATCTATAAACCGATTGATTTTTAAAGGCCATACTCTGCCAAACACTTAACCAATATCGCCCATTGGTTTAAACCAAACAGATGTTGAATATTAAATCAATAATCAACCATCAAATCAATCACACAAACAGGTCAGTTCATATATGATAATATGAAAATAAATAATACATTTGAGGAATCCGGTTGGATCCCTCCAACCTGTTCTTCCCTGTATTCAAAATGGTTATCTCAAATCAAACCATTCAGCTTGTTTAACTGATAACACTAAATAACAACCATTCAACATCAACTATACGCAATTCAAACAATGCAACCATTTAAACACGTTTATGAATAAACGTGACCAACCAAGGTGAGTCACCTTTATTGGAACCAATCGTTAACATAACGATTTGGTATTTCCCTGAAATTAAACACAGTTTAATTTCATTGGTTAAATCAACAACCAAGGGTATAACTAGCAAACAGGCAACCATCAGCAAGCAGAGCACACAAAATAAAAACACCCAATTTATATAAAATATAAAAAGGGTAACTGAGTGAGTTTAACTCACCTTGGTTTGATCCGTTTACCGTTAAAGCGGCAGAGTTCCAGTTAAATTAAACAAATGTTAATTTAACTATAAATCCTGGCGGACTCCAGCTTCCTCCAAATCAGTTTCCAAAAGGTAGTATTGGTCAACATGGTTCCCATGCAACTTGTTTAGACCAATTCTGTCAATGCAATACGAAGTTATTAACGTTCTTCGCATATGGTTTAGTTATCAATAACTGAAGTTAATGTAATTAAGTTACTATCAGATACTTAATTATTATTCAATCTAATACTATTTGTTTAGGGAATCACAGCTACACTTCGTTCCTTCTTCGCCTTGTTCTTGCTTCCATCCCCGGTTACTGTTCCCTCAATCAAGTACTTCTCTTGTTTTAAATCTGCATCGATCACTACTAGGTTCATTAAATAAATTAATTTAATTCACGGTTGGTTTGAATTCATAACATGGTTACACAAATCACCAGTTGATTACGTGGTATAAGAGGTTGGCCGATCCTTTCTTTATTTCTCCAGACCCGTCATCTTCAATAAAATCACCCGACCATGCTGCCCTTTGGCCGTTCGCCACTGCTCCTCCTTGTGCTGACCTGACATCAATCCAGACCCGCCAGGACACTCGCCTAAGTCCACTCCACCGTCGACCAGAGTAGCACTCCTCCTCGCCTCGCCATTCGCGTGTAAGAACCCCAAATCCGCAGCTAACTTCGAGGCAGATTCCGGCTGATCTAGTTCACCAGTGATGATCATGACCGGTCATCTGGGCCTTCTGACTTTGCTCAACTATTTGAAGTAGAAAAATCGAACTGAAATGGTGTGAATCGGAAGAAAAAGGAGAAGTATTGATGGAGTTTCTGGTTCGTTGATTAACTAAGGGTGGCGGCTACAATGTGCGTTTCAGATATTTATGTTTTGACCTCTTTAGCTTGCGTGAATATATTGATTTATAGGGGAGATTTGTTTTAACTGGTATTGGGATGTCTTTCCCGTTCTACTGAGACCAAAAAGAAAGGAGAAGATGCCGCTTATGTAGGGAGAAGAAGTCGTGGGGTTTACGTTTACTTGGGGGTTACGTTTGGAGGAAGTGTGGCTGCCAAGCTGTTGGTTGTGTACAGCGCAAGGTAGTGTGTACGTTGGTGATTTGATAACACAAAACAGTGGCTATATATAGGCTTGTCGGTGAAAAGAAGTTCCATTCTCAGTATAGGGTGCGGTACAATTCGGTTGACCCGATACTGTATATTAGGGTAGTGACTAGGTTATGGTATTTATATAGTGATATTATAATAAAATATTATCTCACGAAACTTCAACACGAAGTAGTTGATAAAACCCACCACAATTAATTTCTGTTTACTGATAAAAAGGCTGTTCTTGATGTAAAATGATATTCCAGACCCAATGGGACAAGTTTTGCCGCAATCCGAGGTCGTATGGAAAAATTTCCTTAATGAAACCGGAAATGAACACACGTTTAATTTTTCCACGGTCACCAGATAAATCAATTCCACTTGAAACTGCGAACATCGACAATAACTTTTCGATACGAATCCAACGGTACTAATTTTGTCGCATTCTGAGACTGTTGCCCCGATAGGCTGTTTTTACCCTGAACCGCCCTACCCTTTTTAATGCCAAATTTCTCGATCTCTAAAAATAACAAACTATATATATATCCTGACTCTAATCGACGATACGAACTCAACGGAACTGGTTTCGTGGCCTAATTCGATCGTCTGCTCAAGTTACATTCAAATATCCTTTTATTGAATTAATTACGCGCTATAGAAATTATACAGGCGTTTATGGTTGCTGTGGTCACATACGACATCGGTTTGCCACGCCATTTAACATCGTGCAATAATTTAGCGATACGGTTCTAATGAAACTGATTTCGTCGAAATCTGAGTCCGTTTGCAAAACGGCCATTTTAAAGGCCTATAATTAAATAACGATTTTCCATAGCGACTATTTCAAAATTTGATTTAGCCATAACTATCAAACTATAACACGAAATCTGGATTTTTCTCTTTCATATGAAAGCTATTGCCAATACGGCTCCAACGTGTCTTGTTTCACAGAAATCCGACTTATATCGAATCCTGTATTCTCAGTTGAAGCTCAAAACTTCATTTCACGAACTGCACGCCATTTTCAAGCTCGATTTATATTATATATAAATTATAACGTTCAACTTTGTTTTTAATAACGAATTCAATATTAAATTTCATTAATATTCCAATATAATATTTAAAACTACTTTAAATATTCATATTCAAATGGTCGAAAAACACGGGTCGTTACACAACATCAGATCAATATTCAGGAGACCACTCATCTCATCTATTTTCCAGTTAGTTTCTAATTTCATATATGATAAAGATGTAAATTTTATTGTTAAAACATTTCGTTCAACCTATGACTAATCTCAACGGATGAGTACAGTCAACACATGAACCTTTATTTTATAGTGATAAAGATATAAATTTTATTGTTAAAATATTTCGTTCAACACATGACTAATCTCAACGGATGAGTACAGTCAACACATGAACCTTTATTTTATAATATTCTTTATCTTCTAAATTGGAATGAGGCCCAATCAATCACCATATAAAATTAATTATATGGATTTTCATACATCACACGTATATAATAGCATTGAAAATAATCAACCATCAACCAAAGTGCACTACACTGTATAAGCATCAAATATAGATATCTAACGCTTATAACAGCCTGTCAATCAATCGATCGACATTTTTAATCAATCAGGATGAGTGAACTTCAAATTTCATCCCAACACCCGTGTGGGGTTTCAAATCAACAAACACAGATTTTTATTTGTGCAGTTGGGCGATGTGTAAAATTTATCGACCCAATCAATGTCCTTCAAATATGTGTACATAAACAAACCGTCCGATTTGTAAATGAATATTTATTTATTCACATTCACGTTAAAATTTTATTTTTAACGATAAAACATTTTATTTTAACACATGAATTTCTATTCAGTTCGTTTACACAATAAAAATGATATTTTTATTTTTCTAACTTATTTTAGAAAATTTCGGCGGCATAACGGCACGATACTAGAAACGGGACGAGGCCTAGCCTTATCCCCGGTTTAGTGAAGGCCCACGCCATTCACACATCAATCAAATTCACCAAACAACCAAATTCGAGTCAAATCATCTAACTAATTTATGCAACCAAACAAACAAGTCCATGGTCTGTGGACGGTTGTGTCGGGTGCTACTAAGCACCGTCTGCATCCTAGTATATATATAACTAGAAAATGAAATTGAAAGGTGAGAAATTCTCACAAATAGCTATTCCAACTTCACGCCACTTCAAATGTAGAAATCTTCTTCGTTTTCGCCCTTTAGTCATCTTCGTTGCCCGTATTCTCTACATATGTAAAAATCGAATTTTTACTTCGTTATTCAATATATAAAAATCAAATTTTTATTATGCTATTCAATATATAAAAATTATATTTTTACCTCGTTATCATATAGATAAAAATTTTATTTTTACATCGTTATCATATAGATAAAGATCTCGCCTTTTTAAACATATCATTATAAAAATTACATTTTTATTTTTCTACACATATAAAAATGGTATTTCTAATATTCCTATCATGTAAAAATTATATTTTTACTTCATTTATATAGTAAAGACTATATTTTTAATACTTTAAAAATATAAAAATCATATTTTTACATCTTCAAAAATATAAAAATCATATTTAAAAATCGCTTCATACATTTAAAAATCTAATCTTTTGCCTATGATAAAAATTATATTTTTATTCTTTCTATATAAAAATCCTTTTATCAAATAAAAACCAAACCTTTATATTCACTCAAAATCGAACCTTTATACTCATTCAAAATCGAACCTTTATACTTACCATACATCATATATACTTCAAACATTTTATATACTCTAATCTCAGATTTTAAAACTATTCTAATTTTTAAAACAATACTGAATAAGTTAAATATTAAAGTCTAAACGAAATAAAATAAAATAAATAAAGGCAGAAGACTTACTGTAAAAATCAGAAGAGGAAGGGGGGAAGAGTTTTCAATCGAAGGAGAAGAGGGGGGCGTCGGCGTCACCAGGGGGAACTACTGCTGGTGCGGTGGCTTTGGTCCGGCGCGTTCTGGCATGCGGAGGAGGATGGGGTCCATCGGAGAAAAGGGGGCGGCGGATTTAAGGGGGGTGGATGTCGTCGGAGGGGGTGAGCGGGACTGGGGAGAGGAGAGTCGAGGGTGGAGGCGGCGGTGGAGCGTCACTCCGGCGAGGGGGCGGTGGTGCTGGCGTCGATCGCCAGGAGGAGTCGCGGTCCCCATTTTTTTCTCTTTTTTTTATACTGAATCGATTTTTGAAGAAGAGAGGGGCCAACGGGTTTAAAGGGGGTGAGGAGAGAGAAGTTTTTAATTTATTATTCAATTATTTTATTTTGCAAAAAGTTGACTTTTACATACGACCTCGAAACGAGGCCCACCGCCTGTCATCTATAGCGTTATACCCCCATTCCGAACACAATGGGATATATATCGTAGGCTGATTCGATCGTTTCGATCTGTTTCCGTTGAATTTACATTTAAATCATTATATTGAATTTTAAACGTACATTTCAATTTATCGAGGTCACATACGATCTCTATAAATTCCCGAAAAATATTTTCTAGCTTCGTATTGACGATACGGTCCTAACAAAACTAGTTTCGTCGAATTCCGAGACCGTTGGAAAAATGGCCACTTTCCAGTCGATTAAAATCAACTGAAACTGGTCAAACACGTTTTTCTTTGCCACGTTCACATATTGATTCGAAAAATTATGAAATTTGGAATCTAGCTATAACTTGACATCACGGACCCAACAAAACTGGTTTCGTCGAAATCCGAGGTCGTTTGCAAAATGTCTATTTTTAAGGGCCTGAATTCCATAGCGACTATTCAGAATTTTCAACTGGACATATCTTTTGATTCCCGCTATGAAATTTCGATTTTTTGGATTCGTTGGAAAGATATCATCAATTAGATCCTAATGTTTTTGGTTTCACTAAAATCCGGATTGTTTTGCACCCGGTACATTCAATTGAAGTTTGAAATCGAATTATCGAACTATTGCGCCATTTTCAATTCTATTTATAATTATATATAAATATTTATATTCTAACGACGACGTATATAATATATACGTTCTATTATATTCAAAATAAATTTCTTGTTGATTTTATTTAAAATAATCTATTTTAAATATTCAAAATTCATTAAAATTGCCAAAATAAAAATTTTAAACTGGTTCAGAATTTCCGGGTTATTACATGATGGCAAGTCAATATTTAGAAAACGATTGATATATAGGCCATCTACTGCCAATTACTCAACCAATATCACCCATTGGTTTAACCAAAACAAATGTTGGGTTTCAGATCAACGATTAACAACCAAATCAATCTTTCAATTAGCACAGTTCATATAACGATAATATGAAAATAAATAACATTAAATATGTTTGAGGAATCCCGTTGGATCCCTCCAACCTGTACTTCCCTGCTTTCACATAGATTTTTTTTCCATAATATTATTCAATTCAATTTAACTGATAATTTCAATAACTGTAAATAATGACTATTTAACATCACCCAATTAACAAAACAATTCAAACAATCAAACACGTTTATTTTATAAACGTGACTAATAAGGTAAGTTACCTTAATTGGGACCAATCGTTAAAATAACGATTTGGTTTTTCACTGAAATTAAACAACGTTTAATTTCATTGGTTCAATCGATATATAAAGATATATTTAACAAACAATCAATCATTAGAAGCCATAATACAAAAAATAAAAACCCGACTTATATAAAATATAAGTGGGATAACCGAGTGAGTTTAACTCACCTTAAGTTGATACTGTTGTTTAAACGGTTGGTTTTAATTAAATTAAACAAATGTTTAATTTAATTAAAAATCCCGATTGATTCCAATTGCATCCATTTTTGTTCCTTAGTGTAGTGTTCGTCGAGACGAGTCCAACGTTTCTTGAATCATTGAATTCTGATCAGATACGTATAAGTTATCAATATCTTAAGTTAATATAAATTAAATAAATAATTATTTCCTAAATTTTAGTTTAAGCTTAACTAATTACATTTTAAATATTTAAGGTCGACTCTTTTCTCTGCTCAGCTCATTCAAACATAGCCTGCAACAAATTCACTGAATACGTTATAAACTATATGATCTAATTTAATATAACTAATTCTTACTTAACTTACATAATTTCTAATTACCCTTGTTTGGCCATATAGGCCGATTAATACATGTCAGATTAGAATACTGGCCTAATATTTGCTGCTTCACCGTTAATTCCAGTCTTTTGTTCCTTTCTGTTTTGTTTGGACTACAAGAATTATAAATATTATAGTTATACTAATAAACAATTTCCTTAGTTGCACTTATATTGACAAATCAAATTACTTGGTTAACATTCTTAAATCAGGCCGACAAATCGTTTGAATGCTTCTGTATTTCTCGCGTCTTCCCAGTTGTTTGCCTAGCCCACACGGCTCTTTCTCCAAAACGGGATTTACAGTCAAATAACAACCCTTTAATTAACATAAATTAGATATTAACTCTAAGTGTTAATTAACATTCTAATCTTTTCGGGTTTAACAACTTCCTTTACCACCAACCCTTTATTCTTCACGAAAATCCGACTTCAGCTAGCCACCATTCCACCGTCTGACGTCCTGTCTGCCATCCAACATCACCAGAACAAGGCCCCCAATCCCCTCGAACATTGCCAGGAGTCTCGACCTCCATACCCTATCCGTTCGCCAGCGGCACACCTACAACCCCCATCACTTTCAAGCTGAATTGCCGCCACCACGCTGCTCCATAATAGATCACGACCGGTCATCCTCTAGATCTCGTCACGGTGGACCTATTTCCTATTGAATGGATTAGCTAACAATGAAAGAATTTTGATATAAACGAGGAAGAGGATCGCTTATTTCTGGCCGTTCATAATTTCAGTGGTGGCTACAAGGTCTGTTGACCATGCGATATACATTTTTACGCAAATAGAGTTCCAGAATGTGTATTTATAAAGTTAGGATGATTTATTAATATTTTATTATCAATGAAACTTAGTTGTGAATTAACCTTTAAAACTACCACATACCACTTCAGTTTTTCGATAAAAGGGCTAATCATAACACAAAGAAATATTTCGAACCTAATGCGATAGGTTTCGTCGAATTCCGAGGCTGTCTTTGAAAAACCTTTATAAGTATCGATGAAAAATCAAGTGTTTGATATTCCTATAATTACAAATAAAATCAAAAAAATTTGAAACCTTGACATTTTACTAGATCTCTTCCTAACGGATCCAATGAAATTTATTCGTTAGAATCGGAGTTCGTTTGGGTAGTCGTTTATTCCTTTAAACTTATCCCTATCTAAATTGACCAAAATAATATAAATGACTAAGGCGTTTACCGTTGCCATGATCAAATGGTAAGTCCGATTGACACAAAAATTGAAATCTTATAATAATTAAATAATACGAATCCAATGGCACCAATTTCATCGCATTTCGAGACTATTTCCCGGTATGCTATTTTTATACGCACCACAATGCTGTTTTGGACACCAAATTACATGGTCTCCAAAAATAACAAACTATATATCTATCCTGGCTTTAAACGTCGATACAAATTCAGTGGAGCTGGTTTCGTGGCTTAATTCGATCGTCTGCTCAAGTTATACACAATTATCCCTTTATTAAATAAAATTAATTTAATTACGCGCTATAGAAAATGACTGGACGTTTACGGCTGCCGTTTCCACATACGACATCGGTTTGCCACACAAATTAATAACGTACAATAATTTAACATTACAGTTCCAATGAAACTAATTTCATTGAAAACTGAGCCCGTTTGTAAAATCGCTTTTTAAAGGCCTATAATAATATTAATAAAATATTATTAAATTCCAGAATAATCAAATAAAATAATAATAAATTATTATTATCATAAATACCTAACTGGAAATATCACATAACTTCAAATATAAATTATACAACTCAATATTATCATTTTTGAGTTAAACGTTGTCCAAACTATATTAGAATCTTTTAAATATATTAAATAAACATTATATTTTAATAACGATTTCCATAACGACTATTTTAAAATTTGATTTGGACATAACTAACAATCTATAGCACGAAATCTAAATTTTTCTCTTTCATATGAAAATTGTAATCAACTAGATTCAAACGTTTCTTGTTTCACAGAAATCTGACTTATATTAGACCATGTATATTCAATTGAAGTTGAAAACTCAATATTACGAACTGCCATGCCTTTCTGAGCTCGATTTATATTAAATATAAATTTAACGTTCAACCTCAATTTTAATAAACGAAACAAATACTAAAATTCATTAATATTCCAAATTCAGTATTTAAAATAATAAATTAAATTAAATATTTGTCTACCAAAAATACGGGACATTACACCAAGATTATCTCATTTAATCTTATTGTTTAATCCATTCCTTGGACATCATTTCAAAATATTTTATAATATCTATTCACAACTTTAACCATATTAAGGTTGATAAAATTAGTTAGGATTATCGAACCTTACCGAAGTAGTCATTCATTTTATTATCCCAATCCCAACCTATTGATCCCATGGAGCAAAACTGGTAGTACTCCATATCTAAACCCCTTGTGTTATTGGTAAATTTAATTACCATTTCACATTCAAATCTAATTAAAGATTCATTAATCGCATGGAGTAAAACTGGTGGTACTCCATCTCGAAAATTCCTCGTGTTTGGTAAATTTAATTACCATTTAACTTTCAATTATTTTAAAGATATATTAAAACTCCAGCTTAGTTTTAATCTCAAAAATCATTACTTAATAAATATTCAACTTTAGGAAATTAATTGTAACAACCCACTCATTCGAAGATTTTAGATTTAAATATTTTATTTAAATATATCGTCATATCTTATATGTCACACAAAATGTCATTTTTCACAAACGATAAAATTAGGATTCAGGACCACTTCCATTGAGTCCGGATCATCGTTTACGACCTTTTTGACTATAAGCATCGATACCTTTTGAGTTGGGCGAATTTGGTCATTTTCATTGAGTGTATGACCAAAATATCACTTTACAAATGAATTTGGACTCGAAACCACTTCCATCGAATTCAAAACGTCGTTTAGGAGTTTGAAAAGTATAAACTTTGATATATTCCAAGCTTTGGAGTTTTGGCACCTTGGTTGGGTCTTGGTTGAGCTAACCGAGCTCACCATATAACCCCAAACCATCCTCCTTCTCTTCATTCATTCTCCAAACTCTTAGAAAAATAGAAATGGGGAAGGGGAATGGGAAATTAAAATTCCTAAGTAAGGGTTTGCAAATCCAAGCTCAATTCAAGTGCAAATCCAATTCTAAGACTTGGGTAAGCTTCTTTATCCTCTTCTATATCTCCATAGCTCATCAATTTCAGATTTTTCTCACAACCCTAACACATATACGTTTGGATGTGAATGTATGAGGTGATTTAGGAGGTACAATTGATGAAAGAGAGGAGCTTTGCTCGTTTGGGTGCTTGTTCTTCCTTGTTGGAGCTTGTTCTTGATATTCAAGAGCCAAAGGTGAGTTCTTTGATGAACTCACATCTATGCCTCAAGCCATTGGCTTGTACAGGTGTAATTTAGTGTTCATATGTGTTTGCATGTGCTAGTGAATTGGTTATGTTAATGTAACTTAGCCGATTCCATATGTTTATGTTCTGTTGAGTTGAAATTATAAGTAGGATTGTTTACGCGATCTTATGCATATGTTTTGAGTTGATTTGGTGATGTTGTGAAGCTCCGTTGCCCCCCGATATAGTTCTAATCCTTCACAAGTCGCTTGAATCATATTCGATTGATTTGGTTAGAGAATTTGTTCATTTTTGAATATATAATCAAAATCATAGCAATCCCATATATATATATATATATATATATATATATATGTTTGTGCATGTTTGTTTGGTGTTATGAGTTGCTTCGGCATGTTTTTGATGCTTCATTTTAACTTAGAAAATGTTATAAGCCATCACCATTGATCTGGCCTCATCCGAGAGCCATTTGCACCTCATTTCCTAAGCAAATATGGCTACACTTCAGCTTAGCCATCTGTCTGGGAGGGGGACATACATTTGTCATTGTTTAGGAAGCAAAATAAATAATTGCTTCAGCTCAGACGTCTGTCCAAACTCTCGGGAAACAATTTTCCTAACAGCAGACGTCTGTCCTTGGGGTGACAGACGTCTGTCACTGAAAATCTGCTGTTGACCAGTGGAGACCACGGTCAACAGTTTAGGCCCATCCAGGCTCTTTCCGGGCCGGAGCTCGGCCCGTTCGGACTTCGTTTGTGAACTTCAGCTTTATGAATTCATAGATTCCAACAGCTCGATTCATCGACTTTGATTCTCATGTGATTCTTCCAATGTTGATCCTTCTTGGCCGATTCACATTTGTTTATGATGTGAATTGAATAAGTGATCATTCTAAAGCCCGTGCGCTCTATTTGTATATTGAGTTTATTCGATACTCTTGTTAAGATGATTCACGCCTCTAAAATGTGAATTATCGACTCGATATCCTTCGAGTCTATTCCGATGTAGTTCAAAACCTTCGGGTGCTAGTTTGGGATTTCGATTCGTTTGATGATCGAAATTACAATCGTGATCCCTTGATTTCCTGTATATTGTTGTGATGTGAGTTTATGTTTCATGATCTCTGTGTTCTATTCGCTACGGCGATGGTTTTCATGAATAATTGAACCACAATGGATAATGGGGTTTTATATTGTCAATGGGCATCGAACCAACGTTTAATCAGTTTTTAAATTCAAATCCTTTCAAAATAAATTTGGTTTCTAAACCCGGTTCTGATTCTATTGATTTATATACGATTCCTTATCCTATCGATCGAATGAGAAATTTATTTTATTTACCTTAGTAAAACTGAGGACTATGACCCCTTATATGTTTACTTCGGCGAATAACTCTTGGACTCGTGCGTTTGAGCATGTGTGGTGATTTCCCCTGTTTTGAATAGAAACCAATTACGGGTTCATACATATTCGAGAATAGTATGTGGTTATGGGACATGTCGCTATTTCCTTATATTAACTAGCTCGGAGTAATTTCTATTCACCCGGATCGATGTGATCCTTTATGACTTGTGTTCTGTGGTCCTCGATCGCCCGAGTGGGATTTACGATTTGTGACCTTCATTTTTGGGACTTCGGTCCAACCTTCTATGATTTTCTATGATTTATGTTTTCCTCTACCGGGTTCACGACTCGGCTCCGTGGCGGAGCTTCGGCTCAAACAAATGGGTTCACTACTCAGAGATCGTATCTCATCTAGGGAGTATCCACCTTTTATGATGTTTTCTGGATCGTTCCTTATTTGGGGAGTTACCACTGGATCATTCCTTATCTAGGGAGTACCACTTTTTATGATGTTTTCTGGATCGTTTCTTATCTGGGGAGTACCACTTTTTATGATGTTTTCATGATTTCTAGTGATTTCTGTATTCTTGTTGTTGTTGTGTGCTCAATGTCATGAGATTCATTTCCACTGTCATTTCCTTTTGTGTGCTATTATTTGAATGTTGCATTCTACATTAGCTAGGAGATTATTTAGAGATAATGATGTGATGACATTCCGTTGTCATTTCCTGATTGTGTTGACATGCCATGTTTCATATTTATTTATGATTAGATATTATTACTAGAATCATGTCATCCTTTGTTATATCTCTTGTTATCTTAGTTTATTTGATAAGTACAGCTAGACTGACTCGTTTATTATTTATTCCTCTAAATAATACTCAGATCAAACCGAGTCATTTTAAGTATTCCTCTGGGTCTCATCGCAGGATTGATCTTCTGCTTTCAGCTTGCTACTCTGTCTCCGCAGCTTTATGTACTTTTGTACCTATGTCATTATCTATCGCCGTGTACATATTCTTTTATTTTAGATCATGGTACATATATTAGTGGATCTTTGTTGACCACTATCTTATTGTACACATCCTTGGTTTATTCATATCTATTCCGCCTTTGTGATATGATTATTCTGTGTCTGGCTTTGAGATATACCATATTTTTTCTATTGTTGTTGTCTGTTTTATACTGCTTTCCGGATTGCATATAGCCGTTGTGTAGTTGCCCTATGTGCCGAATGGTCATGTCAAAATTTTAATCGGTATTAGAATTCGATGTGCATTCCTCACATGGAGTAATCATACAATCGGTCGCTCTTCACAAACCTCATTCTCCGTTATAGTCTACGACATTTCTTTGAAATGAACTGGATGATAGTGGGTATAGAGGCGGGGCGCTACATTAATCATGTCTTTAACTGGATTAAAGAACAAATGTCATTTAAAATACCGCTCAAGATAAACCCAAAAATCAACTTCCATTGATATGAAATTTTCGCGGAAATATAAACAATTAATAATCGATATAAATTTCTGTATCAGACTAATACTATAAGTGGAATAGTGGAAAAGCCTTTTAAATTCCATAAATAGTAAAGGCCTTCCTTTACAGAAGCTCATTTCGATTATTATTAAATCGAATTCCATTCAATTATAATTTAATTAAATAAATTGGAAAACTTCTCTAAACCTTATTTAAAAGATTTATTCCCATTCACAAATGGGTTCAAGAACAATATTATTGAAGATACAATTCATGACAACCAAAAATCCACTTTCATTTCCATTCCAATTTAATTTATTAAATTGGAAATCTTCTATAAAATCTTAATTAAAAGATTTATATCTCAAACTCCATTTTCTACTTGGTTTAAGAATAGTGTTGTTAAAGACACCATTCACAAAAACCCATAATTCAATTTGATATTAAATATAAGGCTTTGGATAGAAATTGTGTCGACTTATATTCAATATTAAATTCTTAAACCAACAGATACCGTTTTGGAATAACGATATCTATACCTTCCAAATTCCTCAACGATATCCGTATGATTTTGGAATCCAATACTAATATATCCAAAGAATATTTCCATTCAAATCTAATCCAATTTATATGTTGGAAAAATCTAGTTATATTAAAAGCATTCACAGACCAATACGTTATTTAAAACCATTGGGTGCGTACACTAGTTGTTAACTAGCCTGTTCAGATAAAATTATCATTTCTATTTTCAAAACTGGAATATTTCATCCAAAAATCTTTCAAAATCCTTAATTATGATTTAGCATAATTTACTCATATTTTTAATAATTTATTAAGGCCCTTACAATCGGTTTCCAATATCGACCACTAAACACCATCCATAGCGACCTTTTCCCGAAACTTATTTGAACTTAATTTATAATCTGACCATTGAATTTTAACATTCTAAAATTCATTTGAAAGCTCTTTTCGATACAAATTTAATAGTTCCATTTTCAGGAGAATCTGACGGCCGGATCTGCCGATACACCAGCTCGAAGTTACAGGTTGAACTTCGCGAACTGTCGTTGTGCGACACGTCCTATTCAAACTCGAATTCAATTTATAAATTTAAATTAAATCAAATCGCTTCCCAAAATAATTTATAAGTCATATAAATTATTTACAATTACCATTTGAAATTCCATTTCAATCATTTTACTTCAAATCATTCGCTGCGATTACGAATATTCATCGATATTTCGATATCTAGCTTCCATCCAAAATCAAACATCGAAATTGAACTTTGATTTTTCATTGAATATTATATTATAAAAATGTTCATTTTCATTTCGGATTGGAATCAAATTCAACCAAAAATCATACAATTTCACTTACAAGAATTTTATACATCCAACAATAGTTGTGAACAACTATCCGACATTCAAATAACATCCAGAGTGCACCTACTCCGTGCAAGATTTAAATTAAATATTTAATGCTTATGCCAGTCTGTCAATCAACCGAACTACATACAACTACATACAAGGGAGATGTGTAAGTCAAATGTCATCCCAAGGCCCATGTGGGGGTTTTCAACCAATAAACAATCAATTTAAATCAACTATTAATTTATGAATTTAATCATAACTTATACAATTCAAGTTATTATCTAATCCAATTGATATCACTTGAATGGGCGAACATAAACAAGTCGGTCGACTTGTAAATGGATGTTTAATCCAATTTCAACTACCAGAAATATTTTAACATCATTTTAGCATGTTAAATAACTCAAAATCATAATCACAACATGACACAATCAAACAACAATTCATCCATAGGGTTTGCAAAAAAATTGTGATGTGAGCTACCATATACCGTATAACAAATTTGTGATAATTAAACCTACAACAAATACCTCAAGCAACCAATACATATTCAGCTATGGTTATAATAACTGTAAAATAAATCAGTTTGAGTGCGAGACTCTCACATTGATCGTTTATCGCTAAATAACGATAAACGTCGATGAAGTAAATCAGACATTTTCTTCCTCCAAAAATTGCCATGGAGCCCAAATCACTCTAAATCAATTTCGTTAGAAGCTCTAATCGATATGGTTCTAACGCATCTTAATCGTCAAATTCTGATCTCGTATGAAAAAGTTACGTATTTTACAAGTTTGCATATATGCTTAAATCAAACTTTTAACAACTTATTTTGATTTTAACTACATAAACTAAATATTTTGAGCGAAAAATCCTCACCCCAAGCATCCTAATACGACGACACTTCAATGTCGAATCTCCATGCGCTTTCTACAAGCTGTTAGAGCCCACGCCTTCGCCGAATAGCGAGGTACTTACGTGTCAACATGTCTAGGGGGTCGACATGGCTAGTAGAGCCCACAGGGAGGAGGTATGTGGTGGTAGAAGGTGGTTTTGGAGCTAAAGAGGCACACTTTCTCAAAATGGAAGAGAATGAGAGGGTTTCAGAGATGGAGAGGGTGGCCATGCTGTTGGCCAGCGCTGAAGGGGTGCGCCGGGATCTGCTGCAATAGAGAGTGGCCTCCGGTGGCTATCTAGGTGGCAGCGGTGGGGAGACAGAGGAGGAATGAAAGAGGACGCCATTAATTTGGTTTTGGAGCTTAAGAATTTTAATTAGAAAATGGAAGATAACTTAGGATTTAATTAAACCCAGTTAAAGTCAAGTCACTTCATTGAATGAACAACCAATAGGGAGATGTCACATGGAGAGGAGAGGGGCTCTTTGTCTAATTTTCATTGGTAGAACACTATCTATGAGTTGATGTTTAAAGTTGAAGTATTAGTTACACCGTGCAAACTTCAGTCTAGTCTCATGGCCACATGTTAACCCCACAAATTACGAAATTTGAAATCTCGCTATGTTATGGAATCATGCTTCCAACGAATTTAGAGAACGCTGGAAAAATGGCCTTATTTCTAGCTTAAACTGAAAACTCACTAAATTTCCAACTTACGTTTATATATCGTTCTCTCACATACGAACTCCGTTTGACTTGAAATTTTGGATTCTACCATATTTCAATATTTCAGATCCAATAAAAGTGGTTTCGTCGAATTATGAGACTGTCTTAAAAATGGCCCTTTTATAAGTGGCTGATATAGCTTTAAAATATCGATTTTTAAAATCTGATCTTTTAAATTGATTTATTTTTTTTACTAACCTTGTTTTAAGTCAAATAAAAAATTAAAAATAATTTTAAATTTATTCTCAAATCTTATCAAGTCAAAATTAACATTTTCTATTTCAAAATTCATTAAAACATATTAAATTCAAATTTTAAATCATCCAAAATTATGGGTCATTGCAATATCACTGTATAACATTACACTTTAGAAATACTGATACCTAAGTAGTTTTAATATTGATGCCATATTACTTTGTAATAGTGTGCATTTCAAAACTATATCTCAGTGGTTTTAAATCTAATACCATATTATGCAGCTATAATTTTAAATACTAGTACCCAAATTTATGCAAAACTGATATCTTATTATTGGGTAGTATTTTTTTTATAAAAAGTTGATACCTAAATTGATGTAAAATTGGTACCTTATTGCTGTGTAGTATTACCTTTTTTTAACCTGATACCCAATTTAATACAAACTGATACCTAATTACTGTAAGTATCATCTTTTCAAAATTGATACCTAAGGTGATACCAAGCCGAAATCCTATTGCTATGTAGTATTTTCTTGTTAAAAAATGATACCTTAATTAATGCAAAATTGATGCCCTATTATTGTATAATATCATTGTATTTAGTATACAGTATCAGTTATATGTATGTACAAAATAGTTCTTTATCATTTTTAAAATATGAAGGTCTAAGAAATATCAAACGTCCGTTCGCACAAAGTAAAACCTTTGGAAACATTGGAAGTATTATCTACAAGAACGAGAAAAGGGAAAGTGACTCAAAGCAAAAAAAGAAAACGTGATGAAGATAAAATAACCATTGGATTAATGGAGCAAGATGCATCTACAAGAATTTTACAGTTTCAAATTCAAGAAGTTAAGGAAATGAATAAAAAGTTAAATGAAGATTTGAAAAGGGAAAGGAGAATGAGAAAACAAGCGAAGGATGTATTATTAAAGTTAAGACATGGATTAAAATTAAAAAAAAAATTAGATTTTAAGGACAAGGATTCTAAGGCAACTGTGGATTCTAAAGCAATGGTGGGTGGTACACCCATTCCAGATGCTACACTTGAAACAGAAAGAGAGAAGTTGAGATGAATCCAGAAATAAAATATCAAATTAAAGGAAAAGAGAGTACTCCTACAAATAACAACTGAAAAGGAACGTGAATACTCTTTAACAAATCAGATTGAAAAAGAGAAGGACGATCTCACAGACAAGTAAATAATCCCTTATGAAAAATCAATATTTAACCTCACTTCTATAAATTTCAACTTAAAATCACATAAGAGCACGAGGAAGAAAAAATGTAACAACCTGAAACTTCGAGCAGTAAATATTTAAATATCAAGGTTATTTAAATATTTAAATCTTGGATTTAATGTTATAAAAATGGTTTTTTTACCTGGGTTAAATCCCTTTATACATAATAATTAATGAGGGTAAAACATGTTGTTAAATTTTGTTTACAAAGATAAGTAGTTCGAAGAAATATGGATAATGTGACCGAAAATAGTTTGGTCGATAAATGACATTTTACATGTTAAAAGTTGTTAGAACATCTTGTGCATGTAGCAACAATAGAAGAACACACATATATATGTACATATCGTATAAATAAAATACAAATGGCATATGTATATATATTCTAGAATATAAAAAATGGCTTAAAATGATAGGGACATGTGTCATTAAATGAATGGTACACATGTCTTAAGATTAAATAAGATAAACCAGCTGTGTAGTTCCACGCTACACAACCGTTTCTCTCAAAAAAAGATTAAATAAGATAAAGACACATAAACACATTAGGTGTACATGTTTAGAAACATTTAATGACACCTAAGGAGGCATGTGTCTACATCCTAAAGCTTGCATGAAGATATGGTGGACAAGTGTCCGGAACCAAATTACCAAACTAACCTTAAGAAATGCTATATAAAGGGTGGAAATGTTTACTTCTTTTCATGTATTCACAAAAAAAAACCAAGATAAGATAAAGAGGAGAAGTTTAGGATAAGCCAAGATAATAAATACCAGTTCAAAATACAATTCTAAGGTGAGAAAAACTATTTAAGTGCATGTATTCATTTCATATTTTGAAGAAAAGTTGTGAAATTTAAGGAAGAATGATTGGTCTTGAACCCCCGAAAATGACGTTTGGTATTTTGACCATAACTTTTGCAATTCTTAATGAAATTTCGATTTGTTTATCAATCTGGAAAGCTAACTCAAAGGCCTACAACTTTCATTTGCGACTAATTCGATCATTTATGTACCTGAAAACTGGATGCAAAGTCAGGTGAAAATCTGCCCGAAATGGACATGTTAAAAATGCCTCGTGATATTGAATTTTATATATTAAATCAATAAATAATTTTAAGGGTTTCTTTCCATGGTAATTAAGTAAACTAAGGAAACTTCTTACTATATAAAATTTGGAGTAAAAAACTATATTTATCATAGAGAAAAAGCATCAAACATGTTGCCGAAAAACTGGTCAAAATTCTAAATTACATAAATTTGAAACACTTCTGGAATTTGAAACGATTTTTAAATGTTTCTAACATTAAAGTGTCTCAAACAATTACTTTTTGTAGCATTTCTGAAGCGTTACCTTTTCTGAATTACTTATAAAGTATTCTAATAAGCCTAGAAGTTTTCACAGCGCACCAAAAGCGCTGTAATAGCTATTTTGAGTCATATAAACTAGACAAAACTTTTCACGCTGCATCTACAATGCTGTAATATCTATTTTTGAGTCTATAATATCTGTTTTGGAGTCTGAAATCAGTATAATTACTACCATTAAACACTGGTGGTCTAACAGTAGACTGATCCTCTACAAAAGAACTATTAGTATTGCTACCAATGTTAGTTGCCATTTCTAAAAAAAATCAAAAATCAAATTATGAACTTTTTGAAAGACTAGGCTCTAATACCAATTATTAAGGGTCATCAACAACCAGTGGCCTAACCTTCCATCATGGCATAACAATGGTACCTCAGAACTGATTACACGGTTAGCCTAGTGACTCAACCAACCCAGCATGGGGACATGTAAGAGTAAGAGTCTCCTACCCCCCACCAAACAGCCGAGCGAGAACCCCCTATCACATTCTCTAACCAGCTCTAATACCAATTGCTAAGGATTGCAGAATGAATCGGTAAGGCAAATTTAACACCTGAGGGGGGTGAATAGTATTTTTGAGAAATTTAACAAAATCTAAAACTTATATGATCTACTATATGAATCACACACCATAGAGATAATCACAGACACAAAATCAAACACAAACACAAAGATAAACAAAAATAAAATGCAGAAAAGGAAAGAACATATCGGATTTTATACCGGTTCAGATTACTACTACATCCAGTCTAACGCAACACTGGATTGCGCAGAGTTTTATTACTATATCAATATCCAAGTACAATACCCTTGATTTCACGGTCACAAGATTACCACCGATTTCAAACACCCTTGATCAAGTATATTCCCCTTGATTTCCCGCCTACAAGGTTAACACCTCTCTGTTTCCTTGATTTCAAAGCTACAAGAAACACACCCTTTCCCAAACACTTCCCAAACAACTACAACAACCCTATAACTATTCAATAACACTTCGATTCAAAAAGTAATGAGTGGAGAGTGAGAAGAAGTTTTATATAAATAGAAATTAATTCGACAGAGTATAAGTGTAGAAATCATAAAACTATGAAATATTAATGGTGTAAAGAAAGAGGATGAAGATGGACAAATAGAATGATAAAACTCGAAACCAGCCCCTATTTATAAGATTTGAAAGGTTGCAATGCTTCTGGAACGTTACAAATAGTGAAAAGACACTTCCTTTCAAAATAAAAAATATGACAGTTATATGTCGACATGGCCTATTATGTATGTCGACATCACCATTTGTAAAATTGAATTTGAGCATTTTTGAAGTGTTTTAATATATATATATATAATTCTGGAAATTCTTGAATTAATATAAATAAGTATTATAAAGTAGAAAATCATATAAAATCATAAATATAAAATATATGAACATATTTATAAAATTATAGATTTTAAAACTATATAAATATAAAATATATAAAGTATATAATATATATAAAATAAAAAACTTGAATTTAAAATCAAAAGGAAGATAGAAAAGTTAATTAGAATTATAATAGAATTGAAAATGGAATACGAAAATCAGAATTGAATTTTAAAATAGAATTTGAAATTTGAAAATCAAAAACAGAATTTGAATTTGAACCTGGAGTGCTATTCAGAGTCTTACATAAAGTAGACTCTATTACTATATTTATCTTGAACTCTTGAACTATTGAAATCTTGATTACTCATAAGTCTTGAATCATCTCTGAATTCTAAGTCTCTAGAAGCTCTTAAACTGTACAGTCTTCAGTATTAATTCCTATATTTAAATCCCGCATATGTGTATATATATATTCTAGATAAAAGTGTTAGTATATATTTCATAATTAATTAATATTGAATTAAGATTGCTATCATCAAAACTCCAATGTCCAACAATCTCCCCTTTTTGATGATGACAACCTTAGTTTATAAAATATCATTCCTGTTCATACCTGTTGACGGTGATCCTTCTAAAACTCCCCTGTCTATATAAATCCTATAAACTAATTCTATATTTTATAATTGCTCCCCCTTTGGCATTATCTAAAAGAAGTTATAAAAATACTCCCCCTGAATCCTATATATATATATCTTAATAATTCCTATACTAAAGTAAAGTATCCCCCTTAATCCTAAATATATCTATTTAATCCTTATACTGAAGAAAAATTCTCCCCTAGAATCCTAAGTATATATCATATAATCATAATAATACTTCCTAAATTCATGATTATATATTAATCAAGACTAAGTATCAAAGTATTATAATTACATATGTTTTATGTCATATATACAAATCAAATCAAGCATACCACACCATATGTTTAATATATACAAGTTTTAAGTCATAGAATCCAAATCAAACAAATTCAAACAAAGCAATCAAATCATACCAAACAATTAAACATTTCTTGGGACTTCTATCCAACAATCTTTTCCAAAGATTGGATCCTTCTTGATGACCTCCTAATCTTCATCATCTTTAGTTGGTGGTGCCTTAGCGAGATTGTTATCTTCATCTCTGAAAAGAGAGGAGATTGGCCACTGTATTGCATCAAAGTGCTTCTCTTGCTATTCAACCATCTTTATTTGGCTTAATTCAAGATAACGCTAGTTTCGTAGAATTATAGAGAGGATGTTCTTGAAAGAATTCATTGTTTCTTCAAGATTTTCACTTAGATTATGAACTGGATTTGCTATAACAACCTGGAAAATCAGAACCAATTTAAATTTTTTAATTTGGCTATTTTAGTGGATTTTGAATGTTTAAAATAAATTATTTTAAATAATAACAACCAAAAATCTATTTGAATTGAAGTTATAGCGAATATATTTATTTTAATTATAAAACAAGGCCTGAAATGGCGCGGCAGTTTGAAAATTTGAATTCGAACTTTGACTGACTATACAGGATGCAAAATAAAACGGATTTGAGTAAAACCAAAAATATTTAAATCTGTTTAAGAATATCTTTCTAACAAATCTGAAAAATCAAATTTCATAGCGGGAATCAAAAGTTATGGCCAAATGAATTTTCAAAAAGGTCGCTATGGAGTTTATATAACCCGTGAAAATGGACATTTTGCAAACAACCTCCATTTTCGACGAAACCACTTTTGTTGGATCCGGAGTGTCAAATTATTACTAGGTTACAAATTCCATAATTTTTGGAGTCAATATGTGAGCGTGGCAATGGAAAATGTGTTTGGTTAATTTCAATCAATTTGGATCGACCAGAAAATGGCCATTTTCAAATGGTCTCCAAATTTGACGAAATCAGTTTTGTTCGGACCATATCGTCCAAACATAGTTAGATTTATTGTTCTGGAATTTTTAGAATCAGTATGTGGCCCCAACAAATTGAAATGTACGTTCAAATCTATAATTGAATGTTTTATATTTTAATTTGAAGAATAACTGACTGAAACAGTCGAATGGGCCTATGAAACATATTCCATTGTGTCACGGAATGGGGTATTTAGCTAGGGACGACAGTCATTGGGTTTGAATTGGGGTTCGTAAGGAGAAAGGGGTATTTTTGGAAATAAAAATAAATAAATAAATCCCTGGCCAATCATAATCCTCCTTTTATTATCGCGTTGACCAGAAAAAACCCGATAGCCCTTCAACGAACGATGGTGGACCTCCAATCCTTCTCTTCTCTTTTTCTAGTCAATCATTCAACGAAATGAGTTGCCCTTTGGGGGTTTTGAAGATCGAAGTCCCCTCTTCAAATCCGTGTAAGCCTCGCCCTCCACCGTGCAGCGTTCAGCGAGATCCAAGGCCCCAAAAGTGGCTCGCGTCGACCGGATTTTCGCCCCACCGGCGCATCGAGTTGGGTCCCACCACCATTAACTTGCGCGACTGGGAGCTCTCCACCGTGGCGAAGTCTGATCTTCCAACCGCTGAGAGGTTTAAGCAGAAAACGCAGACCTAGTTTCGAACCCCAACATGAAAGGCACGACCTTTATAAATTTAAATGGCTGATAGCCCTTTAAAGCGCTACGAATTTTGGTTTTACAATAAAAATCATATTGTAACGACCCGGATTTTTAGCTGTTTTATAATTAATATTTAAATTAGTTTAAATATTTAATTGGAAATAATAAATAAATATTTATATTTAATTTATCGATCAAATAATCGATATAGATTTAATTTCGAAGATATAGAGTCATCAACAAACAATATAACTCGTAGTTAAAATTAAATCGAAACGATGATTTATATAAACTCTATATTAGGACGATAATAGTAATTTATTATCAGTAAGTTAGATTGGTTTGAATTTAAAAATCAAAATTTAATACAGATAAAATTTTAGCCGACCTAAGACTATAACAAAGCCGACCTCTTCTTTAAAACGCTGAGCCTACTCTTAGCTTTAGCCGTCTTCTTTCTAATCGAGTACGTTCTGTCTCCCTCCTTCAAGATCAAGGAAACATTCAGTTAATGGTGCTCGTACAGTTGGTTCCCTCATTTCCATATATAAATATCACGAGTGAACCCCCCCTTCTTCTTTTTATTTTTCTGCCTCTTCTATGTTTCTTTTTCTCTGATTAGAATGGAAGAAACATCTTCCTTCAGCATCCCAATAAAATCAAAACAAAAACGAGTCCATGCCTCGATCGAAAACCACGCATTCGAACTCGAGATCGCGAAGCTCGATTCAGAGCCTGGAGCGCTCGCTATTAAGGAGGAAGCTCGACATGGTACCGTAGTGGATTTAGGGTTCAACACCATTCGCGATCTGGGATTTTTGTGGAGGGGATGAAATTGTTTTGGGAGCAACGAAAGCTTTTACCATCCGAACTCAAACTGTCGACTTGGGGTTCTGGAGTTCGCGTTTCCTGATGAGGTCGCGTTCAGTCAGAGGGTCGACGCAGCGATGCAGTGTGGAAGAACTCGGTTGATTTACTGGTGGAGAGGAGGTGGTTCGATATTGGTGTAGTAATTGAAGTGCGGTCTGGTATATGGAAGGGGAGTACGGAATTGGATTATTGGCGACTGAAAGGGGAGAACAACAAGGTATACATTTTATGAAATTTAAAAATACATTGAATAGTTCATAGTAGTTAATTTTTAAATCAATATCATTTAATAGTTAAATAAAATCGAACAATCTTAGGTGCAAATTAATTCATTTGAGATGATTGGGATTGATTTATAACCGAGACGATAAGGCGTTTAATCGGATATTTGGCAAATAGACAGGTGAGTAAATCTCACTCACCTTTAGAATTATTTTTATTTCATTAAAAATAATTGTTTGTTGCTTGTGTGAATGTTTTTCTGGTTGTTATATATATTAGTTATTTAGGCTATATATATATATATATTGGGTTGATTGATTGGTTGGATTCCCGCAGTCTCATTAGCGGATGCCCGCAGTTTTATAGCGGATGATTACCCTATACGCCCCACACTATGATTAGTGGATGACCTTCTATACCGCGATATTCTGCCACGAAGCAGAATGGGTATTATTTATGTGCTAACATCTGTGGATGCAGGAAAATAGGTTGGAGGAATCCAACTGGATTCCTCAAAAATATATTATCTGTTTGTTTGTTTGTTTGATTTCATATATATTTTTCATATATGACGTGTTAAAAATCAAATGATTGAAAATTGGATGATTTGATTGTTTAAATATCACTGGGCTAAAATATCGTGGAAGGATATTTGGGATTTTAAAAGGGAAAATTCTACTTTTAAATAGAATTTGAATTTTTAATGGAATAAAAATATAAACTTGTTTTTGTAAAATAAAACAAGTAGTTTCTTTTAAACGAAGTTTATAAATAGTCTTTTATAACGAAGTTATAAATGAAGTATCATTTGATAATTCAGAAATAGAAATACAAGTGTGAAATATGAAATTTGGATAGAGATTTGAAATGGAATTCAAATATGAAATTTGAATAGAGATTTGAAATAAAAATTCAAGTATTGAATTTGAACGGGGAATTGAATATAGAAATTCAGGTAGAAACTTGAATATAGAATTTCAAAATAGAATTTGAAATAAACTTTGAAAATAGGATTTCAAAGTAGGATTGAAATAGGATTTCAAAATATAGGAAATCCAAATAGTTTTGAAATAGAATTTGAGTTCAAGGGAATTGAATAGAATTTGAATTCAAAGGAATTCAAATGGGGTTGGAATAAAGGAAATTCAAAAATGGAATTTCAAATAAAAGAAATGTAATTTGAAATATTGAGAATTTCAAATAAGAGAAAATGGAATTTGAAACATTTAGAAGTTTAAATAGAATTTAAATGGAGTTTGAATATTTGGATTTCAAATAGAATTAAAATGGAGTTGGGATATTCGAGAATTCAAATAGACTTTAAATATAGAAATTGCAAACGGATTTGAAAATGGAGTTTAAATCCCGAATTGGAATTCAAGAGACACAAAATAGTATTTGAATACAAAGAGATATAAATATTGAATTCAAGAGAAAATTAAATATGGCATTTGAATTCAAAGTGAAGTTTAATATGGGATTTGAAATGAAAATAGATTTGAATATAGAATTCAAATGGAATTTAAATTATGGATTTGAATATATATGATATATATATCAGAAAGGAAGTTGAATTTTATTTAAACAAAGTTTATATATATATATATATATATGATTAAAACGAACTCGCCGCAGCGCTGCAGTTCGAAAAATAGCAATTCGAACTTCAATCGAATATACAGGACCCAATTGAAGTCGGAATTCTTTGAAACAAGAAATGTCAGGACCGGTTTGATAATAGTTTTCTAATGAAAGAGAAAAATATGAATTTCGTCGTATAGATTTTGAGTTATATCAAAATCAAATTTTCAGAAAAGCAGCGCCAGAATCGTTTTAAAACCATAATGGTTTATTTAATGTTATAAAAGGATTTTAAGCGAAAAAAAATCCGAATTGTCTATTTAGAAAATTTCAGAGTTGAGATGTAAAATATATGCAAATTCAAGTTGTGTAAATGAATATGATTTTTGAAACAGAAACCAGATTTTGATTTATTGAATAGAATTAACTAAATTGAATAGAAATTAGTTAATGAGATTTCGAATGGATATTGGGGTTTGAATAAGTAAATTCGATTTGAAATTTATATTCGAAATCAAAAAGGAAACTAGAATTGAAATTGAAACGCAATTTGGTTATGAGCAAGCTAAATATTTTGTTTGAAAATGTTTTGTTCAACAAAGAAGTGAAATAGGCAAAATGGCCGATTTAAAGAATAAATGGGCGGAACTGAATTCAAACGATTAGATAGTGTTGAATTGAATTGAAAACAGGTGAACATGTGTAAGCAGGTTTGATATGAAGTATATGAAGATTTAAATTTATGTGCTCGACAAAAAGGTACATGTTTAATTCATATATGAGATTTTATGCGCCGTATCGGCAAGCCGCTTGGCTTTTTCTTTTTCTTTTTGAAATAAGAAGGACCGGGAAAGCTATTTGAAATTTCCCGATGCTCCCGATACAGGGGAGGTTATGGCGAAATTTTCCGGGAATTTAAGGAGTTAGAATATTTTTAAGAAATTTGACAATTAGAAATCTATATATCGATATATATAGAATTCGATAAGGAAACGAAATCAAAAATAGCGTAAAGGGCCAATATGATTATTGGAAATATTTGGTTAACAAATATTGATAAGGAAATGGAGAAGAGATTTAATTAATGAAATATTAATTAAAGAGCCCGGTGATTTGTTTGATATGTTTGGATGAACACTTGTTTTTATTCGATAGTTAAATCACAGACTAACGAAGTTTTTGACCATCGTTGTCAATATGGAGAGACCAGTTGGATTATTATCCAAAGAACCACTCCGTATCGGCATAAGCGTTGCGAACCAAGTATGCTGAATATATTGAAGACGGAGTAAAGTGCAAGGACTCTTTCTATTAATAGAAATAGTGCCTTTGGTTTCGTTCAATCCCAGAACGAACGTAAAGGGACGAATGTCTGACAGAGTATTTCCAATGATCAAATGAGTTGGTCTGTATGAATGTATATGGTTGCAACGGATTTATTCCCTTAGCATAACATCCAGAATATTTGTGCAAACTCAACTAGTGATTAACGGATCTGACAATGTGGCATTCAAAGTGATTGTGCTATCAATGAATGGTAAGTATTCGTAGCCTCAGGCCTCAACAACCGGGAAAGGGCAAAAATCGGGCAGGCAGCATGGCTATGTGGGTCGCACCCATTAGGATGTATAATCACCTATCTAGAGGTTCATTTAATTTCTTATTCTATTCGATGCTGTCCCAGTCGGGAGACGGTTGCTGATCCCAACCGTTGGTGATATACATTCGATACACTCAAGCGAAATGAGTGGTCGGTCATGTGTGGGCCGGGTTGCAAGATGTTCTTGTTGAACCCAGTGTATTCCTCTCTAGAGATACACTAGCGGAAGGTGGTTCCATACCTTGTCATGTTGGAAATCCAATCTCCAATAAGCGCCATGCGGTTTTTGATTTTATACTATGTATGTGGAGCGTGAGATGCAAGCGTTCCGCTAGATTGTATTTATTTGATGTAGACATTAATATAATATCACTGGATTTTCGTATCAAAGTGTTTTGGGTTATAGTAAGGTAAAAACCGTCCATGTTTATGTGTGGGCCGGTCTTACTATTACCTTTTCTTTTGAAAGGATTTTTTAAAGTTAAACAAGTGGGTGGAGTTTACTCACACCAGTCCCATGACTGACCCAGAGTTTATTTTGTTTTGTTTCCCTAAACTCTTGGGTGCCCAAATTTGTACGGGCAGTCAAGTAGTCGGGATTTCACAGATTCGATTGGAGGAGCTGGAAGCAGGAGGCTTCACCAGTTAGCTATAGACTATCATATATTCCGCTGTGTACTATGTTGTATCTGGAAACAGGTGTTTATAACTGTTCCAGAAATGACTGTTGTGCTCTGATGATGGTATGTATACAAAGTTACTGATTTGTATTTCAAGAGTTATATTATGAAATATATTTTATTCGTTCCGCTGTGAGTTTGTGATCTTCGTTTTTCTTCTATTCTAATATTTCTTTCTTCCTATTTCTCATCTTCTAACTTCTTTCTATTAATGGTTCGTATTTCTGTGTTATTTGGGTTGGACGTGTGGTGTATTTAGTCAACTCAGATAGCTCGGATCTGCGGGTCGTTACAGGTGGTATCAGAGCTTAGGTTGAGCGAATACCTAGGCTTGTGTGGCATGTGCTCATTAGAGATAGGGTCAGTAGTACCCTAGAATGAGTTGAGTGTATATATGAGAGAGCGTATTTGTAAGTTGATATAAAATTTGTTTTATATTGTGTTGGCTTGTCTGTTGAGTAGTTTATGAATTCTGGTCGAATTGTGGGACGCCACGACGTCGATAGGGGTTTGTAAACACTTGGACAGAAGAATCGACATAATATTGTTTTAAAGTGGGTAAATGAAATAATTTTACCCAAATTTCTATTTTGATATAGAAGGAATAATTTTCTGAAATTATTATATGGATGTGTTGATTGTTAGGATTATAATCAAACGAGATTAAAAAATTGGAATGGTTATTTATAACCAAAATAGAATTTGTATAAGAATTAAATATACAAATGAGATGAATTAAAGTTAAATTCAAACCAGAATTTGGAATTTAAAATCCTGGGAGGTTTGAAATCATTTGCGAAGTATATTAAGATAATATAGCTTTGATTTGGAAGGGTTTTTGAATAAAAATCATTTTTAATGGATTTTGAATATGGTAAAGCACTGAACTCACTTCAGTGGCTGGGAAATTATTCTGATGATGATTGCAACATCATCAGTGTTCATTTCCGAGTTTCTAAGTGATGAATTGCTACCTTAGAAAGTTTTTGATGGAAATTTGTTTTGAAAGAAAACAAGTAGATTGAAAATTCAAAATGTTTTGAATTGAAATGAAAATAAATATAAGTATACATTTATGTAATTTCAGAAGAATTTGAAATGAAAACCCTGGGATTTGGATTCTGGAATTAAAATTTAACTTAAGCAAGTTAAATGGTTCAGGGTGGATCAATTGACTAGAAGTTTAATAGAACATAGATTGGATATAAATGGATTGATCGTAGATCATTCAAATTAAATGAAGGAAGACCAAAAGCTTGGTGGAATTAAATCTGTTGAAATATGAGGAGTTGAGTTTCAACATAAGTGGATTGTTGAAAGGTAATGGATTTGTATCATTTTTTCTACCTTAGCAATTTCGAGGACGAAATTCTTTTAAGGGGGAAGGAATGTAACGACCCGGATTTTTAGCTGTTTTATAATTAATATTTAAATTAGTTTAAATATTTAATTGGAAATAATAAATAAATATTTATATTTAATTTATCGATCAAATAATCGATATAGATTTAATTTCGAAGATATAGAGTCATCAACAAACAATATAACTCGTAGTTAAAATTAAATCGAAACGATGATTTATATAAACTCTATATTAGGACGATAATAGTAATTTATTATCAGTAAGTTAGATTGGTTTGAATTTAAAAATCAAAATTTAATACAGATAAAATTTCAGCCGACCTAAGACTATAACAAAGCCGACCTCTTCTTTAAAACGCTGAGCCTACTCTTAGCTTTAGCCGTCTTCTTTCTAATCGAGTACGTTCTGTCTCCCTCCTTCAAGATCAAGGAAACATTCAGTTAATGGTGCTCGTACAGTTGGTTCCCTCATTTCCATATATAAATATCACGAGTGAACCCCCCCTTCTTCTTTTTATTTTTCTGCCTCTTCTATGTTTCTTTTTCTCTGATTAGAACGGAAGAAACATCTTCCTTCAGCATCCCAATAAAATCAAAACAAAAATGAGTCCATGCCTCGATCGAAAACCACACATTCGAACTCGAGATCGCGAAGCTCGATTCAGAGCCTGGAGCGCTCGCTATTAAGGAGGAAGCTCGACATGGTACCGTAGTGGATTTAGGGTTCAACACCATTCGCGATCTGGGATTTTTGTGGAGGGGATGAAATTGTTTTGGGAGCAACGAAAGCTTTTACCATCCGAACTCAAACTGTCGACTTGGGGTTTTGGAGTTCGCGTTTCCTGATGAGGTCGCGTTCAGTCAGAGGGTCGACGCAGCGATGCAGTGTGGAAGAACTCGGTTGATTTACTGGTGGAGAGGAGGTGGTTCGATATTGGTGTAGTAATTGAAGTGCGGTCTGGTATATGGAAGGGGAGTACGGAATTGGATTATTGGCGACTGAAAGGGGAGAACAACAAGGTATACATTTTATGAAATTTAAAAATACATTGAATAGTTCATAGTAGTTAATTTTTAAATCAATATCATTTAATAGTTAAATAAAATCGAACAATCTTAGGTGCAAATTAATTCATTTGAGATGATTGGGATTGATTTATAACCGAGACGATAAGGCGTTTAATCGGATATTTGGCAAATAGACAGGTGAGTAAATCTCACTCACCTTTAGAATTATTTTTATTTCATTAAAAATAATTGTTTGTTGCTTGTGTGAATGTTTTTCTGGTTGTTATATATATTAGTTATTTAGGCTATATATATATATTGGGTTGATTGATTGGTTGGATTCCCGCAGTCTCATTAGCGGATGCCCGCAGTTTTATAGCGGATGATTACCCTATACGCCCCACGCTATGATTAGTGGATGACCTTCTATACCGCGATATTCTGCCACGAAGCAGAATGGGTATTATTTATGTGCTAACATCTGTGGATGCAGGAAAACAGGTTGGAGGAATCCAACTGGATTCCTCAAAAATATATTATCTGTTTGTTTGTTTGTTTGATTTCATATATATTTTTCATATATGACGTGTTAAAAATCAAATGATTGAAAATTGGATGATTTGATTGTTTAAATATCACTGGGCTAAAATATCGTGGAAGGATATTTGGGATTTTAAAAGGGAAAATTCTACTTTTAAATAGAATTTGAATTTTTAATGGAATAAAAATATAAACTTGTTTTTGTAAAATAAAACAAGTAGTTTCTTTTAAACGAAGTTTATAAATAGTCTTTTATAACGAAGTTATAAATGAAGTATCATTTGATAATTCAGAAATAGAAATACAAGTGTGAAATATGAAATTTGGATAGAGATTTGAAATGGAATTCAAATATGAAATTTGAATAGAGATTTGAAATAAAAATTCAAGTATTGAATTTGAACGGGGAATTGAATATAGAAATTCAGATAGAAATTTGAATATAGAATTTCAAAATAGAATTTGAAATAAACTTTGAAAATAGGATTTCAAAGTAGGATTGAAATAGGATTTCAAAATATAGGAAATCCAAATAGTTTTGAAATAGAATTTGAGTTCAAGGGAATTGAATAGAATTTGAATTCAAAGGAATTCAAATGGGGTTGGAATAAAGGAAATTCAAAAATGGAATTTCAAATAAAAGAAATGTAATTTGAAATATTGAGAATTCCAAATAAGAGAAAATGGAATTTGAAACATTTAGAAGTTTAAATAGAATTTAAATGGAGTTTGAATATTTGGATTTCAAATAGAATTAAAATGGAGTTGGGATATTCGAGAATTCAAATAGACTTTAAATATAGAAATTGCAAACGGATTTGAAAATGGAGTTTAAATCCCGAATTGGAATTCAAGAGACACAAAATAGTATTTGAATACAAAGAGATATAAATATTGAATTCAAGAGAAAATTAAATATGGCATTTGAATTCAAAGTGAAGTTTAATATGGGATTTGAAATGAAAATAGATTTGAATATAGAATTCAAATGGAATTTAAATTATGGATTTGAATATATATGATATATATATATCAGAAAGGAAGTTGAATTTTATTTAAACAAAGTTTATATATATGATTAAAACGAACTCGCCGCAGCGCTGCAGTTCGAAAAATAGCGATTCGAACTTCAATCGAATATACAGGACCCAATTGAAGTCGGAATTCTTTGAAACAAGAAACGTCAGGACCGGTTTGATAATAGTTTTCTAATGAAAGAGAAAAATATGAATTTCGTCGTATAGATTTTGAGTTATATCAAAATCAAATTTTCAGAAAAGCAGCGCCAGAATCGTTTTAAAACCATAATGGTTTATTTAATGTTATAAAAGGATTTTAAGCGAAAAAAAAATCCGAATTGTCTATTTAGAAAATTTCAGAGTTGAGATGTAAAATATATGCAAATTCAAGTTGTGTAAATGAATATGATTTTTGAAACAGAAACCAGATTTTGATTTATTGAATAGAATTAACTAAATTGAATAGAAATTAGTTAATGAGATTTCGAATGGATATTGGGGTTTGAATAAGTAAATTCGATTTGAAATTTATATTCGAAATCAAAAAGGAAACTAGAATTGAAATTGAAACGAAATTTGGTTATGAGCAAGCTAAATATTTTGTTTGAAAATGTTTTGTTCAACAAAGAAGTGAAATAGGCAAAATGGCCGATTTAAAGAATAAATGGGCGGAACTGAATTCAAACGATTAGATAGTGTTGAATTGAATTGAAAACAGGTGAACATGTGTAAGCAGGTTTGATATGAAGTATATGAAGATTTAAATTTATGTGCTCGACAAAAAGGTACATGTTTAATTCATATATGAGATTTTATGCGCCGTATCGGCAAGCCGCTTGGCTTTTTCTTTTTCTTTTTGAAATAAGAAGGACCGGGAAAGCTATTTGAAATTTCCCGATGCTCCCGATACAGGGGAGGTTATGGCGAAATTTTCCGGGAATTTAAGGAGTTAGAATATTTTTAAGAAATTTGACAATTAGAAATCTATATATCGATATATATAGAATTCGATAAGGAAACGAAATCAAAAATAGCGTAAAGGGCCAATATGATTATTGGAAATATTTGGTTAACAAATATTGATAAGGAAATGGAGAAGAGATTTAATTAATGAAATATTAATTAAAGAGCCCGGTGATTTGTTTGATATGTTTGGATGAACACTTGTTTTTATTCGATAGTTAAATCACAGACTATCGAAGTTTTTGACCATCGTTGTCAATATGGAGAGACCGGTTGGATTATTATCCAAAGAACCACTCCGTATCGGCATAAGCGTTGCGAACCAAGTATGCTGAATATATTGAAGACGGAGTAAAGTGCAAGGACTCTTTCTATTAATAGAAATAGTGCCTTTGGTTTCGTTCAATCCCAGAACGAACGTAAAGGGACGAATGTCTGACAGAGTATTTCCAATGATCAAATGAGTTGGTCTGTATGAATGTATATGGTTGCAACGGATTTATTCCCTTAGCATAACATCCAGAATATTGTGCAAACTCAACTAGTAATTAACGGATCTGACAATGTGGCATTCAAAGTGATTGTGCTATCAATGAATGGTAAGTATTCGTAGCCTCAGGCCTCAACAACCGGGAAAGGGCAAAAATCGGGCAGGCAGCATGGCTATGTGGGTCGCACCCATTAGGATGTATAATCACCTATCTAGAGGTTCATTTAATTTCTTATTCTATTCGATGCTGTCCCAGTCGGGAGACGGTTGCTGATCCCAACCGTTGGTGATATACATTCGATACACTCAAGCGAAATGAGTGGTCGGTCATGTGTGGGCCGGGTTGCAAGATGTTCTTGTTGAACCCAGTGTATTCCTCTCTAGAGATACACTAGCGGAAGGTGGTTCCATACCTTGTCATGTTGGAAATCCAATCTCCAATAAGCGCCATGCGGTTTTTGATTTTATACTATGTATGTGGAGCGTGAGATGCAAGCGTTCCGCTAGATTGTATTTATTTGATGTAGACATTAATATAATATCACTGGATTTTCGTATCAAAGTGTTTTGGGTTATAGTAAGGTAAAAACCGTCCATGTTTATGTGTGGGCCGGTCTTACTATTACCTTTTCTTTTGAAAGGATTTTTTAAAGTTAAACAAGTGGGTGGAGTTTACTCACACCAGTCCCATGACTGACCCAGAGTTTATTTTGTTTTGTTTCCCTAAACTCTTGGGTGCCCAAATTTGTACGGGCAGTCAAGTAGTCGGGATTTCACAGATTCGATTGGAGGAGCTGGAAGCAGGAGGCTTCACCAGTTAGCTATAGACTATCTTATATTCCGCTGTGTACTATGTTGTATCTGGAAACAGGTGTTTATAACTGTTCCAGAAATGACTGTTGTGCTCTGATGATGGTATGTATACAAAGTTACTGATTTGTATTTCAAGAGTTATATTATGAAATATATTTTATTCGTTCCGCTGTGAGTTTGTGATCTTCGTTTTTCTTCTATTCTAATATTTCTTTCTTCCTATTTCTCATCTTCTAACTTCTTTCTATTAATGGTTCGTATTTCTGTGTTATTTGGGTTGGACGTGTGGTGTATTTAGTCAACTCAGATAGCTCGGATCTGCGGGTCGTTACACATATCTTGTTGCTATGTTGTCAAAATCCAGTGAAACAAGAGACATTGGACTCGTGTGGACGACTTCTACATTCTAAAAGAGACCGGAGAATTTTTGGAGCTTCCTACAATTTTTGGAGGAGTGGAACCCAGTATGAGATTTCTAAATTATAAACGATATGGAATGGCGATGTATAAATTATACGATCGATATATAAGTTATATAAGCATTGTACACCTCATGTATAAGCGTTGTATAAGTTGTATGTGCGATGTATAAGTTATATATACGTTGTAAAAATCATATGTGCGTTGAATGGAATTGAAATGAAATAGAAATATATTTATATACATATATCTATATATATATACTCCCCTCTTCCATAGACCATGGACGATATATATTGGTTGTGATGGTTTGGATTTTGGTTGACGTGAAATTTGGTTGATAAATGCAATTGGTTGATAATGATTGTTTGTGGAAATATTCATTGTGATATGAAAATAATCGAAATATTTAGATTATAGGGATAAGCCCCTTAGGGAACGCTGCGAGGCGTAAGGTAGTGTGAGGAGCCATACTCGGGACGATGTCGGTTTTAAACCCCCTGCCGTTATGCTGCCGAAATTTTCTGAAATATTCCTATGTTTGATTTATATTCATGTATTGAAATATATTCATGTGTTGGAAAAATATTTATAAGACGAATAAAATAGTTGAACAATAAAAATCACAATTTTATCATGTATGTGAAGTATATAAAATATTCATTTTTGAAATAAATTGTTTTAACAATAAAAATCACATGTTTATTATATATACAAATCGCTAAAAATATTCATGTTTGAAATAAATTGGTTTAACAATAAAAATCACATTTTTATTACATATATGAATCGCTAAAAATATTCATGTTTGAAATAAATTGTTTAACAATAAAAACCCCATTTTTATTATATATAGGAATCGCTAAAAATATACATGTTTTAAATAAATCATTTTAACAATAAAAATCACATATATATATATATGTATGAAGTAATAAAAATAGTCATGTGTTGAAATAGATATTTGTTGGATAAAAATATTATTTTTATCACATATATGATATGAAATGGTGTGGAAATCGAAGAACGAATTATATATATATATATAATTAAAATAAATTGAATAATGAATCTGCAGTTCGTATTTTAAAACCGTGATTTTAAACGATTATTGCGGGAGATCCGACCATCGGATTTTCTCGAAACCGAAACCGTTGGGTCCGCTTTGGAAATATCTTTACAATGACACCAAATTTGTAAAGATCCAATGGTTAGATTTTGTGAAATGTTAAATTCAAATCTAAATGAAAACAGCTCCAGAATGGATTATATTAATATATAAAATATAATTAAATTAAATCGAATAACGACGCTGCAGTTCGAATTTTGAAATCGTAACTTCAAACGATTGTACCAGGAGATCCGACCGTCGGATTTTCCCAAACTGGAACCATTGGGTCCGCTTTGAAAAGATCTTTCCAATGATATAAAATATGTAAAGATCCAACAGTTAGATTTTCAGATATGTTTAAGTCAAATCTGGAGGAAAACAGCGCCATGGCCGCGTTATGGCCTGAAGCGTCGTTTGAATAAATTGGCTATATTTAAATAAATAAAAATAGCGATAAATCGATATAAAATATTATAAACGATATGGAATGGAAATAAACTGAATTTACTCAGTTTATAGGATATTTGATGGTTGAATGTGTTTGACGTGAAAATTACATTAATGAACTGAATTATGGATGTCAGATAATTTAACCATGAAATGAATTGATTTGAAATTCTAAATATACGTGAATTATTTGAAAAGGTTGAGTTAATTCTCATTTCAAATAATTGGTCGACGGTTAGAAGTCGAAGATATGAAAATGGTGCAAGACCGAGGATCTTCACATCGAATGGATGGCTACTGATGCCTTTGATGGAAGTTGCTGCCCTGAAGGGGTTACAGTGGTGGTCATCCGGACGTACTTGTTGATCGTTCGAATGTGCGAGGGCCTCTCTCCTGTATTGGACATACGAGAGAGGAATAAGCTGCCTTCGGTTTCGTTCAGACCCAGAACGGATTTGTAAATGAATGTGTGTCTGACGTGGTAGATTGACAACGTGGCATACAGAGATGCTGTGATCAAGGCTTTTGTTGAAAAGCAGAGCCTTGTGGTTGATGATCAAAGCATGGCTTTAAATAGCTAGCTTTGTGTTTAGCGTTGATTCGCGGGCCTCACACCCCGGTATGAGCCAGAAACGGGAGAGGACTTCAGGGAAGACATGCATTTCCTTCTACCTAGGAGTGGTGTTTTGGATTTTACACGCCCGGACATTTTACTTATGTGGATGATGGATAACGAGGCACCCCGGTTATATCGGTCGTTACGGGGCCGATGGTTTGGTCAGGATATGACCAGTTTACGCCCCATAGGGCGGGGAAACGCAGTGTTCAGGCATTTTAATCCACTCCATGTGGACCAGCCCTGACGATCCAAGAGTCGATGCGCTCTGACCTTGAGGCTCGGGCTAGAGAGTCTCGAAGCGGTAAGGACAATCCCTTGCCTGGGTTCATGACGGAAATCCAATTTCCAAATACGACATCGTGCGGTTTTGATTGTATACCAATATATGGCGACATGATATATGGTACCCATGCCATCTATGATTGATACTTATGATTGAAATTGTTTTTGAAACATATAAACACTAGTAATAATATCAAATGCTTTTGTTTTATTCGTATCAAGCATATTTTGGCCATTATAAGGCAAAACTCTATCCTCTGGTTTGCATTGCAATATGTGATGGGAAATGAGTCTAATAATGGCTTCATTTTTGTAAAAAGCATTGCGATGTTTAAATGATTTACTTATTTTAAAGCACTGGCAATCCAATGGAGTAAACCCGTTCCGCGTTAGCGGCGTGGTCCTGTGATTGGCCTTATTATAAAATAAGTTAAGTAGATTTCTCGTACCTATCCCATGACTGACTCGTAGTTTGTTTCACTTGCAAACTCGGGTGCCCTATTTTCTACACGGGTAGCCTTGTATTCAGGTTTTAGCAGGATCTTTCTGGATAGCTATGGAGCTGAAGATGGATTCTATCATTTCTTTCTTTTTATGTTGTTCAGGTCCTGTTGTACATATTACGTTTTGATTCTGCTGTAGACATTTTATGTAAAGCTGAAACTGTATTTTGTACTAAGTATTATCCAATATACTGTCTGACTCTGATGATTATGTTTATCCATTGTATTCTGTTGTACATTATCTGGTATATTTATATTTTTTTGTTCTACTGTTATTTTTTTATGTGTTATATTCCAAAGATTACCCTTGCCATCGTGGAACAGGGGTTTAGGGTCATCACATTTTGTAATAACCCGGAAATCTGGGCCAATTTAAAATTTTTATTTTGGAAATTTTAATGAATTTTGAATATTTAAAATGATTATTTTAAATAATAGCGACGAGAAATTTATTTTGAATGGAATTCGAACATATATATTTATATAGATCGTCGTTAGAATATAAATAATTATTTTAAATTATAAAAGGAATTGAAAATGGCACGGTACACAATGACCCCCCAACCGCCGCTACACCCACCTGACCTCCCCCCTACCTCGAGCGACGCGCGCGAGCACCTGACCCCCCCTCCACTGCAATCCGCCGGCTCCACCACCATTTCCCCCAAAGTGAACGGCCTCACCCAAGAACAGCGCCCTCCGACCGACCAGTAGTTCCCCCCGAGGAGGAAGATGCAATTTTTATTACAAAGGTGAGTTTTTATTTTATTTTTATTTTTAAATCTGATCTTATTTTAAGATTAAAAATATAGTTTTTTTAAGTCAATTTTAATTAAAGTAAATACATGGAAGGATTGATTTTTTTCACATGAAAGGATGGGTTCTTAAAACGTGTAAAGTTTTGATTTGTAAATAGGGAAAGATGCAATTTTTATGAGGAAAGTAAAAATTCGATTTTCATATATTGAATAGCAAAGTAAAAATTCGATTTTTATATATTGAATAGCAAAGAAAAAATTCGATTTTTATATATTGAATAGCAAAGAAAAAATTCGATTTTTATATATTGAATAGCAAAGAAAAAATTCGATTTTTATATATTGAATAGCAAAGAAAAAATTCAATTTTTATATATTGAATAGCAAAGAAAATTTCGATTTTCATATATTGAATAGTAAAAATTCGATTTTTATATATTGAATAGCGAAGTAAAAATGTGATTTTTATATATGTAGTGATTACGGATGATGAAAGTGAGGAAAGAAGTAACGACAAAGACTTCTACATTTGAAGTGTCGTGGAGTTGGGATAGCTAAGGTGAGAACTTCTCACCTTTAATTTCCTTTTCTAGTTAATAATATATACTAGGATGCAGACGGTGTTTAGTAGCACCCGACACCCGTCGTCCACAGACCATGGACGGCTTGTATGCTTGGTTGTCTGATTTTGATGTGTAGTTGATTGTGTGATGTGATGTGAAATGAAATAAAATATTTATATAGTTGAAAATATTTTATAGTTAAAAATATATTTTTTAATGTGTATATGAAATGAAATAAAAATAAACAAATCGGACGATTTGTTTATATACACACATTTTACTGATATTGATTGGGACGATAAATTTTACACATCGCCCAACTGCACAAATAAAATCTGTGTTTGATTGTTTGAAAACCCCACACGGGTATAGGGATGATATATGACATACACTAGTCCCAATAATTAGCTGTATGTCGATCGATTGATGGACAGACTGTATGAGCGTTAAATATTTATATTTGATGCTTGTACAGTGTAGAATGCACTTTGGATGATGGTTGATTATTCATCGTTGTTATTGTATACATGCGTTGTAGAAAATCCATATAATTAACATTATATGGTAATTGATTGGGCCTCATTCCAGTTTTGAAAAGAAATATTTGAATAGAAATATTTGAAAAAGAAATATTTGAAATAGAATATTTGAAAATAGAAATATATGAAGCCGTGTTGATTAGATTGACACCATTTTGACGTGAACGATATTTATATCGATTTTATTCATCTTACAATGAATATCGAAAGTGATTTCAAAATCTGATATTTTGAAAGGAATTGAAATTCGAATTAAATTGAATTGAAAGGAAATTCGAATTAAACTAAAGAGAATTGAAATTCGAATTAGATTGAAATAGAATTGAAATCGTTTTGAATTGAATTTAAAACGTATTGAAATTGAACTGAAATTGATTTGAATTGAAACAGAATTGAAATGAATTTAAAACGAATTTATATTGGAAAATTCAATTTTGATTTGAATTTGAAATCGCTTTGAAAGTGAATTTAAAACGATTTATAAAATACGTTTTAAAAGGAAATCGACGAAGTATATATTATATATATATATATTATATATATAATATAATAGCCTGAATAGAACGCGCCATGCTGCGGTAGTTCGTGAATTTCGACCATTGACTTCAAATGGATATTGCGGGAGATCCGATCGTCGGATTCTCCTAAAACCAGAACCGTTGGGTTCGTATCGAAAAGAGCTTTCTAACGAATATTAGAAATTAGAAATCTAATGGTTGGATTTGGAATTATGCCCAAATCAAATTTGGAAAAGGTCGCTGTAAGTGCAGTTCGATGGCCATTGATAGAAATCGACTGTACGGGCCTTGATAAAATTATTAAAAATATCAATAATTTGTGTAAAATCATAAGAAATGATTTGGGAAGAATTGGGATGAAAAACTCCATATTTGAAAAGATAAAAATAGATTTTTATCGAAATGAACTAGTTTTGAACTAGAATTATAATTCTATTTATTTTTAAATAAATAAATTTGATTTGAAAGGGTTTTAAAAGTAACCAGGATTTCCAATAATTGAATTGGAATGGATTTGAATCGAAATTGTCTTTGGATTATTTTGATGTTGGATTTCGTGATTATATAGATATTGTTATGGAAATTTGAAAGATATATTTATATCGTTATTTCCAATACGATATTTGTTGGTCGTAGAATTTGATATTGAATATAAGCCGATATATTTTCTATTCAGAGCCTTGTATTTAATATCAAATGTGATTTGGGCTTGTCGTGAATGGTGTCTTCATTAACACTGTTCTTAAGCCCAGTTGAGAAAAAGATTGAATCTTTTTATTTAGATTTAATGAAGTGTACCAATTAAATAATATTTAATTGGAATTGAATTGGTATTGATTTTTGGGTTTATCGTGAACAGTGTTTTAAATAACACTTGTTCTTTAGCCCGATAATTAATGAAATGTGATTTTGGGTGGTCGTGAACGGTATCTTCAATAATACTGTTCTTAGACCCAAAGGAGTTAAGAAAATTTAGAAACTAACTGTCGGTTAGCTAAGCATAATGGTTTTCAGGATATTGATCTGATGTTGGTTTCGGCCTTCGGGGTTAATATTTGGGGAATTATTCTCTTGTTAATTTACGGTTAGTGACTGATGAATTGGAATGAGGCATATGTTGTGTTTGTGTAACACATGTTTATTATATACGCGAGTTATTCGGGAAGACCGGGTTTATCCCATTCTGAATAACTGATACGACGATAAGTCGAAGATGAAGACGATGGTTGAAGACCGGAGGTCTTCACGTCGTTTGGATAATTACTGATGATCTTGATTGGGATGTACACCCAAGAAGATGGAAACAGTTGGTGATCGTCCAGACGTACTTGGAGATCGATGGATATGCGGGGTACTAGGTGCCACCGGTTTCGTTCAGATCCAGAACGAACTTGTAAATGGACTGTGTGTCTGACATTGGATTTTAGTCTATGTGATTGATTTCTATTAAACATATTTCTGTTTGGCGGCGGAGAATTTATTCTCTTGCTTAACGCCCTTCTCTGAGACGTATGAGCTCAGGGGTTATATACTGATGGATATCAAATGCATAGAGTGAATTGCCTGTGTGGCATGCCTAAGTGGCAAATGATCAAGGCTTCTGTTGAAAAGCAAAGTCTTGTGGATGATGATCGAAGCACGGCCTTTGTGGCGTAGCTTTGTGTAACGTTTACTTCGCGAGTTTCACACCCAGTATGAACCAAAAACGGGAGAGGACCTCAGGGAGGGTATGCGTTTCTTTCTAGCTAGAAGTGGCGTCAGTGGTTTTACACGCCCTGACGAGTTTGACTTTTGTGGTTGTTGGTGTTGCGAGGTGCCTCGGTTTGATCGGACGATCCGGGTCCGATGGAGTCATTTGTTGGCTCATTTATGGCCCATAGGGCGGAGAGACGTATTGTTCAGGCATTTTAATCCACATCGGTGGACCGGCCCTGTCGCTCCAAGGCTTGACTGAGTACTTGCCTGAGACATGGGCTAGATTGTCTCGAATCGGTAGAGGACGATCCCTGGCCTCGGTTCATAGATGGAAATCCAATTTCCAAATACTTGACATTTGCGGTTTTATTTGTAGAGCCTAGTATGGCGACATAGTGGGATGGGGCGCTTATGCCGTCTATGATTGATACTTATGATTTGAAGTTGTTTTATACACTATGCATTTATAATAGTATCAAATGATTTGTTTTAAACGTATCAAGCATTCTTGGTTATTATAAGGTAAAAACCCTATCCTCCGGCTTGCGTTGCATTGTGTGATGGGAACTGGGTCTTATAATAGCTTCATTGTTTTCTATTTAGCATTGCGTTGTTGTTTTATGCACTGATATTCTTGGGAGGAAACTCGTTCCGTGTTATACGGCATGGTCCCTTGATATATCTGATTTAAAATAAAGATTAACTGTTTTAGTTCTCACACCAGTCCCATGACTGACCTGGAGTTTATTGTTTTAACCTAAACTCTGGGTGCCCTTATTTTGACATGGGCAGCTAGTAGTTTTGGTTTTGCAGATTTATATTCACAGGATCCTGCTTTACAGCTGGAATGATATCCGGAAAGCTTTGTATCCGTATATCTCTGCTAGTTGTGTATGGTATTATTTTCCGCGGCTATGTAATGTATTGTAATATTGATATTTATCGAATGTATTTTATTCATTTATACTCTGTATATTCTTGTATTCTAATGGAATTGTTGTAATTAACAATGAAAAGTTCTTCCGTCTGCGTTCTGTTGTGGCTTGTTCTCGAAGTATCCGCTCTTTCCTTCACCGGGAAGTTACGGGTTTTCACAGTTGGTATCAGAGCTTTGGTTTACAAAGCTCAGAGAGCAAGACACATTACAACCATACGAAAGGATTCATCAGAAATTGGATTAGTAATATTCAACGAGAATGACTCGTTAGAGATAGGATCAGTAATATCCTAGAACAAGTGTGAAGAGTGTATTTTTAAAAATGAAAACAATTTTTGTTTTGAAAATTTAAATCAATTATTCGTATTTGATTATTTATTTATATGAATTTGGACAATCCGGTATATATAAATTTTGCGTATACGTCTGATCCGCGTGTATTTGAAGTTTTAATATACTGGATAGATATAGATTCACACTCTAGTCGCCCAGAGATGATTCTGATGATTGTAGCTACATCATCAGAATTAGTGTTCGAGTGTCGAAGGTGTGATATTTATATATTTCCTATTGACTGGTGTGAGAACAAAAATTTGATAGGGCCTATTGTTGTGATTTGGCATCAAAAATGTGATTTTTGACTATATAACAAAATTATGTGTTTGAAATGCTAATCAACTAATTGATTGATGGTTGTGTTGTTTGATTATTGGTTGATTAATTAAAATTTTAACCATATAGCCAATTTGAATCAAATAGTGAATAGTATTGAAAATTTGGTTGCATTTGCTTGTATATACATGTACTTACATTGAACAGGTCATAGCAAGGAGGCTAGAGCAGAGAATAAAATTGTTTGCCCGACAAATAGGTACATGTTTACCATAATTTACTGTTTTGTTTGGGTGATGATGATTTTATGAGCCGATTGGCTAGCCGCTTGGCTTTTTCTTTTTCTTTTTGAGATCAGAGGGCCTGTATGGTAATTTCGGGATTTTCCCAGTGCTCCCGGTGCAGGGGAGCTTATGGAGAAATTTTTCGAAAATTTAGGGTGTTAGCCAAATTTTTGAAAAATTTGAAAAGTTCTTAGAAACTGAAAAGTTGAAGAACTTAAGCCGTAATGAAAATAACGGAAGTTGAGTTGATTTGTGAAACAACTTTCGGCTTTGTTCCTTTTCGGGGATGAAAAGTTTTAAGTGGGGGAGATTGTAATAACCCGGAAATCTGGGCCAATTTAAAATTTTTATTTTGGCAATTTTAATGAATTTTGAATATTTAAAATGATTATTTTAAATAATAGCAACGAGATATTTATTTTGAATGGAATTCGAACGTATATATTTATATAGATCGTCGTTAGAATATAAATAATTATTTTAAATTATAAAAGGAATTGAAAATGGCGCGGTAGTTTGATAATTCGATTTCAAATTTCAAATGAATGTATAGGATTCAAAATAAACCGGATTTTAGCGAAACCAAAAAATTAGAATCTATTTGAGAATATCTTTCCAACGAATCCGAAAAATCAAAATTTCATAGCGGGGATAAAAAGTTATGTCCAGTTGAAATTTCAGAATAGTCGCGATGGAATTCTGGCCCTTAAAAATGGGAATTTTGCAAACGACCTCGGATTTCGACGAAACCACTTTTGTTGGATCCGGGATGTAAAGTTATTGCTAGATTCCAATTTTCATAATTTGTCGAATCATTATGTGAGAGTGGCAAAGGAAAACGCGTTTGACCAGTTTGAGTTGATTTTAATCGACTGGAAAATGGCCATTTTTCAAACGGTCTCAGAATTTGACGAAATTAGTTTTGTTAGGACCGTATCGTCAATACAAAGCTAGAAAATATTTTTTTGGAATTTTTTGAGTTAGTATGTGCCCCCAGTAAATTGAAATGCGCGTTCAAATTCAATATATAGAGTTATATGTTGATTTTGACGAAAACTGGTTGAAACGGTCGAATCAGCTTACGATACATATCCCATTGTGTTCGGAACAGGGGTAATACGCTAGGGACGACAGTCAGTGGGTTCGATTTTGAGTTCAAAATGAAAAGTTACTTTTAGGATTTAAAAAAATAATAATTAATTAAATATATATAATATTATAAAGGGGTCAACCCTTTCTCCATCTTCATTCAGTTGAAAAAAAAAATCAAAACCCGCACAAATGATCCACCGCCTCCCCCCCTCGATCGGCGTGCCGCCGCCTCTAGCGCGAATCCCCTCTCCCTCCGTTCAACCTCCACCTCTCCATCCATCTCCCCTTCGTTGAATCGCATCACCCATCGAACCCCGAACCGAACCCTAGCCGCTCCCCTCGAAACCCCCCCAACCGCCGCTACACCCACCTGACCTCCCCCCTACCTCGAGCGACGCGCGCGAGCACCTGACCCCCCTCCACTGCAATCCGCCGGCTCCACCACCATTTCCCCCAAAGTGAACGGCCTCACCCAAGAACAGCGCCCTCCGACCGATCAGTAGTTCCCCCGAGGAGGAAGATGCGATTTTTATTACAAAGGTGAGTTTTTATTTTATTTTTATTTTTAAATCTGATTTTATTTTAAGATTAAAAATATAGTTTTTTTAAGTCAATTTTAATTAATGTAAATACATGAAAGGATTGATTTTTTTCACATGAAAGGATGGGTTCTTAAAACGTGTAAAGTTTTGATTTGTAAATAGGGAAAGATGCAATTTTTATGAGGAAAGTAAAAATTCGATTTTCATATATTGAACAGCAAAGAAAAAATTCGATTTTTATATATTGAACAGCAAAGAAAAAATTCGATTTTTATATATTGAATAGCAAAGAAAAAATTCGATTTTTATATATTGAATAGCGAAGAAAAAATTCGATTTTTATATATTGAATAGCAAAGGAAAAATTCGATTTTCATATATTGAATAGCAAAGTAAAAATTCAATTTTTATATATTGAATAGCGAAGTAAAAATGTGATTTTTATATATGTAGTGATTACGGATGATGAAAGTGAGGAAAGAAGTAACGACGAAGACTTCTACATTTGAAGTGTCGTGGAGTTAGGATAGCTAAGGTGAGAACTTCTCACCTTTAATTACCTTTTCTAGTTAATAATACATACTAGGATGCAGACGGTGTTTAGTAGCACCCGACACCCGTCGTCTACAGACCATGGACGGCTTGTATGCTTGGTTGTTTGATTTTGATGTGTAGTTGATTGTGTGATGTGATGTGAAATGAAATAAAATATTTATATAGTTGAAAATATTTTATAGTTAAAAATAGAATTTTTAACGTGTATATGAAATGAAATAAAAATGAAAAAATCGGACGATTTGTTTATATACACACATTTGACTGATATTGATTGGGACGATAAATTTTACACATCGCCCAACTGCACAAATAAAATCTGTGTTTGATTGTTTGAAAACCCCACACGGGTATTGGGATGATATATGACATACACTAGTCCCATTAATTAGCTGTATGTCGATCGATTGATGGACAGACTGTATGAGCGTTAAATATTTATATTTGATGCTTGTATAGTGTAGAATGCACTTTGGATGATGGTTGATTATTCATTGTTGTTATTGTATACATGCGTTGTAGAAAATCCATATAATTAACATTATATGGTAATTGATTGGGCCTCATTCCAGTTTTGAAAAGAAATATTTGAATAGAAATATTTGAAAAAGAAATATTTGAAATAGAATATTTGAAAATAGAAATATATGAAGCCGTGTTGATTAGATTGACGCCATTTTGACATGAACGATATTTATATCGATTTTATTCATCTTACAATGAATATCGAAAGTGATTTCAAAATCTGATATTTTGAAAGGAAATGAAATTCAAATTAAATTGAATTGAAAGGAAATTCGAATTAAACTGAACAGAATTGAAATTCGAATTAGATTGAAATAGAATTGAAATCGTTTTGAATTGAATTTAAAACGTATTGAAATTGAACTGAAATTGATTTGAATTGAAACAGAATTGAAATGAATTTAAAACGAATTTATATTGGAAAATTCAATTTTGATTTGAATTTGAAATCGTTTTGAAAATGAATTTAAAACGATTTATAAAATACGTTTTAAAAGGAAATCGATGAAGTATATATTATATATATAATATAATGGCCTGAATAGAACGCGCCACGCTGCGGTAGTTCGTGAATTTCGACCATTGACTTCAAATGGATATTGCGGAAGATCCGATCGTCGCATTCTCCTAAAACCGGAGCCGTTGGGTTCGTATCAAAAAGAGCTTTCTAACGAATATTAGAAATTAGAAATCTAATGGTTGGATTTGGAATTATGTCCAAATCAAATTTGGAAAAGGTCGCTGTAAGTGCAGTTCGATGGCCATTGATGGAAATCAACTGTACGGGCCTTGATAAAATTATTAAAAATATCAATAATTTGTGTAAAATCATAAGAAATGATTTGGGAAGAATTGGGATGAAAAACTCCATATTTGAAAAGATAAAAATAGATTTTTATCGAAATGAACTAATTTTGAACTAGAATTATAATTCTATTTATTTTTAAATAAATAAATTTGATTTGAAAGGGTTTTAAAAGTAACCAGGATTTCCAATAATTGAATTGGAATGGATTTGAATCGAAATTGTCTTTGGAATATTTCGATGTTGGATTTCGTGATTATACAGATAGTGTTATGGAAATTTGAAAGATATATTTATATCGTTATTTCCAATACGATATTTGTTGGTCGTAGAATTTGATATTGAATATAAGCCGATATATTTTCTATTCAGAGCCTTGTATTTAATATCAAATGTGATTTGGGCTTGTCGTGAATGGTGTCTTCATTAACACTGTTCTTAAGCCCAGTTGAGAAAAAGACTGAATCTTTTTATTTAGATTTAATGAAGTGTACCAATTAAATAATATTTAATTGGAATTGAATTGGTATTGATTTTTGGGTTTATCGTGAACAGTGTTTTAAATAACACTTGTTCTTTAGCCCGATAATTAATGAAATGTGATTTTGGGTGGTCGTGAACGGTATCTTCAATAATACTGTTCTTAGACCCAAAGGAGTTAAGAAAATTTAGAAACTAACTGTCGGTTAGCTAAGCATAATGGTTTTCAGGATATTGATCTGATGTTGGTTTCGGCTTTCGGGGTTAATATTTGGGGAATTATTCTCTTGTTAATTTACGATTAGTGACTGATGAATTGGAATGAGACATATTTTGTGTTTGTGTAACACATGTTTATTATATACGCGAGTTATTCGGGAAGACAGGGTTTATCCCATTCTGAATAACTGATACGACGATAAGTCGAAGATGAAGACGATGGTTGAAGACCGGAGGTCTTCACGTCGTTTGGATAATTACTGATGATCTTGATTGGGATGTACACCCAAGAAGATGGAAACAGTTGGTGATCGTCCAGACGTACTTGGAGATCGATGGATATGCGGGGTACTAGGTGCCACCGGTTTCGTTCAGACCCAGAACGAACTTGTAAATGGACTGTGTGTCTGACATTGGATTTTAGTCTGTGTGATTGATTTCTATTAAACATATTTCTGTTTGGCGGCGGAGAATTTATTCTCTTGCTTAACGCCCTTCTCTGAGACGTATGAGCTCAGGGGTTATATACTGATGGATATCAAATACATAGAGTGAATTGCCTGTGTGGCATGCCTAAGTGGCAAATGATCAAGGCTTCTGTTGAAAAGCAAAGTCTTGTGGATGATGATCGAAGCACGGCCTTTGTGGCGTAGCTTTGTGTAACGTTTACTTCGCGAGTTTCACACCCAGTATGAACCAAAAACGAGAGAGGACCTCAGGGAGGGCATGCGTTTCTTTCTAGCTAGAAGTGGCGTCAGTGGTTTTACACGCCCTGACGAGTTTGACTTATGTGGTTGTTGGTGTTGCGAGGTACCTCGGTTTGATCGGACGATCCGGGTCCGATGGAGTCATTTGTTAGCTCATTTATGGCCCATAGGGCGGAGAGACGTATTGTTCAGGCATTTTAATCCACATCGATGGACCGGCCCTGTCGCTCCAAGGCTTGACTGAGTACTTTCCTGAGATATGGGCCAGATTGTCTCGAATCGGTAGAGGACGATCCCTGGCCTCGGTTCATAGATGGAAATCCAATTTCCAAATACTTGACATTTGCGGTTTTATTTGTAGAGCCTAGTATGGCGACATAGTGGGATGGGGCGCTTATGCCGTCTATGATTGATACTTATGATTTGAAGTTGTTTTATACACTATGCATTTATAATAGTATCAAATGATTTGTTTTAAACGTATCAAGCATTCTTGGCTATTATAAGGTAAAAACCCTATCCTTCGGCTTGCGTTGCATTGTGTGATGGGAACTGGGTCTTATAATAGCTTCATTGTTTTTTATTTAGCATTGCGCTGTTGTTTTATGCACTGGTATTCTTGGGAGGAAACCTGTTCCGTGTTATACGGCGTGGTCCCTTGATATATCTGATTTAAAATAAAGATTAACTGTTTTAGTTCTCACACCAGTCCCATGACTGACCTGGAGTTTATTGTTTTAACCTAAACTCTGGGTGCCCTTATTTTGACATGTGCAACTAGTAGTTTTGGTTTTGCAGATTTATATTCACAGGATCCTGGTTTACAGCTGGAATGATATCCGGAAAGCTTTGTATCCGTATATCTCTGCTAGTTGTGTATGGTATTATTTTCCGCTGCTATTTAATGTATTGTAATCTCTGATATTTATCGAATGTATTTTATTCATTTATACTCTATATATTCTTATATTCTAATGGAATTGTTGTAATTAACAATGAAATGTTCTTCCGTCTACGTTCTGTTGTGGCTTGTTCTCGAAGTATCCGCTCTTTCCTTCACCGGAAGTTACGGGTTTCCACAGTTGGTATCAGAGCTTTGGTTTACAAAGCTCAGAGAACAAGACACATTAGAACCATACGAAAGGATTCATCAGAAATTGGATTAGTAATATCCAACGAGAATGACTCGTTAGAGATAGGATCAGTAGTATCCTAGAACGAGTGTGAAGAGTGTATTTTTAAAAATGAAAACAATTTTTGTTTTGAAAATTTAAATCAATTATTCGTATTTGATTATTTATTTATATGAATTTGGACAATCCGGCATATATAAATTTTGCGTATACGTCTGATCCGCGTGTATTTGAAGTTTTAATATACTGGATAGATATAGATTCACACTCTAGTCGCTCGGAGATGATTCTGATGATTGTAGCTACATCATCATAATTAGTGTTCGAGGGTCGAAGGTGTGTGATATTTATATATTTCCTATTGACTGGTGTGAGAACCAAAATTTGATAGGGCCTATTGTTGTGATTTGGCATCAAAAATGTGATTTTTGACTATATAACAAAATTATGTGTTTGAAATGCTAATCAACTAATTGATTGATGGTTGTGTTGTTTGATTATTGGTTGATCAATTAAAATTTTAACCATATAGCCAATTTGAATCAAATAGTGAATAGTATTGAAAATTTGTCGCATTTGCTTGTATATACATGTACTTACATTGAACAGGTCATAGCAAGGAGGCTAGAGCAGAGAATAAAATTGTTTGCCCGACAAATAGGTACATGTTTACCATAATTTACTGTTTTGTTTGGGTGATGATGATTTTATGAGCCGATTGGCTAGCCGCTTGGCTTTTTCTTTTTCTTTTTTAGATCAGAGGGCCTGTATGGCAATTTCGGGATTTTCCCGGTGCTCCCGGTGCAGGGGAGGTTATGGCGAAATTTTTCGAAAATTTAGGGTGTTAGCCAAATTTTTGAAAAATTTGAAAAGTTCTTAGAAACTGAAAAGTTGAAGAACTTAAGCCGTAATGAAAATAACGGAAGTTGAGTTGATTTGTGAAACAACTTTCGGCTTTGTTCCTTTTCGGGGATGAAAAGTTTTAAGTGGGGGAGATTGTAATAACCCGGAAATCTGGGCCAATTTAAAATTTTTATTTTGGCAATTTTAATGAATTTTGAATATTTAAAACGATTATTTTAAATAATAGCAACGAGAAATTTATTTTGAATGGAATTCGAACGTATATATTTATATAGATCGTCGTTAGAATATAAATAATTATTTTAAATTATAAAAGGAATTGAAAATGGCGCGGTAGTTTGATAATTCGATTTCAAATTTCAAATGAATGTATAGGATTCAAAATAAACCGAATTTTAGCGAAACCAAAAACATTAGATTCTATTTGAGAATATCTTTCCAACGAATCCGAAAAATCAAAATTTCATAGCGGGGATAAAAAGTTATGTCCAGTTGAAATTTCAGAATAGTCGCGATGGAATTTTGGCCCTTAAAAATGGGAATTTTGCAAACGACCTCAGATTTCGACGAAACCACTTTTGTTGGATCCGGGATGTAAAGTTATTGCTAGATTTCAATTTTCATAATTTGTCGAATCAATATGTGAGAGTGGCAAAGGAAAACGCGTTTGACCAGTTTTAGTTGATTTTAATCGACTGGAAAATGGCCATTTTTCAAACGGTCTCAGAATTTGACGAAATTAGTTTTGTTAGCACCGTATCGTCAATACGAAGCTAGAAAATATTTTTCTGGAATTTTTCGAGTTAGTATGTGCACCTAGTAAATTGAAATGCGTGTTCAAATTCAATATATAGAGTTATATGTTGATTTTGATGAAAACTGGTTGAAACAGTCGAATCAGCTTACGATACATATCCCATTGTGTTCATAACATGGGTAATACGCTAGGGACGACAGTAGTGGGTTCGATTTTGAGTTCAAAATAAAAAGTTACTTTTAGGATTTTAAAAAAAATTAATTAATTAAATATATATAATATTATAAAGGGGTTAACCCTTTCTCCATCTTCATTCAGTTGAAAAAAATATATCAAAACCCGCTCAAATGATCCACCGCCCCCCCTCGATCAGTGTGCCGCCGCCTCTGGCGCGAATCCCCTCCCTCCCCGTTCAACCTCCACCTCTCCATCCATCTCCCCTACGTTGAATCGCGCCACCCATCGAACCCCAAACCGAACCCTAGCCGCTCCCCTCGAACCCCCCCAACCGCCGCTACACCCACCTGACCTCCCCCCTACCTCGAGCGACGCGCGCGAGCACCTGACCCCCCCTCCACTGCAATCCGCCGGCTCCACCACCATTTCCCCCAAAGTGAACGGCCTCACCCAAGAACAGCGCCCTCCGACCGATCAGTAGTTCCCCCGAGGAGGAAGATGCGATTTTTATTACAAAGGTGAGTTTTTATTTTATTTTTATTTTTAAATCTGATTTTATTTTAAGATTAAAAATATAGTTTTTTTAAGTCAATTTTAATTAATGTAAATACATGAAAGGATTGATTTTTTTCACATGAAAGGATGGGTTCTTAAAACGTGTAAAGTTTTGATTTGTAAATAGGGAAAGATGCAATTTTTATGAGGAAAGTAAAAATTCGATTTTCATATATTGAATAGCAAAGTAAAAATTCGATTTTTATATATTGAATAGCAAAGAAAAAATTCGATTTTTATATATTGAATAGAAAAGAAAAAAATTTGATTTTTATATATTGAATAGCAAAGAAAAAATTCGATTTTTATATATTGAATAGCAAAGAAAAAATTCGATTTTTATATATTGAATAGCAAAGAAAAAATTCGATTTTTATATATTGAATAGCAAAGAAAAAATTCGATTTTCATATATTGAATAGCAAAGTAAAAATTCGATTTTTATATATTGAATAGCGAAGTAAAAATGTGATTTTTATATATGTAGTGATTACGGATGATGAAAGTGAGGAAAGAAGGAACGACGAAGACTTCTACATTTGAAGTGTCATGGAGTTGGGATAGCTAAGGTGAGAACTTCTCACCTTTAATTTCCTTTTCTAGTTAATAATATATACTAGGATGCAGACGGTGTTTAGTAGCACCCAACACCCGTCGTCCACAGACCATGGACGGCTTGTATGCTTGGTTGTTTGATTTTGATGTGTAGTTGATTGTGTGATGTGATGTGAAATGAAATAAAATATTTATATAGTTGAAAATATTTTATAGTTAAAAATAGAATTTTTAACGTGTATATGAAATGAAATAAATATAAACAAATTGGACGATTTGTTTATATACACATATTTGACTGATATTGATTGGGACGATAAATTTTACACATCGCCCAACTGCACAAATAAAATATGTGTTTGATTGTTTGAAAACCCCACACGGGTATTGGGATGATATATGACATACACTAGTCCCAATAATTAGTTGTATGTCGATCGATTGATGGACAGACTGTATGAGCGTTAAATATTTATATTTGATGCTTGTACAATGTAGAATGCACTTTGGATGATGGTTGATTATTCATTGTTGTTATTGTATACATGCGTTGTAGAAAATCCATATAATTAACATTATATGGTAATTGATTGGGCCTCATTCCAGTTTTGAAAAGAAATATTTGAATAGAAATATTTGAAAAAGAAATATTTGAAATAGAATATTTGAAAATAGAAATATATGAAGCCGTGTTGATTAGATTGACGCCATTTTGACATGAACGATATTTATATCGATTTTATTCATCTTACAATGAATATCGAAAGTGATTTCAAAATCTGATATTTTGAAAGGAATTGAAATTCAAATTAAATTGAATTGAAAGGAAATTCGAATTAAACTGAACAGAATTGAAATTCGAATTAGATTGAAATAGAATTGAAATCGTTTTGAATTGAATTTAAAACGTATTGAAATTGAACTGAAATTGATTTGAATTGAAACAGAATTGAAATGAATTTAAAACGAATTTATATTGGAAAATTCAATTTTGATTTGAATTTGAAATCGTTTTGAAAATGAATTTAAAACGATTTATAAAATACGTTTTAAAAGGAAATCGATGAAGTATATATTATATATATAATATAATGGCCTGAATAGAACGCGTCACGCTGCGGTAGTTCGTGAATTTCGACCATTGACTTCAAATGGATATTGCGGGAGATCCGACCGTCGGATTCTCCTAAAACTGGAACCGTTGGGTTCGTATCGAAAAGAGCTTTCTAACGAATATTAGAAATTAGAAATCTAACGGTTGGATTTGGAATTATATCCAAATCAAATTTGGAAAAGGTCGCCGTGAGTGCAGTTCGATGGCCATTGATAGAAATCGACTGTACGGGCCTTGATAAAATTATTAAAACTATCAATAATTTGTGTAAAATCATAAGAAATGATTTGGGAAGAATTGGGATGAAAAACTCCATATTTGTAAAGATAAAAATAGATTTTTATCGAAATGAACTAGTTTTGAACTAGAATTATAATTCTATTTATTTTTAAATAAATAAATTTGATTTGAAAGGGTTTTAAAATTAACCAGGATTTCCAATAATTGAATTGGAATGGATTTGAATCGAAATTGTCTTTGGATTATTTCGATGTTGGATTTCGTGATTATACAGATATTGTTATGGAAATTTGAAAGATGTATTTATATCGTTATTTCCAATACGATATTTGTTGGTCGTAGAATTTGATATTGAATATAAGCCGATATATTTTCTATTCAGAGCATTGTATTTAATATCAAATGTGATTTAGGCTTGTCGTGAATGGTGTCTTCATTAACACTGTTCTTAAACCCAGTTGAGAAAAAGATTGAATCTTTTTATTTAGATTTAATGAAGTGTACCAATTAAATAATATTTAATTGGAATTGAATTGGTATTGATTTTTGGGTTTATCTCGAACAGTGTTTTAAATAACACTTGTTCTTTAGCCCGATAATTAATGAAATGTGATTTTGGGTTGTCGTGAACAGTATCTTCAATAATACTGTTCTTAGACCCAAAGGAGTTAAGAAAATTTAGAAACTAACTATCGGTTAGCTAAGCAGAATGGTTTTCTGGATATTGATCTAATGTTGGTTTCGGCCTTCGAGGTTAATATTTGGGGAATTATTCTCTTGTTAATTTACGGTTAGTGACTGATGAATTGGAATGAGGCGTATATTGTGTTTGTGTAACACATGTTTATTATATACGCGAGTTATTCGGGAAGACTGGGTTTATCCCATTCTGAATAACTGATACGACGATAATTCGAAGATGAAGACGATGGTTGAAGACCGGAGGTCTTCACGTCGTTTGGATAATTACTGATGATCTTGATCGGGATGTACACCCAAGAAGATGGAAACAATTGGTGATCGTCCAGACGTACTTGGAGATCGATGGATATGCGGGGTACTAGGTGCCTCCGATTTCGTTCAGACCCAGAACGAACTTGTAAATGGACTGTGTGTCTAACATTGGATTTTAGTCTGTGTGATTGATTTCTATTAACTATATTTCTGTTTGGCGGCGGAGAATTTATTCTCTTGCTTAACGCCCTTCTCTGAGACGTACAAGCTCAGGGGTTATATACTGATGGATATCAAACGCATAGAGTGAATTGCCTGTGTGGCATGCCTAAGTGGCAAATGATCAAGGCTTCTGTTGAAAAGCAAAGTCTTGTGGATGATGATCGAAGCACGGCCTTTGTGGCGTAGCTTTGTGTAACGTTTACTTCGCGAGTTTCACACCCGGCATGAACCAAAAACGGGAGAGGACCTCAGGGAGGGCATGCGTTTCTTTCTAGCTAGAAGTGGCGTCAGTGGTTTTACACGCCCTGACCAGTTTGACTTATGTGGTTGTTGGTGTTGCGAGGCGCCTCGGTTTGATTGGACGATCCGGGTCCGATGGAGTCATTTGTTGGCTTATTTACGCCCCATAGGGCGGAGAGACGTATTGTTAAGGCATTTTAATCCACATCGGTGGACCGACCCTGTCGCTCCAAGGCTTGACTGAGTACTTGCCTGAGACATGGGCTAGATTGTCTCGAATCGGTAGAGGACGATCCCTGGCCTCGGTTCATAGATGGAAATTCAATTTCCAAATACGTGACATTTGCGGTTTTATTTGTAGAGCCTAGTATGGCGACATAGTGGGATGGGGCGCTTATGACGTCTATGATTGATACTTATGATTTGAAGTTGTTTTATACACTATGCATTTATAATAGTATCAAATGATTTGTTTTAAACGTATCAAGCATTCTTGGCTATTATAAGGTAAAAACCCTATCCTCTGGCTTGCGTTGCATTGTGTAATGGGAACTGGGTCTTATAATAGCTTCATTGTTCTTTATTTAGCATTGCGCTGTTGTTTTATGCACTGGTATTCTTGGAAGGAAACCCGTTTCGTGTTATACGGCGTGGTCCCTTGATATATCTGATTTAAAATAAAGATTAACTATTTTAGTTCTCACACCAGTCCCATGACTGACCTGGAGTTTATTGTTTTAACCTAAACTCTGGGTGCCCTTATTTTGACACGGGCAGCTAGTAGTTTTGGTTTTGCAGATTTATATTCACAGAATCCTGGTTTACAGCTGGAATGATATCCGGAAAGCTTTGTATCCGTATATCTCTTCTAGTTGTGTATGGTATTATTTTCCGCTGCTATGTAATGTATTGTAATCTCTGATATTTATCGAATGTATTTTATTCATTTATACTATGTATATTCTTGTATTCCGATGGAATTGTTGTAATTAACAATGAAATGTTCTTCCGTCTGCGTTCCGTTGTGGCTTGTTTTCGAAGTATCCGCTCTTTCCTTCACCGGGAAGTTACGGGTTTTCACACATTTGCCATAGTTTTGATAAGAAATGAATAGAGAAGAAGGAGAAATGGAATAATGAATTTTCTAGAACAAATAGGCTTAAATAAGGTCTGGAATTCATTGGATTTTGAATGGACATGAGTTAGTTATTTAGTTTTGAATTTTGAATTTTTTTGAAAATCTGGTAGTTATATGTCGACATAACAAATATGTATGTCAACATACTTGCTTTAAAATTTTGAAAAATTTCAAATTTTGAATCTTTTTGTTTCTATATTATATTATACTTAATTCTGGAGTTTTTACAGAGACTAAAAGATGACTTTAACATAAGTAAAACTCCATCCGTTACTTCATAAAAGGAAATACATCCAACTAATTAAGACACACTAAATATGGGATTCGAAAGCAAATACAAGCGAGTAATAAAGATAAATTAAATTATCTAAACTTGTTTTCAGTGGATGGTGAGGAGGAAAATGAAATTCCAAGCTTTCTTCCTATCTTAACCATGAACTTGGTCATTTTAGAAAAGTTCTTTTTGAGCTTCTTTTGATTATTGACCATCTTCTTTTGGTTTTGAACAATCATCTCTCTCCAAATGGTTCTAGTGTTCATTGGACATTCAACACTTTCTAAAGAAGTTTCTTCTTCTTCAACTTCCATAGGTGCTTGTTCTTGTTGCATTCGAGCTTGTTTGGCTTCAAATGTCTCATATGGTTTGAAAGTGAGAGGAGTTCGCATAAGGTGTATGCTTGAGGAGTCAAACACCTTTCTTGGCACAAATTCTTCTCCGTGAAGATCAACTCCAAAGTATTTGAAAATGCGGGTAGATAAAGACCATAGTAAAGAGTGTTCTCTCATGATGAAGTTTCTATGGGCTTGAATTCTCTTAAAATCATATCGGCCTAATTGTTGTTATTGCCACCAATAATAGCAAAGAGAGCTTTTTAGACCTTGAGAGTTGGATTATTAAAGTTTCCGAAACGAGGAGTGATGGTATGTTTGAGGAGAAGGTCTACGATTCTTATTTTTGGATGGAAAAAGCGATTTTTGAAATCCATTTGAGCATCGCTTTCAAATATGTCGTGAAAAGTCTCTAAATTGGTTTCATCAATAATGAAATCTAGAAAATCTGAGCTCGTGCTTCTATAATTTAAGATATTGCCCAAGATTTCGGAATCTAAGACAATTTGCATGCCTTTGACTCTACTGCAAATTTGGTCTTTGTTGCCTTTAAAAAATCTGCGATTAAGATTCGCATAGAACATCTTGACAAGCTTAGGATAACATACCTCGTCGTTGTCTCGAGAGTCAATTAGACTCAAGACTACAATGCGGTGAAAGAGTGAAATAAGATCATAGGAAGGAAAATCTTCAAAGATGCCGAAAGCTCCCATATTGACTTTAGCTTTTGCTAGATAGTCAACATAGGTTTTGATAGCATCTCTATTATTATGAAGATAACCTTTGATGGTTTTGGCTAATTTCAATTTCTGAGATAAGCTAGAGGAAGCCATTGAATTGATTGTTTTGAAGAGAATAGATACAAAGAATATAGTTTGAATTGTGAATGAAAGGTAGAGAGAACAAATGTATATATAGAAATTGAATGGATATGAACTGAATAGTCGCAAATTTTCAGAAATCAGTGACACCTTTTTAGTCCTTGGGATTTGGTGAAAAGTTGGAGGGAAGTTTGAAAGTTTAGACCTTTAAAATTCAAAATTTAAATTTCATATTATAGGCTGATCGTGGACATATAGACATATGTATGTCGACATATGTGTTAATTTTCACAAGACATTTGGTTTTTATGACTTGCGATTTAAATTATCGATTTCTATTTCAGGTTTAACGTTCCTGAAATAATTCTAATCCTATCGAACATCCAAAAAATTATTTTATTTATTATTATATTATTATTTTGAATTTTAAAATTCAAATTTCAAATTTGTATTTTAAAGTTTAATTTTAAATTCAAAAAAAACAAACAAACAACCATTCAACCAAAGAAAAATTAAAAATTAATTAAGGCGTACCCCCTTTTTAGATCCTTTTCTTTGAAATTTTCTGAATTCTGAATTGCCGTGAAACACATATTTGAGTTTCCAATTTATGGCTCTTCATCATGTGATGATGAATATGAATCATTTAATGTTGTTGTGTATGCTTTCTTTCTCTTCTTTGATGAATTGTTGTTGTCCGTTTGTTGAGTCGATTTATTTGGATATGGACACATTTATATAGCCTGGTTTATTGCAGTTATAACATTGTCCATCATTTCTTCCCGAACTTCCTTGATTATTGTTTTAAGGATAATTTTTCCTTTTTATATCTCATAAATTTTCTAAAATGTCTTGTCATTAGAGCTATTTCTTCAATATCTTCACTACTTGAGTCAAAATCATTTGTCATTGTTGCTTTAAATGTAATGGATTTCTTCTCAGTTGGCTTGTTTTCCTTTCTTTTCTGTAATTGGACTTCAAAAGACATCAAATTTCCAATTAACTCCTCAGTCTACATTTCATTGACATTATTGGCTTCTTCAATCGACAAAGTTTTATGATCCCATTTTGGAGTCAATGAACTCAATATTTTTCTGACTTGGTCTTCTTCAGAATAAGTTTTTCCAAGAGCTGTTAATGAATGCACTATCTCATGAAATCTGTAATACATATCGGAGATAGACTCATTCTCATTCATTTTGAATAACTCAAACCGATTAACTAACATTGATATCTTAGTTTGTTTAACTTTACTAGTCCTTCATGACTAACTTGTAAAGTTCTCCAAATTTCATAAGCAGATTTACAAACTTACACTATATTAAACTCATTTCTATCTAATGAACAAAACAACATATTCATGGCTTTAGAATTTCTTTGTGCAACAACCTTTTGTTCATTTGTCCATTGTGTAAAATTAGTTGTAGGTTCAACAAACTCATTCTGCATACTATTCCATGTGTCTAATCCTACTGATTGTAAATATATTTTCATTCTACATGCCCAATATGAATAATTACTACCATTAAACAGTGGTGGTCTAACAGTGGACCGACCCTCTACAAAAGAACTATTATTATTGCTACCAGTTTTGGTTGTAATTTCTATAAAAAAAAATCAAAAATCAGATTATGAACTTTTTGAAAGACCACGCTCTGATACCAATTGTTAAGGATCATCAACAACCAGTGGCCTAACCTGCCACCGCGACATAACAATGGTACCTCAGAACTGATTTCATGGTTGCCTCGCGACTCAACCAACCCACGCATGAGGACATGTAGGCGTAAGAGTCTTCGGCCCGCCACCAAATAACCGAGTGAGAACCCCTATCACATTCTCTAACTAGCTCTGATACCAATTGTTAAGGATTGCGGAATGAATCGTTAAGGCAAAACTAACACTAGAGGGGCGTGAATTGTGTTTCTGAGAAATTTAACAAAATCTAAAACTTATTTGATCTACTATATGAATCACACACCACAGAGATAATCACAGACACAAAATCAAATACAAATATAAAGATAAACAAAAATAAAATGCAGAAAAGGAAAGAACACACCAGATTTTATAATTGTTCGGATTACTCCTACGTCCAGTCCCATGCAACGCTGGATTGAGCAGAGTTTTATTACTATATCAATATCCAAGTACAACACCCTTGATTTCACGGCCATAAGGTTACCACCGACTCCAAACACCCTTGATCAAGTATATTACCCTTGATTTCCCAACTACCAAGTTAACACCGCTCCGTTTCCTTGATTTCCCGGCTACAAGGTTAACACTGCAGCGTTTCCTTGATTTCAAGGCTATAAGGAACACACATTTTCCCAAACACTTCCCAAACAACTACAACATCCCTATAACTCTTCAATAGCACTTCGATTCAGAGAGTAATGAGTGGAGAGTGAGAAGAGAAGAAGTTTTATATAAATAGAATTGAATTCGGTAGAGTATATGTGTAGAAATCATAAAAATATGAAATATTAATGGTGTAAAGAAAGATGACGAAGATGGAGAAGAAGAATGATTAAAAAAAAAAATTCGAAATCATCCCTTATTTATAAGATTTGAAAGGTTGCAATGCTTTTGGAACGTTACAAATAGTAAAAAGACATTTTCTTTCGAAATAAAAAATATGACGGTTATATGTCGACATGGCCTATTATGTATGTCGACATATCCCTTTGTAAAATTGAATTTTAAGAATTTTTGAAGTGTTTAAATATATATAATTCTATAAATTCTTGTATTAATGTAAATAAGTATTATAAAACATAAAATCATATGAAATCATAAATATAAAATATATGATCATATTTATAAAATTATAGAGTTTAAAACTATATAAATATAAAGTATATACTATATATAAACTTATAAACTTGAATTTAAAATCAAAAGTAAGATAGAAAAATTAATTAGAATTAGAATAGAATTGAAAATGGAATTTGAAATTCAAAATAGAATTTGAAAACAGAATTTGAAATTTGTAAATCAAAAACAGAATTTGAAATTGAATTTGAACCTGGAGTGCTATTCCGAGTCTTACATAACCTAGACTCTATTACTATATTTATCTTGAACTCTTGAAATCTTGATTACTCATGAGTCTTGAATCAAATATGAATTCTGAGTCTCTAGAAGCTTTGAAACTATACAGCCTTCAGTATTAATTCCTGTATTTAAATCCCGCATATGTATGTATATATATATTCTATATAAAAGTGTTAGTACATATTTTATAATCAATTAATATTGAAATAAGGTTGTTGTCATCAAAACTCCATTCTCTAACATGTATATGTATACTAGATAAATATGTTAGTATATATTTTATAATCAATTAATAATGATAATTGAAATAAGGTTGTTGTCATCAAAACTCCATTCTCCAACACTTCCAAACATATATTAGAGAGATATAAAGCTGTTTTGAGATTGTTTATAAAGGAGTTTCTGCATAAGGAAGCTGATTAGTATTTAAAATAGAAGGTGTTTATCTTTTGAAAGGAAGTGCTACAAGAGATATATAAATGTCTTTCAAAATGAGTATTTACAAAATATTTTACCCGATTTGATATAAAGAGTATTCTGGAAATAAATACTGATTTTAAATGTTTTATGTAAAGAAGAACTAAGTCGGCTTGATGTTTTATCTAATTGCTCACCCAATTAGATGATGTACGTAGGCAGTCACAAGTGGTAGTGAAGCAGCTGCTATATTAATAAAAATATTTTTTGTTTATTATTAGTTATTACATCTTATGTTGGTGCATCTTTCATTTTTAAATTTTAAGCCATAGTGACATATTTATCGAGATTGCAGGAATGAATATCGATGTCTATCGCACCAGAGTCGAATAAAAGTAGATTTATTGTAATTGTATTTAATTTGTATTTAAGAACACCCTATGAATTAAGTGAATATTCTGATAAGTGGTATTTAATAAAATTCTATCCAATGCATTTAGTGATGTTGTATATTTAGTCAAATAAAGTGGCAGTTATCATTGTTTGTTTTAAACCGAAGGATTTTCAGCAATTTTGACTGGTTTGAAATTTTTGGGGGTTACAATTTGGTATTAGAGCTTAGGTTAGGTGCCTAAATAAAATTTCATATAAGATTAGCGAATAGTCCTAGAAATTTTAAAATGATGTTACCTTAATTTGAAATAAAACTGGATAGGGTAAGGCACCATACCCCTGACTAGGGTTATGGGCAGTATTTATTTATGTGTTTAACTTTTATTTAGTATTTGTACCAATAGGTATAACGTGTTGATTCGTTATCAAGTATCATATATAAAGGTTTGACGATATTGTAAGTATGTTAAGTTATAAAGTAATGAAGAAATGTTCTGGTGACAAGTGTAAACATGCAAATTTATAATCTAAAATTCCACTCATGCATACACTTGTCATATTAAGAAATTGCTTGAAAGAAAGGGAATATGGTGATTTGTAAAGGAAGGAATGTAGCAGCTTGAAATAAATGCAATGAAGTGGCTTAAGAGGAAAGAGGAATTGCAACTTGTCGAGGATGGAATTAAATAAGCTTGGGAAAACAAAGTTGAGGAAGATCAAGAAGAGTAAATTGAATACTGCATTCATGCAAAACCAAGGTGAGAAAATATGTTTAAATAATTATGTCATTATGTAATATGATATTAGATCTTTTTAGCATTGATGGTGTTAGCTTAAAGCTGCTAAAACATCTCTCAGCAAATTCAGTCATAACTTTGATTACTTGATTGGGCTTGGTCGAAATTAATCTTATTGGGAAGCTATATTAATTATCTAGCATATTTACATCATATACGTTTTAAAATTTTGAGAGTTTGCTATCTCAAAACATTATTGCAAACTGACTATGTGTTTGAAAAAAAAGGTTGATGTCATTCAATGCGAATGTTGTAACGACATATATAAGATATTGAGATACATCATAATTTGAAAAGGATGATGTGGGATTAAAAAAAGGGGATCCATACTCAATGCCTTATGGTTTTTGTAGTTGAGAGTGTGGATTTTTTTTCAAAATAAAATGGTTATCTATGTTGGAGTAATGATTACAAAGTATAAAAGTACTTTGAGAACACTTTGTTTAAACTTATGAAAGAATTTAATGGATCATTTCATCAATGACGGAACTTTTGGATGATGATGACGATGTGCAGTATAAGATAATTGATCTTGGGCAGTGTACTATAACTCTATGTGGCATTGAGCCAACAGAGTACATCCCTACTTAGTGAGGGGATGTCGGTTGCAATATGATGATTACCTTCGGATGATGATGATGATTGTAACGACCCGCATTCTACGCATCAAAGGATCGTAAAATATTTATTTCTTCCACATATGAAGTCGTATAGCCATGTAACTTTGGGAGAGAGCTATTGGGGTCATTCCCCATGTTCATGATTTTTACCGATTTTTAAATGACCGTTTTGCCCCTAGCTGATCTTATTTTGGTCATAAATTTTGATTGGAAAGGAGTTTTGACCTGAAACCACTTCCATTAGATCCGGATGATGGTTTAGCTTTCCGTAGAGTGGTCACATGTGAAAAACGAACTTACCGTTTGGGAGATATGGCTGAAATAAGGTTTAGAAGGTGAAAAACTGCTTCACCGGGCCAAATGAGGTGATTAGTGAATGGGCCCATAACCCCATTTCAGGATTAGGGTTATGGGGAGGCTGAAATGAGTTAGGTTTTCATTTTATTTCAGTTTTCTAGCTGCCATTTACCTCTTAGAAACTCTAACAATGGCCTCCACCTTTTAATTTCGTCCCAAATCGCTCTCTAATCAAGGATTAAACTTAGCAACATCAAATCAAGGAGAAATAGCACCATTTCAGAGTTAGAGCTGCTGTTAGATGCCGAAAATCGCCCCAAATTGGTGGAGTTTCAGTCTTGAAAGTTTCATTTGTGTCTAAGGTGAGTGATTTGCATAGTTCCTCACTAATTATGGTTAATTAAGGGTAATTAGTGTTAATTAGCAAATTTATACATAATTAAATTCTGGAAAAATGTATAGAAATTCTTAAACACCGTTTTAGACCTCCATTGGATGTTTGGGTTAATTTGGTTAAGTTTTGCTAATCTTATCGTTAGATTTGCTTAAACACGCTTAAGGGGAAAATATGGGTTTTGGGTAGGTTTGATCCATTTTGACATATCAAATTGTTGTTTTGGTGTTTGTGGTCAATTCTATATGTTGCTATGACTGTATGGTATGCTTTGTGATTGATTAGACCAGTTAGAATAGTCGAAAACGCCGTCGTATGGCGTAAAACAGTCGTAGGAAGAGTGGCAGGAATTTGACCCGAACCGGAGGGCGGCCCGACCCGCCCGTGAAGAACCCCCTTCCCATGAATCGCTGGTGGAACCAAGAAGCTTGATGGCGACGATCCGTTCCTGCTCAAGTACCACGAACGGATCAGCTGAAGGACGAGTTCCAAATGCATGACTGTATATAATAGAAAAACAATAAATACCGATGAAGATCTAGTTGACAAAAAGCATATGACATATGACTGAAACTATATGTACTATGTTATGGCATTTGAGGCAGTTAATAAGCTAAGTGTTGTATAAAATGATTATAGAAAAGCTACAGGAAAAAGGAAAAGGCTAGTAAATCATTTTATATCAAGCTACTTAGGAACATTAGGAGATTTGACCTTAAATCTAAGCTATCATTCACAACTCATGAGTCTGAAACCGCCTTCATAACTCTACGAGTAAATTTAAGGAGAACAATACCAAAATATAGTAGTAGAACGTTAAAGCAAGAAAGCATGCAACCCATCTCATGCCTAAATAATCAGTAAGACTCATGTGAATCTCTATAGTATTAGGGTTTCTTCCCCATCACTTCAAATGCTAAGACTAGCGTTTAAATATTATATTCATTAAACACAAAATAAACGGTATATCTTAGAATTTCATATTGTCTTAATAAAATTTTTGTTAAGGTGCTGAATAAAAATATTACCACAGAGCTTCTTAAATAATTCTTTACAGTTTCAAGAAAGTGTCAGGTCCAAGACAATCACCTGTTTGCGTCTTCAAAGAAGATTTCCAATCTAAATTTGACCGGCGTTATTATGGGATGCATTTAAAACCAATCGCAGGAAACTATCCCCAAAAATATTTAAGCCATTTTTAACTGCCTCTCTTTGTATGAAATCTATAATCATGAAGTTAAGTATGTGTTGAAATTACTTACTACTATTACTAGCATTGTAACGACCCGTGTTTTTGCCCGTTAAATATTTAATTTAATTTATTTATTTTAAATATTATATCGGGAATATTAATGGAATTTAATATTTAATTCGTTATTGAAACGAAGTTGAACGTTATAATTTATATATAATATAAATTCGAGCTTGAAAATGGCGTGCAGTTCGTAAATTGGAGTTTTGAACTTCAACTGAGAATACAGGATTCGATATAAGTCGGATTTCTGTGAAACAAGAAACGTTGGAACCGTATTGACAATAATTTTCATATGAAAGAGAAAAATCCAGATTTCGTGTTATAGTTTGATAGTTATGGCTAACTCAAATTTTGAAATAGTCGCTATGGAAAATCGTTATTTAAAATACAGGCCCTTAAAATTGCCGTTTTGCAAACGGACTCTGTTTCCGACGAAACCAGTTTCATTAGAACCGTATCGTTAAATTATTGTCAGAAAATCAAACTGCGTGGAAAACCGATGTCGTATGTGACCACGGCAGCCATAAACGCCCGTTCAATTTCTATAGAGCGTATTTAAATAAATAAAGGGATAATTGGGTGTAACCTGAACAGACGATCGAATTAAGCCACGAAATCTGTTCCGTTGAGTTCGTATCGTCGTTTAGAGTCAAGATAGGTATATAGTTTGTTATTTTTAAAGACCGGATAATTTGGTGTTAAAAAGGGTAGTACGGTACGCGGTAAAAACAGCCTACCGGGGCAACGGTCTCAGAATGCGACGAAATTAGTGTCGTTGGGTTCGTATCGAAAAGTTATTGTCAGACTTCGTAGTTTCGGGTTGATTTGATTTATCTGGTGATCATGGAAAAATTAAACGCGTGTTCATTTCTGGTTTCATAAAGGAAATTTTTTCATACGACCTCGGATTTCGACGAAACTTGTCCCATTGGGTCCGGAATACCTTTTTACATTAAGATTAGCATTTTTATCAGTAGACAGAAGTCGTCTGTAGGGGTTTCTACACGTTACTTTACCGTGAAGTTTCGCGAAGAATAAACTAATATTATTCCATCCCTATATATATATACCCTTCACTTGAGAAACCCTCGTCTCATCAGCGCCTCCACTCTAAACAAATAAACGAACAGCAATTTCTCCCTTTCCTCCACTTTTCTTTTCAAATCCACTCGTTATTTCCAGATGTGTTTAATGACAATAATATCGAGCCTCACGAGATCTTCCTAATATCCGGTTGAGATTGATTTTCGAGCAGCATAGGGATCGTATCGAAGCAGTAAAGTGTTTGCGGTTAGATGGGTTTTTGGGGCAAAGGACTAAGTCGAGTTGGAAGCTGTTCAGTGAGGTGGAAGGTGTTGTCAAGGCGCACAGTTTAGAGTTGCCAGATCGAAACCGATCGCTGGTGGAGGTGACGAAATTCTGGCCGGGGTGGGTCATTGCGATGAGGTGGTATCAAAACGAGATGAAGCCGGTTTTGCAAATTTCAGTGGCAATACGAAGGGAAGGATGGCATACGCTGGCGCGGTCGTGGGGATGACCATCGATGATGGTCCGGCAACAAGGGTTGGCAGCGACATGGGGTGATGGAGTGGAGTTCAGTTTAAACATGGTGGAGTTGTTAAGAAAGGGATCGACCTGGAAAATAGCGTGAGGTAGAAAGGAGGAAGCCTGGAACGAAAGTCACCATGAACAAACGGGCCTGTTAACGGTTAATTAAGTAATTAAGTTATTTACCTTAACTAAATTTTATATATATAACATCATAATTAAATAGGGATTGTTATTTGGCAGCATGGGTTCAATTGTTTGCAACGAGGGGTTGGGAAATTCGAACAGAAGGAATGCAAGAAAGGAGGAAGTATCCGCCGATCCTTATTAGTACGAATTGTGTAGAACAGAAGAACAAGGTGGAAAAGGAAAAAAAAAACGTAAGTAAGGATGCAAAAAGGGGTCAGTCTGATAACTTTGGTTAACACGTGACTAGGCTTATAAACTAATTAAGTTATTAGTTAATAAAAATATTGTATTAACTAAAGATATTTTTTTGTGCAGAACCGGGAAGCATATGAGATCGAAGTGGAAGGAGCAGTATAATTTGGCCATGTGTTTAAAATAAAAATGTAATTTAATTAATTAATGTTAAGGAGATTAATTAGATTAACTAAATTATTTAAAGAAGGGTTTAGCAAATAAAGATCATATTAATGGGTGTTAACCTTCGTGTAGAACTGGGGATCTAGACCGAATGGAACACAACAAGCGGTGTCGGGACTGTATGAAGGAGATTTACATTCTAGAACAGAAACGTTCGCAGTAGAATGCAGCTGGAAATCCCAGTTAAATTAAACGCGAGTTTAATTTAATCAAATCAGTTGTTATTGTAACAACGCAACCCAAGGTGAGTTAAACTCACTCAGTTTTTCCCATTTATATTTTATATAAATTGGGTTTTTATTTTGTGTGCTCTACTTGCTGATGGTTACCTGTTTGCTAGTTATACAATTGTTTGTTGATTTAACTGATGAAATTAAACTGTGTTTAATTTCAGTGAAATACCAAATCGTTATTTTTAACGATTGGTTCCAATAAAGGTAACCCACCTTGGTTGGTCACATTTATTTATAAACGTGTTTAAATGGTTGAATTGTTTGCGTTGCTTGTGGTTGATGTTGAATGGTTGCTATTTAGTATTACCAGTTAAACAAAACTGAATGGTTTGATTTGAGATAACCATTTGAATACAGGGACGAACAGGTTGGAGGGATCCAACCGGATTCCTCAAATGTATTATTTATTTTCATATTATCATATATGAACTGATCCGTTTGTGTGATTGATTTGATGGTTGATTATTGATTGAATATTCAACATCTGTTTGGTTTAAACCAATGAGCGGTGTTGGTTAAGTGTTTGGCAGAGTATGGCCTTTAAAAAAATCAATCGAGTTATAGATATTGATTCACCGTCAAGTGAATCGATAGAGTTGAGGTTATAAAATTTATTTTATAACCAGAGTTAGATTTGAATTATATTATTTGAATAAAAGTCATTTAAGAGAAATAAATAAATATTTTATTTGTTTAAGACTTTGATTTGTTATTAATTTATTTTGCAAAGCAAATGCTGATGATTAATCAGATTTACCAGTTGAAGAATAAGAAATGAATTAAATGGTTAAACCTTGGAAAATTTGTTTTGTAAATAAAACAAATAATTAGAATTTATTAATTATATTTTTAATTAATTTAAGGCGAGGATTGTTGAAATCGGTTAATGAGGTAATCAAGTTTTGAGTTAATTAAATCAACCGTTCGGAATTAGAATTGTTTACCAAGTAATGTGTTTTGACTAGAATAGTTAAATGAATATTGTTTGAATTTAAAGGGATTAACTACTAAAGTAGTTAATGTTTGAAATAAGTTATTATTTTAATTAATGATAAATTTAGGAATATATTTTTAAATGGGAATTCATTTAAAAGGATACCGAATGTGAGATGCAAGCCAATTGAATGGAGAAAGGAAATAAACGTACTCAATTATATGAATTAAGTGAAAGGAGATTACGGTAAAAAGGGTTTATTATAAACCAGAGGTTTTAAGTGAGATTCAAAGTGTTAAGACGTTAATTTTACATTAACGTTTTTGGAAACGAGATCTAGTAAAAAGGAGAATTTTAAATGAGATTTCAAATGGGAAATTGAATATAGTTATTCGAGATAGAATTAGCCAAACATAATTATTCGGCTAAGTCGCCATTTCGTACGACTGCTAGCGAAATTCGCAGGGCTGCAGATAGCCTACGGCGGTCGGATGTTTCCTGAGGGAATCAGGCGTAACCATTGTGATCGCTGTGATCTAGAGTCAAGCGAATGGAGTTAAGACGAATGTAAATTAATCAATTAGAAGTATTCAAATATCATATTTTTGAATATTAAAAGAGTCAGAAGTTTTAATTTAACAAAAGTAAATCAGTTTAATTAAAGGCCAAATGATGCTAAATACTGAATCAGTGAACTCATTGGAGTGTCATGTTTGAAACACTGTATATTTTGATAGTTAAAACACCGACTATCAAATCTGACCAATACGATTGTTGGTACGGAAAGACCGGGATCGAATTTATATTCGAAAACCATTCCGACCAACAAATACGTGAAGATCTCAGAAGATGTTCGAGATGGAGCATTGAAGACCGTGGACTATCATACACGGAAGAACCACTAATATTCTCTGCCTGGCAAGCAGAGATAAACTGTGATTCTGTCGTAGTTGGAATCTACGGGGTTGCAAGGACTTCTCGCTATTGATCCATGGGGTGATTCCTATATGGATGCAGTAGGAGAGTACCTTCGGTTCATCCTGTTCCTGGGTGACGTATATGGACGAATGTCTGACAGAGTATTTCCGAAGGATCACGTACGTTGATTTCTTCAAACGTGCTATGGTTATTGGCGGGGAATCGCCGTTCTCTTAGCTTCCAGCTAGAGTATTTTTGTGGATATCAATTAGTGATATCTGATGGATCTAACGATGTGGCATTCAAAGTAAATGGCGACCAGATGTCAAGAGTTAATTCTGGCCTCAAGCCTCATCAAACGGGGAAATGACAAAAATCGGGCAGGCAGCATGGCTATGTGGGTCGCTCCCATTAGGGTGTATAATCACCTATCTAGAGAAATTCCTATTTGTTCTTGAATCTATGTTTCGATGCTGTCCCTTTTCGGGAGACGGTTGCTGATCCCAACCGTCGGTGATATACATTCGATACACTCAAGCGAAATGGGTGGTCGGTCATGTGAGGGCCGGGTTGCAAGATGTTCTTGTTGAACCCAGTGTATTCGTCTCTAGAGATACACGATCGGAAGGTGGACCCATACCTTGTCAAGTCGGAATCCAATATCCAATAAGCGCCTGCGGGTTTTGTTTGTATACTATATATGTGGAGCGTGAGATGCAAGCGTTCCACTAGATTGCTATTTACTTGTATTTAGACATTATTATAATATCAGACAAGATATTGGTTTCAAAACTGTTTTGGGTTATCGTAAGGTAAAAACCGTCCGTGTTTATGTGTGGATTTGGTCTTACGATTATCCTTTTCTTTTGAAAAGATTTTGAACTTTAAAAATCAAGGTTGGATGATTTAACCTTATTACTGTGCGAGTTTATCTCACTTTGGTTCACCAGACTGACCCGGTGTTTTGTAAATGCTCGGGTTAGCCCGGAGTGTACAGGTTCAGGTTAGCGACTGCTATGAAGAGACGAGCTGGAAGAGTCCAGACGTATGATATTACTACTATTCCGCTGCGTGTTGTATGAGGACAGATTATCACTGTCCAGATGTTGATGTACTCTGATATTGTAAGTATTTTCAAAGTTCTCAATAAAGATTTACTTCTGTATTATATTTTGTTCCGCTGCAATGTGAGACTCTGTGTGGTGTTGCTTTCCTCTTCTTCTTCTTCTATTCAATATTTCTACCTTATCTATTCTCACCCTCTAACTTCTTTCTATTAATGATCTGGAATGTTCGATGTCTGAATAGTCAACATGGTAGTTTGATGTTGATTTTCGGAGTCGAAAATCCCAGTTCGTTACAGTGGTATCAGAGCTGAAGGTTAAGTGATTACCTTGGCTCTGTGGCGTGACTCAGTAGAGATGGGGTTAACAATACCCTAGATTGAGTTTGAGTGTATATATACGAGTGGACGTATTTGTAGATTTTATAAAAATTGTTTTATATTGTGGAGATTTATCTGTTTGAGTTGTTTGTGAATTCTGGTCGATTAGTTTGATCCACTGTATCGATAGGAGTTTCTAAACACTCAAGTATGATAAACCGACACAGTATGTTTTGAAAGAGGGTAAATGAAATAATTTGCCCAAATTATATTTTGATATAAAGAATATATATATATTTGAAGTATTATAGTATATTGAATGTGTTGGTTGATTATAATTGAAATGGTTATATAAATAACCAATTGGAATTCGTATAATATAAAAGCAGATTTATTAAATCTGAGATTAAAATCAGAATTGGAATTAAAATTACAAAATGTGGAAAGGTGTTGTAAATGGATTTAAATTGAATATATGAGAATTCTAAAATCCTGGGAGATTTTAAGTTGTTTACAAGCATCGGGATTTTTATTTTGAAATAGATTTCGAAATGAAAATGTTTGAATTCGGGTTTGGGTAAATGATATAGTATTGAACTCACTTTGATCGCTGGGGAATAACTCTGATGATGCTGGCCACATCGTCAGTGTTCATTTCCGAGTTCTAAGTGACGGATTACTACCAAAATTTTTGGGTTGAATTGCTTTGAGAAAAACAAGCTGTTTTGAATCCTGAAAAGGGATATTTGGTTTTAGAAGAGCTAAACTGTTTAAAAACTCCCAGGGAATTTGTTGAACAAAGAAAAAAAAATTTAATTAAATAGAAATTTGGGAAAGCAAACATGAATTGAATTGAAACCAATTAAATGAAAATTGAATCGAGATATAATATATCAAGTGGAATCAGATTTGGAATTGGGAGACAGGAATATGAAATGGTATTGGATTGATAAGTTAAGAGTTGAAATTGATGATGGATGGAAATTTAGTCAAGAATGAAATTTGGCTTGGACACGTGAAGAATTTAATTCGAAGGATGAAATTGGAATTTTGTTTTGGAAGTGCATTTGTATATGCTGACAGGGTAGCAGATGGAGAGGATATAATGATATGCCCGACAAAAAAGTACACGTTTATTTCTATATGGGTTTGGTGATTTATGAGCCTATTTGGCAAGCCACTTGGCTGTTTCATTTTCTTTTGGATTGGAGAAGGCCTAGAAAGGCGAGTTGGAGTTGTACCGATTGAGCCGTACAGAGGAGGTGCTGGCGAAATTTTTTGGAAATTTAAAGTGTTAGAAAATTTTTGATATTTTTGAAAATATTCATATACGGTATTAAATCGGTTTTGGATTTAAGATAAATTGGATTTGAAAATTAATGGATTTATAACGTTCTTTTGTACCTTAGCAATTTCGAGGACGAAATTATTTTAAGGGGGGAAGAATGTAACGACCCGTGTTTTTGCCCGTTAAATATTTAATTTAATTTATTTATTTTAAATATTATATCGGGAATATTAATGGAATTTAATATTTAATTCGTTATTGAAACGAAGTTGAACGTTATAATTTATATATAATATAAATTCGAGCTTGAAAATGGCGTGCAGTTCGTATATTGGAGTTTTGAACTTCAACTGAGAATACAGGATTCGATATAAGTCGGATTTCTGTGAAACAAGAAACGTTGGAACCGTATTGACAATAATTTTCATATGAAAGAGAAAAATCCAGATTTCGTGTTATAGTTTGATAGTTATGGCTAACTCAAATTTTGAAATAGTCGCTATGGAAAACCGTTATTTAAAATATAGGCCCTTAAAATTGCCGTTTTGCAAACGGACTCTGTTTCCGACGAAACCAGTTTCATTAGAACCGTATCGTTAAATTATTGTCAGAAAATCAAACTGCGTGGAAAACCGATGTCGTATGTGACCACGGCAGCCATAAACGCCCGTTCAATTTCTATAGAGCGTATTTAAATAAATAAAGGGATAATTGGGTGTAACCTGAACAGACGATCGAATTAAGCCACGAAATCTGTTCCGTTGAGTTCGTATCGTCGTTTAGAGTCAAGATAGGTATATAGTTTGTTATTTTTAAAGACCGGATAATTTGGTGTTAAAAAGGGTAGTGCGGTACGCGGTAAAAACAGCCTACCGGGGCAACGGTCTCAGAATGCGACGAAATTAGTGTCGTTGGGTTCGTATCGAAAAGTTATTGTCAGACTTCGTAGTTTCGGGTTGATTTGATTTATCTGGTGATCATGAAAAAATTAAACGCGTGTTCATTTCTGGTTTCATAAAGGAAATTTTTTCATACGACCTCGGATTTCGACGAAACTTGTCCCATTGGGTCCGGAATACCTTTTTACATTAAGATTAGCATTTTTATCAGTAGACAGAAGTCGTCTGTAGGGGTTTCTACACGTTACTTTACCGTGAAGTTTCGCGAAGAATAAACTAATATTATTCCATCCCTATATATATATACCCTTCACTTGAGAAACCCTCGTCTCATCAGCGCCTCCACTCTAAACAAATAAACGAACAGCAATTTCTCCCTTTCCTCCACTTTTCTTTTCAAATCCACTCGTTATTTCCAGATGTGTTTAATGACAATAATATCGAGCCTCACGAGATCTTCCTAATATCCGGTTGAGATTGATTTTCGAGCAGCATAGGGATCGTATCGAAGCAGTAAAGTGTTTGCGGTTAGATGGGTTTTTGGGGCAAAGGACTAAGTCGAGTTGGAAGCTGTTCAGTGAGGTGGAAGGTGTTGTCAAGGCGCACAGTTTAGAGTTGCCAGATCGAAACCGATCGCTGGTGGAGGTGACGAAATTCTGGCCGGGGTGGGTCATTGCGATGAGGCGGTATCAAAACGAGATGAAGCCGGTTTTGCAAATTTCAGTGGCAATACGAAGGGAAGGATGGCATACGCTGGCGCGGTCGTGGGGATGACCATCGATGATGGTCCGGCAACAAGGGTTGGCAGCGGCATGGGGTGATGGAGTGGAGTTCAGTTTAAACACGGTGGAGTTGTTAAGAAAGGGATCGACCTGGAAAATAGCGTGAGGTAGAAAGGAGGAAGCCTGGAACGAAAGTCACCATGAACAAACGGGCCTGTTAACGGTTAATTAAGTAATTAAGTTATTTACCTTAACTAAATTTTATATATATAACATCATAATTAAATAGGGATTGTTATTTGGCAGCATGGGTTCAATTGTTTGCAACGAGGGGTTGGGAAATTCGAACAGAAGGAATGCAAGAAAGGAGGAAGTATCCGCCGATCCTTATTAGTACGAATTGTGTAGAACAGAAGAACAAGGTGGAAAAGGAAAAAAAAACGTAAGTAAGGATGCAAAAAGGGGTCAGTCTGATAACTTTGGTTAACACGTGACTAGGCTTATAAACTAATTAATTTATTAGTTAATAAAAATATTGTATTAACTAAAGATATTTTTTTGTGCAGAACCGGGAAGCATATGAGATCGAAGTGGAAGGAGCAGTATAATTTGGCCATGTGTTTAAAATAAAAATGTAATTTAATTAATTAATGTTAAGGAGATTAATTAGATTAACGAAATTATTTAAAGAAGGGTTTAGCAAATAAAGATCATATTAATGGGTGTTAACCTTCGTGTAGAACTGGGGATCTAGACCGAATGGAACACAACAAGCGGTGTCGGGACTGTATGAAGGAGATTTACATTCTAGAACAGAAACGTTCGCAGTAGAATGCAGCTGGAAATCCCAGTTAAATTAAACGCGAGTTTAATTTAATCAAATCAGTTGTTATTGTAACAACGCAACCCAAGGTGAGTTAAACTCACTCAGTTTTTCCCATTTATATTTTATATAAATTGGGTTTTTATTTTGTGTGCTCTACTTGCTGATGGTTACCTGTTTGCTAGTTATACAATTGTTTGTTGATTTAACTGATGAAATTAAACTGTGTTTAATTTCAGTGAAATACCAAATCGTTATTTTTAACGATTGGTTCCAATAAAGGTAACCCACCTTGGTTGGTCACATTTATTTATAAACGTGTTTAAATGGTTGAATTGTTTGCGTTGCTTGTGGTTGATGTTGAATGGTTGCTATTTAGTATTACCAGTTAAACAAAACTGAATGGTTTGATTTGAGATAACCATTTGAACACAGGGACGAACAGGTTGGAGGGATCCAACCGGATTCCTCAAATGTATTATTTATTTTCATATTATCATATATGAACTGATCCGTTTGTGTGATTGATTTGATGGTTGATTATTGATTGAATATTCAACATCTGTTTGGTTTAAACCAATGAGCGGTGTTGGTTAAGTGTTTGGCAGAGTATGGCCTTTAAAAAAATCAATCGAGTTATAGATATTGATTCACCGTCAAGTGAATCGATAGAGTTGAGGTTATAAAATTTATTTTATAACCAGAGTTAGATTTGAATTATATTATTTGAATAAAATTCATTTAAGAGAAATAAATAAATATTTTATTTGTTTAAGACTTTGATTTGTTATTAATTTATTTTGCAAAGCAAATGCTGATGATTAATCAGATTTACCAGTTGAAGAATAAGAAATGAATTAAATGGTTAAACCTTGGAAAATTTGTTTTGTAAATAAAACAAATAATTAGAATTTATTAATTATATTTTTAATTAATTTAAGGCGAGGATTGTTGAAATCGGTTAATGAGGTAATCAAGTTTTGAGTTAATTAAATCAACCGTTCGGAATTAGAATTGTTTACCAAGTAATGTGTTTTGACTAGAATAGTTAAATGAATATTGTTTGAATTTAAAGGGATTAACTACTAAAGTAGTTAATGTTTGAAATAAGTTATTATTTTAATTAATGATAAATTTAGGAATATATTTTTAAATGGGAATTCATTTAAAAGGATACCGAATGTGAGATGCAAGCCAATTGAATGGTGAAAGAAAATAAACGTACTCAATTATATGAATTAAGTGAAAGGAGATTACGGTAAAAAGGGTTTATTATAAACCAGAGGTTTTAAGTGAGATTCAAAGTGTTAAGACGTTAATTTTACATTAACGTTTTTGGAAACGAGATCTAGTAAAAAGGAGAATTTTAAATGAGATTTCAAATGGGAAATTGAATATAGTTATTCGAGATAGAATTAGCCAAACATAATTATTCGGCTAAGTCGCCATTTCGTACGACTGCTAGCGAAATTCGCAGGGCTGCAGATAGCCTACGGCGGTCGGATGTTTCCTGAGGGAATCAGGCGTAACCATTGTGATCGCTGTGATCTAGAGTCAAGCGAATGGAGTTAAGACGAATGTAAATTAATCAATTAGAAGTATTCAAATATCATATTTTTGAATATTAAAAGAGTCAGAAGTTTTAATTTAACAAAAGTAAATCAGTTTAATTAAAGGCCAAATGATGCTAAATACTGAATCAGTGAACTCATTGGAGTGTCATGTTTGAAACACTGTATATTTTGATAGTTAAAACACCGACTATCAAATCTGACCAATACGATTGTTGGTACGGAAAGACCGGGATCGAATTTATATTCGAAAACCATTCCGACCAACAAATACGTGAAGATCTCAGAAGATGTTCGAGATGGAGCATTGAAGACCGTGGACTATCATACACGGAAGAACCACTAATATTCTCTGCCTGGCAAGCAGAGATAAACTGTGATTCTGTCGTAGTTGGAATCTACGGGGTTGCAAGGACTTCTCGCTATTGATCCATGGGGTGATTCCTATATGGATGCAGTAGGAGAGTACCTTCGGTTCATCCTGTTCCTGGGTGACGTATATGGACGAATGTCTGACAGAGTATTTCCGAAGGATCACGTACGTTGATTTCTTCAAACGTGCTATGGTTATTGGCGGGGAATCGCCGTTCTCTTAGCTTCCAGCTAGAGTATTTTTGTGGATATCAATTAGTGATATCTGATGGATCTAACGATGTGGCATTCAAAGTAAATGGCGACCAGATGTCAAGAGTTAATTCTGGCCTCAAGCCTCATCAAACGGGGAAATGACAAAAATCGGGCAGGCAGCATGGCTATGTGGGTCGCTCCCATTAGGGTGTATAATCACCTATCTAGAGAAATTCCTATTTGTTCTTGAATCTATGTTTCGATGCTGTCCCTTTTCGGGAGACGGTTGCTGATCCCAACCGTCGGTGATATACATTCGATACACTCAAGCGAAATGGGTGGTCGGTCATGTGAGGGCCGGGTTGCAAGATGTTCTTGTTGAACCCAGTGTATTCGTCTCTAGAGATACACGATCGGAAGGTGGACCCATACCTTGTCAAGTCGGAATCCAATATCCAATAAGCGCCTGCGGGTTTTGTTTGTATACTATATATGTGGAGCGTGAGATGCAAGCGCTCCACTAGATTGCTATTTACTTGTATTTAGACATTATTATAATATCAGACAAGATATTGGTTTCAAAACTGTTTTGGGTTATCGTAAGGTAAAAACCGTCCGTGTTTATGTGTGGATTTGGTCTTACGATTATCCTTTTCTTTTGAAAAGATTTTGAACTTTAAAAATCAAGGTTGGATGATTTACCCTTATTACTGTGCGAGTTTATCTCACTCTGGTTCACCAGACTGACCCGGTGTTTTGTAAATGCTCGGGTTAGCCCGGAGTGTACAGGTTCAGGTTAGCGACTGCTATGAAGAGACGAGCTGGAAGAGTCCAGACGTATGATATTACTACTATTCCGCTGCGTGTTGTATGAGGACAGATTATCACTGTCCAGATGTTGATGTACTCTGATATTGTAAGTATTTTCAAAGTTCTCAATAAAGATTTACTTCTGTATTATATTTTGTTCCGCTGCAATGTGAGACTCTGTGTGGTGTTGCTTTCCTCTTCTTCTTCTTCTATTCAATATTTCTACCTTATCTATTCTCACCCTCTAACTTCTTTCTATTAATGATCTGGAATGTTCGATGTCTGAATAGTCAACATGGTAGTTTGATGTTGATTTTCGGAGTCGAAAATCCCAGTTCGTTACAGTGGTATCAGAGCTGAAGGTTAAGTGATTACCTTGGCTCTGTGGCGTGACTCAGTAGAGATGGGGTTAACAATACCCTAGATTGAGTTTGAGTGTATATATACGAGTGGACGTATTTGTAGATTTTATAAAAATTGTTTTATATTGTGGAGATTTATCTGTTTGAGTTGTTTGTGAATTCTGGTCGATTAGTTTGATCCACTGTATCGATAGGAGTTTCTAAACACTCAAGTATGATAAACCGACACAGTATGTTTTGAAAGAGGGTAAATGAAATAATTTGCCCAAATTATATTTTGATATAAAGAATATATATATATTTGAAGTATTATAGTATATTGAATGTGTTGGTTGATTATAATTGAAATGGTTATATAAATAACCAATTGGAATTCGTATAATATAAAAGCAGATTTATTAAATCTGAGATTAAAATCAGAATTGGAATTAAAATTACAAAATGTGGAAAGGTGTTGTAAATGGATTTAAATTGAATATATGAGAATTCTAAAATCCTGGGAGATTTTAAGTTGTTTACAAGCATCGGGATTTTTATTTTGAAATAGATTTCGAAATGAAAATGTTTGAATTCGGGTTTGGGTAAATGATATAGTATTGAACTCACTTTGATCGCTGGGGAATAACTCTGATGATGCTGGCCACATCGTCAGTGTTCATTTCCGAGTTCTAAGTGACGGATTACTACCAAAATTTTTGGGTTGAATTGCTTTGAGAAAAACAAGCTGTTTTGAATCCTGAAAAGGGATATTTGGTTTTAGAAGAGCTAAACTGTTTAAAAACTCCCAGGGAATTTGTTGAACAAAGAAAAAAAAATTTAATTAAATAGAAATTTGGGAAAGCAAACATGAATTGAATTGAAACCAATTAAATGAAAATTGAATCGAGATATAATATATCAAGTGGAATCAGATTTGGAATTGGGAGACAGGAATATGAAATGGTATTGGATTGATAAGTTAAGAGTTGAAATTGATGATGGATGGAAATTTAGTCAAGAATGAAATTTGGCTTGGACACGTGAAGAATTTAATTCGAAGGATGAAATTGGAATTTTGTTTTGGAAGTGCATTTGTATATGCTGACAGGGTAGCAGATGGAGAGGATATAATGATATGCCCGACAAAAAAGTACACGTTTATTTCTATATGGGTTTGGTGATTTATGAGCCTATTTGGCAAGCCACTTGGCTGTTTCATTTTCTTTTGGATTGGAGAAGGCCTAGAAAGGCGAGTTGGAGTTGTACCGATTGAGCCGTACAGAGGAGGTGCTGGCGAAATTTTTTGGAAATTTAAAGTGTTAGAAAATTTTTGATATTTTTGAAAATATTCATATACGGTATTAAATCGGTTTTGGATTTAAGATAAATTGGATTTGAAAATTAATGGATTTATAACGTTCTTTTGTACCTTAGCAATTTCGAGGACGAAATTATTTTAAGGGGGGAAGAATGTAACGACCCGTGTTTTTGCCCGTTAAATATTTAATTTAATTTATTTATTTTAAATATTATATCGGGAATATTAATGGAATTTAATATTTAATTCTTTATTGAAACGAAGTTGAACGTTATAATTTATATATAATATAAATTCGAGCTTGAAAATGGCGTGCAGTTCGTATATTGGAGTTTTGAACTTCAACTGAGAATACAGGATTCGATATAAGTCGGATTTCTGTGAAACAAGAAACGTTGGAACCGTATTGACAATAATTTTCATATGAAAGAGAAAAATCCAGATTTCGTGTTATAGTTTGATAGTTATGGCTAACTCAAATTTTGAAATAGTCGCTATGGAAAACCGTTATTTAAAATATAGGCCCTTAAAATTGCCGTTTTGCAAACGGACTCTGTTTCCGACGAAACCAGTTTCATTAGAACCGTATCGTTAAATTATTGTCAGAAAATCAAACTGCGTGGAAAACCGATGTCGTATGTGACCACGGCAGCCATAAACGCCCGTTCAATTTCTATAGAGCGTATTTAAATAAATAAAGGGATAATTGGGTGTAACCTGAACAGACGATCGAATTAAGCCACGAAATCTGTTCCGTTGAGTTCGTATCGTCGTTTAGAGTCAAGATAGGTATATAGTTTGTTATTTTTAAAGACCGGATAATTTGGTGTTAAAAAGGGTAGTGCGGTACGCGGTAAAAACAGCCTACCGGGGCAACGGTCTCAGAATGCGACGAAATTAGTGTCGTTGGGTTCGTATCGAAAAGTTATTGTCAGACTTCGTAGTTTCGGGTTGATTTGATTTATCTGGTGATCATGGAAAAATTAAACGCGTGTTCATTTCTGGTTTCATAAAGGAAATTTTTTCATACGACCTCGGATTTCGACGAAACTTGTCCCATTGGGTCCGGAATACCTTTTTACATTAAGATTAGCATTTTTATCAGTAGACAGAAGTCGTCTGTAGGGGTTTCTACACGTTACTTTACCGTGAAGTTTCGCGAAGAATAAACTAATATTATTCCATCCCTATATATATATACCCTTCACTTGAGAAACCCTCGTCTCATCAGCGCCTCCACTCTAAACAAATAAACGAACAACAATTTCTCCCTTTCCTCCACTTTTCTTTTCAAATCCACTCGTTATTTCCAGATGTGTTTAATGACAATAATATCGAGCCTCACGAGATCTTCCTAATATCCGGTTGAGATTGATTTTCGAGCAGCATAGGGATCGTATCGAAGCAGTAAAGTGTTTGCGGTTAGATGGGTTTTTGGGGCAAAGGACTAAGTCGAGTTGGAAGCTGTTCAGTGAGGTGGAAGGTGTTGTCAAGGCGCACAGTTTAGAGTTGCCAGATCGAAACCGATCGCTGGTGGAGGTGACGAAATTCTGGCCAGGGTGGGTCATTGCGATGAGGTGGTATCAAAACGAGATGAAGCCGGTTTTGCAAATTTCAGTGGCAATACGAAGGGAAGGATGGCATACGCTGGCGCGGTCGTGGGGATGACCATCGATGATGGTCCGGCAACAAGGGTTGGCAGCGGCATGGGGTGATGGAGTGGAGTTCAGTTTAAACACGGTGGAGTTGTTAAGAAAGGGATCGACCTGGAAAATAGCGTGAGGTAGAAAGGAGGAAGCCTGGAACGAAAGTCACCATGAACAAACGGGCCTGTTAACGGTTAATTAAGTAATTAAGTTATTTACCTTAACTAAATTTTATATATATAACATCATAATTAAATAGGGATTGTTATTTGGCAGCATGGGTTCAATTGTTTGCAACGAGGGGTTGGGAAATTCGAACAGAAGGAATGCAAGAAAGGAGGAAGTATCCGCCGATCCTTATTAGTACGAATTGTGTAGAACAGAAGAACAAGGTGGAAAAGGAAAAAAAACGTAAGTAAGGATGCAAAAAGGGGTCAGTCTGATAACTTTGGTTAACACGTGACTAGGCTTATAAACTAATTAAGTTATTAGTTAATAAAAATATTGTATTAACTAAAGATATTTTTTTGTGCAGAACCGGGAAGCATATGAGATCGAAGTGGAAGGAGCAGTATAATTTGGCCATGTGTTTAAAATAAAAATGTAATTTAATTAATTAATGTTAAGGAGATTAATTAGATTAACTAAATTATTTAAAGAAGGGTTTAGCAAATAAAGATCATATTAATGGGTGTTAACCTTCGTGTAGAACTGGGGATCTAGACCGAATGGAACACAACAAGCGGTGTCGGGACTGTATGAAGGAGATTTACATTCTAGAACAGAAACGTTCGCAGTAGAATGCAGCTGGAAATCCCAGTTAAATTAAACGCGAGTTTAATTTAATCAAATCAGTTGTTATTGTAACAACGCAACCCAAGGTGAGTTAAACTCACTCAGTTTTTCCCATTTATATTTTATATAAATTGGGTTTTTATTTTGTGTGCTCTACTTGCTGATGGTTACCTGTTTGCTAGTTATACAATTGTTTGTTGATTTAACTGATGAAATTAAACTGTGTTTAATTTCAGTGAAATACCAAATCGTTATTTTTAACGATTGGTTCCAATAAAGGTAACCCACCTTGGTTGGTCACATTTATTTATAAACGTGTTTAAATGGTTGAATTGTTTGCGTTGCTTGTGGTTGATGTTGAATGGTTGCTATTTAGTATTACCAGTTAAACAAAACTGAATGGTTTGATTTGAGATAACCATTTGAATACAGGGACGAACAGGTTGGAGGGATCCAACCGGATTCCTCAAATGTATTATTTATTTTCATATTATCATATATGAACTAATCCGTTTGTGTGATTGATTTGATGGTTGATTATTGATTGAATATTCAACATCTGTTTGGTTTAAACCAATGAGCGGTGTTGGTTAAGTGTTTGGCAGAGTATGGCCTTTAAAAAAATCAATCGAGTTATAGATATTGATTCACCGTCAAGTGAATCGATAGAGTTGAGGTTATAAAATTTATTTTATAACCAGAGTTAGATTTGAATTATATTATTTGAATAAAAGTCATTTAAGAGAAATAAATAAATATTTTATTTGTTTAAGACTTTGATTTGTTATTAATTTATTTTGCAAAGCAAATGCTGATGATTAATCAGATTTACCAGTTGAAGAATAAGAAATGAATTAAATGGTTAAACCTTGGAAAATTTGTTTTGTAAATAAAACAAATAATTAGAATTTATTAATTATATTTTTAATTAATTTAAGGCGAGGATTGTTGAAATCGGTTAATGAGGTAATCAAGTTTTGAGTTAATTAAATCAACCGTTCAGAATTAGAATTGTTTACCAAGTAATGTGTTTTGACTAGAATAGTTAAATGAATATTGTTTGAATTTAAAGGGATTAACTACTAAAGTAGTTAATGTTTGAAATAAGTTATTATTTTAATTAATGATAAATTTAGGAATATATTTTTAAATGGGAATTCATTTAAAAGGATACCGAATGTGAGATGCAAGCCAATTGAATGGTGAAAGGAAATAAACGTACTCAATTATATGAATTAAGTGAAAGGAGATTACGGTAAAAAGGGTTTATTATAAACCAGAGGTTTTAAGTGAGATTCAAAGTGTTAAGACGTTAATTTTACATTAACGTTTTTGGAAACGAGATCTAGTAAAAAGGAGAATTTTAAATGAGATTTCAAATGGGAAATTGAATATAGTTATTCGAGATAGAATTAGCCAAACATAATTATTCGGCTAAGTCGCCATTTCGTACGACTGCTAGCGAAATTCGCAGGGCTGCAGATAGCCTACGGCGGTCGGATGTTTCCTGAGGGAATCAGGCGTAACCATTGTGATCGCTGTGATCTAGAGTCAAGCGAATGGAGTTAAGACGAATGTAAATTAATCAATTAGAAGTATTCAAATATCATATTTTTGAATATTAAAAGAGTCAGAAGTTTTAATTTAACAAAAGTAAATCAGTTTAATTAAAGGCCAAATGATGCTAAATACTGAATCAGTGAACTCATTGGAGTGTCATGTTTGAAACACTGTATATTTTGATAGTTAAAACACCGACTATCAAATCTGACCAATACGATTGTTGGTACGGAAAGACCAGGATCGAATTTATATTCGAAAACCATTCCGACCAACAAATACGTGAAGATCTCAGAAGATGTTCGAGATGGAGCATTGAAGACCGTGGACTATCATACACGGAAGAACCACTAATATTCTCTGCCTGGCAAGCAGAGATAAACTGTGATTCTGTCGTAGTTGGAATCTACGGGGTTGCAAGGACTTCTCGCTATTGATCCATGGGGTGATTCCTATATGGATGCAGTAGGAGAGTACCTTCGGTTCATCCTGTTCCTGGGTGACGTATATGGACGAATGTCTGACAGAGTATTTCCGAAGGATCACGTACGTTGATTTCTTCAAACGTGCTATGGTTATTGGCGGGGAATCGCCGTTCTCTTAGCTTCCAGCTAGAGTATTTTTGTGGATATCAATTAGTGATATCTGATGGATCTAACGATGTGGCATTCAAAGTAAATGGCGACCAGATGTCAAGAGTTAATTCTGGCCTCAAGCCTCATCAAACGGGGAAATGACAAAAATCGGGCAGGCAGCATGGCTATGTGGGTCGCTCCCATTAGGGTGTATAATCACCTATCTAGAGAAATTCCTATTTGTTCTTGAATCTATGTTTCGATGCTGTCCCTTTTCGGGAGACGGTTGCTGATCCCAACCGTCGGTGATATACATTCGATACACTCAAGCGAAATGGGTGGTCGGTCATGTGAGGGCCGGGTTGCAAGATGTTCTTGTTGAACCCAGTGTATTCGTCTCTAGAGATACATGATCGGAAGGTGGACCCATACCTTGTCAAGTCGGAATCCAATATCCAATAAGCGCCTGCGGGTTTTGTTTGTATACTATATATGTGGAGCGTGAGATGCAAGCGTTCCACTAGATTGCTATTTACTTGTATTTAGACATTATTATAATATCAGACAAGATATTGGTTTCAAAACTGTTTTGGGTTATCGTAAGGTAAAAACCGTCTGTGTTTATGTGTGGATTTGGTCTTACGATTATCCTTTTCTTTTGAAAAGATTTTGAACTTTAAAAATCAAGGTTGGATGATTTACCCTTATTACTGTGCGAGTTTATCTCACTCTGGTTCACCAGACTGACCCGGTGTTTTGTAAATGCTCGGGTTAGCCCGGAGTGTACAGGTTCAGGTTAGCGACTGCTATGAAGAGACGAGCTGGAAGAGTCCAGACGTATGATATTACTACTATTCCGCTGCGTGTTGTATGAGGACAGATTATCACTGTCCAGATGTTGATGTACTCTGATATTGTAAGTATTTTCAAAGTTCTCAATAAAGATTTACTTCTGTATTATATTTTGTTCCGCTGCAATGTGAGACTCTGTGTGGTGTTGCTTTCCTCTTCTTCTTCTTCTATTCAATATTTCTACCTTATCTATTCTCACCCTCTAACTTCTTTCTATTAATGATCTGGAATGTTCGATGTCTGAATAGTCAACATGGTTGTTTGATGTTGATTTTCGGAGTCGAAAATCCCAGTTCGTTACAAGCATTCAGAAACAAAAATAGTCTCCATTAAAAGAAGTTTTGGTTGACTACGATGGTATATATGTCATAGTAATAACATAAATAACTTAGTTATTTTCAAGGGAACTCAATTGCAGGTCCTCAAAGATACACAATCTAGAGTTTTCCACTGAACTACCTAAAGATATGTTTGCTGAAATGATGGACTATGCAAGGCATCAAGTGACGCCCGCATTCTTGTGAAGGAAACATAGAATTGAGGGATGTATAGGAAAACAAACCAGGCTCAGCACTCAAAAATAGTGACCAAACCTGAATGAAGACCTATGTAAAATAAACACGGAAGTGGTGCAAAAACAATAAGTAAAGATGCAAAATAGGGATATATACAAGCTGAGAAAAAAAGGTTTTGCTGATTACTACATGGTGGAGATACATCTGAAACCACATTTATTATATCTCCAACTATGTAATATTGCTAATTCATTTGCTACATCTACTATATACCAAAAAAATTCAAAACAAACCAAGGAAAATAAAATAAAAAAGGAGCACATGTTTAAGTTTAAACAACCAATATATCATACTAGTTATATTCACATCAACGAATATATTATCAACATGATGAATACAACTGGTATGTTCTAACTTTTTGTTCTTTTTTATTCACGATAATGAATATATCTTACCAGTTATATGACAGTGTGCATGCTCATGTACATGATCGCTACAGTTTTTGTGTTCGTGTTTTCCATAATGATGGTTGTAGGCATGTTTATTGTGCGAACATGTCTTCACTTTTGGGGAATTTTGTGCAAGATTGTCATACTATTAAGTATGACTATTAAGCATGTACCAACATCGGCCAAAACTGATGCCCAAAGAATTGGGCGACCAGCAATGGCAAGGGCGAGTATGCCAAATTTTTTTTGGCAAAGCCAACCGGTTTCTAAAGTGACCTGTAACACTTTTTATTATAGCAAATAATAAAAAATTTAAATACAGGAGATAGACTAAATGTCTAACTACTGCAACAAGATTTTTAAAGTGGCCCATCCATTAAGTGTCATACAACTCGTTCTCACCATCAGATGAAGAAGACCGTGAGATCCAGAAGACACTGGACCAGTCACCTATGATAAGCCAGAGAAGAAGGAGGCCAAGTTGGGCACATATCTCGAGTAGACTTTATTATAAGTGTATTTTCTGTCCCAATGCTCATCTTTCAAATTTGCCTTATCTGCATTGCCAAATTCGCCATTTTCATGTATAACAAGATCATTACCATTATCATAATAGTGTAGCATTCTACACTCCCCCTCAGACATGCTAACAAATATAAAGAAATCTTCACGGATAAGGTTGTAGCATATATCTAAAGGACCATGAATCCAAACCGACTCAAAAGAGTTCCACACAATATCAGGAGCAGGTTCACTAATCAGATCAGAAGTAGGAACAATAAGCAGAGTGGGTACAACCTTTAGAACAACCAAAGGAGCAGTAGGAGGCACAATATCAGGATTGGGACTAGGTTGCGGTAATTTTCGAACCCATTTCCTAATTGGAGGCTTGGGAAGTGGGATTTTGGGAGGCAAGAGGAGAGGCCCACAAGAGGCGGAGTGCTTACATGTCTTCTCTGTATGACCAAGAGATTGACATCGTACACATATATCAGGCTTCCTACTATAGCAAACATCAATGACAACTATACGACTTTCAATAATAACCTCAATCGTTGAGGTGAGAAGTTTCCCAGGCATTATTTTGATAACGGCTCTAGTATAAGAAAATTTTCTTCTAACCACAGTATTAGCGTCAAAACATTTCAATTTTCCAATATGGAAAGCCAGCCAATTCAAACCCAAGAGAGATTGCAAAACATAAGGAACATGAGAAAATTGAGCCCAGACGGGGATAGAGAATACTTGCTCACGTGCAGAGTCAACTGAGGGGGCACCATGTAGTAATAACGAAAGGCATTTCGGAAAGAATGGAAGGCTTAGATTTTAGAACTCACCTTCTCTCTTCAGGGTTAGAGAACCTAAGGTAGAACTTATCATCAACACATGTCACACGCAATACACCTCTAATCTTCTAAACTCGACACACTTGGTCATATACATCAATCTCAGCGGGAGTTGGACTCAGGAAAAAACCCACCAAACAGTCTGACCAAAAGTCTTTACCTGCTTGAACTACAATATATGGTGGCTCCATTGGAGATTTATCAATTTCAAAATGTACTGCAATGAATTCTCCAGTAATACAAGGCAATTTATCGAACATAGAAACCTACGTTGGTGGCTTAGAGGTTGGTAAGTGAATCAGCAGAGAACCACTAGACTGAGCACTACAAACATTGTTGACATCTAACTCTCGCGAATTAGAGTATGCCAATTTATTAATGATTGAGAAAAGAATGTTTCCTATTATTTTATGTTTTGTCTTCCTGGCAATCTTGATGGCTCCTGCTATCTTCATTATGTTATCAAACATTAGGGTAACATGGCTTATCTCCATCACTACTGCCAAGACTGAAACACCCATCAATATACCGACATTAGTTGCAGCTAAAGCTAGCGCATCATTCATGCCATCTCCCATCATTACAGTTGAACCATATTTTGTTTTGAGTTCCATGATTATCTGCACTTTTTCTTCAGGAAGTAACTCCTCATGCACCATCTTTATGATTTTCCCTAATTGTAGAAAATAGCATAGAAGCTATTATGAGATTCATTGATTAATCCAAGTGTTTTGATTCGGTTACAAACATATGTGTTTCTTTGTGTGTTTGTTAATCCAATTGAATCAAGATGTGTATCTATATTCTCTGTATATCCTAACCCTCATATGTATTAGTCATGCTATTGTTTAGATTAGGCTACAAACCCAGTCCTTACGGTTTTCATGTGCTGATGTACTTTATCCTAACCTTGTTGCATAAAATCTTTTGTCATACGTGCAGCTAGAGCGGTTGACAATGATATAGTGATGGAGACACAGAAATGTACAACACGAAAAAAATGTGGATATAACGGAAAATAACAGTGGTGTAGAAATCTTTATTTGATTTACCCAATTCCTAAATCATTTGTAGGAAAAAGAAAACATTATTTCTCTTATATACAACAAAATCAAAGAATAACCTGATATATGCAGTAAAGGCTTGGCGAATAAAATTAAGTTAAAATTAACATTGAGCATTTAAGATAAGAGAACCAATCAAATTTACCATTTTAAATTAATTGTACTAAAGCAGATAATAAAATTTTGATCTAGCGAGAGTAGCTTAAAACATCTGGGCTTTAAGCGAGTTTCTTATTTGATAGTGCGCTAAGTTGAAAGAAAAAAATGTAATAGTCAAAGTGCAATAAGCGATTTTGCAAGGATTTTTGTAACACCCCGTATTTTCCGTGAATATTAAAATAACAAAATTAAGAACACTTAATTTTTAGAAGAAGAATTGGGTGAAACGGGTTACGCCACTGCGTTCATCTCGAAATTTTGCTTGAGATAGAGTCCGAGTTTGCGTGAATCAGACTCCGTATGAAGAAGTTACGGAGGTTAGAAGTTTTCAAGTTTAAGTAGAAAATAAAATAAAAATAATAATTAAATAATCAATTCAGTTTGAAATTCAAAAACTCAGAAATCGGCTGAGTAGGAAATCTCCCACTCAGGGGTGTTGACCCCCCAGGGGGTGTCGACATAGGAGTCGACCCCCTATAGGGGTGTAGACATGGGTGTCGACCCCCCTGTAGGGGTCGACCCCTGCCAATTGTGTTGGACAGTGACGATTTTCTGAGTCATAAGGCTACATGGCAACTTCTGATTTGACTGATGACACATTTTCATGGACTAAACGGCTCTGATGACTCCTAGGTTGATCCAAAGGCCCATATTAATCCTAAACTTCTATATAATCACCCCAAACCTCAACCCTATACCTCATTCTATGAAGCCGTCATGCTGTCCATGTCTAAGCTAGCCTAGCCTCCATCTTCTCCAAACTAGAAATCAAGTTAGAAAGCTCCAAACCAAATCCAAACTAGAGAATCAAACATCTGCATCAACGGTTAAGCTTAACAAATTCAGAATCAGATCCCAGGATAGAAGATCCGTCCTTTTTCTATAAGTTCAGTTATTATTCCGATTTAAACACTTAATAGAAATCATGATTGTAATAATCAAACCTAGAACTATGCCTAATTCTGATTCGTGCTTATCCTTTTGTCAAATCTGAATTGCCTATGCCTATGAGACTATTGTGATTGACATAATGAAACCTATATTGCCTATGAGACTGTTACGATTGACACAATGAAACCTATCTTGCCTATGGGACTGTTGTGATTGACATAATGAAACCTATCTTGCCTATGAGACTGTTGTGATTGACATAATGGAACCTATCATGCCTATGAGACTGTTGTGACTGAAATGATGGAACCTATCATGTTATACATCCTATGCCTATGAGACTATTGTGATTGATATAATGGAACTTATCATGTTGTACATCAAAATTAGTGATTCTCTTAAGTCCAATTCTATCTAATCTTTATACTATGGTGTAAATTGCTTAGCTTGCCCGCACTTATTGTTAATGTACAACATGCCTATTGAAAATATGATTCTTGAATTGGGTACACTTTTACATGCCTATTTTTCCTTATGTCAATTCTTACGCTCTTTCTCTATTTTTTCCTTTTTATTTTCTTTTATGAATACTAGGTTCATTCGAAACTTAGATTGGATCTCGTTGTACGTGCGATTATAACGCAGGAAAAATTGGGTATAATTTAATTAAGTAAATTTTGGGCATAACAAGTGAGTGTGGCATAAAGCTTATACTGACTACACTTGGGGAATATTGATATAAAAAGACCTAAACTTGGACACATATGACAAATATGTAAATTGGTTAAAGATGAACATGCCTAACCCGAGGTTAGATTGAGTTGCGGTGTAAGACCGCCCGGAACCGCCCGGCACATCCAGCGACCGCAACAATATAGATCTAATGTGAGAGGTTAGCGCATTAAGCCCATAAACCCGAGGTTAGATTGAGTTGCGGTGTAAGGCTGCCCGAAACCACTCGGCACATCCAACGACCACAACAATATAGATCTTATGTGAGAGGTTGGTGCTTTAATGAATGAATTAAAGCTAAGGGACAGACAGGCTAAGAATGGTAGGGTTAAGTTAATTAAGGCAACATTTAACCAATACAACATGTTAATTAAACAGATGGGTGGGGTTAGGTTAATTCGAGAACACTTAACCATTATAACATGTTGATTAGGAAACCCTAGCAATGGGGACCCATTTCAGTAGTAACCCACATAGATGTATCACGGTACCCTGAACTAGGCAGGGTGGGGTACGATTACTGGGTTAATTATAAGCGGTCAAATTAGCGGCAGGTGGTGCAGCAGTGTAGGTTCCGACAGAGTATGGGCATGCACATACTCCGGAGTGGAAAAAGCAGGAACTGGGCATCAATAGTATACACTGTGCATCTTAAATTTGTGTCGGTTTGCCACCATAGGAATTGATACACCCCATGGTGGGACCAACCAGGTATCTACAATCAAGCGGAGCCGAATGACACAAGAAATAAATGCATGCGAGTAGAAGCCGATCGGAAAAGGGATCACTTTGTTATGATCACATGATGGTAGTTGAAACATTCGATAGTAGGTGCAGAGAAATGGAAATGAGTACGATAGTATATTCAGTTTATCTTGCCTTATCTTATGTTGTCTTATTGCTATGGTATTGTCCTATGTTCAGTTTATTCATGTCATGATCCTTTTACCTGTTTACATGTTGAATAATCACTGGACTTACCAGGCTTATGTTTGACCCATTTTCTTTCGCCATCTTTCCTTCTATTTCCCCCGTGGTCCGCAGGGAGGGAATACTTCAGCTTAGTGCAGACCTTTTCTAGCTTGAAGAGAGTAGATGTATTGCTTGGATTCTCTTTTCTTCGGCTATGGCTGTGGTTACACTTTTATTGAGGATTTATCCTGCTTTACTACTGTTTTATGCTTCTTTATGTACTTGTAGTTTTAAATCAAGACAAATGTTTTATTGTAATAATTTAGAAGTTGGGTTTTGAGACAATGTTTGTAATGTTTTGACTGAACCACGTTATTTATGAAATGATTTCAGTTTTCCGCTGTTTATATGTCTGTCTTGTAAATTATCTGTGCCTTTTATCTAAAATGCTTCACCAAAGTTAATGCATTTCCTTTGTGAGTGACCTTAACGGAGGTGGGGTGTTTCACTTGATATCAAAGCGATGGTTTACCAGATCAGATAAAAGTTTTTGAAAACTATTTTTCAAAAAGAAGTTTAAAGAGGCATTTTCAAGAAAAGTGATATTTTATTTTAAAGGCATAATCCCCAAAGCCATATGCACTATCTTTCTATCCTTTGATTTGAACCTTTTCTTTTCGTTTCAGCATGTCTGGAGATCTTAATCTTCCCGAGGGCGTACCGATACTTGGTTGGTTCAGAAGGTATCTAGAGGCTAGGGCTAATGACGCAGGCCCAGCAGACGTTCCTCCTCCCCTAGTCGCAGCCGTTCCTCCTCCTCCGCGTGTGAATGCGTTCTCGAAGATATGTAGAGACTTTCGAGCTATGGGTGGAAAGAACTTTAATGGGACTGAGTCATTTGTGGAAGCAAGAAACTGGCTCAAGGAAATAGAAGATTTGTTTGTTATCTTCGAAGTGGATGATAGGCAGAAGATACAATTGCTTGTATGGTTACTTAAGGATGAAGCCTCTTACTGGTGGGAAGTTACTAATGCTAAGAGACCAGTTGAAACTTGGGAGGATTTTAGAATGAGATTTTAATTGAAGTTCCTCTCGCAAGCTGAGGAAGTCTACAGATGGAGAAGTTCTTAGCACTCAAGCAGGGAAGCTCATCGGTTAAGGAGTACGTCAACCAATTCAACAAGCTGACTAGATTTGGACTGGAGTTAGTAAACACTCCACATAAAAAGGCTCTCCGATTCGTTGAAGGGTTAAATGAGCCACTGCATAGCCTAGCTATGTCCCATGTACCTATGGGTGCGACTTTCGAGAGGCTGGTGGACATGGCACTGTTACAGGAGGAAGACAAGGATGGCAAGAAAGAGGCAAAGGTGGAAGAACCTCTAGACAAGAAAGTGGAGGGATCGCAGAATAAGTAGATGGATTCCAAGAAAGGCGGGAAGAATAACAAACCTCGTGACAAGAGGAAGTGTAAATTTTGTGGCATACCTGGACATCTGATTAAGGACTGCAGAAAGAAGAAAAGGAAGATGGGTGGTTGCTTCCAATGTGGTGAGACATGACATATGGCTAAGGATTGCCCAAGAAGGCAAGGGCAAGGGCAGAGGACTGGATCTACTTCTGGAGGGCAGATTGACGCTCTCATTGCACCTCCGCAAGAAAGAGGTAGAAATATTTCTGTTGAGAGTTTAGTTTATCTTTCTGATCATCCAGTTCGTACTCTTTTTGATTCTGGCACATCGCACACTTTTATATCTATTGCTTTAGTTGAATCTATGCACCTAGATACCAGTATAGTAGAGGATCCCATGGTTGTTTCAAATCCAATTGGGGGTTCAGCTTATTTGTCAATGATTTGTTTGGATTTGGAAATTTCTGTACTAAGCGTTGGGTTTAGATGTAATGCTTATTTTTTGGGTTTCACAGGCTATTGGTTGATTCTAGGCATGGGTTGGTTATCCAGTATTGGTGCCATCCTCGATTGTGAAAGGAGAGTGGTTAGACTTATGACTCGCCTCAGTAACACTCTCAGAATCTCTTGTAATCCCATGAATTCTGTTATGCTTAGCTATCTATAATCTCTTGATGCGTCTGTCGAAAACTTGCAATCTATTAGAGTAGTCCGTGAGTACTCGGATGTCTTTGAAGAGGTGAAGGGTTTACCTCCGAAGCGAGGGATAGACTTTCGCATATACCTTGTTGATAATGCAAAACCTATTGCTTTAGCCGTTAGACAAATGGCTCCAAGGGAAAGGAACGAGCTCAGTAAGAAAGTTAAAGAGTTGCTTGAAAAGGGGTTCATAAGGCGGAGTATATCTGAATGGGGTGCTCCAGTGGTGTTTGCAACCAAAGCGGATGGTTCATTTCGCCTGTGCGTGGACTATAGGGAGCTAAACAAGCTGACAAGAAGAATATGCACCCACTTCCTAGAATAGACGACTTGTTCGACCAGCTTGTAGGTGCCTCGGTTTTCTCCCAACTAGATCTGGCCACCAGATTTCATCAACTAAGAGTGGCTGAAGATAGCATAGATAAGACCGTGTTCAGGACCCTGGATGGTTTCTTCGAATGGCTTTCATGCCTTTCGGCTTGACAAATGCACCCGCCTATTTCATAAACTTGATGAATAGGGTGTTCAGAGAGTTCCTTAATTAATTTGTAGTTGTCTTCGTGGACGACATTTTGATTTTCTCAAAAAGTGAGGAAGAACATGCTTTGCATTTAAGGGAAGTTATGGATACTCTTCGAGCACATCGGCTGAAAGCAAAATTCTCCAAATGCCATTTTTGGAGAGAAGAAGTAAGGTTTCTTGGACCTGTGGTGTCCAAAGAGGGGATAGCTGTGGATCCCGCAAAGGTAGATGCGGTGTAAGATTGGAAGATTCCACGGAATGCAACCGAAGTACGAAATTTTCTTCGGCTAGCGGGCTTTTACAGAAAGTTCATTAAGGAATTTGCGAAGATCTCAGCCCCACTTACTAGGTTGACGAAGAAGAACCTAATTTTTGCCTAGGATTTGGATTGTGACGTTGCTTTCCAACGACTGAAAAGGGCTCTGACAACGACCCCAGTTCTGACATTACCTGATGGGAGTAAGATGTTTACGGTATACACAGACGCATGCAGTACCGGACTAGGCGCTGTCCTGAAGCAAGAGGGCAAGGTAGTTTGTTATGGGGGATGGCAGTTGAAGGTACATGAGAAGAACTACTCAACTCATGATTTAGAACTAGCTGCCATTGTTTTCGGTCTTAAGTCATGGCGTCATTACTTGCTTGGAGAAAGGTTTGAATTGTTTACTGACCATAAATCGTTAAAGTACCTTTTCTCGTAGAAAGATCTTAACTTGAGACAACAGAGGTGGATGGAATTTCTTGCCTCATACGATTTTGAGATTGCTTATACCCCTGGCAAGGGCAATGTGGTAGCAGACGCCTTAAGTAGGAAAAAGCTGGCCTTAAGTCCTCTCTTTGTAGAAAGACAAAACTTGGAGTACATGACAAACTTTGACTTTAGACCCTCCTTTGAATTTGTACCTGGTTTGTTAGCATCGCTAGAGGTGCGGCCTACTCTTTTGGACTCAATAGGAACCGCGCAACGTGAAGACCCTCAGCTAGTTGATGTGTTGGATAAGCTAATTAGAGGTGATACTTCTAGTCACCTCAATAGATACTCCATCGATGATAAGGGTTGGTTGAGACGGGACGGAAGACTATGCATCCCACAAGAAAGGGATTTGGTGAAAACTGTTCTCGAAGAAGCACACCATTCTAAGTTGACCATACACCCAGGTGGGGACAAGATGTATAAATATATAAAAAGAGTTTTCTTCTGGAATGGAATGAAGAAGGATATAACCGAGTTTGTCTCTAAATGCTTGATATGCCAGCAAGTCAAGGCAGAGAAGAAGAAGCCTGGTGGTCTACTTCATTCTCTAGAGGTCCCACAATGGAAATGGGATAGCATTTCAATGGACTTTATTGATAGGTTGCCTAGGTCAAGAAGAGGCAATACCAGTATTTGGGTAATAGTGGACAGGCTCACTAAAAGCACTCACTTTATACCTGTTAAGAGTAGGAGGACTGCCTCATCATTAGCATCCATTTATCTTAAAGTGGTGGTTCGACTGCATGGAATACCCTCTAGCATAGTAAGTGATCGAGATCCTATCTTTACGAGCTAGTTTTGGACGAGTTTACAAGAGGCTGTAGGCACACAACTATGATTAAGCACTGCCTATCACCCTCAAACCGATGGTCATACGGAAAGGGTGAACAAAGTATTTGAAGATCTTTTGAGATTGTGCATTCTTGATTTTGGAGGAACATGGGAGGATCATCTTCCTTTGGTGGAATTCACTTACAACAATAGCTACCAAGCCACCATAGGCATGACACCCTTTGAGGCTTTATATGGAAGACCATGCCGATCACCAACTTGTTGGTGGGAGTCTATAGACAAGCTTGTACTTGAGCCTGACATGATCAGAGAAACTTCAGAGAAGGTGGACTTGATACGAAGACAAATGAAGACCGCACAAGATAGACAGAAGTCCTACGCTGATAAAAGAAGGACCGACCTTGAGTTTGAGATTGGAGACAGAGTTTTTCTTAAAGTATCTCCTTTGAAGAATGTCATTTGCTTTGGGTCCATAGGAAAATTGGCACTAAGATTCGTAGGGCCATTTCCTATCATTGAGAGGATTGGGAAGATGGCTTATAAAGTAGAGCTGCCCGAAAAATTGGCTGGAGTTCATAATGTTTTTCATGTCTCTCATCTACGGAAGTGCTTACATGAGTCTGCAGAGTTGTGGAGCCGAGCATACTAGAGGAAGTAGAAGTGGAGTGATAAGCGAAGGTGAGGAGAGTTCCAACTTGTACCTTGGGTACAGAAGTTAAAAAACTACGCAATCGTGAGGTCAAGCTAATTAAAGTACAGAGGACTGACGCTGAAGGAGATGCGACTTGGGAGACTTAAGACAAGATACGCGCATCCTACCCTTTTCTTTTTTAGGGTACATTCTTGATATCTTTTTCCATAAATTTACGCATGCTTGTATCCATCTTTTAAGTATATCTCCTCGGTCCTATTCTTAATCCTTAGGTAGAAACCAATGGATGTAAACATGTATTTGAAACATGTTATGATTGAGGGTTGCAAGTGGTTGCTCGTGGATGCATACACACACACACATTAAGTACTAGATCAGCTCAGTCACTTTCATATTGCATATGCACATATGTATTTGTATGTGGATTGAAACTTGATGTGCTATCATATGGATGTTGCATTTGTATGAATGATTGTGCACTCGTGTAGAAGTTACAAAATACAATTAGGAATAATTGCATACATAATGGACTCATAGCGCCGACATGATTCGCATCAAGGAGGTCAACTGAATCACTAGACCGCCTGATTTTGCATTAGATAAGGACATATACACACACTATGCATATGATCATGAAGTCATTAGAAATCTTTTTAAGGACAATGGATGCATGTGATTGATGGTTGAGTAGATGGATGTTGGATGTTAGGATACATTCTTCTTAACTTAGAGATTTCGGGGACGAAATCCTTTAAGGAGGGGAGAATGTAACACCCTGTATTTTCCATGAATATTAAAATAACAAATTAAGATCACTTAATTTTTAGAAGAAGAATTGGGTAAAACGGGTTACTCCATTGCATTCGTCTCGGAATTCTTCTTGAGATAGAGTCCGAGTTTGTGTGAATCGGACTCCGTATAAAGAAGTTATGGAGGTTAGAAGTTTTCAAGTTTAAGCAGAAAATAAATTAAAAATAATAATTAAATAATCAATTCAGTTCGAAATTCAAAAACTCAGAAATTGGCTGAGCGGGAAATCTCCCGCTCAAGGGTGTCGACCCCCCCTGGGGTGTCGACATAGGAGTTGACCCCCCTATAGGGATGTCGACATGGGTGCCGACCCCCCTGTAGGGGTCAACCCCTGCCAACTGTGCTGGACAGTGACGATTTTTTGAGTCACAGGGCTACGTGGCGACTTCTGATTTGACTGATGACACATTTTCTTGGACTAGATGGCTGTGATGACTCCTAGGTTGATCTAAAGGACCATATTAATCCTAAACTTCTATATAATCACCCCAAACCTCAACCCTAGACCTCATTCTATGAAGCCGTCATGTTGTCCTTGTCTAAGCTAGCCCAGCCTCCATCTTCTCCAAACTAGAAATTAAGTTAGAAAGCTCCAAACCAAATCCAAACTAGAGAATCAAGCGTCTACATCAAGGGTTAAGCTTAACAAATTCAGAAATCAGATCCCAGAATACAAGATCCGTCTTTTTTTCTGTAAGTTCAGTTATTATTTCGATTTAAACACCTAATAGAAATCATGACTGTAATAATCGGATCTAGAACTATGCCTAATTCCGATTCGTGCTTATCCTTTTGTCAAATCTGAATTACCTATGCCTATGAAACTGTTGTGATTGACATAATGAAACCTATCTTGCCTATGAGACTGTTGTGATTGACATAATGAAACCTATATTGCCAATGGGACTTTCGTGATTGACACAATGAAACCTATCTTTCCTATGAGACTGTTGTGATTGACATAATGGAACCTATCGTGCTTATGAGACTGTTATGATTGATATGATGGAACCTATCATGTTGTACATCCTATGCCTATGAGACTATTGTGATTGATATAATGGAACTTATCATGTTGTACATCAAAATTAGTGATTCTCTTAAGTCCAATTCTATCTAATCTTTATACCTATGGTGTAAATTGCTTAGCTTGCCTGCACTTATTGTTAATGTAGAAATGCCTATTGGAAATATGATTCTTGAATTGGGTACACCTTTACATGCCTATTTTTCCTTATGTCAATTCTTATGCTCTTTCTCAATTTTCCCTTTTTATTTTCTTTTATGAATACTAGGTTCATTTGGAACTTAGATTGGATCTCGTTGTACGTGCGATTATAACGCTGGAAAAATTGGGTATAATTTAATTAAGTAAATTTTGGGCATAACAAGTGAATGTAAGACTGCCCGGAACCGCCCGGCACATCCAGCGACTGCAACAATATAGATCTAATGTGAGAGGTTAGCGCATTAAGCCCAAAAACCCGAGCTTAGATTGAGTTGAGGTGTAAGGATGCCCAGAACCGCCCGGCACATCCAGTGACCCCTAGTAACATGTGAGAGGTTGGTGCTTTAATGAATGAATTAAAGCTAAGGGACGGACATGCTCAGAATGGTAGGGTTAAGTTAATTAAAGCAACACTTAACCAATACAACATGTTAATTAAACAGATGGGTGGGATTAGATTAATTCGAGAACACTTAACCATTATAACATGTTGATTAGGAACCCCTAGTAACGGGGACCCATTTCAGCAGTAACCCACATAGATGTATCACAGTACCCTAAACTAGGCAGGGTGGGGCACGATTACTGGGCTGATTATAAGCGGTCAAAATAGCGGCGGGTGGTGCAGCAGTGTAGGTTCCGGTGGAGTATGGGCATGCACGTACTCCGGAGTGGAAAAAGCAGGCACTGGGCATCAGTATTATACACTGTGCTTCTTAAATTTGTGTCGGGTTGCCACCATAGGAATTGATACACCCTATGGTGGGACCAACGCAGTTATCATCAATCAAGTGGGGCCGAATGACACAAGAAATAAATGAATGCGAGTAGAAGCCGATCGGAAAAGGGATCACTTTGTTATGAGCACATGATGGTAGTTGAAATATTCGATAGTAGGTGCAGAGAAATGGAAATGAATGCGATAATATATTCAGTTTATCTTGCCTTATCTTGTGTTATCTTATTGCTATGGTATTGTCCTATGTTCAGTTTATTCATGTCATGATCCTTTTACCTTTTTACATGCTGAATAATCACTGGACTTACCAAGGTTATGTCTGACCCATTTTCTTTCGCCTTCTTTCCTTCCGTTCCTCCCGGTCCATAGGGAGGGAATACTTCAGCTTAGTGCAGACCTTTTCCAGCTTGAAGAGAGTAGATGTATTGCTTGGATTCTATTTTCTTGGGCAATGGCTGTGGTTACACTTTTATTGGGGATTTATGTTGCTTTACTACTGTTTTATGCTTCTTTATGTACTTGGAGTTTTAAATCAAGACAGATGTTTTATTGTAATAATGTAGAAGTTGGGTTTTGAGACAATGCTTGTAATGTTTTGACTGAACCACGTTATTTATGAAATGATTTCTATTTTCCGGTGTTTATATGTCTGTCTTGTAAATTATCTATGCCTTTTATCTAAAATGCTTCACCAAAGTTAACACATTCCCTTTGTGAGTGACCTTAACGGAGGTGGGGTGTTTCACTTTAACTACATTTCTTCTATCATATTTATATATGGAGTCCAGGATTGGACTGGGACAAGCTCATCTCATAGCTTAGTATATTCCTAAAGGAGGATAGTTAAACAATAGGAGAAAGGATCCGAACGATAACCAATTATCTGATTTTTCCAAAATGAGATTCAGTGGGAATGTATAATAATTTTTGCACCAAAATATAATGCTGGTAATGAAAATGATACAACTATATGGTTAAGGCTTAGCGGGTCTATGGTTTTGGCAGCCAGTTATTATAAGTTTCCATTTTAACTAATGTCTTCAGACCTGTAATTTTAATTCACACTTATTACATCCAGTACTCGAGTAGTTTGTATTTTATTATGATTTAATATTACAGTTGCACTCACAAACAAATCGTTACCTGATTGTTTGCATGTGTGGCTGCTGCGTTGCCGCCTCCAGTAAGCATTGCAACTTTGCCGAGCAAATCAGATGTACCCAAGTCCTCTATCCCCTCTATACCCAACTGATAAAATAAAGAAGAAGAAGTAATTTTTTATTCTCAAAACTCAGATCAGTTTTTGATACAAACTTAAACATATGTACAGAACGAAAATACAAGACCAATAAAAGAAAGACACGTGTAACAAATATAGCTGTAAAACGTAAAATACTCTACATTCCCCCCGTAAGCTGGACTGTTTGTTTTTGAGAAATCAGACCAAGCATGGAAGAAATATAAGCATGTTGTTCACCACCTAAAGCCTTTGTCAATAGATCTGCCAATTGAAGAGCTGATCAAACATGTAGAATGTTAATGAACTACGAGTCAATATAATCTCTCACAAAATGGCAATCCATTTTCAGAAGCTTAGTTCGTTCTTGAAAAACATGATTTTTTGCATTATGTTTTGCAGCAATGTTATCACAAAATAGATTAGTAGGAAGAGGAACTTTAATATCCAAGTCTTGCAGCAATCCTTCAATCCAAATCAGCTCACTTGTAGCATAATCGTACTACTATATTCGAATTCACATGTACTTTTTGAAGTATTTTTTTGCTTTTTGTCTTCCACGAAATCATAGAATTACTAAGAAAAATGGCATATCCAGACAATGATTTTGCAGAGAAAGGGCATGAACCCCTATCAATATCACAATAAGTAGAGAGATGTAGTGAAGATTCAGCAGGATAAAACAAACCATGATTAATAGTACCTGTCAAATATTTTATCACATGTAATGTGGCAAAAAATGTGTTTGTGCAGGATTATCTGAAAATTGACTAAGCTGTTGCACTGCATATGATATATCCGGACGAGTCATGTTGTGATATAACAATTTTCCAATAAATCTTCTATAAAATTATAGGTCCATAAGAAGAGGAGTATCATGAGTACTAAGTTTCAGATTTTTAGGTAATGGATATGCAAGAGTTTGCAATTTTCCATATTTGTATCTCTCAACAAACCCAAAATATACTTTCGTTGATTCAATACAATACCAGAATTTGATCGTGATACTTCAATTCCTAAGAAATTTCTCAAAAAACCCAAGCCTTTTACAGTAAATGTTGACCGAAGTAAATCCTTAAGAAATTGAATTTCACAACCAATAACTAATAAGTCATTAACATATGCCACCACAACAGTAAAATTACCATTCTTCTCAGACTTGATGAACATAGAATGATCTTATTTGGATTGCTTATAGCCAAGATTAATAAGGTGTTTGCTTAATTCTTGATTCCATTGTCTAGCAGCTTGTCTTAAACCATAAAGAGATCTTTTTATTGCATACTTCCCCTGGTTTTGCTTTTGTATACCCTGTTGGAGGCTGCATACAGATTTCTTCATCGATATACCCATGTAAAAAGGCATTATTGATGTCCAATTGATGTAAATCCTAGTTCTTTGCAGCAACAATAGCAATTAGAACTCTAATAGTAGTGAATTTAGCAACAGGGTTAAAAGTGTGCTTAAAATCTTTGCCTTTAATTTGTTTGTCACCTCTAGCAACAACTCTAGCTTTGCACCTCTCCAATTTTCCGTCTTTATCAAACTTTGCTTTATAAGCCCACTTACTGCCAATAGCTGTTTTTCCTAGAGGTAAAACATTTATTTCCCAAGTTTTGTTATCCTCCAAGGCCTTCATTTCTTGATTCATAAATTCAACCCATTCTTTCTTATCTTTAGCCTATGCATAACAACTAGGCTCTTCAGTGGATAAAACATTTGATAGGCTTGCAATATATTCTTCTTCTAGGCTGTCCAACTTTGATTCAGCTAGAATTTTTGAAACAAAAGAAACAGTTGGAGGTTTGAGAGTGTTTAACACCACATAGTCATCAAATTTCTTTGGTAATTGTGTTAGTCGATAAGATTTTCTGATATTAGGATCATAATTTGAGGTTTCATATGGAAAATTATTTGATAAGGATGACTGAAAATTTTCTTGTGAGATAAAAGGACGTTGAATTACATTTTCATTATCAAGAAATTTGTTTATTGTAGATTGATCATGAGTAGGATATGGTGGCATATTTCTAATAGTAGGAGAAGGGAAATCATAAATGAAAGAATCAACATTAGAAGCTGAATCATTGAATAGTGGAGAATTTTCTGAAGCAGAAATATGATCAGGAATAATTTTCTGAGGTGGGATTTTAAAAGGAAATATGTTATCTTTGAAATAAACATCTCTATTGAGAATTATTTTGTGAGATTCAAGATCATATAGCTTGTAACCCTTTGGTGCATAAGGGTATCCCAAAAAAATACATTTTTTGATCTTTGAGCCATTTTGTCTACAATTTTAATAAGAGGATAGCAAAGACAACCTATAACTCTTAGGTTGTTATTGTCTGGAACTTTTTTCATCAACACTTCATATGGAGTTTTCAATAAAGGACTGAATAAGGCATCAAACTAATCAAATATGTTGCTGCCAAAAAGCAATCTCCCCAAAATTTAATAGGAAGATTTGCATGAAGTCTGATAGCTTTTGCTGTCTCCCCCAAATGCTTATGTTTTCTTTCAACTCTGTCATTTTGTTGAGGAACAATAGCCATACTTCTTTGATGAATTATACCATTTGAAGAAAATAAAATAGAACAATATTCCCGCACTATCTCTGTTCCATTGTCACTCCTAATTACTATTACAACTTTGTTAAATTGCACTTGAACATAAGACAAAAAAGAAGAAATAATTTGTGGAACTTGAGTTTTGTTATGAATGAGATAACTCCAAGTTGTTTTAGAATGATCATCAAGTATGGTTAAAAAATACTTAACACCAGACAAGGATGGTTAGCATAAGGACCCCAAAGGTCAATGTGAATTGAATGAAAACAATCATTTGCAAGAGACTGTGATACAGGAAATGGAAATTTATAATTCTTTGCAAACACACATGATTCATACTGAAAATCATCTATATTACTATTGCACAAACATGACAAAGAAGGAATATGTTTAAGTTTTCCAAATGAAGCATGCCCCAATCTCGCATGAAATGTGCTAACTGAAACTTTTGAAGAAGAAAAAGATAAAGCAATAGGTTGTACAATATCAATTTTATTTTGAACATGAAAAGAAGAAGAAGGAACCTCTTTCAAAAATCTATATAGGCCTTTATGTCCTATTGCAACAACCTTGATTTCATTAGTTGTTAATTCCTGAAATGAGCAAAAATTTTGCTCAAACTTTGCAATCAACTTGTTATGATAAAGCAATCGACCAACATATAAAAGATTATGCTTGAAATCAGGAACAAAAAAAAACATTCTAAAGAGTTATGTGAGGATTTAGAGTAATAGTGCCAATAATATTGACAAGTTTAAAAGAACCATCAGGTAATATAATTTTTATAGGACGTTTGATCACATGTGTGTTAGCAAATATATTAATATTAAATGCCATATGATGACTAGCCCCTGTATCAACAATCCACATACTTGCACTATTATATTGATTTGAAAAATTCACATTAGAAGCAGAAACAATACTTGCAAAATTTATAACAACATTATAATTTGTTTCAGTAGAAGCTCCTTGACCAGATTGCACCATTTTGACGAACTCTTTAAAAGCATTAACATCTGAGGATCAATGCTTGATGATGCTGTAGAAGTGTTTGCACTAGAATCAATATCAAAAGGAGAATTAGCTGTAGCATTTCCAGCATCAATTTCATTTACTTTTCCAGCAAATTTTTGAGAACCTTTAGAAGTTTTGCCCTTCCACCATTCAGGATATCCCACCAGTTTAAAACACTGGTCCTTAGCATGTCCTTTTGACTTACAATATTCACAAAATCTATCAAGCTTATGTTTCTTGAATTCATTTTTCTGAAAAGATTGATTAAAATTGTGTGAAGTATTTGAATTCTTAGAATACAAAGCACTCATCTCAGCATGAACTGAAACATTGAAAGCATTCTGTTTCTTGATTTATTGCAAAAGATGATATGCTCTTTTCATAGTAGGCAATGGATCCATACTACGAAGATTGATTTTATCTTGATCAGACGATGAGTTTAATCCAAAAATGAATTGAATTAATTTTCTCAATGATCTGATTCAAGAATTTTCTTAAGTAAGCCACAAGTACACTTATCAATTGCTCCACAAGTACAATCGAGATATGACTCAATTAATTGTAATTGATACCAAATTTGCTTCAAATTACAATAGTAAACAGCAATACTATCAACATTTTGCTTAACATACATCAACTCCTTATGAATTTCATAAATCTGCGGAGCATTTGAATGGTCGTACCTCTCCTGAATCTCCAACAAGAGATGCCTACCAGAAGGATTGAAAATGAAACTTTTAGAAATTTTCTTGTCTATTGAATATAAGATCCATCCAGTTACCATGTAATCATTACGAATCCATTTTTGCAGATTTGGAGAATCACGGTAGGTCTTGTCAATGACCCATCAATAAATCCAATTTTACTTTAGCTCCAAGTGCAAGCATCATGCTACGACTCCAATTTAAGTAATTATCTCCATTGAAGACGATCTAGCCGAGCTGAGAATTTGTGTTATCAGTGTGACGATCCCAAAATCCGAGGTGCGGTATTAAGGATAATCATTGGAATATAACACATTAATCATCATAGCAGAGTACAGATAATAGCAGAAACAATAGATAGAATAATTTTACATGGATATGACAGCGGAATCACAACATGTAATAACATCATAATAGCATAGCGTAGGATATAACTTAGTAAATAAAAAGGAAAGTGATCAGTCATCATTGCCAGAGGCGGAATACATACATACATGCAGTGAGATATAATAAGGGTATCAGTCTACATCGCCGAAGGCAGTACATATACATACAATAAGAAGTACTGAAAGTAAATCAGTCTGCATCGCCCGTGGCGGAATCATAATATAAGTACAATAATGGCGGAAAATGTCAAAGTCTTCTCTGTGAAGTCAGCCTTGCCATGAGCCAAAAATGCACTCTATGCAACAGTGCAGAGCCAAAAACAACTTGTCACCTGTGAACTAGGCTGCCCGTGTGAAAATAAGGGCACCCGCGTTTGCAAAGTGAAACAAACAACGAGTCAGTCATGGGGACTGGTATGAGGAATCTATTTAATAGTTAAACAACAGTAATAAGCAAATCATAGGACCACGCCACTTTCGCGGAACGGGTTTACTCCAGTGATTGCTAGTGCATTTTAAAACAAAGTAAATTCTTTTGAAACAACGCAATGCTTTTTTAAAAAGAATGAAACCATTATAAGACTCAAGTCCCATCACACAATGCAACGCAAGCCGGAGGATAGAGTTTTACCTTATAATGGCCAAATATGCTTGATACGTATAAAGCAAATCAATTGATATTATTACTAGTGCATATATGTTTCAAAAATGAATAGCATCATAAATATCAATCATAGGCGACATGAGCGTCTAATGCCACTATGTCGCCATATATAAGTTACAATCGAATCCGTTATCTCGTATTGGAAATTGGATTTCCGTCATGAGTCGAGGCAAAGGGCAAGCTCCTCTCCGCTTCGAGATATTCTAGCAAATGCCTTAGGACTACACACTCTGGGTAACCCCTGGATCGGCTAAGCCGGTCCTCTCTTACGTTTGATGATTGGCAATTCCTGAGCACATGTTTCCCGGTCCTTACAGACCTATAATCGAAGCGCCTCGCATTCCAACAACCACATAGGTGAAAAATAGATATATATGTCAGGGCTGGTAAGTCACTGACACCACCATAGCTAGAAAGAAACGTCGTGCTCTCCCAGCGGCCCGTATCCCGTTTTTATCTCATATCGAGGTGTGAGGCTCGCGAATCCACGCTATATACAAAGCCAGGCCACATAGACCGTGCTTTGATCATCTTCCACAAGACTTTGCTTTGCAACAGAAGCCTTGATCACAGCATCTTGGCATGCCACATAAGCAGTCCACTCCATACGATTGATTTTCATCGATATATAACCCCTGAGCTCGTACGTCTCAGAGAAGAGCGTTAAGCAGAAGAATAAATTCTCCGCCACCAAACAGATATATATTTAACAGAGATCAATCAGTATAGAACAAAATCCAATGTCAGACACACAGTCCATTTACAAGTCCGTTCTGGGTCTGAAGAAACCGGAGGCGTCAAATTCCTCGTATATCCGTCCAATCAACACATACGTTTAGACGGCTACTACTTCCGTCCCTTTCCGGTAGCTACTCCGGTCAGGAACCTCAGTAGCGCCCATCCAACCGATACGAAGATCGTCGGTCTTGAATCGTCTTTGCATTTTCCAATTCGAATCACTCGATAAATTATTTGAAATGAGGGTTAGCTCGGCCTTTTCAAATAATTCACGTCATTAGAATTTAAATCGATTCTTCCTATGGTTATATTATTCGACATCCATATTTCAGTTCTTTAGTGTTATTTTCGTGTCAAACACATACCACCATCAAATATCAAACAATTCAAGCCCAATTGGTTTATTTGCAATCTATGTTGCTTATAATATTTTATAACGATTTTTCGCCATTTTTATTTATTTAAAAATGGCCATATTGAATTAAACAACGTTTCAGGTCGTGCCGTGGCACTGGCGCTGTTTTTCCCCTAATTTGTTTTACACATATCGGGAAATCTAACCGTTGGATTTCTACAAAGTCTATATCAGTGGGAAGATATTCCCAAAGCGAACCCAACGGTTCCAGTTTCGTGAAAATCCAACGGTCGGATCTCCCACACTAGTCGTTTGAAGTTACGTTTTCAAAATTCGAATTACAGCGTCGTTATTCGATTTAATTTAGTTATATTTATATTTATATATAAATATAAACGATTCTGGTGCTGTTTTTCTTCGGATTTAAATTAAACATTCCGGACAATCCAACCGTTGGATTTTTACAAGGTTGGTGCCGTTGGGAAGATATTTCCAAGGCGAACCCAGCGGTTGCGGTTTCGGGAAAATCCGATGGTCGGATTTCTCACACTAATCGTTTCAAATTACGATTCCGAAACACGAACTGCACGGCTTCGATTCCTTTTAATTATATTTATATTTATATATATAAATATAGTTCATTCTATAATTCCAACTATAGTTCATTCTATATTTCCAACTTCGTTTTCACTTCAAATATTTCACTAACGCCTTAATATTTCGAAAAATTTCGCCATAACCTCCTTTGTACGGGGAGGGGTTTGGAAATTTATTGGGCCGTGTTAGGTACCCAATAAATCCTAAAAAGCATCCACATATTTATAGTGATATATTTTGGTGTTTACGGGGGAGCATGTATAGATAATCACTCCAGAGAATAAATTCTCGTCACCCCGTTTCCGTGTGGAAATAAATAGTCCATGTGCCGTATCTAATATGTAATGACCCGTATTCTACACACCATAGGATTGTAGAATATTTATTTCTTTCTCATATGAAGTTGTATGGTCATGTAATTTTGGGAAACATCCATTTGAGTCATTTCCCTTGTTCATGATTTTTGTCGATTTTTAAATGACCATTTTCCCCCTAGTTGGCACTGTTTTGGCCATAACTTTTGATTGGAAAGGAATTTTGACATGAAACCCCTTCCATTTGATTCGTTTGATGGTTTACCTTTCCGTAGAGTGGTTACATTAGCCAAACGGACTTACCGTTTGGGAGATATGGCTAAAACAAGGTTTGGAGGGTGAAAAACTGCTTAACCGGGCCAAATCGGGTGATTAGTGAGTAGGCCCATAACCCATTTTGGGATTAGGGTTATGGGAGGGCTGAAATGAGATGGAGAATCATTCCATTTCAGTTTTCTAGCCTCCACTTATCACCAAGGATCCCTAAAAATGGCCTCCAACCTCTAAATCACCCCAAATAATCTTTTGGTCAAGGATTTGGATTAGCAACCCCTAATCAAGGAAGATCTTCACCAAAGCAACAAAGGAGCTGCTGTTTAGCATTGAGATTCACATCAAAGCAGAGAATTATTTCAGATCTTAGTTTATTTTGTGGCTAAGGTGAGTGATTTGCATAGTTTTGCACTAATTATGACTAATTAGGGGTGATTAGTGTTAATTAGCGAATTTAAGCATGATAAAATTCTGGACAAATGTTTATAAAATTCGGAATGATGTTTTAGACCTCTGATATGAATTTGAGTTAATTTGGTTAAGTTTTGATGATCCTACCATTAGTTTCACCTAAATATGCTTAAGGGGAAATATGGGATTTTGGGTATGTTTGATCCATTTTAACCTATCATATTGATGTTTTGATGTTTGTGGTTGATTATGCATGTTGCTATGACTATATGAAATGCTTTGTGATTGGTTAGAATAGTTGGAATGGTCGAAAACGCCGTCGAGGGGCGTAAACAGTCGCTGGAACAGCTGCAGGAACTATGCAGGGATCCGGATCGGATCGCATGCCACGTCCACGAACCGATGGTGTCGATCCGATCCGATCAAGATTTCGCGAGATGACCCGTGTTACTTCACGAAGAGGTGACCCGATCCGCTCCTATCTTCCACGAACTGATCAGCCTCACGAAATGATGGGAAGTCACGACCCAATCCATGTAGCACGATCCGACCCGTTGGAACGCAATCCGCAGGGAGTTCACAATCCGACCAGAAGAGGAGACCCGATCCGATGGAGACTGGATTCACAAGACAATGGAGGAGGGCGATCCGATCACCTGGAGGATCACGACCCGATCCGATGCAGGAGGCGCGACCCGATCCAAATGCCTAAGGCCGATCCGATCCGATGAAGAATGTGAAGGCTGATCCGATCCGATCCGATGGTGATGACCAATAACCCGAGATGCAAAGGTAGTCCAAATGGAAGTTAGAGCTCAGGATCCCGGAACCAGTTGGAAACCAATGAGTTCACTTCATGAGTTGGGCTTTGCTGCGGGACGTGTGCTAAGGAGTTGTCGACGTTCATAACTTCGATTCATCACCAAAAAGGAATGATGGGCTACTTATCAGTGCAGTAGGGTCATTATGACCTGAGGGGAAAAGTGATGGTAGCAAGACTACGTTATCAGTGCAGTAGGGTCATTACGACCTGAGGGGCAAAGTGATGCGTAGTAGGACTATGAGCCAGTGCAGTGGGGTTTTTGTGACTCCATGGGGAAGAGTGGACATAGTAAGGATTAGTAAGGCTATGAGCCAGTGCAGTGGGGTTCTTGTGACTCCATGGGGCAAAGTGGACTTAGCGAAGGATTTTTGGCTACGTTATCAGTGCAGTGAAGCCATTTATGACTTCATGGGGCAAAGTGATCGTAGCAAGGTATGTTGGGTGATCGAAGTGGTGAATATCGTATGCTTTACGCACTGAGTGAGAGAAGTGAGGATGGATGCTATGCTTGATTATTTGCTATCATTATGACATGCACACCTCCCCCACCTCCGTATCTTTACACTGTTTGATATGATACCTTAGAGTGTTGTACAGTATGTAGTGCTAACTCTTTGGTTGCAGGTCCAGGTATGTTTTAGTCTACCTGTTATTGTTCACTTTAGATGCTTATCACTCATACCAGGCTTTATGTCTGACCCAGAGTTTTATGTCTCCTCTTATTACTCTGGGTGCTCACACGAGCAGACTAGAGACAGGTTAGCTGGTGGTGCGCGAGTAGGTGATTCGGAGGCGGGCAGGAGGCTTCCACGTATGATATATATATATATACACATTCTCCGTGTGTCGTTGGTGGTCGCTACTTGGGCATTAGTAGTGTACCTCATTTATCTTACTTTGCTTTGAGACAGTTTGAAAAGTTGTAATAAGCTGTATTTTGGATTTCCGCTGCTATGATGTTTTGTTCTGATTTTCAGCTTATGCACTGTCTCTCCTGTTTTATGTCAAGTATGTTATTATTATATTTTGTTCTATGCGCTGTGAGACATTCTACAGGTTCTTTATATGTTCATTTCCTTCTTCCTTTTCCTTCTGGAGACCCGTTCCGTGCTAACTGGACATGTGTACAGCGCACTTTTGAAGTAAATGTCGGTTGGTGTGGGGCGGGTCGTCACACTTGGTATCAGAGCTCTAGGTTGCGTAGTTAACCTAGGGAAAGACACTAGGGAGAGATAGTACGTATATGAGAGCGCGTATTTGTGATTACTTTGGTTTTCAAAAACTATATATGTATATACTATTGGTAGTATAAGAATGAAGTCGCACTGCACTAGCACCACTATGGGGTCGTTAATCGTTTCCCTTTTTCAGATTGACGATGAGCCGAGACACAAGTGGTGCTGGTAGAGGGACCAACCAAGGGAATGCCGCTGACATGAGGGCGATGTTTACTAACCTAATGAGAGACATGCTTAGAGAAGTGCAAGGGGAAGTTCCCAATCCCGGAGTTGGTGTTGGCCCAGTAGTGCAGGCGCCTAGGGTCGATTTCGCCAAGTTGTGCAAGGATTACACTAATCTTGGTGGGAAGCCGTTCCACGGAACGGAGTCGGCCACGGATGTTCAAGATTGGATGGATAGCTGTGGCCGTATCTTTGATGACTTGGGTCTTGAGGATGCGATGAAGAGAAGGCTAGCGTCTCGTCAGCTGCAAGGGCGAGCGATGAATTGGTGGAATGCCATTAGAACAGCTACTCCAAAGGATCAAGTTACTTGGGATCAGTTCAAGGCTCGCTTTAGCGAGAAGTTTATTCCAGCTGCCCAGAAGTCGGTGTTGTTTAAGAGGTTCTTGGAACTTAAGCAGAACGGAAGGGCAGTTTCTGATTATATTGCTGAGTTCGACACTTTGTCAAAGTATGGACTGTCTCTTATCGACACTCCTGAAAAGAAGAATGAGAAGTTTATTACTGGTTTGGATGGGTACTTGGGGGAAAGGCTTATCAACCACATCGATGAGACTTTTGAATCGATCGTGGGGAAAGCTTTGAGATCAGAAAGTCTTTACCCTAAGTCAAAGACTGAGGCTGCATCTGCAGAAGGGCCAAAGCCGCAAGCAGGCGGTGGAGGCAAGAATAACTCTCAGAATAAGAGGAAGCAGGACCAATCAAAAGGTGGCCAGAAAAAGAGTAAGAAGGATGTTGAGTGCTTCAGCTGTGGAAGGAAGGGCCATTATGCTAAAGAATGTCGGGCCAAGCCAGCGGAAAGGAAGTGCTACAACTGTGGTCAAGTGGGACATCAGAAGGATAAGTGTCCGCAACCTCTTAAGGAGAAGCAGATTGTGAAAGCATATGCTATGGATGCTATTCCTTCTTCGTCGAATGCCCCAACTGCGGCGGAGAAAGGAAAGAATGTTGTTATTCAAGGTATGCTTTCTATTTATGATATACCAGTTCGAGTTTTGTTTGATACTGGGGCTTCCCGTTCCTTCATATCTAGTGACCTGGTAGATAGGTTGGGACTGGAACCCGAGATAGTCGATAGACCATTGATAGTGACGAACCCGATTGGTGGTTCGACTAGCCTTAGTATGATTTGCAGAAATTTGGTCTTATCGAGTCATGGATGTATGTTTGTTTGTGATTGCTTTGTTTTGGGCTCTACTGGGTATGGCATTATATTGGGAGTCGATTGGCTCCAAAGATACGGGGTGGTGGTAGACTGTGAGGGCTTTTTGGTGATAGTGAAGGCGGATGATGGGCGGAGGGTAGTGTTTGGTAGCCTACCTAGTGATGGGGTTATGGCTAGTTTTGTAAATTCCCTCGACATCCCGCAGGATGAGTTGTCAGATGTGCCCGTGGTTGGCCAGTATCCGGACGTCTTTGAGGAGGTGACCGGGCTTCCACCACACCGAGAGATTGAGTTCCGTGTTGATTTAGTGAAAGATGCCAAACCTATAGTGATGCCACTTCGTCGTATGGCACCAAGGGAGCAGCGAGAGCTCGGGGTGCAAGTCAGCAATCTTATGAAGAAGGGATTTATTAGAAGGAGTGTCTCCGAGTGGGGAGCACCAGTTGTGTTTGCCACTAAGGAAGATGGTTCCCTTCGTTTGTGTGTGGACTATCGCGAGTTGAATAAGGTGACGAGGAAGAATAAGTATCCTCTACTGCGGATAGATGATTTGTTTGATCAACTGGAAGGAGCAAGAGTGTTCTCCCAGTTGGACCTCACGACAGGATTTCATCAGCTTCGAGTAGCAGATGAGAGTGTTCCGAAAACGGCATTTAGGACGCCGTCTGGATTTTATGAGTGGTTGGTCATGCCGTTTGGGTTGACCAATGCACCAGCCTATTTTGTGGATCTTATGAATCGAGTATTCAGAGATCAGTTGAATAAGTTTGTTCTTGTGTTCGTGGATGATATCCTTGTTTATTCAAGGACAAAGGAGGAACACAAGGGACACTTGAGGATAGTGATGGAGGTGTTGAGGAAACACCAATTGAAAGCGAAATTCTCTAAGTGTCATTTTTGGAGAAGGGAAGTGAGATTCATGGGTCATGTTGTTTCAGAGAGTGGTATTGCCGTGGACCCTGCAAAGGTGGCTACGGTCCAGGATTGGCCTACACCCAAGAATGCAACAGATGTGAGAAGTTTTTTGGGATTAGCTGGATATTATCATAAGTTTATCCAGGACTTCTCCAAGATTGCAGCACCGTTGACTCAGTTGACTAAGAAGAATCAGTCCTTCGTCTGGGACGAAGTGTGTGAGGACGCCTTCAAGAGTCTAAAAGAGAGGTTGACGCGTGCACCAGTGTTAGTCATTCCTAAAGGGAATGAAGAGATGATGGTATACACGGATGCTTGTGGTAGCGGACTAGGTGCAGTATTGATGCAGGAAGGTAGGGTTGTAGCTTATGCTAGTCGACAGCTAAAGCCGCATGAGAAGAAGTATCCTACCCATGATTTGGAATTGGCAGCGATTGTGTTTGCGCTGAAGATGTGGAGACATTACCTCTTGGGGGAAAGATTCGAGTTGTTTACCGATCATAAATCGTTAAAGTATCTCTTCTCCCAGAAAGATCTGAATCTCCGTCAGCAAAGATGGTTAGAGTTCTTGGCTTCGTATGATTTTGATATCGCATACACACCTGGGAAAGGTAATGCGGTAGCCGATGCCTTAAGTAAGAGACATGCCAGCTTAGGGGCAATGTTTCTTGAATGGAAGCAACTGGAGTATATCGCAGGGTTTGATTTCAGACCAAAGTGTGAATTGGATCCAGTTATGCTAGCTAGTTTGACGATCAGACCCACTTTGATAGAGCGGATTGGTTCTAGCCAGAGGGACGATCCTAATCTATTGGAAATCATCTCCAAGCTAGAGATGGGTATCGATGAGGAGATGAAGGTGTATGGGCTTGATCGGGATGGATGGCTTCGAAAGAATGGAAGATTAGTTGTGCCCAACGTGAATGGTTTGAGAGATGAAGTGCTTAGAGAATGTCATCACTCAAAACTGACTATACATCCTGGTGGTAATAAGATGTATCGAGACATGAGACAGACTTACTACTGGGAAGGGATGAAAAGAGACGTTGGGAAGTTTATATCCAAATGCATGAATTGCCAGCTAGTTAAAGCCGAGCAAAAGAAGCCTAGTGGGTTGTTGCAACCGTTAGAAATTTCCGAATGGAAATGGGAGCAAGTTTCGATGGATTTCATCGATGGCTTACCAAGGACTAGATCGGGATATGATAGCATTTGGGTAATTGTGGATCGATTGACTAAGAGCGCAAGATTCATACTAGTCAAATCGACCAGGACGGCAGCCAAGTTGGCCGAATTGTATATGAAGTGGGTAGTGAGATTTCATGGAGTACCCAAAAGCATCGTGAGTGACCGAGACCCGTTGTTCACTAGTGGGTTTTGGAAGAGCTTACAAGAGGCTCTAGGGTCAGGATTACATCTCAGTACCGCATATCATCCTCAGACCGACGGTCAGACGGAGAGGGTGAATCGTATATTGGAAGATCTCTTGAGAGCGTGTATATTGGATTTTGGTGGATCATGGGGTGACCATTTACATCTAGTAGAGTTTGCATATAATAATAGCTACCAATCTAGTATCGGTATGGCTCCATATGAAGCTTTGTACGGAAGACCGTGCAACTCACCATCATGTTGGATAGAGACTGGCGAGAAGTTTGTGCTTGGACCAGATGTGGTGAGGGAAACTTCAGATAAGATTAAGGTCATTCAACAACGAATGAAAGCTGCTCAAGATAGGCAGAAGAGTTATGCTGATAAGAGGAGAAGAGACTTGAAATTCTCCATTGGTGACTTGGTGTTTGTCAAAATCTCTCCGTTGAAGAGCGTGATACGATTTGGCAGGAGAGGCAAGTTGGCACCAAGATTTGTTGGCCCATTCCCTGTTCTTGAATTAGTCGGGAATTTGGCATATAGAGTTGGCTTACCAGAGAAGATGGCGGGAGTTCACAATGTATTTCATGTTTCCCAACTAAGGAAGTACGTTCACGACTCAGATGTGACTATTTCACCTGATCAGTTAGAGGACTTCGAAGTAGAACCTGAAGCGGTTGGGAACCGCAAGCCGATTCGTATTGTGGGGCACGATACGAAGCAACTTCGAAGGAAGGCGGTGAAGCTAGTCAAGATTCAGTGGGGCGAGGACGAGAATGATTGTACTTGGGAGACAGAGGAGACCATTAGGAAGATGCACCCAGAACTCTTTGCCTGGTAAGATTTACTTTGCGATTTAGTTATTCCGCATGCTAGGATAGACTTATTTTACTTGTTTTGCATGTTTGATGGTTGTTTTATGGTTGATAGGCATGCGGGACCTTTGTGTATGTTTGGATTAGGGAATTTCGGGGGCGAAATTTCTTAATGGGGGGAGAGTGTAATGACCCGTATTCTACACACCATAGGATTGTAGAATATTTGTTTCTTTCTCATATGAAGCTGTATGGTCATGTAATTCTGGGAAACATCCATTTGAGTCATTTCCCATGTTCATGAATTTTGTCGATTTTTAAATGACCATTTTGCCCCTAGTTGGTACTGTTTTGGCCATAACTTTTGATTGGAAAGGAATTTTGACCTGAAACCACTTCCATTTGATTCGTTTGATGGTTTACCTTTCCGTAGAGTGGTTACATTAGCCAAACGGACTTACCGTTTGGGAGATATGGCTGAAACAAGGTTTGGAGGGTGAAAAACTGCTTAACCGGGCCAAATCGGGTGATTAGTGAGTAGGCCCATAACCCATTTCGGGATTAGGGTTATGGGAGGGCTGAAATGAGATGGAGAATCATTCCATTTCAGTTTTCTAGCCTCCACTTATCACCAAGGATCCCTAAAAATGGCTTCCAACCTCTAAATCACCCCAAATAATCTTTTGGTCAAGGATTTGGATTAGCAACCCCTAATCAAGGAAGATCTTCACCAAAGCAACAAAGGAGCTGCTGTTTAGCATTGAGATTCACATCAAAGCAGAGAATTATTTCAGATCTTAGTTTATTTTGTGGCTAAGGTGAGTGATTTGCATAGTTTTGCACTAATTATGGCTAATTAGGGGTGATTAGTGTTAATTAGCGAATTTAAGCATGATAAAATTCTGGAAAAATGTTTATAAAATTCGGAATGATGTTTTAGACCTCTGATACGAATTTGAGTTAATTTGGTTAAGTTTTGATGATCCTACCATTAGTTTCACCTAAATATGCTTAAGGGGAAATATGGGATTTTGGGTATGTTTGATCCATTTTAGCCTATCATATTGATGTTTTGATGTTTGTGGTTGATTATGCATGTTGCTATGACTATATGAAATGCTTTGTGATTGGTTAGAATAGTTGGAATGGTCGAAAACGCCGTCGAGGGGCGTAAACAGTCGCTGGAACAGCTGCAGGAACTATGCAGGGATCCGGATCGGATCGCATGCCACGTCCACGAACCGATGGTGTCGATCCGATCCGATCAAGATTTCGCGAGACGACCCGTGTTGCTTCACGAAGAGGTGACCCGATCCGCTCCTATCTTCCACGAACTGACCAGCCTCACGAACTGATGGGAAGTCACGATCCGATCCATGTAGCACGATCCGACCCGTTGGAACGCAATCCGCAGGGAGTTCACGATCCGACCAGAAGAGGAGACCCGATCCGATGGAGACTGGGTTCACGAGACAATGGAGGAGGGCGATCCGATCACCTGGAGGATCACGACCCGATCCGATGCAGGAGGCGCGACCCGATCCGAATGCCTAAGGCCGATCCGATCCGATGAAGAATGTGAAGGCTGATCCGATCCGATGGTGATGACCAATAACCCGAGATGCAAAGGTAGTCCAAATGGAAGTTAGAGCTCAGGATCCCGGAACCAGTTGGGAACCAATGAGTTCACTTCATGAGTTGGGCTTTGCTGCGGGACGTGTGCTAAGGAGTTGTCGACGTTCATAACTTCGATTCACCACCAAAAAGGAATGATGGGCTACTTATCAGTGCAGTAGGATCATTATGACCTGAGGGGCAAAGTGATGGTAGCAAGAATACGTTATCAGTGCAGTAGGGTCATTACGACCTGAGGAGCAAAGTGATGCGTAGTAGGACTATGAGCCAGTGCAGTGGGGTTTTTGTGACTCCATGGGGGCAAAGTGGACATAGCGAAGGATTTGTGGCTACGTTATCAGTGCAGTGAAGCCATTTATGACTTCATGGGGCAAAGTGATCGTAGCAAGGTATGTTGGGTGATCGAAGTGGTGAATATCGTATGCTTTACGCACTGAGTGAGAGATGTGAGGATGGATGCTATGCTTGACTGTTTGCCATCATTATGACATGCACACCTCCCCCACCTCCGTATCTTTACACTGTTTGATATGATACCTTAGAGTGTTGTACAGTATGTAGTGCTAACTCTTTGGTTGCAGGTCCAGGTTCAGGTATGTTTTAGTCTACCTGTTATTGTTCACTTTAGATGCTTATCGCTCATACCAGGCTTTATGTCTGACCCAGAGTTTTATGTCTCCTCTTATTACTCTGGGTGCTCACACGAGCAGACTAGAGACAGGTTAGCTGGTGGTGCGCGAGTAGCTGATTCGGAGGCAGGCAGGAGGCTTCCACGTATGATATATATATATATATATACACATTCTCCCTGTGTCGTTGGTAGTCGCTACTTGGGCATTAGTAGTGTACCTCATTTATCTTACTTTGCTTTGAGACAGTTTGAAAAGTTGTAATAAGCTGTATTTTGGATTTCCGCTGCTATGATGTTTAGTTCTGATTTTCAGCTTATGCACTGTCTCTCCTGTTTTATGTCAAGTATGTTATTATTATATTTTGTTCTATGTGCTGTGAGACATTCTACAGGTTCTTTATATGTTCATTTCCTTCTTCCTTTTCCTTCTGGCGACCCGTTCCGTGCTAACTGGACATGTGTACAGCGCACTTTTGAAGTAAATGTCGGTTGGTGCGGGGCGGGCCGTCACATAATAACTAGAGCGACGTGATTATTGTCAACTCCAGACCCGTGTGGGGTTTTTATTAATCTGGAAATTTATCGTTATATTTTCTATAGTCCATATCAGTCATCAGTTCAACCTGTAGTATATAATCATCGCCATACAAGCCTCTTGCTCGTGTGGTAAATCTTCCACCTCGTCACACAAGCTCCAATTGCTTATGTGGAATATGATGAAGTATGCCTATCGTCATGAAGTATGCCATGTAGTGTAGTTCAAAAATAATTGTTACTATTCTATGGCGACATTTATTATTTCACACAGAATAACCAGCACTCCGCATCCAATGGCATTCACAGGAGTTGATATAAAAATAAAATTGCGCAGCCAACTCATCAAGGTTTACCTATTTGTCGGGCACGCAAATAATTTCTTTACTCTACAGCTAATCCATTTTTCCTGTTCAACACATGTATATATATGCAGAACAAAGCTAATAATAATATTTCTAGCAAATTATTATTTATTTCAACCCGTGTGTATTTTTATCAAAGCGTATACATGATAAAAGAAATATTTTTATCGTCAAAAATATTTATTCAATACGTGAATGTTTTGAACACTTCATATTCACAATAAAAATGTAGTTTTATTGTGAATTCATTTTATTTTAAAATATGATAACATTCAACACATGAATTTCAAATCGACGAACGAATTGCAACTTAACACATGAATATTCTATATAGTTTGTATATATATAAAAATGTGATTTTTATCGCTAAAGCTATTTATTTAAGTTCAAATAATATTCAACACATGAATTTCAACTCAACGGATGAATTGCAACTCAACACATGAATATTCTATACAGTTTGTATATATATAAAAATGTGATTTTTATCGCTAAAGCTATTTATTTAAATTCAAATAATATTCAACATATGAATTTCAACTCAACGGACGAATTGCAACTCAACACATGAATATTCTATATAGTTTGTATATATATAAAAATGTGATTTTTATCGCTAAAGCTATTTATTTAAATTCAAATAATATTCAACACATGAATTTCAACTCAACGGATGAATTGCAACTCAACACATGAATATTCTATATAGTTTGTATATATATAAAAATGTGATTTTTATCGCTAAAGCTATTTATTTAAATTCAAATAATATTCAACACATGAATTTCAACCCAACGGATGAATTGCAACTCAACACATGAATATTCTATACAGTTTGTATATATATAAAAATGTGATTTTTATCGCTAAAGCTATTTATTTAAATTCAAATAATATTCAACACATGAATTTCAACTCAACGAATGAATTGCAACTCAACACATGAATATTCGCAACAACATATGTAATTTATTTCAACGAATGAAAATTATACTAACACATGAATATTTCAGAAAATTTCGGCAGCATAACGGCAGGGTAGTTAAAACCGGGACCGTCCCTAGTACGGCTCCTCGCTCTACCTTAAAATCTCGCGGTTTTGACAATGGGGATCATGCATCTAGTTCGCACGCAGGCGGCATGTTTTATTTTCAATTCCACAATCCTATTCTAATTTGTTTCAACCACAAGAGGGTATTTTTCAACCACAAAGTTATTTTTCAACCATCATATCAACCACAATCAATTATTTCCAACCATTCGTCATACCATACAATATCACGTCAATTACAAGCAATAAATATCGTCCATGGTCTGTGGACGAGGGGAGTATATATATATATATAATGTTATAATTCACTTGCATTTCATCACAATTCAAAGCATATATGTTTCATTCAACGCTTGTATAATTTATACATCGCTAATATAACTTATACAACACATGTACATGAGGTATACAATGCGTATATAATTTACACTTCGCTTATATAATTTATACAACGCGATTTCGTTCACACTAATAGTTTAGATTCCTCACATTGGTTATTGCAGTGCTAAAAATCGTGGGAAGATCAGAAAAATCCGCGGCTTCTTCTAGAATGTAGAGAGCCTCCTTGCGGTCATGGTGTCTCCTGTTTCATCGAATTTCGTTAACACACTAAAAAGATATGATTTTTCAAAGTTTTGCAACACTTAAAAGTGTTATTTTCATTTCAGAAATTTTAAATCAGAAAGGTTTTCATAGCTTCAAAACTAGGTTTTGATTTTAAATCAAAACCGTACCTTGTTGCTTCGATCAGACTACACGGCGTCGAAGGGCTACGAACCACCTTCCAATCGACGGTGGTGGCAATGAACTCGGTGGCTTCTGCGAGTCGCGACGGCGCTCCAAAGGGGGCGACTTCCTCCTTGAAATTCAACGCGTACAGTCGATGGTTTGAGGCGAGGCTTGGCCGGATTTAAAGAGGAGGCGGAGGCGATCAGAATCCTCAACTGGAGGAGGCGGCGAAACTAGCTGTGGCGGCGGCAAAAGCGACGGGAAGTTTCGAGCTTCGTGCGTCGTTCAAATCGCTGGCGGCTAGGGTTTTTTTCGATTTTTATATTTTTTTAGAAGAAAAAATCCTATTGGTCGGAGCTATATAGTAAATTTTAAATAGTGCTTTCTCAAACGAACTCCTTTTTAAACCCAACGACTGTCGCCCCTAGCTAAACACTCCCCATTTCGGACACAATGGGATATGTTTCGTTGGCCAATTCGACTGTTACAGTCAGTTATGTTTCAAATTAAAATATAAAACATTGATATTTAATTTGAACGTACATTTGAATTTGCCAGGGCTACAAACTGAATCGAAAAATTCCAGAAAAATAAATCTAGCTTTGCTTTGACGATACGGTCCTAACAAAACCAATTTCGTCGAATTCTGAGCTCGTTTGAAAAACGGCCATTTTTAGGTCGACCCATTTTAACAGAATTTGACCAATCACATTTTCTTTTGCCCCGCTCACATACTAGCTTCAAAAATTATGAAATTTGAAACTTAGCAATAATTTGACATCCCGGACCCAACAAAAGTGGTTTTGTCGAATTCCGAGGTCGTATGCAAAATATCAATTTTCAAGGGCTATACATGCTATATAGCGACCTTTCTGAAAATTCATTTGGCCATAACTTTTGATTCCCGCTATGAAATTTCGATTTTTCAGAATCGTTAGAAAGGTATTCATAAACAGATTTAAATATTTTCAGTTTCACTAAAATCCGTTATATTTTCCACCCGGTACAGTCAGACAAAGTTTGTATTCAAAATTTCAAACGGCAATACTATACCCAATTCTATATTTTATTGAAATATGCTATTTCAATTATTCAAATTCTTTGGTAATAACCAATTTTAAAAATTTTAAATTGGTTCACATTTTCCGGGTTATTACAATCGGCATGGGAAAGGGAGTACATATTATTGTAGTTGATAATTGAATTGATGTTCATAATAGGATTTTCAGACTGTTAAGATGACATAGTATCGCTCGAATTTAATAATTTCATGGTATGTGAAACCCTAGAATATGAAAAATTTTGCTAAAAAAAGTGGAGAATCTTTCGCTATGATACCATAATAAATGGAGAAGTAAAAGTAAAATTTTATTCTCAAAACTCAGATCTATTTTTGGTACAAACTTCAATATATGTACAAAACGAAAATACAAGACCTATAAAAGAAAGACACCTGTAACGAATACAACTGTAAAAAGTAAAATACTCTACACCAACCAACCAAGGCTCCTGATTTCTACCTTTTCACAATTAAGTCCAAGGGTTTAATTACAAAAAGGTGGAATTCAGGGGGTCCTGATTGGTTGGGTACAGGGGGACAAAGAATTTTGGGTACAGGGGATTTCGTCTCGCAACTTTGATGGCTAATGAATTTAATTCTGGTATGGCCTCAGCTACCCCTGTCCTGCAGCTGTCATAAAGACTAAAAACTCTAGTCAATGTATCTTTCTAGCATATTTAAAAAACAAATTTATTAGTTGATAATCTTTTTAGCATATTTTATCATTATGCTTGTTAGTGTTTATTATTCATTTTAGGAGTAGTTTGCACCTGCATTACACCAGTCCCTCAATGCAATTCTTTTGTTTCCACCATGTTATATTCGTTGTCCTGCAGTTATATTCATTGTCCTGCAGTTATATTCGTTGATGTGAATATAACTGGTACTGGTATGATATAACCGGTATGGTGGTGGTGATACCACCATGTTGATGTTATAACTGATATGGTGAATATAACTGGTATGTTCTAATTTTTTATTCTTTTTTATAATTTTTAATTCTTTTTTAAAAGGAACAGACATAATAATTAATATATCATACTAGTTATATTCACATCTACGAATGTACAAATGTCAATAATTATTATGAAAAAAAAAACTAGAACATTAAAATTTAAAGACTTATATATGATGTGAATTGCGATTATTTACACATATTGATTCACATTATCTAGTTCCATAAAAAAATTCAATATGATGGGCATCAATGATTAATTAACAATGGCAATGCCATAATAAGCTGAAGTAGACAAAAAAATGCATGGCATGACAACTCTCTTCTACTCAACCAAAAAAGGGCTGTATAACAGAGCAATAGACTCTCATTTATATAACACGATCTGAAGAATAACTTCACATTGAAATGTTACCACAAAACTATGTTGATGTAAGGAATATTCTCAACTAAGTTGGAAAACGTTTAAATATGTGACCAAAATAGGGTTTCCAAAAATTTACTGCAATTCCCGTTCTGTTTAAATAAGTAATGTTGATAATCCAAACTAGGCAACGATCAAATTAAACTGAAACATTGCAAAGCTGTAATACTATAAATATACCATATAACCAAAGGAATTTTTGAAGCTGGGATATAAAATAATCCAGAAACTCTATTGATGATGCTCCTGAAACTGTAAAAGACTTGAATGAGATCCACCTATAGATTACTAAAAATTCAAGTAAATATTTTGATTAATAGCACGTAGAAGGAAAGTTCGCTAAGGAAAATGGGGATTATGTAGCCCAGTTTTGCATTGATAAGAAAAAAAATTTGAACAATGATAAGGAAGTGACTCCAGCTTAAATTTTGAGGAGCAACTCTAAGCATAGTTATTAATACTATTTATGTGCTGATATATCCGAGCTTGAACTCAGACACTTAGCGGTTGGACCAATCTCAAGTCCAAATAGTGTCCTGCTATTCTACAAATCTTGGAAAATAAATTGGATTATGACAATGTAGAGATGTTTGAAAATCTCCTTAACAACAACTGGCATACCCTACATATACTCTAGCAGTTCAAAGGGTAATGGTCGTTTACGACACCCTGGTATGGGTTGTTTCTCTTAAATGCTTCAGTGAACAACACATTATGGCGCATGTAACAAATTCTGGTGGACTAGACATGTATTTTACTTCAGTGTGTGCTAATAACTAGCAATCAGTAAGGAATGAATTGTGGTTATGGTGTATAAATAAATTTGAACCTTCCTATAAGCTAGTATAAATTAAATGAATAAAAATTGAACTAACATTTTTGTCAGTTGTTCGGACTAATTATTTCTACTGAGAATACATAGTAATTAGAATTAATTCAAACTTGTTTGATCAGAGTTTATTATAAGTTGACGTGTCTACGTGCATACGAGTGGTACATAAAAGAGGACAGTTGCAGATAAAGAATTATTCTCAAACCATCACTCTCAAATTTCATGAATATCAGAAGTCAACGTTTGTAAATGATTCAAAATAGGCAAAAGGAGTTCTGAAATCAAACAGAAGAAAAAATTTAAATGACTTGAGACTAATCAAACTAATATGTTTGTCATCGAACTGTATATTTAAGAAATAAATTATGGTAGTCTTGAGTATAGCAACATGCAACTATCTAACACATGCAGAAAAAAATTAAATAATCATTAACCAAAAATGTCCAATTTGGTTAATAAATAATTACATAAACAATATGCATCAAACTAATATCAGCTGCTACTTAATAGATTTCAGCACAAACCTCTTCATAGGCTTTCTCCCGCTTGGTGGCTTAATCTCAGTGCTTTAACTGCTGGTTAGGTCACTTCCCGTTATCTATTATAATCTTAAAAAGGAAAAAGACTAAGTGCAAACTTAAGTTGCAAAATTAGACACTAAATTCAAGATCAAAATACATTCATCTAAACACGAACTTACAGCGATGCCACGAAGGTTGACGACTGGTTGATTTGTGATCTTGTTATTATTGTTTAGTATGAGTTGAGCAAGATCAGGTACATAGCAAAAAAAGCCATACATAAAAAAGATTGATCAAACTTAATCTTCTTCGTAGTCTGACAAAGAATCGAATCTGTTGGATAATGAAATATTAGGATCAGGTTTGACTATCATCCTGGCATTAAATTTGACTTTAGCAACAAAAAAGTCTATGCTTTTTACTAAAACAGTCTGAATTAACAATACCCCTTGAACCACCATTTACAATACCATTCATCAACAAATCATTAGTAGGAGGTGACAACACTTTGCATTCAGTCAAAAAAGTAGCCAAATCACTATGAAACCCATTAGCATTAATATGAGAAAAGGAAATATTGCTTGACTGGGAAGAAAGACCGAGAACAATATGATTTAACTAGAGAAAGACAGATATGCAGAAGAAGAATTCTGCCCAGCCACATCAGCCTTAAAACATCAGGAACCAACATCATACAATCAAGTGAGCTACTGTCAGGAGGAGCATTCAACAAAGAAGCTGTAACACCCCAAAATTTAATACACCATAACCAAATATTAAGATGATAATTTGGGTATAACTTAATTAAATATCCAGAACTAAGTGAAACCGGCATTACCATTGCGTTCGTCTGGGAATTCTGGTTCAAATAGACCCTAAGTTTGCATAAAACAGATAATGTTCGAAGAAGTTGTAAGCATTAAAAGTTTGTATAGATAAAAGGAGCTTATATGTAAATATAACGTAAAATATAATTCCAGAAAATTAAACAAACGAAGCAGGGAAAAGAGCAGGAAACTGGCCCGTTGGGGGCTGACCCACGCTCATCCCGGGTCGACCCAAGGGGGGTTGGGTCGACCCCAGGATCGACCCAAGAATTGACCCACCCCAGATCTCGGCGAGTGCTGGGTGATGAACCTAGACAATTTCGTGGCTTTATTCGTTGTTGAATCATCATTATTTGTACGGTTTAGATTTTTAACCTAAAATCTAAAGGCTGAGGTTGACTTTGTTAATTTGTAAATAGGTGGCTTCTCCCATTTCCACTTCACACAAATTCTTCATATCTTCTTCTACCTCTATGAAATTATTCTGAAAAAACAAACATATAATGGGGGAATGCTGCCGAAGATTGGATCAAACAGAGACAACACCAGGACTTGCATACATACAACATGGACTGGACTTTCTTCTATAGGATAGTTATATATATAAGAGATCTATTCTCTTATTCACCAAAACCCACTATGAGTTCTATGTGATTTTTAGATTTGATTAATTAAAAAGGTTTTGGACAGTAAATAAGATTGGATCTGGTATGAATAGTACCTAAAATAATCCGTAAACATGTTATACATGTTTTCCTATTCAGACCTACAAGTTATATTATAAACTATAATATTCCTTGTCCCTATTATGCCTTTCATTTATTTATAGTCGTTCTGTTATGCCTGTTTACTGCCTGTTTCTCCCTTTTCTCCTTTTTATTTTACGTAGAACCTAGGCTATTCAAGCCTAGGCTATTACGTTAATTGCGTACAAAGGACATAAACTGGGATGTTTAGATAATGACATATACACAGGGAAAATTGGGAATATTATGTATTAGAACCCATGATTGTAAGAATGTGGATAATTACATATTAACCTATTAGATTTGGATAATTACATATTAATCTATTTGGGATACTTACATGTTATTCTTTTAAAGTTGGGTTAATTTCATTTTAGGAAGAACGGGCGAAATGATAATCCGTTAAATTGGACTTATGTGATATTAAGTATGACAAGTAAAAATATAATAGTACCAAATCTGAAAACTAAGTCTAGTTGTACATTTGGGCAGGTGCTTGTTGGGAAAAAGGGTTGTATAGTAATAACATTTAGATAAATGTAATTTTACAACCATGCTTATTATTAAACTTAAACCTGCTAACTTACACCTGTTAAATAATAAGCTAAAGAGGTCCCAAGTCTAGTTGTTGTATCAGGTTGTCGGGACTCTTAAATCCTAGGTACACGGGGACTCAAGCCTAGGGGATGGCTTGCATCAAGTTGTGTGGAACCCATATCAGTCAGTATCCCTATTGGTATTATAGTAGGGACCCCACACTAGATAGGGATCAAGGCAAGCTTTACTAAACTTGGTTATAACATGTTCAAGGTTTAGGGGGTGTACAACGCACGTTCCGGCAGAGTCATGAGCGTGCATGAGTCCGAGTACAGTATACTAAGCCTCAAGTAACTCCTATGGATATGGCTGTGTTCTATAAGTTGCTGGGTTAGGGACTGATACACCCTACGGCCGGGCTGACACATAATGTTCGGGTAATAGGGAGCCGATCGCATGGGTAGTAATTAGGGTAACACCTAATCATGTTACTACTAGTAAAGTTAGTGTAGTTAGTTTGATTCTTAGGATATGAATGAGAAGCTTAATCTGCCTTTATCTTGTTTTGACATCTTGTTTATCTCGTACGCATATACATGTTTTACTATGCTTTCTCTTCCAGTATTATTAATCTATCTTGACACCTTTTCATATACATATGCTAGAAATTACTAGAACTCGCTAGACTTTATGTCTGACCCTTTATGTCTTCCTTCTGTCCCTTCCTTTAACCCCCAGATTCTCAGAGCTAGAGTAGTCTATACTGTAGTTGAGGTCGTGATTCTTCTTAGACTTGGATAGCTTTTTTTCCAAATATTTTCTTCGGTTTATTCATGTTTATTGTAATGACACTTGAGGGATATTGTTATGCTTCTTGTACTTTGATTATGAGACTAATTGCTTTTGATATTTGTGAAAATATGATGCTGTAACTTTGGGTTTGAAACATTGTTTCTCTGATTAATAAAAAGTTTAAGTTTTTTCTGTTGCACTATTTATATCTGTTTTGTACATTTAGTTACTGTTTACCTATTACTCTTCACGAAACTTAATGGATTCTCATTAGAGTGACATTTACCGACATGGGGTGCCACACTTGGTATCAGAACTTAAGGTTACAAGATCAGAGAAAAAGTTTTTGAAAAACGTTTGCAAAATAAAGTATTTTCAAATAAAAAGTGATTTTTGAAAAAAAGCATATCCCCTCAAGTTATTTACAATATTCCTTCGATACTCTTTCTGAATTCTTGTTTCATCGTTTTTCGGCATGTCTAGGGCACCGAACTTTCCTGAGGGCATTCCCATACTGTAACACCCCACGTCCATTAATGTCACTCACAAAGGGAATGCATTAACTTCCGTGGAGGTTTTAAGTGAGTATAAAATAGAAAAATTACAACAAGACAGACCATAAATAGTACTTGGAAATTTAAAACTTCATTTTATTGCAGCGGAAATTAAACATGTTTGTTACATCATAAAACCATAGATCATAGCCAAGTACAATATCCATCTTCATAAAAACAAAATACATAATCCCATTACACAAATAGCCATTAAAGAAGATGACACGCTGGACTTTACTTCAACGGTCCAAGCTTTCCAAGAGAGATAAAGCAGTCCAATCAAACTCCACTAGAGCTGGGTCCAACTTGAGGACTTGGAGGGGGAAAAAGGATAGAAATAGAGGGGGTCAGACATAAAGTCTGGCGAGAATGATAATTTTAACAATACTATTATCAAAATAACTAGACTAAGGCATTAACTAGAAGATAAGTAAATGTCTACGAACTCTTAGGAAGATAAAGATAGCGTTTAAGATAACGTTAAAGATAACGGTAAAGGCACACCTAATTACTAACGAATAATTACTACACTACACTGCACATTACTACACTGCACCGCACCGGTCACCCTAAAGTTTGATCCCACTTGCTCCACACAGAAACATATAAATGGCCTTACGTACCCCTAGATGACTACATAGGTGCCGTCTGCCCCTATCTCCACTAGGTGTACTCCACTACCCACTTTCGATCGGCTCCCTACTCGTAGATACCCGTGCTGGCCCCACAGTATGGTGTATCACTCCCCTAAAGTGGCATCCCGATACAACTTGAGAATGCACGACTTATACCTACACGATGCAACAACGTCTTACCTACCAGCCCGGGTCCACACACGCATATGAAACCCGTTGGACTTGCGTTGCCACCGCTCCCCGTTTTGGCCTCTTATAGTCAAACCCAGCATGCGTGTCCCGTCCTCGACTTGGGTCGAGCCCATAAAGATACGTTTGGGATACTGGTTGAAATGGGCCCCCACAAGCTACCCACCTAAGCTTGTCCACTAGTACATCCCAGATAACCCTCTTAGTCATGTTCATTTACATGTGTGTTTGGTTAAGTCTTACTACTCGTATTTCACATGCCACTAAGGGCACCCACTAGACTCCTCATGCCATCCAAGGCACCTACTTAACCCCCATGTCCCACCTTACATGTTTATCTGGTTAAGTATTTCTTAATTCATTCAGGCCGTAACCTCATAAAGTCCTCCCACATTAGACTGGCATTTATGGCAGCTGGATTTGCCGGGCGGGTCCGGGCAGTCTTACACCATAAAAGAGTCTAACCTCGTGTCTTTACAATTGTTATGCTTTAGTTTAGGCCAAGGACCTCTCACATTGGGCTGACATTTGTGACCACTGGATTTGCCGGGCGGGTCCGGGCAGGTTTACGTCACAAACGAGTCCAACCTCGTGTCCTAAGCATTGATTAACACTTATAATCTTTTACCCCAGTTTTAATAATTCCCCATTCAAATTATTAATTACTTCCAATTTTAATGATGTCCATAATTGACTCAATTATGGCATGCAAAATCATATCAATTGCACCCCAACTTTTTAATATTAAATCCTTAATATTACCCCTACCCCACGTTTATGCGTTCGCTTATTTAACGCATAATATAGGCTAGACTTGAATAGTCTAACACATAACACAAAGATAAATTATCACAACATATAGACAATTAAAATAAATCTAATCATAATAGGGGTGGAACTTGCATAGACTACACATGTTAAGGATCAAAAGGTGTCAACTTGTTAAATGCCCCAATTTACATGATATGATCATAGCCCAAATCTATACATAAACTTGCATATGGGGTTTTTAGGCAACATAATGATGGTGTGAACTAGCATATGATATCACATATGTCATAACATAATTCTAGATGTCATAATAGATGTCATGGCATATGTTAATCAATCTAACTTGCATATGTGACTTGTCATATAGATCAACATAGCCCAAACATGATGATTTAATTAATATGAACTAACTAGCATAGATAGTAACATCATGGCTTTTTAACATGTATGATTCATCACAACTTAGCATAGAAACTTTCAACATACATAACATCATCATAGCATGATTTACAACATATAGGATATCATCACCACATAGCATAGGATTAATAACATACATGATAGCATAAGGTTTACAACAACATATATGACAATTCACATCATCTACTCATAACCCATTCATGAATTAACCTAATTAAAATGATAATAATCTTGTTAAGACTATCATACTCACAATTTAGAGAAGAAAAGAGTTTTGCTTTGCTTTAGAGTTGATTAGAATTAGAATTGAATTAGCTTTTCTTCCTTCTTAGTTGGCGGCGGCTCCACTGAGTTCCATGGCGACGGTATGATGGTAGCTATTCTATTTTTCTTATGAATTAGGGTGAGAGACTACCTAGGTATTTATAGAGTTAGGATTTATTTTAGATCGTCAGATCAACACAGAACTAAACTGAACCGTTTAATTTGCCAACTCGGCCCTAAAGACACATCAGCAGCTCAGGATTGGGCTCTGCCCAAACCCTAGCCGCCAGACCCAGGTCGACTGCGCAGTCGACCTGGACCCTGGGGTGTCGACTGCCCAGTCAACTCCCCAGTCGACCTGGGGGGGGGGGGTGTCGACTGCCCAGTCAACTCCCCGGTCGACCTGGGGTGCTGGGCGGGAAATTTCCCGCCTAGCCTGTTTGACTTCGAATTTTGAATTTTAAATTTCCTGCGAGCTATTTTAAATTTTCAGAAACTTCTGATGGCCATAACTTCTTCATACGAAGTCCAAATCACGCAAACTCGGACTCTATTTCAACCAGAATTCCGAGACGAACACAATGGCGCAACCCGTTTCCCACAATTCTCACGTCTGAGATTAGTTATTATTTAATTTGTGAATATTAATATTAATAGAATTACGGGGTGTTACACATACCTACCTTGTTTCGCAGTTACATGAAAGCTACGATGCCTGTTGGGGCACAAGAGAATGTTCCGCCCCCAGGCAAAGCCGCGGTAGCGCCTCCTCCTCCCGCAATCAAATTTTCTAAGCTTTGCAAAGACTTCAACGCAATGGGAGGAAAACCTTTTCGTACCAAAAGTTTAGTAGAGGCACAAAATTGGTTAAGAAAAACTGAGCATGTGGTCAATTTGTTGGAGCTCGATGATAGGAGAAGAGTCCAGTTAGCAGCATTTTAGCTAAAGGATGAAGCATCATAGTGGTGGAAAATAGTTCAAGACGGACCAAAAGTTGCTATTTGGGACAACTTTAAAGTCATCTTTGAGGCAAGATTCTTATCACAAACTGAAGAAGGAATGCAACTGGATAAATTTCTAAATTTGAAACAAGGGAGCATGACTATAAGGGAGTTTGTCAACACTTTTGACCAACTAGCAAGGTTTGGATTAGAGTTTGTAAATACTCCTCAGAAAAAAGGCCTTGAGATTTGCTAAGGGATTAAACCAGCCACTCCAAGAATTAGCGTTAATACATGTACCAATGGGAGCAACCTTTGAAAAACCATGTAAAGACCCGTAACTTCCCCATGAAGGAAAGAGGAGATACTATGAGAACAACACACAAAAGAACGCAGACGGAAGAACATTTCATTGTTAATTACAAGAATTCCATCAGACTACAAGAATATACAAAGTATAGATAAATATTACACATTATAAAATATCAGAGATTACAATACATTACATAGCAGCGGAAAATAATACAATACACAGCTGAAGGAGATATACAGATACAAAGCTTTCTGGATATCATCCCAGCTGTAAACCAGGATCCTGTGAATATAAATCTGCAAAACCAAAACTACTAGCTGCCCGTGTCAAAGTAAGGGCACCCAGAGTTTAGGTTAAAACAATAAACTCCAAGTCAGTCATGGGACCGGTGTGAGAAATAAAACAGTTATTAATCTTTATTTTAAAGTTAGGTAAATCAAGGGACCACGCCGTATAACACGGAACGGGTTTCCTCCCAAGAATACCAGTGCATAAAACAACAACGCAATGCTAAATTAAGAACAATGAAGCTATTATAAGACCCAGGTCCCATCACACAATGAAACACAAGCCGGAGGATAGGGTTTTACCTTATAATAGCCAAAGAATGCTTGATACGTTTAAAACAGATTATTTTGATAGTACTATAAGTGTATAGTGTCAAAAACAATTTCAATCATAAATATCAATCATAGACGGCATGGGTACCATATATCATGTCGCCATACTATGCTCTACAATCAAAACCCCAAATGTCACGTATTTGGAAATTGGATTTCCGTCTGTGAACCGAGGCAAAAGATAGTCCTCCACTGATTCGAGACGCTCTAGTCCGCCCCTCAGGTCAGAGCTCGAGTGACCTTTGGATCGTCAGGGCCGGTCCACCGATGTGGATTAAAATGCCTGAACACTGCGTTTCCCCGCCCATTGGGGCGTAGTTGAGCCAACTAAATGACTCCATCGGTTCGAGAACGACCGATATATCTGAGGCGCCTCGCAACAGCAACAAGCACATAAGTCAAACTCGTCAGGGCGTGTAAAACCACTAACGCCACTTCTAACAAGAAAGAAATGCATGTCCTCCCTGAGGTCCTTCTTCCGTTTTTGGTTCACCACCGGGGTGTGAGGCTCGCGAATCAACGCTACACAAAGCTATGCCACACAGGCTGTGCTTCGATCATCAACCACAAGACTTTGCTTTGCAACAGAAGCCTTGATCATTTTCCACTTAGGCATGCCACACATGCAATTCACTCCATGCGTTTGATATCCATCAATATGTAACCCTTGGGCTCGTACGTCTCAGAGAAGGGCGTTAAGAAAGAGAATAAATTCTCCTCCGCCAAACAGATATATATTTAATAGAAATCAATCACACACACTAAAATCCAATGTCAGACACACAGTCCATTTACAAGTTCGTTCTGGGTCTGAACGAAATCGGAGGCACCTAGTACCCCGCATATCCATCGATCTCCAAATACGTCTGGACGATCATGAGCTGATTCCCTCCTCTTGGGTGTACGGCCCAATCAAGATCATCAGTAATCACCCAAACGACGTGAAGACCTCCGGTCTTCGACCACCGTCTTCATCCTTAACTTATCGTCGTATCAGTTATTCAGAATGGGATAAACCCGGTTTTTCTGAATAACTCGCGTATATATTAAACAAGTGTTACACAAACACAACATACACCTCATTCCAATTCAGAATATTCTTTTATTCTAATATTCTTATACATTGGGAAAGGTTCCCATTAATTTTATCAAAGATAAATTCATTAAATTTATTCTTTAATCTTCTTTGAATATCAATTCAAACTAGTCGGGATTAGCGAACCACACCGAAGTAATCATTTATTTTATTTCCCAGTCCCAACTTATTCACCCCATGAAGTAAAACTGGTAATACTTCATATCTAACACCACAGTGTTATCGGTAAATTCAATTACCATTTCACATTCAAATCTAATTAAAGATTTAACTATCGCCTGGAGTAAAACTGGTGATACCCCATTCTCGATCTTTTCAATTTAATTAAAGATTCATTAAAACTCCACTTAGTTTTAATCTTTAACTGGGTTGAAGAATCAGTGTCATTTAAAACACGGTTCACGATAAACCCAAAATCACATTCCATTAATTATCGGGTTAAAGAACAAGTCTTATTTAAAACACTGTTCACGATAAACCCAAAATTCAATTCAAATTCAATTCCAATTAAATACCATTTAATTGGTACACTTCATTAAATCAAAACAAAAAGATTTAACCTTTTACTCAACTGGGTTTAAGAACAGTGTTAATGAAGACACCATTCACGACAAACCCAAATCACATTCGATATTAAATACAAGGCTTTGAATAGAAAATATATCGGCTTATATTCAATATCAAATTCTACGACCAACCAATATCGTTTTGGAAATAACGATATATATATATCTTTCAAATTTCCATAACAACATCTTTATAATCACGAAATCCAACATCGAACTATTCCGAAGATGATTTCGATTCAAATCCCTTCCAATTCAATCATTGGAAATCCTAGTTATTTTCAAAACCATTTGAAATCTAATTTATTTATTTTAAATAAATAAACAAATTATTATTCTAGTTCAAAACTAGTTCATTTCGATAAAAAACTATTTTTATCCTTTCAAATATGGAGTTTTTCATCCCAATTCTTCCCAAATCACTTCTTATGATTTTACACAAATTATTACTATTTTTAATAATTTTATCAAGGCCCGTACAGTCGATTTCCACCAACGGCCATCGAACTGCACTTACAACGACCTTTTTCAAATTTGATTTGGACATAATTCCAAATCCAACTGTTAGATTTCAGATTTCTTATATTCGTTAAAAAGCTCTTTTCGATACGAACCCAACGGTTCCGGTTTTTGGAGAATCCGACGGTCGGATCTCCCGCAATATCCATTCGAAGTCAATGGTCGAAATTCACGAACTGCCGCAGCGCGGCGCGTTCTATTCAGGCTATTATATTATATATATAATATACATAATATATACTTCGTCGATTTCCTTTTAAAACGTATTTTATAAATCGTTTTAAATTCGTTTTCAAAACGATTTCAACTTCTTTTTTTCCAAATTCAAACCAAAATTGAATTTTCCCTTATAAATTCGTTTTAAATTCATTTCAAATCGATTTCAATTCAATTTCAGTTCCATTCGAATTCATTTTAAATTTGATTTCAATTCGAATTCAATTGTATTCAATTTTAATTCGAATTCAGTTCTATTCAATTTAATTCGAATTTCAAATCTATTTCAATATTCATTGAAAAATGAATAAAATCGATATAAATATCGTTCACGTCGAAATGGCGTCAATCTAATCAACACGGCTTCATATATTTCTATTTTCAAATTTTCTATTTCAAATATTTCTTTTTCAAATATTTCTATTTAAAATATTCTATTTCAAATATTTCTATTTCAAAACTGGAATGAGGTCCAATCAATTACCATATAATGTTAATTATATGGATTTTCTACAACACATGTATAAAATAACAACGATAAATAATCAACCATCATCCAGAGTGCATCCTACACTGTATAAGCATCAAATATAAATATTTAACGCTTATAACAGCCTGTCAATCAATCGATCGACATACAGCTAATCATTGGGACTAGTGTATGTAATATATCCTCCCAATACCCGTGTGGGGTTTTCAAACAATCAAACACAGATTTTATTTGTGCAGTTGGGCGATGTGTAAAATTTATCGTCCCAATCAATATCAGCCAAATGTGTGTATATGAACAAATCGTCCGATTTGTTTATATTTATTTCATTTTGAATACACGTTAAAATCCTATTTTCAACTATAAAATATTTTTAACTATATAAATATTTTATTTCATTTCACGTCACATCACACAATCAACTACACATCAAAATCAAACAACCAAGCATACAAGCCGTCCATGGTCTGTGGACGACGGATGTCGGGTGCTACTAAACACCGTCTGCATCCTAGTATATATTTCAACTAGAAATAAATTTAAAAGTGAGGAGTTCTCACCGACTAACTAAACCAAACGCCTCGACTCTTCATATGTAGAAAATCTCCGCCGTTTCTTCTTTCGTCATCCGTATTCATTACATATATAAAAATCGAATTTTTACTTTGTTATTCAATATATAAAAATCGAATTTTTACTTTGTTATTCAATATATAAAAATCGAATTTTTACTTTGCTATTCAATATATAAAAATCGAATTTTTACTTTGCTATCCAATATATAAAAACCGAATTTTTACTTTGCTATTCAATATATAAAAATCGAATTTTTTACTTTGCTATTCAATATATAAAAATCGAATTTTTACTTTGCTATTCAATATATAAAAATCAAATTTTTATCTTGCCTCCATGATAATAAAAATATCATCTTTATCCTCGCTTTTCCTTTCTTTTTATATTTTCAAATCAAATTCTATAATATACTTTCAAATAAAATTTTTATAGTATATTTTCTACAAAAAAAAATTCCATATCCTAAAAAAAACATTTTCATATATAAAACTGAAATAAAAATAAAACACTGTTAAAAACTCACTGTATCATGCTTATACCTCATCTTCTTCTTCTGGATTTACCCCAAAAAAATCGAACCAGGCTAGTAAACTAGGGTCCCTTATCGCGGTCGCCACCCTGCCCCAAAAGTTGATCGGAGGACGCCGGAAGAAGGGGGTGGCATCGCCTCCCTGTGGCCGCCATCAGGAGCAGCTTGCACCACCAGGTGCTTTGGATTCTGGGCGCAAACGAGCGGGCTTCTGGAGGGGTACTAACGGGTTGAACGGTTTAGGGTTATGCGAGGAGGGAGGAGGAGAGAAGAGGAGGGGGATCGGAGGGCTGCGCCAACTCTGGCGGCGCGAGGGGCGGCGGGGTCCGGTCGATCGTCGAGCGCTTTTTTTTTTACTCAGATCTGAAATCGATGTGGAAAGGGAAAGGAGAAAAGGGGGAAGTTAGTTATATAATAAATTCGACCTCAAAACGAGACCCACCGCCTGTCGTCCGTAGCTAATTACCCCAATTCCGAACACAATGGGATATGTATCGTAAGCTGATTCGACTGTTTTGATCAGTTCTCGTCAAAATCAACATATAACTCTATATATTGAATTTGAACGTCTATTTCAATTTACCGGGGTCACGTACTAACCAGAAAAATTCCAGAAAAATATTTTCTAGCTTCGTATTAACGATACGGTCCTAACAAAACTAATTTCGTCAAATTTCGAGACTGTTTGATAAATGGCCATTTTCCAGTCGATTAAAATCAACTGAAACTGGTCAAACGTGTTTTCCTTCGCCACACTCACATATTGATTCGAAAAATTGTGAAATTTGAAACCTAGCAATAATTTGACATCGCAGATCCAACAAAAGTGGTTTCATCGAAATCCACTGTCGTTTGCAAAATTTCCATTTTCAAGGGCCCGAATTCCATAGCGACTATTCTGAAATTTCAACTGGACATATCTTTTGATTCCCGCTATGAAATTTCAATCTTTTGGATTCGTTGGAAAGATATTATCAAATAGATTCAAATATTTTTTGTTTCACTAAAATCCGGTTTATTTTGCACCCGGTACATTCTTTTGAATTTTGAAATCGAATTATCGAACTACCGCGCCATTTTCAATTCCTTTTATAATTTAAAATAAATATTTATATTCTAACGACGATCTATATAAATATATTCGTTCGAATTCTATTCAAAATAAATTTCTCGTCATTATTATTTAAAACAATTCATTTTAAATAATCAAAATTCGCTAAAATTGCCAAAATAAAAATTTTAAATTGGCTCGGATTTTCGGGTTATTACAATCTCCCCCACTTAAAACTTTTCGTCCCCAAAAAGAAACGAAGCCGAAAGTTGTTTTAAAAACGAATTCAACTTTCATTTTTATGGCTTAAGTTCTTCAACTTTTCAGTTTCTAAGAACCTTTCAAATTTTTCAAAAATTTGGCTAACACCCTAAATTTTCGAAAAATTTCGCCATAACCTCCCCTGCACCGGGGACTTCGGGATATTTCATATAGCCTTCCATGGCCTTCTTCAATCCAAAAGAAAAAGAAAAAGCCAATTGGCTCATAAAATCATCATCACCCAAACAAAACAGTAAATTATGGTAAACATGTACCTATTTGTTGGGCAAACAATATTATTCTTCTGCTCTAGCCTCTTTGCAATGACCTGTTCAATGTAAGTACATGTATATGCAAGCAAATGCGACCAATTTTCAATACAATTCACTATTTGGTTCAATTAGGCATAATGGTTCAAATTTTAATTAATCAAGCCATAATAAAACAACACAACCATCAATCAATTAGTTGGTTATCTTTTCAAATTCATAACTTTGATATATAGTTAAAAAATCAGATTTTTGATGCCAAATCACAACAATAGCCCTATCTAATTTTGGTTATCACACCAGTCTAACGGAAATATATAGAAATCTTACCTTCGACACTCGAATATAAATGCGGATGACGCCGCGGCATCATCAGAATCATCTCCGGGCGACTAGAGTGATTCTATATCTATCCAATATATTAAAACTTCGAATACACGTGGATCAGACGTATATAAAAAATCTTTATATACTGGATTGTCCAAATTCGATATAAATAAATAATCAAATACGAATAATTGATTTAAATTTTCAAAACAAAAATTGTTTTCACTTTTAAAAATATACTCTTCACACTCGTTCTAGGATACTACTGATCCTATCTCTAACGAGTCATTCCTTTGGATATTACTAATCCAATTCTGATGAATTCTTTCGTATGGTTCTAATGTGTCTTGTTCTCTGAGCTTTGTAAACCAAGGCTTTGATACCAAATTTAAAGACCCGTAACTTCCCCGTGAAGGAAAGAGCGGATACTATGAGAACAACACACAAAGGAACGCAGACGGAAGAACATTTCATTGTTAATTACAACAATTCCATCAGACTACAAGAATATACAGAGTATAGGTAAATATTACACATTATAAAATATCAGAGATTACAATACATTACATAGCAGCGGAAAATAATACAATACACAACTGAAGGAGATATACGGATACAAAGCTTTCCGGATATCATTCCAGCTGTAAACCAGGATTCTGTGAATATAAATCTGCAAAACCAAAACTACTAGCTGCCCGTGTCAAAATAAGGGCACCCATAGTTTAGGTTAAAACAATAAACTCCAGGTCACTCATGGGACTGGTGTGAGAACTAAAATAGTTATTAATCTTTATTTTAAAGTTAGGTAAATCAAGGGACCACGCCGTATAACACGGAACGGGTTTCCTCCCAAGAATACCAGTGCATAAAACAACAGCGCAACGCTAAATAAAGAACAATGAAGCTATTATAAGACCCAGGTCCCATCACACAATGCAACACAAGCCGGAGGATAGGGTTTTACCTTATAATAGCCAAAGAATGCTCGATACGTTTAAAACAGATTATTTTGATAGTACTATAAGTGTATAGTGTCAAAAACAATTTCAATCATAAATATCAATCATAGATGGCATGGGTACCATATATCATGTCTCCATACTAGGCTCTACAATCAAAACCGCAAATGTCACGTATTTGGAAATTGTATTTCCGTCTGTGAACCGAGGCAAAAGATAGTCCTCCACCGATTCGAGACGCTCTAGTCCGCCCCTCAGGTTAGAGCTAGAGTGACCTTTGGATCGTCAGGGCCGGTCCACCGATGTGGATTAAAATGCCTGAACACTGCGTTTCCCCGCCCTTTGGGGCGTAGGTGAGCCAACTAAATGACTCCATCGGTTCGAGAACGACCGATATATCTGAGGCGCCTCGCAACAGCAACAATCACATAAGTCAAACTCGTCTGGGCGTGTAAAACCACTGACACCACTTCTAACTAGAAAGAAACGCATGTCCTCCCTGAGGTCCTTCTCTCGTTTTTGGTTCACCATCGGGGTGTGAGGCTCGCGTATCAACGCTACACAAAGCTATGCTACACAGGCTATGCTTTGATCATCAACCACAAGACTTTGCTTTGCAACAGAAGCCTTGATCATTTGCCACTTAGGCATGCCACACAGGAAATTCACTTCATGCGTTTGATATCCATCAATATATAACCCCTGAGCTCGTACGTCTCAGAGAAGGGCGTTAAGCAAGAGAATAAATTCTTCACCGCCAAACAGATATATATTTAATAGAAATCAATCACACAGACTAAAATCCAATGTCAGACACACAGTCCATTTACAAGTTCGTTCTGGGTCTGAACGAAACCGGAGGCACCTATTACCCCGCATATCCATCGATCTCCAAATACGTCTGGACGATCACTAACTGATTCCCTCCTCTTGGGTGTACGGCCCAATCAAGATCATCAGTAATCACCCAAACGACGTGAAGACCTCCGGTCTTCGACCACCGTCTTCATCCTCGACTTATCGTCATATCAGTTATTCAGAATGGGATAAACCCGGTCTTTCTGAATAACTCGCGTATATAATAAACAAGTGTTACACAAACACAACATACGCCTCATTCTAATTCAGAATATTCTTTTATTCGAATATTCTTATACTTTGGGAAAGGTTCCGATTAATTTTATCAAAGATAAATTCTTTAAATTTATTCTTTAATCTTCTTTGAATATCAATTCAAACTAGTCGGGATTAGCGAACCACACCGAAGTAATCATTTATTTTATTTCCCAATCCCAACCTATTCACCCCATGAAGTAAAACTAGTAATACTTCATATCTAACACCACAGTGTTATCGGTAAATTCAATTACCATTTCACGTTCAAATCTAATTAAAGATTTAACTATCGCCTGGAGTAAAACTGGTGATACACCATTCTCGATCTTTTCAATCTAATTAAAGATTCATTAAAACTCCACTTAGTTTTAATATTTAACTGGGTTAAAGAATCAGTGTCATTTAAAACACGGTTCACGATAAACCCAAAATCACATTCCATTAAGTATCGGGTTAAAGAACAAGTGTTATTTAAAACACTGTTCATGATAAACCCAAAAATCAATTCAAATTCAATTCCAATTAAATACCATTTAATTGGTACACTTCATTAAATCAAAACAAAAAGATTTAATCTTTTACTCAACTGGGTTTAAGAACAGTGTTAATGAAGACACTATTCACGACAAACCCAAATCACATTCGATATTAAATACAAGGCTCTGAATAGAAAATATATCGGCTTATATTCAATATCAAATTCTACGACCAACCAATATCGTATTGGAAATAACGATATATATATATATCTTTCAAATTTCCATAACATCTGTATAGTCACGAAATCCAACATCGAACTATTCCGAAGATGATTTCGATTCAAATTCCTTCCAATTAAATCATTGGAAATCCTGGTTATTTTCAACACCATTTCAAATCTAATTTATTTATTTTAAATAAATAAACAAATTATTATTCTAGTTCAAAACTAGTTCATTTCGATAAAAATCAATTTTTATCCTTTCAAATATGGAGTTTTTCATCCCAATTCTTCCCAAATCACTTCTTATGATTTTTCACAAATTATTACTATTTTTAATAATTTTATCAAGGCCCGTACAGTCGATTTCCACCAACGGCCATCGAACTGCACTTACAGCGACCTTTTTCAAATTTGATTTGGACATAATTCCAAATCCAATCGTTAGATTTCAGATTTCTTATATTCGTTAGAAAGCTCTTTTCGATACGAACCCAACGGTTCCGGTTTTAGGAGAATCCGACGGTCGGATCTCCCGCAATATCCATTCGAAGTCAATGGTCGAAATTCACGAACTGTCGCGGCGCGTATTCAGGCCATTATATTATATATATAATATATATAATATATACTTCGTCGATTTCCTTTTAAAACATATTTTATAAATCGTTTTAAATTAGTTTTCAAAACGATTTCAACTTCTTTTTTTCAAATTCAAACCAAAGTTGAATTTACCCTTACAAATTCGTTTTAAATTCATTTCAAATTTATTTCAATTCAAATCGATTTCAATTCAATTTCAGTTCAATTCGAATTAATTTTAATTTGATTTCAATTCGAATTCAATTGTATTCAATTTTAATTCGAATTTGAATTCAATTCTATTCAATTTAATTCGAATTTCAAATCTATTTCAATATTCATTGAAAAATGAATAAAATCGATATAAATATCGTTCACGTCAAAATGGCGTCAATCTAATCAACACGGCTTCATATATTTCTATTTTCAAATATTCTATTTCAAATATTTCTTTTTCAAATATTTCAAATATTCTATTTCAAAACTGGAATGAGGTCCAATCAATTACCATACAATGTTAATTATATGGATTTTCTACAACACATGTATAAAATAACAATGATAAATAATCAATCATCATCCAGAGTGCGTCCTACACTGTATAAGCATCAAATATAAATATTTAATGCTTATAACAGCCTATCAATCAATCGATCGACATACAACTAATCATTGGGACTAGTGTATGTCATATATCATCCCAATATCCGTGTGGGGTTTTCAAACAATCAAACACATATTTTATTTGTGCAGTTGGGCGATGTGTAAAATTTATCGTCCCAATCAATATCAGTCAAATTTGTGTATATAAAAAAATCGTCCGATTTGTTTATATTTATTTCATTTTAAATACACGTTAAAATCCTATTTTTAACTATAAAATATTTTTAACTATATAAATATTTTATTTCATTTCACGTCACATCACACAATCAACTACACATCAAAATCAAACAACCAAGCATACAAGCCGTCCATGGTCTGTGGACGACGGGTGTCGGGTGCTACTAAACACCGTCTGCATCCTAGTATATATTTCAACTAGAAATAAATTTAAAAGTGAGGAGTTCTCACCGACTAGCTAAACCAAACGCCTCGACTCTTCATATGTAGAAAATCTTCGTCGTTTCTTCTTTCATCACTTTCGTCATCCGTATTCATTACATATATAAAAATCGAATTTTTACTTTGCTATTCAATATAAAAAAATTGAATTTTTACTTTGCGATTCAATATATAAAAATCGAATTTTTACTTTGCCATTCAATATATAAAAATCGAATTTTTACTTTGCTATCCAATATATAAAAATCGAATTTTTACTTTGCTATTCAATATATAAAAATCGAATTTTTACTTTGCTAGTCAATATATAAAAATCGAATTTTTACTTTGCTATTCAATATATAAAAATCGAATTTTTATCTTGCCTCCATGATAATAAAAATCTCATCTTTATCCTCGCTTTTCCTTTCTTTTTATATTTTCAAATCAAATTCTGTAGTATATTTTCAAATAAAATTTTTATAGTATATTTTCTATAAAAAAACATTTCCATATCCTAAAAAAACATGTTTCATATATAAAACTGAAATAAAAATAAAACACTATTAAAAACTGTAACACCCCACATCTGTTAAGGTCACTCACAAAGGGAATGCCTTAACTTCAATGGAGTATTATGGGTACTGGAACAGAAATATTACAAGACATACATATATAAAACAGCGGAAAATAAAGTGGAAGTACTTCAAATCATTTATTAAATATAAATGTTTACAAGAAAAGCTTATGTTTACAAGAAAAGCCCATCAACTTCCAATACCCAATTTCATAGTTAAAATATCTGTCTTGCTCAAAAACAAAGAAGCATAAAAACAAACTGCAGTATTCCCCAATAAAGCAAAGCAAGCCATAGCCAAGAGAAATCCAAGCCATACATGAAAGAGCCTTGGAGCTTGGTAAGATCCGAACTAAGCTGTATTCCCACCCTGTGAACCTGGGGGGGGGGGGAACGGAAGAAAAAGAGGCGAAACAAAATGGGTCAGTCATAAAGACTGAGTAAGTCCTAGTGACTTTCAGCATAAAAATGAGTAAAGATAACATGGCATGAATAAACTGAAAGTAAACATAAGCATGATGACAAGGTAGGCAAGATAAACTAAGATAACAAGATAAACTATGATAACAAGATAAACTAAGGTAACAAGATAAACTTCGGGCACAATGAAACAAGTATAACATCCCATAATTCCTATCAAGTATCCCACCGCATGGTTTCTATCAAGAATAACATCGCAAGGTTTCTAAGCTTTACCAATAAAACGATATCTATTTGCTGTGCACCACCTAACTAGCATCCTCATAAGTGTCTTACATGGAATGATCAGTGCTCCTACTAGTATCTCAACTAGTGTCCTGTGCAACAAGGATCCGTACCCCCTACTAGTGTCCCAACTAGTAGCCCGTGTTATATAATAATTACAACGTGATCCCAATCCCCGCAATTATGGTAGCCTTCAGGTGTACATCGATTTTGAGGATTCCACCTCGATCACCCCAATGGCCATGTATATATTCGATGCACCCTTACTACATTATCAATCGGCTCCCTACTTGACCTAGTTCTCGTTTGTGTCACGCGGCCCCCTACTTGTAGATACCTATGCTGGTCCCACCATGGGGTGTATCAAGTCCCATGGTGGCAACCCTGACACAATCAAGATGCAAAGCTTTATACCTACTGATGCCCAGTGGCTAAATTTTCTACGCCGAAGTGTGTGCACGCTCGCACTCCGTTAGAACCTGCACTGCTGCACCAACCGCCGCTAATTTGACCTCTTATAATCAGCCCAGTAATCGTGCACCACCCTGCCTAGCTCAGGGTTCCGTTGATACCTAATGTGGGTTACTGCTGAAATGGGTCCCCGTTACTAGGTTTTTCCAATGGTTAAGTCTGTGGGCCTATATTCTCTGATATTACCCACCAACCCTGATGTGTACTTAACCCCGCTACTGATGTGTATTTAATGGTTAAGTCTGTGGGCCTATATTCTCTGATATTACCCGCCAACCCGATATGTACTTGACCCCGCTACTTATTCAAGCATGTGTATTTAATGGTTAAGTGTATGTAGGCCTATATTTACTAATATTACCCACCAACCCGATATGTACTTAACCCTTCTACTCGTTATGTTACCATGGTTAAGTGTTTACCTTAGTTAACTTAACCTTTCTCGCTTATTTTGTTTGATTGGTTAAGTGTGGTTTATTAACTTAACCCCGTTCGTCTATCTGGTTACATTGGTTAAGAATTTTCTTGTTAACTTAACCCCATGTGTTACTTAACCCTACCACGCATCACATCAGATTGGTTAAGTGCATGTTAACTTAACCCCACCCACTAGTCATATTATAATGGTTAAGTGTTGTCAACTTATTCAAGTTAACTTAGCCCACTCGCTTGTCCTGTTATGTTGGTTAAGTGTTACTACTTAACCGCAACCACTTGTCTAATTAACCCATTGTATTAGTTAAGTGTTCTCATTAACTTAACCTCACTCTCTAGTCCAGTTTAATCATGTTATAATGGTTAAACATTTGCTTAACCTTACCCACTCCCGTAGTCAACTTATTAAATTGGTTAAGTGTCCAGATTAACCTAATCATATTACTTAACCCACCCATTTATATCATATTGGTTTAGTGCTCTTATTTACTTAACCCTACCCACTGGTCTAATTACCATGTCACATTGGTTAAGTATTACTATTCGTATTTCCACATGTCACCCACTTAACCCCCATGCCCCACCACATGTTTATCTGGTTAAGTATTTCTTAATTCATTAAGGCCGTAACCTTATAAAGACCTCTCACATTAGACTGACATTTATGGCAGCTGGATTTGCCGGGCGGGTCCGGGCAGTCTTACACCATAAAAGAGTCTAACCTCGTGTCTTTACAACTGTTACGCTTTTAATTTGGGCCTAGGACCTCTCACATTGGGATGACATTTATGACTACTGGATTCGCCGGGCGGTTCCGGGCAGGTTTACGTCACAAACGAGTCCAACCTTGTGTCCTAAGCATTGATCATCACTTATAATCTTTTACCCCAATTTGAATTTATTTCCCCTATTCAAATTATCAATTAATTCCTAATTTAACGACGTCCATAATTGACTCAATTATGTCCATCAATTAATGGTATGCAAAATCATATCAATTTTACCACAATTTATCTTATGCCATTAAAGGCAACTTATCTCAGTTTATATTTATCCCTCTTTTAAGGCTATTACATGCCAACTACCCAAAACCTATTTAGGCGTGTTCATATTAGCCCCTTTTCAAGACATAAATTATCATATGTGTTTCAACCACAAATTTCACCTATTTAACATATGCCCAAGTTCTAGATTACATGTCCGTTTTACATATGCCTAATTCATACCAAATTTACATGTGTTCAATTCATGCCTGTTTACATGTATGCCAAGTTTATATATGCCTAATCTTAGACAATTTTACATATATACCAAGTTTCATGCCTTTTTATACATATATCAAGATTCATAGTTTACATGTTTACAAAGCTATGCCCAATTCACATAGATCAATTTTTAGCCAAATATATGTATCAATATTCTTGCCATATTTTACACAGGTCAAGTTTCATACCAACTACATGTATTCCATGTTTTCATATTATGCCTTTGATTCTACCAAACACATATATCCAACAAGGAAATATCCCAATATTTCCCCCGTATTCAATCGCATGCAAATCGCAGTTTAGGCCTAGGTCCGAAATTGACCAAGGTTCATCAAAAGAAAACAAATAGGGGAAAGGTAGAATTTTGCATAATAAATAGATCAGAGAGAAAAACAACATCATGATAGGCTTAAAGAATAGAACTTGATGATAACATCATTACGAATCAAGAAAACTGCTGAATAAATCACAAACTTGTCATGAGAATAAAGGTAGACAAGTCTCAAAACTAAAGATTCAAAAAGCAACAGGAATAGATCATACTTAATCCAATTCCACTTTAATTCATGGCCACATTATAATTAAATATTTAAATCGGAAAGCAACTAGAACTTACAGAGAACGGCTAATGAAAATTTGTCTTTGAAAGTTGCAGTGTCATTGATCTATCCCCTTGAATTTGTTGTAGAAGCATTGATCATTGATTTGATTTGAGTTTGGACGCTTAAGCTTTAATTTGGAGACGGCGGCCATGGCTCAAGAGAGATTTTAGCAGCATAACGGTGTAAGAATGATTTGTGTGAGTTAGGCTAGGTCTAGGTGTTATTTTATAGGTGTAGGAAAATCATTTAGGCCATTAGATCAACCCTAGAGTCAATCCGGACCATCAAAACTCATCCCGGGCCTCAAAAATGGGTTCTGGGCCACCCCAGGCCGACCAGGTCGACCTGTACAGAGGGGGGTCGACACTGCAGTCGACCTAGGGGGGGGGCAGGTCGACTATAGTGTCAACACTATGGTCGACCTGGGTCAGTCTGCCAGAAAGTCTGCTAAATCTTGTTTTGGCCATATCTTGGTCATACGGACTCCGATTTTCGAAAACTCAGACTCTATTTCGCGTATTTTTCCTAGAGGAATGTAATGGTGATGTCCATTTTACCTAATTCCTGATTCTTGAATTAGTTATCCTTATTTTACTATCTTTTCCGTTACATACGCCGTTATCGAACTAATTTTTCTTCTCTTCCATGTATTATTTAATTCTTCTTATGCATCACCATTATTTACCCATTATAAGAATATTTTTATAGATTTTATTTTATTTTTAATTATATTAAAAATACGGGGTGTTACATTCTCCCATACTTAAAGGATTTCGTTCCCGAAATCTTCAAGTTAAGAAGAATGTGTCCTACCATCCATCATCCATCTACTCAATCATCAATCACAGGCATTCATTGTCCTTAAGAGATTTCTAATGCTGTATGAACATATGGAAGAAGTGTGTGTATATGTTCCTTGTCTAGTGCAAATGATCAGGCCTGATTGATCTTCTAGATGCAAAATATGTTTAGTGCCATGAGTCCAACATGTATGCAAATGGTCCTAGTCACATAAACACTATATGTGTGCACAAACATCCATCCATATGCAACATTCACATGATAACACATTCAATTTCATCCACAAACAAGTGTAAACACTCATGCATATGTAATATGAAAGGTGACTGAGCCGATCTAGTGCCTAATGTGTGTAAATGCGTCCACGAGCAACCACTAGCAACCACTTGCAACCATCAATCATAACATGTCTGAAACACATGTTTACACCCAAATGTTTCTATCTAAAGATAAAGTCGAATGACAGAAGCAAGTAAAAATTTTGCGCCCATTAGGCAATGTCAAAACTAGAAGTCTACGCCACATATATTCTTGGAACCTATTTCACTGTTGCCTCTCGTTCCTCTTTCACTTACTCTACTTCTAGTATACTCGACTCAAACATAACGGCGTACTCATGGTTTCATGCAAGCTCTCCAAAATTCACTAGTGAATCTTGGATCTCGTCCACTTACTATCAGGTATTCCACACAGAAGAACTATCTCTTGGAAATAAATGCCAACCATGTTGCCAAATGTACTTACTAAGGTGATTCTCTACAAATCATGCATATGCGAAATGACCCATCCGCCTTAGTGGCGAACACTACTCGAGCGGATTACAAATTACCAATAAATGTGTCAAGAGATTCTAGGTAACAAATCATGATAGAACCCTAAATGTTACATGCGACTTCGAGGGTATTACCGAGGCAAGTCAAGAGTCTAACTACCCCATTTTTCAAAACCGAGAAGGTCACCCTTACTGGATAACCACTCCATCGCTAGAATCAACCCATAGCCCAAAACATAAACATTACTTCTAGACTCAACACTTAGCGTAGACCTTCTCAAATCCAAACAAGTCATGAATAAATGAGCCGATTTCCCCAACAGGACTTGAGACAAAAATGGGATCCTCTATTATGCTAGTACTAAGGTGCAGAGACTCAACTTTCGAAGCAGAATTAAAAGGATGCGATGTACAAAAACAAAGTTTTAGTGGGATGATAGAAAGGAAAAGCTAAACTTTTAACAGAAATGTTACCACTCTCTTAGGTACGCTAGTAGTGAGAGCATTCAATTGCCCTCTCGACGATCTTGTCCCTTGCCCTTGTCCTATAATACTTAACTGCATGTCCCTTCTCACTAAAGACACTCTCTCTTGTCATGGGTTTTTCTATTCTTTCACTTAGGCCTCTTTCCTTTCACCTTTTTCCTCCTTCATGGATTAAGCTATAACAACTAGTTCCTTGTTCTTACTGTCATTGTATAGTTTGTTGACAAGTCTCTCGAAGCTACCTCCAACGCACGGCAACTCTACCCAACTTGAAATAAGATTAGACGCAGATGGAACTACCATGGCTACAGACAGAGGTTGGGAACTCCTTTGCCCTCCGACATGTGTCGGATGCCTAAGAAACTATGGTGAAAAGAGAGAGAAGGGATTTCAAGAGAGAATCAAAAGATAGTGCATATGGCTTTGGGGAATATGCCTTTTAATTAAAACAAAATTTTCTTGAAAATTTGCTTCTTTGTAAATGTTTTGAAAATAATTTCAGAAGGTTTTTGAAAACTTTTGCCCAGTCTGGTAACCTTCTGCTCTGATACCAAAATGTAACACCCCACATCTGTTAAGGTCACTCACAAAGGGAATGCCTTAACTTCAATGGAGTATTATGGGTACTGGAACAGAAATACTACAAGACAGACATATATAAAACAGCGGAAAATAAAGTGGAAGTACTTCAAATCATTTATTAAATATAAATGTTTACAAGAAAAGCCTATGTTTACAAGAAAAGCCCATCAACTTCCAATACCCAATTTCATAGTTAAAATATCTGTCTTGCTCAAAAACAAAGAAGAATAAAAACAAACTGCAGTATTCCCCAATAAAGCAAAGCAAGCCATAGCCAAGAGAAATCCAAGCCATACATGAAAGAGCCTTGGAGCTTGGTAAGATCCGAACTAAGCTGTATTCCCACCCTGTGAACCTGGGGGGGGGGGGGAACGGAAGAAAAAGAGGCGAAACAAAATGGGTCAGTCATAAAGACTGAGTAAGTCCTAGTGACTTTCAGCATAAAAATGAGTAAAGATAACATGGCATGAATAAACTGAAAGTAAACATAAGCATGATGACAAGGTAGGCAAGATAAACTAAGATAACAAGATAAACTATGATAACAAGATAAACTAAGGTAACAAGATAAACTTCGGGCATAATGAAACAAGTATAACATCCCATAATTCCTATCAAGTATCCCACCACATGGTTTCTATCAAGAATAACATCGCAAGGTTACTAAGCTTTACCAATAAAACGATATCTATTTGCTGTGCACCACCTAACTAGCATCCTCATAAGTGTCTTACATGGAATGATCTGTACTCCTACTAGTATCTCAACTAGTGTCCTGTGCAACAAGGATCCGTACCCCCTACTAGTGTCCCAACTAGTAGCCCGTGTTATATAATAATTACAACGTGATCCCAATCCCCGCAATCATGGTAGCCTTCAGGTGTACATCGATTTTGAGGATTCCACCTCGATCACCCCAATGGCCATGTATATATTCGATGCACCCTTACTACCTTATCGATCGGCTCCCTACTTGACCTAGTTCTCGTTTGTGTCACGCAGCCCCCTACTTGTAGATACCTGTGCTGGTCCCACCATGGGGTGTATCAAGTCCCATGGTGGCAACCCTGACACAATCAAGATGCATAGCTTTATACCTACTGATGCCCAGTGGCTAAATTTTCTGCGCCGAAGTGTGTGCACGCCCGCACTCCGTTAGAACCTGCACTGCTGCACCATCCGTCGCTAATTTGACTTCTTATTATCAGCCCAGTAATCGTGCCCCACCCTGCCTAGCTCAGGGTTCCGTTGATACCTAATGTGGGTTGCTGCTGAAATTGGTCCCCGTTATTAGGTTTTTCTAATGGTTAAGTCTGTGGGCCTATATTCTCTGATATTACCCACCAACCCTGATGTGTACTTAACCCCGCTACTGATGTGTATTTAATGGTTAAGTCTTTGGGCCTATATTCTCTGATATTACCCACCAACCTGATATGTACTTAACCCCGCTACTGATTCAAGCATGTGTATTTAATGGTTAAGTGTATGTGGGCCTATATTTACTAATATTACCCACCAACCCGATATGTACTTAACCCTTCTACTCGTTATGTTACCATGGTTAAGTGTTTACCTTAGTTAACTTAACCTTTCTCGCTTATTATGTTTGATTGGTTAAGTGTGGTTTATTAACTTAACCCCGTTCGTCTATCTGGTTACATTGGTTAAGAATTTTCTTGTTAACTTAACCCCATGTGTTACTTAACCCTACCACGCATCACATCAGATTGGTTAAGTGCATGTTAACTTAACCTCATCCACTCGTCATATTATAATGGTTAAGTGTTGTCAACTTATTCAAGTTAACTTAGCCCACCCACTTGTCCTGTTATGTTGGTTAAGTGTTACTACTTAACCGCAACCACCTGTCTAATTAACCCATTGTATTAGTTAAGTGTTCTCATTAACTTAACCTCACTCTCTAGTCCAGTTTAATCATGTTATAATGGTTAAACATTTGCTTAACCTTACCCACTCCCGTAGTCAACTTATTAAATTGGTTAAGTGTCCAGATTAACCTAATCATATTACTTAACCCACCCATTTATATCATATTGGTAAGTGTTCTTTTTTACTTAACCCTACCCACTGGTTTAATTACCATGTCACATTGGTTAAGTATTACTATTCGTATTTCCACATGTCACCCACTTAACCCCCATGTCCCACCACATGTTTATCTGGTTAAGTATTTCTTAATTCATCAAGGCCGTAACCTTATAAAGACCTCTCACATTAGACTGACATTTATGGCAGTTGGATTTGCCGGGCGGGTCCGGGCAGTCTTACACCATAAAAGAGTCTAACCTCGTGTCTTTACAACTGTTACGCTTTTAATTTGGGCCTAGGACCTCTGACATTAGGCTGACATTTGTGACTACTGGATTAGCCGGGCGGTTCCGGGCAGGTTTACGTCACAAACGAGTCCAACCTCGTGTCCTAAGCATTGATTATCACTTATAATCTTTTACCCCAATTTGAATTTATTTCACCTATTCAAATTATCAGTTAATTCCTAATTTAACAATGTCCATAATTGACTCAATTATGTCCATCAATTAATGGTATGCAAAATCATATCAATTTTACCACAATTTGTCTTATGCCATTAAAGGCAACTTATCTCAGTTTATATTTATCCCTCTTTTAAGGCTATTACATGCCAACTTCCCAAAACCTATTTAGGCGTGTTCATATTAGCCCCTTTTCAAGACATAAATTATCATATGTGTTTCAACCACAAATTTCACCTATTTAACATATGCCCAAGTTCTAGATTACATGTCCGTTTTACATATGCCTAATTCATACCAAATTTACATGTGTTCAATTCATGCCTGTTTACATGTATGCCAAATTTATATATGCCTAATCTTAGACAATTTTACATATATACCAAGTTTCATGCCTTTTTATACATATATCAAGATTCATAGTTTACATGTTTACAAAGCTATGCCCAATTCACATAGATCAATTTTTCGCCAAATATATGTATCAATATTCTTGCCATATTTTACATAGGTCAAGTTTCATACCAACTACATGTATTCCATGTTTTCATATTATGCCTTCGGTTCTACCAAACACATATATCCAACAAGGCAATATCCCAATATTTCCCCCGTATTCAATCGCATGCAAATCGCAGTTTAGGCCTAGGTCCGAAATTGACCAAGGTTCATCAAAAGAATACAAATAGGGGAAAGGTAGAATTTTGCATAATAAATAGATCAGAGAGAAAAACAACATCATGATAGGCTTAAAGATTAGAACTTGATGATAACATCATTACGAATCAAGAAAACTGCTGAATAAATCACAAACTTGTCATGAGAATAAAGGTAGACAAGTCTCAAAACTAAAGATTCAAAAAGCAACAGGAATAGATCATACTTAATCCAATTCCACTTTAATTCATGGCCACATTATAATTAAATATTTAAATCGGAAAGCAACTAGAACTTACAGAGAACGGCTAATGAAAATTTTTCTTAGAAAGTTGCAGTGTCATTGATCTATCCCCTTGAATTTGTTGTAGAAGCATTGATCTTTGATTTGATTTGAGTTTGGACGCTTAAGCTTTAATTTGGAGACGGCGGCCATGGCTCAAGAGAGATTTTAGCAGCATAACGTGTAAGAATGATTTGTCTGAGTTAGGCTAGGTCTAGGTGTTATTTTATAGGTGTAGAAAGCTCATTTATTCCATTAGATCAACCCTAGAAAAATGGGTTCTGGGCCACCCCAGGCCGACCAGGTTGACCTGCATAGAGGGGGGGGGGGGGTCGACACTACAGTCGACCTGGGGGGGGGGGGGAGGCAGGTCGACTATAGTGTCGACACTATGGTCGACCTGGGTCAGTCTGTCAGAAAGTCTGCTAAATCTTGTTTTGGCCATATCTTGGTCATACAAACTCCGATTTTCGAAAACTCGGACTCTATTTCGCGTATTTTTCCGAGAGGAACGTAATGGTGATGTCCATTTTACCTAATTCCTGATTCTTGAATTAGTTATCCTTATTTTACTATCTTTTCCATTACATACGCCGTTATCAAACTAATTTTTCTTCTCTTCCATGTATTATTTAATTCTTCTTATGCATCACCATTATTTACCCATCATAAGCATATTTTTATATATTTTATTTTATTTTTAATTATATTAAAAATACGGGGTGTTACAAAAACTCACTGTATCATGCTTATACCTCATCTTCTTCTTCTGGATTTGCCCCAGAAAAATCGAACCAGGCTAGTAAACTAGGGTCCCTTATCGCGGTCGCCACCCTACCCCAAAATTTGATCGGAGGACGTCGGAAGAAGGGGGTGGCGTCGCCTCCCTGTGGCCGCCATCAGGAGCAGCTCGCACCACCTAGTGCTTGGGATTCTGGGCCCAAACGAGCGGGCTTCTGGGGGGGGTGCTAACGGGCTGAACGATTTAGGGTTATGCGAGGAGGGAGGAGGAGAGAAGAGGAGGGGGATCGGAGGGCTGCACCAACTCCGGCGGTGTGAGGGGCGGCGGGGTCCGGTCGATCGTCGTGCACTTTTTTTTTACTCAGATCTGAAATCGATGTGGAAAGGGAAAGGAGAAAAAGGGGAAGTTAGTTATATAATAAATTATATTATTAAATTATTTATTTTACCCAATTGTTGACTTTTATATTCGACCTCAAAACGAGACCCACCGCCTGTCGTCCATAGCTAATTACCCCCATTCCGAACACAATGGGATATGTATCGTAAGCTGATTCGACTGTTTCGATCAGTTTTCGTCAAAATCAACATATAACTCTATATATTGAATTTGAACGCCTATTTCAATTTACCGGGGTCACGTACTAACCAGAAAAATTCCAGAAAAATATTTTCTAGCTTCGTATTGACGATACGGTCCTAACAAAACTAATTTCGTCAAATTCCGAGACCGTTTGAAAAATGTTCATTTTCCAGTCGATTAAAATCAACTAAAACTGGTCAAACGCGTTTTCCTTCGCCACACTCACATATTGATTCAAAAAATTGTGAAATTTTAAACATAGAAATAATTTGACATCGCGGATCCAACAAAAGTGGTTTCGTCGAAATCCGAGGCCGTTTGCAAAATTTCCATTTTCAAGGGCCCGAATTCCATAGCGACTACTCTGAAATTTCAACTGGACATATCTTTTGATTCCCGCTATGATATTTCAATCTTTCAGATTCGTTGGAAATATATTATCAAATAGATTCAAATATTTTTGGTTTCACTAAAATCCGGTTTAATTTGCACCCGGTACATTCATTTGAATTTTGAAATCGAATTATCGAACTACCGCTCCATTTCAATTCCTTTTATAATTTAAAATAAATATTTGTATTCTAATGATGATCTATATAAATATATTCGTTCGAATTCTATTCAAAATAAATTTCTCGTCGTTATTATTTAAAATAATTCATTTTAAATAATCAAAATTCGCTAAAACTGCCAAAATAAAATTTTTTAATTGGCTCGGATTTTCAGGTTATTACAAACCAGTAGACATTATCTTAATGCATGAGGATGGCAGAGAAGGAAAGAATGAAGAAAAGAAAGAGAAGCCCAAAATAGAGGAAAAAAATGGTGGAATAATAAGAACAAGAAAGGAGGAAAGCCCGAAAAAGCTCATATCAAGACAGAATTGAAATGTCGTGGTTGTGGTGCATTAAGACACTTTGCGAAAGACTGCAGAAAAACGAAGAACACTTGCTTTCATTGTGGCTAAGTTGGACATTTCAACGGACAGTGCCCTTATAGACAAGGATGGAAGGTTGGAACGTCTGGACGGCAGGTTAATGCTTTAGAGGCTGGTGAACCAGACCGGGGTAGGAGAGTCACGATTGAAGGTTTGATTTCTATTTTAAACTATCATATTAGAACTCGTTTTGATTTCGGTTCTTCTCACTCATTCATATCCAACTCAGTAGTAGAAAATCTGCATATAAGTACTAGTATTGTTTTTGATCCCGTTATAGTTTCAAACCCCATATGAGGAACGACTCATTTATCCATGATATGTAGGTGTTTGACGATTTCCGTTCTAGGCATCAAATTTGAATGCGATGCATGTGTTCATTATTTCATGAGTTATAGGTTAATTCTAGGCACGGATTGGCTAGCTATGCATGGTGTCATCCTTGATTGCAAAAAGAGAGTGGTTAGACTTCTTACTTGCCATGGAAGAACTCACGAAATTTCTTGTGACCCATGGGGGTCAGTGATGCTTAGTTACCTAGATTCTGTTGATGCTTTCGTTGATGATCTTCAATCAATATGTTGGAGAATGGAGTTTTGATGACAAAAACCTTATTTCAATATTAATTTATTATAAAATATATACACACCTCTATCTAGAATATTTTAATATATATATACACACATATGTAGGATTTATGTACAGGAAATGTTACTGAAGACTGTATAGTTTAAAGATGTTAGAGATTCAAAATTCAGAAATATTTCAAGACTAATGAATATTCAAGATTTCAAGAGTTTAAGAAAAATATAGTTATAAAGTCTAGATTATGTAAGACTCTGAATAGCACTCCAGGTTCAAATTCAAAATAATTTCAAATTTTGATTTTCAAATTCTATCATCAATCTCTCTCTTCTCTATTTTACTTTCTATTTTTATTTGATTTTAAATTTAAGTTTTATAGATTTATACTTTATAATTTTTATATATTTATATTTTATATACTTTATATTTATATAGTTTTAAACTCTATAATTTTATAAATATGTTTATATAGTTTATATATATGTTTTCATATGATTTTCTACTTTATGACATTCATTTATAACCCTATATTTGAATTCAAGAATTTCTAGAATTATATATATATATATATATATCAAAACACTTGAAAAATGTTCAAATTTCAAATTTACACATATATATGTTAACATACATACATATATATATATATGACAGTCATTATTTTCAAATTTGAAAGGAAGCGTGTTTACACTATTTGTGACGGTTTTGAGACGTTGCAACCTTTCACACATTATAAAAAGGGCTGATTTGGAATTTTTAATCATTTCTTCTTCTCTAACTTCATTCCCTTTCATTACACCATTATTTCTTATCATTTTTATGATTTCTACACCTGTACTCTGCCGAATTCAATTCTGTTTTCACAAATCTTCATCTCTCTACAGTCTCTACTCATTACTCTCTGAATCAAGTGCTATTGAAGAGTTATAGGGCTATTTGTAATTGTTTGGGTTGAGTAAAGTAATCAGTGGTATCCCTTGTAGTCGTGAAATCAAGGACGGGTAATCGGTGGTATCTCTTATAGCCGTGAAATCAAGGAAGGAATATTTAACGATCCGAAATCCCCCGATCTCAAAGAGAATGAAAACAACAAATTGCTTTGAGAACACGACGCATCAGAACACAAACAGTAGAACATTTCATTGCTATTACAACACTTTACATTAAAGTACAAGAATATATCAGAGTACATGTAAATATTACACATCGGAAAAATAATGTAGTGACCCGAAAATCCGGTCCAATTTGAGCTGACTAAATAACACAAGTCCAACCACAAATTGCACTGGAAATTCAAGAAACTAAAGGAAAGAAGATAGAGGGTGAGGAAAGATAAGATAGAAATTTAGAATAGAAGAAGAAAAGAAGAACTTACATCATCAGAGTAACACGAATCTCACAGCGGAACGAATAACATATAATATATAACATAACTTTGAAATATAACAGTTATGTATACAATAGCACTTATCAGGGTACAACACTTACAACACAGCGGAAATAACTATAGCTATATGATCTTGAAGCCTCCTGCTCCAAGCTCTTCCAGTATATCTGTAAAATCCCGACTACTTGACTGCCCGTACAAATTTAGGCACCCAAGAGTTTAGGGAAAACAACAAAGTAAACTCCGGGTCAGTCATGGGACTGGTGTGAATAAACTCAAATCATTTAAACAGGTATATGATATCTCATAAGACCACGCCGCATAACGGAACGGGTTTTTCCCTTATGAGAATCCAAATAACTTTTCAAAGCAATATCATTCTGATATTATAATAATGTCTAAGTACAAATAAATATCAATCTAGCAGAAACGCTTGCATCTCACGTTACTACATATATAGTATACAATCAAAATCGCAAGCACGTATTGGATGATTGGATTTCCAACTATGACAAGGTATGGAACCACCTTCCGATCAGTGTACTCTAGGAACGATACACTGGAGTTCAACAAGAACATCTTGCAACTCAGCCACACATGACCGACCACTCATTTCGCTTGAGTGTATCGAATGTACATCACCAACGGTTGGGATCAGCAACCGTTCCCGTATATATATATGGGACAGCATTGATAGATTTAAGAAACAAATGAATATTCACTAGATAGGTGATTATACACCCTACTTCGGTGCGACCGACTTAGCCATGCTGCCTGCCCGATTTCTGTCATTTACCGGTTGATGAGGCTAGAAGCTACGCTTTATCATCACATCAGATTCACTTCGAATGCCACATTGTCAGATCCATCAGAATCACTAATTGACGTCTACAACAGTACATTACGCGTCAGCTAAAAGAAGTTCCCTTCTCCGCTTCCACTCTTGGTACAGTTGAAGAAATCAATGTACGTGACCGTCTGGAAATACTATGTCAGACATCCATCTTTATTCACTTAGAAATGTCACATCGTCATACCCGCCAAATCACAATTTTGACTTATTCAAAAATAACACGGGTATACAGCTAAGAGAAACGAATTCCTCCGCCACCAAACGTGAATACGTTTGAACAGATCAACTTACGCGATCCATTGGATATACTCGGTCAGACCTTCGTCCATACAAGTTGTCCTGGGACTGGACAAACCGAAGGCACTATTCTGTAAACAGGATAGCCCTTGCATTTTACTCCGTCTTCAATTATCTTTGGCATATATGATTCGCGATGCTTATGCCAATACAGAGTGGTTCTTGGGATAATAATCCAACCGGTCTCTCCATATTAACAACGTTAAAATGGTCAAAAACTTCGATAGTCTGTGAGTTAACTATCGAAGAAAAACAAGTGTGCAAACAATGATATTATTTCCAGATGGAAATTATATCAAACAAACATCATTTAACATTTATTTCTTTAGTTCATTTTACATCTCCTGTTTCCCTATATTCAGCATTTGCTAATTTCTATATTTAGAAAATATATGTTATCAACACTGGAAACATTTCCATTCCTTGTTTTCTGTATTTAGAAAACATTACTGATTCTTGTTTGGAAAACATTTCCAAAACTCCTTTACGATCAAACCTTACCATTTCTTAGTTAAGAAGGAAGTCACTCAAGTTGGGGTATAATTACCTCTCAGACCTTAACTGAACAACGTTATAACTTCAAAATGGTCAAAGTTTATCTTTTAATCTTTAATAACTTCTTTACGCCTTTCTCGGATCCAATTTTACTAATCTACTTCTATATTTAAAACATTGGTTATAACGATGACGTTATAATCCCTACTTTCGAATTATCTAACTTTAATTATAACTTCTATTCTTATTAGTGAATAATTAACCTAACACTTATTTATTTATAAATAAATAAATCTCTATTTAAACACTGGAAAGTATAAGTACTTTCCTGAATTCGATATAATCGAATTTGCCGATTTACTCTCTTCGAGAAATCTCTATTTGATTAACTCTTCTTCGAATAACCTATATTCGATTAACTCCTTCTCGAATAACCGATATTCGATAACCTCTCTTCGAATAACTAATATTCGATAACTCTCCCTTTTCAAATATCTCTTATTTGAAAAATCTCACTTCGATTAAACTATAATCGATAACTCCCTTCGATGAAACGAACATCGATAACTCCTTTCGATGAAACGAACATCGATAACTCCTTTCGATGAAACGAACATCGATAACTCCTTTCGATGAAACTAACATCGATTTATTTAACTCGACGGACTTAACTCGACTAACTTAACTTGACTCGACTAATTCAACTCGATTAACCTAACTTGATTTACTTATCTCGATTAATTGAACTAATCACTTTGATTAACTCGACTAATTCACTTTGTTTAACTTAACCAATTCTCTTAACTAATTCACTTAGTTTAACTTAACTAATTCACTTAACTCCTGTCGAATAACATATTTGATTAACTAACTTCGAATACCATATTCGATTAACTAACTTCGAATGTCTATATTCGATTAACTTCTTCGAATGTCTATATTCGATTAACTTCTTCGAATGTCTATATTCGATTAACTAACTTCGAATGTCTATATTCGATTAACTTCTTCGAATGTCTATATTCGATTAACTTCTTCGAATGTCTATATTCGATTAACTAACTTCGAATGTCTATATTCGATTAACTTCTTCGAATGTCTATATTCGATTAACTTCATCGAATGTCTATATTCGATTAACTAACTTCGAATGTCTATATTCGATTAACTTCTTCGAATGTCTATATTCGATTAACTTCTTCGAATGTCTATATTCGATTAACTAACTTCGAATGTCTATATTCGATTAACTTCTTCGAATGTCTATATTCGATTAACTTCTTCGAATGTCTATATTCGATTAACTAACTTCGAATACCATATTCGATTAACTTCTTCGAATACCATATTCGATTTACTTTATTCACTTTATAAAGATTTCCTTTTTAACAACGTTTTATTCATTGGAAAGGATTTACTTTTAAATAACGGTTCTACCCTTTAAAAAAAAAATGATTTCCCTTTTTATAATGTTTCCTTTCCAATTCTATTTGTAAATGGTTTACAAATATTTCCTTTTCAAATTTATTCTTGAAATATTCTAACTCCTTAAATTCCCGGGAAAATTCGCCATAACCTCCTTTGTATCGGGAGCATCGGGAAAATCCCCAAACTCGCCACACAGGCCTTTCCATTCAAAAAGAAATGCTTTGAATTTATTTCCTTTTTAAAATATCTCCTATTTATAAATATCCCAATTTATAAATATTCCTTATTTATAAATATTCCACTTTATAAATATTTTATTTTTCAATATCACTTTGAAAATCTCCTTTATCTACATTCCGGTATGTTATGATATTCTACATATCAAATCACGATGATCACTATCGTCCAAACACATATAATCGACAACAGATTATATCACATCATATAACACAATATATGAAAAACAATAAAATAACTGTTGAGGAATCCAGTCGGATTCCTCCAACCTGTTTCCCTGCATCACAGATGTTAGACAATATAGATAACATCACTTTCAGTTCCATATGATATATTCTGTTAAACAGAATCAATATAGAAATTCAACTAACTGACTAGCAGTTCAATCAAACAGTCAACATACAGTCAATCAACCAATATCTAACAGTTCTAAAAATACAACATGAAATTTTAAACTGTTCAGAGTTGGTGAGTTTTACTCACATTGGACGATCATCGTTAATAACGATAACCATCGCTTGATTCTGAACGGACAATTTATTTCGCCATAAATTGTAACGAGCTCCGATGGACTTCTAGTCAGTTCCATCGTGTAGTGTCCATCCATACGATCTTGTCGGATCTTGTTTCGCTGAAATTTGTTTTCGTATGACCAAGTTATTGGATTTACAAGCAAAACATAATTAAATAAACAAAACTTGAATTTAATTTATTTAGTTTGGGCCTTAACTTTCTGCCAAGCCCACTTTCATAACCCAAATGCCCAGACCGTGCCTTTGTCTTCCCAAAACATCGAACTCCAGTACTTCCACAAAACCAAATGGCCATTGCCGAAGTTTGCTCCTCCCCCGATCCTTCACTCCTCCACGAATTCAACAATCGACTTCACCATTTCGATCTCCATCAGTTTCTCTTCTTCTCCAACCTATCTTTTCTCAACTCGGTCCCTCATTTCCTCTCGCGATGTCTGGTTATAAACCCACGGCAACAGAAATGGATCGAACAAAATGATGTTCGAATCCCACAAAACTTTGCTTCAAGGTGTTAAATCACCTCCTGACCCCAAATCTAAACTCAATAACAACTATCGAAGCCCCAAAATCAAACCGTATCGAACCCTAGGATCTCGCTGTATAAAAACCCGAACACCATACCCATGTCGCACCCACTAAAACCAGTACAGAATCGAACGGTATCACTCTCTGATCTCGAATACAAGGTTCCCATGATTTAATGATTTTTGTTTTGAATTTTCTTGAATTTTTGAAGACCCACGAAATTTGTTTTGTGAACTAATGGTAACGGCGGAAAAAAATGCCCTGTTGACCAAATGACAAATGAAATTAGGTTAAGGAAATTTTTAGGGTATTATATAGTGTATTTTTAATATTAAAATATTTGAATATTATATTGATTTTAAGCAATCGTTGTTTTATCTCGTGTTTAAAAATCCCTGTGGTCACATACGATGCCCAAAAATCACGAAAACGGACGTGCAACAACAGCTCGACATTACGGTCCCAACGAAACTGGTTTCGTCAAATTCCGACTTCGTATGCTCACACAGCGTATTTTTAACTGTCGAAATACTGACTGTTTTACACTCTAAAAATCCGTACGACCACATACTGCCTCTAAAAATCACGAAACTGGAAATCTAACAACTATTTGATATTGCGGATCCAACAAAACTGGTTTCGTCGAATTCCGACTTCGTTTGCAAAAGTGGCTATTTTTTTTAACGCTCTAAATAGCCTATTTAAATATATAAATATGTTTAAATATAATTAAATTAAATATTAAATAATTAATATTCTCGTATATCTTCACATATGATATTATACAGCTTCAGAATATCATATCAGAATTTACAGCTTGATATTTCAGATTTATCGATATTCAGTTTATATCGAAAATCCTTTTATAACGTATATAAAGCGTTGCGAATTATAAAGGAATTCCATAGCGACTTTTTCTGAAATTTGATTTGGACGTAAATCAAAATCTACACAACGAAATCCAGATTTTTCTCTTCCACTAGAAAGATATAATCCACTAGCTCCACACGTTTCTTGTTTCACAGAGATCCGATTCAAAACGAACCCTGTATACTCATTTGAAGTTCAAATCGCCAAATAGCGAACTGCCGCGTCGTTACGCGCTCGATTTTAATTAAAATATAATTATACGTTCAAACTGTCGTCGATTGAATATATTCGTTATTATGTTTCGAATCGAAACCCCACCAAATCTCGTATGCTATTCAATTCACACGATATTGTGAATTTCACTATTTCCGACTATTTCGTCATTATAATATATTATTATATTATAATTATTAATTAAATATTCAATATTATTTAATTCACGTTCTCGATATCGATAAATCGATATTTAATAATTAAATAAATTAATTATTCAACAGCTGAAAATGCGGGTCACTACATTCTTCCCCACTTAAAATAATTTCGTCCTCGAAATTGCTAAGCTAGGGGACGACCCTATCTACTGGGTAAAAATTTATCTGTTTACCTCTTATCTCCGGTTTCAACTGAACCAATTAATATTGACTAAAATATTATTTTATTCCTACTAACCAAATTTTCAAAAATTCTGAAAATTTTCTAACGCCTTAACTTTTCGAAATTTTTTGCCATCACCTCCTTTGTACTGGTCAATATCTCAAACTCCAACTCGCCTCTCTGGGCCTTCTTCAACCCAAAAGAAAATCAAACAGCCAAGCGGCTTGCCAGTTCGGCTCATCAAAATCTCAAACTCATATCAAATATAAACCGGTACCTTTTTGTCTGGCATATCATTATATCCCTTCAATCTGTTATCACTTCAACATATACCGATGCCATTCCAATCAACTCAAATCGATTTATTCTCAAATCCAATCATTCGGTTATATCAAACCAAATTCCATTCAAACTCCAATATCAATTTCAAATTCTTAACTCATCAATGAAATTCCATCCCAGATTATTTTCCAATCAAATCTGTCTTATTCAACTTAGTTCAAGTTAAATTTAAATTTATTTATTCATTTATACCATCTCAATCTATTTAACTTCATTCGTTAAATTTTAAGTCCAAAATTTAAAATTCCTGAGTTCATTTCAAATCAATCTGAAATCATAACACCAATTCAAAACATTTGAATTTCTAAACCACTTGTTTTCTCAAAACAATTCAAAAACGAAGCCTTTGCTAGTAATCCGTCACTTACAAACTCGAAAATGAACACCGATGATGCACCATCGGAGTTTATTTTCCAGCGAACCAGTGAGTTCAATACTATATCATTTTCAGATTGAAAACATTTTCAAAATCTCCCAGGAACTTAAAATTTCCTTATTTTAATTCCAATCTGATTTAAATTCAGATTTTTCTTCATTTTATTTCATATACTTTACTTATATGAATTCTGATTGGTCATTTATAATCATTTTACCTTTTTATAATCTTACTCGATTATAATAACAACCAACACAACCAATATACTATATCAAATATATTCGGGTAAAATTATTCCATTTACCCTCTTTCAAAACATACCATGACGGTTCATCGTATTCGAGTGTTTAGTAACCCCTACCGATACAGTGGATCAAACTGATCGACCAGAATTCATAAGCCACTCAACCAATAAATCTACACAATATAAATCACTTTATATTAACTAACAAATACGCACTCATATATATACACTCAAATTCAGTCTAGGATATTACTAATCCCATCTCTACTGAATTACGCCACAGAGCCAAGGTAATTCTTAACTTAAGCTCTGATACCAACTGTAGTGACCCGAAAATCCGGTCCAATTTGAGCTGACTAAATAACACAAGTTCAACCACAAATTGCACTGGAAATTCAAGAAACTAAAGGAAAGAAGATAGAGGGTGAGGAAAGATAAGATAGAAATTTAGAATAGAAGAAGAAAAGAAGAACTTACATCATCAGAGTAACACGAATCTCACAGCGGAACGAATAACATATAATATATAACATAACTTTGAAATATAACAGTTATGTATACAATAGCACTTATCAGGGTACAACACTTACAACACAGCGGAAATAACTATAGCTATATGATCTTGAAGCCTCCTGCTCCAAGCTCTTCCAGTATATCTGTAAAATCCCGACTACTTGACTGCCCGTACAAATTTAGGCACCCAAGAGTTTAGGGAAAACAACAAAGTAAACTCCGGGTCAGTCATGGGACTGGTGTGAATAAACTCAAATCATTTAAACAGGTATATGATATCTCATAAGACCACGCCGCATAACGGAACGGGTTTTTCCCTTATGAGAATCCAAATAACTTTTCAAAGCAATATCATTCTGATATTATAATAATGTCTAAGTACAAATAAATATCAATCTAGCAGAAACGCTTGCATCTCACGTTACTACATATATAGTATACAATCAAAATCGCAAGCACGTATTGGATGATTGGATTTCCAACTATGACAAGGTATGGAACCACCTTCCGATCAGTGTACTCTAGGAACGATACACTGGAGTTCAACAAGAACATCTTGCAACTCAGCCACACATGACCGACCACTCATTTCGCTTGAGTGTATCGAATGTACATCACCAACGGTTGGGATCAGCAACCGTTCCCGTATATATATATGGGACAGCATTGATAGATTTAAGAAACAAATGAATATTCACTAGATAGGTGATTATACACCCTACTTCGGTGCGACCGACTTAGCCATGATGCCTGCCCGATTTCTGTCATTTACCGGTTGATGAGGCTAGAAGCTACGCTTTATCATCACATCAGATTCACTTCGAATGCCACATTGTCAGATCCATCAGAATCACTAATTGACGTCTACAACAGTACATTACGCGTCAGCTAAAAGAAGTTCCCTTCTCCGCTTCCACTCTTGGTACAGTTGAAGAAATCAATGTACGTGACCGTCTGGAAATACTATGTCAGACATCCATCTTTATTCACTTAGAAATGTCACATCGTCATACCCGCCAAATCACAATTTTGACTTATTCAAAAATAACACGGGTATACAGCTAAGAGAAACGAATTCCTCCGACACCAAACGTGAATACGTTTGAACAGATCAACTTACGCGATCCATTGGATATACTCGGTCAGACCTTCGTCCATACAAGTTGTCCTGGGACTGGACAAACCGAAGGCACTATTCTGTAAACAGGATAGCCCTTGCATTTTATTCCGTCTTCAATTATCTTTGGCATATATGATTCGCGATGCTTATGCCAATACAGAGTGGTTCTTCGGATAATAATCCAACCGGTCTCTCCATATTAACAACGTTAAAATGGTCAAAAACTTCGATAGTCTGTGAGTTAACTATCGAAGAAAAACAAGTGTGCAAACAATGATATTATTTCCAGATGGAAATTATATCAAACAAACATCATTTAACATTTATTTCTTTAGTTCATTTTACATCTCCTGTTTCCCTATATTCAGCATTTGCTAATTTTTATATTTAGAAAATATATGTTATCAACACTGGAAACATTTCCATTCCTTGTTTTCTGTATTTAGAAAACATTACTGATTCTTGTTTGGAAAACATTTCCAAAACTCCTTTACGATCAAACCTTACCATTTCTTAGTTAAGAAGGAAGTCACTCAAGTTGGGGTATAATTACCTCTCAGACCTTAACTGAACAACGTTATAACTTCAAAATGGTCAAAGTTTATCTTTTAATCTTTAATAACTTCTTTACGCCTTTCTCGGATCCAATTTTACTAATCTACTTCTATATTTAAAACATTGGTTATAACGATGACGTTATAATCCCTACTTTCGAATTATCTAACTTTAATTATAACTTCTATTCTTATTAGTGAATAATTAACCTAACACTTATTTATTTATAAATAAATAAATCTCTATTTAAACACTGGAAAGTATAAGTACTTTCCTGAATTCGATATAATCGAATTTGCCGATTTACTCTCTTCGAGAAATCTCTATTTGATTAACTCTTCTTCGAATAACCTATATTCGATTAACTCCTTCTCGAATAACCGATATTCGATAACCTCTCTTCGAATAACTAATATTCGATAACTCTCCCTTTTCAAATATCTCTTATTTGAAAAATCTCACTTCGATTAAACTATAATCGATAACTCCCTTCGATGAAACGAACATCGATAACTCCTTTCGATGAAACGAACATCGATAACTCCTTTCGATGAAACGAACATCGATAACTCCTTTCGATGAAACTAACATCGATTTATTTAACTCGACGGACTTAACTCGACTAACTTAACTTGACTCGACTAATTCAACTCGATTAACCTAACTTGATTTACTTATCTCGATTAATTGAACTAATCACTTTGATTAACTCGACTAATTCACTTTGTTTAACTTAACCAATTCTCTTAACTAATTCACTTAGTTTAACTTAACTAATTCACTTAACTCCTGTCGAATAACATATTTGATTAACTAACTTCGAATACCATATTCGATTAACTAACTTCGAATGTCTATATTCGATTAACTTCTTCGAATGTCTATATTCGATTAACTTCTTCGAATGTCTATATTCGATTAACTAACTTCGAATGTCTATATTCGATTAACTTCTTCGAATGTCTATATTCGATTAACTTCTTCGAATGTCTATATTCGATTAACTAACTTCGAATGTCTATATTCGATTAACTTCTTCGAATGTCTATATTCGATTAACTTCATCGAATGTCTATATTCGATTAACTAACTTCGAATGTCTATATTCGATTAACTTCTTCGAATGTCTATATTCGATTAACTTCTTCGAATGTCTATATTCGATTAACTAACTTCGAATGTCTATATTCGATTAACTTCTTCGAATGTCTATATTCGATTAACTTCTTCGAATGTCTATATTCGATTAACTAACTTCGAATACCATATTCGATTAACTTCTTCGAATACCATATTCGATTTACTTTATTCACTTTATAAAGATTTCCTTTTTAACAACGTTTTATTCATTGGAAAGGATTTACTTTTAAATAACGGTTCTACCCTTTAAAAAAAAAATGATTTCCCTTTTTATAATGTTTCCTTTCCAATTCTATTTGTAAATGGTTTACAAATATTTCCTTTTCAAATTTATTCTTGAAATATTCTAACTCCTTAAATTCCCGGGAAAATTCGCCATAACCTCCTTTGTATCGGGAGCATCGGGAAAATCCCCAAACTCGCCACACAGGCCTTTCCATTCAAAAAGAAATGCTTTGAATTTATTTCCTTTTTAAAATATCTCCTATTTATAAATATCCCAATTTATAAATATTCCTTATTTATAAATATTCCACTTTATAAATATTTTATTTTTCAATATCACTTTGAAAATCTCCTTTATCTATATTCCGGTATGTTATGATATTCTACATATCAAATCACGATGATCACTATCGTCCAAACACATATAATCGACAACAGATTATATCACATCATATAACACAATATATGAAAAACAATAAAATAACTGTTGAGGAATCCAGTCGGATTCCTCCAACCTGTTTCCCTGCATCACATATGTTAGACAATATAGATAACATCACTTTCAGTTCCATATGATATATTCTGTTAAACAGAATCAATATAGAAATTCAACTAACTGACTAGCAGTTCAATCAAACAGTCAACATACAGTCAATCAACCAATATCTAACAGTTCTAAAAATACAACATGAAATTTTAAACTGTTCAGAGTTGGTGAGTTTTACTCACATTGGACGATCATCGTTAATAACGATAACCATCGCTTGATTCTGAACGGACAATTTATTTCGCCATAAATTGTAACGAGCTCCGATGGACTTCTAGTCAGTTCCATCGTGTAGTGTCCATCCATACGATCTTGTCGGATCTTGTTTCGCTGAAATTTGTTTTCGTATGACCAAGTTATTGGATTTACAAGCAAAACATAATTAAATAAACAAAACTTGAATTTAATTTATTTAGTTTGGGCCTTAACTTTCTGCCAAGCCCACTTTCATAACCCAAATGCCCAGACCGTGCCTTTGTCTTCCCAAAACATCGAACTCCAGTACTTCCACAAAACCAAATGGCCATTGCCGAAGTTTGCTCCTCCCCCGATCCTTCACTCCTCCACGAATTCAACAATCGACTTCACCATTTCGATCTCCATCAGTTTCTCTTCTTCTCCAACCTATCTTTTCTCAACTCGGTCCCTCATTTCCTCTCGCGATGTCTGGTTATAAACCCACGGCAACAGAAATGGATCGAACAAAATGATGTTCGAATCCCACAAAACTTTGCTTCAAGGTGTTAAATCACCTCCTGACCCCAAATCTAAACTCAATAACAACTATCGAAGCCCCAAAATCAAACCGTATCGAACCCTAGGATCTCGCTGTATAAAAACCCGAACACCATACCCATGTCGCACCCACTAAAACCAGTACAGAATCGAACGGTATCACTCTCTGATCTCGAATACAAGGTTCCCATGATTTAATGATTTTTGTTTTGAATTTTCTTGAATTTTTGAAGACCCACGAAATTTGTTTTGTGAACTAATGGTAACGGCGGAAAAAAATGCCCTGTTGACCAAATGACAAATGAAATTAGGTTAAGGAAATTTTTAGGGTATTATATAGTGTATTTTTAATATTAAAATATTTGAATATTATATTGATTTTAAGCAATCGTTGTTTTATCTCGTGTTTAAAAATCCCTGTGGTCACATACGATGCCCAAAAATCACGAAAACGGACGTGCAACAACAGCTCGACATTACGGTCCCAACGAAACTGGTTTCGTCAAATTCCGACTTCGTATGCTCACACAGCGTATTTTTAACTGTCGAAATACTGACTGTTTTACACTCTAAAAATCCGTACGACCACATACTGCCTCTAAAAATCACGAAACTGGAAATCTAACAACTATTTGATATTGCGGATCCAACAAAACTGGTTTCGTCGAATTCCGACTTCGTTTGCAAAAGTGGCTATTTTTTTTAACGCTCTAAATAGCCTATTTAAATATATAAATATGTTTAAATATAATTAAATTAAATATTAAATAATTAATATTCTCGTATATCTTCACATATGATATTATACAGCTTCAGAATATCATATCAGAATTTACAGCTTGATATTTCAGATTTATCGATATTCAGTTTATATCGAAAATCCTTTTATAACGTATATAAAGCGTTGCGAATTATAAAGGAATTCCATAGCGACTTTTTCTGAAATTTGATTTGGACGTAAATCAAAATCTACACAACGAAATCCAGATTTTTCTCTTCCACTAGAAAGATATAATCCACTAGCTCCACACGTTTCTTGTTTCATAGAGATCCGATTCAAAACGAACCCTGTATACTCATTTGAAGTTCAAATCGCCAAATAGCGAACTGCCGCGTCGTTACGTGCTCGATTTTAATTAAAATATAATTATACGTTCAAACTGTCGTCGATTGAATATATTCGTTATTATGTTTCGAATCGAAACCCCACCAAATCTCGTATGCTATTCAATTCACACGATATTGTGAATTTCACTATTTCCGACTATTTCGTCATTATAATATATTATTATATTATAATTATTAATTAAATATTCAATATTATTTAATTCACGTTCTCGATATCGATAAATCGATATTTAATAATTAAATAAATTAATTATTCAACAGCTGAAAATGCGGGTCACTACAAATAATATCAGAGATTTACAATTACAAAGCAGCGGAAAATATATATACATAAATATAATGCATAGCGGAAATACATAAACTACCACAACTGAAAGAAATACACAGATATAAAGCTTTCCGAATATAGCTCCAGCTGTAAACCAGGAACCTGGAAAAAGAAATAACTGCATAAACCAAAACTACCAGCAGCCCATGTGGAAAATATGGGCACCTAGAGTTTAGGTAGAAATAATAAACTCTGATTCAGTCGTTGGACTAGTGTGAGAACTAAATAGTTATTAAAACTTTACTTTAATATATGATAAATCGTGGGACCATGCCGCATGTCACGGAATGGGTTTTACCCCCATGAATACCAGTACCTAACCAATAACCAATAATAGATATATGGATCTACAATGCATCATACAACATGCAATTTCCAGTCTACCCATTTAGGCTTAATCCCCAAATTTAAAATTTTCAAAATCCAATTCACTTTACAGAAATTATTCCTTCAGACTTTATTTCTCGATTTCTTATTTCAAATCATTTGAAATAGATATCTAATTTCTATATCAAAGTAGATTTCACTTCAGGATCTCAAACCAAAATCATTCGAAAATATGAATTCCAAAACATAACAACGCATACAAACAAGTATGCAACCAAATATTGGGTCCACTTCAGACAAGGAAAAGGTTACGCACCTCACCAAATCGTTATATATATGTGCACCTCCCATGAAGTAGCAGGCTACACGGACGATGCACAATCCCATGCCCTTGGGGACTACTCCGTCATCTCACCCATACTTTTAGTCGTCCGGGTTACTAGAGTCTTTAGCCACATACGAAATCATTTTTATATCCCCAAGTAGGGAAAATCATTTCACAACATAATAATCACAAGTATATAGTACCTTACATTAGCAATTCACACATATGATCAGTCACTTTTAATCACATAACCTTTGAGCTCGTATGTCTCGAAGAAGGGTGTTAAGCAAGAGAATAAATTCTCCGCCATCAAACAAATACATCATCAATAGCAACTAAACGGTTACGTGATGAACCACATTGTCAAACACATAACAAATTTCGAAATCATTTCGACAACATCGGGTTTAGGCCTCGAAATCCTTTCTGTTTTATAAAACATTCCCTATCCAAAATTGGGAATACATTTCTTTTCACTTAAGAAAGATATCATTTCAGAATCATTCATTAAATTTGAAATTAACTCAACAACATCGCTAAACATATCATAGTCAAATCGTGAAGTGTTTCACAAGATGTTAGCATAAAAATATTTCTACCCAACCCAATGTTAAATGTAAAAGCATATCTTGCTCATAAACTGGTCAAGCACAGTTCAAACAATCAATCACGTTCAATACCAAAAACCAAGAATATTTGGTTTATACCACATCTCATATTTTGGTAAATTTAATTACCATTCATTCATTCCAATCTAATTAAAGATTTATTAAAAATCTTCTTGGTTTCAATCTTTGAAATTCATTACTTAATGATTATTCAATTTTCTGGAAATTAATCCTGCCTTTAACTGGGTTAAAGAACCAATGTCATTTAAAACACCATTCACAACGAACCCAAAATCCAATTTGATATTAAATACAAGGCTCTGAATAGAAATTATATCGACTTATATTCAATATCAAATTCTGAAACCAAAGGATATCGTATTGGGAATAACAATATCTGTATTTTCCAAATTCCTTAACAATATCAATATAATCATGGAATCCAATACCGAAATATCTAAAGATTATTTCCATTCAAATCCATTCCAGTTTATCCATTGGAAAATTCTGGTTATTTGTAACGAACGGGGATTTTCGACTCCGAAAATCAACACAAAACTACCATGTTGACTATTCAGACATCAGAAATACCTGACCATTAATAGAAAGAAGTTAGAGGGTGAGAATAGATAAGATAGAAAATTAGAATAGAAGTAGAAGAAGATCACCACAGAATAGAATCAGAGTAATATGAATCTCACAGCGGAACGAATAAAATATAATATATAACATAACTTTGAAATAAAACAGTATATGTGTATAATAACATTATCAGAGTACAACACTTACAAGCAGTGGAAATAACAATAGCTATATAATCTTAAAGCCTCCTGCTTTAAGCTCCTCCAAGTATATCTGTAAAGACCTAAACTACTTGACTGCCCATACAAATTTGGGCACTCAAGAGTTTAGGGAAAACAAAACAAAATAAATTCTGGGTCAGTCATAGGACTAGTGTAAGTAAAGTCAAATCATTTTGTTTAACTTTTAAAAATCATTTTCAAAAGAAATGATAATCGTAAGACCGATCCACACATAAACACGGATGGTTTTTACCTTACGATAGCCCAAAACAGTTTTGGACATCAATACTTTACTGATATTATAATAGTGTCAAATCACAAGTAATTAACAATCTAGCAGAAAGCTTGCATCTCACGTTCCACATATATAGTACACAAACGAAAACCGCGGGCTCTTATTGGAGATTGGATTCCGACTATGACAAGGTATGGGACCACCTGCCGATAGTGTATCTCTAGAGAGTAATACACTGGGTTCAACAAGAACGTCTTGCAACCCGGCCCACACATGACCGACCACTCATTTCGCTTGAGTGTATCGAATGTATATCACCAACGGTTGGGAGCTACCCACCGTTTCCCGAAAAGGGACAGCATCAAAAATAGATAAAAGAATGAATTGGATTTTCTCTAGATAGGTGATATACACCCTAATGGGAGCGACCAACCTAGCCATGCTGCCTGCCCGATTTCTATCATTTCCCGGTTGATGAGGCTTGAGGTCATTACATATCTTTTGGAACACCTGACCACCATTCACTTTGAATGCCACATCATCATACCCGCCAAATCACAAATTGATTTCCCCAAAAATACTACGGGTATAAAGCTAAGAGAAACGAATTCCTTCGCCACCAAACGTAAGTACGTTTGAAGAGATCAATTTACGCGATCCGTTAGATATACTTTGTCAGACATTCGTCTATTCACATTGTTCTGGGACTGGACAAACCGAAGGCACTATTCTGTAAACAGGATAGCCCTTGCATAACTCCGTCTTCAATTATCTTCATCATATTTGATCGCAATGCTAATGTCTATACAGAGTGGGTTTCAGATAATAACTCTGATCCCGGTCTCTCCGTTTTGACGACGTAAAATGGTAAAAACTTCGATAGTCGGTGATTTAACTATCAAAGAAAAATAGGTGTACAACCAACGTTATTATTCGCAGATGGAAATTCTACCGATCAATCATCATTCAACATTTTTCTCTTCAGATTAAATTATCATTAATTTATCCATTCTCCCATATCTATATATTCGTAAATTCTTATTTTTCTAAATTTAGAAATTATACCTTATTAACATTTGGAAACATTTCCATATTTGCTCACATTCCTTATTTTCTATATTAGAAACATTTCTGAGTCTTATTTGCAAAACATTTCCAAAACGCTTTTCATTAGATTTTAAATGATGTTTAAATAACACATCGCTATGCCAACTCAAACCATTTCACTCATTAACTAAATTCACTTAACCAACCTTCACTATCGAACCTTAACCATTTCTTAGTTAAAACTGAAGTCAATCAAGTTGGGGTATAATTACCTCTAAGACCTTAACTGAACAACATTTCTAACCTTGAAATAGACAAAGTTCATCTTTCAAATCTTTAACCAACTTCCTTACGTAATCCAGATTCAATTTATGAATCCACTTCTTTATTTTAAAACATTGATTATTACTATATCGTTATAATCCCTTCTTCTTAAATATCTAACTTCAAAATATAAATTTTATTCCTTAATTTAACTAAATAACTAAATAGACAATTTATGAAGAAATTATTAAATCTTGATTAAAACGGAAAGTGTACTTTCCCGAATTCGATATAATCGAATTTCAACGTATAACTCTCTTTCAAATAACCTATATTCGATGTCTCCTTTCAAATAAATTATATTCGATTAACTCTCTTCGAATAACTAATATTCGATAATCTCTCTTCGAATAACCATATTCGATTAACTCTCTTCGAATGTTTAACATTTAATTAATCTCCTTTCAAAAAAACTATATTCGATAATCTTCTTTCGAATAAACTATATTCGATAATCTTCTTTCGAATAAACTATATTCGATAATCTCTCTTTCGAATAAACTATATTCGGTAATTTCTCTACGAATAACTATATTCGATTAACTCTCTTCGAACAATTATATTCAAAAATATTTCTTTGAATACTATAATTGATAACTCTTTTCTTCAAATAAACTATATTCGATAATTCCTTTCAATTAACTCTACTCGAATAACTAATATTTGATTAACTATAATTCGATTAACTCTATTACCGTTGAGACGACCCGAAATCCCGTCCTCACGGAAACAAGGGTTATCTTTGGAATATAACACAAAAACATATAATAGCAGAACAGAATTAAATAAATACACCAGATAATGAACAATAGAATATACTGGATAAAAGTAATCATCAGAGTTACTCAGCATACAGGATCTTACTTAGTACAAATACAGTTCAGCTATACATAAATGTCTACAGCGGAAAACAAACAAAATATGTACAATAGGAGCTGAACAGCATAAAAAGGAATAAATGATAGAATCCATCTTCAGCTCTAGCTATCCAGAGAAAGAACCATCTAAACATGAATACAAGGTTGCCCGTGTAGAAAAAGGGGCACCCGAGTTTGAGAGTGAAACAAACTACGAGTCAGTCATGGGACTGGTATGAGAAATCTACTCAACACATATATAATTTGGCAAATCACAGGACCACGCCACTTTCGTGGAACGGGTTTACTCCATTGGATTGCCAGTGCTTTAAAACAAATCTTCCTTTTAAACATCGCTATGCTTTTTATAAAAATGAAGCCATTATAAGACTCAGTTCCCATCACACAATGCAACGCAAACCGGAGGATAGAGTTTTTACCTTATAATGGCCAAAATATGCTTGATACGAATAAAACAAAGGCATTTGATATTATTGCTAGTGTTTATATGTTTTGAAAACAATTTCAAATCATAACTATCAATCATAGACGACATGAGCATCCCATGCCACTATGTCGCCAAATATATATATACAATCGAAACCGCACGATCACGTATTTGGAAATTGGATTTCCGTCATGAACCAAGGCAAAAGATAGTCCTTACCGACTTTGTGACTCTCTAGCCCGAGCCACAGGGTCAGAGCGCATCGACCCTAGGAGCGACAGGGCCGGTCCACCGATGTGGATTAAAATGCCTGAACAATACGTTTCCCCGCCCTTTGGGGCGTAAACGAGCCAACGAATGACTCCATCGGACCCGGATCGTCCGATAAAACCGAGGCGCCTCGCAACAGCAACAACCACATAGGTGAAAAGTATATAAATGTCAGGGCTGGTAGGTCACTGACACCACCCTAGCTAGAAAGAAACGCATGCCCTCCCTGAGGTCCTTCTCCCGTTTCTGGTTCATACCGGGGTGTGAGGCTCGCGAATTTACGTTATACACAAAGCTACGCCACACAGGCGGTGCTTTGATCATCACCACAAGACTTTGCTTTTCAACAGCAGCCCTGATCACTGCATCTTAGCATGCCACACAGGCAATTCATGCCATGCGACTGATGTCCATCGATATACAACCTCTGAGCTCGTGCGTCTCAGAGAAGGGCGTTAAGCAAAAGAATAAATTCTCCGCCACCAAACAGATGTATATTTAATAGAGATCAATCAACACAGAATAAAATCCAATGTCAGACACACCGTCTATTTACAAGTCCGTTCTGGGTCTGAACGAAACCGGAGGCACTAAATACCTCGCAAACCCTTCGATCATCACGTACGTCTAGACGATCACCACTCATTATCCATATTTCGGGATGCCTCCCAATCAGGACCTCGGTTACCATCCAAACGAGGTGAAGATCTCCGGTCTTCGACCGTCGTCTTCATCTTCGACTTTCAATCGTCGGTCAATTATTTGAAATGAGAATTAACTCGGCCTTTTCAAATAATTCACGTATATTTAGAATTTCAAATCAATTTATTTCAATGGTTAAATAATTCGACAACACCAATTGTGTTCTTTAATGTAATTTTCACACCAAACACATTCAACCATCAAAAGCCACATAAATCGAGCAAATTCAGTTTATTTCCATTCCATATCGTTTATGATATTTTATAACTATTTATCGCTATTTTTATTTATTTTAAAATAGCTAATTTATTCAAAACGACGCTTCGGGCCATAAAGCGGCCGTGGCGGTGTTTTTCTTCAGATTTGATTTACACATATCTGAAAATCTAACCGTTGGATCTTCACAAAATTTACATCATTAGAAAGGTCTTTTCAAAACGAATCCAACGGTTCCAGTTTCGGGAAAATCCGACGGTCGGATCTCCAGGTACAATCGTTTGAAATTTCGATTTCAAAATACGAACTGCAGCGTCGTTATTCGATTAAATATATAATTATATTTAAATATATATATAAATATAATCGCTTCTGGCGCTGTTTTTCATCATATTTGAATTAAACATTCCAGACAATCCAACTGTTGGATTTTTACAAGGTTGGTGCCGTTGGGAAGATATTTCCAAGGTGAACCCGACGGTTGAGGTTTCGGGAAAATCCAACGGTCGGATTTCCCGCACTAGTTGTTTGAAATCATGGTTTCAAAATGCGAACTGCACGGCCACGTTTCGTTTTAATTTTATTTATATTTATATATTTATATAAATATAGTTTCTTCAAAAATTCCTATATCGTTTTCATTTCAAATATTTCACTAACGCCTTAAAATTTTGGAAAATTTCGCCATAACCTCCCCTGCACCGGGAGCATCGGGAAATCGCAAATAGCTTTCCCGGTCCTTCTAATCTCAAAAAGAAAAAGAAAAAGCCAAGCGGCTAGCCAACAGGCTCATAAAATCATCACCCAAACAAAACAGTAAATGTGTACCTATTTGTCGGGCACAAAATTTTATTCCTCTTCTCTAGCCCCTTTGCTATAACCTGTTCAATGAATATGCATGTACATATATATACAGTTCTTATCATTTATCATTCTCTATTCAACTTCATATTTGATTTCTATTTGGTTTAAAAACACCATTCATTCTAATGTTACATACATAGGTACAAATCATATCATTAGCTAATTAATGAATATTTCAACTCATATATATTTATTTGAACAAGTGGCTATTTTTAACACTTCACATTTTAACGATTCATGCATATAATAAAATGTGATTTTTATTGTAAAAACAACTCATTTCAAAACACTATTATTTTATATATTTCATATTAGTGATAAAAATAGGATTTTTCTTATAAAACAATTTCTTTTAAAACGAGATTAATTTACACAGTTCATATAGTCGATAAAAGGTGATTTTTATTATCAAACAATTTATTTCAAAATATGAATACCATTCAACACATGAATTTCAATTCAACGAATGAATATCGATTCAACACATGAGGGTTTTCTATAGTTTCTGTATATAGATAAAAATGTGACTTTTATATTTAAAACGTGAATACCATTCAACACATGAATTTCTAATCAACGAATGAATATCAATTCAACACATGAAGGTTTTCTATTTAATGAATAAATATAGTTTAAGCAGATGAAAATAATTCAAACACACGAATATTATTTAAAATTTCGGCAGCATAACGGCAGGGTAGTTAAAACCGGGACCGTCCCTAGTACGGCTCCTCGCTCTACCTTAAAACCTCGCGGTTTTTGACAATGGGGATCATGCATCTAGTTCGCACGCAGGCGGCATGTATATATTTATTTCATTTCCACAAACTAATCCTATGTGGTTTCAACCAAATATTTCTCAACCACAAACGGGTATTTTTCAACCATAATCAATCAATATCAACCTCAAACAATCCCAAACAACCATTCGCTATCAATCAATTTTCACAACAATTTCAACCAATAAATATCGTCCATGGTTTGTGGACGAGGGGCGTATATATATATATATATATATATATATATATATATTTATTTATATATAGCAATTCACTTTTATTTCAACACATATATATATAGCTAGAAAAAGAAATTGAAGAGTGAGAAATTCTCACCGAATAGCTAATTCAATCCCACGACTCTTCTTTGCATAAATCTTCACCGTTCTCGCCTTTTGTCGCTTTCGTTGCCCGTATTCACTACATATGTAAAATTCGAATTTTTACTTCGCTGTTCAATATATAAAAATCGAATTTTTACTTCGTTGTTCAATATATAAAAATCGAATTTTTACCTTGTTATTCAATATAGAAAAAACTAATTTTTACCTTGTTATTCAATATAGAAAAATCTAAATTTTTTTTCAGACAAAGGTGAAATCTTTTCCCATCCTATTCAAAATATGATTTTATATATACGATAAAATTTATATCTTTAGCTAACTAAAAATATTTTTATATCGCCAATCCATTCATAAAAATCGAGTCTTTTCTATTAATAAAAACCAAGAAAAGCACATTCTTGATATCAAAGAAAATTTATTTTTCAAATCAAATTTTCCTAATAATAAAAATCTAAGCTTTCATATTTAAAATCAAGTTCTCCTTATCACAAAAATCATGTCTTTTCCATGTTGATTACATAAGAAAAATCACGCCTTTTATAATGATATTGCATAAGAAAAATCAGTTTTTTTTCCTCTAATAAAATTCGTATTTCTTTTCTTAGCTAGAAGAAATAAACAAAGTAAGAAAAGAGAACTTACTTTGCTTCGGAGGAGAAGGGGTTTCCACGTTGGTTTCAATAGAGGAGGCGAGGGGGTTGTTTTAGCGCTGGAGGGAGGCGGCCAGAGGTGGCTTGCCGGAGTCGGGGTGGGGCGCAGGGGGCGCGGCCGGCTGTGGTGAGGCCATGGGTGGCGCAGGCGAAGCTAAGGGTTCGGTCTTGGAGGTTTGGGGCTACAGCTTCGGGTCGGGGGGGGGGGGGGGTTCGTGGGTCCTGCGAGGCGGAGGAGAGAGAGGGGTGTGGAAGCGGTGGGCTTGGAGGAGGCGGTGATGGCGGTGGGTTCCTGGCTGAGCGCCGCGTCTTTCTCTTTTTTTTTTCCTTCGATCGAGATCTGAGGGAGAAATGGGAAAGGGAAGGACTTTTATATAATTTTATATTATTTAATTTATTTTCTATTTATTCCACAAAAGGTTAATTTCTAATTCGAACTCGAAATCAAGCCCACCGACTGCCGCCCCTAGCTACTTACCCCCATTCCGAACACAATGGGATATGTTGCGCACGCTGATTCGGCTGTTACGATAGGTTTTCCTCAAAATCAAATTATAAATCAGTGTATATTCAATTTTTACGCACATTTCAATTTACTGGGGTCACATACGGACTCAGAAAATTCCACAAAAATGTTTTCTAGCTTCGTATTGACGATACGGTCCTAACAAAACTAGTTTCGTCGAATTCTGAGACCGTTTGAAAAATGGCCAATTCTCAGTCGATTAAAATCAACTGAAACCGGTCAAATGCGTTTTCCTTTGCCATGCTCACATATTGATTCGAAAAATTATGAAATTTGAAACCTAACAATAATTTGGCATCATGGATCCAACAAAAGTGGTTTCGTCGAAATCCGAGGTCGTTTGCAAAATGTCCATTTTTAAGGGCCTGAATTCCATAGCGACTATTCAGAATTTTCAACTGGACATATCTTTTGATTCCCGCTATCAAATTTCGATTTTTCAGATTCGTTAGAAAGGTATTCACTAACAGATTTAAATATTTTTTATTTCACTGAAATCTGGATTGTTTTGCACCCGGTACAGTCCGATAAAGTTTGAATTCAATTTTTTGAAACTGCAGCGCCCTTTCAGGCCTTGTTTATAATTATAATTAATTATATTCGTTTTCAATTGTCGATTCAAACTCAGTTTTCATTGCCATTATTTAAAATATTTATTTTAAATATTTAAAATCCATTATTTTAGCCAATTTAAAAATTTTAAATTGGTTCAGATTTTCTGGGTCATTACAGATTAACTCTAGTTCAATTACTCTAATTCGATTAACTCTAATCAGTTAACTCTAATACGATTAACTCCACTCAATTAACTCCACTCGATTAACTCCTATCAATTAACTCTAACTTGATTTAACTCCTATCGATTAACTCTAACTTGATTTAACTCCTATCAATTAACTCTAACTTGATATATTTCCTATCAACTAACTCTAACTTGATTTAACTCAGTTCGATTAATTCTAATTCGATTAACTCTGATCGATTAACCTAGTTTGATTAACTCTAATCAATTACTCTATTCGAATAATAATATTCGTTTAAATCTCTTTCATTTTGATTAGCACATTTTGATTAACACATTTTGATTAACTCCTTTGATTAACTCGCCGTCCATATCCAGTTTCAATTATCGATGTTGAAATCGATTCTTAATTCTCTATATACGTCACGACTTATATATTCTATTTATCCAATGATAACATTTCATTTAATTAATAAAATATTATTTGTAAATTTATCTTCTCAATCTATTTGTAAGAATATATTCTATTTAAAATCTTTGCTTTAAATCCAAATCATTTTATACCCATGTGCGAAGCACGGGTCTAAACCTTTCAATATAAAATTCTCTTTTATACTATTATATTCACTTTCCAAGTATTTACTTTTTATGATATCTTATTTATTTTCTAAATAAATATTTCTTTTATCTTTCTATTTATTTAACAAATAAATATTCCTTTTTAATCCATTTGTAAATGTTTTACAAATATTTCCTTTTCAATTCTGTTTGTAAATGTTTTACAAATATTTCCTTTTCAATTCTATTTGTTTTCCTAAATATTATATTTACTCCATAAAGCTTTTTATTTACTTCTTATTACTTTCATTTAGTATTTTAACCAAATCAGTCTTTCAAACTCCCATATGACTGTTGTTAACTTCATACATAAGTCTTTTATTTAATTTTCAAATATCTCCTTTTAATAAGTCCATTTGATTTTATAAAATTCCAAAATCCCATATTCACTTCATACATTTCATTTTATAAAATACTTTGATTTTGTTTGAATATTTTTATTTCAATATACACTTTGAAAATTTACTTTTTTTTATATAAAATCCTTTGATTTTATATATATTTTATTTCAAATTATAGTTTGAAATTTCCCTTTTCACACTCCAGTATTTCCTTTGGTATTTAAAAGTACCAAATAACAATGATCAAACACACATAATCAACAACAGATTATAAATCACATCATATATCACAATATATGAAAAACAGTAAAATAATTGTTGAGGAACCCAGTTGGATCCCTCCGACCTGTTTCCCCGCATCCACAGATGTTAATCACATGAATAACACGAATATGACTATTCTGATAAACAGAATCAATATTCAATTAACAATTTATATCTATATCGCTATCCATATTTTCAACCAATTAACTAGCAGTTCAACCAAACAGTCAACACACAGCGAACAACCATCATTTATCAGTTATAAAAATACGTTATAAAAATATAATTGAGAAGATTTAGTGAGTTTTACTCACATTGGCGGTTTATCGTTAAATATCGATAACCGTTGTCGATTCAGATCAGACAATTTATTTTTCTATAAATTGTAACAGACTCCAATCCACTCTCAGTCAGTTCCATTGTGTAGCCACTGTTTATACGATCCCAACGCAACTAGTTTCGCTGAATTTTGTTACTGTATGACAAAGTTATAACGATTAGAAGTTAACGTACATTTAATTAAATTAAAACATAGATTTAAATTATTTAAATGGGCTTTACCCTCTTATTCCAGCCCGTACCCGTTTGCTACACCCCCAACCTGTCTTCTCCAACTCCAAACACAGTAAACCCGACTCCACCAAACAATGGCCATAGCCCTGTCTTCCTCCCTCCACTGCATCTCCATTTCTTCACCGATTCACAAACCGACATCACCATTCACTTCCTCTTTCGATTTTCCTTATCCTCCACCCAATATAAATCGACTAGCACTTCTAAGGTCGAACGCGACCTGATCATCTTGTGGCCACGCTACAGGTTTCGAGCGATATAAATATTGGCTAAAATCCACCAAATTTGAACACAAGGTGCGGTTTACTTTGCTGAACCCAAATCCACCATTAAAAGTTTGAATCGATGCCTAAATTTTCAGTTTTCATCAACCCTAGTTTGCGCAAAATACATGACTGCGAACACAGCTGGTTCGAGTGCTTTAAAACTGACATCGGAATGAAGATAACAACCTCGTGAGCTCGTAAATATATGTTGGTGGATTTATAGTTTTTTCTTGAATTTGATTTGATTTTTCTTTCTCACGATTTAGGTTTAAATAGGAAAACTGACGGCCCAAAATTTCGTTGACCAGAAAGAAAGAATAGTTTAGGGTTAGGTAGTAAGAGTGGGTATTTATAGTGCATATATATATATATATATATATATATTTTATTGAATATTTTATTTCATTTTAAGCAATTGTTGTTTGTATTCGTCCTCTAAAATTCCTATGATCACATACGATACCCAAAAATCACGAAACTAGACATGTACCTTCAGTTCGACATTACGAACCCAATGAAACTGGTTTCGTCGAATTCTGACTCCGTTTGCTCACACAGCGTATTTTTAACCGTCAAAATACTGACTGTTTTTCACATTAAAAATCTGTACGGCCACACACTGACCCCAAAAATCATGAAAACTGAAATCTAGCAATAATTTAATATTACGGATCCAACAAAATTTGTTTCGTCGAAAACCGAGGTCGTTTGCAAAACTGGCTATTTTAAAGCTCTAAATAACCTATTTAAATATATAAATATATTTAAAAATAATTAAATTAAATATTTAAAAATAAATATTATCATATATATATACTCACACTAGAATCCCATACAGCTCCAATTGGATTTATAACTCGATATTTCAAAATTCCCAGTTATATCGATATTCGATTTATATATAAAATCCTTCTATAATATAAATATATATTTATATTCATAAATTTCAAAGGAATTCCATAGCGACTTTTCGAAAATTTGATTTGGACATAAATCAAAATCTACACAATGAAATCCCAATTTTTCTCTTCCATTAGAAAAATATACTTCACTAGCTCCGTATGTTTCTTGTTTCACAGAAATCCGACTTAAAACGGACCCTGTATATTCAGTTGAAGTTCAAATCGCCAAATAGCGAACTGCCGCACCATTTCGAGCTCGATTTTAATTATAATATAATTATACGTTCAAGCTGCCGTTCAAATAATATAATCGTAATTCTAATTCAATTCTAAACTGAATTAAATGTCACAGATGATCCAATTCACACCATTTTGTGAATTCCACTATTTCTGACTATTTCAGAAATTAAATATATTATTATATTATTTATTTTAATTAAATATTCGATATTATTAAATTCTGGTCATTTTAAATAACCAAACCATTATTTAAATAATTAAGTAAATTATTTATATACCGTAAAAATACTGGTCGTTACATTCTTCGCCCCTTAAAATAATTTCATCCTCGAAATTGCTAAGGTAGAAACAAACCCTACTAACTGATTAAAAATTATTTGTTTAATTCTTAACTTCAGTTTCAACTGAACCAATTTAATTTTATTAATTAATTCTTATCAACGAAAATTTTCAAAAATTTTCTAACACCCGAAATTTTCGAAAAATTTCGCCAGCACCTCCTTTGTACCGGTCAATAGTTCAAACTCCAACTCGCCTCTCTAGGCCCTTTACTTTCAAAAATAAAATCAAAAAGCCAAGCGACTTGCCGATTCGGCACATAAAACCTCATTTGGAAATTTAAACATGTACCTTTTTGTTGGGCATATCATTACATTCTTGCACTTGCTTCAACCCGATACCTACTGATCATATATCCATTTATACTAATCAATTTTCACTCAATTTCAATCAGTCAAATCTCAACACAATTATTCGCTTATATCCAAACCTCATCTCATTTCAACTCAAGTTCCATTTTTCTCAACTCGTCAATCCCATATACTTAACTAAGTTAAGTTTCATTCCCACATTCCATTAACCAATTAATTTCTATAATCAGTTATCTTCATCCCACAAACACAATTCTGATTTTTATCTCAAAAATCAATAAATTTACTCAACCGAGTCCAATTATATACAAAATTCCAATTTTACTCGATTACTCTATTTCATTTCAATTTCCACTGACCTGGCTTTAATTTCAATTTTAATTTTCTTTCCCAAATTACTTTAAAATTTGGTTTTATTCGAACAATCTTTTCGTGGAAGTTTTAAATAACTTTGCTTTTCACAAAAATAAAATATCCCTTTTTGGATTCAAAACAACTTGCTTTTCTCAAAACAATTCAAAACAGTATTTTTGGTAGTAATCCGTCACTTATAACTCGAAAATGAACACTGATGATGTGGCCAGCATCATCAGAGTTATTTCCCATCTATCGAAGTGAGTTCAATACTATATCACTTTTCAAAACCATTTCTTAATCATTACCATTTTGAAATTATTTCAAAATATCTTTATAATGTTTGGAAAACAATTTAAAATCTCCCAGGATTTTAAAATTCTCATCTACTTAATCTAAATCCACTTACAAACACTCTTTCCACTTTAAGGAATTTTAATTCCAATTCTGATTTTAAATGCAGATTTAATTCGTCTGATTCCATATATAACACTTATATGAATTCTAATTGGTTATATTTAACCATTTCATTTATAATCTTACTCGATTATAATAACAACCAATATATCGAATATATTATAATTCCAATATATATATTCTCTATATCAAAATATACTTTGGGTAAAATTATTTTCATTTACCCTCTTTTCAAAACATATTGTGTCGACCCATCGTATTCGAGTGTTTAGAAACTCCTACCGATGCAGTGGATCAAACTGATCAATCAGAACCCATAAACAACTCAACCAATAAATCTCCACAATATAATTTTTATAAAATCTACAAATACGTTCACTCGTATATATACACTCAACTCAATCTAGGGCATTACTAACCCCATCTCTACTGAGTCACACCACAGAGCCAAGGTAATCACTTAACCTTCAGCTCTGATACCACTGTAACAAACGGGGATTTTCGACTCCGAAAATCAACAAAAAACTACCATGTTGACTATTCAGACATCGAAAATACCTAATAATTTAGAAAGAAGTTAGAGGGTGAGAATAGATAAGATAGAAAATTAGAATAGAAGAAGAAGAAGATCACCACAGAACAGAATCAGAGTAATACGAATCTCACAACGGAATGAATAAAATATATTATATAACATAACTTTGAAATAAAACAGAATATGTATATAATAACATTATCAGAGTACAACACTTACACACAGCGGAAATAACAATAGCTATATAATCCTGAAGCCTCCTGCTTCAAGCTCCTCCAAGTATATCTGTAAAGACATGAACTATTTGACAGCCTGTACAAATTTGGGCACCCAAGAGGTTAGGGGAAACAAAACAAAATAAACTCTGGCTCAGTCATGGGACTGGTGTGAGTAAACTCAAATCATTTTGTTTAACTTTTCAAAACCATTTTCAAAAGAAATGATAATCATAAGATCGATCCATACATAAACACGGATGGTTTTTTACCTTACGATAACCCAAAATAGTTTTGGACATCAATACTTTTCTGATATTATAATAGTGTCAAATCACAAGTAATTAACAATCTAGCAGAACGCTTGCATCTCACGTTCCACATATATAGTATACAAACGAAAACTGTGAGCTTTTATTGGAGATTGGATTCCGTCTATGACAAGGTATGGGACCACCTGCCGATAGTGTATCTCTAGAGGCGAATACACAGGGTTCAACAAGAATGTCTTGCAACCCGGCCCACACATAACCGACCACTCATTTCGCTTGAGTGTATCGAATGTATATCACCAACAGTTGGGAGCTACCCACCATTTCTCGAAAAGGGACAGCTTCGAAAATAGATAAAAGAATGAAATGGATTTTCTCTAGATAGGTGATATACACCCTAATGGGAGTGACCCACCTAGCCATGTTGCCTGCCCGATTTCTATCATTTCCCGGTTGATGAGGCTTGAGGTCATTACGTATCTTTTGGAACACCTGACCACCATTCACTTTGAATGCCACATCATCATACCTGCCAAAACACAAATTGATTTCCCTAAAAATACCACGGGTACAAAGCTAAGAGAAACGAATTCCTCCGCCACCAAACGTAAGTACGTTTGAAGAGATCAACTTACGTGATCCGTTAGATATATTTTGTCAGACATTCGTCTATACACGTTGTCCTGGGACTGGACAAACCGAAGGCACTATTCTGTAAACAGGATAGCCCTTGCATAACTCTGTCTTCAATTATCTTCATCATATTTGATCGCAACGCTAACGTCTATACAGAGTGGGTTTCAGATAATAATTCTGATCCCGGTCTCGCTGTATTGATGACATAAAATGGTCAAAAACTTTGATAGTCCGTGATTTAACTATCAAAGAAAAATAGGTGTACAACCAATGATATTATTTCCAGATGGAAATTCTATCGATCAGTCATCATTCAACAATTTTCTCTTTAGATTAAATTATCATTAATTTATCCATTCTCCCATATCTATATATTCGTAAATTCTTATTTTTCTAAATTTAGAAATTATACTTTATTAACATTTGGAAACATTTCCATATTTGCTCACATTCCTTATTTTCTATATTAGAAACATTTCTGAGTCTTATTTGGAAAACATTTCCAAATCGCTTTTTATTAGATTTGAAATGATGTTTAAATAATACATCACTATGCCAACTCAAACCATTTCACTCATTAACTAAATTCACTTAACCAACCTTCACTATCGAACCTTAACCATTTCTTAGTTAAAACTGAAGTCAATCAAGTTAGGGTATAATTACCTCTCAGACCTTAACTGAACAACATTTCTAACCTTGAAATAGACAAAGTTCATCTTTCAAATCTTTAACCAACTTCCTTACGTAACCCGGATTCTATTTATGAATCCACTTCTTTATTTTAAAACATTGATTATAACTATATCGCTATAATCCCTTCTTCTTAAATATCTAACTTCAAAATATAACTTTAATTCCTTGATTTAACTAAATAACTAAATAGACATTTTATGAAGAAATCATTAAATTTTGATTAAAACAGAAAGTGTACTTTCTCGAATTCGATATAATCAAATTTCAATGTATAACTCTCTTTTGAATAATCTCTATTCGATATCTCCTTTCGAATAAACTATATTCGATTAACTCTGTTCGAATAACTAATATTTGATAATCTCTCTTCGAATAACTATATTCGATCAACTCTCTTCGAATGTTTTACATTCGATTAATCTCCTTTCGAATAAACTTTTTTCGATAATCTTCTTTCGAATAAACTATATTCGATAATCTTCTTTCGAATAAACTATATTCAATAATCTCTCTTTCAAATAAACTATATTCGATAATCTCTCTTCGAATAACTATATTCGATTAACTCTCTTCGAATAACTATATTCAAAAATATTTCTTTAAATACTATAATTGATAACTCTTTTCTTCGAATAAACTATATTCGATAATTCCTTTCAATTAACTCTATTCGAATAACTAATATTTGATTAACTATAATTCGATTAACTCTATTACGATTAACTCTAATTCAATTACTCTAATTCGATTAATTCTAATCGATTAACTCTAATATGATTAACTCCACTCGATTAACTCCTCTCGATTAACTCCTAACAATTAAGTCTAACTTGATTTAATTCCTATTAATAAATCTAACTTGATTTAACTCCTATCAATTAACTCTAACTTGATTTAACTCCTATCAATTAACTCTAACTTGATTTAACTCAATTCGATTAATTCTGATTTGATTAACTCTAATCGATTAACCTAATATGATTAACTCTAATCAATTACTCTATTCGCATAACTAATATTCGATTAACTCTATTTCATTTTGATTAACACATTTTGATTAACTCCTTTGATTAACTCTACGTCCATATCAAGTTTCAATTATCGATGTTGAAATCGATTCTTACTTCTCTATATAAGTCTCGACTTATATATTCTATATATCCAATGATAACATTTCATTTCATTTATAAAATATTATTTATAAATTTATCTTCTCAATCTATCGGTTAGAATAGATTCTATTTAAAATCTTTGCTTTAAATCCATATCATGTTATACCCGTGTGCGGAGCACGGGTATAAACCTTTCAAATATAAAATTCTCTTTTATACTATTCTATTCACTTTCCAAGTATTTCCTTTTTATGATATCTTAATTATTTTTTAAATAAATATTTCTTTTATCTTTCTATTTATTTAACAAATAAATATACCTTTTTAATCCATTTGTAAATGTTTTGCAAATATTTCCTTTTCAACTCTATTTGTAAATGTTTTACAAATATTTCCTTTTCAATTCTATTTGTTTTCCTAAATATTATATTTACTCCATAAAGCTTTTTATTTACTTCTTATTACTTTCATTTAGTATTTTAACCAAATCGGTCTTTCAAACTCCCATATGACTGTTGTTAATTTCATACAGAAGTCTTTTATTTAATTTTCAAATATCTCCTTTCAATAAGTCCATTTGATTTATAAAATTCCAAAATCCCATATTCACTTCATACATTTCTTTTTATAAAATACTTTGATTTTGTTCGAATATTTTTATTTCAATATACACTTTGAAAATTTACTTCTTTTTATATAAAATCCTTTGATTTTATATAAATATTTTATTTTAAATTATTGTTTGAAATTTCCCTTTCCACACTCCAGTATTTCCTTTGGTATTTAAAAGTACCAAATAACAATGATCAAACACACATAATCAACAACAGATTATAAATCACATCATATATCACAATATATGAAACACAGTAAATTAATTGTTGAGGAACCCAGTTGGATCCCTCCGACCTGTTTCCCTGCATCCACTGTTGTTAATCACATGATTAACACGAATATGAAATATTCTGATAAACAGAATCAATATTCGATTAACGCTTTATATCTATATCGTTATCCATATTTTCAACCAATTAACTAGCAGTTCAACCAAACAGTCAACACACAGCAAACAACCATTATTTATCAGTTATAAAAATACGTTATAAAAATATAATTGAGAAGAGTTAGTGAGTTTTACTCACATTGGCGGTTTATCGTTAAATATCGATAACTGTTGTCGATTCAGATCAGACAATTTATTTTTCTATAAATTGTAACGGACTCCAGTCCACTCCCAGTCACTTCCATTGTGTAGCCACTGTTTATATGATACCAACGCAACTAGTTTTGCTGAATTTTGTTACTGTATGACAAAGTTATAACGATTAGAAGTTAACGTACATTTAATTAAATTAAAACATAGATTTAAATTATTTAAATGGGCTTTACCCTCTTATTCCAGCCCGTACCCGTTTGCTACACTCCCAACCCGTCTTCTCCAACTCCAAACACAGTAAACCCGACTCCACCAAACAATGGCTATAGCCCCGTCTTCCTCCTTCCACTGCATCTCCATTTCTTCACCGATTCACAAACCGACACCACCATTCACTTCCTCTTTCGATTCTCTTTATCCTCCACCCAATATAATTTGACTCGCACTTCTCAAACCGAACGCGACCTGATCACCTCGTGGCCATACTACAGGTTTCGAGCGACATAAATATTGGCCAAAATCCACCAAATTTGAACAAAAGGTGCGGTTTGCTTTGCTGCACCCAAACCCACTATTAAAAGTTTGAATCGATGCCTAAATTTCCAGTTTTCATCAACCTTAGTTTGCGCAAAATACTTGACTGCGAACACAGCTGGTTTAAGTGCTTTAAAACTGACATCAAAATGAAGAGAACAACCTCATGAGCTCATAAATATATGTTGGTGGATTTATAGATTTTTCTTGAATTTGATTTGATTTTTCTTTCTCACAATTTAGGTTTAAATAGGAAAACTGACGGCCCAAAATTTCGTTGACCAGAAAGAAAGAATAGTTTAGGGTTAGGCAGTAAGAGTGGGTATTTATAGTGCATTTATATTTTTTTTTATTAAATATTTTTTTTAAGCAATCGATGTTTGTATTCGTCCTCTAAAATTCCTATAATCACATATGATACCCAAAAATCACGAAACTGGACATGTTCATTTAGTTCGACATTACGGACCCAACGAAACTGGTTTCGTCGAATTCCGACATCATTTGCTCACACAGCGTATTTTTAATCGTCAAAATACTGACTGTTTTTCACATTAATAATCCGTACGGCCACACACTAACCCCAAAAATCACGAAAACTGATATCCAGTAATAATTTAATATTACGGATCCAACAAAATTTGTTACATCGAAAACGGAGGTCGTTTGCAAAACTAGCTACTTTTAAAGCTCTAAATAACCTATTTAAATATATAAATATATTTAAAAATAATTAAATTAAATATTTAAAAATAAATATTATCGTATATATTCACACTAGAATACTATACAGCTTCAATTGGATTTATAACTCGATATTTCAAAATTCCCAGTTATATCGATATTCGATTTATATATAAAATCCTTTTATAATATAAATATATATATTTATATTTATAAATTTCAAAGGAATTCCATAACGACTTTGCGAAAATTTGATTTGGACATAAATCAAAATCTACACAATGAAATCTCGATTTTTCTCTTCCATTAGAAAAATATACTTCACCAGCTCCGTACGTTTCTTATTTCACAGAAATCCAACTTAAAACGGACCATGTATATTCAGTTGAAGTTCAAATCGCCAAATAGCGAACTGTCGCGCTGTAACAACCCGAAAAATCTGAACTAGATTGAAAATTTTAAATTGGCTATTTTAGTGAATTTAAAATATTTAAAATAAATATTTTAAATAATAACGACGAAAAGTGTATTTGAATCGACATTTGAAAATAAATATAAATAAATCTAATTATAAACAAGGCCTGAAATGGCGCGGTAGTTTCCAAAATTGAATTCAAACTTTGACTGACTGTATAGGGTGCAAAACGAAACGAATTTTAGTGAAACCAAAAATGTTTAAATCTGTTAGTGAATATCTTTCTAACGAATCTGAAAAATCGAAGTTTCATAGCGGGAAGCAAAAGTTATGGCTAAATGAATTTTCAGAAAGGTCGCTATAGAGTTTATATAACCCGTGAAAATGGCCATTTTGCAAACGACCTCAGAATTTGACGGAACCACTTTTATTGGATCCGGGATGTCAAATTATTGCTAGGTTTCAAATTTCATAATTTTTGAAGCTAGTATGTGAGCATGGCAAAGGAAAATGTGTTTGGTCGATTTTTTTTAAATTGGATCGACCAGAAAAGGGCCATTTTTCAAACGGTCTCAGAATTCGATGAAACTAGTTTTGTTGGGACCGTATCGTCAAAACATAGCTAGATTTATTTTTCTGGAATTTTTGGGATCAATATGTGGCCCCGGCAAATTGAAATGTACGTTCAAATTAAATATTGAATGTTTTATATTTTAGTTTGAAGGAAAACTGACTAAAACAGTCGAATGGGCCTTCTAAACATTTCCCATTGTGTTCGGAATGGGGGTATTTAGCTAGGGACGACAGTCGTTGGGTTTGGATTGGTGTTCGTGTGTAACAAGGGGTATTTTCGGATTTTAAAATATATAAATAAATAAATCTGATTGGCTCACGGATCGTTCTCTCTCCCCGTAATCGAAGTCGACGTATGGCGGAAAAGGCTTCTTGCCTTCTCTCTTCATTTTCTCCCTCTACAAGCAAAATCAGTCCCTCCTCCAGTTGAAGATTTTGAAGAGCTCGAGACGAGCTTCAAATCCATACCAAGCACTCCCTCTTTCGTGAGGTATTTCGTTCGAATCTCCCCCGGGAACATCCACACTTTGGATCGCCGCCGAGCCCGCCTGGAGCCACCAAACTGGACCCCTCCCTGGCGCACGTGCCTCTCCAGACCCTACCCCGTGGTGAAATCCGATCGAGCAACCGCTACACGGATTTCGAGAAAAGCTAAAACCTAGTTTTGAACAAATCAGAGAGGTAACGGCTGATTTTATATTAAACTATTCAATAACACTTTAAAGGGCTACGGTTTTTGATTTCACTGTAAAAATCATATCTTTTTCGTTTCTTGACGAAATTCAGTGAAACAAGAGATAGTAGACTCGTGTGGACGTCTTCTACATTCTAGAAGAGACCGGATATTTTTCTGAGCTTTCTGCTATTTTTGGTGGAGTGGAACCCAATGTGAGATTTCTGAATTATAAACGATATGGAAATGACGATGTATAAATTATATATTTGAAGTATGAGTTATATAAGCGTTGTACACCTCATGTATAAGCGTTGTATAAGTTGTACGTTCGATGTATAAGTTATATATGCGTTGTAAAAATTATATATGTGTAGAAATAGAAGTGAAATATATATATATATATATATATATATATATATATATATATATATACGCCCCGCGTCCACAAACCATGGACAATATTTATTGGTTGTGATTGATGTGAAAATTGGTTGATAGCGAATGGTTGATTTGAATTGTTTGTGGTTGAAATTAGGTGATTGTGGTTGAAAAGTACCTGTTTGTGGTTGAGAATTATTTGGTTGAAACCACATAGGATTAGTTTGTGGAAAATAATAATATAAACATGCCGCATGCGAACTAGATGCATGAAATCCCCATTGTCAAAAGCTGCGAGACTTTAAGGTAGAGCGAGGAGCCGTACTAGGGACGGTCCCGGTTTTAACTACCCTGTCGTTATGCTGCCGAAATTTTCAATAATATTCATGTGTTAGAATTATTTTCCTGTGTTGAAACTATATTCGTGTGTTGAATAGAAAACATTCATGTGTTGAATAGAAATTCAATCGTTGAATAGAAATTCATTCGTTGAATAGAAATTCATGTGTTGAATGGTATTCATGTTATAAATAAATTGTTTTAACAATAAAAATCACATTTTTATTTTATATATACGAACTATAGAAAACATTCATGTGTTGAATAGAAATTCATTCGTTGAATAGAAATTCATGTGTTGAATGGCATTCGTGTTATAAATAAATTGTTTTAACAATAAAAAAAATCACAATTTTATTTTATATATACGAACTACAGAAAACATTCATGTGTTGAATAGAAATTCATTCGTTGAATATAAATTCATGTGTTGAATGGTATTCGTGTTATAAATAAATTGTTTTAACAATAAAAATCACATTTTTATTTTATATATACGAACTATAGAAAACATTCATGTGTTGAAAAGAAATTCATTCGTTGAATAGAAATTCATGTGTTGAATGGTATTCGTGTTTGAAATAAATTGTTTTATAATAAAAATCATATTTTTATCATCTATATGAATTATATAAAATAGTCGTGTTTTGAAATAAATTGTTTTACAATAAAAAATCACATTTTTATTATAAACATGAATTGTTAAAAATAGCGAAGTGTTGAAATAAATGTCCGTTGGATAAAAATATCATTTTTATCAAATGTATGAAAAGAATACAGTTTTGAAATCGAAAATAGATTATATTTATATATATATATATATATAATAAAAATAAATCGAATAATGAAGCTGCAGTTCGTGTTTTGAAACCGTGTTTTCAAATGATTAGTGCGGGAGATCCGACCATCGGATTTTCCCAAAACCGAAACCGTTGGGTTCGCTTTGGAAATATCTTTCCAACGACACCAACTTTGTAAAGATCCAACGGTTGGATTGTCTGGAATGTTTAAATCAAATCTGAAGAAAAACAGCGCCAGAATCGATTATATATATATATATATATATATATATAATTAAATCGAATAACGACGCTGTAGTTCGTATTTTGAAATCGAAACTTCAAACGAGTGTACCAAGAAATCAGACCGTCGGATTTCCCCAAACCTAAAACCGTTGGATTCGTTTTGAAAAGATCTTTTTAATGATATAAAATTTGTAAAGATCCAAAGGTTAGATTTTCAGAGATGTGTAAATCAAATCTGAAGAAAAATAGCGCCACGGCCGCGTTATGGCCTGAAGCGTCGTTTGAATAAATTGGCTATTTTTGAATAAATAAAAATAGCGATAAATCGTTATAAAATATTATAAACAATATGGAATGTGAAATTTAGAAACTAACTGAAGGTTAGCTAAGTCGAACGGTTTCCTGGGTTTTGATCTGGTGTTGGTTTCGGCCTTCGGGGTTAATATTTGGGAAATCGTTCTCTTACTAATTTACGGTTAGTGACTAAAGAATTGGAATAAGGCGTATGCTGTGTTTGTGTAGCACTTGTTTATTATATACGCGAGTTGCTCAGAAAGACTGGGCTTATCCCATTCTGAATAACTGAATCGACGATAAGAAATCGATGATAAAGACGGTGGTTGAAGACCAGAGATCTTCACCTCGGTTGGATGGTAACTGATGTCTTGATTGGGAGGCATCCCGAAATATAGATAATAAGCGGTGATCGTCCAGACGTACGTGGAGATCGATGGATACGCAAGGTATATAGTGCCTCCGGTTTCGTTCAGACCCAGAACGAACTTGTAAATGGACTGTGTGTTTGACATTGGATTTTGTTCTGTGTTGATTGATCTTTATTAAATATATGTCTGTTTAGAGGCGGAGAATTTATTCTCTTGCTTAACGCCCTTCTCTGAGACGTACGAGCTCAGAGGTTATATATCGATAGAAATCAGTCGCATGGAGTGAGTTGCCTGTGTGGCACGCCTAAGTGGCAAATGATCAAGGCTTCTGTTGAAAAGCAAATTCTTGTGGTTGATGATCAAAGCACGGCCTGCGTGGCATAGCTTTGTGTATAACGTTGACTCGCAAGCCTCACACCCCGGTATGGACCAGAAACGGGAGAGGACCTCAGGGAGGGCATGCGTTTCCTTCTAGTTAGAGGTGGTGTCAGTACTTAAACTGGCTGACATTTACACTATTTTCACCTATGTGTTTGTTGCTGTTGCAAGGCGCCTCGGATATATCGGTCGATCCGAGACCGATGGAGTCATTCGTTGGCTCATTTACGCCCCATAGGGCGGGGAAACGCATTGTTCAGGCATTTTAATCCACATCGGTGGACCGACCCTGATGATCCAAAGGCTTGACTGAGTCCTTACCGAATTCGAGACGCTCTAGCCCGTGTCTCAGGCAAGTACTCAGTCAGTTTAAAATTAGAAATATCGATTTTAATTATAATATACTTATACGTTTGAACTGCCATTCAAATAATATATTCGTTATTCTAATTCAATTCTAAACTGAATTAAATATCACAGATGATCCAATTCACACCATTTTGTGAATTCCACTATTTCTGACTATTTCAGAAATTAAATATATTATTTATTTTAATTAAATATTCAATATTATTTAATTCTGGTCATTTTAAATAACCAATCCATTATTTAAATATTTAAATAAATTATTTATATACCATAAAAATACGGGTCGTTGCATTATTTCAAAACCCATTTACAAATCCAATTATTTATTTAAAAACATTGGATTATCATTCTAGTTAATAACTATCGATAAAAATATACTTTTATCTTTCCAAACTTGGAATTTTTCATCCAAAATCTTTCCAAATCTTTTAATGTGACTTTACACAATTTTTCCATATTTTTAATAATTTTATTAAGGCCTCTACAGTTGGTTTCCAATAACGGCCACCGAACTGCATCCACAACTACCTTTTTTGAAATTGATTTGGACATAATTTGAATTCCAACCATTCAAATTTAAATCTTTTATATTCATTAGAAAGATCTTTTTGATACGAACCCAACGGTTCTAGCTTTACGAGAATCTAACGGTCGGATATCCCGTTACATCAATTTAAAGTTAATGGTTGAAATTCGCAAATGGCCATTGCGCATTCTATTCAAACCATTATATTTATATAATATATATATCGTCGATTTCCTTTTAAAATGTATTTTATAAATCATTATAAATTCATTTTAAAACCATTTCCACTTCATTTTAAATTTTAAATCAAAATTGAATATTCCATTACATGACAATTTTATACAATGCATATGTATGTTAAAAATTATATTCTTAACAATCCAATAATTACTCCATAACATGAAAATTTTATACAGTGCATATATATGTTAAAAACTATATTTTTAACAATCCAATAATTATTCCATTACATGACAATTTTATATATATATCTCATATATATGTTAAAAATAAAAATTTTAGCCAACCAATATTTATTTCAATACACGACCATTTTATATATTACATATATATGTTAAAAATTATATTTTTAACCAATCAATATTTATTTCAATACATGACAATTTTATATACCACATAAGCATTTTATACACAGCATATATTTTATTCACATCGCATATATATTTTAAACACCACATATATATATTTTTCACATCGCATATATATTCTATACACCGCATATATATTTTTCACATTGCATATATATTCTATACATCGCATATATATTTCATACGATGCATATTTTTTTTTCTTATCACATATATATTTTTCACATCGCATATATATTTCATAAAACACATATATATTTTTCACATCGCATATATATTTCATACAACACATATATATTTTTATTCAACACATATATATTTTTATACAACGCATATATATTTCATACAACGCATATATGTTTTTATACTATGCATATATATATTTCATACAACGCATATATATATTTCATACAACGCATATATATTTTTATTCAACACATATATATTTTTATTTTCCATTTTGTGTGAATTTAAAAACCTCACTTCAACAACCACAAAGTGTATCCACATTGTTTGAAATACTAGTGTCATATATTCAAACAACGCTTCTTGTGCAGATGAGTCGTGAATAGTTCATGTGTCGAACTCAAGAAATGTCACATACAACAGATAAAAATCATCACTGGCAATTTCTCACATTCGCTTCCACTCCGCCATTCTTTATGTAAGGATTGTTTTAATAAAATTAAACAACCATTTAATTTTATCAAAAACTTCAACAGCTTCCGTTTCCGTTCTGGTCTGCTCCATGTTGTAGAGTTTTTTGCCATGATTCCAATGGACCTGGGTTTGCAATTTTCTGACATCGTATCAAGAAGATATGGTGTTTTATACATTAATTACACAATTAAAATAATTAAATTCCTTAATTAATTTAATTGAACATTAAACCTTCTGTTAATCCTTCTCTTTCGTATTTCCTTATGACCGCGATTTCCCACTTGCTCCCCTCGTCGTTCTTCCAGCCGCACCCCCATACTCTGCCTGAGGACGATCAGGAACCACCTCCTCAAAGCCCTACGTGGCACCTCCCCCTAACTGCAGTTGCCTTGAAGTCAACAGGCCCAGGACCCACGAATTTGTGTTTAAACCTCGGAGGCTTTGGCCTCGATTTTGGCCAATCCAGGATGTTAAATCCGATCTCTACCGTTGGAGAGAAAGATCTTGTTGTGAGGAACGCTTTTGTAGCCATGAATTTATGATTTCATTGCACAGATTTTGAGATTAATAGGGAAGAAGTTTGAGGCAATTCTGGCCTTCCAGTTGTAAACAGCGGCGGTTCATAACAATGATTAGGGTTTTGGGTTTTTCAATGTATTTATATATTTATTTTATATTATTTAATTCCAAAAATTATCTTGATATGATTCCGAACTCCAAATCAAACCCAACGATTGTCGTTCCTAGCTAAATATCCCAATTCCGGACATAATTGATTATGTTTCGTAAGCCAATTCGATCGTTTTGACAGTTTTTGTCAAAATTAAGATATAAATTAATATAACGGTCAATATTGAAGTTCAACGTACATTTTAATTTACCAGGGCCATATACTAACTCCAAAAATTACAGAAAAAATATATCAAGCAATGTTTTGACGATACAATCCTAACAAAACTAGTTTTTTCTAATTTGGAGGCCGTTTGAAAATGGCCTTTTTCCAATTGATTAAATTTAAACTGAAATTACCAAACGCTTTTAAATTTACCACGCTCACATATTAATTCCAAAAATTATGGAATTTTAAAACTAGCAATAATTTGACATTTCGGATCCAACAAAAGTGGTTTCATCGAAAACGGAGGTCGTTTGCAAAATGGTTATTTTTAAGGGCTGTATATTATATAGGATATATTTAAATTCTATAGCGACTATTTTAATTTTTATACTGGACATAAATTTCAATTTATAAAATAAAATTTTAGTTTCTTATATTCGTTAGAAAGATATTATTAAATAGATTCAAATGTTTCTGGTTTTACTGAAATCCTATTTATTTTGAATCCTATACATTCAATTGAAATCTGAAATCGAATTTTCAAACTATCGCTTCATTTCGAGTTCGTTTTATAATTAAATTAAATTTATACGTTCAAATTCAATTTAAATAAAATTTTAGTCGTTATTATTTAAAATAAATCATTTTAAATATTCAAAATCCATTGAAGTAGCTAAAATAAAATTTTTAAATTTGTTTAGTAATTTTGGGTTGTTACAGTATACTTGATCAAGTGTTTGTGGAATCTGTGGTATCCCTTGTAGCCGTGAAATTAAGGAGGATTGTAATTGGATATTGATATAGTAATAAAACTTTGTGCAATCCAGCGTTGCATGGGACTGGACATAGGAGCAATTCCGAACCAGTATAAAATCCGGTGTTTTCTTTCCTTTTCTGCACTTTACTTTTGTTTACCTTTGCATTTGTGTTTGATTCTGTATCTATAGTTGTCTCTGTGGTATTTGATTCATATAGTTTGTCACATAAGTTTTAGATTTTGTTTAAATTCCTAAAAACACTATTCACCCCCTCAAGTGTTTGTTTCCCTTAACGATCCATTCCGCAATCCCTAACAATTGGTATCAGAGCAAGGTCTTTCAAAAAGTTCATAATCTAATTTTTGAAAATAGTGATAATGGAAACCAACACTGGTAGCAATAGTTGTTATTTTGTAGAGGGTCAGTCCACTGTTAGACCACCACTGTTTAATGGTAGTAGTTATTCATACTGGGCATGTAGAATGAAAATATACTTACAGTCTGTAGGATTAGACACATGGAACAATACACAAGATGAATTTGTTGAATCATAACTGCTTTTGTACAATGGAAAAATGAACAAAAGACTGCTGCACAAGCAATTCTAAAGCCATGAATATGCTATTTTATTCATTAGATAGGAATGAACTTAATAGAGTGTCTGCATGTAAAACTTCTTATGAAATTTGGAGAACTTTACGAGTTACTCATGAAGGAACTAGTAAAGTTAAACAAACTAAAATAGCAATGTTAGTTAATCAGTTTGAATTACTCAAAATGAACGAGAATGAGCCTATTTTAGATATGTATTGCAGATTTCAAGCGATAGTGCATTCATTAACAGCACTTGGAAAAACCAATTCTGAAATAGATCAAGTCAGAAAAATATTAAGTTCACTAACTCCAGAATGGGATCAGAAAACTTTGGCAATTAAAGAAGCCAACGATGTCAATGAAATGAAGATTGAGGAGTTAATCGGAAATCTGATGTCTTATGAAGTCCAATTACAGAAGAGAAAGGAAAACATGCCAACTGGCAAGAAATCTATTGGATTAAAAGCAACTGCAAATGATTCTGACTCGAGTAGTGAAGATGATGAAGAAACAGCTCTTATGACAAATCATTTGAGAAAATTTATGAGATATAAAAGGAAAAATTATAACCAAGGGAGTTCAAGAAGTAGTGATGGTCAATGTTATAACTGCAACAAACTAGGCCATATAAAGAAAATGTGTCCATATCCAAATAAATCGACTCAACAAATAGACAACAGCAATTCATCGAGAAAGAGAATGAAAGCATACGCAACAACGTTAGATGATTCAGATTCATCATAAAGTGATGAAGAGCCATAAACTGGAAATTCGAATATATGCTTTACAACAATTTAGAGTTCTGACAATTTCGAAGAAAAGGATCTAAAAATCAGGTACACCATAATTAATTTTTAATTTTATTTGATTGAATAGTTTCTTTGTTTATTTGCTTTGATTTGAATTTTAAAATTTTAATGTTTAAACTTGAAATTTGAATTTTGAAATTCAAAATAATAATATAATAATAAATAACAAATAAAATAATAAAATAAATTTATTGTATGTTTGAAAAGATTAGAACTATTTTAGGAAATCGTTAAACCTGAAATATAAATCGATAATATAAATTATATTTCACAGAAATCAAAATTCTCTTGAAAATGAGTACATATGTCAACATACATATATGTATATGTTAACATATCTGGCCAGTAATTTGAAATTTAAAATTTGAATTTCAAAGGTTTAAACTTTCAAACTTCCCTCCAATTTTTCACCAACTCCCAAGGTCTGAAAAGGTGTCATTTAAGTCTGAAAAGTTGTGCCTATTTAATTCATCTTCATTCAATTTCTATTCTCTCCACCTTTCATTCACAGCTCAAAACAATATTCTTCATATCTATTCTCTTTAAAATTATCAATTCAATGGCTTCCTCAAATTCTTCTCAAAAACTGAAAATAATCAAAACCATCCAAGTTTATCTTCATAATGACAAAGAGGCTATCAAAACCGATGCTAACTAGTTAGCAAATGCTAAAGTTAACATGGGTGCATTCGCCATTTTTGATGATTTTCCTTCCTACGATCTCATTTGTCTCTTCGAACACATGAATTATTGAGTCTAATTGACTCTCATGATAGCGACAAAGTTTGTTATCCCAAACTCATCAAGATGTTCTATGCGAATCTTGATCGCGGATTTCACGAAGGCAATGAAGATCAAGTTTGGAATAGCGTCAAAGGCACGCAAATTGTTCTCGATGCCGAACTCTTAGGCACTATTCTAGATTATATAAGCACGAGCTCGGATTTTTCGGATTTCAAAATCGAAGAAACCGATTTAGATACCTACCACAACATATTTGAAACGATGCTCCAATGGAGTACAAAAATCATTTCTTTCGTCCAAAAACAAGAATCATAAACCTTTTCCTCCAACATACCATCACTCCCCATTCTGGAAACTTTAATAATCCAACTTTTAAAGTCCAAAAAGCTCTCTTTGCTATTATGGGTGGCTATATATAAATTTGGCCGATATGATCTTAAAAGAGATCAAACCCATAGAATTGTCCTCGGGAGAAAAAACTCTCAACTATGATGTTTATCTCACTCGTATTTTCAAATACTTTGGAGTTGATCCTCATGGAGAAGAGTTTGTGCCTAGAAAAGTGTTTGACTCATCAAACATTCATCTCATGCAAATTACTCTCACAATCAAGCCATATGAGACATTCGAAAACAAGAACCATTGGAAGTCGAAGAAGAAGAGATTTCTTTAGAAAGTGTTGAGTGTCCAACCAACACTAGATGAATTTTCAAAGAGACGATTGTTCAAAATCAAGTGAAAATCGTCAACTGTCAAAAGAAGCTCAACAAGAAACTTTCCAAAATGTCCAAATTCATGGTAAAGATAGGAAGAAATCTTGGAATTTCATCAACCTCCTCATCATCTGCTGATAACTATCCTATCTAGTTTTATTTATCTTCATGTATTTGTCTATATTTCCTTGTATGTGCTTTCGAATCTCATATTTAGTGTGTCTTAATTAGTTGGATGTATCTGCTTTTTATGAAGTAATGAATGGAGTTTTATTTTTGTTTAAAATTGTTTTTAAGTTACTTTAATAATTATAGTTTAAAATAAGTTCAAAAGATTCAAAATTTTCAAAATTATCAATAGCATATGTTGACATATATTTATGTATATGTCGACCTATAACTGCCAGATTTTCAAAATATTTCAAAATTTAAAATTAAATAACTACTCATGTCCATTCAAAATCCGACGAATTCCAGACCCTATTTAAGCCTATTTCTTCTTGAAAAATTCATTATTCCAGTTCTTTTTCTTTCATATTCATTTCCACTCAAATACATGGCAAATAATATTCATAACATAAGTGAAAATCTTGATAATTCTTTGAATTCTTTCTAGAAAATTCTCTCTATAGTACTACGTAATTAGTGCAAACTAGAGTTAATTCAGATGATAATGATGGAATACCAAGAGAAACATTTTGACGTAATTCATTGGTCAATTTCTTCTCATTTCAGATATGAATACAGCAAAGACTCACTCAACAATGAAGAAGAATGGAAGGACATCAAGAAGAACCCAATCACTAGACAAGATGAATGGGTTGAAGTCCCAAGAAATGTTTAATTGATTAGTATGGTTGATTTGATTGATTTGTTTGAATTTGATTTGGATTTTATGCCTTAAAACTTGTATATATTAAGACATATGGTGTGGCGTGCTTTGATTTAATTTGATTTTCTTTGTATATATAACATCAAACATATGTAATTATAATACTTGGATTGGTTTGTATTCAATGATGTTAGGAATTACTATTATAGGTTTATATAAATTAAGGGTTAGCATTTTACTTAGTTTCTTATAGGTTTTATTTAGATAATTATATGATTTAGGGGGGAGTAGTTTTAGAATTTCTTTTTGATAATGCCAAAGGGGGAAAAATTATAAAAATATAGGCATAGTTTATAGGATTCATGTAGACAGGGGGAGTATTTAAAGGATCATCATCAACACGTACATACATATATGATATTTTATAAACTAAGATTGTCATCATCAAAAAGGGGGAGATTGTTGGAGAATGGAGTTTTGATGACAATACCCTTATTTCGATATTAATTGATTATAAAATATATACTAACACCTCTATCTAGAATGTATATACACATACACACACACACACACACCGTATGTAGGATTTATATACAGGAAATATTATTGAAGACTGTACAGTTTAAAGATGTTAGAGATTCAGAATTTAGAAATATTTCAAGACTCGTTGGTATTCAAGATTTCAAGAGTTCCAGATAAATATAGTTATAGAGTCTAGATTATGTAAGACTCTGAGTAGCACTCTAGGATAAACTTCAAAATAATCTCAAATTCTGATTTTCAAATTTTGTTTGCAAATTCTATCTTCAATATCTCTCTTCTCTATTTTACTATTTTTATTTGATTTTAGATTTAAGTTTTATAGATTTATACTTTATAAGTTTTATATATTTATATTTTATATACATTATATTTATATAGTTTTAAACTCTATAATTTTATAAATATGTTAATATAGTTTATATTTATGTTTTCATATTGATTTTCTACTTTATAATATGCATTTATAACACTATATTTTAATTCAAGAATTTCCAGAATTATATATATATATATATATATATATATATATTAAAACACTTGAAAAATGTTCAAATTTCAAATTTACACACACACACACACACACACACACACACACACACATATATATATATATATATATATATATATATGTTGATGTATACATGTCGACATATAACTATCATTTTTTCAAATTTGAAAGGAAGCGTCTTTTCACTATTTCTATTGATTCTGAGATGTTGCAACTTTTCACACGTTATAAAAAGGGGTTGCTTTTGAATTTTTAATCATTTCTTTTTCTCTAACTTCATTCCCTTTCATTACACCATTATTTCTTATCATTTTTATGATTTGTACACCTATATTCTGCCGAATTCAATTATGTTTTCACTAATCTTCTTCTCTCTACACTCTCTACTCATTACTCTCTGAATCAAGTGATATTGAAGAGTTATACGGCTGTTTGTAATTGTTTAGGTTGAGTAAAGGAATCGAGGGTATCCCTTGTATCCGTGAAATCAAGGACGGGTAATCGTGGTATCCTTTGTAACCGTGAAATCAAGGAAGGTGTACTTGATCAAGTGTGTGTGTGTATGTAATCGGCGGTATCCCTTGTAGCCGTGAAATCAATAAGGGTTGTAATTGGGTATTGATATAGTAATAAAACTTTGCACAATCCAGCTTGCGTGGGACTGGACGTTGGAGCAATTCTAAACTAGTATAAAATCTGGTGTGTTCTTTCCTTTTCTGCACTTTACTTTTGTTTATATTTGCATTTGTGTTTGATTTTGTGTCTGTGATTGTCTCTGTGGTGTTTGATTCATATAGTTTTTCACATAAGTTTTAGATTTTGTTTAAATTCCCAAAAACAATATTCACCTCTCTCTAGTGTTTGTTTTGCTTTAACGATCCGTTCCGCAATCCCTAACATAATACCCAAAGTTGGGAAATTTCCAGACGTGTTCGATGAGGTTAAGGGGTTACCTCCAAGGAGGGATATAGACTTCCAAATATACATGGTGGAAAATGTGAAGCTAGTCGCATTACCAGTGTGCCATATGGCTCCCAAGGAGAGGAGGGAGCTCAGAAACAAGTGGGTGAGTTATTGGGAAAAGGATTCTTTAGGCAGAGTATTCCAGAATGGGGAGCTTCGGTCGTCTTCGCAACTAAGGTGGACGACTCTCTCCATCTGTGTGCGGACTACAGAGAAGTAAACAAACTCACCAAGAAGAATAAGCACCCCCTACCAAGGATTGATGATTTGTTTGACCAACTAGTAGGCACTATAATTTTCTCACAACTGGATCTAGCCACGGGATTTCACCAGCTCAGAGTGGTAGATGATAGTATTGACAAGACAAATTTTGAAACTCCGGATGGTTTCTTTGAGTGGATGGTTATGCCTTTTGCGTTGACCTATGCAGCCGCATACTTCGTGGACTTGATGAGTATGGTGTTTAGGGAGTACCTAAAAAAATTCGTGGTGGTGTCATGGATTACATTCTGATCTTCTCCAAGGGCGAAGAAGAACATGCCCAACACTTAGAGGAGGTTCTAAGTACACTTAAAGTGCACCAACTTAAAGCATAATTTTCTAAGTGCCATTTATGGAGGAAGGAAGTGAGATTCCTTAGGCATGTGGTCTCCAAGGAAGGGATATCAGTTGATCCCACTAAAATCATTGCAGTGCAAGATTGGAAGGCTCTAAAGAATGCAACGGAGGTAAGAAGTTTTCTTGGATTGACGGGCTATTATAGGAAGTCTATTAAAGACTTTATGTGGGTCTCATCTTTGCTTACCTGTTTGACAAAGAAGAACTTGACTTTTGCTTGGAGCTTGGATGCTTAGGATGCTTTCCAAAGGTTAAAACGGGCTCTGACAACAGCCCCAGTTCTGACTCTACCCGATGGAAGCAAGATGTTCACATTTAACACAGATGCTTGCGTCACGGGATTAGGCGTCATACTAATGCAAGAGGGTAGGGTAGCATGCTATGGAAGTAGGCAACTAAGGGTTCATGAGAAGAACTACCCTACCGATGACTTGGATTTAGCAGCAATAGTGTTCACACTTAAGTCTTAGCGGCACTTTCTACTTAAAGAAAGATTTGAGCTATATACATATCATAAATCGCTCAAATACTTGTTCTCGCAGAAGGACCTCAACCTAAAGAAGCAAAGGTGGATGGGATTCCTAGCATCCTACGACCTTGAGATAGCTTATACCCCAGGCAATGGTAATGTGGTGGAAGACGCATTGAGTAGGCAGAGGATGACCTTGAGTCCTCTATTCGTAAAAAGGCAGAGCTTGGAGTTCATCTCAACCTTTGATTTTAAGCCATCTATGAATTTCACACTTGGTTTGCCAGCATCATTGGAGGTGCGACCTACTCTATTAGAGTGAATTGGATCTATGCAGCAAGAGGACCAACAGTTGAAGGACATCTTGGATAGGCTTGGTCATGGAAAGGCTTCTAGTTACATAGCTAGATATATTGTGGACGAAAAAGGTTGGATAAAATGAGATGGAAGGCTGTGTGTCCCTAGAATTAGGGAATTGCTAAAGGCAGTACTAGAGGAAGTTCATCACTCTCGGATAACTATCCATCGGTGACAAGATGTATCGAGACATGAAGCGTGTTTTCCATTGGACGGGTATGAAGAAAGAAGTAGCAGAATCCGTGGCCCAATGTTTGACTTGTCAACAAGTCAAGGCTAAATAAAAGAAACCCGATGGATTACTTCAGCCCTTGGATGTACCACAATGGAAATAGGAGAGCGTCTCTATGGATTTCATTGATAGACTGCCCATATCATGGAAGGGAAACACGAGCATTTTGCTGATAGTGGATATACTTACAAAGAGCGCTCATTTCAACCTAGTCAAGAGCAAGAGGACTGCAACTTTGCTAGCTTCAGTTTACTTCAAAGAAATCGTCTGACTACATGGGGTACCTTCAAGTATAGTAAGTGACTGTGACCCCATATTTAATAATGAATTTTGGAGGAGCTTGCAAGAGGTTCTTGGTACACAGTTAAGACTTAGCACAGCTTATCACCCTCAGACTGATAGGCAAACCGAGAGGGTTAATAGAGTTCTCGAGGATCTATTAAGACTTTGTATAATAGACTTTGGAGGGATTAAGGAGGAGCATCTCCCATTGGTTGAATTCGCATATAATAATAGTTATCAGTCGAGCATAGGCATGACACCCTTCGAAGCGCTATATGGATGACCTTGCAGATCACCAACTTGTTGGTTGGAGTCTACTGACAGACTTCTACTAGGGCCTGACATAATAAGAGAGACTTCAGAAAAGATAGACCTTATTCGAAGAAGGATGAAAGCAGCCCAAGGTCGACAGAAATCTTATGTCGATAAAAGAAGAGCCTACTTGGAATTTGAAGTGGGAGATATGGTCTTTATCAAAGTTTCACCGCTAAGGAATGTAGTCCACTTTGGCACAGTAGGGAAGTTGGCGCCAAGATTCGTAGGGCCATTCCCTATAGTAGAAAGGATAGGTAAGATGACCTATAGGGCCAAGCCACTGGATAGGCTAGCGGGAGTGCAGATGTATTCCACGTTTCCTATTTGATGAAATGTCTCGATGATACGACAGAGATAGTAGAACCGAGCACACTTGAAGGTATGGAAGTTGAGAAGGAAGCATCAGCAACGAGAGTTCCTACTCATATCCTTGGATCAGAAATCAAGAAGCTATGTAACAAGGCAATCAGATTAGTGAAAGTGCAATGGGGAGAAGATCACGAAGATGCAACATGGGAACCCGAATATAGGATTCGCGATTCCTACCCTTTTCTTTTTGAAAGTACATTCTTGACTTCTTTTCCAAAAGCTTTTTACTTCACATTTGGTTCTATCATCCAAGTTTATCCTATCGTTCGAATCTTTCGACCCTTAGGTAGAATCCAATAGTTGGAAACATGTGTTTGGAACATGTTATGGTTGATTATTGCAAATGGATGCAAGTGTTTGCTAGTGGTTGTTCGTAGATGCATATACACACGGCACTAGATCGGCTCAATCACTTACATATTGCATATGGATATGCATGCATTTAAATTATTTATGGATGGAAATGGATGGAACATCATATGGATGTTGCATTTTGATGAATGGGTGAGCACACATGTTGGATTCATGACACAAACGTATATTGCATTAAGGAGGTCAACTGAATCAGTCGACTGCCTGATTTTCGCATTAGTGTAAGGACATATACACACACTTTTGTATATGATCATACAAATCATTAGAAATACTTAAGGATAATGGATGCCTGTGGATGATGGATGAGTAGATTGTTGTGGTTGTCAGATTGTACATTCTTCTTAACTTGGAGATTTCGGAGACGAAATCCTTTAAGTAGGGGGGAATATAACACCCAAAATTTAATACACTATAACCAACATTAAGATGATAATTTGGGTATAACTTAATTAAATATTCATAAGTAAGTGAAACCGACATTACCATTGCGTTCATCTTGGAATTCTGATTCAGATAGGCCCCACATTTGTGTATAACAGACAATGTACGAAGAAGTTATAAGCATTAGAAGTTTGTATACATATAAGGAGCTTATACATAAATATAACATAAAGTATAATTCTAGAAAATCAAACGAATGAAGCAGGGAAAAGAGAAGGAAATTGACCCGTTGGGGACCGACCCACGCTCAGCCCGGGTCGACCCATAGGTGGACCCTAAGGTTGACCCAGGGATCAACCCACCCCAAATCCGGGATGGGGGGGAGGTGCTGAGTGACGAACCTGAACAATTTCGTGCCTTTATTCGTTGTTGACTTAGCATTATGTGTACGGTTTAGATTTAAAACCTAGAATCTAAATGATGGACTCTATGAATCTATAAATAGGTGGCTTCTCCCATTTCCAATTCACACAAATTCTTCATATCTTCTTCTACCTCTATGAAATTATTCTGAAAAATATAAACATATAATGGGGCAATGCTGTAGAAGATTGGATCAAATAGAGATAACATTAGGACTTGCATACATACAACTTGGACTGAACTTTCTTCTATGGCATAGTTATGTATATACGAGATTTATTATCTTCTTCACCAACACCCAATGTAAGTTCTATGTGATTTTTAGATTTGATTGTTTAAAAACGTTTTGGACAGTAAATAAGATTGGATCTAGTATGAAACGTACCAAAGATAATCCCTAAATATGTTATGCATGTTTTCCTATTCAAACCTACAAGTTATATTATGAACTATAATCTTCCTTGTCCCTATTATGCCTTTCATTTATTTACAATCTATCTATTATGTATGTTTACTATCTGTTTCTCCCTTTTCTCCATTTTATTTTACGCAGAACCTAGGCTATTCAAGCCTAGGATATTACGTTTATTACGTATAAAGGACATAAACTGGAATGTTTAGATAATGACATATAAATGTGGAAAATTGGGCATATTATGTATGTGACGGCCCGCCCCGCACCAGCCTGCATTTCCTCCAAAAGTGCGCTGTACACATGTCCGACTAGCACAAGACGGTCGTCATAAGAAAGAAAAGAAGAGAATGAACTAATCAAGAAACCTGTAGAATGTCTCACAGCGCATGGAATAAAATATAATAATAACATACTTGACACAAAACAGGCGAGACAGTGCATAAGCTGATAACTAGAATCAACATCAATCATCAAAGCAGCGGAAATCCAAATACAGCTTATTACAATTTTCCAAATTTACTGTCTCTAAACAAAAGAAAGCTGAAGTAGAAGATACACCAACAATGCCCAAGCAGTGATCTTCAACAACACAGGGAGAATACTATATATATTACGTGGAAGCCTCCTGCTCGTCTCCGGATCATCTACCCGTGCATCACCAGCTAACCTGTCTCTAGTCTGCTCGTGTGAGCACCCAGAGTAATAAGAGGAGACATAAAACTCTGGGTCAGACATAAAGCCTGGTATGAGCGATAAGCATCTAAACAGAATAATAACAGGTATACTAAACCATACCTGAACCTGGACCTGCAACCAAAGAGTTAGTACCACATACCGTACAATACTCCAAGGTGCCATAATAAATAGTGTAAGAATACGGGGGTGGGGTGTGCATGTCACAATGATAGCAAACAAATCATCCATGGCAACCATCCTTACATCACTCACTCAGTGCGTAAAGCGTACGACATCTACCACTTTGGAACACTAGACAAACTGAGGTAACGACGAATCCCGACTTGTAGAAACCCTGCTATGACCAAGCCAAACACTTGGAGTCATGACCAAACATTTCAATGACCCACTTCATTGGTCGTAGCCCTCGGTTCTACCTATGCCATAATGGCCCTGAATCTGCCTTCGTACCTCCTACCATAGTGGTCCAAAGCTATAGACGTCGATAACCCCTTGGCACGCGTCCCGCAGCAAAGCCCAACCATGAAGCGAACTCGTTGATTCCCATCTGAATCTTGAGCTCTAACTTCTCATTTGGACTTCCTTTGCATCTCGGGTTTGGTCGAATTGGAGTTGGTCTTCAGAAGAGTCATCACGAAGTAGTAAAAGTATATGTCCGGTTCCCCATGCTTGGTTCGGTTCGGATACGTCCCCCGGTTCGGTTCGGAGTGCCACCACCCTCTGGGTTCGGGTCCTTCTCCCTCATGCGGTTCGGTTCGGTGATTCTGAAGCGGTTCGGTTCGGTGATTCTGAAGCGGTTCGGTTCGGTGATTCTGAAGCGGTTCGGTTCGGATACCCCATAGCTTGGATGTCTCCGTCTCCGTCTCGTCAGCATCAGTTCGGTTCGGGTATTGCTCTCGGTTCGGTTCGGAATATGGTATCCATGCTCCTCTTTCTTCCACTTCAGTCCTCCTTGTCCCTTCCGATCCCACGCTACGCCCCTCCGATCCGACCCGGTTAGATACCCTGTAGTTTTCTGCAACTTTCCAGCAACTGTTTATACGCCTCTCGACGGCGTTTTCGACCAATCTAACTATTGGAATCAATCACAAAGCATACCAAAGAGTCATAGCAACATATAACAGCAACCACAAGCAACAAACAACAATTTAAATGAATCAAAATGGATCAAAAGTGGCCAAAACCTCACATTTTCCTATAATCCCTCTTAATCATGTTTAAGCATACGATTAGCAAAACACATCGAAATTAACCCAAATTTTTAACAGAGCCTTAAAACATTATTTTAGAATTTTAAGAATTTTTCCAGAATTTATTTACGTATAAATTCGCTAATCTTCACTAATTACCCCTTAATTACAGTAATTAGTGCAAAAACTATGCAAATCACTCACCTTGGCCACAAATGAAACACCAAATCTGAAATACTCTCTGTTTGGGTCGAATCCCTATGTATAGCAGCAGCTCCAACCTTGCTTTGTTGCTATTTGTCCTTGCTTTGATGTAGTTTAGGCTTAATCTTCACAAAAAATGTGTTTTGGAGTGGTTTTAGAGGATGGAGGCCATTACTAAGGTCTCAAGAAGGTTTGTGGCGGCTCAAAACTGAAATGAAAGTGATAACCTAACCCTAATCAGTCCTCCTATACCTCTAAACCCGAAATTCCCCTCTGGGCCTAGCTGCTAATCACCCGGTTAAGCCCAATTAAGCTGTTTTTCACCATCTGAAACTTGTTTCAGCCATATCTCCCAAACAGTGAGTCCGTTTGACTAATGTGACCACTCTACGGAAAGAGAAACCATCATCTGGAGCCAATGGAAGTGGTTTCAGGTCAAAATTCCTTTCTAGTCAAAAGTTATGGCCAAAACAGTACCAACTAGGGGTAAAATGGTCATTTAAAAATCGGGAAAAATCATGAACATGGGAAATGATCCCAATAGTCGTCTACCAAAGTTACATGACCATACGACTTCGTATGTGAAAGAAATAAATATCATACGATCCTATGATGCGTAGAATGCGGGTCGTTACACTCTCCCCCCCTTAAGAAATTTCGCCCCCGAAATTCCTTAACCCAAAACATACAAAGGATCCCGCATGCCTAACAACCATATACAACAATCAACTATGCAAAACAAGCAAACAAGCCTATCCTAGCATGCGGAAAAACTAAATCGAAGTCAAAATCTTACCAGACAAAGAGTTCTGGATACTTCTTTCTTATGTCCTCCTCTGTTTCCCAAGTACAATCACTCTCGTCCTCGCTCCACTGTACCTTGACTAGCTTCACCGCCTTCCTTCGAAGTTGCTTCATGTCGTACTCGACAATACGGGCCGGCTTGCGGTTCCCAACCGCCTCGGGTTCTACTTCGAAGTCCTCTAACTGATCAGGTGAAATAGTCATATCTGAGTCGTGAACGAACTTCCTTAGTTGGGAAACATGGAATACGTTATGAACTCCCGCCATCTTCTCTGGTAAGTCAATTCTGTATGCCAAATTCCCGACTAATTCAAGAACAGGGAATGGGCCAACAAATCTTGGTGCCAACTTGCCTCCCCTGCCAAATCGTATTACGCTCTTCAATGGAGAAATCTTGACAAACACCAAGTCGCCAACGGAGAATTTTAAGTCTCTTCTCCTCTTATCAGCATAACTCTTCTGTCTATCTTGGGCAGCCTTCATTCGTTGTTGAATGGTCTTGATTTTATCTGAAGTTTCCCTCACCACATCTGGTCCAAGCATAAATTTCTCGCCAGTCTCTATCCAACATGATGGTGAGTTGCATGGTCTTCCGTACAAAGCTTCAAACGGAGCCATACCGATACTGGATTGGTAGCTATTATTATATGCAAACTCTACTAGATGCAAATGGTCATCCCATGATCCACCAAAATCCAATATACATGCTCTCAAGAGATCTTCCAAAATACGGTTCACCCTCTCCGTCTGACCGTCGGTCTGAGGATGATATGCGGTACTGAGATGTAACTCTGACCCTAGAGCCTCTTGTAAGCTCTTCCAAAACCCACTGGTAAACAACGGGTCTCGGTCGCTCACAATGCTTTTAGGTACTCCATGAAATCTCACTACCCACTTCATATACAACTCTGCTAACTTAGCTGTCGTTCTGGTCGATTTGACTGGTATAAACCTTGCACTTTTAGTCAGTCGATCTACAATTACCCAAATGCCGTCATATCCCGATCTAGTCATTGGTAAACCATCGATGAAATCCATCGAGACTTGCTCCCATTTCCATTCGGGAATTTCTAATGGTTGCAACAACCCACTAGGCTTCTTTTGCTCGGTTTTAACCAGCTGGCAATTCATGCATTTGGATATAAACTTCCCAACGTCTCTTTTCATCCCTTCCCAGTAGTAGGCCTGCTTCATATCTCGATACATCTTATTACCACCGGGGTGTATAGTCAGTTTTGAGTGATGACATTCTCTAAGCACTTCATCCCTCAATCCATTGACATTGGGTACAACAAGCTTTCCATTCTTTCTAAGCCATCTATCTCGATCAAGCCCATACTTGTTCACCTCCTCATCGATACCCATCTCTAACTTGGAGATGATTTCCAATAGGTTAGGATCGTCCCTCTGACTAGAGCCGATCCGCTCAATCAAAGTGGGTCTGATCGTCAAACTCGCTAACATTTCTGGATCCAATTCGCACTTTGGTCTGAAATCAAACCCCGCGATAAACTCCAGTTGCTTCCATTCAAGGAACATAGCCCCTAAGCTGGCATGTCTTCTACTCAATGCATCAGCCACCGCATTGCCCTTTCCTGGTGTGTATGCGATGTCAAAATCATAGGAAGCTAAGAACTCTAACCATCTCTGCTGACGGAGGTTTAAATCCTTCTGGGAGAATAGATACTTCAACGACTTATGATCTGTAAACAGCTCAAATCTTTCTCCCAAGAGATAGTGTCTCCACATCTTTAACGCGAACACGATCGCTGCCAATTCTAAATCATGGGTAGGGTATCTTCTCTCGTGCGGTTTCAATTGCCGACTTGCGTAAGCTACAACCCTACCGCCTTGCATCAATACAGCACCCAGTCTGGTACCACAGGCATCCGTGTATACCGTCATCTCTTCATCCCCCTTAGGAATGACTAACACTGGTGCGCTTGTCAACTTGTCCTTTAGGCTTCTGAATGCATTCTCGTACCTTTCATCCCAGACAAAAGCTTGATTCTTCTTGGTCAACTGGGTTAATGGTGCTGCTATCTTGGAGAAACTTTGGATAAACTTACGATAATAACCCGCTAACCCCAAGAAACTTCTTACATCTGTTGCATTCTTGGGCATAGGCCAATCCTGTACCGTAGCCACCTTCGCCGGGTCCACGGCAATCCCATTTTCTGATACAACATGGCCCAAGAACCTCACTTCCCTCTTCCAGAAGTGACACTTAGAAAACTTGGCTTTCAATTGGTGTTTTCTCAACACCTCCATCGCTACTCTTAAATGTTCCTTGTGTTCTTCCTCTGTCCTCGAATAGACCAAAATATCATCAACGAACACAAGGACAAACTCATTCAACTGATCTCTGAATACCCTATTCATAAGATCCACAAAGTATGCTGGGGCATTGGTCAGCCCGAATGGCATGACCAACCACTCATAAAATCCAGACGGCGTCCGAAATGCCGTTTTAGCTATACTCTCAGCTTCCACTCTAAGCTGATGAAAACCTGTCGCGAGATCCAACTGAGAAAATACTCTCGCGCCACTCAACTGATCGAATAAATCATCTATCCGCGGTAGAGGATACTTGTTCTTCCTCGTCACTTTATTCAACTCGCGGTAGTCTACACACAAACGAAGGGAACCATCCGCCTTGGTAGCAAACACAACTGGTGCTCCCCATTCAGAAACACTCCTTCTGATAAATCCCTTCTTCAAAAGATCGCTGACTTGCACCTCGAGCTCACGCTGCTCTCTTGGTGCCATACGACGAAGTGGCATCACTATAGGCCTGGCATCTTTTACCAAATCAATACGGAACTCAATCTCTCGGTGTGGTGGAAGTCCGGTCACTTCTTCGAAAACATCCGGATATTGGGCAACCACGGGCAAACCTGACAACTCACTATGCGGAATGTCGAGGGAGTTTAGAAAACTAGCCAATACCCCCTTACTGGGTAGACCACCAAACACTATCCTCCGCCCATCATCCGCTCTAGCTGTCACCAACAAGCCCTCACAGTCTACCACCACCCCGTATCTTTGGAGCCAATCTACTCCCAAAATAACGCCAAACCCAGTAAAGCCCAAAACAAAGCAATCACAAACAAACATGCATCCATGACTCGATAAGACCACATTACGACAAATCATGCTAAGGCTAGTCGAACCACCAACCGGGTTCGTCACTACTAAAGGTCTATCGACAATCTCGGGCTCCAATCCCAACCTATCTACCAGGTCACTAGATATGAAAGAACTGGAAGCTCCGGTATCAAACAAAACTCTAACAGGAACATCATAAACAGAAAGCATACCTTGAATGACGACATTCTTTCCCTTCTCCGCCGCAGTTGGGGCATTCGACGAAGAAGGAATAGCATTAAGAGCATATGCTTTCACCATTTGCTTTTCCTTAGGGGGTTGCGGACACTTGTCCTTGTGATGTCCCAATTGGCCACAATTGAAGCACTTCCTATCCGCTGGCTTGGCCCGACAATTACTAGCATAATGGCCCTTCTTACCACAGCTGAAGCACTCCACATCTTGCTTATTCTTTTTCTTCTGGCCATCCTTAGCCTGATTCTGCTTTCTCTTATTCTGAGAACCACCTTTGCCTCCACCACTAGCTTGTGGCTTTGGCTCATCTGCGGATGCAACCTCAGTCTTCGACTTAGGGTATAGACTTTCTGACCTTAACGCTTTCCCCACAATCGATTCAAACGTCTCATCGATGTGGTTAATAAGTTTTTCCCCCAAGTATTGATCCAAACCAGTTATGAATTTCTCATTCTTTTTCTCGGCAGTATCAATAAGAGATAACCCATATTTTGACAAAGTGTCAAATTCAGCAATATACTCCGAGACAGCTCTTCCATTCTGCTTGAGCTCTAAGAACTTCTTAAACAACATTGACTTCTGAGCAGCTGGAATGAACTTCTCACTAAAGCGAGCCTTAAACTGCTCCCAAGTAATCTGATCTTCGGGAGTAGCTGCCTTTATAGCATTCCACCAATTCATTGCCCGCCCTTGCAGCTGACGGGACGCTAGCTTTCTCTTCATCGCATCCTCGATACCCAAATCCTCGAAGACACGTTCGCAACTATCCAACCAATCTTGAACATCCGTAGCCGACTCCGTTCCGTGGAACGGCTTTCCACCAAGGCTAGTATAATCCTTATTCAGCTTGGCGAAGTCGACTCTTGGCGCCTGCACTATTGGACCACCACCATTTCCACCATTGGGAGCTGCCCTCTGTACATCTCTAAGCATCTCTCTCATGAGGTCAGTAAACATTGTCCTCATGTCAGCAGCATTCCCATTATTGGCTCCCCTACCGGTACCTCTGACATATCGGCTCATCGTCAATCTGAAAAATGAAACGATTAACGACTCCATAGTGGTGCTAGTGCAGTACGACTTCATACTTATACTAGTAATAGTATATATATAGCTTTTAAAAAACCAAAGTAATCACAAATACGCTCTCTCGTATACGTATATTATCTCTCCCTGATAACTTCCCTAGGTTAACTACGCAACCTAGAGCTCTGATACCAAGTGTGACGGCCCGCCCCGCACCAGCCTGCATTTCCTCCAAAAGTGCGCTGTACACATGTCCGACTAGCACAAGACGGTCGTCATAAGAAAGAAAAGAAGAGAATGAACTAATCAAGAAACCTGTAGAATGTCTCACAGCGCATGGAATAAAATATAATAATAACATACTTGACACAAAACAGGCGAGACAGTGCATAAGCTGATAACTAGAATCAACATCAATCATCAAAGCAGCGGAAATCCAAATACAGCTTATTACAATTTTCCAAATTTACTGTCTCTAAACAAAAGAAAGCTGAAGTAGAAGATACACCAACAATGCCCAAGCAGTGATCTTCAACAACACAGGGAGAATACTATATATATTACGTGGAAGCCTCCTGCTCGTCTCCGGATCATCTACCCGTGCATCACCAGCTAACCTGTCTCTAGTCTGCTCGTGTGAGCACCCAGAGTAATAAGAGGAGACATAAAACTCTGGGTCAGACATAAAGCCTGGTATGAGCGATAAGCATCTAAACAGAATAATAACAGGTATACTAAACCATACCTGAACCTGCAACCAAAGAGTTAGTACCACATACCGTACAATACTCCAAGGTGCCATAATAAATAGTGTAAGAATACGGGGGTGGGGTGTGCATGTCACAATGATAGCAAACAAATCATCCATGGCAACCATCCTTACATCACTCACTCAGTGCGTAAAGCGTACGACATCTACCACTTTGGAACACTAGACAAACTGAGGTAACGACGAATCCCGACTTGTAGAAACCCTGCTATGACCAAGCCAAACACTTGGAGTCATGACCAAACATTTCAATGACCCACTTCATTGGTCGTAGCCCTCGGTTCTACCTATGCCATAATGGCCCTGAATCTGCCTTCGTACCTCCTACCATAGTGGTCCAAAGCTATAGACGTCGATAACCCCTTGGCACGCGTCCCGCAGCAAAGCCCAACCATGAAGCGAACTCGTTGATTCCCATCTGAATCTTGAGCTCTAACTTCTCATTTGGACTTCCTTTGCATCTCGGGTTTGGTCGAATTGGAGTTGGTCTTCAGAAGAGTCATCACGAAGTAGTAAAAGTACATGTCCGGTTCCCCATGCTTGGTTCGGTTCGGATACGTCCCCCGGTTCGGTTCGGAGTGCCACCACCCTCTGGGTTCGGGTCCTTCTCCCTCATGCGGTTCGGTTCGGTGATTCTGAAGCGGTTCGGTTCGGTGATTCTGAAGCGGTTCGGTTCGGTGATTCTGAAGCGGTTCGGTTCGGATACCCCATAGCTTGGATGTCTCCGTCTCCGTCTCGTCAGCATCAGTTCGGTTCGGGTATTGCTCTCGGTTCGGTTCGGAATATGGTATCCATGCTCCTCTTTCTTCCACTTCAGTCCTCCTTGTCCCTTCCGATCCCACGCTACGCCCCTCCGATCCGACCCGGTTAGATACCCTGTAGTTTTCTGCAACTTTCCAGCAACTGTTTATACGCCTATCGACGGCGTTTTCGACCAATCTAACTATTGGAATCAATCACAAAGCATACCAAAGAGTCATAGCAACATATAACAGCAACCACAAGCAACAAACAACAATTTAAATGAATCAAAATGGATCAAAAGTGGCCAAAACCTCACATTTTCCTATAATCCCTCTTAATCATGTTTAAGCATACGATTAGCAAAACACATCGAAATTAACCCAAATTTTTAACAGAGCCTTAAAACATTATTTTAGAATTTTAAGAATTTTTCCAGAATTTATTTACGTATAAATTCGCTAATCTTCACTAATTACCCCTTAATTACAGTAATTAGTGCAAAAACTATGCAAATCACTCACCTTGGCCACAAATGAAACACCAAATCTGAAATACTCTCTGTTTGGGTCGAATCCCTATGTATAGCAGCAGCTCCAACCTTGCTTTGTTGCTATTTGTCCTTGCTTTGATGTAGTTTAGGCTTAATCTTCACAAAAAATGTGTTTTGGAGTGGTTTTAGAGGATGGAGGCCATTACTAAGGTCTCAAGAAGGTTTGTGGCGGCTCAAAACTGAAATGAAAGTGATAACCTAACCCTAATCAGTCCTCCTATACCTCTAAACCCGAAATTCCCCTCTGGGCCTAGCTGCTAATCACCTGGTTAAGCCCAATTAAGCTGTTTTTCACCATCTGAAACTTGTTTCAGCCATATCTCCCAAACAGTGAGTCCGTTTGACTAATGTGACCACTCTACGGAAAGAGAAACCATCATCCGGAGCCAATGGAAGTGGTTTCAGGTCAAAATTCCTTTCCAGTCAAAAGTTATGGCCAAAACAGTACCAACTAGGGGTAAAATGGTCATTTAAAAATCGGGAAAAATCATGAACATGGGAAATGATCCCAATAGTCGTCTACCAAAGTTACATGACCATACGACTTCGTATGTGAAAGAAATAAATATCCTACGATCCTATGATGCGTAGAATGCGGGTCGTTACAATGTACTATAACGCTTGACTGTAAGAATGAGGATAATTACATGTTAACCTATTAGATTTGGATAATTGTATATTATTCTATTTAGGATAATTACACGTTATTCTTTTAAAGTTGGGTTAATTGCATGTTAGGAAGAACATGCGACACGATAATTAGTTAAATTGGACTTAATATGATATTAAGTATGACATGTAAAAATAGAATAGTACCAGATGTGAAAACTAAGTCTTGTTGTACATCTAGGCAGGTGCTTATTGGGAAAAGGGTTGTACACTAATAGCATTTAGATAAATGTAATTTTACTACTGGACTTATTATTAAACTTAAACATGCTAAGTTACACCTATTAAATAATAAGCTAAAGAGGTCCCTAGTCTAGTTGTTGTATTAGGTTGTCGGGGCTCTTTAATCCTAGGTACATGGGGACTCAAGCCTAGGGGATGGTTTGTGTCAAGTTGTGTGGAACCCATATCAATCAATATCCTTGTAGGTACCACGGTAGGGACCTCGCACTAGGTAGGGGTCAGGGCACACATTACTGAACTTGATTATAAGTGGTTCAAGGTTTAAGTGGTGTACAGGGCGTGTTCCCGCAGAGTCTTGAGCATGCATGAGTCTGACTACATGATACTAAGCCGAAAGTAACACCTACAGATATGGCTATGTTCTATAAGTTGCTGGGTTAAGGACTGATACACCCTACTACCAGGGCTGACACATAATATTCATGTAATAGGGAGTTGATCGCATGGGTAGTAATTAGAGTAACACCCAACCATGTTAATACTAATAAAGTTGGTGCAGTTTGTTTGATTCTTGGGATATGAATGAGAAGCTTAATCTACCTTTATCTTGATTTGACATCTTGTTTATCTCGTACGCATATACATGTTTTAATGTTCTTTCTCTTCCAGTATTATTGATCTGTCTTCACACCTTTTCATATACATATGCTAGAAATTATTAGAACACGCCAGACTTTATGTCTGACCCTTTTTGTCTTCCTTCTCTCCCTTCTTCCCTCCCACCAGATTCTCAGAGTGGGTGTGGTCAATACTATAGTTGAGATCGTGATTCTGATTGGACTTGGATAGCTCTTCTTTTGCAAGCATTTTCTTTAGTTCATTCATGTTTATTGTAATGAAACTTAAGGGATATTATAATGTTTCTTGAACTCTGATTATGAGATAGATTGCTTTTGATATTTGAGAAAATATGATATTGTAACTTTGGATTTGAAACATTGTTTTTCTGATTAATAAATGTTTAATTTTTTTCTACTGTACTATTTATATCTGCCTTGTACATTTAATTACTGATTACCTATTGCACTTCACGAAACTTAATGCATTCTCATTAGAGTGACATTAACTGATGTTAGGTGTCACATAAGCACATTCATTATTTTTAGAACCATCTACTGTGAACTCAAAAGAGTCTCCCTCCGCAATATCTATAAAGGGATTCAAACTGCTCATAGAGCCAGAAGCATAGGAAAAACAACAGCCGAATTTAAATATTAAAATGAAAAAAAAGCATCAAATAATATAAGACCATCTGTTTTTTCAAAAGAAAATATGTCTAGAAAAATATTTCTAAGTTTCAAGAACACCAAACAAAACATAATTCCATGTTTCAAATTAAGAGGAGTTAGTAAAAAGGGGAAAATTGAACTGTCAACAGGTTCAGAAAACACTGAATAAAGAGGTTGAATTAAACGCGTCAAAGTGCCATAATAATTTCACAAAAAGATAAAGACCATTATCTTTATCCAAAGATAAATAAGAAGAGAAAATATTCTTTAAAAGCAAGAATTTGATATCGAAGAAAAAATAATTTTCTATAAAACTGAAGAAACAGGACATGGGAAGAAATCGATCAACAAACCAAGAATAAGAAAATCATTTATGCACAAATATACACATTTGAAACACCTTATAGGTTCTTTGCATCCATAAGATCTATGTGATTTGTCACCACATATATAGCATTGATTGATGAAATAAAGGACACATAAAAACTGAGTTAGCGGTGGAAATAGCAGTACTATTGAAACTAAAGAATATAGTGTACATATTTTAGTTTTAAATAACGCCACACAACACACCATCACAGGGAATACGCAAGATTAACAGACTAGGAATCAAATATGTGGTGAAAAATTCCTATTTAAGAGGCAACAAAGGATAATACCTTAAAATCAGCATATTACAGATGAGAGCATAGATCAACATATATCAACAAAGGATAAAACCACGAAATTGCAATTGTTCAACAACGCATCGATTAAGAATTAGAATATCGTCTGACGAATGCTTCAATTTTCAGCGCAGTGAGGATTGCAAGAGCAGAAATTGATTTTAATTTTAGTGGAAAGTAATAAGACTAGGGAAAGTATTGTGTGATGTGAGGTTGAAGTAGTGAGAGTGGTGTAGTAGTAAATGTGGGAGGCAAAACTTCGTACGAAGACAATAAACATTGAAATGGGGAAGACCAGAAAGGAGGAAACTAATTTAGGGGAAGATGAGGAAAGTGATTTAGGATTAGGGGGAAAATTGGAAATAGAGGAGGAAAACGAAACATATTGGGAGGGAAGGGTCAAATGTAACCAGTATTTTAGTCGAATTGTTAAATAATAAACATAACCAAAACCCCTAAATACAAGATTAAAAACCACATTGGTAGCATTTACATATCAAACGCAACCTGTGAATGTAACCATATGTATGTTTTCTTGTAGTGTAGTCCTAGAAATTTTAAAATGATGTTACCTTAATTTGATAAATAAAACAGGATAGGGTAAGGCACTATATCTCTGACTAGGGTTATGGGTAGTATTTATTTTATGTGTTTAACTTTTATTTAGTGTTTGTACTAATAAGTATAACGTGTTGATTCTTTATCAAGTATCTTATATAAAGGTTTGACGATATTGTATGTATGTTAAGTTATAAAGTAATGAAGAAATGTTCTTGTGACAAGTGTAAGTAGGCTAATTTATAATCTAAAATTCCACCCATGCATACACTTGTTAAATTAAGAAATTTCTTGAAAGGGAAGGAATAAGGTGGTTTGTAAAGGAAGGAATATAGCATCTTGAGATAGATACAATGGAGTGGCCCAAGAGGAATTGCAAGTTGACGAGGATGGAACTAAATAAGCTTGGGCAAACAAAGTTGAGGAAGATCAAGAGGAGTAAACTGAATACTACATTCATGCAAAACCAAGGTGAGAAAATCTATTTAAATAATTATGTCCTTATGTAATATGATATTAGAGTTGTTTAGAACTAATGACGTTAGCTTAAAGCTGCTAGAACATCTCTCACCAAATTCAGTCATAACTTTTGACTACTTGATTGGGCTTGGTCGAAATTAATCCTATTGGGAAGCTGGATTAATTATCTACAATATTTACGTCATATACGTTTTAAAATTTTGAGACTTTGCTATCTCAAAACATTGTTGCAAACTAACTATGTGTTTGAAAAAAAAAGGTTTACATCATTCACTGCAAATGTTGTAACTAGTGACATATTTAAGATTTTGAGATACAACGTTAAATTTGAAAACACTGATGCAGGATTAAAAAAGGGAGTCCATACTTAATGCCTTATGGTTTTTGAAGTTGAGAGTGTGGATTTTTTTTCCAAAGAAAATGGTCATCTATGTTGAAGTAACGATTACAAAATATAAAAGTACTTTGAGAACACTTTGTTTATACTTATGAAAGACTTTAATGGATCATTTCATCAACGATGGAACTTTTGGATGACAATGTACGGTATAAGACAAAAAATCTTGATTAGTGCGCTTACTCTATTTGGTATTGAGCCAATAGAGTACATCCCTACTTAGTGAGGGGACGCCGACCGCAATATGATGATTACCTTCGGATGATGATGTTGATGTGCAGCATAAGACAATAGATCTTGGATGGTACAACTATTACCCTATGTGGTATTGAGCCAGTAAAGTACGTCCCTGCTTGGTGAGGGGATGCCAACCGCAATAGGATAAAATATCCTAGATTGAGTATGTGGCTTGGATCCACTTTGATAAATATAATCATCTTTCCAACAAAAGAATATCCTATAAAAACCGATTTGACTTAATTGAAGATACTGTTTGGAGTCTAACTAGAAAATCTTAATCTCCAGTACATTTTGATGGGTACCGAAATAAAGGGAGTACACCTTCACTTGATTAGTTGACATTGGTTGAAATAGGATGAAATATCCTACATTGAGTGTACAATATAAATCCACTTAGATGACTAAAATGTTGCTTTGATAAAAGTATTTGTTATCAAAATTGCTATTGCAAACTTGTTTGATTTATTTAGGGATATAATTTGAAAGTCTACCTTGGATATCATTTTGAACTTTGATGTGATATTATCCCGATGAAGTTAATTGATGATAAACTCGAAGTTCCTTAAAACATGACTGCCATGATTACTTTTTGGTACATTTCGAAGGGTACCACAACAAGAAGATTATGTCTTTACTTGATGATTTGACACTAGCTGCAATTATATATATAAAGAAGAATAAGAGGAGGTCCTAGAATCTACCCCAAATTGAGTATGGGAAGGAGACAAGCTTGCATGATTGATAAAATGTTGATCACAAATTGAGTAGTGCCAATCGTATAATATCCAGGTATGTCTTAAACTCTAAATTTCGATTTATGACATTGTTTCGAAAGTATACTTTCAAGAAAGATGCCTTGGATACATAGAGTTTCATTCATGGAATATTTGAAATTGTTTTGATTAATTACTGCATAGAATTTCAGGGACGAAATCCCTTTTAGGAAGGGAAGAATGTAACAACCTGAAACTTTGGGGAGTAAATATTTAAATATCGAGTTATTTAAATATTTAAATCTTGGATTTAATGTTATAAAAATGGTTTTATAACCTTGATTAAATCCCTTTATAAATAATAATTAATGAGGAGAAAGCATGTTGTTAAAATTTTGTAACAAAGATAAGTAGTTCGAAGAAATATCGATAATGTAACCGAAAATTATTTTGTCGATAAACGATGTTTTACTTGTTAAAAGTTGTTAGAACATCATGTGCATGTAGTAACAATTAAAGGACACATATATGTATGTACATATCATATAAATAAAATACAAATGGTATATGTATATATATTCTAGAATATGATAAATGGCTTAAAATGATAGGGATGCATGTCATTAAATGAATGGTACACATGTCTTAAGATTAAATATGATAAAGATACATAAACACATTAGGTGTCCATGTGTAGAAATATCTAAAGAAACCTAAGAAGGCACGTTTCTACATCCTAAAACTTGCATGAAGATAAGGTGAATAAGTGTCCAAAACCAAATTAGCAAAGTAGCCTTAAGAAATGCTACATAAAAGGTGGAAATGTTTACTTCTTTTCATGAATTCACAAAACAAAACCAAGATAAGGTAAAGAGGAGAACTTTAGGAGAAGCCAAGAGAATAAATACAGGTTCAAATATAAGGTGAGAAAAACTAATTTAGTGCATGTATTCATTTCATATTTTGAAAAAATGTTGTGAAATTAAAGGACGAAGTATTGGTCTTGAACCTCTGAAAATGACGTTAGGTATTTTGACCATAACTTCCTTAGTTCTTTATGAAATTTCGATTTATTTATCAATCTGAAAAGCAAACTCAAAGGCCTACAAATTTCATTTGAGATATTTTTTTTTAATTTGATCATTTGTGTACTTGAAAAATGGATGCAAAGTCAGATAAAAATCTACCCGAAATGGACATGTTAAAAATACCCCATGATGTTGAATTTTATTTATTAAATCGATAACAGATTTTAAGGGTTTCTTTTCATGTGTATGGAATATGGTATCTTAAAATATTTGAATTTGATACCTAAGTACATATGAAACTGATACCCAGAATCTATGTATAAAACATAAAACCTTCAAAAAATTAAAATTGATACCTAGATAAATAACAAATTAATACTCGATATACGTATGTAACGTCCCACTTTTCCGTACAATTTAATCCGACATTTAACTACCACCGTCAACTCAAGTTATACAAAAAACAGAGAGTTAAGATGTAATAACCCGGAAATAATAACAACAGAAAATTTATTTTCGATGAAGTTAAAACGAATAAATTTATTTTAATTATATAACGAGCCTGAAATGGCGCGGCAGTTCGAAAATTCAATTTCGAATTTTAAATGAATATACAGAATTCGTTTTAAGTTGGATTTCAGCGAAACAAGAAATATTAGAATCTGTTTGATCATATCTTCCTAACGGATGAAAGAAACTGAGATTTCACTTTAGAAGTTGAGAGATATGCCCAGTTTAAAATACAGAAAAGTCGCTGTGGAATTTATATATATTTTAATATATATAAATAATAACAACGGAAAATTTATTTTCGATGAAGTTAAAACGAATAAATTTATTGTAAATAATAACAACGGAAAATTTATTTTTGATGAAGTTAAAACGAATAAATTTATTTTAATTATATAACGAGCCTGAAATGGCGAGGCAGTTCGAAAATTCGATTTCGAATTTTAAATGAATATACAGAATTCGTTTTAAGTCGGATTTCAGCGAAACAAGAAATATTGGAATCTGTTTGATCATATCTTCCTAACGGATGAAAGAAACTGAGATTTCACTTTAGAAGTTGAGAGATATGCCCAGTTTAAAATTTAGAAAAGTCGCTGTGGAATTTATATATTTTTTAATATATATAAAGGCCTTTGAAAATGGAATTTTTGCAAACGACCTTGGTTTTCGACGAAACCACTTTTGTTGGATCCGGGATGTCAAATTAGTGCTAGGTTTCAAAATTCATTATTTTCTTAATCAATATGTGAGCATGGCGAAGTAAACGTGTTTTAATAGTTTCAATCAATTTCGGTCGACCAGAAAATGGCCATTTTTCAAACGGTCTCAGAATTTGATGAAATTAGTTTTGTTAGGACCGTATCGTCGATACGAAGCTAGAAATAATTTTCCTGGAATTTTTCAAGTTAGTATGTGGCCCCGGTAAATTGAAATGTGCATTTGAATTGAATATATATAGATTTAAATGGAAACTGATCGAAACGGTCGAATTGGCCAATGAAACATATCTCATCGTGTTCGGAATGGGGGTAATTAGCCAAGGACGACAGTCGTTGGAGTCGGTTTGGAGTTCGAATGAAAGTCAACTTTTAAAGAGAAAAATAATAATAATATTAAATTATTATATATAATTATTTAAACCCCCCTCTTGCTTTCCCTCCATATTCCCCGTTTAGATCTGAAATCAAACCCAAAAAAAAACCCGAAGAATACTCCTCGTCGCTCCACCACCCTGGCCCACATCGATGCCGACGCCTCCGCCCTTCCACCGCGACGCCACCGCCGGCGCGATAGCCCCCTCCGGCGAATGCTTGCAGCGCCCCCTCCTTCTCCTCTTACTCCTCCTCCGTCGATCCACGCAAGACCCCGCACCCCTCCTGAAACCGCGAACCCGACTTCAGACCCCCCCTTCGTCCACGTCCACCTCCTCCGACCTCCTCCTCCGCTCCCTTCTCTCCCCTTCTCCAAACCAAAGAGCAGCCCTTCCTCAGTGATGAAGGCAGCGAGCAGACCCCCCCAGGCGATGGTGATAAACTCTCCTTCCCTCCTTTGAAAAAGGAAAACAACGGCTTTAAAACATAGCTAAAGGTAAATTCTTTTTATTTATTTACTTAGTTTAATTAATTTATGAAGGGAATGATTTTATAGAAGTAAAGTTTTGATCTTTAATATAAAACCAAGTTTGATTTTTAACATGAAGAGTTCGAATTTTATTTATTTATTTAGTAACGTGATAAAAATTTGATTTTTATTTTAAAGGTAGTAAACTAAAAATAGGATTTTTTATTGTTTGAGTACCAAAAGAAAAATATAGTTTTTATGTATATAGGAAAAGAAATATATTTTTATAAGAAGGAAAAGAAATATATTTTTATAAGAAGGAAAAGGAATATATTTTTATAAGTAGAAAAGAATTTCAAAACAATAAAGATGAGATTTTTACTCTCATAGAAGCAAAGGAGAAAGTTCAGATTTTTATTAACGAAAAGATTGGATTTTTTAACATATGAAAGGAGATTTTTATATATAGAAAGACGAGATTTTGATACATGTATGATAATAAAAATATGATTTTTATATAATGGCGATAATAAAAATATGATTTTTATATAATGGCGATAATAAAAATATGATTTTTATATAATGGCGATAATAAAAATATGATTTTTATACAATGGCAATAACAAAAATATAATTTTTATAAAGCAGAGGTTATAAAAATATGATTTTTATAAGATAGAGAATATAAAAATATGATTTTTTATGTATGGTGTAGCGAAAAGATTTGATCTTTATAAATATAGCGAAGTGATAAAAATGTGATTTTTATATATGTAGTGAATACGGGCAACGAAAGTGACAAAAGGCGGGAACGACAAGATTTCTTACATAAGAAGAGTCGTGGCATTTAGTTTAGCTAGTCGGTGAGAACTCCTTACCTTTAATTTATTTCTAGTTTGAAATATATACTAGGATGAAGACGGTGCTTAGCAGCACCCGAAACTCGTCGTCCACAGACCATGGATGGCTTGTATGTTTGATTGTTTGTTGTGGTGAAAATTGATTGTGTGATGTAAAATAAAATAAAATATTTATATAGTTAAAAATATTTTATAGTTGAAAATAGAATTTTTAATGTGTATTTAAAATGAAATAAATATAAACAAATCAGACGATTTGTTTATATACACCCATTTGATTGATATTGATTGGGACGATAAATTTTACACATCGCCCAACCGCACAAATAAAAATATGTGTTTGTTGATTTGAAACCCCACACGGGTATTGGGAAGATATTTGGTGTACACTGATCCCAATTATTTAGTTGTATGTCGATCGATAGGTCGACAGACTGGGTAAGCATTAATTATTTATATTTAATGCTTATGCAGTTGTGTGGTGCACTCTGGATGATGGTTGATTATTTATCGTTGTTATTTTATACATGTGTTGTAGAAAATCCATATAATTAACATTATATGGTCATTGATTGGGCCTCATTCCAGTTTTGAAAAAGAAATATTTGAATAGAATATTTGAGAAAGGAATATTTGAATAGAAATATTTGAAAAAGAAATATTTGAAATAGAATATTTGAAAATAGAAATGTTAAGCCGTGTTAAGTAGTTACACGCCATTTTAACACGAACGGGAATTTTGTCGATTTTATAATAAATATTGAAAGTGATTTCAAAATTGAATATTTAGAAATGAATTCAAATTGAAATTGAATAGAAATGAATTCGAATTGAAATTGAATTAATTTGAAATTCAAATTGAATTGAAAACGAACTGAAATTGAATTAAAAATCAATTTGAATTGAAATCAATTTGAAATGAATTTAAAACGAATTTGTGAAGGAAAATTCAATTTTGATTTGAAATTGAAAAGGAAGTTGAAATCGTTTTGAAAAAGAATTTAAACGATTTATAAAATACGTTTTAAAAGGAAATCGACGAAGTATATATTATATATATTATTCACATAATATAATGGCCTGAATAGAACGCGCCGCGCCGCGGCAGTTCACGAATTTCGACCATTGACTTCGAACGGATATTACGGGAGATTCGACCGTCGGATTCTCCTAAAACCGGAACCATTGAGTTCGTATCAAAAAGATCTTTCTAACGAATATTAGAAACTAGAAATCTAACGGTTGGATTTGGACTTATGTCCAAATCAAATTTGGAAAAGGTCGTTGTAAGTGCAGTTCGATGGCCGTTCATGGAAATCGACTGTACGGGCCTTGATAAAATTATTAAAAATAGTAATAATTTGTCTAAAATCATAAGAAATGATTTGTGAAGAACTGGGATGAAAAACTCCATATTTGAAAAGATAAAAGTAGATTTTTATCAAAATGAACTAGTTTTGAACTAGAATAATAATTTATTTATTTTTAAAATAAATAAATTGGATTTGAAATGGTTTTGAAAACAACCAGAACTTCCAATAATTAAATTGGAATGGATTTGAGTCGAAATTGTCTTCGGAATATTTCGATGTTGGATTTCGTGATGATACAGATATTGTTATGGGAATTTAAAAGATATATTAATATCATTATTTCCAATAAGATATTTGTTGGTCGTAGAATTTGATATTGAATATAAGCCGGTATATTTTCTATACAGAGCCTTGTATTTAATATCAAATGGGATTTGGGTTTGTCGTGAATGGTGTCTTCATTAACAGTGTTCTTAAACCCAGTTGAGAAAAAGATTAAATCTTTTTATTTAGATTTAATGAAGTGTACCAATTAAATGGTATTTATTTGGAATTAAATTTGAATTGATTTTTGGGTTTATTGTGAACGGTGTTTTAAATAACACTTGTTCTTTAACCCGATAATTAATGGAATGTGATTTTGGGTTGTTGTGAACGGTATCTTCAATAATACTGTTCTTAGACCCAACTGAGTTAAGAAAATCAGAAACTAACTGGAGATTAGTTAAGTTGAATGGTTTCTTGGGTATTGATCTGATGTTGGTTTCGGCCTTCGGGGTTAATAGTTAGGGAATTGCTCACTTGCTATTTTTCGGGTAAAAGCTGATAGAATGGAATGTGATGTAGGTTTATCGTGAACCGTGCTTTAAAGGACATTGGTTCTTTAACCCAGTTAAAAATTAAAACCAAGTGGAGTTTTAATGAATCTTTAGTTAGATTGAAATGATCGAGAATGGAGTATCACCAGTTTTTCTCCAGGCGATAGTTAAATCTTTAATTAGATTTAAACGTGAAATGGTAATTGAATTTACCGATAACACTGTGGTGTTAGATATGATGTATGACTAGTTTTACTTCATGGGATGAATAGGTTGGGATTGGGAAATTAAAACAAATGATTACTTCAGTGAGGTTCGTTAATCCCGACTAGTTTGAAGTGACATTCAAAGGAAGATTAAAGAATAAATTTAAAAGAATTTATCTTTGATAAAATTAATGGGAAACTTTCCCTAAGAATGTGAAATTTAGAAACAAACTATAGGTTAGCTAAGCAGAGTGGTTTCCTGGGTATTGATCTGATGTTGGTTTCGGCCTTCGGCGTTCATATTTGGGGAATTATTCTCTTGATTAATTTACGGTTAGTGACTGACGAATTGGAATGAGGAGTATGTTGTGTATGTGTAACACTTTTTTATTATATACGCGAGTTATTCAGAAAGACCGGGTTTATCCCATTCTGAATAACTGATACGACGATAAGTCGAAGATGAAGACGGTGGTTGAAGACCGGAGGTCTTCACGTCGTTTGGGTGATTACTGATGATCTTGATTGGGCCGTACACCCAAGAGGAGGGAATCAGTTAGTGGTCGTCCAGACGTACTTGGAGATCGATGGATATGCAGGGTACTAGGTGCCTCCGGTTTCATTCAGACCCAGAACGGACTTGTAAATGGACTGTGTGTCTGACATTGGATTTTAGTCTGTGTGATTGATTTCTATTAAATATATATCTGTTTGGCGGCGGAGAATTTATTCTCTTGCTTAACACCCTTCTCTGAGACGTACGAGCTCAGTGGTTATATATTGATGGATATCAAACGCATGGAGTGGATTGCCTGTGTGGCATGCCTAAGTGGCAAATGATCAAGGCTTCTGTTGAAAAGCAAAGTCTTGTGGTTGATGATCAAAGCACGGCCTGTGTGGCATAGCTTTGTGTAACGTTGATTCGCGAGCCTCACACCCCGGTTGTGAACCAGAAAAGGGAGAGGACCTCAGGGAGGACATGCGTTTCTTTCTAGCTAGAAGTGGCGTCAGTGATTTTACACGCCCTGACGAGTTTGACTTATGTGGTTGTATTTGTTGCGAGGCGCCTCGGATATATCGGTGACTATGTGAAGCCGATGGTGTCATTTGTTGGCTCATTTATGCGCCAAAGGACGGGGAAACGCAGTGTTCAGGAATTTTAATCCATGTCGCAGGACCGGCCCTGTCGCTCCAAGGGTCACTCGAGCTCTCATCCTGAGGATCGGGCTACACAGTCTCGAATCGGTAGAGGACGATCCCTGGCCTCGGTTCATACATGGAAATCCAATTTCCAAATATGTGACTTTGCGGTTTTATTTGTAGAGCCTAGTATGGCGACATAGTGGGATGGGGCGCTTATGCCATCTATGATTGATACTTATGATTTGAAATTGTTTTGACACTATTCGCTTGTAGTAATAATAAAACATGAAATTTCACGTACCAAGCATTCTTGGCTATTATAAGGTGAAAACCCTATCCTCCGGCTTGCGTTGCATTGTGTGATGGGACCTGGGTCTTATAATAGCTTCATTTTCCTTTATTTAGCATTGCGCTGTTTGATTTGTGCACTAGTATTCTTGGGAGGAAACCCGTTCCGTGTTATACAGCGTGGTCTCTTGATTTACCTAACTTTAAAATAAAGATAAATTACAGTTTTAGTTCTCACACCAGTCACATGACCGACCTGGAGTTTATTATTTTAACCTAAACTCTGGGTGCCCATATTTTGACGCGGGCAGCTAGTAGATTTGGTTTTGCAGTTTTATATTCACAGGATCCCGATTTACTGCTGGAAGGATGCTCGGAAAGCTCTGTATCCGTGTATTACTTTCAGTTGTGTTTTGTATTGTCTTTCCGCTGCTATGTAAATTATTGTAATCTCTGATATTTATCGAATGTATTTTATTTTGTTTATACTCTGTATATTCTTGTAATCTGATGAATTGTTGTAATTAACAATGAAATGTTCTTCTGTCTGCGTTCTTTTGTGTGTTGTTCTCAAAGTATCCGTGTTTTCCTATACGGGGAAGTTATGGGTGCTTACATTTGGTATCAGAGCTTTGGTTTACAAAGCTCAGAGAACAAGACACATTAGAACCACACGAAACAATTCATCAGAAACTGGATTAGTAATATCCAATAAGAATGACTCGTTAGAGATAGGATCAGTAGTGTCCTAGAACGAGTGTGTAGAGTATATTTTTGAAATGAAACAAATTTTGTTTTGAAAATCTAAATCAACTATTCGTATATGATTATTTATTTTATATTGAATTTGGACAATGCAGTATATAAAGATTTTGCGTATACGTCTGATCCACAAGTATTCGAAGTTTTAATGTACTGGATAGATATAGAATCACACTCTAGTCGCCCGAAGATGATTCTGATGATTACTCGAGTATCATCAGAATTTATATTCGAGTGCCGAAAGTGGGATTTCTATATATTTCCATTTGACTGGTGTGAGAACCAAAATATAGTTAGAATATATTGTTGTGACTTGGCACCAAAAATGTGATCTTTGACTATATATCAAATTTATGAATTTGAAAAGCTAATCAACTAATTGATTGATGGTTGTGTTGTTTGATTATTGTTTTAATTAATTGAATGTTGAACCCTTAGTCAAATCGAACCAAATAGTGAATTGTATTGAAAATTTGTCGCATTTGCATGCATATACATGTACTTACACTGAACAGGTCATAGCAAGGAGGCTAGAGCAGAAGAGTAAAATTGTTTGCCCGACAAATAGGTACATGTTTACCATAATTTACTATTTTGTTTAGGTGATGATGATTTTATGAGCCGATTGGCTAGCCGCTTGGCTTTTTCTTTTGGATTGAAGAAGGCCATGGGAGGCTATACGAAATATCCCAAAGTCCCCGGTGCAGGGGAGGTTCTGGCAAAAAAATTCGAAAATTTAGGGTGTTAGCCAAATTTTTGAAAAATTTGAAAAGTTTTTAGAACCTGAAAAGTTGAAGAACTTAAGCCGTAGTGAAAATGATGAAAGTTGAGTTGATTTATTAAACAACTTTCGGCTTCGTTCCTTTTCGGGGACGAAAAGTTTTAAGTGGGGGAAATTGTAATAACCCGGAAATCCGAGCCAATTTAAAATTTTTATTTTGGCAATTAAAAATGATTCTGATTATTTAAAATGAATTATTTTAAATAATAACAACGGAAAATTTATTTTCGACGAAGTTAAAAAGAATAAATTTATTTTAATTATATAACGAGCCTAAAATGGCGCGATAGTTCGAAAATTCGATTTCTAATTTCAAATGATTATACAGAATTTGTTTTAAGTCGGATTTCAGCGAAACAAAAAATATTAGAATCTGTTTGATCATATCTTCCTAACGGATGAAAGAAACTGAGATTTCACTTTAGAAGTTGAGAGATATGTCCAGTTTAAAATTCAGAAAAGTCGCTGTGGAATTTATATATTTTTTAATATATATAAAGGCCTTTGAAAATGGATTTTTTGCAAACGACCTCGGTTTTCGACGAAACCACTTTTGTTGGATCCGGGATGTCAAATTAGTGCTAGGTTTCAAAATTCATAATTTTCTGAATCAATATGTGAGCGTGGCGAAGTTAAACGTGTTTTAGTAGTTTCAGTCAATTTCGGTCGACCAGAAAATGGTCATTTTTCAAACGGTCTAAGAATTTGATGAAATTAGTTTTGTTAGGACTGTATCGTCGATACGAAGCTAGAAATAATTTTCCTGGAATTTTTCGAGTTAGTATGTGGCCCCGGTAAATTGAAATGTGTGTTTGAATTGAATATATATAGATTTAAATTTTGATTTGAATGGAAACTGATTGAAACAGTCGAATTGGCCAACGAAACATATCCCATCGTGTTCGGAATGGGGGTAATTAGCTAGGGACGACAGTCGTTGGACTCGGTTTGGAGTTTGAATGAAAGTCAACTTTTAAAGATAAAAAATAATAATATTTAATTATTATATATAATTATTTAAACCCCCCCCCTCTTGCTTTCTCTCCCTATTTCCCGTTCAGATCTGAAATCGAACCAAAAAAAAAACGAAGAATACTCCTCGTCGCTCCACCACCCTGGCCCACATCGATGCTGACGCCTCCGCCCTTCCACCGAGACGCCACCGCCGGCGCGATAGCACCCTCCGGCGAACGCTTGCAGCGCCCCCTCCTTCTCCTCTTACTCCTCCTCCGTCGATCCACGCAAGACCCCGTACCCCTCCTGAAACCGCGAACCCGACTTCAGACCCCCCCTTCGTCCACGTCCACCTCCTCCGACCTCCTCCTCCGCTCCCTTCTCTCCCCTTCTCCAAACCGAAGAGCAGCCCCTCCTCAGCGATGAAGGCAACGAGCAGACCCCCAGGTGATGGTGATAAACTCTCCTTCCCTCTTTGAAAAAGGAAAACAACGGCTTTAAAACATAGCTAAAGGTAAATTCTTTTTATTTATTTACAGTTTAATTAATTTATGAAGGGAATGATTTTATAGAAGTAAAGTTTTGATCTTTAATATAAAACCAAGTTTGATTTTTAACATGAAGAGTTTGGATTTTATTTATTTATATAGTAACGTGATAAAAATTTGATTTTTATTTTAAAGGTAGTAAACTAAAAATAGGATTTTTTATTGTTTGAGTAGCAAAAGAAAAATATAGTTTTTATGTATATAGGAAAAGAAATATATTTTTATAAGAAGGAAAAGAAATATATTTTTATAAGAAGGAAAAGGAATATATTTTTATAAGTAGAAAAGAATTTCAAAACAATAAAGATGAGATTTTTACTCTCATAGAAGCAAAGGAGAAAGTTCAGATTTTTATTAACGAAAAGACTGGATTTTTTAACATATGAAAGGTGATTTTTATATATAGAAAGACGAGATTTTGATACATGTATGATAATAAAAATATGATTTTTACATAATGGCGATAATAAAAATATGATTTTTATATAATGGCGATAATATAAATATGATTTTTATATAATGGCGATAACAAAAATATAATTTTTATAAAGCAGAGGTTATAAAAATATGTTTTTTACAAGATAGAGAATATAAAAATATGATTTTTTTATATATGGTGTAGCGAAAAGATTTGATCTTTATAAATATAGCGAAGTGATAAAAATGTGATTTTTATATATGTAGTGAATACGGGCAACGAAAGTGACAAAAGGCGGGAACGACAAGATTTCCAACATATGAAGAGTCGTGGCGTTTGGTTTAGCTAGTCGGTGAGAACTCCTCACCTTTAATTTATTTCTAGTTTGAAATATATACTAGGATGTAGACGGTGCTTAGCAGCACCCGACACCCGTCGTCTACATACCATGGATGGCTTGTATGTTCGATTGTTTGTTGTGATGAAAATTGATTGTCTGATGTGATGTGAAATGAAATAAAATATTTATATAGTTAAAACTATTTTATAGTTGAAAATAGAATTTTTAATGTGTATTTAAAATGAAATAAATATAAACAAATCGGATGATTTGTTTATATACACCCATTTGACTGATATTGATTAGGACGATAAATTTTACACATCGCCCAACCGCACAAATAAAAATATGTGCTTGTTGATTTGAAACCCCACACGAGTATTGGGATGATATTTGGCGTACACTGATCCAAATTATTTAGCTGTATGTCGATCGATAGGTTGACAGACTGGGTAAGCGTTAATTATTTATATTTAATGCTTATGCAGTTGTGTGGTGCACTCTGGATGATGGTTGATTATTTATCATTGTTATTTTATACATGTGTTGTAGAAAATCCATATAATTAACATTATATGGTCATTGATTGGGCCTCATTCCAGTTTTGAAAAAGAAATATTTGAATAGAATATTTGAGAAAGGAATATTTGAATAGAAATATTTGAAAAAATATATTTGAAATAGAATATTTGAAAATAGAAATGCGAAGCCGTGTTAAGTAGTTACACGCCATTTTAACACGAATGGGAATTTTGTCGATTTTATAATGAATATTGAAAGTGATTTCAAAATCGAATATTTAGAAATTAATTCGAATTGAAATTGAATAGAAATGAATTCGAATTGAAATTGAATTAATTTGAAATTCAATTTGAATTGAAAACGAACTGAAATTGAATTAAAAATCAATTTGAATTGAAATCAATTTGAAATGAATTTAAAACGAATTTGTAAGGGAAAATTCAATTTTGATTTGAATTTGAAAAGGAAGTTGAAATCGTTTTGAAAACCAATTTAAAACGATTTATAAAATACATTTTAAAAGGAAATCGACGAAGTATATATTATATATATTATATATATAATATAATGGCCTGAATAGAATGCGCCGTGCCACGGCAGTTCGCGAATTTCGACCATTGACTTCGAACGGATATTATGGGAGATCCGACCGTCAGATTCTCCTAAAACCGGAACCGTTGGGTTCGTATCGAAAAGAGCTTTCTAACGAATATTAGAAATTAGAAATTTAATGGATGGATTTGGAATTATGTCCAAATCAAATTTGGAAAAGTTTGCTGTAAGTGCAGTTCGATGTCCGTTCATGGAAATCGACTGTACGGGCCTTGATAAAATTATTAAAAATAGTAATAATTTGTGTAAAATCATAAGAAATGATTTGTGAAGAATTGGATGTAAACTCCATATTTGAAAAGATAAAAGTAGATTTTTATCGAAATGAACTAGTTTTGAACTAGAATAATAATTTATTTATTTTTAAAATAAATAAATTGGATTTGAAATGGTTTTGAAAATAATCAGAACTTCCAATAATTAAATTGGAATGGACTTGAATCGAAATTGTCTTCGGATTATTTCGATGTTGGATTTCGTGATGATACAGATATTGTTATGGGAATTTGATAGATATATTAATATCGTTATTTCCAATACGATATTTGTTGGTCGTAGAATTTGATATTGAATATAAGCCGGTATATTTTCTATTAAGAGCCTTGTATTTAATATCAAATGGGATTTGGGTTTGTCGTGAATGGTGTCTTCATTAACACTGTTCTTAAACCCAGTTGAGAAAAAGATTAAATCTTTTTATTTAGATTTAATGAAGTGTACCAATTAAATGGTATTTATTTGGAATTGAATTTGAATTGATTTTTGGGTTTATCGTGAACTGTGTTTTAAATAACACTTGTTCTTTAACCCGATAATTAATGGAATGTGATTTTGGGTTGTCGTGAACGGTATCTTCAATAATACTGTTCTTAGACCCAACTGAGTTAAGAAAATCAGAAACTAACTGGAGATTAGTTAAGTTGAATGGTTTCTTGGGTATTGATCTGATGTTGATTTCAGCCTTCGGGGTTAATACTTAGGGAATTTCTCACTTGCTATTTTACGGTTAAAAGCTGATATAATGGAATGTGATGTAGGTTTATCGTCAACCGTGTTTTAAAGGACATTGGTTCTTTAACCCAGTTAAAGATTAAAACCAAGTGGAGTTTTAATGAATCTTTAATTAGATTGAAATGATCGAGAATGGAGTATCACCAGTTTTGCTCCAGGCGATAGTTAAATCTTTAATTAGATTTAAACGTGAAATGATAATTGAATTTACCGATAACGCCGTGGTGTTAGATATGAAGTATGACCAGTTATACTTCATGGGATGAATAGGTTGGGATTGGGAAATTAAAACAAATGATTACTTCAGTAAGGTTCGTGAATCCCGACTAGTTTGAAGTGATATTCAAAGGAAGAATAAAGAATAAATTTAAAAGAATTTATCTTTGATAAAATTAATGGGAACCTTTCCCTAAGAATGTGAAATTTAGAAACTAACTGTAGGTTAGTTAAGCAGAGTGGTTTCCTGGGTATTGATCTGATGTTTGTTTTGGCCTTCGGGGTTAATATTTGGGGAATTATTCTCTTGATTAATTTACGGTTAGTGACTGATGAATTGGAATGAGGCGTATGTTGTGTTTGTGTAACACTTGTTTATTATATACGCGAGTTATTCGGAAAGACCGGGTTTATCCCATTCTGAATAACTGATACGACGATAAGTCGAAGATGAAGACGGTGGTTGAAGACCGGAGGTCTTCACGTCGTTTGGGTGATTACTGATGATCTTGATTGGGCCGTACACCCAAGAGGAGGGAATCAGTTAGTGGTCGTCCATACGTACTTGGAGATCGATGGATATGCGGGGTACTAGGTGCCTCCGGTTTCGTTCAGACCCAGAACGGACTTGTAAATGGACTGTGTGTCTAACATTGGATTTTAGTCTGTGTGATTGATTTCTATTAAATATATATCTGTTTGGTGGCGGAGAATTTATTCTCTTGCTTAACGCCCTTCTCTGAGACATGCGAGCTCAGGGGTTATATATTGATGGATATCAAACGCATGGAGTGAATTGCCTGTGTGGCATGCCTAAGTGGCAAATGATCAAGGCTTCTGTTGAAAAGCAAAGTCTTGTGGTTGATGATCAAAGCATGGCCTGTGTGGCATAGCTTTGTGTAACGTTGATTCGCGAGCCTCACACCGTGGTTGTGAACTAGAAACGGGAGAGAACCTCATGGAGGACATTCGTTTCTTTCTAGCTAGAAGTGGCGTCGGTTGTTTTACACGCCCTAACGAGTTTGACTTATGTGGTTGTTGCAGTTGCGAGGCGCCTCAGATATATCGGTGCATTGAGGCCTGAGGCGGCGGTGGGGTCCGCAGTTGGTTAGAGACTGGGCGGTGGAGCGGCTAGGTCTTGCTGGCCTTCGATTTGGGGTGGTTTCCTTTGCAGAGAGGGAGAATAGAGGAGCAAGGGGCGGGATATCCGACCGTCGGATTCTCCTAAAACCAGAACCATTGGGTTCGTATCGAAAAGAGCTTTCTAATGAATATTAGAAATTAGAAATCTAACGGTTGGATTTGGAATTATGTCCAAATCAAATTTGGAAAAGGTCGCTGTAAGTGCAGTTCGATGGCCATTGATGGAAATCGACTGTACGGGCCTTGATAAAATTATTAAAAATAGAAATAATTTTTCTAGTTTGAAATATATACTAGAAAAATTAAATAAAAGGTGAGAACTCCTCAATGATTTTTATATTTAAATCATATCTTTTTGGTGTGTTGACGAAATTCGATGAAACAGGAAACATCGGGAATGCAAGGAAGCTCTGATACCAGCCCAGCTGTGACGATCCCAAAACCCCGTGACACGGTGTTAAGGATAATCATTGGAATATAACACATTAATCATCATTAGCAGATCACAGATAATAGCATAAACAGAAAATAGGATAATTTACACATATATGACAGCGGAATCATATAGATATCATCACATCAGAGAAGCACAGTACAGGATACAACTTAGTGCATAATGATACATAATCAGTCACCATCGCCTGAGGCGGAATCATACATAAAGAGTACACAAAATAATATCAGTCTACATCACCAATGGCGGAATCATAATATAGATACAATAATGGCGGAGAAAATCCAAGTCAGCACGGTGTAGTCAAGCCTCGCCATGAGCCAAAAGGTGCGTCAGAAACCTGTAACTAGGCTGCCCGTGTGAAAATGAGGGCACCCGAGTTTGCAAGGTGAAACAAACTACGAGTCAGTCATGGGACTGGTATGAGAAATCTACTTGACTTATTAACAACACTAATAAGGCAAATCAAAGGACCACGCCACTTTCGCAGAACGGGTTTACTCCAATGAGTGCTAGTGCATGAAATAAAATAAATGATTAAATCATCGCAATGCTTTTTATAAAATGAAGCCATTATAAGACTCAGGTCCCATCACACAATGCAACGCAAGCCGGAGGATAGAGTTTTTACCTTATAATGGCCAAAAATGCTTCATACGTATAAAACAGAAGTGTTTGATATTATTACTAGTGTATATATATTTCAAAAGCGATTTCAACCATAAATATCAATCATAGGCGGCATAAATGACCCATACCACTATGTCGCCGTACTAGTAATACAATCACGTCCGCATATTTCGTATTGGAAATTGGATTCCTTCATGAGTCGAGGCAAGGGGCAAGCTCCTCTCCGATTCGAGACACTCTAGCAAATGCCTCGGGACCGCACACAACAATCCCTGGATCCTCCATGGCCGGTCCTCTCTTACTTTTGAGGATTAGTTATTCCTGAACACACGTTTCCCGGTCCTTACAGACCTATAATCGAGGCGCCTCGTATTCCAATAACCACACAGGTGAAAAGTAGATATAAATGTCAGGGCTGGGAGGTCACTGACACCACCATAGCTAGAAAGAAACGTCGTGCACTTCTTGGGTCCTTCTCCCGTTTTTGACTCATACCGGGGTGTGAGGCTCGCGAGTTCACGTTATACACAAAGCTACGTCACACAAACCATGCTTTGATCATCAACCACAAGACTTTGCTTTGCAATAGAAGCCTTGATCATATGCCACTCAGGCGTGCCACACTGGCAATCCACTCCATGCGACTGATTTCTATCAATACATAACCTCTGAGCTCGTACGTCTCAGAGAAGGGCGTTAAGCAAGAGAATAAATTCTCCGCCGCCAAACAGATATATATTTAACAGAGATCAATCAACACAGAACAAAATCCAATGTCAGACACACAGTCCATTTACAAGTCCGTTCTGGGTCTGAATGAAACCGGAGGCACCAATTCCTCGCATATCCGTACAATCAACAGTATGTTTGGACGGCTACTACTTCAGTTCCTTCATAAGCCAGGCGCCCATAATAGCTTTATCTTCGTCTCCAACCCTTAGGCCTTTAAGAATTTTCTCGCATGTTTTGAGCCATGCAAAGGCCACTATTACTGTGCTAGTTCCCGAGAAGGTCTTGCCTCCTAAGTTTTTGTACCTCTTAGCTACACGGTCTAGCTCGAAGTATTGAGCGGCCGAAGGTTGTATCAAAGGTCCTTCTTGAACTGGGGCTTCTCCACTTCCTCGGCCTCGGCCGGCACGGCCTCCTCTAGCGGCTGCTGCTCTGGTAGCCATTTGTCAAATTCTGTATAAGCAAGGAAAGAGTCAGCTAACAGAAATGATAGTTTATTGCATGATTAAGCAGAAAATTTACGGAAAGATAACGATAGACTGATCAAATTATTTTTGCTATTCTGCTCGGCTCATTCTAGGACTTTATTAGTCATATCTCTAATGAGCGACTCGCTTTAGAATACTAATGATCCTATTTTGACAAAGTGTTTAATGTGTTAGACTCTAGAACTAAGGTTAACCAAAGCTCTGATACCAGTAAAACTACCCGAACTTCCCCGATCTTCGAAGAGATGAGAAAGAACGAATTACTGTGAGGACAAGACAAATCAGAACGCAGACGGGAGAACATTTCATTGTACATTACAACAATACATCAGAATACAAGAATATACAGAGTATAAATGAATATTACACAGAAATATCAGAGATATAAATTACATTTAAATATATAGCAGCGGAAAATAATACAATACACAACAAGAAGAGATATACGGATACAAAGCTTTCCGGATAAACCAGGATCCTATGAACAAAAATCTGCAAAACCAAAACTACTAGCTGCCCGTGTCGAAAATAAGGGCACCCAGAGTTTAGGGTAAAACAATAAACTCCAGGTCAGTCATGTGACTGGTGTGAGAACTAAAATAGTTAATAATCTTCATTTTAAAATTAGGTGAATCAAGGGACCACGCCGTATAACACGGAACGGGTTTCCTCCCAAGAACACCAGTGCATAAAACAAACAGCACAATGCTAAATAAAGAACAATGAAGCTATTATAAGACCCAGGTCCCATCACACAATGCAACGCAAGCCGGAGGATAGGGTTTTTACCTTATAATAGCCAAGAATGCTTGATATGTTTAAAACAAAACATTTGATACTATTATAAGTGTATAGTGTATAAAACAACTTCAAATCATAAGTATCAATCATAGACGAAATGGGTACCATATATCATGTCGCCAATACTAGGCTCTACAAATAAAACCGCAAATGTCACGTATTTGGAAATTGGATTTCCATCTATGAACCGAGGCAAAAGATAGTCCTCAACCGATTCGAGACTCTCTAGTCCGAGCCTCAGGCAAGTACTCAGTCAAGCCTTTGGATCGTCAGGGCCGGTCCACCGATGTGGATTAAAATGCCTGAACACTGCGTTTCCCTGCCCTATGGGGTGTAAGTGAGCCAATGAATAACTCCATCGGACCCGGATCGTCCGATCAAACCGAGGCGCCTCGCAATAGCAACAACCACACAGGTGAAAAGTATATAAATGTCAGGGCTGGTAGGTCACTGACACCACCCTAGCTAGAAGGAAACGCATGCCCTCCCTCAGGTCCTCTCCCGTTTCTGGTTCACAACCGGGGTGTGAGGCTCGCGAATTCACATTACACAAAGCTATGCCACACAGGCGGTGCTTTGATCATCAACCACAAGACCCTGCTTTTCAACAGAAGCCTTGATCATCTGCCACTTAGGCATGCCACACAGGCAATTTACTCCATGCGATTGATATCCATCAATATATAACCTCTGAGCTCGTACGTCTCAGAGAAGGGCGTTAAGCAAGAGAATAAATTCTCCGCCGCCAAACAGATATATATTTAATAGAAATCAATCACACGGACTAAAATCCAATGTCAGACACACAGTCCATTTACAAGTCCGTTCTGGGTCTGAACGAAACCGGAGGCACCTAGTACCCCGCATATCCATCGATCTCCAAGTACATCTGGACGATCACCAACTGTTTCCATCTTCTTGGGTGTACAGCCCAATCAAGACCATCAGTAATTATCCAAACGACGTGAAGACCTCCGGTCTTCAACCACTGTCTTCATCTTCGACACCACGTCGAATCAGTTATTCATAATGGGATAAACCCGGTCTTTCTGAATAACTCGCGTATATATTATAAAAGTGTTACACAAACACAACATACGCCTCGTTCCAGTTCAGAATATTATTTTATTCAAATATTCTTATACATTGGGAAAAGTTCCCATTAATTTTATCCAAGATAAATTCTTTAAATTTATTCTTTAATCTCCTTTGAATATCCATTCAAACTAGTCGGGATTAGCGAACCACACCGAAGTAATCATTTATTTATTTTCCCAATTCCAACCTATTCATCCCATGAAGTAAAACTGGTAATACTTCATATCTAACACCACGGTGTTCTCGGTAAATTCAATTACCATTTCACGTTCAAATCTAATTAAAGATTTAACTATCGCCAGGAGCAAAACTAGTGATACTCCATTCTCGATCATTTCAATCTAATTAAAGATTCATTAAAACTCCACTTAGTTTTAATCGTTAACTGGGTTAAAGAATCAGTGTCATTTAAAACACGGTTCACGATAAACCCAAAATCACATTCCATTAATTATCGGGTTAAAGAACAAGTGTTATTTAAAACACTGTCCACGATAAACCCAAAAATCAATATCAATTCAATTCCAATTAAATATTATTTAATTGGTACACTTCATTAAATCTAAATAAAAAGATTTAATCTTTTCTCAACTGTGTTCAAGAACAGTGTTAGTCAAGACACCATTCACGACAAACCCAAATCACATTTGATATTAAATACAAGGCTCTGAATAGAAAATATATCGGCTTCTATTCAATATCAAATTCTACGACCAACAGATATCGTATTAGAAATAACGATATATATCTATATCTTTCAAATTTCCATAACAACACCTATATAATCACGAAATCCAACATCGAAATATTCCGAAGACAATTTCGATTCAAATCCATTTCAATGCAATTATTGGAAATTCTGGTTATTTTCAAAACCATTTCAAATCCAATTTATTTATTTAAAAATAAATAGAATTTTAATCCTAGTTCAAAACTAGTTCATTTCGATAAAAAATTATTTTTATCTTTTCAAATATGGATTTTTTCATCCCAATTCTTCCTAAATCATTTCTTATGATTTTACACAAATTATTACTATTTTTAATAATTTTATCAAGGCCCGTACAGTCGATTTCCATCAATGGCCATCGAACTGCACTTACAGCGACCTTTTCCAAATTTGATTTGGGCATAATTCCAAATCCAACCGTTAAATTTATAATTTCTAATATTCATTAGAAAGCTCTTTTCGATACGAACCCAACGTTCTGGTTTTAGGAGAATCCGACGGTCGGATGTCCCGCAATATCCGTTCGAAGTCAATGGTCGAAATTCGCGAACTGCCGCGGCGCGGCGCGTTCTATTCAGGCCATTATATTATATATAATATATATAATATATACTTCATCGATTTCAATTCAAAACGTGCTTTATAAATCGTTTCAAATTCATTTTCAAAACGGTTTCAACTTCATATTCGATTTCAAATCAAAATTGAATATTCCAATATAAATTCGTTTTAAATTCATTTCAAACTGATTTCAATTCAATTTCAATTAAATATTCGAATGCAATTCCTTTCGATTTCAATTCGAATTCAATTCTATTCAATTTCAATTCGAATTCATTTCTATTCAATTTAATTCGAATTTCAATTCTTTTCAAAATTTCTGATTTTGAAATCACTTTCGATATTCGTTATAAAATGAATAAAATCGATATAAAAATCGTTCACGTCAAAATGGCGTAAATCTAATCAACACGGCTTCATATATTTCCATTTTCAAATATCCTATTTCAAATATTTCTGTTCAAATATTTCTATTCGAAACTGGAATGAGGCCCAATCAATTACTATATAATGTTAATTATATGGATTTTCTACAGCAAATGTATACAATAAAAACGATGAATAATCAACCATCATCCAAAGTGCATTCTACACTGTATAAGCATCAAATATAAATATTCAACGCTTATAGCAGCCTGTCAATCAATCGATCGACATACAACTAATTATTGGGAATAATGTACGTCAAATATCATCCCAATACCCGTGTGGGGTTTCAAACAATCAAACACAGATTTTATTTGTGCAGTTGGGCGATGTGTGAAATTTATCGTCCCAATCAATATCGGTCAAATCAGTGTATATAAACAAACCTCCGATTTGTTTATAATTATTTATTTTAAATACACGTTAAAAATTCTATTTTTAACTATAAAATATTTTTATCTATATAAATATTTTATTTCATTTCATATCACATCACACAATCAACTACACATCCACATCAAACAAACAAGCATACAAGCCGTTCATGGTCTGTGGACGACGGGTGTTGGGTGTTACTAAACACCGTCTGCATCCTAGTATATATTTCAAACTAGAAAAATTAAATAAAAGGTGAGGAGTTGTCACAGAGTTGCTAATCCAATCCCACGACTCTTCTTATGTAGAAATCTTCGCCGTTCTTGCCTCTTGGTCAATTTTCACTGCCCGCATTCTCTACATATATAAAAATCGAATTTTTACTTTGCTATTCAATATATAAAAATCGAATTTTTACTTCTCTATTCTATATATAAAAATCGAATTTTTACTTCTCTATTCTATATATAAAAATTGAATTTTTACTTCTCTATTCTATATGTAAAAATCGAAATTTTACTTTGCTATTCAATATATAAAAATCAAATTTTTACTTTGCTATTCAATATATAAAAATCGAATTTTTACTTTGCTATTCAATATATAAAAATCGAATTTTTCTAAATGAATAAAGATCTAATTTTTACATACCGTTCATATGAATAAAAATCTAATCTTTTCTTTTATAAAAATGTAATCTTTTCATATAGAAAAATATAATCTTTCCCTTATAAAAATCAAATCTTTTTATTCAATAGAAATAAAACTGGTTTTTTTTATAAATAAATGAAGATAAAATAAATGGAAGAACTTACAGCACGTGGCGAGGAGGGTTTTCAGGGCGGATTGGAGGGGAGGTGATGGAGGTAGAGGGTTGGGGGGTTTCGCAGTCGAGGCAGAGGGTAGGGGGGTCGCGCGGTCGAGGCAGAGGGTAAGGGGGTCGCGGTCGCGCAGAGGAGGAGGGGGGTCGCGCAGTCGAGGCAGAGGAGGAGGGGGGTCGCGCGGTCGAGGCAGAGGGTAGGGGGGTCGGGGTCGCGCAGAGGTGGAGGTAGGGGTCGCGCGGTCGAGGCAGAGGAGGAGGGGGGTCGCGCGGTCGAGGCAGAGGAGGAGGGGGGTCGCGCGGTGGCGCGCCGCCTTGGGGGGATCGGCGATAGTTTAGTTTTTTTTTTGAAAACTGAGAATGAACGGGGAAGGGAATAGGGAAGGGAGGGGTTAAGTGAAAGAAATTTATATTTTTTATTTTCTCTCTCCTAAGTTGACTTTTTATTTCGACCTCGAAACGAGGCCCACCGCCTGTCGTCCATAGCTAATTACCCCCATTCCGAACACAAAGGGATATGTATCATAAGCTGATTCAACCGTTTTGATCAGTTTCCGTTAAAATCAACATATAACTCTATATATTGAATTTGAACGCACATTTCAATTTACTGGGGTCACATACATCTTCTAAAAATTCCAAAAAAATATTTTCTAGCTTCGTATTGACGATACGGTCCTAACAAAACTAGTTTCGTTGAATTCTGAGACCGTTTGAAAAATGGCCATTTTCCAGTCGATTAAAATTAACTGAAAGTGGTCAAACGCATTTTCCTTTGCCACGCTCACATATTGATTTAAAAAATTATGAAATTTGAAACCTAGCAATAACTTTACATCACAGACTCAACAAAAGTGGTTTCGTCGAAATCCGAGGTCGTTTGCAAAAAGTCTATTTTTAAGGTCCTGAATTCCATAACGACTATTCAGGATTTTCAACTGGACATATCTTTTGATTCCCGCTATGAAATTTTGATTTTTCGGATTCGTTGGAAAGATATTATCAAATAGATCCTATTATTTTTGGTTTCACTAAAATCTGGTTTATTTTGCACCCGGTATGTTCAATTGAAGTTTGAAATCGAATTATCGAACTACCGCGCCATTTTCGATTCCTTTTATAATTATATATAATTATTTATATTCTATCGACGACGTATGTAACATATACGTTCGAATTTTATTCAAAATAAATTTCTCGTCGTTATTATTTAAAATAATTCATTTTAAATAATCAAAATTCGCTAAAATTGCCAAAATAAAAATTTTAAACTGGCCCAGAATTTACGGGTTGTTACAATCTCCCCCACTTAAAACTTTTCATCCCCGAAAAGGAACGAAGTCGAAAGTGGTTTGATCAATCAACCCTACGTTCGATCCGGCTTCCATTCTCCAACTTTTCAGTTTCTGAGAATTTTCAAATTCTTCAAAAATTTGGCTAACACCCGGAATTTTCGAAAAATTTCGCCATAACCTCCCCTGCACCGGGAGCCACGGGAAAATCCCGAAATCACCATATAGGCCTTCTGATCTCAAAAATAAAAAAGAAAAAGCCAAGCGGCTAGCCAATCGGCTCATAAAATCATCATCACCCAAACAAAACAGTAAATTATATTAAACATGTACCTATTTGTCGGGCAAACAATTTTATTCTTCTGCTCTAGCCTCCTTGTTATGACCTGTTCAATGTAAGTACAAGTATATGCAAGCAAATGCGACCAAATTTCAATACAATTCAACATTTGATCAATTTGGTTATATAATACAAATTTTAATTAATCAACCAATAATCAACAACACAACCATCAATCCATTAGTTGATTGGCTTTTCAAATGCATAACTTTGATATATAGTCAAAAATCAGATTTTTGATGCCAAATCACAACAATAAGCCCTATCTAGTTTCGGTTCTCACACCAGTCAATAGGAAATATATAGAAAGCCCACTTTCGTCACTCGAACATAAATTCTAATGATGGAGCTCCATCATCAAAATCATCTCCGGGCAATTAGAGTGTAATTCTATATCTATCCAGTATATTAAAATTTCAAATACACGTTTGCAAGGCGTATATGCAAAATCTTTATATACTGGACTATCCAAATCAATACAAATAAATAATCAAATACGAATAATTGATTTAAATTTTCAAAACAAAATTTGTTTTCATTTTAAAAATATACTCTTCACACTCGTTCTAGGATACTACTGATCTTATCTCTAACGAGTCATTCCCGTTGGATATAACTAATCCAATATCTGATGAATTCTTTTGTTTGGTTCTAGTGTGTTTTGTTCTCTGAGCTTTGTAAACCAAAGCTCTGATACCAACTGTAAAACGACCCGAACTTCCCCGGTCTCCGGAGAGATGAGAAAGAACGAATTACTGTGAGGACAAGACAAATCAGAACGTAGACGGGAGAACATTTCATTGTACATTACAACATTACATCAGAATACAAGAATATACAGAGTATAAATGAATATTACACAGAAATATCGGAGATTTAAATTACATTTAAATACATAGCAGCGGAAAATAATACAATACACAACTGGAAGAGATATACAGATACAAAGCTTTCCGGATATCGTTCCAGCTGTAAACCTGGATCCTGTGAATAAAAACTGCAAAACCAAAACTACTAACTGCCCGTGTCGAAAATAAGGGCACCCAGAGTTTAGGTTAAAACAATAAACTCCAGGTCAGTCATGTGACTGGTGTGAGAACTAAAACAGTTAATAATCTTCATTTTAAAGTTAGGTGAATCAAGGGACCACGCCGTATAACACGGAACGGGTTTCCTCCCAAGAACACAGTGCATAAAACAAACAGCGCAATGCTAAATAAAGAACAATGAAGCTATTATAAGACCCAGGTCCCATCACACAATGCAACGCAAGCTGGAGGATAGGGTTTTTACCTTATAATAGCCAAGAATGCTTGATACGTTTAAAACAAAACATTTGATACTATTATAAGTGTATAGTATATAAAACAACTTCAAATCATAAGTATCAATCATAGACGACATGGGTACCATATATCATGTCGCCAATACTAGGCTCTACAAATAAAACCGCAAATGTCACGTATTTGGAATTTGGATTTCCATCTATGAAACGAGGCAAAAGATAGTCCTCAACCGATTCGAGACTCTCTAGTCCAAGCCTCAGGCAAGTACTCAGTCAAGCCTTTGGATCGTCAGGGCCGGTCCACCAATGTGGATTAAAATGCCTGAACACTACGTTTCCCCGCCCTATGAGGCATAAGTGAGCCAACGAATGACTCCATCGGACCCGGATCGTCCGATCAAACCGAGGCGCCTCGCAACAGCAACAACCACACAGGTGAAAAGTATATAAATGTCAGGTCTGGTAGGTCACTGACACCACCCTAGCTAGAAGGAAACGCATGCCCTTCCTGAGGTCCTCTCCCGTTTCTGGTTCACAACCAGGGTGTGAGGCTCGCGAATTCACGTTACACAAAGCTATGCCACACAGGCAATGCTTTGATCATCAACCACAAGACCCTGCTTTTCGACAGAAGCCTTGATCATCTGCCACTTAGGCATGCTACACAGGCAATTTACTCCATGTGATTGATATCCATCAATATATAACCTCTGAGCTCGTACGTCTCAGAGAAGGGCATTAAGCAAGAGAATAAATTCTCCGCCGCCAAACAGATATATATTTAATAGAAATCAATCACACAGACTAAAATCCAATGTCAGACACACAGTCCATTTACAAGTCCGTTCTGGGTCTGAACGAAACCGGAGGCACCTAGTACCCCGCATATCCATCGATCTCCAAGTACGTCTGGACGATCACCAACTGTTTCCATCTTCTTGGGTGTACAGCCCAATCAAGACCATCTGTAATTATCCAAACGACGTGAAGACCTCCGGTCTTCAACCACCGTCTTCATCTTCGACACCACGTCGAATCAGTTATTCAGAATGGGATAAACACGGTCTTTCTGAATAACTCGCGTATATATTATAAAAGTGTTACACAAACACAACATACGCCTCATTCCAATTCAGAATATTCTTTTATTCAAATATTCCTACACTTTGGTAAAAGTTCCTATTAATTTTATCCAAGATAAATTCTTTAAATTTATTCTTTAATCTCCTTTGAATATCCATTCAAACTAGTTGGGATTAGCGAACCACACCGAAGTAATCATTTATTTTATTTTCCCAATCCCAACCTATTCATCCCATGAAGTAAAATTGGTAATACTTCATATCTAACACCACAGTGTTATCGGTAAATTCAATTACCATTTCACGTTCAAATCTAATTAAAGATTTAACTATCGCCAGGAGCAAAACTAGTGATACTCCATTCTCGATCATTTCAATCTAATTAAAGATTCATTAAAATTCCACTTAGTTTTAATCGTTAACTGGGTTAAAGAATCAGTGTCATTTAAAAAACGGTTCACGATAATCCCAAAATCACATTCCATTAATTATCGGGTTAAAGAACAAGTGTTATTTAAAACACTGTCCACGATAAACCCAAAAATCAATATCAATTCAATTCCAAATAAATATTATTTAATTGGTACACTTCATTAAATGTAAATAAAAAGATTTAATCTTTTCTCAACTGGGTTCAAGAACAGTGTTAGTCAAGACACCATTCACGACAAACCCAAATCACATTTGATATTAAATACAAGGCTCTGAATAGAAAATATATCGGCTTATATGCAATATCAAATTCTACGACCAACAGATATCGTATTGGAAATAACGATATATATATCTATATCTTTCAAAATTCCATAACAACACCTGTATAATCACGAAATCCAACATCGAAATATTCCGAAGACAATTTCGATTCAAATCCATTTCAATGCAATTATTGGAAATTCTGGTTATTTTCAAAACCATTTCAAATCCAATTTATTTATTTAAAAATAAATAGAATTTTAATCCTAGTTCAAAACTAGTTCATTTCGATAAAAATTTATTTTTATCTTTTCAAATATGGAGTTTTTCATCCCAATTCTTCCCAAATCATTTCTTATGATTTTACACAAATTATTACTATTTTTAATAATTTTATCAAGGCCCGTACAGACGATTTCCATCAATGGCAATCGAACTGCACTTACAGCGACCTTTTCCAAATTTGATTTGGACATAATTCCAAATCCAACCGTTAGATTTCTAATTTCTAATATTCATTAGAAAGCTCTTTTCGATACGAACCTAATGGTTCCGGTTTTAGGAGAATCCGACGGTCGGATCTCCCGCAATATCCGTTTCGAAGTCTATGGTCGAGATTCGCGAACTGCCGCGGCGCGGCGCGTTCTATTCAGGCCATTATATTATATATATATAATATATACTTCTTCGATTTCAATTCAAAACATGCTTTATAAATTGTTTCAAATTCATTTTCAAAACGGTTTCAACTTCATATTCAATTTCAAATCAAAATTGAATATTCCAATATAAATTCATTTCAAATTGATTTCAATTCAATTTCAATTAAATATTCGAATGCAATTCCTTTCGAATTCAATTCTATTCAATTTCAATTCGAATTCATTTCTATTCAATTTAATTCGAATTTCAATTCTTTTCAAAATTTCAGATTTTGAAATCACTTTCGATATTCGTTATAAAATGAATAAAATCGATATAAAAATCGTTCACGTCAAAGTGGCGTAAATCTAATCAACACGGCTTCATATATTTCCATTTTCAAATATTTTATTTCAAATATTTCTGTTCAAATATTTTTATTCGAAACTGGAATGAGGCCCAATCAATTACCATATAATGTTAATTATATGGATTTTCTACAACACATGTATACAATAACAACGATGAATAATCAACCATCATCCAAAGTGCATTCTACACTATATAAGCATCAAATATAAATATTCAACGCTTATAGCAGCCTGTCAATCAATCGATCGACATACAACTAATTATTGGGATTAGTGTACGTCAAATATCATCCCAATACCCGTGTGGGGTTTCAAACAATCAAACACAGATTTTATTTGTGCGGTTGGGCGATGTGTGAAATTTATTGTCCCAATCAATATCAGTCAAATCAGTGTATATAAACAAACCACTGATTTGTTTATAATTATTTATTTTAAATACACGTTAAAAATTCTATTTTTAACTATAAAATATTTTTATCTATATAAATATTTTATTTCATTTCATATCACATCACACAATCAACTACACATCCACATCAAACAAACAAGCATACAAGCCGTCCATGGTCTGTGGATGACGGGTGTCGGGTGTTAATAAACACCGTCTGCATCCTAGTATATATTTCAAACTAGAAAAATTAAATAAAAGGTGAGGAGTTCTCACAGAATTTCTAAACCAATCGCACGACTCTTCTTATGTAGAAATCTTCGCCGTTCTTGCCTCTTGGTCAATTTTCACTGCTAGCATTCTCTACATATATAAAAATCGAATTTTTACTTTGCTATTCAATATATAAAAATCGAATTTTTACTTCTCTATTCTATATATAAAAATCGAATTTTTACTTCTCTATTCTATATATAAAAATCGAATTTTTACTTCTCTATTCTATATATAAAAATCGAATTTTTACTTCTCTATTCTATATATAAAAATCGAATTTTTACTTTGCTATTCAATATATAAAAATCGAATTTTTACTTTGCTATTCAGTATATAAAAATCGAATTTTTACTTTGCTATTCAATATATAAAAATCGAATTTTTACTTTGCTATTCAATATATAAAAATCGAATTTTTCTAAATGAATAAATATCTAATATTTACGTACCGTTCATATGAATAAAAATCTAATCTTTTCTTTTATAAAAATGTAATCTTTCATATAGAAAAATATAATCTTTCCCTTATAAAAATCAAATCTTTTTATTCAATAGAAACAAAACTGGTTTTTTATAAATAAATGAAGATAAAATAAATGGAAGAACTTACAGCACGTGGCGAGGAGGGTCCTCAGGGCGGATTGGAGGTGATGGAGGAGAGGGTTGGGGGGTTTCGCAGTCGAGGCAGAGGGTAGGGGGGTCACGCAGTCGAAGCAAAGGGTGGGGGGTCGCGGTCGCGCAGAGGAGGAGCGGGGGTCACGCGGTGGAGGCAGAGGAGGAGGGGGGGTCGCGCGGTCGAGGCAGAGGGTAGGGGGTTCGCGGTCGCGCAAAGGAGGAGGGGGGTCGCACGGTCGAGGCAGAGGAGAAGGGGGGTCGTGCGGTGGTGCGCCGCCTGGGGGGGTCGGCGATAGTTTAGGTTTTTTTTTAAAACTGTTAATGAACGGGGAAGGGAATAGGGAAGGGAGGGGTTAAGTGAAAGGAATTTATATATTTTATTTTCTCTCTCCTAAGTTGACTTTTTATTTCGACCTCGAAACGAGGCCCACCGCCTGTCGTCCATAGCTAATTACCCCCATTCCGAACACAATGGGATATGTATCATAAGCTGATTCAACCGTTTCGATCAGTTTCCGTTAAAATCAACATATAACTCTATATATTGAATTTGAACGCACATTTCAATTTACTGGGGTCACATACAGCCTCTAAAAATTCCAGAAAAATATTTTCTAGCTTCGTATTAACGATACGGTCCTAACAAAACTAGTTTCGTCGAATTCTGAGACCGTTTGAAAAATGGTCATTTTCCAGTCAATTAAAATCAACTAAAAGTGGTCAAACGCGTTTTCCTTTGCCACGCTCACATATTGATTCGAAAAATTATGAAATTTGAAACCTAGCAATAACTTTACATCACGGACCCAACAAAAGTGGTTTCGTCGAAATCCGAGGTCGTTTGCAAAATGTCTATTTTTAAGGGCCTGAATTCCATAGCGACTATTCAGGATTTTCAAATGAACATATCTTTTGATTCCCGCTATGAAATTTTGATTTTTCGGATTCGTTGGAAAGATATTATCAAATAGATCCTATTATTTTTGGTTTCACTAAAATCCTATTTATTTTGCACCCGGTATGTTCAATTGAAGTTTGAAATCGAATTATCGAACTACCGCACCATTTTCAATTCCTTTTATAATTATATATAATTATTTAAATTCTATCGACGACGTATATAACATATACATTCGAATTTTATTCAAAATAAATTTCTTGTCGTTATTATTTAAAATAATTCATTTTAAATAATCAAAATTCGCTAAAATTGCGAAAATAAAAATTTTAAACTGGCCCAGAATTTACGGGTTGTTACAATCGGTGACTATGTGAAGCCGATGGAGTCATTTGTTGGCTCATTTACGCCCCAAAGGGTGGGGAAACGCAGTGTTCAGGAATTTTAATCCACATCGGTGGACCGACCCTGTCGCTCGAAGGGTCACTCGAGCTCTGATCCTGAGGCTCGGGCTAGACAGTCTCGAATCGGTAGAGGACGATCCCTGGCCTCGGTTCATAGATGGAAATCCAATTTCCAAATACGTGACTTTGCGGTTTTATTTGTAGAGCCTAGTATGGCAACATAGTGGGATGGGGCGCTTATGTCGTCTATGATTGATACTTATGATTTGAAATCGTTTTGACACTATACACTTATAGTAATAATAAAACATGAAATTTCACGTACCAAGCATTCTTGGCTATAATAAGGTAAAAATCCTATCCTCCGGCTTACGTTGCATTGTGTGATGGGACCTGGGTCTTATAATAGCTTCATTTTCCTTTATTTAGCATTGCGCTGTTTGTTTTATGCACTGGTATTCTTGGGAGGAAACCCGTTCCGTGTTATACGGCGTGGTCCCTTGATTTACCTAACTTTAAAATAAAGATAAATAACTGTTTTAGTTCTCACACCAGTCACATGACTGACCTAGAGTTTATTATTTTAACCTAAACTCTAGGTGCCCATATTTTGACACGGGCAGCTAGTAGTTTTGGTTTTGCAGATTTATATTCACAGGATCTTGATTTAATGCTGGAACGATGCTCGGAAAGCTCTGTATCCGTGTATTACTTTCAGTTGTGTTTTGTATTGTCTTTCCGCTGCTATGTAATTTATTGTAAACTATGATATTTATCGAATGTATTTTATTTTGTTTATACTCTGTATATTCTTGTAATCTGATGAATTATTGTAATTAACAATGAAATGTTCTTCTGTCTGCGTTCTTTTGTGTGTTGTTCTCAAAGTATCCGTGTTTTCCTATACGGGGAAGTTACGGGTGCTTACATAAGAGAAAGAATTTAGAAGGTGAGAGAAGAGAATAAAGAAATATTACAATAGAAGAAGAAGAACCAACATCTAATCAGAGTCTCACATCGTAGCGGAATAAAATATAATACATAAATAAGTTTATTAAAGACTTGGTGTAACTCCCCGTGTATTCTATAACAGAGAAATTCACAAATTAAAGTATAATAAATTTCAAATCAAAGAATTAAGGGAAACGGGATATGTCATTGCGTTCGTCTCGGAATTCTGTTTGAAATAGAGTCCGAGTTTGGGTAAAACGGACTCCGTATGAAGAAGATATGGCCTATGGAAGTTTCAGAATTCAGTTTAAAATCCAAACAGACCAAAACAGCTTAGAAAACAAGTTTAAAATTCAAAAATCGGGCCGGATTGGCCAAGGCGGGAATTTTCCCGCCCAAGACACCCAGGTCGACTGGGTAGTCGACCTGGGCCACCCAGGTCGACTGGGTAGTCGACCTGGGGCACCCAGGTCGACTACATAGTCGACCTGGCGGTTGACTGGGGGTTCGACCTGGCCCCTGAGCCAGGTCGAACCCAGCCCCCCTGGCTAGCCTGGTCCGTGTTTGGTCGATTTTCTGAGCCTTGCCTTGTCACTAGGGCTAGGTGTCAGCTCCTGGTTGGTCTCTCCTTCAAACGAACAGCTATTATTAAACCAAGCTCCATCGACGGTCCTAATCAACTCACAAACTCTTTAAAAAGGACCTAAGACTCACCCTAATTCACACAAACTAAAATGAAGATGAGACCGTCATGCTGCTGAGGAAAGACTAGGAATAGCCATCAGAAATTGAGGGACAATTAGGAGATAATTTGAAAGCTTAAAGCAACATCAATTGAATCAAAACAACGCCTACAACAAAGGATAGCATCTCCAAATTCAGAATTCAGATTCCTGAATTGAAGATTCGTCATACGTTGTAAATAGAGTGTTATTCCGATGTGAATAATTAATTGCGTTTGATTTGTGTAAAATGCGAAATGGAATTGTGGCGACAATAATCTATATTTGTATGTTATTTTGATTCTAAACGATTTGGGAATGTTATACGATTGGATATTTGCAAGAATGTGATTTACATTGGAAGTTAACAACAAAATGGAATTGTGGCGATAATAATCTATACTTGTATGTTATTTTGATTCTAAACGATTTGGAAATGTTATGGTATACGATTGGATATTTGCAAGTATGTGATTTATGTTGGAAGTTAACAAACATATGTTGTGGTATTTTATTTGGGATTCATACAAGTACATGATTCACTATTATGCCAATATGATGTACATACTCTTATGATCACTTTTAGTGTGTAATTGGGCTCGACTAAGTACTATGGTTTATATGAACCTATGTTGAAATTGGCAAATCATACTTTTGTATTAGAAACAAAAGTAAGCATCTTTATGAACATGACTAAACTATGTTTGGTATTATGCCTAGTTGAAACATGTTTTAGGCCTAATTTGTTATCAAAACCATATGGTGATATATGTGACACAATTAAGTTAGATTTACATTCCAATTGCAAGTTTATATGAATAGAATGATTCATGTTTAAGTTTGTTTATGCCATAATTATATAAATAGAATGATTCATGTTTAAGTATTGTTTATGCCATGATTATATGCTTTTACAATGCAAGTTCACATATGCCTAATTCATGTTAATTGAATCGTTATGTTGCAAGTTCATGCGTTCACACTCCCCTTTTTATGTTACCTTATAAACACCATGTTATAAGCCTCTCCTTTTTCATGTGGCTAAGTTGGATTTAAATGTTAAATCCAACATATGTTATATTTTAGTAAACATATAAAACGGGGGTAATGACGATGGGGTTAAAACATAGAACATATGTGTTGGCATGTTTAACGCATGCCAACAACCATGAAAAGAAAACAATTAAGTGGCATAAATAAATTTTACCCAATAAAGATGAATTTGAATAATGGGCCGCAAATATTTACATATAAAAAGAAAAGAGACAAAATATGTAAATGTAGAAAATACGATGTGTTTAACCCGAGGTTGGATTGAGTTGTGATGTAAACCTGCCCGGAACCGCCCGGCTGTCCAGTAGTCACAACAATACCTATCCAATGTGGGTGGTTAAACACGGAGCCCATTAAAGACCCGAGGTTAGACTGAGTTGTGGCGTAAGACTGCCATGACCCAACCGGCAACAGGCAGCCACAACAATACCTGTCTAATGTGAGAGGTCGAGGCTTTAATAAGACAATTAAGGCTGAGTCAGGATTGATAGGATTAAGTAAATTGGATTAATACCTAATCAAAATGGAACATGCTAAACTAAACAGACTGATTGGGGGTTAGGTTTATAAAACACTTAACCAACTTAGCATGTTGGCTAGAAATAGAAAACCTAGTAGCGGGGGTCCCTTTTCAGCAGTAACCCTACAAGGTGTATCAGGATACCCTGAACTAGGCAGGGTAGGGCACGATTACTGGGCTGACTGTAAGAGGTCAAATCGACGGCGGTGGTGCAGCAGTGTAGGTTCTAACGGGGTGCGGGCGTGCACACACTCCGGCACAGAAAAATGAGGCACTGGGCACCAGTAGCATACCTGTGCATTCTAGAATTGTGTCGGGCCGCCACCATGGGACTTGATACACCCCATGGTGGGACCAGCATAGGTAACTACAACATCGGGGGCCGTAAGACACATGTAACTATGCGAGTAGGAGCCAATCATCAGAAATGGATCACTTCACCCTGATTATGGGGTGCCTGTTGGGAACTAGTTTATATGGGTACAGAGATTAATACGGGGTACGATAGTATATTCGACCCTAGACAACTTAACTTAGTTTGTGGTGCTTTCTCATTTCCAGTTTATACTTATCATACCCAGTTCTTTATTCATAGACTGAATAGTCCTAGACTTACTCAGGCTTTATGTCTGACTCTACTTTTCTTTCGCCTTTTTTTCTTTCATCCCCCCCCCCCCCAGGTCCACAGGGAGGGAATACCGCAGCTTGACCAGCTTTCACATCCAGCTTGAAGAGAAAGAATGTATTGCTTGGACCTTTTTCGTTTTGGACTATGGCTTTGGACAGCAATTATGGGACTTATGCAGTTTATTTATGTTTTCTTTATGCTTCTTTAAATAATGTAATCAAGACAGTTATGAAGATGTTATGTTTTTGTAAGTATTGTAAGACAAATTATGACATGGTTTGTGTAACACGTATTTTGTTGAAATAAAAGTTGTTGACGTTTTCCGCTGTTCAAAAATATGTGTTCTTATATCTGTCTTGTATATCTGTGACTTATACTTATAAACCTCCACCAAAATTAGGGCATTCCCTTTGAGAGTGACCCTAATGGAGGTGGGGTGTTTCACTTGGTATCAGAGCGTAGGTTTACCTGATAAGATAAAAAGTTTTGAAAATTTATTTTCAAAAAGAAAATTTAAAGAAGCATTTTTTTTAAAAGATAAAATATTATTTTATTTTAAAAAAAGGCATAGTCCCCCAAAGCCATAGGTACTATCTCTTATCCTTCGCTTTGAATCTATCCTTTTTGTTTCAGCATGTCCGAAGAACTTAACTTGCCAGAGGGTGTACCAATACCTGGTTGGTTTAGACGATTCTTAGAAGCAAGGGCCACTCAGCCAGGCCCTACCGTTCCTCCTCCCCCAGCTGCAGGGAATCATCCGGCTGCAGCAGCACCTCTTCCTCCACCTCCTCCGCGGGGAAACACTTTTGCTAAGATATGTAAAGATTTTAAGGCTATGGGAGGAAAGGACTTTCATGGAACTGAGTCCTTCGTGGCAGCTAGGAATTGGCTAAAGGAAACCGAGGACTTATTCGTCATCTTTGAGGTAGAAGATAGGCAGAAGGTACAACTGGCAGTGTGGCGACTAAAAGGTGAAGCTTCCTACTGGTGGGAAGTCACTAATGCAGAAAGACCAGTGGAAACATGGGAAGACTTTAGGGCAAGGTTTGAGGCTAAATTTCTCTCAGACGCTGAAAGGAGTTTGCAGTTGGAAAATTCTTATTTCTTAAGTAAGGGAATAAGACAGTCAAAAAGTATGTTAATCAGTTTGATGAGCTGGCTAGGTTCGGACTGGACCTAGTCAACACCCCGCACAAGAAGGCTCTCCGTTTTGTCAAGGGGTTGAATGAGCCATTACACAGTTTGGCCATGACCCATATACCCATGGGAGCTACGTATGAAAGATTGGTACAGATGGCATTGTTGAACGAAGAAGATAAGGGCAAGAAGGAGACAAAGGCAGAAAGCTCTCAAGGGAAGAAAGAGGGTTTGCAGCCTAAGAAGACAGACTTTAAGAAGGGCGGGAAAGACAACAAAGAGAAGAGGAAGTGTAATTTCTATGGCAAAGTGGGGCACTTAGTGAAAGATTTCCGGAAAAAGAAGGCCAAGATGAATGGTGAGTGCTTTTCTTGTGGTGAGACGGGCCATCTGGCTAAGGATTGCCCAAAGAAGCGAGGGCAGGGGCAGAGGGCTGGATCCACCTCAGGGGCACAAGTTCATGCGCTAGAAGCATCGCCTCTGCAACAGTGAGGTATAAATACTTCTGTAGAAAGTGTAGTTTATCTTTATGATCACCTTGTTCGCACTTTATTCGATTCTGGCGCATCACATTCCTTTATCTCATCTGCTTTAGTAGAATCTCTGCACCTAGAAACGAGGAACCCTTAATTGTTTCAAATCCCATTGGGGCCCCAGCTTATTTATCTATGATCTTTGTGGGATTGAAAATTTCTATTCTAAGCGTGGAATTTAAATGTAGTGCCTTTGTTTTGGGCTTTTCGGGATATGGTTTGATTTTGGGCATGGATTGGCTATCCAGTAATGGGGTCATCCTTGATTGTGAGAAAAGGGTTGTTAGGCTCCTGACCCAACTCGGTAACACTTTGGAAATTACTTGTAATCCCTCGTATGCGGTTATGCTTAGTTATCTTGAATCGCTAGATGCCTCTGTCGACAATTTATAATCGGTTAGAGTGGTCCGGGAATATCCGGATGTCTTCGAAGAGGTGAAGGGCTTGCCTGTGAGATAGACTTCCGCATATATCTTGTAGATAATGCAAAGCCCGTTGCATTGCCCGTTAGACACATGGCTCCACGGGAAAGGAAAGAGCTCAGTAAACAGATTAAAGAGCTTCTAGAGAAGGGGTTCATTAGAAGGAGCATTTCAGAATGGGGCGCTCCAGTGGTGTTCACTACAAAGGCGGATGGTTCACTCCGTCTATGTGTTGACTATAGGGAGCTCAACAAGCTAACGAAAAAGAATAGGCACCCTCTCCCCAGAATTGACGATCTGTTTGATCAGCTTGTAGGAGCATCTGTTTTCTCCCAACTCGATTTAGCGACCGGTTTTCATCAGCTAAGGGTGGCTGAAGATAGCATTGATAAAACGGCATTCAGAACCCCAGACGGCTTCTTTGAATGGCTTGTCATGCCTTTCGGCTTGACAAACTCACCTGCTTACTTCGTGGACCTGATGAGTAGGGTGTTCAGAGATTTCCTTAACAAGTTCGTAGTGGTTTTGGTAGACGATATCTTGATCTTTTCAAAGAGTGAAGAGGAGCATGCCCAGCACCTAAGGGCAATCATGGAAACTCTGCGAGTCCATCAGCTAAAAGCCAAATTCTCCAAATGCCACTTTTGGAGAGAAGAAGTGAGGTTCCTTGGGCACATAGTATACAAAGAAGGGTTAGCAGTAGACCCGGCTAAGGTAGTAGCGGTACAGGAATGGAAGACACCAAGGAATGCAACTGAGGTCCGAAGTTTTCTAGGACTAGCAGGTTTCTATCGAAAGTTCATAAGGGTTTTTGCGAAAATCTCAGCTCCGCTCACAAGGCTGACCAATAAGAATCTAGTGTTCAATTGGGACTTGGATTGCGAGTTTTCTTTCCAACGACAAAAAAGGGCTCTTACAACAGCCCCAGTTTTAACGTTGCCAGATGGAAGCAAGATGTTCACAGTTTATACAGATGCATGTGGGACAGGGCTAGGCGCTGTCTTAATGCAAAAAGGAAGGGTAGTAGCTTATGGCGGGAGGCAGTTGAAAGTGCATGAAAAGAACTACCCGACCCACGATCTTGAGTTAGCCGCCATCGTCTTTGCACTCAAGTCTTGGCGACACTATCTCCTAGGTGAGAAATTCGAACTTTACACTGACCATAAATCGTTGAAATATCTTTTCTCGCAGAAAGATCTTAACTTGAGGCAACAAAGATGGATGGAATTTCTTGTCTCGTATGATTTTGAGATCTCCTATACTCCAGGCAAAGGCAACGTAGTGGCAGACGCGTTGAGCCGAAAGAAACTGACCCTAAGCCCGCTGTTTGTTGAAAGACAAAGCCTAGTGTTTATAGCCAGCTTTGACTTTAGGCCCTCCTCCGATTTTGTACCAGGCTTGCTAGCATCTCTCGAAGTACGCCCGACTTTAGTGGACTCAATAGGGACAGCACAACGCGAAGACCCTCAGCTTGTGGAGACGATTGATAGGCTAATTAGGGGTGAGACTTCAAGTCACCTCAACAGATACTCCATCGACGATAAGGGTTGGCTAAGGCGAGACGGAAGACTATGCGTCCCACAGACAAGGGATTTAGTAAAGAAGGTTCTCGAGGAAGCACATCACTCCAAGATGACGATACACCCAGGCGGAGATAAAATGTACAAGGACATAAAGAGAACTTTCTTTTGGAACGGCATGAAGAAGGACGTGGCAGATTTCGTTTCTAAGTGTATGGTGTGCCAACAGGTTAAGGCGGAACAGAAAAGGCCTGGCGGTCAGCTCCATCCTCTAGGGGTCCCGCAGTGGAAGTGGGATAGCATCTCAATGGACTTCATTGATGGGCTGCCTAGGTCTAGGAGAGGCAACACTAGCATTTGGGTAATAGTGGATAGGCTTACTAAAAGCGCCCACTTTTTACCTGTCAAAAGTAAAAGAACTGCCTCATCCCTAGCATCTCTTTACCTCAAGGAAATTGTTCGACTCCATGGAATATCGTCCAACATTGTTAGTGACCGAGACCCTATCTGTACAACTGAGTTTTAGCGGAGTCTGCAAGAAGCGGTAGGCACACAATTATGCTTGAGCACAGCCTATCATCCCCAAACCAACGGCCAAACAGAAAGAGTGAACAGAGTTTTGGAGGACCTTTTAAGACTGTGCGTCCTTGACTTCGGAGGGACATGGGAAGACCATCTTCCTTTGGTGGAATTTGCCTACAACAACAGCTACCAAGCAACCATCGGAATGGCGCCCTTCGAAGCTTTATATGGAAGACCGTGCCGATCACCCACTTGTTGGTGGGAGTCTACTGATAAGCTCATACTTGGACCAGATATGATCCGAGAGACTTTAGAGAAAGTAGACTTAATACGAAGAAGGATGAAGACGGCCCAAGACAGACAAAAGTCCTACGCCGACAAGAGGAGGACCGACCTTGAATTTGAGGTTGGGGACAGAGTCTTTCTTAAGGTATCTTCGCTAAGGAACGTTGTTCGTTTTGGGACCACAGGGAAGCTAGCACCAAGGTTCGTAGGGCCATTCCCTATCATCGAGAAAATTGGGAAAATGGCCTATAGATTAGAGCTACCAGAAAAATTGGCCGGAGTTCACAACGTCTTTCATGTTTCGCACCTCCGAAAATGTCTACATGAATCTGCTGAAGTGGTAGAGCCAAATATCCTAGAAGAAGCTGAAGCGGAATGCGAAGCAACCGTAAGGAAAGTTCCAACCCGCATATTAGGAACGGAAGTGAAGAAGCTACGCAACCGCGAAGTCAAGCTCATCAAAGTTCAGTGGAGCGACGCCGAAGGAGACGCAACTTGGGAAACTGAAGCTAGAATACACGCAACCTACCCTTTTCTTTTCGAGGGTACATCTTTGATCTTTCCTTTTTCCTTAAGTTGCGCTTTTATCTATCTTTTTAGGTATATCTCCTCGACCTTATCTTTTAGGAAGAAACCCTTTGGATGAAAACATGCGATTGAAACATGTTATGGATGATGGTTGTAAGTGGTTGCAAGTGATTGCTAGTGGTTGCTCGTGGTTGCATATACACACACAATCTAGGTTTTAGATCGGCTCAGTCACTTCATGTTGCATATGCATAAATGTATTTATTCGTATATGGTTGAAGTTTAATGTGTTGCCATATGGATGTTGCATTTATATATGAATGATTGTGCACTCATGTAGAATCATGAATAGGAAAATTTGCATACATAATGGATTCATGGCACTTATATAATTTGCATTAAGGAGGTCAACTGAATCAGTAGACCGACTGATTTTGCATTAGATAAGTACATCCACACACACTTCGCATATGATCATAAAGCATTAGAAGTCTTTTAAGGACAATGGATGCTCGTGTTTGATGGATGAGTAGATGGATGTTTGTATGTTAGGATGTACATTCTTCCTGAACTTGAAGATTTCGGGGACGAAATCCTTTTAAGTGGGGGAGAATGTAACACCCCGTGTATTCTATAACAGAGAAATTCACAAATTAAAGTATAATAAATTTCAAATCAAAGAATTAAGGGAAACGGGATACGCCATTGCGTTCGTCTCGGAATTCTGTTTGAAATAGAGTCCGAGTTTGCGTAAAACGGACTCCGTATGAAGAAGATATGGCCTCTGGAAGTTTCAGAATTCAGTTTAAAATCCAAACAGACCAAAACAGCTTAGAAAACAAGTTTAAAATTCAAAAATCGGGCCGGATTGGCCAGGGCGGGAATTTTCCCGCCCAAGACACCCAGGTCGACTGGGTAGTCGACCTGGGGCACCCAGGTCGACTACATAGTCGACCTGGGGGTCGACTGGGGGGTCGACCTGGCCCCTGAGCCAGGTCGAACCCAGCCCCCCTGGCTGGCCTGGTCTGTGTTTGGTCGATTTTCTGAGCCTTGCCTTGTCACTAGGGCTAGGTGTCAGCTCCTGATTGGTCTCTCCTTCAAACGAACAGCTATTATTAAACCAAGCTCCATCGACGGTCCTAATCAACTCACAAACTCTATAAAAAGGACCTAAGACTCACCCTAATTCACACAAACTAAAATGGAGATGAGACCGTCATGCTGCTGAGGAAAGACTAGGAATAGCCGTCAGAAATTGAGAGACAATTAGGAGATAATTTGAAAGCTTAAAGCAATGTCAATTGAAGCAAAACAACGCCTACAACAAAGGATAGCATCTCCAAATTCAGAATTCAGATTCCTGAATTGAAGATTCGTCATACGTTGTAAGTAGAGTGCTATTCCGATGTGAATAATTAATTGCGTTTGATTTGTGTAAAATGCGAAATGGAATTGTGGCAATAATAATCTATATTTGTATGTTATTTTGATTCTAAACGATTTGGGAATGGTATACGATTGGATATTTGCAAGAATGTGATTTACGTTGGAAGTTAACAACGAAATGGAATTGTGGCGATAATAATCTATACTTGTATGTTATTTTGATTCTAAACGATTTGGAAATGTTATGGTATACGATTGGATATTTGCAAGTATGTGATTTATGTTGGAAGTTAACAACCATATGTTGTGGTATTTTATTCGGGATTCATACAAGTACATGATTCACTATTATGCCAATATGATGTACATACTCTTATGATCACTTTTAGTGTGTAATTGGACTCGACTAAGTACTATGGTTATATGAACCTATGTTGAAATTGGCAAATCATACTTTTGTATTAGAAACAAAAGTAAGCATCTTTATGAACATGACTAAACTATGTTTGGTATTATGCCTAGTTGAAACATGTTTTAGGCCTAAGTTGCTATCAAAACCATATGGTGATATATGTGACACAATTATGTTAGATTTACATTCCAATTGCAAGTTTATATGAATAGAATGATTCAAGTTTAAGTTTGTTTATGCCATAATTATATAAATAGAATGATTCATGTTTAAGTATTGTTTATGCCATGATTATATGCTATTACAATGCAAGTTCACATATGCCTAATTCATGTTAATTAAACCGTTATGTTGCAAGTTCATGCATTCACACTCCCCTTTTTATGTTACTTTATAAACACCATGTTATAAGCCTCCCCTTTTTCATGTGGCTAAGTTGGGTTTAAATGTTAAACCCAACATATGTTATATTTTAGTAAACGTATAAAACGGGGGTAATGACGATGGGGTTAAAACATAGAACATATGTGTTGGCATGTTTGACGCATGCCAACAACCATGAAAAGAAAACAATTAAGTGGCATAAATATATTTTACCCAATAAAGATGAATTTGAATAATGGGCCGCAAATATTTACATTTAAAAAGAAAAGAGACAAAATATGTAAATGTAGAAAATACGATGTGTTTAACCCGAGGTCGGATTGAGTTGTCATGTAAACCTGCCCAGAACCGCCCGGCTGTCCAGTAGTCACAACAATGCCTATCCAATGTGGGTACTTAAACACGAAGCCCATTAAAGACCCGAGGTTAGAGTGAGTTGTGGCGTAAGACTGCCCGGACCCAACCGACAACAGGCAGCCACAACAATACCTGCCTAATGTGAGAGGTCGAGGCTTTAATAAGACAATTAAGGCAGAGTCAGGATTGATAGGATTAAGTAAATTGGATTAATACCTAATCAAAATGGAACATGCTAAACTAAATAGACTGATTGGGGGTTAGGTTTATAAAACACTTAACCAACTTAGCATGTTGGCTAGAAATAGGAAACCTAGTAGCGGGGGACCCTTTTCAGCAGTAACCCTACAAGGTGTATCAGGATACCCTGAACTAGGCAGGGTGGGGCACGATTACTGGGCTGACTGTAAGAGGTCAAATCGATGGTGGTGGTGCAGCAGTGTAGGTTCTAACGGGGTGCAGGCGTGCACACACTCCGGCGCAGAAAAATAAGGCACTGGGCACCAGTAGCATACCTGTGCATTCTAGAATTGTGTCGGGCCGCCACCATGGGATTTGATACACCCCATGGTGGGACCAGCATAGGTAACTACAACATCGGGGGCTGTAAGACACATGTAACTATGCGAGTAGGAGCCGATCATCAGAAATGGATCACTTCACCATGATTATGGGGTGCCTGTTGGGAACTAGTTTATATGGGTACAGAGATTAATAAGGGGTACGATAGTATATTCGACCCTAGATAACTTAACTTAGTTTATGGTGCGTTCTCATTTCCAATTTATACTTATCATACCCAGTTCTTTATTCATAGACTGAATAGTCCTAGACTTACTCAGGATTTATGTCTGACTCTACTTTTCTTTCGCCTTCTTTTCTTTCGTTTCCCCCCCAGGTCCACAGGGAGGGAATACCGCAGCTTGACTAGCTTTCACATCCAGCTTGAAGAGAAAGAATGTATTGCTTGGACCTTTTTCGTTTTGGACTATGGCTTTGGACAGCAATTATGGGACTTATGCAGTTTATTTATGTTTTCTTTATGCTTCTTTAAATAATGTAATCAAGACAGTTATGAAGATGTTATGTTTTTTGAAGTATTGTAAGACAAATTATGACATGGTTTGTGTAACACGTATTTTGTTGAAATAAAAGTTGTTGACGTTTTCCGCTGTTCAAAAATATGTGTTCTTATATCTATCTTGTATATCTGTGACTTATACTTATAAACCTCCACCAAAATTAGGGCATTCCCTTTGAGAGTGACCCTAACGGAGGTGGGGTGTTTCACTTGGAATAACACTTGTAATCATTAGAGTACAGTGAACATCCAACACATCTGGACAGTTATAATAACCTATCCTCAATACAACACACAACGGAATAATCTTATATATATATATATATATCATACGTCTGGACTCCTCTACTTCATCTCTGAACTTCACATCGTTTGATAACCTGAACCTATACCTCGGGCTGACCCGAGCATTACAAACATCATAGATCATTCTGGTGAACCAGCATGAGAAAAACTCACTAAGTTTAAATAACATCCATATTGTTTAACTTTGAGAAGTCTTTTGAAAGAAAAGGTAATATTAAGACTTGCCCACACATAAACACGGATGGTTTTTACCTTACCATAGCCAAACCATTTTTGAAATCAATACTATTCTGATATTATAATAGTGATGTAGATCAAGTAAATGACCAAGTAGTAGAACGCTTGCATCTCACGCTCTACATATACTGTATATAATCAAAAATCGCGGGGCGCTTATTGGAAATTGGATTCCAACTATGACAAGGTATGGGACCACCTTACAATCAGTATACTCTACAGGGGATACACTGGGTTCAATAAGAACATCTTGCAAACCGGCCACACATGACCACCTACTCATTTATCTTGAGTGTAGAGAATGTATTATCACCCGACAATTTTAAGGGTCCACTGTCCATCTGCGGAGATTCAGAAGCGAAAGAAGAACAAATAAGGAATTTCTCTAGATTTGTGATAATACACCATGCTTGGAGGCGACCCAACTAGCCATGACGCCTTCCATATTTTTGTCATTTCCCAGTTGTGAGGCTTGAGGCTACATTTATCTTCTAGAACAGCACACCACCATTTACTTTGAATGCCACATCGTCAAGCCCGTCAAACCACTAATTGATTTCCTAAAAATATTACGGGTATGAAAGATAAGAGAAACGAATTCCTCCACCACCAGACGTAATACTCTTAAGAGATCAACCGTACATGATTTGCTAGGCTTACTCTGTCATACATTCGTCTATACAAGTTGTCCTGGGACTGGAAAAACCAAAGACACTCTCTATCGCATCCTTACGGATCAGTAGCGAGAAATTCCTTGCAATCTGCAAAATCTCAACCACGACCGAATTACATCAGAATACCTCTGGTTGATCTTCCAGAGAATATTCAACAAATAATCCTTCGGCTTATGAAGATCCACGATCTTCAATTGCTCCATCTTCTATCTCCAACGTTATGTATTTGCTGGTCGGAATGGTTTTCAAATATGAATTTGATCCCAATCTTTCCATACCAACAATCGTTGGCCAGAGTTTGATAGTTGGTTATTTAACTATCAAAACAAAACAACCATTTTCCATAAAAAGAAATTAATACCTAGCATCATTTGGCCTCTTTAATTAATTAAAACTTCTAATCTTCTAATATTTGGAAAAATAGCTTTTACTTCTTATTATAACATAAGAATATTCAAAAACCATTTTATTCAATTTAAAATAGGGTCTTTGAAACCATTTATTCTCAATAACGTGTTCTATTAAAAAAATCCTTGCTATCGTTAATCTCATTAACGAAAACCCATTTAGTCACATCATATATGTGTAATATAAGGTTTTGTAAAAAGATTCATTTCAGAAAAACACTTTCGATTCTTTTAAAACCATTCGCTGCGTCTTATTATTTCCTCGAAACATTCCGATTCTTTGAAATCTTAACAATCCTATTACAACATTTTAATGTCCTTAATTGTAGTAATGTAACAACCGGAACTTCCCCGGTAAGGAAAGCCCGGATTGAATTGAGGACAAGACACAAAGGAACGCAGACAGAAGAACATGTCATTGTTCATTACAACAATTCCATCGGAATACAAGAATATACAGAGTATAAATAAATATTACACAACGGAAAAATATCAGAGATTACAATACATTACATAGCAGCGGAAAATAATACAAAACACAACTGAAAGTAATACACGGATACAGAGCTTTCCGAGCATTGTTCCAGCTGTAAATCAGGATCCTGTGAATATAAATCTGCACAACCAAAACTACTAGCTGCCCGTGTCAAAATAAGGGCACCCAGAGTTTAGGTTGAAACAATAAACTCCAGGTCAGTCATGTGATTGGTGTGAGAACTAAAACAGTTATTTATCTTTATTTTAAAGTTAGGTAAATCAAGGGACCAAGCCGTATAACACGGAACGGGTTTCCTCCCAAGAATACCAGTGCATAAAACAAACAGCGCAATGCTAAATAAAGAAAAATGAAGCTATTATATGACCCAGGTCCCATCACATAATGCAATGCAAGCCGGAGGATAGGGTTTTAACCTTATAATAGCCAAAGAATGCTTGATACGCTAAATTTCATGTTTTAATTCTTAATCAGACTCCAACCGTAAATTAGTAAGAGAACGATTCCCTAAGTATTAACCCCGAAGGCCGAAACCAACATCAGACCAATACCTAGGAAACCACCCATCTTAGCTCATTTCCAGTTAGTTTCTGATTTTATATACAATCATAAATATCAATCATAGGCGGCATGAATGTCCCATACCACTATGTCACCATATATAGGTATACAATCAAAACCGCAAAATGTCATATTGGAAGTTGGGTTATCATTTATGATATGAACCAAGGCTAGGGATCATCCTCTACCGATTCGAGACAATCTAGCCCATGTCTTAGGAACAGAACGCATTGTCCCTTGGACTCAGGGCCGGTCCAGCGATGTGGATTATAATTCCTGAACACTGCATTTCCCCGCCCTATGGGGCGTAAATGAGCCAACAAATGACTCCATCAGCTTCACATAGTCACCGATATATCCAAGGTGCCTCGCAACAGAAACAACCATATAAGTCAAACTCGTCAGGGCGTGTAAAACCACTGACGCCGCTTCTAACTAGAAGGAAATGCATGCCCCCCTGATATTCGTCTCCCGTTTTTGGTTCATACCAGGTGTGAAACTCGTGAATTAAACATTACACAAAGTTATGCCACAAAGGCCTTGCTTTGATCATCAACCACAAGACTTTACTTTTCAACAGAAGCCTTGATCATTTGCCACATAGGCAATTCACTCTATGCATTTGATATCCATCAGTATATAACCCCTGAGCTCGTACGTCTCAGAAAAGGGCGTTAAGAAAGAGAATAAATTCTCCGCCGCCAAACAAATATATATTTAATAGAAATCAATCACACAGAATAAAATCCAATGTCAGACACACAGTCTATTTACAAGTTCGTTCTGGGTCTGAACGAAACCGGAGGCACCTAGTACCCTGCATATCCATCGATCTCCAAGTACGTCTGGACGACCCCTAACTGATTCCCTCCTCTTGGGTGTACGGCCCAATCAAGATCATCAGTAATCACCCAAACGACGTGAAGACCTCCAGTCTTCAACCACCGTCTTCATCTTCGACTTATCGTCATATCAGTTATTCAGAATGGGATAAACCCGGTCTTTTCGAATAACTCGCATATATAATAAACAAGGGTTACACAAACACAACATACGCCTTATTTCAATTCATCAGTCACTAACCGCAAATTAGCAAGAGAATAATTCCCCAAATATTAACCCCGAAGGCCGAAGCCAACATCAGATCAATACCCAGGAAACCATTCTGCTTAGCTAACCTACAGTTAGTTTCTAACTTTCACATTCTTAGGGAAAGGTTCCCATTAATTTTATCAAAGATAAATTATTTTAAATTTATTCTTTAATCTTCCTTTTAATATCACTTCAAACTAGTCGGGATTAGCGAACCACACCGAAGTAATCATTTATTTTATTTCCCAACCCCAACCTATTCATCCCATGAAGTAAAAATGGTCATACTTCATATCTAACACCACGGTGTTATTGGTAAATTCAATTACCATTTCACGTTTAAATCTAATTAAAGATTTAACTATCGCCTGGAGCTAAACTGGTGATACTCCATTCTCGATCGTTTCAACCTAATTAAAGATTCATTAAAACTCCACTTGGTTTTAATCTTTAACTGGGTTAAAGAACCAATGTCATTTAAAACATGGTTCACGATAAACCCACATCACATTCCATTCTATCAGCCTTTAACCGGAAAATAGCAAGTGAGCAATTCCCTAAGTATTAACCCCGAAGGCCGAAACCAACATCAGACCAATACCCAAGAAACCATTCAACTTAACTAATCTCCAGTTAGTTTCTGATTTTCTTAACTCAGTTGGGTCTAAGAATAATATTATTGAAGATACCGTTCACGACAACCCAAAATCACATTCCATTAATTATCGGGTTAAAGAACAAGTGTTATTTAATACACCATTCACGATGAACCCAAAAATCAATTCAAATTCAATCCCAATTAAATACCATTTAATTGGTACACTTCATTAAATCTAAATAAAAAGATTTAATCTTTTTCTCAACTGGGTTCAAGAAAAGTTTTAATGAAGACACCATTCACGACAAACCCAAATCACCTTTGATATTAAATACAAGGCTCTGAATAGAAAATATATCGGCTTATATTCAATATCAAATTCTACGACCCACAAATATCGTATTGGAAATAACGATATAAATATATCTTTCAAATTTCCATAACAATATCTATATAATCACGAAATCCAACATCGAAATATTCCAAAGACAATTTCGATTCAAATCCATTCCAATTCAATTATTGGAAATTCTGGTTTCTTTTAAAACCATTTCAAATCCAATTTATTTATTTAAAAATAAATAAATTATTATTCTAGTTCAAAACTAGTTCATTTCGATAAAAATCTATTTTTATCTTTCCAAATATGGAGTTTTTCATCCCAATTCTTCACAAATCATTTCTTATGATTTTACACAAATTATTACTATTTTTAATAATTTTATCAAGGCCCGTACAGTTGATTTCCATTAACGGCCATCGAACTGCACTTACAACGACCTTTTCCAAATTTGATTTGGACATAATTCCAAATCCAACCGTTAGATTTCAAATTTATAATATTTGTTAGAAATCTCTTTTTGATACGAACCCAACGGTTCCGGTTTTAGGAGAATCCGACGGTCGGATCTCCCGTAATATCCATTCGAAGTCAATGGTCGAAATTCGCGAACTGCCGCGGCGCGGCGCGTTCTATTCAGGCCAATATATTATATATATATATAATATATATAATATATTCTTCATCGATTTCCTTTCGAAACGAATTTTATAAATCGTTTTAAATTCATTTTCAAAGTGGTTTCAACTTCCTTTTCAAATTCTATTCAAGATTGAATTTTTTCAATATAAATTCATTTTAATTTCATTTCAAATCGATTTCAATTCAATTTCAATTTAATTCGAATTTCAAATCTATTCAATGTAATTCGAATTTCAATTCATTTTAATTTAGTTCGAATTTCAATTCATTTCAATTCAATTCGAATTTCAATTCATTTCAATTTAATTCGAATTTCAAATCTGTTTCAATTTAATTCGAATTTCAAATCTATTCAATTCAATTCGAATTTCAATTCTATTCAATTTAATTCGAATTTTGAAATCACTTTCAATATTCACTGAAAAATGAATAAAATCGATATAAATTTCGTTCATGTCAAAATGGCGTCAATCTAATCAACACGACTTCATATATTCTATTTTCAAATATTCTATTTCAAATATTTCTTCTCAAATATTCTATTCAAATATTTCTCTTCAAATATTTCTATTCAAAACTGGAATGAGGCCCAATCAATTACCATAGATTTTATTTCTATGGATTGCCATACAACGCATGTATATATCAACAATGACAAATAATCAACCATCATCCAAGGTGTATTCTACACTGTATAAGCATCAAATATAAATATTTAACGCTTATAACAGTCTGTCAATCAATCAATCGAAATACAACTAATTATTGGGATTAGTGTATGTAATATATCATCCCAATACCCGTGTGGGGTTTCAAATCAACACACACAGATTTTATTTGTGCAGTTGGGCGATGTGTAAAATTTATCGTCCCAATCGATATCAGTCAAATCAGTATAAATAAACAAATCGTCGATTTTTTTATAAATATTCATTTTATGTACACGTTAAAAATCATATTTTTAGCTATAAAATATTTTCCACTATAAAATATTTTCCACTATAAAATATTTTATTTCATTTCACATCACACAATCAAATTTCACAACACAGCAATCAAACAAACAAGCCATCTATGGTATGTGGACGACGGGTGTCGGGTGCTACTAAGCACCATCTGCATCCTAGTATTATTCCAACTAGAGATAGAAATAAAAGTGAGGAGTTCTCACCGTGGGTTTCCACTCCGCCGTGCTTTATTGTCGCTCAGATTCGCTGTTCTGATTCCAATGCAATCTGTTTCGCGAAATTTATATTAAAAATTATATTTTTAAACAATGCTCTTTATAAATAAAAATCACATTTTTATTTATGCTCTTTCATTTTTTTTAAAACAATATTTCTTCTATTTTCGAAAACAATTCTAATTTTATTTTCAAAATAGTGATATTTATAGATTTTAAAAAAAACCATATGCTACTTTTATTTTCAAACTGATAAATATATTTTATAAAACTGATTTCAAATGATGTTAACATACATAAATAAATTCAATTTTAATTCAAGGATATTTATGAAAATAACATTTTTAAACAACTATTATTTCATTTACAAATCTAACATTTTTCTTTAAACTAAATTAATTAAGTAATAAAATAAAAATAAAAGAAAAAAGTTAGACCTTCCTTCTTTGTTTCTGTACAACCCTGTGACCCTTCTATCATCGTGAAACCCATCTCGCTCCACAATTTCGCCCCCCAGGCCTCTACAATCGACCGAATGACGATCGCCTAAGTCCACGCGGAAGCCCTTCCGACGCGCCACCCAATGATGGTGGTCATGGCGAGCTCGAGCCCTACTTGGCGGTTGAAAAGCCGTTCGAACGGCGGGGGTAGGGTTGAGGAATTCGAGCAGCTTTCTTCCTCAATCGTGATCCATCCCGGCCCTGACGATTCTTCTCCCGTTTCTGGTTCACAACCGAGGTGTGAGGCTCGCGAATCAACGCTACACAAAGCTATGCCACACAGGCCGTGCTTTGATCATCAAACACAAGACTTTGCTTTTCAACAGAAGCCTTAATCATTTGCCACTTAGGCATGCCACACAGGCAATTCACTCTATGCGTTTGATATCCATCAGTATATAACCCCTGAGCTCATACGTCTCAGAGAAGGGCGTTAAGCAAGAGAATAAATTCTCCACCGCCAAACAGATATATATTTAATAGAAATCAATCATACAGAATAAAATCCGATGTCAGACACGCAGTCCATTTACAAGTTCGTTCTGGGTCTGAACGAAACTGGAGGCACCTAGTACCCCGCATATCCATCGATCTCCAAGTACGTTTAAACGACCACTAACTGATTCCCTCCTGTTGGGTGTATGGCCCAATCAATATCCTCAGTAATTATCAAAACGACGTGAAGACCTCCGGTCTTCAACCACCATCTTCCTCTTCGACACCACGTCGAATCAGTTATTCAGAATGGGATAAACCCGGTCTTTCTGAATAACTTGCGTATATAATAAACAAGTGTTACACAAACACAACATACGCCTCATTCCAATTCATCAGTCACTAACTGTAAATTAACAAGAGAATAATTCCCCAAATATTAACCCCGAAGGCCGAAACCAACATCAGATCAATACCCAGGAAACCGTTCTGCTTAGCCAACCTACAGTTAGTTTCTAAATTTCACATTCTTAGGGAAAGTTTCCCATTAAATTTATCAAAGATAAATTCTTTAAATTTATTCTTTAATCTTCTTTTGAATATCGATTCAACTAGTCGGGATTAGCCAACCACACCGAAGTAATCATTTATTTTATTTTCCAATCCCAACCTATTCATCCCATGAAGTAAAACTGGTAATACTTCATATCTAACACCACGGTGTTATCGGTAAATTCAATTACCATTCACGTTCAAATCTAATTAAAGATTTAACTATCGTCTGGAGTAAAACTGGTGATACTCCATTCTCGATCTTTTCAATCTAATTAAAGATTCATTAAAGCTCCACTTAGTTTTAATCTTGAACTGGATTAAAGAATCCATGTCATTTAAAACACGGTTCACGATAAACCCAAAATCACATCACATTTCAATCAGTCCCTAACCGTAAATTAGCAAGTGAGCAATTCCCTAATTATTCACCCCGAAGGCCGAAACCAACATCAGATCAATACCCCAGAAACCGTTCAACTTAACTAATCTCCAGTTAGTTCCTGACTTCCTTAACTCCTTTGGGTCTAAGAACAGTATTATTGAAGATACCGTTCACGACAACCCAAAATCACATTCCATTAATTATCGGGTTAAAGAACAAGTGTTATTTAAAACACTGTTCACAATAAAACCAAAAATCAATACCAATTCAATTCCAATTAAATATTATTCAATTGGTACACTTCATTAAATCTAAATAAAAAGATTTAATCTTTTTCTCAACTGGTCTTAAGAACAGTGTTAGTGAAGACACCATTCACGACGAACCCAAATCACATTTGATATTAAATACAAGGCTCTGAATAGAAAATATATCGGCTTATATTCAATACCAAATTCTACGACCAACAAATATCGTATTGGAAATAACGATATATATATATATATATATCTTTCAAATTTCCATAACAATATTTGTATAATCACGAAATCCCACATCGAAATTTCCCTAACTATATCTTTTAAAACCATTTCAAATCAAATTTATTCATTTAAAAATAAATAAATTATTATTCTAATTCAAAATTAGTTCATTTCGATAAAAATCTATTTTTATCTTTTCAAATATGGAGTTTTTCTATTTTATTCTCTTTGAATATGATTTCTTTAGGCTACAACATTATAGTCTTCGTTCGTATGGTTTTTATATATATAATTTTAGGATAAAAATATAATTTTTATTAATATATATATATATATATATATATGTATAGCATTTTTTTTATGTGTTTAAAAATCTATGATTTGTTTATATATGAATTGTTTTAAAATGAAAATGGCGTTATCTTTGTAATGAAAATGGCGTTATCTTTGTAAATAAAATTAGCCTTGATTTAAAAATAAATAACATTGCATAGAAAAAATATGGTTTTTAAATATGTATATGGCTTTAAATAAAATGATTTTTTAAATTTACATATAGCATATGATTTTTAAAAATATAAGATATCATTGATTTGAAAATACATATCGCCATGTTTTAAAAATACATATCGTCTTGTTTTGAAAATATATATCACACTGTGTTCAAAGTAAAATATACATTGTTTTTAAAGTAGAAATAGCAGAATAAAAATATGATTTTTTATTATATAAACATCTTTATAAAAATACGAACTTTGTGTATATAGTAGCGATGTAAAAATAGAATTTTTATCTATATAAAAGCGATGTAAAAATCTCGCGGTTTTTGACAATGGGGATTTCATACATCTAATTCGCACGCAGGCGAGTATGATTTTCTTTTCCACAATTTATTTCAAATTTGTTTCAATCACCAATGGGTATTTTTCAACCACAACCAAACAATATCAACCAAAAACAATTCTATCAACCATTCGCATTATTCACTAAATTTTTCACACCAATTCACAATCAATAAATATCGTCCATGGTCTGTGGACGAGGGGAGTGTATATATATATATATACTCGTATATAAATATATTTTATTTCCATTCCAACACACATATCATTTAAACAATGCATGTATAATTCATACTTCGCTCATATAACTTATACCACGCGTGTACAAGAGGTATACAACACGTATATAATTTATATTTCGCTTATATAATTTATATATGACATTTTTATTCACAATTCAGTTTAGAAATCTCACATTGATTTTCGAGGTGCTAAAAATCGTAGATAGCTCAGAAAAATCCGCGGTCTCTTCTAGATTGTAGAGAGCGTCCTTGCGGTCACGATGTTTCCTGTTTCATCGAATTTCGTTAACACGCCATAAAGATGCGATTTTTTAAAGTTTGCAACGCTTAAAAGTGTTATTTCCAATTCAGAAAATTCAAGCCGTATACCTTCCACTATTGTTCAAAACTAGGTTTGTAGTTTTCGTGAAAACCGAGGCTCGATACGACGATCGGAGGGCACAGCGTGGAAGAGGGTCGAGAGGGCTGCAGGCGCGTGGCGGTTGGAGGCAACTCGGTGGGGCCCAGTGCTCATGGCGGCAACTCGGTGGGGCCTAGTGCTCATGGCGGCGGCTGGAAGGTCGGGGCTTTGGAGGAGGAAATCTCGAAGTAGGAGCAACGATAGGGGGAGTTCTTTATATGGATTTGAAGAGGGGAAGGAGAACTACAAAAGGTTGAACTGGGGGTGAGGCTGATTCGGGCTGTGGTGAACGGAAATCGCCAGGGAAGGGGAGAAAGCGGTTTCCGTCGATGTCGAGGGAGGGCGGGGGTTTTTCCGATATTTTTTTATTTAATTATGAATGGAGAAATTTGATTGGTCGATGGTTTTATTATATTCTAAAATAGTGTTTCTCCACACGAACACCAATTCAAACCCAACGACTGTCGCCCCTAGCTAAACACCCCCATTTCGAACACAATGGGATATGTTTCGTAGGCCAATTTGACTGTTACAGCCAGTTATTCTTCAAATTAAAATATAAAACATTCAATATTCGATTTGAACGTACATTTCAATTTGCCAGGGCCACAAACTGATTTGAAAAATTCGAGGAAAATAAATCTAGCAATGTTTTGACGCTACGGTCCCAACAAAACTAGTTTCGTCGAATTCTGAGACCGTTTGAAAAATGACCATTTTCTGGTCGATCCAATTTAACAGAAATTAACCAAACACGTTTTCTTTTGCAACGCTCACATACTAGCTTCAAAAATTATGAAATTAGAAACCTAGCAATAATCTGACATCCCGGACCCAACAAAAGTGGTTTCATCGAATTCCGAGGTCGTTTGCAAAATGTCTATTTTCAAGGGCTATATATTCTCTATAGCGACCTTTCTGAAAATTCATTTGGCCATAACTTTTGATTCCCGCTATGAAACTTCGATTTTTCAGATTCATTAGAAAGATATTCATAAACATATTTAAATGTTTTTGGTTTCACCAAAATCCGTTACATTTTGCACCCAGTACAGGCAATCAAAGTTTGAATTTAAATTTTCAAACTGCCACACTATTTCTATTTCATTATTTTATTGAAATATTCTATTTCAATTGTTTAAATTTCTTTGAAATAACCAATTTAAAAATTTTAAATTGGCTCGTATTTTCCGGGTTGTTACAACCTGTGACGATCCCAAAACCCCGTGCCACGGTGTTAAGGATAATCATTGGAATATAACACATTAAGCATCATTAGCAGAGTACAGATAATAGCATAAACAACAAATAGAATAATTTACACAAATATGATAGCGGAATCATATAAATATCACCACATCAGAGAGCACAGTGTAGGATACAACTTAGTGCATAATAATACATAATCAGTCTACATCGCCTGTGGCGGAATCATAATAGAGAGTACATAAACTAAACATCAGTCTACATCGCCCGTGGCGGAATCATAATACATATATAGTAATGGCGGAAAAAGTCATATTCATCATGGTGTAGTCAAGCCTCGCCATGAGCCCAAAAGTGCACCTCTACTGCAGTGCCAAGCCAAAATATGTCAGCTACCTGTAACTAGGCGGCCCGTGTGAAAATAAGTGCAACCAAGTTTGCAAGGTGAAACAAACTACGAGTCAGTCATGGGACTGGTATGAGAAATCTACTTAACTTATTAAACAACAATAATAAGTCAAATCAAAGGACCACGCCACTTTCGCGGAACGGGTTTACTCCAATGAGTGCTAGTGCTTGAAATAAAGTAAATGATTAAATCATCGCAATGCTTTTTATAAAAATGAAGCCATTATAAGACTCAGGTCCCATCACACAATGCAATGCAAGCCGGAGGATAGAGTTTTAGCTTATAATGGCCAAAAATGCTTCATACGAATAAAATAAAGGTGTTTGATATTATTACTAGTGTATATATGTTTCAAAATCAATTTCAATCATAGACGGCATAAATGACCCATACCACTATGTCGCCGTACTAGTAATACAATCACATCCGCAATTTCGTATTGGAAATTGGATTCCATCATGAGTCGAGGCAAGGGGCAAGCTCCTCTCCGTTCGAGACACTCTAGCAAATGTCCCAGGACCACACACAGCAATCCCTGGATCTTCAGGGCGGGTCCTCTCTTACTTTTTAGGATTAGTTATTCCTGAACACACGTTTCCCGGTTCTTACAGACCTATAATCGAGGCGCCTCGCATTCCAACAACCACAAAGGTGAAAAGTATATATAAATGTCAGGGCTGGTAAGTCACTGACACCACCATAGCTAGAAAAAAACATCGTGCTCTCCCAGCAGTCACTATCCCGTTTTTGACTCATATCGAAGTGTGAGGCTCGCGAATCCACGCTATACACAAAGCTACGCCACACAGACCATGCTTTGATCATCAACCACAAGACTTTGCTTTGCAACAGAAGCCTTGATCATATGCCACTTAGGCGTACCACACAGGCAATTCACTCCATGCGACTGATTTCTATCGATATATAACCTCTGGGCTCGTACGTCTCAGAGAAGGGCGTTAAGCAAGAGAATAAATTCTCCGCCGCCAAACAGATATATATTTAATAGAAATCAATCAGCACAGAACAAAATCCAATGCCAGACACACAGTCCATTTACAAGTTCGTTCTGGGATTGAACGAAGCCGGAGGCACCATATTCCTCGCATATCTGCACAATCAACAATACATCCGGACGGCTACTACTTTAGCTCCTTCAAGGTAGCTACTCCAATCATGAGCATCAGTAGCGCCCATCCATCCAATGTGAAGATCGTCGGTCTTCAACTCTTCGACTTCACACCGTCGATCGATTATTTGAAATGAGAATGAACTTGGCCTTTTCAAATAATCCAAGTACTTAGATTTTTAAATCTATTCTGCACATGGTTAAATTATTCAACATTCACGTTTCAGTTCCTTAGTATGATTTTCATGTTAAACACATTCAACCATCACATATCAAGCAAACCAAGCAAAATCGATTTATTTCCATTCTATATCGCCTATACTATTTTATAACGATATGTCGCCATTTTTATTTATTTAAAAACGGCCATATTTAATTAAACGACGTTTCAGGTCATGCTGAGGCACTGGCGCTGTTTTTCTCTAAATTTGTTTTACACATATCTAAAAATCTAACCGTTGGATCTTCACAAATTTTATATCATTAGAAAGATCTTTTCAAAACGAATCCAAAGGTTTCAGTTTTGGGAAAATCCGACGGTCGGACCCCCCACACTATTCGTTTGAAATCACGATTTCAAAACATGAACAGCACGGCCACGATTCGTTTTAATTTAATTATATTTATATATAAATATAATCGATTCTGGCGCTGTTTTTCTTCAAATTTGAAATAAATTGTGGAAAAGAAAATCATACTCGCCTGCATGCGAATTAGATGTATGAAATCCCCATTGTCAAAAACCGTAATTTGAAAAGATTAGTGCGGGAGATCCGACCATCGGATTTTCCCGAAACCGCAACCGTTGGGTTCGCCTTGGAAATATCTTTCCAACGACACCAACTTTGTAAAGATCCAACGGTTGGATTCTCTGGAATTCAAACATTCTCAGAATTCGATGGATATGCGGGGTACTAGGTGCCTCCGGTTTCGTTCAGACACAGAACGAACTTGTAAATGGATTGTGTGTCTGACATTGGATTTTATTCTGTGTGATTGATTTTTATTAAATATATATCTGTTTGGTGGCAGAGAATTTATTCTCTTGCTTAACGCCCTTCTCTGAGACGTACGAGCTCAGGGGTTATATATTGATGGATATCAATCGCATGGAGTGAATTTCCTGTGTGGCATGCCTAAATGGCAAATGATCAAGGCTTCTGTTGAAAAGCAAAGTCTTGTGGTTGATGATCAAAGCAAGGCCTTTGTGGCATAGCTTTGTGTAACGTTTAATTCGCGAGTTTCACACACGGTATGAACCAGAAACGGGAGACGGATATCAAGGGGCATGCGCTTCCTTCTAGTTAGAAGTGGTGTCAGTGGTTCTATATGCCCTGACGAGTTTGAATTATGTGGTTGTTGCTGTTGCGAGGCGCCTCGGATATATCGGTGACTATGTGAAGCCGATGGAGTCATTTGTTGGCTCATTTACGCCCCATAGGGCGGGGAAACGTAGTGTTCAATTATAATCCACATCGGTGGACCGGCCCTGAGTCCAAGGGACGATGAGTTCTGTTCCTGAGACATGGGCTAGATTGTCTCGAATCAGTAGAGGACGATCCCTAGCCTCGGTTCATATCATAAACGATAACCCAACTTCCAATACGACATTTTGCGGTTTTGATTGTATACCTATATATGGCGACATAGTGGTATGGGACGTTCATGCCGCCTATGATTGATATTTATGATTGTATATAAAATCAGAAACTAACTGGAAACGAGCTAAGATGGGTGGTTTTCTAGGTATTGGTCTGATGTTGGTTTCGGCCTTCGGGGTTAATACTTAGGGAATCGTTCTCTTACTAATTTACGGTTGGAGTCTGATTAAGAATTAAAACATGAAATTTAGCGTATCAAGCATTCTTTGGCTATTATAAGGTAAAAACCCTATCCTCCGGCTTGCGTTGCATTATGTGATGGGACCTGGGTCTTATAATAGCTTCATTTTTCTTTATTTAGCATTGCGCTGTTTGTTTTATGCACTGGTATTCTTGGGAGGAAACCCGTTCCATGTTATACGGCTTGGTCCCTTGATTTACCTAACTTTAAAATAAAGATAAATAATTGTTTTAGTTCTCACACCAGTCACATGACTGACCTGGAGTTTATTGTTTTAACCTAAACTCTGGGTGCCCTTATTTTGACACGGGCAGCTAGTAGTTTTGGTTGTGCAGATTTTTATTCACAGGATCCTGATTTACAGCTTGAACGATGCTCGGAAAGCTCTGTATCCGTGTACTACTATCAGCTGTGGTTTGTATTATTTTCCGCTGCTATGTAATGTATTGTAATCTCTGATATTTTTCTGTTGTGTAATATTTATTTATACTCTGTATATTCTTGTATTCTGATGGAATTGTTGTAATGAACAATGAAATGTTCTTCTGTCTGCGTTACTTTTTGTCTTGTCCTCAATTCAATCTGGGCTTTCCTTACCGGGGAAGTTTGGGTCGTTACAAGTAACTCGTAACTTCCCCGTGAAGGAAAGCCCGGATACTTTGAGGACAAGCCAAATCAGAACACAAACAGAAGAACATTTCATTGTATATTACAACAATTTCATCAGATTACAAGAATATACAGAGTATGAATGAATAAAATACATTCGATAAATTTCAGAGATTACAATAAATTACATAGCAGCGGAAAATAATACAAAACACAACTGAAAAGAATATACGGATACAGAGCTTTCCGGATATCATTCCAGCTGTAAATCAGGATCCTGTGAATATAAATCTATAAAACCAAAACTACCAGCTGCCCATGTCAAAATAAGGGCACCCAGAGTTTAGGTTAAAACAATAAACTCCAGGTTAGTCATGTGACTGGTTTGAGAACTAAAACAGTTATTTAAAACTTTACTTTAAATAAGGTATATCTAGGGACCATGCCATATAACACGGAACGGGTTTCCTCCCAAGAATACCAGTGCATATAACAAAACAGCGCCATGCTTTTTGAAAAAATGAAGCTATTATAAGACCCAGGTCCTATCGCACAATGCAAGGCAAGCCGGGAGATAGGGTTTTCCCTTATAATAGCCAAACATGCTTGGTACATTTAAAACAAATCATTTGATACTATTATAAGTGCATAGTGTATAAAACAACTTCAAATCATAAGTATCAATCATAGACGGCATGGGTACCATATATCATGTCACCAATACTAGGCTCTACAATCAAAACCGCAAAGACACGTATTGGAAATTGGATTTCCATCTGTGAACTGAGGCAAAAGATAGTCCTCTACCGATTTCGAGACTCTCTAGCCCGAGCATCAGGACAAGTACTCAGTCAAGCCTTTTGATCGTCAGGGCCGGTCCACCGATGTGGATTAAAATGCCTGAACACTGCGTTTCCCCACCCTTTGGGGCGTAAATGAGCCAAATGACTCCATCGGCTCCACACAGTCACCGATATATCCGAGGCGCCTCGCAATCCAACAACCACACAGGTGAAAATAATATAAATGTCAGGGCTGGTAGATCACTGACACCAGCCTAGCTAGAAGGAAACGCATGCCCTCCCTGTTGTCCTCTCCTTTTTCTGGTTCACAACCGGGGTGTGAGGCTCGCGAATCAACGTTACACAAAGCTATGCCACACAGACGGTGCTTTGATCATCAACCACAAGACTTTTCTTTTCAACAGAAGCCTTGATCAATTGCCACTTAGGCATGCCACACAGGTAATTCACTCCATGTGATTGATATCCATCAATACATAACCCCTGAGCTCGTACGTCTCAGAGAAGGGCGTTAAGCAAGAGAATAAATTCTCCGCCGCCAAACAGATATATATTTAATAGAAATCAATCACACAGAATAAAATCCAATGTCAGACACATAATCCATTTACAAGTTCGTTCTGGGTCTGAACGAAACCGGAGGCACCTTGTACCTCGCATATCCATCGATCTCCAAGTACGTCTGGACGATCACCAACCGATTCCCTCCTCTTGGGTGTACAGCCCAATCAAGTTCATCAGTAATTACCCAAACGATGTGAAGACCTCCGGTCTTCGACCACCGTCTTCATCCTCAACACATCGTCGAATCAGTTATTTAGAATGGTATATACCTGGTCTTTCTGAATAACTCGCGTATATAATAAACAAGTGTTACACAAACACAACATACGCCTCATTCCAATTCATCAGTCACTAACCGTATATTAGTAAGAGAACAATTCCCCAGATATCAACCTCGAAGGCCGAAACCAACATCAGATCAATACCCAGGAAACCATTCATCTTAACTAATCTTCAGTTAGTTGCTAAATTTCACATTCTTAGGGAGAGGTTCCCATTAATTTTATCAAAGATAAATTCCTTAAATTTATTCTTTAATCTTCTTTTGAATATCAATTCAAACCAAATTATGGTTTAACCAAACTAGTCGGGATTAATGAACCTTACCGAAGTAATCATTTGTTTTAATTTCCCAATCCCAACCTATTCATCCCATGAAGTAAAACTGGTAATACTTCATATCTAACACCATGGTGTTATCGGTAAATTCAATTACCATTTCACGTTCAAATCTAATTAAAGATTTAACTATCGCTTGGAGCAAAACTGGTGATACTCCATTCCCGATCATTTCAATCTAATTAAAGATTCATTAAAACTCCACTTGGTTTTAATCTTCCCAATAATCACTATCAATGATTATTAAACTTGGGAAATCACATCCTGTCTTTACCTGGGTTAAAGAACCAATGTCATTTAAAACATGGTTCACGATAAACCCAAAATCACATTCTATTCTATCAGCCTTTAACCGTAAATTAGCAAGTGAACAATTCCCTAAGTAATAACCCCGAAGGCCGAAACCAACATCAGATCAATACCCAAGAAACCATTCAACTTAATTAATCTTCAGTTAGTTTCTGATTTTCTTAACTCTGTTGGGTCTAAGAACAATATTATTGAAGATACCTTTCACGACAACCCAAAATCACATACCATTAATTATCGGGTTAAAGAACAAGTGTTATTTAAAACACCGTTCACGATAAACCCAAAAATCAATTCGAATTCAATTCCAATTAAATACCATTTAATTGGTATACTTCATTAAATCTAAATAAAAAGATTTAATCTTTTACTCAATTGGGTTTAAGAACAGTGTTAATGAAGACACCATTCAAGACAAACCCAAATCCCAATTGATACTAAATACAAGGCTCTGAATAGAAAATATATCGGCTTATATTCAATATCAAATTCTACGACCAACAAATATCGTATTGGAAATAACGATATAAATATATCTTTCAAACTACCATAAGAATATCTGTATAATCACAAAATCCAACATCGAAATATTCCAAATAGAATTTCGATTCAAATCCATTCCAATATTATTAGAAATTTTGGTTACTTATAAAACCATTTCAAATCCAATTTATTTGTTTAAAAATAAATGGATTATAATTCTAGTTCAAAACTAGCTCATTTCGATAAAAATCTATTTTTATCTTTTCAAATATGGATTTTTTCATTCCAATTCTTTCCAAATCATTCTTATGATTTTACACTAATTATTGATATTTTTAATAACTTTATCAAGGCCCGTACAGTCGATTTCCATCAACGGCCATCGAACTGCACTTACAGCGACCTTTTCCAAATTTGATTTGGACATAATTCCAAATCCAACCGTTAGATATCAAATCTCTAATATTCGTCAGAAAGCTCTTTTCGATACGAACCCAATGGTTCTGGTTTTAGGAGAATCCGACGGTCGGATCTCCCGTAACGTCCATTCGAAGTCAATGGTCGAAATTCACGAACTTCCTCAGCGCGGCGCGTTCTATTCAGGCCATTATATATAATATAATATATATATATATATATATATATATATATATATATATCGTCGATTTCCTTTCAAAACGTATTTTATAAATCGTTTTAAATTCGTTTTCAAAATGATTTCAACTTCATATTCAATTTCTAATCAAAATTGAATATTCCATATCATCGATATATAAATGATAATATTTTCAAAACGTTATATTTTGAAATCACTTACTTTTCTATATCCATTATAAAAATGAATAAAATCAATATAAATATCGTTCACGTCAAAATGGCGTCAATCTAATCAACACGGCTTTTATTCAACACATGAATGTTTTCTTCTATTCAACACATGAATATTTATTTTATTCAACACATGAATATTTATTCTATTCAACACTTGAATTTATATTCTATTCAACACATGAATTTATATTCTATTCAACACATGAATATTTATTTTATAATATTCTTTATTTTCCAAATTAGAATGAGGCCCAATCAATTACCATATAATGTTAATTATATGGTTCCCATACAACACATGTATATAGTAGCAACGATAAATAATCAACCATCATCCAGAGTGCCCCACACAACTGCATAAGCATTAAATATAAATAATTAACGCTTACACAGTCTGTCAACACATCGATTGACATACAACTAAACAATCGGGATTAGTGTACGTCAAATATCATCCCAATACCCATGTGGGATTTCAAATCAACAAACACAGATTTTATTTGTGTAGTTGGGCGATGTGTAAAATTTATCGTCCCAATCAATATCAATCAAATCAGTGTATATAAACAAATCATCCGATTTGTTTATAAATATTTATTTTATATACACGTTAAAAATTATATTTTTAACTATAAAATATTTATAACGATGAAATATTTTATTTCATTCCACATCACACAATAAAATTTTCACAACACAACAAAATCAAACAAGTCGTCCATAGTCTGTGGACGACGGGTGTCGGGTACTGCTAAGCACCGTCTGCATCCTAGTATATATTTCAAACTAGTAATTAAAATAAAAGCGAGGAGTTCTCACCTTGGGGTTCCACTCCACTCGTTTGAAATTCCAATGAATTCCTTACTACGCTGTTTATAATAAAAATTGCATTTTTATTGCTTCATTCCAATAAATAAAAATCACATTTTATTTATGATTCATATATTTTTACAATGCTCGTTCCTATATAAAAATTATATTTTTATATGTTTACTTCTAATATAAAGATCGAATTTTTATTTCGACACTATAAAAATCACATTTTTATTTCAATATATATAAAATAAAAATCAGATTTTTATTTTGCTACATATATAAAAATTATATTTTTATATTCTCTATTATATAAAAATTCTATTTTCAATCCGCTACTTCATAAATATAAAAATCATCTTTTTATTATCTCTACTATATAAAAATCATATTTTTACTTCGATATATATATATTAAAAACAATATTTTTACATCGCTCCTATATATATAAAGATCTAATTTTTATCACTTTAAAAATTGAATCTTTTCATAAGCAAAATCTTATCTCTTTACCAATTAAAAATCAAATCCTTGAACATTATTAAAAATCTCATCTTTTGTAAATAAAACCAAATCTTTTTATGTTATTCATGTGAATAAAAATCATACTTTTATTTAGTGTTTACATTTTAAAATCACTAATAAAGACCACATCTTTTTATTGCTAATATATAAATAAAAATCTGATTTTTATTTAAAACCATTTCATGATAAAAGTCTAACATTTTCTATATATAAAAATCCAATTTTTAACTCGCATACAAATGAATAAAAATTAGATTTTTATACACGCTATCACATATTAAAACCGAAAAAATAAAATAAACATAAGATAAAACTCACTGCGAGAGGTGGGGAAGAGTTTCCTGACTGCTTCGGAAAGGGGGAACAAGGCGGACGGCAAGGCAGAGGGAGGGGGAATCCATGGCGGCGTGGCCTTCTTCATGGGGGGCGCGAGACTGCATCTCGATTTGGTGGAGCACTTAGCGGCCTGGAGGATCTCGCGAGGCAGAGGGGGTTTTAGGCTAGGGTTTCGTGAATTTTGGGGGCTGAGGAGGAAGGAGGGAGCGGAGCATGGCCGGAGGGGTGGTTACGAATGTCTGGGGTGGCTGCGACGGCTACGTGGATGGCGGCGACGGCGGTTTTTAGGTCTTAGGGTTTTTTGCTTTTTTAATCAGAAGTGTCGGGGAGAGAGAAAGAGAAGAGGGGGTCGAAAGGGTGTTTAAATAAATAATTATTTTAAATTTTCTTTTTCCCAAAAAGTCAACCTTTTTTAATTCGACCTCCAAACGAGACCCAGCAACTGTCGTCTCTAGCTAATTACCCACATTCCGAACACAATGGGATATGTATCGTAAGCCGATTCAGCTGTTTCGATCAGTTTTCATCAAAATCAAAATATAACACTATATATTGAATTTGAACGCACATTTCAATTCACTGGGGGCCACACACTAACCCTAAAAATTCCCAAAAAATATTTTCTAGCTTTGTATTGGCGATACGGTCCTATCAAAACTAATTTCGTCAAATTCTGAGACCATTTGAAAAATGGCTATTTTCTGGTCGATCAAAATTGGCCAAAATTGCCAAAACACGTTTTACTTCGCCATGCTCACATATTGATTCAGAAAATTACGAATTTTGGAATCTAGCAATAACTTGACATCCCGGATCCAACAAAAGTGGTTTCGTCGAAAACCGAGGTCGTTTGCAAAATCTCCATTTTTAAGGGCCAGAATTTCATAGCGACTATTCTTAATTTTCAACTGGGCATAACTTTTGAATCCCGCTATGAAATTTTGATTTTTCGGATTCGTTGGAAATATATTCTCAATTAGATTCTAATATTTTTGGTTTCTCTAAAATCCGGTTTATTTTGAATCCTGTACATTCATTTGAAATTTGAAATCGAATTTTCGAACTACCGCGCCATTTTCAATTCCTTTTATATTTAAAATAAAATATTTATATTCTAACGACGATCTATATAAATATATACGTTCTATTTCTATTCAAAATAAATTTCTCATCGTTATTATTTAAAATAATTCATTTTAAATATTCAAAATTCATTAAAATAACCCAAATAAAATTTTCAAATTGGCTCAGATTTCCGGGTTATTACATTAATAGTTCCATTATACTTAAACCCATTACCACGACCAATCATACTTTACTTGACCATTATTTAATAATATCGCAAAATCAACTTTAGTTAAAGTTAAGTGATTTAAAGCATAAATAAACTTTGGTATTTACTTTTAAATCAAAAATCGTATCTTAAAACAGTATCCAAGTATAACTTTGAAAATGTTCGGAATTGATTCAATATCAATTCCAAAAATCTTTAATTTGTTAATGGTACTTAGAGAGGACAATGCTACTAAAGTACCAGACCATGAAATATTAACATTTTCACATCAAATCAAACACATCAACTTATAATGATAAACAATTCATAATATGGAAATAATAACATATTTGAGAAATCCGGTTGGATCCCTCCAACCTGTCCTTCCCTGCATCAAAATGGGTTATTTCAAATCAATACGATAATATATTTATTTATATCCATCACGGTAAATTGAAATAAAAATTCAACTAATAAAAATCAACAACCAATTAACAACATCAAATCAAGAATCCAATTATTTATTTAATACGTTTATATTATTATAAACGTAACCAACAAGGTAAGTTACCTCGTTTGGAACCTAATCATTAAAATAACAATTTATTTTAATTGAATTAAACAAAAGTTTAATTTAATCAATGAGTTATTAAAAATATTCAACATCCATGCACAACAACCATCCAATCATTAGCAAACATTGCACACACACATAAAAAATCCGACTTATAGAAAATATAAATGGGATAAACTGAGTGAGTTAAACTCACCTTGAATCCTTTATTGCGAAGACGGTTCATTAAATTAAACATGAATTTAGTTAAAATCTCCAACTGCTCCTATATCTGTCCAAACTGGCTCTACCATAAAGTGATTGTTGATACGGTTCCAACATCTCTGATTTGGCCTACTTCTGTTAACATACAAGCGAGTTGTAATTAATGAAAGTTATATTCTATTAAATTAAATATTTAATGATTAATTTAAATTAATAGTTAATAAAATGTTGGTAACCTTAATTGGCCACGCTAAATTTGGTTGAGAGAAAATATATGTGCCCGACTGCTCCCTATGTTGCACCATGATTCCCATCTGACATTGCGCCTTCCCTCCCCACTTCTGATTTTTTGTTCTCTTCTTATCTTTTATCTTCAATGTTATCATTTTTTAGTTTTTCTTTTTCTTTTCTTTTATTTATATCACAGCACAAAGGCCCACTTGAAAAGCTATGGCTTGTAACCACGTTATAAGCCTGCTCTATAATTTCCTCCCCACATATTCTCTCGTTAAACTCCTCTTCCATATTGTGGCCTTCTATTTTTTCAGTCCTTTTTTTTAAGCCCAGTTGGCCCAACCGATAACAGAGCAGGCCACCCCTCTAATTTTTACTTCCTTCTCCCCGTACATACTATTCCCATATTTTCTCCACTTTGCTGCTCCACCATGTCCTAATTACTTATTCTTCTTCATTCTACTTCTCAGCTTATCCTTCTCTTTATTCTTCTTCTACATGTTGAGCATTTCTTCCCCAACATCCCGTTTACCTGTAGCTTTCCACATGTTTGAACACTACCTACGAAAATATCCCTTTACACATGTCTTTCCACTTCATGCTACTTCTGTCTCACGCTTTGCCTGCTAGGATATACCACACTCACGCTATATTTGTTTATTAAAACGACCAACGCCCAACTCGTGACTAACTTCCCTTGTGTTCCCATCGTCCTTCCATTAACGTTGTTGTTGAAACAACAGACCTACGTACCGGGATATATTCCTCGTTTTCGCATGTAGTGCTCCGGTTTTCTATCGCTCCACTTCACCGCTAAACACCCACGCCCCAGTTTCTTCAACCCCGACTGACGTGATTTCTTCTAGGCTCCAGAAGACGCCTGTAGGCTCCAACACTAGGCTATGACCATCATGGTCTCCATCCAGCACCACCATCTCTCATCACCGGCAATACCCCACATTGTTGGAACTTGCGTGTAACAACCCGCTCATTCCATGATAATAGATTTAAATATATCATCGTATCCGATATGTCACTCAAAATGTCATTTTCCACAAATGATGAAATTAGGAGTCGGGACCACATCCATTGAGTCTGGATCATCGTTTACGACCTTTTTGACTATAAGCATCGATACCTTTTGAGTTGGGAGAATTTGGTCGTTTTCATTGAGTGTATGACCAAAATATCACTTTACACATACGAATGAATTTGGACTCGAACCCACTTCCATCAGGTTCAAAACGTCGTTTAGGTGTTCGAAAACTATAAGTTTTGATATGTTCCGAGATTCGGAATTTTGGCACCTTAGCTAGGCTTGGTTAGCAAAACAAGCTCATTCATTTAAGAGCTCCACTTAGATCTCTCGTCCTTCATTCATTTTCACTTCAAAGAAAATAGAAAACGGGGAAGGGAATGGGAAATAGAAATTCCCTAAGCTAGGGTTCTTGATTCCAAGCTCAATTCATGTGCTAATTTGATTTCAAGACATGGGTAAGCTCTCTCTACTCGTTCTCTACCTTTCTCTCCTCTCAATTGCAGATTTTAGTGTGCCCTAACACTCATGTGTCTTCGTTTGTGTTCATGAGGTGATTGGATAGGAGTGATTAAAGGAAGAAAGCTTCTTTTCTTGGATTTGTGCTTGTTCTTCCTTGTTGGAGCTTGTTCTTGTCATTCAAGAGCCAAAGGTGAGTTCTTTGATAAACTCACATCTATGCCTCAAGCCTGTGTGCTTGTAAAGTGTAATTTAGGACCATTTCATGTTGCATTTGCTTGTTGAATTGGTTATGAGAGTTTACACTTTCCGGTTTATTAGTTTGAATTTCATTTGAAGTATAAATTATGACATATGTTATCATACGACCTAATGCATATGCTAAGAGTTGATTTGGTGATGTTGTGAAGTTTCGTTGTCCCCCGACAAAGTTCTAAGACTTTACAATTCGCTTATATTGCATTTATTCGTTTTGGTTTGGAAATTTGGTTCGTTTAGAACATATAATCGAATTCTTTGCATTCGAGCTTTATGAGTTGATACGGTGGATCAGAGAGGTCTCGTTGATGTCCCGAGGAAGTCACGAGCCTTAACGATCGACGACGGACGTTCGCGGGGGCCGAATCCCCCTTGGTTTGGCTTGGGCAATTGCCCAGGCCTAAATCGGTTGACCGATCAGAAATGAGCCGGTCGACCGATTCTGCTTCTGGGCAAAAATGGTCGACCGCCCGTATTGACCGGTCGACCAGTCACCTAGAACCTGGGTTATTTTGCCCAGGTCCAACCAAATTTCGGTTGTGCACCTCCGCGCATGATCACGTTGGTTTCTGGACTCCTCCTTGGCTCTTCTGTGCATGTCGAAGGTCTTTGAATTCACCAAAGATTATTTCATGCGCTCCTTTTTGGTATATCGAATCTATTTGATACTCTTGTTAAGATGATTTACGCCATTAAAACGTGGATTATCGACTTGATATCCTTCGAGCCTATTCCGATGTAGTTTAAAACCTTCGGGTGCTAGTTTGGGATTTTGATTCGTTTGTTGATCGAAATAACAACCGTTATCCCTTTGATTTCCTGTATGTTGTTGTAATGTGAATTACGCATTAGTGATCACCTTAGTGGTCGCTCTTTGATCAGCGGCACCTGATTTTGTGTCTTTGTTTCCTGTCGCTCCAGGGTGATTTCTAACCGTTTATTAATGTCATTGGATTCACTAACGAGCTATATGTATATTTGATTTATCGAATTTACTTTTGATGATTTATGATTTGGATTTATGTCATGATGACGCGAATCCCCTTGATTGATTTGCCTCAGCAATCGTACTATTGTTTATTGCCACTTTGAAATTATATAAAGAGGTTTTATGTTATTTAGTAGATATTAAATTCTTGTACTAAAATGGTTTCCAATATGAAGCTAATTTACGAAATCGTTTTATGAACCTTCTTCAAATCTACTAGTATATATTTTAAACCTTTTCTAGTTCGTATGAGAAATCTAATTAAACGTCTTAGTAAAATCAAGGACTATGAACCCTTTCTTTTGCTTCGATGGTTAATTATTGGACTCGTCCGATCGAAAACCATGGCAATGCTTCTTCTATGATTTTATCTGTTTTGAATAGGAACCAAGTACGGGTTCGTAAGTATTCGAGAATAACATGTGGTTATGGGACATGTTGCTATTTCCTTATATTAACTAGCTCAAAGTAATTTCTATTCACCGGATCAATGCGGTCCATTTATGACTTGTGTTTTGTGGTCCTTGATCGCCCTAATGGGTTATACGATTCTTGGATTTCACTTCTGGGACTTCGGTCCAACCTTTATGATTTATGTTTTTGTAGTCCTCGATCGCCCGAGAGAGATTTACGATTCTTGGATTTCACTCTCCGAGGTCACGACCTGGCTTCGTAGGGAGCTTTAGCGCAAACAAATAGGTTCGCTACCTAGAGATCGTCTCTCATCTATGAACAGAATGCCCCCTCTTTATGATGTTTTCTAGAGATTTCATGATTTATGTGTTTTCTCTCTTCCGAGGTCACGACCCGGCTTCGTGGGGAGCTTCGGCTCAAACCTATAGGTTCGCTGCCTAGAGATCGTATCTCATCTATGAACAGGTCTGCTCCTTTATGATGCTTTCTGGATTTCGAGTGATTTCTGGATTCTTTATTACTTTGACGCGATGCCCGTCAATTTGAGAAATGATTTATGATTCATGATTTACTTTGATGCGATGGTCATCAATTTGATGTGTGTTTGGCATTCCACTATCATTCATATGCTTAGTTTATTTGGCATTCCACTGTCATTTCCTTTGTGTGCTATTATTTGAATGCTGCATTCTATATTAGCTAGGAGATTATTTAGAGATATTTGTGTGCTGATATTCCATTGTCATTCCTGATTGTGTCGACATGCCATGTTCATGTCATCCTGTGTTATATCTCTTGTTAACTCAGTTTATTTGATAAGTATAGCTAGACTGATCCGTTTATTGTTTATTTCCTTATAAATAATACTCGGGTCAGGCCGAGTCATTTTAGGTACTCCTTTGGGACTCATCGCAGGATTGATCTTCCGCTTTCAGCTTGCTACTCTGTTTCCGCAGCTTTATGCACTATTGTACCTTTGGCATTATCTATCGTTGTGTACATATTCTTTTATTTTGATCCTGGTGTATGTATCTATCATTTTGGGATTAGTGGATCTTAGTTGACAACTATCTTGTTGTACACATCCTTGGTTTATTCATATTTATTCCGCCTTTGTGATATGATTATTTTGTGTCTGGCTTTGAGATATACCATATTTATATTATTGTTGTTGTCTATTTTATCCTGCTTTCTGGATTGCATATAGCCATTGTGTAGTTGCCCTATGTGCCGAATGGTCAAGTCGAAATTTTAATCGGTATCAGAATTCGATGTGCATTCCTCACATGGAGTAATCATACAATCGGTCTCCCTTCACAAACCTCATTCTCCGTTATGGTCTACGACATTTCTCTGAAATGAACTGGATGATAGTGGGTATAGAGGCGGGGTGCTACAGTTGGTATCAGTGCCAACTTTCCGTAACAGCGTAAGATAGTATGACGATGGTATTGTCTTAAGCCTCTCTTGGGAATTGTGCTTTAGGGTTTTAGTTAGACTCTTAAGACCCTCCATAGCTTATCTTCCTATACGATTCCATCTTGATTGAATTCGCGTCATTTGAATTCAACTTGAGACTAAATTTTTTCCTCCTTCTTTTTCCTTAAAGAAGCGAAATAGTCGGTCGTTGCCGTACAAGTGCTGGTTCACCCAGTGTACCTCCTATGGAGGGGTGTTTGAGTATCTAGTGACCTATTTTTGGTCTTTAAGAATTGTTATCGACTCGTCCTCTTAGGGTTGATTTTTATAATCCATCTAGGGCCAGTGTGCTCTAGTAGTTCTTCTGTTTCATTCTTTGACTCGAGTTGCTAACCGATGTCTGTTTTTGTATCACACTTATCTTGTTGATCATTTATGATCCTAGGAGTTGATTGATCATTGGATATCTTGCATGTGCATCGTTACGCACGTTGTAAGCGCCTTTGATCCTGATATTTCTTGTTTTCTAGTTAAGATTGTTTCGTACGTTGTTACGTACCTAGCATGGTCTATTGATCACTTTCGGTCGATGTGGAGATACCATGTCGTGACTAAATCTACTCCCTTACTGTTAGCTACATAGTTCTAGTTCGGTGTGAGATCACCTAGCCTATGGGCTAAAAAAACTCATTTGTTACCTCGTTGTGCCGGTGTGAGTCACCAAGTATTTGTGCTAAATTAACTAAACAAATGCACAACGATACATTTGTGTCACCTCGTTGCATTCCAAACTCAAGATCAAGAATGAGGGAAAGCATCCCGCTTCTTGCAATCCCTCTTCTCGAGTCAAGGTACGTGTCATTAATTCCTTAATGTCATTTACCTTGTTCAAAGATTATTTTATTTATGTTCTTTTGATATGCGTCGACCATGTTCTTCGTTATCAAAAGATATCAATTGTGTTTTATTCGTAAGTTGATAAATGAATTTTATTTCCTTTATGCCATCCCGAATGATTTATTGAATTTTTATATTTTCATGAGATTTGCACGGACTTTAGAAATTGTGAGGACTTTCTTGTGTTAACTTGTCCATCGGGTGCGTTAAGGATCTCGAACGAGATATGGGGCACCATGTTGTAGTTCGGAATCCCAAAACACCATTATGTGACCAACCAACATTTGAAATGATCCCTAAAATTAAATTAACCATTAATAAGTTAATTAAAATAATGATATTTTGGACTTTTGCGATTTTTCGTAATCGTTTGTTATTTTTCTAGATAATTTATTTCTAGATATCCTTGGAGCAATTCCAAGAATTTGAGTGGTTCAAGATTTTCAATTAGAAATTATCTTGAATCTTTTATTGGAGTAAATTAAATAACTCTAGGAACAACCCAAAAAATTATTTATTTATGTCTCTTATTTCTGGATTTCAGATCTTTGATTTTCGAGAATTCTTAGTGATTGAGAATCTCGCCTAATTCAAAATCCTTGTTTCATTTTGCTAAAGTGAATTTATTATTCTTGTGATTCCATGGGTCTTCTTATTTTCTCTAGTGAATGATCACTCGAGAGAATGGGAGTTCCCGTTGGGGAGGGAAATTTGAGATTTTACGATCCACGGCAAACTCAATAATTCCTTTCTTCGAATCTATGATCTAGCCGATCATCCGGAAGTACTATAGTCAATTCACTTATGAACTTAGCCTTGCATTGTTCTTAGAAATGAATATCGAAAGGATGAGCTCTTTTGATATTCATCCCTTGTTTGTTTGAATCATTTGGGTCAACAATTGTCTCCGCACGTTTGTTAACCCTTGTGAATCAAAATTTTTGGGGATTACAACCTCATTGGTTTAATCTCATCTTGTTATAGAAATTGTTTATTGCTTCTTTGATTTATTATTTTTGCGATTTGAGATTTTTGGCGGAAAATTATCTTAAATCATGTTGTCCTGAAGTGGTAAGTTATGCACTACTTATCCATCATCTTCTCGATGTTTCTGATTTTCTAGAACTGGTACTCGAGTTTCTGAATATTGGGAATTTCGTATAATTCCTATTGATTTGTCCTTATGGTTACTAAATCAGATTTAGTACCTGGTTAGAAATCGATTTCCCCTTGTAGTTCATTGGTATTCCGTTACCAATATTTGTTTATCAGTTTATAGTTGGTTGGTATTTCGTTACCAACCTTGAATCGTTGATATTAAAATTGATTATTCCTTCGAAAATTGCTTTCCTTAGCTAAATTCGTTGGAATCTCTATGTTGTGCTTTTGTTGGTGTCAGCCACCTTATCGCAGGACTAAAGCGCTCGGGTTCGATATTCGCTACATCGTCGTGATTGAGTTTTGGGAATGGATTAGTCAACCATCGTAAATTCCCATTTCATATCCTAAGAGAATACTATTGATATCTCGCATCTGTAGGACGCAGTCCCATTGCTTCTTGAAATTCCAAATTATATTTGGATGGTCTTGGTGCATTCTATCGATTCTCATTCCCTTGAGAATCATACGAAGAAAGGCGAGTCTATTTGATTTCATAGCGATTATGAATTTTTCTGGAACTATTTTACCCATTTGGGATGACTACCTTCATGGGTAATGGAATTCGAGATTGAACTTTAGTTTTTATGATCTTGCGAGACGAAATTGGGATCTCACCTAGCCGTTGGTGTGATCTTTTCATTTCGTGGTATAATTTTTGGTTGTTACCTATTACTTCATTCTTAAGGAATTGCGGGGACGCAATTTTTTTAAGGGGGTAAGTTTGTAACAACCCGCTCATTCCATGATAATAGATTTAAATATATCGTAGTATCCGACGTGTCACTCAAAATTTCATTTTCCACAAACTGTGAAATTAGGAGTCGGGACCACTTCCATTGAGTCCGGATCGTCGTTTACGACCTTTTTGACTATAAGCATCAATACCTTTTGAGTTGGGCGAATTTGGTCATTTTCATTGAGTGTATGACCAAAATATCACTTTACACATACGAATGAATTTGGACTCAAAACCACTTCCATCTTGTTCAAAACGTCGTTTAGGTGTTCGAAAACTATAAGGTTCGATATGTTCCGAGATTCAGAATTTTGGCACATTGGCTAGGGCTTGGTTAGCCAACCTAGCTCATTCATTTAAGAGCTCCACTTAGCTCTCTCCTCCTTCATTCATTTTCACTTCAAAGAAAATAGAAAATGGAGATGGGAATGGGAATTAGAAATTCCCTAAGCTAGGGTTCTTGATTCCAAGCTCAATTCATGTGCTAATTTGATTTCAAGACATGGGTAAGCTCTCTCTACTCGTTCTATACCTTTCTCTCCTCTCAATTGCGGATTTTTAGTGTGCCCTAACACTCGTGTGTCTTCATTTGTGTTCATGAGGCGATTGGAGAGGAGTGATTGAAGAAAGAAAGCTTCTTTGCTTGGATTTGTGCTTGCTCTTCCTTGTTGGAGCTTGTTCTTGTCATTCAAGAGCCAAAGGTGAGTTCTTTGATAAACTCAAATCTATGCCTCAAGCCTGTGTGCTTGTAAAGTATAAATTAGGACCATTTCATGTTGCATTTGCTTGTTGAATTGGATAGGAGAGTTTACACTTTCCGGTTTATTAGTTTGAATTTCATTTAAAGTATAAATTATGAATATGTTATTCACACAACCTAATGCATATGCTAAGAGTTGATTTGGTGATGTTGTGAAGCTCCGTTGTCCCCCGACAAAGTTCTAAGACTTCACAATTCGCTTATATCGCATTTATTAGTTTTGGTTTGGAAATTTGGTTCGTTTAGAACCTATAATCGAATTCTTTGCATTCGAGCTTTGCGAGCCGGTACGGTGGATCAGAGAGGTCTCGTTGATGTCCCGAGGAAGTCAGGAGCGTTGACGATCGACGACGGATGCTTGCGTGCCCTTGGTTTGGCCTGGGCGACTGCCCAGGCCTAAACCGGTCGACCGGTCAGAAATGAGGCGGTCAACCGGTTCTATTTTCGGGCAAAAACGGTCGACCGCCCGTATTGACCGCTCGACCGGTCACCCAGAACCTGGGCTATTTTGCCCAGGTACGACCCAATTTTTATTATGCACCTTCGCGCACGATCACGTTGGTTTCTGGACTCCTCCTTGGCTCTTCTGTGCATGTTGATGGTCTTCGAATTCACCGAAGATCATTGTCGTGCGCTCCTTTTTGGTATATTGAATTTATACGATACTCTTGTTAAGATGATTTACGCCATTAAAATGTGGATTATCGACTCGATATCCTTCAAGCCTACAGTTTAAAACCTTCGGGTGCTAGTTTGGGATTTCGATTCGTTCGTTGATAGAAATTACTACCGTTATCCCTTTGATTTCCTGTATGTTGTTGTCATGTGAATTACGCATTAGGGATCACCTTGGTGATCGCTCTTTGATCTTCAGCACCTAATCTTGTGTCTTCGTTTCCTGTCGCTCCAGGGTGATTTCTAACCATTTATTAACGTAATTGGATTTATAACGAGCTATATGTATATTCGATTTATCGAATTTACATTTAATGATTTATGATTTGGATTTATGTCATGATGACGTGAATCCCCTTGATCGATTTGCCTCGGCAACCATACTATTGTTTATTGCCACTTTGAAATTATATAAAGAGGTTTTATGTTATTTAGTAGATATCAAATTCTTGTACTAAAATGGTTTCCAATACGAAGCTAATTTACTAAATCGTTTTATGAACCTTTTTCAAATCTACTAGTATATATTTTATAAATCTTTTCTAGTTCATATGAGAAATCTAATTAAACGTCTTAGTAAAATCAAGGACTATGAACCCTTTCTTTTGCTTCGATGGTTAATTCTTGGACTCGTCCGATCGAAAACCGTGGCAGTGCTCCTTCTATGGTTTTCTCTATTTTGAATAGGAACCAATTACGGGTTCATAAAAATTCGAGAATAGCATGTGGTTATGGAACATGTCGCTATTTCCTTATATTAACTAGCTCGGTGTAATTTCTATTCACTGGATCGATGCGGTCCATTTATGACTTGTGTTTTGTGGTCCTTGATCGCACTAGTGGGATTTACAATTCTTGGATTTCACTTCTGGGACTTCGGTCCAACCTTTATGATTTATGTTTTTGTGGTCCTCGATCACCCGAGAGGGATTTACGATTCTTGGATTTCACTCTCCGGGCTCATGACCCGGCTTCGTGGGGAGCTTTGGCTCAAACAAATAGGTTCACTACCTAGAGATCGTTTCTCATCTATGAACAGACCTGCCCCACTTTATGATGTTTTCTAGAGATTTCATGATTTATGTGTTTTCTCTCTTCCGGGGTCACAACCCAGCTTCGTGGGGAGCTTTGGGTCAAACCTACGGGTTCGCTACCTAGAGATCGTATCACATCTATGAACAGTTTTGCCCCTTTATGATGTTTTCTGGATTTCGAGTGATTTCTAGATTCTTGATTACTTTGACGCGATGTACGTCAACTTGAGAAATGATTTATGATTCATGATTTACTTTGATGCGATGGTCATTAATTTGATGTGTATTTGGCATTACGTTGTCATTCATGTGTTTAATTTATTTGGCATTCCGCTGTCATTTCCTATTGTGTGCTATTATTTGAATGTTGCATTCTATATTAGCTAGGATATTACTTAGAGATACTTGTATGCTGAAATTCCATTGTCATTCCGGATTGTGTCGACATGCCATGTTTATGTCATCCTGTGTTATATCTCTTGTTATCTCAGTTTATTTGATAAGTACGGGTAGACTGATCCGTTTATTGTTTTTTTCTTATAAATAATAATCGGGTCAGGCCGAGTCATTTTAGGTACTCCTGTGGGACTCATCGCAGGATTGATCTTCCGCTTTCAGCTTATTACTCTGCCTCCGCAGCTTTATGTATTGTTGTACCTATGACATTATCTATCGTTGTGTACATATTCTTTTATTTAGATCCGGGTGGATGTATCTATCATTTTGGGATTAGTGGATCTTAGTTGACCGCTATCTTGTTGTACACATTCTTGGTTTGTCTGGCTTTGAGATATACCATATTTATATTATTGTTGTTTTCTATTTTATACTGCTTTCCGGATTGCATATAGCCGTTGTGTAGTTGCCCTATGTGCTGAATGGTCATGTCGAAATTTTAATCGGTATCAGAATTCGATGTGCATTCCTCACATGGAGTAATCATACAATCGGTCGCCTTTCACAAACCTCATTCTCCGTTATGGTCTACGACATTTCTCTGAAATGAAATGAACGATAGTGGGTATAGAGGCGGGGCGCTACATTGCGGTTCCCTCCTCGCATGAAGATTGCAGTGTTACTTCTTTCCATGGTTTATATGTGGCTTCGTTTTTATTTTCTATTTTTATAGAAGGAATATTTTTTTATTATTTTATGAAGAGGAGTTTTCACTGAAAGTTTCGGGAATGGAGGCTTAAGTTTCATGGGGAAGGAAGGTTATGTTTTGTTAACCCTGTTAAAAACACCGGATCGGTCAGTACATCGGGTCGGTCAGTTATAAGGCACCAGGTCAGTCAGTTGCGAAGCACGAGGTCAGTCGCAAATATGGATCAGCCTTAACTATGCAGATCGGTCGGTTACATGCAGCTAACGGGTCAGTTAGTATTAATGGACCTGGCCGGTTAGTACAAAGAACTGGGTCGGCACCAACCGGCTCGGCTACAATGTGTACATGCAACGGGCATAAGTATTAAAATGCAAAATGAATGGATCAAATGTTGTGGAGCACGTTTGAAATATTATGCCAAGCATTGCATGTTTTAGATCCATCAAGTGCACATGTGGCATCCTATGTGTTAACTTTGCATGGCATCACATTATCATATATGGGTCGACTGAGTGGAAGTATGAAAACATTGGCATATAGTCATGGTTCACATGTAACGTATGGGATTAATAAGTGTAAGCATACATGAACTATTCAACACCCATATTATGATGAAAAAGGTGTATGCCGTTATATATAAATCATGCATTAAGTTACAGCAGTTTGTGGTGGCAATATGGTAAAGCTAATGGGTCTAACATAATTAAAATACACACAGTATGGATCGGCTTCAGCATTCTGACGGGTCGGCCATATTCCTTACAAGTGTATGATAGCTTCAACAAATGTGTACAAAATATATACTTAGCCACGAGAAGATTACAACTAGAACAATGGATCAGTTGGTTATTGTATTAATACAAAGAACACATGATGATAATCCATCCAGTTAGAAGTATAAAGCATGAAAGGTGCTTACGGCAAAAAACGAGATCCAAATACTCTTTACACGTGGATCGTCCTGGAGATTTGCGTGGGTGGGATGAAAGTATATAATATGGGTCAGTCCTTGTAATGAGCACGTGGCAACATGGTAAATTATTGGGTCGGTTCCTTCCTCAATGCACGGGTCGGTCTCATAACGTTAGACACAGTTTGGATCGGTCCTATAATGATGAAATGGGTCGGTGCATTGGAACAAGGCGGTCAGTTGCTACAAATAAAGATCTGGACCGGTACATTAATACAAAGCACAAAGCTGGATCAGTATACAAGAAAAGGCAGGTGGCAGAGGATCAAAACAAAGTGGTTGCTTGAGAAGGTAATACCTGGTCGGTATCATTTAGTAAAATCTGGGTCGGCCTAAATAGAATGCGGTGGCAGAACTGTAATTTATGGAATGCGCCAGCTGTATACAACTGTAAAGTGGACCAATGGCATTTCTGTAAATAATTTTCAGGTCGATCCAAGTTTATGGCGACCCAAATTCTGCACTCCGTAATTACAAGACTGCCACTACCCCCAAACTACACCTATAAATAGCCCCTTTCTCCACAATTGAAGGGACGAATTCCTCTACCCCAAAGGGCTGCCCAAATCATTCCTCGACCATTCTAAAGCTTCTTAGAGCTCCATTAATAGCCTCCTAATCATGCTTCTTCTTCCTTGAACAACATGAAGATCAAATCACATCTTTTCTCCATCCGAATGGGGTCAATCTCAATCCTAATGCTCTCCAACCTCCAATAATTTTCTTTAAAAGCTCGGATCTAATATAAACTTCATCACGGGATCAAGGAAAAGCATCTACACGCCAAAGTGATTGAAGATCTACAAGGTAACTTTCACAATCCGCGAGATCTAATCCATTTCTCTACGAATTCAAGTGTGATCTATAGCTAAATGAGAGAAGAGTGGGAAAAATCACTATGAAAAGAGAGAATGAGAAAAAAAAATGAATGTATGAGAGATTTCATGAATGATGTAAGGCAAAATACCATAATGAAAAGTGATTGAAAAGTGGACGTAGGTTCATTTTGAATCGAACCACTATAAAATTTCCATTGTCTTCATTTTATGCTTTATTATTTTGTGATTACGCGGTTCCATACTCTAATCTTACCGAATTGGTGAAGTGCGACATTTTCACCTTTGGTGTTGAAATCGATTTTTCGGTTTTAACATTTGGCGCCCATCGTGGGGCCGCGTTCACATCTCCTTCCTTCACATTGAAGTCCTAAGCCTACTTTTACCATAGATTCCGCAAATCTAAGATCTAGGCCAGTCGATATATATAAATCATGCATTAAGTTACAGCAGTTTGTGGTGGCAATATTGTAAAGCCAATGGGTCTAACGTAATTAAAATACACACAGTATGGATCGGCTTTAGCGTTTTGACGGGTCGGCCATATTCGTTACAAGTGTATGACAACTTCAACAAATGCGTACAAAGTGTATATGAAGCCACGAGAAGATTACAACTAGAACAATGGATCAATTGGTTATTGTATTAAAACAAAGCACGCATGATGATAATCCATACAATTAGAAGTATAAAGCATGAAAGGTGCTTACGGCAAAAAAGGAGATCCAAATACTCTTTACATGTGGATCGTCCTGGAGATTTGCATGGTCGGGATGAAAGTATATAATATGGGTCGATTCTTGTAATGAGCACGTGGCAACATGGTAAATTATTGGGTCGGTTCCTTCCTCAATGCACGAGTCGGTCTCATAACATTAGACATGGTTTGGATCAGTCCTATAATGATGAAATGGGTCGATGCATTGGAATAAGGCGGTTAGCTGCTACAATTAAAGAACTGGATCGGTACATTAATACAAAGCACATAGCTGGATCGACATACAAGAAAAGGCGGGTAGCAGAGGATCAAAACAAAGTGGTTGGTCGAGAAGGCAATACCTGTTCGGTATCATTTAGTGAAATCTGGGTCGGTCTAAATAGAATGCAGTGGCAGAACTATAATTTATGGAATGCGCCAGCTATATACAATTGTAAAATGGATCAGTGAAATTTCTGTAAATAAGTTTTAGGCCGATCCAAGTTTATGGCCGACCTAAATTCTGCACTCTATAATTACAAGATTGCCATTGCCCCCAAACTGCACATATAAATAGCCCCTTTGTCCACAATTGAAGGGATGGATTCCCCTACCCCGAAGGGCTGCCCAAATCATTCCTCGACCATTCTAAAGCTTCTTAGAGCTCCATTAATGGCCTCCTAAGCATGCTCCTTCTTCCTCGAACAACACGAAGATCAAATCACATCTTTTCTCCATCTGAATGGGATCAAACTCAATCCTAGTGCTCTCCAACCTCCATTAATCTTTTCTAAAAGCTCGGATCTAACATAAATTTCGTCATGGGATCAAGGAAAAACATCTACGTGCCAAAGTGATTGAAGATCTACAAGGTAGCTTTCACAATCCGCGAGATCTAATCCATTTCTCTACGAATTCAAGTGTGATCTAAAGCTAAAAGAGAGAAGAGTTGGGAAAAGCACTGTAAAAAGAGAGAATGAGAAAAAATGAATGTATGCGAGATTGCATGAATGATGTAAGGAAGAATACCATAATGAGAAGTGATTGAAAAGTGGATGTAGGTTCATTTTGAATCGAACCACTATAAAAATTCCCTTGTCTTCATTTTGTGCTTTTTTATTTTGTGATTATGTGGTTCCATATCTAATCTTACCGAATTCGTGAAGTGCAACATTTGCACCTTTGATGTTGAAATCGATTTTTCGGTCTTAACATGTTTATTGTCTGCAAGAAACGAATGTTTTCAGCAAGGAGGAAATAACGAGGGCACCTCGTATTTAGGGTGCATTTGATTTTGAACGGGAAGTGAAACTGGAAGGGGTAATTTAAAGGGTTATTTGAAGGGGAATTATTATGAATGGGGAATGTGTTTTTTTTATAAAAGGGGTAAATTAGAAGGGGTAAAGTTATTATATTATTAATTATTTGTATATATTTTATTTATATGGGTATGTATAAAAGGGATGGAAAAAGAGCTGTTGGGTTGCGTCAGACGCATCGGCCGCGTCTGATGCGAAAGCTACATTTTGAACTGTTCGGTTGGAAGGGGCAAATGAGATGGGTCCTACATTGATGCGTCAGAAGTGTCCGACACGTCCGACGCGGACGCGAACATTAACCAGGCAGTTTGAAAATCAAACGGTACCTTATAGAACAAGAAAACCCAGATAAGAATAACGCCCATCCTTCGTATAGGTTAAGTCGGTTAGAAGGTGCTTAGGTCGGCTGTGAAAATTCTTGTCTGCCTGGTGGGAAGGCACGTGAAATTGTTGGGGCGCTGGTTGTTTATTTTATACATAGGAGTGTGCAGTGTCAATTAGCATATGCAGTGTTTTCTTCTCGGGGTACAGAGTGACGCATCATGTATATGTTGCCTTGTATGATTTTTAAAGGGTGTGCATACTTTATTTTATACACATGTTGGTTGCTTCAATTTATATATATACATATATATATATATGCAAAGGATGTGTGTATTATATATATAAGTGTGTGTGTGTGTGTGTGTGTGTGTGTGTATTGGTACATTGTTTTATCGTTGACCATTAAAACCGTACCGAGACACAAACTTCAAACATAACAAAACAGGACGCATCGCTACGTCTTAGCATTGCGTTCCCAACAAAATTAATTTCATTTAAAATGGATTCCGTTTGCAAAAACAACGATATTTTCATTCTAAAATATCTATCGGTTCAACTTTAAATAACGCCCACAGACAAAACAACTCCGTTTGGCTCCAAAGCAGAATATAACAATAATTAATTATACGTATTCCAGTAAAACTCGTTTCGTCGAAAACAGAGGTCATTAAAAAAAAATCATTTTTAAGGCCTATAGAATATCGATTAAATTCGAAACAATTCAGTTTTAAATAACAATAAATTATTGTCATTGTTCATGGAATAACATGTAGCTTCACATTCTACCAATATATATTTAAAACTCGACGTTCACATTTCCGAGTTAAATGATATTAATTTTATATAGAAATTCCTTTATATTTATTAATTAAACGTTATCGTCTATTAATAGATTTCATGGCGACTATTTGAAATTTTAATCTGGACATTACTTACAATTTATAGGCTAGAATCTAGATTTTTCTCTTTCATCATAAAATTATCATATAATATATTCTAAATTTTGTGTTTCATAGAAATCCGACTTATATCGGATCCTATATATTAGATTAAAGTTCAATACTCAATATTTCGAATTACCGCGCCGTTACGAGTTCGTTTTAATTATATTATAAATTTATACATTCAACTTCGTTTTTAATAAATATTTTCGATATAAAATCTATTTATATTACCAAATCAATATTTAAAATGGATTTAAATATTCGAAATTAACGCTAAATAATCTGGGACATTGCAACGTATTTAAAAATTTAATACCTATGCCTACATCAAACCGACAGCTATACACACATGGAACCGATACGTACTATCGATCTAAAAAAATTGATATCTACATATAAAAAAAATGATTCTTTTTTTAACCATTGTACACTAAAATTAGTATCACTAATATATACTAAATTTGGTTTGTCTAGTTTTTCTTTTCATTCTTAATACAGAATATTGATTGGTTAATTGCGAAACGTGACTTGATAAAAACAACTACGCAATGACACAACAATGACGGTAAATATAGTTTCAATGCACAGTTTTAAAATATAATTTTATGTATACTAAATTACAACAAACATTAATCTTGATCAGAAAGGATTAACTGGAAAAAGATAAGGAATTGTAAACCAGTTAGTTCTCTCGGTTTTAGAAGAAGCAATGCAACATGAATACACAGATGTGATATTCTTCCCATTGCACTATGAAATCCCTACAAAGCTATTGACTTTGACATACCCTACAATGCAATGGTCACATTATGATTCCTTATACCCAAGGAGATCGAACAAAACAATCCAAGCCTAAAAGCTGTTATGCCACTGGTATGAAATGATTTCCAAAATAACAAAATAAAATATATGTCATAATTCTAAAAATAAAATCAATATTAATGTATATTTTTTATAGAGAGCAAAGGTTGAAGGAATAATACAACGATTGCGAAAAAAGCATAACATTCAAGATATGTTGCTCAAAACAACTGATATACATCAATTAGAGAATACACAACAAGCATCTAACACATAAATTTTTATCTATTTTTTTAAAGCATCATAAGAATTTAACAATTTTTAAATGCAACATGCACAAACACTTACACTAACAAAAGAACATACAAAAAATAATAATTGATACCCATAGAACTAAAATATGGTACTAATATTATTATTAACACACATAAAAATGATACTAACTGCATAAAAATGATACTTATGGCATTATAGTATTATTACTTATAACATATACTACAACCTTTTTTTCATCAACAACTTTTTCATTCAAGTAAGGTGGATTGTGGATGTATGCGATGATCTTTATCGTATCATTGAATAGAACATACACTCCACTGAAAGTCCGTCCATAAGTCAAGCTGAAAATAAGTGCACAAATAGCCTACGAAATATTGGACGATACGAGGCATTGTTGGAACTTAGTTGAATTTATATTAAATTTTCATAAAAATAATGAAATGAACTAGAGTTTTTACTGGTGTTGAATTACAGTTTAATGTGATTTTGAAGTATTATTTTCAATTGTTGCAAATATCGATATGATGACGTTAACATTGGTGTTCTAAAAGCAAATTATGTGTAAATGTACATGCCATTATCCAATATAGAATACAAATTAACTGTCCACCTATTGTTCTTTTACTTTTATTGTAATTAAACAATTTGTATTAAAATATATTGTTGTTGTATCTCTGTAAATAGTAAACCGATACTTATTATTATGCAAAAGTGACACTGTTGTTGTTATATATGTGTAAGTACTACTGATACCTATTATCATGCAAAAGTGATACTGTATAACTGCATATACCATAATGATTTACGAAAACTGATACCTACAGACATGCAAAAATGATGCCCTGTTACTCAATAGAATAGAATATTATAGAAAAATTGATATATAAATATATCCAAAATGATACCCTATCACCCTACACAGTTAACGTATATTTTAGAATTGATACCTAAATGGGATATAAGTAATATCCACTTATTGTAAACAATACGACAATATGCTAAAAACGATACTAATGTAGGTATAAAACTATTAGTATATACAATAACATAACAAAACTGATACTAATAAAGGTACAAAACTGATACGCTATCACCATAAACAATGCAACAATATAACAAAACTGATATCAGTACGAATACAAAACTGATTTCCCGTTAAAGCAAACAACACAACAGTATAACAAAATTGATACTGATGTAGGTTCAAAACTGATATCCTGCAATTGTATACTAAAAAGCAAACAACATATAACACACAACAATCAACTAAAAACGATATTATGTAACGAAATTTAGTTACAAATAAAAAATCGAGCACATTTCAATTATATCCAATACCAAGGTGCTTACATTTTCAAATTTAATAGAATACAATTTGATAAATACTTTTAAGCTCTAATACAAATCTAACAACATTTCACATCTTCTTTGAAGCTTGACAATTAGGCTTACTATGGTCGCAACACCCCGTAATTTTAATAATACTAAAAGAGGATAAATCAAATAATAATTAATTTAATATTCATAATTAATGGAAACGGATTGTGCCATTGCATTCTTCTCAAAATTCTAGTCAAGATAAACATTTGGTTTGTGTAAAATAGACACTGTATGTAGAAGTTATGAGGGCTTGAAGTTTGTTTACATGCAAGGTGATTATATATAGGGCCCGTGAATTCAAAATTAGGTCCAGAAAGTTCAGAATCTTTCAAATTTCAGAAATCGGGGTGAGCGGGAAAATTCCCTCCCACGGGAGTCGACCCCTTGGTCGACCCCTCAAGGGGGGGTGTCGACCCCCCTAGGGCTGACGTGGCAGGTCGGTTTTGGGGGCTGGCAGCTATAAATACGGCTCCATTTCTCCTGTTTTCGTCAATGAAAATCAATGGAGGCCTAGATGCTGTCGGAGCCTAGACTGAATCAAATCCTTTTCTTCTTCTACAAATCAAAGTTAGAGATTCAAGTGTAGATCTGTTTTTCTTTTACCTTTCTTGATCCAAACGCTGTGAGTTTCAAGTTGCTTTTAGAGTTAAATAAATAAAAAGTAAACATGATAGGACTGTAATTTGGATCTATGTATGTTAATCCTTGAATCACTTCAGATCTGTAACAACTTGTAAATCTGTGATATTTTGGCATACTATGACTTGGATCTTAACATTTATCATGTCAGATCTAGTTTTGATTATAGATCAAGTTCACTATTTAGATCGTCTTGTACATATCATGTTTATGGTTAATTGGATCAGTCATTAGTTGGACATCTAAATTGTTATTTAGATCTTAATCATGCATATTATGACATCCCTACTATGTTATAAACAGTTCTATTATCTTATGTTCACTAGATCTGTTCTCATATGCCATCTGATCACTATGCCACTATGTGCTTATGTCAATTTCATTAGTATAAACATCTCTGTCATTTTTCCTTTATATTTCTCTTTTATTTTATATAGCCAGGCTAGTTTCGAGTCTAGGCATGCCGCTGAAATATGCGAACGCGTTAGATGGGGAACGAGGGGAAAAACATTGAAATTGGCATATCTTGTAAATTGGGAATTTGAGCATAATTGGAAAAAGGGGGAAAATGGCATAACTTGAATAGTGTTTATGTACATGAATTTGGACATATAATTCACTATGAACATATTTGGGAAAAAGGGGAATGAAACCTATAACCTATAACCACATAAGTAAGAATTGTCTAATAAATAAATGCATAGGATTAGAGTAATTAGAAATTGTAACTGCGCCTAGACACGAGGTTAGATTACACTTGTGGTGGAAGTCTGCCCGGAACCGCCCGGCATATCCAGTGACGACAAGTGGTGAATCTAATGTGAGAGGTCTATGAGCACAAATACGAGACGTGCTAAGACATGAGGTTAAGCCCGATTTATGGAATAAGTCTGCATGGACCCGCCCGGCATATCCAACATCCACAAATTGTAGGCTTAATGTAGGAGTTAAGTAAATATGTTTGAACAGTGGTGGGTTAAGTAAATCTAAGGGGGTGAGTAATATTTATATACAGGCCCACAAACTTAACCTGAGGGGGTTATGTAATTAAAGACACCTAGTGGTAAGCATAACATGTGGAAATGTTGGAGTTATGTTGTAATGACCCGCATTGGCAGAGGTATTATAATTAATTTATTTGATTTTATAAATAGTGATATAGTGAATTAAATGGTCGTGGAATTTAATAATGGTGAATATTTAATTAAAATAATAATTAAATAATATATTTAATTCTGAAATAATCAGAATTGGCTGAAATGGCGATATGGTGAGAACTGGATCATCTGTGATATTTAATTCAGCTTGGAATTTGATTTTGAATAATGAATATATTTAATTAACGATGGTTGAACGTATAAATTATATTATAAGTAAAATCGAGCTCGAAATGGCGGTGTAGTTCGTAAATTGGCGATTTGAACTTCAACTGAATGTACAAGATTCGTTTTAAGCCGGATTTCTGTGAAACAAGAAACGTGTGGAGCTGGAGGAGTATATCTTTCTAGTGGAAGAGAAAAATCGAGATTTCGTCGTGTAGATTTTGATGTACGTCCAAATCAAATTTTAGAAAAGTCACTGTGGAATTCCTTTATAATTTATAAAGGAATTGTTTATATTTTAAAAAGGAATTTCAATATAAATCGAATATCGGGTTGACCCAGATTTGAAATATCGAGTTATAAATCCCAGTAGAGCTGTATGGTATTCCACTGTGAATATATACGATAATATAAATTTATTTATACTTAATTTAATTATATTTAAATATATTTATATATATAAATGGGTCATCCAGAGCTTTAAAAATAGCCACTTTTGCAAACGAAGTCGGAATTCGACGAAACTAATTTTGTTGGATCCGCAATGTCAAATTATTACTAGATGTCAAGGTTCGTGATTTTTAGAGTCACTGTGTGGTCGTACGGACTTTTAGAGTGAAAAACAGTCAGTATTTCGATGGTTAAAAATACGCAGTGTGAGCATACGGAGTCGGAATTCGACGAAACCAGTTTCGTTGGGACCGTAATGTCGAACTGTAGCTGCATGCCAATTTTCATGATTTTTAGGTATCATGTGTGATCACAGGAATTTTAGAGGACGAATACAATTAGCGTTTGATTAAAATAAAATATAATAATCAATATTTAAATATTTAAAAGCATCCTATAAGTACCCTCCCAACCTAAACCTAATTCATATTCCTTTGGTCAACCCATAAATTTGCGTCGTCGTTTGTTCTTCAGGAAAACGAGATTTCATTCTTTCAAAAATCCAAAACAAAAAAAGGATAAATCCTTAAAAATCATGAGATGTGTATATATGGAATCGGAAGTCATTCTCGTCAATCCAATGTCTCTTTTGAGAGGTGCGATTTAGGTTTGTCGAGCTCGACAGTTGTACATCGTCAGTTTTTGGTTCTAGGGTTCGAGATATTGAGATTTGTGTGCACCAAAATGGATTTCTGAAGTCGTATTCAGGTTTGTGAGGTGGTTTATAATCTTGCCCAAGAGTTTGGTGAAAATCGGTTCAAATTGTGTTCGGTGGTTTTGGGTTGACCACGTCGGTCTGGTGAAAACCGCTGATGACAGGAATGGTGCGAGTTCGATGACTTGGTCACGGTGAGAAGGAGATCGGGACAAGGAGGAAGCCGATACCCTCGGTTTTGGAAATGGTGGAATAACACGAGAGGACGGGGAGGAGTTTTGATCGGAAATGGTGATTTCCTGGAGGAGGACGGGATTTCTAATGTTTGAGGAAGATGGAAACAATCGGGCTGGTTTGGTTATGAATGGTGATAGGCCGGAGAGGTAAATAAAGGGTGAAGGCCCAATTAAAGCCTTACTTAAGTTTTATTTAAATTAAAATAGTATACTAACTTGGAAATGGTATAACTTGGTCATACGGTATCGGAATTGGACAAAACTGGATCCGATGGGATCGTATGGACGGACACTACCCAATGGAACCGACGGGGAGTGGATTGGAGCTCGTTTGAATTTATGGCGAAATAAATTGTTTGATTCAAATCAAATAACAGTTTATCGTTCTTTAACGATGAACTGCAAATGTGAGTAAATCTCACTAACTCTGAACAGTTTATAATTTCATGTTGTATTTTTAGAACTATTAAATATTGGTTGATTAACTGTGTGTTGATTGAACTGCTAGTCAGTTAGTTGAATTTCTATATTGATTCTGTTTAACAGAATATATCATATGGAACTGAAAGTGATGTTGATTTTACTGTGTAACATCTGTGGATGCAGGGAAACAGGTTGGAGGAATCTGACTGGATTCCTCAACATTTATTTTACTGTTTTTCATATATTGTGATATATGATGTGATATATAATCTGTTGTCGATTATATGTGTTTGAACGATATTGGTCATCGTGATTTGATGTGTTAAATACCATAACATACCGGAATGGTGAAAAGGGAATTTTCAAAATGAATATTGAAAATAGATTATTTATAAAATCAAAAGATTTTATAAAAGAGATAATATTTATAACAATCATAGGAGATTTTATAAAAAGGAAATATTTAGAAAATAAATAGAGTTATTAAAAGGAAATTTGTTTATAACCGAAAAGAACGTTATAAAAAGGAAAAACGTTACTAAAAGGGAAATCATTTATAAAGTGAAGAACCGTTACTAAAAAGTAAATCTTTATAAATGAATAGTTTATTCGAAAAGGAGTTAATCGAATATTAATTATTCGAATATCAGTTATTCGAATAGAGTTAAAGGAAAGGAATTATCGATTATTAGTTAATCTAAAGGAGTTATCAATTATTAGTTAATCGAAGGAGTTATCGATTATAGTTTAATCGAAAAGAGTTATTGATTTGTTTAATCAAAGTGAGTTATAGAATATTGGTTATTCGAAGGAGTTATCGAATTTAGTTATCCGATGGAGTTAATCGATTAGAGTTAAAATAAAGGAGTTAATCGAATATAGTTTATTCGAATAGAATTTATTGAGTTAATCGAATATTAGTGATTCGAATAAAGTAAAAGGAGTTATCGAATATTAGTTATTCGAATAAGAGTTAAATAGATTTATCGAATATTAGTTATTCGAATAGAGTTAAATGGAGTTAAAGGAATAAATCGAATATAGTTTATTCGAATGGAATTAAAGGAGTTAATCTAATTTGGTTTATTCGAATAGAGTTAAAGGGGTTATTAACTAGAGTTAAATCGAATAGAGTTAATCCAATAGCGTTAGTCCAATAGAGTTAATCCAATAGCGTTAGTCCAATAGTGTTAATTGATAAGGGTTAATCGAATAGAGTAAACTGAATAGAGTTATCGAATATACCTTATTCGAAGGAAAGAATTATCGAATAGAGATGATTCGAAAGAGAGTTACGTAAGGAAGTTTGTTAAAGAATTAAAAGGTGAACTTTGTCTATTTCAAGGTTAGAAACGTTGTTCAGTTAAGATCTAAGAGGTAGTATTACCCCAACTTGATTGACTTCATTTTTAACTAAGGAATGGTTAAGGTTCGATAGTGAAGGTGGGTTAAAGGAATTTAGTTAATAAGCGTAATGGTTTGAGTTGGCATCGCGATGGTTTGTTTAAAACATCTGTCTAAGTCCAATGAAGGAGTTTTGGAAATGTTTTTCCAACTAAGAACCAGAAATGTTTTCTGATATAGAAAACAAGAAATGGAAATGTTTTCCAATGGTAATAACATATATTTTCTAAATTTAGAAAATAAGAAAGGCTGAATATAGGGAAACAGGAGATAATTAAATTAATGAAATAAGGAAAATATGAATATATATATATATATAGATATATATATGATTGATGATTGATTGATAGAATTTCCATCTGGAAATAATATCGTTGTTTGCACACGTGTTTTTCTTCGATAGTTAAATCACAGACTATCGAAGTTTTGACCATTTCGACGTTGTTAATATGGAGAGACCGGTTGGATTATTATCCAAAGAATCACTCTATATTGGCATAAGCGTTGCGAATCATATATGCCAAAGATAATTGAAGATGAAGTAAAGTGCAAGGGCTGTTGTATAAATCTTAGATAACAGTGTCTAAGATGGATATACTGAATAGTACCTTCGGTTCATCCTGTTCCTGGATGACTTGTATGGATGGATGTCTGACAGAGTATTTCCAGACGATCACGTACATTGATTTCTCCAACCGTACCAAGAGTGGAAGCGGAGAAGGAAACTTCTTTTACTAACACATGATGTATGGTTGAGGACGTCAATCGGTGATTTGATTGATTTGACGATGTGGCATTCAAAGTGAATCTGGTGTGATGATAAAGCGTAGCTTCTAGCCTCACATTCGGTAAATGACAGAAATCGGGCAGGCAGCATGGCTAAGTCGGTCGCACCGAAGTAGGGTGTATAATCACCTGATCTAGAGTTTCATTTATTTCTAAAAATCTATTGTTGATGTTGTCCCATTCGGGAACAGTTGCTGATCCCAACCGTTGGTGATATACATTTGATACACTCAAGCGAAATGAGTGGTCGGTCATGTGTGGCCGGGTTGCAAGATGTTCTTGTTGAACCTAGTGTATTCCTTTCTAGAGGTAAACTAGCGAAAGGTGGTTCCATACCTTGTCATAGTTGGAAATCCATTACCCAATATGTGCTTGCGATTTTGATTGTATACTATATATGTAGAACGTGAGATGAAAGCATTTCTGCTAGATGATTATTTTATTGTGGTTGATAGACATTATTATAATATCAAAAGGTTTTTGATATAAAGCTAATTTGGATTCTCATAAGGGAAAAACCCGTTCCGTTATACGGCGCGGTCTTATGAGATATTGATTACCTGCTTGAACTATTTTAAACTGTTTTACTCATACCCGTCCATGTTGCTTCACTGGTACGTCTGATAGGGGGTTCTCACTTCGTGGTTTGGTGGCGAACGGGAGACTCTTACCCCTACAGGTCCTGCATTATAGCCGGTTGGTCGAGTCGAGAGGTTGGCCGTAAAGCATGGTGTCTGGGGTACCTTTGTATGCCACGGGGAGAGGATAGCCCTCTGCTTTCGGGTCATTACAGTTGGTATCAGAGCTTAAGTTAAGTGATTTACCTTGGCTCTGTGGCGTGATCAGTAGAGATAGGGTAAGTAATACCCTAGATTGAGTTGAGTGTATATATACGAGTGAACGTATTTGTATATGATATAAAAATAATTTTATATTGTGAAGATTTATTGGTTGAGTTGTTTATGAGTTCTGGTCAATCAGTTTGATCCAGTGTGTCGGTAGGAGTTTCTAAACACTTGAATACGATGGGTTGGCACGATATGTTTTGAAAAGGTGGTAAATTAAAATAAGTTTACCCAAGGTATATCTTGATATAGAGAAGATATATATATCAAAATTATAATATAGTGGATATGTTGGTTGTTATTATAATCGAGTAAGATTATAAATTAAATGGTTATGTAAATAACCAATTAGAATTCATATAAGTGAAATACGTGAAATCAGATGAGTTAAATCTAAAATTTAAACCAGTGATTTAATTCAAACTCTGGAGAATTGGATAAGTGTTTGTAAATGGATTTGTATTAAAAATAAGGAAAATTTAAGATCCTGGGAGATTTTAAAATTGTTTTACAAGTAGTGTGAATTATATTTTGAAATGAATTTCAAAGTGGAAATGTTTAGAAATGGTTTTATAGTATCGAGCTCACTTCGATCGCTGGAAAATAGATTCTGATGATGACAGCTGCATCATCAGTATTCATTTTCGAGTTGTAAGTGACGAATTACTACCAGAGATACTGTTTTGAATTTGTTTTGGGAAAGACAAGTTGTGTTGAATTTCAAAATGGGATTTATATATAGAATTTGAATAGAATGTGATACATAGAATTTGAATAGAATGTGATATATAGAATTTGAATAGAATTTGATATATAGAATTTGAATAATAGAATTTGATATATAGATTTGAATAATAGAAGTGATATAGAATTTGAATAGAAATTGAATAGAATTAACTAAGTCGAAGAGGAATTAATTAATCGAGTTTTGAATTTGAAGTTGAACTTTGAAAGGTGAATTGGATTTGTAAATGGATATTCGAAATCGAATATAGAACTTAAATTTGAAATTTGGATTCAAAATAGTTAACAAGCAAGTTAAAATATATTTGAACATCTCATGTTCAAATATAAAAGTGAAATAGACTAAAGAGTTAATTAACAAATTAATTAACGAATTGAGTTAAAACGATCAGGTATAGTTAAAATAGATTGGGCAGGTATAAATATACATGAGATAGGTATGGATAAGGTATGAAGGTATATAAATAGAATGCTCGACGAAAAGGTATGTATTTAATTCATATATGAGATTATATGCGTCGTATCGGCTAGCCACTTGGCTTTTTCTTTTTCTTTTGGATTGGTGAGGGCCATGGAAGGCTATTTGAAATATCCCGATGCTCCTAGTACAAAGGAGGTTATGGCGAATTTTTCCTAGAATTTAAGGAGTTAGAATATTTTTAAGATAATTTGATAGTTAGAAATCAATGTATCGATATATATATATATAGAAGTCGATAAGGAAATGAACTTAGAAATAGAATAGTAAAATCAAAAAGGAAGACTGAGAATAAAATCTAGTAAGAATAGAAAGAGGAAGCGTATACGTGTTTAAAAGTGAATAAGTAGTTGTATGGTATTGATTATTCGAGTAAGTAGCCATATATGTTTTGACGTTATAAATGTTATTCAGTCAAGGTCTGAGAGGTAGTTATACCCCAACTTGATTGGTTTCATTATTAACAAATAAATAGTAATATTTCAGGCTCGAAGATCGATGTTGAATAAGAGTTACTTGAATACAGTATTTGGGGTCGTCGTAACGATGTTTTACACAACATCCGTTTTAACCCAATTAAGTGTAAGCTTGGAAATATAATAAAGAATATTTCCTAAGTATACAAATAAATGAGATCGGAAAAGAGATAAGTAATTGGAATGTTTTCCAATTATAAATAGCATATATTTTCTTAAGTTTAGAAAATAAAGGAAGGCGATATTCGGAAATGTTTTCCAAATAACATAAAAGGCCAATATGGTTATTGAAATTATTTGGTTAACAAATATTGATAAAGAAATAGAGAAGTGATTTAACTAATGGAATACTAATTAAGGGCTCAATGACATGCTCAAAAGGAAATTTTGATTTTTGAAAAGAGTAAACTGTTTAAAAACTCCCAGGGAAAGACTGTTTGAATTAAAAACAAATTTAACAGAAATTTGTGAAAGCAAAATTGAATTAAAGTAAAGCCAGTAAAGTGGTAACTGAGATTGAATTAGAATGATATCAAGACAAATCGGATTGTGAGATTCAACTTTGAAGTGTAATGTGATAATCAAGTTAAGAGTTGGGAATCGAGAAGAAACTCGAGTTGAAATGATATTTGGCTCGGATATAAGTGAATGGTTGTGTTGTGGATAAAAGCAGATTGGAATTTGATTGGGATGACCCTTGTATCCGCTGAATTGGTAACAAGTGGAAAGGATATAATGATATGCCGACAAAAGGTACAAGTTTATATTTCTATTGGATATAAGATTTATGAGCCGAATTGGCAAGCCGCTTGGCTGATTGATTTTCTTTTGGGTTGGAGATGGCCCAGAGAGGCGAGTTGGAGTTTGACCTATTGACCAGTACAAAGGAGGTGCTCGCGAAATTTTTCGAAAAATTAAGGTGTTAGAAAATTTTCAGGATTTTTGAAAATTTTCGTTGATAAGAATTAATTAATATTTAATTGAATTTAAATTGGTCCAGTTGGAAACTGAAGATAAGAAGTGAACGAATATGTTCTAACCAGTCAATAGGTTCGTTCTCTACATTAGCAATTTCGAGGACGAAATTATTTTAAGTGGGGAAGATTGTAATGACCCGCATAGGCAGAGGTATTATAATTAATTTATTTAATTTTATAAATAGTGATATAGTGAATTAAATGGTCGTGGAATTTAATAATGGTGAATATTTAATTAAAATAATAATTAAATAATATACTTAATTCTGAAATAATCAGAATTGGCTGAAATGGCGATATGGTGAGAACTGGATCATCTGTGATATTTAATTCAGCTTGGAATTTGATTTTGAATAACGAATATATTTAATTAACGATGGTTGAACGTATAAATTATATTATAATTAAAATCGAGCTCGAAATGGCGTTGTAGTTCGTAAATTGGCGATTCGAACTTCAACTGAATGTATAGGATTCGTTTTAAGCCGGATATCTGTGAAACAAGAAACGTGTGGAGCCGGTGGAGTATATCTTTCTAGTGGAAGAGAAAAATCGGGATTTCATCGTGTAGATTTTGATGTACGTCCAAATCAATTTTTATAAAAGTCGCTGTGGAATTCCTTTATAATTTATAAAGGAATTATTTATATTTTAAAAAGGAATTTCAATATAAATCGAATATCGGGTTGACCCAGATTTGAAATATTGAGTTATAAACCCCAGTAAAGCTATATGGTATTCCGCTGTGAATATATACGATAATATAAATTTAATTATATTTAATTTAATTATATATAAATATATTTATATATAAATGGGTCATCCAGAGCTTTAAAAATAGCCACTTTTGCAAATGAAGTCGGAATTCGACAAAACTAATTTTGTTGGATCCACAATGTCAAATTATTGCTAGATGTCAAGCTTCGTGATTTTTAGAGTCACTGTGTGGTCGTACGGATTTTTAGAGTGAAAAATAGTCAGTATTTCGATGGTTAAAATATGCTGTGTGAGCATACGGAGTCGGAATTTGACAAAACTAGTTTCGTTGGGACCGTAATGTCGAACTATAGCTACATGCCAATTTTCATGATTTTTAGGTATAATGTGTGATCATAGGAATTTTAGAGGATGAATGCAATTAGCGTTTGATTAAAATAAAATATAATAATCAATATTTAAATATTTAAAAGCATCCTATAAGTACCTTCCCAACCTAAACCTAATTCCTATTCCTTTGGTCAACCCATAAATTTGCGCCGTCGTTTGTTCTTCAGGAAAACGAGATTTCATTCTTTCAAAAATCCAAAACAAAAAAAGGATAAATCCTTAAAAATCACGAGATGTGTATATATGGAATCCTGAAGTCTTTCTCTTCAATCCAATATCTCTTTTGAGAGGTGCGATTTATGTTTGTCGAGCTCGACAGTTGTACAACATCAGTTTTTGGTTCTAGGGTTCGAGATTTTGAGATTTGTGTGCATCAAAATGGAATTCTAAAGTCGTATTCGGGTTTTTGAGGTGGTTTATAATCTCGCCCAAGTGTTTGGAGAAAATCGATTCAAATTGTGTTCGGTGGTTTTGGGTTGACCACGTCGGTCTGGTGAAACCAGCTGATGACAGGAATGGTGCGAGTTCGATGGCTTGGTCACGGTGAGAAGGAGATCGGGACAAGGAGGAAGCCGATACCCTCGGTTTTGGAAACGGTGGAATAACACGAGAGGACGGGGAGGAGTTTTGATCGGAAATGGTGATTTCCTGGAGAAGGAGGACGGGATTTTTAATGTTTGAGGAAGTTGAAAACAATTGGGCCGGTTTGGTTATGAATGGTGATGGGCCGGAGAGGTAAATAAAGGGTGAAGGCCCAATTAAATCTTTACTTAAGTTTTATTTAAATTAAAATAGTATACTAACTTGAAAATGGTATAACTTGGTCATACGGTATCGGAATTGGACAAAACTGGATCCGATGGGATCGTATGGACGGACACTACCCAATGGAACCGACGGGGAGTGGATTGGAGCTCGTTTGAATTTATGGCAAAATAAATTGTTTGATTCAAATCAAATAACAGTTTATCGTTCTTTAACGATGAACTACAAATGTGAGTAAATCTCACTAACTCTGAACAGTTTATAGTTTCATGTTGTAATTTTAGAACTGTTAAATATTGGCTGATTGACTGTGTGTTGATTGTTTGATTGAACTGCTAGTCAGTTAGTTGAATTTCTATATTGATTCTGTTTAACAGAATATATCATATGGAACTGAAAGTGATGTTGATTTTACTGTGTAACATCTGTGGATGCAGGGAAACAGGCTGGAGGAATCCGACTGGATTCCTCAACATTTATTTTACTGTTTTTCATATATTGTGATATATGATGTGATATATAATCTGTTGTCGATTATATGTGTTTGAACGATATTGGTCATCATGATTTGATGTGTTAAATACCATAACATACCGGAATGGTGAAAAGGGAATTTTCAAAATGAATATTGAAAATAGATTATTTATAAAATCAAAAGATTTTATAAAAGAGATAATATTTATAACAATCAAAGGAGATTTTATAGAAAGGAAATATTTAGAAAATAAATAGAGTTATTAAAAGGAAATTTGTTTATAACCGAATAGAACGTTATAAAAAGGAAAACGTTATAAAAAGGAAAAACGTTACTAAACGGGAAATCATTTGTAAAGTGAAGAACCGTTACTAAAAAGTAAATCTTTATAAATGAATAGTTTATTCGAAAAGGAGTTAATCGAATATTACTTATTTGAATAGAGTTAAAGGAAAGGAATTATCGATTATTAGTTAATCGAAAGGAGTTATCAATTATTAGTTAATCGAAGGAGTTATCGATTATAGTTTAATCGAAAAGAGTAATCGATTTGTTTAATCGAAGTGAGTTATAGAATATTGGTTATTCGAAGGAGTTATTGAATTTAGTTATTTGATGGAGTTAATCGATTAGAGTTAAAATAAAGGAGTTAATCGAATATAGTTTATTCGAATAGAGTTTATTGAGTTAATCGAATATTAGTGATTCGAATAAAGTAAAAGGAGTTATCGAATATTAGTTATTCGAATAAGAGTTAAATAGAGTTATCGAATATTAGTTATTCGAATAGAGTTAAATGGAGTTAAAGGAATAAATCGAATATAGTTTATTTGAATGGAATTAAAGGAGTTAATCGAATTTGGTTTATTCAAATAGAGTTAAAGGGGTTATCAACTAGAGTTAAATTGAATAGAGTTAATCCAATAGCGTTAGTCCAATAGAGTTAATCCAATAGCGTTAGTCCAATAGAGTTAATTGATAAGGGTTAATCGAATAGAGTAAATTGAATAGAGTTATCGAATATACCTTATTCGAAGGAAAGAATTATCGAATAGAGATGATTCGAAAGAGAGTTACGTAAGGAAGTTTGTTAAAAAATTAAAAGGTGAACTTTGTCTATTTCAAGGTTAGAAACGTTGTTCAGTTAAGGTCTGAGAGGTAGTATTACTCCAACTTGATTGACTTCATTTTTAACTAAGGAATGGTTAAGGTTCGATAGTGAAGGTGGGTTAAAGGAATTTAGTTAATAAGCGTAATGTTTTGAGTTGGCATCGCGATGGTTTGTTTAAAACATCTGTCTAAGTCCAATGAAGGAGTTTTGGAAATGTTTTTCCAACTAAGAACCAGAAATGTTTTCTGATATAGAAAACAAGAAATGGAAATGTTTTCCAATGGTAATAACATATATTTTCTAAATTTAGAAAATAAGAAATGCTGAATATAGGGAAACAGGAGATAAGTAAATTAATGAATAAGGAAAATATGAATATATATATATGGTTGATGATTGATTGATAGAATTTCCATCTGGAAATAATATCGTTGTTTGCACACGTGTTTTTCTTCGATAGTTAAATCACAGACTATCGAAGTTTTGACCATTTCAACGTTGTTAATATGGAGAGACCGGTTGGATTATTATCCAAAGAACCACTCTGTATTGGCATAAGCATTGCGAATCATATATGCCAAAGATAATTGAAGATGGAGTAAAGTGCAAGGGTTGTTGTATAAATCTTAGATAACAATGTCTAAGATAGATATACTGAATAGTACCTTCGGTTCATCCTGTTCCTGGATGACTTGTATGGATGGATGTCTGACATAGTATTTCCAGACGATCACGTATATTGATTTCTCCAACCGTACCAAGAGTGGAAGCAGAGAAGGAAACTTCTTTTAGCTAACACATAATGTATGGTTGAGGACGTCAATCGGTGATTTGATGGATTTGACGATGTGGCATTCAAAGTGAATCTGGTGTGATGATAAAGCGTAGCTTCTAGCCTCACATTGGTAAATGACAGAAATCGGGCAGGCAGCATGGCTAAGTCGGTCGCACCGAAGTAGGGTGTATAATCACCCGATCTAGAGTTTCATTTATTTCTAAAAATCTATTGTTGATGCTGTCCCATTCGGGAACGGTTGCTAATCCCAACCGTTGGTGATATACATTCGATACACTCAAGCGAAATGAGTGATCGGTCATGTGTGGCCGGGTTGCAAGATGTTCTTGTTGAACCCAGTGTATTCCTTTCTAGAGGTACACTAGCGAAAGGTGGTTCCATACCTTGTCATAGTTGGAAATCCATTACCCAATACGTGCTTGCGATTTTGATTGTATACTATATATGTAGAACGTGAGATGAAAGTGTTTCTGCTAGATGATTATTATAATGTGGTTGATAGACATTATTATAATATCAAAAAGTTTTTGATATAAAGCTAATTTGGATTCTCATAAGGGAAAAACTCGTTCCGTTATACGGCGTGGTCTTATGAGATATCGATTACCTTCTTGAACTGTTTTAAACTGTTTTACTCATACCAGTCCCATGACTGACCTGGAGTTTATTTGTTTGTTTCTCCAAACTCTTGGGCGGGCAGTCAAGAGTCGGGATTTACAGATATACTGGAAGAGCTTGGAGCAGGAGGCTTCAGGATTATATAGCTATAGTTATTTCCGTTGTGTTGCAAGTGTTGTACTTTGATAAATGATATGTATATTCAAGTACAGATTTGTATTTCAAAGTTATGTTATGAAATATATTTATTCGTTCCGCTGTGAGATTCGTGTTACTCTGATACTGTGTTCTTCTTCTTCTTCTATTCTAAGTTTCTATCTTATTTATCCTCACCTTCTGTTTTCTTTCTATTAATTTCCTGATTTTCAGTTTAATTTGGGGTTGGACTTGTGTTTTTGGTCAGCTCAAATTGGACCGGATTTTCGGGTCATTACATATGTAATTAAAGATACCTTAGGGTAATCATAACTTGTGGAAATGGAAGGGTTATGTAATTAAAGACACCTAGTGGTAAGCATAACCAGTGGAAATCCTAGTGAGGATACAAGAAAAAGGGGAGAGTTTGTATCGTATTGTGTGTGGGACCCGTTTTAGTCAGTAACCCATATAACGGTATCAAACGAGGACTCCGCCCTAGGTCGGAGTCAGGAAACGCTTACTGGACTGATTGTAAGAGATCCAAACGAGAAGGACGGTGTGGCGGCGCAAACCGACCGGGGACATGTGTGTGCATGGGCCAGGCAAAGGGGGCTAAGACGACCATGTCACAAGTAGGTATGGCTGTGCACATCAATGAATGGTTGCCACTTTAGGATGTGATACCTCCTACTGTGGGGCCGACAAAGAGTGTCTACGGAATAGGGACCCGATGGATTAGGGTAGTAGTTAGGGTACATCTGGACGTATGCCTAAGTCTACCATCTGATAGTTGTTAGGATCATCTCATTCTGGTTATAGTAGTATTAGTGTAGAGTAATCATTAGAGAAGCGTATACACTCTATCATGTTTACCTTGTCATACCTACCTTTTATGGTGTTATCTTTCTTATCCACTTTATATGCCTGTCATGCTACTTTTACTTGTTTACTTGTTAAAAATAACTAGACTCGCCAGACTTTATGTCTGACCCTTTTTGTTTCCTCTTCTTTCTTCCATTCCCCCCTCCCATAAGGTACTCAGGGCGGGAATACTCAAGCTTAACAAGGATTCTGCTATCATTTTGCTAGAGCTGTTAGATGTATTGCTCAAGCTCCTATCTTTGCTACTATGGGTATGCTTTTATTTGGGGATTTTGCTTCTTTTACTTTGTACTCTAATGTTTAAAAACAAGAATACTGGTTTTTATGTAATGCAGATATATTATGTTTTGAACCACAATGCTTTATGATTAATAAATTTAGTTTTTATTTCTCTATTATTTTTATATCTGTCTTGTAATGTTTCTGTTTACCTATAATGCTTCACGAAACTTAATGCATTCTCTTAATGAGTGACACTAACGGACGTGGGGTGTCATATTTGGTATCAGAGCTAAAGGTTACTAGATTAGATAAAAGTTTTTGAAAACTATTTTCAAAAAAGGTTTTAAAAGGAAGCATTTTCAAAAGAAAAGTCTGTCTTGAAAAACATATTCCCCAAGCCATATGTAACGTCCCTCGATCCTTTGTTTAAATCTCTTTCCTTTTCGTTTCAGCATGTCTGGGGAACCTAATATTCCTGAGGGCATTACGGTACCAAGCTAGTTCCACGGGTATCTAGAGGCCACAACGCCTGCCGGAGGTCAAGCCGACGTTCCTCCCATAGCTACATCCGTCGTTCCTCCTCCTCCTCCTCCAAGAGCAGATAATTTCACTAAGATCTGCAAAGATTTCAGTGCCATAGGATAGAAGCCACTTCGTGGAACCGAAACATTCGTAGAGGCAAGGAATTGGCTTAAGGAGACCGAGGAATTGTTTGTAATTTTTGAAGTAGAAGATCAAAGGAGGATTTAGTTAGCTGCCTGACTACTGAAAGACGAAGCCTCGCTCTGGTGGGAAGTAACCCAAGCTGGACATCCGGTGGAGACATGGGATGATTTTAGGCAGAGGTTTGAAATTATGTTTCTTTCTCAAGCTGAGAAAAGCATGCAAATGGAGAGATTCTTGGCGCTAGCAAGGAAACATGACTTTTAAGGAATATGTGAACAAATTCAACCAGCTAGCAAGGTTTGGATTGGAATTGGTAGATACTCCGCATAAGAAAGCTTTGCGGTTTTCTAAAGGGCTGAATGAACACCTTCACAGGTTAGCTATGTCCCATATTCCAATGGGAGCTACTTTTGAAAGGCTTGTTTATATAGCCTTGATGCATGAGGAAGACATGGGAGAAAAGAAGTAAGTTAAGGCTGAGGAAACAACGCAAAACAAGAAGGTATGACCCAAGAAAGGATAACAACAATAGAAGAAGGGCGGAAAGAATGACAAGGCTAAGGATAAGAGAAAATGTCACAGTTGTGGATGAGAGGGTCACTTGGTCAAGGACTGCAAAAGAAGGAAGAATGCTTGCTTCAATTGTGGAGAGGTATGACACTTTGCTAGGGAGTGCCCAAAGAAACAGGGACCACAGGGACAAGGTCAAAGAGCAGGAGCTTCTGGAGGGCAGGTGCATGCTTTCGCGACCAGTGCTCCGGATAGAGGTAGGAAAATTTTCGTGGAAGGTTTGATTTCTCCTTCCAGTCATCCTATTAGAACTCTTTTTGATTATGGCGCTTCACATTCATTTATATCTAGTTCTGTGGTTGAATCTCTGCACTTAAATATTAATATGGTAGTGGATCACATTGTTGTCTCAAACCCCATTGGTGGTTCGGATCATTTGTCTATGATTTGTCGGGGTCTGAGAATATCTATCTTAGGCGTCAAGTTTGAGTGCAACGTGTATGTGATCGGTTTTATTGGCTACGGTTATATTCTAGGGATGGATTGGCTAACCATGCATGGTGTCATTCTAGATTGTGAGAGGAGGGTCGTTAGACTTTTGACTTTCCATGGGAGGACCCTCGAGATTTCTTATGACCTACAAGGGTCTGTTATACTTAGTTTCCTAGAGTCACTTGATGCATCTATTGATGATCTACAATCTATTCCATAGTCCGAGACTATTCTCATGTTTTTGATGAGGTACGGGGTTTACCCCCGAGGCGCGAAATCGATTCTCGTATATATTTGGTAAACAATGCAAATCCAGTCGCATTACCAGTGCGCAATATGGCTCCAAGGGAAAGGAGGGAGCTAGCAAGCAAGTAGGGGAGCTAGTTGAGAAAGGGTTTATCAGGCGAAGCATATCTGAATGGGGTGCTCCAGTAGTATTCGCAACTGAGGCGGATGGTTCACTTCATTTGTGTGTGGACCATAAAGAGTTGAACAAACTCACAAAGAAGAATAGGCACCTACTTCCAAGGATAAATGACTTGTTTGACCAACTTGTTGGTGCCTCGGTATTTTCTCAGTTAGACTTGGACACCGGGTTTCATTAGTTGAGGGTGGCTGAGGACAGTATAGATAAGATCGCTTTTAGGATTCCAGATGGTTTCTTTGAATGTCTAGTTATGCCTTTTGAGCTGACGAATGCACCAGCCTATTTTGTCGATTTGATGAGCAGGGTGTTTCTAGAGTTTCTAAATAAATTTGTCGTGGTCTTTGTTGATGACATCTTGATCTTCTCAAAGAACGAAGAAGAGCATGCCCGACATTCAAGGGAAGTTTTAAAAACACTCCCTGCGCATCAGCTTAAGGAAAAATTCTCCAAATGCCATTTTTGGAGAAAAGAGGTGAGATTTCTAGGGCATGTGGTTTCTAAAGAAGGGATAGCAGTGGATCCCGCAAAGGTGGTTGCAGTTCAAGATTGGCAAGTTCCGAAAAATGCAACAGAGGTGAGAAGCTTTCTTGGATTGGCAGGCTATTATAGAAAGTTCATTAAGGACTTCGCAAAGATATCAACCCCCCTCACCAGGCTGGAAAAGAAGAATTTGGCATTTTCATGAGATATAGATTGTGATGTTGCTTTCCAACGACTGAAGAGGGCTCTAACAACAGCCCCAGCCTTGACCTTCCCTGATAGGAACAAAGTTTTTACAGTATATACTGATGCATGTGGTACAGGGCTTGGTGTGGTTCTGATGCAAGAAGGAAGGGTAGTATGTTATGGAGGAAGACAACAAAGGTTTCATTAGAGGAACTACCCTACCCATGATTTAGGGGTAGCTTCCATAGTATTCACGCTTAATATGTGGCATCATTATTTGCTTGGAGAGAAGTTCGAGTTGTACACGGATCATAAATCTCTCAAGTACTTGTTCTCGCAGAAGGATCTTAATCTAAGGCAACAAAGGTGGATGGAGTTCCTAGCTTCTTATGATTTTGTGATTTCTTACACCCCTGGCAAGGGTGATGTGGTGGCAGATGCACTGAGTAGGCAGAGGATGGCATTAAGTCCTCTGTTTGTGGAAAGGAAAAGTTTGGAGTTCATATCGACTTTTGATTTTAGACCCCCCCTTCCAAATTATTTCCTTGTTTATTTAAATCACTAGAGATTCGACCTACTATTATGGATCAGATAGGAGCTTCCTAGCGAAATGATCCACAGATTTCAGGCATTTTGGATAGGCTCAGTAAAGGGGAGACTTCTAGTCACCTCAATAGATATTCCATTGACGATAAAGGGTGGTTGCGACGATATGGAAGTCTTTGTGTTCCTCAAACTGGAAGTTTGTTAAAGGAAGTCCTAGAAGAATCCCTTCATTCTAAGAAGAATATTCATCCAGGTGGTGATAAGATGTATAGGGACATGAAGAGGGTTTTATTTTGGGCTGGGATGAAGAAAGATGTGGCAGAATTTGTTTCTCAATGTTTAGTTTGTCAGCAAGCCAAAGCTAAACAAAAGAAGCCCGGTGGTTTACTTCATCCTTTGGAGGTTCCATAGTGGAAGTGGGAGAGCATCTCTATGGACTTCATGGATGGTTTTCCTAAATCAAAGAAAGGTAACACCAGTATTTGGGTTCTGGTAGATAGACTTACTAAAACACTCATTTTATTCCAGATAAGAGTAAGTGGACGGTAGCTTGGTTGGTAGCAATTTAAGAATCATACGATTAATATTATTCTTAACCGCAATTCACAATTTACAAGTTTTGACAATATTTCCTAGCAGATCTGATAGGTGTCATTTCAATTACAACAATATTATGAACAGATTTGATGAAAATAGGCATATATTTTGAGAACTAATTCAAACGAGATAAATAGGATATTATAACTATATATGTAAATTTACCACTCACCTGAAAGCATCCAAATCTGAAGTTTGAATAATCTTTTAGGCCTATAATTCCCAAATTCTTATAAATCTACAATTTATTTGAAAAGGGGATACTTTCATATCTATAGATATGCAAGAAAATAGGAAAAGAGGGGAGAATCTGATTTGGAGCGTCAATTCACATTCTTTTCCATTGGACCTGATAATCCCTTTCAGTTCTATATGACTTGTATTTGATTGGTTGTATAGGAATATATTTTTTATTTAGAAAATTAATTTGAAGGGGGAGGAAAATGGCAGAGCTTCGCTGCTGCCTACGGATTTGTGTGGAGAAGAATGAATCCTTACGCCTTTATTATAGGAGTGGAATTGGCTATGAACCGTTAGATTTACTTTAATTCAGATCCATCCATTCGTTTAATAATATATTATAACCTAACCCTTTTAACCCTAGTCGTAACTCGGCGTTCTGGCGCCCAATAGGTCGACCACTAGGGTCGACTGCCTGCGTCGCCAGCTGCCTAGTAAGGCTGGTTAAATATGGTATATAATATATAATTGTTATGATTGAAAATTAGTACAGCTGTAACACCCCACGTCCGTTAATGTCACTCTCAAAGGGAATGCATTATCTTTCATGGAGTATTATTGGTGAATAGAATAGAATATGATAAGACAATACATATATTTGTACTTGAAAATTTTCAAAACAATTATTGCAGCGGAGAAATAGTTTGATTACAACAACATCATAAACCAACAAAAAAACCAAGTACACTTAGTAACCATCTTGACAATTTGTTTTCTGAGTACATAAAGTAAAAAAGCATAACCCAAACACAAGTAGCCATAAAAGAGATGAGCTGAACTTTACTTTCAGCAATCCAAGCACTTCCAAAGAGAGAGAAAGATCCGAATCAAGATCCACTAGCACTAGTCCCACCCTGAGAACCTGGGGGGAAAGGAAGAAAAGAGGCGAAAATAAAGGGGGTCAGACATAAAGTCTGGTGAGTACCATAACTTTAACGATATAATTATTAAAGTAATTAGGATAAGGCATAAACTGGTAAAATAAGGTATGACTGTGAAACAAGTGGGCAAGACAAAACAAACAAGAGGAATATTTTGGCGTTAATCTCGCTCCTAGTCACTATAGGATAATTACTATACTGCACCACTACTAGTCACCCTAAAAGTTGATCCCTCTTACTGAACACAATAATCATAATGGTAGTTTCGTGTACCACTAGCTATATTCATAGGTGCCGCCTGCCCCTATTGTAATAACCTGGAAATCTGGGCCAGTTTAAAATTTTTATTTTGGCAATTTTAGCGAATTTTAATTATTAAAAATGGATTATTTTAAATAATATCGACGAGAAATTTATTTTGAATAGAATTCGAACGAATATATTTATATAGTTCGTCATTAGAATATAAATAATTATTTATAATTATAAAAGGAATTGAAAATGGCGCGGTAGTTCGATAATTTGATTTCAAACTTCAATTGAACATACCGGGTACAAAACAAACCAGATTTTAGTGAAACCAAAAATATTGGAATCTATTGGTGAATATCTTTCCAACGAATCCGAAAAATCAAAATTTCATAGCGGGAATCAAAAGATTTGTCCAAATGAATTTTCAGAATAGTCGCTATGGAATTCTAGCCCTTAAAAATGGAAATTTTACAAACGACCTCGGATTTCAACGAAACCACTTTTGTTGGATCCGTGATGTCAAGTTATTGCTAGATTCCAATTTTCATAATTTTTCGAATCAGTATGTGAGCGTAGCAAAGGAAAACGCGTTTGACCAGTTTAGTTGATTTAAATCGACTGGAAAATGGCCATATTTCCAACGGTCTCAGAATTTGACGAAATTAGTTTTGTTAGGACTGTATCGTCAATACGAAGATAGAAAATATTTTTCGGGAATTTTTAGAGTTCGTATGTGGCCCCAGTAAATTGAAATGTACGTTTAAAATTGAATATAAAGAGTTATATTTGAATTTTAACGAAAACTGATCGAAACGGTCGAATTAGCCTACGATACCTATCCCATTGTGTTTGGAATGGGGGTAATTAGCTATGGACGACAGTCGGTGGGCCTCGTTTCGAGTTCGATAATAAAAGTTGCTTTATGGTGAAGAAAATTAAATAAATATATACATATTTCCCCTTTAACTACCCTCTCCCTTATCTTCTCTGAGTCAACCGTATTCAAAATTAAAAAAAAAAAGAGAATCCAAATCGCGAGGACCCCCACCCCCTATTGCCAAGCCGCTCCGCCGCCAAACCTTGGCCACCGCCCTCCACCTCCTCTCGCAGTCCCCTTCTTCCTCCTCGCTCCGCGCTCCTCTTCTAATCAGACCCCACCGCAACCCCGAGCCCTACCCCGCTCCCCCCCAGTCCGCCGCTGTAGCTGCGTGGGACCCCTGGCACCACCTCGAGACCGACGACGCCCCATGCTACCCCCCCTCCCCCAAGCGACCTTGTCTCCAACCCGAGCAGCCCCCTTCCTCTACTCCAAAACCCGGCAGTGAGCCCCCCCCCCCCTTAACCCGATGCTCCACCCAAATCGAAGCACCATGAGTCCGCCGCTCTACTTGGGATGATCAAAGCCCCTCCCCGATGATCCGGTCGCTCCATTCCCATTCCCCCAGCAACTGTAAGTTTTAATTTTAATTTTAAATCTAAGTTTTTTTTATATGTTAAAAATCTGATTTTCTTTTAAAATAAAATCAGTCTTATATATATAAGCTTTTATAAAAATCAGTTTTATATAGAAAGAATAAAAATTTAATTTTTATAAAGTACTAATATTAAAGATGTGATTTTTATATTAGTAGATGAATAAAAATACGATTTTCGTAATATATAGATAGTAAAGATTTGATCTTTATATATGTAGCGAAATAAAAATCTGATTTTTATTATGTATACGTTGAAATAGAAAAGTGATTTTTATAGCAAGGTGAAATTCGATTTTTATATATTGAATAGCAAAGTAAAAATTCGATTTTTATATGCATAGCAAAGTAAAAATTCGATTTTTATATATTGAATAGCGAAGTAAAAATTCGATTTTTATATATTGAATAGCGAAGTAAAAATTCGATTTTTATATATTGAATAGCGAAGTAAAAATGTGATTTTTATATACGTAGTGAATACGAATGACGAAAGTGACGAAAGAAGAGATGGTGAAGATTTCCTACATATGAAGAGTCGCGACATTGGATTTAGCTTGTGTGAGAATTCCTCACCTTTTATTTATTTTTCTAGTTGAAATATATACTAGGATGCAGACGGTGTTTAGTAGCACCTGACACCCGTCGTCCACAGACCATGGACGGCTTGTATGCTTGATTGTTTGATTTTGATGTGTAGTTGATTGTGTGATGTGAAATGAAATAAAATATTTATATAGTTGAAAATATTTTATAGTTAAAAATAGAATTTTTAACGTGTATATGAAAAGAAATAAAAATAAACAAACCGGACGATTTGTTTATATACACACATTTGACTGATATTGATTGGGACGATAAATTTTACACATCGCCCAACTACACAAATAAAATTTGTGTTTGATTGTTTGAAACCCCACACGGGTATTGGGATGATATATGACATACACTAATCCCAATATTTAGTTGTATGTTGATCAATTGATTGACAGACTGTTATAAGCGTTAAATATTTATATTTGATGCTTATACAGTGTAGAATGCACTTTGGATGAAGGTTGATTAATCATCGTTGTTATAGTATACATGTGTCGTAGAAAATCCATAGAAATAAAATCTATGGTAATTGATTGGGCTTCATTCCTGTTTTGAATAGAAATATTTGAAAAAGAAATATTTGAAATAGAATATTTCAAAATAGAAATATATAAAGCCGTGTTGATTAGATTGACGCCATTTTGACGTGAACGATATTTATATCGATTTTGTTCATTTTATAATGAATATCGAAAGTGATTTCAAAATCTGATATTTTGAAAAGAATTTGAATTTGAATTGAAAGTGAATAGAAACGAATTCGAATTGAAAGTGCATAGAAATGAATTCGAATTGAAAGTGAATAGAAATGAATTCGAATTGAAAGTGAATAGAAATGAATTCGAATTGAAAGTGCATAGAAATGAATTCGAATTGTAATTGAATATAAATGAATTCGAATTGAAATTGAATTGAAAACGAACTGAAATTGAATTAGAAATCAATTTGAATTGAAACCGATTTGAAATGAATTTAAAACGAATTTATATTGGCATATTCAATTTTGATTTGAAATTGAATATGAAGTTGAAACCGTTTTGAAAATGAATTTATAACGATTTATAAAGAACGTTATGAATTGAAATCGACGAAGTATATATTATATTATATTATATATATATAATATAATGGCCTGAATAGAACGCGCCGCGCTGCAGCAGTTCGCGAATTTCGACCATTAACTTCGAACGGATATTACGGGAGATCCGACCGTCAGATTCTCCTAAAACAGGAACTGTTGGGTTCGTATCGAAAAGAGCTTTCTAACGAATATTAGAAATTAGAAATCTAACGGTTGGATTTGGAATTATGTCCAAATCAAATTTGGAAAAGGTCGCTATAAGTGCAGTTCGATGGCCATTGATGGAACTCGACTGTACGGGCCTTGATAAAATTATAAAAAATATCAATAATTTGTGTAAAATCATTAGAAATGATTTGGGAAGAATCGGGATGAAAAACTCCACATTTGAAAAGATAAAAAAAGATTTTTATCGAAATGAACTAGTTTTGAACTAGAATAGTAATTTATTTATTTTTAAATAAATAAATTGGATTTGAAAAGGGTTTTAAAAGTAACCAGAATTTCCAATAATTGAATTGGAATGGATTTGAATCGAAATTGTCTTTGGAATATTTCGATGTTGAATTTCGTGATTATACAGATATTGTTATGGGAATTTGAAAGATATATATATATATATCGTTATTTCCAATATGATATTTGTTGGTCGTAGAATTTGATATTGAATATAAGCCGGTATATTTTCTATTCAGAGCCTTGTGTTTTATATCAAATGTGATTTGGGTTTGTCGTGAGTGGTGTCTTCATTAACACTGTTCTTAAGCCCAGTTGAGAAAAGATTAAATCTTTTTATTTAGATTTAATGAAGTGTACCAATTAAATAATATTTAATTGGTATTGAATTGGTATTGATTTTTGGGTTTATCGTGAACAGTGTTTTAAATAACACTTGTTCTTTAACCCGATAATTAATGGAATGTGATTTTGGGATGTCGTGAACGGTATCTTCAATAATACTGTGAGTTAAGAAAATCAGAAACTAACCAGGGATTGGTTAAGTTGAATGATTTATGGGGTATTGATCTGATGTTGGTTTCGGCCTTCGGGTTTAATACTTAGGGAATTGCCCACTTCCTAATTTACGGTTAGGGACCGATTGAAATGTGTTGTGATTTTGGGTTTATCGTGAACCGTGTTTTAAATGACACAGATTCTTTAACCCAGTCACATATTAAAACTAAGTGGAGTTTTAATGAATCTTTAATTAGATTGAAATGATCGAAAATGGAGTATCACCAGTTTTGCTCCAGGCGATAGTTAAATCTTTAATTAGATTTGAACGTGAAATGGTAATTGAATTTACCGATAACACCGTGGTGTTAGATATGAAGTATTACTAGTTTTACTTCATGGGATGAATAGGTTGGGGTTGGGAAATTAAAACAAATGATTACTTCGGTAAGGTTCGTTAATCCCGACTAGTTTGAATTGATATTCAAATGAAGATTAAAGAATAAATTTAAAGGATTTATCTTTGATAAAATTAATGAGAACCTTTCCATAAGAATGCGAAATTTAGAAACTAACTGTCGGTTAGCTAAGCAGAATGGTTTTCTGGATATTGATCTGATGTTGGTTTTGGCCTTCGGGGTTAATATTAGGGGAACTATTCTCTTGATTAATTTACGGTTAGTGACGAATGAATTGGAATGAGGCGTATGTTGTGTTTGTGTAGCACTTGTTTATTATATACACGAGTTACTCGGAAAGACCGGGTTCATCCCATTCTGAATAACTGATACGACGATAAGTCGAAGATGAAGACGGTGGTCGAAGACCGGAGGTCTCCACGTCGTTTGGGTGATTACTGATGATCTTGATTGGGATGTACACCCAAGAAGATGGAAACAGTTGGTGATCGTCCAGACGTATTTGGATATCGATGGATGTGCGGGGTACTAGGTGCCTCCGGTTTCGTTCAGACCTAGGACGGACTTGTAAATGGACTGTGTGTCTGACAATGGATTTCATTCTGTGTGATTGATATTGATTGCATAGAATGAATTGCCTGTGTGGCATGCTAAGATGCAAATGATCAAGGCTTCTGTTGAAAAGCAGGGTCTTGTAGTTGATGATCAAAGCACGGCCTATGAGGAGTAGCTTTGTGAAGCGTGAATTCGCGAGCCTCACACCCCGGAGGTGAACCAAAAACGGGAGAGGACATCAGGGAGGGCATGCGTTTCCTTCTAGCTAAAAGTGGCGTTAGTGGTTTTACACGCCTTGACGAGTTTGACTTATGTGGTTGTTACTGTTGCATGGAGCCTCGGTTAGATCGGACGATCCGGATCCGATGGAGTCATTCGTTGGCTCATTTACGCCCCAAAGGGCGGGGAAACGTAGTGTTCAGGCATAATAATCCACATCGGTGGACCGGCCCTGACGATCCAAAGGGTCGATGCGCTCTGACCCTGAGACATGGGCTAGATTGTCTCGAAGTCTGTGAGGACTATCTTTTGCCTCGGTTCATAGATGGAAATCCAATTTCCAAATACGTGACATTTGCGGTTTTATTTGTAGAACCTAGTATGGCGACATAGTGGGATGGGGCGCTTATGCCGTCTATGATTGATACTTATGATTTGAAGTTGTTTTATACACCATGCACTTATAATAGTATCAAATGATTTGTTTTAAACGTATTAAGCATTCTTGGCTATTATAAGGTAAAAACCCTATCCTCCGGCTTGCGTTGCATTGTGTGATGGGAACTGGGTCTTATAATAGCTTCATTGTTCTTTTTTTAGCATTGTGCTGTTTGTTTTATGCACTGGTATTCTTGGGAGGAAACCCGCTCCGTATTATACGGCGTGGTCCCTTGATTTACCTAACTTTAAAATAAAGTTTAATAACTGTTTTAGTTCTCACACCAGTCCCATGACTGACCTGGAGTTTATTGTTTTGACCTAAACTCTGGGTGCACCTATTTTGACACGGGCAGCTAGTAGTTTTGGTTTTGCAGATTTATATTCACAAGATCCTGGTTTACAGCTGGAACGATATTCGGAAAGCTTTGTATCCGTGTATCACTTCTAGTCGTATATTGTATTATTTTCCGCTGCTATGTATTTAAATGTAATTTAAATCTCTGATATTTCTGTGTAATATTGATTCGTTTATACTCTGTATATTCTTGTATTCTGATGGAATTGTTGTAATAACAATGAAATGTTCTCCCGTCTGCGTCCTGATTTGTCTTGTCCTCACAGTAATCTGTCCTTTCTCTTCTCTTCGGAGACCGGAGAAGTTCGGGTCGCTTCACCTATCTCCACTAGTTATACCGACTACCCCCGCGCGATCGGCTCCCTAACTCGTAGATACCCGTGCTGGTCCCACAGTGGGGTGTATTACTCCCCAAAGTGGCAACCCGATACCACTAAAGATGCACGACTTATATCTACACGATGCAACAACGTCTTACCTACCAGCCCGGGACCACGCACGCACATGACCCCGTTGGACTTGCGTTGCCACCGTTAACCCGTTTTGACATCTTACAATCAAACCCAGTAAGCGTGTCCCGTCGTCGATCTAACTCGAGCTCACAAAGATACTTAATGCGTTACTGGTTTAAAATGGGTCCCCCATGCTTGACACAAGCTTTCCACCTATGCTTGGTCCCCACTAGAATTTTCCACTTAACCCCATTCTTATTCATGTCTTCTTACATGTTTAAATTTGGTTAAGTGTTTCTAATCGTATTTCACATGCCACCCATGTCACCCACTTAACCCCCATGTTTGACCACATGTTTATCTTGGTTAAGTGTTACTTAATTCATTATAACTGTAACCTTGTAAGACCTCCCACATTAGACTCCCGTTTGCGGTTGCTGGATTTGCCGGGTGGGTCCGGGCAGTCTTATATCGCAAACGTGTCTAACCTTGTGTCTTTACAATTGTTATGCATTTAATTTATGCCTTCAACCTCTCACATTAGACTACCATTTGTGGTTGCTGGATTTGCCGGGCGGGTTCGGGCAGTCTTACACCACAAACAAGTCTAACCTCATGTCTTAGGCTTTTATTATTACAAATTATTTCACCCAAATATAAATTAATCATCCCTATTCAAATTTTCAATAATTTCCAAATTAGTTATGTCCATAATTGTCACCTAAATTATGTCCATACTTTTTAGGTATAAAAATTATACCAATTAATGTCTCAATTTAATTATATGCTTTAAAGCCATTTTATGCCAATTCACAATTTACAAAATCAATATTTTCCCATTGCCCCACGCTATTCGTACGTTCAAATATGAAATTGTTAGACTTGCAAATAGTCTAACTTGTAAAAAAAACATCACAACTTGCATAACACATAAAAATAGATCTAACTTGCAAATAGGAATTATAACATAAAATTGCATAACCAATAATTTGCATAGACAATGGTCATATAGAATCATATATTTGCATAAACTACCATGGATCTAATATAGATCTAAACATGAAATTGTGAACTTGCATATATAAATTATGGGTCTCACCTAACTTGCATAGGTGAATAAAATTTTCACCCGAAAATGTGAATATAGTTTTTCACCTAAACTTGCATATGGATTTCTACAACTTGCACATGAATTTATCACATGTTTTTGCATATAAACTAGCAAATGTATATACTTGATTCACATGATAACTTGTGTACAATTCTCATATAGACTTGCATAAGATTCATATTCAAACTAACATACAATTTAACATCCCAAACCTGCATAAAATTCACATACGAATTAGCATATGATTTAACATCCAAACTTGCATAAGATTCACATATGAATTAACATATGATTTAACAGACATGTTCTCATAATCTAATTACAACCTATCATAATTAATTTATTAATTATATTATGAAAGAAATAGCACTCACAAAGATAGGTTAGAGAAGAGAATGATTTGTTTATATTTTGAGTTGGAATTCTGACTTGCTAAATCCTAAGCTTTAGGAAGGAGAACTATCCTAGCAGCAGCATGGTGGCCATGAGACAAATTTTGTTTAGATTTAGGGTTTGAGTCTAGGCACTCTGTTATAGAAGTTTGAATCAACCTAAGCCGTTAGATTATCATAGGAATAATCCCAACCATCCATGACTAGATAGAGTTATCTAGAACAGCCACATCAACCCTAATGACTCAGGACAGAGTCAGAAATCGTCACATTTCATATCTGCCCGGGGGGTAGGTGACCCCCTGGTCGACCTGTATGGGTAGGTCGACCCCCTGGTCGACCTGGCCCTTAGGCGGGAGAATTCCCGCCCAGCCTGCTCCCCTGTTTGAATTTGAATTTCAAATTTATTATTCTGAACTGTTTTTAATTTATTTGAATTTTGAAACTTCGGAAGGCCGTAACTTCTTCATATGGAGTCTAATTCACGCAAACTCAGACTCTATCTCAAGCAGAATTCCGAGATGAACGCAATGGCGTAACCCATTTCCCTTAATCCTCACTTTAATAATTAAGTATTCTTAGGATTATTCACAGAAAATTCAGGGTGTTACATTCTCCCCTCCTTAAAGGATTTCACCCCCGAAATCTTCAAGTTAAGGAGAATGTATATCCTAACATCCAATCATCCATCTACTCAACCATCAAACATAGGCATCCACTGTCCTTACAAGATTTCTAATGTTGTATGAACATATGCAAAAAGTGTGTGTATATGTTCCTTATCTAATGCAAAATCAGGCGGTCCACTGATTCAGTTGACCTCCTTAATGCAAATCATATAGTGTCATGCGTCCATTACGCATGCAAAAGAATCCTAACGATACATATTACTTCTACATGTGTGCACAACCATTCATCAAAATGCAGCATCCATATGATAACACAACCATTATACATCCAATAATTTAAGTATGCACACACATTTATATGCAATATGAAAGTGATTGAGCCGATCTAGTGCCTAAAGTGTGTACATGCATCCACGAGCAACCACTTGGAACCATTTGCAACCATCAATCATAACATGTTTCAAATACATGTTTACATCCATCAGTTTCTACCTAAGGCTAAAGAGTACTGAGGAGATATACTTAAAAGATAGATATAAGCATGAATAAACTTATGGAATAAAGAGATCAAGGAGGTACCCTCGAAGAGAAAAGGTAGGCTGCGCGTATTTTCCTCTCAGTTTCCCAAGTCGCGTCTTCCTCAGCATCACTCCACTGAACTTTAACAAGCTTGACTTCACGGTTGCGTAGCTTTTTGACTTCCGTACCCAAGATACGAGTTGGAACTCTTCTCACAGTCGCTTCTCCTTCCACGTCTACTTCCTCTAGTATACTTGGCTCCACTACTTCCACGGATTCATGTAAGCACTTTCGTAGTTGAGAAACATGAAAAACATTATGAATTCCAGCCAGTCTCTTGGGTAGCTCTACTCTGTAAGTGTAACACCCCGAATTTTAGTTAATACTAAAATTCACTAATTATAGGATAAATAATCTCAGATGTGGGAATTGGGGGTAACGGGCTGCGTCATTGCGTTCGTCTCGGAAAAATACGCGAAATAGAGTCCGAGTTTTCGAAAATCGGAATCCGTATGACCCAGTTATGGCCTAAGGAAGTTTGCAGAAAATTAGAGCTAAAAACAGATTTAGGAATTCAAATTTAAATTTAAAAATCAGATTTGGAATGGGCCAGGCGGGGTCAGGCGGGTAGTTTCCCGCCCAACCCATGTCGACAGGGCTGTCGACAGGCCTGTCGACAGGGGTGTCGACATGCCTGTCGACTTGCCTGTCGACAGGGTGGCGCCGTTCTGTGAACCTGGGTGCACCAGGTTGCACCAGGTTGCACCAGGTTGGGTTTCAGGCTGGCTAGGAGGGCTGGTTCTAGAGATTTCCTAAATCTAAGGGTTCTAATCTAATCTAGGGTTAATCTAAGGGCCTAAAACACTCACCTAATCCTATAAATAAGACCCCAACCCTACCCTAATTCATTCATAATTAAGTCTTGTAACTAAACTATGGCAAAATGAAATTTGAGCATGGCCTCCACTAGTTCATGAAGAAAGTTGCAAGCTAATCCCTCTCTAATCAATCTCTAATCATCATTATCTTCATAGGTTGCAACTAATTCTACTTCATAAGGTTGCTAATCTTAAGTTTGGTGAGTTTCTATCACTTTAACATCAATTGTTAAAGTAAGTAGATTGGGTGTAATGAGACCTATGGTCTTAAATGCGGATTAGTGAGTTTGAATCATGTATAATGATATGTTACTCTATGTTGTTCTATGTTTATGCATATTTGATAAGTTGGTTTATGCATGCTTAATAAGTTGATTTATGCATGTTTAACAAGTTGATATATGCATGTTTAATAAGTGGATTTATGCATATTTAATAAGTGGAATTATGCATGTTTAGCAAAGTGAGTTATGCAAGTTGAAAGTGATATGCAAGTTAAGTATATGTTTAAATGCAAGTTGAAAGTGATATGCAAGTTATGCATGCTTATGCAAGTGTATGGATGCTTATGCAAGTCATATATATGTTTAAATGCAAGATTTATGTGATATGCAAGTTATGCATGCTTATGCGAGTATATGAATACTTATGCAAGATATGTATATGCTTAAATGACATGATATGCAAGTTATGCAAGTATGTGAATGTCTATGCAAGTATGTGGATGCCTATGCAAGTATGTGAATGCTTATGCAAGTTATGTGTATGCTTAAATGCATGTTTAACATGTTATGCAAGATTGAGAATACCTATATGCAAGTTTAACATGTTATGTAAGATATGTGTATGATAATATGCAAGCTCATATGCAACATGTTATGCAAATCATGTGTATGATAATATGCAAGTTTGGGTTATATGTAGTTGGGTTAATATATGCTCATATATGCAAGTTGACATCCTCTTAACCCATGACAAAATTGTATGTTAAACCCATGATATTTGTGATGATCTTCCCCTTATTATGTCATGTAACGAGAACGATTTACGTGGGGAACGATGGGGTTGGTAATATGTTAATAAATGAATGTTTGGGTATGATTAAGCATACCATAAAAATAAATTACCATAAGAGGGAATTTACCTATTGAGTTAGGTCTACCCCATGGGAATTTACCTATTAAGTTAGGTCTACCCATATTATGGAAAACTTGATATTAATTAGGGATAATTAATATGGGGGTGATTAATTAGGTGTAATTAATCGACTAAGACACGAGGTTGGACTCATTTGTAGTGTAAAACTGCCCGGACCCGACCGGCTTAACCAGTTGCTACAAATGTCAGCCCAATGTGAGAGGTCTTAGCCATAAATTAAATACGTGATTAAGGTAAAGACACGAGGTTAGACTCTGTTATGACGTAAGACTGCCCAGATTCTACCGGCTTAACCAGGCGGTCATAACAGCCAGTCTAATGTGGGAGGTCTTTACGGGAGATCACAGTCTTAATTAATTAAGAAACACTTAACCATAATAGCATGTAGTGGGACATGAGGGGTTAAGTGGGTGCCTTGGGTGGCACGAGGAAATTTGGTGGTTGCCTTGGGTGGCATGTGGAATCTAGTGGGTTGCCTTGGGTGGCAATTGAAAATACGATTAGAATACTTAACCAAGTGGAAACATGTAATTAAACATGATTAAAGGGTTAAGTGGGATACACTAGATATTTGACAAGCTTAAGTGGGTAGCTTGTGGGGGCCCATTTCAACCAATATCCCAAACGTATCTTTGTGGGCTCGACCCAAGTCGAGTGACGGGACACGCATATTGGGCTTGATTATAAGAGGCCAAAACGGGTTAGCGGTGGCAACGCAAGTCCAACGGGTTTCATATGCGTGTGTGGGCCCGGGCTGGTAGATAAGCCGTTGTTGCATCGTGTAGATATAAAGCCGTGCACCGTTAGTATTGGGTAGCCACTTTAGGGGAGTGATACACCCCACTGTGGGACCAGCACGGGTATCTACGGTAGGGAGCCGATCGCTTGGGGAGTAGTGGGTACACCTAATGAAGATAGGGGCAGACGGCACCTATGTAGGGGTACACGAAACTACCGGGTAAGAATTACTGGGTACACCTAGTGGAGATAGGGGCAGACGGCACCTATGTAGTGAGCTAGGGGTACATGAAACTACTGGGGAAATTTTCTAAGTCCTTGGAAGGGATCAACCTTTAAAGTAGGAATGACTGGTGTGGTGCAGTTAGTAATTATCCTTGGGTAGGTAGATGCATCCTGACGGTTATCTTAGTTTATCCTAAGTCTACCAAGCTGCTTAGTGTAGCCATTCATCCCCAGATATTACCGTAGGTCAAGTTTATGTCTTCTCTGGTTACTTTAATGATTGTATTGTTAAAGTTATAGGACTCACTCAGACTTATGTCTGACCCCGTTGTTTTTATCTTTTTCCCAACCCTCAGGTCCTACGGTGGATCCTAGCAGTAGTAGAGCTTGATCGGATTGCTGTTCCAGTCTTTAGGAGCTTGGGTAGATGTAAAGCTCCAGTCATCCAGTTATCTTTTCTTTTCTTATGGCTATTGTATGAGAGAGTGGGATTATGTACTTCTTTATTTTGACAGATATTGTACTTGACTTTTATCATGGTTTTATGATGTAACCAGACATGTTTATTTCCGCTGTTATGAGATGATGTTTTAAATTTCAAATACTGTTTATATCTGTCTTGGTGAAATTTTTCTGTTCCATATTCACTAAAATACTCCACCGATGCTATGGCATTCCCTTAGTGAGTGACTATAGCGGGCGTGGGGTGTTACACGTGGTATCAGAGCAAAAGGTTACCGGAACAGATAAAATTTTTAGAAAACTATTTTTCTAAAACATTTTTGGAAAAGATATTTTCAAAAACATGTCTTTTAAGAAAAAAGTTTTTGAAAGAAAAGCATAATCCCCAATAGCCATATCTATATCCTTCGAATTCTCCGTTTTGAATCCTTTCCTTTTTCGTTTCAGCATGGCCGAGAATCTTAATCTTCCGGAGGGTGTGGCGGTACCAGTATGGTATAGGAGATTGATGGAGGCTAGGGCCACCACTGCGGGTCCAGCAAATATTCCTCCACCAACCGTAGCACCCGATCTTCCTCCTCCCCCTCCTCCTCGCACGGATACTTTTGCTAAGACTTGCAAGGAATTTAAAGCTATGGGAGGGAAACCTTTTCAAGGATCTGAAACCTTTGTGGAGGCTAGAGATTGGCTTAAGGAGGTGGAAGAGTTGATAGATATCTTTGAGATGGAAGAAGGGAAGAAAGTCAAGTTGGCTGCTTGGTTAATGAAGGGAGAGGCCTCATTCTGGTGGGAGGTCACTAATGGAGAACGCCCCGTTGACTCTTGGGCGGATTTTAGGCAAAGATTTGTGGCAAAGTTTCTCTCAAGGGCGGAGGAAAACTTGTATATGGAAAGATTCTTGACTCTAAAGCAAGGAAATCTTTCGGTGAAGGAATATGTTAACAAGTTTAATCAATTGGCAAGGTTTGGCCTAGACATGGTGAATACACCAGAGAAGAAAGCTTTGAGGTTCGTGAAAGGCTTGAATGAACCTATGCATGGGTTGGCTATGACTCACATCCCTATGGGGGCCACCTTTGAGAAGCTAGTTGATATGGCACTCATGTATGAGGAAGAGAAGGGTTCAAATGCTAATAAGGCACCCGAGAAGAAGGGAGATCAAAAGAGACCTCAACAACAGCAAAGCAAAGGTGGGAAAGGCAACGGTGGAAAGAATAAGAAGAAGAGGTGTTTCAATTGTGGGACACCTGGCCACCTAAGCAAGGATTGTCGCAAGAAGAAGAAGACCGGTTGCTTCCACTGTGGCGAAGCAGGGCACTTAGTGAAGGATTGCCCTAAGAAGGGGCAAAGGACGGGATCTACCTCAGGAGGACAGGTGCAAGCTCTTATGGCACCGAGTCAGGCTAGGGGGCAAGTACAGGCTCTCACGGTTCCACCTATTCAGGAGAGAGGTAGAACTATTTCCGTTGAAAGTCTGGTTTTTCTATTTGACCATCCTGTCCGTACATTGTTTGATTCAGGCGCATCACATTCGTTTATTTCATCATCATTAGTTGAGTTACTGCACCTAGACACCAGTCTGGTAGATGATCCCTTGGTTGTTTCAAATCCAATTGGGGGCTCCACTTATTTGTCCATGATATGTTTGGGTTTGAAGATTTCTATACTTAGCATTGAGTTTAGATGTGATGCTTTTGTGTTGGGCTTCACGGGCTATGGGTTGATTTTGGGCATGGACTGGTTATCCAGTAATGGTGCCGTTCTTGATTGCGAAAGGAGAGTTGTTAGGCTGATGACCCGCTTGGGTAACACTCTCGAGATTTCTTGTAATCCCATGGACTCTGTTATGCTAAGTTATCTTGAATCGCTTGACGCTTCGGTCGAGAGTTTGCAATCTATGAGAGTGGTCCGGGAATATCCGGATGTGTTTGAGGAGGTGAAGGGCTTACCTCCGAAGCGGGAGATTGACTTCCGAATATATTTGGTGGATAATGCTAAACCGGTATCTTTACCAGTGCGCCACATGGCTCCTCGTGAGAGGAGGGAACTCCATAAGCAAGTAGGGGAGTTGCTTGAGAAGGGGTTCATAAGACGGAGCATATCGGAGTGGGGTGCTCCAGTAGTATTTGCTACGAAGGCGGATGGGTCCCTCAGACTTTGTGTAGACTATAGGGAACTCAACAAGCTCACAAAGAAGAATAGACACCCATTACCGAGAATAGATGATCTTTTCGATCAATTGGTTGGCGCTTCAGTATTTTCTCAGTTGGACTTGGCCACGGGGTTTCATCAGTTGAGGGTGGCTGAGGATAGCATAGACAAGACTGCCTTTAGAACTCCGGATGGTTTCTATGAGTGGCTGGTGATGCCATTTGGGTTGACGAACGCCCCTGCATACTTTGTTGATTTGATGAGTAGGGTGTTCAGGGAGTTCCTTAATAAATTCGTGGTGGTCTTTGTGGATGACATCTTAGTATTTTCTAAGAGTGAAGAAGAGCATGCCCTACATCTTGGGGAAGTATTGAAGACTCTTCGAGCACATAGCCTTAAGGCTAAATTCTCTAAATGTCACTTCTGGAGGAAGGAAGTACGATTCTTGGGGCACGTGGTCTCCAAGGAAGGGATAGCTGTGGACCCCGCGAAGGTAGTATCAATTCAGGATTGGAAGGTTCCGAAGAATGCTACCGAAGTAAGAAGTTTCTTGGGGTTGGCGGGTTATTATAGGAAGTTCATTAAAGACTTCGCAAAGATATCAGCCCCATTAACCCGCTTAACAAAGAAGAATCTTGTTTTCACATGGGACGTAGATTGTGATGATGCGTTCCGACGGTTAAAGAGAGCTTTAACCACCACTCCAGTTTTAGTGTTGCCAGATGGGAGCAAGCCATTTGTGGTCTATACCGATGCCTGTGGGACAGGACTTGGCGCAGTCTTAATGCAGGAGGGAAGGGTAATAGCCTATGGTGGAAGGCAGTTGAGGGCACATGAGAAAAATTACCCTACCCATGATCTAGAGCTGGCCGCTATTGTTTTTGCGCTTAAGATTTGGCGCCATTATCTTCTGGGTGAGAGATTCGAGTTGTTCACTGACCATAAATATTTGAAGTACTTGTTCTCTCAGAAGGATCTAAACTTAAGACAGCAAAGATGGATGGAGTTTTTAGCATCCTATGACTTCGAGATATCGTATACCCCTGGCAAGGGTAACGTGGTGGCGGACGCCTTGAGCAGGAAGAGGTTGTCCTTGAGTCCATTATTCGTGGAACGACAAAGCTTGGAATTTATCTCGATGTTTGATTTCAGACCCTCCGTTGACTATGTACCCGGTTTGCTAGCTTCTTTGGAAGTTAGGCCTACTCTCTTGGGGCGGATTGGAGAAGCACAGAGGGACGACCCACAGTTGGTTGAGTTGGTAGAGAAGCTCATAAGGGGGGAGTCGTCCAGCCATTTGAGTAGGTACACCCTAGACGATAGGGGGTGCTTGCGTAGAGACGGTAGACTTTGCGTACCGCAAGACGAGGGTTTGAGGAAGGCTATTCTTAATGACGCACACCGTTCTAGGATGACCATTCATCCCGGTGGGGACAAGATGTACCAAGACATGAAGAGGGTTTTCTTCTGGGCCGGTATGAAGAAAGATGTGGCAGAGTATGTAGCTCGATGTTTGGTGTGCCAGCAAGTGAAGGCGGAGCAAAGAAAACCAGGTGGGTTGCTTCACCCTCTGGAGGTTCCGCAATGGAAGTGGGATAGCGTCTCGATGGATTTTATTGACGGGTTACCCAGGTCGAGGAAGGGTAATACAGGAATTTGGGTGGTGGTAGATAGACTTACTAAGAGCGCCCATTTCATACCTGTGAAGAGTAAGAGGACTGCTCCATGGCTAGCTTCAGTATATCTTCGAGAGATAGTTCGATTACATGGGGTACCCTCTAGCATAGTGAGTGATCGAGATCCTATCTTCACTAGCGAATTCTGGAGAAGTTTGCAAGAAGCAGTGGGGACTCAATTGTGTCTGAGCACCGCATATCATCCTCAGACAGACGGCCAGACTGAGAGGGTGAATCGTGTTCTAGAAGACCTTTTGAGGCTTTGTATCTTAGATTTTGGAGGTACATGGGAAGAGCATCTTCCATTGGTGGAGTTCGCATATAATAACAGCTTTCAGTCCAGTATTGGTATGGCTCCTTTCGAAGCTCTCTATGGAAGGCCTTGTCGATCACCTACATGTTGGTGGGAATCTACGGATAAGATCTTGCTTGGGCCCGATATGGTTAGGGAGACTTCTGAGAAGATTGACTTGATTCGAAGAAGGATGAAAGCAGCGCAGGATAGGCAAAAATCTTATGCGGACAAGAGAAGGACGGATCTTGAGTTTGAGGTTGGGGACATGGTTTTTGTTAAGGTATCTCCGTTGAGAAATGTTGTTCGCTTCGGATCCGTTGGGAAGTTAGCACCAAGGTTTGTTGGGCCGTTTCCTATCAAGGAAAGGATTGGACGGATGGCATATAGGGTGGAGTTGCCCGACAGACTTAGTGGTGTCCATGATGTATTCCATGTGTCCCATTTGAGGAAATGCTTACATGAGACCGCAGAGGTGGTAGAGCCGAGCTTGCTTAGGGATATGGAGGTAGAGCGTGATGCGACCATTCGACGAGCTCCTACTCGCATCCTTGGGTCAGAGACTAGGAAATTGAGGAATCGAGAGGTTCAGTTAGTCAAAGTGCAATGGGGAGAAGATGAGAGCAACGCGACTTGGGAGACGGAAGCGAAGATGCGTTCATTGTACCCATTTCTTTTTGAGGGTATGTCCTTACTTTCTCCTTTATCGCTTGTCTAGTACTTATCTTATCTTTGGTATGTCCTCTCGTTAGTACCTTTGACCTTTAGATAGGGTAAACCTATGGTTGAAACATGTGTTTGAGACATGTTATGGTTGATGGATGCAAGTGGATGCAAGTGTTTGCTAATGGCTGCTCGTGGATGCATATACACACACTCTAGGCACTAGATCGGTTCAGTCACTTCATATTGCATATTGCATAAAATTGTGTGTAGGAAAATATATTTATGGATGTATAATGGTTGTGTTAGCACATGGATGATGCATTTTGGTGAATGATTGTGCACTCATGTAGATATTGTATGTGTCGATAGGGTTTTTCTCGCATACATAATGGATGCATAGCACTATCATGGTTTGCATATGTTCATACATTAGATAGGGAACATATACACACACCGTTTGCATATGCTCATACATCATTAGAAACTGTTTAAGGACAATGGATGCCCGTGGTTGATGATTTGAGTAGATGGTTGTTTGGATGGTAGGATATGCATTCTCCTTAGCCTAGAGATTTCGGGGACGAAATCCTTTAAGGAGGGGAGAATGTAACACCCCGAATTTTAGTTAATACTAAAATTCACTAATTATAGGATAAATAATCTCAGATGTTGGAATTGGGGGTAACGGGCTGCGTCATTGCGTTCGTCTCGGAAAAATACGCGAAATAGAGTCCGAGTTTTCGAAAATCGGAGTCCGTATGACCCAGTTATGGCCTAAGGAAGTTTGCAGAAAATTAGAGCTAAAAACAGATTTAGGAATTCAAATTTAAATTTAAAAATCAGATTTGGAATGGGCCAGGCGGGGTCAGGCGGGTAGTTTCCCGCCCAACCCATGTCGACAGGGCTGTCGACAGGCCTGTCGACAGGGGTGTCGACATGCCTGTCGACTTGCCTGTCGACAGGGTGGCGCCGTTCTGTGAACCTGGGTGCACCAGGTTGCACCAGGTTGGGTTTCAGGCTGGCTAGGAGGGCTGGTTCTAGAGATTTCCTAAATCTAAGGGTTCTAATCTAATCTAGGGTTAATCTAAGGGCCTAAAACACTCACCTAATCCTATAAATAAGACCCCAACCCTACCCTAATTCATTCATAATTAAGTCTTGTAACTAAACTATGGCAAAATGAAATTTGAGCATGGCCTCCACTAGTTCATGAAGAAAGTTGCAAGCTAATCCCTCTCTAATCAATCTCTAATCATCATTATCTTCATAGGTTGCAACTAATTCTACTTCATAAGGTTGCTAATCTTAAGTTTGGTGAGTTTCTATCACTTTAACATCAATTGTTAAAGTAAGTAGATTGGGTGTAATGAGACCTATGGTCTTAAATGCGGATTAGTGAGTTTGAATCATGTATAATGATATGTTACTCTATATTGTTCTATGTTTATGCATATTTGATAAGTTGGTTTATGCATGCTTAATAAGTTGATTTATGCATGTTTAACAAGTTGATATATGCATGTTTAATAAGTGGATTTATGCATATTTAATAAGTGGAATTATGCATGTTTAGCAAAGTGAGTTATGCAAGTTGAAAGTGATATGCAAGTTAAGTATATGTTTAAATGCAAGTTGAAAGTGATATGCAAGTTATGCATGCTTATGCAAGTGTATGGATGCTTATGCAAGTCATATATATGTTTAAATGCAAGATTTATGTGATATGCAAGTTATGCACGCTTATGCGAGTATATGAATACTTATGCAAGATATGTATATGCTTAAATGACATGATATGCAAGTTATGCAAGTATGTGAATGTCTATGCAAGTATGTGGATGCCTATGCAAGTATGTGAATGCTTATGCAAGTTATGTGTATGCTTAAATGCATGTTTAACATGTTATGCAAGATTGAGAATACCTATATGCAAGTTTAACATGTTATGTAAGATATGTGTATGATAATATGCAAGCTCATATGCAACATGTTATGCAAATCATGTGTATGATAATATGCAAGTTTGGGTTATATGTAGTTGGGTTAATATATGCTCATATATGCAAGTTGACATCCTCTTAACCCATGACAAAATTGTATGTTAAACCCATGATATTTGTGATGATCTTCCCCTTATTATGTCATGTAACGAGAACGATTTACGTGGGGAACGATGGGGTTGGTAATATGTTAATAAATGAATGTTTGGGTATGATTAAGCATACCATAAAAATAAATTACCATAAGAGGGAATTTACCTATTGAGTTAGGTCTACCCCATGGGAATTTACCTATTAAGTTAGGTCTACCCATGTTATGGAAAACTTGATATTAATTAGGGATAATTAATATGGGGGTGATTAATTAGGTGTAATTAATCGACTAAGACACGAGGTTGGACTCATTTGTAGTGTAAAACTGCCCGGACCCGACCGGCTTAACCAGTTGCTACAAATGTCAGCCCAATGTGAGAGGTCTTAGCCATAAATTAAATACGTGATTAAGGTAAAGACACGAGGTTAGACTCTGTTATGACGTAAGACTGCCCGGATTCTACCGGCTTAACCAGGCGGTCATAACAGCCAGTCTAATGTGGGAGGTCTTTACGGGAGATCACAGTCTTAATTAATTAAGAAACACTTAACCATAATAGCATGTAGTGGGACATGAGGGGTTAAGTGGGTGCCTTGGGTGGCATGAGGAAATTTGGTGGTTGCCTTGGGTGGCATGTGGAATCTAGTGGGTTGCCTTGGGTGGCAATAGAAAATACGATTAGAATACTTAACCAAGTGGAAACATGTAATTAAACATGATTAAAGGGTTAAGTGGGATACACTAGATATTTGACAAGCTTAAGTGGGTAGCTTGTGGGGGCCCATTTCAACCAATATCCCAAACGTATCTTTGTGGGCTCGACCCAAGTCGAGTGACGGGACACGCATATTGGGCTTGATTATAAGAGGCCAAAACGGGTTAGCGGTGGCAACGCAAGTCCAACGGGTTTCATATGCGTGTGTGGGCCCGGGCTGGTAGATAAGCCGTTGTTGCATCGTGTAGATATAAAGCCGTGCACCGTTAGTATTGGGTAGCCACTTTAGGGGAGTGATACACCCCACTGTGGGACCAGCACGGGTATCTACGGTAGGGAGCCGATCGCTTGGGGAGTAGTGGGTACACCTAATGAAGATAGGGGCAGACGGCACCTATGTAGGGGTACACGAAACTACCGGGTAAGAATTACTGGGTACACCTAGTGGAGATAGGGGCAGACGGCACCTATGTAGTGAGCTAGGGGTACATGAAACTACTGGGGAAATTTTCTAAGTCCTTGGAAGGGATCAACCTTTAAAGTAGGAATGACTGGTGTGGTGCAGTTAGTAATTATCCTTGGGTAGGTAGATGCGTCCTGACGGTTATCTTAGTTTATCCTAAGTCTACCAAGCTGCTTAGTGTAGCCATTCATCCCCAGATATTACCGTAGGTCAAGTTTATGTCTTCTCTGGTTACTTTAATGATTGTATTGTTAAAGTTATAGGACTCACTCAGACTTATGTCTGACCCCGTTGTTTTTATCTTTTTCCCAACCCTCAGGTCCTACGGTGGATCCTAGCAGTAGTAGAGCTTGATCGGATTGCTGTTCCAGTCTTTAGGAGCTTGGGTAGATGTAAAGCTCCAGTCATCCAGTTATCTTTTCTTTTCTTATGGCTATTGTATGAGAGAGTGGGATTATGTACTTCTTTATTTTGACAGATATTGTACTTGACTTTTATCATGGTTTTATGATGTAACCAGACATGTTTATTTCCGCTGTTATGAGATGATGTTTTAAATTTCAAATACTGTTTATATCTGTCTTGGTGAAATTTTTCTGTTCCATATTCACTAAAATAATCCACCGATGCTATGGCATTCCCTTAGTGAGTGACTATAGCGGGCGTGGGGTGTTACAGTAAGCCATCATCCCAATCCTTTCAATAATAGTAAATGGACCTACAAATCTTGGTGCTAGCTTTCCTACGGACCCAAAGCGAATGACATTCCTCAAAGGAGATACTTTAAGGAACACCCTATCTCCAACCTTAAACTCAAGGTCGGTCCTTCTTTTGTCTACGTAGGACTTCTGTCTATCTCGTGCAGCCTTCATCCATCTTCTTATCAAGTCCACCTTTTCTGAGGTTTCTCTAATCATGTCCGGCCCAAGTACGAGTTTGTTTGTAGACTCCCACCAACAAGTTGGTGATCGGCATGGCCTTCCATTTAAAAGCTTCGAAGGGCACCATGCCTATGGTGGCTTGCTAGCTATTGTTGTAGGCGAATTCCACCAAAGGAAGATGATCCTCCCATGTCCCTCCAAAGTCAAGAATGCACAATCTCAAGAGATCTTCTAATACTCTGTTCACCCTTTCCGTCTGACCATCAGTTTGGGGGTGATAGACTGTGCTTAAGCATAATTGTGTTCCTACGGCCTATTACAAACTCTTCCAAAACTCTCTCGTAAAGATAGGATCTCGATCACTGACTATGCTGAAGGGTATCCCATGGAGTCGAAATATTTCCTTAAGATAAATGGATGCTAGGGACGAGGCAGTCCTTCTACTTTTAACAGGTATAAAGTGAGCGCTTTTAGTGAGCCTGTCCACTTTTACCCAAATACTGGTATTGCCCCTTCTTGACCTAGGCAACCCATCAACAAAGTCCATCGAAATGCTATCTCACTTCCACTGTGGGACCTCTAGGGGATGAAGCAGACCACCAGGCTTCTTCTGCTCCGCTTTGACTTGTTGGCATATCAAACACTTAGCGAAAAACTCAGCTACATCACTCTTCATGCCATTCCAAAAGAAAACCCTTTTTATATCTTTATACATCTTGTCTTCGCCTGGGTGTATGGTCAGCTTAGAATGGTGCGCTTCTTCGAGAACCGTCTTCACTAAATCCCTTACTTGTGGGACACATAGCCTTCCATCCCGTCTCAACCAACCCCTATCATCGATGGAGTATCTATTGAGGTGACTAGAAGTCTCACCCCTAACTAGCTTATCCATCACATCAACTAGCTGAGGGTCTTCTCGTTGTGCGGTTCCTATTGAGTCCAAAAGAGTAGGCCGCACCTCTAGCGATGCTAACAGACCAGGCACAATTTCAAAGGAGGATCTAAAATTAAAGTTTGCTATATACTCCAAGCTTTGCCTTTCTACAAAGAGAGGACTCAAGGTCAGCTTCTACCTACTTAAGGCGTCTGCTACCACATTTCCCTTGCCTGGGGTATAGGAAATTTCAAAATCATAAGAGGCTAGAAATTCCATCCACCTTTGTTGTCTTAAGTTAAGATCTTTCTGCGAGAAAAGGTACTTCAACGATTTATGGTCAGTATATAATTCAAACTTCTCACATAGAAGATAATGGCGCCAAGACTTAAGCGCAAAGACGATGGCAGCCAACTCTAGATCGTGGGTTGGGTAGTTTTTCTCATGTACTTTCAACGGTCTACCTCCATAAGCTACTACCTTCCCTTCTTGCATCAAGACAACACCTAGTCCTGTACCACGTGCATCCGTGTATACGGTAAACATCTTGCTCCCATCCGGCAATGTCAGAACTGGGGCTGTTGTTAGAGCCCTTTTCAAACGTTGGAAAGCAATATCGCAATCCAAATCCCAAGCAAAAGTTAGGTTTTTCTTCGTTAATCTTGTGAGTGGGGCTGAGATTCTCTAATGCATTTTCGGTAAAAGCCCGCTAGCCCGAGAAAGCTTTGGACTTCGGTTGCATTCCGTGGAACCTTCCAATCTTGCACCGCAACTACTTTTGTGGGGTCCACAGCTAACCCTTCTTTAGACACCACATGTCCAAGAAACCTCACTTCTTCTCTCCAGAAATGGCATTTGGAGAATTTGGCTTTTAGCTGATGTGCACGAAGAGTATCCATGACTTCCCTTAAATGCAAAGCAAACTCTTCTTCATTCTTCGAGAAGATCAAAATGTCGTCTACGAAGACCACCACAAATTTATTAAGGAATTCTCTAAACACCCTGCTCATCAAGTCAACGAAGTAAGCGGGTGCGTTTGTCAAGCCGAAAGGCATGACAAGCCATTCAAAGAAACCATCCGGGGTTCTGAACGCGGTCTTATCAATGTTGTCTTCAGCCACTCTTAGCTGATGGAACCCGGTAGCCAAATCTAGTCGGGTCAAAATAGACGCACGCACCTACAAGCTGATCAAACAAGTCATCTATTCTAGGAAGTGGATGCCAATTCTTCTTGGTCAGCTTGTTTAGCTCCCTATAATCAACGCATAGGCGAAGTGAACCATCTGCTTTGGTTGCGAATACTACTGGAGCACCCCATTCAGAAATACTTTGCCTTGTAAACCCCTTTTTGAGCAGCTCTTTGACTTGCTTACTGAGCTCTTTTCTCTCCCTAGGAGCCATGTTTCTAACGGGTAGAGCTACGGGTTTTGCATTATCAACAAGGTATATGCGGAAGTCTATCTCCCGCTTCGGAGGTAAGCCCTTCACCTCTTCAAATACGTCTGAGTATTCACGGACTACTCTAACAGACTGCAAGTTTTCAGCAGACGCATCAAGAGATTCTAGGTAACTAAGCATAACAGAATGTATGGGGTTACAAGAGATTTCGAGAGTGTTGCCAAAGCAAGTCATAAGTCTAACCACTCTCTTTTCACAATCGAGGATGGCACCATTACTGGATAACCAATCCATGCCTAGAATCAATTCATAGCCCGTGAAGCCAAGAACGAAGGTGTTGCATTCAAACTCAACGCTCAAGATAGACACTCTCAAATCCCGACAAATCATTGAAAGATGAGCCGAACCACCAATAGGATTTGAGACTACTATGGGAACCGTAACTAGACTAGTATTTAGGTGCAGTGTTTCAACTAACGAAGCAGACACAAACGAGTGTGAAGCGCCAGAATCAAACAAAGTACGAACAGGATGATCAAACAGAAAAACCAAACTTTCAACAGAAATGTTTCTACCTCTCTCCTGTCCTGGTGCCATGAGAGCGTAAACCTGCCCTCTTGCCTGCCCTGGTGCCATGAGAGCCTGAATCTGTCCTCCAGAAGTAGACCCTGTTCTTTTCCATTGTCCCTGTTTCCTCGGGTAGTCTTTAATTAGATGTCCTGCCTCTCTACAGTGGAAACAGCCAGTCTTCTTCTTCCTACAGTCCTTGCTCAGATGGCCTGGTGTTCCACAATTAAAGCACCTTTTCTTTCCTTTGCTATTATTGTCCTTACCACCTTTATTAGGTTGCTGCTGTGACTTCTTTCGATCCTCTTTCTTTTTTGGGGCCTTATTAGCATTAGCGCCTTTCTCCTCTTCATGCATAAGCGCTGTGTCAACCATTTTCTCAAAGGTAGCCCCCATAGGAATGTGGGTCATAGCTAACCCATGTAGCAGCTCATTCAAACCTTTAACGAACCTCAGGGCCTTCTTTTCAGGTGTGTTCACCAAGTCTAAGCCAAACCTCGCCAACTGATTGAACTTGTTGACGTACTCCTTTACTGATAAATTCCCCTGCTTCAATACCAAGAACCTTTCCATGTATAGATTCTCTTCTGCTCATGAGAGAAATTTTATTTCGAACCTATGTCTGAAATCCATCCACGTCTCTACTGGATGCTCTCCATTCATAACCTCCCACCAAAACGAGGCTTTGTCCTTCATTAACCAAGCGGCCAATTGGACCTTCCTTCCATCTTCTACCTCGAAGATACCAAACAAGTCTTCTACCTCCTTAAGCCAATTTCAAGCTTCAACAAACGTCTCTGATCCGTGAAAAGGTTTTCTGCCCATTGCTCGAAAGTCTTTGCATATCTTTGAAAGAGTATCAACACAGGGAGGGGGAGGAGGAGGAGCGGCTGCAGTTGGGGGAGGAGGGATGTCTGCTGAGCCTGCGGTGGTGGCCCTAGCCTCCAGATACCTTCTGAACCAGTTTGGTATCGGTATTCCCTCGGGTATCTCGGGTAACCCAGACATGCTGAAAAGAAAATGAAGAGATTCAAAATGGAGAATTCGAAAGAAAGGTATATGGCTCTTGGGGATTATGTTTTTAAAACAAAATTTTCCTTGAAAATACTCTCCTCAATACATACTTTTGAAAGTATTTCTTTATAAAACGCTTTTGTAAAATAGTTTTTCAAAATCTCTTATCTGTTCTGTTAACCTTCAGCTCTGATACCACGTGTAACACCCCACGTCCATTTATGTCACTCTCAAAGGGAATGCATTAACTTTCATGGAGTATTATTGGTGAATAGAACAGAATATTACAAGACAGATACATATATTTGTACTTGAAAATTTTCAAAACAACATTTATTACAGCGGAGAAATAGTTTGATTACAACAACATCATAAACCAACAAAAAAACCAAGTACACTTAGTAACAATCTTGACAATTTGTTTTCTGAGTACATAAAGTAAAAAAGCATAACCCCAACACAAGTAGCCATACAAGAGATGAGCTGAACTTTACTTTCAGCAATCCAAGCACTTCCAAAGAGAGAGAAATATCTGAATCAAGCTCCACTAGCATTAGTCCCACCCTGAGAACCTGGGGGGGAAGGGGGAGGAAGAAAAGAGGCGAAAACAAAGGGGGTCAGACATAAAGTCTGGCGAGTACCATAACTTTAACGATATAATTATTAAAGCAATTAGGATAAGGCATAAATTGGTAAAATAAGGAATGACTGTGAAACAATGGGCAAGACAAAACAAACAAGAGGAATATTCTGGCGTTAATCTTGCTCCTAATCACTATAGGATAATTACTATACTACACCACTACTAGTCACCCTAAAAGTTGATCCCGCCTACTGAACACAATAATCATAATGGAAGTTTCATGTACCCCTAGCTGTCTTCATAGGTGCCGCCTGCCCCTATCTCCACTAGTTGTACCCACTACCCCCCTGCGATCGGATCCCTAACTCGTAGATACCCGTGCTGGTCCCACAGTGGGGTGTATCACTTCCCAAAGTTTCAACTCGATACCACTAAAGATGCACGACTTATATCTACATGATGCAACAACGTCTTACCTACCAGCCCGGGCCCACGCACGCACATGACCCCATTGGACTTGTGTTGCCACCGTTAACCCGTTTTGACCTCTTACAATCAAACCTAGTAAGCGTGTCCCCTCCTCGATCTAACTCGAGCTCACAAAGATACTTAATGGGTTACTGGTTTGAAATGGGTCACCAATGCTTAACACAAGCTTTCCACCTATGCTTGGTCCCCACTAGAATTTTCCACTTAACCCCCTTCTTATTCATGTCTTCTTACATGTTTAAATTTGGTTAAGTGTATCTAATTGTATTTCACATGCCACCCATGTCACCCACTTAACCCCTATGTCCCACCACATGTTTATCATGGTTAAGTGTTACTTAATTCATTATAATCGTAACTTTGTAAGATCTCCCACATTAGACTCCCATTTGCGGTTGATGGATTTGATGAGTGGGTCCGGGCAGTCTTATATTACAAACGTGTCTAACCTCGTGCCTTTACAATTGTTATGCATTTAATTTATGTCTTCGACCTCTCACATTAGACTACCGTTTGTGGTTGCTGGATTTATCGGGCGGGTCCGGGCAGTCTTACACCACAAACGAGTCTAACCTCGTGTCTTAGGCATTTATTATTACAAATTATTTCACCCTAATATGAATTAATTATCCCTATTCAAATTTCCAATAAATTCCAAATTAGTTATGTCCATAATTGTCACCTAAATTATGTCCATATTTTTTAGGTATAAAAAATATACCAATTAATGTCTCAATTTAATTATATGCTTTTAAAGCCGGTTTATGCCAATTCACAATTTACAAAATCAATATTTTCCCATTGTCCCCACGCTATTCGTACGTTCAAATATTAAATATGTTAGACTCGCAAATAGTCTAACTTATAAAAAAAACATCACAACTTGCATAACACATAAAAATAGATCTAACTTGCAAATAGGAATTATAACATAAAATTGCATAGCCAATAATTCGCATAGACAATGGTCATATAGAATCATATATTTGCATAAACTACCATGGATCTAAATATAGATCTAAACATGAAATTGTGAACTTACATATATAAATTATGGGTCTCACCTAACTTGCATATGTGAATAAAATTTTCACCCAAAAATGTGAATATAGTTTTTCACCTAAACTTGCATATGGATTTCAATAACTTGCATATGAATTTATCACATGTATTTGCATATAAACCAGCATATGTATATACTTGATTCACATGATAACCTGTGTAAAATTCTTATATAGACTTGCATAAGATTCATATTCAAACTAACATACAATTTAACATCCCAAACTTGCATAAAATTCACATACGAATTAGCATATTATTTAACATCCAAACTTGCATAAGATTCACATATGAATTAACATATGATTTAACAGACATGTTCTCATAATCCAATTACAACCTATCATAATTTATTTATTTATTATATTGTGATAGAAATAGTGCTCACAAAGATAGGTTAGAGAAGAGAATGATTTGTTCGTCTTTTGAGTTGGAATTCTGACTTGCTAAATCCTAAGCTTTAGGAAGAAGAACTATCCTAGCAGCAGCATGGTAGCCATGAGACAAATTTTGTTTAGATTTAGGGTTTGAGTCTAGGCACTCTTTTATAGAAGTTTGAATCAACCTAAGCCGTTAGATTATCATAGGAATAACCCCAACCATCCATGACTAGATAGAGTTATCTAGAACAGCCACATCAGCCCTAATGACTCAGCACAGAGTCAAAAATCGTCACATTTCAGATCTGCCTGGGGGGGAGGGTAGGTCGACCCCCTGGTCGACCTGTATTGGTAGATCGACCCCTTGGTCGACCTGGCCCTTCGGTGGGAGAATTCCCGCCCAGCCTGCTCCCCTGTTTGAATTTGAATTTCAAATTTATTATTATGAACTGTTTTTAATTTATTTGAATTCTGAAACTTCGGAAGGCCATAACTTCTTCATACAGAGTCCAATTCACGCAAACTTGAACTCTATCTCAAGCAAAATTCCGAGACGAACGCAATGGTGCAACCATTTCCCTTAATTCTCACTTTAATAATTAAGTGTTCTTAGGATTATTCACAGAAAATTCAGGGTAATACAATAGCATCCTTAAAAAGTTACAAAATATAAACGGCCTCCCTCCCATGTTTTACTTTCAAAGCGGGTCCTAGAATTTGAGTTACGTTTTTTTGCTAGAAATTTGTGTGCTGCCATATAAAAAATTCTAAAATCTGCAAATATTCCCAGAAGACCACAGAAATAAAAACTTGCATACATGTATGCAAGTATACACAATAGTTGTACACATGTATGCAAGATTTGTTGAAGGAGTTTACACTGAAAATCTGCATGAATTCTTGCATACATGCATGCAAGTATTCTATATTTCTTGCATACACGTATGCAAGTATAAATGAACTAATATTTACGCCTACGGTTTGTTGCACACATTTATGCAAGTATTCTGAATACTTGCATGCATATATGCAAATAAATATGAACTGATATTCATGCCTACGGATTGTTGGATACATGTGTGCAAGAATTCTGTATTACTTGCATGCACGTATGCAAAAAAGTAAACACATATGCATAAATGAAATAGTTGCACAGATGTGTGCAAGTATTTCAAATATTTGCATGATTTGACGTAAATTCCTGCAGCTTGGTTATTTTTCGTATATTGTTGTTTTTGATGCTATTTTTTGTGGTTTTTTGTTTTGAGTTTTTCACGATTATGTATTTTGTTTGAATACAAATTTACGTGATTTTTTTATACTTTTTTAATGAATTTTCGAAAAATAGGGATGTAAATTATAATAAGTTTTGGACCGGATGTGAGCCTAATTTTGAAACTTAATAGGAACCTGTGCCAAACGCACCCTTATTTTTTCTCCGTCCGTTATCGTATTTCATCCATAACTTTTTCATATGGGCTCCTTTTGCGAAACTTCAAACACGAAAGTTTGACCAGAATTCTAATACAAACGCATCGGTTAAAGTTTCATGGTCAAATTCCATCGTTTGCAGAAATTCCTGTTTTTGAAATTCTAATAATTAATTCCTATTGCCAAAAATTCTGGTTGTTAAAGTTTTGATTCATGGAATATCACACAAACTGAATATCAAATTCCTACTACAGAATATTCTTCATGGTAAAATTCACAAAAAATATATGCTACTACTACTAATGCTAAAGCTATGAATATGTTGCATTACACCTTGGATAGAAATGAATTTAGCCATATTAGCATGTGCAATACTGCATATGAAATATGACAAACACTTAAAGTTAAACTTCAAGGAACTAACAAGGTAATGCAAAACAAGATACCCATGCTTAAAAGCCAATTTCAGAATTTTAGGATGAGAAAGTATGAATTAATGGTATGAATTCCAAATTTCAAGACATTTATCATTCACTATTAGGATTATGAGAGAAGTATTCATATTTTGATGTAAAATAAAAAATCCTAAATTATTTAACTAAAGATCGGGAAAGAAAAGTTGAAAAGTCTTAACTATTGAAGAAGCTAATGATCTCTCCCCCATGAAACCAGAAGAGTTAATACGAAATCTAATGTCGTACGAAGATAATTTGCAGGATAAAAGAGTACATGCTCAGAACAAAAAGAATCTAGCATCCAATGCAGAAAGAAGATTCAAATTGAAAATGAAGAAGATCAAGCATTTATTGCCGAAAACCAAAAACTTTAAAAAGTTTTTGAAATATAAAAAGAGAAATAGAAATAATGGGAAAAATAACATCAATCGCAATAATCCATCATCAGCAGCAATTGAGTACTTTAATATCACAAGAAAAGGCATTTACAAAAAAAAATTCCAGAACAGATGAAAGAATATCACAATTAAAATAAGAAGGAAAAATTCAAGAGGAAGACATTTTCAGTAACATGAGATGATTCAGATTCCTCTTCCTTAGAAAGCGACAGTGATAGTGACAACGAGTAAGATAACGCATGCTTCGTGGCTAAATATAGTGAGGTTAGTAATTTTACTTTTGATGATATGGTAAAAATAAATTCATAATTATAAGAATCTAGGTATAATTTCAAAAGAAAACTAAAACAAGCTCATGAAGATCAGAAAAAGGAAGAATTCAGAAGGGATATGTCAAAAGATGAGAGAAATATATTTGGTTTCCTAAGACCTAACTCTTGGGACCCTATTAAAAAGCTAGTACCAGCGTTATTTCTTATTTTTTGCTGGTCCCACTTAAGAAAAGAGGAAAATGGGCACTTGATAGTGGTTGCTCGGAATATATGACAATATATAAAGAAATGGTAACAAATATTATCTACTTAGAAGAAGATACTGTCACTTTTAGAGATAATTCCAAGAATTATAAAATCAGAAAAGGCAATGTAAGCAATTACAATACATCTAATTTATCTCTTATTACTAATATTTTATTAGTTAAAGATTTGAAAACGTAACTTACTTAGTAATAGTTAATTGTGTGATAAAGGATTTAAAGTCACATTTTTAGAAAATAAATAAAGTATTTTGATCGAAATCAAAATTTTATTTTTGAAGGAAATAGAGATGAAAATATTTATATTTTAAACATGAAAATCAATCATAATTTAGATACATGTTTAATAGCCAAAGAAAATGATCCTTGGTAATGGCACAAAGATTTGGTCATATAAATTTTAAAACTATAAATAAAATTTTGAAAAATGAATTAGTAAAAGGATTACCGAAAATGAATTTCAAAGTTAATAACCTTTGTGACGCATGTCAAATAGGAAAATTAACAAAATCATCACTTAAATCTGAAAAGGTCAGTCCAACATTACAACCATTGGAATTACTTCATATGGATTTATTTGAGCCAACCTAAGTTCGATCCATAAATCATAACAGATACGTGTTTGTAATTGTTGATGATTTTTTTTTTAGATATACTTGGATAATCTTTATAAAAAAAAGTGATACTTTCGATCATTTTAAAACCTTCGTTAAAAAAATTCAAAAGTTAAAAGGATTTAATATAAGAAAATATATATAAGAAGAGATCATAAAGGAAAATTCAAAAACGAAATATTCGATCAACATTGTAAAAAGAAAGGAATTTTTCATAATTTTTTGTTTCCTAGCACTCCATAACAAAATGGAGTTGTAGAACGGAGAAATAGAACATTACAAGAATGTGCTAGAATTTTACTAAACGGAAGCACGTTACCGAAACATTTCTGGGCAGAAGCTGTTGCATTGCTTGTTATGTATTGAATCGTGTTTCTATTTGACGCTTATGGAAAATACCCCTTACGAACTTTTTAATGGTAGAAAACTAAATATTTCTTATTTTAAAATCTTTGGTTCAAAATGTTTCATTTTAAATGTAAAAGACCAGCTAGGTAAATTCGATTCGTAATATGATGAGGGAATTTTCCCAGGATATTCCAACCGAAAAAAATCTTATAGAATTTATAACAAAAGAACAAGTAAAATTGAAGAAACTCTTCATGTATCTTTCGATGAAAATTTTAATTAAATATCGTATAATAAAGAAATCATGAAAAATAGAAATACTAGAGAAGATGAAAACATTGTTCATGAAACTAGAGAAGATGAAAACCTTGTTCAAAATACCAGAGAAGATGAAAACCTTGTTCAAAATATTAGAAAATATGAGAACAGTATCCATAATACCAGAGAATATGAAAACATTGTTTATAATTCTAGAGAAGGTGAAAACATTGTTCATAATAATAATGAAATAAGATCTCCACCAAAAATATTACGGGATCACCCTGCTCAAAATATTATTGGAGAAATTAATTCAAATATACGAACTAGAAATCAATTAAATCCAATAGGTCACGTAGCTTTTCTCTCTAACATAGAACCTAAAAATACAAAGGAAGCCTCTACCGATGAAAATTGGATTATAGCTATGCAGGAAGAGCTAAACCAATTTGAATGTAATGAATTTTGGGAATTAGTTCCTAGACCGAGTGATCAAGCAGTCATCGGTAGGATATGGTATATAAAAACAAAGATGATGAATTAGACAATATTACTAGAAATAAAGCTAGATTAGTAGCACAAGGATATAATGAAGAAGAAGGAATAGACTATGAAGAGACTTTTGCTCCAATCGGCAGACTAGAAGCAATACGCAGTTTTAAACTTTATCAAACGGATGTAAAAAGTGGATTTTTAAATGGATATATAAAAGAAAATGTAGAACTACTTCCTTTATTTACACATGAAAAATTTCTTAATCATGTATATAAATTAAAATGGACTTTATATGGCTTAAAACAAGCACCCCATGCTTGGTACGAACATCTTAAAACTTATCTTATTGATTTAGGTTTTCAAATTGGGAAGGTAGATCAAACACCTTTCATAAAACATTCTAAGAAGGATATATTAATAACATAAATATACGTAGATGATATTATTTTTGGCTCACCAAACGAAAATATCAATCAAGAATTCTCAAATATAATGACTAAGAAATTTGAAATGCCACATATGGGAGAATTGTCTTATTACTTTGCTCTGCAAATTAAAAAATTACCAAACGGAACATTATAAATAAATAAAATACTATAATAATTTAATTAAATGATTTGGAATGGAAAACACTTCTGCTAAACCAACTCCTATGAGTACGAAAACGCATCTTGATAGAGATGAACATGGCAAAAGTGTCAATCAAAACTATATTGTTGTATGATAGGATTATTATTATATTTGACCATAAGTCGACTAGATATAATACTGAGTGCTTTTTTATGTGCACGATTTCAAACCAGTTCAAAGGAATCACACTTACGAGTAGTAAAACATATATTGCGTTGTCTAACCAATAACAAAGTCTTTGGACTCTACTATCCACATGATTATTCTTTTGAATTAGCATCCTTCAATGATGATGATTTCAAAGGATCATGGACAGATCGAAAAAATACAAATGGTATATGTAATTTTATTAGCAAATCGCTAGTCTCTCGGTTTAGCAAGAAACAAAAATTCCATTTCACTATCAACATGTGATGTTGAATATATGTTTGCAGCCTTAGTTTGTGCTCAAGTCATTTGCATGCAACAAACACTTAAAGATTTCAGAATAAACCTTTCAAAATCAAGTATTTATTGTGATAATACTAGTATGATTAATTTATCTAAAAATATAGTTAACCATTCACAAACTAAACATATAGATACTCGTCATCATTTCTTATGTGATAATATTAAAAAAGAAATAATAAATTTGGATTTTGTTTTGTTTGAAAATCAACTAGCAAACATTTTTACAAAATCGTTACTTGAAAATGTATTTATAAAATTAAGACGTTAACATGGAATTGTATCTTTTAAAGATTTAAAAATTAAAAAAATCAATTTTTTTATTTTTGTGCTTACCAGTACTCGGATCCTGGTTGCTTGAATACTGGTTATATGTACTTCTCATTTGGCTATTCAATCTTTCTTGATTAATCAGGAAAACGCATTATATTTCTATTACAATTTTCGAAGTAAAATTTTATCCACTAGTTTTTTATCTATTTATAAAAACATACAATAGGTTCAGAATTAGTGAACCTATAAACCATGAATTCTATTCCTGCATTTCAGTAACTTTCACTGTTTATACAAAACTATACTACAATAAACTATTCATTCCTCTCATAACAAAGCTTTTATAGTAAAACTTTATCTACTTCATCATGGCTTCTAACAACTCAAACTTTTCCGAACCATCACCTTCCTCATCTCCTTTACCAACTCCAATTCCGAAAAACGAACCCGTTTATAAGTGCTCTTCCTATCATACCGGTTATACACCGAAGAGTAAAAATTCAAAGCAAACAATGTTTATCTCACCATCCACTAAAGAAAAGATTGATCATATTCATCATTATCAAAGACAATAATTACAAATTCAACGTGAATTATATTTTTAGCAAAAAGTGATTGCACGATTTTAACTTTTCTAGAACAAATCGCTTTGAAGGTTTGCGGATCAGTTAAACTGGATGTTTATGAGCCAGTTCCTCCATCATCATCCTATAACCTGTGGCATCCGAGTCCACAACGTCCCCATATTCACCAAATTCATGGGATAAAAACTACGCAGAAAATGAAAAAAGCTAACAAGGAGAATTTTCCAAAGAAGTCCTCCTCATCAGCCACTGAATGAAATTCCATGATCATTGAGTATAACGATTATATTGTTGAGTACATTCAAAAGTTCATATTGTTGTTCTTCTAAAAAATAAGTAATTTCATGAACTTGTACTTTCTTAACTAAATCATATAATATAATTTGTTTTTCACATGTTTATATATTTTTTGTTGTATAAAATAAGGCTACTAAGTATTTTATGAACTATTTAAATATACAAAAGTATCCATTATGTTAATAACAACTCATAAACATCTTATAATATAAGCCTATAATATATATACTATAAGAAAACTCATATAGTTGAAATGTATATAAAATAACATTCAATTATAAGAAAAATCAAATAGCATTAAATATATACATCACAGCTACAAAACCATATGCTTCGTAAACAAATATAAGTATATTTTATATGAATAAACATATATATATATATATGTATATAAACAAGACATACGTTACATATAAACATATATATGTTTGGAATTAAAAAATACTTATAAAATAAATTAGTATATAAACTTATAATTTACATAATGCACATGTCATCCATAAGAAGTTTTAGTAGCAATTATAAGACATTAGTCTAGAATATATAAAATATTTTACATATACTAAAAGCATACATATCACTGTACATACATACATACATATATATATATGTGTGTGTGTGTGTGTGTGTGTGTGTATGTGTGTGTGTGTGTGTGAATATATGATAAATATCTCATATACTTAAGTATAAATAAATATACAAGATTCATATTCATATAACTTAAAATAGAAAAACTAGAAGAATTAGAAATGGTACAGATTTAGAATTTGAATCCTAAATTTAGATGACTGAATCTTTAAGGCCACAAAAAATAAAACTCAGAATTCAACCGACCGAGTTCCTAAAAACAGCCAGTGGAAACAAAACTTGCTCTCGGATTACAAAACATCATAAATTCAGATGACTGGATGAAGTATTCAGCTGGCAGAATTGTGCTAGATCGATTTTGTTTAGGGTTATCATACCCGATTACCGGTTACAAAACCAACGTATATACTTCATCCTTCGTATATTTCTTCACTTTAAAACCTAATTCCAAAATCTCTGTCATCATATTTCTTCAATTCCTCAAAAAAATCTTCAATTTAAATTTAAAAGGATGCCCACTCGATTATAAAAACTAAAGCAAACTGTCTCTGGACCATCCGAAGATCAAATTAGTAAATGGCTCTACAATGAAACCGCAGTACAAAGGTATAAAAGTATGAAAGATTCAAAGATCTGTCCTAGTTCATTCATCAAATTCTCTGGATTCACTGGTTATCAGATTGAATTGGTGGCTAGGTCTAATCATTTTGATACTCTTATTAGTTATAATGCAAATAATAAGAAATTAGATCACTTGATAATCAAATTATTCCTTGTAAACCTAAACCTCAATTTTGAGAATCCAAAAGATAGAAACAATGTCATTTAGACAATGGTATGCAGGGTTCGTATATTTCTTCCATTGGCTAGGTTGGGTCATATTCTATATTGTCCTCATCAAGGAACATAAATAGATGATATAGACATTGACATGACTGGGAGAGATAAACTATCCCACCATTTCCTTTTTAACAGCTTGGTAAATATGAATAATTTAAAGTCTAGTGTGTTACATGCCCAAGCTGGTATTATACATCGTACTTTAATTAGCTCTCTACAACCTCATACAGGAAGTTACGTAAAAGACTATAAAAGGGATTTCCAGGCTCTCTATGCCATTTATAATAATATGCCTGTGAATTAGGGTAAAATAATTATGGATGCGTTTCTTGACATAACTTATAAGAGGAAGTATGAAACGATACACTATGGAGCTTACATCATGAGGATCACCCTTGATTCCAAAATTAAGTTCACCGATTCCATAGTCTACTCGGTCTGTAAGGTAGGTGCAAAGACTTTGGCATTAATGCACATTCCAGCTAGACCAGACACCCTCAATATCATCTCCTTCGCTTAATGGAAAATCAACAATGCTGACAACATTACTTAACCATCCGAGCCTATGACTATCAAGAAAGCTTCTTCATTATGGATAACAAAAGACGAAGATTCAATTCAAATAACTGTTCCGAAAGAAACCCCTAAGCAAGCACTTATGACTCTTTCCAAAAAACAACTCAAACTCCATTCTCAAATTAAAAATTTAGTAACGAAAATAGAAATAAGTTGTAATTCAATAAAAGGTTTTCTAAACAAAATTTGGGACAAAATCTCGTGTGCTAGATCTTCCTCCACTGAAGTCCATTACCTGGTATTATTTGAATGGTCTTCCGAGGAAGAAGAAGAGGATAATGAATAAAATAATGATGATGAGAACGATGTGAAGAATGAAAATAACTTTGAATTCGGTTTGTATAAATAATCTTTTGTTTCTATGATTTTTTTTTAAAACCTTCTATGACTTGCTTAAGACTTGTGTTAGTATATTTTTTATGTTTTTTTGAACACAATGTTTCATTTTTGTCATGTTATGACAATGCTTTCATGTGCTCTTATTGCTTATATAGCTTATGAAATCAACTTGTGCCATGGACTCTTTGTTTAACTTGAATGTTCTTTTTAACTTATAGCATATATGTTGTGTTCTATTCATTAATTCACTTGTCATAGTATGTGATAAAACATGTATATAACGTCTATTAATATGTGAGTTTGCCTATGTTGTATACCGCGTATATCAAACCCTGTGATATAATCTTCACATATGTCATGATTCACTTGTCTTGTATTCCTTAATTTTTACAAAAATGAATCATGCTTTCATTTTTTATGATGTGAGTTGTAATTTTTAAACTCCCATATATAATTATATAACCATATAAATATAATTCATATATATACATACATATATATATGACTATATTTATATTAAGTTAGTTGTTACATTAAGATTAAGTAATATATAGAAATATATTTCATATACATGAGACTATTTTATGTATAATAATATGATATATACTTGATCTTTATAGTTTTTCGAAGAAAAAAAAACAATGTCATAATCTACATTCACTTACACCTATCTCATGTTTCTAATCCACATGTTATACAATTCTAATCCACATGTTATACAATGACAAATATCATAATTTATAATCATTCAAAAAAATAGTATATTTCAATCATATAACATATATCATATTTTATAATTTTTAATAGTTCATAGCTCATAATTCATGTATAATAGTTTATAAGCTACATATTTCTATATAATTTCATATAGTTATAAATTCTTTTTGTCGATGACAAAGGGGGAGAAAAATCAAAATATATAGCATATAGACAGGAGGAGCACAGGTAGAAATATATTCTATATAATTTATTCTTATATATATATGTCAATAATATATAGTTTTCATTATCAAAATTGAGGAGATTGTTAGAACCTCCATTCTCGAGCTATATTTTGACTATGACAACTATACATCAACAATATCATACATTAACTTTTATTACAGGAGAAATAGTGAACAATACAATTCAAATACAAAAAGATTCAAAGACAGGATAAATTGGTATACTAGAGTTGTATTGGAGTCAGTATTTTTATTTAGAATCATGTTAAAATCTCTACTAATGTGTGTGTGTATATATGGATTCAGCCGGCTGATTGCTGAAATGTTCAAATTTCAATATTAGAACATTCAGCCAGCTGAATCCATGAATCAGCCGGCTAAATATTATATTTTCTATGCACATGCACACATTTTCAAATAATAGTCTTTTTTTAGCTAGCTGAATTCTATTTTCAGTCGGTTGAACCGAAGGGTTACAACTTTTTAAAGAGACATAACTCTTCAGTCAAAGAGTTATTTCCATATCTTTTAATCAAACCTTTTTACGAATGATTGCAACCATTTATTTACTATAAATAAACTCCAGAATCACTTGTTTCAAACCACCAAACTTTCTTGATTCTAATATTTTATTATTTTTGGATTTTTTTTATTAAATATTATCATATGCTCTCATTTTCAGTACTCTATAATAATAGATTGCTTTTCTTCTCAATTCTTCATATACTTAACACTATATATATATATATATATATATTCAAAGAAGAAGATTATAGAAAGAGTGTATTATATAGTGACTTATCTGTGTTATCAAGGACACAAATATAGCCAAACAAACATTTGTATTAGTTTAAGTCATGTTCCGCTGCTCAGGCAAGTGAAGTCAGCTTCGGCTACTAAACCGAAATCTTGTTCCGCTTCTCAGGCCCCTTTTATGTTGCTCGGGTGTTGTTATACCTATTCCTCCGGGTTAAGCGAGAGTTGTTGATTAGCTGAAATTCCAGAAAAAGTCTAGGACTGGACGTAGGACAGTGCTCCGAGCTAGTATAAAAATCTCTGGTATTTTTACTTTTTATTTACTGCTTTTATATTGTTACTATATCTTCTGCACTTAGTTTATTACATGTAATTCATACTCATCTTTTCATAAATAACCTTAAATCAGGCACTCAAATCTATATCAAATCGAAATGTGAATAAAATGGTATGCATACTTTACACGTTCTTATATGCAATTGGTTCACTATTATACATATTTCTTTTATTCACCTTATTAACACTTTTGGTAAAATTTCTTTTATACTAAAATTAGTTTCAATTTATTCCATATAAATCATCGCTCAGTTCAAAAACTTTAACGAATACTTATAATATTTCTATCACTTTAAAAACTTGGATTCTTATTAAGCTCCACTTAACAACATTCCTATTCAACTTAGTTTTGTTTGTACTAACTCGTAAGTATTACTTAATGGTTAGGCATTTCATTTTTAAGTTTACTTACGTAAATTAGTGTTTCTTCCAAAATTAACTCCTAGATAGGCTAATGGTGAAGGGGTATCGGATGAACACAAGCACAAAAGAATCCTTCGAAAGCAAAAAGCCAAACACTAAAGAGAACTCAAAAGCTACAAAATGCCGACAGGGTGTATCCGGCAGGGTGGTTCTATAAAAAAAGTCCATCTAAGTAAGAAGTTAAGAAAGAGGGAGGCAAAAGCTCTGAGGTCGAAACCCAGAAAGATGGAAGGGCCGTCGGTACTAACTTAACATCGTTACATCAAGAGATAAAGTCATTAAAGATACTAGCCCTAAAGTGTCTAGGGGTTATCCGGAACTATCCCCCAAAATATTCAAACACTGGGAGGTCATTCTATTAAATAATGAGTAAAACGCTGAAAGCTACAGATTCCATCCGAAAGTTCTACTGGAAGGCAAACCGAAACCCTAGAGGGGGTACATGTTATCCATACTAATCTGCCTAGTGCCAACACCGACAGGGGTTCCGAACCGGCAGCTATCTACATACATCACGAGGGAAAGCTCCTCAAAGTATTCATGAGAAAACCAGAAGCCTACACCCAGAAGCCACAACAGGGAGCACAAACGTCTTTTGAAAGTCATTTACATCGACAAGCTCATATCCATCTCAAAGAAACTTCAATTAACCGGGACCTTCACTCCGGAAGCTATAATCAGCTCCACAAAGGTGGCCGAAAGCTAAACATCCGAGACCAAAGAGAAAAGCGGCCGACAGAGGCTTCTGCAAGCCTAATAGCCCAACAGTAGAAGAGGCCCCAAATTCTCTATACATAAGACCTTAGGCGTCACATTTTAGGGGACAAATTCTTCATTTCTCAATCTTGTTTCTTCTTCTTAGAGGATCAAACCCTGATTTCCCAAATCGGATTGAGGATTTCTTCATCTCTTATAATACAGCTATGATTTATGAATTGAGAAGTCCAAGACTTAAACATCTTGCAATTTGAAAATCATGTTGTGCCATTTATGATGGAACAGGGAGTTAACGCTATCCTTTTGTGTGAAAGAGTTGTTCACGACTCCTTCGTAAAGAGAAAGGGCTTCTTGGAAACCCGAAGCCTTCCCCCTTTATCTCAAGGGTTGGCAACTTGAATCAACCCTCCTATAATGAGCCTAATGCTACTCAACTCCGGAAAAGAGGTTGACTGCAGGCTTATGACTTGATCACTGACGCAACCAAGGCCCTTTGGGCTGGCTCGATGTGGAAGGATCATTTGAGTTGATAAGTATTGCAGTACCATTAGAATATCGGCAAGCATTAGCCTTTTTTCCTTTTATCACAATGTATATCATTTTATCCATGATCTAAGGGATAATTGATTACGCATGGTTTCAGTCGTGCTGAACTAAATAGACCCTTCTTCAAGGTATTCCAGAACTCCACAATTATGTAAGCGTGATATTCACCCCTTGAGGGAAGAATAACTAACCTTCAAAACGGAGATTTTGATACCTAAGAAATGGTAGATTTATCTAAGGAGCACTGATCTTGGATTGTCTTTCAGCAATCTTAGATCATGGCTGCTCCGATTTTCCTAAATACATGCACTATATGACTTATTCCGGGTATTGACAAAAAATATCGTTAACATTTTGGCGCTAGAATGAGGGCCTGAACCTCCTATATTGCGGTTAATCCATCAAAAATTAACTTGGTAAATTTATTGCTCCATGGCAGGAAAGATGAAATCAAAAAGATTGGAAGAGTGAAATAAGGAACCAGCTCCTAATGCAACCCTTGAAGGAAACATGGATCGAACGTTCAATCTGAACAATGACGAAGAAGGAGCAACATTTAGCCCGATACAACCACCAAATCCAAACGCAATGGAAGATAATGTTGCAAGAATTATGGCCTTGAGAAGCAACTCTAAGAGATGCAAGCTCAAATGAATGTTGCTCAAGCGCAGAAGTATTCAAGACTCACCAAGTCTGGTCAAAGAGAGACGAATGAATCTCCGAAAAGAAAAGCTCCCATTCAACGCTCTAAAGTAAAAGAGAAGCTCAAAGCAAATTCCTCTAAGAAGAAAAAGGCCCTTTTGACAGGAATAGACCATCAAGGAAATCAATGCGAGCAAGAACAATCCGGGAGTTCCACTTCTAAAGGTTATGATCCTAAAAGATCAAATTACAACAATATAGAAGCTTATCTTAAAGACATTGCTCAGAAGACCGTCAAATACTTGTTAGGAAGAAAGGGGAAGAGGACCCAGGATGACAAGGTTAATGACAATGAAAGAGTAGCTTCTTTCATAGATAAAATTATGAACACCATAATACCATTTAAGGTAAAAGTTCAACCATAAAATATCTTGGAACAACTGATCCTTATGATCATCTAATGGCTTTCGATAGCCAGATGGATCTCTACGATGCTTCAAGAGCCGTCAGATGTCGTCTTTTCCCAGTGACCTTTCAGGGAGCGGCAGCAAAGTGGTATCGTCAGTATAGAGAAAACACCATTTACTCGTGGAAACAATTCTCCAACGAATTTTCTGTGCAGTTCTGCATCTGCAAAGATCCGGCAGTTGACTACACAGTCGTCGCTAACATCAAACAGAAGTAAGGGGAGTCTCTAGGAGATTACCTGAAAATATTCAATATCGAGGCATTAAAGGCCAATGATATGAATCACCGCGACAAGTTGATAATCGTGCATTTAGGTTAATTGAAAGTACCCCTTCTGGAAAGAATTATACATTCACGACTGTAAAGACTTAGAAGACTCACTTCCAAGCTGATAAGTTTATTCGCATGGATGAATCATACTTCACAAAGAGAAAGTTCGGACCTCGAGGGGAAGGAGGAAGTGTTAGGACCTTAAGGCTACTCAAACACTAGAGATCTAAAATATATCTATTCAAATTCAAATCAAAATATATAGGCAATAAAATAAATTGCAGCAAAGTAAATAACACCAGGATTTTTATGCTGGTTCGGATTAACCAATCTTACATCCAGTCCTGCATTTCACTATGCAGAATTTCACTATAATCGCTTCCTTTCCACAGGTGGCAAGAACACCTTTACAATCTTGACTTCACGGGCTACAAGATACACCTTCTCCTTATCAACAACAACAAGCAATGGCAAGTAGTCATATCTTCAATACAGATTATTTCACAGTTGGTACAATGATCCTATAGACCTTCAATGGCAATAATCTTTGAATTCTTTGAGGAATTAGGATTAAATCAGAGAGAGAATGATATGAATTCAAGTACAACTCTCAGATATTGTGTGGCTTGCAAATCAATGAAGAATAGGAGTGAATTTACAAGAGTAATATGATAGTTTTCAATGGAATTTTGTAGAGAATAAATGGAGAAGGAGTAGAAGAAAATGTGGAAAAAATTTATGTAAAAATTTGTTACCAAAGGCCTTTAAATAGTGTATGAAAGGATGTGTCTTTTGGTGAAAGGGTGGAGCGAAATAACTACCGAAATTGAATTTGAAAATATGGAATAGCCGTTATATGTCGATATACAAATATGGGTATGTCGACATACTTGTGTTACAAATATGAACATCAACAATTATAAGTGTCGCAAATTTTCTGCACCTCAAATTTCCTTATATTTGTGGATTTTGGTGATTCGGTTGAGGTCAATGGTTGATTATCTTTAAGTATAATTGCCATGGGATCTTTAACAGGATATTCTAAGGTTCGACCAACTCCTCATCACTTCAAACACCTCTGTTCTTAAGCATTCTTCTTTAATAGGCTTTGGTGTTCTTTGGTCTTCAATTATTCTAATTATCCGTCTTCTAGAATTATTCTGTTGTATACTTGTTTAAATATCTCCATAATATATCTAATGTTGCTGCACAACTCAAAGATATGTTAGTAGTAATGTTTATATGGTTGTTGTCATCAAAATCAATGTCTAGTACCTAGGGTATTAACAATCTCCCTCTTTTTGATGATGACAACCATATAAATATTTAAGAGAAAAAATAAGATACTAATTATATTTGACTCCCCCTTAACTCTGTGCACTCCCCCTTAACTCTGTGCACTCCCCCTATCATTTTGTCTAGTATATTTATACTTTTTATCCCCTTTGTAATCAACAAAAAGGGTAAAAATAATTATTTAGTTTACTGCTAGACAATATGTAGAGTTTGTATATGCATATAAATAAAACAAAAGTGGGGAAATCAAAACATGAAATAAACTAAATAATCAGGTGAGTTTTAGAGTTACCGACTTTGTTGATCCCAATAACAAATCATTTTCATAATTATCCAAGGTTCGATAGATTTTTTGTCATGCGCTTTGAGCATCGACTATTTGCTACCTGAAAAATTATAAAATATGCACATTGGTACCCTTTTTATTTCGGGGTCCATGGGGTTAAGTTTTGAGATGCCAAAGCCATGAAGAGTTTGAATGCCCTTTCAAAATGTAATCATTAGATAAATGAACCTTATTAATAAAATTATCAATATATTTTCTTTTTCATTATTATGTAACCATTTTGGAACCCATAAGTTAATGAACCTATTTGGAGGATTTAACTTTAATTTCCTAGGTTCTGCTTTGAACTTGAAGGCTTTAACAAACTTATTATATTGGGTACTATCTTTCTTTGATTTAGCCTTAGGGGTATATCCAAGTCCATTCTTATTCCTATTGTTTTTAGATGTAGATAATAATTTATCTAGATTATCCTTTCCTTTGTTAAATTTATCAATATTAGTTTTCATTTTATCAAAATCCTTGCTATGGTTAAGAATAACATTGTCTAGAGATGTTATTTTCTTATTCAAATTATTGATCAGTGACTTCATTGAAATATTTTCTAATTTTAAGGACTCATTTTCACTTTTTAGTTTTTCAAAACTTCCAAGTGTTAAATCCTTTCCATTTTTATGGCCATTAAATCTTTCAATTTCATCTTTTAGACATTGCTTTTCTTTACTCAATTTTTTATTAGATATTTTTAATCTATCTATTTCTGCCAAACTATTATCGTACTCTTTCTTAAGTATTTCATATCTCTGATGCATATCATTTAAAACTTTAGTAATTTCTTTATCAAAATTCCATACCTGGTCATCCATTGCCATGAAGCATACATTAGCATTTTCTATTTCTAAATCACTATCGCTTGATAGTGAGTCATCCCATGTTGCACTGAATGCATGTTTCCTCTCCTTATGGAAAGTATTTGAAATGTGCTTTGGTTTTCTCAAGTTGGGACTATCTCTTTTCAAATGACCAGGTTTATCACATTTGAAACATCTAACAACATTCCTATTTCTAGAATTATTATTGTTAGTTTTTTGAAGTTTATTCGTTATCCAGTACTTCAAGAATTTCTTGATCTTCTTAGTAATAAACTTGATATCATCATTTGGTTCATCATTATCAATCATTGCATTAAATGCTAGTGATTTCTTATCATTTCCCTGATTATCTTTTCAAACCTACAACTTCACTTCATAAGACATTAGATTACCAACTAATTCTTCTATTTACATAGTACTAATATCATTTTCTTCTTCAATTACCAGAGTCTTCTGATACCATTCACTAGGAATGAATTCAAAATCTTTCTAACTTGGTCTTCTTCATTAATTTTCTTTCCTAATGATATTAAGTCATGTGCAATATCTTGAAATCTAGAATACATATCCAAAATAGATTCATTTGGTTTCATTTGAAAAAGTTGAAACTAGTGAGCCACCAAAGATAATTTTGTCTGCTTTACTTTAATTGCGCCTTCATGTGTGACTTTCAATATTCTCCAAATTTCATATGCAGAATTACAAATAGACACTCGGTTAAATTCATTTCTATCTAAGGAGCAAAATAAAATGTTCATGGCCTTAGAATTATTAAGTGCTTGTGTCTTTTGGTCTAGTGTCCATTTTGCATATTCAGTTTGAGGCTCTATATATTCTACTTGGGTAATATTCCAAATATTTAAACCATTAGACTGTAAATAAAATTTAATCCTACAAGCTCAATAAGCATAATTGCTGCCATCAAATTGAGGAGGTCTAGTGGTAGATTACCCTTCTATAAAAGAACTAATAATGGTGTTACTAGTGTCACTAGCCATTATAATTTTTCAAAAATCAGATTATGAACTTTTTGTAAGACCAGGCTCTGATACCAATTATTAGGACCTTAATGGAGCTCTCAGACTAGAGATATAAACTATATCTATTCAAATTCAAATCAAAATATATAAACGATAAAATAAAATGCAGTAAAGTATATAACAACATGATTTTTATACTGGTTCGGATTAACCAATCCTACATCCAGTCCTAAACTTCACCGTGCAGAATTTCACTATAATCGCTTCATTTCCACGGGTGGCAAGAACACCTTTACAATCTTGATTTCACAGGCTACAAGATACATCTTCTCCTTATCAGCAGCAACAAACAATGGGAAGTAGTCACATCTTCAATACAAATTCTTGCAGAATTGGTACAATGATCTTATAGACCTCCAATGGCAATATATCTTTGAATTCTTTGAGGAAATAGGATTAAATCGGAGAGAGAATGATATGAATTCAAGTACATCTCTCTAATATTGTGTGGATTGCAAATCAATGAAGAATAGGAGTGAATTTTCTAGAGTAATATGATAGTTTTCAATGGAATTTTGTAGAGAATAAATGGAGAGGATGGAGTAGAAGAAAATGTGAAAAAAAATTATGTAAATAATCATTACCAGAGGCCTTTAAATAGTGTATGAAAGGATGTGTCTTTTGGTGAAAGGGTGGAGGGAAATAACTACCCAAATTGAATTTGAAAATCTGGAATAGCCGTTATATGTCGACATACAAATATGGGTATGTCGACATACTTGTCTTGCAAATATGCACAGCAACACTTATAAGTGTCGTAAATTTTCTGCACTTCAAATTTCCTTATATTTATGGATTTTGGTGATTCGGTTGAGGTCAATTGTTGATTATCTTGAAGTATAATTGCCATAGGATCTTTAACAAGATATTCTAAGGTTCAACCAACTCCTCATCACTTCGAACACCTCTGTTCTTCGGCATTCTTCTCTAATAGGCTTTGGTCTTCTTTAATCTTCAATTATTTTGATTATCCTTCTTCTATAATTATTCTTTTGTACTCTTGTTTAAATATCTCCATAAAATATCTAATATAACTACACAACTCAAGGATATGTTAGTAGTAATGTTTATGTGGTTGTTGTCATCAAAATTAATACCTAGGGTACCTAGAGTATTAACAGGAAGGTCGAACTTCGGACGAAAGCCCTCGGAGGGAAATCAAAAGAGATCAAGATAGGAAGATTCTAATGCCAACTCGATTGCTCTAAGTAAGCCTATCTCCTTTGTGTATGTTGTTGCGAAAGAAAGGGTTATTAACTTCCCCATCTCGTTCAAGGCCAAGAATTACCCTGAACCTTATTCCGGGGGTAAGTATTGTGAATTTCATCAAACCAACGGGCATAAGAATGATGAGTGCAAGCTATTGGACGGGATTATTCAGAAGCTAATCTGAGTGGAACATCTGAAAGAATTTGATTTAAAATAGACAACATTTTTTCAGCATACAAATGGACAACAAAAGGTTTCAGCAAATGCAATAGAAGCTACTATGGAGGAGGACAACCAAGACTCGAATCAATGTGATCCATGGTGGCCCACACCCAGCCGGAGATTGTCCAAGAGCCAGGAGTCAATAAATGAAGGAAGCTATGGAGGGAATATTCTCCATTCGAGAGGAACATCGTTAAAAAAATGCACGTTATGCCCTCAAAATGCACAACCTGGTAGTATCTCCAGATTAGATGAAGAATAGGGTCCGCTATGCACATAACGATCCCCTTATGATAACAGCTCAAATTAGACTCTCTATCATTTTCAAGATCCTTGTGGACACCGGAAGGCTGTCAATGTCATCTTCAAGCATGCTTCCGATCAAATGGGAATTTTTGAGAAAAAGTTAGATCCAAGCAACGAACCGATCTTCGGCTTCAATAACAAAGGATCAACTCCGGTAGGACAAATCAACCTCCTGCTTCAAGTTGGGTTGCCTCCGCTCCATAGGACCTTCGAAGCTCTCTTTATTATGATCGATCAACCATCCTATTACAACGACCTTCTTTGGGCGACCTGCTTTGGAGGAGACAGATGCTTTTGTTTCTTCCAAATATCTTATGCTAAAGTTCTTAACCAAGCTGGGATGGGGTACCGTCAGAGGAGAACAATTTAGTTCTCGCGAGTTATATTTTGCAACGATTAACAAATACAAAAGGGAGTGTTCTTCGTACTTTGATTCTTCTACTATCTTTATACCTTCGGATAAGGTATTCTTATATCCCACATTCGAAGCTAAAGTAAAAAATAATAAAGCTAACAGGCGTGCAAATGGTAGGTACACTTCTTTGAAGAGAAAAAGGAAGAGAGTCGATGATGTAAACTTGACTAAAGATGGGGAGATTATCATGGATTTGGATTCCAGAGGAGACACTAAAAGAATGAAAACAATAGAGGATGTGGAAGAAGTAAATGTTGATTCAAAGGATAAGACAAAAGTTGTCAACATTGGGAAAAGGCTAACATAACCCCTTAAGAGCGACCTAATTCGATTCCTATAACTCAACAAAGATGTTTTCGTTTGGAGCCATTCGGATGTGGTTGGGATCAATCCTTCTATTATGAGTCATGCCTTAAACATTGATCATTTAGTAATCCTATATCGACAAAAGAAAAGATAATATAATAGAGACCGATTAGAAGCCTTAAAGGAGGAAGTCAAAAGGTTAGAAACAAATGGGTTTATCAGAGAAATTCCTTACCTGAAATGGTTAGCCAATCCTATGTTAGTAAAGAAGTCCAATGGAAAGCGGAGAACATGCGTTGACTACATGGATTTAAACAAGGGTTTCTAAAAGATTGTTATCCCCTTTCGCGGATAGACCAGTTGGTCGATGCAACAAGTGGTCACAAGATACTGTCCCTTATGGATGCTTACTCGGGGTATAACCAAATTCCGATGCATAAACCCGACGAAGAGCATACAAGCTTTATCACTGATTGGGGAACATTTTGCTATAAAGAAATGCCCTTTGGATTGAAAAATGCGGGAGCAACATACCAAAGGCTAGTAAATAGAATGTTTCAAAAACAAATAGGGCGCAGCATAGAAGAAAGTGTGGATGACATGTTAGTAAATTCCATTAAAGCAGAAAGCCATTTGAAGGACTTGTAGGAAATATTCAATGCCCTAAGAAGTTACCAGATGAAGTTAAACCCACAAAAGTGTTCATTTGGAGTTCAATCTAGAAAGTTCCTAGGATATGTGGTAAGTGAGCAAGGGATTGAAGCTAGCCCTAACCAAATCCAAGACATAAAAGGCATGGAAGAACCTAGAACGAGCAAAGAAGTCATGAGCTTGAACAAAAAAGTAGCAGCCCTTAGTAGGTTCATTTCCAAAGCCACTAATAAATGTGTTCGTTTCTTCGATGTTGTAAAGAGAAAGAATAACTTCGAATGGAATGAATAATGTAGAAAGGCCTTCCAAGAATTGAAAATTTATATGGGAACACTTCTAATTCTATCCAGTCCCAAGAAAGGAGAAGATCCATACCTATGTACGGCCGTTTCAGAATATGCGATAAGCCCGGTCCTTACAAGAGAAAGTAATGGAACTCAGCACCCTATTTACTACGTTAGCAGAAGGCTAAAGGACCTAGAAACCCAATACCCTGTAATGAAAAAACTAACATATTTCCTGGTACTTACCGCACGAAAACTCAGAGGATACTTCCAAGCTCACCCCGTTAAGGTTTTAACTACATTTCCACTTAAGCAGGTGTTCAGTAAGTCATAAACCTCAGCAAGATTAGTCAAATGGGGAGTTGAACTTAGCACATACGAGATTGAGTTTCATCCTCAAGCGACAATTAAAGGACAAGCTCTCGCAAACTACGTGAACGAGTGCACAAGCTTCATTACAGAACAATCAGCTAAAGAAAATGACTTAAAGGCCAAGTGGCATCTTTTTGTAGATGGAGCCTCAAACGAACAGGGAGCAGGGGCAGGTTATATTATAATTACCCTTATGGACACCGCTTGCGCTACGCCATGAAGTTATGATTCCCAGCAACTAACAACATAGCCGAATATGAGTCAATGATGGCCGGTTCGAATTTGGCACTACCGTTGAAGATACCTCGAATAGAAATCTTTAGTGATTCGCAACTAATGTTAAAGCAAATTAAGAAAACCTATAAAATCAAGGATGCACGGTTAACACTCTATGTGAAAAGGATATTGAAGATGCTTTCCCGGTTTGAGGATTTTTCAATTCATCGAATACCACGAGGAGAAAATACTCAAGCGGATTCACTAGCCAAATTAGCCAGTTCCCGAGGGGCCCCCGAAACTCAAGTAATTCCCATGGGTTATCAAGAAAGACCTAGTATCAAGCATAATGAATCAGAAATAGGAAAAGATTATTAATCCTGACTAGATCCCAAGCCTTGAAAAGGGGAGACGAAATGAACAAAGTGGAAAACTCTAATATGAAACCTCCTTTAACGGAGACGAATTGCCATCATGAAAATACCTGGATGACTCCCATGGTAGATTACCTCCTAAGCGGAACTTTACCCCCTAGAGACCAAGACACAAGAAAGATAAAACACCAAGCTCCTATATTTGTGATTATGGATAATATACTCTATAAAAAGGGACATTCACTTCCTTACTTAAGATGTGTAAGCTTCGAAAATGGGCTTAACCTGTTAAAAGAGGCTCATGAAGGATAGCACGGAAACCATTTTAATGGAATTAAGATGGTCAAAAGGGTCATGCGACAAGGCTATTATTGGCCACAGATGGTTAATCAAGCAATTGAATATGTCAAAAAGTGTGAAAAATGTCAAAGGTACTCTATTGTACCACGACTTCCCCCTAGCGAGCTAACCACTATCTCAAGCCCCTGACCATTTGATGTGTGGGGGATAGATCTAATTAGACCCTTGCCAATCCCAAAGGTGGAGATAAGTATGCCGTAATAGCCATTGATTATTTCACCAAATGGGTAGAGGCAGAACCCCTTCCAACAATCACGTCTAAAAAGGTATTGAGATTCGTAATAAAGAATATTGTTACCCGCTTTGGAATCCCTTACAAGATCATATCAGATAATGAAACACAATTCGAGAGCGAAGAATACACTTGGGTTTGTGAGAAAAAGGGAATTATCAAAAGCTTTTCCTTGGTAGCCCATCCAAAGGATAACGGAGATGTCAAAGTTGCCAACAAAACCATAAAGACAATTCTTAAAAAGCGCCTAAACCAAGCCAAAAGAAATTGGGTCGAAGAGTTACCCTTAGTGCTTTTGGCATATAGAACTTCTGCCAAAACAACAACGGAGCACACCCCTTTTTCCTTAACATATGGATGTGAATCCATGCTTTCGATTGAGATTGAAATCCCATCACACAGAAGGATAGCTTATGCATTTAATCCCAATCAAGAGTTAAGAAAGGAATCCCTAGACCTAATACAGGGATTGAGAGATGAGGCTGCAATCAGAACAGCTGAATATCAAAGGAGAATCATGAAATACTACAACACAAAGGTCAAGATTAGAACCTTTGCAAAAGGAGAATTAGTTTTATGAAGAGTGATCGCTAACACAAAGAACCCAGCGGATGACCTAGCCCAAATTGGGAAGGACCCTTGATCGTCCATCAAAAAGTTATGCCTGGAACATATCGATTATGCAGACCCAATGGTGATATCATTCCGAGAACATGGAACTCGGAACATTTAAGACCATACTTCTCAACGATAAAGGAGTAGGAAAAAAAGGCTTTCCTCCAAAGATGATCACATAACCAAGGGCATGGAAACCCTTTCAAAGATTAAAGAAACACAAAATGGGTCAAACCATAAAAGGATAAAATCCCTTGTCATCACCAAAATTGGATAGGATAAGGCATCCCTCAGAGGGGGATGGTGTGTTAGTCTTTCTCCATGTCCAAATTAGAGGAGGCTAGGTTAAAGCATCAAAAGCATAAGCCTTCGTTTTACACCAGAAATGGTCATGGCAGGGCATCTAAAATTATCATGCCCTGCCTTCGCTCATAAAAGAGTACCCCCAGCCTCTATTATGAACTAAGCACGTCCTACCTATGATCGCAGAAGAGCACTAACTACCTTTTCTTATGCTCCGCGTTACCCGCAGAAGGGAACGCAATCCCTTATCATCGCCTAAGATGGTTAGGATAGGACATCCCTTGGATGGGGTGGTGTGTAAGCCTCTATCAGTACCTACGATGGTCAGTATAGTGCATCAAAAGAGTAAACCTTAATTCCGTGTCTACGATGGCCCAGTTTAAGTTTCTAAAACCTTATCATCGTCTACGATGGTCAGGATAAGGCGCCTCCTGGAGGGAGGTCGGGTAAGTCCTTGGGCCCTGCTTGTGGATAAGCTAGCCAAGCGCACCGACGCACAGGCCTAGAGAGTAGCCAACAAAGCACGTACATCCTCTGCTTTGACATCAAAAGCCCAGGGAGTGGCTCATGAAGCACGTACAACCTCTGCTTCACAAATCAAGTCCATGGGGGATACCAAAACATTAATACTAGAAGAGGGTTTCTAGTCTTCAATCTTTAATTATCCGAACAAGGGTTGGTTCGAGACTTCTATTATACCAGAAGAGGATTTATGGTCTTCAATCTTTAATTACCCGAACATGGGTTGGTTCAGGGCATCTATTAATACCAGAAGAGGGTTTCTGGTCTTCAATCTTTAATTACCCGAACAAGGGTTGGTTCGGGACTTTTAGTAATACCAGAAGAGGATTTCTGGTCTTCAATCATTAATTACCCAAACAAGGTTGGTCCAGGACTTTTATAAATACCAGAAGAGTGTTTGTGGTCTCCAATCTTTAATTACCTGAACAAGGGTTGTTTTGGGACTTCTATTAATACCAGAAGAGGGTTTCTGGCCTTCAACCTTTAATTACCCGAACAAGGGTTGGTTCGGGACTTCTATTAATACCAGAAGTGGATTTCTGGTCTTCAATCTTTAAATTACCCAAGTAAGGGTTGGTTTAAAACTATCATCAAGATAAGAAATCAGTTATTAGCTTCCAATCTTTAATGGTCAAGTAAAGACTAACACGGAAACAGTACACTGAAGGTTTCTTAATGCAATCCAATGTGAAAGATAACTCACAAATAGAATGAAAAAGAATCTAGAAAAAGAAGTTTGAATTGGAAAGTCGAAAACACCCCTTCTTAAGGGGGAAATTTTACTACCAAAATTAAATCCTAAATAGGCTGAAGATGAAGAAGTAACGGATGAACACAAGCACAGAAGAATCCTATGAAAGCAAAAAGCCAAACACCAGAGAGAACTCAAAAGCTACAGAATGCTGACATGGACTATCCGACATGGTGGTTCTATAACAAAAAGTCATCTAAGTTGGAAGCTAAGAAAGAGGGAGGCAAGAGCTCCATTGATCGAAATCCAGAAAGACAGAAGGGTTGTCGGTACTAATCTACTTAACACCTATACATCAGGAGATAAAGGCATTAAAGATACTAAGCCTAAGGTTCCCAGGGGTTATCCGGAACTAGCCCCGAAATATTCAAACACCAGGACGTCATTTTATTAAACAATGAGTAAAACACCAGAAGCTACCCTCCGAAATGCTAGACTCCATCCGAAAGCTCTACTGGAAGGCAAACCAAAACCCTAGAGGGGATACAGGCTATCCATGATAATCTTCCTAGTGCCGACACCGACAGGGGTTCCGAATCGGCAGCTATCTACATACATCACAAGGGAAAGTTCCTCAAAGTATTCATGAGAAAACCGTAAGCCTACACCCAGAAGCCACAACCGCGAGCACAAATGTCTTCCGAAAGCCATTTACATCAACAAGTTCATATCCATCTCAAAGAAACTTCAGTTGACCGGGTCCCTTACTCCGGATGCTATAATCAGCACCACAAAGGCGGCTGGAAGCTAAACATCCAAGACCTAGGGGTCACATTTTAGGGATGAATTCTTCATTTCTCAATCTTATTTCTTCTTCTTTAAGGAGCAAACCCTAATTTTCAAATCGGATTGGGGAATTCTTCAACTCTTGTAATATATCTACAACTTATGAATGGAGAAGTCTTAGACTTAAACATCTTGCGATTTGATAATCATGTTGTGCCATTTATAATGGAACAGGGAGTTAACACTAACCTTTCGTGTGAAAGAGTTGCTAACGACACATTCATAAAGAGGAAGGGCTTCGTGGAAACCCGAAGCCTTCCCCCTTTATCTCAAGGGTTGGCAACGTGAATCAACCCTCTCATAATAAGTCTAATGCTACTCAACTCCAGAAAAGAGGTTAACTACAGGCTTATAACTTGATCACTGATGCAACCAAGGCCCTGCGGGCTAGCTCGATGCGGAAGGATCGGTTGAGTTAATAAGTATTGCAGTACCCTTACCATCTGAATATCGGGAAGCATTAGCATGTTTTCCTTTTATCATAATGTATATCATTTTACCCATGATCTAAGGGATAACTGATTACGCAAGGCTTTAGTCGTGCCGAACTAAATAGACCCTTCTTCAAGGTATTCCAAAACTCCACAATTCTGTAACCATGATATTCACCCCTTGAGGGAAGAATAACTAATCTTCAAAATGGATATTTTGATACTTAAGAAACGGTAGATTTATCTAAGGAGCACTGATCCCAGATCGTCTTTCAGCAATCTTAGATCATGGCTGCTCCAATTTTTCAAATACATGTACTATATGACTTATTCCTGGTGTTAATGGAAAATATCGTTAACAATTAGCAACCTTCTTAGGTTTATTATTCAATTCTTAACGAGTTAAAAACCATACTTTCACGAACTACCAAAATATGGTGGTTTCGAAAACTTAATTTGGACACATCTCAAAATCTACAAAACAAAACCTTTTTCATATCTAATTTGAACTTCAAATCGAAAATTTATGAACTTCCGCTACGCAATCAGCTCGATTTAATTAAATTAAGTTAATATGTTCAAACTACGTTGAATTAATAAATTATAAACATATCCTCTTATGTTTTCATACAAACTTAGCTAAGTTTCAAATTCAACTTGGAAATTTTGGTTATCCAAAATTGTCGATTATTCCATTCATTTAGATATAAACCTACTAAATATCATATTATGTGAAATGTAATATCAAACAACTCTAATGCATATAATATATGCATCTATCACATAATTTAGTTGAAAGCTTCAGAACTTAACTGTCGGGTTTAATTTGCAAAATGAAACATCTTAAACTCAAAACACAGATTCATTGAAATCCTAACAGTTATACATGGTAGCAAGTTCTTACACTCAAAATGAACACAGATGATGTTGTGATCATCATCAAAATTATTTTCCAGCTACCAAAGCAAGATCAAAGCTTAAAAATCTTTAAAACCCAGTTATATCACAACAATATCAAATAATCTTATTATTTCTTTAAAACCTTGAAAAATCATTTTCAAACTTACCAAAAATTCCAAATTCTTCAATTCTCAACTTAAGTCCATTTTCAGTTTATAAATTTGCACTTAAATGATTTTAGTTTCTATATAAGATTACTTCTAATCCTTGTTTAAATTCATATTGAACAACTTTCATTAAGGTTGTATTCTTAGCCAACATTACAATCAAAAGATTTATAATCAAATTATGAAATTTAATTCACAAGGTGTTCATTTCCAATATTCTCATAATTGTAGTCTACTAAACCTTTGCAACAGAATGATAAGAATGCACTTTATCTTAACAAAATATTTAATATCCATAAACTGGTTGGGAACAACTACAAATAATAAAAAATAGCCAATACTCATAAGTGGATGAGCATGACCAAGCAATCAACAAACAGTAATAATTAAACATCATCATCCATAACAATCAGTCCTTACAATGATGCATAATACAACAACAGATACAGCTGAAAAATAATGAAATATAAAAGAATATGCCTAGCCCTTCAACTGCTCTCATGAAGCTTCAAAGCAAACAGAATCTAATCCAACCTGAAAATATACTCCCTCTGGTATGAGTATTATAATAAAATAGCACCCAGATCAGTTTGATAAAGAAATGTGAGAAAACTCAAATCACATATAATTTATTATTTAGCTTATAAATCTTTTGAAATCAAGAATATCTCGTAAGACCATGGCACACATAAACACAAATGAGTTTTTACCTTACGATAACCAAAACACTTTTATAATAAATCTATGATATTATAATAACGTCTAGAATCCGCAAATAAATATATTAAAATAGTTAGAATGCTTGCAGCTCATGTTCTGACATAATATATACGATCAAGTCCAAAGGTTCATATTGGAGAATGGATTCCAACTATAAAAGAGAAACGATCTACCCACCGAATCCATACACCTCTAGATCAAATGTACGAAAGGATACAATATGTTACACCTTAGCTACTTAGGACTGACCCTATCCGTCACTAGATAGCACCAAATATGATCACATAGGTTGTTAAACAGCCACTGGGCCTCGAAATATATAGAGAGATGAACACTAGATATGGGATGATCATACCCTAATGGAAGCGACCCACGTTTCCCTACAGCATGTCCCTACTTTAATAATTTACGAGATGATGAGGATAAAAGTTACATTTACCTTATAAATAGTATAATATCTTCAAATGCTAACATTGCCTTTGAAGAAGATATACAATGCTAGCATTCATCCATAATAGTTTGTTATAGGCCTGAACAAAATCGATTAACGTAATCTTCAATCATCTCTAAGATTATTTCCAATCGAAAACGCTTCAGTCAGATCAAAGTGGTTTCAGACAACTAGGTCTTCAAAAGGACAATCAAACTTTGAAACCAAAATTTAATAACCGGTTATTTAACTATCAAATATATAAATAGCGATCATGCATAATTAAAATTTTCCCATAATAATCACCAAGCCTCTTTAAAATGAGTCTTTCGTTTATAGTTTTTTATATTTTAGAATGCTTATTTAAATATTCATATGTATGTATATATATCTCATTGACCTAAGTATATTTGCAAAATATTATATTTTCAATATTTATATTTTCAATATTTAGAAAATATATTCATAAATTATACGATTGATAAGTATATTTAAAAAGCATTATTATTTCCAAACCATATTTAAAGGTTCAAGCAAAGAAATTTAAAAAGTAACGGGTATAAGAATAAACCTAAACATGGTTCCTTCGGTGTTAATTAGGAAACAAATGTTTATACCACCATATTTAAGAAGACCAAATTCAGAAGAATCAAATTTTAATTCCATTAATAAAATTCTTTGAAGATCCTCTTATAAAATTTATTATTAAACATTATTCATATTCTTTAAGACCAATTTATATAAGTCCATTATAAAATAATTTATATTTTAATATACTTTATTTAAACGATTTATCGTTATTAATATGTATATGTAAGAAATGATTACTTAAAAACCATATTGAAAGAGTAATCTACTATTATTAGATAACAAAAGCTTATTTTTTTAGGCAAAACCAACCGATTTTTATAGTGATCCGTAACACATCTTATTATAACAAATAATAAATGCAAATAGGAACAGGAGTTAAACAATTTGTCTAACTACTACATAGTTTTTAATGTTGACCGACTACAATAGCGATTTTTAAAGTGGGTCGTCTACTATATAGTACCACGCAGGGTGAACTACATCACTAGGAAACAAACTAAAGCAAGACTATGCCAGTTGCCAAGGCAATCACAACACAAAATAACATCTCCATGCTGGAAAAGAAATAGAAATAACAAAATTACATGACCAACACATACCTACTGTGTAAGAAATAACACAGCATCAACTTACAAACATTATGATTACAAACCAAAATGTAATTGACAAGAGATAGCCACAGAACATGACTTGTAACTCATTGGGAACTTGACACGAGAAGCAACTCTATATTCATTCAAGCATAAGCTAAGACATAATTTTATTGGAGAAGCATGTCGTAACACATAATCCCCAAGTTAATCACATTGCACACGTTAACCAGTAAAAATTCAGCAAACAACCATTTCATATAAACCACGATGTTGGGGTGAGTAGGTAAGTAGAAAGGGAAAAGCAACCTCAAATCAACTTCTGGCCACCGAAGCACCATGGTTATGGGAGGATATGCACCACGAACGAGAAGCGACACACCCATACTGACCATCCATTAGCACCACACAAACGCAGGATACATAACCTAACTTTAAGACACCACAACCAACCAGATACTTGGAAGCCACGTACGATAGAAAACAAGACACAAAGATCTCAATATCAGTAGCAATGCTAGAAGAAAACGTGCCTCATCTGTTGTGAAAAGTCACATACGGCGGAGCTCACAAAGACATCCGAGAAGTTGAGTGCTAAGGACTGGGATTCCTTGATAAATGGAGACTCCAGTGATTCATCAAAGCCAGAGGAAAAGGGTAAAAAGAGGAGCGACGAGATTCAAATCTGAGTAGATGAACGGTTTGTGTGGATAACGCACAGCGATCGAACAGGAAAGGAAAAAGTTAGGATTGGATGAGGAGGAGGCATACTTGAGGAGAAATGCGGAGAGACAGAGAAATGGAAGAGAATTTGAGAAGGAGCAAGTCTAACCCTAGTACCCATTAGTATTTTTTGTCGTGAGCGTAAATATGGAATCTGATAATTTGAAAAGCTCATTTAAACCTATAAGGAAACAATTTCTCATTTTAAACTAATATAGATAAAATAAATTGCTTTGTTTTTAAACATCCTTAATGGACGATTAATGATCTTCAAACCATTATAAATGAATAATCATTTAATTTAAACCAATTGAAAAAATAGTCAATATTATTAAATAATGTTAATCTTAAAATCCTTTTGAAGTACAAAAAAAATAGACTGTTTTTTGACAATATAAATAACTAATTTGAAATCATTATTGATAAAACAATTATTCAATATTGAAACACTATTAATAAGATAGCCATCGACTTCAAACCTTATTAATAAAGAAATTGTTTATCTTCTAAATAAATAGTTATTAACTATTAAATCTTCATTTAAAATAAAGTTTTATTAACTTTGAAAATTATTACAGAAAAATTGAAAACACATATAAATCCATTTCAATTAACTTTAAAACATGACTAATAGGTATACTAACTTTATTTTAAAATCGTTATTAAATAATAATTCTTCTTCTAAAACATTATGAAACATAAATATATAATGATTTGAAAACATTTGTTTCAAATGAATTTAACGACGTGTAGTTACGCGACGGTTACATCTCTATTTTAGAGAAGCCATAAGCAATCGTAACCCAAAATCCATATATTTAAAACATTTATTCAATAAGGCTTAGCGATCATAATGATACTTAATAAGCTATTATATATTAAATTTATCATCCAATCAACATGATATTTACATAAACATGTATATATAAATAAATAAACAATCGTCATTAAACAACTAATGTAACACTATTCACTAGCATAGACTAAATGTCCAAATTAATATAACAGCAGTACGGCAGTTTATTATGTTAACAAATTTCAATTAGAATGAATTCAACGAATTATTTAAGCGTTGTTTATTGGGATAAATAGAGAACACCAAGCATATACTTAAGTTAATTACGTTAAAATTAAACAACGCAATCAACTAATATTATTCAACATCACGTATGATCAAATACTTGCAATAAGTTTAGATGTAAAATAAACTCAAAAATGTTTAAATGCATATTCGAGATGTTATATCGTGATCCTAAATCAAATTCAAATGAACTAATAGCATTTCAAGAATCGTGATCCTAGATTTAATTCAAAAAATAAATCAATTTGATCAATTCCAATAGATAATTAATAGTATGGTAAACTTTCCAAACCCAACAGCAAACACATTTCACAATTAAGCGATTTTATGCTACATTAGTAAATAAAAAAGGTGAGTTTTACTCACTATCATTTCCATTGTCGCTTCACGTTTCGATTCAGTTAAATTTCTAATATGCATTTGAAATCAAATATAATTCCAACATGCTCAAAATTCAGCCAATCTAGTTCGTATCCATAAAATTCATAAATATGAATCCAACGAAACTTGTCGCATTCAATTCCAACCTCGTATGATATAGATACAATTTCTGTAAGAGTTCGGATTTATAAAATTTAGTTAATCAAGAAATTAGATCACTTAAAACATCACTTGCTGACAAAATCATGCGACTGACACTATCTTCTTCCCCAATTCAAAAATTCGAACCCTACTTTCACTCAAAACCCCTGATGGATATTGACCCATGTTCCCACGTCCCCTCAGCCACCAATCACCACCGTCGATACCACTAAGCTTCTCACTAAGAAAATCTCCATCCTCCTATACCCTCAAACCCAACTTCGACTCCCTCTTTAATTGATGCTAAAAACGCGATTGCTAACTCCCCAACTGATGCTAAATGATGCGTCACCTCACCAGGAATCTCTCAACACCCTCGCCTTCCTCACCGATGGCCTATGTAATGTACTGACTATTCCATACCCTTTTAGTTGACAATTTTAACTCACTTCCCACCCAAATTGCGTGAAAAATAGATAGTTAGAAGAAAGAAATTATAGGGTGCGATAAGAAAGAAATATTAGAAAAGAAGAAAAGAAGAAGAACCAACTATCAATAATATACAGAGTCACACATCACAGCGGAACAAAATATAAATATAGAAATAAATTTTTATTGAGAGCTTGAAAATAAACTTACAATCACCAAAGTACATCATCAACACATCTGGATAGTTATAACAACCTGTCCTCATATACAATCACACATCGGAATAATAACTATATATTGTCCTACGTCTAGACTTCTCCAGCTCATCTTTTGAACTTCATAGCATCTGATAACCTGAACCTACAAAAATTGGTTGGGGCGAGAATTGCAAACGCCAGGATCAGTCTGGTGAATCAACATGAGAAAATTCACTAAGTTTATAAATAAAAACCAACTCGATTTTAAAGTAAAAATCCTTTTCAAAAGAAAGGATAATCGTAAGACCAAATCCACATATAAATACAAATGGTTTTTACCTTACGATTGTAACAACCTAGAAATTTAGCGATATAAAATAATTATTAGAATGTCAAAAATAGGAATTTTTGCAAACGATGGAATTTGGCCACAAAACTTTAACCCATGCGTTCGTCTTGGAATTCTGGTCAACTTTCATACTTGGAGTTTCGCGAACGAAGTCTGTATAAAGAAGTTACGACGAAATACGAAAATGGACGGAAAATAAATAAGCCAAAATTTATAATTATAATTTACCTTATTTGACCAAGCCGAACTAGGCAATCTGATGCCCAAGCGATCGACCGCTACGGTCGACCTACTGGGCGTTAGACTGCCCAGTGACGGCTAGGTTTTTAGAGTTTGGTTTATAATTTATGACGGCTAGGTTTTTAGGGTTTGGTTTATAATTTATTAAAACGAATGGACGAATATAACTTAAAAGTAATCCAACGGTTCTAGGACATTTCCACCCCTATAAATAAAAGGGTAAGGCCTCATTCTTTTTTCACATAAATCTACAGAGGCAGCGGAGCTCTGCCATTTTCCTCCATCTCCAAACCTAATTTCTAAAATAAAAATATATTCATACATAACAAATCAAATCCAATTCATAAGAAATTGAGAGGATAAGCGGATCTAATGGAAAAGAATGCAAAGTGACGCTCCAAATCATATTCTCCCCTCTCTTCCTGTTTTTACTTCTCTACAGATCTGGAATTTTTCCCTTTTCCAGATAAATTGTAGATTTATAAGAATTTGGGGATTGTAGGCCTAAAGGGTTCAAACTTTGAATTTGGAGGCTATAAGGTGAGTGGGAAATTTACGAATACAGTTATAATAACTTATCTATTTCGTTTGAATTAGATTTATTTTTTTATGCCTATTCCCTATCAGATCCATTCATTTAAATATTATGAATTTATTGGCAACCATCGGATCTGATTATAAACCTTGTTAGAACTTTTGAATTATAAGTCGAGGTTACGTATAACGTAAATTGTAGGATTCTTTAACTTATTCACACATATTCCTATGGTTATGTCATGAAATATGTTGTACATGTTGTATAGCACCATGGATCCGGAAATCAGTCCTCTTAAACACAAATTAGACGTAGTTACATTCCAAATTTTTAGTTCAGCGTTGAATAATGAAATTTTGGTAAAGATATGAAATTGGTAAATTATGTGATTGTAATAATAATAGAAATATTCAAGTTGTATTCAATATTGTTGGGTTTTGGCTTAATCATTGTAAGCATGTTGTTTTCCTCCTTTTGAATAAAAAGGCATTATTTCGAAATCACAAGAGATATGATAAAAAGAATTAAAAAAAGAAAAGTGGTGCAAATGTGCGTTTAAATACAAATAAATATATTTGTATGTAATTTGCATCGACTATTCCAAAATATATATTTATGTATATTTCTTGTGATATGGAAATATGTCAATTCTACTAATTAGGCATTATTTACAATGATTACGGCTAACAGTCTTTTGTGAGATTTGAATTTTTTTGGCAAGATTAAATATAAAAAAGAAATGTTTGGTTAATTGATTAGACCAAATCGTTAATAGGAATAATAACAAAAATAATATTAACTACGTTGAATGCACGAAAACATAAAAATAAATATATTCATATTATCCGTCCAAATCATCGTAAAGCAGTAAAATATATAGAATGTTGAATGTTTGGATAAAGTTCAATTATGGAGTTATATGTAAATATAATCCATTTTGAATTAATATATTTTTGGTGACCATTTGTAGTAATCAATATAATTAATTGCCATAAATAGGACAGCAAATCAATAAATAACCATTGTAACCAATATAGATTGGGGAAAATATAAATGTGATAGGGAAATGGTTACAATTCCTAATTTAATTAGGATATATGTTGTAAACCTCAAAAATAGGGAATTTGAATTACAACCGCATTTAGACATGAGGATAAGCTAAACTTGTGGTATAAGCCTGCCCGGAACCGACCGACAAATCCAGCAACCACAGGTAGTCAGCTTGATGTGAAAGGTATAATGCATAAATATAATCATATTAAGGCGCGAGGTTAAGTCTAACTTGTGGTAGAAGTCTGCCTGGAACTGACCTGCAAATCCATCATTCACAAGTTGCCAACTTAATGTGAGAGGCCTGGTACATAAATATATATATATATATATATATAACAGTCAACCAATAAATAAGAATATAAATTGTTAGTTGGAGTACAACAAATAGATAACTTGGGACTAATAAAGAGTTGCCTTAGGAAAATATGACAGTTATGGTCATAAAGGGGAATAAATATAGAAATAAATGGAAATGGGTGTCATAAGGGAATTTATGATTATCGTTAAATAGTAAGTCCAAATTAGGAAAGAAATATAATAAACATCCTAGGGAAAAAGGGGATATAACCTTCCTTACTTATGTTAATGAAAAAGAACTTGTAATGTAAAATATAGTTGGACTTAGTAGGTTAATAATGTAAAATATTATTAACCGTATGAACACGTGACGAAAATGAATCGTGTACGTATAACATTTCCGTGTAGAGGGACTAAATGGGAATGACTTAATAGTGCAGCTAACCTAATCCCAAATAGGGAAAGGTATTAAATACTAAAGGGGCACGAACTAATAAACTTCGCGTATAGTCCGCTTCCTGGGTCCTAAGCGGCTACATGACTAGTGTTGAAGAGTCCACCTAGGAATAGGTCTTTCAGTTTATGGGTCTTAAATGGCAGGGGTGTGGGGGGGCCTACCCAAACATGGAAACTAAAACATCAGATATGACTACCTATCTAATGGGAAGTAATAAGAGACTAAGGGGGTTATCTAATAAGGTCAGCTAGAAGGTATAGCGAATGATAAAATACCATCTCTCACCTTATGCGGGGAAAGAGTATATACGTGAATGATGGAAGCCTTAACTAGTACGGCCCATAGTTAGTGCCCTCTAGTTCATGTTAACGTTAAGTAAAGTATCAAGAATAATAAGTGACCAATAGATCCGCCAAGGGTCTTAAGCGATCAGGAATAATCCACCCTATCTATCATTGATAGTGAGGCAATAAATGATACAGGATAAACGAATGAAAGTATATGAATATAAAAACCCCTTAATTAGGGGTCAAATCTCGATATAGTAACCATCCAAGCTCTGGTATAAAGGCTTCGCAAAAATATGTGTAAACATCTTATCTCAGTATTATATTTTGAATATACTACTTTGCGAAGAGTAGTAAGGTCATGCGTAAACATTTACAAGGTTGGGCTAGACCCACTAACCTTGTTAGGCATACAATTTGGGTTGGACCAAATGAGATATATCTGTGTATTATAGTCTGCGTTGTACATTTCTTAGTCACCAGAACTTGTTGTTCTGACTCCCTCTGTTGAGTCAACGGTTTCAATGCTTATTTTGATTAATGACAAGAAGGAGCTTCATGATCGACAAAAAGAAGACTCAATGTTTTATAGGTTAGAAGATGGTTATTTAGAGTTATTTATGTTAAAATCTATCCTCAAATAATCATACTTCTTACTCTTTTCAAAATTATGCATGACAACTCGTTTTTACTGTATATTGACAAAAACATTTCAACCTGTTAAAAATAACAGGTCAACCTATTTTTAAATATAACAGGTCAACCTATTAAAATTAACAGGTCAACAGCTTTTTGAAATAACGGTCAAAAACCTGTCAACCTATTAATTTTTCCTGTCGACCTATTTTTGAATTTCATGAAGAGTCATCTTCTTTCTTGAAAAGTTGCATCCATTTCTCTTCATTTAAAACATTTCTTTTTATTGCAACTTTTCACCAACAATTGCAACTTCTCAATTACTATAAATACATCAGTTTTCAATCAATTAAATCACCGAATTTTCTCTCCATTCTCTGATCTATATTGTATTATTCTTAGCATTCTAAAAGCACTTAAAAGCATTCAATTATCATTTGAATCTCCAAGCATATTTGACACACTTGTGATTCAACTCGATAATCCACTTCCAAATCTTTGCAAACATCAATATATATTTGAGGATAAGATTATAGGAATGTTGTACTCAATCATTGACTAATCAGTGTTGAAGAAAGAACACATTCAAGGTCAAACTCTTGTAATCGTCTTGTGGGTAAGCTTGTAGCCCGTGAAATCAAGTGGGTAAGCTTGTAGCCCGTGAAATCAAGTGGGTAAACTTGTAGCCCGCAAATCAAGTAGTGTTGTGAACCTGTTCCTCCAGGTGAAGCGAGGGTGTTGTTTAGTAAAAAGCCAAAGAGGAGCTTCGGGACTGGACGTAGGACGGGAGGTCCAAACCAGTATAAAAATCCTGGTGTCATTACTCTACTTTACTTTATCTACAACATTTATATTTGTTAGTGATATATTTCTTGTTTGCGAATTTTTACTTGCGTAACTATTGAATAGCTTAAGTTATCACATACATTCCGCATAGCCATATTATAGATCCTGCACAAGTCGTACACACTCGGATTTTTCAATTGGTATCAGAGCAAGGTCATCATATAACCGTAACACAGTTATTTGATATATTCTAGTAATATGGAAAATAACGCAAGTACGAGTAACACCACTTACACTGAAGGTCAATCGACACAAAGACCTCCTTTCTTTAATGGCCTAAACTTTAGCTATTGGGAAACACATATGGCTTTTTATATGCAATCAACAAGTTATGACGCTTGAAATGCTACTCAGAAAGAAATAGTTAATCCAACAACTGAGTATGCAGAATGGACTCCTGCTGAGAAAACAGCAGCAACTGTAAATGCAAAAGCAATAAATATGTTGTTTTGTGCATTAGACCAAAATGAGTATAACCGTGTTAGTATTTGTACCACTGCTTATCATATTTGGCAAACAATAAAGACCACTCATGAAGGTACTAACAAGGTTAAACAAGCAAAAATAGCTTTGTTGAAAAGTCAATTTCAAAATTTTAAAATGAAGCCGAATGAAACAATAAATGAAATGTATTCACGATTTCAAACTATTCATCATGCTCTTATTGGTCTAGGACAAAAATATTCCGATTTTGATGTTGTTTCAACAATCCTACATTCTCTGACGAATGAATGGGAAGGAAAAGTATTAGCAATAGAAGAAGCTAATGATCTTTCCACCATGAAGCCAGATGAATTGATAGGAAATCTAATGTCCTATGAAGCTAACTTGCAGGCTAGAAGAGAACAAAGAGAAGAAAAGAAAAATGTTGCATTTCATGCTGAAAGAGATGAAGACATCTCAGATTCCAAAGATGAAGATTTAGCATTCATTGCAAAAGGATTCAAGAAATTCTTAAAGCAACGAAAAGCTAGTCGTTATAACAGAAAGAAATTCGAATCAAATAAACCATCATCATCGAATCTGGAATGCTTTAATTGTCACAAAAAGGGACATATGCAAAAAGATTGTCCGGAGCAAAAGAGGAAATCTGAAAAATTCAAGAAGGACAAATCAAAGAAAAGAGCATTCTCAGTAACATGGGATGATTCAGACTCATCTTCATCCGATAGTGAAAGTGACTCAGACAACGAACAAGCAAATGTATGTTTCATGGCAGTAGAAGATGAGGTACAAATTCCTACTTTTGAAGAAATTCTTGATATAAATGCTGAATTAATATTTAAGTTCAAAGATATGAAACGACAATGCAAACAAGTTCAAGCTGATTTAAGTAGAGTAGAATTTGAACGAGATATGTTAAAAGATGAAAAGAAAATATTAGAAGAGGAACTTGAAAAGGCTCAAGAATCATCATCTAATATTGACTCTCAACTATCTCTTTTGACTCAAGAAAATGAAGTTCAAAAAGAGAAGAATGATACTCTTACTACTGAGAATCATGAGCTTAAAGCAAAAGTTAAATCTCTAGATCTTGAAAAAGCTAGTTTACAAACAATGTTAGACGATATTACTAAAAATGTTTCTAACTTTAACAAAGGTCGAGAAAATTTGACAAAAATTATTGAGAGTTCACAATCAGCTACAAATAAGAAAGTGTTGGGATATAAGAAACAAGTTATCAAGAAACATCTTGGTAAAAGAAAAAGGAAAAATAAGGTAGTACAAGAAACTGAAGCTAAGAAAAATCTTAGTTTATTATATTCCAAACCAAAACCGATTGTGAAATTTCAAAAGAAGAATGTCAAAACTATAAAAATATGGGTTCCTAAAACAAATAACAATTTGATTAGGAACAAGTATATTCAAAAAAAATTGAATGTTGTGCATCATAATCCCAATTTTCTGTATAAAGGGGATACCGGACCCGTATGGGTTTGGACTCCTAAGACCTAACTCTTAGGACCCTATAAAAAGTGGGTACCATGGACTTAACTTTATTTTTTGCAGGTCCCACTTAAGAAAAGAGGAAAATGGATACTGGACAGTGGTTGCTCAAAGCATATGACTGGAAACAAGAGCTTATTAACAAATATTACTTATTCGGATGGTGGCTCAGTCACTTTTGGAGACAATTCAAAAGGCTATATCATCAGCAATGGCGATGTGAGCAATTTTGGTACATCTAACTTACCTCTTATTACAAATGTCATGTTAGTTAAGAATTTGAAACATAATTTATTAAGTATCAGTCAATTGTGCGACAAAGGTTTTACCATTTCTTTTTCGAATAATAAATGTAGTATTTTAGATAAAGATCAAAATATAGCTTTTGAAGGACATAGAGATAGAAACATCTATATTCTGAATATGAATATCAATCATAATTCAGATATGTGTCTTGTAGCAAATGATAATGATCCATGGCTATGGCACAAACGTTTCTGTCATATAAACTTCAGAACTATTGACAAGCTAGCCAAGAACGAACTAGTTAAAGGTTTACCCAAACTTAGCTTTAAAGTTGACAATCTTTGTGACGCATGCCAAGTAGGAAAATTGACAAAATCATCATTTAAATCTAAGAAGGTAATATCAACATTACAACCACTTGAGTTATTGCAAATGGATTTATTTGGACCTACTCAAATACAATCCATAAATCATAGTTGATATGTGTTTGTAATTATTGATGACTATTCTCGTTATACATGGGTGATTTTCTTGAAAAATAAAAGTGACACGTTTACTCATTTCAAATCCTTCGTCAAGAAAATTCAAAAGTCAAAAGGACTTAAGGTTAAGAATATAAGAAGTGATCATGGCGGAGAGTTCGAAAATAATGAATTTGAACATTTTTGTACAAAGAAAGGTATTAATCATAATTTTTTGTTTCCTCGAACTCCACAACAAAATGGAGTTGTAGAACGGAAAAATCGGACATTACAAGAATGTGCAAGGACATTATTAAATGGAAGTACTTTACCAAAACATTTTTGGGCAGAAGCTGTAGCAACTGCATGTTATATTTTGAATCGTGTATCCATTCGACCTCTTACTAAAAATACACCTTATGAATTATTTAATGAAAGAAAGCCAAATATTTCATACTTCAAAGTTTTTGGTTCAAAATGTTTTATTTTAAACACGAAAGATCATCTTGGTAAATTTGATTCAAAAGCTGATGAAGGAATCTTTATTGGTTATTCGGATCAAAGCAAGGCTTATCTTGTATTCAATAAGAGAACTAAAACTATTGAAGAATCACTTCATGTATCTTTTGACGAATTCTATAAACCGTCTCATAATATATCGGATGACGAAGAAACTATAGTCATTGATAATCCTACCATCACAAATAATGACTCTGACTTAGAAATTATTGAGAATATTCCTCAACCTGTTATTGTACCTTCTCCACCAAGATTTAGATCTCCTCCGAGAATTCTAAGAGATCATCCAGTTCAAAATGTTATTGGAGAAGTAACATCACAAATTAGAACAAGGAGTCAACTTAATCAAGTGGGTCATGTTGCGTTTATCTCAAATATCGAACCTAAAAATCCTAAGGAAGCTGCTACTGATGAATACTGGATCATTGCCATGCAAGAAGAACTAAACCAGTTCGAGCGCAATGATGTATGGGAACTTGTTCCAAGGCCGACTGATCAATCAGTTATAGGAACTAAATGGGTATATAAAAAATAAGGCCGATGAACAAGGTAACATTACTAGAAATAAAGCAAGATTAGTAGCACAAGGATATAATCAGGAAGAAGGTATCGATTATGAAGAAACCTTTGCTCCCGTAGCTCGATTAGAAGCTATTCGAATATTACTATCATTTGCGTGTCATCATGATTTCAAACTTTATCAAATGGATGTCAAAAGTGCTTTTTTAAATGGGTTTATCAAAGAGAATGTATATGTCGAACAACCTCCTTTGTTCGTACATGAGAAATATCCGGATCATGTATATAAACTTAAGAAAGATTTATATGGATTGAAACAAGCACCTTGTGCTTGGTATGAACGATTAAGAAGCTATCTCATAGATTCTGGATTTCAAATTGGAAAAGTTGATCAGACTTTATTCATTAAACATTCTCGAAAAGATATATTAGTTATCCAAATATATGTAGACGACATTATCTTTGGTTAAACAAACGATGAACTTTGCAAAGAATTTGCAAATATTATGACCAAAGAATTTGAAATGTCACATATGGGAGAACTATCATATTTCCTCGGTCTTCAAATCAAACAGCTTTCAAATGGTATTTTTATCAATCAAGAAAAACATTGCGGAAATCTAGTTAAACGCTTCGGACTAGAAAATACCTCTGGTAAACCAACTCCTATGAGTACGACCACACATCTTGAAAAAGATGAATTTGGAAAGAATGTTGACCAGAAGTTATATCGAAGCATGATCGGTTCTCTCCTATATCTTATGGCAAGTCGTCCTGATATTATGATGAGTGTTTGTTTGTGTGCACTTTTTCAAGTCGATCCTAAAGAATCACACTTACGAGCAGTGAAACGTATAATTCGCTATCTTAATAATACCAAAGATTTCGGTCTTTTCTATCCAAAAGAATGTACATTTGAATTAGTATCATATAGTGATGCTGATTTCGGAGGATCACGAACGAACAGAAACAGCACAAGTGGTACGTGCCATTTTATTGGAAAATCACTTGTCTCTTGGTTTAGTAAGAAACAAAATTGTGTTTCACTTTCGACGTGTGAAGCGGAATATATATCAGCGGCACTAGCATGTACACAAGTTGTATATATGCAACAAACACTTAAAGACTTCGGTATAAACTTATCAAATTCTATTATATATTGTGATAACACGAGTGCGATAAATTTATCCAAAAACCCAGTTAACCACTCTCGGACTAAACACATCGATATTCGACATCATTTTCTGAGAGATAACAGTGAAAAGGGTAATATAAATCTCGAATACGTAAATACGGAAAATCAACTAGCTGATATATTTATAAAGCCTCTACTGGAATCAAGTTTTGTCAACTTACGTAGAGAGCTAGGCTTGGTTTCAAGAAAAGAACTCGAAGAGTAAAAATCTTTTTAAAGAGTTCGTACATTATCTTTTCAGAAACCAATGTCTTTTTTTATATTATATTTAGAAGAGAATTTTTCTACGGTTAAACAAATACGAACCATCTCTTTTCTTTCTCCAAATAGAAAATTCCTTCTATATATATGTTTATGTTTTTTCTGAGTGCTCCCAGACAATTTTTCTCTCTAATCTCCATTAAACAACGTATTATCATGGCTCATATCTGTGATGAATGTGCACGAAAATCGCACATCACCATAACAAGTTCCGAGTCTGAAGATCACTACTCCCCTAAGACACCGGAACACCCTCCTGGTTTTCATCAGAATTCTCGTACACCTGGAAATACTCCAACATCGAAACGATGCAAGAAGGCTCTTTTCTGTTCCCCACGAACCAAAGAAAAGATTGACGAGATACACCACTATCAAAAACACCAAGTCGATCTCCAAAGGGAGATGTACTACGAGCAGAGATTAACTTCTTCTCGCTTAACGTATCTCGAACAGCTAGCCTCACTTTTCTGTGGTTCAAACAAGAATAATGTTCATGAACCCACGCAAATGCCATCATCATCAACAAGAACGCCGAACTCGTGGGATAAAAAATTCAACAAAAATGAAGGCGCTAGTGGGAAATACTCTCCGTGGGAACCAAGAAAATGAGTTCTTTATATCGGATCAAAGGAGATGCTTTATAATGTTTTTAATAATGTTTTTATTTCTTACTTCATGTATTTGCTTTATAATGTTTTTAATAATGTTTTTATTTCTTACTTCATGTATTTGTTATTTATTTTTATAATAATACTTTGTTTGGCTTTGAATTCGATCAACAAAAGGCTGAAAATTCATTTCCATCAAAAAACGGTCGACCGGTAGATAATTTTCGGTTGACCGGTTTGTACACTTTTAATTTCCAGAGAATTATCTAGGCCGATGTAACAACCCGAAAATCTGGGCCAGTTTAAAATTTTTATTTTGGCAATTTTAGCGAATTTTGATTATTTAAAATGAATTATTTTAAATAATATCGACAAGAAATTTATTTTGAATATAATTCGAACGTATATATTTATACGCGTCGTCGTTAGAATATAAATAATTATATATAATTATAAAAGGAATTGAAAATGGCGCGGTAGTTCGAAAATTCGATTTCTAATTTCAAATGAATATACAGAATTCAATATAAGTCAGAATTGAACGAAACAAGAAATATTTGAATCTGTATAACTATATCTTTGTAACGAAGTTAACAAACTGAGATTTCATCTTAGAAATGATAAGATATGTCCAGTTGAAAATTTGAAATAGTCGCTGTGGAATTTATATATATTTTTATATATATAAGGCCCTTAAAAATAGCAATTTTGCAAACGACCTCGGATTTCGACGAAACCAGTTTTGTTGGGTCCGTGATGTAAAGTTATTGCTAGGTCTTAAATTGCATAATTTTTCGAATCAATATGTGAGCGTGGCATAGGAAAACGTGTTTTGACCATTTCAGTTGAATTTAATCGACTGGCAATGGGCCATTTTTCCAACGGTCTCGGAATTCGACGAAACTAGTTTTGTTAGGACTGTATCGTCAATACGAAGCTAGAAAATATTTTTATAGAATTTTTCTAGTTAGTATGTGGCCCCGGTAATTTGAAATGTACGTTTAAAATTCAATATAGTGATTTAAATGTAAATTTAACGGAAACTGATTCAAACAGTCGAATCAGCTTGCGATACATATCCCATTGTGTTCGGAATGGGGGTATTACGTTAGGGATGACAGTCGTTGGACCCGGTTCGGTGTTCGTATGTAAAAGTCAACGTAAATTGAAAAAAGGAAAAAAAAAAAAAAATAATAAAATATATATATTTTCCCTCCTCCCCCCTTATTTCATTCTGGCCCCCCCCCCCCGTTTCTTCAAATCAGGAGCAAAATAAAAAAAAAGAAAAAAAGAAAAACCCATCGACGCACCGCCTCCAGCCACCGTGCCTCGTCGCCACCGCCCCCTTCCCTCCGCCTGCCATCGAGACCCCCTCCTCCCTCTCTCTCTCCTCCGCAGCAGCCAAGACCGAAACCCACCCGAACCCTAAATCCCCCAATTCGAGCGCCGCAACCCCCCAGGAAACCGCCGCGTCGGAGGGCCCCACGACCACCGAAAGGCCAGCACCACCTCTCCCCCCCCCCCCCCGACCACTCGACAGCGCACCCCCCTGTAAGTTTTTTTTTTTAATTTATTTTATTTTTATTTTATTTAAAAACAGAAATGTTTAAAACTGATTATTTTAAAAAATGTAAACCTGATTTTGTTTTAAAGTTTGAAAACTGATTATTTTATTTTTGTTTTGAAAACTGATTTATAAACTAAAAGGAGATTAGAAATTTAAAAATAAAAATAGGATTTTTATCTAAGAAAAAGTTCATATTTTTGTTTAGAAAAGTCCGTATTTTTGTTTAGAAAAGTCCGTATTTTTGTTTAGAAAAGTTCATATTTTTGTTTAGAAAAGGTTCATATGTTTGTTTAGGAAAAGATCGTATTTTGTTTAGAAAAAGATCGTAGTTTTGATTTAGGAAAAAAATTAGATTTTTGAACTAAAAATATGATTTTTATATATTGAACTTTGAAATAAAAATTCGATTTTTATATATTGAACGTTGAAATAAAAATTCAATTTTTATATATTGAACTTTGAAATAAAAATTCGATTTTTATATATTGAACGTTGAAATAAAAATTCGATTTTTATATATTGAACTTTGAAATAAAAACTCGATTTTTATATATTGAATAGCGAAGTAAAAATGTGATTTTTACGTATGTAGTGAAAGCAGCAACGAAGGTGACAAAAAGGCGAAACGACGAAGACTTCTGCAAATGAAGTGCCGTGGAGCTAGGATAGCTAATAAGTGAGAATTTCTCACCTTTCAATTTATTTTTCTAGTTATATATATATATACTAGGATGCAGACGGTGCTTAGAAGCACCCGACACCCGTCCACATACCATGGACTTGTTTGTTTGGATGTTTGGTGATTGATTGAGATATTGGTTTGAATGTGGTTTGTGGTGTGAAAAATCGAATCGATAAATTGGTTAGGATTAGACGTGCGTCGTTATAAGGCGAAGGAGTAAGACTAGGTTAGACTCTTACTCCAAATTTTGTGGTTTGCATAACGAGAGTGATTTGATTGATGTGTGAATGGCGTGGGCCTTCACTAGACCGGGGATAAGGCTAGGCCTTGTCCCGTTTCTAGTATCGTGCCGTTATGCCGCCGAAATTTTCTAAAATAAGTTAGAAAAATAAAAATAGCATTTTATTTAACGAATGAACTGAATAGAAATTCATATGTTAAAATAAAATGTGTTATCGTTAAAAATATAATTTTTAACGTGAATGTGAATAAATAAATATTCATTTACAAACCAGACGGTTTGTTTATGTACACCTATTTGAATGACGTTGATTGGGTCGATAAATTTTACACATCGCCTAACTGCACAAATAAAATATGTGTTTGATTGTTTGAAACCCCACACGGGTGTTAGGATGAAATTTGAAGTTCACTCATCCTGATTGATTAAATATGTCGATCGATTGATTGACAAGCTGCTGTAAGCGTTAAATGTCTATATTTGATGCTTATACAGTGTAGTGCACTTTGGTTGATGATTGATTATTCATCGTTGTTGATATATACATGTGTTGTAGAAAATCCATATAATTAACATTATATGGTAATTGATTGGGCCTCATTCCAGTTTCGAAAAAAAGAAATATTTGAAATAGAAATATTTGAAATAGAAATATTTGAAATAGAATATTTGAAAATAGAAATATGTGAAGCCGTGAGGATTAGATTGACGCCATTTTGACGTGAACGATATTTATATCGATTTTATTCATTTTAAAATGAATATTGAAAAGTGATTTCGAAATCGAATATTTTGAAATGAATTGAACTGAAAACGATTTCGAAATGAATTGAACTGAAAACGATTTCGAAATGAATTGAATTGAAAACGATTTCGAAATGAATTGAATTGAAAACGATTTCGAAATGAATTGAATTGAAAACGATTTCGAAATGAATTGAATTGAAAACGATTTCGAAATGAATTGAATTGAAAACGATTTCGAAATGAATTGAATTGAAAACGATTTCGAAATGAATTGAATTGAAAACGATTTCGAAATGAATTGAATTGAAAACGATTTCGAAATGAATTGAATTGAAAACGATTTCGAAATGAATTGAATTGAAAACGATTTCGAAATGAATTGAATTGAAAACGATTTCGAAACGAATTGAATTGAAAACGAATTCGAATCGAATTGAAAGCGAAGTGAAATAAATTCAAATTGAATTGAAATTTGAATTGAATAGAAATGGATTTTAAAACGAATTTATAAAGAAGAATTCAATTTTGATTTGAATTGAAAAGGAAGTTGAAATTGCTTTTGAAACGAATTTAAAACTATTTATATAATTCGTTTTAAATAGAATCGACGAAATATATATTATATATATTATATATATAATATAATGGCCTGAATAGAACGCGCCGCGCCGCGGCAGTTCGTAAATTTCGACCATTTATTTCAAACGGACATTACGGGAGATCCGACCGTCGGATTCTCCTAAAACCGGAACCGTTGGGTTCGTATCGAAAAGAGCTTTCTAACGAATGTTAGAAATTTGAAATCTAACGGTTGGATTTGGAGATACGTCCAAATCAAATTGGAAAAAGGTCGCTGTAAGTGCAGTTCGATGGCCATTGTTGGAAATCGACTGTACGGGCCTTGATAAAATTATTAAAAATAGTAATAATTTGTGTAAAATCATAAGAAATGATTTGTGAAAGTTTGGGATGAAAAACTCCATATTTGAAAAGATAAAAATAGATTTTTATCGAAATGAACTAGTTTTGAACTAGAATTATAATTCTATTTATTTTTAAATAAATAAATTGAATTCGAAAAGGGTTTTAAAAGTAACCAAAATTCCAATGATTGCATTGGAGTGGATTTGAATCGAAATTGTCTTCGGAATATTTCGATGTTGGAATTCGTGATATTACAGGTGTTGTTATGGAAATTTGAAAGATATATATTTGTATCGTTATTTCCAATACGACATTTGTTAGTCGTAGAATTCGATATTGAATATAAGCCGATATATTTTCTATTCAGAGCCTTGTATTGAATATCGAATGTGATTTGGGTTTGTCGTGAATGGTGTCTTTACTAACACTGTTCTTGAACCCAGTTGAGAAAAGATTAAATCTTTTTATTTAGATTTAATGAAGTGTACCAATTAAATAATATTTAATTGGAATTGAATTGATATTGATTTTTGGGTTTATCGTGAACAGTGTTTTAAATAACACTTGTTCTTTAACCCGATAATTAATGAATGTGATTTGGGTTTGTCGTGAATGGTGTCTTCACTAACACTGTTCTTGAACCCAGTTGAGAAAAGATTAAATCTTTTTATTTAGATTTAATGAAGTGTACCAATTAAATGATATTTAATTGGAATTGAATTGATATTGATTTTTGGGTTTATCGTGAACAGTGTTTTAAATAACACTTGTTCTTTAACCCGATAATTAATGAATGTGATTTGGGTTTGTCGTGAATGGTGTCTTCACTAACACTGTTCTTGAACCCAGTTGAGAAAAGATTAAATCTTTTGATTTAGATTTAATGAAGTGCACCAATTAAATAATATTTAATTGGAATTGAATGGATATTGATTTTTGGGTTTATCGTGAACAGTGTTTTAAATAACACTTGTTCTTTAACCCGATAATTAATGGGATGTGACTTTGGGTTTATCGTGAACCGTGTTTTAAATGACACTGATTCTTTAACCCAGTCACAGATTAAAACTAAGTGGAGTTTTAATGAATCTTTAATTAGATTGAAAAGATCGAGAATGGAGTATCACCAGTTTTGCTCCAGGCGATAGTTAAATCTTTAATTAGATTTGAACGTGAAATTTAGAAACTAACTGTCGGTTAGCCAAGCAGAAGGGTTTTCTGGATATTGATCTGATGTTGGTTTCGGCCTTCGGGGTTAATATTTGGGGAATTATTCTCTTGATTAATTTACGGTTAGTGACTAATGAATTGGAATGAGGCGTATGTTGTGTTTGTGTAACACTTTTATAAAATATACGCGAGTTATTCGGGAAGTCCGGGTTTATCCCATTCTGAATAATCGATACGACGATAAGTCGAAGATGAAGACGATGGTCGAAGACCGGAGGTCTTCACGTCGTTTGGGTGATAACTGATGATCTTGATTGGGCTGTACACCCAAGAAGATGGAAACAGTTGGTGATCGTCCAGACGTACTTGGAGATCGATGGATATGCGAGGTACTAGGTGCCTCCGGTTTCGTTCAGACCCAGAACGGACTTGTAAATGGACTGTGTGTCTGACATCGGATTTCATTCTGTGTGACTGATATCGGTTGCATAGGATGGTTTGCCTGTGTGGCATGCTAAGATGCAAATGATCAAGGCTTCTGTTGAAAAGCAAAGTCTTGTGGTGATGATCAAAGCACGGCCTTTGTGGCGTAGCTTTGTGTAACGTTTACCTCGCGTGTTTCACACCCGGTATGAACCAAAAACGGGAGACGGACCTCAGGGAGGACTTGCGTTTCTTTCTAGCTAGAAGTGGCGTCAGTGGTTTTACACGCCCTGACGAGTTTGACTTATGTGGTTGTTGCGGTTGCGAGGCGCCTCGGTTATATCGGTTTCGGCCGAATGCATTCTGGTCGGCTGACGGACCAGACTTACACCCCATAGGGTGGGGAGACGTATTGTTCAGGCATAATAATCCACTCCGTGTGGACCGGCCCTGACGATCCAAGGGTCACTCGAGCTCTGATCCTGAGGGGCGGGCTAGAGCGTCTCGAATCGGTTGAGGACTATCTTTTGCCTCGGTTCATAGACGGAAATCCAATTTCCAAATACGTGACTTTGCGGTTTTATTTGTAAACCTATATATGGTGACATAGTGGCATGGGACGCTCATGTCGCCTATGATTGATACTTATGATTTGAAGTTGTTTTATGAACAATGCACTTATAATAGTATCAAATGATTTGTTTTAAGACGTATCAAGCATTCTTTGGCTGTTATAAGGGAAAACCCTATCCTCGGCTGCGTTGCATTGTGTGATGGGACCTGGGTCTTATAACAGCTTCATTTTTCTTTATTTAGCATTGCGCTGTTTGTTTTATGCACTGGTATTCTTGGGAGGAAACCCGTTCCGTGTTATACGGCGTGGTCCCTTGATTTACCTAATTTTTAAAATAAAGATTAATAACTGTTTTAGTTCTCACACCAGTCACATGACTGACCTGGAGTTTATTGTTTTAACCTAAACTCTGGGTGCCCTTATTTTCGACACGGGCAGCTAGTAGTTTTGGTTTTGCAGATTTATATTCACAGGATCCTGGTTTACAGCTGGAACGATATCCGGAAAGCTTTGTATCCGTATATCCCATTCTAGTTGTGTATTGTATTATTTTCCGCTGCGATGTATTTAAATCTCTGATATTTCTGTGTAATATTCTTTCATACTCTGTATATTCTTGTAATCTGGTGCATTGTTGTAATATACAGTGAAAGGTTCTTCTGTATGCGTTCTGTTTTGTCCTGTTCTCAAACGATAGGGCGTTTCGAACGGTCTGGGTCGGTTTAGCGACTGGTTCGGACCGAGCGAAATTCCTTGCCGTCACATTTGGTATCAGAGCTTTGGTTTACAAAGCAGGGAACAAGACACATTAGAACCGTACGAAAGAATTCATCAGATATTGGATTAGTAATATCCAATGAGAATGACTCGTTAGAAATGGGATCAGTAGTATCCTAGAACGAGTGTGAAGAGTAAATTTTTAAAGTGAAAACGAGTTTTGTTTTGAAAATTTAAATCAATTGTTCGTATTTGATTATTTGTTTATATTGATTTTGGACAATTCAGTATATAAAGAATTTGCATATACGCCTTGCAAACGTATATTCAAAGTTTTAATATATTGAATAGATATAGCATCACGCTCTAGTCGCCCGAAGATGATATTGATGATAGCGATCGCATCATCAACATTTATGTTCGAGTTTCGAAGGTGTGATTTTCTATATATTTCCATTAGACTGGTGTGAGAACCAAAACTAATATAGTTAGGATACATTGTAGTGAATTGGCATCAAAAACATGATTTTTGTATATGTATCAAAATTATCAATTTGAAACTCTAATTCACTAATTGATTGATGATTGTGTTGCTTGTTTAAATTGTTTGCTAATTTTTAGCCATTTAGCCTAATTGAACCGCATATTGAATTATATTGAAATTTGGTCGCATTTGCTTGCATATACATGTATATCATTGAACAGGTCATAGCAAGGAGGCTAGAGCCGAGAATAAAATTTGTTTGCCCGACAAATAGGTACATGTTTACTACATAATTTCCTGTTTTGTTTGGGTGATGATGATTTTGTGAGCCTATTGGCTAGCCGCTTGGCTTTTTCTTTTTCTTTCTGAGATCTGAAGGACCGGGGAAGCTATTTGAAATTCCCCGATGCTCCCGGTGCAGGGGAGGTTATGGCGAAATTTTTCAAAAATTTAGGGTGTTAGCCAAATTTTTGAGATTTTGAAAATTCTCAGAAACTGAAAAGTTGGAGAATGGAAGCCAGATCGAATGTAGAGCTGAATAATCAAACCACTTTCGACTTTGTTCCTTTTCGGGGACGAAAAGTTTTAAGTGGGGGAGATTGTAACAACCCGAAAATCTGGGCCAGTTTAAAATTTTTATTTTGGCAATTTTAGCGAATTTTGATTATTTAAAATGAATTATTTTAAATAATATCGACAAGAAATATAATTCGAACGTATATATTTATACGCGTCGTCGTTAGAATATAAATAATTATATATAATTATAAAAGGAATTGAAAATGGCGCGGTAGTTCGAAAATTCGATTTCTAATTTCAAATGAATATACAGAATTCAATATAAGTCAGAATTGAACGAAACAAGAAATATTTGAATCTGTATAACTATATCTTTGTAACGAAGTTAACAAACTGAGATTTCATCTTAGAAATGATAAGATATGTCCAGTTGAAAATTTGAAATAGTCGCTGTGGAATTTATATATATTTTTATATATATAAGGCCCTTAAAAATAGCAATTTTGCAAACGACCTCGGATTTCGACGAAACCAGTTTTGTTGGGTCCGTGATGTAAAGTTATTGCTAGGTCTTAAATTGCATAATTTTTCGAATCAATATGTGAGCGTGGCATAGGAAAACGTGTTTTGACCATTTCAGTTGAATTTAATCGACTGGCAATGGGCCATTTTTCCAACGGTCTCGGAATTCGACGAAACTAGTTTTGTTAGGACTGTATCGTCAATACGAAGCTAGAAAATATTTTTATAGAATTTTTCTAGTTAGTATGTGGCCCCGGTAATTTGAAATGTACGTTTAAAATTCAATATAGTGATTTAAATGTAAATTTAACGGAAACTGATTCAAACAGTCGAATCAGCTTGCGATACATATCCCATTGTGTTCGGAATGGGGGTATTACGTTAGGGATGACAGTCGTTGGACCCGGTTCGGTGTTCGTATGTAAAAGTCAACGTAAATTGAAAAAAGGAAAAAAAAAATAAATAAAAAAATAATAAAATATATATATTTTCCCTCCTCCCCCCTTATTTCATTCTGGCCCCCCCCCCCCCCCCCGTTTCTTCAAATCAGGAGCAAAATAAAAAAAAAGAAAAAAAGAAAAACCCATCGACGCACCGCCTCCAGCCACCGTGCCTCGTCGCCACCGCCCCCTTCCCTCCGCCTGCCATCGAGACCCCCTCCTCCCTCTCTCTCTCCTCCGCAGCAGCCAAGACCGAAACCCACCCGAACCCTAAATCCCCCAATTCGAGCGCCGCAACCCCCCAGGAAACCGCCGCGTCGGAGGGCCCCACGACCACCGAAAGGCCAGCACCACCTCTCCCCCCCCCCCCCCCCCCGACCACTCGACAGCGCACCCCCCTGTAAGTTTTTTTTTTTTAATTTATTTTATTTTTATTTTATTTAAAAACAGAAATGTTTAAAACTGATTATTTTAAAAAATGTAAACCTGATTTTGTTTTAAAGTTTGAAAACTGATTATTTTATTTTTGTTTTGAAAACTGATTTATAAACTAAAAGGAGATTAGAAATTTAAAAATAAAAATAGGATTTTTATCTAAGAAAAAGTTCATATTTTTGTTTAGAAAAGTCCGTATTTTTGTTTAGAAATGTCCGTATTTTTGTTTAGAAAAGTTCATATTTTTGTTTAGAAAAGGTTCATATGTTTGTTTAGGAAAAGATCGTATTTTGTTTAGAAAAAGATCGTAGTTTTGATTTAGGAAAAAAATTAGATTTTTGAACTAAAAATATGATTTTTATATATTGAACTTTGAAATAAAAATTCGATTTTTATATATTGAACGTTGAAATAAAAATTCAATTTTTATATATTGAACTTTGAAATAAAAATTCGATTTTTATATATTGAACGTTGAAATAAAAATTCGATTTTTATATATTGAACTTTGAAATAAAAACTCGATTTTTATATATTGAATAGCGAAGTAAAAATGTGATTTTTACGTATGTAGTGAAAGCAGCAACGAAGGTGACAAAAAGGCGAAACGACGAAGACTTCTGCAAATGAAGTGCCGTGGAGCTAGGATAGCTAATAAGTGAGAATTTCTCACCTTTCAATTTATTTTTCTAGTTATATATATATATACTAGGATGCAGACGGTGCTTAGAAGCACCCGACACCCGTCCACATACCATGGACTTGTTTGTTTGGATGTTTGGTGATTGATTGAGATATTGGTTTGAATGTGGTTTGTGGTGTGAAAAATCGAATCGATAAATTGGTTAGGATTAGACGTGCGCCGTTATAAGGCGAAGGAGTAAGACTAGGTTAGACTCTTACTCCAAATTTTGTGGTTTGCATAACGAGAGTGATTTGATTGATGTGTGAATGGCGTGGGCCTTCACTAGACCGGGGATAAGGCTAGGCCTTGTCCCGTTTCTAGTATCGTGCCGTTATGCCGCCGAAATTTTCTAAAATAAGTTAGAAAAATAAAAATAGCATTTTATTTAACGAATGAACTGAATAGAAATTCATATGTTAAAATAAAATGTGTTATCGTTAAAAATATAATTTTTAACGTGAATGTGAATAAATAAATATTCATTTACAAACCAGACGGTTTGTTTATGTACACCTATTTGAATGACGTTGATTGGGTCGATAAATTTTACACATCGCCTAACTGCACAAATAAAATATGTGTTTGATTGTTTGAAACCCCACACGGGTGTTAGGATGAAATTTGAAGTTCACTCATCCTGATTGATTAAATATGTCGATCGATTGATTGACAAGCTGCTGTAAGCGTTAAATGTCTATATTTGATGCTTATACAGTGTAGTGCACTTTGGTTGATGATTGATTATTCATCGTTGTTGATATATACATGTGTTGTAGAAAATCCATATAATTAACATTATATGGTAATTGATTGGGCCTCATTCCAGTTTCGAAAAAAAGAAATATTTGAAATAGAAATATTTGAAATAGAAATATTTGAAATAGAATATTTGAAAATAGAAATATGTGAAGCCGTGAGGATTAGATTGACGCCATTTTGACGTGAACGATATTTATATCGATTTTATTCATTTTAAAATGAATATTGAAAAGTGATTTCGAAATCGAATATTTTGAAATGAATTGAACTGAAAACGATTTCGAAATGAATTGAACTGAAAACGATTTCGAAATGAATTGAATTGAAAACGATTTCGAAATGAATTGAATTGAAAACGATTTCGAAATGAATTGAATTGAAAACGATTTCGAAATGAATTGAATTGAAAACGATTTCGAAATGAATTGAATTGAAAACGATTTCGAAATGAATTGAATTGAAAACGATTTCGAAATGAATTGAATTGAAAACGATTTCGAAATGAATTGAATTGAAAACGATTTCGAAATGAATTGAATTGAAAACGATTTCGAAATGAATTGAATTGAAAACGATTTCGAAATGAATTGAATTGAAAACGATTTCAAAACGAATTGAATTGAAAACGAATTCGAATCGAATTGAAAGCGAAGTGAAATAAATTCAAATTGAATTGAAATTTGAATTGAATAGAAATGGATTTTAAAACGAATTTATAAAGAAGAATTCAATTTTGATTTGAATTGAAAAGGAAGTTGAAATTGCTTTTGAAACGAATTTAAAACTATTTATATAATTCGTTTTAAATAGAATCGACGAAATATATATTATATATATTATATATATAATATAATGGCCTGAATAGAACGCGCCGCGCCGCGGCAGTTCGTAAATTTCGACCATTTATTTCAAACGGACATTACGGGAGATCCGACCGTCGGATTCTCCTAAAACCGGAACCGTTGGGTTCGTATCGAAAAGAGCTTTCTAACGAATGTTAGAAATTTGAAATCTAACGGTTGGATTTGGAGATACGTCCAAATCAAATTGGAAAAAGGTCGCTGTAAGTGCAGTTCGATGGCCATTGTTGGAAATCGACTGTACGGGCCTTGATAAAATTATTAAAAATAGTAATAATTTGTGTAAAATCATAAGAAATGATTTGTGAAAGTTTGGGATGAAAAACTCCATATTTGAAAAGATAAAAATAGATTTTTATCGAAATGAACTAGTTTTGAACTAGAATTATAATTCTATTTATTTTTAAATAAATAAATTGAATTCGAAAAGGGTTTTAAAAGTAACCAAAATTCCAATGATTGCATTGGAGTGGATTTGAATCGAAATTGTCTTCGGAATATTTCGATGTTGGAATTCGTGATATTACAGGTGTTGTTATGGAAATTTGAAAGATATATATTTGTATCGTTATTTCCAATACGACATTTGTTAGTCGTAGAATTCGATATTGAATATAAGCCGATATATTTTCTATTCAGAGCCTTGTATTGAATATCGAATGTGATTTGGGTTTGTCGTGAATGGTGTCTTTACTAACACTGTTCTTGAACCCAGTTGAGAAAAGATTAAATCTTTTTATTTAGATTTAATGAAGTGTACCAATTAAATAATATTTAATTGGAATTGAATTGATATTGATTTTTGGGTTTATCGTGAACAGTGTTTTAAATAACACTTGTTCTTTAACCCGATAATTAATGAATGTGATTTGGGTTTGTCGTGAATGGTGTCTTCACTAACACTGTTCTTGAACCCAGTTGAGAAAAGATTAAATCTTTTTATTTAGATTTAATGAAGTGTACCAATTAAATGATATTTAATTGGAATTGAATTGATATTGATTTTTGGGTTTATCGTGAACAGTGTTTTAAATAACACTTGTTCTTTAACCCGATAATTAATGAATGTGATTTGGGTTTGTCGTGAATGGTGTCTTCACTAACACTGTTCTTGAACCCAGTTGAGAAAAGATTAAATCTTTTGATTTAGATTTAATGAAGTGCACCAATTAAATAATATTTAATTGGAATTGAATGGATATTGATTTTTGGGTTTATCGTGAACAGTGTTTTAAATAACACTTGTTCTTTAACCCGATAATTAATGGGATGTGACTTTGGGTTTATCGTGAACCGTGTTTTAAATGACACTGATTCTTTAACCCAGTCACAGATTAAAACTAAGTGGAGTTTTAATGAATCTTTAATTAGATTGAAAAGATCGAGAATGGAGTATCACCAGTTTTGCTCCAGGCGATAGTTAAATCTTTAATTAGATTTGAACGTGAAATTTAGAAACTAACTGTCGGTTAGCCAAGCAGAAGGGTTTTCTGGATATTGATCTGATGTTGGTTTCGGCCTTCGGGGTTAATATTTGGGGAATTATTCTCTTGATTAATTTACGGTTAGTGACTAATGAATTGGAATGAGGCGTATGTTGTGTTTGTGTAACACTTTTATAAAATATACGCGAGTTATTCGGGAAGTCCGGGTTTATCCCATTCTGAATAATCGATACGACGATAAGTCGAAGATGAAGACGATGGTCGAAGACCGGAGGTCTTCACGTCGTTTGGGTGATAACTGATGATCTTGATTGGGCTGTACACCCAAGAAGATGGAAACAGTTGGTGATCGTCCAGACGTACTTGGAGATCGATGGATATGCGAGGTACTAGGTGCCTCCGGTTTCGTTCAGACCCAGAACGGACTTGTAAATGGACTGTGTGTCTGACATCGGATTTCATTCTGTGTGACTGATATCGGTTGCATAGGATGGTTTGCCTGTGTGGCATGCTAAGATGCAAATGATCAAGGCTTCTGTTGAAAAGCAAAGTCTTGTGGTGATGATCAAAGCACGGCCTTTGTGGCGTAGCTTTGTGTAACGTTTACCTCGCGTGTTTCACACCCGGTATGAACCAAAAACGGGAGACGGACCTCAGGGAGGACTTGCGTTTCTTTCTAGCTAGAAGTGGCGTCAGTGGTTTTACACGCCCTGACGAGTTTGACTTATGTGGTTGTTGCGGTTGCGAGGCGCCTCGGTTATATCGGTTTCGGCCGAATGCATTCTGGTCGGCTGACGGACCAGACTTACACCCCATAGGGTGGGGAGACGTATTGTTCAGGCATAATAATCCACTCCGTGTGGACCGGCCCTGACGATCCAAGGGTCACTCGAGCTCTGATCCTGAGGGGCGGGCTAGAGCGTCTCGAATCGGTTGAGGACTATCTTTTGCCTCGGTTCATAGACGGAAATCCAATTTCCAAATACGTGACTTTGCGGTTTTATTTGTAAACCTATATATGGTGACATAGTGGCATGGGACGCTCATGTCGCCTATGATTGATACTTATGATTTGAAGTTGTTTTATGAACAATGCACTTATAATAGTATCAAATGATTTGTTTTAAGACGTATCAAGCATTCTTTGGCTGTTATAAGGGAAAACCCTATCCTCGGCTGCGTTGCATTGTGTGATGGGACCTGGGTCTTATAACAGCTTCATTTTTCTTTATTTAGCATTGCGCTGTTTGTTTTATGCACTGGTATTCTTGGGAGGAAACCCGTTCCGTGTTATACGGCGTGGTCCCTTGATTTACCTAATTTTTAAAATAAAGATTAATAACTGTTTTAGTTCTCACACCAGTCACATGACTGACCTGGAGTTTATTGTTTTAACCTAAACTCTGGGTGCCCTTATTTTCGACACGGGCAGCTAGTAGTTTTGGTTTTGCAGATTTATATTCACAGGATCCTGGTTTACAGCTGGAACGATATCCGGAAAGCTTTGTATCCGTATATCCCATTCTAGTTGTGTATTGTATTATTTTCCGCTGCGATGTATTTAAATCTCTGATATTTCTGTGTAATATTCTTTCATACTCTGTATATTCTTGTAATCTGGTGCATTGTTGTAATATACAGTGAAAGGTTCTTCTGTATGCGTTCTGTTTTGTCCTGTTCTCAAACGATAGGGCGTTTCGAACGGTCTGGGTCGGTTTAGCGACTGGTTCGGACCGAGCGAAATTCCTTGCCGTCACAGCCGACCAGTTGAAAAAAAAGATGTCGACCGGTCCCTTGAAACACGAACAGGTCGACCGTTAATAATTTTAGGTCGATCGGTTTTAAGACACAAAAATTTCCAGAGAGTTTTCACGGTCAATCGGTCACAAATTTTATGTCGACCGAAGAAGTTTCAGCAAAATATAAAAAAAAGTGTCGACCAAAATTTTTGCACAGGTCGACCGGTCTCTTACATTTTTTGAAATTCAAAACCATAGAATCAGGTCGACCGGTTACAATTTTATGTCGACCGATTTTAGCATTTTTTCTTCAATTTCAAACCAGAAACTAATTAGGTCGACCGGTATACTATTTTAGGTCGACCGTTTTCAGATTATACTGTTTTTAAACATCCAACAGTCGGTTCAACCTCCTACATCAACACACTATTTCATTTTTAACCTCTTCATTACTCAAATCAACACTTTTTTTCAAACCCTAACTCCTCAAATTCCATCACCTTCTCTTCAATGGCTCCAAGATCAAAGAAATCAAAAACTTCTTCTTCTACTTCTCAACAACAACCCATAGATGCTCAAATCAAACATTGGCTAAAGGATCCGATTGCTATAACAAGATGGAATAAGATGAAAGATTATACCATTCATGAAGGGATGTTTATCAAATACTTCGATTTTCTCCTCTATAATGTTAAAGAAATTGCAACCAAAGCAAAAATAGCATCTCTTCTTAGTTTTGAGGACAATAATGTTAAGATTAATCACATTATGATAAAATTATTCTATGCAAATCTAAATTTGGAGAAGTACAAGCCAGAAAATTCATCAAATTGCTTATGGTCAGTTGTATGTGATCAACAAGTATTCATCTCCAAGTCTCAAATGGAAGAAGTTCTTAAATCTTCAAATAATGGTACGAAATTTTCTTCTGATTTCTGTCCCATTCATATTAGAGGCAAAATTAGTCATTTATTCATTGAAGATCACAAGACAAGTGCTAAAGGAATAAATTTGAGACCTACGGTTAGAATTCTCCATCATTGTATTGTTCATTCTCTCTTGCCACGAACCGGTAATTTTGATGACATCTTCAAAGAAAATTTTAAGGCATTATATGTTATATATGGTGATATCAATATCAACTGGATTGATATGATTTTTGATGAGATATCGTTGGTAAATAAATGTTCTCGCAAACATTTATTTTACAATGAATATTTAATGCGTCTCCTCATGAATTGCGGAATAAAATCTCCGGAATCCAAGATTTCAATACCTAAGTGTATTGATAAAGTATCAAAGAAGAGAATGAAACTTCCGGATCCATGCTTAACCATTATTCCATTTGAGCAATATAAACATAGAGGTTCTCCTGAAGCATCTTCATCACAAGCTCCTACTCCAAGACCGGAAGACGTTATGATTCCTTCGCCAAATTCTACAACAAAGGATTCTCTTGAACAAATAGCAAGAAATCAATTTCTTTTAGAAGCAAGACTCAAGCGAACCAATACCAAGCTCGATCAGTTAGACACCAAAATGGATAAACGTTTTAACAAGCTTAAGTCTTTCTTTGGCATTCTTTGGGATACAATTTCTTGTGGAGCTTCATCTTCAACCACACATGTTCAAAATCCAGGAAAACGACCAATGCCACCTACTTTCACATGGTCTACTTCGGAGGAAAACACCAGTTCTGGAGAAAGTACTCACCATAGTCGTGGTCATGGAATTTCATTTGCTGAACATGGTAGGCATGAGGGAGAAGAATATCAAGATGATGATGATCAAGAAGAAGAAGGAGAAAAAGAAGGAACGGATAAAGATCAGGAAGTAGAAGGAGATGAGGAAGAGGAATCCTCAGAAGAAGAAAAAGATGAGGTTAAAGGATCATCGGAAGAAGAAGGAGACTAAACCGACTCTGATACACCTCCTCAGTAGATTCTATCTATAGTTATGATATTACGTCTTTAAAACATCTCTATTAGCTTTTATATGTGTTTTGTGTTATGTATGCTACGAAAACTTGGTTCATCTTGTATGTTTTTGGTATGGTTTGTAATGTATAATATACTCTGGATGTGATGTCCTATGTTATTTAATCGCTCTCTTGTTTATTATACCCTTTTTGTCGATGACAAAGGGGGAGAAAGTTACTAACATCTCTTCTTGCAGAAACTTAGTTATAGTTTTCAGGGAGATCATATATACAGGGGGAGACAGAACTTATATACAGGGGGAGATAGCAATAAAGATTAAAATATCAAGCTATTGTCATCAATCAAAAAGGGGAAGAATGTTGAGTCAACGGTTTCAATGCTTATTTTGATTAATGACAAGAAGGAGCTTCATGATCGACAAAAAAAAGACTCAATGTTTTATAGGTTAGAAGATGGTTATTTAGAGTTATTTATGTTAAAATCTATCCTCAAATAATCATACTTTTTAATCTTTTCAAAATTATGCATGAAAACTCGTTTTTACTGTATATTGACAAAAACAGTTCAACCTGTTAAAAATAACAGGTCAACCTATTTTTAAATATAACAGGTCAACCTGTTAAAATTAACAGGTCAATAGCTTTTTGAAATAACGGTCAAAAACCTGTCAACCTATTAATTTTTCCTGTCGACCTATTTTTGAATTTCATGAAGAGTCATCTTCTTTCTTGAAAAGTTGCATCCATTTCTCTTCATTTAAATCATTTCTTTTGATTGCAACTTTTCACCAACAATTGCAACTTCTCAATTACTATAAATACATCAGTTTTCAATCAATTAAATCACCGAATTTTCTCTCCATTCTCTGATCTATATTGTATTATTCTTAGCATTCTAAAGGCACTCAAAAGCATTCAATTATCGTTTGAATCTCCAAGCATATTTAACACACTTGTGATTCAACCCGATAATCCACTTCCAAATCTTTGCAAACATCAATATATATTTGAGGATAAGATTATAGGAAGGTTGTACTCAATCATTGACTAATCAGTGTTGAAGAAAGAACACATTCAAGGTCAAACTCTTGTAATCGTCTTGTGGGTAAGCTTGTAGCCCGTGAAATCAAGTGGGTAAGCTTGTAGCCCGTGAAATCAAGTGGGTAAACGTGTAGCCCACAAATCAAGTAGTGTTGTGAACATGTTCCTCCGGGTGAAGCGAGGGTGTTGTTTAGTAAAAAGCCGAAGAGGAGCTTCGGGACTGGACGTAGGACGGGAGGTCCGAACCAGTATAAAAATCCTGGTGTCGATACTCTACTTTACTTTATCTATAGCATTTATATTTGTTAGTGATATATTTCTTGTTTGCGAATTTTTACCTGCGTAACTATTGAATAGCTTAAGTTATCACATACATTCCGTATAGCCATATTATAGATCCTGCACAAGTCGTACACACTCGGATTTTTCACCCTCCTCATTACAACCTCCTAGGTTTCGTAAAGAAGGTTGGGTTTTCATAAATTTTAAGTTTGGTTTTCGGTTCTCGTTCTCTCTCATGCTCGGTATTGGCAAAGTGACTTACTTTGAAAAAGGTAGTTACTTGAGTTAATACTAGTTTATCTTATTTTGCTTCCGCTGTGAGTTATCTTATCGTACTCAGATTATGCTCATGCTCATTTATTGTAGGTACCAGATTTATATGCTCCATGCATGGATGTGTTTGAGTTTCTGTCGAAATTTGGGTGTAGAAAAGTGTGGGGAGTTACAACGATAACCTAAAACATTTTTAAAATCATATCTTTTTCTGATATCATAATAGTGTCTAAATCAAATAAATAACGATCTAGCAGAACGCTCACATCTCACGCTCTACATACATAGTATACAAACAAAAACCGCGAGCGCTTATTGGAGATTGGATTCCCAACTATGACAGGGTATGGAACCACCTTCCGATAGTGTATCTCTAGAGAAGAATACACTGGGTTCAACAAGAACATCTTGTAACCCAATCACACACGACTGACCACTCATTTCTCTTAAGTGTACCGAATTTCTTATCACTAACAATTGGCCAACTACCGTTTCCCGAGAGATACAAAAAATGAAAGAAGTAACAAATGAATTTTCTCTAGATGATGATAATACTTCCTAATTGGGAGTGACCCTCTTAGCCATGCTACCTACTCGATTTTTGTCATTTCCCAATAGAAGAGGCTGTAGGTTATAATTATCTTTTTGAACATCTGGCCACCGTTCACTTTGAATGCTACATCGTCATATCCGCTAGATATCACTAATTGACGTTCCCAAAAATGTTAGGGAGATATCACTAATTAACGTCCCCAAAAATGATAGGGAACTAGACATTTTAGAGATAAAGTGTATTTACTATATCTATCCAATATTCGAATAGAAAGAAACAAGTAATAAAATTGAATGCAGTAAAGTAAATAACACCAGGATTTTTATATTCGCTTGGATTGACCAATCCTGCATACAATCCTGCACTTCACCGTGCATAATTTCACTATAATCACTTGCTTTCCACGGGTGGCAAGAACACCTTTACAATATTGATTTCACGGGCTACAAGATACACCTTCTCCTTCTTAATAGCAACAAACAATGGCAAGTAGCCATATCTTCAATATAGATTCTTGTAGATTTGGTACAATGATCCTATAGGCCTCAAATGGCAATATATCATTGAATTCTTTGAGGAAATAAGATAAAATCAGAGAGAGAATGATACGAATTCAAGTACAACTCTATGATATTGTGTGGCTTGCAAATCAATGAAGAATAGAAGTAAAAAAGAGTGGATTTGCAAGAATAATATGATAGTATTCAATGGATTTTTGTAGGGAATATATGGATGAGTAGGAAAAAATGTGAAAATATGGTGTGAAAATTCATTTCCAGGAGCCTTTAAATAGTGTTTGAAAGGATGTGTCTTTTGGTGAAAGGGTGGAGGGAAATAACTTCTCAGTTTGAATTTGAAAATCTGGAAAACCGTTATATGTCGACATGTACAAAAATGTATGTCAACATATCTTGTGTGGCAAAAGACACTTATAAGCATCGCAAATATTCGGCACTTCAGATTTTCTTATATTTGTGGATTTTGGTGATTCGGTTGAGGTCAATTATTGATTGTCTTCACGTATAATTGCCATGGGATCCTTAACAAGATATTTCAAAGGTTCAACCAACTCCTCGTCACTTCAAACGCCTATGTTCATCAGCACTCGTCTCTAATACACTTTGGTCTTCACTTGTTCTGATTATCCTTCATTGCTCTGATTAAACTTCTCATATAATCCCTCTTTTGTACTCTTGTATATTTCCAAAATGATTTCCATAATATATCTTATGTAACCTCACAACTTGAAAGATATGTTAGCAGAAATGTTTATATGGTTGTTGTCATCAAAATCAATACCTAGGGTATTAACAATCTCTCCCTTTTTGACGATGACAACCATATAAATAATTGAGAGATAAAATATAATACTTTTTTTATTTGACTCCCCCTAACTATGTGCACTCCCCCTATCGTTTTGTCTTGCATATTTATACTCTTTCTCCCTCTTTTTCATCAACAAAAAGGGTAAAAAGAATTATTTAGTTTACTGCTAGACAATATGTAGAGTTTGTATATGCATATAAATAAAACAGAAGTGGGGAAATCAAAACATTAAATATACTAAATAATCAGATGAGTTTTAGAGTTACAGACTTTGCTAATGCCAATTACAAATCCTTTTCATATTTATCCAAGGTTCAATAGATTTCTTGTCATATGCTTTGAGCATTGACTATTTGGTACCTAAAAAATTATAAAATATGCACACTAGTACCCTTTTTGTTTCGGGGTCCATAGGGTTGAGTTTTGGGATGCCAAACCCATGAATAGTTTGAATGCCCTTCCAAAATATAATCATTAGATAAATGAACCTTATTTATAAAATTATCAATATATTTTTCTTTTTCAGTATTATCTAACCATTTTGGAACCCATGGTTTAACGAACCTATTTGGAGGATTTAACTTTAATTTCCTAGGTTTTGGTTTGAACTTGGTGGCTTTAACAAACTTAGTACTATTTTTCTTTGATTTAGCCTTAGGGGCATAGCCAAGTCCACGCTTATTCCTATTGTGTTTAGATGCAGATAATAATTTCTCAAGATTATCCTTCCCTTTGTTAAATTCATCGATATCAATTTTCATTTCATCAAAATCCTTACTATGATTAAGAATAACATTGTCTAGAAATGTTATTCTTTCATTCAGATTAGTGATCTGTGACTTCATTGAAAGATTTTCTAATTTTAAGGTCTCATTTTCACTTTTCAGTTTTCAAAACTTCCAAGTGCTAAATCCTTTCCATTTTTATGAGCATTAAATCTTTCAGTTTCATCTTCCAGACATTATTTTTCGTTAATCAACTTTTCATTAGATATTTTTAATCTATCTATTTCTGCCAAGCTATCATTATAATTTTTTTCCTAAGTATTCTGTAATCCCGATGCATATCATTTAAAACTTTAGTAATTTCTTTATCAAAAATCCATACCTGGTCATCCATTGCCATGAAGCATATATTGGCCTTTTCCGCATCTGAATCGCTATCACCTGATGATGTATCTGAATCATCCCATGATGCATTGAATGCTTGTTTCCTCTCCTTACTAAAATTATTTGGAAAGTAATTTAGTTTTCTCAAGTTAGGACAATCTCTTTTCAAATGACCGAGTTTATCACATTCGAAACATTTAACAACATTTCCATTTCTGGAATTATTGTTGTTAGTTTTTTGAAGTTTCTTTGTTATCCAGTACTTCAAGAATTTCTTGATCTTCTTGGTAATAAACTCGATATCATCATCAACAATATCATCATTTGGTTCATCATTATCGATCATTGCATTAAGTGCTAGTGATTTCTTCTCATTTCCCTGATTCTCTTTTCTAGTGTGACACACCATGTCCGTTAATGTCACTCATTAAGAGAATGCATTCAGTTTCATGAAGCGTTATAGGTAAACGGAAGCAGGAATATTAGAAGACAGATATAAAATAATAGCGGAATTTAAAACTTTATTGAGCATAAAACATCGTGCTTCAAAACATAGTAACATCATAAGTCTAAAATGCATAAAACCCAATACATCAATTTAAAACCTCTGTCTTGTACTAAAATCATCGGGGTACAATAAATAAGAAAATGGCATAATCCCCAAAAACATAGCCATAGTAGAGAAGGTACGAAATCAAGCAGTACATCTAACCAGCTCCAAGCAGAAGGAAAGAAGAATCCTGATCAAGCTTGAGTATTCCCACCCTGAGAACCTGGTTGGGGGGGACTGAAGAGAAAGAAGAGAAAACAAAATAGGTCAAACATAAGTCTGGTGAGGCTAGTTACTTTTAGCATATAAATAAGAAAAAGCATCATGACACACATATAATAAGAGGGATAATAACATATAAGCAGGTATGACAAGGTAAAACAGGATAAACCGAGTAGAACATATATGTATAGTGCTTCTCTAATACTTTTTCTCTCTATATATCTCTTTATCTCTCTGCACCAATACTAGCTACTTATGAACAAGATGATCCCCTACAAGATGGTAGACTTAGGCATACTTCTAGTAAGAGGTTTTACCCTATACAATAACAGGCAGTCCAACTGAGCATACCGGTGTTACCTCTAAGCATAATAACGGGCTCCTAAATAGGTGAGACTAGATGTACCCTAATTACTACCCCAGTTGATCAGCTCCCTACTCCGTAGATACCCTGTGCTAGCCCCACAGTAGGATGTATCACTTCCTAAAGTGACAACCCTTCGTTTTCAGGATGTGAACAACCATATCTACCGATGTCACGGTGTCTTATCCTCCTCTTGTCTAGACCCATGCATGCACATAACCCCGTCGGAATGTGTCTCCCACACCGTCCCCTCTTTCAGATCTCTTACAGTTAGCCCAGTAAGCATACCCCGACTCCGACCTAGTCGGAGTACTCGTTTGATACCTATATATGGGTTACTGACTGAAATGGGTCCCACAAACAAGATGATACAAGATTCCCCCTAGGCTTGCATCCCCACTACTAGGATTTCCATAGGTTATGCCATACCAGTGTAACAAGATTGCATAACCCCAACAGGTTAAGTTTGTGGGCCTATATATAAAAATATTACCCATTACCCCAAGATATACTTAACCCTCCCACTGTTTCAAGCAAGTTTATTTAATCCTTACTCAAGTTAACATGTTCATGTAATCCCTATGGATTTAAACAGGTTAAGTATTCAAGTTCATTACCATATATGGTTATAATGCGCTAGACCTCCCATATTAAGCCTACAACTTATAGATGCTGGATATGCCGGGCGGGCCTGGGCAGACTTCTTCCACAGGTAGGACTTAACCTAGTATCTTATCCCGTTACGTGTTTATGCACTTATACCCCTCACATTAGATTCACCACTTGTGGTTGTTGGATATGCCGGGCAGGTCCGAGAAGACTTCTACGATAAGTGTAATCTAACCTCGTGTCTAAGCGCGGTTATAGTTACTAATTACTGTAAATCTAGGCACTTCATTCTTTAACAATTATCCTTATTTCATTATAGGTTTTCATGCCTCTCTTCCAAGTCATATTCATCATGTATTATATGCCCCAAATTAAGATCTTTAATCATAGTTTGGTTTATGCCCTAAATCCATGCTTATGTTTTCAATTCAAGTTATGCCCCAAATTTCCCAATACAAGTTATGCCCCAATTTTAACGTTTTCCCCTCGTTCCCAATTTCACGCGTTCGCATATTTCAGCGGTATGCCGAGACTCGAAGGTAGCACATCTATAAAATAAAAAGGGAAAAGAAGGAGGGAAAAGAACAGAAATAGGCATACTAACAAGATAGACATATGATGGCAGAAATAGGCATAGCAAGAATAAGCATATAGTGACGGAATTGGGCATAATGACAAGATATGCATATAAGAACAGATCTGATGAACATGTGATAATAGAACTGATTAAGCATAGTTACTTAATTAAGCAACTAGCATAATAGGGATGTCACAAATAGGCATATGAGATCTAAACAATGAATTATATATACAAATAATGGCAGATATGATATGATTCAATTAGTCACAGGCTTAGATCCAATTCATAACATGTCAAGATTAACTTTTAAGTATTCATATCTAAAAATAATGTAGACTCGTAGAGAATGGATATAAGAAACCTGAGAAAAGCATGTTGATGTTGAATCAGCGATCTTTGAATATGTATAAATCACCGTTGCTGAAGAAAAGGCTAATTTAATCTGAGTTGGAGCATCATATCATCGTTGCTGTTGATTTAGATGAATAAAACAATGGGTACAGGGTCCTATTTATAGCATAAGGTCAATGAATCTAGCTAAGAATTCAGTCCACATACGTAGAAATGAATTTCACCCAAATCTGAGGGCTGTCAACATGGGTGTCGACACCCCACTTATGGTGTCGACCCATGGGTCGACACCCCTAGGGTATGTCGACCCCCAACGTATTGATTTCCCCCCAGGACTTCCCGCTTCTGATCTTTGAATCATTTTGAACGGTTTTGACTTGGTTATATGTGTGTGTGTATATATATATATATATCTTGTGCATATACGAACTTCAAACCTTAATATCTTCAATATACGGTGTCTGTTTTGCGCAAACTTGGTGTCTATCATAAGCAGAATTCCGAGACGAATGCATTGGAGTATTCCATTTTACTTACTTCCAAATATTTAATTAGGTATTGCTTAGTTTATCATCTTAATGCGTTATAAAATTAAGGGTGTTACATTCTCCCCTAATTAAAGGAATTCGTCCCCGAAATCTCCAATTTAAGAAGAATGTATATCCTAACATTCACATCCATCTGCTTATCTACCGATCACAGGCATCCATTGTCCTTAAAAGATTTCTAATGCTTATATGAACGTATGCAAAGGTGTGTGTATATGTCCCTACGCTAATGCAAAAGATCAGGCGGTTTACTGATTCAGTCGACCTCTTTAATGCAATGTATGTTAGTTCCATGAATCCAGCATGTATGCAAATAATCCTATTATAGCATGTAAGTTCTATATGTGTGCGCAGTCATTCATCCATATGATGATACACCCATTTCCATCCATTAAAAGAATAAGAATGTGCACACATCCATATGCAGTATGAGAGTGATTGAGCCGATCTAGTGCCTAATGTGTGTGTATATGCATCCATGAGCAACCACTAGCAAACACTTGCATCCACTTGTATCCATCAAACATAACATGTCTCAACGCATGCTCGCATCCATGGGTTTCCTACCTAAAGGTCGAAGATTTGAATTATAGGATATACTTTAAAAGATAGAAACAAGCATGCATAAAAGCTTTGGAAGGGGAGTTAAGAACATACCCTCGAAAAGAAAAGGATACAAAGCACGAATCTTGTCTTCGGTCTCCCAAGTTGCATCCTCTTGGTTATCCCCCCCACTTTACTTTCAGCAATTTGACTTCTTGGTTACATAGTTTCTTGACTTCTGATCTAAGAATAAGGGTAGGAACTCGTCTAATTGTCGCCTCCCGTTCCATATCTACCTCCTCAAGCATACTTGGCTCAACTACTTCTACGGTATTATGCAAGCACTTTCTTGAATGAGAAATGTGGAAAACATCATGAACGCCAGACAATCTCTCTGGTAGCTTTACTCTATAGGCCATTTGGCCAATCCTTTGTTTTATGGGAAATGGCCCTACAAACCTTGGTGCAAATTTCCATACAGACCCAAAACGAACAACATTTCTCAAAGGCGATACCTTGATGAAAATCATGTCTCCCACCTCAAACTCAATGTCAGTCCTTCTCCTATCTGTGTAGGACTTTTACATGTCCTGAGCTGTCTTCATGCGTCTGTAGATAAGGTCAATCTTTTCTAAAGTTTCTCTAACCATATCAGGTCCAAGTAGAAGTTTTTCTGTAGACTCCCACCAACAAGTCGGTGATCTACAGGGTCGTCTGTATAATGCTTCGAAGGGTCCATGCTAATACTAGCTTGATAACTGTTGTTGTAGGCAAACTCTACTAAAGAAAGTTATTCTTCCCAAGTCCCTCCGAAATCTAGGATACACAGCCTTAAAAGATCCTCAAGAACACTATTCACCCTTTCCGCCTATCCATCTGTCTGAGGGTGATAAGCGATGCTCAAACACAACTGTGTACCTAATGCTTCTTGCAAGCTCCTCCAAAGTTCACTAGTGAAAATGGGGCCACGATCACTTACGATACTGGAAGGTACTCCATGAAGATGGACTATCTCAAAACTGTTGCCAACTATGTTGTCGTCCTCTTACTCTTAATCGGAATGAAATGAGCGCTCTTAGTAAGTCTGTCTATTATAACCCAAATACTAGTGTTGCCTTTCCTCGATCTATAACGTCCCAGATTTTTGGTCAATTTATTTTGAATATATATATTATTTTAAATATTGATTTGGAATAATAAATGAATTTTAATATTTAATTTCCCGATTTAATAATATATCGAATTATCGTAATTCGGAAAATGAAATAGTTGAATTCATAGTTAAAACTGAATCCAACCAATTCAGTTAATTAATAGAAATTTTGTGTTGGATTAGAACGATAATAATCATTTATTTCTAATGAATTAAATTGTTTGAAATCAAATTAATAATTTAATCGAATTTAATTTAAACCATCAGTTTAAAATTTATATCTTTTCTAGATGATTGAAATAGACTTTGAAACTTGTCCCAATGTGTCCAGAATAATGGTATAACCCTAGGGGTGCCTATTGCTATGCTAAAAACGGAGTTTGAAATTTATGGGTATTTTAAATTGAATAAATTCATATTAAATAAAAAAAGAATTGATAAATATATTTACTATTGGTACTTAAGCTAACATAAGCAGGCCGACAAATTTATCAAATCACGCAGCTCCTTTATTTGTTCTTGAACTGTTAAAAGTGCCTCCTACCTTCAGTATCAAGGAGACAACATTTTAATGGGGCATACTAGCTGTTTCCTTTCCTTTTCTTATATAAACCATCGCAACTCATTTCTTTCATTCAACTGAAAATAAACTGAAAGCTCAATAAGCAAAAATGGCTCCTTCCCAATCCCAAATAAAATCGCGTCCCTACTCCCCGTTCAATTTATTTGCAAATCACAGAAAAAGGGGTTCAGAAAAATCGAGTTTTACCCAACATTATTTTTTTTTAAAAAAGAAGGAAGGGGAATCGAAATCGCAAGGCAACCTGAAGCTTCGACGCCTAGGCACTCGCGGTAGGAGGTGCTAAATTGGATATAGGATGAGCGGAGCGAAGGGAATTCGACTCTGTTGTTTAAGGAGGAGTGCAATTTCAACTAGTGTGGAGTTCGATTTGAGGTGCCTAGATTTGGAGGAGGCTAATGTTGAAGGCTGACGTAGGTTTGAAGATCGACCGATGATGGATGTGGGTTTAATTGTTGATGTCGAATACCAGTGAAAGGTACGAACTGGGATTTCGATTTTGTATGGGGTGCGATTTGTTTTGTTTGGGAAGTATGGTCCGTGTTTTAGCTCATATGTAGTGGAAATGGAATTGTCGAATTTGGGAGTTCAGACAGATGTGGTGATCGATGGTTGACCGGGTGACTGGGGTGTCTGGTTGCGCATTACTGAAGTATGACAATAGAGTGAGATGGAGGAATCATCCTGTTGTCTTTTGGGAATAAGGGAGTTTTTCTGGACTAGGAAACTGATGGTGTTTAAGGCAATGGTGTGAAGTAGTACAGTGGCAATAGGAGAGTTCAGTGTTTGGATACTGGATGTTAGCGTGACCAATGGTCTGTTGAGTGGAGGACATGTTGGTCGTTAGAGTCGAGGTAAACAAAAAAAATATACATAAGAATAATTTAATTATTTATTTTTAGTTTAGTTAATGAGTTTAATCGTTTAATAAAAATAAATTATCATAGGTACAAAATAAAATGTATTCAAAACAATTTGAGCAGATTCACAGCTGCGATGATGCGGAAATTAACGGGATATTCAACATCAATAAATCAGGTGAGTAAATCTCACTTAAAAAATTATTTTTATCATTTAAAATAAATTGCTGGATATTTCCCACAGTATCATTAGCGGATGCCCGCAGTATATTAGCGGATGACCCTATCGTCCCACGATATATGAGTGGATGACCTTGTATACCGCGATATCCTTCCAAGAAGCAGGATTGGTATTATTTATTGTAATAACCCGGAAATCTGAGGCAATTTAAAAATTTTATTTTGGCAATTTTATTGAATTTTGAATATTTAAAATGAATTATTTTAAATAATAACGACGAGAAATTTATTTTGAATAGAATTAGAACGTATATATTTATATACGTCGTCGTTAGAATATAAATATTTATTTATATATATAAAATGAATTGAAAATGGCGCGGTAGTTCGATAATTCGATTTCTAATTTCAAATGAATGTACAGGATTCAAAATAAATCAGATTTTAGTAAAACCAAAAATATTTGAATCTAATAGAGAATATCTTTCCAACGAATCCGAAAAATCGAAATTTCATAGCGGGGATAAAAAGTTACGTCCAGTTGAAATTTCAGAATAGTCGTTATGGAATTCTGGCCATTGAAAATAGCCATTTTGCAAACGACCTCGGTTTTCGACGAAACCACTTTTGTTGGATCCGCGATGCCAAATGATTGCAAGGTTTCAAATTTCATAATTTTTCGAATCAATATGTGAGCATGGCAAAGGAAAACGTGTTTGACCAGTTTTAGTTGATTTTAATCGACTGGAAAATGGCCATTTTTCAAATGGTCTCAGAATTTGACGAAATTAGTTTTGTTAGGACCGTATCGTCAATACAAAGTTAGAAAATATTTTTTTGGAATTTTTCGAGTTAGTATGTGACCCCAGTAAATTGAAATGTGCGTTCAAATTCAATATATAGAGTTATATTTTGATTTTGACGAAAACTGATCGAAATAATGAATCAGCTTACGATACATATCCCATTGTGTTCGGAATGGGGGTAATTAGCTAGGTACGACAGTCGGTGGGTTTGATTCGAGGTTCGTATGGAAAAGTTACTTTTTAGAAATTAAATAAATATATAATAAATTCACTTAGTCAACCCCCCTTGTTTTCTCTCTCTCCCTCATTCCTCTTTCAGACCAAAATCGAAAAAAAAAATCGCGATGCCCCTCCCCCCCCGTCCACCGCGCAGGTCTCCTCCACCGCACCCTCCTCCACATCGTCGTTGCCTCCTACCGCTCTTCCCCCTCCGTCCCTCTCCTGCTCCAACGCGACAGACCACGAGCCCCAAAGCCCACTCGTTGATCATCTCGCCCCTCCCCCGGGCTGTGCCGCCTCGCCGTGAACCACCAGCACCCCCCCCCCCCCACACCTCCGGCGTTCTCCGATCATCATCAAAGTGGGCGAGGCCGTGGTGTTTTGGAACCCTAGGCTTAGGGTTTGGGTTCGGCGAGACATCGTTTTGCCCAAAACGTGAATAACGAGGTGATTCTTTTCTTTTAAGTAGTTTGATTTTTATGGCAATAAAAATTTGATTTTTATTATATATGTGTAGAAATAAAAATGTGATTTTTATTTAGGAATGAAGAGTATAAAAATGTGATCTTTGGTTATAGAAATGAAAATATACATTGTCTTTGAAAGTGAAAAGATCGTATTTTTGAAAGTGAAAAGATCGTATTTTTGAAAGTGAAAAGATCGTATTTTTCATATAGGAAAGGTGAGATTTTTAAATATGAAAAGATTCGATTTTTATATATATTATAGCGACGTAAAAATATGAAATTTATTTTATCGTGAAGTAGACAGAATATAAAAATGTGATTTTTATAGCGATGAAATAAAAATTCTATCTTTATATAAGAAGTAGAAATATAGAAATATAATTTTTATATTAGTAGCAGAATAAAAATATAATCTTTATCGATATGAAGTCGTTATAAAAATATAATCTTTATCGAAATGAACACCGTAATAAAAATATGATTTTTATTTTATAGAAAGAATAAAAATATGTTTTTTATATAAGAAGTGAAATAAAAATATGATTTTTAATATATAGAACATCATATTAAAAATGTGATTTTGACGTGAACAGCGTGGAGAAGACTGCGTTGGAAGTACGGACAGATCCAGACTGTTCTGAATTTCAGAAATAAAGATTGGCAGAGTGGAACCCTCGGTGACAACTTCTCACTTTAAATCTCATTTTATAGTTAAAAATATATACTAGGATGCAGACGGTGTTTAGTAGCACCCGACACCCGTCGTCCACAGACCATTGACGGCTTGTATGCTTGTTTGTTTGATTTTGATGTGTAGTTGATTGTGTGATGTGATGTGAAATGAAATAAAATATTTATATAGTTAAAAATATTTTATAGTTGAAAATAGAATTTATAACGTGTATTTAAAATGAAATAAATATAAACAAATCGGACGATTTGTTTATATACACACGTTTGACTGATATTGATTGGGACGATAAATTTTACACATCGCCCAACTGCACAAATAAAATCTATGTTTGATTGATTGAAACCCCACACGGGTATTGGGATGATATATGACATACACTAATCCCAATAATTAGTTGTATGTCGATCGATTGATTGACAAGTTGTTATAAGCGTTAAATATTTATATTTAATGCTTATGCAGTGGTGTGGTGCACTTTGGATGATGGTTGATTATTTATCGTTGTTATTTTATACATGTGCTGCAGAAAATCCATATAATTAACATTATATGGTAATTGATTGGGCCTCATTCCAGTTTTGAATAGAAATATTTGAAAAAGAAATATTTGAAATCGAATATTTGAAAATAGAAATATATGAAGCCGCGTTGATTAGATTGACGCCATTTTGACGTGGATGATATTTATATCGATTTTATTCATTTTTCAATGAATATTGAAAGCGATTTCGAAATTCGAATTAAATTGAATAGATTTGAAATTCGAATTAAATTGAAATGAATTGAAATTCGAATTAAGTTGAAATGAATTGAAATTCGAATTAAATTGAAATTGAATTGAAATCGATTTGAAATGAAATTAAAATGAATTTATATTGAAAAATTCAATTTTGATTGGAATTTGAAAAGGAAGTTGAAACTGTTTTGAAAACGAATTTAAAATTATTTATAAAATACATTTTAAAAGGAAATCGACAAAATATATATTATATATAATATAATGGCCTGAATAGAACGCGCCGCACCGCGGCAGTTCGCGAATTTCGACCATTGACTTCGAATGGACATTGCGGGAGATCCGACCGTCGGATTCTCCTAAAACTGGAACCATAAGGTTCGTATCGAAAAGAACTTTCTAATGAATATTATAGATTTTAAATCTAACGGTTGGATTTGGAATTGAAACACCCCACCTCCGTTAGGGTCACTCTCAAAGGGAATGCCCTAATTTTGGTGGAGGTTTATAAGTACAAGTCACAGATGTACAAGACAGTTATAAGAACACATATTTGTAAACAGCGGAAGAACAACAAACTTTATTTCATAAAGTCAAATACGTGTTACAACAACATCCTTTCCAAAAACATAACATAACACTTCATAATCTGTCCTGAGTACATTATTTTTAAAGAAGCATAAATAAAACGTAGACAAACTGCCAAAGCCCCATAGTGGATTGTCCAAAGCCATAGTTCAAAACAGGAAAGTCCAAGCAATACATTTCTCTTCTTCAAGCTGGATGTTGAGGTAGGTCAAGCTGCTGTGTTCCCTCCCTGAGGACCTGGGGGGGAAACGGAAGAAAGAAGACGAAAGAAAAATAGAGTCAGACATAAAGCCTGAGTAAGTCTAGTACTACTTTGTCTATGAATAAAGAACTGGGTATGATAAGTAAAACAGGAAGTGGGCAACATTATAAACTTGGTTAAGTTATCTAGGGTCGAATATACTATCGTACCCCATGTTAATCTCTGAACCCATATAAACTAGTTTCCAATTTGCACCCCAAAATCAGGGTGATGTGATCCATTCTACGATGATCGGCTCCTACTCGCATAGTTACATGTGTCTTACGGCCCCCGATGTCTGTAGTTACCTATGCTGGTCCCACCATGGGGTGTATCAAGTCCCATAGTGGCAACCCGACACAACCTTAGAGTGCAAAGGTATGCTACTGGTGTCCAGTGCTTTATTTTTCTGCGCCGGAGTGCGTGCACGCCCGCACACCGTTAGAACCTACACTGCTACACCACCGCCGTCGATTTGACCTCTTACAATCAGCCCAGTAATCCTGCCCCACCCTACCTAGTTTCAGGGTATCCTGATACACCTTCTAGGGTTACTGCTGAAAAGGGTCCCCCGTTACTAGGTTTTCTATCTCTAGCCAACATGCTAAGTTGGTTAAGTGTTTCCTAACCTAACCCCACCAGTCCGTTTAGTTTAGCATGTTCCATTTTGATTAAGTCTTTAGTTCACTTAATCCTAACAATCCTGACTCAGCCTTAATTGTCTTATTAAGGCCCTGACCTCTCACATTAGACAGGTATTGTTGTGGCTGCCTGTTGCCGGTTGGTTCCGGGCAGTCTTACGCCACAACTCAGTCTAACCTCGGGTCCTTGCTGGGCTCCATGTTTAACCTCCCACATTGGATAGGTATTGTTGTGACTACTGGACAGCCGGGCGGTTCCGGGCAGGTTTACATCACAACTCAATCCAACCTCGGGTTAAACACATCGTCTTTTCTACATTTACATATTTTGTCATTCTTCTTTATTTCTTATATGTAAATATTTGCGGCCCATTATTATGTTAATGGTGTAAAGGTTACACCAACCATGGGCCCAACCCATACTTGACTTTGGGCCCTTCTATTTCATATTTTCATTCATTAATTAATTTTTAACCCAATGTTATTTTCCCCCGTTTTACACGTCCGTTTATATATATTGGGCTTAGCCTTTTAAAGCCCAATTTAGCCATGCGAAAAGGGGAGGCTTATGGCGTATACACAAAGAGGGGGAAGTGGGCGCATGAACTTGCATATGACGTTGGAAAATACATAATAGAAATTGGTGTACTTGCATAGTGGTGACATGTATTTTGGTCATAAAACATAGGTGACATAAATCAAGGCATATTGTCAAACATAAGCATGGCATAAAATACTTCTTGCATAGGCATGGCATATTGTCAAACATAAGCATGGCATAAAATACTTCTAGCATAGGCATGGCATATGGTCAATCATAAGCATGGCATAAATACTTCTAGCATGAACATAGCATAATTCAACTTAATCATGATTTAAGCCTAATCACATAACGATGGTATAAACATACTTATGCATAAATATTCCTAAACATGGTGTTTGCTTTAAACTTGCAAAAAAAAAAAAGGGATTTTTGAGTCCAACCTAGCCATGTCATCATATAATCCTTTGAAACAAGATAGACTTAATAACGGATTTCAATCATGCCAAATATCATTCCTAGCCATATTCATAAGTTTGCAAAAGCATGACTTAATACATGGATTATGGTGTCAAAATTCCACATAGTTTCATATGAACTATAATAACCAAACTTGTTTCAATTACTTGCAAAATGATTTATGCACAAAAATATACATCATAATGGCATAATAACAAAGCCCCAAACTTGCATGAATTTCAATTAACTACATACATGTAGCTTCAATATAGATTACACAATTTGCGCAATATTCCAAACGTATACTTGCATAGAACTACCGCATGTAGTTCTTTATAATGAATAACATAATTTTGCACAAATATGAATTACTTCCATTGCCACAATTCAAGCATACACATCAACACAGTTGTTTATTAATACCAAAGTAATACTCTACTTACAATGGTTTGATGAATTCTCTAGTTTAGGGATTGAAGACGCAAATTCCTTTGTTGAATTGATTAGCTTTAGGTTGCTTGAATTGCTTTAGGCCTTAGAACTTTCTCCCTAATCCTCTCTTTAGTTGGCGGCTACTCTTTGTCGTTCCTCAGCAACATGGCGGCTATGTTCTTAATTTGAATGAATAGATTAGGGTTTAGTCTAGGGTTGTTTATATAGAGGTTAGGAATTGATTAGGATCCTTGATGTTGCTAGGTTAGATCATAGCCATTCATTAGGAAGAGAGACCAATAAAAACCCGCCACCTAGCCCTAATGACAAAGCAGACCACAGAAATTCGACCAAACACAGACCTGGCCAGCCAGGTTGACTGGGCTCGACCAGGTCGACACCCCTGTCGACAGGGCTGTCGACAGCCCTGTCGACATGGGTAGCCCAGGTCGACAGCCCAGTCGACCTGGGTGGCTAGGCGGGTGTTTTATCCGCCTGGCCCATTGGGCCCCATTTCAAATTATTATTTTATTCTGTTTGAATTTTAAATTTAATTCAAAACTTCCGAAGGCCATATCTTCTTCATACGGACTCCGTTTTTTTGAAAACTCGGACTCTATTTTGCGTATTTTTCCGAGACGAACGCAATGGCGTATCCCGTTTCCCTTAGTTCTTTGATTTGAATTTGATTATACTTTAATTCATGAATTTCACAGTTATAGAATTTTCGGGGTGTTACATTCTCCCCCACTTAAAAGGATTTCGTCCCCGAAATCTTCAAGTTAGGAGGAATGTATATCCTAACATCCAATCATCCATCTACTCATCCATCAAACACGAGCATCCATTGTCCTTAAAAGACTTCTAATGCTTCATGATCATATGCAAAGTGTGTGTGTACATGTACTTATCTAATGCAAAATCAGGCGGTCTACTGATTCAGTTGACCTCCTTAATGCGAATTATGTAAGTGCCATGAATCCATTATGTATGCAAATTTTCCTATTCATGATTCTACATGAGTGCACAATCATTCAATGCAAATGCAACATCCACATGACAACACATTATAGTTCAACCACATATGAATACAAACATACATGCATATGCAATATGAAGTGACTGAGCCGATCTAAAACCTAGATTGTGTGTGTATATGCAACCACGAGCAACCACTAGCAATCACTTGCAACCACTTGCAACCATTCATACATAACATGTTTCAACTACATGTTTTCATCCAAAGGTTTTCTACCTAAAAGATACGGTCGAGGAAATATACCTAAAAAGATAGATAGATAAAAGCGCAACTTAAGGAAAAGAAAGATCAAGGATGTACCCTCGAACAGAAAAGGGTAGGCAGTACGGATTCTATCTTCAGTTTCCCAAGTCGCGTCTCCCTCGGTGTCGCTCCACTGGACTTTGACGAGCTTGACTTCACGGTTGCGTAGCTTCTTCACTTCCATTCCTAATATGCGGGTCGGAACTCTTCTTATGGTTGCTTCGCGTTCCACTTCGGCCTCTTCGAGGATATTTGGCTCTACCACTTCAGCAGACTCATGCAGACATTTTCGGAGATGTGAAACGTGAAAAACGTTGTGGACTCCAGCCAACTTCTCGGGTAGCTCTAATCTATAGGCCATTTTCCCAATCTTCTCGATGATAGGGAATGGCCCTACGAATCTTGGCGCTAGCTTTCCTGTGGTTCCAAAACGTACAACGTTTCTCAGTGGTGATACCTTGAGAAAAACTCTGTCTCCAACCTCGAATTCAAGGTCGGTCCTCCTCTTGTCGGCATAGGACTTTTGTCTGTCTTGGGCCGTCTTCATCCTTCTTCGTATTAAGTCCACTTTCTCTGAAGTCTCTCGGATCATATCTGGTCCAAGTATGAGCTTATCCGTGGACTCCCACCAACAAGTGGGCGATCGGCACGGTCTTCCATATAAAGCTTCGAAGGGCGCCATTCCGATGGTTGCTTGATAGCTGTTGTTGTAGGCAAATTCCACCAAAGGGAGGTGGTCTTCCCATGTCCCTCCGAAGTCGAGGACGCATAACCTTAAAAGGTCTTCCAAAACTCTGTTCACTCTCTCTGTTTGGCCGTCAGTTTGGGGATGATAGGCTGTGCTCAAGCATAACTGCGTTCCTACTGCTTCTTGCAGACTCCGCCAAAACTCGCTGGTGAAGATGGGGTCTCGGTCACTAACGATGCTAGATGGTATTCCATGGAGTCGCACGATTTCCTTAAGGTAAAGTGATGCTAGGGATGAGGCAGTTCTTTTACTTTTGACAGGTAAAAAGTGGGCGCTTTTAGTAAGCCTATCCACTATTACCCAAATACTAGTGTTGCCTCTCCTAGACCTAGGCAGCCCATCGATGAAGTCCATTGAGATGCTATCCCACTTCCACTGCGGGACCTCCAGAGGATGTAGCAGTCCGCCAGGCTTTTTCTGTTCCGCCTTAACCTGTTGGCACACCATACACTTAGAAACGAATTCTGCCACGTCCTTTTTCATGCCGTTCCAGAAGAAAGTCCTTTTTATGTCTTTGTACATTTTATCTCCGCCTGGGTGTATCGTCATCTTGGAGTGATGTGCTTCCTCGAGAACCTTCTTTATTAAATCGTTTGTCTGTGGGACGCATAGTCTTCCATCTCGCCTTAGTACACCCTTATCGTCAATGGAGTATCTGTTGAGGTGACTTGAAGTCTCACCCCTAATTAGCCTATCAATTATTTCCACAAGCTGAGGGTCTTCGCGTTGTGCTGTCCCTACTGAATCCACTAAAGTTGGGCGCACTTCAAGAGATGCAAGCAAGCCCGGTACGAAATCGGAGGAGGGCCTAAAGTCGAAGCTGGCTATAAACTCTAGGCTTTGTCTTTCAACAAACAACGGGCTTAGGGTCAATTTCTTTCGGCTCAACGCGTCTGCCACTACGTTGCCTTTGCCCGGAGTGTAGGAGATTTCGAAATCGTACGAGGCAAGAAACTCCATCCATCTTTGTTGCCTCAAGTTAAGATCTTTCTGCGAGAAAAGATATTTCAACGATTTATGGTCAGTGTAAAGTTCGAACTTCTCACCTAGGAGATAGTGTCGCCAAGACTTGAGTGCAAAGACGATGGCGGCTAGCTCTAGATCGTGGGTTGGGTAGTTCTTTTCGTGCACCTTCAACTGCCTCCCGCCATAAGCTACTACCCTTCCTTCTTGCATTAAGACGGCGCCTAGCCCTGTCCCACATGCATCCGTATAAACAGTGAACATCTTGCTCCCATCTGGCAGCGTCAAAACTGGGGCTGTTGTGAGAGCCCTCTTCAGTCGTTGGAAAGCAAACTCGCAATCCAAATCCCAATTGAATACTAGATTCTTCTTGGTCAATTTCGTGAGCGGAGCTGAAATTTTCGCAAAATCCCTTATGAATTTTCGATAGAAACCTGCTAGTCCTAGAAAGCTTCGGACCTCAGTTGCATTCCTTGGTGTCTTCCAATCCTGTACTGCCACTACCTTAGCAGGGTCCACTGCTAACCCTTGCTTGGATACTATGTGCCCAAGGAACCTCACCTCTTCTCTCCAAAAGTGGCATTTGGAGAATTTGGCTTTCAGTTGATGGACTCGCAAAGTTTCCATGATTGCCCTTAAGTGTTGAGCATGTTCCTCTTCACTCTTTGAGAAGATAAGGATATCATCTACGAAGACCACTACGAATTTGTTGAGGAAATCTCTAAATACCCTACTCATCAGGTCCACGAAGTACGCAGGTGCATTTGTCAAGCCGAAAGGCATGACAAGCCATTCAAAGAAGCCGTCTGGGGTTCTGAACGCCGTTTTATCGATGCTATCTTCAGCCACCCTTAGCTGATGGAAACCGGTTGCTAAATCGAGTTGGGAGAAAACAGACGCTCCTACAAGCTGGTCAAATAAATCGTCAATTCTAGGGAGAGGGTGCTTATTCTTTTTCGTTAGCTTGTTGAGCTCCCTATAGTCAACACATAGATGGAGTGAACCATCCGCCTTCGTAGCGAACACCACCGGAGCGCCCCATTCTGAAATGCTCCTCCTAATGAACCCCTTTTCTAGAAGCTCTTTAATCTGTTTACTGAGCTCTTTCCTTTCTCGTGGAGCCATATGTCTAACGGGCAACGCAACGGGCTTTGCATTATCTACAAGATATATGCGGAAGTCTATTTCCCGCTTCGGAGGCAAGCCCTTCACCTCTTCGAAGACATCCGGATATTCCCGGACAACTCTAACTGATTTCAAATTTTCAACAGAGGCATCTAGCGATTCAAGATAACTAAGCATAACCGCATACGAGGGATTACAAGAAATTTCCAAAGTATTACCGAGCCGGGTTAGGAGCCTAACAACCCTTTTCTCACAATCAAGGATGGCCCCATTACTGGATAGCCAATCCATACCCAAAATCAAACCATACCCCGAAAAGCCCAAAACAAAGGCACTACATTGAAATTCTACACTTAGAATAGAAATTTTCAAATCCAAACAGATCATAGACAAATGAGATGGGCCCCCAATTGGGTTTGAAACAATTAAGGGGTCCTCTACCATACTAGTTTTTAGGTGCAGAGATTCTATTAAAGCAGACGAGATAAAGGAGTGTGATGCGCCAGAATCAAACAAAGTGCGAACGGGGTGATCATAAAGATAAACTACACTTTCTACAGAAGTATTTATACCTCGTTGTTGCAATGGTGGCGCTTCTAGCACATGAACCTGTGCCCCTGGGGTGGATCCAGTGCCCTGCCCCTGTCCTCGTTTCCTTGGGCAGTCCTTAGCCCTGTGGCCTGTCTGACCGCACGAAAAGCACCCACCATTCTCCTTAGCCTTCTTCTTCCGGCAGTCCTTTACTAAGTGCCCCACTTTGCCACAGAAATTACACTTCCTCTTCTCTTTGTTGCCTTTTCCGCCCTTCTTAAAGTCTGTCTTCTTAGGCTGCAAACCCTCTTTCTTCCCTTGAGAGCTTTCTGCCTTGGTCTCCTTCTTGCCCTTGTCCTCTTCGTTCAGCAATGCCATTTGCACCAATCTTTCATACGTGGCTCCCATGGGTATATGGGTCATGGCCAAACTATGTAATGGCTCATTTAACCCCTTGACGAAACGGAGAGCCTTCTTATGCGGGGTGTTGACTAGGCCAAGCCCAAACCTAGCCAGCTCATCGAACTGATTCACATACTCTCTGACAGTCTTGTCTCCTTGCTTAAGAAATAAGAATTTTTCCAACTGCAAACTTCTTTCTGCATCTGAGAGAAACTTAGTCTCAAACCTTGCCCTAAAGTCCTCCCATATATCCACTGGTCTTTCAGCATTGGTGACTTCCCACCAGTAGGAAGCCTCGCCCTTCAATAGCCACACCGCTAGTTGTACCTTTTGTCTATCTTCTACCTCAAAGATGATGAATAGGTCCTCCGTTTCTTTTAGCCAATTCCTAGCTGCTACGAAGGACTCAGTTCCATGGAAATCCCTTCCTCCCATAGCTTTAAAATCTTTACATATCTTAGCGAATGTGTTTCCCCGTGGAGGAGGTGGAGGAAAAGGTGCTGCTGCGGCTGGATGATTCCCTTCAGCTGGAGGAGGAGGAACGGTAGGACCTGGCTGAGTGGCCCTTGCTTCTAAGAAACGTCTAAACCAACCAGGTATGGGTACCCCTTCAGGCAAGTTAAGTTCTTGGGACATGCTGAAACAAAAAAGGATAGATTCAAAACGAAGGATAAGAGATAATACCTATGGCTTTGGGGAGTGGACTTTGCCTTTTTAGAATAAAATAATATTTTTCTTTTTAAAAATGCTTCTTTAAATTTCCTTTTTGAAAATAATTTTTCAAAACTTTTTATCTTATCTGGTAAACCTATGCTCTGATACCAAGTGAAACACCCCACCTCCGTTAGGGTCACTCTCAAAGGGAATGCCCTAATTTTGGTGGAGGTTTATAAGTACAAGTCACAGATGTACAAGACAGATATAAGAACACATATTTGTAAACAGCGGAAGAACAACAAACTTTATTTCATAAAGTCAAATACGTGTTACAACAACATCCTTTCCAAAAACATAACATAACACTTCATAATCTGTCCTGAGTACATTATTTTTAAAGAAGCATAAATAAAACGTAGACAAACTGCCAAAGCCCCATAGTGGATTGTCCAAAGCCATAGTTCAAAACAGGAAAGTCCAAGCAATACATTTCTCTTCTTCAAGCTGGATGTTGAGGTAGGTCAAGCTGCTGTGTTCCCTCCCTGAGGACCTGGGGGGGAAACGGAAGAAAGAAGACGAAAGAAAAATAGAGTCAGACATAAAGCCTGAGTAAGTCTAGTACTACTTTGTCTATGAATAAAGAAATGGGTATGATAAGTAAAACAGGAAGTGGGCAACATTATAAACTTGGTTAAGTTATCTAGGGTCGAATATACTATCGTACCCCATGTTAATCTCTGAACCCATATAAACTAGTTTCCAATTTGCACCCCAAAATCAGGGTGATGTGATCCATTCTACGATGATCGGCTCCTACTCGCATAGTTACATGTGTCTTACGGCCCCCGATGTCTGTAGTTACCTATGCTGGTCCCACCATGGGGTGTATCAAGTCCCATAGTGGCAACCCGACACAACCTTAGAGTGCAAAGGTATGCTACTGGTGTCCAGTGCTTTATTTTTCTGCGCCGGAGTGCGTGCACGCCCGCACACCGTTAGAACCTACACTGCTACACCACCGCCGTCGATTTGACCTCTTACAATCAGCCCAGTAATCGTGCCCCACCCTGCCTAGTTTCAGGGTATCCTGATACACCTTCTAGGGTTACTGCTGAAAAGGGTCCCCCGTTACTAGGTTTTCTATCTCTAGCCAACATGCTAAGTTGGTTAAGTGTTTCCTAACCTAACCCCACCAGTCCGTTTAGTTTAGCATGTTCCATTTTGATTAAGTCTTTAGTTCACTTAATCCTAACAATCCTGACTCAGCCTTAATTGTCTTATTAAGGCCCTGACCTCTCACATTAGACAGGTATTGTTGTGGCTGCCTGTTGCCGGTTGGTTCCGGGCAGTCTTACGCCACAACTCAGTCTAACCTCGGGTCCTTGCTGGGCTCCATGTTTAACCTCCCACATTGGATAGGTATTGTTGTGACTACTGGACAGCCGGGCGGTTCCGGGCAGGTTTACATCACAACTCAATCCAACCTCGGGTTAAACACATCGTCTTTTCTACATTTACATATTTTGTCATTCTTCTTTATTTCTTATATGTAAATATTTGCGGCCCATTATTATGTTAATGGTGTAAAGGTTACACCAACCATGGGCCCAACCCATACTTGACTTTGGGCCCTTCTATTTCATATTTTCATTCATTAATTAATTTTTAACCCAATGTTATTTTCCCCCGTTTTACACGTCCGTTTATATATATTGGGCTTAGCCTTTTAAAGCCCAATTTAGCCATGCGAAAAGGGGAGGCTTATGGCGTATACACAAAGAGGGGGAAGTGGGCGCATGAACTTGCATATGACGTTGGAAAATACATAATAGAAATTGGTGTACTTGCATAGTGGTGACATGTATTTTGGTCATAAAACATAGGTGACATAAATCAAGGCATATTGTCAAACATAAGCATGGCATAAAATACTTCTTGCATAGGCATGGCATATTGTCAAACATAAGCATGGCATAAAATACTTCTAGCATAGGCATGGCATATGGTCAATCATAAGCATGGCATAAATACTTCTAGCATGAACATAGCATAATTCAACTTAATCATGATTTAAGCCTAATCACATAACGATGGTATAAACATACTTATGCATAAATATTCCTAAACATGGTGTTTGCTTTAAACTTGCAAAAAAAAAAAAGGATTTTTGAGTCCAACCTAGCCATGTCATCATATAATCCTTTGAAACAAGATAGACTTAATAACGGATTTCAATCATGCCAAATATCATTCCTAGCCATATTCATAAGTTTGCAAAAGCATGACTTAATACATGGATTATGGTGTCAAAATTCCACATAGTTTCATATGAACTATAATAACCAAACTTGTTTCAATTACTTGCAAAATGATTTATGCACAAAAATATACATCATAATGGCATAATAACAAAGCCCCAAACTTGCATGAATTTCAATTAACTACATACATGTAGCTTCAATATAGATTACACAATTTGCGCAATATTCCAAACGTATACTTGCATAGAACTACCGCATGTAGTTCTTTATAATGAATAACATAATTTTGCACAAATATGAATTACTTCCATTGCCACAATTCAAGCATACACATCAACACAGTTGTTTATTAATACCAAAGTAATACTCTACTTACAATGGTTTGATGAATTCTCTAGTTTAGGGATTGAAGACGCAAATTCCTTTGTTGAATTGATTAGCTTTAGGTTGCTTGAATTGCTTTAGGCCTTAGAACTTTCTCCCTAATCCTCTCTTTAGTTGGCGGCTACTCTTTGTCGTTCCTCAGCAACATGGCGGCTATGTTCTTAATTTGAATGAATAGATTAGGGTTTAGTCTAGGGTTGTTTATATAGAGGTTAGGAATTGATTAGGACCCTTGATGTTGCTAGGTTAGATCATAGCCATTCATTAGGAAGAGAGACCAATAAAAACCCGCCACCTAGCCCTAATGACAAAGCAGACCACAGAAATTCGACCAAACACAGACCTGGCCAGCCAGGTTGACTGGGCTCGACCAGGTCGACACCCCTGTCGACAGGGCTGTCGACAGCCCTGTCGACATGGGTAGCCCAGGTCGACAGCCCAGTCGACCTGGGTGGCTAGGCGGGTGTTTTATCCGCCTGGCCCATTGGGCCCCATTTCAAATTATTATTTTATTCTGTTTGAATTTTAAATTTAATTCAAAACTTCCGAAGGCCATATCTTCTTCATACGGACTCCGTTTTTTTGAAAACTCGGACTCTATTTCGCGTATTTTTCCGAGACGAACGCAATGGCGTATCCCGTTTCCCTTAGTTCTTTGATTTGAATTTGATTATACTTTAATTCATGAATTTCACAGTTATAGAATTTTCGGGGTGTTACAGGAATTATGTCCAAATCAAATTTGGAAAAGGTCGCTGTGAGTGCAGTTCGATGGCCGTTGATGGAAATCGACTGTACGGACCTTGATAAAATTATTAAAAATAGTAATAATTTGTGTAAAATCATAAGAAATGATTTGTGAAGAATTGGGATGAATAACTCCATATTTGAAAAGATAAAAATAGATTTTTATCGAAATGAACTTGTAACACCCCACACCCGCTAAGGTCACTCACTAAGGGAATGCCTTAACTTCGGTGGAGCATTTTAAGTGAGTATAGAACAGAAAAATTACAACAAGACCGATATAAATACTTGAGAATCTAAAACATCATTTCATAGCAGCAGAAGGTAAACATGTTTAGTTACAACACCATAAAGAGTCAAGTACTAAATATCCATCCTGATAAAAACATAAGTACATAATCCCACTACATAAACAATAGCCATAAAAGAAAAGATAAGATGGGCTTTACATCACGGTCCAAGCTCCAAAAGATAGATAAAGAAATCTGATCAAAGCCCACTAGTGCTAGGCCCAACCTGAGGACCTGAGGGGGAAAAAGATAAAAACAACAGGGTCAGACATAAGTCTGAGTGAGCCCTATAACTTTAACAGCACAATCATTAAAGTAATTAGGGTATGATATAAACTTGGCACGGGATGACTGGGGATAAATGACTACACTAAGTAGCCCACTAGACATAGGATAAACTAAGATAACGGTAAAGACGCATTTACCCACCCAAGGGTAATTACTAACTGCACCACACCAGTCATTCCTACTTAAAGGTTGATCCCACCCAAGGACTTAGAAAATTTACCCAGTAGTTTCTTGTACCCCTAGCTGACTACATAGGTGTCATCTGCCCCTATCTCCACTAGGTGTACCCACTACTCCCAAGCGATCGGCTCCCTACCGTAGGTACCCGTGCTGGCCCTACAATGGGGTGTATCACTACCCAAAGTGGCAACCCGATACAACAAATGGTGCACGGCTTATACCTACACGATGCAACAACGTCTTACCTACCAGCCCGGGTCCACACACGCATATGAAACCCGTTGGACTCGCGTTGCCACCGCTAACCCGTTTTGGCCTCTTATAATCAAGCCCAGTACGCGTGTCCCGTCCTCGACATGGGTCGAGCCCAATAAGATACATATGGGTTACTGGTTGAAATGGGCCCCCACAAGCTACCACCTAAGCTTGTCAATTTATCTAGTGCATCCCACTTAACCCTTTAATCACGTTTAATTACATGTTTCCACTTTGTTAAGTCTTCTAATCGTATTTTCTATTGCCACCCAAGGCAACCCACTAGATTTCCTCATGCCACCCAAGGCACTTACTTGATTTCCACATGCCACCCAAGGCACCCACTTAACCCCTCACGCCCACTACATGCTTATCTGGTTAAGTGTTTCTTAATTGATTAAGAACGTAACCGTTGTAAAGACCTCTCACATTAGACTATCTTTTATGGCAGCTGGATTTGCCGGTTGGGTCCGGGCAGCCTTACGCCATAACCGAGTCTAACCTCGTGTCTTTACACTTGTCACGTATGTAGTTTGTGCCTAAGACCTCTCACATTGGGCCAATCATTTGTAGCTGCTGGATTTGTCGGTCGGTTCCGGGCAGTCTTACGCTACAAAAGGGTCCAACCTCGTGTCTTAGTCGATTAATTCCACCTAATTAATCACCCCCGAATTAATTTTCCCTAATTAATTCCAATTTTAACGATGTACATAATTGACTCAATTATGTCCATCCACTTTATGGTATGCATAATCATACCAACTTCACACCATTTCATTAACATGTATATTAACCCCATCGTTCCCCACGTAATTCGCTAACATGACATAAAAGGGAAGATTCATCACAAATACAATGGGTTCAACTTGCATAACATTAACATGGGTTTTTAAAGGTGTCAACATGCATATAGCATCAACCCAACTAGCATAAATAATCAACCCAAACTTGCATGAATCACATATGTCATAAAGAGGTTAACTTGCATAAGTTATTTATGTCATACAAAGGGGTAAACTTGCATATGTACGTATGACATACAAAGGGGTTAACTTGCATATGTATGCATATCATACTAAGGTATAAACTTGCACATGTTACTTGCATATCATCAAACACCAAACTTGCATAACATGTCATATATGGACTTGCATATAATCATACACCAAACTTGCATAACATATCATATATGAACTTGCATATAATCATACACCAAACTTGCATAATCATGGTGTCATAATGGATCAATGTTTATCATAGCAACTAGCATCATGAACACTTGCATAACTTGCATAACATCATGATCATATAGCATATAGCTTGCATAACTTGCATAACATCATGAACATGTAACATATGACTTGCATAACTTGCATAACATCATGAACATGTAGCATATGACTTGCATAACTTGCATAACATCACAAACACATAGCATGTAACTTGCATAACATGCATAACATCATTAACACATAGCATATAACTTGCATAACATGCATAACATCGTTAACACATAGCATATAACTTGCATAACATGCATTGATCCACATTCATAGCCATAACCTCATTATATCCTATCATAATCATTTCAATAATTGGTCATTAAGGCTATAGAAAACTCACAACTTGTTGATTAGTACTCCTATGAAGAAGATTAAGTTGCTAGAGTTGATTAGAGGTTGATTTGAGAGGCTATCTTCTTCTACAATTTGATGGAGGCTCCTTCAAGTTGTATTTTGATGGCATGACGGCATTGTATCTATTTTTAGTATGAATTAGGGTAGTCTTAGGGTGTATTTATAGAGTAGTTAGGTGTTTTAGGCCATTAGATTAACCCTAAATCAGATTAGAGCCGTCAGATCTCGTCCTAGCCACTAAAACACAACTCAAAAGACAAGCTGGTGCACCCAGGTCACCTGGGCTCGACCAGGGAGGTCGACCCTAGGGTCGACTCCCCAGTCGACCTGGTGGGCAGGTCGACTCCCCAGTCGACCCCCAGGTCGACCCCCTGGGTCTGGCGGGAATTTTCCCACCACTTCTAAAATGTGAAATTTTCGTTTTTAAATCTGTTTTTAAATTTCTGAAAACTTCTTTGGGCCTTAACTGGGTCATACGGACTCCGATTTTCGAAAACTCGGACTCTATTTTGCGTATTTTTCCGAGACGAACGCAATGGCATAGACCGTTTCCCCTGATTCAGATTTTTAAATTTAATTCTGCCCTGTTTTATATTATAGCAAGTTATTCAACATACGGGGTGTTACATTCTCCCCTACTTAAAGGATTTCGTCCCTGAAATCTCTAAGTCAAGAAGAACGTATCCTACCAACCAAACAACCATATACTCAAGCCATCAAACACTGGCATCCATTGTCCTTAGAGTTTCTAATGCTGTATGAACATATGCAAAAAAGTGTGTGTATATGTTCCCTGTCTAATGCAAAATCAGGCGGTCTACTGATTCAGTTGACCTCCTTAATGCAAACCATGATAGTGCCATGCATCCAATATGTATGCGAGAGAACCTTATCGACACATACTATTTCTACATGAGTGCACAATCATTCACCAAAATGCATCATCCATATGATAGCACAACCATTATACATCCATTAATATAGCTACCTACACACAATTTTATGCAATATGCAATATGAAGTGATTGAGCCGATCAAGTGCCTAGAGTGTGTGTATATGCATCCACGAGCAACCACTAGCAAACACTTGCATCCACACGCATCCATCAAACATAACATGTCTCAAACACATGTTTCAACCATAGGTTTTATCCTATCTAAAGGTCAAAGGTGCTAATGAGAGGACATACTAAAGATAAGATAAGTACTAGACAAACGATAAAGGAGAAGTTAAAAGACATACCCTCAAAAAGGAATGGGTATAATGAACGCATCTTCGCTTCTGTCTCCCAAGTAGCATTGCTCTCATCTTCTCCCCATTACACTTTGACTAGCCGCACCTCTCTGTTCCTCAACTTCCTAATCTCTGACTCAAGGATGCGGGTAGGAGCTCGTCGAATAGTTGCATCACGCTCTACCTCCACTTCTCTAAGCAAGCTCGGCTCTACCACCTCTGCGGTCTCATGTAGGCATTTCCTCAAATGTGACACATGGAATACGTCATGTACCCCACTAAGTCTCTCGGGTAAATCCACTCTATATGCCATCCGTCCAATCCTTTCCTTAATAGGAAACGGCCCAACAAATCTTGGAGCTAACTTCCCAACGGACCCAAAGCGAACTACATTCCGTAATGGAGATACTTTGACAAAGACCATGTCCCCAACCTCAAACTCTAGATCCGTCCTCCTCTTGTCCGCATAAGATTTTTGCCTATCCTGCGCTGCTTTCATCCTTCTTCGAATCAAATCAATTTTCTCCGAAGTCTCTCTAACCATATCGGGCCCAAGCAAGATCTTATCCGTAAATTCCCACCAACATGTAGGTGATCGACAAGGCCTTCCATAAAGAGCTTCGAAAGGAGCCATACCAATACTGGACTGAAAGCTATTATTATATGCGAATTCCACCAATGGAAGATGCTCTTCCCATGTACCTCCAAAATCCAAGATACAAAGCCTCAAAAGGTCTTCCAGAACACGATTCACCCTCTCGGTTTGGTCGTCCGTCTGAGGATGATATGCGGTGCTCAGACACAATTGAGTCCCCACTGCTTCTTGCAAACTTTTCCAGAACTCGCTAGTGAAGATAGGATCTCGATCACTCACTATGCTAGAGGGTACCCCATGCAATCGAACTATCTCTCGAAGATAAACTGAAGCTAGCCGTGGAGCAGTCCTCTTGCTCTTCATAGGTATGAAATGGGCGCTCTTAGTAAGTCTGTCTACCACAACCCAAATTCCCGTATTACCCTTTCTCGATCTGGGTAACCCGTCAATAAAATCCATCGAGACGCTATCCCACTTCCATTGCGGAACTTCCAATGGGTGAAGCAACCCACCGGGTTTCTTTTGCTCCGCTTTCACTTGTTGGCACACCAAGCATCTAGCGACATACTCGGCCACATCTTTCTTCATACCGGCCTAAAAGAAAACTCGCTTCATGTCTTGGTACATCTTGTCCCCACCGGGATGAATGGTCATCCTAGAACGGTGTGCATCATCAAGAATAGCCTTCCTCAAACCCTCGTCTTGCGGTACACAAAGTCTACCGTCTCTACGCAAGCACCCCCTATCGTCTAGGGTGTACCTACTCAAATGGCTGGACGACTCCCCCCTTATGAGCCTCTCTACTAACTCAACCAACTGCGGGTCGTCCCGCTGTGCCTCGCCAATCCGCCCCAAAAGAGTAGGTCTGACCTCCAAGGATGCTAGCAAACCGGGTATATAGTCAACGGAAGGTCTGAAATCAAACATCGAGATAAATTCCAAGCTTCGTCGTTCCACGAACAATGGACTCAAGGACAACCTTTTTCTACTTAAGGCGTCCGCCACCACGTTACCCTTGTCAGGGGTATACGCTATCTCGAAATCATAGGATGCTAAGAACTCCATCCACCTTTGCTGTCTCAAGTTCAAATCCTTCTGAGAAAACAAGTACTTCAATGATTTGTGGTCAGTGAACAATTCGAATCTCTCTCCCAGAAGATAATGGCGCCAAATCTTAAGCGCAAAAACAATAGCGGCCATCTCTAAATCATGGGTAGGGTAATTTTTCTCATGCTTTCTCAACTGCCTTCCACCATAGGCTATTACCCTTCCCTCTTGCATTAAGACTGTGCCCAGTCCTGTCCCACAAGCATCGGTATAGACAACAAATGGCTTACTCCCATCTGGAAACACTAAGACTGGAGCTGTGGTTAAAGCTCTCTTTAACCATCGGAACGCATCATCACAATCTACGTCCCATGCGAAGACTAGATTCTTCTTCGTCAAGCGAGTTAATGGGGCTGATATCTTCGCGAAGTCCTTGATGAACTTCCTATAGTAGCCAGCCAACCCCAAGAAACTCCTCACCTCGGTAGCATTCTTTGGAACCTTCCAATCTTGAATAGATACCACCTTTGCGGGATCCACAGCTATCCCTTCCTTGGAGACCACGTGCCCCAAGAACCGCACTTCCTTCCTCTAGAAGTGACATTTAGAAAATTTAGCCTTAAGGCTATGCGCTCGAAGAGTCTGCAACACTTCCCTAAGATGTAGGGCATGCTCTTCTTCACTCTTAGAAAATACTAAGATGTCATCCACAAAGACTACCACGAACTTATGAAGGAACTCCCTGAACACCCTACACATCAAATCAACAAAGTATGCAGGGGCGTTCGTCAACCCAAATAGCATCACCAGCCACTCATAGAAACCATCCGGAGTCCTAAAGGCAGTCTTGTCTATGCTATCCTCAGCCACCCTCAACTGATGAAACCCCGTGGCCAAGTCCAACTGCGAAAACACTGAAGCGCCAACCAACTGATCAAAGAGATCATCAATCCTCGGCAATGGGTGTCTATTCTTCTTTGTGAGCTTGTTGAGTTCTCTATAGTCTACACAAAGTCTGAGGGACCCATCCGCCTTCGTAGCAAAAACTACTGGAGCACCCTACTCCGATATACTTCGTCTTATGAACCCCTTCTCAAGCAACTCCCCTACTTGCTTATGGAGTTCCCTCCCCTCACGAGGAGCCATGTGTCTCACTGGTAAAGATACAGGTTTAGCATCATCCACCAGATATATTCGGAAGTCTATCTCCCGCTTTGGAGGTAAGCCCTTTACCTCCTCAAACACATCCGAGTATTCCCGGACCACTCTAACAGATCGCAAACTCTCGACCGAAGCGTCAAGCGATTCAAGATAACTTAGCATAACTGAATCCATGGGATTACAAGAGATCTAGAGAGTGTTCCCCAAGCGGGTCATAAGCCTAACAACTCTCCTTTCACAATCAAGAACGGCACCATTACTGGATAACCAGTCCATGCCCAAAATAAACCCATAGCCCGTGAAGCCCAAAACAAAAGCATCACATCTAAACTCAACGCTAAGTATAGAAATCTTCAAACCCAAACATATCATGGACAAATAAGTGGAGCCCCCAATTGGGTTTGAAACAACCAAGGGATCATCTACTAGACTGGTGTCTAAGTGCAGTGACTCAACTAATGATGATGAGATAAACGAATGCGATGCGCCAGAGTCAAACAATGTACGGACAGGATGATCAAATAGAAAAACCAGACTTTCAACGGAAATAGTTCTACCTCTTTCCTGAGTTGGTGGAACCGCGAGAGCCTGAACTTGCCCCCTTGCCTGACCCGGTGCCATAAGAGCTTGCACCTGTCCTCCTGAGGTAGATCCCGTCCTTTGCCCCATCTTGGGGCAATCCTTCACTAGATGCCCTGCTTCGCCACAGTGATAGCAGCCAGTCTTCTTCTTCTTCCGACAATCTTTGCTTAGGTGGCCTGGTATCTCGGAAGTGAAGCACTTCTTTTTTCCCTTGCCACCGTTGCCTTTCCCACCTTTGTTTTGCTGTTGTTGTTGAGGTCTCTTTTGATCTCCTTTCTTCTCGGGTGCCTTATTAACATTGGGACCCTTCTCTTCCTTTTGCATGAGTGCCATGTCAACTAGCTTCTCAAAGGTGGCTCCCATAGGGATGTGAGTCATTGCCAATCCATGCATCGGTTCATTCAAGCCTTTAACGAACCTCAAAGCCTTCTTCTCCGGTGTATTCACCATGTCTATGCCGAACCTTGCCAATTGATTAAACTTGTTGACATGTTCCTTCACCGAGAGATTTCCTTGCTTTAGAGTCAAGAACCTTTCCATATACAAGTTTTCCTCTGCCCTTGAGAGAAACTTTGCCACAAATCTTTACCTGAAATCCGCCCAAGAGTCAACGGGGCGTTCCCCATTAGTGACCTCCCACCAGAATGAGGCCTCTCCCTTCGTTAACCAAGCAGCTAACTTAACTTTCTTTCCTTCTTCCATCTCAAAGATATCTATCAACTCTTCCACCTCCTGAAGCCAATGTCTAGCCTCCACAAAAGTTTCTGACCCTTGAAAAGGTTTCCCTCCCATAGCTTTAAATTCCTTGCAAGTCTTAGCAAAAGTATCCGTGCGAAGAGGAGGAGGGGGAGGAGGAAGATCGGGTGCTACGGTTGGTGGAGGAACATTTGCTGGACCCGCAGTGGCGGCCCTAGCCTCCATCAATCTCCTATACCATACTGGTATCGTCACACCCTCCGGAAAGTTAAGATCCTCAGCCATGCTGAAACGATAAAGGAAAGATTCAAAATGGAGAATTCGAAAGATAAAGATATGGCTATTGGGGATTATGTTTTTTTTCAAAAACTTTTCTCTTTAAAGACATGTTTTTGAAAATACTTCTTCCAAAAATGTTTTTAGAAAAATAGTTTTCTAAAAAATTTATCTGTTCCGGAAACCTTCGCTCTGATACCACGTGTAACACCCCACACCCGCTAAGGTCACTCACTAAGGGAATGCCTTAACTTCGGTGGAGCATTTTAAGTGAGTATAGAACAGAAAAGTTACAACAAGACAGATATAAATACTTGAGAATCTAAAACATCATTTCATAGCAGCAGAAGGTAAACATGTTTAGTTACAACACCATAAAGAGTCAAGTACGAAATATCCATCCTGATAAAAACATAAGTACATAATCCCACTACATAAACAATAGCCATAAAAGAAAAGATAAGCTGGGCTTTACATCACGGTCCAAGCTCCAGAAGATAGATAAAGAAATCTGATCAAAGCCCACTAGTGCTAGGCCCAACCTGAGGACCTGAGGGGGAAAAAGATAAAAACAACAGGGTCAGACATAAGTCTGAGTGAGCCCTATAACTTTAACAACACAATCATTAAAGTAATTAGGGTATGATATAAACTTGGCACGGGATGACTGGGGATAAATGACTACACTAAGTAGCCCACTAGACATAGGATAAACTAAGATAACGGTAAAGACGCATCTACCCACCCAAGGGTAATTACTAACTGCACCACACCAGTCATTCCTACTTAAAGGTTGATCCCACCCAAGGACTTAGAAAATTTACCCAGTAGTTTCATGTACCCCTAGCTGACTACATAGGTGCCGTCTGCCCCTATCTCCACTAGGTGTACCCACTACTCCCAAGCGATCGGCTCCCTACCGTAGGTACCCGTGCTGGCCACACAATGGGGTGTATCACTCCCCAAAGTGGCAACCCGATACAACAAATGGTGCACGGCTTATATCTACACGATGCAACAACGTCTTACCTACCAGCCCGGGTCCACACACGCATATGAAACCCGTTGGACTCGCGTTGCCACCGCTAACCCGTTTTGGCCTCTTATAATCAAGCTCAGTACGCGTGTCTCGTCCTCGACATGGGTCGAGCCCAATAAGATACATATGGGTTACTGGTTGAAATGGGCCCCCACAAGCTACCACCTAAGCTTGTCAATTTATCTAGTGCATCCCACTTAACCCTTTAATCATGTTTAATTACATGTTTCCACTTGGTTAAGTCTTCTAATCGTATTTTCTATTGCCACCCAAGGCAACCCACTAGATTTCCTCATGCCACCCAAGGCACTTACTTGATTTCCACATGCCACCCAAGGCACCCACTTAACCCCTCATGCCCACTACATGCTTATCTGGTTAAGTGTTTCTTAATTGATTAAGAACGTAACCGTTGTAAAGACCTCTCACATTAGACTATCTTTTATGGCAGTTGGATTTGCCGGTAGGGTCCGGGCAGCCTTACGCCATAACCGAGTCTAACCTCGTGTCTTTACACTTGTCACGTATGTAGTTTGTGCCTAAGACCTCTCACATTGGGCCAATCATTTGTAGCCGCTGGATTTGCCGGTCGGTTCCGGGCAGTCTTACGCTACAAAAGGGTCCAACCTCGTGTCTTAGTCGATTAATTACACCTAATTAATCACCCCCGAATTAATTTTCCCTAATTAATTCCAATTTTAACGATGTACATAATTGACTCAATTATGTTCATCCACTTTATGGTATGCATAATCATACCAACTTCACACCATTTCATTAACATGTATATTAACCCCATCGTTCCCCACGTAATTCGCTAACATGACATAAAAGGGAAGATTCATCACAAATACAATGGGTTCAACTTTCATAACATTAACATGGGTTTTTAAAGGTGTCAACATGCATATAGCATCAACCCAACTAGCATAAATAATCAACCCAACTAGCATAAATAATCAACCCAAACTTGCATGAATCACATATGTCATAAAGAGGTTAACTTGCATAAGTTATTTATGTCATACAAAGGGGTAAACTTGCATATGTATGTATGACATACAAAGGGGTTAACTTGCATATGTATGCATATCATACTAAGGTGTAAACTTGCACATGTTACTTGCATATCATCAAACACCAAACTTGCATAACATGTCATATATGGACTTGCATATAATCATACACCAAACTTGCATAACATATCATATATGAACTTGCATATAATCATACACCAAACTTGCATAATCATGGTGTCATAATGGATCAATGTTTATCATAGCAACTAGCATCATGAACACTTGCATAACTTGCATAACATCATGATCATATAGCATATAGCTTGCATAACTTGCATAACATCATGAACATGTAACATATGACTTGCATAACTTGCATAACATCATGAACATGTAGCATATGACTTGCATAACTTGCATAACATCACAAACACATAGCATATAACTTGCATAACATGCATAACATCATTAACACGTAGCATATAACTTGCATAACATGTATAACATCATTAACACATAGCATATAACTTGCATAACATGCATTGATCCACATTCATAGCCATAACCTCATTATATCCTATCATAATCATTTCAATAATTGGTCATTAAGGCTATAGAAAACTCACAACTTGTTGATTAGTACTCCTAAGAAGAAGATTAAGTTGCTAGAGTTGATTAGAGGTTGATTTGAGAGGCTATCTTCTTCTACAATTTGATGGAGGCTCCTTCAAGTTGCATTTTGACGGCATGACGGCATTGTATCTATTTTTAGTATGAATTAGGGTAGTCTTAGGATGTATTTATAGAGTAGTTAGGTGTTTTAGGCCATTAGATTAATCCTAAATCAGATTAGAGCCGTCAGATCTCGTCCTAGCCACTAAAACACAGCCCAAAAGACAAGCTGGTGCACCCAGGTCACCTGGGCTCGACCAGGGAGGTCAACCCCCAGGTCGACCCTAGGGTCGACTCCCCAGTCGACCTAGTGGGCAGGTCGACTCCCCAGTCGACCCCCAGGTCGACCCCCTGGGTCTGGCGGGAATTTTCCCGCCACTTCTGAAATGTGAAATTTTCGTTTTTAAATCTGTTTTTAAATTTCTGAAAACTTCTTTGGGCCTTAACTGGGTCATACGGACTCCGATTTTCGAAAACTCGGACTCTATTTCGCGTATTTTTCCGAGACGAACGCAATGGCATAGCCCGTTACCCCTGATTCAGATTTTTAAATTTAATTCTGCCCTGTTTTATATTATAGCAAGTTATTCAACATACGGGGTGTTACAGAACTAGTTTTGAACTAGAGTAATAATTTATTTATTTTTAAATAAATAAATTGGATTTGAAATGGTTTTAAAAGTAACCAGAATTTCCAATAATTGAATTGAAATGGATTTGAATCGAAATTATCTATGGAATATTTCAATGTTGGATTTCGTGATTATACAGATATTGTTATGGAAATTTGACAGATTTATTTTTATCGTTATTTCCAATACGATATTTGTTGGTCGTAGAATTTGATATTGAATATAAGCTGATATATTTTCTATTCAGAGCCTTGTATTTAATATCAAATGTGATTTGGGTTTGTCATGAATGGTGTCTTCATTAACACTGTTCTTAAACCCAGTGGAGAAGAAGATTAAATCTTTATATTTAGATTTGATGAAATATGCCAATTAAATAATATTTAATTGGAATTGAATTTGAATTGATTTTTGGGTTTATCGTGAACGGTGTTTTAAATAACACTTGTTCTTTAACCCGATAATTAATGGAATGTGATTTTGGGTTTATAGTGAATCGTGTTTTAAATGACATTGGTTCTTTAACCTAGTCAAAGACAGGATATTGATTTCTGTGAAGATTAAAACTAAGTGGAGTTTTAATGAATCTTTAATTAGATTGAAATAATCGAGGATGGAGTATCACCAGTTTTGCTCCAGGCGATAGTTAAATCTTCCATTAGATTTGAACATGAAATGGTAATTGAATTTACCGATAACACCATGGTGTTAGATATGAAGTATGGCCAGTTTTGCTTCATGGAATGAATAGATTGGGATTGGGAAATAAAATAAATGATTACTTCGGTGTGGTTCACTAATCCCGACTAGTTTGAATTGATATTCAAAGAAGATCAAAGAATAAATTTAAAGAATTTATCTTTGATAAAATTAATGGGAACCTTTCCCAAAGTATAAGAATATTTGAATAAAAGAATATTCTGAATTGGAATGAGGCGTATGTTGTGTTTGTGTAACACTGGTTTATTGTATACGCGAGTTATTCAGAAAGACCGGGTTTACCCCATTCTGAATCACTGATTTGACGTGGTGTCGAGGATGAAGACGGTGGTCGAAGACCGGAGGTATTCACGTCGTTTGGGTGATTACTGATGATCTTGATTGGGCCGTACACCCAAGAGGAGGGAATCAGTTGGTGATCGTCCAGACGTACTTGGAGATCGATGGATAAGCGAGGTACAAGGTGCCTCCGGTTTCGTTCAGACCCAGAACGGACTTGTAAATGGACTGTGTGTCTGACATTGGATTTTATTCTGTGTGGTTGATTTCTATTAAATATATATCTGTTTGGCGGCGGAGAATTGATTCTCTTGCTTAACGCTCTTCTCTGAGACGTACGAGCTCAGAGGTTATATATTGATGGATATCAAACGCATGGAGTGAATTGCCTAAGTGGCATGCCTAAGTGGCAATATGATCAAGGCTTCTGTTGAAAAGCAAAGTCATGTGGTTGATGATCAAAGCACGGCCTGTGTGGCATAGCTTTGTGTAGCATTGATTCGCGAGACTCACACCCCGGTTGTGAACCAGAAACGGGAGAGGACATCAAGGAGGGCATGCGTTTCCTTCTAGTTAGAAGTGGCGTCAGTGGTTTTACACGCCCTGACGAGTTTGACTTATGTGGTTGTTGCTATTGCGAGGCGCCTCGGATATATCGGTGACTGTGTGGAGCCGATGGAGTCATATGGCTCATTTACGCCCCAAAGGGTGGGGAAACGCAGTGTTCAGGCATTTTAATCCACATCGGTGGACCGGCCCTGACGATCCAAGGGTCACTCGAGCTCTAATCCTGAGGCTCGGGCTAGAGAGTCTCGAATTCTATGAGGACTATCTTTTGCCTCGGTTCATAGATGGAAATCCAGCTTCCAATACGTGACTTTGCGGTTTTATTTGTAGAGCCTAGTATGGCAACATAGTAGCATGGGATACTATGCCGTCTATGATTGATACATTTATATTTGAAGTTGTTTTCATACACTCTACACTATAGTAGTATCAAATGATTTGTTTTTAGCGTATCAAGCATTCTTTGGCTATTATAAGGTAAAAAACCCTATCCTCTGGCTTGCGTTGCATTGTGTGATGGGACCTGGGTCTTATAATAGCTTCATTGTTCTTTATTTAGCATTGCGCTGTTTGTTTTATGCACTGGTATTCTTGGGAGGAAACCCGTTTCGTGTTATACGGCGTGGTCCCTTGATTTACCTAACTTTAAAATAAAGATAAATAACTGTTTTAGTTCTCACACCAGTCACATGACTGACCTGGAGTTTATTGTTTTAACCTAAACTCTGGGTGCCCCTATTTTCCGCACGGGCAGCTAGTAGTTTTGGTTTTGAAGATTTATATTCACAGGATCCTGGTTTACAGCTGGAATGATATCCGGAAAGCTTTGTATCCTTATATCTCCTTCAGTTGTGTATTGTATTATTTTCCGCTGCTATGTAATTTATTGTAATCTCTGATATTTGGTAAATGTGTAATATTGATTTATGCTCTGTATATTCTTGTATTCTGATGGAATTGTTGTAATTAACAATGAAATGTTCTTCTGTCTGCATTCTTTTGTGTGTTGTTCTCGAAGTATTCGTTCTTTCCTTACCGGGGAAGTTACGGGTCATAACATTTATGTTGTTTGACATCTGTGGTTGCAGGAAAATAGGTCGGAGGAATCTAACTGGATTCCTCAAAATTTATTGTTATTGTTTACCTGTTTTTTATTTTGTGATGTGTTGAATTAGATTAATTATTTGTATTTGGATTTTGAATATCATTGGCCCTAGGTATTGGTATATAAAAATATCATAAAGAGGGATTTTAGATTTAAAATGAAAAAGTTTATTTTTTGGAAAAAGAAATTGAATATCGAATGAATTAGTAAGTATTAAATTGTTTTCAGTAGTAAAAACAAGTAATTGAATTTATAAACGATGTTTATAAATGGTAAGAAATATTATCGTTTGATAATGTTAGATTTTAAATTCAATTCTGAATTTAGAAAGGAAATTTATTTTTCCGAAAAGGGAATTGGATTTCAAATGGAATTTGAAAAATAAATTTGTTTTAATATTTTAAACAAGAAATGTAATTTTTAAATAATGTTTATAAATGGAAGTAGATAAATATCATGGTATAATTTGATTATTTAAATTCAAATATGAGTCTAAGAAGGAGAATTGGGACTCGTTTCAGAAGAAACGATAAAATCATTTTTGATGATCAGAATATAAATTTTGAATAAATCCAAACGGATTAGAATTCGACCATTTCGAATATACAAAACAAATAATTTATTTCCAGATAAGATTTTGGGTTTATATATTGGATGGAAACCGAAATTTAAAATTTAAACATGAAAACAGGTTTCATATATATATATATATATATATATATATATGTAAGTTATAAAAATATAGTATTCCAAAATGGGAATGGAGTTTCAAATAGATCAATAAAATAGAAGTTGTTTAAATAAGGAAGTTAATTTATAAACAACGTTTATAAATGTGATGAAATAAATTTCATCGTGTAATTTGAAAATAAATTTCCAAATATAAGAAATGGCATTTAAAATCATATTTTTAAATGAGACAAAAAAGGAGATTTTGTCGATAAGTAAAGACAGTTTTGTAGTACAAACTCTTATCCATCTCGAGATAAGAACGCTGTTGATCAAGGACTGAGAGGTAAATAAAATACCCCAACTTGAACGACTTCACTGTTATCAAGGGATGATATTAGTTTGTAATGGTAAAGGATATTGAATTAATTTATTATTTTCATAAAAGGAATTTATAATTGAAATTCGATTATCTCGAATTTTATAATTTAACTCCAGATAGATTGGAATCAATTATAGAATTTGAGTTTGGAATACATTCAAAGCCAAGTTATGGACGTGGGAATAAATAATCAACAAGTTTGAATAATCAAAATTGTTAAGTTAGATTTGGATAACAGGTTTGAATTATAAAAATGAAATTGAAATTTATCAATAAACGAAGTTTAAACGTTATATATAAAATTATAATTAAAACGAACTCGCTGCGGCGTGGTAATTCGTAATTTGACGATTCGAACTTCAATTGAGTATATAGAATTCAATATAAGTCGAAATTCGATGAAAGAAGAAACGACCGGACCTATTAAATAATAGTTTTCTATTGGAAGAGAAAAATCTAGATTTCGTCGTATAGATTTCGAGTTATGTCAAAATCAAATTTTCAGAAAAACAGCGCCATAATCGTTTTAAACCATAATGGTTTATTAAATCAAATAAAGGATTTTGAGTGAATAAAAATCCGAATTTCCATTAGAAAAATCCGAACTTGAGTTATAAATTAAATATGAACTCAAGTGGAGTGAATGGGTTAATTTTTGAAACAGAAACTAGATTTTTATTTACTAAATGAGGTTAACTAAATTTCAAAAGGGGATTAGTTAATAGAGTTTTTATTTGAATTTAACTTAGCTTAAATGAATTAAATTTGTTAGTCGAGATTGGAAATTCGAATATAAAACTTGGATTCGAAATTGGAAGCAAGCAATGAGAATAAGTTTGAATTGAGTATAAGTGAATACAAACATATTTGAATATGATATATTCAAATAAATAGAGCATTAGGCAAAAAGAGCTAATTAAGGAAACGGTTAACGAATTTTGGTAAAAAGGGTTGAATTGATTGAAATGATTTGGAAATGGGTGTATATATATTAAACATGTATGGTATGAAGAATATGAAGAGAATGAAGATTATAACTTAAGTGCCCGACAAAAAGGTACATGTTTAAATTCACATATGAGATTTTATGAGCCTACTGGGCAAGCCGCTTGGCATTTTGATTTTATTTTTGAATGGAAAGGGCCTAGAGAGGCGAGTTGTGGTTTGAACTATTGACCGGTACAAAGGAGGTACTGGCGAAATTTTCCGAAAATTTAAGGAGTTAGAATATTTCTAAGAAGTTTTGTTAAATAGAAATCAATATGTTGATATACATAGAATTCGATAAGGAAACTTAAAATAGAATATTAATTAGAAAGGGCCAGTGATTTGTTTGATGGATGTTTGTTTTCTTTTGATAGTTAAATCACCGACTATCAAAGATTTTTATCATCGTTGTCAATACGGAGAGACCGATCGGATTTATTATCTTAAAACCACTCCGTATAGGCATAGATGTTGCGTATTAGATATGCTGAAAATAATAAAAGGCGGAGTGGAATGCAAGGGTTGTTTTGTTTGTCCAAACCTAGGATAACTTGTATGGACGAATGTCTGACAGAGTATTCCTAACGAATCACATAAGATGATCTTTTTAAGATATTACGTCTGGTGGAGGAGGAATTCGTTTCTCTTAGCTTTTTATACCCGTAATATTTTGGGAAGATCAACTAGTGATTTGACAGGTTTGACAAAGTGGCATTCTAAGCGTATGGTGGCCAGATGTTCTAAAATGATAGACGTAGTCTCAAGCCTCACAACCGGGAAATGACAAAAATCGGGCAGGCAGCATGGCTAGTTAGGTCATACCCAAGCAGGGTATACTTGTCACCGATCTAGAGAAAATTCATTATTTGTTATTCTTTCGATTCTGTATCTTACGAATTACGGTTGGATGTCCAACAACCATGGGAGACAATATATTTGCTACATTCAAGCTAAATGAGTGGGCGGCCATGTGTGGCCGGGTTGCAAGACGTTCTTGTTGAACCCCTGTGTATCCCCTCTAGAGTACACTAATAGGGAGGTGGTCCCAAACCCTTGTCATAGTTGGAATCCAATCTCCAATAAGCACCCTGTAGTTTTTGATTTTTACTATATATGTAGAGCATGAGATGAAAGCGTTCTACTATTTGGTTATTTATTTGATTAGACATTATTATAATATATCACTAGATTTTTATATCAAAATGTTTTGGGTTATAGTAAGGTAAAAACCGTCCATGTTTATGTGTGGGCTGGTCTTACTATTATCCTTTTCTTTCAAAAGGTTTTTCAAAGTTAAACAATATGGCTGGAGTTTACTCACACCAGTCCCATGACTAACCCAGAGTTTATTTTGTTAGTTTTTACTAAACTCTTGGGTGCCTAAATTTGTACGGGCAGTCAAGTGTTTTAGGCTTTTATAAATACACTTAGAGGAGCCTGAAGCAGGAGGCTTCATCATTAGATATTTTAGAGTTATTTTTCCATTGTATCGAATGTTGTATTTCACTCTGATGATGGCATGTATATACGATACAAAATTTTGTATTAGAATGATTATGTTATATAATATATTTATTCGTTTCGCTGTGAGATTCTATTGTTCCTTTTGTTCTATCTTCTATCTATTTTTATTTCTTTAACCCTAATGACTTGTATTTCTGTATTATTTGAGTTGGACATGTGTTGTTTTAGTCAACTCAAATGGTATGGATTTTCAGGCCTTTACACGATCTAGGCAAACCATCTGTGAAATCCATCGAGATGCTCTCCCAGTTCCACTGTGGGACCTCCAAAGGATGAAATAAACCACCGGGCTTCCTTTGCTCAGCTTTGACTTGCTGGCAAACCAAACATCGAGAAACAAACTCTGCCATGTCTTTCTTCATCCCAGCCTAAAAGAAAATCCTCTTCATATTTCTATACATCTTATCACCGTCTGGATGTATAGTCATCTTGGAATGATGGCCTTCCTCAAGGTCTGTCTCCGACAAACTCCCAACTCGGGGAACACAAAGCCTTCCATCTCATTGCAACCACCCTCTATCGTTCGTGGAATATCTACTGGGGTGACTAGAAGTCTCCCCTCTACTGAGTCTATCTAAGATGTCTGAAATCTGTGGATCCTCTCGCTGCGAAGTTTCTATCTGATCCAAAAGAGTAGGTCGCACCTCTAGTGATGCCAACAAACCAGGTATAAACCGGTGGAGGGTCTAAAATAAAAAGTTGATATAAACTCTTAGCTTTTCCTCTCCACAAACAGAGGACTTAAGGCCATCCTCTGCCTACTAAATGCGTTTGCCACCACATTACCCTTGCTAAGGGTATTAACAATCTCAAAGTCATAGGATGCTAGAAACTTCATCCATCTTTGTTGCCTTAAATTAAGATCCTTCTGCGAGAACAAGTACTTGAGAGATTTATGATCGGTGTACAACTCGAACTTCTCTCCAAGTAGATAATGGAGCCAAGTTTTAAGTGCGAATACTATGGCAGCTAGCTCTAAGTCATGGGTAGGGAAGTTCTTTTCATGAACCCTTAACTGTCTACCCCTATAACGTATAACCCTTCCTTCTTGCATCAGAACCGCACCAAGCCCTGTACCACATGCATTCGTGCATACTGTGAACACTTTGTTCCCATCGAGCAAGGTCAAGACTGGGGTTGTTGTCAGTGCCCTCTTCAATCGCTGGAAAGCATAGTCACAATCTAATTCCCAAGAAAATGTCAGATTCTTCTTCGTCATCCTGGTGAGTGGGGCAAAAATCTTTCTAAAGTCCTTAATGAACTTCCTATAATAGCCCGCCAATCCAAGAAAACTTCTCACCTCCGTTGCATTCTTTGGGATCTTCCAATCTTGAACTGCAACTACCTTCGTGGGATTCACTGGTATCCCATCTTTAGAGACCACATGCCCTTAAAATCTCATTTCTTTTCTCCAAAAATGACATTTAGAGAACTTCGCCTTATGCTGGTGTGCACGGAGAGTTTTCAAAACCTCCCTTAAATGTAAGGCATGCTCTTCCTCGCTCTTTTAGAAAATCAAGATATCATCAACGAAGACGACAACGAACTCGTTTGGAAACTCCCGAACACCCTACTCATCAGATCAAGAAAATAGGCGGGCGCATTCGTCAACCCAAAAGGCATAACGAGCCACTCGAAGAAACCATCTGGAGTTCTAAAAGCGGTCTTGTATGTACTGTCCTCGGCCACCCTCAACTGATGAAACCCCATGGACAAGTCTAACTGAGAGAAAATAGATGCACCAACAAGCTGGTCAAACATATCATCTATCCTCAGAAGTGGGTGCCTATTCTTTTTAGTGAGTTTATTCAACTCCCTATAACCCACACATAAGCGAAGCGAACCATCCACCTTAGTTGCGAATACTACCGGGCACCCATTTTGTTATAACCCGGAAATTCTGAACCAGTTTAAAATTTTTATTTTGGCAATTTTAGCGAATTTTGAATATTTAAAATGAATTATTTTAAATAATATCGACGAGAAAATTTATTTTTAATATAGAATTCGACGTATATATTATATACGCCGTCGTTAGAATATAAATAATTATATATAATTATAAAAGGAATTGAAAATGGAGCGGTAGTTCGATAATTCGATTTCAAACTTCAATTGAATGTACCGGGTGCAAAACAATCTGGATTTTAGCGAAACCAAAAACATTAGGATCTAGTTGATAATATCTTTCCAACAAATCCGGAAAATCAAAATTTCATAGCGGGAATCAAAAGATATGTCCAGTTGAAAATTCTGAATAGTCGCTATGGAATTCAGGTCCTTAAAAATGGGAATTTTGCAAACGACCTCGGATTTCGACGAAACCACTTTTGTTGGATCCGTGATGTCAAGTTATTGCTAGATTCCAAATTTCATAATTTTTCGAATCAATATGTGAGCGTGGCGAAGGAAAACGCGTTTGACCAGTTTCAGTTGATTTTAATCGACTGGAAAATGGTCATTTTTCCAACGGTCTCGGAATTCGACGAAACTAGTTTTGTTAGGACCGTATCGTCAATACGAAGCTAGAAAATATTTTTCTGGAATTTTTGTAGTTAGTATGTGACCCCGGTAAATTGAAATGCGCGTTCAAATTCAATATATAGAGTTATATGTTGATTTTGACGGAAACTGATTGTAACTATCGAATCAGCTTGCTATACATATCCCATTGTGTTCGGAATGGGGGTAATACGCTATGGACGACAGGCGGTGGGCCTCGTTTCGAGGTCGTATGTAAAAGTTAACTTTTTGAAAATAAAGTAATTAATTAAATAAAAAAATCTCTCTTTCTTCTCCCCCTTTATTCATTCAGCCCCCCCCCCCCCCCGATTAAATTCATTCGAACGGAAAAAAAACAAATCAGAGAGGGGCGACGCGGAGGGGGGAACCCACCGCCGACGCCATCGCGCCCCCCCCCCCCCCTCAGGAGGTGCGCCGCCATCTCCAGCTACCCCTCGCCCCCTCGCGCTTTCCTCTCTCCGCCCCTCTCGAAACCCGTGCCCTAGTTCCCCAAAACCACCCAACCCCGACGCTGGCCACCCCTCCGACCTGACGCGACTCCCCTAGCCTCCCTGGCTCCGCCCGCGCAACCACCTGCAGCCTCGCCATCAGCGAGCAACGCCACCTACGACCAACGCATCCATCTGCAAGCAGCCACCCTTCAACGTTCAATGTAAGTTTTCAATTTGGTTATTTTTATTTTCTGATTTTTATGTAAAAGTCGGATTTTTAAAAGGCAAGAAAGTTAGATTTTTAAAAGGCAAGAAAGTTAGATTTTTAAAAGGCAAAAAAGATTAGATTTTTAAAAGGCAAAAAAGATTAGATTTTTAAAAGGCAAAAGATTAGATTTTTAAAAGGCAAAAGATTAGATTTTAAAAGGCAAAAGATTAGAAATATCATCTTTATATGTGTAGAAAAATAAAAATGTGATTTTTATAATGATATATTTGAAAAGGCGAAATCTTTATATTTGAAAAGGCGAAATCTTTATATAGAGAATAACGAGGTAAAAATATAATTTTTATCTATATAGTAGCAATATAAAAATAGAAATTTTATCCATATAGCGTGATTATAAAAATAGGATTTTTATATATTGAATAACATAGTGAAAATTCGATTTTTATATATTGAATAACATAGTAAAAATTCGATTTTTATATATTGAATAACATAGTAAAAATTCGATTTTTATATATTGAATAACATAGTAAAAATTCGATTTTTATATATTGAATAGCGGAGTAAAAATTCGATTTTTATATATTGAATAGCGAAGTAAAAATGTGATTTTTATATATGTAGTGGCTACAGCAACGAAGATGACAAAAATGCGATAACGATGAAGATTTCTATCAAAAGAAGAGTCAAGATGTTTGGATAGCTTTCCGTGAGAATTTCTCACTCTTCAATTTCTTTTCTAGCTATATATATATACTAGGATGCAGACGGTGCTTAGTAGCACCCGACACAATCGTCCACAGACCATTGACTTGTTTGTTTGATTGCAAAAATTAGTTAGATTATTTGATTGAAATTTGAATTGCTTGGTGAAATGAAATTGATTTGATTGATATGTGAATGGCGTGGGCCTTCACTAGACCGGGGATAAGGCTCGGCCTCGTCCCGTTTCTAGTATCTTGCCGTTATGCCGCCGAAATTTTCTAAAATATGTTAGAAAAATAAGAATATCATTTTTATTTTGTAAATGAACTGAATAGAAATTCATGTGTTGAAATAAAATATTTTATCGTTAAAAATATAATTTTTAACGTGGAAGTGAATAAAATAAAATATTCATTTACAAACCGGACGGTTTGTTTATGTACACATATTTGAAGGACATTGATTGGGTCGATAAATTTTACACATCGCCCAACTGCACAAATAAAATCTGTGTTTGATTGTTTGAAACCCCACACGGGTGTTGGGATGAAATTTGAAGTTCACTCATCCTGATTGATTAAATATGTCGATCGATTGATTGACAGGCTGTTATAAGCGTTAGATATCTATATTTGACGCTTATACAGTGTAGTGCACTTTGGTTGATGGTTGATTATTTTCAATGCTATTATATACGTGTGATGTATGAAAATCCATATAATTAACATTATATGGTGATTGATTGGGCCTCATTCCAATTTAGAAAATAAAGAATATTATAAAATAAAGGTTCATGTGTTGACTGTACTCATCCGTTGAGATTAGTCATGTGTTGAACGAAATATTTTAATAATAAAATTTACATCTTTATCAATATAAATAAAGGTTCATGTGTTGACTGTACTCATCCGTTGAGATTAGTCATGTGTTGAACGAAATATTTTAATAATAAAATTTACATCTTTATCAATATAAAATAAAGGTTCATGTGTTGACTGTACTCATCCGTTGAGATTAGTCATGTGTTGAACGAAATATTTTAATAATAAAATTTACATCTTTATCATATATGAAATCAGAAATTAACTGGAAGATAGATAAGATGAGTGGTCTCCTGGATATTGATCTGATGTTGGTTTCGGCCTTCGGGGTTAATATTTACGGAATCGTTCTCTTACTAATTTACGGTTGGAGTCTGATTTGATATCAACCGATAGATACCCTAATTTTTATAAAATATATTAAATAACAAAAATAGTCACACGTGGACAGTACTCATTCGTTGAGATTAGTCGTGTGTTGACAAAAATAAATATTCATTTGTTGAATAGAATATTTGAAAATAGAAATATATGAAGCCGTGTTGGTTAGATTGACGCCATTTTGACGTGAACGATATTTATATCGATTTTATTCATTTTGAAATGAATATTGAAAAGTGATTTCGAAATCGCATATTTTGAAATGAAATTTGAATTGAATCAAATAGAAAACCAATTTGAATTGAATCAAATAGAAAACCAATTTGAATTGAATCGAATAGAAAACCAATTTGAATTAATTTGAATAGAAAACGATTTCGAAATGATTTGAATAGAAAACGATTTCGAAATGAATTGAATATAAAACGATTTCGAAATGAGTTGAATATAAAACGATTTCGAAATGAATTGAATATAAAACGATTTCGAAATGAACTGAATATAAAACGATTTCGAAATGAACTGAATATAAAACGATTTCGAAATGAATTGAATATAAAACGATTTCGAAATGAATTGAATATAAAACGATTTCGAAATGAATTGAATATAAAACGATTTCGAAATGAATTGAATATAAAACGATTTCGAAATGAATTGAATATAAAACCAATTTGAATTGAATCGAATAGAAAACCAATTTGAATTGAATCGAATAGAAAACCAATTTGAATTGAATCAAATAGAAAACGAATTGAATTGAATTCAAATTGAATTAAAATTTGAATTGAATAGAAAAGAATAGGTTGAAATTGTTTTCGAAACGAATTTAAAAACTATTTATAAAATTCGTTTTAAATATAAATCGACGAAATATATATTATATATATAATATAATGGCCTGAATAGAACGCGCCGCGCCGCGGCAGTTCGTGAATTTCGACCATTTATTTCAAATGGACATTACGGGAGATCCGACCGTCGGATTCTCCTAAAACCGGAACCGTTGGGTTCGTATCGAAAAGAGCTTTCTAACGAATATTAGAAATTTGAAATCTAACGGTTGGATTTGGAGTTATGTCTAAATCAAATTCGAAAAAGGTCGCTGTAAGCGCAGTTCGGTGGCCGTTGTTGAAAATCGACTGTACGGGCCTTGATAAAATTATTAAAAATAGTAATAATTTGTGTAAAATCATAAGAAATGATTTGGGAAAAGTTGGGATGAAAAACTCCATATTTGAAAAGATAAAAATAGATTTTTATCGAAATGAACTAGTTTTGAACTAAATTTAAAACCCAATTATTTTTAAATAAATAAATTAGATTTAAAAAGGGGTTTTAAATAATCGGAATTTATAATATATTTGATTGGATTCGAAATGGGTTTATCGTGAACTGTGTTTTAAATAACACTAGTTCTTTAACCCGAAAATAAATAGAATGTGATTTGGGTTTATCGTGAACTGTGTTTTAAATGACACTAGTTCTTTAACCCAATAAAAGGAGTTTTATTGAATCTGCAATTAAATTGAAATGTGAATTGGTAATTTCAATTATCAAATTTAGAAAGTGAGCGAGGATGGAGTATCACCAGTTTTGCTCCAAAGCGATAGTTAAATCTTTAATTAGTTTTGAACGTGAAATGGTAATTAATTTTACCGATAACACCATAGTATTAGATATGGAGTATTACCAGTTTTGCTTCATGGGATGAATAGGTTGGGATTGGGAAATAAAATAAATAATTACTTCGGTGTGGTTCGCTAATCTCGACTAGTTTAGAAAACCATAATTTGGTTTGAAACGACATCCAAAGGAAGATTAAAGGATAAATTTTAAAGAATTTATCTTGGATAAAATTAATGGGAACCTTTCCCTAAAAATGTGGAATTTAGAAACTAGCTGTAGGTTAGCTAAGAAGAATGGTTTCCTGAGTATTGATCTGATGTTGGTTTCGGCCTTCGGGGTTAATGTTTGGGAAGTTGTTCTCCGGTTGATTTACGGTTAGTGACTAATGAATTGAAATGAGGCGTATGTTGTGTTTATGTATCATTTGTTTTTAATATACGCGGGTTGTTCAGAAAGTCTGGGTTTATACCCATTCTGAATAACCGATTCGACGATATGTCGAAGATGAAGACGGTGGTCGAAGACCGGAAGTTTCCACATCGTTTGGATAATTACTGACGATCCTGATTGGGCTGTACACCCAAGAGGATGGAAATAGTTGGTGTTCGTCCAGACGTACTTGGAGATGGATGGATATGCGAGGAAAGTGCCTCCGGTTTCGTTCAGACCCAGAACGGACTTGTAAATGGATTGTGTGTCTGACATTGGATTTTATTCTGTGTTGATTGATTTCTATTAAATATACATCTGTTTGGCGGCGGAGAATTTATTCTTTTGCTTAACGCCCTTCTCTGAGACGTACGAGTTCAGAGGTTGTATATCGATGGACATTAGTCGCATGGCATGAATTGCCTGTGTGGCACGCTAAGATGCAATGGTCAAGGCTTTTGTTGAAAAGCAGAGTCTTGTGGTTGATGATCAAAGCACGGCCTACGTGGCAGCTTTGTGTATAACGTGAATTCGCGAGCCTCACACCTCGGTATGAGTTAAAAACGGGATAAGGACTGCAGGGAGAGCACGACGTTTCTTTTTAGCTTTGGTGGTGTCAGTGACTTACCAGCCCTGACATTTATATACTTTTCACCTATGTGGTTGTTGGATGAGGCGCCTCGATTTTAGGTCTGTAAGGACCGAGAAACGTGTGTTCAGGCATAATTAATCCTCTAACGTAAGTGAGGACCGGCCCTGAAGATCCAAGGATTGCCCAGAGTGCGTAGTCCTAAGACATTTGCTAGAGTGTTTCGAACGCGGAGAGGAGCTTGCCCCTTGCCTCGACTTATGACGGAAATCCAATTTCCAATACGTGTATTTCGGCTTTATTTGTACAGCCTAGTATGGCGACATAGTAGCATGGGATGCTATGCCGTCCATGATTTATATTTATGATTGAAATTGTTTTGACACTATACATTTATTATAGTATCAAATGATTTGTTTTAAACGTACCAAGCATGTTTGGCTATTATAAGGGAAAACCCTATCCTCCGGCTTGCGTTGCATTGTGTGATAGGACCTGGGTCTTATAATAGCTTCATTTTTCGAAAAAGCATTGCGTTGTCTTTTCTATGCACTGGTATTCTTGGGAGGAAACTCGTTCCGTGTTATACGGCGTGGTCCCTCGAATTACTCTCTTTTAAAATAAAGTTTTAAATAACTGTTTTAGTTCTCACACCAGTCACATGACTGACCTGGAGTTTATTGTTTTAACCTAAACTCTGGGTGCCCCTATTTTCCGCACGGGCAGCTAGTAGTTTTGGTTTTGCAGATTTATATTCACAGGATCCTGATTTGCAGCTGGAATGATATCCGGAAAGCTCTGTATCCGTATATCACCTTCAGTTGTGCTTTGTATTATTTTCCGCTGCTATGTAATTTATTATAATCTCTGATATTTATCGAATGTAATTTATCCATTTATACTCTGTATATTCTTGTATCTGATGGAATTGTTGTAATAGCAATGAAATGTTCTTCCATCTGCGTTCATTTGTGTGTTGTTCTCAAAGTATCCGCCCTTTCCTTAACGGGGAAGTAACGGGTTCTCACACTGGTATCAGAGCTTTGGTTTACAGAGCTCGAGAACAAGACACATTAGAACCATACGAAAGAATTCATCAGATATTGGATTAGTAATATCCAATTAGAATGACTCGTTAGAGATAGGATCAGTAGTATCCTAGAACGAGTGTGAAGAGTATATTTTTTCAAATGGAAACAATTGTTTTGAAAATTTAAATCGTTTTATACGTATTTGAATATTTTATTTGTATTGATTTGGACAATCCAGTATATAAAAGTTTGCATATACGCGTCATGAACGTATATTCGAAGTTTTAATATATTAGATAGATATAGAGTCACACTTTAGTCGCTCGGAGATGATTCTACTGATGACTATATAGCATCAGTAGTGTGTGTTCGAGTTTCGAAGGTGTGATTTTCTATATATTTCCATTAGACTGGTGAGAGAACCAAAACTTATATAGCTAGAACACATTGTTGTGAATTGGCATCAAAAACATGATTTTTTGTATATATATCAAAATTATGAATTTGAAACTCTAATCCACTAATTGATTGATGTTTGTGTTGTTTGTTCATTTGTTTGATAATTTTGAACCATTATGCCTAATTGTACCAAATATTGAATTGTATTGAAAATTGGTTGCATTTGCTTGCATATACATGTACTTACATTGAACAGGTCATAGCAAGGAGGCTAGAGTAGAGAATAAAATTTGTTTGCCCGACAAATAGGTACATGTTTACTACATAAATTACTGTTTTGTTTGGGTGATGATGATTTTATGAGCCTATTGGCTAGCCGCTTGGCTTTTTCTTTTTCTTTTTGAGATCAGAAGGCCTATATGGCAATTTCGGGATTTTCCCGTGGCTCCCGGTGCAGGGGAGGTTATGGCGAAATTTTTCGAAAATTTAGGGTGTTAGCCAAATTTTTGAAGAATTTGAAAATTCTCAGAAACTGAAAAGTTGGAGAATAGAGGCCAGATCGAACGTAGGGTTGATTAATCAAACCACTTTCGACTTTGTTCCTTTTCGGGGACGAAAAGTTTTAAGTGGGGGAGATTGTAATAACCCGGAAATTCTGAACCAGTTTAAAATTTTTATTTTGGCAATTTTAGCGAATTTTGAATATTTAAAATGAATTATTTTAAATAATATCGACGAGAAAATTTATTTTTAATATAGAATTCGACGTATATATTATATACGCCGTCGTTAGAATATAAATAATTATATATAATTATAAAAGGAATTGAAAATGGCGCGGTAGTTCGATAATTCGATTTCAAACTTCAATTGAATGTACCAGGTGCAAAACAATCCGGATTTTAGCGAAACCAAAAACATTAGGATCTAATTGATAATATCTTTCCAACGAATCTGGAAAATCAAAATTTCATAGCGGGAATCAAAAGATATGTCCAGTTGAAAATTCTGAATAGTCGCTATGGAATTTAGGCCCTTAAAAATGGGAATTTTGCAAACGACCTCGGATTTCGATGAAACCACTTTTGTTGGATCCGTGATGTCAAGTTATTGCTAGATTCCAAATTTCATAATTTTTCAAATCAATATGTGAGCGTGGCGAAGGAAAACGCGTTTGACCAGTTTCAGTTGATTTTAATCGACTGGAAAATGGCCATTTTTCCAACGGTCTCGCAATTCGACGAAACTAGTTTTGTTAGGACCGTATCGTCAATACGAAGCTAGAAAATATTTTTCTGGAATTTTTGTAGTTAGTATGTGACCCCGGTAAATTGAAATGCGCGTTCAAATTCAATATATATAGTTATATGTTGATTTTGACAGAAACTGATTGTAACTATCGAATCAGCTTGCGATACATATCCCATTGTGTTCGGAATGGGGGTAATACGCTATGGACGACAGGCGGTGGGCCTCGTTTCGAGGTCGTATGTTAAAGTCAACTTTTTGAAAATAAAGTAATTAATTAAATAAATAAAATCTCTCTTTCTTCTCCCCCTTTATTCTGTCAGCCCCCCCCCCCCCCCGATTAAATTCATTCGAACGAAAAAAAAACAAATCAGAGAGGGGCGACGTGGAGGGGGAAACCCACCGCCGACGCAATCGCGCCCCCCCTCAGGAGGTGCGCCGCCATCTCCAGCTACCCCTCGCCCCCTCGCGCTTTCCTCTCTCCGCCCCTCTCGAAACCCGTACCCTAGTTCCCCAAAACCACCCAACCCCGACGATGGCCACCCCTCCGACCTGACGCGACTCCCCAAGCCTCCCTGGCTCCGCCCGCGCAACCACCTGCAGCCTCGCCATCAGCGAGCGACGCCACCTACGACCAACGCATCCATCTGCGAGCAGCCCCCCTTCAACGTTCAATGTGAGTTTTCAATTTGGTTATTTTTATTTTTATTTTCTGATTTTTATGTAAAAGTTAGATTTTTAAAAGGCAAGAAAGTTAGATTTTTAAAAGGCAAGAAAGTTAGATTTTTAAAAGGCAAAAAAGATTAGATTTTTAAAAGGCAAAAAAGATTAGATTTTTAAAAGGCAAAAGATTAGATTTTTAAAAGGCAAAAGATTAGATTTTTAAAAGGCAAAAGATTAGAAATATCATCTTTATATGTGTAGAAAAATAAAAATGTGATTTTTATAATGATATATTAGAAAAGGCGAAATCTTTATATTTGAAAAGGCGAAATCTTTATATAGAGAATAACGAGGTAAAAATATAATTTTTTTCTATATAGTAGCAATATAAAAATAGAAATTTTATCCATATAGCGTGATTATAAAAATAGGATTTTTATATATTGAATAACATAGTAAAAATTCGATTTTTATATATTGAATAACATAGTAAAAATAGGATTTTTATATATTGAATAACATAGTAAAAATTCGATTTTTATATATTGAATAACATAGTAAAAATTCGATTTTTATATATTGAATAGCGGAGTAAAAATTCGATTTTTATATATTGAATAGCGAAGTAAAAATGTGATTTTTATATATGTAGTGGCTACAGCAACGAAGATGACAAAAATGCGATAACGATGAAGATTTCTATCAAAAGAAGAGTCAAGATGTTTGGATAGCTTTCCGTGAGAATTTCTCACTCTTCAATTTCTTTTCTAGCTATATATATATATACTAGGATGCAGACGGTGCTTAGTAGCACCCGACACAATCGTCCACAGACCATGGACTTGTTTGTTTGATTGCAAAAATTAGTTAGATTATTTGATTGAAATTTGAATTGCTTGGTGAAATGAAATTGATTTGATTGATGTGTGAATGGCGTGGGCCTTCACTAGACCGGGGATAAGGCTAGGCCTCGTCCCGTTTCTAGTATCGTGCCGTTATGCCGCCGAAATTTTCTAAAATATGTTAGAAAAATAAGAATATCATTTTTATTTTGTAAATGAACTGAATAGAAATTCATGTGTTGAAATAAAATATTTTATCATTAAAAATATAATTTTTAACGTGGAAGTGAATAAAATAAAATATTCATTTACAAACCGGACGGTTTGTTTATGTACACATATTTGAAGGACATTGATTGGGTCGATAAATTTTACACGTCACCCAACTGCACAAATAAAATCTGTGTTTGATTGTTTGAAACCCCACACGGGTGTTGGGATGAAATTTGAAGTTCACTCATCCTGATTGATTAAATATGTCGATCGATTGATTGACAGGCTGTTATAAGCGTTAGATATCTATATTTGACGCTTATACAGTGTAGTGCACTTTGGTTGATGGTTGATTATTTTCAATGCTATTATATACGTGTGATATATGAAAATCCATATAATTAACATTATATGGTGATTGATTGGGCCTCATTCCAATTTAGAAAATAAAGAATATTATAAAATAAAGGTTCATGTGTTGACTGTACTCATCCGTTGAGATTAGTCATGTGTTGAACGAAATATTTTAATAATAAAATTTACATCTTTATCAATATAAATAAAGGTTCATGTGTTGACTGTACTCATCCGTTGAGATTAGTCATGTGTTGAACGAAATATTTTAATAATAAAATTTACATCTTTATCAATATAAAATAAAGGTTCATGTGTTGACTGTACTCATCCGTTGAGATTAGTCATGTTAAACGAAATATTTTAATAATAAAATTTACATCTTTATCATATATGAAATCAGAAATTAACTGGAAGATAGATAAGATGAGTGGTCTCCTGGATATTGATCTGATGTTGGTTTCGGCCTTCGGGGTTAATATTTACGGAATCGTTCTCTTACTAATTTACGGTTGGAGTCTGATTTGATATCAACCGATAGATACCCTAATTTTTATAAAATATATTAAATAACAAAAATAATCACACGTGGACATTAATCATTCGTTGAGATTAGTCGTGTGTTGACAAAAATAAATATTCATTTGTTGAATAGAATATTTGAAAATAGAAATATATGAAGCCGTGTTGGTTAGATTGACGCCATTTTGACGTGAACGATATTTATATCGATTTTATTCATTTTGAAATGAATATTGAAAAGTGATTTCGAAATCGCATATTTTGAAATGAAATTTGAATTGAATCAAATAGAAAACCAATTTGAATTGAATCAAATAGAAAACCAATTTGAATTGAATCGAATAGAAAACCAAATTGAATTAATTTGAATAGAAAACGATTTCGAAATGAATTGAATAGAAAACGATTTCGAAATGAATTGAATATAAAACGATTTCGAAATGAGTTGAATATAAAACGATTTCGAAATGAACTGAATATAAAACAATTTCGAAATGAATTGAATATAAAACGATTTCGAAATGAATTGAATATAAAACGATTTCGAAATGAATTGAATATAAAACGATTTCGAAATGAATTGAATATAAAACCAATTTGAATTGAATCGAATAGAAAACCAATTTGAATTGAATCGAATAGAAAACCAATTTGAATTGAATCAAATAGAAAACGAATTGAATTGAATTCAAATTGAATTGAAATTTGAATTGAATAGAAAAGAATAGGTTGAAATTGTTTTTGAAACGAATTTAAAAACTATTTATAAAATTCGTTTTAAATAGAAATCGACGAAATATATATTATATATATTATATATATAATATAATGGCCTGAATAGAACGTGCCGCGCCGCGGCAGTTCGTGAATTTCGACCATTTATTTCAAACGGACATTACGGGAGATCCGACCGTCGGATCCTCCTAAAACCGGAACCGTTGGGTTCGTATCGAAAAGAGCTTTCTAACGAATATTAGAAATTTGAAATCTAACGGTTGGATTTGGAGTTATGTCTAAATCAAATTCGAAAAAGGTCGTTGTAAGTGCAGTTCGATGGCCGTTGTTGAAAATCGACTATACGGGCCTTGATAAAATTATTAAAAATAGTAATAATTTGTGTAAAATCATAAGAAATGATTTGGGAAAAGTTGTGATGAAAAACTCCATATTTGAAAAGATAAAAATAGTTTTTTATCGAAATGAACTAGTTTTGAACTAAATTTAAAACCCAATTATTTTTAAATAAATAAATTAGATTTAAAAAGGGGTTTTAAATAATCGGAATTTATAATATATTTGATTGGATTTGAAATGGGCTTATCGTGAACTGTGTTTTAAATAACACTAGTTCTTTAACCCGAAAATAAATAGAATGTGATTTGGGTTTATCGTGAACTGTGTTTTAGATGACACTAGTTCTTTAACCCAGTAAAAGGAGTTTTAATGAATCTGCAATTAAATTGAAATGTGAATTGATAATTTCAATTATCAAATTTAGAAAGTGAGCAAATAGTATAAAAGAATTGATCTATAATGGCGACGTCATGGCGATTGCTTTTCGAAAATTCAAAACACGCTTTTTCTTCTCTCAAATCGTCTCTCTCCTCTCAAATCTCTTCTTTACACGTTGACCAAGATGATAACGTTAAAAACGTTTCTGCTAATCCATCTTTTAAGGATATTCTGCTCAGGCCAGCTGTAAAGCAAAATCCAGATCCGATTTTTTTAAATAATAAAAGACCTTTGTCAAAACCGTCTCCTCGCATCCTCCGCAGCTATGATGAAAATCTCAATAATATCAAATCAAAAAATGGCTGCTTCAGATGTGGATCGACAGATCACTGGGCGAGATCATGTCGAAATCCAGTTATTTGTTTTAAATGCCATAAGACAGGGCACAAGGGTTTCAATTGCAAATCTTTTCGTTCTCCACCCCCAAAAATGGCTGAAAGATCCAGAAAACAAATTTCCGCTAATCGCTACCAAAATTCTTTTGATTGGGCTCGTTCGATGGTAATCATCTATTTTGTGAGTGGATCTTTCTCGATACGGCAGATTGAGGAGATTTTGAAAGCCAGATATGGCCGTCGTGCCCCATCCTGGGACTGGAACGTCAAGCGAATGGGTGATGTCTTTGTTGTTCGGTTCCCACAGCATCTGCTGACAGTAAACTTCCAATACAACTTCAATTTTACCATGGGGAGAATTAACCTGAGGAGGTGGAGTCCGCGTTTCGGCAGTGTCTCGAGGGAGAAGGAAACCTTTTGGATCCTCTTGAAAAATGCTAGTATGTCGTAAACTTGACGTCCTCCAAACAGCTCTGGAAGATTATGGAGACGTGGAGAGAGTCCAGTACGGTGTAATTCATGATGTGGATTATACTTGTTTGCGTGCCAAATTTACGAAGGAGGTGGGCACCCCATTGCCGGATTCAGTGGCAATTCCAATCGAAGGTTTTTCCCATGTTGTGCAGATTGAAAGATGCGAGGAAGATTCGCCGCCGAAAATCAATGTTCCTCTTTTCAAGCAGAGGGTGTTTGCAACCGATGGAGAGGGGAAGCTTAAAGTTTTGAGTAGCAAGGATGGGGGTGCCAAAAAGCATGTGGAGGAAGTTATTGCTTCGGTGGTAGATTCGGCTATTGAAGGAGAAGGGGATGTTTTCGCAAGAAGGAATAATGATAATTATGTGGTTCGATTTGATGATGGGGTGGCAGTAGAGGTTGACGAGGTTGGCAACATTGTGGGAGTGGGTGCAAACTCCAGAGAGATCATCGCCGTCAACGAAAATGATGGAGTAGGTTTGCAAGATCTTGGGGAGGGAGGCAACATGCAAGGCGCCAGGGAGGCGGTGGATGAACAAGTCATGGACAACGAATCACAAGACTTAAATTTGGCTGGGGATTTGGCGCTGGCCCCAACCAGCTCAGGGGAATGCTCGGCTACAAGTGGTAAAGGCAAGCGTGCAATGGATCATGGTGTGGTCATGCTACGTCGCAGCGCACGTGGGATGGGTCATCCTTTGGCAGGTAGCATTTTTGTTCCTGCTATACTTAATACTTTGTCTAGTGATCAACTTCATGATATTGCAAGTAAATCTGGTTTTGCGTTAAATGATGATGTGATAAGTGATATTAAGAATAAAGAAAATGAGAGGGTTAATGGTTCAACATGATTATTGTCACTTGGAATGTTAGAGGCCTAGGAACTTTTGATAAGTGCCTTAGGGTTAAAAATTACCTCAAGTCTGTAAAACCTGACATCATTATGCTTCAAGAGACTAAGCTTGAGAATCCTGAACCATTTATTTTCAAATGTCTGGGGTGGGGTGTCATTGATGAATGGGCCTTTATACCTGCTGTGGGAACCTCGGGTGGCATTTTTACTGGCTGGAATAGTAATTCTTGGTTGCTTAAGCAAGAAATCAAACAAACTTACTGTCTGCATTTGGCCCTGGAATGTAAATCTACAAATGTACTTTACTTCTTTTCTAATGTTTATGGACCCAATACAAGACGAGAAAGAATGACTTTATGGGCCGAGGGTTTGGACTTTTATAAACTCATGTATGGTCCCTGGGTAATTGGCGGCGACTTTAATGTTACAAGATTTATGTCTGAACGTAATGTAGTGAAAAACGCTGGCTTGGGCGACATGAACGATTTTAGTGACTTTGTTGGAAACTGTGGCCTTATTGACCTACCCATGACTAATAGAAAATATACGTGGACTGACGGTAGGACCCCTCCTACTTTAGTTCGACTCGATCGTTTCTTCATTAATTCTGCTTTTGATGACTTGCACCCCCTAACTCTTCAAAGAGGTCTTACTTCCCTTATTTCTGATCACTGCCCGGTTGTTCTTAACACTAACGTCGATTATAGAAGGAAAACTTTTTTTAAGTTCGAAAATATGTGGTGTATTGAACCAAATTTTGATGTGATGTTGCGACAGAAGTGGGTAGAGTTTCGCAACTTTGGTGATGCAGCTAGCAATTTTTGTAGGAAAATGAGACTTTTACGTAAATTTTTAGCCAAATGGAATAGAGAAGTCTTTGGAAACATCAGAGTTAAGAAGCAGAGACTTGAATCTGAGATTATGGAGCTTAATGTGCTTGAGGAAGGGCGTAATCTAAGTGAGGCTGAGCGTGCCTTGTTAAAATCTAAAGAAAAGGAGCTTCTAACGGTGATTGATCAAGAAGAGATTTTTTGGAAACAGAGGTCGAGAACTCAGTAGCTTAAGCTTGGTGATAGTAACACAAGTTATTTCCACAAAGTAGCGAACGGTAGACGGCGTACTAACACAATATGTAGCATTTGGAAAGACGGAGTTGAAATTTGTGATCATCAAAGGATAGAGGAGGTTTTTACTGAATTTTATAAGGGAATCTTTGGTGAACGCATTGAGAATCGTGTGAATGTTGATTGGAAGATGTTGTATCCTTCGTCTGTTGATCTTAGTGGCATTGATACGGAGTTCTCAGAAGAGGAAATCGTCGCGGCTTTAAACGAAATGCCTGGTGATAAAGCCCCTGGCCCTGATGGTTTTCCAAATTTCTTCTATAAGAAATATTGGGATGTGATTAAACAGGATGTTATTAACATATTCAAAGAATTTCATTCTGGTTCCTTGAGATTGGACATGTTGGGGTACGCTAATGTAGTTTTGATCCCTAAGAAAGGAGGAAATGTCTCGGCTGCGGATTTTCGACCTATTAGTCTCTTGAATAGTAGTTTCAAATTGATCACTAAGGTTCTCGCAAACAGACTGAAAGCGAAGATGGACAACCTGATTGATGTTTCGCATACAGCATTTATTAGAGGAAGATTCATTCTTGATGGTGCGGCACTTGTCCAGGAAGTTATCTCCCATAGTGATAAACATAATGTGCCTTGCGCAATCCTGAAGCTGGACTTCGCTAAGGCCTTTAACACAGTTGACTGGAGGTTTATCATGGATCTTCTTAGCGCGAGAGGCTTTCCGTGTAAATGGCTAAACTGGATTCATTGCATTTTAACTTCAAGTAGATCCAATATTTGTGTGAATGGAGTGGCTGGCAAAACTATTGTATCCAAGCGAGGGCTGCGCCAGGGTGACCCACTTTCCCCACTCCTCTTTGACTTGGCTGCCGATGTCTTTTGTCGGATCCTTCAGGTGGCAAGTTCTAATCAGATTATTCAAAGCTTTGGGCGTGATCACATCATTGGGGGTATTAATTCTCTACAATATGCTGATGACACTATTATTTTTTGCAACCCTGATTGCAAGAATATTGCCTCTTTAAAATTTTTGCTTTATGCTTTTGAAAGTTTATCTGGCTTAAAGATTAATTTTCATAAGAGCAGTGTTTACACTTTGGGTTGTAGCGTTGATGTGAACAGGAAATGCGCTGAAATGCTCAACTGCATGGCGGATTCTTTCCCTCTCAAATACCTTGGAGCTTACATCCGTCCAAAGAGATTGATGAAGAGTGATTGGCAATATGTGATTGATAAAGTGGACAGGCGATTAGCGAGGTGGAAAGGAAATTGTCTATCAAGGGCCGGACGTCTGGTGCTGGTGAACTCTGTTCTGGCGGCTATCCCTTTGTACTGGCTCTCTTTTTATTCGTGTCCGGGTTGGGTTGTTCAGAAGATTGATGCTGTTCGTCGGAATTTTTTCTGGACCGGTACGAAGGACACGCGCAAAGCCTGCTGTCTAGTGTCGTGGGATCAGGTGTGCAAGTCCAAAGATCAAGGAGGTTTGGGTGTCATCAACTTGAAAAATATGAACTCTGCATTACTTTGTAAATGGCTTTGGATTATGCTTAGCGAAAAGAAAGTTCTCTGGAAGGAGTGGATCTTAAACACTTGCTATGGTGGTAGATTTGACTGGAATGCGGACGTTTCCCATTGCTCAACATTCTGGCGTGGTGTTATGGCAAATGTTCACTGGATGAAGATTGGGACTGAGATTGTAGTTAAAAACGGCCGAAGCGTCTCTTTCTGGTATGACTGTTGGTTGCTTCCTATCCCTTTGCGTAATGAATTTGCCGATCTGTTTGCTATTGCATGCAACAAAAGTGCTTCAGTCTGTGCAATGTTTAATGCGAATTCTGCCAACTTTAAATGGAACCTGTCCTTCAGTCGTATTGTAGCTGGTAATGCTCTGCTTCAACTTTGTGGCCTGATTCGTTTGTTAGAAGATGTACACCTTCATAGCAATGAGGAGGATGACTTTGTGTGGAAGATTGGTGGTAACTTTTGCGTGAGTGCACTTTATAAGTTGATGAACTTCGCAGGAAGAAAGTACGATAGATTCATGAGAATGTGGAGTTTTAAGGCCGTACCTGCTAAGGTCAGGATACATATGTGGATGATCATGCACAACAAGCTCAATACAGTGAAAAGATTACGGCTAAAAGGTGTTCATGTTACTGGGGGATGTGTTTTCTGCACTGACGATGACGAGGATTATCAGCATCTTTTTGTTGATTGCGATTTCGCCTTTTACGTGTGGACGAAGTGTTTAGTTAGCCTTAATATCTGCTTAGACTGGTCTCACTTCATCTCTGACCAATTTCTTTTTTGGAATAGCACTATTATTACATTACCTGACACTGACATGCGCCATATGTTTGCTCTTTTGAATTTTTCTTATGTTTGGATCCTCTGGCATGAACGCAACTCACGAAAGTTTAAATGCAAAATGAAACGGCCCAACTCAGTTATTTTTCGCATACTTAATTTTGTTTCTCTTTGGTCAGGCAAGGAAGAAATCAGGTTTGTTGACACAATCAGAGCTAGAGTGATGGACAGGGCCCGTGATAGCAGAGCTTGATGTTGCCATGCTTCACTTACTGGGTTTGCATGCTGTTTTTTGTTGTAGTTTCATAAAAATTTTGGGCTCTATGTAAACATGCCTGCGTGCATGTATTTTGATTGTACATATTTATGTAAATATATGTAACTATTGTAACTAGTAGATAGCTCTATGTATGCTGAACACGTTGTACTTGTTTTATGCTTAATGAATGAATGAAGGCGTGAATCTAGCGATTCACAACCTTTTTGCATCAAAAAAAATTTAGAAAGTGAGCGAGGATGGAGTATCACCAGTTTTGCTCCAAAGCGATAGTTAAATCTTTAATTAGTTTTGAACGTGAAATGGTAATTAATTTTACCGATAACACCATAGTATTAGATATGGAGTATTACCAGTTTTGCTTCATGGGATGAATAGGTTGGGATTGGGAAATAAAATAAATAATTACTTCGGTGTGGTTCGCTAATCTCGACTAGTTTAGAAAACCATAATTTGGTTTGAAACGACATCCAAAGGAAGATTAAAGGATAATTTTAAAGAATTTATCTTGGATAAAATTAATGGGAACCTTTCCCTAAAAATGTGGAATTTAGAAACTAGCTGTAGGTTAGCTAAGAAGAATGGTTTCCTGAGTATTGATCTGATGTTGGTCTCGGCCTTCAGGGTTAATGTTTGGGAAGTTGTTCTCTGGTTGATTTACGGTTAGTGACTAATGAATTGGAATGAGGCGTATGTTGTGTTTATGTATCATTTGTTTTTAATATACGCGGGTCGTTCAGAAAGTCTGGGTTTATACCCATTCTGAATAACCGATTCGACGATATGTCGAAGATGAAGACGGTGGTCGAAGACCGGAAGTTGTTTCCACATCGTTTGGATAATTACTGATGATCCTAATTGGGCTGTACACCCAAGAGGATGGAAATAGTTGGTGTTCGTCCAGACGTACTTGGAGATGGATGGATATGCGAGGAAAGTGCCTCCGGTTTCGTTCAGACCCAGAACGAACTTGTAAATGGATTGTGTGTCTGACATTGGATTTTATTCTGTGTTGATTGATTTCTATTAAATATACATCTGTTTGGCGGCGGAGAATTTATTCTTTTGCTTAACGCCCTTCTCTGAGACGTACGAGCTCAGAGGTTGTATATCGATGGACATCAGTCGCATGGAATGAATTGCCTGTGTGGCACGCTAAGATGCAATGATCAAGGCTTTTGTTGAAAAGCAGAGTCTTGTGGTTGATGATCAAAGCACGGCCTACGTGGCAGCTTTGTGTATAACGTGAATTCGCGAGCCTCACACCTCGGTATGAGTTAAAAACGGGATAAGGACTGCAGGGAGAGCACGACGTTTCTTTCTAGCTTTGGTGGTGTCAGTGACTTACCAGCCCTGACATTTATATACTTTTCACCTATGTGGTTGTTGGATGAGGCGCCTCGATTTTAGGTCTGTAAGGACCGGGAAACGTGTGTTCAGGCATAATTAATCCTCTAACGTAAGTGAGGACCGGCCCTGAAGATCCAAGGATTGCCCAGAGTGCGTAGTCCTGAGACATTTGCTAGAGTGTTTCGAACGCGGAGAGGAGCTTGCCCCTTGCCTCGACTAATGACGGAAATCCAATTTCCAATACGTGTATTTCAGCTTTATTTGTAAAGCCTAGTATGGCGACATAGTAGCATGGGATGTTATGCCGTCTATGATTTATATTTATGATTGAAATTATTTTGACACTATACACTTATTATACTATCAAATGATTTATTTTAAATGTACCAAGCATGTTTGGCTATTATAAGGGAAAACCCTATCCTCCGGCTTGCGTTGCATTGTGTGATGGGATCTGGGTCTTATAATAGCTTCATTTTTCGAAAAAGCATTGCGTTGTCTTTTCTATGCACTGGTATTCTTGGGAGGAAACCCGTTCCATGTTATACGGCGTGGTCCCTCGAATTACTCTCTTTTAAAATAAAGTTTTAAATAACTGTTTTAGTTCTCACACCAGTCACATGACTGACCTGGAGTTTATTGTTTTAACCTAAACTCTGGGTGCCCCTATTTTCCGCACGGACAGCTAGTAGTTTTGGTTTTGCAGATTTATATTCACAGGATCCTGATTTGCAGCTGGAATGATATCCGGAAAGCTCTGTATCCGTATATCATCTTCAGTTGTGCTTTGTATTATTTTCCGCTGCTATGTAATTTATTGTAATCTCTGATATTTATCGAATGTAATTTATTCATTTATACTCTGTGTATTCTTGTATCTGATGGAATTGTTGTAATAGCAATGAAATGTTCTTCCGTCTGCGTTCATTTGTGTGTTGTTCTCAAAGTATCCGCCCTTTCCTTAACGGGAAAGTAATGGGTTCTCACACATTTCGGATATGCTTCTCCTGATAAACCCTTTCTTAAGTAGCTCCCCAACTTGCTTGTGGAGCTCCCTTCTTTCTCTTGAAGCCATATGGCGCACAGGCAATGCAGCTGGTTTAGCATTATCCACCAAGAATATCCGGAAATCAATCTTACGCCTCGGGGTAAGCCCGGAACCTCATCAAAAACATCAGGATACTCACAGACTACTGGTACAGATCATAAATCATCGATAGATGCATCAAGCGATTCTAGTAAACCAAGCATGAAAGATCCTTTATGGTCACAAGAAATCTCGAGGGTCCTCCCATGGCAAGTCAAAAGTCTAACGACCCTCCTCTTACAATCCAGAATGGCACCATACATGCCTGGCCAATCCATCCCCAGAATTAAACCATAGCCCATGAAACCGAGAACATATGCACCGCACTCAAACTCGACGCCCAACAAAGATATTCTCAAACCCCGACAAATCATAGACAAATGAGCCGTACCACTAATGGGGTTTGAGACAACAATGGGATCCATAACCATACTAGTACTAAGGTGCAGAGACTCAGCCATAAAATCAGATATAAAAGAATGCGAGTGCCTGAATCAAAAAGAGTTCTAACAGGATGATTGGAAAGAGAAATCAAACATTCAACGGAAACTTTCCTGCCTCTATCTGGAACACTGTCCATGAGAGCATGCACCTGCCCTCCAGAAGATCCTGCCCTTTGACCTTGTCTTTGCTTCTTCGGACACTTCTTAGAAAAGTGTCTGACCTCTCCGCAATTGAAACAAGCATTCCTCTTTCTTTTGCAGTCCTTAATCAAGTGACCCCTGCGTCTGCAATTATGGCACTACCTCTTATCTCTAGCCTTGTTGTCCTTTCCGCCCTTCGTTTGTTGTTGTCCTTTATTGGGCCACACTTTCTTATTTTGTGTTTCCTCAGCCTTAGCCTCTTGCTTTTCACCTTTATCTTCCTCATGCATCAATGCCATATCAACGTGTTTCTCAAAAGTTGCACCCATCGGAATATGAGACATAGCCAGCCCATGAAAGGGTTCATTCAATCCTCTAGCAAACCGCAAAGCTTTCTTGTGTGGGGTATCTATTAGCTCCAAACCAAACCTCGCCAGTTGATTGAACTTGTTGACATATTCTTTGACAGTCATGCCTCCTTGTTTGAGTGCCAAAAATCTTTCCATTTGCGTACTTTTCTCAGCTTGAGAAAGAAACTTCATCTTGAATCTCTATCGGAAATCATCCCAAGTCTCTACTAGATGTCCCCCTTGCGTCACCTCCTGCTAGAGTGAAGCCTTATCTTTCAGTAGCCAAGCGGCCAACTGAATCTTTCTACGATCGTCAATTTCAAAAATTCCAAACAAATCCTCTGTCTCCTTAAGCCAATTCCTTGCCTCTACGAAAGTCTCAGTTCCACGGAATGACTTTCCACCCATAGCACAGAAATCTTTGCATATCTTAGAGAAATTATTGGCATGTGAAGGAGGAGGAACATTGGGTGAAGTTGGGGGAGGAACGTCTGCTTGACCACCGGCAAGCGCTGTGACCTCAAGATACTTACAGAACCAGCATGGTATCGTGAAACCCTCAGAAATATTAGGCTCCCTAGACATGCTGAAAAGAAAAGGAAAAGGAGTATCAAATAAAGAATTGAAAGATATTTCCTATGGCTTTGGGGGAATATGTTTTTCAAAACAGACTTTTCTTTTGAAAATGCTTTCTTTTCAAAACCTTATTGAAAACAATTTTCAAAATCTTTTATCCGATCTAGTAATCTTCATCTCTGGTACCAAGTGTGACATCCCACGTCTGCTAATGTCATTCATTAAGAGAATGCATTAAGTTTCATGAAGTGTTATAGGTAAACAAAAATATTATAAGACAATTATAAAATAACAGCGGAATTTAAACTTTATTGAGTAGAAAAACATCGTGGTTCAAAACATAGTTACATCATAAGTTTGAAATGCATAAAACCCAGTATAACAAATTTAAACCTCTGTCTTGCACTAAAATCATCAGAGTACAATAAATATGAAAAGGGAATAATCCCCAAAAACATAGCCATAGTAGAGAAGGTACGAAATCAAGCAGTACATCTAAGTAGCTCCAAGCAGAAGGAAAGAAGAATCCTAATCAAGCTTGAGTATTCCCACCCTGAGAACCTGGTTTTGAGGGGGGGCGGAAGAGAAAGATGAGGAAACAAAATAGGTCAGACATAAGTCTGGCGAGACTAGTTACTTTTGGCATATAAATAAGCAAAAGCATCATGACAGGCATATAATAAGAGGGATAACAACATATAAGGTAGGTATGACAAGGTAAACAGGATTGTAATGACCCGCATTTTTAACTGTTGAATAATTAATTAATTCAATTATTAAATATCGATTTAGCGATATCGAGAACTAGAATTAAATAATATTGAATATTTAATTAATATTTATAATGAATAATAAATTATAAATATCGAAATAGTCAGAAATAGAAGAATTCACAATAGTGTGTGAATTGAATAGTATACGAGATTTGGTTGAGTTTCGATTTGAAATATAATAACGAATATATTGAATCGACGACTAATATAATTATAATCGAGCTCAAAATGGCGCGGCAGTTCATTATTTGGCGATTTGAACTTCAACTGAATGTACAGGGTTCGTTTTAAATCGGATTTCTGTGAAACAAGAAACGTATGGAGCTGGTGAAGTATATTTTCTAGTGGACGAGAAAATTTGAGATTTTGTCGTGTAGATTTTGATTTATGTCCAAATCAAATTTTAGAAAAGTCGCTGTGAAATTCCTTTATAATTTATAACGATATATAAAAGGAAATTCATTATAAATCTAATATCGATTTAATCAGGATTTGAAATATCAAGTTAGAAATTCATATAGGAATATTCTAGAGCTGTATTATATTCAGTGTGAATATATATGATAATATTTATTTATAAATATTAAATTTAATTGTTTTTAAGTATATTTATATATTTAAATGGGTTATTTAGAGCTTTAAAAATAGCCAGTTTGGCAAACGACCTCAGAATTCGACGAAACTAATTTTGTTGGATCCGCAATATTAAATTATGGTTAGATATCAAGTTTCGTGATTTTTAAAGTCAGTATATGTTCGTACCGATTTTTGAAGTGAAATACAGTCGATATTTTGATCTTTAAAAATATGTTGTGTGAGCAAACGGAGTCGGAATTCGACGAAACCAGTTTCGTTGGGTCCGTGATGTCGAGTTGTAGTTGCATGTCCATTTTCATGATTTTTGAATATCGTGTGAGATCACACGGATTTTTAGAAGATGAATAAATGAGATATTTGCTGATTAAAAATAAAATATTAATAAAAAAATATCGTAACTATGTATGAACCTGAACAGGCCATGCCCTACCTTATTCACAGCCGCACCCTCATCTATTAAAATGCGAGAAAACTATCTCGTTCACCAGAACCCAAAACGCAAGAAAGAAAATCAAAAATCAAAACAAAGAAAAATCCTAAAATCATGAAATACATATATGTGAACTCCTCAAAGATTTCTCTACATCACTATGCTGGTTTTGACATGTTCGAACTTCACTGTGGTAGCCCAGTTTTTCAGCAGCGACCTAGGTTTAGAGTTTTTAAGAAGTTCATGCTTTGATTCGAATTTCAGACGTGGTATTTGGGTTCATGAGATTGTTTAGCAACTCGGGGTAGGGTTTTGTGTACTTCCGTGATGATCGAGGTCGCTCGGTGTGCGCAGTATATTGAGGAGAAGGTTCGATGATGCGATTGGTTCCATGCGTTCGGACTGTGCATTTGTGGTGCGAGGAGGAAGGGGTCGAGATGAGAAAGGTAGCTGGTGTTTTAGACTTTGATTTCATGAAGAAGAGAAGGCAAACGGGATGGAAGGAGATCGAAAATGGCAAATGTTTGGAAGGAGCGGTGTCCTGTTGATTGAGTTTGGGGAAGAAAGGGAATCAGACGGGTCTGGGTTTAAGGAGCTAGGATGACATTTATTTGAAAGGTTAAGGCCCAATTAAAATTAGAATCCAAGTTTTTATTTTATTATTTAAAGTGTATAGCTTGTAAACCTTATAACTTGATCATATGTTAAAGGAATTCAGCGAAACAAGATCCAGCAGGATCGTATGGATGGTGGCTACACAATGGAACCGACGAGGAGCGAATCGAAGCTCGTTACAATTTATTGCAAAATAAAATGTCCATCCGAAAACATATGCAAATAGTTATTTAACGGTTAACGCGAAATGTGAGTAAAACTCACCAACTCTGAACAGTTCTATTTTTATAACGTATTCTTAGAACTGATAAATATCTGTTGATTGTTGTGTGTTAACTGTTTGGTTGAATAGCTTATGTATTGGTTGAAATTATAGATAACGATATTTATATATATCGTTAATCAAATATTGATTCTATTTATCAGAATATTTCATACTGAAATGATATTGACGTAAATTATATTGTGTAACATCTGTAGATGTAGGGAAACAGGTCGGAGGGATCCAACTGGATTCCTCAACATTTATTTTACTGATTTCATATATTGTAATATATGATGTGATATATAATATGTTGATTATTATGTGTGTTTAAATGATATCAATCATTGTGATTGTGTATTGTAAATACCGTAAGAAATACTGGGATGTAAAAAAGGGGATTTTCAAAGTATATTTTGAAAATAATTTATTTATATTAAATCACTGGATTTTATATATAAAAGGAAAAAGGATTTTATATAAGGAATTAATTATAAAATCAAAACAAATATAAAGGAAATATATTTGTAAAACAAATATATAGGAAATTATTTGTAAAACAAATATAAAGGAAATATATTTGTAAGACAAATACTAAGGAAGATATTTGCAAAAACAAATAGAAAAAGGGTATATTTGTAAACCATTTACAAATAAAAATGAAAAGGATATATTTGTACACCCTTTACAAATAGATTTGGAAAAGGAATATTTGTAAAACATTTACAAATAAATAGAAAAGATAAAAGGAATATTTATTTGTTAAATAAATAGAAAAGTTAAAAGAAATATTTATTTGTTAAATAAATAGAATTGAAAAGGGAATAGTTATTTGTTAAGTAAACAAATAGAAAAGGAATAAATGAAAGGAGATAATTCAAAGGAATAAATCAAAGGAGATAATTCAAAGGAATAAATCAAAGGAGATAATTCAAAGGAATGAATCAAAGGAGTTAATTCAATGGAGTAAATGAGTTAGAGTTAACCAGTTAGGGTTAATAAATTAGGGTTGACCAGTTAGAGTTAACCAATAGAGTAATTAAATAGAGTTAATCGAATTAGAATAAATCGATTAGAGTTTGTCGAAAAAGAAGTTATCGAATTTAGTTATTCGAATAAAGTTAGAAGGAGTTACCGATTATTAGTTAATCGAAAGGAGTTATCGATTATTAGTTAATCGAAAGGAGTTATCGATTATTAGTTAATCGAAGGGAGTTATCGATTATTAGTTAATCGAAAGGAGTTATCGATTATTAGTTAATCGAAGGGAGTTAATCGAATTTAGTTATTCGAAAGTGAGATTATCGAATATAATTTATTCAAAAAGAGTTAAATCGAATATAGCGTATTCAAAAGAAGAGTAATCGAATATAGTTTATTCGAGAAGAGTAATCTAATATAGTTTATTCGAGAAGAGTTATCGAATATAATGTATTCGAAGAGGAGTTATCTAGTTATTCGAAAGGAGTTATTGAGTCTAGTTATTCGAAAGGAGTTATCGAATCTAATTATTCGGAAGGAGTTATCGAGTCTAGTTATTCGAAAGGAGTTATCTAATATAGTTTATTCGAATAGAATTAAAGGAGTAACCGAATATAGTTTATTCGAATAGAATTAAAGGATTTATCGAATATAGTTTATTCGAAAGGAATTAAGTAATAAGAGTTAATCGATTAGAGTTAAATCAAATAGAGTGAATCCAATAGAGTTAATTGATAAAAGTTAATTAAATAGAGTTAATCGAATATAGTTTATTCGAAGAAAGGTTTTCGAATCTAGTTATTCGTAAGAAAGATTATCGAATATAGTTATTCGAAGGGAGGAGTTATCGAATAGATATTATTCGAAAGAGAATTACGTAAGGAAGCTTGTTAAAGATTTAAAGGATATACTTTTTCTATTCCGAAGTTAAAACGTTGTTCAGTTAAGGTCTGAGAGGTAATTATACCCCAACTTGATTGACTTCCTTCTTAACTAAGGAATGGTAAGGTTTGATAGTGAATGATGGTTAAGTGAATTTAGTAAATGGTTTGAGTTGGCATAACGATGTTTTATTTAAACATATGTTTAAATCCAATGAAGGAACTTTGGAAATGTTTTCCGAATAAGAAACCAGAAATGTTTTCTAATATAGAAACCAGGAAATGGAAATGTTTTCCATTGATAATAACGTATATATTCTAAAATTAGAAAATAAGAAATGTTGAATATATGGAAACAGGAGATAATAAATTAATGAACTAAAGAGATAAATGTTAAATGATGATTGATCGATATAATTTCCATCTGGCAATAAGATCATTGTTTGCACACGTGTTTTTCTTTAATAGTTAACTCACCGACTATCGAAGTTTTTGACCATTTCAACGTTGTTAATATGGAGAGACCGTTTGGATTATTATCCGAAGAACCACTCCGTATTGGCATAAGCTTTGCGAATCATATATGCCAAAGATAATTGAAGACGGAGTCAAGTGCAACGGCTGTTGTATAAATCTTAGGTAAAGAATGCCTAAGATGGTTGTACTGAATAGTGCCTTCGGTTTGTCCAGTCCCAGGACGACCTGTATGGAAGATTGTCTGACAGAGTATATGTAATAGATCGCATAAGTTGATCTCTTCAGACGTATTTATGTTTGGTGGCGGAGGAATTCGTTTCTCTTAGCTGTATACCCATGGTATTTTTGGGGAAATCAATTTGTGATTTTGCGGGTATGACAATGTGACATTCAAAGTGAATAAATGGATGATCTGTCAGAGATAACCGTAGCTTTTAGCCTCACAACCGGGAAATGACAGAAATCGGGCAGCCAGCATGGCTATGTAGGTCGCACCTATTAGGGTGTTTAATCACCCGATCTAGAGTTTCATTTACTTCCAAAAATCTATTGTCGATGCTATCCCATTCGGGAAACGGTTGTTGATCCCAACCGTTGGTGATATACATTCGATACACTCAAGCGAAATGAGTGGTCGGTCATGTGTGGCCGGGTTGCAAGATGTTCTTGTTGAACCCAGTGTATTCCTCTCTAGAGGTACACTAGCGAAAGGTGGTTCCATACCTTGTCATAGTTTGGAAATCCATTACCCAATACGTGCTTGCGATTTTGATTGTATACTATATATGTAGAACGTGAGGTGAAAGCGTTTCTGCTAGATGATTATTATATTGTGATTGATAGACATTATAATAGTATCATGAGAGTTTGTTATAAAGATTGATAGACATTATAATAATATCATGAGAGTTTGATATAAAGATTGATAGACATTATAATAATATCATGAGAGTTTGATATAAAGATTGATTTTGGATTCTCATAAGGGAAAAACCCGTTCCGTTATACGGCGTGGTCTTATGAGATATCGTTTAATGGCTCAAACTGTTTTAAACTGTTTTACTCATACCAGTCCCATGACTGACCCAGAGTTTATTTTGTTTTGTTTTCCCTAAACTCTTGGGTACCCAATTTTGTACGAGCAGTCAAGTAGTCGGGATTTACAGATACTTGAAGAGCTGGAGCAGGAGGCTTCAGGATCATATAGCTATTGTTTATTTCCGTTGTGATGTAAGTGCTGTACTTTGGAAATGATATGTATTTTCAAGTACAGATTTGTATTTCAAAGTTATGTTATGAAATATATTTATTCGTTCCGCTGTGAGATTTGTGTTTACTCTAATGTTGTATGTTCTTCTTCTTCTATTCTAAGTTTCTATCTTATCTTTCCTCACCCTCTAATTTCTTTCATTAACCATCCGATATTTTTGACTCTTGATGTTCGATATGTGTTGTATATCGGATAATCAAGGTCGCAAATTTTTGGGTCGTTACAGTTGGTATCAGAGCTTAAGGTTAAGTATTACCTTGGCTCTGTGGCGTGACTCGGTAGAGATAGGGTTAGTAATAACCTAGATTGAGTTGAGCGTATATATATGAGCGTGTATTTGTTATTGAATATAAAAAGTTGTTTTATATCGTGGAGCTTTATTGGTCGAGTAGTTTATGAATTCTGGTCGATACAGTAATGCAAACTGTGTTGATAGGTGTTTATAAACACTTGAATACGATGAACCAACATGGTAGGTTTTGAAAAGAGGGTAAATGGAATAATTTTACCCAATTTATATTTTGGTATCTATATTGGAAATAATATAGTATAATGGTTGTGTTGGTTGTTATTATAATTGAGTAATATTATAAAAGTGAAGTGGTTATAAATAACCAATCAAATTTCGTATAAGTATTACGAAGTGGATAAAATCTGAAGTAAGAATCAGAATTGAAATTAAAACCTGAAAATTTGGAGAGGTGTTTGTAAATGAACATGGATTAAATATACGTGAATTTTAAAATCCTGGGAGATTTCAAATTTGTTACAAGCATTGAAATGATATTTTGAAATGATTTAAAAATGGGAAAGGTTTAAGTACGAATTTTGAAAAGTGATATAGTATTGAACTCACTTCAATCGCTGGAAAATAGATTCCGACGATGAGCTAGACATCATCGGTGTTCATTTTCGAGTTCTAAGTGACGGATTACTACCAAAGTTATTGTTTTGAATTGATTTGAGAAAAGCTAGTTGTTTTGAATCTTGAAAAGGAAAGTTTGATTTTCGATATGGTAAACTGTTTAAAATTCCCAGGGAAAGATTGTTTGAATTAAAAACAAATTAAATAGAAATTTATGAAAGCAAATTCGAAATTTGAAATAAGGTCAGTTAAGTGGTAACTGAAATTGAAATATCGAGACAAATTGTATTTGGGAGATTCGAATTTGAAGTGTAAATTGATAACCAAGTTAAGAGTTGGGAATCGAGAATGAAACTCGAGTTGAAATAATAATTGGCTTGGATATAAGCGAATGGTTGTGTTGGAGATAAAAGTGATGGATAACATTTGTATATGCAGAATTAACAGCAGATGGAAAGGATATAATGATATGCCCGACAAAAAGGTACCAGTTTATATTTATATGGGTATGAGATTTATGAGCCGAATTGGCAAGCCGCTTGGCTGTTTGATTTTCTCTTGGGTTGGAGATGGCCCAAAGAGGCGAGTTGGAGTTTGACCTATTGACCAGTACAAAGGAGGTGCTGGCGAAATTTTTCGAAAAGTTAAGGTGTTAGAAAATTTTCAGGATTTTTGAAATTTTTCGTTGATAAGGATTAATTAATATTTTAATTAAAATTAAATTGGTTCAGTTGAGATTGAAGTTAAGAAGTGAACAAATAAGTTCTAACCAGTTAAAAGGGTCATCCTCTACCTTAGCAATTTCGAGGACGAAATTATTTTAAGGGGGGAAGATTGTAATGACCCGCATTTTTAACTGTTGAATAATTTATTTATTTAATTATTAAATATCGATTTAGCGATATCGAGAACTAGAATTAAATAATATTGAATATTTAATTAATATTTATAATAAATAATAAATTATAGATATCGAAATAGTCAGAAATAGAAGAATTCACAATAGTGTGTGAATTGAATAGTATACGAGATTTGGTCGAGTTTCGATTCGAAATATAATAGCGAATATATTGAATCGATGACGCTATAACGTATAAATTATAATATAATTATAATCGAGCTCGAATTGGCGCAGCAGTTCGTTATTTGCCGATTTGAACTTCAATTGAATGTACAGGGTTCGTTTTAAATCAGATTTCTGTGAAACAAGAAACGTATGGAGCTAGTGAAGTATATTTTTCTAGTGGAAGAGAAAAATTGGGATTTCTTCATGTAGATTTTGATTTATGTCCAAATCAAATTTTAGAAAAGTCGTTGTGAAATTCCTTTATAATTTATAACGATATATAAAAGGAAATTCATTATAAATCGAATATCGATTTAATCGGGATTTGAAATATCGAGTTAGAAACTCATATAGGAATATTCTAGAGCTGTATTATATTCAGTGTGAATATATATGATAATATTTATTTATAAATATTAAATTTAATTGTTTTTAAATATATTTAAATGGGTTATTTAGAGCTTTAAAAATAACCAGTTTTGCAAACGACCTCAGAATTCGACGAAACTAATTTTGTTGGATCCACAATGTTAAATTATTGTTATATATCAAGTTTCGTGACTTTTAAAGTCAGTATGTGGTCGTACCGATTTTTAAAGTGAAATACAGTCGATATTTTGACCTTTAAAAATACGCTGTGTGAGCAAACGGAGTCGGAATTCTACGAAACCAATTTCGTTGGGTCCGTGATGTCGTGCTGTAGCTGCATGTTCATTTTCATGATTTTTGAATATCATGTGAGATCACACGGATTTTTAGAAGACGAATAAATGAGATATTTGCTAATTAAAAATAAAATATTAATAAAAAAATATCCTAACTATGTATGAACCTAAACAGGCCACGCCCTACCTTATTCACAGCCACACCCTCATCTATTAAAACACGAGAAAACTATCACGTCCACCAGAACCCAAAACGCAAGAAAGAAAATTAAAAATCAAAACAAAGAAAGATCCTAAAATCACGAAATACATATATATGAACTCCTCAAAGATTTCTCTACATCACTATGTTGGTTTTGACATGTTCGAAGTTCACTATGATAGCCTAGTTTTTCAGCAGCGACCCTAGGTTTAGAGTTTTTGAGAAGCTCATGCTTTGATTCGAATTTCAGACGTGGTATTTGGCTTCATGAGATTGTTTAGCAACTCAGGGTAGGGTTTTGTGTATTTCCGTGATGATCGAGGTCGCTCGGTGTGCGTAATATATTGAGGAGAAGGTTCGATGACACGATTGGTTCCATGCGTTCGGACTGTGCATTTGTGGTGCGAGGAGGAAGGGGTCGAGATGAGAAAGGTAGCCGGTGTTTTAGACTTTGATTTCATGAAGAAGAGAGGGCAAACGGGATGGAACGAGATCGAAAATGGCAAATGTTTGGAAGGAGCGGTGTCCTGTTGATTGAGTTTGGGGAAGAAAGGGAATCAGACGGGTCTGGTTTAAGGAGCTGGGCCGACATTTATTTGAAAGGTTAAGGCCCAATTAAATTTAGAATCCAAGTTTTTATTTTATTATTTAAAGTGTATAACTTGTAAACCTTATAACTTGATCATATGTTAACGGAATTCAGTGAAACAAGATCCGACAGGATCGTATGGATGGTGGCTACACAATGAAACTGATGGGGAACGAATCGAAGCTTGTTACAATTTATTGCAAAATAAATTGTCCGTCTGAAAACAAACGCAAATCGTTATTTAACGGTTAACGCGAAATATGAGTAAAACTCACCAACTCTGAACAGTTTATTTTTACAACATATTCTTAGAACTGATAATTATCTGTTGATTGCTGTGTGTTAACTATTTGGTTGAATTACTTATGTATTGGTTGAAATTATAGATAATGATATTTATATATATCGTTAATCAAATATTAATTCTGTTTATCAGAATATTTCATACTGAAATGATATTGATGTGAATTATATTGTGTAATATCTGTGGATGCAGGGAAACAGGTCGGAGGGATCCAACTGGATTCCTCAATATTTATTTTACTGATTTCATATATTGTAATATATGATGTGATATATAATCTATTGATGATTATGTGTGTTTAAATGATATCAATCATTGTGATTGGGTATTGTAAATACCGTAAGAAATACTGGGATGTAAAAAGGGGATTTTCAAAATATATTTTGAAAATAATTTATTTATATAAAATCACTGGATTTTATATATAAAAGGAAAAAGGATTTTATATAAGGAAATAATTATAAAATCAAAACAAACATAAAGGAAATATATTTGTAAAACAAATATAAAGGAAATTATTTGTAAAACAAATATAAAGGAAATATATTTGTAAGACAAATACCAAGGAAGATATTTGCAAAAACAAATAGAAAAAGGGTATATTTGTAAACCATTTACAAATAAAAATGAAAAGGATATATTTGTAAACCCTTTACAAGTAGATTTGGAAAGGGAATATTTGTAAAGCATTTACAAATAAATAGAAAAGATAAAAGAAATATTTATTTGTTAAATAAATAGAAAGGATGAAAGAAATATTTATTTGTTAAATAAATAGAATTGAAAAGGGAATAGTTATTTGTTAAGTAAACAAAAAGAAAAGGAATAAATCAAAGGAGTTAATTCAAAGGAATAAATCAAAGGAGATAATTAAAGGAATAAATCAAAGGAGATAATTCAAAGGAATGAATCAAAGGAGTTAATTCAATAGAGTAAATGAGTTAGAGTTAACCAGTTAGGGTAAATAAATTAGGGTTGACCAGTTAGAGTTGATCAGTTAGAGTTAACCAATAGAGTAATTAAATAGATTTAATCGAATTAGAATAAATCGATTAGAGTTAGTCGAAAAAGGGGTTATCAAATTTAGTTATTCGAATAAAGTTAAAATGAGTTGTCGATTATTAGTTAATCGAAAGGAGTTATCGATTATTAGTTAATCGAAAGGAGTTATCAATTATTAGTTAATCAAAAGGAGTTATCGATTATTAGTTAATCGAAGGGAGTTATCGATTATTAGTTAATCGAAAGGAGTTATCGATTGTTAGTTAATCGAAGGGGGTTAATCGAAATTAGTTATTCAAAAGTGAGATTAACGAATATAGTTTATTCGAAAAGAGTTAAATCGAATATAGCGTATTCAAAAGAAGAGTAATCGAATATAGTTTATTCGAGAAGAGTTATCGAATATAGTTTATTCGAGAAGAGTTATCGAATATAACGTATTCGAAGAGGAGTTATCTAGTTATTCAAAAGGAGTTATCGAGTCTAGTTATTTGAAAGGAGTTATCGAATCTAGTTATTCGAATGGAGTTATCGAGTCTAGTTATTCGAAAGGAGTTATCGAATATAGTCTATTCGAATAGAATTAAAGGAGTAATCGAATATAGTTTATTCGAATAGAATTAAAGGAGTTATCGAATATAGTGTATTCGAAAGGAGTTAAGTAATAAGAGTTAATTGATTAGAGTTAAATCAAATACAGTTAATCCAATAGAGTTAATTGATAAGAGTTAATTGAATAGAGTTAATCGAATATAGTTTATTCGAAGAAAGGTTTTCGAATCTAGTTATTCGTAAGAAAGATTATCGAATATAGTTATTCGAAGGGAGGAGTTATCGAATAGAGATTATTCGAAAGAGAGTTACATAAGGAAGTTTGTTTAAGATTTAAAGGATAAACTTTTTCTATTCCGAAGTTAAAACGTTGTTCAGTTAAGGTCTGAGAGGTAATTATACCCCAACTTGATTGACTTCCTTCTTAACTAAGGAATGGTAAGGTTTGATAGTGAATGATGGTTAAGCGAATTTAGTAAATGGTTTGAGTTGGCAAAACGATGTTTTATTTAAACATTTGTTTAAATCCAATGAAGGAACTTTGGAAATGTTTTCCGAATAAGAAACCAGAAATGTTTTCTAATATAGAAACCAGGAAATGGAAATGTTTTCCATTGTTAATAACGTATATTTTCTAAAATTAGAAAATAAGAAATGTTGAATATATGGAAACAGGAGATAAGTAAATTAATGAACTAAAGAGATAAATGTTAAATGATGATTGAACGATATAATTTCCATCAGGCAATAAGATCGTTATTTGCACACATGTTTTTCTTTGACAGTTAACTCACCGACTATCGAAATTTTTGACCATTTTAACGTTGTAAATATGGAGAGACCGATTGGATTATTATCCGAAGAACCACTCCGTATTGGCATAAGCTTTGCGAATCATATATGCCAAAGATAATTGAAGACGGAGTCAAGTGCAAGGGTTGTTGTATAAATCTTAGGTAAAGATTGCCTAAGATGGTTGTACTGAATAGTGCCTTCGGTTTGTCCAGTCCGAGGATGACCTGTATAAAAGAATGTCTGACAGAGTATATGTAATAGATCGCGTAAGTTGATCTCTTCAGATGTATTTGCGTTTGGTGGCGGAGGAATTCATTTCTCTTAGCTGTATGCCCATGGTATTTTTGGGGAAATCAATTTGTGATTTTGCGGGTATGACAATGTGACATTCAAAGTGAATAAATGGATGATCTGTCAGAGATAACCGTAGCTTTTAGCCTCACAACCGGGAAATGACAGAAATCGGGCAGCCAGCATGGCTATGTAGGTCGCACCTATTAGGGTGTTTAATCACCCGATCTAGAGTTTCATTTACTTCCAAAAATCTATTGTCGATGCTATCCCATTCGGGAAACGGTTGTTGATCCCAACCGTTGGTGATATACATTCGATACACTCAAGCGAAATGAGTGGTCGGTCATGTGTGGCCGGGTTGCAAGATGTTCTTGTTGAACCCAGTGTATTCCTCTCTAGAGGTACACTAGCGAAAGGTGGTTCCATACCTTGTCATAGTTGGAAATCCATTACCCAATACGTGCTTGCGATTTTGATTGTATACTATATATGTAGAACGTGAGGTGAAAGCGTTTCTGCTAGATGATTATTATATTGTGATTGATAGACATTATAATAGTATCATGAGAGTTTGTTATAAAGATTGATAGACATTATAATAATATCATGAGAGTTTGATATAAAGATTGATAGACATTATAATATTATCATGAGAGTTTGATATAAAGATTGATTTTGGATTCTCAAAAGGGAAAAAACCCTTCCGTTATACGGCGTGGTCTTATGAGATATCTTTAATGGATCAAATCGTTTTAAACTGTTTTACTCATACCAGTCCCATGACTGACCCAGAGTTTATTTTGTTTTGTTTTCCCTAAACTCTTGGGTGCCCAATTTTGTACGGGCAGTCAAGTAGTCGGGATTTACAGATACTTGAAGAGCTGGAGCAGGAGGCTTCAGGATCATATAGCTATTGTTTATTTCCGCTGTGATGTAAGTGTTGTACTTTGGAAATGATATGTATATTCAAGTACAGATTTGTATTTCAAAGTTATGTTATGAAATATATTTATTCGTTCCGTTGTGAGATTCGTGTTTACTCTAATGTTGTATGTTCTTCTTCTTCTTCTATTCTAAGTTTCTATCTTATCTTTCCTCACCCTCTAATTTCTTTCATTAACCATCCGGAATTTTTGACTCTTGATGTTCGATATGTGTTTTATATCAGATAATCAAGGTCGCAAATTTTCGGGTCGTTACAGTTGGTATCAGAGCTTAAGGTTAAGTATTACCTTGGCTGTAACGACCCGTACTCTACACATCATAGGATCGTAGAATATTTGTTTCTTTCACATGCAAAGTCGTATGGTCATGTAACTTTGGGAGATGACTATTGGGGTCATTTCCCATGTTCATGATTTTTCCCGATTTTTAAATGACCATTTTACCCCTAGTTGGCACTGTTTTGGCCATAACTTTTGACTGGAAAGGAATTTGACCTGAAACCACTTCCATTAGCTCCGGATGATGGTTTCTCTTTCCGTAGAGTGGTCACATTAGCCAAACGGACTTACCGTTTGGGAGATATGGCTGAAACAAGTTTCAGATGGTGAAAAACAGCTTAATTGGGCTTAACCGGGTGGTTAGCAGCTTGGCCCAAGGGGAATTTCGGGTTTAGGGGGATATAGGTGCTGATTAGGGTTAGAAAACATTTCTTTAGACATTTTCCAGCCGCCACTTTCATTTCCCTTAACCTAGCCATGGCCTCCACTCTCTAAATCTCTCTAAAACACCCAAAAATCACTTTCTAATTGAAGATTAGGCTTAGCAAACATCAAATTAAGAAGAAAAAGCACCAAAGCAAGGTTGGAGCTGCTGTTGGACATCAGTATTCGCCCAAATCAGAGGAGTTTCAGTTCTGAGAATTTTGTTTGTGGCCAAGGTGAGTGATAGCACCATTTTGACACTAATTACGGTTAATTAAGGGTAATTAGTGAAGATTAGCGAATTTATACGTAAATAAATTCTGGAAAAATTCTTAAAATTCTAAAATAATGTTTTAAGGCTCTGTTAGAAATTTGGGTTAATTTCGATGTGTTTTGCTAATCGTATGCTTAAACATGCTTAAGGGAAAATAAGGAGCTTTGGCCACTTTCGATCCATTTTGATTCATTTGAGTGATTGTTTGCTGTTGTGGTTGTTATTACATGTTGCTATGACTCTATGGTGTGTTTTGTAATTGCTTAGAAGTGCTAGTTTGGTCAAAAACGCCGTCGAATGGCGAGAACTGTCGCTGGAACGAAGTGCAGGAATTTATCCGGATCGGATCGCCCCCATGCCCACGAACCGACCCGCCTGCTCGAACCGCGCCACATGCCAGAGCTCGGAGTCACGAAGGGGAGACTACGATCCGACTTGGAGAGGAAGTGCCACGAACTGATAAGCCCGAACAGACCCGATAAGGCGCCACGAGCTGACGAGGTGCGATCCGATGGCGCGACCCGATCCGCTGATGGTTGAAGACCCCGATCCGATCCGTCTCTCGTGAGCGTGAGCTACTCCGACCCGAACCGATCCACTTAAGAAAACTCACGATCCGAACCAGGAAGGCCTCCACGATCCGACCCGAGCGTGAAGGATGATCCGAACCGATCCGAGGTTGATGGTTACGAGCTGGTGACTGCGAACCGAACCGGGAAGCTACGAACAGGATGAAGACCGATCCGGATGAAGATGATGACCAAAACCCGAGATGCAAAGGTAGTCCAAATGAGAAGTTAGAGCTCAAGATTCAGATGGGAATCAACGAGTTCACTTCATGAGTTGGGCTTTGCTGCGGGACGCGTGCCAAGGGGTTATCGACGTCTATAGCTTTGGACCACTATGGTAGGAGGTACGAAGGCGGATCCAGGGCCATTATGGCATTGGTAGAACCAAGGGCTACGACCAATGGAGTGGGTCATTGAAATGTTTGGTCATGACTCCAAGTGTTTGGCTTGGTCACAGCAGGGTTTCTACAAGTCGGGATTCGTCGTTGCCTCAGTTTGTCTAGTATTCCAAAGTGGTAGATGTCGTACGCTTTACGCACTGAGTGAGAGATGTGAGGATGGTTGCTATGGATGATTTGTTTGCTATCATTGTGACATGCACACCCCACCCCCGTATTCTTACACTATTTATTATGGCACCTTGGAGTATTGTACGGTATGTGGTACTAACTCTTTGGTTGCAGGTCCAGGTTCAGGTATGGTTTAGTATACCTGTTGTTATTCTGTTTAGATGCTTATCGCTCATACCAGGCTTTATGTCTGACCCAGAGTTTTATGTCTCTTCTTATTACTCTGGGTGCTCACACGAGCAGACTAGAGACAGGTTAGCTGGTGATGCACGAGTAGATGATCCGGAGACGAGCAGGAGGCTTCCACGTAATAAATATAGTATTCTCCCTGTGTTGTTGAAGGTCACTGCTTGGGCATTGGTGGTGTATCTTCCATTTTAGCTTTCTTTTGCTTTGAGACAGTTCGAAAGTTGTAATAAGCTGTATTCTGAATTTTCCGCTGCTATGATGTTTAGTTTTGATTTTCAGCTTATGCACTGTCTCCCCTGTTTTATGTCAAGTATATTATTATTATATTTTATTCCAGGCGCTGTGAGACATTCTACAGGTTCCTTGATTAGTTCATTCCCCTCTTTCTTTTCTTTTGACGACCGTTCTGTGCTAGCTGGGCATGTGTACAGCGCACTTTCGGAGGAAATGCATGCTGGTGCGGGACGGGCCGTCACATTGGCTCTGTGGCGTGACTCGGTAAAGATAGGGTTAGTAATACCCTAGATTGAGTTGAGCATATATATATGAGCGTGTATTTGTTATTTGATATAAAAAGTTGTTTTATATCGTGGAGCTTTATTGGTCGAGTAGTTTATGAATTCTAGTCGATACAGTAATGCAAACTGTGTTGATAAGTGTTTATAAACACTTAAATACGATGAACCAACATGGTATGTTTTTAAAAGAGGGTAAATGGAATAATTTTACCCAATTTATATTTTGGTATCTATATTGGAAATAATATAGTATATTGGTTGTGTTGGTTGTTATTATAATCGAGTAAGATTATAAAAGTGAAGTGGTTATAAATAACCAATCAAATTTCGTATAAGTATTACGTAGTGGATAAAATATGAAGTAAGAATCAGAATTGAAATTAAAACCTGAAAATTTGGAGAGGTGTTTGTAAATGAACATGGATTAAATATACGTGAATTTTAAAATCTTGGGAGATTTTAAATTTGTTACAAGCATTGAAATGATATTTTGAAATGATTTCAAAATGGGAAAGGTTTAAGTACGAATTTTGAAAAGTGATATAGTATCGAACTCACTTCGATCGCTGGAAAATAGATTTCGACGATGAGCTAGGCATCATTGGTGTTCATTTTTGAGTTCTAAGTGACGGATTACTACCAGAGTTATTGTTTTGAACTGATTTGAGAAAAGCAAGTTGTTTTGAATCTTGAAAAGGAAAGTTTGATTTTCGATATGGTAAACTATTTAAAATCCCCAGGGAAAGATTTTTTGAACTAAAAACAAATTAAATAGAAATTTATGAAAGCAAATTCGAAATTTGAAATAAAGTCAGTTAAGTGGTAACTGAAATTGAATTTGAATGATATCGAGACAAATTGTATTTGGGAGATTCGAATTTGATAACCAAGTTAAGAGTTGGGAATCGAGAATGAAACTCGATTTGAAATAATATTTGGCTTGGATATAAGCGAATGGTTGTGTTGGAGATAAAAGTGATTGGAGTTGATTGGGATAACATTTGTATGTGCAGAATTAACAGCAGATGGAAAGGATATAATGATATGCCCGACAAAAAGGTACCAGTTTATATTTATATGGGTATGAGATTTATGAGCCGAATTGGCAAGCCGCTTGGCTGTTTGATTTTCTTTTGGATTGGAGATGGCCCAGAGAGGCGAGTTGGAGTTTGACCTATTGACCAATACAAAGGAGGTGCTGGCCAAATTTTTCGAAAAGTTAAGGTGTTAGAAAATTTTCAGGATTTTTGAAAATTTTCATTGATAAGGATTAATTAATATTTTAATTAAAATTAAATTGGTTCAGTTGAGATTGAAGTTAAAAAGTGAACAAATAAGTTCTAACCAGTTAATATGGTCGTCCTCTACCTTAGCAATTTCATGGACGAAATTATCTTAAGGGGGGAAGATTGTAATGACCCGGATTTTTAACTGTTGAATAATTAATTTGTTTAATTATTAAATATCAGTTCAGCGATATCGAGAACTAGAATTAAATAATATTGAATATTTAATTAATATTTATAATGAATAATAAATTATAAATATCGAAATAGTCAGAAATAAAAGAATTCACAATAGTGTGTGAATTGAATAGTATACGAGATTTGGTTGAGTTTCGATTCGAAATATAATAACGAATATATTGGATCGACGACGCTATAACATATAAATTATAATATAATTATAATCGAGCTCGAAATGGCGCGGCAGTTCGTTATTTGGCGATTTGAACTTTAACTGAATGTACAGGGTTCGTTTTAAATCGGATTTCTGTGAAACAAGAAACGTATGGAGCTGGTGAAGTATATTTTTCTTGGAAGAGAAAAATCGAGATTTCGTTGTGTAGATTTTGATTTATGTCCAAATCAAATTTTAGAAAAGTTGCTGTGAAATTCCTTTATAATTTATAACGATATATAAAAGGAAATTCATTATAAATCGAATATCGATTTAATCGGGATTTGAAATATCGAGTTAGAAATTCATATAGGAATATTCTAGAGCTGTATTATATTCAGTGTGAGTATATATGATAATATTTATTTATAAATATTAAATTTAATTGATTTAAATATATTTATATATTTAAATGGGTTATTTAGAGCTTTAAAAATAGCCAGTTTTGCAAACGACCTCAGAATTCGACGAAACTAATTTTGTTGGATCCGCAATGTAAAATTATTGTTAGATATCAAGTTTCATGATTTTTAAAGTCAGTATGTGGCCGTACCGATTTTTAAAGTGAAATACAGTCGATATTTTGACTTATAAAAATACACTGTGTGAGCAAACGGAGTCGGAATTCGACGAAACCAATTTCGTTGGGTCCGTTATGTCGAGCTATAACTACATGTCCATTTTCATGATTTTTGAATATCGTGTGAGATCACACAGATTTTTAGAAGACGAGTAAATGAGATATTTGCTAACTAAAATTAAAATATTAATAAAAAAATATCCTAACTATGTATGAACCTGAACAGGCCATGCCCTACCTTATTCACAGCCACACCCTCATCTATTAAAACGCGAGAAAACTATCTCGTCCACCAGAACCCAAAATGCAAGAAAGAAAATCAAAAATCAAAACAAAGAAAAATCCTAAAATCACGAAATACATATATATGAACTCCTCAAAGATTTCTCTACATCACTATGTTGGTTTTGACATGTTCGAAGTTCACTGTAGTAGCCCAGTTTTTTAGCAGCGACCCTAGGTTTAGAGTTTTTGAGCAGTTCATGCTTTGATTCGAATTTCAGACGTGGTATTTGGGTCCATGAGATTGTTTAGCAACTCAGGGTAGAGTTTTGTGTATTTCCGTAATGATCGAGGTCGCTCGGTGTGCGCAGTATATTGAGGAGAAGGTTCGATGACGCGATTGGTTCCATGCGTTCGGACTGTGCATTTGTGGTGCGAGGAGGAAGGGGTCGAGATGAGAAAGGTAGCCGGAGTTTCAGACTTTGATTTCATGAAGAAGAGAGGGCAAACGGGATGGAAGGAGATCGAAAATGGAAAATGTTTGGAAGGAGCGGTGTCCTGTTGACTGAGTTTGGGGAAGAAAGGGAATCAGACGGGTCTGGGTTTAAGGAGCTGGGCTGACATTTATTTGAAAGGTTAAGGCCCAATTAAAATTAGAATCCAAGTTTTTATTTTATTATTTAAAGTGTATAACTTGTAAACCTTATAACTTGATCATATGTTAATGGAATTCAGCGAAACAAGATCCGATAGGATCGTATGGATGGTGGCTACACAATGAAACTAATGGGGAGCGAATCGAAGCTCGTTACAATTTATTGCAAAATAAATTGTCCGTCTGAAAACAGACGTAAATCGTTATTTAACGATTAACGCGAAATGTGAGTAAAACTCACCAACTCTGAACAAATCTATTTTTACAATGTATTCTTAGAACTGATAATTATCTGTTGATTGTTGTGTGTTAACTGTTTGGTTGAATTGCTTACGTATTGGTTGAAATTATAGATAACGATATTTATATATATCGTTAATCAAATATTGATTCTATTTATCAGAATATTTCATACTGAAATGATATTGATGTGAATTATATTGTGTAATATCTGTGGATGTAGGGAAAAAGGTCGGAGGGATCCAACTGGATTCCTCAACATTTATTTAACTGATTTCATATATTGTAATATATGATGTGATATATAATCTGTTGATGATTATGTGTGTTTAAATGATATCAATCATTGTGATTGGGTATTGTAAATACCGTAAGAAATACTGGGATGTAAAAAGGGGATTTTCAAAGTATATTTTGAAAATAATCTATTTATATAAAATCACTGGATTTTATATATAAAAGGAAAAAGGATTTTATATAAGGAATTAATTATAAAATCAAAACAAATATAAAGGAAATATATTTGTAAAACAAATATAAAGGAAATTATTTGTAAAACAAATATAAAGGAAATATATTTGTAAGACAAATACCAAGGAAGATATTTGCAAAAACAAATAGAAAAAGGGTATATTTGTAAACCATTTACAAATAAAAATGAAAAGGATATATTTGTTAACCCTTTACAAATAGATTTGGAAAGGGAATATTTTTAAAACATTTACAAATAAATAGAAAAGATAAAAGAAATATTTATTTGTTAAATAAATAGAAAAGATAAAAGAAATATTTATTTGTTAAATAAATAGAATTGAAAAGGAAATAGTTATTTGTTAAGAAAACAAATAGAAAAGGAATAAATCAAAGGAGTTAATTCAAAGGAATAAATCAAAGGAGATAATTCAAAGGAATAAATCAAAGGAGATAATTCAATAGAGTAAATGAGTTAGAGTTAACCAGTTAGGGTTAATAAATTAGGGTTGATCAATTAGAGTTAACCAATAGAGTTAATCGAATTAGAATAAATCGATTAGAGTTAGTCGAAAAAGGAGTTATCGAATTTAGTTATTCGAATAAAGTTAAAAGGAGTTATCGATTATTAGTTAATCGAAAGGAGTTATCAATTATTAGTTAATCGAAAGGAGTTATCAATTATTAGTTAATCGAAAGGAGTTATCGATTATTAGTTAATCGAAGGGAGTTATTGATTATTAGTTAATCAAAAGGAGTTATCGATTATTAGTTAATCGAAGGGAGTTAATCGAATTTAGTTATTCGAAAGTGAGATTAACGAATATAGTTTATTCGAAAAGAGTTAAATCGAATATAGCGTATTCGAAAGAAGAGTAATCGAATATAGTTTATTCGAGAAGAGTAATCAAATATAGTTTATTCGAGAAGAGTTATCGAATATAATGTATTCGAAGAGGAGTTATCTAGTTATTCGAAAGGAGTTATCGAGTCTAGTTATTCGAAAGGAATTATCGAATCTAGTTATTCGAAAGGAGTTATCGAGTCTAGTTATTCGAAAGGAGTTATCGAATATAGTTTATTCGAATAGAATTAAAGGAGTAATCGAATATAGTTTATTCGAATAGAATTAAAGGAGTTATCGAATATAGTTTATTTGAAAGGAGTTAAGTAATAAGAGTTAATCGATTAGAGTTAAATCAAATAGAGTTAATCCAATAGAGTTAATTGAATAGAGTTAATCGAATATAGTTTATTCGAAGAAAGGTTTTCGAATCTAGTTATTCGTAAGAAAGATTATCGAATATAGTTATTCGAAAGGAGGAGTTATCGAATAGAGATTATTCGAAAGAGAGTTACGTAAGGAAGTTTGTTAAAGATTTAAAGGACAAAATTTTTCTATTCTGAAGTTAAAACGTTGTTCAGTTAAGGTCTAAGAGGTAATTATACCCCAACTTGATTGACTTCCTTCTTAACTAAGGAATGGTAAGGTTTGATAGTGAATGATGGTTAAGTGAATTTAGTAAATGGTTTGAGTTGGCATAACGATGTTTTATTTAAACATCTGTTTAAATCCAATGAAGGAACTTTGGAAATGTTTTCCAAATAAGAAACCAGAAATGTTTTCTAATATAGAAACCAGGAAATGGAAATGTTTTCCATTGTTAATAACGTATATTTTCTAAAATTAGAAAATAAGAAATGTTGAATATATGGAAACAGGAGATAATAAATTAATGAACTAAAGAGATAAATGTTAAATGATGATTGATATAATTTTCATCTGGCAATAAGATCGTTGTTTGCACACGTGTTTTTCTTTGATAGTTAACTCACCGACTATCGAAGTTTTTGACCATTTTAACATTGTTAATATGGAGAGACCGGTTGGATTATTATCCGAAGAACCACTCCTTATTGGCGTAAGCGTTGCGAATCATATATGCCAAAGATAATTGAAGACGGAGTCAAGTGCAAGGACTGTTGTACAAATCTTAGGTAAAGATTGCCCAAGATGGTTGTATTGAATAGTGCCTTCGGTTTCTCCAGTCCCAGGACGACCTGTATGGAAAAATGTCTGACACAGTATATGTAATAGATCGCGTACATTGATCTCTTTAAACGTATTTACGATTGGTGGCGGAGGAATTCGATCAGCTCCCTAAGCATATTAATGGGCTCCTAAATAGGTGAGACTAGATGTACCCTAATTACTACCCCAATCGATCAGCTCCCTACTCCGTAGACACCCTATGCTGGCCCCACAGTAGGATGTATCACCTCCTAAAGTGACAACCCTCGTTTTCAGGATGTGCACAACCATATCTACCGATGTCACGGTGTCGTAGCCTCCTCTTGTCTGGACCCATGCATGCACATGACCCAGTCGGAATGTGCCTCCTACACTGTCCCCTCTTTTAGATCTCCTACAATCAGCACAGTAAGCATACCCCAACTCCGACCTAGTTCGGAGTACTCGTTTGATACCTATATATAGGTTACTGACTAAAATGGGTCCCACAAACAAGATGATACAAGATTCCCCCTAAGCTTGCATCCCCACTACTAGGATTTCCAAAGGTTATGCCATACCAGTGTAACAAGATTGCATAACCCCAACAAGTTAAGTTTGTGGGCCTATATATATAAATATTACCCACCACCCCAAGATATACTTAACCCTCCCACTGTTTCAAGCAAGTTTATTTAATTCTTACTCTAGTTAACATGTTCATGTAATCCATATGGATTTAAACAGGTTAAATATTCAAGTTCATTACCATATATGGTTATAATGCGCTAGACCTCCCACATTAAGCCTGCAACTTGTGGATGCTGGATATGTCGGGCGGGTCCAGGCAGACTTCTTCCACAGGTCGGACTTAACCTCGTGTCTTATCCCGTTACGTGTTTATGCACTTAGAACCCTCACATTAGATTCACCACTTGTGGTTGTTGGATATGTCGGGCGGGTCCGAGCAGACTTCTACAACAAGTGTAATTTAACCTCATGTCTAAGCACGGTAACAGTTTCTAATTACTGTAAATCTAGGCACTTCATTCTTTAATAAATATCCCTATTTCATTATAGGTTTTCATGCCCCTTTTCAAATCATATTCATCATGTATTATTTCCCCCAAATTAAGATCTTTAATCAAGGTTTGGTTTATGCCCCAAATCCATATTCATGTTTTCAATTCAAGTTATTCCCCAAATTTCCCAATACAAGTTATGCCCCAGTTTTAACGTTTTCCCCTCGTTCCCAATTTCACGCGTTCGCATATTTCAGTGGTATGCCTAGGCTCAAAGGTAGCCTGGCTATAAAATAAAAAGGGAAAAGAAGGAGGGAAAAGAACAGAATTAAGCATAATAACAAGATAGACATATGATGGCAGAAATAGGCATAGCAACAGAATAAGCATATAGTGATAGAATTAGGCATAATGACAAGATAGGCATATTAGAACAGATATGATGAGTATGTGATAATAGAACTGATTAGGTATATTAACCTGATTAAGAAACTAGCATAATAGGGATGTCACAAATAGGCATATGATATCTAAACAGTGAATTAGATATACAAATAATGGCAGGACTGATATGATTCAATTAGTCACAAGCTTAGATCTAATTCATAACATGTCAAGATTAAATTTTAAGTATTCATATCTAAAAATAACGTAGATTCACAGAGAATAGATCTAAGAAACCCGAGAAAAGAGTGTTGATGTTGAATCAACGATCTTTGAATACATATGAACCATTGTTGCTGAAGAAAAGGCTAATTTAATCTGAGTTGGAGCAGCATCTCATCATCGTCATTGATTTAGATGAATAAAACAATAGGTATAGGGTCCTATTTGTAGCATAGGTTCAAAGAATCTATAACACCCCGTGATTTTAAATATTAAAATTGAAAAATTAAAGAATACTTAACTTCAAATGTGAGAATTAAGGGAAACGGGTTACTCCATTGCGTTTGTCTTGGAATTCTGCTTGAGATAGAGTCCGAGTTTGCATGAATTGGACTCCGTATGAAGAAGTTATGGCCCTCCGAACTTTCAAAATTTTATATAAAGCAATTCAGTAAATTAAATACCAAGGCAGGTCGACCTAGGGGTCGACCTACCCCAGGCCAGGTCGACCAGGGGAAATATACAGGTCGGCCTACCCTCCCCCCTCCCGGCCAGATCTGAAATGTGACGATGTTTTGACTCACTGCTGAGTCATTAGGGCTGAGGTGGTTATTCTATCTTGTCTGGATGGTCTTGATTGCTTTTAGGTTAATCTGACGGCTCTTAATTAATTAAAATTCTATATAAGCAACCTAACCCTCAACCTAAAATCATACCAAGAGGCGCCATGTTGTCAATGGTGAACCTAGAGTAGCCACCGTTCTCTTTCAACTCAAAAGCAAGATAGAAGCAAGAATCAAAATCAAATCTAATCTAAATTAGAATAACAATTAGTCTACATCAAAGGTAAGCAATTTAGTTTCAGAATACAGATCACAGAAAAATAAGACTGTTCTTTTGTTTGTGAGTGCTATTTCTTTCACAATATAATTAATAAATTAATTATGATGGGTTGTAATTGGATTATGAGATCATGTCTGTTGAAACATGTGATGTTATTGTTTGTTTGTGAACATATGACAGTTTTGTTATTGTATGTTGGTAGATCTATTTATATGTACAATTATACATGTTTAACTTGATTCATTTTATGCAAGTTTACATATGCTAATTTGTATATGAATCTTATGCAAGTTTGGGATGTTAAAACATATGTATGCAAGTTTAGGATGTTAAATCATAGGCGAATCTTATGTAAGTTTGGGATGTTAAAACATATGTATGCAAGTTTAGGATGTTAAAACATATGTGAATCTTATGCAAGTTTGGGATGTTAAAACATATGTGAATCAAATATATACATATGCTAGTTTGTATGCAAAACATGTGACATTAATTTACATGTTTAGATCCATATGCAAGTTTGTAGGAATCTATACGCAAGTTCACATTTTTATATTAGATCTATATTTAAGATCCATGGGTTTAGGTGAAAAACCATATTTATGCACAAGTTCACATTTTTATTAGATCAATATTTAGATCCATGGCAGTAACATACTTATGTAAATTTATGACCATTTCCTATGCTAGTTTTGTATGTGAATCATATGCTAGTTTGAATATAAGTTTGTATGAAGTTCATATGCAAGTTATAGGAAAACCATATCCATCGATTACATGTTTAGTTCTATATTTAGATCCATGACAGTTTGTACAAATTTATGTTATATATATATATATATATATATATATCCTATGAAAGTTATTGGCTATGCAAACTTATGTTATGATTCTTAGATCTATTTTATGTGTTATGCAAGTTGTGATGTTGCTTTTCTTTTTATAAGTTAGATTATTTTCAAGTCTAACATATATCGTATTAAAACGAACGAATAGCGTGGGGACAATGGGAAAATAATTTTCCAAAATTGTGAACTGGCATAAAATGGCTTTAAAGGCATATAATTAAATTGAGACATTAATTGGCTTAATTTATATGCATAGAAATTATGGACATAATTTAAGTGATAATTATGGACATAGATTAATTTGAAGGTTATTGACAAATTTGAAATAGGGATATTAATTCAAATTGGGGTTGAATAATAATGTGTAATAATAAATTTCTACGACACGAGGTTAGACTCGTTTGTGGTGTAAGACTGCCCGGACCCGCCAGGCAAATCCATCAACCACAAACAGTAGTCTAATGTGAGAGGTCAAAGGCATAAATTAAATGAGTAATAAAGGCCTAAGACATGAGGTTAGACTCGTTTGTGGTGTAAGACTGCCCGGACCCGCCCGGCAAATCCAGCAACCACAAACGGCAGTCTAATGTGAGAGGTCAAAGGCATAAATTAAATGATGCTAGACACGAGGTTATGTCTGGCTTGTGGTGGAAGTCTGCCGGAACCGCCCAGCATATCCAGCGGCCACAAGCAATCGACTTAATGTGAGAGGTCTGTGCATTAATAATTGATTAATGCTGATCAAATACGAATATGAATGACAAACAGAAGTTTGGTTGAGTGAATAATTCTCTAAGTACCAATCTGATGTTGATTTCGGTCTTCGGGGTTGATACTTAGGGAGTTATTCTCTTAACCAATGTATTTGTGAACTAAGATGTACTTAATCATAAATTAAGTAAAACATGATAAGTGGATAGGGTTAAGACCAGCTTAATCAATAATATATAAGTGGACAGGGTTAAGACCAACTTAACCAATAAGTGGATAGGGTTAAGACCAGCTTAACCAATAATTTGATAAGTGGGTAGGGTTAAGACCAGCTTAACCAATAATATATATATATATATATATATATATTAATCTGATAAGTGGATAGGGTTAAGACCAACTTAACCAATAATATGTATTGATCTGGTAGGGTTAAGACAAACTTAACCAATAATATAAATTGATTTGATAAGTGGATAGGGTTAAGACCAACTTAACCAATAGGATATAAGTGGATGGGGTTAAGACCAGCTTAACCAATAATATATCGATCTGATAAGCGGATAGGGTTAAGACAAGCTTAACCAATAACACATGTTGATTTGTTAAGTGGATAACATGGGTGACATGTGGGATATAATTATAAACACTTAACCAAGTTGAAAACATGTAAGAAGACATGAATAAGGAGGGGTTAAGTGGGGAATCTTAGTGGGGACCAAGCATAAGTGGAAAGCTTGTGTCAAACATGGGGACCCTTTTCAAACCAGTAACCCATTAAGTATCTTTGTGAGCTCGAGTTGGATCGAGGACGGGACACGCATATTGGTTTTGATTGTAAGAGGTCAAAACGGGTTAACGGTGGCAACGCAAGTCCAACGGGGTCATGTGCGTGCGTGGGCCCGGGCTGGTAGGTAAGACGTTGTTGCATCATGTAGATATAAGCCATGCATCTTTAGTGGTATCAGGTTGCCACTTTGGGGAGTGATACACCCCACTGTGGGACTAGCACGGGTATCTACGAGTTAGGGAGCTGATCGAATGGAGAAGGTAGTGGGTACGACTAGCGGAGACAGGGGCAGGCGACACCTATGACAGCAGCTAGGAGTACAAAAAACTACCATATTATGAATAAATGTTGTAATTAGACTGGGGAGGGTAGTGGGTACAACTAGTGGAGGTAGGAGCAGGAGGCACCTACGATAGCAGCTAGGAGTACACGAAACTATTATTATTATAATTATCATTATTATGATTAGTAAGAAGGATCAACTTCCAGTATGGGACTAGTAATGGTGCGGTGTAATTAGCATTGGTGCAGTATAGTAATTATCTTATAGTGATTAGGAGCGAGATTAATGTTAGAATATTCGTCTTGATTGTTTTGTCTTGCCCACTTGTTTCACAGTCATTCCTTGTTTTACCAGTTTATGCCTTATCCTAATTACTTTAATAATTATATTGTTAAAGTTATGGTACTCACCAGACTTCATGTCTGACCCCCTTTATTTTCGCCTCTTTTCTTCCTTCCCCCTTCCCCCAGGTTCTCAGGGTGTGACTAGTACTAGTGGAGCTTGATTTGGATCTCTTTCTCTCTCTTTTGGAAGTGCTTGGATTGATGAAAGTAAAGTTCGGCTCATCTATTTTGTGGCTACTTATGTTGGGGTTATGCTTTTTACTTTATGTACTCAAAAAACAATTTGTCAAGATGGTTACTAAGTGTACTTGGTTTTTATGTTGGTTTATGATGTTGTTGTAATCAAACTATTTCTCCGCTGTAATAAAAGTTGTTTTAAATTTTTTCAAGTACCAATATATGTATCTGTCTTGTTATATTATGTTCTATTCACCAATAATACTTCATAAAGTTAATGCATTCCCTTTGAGAGTGACATTAATGGACGTGGGGTGTTACACGTGGTATCAGAGTTGAAGGTTAACAGAACAGATAAGGGATTTTGAAATACTATTTTTCAAAAGCGTTTTTATAAAGAAATACTTTCAAAAATATGTTTTAAGGAAAGTATTTTCAAGAGAAAAGTTTATTTTGAAAAACATAACCCCCAAGAGCCATATATCTTTCCTTCGATTCTCCGTTTTAAATCTCTTCCTCTTCCCTTTTCGAATTTCTTCCTCCACGTATAGACGCTTTTTCTAAGGTATGTAAGAACTTCCATACGATGGGCGGAAAACCGCTTCATGGGACTGGGACGTTTGTCAAAGCTAGAAGGAAGCAGAGGACTTGTTGGTACCTTTAAGATAGACGATGAGAGGAAGGTTCAATTAGCTTCTTGGTTAATGAAGGACGAAGCCTCATTTTTGTAGGAGGTCACGAACAGAGAATGTGCAGGAGAGACATGGAAAGGACACAAAGAAAGGCGACAAGGATAACAAGAGGCCAAGAGAAAAGGAAGGGCCACACTTGTGAAATACCGGACTACTTAAATAAAGACGTTAGAAAGAAGAAGAAGACTAGTTGTTATCGTTACGGAGAAATAGGACATCTTATTAGGATCGTCCAAAGAAGCAAAGGGCAAAAGGACAAAGTACAGGATCTTCTGGAGGGAAGACGCGTTCCCTCACGGCTGCCATACCTGATAGAGGTAGAAATATCTTGGTTGGAAGTTTGGTTTTTTTTTTTTTTTTTTGATCATCTTGTTCAAACTTTGTTTGATTCTGGCGCTTCACACTCGTTTATATCTGCTTCGTTAGTTGAAACACTGCACCTAAATACTAGTCTAGTTACGGATCCCATAGTAGTCTCAAATCCTATTGGTGGTTCGGCTCATCTTTCAATGATTTGTCAGGATTTAAGAGTGTCTATCTTGGGCGTTGGGTTTGAATGCAACGCCTTCGTTCTTGGCTTTATGGGCTACGGCTTGATTCTAGGCATGGATTGGCTAGCCAGATACAGTGCCATCCTAGATATGAAAGAAGGGTAGTTAGATTATTGACTCGTTGTGGAAAGACCCTTGATATTTCTTATGACCCTAGAGGTCCGGTAATCCTTAGCTACCTAGAATCCCTTGACGCATCCAACGATGATTTGGAATCTGTTCGTTTGGTCCGTGAATATAGTGACGTCTTCCATGAAGTTCGGGGTTTACCCCGAGACGCGAGATAGGCTTTCGAATATACCTGGTAGATAATGCAAAGCCAGTTGCACTACCAGTGCGCCACATAGCCCCGAGAGAGAGAGAAGAGAACTCAGCAAGCAAGTGAAAGAGTTGCTTGAAAAGGGGTTCATAAAAAGAAGTTTTTCGAAATGGGGTGCTCTAGTTGTTTTTGCTACGACGGCTGATGGTTCACTTAGACTGTGCGTGGACTATAGATAACTGAATAAGCTCACCAAGAAGAATAGACACCCATTGCCGAGGATAGACGATTTATTCGATTAGTTGGTTAGTGCTTCGGTTTTCTCACAACTGGATTTGGCTACAGGATTTCATTAGCTAAGGGTGGCTGAAGATAGCATAGATAAGACTGCATTTAGAACTCCTGACGGTTTCTTCGAGTGGCTCGTCATGCTTTTTGGTTTGACGAATGCACATGCATACTTCGTTGACCTAATGAGTAGGGTGTTTAGGGAGTTTCTAAACAAGTTTGTGGTAGTCTTTGTGGATGATATCTTGATTTTCTCTAGAAGCGAAGAAGAATATGCCCTACATCCTAGGGAAGTCTTAGAGACCCTACGAGTGCATCAACTCAAAGCTAAGTTCTCCAAATGCCATTCTTGGAGAAAAGAAGTGGGGTTCTTAGGATACGTAGTATCTAAGAAAGGGATAGCTATGGATCCCGCAAAAGGTGGTGGCAATCCAAGATTGGAAGATTCCTAAGAACGCAACAGAAGTAAGAAGCTTTTTAAGGCTGGCTGGTTATTATAGGAAGTTCATTAAGGACTTCGTGAAGATATCATCCCCACTTACTCGGTTAACGAAGAAGAACTTGACTTTTGCTTGAGGACGTTGACGACAGCTCCAGTTTTAGTTTTGCCAGATGGAAGTAAGCCATTCGTAGTGTATACCGGTGCTTGCGGGACAGGGCTTGGAGAAGTTTTCGATGCAAGGGGAAAAGGTGATATGCAAAATGCGGCAAGTACGAGCATCGCTTATCATCCACTGACGGATGGACGGACAGAAAGGGGTGAATAGAATCCTTGATGATCTTTTGAGGTTATGTATCCTAGATTTTTAGGGACATAAGAAGAGGTAACGAGCTTAGTGGTGTTCACGACGTGTTTCACGTATCGCATTTGCAGAAGTGTTACAAGATACCGCGGAAGTAGTGGAGCCGAACATGCTTAGAAGAAGTGGAAGTAGAGTGAAATGCCACGATTAGACGAGCTCCTACATGCGTCCTTGGGTCGGAGGTATAAAAGCTACGTAACAAAGAGGTCAAGTTGGTCAAAGTGCAATGGGGAGATGATCAAGGAGACACGACTTGGGAGGCAGAAGACAATATATGTACGCTGTACCCTTTCCTTTTTGAGGGTATGTTTTTAACTTCTCCTTTCGCTACCGCTTTGTTAATACTTGTCCTATCGTTTAATATGTCTTTGCGATGATATCTTCGATCTTTAGTTAGGAAAAAAAACTATGGTTGTAAACATGTGTTTGAGACATGTTATGTTTGGTGGACGCAAATGGATGCAAAGTGGTTGCTAGTGGTTGCTCGTGGATCCATGTACACACACAGTAGGCACTAGATCGGCTCAATCACTTTCATACTGCATATAAATATGTGCGCATATTTAAATTAATGGATGTATAATGGTTGTGTTATCATATGGATGCTGCATTTTGATGAATGGTTGTGCACACATGTAGAAGTAATATGTATCGTTAGGGTTCTTTCGCATACATAATGGACGCATGGCACTATCATGATTTGCATTAAGGAGGTCAACTGAATCAGTAGACCGACTGATTTTGCATTAGATAAGGAACATATACACACACTTTTTGCATATGTTCATACGACATTAGAAATCTTGTAAGGACAATGGATGCTTGTGTTTGATGGTTGAGTAGATGGATGATTGGATGTTAGGATATACATTCTCCTTAACTTGGAGATTTCGGGGGCGAAATCCTTTAAGGAGGGGAGAATGTAACACCCCGTGATTTTAAATATTAAAATTAACAAATTAAAGAATACTTAATTTCAAATGTGAGAATTAAGGGAAACGGGTTAGGCCATTGCGTTCGTCTCGGAATTCTGGTTGAGATAGAGTCCGAGTTTGCGTGAATTGGACTCCGTATGAAGAAGTTATGGCCCTCAGAACTTTCAAAAATTTATATAAAACAATTCAGAAAATTAAATACCAAGGCAGGTCGACCTGGGGGTCGACATACCCCAGGCCAGGTCGACCATGGGGTCGACCTCCCTATATACAGGTCGACCTACCCCTCCCCCACCCCTGGGCAGATCTGAAATGTGACGATGTTTTGACTCACTACTGAGTCATTAGGGCTGAGGTGGTTATTCTATCTTGTAACACCCCATGTCCATTAATGTCACTCACAAATGGAATGCATTAACTTCTATGGAGCGTTTTAAGTGTGTATAGAACAAAAACTTAATAACAAGACAGATATAAAGCAGTACTTAATTTAAAACTTTATTCATTGCAGCGGTAACAGATAAGTTTGATTACATCATCAAAAACCAAAGACTAGAGTCAAGTACATAATATCCATCTTGATTAAATCAGAGTGCATAAAATAAAAGACATAACCCCAACATAAAATAGCCATAAATAAGATAGGCTGAACTTTTACTTCAGCGATCCAAGCAACTTCCAAAGAAAGAGATAAAGCTGTCCAAATCAAGCTCCACTAGTACTAGCCCCACCCTGAGCACCTGGGGGGAAGGGAAGAAAAGAGGTAGAAACAAGGGGGTCAGACATAAAGTCTGGCGAGTGCAATAACTTTAACAATATAATCATTAAGTAACTAGGATAAGGCATAAGCTGGAAAATAAGGAGATGACTGTGAACAAATGGGTATGACAGAGCAAACAAAGGAAATAAGACGAACAAAGATAACATTAAAGGCGCCACTAATCACTATAGGATAATTACTATACTGCACCACCACTAGTCACCCTAAAGGTTGATCCCGCCTACAGAACTTAATAATGATAATGGTAGTTTCGTGTACCCCAACTACCTTCATAGGTGTCGTCTGCCCCTATCTCCACTAGGTGTACCCACTACCCCCTTTCGATCGGCTCCCTAACTCCTAGATACCCGTGCTGGCCCCACAGTGGGGTGTATCACTCCCCAAAGTGGCAACCCGATACCACCAAAAATGCATGGCTTATATCTACACGATGCAACAACGTCTTACCTACCAGCCCGGGCCCACACACGCATATGAACCCGTTGGACTTGCGTTGCCACCGCTAACCCGTTTTGACCTCTTACAATCAAATTCAGTACGCGTGTCCCGTCCTCGACTTGGGTCGAGCCCACAAAGATACTTAATGGGTTACTGGTTTGAAAAGGGCCCCCATGCATGACACAAGCTTTCCACCTATGCTTGGTCCCCTCTAAGGTTTTCCCACTTAACCCCATTCTTATTCATGTCTTCTTACATGTTTCAATCTTGGTTAAGTGCATCTAATCGTATTTCAAATGCCACCCAAGGCACCCACTTAATTCCACATGCCACCCAAGGCACCCACTTAACCCCCCATGTCCCACCACATGTTTATCTGGTTAAGTGTTTCTTAATTCATTAACACCGTAAACTTGTAAAGACCTCCCATATTAGACTGGCATTTGTGGCAGCTGGATTTGTCGGGCGGGTCCGGGCAGTCTTACACCACAAATGAGCCTAACTCGTGTCTTTACAACTGTTACGCATTTAATTCATGCCTTTGACCTCTCACAATAGACTGGCATTTGTGGCAGCTGGATTTGCCGAGCGGGTCCGGGCAGTCTTACACCACAAAAGAGTCTAACCTCGTGTCTTAGGCGGTTTATTATTACATATCTTCATTTAACCCCAAATTGGATTATTATCCCTATTCAAATTTGTAAATAAATTCCAAATTCATTTATGTCCATAATTGTCTCAATTATGTCCATAAATACCAATTATGCCAATTAATATCTTAAATTTATTATATGCCTTTTTAGGCCATTTATGCCAATTCTCAATAGGTGTATATTAATATTACCCCCATCGTCCCCACGTTGTTCGTTCGTTTATCATGACATATATATATATATATATATATAAGACTATAAATTAGTCTATTACATAAAAGGGAAGAAACATCACAAATTTGCCTAACACCCAAAATAGATCTAACTTGCAAATAAGAATTACAACATAACCTGCATAAACTTTGTATAGTCATGAATCTAAAAATAAACCTAAAAGGTGTGAACTAGCATGTATATGATATAGTTTTTCACTTAAAACTTGCATAGGCCATAATCGCAAACTTGCATAAAACTATACATGTCATAGATCTAAACATAGGGTGTAAACTTGCATATATGTGATATAGTTTTTCCCCTAAAACATGCATAGGCCATAATCACAAACTTGCATAAAACGATGCATGTCATAGATCTAAATCTAAAGGGTGAACTTGCATATATGTGAATCCAATTTCTACCTAAACTTGCATATAATCACTTTATTTGATTCAAATGTAAACTAATGTACAATTCACATAGAAACTAGCATATAATCTACACCCAAACTTGCATATAAAATGATGTCAAACGTGAATCAAGTTGAACATAGATGATTTGGCATATGAAAAGGGATCCACAACAAAACTATCATGATAAAAATCTAGCATATATTCACAAAAGATTACATTTTTCCGATGATTCACAAACATATCCATATAACCCAATTTATATCTCAACCTAATTAACTTGTTAATTATCTTATTAAAGAAATTGAACTCACAACTCAAAGAAGGTCTTGAGTTCTGAGTTCTGAAATTGATTTATCTCGCATCTAAAGTAGACAATTCGTTGTAGTTGTTGTTATAATCTTGAATTAGATTGAGTTGATTAGCTTTACTTTCTCTCTAATTGGTGGCGGCTACTCTAGGTTGCAAGGTGATAGCATGACGGCCATGGTTCTAATTTTAATTAGGTTTTAGGGTTTGATTCTACATGTGTTTTTAGAGTTTAGGATTAATTTAGGTTAGCCGATCAACCTAGAACTAACCATAACCATTCAGTCTAGATCAGAACTATCCAGAAACCCTAATGACTCAGCAACCAGTCACAAAATCGTCATCACTCAAATCTGCTTGGAGGGGGGGCAGGTTGACCCCCAGGTCGACCTGTAGGGGGGAGGTCGACACTAGGGTCGACCCTCTGGTCGACCTGGGTCCTGGGCGAGAATTTTCCCGCCCAGCCCGCTTCTGGCTTCTGATTTGAAATTTGAATTTATTTTGAGCTGTTTGAATTTATTAAATTTTCTGGAAACTTCCGACAGCCATGACTTCTTCATACGAAGTCCAATTTACGCAAACTCGGACTCTATCTCAACCAGAATTCCGAGACGAACACAATGGTGTAACCCGTTTCCCTTGATTCTCACATTTAAAATTAAGTATTCTTTAATTTGTTAGTTTATGTTAACAGAAAACACGGGGTGTTACATTTTCCCCTCCTTAAAGGATTTCGCCCCCCAAATCTCCAAGTTAAGGAGAATGCATATCCTAACATCCAATCATCCATCTACTCAACCATCAAACATAGGCATCCATTGTCCTTACAAAATTTCTAATGTTGTATGAACATATGCAAGAAGTGTGTGTATGCATATGTTCCTTATCTAATGCAAAATCAGTCGGTCTACTGATTCAGTTGACCTCCTTAATGCAAATCATGATAGTGCCATGCGTCCATTATATATGCGAAAGAATCCTATCGATACATATTATTTCTACATGTGTGCACAACCATTCATCAAAATGCAGCATCCATATGATATGCAACCATTATACATCCATTAATTTAAATATGCACACACATTTATATGCAACATGAAGGTGATTGAGCCAATCTAGTGCCTAAGGTGTGTGTATATGCATCCACGAGCAATAACTAGCAACCACTTGCATTCATTTGCATCCATCAGACATAACATGTCTCAAACACATGTTTCAACCATAGGGTTCTTCCTAACTAAAGATCGAAGATGTCATCGCAAAGATAATACTAAAAGATAGGACAAGTATCAACAAAGCGGTAGAAAAAGGAGAAATTAAAACATACCCTCAAAAAGGAAAGGGTACAGCATACGCATCTTATCTTCCGTCTCCCAAGTTGCGTCTCTTTGATCATCTCCCCGTTGCACTTTGACCAACTTGACCTCTTTGTTGCGAAGCTTTTTGTCTTCCGATCCGAGAATGCATGTAGGAGCTCGTCTAATCGTGGCATTGCGCTCTACTTCCACTTCTTCGAGCGTGCTCGGCTCCACCACTTCCGCCGTATCGTGTAAACACTTACGCAAATGTGAAACGTGAAACACGTCATGAACTCCGCTGAGCTTCTCTGGTAACTTTACTCTGTATGCCATCTGCCCAATCCTCTCTGTAATTGGAAAGGGTCCTACGAACCTTGGTGCCAACTTCCCTACCGATCCAAAGTGGACTACGTTTCTCAACGGTGACACCTTAATAAAAACCATGTCCCCAACATTGAACTCAAGATCCGTTCGTCTCTTATCAGCATATGACTTCTGCCGGTCCTGTGCTGTTTTCATTCGCCGTCGAATCAGGTCTATCTTCTCCGAAGTCTCCCATGTCGGGTCCAAGCAAAACCTTATCAGTGGATTCCCACCAACATGTAGGTGATCGGCACGGTCGTCCATAGAGAGCCTCAAAAGGTGCCATGCCAATGCTAGCCTGAAAACTATTATTACAGGCGAATTCGACTAGTGGAAGGTGTTCTTCCCATGTTCCTCCAAAGTCTAGAATGCATAGCCTCAGAAGGTCTTCTAGAATCCGATTCACCCTCTCGGTCTGACCGTCTGTCTGAGGACGATAAGTTGTACTTAAGCATAGTTGTGTTCCAACCGCCTCTTGTAAGCTCTTCCTAAATTCGCTTGTGAAAATAGGATCTCTATCGCTCACAATGCTGGAGGGTATGCCGTGCAAACGGACTATCTCTCGAAGGTAAACAGATGCTAACCATGCGGCGGTCCTTCTACTTTTGACGGGAATAAAATGGGCACCTTTAGTAAGTTGGTCTACAATTACCCAAATCCCCGTATTACCCTTCCTCGATCTTAGTAACCCATCTACAAAATCCATGGAAATGCTTTCCCATTTCCAAAGCGGAATGTCTAAGGGATGGAGCAAACCTCTAGGCTTCTTTTGCTCCGCTTTGACTTGCTGGCACACTAAGCATCTAGCAACGAATTCGGCCACATCCTTCTTCATTTCGGCCCAAAAGAAAACTCGCTTCATATCCCTATACATCTTATCACCACTGGGATGTATGGTCATCTTAGAGCAATGTGAGTCTTCAAGAATTGCCTTCTTCAAACTTTCGTCTTGTGGTACGCAAAGTCTTCCATCTCTACGTAGCCAATTCTTTCGTCTATAGCATATCTATCAAGATGTCTTGAGGACTCCCCTCCTATAAGCTTGCCTACAATTTCAACCAACTGTGGGTCGTTCTGCTGTGCCTCTCCAACTCGACCCAAAAGTGTAGGTTGCACCTCTAATGATGCCAATAGTCCAGGTACATAATCGACAGAGGGTCTGAAGTCAAAGGAAGATATATACTCCAAACTCTGCCGCTCTACAAACAAAGGACTTAAAGTTAATTTCTTTCTACTTAAGGCGTCAGCTACAACATTACCCTTGCCAGGGGTATATGCGATCTCAAAAACTCCATCCATCTCTGTTGCCTCAAGTTTAGGTCCTTCTGAGAGAATAAGTACTTCAGCAACTTATGGTCTGTATACAACTCAAACCTTTTGCCAAGCAAATAATGACGCCACGACTTAAGCGCAAAAACTATGGCCGCCAACTCCAAATCGTGGGTAGGGTAATTTTTCTCGTGGGCTTTCAACTGTCTTCCACCATGGCATATCACCCTTCCCTCTTGCATTAAAACTCACCAAGCCCTGTCCCGCAAGCATCGGTATATACAATGAATGTCTTACTCCCGTTTGGCAAAACTAAAACTGAAGTTGTCGTCAAAGCCCTCTTCGGACGTTGGAAAGCATCGTCATAGTCAACGTCCCAAGTAAAAGTCAAATTCTTCTTCGTTAATCGAGTAAGAGGGGCTGATATCTTTGCGAAGTCCTTAATGAACTTCCTATAATAGCCAGCCAGCCCTAAAAAGCTTCTTACTTCGGTTGCATTCTTAGGCGTTTTCCAATCTTGGATTGCCACTACCTTGGCGGGATCCACAGCTATCCCTTCCTTAGAGACCACGTGTCCTAAGAACCTCACTTCTCTTCTCCAAAAATGGCACTTGGAGAACTTAGCTTTTAACTGATGTGCTCGTAGGGTTTATAAGACTTCCCTAAGATGTAGGGCATGCTCTTCTTCATTTTTAGAGAAAACCAGAATATCGTCTACAAAGACTACCACAAACTTGTTCAGAAACTCCCTAAACACCGTACTCATTAAGTCAACAAAGTATGCGGGTACATTCGTCAGACCAAAAGGGATGACGAGACACTCGAAGAAACCGTCAGGAGTTCTAAAGGCAGTCTTATCGATGCTATCTTCAGCCACCCTTAGCTGATGAAACCCTATAGCCAAATCCAGTTGCGAGAAAACCGAAGCACCCACCAACCGATCAAATAAGTCGTCTATTCTCGGTAACGGGTGTCTGTTCTTCTTTGTTAGCTTATTCAGCTCTCTATAGTCCATGCACAATCTAAGTGAACCATCAGCTTTTGTAGCAAAAACGACTGGATCACCCCACTCCGAAATACTTCTTCTTATGAACCCCTTCTCAAGCAGTTCTTTCACTTGCTTACTGAGTTCTCTTCTCTCTCTTGGAGCCATGTGGCGCACTGGTAATGCAACTGGCTTTGCATTATCTACTAAGTATATTCGAAAGTCTATCTCACGCCTCGGGGGTAAACCTCAAACTTCATCGAAGACGTCACTATATTCACGGACCACACGAACAGATTTCAAATCATCATTGGATGCGTCTAGGTATTCTAGGTAGCTAAGCATTACCGAACCTCTAGGGTCACAAGAAATATCAAGGGTCTTTCCACAACGAGTCAACAATTTAACTACCCTTCTTTCGCAGTCTAGGATGGCCCCATATCTAGTTTGCCAATCTATACCTAGAATCAAGCCGTAGCCCATGAAGCCAAGAACAAAGGCGTTGCATTCAAACCAAATGCCCAAGATAGACATTCTCAAATCCCGACAAATCATAGAAAGATGAGCCGAACCACCAATAGGATTTGAGACTACTATAGGATCCGAAACTAGACTAGTATTTAGGTGTAGTGTTTCAACTAACGAAGCAGACACAAACGAGTGTGAAGCGCCAGAGTCAAACAAAGTACGCACAGGATGATCAAACAAAAAAACTAAACTTTCAACGGAAATGTTTCTACCTCGTTCTTGCAGCGGTGGGACCGCCAGAGCCTGGATCTGCTCCCTTGCCTGCCCTGGTGCCATGAGAGCCTGAAGCTGCCCTCAAGAAGTTCTTTGCCCTTGCCCCAGTTTCCTTAGGCAATCCTTAACTAGATGACCTGCCTCTCCACAGTGGAAACAGCCAGTCTTCTTCTTTTTCCTACAGTCTTTACTCAGATGGCCTGGTGTCCCACAATTAAAGCACTTCTTCTTTCCTTTGCCATTATTGTTCTTCCCGCCTTTCTTGTTTTGCTGTTGTGGTTTCTTTTGATCTCCTTTCTTCTCAGGTGCCTTAATAGCATTGGCGCCTTTCTCCTCTTCATGCATAAGCGCCATGTCAACTAGTCTCTCAAAGGTGGCCCCCAAAGGGATGTGGGTCATAGCTAACCCATGTAGCGGCTCGTTCAAACCCTTAACAAATCCCATGGCCTTCTTTTCGGGTGTATTCACCATGTCCAAGCCAAATCTCACCAACTGATTGAACTTGTTAATGTATTCTTTCACTGATAGATTCCCTTGCTTCAACGCCAAAAATCTTTCCAATAAGTGAATCTAGCCAAGAATTCAGTCCACGTACGCAGAAATGAATTTGCCCGGATCTGGGGGGGTGTCAACACTCCCCTTATGGTGTCGACCCATGGGTCGACACCCCTAGGGTATGTTGACCCCCAACGGGTTGATTTCCGCCCAGGACTTCCTACTTCTGTTATTTTTGAATCACTTTGAATGGTTTTGACTTTGTTATGTGTGTGTGTGTGTATATATATATATATCTTATGCATATACAAACTTCAAACCTTAATATCTTCTTTATACGGTGTCCGTTTTACGCAAACTTGGTGTCTATCTTAAGCAGAATTCCGAGACGAACGCAATGGCACAGTACATTTTACTTAATTCTAAATATATAATTAAATATTCCTTAGTTTATCATCTTAATGTGTTATAAAATTATGGGGTGTTACATCTAACCTGCAAATTTACTTCATAGGACATTAGATTACCATTTAATTCTTCTATTGACATAGTACTAATATCATTGGATTCTTCGTTTGCCAGAGTCTTCTGATCCCGTTCACTAGGAAGTGAATTCAAGATCTTTCTGACTTGGTCTTCTTTAGTAATTTTCTTTTCTAATGATATTAAGGCATGTACAATATCTTGAAATCTTGAATACATATCAGAAATAGATTCATTTGGTTTCATTTGAAAAAGTTGAATCTGGTGAGTCAGCATAGATATCTTTGTCCGTTTTACTTTATTGGTGCCTTCATGTGTGACTTTCTATATTTTTCTAATTTCATATGCAGAATTACATATAGAAACTCGATTAAATTCATTAATATCTAAGGATCAAAATAAAATGTTTATGGCCTTAAAATTATTATGTGCTTGTGTCTTTTAGTCTAGTGTCCATTTTGAACATTCAGTTTGAGGTACTATGTATTCTTCTTGGGTAATGTTCCAAATATCTTAACCATTAGACTGCAAATAAAATTTCAACCTACAAGACCAATAAGTATAATTACTGCCATCAAACAGAGGAGGTCTAGTGGTAGATTGCCCTTCTATAATAGAATTAATAAAGGTGTTACTAGTGTCATTAGCCATTATAATTTAAAAAAAATCAAATTATGATAACTTTGAAAACCTTGCTCTAATACCAATTGTTAGGGAACTGGGTGTCTATAACGTAATGATAATGGATCTTAAGGCTATTCAGACACTAGAGAGATGAAGTGTGTTTACTATATCTATCTAATATTCAAATAGAAAGAAATAAGTAATAAAATAGAATGTAATAAAGTAAATGACACATGTAAATGGTTGTGGGTTTTGATAAACAAGCTTTTTGGAAGGAATAGATTATTAACACATGTTATGATGACAGATTTGATTGGAATAGAGACTCGTCTCATTGTTCTGCTTTTTGGAAGGAAGTTATGAGTAATTTCCATTGGATTAGGATTGGCACAATGGTGGTTATGAGAAGTGGGTTCAACATTTCATTCTGGTATGACTGCTGGTTACTTCCTATCCCTTTGAAGGATGAATTTGAGGACCTATTTGATATTGACTACAACAGATTATCTATTATTGGTGAGATGTACAATTTGGAGGCTACCAGATTTAAATGGAGATCATCATTTTGTAGAATTGTTACGAGAAATGCACTTTATCAGCTGTGCCAATTGTTTAAGTTGTTGGAAGATGTTTGCTTAAATCAGGAGCATAATGAGTTCGTTTGGAAGTTAGAAGGCAGCAAGAATGTTTTTCAAGTTGGAGGTTTGTATAAGATGATGAAATTTGCTGGTAGAAGATGGTTGGGTTTCTATTATATATGGAGTTATAAGACAGTCCCCTCAAAAGTCAAGATACATATGTGGATGGTAATGCATGAGAGGTTGAACACTATATGTAGCTTACGTTGTAAAGGTTTAGCTATAAGTGGTGGTTGTGTTTTCTGTGAAGAGGATGATGAAGATTACATTCACTTGTTTCGGCAATGTGACTTTGCTTTCTACGTGTGGACAAAATGCTTGATTTACCTCAATTTGGATCTGGAGTGAGGGGTGTTTATCAAAGATCAATTCAATTTTTGGTAATACATTTACCCTTCATTGGATAACACACAAAATCGTCACCTTTTTGTTTCGTAAACTTTGCATATACATGGATGTTATGGCATGAGCGCAACTATAGAAAATTCAAATCCATGAGAAGAACAGCTAATTAAACCATTTACATCATTCTTAAATATGTTTTCATGTGGGCAGACAAAGAAAGCTGGAAATATGTAGACTCAATAGCAGTCAGAGTTCACGACAGAATCCGCAAACGGATTGGAGATTAGCTTGCTTGATGCTGTGATGGATACTTGATTCAGTGCCACCGTAGTTACTATATTTTGCTATGATGTTATGTAATATGGGTATGCTATGTTTTTTTTGGGCGCACTGATGTACTTTCTATGCTGTTGGGTTTTGCTAGTTTTGTAAATATGTCGTATATACACGTACTATGTAATTCTAGACCTTGAATGCTGGAGTATATGAAGGCGTGAATTTGACGATTCACTACCTCTTGCTTCAAAAAAATAACACCAGGATTTTTATATTGGTTCGGGTTAACCAATCCTACATCCAGTCCTGCACTTCACCGTGTAGAATTTCACTATAATCGCTTGCTTTCCATGGGTGGCAAGAACACCTTTACAATCTTGATTTCACGGGATACAAGATACACCTTCTCCTTCTCAATAGCAATAAACAACGGCAAGAAATTGTATCTTCAATACGAATTCTTGCAGATTTGGTACAATGATCGTATAGACCTCCAACGACAATATATCTTTGAATTCTTTGAGGAAATATGTTAAAATCAAAGAGAGAATGATATGAATTCAAGTACAACTCTATGATATTGTGTGGCTTGCTAATCAATGAAGAATAGGAGTCAAAAGAGAGTGGATTCGCAAGAATAATAGGATGATACTCAATGGATTTTTGTAGAGAATATATGGAGAAGGAGTAGAAAAAAAATGTGAAAATATGGTGTGAAAATTCATTTCCAAGAGCCTTTAAATAGTGTTTGAAAGTGTAACACCCCACGTCCTTTAGTGTCACTCACAAAGGGAATGCACTAAGTTCTGTGGAGCATTTAGGGTAAGAGATGCAGATAAATTACAAGACAGACAGAAATTAAACAGCGGAAAAAAAAAATTAAAATTTTGCTTTTTTGATAAAATAGTTTGTATAATGGTTTCTTTACAATATCAGAGTATCATCTGTCTTACAAAATAAAGAAGCATAAAACAACATTTATATTCTCCAATTTTAGCAAGAGCCAGCCATAGCATCCGAAAAGAGAATCCAAGCAAACTTCGACAAATCTTCAAGCTGGGAAAGAGTGACGTTCCAACTTAACCTGAGCTATACTATTCCCTCCTCTACTACCTGGGGGGGAAACGGAAGAAAAGAAGACGAAAGAAAAACAGAGTCAGACATAAAGCCTGAGTAAGTTCAGTAATTTCTAGCATATGAACATGGAAAAACAAACGACATGAATTAACTGAATACAAGATTACACCATGATGATAGGGTTGGCAAGATCAGACAAGACTAACACAAGATATGCTAAGATAAGATAAAATGGATGTTCTCTAATACTTCCGTCGCTTCGCCATTTCCTTGTTATACGGATTTCTATTATCTCTGCACCACCTAACTAGTGTCCCAACTAGTAACGATAACGTGATCCCAATCCCTGTATTTTCCATCGCCTTCAGGCATCCATTTATTTATTTGTTACCTAGATTTAATCTAGGGTTTTCTACCAAGTACTTTCTAGATTCCTCTAAAGTTTAGCAATCTGCTGAATGCTTCTCGGATTCAGGGTTTATGCCACCTAGTTCAACTAAGAATTATGCTACCTGTCGAACGATGCCCCCAAGTCTAGGACACACTACCTAGAGTGGTATATGTTCCTATACTTCCCCACGCATGTGTCGCGAATCGTTATCACTTGTCTAGATGCACATGTCCCATAATGTGCGGTCCGAGTCCTGTGTCAGGGCAAATCAAGGAATACAGAACTCGGTCGGGAGCTTTCAGATATCTGCCGATGTAGATGCTAAGGTCTGTTTTTATTTCAGTGGCTATGGTCCCACTTGACCCCTCCCTCAACTAATGAAAGGCACCCCTTGAAAAATGAGAACTATACGCCGGCCCTGGTGCCCCACTATCCTATGGCCATCCTCACCCATAACTAGATAGCAAGTACATGGTCTTTTGGAGTTCTCCGCCTTTCCGCTTCACGTATCTCGATTGACTCAAGATGGATGGTAGACGACGAGTTGCTATCACAAGGCTACCGTTTTCTCGCCGAATCACGCCGGTCCATCCTAGTCTTTAGGTTGCCATATATTGCAACCAAGGCATACCCCTGGTTCTTCTACGCAGACCTTAACCTCTGTGGGCCCAGGCGGATCATCTGCAGCCTCACAGAGGGATACCAAGAGTACCCTCATGTCCCCTCGAAGCCTCGGGCTTCGTAACCCAATTCGTTGGAGCCCTCTTTCTAGACGGACATTCGCTCCTTCCCGCGTTATACTAAGAATTACTATTTAGTTTTATTAACTAAGATTTACCACTTAGTTTCCCGAATCGTTGTTTTCTTAACTAAGGTTTACTACTTAGTTCTCTTTCCCGTCAATTTGGATTGGTTAAGTGTCATTAGTCTATTCAAGCCAACTTAACCTTCTTCATTCATCCTGTTAAACTGGTTAAGTGTTATCAGTTGACTTAACCCGACCACAAACCAAGTTATATTGGTTAAGTATTTATTTCTTAACCCTACCCATTTACCCTGTATTGGTTAAGTGTTCCTTTAACTTAACCTTGCCCGTCTGTTTTAACTAACATGTTATTAATGGTTAAGTATTATCCCTTCATGTTTTAGACTTAACCTCATTCCTTTATCACAACCTGATGTTTAAGTGTTTAGGTTTACTTAACCCTGTGGTCTAGCCCAGCTAACATATCAAAATTGGCTAAGTGTGTACTTAACCTCAACCTCTAGTCTAGTTAACATATTAATTTGGCTAAGTGTATTAACTTTACTTAACCCCTACAAGTCTCGTTTTGCTACCTTGAGTTTGGTTAAGTGTCTCTATGGACTTAGCCCTCCCATTCTAGCTTAACTGTGTTAAGTTGGTTAAGTGTTCCTATGGACTTAACCCTCCCATTCTAGCTTAACTGTGTTAAGTGTCAGTCTGAACCTAACCCCACCCATCAGTCTAGTTATCATGTTGAACTGGTTAAGTGTCTTAGTTAACTTAACCCTACCATTCTTGTTCTAGCTTTAACTAAATAAATTAAAGCCGCTACCACTCACATTAGACAGGTATTGTTGCGACTACTGGATGTGCCGGTTGGTTCCGGGCAGGTTTACATCGCAACTCAGTCTAACCTCGGGCTAGGTATATTCGTGTTTTCTAAGTTCAAAGGGTTTCAATTTATTTTCAAATCAAGTTTTGAAAGTAACCATCCCGTTCATCGGATCAGTTAGGGATAGCCAGGGAGAGCAGGAAACTTGTATTTTCCAAACCCAAGCCTAGACACTATCCTCTCTGTCACCCTAGAACTTTCTGGTTTATTATTAAAAGAGATGTCGTTAATAAACCTTTAATTTGTCTAAATTAACATTTCCTTATTTAGGACAAATTCTATAAGTAAATTAATCCTAATTTACTTATTTCCCAATTACCCTTTTTAATGTAAATCTACTACGTTCATTCTTATGGCCCATTTCCCCTTCTAAATCATATTTATGCTTTTTGGTATGTAAACTATACCAAATTAAGTGTCACTAACCATGATTTTGCTAAACCTGACAGTTATTCCCAATTATGGCCAATCTCAAATTTATACCAATATACTTATTATGCCAAATTAGCTAATCCAATCCTGATTTAACATTCTAATTACAGTTCACGTCAAACTAGACTTATTTATTCCAGTTCATAACTCATGTAAATACTAGATTTACTAGTCAATACTAGATTCAAATTACACATCCTATAATTCATGTTAAATTTATCCAATTTGTATTTCTATGAACATGCCATAATACATGTTCCCAATTTATGCCAAATTCCAAGTTTTATAACTATGTCTTAGTACATTTCACATTATGCCCAAATCGTATTCCCACCGTTCGTATAATTGCGATTCAATCTAGATTATGGATAAACCTAGACTCGTAGAAATTAAGGGACGAACCAAAGATGCTATGCAAAAGATAGACATACTAACTGGCATAAAAAGGGTTGAATAATGACGTCGGTTCAAGAACATGGGTAGACCTAACTTAATAGGTAAATTCCCAAGGTCTAAAACCAAGAATAGACAGAATAGAGTCATAGGTTCAAGAACATGGGTAGACCTAACTTAATAGGTAAATTCCCAAGGTCTAAAACCAAAGAAAACCAAGGACAAGCAGAATAAATAATCGGGTTTAGACCCAATCTCATAATCACAGAACTTAAGCAACACTTTCCTAGTCATGAATCATAGGTGTTTAATCACAGATGTCCTTGTTTTGTCATAGGCAATAGTTTATGTTTCCTAATCAAAGGCATAGGCTTAGTCAAGGAAATAATCCTCATAGTCACAGTCACAGTCATAAGCAATGTTCATAGTCATAGGCAGTGTCCATAGTCATAGGCAATATTCATAGTCATAGGCAAATGTTCATAGTCATATGCATATGGTTTTAAGGTCCATAGTTTCATAGTCACGGTCTTATTTGTCCTTGAATCATAACAGTTCTTAATTAGGTTCAAGAGTATAGGCACTGATTCGAATAGAGAGAGAGAGAGAGAGAGAGAATTGGCATATTCTTTTATTCCTTTAATTTCATGTCACGAACAAAGAAAAACGTTCAAATCTAGAAATAACTGACTTACAGAGATTAGATCAGAACAGAAAGACGGCGTTGCTAAGATTCGTAGAAAAACAGTCGTTGAAGTCGTTTGAACCTCCTTTTGAATCCTAGCTTGAATCTCTTCTTCTTGAAACTCTCTTTGAGCAGCATCTCCTCGTCTTGATTTATTTTATATATATTATTCTATTTATTATTTAATTAAGAGGAGGAGAAGAAGCCATGTTTGTCAATAATCTTTGCAGCATAAGGGTATAAAAGAATTGTGAATAGAGAAGAAGACTAGGGCTGTTTATATAGTGTTAGGCGGACGAATCTGGTCAGAATGGCGTCCAGATACAGAAGAACGAACTAGGTGCAGAAAACAGGAAAAACAGGGGGGTTGACCCCAAGGTCGACTATGAAGTCGACCTGAGTGCCCCAGGTCGACTACCCAGTCGACCTGGGTGTCTTGGGCGGGAAAATTCCCGCCCTGGCCAATCCGGCCCGATTTTTGGAAATTGAATTTGACCTGTTTTGAATTTTGAACTTCGCTGAATCTTCCGGAGGCCATATCTCCCTCATACGGACTCCGATTTACGCAAACTCGGACTCGTTTTCATGCAGAATTCCGAGACGAACGCAATGGCGCAGCCCGTTTCCCTTGATTTTGATTTTAACTTTTAATTCTGCCTTGATTTGTAAATCTTAATGTTGCAGAATTACGGGGTGTTACAGAAAGGATGCATATTTTGGTGAAAGGATGAAGGGAAATAACTTCTCAATTTGAATTTGAAAATCTGGAAAACCTTTATATGTCGACATATGCAAAAATGTATGTCGACATACCTTGTGTGGCAAAAGACACTTATAAGCGTCGCAAATATTCAACACTTCAGATTTCCTTATATTTGTGGATTTTGGTTTCGGTTGAGGTTAATTGTTGATTGTCTTCAATTATAATATCCATAGGATCTTTAACAAGATATTCTAAGGTTCAACAAGCTCCTCATCACTTCAAACACCTCTATTCTTCATCATTCTTCTCCAATACGCTTTGGTCTTCAATTGTTCTGATTATATCATTCCATTGCTCTGATTAAATTTCTCATATAATTCCTCTTTTATACTCTTGTATATTTTTGAAAATATCCCCATAATATATCTTATGTAACTACACAACTTGAAAGATATCTTAGTAATAATGTTTATATGGTTGTTGTTATCGAAATCAATATCTAAGGTATTAACAATAAATACCATGGGTGTTAAGCTAAAAGAAGTGCCCTTCTCCGCCCAACTATGGTACGTTTGAAGAAATCAACGTACAACATCCTTTTGGAAATACTATGTTAGACATTCGTCCACACAAGTCATCTATGAACATGGTGAACTAAAGGCACCCTCCTACCACATTCTTATATAGGAATCACCCTTAGGATCAGTAGCGAGTAGTCCTTGCAACCCGTAGATTCCAATTACGACTGAATTACCATCAAAACCCTCTGGTTGCAAATCAGAGAAATTTATCAAGTAGCCCTGCTACTTATGAAGATCCACAGTCTTCAATTCTTCTATCTTCAATCAACTACTTTCATGTATTTGCTGGTTTGGAATGGTTTTCGAATATAAATTTGATCCCGGTCTTTCCGTATAGACCATATTTGATAGTCGCTTATTTAGCTATCAAATAAACATCCATTCATTCATAAAAAGAAAATGAATTCGTTGATTTAATACCCAACATCATCTAGCCTCTTTAATTTACCGGTCGTTAATTAATTAACAAAACTCCTAATTCTTACTACATTCGAAAAATATTTCCTTTTCCCTATTTAATATAAAAATATTCAATTATCATTTCACTTCTACTTCACCAAGTTCCCATCATAAATTGGTAAGTGAATAAATCTCTCAGTATCAATCCCGAAGGCTGAAACCAACATTAGATTGACACCTCGATAATTACTCAACTCAACCAACGTACAACAGAAGTTCTAGTTTCTTTAAATATCCCTTTATAAATACTATAAATCATTTGTGACTATTATTATTCACTGTTTAAAATCGTATATAAAAATCTTAAGTTTTTTTTTAACAAAAATAGTTCAACTTGACATTTGTAAGAAAATGTTACATACTTCATTTCCAAATTAATACCATAATTTCTTATCTGATTTTCCCAAAAAAAATCCTCTTAACATTTAAAAACCAATGTTATAAATTTCCAATTCTAGTCGATATCTGTTTACTAAAACAGTAAATTACTTTGCTTTGAATCCAATACTAAATATTAGTTTCATATTAACTTTAGTTTAAACTCATATTCCATTTCTAGTTCCATTTATTCGATGATTCCATTCACGAATTCCTTTTCAATCACATTTCGTATTTTTATACACCACGTTTACAAAACATTCATTAGTTACGAAAATCACTTTTAAATTCTTATATCCAATTCTCGTACATTAACGATCCCACTAATCCATTTCAATATTTTAAATCTTATAACTTCCATTTACGCCACTTAATCTCTGCTTTTCGATCATTTTAACAATCCCATTTAATTTATATCACTTAACCATTTATTATTTAATATCTTGAAATTTCCATCTATTATAATTTAAATGTTTATAAAAACATAAATAAAACTTCAACATTTAATTTTGTATAGATAACCGTGTTTCAAATCCTTATATAAATATAACTTTGAAAACGTTCACAATCGATGTAACATCGATTCCAAAAATCTAAAATCTTTTATCTTATCAATGGTACCAAAGAGGCAAATGTCTACTACAGTACCAAACCCATGAAATATTAACCAATTCCACATCAAATAAATCACATCCAGTCATACTGATAAACATTATCAATATTAGCGAGGAATCCAGTTGGATTCCTCCAACCTATCAATCCCTGCATCACAATTTCATATTTTAATATATATTATAATAAGATAAAATTTAACAACTATTGGTGAGGAATCCAGTTGGATTCCTCCAACCTGTTATTCCCTGCATCCAAATATGTTACCTCAATATAATCATTATTCATGAGAACATACAATTTAACCAATAATTTCTATAAACATCCAATAATGATAATTTAACATCAACCATTTAATTTAACATGTTTATATAAATATAAACGTGACCAATAAGGTAAGTTACATTAATTGGTTCCAATCGTTAAAATAACGATTTGGTTTTAATTAAATTAAACGAATCATTTAATTTAATCAATTTAGTCAATATACAAATATCATTCAATTATCATCCAAAATAAACAACCAAAGCTCACAAATATTAAACCCGACTTATAAAAATATAAGTGGGACAAAACTGAGTGAGTAATACTCAAATTGGTTCCATTTATTTCTAAAACAATTTGGTTATAGTTAAATTAAACAGTCGTTTAATTTAACCGTAAATTCCTGTTGTCTCCATTCCTGTCTAAAACAGTTCCATAATGTAGTGCTTGCTGAGACGATTCCAACGGCACCTAGTTTGTCCGATTATGACCATATATGAATGAGTTATAATTATTATAAGTCAATACGGTTTAATAATTAAATTAATTTCCTTAATAATTACTTTAAATAAAATACAGACCCAATAGTTTCTTTCCTCTACATTCGTTCGTTCCAGTTTTGTTTCCTTCAGCACGTACATTCAACAACAGTACCCACCAATATGCCTGCATCCATACACGTTTTAATATTTAGGAGCCAAATTATTAAAATAATAGTTCCTTAATTAACATCAGTTAGTTAATTACTATATGTTAACAAAAATCAGCCGATTACTTGCTTCCTTTCTTCCCATAATTGCTTCGAAGAATCCTAGAACCACGCTCGAAACTTAGATCGCCTACCGCACCACCAACCTTTCGCCAAAGTCTGATCGAAGATTGCCATGATGACCCTGCCAACGTCCCATGCCTGCGCTCCAACCCTCGGCTAGCTCGAGTTGGCCAATCACCTCTAAACTGCCTTCGAACGCTGCTACTTCGTGACGCTGCCCTAGCCACCACCGTGCTCAGATGATGATCACCGCCGCTAAAAGGAGAGGTATCGTTGCCCTTGTGAACTGAAAATATTGGGAGAAGATGCCGCCACTAAAAAGAGAGGTATCATTGCCCTTGTGAACTGAAAGTATTGGGAGAAGATGCACGGATTTTGAGATCGAGGAGGAAAAATTCGAAATCATTGGCCGTTCGTTGGGTAAATGGCGGCATATGATTGTGTTGACCACGACGTAAAAAAATAGGGTCGTTGACCACGTTGGGGTATGTATATAGGAATAGTATAAATATAATATTATTTATAAAATTTTGTTGCGAAGCAACGTAAAAAAACCACTACAAACAACCTCCGAATGAGATGAAAATTTACATTTTAGCATAAACAATATTCCGGACACTATGGAACCTGTTTCGTAAAATTCCGAGATCGTTTGTGAAAATTCCTTTATAATTTTATAACGTGAATCGACACGTATTTAAATTACGTATGATCATAAAACAATCCAATTAACTTGAAACTGAAATACTACAATAATAAATCATTACAGATTTAAAAAAAATATAGAAATTACTCTGAAAGCTATAGTTCAAACCACTGTAATTAAAAGCGCAACCTTTTGTCTATATTGTTTGTACCCACTAATTTTGCTTTATCTATTCAAGTGTTTGTAATAAATATTTCTTATTTGTAATAGTGCGTGTTTATTTTATTTTATTTTGTTATTATTATTATTGTGTATATAGATAAATAAGCATTTTATTAAAAGAAATCGTAGGATTCCAAACGGCCCATTTTGACACTGTTCGGCCGTTGCGGTAGCAGGCTAGTAGCAGATGGATTGACATCTAAATCCTTCTAATCGTGGACCTGAGGAATTTGCGGATGTAATCTGGGTCGCTAAAATCCACAGGCCCCTGGCATCCACTTCACCTGTGATTCCTTCATTTTTCTGCCCATCTCAGTCAAAGGAGCAAGCTCCAAACGCAAATCATCTATAGTTTGACTTAATGTAATCTCATTTGTCGGCTATTTACCTTCACAGCAGCTTCTTCTTTCCAAATCACTCCCTAATCCATACTTATAAACCCTAATTTCGTCGAAGATTCGTAACTGCTGGTTGTATAATTGAACTTAGTGAATAGGCTGTGACATGATTTGTTTGGTTATGCGCAATTGATATTAGCTTTGATGGCGGATGCAAAGAGACATACTCTTAACCAGCAATTGGGTGAGTTTTTGCAGCTGGCTGGATTTGTTAGTTGATTAATTTAGTGGTAACACCTTTGTTCTTTAAGCAGTCATGCACTCTGATATTCAGTCGTTTATAATTATAGTTGTACCTGTTGTTCGTGATTATTTATTTTAATTTGCTTTGATATGGAGGTATGCTGAGTACGGTTGGACATTTTATAATTGTTAATCGAATGTTATATGATATGCTGAATACCTCTGTTTAACGTTGGCCAGATTAATGCATTTTTAGTATGATTACGGATAGTATAATCGGGGCCGCATTGATTATAATTTCTGAGAATAATCCTTGACTGTAGAATTAATAATGTGGATATCTATATCAGTACAAAATGGGAAAGTGTTTTGCACCCAAAAGCCATGCTCAAATTTCTACTGAAGTTCAATCTGAAGTAACAAGTAGTTCAGTACTATGACATTGGAGCTTGATCCATTAACCATTTGGTGAGCTGAACCATTAGAAACACTCTATTGCCCAACATGAATATCATTCTATTTTAAGATTACTGTTTTTTTTTTTTGTGAACATGCACCACACGCGAGAGAGTACATCACGATTTTTTTGAATATTAATATCATGAATTATTAACATAAAAATTAGTATAAGTGGTTTTCCTAGTAGTATTATGAAAGCAGATAAATATTCCATCACATCAACTTTTTGAATTAATTGTGATGGTCTTAAGCAAGAGAGGCAAGATTGCCATATTAAAACTCGTGATACATGCAAAATATTTGCTTCGAATTGTGCTAGTGACATAATGAAAATGTAAAGGTAATGTATACTTAAGCTAGTTCTTTTACTTTAGTGTACTTATCACAGTTACTGAAGAAATATATGACATAGGAATGTATTGAAGACTCCTAAAGTCTTGGTGCATGATATTGTGCAGTGGGTGCCTTTTTTGAATACTGTGCAATTGTTCAAACAAAGTTATATAATTTTCCTTTTGTTATACATCATAGATGATGAAACAATATTGGTGTACATTACATTTCTTTCAGTAAAAGATTTACGACAAAGATTTACATTATAGTTCTCAGTAAAAGATTTATGGCAAAGATTTCTTGACCATTTCGTTGATTATTATAATATGAAATAAACACGGTATTGTAAGCACATCATTATTCCAAGACTAAGACAAAATAAATAGTTAACAGTATAATCTTTGTTGAACGAGACCTTTAAATGCAATCTTTCTCCTATCAGAAACACCATAGAAAATCTGCAACAACAGAACGTTATATATATATATATATATATATATATATATATATATATATATATATGGGACGCCATAGGGCACCCCTATTTGGTAGCATCCCATTTTAAGCCACACATTTATAAATAAATAAGTTAGTGGGAAGAGAGAGAGACTTAGTGGAAAAAGAGAGAAATGAGATATGTGGTGAAAATCAGGAGGCTATAGGGGTGCTACACTTTTTGTGGTGCTCTTGATTCTCTCTGTATATATGTATGTATATATGTATATAATTTAAAAAAACACAATTATACATCCATAATGGGTTTTAATTCTTATTTGATTTTGAAGTTACGAAAAATAGTGAATAATAAGATTTACGCTTTTTTCATGTGCCTTTCGCTCTATACATTTGCATTGTTTTGTCTTGTCTTTTTGTATGCTTCAGTATTTGAAAAAGGCAACATCATGTCGTGTCGTGGGCCATGGTGCACATTGAGTTGCACATTCTCAATTACAGATAATTCCTTTTCTTTGGATAGGTATGAATCCTTACTCGTATTTATTATTTAGTAAGAAAATAGAACAGATGGATTACTGGTTCCATGTTATTAAACTTATGTTGAGAATGCAACAAGCATGATTTATCACCCTTTTATGGTTTGAGATTCCGATTGAAAATTGTAAATCCCATTTGTTTCAGATTGCTTTGAGCTGAAACTGTGACAAAACTAAGGGCAAAATTTTCCATTTTTAAATTTTTGGCACCTTCAAGATGAAACCCTAGAAAAGAAATACGATTCGGTGAAGATATTTTTTTTGGTTAAAGTCCGTTTTTTTAAACTGCGTATGATCAACAGAAATTGAATTCAAAAGAAAGAAAAATTAATCATCAATTTGAATTTGAAATATGCAGAAGTTACTATACGTACTTGGAGACCCCTAATTCCATCATTGATTTGTCTGTTTCATAATCATTGACCGAAACGGAGTACGATTTGTTGATTCTTCAATTCGTCAATTAATGGATCTGAACTCTAAAAGTATTTTTAATTGTTTAAAAAAGTGAGAGAAGACAGATGTGTATTGCAATTGCAGTCTTTTTTATAGTCACAACACTTATTTTAAGTTGTTTTTGTAACGTCGGTGTCAAATTAGTAGTAAAATTCCGTTGATGGTAGTCGGGAACATGATGGTGGTGGAAGTTGCAAACCGGTGATGAGATTTCGTTGATGAATAGGGGTACTTTTGGAATTTCAAAAAGACACAGTGGAAGTTCTATTGATCGAATTCTCTTTATCAGTTGCAGAAATTTGTAAATCTATGTTCATTTTTCATTCATTTTGAAGCTACATCGGATGTATTCTTTATTTCAGGCTTTGTATAATTTTTTCTTACTATGTATATTTTTCCTCAAATATTTACAAATAGGAAATTGTTTCAGCTGATCGTAAATAAAATCATTTTTAAGTTACGTTTTGCGTGTATTCCATTTTTTCTCATACTTGAAAGATAATTGGCAAAAAATATTACAATAGAAAATCAGAATTAATTACATACATACATACACTCTGTGTGTGTGTGTGTGTGTGTGGTACATATAAATACATTAGTTTACACTATTTTAATTTACAATTCAATATTTGAAATCATTTCTGTCTATTAATTTCTCATCAGATAAAACAACTTAAAGTACAGGAAAAATTGTTTTAATTATGTATTTTGTTTAGATGTATCTTTTTTGAAAACACCTGCGACGTATGTTAGATTACTCACAACTTAATAGAAAGCATGTTTCCTTTTCAATCTCATTCGTAAACAATTTCCAATCGAATTAGTTTCTTGCTTTTACCGTTAGTAAACAGTGACAAATTATGAGTTATGTTTAATAAAATATACAATAATTGTCTAGTCAAATAGTCTTATTAGCATTGACACTGTTATTACGACGCTCGACTAGTCGACATTTGAGCATCGACTGGAAGAGTCGACTTGCCATTAGTCGAGCTCGAACCCTAAATCAGGAAGTCGAAGCCATAAATCAGGAAGTCGAAGCCATAAATTAGGAAGTCGAAGCCCTAAATTAGGAAGTCGAAGTCGAAATCGCGAAGTCGAAGCCCTAAATCACGAAGTCGACCCCAAACCACGAAATTGAAGTCAAGTACGAAGTCGAACCATGATGGCAACAATTGCAAATCTTGAAATTGACTTGCGGGTCATCAGGTTGTGAAAGAAACTGGAGTCCGACTGGTTAATTGCAATCAGGTTTATCTGTATTCGTGTGTTAAATGACTGCAATTATGTATTAATAAATACATATATATATTTATTTATCGACTAGTCTATGACTAGTCCGACTAGTTGGACCTCTATCGACTCGACTTGTAAATTACATCAAATGTTTAAAAAGGATTTCAACTCCTCATATGTAGTCTTTTTGCTACTACATCGATGTATAATTGAAAAAGGAGGGAAAATACTCAATTATTTAATGTATTTGACACAATACCGCTGCTGCAAGTTTTACATCTGTTGGATCGATGTTATGATGTCCAAAATTGACATTTAAACTTGTAACATTTATATATTATGCGTGGAACTTGGATTCTTTGTACAATGTTTTATTGTCTTTCTTACGCAAAGCACATGGCATTTTGTATTATTTCACGTTTACAGACCATGTACCTTATGTACTAAGCATTATGCTTTGTACGCTTGTGCCAATAAATCTCGTGATGATAAATTTATCATAGTTTGTTCCTCAAATTGTGAAAATCACATAACATATTACAAACAAAAGAAATAATAAAACATGTTCCAATGTCAACAATAAATGATCATACATGAAAATGGCCATTTTTAGCATCAACAGTGAAGGCATCAAAAAGCTATTATTAGCTTTATTTCTAGCTGGTTGAAAGGTGGATACCCAGTGCCAAAGGCTCCCGTACTCAAGCGCGAGAGGACTTCCTAGGTCAGTCTCCCGTCCTGGTACTATTCTCACGGCTTTCCGGGCTCTGGGGGTGGTCGATTAGTGCGCACAGCCTTTCCTTCACATATGTGAAGAGGCCGGGACTCGAACCTGCGCGCTCCAGATTACCAGCCGGGTTACCTTACCGCTGCGTCAGACACCACCTTTATTTCTAGCTGGTTGAATATAAAAATATCAAATTAACATGATTTGTTGTTGGTTATTTATATATAATATGCACGCGTCTTTGTCTTTAATTTGTTACTTACTGCTGCTTCATATGTCACATGCTTTGACCCTATTTAACTAATAACCAATCAAAAAACAAAACAGAATAAATATCTGATTTAGCCTACCTGTCACAATTGTTTCACAAAAAACTTTTTCTTTCATATAATAACAATAAATTGCAATCCAATACCATGTCGAAAAGCATGGGTTGATCAACATTAGCAACCTCAGCATTTCTTATTCTTTGAGACATCATTGTCAGATTTACCTTTTTCTTCATATTCAATGTGTTTCTTTGCATGTTTGATGATTTCAACATTGTTTTTCCTGTGATCATTTGTCTCTTGTTGCTCCTTCACTAACTGCTGTTTAAGTACAAAAATAGACTAAACAAGAATTTAATTTCAATTTTATGGCTTAATACAGTCTCAACAATATTTTATGGTTAAAAACAATGTATTTAATTGAAAAGTGATTTTATGTCTGATGCCACTCAGAATGGGATGAATGATAGTCAACATGAACGATCGAGAGGCTGGGAAACAACCGCTGTGTATTGCCATAAAACATGGATACATAAAATGATGAAATAACAAATGTGTCCTTAATTTGGAGTTAATAAAATTTTAATGTGTTACCTTGAGTACGGACAATTTAGGAAATCCAAAAAAGACTTAAGATGAACTATTTGCATTGTTATAGAAGGTAGATGGATAAGCCGATGTTGCTAAACCTACCATATACAATCACATTTGTCTCTTTTGATTATGTTTGAAGTTCATATGAATTTACTCGAAACTTTTTTACTTCAGTATTTTGCCTAGATATATATTGGTATTGCTTCTCTAGTCTCTATTGAACCCAGCCACCCATAACTATAGCATTATTCGCTACTAACATGAACATGTCTCCTCGAATGAACAAATGAACTTTTCACATAAGCGATCTAGGTATCATACACACATCTAAGCATGGCGATTCTGGTATTTTTGCATACAATCCATATTTTTAACCTTGCTAATTTAACCTGTATGAATGCTATAAATTTATTTACTGGTTGCTTGGTTGCGATAAATGATTTGATTTGAATCATGGCAATTGGAAATATCGACTTCTATTTTTAATGTTGATTAAAAAGGAAAATTTTGGACATTTTGTGTGTTTAATAAAACTGCTCATCACAGGTCTCATTCACAATAAAAAAAAAAGCAATCTTCCAGCTTCATAAAGCTTTTCACTTTCACGTTTTCTATTGTTGGTTAGTAAATTGCTCTAATCCCATAAATGTAAGCATATATTTAGTCTTTTCAAATATATTTTTGTAACAAGTTTGGTCACTTTTTTTTAAATTCGGACTAGACGGAATGAGGAGGTTCCTAACAACTTGCCTAGGGGCATAGGCAGTTCTACGTGGCACCAAACTTAGGCCCTTTTGGGTCCAACTAGACTCTTCTGGATCCACCTAGATCAGTTTCTGTATGCCCTGGTCTGCATTTCCTGGATCCACCTAGATCTGCTCAGGGGCGGATCCAAGCTAGCTTCAGCTAGGGCCAAGGCCCCACCTCAAATTATATATTTCCTTTTAGAATACCAATTTTTCTGAAGTTGCCCTACTTAAATTTCTATATTGTCCCTAGCTGGATGAACACTCTAGTCCGCCACTGGATCTGCTTATGTGTGCCTAAAGTTCCTCAAAATTGTCTAAGGTTCATCTACTTTTGGTACACATTTAATTTGATCAACAAGGCTTTAGGACTGTATTTAGTGTTGTTTGTATGAACACATAGAAATAGCTTATTATCATATAACACCAATAAATTGTATTTCACCATTCATAGTAGTGAAAGAATACATAATTTTAGTAATTCAATATATATTTGTCTTAAACTCGAAGATTATCAATTCAATATGAGGACATTTTACAGATGAGAATACAATTTCCAATGTAAAATACCTTAAATTTTATTAAAAAGGTAATATCATCAAAAACCCCCTAGCTCTGATCAACCTCTGCCTAAATGATTAATCCTTAATTTATGTCCTCAACCTAGCATCCGTGAAGGGATTTTTTAAAACCATGAGTTTTATTAATCCACAGCCCACCACATATTTTGTTTCATTGTTTCAGGACTATGCGAATACATTGTTATTGATTACCATCCATCCATACATATGGTTTTCCATATGGACCTGGTCAAATATTCCTTGTAAGATTTAAGAAATAACTGTGCTTTTACTAGTTTACACATGATCTTGGTACACTACTATTGTTAATCTGTTATATGCATATTCAATCGTGGTTACAATTTTTCTTGGTTGTCCCTAAGATTTTATCTATTTTCCTGCAATTATTGGTGAATTGTTGACATTAAGTATCAGCGATATACAGCCTCCTATGCTTTCACTTATCTATTACATGGAATTAAAGATACTTTCCTTGTGTCACTCAAAAATTTGCGAGTATCACGCCATTCACAGCTGATGTTTCACTCTTTCTGGAAATGTTATCATTTTACTCTATTTTTTTCCCTGTTTAGATATGGAGCAGATACTTCTTGAAGCTCAACATCGCTGGTTGCGGCCTGCTGAGATTTGTGAAATTCTTCGGAACCATCAAAAATTTCATATTGCCCCTGAGCCGCCAAATAAGCCTCCTAGTATGAACCTTCACTAAATTTATTTTATTTATTTTATAAAACTATATGTCAACTTTCTCTTTCAATCACAACAAAAGAATATGCATGCAAACCAAAGTTCCAGTATAAATATGATGAACATGATGCATAAAAACACCTGCATGGCACTTAAAGACTGTAGAACACTGGCATTGCATTTCTCTATCAATCACCATCCGAGCTGGTGATAAAGATTATACTCATATCATCAATCTATACTTTTAACTCATAACATGAATGCATTTGGAAGGCTCCTTCACTGATTGGATAGGTGCTGCATTTAGTGTATTTTAGAGACACGTGTGTAAATGGACGGTAATGGTTGTTATTGGCAAAATTTCCAGTCTCCAAACAGACTCGCATGATTGAACTGGACTAAAAACGATAAAGAAATAGACATAGAAGCTTGGGAAACCTCACAAAATAACAAAATAAAGAAGTACAAAATGAGATAGAAAAGATTGAACAGGTTTTATGTCTCGACATCCACCGCTTACCTCTGAGTTGTATCCTATGGTGAACCAACAAACATAGCTAAAGAATGAGGGGGCAAACTAGAGTTGAGATCAAATCAAAGCAAGGCTCTAGGTCAACTCGGCACCATCATGAACTACAGCTCGGGTTGGAGTCGTGAGGCATTGGCCAAGATTTTTTTGGGATAAGCTCGTGCTTGATGCAGTGAACGTGGCTCGGCGTTTTCAGGCGATTTAGTGGCGTCCTTCGTCTATAAATAGAAGAGGCAGGGCATTGTAAATATGATATTTTCTGAACAATTCTGAATCCATACAAGTTGCGATATTCCATTCTGGATTAAGGGCTGTATAACTCATACCTAGGTCATAAGCAACCAAGTTGTAAAATGTACCTCGTAGGAGTGAAATATAATCAGTAGAAAACGATTAAGTGGACGTAGACCGGAGCATTTACCGAACCGCTATAAAAATTTTGTGTTCTTTTCACTATTTTAATATTCTTTCCTTTATAATTTACATCTACTGCTTGATCAAGTGTTTGTGCCATTTTTGATCTAAACAATAGTTTTAACCGATAACACATTAGGTCCCTTGTGTTGTCTATGTAAGATCAGTCTGGTTATTCCAACATTGAAAAATACTATAGTTAGAGAAATAACACCTGTTTTACGCTCTACAACATTATCTTTTTGGTTATTTTTTGAACATTAACAGTAATGGTTTATTCTTTATAGTTACGTGGTAGGTGGTCGGAATATGGTTTCTTGCTTTGCTAAACATATTGTTAATTTTAATTTACCAGTAAATCATCTTACTTCTATCTTGCATTATTTACTATTGTTGTTCAGAATCATATCTTTTCCTATGAAGAGTTAGCAGCTTGGGTTAATTTTGTTGTATGCTTAATTTTCGAACCTGTATTTTCTTTGAACATTTTCTTATTTTGACAGCTTTTTGTGTGAAACACCGAAACCTACTCTAATTCAAAACATACTCGCCGTGCTGCATATGTATTGTATGTATGAGCAGCTGGCCCTGGCCGAAATTCAAACCCCTTAAAGATGGGAATTTACAGCTGTGGATCTTTTTCTTAGTAAGAACCATGGTGCGATGTTTCTCATTTGGAAACTTGAAAAGAAGACATTCAAACTTGACAGAACATGTTTCAAAGTAGATGGAATAGATTCAGAGCAGATGAATTTTTTTTCCGACAAATGTTACTTAGATTTCAAATGAGCAGTACTTATTCGAAATGTTGATAATAACTATACACATCACGTTGAATGAGCATTAATGACTTTCTGTCTATCAGATGAACCTAAATATAGATCTGCATTCTTATCATTATTGCAGGTTAAACTTTAAAAGCGTTAAGAATAAGAAAACGATAATACCATGCTGTGTTGAAAAACGATCTGAACTATTTAAAATTTCATGAGAAGATTTGTTAGTATTGTTCTCTATTTAAATACTAGTACCATTTATAATGTTCCAACAAGAGTGTATCAAAATAAAATAAAAATAAAAATAAATAAATAAATCAAATCAAATCATGAAGTTGTAACAATACTGATATCCTTTTATTTTAAACTAGAGCACCTTTCCATTTGATTCCCGTTTTACCTATTTTAGTCTCATTTTCCATTTCCATTCATGTGTCTGTGTCAGGATCTGTCATGGATCTCCAAGTTCTAACCTGAATGACATTATTTTATATAGTAACCATTGATGCTTAATTTTGGTCTATCAAGTGCCAACACCCGATCCCTATGCAAATCAGAATATAACCACATTGCAGTCATAGATCATAGCATAGTCATTGAACAATAATGGAAAGCAGCAAAGGAGACAAAATGTTTTTATAGTGGTTTGGCAAATGTTGGCCTATGTCCATTAGAGGTAATCGATTGATTAATTTTTATTATAAGTACAGTTAGTTGAGTATGATTAAAGAGAGAAAAGGTTGAAGTCGTGTTTCAATTTTTGGTGGAGTTTGCACGTAGAGAAGAAAAGTTCATTTTTGTGTCCATGGAGGTGTATTTATATGCACGAGAAGAGGTTGGATCAGCTGAAAATCACACAAATGGCCCACTAAGGGGTACAACTTAGCCCACGTGGGGTTGGGGTTGCACCCTCTTTTAGGGATCTGTATGGATCTGTCAATAGGGATCGGTACCAGTTCCTAGGGATTACACCAAATGGGGTGCAATTCCAATGGGATACCCCCTTTTTCGTTAGTTTTCACCTCCAATTGACAGTTTGTCATTCTGATATTTTGAGCTTAAGCTATGACCGAAATACTGAACACACGTTGAGTTCTGAAGTTCTAAATATCTGATCCTTCAATAGGGAGCAATACTGATTCCTAGTGATAACTCCCTAGGGGTTTAGATTCTTATAGTAGATGACATTTTTTGTTAGCTTTCACCTCCAATTGACGATTCATCATGCTGATACTTTGAGATCAAGTTACAGTCGAAATACTGAACATGTGTTGAGTTCTGAAGTTTTGAGTATCCGATCCTTCAATAAGGATCGATACCTATCCTCAGAATTACTCCTAAGGGTTGAGATTTCTATGGTAAGTGACATTTTCCATTAGCTTTCACCTTCAACTGACGGTTCGTTATTATGATATTCTGAGCTCAAGTTATAACTGAAACACTGAATATGCGTCGAGTTCTGAAGTTCTAAGTATCCGATCACTCAATATGGATCAGTACCGATCCCTAAGGGTTGAGAATCCTATTTAGATGACATTTTCCATTAGCTTTCATCTCCAACTTATGGTTAGTCATTCTGATACTCCGAGCTCAAGTTACGGCCGAAGTACCGAACAAAGTATTGAATATCAGATACGTACTGATCCCTCAAGGGAGTTTTACTGATCTGACACTTAGCCAAATTCCGAGTGTTTGTCCAGCTTGTTCCAAAGTGGTATTCCGTTAAATCTAGCTATCCGTGAGTTGATATGATCATCCATACTCGGTCTCGAGCAATCAAGAATCCAAGTTGTCTAAGTACATGACCGATCTGGGTCGTGTGAATTTTGAATTATGAGTATTCATTTATTTTGATGCTTAATCCAAGCATTTCCGAGTTTATGTGAGTCCTTGCTTGAGTTACGAGCTATTCAGGTGTCCAAGTCCAAAGCGCAACGGCTCTGTCAAAAGGCTGGTTAACACTTGCCCCTTAAAACATGTCTTTCTGTAGGAGATGTGTTTTGCATTAATTCAATTTTCGGCAATCTCTCCGAATTGATGTTGAAAGTTCGTGACTGCGTCGGATCGATTCCATGCCAACTATAATTCATACTTAAATATCTCAGTCATGTCACCACTAACCTTAAACCACAATTAGCGTTTCGAACCTTTTCGGGCTTTTGATTGAGTATAATTCATAGTCGTTGCATTCGAACGTCTGTGGATTTTGGTTATGTATAATCCATACATGATGGTTTGGAGCCTCTTCGGGCTCGCTGTTAAGCATAATCCATACTTAGCAGTTTACGGTTCAGTTGATACCCACTAAGCATAATGGATACTTAGTGATTCTCGGTTTGGTTGGACTGTCAAGCATAATCCATACTTAACAGCCCATTTCTTGAGTTTCCGTCAAGCATAATCCATACTTGGCGTCTCATTTATTTGCACTATATCAAGCATGATCCATACTTGATAGTCTATAGCCGAGCATAATCCATACTGGATGCGTCCTTAGCCTCTTCGGGCTCTTGCCATGCATAGTCCATATATGACATTTCAACTAAAGAGTTTTATACTTGATGAACATAGTCCATATTTACCAAGTTATTAAAGTTAAAATCGAATTTGGCATCTGATAAGCATAATCCATACCTTTCAGATGGTTTGTTTGACACCCGATGAACATAATCAAGGTTTTAGATTTCGGATTTTGGAGAAAATCACAGGCCCGTATGTCAGTCAAAATGGAGGAAATTTAGAATACTTATAATGAAAATGTTGTCAAATCTCGGATTTTAGATCTCAAATAAATTTTCAGACAAGATGAGTGAAATTTGAAACATTGAGCATGATCCATACTCACGGAATAATTTATTCTACGTCTGATGAGCATAATCCATACTTTTCGAATGATTCATTAAAATTTCTCAATTGCATATTCCATACATGACGAGCATAATCTATACACGGCAAGTGATCTTATTAAAGTAGCAAAACACAGAATTTATGTCCGACGAGCATAACCATACACACCAAACAACTTTATTAGAATGAAAAAAATGATTTTTTAATTGCAAACTAATAGGGTTTTCACCATTCAGAGCTTGCCTAGGGATCTCTCTAGTTTCCTATACAAAAGTAAACGACTTAGCCTTTTTATTACAACTTAATTAAAAGAATAAAGAAACTAAAAACAAAGTAAAATTTAGTGGTTCGGTTGTCCAAGAGCATGCCTAAGGATCTCGTCGGTTCCCATACTTGGGTAGGAAACCTTGCCACCATCATCATCCAATTCTTACTTGTCAATTGATGACAAGACCATGACGAGTGCTCGGCTCGTATACATCTCTTGCAGCTGGTAGTTGTTCCTGATGAGTCGCAGCTGCTGTTCTATTTTGGATATATTGTTGTAGACTTGTAGTTCCTTTTTCACTTGCTACTTAATGACATCCCGCAAGTGCCAACATTCATTCCTTTCGTGTCCGACCCTCTCATGGAACATACATAATTTCCCGAGGGTTAAATCTTTTCCAATGGGCTTCTTTTCACTCTGCCTTCTCGTCGGAAGATGGTCTTTGATATATAGGAATATCTGCTCCGGACTCGCATTTAGCTGAGTTATCGTACCTTTGTCCATATCTAATTTGGTTTTGAGGACCTGTATTACCTTCAGTTTTCCTCTTGTCTTTGTTATTCTCAGAATTGGACAACTCCCCATCCTCAACATGATTCACGTGAATAAATCCACGATCAGTTTTTGCATCTTCCTGCCTTAGGAATCTATCCGCTTCAAGGTAGAAATCCTCTAGATCCCGGGAGGGTTCCTTTTCAGTGAAATCTTGAACTCTGAGTTGTCCAAAACGCCAGATACAACAACCGTTAAGACCATGGATATATTAGGACTATCTGTGGAAGGCACTGTAGCTTTGAATTGCTCCAGGAATTTGCATAGAGTTTCTCCTTTCCTCTGCCAATGTGGACCTGAGTTATTCAACAAATTTCTTCCCCAGGCGGCTCTAGTTCCTATTAGAGTTTGTTTTCAAGCTGCCTAAACCACATGACAACCATGTCCGATAGATAGAGTTGGAAACACTTCGCCATGCCATCGTCAGATGCCCTGAGTACTTCCATATGTCGGAAGTATCTCAACAGATGGGCGACATGATCCTTCTGACTGTCATAAGCCTTTAGCACTGGTAGCAAGGTTTTGAATCTCGTATTTCGGTCTCGTTTCGTTTTGAAAATTTTTGGGATCTAATCTCGTATCGGGTGAAATCTCGGACGAGATAAATGTATATCGGCGTTCATGTCGAAATTATATCTCGGTTCTTAAAATACATTTCGGATTGATCTCAGACTACACGATATTTTTCATATTTAAGTATGCAACTAAAGTTGTAAATATAAACAAAAATAAATTAACTTGCTTAGTTTTCACAGTGCGAACACTGGTTTTTAATGATTTGCAGCTTAAAAATCCATCCTAACTATAAATGGTAATAAATAATGAGAACATTGGAAAATAATGCATAGTATCACAATTAGATGAACAAAAATTGAAACATACCATCACATAAGCACATCACTTGCATTTGTTCAAATCTTTAGCTGACATACCCTACACAGTAAACAAATAAATGTAAGATGTGAGTTGCTTATATTATATACCTTAATACGAACACAATAAATAATCAACTATAAATTAAAATGAAGTGTCTAATATGGCATAATATTTATAAGTTAATTAGAGAAGCCCCAGGATCCAAACATGCAAAATGTCTTAGTAGTCATTAGTCAACCAAAGTAAAATCAAGTTTTTCCACTATTTATATTTTGATAACAAAAGCAACTATTTTTTTGTGCAAAAGTCAGTCTATTCTTCATTTCCAGATTCTACTCTCCATTTGTAGAATCAGAATCTGATGTTGAAGAAGTATCTTCATCCGACATTTCTAACTCATTGTCTTCAACGAATAGATCTTTTCTCTTTGTAGATGATAGCACACGAGATGTTCTAGTTCTTTTCTTTGCTCTTCTAGTTTTTTTGCTCGTCTCGCTACACATAGCCTTACCAACTTCAGCCCATGTTAGTGCCTCACCTGGAAATACTTCTTCATCCTCGTCATCGTCCAAACATATGGTACCATTGTTCAATGTTTTAGATGCCCCTTGCCATTCATCCACCAGCCCTTCATTGTGGTGAGATGCCAAAAGAGCATCTCTTGTCTTAGTACCAAACTTCGATTTAAGTTGAGAGTTGAACTTGACAAAAACCAAATCTCTTAGTTTGTCCGTAGATAGTCTATTTCTCTTTTTGAAATGAATCTGCAATTATTTAAAAATATGTACAACAACATAAGTTAAAAGTAGACTCGCATATTCAAGAAAATACTGACTAATTACTAGTTTTAGATATTAAATAGTATTCCTGGTTTTTGGTGACAAAATCATTCGTAAAAAATGTTATGTTCTTTCCTGCTTTATAGTATGAGCTGCGCAACTTGTCCAAAAAATTCGTGGATGTACTAAAAATATAACTTAGCGGCTGACATATTATTAGATGCGTTATCGGTAACAATTCGAACAATGTTATCTTCGCCAATTCTTTAATCCCATCTAGGATAAAATCACAAATATCTCTCGCATTATGGATATCTCCTGAAGCATTTTTGGACTGCATAAAAACAGTTTTCGAATTGCAGTTTACTGCCAAGTTCATGATGCTTCTCCCTCTTCGATCCGTCCAACAATCCGTCATTAAACTATATTCTTGAATTCTACAAGTTTCTTTGAATGAACTCAAGCTTTCATCCATTTTTTGTTTCTCAAGTGGGAGAAATTTCTCGCTAATCTCATGCATCGAAGGCGGTTTCATATTTGGACCATGTAATCCGACTGCTTGTACCATTTCTTTGAACGAAGTCATATTCACAATGTTAAATGATATGCCAGCTTCAAAAAGAAACCTTGCAATGTAAGCACATGTATTATCCCTCTTTTTTTGTCTCGCTAAGATTTGGTTGATCCATAGATCCTCTCGCATTTGAGCTTCTACCTCTCTGAGTATATGAACTTATATTGTCATCAATATGCCCACCTTCGTTGATTGATACATTATATAGAATTGCTTGCCGTATTGCTTCTCTTGTGTCTTTTTTGCCTTTGTAGTAATTATTGAGTCTTTTGCTTTTTGTCTTACCTCAGCCGAAACTTTTAAACAAGGACCGCAATCACTTTTTACACAAGCTAAATGTTGTTTCAATCGAGTAATTCCTCCGCTAAACTCTTTATTGCAAAAGAGACATACATAACGCCTTCCACCATTGCCTTTAGTTCCATATCCAAAATGGATCGCCTTTAACTTTACAGGTGGTTTCTGTTGTTGGTGTAACATTTGGTGCACCTAAAAATAGATCCATACTGAAAAATAAAGAAAACATCAATACTTCAATTTAAAAAAAAAACAGTAAAAAAAAAAGTAGATACGAACAAGGAAGAGTCCAGTAAATATTGTAATATTCTACTCAAACTATTACTAATTTTATTTAACTGAGTGTAACATTCACAAATTATTTTCATATTTTTAAGCCATTTTGCCCTTTTTCAGCTAAAAGCAGGAGTTCTGCCACAACCTACAAACTTGAATTTTGTTTTCAATTGAATTTTTATTTGCAAAGATAAGAACATGGAAGAGTCAAGAATAACAATAGAAGAATTTAAAAAAAAAACAGCAAAATGGATGAAAAAGAAATAGAAGCAAATATAATATCAGAATTGGGGATTTAGGGCTCAGGCAAAAAGTAAGATCTGAAAATAAAGACTTACCGAATTTGAAGAAGAAGCTTCACGAAGAAGAAGCTTTAAGAGGACGAATAGATTGCTATCCCTAAAGAAGAAAAAACCCTAACGTGCGAATAGATAAAAACAAATGATGTGAAATGAATTGAGCAACAAAACATTGTTTTGTTTATATTGAAATAACACAGAATTTGGGCCTAAATTATAAGTCACACATGACATACCATAGGCCTAACCCAATATAAAATTAAAATTCAAAATGTACATGTTTCGGCCGAAATCTCGCAAACGAACCTCGACCGAGATTTCGTCTGAGATTTGTGAATCTTGCCCGAGATTTCACTTCAAAGAGATATCTTTGATTTTCGCTATTTCGAATCGCCTGATGTTAAAATCGAGATCTCGGCCGAGATTTCCGAGATTTAAAACCTTGACTGGTAGCTTGAAATTCGATGAATTCCGTGAATTCTGAGAAAATGGACTTCAGTTCCAATCCAAGTCGGAGCTGGATAGTCCACTTGTCGTGAGTCTTCAGATCATTTCCATGATGTGATTGTCGTGGTTGAGCTGTCAATGCCAATCTCCAGTTCCTACGCCCGCCGTTGGAGCGTTTTGAGTATCCCACTCGATGTTCAAGCCTATGTGCGCTTAAGTTTCACATTTAAATCCTCAATTCTGATCCAAAGGAGAGTTGAACATCACATATTCAGTGGTACCAGGGGATTTCCCCTTGCTTTCATTGGATCAGCACCAATCCCTTTAGTTGGATTGGTACTAACCCCTCCAACCATAGGGAGAGTTACCCTCGGTTCCAAGCTTCGAGGTTGAGTAGTGCTTTGTCCTGCTTCAGCAGTCAGGCTTCGAGTTGGTGGTTGAAATGGTTGTTCAACCTAATTGAGGAATCTAGTCATCAAATTCGCCTGTCTCTTGAGTAGAGTTTCCTGGTGTTCAAGGCATGTTTGTAAAGTGTTGATCGCTTTACCCATGTCCTCCCTCATTAGGTAAAGGGAAGGATTTCTTACAGAAGAAGCCTTCTGACTTAATCCATCCATCGCTGCACCTTCTGGTCGTTTGTGAGCATTCTTTTTCCTAAGCGTAGAAAGTTGAATAGTGATCCCTTACTTGGCGCGCTAAAATGCTGACGCTTGATTTTGGTCAATCAAGTGCCAATGCCCTATTCGTATGTAAATCAAAATATGATTACAATGTAGTCATAGATCACAACATATTCACAAACAATAATGAAAACAATAAAAGAGGCAATTTTTTATAGTGGTTCAACAAATGTTGGCATACGTCCACTTGAAGTAATAGATTGATTATAATTTTAATTACAGGTACAGTTAGTAGAGTAGGATTGAAGAGAGAACAATTGAAGTTGTCTCTAAGATTGCACGAAGAAGAAAAGCCCTTTTTTGAGTGTCCATGGAGGTGTATTTATAAGCATGAGAAGAGATCAACTAAAATCGTACAGGAGGGTAGGGCTGCCAACAGATAGTTTCAGATACGAATAGTGCCATATCCGTATCCGAAGCTATTTTCAGATATCAGACATCCGTATCCGCGGATACAGACGGATATCGGATAATTATCCTACCCGCTAACGATCGATGATTAATGAAACGTAAACTGAAATTCTAAGTTTAATATGATATTTTTCTAATGTCATGAATTATAAAAGTATACAAAATCAATAAGTAAAATGATAATAAATAGTTTTGAGCAGTTAATATGCATTAAATGCATAAAATATAAACTGTTAACTTAACAGAACAATACATTATCATTGTTTATTATGCTAATATATATATATATATATATATATATATATATATATATATATAATGAGGTATAATTTTGACAAAAATCTGACGGATAATTTTCGGATCATCCGTATCCGTTTTTTCGGATGTTGGATATATCTGTTTTTTCGGATACGGATTCGGATGGATTTCAGATTTTTCGGGTATTCATTATGAGCCCTATAGGAGCTCCACCAAGGGGTACGATCCGGCCTACGAAGTGAGGTAAGGGGTTACACCCTCTTTAGGGATCGATACAGATCCCTCGACATGGATCAGTACCGGTCCATAGAGATTGCATAAAATAAGACGCAACCCCTATGATATGTCTCCTTTTTTTATGTTTCATTTCAAACCGACGGTTCATCATTTTGATACTTTGAACTCAAGTTATGATCGAAATACTGAACATATGTCGAGTTCTGAAATTCTAAGTATACAATCCCTCAATAGGGATCAGACTGATTTTTAGGGGTTGAGATTCTTATGGTAAATGACATTTTCCGTTAGTTTTCGCCTTCAATTGATGGTTTGTCATGTTGATACTCTAAGCTTAAGTTATGATCGAAATACTAAACAATGTGTTGAGTTTTGGAGTTTTGAGTATCGAAGCCCTCAATAAGGATTGGTATCAATCCCTATGGGTTGAGATTCCTATTATGGACGACATTTTCCGTCAGCGTTCACCTTCAACTGAAGGTTCATCATTTTGATACTCTGAGCTCAAGTTATAGCCAAAATACTAAACACGTGTCGAATTCTGGAGTTTTGAACTTCTAAGCAACCGATCCCTCAATGGAGATCGGTACCGATCCCTAGGGATAGTTCCCTGCGGATTGAAATTTTTATGGTAGATTATATTTTCCGTTAGCTTTCACTTTCAACCGACGGTTCGTCATTTTGATACTCTGAGCTTAAGTTATGCCAGAAATACTGAACATGTGTTGAGTTCTAAATATCGGAGATCTCTCATCGATCCCTCATGGGAGTCTTACCGATCCAACACTTGGCCAAATTGTGAGTGTTTTCCCATCTTGTTCCGAAGTGATACCCCCATCCAGCTGTTTGTGAGTTCAGATGATCATTCGTACTCGATCTCGAGCAATCCAGATGTGTAGGTACACGATCACTCTGAGTCGTGTGAATTTTGAATTTCAAGTATTCATTGATTTCTATGCTTCCAAGAATTTCCGAGTTCATGTGAGTCCTTGCTCGAGTTACGAGCGATCCGGATGTTCAAATCCAAAGAGTAACGGCCTTGTCTAAAAGCTGGTTAACAGTAACATTTTCACACAAAATTGAAGTTTGGTACATGAACATACTGATGCAACACCTATACTTTGATTTCATGCAATGTTACTTTCCGAGGCTTATTTTAAATTGTTCATTTACATTCTATTCTAATGAGCAAATATAAATCAATATAAACCTTTCATTTACAGCAAATATAAACCTTTTATTTTAAATTGTTCATTTGCCTTAGGTTACTAAACAGTAGCCGGCTATACCTCATATATGCATAATGTCATTCATAGTGATAATTTGGCTTATTTTCCAATGAACTTCGTTGAATTCCTACTATTTTTTTCTTGTACTGAGATTTGTTGACATAAGTATGCATCATTAATTATTATTTGATATACCTCTAGCTGCTGTTTTTGTTTTTGATTTCTATGAATTCAGATATGGTTTTGTTAGCTAAGAACTTGATAATCTGCTGATACGGGATTGCTCTTGTAGTTCAGCATTCAGCATTAAATCACTTCTTTAATTCTCCAGCTGGCACAATTGTTAACACACTGAATTTGCTGTATTAGGTGGTTCACTCTTTCTTTTCGATAGGAAGATCCTGAGATACTTTAGAAAAGATGGGCATAACTGGCGGAAGAAAAAGGATGGAAAGACTGTGAAAGAAGCCCACGAGAGGTTAAAAGTAAGTAAACTGTATATATGCATGCATTTTTGCTTGAGAATAAGAGACCTACAGAGGCTGAATAGAGTCCTAGACACCTCGAAAAAAACAGTCAGTATTATTCAGCCTTTATAGGCTACATGCATGCAAGTACAGGTGCTCTGATTCTGAAGCAATTTCATTATGCCTTTGCCTGTACTGAAGCGGTGTGACTTCTGTACTCTTAATTGATCTTGAGGTTTCAGTGACAAAGAAACATACCAAAATATTTTAAATGTTGATTACATTAAATTTCAAGTGGATATCAGAAACATATAAAAATTGTCTAAATGTTGATTACATTATATGTTCAAGTGGATATCAGTACATTAAATATTCAAGTGGATATCAAATGAATGATTCAGTTGTCGAACATTTTTCGTGTTATTGGTACTTATGGGCAAGGTGTAGAGTACTCTACCTTGCCATCATGCCTTCTTCTTCTTTTCTTTTTTCTACACACGTCTGTTTCAAAGGTTAATGTCAACTAAAAAATGGATAGGTACACTAATAGAGGTGATGTCACTCATTGTGACCAAAACATACCAGGAAATTATTCATGTGAGTGCTGGCCATGTAACTTATTCCCGCAGTTTCATGAAATAACTAATGTTATTTTAACTCAGGCGGATGGCGTTGATGTTCTACATTGTTATTATGCACATGGAGAAGAGAACGAAAATTTTCAGCGAAGAAGTTACTGGATGCTGGAAGAGTAAGTATTTTGATACTTAGATTAGGGCAACATGGCGCTGTACTTACATTATGGCTCTAGCTGTATTTCACAATTTTATATCGAAATGCCCTTATGTTAATATGAATTCAAGGGACTTGAGAAGGGTAATTCTGTCCAATGGTAATTTTGTCCAATTTAATCCATCACACATGCAAGACAGAAGAATACAAACTTCCTTTTCTCTTTAAATTTTATTTTCTGTTTCATGATGCTTATTCTTCTAGGTTATTTTTCTTTAGGTGAGAATTCTAAGCTAAATATAGTAATCCACAATTTACTTGTTTATATGATTTGGTTTTGATTTATGAAATAAAAGTATGGTCTAACTTCTAATCGAAATACTTGAATCCTGGAGTAGAAAGTGTTCTGATTGAGCTCAAAGAGCATATGATAACCATCTTCATTATTTCAAAAAACATGTAAACAGTTCTTGGGTATCATAATTTATATTGTTTTTATTGCGGCTGAAGTTGAAATGTATTTTTTTGGGATTAGTTCCGGACTAAATTGCTGTCTTTAAAACATAACGCTGCTCTGCTTGAAGTTGTGCAAGGATGACAATCAACCATGTTGTCCTTCCCAATCCAGGTTCAGATTCTTTATTGGTATTCGTTCGCGCAGTCGGAATACCATTAGTCTATCACCCTTGTTAAGCTCGAAGGAATTTGGGTTGTCTTTAAAAAATTGAAGGGGAAAAAAAATGAAATTTTGTTTTGCCTTTACGTCCTGTCTATACAATTCTTTTTGCTGACAGAATATACGAGAACCGTTTTTTTAGTACGTGAGGCAGATGATTGCTTGCAGAAGAAATGGAGGAGGAATAGAAATAAATGACCCATTCTTGCTAGATTTACTGCTTCAGAAAAAAAAAAGGTTTTCTTTGGGAAACAACATTCAAAAGACAAGAAATATCTTAATTATGTCAAATAATTTTTATTTAAAAATAAATTATCACACTATATACCCAACCCAAACCGACCCAGCCCGTTGGATGAACGGTGTGTACTCATCTGTGTTTACCAAAATGACTCCGCTGTTCAACGCAAGAGGAAACTTTGGGTGACCAAATGGCTCAACATGACTTGAGAATCATGAATTTAAATATGACTCTTTCATAATATCCCAAGTTGTGGGAGTAGCCTAAAATAAGGAGTCTTATGACACTTCTCAATTTGTTAGTAATTCGTTTTCAAAGCAATATCTTCACCATTTGTCCTTAATACCACCGTGGATGAAAAATATATCTAGTCTGCACAATTAAAGTATGGTGTCCTTGGTACTCAAAATGTGTCCATTTACAAAAGTATCCACGAGTGTTAAAATCAGTATGCTTCTAAGTAGACATTCTCTTAGTATACTCTCTTACTATACACATCACTAACATTTTATGGTCGATAAGTCATTCAGCCATGTGCTTTGTACTATAATAATGATTACTTGCACTGTGATGAAAGGCAAATAGTTTATTAATCCTTGGCTGGTTGGTCAGGTGGATAGATATGGAAAAAATCACCACCGTGTGCATCGAAGTATAACGTTTCCATGATTTCTGAATAACAGTAATAATATCAAAGTCTGGCCATGGTTTAAAATTTCGGCCGGAACCGCGAGATTCCGTCCATCTCGGTTCGGTTCCGGCCACTAGCGAGACGAGATTAGGGTAAAATCTCGTCTCGCTAGCCGACAGTAGAAAAAAAAAAGACGGAAGAAAAAGAATAAGCGGCAAAGAAGAAGAGCAACCAGCGAAGAAGAAGAAACAAATTCAGCGAAGAAGAGCGAAAAAAACCGTAAATTGCTAACCTCAGATTTGAGACTCGAAACTTGAGACGAGGTTTTCGTGTATTTTATGTCGTCGATTTCAAAGTATGTGATTGAGATCTCGAGATGCAAATCCATTCCCTTCTTTTACCATCGTTAATCTTACCGCCTTACATAATTTTCCGCTGTGCCCTAATTCTATTCAGAATAGTGTGTGCATGTGGGGGTTATGTCATTGTAAACCAAGGGCTTAAAGGGTCTGATTAAAATAGATCTTGGGCTGGGCCTTAAACGAAACTAATAGCATTTAATTAAATAAAATCAAAATGTAATGAGACAAACTGGACTAGGCTAGTTTACTTAATTTAATGTGCTTCAGTACAATCTGAATCAAATTTGCTTAATTTGGTTGAATATTATTAGATTATAATATTTTATATTCAAGTCAGATGGGCCGTAGTTATATTTTCATTAATAAAACATTGAAAATAAAAAATTTGACCGAAACCAAAACCGAAACCGCCGAAATTTCCGAAACCATCCGAAACTATGAAAATTCCAAATGAACGAAACCGAAACCGAAACCGAGTTTTCGAACCATGAGTCTGGCACATCATATTTTGTTAGTACTAGATGCTTTGGTATTTGTTAATAAATTTTTTCCAAGGAGCAAGAGTTTTTTTATACTTACGAAAATTAAGCTAAACCATGCAAGTTACTCCTTCCAACCTTCAGTATTTTTGCTTAATTATCTTGTGCTTAAACTGTATGTGCAATAATCCTCTTTCATAATATATTTTGGTTATCTCTACGCATAGGCAATTATTTCCTAGTTAACATATCTGCATTTGTGTACTTCTGCAATTCTGTTTCCGTTGATGTGTGAAATTTTCGGTGATGGATTTTCAGTTGTTTTTTAGGGCCTTTTCTATTACCTTATAATATAATTAATTACAATATACGCGTACTGAGGATCAAATTTGTGATACGATGCAGTAAATTTATATGTTACCTAGCTATAGTAGTTTAATCACCCTAATCTAGTTTAGCAAGCGGTTCTTCGTTTTCCTTTTTTTTTTTTTTTTTTTTCCTTATTAACTTTTTGCAAGAACTGAGAGCTGTTTTCTGTCATATTCAAACCCCAACTATTAAGTATTCAACCATTTTCAAGCAAAACATCGGCACCAATTTTAGTACTTCTGATTTTGTTGCTTATCCGATGAATGTTTTTTCATCTATAAATCATACATCTGAATTCTTAACTTCCAATTTCCATTAATCGATCCAATACTAATGGTAATAACAGTTGGTTAATCTTACTACATTTATGTCTACATCCATGTCGTTATTGACTAAACATGAATGCTTAGAATTCTCTTGCTATGCGGCTTTCGTCGACGTATGAAAATCATCATTTACTTGTTAAGGGCTTTGTGTTCTTCACTTTGGAATATGATTAATCGTGTAGCAGATTATCATGTGGAATACGATTCAGATAAAGTTTTCCCCTGCATTACTGTCTTCAACTTTTTTTTTTTTTAAATGGGAATTGATTGTCAGAAAAGATACATGGTGCTGTGATGAGACTGAAAATACTAGGTACCATCACTGTAAAAAACCACGCAAAAAAGGACCCAATTTATGTCCAATAAAAGCCCGTTGAACCTTAGATCCTTCTCGAGGCGAGCTGTTAGGTTGATAAAATTTGAAGGATACATAGTACACATGACTATCTATCTATACTCTTAGAATCACACAATGGAATGGGATGATGTAGATAGATCTGTGTACCATGTATCGTTCAAATTTTATCGACCTATCGGCTCGCATTGTGATGAGCATAAGGTTCAACTGGCTTTTATTGGATCAAAATTGGATCCCATTTTTGGGTGGGTTGTTACGTTTGTTATCGGAGCTCCGGTTTCCCGATCATCTGGAATAGTTATACTTATGAGTGATGTATTTACTAACTTTGAATATATTTCTGCAAAATCCTATTATGTATATAGACACAGGTATGTATGCATACTTAATTAGGATTTACTCTAAAAATTCTGATTATAGAGGTAGTCACGACATATTGCAAAAGGATGGGCGAGGTGCCTGCGGGTTGAAAAGAAATAGATAGAGTTAGAATTATCCTCCTACTCCGATTTCCCACAGGACGGAGGTCGTAATGTAAGGAGTGTAGCTGGGAGAGATTGTAACGCTAAAATTAATAGGATAATAAATGTAAAATTAATAGGGAGTTACAGTAATTTAGCAAGGATATAAATGGACTTATTAAAAAGATTACTTAAGTAATTATGGAAAAATTAGGAAGCCATAATGGAAAAAAATTGAAATTATAAACGTCTTTAGGAAACATCTGTTAAGATAATAACCATTTAGTACTGACAAAGTGACATTTATGGAGGTAATAAATGGAAATGTTAGGTATTAATTAAATAATATAAGGTAGAGTATTAGTAAACATCCATGAAAAAGAATTGATAAAAAGGTTTTGAAAGTGCCTTGAATGTATTGAAAAAGTTTTTCAAAAGATTATTAAATGGTCTCATACGTCATAAGTTGAAAAGTTTTAGAAAGAGAATATTATTTTGAAGGCGGTGAAACATTTTGAAGCAAAGAGAGGGTGTGTTGTTACAATCACAAGATTTACTTGTGTACGTTATGTGCAGTTTGCATATCCGTACGCATCAGTGCATGCACGTATACAGTTGTAACCTAATAAAGAGTGACAGTCTTAGCTACAATAAATTTGTTGGTCCGCATGTCATCAGGATGTGACATAACGTGATGTCTGACCCGACATCCATTGCAAACACACAAAATATCCACTTGGAAAACTTCATCGAGAAAGGCCAGTTTGCATCAGATTGGCATCTGCACTAAGCTTAGACAGTGGTAGAGAATATACATAACAGTCAGTCAGTCAACATCCTTTATTGCCTGTCCGCTACTTTTAGAATGCACAGTAGCAACTTTTATTTTGCACTGCATCAACCTTTAACTACTTATGTTAGTTTTTGTATACACTATTGTTTGAATGGGCGATGTGGAATGGTGATTTTGTTTCTCAATAGATGGATGATGCAAAGAGCTGTCCTTGTAATATTTTAAAGCTGATTGTTTGTTGAAAACTACCATGCTAGTGGTAAGACATTTGAACTGTAGATCCATTTATCCCTAACCCATCATTTAAGTATTACAATTTTTAGAGCTAGAATTTATCATGGTTGAAGTGGGTAGAACCTTTTTAGTGCAACGTGCTTTTGCAGTAATACCCCTTTTAATTTTCTTTTTCACGAGTAAACATGAATCTTCTGTCTTACATTTTACTTCGTTTTAGGTGGGATGCAAAACAAGCGTCGTTTAAGCTCGCTTGAGCAGTAATCATTTGATGTTCTTGATGTTTCGTAAACTTAGGCAATGTACTAAGTACTAACGATTTGCGCTGAAGCGTGCTATTTAAGTGCACTTTCATGCCATAAAGTAATTCAACCTTGTCATCTATAATTCAATTTCAGTTGCATCTTATATGGTTGATATTTTACTGTCTCTTTGCATCAGTTTGTTTGTTCTTGGTTGTTCTGTCTTATTTCCATATTACTTTCCAAGTTTTTCATTGTTTCTTGTTGGTTTGGAATGAGGATAGGATTTTTTTGGTAAAAATATTTTATAACCATTGACAACATATATTTGTATGAAGTGATCAAAAAGGTTCTAGGGATATGGTGGTGACCGTTCATTTTGCATTTTTATAACTTGAAGTTGAATCTATTAGCTAACGCATATTTGAGAAATTCGAAAAAGATTCTATAGATATAGTGGTGACTTTTCATTTTGCATGTTTGTAATTGGACCTACTGGCTAACATGTGCTATGCAAGAATCATTGACATTCAATATCTTTATGTTGGGTGAACATCTAATGTACGAGTATTTTCGTCTACTCGTAGCACAAGTGAATGTTAAGTCTATGAGCATACAACTAAATATTCAGTCTAGCATAACCATTACATTCAATAAATGTAATCACATGCTTTTTACATGTTCTAGTTATAATTCATGATTCTATCCAGGGAGCAGAATTTAGGCGATTCCGTCCTAGTTTTGGGTAAGTTGGGAACAAAATTTGAAAGAAATTGTGATTCTATACCAGCAGTTGAAAAGAAGATATAAATGATGTTTATCAAATAAAAATCAACAGAAACATAAATGACTTTGAATCAAGGTTCAAGGCATTGTCCGTTACATTGGAATTTTTGGTTGTACTGGACCGACACTGCCATTGATTGGTCCAAAACTGATTTTATAATTCCGGTTTTGGACTGGTAAAAAATACTGTAGGCACGACGAAGTAAAAGGAACTAAAAGCAAATCCGAAGGAAGAACCAACGAGGGGAAAAATTTCAAATCGAGAACTTTTGCCCCAGCTTCTGTGTCCTGTTTGTTCTGTATCAAACCGAGAATCTTTGCCATGAATCGAGAATCAAATCGACTTTTTGTGCCATGTCGACGGAAAAGGAAACCACAAATTGAGAATCTTTGCCATAAACTGAAGCAAGGAAGAAGAATATATATTCTATAAACATAAGTTTATTTTTTATTGGGATTCTACTCTAGGTTCACATCAGGAAGTCGACAAAGAGGGGGGGGGGGGGGGGGGGACAAAATATGTGCATCTGGGTTGTTATGTGGGCTGGTTTTTTTTTTTTCCCAGGTTGTTTTTTTAATGTACTAAAGTTGGGCTGAATTCATGTGGTTTCTAATTAACCTTTTGGCCAAATTATTAGGTTTTGCGTAATTTGAGACTGTTCAATCAAGTTAATTATGAGTTGTATATTTGATTAAGTTTAGTTTAATCAAGTTTAATTTGATTTCTTTCATTAAAAATTACCAATACTCGGGACCAATCTTTCAAAATTTCTGAAATTGATTGAAACTAAGAAAAATTAAAATGAACGAAACCGAGATCAAAGCCGAGTTCTCAAACCTTGCTTTGAATCTAACCAGACAATTGAATATTTCATCATATACGTATACTCGTATAGAAAACAAATGCAAATTTCCTCTTTTGCTATTTATTCAACTCAAATTCAATTTTATTTGAAAATACATTATCAAAAAGGTTAATTGAATGATTGAATCCATATTGTAATGCTTATACAAGAGGAGAGGGTCACACAGAAATAAAAGATGATAAAAATGAACATCATAAAATATAATATTTCCAAACTCACACTAAATTTATTATTGAAATACAGCTAAAAGACATATATCAAATTATATCAACAAACATACATAATAAGCTCTAAACATAATCATTTGATTAATTATCTAATTATTTCATATATAATTTCTTTATAAATATGCTTTATGTTATGGCTCTAATATTTGTTAATGTATTTATAGAAACGGTTACCGAAGAATTTAAAAGTAGAACTTGACTGGAATATTTAGATTTCCAAAGGGACCGAAATTTCAAAATTCTCAAGTGATCAAGATGGGACTGGAAAATGAAAATTTAAACCTTTGTTCTAACTTCTAAGACGTCCACCAATTTTGGGTTATCTAGCGTTATGTCGAACATTTGATATCCATGCTCTATGTTATGCATAAACATCCTTACAGTTTCATTCAAAATGACATCAATGGTTCCATTTGGATTATACATGTTTCCAAGACTGTCATATAAATGTTTGTACTATGCTTTCATTTATTTTCTTGAAAATGAAAATGATGGTTGCACGTAAGTACTTCTATCTACATTGAAATAAATTTGTTATTATTTTGCAGTTAGGACATCTGAATCTATCGTGTCCTCGTATTCTCCTCAAAAGAATATTTACTATGATATGTTTGAATGATTTTGAAAAGTAAATTTTTTATGTTGTTCGATACGGAGATTAAGTTGAGAAACATGTTTCTAGGGAGAGACGTAACGAACAATAATTTAATATTAAATCTCAGAAGCATTATAATTTTAGTACTTACTGCGCTGAACAGGTGGAAAAGAAATGTGAAGGTGTGCATGGTCATGGCCGTGTTCCATGGCAACTTAATTCATTTCAAAAATTGGGCAGTCAATTAATTCATTTGTTGCGGTAGCTAGTGTTAATTTTGCCCAGAAAACAGCACCTTGCTCTTGTTAATACAGATTTGTTTTGTATTTATTATGTAATCATGAAATATAGTTTCTCTGTTGACCGAATTCTGTATATTGTCACTGATTTTTGTTTTTATAGTATTATAACAACTTTAATGATTCTTTTTGATGCAGGACATTCATGCACATAGTTCTTGTTCACTATCTTGAAGTAAAGGTTGTATATAAGTTTTCTTTTCCTTTCTTTTTTATGCCCTGTTTTCGCTTTAGACTTTTGTAGATGGATGGTTGAGTAAACATATTATTTGTTCCTTACATGTTGACGTACTAGTACCACTTGCAATCTTAAAACATTCATACAATATACTGATGGATGGTTTGAAATCCTGTTGGAATGTGATTGTTTACCATGACGGTAATGAGTATAAGAACTAAAGCAACTCTGTAATGATTAATATTATGTGCTAAGATCAAAAATATATTTTGATGATTCAATATCAACAAACGTATGCTGCCCAGGATAAATGAAATGAGTAACTATAATATATTACAGCTTTAATGACATTGGGATGTAGGAATAATTTATTTTGAAGCACCGTTACTTTCTGTGCTAATTAAACGTGGAAGAAAAAGAGGGTTTTTATGGTTTTTTGAAAAGGAGGGGGTTGTTTTGGGGGGGGGGGGGGGGGGGCGGTGCGGAGTTGGAGGGGTGGTTGATTATCACTTCCTTCATTATGGTTTTAGAAAGGTATACTGAAGGTTTATATATGTTATGGTTTTTGAAAAGTTTCTATCATCTAGCAGACTCGATGAATTATTATCGCTTTTAAATCAAAATGTTTTATAAAGGAAACTCTGTAAAGCATTTTACCTTATTTGTATTTCTCACATTACCATCCTACAATTTTCTCATACAGGGTGGCAAGACTAGTCATAACCGTAATAGAAACGACAGTGATGTAGCTCGGTCTTTGAGTCCTGTTTGTTCTAATTCTTTTACAAGTCCTAATCAACTACCTTCACATGGCACAGACACTGGAAGTCCGAGCAGTTCTCAGACATCAGAATATGATTATGGTCAATCAGGTAGTTACCTATCTCTTTGTCAACAATTTGTGAATTTTTAAAGTTTAAAGCTTTTTCTTTAGGTCCACTGAATGCAGTTACAACACTACCCTTCTCCAGATATTGTTACTAGTTTTATGGTAATTTCTGCAACAAGCCACCGGGGATTGATATATGTCCAGTTTGCTACAAGTTGATTTAAGCTTGCTGTGTTAATAAAATGATACTGGTTTAATGAAAATGATATATTTGTTTCACAAGTGTACAAAATGTTAGGTTTAAGTGAAGGTACCTTACCAATTCTTGTTATATTTAGTTTATGTTTATCTAGCCAAGTTTATGCAGGTAAACTCTTTAAGTTATAAGACCCACCTTCGTAGTGTTCATCAACCAACATTCCCCTTTCTTTTAGAGTTAGATTAGTTAAGCCACTTATTAGATCCATGTTGATTATTATTGTTCCCTCAACTGATTGTATAGCTAGTGTAGGAGAATGGTTAACATTGATTTAAGTTTTTTAATTTATAGATCCATAGGTATGCAAGTTGCAATTGTAAATATCATTTTTTTAGGGAGTGGTTATATTGGGACTTGAGTTAAAGCTTTTAGCAATATTTGATCCTACATCAGTCCACTGATTCATACTTCGAACAAACATCATTTTCTTTCAGTGTATCTAAAGCGAAATTCGATCCAGCAGATAAATATCAAGCCCGATCCAGATACCACCCTTTCCCTGGGACGCAGCAGTATGAGAATGGACAAATAGTGAATGCCAATCTTTCTAGCTCTAGTCTTCCAGTTTCTTCACTAACTGATCATCGTAAGTTGTGTGTGAATTTTATTTGCGTCAGTACCAAAAATTTCATATTCATATAATAGTAACACAAAACCCAGTTTCTGCTTTATGGTTCTTCAGATCTCAAAAGCTGCCAAATTAAGAATGACACTACATGTATTTTTCTTTGTAATGGTTATTCAAATGACGTGTAAAATTCTGCTCAGATTTCGTAGTATTTTATTTAACCAAATTTTTATAATCTGAAACCTTTTGTAAGACCTGGATTGGCCCACCACAAGTCATGAGATCTATAGGGGTTGAAATAATTTGTTTTACGAGGTCTTAAACCGATGCATTTTCAGCTTATGTTTCTAGAATGATGATCGTATTTTCGTATTGTGTCAGATAATCATCAAATGTCTCAGATACTGAAGCCAGAAACAGATGCATCTTATGCTTCAAAAAATAATATAGCTGAAGTACTTGATAGTATAGGCCTTGACTTAGGTTATAGTGAAGCTGGATCACAGTCTGACTTACCTGCTTGGGATGAAGTATTGGAAACTAATCGAACTCAATTGTCATTTATTTCAATGCCACCTTCATTTGAAGCAGAGGCAACTGACATGAATGTCTCAGAACAAACATCATTTACATTTGGGGAACTCTTAACTGAAGATGGCAATATTAAATCACAGAAAGATGACAGAGAGCTGCAGGTAGCATATGTTAATGGTATTTGGTTAAGACTGGAATTAATGGTTTGTTTCTCTATAATGCTATGATTGTTAGTAACTTAAATTGAAAATATGGTCTAAAAAAAGTTGCTATTCAACTGTTGATTTATGATGCTCCTTTTTTCTTAATTTTTTTTTCTTTAGTGAATTTGATTAAAATAAGTAACCTAGCTTTTACTGGTCAAAAGGATCCAAATTTCAAGGATCATCGGTTCAACTAATCGAAGAAAAATTGTTTACGTTGAACATCGCATTTGACTCGCATTGAAATCCCGTCATAATCGTGATTTCTATTTCAACAAAGCAGTGTATTCGCCAGTAATAAGTATGATCTCATTTGTGCTGTTACACTTGCCCAGTTAGTATTTTGTTTTTCATTGTTTGTACTGGGATGAGGGCACTTGTGCTTCTCTGTTTGATTGGAAGGTAATGTTTTTGCAATTTATCCTAACACGATGAGAAAAGTACATGAATTGTTTTGGCGATAAGAATGACCTGCACGTTATCATGTTCTTAAAGTCTTTTGAAGAAATATCATCCTGCTACGTGAGTATTTAACCGTGTGTTCTGGTAGATGTATTCATGGATTTATGTCAATACACCGATTAATTTTGATTTGCTACGACTTTTAGCTGTTCAAAATACATTATTGAAACAAATATAATGGCACTATTTTTGTAGAAATGAATTTTTTTTTACACATGCAAGGGAAAATATTTACGTGTTTTGCACATGAAAAAGTTAATATTATATATAAATGGAACACTCTTTGCACGTGAAAAAGAAACTTTCATAAAAGTTACATGTACTTGATGTGCATTAGGAGGAACAATTTATACGAATGACTATGTCTCGTGTGATATAGAATAGAATTTTTTTAGAAGCGTCATATGGTTTAGGAACATAATTAGTATAGTAAAGACATTTCATTAGCACATTAATGGATGTAAACTGTACTAAAATAACTATTAAATAGATTCCAAATTACCTTCAATTTTGATTGGAAATACCAATATCGCGCTTGCCCTTCTGTTCTAAAATAGAAGTTATCTTGTACTATTAAAAATTATAAAACATATTAGCTTAGTCGTTCATCTTTTTGTTATTTTAACCATACATACATACATACATACATACATACATATATATATATATATATATATATATATACATACATACATACATATATATATACATACATATATATATACATACACACACACACACACACACACACACACACACATATATATATATATAATATGGAAATATGCTTAATATATAGTAACTTCATTCAATTAGTCATAACATTCGATTAGTAAATTTAGTAAATGTGGAGTTGCATGAATATAACATTTATACTTAAAAATGGAATTAATCCTAAATGAATGTGAAATCACCAACCTTAAAGGCAATCCAGATAATATCAAACACAGATATCAAAGAAACAACAAGTAAAAAGCAGAAAAAGAGAAGAATTTTTATAGTGATTCAGTTGACTTCGGCCTACGTCCATTTCAATCTATCTTTCTTTATGATATTGCTGGTTAGATCTCTTCGAAACTTAACTAGTTACCCTTATTTTTATGCTACAAGTATTTGAATATGTGTTAGAGAAGACAAGAAATGAAGAAGATGAAGACTCAGTTCGATAGAGTAACAACGTCTTCAACAAGATCTCCTCCCCCCTGTCCTTTTCTATTTGAAAGTAGATCGATATTTATAGGCAAATCCGTTAGGTATTGGGTCAGTATCCAAGTTGCAAAAGACTTCAAAAATCATCACCTAGAAGCGTATGCCCATCGAGTCAATGCTATGACTCGGCACCGAGTCATAATTCATGATTCGGTCCTGAGTCATAAAGTTGGGCATTTTCAAGCCTTTTCTTTTGATCCACTTCCCAATCTTTTAGTTGAGTCGTCTTGTTTAATTTTGAGTCGGTCCGAGTTAGTTTGATCATCCATCCTTATGAGTCTTCAGGTTCATTTAAGTTCATAGATGAGACATCTATATCTTGTCCGGTACTTATCCAAATCGCATGAAACTTCAGAGGTGCAATACAGAGGAGTCCCTCATATGAGTCGCATGCCGATACCAAGAGCCATTATAACTCTGTACCGATCCATGTAAATGAGTTGGCATCGACTCCTAGATTCGAGTCTAAACTCTTTCAAAAATATCCAAGTTCCTTCTTGGCATTTTCTAAGCGCTTATGTGGAGTTTGATCCTAATTCTATCTCGTTTGAATCCTCTAAGTCCAGTTAAAGCTGTTTTTGTTCAAAAAGAGGCAAACATTTTCCTTTCAATGTACGTCTTTTGGATGAAAGACGTGCTTTGAATGCGGACAAGTCCAAACAATCCAAGCTCGATGATTGAGCACTTCAACTACTTTCCTATCCATATTCTTAATCAAATTTAATAGTTGCGTTCTTTGGCAAACCTAAACTCTTTGATCAAGCAAAGTATGATCCAAACGAAGCTCCCGACTAGTTAGGGTGGAGCTTACCGGTTTTCATGCCTAAGTTCTTATCTAATCCAGTCAGCATTTAATCTTCAAAACTCTTCGACTGAGCCCATAGAGTCCGCTCAAGGAAAAGCCGTTTGGCTAGACCAACCGAACCCGCTTAAGACAGAGTTGTTAGGCATAACCGACCGAACCCTCTCAAAGTAAAGTTATTAGGCCAGACGTAGGCACAACTGTTAGGCTGAGCCGACCAAAACCACTCTCAAGACAAGGCTGTTAAGCTGAGCCGACCAATAGACAAGACTGTTATGCTGAGGACCAATAGACAAAACTATTGGGTTAAAGCCGACAAAAAAATCCAACTCTACTCAAGGTAAATCGACCAAGAGTCAGTCTCCTTCAATGTAAACCGATCACTACTTAATCTTGCTCAAGACAAAGCTTTCCAACATCCGATTCCTAAGTCCAAGTCTTCTAAGCATGCTGCATCCAATCTTGGGCACGACCTCATCGAGCTATCATGTTTCTAATCCGAGTTGTTGCCCTTTCGGTCCATTCAGTACAAATCTTATTTCAGTTTGACGACCTCTTCGGATCATTTAGAGTTTAAATTTTATTGTGATAGCCCTGAACATTTAATTTTAGCTTGTAGATCGACGATCTCTTCAGATCTTTTAGTGAGTTTTTAATTTAAGTGAGCTCACGATCTCTTCGGGCCAATGAGCTCGTTCTTACATCAAATGAAAAAAATTCATAGCCTCTTCAGGCCGGTCGATGGTCTATCTTCAGGCTTATTCTCTGCATAGCCTCTAGGGGCCCGATCATGACCTATCTTCGGACCTTTGCCAAGTCCAATCCATCAGCTCTTATGTAAAAGGGACTTAGTGATGACACTGATGAGTAATCTGATCCTATCACTGTCCGATGACGCGTCATGTCGCTTGCTCGTCGGTCCATAACCTTTTGGTAGGACTTGTACGATCATTGTTGAGCCTCAATCCACTATTCGGTAGGACTCAATGATAGTAAGGCGATACAATCGTTCTTCGGCGAAACTACTTACTTTTTGCCTTCTTCGGCCTCGAGGCACAATGGCGAGGCAAATTGCGATCTTTGCTGAGTCCCAACCACATATTTGGTGGGACTTAACGATAATAGACCGACTCCGATGTTCTCGTCGTTATTGTTTCATCGCCTTGCGGTAGATATGTCATCAACTTTCGATGGATCTATATTTCTTTTAAAATTGTTCAAAACAAAGAAAAGTAAGCAAAAATCCGTAAATAGTTGCCTCGTACATCCGAATCAATGGGGATCTCTCTGGTTTCCGTACATGTGTAAACAATCCGAAGTTATTGTCCTAATTATCAAAAATAGAGTACAAAGAGGAGGTTGTAAGAGACGAATCTATCTCCCGCCCATCCCGATCATGAAATTAGGGGTCGCGAATCAGATCCCTAGTTTCTTCTGGCTGCAGGTGGTGGCTGCTTCACCTACACCGCCGTAGTTGGGTCTTTGCCATAGTATTGAAGCTGACCGCTCCTAACATGCTCTTCAGTCAAGTTCGTTAGATGCCTGCAATTACTCGTGTTGTGTCCATCTAGATTATAGAATATGCACTATTTTCCAGATGTCCGTTTCCGATCCGTGGGCTCTCTTCTCATCGGGGTTCGATTGGGAATGTCCCTCTAGCATCCAACTAGATCTACTTTGGGGTCTCATTCACCTTCGCGTAAGAGATTGACCTTGGTTATTTAAATTCTCTCTTGGCCTCTTGGCTTTTTTATATCACTGGTTGTAGTCATCAGTTTTTTCTGTTTCTTTTTCTTCTCCAAACTTGGCTTTGGATGGTACCTTGCCTTCTACAACATTGGCTTCATAAAAGACCGTTTTTCAGTCTTTGCGTCATCCTATTGCATGTATCTCTCAGCTTTATGGTAGAATTGATCCAGAATCAACGGTGGATATCTCTTCAATGCCACCTTGAAATCTTTTTTTCCAGCAGCTCTTGGGACCGCCACTATCAAGATGATTGATGGATCTTGTCTATCCATTGCAGTTGCTGTCGCGTTAAATCTAGTCAAAATAACTTCTAAGGCTCTCTCCGGGTCTTTGTTTCAAAGTAGACTATTGGCGAAACAGGAGATCCAGACCGTTTGATTTCTTTAATCCTTATAGGAAGATGGAAACCAAAGGACAATTCAATGATAGAGATTCATTTTAACACCAATTATGTCTATATTTTGTGTTTTAGTGAACTTCTCCATATTTATATATGAAGATATTTGTTATGTAGCATATCTATTCCTTTAGTTTTAACATTCAATTGGTAAATCGAGCAAATGTGAATGAGATGTTTCATTAAAACACTAATTTATGTAAACCATACTAACATAACATAACCACCAAGTTAAAATGGATCACAAATTTTATTGAACTTTGATGTTGATTAGGAGTAGCACTCTAGTGTTGCCTTCTTGTTTTGAAATGGAAGTTATAAATACTGTTAAAATTATAGAACATATAAGTCAAGTGATTCATTTAATTTTGTTATGATACATGTAAATATAGAAATATGCTTATATCATGTAGTAACTTTAGTCCCTTAGTTATAACATTTAACAAATAAATTGAATAAATATGAAAATGCATGAAGACATTAATGGATATAAACTATACTAATACGAAATAGCTACCAAATCAAATTTGCCTGCAAATGTATTGAAAAAGCAAACAAAGAAAAGGTTGCAGTTGAGAAACTTCGAACAAGCAGGAATTGTTTAAAGCACCAAAAGATGTTTGAGAAAATCCACCAAGAGAAAAGCACCGAGATGGATAACTTGAGCACGAAACCCATGATTTTCATCATTTAGTAGTCCGAGAACATATTTTTCTTCTCATTGGTTCCAATTTTATAACTTGGTGTATTATTTAGGATTTGAACCAGACGGAGGCGGAAGCTGAATGACAAAGGAAGAAGGTTACGTATTGTTGGGCATGTAGGCAACTATAAAAATTTGGAAGAAAATGGCCTAACCAAAAGAGTATATTGACATTCTGGGCTGGAAATGAGAATAACGTGGGCCTAGATTATGAACTTATAAATTGTGTTTTAATAAGTAGAAATTATCGTAATTTGAGACGGAACCGGAATGTAAAAGGAATTTCCGAAACGGAGCTGGAATGTTAATATTTTTAGATGTCCGAAATGGAACCGAAAACCGGAAATTTAGACCTTAGTTACATCCGGTAATGTTTTAGCTTGACACCTTCCTTTTAAAATTTTAATTTATGAAGTTTATCAAGAAAGTAAATATATTAAGTAATGTTTCAAATAAATTATCTAGAAATATCTTTAGTCAAATATGTAGCATAATATTTTAGATCGACTATTTCTTTCAAAATCTGAAATTTCTCTAGTAATATCTAAAGTTGACTATTTAAAAATCTTTAGTCAAATATACCACATAATAATATGGATTGACTTTTTTTTTAATTTTAAATTTCTCAAGTTTATCCAAAGAGCTAATATATTAAGTAATATTTTTAATAAACTATTTAAAAATGTCATTTAAATAATATTTATAAATTCTAGAAAATAAAGTAGAAGAATTCCTGACTTTTTTTATTACTTCTAGGTTTTTTTTAATTCTCTCTTTAATTTTTTTTATTTTTATATTAATTTATTACTTTATATTTTTTTTTACTAATTGTCTCCATTATTTTACATTTTGGTACAGACATTCTAAAGTTTTTACAATTACTAACATATAATTTATTAGTTGTTTGCTAATGTTTTGTATTTAAGTTCTACATTTATATTAATTACATAATCCAAAATTTAAGTTATTTAAATAAATTTGGGTGACTAGTATTTATTAATATTTCTTATAAATTCTAAAAAAATGACCATTTAAACACATACCATTTTGATAACAACCAGAATGGTGAAATTAGTTTTTTCACTCAACCATAAATATATGTGAACCACATAGGATAATAATAGTAAAATAATAACAATTTGCATTTAATTCATCATATATTGTATTGTAAATTCTATTTTTAATTTCAAGTATCTACATTGAAAATATTCTTAATTATTTACAAAATTTAGTTCACTAGTCTTCAAATATTTTACATTTCAATCAATATATTTCGGTTCAAACTAATTAGATAAATCCAATTAACTAATATTCATAATTTAAATATATGGAAATTTTTGTATAAACACAATATTCATGCTATCAAAATTGGTAACTTTTTTTAATGCAAAGATGCATGGTTGATCATATAATTTAAAGTATATATGTAAGCAATAGTAACTAATTCAATTTACGTATTATCTCGATAAATTTATCACACCGTTCATTGAATTTTGTTCAAAGTCAGCATTTTAAATATTCTATACCATCACCAAGCTCTCTCAACTTCCTTGTAATATCTTACATCTACTTCCTACAATAGAAACAACTACGAAATCTAAACTATTTAGACAAATTTAGTAAAATGTTATCCGTTTATTCGTCTAATAAAATCATAAAATATAATATTTTTTATATTTACACCATATTTACATTAACAAAGAAGGTTAAAAGTCGTTTAAATTAAAACTAATTAGATTTTACATTTCAATCAATATATTTAAGTTAATTATGAAATTTTAAATAGCTAAATCCAGTTAATTATTTTTCATCAATTCATCTACTGAAGTATATGAAATTATGAAATTTTAAATATGTACACCATGTTCATATTAACATAAACTATATAAAATAAAATTTATTGAAGTAAAAACTAAAAATACATTAGTCGCATAACATATATACATAAACAATAATAACATATTCAATTTATAGTTTATTTATCGTAGTAATTTTATTATGAAATGAGTTACAATTTCCTTTTTATTCCAATTAACATATATTAATATTTCTATAATTGTTTACAAAACACCATCAATTCCTTAATATTTTACATTTACGACCATATATAATCATTAATCATGTAACTTTGAAACTATTTAAATAATTTAAACTAAATATCATTCATTGATTTGTCTACTAGATCATATCTATATTAATATCTTATATATATTCATACTAACACATATGGTAAAATAAATCATTCAGATGTATACATACATCAATCACATAAATTATACAATTAAACATAATCACGCATTTAAAGTAATTCATTTATATCAAAATATATATAATGTATTACAATGTAAAATGCATGTTTTAATGTCTAGCACCTACATTTTGAAATTTGTACAATTATTTACAAAACGTTCCTCAATATCATCTAACATTGTACATTTGAGTCTATAGATATGTTCAAATTAGTTATGTAATCTTGAATTTAATAAACAAATTCAACTAATAATATCTGTTAATTTATCTAAAGAACTCTAAAATACGATGATTCCAACATGTATGTCCACAACATAAATAATATACTTAAACAATATTAAAAAAACTTAATATATTATTTATCTCTATAAATTTATCGTATATTGCTTATTGCATTGTAAAATTCCCTTTTTAGCTTCAAATACATACACTCGAACATTACAAATATCATTTAAGTTTTCTTGATATTTTCCCTGATAGTTTGTATTTAAATCCATATATTTAAACTAGTTGCAAAAACTAAAATTTAAATCTCAGTGAGCGCTTAGTCTGTTCTTCTAATAAATCCTAAAGATATACACCAATTTTAATACATATGTATATATACAAGAATTTATATATAGGTGTATATATATTCATACTAAGTTAAATTGTAATTTTTTCCATTCAACTATAAAGATATATAAATCGCATAACATAATTTATGTACATAAAAAAATAATAAAGTTAATTTTTAAATCAATTATAATTCATTTATATCAAGAACTTAAAATATGCTTTATCTTCAATAACTCTTTCTTTTTTTAATATAAAATTCTTCTCAATGCTTTCTACTATTTGCCTTTGAGTTCATATATATAAACCACGTGCTTAATTTTCAAGTTAACTTATTTAAACGCATTGTATGGAATGATATTTTTAATTTATCAAATAAATCACTAATATACGTCAGTTTCAACATGTATACTATATTCATATTAACAAAAATGGTAAAAATGCTCCTTTTCTCGAATATATAAAATATGAGCCAAAGAACATAAACTACACATAGAGAACAATAACAATTTCAATTTATAGTTCATTTCTTTTACTTTATGGTTTATTTATTTCACTGAATTTATTATATATTGCATGACAAAGTTCTCATCTTAACAATAAAGGTATAAATATTTAATAATATCGATGTGTGTAATGCATAGATTCACTGTTATCACGTCAACGACAAGTCGACGACTAGTCGGCGACAAGTCGACCAGTCGGTGGATTAAGTTCGACGATAGTCGACTTTTTCAATTCGACGAGAGTAGAAATAGGATCGCGATTTCTGTTAGCAGATCGAAAGTAGAAATCAGATCGCGATTTGTGTTTAAACAAAAACTTGAACCCTAAAATTCAAAACGGCAATTTTATCGAGATTTGGAAGCGAATTTCTACTTCATCTAAAGACAAAACATCATCACAGCTGGAAACTTCAAAACAGAAGGCAAAATCAAAACACAAAAAGAGCATTCAAATAGAAATTTCGAAGTCGAGAAAAGGAAAAAAAATCGAAACAGAAGGCACAATATTTGATAGTCTGGAAAGCAAAATCAAAAGGTAACTCACTAATTTTAGCTTTCTGTTTCTTGTTCTTTCTTTCTGCTTCTCTCGATTTTTTTTTTAACCTTATTTTAGCGTAGAAAGAAAAAAAGTGCTGTTTCAAAAGACGCTACAGTAACTTAGTATACTATTTCTTGTATTCGCTAGAAAACAGCTATAGCAAATGAGACAAAAAATCTACTGTACCTATGTATTATTTTTCCCCCTATTATAGTCTAGTATATAATAAAGAAAGTGTATTATTTTACCCCTATTTAGCATAGAAAAAAAGAAAGTGCACTAATGTTGCTGTTAGATCGATAACATGAATATTTGTTGAATTTGAACCTATTATTATGTTACTTTTGTTGAATTTGAACTTATTATAAATTTATAATTATATCTAATTATATTATATATTTAAATCTAATAAACATATGTATATAAAAGACTTGTTGACTAGTCACGACTAGTCGGACGATTTGTCGACTAGTCTTCTAGACGGTAGTGGCTCGACTTGGCGTCGTGATAACCTTGCATAGATTACACGCTAGCTAGTACAAAAGTAAAACAAGAAAATTTTATGAAGGTTTTAATTGGTATGAGATGCATACAAAACATAAAGGGTAAGTCAAAATTTTATGTGTGTATATATGTCATTTCATATTGATTATATTACCAATTTAATTTCATATATAATACATATATTTTCATAAATAATTATATACAACAAACATATTATTATTTTTGAATTTGAAATAACGTTGTCCAATTCTAGGAAATATTTGGTTAATATTTACAGCCATTGATTAAATTATATATCAAATATATTATTGGATAAATTTACAATAAGAATGATATTATGCGATAACTCCATTCCATTATTTATAACATTTTGATTAGTAAATCAAGTAAATACGAATGTGATATTTCATTAAGATACTAATTTATACAAACTATGCTAACATAACATAACTACCATGTTATTGGAAATACACTTTAGTACTTGCCCTTTTGTTTTGAAATAAAAATTATAAGGTACTATTAGAAATTATAAAACATGCTAGTTGTATCTTTTAAATTTCTTACCATACGTAGAAATATGCTAATTATGTTGTAACTTAATTCCATTAGTTATAACATTCAATTACCAAATCAAGTAAATATGGAATGTATGAAGACGTTAATGGATATAAAATCAAGGTTTGAGAACTTAGTTCAAGTTTCGATCATTTGAACTTAGTTTACGGTTTGAGAACTTAGTTGTACCTTTTAAATTTCTTACCATACGTAGAAATATGCTAATTATGTTGTAACTTAATTCCATTAGTCATAACATTCAATTGGCAAATCAAGTAAATATGGCATGTATGAAGACAATTATGGATATAAATCAAGGTTTGGAACTTAGTTTCAGTTTTCATTTGAAAATTTTGATGTTTTGACTAGTTCGGTGGTTCAGGTTTCGGCAATTTTCTAAATATGGATTATGATATGTTGTAAACAAAGTATAAAATGCAGTTCTTTTAAAATATTATAGCCAATCTCATTTACTTTTGGTTGATTTGTAATGATATATGTGAAATAAAGAAAAATTATTTGGATGTTAACTCAATTTTTGATGTTAAATTAGCTCAAAATTTGACTTAAATATTCAATTTCAGTCTATATTATTTAGTATCTAAATCCCACACTATCATCAGTTAGATTTCCTGAAGAGGCCCACCCTAACCAACCCAAAGAATTTGCAGATCTTAATTATTTTCATTCCTAGCCTGCTTTCGCTCCGTAATATCATCGTTTCAGGCCCTGCTTTCACTTCATCTTCTCAAATTATTCACCGCTTACTGAAGAAGGAAGTTGATACTTTCAAATTGTTCGATTTTTAAGTTTGCTTGAAACTTCACATTTGGTTACAAGTACCTGCCATTTTTGGGTTAATCAATTTCCTTGATGTGAGATTAGTACCAATTTTAGTTTTCTTTTTTGATTTTTTTAGGTCTGAACCCTATATTTTTTTAAAACGATGCTCCAAAATTAAGGTTTTATGGTGTATCAGCCAAAACAGAAATTCTGGCCAAATTCCGACTCGGCTCAGGCCGGTACCGAGCCGGAATGATTGGTCAGTTTGTCAGCCGACACCTCATTCCTTGATATGAACTGTACTAACATAACATAAATACCCAATATAAATTACCATATATCAATAACTAGATAGATTACAAATATGCCGAATAGTCGTTCAAATTGGGATCGTCTCTTTCTATTCAAAAGTCATAAATATCTTAAGTAGACCCAGAAAGTGAATAATTAGTTTATTTTTATTTTTTATTTGAAGGGTGATTTCAATTGTTCACATTTACACCAAAAAACTGTGAAACTAGCGGTATTGCAACCATATTTATGGAAAAAAGATATTAATAAAATCCTTAATTCTTTAACCATCATTAAACATAATTCTCTAGTCTCATTAAAAGTCCATAAATCCGGAGTTGTATTTTATTTTCTGCTCAAAAATGAGAATGATTGTAAATATAATACTAACATTATAGTCAAGAATAGGCTTAAATGAGTTTCTATATTATAGGTTGGTATGTGTATATGTATGTTATATATTTTTATCATTACTACACACACACACACACTCAACTTGAGATGAAAATAAAAAAAAGCCTCTCAAATGTTAAGAAAAAAAAATGTTGTCAAATCCAGCAAAATTTAGCGCTTGAATCAATAATTCATAAACCAAATAAAAAAAGGTAAACATTAAATCAAAGTTGTTTTTGACATTAAATCTAGTAGATAAAAATTGAATGGTAATAATAAAAAATTTACGTTTGAAAAAGGAAAGAATTGAGCTGAATTTATAAATGAAATACAAAATGTAGACATTGCGCCAAAACTGTTTCTGACACTGAATCTAGTCTTGAAGAAAATTGAATGGTAATAACACAGAATTGGGTATGAAAATGGAAGGAATTGAGCTCAATTTCCGAATATTAATTGAATTTGATGCTTTAATAAATCATGGACTTTTTTGTTGAAAAAGATGGAGAAACTTTCCAAATATTCAGAATTGGAAAACTTATTGTGAAAATAGGCCTGTTTCATGATTTATTATGAAACTAGGCCTGTTTTCCTTAGAAATAATAACCATGCCCATTCTGAAAATGCGCATGAACAAATTTGTTCATGCGCATTTTCAGAACGCACATTTTTTTTTAAATTCTTTTTGTTCATGCGCATTCTGAAAATGCTCATGAACAAATTTGTTCATGCGCATTTTCAAAATGCTCATAAACAATTTTTTTTTTAAAAAAAAATTGCGTATTCTGAAAACGCGCATGAACAAATTTGTTCATGCGCGTTTTCAGAATGCGCAAGGCTAATTCAGAACTGGCCAAAACAGGCCTAGTTTCATAATAAGTTATGAAACAAGCCTATTTTCGCAATAAGTTATTTTGAGGGGCTTAGTTCAAAAGTTTGTCTTTGTATAAACAAATCCAAATATAATAGAAGATTTAAGGAAGAGAAGAAACAAGTATCACCCTTGAACTAACATCCACCGAGTTCTAATCAATTGAAAATGCCAAATTTATATGTATCTCGAATTTCAAAATATTTATAATTAAGTATAAATTTTATGTAGGCAAATCCAAGAAGAAGAAAAGCTTTGAAGAAGAAAAAACAATTCATTAAAGAATGAATACCAACTGAATTCACAGAAAGATAATTAAAATAGATTTCGTATAATCAAATCCAAGCGAGAAAAAAGTTTCTAGACAGAAAAAAATAAGACAAGATTTTAATTTAGGCTTGTCTTAATTATTGTGGAAACAAGCTCTTAGTCCAACTAACTATGAAAGTAGGTTTGTTTTCGTTTCTGGCTTTATACATTACACATGCACATTCTGTAAATGTGCACGTGTAATTTAATACATACGCATTTACATAATGCACATGTTTCTTTAATTGATTTAATACTCTTTCTACTTGTGCATTCTATAAATATGCAAGTAGGTTTTGCACAACATAAAAGGTAGAACTGGTTTCTCCTCCATTTGCTCTTCCTTTCTTTACATTTATGGGATACGAGACCCAGCTCCTCAGTTGACATTGTAAATATTTTAACAGGCCATCATAATCTCATTACATGAAAGCATTATAAACCCGGTACCATGTTTCACTGATTGTTCAAACATGTACGGCTGGAGCATTTAATGTTTTTATCGCAGTGGTGGTACAGAAGGTTATACAGGAGGTAACAGAGACAGATAACTCCATCAGATGTAAAATAAAATATCTATAGTTGATTTATTCTCATTCTCACATCGGTTATATTGAAACAAGAAATATTTTGTGATCGTACATAACAAAATCAAAGAATATTTTGATATATGCACTTCGACATTTGGTGGCTACAGTTTATTTCTAACTGAGCACTTGTGTTTTAAAATTATTTACTCTAAAATTGCTTTGATTTAAAAGAGAATCAATTTGAAGATAAATTTTATTTAGACACAAGTATTTGCTGAGTTGACCTCCTAAATTTTAAGAAATCTAGAACAAAGTTGCTCTTATTTGATTTACATATTTATTTACCTTCATTTTCTTATCAAATTCAACCTAATATATCATAATCATTAAACATAGGGTCAATGTTAGGCAAGCTTTATCTCGCATTGTACTCCGCGTTAGAGTACACATCTACGTACATCGACAACGTTGTTGAATACTATAATTTCATCTTGTATTTGTTTTGACTTGATGGGCGATTTCATGATTCAATGCAATGCTTTTTGGAACGGTGAATTTTTTATATCGAATAGTTTTTTTTTACTAGGTAAGGGCAATTTGATTTTTTTTTTTTTTAGAATATGATGGTTAAACTCAACAAAAACATGGATATACCGGTTTATGTTTTGTTGGTGGCTACTCAGCAAATTTTTGTGTCTAAATATAATTAGCCTCAGTCAAATCTACAATTTTACATTAATGTCGCTAAAACTAGTGCTAAAAGGCTTTACTTTAGCTGGTGTAGCAAAAGATGGTGAGGGTTAAAGTAGACTTATCGTATAACAATGCTAAACTGAAAATTGTAGTGGTGATTTTTGTTAGAAATAAATGAGTTGTAGGGTAATAGTCCCATATCTTGTAAGACTAAGGGTTATAGGTCCTTATATATTAGGGTAGTTACCCTATATTAATTACAAGGATATGAGAGAGGTGAAATAGAGGGATGCAAGACCAAGGGGTGGTGCACCGCACCACCCCGCACCCGCACCCGTACCCGAACCCGAGCCCGAGCCCGTGCCCGCGCCCGCGCCCGCTCCCGTACGCGTGTGCGAATGGGCGTTTGAGGCGTCTTGTAGGCACTTAGCACTTATCGTCACCCGCTTCAGATATAAATAAGATGGAAGTCAGAACCGCTTTCTTCACCGAAAATCGAATTCTGTCCATCTTCTTCCTCGCACGCTTGTTCTGAAACACACTTTTCTTGAGTTCGTCGCCGTTCGCATCGCCAGCGCAGCCTTGCGAACCAGATTCCGTTTCACCTTGGGAAACAGTTGCTCGATTCAACCCAAACGCGCCGTAGGGGGAGCAAATCTGTTTTAAGGGAACAGCAGAGTGCTGGACTCGGATTTCACAATCAAATTTACAACCGGAATACAAAACGGTACATTTTCTTGTTGATCAATTTCAATTTTTCTGGTAACCCAATTTCGAATTAGGGTTTTTTCTGGGATAACAATCTTAAAACAGATTTTGTCTTTGTGCTTGTGTATAACCGGGTTACTGATTGAAGTCAACTGCTTGCAGACGATGACTCAAGACAGTAACAGTTCGGCGAACAAGCAGCCCATACCACCCACTGTTCCTCCCGTTCAGCCTGGTACTATGGTTCCTCAACATGTACCTTTCTCGCATGGGGAACGGCCAGAGAAATTCACCGGTGTGGATTTCAAGCGATGGCAACAGAAAATGCTCTTTTACTTGACCACACTAGGACTGGCCAAGTACCTTGAAGAGGACCCTCCGAAAGTGGATGAACTCGAGCCTGACGCCACAAAAGTCGAAGCGCTCACTGCCTGGAAGAGTTCAGACTTCATTTGCAAGAATTATATACTAAATGGCCTCGACAACAGCCTGTACAATGTATATTGTACTGTTCAAACTGCAAAGATCCTCTGGTAGGCATTGGAAAAGAAATACAAGACTGAAGACGCCTGCATGAAGAAGTTCATAGTCGGAAGATTTCTGGATTACAAAATGGTCGACTCTAAGACAGTTGTCAGCCAAATTCAGGAACTTCAAGTCATTATCCATGAAATTCATGATGAAAAGATGGCATTGAGTGAATCTTTCCAAGTCGCTGCGGCAACAGAAAAGTTACCTCCATCATGGAAGGAATTCAAAAACTACTTGAAGCATAAGCGCAAGGAGATGTCCATGGAGGATCTGGTTGTTCGTCTCAGAATAGAGGAAGACAACAGAAAGTCTGAAAGGAAGACAACAAGCACCATGGTGGCCAAAGCAAATGTGGTTGAGTCCGAAAAGAATAACAAAAGAAAAAGGGAGCATAATCCAAATGCAAAGAAGGCTAAGAAGTTCAAAGGAAACTGCCATAATTGCGGAAAGAAAGGTCACAAAGCAGTTGAGTGCCGAGGACCGAAGAAAAAGAAAGACAAAGCCAATGTTACTGAATGTGATAGGCTCTCAGATGATGTTTCAGAAATGAACTTATCTGTTGTGATCTCCGAATGCAACTTGGTTGGCAACACGAAGGAATGGTTTGTGGATACTGGTGCCACAAAACACATTTGCGCTAACAAGTGGATGTTCTCCAACTACAAGCCTGCGACACAAGAAGAGCAACTCTTTATGGGAAACTCCTCCACGTCAAAGGTTGAAGGCAAGAGAAAAGTGGTTCTCAAAATGACTTCTGGAAAAGAACTTACTTTGAATGACGTGCTCCATGTTCCAGATATTCGGAAGAACTTGGTCTCGGGATCACTACTGAGCAAGAATGGATTCAAATTGGTCTTTGTTTCTGATAGTTTTGTATTATCTAAAAATGGAGTGTATGTGGGGAAAGGGTATGTGAGTGATGGTCTGTTCAAAATGAATGTAATGACTATTGTACCAAAAGAAATGAATAAAGTGGAACCTTCCATTTATATCGCTGAGTCATTTAATATATGGCATAATCGATTAGGACATGTTAATTTTGATACTTTGCGAAAAATGATAAACTTAGAATTTATACCTAAGTTTACCATAGACTCAAATTACAAATGTGAAACATGTGCCGAATCAAAACTAACTAGAACTTCCTTTCATCAAGTTGAAAGGAATACGGAACCTCTAGAGTTAATTCACACAGATGTGTGCGATTTAAAAATGTGTCAAACTAGAGGAGGAAAACGGTATTTCATTACCTTTATTGACGACTGTACGAGATATTGTTATGTATATCTCCTTAGAAGCAAGGACGAAGCACTCGACGTATTTAAACAATACAAAGCAGAAGTTGAAAATCAACTTAATAAAAAGATAAAATCACTAAGAAGTGATAGAGGAGGAGAGTACGAATTTCCTTTTGAGGAGTTCTGCGCTGAACATGGTATTATACATCAGACAACGACACCATATTCCCCTCAATCAAACGGGATAGCAGAACGTAAAAACCGTACACTAAAAGAAATGATGAATGCTCTACTCATTAGTTCTGGTTTACCAGATAACTTCTGGGGAGAAGCTATACTTTCTGCTAATCACATTCTTAACAAAGTGCCTCAAAAGAAGACTTCTAAATCACCACATGAATTGTGGAAAGGCAGACCACCATCCTACAAATACTTGAGAGTGTGGGGGTGTCTTGCCAAAGTTGAAATACCAAAACCAAAGAAGGTCAAAATTGGACCTAAGACTATAGATTGCATATTTATAGGATATGCTCATAATAGTGCTGCATATCGATTTTTGGTGTACAAATCTGAAATCGATGACATTCATGAAAACACAATTATCGAATCCCGAAATGCTAGATTTTTTGAACACATTTATCCTCTTAAAACATCTGTTGAAACGATAGTTCAAAAGAGATCAAGGGTTACAGATACTCCTGAGGATAATGTTAATCAAAATTCGAATGAAAAAATTGTTGATATCGAGGAACCCAGAAGGAGCAAACGTCAAAGGACTTCGAAAACCTTTGGACCCGATTTCTATGCATATATGATAGAAAATGAACCTCTAACTTACCAACAAGCAATGTCATCTCCCGATGCTCCTTATTGGAAAGAAGCCGTCAATAGTGAAATAGAATCCATTTTACAAAACCATACGTGGGAACTAGTGGATCTCCCTAAAGGATCAAAACCACTAGGGTATAAATGGATATTTAAGAAAAAACTCAAGGCTGACGGCTCTATAGATAAGTATAAAGCTCGTATAGTAATCAAAGGATTCAGACAGAAAGAAGATCTGGATTACTTTGATACATACTCTCCAGTTACCAGAATAACATCAATTAGGATGCTTATTGCAATCGCATCTATATTGAATTTGGAAATACATCAAATGGATGTGAAAACTGCGTTTTTGAACGGTGAACTGGAAGAAGAAATATACATGCTGCAACCTGAAGGGTTTGTAAGCCCAGGAAATGAAAACAAAGTATGTAAATTAATTAAATCACTTTATGGTCTTAAACAAGCACCAAAACAATGGCATGAGAAATTTGATGAAACTATGTTATCAAATGGATTCAAAATAAATGAATCAGATAAATGTGTTTATATAAAATACACAGATATTGGATATGTCATTGTATGTCTCTATGTTGATGACTTATTAATCATAGGCAATAATAAGGCCATAATAACATCAACAAAAGATATGTTATCCTCTAGATTTGACATGAAAGATCTAGGACTAGCTGATGTAATATTGGGTGTCAAAATTGTAAGAACACCACAGGGATATGTATTATCCCAATCACATTACATAGCCAAGATACTTGAAAAATTCAAGCAATACAATATAACTATTGCAAAATCGCCAGTAGATATGAACCAAAATTGGGTTAAAAACACTGGTGACAGTATATATCAGCTTGAATATTCTCGCATATTAGGAAGTATCATGTATGTAATGAATTGCACAAGACCAGATATCGCATATGCTGTAAGTAAACTTAGTAGATTTACCAGCAATCCTGGTAAACATCATTGGAAAGCAATAATAAGAGTTCTTGGATATCTAAAATATACACAGAACTTTGGTTTGCATTATACAAATTATCCTTCAATGGTGGAAGGTTACAGCGACGCAAATTGGATAACTGGCTCAAATGACACAAAATCCACAAGTGGATATGTGTTTACATTAGGAAATGGAGCAATCTCCTGGAAATCATCCAAACAGACTTGCATAGCAAGGTCGACAATGGAATCGGAGTTCATTGCTCTAGATAAAGCCGCAGAAGAAGCAGATTGGCTTAGGGTTTTTTTGGAAGATATTCCAAATTGGGAAAAACCTGTACCTCCAATATGTATACATTGTGACAGTCAATCTGCTATAGGAAGGGCAAATAGTACATTGTATAATGGTAAGTCACGACATATTCGTCGTAGACATAAAACCATAAGACAACTTCTCTCTAATGGAGTTATCACTATAGACTATGTAAGGTCAAAGGATAACATAGCGGATCCACTTACCAAAGGCTTGCCAAGAGAGAAAGTTCAAACCTTATCAATGGGAATGGGTTTAAGACCTATGAATTAAAAGTTTTCTAAAACAGAAACCCCACCTAGTTGACTGGAGATCCCAAGATCTAGGTTCAAAGGGACAACTAAGTTATAGAAAAACTTAATGGCACTGTTAAAATACAAACCATTCCTATGATAAGTCAGTGCACGACCCGTCGGAGAATAGGATAAGCTTAGCTTTTAATGATGTCTATACTGTGGTGTTATAAAAGACCCAAGTGGAGTATTACGGGATACTCTTTATAGAATCACCTACGTGAGTGTGAAGGTGCCGCTTCAAAAAGAATTGTAAGGTCGAATTCGTTAAACACTCATGAGACCAAGCGGGTGTTCATGGCAAAAACGAACACAAACAGAGAACCAAGGAAGTTTGGAAATCATGTTGTGTGTTATCTGCTATCTTGACCTATGCAAAAAGCTTACAGTTCAAGGACATTTACAAGTCTACTGATTCGCTAGTAGGTCAAATAGATAAACACTAGGAAAGTTCAAGGCCATAGTGCTACTTTAACCGATACAACATTATTTCAATAAGTTAAGAACATATTAAAGAATTACTCATTTATGTGGGGGATTGTTAGAAATAAATGAGTTGTAGGGTAATAGTCCCATATCTTGTAAGACTAAGGGTTATAGGTCCTTATATATTAGGGTAGTTACCCTATATTAATTACAAGGATATGAGAGAGGTGAAATAGAGGGATGCAAGACCAAGGGGTGGTGCACCGCACCACCCCGCACCCGCACCCGTACCCGAACCCGAACCCGAGCCCGAGCCCGTGCTCGTGCCCGTGCCCGCGCCCGCTCCCGTACGCGTGTGCGAATGGGCGTTTGAGGCGTCTTGTACGCGTGTGCGGGCCGAAACTACTGGGCTTAACGGTCATGGGTTTTTTGCGAAGCGGATACGAATTCAAATGGTTGCAACGTTTGAAAACGGGTCGCTACCTTTCCAAACGATGCGTCCATTGATTCAAATCGTCACCCGCTTCAGATATAAATAAGATGGAAGTCAGAACCGCTTTCTTCACCGAAAATCGAATTCTGTCCATCTTCTTCCTCCCTCGCACGCTTGTTCTGAAACACACTTTTCTTGAGTTCGTCGCCGTTCGCATCGCCAGCGCAGCCTTGCGAACCAGATTCCGTTTCACCTTGGGAAACAGTTGCTCGATTCAACCCAAACGCGCCGTAGGGGGAGCAAATCTGTTTTAAGGGAACAGCAGAGTGCTGGACTCGGATTTCACAATCAAATTTACAACCGGAATACAAAACGGTACATTTTCTTGTTGATCAATTTCAATTTTTCTGGTAACCCAATTTCGAATTAGGGTTTTTTCTGGGATAACAATTTTATGGTGCTCTAGCGGGGCTTTAACTGCATATATTTAAACACATATGTATGTTCCATAATGACAAATGCTAATAGATGAAGACCTTGATTTGCATAATAGCAAATGCTAATGGATAAAGACCCTAATTTGCATCAACGCTAATGGTACAGTGCTTAAATATTCTTCATATAAATGAGTGTCATGAATATAAAGTAATGTACGACAACATGCAAGCCCTTCATTAAAGGCCCAAATTCTCAAGCAACACAAAAAACATTACGAGTGTGAATGACATTATATATTGCTCCAGGATTGCTGTTTTGCACTACTTTAAGATACTTTGGTAATTATGTGATGTATCCCAGTCTCCATATATTATTCTTGAAGCCTTTGCTAACACTTGCCAAGCCTTTGAGTAAGCAACTTTGATATGAAACATATTTAACATCATCTCTTGAATTGTTTTTGCGGTCTAATTTGTTTTAGATTTTACTTTATTATAAATAAAATAGCTATCGCTTTGTAATGATTTGAGTTGATGGAAGGATTTCGACAAAGTGTAGTTTTCAGTCTTCTTCTTAGAAATATGAGCATGTACTCTTCAAGGGCAATTTTCATCAATATCACATCGAATTGTATAGTCATTCGCACGGGATTTGATTACTTGGAAAAGAATCGAACATCTAACTGTTCGTTCACTTAATTGTTCAATAAAATTTTATTTTGATTAAAAAATCAACCTAACTTGAGGACCTTTGTCAACACATTTTTGTCCAAGGCTTCTACATCTGATTGAGCTCTCCATGGTTGATCTAGCCATCATTGTTGTAGTACATAATTTGTTGGTTAAAGGTTCTTCCATTATTATTTTTCATCATTATTTTGCTTTTCAAGGGGTTGAATACCATCATATATGCGTGCTTCGTTGTTGACTTCTGTGTTATAAATCCACATTATTCCTTATATCGTGCATGTAACTTCCATACCATTCAATTGCACTTCACTAATGTTTGCATTCTCAAAAGAAAAAAAAATCATCGACATCTTGCGTATGATAGCTCGATGTATCTCCAGCTTCATGCATTCTATGGCTACAAAAAATGACGAGAATATAAAAACAATGTAGTCAAAGAATATACATAATTTTGAATTGCAGGAAAACAATAAAAATGTAATCTTAACGATTTTGTAGATGTTAGGGTATGCGTTTCATTTTTGTACATAAATGACAAAATTTTAGTCAAAATAGAGCAGAAGGTCGAACATTTCAGGTGGAAGGACACGCTAAATTAGGGTTATTTTTTTTATACGGTAGAGTTTGAATGGTAGGGGTGCGACATATCTCAACGGTAATGCGTCAGACCTCAGCAATGGTGCCGACGAGATAGGTGGGCGCGATAGTGGTCAACTATAGTTTTGAAGACCGTGAGATTGGAGTGTTTTGACTACGTGGTGGCAACAAGTAAATTGAGAAGATGTGGCGCTGGTGGTAACAATGATAATGCAGGGTTAATTTTAGAGAAAGAGCATCAAATTGAGGAAGAAATAGATCATGCATAGTAAATGATACTGTATGGTATCTTCTTTTTCTTCTTCTACTTTTTTTTTTTTTTTTTTTGGGGGGGGGGGGGGGGGGTTAGATATAAATATGCATGTTTATAGTCGTAATGGCATTTTATAGTAGCATTTCATTAATTGTAGTTGCAATTTATAAACAATCGTAACTTCTTTTCATATGTGTTCAAAAATGATGTTATGTAGTATCATTTTTTTGTTTTTTAAAATAAATATAGTTAGTAATAGTTCTATTCATAATGCTATTTATAGTAGCATTTTATGAGTTATAGTATCAGTTTTTGAACTGTAATAGCTTTTAAAACTGTGGCGGCAGTTTATAAACTATAGTAGCTTCTTTTTGGATGATGTATATATTGTATCTCACGACATTGTTTTATATTTTAGATGTGTGTATTAATCAAAGTATAAAGTATGGACCAGTACGTCAAAATTTCGAGCCGATATCGGTTACTTCTGGTTTGAAACTAGGCGACAATTTTAGTTTGGGCCTAGTACGATGCTTAGTACTACTGGAATTAGAAACAATTAAAACTAAATATTTAATAATTACCACCATTGAGCTCACCCCTTGTAAGCGCATTTCAAATTGAGCTTCATGCGGCATCCCATAGTGGATTTCCTTCTCTTTTATTATTTAGATCGAACCGACTTGTATCAAGGCAGAAATGAAGATTTTCATTTGCCTTAGTTTTACCAATTAATTTTTATTTGCTGATTTTATTTTTGCCTTAGTTTTGTTGAAAAATATTTTTATTTACCGTTTGACTTGTTTATCTTTAGCTATATAACTAGGTTGGCCTTTTTTTTAATAGGGATTTACAATTTAAAGGGTTATTTATTAGGGTAGGACAATTTGGCTAAGTATTATTGATTTGAGTTGGATGTTTATTCTATTAGAGTTTAAACTTAATTTAACTTAATTAATTTATTTTGATTTAAAATTTTTAAATCAACTTAATTTAGTTAACTTTAACTTAACTAATGCATTTTTGGACAAAATGACCGAAATCGAGAGCAAAACCAAAGCCTTCGAAATTGGTCAAAACAACAAAAAAATCATTTGGCTAAAATCGAAATTGAAACTGAGTTCTCAAACATTGATATTAATGATATTGCATGGTATCATTTCTTGTGCTTTTATTTTTGTTGAAAAATAAAATATAGTTATGTATATTTATGTTCATAATGCTATTTTTAGTAGCAATTTATGAATTGTATCAGTTTCTCAAGTATATTAGCCTGACTGGGTTGTATCTAATTGGCTTTTGTATACATATATACCCAATTATGTTGTGCATCTGGTTAACTTTTACATTTGAAGGTTTGCTTAATTATCCAATTTATCTTAGTTACAAAATAGTTCCCATACAACATTAGATAGTACATCCAGTTATCTTTTGCATCTATATGTATCTGATTATATTGTGCATTCAGTTGGTTTTTGCATCCATATATACTTGATCATGTCTTGCGTTCGGTTAGCTTTTGCATACATATGTATCCGATTAGGTTGTGCATCAAGTCAGCTTTTGCATTCAATAGTAAGCTTAGTTAACCAATTTATTTTGGTTATAGATTGGTTTCAGTTTGTAACCCTGTTAGAGAGACATTCCAGTTAACTTCTGCTTTCGTGTGTACCGATTAGGTTATGCATTCTATTTGCTTTTCATCCATATGTATCTGATTATCTTGTGCATTTAGTTTTTGCATTTGATAGCTGGGGTGAGTAAACAGTTGATACCGTTTGAAATCATTCAGAAATATTAAAACCAAAATAATCATTCAATACATTTAAAGAAAACAAAACCAAATCTATATTTATTAAAATCAAAACCAACCAAACCGGTTATATTGGGTTTGCTTTGATTGGTTTGTCTTAAAATTAAACAAATATTTTATTTATTGGTATAATGTAATATAAAACAATTAATCGATCCATATCATGCTGCATTTCGAGAAACAAACTCCACTTCTAAAGCATGTTAACATGAATTGCACAGCAAAAAAATTGTAAACAGTAGCGTTGCAAGTGGTAGTTTTGTTATTTTGAAATCAATTAGTTTATAAACTTTGTTTAATTGGTTGGTTCAGTTTTCAAATATTGAAGCCAAACCCGACCAATAAACCAACATACAAAAATATAAATCAAAATCAACCAATTACTAACAAAATCAAACCAAATCGATCAAACTTAATTTATTTGATTGGTTTAACTAATATATGCTCACCCCTATTCGATGGTAAACTTAGTTAACCAATTGTATAATAATGTTATTGTGTATCAACAGTTTTGTATTTACCAAACAAAAAAAAATATACATTGTATTGTATAATAGTTGGCCTTGCCTGTTTTTGTGTGTGCTTGTGGGTTTTTTTTTTTTTTTTTTGATCAACTGATACAAGCCAGTAGAATTTTATAGTTTATATATTATTTTTTACATCACTTTCTCAGATGATGATAACTATATAGTGTTGTTTTTTATTTTTGTTTCTGTTTTTGTAACAATTGATGATTGGTAGCAAGTTGAGGTGACCATGATATCGCTATAAGCTTGAAGATATAAGCGGCATGATGGGCAGTAAGTACAGATGTGGTTTTATTTTTTAGGGTTAGGTTTTAAGTGGGTAGTGGCTAGGGAGGTTGCAGTTACGGAAAGCGACTGCTGTAAGCAGTGGTGGAACATAGGTATAAGACGGTGAAGGGAGTACGGCGGCGTGGGGTGCGTTAGCATGGAAAATCACGATTTGACGTTCATGTAAAATACGTCATTGTGGCTAAATTTTGAAGCTGCCTCCTAAAAGATAAATAAGTTTGGAAGTTTGTCCTTAAAACAAAATTACCTTGTAAATTTATATCAATCTAACGGTTGTTGGGAATGAGTTGGAATACTACCATACGAGTAACTCGAAGTATGATCCATATTTTGTTCGACTATGTGATGCTCCAAACAATTAGGCTGCATCTATTCAATAGATTAGTAAATTCTCCAACATGACTACTTATCAAGCATTGTGTCTTTTGAAAAATTGTTATAGGTTTCGACTCTATGTATCTAACATTGTGTCTTTTGAAAATAAAATGTTGTGGTACTCCGGCACTAGCATTTTTTTTTAACATAGTTTTATCAGTTTCATTCCAACAAAAAATATCAAATCCACGGACCATCATCTCTTACCCATTTTGTTCATAGCTTTATATCAAAAATTTATTTTTGTCAAATTATAAACAATTTTTTAAAGCTCTTCATACTTGATATTTTTAAATTTTTGTTCCACTTCTTTTCGCACTGACTTACATAGGTTTATCTTTATCTTCAATCTCAAATTTCCCCACCATGGTAATATATAACAATTTCTACACAATTTTAAAACAAAAACACCTTTTATAAAAATAACAATAAAGTATGAGATTACATTACAAATACGAAAATGATGTACTAGAATATGAGCAAATTGAAGCATAAAAAAATTGCTGAAAATAAAAGCCAAAAAATATACCTTCAGCATCTTCAATATATTAGAAGATATGTTGGTAATTTGATCTAATATTTACGGTTTAGAGATTAAAAGATGTAAAAGTTTGATGTTTTGAATGGAAGTGGGTTTATGATCCAAGGATTTGGGTATGAGATTTTCGTTAAAAATAGGAAGAAGAGAATGTGAGAGAAGACAGCTCTCTATCTTTTTTGATGCGGAAAACATACGTGAGCATTTACAGAATGAACAAATAGGTAGTAGGTTTTTCCCCCTTTCTAGAGATTCGTGCACATTTTTAAATGTGCATGTGTAATTGCACATGCACGCATTTACAGTACGCACATATGTATAGCATCTGAACAAAAAACATGTCTGTTTTCATAATTAGTTTGAACCGATCATGTTTCCTTAATGAATTGTTTTGGCAAGCCTATTTCAATCATTTGTCCGAAAAACAATAATCAATTGTGGAATGACATCAACTGAATTATACTTTTCATTTAATGGGAGAGAATAAAGTAAAGCTTACCATGGTGAGAAGCTGGTTTAGGACCATTTTAGAAAAGAAAAGAGCAGGAGAAATTTTGTTTCTAGGAAATGAATGAAAGGAACATGGAGCATTTATGATGCGCTAATGCAGAACAATTCAGATTATTGGATGTACACCAATAAAAGTTCACTGGGTATGGATGAATGTCTTGACTTTTAAATATATTTGGTTATTATTATTATTTTCTAAGGGCATTTTGAGTAGATCACTCTATACCAAAAAAGGTGCGACTCTATATGTATTACAACTATTATTAAAGATATGATTGTAGGGATGAGTTTACATGGAAGGCTTTCACTTCAAATCATCCTAAGGAAATAAATTTTCTTCTCCACAGGCATGCCATCCTACTGTTGATAATACAGCTTCATCCAATGTTGAAAGTGAGCATTTCCTGGAACAGAATATAAATTCCCATGCAATATTAGAACAATTATCACTAGGACTTTCTAATATGGAGGGAGATAGCTTAAAATCATTTGGTAGCTTCTCAAAGTGGATGAGAAAAGATTTTGAAGAGATTAATGACTCAGATATGAAATCAGCTTCACAACCTTATTGGAATTTCATGGAGAGCAACCGAGATGATGATTTAAGCATGTCAAATCCAGAGCAAGATGCATTCATTGTGGGACCATCTGTCTCTCAAGATCAGCTCTTCAGTATTATAGATTTCTCTCCAAACTGGGCATACAATGACCATGAAACAAAGGTATGAATTCTGAAAGTTCTCTTATAGCTGCACAATTAGATATTAGACAAAAATGTGCTATGTCTTACTGTACTTCTGTGAAGTGTGTCTATTACTGATTGTAAATCTACCTTTAACATTCTACATATGACCAGCTCCAATAATTTTGTCATGTAGCACTACTATTGGCTATGCTTGAACGTGTGTTTTGTGACAATAATTGACTTTAGCTATCAAATTATTATTGATGTTGTTGCACAAAAATTATTATTGTACTTCACATAAGTTTGTGAGATTACATGGCATATTTTTCCGTACTTTGTCTTATAAGTTTCGACGGTTACTGTATGCGGTAAGTACTCTTATTTATATTTTATGCTAATATTAATTTAATACAGGTTCTAATTACTGGGACTTTTTTAAAAGGTGAAAAGGGTATAGAAAATATCAAACTATCATGTATGTTTGGAGAAGAAGAAGTCCCTGCTGAAGTATTAGCTGATGGTATTCTCAGATGTCATGCTCCACCACATACACCTGGAAGGGTTCCATTTTATATCACGTGCTCTAACCGATTGGCTTGCAGTGAAGTTCGTGAATTTGAATATCGATACAGGAACTCTATTTATATGGAAGTTTCTGATTCTAGCAAGTACTGCACAAATGAGATGAACTTCCATGTTCGACTTGGGAAATTGATGTCATTAGGTTCCATTGAACATCCTAACATTTCTAATATTTCCAAAGAGAAACTTGATATTAGGAAGAAAATCAGTTCTCTTCTTATGGAAGCTGATGATAGATGGTTTGATATGCTTAAATTATCAAATGATAAACAATGTTCTCCTGATAGAGTAAAGGATCAATTACTTCAGAGATTGTTTAAGGAAAAATTGCATGATTGGTTGCTTCATAAGGTTCTTGATAACGGCAAAGGTGCAAATGTTTTAGATGAAGAAGGTCAGGGCGTGATACATTTAATCGCTGCACTTGGTTATGATTGGGCTATAAAACCAATAATTACAGCAGGAGTAAATATTAATTTTAGAGATGCCCATGGGTGGACTGCCCTTCATTGGGCAGCCTTCTGTGGCAGGTAATAAATCTTTCCAAACGGCTTACATAAGTACATGTTTTCATTGATTCTGTTATACAAATTCCTATGACCTCTTTGGTGCGGATCTTGAATTTTCATCCACTAGGATCGTAGTACGAAAAACTAGATAAGACAATATAAAAGATGCTAAAAGGTGGACATTGCTTCCACTTTAAATACACGTTTACCATTAACCTCGATGATTGTTCATTTTTTCAAAGTACTGTCAAGGGTGTCAACTGGCCTCTCTTAGCTCTATTACAGCAGCCCCATGTGTATCATAATCATGCAATTTTTCAATGTGAAATTCATGATGTTTACTGCTAACTGCTAGCAGTAGATATTGACTTGTCCGATTTCCGGAACATTGGCCATGTCCATATGACTTGGCCAGTCAGTGAACACCTTCAGATGCAAATAGTGTGATATCTGTATATGCATCCGAAATTATTTTTGAATATCGGATATACGCTTCCATTGATACTGACAGATATCACATAATGATCCTATCCGCAAATGACCGATAAATCAAGAAACATAAATGAAAATTTCTAGTTCAACATAATTTTTTTTAGTCTCATTTATTATGAACATGTTAAAAATAAACAAATACGATGATAATAAATTATCTTGAGCAGTTAACATGCATTTAGTGCAAATATAATAGATTTATAACTTAATAAAATAATAAATTAATTAATTTCATTCTATGAAAATACAACTTAAACTATAATCTTAAAAATGCCGGACGAATAATTTTCAATGCGGATGTCTTTGTATCCGCATCCACATTCTTTTTTTTGATATCGGATATGTTTCTGCCTTTCGGTTACGGATACAGACGGATTTCAGTTTTTTGGATTATCCACCGACAATCCTACATAAGAATACTTTCTCGTGGTTTTCTACCCTAATTTCACCCATTCCTTTTTTTTTTCTTCTTCAACTAGCTTTTCCTTCAAAAAAGAAGTTTGAAAAATATAGAAGTTCAAAATGGAATTCAAGAGGAAACCGAATTTCTCCATAGGCTTTCTGCAATGGCGAAGATGATATTGCCGCCTGTACTTTGCGCTCTTCATGTATATGTTGATGGGCTAATTGCCACAAGAAAGGCAGTATTGCTGGCTGTAATGCAAGTAGCATACTAAAAGAAGAAAGTGCTTTATTTTATGTAATGCTCTATGTTAGTAAACGTTTTTTTTTTTTTTTTTTTTTTTTTTTTTTTTTTTTTTACTGTTATTTGATGTTCTGTTTAAACATTTTATGTAGTATCATACGATATACCATTATTTTATCATTTTTAGTTTTAACTTGGATTTTTTTAAACTATATTTTGAAAATAAAATAAAATAAGCATCTGAAGTAAATAAACATAGTAATATATACATATACAATAAATATAATGAAGTTCAAGTTAACAGAATACCCCAGTGAATTTCACCTTCCAAAAATAAATAAAAATAGGGATGTAATTTATAAAGGAAAATTGGGAGAGATGTAATGCTAATTTTTTTATTGCTACAAGGATGTGTGACAAAATTTCCTATAATAAATCTATAATGGTTGAACTTGCAAATCAGTTTTTGTTTGTATATATGTACAGTACAAAGGACGTTGGAGAAGAAGAGTAGATGTGAAGCCATGGAAGGAGTAGGTTTCCAAATTGAAAGTTGCAGCCATTTATGGTTTACATGCAACTTCTTCGAATGGTGAGATAAACTTCGCGTTCCACCTCGTTAATTTGTTACCAAAAGGGGGAACTTGAGCTGCTGCAAGTTTCGTGGGCTTGTATAACTAGTTCTTGCATTGTTGCTTGTATGTATATAGGCCAAAACCATTTTCGATATAACGGACTAGTTGTTTTCCACTTCTAAATAAATGAGTAATTCAATAAATACTGATAAGTATAGACAATGAAGAAAATAAATTCAATAACTATACATACACGTAGAGTATGGTGAATAAATAACAATAATTTATATATTCGTCAAGTACAACACCCCCCCCCCCCCACACCCCGGGCCACGAAAAAAAGATTTTTTTTTTTTTTTGGGGGGGGGGGGGGGGAATGGAAAATATCACTTGCTTGAAGTTAGTATTAAAAATATGACTTGCTCCATGTTTCATGATATTTATAGAAAATATCACTTACCTGATGTTAAACATCAGCCAAGTGATGTTACCGAGTAGCCAGAGTTGGATATTCTATATCAACTTTTTGGGTATCAATGCCTATAAACAGTGTGTAGATTCATGTTTGCATTTTGAGAAGTTGTTAGGTGGTAAGTGTGTATAAGGGATTATCTGTTCAAGCGGGGTCAATTGAAGATTAATTGGAGATATGCATTTTTGATGACTTGTGTACTCTGAATAAAATGTAGTTATATCAGTTGATCAGAATATGAAATTTGGGTGTTTGGATGGGCATGTGAGTAGCTGAATACGATGGTTTAAAATTAGCACGTAAAATACGAGACATTGGGCCTCTATTAATGCCTAATCATTACCTAAATACCCATTTGGAAATTTAAATGATGTGGTTAGACTTCGTTAAGTGGGCCTAGGCTAGGCGGTAAGCGTTGCTCAGTGCCTAGATGGAGGCTTAGAATGATTTTTACAATAGAGGATTTCACCCTTTTGGCACTGTAACATGAGAAGGTGCCTCATTCCATTTGGATGTAGGACAAAAATGCATATCAAGCTAAGCATGATTGATAACAGATGCAGTCTATTTCTTACTTTCAGAGAACGAACAGTTGCTTTTCTTGTCAAACTGCATGCATTTTCTGGGGGATTAACCGATCCAACTCCAGATTTCCCTTCTGGAAGAACACCTGCTGATTTGGCATCTGCAAATGGGCATAAAGGGATTGCTGGCTTCCTGGCGGAGTCATCTCTTACTTCCCATCTATCTGCTTTAACTGTGAATAATACTCGAGGCATAGCTGTGGAGGATGTTTCTACTGTAGGTGCGAAGAACTTGGATGAAGAAAGCACCAATGAAATTATAGATTTGGACACAGAAGCGAAGCTCTCTCTTAAAGACTCACTATATGCTGTCCGCAATGCTACACTTGCAGCTTCTCGAATTCATCAGCTATTTAGAATTGATTCTTTCCAGAGAAAACAAGTAGTTGAATACAGTGATGACCAAAGTGAAATAACAGATGAGCATCAAGCTTTGTCGCAATTAGCTGTAAAGACATTTAAAGCAAGCAGACTACATGATACACCCGTACATGCTGCTGCAGTCAGAATACAAAACAAGTACCGAGGATGGAAGGGGAGAAAAGATTTCTTGATCGCTCGACAAAGAATTGTTAAGATTCAGGTGAATATCATATTTTCTTCCTTGGTTTTGTTAAATTGTAGTATCTTGCTTTCAGTGACGTGTGAAGAACTAATTTTTTTCTTTTTTTTCATGAATGAAGGCTCATGTACGAGGCCACCAAGTGAGAAAACGCTACAAAAAAATATGCTGGACAGTGGGGATTCTTGAAAAAGTTATATTGCGGTGGAGGAGAAAAAGAAGCGGCTTACGGGGGTTTAGATCTGAGTCGTTGACTGAGGGCACTAGTAGCATGCAGATTGAGTCCTGTAAAGACGAAGAAGAAGAGGATGATGATTTGCTGAAAGAGGGTAGAAAGCAGTCAGAGGCTAGAACTGTAAAAGCACTATCAAGAGTGAGGTCAATGGTTCAGTACCCAGAAGCAAGGGAACAGTACAGGAGGCTTCTCACTGTTGTCACTGAGCTCGAGCATTCCAGTGTAGAGTTTTTTATTTCTAACATAATCTTGGTTATTTTCTATTAGATTACTTCCTAGTTTAAACACTTCTATTTTGTCGTCTTACTCATGCAGTATAGACCCGTAAATTCCTCGAACTTCAAAGCTTTCCCGTAAGACTTGAAACTTGTTGATGATGTGGTCATATTTTAGTTTCCTTATAAGCAAATTAACTCTTTCGAAACTACTTATTTAATCATGCAAAGAGTTATTTGTAGTTACAAACTAGATTGTGCTGTTAAAAAAAATAAAAGAAAAAAGAAGAAGAGGGTATTTTACTCAGATTCCTTGCCTTGCAAACAATCTGTGTGTGTGTGTGTGTATATAGATAGGATCCAGAGCACCCCAAATAGTGCAGCACCCCTTTAACCTCCTGATTTCCACCATACATTTCCTTTTCTCTCTCTCCCCACTAATTCTCTCTCCTTCCACTAACTTTTTTTTTAATATAAGTATGTGGTTAAAAATGAGGTGTAATTGGGGTGCTTTCAAATAGGGGTGTCACGGAACCCTCCTTATATATATATATATATATATATATATATATATATATATATATATATATATATATGGAGGTTATATAGCACCCATTTTGCACCCGAATGAGGGTTAAGTATTTATAATTAAATAAGTTTTGGGGGGGGGGGGGGAGTTAGTGGGAGGAGAGAGAAACGGAAATGTGGTGGAAATCAGGAGGGCTAAAGAGGTGCTGAACTATTTGGGGTGCTCTTGAACGCTCCTTATATATATATATATATATATATATATATATATTATATATATATATATATATATAGGCACGCTCTATGGCATCCCAATTACTTAGCACCTCATTTGCACCCGAATTGTAGCCTCTCATTTATAATTAAAAAGTTAGTGGATGGAGAGAGAATGAGGAACGTGGTGGAAATTAGGGGGGCTAAAGGGGTGCTACACTATTTGGGGTGCTCTTGATCCTATCCCATATATATATATATATATATATATATATATAATATGGCAAGCGTTCGGTTGCACCCCAAAAATGGAGCACCCCAAATGCCTTCTTTGGGGTGCTCTCGAACCTGCCTCTCTCTCTCTCTCTCTATATATATATATATATATATATATATGACAAGCGTTCGGTTGCACCCCAAATGCCCTCTGATTTCCACCACCTATTTATATTAAAGAATGTGAGTGGAAGGAGAGAGAAGGGGAAATACTTGATGGAGATTGATGAGCATTTAGGATGCTGCACTGTTTAGGGTGCTCTCGAACCTGCCTATATATATATATAATATATATATATATATATATATATATATATATATATATATATATATATATATATATATATATATATAAAATAGGCATATACATACGCGTACACATGCTCTATCCTGGTGTCAGTTCGATTGGTTAGGTTTCATTTGTGTAATATTGATGGTCTTTTCGAAGCTGAGACATGTAATACTTAACTAAGTACTCTATACCATACTATGTTATTTTATTCCTCTAATATATTTGTGATATTCCAGGATATGGAGGAAGAAAATTTAGTGAATGAATGAATTCGAGGATACAGTTGAAAGCAATTTCGACAACGGGCAAAGTGAAAGTGAAGGCAACACTTTCACCCCTTATACTTAATCAACTGTCAGAAGCTAAACTTTTGATGGAAATTGTAAATTTTTTAGGATAATTAACCCTTGCTTTACCATATTATATTTATAGAAGTTTCCAACGTGACAAAACTGACATATATTGTAACCCTGCTATGTGTACCTTGAAAGTTCAAACTTCTCATTTTTAACATAGATCGTATTTAGCGAATTCAGAAAGTGTAGTATTGTGTTTGTTTAGACATTTTTCTTTCCTGGTAATACCGATTACAAGCATACTTAAGAAATTCCGTATGCTTCTTAAGATGATATCTGCCATTGTCGCTCTATTCAGATGAACGTGGGTTTTTGAGTTGTGAATATTTTGTTTGGGACTTATGTATGTACAATCAACGAATATTTGATTATTTCTTAAAGAGATATTTTTCTTGGTCAGTTGCCGTTCTTCTTCTTCTTCAGTTATTTAGGAAAATGCTAGAGCGACCGCTTGAAAAAGCGGTGAAATCTTATGGAAGTGATTTGGACCGTTAGATGAGTTAACACCCTCCTTGCATCCACCAGCCAGCATTACACGAATTTGCCTACCGATATAGTGCAGCCACGTGTATTTTTTATGTTCCGGTTGCATTATATCCGGTCGTTGTAGCAAGGTTGTTTCCTAAATGAAATGAAATGGCGTGAGTATGATCTGTGTTCCATCAGTACGTCTATCCAAAAATTTGGTTTGCATTCAAACCTGCACCTTGTCAAAATTGCAACTCAAGTCATCTCGTATTGAATTGATGTATTTCAAATGAACTAGAGTTTCCTAGTGAATTAAACATTTGTGTAGATCTTAATTGTTGGTAGATTAACATCCCTTTTGAATGTACCTATGTAAGTAGCTTTTCGACTTTTTGAAAGTTGAAATAAAATTGTTTAATGTTAAAAGAAAATTAAAAAAATCAAAGAGCAAGCCTAACCAAATCTGCAAAAAGTTATCTTTGAAAATTTAACATAGAAATACATAAATGGTCTACAAAGATAGCCCAAGTAGTGACTATAGATTATACGCTCTATATACACGGTGTATCAGTTATTTACGAAGCGAATGTGGCATCAGAACATCTTTGAGAGGCTGGAAGGGGAATGTTTTGATTGGAAGGGAAAGTGGGTTGAAATGGGTATAGTTACAAAAAGAGCATGTATAATATGATCCCTTTTTGTTCCTCTGTTAACGATGGAAAAGAGAAAATCAGGCTTATGCCGGAACTGGCGGATAAGCCTGAACTGGTGGAAATCACGGGGATGCATTGATTGCCGAGGAAGATGTACTCTTGAATGATCAAGATATTTCGAGTCTAATCTCTGACTAGGATTTTCAGATCTTATAGAATTACTGTTTATTTAAAATGATCTACTATAAGAGCGTTGAAAAAGCAAAAAATTAACATGAACGGTATCTTATAGCTACACGATACCTCGGGCATGTTTTAACTGGATGCTAAGACTAAAAATCCTTTACAAAATTGCTATGTTACTCAATTAGTTGTAATAACGGTTTCCGATGTTCCAGCGTAGATCAATTCTTTGATGTCTCTACGTTGACTAATCCATCGTTCATAATCAGTTGCATCGCTCCTGTTTTTCAGCGAAATTGGTATTTGTTATATACTTTTATTTTATTATTATTTACTTACAGCGCCCTTTTGGATTTTTTATTGCTACAAAAGAAGAATCAAGCAGTATAGGATACTATAATTGATCATGGAAAAAAAATTCATACTTTATACTATACAGAGTCATTTGGTAGTTATTTATCGACTAACTTATATGTATGTGTGTGTGTGTGTGTGTGTGTGTGTGTATATATATATATATATATATATATATATATATATCCACATATTTTGGACCATCGACCAATGATATATCATTCTGATCAATTTAATTAGGATAGTAACATGCCTTTTTACAAGACCGTTACACTTTAGAGTTGGGCATTTGCATTACTCAACCATCGAGGCAGATAACTCAAAATGACATTCAGATAGCTCGGTAATCGAGTATGGATGATAATATGAAGTTACGTAAAATCGAATATGCATGGAAGAAGCATCAAAATTGGATATATGTGGACTAAATATTCAGATCGACACAACTCCCTTAATCCGGGTTTGATCGGTACGACTTCGTAGACATGGATTAGTATGACTCTGGGACATAGAGTTAGCATGAAACATTTTGGAATGGCATGGATTTTAACACATCTAATCGACATGGTTTAGGCGTTGGATGAATTCAAACATGAAATAAAAGAAACAGAAGAAGATTGGATGAGGTCGGTCTAGTCCACTTAATTTGGACCCAGTTGTCTATGGATTCAATGATCTTATCAGTAAGCTTAGTGTATGACCTCTATACTTATGTGTACAACTATTTAAAATTTGATTTACTGAGAGTTTATATAAAGTTCATACTATTCACTGATACACATATTATTTAAATACAAATAGAAAACTCTTATTAGTTTCATAACTCATTTGATATTTTTATTTTATTTATTTTTTTACTGTGAGATCACAAATAATATCTCTAGTTTACAGCATCAAAGAGTAAATACGATAAGGTATGGTGGCACGTCATGTAACATCAAATACAAAGACAGTAATATACTATGTTCTTTTATGATATTTTTATAAAATGATTTTCCTCCTTACTACCATTACCCCCTTCAAGTTTGTGTATACATACATCATTTGGGACAAACGCCATAAAACTAGAGGTTCATAGTAAAGAAGACTGTGTTGGATAGGGTTTATTGCAAATTATCCCTAGAGGAGGAGGGGGGGGGGGGGATAGGGTTTATTGCAAATTATCGCAGAGTTCAAATATCACAGGATATTAAAACATTCAAAGATCATAGAATATAGCAGAAATAGAAATGCAGAAAAGTAAATGACACAAGATATACCCAGCTTCGGCAAAATCCTGCCTACTGCTGCATTCCTAAGGTTTCTACTAGATGATAGAACAGATCCCGCATACAAGACCATGTACACTTGAGAACCCCTCGCTCCTATTCTAACTCTACGCTCAAAACACTAGACTAGTCTAAATCCCCTAGACCAGATTTCCCCTAGTTTTACAGACGCTAGTAAACTGCCAGTTAACACCCTAACTGGATTCCCCTAGAATTTTACAGACTCTAGAAAACTGTTTGAACAATTACAAAAGAAATAAATAATAAAAACAATAAAACCACCTTTGTCTTGAGTAATATAGGCCTGCCACTTTGCTTTGTCAAAAAAAACTTGCTCTCCTCTTTGTTGATGGTGGCTGAGAAAAAAAAGTGGGGTTTTGCCCCAAATCAATTCGACTTCGATTGAAAAAAAAATGATTCTCTGATGAACTTTAACATTGTTCTTCGTCTATGATTTGGCTGAGGTTGCGATCGAAAACAAAGTGAGTAGTACTGATTTGAACTTGTTTTCTTTTTGAGTTGTTGCTTTTGTTTTTTTCCGTGCACTAATGCCTATGATGAAGTGGTGATTAAATAGGATTATAGAATCCTATTAATGCTCTGATTTCGACTAGTGACTTGACTTTGATTTTTTTTGTTGCCCCTTTTGAATGCTCTGTAAATTACCTTCTTTGTTGCCAAGTTTGAATTTGAGTGATTTAAAAACTTTGCCGTGAATAACTTGTTGATTGCTGGAAATACATTGAACCTTGACAGAAGAATTCCTCACTGATTGTGTATTTGTGGAAATGTTTGATAGCATGTTTCCTGAAAATTAAAAACTGACATGAACATCTCAGGAAATATTTCAAAGACCTTGCCAAATATGTCTCTCTGAATTCTTGAAAAAAAACATTTTGCATGATTGATGCTACAAAAACAATCACCAAAAATGTTTTTCCTAAAAAGTTTTCTTGCCTAGTACCATACTGGAAAAAAAAACTTGTTTCCAGGAAATTTACAACTTGCCATAAATTCTCAATTGATTGCTTTGCTGGAAGTATATAATTACTTGCCAAAAAATGTTGTTCACTGATTGAGTACTTGCCACAATATTTATTCATTTCTGAAAAAACAATTGTATATGATTTAGTAAATCATTCAATTGTTTTTCTTGGCCCTGAATAAAATCCTTAAATGCATGAAACATTAAAGAGTGTTCAATTTGATTTTTGTCAATTCTGGAAACATAAAAAATGTTTTCTTGCCAAAGATATCTTTGTCCAAAACATGTGTGCTCTTGTGTGATTTAGACAATCATTTAAAAACTTTATTTTGCCATAAAGACTTGAATTGTGGTTTTCTGGAAACTGATTTGTTGTGCATGATTTGTCCTGCCTTTGATTACTCTTCTTCACCATTGTTGTCCATATTCATGTGTTGCACCACATGCAAAAACAGTATTCACATGCATTGAAGTTGCTCCATGTTCATGCAACTTGTTCACTTAAAAAATTTGCCGTGTCGGGTTGAATGTGTACACAGGCCTTGACACTGTTCTTTGTCAATGTGAATGCGCACTTGCCAAAAATAAACTTTTTGCCATACTTCTGAAAAACTGAAAATATTTTTGAGAATGTTCTTGCCCAAAAACTGTGCTTGTTGATGAACTAAATTGCGTTTTTTACATTTTTCCAAAAATGAGACATTAAAGTTAAAAAGAAACTTCCCTTGTATACTTTCTGAATTGCTCGTACACATATTTGTGTAAACCTTCCATGTTTTTCACTGGTCCATTATTTTGTACTTGCTTGACCATACTTGATCATACTGGTTCATGTTGACTTGAGGTATCACCCTAACATGATGTTGCATGCATGCTTGTTGGCTTATCCTCTGCTTGTATGTTCATGATAAAAAAGATGTTTTATCCAAATCTTTTCTTGTCAAATTTTACATTTGCCAAGGTTGCAAGCTTAGTCTCTTTCCTTCTTTTGAACCTGTGACTTTTCTTTTCAAATTTCAAAAGAGATTCCCTTTTTTTTTTTTTTTTTTACCCATTTGAACATGAAAAGAATTCTTTGTTGCTCCATTGAACCTCTGCATGTATATTTTCATCAAATTAGTTCACTTGAGCCTTGCATGTTGATGCATGTTGTACACTGTTGCTTTTGGCCTTTTTTTTTTTTTTTTTTTAACATCTTGCTTGAAATGAAGATTGCTTTGTAGTTGCCGAATTTTCACATGTTCAAAAAATAATAATTGAAACATGCCCTTTTCACTGTTGTACATTTGTGAACATCACCTGCTTGCATACTTGGTTTCTTGCTTTGTTCTTTGGCTTGATAATTTGTATTAGTATCATTGTGAGCTACTTGGACAGAAAAAAATGTTGTTCCTCCTTTTTTGTGTTCCATAATTGTAATGTGAGTGAGTGAAATGCTGTAGTGAGACAATGACTGTATTTGTGATGAGCGTTTGTAGCGAGAAACAAATGTAAAAAATGAGAAAAATTGTACTGATATTTGTAATAAACAAATTTGATTGAAATAAAATATTATTTTATTGTGTTCAAACAAATTTATCTATCGTATTCAGTTTATATACAAGTACAATATCATGTGAACGAATATGAAATGTGAAATATTAGTGAAGTGTACAAATAGTGGAGTTGTAAAACTGTACTATTTGAAAACTGAAATAAAATATTATATTTAAACAAAATACTGTGTAAATATCTGAATGTCTGTACAGTTGTATTTTGTTTGAATATAAATAATATATTCCTATCTGTGATGATATATGAAAACAGTACAGTAACAAACACATTTAAAATAATAAATATTTGGTTGTTATCATCAAACAAAAATCATATAATTGTGTATACAACACCGTTATATACAACAATCTCCCCCTTTTGATGATGACAAACGAATATAAGATTTTGAGCATAATAAATGTGTTTGACAGTGAATACTGAACTCCCCCTATTTATTAGCTCCCCCTAAAGCAAAAAAACTCCCCCTATAACTGTGCATGAGTGAAAAATTTGAATAATAATGAATTTTCAAAATTAAAAATATTTATAAAATATTCACTCATAAATCAAAATCTCAACTCATTCTCCCCCTTTTGTTATCATCAAAAGGATATAGAATTTAAAATATAGATGACAAATGACTAACAAATACAATATCAGCTTAAGAGGAAGAACGGTCATCATAAATCTCAATCAGTCAAACAAAAATCATAATAAACTAAGAACTGGTGGCATATTTCACATTGTAGAGAATGACGGATTTACGATGAATTTTATATAAAATGAAGAGATTTACAAAAATATGATTTCCAATTATTTTGTAAAATTTAGCACAAAAACAGTGATGGATTTGGACTATAGTTCATAATTTAATTTAAGTGACAAATTCGTATAATCACAAATCCCAATAGCTATCAATCAACATATCATAATACTTCATAAGATTTCAACACATTTCACATATTAGAAAGATGGATTGATAGGCTGGTTTTGTACACCAAGGAGAATTTCAGATTAATTTCAATTTATAGCACAATATTTCCTTTTTCTTTTTATTTTATTTAAGAGCACACTGACCATGCATAATCAGAGCTTGGATTTTTAAATGAGGTCAGTCGCAGCTTAAATTATAAGTTGTCTTATAACCATGCATGACCAGAGCTTGGATTTTTAAATGAGGTTAGAGACATACTTATGTATTAATTATATATTTATCTTTTTCAGCTTCAAAAGAAAAAAACTCCTCGGTATATACAACCAATATGAATGATAGAAATGTGGTAGGTACAGAAATGGACTATGAAATAAATTTCTAAATTAATTATATTATAAAATATGCTCGACTGTACCGGGATCATTGAAAATTTTCAATTATCACTAATTCTGAAAAATAACATAGTCCAATTTCTATCACAAATATCTTCACTGTTTTTTTTTTTAAATATTAAACTCTCCATATTAATATAAAAAACATGACGGATGACAGAATAATGGTAGATAAAGAAGAAGGTCGTGAAATAATCGCCAATTCAAAGATATTATAATAATTATTCAACCATCATGAAAATCTAGATAAAATCTCCACTTGATGTGAAATATACTGCAGTCACAATTCATCACAGTTTCAAAATCTAATAATAATTTTGATGAATTAAAAATATAGTTCAATTTGGATATTGATTTCAATTTCTGAATGAATAGTCAATAAATAATTTTAAAATTGAAAATCAATTACAAGAGGGATTTGAAAGATCTATACAAGACATGAGAGATTAAAAATATATACAGCAAAACAAATTCAGTACCTCCACTTTATGTCTCTATTAATGAGGATTGTAACAAGACACTAGAGACAAACAAGGATATCACAAACAAAAGAATTTTAAGCACAAAGCCCAAATAGACAAGCCTAACAAATCAGCCTTTTTTATCAGAGCAGCAAACAGTTCTTCTCAAAACAAGCAGTCATTTAAAGCATTTTTCAAATCAAGATCTTATAATCAGAACAACATGATAACCAATTTTAAAGCAGACTTGTCAAGATGATGGTCACATAAGATGATTCATGATCCAAGATTAAAATACAGTTTATTTGAAATCATTTGAGAAATATGAAACTCTTAAGATTCAGTGAATCAGTCACACCAGAATGTAAATTTCAGATTCAAGATATGTGTGTGATTCAATAAATCAATAACTTCAAATGATTTTAAACAAACATATATTCAAATCAAATAATCATGAAATACCGATAAATTTCAAGACCCAAATTTTTCAAGGAATTTTTCAAAACAATTTCTGACAAGCACATGAGTAATTTCAGATCATTTACATCAAACTTAAGAGATATTCATGATCCAGAAAATTAAATTTTTTTTTTTTTTTTTTTGAAATCACTTGAATCAATGTCAAGTTTTGAGATATAATGAATCAATCACACAAGATTGAGAATTTCAAATTTAAGAGGTATGTGAGATTCAGAATATCAAGTATTTCAGATGATTTCAAACAAACAGATTTCAACCATAAAATGATCATGAATATAAGAAGAATTTCTAGTTGTATCACTGTAATTCAAGACATTTCAAAATATCCAAGCCAATCTGAAAAACAATGAAATTTTCACAACTGAGAAGTAGCAGTGAGCTGTAATGAGTATAATATTTCAGGCTTTTCTAAAATGAATTAGAAGAAACTCAAAATAGCAGAGGTGCGTGAATTTCCATTTGATTTTCAGATCTTCAAAAATTTAGAATTCACATTAACAGTGTTCAAGATATAACAAGAATACATCAACATTGTTACGAATTCAGAAAACAGAAAATAAACTTCAAAATAATTGCAGATATTTACAAATTTATATTCAAGATCTGAAAAAGACTAAAACATCAGATTTTCATTCAAGTGAAGCACATTTCCAGAAAATCAAGAGTTTTGCAATTGGAAGTTAATGAAGCCCAAAAGAAGTTACAATGATATAATAGTGACAAATAAAAACAGAAAACAAAGAAAAATAAACAGAAGGGACAGAAGGAGAAATAACAAAGAAAATAAAAACAGAGAATATTCACAAAGGTGAGTTTAGAGATCATACCAGAATCCAATGTAAATCAGAATCTCTAACTCAACAAATCTTGGCCAAGGAACTATAAAGAATACAGAAATATAGAACAGCTTGAAGTCAATCTCTTTTCAACACAACAGTTCCTCAACCTTCTTCGGTACCTAACAGTTGAAAGGATCAAGTGGTCTAACAAAATTTGTAAAACCACTCATAGTTTTGTTAACATCTTTCAGTACCCAAACTTGTTTGTATAACAATCCATTTGAATCTACCTTTGTGCCTTTGGTAACCCAAACATGTTTAGTTTTTCCAAAAATCATTTTATTTCTTTTTGGGGTCCACAACTGTTCAACTGGATTGTTATCAAACCAATTCTTGTCTCGTTTGTGATTTAAAAACCTTTTAGAATTTTCACAATTCAAATTTTCAGAATGACCCATCTTGAAGCAGTTTGAAGGATTTTTAAAATCACACGAGCTCAAAAAATCATTTCCTTTCCCAAAACCAATGCCCTTTTTATTTCCCAAAAATTGTTGATTTTTCAACAACATATTTAAAGATTTTTCTCCGTTAGAGAATTTGATTAGAGTTAATTCAAGTTGTTGAATTTTAGATTTAAGGTCAGAATTCTCTTTCATTAGATTCGAACAACGATTAATGCTAATCTTTCTCTTTTCAGTATCTTTCTGTTTCAAAATCAAATTTTCATTTTCAAGGAACTTGATTTTGGTCTTGGATTCAAGAATCTCAGATTCAAAATTAATTTGTTTTTCAAATTCAACTTTCTTAAAATTTTCAATCTCTTTTTCAAGCTCATTTAAAATCAAATCACTTTTCAACAAGCTTTCTTTTTCAGCAATTTCATGTTTGGAATTTTTGATGGCCTTAAAATTATTAAATTCTTTTTCCAAAGAATTGTTTGAATCTTTTAACTCAACCTCGTTATCTTTTAAAATCAAAATTTCCCCTTTAAGCCTTTGAATATTTTTATTGAGATGAACGACGTCAGTTTTCAACTTCAAACAACTTTCACAGTTAGAACTTTCTAACTTCACGACATTTGTAACTTCTGATTCCAAACAGTTAATTTTGCTATATAACTCGTGATTTTTAAATTTTAAAGATTTATTTTTACGATGGAGTTTATCAACGATTTTTGTCAAATCAGTACACATATAAACCAAATCTTCATATGAGAAGCTTTCAGTTTCATTGTCTGTTGAGTCTCTATCGTCTGATCTACTTGAATTTTCATTTGTTTCTTCTTCCGAGTATAGATCCGAATCTGAGTTGATCTTTTTGGGTTTTGAGCTGTCGTTGTCAATTTTTCCATACCTCGTATTGAGAGTATTCCATATTTCCTGCGCAGTTAAACAATGGGAGATAAGGCCATACTGAACATCATCAATATGGGAATATAAGATATATGTAGCATGATTATTAAAACATTTATCTTCCTTATCATAACCATTAATAACAACATCCCAACATTAAAAATTAATAGATTTTAAAAAGGATTCCATTTCTGACTTCCAATTTGAAAAATCCGAACCATTAAAAATAGATGGAATGCGACTGGACTGACTCTCTAAGGACTGACAACTAGAATGACCCATGACTCTAGAGTTAAAGAAATAACCTACTCTGATACCACTTGTTGGATCAAGTTTAACCCTAGAGGGGGGTGAATAGGGTTTATTGCAAATTATCGCGGAGTTCAAATATCACAGGATATTAAAACATTCAAAGATCATAGAATATAGCAGAAATAGAAATGCAGAAAAGTAAATGACACAAGATATACCCAACTTCGGCAAAATCCTGCCTACTGCTGCATTCCTAAGGTTTCTACTAGATGATAGAACAGATCCCGCATACAAGACCATGTACACTTGCGAACCCCTCGCTCCTATTCTAACTCTACGCTCAAAACACTAGACTAGTCTAAATCCCCTAGACCAGATTTCCCCTAGTTTTACAGACGCTAGTAAACTGCCAGTTAACACCCTAATTGGATTCCCCTAGAATTTTACAGACTCTAGAAAACTGTTTGAACGATTACAAAAGAAATAAACAATAAAAACAATAAAATCCCCTTTGTCAAAAGTTATATAGGCCTACCACTTTGCTTTGTCAAAAAAAACTTGCTCTCCTCTTTGTTGATGGTGGCTGAGAAAATAAAGTGGGGTTTTGCCCCAAATCAATTCGACTTCGATTGAAAAAAAAAATGATTCTCTGATGATCTTTAACATTGTTCTTCGTCTATGATTTGGCTGAGGTTGCGATCGAAAACAAAGTGAGTAACACTGATTTGAACTTGTTTTCTTTTTGAGTTGTTGCTTTTGTTTTTTTCCATGCACTAATGCCTGTGATGAAGTGGTGATTAAATAGGATTATAGAATCCTATTGATGCTCTGATTTCGACTAGTGACTTGGCTTTGATTTTTTTTGTTGCCCCTTTTGAATGCTTTGTAAATTACCTTCTTTGTTGCCAAGTTTGAATTTGAGTGATTTAAAAACTTTGCCGTGAATAACTTGTTGATTGCTGGAAATACATTGAACCTTGACAAAAGAATTCCTCACTGATTGTGTATTTGTGGAAATGTTTGACAGCATGTTTCCTGGAAATTAAAAATTGACATGAACATCTCAGGAAATACTTCAAAGACCTTGCCAAATATGTCTCTCTGAATTCTTGAAAAAAAAACATTTTGCTTGATTGATGCTACAAAAACTATCACCAAAAATGTTTTTCCTAAAAAGTTTTCTTGCCTAGTACCATACTGGAAAAAAAAACTTGTTTCCAGGAAATTTACAACTTGCCATAAATTGTCAATTGATTGCTTTGCTGGAAAGATGTAATTACTTGCCAAAAAATGTTGTTCACTGATTGAGTACTTGCCACAATATTTATTCATTTCTTAAAAAACAATTGTATATGATTTAAGAAATCATTCAATTGTTTTTCTTGGCCCTGAATAAAATCCTTAAATGCATGAAACATTAAAGAGTGTTCAATTTGATTTTTGTCAATTCTGGAAACATAAAAAATGTTTTCTTGCCAAAGATATCTTTGTCCAAAACATGTGTGCTCTTGTGTGATTTAGACAATCATTTAAAAACTTTATTTTGCCATAAAGACTTGAATTGTGGTTATCTGGAAACTGATTTGTTGCGCATGATTTTTCCTGCCTTTGATCACTCTTCTTCACCATTGTTGTCCATATTCATGTGTTGCACCACATGCAAAAACAGTATTCACATGCATTGAAGTTGCTCCATGTTCATGCAACTTGTTCACTTAAAAAATTTGCCATGTCGGGTTGAATGTGTACACATGCCTTGACACTGTTCTTTGTCAATGTGAATGCGCACTTGCCAAAAATAAACTTTTTGCCATACTTCTGAAAAAATGAAAACATTTTTGAGAATGTTCTTGCCCAAAAACTGTGCATGTTGATGAACTAAATTGCCTTTTTTATATTTTTCCAAAAATGAGACATTAAAGTTAAAAAGAAACTTACCTTGTATACTTTCTGAATTGCTCGTACACATATTTGTGTAAACCTTCCATGTTTTTCACTGGTCCATTATTTTGTACTTGCTTGACCATACTTGATCATACTGGTTCATGTTGACTTGAGGTATCACCCTAACATGATGTTGCATGCATGCTTGTTGGCTTATCCTCTGCTTGTATGTTCATGATAAAAAAGTTGATTTATCCAAATCTTTTCTTGTCAAATTTTACATTTGCCAAGGTTGCAAGCTTAGTCTCTTTCCTTCTTTTGAACCTGTGACTTTTCTTTTTAAATTTCAAAAGAGATTACCTTTTTTTTTTTTTTTTACCCATTTGAACATGAAAAGAATTCTTTGTTGCTCCACTGAACCTCTGCATGTATATTTTCATCAAATTAGTTCATTTGAGCCTTGCATGTTGATGCATGTTGTACACTGTTGCTTTTGGCCTTTTTTTTTTTTAACATCTTGCTTGAAATGAAGATTGCTTTGTAGTTGCCGAATTTTCACATGTTCAAAAAATAATAATTGAAACATGCCCTTTTCACTGTTGTACATTTGTTAACATCACCTGCTTGCATACTTGGTTTCTTGCTTTGTTCTTTGGCTTGATAATTTGTATTAGTATCATTGTGAGCTACTTGGACAGAAAAAAAATGTTGTTCCTCCTTTTTTTTGTTCCATAATTGTAATGTGAATGAGTGAAATGCTGTAGTGAGACAATGACTGTATTTGTAATGAGCGTTTGTAGCGAGAAACAAATGTATAAAATGAGAAAAATTATACTGATATTTGTAATAAACAAATTTGATTGAAATAAAATATTATTTTATTGTGTTCAAACAAATTTATCTATCATATTCAGTTTATATACAAGTACAATATCATGTGAACGAATATGAAATGTGAAATATTAGTGAAGTGTACAAATAGTGGAGTTGTAAAACTGTACTATTTGAAAATTGAAATAAAATATTATATTTAAACAAAATACTGTGTAAATATCTGAATGTCTGTACAGTTGTATTTTGTTTGAATATAAATAATATATTCCTATCTGTGATGATATATGAAAACAGTACAGTAACAAACACATTTAAAATAATAAATATTTGGTTGTTATCATCAAACAAAAATCATATAATTGTGTATACAACACCGTTATATACAACAGACTGTGCTATCAGTCAGTGCATGGAGAGGAGAGAAAGATATGGATGGGACATGTGTATTGTGATTAGGTTCAAAGAAACTACCTGCATAAGCTAACTTCCCATCAGAAGTGCGTAAGATATTTCCAGGATGAGAATCTACATGATAGCATCCATAATCTAAAAGCTGAGAGAGTGAGCAATATACTCCAATCTGGAGATAGGAAAGTAAATCAGTAGTTAATCGGACGTGATTAGAAGTTGACAAGATATATTAAAATATAGAATTATGACATTTTCCTCATCAAGATAAATATCTTTGTCACTTGCTAGTTATTTCCCCTACTCAATAAACAAGTGCAAATATGAGTAACTTTGGTATCTTCTAAAATTATTATTGACAATGACAATCTTAAGAAGATATAAGGGGCTATCTGTAAAGGACCTTCACCCATTCCATGACATGAACATGTTGACTATTGGTGTTCGTAAACATATCAGGGATATATACATCATGAAAGACATCATAAAGTTTCCTAGTCGGAGAATCCACACAATTTAAAGTTCAGTCTAGGGCTCGCAATTAGAACCAAGAACCGAAAACCCAAATCGAACCGACTCAAAAAAACCCGAGCCTGAACCTAACCGATGGGTCTCGGGTCAGATCTAGATGATGAAAAATACAGTAAAGTCCCTATAAAACCAGACTTGAACTGAACCGACCCGACCCCAAAGACCCGACCGAAAGCATTAAAATATAAGTAATTTTAGTGTTATTACCCACCCGAACCCGAACCAATCCGACCCGAATCGAAGCTCGGGTCGGGTAGGGTCCAAATTTTGAGAATGTATTGTTTAAACCCGACAAAACCCGGCCCGCCTAGACTCGGGACCCGTCGGGTCGGGTCGGGTCTAATTGTCACCCTTAGTTCAGTCAAAAATGTGCACATTGTATTTGTTTATTTTGTGAATGAAATACATAAAGAAATTCAATTAAAGAAATTACAATGTTATGAATACATCATGAACAGTTATTTGTATATAACCAAATGTTGGATATTGGCAGCGAGATCATTATCGGTTATATCTATGAAGACGACAAATAAATAATAATAAATTAATTATTACAAGTGCTATCAATTTTTATTTTTATTTCTAATTTTATTTTCAAAAAGAAAAAAATCATTGTGTAGTTTCCAATTTTCAGCGTCGCTGTTTTTACTTGAACTTGAGCCTATTTGTTGCTTCGTCGTGGTAATCCATCTCCTACATTAAATGTGATCACCGGTATTCAATGTGAAACTCTAAGAATATGCCCAAACATAACCTCATCGTTTATGCCCAACTTTGTAAATGTACAGAGGAGGATCTGGTTGTTAAAGTTCATTTGCTGCTGGAAAAGTACAAAAATGAATCTTAGCGAGTTCAGTCAAAACTAGATCTGGAATAATACCTAAATTAAAACTAGTATTTGAATGAATCAATGAACACCTAAGTAAAAATATCAAATCAAAACAAGTTCTGGAATAGAGACTGATTGTAATTTAAGATAACAAAAGAGAAAATTACCTAAATGTAGCAAAAGGAGAAGCAGATGTAGAATGAGGAGGAGCTGGAGCAAATGCAGATCAAGAACAAGGTTGACACACTGCTTTGATGAGGTGCTAATCCTTTAGAAAGATAAGCGACACTGGTTTAATGAGGCGGTAGCCCTAATTAAAACGTTGGGTTTGGAATTTGGAAGATGAGAGAGGAAGGAGACATGACTGGTTAAAGAAATAGAGCGAGAAGCATAAAAAAAAAATTAAGTGTTCAAAAGGGAAGAAGCGACCACAGAAAATTTTAGGTGATTTTTCATGAATTCTCAGCGGGAAACACTTGGTTGCGTTCATTTATTCATTTTTAGAAGTCAATTCCACACCAATGGTTGCATATGGCTTAAATGCTACCAACTATTGCAACCAAAATTTATAGTGGAACATATACCCATCCATTACAGATTGGATCAGCCTTTATAGCATCCTAGCCTTTGTTATCTTTGGTGAGAGTTGCTCCTGTGATGTTCTTGTCTTCGTCTTTGGGAAGAGAAGAAATCAACGATTGAATTACATCAAAATGCTTTCTTGTTGTTTTAACATATATATTTGACTTAACTCTAAGTGACGCTGACTGCGAAGGATAATAGAGAGAATATTCTTGAATTAAAAGTATTTCTTCAAGATTTTCACTTAAATTATGAATTTACGAAGCCATGTATTTGATATTATTAAGAAATAATGAAAGAAAATTTATGGGGAATGAATAATTGAGTTTTTCTAGAAGAAATAGATATATATTGGCTCTGGAATTCATTTGAAATGAATAGACACTAGTTGGTTAAATCAAATCTTAAATTTAAACAAATTTGAGGAAAGAGGAATTTTGGTGGCAGTTTCGATTTGTAGGAGGGATTTGATTTTAGGTAGAAATTTGTGGGCAAAGTAAATAAAAGATGGAGAATGGAATGCTTTGAGAATATTTGACTAAGGTTTTCTTTGTGAATCTCAAGGAAGGATGCATAGGAAGAAAAGAAGAAGAGAGCACGTGTTGCAATTTTGGGAGGTGGGTGTACCGTTGTCAAAACAAAGCCTAAGTTTTAAAGAGGATATTTTGAATTATCAAAAGTGTATATCTAATTTATTATTTAATAATACTAGTTATTTCTTTCCCTATTTTAACATATATATATTATCTTATGCACACATAAGAGATATAGTGAACTAAAAATATTGGTTGTTTAAATTTTAACAAGTGTAAATATACATTGTTAACAAATTTTAACAAGATAATTTCTATTTTTATTTTCTTGAATGGTGAAACGATTGTACAAATGTTAGTTTAATAAAAGAATTCAGATAGAAAAAACTTCATAATCAACGTTTAAGCTTATGTAATGAAAAGTATCGTTCTTCATAGAATTAATCATAGTATTTTTAGTTTTGAATTTTCTCAAATTTTGATAATGTTAAATTTCAAGTTGTATTCATTATCTAACCAAATTGAAGCGAACGAACTTAATGATTTGATCGTAAATCTATTTAGATTACTTTTATGTAACATAATTTTATTTTAGCATTTTTATTTCATGCCTATTAAATTCAAAAGTCTAAGTGCATCATATCAAATTAAAAAATTTCTTAAACCAATGCACATATCATAAGTTTTATTTAAACCCAAGGTAAAAATAAATTAGCTTTTAATTCTTAACTTAAATTTCAAATTTATATCTCAAAAATCAAGTTTAAAATTCTCAAGCAAATTAGATTTAAATAATTATAATGTTAATATAAAATATTAAAATTTATCTAATTTACTGTTTTAAAACGTTGAAATTGTTAGGTCATTACAATATGCAAAGGGGTTATTGGTATTTGAGACTTTGGTACACTCTTAAGGGAGTAGCACAAGGATGGATCAGAGTTAGTTGACATTTTAGACCTGATCTGCCAGGAACCAGAGTTAGTCAACATTTTACACATGGGGAGGGTTATCATCTCCATTCATTGATGTTACTACGGATTAATAGTTTGTAGAGTGTGCCAACGTTTTAACCTATGGATGCTCTGGTGGATTGGTTGGCCATAGTATATAGTATCATATGCCTTACGCATTGAGTTAGTGAATGTGAAGATGAATGATGGATGTTATGATTGTTTTATCATTTATCACATTAAGGGCGTCATGTGATGTGGGTATCATTGATCCAGATATTCAAGCTCCCCTAGTATTCTGATGTAGGATACACCTATTATTATCACATTGAGTAGTGTGTGTGTGTGTATCCTTATATGTGATGACTCTGTGCATGCAAGGGCAGGATTGATATGATTCTCCATACCCTCCATGCCATATATAATATTACGACTTTTACAATACTTTGAGATTTATTTATCGCTCAAACCAGACTTTTATCTGACACAAAGATTTATTTTCCTTTTCTTACCTTGGGTGCTAATTGACGATGCTGATAAGCAAGCCAAGAGACAGGTATAGGTATTATTCGAAGCTGTGCAGGTGGATTAGCAGGAGGCGACGTTTTATGTATTTATATTTGTATCCTTATTTTTATTCCTTGTGTGATACTATGGAGCCTTGATAATGTTATGCAGTATTAATGGAGACAGTTTATCAGTTTGAGTTTATTTATCACTTGTATAAATTCTACTACTGCTCCGTATAATTGCATGAGCCTATGCACTTTAATTATGTGGTTCATATAGTTATTATTGTCTCGTCTATTTTATATTTGCAATTGATTATTATATGTTATATGGTGTGCTGTAAGATATAAGACAGGTTTTGTGATCATGCTTTTGTTTAGTCTGTTTTACTCATGTTCTCTTCTTGCTTTTCTCTTTTATATCCTTCTTTTCTTTTATACTATTCCTTTCTCATGACGACTGTTGTACATCAACTGGGTGCTTGCATACCTCAATATTGGGTAATATAGGCGTGGTGGTGTATGGTGGTCGTCACAACTCGTGTTCCTACTCTGCGGAAGGGGGCTATTTTTGGTCACCTTATCAGTTGAGGCACTTCAGCCACACTCTCGTTTCCTATTTTGTAAAGTGAACTAGACCAATATATTCCATTTAGTTATTCTGCGCATGTATAGAACACTTGTTTCTTTATATAGTAATAAAAGTCGTATGATGTGACGACCTACCATACACCACCGGTGCTCATAACTAAAAATTCACATTGTACAAGCACCCGATCGATGTAAAACGATTGTCAAGAGAAAGAGATAGTAGAATAAAAGAGAAAAAGAAGAGAACATAAGGAAATAGGAGAGAAGAGAACATAATATAACCACAACGCATCAAATAAGATATAGGCGGAACAGTAATAACTATATAAACCGGATAATCAGAGTATATAGGTTCATACAGTTATACAAAATAATAATAGACAACATTGTTATGACCTCATAGCGCTACATAACAGAAATAAAAATATATAATACAAGTATAAATATATAAATTGTCGCTTCCTGGAATCCCACCTACACAGCCTCGAATGATACCTTTATCTACCACTTTGGTCTGCTCATCAGCATTGTCGATGAGCACCCAAAGTAATAAGAGGGAAATAAAACTTTGGGCCAGACAAAAATCTGGTGTGAGTGATAAACAAATCTCAAAGTACAGTAAAAGTCGTAATAGTATATACGACACAGAGGGTATGGAGAATCATACCTTCCCTGCCCCTGCATCCATATAGTTAGCACATAACAATCAGTACATGATATACTATGATAAACAACATATAAAACATGTATGATAGATATCTGAGTACTAATGGTGATAAATAAGTAAATATCCATAGCATCCATCCTCAGATTCACTCACTCAGTGCGTTGGATATACGATAACGCTTAGTTTCCATGATACTCGAATCCATGCCACTTAGTCTGCTAGGACCTAGGTTGTGCCCACTTGTATGCCCAAAGGTAAGGGCCCTTCATAGATCCAGGTGAATTCCATAAGACTTCCATCGTTGGAGACCCAAAGGATCCGTCTGGTTCTAAAGTTCATCACACCCACTACTCCCGCTTCACGAATTGAAGGCTTTTAAGGATCTAATCATTTAACCCAATTTAACGATTTAACAAATTTAAATCTAGGATCTATGCAATAAAAGTAAATCAAATTAATTCGGTTACGACTTCATACCTGCCATGTCGAATCTGCGAAGATATGATCAATCTCGAAATCGGAAAAAGAGCTGAAGCATCGAATCGAAAACACGTCAATCACCATGCATCTAGAGGCATCCACGTGAATGCCTTATCTTTGATCGAATCCAAGATAAAAGGGGGGGAAAAAGGTACTAGCCGCAATGATTAGGGTTATTGATTAAAATTTATTTTCGATGATCTTAGATTCGATCTGAACTATCTATTTTATGGATATCGGTTGTTTTTATAAAGGAACGTATATCCCTTTTTAAATACAAATGTATATCATAAACGAAGGAACCAACCGACATACGTTCTCAACACTAAATAAAAAAAACCCAACAAATAGATATTTTATTTACCCAAATAATGGTTTCCCCTTTTTAACGTCCTAAGTGTGTGACCTTATAGGTTATTATAACGTTGGAAATAATTTTAAATCATATTTAAAATTATAAACAGTGATTGGCATCTTGTAATATGTCGCTGCTACCTAAGTTATAATAATATCAATGATTCAATACAACCTTTTCTGTGACCAGTGTCTCAACGTAATATAACCCTTTTAACCATTATATCCCGGATCAAAATCGAGGCATGGAACATATCATCCTCTTAATAATTTAATCCTTTTATCTTGATCAATGAGTAGACTGTATAAAAACAAATCAATATTTGAGTATGGCCATGCATTTCATAGTCTCACTCAATCAAGAGGCCCATGAATATCTCTACTTATATTGTAGGGTTAAATTCCATTTAAATCATTCATAATTTTCATTCGATTTGAGATGTATCCAATAATCACCTTTATCGTCTACTCGGTTAAAAAAACTTTTGATGATATCAAAACACAAATATCCTAGAATAAAATTATAATGACTTCAGGTATGAGGACCACTACACCACTTTCACTATGAGAATAACTTATGATACTGTTAATTATATTCCATGTAGTTTTCTCATGGTGGGTACACCCAATACGCTATTCTCCAATACGTATTTATGTATTGACATTAATATCACGTATATTAATGATCAATGAGATATGATCATCAGTTAATCAACATACTAATCTCAATGTTTTATTGTTGTCCTACGTAAAACAATAAAACTTGACTAAGGATATTTAAGAATTATAATACTTAACATATTATATAATCTCATGTTCAAGTCACTTACTTGAACTACATAATTCTGCATTATTATTATAAGGACTTCTATTATGTTAATATTTATATTACGCGGTAATATAACATAACAGAATACTTTTATTCCAAATAAAATAATGACATCAACAATATTATTAATCACATTAAATGGATTGCCTTTAGATCATAATCTCTAACAATGTCCCACTTGCACTAGAGTCATTCAACGATGTATCATATAACTATGAAACTAGTGTGACTATTAAACTTTTGCTGCGACAGAGTTTAAGTCATTAGGTCTGCAACATTACAACCTTTTGTAAATTTGCAGATATGTTTATCTCCTTTGTGAATAATTTCACATAAGAAGTTATATTTTATATGTTTGGATCGATAATGAAATCAAGGTTTTAAGCCTGAGCAATATCCCCATTGTTATCACAATGTAAATCATTGGATCAACAATGAATTAAGTTCAATTATAAACTTCTTAACGCAAACATTTTCTTTCTTTAAATCAGTATCTATTTCTTGTTTTAAAACTAACATTATTTAAAATAATTAATGTGTTATTGATATATAACATTAGAATTATTGTGTCACTCCCACTCAATTTCTTGTCTATACAAGGTTCATTGTTATTTTGTGGTGCCCCATACATTTTGAGTTCTACTTTATTCCCACTGGTATCTTAGAGACTGTCTCTCCTTTCAAAAAGACACTAATTCGAGGAATAAACATTTTATTCACAAAGGATTTATAGAAATAATATCCTTTGCTTTTGTTGGATATTTCACAAAATAACACTTATCAAATTTGGGTCTGATCTATTCAGATGCAAGACATTTAACAAACGCCTCACATCCCAAATCTTCGTAAAAGACATATTAGGATGCTTCCTAATCCATATCTTATATGGTGTCTTCAGAGTTATTTTAGCAGGATTACAATTAAAAATGAATGCAATTCTTTTAAAGGGAAAATTTAAAAAGTTATTGAAAGGTCAGCATGACTTATCATCGATCGTACCATATCTTATAAGGTGCAATTTCTCCTTTCAGACACACCATTCCATTATGGTGTTCTTGGTGGAGTTAGCTGTAAGACAATTTCACACTCTATTAGATAGTCATTGATTATTGGCTTAAGTACTCTCTTGATCTGTTCGAAGAGTCTATATATTCTATCTAGATTGGTTTTGAACTTCACTTTTGAATTCTTTGAACTTTCCAAAAAAAAAATATTTTTGTTTTATAAGATACACACATCTATATCTGCTGACATCGTCAGTAAATGTAATGAAGTAATGAAACCTACCTCTAGGCTATGTATTTATAGCTCCATATACATCATTATGTATGAGACCAAATACTTACTAGCCCATTCACTATGTCAAGCGAAGGTAATTCAGTTATTTTTCCTAATAAAAAAGATTTGTATTCTTTATAAAATTCGAAATCAAATGATTCCAAAATTCCATTATTATGGATTTTGATATGTTTTTCTTGTTTATATGGCCTAACTGACAATGCCAAAGGTATGTTGGATTTAAATCATTAAATTTTAATCTACTCAATATTTATGTTATATTCAAGCACATCATAGTTAAGTATTTATAAAGATCATTAATTATTTGTAAAATTCCAAAAGATGTTTCATTTAAATAAAATGAATAACAATTGTTCTTTTATTAAAAATGAAATTCAAATTTGTCTAAACAAGATACAAAATAACATTTATTTTAAATAGAATTTTGTAACAACAATATATTAATCCTTCAATTAAGCCAGTATTTGGAACAAGAAGTAGTTTTCTATGAATTGCTTCATTTCCATTCGTAAACCCACTTCCTATCTTGCCAGATTTCTACTCCTTTGCAATTCTAGCAAGTTCACATAGATATATGTGATCCATATCTAGTATCTAATACCAAATATGCATAAGTATATAGTTACAACATTTATATCCAATTCGGTTTTGAAGTCATACTTCAACTTTCCATTTTAGATCTTTTATATATTTGTAAAAACAATTACATTTTAATTTGTTTGAGGACAATCCTCAAATTTCGATGTTAGTCAAGAAATTTAATTTAATTCAATTTATCCTTCCTAAGGATTAATTTTAGTAATAAATTATCGGGGTTATTTTCATTTAACATCTATAGTAGATAATCAATAATAAAACAAGATATATGTTTTGCAATATATTTATACAAATTTTGACAATCAAAATTATATAGAATATTGCAAAATAATATAAGTGTACAATTTAAACTAAAATACGTTCCCACTCAAATTAACATTCCTCTGTCTCTCTCTCACTCTGTCTATACACACACACACAAATATATATATATATATATATATATATATATATAATATTGGTCCAAGATCCATAACTAATCATGCCTTGACCTAACTTTGGCTAATCCCCAAAACACAACCTTTTAGGTAGACATCTTGTGTCAATTATATCGTATATATAATTCTTGGATCGCATGATGAACATTTTGTTCATAGAAATATTCACTTACTCAAAATATGGAATAATGCATGCTCTTTGTCTCTAAGCTCACAATCTTATTATGCGGCCTAGTTAAATCAGACCCAATTATATAGTCAAATATCACAACTACTCTACCAGATATAGCCAAAATAAAAGGAAGCACAACACTTTGGCATTACCTACATCCACTGATTCTGGCATTGATGGGCGTATATATATTGAAAGATGTCACCAGGACTTAATATACATAATTGATTTAGAGGGATTTAATAATTCTTAGTAGCGAACAATATCACTGTTATTTACACATATCAAAATGCACGTATTTTACACTGACAATTAACTGCATATAAAAGCAAATTAAAATATATTAAATATATATTTATATACGACACTTGTGAATTCAGTGATACATAAGAGATATGCCTATAAGTTTTTGAACATTTCAAAATCTTGCTGGTCACATTTCACATAACACATGCAACATTTATAATAAAAAGTATATTCAGTCCTTTGTCTAGTACAACCGTATCCCTTTTGCATGTCAAAGGATCTTAAGGCTCATATACATATCGAATATATATATATATATATATATATATATATATATATATATAAACACTACGTTTATCTCTCATAACTATGCAGTAATGATTAATACATGTGCATCTTGATTTTATACATAGAATCATACTTACAAGCAAAATATATAAATATGAACACTTACCCACTTTTCATAAATTACACACACACACACACACACACACACACACACACACACACACATATATATATATATATATATATATATTACCATATATACAGTCCCAAAAAGCATAAAAGTTGAAAGGTGCAACGTTTTGCTCCAAGATTTACAAAACAGTTTTGCATCAAAATGGTGCATATTCTAGACATATATATTCATCAGTGCAAATTTCATGAAATTACAAGTGTGTGTGTGTGTGTGTGTGTGTGTATTACAAAAAAATTTGGTAGACCCGTTACAACAAATGCATATACATTATGTAATAACCACATTTTTGACCGTTCAAATTGATAATGTTCCTCACTGTCGACTTAAACAAATCAAAAATACAGATAGTTATTGGGATTTATACAAGAAAAAGAAGAAAGCAGTAAGAAGAAAACAAATACAGAATCTCGCAGCAGAAGGACAAAATATAATAAATGGATAACTGTTCAAAAGCAGTTGAAAAATATATTTTTGACTATAATATACAATGCTTATCAAAGTTACACATACACAGATATATACAACAAGGCAACAGAAACAAAGTGCAGCGGGAAAAATCATATATATGATAGATGTATACCAATTCTTCGTCTTTATTCTCCAAGGCAAGGTAATATTCACTAACTGCAACTTTATTTGACACGAGTGTATTGCATAAAAAGAAAACACAACAAACACTCGGATCAGACCTAAATCATTCACATATTAGTCAAATTAAAATATGAAAAAACATGAGTGTTATGCGTGCAGAAATCTAAAGAAGTATTATGGAAAATTAGCAAATGATTTGGAAAAATGAAGCTATCATAAGCTCATCACACAATGCAAGCGCACACCAAATGGGCGAGTTTTGTCTTATGATAACCAAACATGTTATCATAGGTGAAAATCTTCCTTTAATACTATTATTAGTGCATAGTGTTGAAAACCGTTTCATAAATAAATATATTAATCTTAGCAAGCATAGTAGCCATGCCCACATACATAGTTTACAAACAAAATGAAAGACTTGTATTGGTTGTTGGGTTCTGTTAGATCAAAATTTGGACCTAACACCCAAATTGTTCTGATTCATAAAGAATTATAACTGGAGAATGAAGAAAAAGCAGAGAACACACAGAATTTATAGTGGTTCGGCGTTAACGAGCCTACGTCCACTTTATATGTTATCGATTATACTTTGAATGCTAGTACAATCAATGATTTCTCTCAAACTCACTCTTACAATTATGATTTCTCTCAGTAATCTCGAAGTAAAACTGATAAGAAATAGTGGTATGACAGCAATGGTGGAATCAGTGCTCAATACTGCCAAAAAGATCCTGCAAAATGCCAGTCTCTGAGCTATTTATAGCTGATTCTGTCGGGCGGTTCGCGGTCATGCACGGTGCAGATCCCGAGAAAATCGGATCGAACCGAGTAATGAGGAGGAATTGGTTAATATGACAGTTATGGACACGTGTCGCTGGATCCATGCATTTCGGATCGCTGAAGACCCGCTCGTGTTTTGAACAAGTCAGAAGTTTCGCCACGTAGCAGGGGATCGGATCGGAGTGAGGTGGTGGCATAGGTGCGGATCGGGTCATGCTCCCATGGGCGGACCGGGTCGTGCTCCCATGGACGGATCGGGTCGCGTTCCTATGGACGAAACGGGTCGCGTTCCTATGGACAAATCGGGTTGCGTTCAGCCCTGGCGATCCGAGGGTGCTTGGCGATTGGAAGGGTGGTGAGCGATCGTGACCTGATCTCTGAAGGTTGAAAGGAATGACGCTCCGTATTCTCTTCCCGTATGTGAACCTTGGTGGCTTGGTCAAAAAGCTAGCCAACATTTTGCCCCCTCGAAATATGTTTTATCGAGGATGGAACATGCTTCGAAATTGCAAAGATATCTTTCCATAAAACGGTGCAAGCCTATGGTCACATCTGTCTGAAATGTCGTGTTGCTTTGGAAAGTTGTGTCCCTTTGATTTGTATAAATATCAGGTGGATCTTCCATTATTTCTCCATTTATCGGACAATTCTCATTTCTGAAATTTTTCTTGGAGACCTCGTTGTTGAGTATACCAAGTAAGCTTCTCGACTTTTCCTCTCCCCTTTTCTCTCTCTTTTTTTTTTACAAGTATTTCTGGAGGTTCGCTTCTTTTCATCCTTGGTCGGTTCGGTTCGCAGCAACGCGCCATGGTTCGCGGGAGCATTCTTTGTCATGGTCCAGTGAGACGAGATGCTCGTCTCGTTCCAGCCTTTGTGTGGGCCTTAGGTATGGTGGCCCATCCTTGGTAGCGAGTAGATCTAGGGATCAGCCTTTTTCTTCTCTGCTGGACCCAATGGGCTTGCCCCTACGATCCACCGAAGCCCACGGTTCATGTGGGACAAAAAAGGGGAGGCCAACGGTCACCGTTTTCTCTATATAAATCGAACCGAACTTCACTTTTATCCTTCTTCTTCTTCCTTCAGCAAAGCGCCGCCAAGTCTTTTCGAGAAAAAACCCTAATTTTTTCTTCCAAAAAACCCGATTGTTCTTCCCAATTTAAGAAAGGTAATCTCGTCGAAATCATTCTCATGCAATTTCTCACTCGTTTTTCTGGAATTTAAGAAGAGAAAATGGGAAAATTGGTGATGTTTGAGACCGCATCCGAGATGGATGATGGGTTCAGGTGCTCGCGTGACGGAGCAAGGAGGGGTGATGAAGAAGAGGCGAGGGAGAAGAAGAAGGACGAATCAGATCGGATAGGAGCATCTGTTCGTGGTGATGCGAGGTTCAGGGGGAAAGTCATGGTGTGGAATCCGATATTGGACCGGATCGTGTTCGAGGTCAGGTAGCGGATCGCCGTGATGGCAGGAGTACGGTTCGCTATGAACTTACGGCGATCTGAACCGATACATTCTCATTAGCTAGCGTTTCAGCTACGGATCCTTATTTGCCTCGCGACCCTCAAATATGCCACGATCCGAACCCCAACATGCGATCCGAAGGGGTACCACGAACCAGATAATGAACAATCCAACGAACTTGTATAATAAGCAGTGCAACTTAATTCCAGTACATCAATGGACAGTTAGGTTAGGGCCTTTGAGACGAACTTTCTGTACTGACCAAATGATTTAACAGCGAACAACGACTGACATCTTGATGATCTCGTTGACTTTTATGTTTTTCTTTAATGTATGCACAGGCACACACCGACACTTGCACACACAGGGGGGATGGGTAATTATAATCTTATCTCTCATGTTTACTCGCCTAAACAGTAATGTCGGATAATCATTCCCCTTTAAGATCTGACACAGAGACGGATCCCGAGGTGTATGAGCATCTCAACCCCGAGGTTCTTCCATCTAATCCAGAGGGTGCGGATTCTGGATCCGAATATGAGGCAGAAACAGAATCGAATCCGTCTGAGAGTACCTCGCTTGATGAAGAGTTGGAGGTAGATGGCCGAGCTCCCGACGAAGTCCCTGGTGCAATAGAAATAGAGAAATTCACAGACTCTCTAGCTTCCAAACTTGATGACATAAAGCTTAAGAGAATTTGCTTGAGACATGGGATCCCCTGGGATGATGTGAGGACACCCGGCAGCGAAGATAGACCTCACTTAGCTCCGGAAGGGTATATGACAGTCAGCCGACTCATGTGCTGGGTAGGAGCTATTCCTCCGTTTCCTCCAATCGTCATTGAGACCTTAAAACGATTGGGTATTGCTCCGATGCAGCTTCATCCCAATGCCTACGCGGCTCTATACACTCTATATATCGCATACGCGAAAATCCTGCATACCGAGCTCACATTTAAAGATTTAAAATTCTTTTATCTTTTCAAGAATCGCTCCTCGGCAACCCCAAATTTCTCTTTCTTCGAATCAGTAGCAAATAGGAAGGTTCTGTCTGACGGATACAACAACATAGGGGATCCCAAGGCTGATTGGTTCTATATAAAGAGACAGGCTGGGTGTTCAAGAAGATGGCTTAAATCAAGTAAACTTTAATCTTTTGACTAAATAACTTGTTTAAGAAATCGAAGCATTAACATGTCCCCCTTTTTTAAAGCAGATCACGTCTTTCCTAAGACGGAAGGCTCGGTATACAATAATCGACTGTCTCTTCTTCTACAAAGCAAATCCGTTTTTCTAAAGATCAAAAAGTGCATTACTGACGAGAATCTTCACAAGCATCGCCTTCTGGATATAAGATTTGGACTTGGTGCAGGCGGCAAACCCTACAAATACGTGCCCTCAACGGAGGGAGAAGGAACTTCACGGGCAGCAGAAACAATTAAATTCCGTAAGAGTCCTTCGCCAATAATCATCCAGGACGATGAGGACCTAAACATATATAGAGGAGATGAGGCCCGTGGTGATAAGTCTATGGAAATCCCAGTTTCTCCGGGGGGTTTCCCCTCAAGGGCCTCTCTTCCGATTGAACCTGCTGCTCCCGATGATTTAACAGAAGAACAACTATTTAAAGAGCTGAGCAAAATTCCTTTGCCTGATGATGTATACACACGGGGGGACTATGAAGGGGAGTCATTTTTCCCTGTTTCTGAGGAAACAACTGTTCCAGTTGGAGGACAAGAAACTACTCAGATGAGCCTGACTTCGGGCCCTGGTCTGTTAGGGGGAATTATATGGGATGCACAAATCACACGCACTGCCTGACCCCACACTTTTATATCAACAGTATTCAAGGTTGTAATATGCTGTTTTTTCTTTTGCAGGAAAGATGTCTCACAGGCGGTCTTATTCTTATCGCTCTCTTCGTGAAGGCACACCCAGTCTTCATCCAAATCTTGAGCGTTCTTGCGGCCTTTCTCACAAGCCTACTTCTTCACAATCCCGGTCTCCATCAAAATCAACCTCTGGCAAGCTTCCCAGTTATTCGGTGCCACCTACAGGGGGAAAACAACTTCCCAAAGAATTAACCCCTCTGAAGAGTGCACCCTCTCACAGCAGGTTATCAAAAAGATACTACGAGCCCAAGGATAAAAGCAAGGATCCAATCAAGGATTCTGAGAAGGAGAAAATTGACATTGTCCCTTCCAGCCAACAAGATTTGGTTGCCCCTGGGTCACGAGATTACATCCATGGTCCTGAGACTCAGGCTAAGCTGGAAAAGTTGCGAGAACAATTCCCTAACATCTTCTTCGAAAGGATGGTGTTTGTTCCAGCCTTGGAACCAGTCCCTAGGAACTGGGATACTGAAGTCATCGGGCACATTCGCCATGTAGCCAAGCAGTATGAAGTGATGAAGAAACATGTTGTTAATCTTTCAGAGGTCATCCGAACGCTCGAGATGGAAGCACATAGATCCAAAGTGAAGATAGATAACAATGAAAGGGCTAAGACAAAAATGGAGAAGGACTTGGAAGACGCTCAATCCCAACTTGCCTCAGCGCGGAGAGATGCTTAAAATTATAAGACTGAATTGGAGAATGCTAGGAAACGCTTTCATTCTGAACTCGACTCAAATAGTCAAGAGAAAATGGCCTTAAAGAAGGAGGTAGAAGATCTTAAAATGGCCAACATTGAGTTGAAGACGGCACAGGGCCATTTTGAAGCTGAGAGAGCTGCTTGGGAGAAAGAAAAAGCAAGTTTGTAATAAAGTCTAGCTTTGGCTGAAGCAGAGAAGGTGATTTTGAATGATCAAGTTGCGGATGCGAAGAGGCGCGCGGCTCTTTCTGAAAAGAACGTGGAAAGTTCCATTGAAATGGCTACTGCTTCTAATTACAAACTTGAGAAGCAAAATAAGGAGATCGAAGGATTTGAAGAAATGATATTTGACTTCCTTGGCCACATCCTCAAGACTCATAACATTTCATGGATCCCAGACTACCATGTCACCTTAGCCAACTTATGGGATGCCATCGTCGAAGGAGAGAAGCGGAGGTTAGGAGTTGAGGAGATTGACGAGGATGAGCTGATGAAGACCATTCTGAGGGATAATGAGCCTAAAGATTTGGCAAAAGGTCAGCGCCTAATCCAAGAGGAGATGGAAACGGAAAGAACTCTGGCCAAGGGCAAAAACAAAATTGACGAAGGCTCAAGCTCAGCTATAGAGCCTAAGGCCTCCGGAATTGAGGAGTACAGTCCTGATGACCCACTGATTCCTCTGGGTCCGACTCCTCTTGTTGTCGGAGCTTCTGCCGTTGGCGTGGGTAGAGGATCAGCGGAAGGTATCCCTATATTTTCTCCACAATTTGTCAAAGCTGTCATTACTTGTCGTCGTCTTGCCGAACAATCAACTGAGATGACCGCATTCTCTCCTGAAATAACATTCGTTTCTCGTAATACAGGTGGCGGACCAGTCGATAAGGATGCTGAGAAAGAGACGGAGGCGGAGAAGAGTGACATTCCACCAACCGCTAGCGCTGAAGATGCAAAACAACCCGAAGATGCCACGAAGGAGAAGGTCGTCCTCGCTTCCAGTGCTGACGCTCCCAAGGATGACGAAACCATTGACGCCTTGAAAGATATAGACGGGCGCCATGTAGACAATGAGGAGGATGTCATTTTCACTAAAGAAGTCAAAGGCAACGTCGATGAGGCCTTGGCTGAAAGGGAGGCTAGGGAGGCAAAACAGCTGGCTTTAAGGAAGGAGGAACAAGAGCCTTTGAACGTGGCCCCTATCTCGGAGTTTGATCCCAAAACTGGGATGCTTCTGAAACTCCAGCCCAAATCCATCACCAAACAGCTTCATTTTGCGAACCCTGATGATTTCCCAACTTCCTTTACTGATAAAAGAAAGAGAAAGAAGGAGGAGGAGTCTTTTGATGAGTCGGACGTTCCTCTTATAGACAAAAGGAAAAGAAAGAAGGGTGATCAATCCGACACAGACAAGGCGAAGCTGGAGAAGCAGAAACAGGAGAAGATGTCCAAGCGTAAATAGGATATTGTCGCTTGTCTATATTTTGTCTTTAGGCTTTCCACTGGTCATGAAATGTAATTGTGAGACTGGCCCTCAATTTTGTTTTAGGTTGTTTTTAACTTTGTAGGCTTGCAGTTTATAAATAAAAGTTTATCTCTTTTGCATCATCGTGTACCTGCATTTAATAAACTTTTCATGCTTAGTCATAGATCATATGATTATAACTACAAATCAGTCAAGCAACAGAAAGAAAAATTTAAAAATTTCTGTGCTGCATCAAGGTTCATGTGTATATGTATATGCCCCCAATCAATCGTTAACGTAGCGCCTAACCAGGGCTTATTAAGGATTGATTAGTGTTGTATGCACGTTGCCCCCTATTTCTGAATATGGGGGACTTAGAAAATTTAGTAAGATAACTGTCCTTGTGGTACTGAGTTTCCGGCACCTTTCTAAGAGCTTAATCATAGACTCTTTTATACTCTCCTGGCGGCCGCCGAGGTTAGAGTTTGAATTCAGCAGTTCAGTCGCTCCCCGATCCTTCAGCGGGGTAGGAGCTCTTTCTCAGCGCTCAATCGGAGACGCTTTTATACTCTCTCTGCTCCGGAGAGTTAGAGTTCGAGCTCAGCAGTTCTGTCGCTCCCCGATCCTTCAGCGGGGTAAGAGCTCTTTCTCAGCGCTCAATCAGAGACGCTTTTATACTCTCCTGGCAGTCGCCGAGGTTAGAGTTCCGTCAAGGCGGTTCCGATCATGGTACACCACCATGACTTACGGACATCGCCTTCATGTCCGTTATGCTTTCTCTCGGCTCTGGAAAGTTAGAGCGCTATCAATGATATGATTTACTTTATCGCACCCTCAGAGTTTTGACTGGTGATTGCATTCCATTCTGATGGAAGGCACCTATAATTATACGCTTCTGTGATCATTGCATGGTTCACAACAATTTCCATAAAAATAGAAAGGCAGATAAATAATTGTGCAATAAAGGTAAACGACACACAATATTTTTATAGTGGTTCGGTCGAATCATGACCTACGTCCACTTTATAATTTTTTTTGCTTAAGAAATCGGACTATTCTAGGCAAGTCGTGCCTTGTACATGGTCCTTAATAAAGCAAAAGAACAGATCTGACATCTTTATGTTAGATACGGCCGTAAATGTTGGGCATTCCACACTCTGGGGATTTCCTTTCCATCTACGGTTGCTAGCTTGAAGGTTCCATTATCAAGCTTGCATAGAATGGAGTACGGTCCTTCCCACTTCGCACCCATATGAGTTGGGGCTGGAAAGACACGCTTCAGAACCAAGTCTCCGGGTTCAAAGGTTCGGGCCCAAACCTTTTTGTTGTAGTATCGGGCGACCTGTTGCTTGCATCTCAAGGCACGCAGGTCTGCTTCGTCCCTCTTTTCTTCGATCATATCCAGGGATTCAAGGAGCAATTCGTTATTAGTCATTGGATCGTAATAAGTCACTCGATGAGAAGGTACTTTTATTTCAACTGGGATGACTGCTTCTGTTCCAAAAGCAAGGGAGAAGGGGGTATGTCCTGTTGTCGATTTATACGTTGTCCTGTAGGCCAATAGTGCTAAGGGTAATTCATCAACCCACATGGCTCTGGCCCGTTTCAGTCTTCTTTTCAGAATGGACTTAATCACTTCATTCGCCGCTTCGACCTGTCCGTTCGACTGCGGGTGCGCCACAGAGGTGTACCGTTTCTCAATGTGGTATTTCTGGCAGAAGTCTCTGAATTCAATGCTATCGAACTGAGTTCCGTTGTCAGTTATAACAATCTTTGGAATCCCAAATCGACAGATGATGTTCCTAACGACGAAGTTGATCACTCGTTTGGTTGTGATTGTAGTCAATGGCTCAGCCTCGACCCACTTAGTGAAATAGTCTACAGCTACAATAGCGAACTTCGCTCCGCCCTTAGCAATGGGGAGACTTCCAATGATATCAATTCCCCACACAGTGAAAGGCCATGGGCTTGTCATCGTTTTTAACTGACTAGGAGGTGCCCTAGGTATTTTTGAAAATCTTTGGCTTGCATCACACCGTCATGCTTACTTCGCCGCATCTTTGTTTATGGTAGGCCAGAAATAACCATGCCGCAACACCTTTTTCGCCAATGTTTGCCCTCCAGTGTGATCGCCGCATTCACCTTCATGTACCTCCTGCAGCACACGCTTGATGTCGTCGTGAGCTATACAACGGAGAAGGGGCATCGAAAATCCCTGTCTGTAAAGAACTCCGCCTTACATAACGTATCGGGAAGCTTTACGAATTACTTTACGCCTCTCGCTTTTCTTGGTCGGAAGCGTTCCATTTATCAAGAAATTCTTTAGAGGGGTCATCCATGACTCCCTTTCTGGTTCCGTCTCTAGTACCGGATCAATTTCCATCTGATCTATACTAGGAGACCGAAGTACTTCAACTGGGGCTTGCCCAGTCTCTTCAGGATCGTCGGAACTAGCCATCTTTGCCAACTTATCTGCCTGTTGATTCTATGACCGCGGAATATGAGAAATGCTGTAGTGACCGAAGCCATTCAGCAACTCCTTCACTTTCTCCAAGTATGAAATCAATCTTGGGCTTTTGGCTTGGAATTTTCCAGTAACCTGGTTCACAACTAACTTGGAGTCGCAAAATATGTCTAGCTTTGTGATTTCCTATTCCTTTGCGATCCTTAACCCGGCTATCAGGGCTTCATATTCGGCGTCGTTGTTAGTGGCATGAAACTCCATCCGGATAGCATAGGATATCAGCCGTTTCTCAGGAGTTTCAAGCACTACTCCAGCGCTGGATCTCTTGTCATTCCTAGCGCCATCAGTATACAATCTCCAGGCACTGGGATCGAGAAGTAACTTTGAGGGGTCAGCTTCTTCGTTTGCTATATCTTCCTCCGAGACAGTAAACTCTGCTATGAAATCGACTATCACTTGCCCCCGTATTGACCGCCGGGGCTGAAAGTTCAGATCAAATTGACTCAACTCAATGTTCCATTTGAGTAGTCTTCCAGACGCTTCTGGTCTCTGTAGAACTTGCTTGAGTGGATGATCAGTGTACACGGTAATGGGATGAGCCTGAAAATAATGTCGAAGCTTTCTAGAGGCAATCAGCAAACTGTATGCCAACTTTTCTATCCTTGGATAATTACGCTCTGCTGCCGCCAATTTTTTGCTCACATAATACACTGGTCTTTGAACTTTATCTTCTTCTCTCACCAATGCTGAGCTAATCGCGTGGGACGACACTGCCAAGTACACGAATAAGTCTTCGTGATTGTAACACCCCGTATTTTCTGAGAATATAAAAAAAAAGGTTAATTATGAAGAAGTTATTAAGCCTTGAAGTTTGTATGCATATGAGAGAAATATATATAGATATATATATAAATTAAATAAATAAACATGCAAAAAAGGTTCAAAACAACGAATTGGGAGGGGGAATAACCGAACCGGCCCATTTTTGAGGTCGACCCGAGCCTCGCTGGGTCGACTAGGGGTTAATCCAGGGTGTTTGGCTGTCATCCCGTGGGCCGATTCGCTCAAATGCAGATTTTGCATTTGAATGGTTCTCATGATTCAGGGTAATCTAATGGTCCTAAATAACTTCCTACACCTATATATACATCCCTAACCTAAACCTAAATCTCATATACAATTCTCTAGCCTCCATTGCTCTCTTTCTCTCTAAAATAAATAAATAAATCAATGGCGTCTCTACTCTGCTGAAACCTAAGCTAGGACTTGTGCTTCTTCTTCCTCCAATTCTGATTAGGAGTCAAAGAGAATAGCTACAACACCTTCTTCTTTTAGAATCCAACCAAGGCAAGTACAGTTATTCTCCGCTATAAACGTTAATTATAGTTTTGATATGCTTTTAAATCTGAGTTTGAGGTTGTATATATATTCTCCTCTGTTGGATCTGTTTTCTGTGACTGTTATGTATTCCTTTCTTCTTTTCTGTTTCTATAGCCAGGCTACCACGAGCCTGTGCCCAATCTCATAAAGAGATTAACGTATGAACGCAAAATTTGGGACAATTAATGAATGATGCGAAATTTGACAAGACTGAATTGAACGTATGACTTTAGATCTGAAGCATAAAATATATTGGACATGTGACTTGGGATTGGATGCATAAATTTGACTATGAACATGTAATTTATATATTGCATGCATAGAGTATGTTGTAATTTAGATCTGTAACTAATTAGAGAAATGAACATATGTTATTTAGATCTGTAATTAATCAGAAAAATGAGCATATGTTGTAAACTAGATTTAGATCTATGCATATTCTGTGATAAAAGAAAAGAGGAACCATTGTATGTTTACATATGATTGGAGACTTTGGACAAAATGCATATAAAAGTCAAGATCTGAATTTTAGAAGATATAATTTAAAGATTTAGATTGTTGGGTATATTTTGCATTATGATTCATGACTTGAAAAGAAGAAGGATATGGAAAGTTAGGTGTAAAGATTTACATTAATTAGGATATCTATTATTGTGATTACACCTAAATAGGAATTTTTGGATATATGGCATGCATTGTAATTAATGATTATATTTGGTATAATTTACATGTGAATCTGCTGTAAAATGCTAGTTTAACAAAAATTGGAACATATGTTATATGGTAAATTATGTCCATATTCTGCGCTATGTAAATTTATGCAAACATGGAATATATGTTCATATTGTGAATCATGACAATTATGTAGGCATATGAATTTAGGCTTAATTTATGATTAGGCGAGGCATGTAAATAGAACCTTTAGAAATATTAAATCTGCTAAATCTGCTAAGTTGCCTAAACTGCTAGTTCTGTTATATGGCCTAGACTGCTATTTAGATTGAAATGCCTAATCTGTTAAATTTGTCTGTTGAGATGCCTAATCTGTTATGTGCTAAAATCTGCTAAGTTGCTTAATCTGCTAAATCCGTTAAGTCGCCTAATCTGAAAAATTTGTTATATGTTAAATCTGTTACCTGCAATATCTGTTGTTTTGATATAATTAGTCTGTTATTGGCGTAATTTGAATTGACTATAGTTATGAATAATTGACATGTATATTAGGCATAGGCATAAATGCTAAACTATTAATTAATTGGCCGCAAAGATAATATGGCTAACTCGAGGTTAGAATGAGTTTGCGGCGTAAACCTGCCCGGAACCGCTCGGCACATCCAGTGGCCGCAAACAATAGGTTCTAATGTGTGAAGTTAGTCATAACATGCGCAAGACACAAGGTTAGGTCTGGCTTGTTGCAGAAGTCTGCCCGGAACCGCCCGGCATATCCAGCGGCCACAAGCTACCGACCTAATGTGAGAGTTCTGTGCATTAATATTTAATTAATGCAAATATGAGATAAAATCTAAGATAAATATGATGTCTAAAATGTGTTGGGTGGATAGGGTTAAACCAACTGGACTAATGAATTTAATGAACCCGTTTCGTGAATCCGTAGGCCCAATACAAAGTTAGATAATCTGGAACCAGTTAATCTGTAAGCCTATTAATCCGAACATCTGATCCGTTAGTCTGAAAACCTGTTAACTTGATTGTCTGATCTGTGAACTAGTTAACCTAAATTTTGTATGTCTGAAACTTGTAGACAAGTTAAGCTGAAATCTGTTAGTCTGGGGACACAAGGTTAGGAGGGGAATTACTTGTGTCATCTGTTGTTTGGGACCCATATTAGTTAGTAACCCTTTCTGGTATCAAAACTTTGACCCAACAGTAGGTAGGGTCCGGGCACGCTTACTAAACTAATTATAAGCGGTTCATTCTGATAATGGCGAGGGGTGTTGATGGTGCGTTCCAACCGGGTCATGTGCGTGCATGGATCCCGGTCTGCCTCTGAGGATGTAAGACGCCGTGACATCTGTAAATAGATCTGTGCCGATTGGTTGTCACTTTAGGGAGTGATACACCCTACTGTGGGGCCGACACAGGATATTTATGTATTAGGGAGCTGATCGCTTGGGGTAGGGTTTTAGGGTACACTTAGTTCTGTCTGTTTATGTTGGTACCGTCTGTTTCTGTTGGGTGGTAACACCTGTCTGTTTCTGCGTGGTACCGTCTGTTCGGGTGGTAAAGGCCCATTACTAGTGTACACCTAATTCTACATTCTGTTTCCATAAGGATTAATCTGTTTCTGCTTCTGTCTGTTTCTGATCGGGTAGTAAAGGCCCATTATTAGCATTCTGTTTCTGTTAAATTATTCAGTACCCGTTCCTGTTTCAGTTTAGACATTAGGGTGACACCTAATTCTGTTATACTAGTATTAGTGCAGAGAAGTGTAAAGCAATAGTTTATGCCATTCTGTTCTTCTGTTATATCTGCTACACCTGTTACAGTTATCTCTCATCCAGTTTTATGTTCATGTCATATTATTATTATCTGTTCATATGCTGAAAGTCACTGGACTTGCCAGACTTTTTGTCTGACCCTTGTTGTTTCGCCTCCTTTCTTCCGTTCCCCCCCAAGGTTATCCAAGGAGGGAATACTTTAGCTTGATCCGGATTTCTCTTTGCTTGAAGTGCTTAAAGTATGGCTTGGCTCTGTATAGCTTCCGTCCTATGGGGATTATGATTTTAAACCATGCATTTTGAAGGCTTTTGTACAAGACTGATATTTTGTACTTGAATTCTGAGATTTGAAAGGATGTAACCATATTGATTTCTGTTTCCGCTGTAATAAAGTTAAAAATTTTCAAGTACTGTTTTATCTGTCTTGTAAGTTTCTGTTCTGTTTACTAAAATGCTCCACCAAAGTTAAGGCATTCCCTTTGTGAGTGACCTTAACGGAGGTGGGGTGTTACACTTGGTATCAGAGCTGAAGGTTACCAGATTGGGTAAAGTTTTTGAAAACTATTTTCAAAATGGTTTTGAAAGGAAGTATTTTTTTTTAAAAAATAAAGCTTATTTTGAAAAACATGATCCCCAAAAGCCATATATCTTTCTTTCGATTCTTTGTTTTGAGTTCCTTCCTCTTTCCCTTTTGAATCTCTTCCTCCGCGTATAGATGCTTTTTCTAAGATATGTAAGAACTTCCGTGCGATGGGCGGAAAACCGCTTTATGGGACTGAAACGTTGTCGAGGCTAGAAGTTGGCTCAACGGAGTAGAGGACTTGTTGGTACCTTTGAGATAGACGATGGGAGGAAGGTTCAACCAACTGCTTGGTTAATGAAAGATGAAGCTTCATTTTGGTGGAAGGTCACGAATGGAGAACGTACATGGGAGATATGGATAGGACACACGATAAGAAAGTGGATCCAAAGAAGGCCGCTTGCTTCAACTGTGGTGAGATGCGACACTTCACTAGGGACTGCCCGAAGAAACAAGGGCAAGGGCAGAAGATAGGACCTACTTCTGGAGGGCAGGCGAACACTCTCGAGGCTAGTGGATAGGATAGAATTAGGAAAACTTTCTGTGAGAAATTTAATTTCTTTATCTGATTGTTGAGTTAAAGCTCTTTCTGATTCTGGCATTTTGATTCTGTAATCGATACTCTGCACTTTAATACTAGTATTGTTTCTGATTCCGCTGTAGACTCAAACCCATAAGGGTTATGACTCATTTGCTTGTGATAAATTGGGGTTTGAGAGATATCCGTGTTAGGCGTCAAGTAGGACGCATACATTCTGGGTTTTATCATGCTTAGTTTTCTAAGAATCATTAGGTAATCTGATCTGTACTAGTAGTCTGTAAATATCTGAATATCTCTGATAAGGTTAAGATTTCCAGTTTTGACATTGTTTAAAGAGGGTAATCCTCTGAGTGTCAATCTGATATTGATTTCGGTCTTTGGGGTTGATACTTAGGGGAATTATTCTCTCAACCAATGTCTAATGGGAACCAAGTTTTTTTTATCTGTACTCGCTTCCATCGTTCGATGGTATCCTATCGATCGAATCTTCGAACTTTAGGTAGAAACTAATGGGTGTAAACATGTGTTTGAGACATGTTATGTTTGATGGTTGCAAGTGGATGCAAGTGGTTGCTAGTGGTTTCTCGTGGATGCATATACACACACTAGGCACTAGATCGGCTCAAAAACACTCTCATACTACATATGGATGTGTGTGCATTTTTCAATTTTTGTGGATGCAGAATGATTGACTCCTCACATGGATGTTGCATTTGGATGAATGGTTATGCACTCATATAGAAATGATGTGTATCAAATAGGATTTCTTGCATACATACATGACACTAACATGATTCGCATTAAGGAGGTCAACTGGATCAGTAGACCGCCTGATTTTGCATTAGATAAGAAACATATACACACACTTTGCATATGTTCATACGGCATTAGAAACCTTTTAAGGACAATGGATGCCTGTGATTGAATGGTTGAGTTAATGGATGTTGGATGTTAGGATACATTCTTCTTAACTTGAAGATTTCGTGGACGAAATCCTTTAAGGAGGGGAGAATGTAACACCCCGTATTTTCTGAGAATATAAAAAAAAAGGTTAATTATGTAGAAGTTATTAAGCCTTGAAGTTTGTATGCATATGAGAGAAATATATATAGATATATATATATATATAAATTAAATAAATAAACATGCAAAAAAGGTTCAAAAGAGCGAATTGGGAGGGGGAATAACCGAACTGGCCCATTTTTGAGGTCGAACCGAGCCTCGCTGGGTCGACTAGGGGTTAATCCAGGGTGTTTGGCTGTCATCCCGTGGGCCGATTCGCTCAAATGCAGATTTTGCATTTGAATGGTTCTCATGATTCAGGGTAATCTAATGGTCCTAAATAACTTCCTACACCTATATATACATCCCTAACCTAAACCTAAATCTCATATACAATTCTCTAGCCTCCATTGCTCTCTTTCTCTCTAAAATAAATAAATAAATCAATGGTGTCTCTACTCTGCTGAAACCTAAGCTAGGACTTGTGCTTCTTCTTCCTCCAATTCTGATTAGGACTAAAAGAGAACAGCTACAACACCTTTTTCTTTTAGAATCCAACCAAGGCAAGTACAGTTATTCTCCGCTATAAACGTTAATTATAATTTTGATATGCTTTTAAATATGAGTTTGAGGTTGTATATATATTCTCTTCTGTTAGATCTGTTTTCTGTGATTGTTCTGTATTCCTTTCTTCTTTTCTGTTTCTATAGCCAGGCTACCACGAGCCTGTGCCCAATCTCATAAAGAGATTAACGTATGAACGCAAAATTTGGGACAATTAATGAATGATGCGAAATTTGACAATACTGAATTGAACGTATGACTTTAGATCTGAAGCATAAAATATATTGGACATGTGACTTGGGATTGGATGCATAAATTTGACTGTGAACATGTAATTTATATATTGCATGCATAGAGTATGTTGTAATTTAGATCTGTAACTAATTAGAGAAACGAACATATGTTATTTAGATCTGTAATTAATTAGAAAAATGAGCATATGTTGTAAACTAGATTTAGATCTATGCATATTCTATGATAAAAGAAAAGAGGAACCATTGTATGTTTACATATGATTGGAGACTTTGGACAAAATGCATATAAAAGTCAAGATCTGATTTTTAGAAGATATAATTTAAAGATTTAGATTGTTGGGTATATTTTGCATTATGATTCATGACTTGAAAAGAAGAAGGATATGGAACGTTAGGTGTAAAGATTTACATTAATTAGGATATCTATTATTGTGATTACACCTAAATAGGAATTTTTGGATATATGGCATGCATTGTAATTAATGATTATATTTGGTATAATTTACATGTGAATCTGCTGTAAAATGCTAGTTTAACAAAAATTGGAACATATGTTATATGGTAAATTATGTCCATATTCTGCGCTATGTAAATTTATGCAAACATGGAATATATGTTCATATTGTGAATCATGACAATTATGTAGGCATATGAATTTAGGCCTAATTTATGATTAGGCATGGCATGTAAATAGAACCTTTAGAAATATTAAATCTACTAAATCTGCTAATTTGCTAAGTTGCCTAAACTGCTAGTTCTGTTATATGGCCTAGACTGCTATTTAGATTGAAATGCCTAATCTGTTAAATTTGTCTGTTGAGATGCCTAATCTGTTATGTGCTAAAATCTGCTAAGTTGCTTAATCTGCTAAATCCGTTAAGTCGCCTAATCTGAAAAATCTATTATATGTTAAATCTGTTACCTGCTATATCTGTTGTTTTGATATAATTAGTCTGTTATTGGCGTAATTTGAATTGACTATAGTTATGAATAATTGACATGTATATTAGGCATAGGCATAAATGCTAAACTATTAATTAATTGGCCGCAAAGATAAATATGGCTAACTCGAGGTTAGAATGAGTTTGCGGCGTAAACCTGCCCGGAACCGCCCGGCACATCCAGTGGCCGCAAACAATAGGTTCTAATGTGAGAAGTTAGTCATAACATGCGCAAGACATGAGGTTAGGTCTGGCTTGTTGCAGAAGTCTGCCCGGAACCGCCCGGCATATCCAGCGGCCACAAGCTACCGACCTAATGTGAGAGGTCTGTGCATTAATATTTAATTAATGCAAATCTGAGATAAAATATGAGATAAAATCTGAGATAAATATGATGTCTAAAATGTGTTGGGTGGATAGGGTTAAACCAACTGGACTAATGAATTTAATGAACCCGTTTCGTGAATCCGTAGGCCCAATACAAAGTTAGATAATTTGGAACCAGTTAATCTGTAAGCCTGTTAATCCGAACATCTGATCCGTTAGTCTGAAAACCTGTTAACTTGATTGTCTGATCTGTGAACTAGTTAACCTAAATTTTGTATGTCTGAAACTTGTAGACAAGTTAAGCTGAAATCTGTTAGTCTGGGGACACAAGGTTAGGAGGGGAATTACTTGTGTCATCTGTTGTTTGGGACCCATATTAGTTAGTAACCCTTTCTGGTATCAAAACTTTGACCCAACAGTAGGTAGGGTCCGGGCACGCTTACTGAACTAATTATAAGCGGTTCATTCTGATAATGGCGAGGGGTGTTGATGGTGCGTTCCAACCGGGTCATGTGCGTGCATGGATCCCGGTCTGCCTCTGAGGATGTAAGACGTCGTGACATCTGTAAATAGGTCTGTGCCGATTGGTTGTCACTTTAGGGAGTGATACACCCTACTGTGGGGCCGACACATGATATTTATGTATTAGGGAGCTGATCGCTTGGGGTAGGGTTTTAGGGTACACTTAGTTCTGTCTGTTTATGTTGGTACCGTCTGTTTCTGTTGGGTGGTAACACCTGTCTGTTTCTGCGTGGTACCGTCTGTTCGGGTGGTAAAGGCCCATTACTAGTGTACACCTAATTCTACATTCTGTTTCCATAAGGATTAATCTGTTTCTGCTTCTGTCTGTTTCTGATCGGGTAGTAAAGGCCCATTATTAGCATTCTGTTTCTTTTAAATTATTCAGTACCCGTTCCTGTTTCAGTTTAGACATTAGGGTGACACCTAATTCTGTTATACTAGTATTAGTGCAGAGAAGTGTAAAGCAATAGTTTATGTCATTCTGTTCTTCTGTTATATCTGCTACACCTGTTACAGTTATCTCTCATCCAGTTTTATGTTCATGTCATATTATTATTATCTGTTCATATGCTGAAAGTCACTGGACTTGCCAGACTTTTTGTCTGACCCTTGTTGTTTCGCCTCCTTTCTTCCGTTCCCCTCCAAGGTTATCCAAGGAGGGAATACTTTAGCTTGATCCGGATTTCTCTTTGCTTGAAGTGCTTAAAGTATGGCTTGGCTCTGTATAGCTTCCGTCCTATGGGGATTATGATTTTAAACCATGCATTTTGAAGGCTTTTGTACAAGACTGATATTTTGTACTTGAATTCTGAGATTTGAAAGGATGTAACCATATTGATTTCTGTTTCCGCTGTAATAAAGTTAAAAATTTTCAAGTACTGTTTTATCTGTCTTGTAAGTTTCTGTTCTGTTTACTAAAATGCTCCAACAAAGTTAAGGCATTCCCTTTGTGAGTGACCTTAACGGAGGTGGGGTGTTACACTTGGTATCAGAGCTGAAGGTTACCAGATTGGGTAAAGTTTTTGAAAACTATTTTCAAAATGGTTTTGAAAGGAAGTATTTTTTTTTTAAAAATAAAGCTTATTTTGAAAAACATGATCCCCAAAAGCCATATATCTTTCTTTCGATTCTTTGTTTTGAGTTCCTTCCTCTTTCCCTTTTGAATCTATTCCTCCGCGTATAGATGCTTTTTCTAAGATATGTAAGAACTTCCGTGCGATGGGCGGAAAACCGCTTTATGGGACTGAAACGTTGTCGAGGCTAGAAGTTGGCTCAACGGAGTAGAGGACTTGTTGGTACCTTTGAGATAGACGATGGGAGGAAGGTTCAACCAACTGCTTGGTTAATGAAAGATGAAGCTTCATTTTGGTGGAAGGTCACGAATGGAGAACGTACATGGGAGATATGGATAGGACACACGATAAGAAAGTGGATCCAAAGAAGGCCGCTTGCTTCAACTGTGGTCAGATGCGACACTTCACTAGGGACTGCCCAAAGAAACAAGGGCAAGGGCAGAAGATAGGACCTACTTCTAGAGGGCAGGCGAACACTCTCGAGGCTAGTGGATAGGATAGAATTAGGAAAACTTTCTGTGAGAGGTTTAATTTCTTTATCTGATTGTTGAGTTAAAGCTCTTTCTGATTCTGGCATTTTGATTCTGTAATCGATACTCTGCACTTTAATACTAGTATTGTTTCTGATTCCGCTGTAGACTCAAACCTATAAGGGTTATGACTCATCTGCTTGTGATAAATTGGGGTTTGAGAGATATCCGTGTTAGGCGTCAAGTAGGACGCATACATTCTGGGTTTTATCATGCTTAGTTTTCTAAGAATCATTAGGTAATCTGATCTGTACTAGTAGTCTGTAAATATCTGAATATCTCTGATAAGGTTAAGATTTCCAGTTTTGACATTGTTTAAAGAGGGTAATCCTCTGAGTGTCAATCTGATATTGATTTCGGTCTTTGGGGTTGATACTTAGGGGAATTATTCTCTCAACCAATGTCTAATGGGAACCAAGTTTTTTTTATCTGTACTCGCTTCCATCGTTCGATGGTATCCTATCGATCGAATCTTCGAACTTTAGGTAGAAACTAATGGGTGTAAACATGTGTTTGAGACATGTTATGTTTGATGGTTGCAAGTGGATGCAAGTGGTTGCTAGTGGTTTCTCGTGGATGCATATACACACACTAGGCACTAGATCGGCTCAAAAACACTCTCATACTACATATGGATGTGTGTGCATTTTTCAATTTTTGTGGATGCAGAATGATTGACTCCTCACATGGATGTTGCATTTGGATGAATGGTTATGCACTCATATAGAAATGATGTGTATCAAATAGGATTTCTTGCATACATACATGACACTAACATGATTCGCATTAAGGAGGTCAACTGGATCAGTAGACCGCCTGATTTTGCATTAGATAAGAAACATATACACACACTTTGCATATGTTCATACGACATTAGAAACCTTTTAAGGACAATGGATGCCTGTGATTGAATGGTTGAGTAGATGGATGTTGGATGTTAGGATACATTCTTCTTAACTTGAAGATTTCGTGGACGAAATCCTTTAAGGAGGGGAGAATGTAACACCCCGTATTTTCTGAGAATATAAAAAAAAAGGTTAATTATGAAGACGTTATTAAGCCTTGAAGTTTGTATGCATATGAGAGAAATATATATATATATATATATATAAATTAAATAAATAAACATGCAAAAAAGGTTCAAAAGAGCGAATTGGGAGGGGGAATAACCGAACTGGCCCATTTTTGAGGTCGACCCGAGCCTCGCTGGGTCGACTAGGGGTTAATCCAGGGTGTTTGGCTGTCATCCCGTGGGCCGATTCGCTCAAATGCAGATTTTGCATTTGAATGGTTCTCATGATTCAGGGTAATCTAATGGTCCTAAATAACTTCCTACACCTATATATACATCCCTAACCTAAACCTAAATCTCATATACAATTCTCTAGCCTCCATTGCTCTCTTTCTCTCTAAAATAAATAAATAAATCAATGGCGTCTCTACTCTGCTGAAACCTAAGCTAGGACTTGTGCTTCTTCTTCCTCCAATTCTGATTAGGACTAAAAGAGAACAGCTACAACACCTTTTTCTTTTAGAATCCAACCAAGGCAAGTACAGTTATTCTCCGCTATAAATGTTAATTATAATTTTGATATGCTTTTAAATCTGAGTTTGAGGTTGTATATATATTCTCTTCTGTTAGATCTGTTTTCTGTGATTGTTCTGTATTCCTTTCTTCTTTTCTGTTTCTATAGCCAGGCTACCACGAGCCTGTGCCCAATCTCATAAAGAGATTAACGTATGAACACAAAATTTGGGACAATTAATGAATGATGCGAAATTTGACAATACTGAATTGAACGTATGACTTTAGATCTGAAGCATAAAATATATTGGACATGTGACTTGGGATTGGATGCATAAATTTGACTGTGAACATGTAATTTATATATTGCATGCATAGAGTATGTTGTAATTTAGATCTGTAACTAATTAGAGAAACGAACATATGTTATTTAGATCTGTAATTAATTAGAAAAATGAGCATATGTTGTAAACTAGATTTAGATCTATGCATATTCTATGATAAAAGAAAAGAGGAACCATTGTATGTTTACATATGATTGGAGACTTTGGACAAAATGCATATAAAAGTCAAGATCTGATTTTTAGAAGATATAATTTAAAGATTTAGATTGTTGGGTATATTTTGCATTATGATTCATGACTTGAAAAGAAGAAGGATATGGAACGTTAGGTGTAAAGATTTACATTAATTAGGATATCTATTATTGTGATTACACCTAAATAAGAATTTTTGGATATATGGCATGCATTGTAATTAATGATTATATTTGGTATAATTTACATGTGAATCTGCTGTAAAATGCTAGTTTAACAAAAATTGGAACATATGTTATATGGTAAATTATGTCCATATTCTGCGCTATGTAAATTTATGCAAACATGGAATATATGTTCATATTGTGAATCATGACAATTATGTAGGCATATGAATTTAGGCCTAATTTATGATTAGGCATGGCATGTAAATAGAACCTTTAGAAATATTAAATCTACTAAATCTGCTAATTTGCTAAGTTGCCTAAACTGCTAGTTCTGTTATATGGCCTAGACTGCTATTTAGATTGAAATGCCTAATCTGTTAAATTTGTCTGTTGAGATGCCTAATCTGTTATGTGCTAAAATCTGCTAAGTTGCTTAATCTGCTAAATCCGTTAAGTCGCCTAATCTGAAAAATCTATTATATGTTAAATCTGTTACCTGCTATATCTGTTGTTTTGATATAATTAGTCTGTTATTGGCGTAATTTGAATTGACTATAGTTATGAATAATTGACATGTATATTAGGCATAGGCATAAATGCTAAACTATTAATTAATTGGCCGCAAAGATAAATATGGCTAACTCGAGGTTAGAATGAGTTTGCGGCGTAAACCTGCCCGGAACCGCCCGGCACATCCAGTGGCCGCAAACAATAGGTTCTAATGTGAGAAGTTAGTCATAACATGCGCAAGACATGAGGTTAGGTCTGGCTTGTTGCAGAAGTCTGCCCGGAACCGCCCGGCATATCCAGCGGCCACAAGCTACCGACCTAATGTGAGAGGTCTGTGCATTAATATTTAATTAATGCAAATATGAGATAAAATCTGAGATAAATATGATGTCTAAAATGTGTTGGGTGGATAGGGTTAAACCAACTGGACTAATGAATTTAATGAACCCGTTTCGTGAATCCGTAGGCCCAATACAAAGTTAGATAATTTGGAACCAGTTAATCTGTAAGCCTGTTAATCCGAACATCTGATCCGTTAGTCTGAAAACCTGTTAACTTGATTGTCTGATCTGTGAACTAGTTAACCTAAATTTTGTATGTCTGAAACTTGTAGACAAGTTAAGCTGAAATCTGTTAGTCTGGGGACACAAGGTTAGGAGGGGAATTACTTGTGTCATCTGTTGTTTGGGACCCATATTAGTTAGTAACCCTTTCTGGTATCAAAACTTTGACCCAACAGTAGGTAGGGTCCGGGCACGCTTACTAAACTAATTATAAGCGGTTCATTCTGATAATGGCGAGGGGTGTTGATGGTGCGTTCCAACCGGGTCATGTGCGTGCATGGATCCCGGTCTGCCTCTGAGGATGTAAGACGTCGTGACATCTGTAAATAGATCTGTGCCGATTGGTTGTCACTTTAGGGAGTGATACACCCTACTGTGGGGCCGACACATGATATTTATGTATTAGGGAGCTGATCGCTTGGGGTAGGGTTTTAGGGTACACTTAGTTCTGTCTGTTTATGTTGGTACCGTCTGTTTCTGTTGGGTGGTAACACCTGTCTGTTTCTGCGTGGTACCGTCTGTTCGGGTGGTAAAGGCCCATTACTAGTGTACACCTAATTCTACATTCTGTTTCCATAAGGATTAATCTGTTTCTGCTTCTGTCTGTTTCTGATCGGGTAGTAAAGGCCCATTATTAGCATTCTGTTTCTGTTAAATTATTCAGTACCCGTTCCTGTTTCAGTTTAGACATTAGGGTGACACCTAATTCTGTTATACTAGTATTAGTGCAGAGAAGTGTAAAGCAATAGTTTATGTCATTCTGTTCTTCTGTTATATCTGCTACACCTGTTACAGTTATCTCTCATCCAGTTTTATGTTCATGTCATATTATTATTATCTGTTCATATGCTGAAAGTCACTGGACTTGCCAGACTTTTTGTCTGACCCTTGTTGTTTCGCCTCCTTTCTTCCGTTTCCCCCCAAGTTATCCAAGGAGGGAATACTTTAGCTTGATCCGGATTTCTCTTTGCTTGAAGTGCTTAAAGTATGGCTTGGCTCTGTATAGCTTCCGTCCTATGGGGATTATGATTTTAAACCATGCATTTTGAAGGCTTTTGTACAAGACTAATATTTTGTACTTGAATTCTGAGATTTGAAAGGATGTAACCATATTGATTTCTGTTTCCGCTGTAATAAAGTTAAAAAAATTTCAAGTACTGTTTTATCTGTCTTGTAAGTTTCTGTTCTGTTTACTAAAATTCTCCACCAAAGTTAAGGCATTCCCTTTGTGAGTGACCTTAACGGAGGTGGGGTGTTACAGTGATCCACCGGCTTAGATAATATCGGAGGTTTCTCCAGGTGACTCAGCAAGTTCTGAAACACTTCTATGTAGTCGGGCGTCCATTTGAAGTTGCGTTTTCCTCGCTTTATCAATTCGAAGAATGGGATGCATTTGTCCGTAGCCCTGGAGATGAATATGCTTAGTGCGACTACTTTCCCTGCAAGGCTTTGCACATCTTTAATCTTCCTAGGCTCCTGAATGTCTCTGATTGCTGCGATCTGGTCTGGATTAATCTCAATCCCACGAGAACTGACGATGAATCCCAAGAATTTTCCGGAGGCGACCCCGAATGAACACTTTGTTGGGTTGAGTTTCATCCCGTACTTTCGAAGAATGCCAAACATCTCTGCCAAGTCCGTAGTGTGATTGGAAGATTGCCTGGACTTAACCAACATGTCATCGACGTATACTTCCATTGTTTTCCCAATCTGGTTATAGAACATTCTGTTCACTAACCGTTGATATGTAGCGCCTGCGTTCTTCAAGACAAAGGGCATTACCACGTAGCAGTATAATCCTAGATCCGTAATGAAGCTATTGTGTTCTCGATCCGGTACATGCATTGGAATCTGGTTATATCCTGAATAAGCATCCATAAAGGAGAGAAGTTCATGACCCGCCGTTGAGTCCACCAACTGATCGATCCTGGGTAACGGAAAACTGTCTTTAGGGAAGGCTTTATTCAAATCCGAGAAATCGATACACGTTCGCCACTTCCCGTTGGCCTTCTTTACCAGAACTGGATTTGAAATCCATTCTGGGTAGATTGAGTCTCTGATAAATCCATTACTCTTTAGCTTTCCAACTTCTTCTTTCAAGGCAGCGGACCTCTCTGGGCTCGGCATTTACCTTTTTTGTTTTACCGGAGGATGCTTAGGGTTAATTCTTAATGAATGACTCATGATTGATGGAGATATCCCGCACATGTCTGCGTGGGTCCAAGAAAATACATCCAAGATATATTTCAAGAAATCCGTCAGTTCTTTAGCTAAATTCGGATTTAACTGGGATCTAATCTTAAGGACCTTCTTTGGGTCACTATCATCGATCGGTACATCCACAGTTGTCTCGTTAGGAGTCGCCATTCTGCCCCCAGGTTCTTTGTCCTCTCTGGGATTCATATCCTCGGGAAACTCTCTGGGCGACTCTCCTACGGTTATCTTCTTTAATTGCTATGAGTTCTCCGCCCTTGTGGGGGGAGAAGTGCCCTTGGTTTCTATGTCTCCTCCATTGCGGAGTAGCTTTAGCTCTGCAATATAACATGCTCGTGCGGCAACCTGATCTCCTCTGACAATACCAACACCAGCTTCTGTAGGAAACTTCAATAACAAGCACCAGGGGGCTATACAGGCTCTAAACTTTGCGAGGGCCGGTCGGCCCAAGAAGGCATTATAGGGTGATTCAATACACAAAACCACGAAGGGAAGAATTCTCACTCTCTGGCGTTCTCCTTCCCCAAGTGTAACTGGTAGCTCTACATAACCCATTGGAGCAGGGGATGCTCCGTTAAATCCACGGATCCATCCCTCACAGGGCTTCAAGTCTTTTATCTCGAGATTTATCTGGTCGAATGTCTTTTTGAAAAGAATGTTGATGGAACTCCCGTTATCCACCAAGACTTTATGAACAGTGGTCGGGCCAATAGGTACTGTGATTACAAATGGATCTTCGGTCGGAGCATGGACTCCAATGCTTTCTCGTTCGCCGAAAGCGACGTCGTCGAACATCATCTTTTGTTGCTTTACCGGGACGTTGTCCTCAGGGTTGCTACACTCCCCTACCCCGAGGTGCTGCTTGGCTGCATTGACATACTGATCCAATGCCTTGAAACCGTGCCCGGCGAGATAAAGCCCTCCGATTATGGTATTGATAACAAGGTCCTTTCCCTTTTGCTGGGCAGTTGGCCTGACAGCAGGTTGATTCTGGTTCTGATTTGGGGCCTGTACGGCTTGCCCCCTGTCTCTAGGTGTCACTCTGTATTCATCCAATTTTCCTTCTCGGAGAAGCCACTCGACCACATCTCTTAGGTGACGGCATTCATTTGTCGAATGGCTATGAATCTGATGGAAGAGACAAAACTTCCCCGTTTCACGTTCTTTCTCCGTCGATTCTCTGGGAGGAGGCCTTTTATTTTGGAGGACATTGTACGAATCCATGAAGATATTCTCCAAAGTATCGTTCATTGGCGTATAACTCTCAAAAGACCTGGGACGAGTCCTTCTCTGGGAGTCGTTCCCTCGATTCCTCTTCCGGTTGTTGCCATTACTGCTATTACCATTGTTTCCTGACTGACGACCACCCTGGTTCCGGTTTCCGACATTAACCTCGACCTTCCCCGAGCTGTCTCCTGTCTGCTTAATGGCGACATTGCTCTGGATTTCCTCTTTATCGGCCGTTTTTGCCTTTCGGTTAGCATATACTTCCTCCCGGCGTAAGTGCACATTAGCTTTTTCGTAGAATAATTCTCTAGTATGAGGTGGCTTGCCGGCCAGGTATCTCCCAAATTCGGTGTCTTTATCTACCCCATCAATTAGGGCTGCCACAACAGTTGGCTCATGAGGATCTTTGACTTCAGTAGCGGCTAGGTTGAAACGGTCTAGATACACCCTCAAACTTTTGCCTGGTCGTTGCTTGACAAGGAACAAGTCAATCACACTCTTTGTCTTTTGTGCATAGATGCGGAACTGTTCCACGAACCTTTCACTCAACTCCCTGAAGCTAGAAATTGATCTTGCTGGTAAGAGAGTAAACCATAATAATGCTACATCCTCCAGGAATATGGGAAATGCTTTGCACTTGACAGCGTCAGAAGCTGCGGTAGCGGTCATTGACCAAGAATATCTCATTAGATGTTGGACGGGATCAGATCTACCCGCGTAACGGTTCATCTGCGGCATGTTGAAGCGCCTCGGGAACGTCGCATCTAAAATGTCATCAGTGAAAGGGGTGTGACTGCGGTCAATTCCCCAATCTTCATTCCGTTGTCCACGGCTATCTGGCAGAATTTGATGGATCATAGCTGCAACATTTGCACTGGTCAGCGGAGGCTCGGGGTCAGCGCTTCTTGCTCGGTGGGATTCTCTAATCCCCCTTCCAGGAGCAGCCACGAAATCCGGGGCTCGGATTGGGCTTCGATGCCCCCTGTTACCATGAGCATTTGTACGACGAAGGGGCTGAGGTAGTCTATTCTGAACAGGGCTGTCCACACCTCGAGCTCTGGGAGTTGCGGCGCGATCATTCACATTGCGGTTTGAGGGCCCTGCACCCAGTGCCTCTTCTTCCCGTGATGGCAGGGTTCCAAATCGAAGCTGCTCTATGTTTTCAGGCCTCTCATATGGTCGCCGCAGAGGTCTTGGCGATTCCTCTGACGAAGAAGAGTACTCTGGGGTGAGCGGACGAACTGGGGGCGTCCTTTGCCTTGCGAGATCATTGAACCTTCTATCCATAGCAGTCAAGTTCTGTCGCAGAACAGAGCTCTCCTGCCCTTGAGCAGCCAATTCATCAAACAGCCTCTCCCACATTTCAGAAAAGCGAGAAAGATCTCCCTCAGTAACGGGAGCAGAAGGGTCATATTGATCATCATCATTTTCTCTTATGCGCAAAGAGCTTGAGTCAGGTCGAGCGGAGGGGCCAGGACGGTAGGAGCGAGCCATAGGCTCCTTTCCAGGTCGAGTCGTAATCTGGTCATCACTACGGATCGTGGTGGATCGGTGCCTGTGATTCAGTACGCCCCCTTGGGGTTGGTTCGTGGTCACGGTATGAGGATTCGGGGCGTTATCACGGGATCGAGTAACAACCCCTCCAGCTTCTCGGTTCGCAGCGCCTCCCTCAATTCGGATCGTGGCACCCTGATTGGTTCGCGTCGCCCCCCTGTCCTCGTGATCCGCGGTCCCCTCGACGACCTGCTCGTGTGCACTTTCGCCAACCACTTCATTCGCGACTTCATTCGCTTGCGAAGCTCGCACTTCCTTAGACTTCTTTCCAGCCATGATAGATGTCACTGGAATCTTCAGAAATCTGAACAGTGAAGTTTTGGGACTGTTTTCTTCGGACTTTCAAATCCAAATAGTAGAATAGCAATCCGGTAGGCCGAGAATTCAATTCTCAGTTAAAGCACCAAAAATGTTAGATCAAAATTTGGACCTAACACCCAAATTGTTCTGATTCATAAAGAATTATAACTGGAGAATGAAGAAAAAGCAGAGAACACACAGAATTTATAGTGGTTCGGCGTTAACGAGCCTACGTCCACTTTATATGTTATCGATTATACTTTGAATGCTAGTACAATCAATGATTTCTCTCAAACTCACTCTTACAATTATGATTTCTCTCAGTAATCTCAAAGTAAAACTGATAAGAAATAGAGGTATGACAGCAATGGTGGAATCAGTGCTCAATACTGCCAAAAAGATCCTGAAAAATGCCAGTCTCTAGGCTATTTATAGCTGATTCTGTCAGGCGGTTCGCGGTCACGCGTGGTGCAGATCCCGAGAAAATCAGATCGGACCGAGTAATGAGGAGGAATTGGTCAATATGACAGTTATGGACACGTGTCGCTGGATCCATACATTTCGGATCGCTGAAGACCCGCTCGTGGTTTGAACAAGTCAGAAGTTTCGCCACGTAGCAGGGGATCGGATCGGAGTGAGGTGGTGGCATAGGTGTGGATCGGGTCGTGCTCCCATGGGCGGACCGGGTCGTGCTCCCATGGGCGGACCGGGTCGTGCTCCCATGGACGGATCGGGTCGCGTTCCTATGGATGAAACGGGTCGCGTTCCTATGGATGAATCGGGTCGCGTTCAGCCTTGGCGATCCGAGGGTGCTTGGCGATTCGAAGGGTGGTGAGCGATCGTGACCTGATCACTGAAGGTTGAAAGGAATGACGCTCCGTATTCTCTTCCCGTATGTGAACCTTGGTAGCTTGGTCAAAAAGCTAGCCAACAGGTTCCAATATGATGGTTCCAGACATGAAAGATCAATCGGGAACACGATCAAGGGGCATCTCACGTTTTTCATCCAGACACAGACACCAAACACCAGGTAAATCACCGGTTAACATCCAGACACGGACACCAACATACCCTTATTTTCCCAGGTTTCAAAGTAGATCTATCGCCGAAGCTTTCGAGTTTCAATAGAGATATGTATACAACATAACCACCAGTTTACCATCAGTCCGTGGTGTGAGGTTCGTCGAGGTCAAGATATACACAATGCTATGATTCAATAAACCAAGCTTTGATCATCACTAGTTTATTTCATAACTTGAGTATGCCACATTGTCAATTTACAACATGTCACTGATTTCTATCAATACATAACCTCTAAGCACATAAAACTTAGAGACGGGAATAATTAATTGCCACAATCCGAAATACATTAACAGAAATCAGTACTATTACAATGTCAGATACACAATCCTTACAAGTCCATCCTAGGTCTGAACGGAATAAAATCCGAAAATCCTCCAATATATTCAGACCTCATGCCACTTGTAACCTCGTATTGGGTGATCAGCCCAATCGAGACATGAGTAGTCAATCCAAATAAATCCAAAGATTCCCGATCTTTATTTGTCATTTCCGCATCTTTATTTTCTTTATCACATCGTATTATTACTTGGAATGGTTTTCGAACATATATTCGATCCCGGTCTTCCCAAATAACAAGCGCATTTTTAAACAATAGTTATGGATCATTATGGATTTCTCATTTTAATCTTCCTCCAAATTCATATTCAAATTAGACGGAAATTTCATATCAATATCATGATTATTTAAACATCGAATTTTATCCAAAGGAGAATATATTTATATTTCAAATTTCAATCTGAGTCGATGGTTTAAATCGAGAAAAATTCCAATTTAATAAACATTACAAGCATTTAAATAACTTGAATAAAAATATAAATGATTATAAATAAACCTTTTTATAAAAAAAATTGAAATAGTTACATTATAATAAAATAATTTAAATCGCTATATATACATATATTAAATGTTTTACAGAAAAAAATCTTTTTAATAATAAATAATAAAACATAATTTATTTCAAAAAATATAGGTATACATATAGTTAACTAATTTTTTAAACCATAATTGTTCTTCTTCAAATTTGAATTAATTAGCACAAATAAACATACACATCATAAACTAATAACAGGGACAATTTACATTAACGATATCCATGCAGTAATCAGTACAAGGCACACATCACAACCATTTCATCAAAACAAACAATATTATGTCGTTTCACTAGTTAACAAATGTCGGGGTTTCGGACTAGCAATTTAATTTGGAATAAATAATTTAATTTCGATTCTAAATTAACACTGTAGTTAACTTGTATGTCAATTTAAACAACCATCAACAACCTATCACAACCAGACAATCAAATTTATTTCATAATTTAATTTAATAAATATGGGAATAATTCAGTTAATTATGAGCAAGAAATTCACTCACCTTGATTTCAAACGAGAATAGAATCCAAAATTTATCCCAAAAATCAACAGTTTCAGAATCAGTCTGTGATAGCTTTTTGTTGTCCGGAATTTCAATACGATCCCAATGGATCCAACTGCACGTAAAACTGAGGTCGTATGAGGAAGTTATTCAAGTTAAAGCGATTAGAATTAAATAAAAAATTAAAACAAAAAATGGCACAAAATACTTAAGACTTGCCACATCAGCACGCTAATTTCCCTATGCCTCCTTTCTTATTCGTGCTAGTGGTATAGGCCAGCGCGCAGAAACCCAAATCACGTTCCAAACTTGATTTTCGCACAACCCCACAAGCCATCAAATCATGATCTGAAACACCCAGGTTGTGCGCCTCTTCGATCTTGACTGTCACCCCAAAGCCTGCCTCGTCTGGTCGTCTATAACTCCCTGAAATTCCATAATTGCACGCGCCTTTTCTTGCCATTTTCGGGCAAATCGAGATATATTCGATATTGATCAGCCATATAGATTAAAAGATCTCGTGAAGCTCTACACTTTTTGCTTTTGAAAATTTTAAATTCGTTGAGAGGATCGGAAGAAAATCTGAACATTCATGGCCATCGAAATAGAGAACGACAACCATGAAATATTAGGGTTTCAGAATACTATAATAATATATTTCTCGATTAGCGTGTATTTAAAACCAAAAATGGGCTTGTGTCCAAATCAGGCCTGCTCGCTGCCTAACAATAGGTTTTGACGCCTTCTAAATGCAATGGAATAGGTTTCGAAGCCCAATTCTGAAGTATCTAGCACTTTCTTCTAACACTCGATTGTTTAATTAAACTGCACACACAAACTTCTACACGTTTAAATTTATTACGATCAAACTATAAGTCCGATGGCTACGAAATTTTAGACCTTACAATAATCTACTATTCTGGATCCAATAAAATTAATTTCATCGAATTCTGATATTATTTGCAAAATGACAATTTTAACTAGTTCATTAATATATTCAAATATTCTTTTTTCGTTTATCCATCTTTAAATTAAATTCAAAGGTATATAAATTATATTCAAATCAATACAAATAAATTAATATAACTTATAAATCAACTATCCTTAGTTGATAATTCAATTTTTCATTCTTTACAATTCAGGTTCAATTTCAATTATTAATCACACCAATAAATTTCATTAAATATATTAATATTAACTTTCAAAGATTATCCATATAAACAAAATCTCAAGTTTTATTTGCAACCAATACAAGTCACCACTATCAAAATAAGTTAAATTTAATTACTTAAGCAATTTACTTAAGTTTCCACTACAATTTCACAATTAAATCATAAAATTAAATTATTACTTATTAACCCAAATTTAATATAAATAATTAAATATTAAATCTCAACTCTCAATATTTAACAGCACTAACCAATCATAGTTACATTTTAAATCAATGCAGACTATTACCGCTATTACTGTCATTATATACGATCAAATGGATTTATGTACTACCATATCCAATAAATTAGAATCATTAATATAAAACAAATCTCAAAATTAGTTAATTTATTTCATATAAATCTTTAATTTCAAACATAAGTAATCAATCAAACATAAATCATTATCTTATACAGTTACTAAAATTCATTGTAAGACAAGTTTAGTTCATACCTTATCAATATATGACATAAATCATAAATTTTAGTATTTAAAACAAATTTTGTTAAAAACACATTAAATTTAATATTTTAAATTGTCGCAAAATCTCGGGATATTACACTCTCCCTTACTTAAAACTTTTCGTCCGTGAAAAGGTGTAGTAAGAAAGCTATTGATTTATATATGTTTAGCCATATAATTTCTTATTCAGCTTGTCTCATTTGTTAGTTTACATAATTAATTTCATTAATACTTTAGTTCTGAATCGTGAACTAACAAACCGCGATTTTTATGAAAATTTGAATTACACATATCTTAAAATCTACAAGTCGAAATTAAAAATTTTCTCTTTTATTAGAAAATTATATTCCAATTGATCCAAAATTTTCTTGTTTCAAAGAATTTCGACTTATTTTGGATCCTATACATTCATTTAAACTTTAATTCGGAAAACTATGAACTGCAACTTCGCGACGAGCTCGTTTTAATTAAATTTAATTTATTTGTTAAGCCTTATTAAGTTTATAAATTATAAATTCAAGTTAACTTTTTTATTATAACCCATAAACTTATTTCTTTTCAGATTTCTCATACTCAACTTAATTTACAAATTCAAATAGAAAATTCCAACTATCCAGAATTGTTGGAAATCCATTTCATTTCAAATTTGATAATTTTTATGCTTATCTATTTAAAATGAGTCCGTTACAGCTTATTTAAGTTACTTAAACCCAACTTACTCATTTCCATCCAATACTGTTCATTATAATTATTTTAAAATTTTCACTTCAGGTTTAATCCCATTTTTATACAAAAATTCAGTATACATCATTTATAGTTATAACTTAGGTTTTATCCATATTTAAAATTTCTCACTTAAATTCCACTTTTTATGGTTGATATTAAACTTATATATTATCAAACTGCTTATTCCCATAACATTTTAACTTATTATATATGGTAAGTTGTGTCTATGTTATAGAAATGTTATTACTATACAAGTATGGTAGTTTCAATCTATTTCAAATTTATAATTCCAATTTCCAAAGAGTTTCAAATTCATCTCCTATTCCTTTTAAGTTTAATTCCATTATACAATTCAGAAGTCTTCTAAAATTCTAAACTTAATTCATTTCACTTGTTTGTAAATCATTCACTATCTTAGGAGTCAAGAATTCAATGTCGGGTTCGTTTTCAAAACAACTTTCAGAATATTGTACTATAATATAATATATCTTTTATATAAAACCAAATTATAAAAGATTTAAATGAAATTAAGTTTCGCAAAACAAAGTATAAAAGTTCTAAGTGGTCTCCCTCACTTAGTCTCTTGAAAATAAATGTCGATGATGCGTGCATTCATCACCGGAATCATTTTCCAAAGGCAAGAGGGGAGTATACACTTATTTCAAAAATTCATTTGAAAACAATTTCTATACAAAACAACATTTAAATATAATTTTATTATTTTAAACCATTTACAAATCAATATTACAAAACCACCCGAAATTAAATTTCTCAAATTCATATTTAACTTCTTCTTATTTCATTATCAATTGGAATTTTTATATTTCATATTTTTTAAACCATTCAATAACCAATAGTTTTAATTATTGATTGGTCGAATAATAAATAACGATAATCAGAAAAATCATAATTTATAGATTTTCAAATAATTCTTTATATATATAAAATATAATTCAAAACAATATTATGCCAATAAGCCTTATTCGAGTGTTTAGAAATCCCTATTGATGCCTTGGCGTCCCAAGTACCGACCAGAATTCATAAATACTCAACGGAACAAACCAACATAATACAAAATCATTTTATATCAAAATTACAAGTATGTTCTCTTATATACACTCAAACTCATTCCAGAGTATTACTACCCTATCTTTAATGAGTTAATCCCAAATAGAGCCAAGATTTTCGCCAAACCAAAGCTCTAATACCAAATGTAACAACCCGCATTTTTGACTGTTCAAATCGACAATGATCCTCAATGTCGACTTAAAAAATCAAAAATACAGATAGTTATTGGGATTTATATAAGAAAAAGAAGAAATAAGAAAACAAATACAGAATCTCGCAGCGGTATAATAAATAACAGTTCAACTGCAGTTGAAAAATATTTTTTTGACTATAATATACAATGACTATCAAAGTTACACATACACAGATATATACAACAAAACAGCGGAAACAAAGTGCAGCATGAAAAATTATATATATGATAGATTTATACCAAATCTCCGTCTTCGCTCTCCAAGGAAAGGTAATCTTTGCTAACTACAACATCATCTGACCCGAGCATATGGCATAAAAAGAAAATATAACAATTACTCGGATCAGAACTAAATCATTCACATATTAGTCAAATTAAAATATGAAATAACATGAGTGTTATGGGTGCAGAAATCTAAAGAAGTATTATGGAAAATTCGCGAATGATTTTGGAAAAATGAAGCTATCATAAGCTCGTCTCATATCACACAATGCAAGCGCACACCAAATGGGCAAGTTTTGTCTTATGATAACCAAATATGCTTTCATACATTAAAATCTTCTTTTAATACTATTATTAGTGTATAGTGTTGATAACCGTTTCGCAAATAAATATATTAATCTTAGCAAGAATAGTGGTTACGCCCACATACATAGTTTACAAACAAAACGAAAGACTCGTATTGGTTGTTGGGTTCCAATATGATGGTTTCTGACACGAAAGATCAATCGGGAACACGATCAAGGTGCATATCACGGTTTTCATCTAGACATGGACACCAAACACCAGGTAAATCACCAGTTAACATCCAGACACGGACACCAAACATACCCTTATTTTCTTAGGTTTCAAAGTAGATCTACCGCCGAAGCTTTCAAGTTTCAATAGAGAAATGTATACAACCTAAACGCCAGTTTACCATCAATCCAGGGTGTGAGGTTCGTCGAGGTCATGATATACACAATGTTATGCTTCAATAAACCAAGCTTTGATCATCATTAGCGGATTTCATAACTTGAGTATGCCACATTGTCAATTTACAACATGTCACTGATTTATATCAATACATAACGTCGAAGCATGTAAAACTTAGAGATGGGAATAATTAATTGCCACAATCCAACATATACTAACAGAAACCAGTGCCACGCAGTCAATTACAATGCCAGACACATAATCCATACATGTCCATCCCGGGTCTGAACGGAATAAAATCTGAAAATCCTCAAATATATTCAGACCTCATGCCACTTATAACCTCGTATTGGGTGATCATCTCAATCGAGACATCAGTAGTCAATCCAAATAAATCCAAAGATTCCCAGTCTTCATTTGTCATTTCCACGTCTTTAATTTCTTTAACATGTCATGTTATTACTTGTAATGGTTTTCGAACATATATTCGATCCCGGTCTTCCCAAATAATAAGCGCATTTTAAAATAATTGTAACACCCCGTACTTCCTATGAATATTAAAATAACAAATCAAAGAATACTTAATTGTAAAAGTAAGAATTAAGGGAAATGGGTTACGCTATTGCGTTTGTCTCAGAATTCTACTTGAGATAGAGTCTGAGTTTGCGTAAATCGGACATTGTATGAAAAAGTTATAAGCCATAGAAGTTTGTATACGCGCAAGGAAATATATATATAATAATTAAACATCTAAAAAAAAGTTCAAAATTCGAAATTCAAGTAGAATATGCTGAGCGGGAAAATTCCCGCTCAGGGGGTCGACCCCCCCAGGGGGAGTCGACATAGGCGTCGAACCCCTATAGGGGTGTCGACATAGGTGTCGACCCCCCTATAGAGGAGTCGTGTAACACCCCACGTCCGCTATGGTCACTCACTAAGGGAATGCCATAGCATCGGTGGAGTATTTTAGTGAATATAGAACAGAAAAAAAATTACAACAAGACAGATATAAATAGTACTTGAAATTTAAAACATCATCTCATAACAGCGGAAATAAACATGTCTGGTTACATCATAAAACCATGATAAAAGTCAAGTACAATATCCATCAAAATAAAGAAGTACATAATCCCACTCTCTCATGCAATAGCCAGAACAAAAGAAAAGATAATTGGATAACTGGAGCTTTACATCTATCCAAGCTCCTAAAGACTGGAACAGCAATCCGATCAAGCTCCACTACTGCTAGGATCCACCGTAGGACCTGAGGGTTGGGAAAAAGATAAAAACAACGGGGTCAGACATAAGTCTGAGCGAGTCCTATAAATTTAACAATACAATCATTAAAGTAACCAGAGAAGACATAAACTTGACCTACGGTAATATCTGGGGATGAATGGCTACACTAAGCAGCTTGGTAGACTTAGGATAAACTAAGATAACCGTAAAGACGCATCTACCCACCCAAGGATAATTACTAACTGCACCACACCAGTCATTCCTACTTAAAGGTTGATCCCTCCCAAGGACTTAGAAAATTTCCCCAGTAGTTTCGTGTACTCCTAGCCCACTACATAGGTGCCGTCTGCCCCTATCTCCACTAGGTGTACTTAGTAATTTTAGCCAGTAGTTTCGTGTACCCCTACATAGGTGCCGTCTGCCCCTATCTTTATTAGGTGTACCCACTACTCCCTATCGATCGGCTCCCTACCGTAGATACCCGTGCTGGTCCCACAATGGGGTGTATCATTCCCCAAGGTGGCCACCTGATAATATCAATGGTGCACAGCTTTATATCTACACGATGCAACAACGGCTTATCTACCAGCCCGGGCCCACACACGCATATGAAACCCGTTGGACTCGCGTTGCCACCGCTAACCCGTTTTGGCCTCTTACAGTCAAGCCCAATATGCGTGTCCCGTCACTCGACATGGGTCGAGCCCACAAAGATACGTTTGGGATATTGGTTGAAATGGGCCCCCACAAGCTACCCACCTAAGCTTGTCACATATCTAGTGTATCCCACTTAACCCTTTAATCATGTTTAATTACATGTTTCCACTTGGTTAAGTATTCTAATCGTATTTTCTACTGCCACCCAAGGCAACCCACTAGATTCCACATGCCACCCAAGGCAACCACTAATTTTCCACATGCCACCCAAGGCACCCACCTAACCCCTCATGTCCCACTACATGCTAATATGGTTAAGTGTTTCTTAATTAATTAAGACCGTGATCTCCCATAAAGACCTCCCACATTAGACTGGCTGTTATGACCGCCTGGTTAAGCCGGTAGGGTCCGGGCAGTCTTACGTCATAACAGAGTATAACCTCGTGTCTTTACTTTAATCACGTATTTAATTTATGGCTAAGACCTCTCACATTAGGCTGACATTTGTAGCAACTGGTTAAGCCGGTTGGGTCCGGGCAGTTTTACACTACAAATGAGTCCAACCTCGTGTCTTAGTCGATTAATTACACCTAATTAATCACCCCCATATTAATTATCCCTAATTAATATCAAGTTTTCCATAACATGGGTAGACCTAACTCAATAGGTAAATTCCCATGGGGTAGACCTAACTCAATAGGTAAATTCCCACTTATGGTAATTTATTTTTATGGTATGCTTAATCATACCCAATCATACTTTTATTAACATATTTACCAACCCCATCGTTCCCCACGTAAATCGTTCTCATTTCATGACATAATAAAGGGGAAGATCCATCACAAATATCATGGGTTTAGCATATAACTTTGTCATGGGTTAAGAGGATGTCAACTTGCATATATGAGCATATATTAACCCAACTACATTTAACCCAAACTTGCATATTATCATACACATATCTTGCATAACATGTTGAACTTGCATATAAGCATTCTCATAACTTGCATAACATGTTAAACATGCATTTAAGCATTCACATAACTTGCATAAGCATTCACATACTTGCATAAGCATTCACATACTTGCATAAGCATTCACATACTTGCATAAGCATGCATAACTTGCATATCATGTCATTTAAGCATATACATATCTTGCATAAGCATTCATATACTTGCATAAGCATGCATAACTTGCATATCATGTTAAACTTGCATTTAAACATATACATAACTTGCATATGAACTTGCATAACTCACTTTGTTAAACATGCATAAATCCACTTATTAAATATGCATAAACCCACTTGTTAAACATGCATAAACCAACTTATTAAGCATGCATAAACCAACTTATCAAACATGCATAAACCCACTTATTAATTATGCATAAACATGGGAAAACATAGAGTAACATATCATTACAAACGATTCAAACTCACTAATCCGCATTTAAGACCATAAGTCTCATTACACCCAATCTACTTACTTTAACAATTGATGTTAAAGTGATAGAAACTCACCAAACCCAAGAGTAGCAAACTTATGAAGTGGAATTAGTTGCTAAATATGAAGAAGATGATGATTAGAGGTTGATTAGAGAGTGATTAGCTTGCAACTTCCTTCATAAACTAGTGGAGGCTCTCTCAAGTTTGATTTTGGCGGCATGAGGCCATCATTCCTATTTTTAGTATGGATTAGGGTAGGTTTAGGGTGTATTTATAGATTAGGTGAGTGTTTTAGGCCCTTAGATTAACCCTAGATTAGATTAGGTCCGTTAGATTTAGGAAATCTCTAGAACCCAGCCCAGCCCTAGCCAGAAAACCAGATCTGGTGCACCCAAGCACTCTGGTTCGACACGCCGTGTCGACAGGCAAGTCGACAGGCAAGTCGACTCACCCTGTCGACAGGCCTGTCGACAGCCCTGTCGACATGGTCAGGGCGGGAATTTTCCCGCCTGGCCCCGCTGGTTCTAATTTAAAATCTGAATTTAAATTTCTAAATCTGTTTTTAACTTTGAATTTTCTGCAAACTTCTTTGGGCCATAACCGGGCCATACGGACTCCGATTCTCGAAAACTCGGACTCTATTTCGCGTATTTTTCCGAGACGAACGCAATAACGCAGCCCGTTACCCCCAATTCCCACGTCTGAGATTATTTATCCTGTAATTAGTGAATTTTAGTATTAACTAAAATTCGGGGTGTTACATTCTCCCCTCCTTAAAGGATTTCGTCCCCGAAATCTCTAAGCTAAGGAGAATGCATATCCTACCATCCAAACAACCATCTACTCAAACCATCAACCACGGGCATCCATTGTCCTTAAATAGTTTCTAATGATGTATGAGCATATGCAAAAAGTGTGTGTATATGTTCCCTATCTAATGTATGAACATATGCAAACCATGATAGTGCCATGCATCCATTATGTATGCGAGAGAACCCTATCGACACATACAATATCTATATGAGTGCACAATCATTCACCAAAATGCATCATCCATATGATAACACAATCATTATACATCCATAAATATAGCTTCTTACACACAATTTTATGCAATATGCAATATGAAGTGACTGAGCCGATCTAGTGCCTAGAGTGTGTGTATATGCATCCACGAGCAACCACTAGCAAACACTTGCATCCACTTGCATCCATCAACCATAACATGTCTCAAACACATGTTTCAACCATAGGTTTACCCTATCTAAAGGTCAAAGGTACTTAATGAGAGGACATACTAAAGATAAGATAAGTACTAGTCAAACGATAAAGGAGAAGTTAAAAGACATACTCTCAAAAAGAAATGGATACAAAGAACGCATCTTCGCTTCCGTCTCCCAAGTTGCGTTGCTCTCCTCTTCTCCCCATTGTACTTTGACTAGCTGAACCTCTCGATTCCTCAATTTCCTAGTCTCTGACCCAAGGATGCGAGTAGGAGCTCGTCGAATAGTCGCATCACACTCTACTTCCACTTCTTTAAGCAAGCTCGGCTCTACCACCTCTGCGGTCTCATGTAAGCATTTCCTCAAATGGGACACATGAAATACATCATGTACACCACTAAGTCTGTCGGGCAACCCCACTCTATATGCCATCCGTCCAATCCTTTCCTTAATAGGAAACGGCCCAACATACCTCGGTGCTAACTTCCCAACGGATCCAAAGCGAATAACATTTCTCAACGGAGATACTTTGACAAAAACCATGTCCCCAACCTCAAACTCAAGATCTGTCCTTCTCTTGTCCGCATAAGATTTTTGCCTATCCTGCGCTGCTTTCATCCTTCTTCGAATCAAGTCAATCTTCTCAGAAGTCTCCCTAATCATATCAGGCCCAAGCAAGATCTTATCCGTAGATTCCCACCAACATGCAGGTGATCGACAAGGCCTTCCATAGAGAGCTTCGTAAGGAGCCATACCAATACTGGACTGAAAGCTGTTATTATATGTGAACTCCACCAATGGAAGATGCTCTTCCCATGTACCTCCAAAATCTAAGATACAAAGCCTCAAAAGGTCTTCTAGAACACGATTCACCCTCTCAGTCTGGCCGTCCGTCTGAGGATGATATGCGGTGCTCAGACATAATTGAGTCCCCACTGCTTCTTGCAAACTTCTCCAAAACTCGCTAGTGAAGATAGGGTCTCGATCACTCACTATGCTAGAGGGTACCCCATGCAATCGAACTATCTCTCGAAGATATACTGAAGCTAGCCATGGAGCGGTCCTCTTGCTCTTCACAGGTATGAAATGGGCGCTCTTAGTAAGTCTGTCTACCACCACCCAAATTCCTGTATTACCCTTCCTCGATCTGGGTAACCCGTCAATAAAATCCATCGAGACGCTATCCCACTTCCATTGCGGAACCTCCAATGGGTGAAGCAACCCACCTGGTTTCTTTTGCTCCGCCTTCACATGTTGGCATACCAAACATCGAGCGACATACTCGGCCACATCTTTCTTCATACCGGCCCAGAAGAAAACCCTCTTCATGTCTTGATACATCTTGTCCCCACCGGGATGAATGGTCATCCTAGAACGGTGTGCATCATCAAGAATAGCCTTCCTCAAACCCTCGTCTTGCGGTACACAAAGTCTACCGTCTCTACGCAAGCACCCCCTATCGTCTAGGGTGTACCTACTCAAATGGCTGGACGACTCCCCCCTTATGAGCTTCTCTACCAACTCAACCAACTGTGGGTCGTCCCTCTGTGCTTCTCTAATCCGCCCCAGAAGAGTGGGTCTGACCTCTAAGGATGCTAGCAAACCGGGTACATAATCAACGGAAGGTCTGAAATCAAACATCGAGATAAATTCCAAGCTTCATCGTTAAACGAACAATGGACTCAAGGACAACCTCTTCCTGCTCAAGGCGTCCGCCACCACGTTACCCTTGCCAGGGGTATACGCTATCTCGAAATCATAGGATGCTAAGAATTCCATCCACCTTTGCTGCCTCAGATTCAAATCCTTCTGAGAAAACAAGTACTTCAATGATTTATGGTCAGTGAACAACTCGAATCTCTCACCAAGAAGATAATGGCGCCAAATCTTAAGTGCAAAAACAATAGCGGCCAACTCTAAATCATGGGTAGGGTAATTTTTCTCATGTGCCCTCAGCTGCCTTCCACCATAGGCTATTACCCTTCCCTCTTGCATTAAGACTGTGCCAAGTCCTGTCCCACAAGCATCGGTATAGACAACAAATGGCTTGCTCCCATCTGGCAATACTAAAACTGGAGCAGTGGTTAAAGCTCTCTTTAACCGTCGGAACGCATCATCACAATCTACGTCCCATGCGAAAACAAGATTCTTCTTCGTTAAGCGGGTTAATGGGGCTGATATCTTCGCGAAGTCTTTGATAAACTTCCTATAATAACCCGCCAACCCCAAGAAACTTCTTACTTCGGTAGCATTCTTCGGAACCTTCCAATCCTGAATTGATACTACCTTCGCGGGATCCACAGCTATCCCTTCCTTGGAGACCACGTGCCCCAAGAACCGCACTTCCTTCCTCCAGAAGTGACATTTAGAGAATTTAGCCTTAAGGCTATGTGCTCGAAGAGTCTTTAATACCTCCCCAAGATGTAGGGCATGCTCTTCTTCACTCTTAGAAAATACTAAGATATCATCCACAAAGACCACCACGAATTTATTAAGGAACTCCCTGAACACCCTACTCATCAAATCAACAAAGTATGCAGGGGCGTTCGTCAACCCAAATGGCATCACTAGCCACTCATAGAAACCATCTGGAGTCCTAAAGGCAGTCTTGTCTATGCTATCCTCAGCCACCCTCAACTGATGAAACCCCGTGGCTAAGTCCAACTGAGAAAATACTGAAGCGCCAACCAACTGATCGAAAAGATCATCAATCCTCGGCAATGGGTGTCTATTCTTCTTTGTGAGCTTGTTGAGTTCTCTATAGTCTACACAAAGTCTGAGGGACCCATCCGCCTTCGTAGCAAATACTACTGGAGCACCCCATTCCGATATACTTCGTCTTATGAACCCCTTCTCAAGCAACTCCCCTACTTGCTTATGGAGTTCCCTCCTCTCACGAGGAGCCATGTGGCGCACTGGTAAAGATACAGGTTTAGCATTATCCACCAGATATATTCGGAAGTCAATCTCCCGCTTCGGAGGTAAGCCCTTCACCTCCTCAAACACATCCGGATATTCCCGGACCACTCTAACAGATTGCAAACTCTCGACCGAAGCGTCAAGCGATTCAAGATAACTTAGCATAACAGAGTCCCTGGGATTACAAGAAATCTCGAGAGTGTTACCCAAGCGGGTCATGAGCCTAACAACTCTCCTTTCGCAATCAAGAACGGCACCATTACTGGATAACCAGTCCATGCCCAAAATCAACTCATAGCCCGTGAAGCCCAACACAAAAGCATCACATCTAAACTCAATGCTAAGTATAGAAATCTTCAAACCCAAACATATCATGGACAAATAAGTGGAGCCCCCAATTGGGTTTGAAACAACCAAGGGATCATCTACCAGACTGGTGTCTGAGTGCAGTGACCCAACTAATGATGATGAGATAAACGAATGCGATGCGCCTGAATCAAACAATGTACGGACAGGATGATCAAATAGAAAAACCAGACTTTCAACGGAGATAGTTCTACCTCTTTCCTGAATCGGTGGAACCGCGAGAGCCTGTACTTGCCCCCTAGCCTGACCTGGTGCCATAAGAGCTTGCACCTGTCCTCCTGAGGTAGACCCCGTCTTTTGCCCCTTCTTAGGGCAATCCTTCACTAAATGCCCTGCTTCGCCACAGTGGAAGCAGCCAGTCTTCTTCTTCTTGCGACAATCTTTGCTTAGGTGGCCAGGTGTCCCACAATTGAAACACTTCTTCTTCTTGCTCTTGCCACCGTTGCCTTTCCCACCTTTATTTTGCTGAGGTGTCTTTTGATCTCCCTTCTTCTCGGGTGCCCTATTAGCATTGGGACCCTTCTCTTCTTCATACATGAGTGCCATGTCAACTAGCTTCTCAAAGGTGGCCCCCATAGGGATATGAGTCATAGCCAACCCATGCATCGGTTCATTCAAGCCTTTCACGAACCTCAAAGCCTTCTTTTCCGGTGTATTCACCATATCTAGGCCAAACCTTGCCAACTGATTAAACTTGTTAACATATTCCTTCACCGAGAGATTTCCTTGCTTTAGAGTCAAGAATCTTTCCATATACAAGTTTTCCTCCGCCCTTGAGAGAAACTTTGCAACAAATCTTTGTCTAAAATCCGCCCAAGAGTCAACGGGGCGTTCTCCATTAGTGACCTCCCACCAGAATGAGGCCTCTCCCTTCATTAACCAAGCAGCCAACTTGACTTTCTTTCCTTCTTCCATCTCAAAGATATCTATCAACTCTTCCACCTCCTTAAGCCAATCTCTAGCTTCCACAAAAGTTTCAGATCCTTGAAAAGGTTTCCCTCCCATAGCTTTAAATTCCTTGCAAGTCTTAGCAAAAGTATCCGTGCGAGGAGGAGGGGGAGGAGGAAGATCGGGTGCTACGGTTGGTGGAGGAACATTTGCTGGACCCGTAGTGGTGGCCCTAGCCTCCATCAATCTCCTATACCATACTGGTACCGTCACACCCTCCGGAAAGTTAAGATCCTCAGCCATGCTGAAACGAAAAAGGAAAGATTCAAAACGGAGAATCCGAAGGATATAGATATGGCTATTGGGGATTATGCTTTTCTTTCAAAAACTTTTCTCTTAAAAGACATGTTTTTGAAAATATCTCTTCCAAAAATGTTTTAGAAAAATAGTTTTCTAAAAATTTTATCTGTTCCGGTAACCTGGCTCTGATACCACGTGTAACACCCCACGCCCGCTATGGTCACTCACTAAGGGAATGCCATAGCATCGGTGGAGTATTTTAGTGAATATAGAACAGAAAAAAATTTACAACAAGACAGATATAAATAGTACTTGAAATTTAAAACATCATCTCATAACAGCGGAAATAAACATGTCTGGTTACTTCATAAAACCATGATAAAAGTCAAGTACAATATCCATCAAAATAAAGAAGTACATAATCCCACTCTCTCATGCAATAGCCAGAACAAAAGAAAAGATAATTGGATAACTGGAGCTTTACATCTATCCAAGCTCCTAAAGACTGGAACAACAATCCGATCAAGCTCCACTACTGCTAGGATCCACCGTAGGACCTGAAGGTTGGGAAAAAGATAAAAACAACGGGGTCAGACATAAGTCTGAGCGAGTCCTATAACTTTAACAATACAATCATTAAAGTAACCAGAGAAGACATAAACTTGACCTACGGTAATATCTGGGGATGAATGGCTACACTAAGCAGCTTGGTAGACTTAGGATAAACTAAGATAACCGTAAAGACGCATCTACCCACCCAAGGATAATTACTAACTGCACCACACCAGTCATTCCTACTTAAAGGTTGATCCCTCCCAAGGACTTAGAAAATTTCCCCAGTAGTTTCGTGTACTCCTAGCCCACTACATAGGTGCCGTCTGCCCCTATCTCCACTAGGTGTACTTAGTAATTTTACCCAGTAGTTTCGTGTACCCCTACATAGGTGCCGTCTGCCCCTATCTTTATTAGGTGTACCCACTACTCCCCATCGATCGGCTCCCTACCGTAGATACCCGTGCTGGTCCCACAATGGGGTGTATCATTCCCCAAGGTGGCCACCTGATAATATCAATGGTGCACGGCTTTATATCTACACGATGCAACAACGGCTTATCTACCAGCCCGGGCCCACACACGCATATGAAACCCGTTGGACTCGCGTTGCCACCGCTAACCCGTTTTGGCCTCTTACAGTCAAGCCCAATATGCGTGTCCCGTCACTCGACATGGGTCGAGCCCACAAAGATACGTTTGGGATATTGGTTGAAATGGGCCCCCACAAGCTACCCACCTAAGCTTGTCACATATCTAGTGTATCCCACTTAACCCTTTAATCATGTTTAATTACATGTTTCCACTTGGTTAAGTATTCTAATCGTATTTTCTATTGCCACCCAAGGCAACCCACTAGATTCCACATGCCACCCAAGGCAACCACTAATTTTCCACATGCCACCCAAGGCACCCACCTAACCCCTCATGTCCCACTACATGCTAATATGGTTAAGTGTTTCTTAATTAATTAAGACCGTGATCTCCCATAAAGACCTCCCACATTAGACTGGCTGTTATGACCGCCTGGTTAAGCCGGTAGGGTCCGGGCAGTCTTACGTCATAACAGAGTCTAACCTCGTGTCTTTACTTTAATCACGTATTTAATTTATGGCTAAGACCTCTCACATTGGGCTGACATTTGTAGCAACTGGTTAAGCCGGTTGGGTCCGGGCAGTTTTACACTACAAATGAGTCCAACCTCGTGTCTTAGTCGATTAATTACACCTAATTAATCACCCCCATATTAATTATCCCTAATTAATATCAAGTTTTCCATAACATGGGTAGACCTAACTCAATAGGTAAATTCCCATGGGGTAGACCTAACTCAATAGGTAAATTCCCACTTATGGTAATTTATTTTTATGGTATGCTTAATCATACCCAATCATACTTTTATTAACATATTTACCAACCCCATCGTTCCCCACGTAAATCGTTCTCATTTCATGATATAATAAAGGGGAAGATCCATCACAAATATCATGGGTTTAGCATATAACTTTGTCATGGGTTAAGAGGATGTCAACTTGCATATATGAGCATATATTAACCCAACTACATTTAACCCAAACTTGCATATTATCATACACATATCTTGCATAACATGTTGAACTTGCATATAAGCATTCTCATAACTTGCATAACATGTTAAACATGCATTTAAGCATACACATAACTTGCATAAGCATTCACATACTTGCATAAGCATTCACATACTTGCATAAGCATTCACATACTTGCATAAGCATGCATAACTTGCATATCATGTCATTTAAGCATATACATATCTTGCATAAGCATTCATATACTTGCATAAGCATGCATAACTTGCATATCATGTTAAACTTGCATTTAAACATATACATAACTTGCATATGAACTTGCATAACTCACTTTGTTAAACATGCATAAATCCACTTATTAAATATGCATAAACCCACTTGTTAAACATGCATAAACCAACTTATTAAGCATGCATAAACCAACTTATCAAACATGCATAAACCCACTTATTAATTATGCATAAACATAGAGTGACATATCATTACAAATGATTCAAACTCACTAATCCGCATTTAAGACCATAAATCTCATTACACCCAATCTACTTACTTTAACAATTGATGTTAAAGTGATAGAAACTCACCAAACCCAAGACTAGCAAACTTATGAAGTGGAATTAGTTGCTAAATATGAAGAAGATGATGATTAGAGGTTGATTAGAGAGTGATTAGCTTGCAACTTCCTTCATAAACTAGTGGAGGCTCTCTCAAGTTTGATTTTGGCGGCATGAGGCCATCATTCCTATTTTTAGTATGGATTAGGGTAGGTTTAGGGTGTATTTATAGATTAGGTGAGTGTTTTAGGCCCTTAGATTAACCCTAGATTAGATTAGGTCCGTTAGATTTAGGAAATCTCTAGAACCCAGCCCAGCCCTAGCCAAAAAACCAGATCTGGTGCACCCAAGCACTCTGGTTCGACACGCCGTGTCGACAGGCAAGTCGACAGGCAAGTCGACTCACCCAGTCGACAGGCCTGTCGACAGCCCTGTCGACATGGTCAGGGCGGGAATTTTCCCGCCTGGCCCCGCTGGTTCTAATTTAAAATCTGAATTTAAATTTCTAAATCTGTTTTTAACTTTGAATTTTCTACAAACTTCTTTGGGCCATAACCGGGCCATACGGACTCCGATTCTCGAAAAATCGGACTCTATTTCGCGTATTTTTCCGAGACGAACGCAATAACGCAGCCCGTTACCCCCAATTCCCACGTATGAGATTATTTATCCTGTAATTAGTGAATTTTAGTATTAACTAAAATTCGGGGTGTTACAAGTCGACCCCTGTTGGCCCAAATCTGGCCAATGACGTGTTTTTCCATGTGTCGCTCTCTGATTCGCTGTGTGATGTGGTATTCTGCTCTAGAAGATTCTGATGACTTCTAGACTGATCTGAAGGCTCTAAATCTCCCTATACACCTATAAAAAGACCCCTAAACCTATTTTTTTCTACACACGAATTCATAAGCGTTTATATGCTGCTAAAACCTAAAGTGATCTAGCCTCCACCTTAATCAATCAAATTAGAGTTTTCAAGTTTACAATCAAAGTCTACATCAAAGGAATGACTAATCAAATTCAGAAATCAGATCCCAGAATTCAAGACCGTTCTGTAATTTGTAAGTTCATGTTACTTTCATGATGAGTGGGTGGGTTAAGTTAACATAAATGGACAACACTTAACCAATATGACATAATGTGTGGGTATGTTAAGTACATATCGGGTTGGTGGGTAATATTAGTAAATATAGGCCTACAAACTTAACCATTAAGTAAACATATTTGAATCAGTGGGAGGGTTAAGTACATATCGGGTTGGTGTGTAATATTAGTATATATAGGCCCACAGACTTAACCAGTAAGAAACCCAAGTAACGGGGACCCATTTTAGCAGTAACCCACATAGATGTATCAAGGTACCCTAAAACTAGGCAGTGTGGGGCACGATTACTGGGATGATTATAAGCAGTCAAAATAGCGGCATGGGGTACATCAGTGTAAGTTCCAACGGATTACGGGTGTGCACATACTCCGGAGTGGGAAAAAGGAGACACTGGGTACCATTAGTTATACACTGTGCATCTTGAATCGTGTCGGGTTGCTATCATAAGGATTGATACACTTTATGGTGGGACCAACACAGGGTATCTACACGCAAGGGAGGACCGATTGACATAGACACATGGAGCATTAATACAAGCAGGGAGCCGATCGATAGGGTGGTAAGGGTACATCTAACATATTCATGGCAATTAGGCAGATTGAGGTGGAATCCTCACAATAGATGTACACCTGAAGGCGGCCACAATTGCGGGGATTGGGATCACATTATCATATGGGCATTTTATACAGATTACTAGTTGGGACACTAGATAGGCGGTGCAGACATATAAAAATTAGAATAACAAGGGAGTAGCGAAGCAGAGAAAGAGTAGAAGCGCATTCAGTTTATCTTGCCTTGTTATATCTATGTTATCCTTGTTCTCACGGTATTATCTTATATTCAGTTTATTCATGTCATGATACTTTTGCCTATTTACATGCTGAAAGTCACTGGACTTACCAGACTTATGTCTGATCTAGTTTGTTTCGCCTCTTTTCTTCCGTTCCTCCCCCCCATGTTCACAAGGAAGAAATGTTACCACTTAGCTAAGTTTTCTTTCCAAGCACGGAGATAGTCGATGAATTGCTTTGGACTCTCTCTTCCACTGCTATGGCTAGTCCATGCTTTATTGGGGAATATCATTGTTATATTTATGCTTCTTTTATACTTGGAAGTTTTTGAATCAAGACATAAGTTCTATGTATTATTTTTAAGATTGAGACAATTGTTGTAAAAGTTTGACTGAACCACATTTTTTATAAAATGACTATTTTCCGCTGCTTTATTTGTCTGTCTTGTAATTTATCTGCATCTTTTACCTAAAACACTCCACTGAAGTTAAGGCATTCCCTTTATGAGTGACTTTACAAAGGCGGTGTGTTTCACTTGGTATCAAAGCTGAAGGTTACCGGATCAAGTAAAAGATTTGAAAATTTATTTTCAAGACGGTTTTAATAGAAGCATTTTCTAAAGAAAAGTTTTGTTTTAAAGGCATATTCCCTAAAGCCATATGCACTATCTTTTGATCCTCTGTTTGAATCCTTGTTTCCTTCTTTCCTGAGTCTCCTGGATTTTTGGGAGGTAACCTCATCGCGGCATGGTTCCGTAGGTTTGATGAGACTACGACACCTGTCAAAGGGCAAATAAGTGCCCAACTTCCATCTATAGCCGAAATAGTTCCACCTACGGCTAATTTTCTTTCAATCTTTGTAGGGATTTCTGTGCGATGGAGCCAAATTTCAAGAGACTTGTCAAAAAGTTACACAAAGATGGCAAAGATGAGAATAAGGGAGTTTGGCTAAGGAATACAACCCAAGGATGAGAAACTCATGGATATGGACTTGGTTCACGAAGGAGGAAAGAATAAGAAAATCTAAGACAAGAGGAAGTGTCATTATTATGATATAACGGGTCATATAATTAAGGACAAGGGCAAGAACAAAGGATAGGATTTTCAGGAAGGCAAGAGCATGCTTTCACTGCCAGTGTACCTGAGAGAGAGATAGTAAAGTCTAGTTTTTCTTTTTGATCATCATGTTAGTACTCTTTTTGATTTAGCGCTTCACATTCATTTATATCTGCTTACATAGTTGAGTCTCTACACCTTAGTGCTTGTATAGTAGAAGATCCCATTATTGTCTCAAATCCAATTGGTGGTTTGGCTCATTTATCTTTGGTTTGTAAGGATTTGAGAATAGCTATATTAAGTATTGAGTCTTAAGTGTAATGCTTATGTTTTTGGTTTCATGGGTTATGGGTTGATTCTAGGCATGGATTGGTTAGCTAGTAATTGTGAAAGGAGGGTAGTTAGACTTTTGACTTGCTTCGGGGATACCCTCGGGATTTCGTGTGATCCTAAGGGATCAGTTTGTCTTAGATACCTAGAATCACTTGATGCATCTATTGACGATTTGCGATCCGTTGGAGTAGTCCATGAGTACGCAAATGTTTTTGATTAGGTTACGGGTTTGTCCCCTAAAACGTGGGATAGACTTCCGCATATATCTAGTTGACAATGCAAAACCAGTTACATTACCTGTACGACACATGAATCCAAGAGAAAGGAAGGGCTCAGTAAACAAATAAAAGAGTTACTTGAAAAGGGTTCATAAGGCGAAGTATTTCTAAATGGGGTGCTCCAGTCATTTTCGTTACAAAGGCGGATGGCTCACTTCGCTTGTGCATAGACGATATTTTGGAATGAGGAAGAACATGCTTTGCATCTAAGGGAAGTCTCGGATACCCTCCAAGCGCATCAACTTAAGGCGAAGTTCTCCAAAAATGTCATTTTTGGAGAAAAGAAGTAAAGTTTCTAGGACATGTGGTGCCCAAAGAAGGGATAGCAGTAGATCCCGCAAAAGTAGTTGCGGTGCAAGACTGGAAGGTCCTAAGGAATTCAACAGAAGTAAGAAGTTTTCTTGGACTAGCGGGCTAATATAGGAAGTTCATTAAGGACTTTGCGAAGGTACTAGCCCCACTTACAAGATTGACGGAGAAGAATCTAATCATCTTAGTATATACACTTGGTAACATGGTTAGCATCTGTTTATTTTCAAGAGATAGTTCTGGAAATGTTAGCATGACACGACAAAGGTTGTAGTGCCAAGTATACTATAAGAAGAAAAGGTGGAACGAGAGGCGACAGTGAAATGAGTTCCAATGCATATTCTGGAAACAGAAATTAAGAAGCTACATAAATCGTGAAGTTAAGACAATCAGAGCAATATGGAATGAAGCTCAAGAAGATGCGACCTAGAAGACTGAAGACTAGATATCCGCATCATACCCTTTTTGAGGATATATCCTTGATCTCTCTTTTTCTGTAAAGTTTATTTTCTATTCTTTATCTTTTAAGTATATCCTCTCGATCTTATCCTCGATCCTTAGGTAGAAGCCAATGGATGTAAACATGTGTTTGAGACATGTTATGTTTGGTGGATGCAAGTGGATGTAAGTGTTTGCTAGTGGTTGCTCGTAGATCCATATACACACATTAGGCACTAGATCGGCTTAGTCACTTTCATATTGCATATGCATGAGTGAATTTATATATATATGAATTGAAACTTGATGTGTTATCATATGGATGTTGCATTTGTATGAATGATTATGCACTTATGTAGAAGTTATAAAGTACAATTAGGAACAATTGCATACATGATGGACTCATGGCACTAACATAATTCACATTAAGGAGGTCAACTGAATCAGTAGACTGCCTGATTTTGCATTAGATAAGGACATGTACACACACTATGCATATGATCTTGAAAGTATTAGAAATCTTTTTGAGGACAATGTACGCCTGTGATTAAATGGTTGAGTAAATGGATGTTGGATGTTGGGATACATTCTCCTTGACTTGGAGATTTCGGGGACGAAATCCTTTAAAGGAGGGGAGAATATAACACCCCGTACTTCTTGTGAATATTAAAATAATGAATTAAAGAATAATTAATTGTAAAATTAAGAATTAAGGGAAACGGGTTACGCCATTGCGTTCGTCTCAGAATTCTTCTTGAGATAGAGTCCGAGTTTACGTAAATCGGACACCATATGAAAAAGTTATAAGCCTTAGAAGTTTGTATACGCGTAAGGATATATATATATATATAAATAATAATTAAGCATCTCAAACCAAGTTCAAAATTCGAAATTCAAGCAGAATAGGCTGAGCAGGAAAATTCCCGCTCAGGGACAGGGGTGTCGACCCCCCTATAGGGGAGTCGACCCATATTGGCCCAGATCTGGCCAATGACGTGCTTTGCAACGTGTTGCTCTCTGATTCGCTGTGTGACATGGTATTCTTCTCTGGACGATTCTGATGACTTCTAGACTGATCTGAAGGCTCTAAATCTCCCTATACACCTATAAAAAGACCCCTAAACCTATTGTTTTCTACACACGAATTCATAAGCGTTTATATGCTGCTAAAACCTGAAGTGACCTAGCCTCCGTCTTAATCAATCAAATTAGAGTTTTCAAGTTTACAATCAAAGTCTACATCAAAGGAATAGTTAATCAAATTCAGAAATCAGATCCTAGAATTCAAGACTGCTCTGTAATTTGTAAGTTCGTGTTACTTTTAGAAATAAAAGTTAATTGTGATTCTGACATTGTAATAAATCTGAATCTGAGATTATGCTTATTTCTATCTGTCTTTCTATATCCATTGGATCTATCTCATTGATAATATTATGTCCATTCTTTGTCTCTTCTTTCCTTCTTCCCTTTTTGTTTTTATAGCCAGGCTACTGCGAGCCTGAGCAAAATCTCATAAGAGATGAACGTACGTTGGAAATAAAATTGGGCATAATATATGTTTTGGACATGACCAGCGCTAAAATTGGGCATAATATATGATTTGAGCATGACCAGCGCTAAAACTGGGAAAGTATTAAATTATGAATAATTGGGCATAATTGATTTGTAATGGATTTGAGGACATAACATATGTTGTATTTAAAACATAAAGTGGATCAAACATTTGACTTGAAAAATTGAGGCAAAAGTATATTGGACATATGACTTGGGGTTTGGGGCGTGAATTGAACTGGAAACATGTAAGGCATAGTACATGTCGTGGTTTAAGACCTAAAAATTGGGGCATATTATATATAATAGTTTATGACTTGAAAGAAGGTGATTATGCATGAAAACCTATAGTAAGATAGGGATAACTGTTAAATGTGAACACGCCTAAATTGGGATTTTGGGTAAATTTGCATGCACTGTAACTAAAGGCTATAATTTGGCATAGTTTATACTATGAATCATGATTGGGTATTTTTGGAGAATATTTTGTATGGTGCAATATGACTAAACCTTAGGGCATGTGTTGTATTGTGGATTATGACCATGATTTTGGGCATGTAAGTTTATAGGCTTAATTTATGATTAGGCGAGATGTGTTAATGGAACTTTAAGTGAGGTTTAATTTGTTAAACTAATATGCTGAAATATGTTGAAAGTGAATTTGTGGGGGCATAACTTGAAATTAGCTTTGTTGAGGTATAACTTGAGAATCAGAACATGACTTGTTTTGCGAATTTGGGATAATTAGCATATAAAATCTAGACTTGGACATGTATGGTAAATATGCTAAAAGATAAACATGCCTAACCCGAGGTTAGATTGAGTTGCGATGTAAAACTGCCCGGAACTGCCCGACACATCTAGTAACTGCAACGACACCTATCTAATGTGAGAGGTTAGTGCATCATGCCCAAGAAAAACCCGAGGTCAGATTGAGTTATGGTGAAAAACTGCCCGGAACCGCCCGGCACATCCAGTACCCACAACAACACAGATCTAATATGAGAGGTTATTGTATTAATAAATCAATTAATGCTAATGAACAAGACATATTAAGAATGGTAGGGTTAAATTAACTAAGGCAACACTTAACCGTTATAACATGTTAATTAGACAAGAAGATGGGGTTAAGTAAATTTAGAACACTTACCCGTTATAACAGGTTAATTAGACAAGTGAGCAGGGTTAAGTTAACCAGTATAACATGGTGAATGAGAAGGGTTAAGTTAATAAGAAACACTTAACCAATATGACATGATGAATGGGTAGGGTTAAGTTAAAACAAGAGAGCAACACATAACCAATATAACACGACTAGTGGGTAGGTTAAGTTAACTTGAATTGATTGATGGCACTTAACCAATACAGCATGATGAACACGTGGGGTTAAGTTAATAAGAAACACTTAACCAATGTAACTTGATGAACGAATGTGGTTATGTTAATGGGAAATACTTAACCAATTAGAAATACTTAACCAATTAAACATGATGAATGAACGGGGTTAAGTTAATAGGAAACACTTAACAAATCCAACATGACGAGTGAGAAGGGTTAATAAGAAATACTTAACCAACAAGACATAATGAGTGGGTGGGTTAAGTTAACATGAATGGACAACACTTAAACAATATGACATAATGTGTGGCAGGGTTAAATACATATCGGGTTGGTGGGTAATATTAGTAAATATAGGCCCACAAACTTAACCATTAAGTAAACATGTTTGAATTAGTGGAAGGATTAAGTACATATCGGGTTGGTGGGTAATATTAGTAAATATAGGCCCAAAAACTTAACCAGTAAGAAACCCTAGTAACGGGGACCCATTTCAGCTGCAACCTACATAGATGTATCAAGGTACCCTGGGATTAGGCAGGGTGGGGCATGATTACTGGGCTGATTATAAGCAATCAAAAAAGCGGCAGGGTGTACGTCAGTATAGGTTCCGATGGATTACGGGCGTGCACATATTCCGGAGTGGGAAAAAGCAGGCACTGGCACCAGTAGTTATACACTGTGCATCTTGAATCGTGTCGGGTTGTTATCATAAGGTTTGATACTCCTTATGGTGGGACCAACACAGGGTATCTACACGCAAGAGAGGGCCGATTGACATAGACACATGGAATATTAATGCAAGTAGCGAGCCGATCTATAGGTTAGTAAGGGTACATCTAACATATTCATGGCAATTAGGTAGATTGAGGTGGAATCCTCACAATAGATGTACACTTGAAGGCTACCACAATTGCGGGGATTGGAATCACATTGTCATACGAACGTTTTATACAGATTACTAGTTGGGATACTAGCTAGGCGGTGCAGACATATAAAAATCAGAATAAGAAGGTAGTAGCGAAGCAGAGAAAGAGCAGAAGCACATTCAGTTTATCTTGCCTTATCATATCTATGTTATCTTGTTATCCTTGTTCTCATGGTATTGTCTTATATTCAATTTATTCATGTCATGGTGCTTTTTCCTATTTACATGCTGAAAGTCACTGGACTTACCAGACTTATGTCTGACCTAGTTTGTTTCGCCTCTTTTCTTCCGTCCCCTCCCCAAGGTTCACAGGGAGGAAATGTTACCACTTAGCTCAGTTTTCTTTCCAAGCAATGAGATAGTCGATGAATAGCTTTGGACTCTCTCTTCCAATGCTATGGCTGGTTCATGATTTATTTGGGAATATCATTGTTATTTTTATGCTTCTTTTATACTTGGAAGTTTTTGAATCAAGACAGAAGTTCTATGTATTATTTTTAAGTATGATTGAGACAATTGTTGTAAAAGTTTGACTGAACCACATTGTTTATAAAATGACTTTATTTTCCGCTGCTTTATTTATCTGTCTTGTAATTTATCTGCATCTTTTACCTAAAACGCTCCACCAAAGTTAAGGCATACCCTTTGTGAGTGACCTTAACGGAGGCGGGGTGTTTCAATAATAGTTATGGATCATTACGGATTTCCCATTTTAATCTTCCACCAAATTCATATTCAAAGTTAGACTAAAATTTCATATCAATATCTTGATTATTTAAACATCGATTTTTATCCAAAGGAGAATATATTTTTATTTCAAATCTCAATCTGAATCGATGGCTTAAATCGAGAAAAATTCCAATTTAATAAACATTACAAACATTTAAATATAAATGGTTATAAATAAACCTTTTTATGAATATATATAAATATTAAAACAATTAGAGTATAATAAAATAATTTAAATCACTATATATACATATATTAAATGTCTTACAGAAAAAAAAATTCTTTTTAATAATAAATAATAAAACATAATATATTTCAAAAATATAGGTATACACATAGTTAACTAATTTTTTGAACCATAATTGTCCTTCTTTAAATTTGAATTAATTAGCACAAATACACATACACATCATAAACTGAATAACGGGGACAATTTACATTAAAGATATCAATGTAGTAATCAGTACAAGGCACACATCACAACCATTTCATCAAAACAATCAATATTATGTCGTTTCACTAGTTAACAAATGCCGGGGTTTCATACTAGCAATTTAATTTCAAATAAATAATTTAATGTCAATTCTAAATTAACACTGTAGTTAATTTGTATGTCAATTTAAAGAACCATTAACAATCAATCACAATAATACTATCAAGTTTAATTCATAATTTAATTTAATAAGTATGGGAATAATTTAGTTAATTGCGAGCGAGAAATTCACTCACCTTGATTCCAAACGAGATTCGTGTAACAACCCGGAATTTCTGAACCAATTAATTTTTTTTATTTTAGCTATTTTAATGGATTTTTAATATTTAAAATGATTTATTTTAAATAATGATGACTAAAAATTTATTTAAATCGAAGTTAGAACATAAAAATTTATTTTAATTATAAAATGAGCCTGAAATGGCGTGGTAGTTTGAAAATTCGATTTTAAATTTCAATTGAATGTATAGAATTCAAAATAAATCAAATTTCAGTAAAACCAGAAACATTTGAATCTGTTTAATAATTTCTTCCCAACGAATATAAGAAATTCAGATTTCATAATTTAAATTGAAAGTTATGTCCAGTTTAAAATTGGGAATAGTCGCTATGGAGTTTATATATTTTAAATAATATATATGGCCCTTAAAAATAGCCATTATGCAAACGTTCTCCATTTTTTATGAAACCACTTTTATTGGATCCGGAATGTCAAATAATTGTTAGGTTTCAAATTCCATAATTTTTGGAATTACTATGTGAGCATGGTAAATTTAAACGTGTTTGGTAAATTCAGTTTAAATTTAATCGACTAGAAAATAGCCATTTTTCCAACGGTCCCCAAATTCGACAAAACTTGTTTTGTTAGGACCGTATCATCAAAACATAGTTAGATTTTTTCTATAATTTTTGGAGTTAGTATGTGACCCCGGTAAATTAAAATGTGCATTCAAATTCATTATGTATTGATTTATATTTTAATGTTGATGGAAACTAATCTAAACAGTCGAATTGGCTTTTGAAACATAGCCTATTGTGTCCGGAATGAGGGTATTTGGCTAGGGGTGATATTCGTTGGGTGCGATTTGGAATTCAGAGCGTTTAATTTACGTTTGAGAAATTATGGAATTAAAATAATAATAATATTTATTATATATACCCCCACCATTCTCCTAAACCCTAATTTCAGAAATCATCCATCGCTCATTGTTCAATGCACCAAATCGTTCGATTTTAATTCATTGATTTCTCCTCATCAGTTGCGAATTAGAATCTGAACTCAAAACAAAAATTACAGAGCGTTGTTCGATCTTCATTTTTATATGGTTAAGACCGATTATTGGTTCACGGATTAGGGGATTTTTGGGCTTGAACTTGCCTCGTTCAAAGCTATTTCTAACGAGGTAGCGGTCATCGAAGTAGGCGGCGCTAGGGGTGTCGGAGGATGACAGAGAGGGCTTGGCTTCGAGATGGAGGGTTTCGATGGATGGCCAGTGGCTTGAAGGGGCGTTGCACGGTGGATGTTCTAACGAACGATGGGTTCGTGAATACTAGGAAGGAGAGGAAGAAAGATGGCCCGTAATTTCTTAAGTGAGGATCAGTTAAATTATTAATTAATTAATTACATATTAATCTGTTCAATTATCAAACGTCTGTAACTTTTACATATAAGCACAGAATTCAGCAAACCAAGCACCGTTGGAACCGTAAATCTGAGCACTACAACATGAGACTGACTGGGATGGAAGCAGATGCAAATTTTGATTAAATTAAACATCGGGCTTAATTTAATTAAAATAATCATTATTTAATGATTCCAAAACCAATCAATGTGAGAACTCCTTCTCACTAGAAAAAAACTATTTTATCATGTTATTGTATTCATGTATAAAAATATATAGAATCGTCAGTATGGATGTTTATCGGTTTTAATCATTATAAATTGTATACGGTGCCTATTAGCTCACCTCCCTTGTTCACAAACCATAGACGATTTAATTGACTGTATTGTGTGTTGATTGTGTTGTTGAAATGTTTAGCATATTAAAAATAATGTTAACATTAATATGGCCGTTGAAATTAAGTTATAAATATCTCATTATAATTTTAAATAGTGAAAATTAGCTAATTAGCAAAATAATTCAAACCAAATTAGAATATGTTAAATTTGTTAACCAATAATTCATTTAAATAAACTGTTGTTGTTTGAAAACCCCACACAGGTCTGGGGATGATAATTTATTCACATCTCTCCTGAATTTAATTATATGTCAATCGAAGGATTGACAGACCGTGATAAGCGTTTTTATAATTATTTAATGCTTATACAGTAGTAAATTTCACTCTAGATGTCAATTGGCTATTTAATAGTTGTTTATCATTATTTTTGAATATAGTTGATGTATGAAATCCATATAAATAAAATTATATGTTAATTGATTGAGTTTGATTCCGATTCAGAAATAACGAATATTTTAAAATATCGAATATTTTAACATAAGGAATATTTTAAAATAATATTCAGAATATAAATGAATACTTTAGAATAATATTTAGTGAAGATTCAAAATATGGTTTTGGTGTCCGATTTTGGATGGACACAAATAAATTGAAGTATATGAAGCCAGGTTAAGTTAATATACGCTATTTTGACTCGAACGGATTTTTATATAGATTTTATTCATTTTATAATGAATATGGAAAAGATATGAATTCAATATCTGATATTTTGAAAATATTATCATTTTAATATTATAATGATATAGAATATTCGGTTTTGATTTAAAATTGAAAATGAAGTTGAAATCGTTTTGAAATAAATTTATGAACGATTTATAAAATACGTTTTGAATAGAAATCGATGATATATATTTTTTACATATTTAAATGGCCTGAATAGAACGCGCCGTGCAGCGACCGTTCACGAATTTCGACCATTAACTTCGAATTGGCGTAATGGGAGATTCGACCATCGGATTCTCCTAAACCCGGAATGTTTGGGTTCGTACCGAAAATAGCTTTCCAATGATTATAATAGATTTGAAATCTAACGGTTATATCCAAATCAATTTTAGAAAAGATCGCTATAAATGCTGTTTGGTGGCTGTTATTGGAAACCGACTGTAAGGGCATTAATAAAATTATTAAAAATATGGAAAAATTATGTAAAATCATAATTAATGATTTGGAAAGATTCAAGATGAAAAACTCCAGTTTTGAAAAGACATTTTTTTATCGAAATGAACTAGTTATTAACTATAATAATAATCCAATGGTTTTTAGAAATAAATAAATTGGATCTGTATATGGTTATAAATTAACCAAAAAAATTCCCACGAATAAATTAGAAAGGATTTGGAATGGAAATTATCGTCGGATATTTCGTTATTGGATTCCGTAATTATATGGATATTATTGAGGAATTTGGAAGATATAGATATCGTTATTCCCAATACGATATCCGTTAGTTTCAAAATTTGATATTGAATACAAGCCAATATTTATTTTTATTCAGAGCCTTGTATTTAATATCAAATTGGATTTTGGGTTTGTCGTGAATGGTGTCTTAAATAACACTGTTCTTAAACCCCGATGAGAAAAGAATAAATCTTTCAAATAATATTTAGAGAAGTTACCAATTAATTAATATTTATTTGGAATTGAACTGAAATTGGATTTTGGGTTTATCGTGAACGGTGTATTAAATAACATTTGTTCTTTAACCCAATTAACAGTGAAGATATGATTAGGAATTTATAAATCTTTTAAATAAGATTTAATGGAAACTTTCCAAAGTATAGTTTTCCAATTTAATATATTAAATTGGAATTAAATGGAATTCGATTTGGTAATAATTGAGATGAACTTCTGTAAAGGAAGACCGTTATTATATATGGAATTTAAAAAGCTTTGCCGTTATTCCATTTATATTATTAGTCTGATACGGAAATTTATATCAATTATATATTGATCTGTTTTCCGTGAAGATTCCATAGTTAATGCAAAATGATTTGGATTTATCATGAACTGTGTTTTAAATAATATTGATTCTTTAACCTAGTTAAAATGACAGGATTAATTTTCTAAAAAGTGGAATAATCATTAAGTAATGATTTTTGGGGTTTAAAACTAAATGGAGTTTTAATAAATCTTTAATTAGATTGGAAAATGAATGAGTTAATTAAATTTACCAAATTTATGAAATGATCGAGATGGAGTACCACTAGTTTTACTCTATGCAATAGTTAAATCTTTAATTAGATTTGAAGCGTGAAATGGTAATTAATTTTACCGATAACATAGTGGGTGTTAGATATGGAGTATTACCAGTTTTGCTCCATGGGATGAATAGGTTGGGATTGGAAAATAAAATAAATGATTACTTCGGTAAGGCTCGATCGAATAGTTAATAAACCTTGTTTTGGTTTAGATGGTGAAAAGATAATAAAATCTTTTGAAATGGATATCCAAAGGAAGATCAAAGAATAAACTTAAAAGGATTTATCTTTGATAAAATTAATGGGAACTTTTCCTTAAAATGTGAATATTTGTATGAACGAATATTCTGAATTGAAATGAGGCGTATGATGTGTTTTTATAGCACTTGATTATTGATTACAAAATACGCAAGTTATTCGGAAAGATCAGGTTTAATCCATTCTGAATAATTGATACGACGATTAAATGTCGATGATGAAGAGGTGGTCGAAGACTGGAGATCTTCACATCATATAGATGACTACTGATGTCTTGATTGGGCTGATCCCCCGAGACATGGTAATAAGTGGTGATCATCCAAACATACTTGGTGATCGATCAGATTTGCGAGGGCCCCTCCCCTATATTGGACATATAGGATGATGAATAGGGTGCCTTCGGTTCCGTTCAGACCCAGAACGAACATGTAAATGGATGTGTATCAGACATTGGATTTAGTTCAATGTTTGGTGGTGGAGAATTTATTCTCTTACTTAACACCCTTCTCTGAGACGTACGAGCTTAGAGGTCATATATTGATAGACATCAATTACATGTCATGAATTGTCAGTGTGGCATGCTGAGATGCAAATGATCAAGGCTTTAGTTGAAAAGCATAGTCTTGTGGATGATGATCAAAGCACAGCTTTAATTAGCATAGCTTCGTGTATAGCGTTAATTCGTGAGCCTCACATGCCGGTATGAACAAAAAACGGGAGAGGACCACAGGGAGGACATGCGTTTCTTTCTAATTAGGAGTGAGTCATGTTTTGGAGCCTAGACATTTTACTTATGTGGATGATGGAAAGCGAGGTACCTCGGATTTGAGTCCCTAGTGGTTCTTGATGTTGGTCGACATACTGACCAGATATTATGCCCCATAGGGCAGGGAAACGTATTATTAATGAATTATTAGTCCATCAAAGTAAGTATGACCGGCCCTGTCACATCCAGGTGTAGTTGCGGCTGAATCCTGAGGCACGGGATAGAGTGTCTCGAATCGGAAGGAAGATCCCTCGCCTTGGGTTCATGATGGAAATCTAAATTCTAATACGACCATTTCGGTTTTAGTTGTAACTAGGGCTGTCAATGAATACCCGAAATATCCGAAACCGTCCATATCCGCATCCAAAAATACGAAAAATATCCGATATCGGAAAAGCGAATACGGATATCCGATATCCGAAATGCTTATCGGATACCGATATGGCAATATCTGTTTCCGAAAAATATCCATCCGTAATGAAAAAATATATGTTTGTATTTTTATATTTAGGTTATAGTTATATATTTATTAAATTATAGATGGATACAAAACCCTTATTACCTAATGTCCTAGCCCTTATAATTTACCGCTGCTCAGTTTTACAACCGTTGGATTAAAAACTTGCGTTCATTTGGGAACCTTTATATTCTCACTTTCACTGAATACCCTCTTCTCCCACTCTTACTAATCAGCCACTATTTTTTTTGGCAAAACCTAATATTCGTCTGGGGTCTCCAGTAGTCCAACGCGAAGTAGTAGAAACCGTCGTCATCTTCTTGAAGCCTGCAACCGCCTTCAACTGCAAGTCTGCTGTCCTCGTCTCCAACCGCCCTCTCGAACTCGTCTTGCTGCGCCGCCGCCGCCCCGGTTAGGTATAAGCTACAAAACTCTAAAATGCCTTAGTTTAATTTTATGTATTTTGCTTAGGTTTGATTCTTATTGTGTGTTGGAATTTATTGAGAAAACTAATAATTTTCCTTTGTACCTTTTTGGACTTTTCACTGCTCGTGTTGTGTTTTTTGTCCATTTGAAGTCTTGAACTGTTCGTGTTGGGTTAGAATTTACTTAGAAAAATTATGCGACTACAGTGTTCTACCAATTTTTTATTACAATGTAAAAAGAAGGCAGTTTTTTTTCATCCATTTCATTTGTGCCTCTTGTAACTTTTAGCAATCTAAAAATGTATCAAATTTAGCATCACTTACTTTCACATCATTTTATAGTTCTGAAATTATTTTTTCTAGTGTTGCTTTTCAATCTTTGCTAAGTATTATTAGATTAATCTATAAATAGTTAGGTGCTTTAGACTGAGTTTGCAGAGATTTTGGCTTCAAAAGCCTAGAGTAATTTTTTATTTTAGAAAAATCTTTTGAAATATTAGTAAAATTTTAGTTTAGGCAATTTCTTATTTCTTCTAAGGTTTAACATATAAAAAGAACTTATAAAGATGACAAAGTGTGGAAAGGCTAAGCTCAGACAAATTGAAACAAATATTGATTATATGTATAGACAGGTGCACCAGAGAAAGGACCGTGGATTAATGAAGTAGGGACAAATATAATGGACAACGCAGTGGCATAATATGGAACGCAAGACAAACCAACATAAGTACTGATGTCCTACATAGGAATATACGTCACTTTAATTGAACGTTTGTGGGACTGCACTTTCTGAAATACAAATGATTCTGTTATTCATTGATTGCATACGCTGCGCCCTAAATGTGTCTTGTGAATAACAGATGATTCTATTATTTGTTGATCGCGTGTTATTCTGCTTTTTATTTTATTTGACAGCAACTTAGCTGGTGTGCCGAGCACAGCTACTTAGCTGTTGTGCTGAGCACATCTACTTAGCTGCTGTGCTCTGGCACAGCAATTTATTTGCTGTGCAGAGCACAGCGACTTAGCTGTTGTGCTCTGGCATAGCGACTTAGCTGCTGTGTAGATCACAACAACTTGCCGGGTCATTTTTCGTTTGTTCTTCCTTTTATACGTACATGATTGGACATTTTAGTTTATACTTTATATGATTGCATTTTTTTCCTCTTCTACAGGATCATTTTTTTGGTGCTTTAACCGTTTCATGAAGAATGCGGTGCTTTAATTTGTGTTTGCACTATTAAGCAGAATTATGGTATTTGATTTAATTTGTATGTGTGCATGAATCAGTGTATGGATTATATGGTAATGTAACTAATGTTTTTATATGCATTTGCTTTAATTTATGCGCACTTTAATTTGTATGTGTGTTTGAATCAGCGTATGGAATATATGATGAAATATTATTGTATGAATTTTATGTGATTGAATCAACTATTGTTAAGTTGATATATTTTATGTATTATTTCAAAATTTTCAGCTATTGCTCAAAGCCAAATGAAATTTGCATAACTGCATTATATTAAATTACGAATATATTTTTAAGTTCGAATACAGATATTTTCGGATATTCAAAAATATCCGTATTCGCTAAATCGGATACGGATATTTTCGAAAATCCGAAAATATCCGTAGATACGGGTACAGATATTATTTTATAGATATTCGTGGATACGGATATGGATTTTAATTTTCAAAAAAGATACGAATACAACACTATCCGCATCCGTTCGCATCCGTTTACAGGCCTAGTTGCAACCCTTTATGGTGACATAGTGGGATGGGGCACTCATGTCGTCTATGATTGATACATTTATATTTGAAGTTGTTTTTGATACAATATGCACTTATAGTAATATCAAAATGATTTGTTTTTAAAACATACTAAGCATGTTTGGCTATTATAAGATAAAACTCTATCCTCCGGCTTGCATTGCATTATGTGAGGGACCTGAGTCTTATAATAGCTTCATTTTTCAAAAAACATTGCATTGTTTATAACTGTTTATTTATGGTATTCTTGGGAGTAAACCCGTTCCGTGTTATACGGCATGGTCCCTTGATTTACCCAACTTTGAAATAAAGTTTATAACTGTTTTACTTCTCACACCAGTCCCATGACTTACTCGGAGTTTATTGTTTTAACCTAACCTCTGGGTGCCCATATTTTCCACATGGCCAGCTAGTAGTTTTAGTTTTCATAGATATTTCTTTTCACAGGATCCTGGATTACAGCTGGAGCTATATTCAGAAAGCTTTGCATCCGTGTATTTCATTCAGTTGTGTTAGTTGATGTATTTTCCACTACGCATTGTATTTATACATTTAAATTTCTACTGCTTTGTATTTTAATCTCTGACATTATTTTTAAGTTGTATATTATTTATTCATGCTCTGATATATTCTAGTGCTCTGATGAAAGTTGTTGTAATAGCAATGAAATGTTCTATTTTGCGTTCGGATGCCTCGTGTTCTCAAAGCAATTCGAGCTTTCCTATAAGGGGATTTCAGGTCATCTGAGCTTGGTATGAGAGCTTTGTTTTACAAAGCTAGAGAACAAGACACATTAGAACTGAATGAGGGAATTCATTAGAGATTGGATTAGTAACATACTATAAGAATATTTCTTTAGAGATAGGGTTAGTAATACCCTAGAATGAACTTGGATTAGTAACATCCTATAAGAATATTTCTTTAGAGATTGGGTTAGTAATATCCTAGAATGAGCTCGAAGAGTGCTATTTATAAAAATGAATTTAATTTTGAAAATTAAATCTTATTACACGTATTTGAATACTTTATTTTATATTGATTTTGGACTATCTAGTATAAGAGGTTTTTGCATATACGCCTTGCAAACGTATATTCGAAGTATCAAATATGCTGGGTAGATATAGAATCACACTCTAGTCGCCTGGGGATGATTCTGATGATGTGGCTACATCATCAGCATTTGTGCTCGAGTTTCGAAAGTGGGATATCTATATATTTCCAATTGACTGGTGTGAGAACCAAAACTTAATTAGATTTTACTTTTTGTGATTTGACATTTGAAAATATGATTTTTAAGTTTATATATAGAAAAATTATATATTTGAAAAGCTAGTCAACTAGTTGATTGTTGGTTGTGATGTGTGATTATCAGTTCAACTAATTAAAATATTGGAATAATAAAACCAATATGAAAATGAAAGGTAATTTAAGCCAAATCGGATCAAATATTGAACTGAATTGGAAATTGATTGAAATTGCTTATATGTACATGTGTATATAATGAACATGCCATAGCATGGAGCTAAGAAGAGGAATAAAATTGTATGCCCGACAAATAGGTACATGTTTACTATATTCATTGGGTTCGATGATTTTATGAGCCGATTGGAATTCCGCTTGGATTTTTCTTTTTCTTTTTGATTGATGAGTGCCTTGTGAAGCAAGTTGTGGTTTTACCAGCCCATATAAAGGAGGTTATGGCAAATTTTTTGAAAATTTAAGGCATCAGCCAAATTTTTGAGAAATTAGAAAGTTCTAAGAAACTGAATGGTTGAAGAACTTGGGTCAAGCAAAGGTAGAGTTGATTAAGTAAATAACCTTCGATTCTATTCTCCTTTTCGAGGACTAAAAGATTTTAAGTGGGGGAGATTGTAACAACCCGGAATTCCTGAACCAATTTAAAATTTTTATTTTAGCTATTTTAATGGATTTTGAATATTTAAAATGATTTATTTTAATTAATAACGACTAAAATTTTATTTAAATCGCAGGTAGAACATATAAATTTATTTTAATTATAAAACGAGCCTGAAATGGTGTGGTAGTTTGAAAATTCGATTTTAAATTTCAATTGAATGTATAGAATTCAAAATAAATCGGAACTCAGAAAAACATAAACATTTGAATCTATTTAATAATATCTTTCCAACGAATGTGAGAAATTCAGATTTCATAAGTTACATCCAGTTAAAAATTGGGAATAGTCGCTATGGAATTTATATATTTTAAATAGTATATATGGCCCTTAAAAATATCCATTTTGCAAACGACCTCTGTTTCCGACGAAACCACTTTTGTTAGATTCAGAATGTCAAATTATTGTTTGGTTTCAAATTTCATAATTTTTGGAATTAATATGTGAGTGTGGTAAATTTGAACGTGTTTTGTCAATTCAGTTTAAATTTAATCAACTAGAAAATAGCCATTTTTCAAACGGACTCCAAATGTGATGAAATTAGTTTTGTTAGCACCGTATCATCAAAACATAGCTAGATTTATTTTTCTGTAATTTTTGAAGTTAGTATGTGACCCCGGTAAATTAAAATGTGCATTCAAATTCAATATATATTGATTTATATTTTAATTTTAACGAAAACTGGTCTAAACAGTCGAATTGGCTTACAAAACATATCCCATTTGTCCAGAATGGGGGCATTTATCTAGGGGCGATAGTCGTTGGGTTCGGTTTGGAGTTCGGAGCGTTTATTTTTACGTTTGAGAAATTATGGAATTAAAATAAAATTATTATTTACTATATATACCCCCACCATTCTCCTAAACCATAGTTTCAGAATCAGCCGCCGCTCATTATTGAACGCACCAAATCGTCCGATTTTAATTCATTGATTTCTCCTCATCAGTTGTGAATTAGAATCTGAACCCAAAACAAAAATTACAGAGCATTGATCGATCTTCATTTTTATATGGTTAAGATCGATTATTGGTTCACGGATTGGGGGGATTTTTGGGCTTCAACTTGCCCCGTTAGAAGCCGTTTCTAGCAAGGTAGCAGTCATCCAAGTCGGCGACGCTGGGGGGTGTCGAAGGGCGGCGGAGAGGGCTTCCAGGTGGAGGGTTTCAATCGATGGCCGGTGGCTTGAAGGGGCATTGCACGGCGGATGTTCTAACGAATGATGGGCTCGTGAATACTGGGAAGGGGAGGAAGAACGATGACCCGTAATTTCTTAAGTGAGGTTTAGTTAAATTATTAATTAATTACATATTAATCTGTTCAATGTTCAAACGTCTGTAACTTTTACATATGAGCACATAATTCAGCAAACCAAGCACCGTTGGAACCTAAATTTGAGCACTACTACATGAGACTGACCGCGACGAAAGTAGAAGCAGATGCAAATTTTGATTGAATTAAACATCAGGTTTAATTTAATTAAAATAATGGTTATTTAAAGGTTCCGAAATCAATCAATGTGAGAACTCCTTCTCACTGAAAAAAATATTTTATCACGCTATTGTATTCATGTATAAAAACATATAGAATTGCCAATGTAGATTTTTATCTGTTTTAATCATTATAAATTATATACGGTGCCTGTTAGCTCACCTCCCTCATCCACAAACCATGGACGATTTAATTGACTGTGTTGTGTGTTGATTGTGTTATTGAAATTTTTAACATATTAAAAATAATGTTAACATTAATGTGCCAGTTGAAATTAAATTATAAATATCTATTTTTAATTTTAAACAGTGAAAATTGGCTAATTAGGAAAATAATTAAAACCGAATTAGAATTGGTTAAATTTGTTAACCAATAATTCATTTAAATAAACTATTGTTGTTTGAAAAACCTACATGGGTCTGGGGATGATAATTTATTCACATCTCCCCTGAATTTAATTATATGTCAATCGATGGATCGACAGACTGTGATAAGCGTTATTTAATTATTTAATGCTTATACATTAGTAAATTTCACTTTAGATGTGAGTTGGCTATTTAATAGTTGTTTATCACTATTTCTGAATACAGGTGATGTATGAAATCCTTATAAATAAAATTATATGATATTTGATTGAGTCTGATTCCGATTCAGAAATAATGAATATTTTAAAATAAGGAATATTTTATAATAATATTCAAAATATAAATGAATATTTTAGAATAATATTCAGTGAAGATTTAAAATATGGTTTTAATGTCCAATTTTGGATGGACACAAAAATATTGAAGTATATGAAGCAGAGTTAAGCTAATATACGCTATCTTGACTCAAACGGATTTTTATATCGATTTTATTCATTTTATAATGAATACGGAAAAAATTTGATTTCAAAATCTGGTATTTTGAAAATATTGTCATTTTAATATTATAATGATATAAAATATTCAATTTTGATTTAAAATTGAAAATTAAGTTGAAATCGTTTTGAAATAAATTTATAAATGACTTATAACATACGTTTTGAATAGAAATTGATGATATATATTATATATTTAAATGGCCTGAACAGAACGCGTCGCGCAGCGACCGTTCACGAATTTCGACTATTAACTTCGAATTGGTGTAACGGGAGATCCGACCGTCAGATTCTTCTAAAAGCGGAACCATTGGGTTCGTATCGAAAAGAGATTTCCAATGATTATAAGAGATTTGAAACCTAATGGTTGGATTTGGAATTATGTCCAAATAAATTTCAGAAAAGGTTGCCGTGTGTAAGGACCCGTAACTTTCCCGTGAAGGAAAGAGTGGATACTTTAAGGACAAGACCAATCGAAACACAAACAGAAGAATATTTCATTGTATATTACAACAATTCCATCAGAATACAAGAATATACAGAGTATGAATAAATATTATACAACAGAAAATATCAGAGGTTTAAATTACATTTAAATACATCGCATCGGAAAAATAATACAAAACACAACTGAAGGAGATATACGGATACAGAGCTTTCCGGATATCATTCCAGTCATAAATCAGGATCCTTTGAATATAAATTTGCAAAACCAAAACTAGTAGCTGCCCGTGTCAAAATAAGGGCACCTAGAGTTTAGGCTAAAACAATAAACTCTAGGTCAGTCATGTGACTAGTGTGAGAACATTATTAATCTTTATTTTAAAGTTAGGTAAATCAAGGGACCACGCGTTATAACACGGAATGGGTTTCCTCCCAAGAATACCAGTGCATAAAACAACAGCGCAATGCTAAATAAAGAACAACGAAGCTATTATAAGACGCATGTCCCATCACACAATGCAACGCAAGCCGGAGGATAGGGTTTTTACCTTATAATAGCCAAGAATGCTTGGTACGTGAAATTTCATATTTTATTATTACAATAAGTGTATAGTGTCAAAACAATTTCAAATCATAAGTATCAATCATAGACGGCATAAGTGCCTCATACCACTATGTCGCCATATATAGGTATACAATCAAAACCGCAAAGGCACGTATCAGAAATTGGATTTCCGTCTGTGAACCGAGGCAAAAGATAGTCCTCTACCGATTTCGAGACGCTCTGGCCCGCCCCTCAGGCAAGTACTCAGTCAAACTTTTGGATCGTGAGGGCCGGTCCACCGATTGGATTAAAATGCCTGAACACTGTGTTTCCCCGCCCTTTGGGGCGTAAATGAGTCCTATGACTCCATCGGCTCCACACAGTCTATAACAACCCGGAAATTCTGAGCTAATTTAAATTTTTTATTTTGGCAATTTTGATGAATTTTGAATATTTAAAATGAATTATTTTAAATAATAACGACGAATTTTTTTATTTTGAATAGAATTAGAAATGTATATATTTATTTGAATCGTCGTTAGAATATAAATATTTTATTTTAATTATAAAAGGAATTGAAAATGGCGCGGTAGTTCGAAAATTCGATTTCAAACTTCGAATGAATGTACAAGATTCAAAATAAATGGGATTTTAGCGAAACCAAAAATAATAGAATCTATTTGAGAATATCTTTCCAACGAATCTGAAAAATCAAAATTTCATAGCGGGAATCAAAAGATACGTCCAGTTGAAAATTCAGAATAGTCGCTGTGGAATTCTGGCCCTTAAAATGGAAATTTTGCAAACGACCTCAGAATTCGACGAAACCACTTTTTTTCGATCCATGATGTCAAGTTATTGCTAGGTTTCAAAATTAGTAATTTTTCGAATCAAAACGTGAGCGGGGCGAATGAAAACGCATTTGACCAGTTTTAGTTGATTTTAATCGACTGGAAAATGACCATTTTTCAAATGGTCTCAGAATTTGATGAAACTAGTTTTGTTAGGACCGTATCGTCAATACGAAGTTAGAAAATATTTTTCAGAAATTTTTAGAGTCCGTATGTGGCCTCGGTAAATTGAAATGTACGTTTAAAATTCAATATAAGGATTTAAATGTTAATTTAAATCGAAACTGGTCGAAACGATCGAATCAACTTATGATACACATCCCATTGTGTTCGGAATGGGGGTAATTAGCTATGGACGACAGTCGTTGGGTCTCGTTTGGTGGTCGAGTGAAAAGTCAACATTTTAGAAATTTAAAATAATAAATAATATAACCCTCCCCCTTTTATTATCTCTCCCCCAAATTTACTTTTCAGAATCAAAAAAAAAAAGAAAGAGGAGGAGGGAGGAGCTGTGCTCCTCCCTCATCGCGCCGCCGCGCCCTCTGGCGCGCCGCCGCCAGTGCGAGGGCCCCCTGCCTCTCTCCTCTCGAGCCTCCCCTTCCTCCTCTTCCTTCCTCGATCCACGCAGACCCCCCCTCGTTCGATTTCCCATGAGCCCCTCCCCCCGAAAACCCTAGCTGAATCAAATCGCCGCCACAGCTCCTTCGCCCACCGCCAATCTGCTCTGACTGCCACCACCTGCGCAGCCATCCTCCGACTCCCTCTGCCATGTCAGCAACGCCCATGGCCCTCTTCTCAGTAAAAACGCGACAGATTTCAAGTTTAATTAGCTTAATTAAATAGCTTATAGTGTCCTTTTCTGATTTTGTTTAATATAATTAGGATTGTAGAAAAAAATCAGATTTCTATATACATAGATTCTTGAATATGGAAAATATAGATTTTTGAATATGAAGGTAGCATATAAAATAAGATTTTTAATCATAGAAAGACGATATTTTTATATTAGGAAAGGCAAGATTTTTAATCATAGAAAGACGATGTTTTTATATAAGAAAAGGCTAGATTTTTAATCATAGAAAGACGATATTTTATATAAGGAAGGGCGAGATTTTTAATCATAGAAAGACATGATTTTTATATAAGGAAGTTTAGATTCTTATTCATGAAAGTTTGGATTTTGCATATGAAGAAAGCATAGATTTTTATATGCGAAAAATACGATTTTTATATATGTATGATATATGATAGAGAAAGTTAAAATATGATTTTTATTATATGTGAAGATTAAAAATATGATTTTTATTATAGGTGAATATTAAAGATATGATTTTCATATAGTAGAGATTTTAAAGATATGATTTTTATAAGATGGAGAATATAAAAATACGATTTTTATATGTGTTGTGGCGAAATAAAAATTCGATTTTTATATAAGTAGCGGATTAAAAATAGGATTTTTATATAATAGAGAATATAAAAATGTGATTTTTATATGAGTGGCGATATAAAAATATAATCTTTATATAGGAAGTAGCGTTGTTAAAAATATAATTTTTAACATATACCGCGTGAAACAGATCTCGTTGGAGCACAACGAAGATTTCTACATATGAAGAGTCGTGGCGTTTGGTTTAGCTAGTCGGTGAGAACTTCTCACTTTAAATCTTGTCTACTAGTTAAAATTATATACTAGGATGCAGACGGTGCTTAGCAGCACCCGACACCCGTCGTCCACAGACCATGGACGACTTGTATGCTTGTTTGATGTGTTGTGAAGTTTGTTTGTGATGTTGATGTTAAATAGATAATAAAATATTCATGTGTTGAAAAAAAAGAATTTATCGTTAAAAATATAATTTTTAACGTGAATGTGAATAAATTAATATTCATTTACAAACCAGACGGTTTGTTTATATACACCTATTTGAAGGACATTGATTGGGACGATAAATTTTACACGTCGCCCAACTACACTAATAAAAATCTGTGTTTGTTGATTTGAAACCTCACACGGGTGTTGGGATGATATTCGACGTACAGTAATCCCAATTGTTTAGTGGTATGTCGATCATTTGATTGATAGACTGTGTAAGCGTCAATTAGTCATATTGAATGCTTATGCAGTTGTGTAGTGCACTTTGGATGATGGTTGATTATTTATCGTTGCTATTATATACATGTGTTGTATGGAATCCGTATGATTAACATTATATGGTAATTGATTGGGCCTCATTCCAATTGGGAAAATAAAGAATATTATAAAATATATATTCATGTGTTGAATAGAATAAAGAATATTCATGTGTTGAATAGAATAAAGAATATTCATGTGTTGAATAAAATATATATTCATGTGTTGAATAGAATAAAGAATATTCATGTATTGAATAAAATATATATTCATGTGTTGAAAATATTCATGTGTTGAGTAAAATATTTTAAACAATAGAATTTACATCTTTATCATAATTTTATAAAATATATTAAATAACAAAATAGTCATGTGTTGACGATACTCATGTGTTGAGAATATTTATGTGTGGAAAGAAACATAGATTCATGTGTTGAATAGAATAAATATTCATTTGTTGAATAGAATAATGAAGGGATTGAAATATATAAAGCCGTGTTGGTTAGAGATGCGCCATTTTGATGCGAACGATATTTATATCGATTATATTCGTTTTTATAATGAATACAGAAAAGGAAGTGATTTCAAAATATAACGTTTTGAAAATATTATCATTTGTATATCGATGATGTGGAATATTCAATTTTGATTTAAAATTGAATAAGAAGTTGAATTTGTTTTGAAAACGAATTTAAAACGATTTATAAAATACGTTTTGAATTGAAATCGACGAAATATATATAATATATATATTAAATGGCCAGAATAGAATGCGCTGCGCTGCGACAGTTCGCGAATTTCGACCATTGACTTCGAATTGACGTTGCGGGAGATCCGACCGTCGAATTCTCCTGAAACCAGAATCATTGGGTTCGTATCGAAAAGAGCTTCCCAATGAGTATTAGAAATTTGAAATCTAATGGTTGGATTTGGAATTATGTCCAAATCAAATTTGGAAAAGGTCACTGTAAGTGCAGTTCGACGACTGTTATTGGAAATCGACTGTACGGGCCTTGATAAAATTATTAAAAATATTAATAATTTGTGTAAAATCATATTATATGAATTGGAAAGAACTGGGATGAAAAATTACACTTTTGAAGGGATAAAAATATATTTTTATCGAAATGAACTGGTTTGGAACTAGATTTGAAATGGTTTTGAAAATAATCAGAATTTCCAATACGTGAATTGAAATGGATTTGAATCGAAATTATCTTCGGAATATTTCAATGTTGGATTTCGTGATTATACAGATATGGTTGTGGAAATTTGAAAGATATATTTATATCGTTATTTCCAATACGATATTTGTTGGTTTTAGAATTTGATATTGAATATAAGCCGATATATTTTCTATTCAGAGCCTTGTATTTAATATCAAGTGGGATTTTGGATTCGTTGTGAATGGTGTCTTAAATAACACTGTTCTTGAACCCAGTTTAGAAAAAGAATAAATCTTTTAATTAAGATTTAGTGAAATTGTCCAATTAATTAGTATTTAATTGGAATTGAATTTAAATCGGTTTTTGGGTTTATCGTGAGCGGTGTTTTGAATAACACCTGTTCTTTAACCCGATTAACAATAGAATGTGATTTTGGGTTTGTCATGAATCGTGTTTTAGGTGACATTGGTTCTTTAACCTAGTTAAAGACATGATATTGATTTTTGAGAAGATTAAAACTAAGTGGAGTTTTAATGAATCTTTAATTAGATTGAAAAGTGATCGAGAATGGACTATCACCAGTTTTGCCCCAAAGCGATAGTTAAATCTTTGATTAGATTTGTACGTGAAATGGTAATTAACATTTACCGATAATACCGTGGTGTTAGATATGGAGTATTACCAGTTTTGCTCCATGGGGTGAATAGGTTGGGATTGGGAAATAAAATAAATAATTACTTTGGTGTGGTTCGCTAATCCTGACTAGTTTGGAAAACCATAATATGGTTTGAATTGATATCCAAAGGAGGATTAAAGAATAAATTTAGAAGAATTTATCTTTGATAAAATTAATGGGAACCTTTCCCTAAGAATGTGAAAATTTGAATAAAAGAATATTCTAAATTGGAATGAGGCGTATGTTGTGTTTGTGTAACACTTGTTTCTTATATATGCGGGTTATTCAGAAAGGCCGGGTTTACACCCATTCTGAATAACCGATTCGACGATAAGTCGAAGATGAAAACGGCGGTTGAAGACCGGAAGTCTTCACATCGTTTGGATGATTATTGATGATCTTGATTGGGTTGTACATCCAAGAGGAGAGAATCAATTGGTGATCGTCCAGACGTACTTGGAGATCGATGGATATGCGAGGAAAGTGCCTCCAGTTTCGTTCAGACCCAGAACAAACTTGTAAATGGACTGTGTGTCTGACATTGGACTTTATTTTGTACGGATTGATCTTTATTAAATATACATCTGTTTGGCGGCGGAGAATTTATTCTCTTGCTTAACGCCCATCTCTGAGACGTATGAGCTCAGAGGTTGTATATCGATGGACATCAGTCGCATGGAGTGAATTGTCTGTGTGGTATGCCTAAGTGGCAGATGATCAAGGCTTCTGTTGAAAAGCAAAGTCTTGTGGTTGATGATCAAAGCATGGCATGTGTGGCGCAACTTTGTGTATAGCGTTAATTCGCGAGCCTCACACCTCGGTATGAGTCAAAAACGGGATAGTGACTGCAGGGAGAGTACGACGTTTCTTTCTAGCTAGTGGTGGTGTCAATGCTTAAACTGGCTGACATTTATATACTTTTCACCTGTGTGGTTGTTGGAATGCGAGGCACCTCAAATATATGGTCGATAACTGGCACTATGTGAGCCGACGTACAGACCATTATATAGGTCCGATAGGACTGGGAAACGTGTGCTCAGGAATTGCCAATCCTCAAAAGTAAGAGAGGACCGGCCATGAAGATCCAAGGATCGCTGTGTGTGGTCCTGAGACATTTGCTAGAGTGTCTCGAATAGGAAAGGAGCTTGCCCCTTGCCTCGACTCATGATGGAATCCAATTTCCAATACGTGATATTTCGGTTTTATTTGTAGAGCCTAGTACGGCGACATAGTGGTATGGGTCATTTATGCCGTCTATGATTTATACATTACGATTGATGAAACACCCCACCTCCGTTAGAGTCACTCTCAAAGGGAATGCCCTAATTTTGGTGGAGGTTTATAAGTATAAGTCACAGATACACGAGACAGATATAAAAAAAACATATATTTTTGAAACAGCGGAAAACAACAGCAACTTTTATTTCATTAAAATACGTGTTACACAAACCATGCCATAATTTGTCTTACAATACTTCCAAAAACATAACACCTTCATAACTGTCTTGATTACATTATTTAAAGAAGCATAAAAACATAAGTAAACTGCATAAGTCCCATAATTGTTGTCCAAAGCCATAGTCCAAAACGAAAAGATCCAAGCAATACATTCTTTCTCTTCAAGCTGGATGTGAAAATTGGTCAAGCTGCGGTATTCCCTCCCTGTGGACCGGGGGGGGGGGGGGGGACGAAAGAAAAGTAGAGTCAGACATAAAGCCTGAGTAAGTCTAGGACTATTCAGTCTATGAATAAAGAACTGGGCATGATAAGTATAAACTGGAAATGGGAAAGCACCATAAACTAAGTTAAGTTGTCTAGAGTCGAATATACTTATCGTACCCCATAATAATCTCTGCATCCATATAAACTAGTTCCCAACAGGCACCCCATAATCAGGGTGAAGTGATCTGTTTCTATTGATCGGCTCCTACTCACATAGTTACATGTGTCTTACGGCCCCCGATGTTGTAGTTACCTATGCTGGTCCCACCATAGGGTGTATCAAGTCCCATGGTGGTGGCCCGACACAATTCTAGAATGCACAGGTATACTACTGGTGCCCAGTGCCTTATTTTTCTGCGCTGGAGTGTGTGCACGCCCGCACCCCGTTAGAACCTACACTGCCGCACCACCGCCGTCGATTTGACCTCTTACAGTCAGCCCAGTAATCGTGCCCCACCCTTCCTAGTTCAGGGTATCCTGATACACCTTGTAGGGTTACTGCTGAAAAGGGTCCCCTCGCTACTAGGTTTTCTATTTCTAGCCAACATGCTAAGTTGGTTAAGTGTTTTGTAAACCTAACCCCCAATCAGTCTGTATAGTTTAGCATGTTCCATTTTGATTAAGTATTAATTCAATTTACTTAATCCTATCAATCCAGACTCAGCCTTAATTGTCTTATTAAAGCCTCGACTTCTCACATTTGACAGATGTTCTTGTGGCTGCCTGTTGCCGGTTAGGTCCGGGCAGTCTTACGCCACAACTCAGTCTAACCTCGGGTCCTTATTGGGCTCCATGTTTAACCACCCACATTGGATAGGTATTGTTGTGACTACTGGACAGCTGGGCGGTTCCGGGCAGGTTTACATCACAACTCAATCCAACCTCGGGTTAAACACATCGTATTTTCTAAATTTACATATTTTGTCTCTTTTCTTTTTATATGTAAATATTTGCGGCCCATTATTCAAATTCATCTTTATTGGGTGAAATTAATTTACACCACTTAATTGTTTTTCAAGGTCGTTGGCATGCGTCAAACATGCCAACACATATGTTTTATATTTTAACCCAAACGTCACTACCCCCGTTTTATACGTTCGCTACGATATAACATATGTTGGGTTTAACATTTAAACCCAACTTAGCCACATGAAAAAGGGGAGGCTTAGAACATGGTGTTTATATATTCTAAGTAACATAAAAAGGGGAGTGTGAACGCATGAACTTGCAACATAGCGAACTAATTAACATAAATTTGGTACTTGTGAACTTGCATTGTAATAGCATATAATCATGGCATAAACATACTTAAACATGAAATCATGGTTTTCGATCTATTCATATAATCATGGCATAAATATACCTAAACATGAAATCATGGTTTTTGATCTATTCATATAATCATGGCATAAATATACCTAAACATGAAGTCATGGTTTTTAATCTACTCATGCAAACTTGCAATTGGAATGTAAATCTAACTTAGCTATGTGTCACATATATTATTATACGATTTTTATAACAATATAGGCCTAAAACATGTTTTCCAATTAGGCATAACACCAAACATAGTCTAGTCATGTTCATAGAGTCAACATAAGTTCACAAAGATGCTTACTTTTGTCTCTAATACAAAAGTATGGTTTTACACTTGAATCATGATGCCAATTTCAACATAAATTCACATAAGTCATAATACTCAAATGGATCCAACTACACTAAAAGTGATTATAATATATATTATGTTGGCATAATAGTGAATCATATACTTGCATGAATCTCAAATAAACTACCACGAACATGTAGTTGTTAATTTTCAACATGAATCACATACTTGCAAATATCCAATCGTTATACCACAACATCCCAAATTGTCTAAAATCAAAGCAACATCCAAATATGAATTATTATCACCATAAATCAAATACAATTCTATTTCGCATTTTACACAAATCAAAACACAATTATTTATTCACATCGGAATAGCACTCTACTTACAACGTATGACGAATCTTCAATTCAGGAATCTGAATTCTGAATTTGGAGATGCTATCCTTTGTTGTAGGCGTTGTTTTGATTTAGTTGTCGATGTTTTAAGATTTTGAATTGTCTCCTAATCGTCTCTCTATTTTGACGGCTATTCCTAGTCTTTCCTCAGCAGCATGATGGTCTCATTCTTCTTTTTGTTTGTATGAATTAGGTGGAGTCTTAGGTCCTTTTTATAGAGTTTGTGAATTGATTAGGACCGTCGATGGAGCTTGGATTAATATTAGCCATTCATTTGAAGGAGAGACCAATCAAGAGCTGACACCTAGCCCTAGTGACAAGGCAAGGCTCAAATATTCGGCTAAGCACAGACCAGGCCAGCCAAGACCTGACCAGCAGGTCATTCTGACCTGGGCGCACTTGGCAGGTGCGCCAGGCTAAAAATGTACTGGCGCACTTCCTAAGTGCGCCAGTTCATTTCTGTTTTGGCGCACTTCCCAAGTGCGCCAGTGCATTCTGACCCGTTTTCTGGTTTTTCGCCCAACTTCGTTCGTCCATATCTTCTTCATACGATATCCGTTTTACGCAAACTTGAGCTCTATCTCAAGCAGAATTTCAAGACGAACGTAATGGCGTAACCCATTTCCCTTGATTTCATCATTTATAATTAATTATACTTTAATTCGTGAAGCTTAACGTTATAAAATTCATTACATTCTCCCCCACTTAAAAGGATTTCGTCCCCGAAATCTTCAAGTTAGGAAGAATGTATATCTTAACATCCAAACATCCATTTACTCATCCATCAAACACGAGCATCCATTGTCCTTAAAAGACTTCTAATGCTTCATGATCATATACGAAGTGTGTGTACATGTACTTATCTAATGCAAAATCAGTCGGTCTACTGATTCAGTTGACCTCCTTAATGCAAATTATGTAAGTGTCATGAATCCATTATGTATGCAAATTTTCCTATTGATGATTTTACATGAATGCAATCATTGAAATATAAATGCAACATCCATATAGCAACACATTAAACTTCAACCATATACAAATATAAATACATATATGCACATGCAACATGAAGTGACTGAGCCGATCTAAAACCTAAATTGTGTGTGTATATGCAACCACGAGCAACCACTAGCAATCACTTGCAAACACTTGCAACCATCATCCATATCATGTTTCAATTACATGTTTTCATCCAAAGAGTTTCTATCTAAAAGATAAGGTTGAGGAGATATACCTAAAAAGATAGATAAAAGCGCAACTTAAGGAAAAAGAAAGATCAAAGATGTACCCTCGAAAAGAAAAGGGCAGGCAGCGTGTATTCTAGCTTCAGTTTCCCAAGTTGCGTCTCCCTCGGCGTCGCTCCACTGAACTTTGACGAGCTTGACTTCGCGGTTGCGTAGCTTCTTCACTTCCGTTCCTAATATGCGGGTTGGAACTTTCCTCACGGTTGCTTCGCGTTCCACTTCAGCTTCTTCTAGGATATTTGGCTCTACCACTTCAGCAGATTCATGTAGACATTTTCGGAGGTGCGAAACGTGAAAGACGTTGTGAATTCCGGCCAGCTTTTCGGGTAGCTCTAATCTATAGGCCATTTTCCCAGTTTTCTCGATGATAGGAAATGGCCCTACGAACCTTGGTGCTAGCTTTCCTGTGGTTCCAAAATGAACAACGTTCCTTTGCGGAGATACCTTAAGAAAAAATCTGTCCCCAACCTCAAATTCAAGGTCGGTCCTCCCCTTGTCGGCGTAGGATTTTTGTCTGTCTTGGGCTGTCTTCATTCTTCTTCGTATTAAGTCTACTTTTTCTGAAGTCTCTCGGATCATATCTGGCCCAAGTATGAGTTTATCAGTAGACTCCCACCAACAAGTGGGCGATCGGCACGGTCTTCCATATAAAGCTTCGAAGGGCGCCATTCCGATGGTGGCTTGGTAGCTTTTGTTGTAGGCAAATTCCACTTAAGGAAGATGGTCTTCCCACGTCCCTCCGAAGTCAAGGACGCACAGTCTTAAAAGGTCCTCCAAAACTCTGTTCACTCTTTCCGTCTGGCCGTCGGTTTGGGGGTGATAGGCTATGCTCAAGCATAACTGTGTGCCTACCGCTTCTTGCAGACTCCGCCAAAATTCACTTGTGAAGATAGGGTCTCGGTCACTAACAATGCTGGAGAGTATTCCATGGAGTCGAACAATTTCCTTGAGGTAAAGAGATGCTAGGGATGAGGCAGTTCTTTTACTTTTCACAGGTAAAAAGTGGGCGCTTTTAGTAAGCCTATCCACTATTACCCAAATGCTAGTGTTGCCTCTTCTAGACCTAGGCAGCCCATCAATGAAGTCCATTGAGATGCTATCCCACTTCCACTGCGGGACCTCTAGAGGATGGAGCAGACCGCCGGGCTTTTTCTGTTCTGCTTTAACCTGTTGGCACACCATACACTTAGAAACGAAATCTGCCACGTCCTTCTTCATATCGTTCCAAAAGAAAGTTCTCTTTATGTCCTTGTACATTTTATCTTCGCCTGGGTGTATCGTCATCTTGGAGTGATGTGATTCCTCAAGAACCGTCTTTACCAAATCCCTTGTCTGTGGGACGCATAGTCTTCCTTCTCGCCTTAGCCAACCCTTATCGTCGATGGAGTATCTGCTGAGGTGACTTGAAGTCTCACCCCTAATTAGCCTATCAGTCGTCTCCACAAGCTGAGGGTCTTCGTGTTGTGCTGTCCCTATTGAGTCCACTAAAGTCGGGCGTACTTCGAGAGATGCTAGCAAGCCCGGTACAAAATCGGAGGAGGGCCTAAAGTCAAAGCTGGCTATAAACTCTAGGCTTTGTCTTTCAACAAATAGCAGGCTTAGGGTCAGTTTCTTTTGGCTCAACGCGTCTGCCACTACGTTGCCTTTTCCCGGAGTGTAGGAGATCTCGAAATCATACAAGGCAAGAAACTCCATCCATATCTGTTGCCTCAAGTTAAGATCTTTCTGCGAGAAAAGATATTTCAACAATTTATGGTCAGTGTAAAGTTCAAACTTCTCACCTAGGAGATAGTGTTGCCAAGACTTGAGTGCAAAGACGATGGCGGCTAACTCAAGATCGTGGGTCGGGTAGTTCTTTTCATGAACTTTCAATTGTCTTCCGCCATAAGCTACTACCCTTCCTTCTTACATTAAGACAGCGCCTAGCCCTATCCCACACGCATCTGTATAAACTATGAACATCTTGCTTCCATCTGGCAACGTCAAAACTGGGGCTGTTGTAAGAGCCCTTTTTAGTCGTTGGAAAGCAAACTCACAATCGAAGTCCCAATCGAGCACTAGATTCTTCTTGGTCAGCCTTGTGAGCGGAGCTAAGATTTTCGCAAAATCCCTTATGAATTTTCGGTAGAAACTTGCTAGCCCTAGAAAACTTCGGACCTAAGTTGCGTTTCTTGGTGTCTTCCAATCCTGCACCGCTACTACTTTAGAAGGGTCCACAGCTAACCCATTTTTGGATGCTATGTGCCCAAGAAACCTTACTTCCTCTCTCCAAAAGTGGCATTTGGAGAATTTGGATTTTAACTGATGGACTCGCAGAGTTTCCATGATTGCCCTTAGGTGCTGGGCATGCTCCTCTTCACTCTTTGAGAAGATCAAGATATCGTCTACGAAAACCACTACGAACTTGTTGAGGAAATCTCTGAACATCCTACTCATTAGGTCCACGAAGTAAGCGGGTGCGTTTGTCAAGCCAAAAGCCATGACAAGCTATTCAAAGAAGCCGTCTGGGGTTCTGAATGCTGTCTTATCGATGCTATCTTCAGCCACCCTTAACTGATGAAAACCAGTCGCCAAATCGAGTTGGGAGAAAATAGACGCTCCTACAAGCTGATCAAACAGATCGTCAATTCTGGGGAGAGGGTGCCTATTCTTTTTCGTTAGCTTGTTGAGATCCCTATAGTCAACACATAGACGGAGTGAACCATCTGCCTTTGTAGCGAACACCACTGGAGCGCCCCATTCTGAAATGCTCCTTCTAATGAACCCCTTCTCTAGAAGCTCTTTAATCTGTTTACTGAGCTCCTTCCTTTCCCGTGGAGCCATGTGTCTAACGGGCAACGCAACGGGCTTTGCATTATCTACAAGATATATGCGGAAGTCTATCTCTTGCTTCGGAGGCAAGCCCTTCACCTCTTCGAAGACATCCGGGTACTCCCGGACCACTCTAACCGATTGCAAACTTTCAACAAAGGCATCTAGTGATTCAGGATAACTAAGCATAACCGTATACGAGGGATTACAAGTAATTTCCAGAGTGTTGCCAAGTTGTGTCAGAAGCCTAACCACCCTAATTTTCTCACAATCAAGGATGGCACCATTACTGGATAGCCAATCCATGCCCAAAATCAAACCATATCCCGAGAAGCCCAAAACAAAGGCACTACATCTAAATTCTACGCTTAGAATAGAAATTTTCAATCCCACACAGATCATAGACAAATGAGCTGGGCCCCCAATTGGATTTGAAACAATTAAGGGGTCCTCTACCATACTAGTTTCTAGGTGCAGAGATTCTACTAAAGCAGATGAAATAAAGGAGTGTGATGCGCCAGAATCAAATAAAGTGCGAACTGGGTGATCATAAAGATAAACCACACTTTCTACAGAAGTATTTATACTTCGCTGTTGCAGAGGTGGCACTTCTAGCACACGAACCTGTGCCCCTGAGGTGGATCCAGCCCTCTGCCCCTGCCCTCGTTTCTTTGGGCAATCCTTAGCCATGTGGCCTGTCTCACCGCAAGAAAAGCACCCACCATTCATCTTGGCCTTCTTTTTCCGGCAATCTTTCACTAAGTGCCCCACTTTGCCACAGAAATTACACTTCCTCTTCTCTTTGTTGTCTTTCCCGCCCTTCTTAAAGTCTGTTTTCTTAGGCTGTAAACCCTATATCTTCCCCTGAGAGCTTTCTGCCTTTGTCTCCTTCTTGCCCTTATCCTCTTCGTTCAGCAATGCCATCTGCACCAACCTTTCATACGTAGCTCCCATGGGTATATGGGTCATGGCCAAACTGTGTAATGGCTCATTCAATCCTTTGACAAAGCGAAGAGCCTTCTTGTGCGGAGTGTTGACTAGGTCCAGTCCGAACCTAGCCAGCTGATCGAACTGATTAACATACTCTTTGACTGTCATGTTCCCTTGCTTAAGAAAAAAGAATTTTTCCAACTGAAGACTCCTTTCAGCTTCTGAGAGAAATTTAGCTTCAAACCTTGCCCTAAAGTCCTCCCATGTTTCCACTGGCCTTTCTGCATTGGTGACTTCCCACCAGTAGGAATCCTCGCCTTTAAGTAGCCATACTGCCAGTTGTACCTTCTGCCTATCTTCTACCTCGAAGATAACGAATAAGTCCTCAGTTTCCTTCAGCCAATTCCTGGCTGCCACGAAGGACTCGGTTCCATGAAAGTCCTTTCCTCCCATAGCTTTAAAATCTTTACATATTTTAGCAAAAGTATTACCCCGCGGAGGAGGAGGAAGAGGTGCTGTTGCAGCTGGATGATTTCCCGCAGCTGGGGGAGGGGGAACGGTAGGACCTGGCTGAGTGGCCCTCGCTTCTAAGAATCGTCTAATCCAACCAGGTATTGGTATACCCTCTGGTAAGTTAAGTTCTTCAGACATGCTGAAACAAAAAGGATAGATTCAAAACGAAGGATAAAAGATAGTACCTATGGCTTTAGGGGACTTTGCCTTTTTAAAATAAAATAACATTTTATTTTTAAAAATGCTTCTTTAAATTTTTCTTTTTGGAAATGAATTTTTCAAAACTTTTTATCATATCTGGTAAACCTATGCTCTGATACCAAGTGAAACACCCCACCTCCGTTAGAGTCACTCTCAAAGGGAATGCCCTAATTTTGGTGGAGGTTTATAATTATAAGTCACAGATACACAAGACAGATATAAAAAAAACATATATTTTTGAAACAGCGGAAAACAAAATCAACTTTTATTTCATTAAAATACATGTTACACAAACCATGCCATAATTTGTCTTACAATACTTCCAAAAACATAACACCTTCATAACTGTCTTGATTACATTATTTAAAGAAGCATAAAAACATAAGTAAACTGCATAAGTCCCATAATTGTTGTCCAAAGCCATAGTCCAAAATGAAAAGATCCAAGCAATACATTCTTTCTCTTCAATCTGGATGTGAAAATTGGTCAAGCTGCGGTATTCCCTCCCTATGGACCTGGAGGGGGGGGGGCAGGGAACGAAAGAAAAGTAGAGTCAGACATAAAGCCTGAGTAAGTCTAGGACTATTCAGTCTATGAATAAAGAACTGGGCATGATAAGTATAAACTGGAAATGGGAAAGCACCATAAACTAAGTTAAGTTGTCTAGAGTCGAATATACTTATTGTACCCCATAATAATCTCTACATCCATATAAACTAGTTCCCAACAGGCACCCCATAATCAGGGTGAAGTGATCCGTTTCTAATGTTCGGCTCCTACTCGCATAGTTATATGTGTCTTACGGCCCCCGATGTTGTAGTTACCTATGCTGGTCCCACCATGGAGTGTATCAAGTCCCATGGTGGCGGCCTGACACAATTCTAGAATGCACAGGTATACTACTGGTGCCCAGTGCCTTATTTTTCTGCGCCGGAGTGTGTGCATGCCGCACCCCGTTAGAACCTACACTGCCGCACCACCGCCGTTGATTTGACCTCTTACAGTCAGCCCAGTAATTGTGCCCCACCCTGCCTAGTTCAGGGTATCCTGATACACCTTGTAGGGTTACTGCTGAAAAGGGTCCCCCCCCCCGCTACTAGGTTTTCTATTTCTAGCCAACATGCTAAGTTGGTTAAGTGTTTTGTAAACCTAACCCCCAATCAGTCTGTATAGTTTAGCATGTTCCATTTTGATTAATTATTAATTCAATTTACTTAATCCTATCAATCCTGACTCAGCCTTAATTGACTTATTAAAGCCTCGACCTCTCACATTAGACAGATGTTGTTGTGGCTGCCTGTTGCCGGTTGGGTTCGGGCAGTCTTACGCCACAACTCAGTCTAACCTCGGGTCCTTATTGGGCTCCATGTTTAACCACCCACATTGGATAGGTATTGTTGTGACTACTGGACAGCCGGGCGGTTCCGGGCAGGTTTACATCACAACTCAATCCAACCTCGGGTTAAACACATCGTATTTTCTAAATTTACATATTTTGTCTCTTTTCTTTTTATATGTAAATATTTGCGGCCCATTATTCAAATTCATCTTTATTGGGTGAAATTAATTTACACTACTTAATTGTTTTTCAAGATCGTTGGCATGCGTCAAACATGCCAACGCATATGTTTTATATTTTAACCCAAACGTCACTACCACCATTTTATACGTTCGCTACAATATAACATATGTTGGGTTTAACATTTAAACCCAACTTAGCCACATGAAAAAGGGGAGGCTTAAAACATGGTGTTTATATATTCTAAGTAACATAAAAAGGGGAGTGTGAACGCATGAACTTGCAACATAGCGAACTAATTAACATAAATTTGGTACTTGTGAACTTGCATTGTAATAGCATATAATCATGGCATAAACATACTTAAACATGAAATCATGGTTTTTGATCTATTCATATAATCATGGCATAAATATACCTAAACATTAAATCATGGTTTTTGATCTATTCATATAATCATGGCATAAATATACCTAAACATGAAGTCATGGTTTTTAATCTACTCATGCAAACTTGCAATTGGAATGTAAATCTAACTTAGCTATGTGTCACATATATTATCATACGATTTTTATAACAATATAGGCCTAAAATATGTTTTCCAATTAGGCATAACACCAAACATAGTCTAGTCATGTTCATAGAGTCAACACAAGTTCACAAAGATGCTTACTTTTGTCTCTAATACAAAAGTATGGTTTTACACTTGAATCATGATGCCAATTCCAATATAAATTCACATAAGTCATAATACCCAAATGGATCCAACTACACTAAAAGTGATTATAATATATATTATGTTGGCATAATAGTGAATCATATACTTGCATGAATCTCAAATAAACTACCACGAACATGTAGTTGTTAATTTTCAACATGAATCGCATACTTGCAAATATCCAATCGTTATACCACAACATCCCAAATTGTCTAGAATCAAAGCAACATCCAAATATGAATTATTATCACCATAAATCAAATACAATTCTATTTCGCATTTTACATAAATCAAAACACAGTTATTTATTCACATCGGAATAGCACTCTACTTACAACGTATGACGAATCTTCAATTCAGGAATCTGAATTCTGAATTTGGAGATGCTATCCTTTGTTGTAGGCGTTGTTTTGATTTAGTTGTCGATGCTTTAAGCTTTTGAATTGTCTCCTAATCGTCTCTCTATTTTGATGGCTATTCCTAGTCTTTCCTCAGCAGCATGACGGTCTCATTCTTATTTTTGTTTGTATGAATTAGGTGGAGTCTTAGGTCCTTTTTATAGAGTTTGTGAATTGATTAGGACCGTCGATGGAGCTTGGATTAATATTAGCCATTCATTTGAAGGAGAGACCAATCAAGAACTGACACCTAGCCCTAGTGACAAGGCAAGGCTCAAATATTCGGCTAAGCACAGACCAGGCCAGCCAAGACCTGACCAGAAGGTCATTCTGACCTGGGCGCACTTGGCAGGTGCGCCAGGCTAAAAATGTACTGGCGCACTTCCCAAGTGCGCTAGTTCATTTCTGTTTTGGCGCACTTCCCAAGTGCGCCAGTGCAATCTGACCCGTTTTCTGGTTTTTCGCCCAACTTCGTTCATCCATATCTTCTTCATACGATATCCGGTTTATGCAAACTTGAGCTCTATCTCAAGCAGAATTTCGAGACGAACGCAATGGCGTAACCCATTTCCCTTGATTTCATCATTTAGAATTAATTATACTTTAATTCGTGAAGCTTAACGTTATAGAATTCACGGGGTGTTACAATTGAAGTCGTTTTCTTCACTTATAGTAATAACAAAATATGAAATTTCATGTACCAAGCATGTTTGGCTATTATAAGGTAAAAACCCTATCCTCCGGCTTGCGTTGCTTTGTGTGATGGGACCTGGGTCTTATAATAGCTTCATTTTTCTTTATTTAGCATTGCGCTGTTTGTTTATGCACTGGTATTCTTGGGAGGAAACCCGGTCCGTGTTATACGGCGTGGTCCCTTGATTTACCTTACTTAAAAATAAAGATTAATAACTGTTTTAGTTCTCACACCAGTCACATGACTGACCTGGAGTTTATGTTTTAACCTAAACTCTGGGTGCCGTTATTTTCGACACGAGCAGCTAGTAGTTGGGTTTTGCAGATTTATATTCACTGGATCCTGGTTTACAGTTGGAATGATATTCGGAAAGCTCTGTAACTGCATATCGCCTTCAGTTGTGTTTTGTATTATTTTTCCGCTGTTATGTATTTAAATGTAATTTAAATCTATGATATTTATCAAATGTGTAATGTTTATTCATACTATGTATATTCTTGTATTTTGATGGAATTGTTGTACTAAACAATGAAATGTTCTTCTGTTTGTGTTCCGATGTGTGTTGTTCTCAAAGCAATCTGGGCTTTCCTTACCGAGGAAGTTACGGGTTACTACATTTGGTATCAGAGGTTTGGTTTATAGAGCTCGAGAACAAGACACAATAGAACCGAACGAAAGAATACATCATATTTTGGATTAGTAAGATCCAATTAGAATGACTCGTTAGAGATAGGATCAGTAGTATCCTAGAACGAGTGTGAAGAGGATATTATTCAAATGAAAACAATTTTGTTTTGAAAGTTAAATTCAAGTATACATATTTGAATATTTTAATCGTATTGAATTTGGACAATCGAGTATATAAAGATTTTGCATATACGCGTCATGAACATATATTCGAAGTTTTAATATACTGGATGGATATAGAATCACACTCTAGTTGCCCGGGGATAATTCTGATAATGCTGCAGTGTTATTAGTATTTTTTTTCGTGTATCGAAAGTGTGATATCCATATATTTCAATTAGACTGGTGTGAGAACCAAAACTAGATAGGTTTATTGTTGTGATTTGGCATCAAAAATATGATTTTCTGTATATATATATATCAAAAATTATGAATTTGAAACGTTAATTCACTAGTTGATTAATGGTTGTGTTGTTTGATTATTGGTTTGAAATTTTAAACCATTTAGCCAAATTGAATCAAATATTGACCTGTATTGAAAAATGATTACAATTGCATGCATATACATGTGCTTACATTGAACAGGTCATAGCAAGGAGGCTAGAGAAGAGGAATAAAATTGTTTGCCCGACAAATAGGTACATGTTTATTGTATTTCTTTGGGTTTGGATGATTTTATGAGCCGATTGGCTAGCCGCTTGGCTTTTTCTTTTTCTTTTGGATTGAAGAAGGCCATGGGAGGCTATATGAAATATCCCGAAGTCCTCGGTGCAGGGGAGGTTATGGCGAAATTTTTCGAAAATTAAGGGTGTTAGCCAAATTTTTGAAAAATTTGAAAAGTTCTTAGAAACTGAAAAGTTGAAGAACTTAAGCCATAAAGAAAAAAAAAATGGAAGTTGAGTTGGTTTGTGAAACAACTTTCAGCTTCGTTCCTTTTTGGGGACGAAAAGTTTTAAGTGGGGTAGATTGTAACAACCCGGAAATTCTGAGCCAATTTAAAAATTTTATTTTGACAATTTTGATGAATTTTGAATATTTTAAATGAATTATTTTAAATAATAACGACGAATTTTTTTATTCTAAATAGAATTATAAATGTATATATTTATTTGAATCGTCGTTAGAATATAAATATTTTATTTTAATTATAAAAGGAATTGAAAATGGCGTGGTAGTTTGAAAATTCAATTTCAAACTTCAAATGAATGTACAGGATTCAAAATAAACCTGATTTTAGCGAAACCAAAAATAATAGAATCTATTTGAGAATATCTTTCCAACGAATCCGAAAAATCAAAATTTCATAGCGGGATTCAAAAGATACGTCCAGTTGAAAATTCAGAATAGTCACTATGGAATTCTAGCCCTTAAAAATGGAAATTTTGCAAACGACCTCAAAATTTGACGAAACCGCTTTTTTTGGATCCGTGATGTCAAGTTATTGCTAGGTTTCAAAATTCATAATTTTCCAAATCAATATGTGAGTGTGGCGAAGGAAAACGCATTTGACCAGTTTCAGTTGATTTTTATCGACTGGAAAATGGCCATTTTTCAAACGGTCTCAGAATTTGACGAAATTAGTTTTGTTAGGACCGTATCATCAATACGAAGTTAGAAAATATTTTTCGGGAATTTTTAGAGTCCGTATGTGGCCTCGGTAAATTAAAATGTACATTTAAAATTCAATATAAGAATTTAAATGTTAATTTAAATGGAAACTGGTAGAAACGATCGAATCAGCTTACGACACATATCCCATTGTGTTCGGAATGTGGGTAATTAGCTATGGACGACTGTCGTTGGGTCTCGTTTGGTGGTCGAGTGAAAAGTCAACATTTTAGAAATTTAAAATAATAAAATAATATAACCCTCCCCCTTTTATTCTCTCTCCCCCACATTTACTTTTTGGAATCAAAAATAAAAAAAAAAAAAAAAAAAGAAAGAGGAGGAGGGAGGAGCTGTGCTCCTCCCATCATCGCGTCGCGCGCCCTCTGGCGTGCCCCCGCCAGTGCGAGGGACCCCTGCCTCTCTCCTCTGGAGCCTCCCCTTCCTCCTCTTCCTTCCTCAATCCACGCAGACCCCCCTCGTTCGATTTCCCGTGAGCCCCTCCCCCCGAAAACCCTTGTTGAATCAAATCGCCGCCACAGCTCCTCCTCCGCCCACCGCTAGTCTGCTCCGACCGCCACCACCTGCGCAGCCATCCTCTAACTCCGTCTGCCACGTCAGCAACGCCCATGGCCCTCTTCTCAGCAAAAACGCGATGGAAAGTGAGTTTTTAAGTTTAATTAGCTTAATTAAATAGCTTATAGTTTCCTTTTCTGATTTTGTTTAATATAATTAGGATTGAAGAAAAAAGTCAGATTTCTATATACATAGATTCTTGAATATGGAAAATATAGATTTTTGAATATGAAGGTAGCATATAAAATAAGATTTTTAATCATAGAAAGACAATATTTTTATATAAGGAAAGGCGAGATTTTTAATCATAGAAATACAATATTTTTATATAAGAAAAGGCGAGATTTTTAATTATAGAAAGATGATATTTTTATATAAGGAAAGGCGAGATTTTTAATCATAGAAAGACGTGATTTTTATATAAGGAAGTTTAGATTCTTATTCATGAAACTTTGGATTTTGCATATGAAGAAAGCATAGATTTTTATATGCGAAAAATATAATTTTTATATATGTATGATAATAAAAATATAATTTTTATATGATAGAGAAAGTAAAAATATGATTTTTATTATATGTGAAGATTAACAATATGATTTTTATTATAGGTGAATATTAAAGATATGATTTTTATATAGTAGAGATTTTAAAGATATGATTTTTATAAGATGGAGAATATAAAAATACGATTTTTATATTGTTGTGGTGAAATAAAAAATTCGATTTTTATATGAGTAGCGGATTAAAAATAGAATTTTTATATAATAGAGAATATAAAAATGTGATTTTTATATGAGTGGCGATATAAAAATATAATCTTTATATAGGAAGTAGCATTGTTAAAAATATATTTTTTAACATATACCGCGTGAAACAGATCTCGTTGGAGCACGACGAAGATTTCTACACATGAAGAGTCGTGGCGTTTGGTTTAGATAGTCGGTGAGAACTTCTCGCTTTAAATCTTGTTTTCTAGTTAAAATTATATACTAGGATGGAGACGGTGCTTAGCATCACCCGACACCCATCATCCACAGACCATGGACGACTTGTATGCTTGTTTAATGTGTTGTGAAGTTTGTTTGTGATGTTGATGTGAAATAGATAATAAAATATTCATGTGTTGAAATAAAAGAATTTATCGTTAAAAATATAATTTTTAACGTGAATGCGAATAAATTAATATTCATTTACAAACCGGACGACTTGTTTATGTACACATATTCGAAGGACATTGATTGGAACGATAAATTTTACACATCGCCCAACTGCACTAATAAAAATCTGTGTTTGTTGATTTGAAACCCTACACGGGTGTTAGGATGATATTCGACGTACACTAATTCCAATTGTTTAGTGGTATGTCGATCGTTTGATTGACAGGCTGTGTAAGCGTCAATTAGTCATATTGAATGCTTATGCAGTTGTGTAGTGCACTTTGGATGATGGTTGATTATTTATCGTTGCTATTATATACATGTGTTGTATGGAATCCATATGATTAACATTATATGGTAATTGATTGGGCCTCATTCCAATTGGGAAAATAAAGAATATTATAAAAAATATATTCATGTGTTGAATAGAATAAAGAATATTCATGTGTTGAATATACTATATATTCATGTGTTGAATAGAATAAAGAATATTCATTTGTTGAATAAAATATATATTCATGTGTTGAGTAAAATATTTTAAACAACAAAATTTACATCTTTATCACAATTTTATAAAATATATTAAATAACAAAATAGTCATGTGTTGACGATACTCATGTGTTGAGAATATTCATGTGTTGAAAGAAATATAGATTCATGTGTTGAATAGAATAAATATTCATTTGTTGAAAAGAATAACGAAGTGATTGAAATATATAAAGCCGTGTTGGTTAGAGATGTGCCATTTTGACGCAAACGATATTTATATCGATTATGTTCGTTTTTATAATGAATATAGAAAAGGAAGTGATTTCAAAATATAACGTTTTGAAAATATTATCATTTGTATATCGATGATGTGGAATATTCAATTTTGATTTAAAATTGAATAAGAAGTTGAATTTGTTTTGAAAACGAATTTAAAACGATTTATAAAATACGTTTTGAATTGAAATCGATGAAATATATAATATATATTATATATATATTAAATGGCCTGAATAGAACGCGCCGCGCCGCGGCAGTTCGTGAGTTTCGACCATTGACTTCGAATTGACGTTGCGGGAGATCCGACTGTCGGATTCTCCTGTAACCAGAACCGTTGGGTTCGTATCGAAAAATGCTTTCCAATGAGTATTAAAATTTGAAATCTAACGGTTGGATTTGGAATTATGTCCAAATTAAATTTGGAAAAGGTCGCTGTAAGTGCAGTTCGACGACCATTTTTGGAAATCGACTGTACGGGCCTTGATAAAATTATTAAAAATATTAATAATTTGTGTAAAATCATAATATATGAATTGGAAAGAACTGGGATGAAAAATTACATTTTGAAGTGATAAAAATATATTTTTATCGAAATGAACTGGTTTGGAACTGGATTTGAAATGGTTTTGAAAATAATCAGAATTTCCAATACGTCAATTGAAATGGATTTGAATCGACATTATCTTCAGAATATTTTGATGTTGGATTTCGTGATTATACGGATATGGTTGTGGAAATTTGAAAGATATATTTATATCGTTATTTCCAATACGATATTTGTTGGTTTTAGAATTTGATATTGAATATAAGCCGATATATTTTCTATTCAGAGCCTTGTATTTAATATCAAATGGGATTTTGGGTTCGTTGTGAATGGTGTCTTAAATAACACTGTTCTTGAAACTAGTTTAGAAAAAGAATAAATCTTTTAACTAAGATTTAGTGAAATTGTCCAATTAATTAGTATTTAATTAGAATTGAATTTAAATCGGTTTTTGGGTTTATCGTGAGCGGTGTTTTGAATAACACCTGTTCTTTAACCCGATTAACAATAGAATGTGATTTTGGGTTTGTCGTGAATCGTGTTTTAGGTGACATTGGTTTTTTAACCTAGTTAAAGATTGGATATTGATTTTTGAGGATATTAAAACTAAGTGGACTTTTAATGAATCTTTAATTATATTGAAAAGTGACCGAGAATGGAGTATCATCAGTTTTGCTCCAAAGCGATAGTTAAATCTTTGATTAGATTTGAACGTGAAATGGTAATTAACATTTACCGATAACACTGTGGTGTTAGATATGGAGTATTACCAGTTTTTCTCCATGGGGTGAATAGGTTGGGATTGGGAAATAAAATAAATAATTACTTCGGTGTGGTTCGCTAATCCCGACTAGTTTGGAAAACCATAATATGGTTTGAAATGATATCCAAAGGAAGATTAAAGAATAAATTTAGAAGAATTTATCTTTGATAAAATTAATGGGAACCTTTCCCTAAAAATGTGAAAATTTGAATAAAAGAATATTCTGAATTGGAATGAGACGTATGTTGTGTTTGTGTAACACATGTTTATTATATACGCGGGTAATTCGGAAAGGCCGGGTTTACACCCATTCTAAATAATCGATTCGACGATAAGTCGAAGATGAAAACGGTGGTTGAAGACCGGAAGTCTTCACATCGTTTGGATGATTATTAATGATCTTGATTGGGTTGTACACCCAAGAGGAGAGAATCAGTTGGTGATCGTCCAGGCGTACTTGGAGGTCGATGGATATGCGAGGAAAGTGCCTCCGGTTTCGTTCAGACCCAGAACGAACTTGTAAATGGACTGTGTGTCTGACATTGGACTTTATTCTGTGTGGATTGATCTCTATTAAATATACATCTGTTTGGAGGTGGAGAATTTATTCTCTTGCTTAACGCCCTTCTCTGAGATGTACGAGCTCAAAGGTTGTATATCGATGGACATCAGTCGCATGGAGTAAATTGCCTGTGTGGCATGCTTAAGTGGCAGATGATCAAGGCTTCTATTGAAAAGCAAAGTCTTGTGGTTGAAGATCAAAGCACGGCCTGTGTGACGCAACTTTGTGTATAGCGTTAATTCGCGAGCCTCACATCTCGATATGAGTCAAAAACGGGATAGTGACTGCAGGGAGAGCACGACATTTCTTTCTAACTAGTGGTGGTGTTAGTGCTTAAATTGGATGACATTTATATACTTTTCTCCTGTGTGGTTGTTGGAATGCGAGGCGCCTCTAATATATGGTCTATAACTGGCACTATGTGAGCCGACGTACAGACCATTATATAGGTCCGATAGGACCGGGAAACGTGTGCTCAGGAATTGCCAATCCTCAAAAGTAAGAGAGGACCGGGCCTGAAGATCCAAGGATCGCTGTGTGTGGTCCTGAGACATTTGCTAAAGTGTCTTGAATCGGAGAGGAGCTTACCCCTTGCCACGACTCATGATGGAATCCAATTTCCAATACGTGATATTCCAGTTTTATTTTTAGAGCCTAGTATGACGACATAGTGGTTGTAACAACCCGGAAATGCGAGCAAGTTTAAAATTTTTATTTTGGCAATTTTAGCGAATTTTGAATATTTAAAATGAATTATTTTAAAACTATATCGATGAGAAATTTATTTTGAATGGATTAGAACGTATATATTTATATACGTCGTCGTTAGAATATAAAATATTTTATTTTAATTATAAAAGGAATTGAAAATGGCGCGGTAGTTCGATAATTCGATTTCAAACTTCAATTGAACGTACCGGGTGCAAAACAATCCGGATTTTAACGAAACCAAAAATATTAGGATCTAATTGAGAATATCATTCCAACGAATCCGAAAAATTGAGATTTCATAGCGGGAATCAAAAGATATGTCCAGTTGATAATTCAGAATAGTCGTTATGGAATTCAGGCCCTTAAAAATAGCCATTTTGCAAACGACCTCGGATTTCGACGAAACCACTTTTGTTGGGTCCGTGATGTCAAGTTATTGCTAGGTTCCAAATTTCATAATTTTTCAAATCAATATGTGAGCGTGGCAAAAGAAAACACGTTTGACCAGTTTCAATTGATTTTAATCGACTGGAAAATGGCCATTTTTCTAACGGTCTCAGAATACGATGAAACTAGTTTTGTTAGGACTGTATCGTCAATACGAAGCTAGAAAATATTTTTCTGGAATTTTTCAGGTTAGTATGTGGCCCCGGTAAATTGAAATGCGCATTCAAATTCAATATATAGAGTTATATGTTGATTTTAACGGAAACTGATCGAAACGGTCGAATCAGCTTATGGTACATATCCCATTGTGTTCGGAATAGGGGTGAAACGCTATGGACGACAGGCGGTGGGTCTCGTTTCGAGGTCGAAAAAAAAAGTCAACTTTTTGAAATAAAATAATTAATTAATAAAACCCCTCACCCCTCTCTTCTATTCACTCAGCCCCCTCCCCCCCACCCCACCCGTTCATTTCGAAATCAAATCAGAAAAAAAAAAGATTTGTTCTAAACGTACCAAGCATGTTTTGCTATTATAAGGGAAAACCCTATCCTCCGGCTTGCGTTGCATTGTGTGATGGGACCTGGGTCTTATAATAGCTTCATTTTTCCAAAGAGCATTGCGCTGTTTTGTTATATGCACTAGTATTCTTGGGAGGAAACCCGTTCCGTGTTATACGGCGTGGTCCCTTGAATTACTCTCTTTTAAGTAAAGTTTTAAATAACTGTTTTAGTTCTCACACCAATCCCATGACTGACCTGGAGTTTATTATTTTAACCTAAACTCTGGGTGCCCCTATTTTCCACACGGGCAGCTAGTAGTTTTGGTTTTGCAGATTTATATCCACAGGGTACTGATTTACAGCTGGAATGATGCTCGGAAAGCTTTGTATCCGTGTATCACTTTCAGTTGTGTTTTGTATATTTTTCCGCTGCTATGTAATTTATTGTAATCTCTGATATTTATCGAATGTAATTTATTCATTTATACTCTGTATATTCTTGTATCTGATGGAATTGTTGAAATAACAATGAAATGTTCTTCTGTTTACGTTCCGATATGTGTTGTTCTCAACGTATCCGCTCTTTCCTTCACGGGGAAGTTACGGGTCCTTACAGTGGTATCAGAGCTTTGGTTTACAGAGCTCGAGAACAAGACACATTAGAACCATACGAAAGAATTCATCAGATATTGGATTAGTAATATCCAATTAGAATGACTCGTTAGAGATAGGATCAGTAGTATCCTAGAACGAGTGTGAAGAGTATATTTTTCAGATGAAAACAATTTTGTTTTAAAATTTAAACCATTTTCTACATATTTGATTATTTATTTATTTTGAATTTGGACAATAGAGTATATAAAGATTTTGCGTATACGCGTCATGAACGTATAGTCGAAGTTTTAATATACTGGATAGATATAGAGTCATATTCTAGACACCCGGGGATAATTCTGATGATGTGGCCACATCATCAGTATTTATGTTCGTATTTCGAAGGTGTGATATCTATATATTTCCATTAGACTGGTGTGAGAACCAAAATTAGCTAGAATACATTGTTGTGATTTAGCACAAAAAACATGACTTTTTATATATCAAAATTATGAATTTGAAACTTTAATTCACTAATTGATTGATGTTTGTGTTGTTTGTTTATTTGTTTAATAATTTTGAACCATTTAGCCTAATAGAATCGAATATTGAATTGTATTGAAAATTGGTCGCATTTGCTTGCATATACATGTACTTACATTGAACAGGTCATAGCAAGGAGGCTAGAGCAGAAGAATAAAATTTGTTTGCCCGACAAATAGGTACATGTTTACTATAATTTACTGTTTTGTTTGGGTGATGATGATCTTATGATCCGATTGGCTGGCTGCTTGGCTGGCCGCTTGGCTTTTTCTTTTTCTTTTTGAGATCAGAAGGCCTATATGGCAATTTCGGGATTTTTCCGGTGCTCCCGGTGCAGGGGAGGTTATGGCGAAATTTTTCGAAAATTTAGGGTGTTAGCCAAAAATTTGAAAAGTTCTTAGAAACTGAAAAGTTGAAGAACTTAAGCCGTAAAGAAAATAATGGAAGTTGAGTTGAACTATTAAACAACTTTCGGCTTTGTTCCTTTTCGGGGACGAAAAGTTTTAAGTGGGGGAGAATGTAACAACCCGGAAATGCGAGCCAGTTTAAAATTTTTATTTTGGCAATTTCAGCGAATTTTGAATATTTAAAATGAATTATTTTAAAATAATATCAACGAGAAATTTATTTTGAATGGATTAGAACGTATATATTTATATACGTCGTCGTTAGAATATAAAATATTTTATTTTAATTATAAAAGGAATTGAAAATGGCGCGATAGTTCGATAATTCGATTTCAAACTTCAATTGAACGTACCGGGTGCAAAACAATCCGGATTTTAACGAAACGAAAAATATTAGGATCTAATTGAGAATATCTTTCCAACGAATCCGAAAAATTGAGATTTCATAGCGGGAATCAAAAGATATGTCCAGTTGAAAATTCAGAATAGTCGCTATAGAATTCAGGCCCTTAAAAATAGCCATTTTGCAAACGACCTCGGATTTCGACGAAACCACTTTTATTGGGTCCGTGATGTCAAGTTATTGCTAGGTTCCAAATTTCATAATTTTTCAAATCAATATGTGAGTGTGGCAAAAGAAAACGCGTTTGACCAGTTTCAGTTGATTTTAATCGACTGGAAAATGGCCATTTTTCTAATGGTCTCAGAATTCGATGAAACTAGTTTTGTTAGGACCGTATTGCCAATACGAAGCTAGAAAATATTTTTCTGGAATTTTTCGGGTTAGTATGTGGCCCCGGTAAATTGAAATGCGCGTTCAAATTCAATATATAGAGTTATATGTTGATTGTAACGGAAACTGATCGAAACGGTCGAATCAGCTTATGGTACGTATCCCGTTGTGTTCGGAATAGGGGTGAAACGCTATGGACGATAGTCGGTGGGTCTCGTTTCGAGGTCGAATAAAAAAGTCAACTTTTTGAAATAAAATAAATAATTAATAAAACCCCTCACCCCTCTCTTCTATTCACTCAACCCCCCCGTTCATTTCGAAATCAAATCAGAAAAAAAGAGAAAAGGGGCAACGGGGGGGGGGGGGGCTGAACCGCCGCCGCCGCCACCGCATCGCGCCCTCCCAAGGTGTCTCGCCGCCATCGTCAACCGCCGCAGCCCCCTTCTCTCGCCTCCGACCTCCCTTCCTCTTTCTCCCTCCGTTCGCCGCTCAACACCCCAGCGCCCCCCTCTTCTTCCTTCGCCTTCCTTCCTCCACTTTAAACCACCGCCGCACCCCCCTCCTGAAACCCTAGCCTCGCAAGCCACCTGCCACCATCTCCACCCGCCTCCGACCGCCCTCGGGTGCTGCAGCGAGCCCCTGCGCCCTCCTCTTCTCCTTCTCCCATCACCAATTCGAAACCGACGCAACCCCTCTCCCCAAATGCACACTGTAAGTAAATTTAAATTGATTTCTATTTTTATTTTCAGTTTAGATGTGAATGGTATGTTTGTTTTCAGTTTATAGTGATGATGATTTTTAGTTTAAGATGATAGAAAAAGTTAGGATTTCTATAACGAAAAGATTACATTTTTAAATGCAAAAAGATTAAAATTTTGATTTATAGAAGATGTAAAAATATAATTTTTATGTTAGTAGAGAAGTAAAAATATGATTTTATATAATGTAGAGTAATAAAGATGTGATCTTTATAGTAGTAGCAATGTAAAGATATGATTTTTATAGTATAGAAAGTATAAAAATACGATTTTTATATTTTATAGATAGTAAAAATATCATCTTTATATATGTAGCAAAGTAAAAATGTGATTTTTATAGTGATGAAATAGAAAAGGCGAAATCTTTATAATAGAAAAGGCGAAATCTTTTTAATGAAAAGGCGAAATCTTTATATTTGAAAAGACGAAATCTTTATATAGAGAATAACATGATAAAAATGTAATCTTTATTATATGAACATCGATGTAAAAATAGAATTTTTATCTATGTAGTAGTAGTATAAAAATATAATTTTTATATACATAGCAACAATATAAAAATGTGATTTTTATATATGTAGTGGCTACGGGCAACGAAAGTGACAAAAGGCGAGAGCAGTGATGATTCCCTACATTGGAAGTGTCGTGGAGTTGGGATTAGCTAGTTGGTGAGAACTTCTCAATGTAAATTTCTTTTTCTAGTTATATATATATATACTAGGATGCAGACGGTGCTTAGCAGCACCCGACACCCGTCGTCCACAGACCATGGACGGCTTGTTTGTTTGATTGATGTGTTGTGAAAATTGTTTGTGATGTTGATGTGAAATAGATAATGAAATATATTCATGTGTTGAAATAAATTAATTATCGTTAAAAATATAATTTTTAATGTGAAAGTGAATAAATAAATATTTATAAACAAATCGGCCGATTTGTTTATATACACTGGTTTGATGATATTGATTGGGTCGATAAATTTTACACATCGCCCAACTGCACAAATAAAAATATGTGTTTGTTGATTTGAAACCCCACACGGGTGTTGGGATGATATTTGGGTACACTAATCCCAATTAATTAATTGTATGTCGATCGATTGGTCGACAGACTGTGTAAGCGTTGATTATTTATATTTGATGCTTATGCAGTTATGTGGTGCACTTTGGATGATGGTTGATTGTTTATCGTTGCTATTATATACATGTGTTGTATGGAACCCATATAATTAACGTTATATGGTAATTGACTGGGCCTCATTCCAATCGGGAAAATAATGAATATTATAAAAGAAAATTCATGTGTTGAATATAAAAAAATAGTCATGTGTTGACGATGTTCATGTGTTGAAATTATTCATGTGTTGAGTAAAATATTTAAAATATAACAAAATTTACATATTTATCATATTTACGATTAGAATCTACTTTACGGTTGGAGTCTGATTGAAAATCAAACGATAGATACCATAATTTTATAAAAATATCTTACATAACAAAAATAGTCATGTGTTGACGATGTTCATGTGTTGAAATTACTCATGTGTTGAGATTGGTCGTGTGTTGAAAGAAATATAGATTCATGTGTTGAATGGGATAAATATTCATTTGTTGAATAGAATAACAAATTTATTGAAATATATAAAGCCGTGTTGATTAGAGTTGCGCCATTTTGACGTGAGAGATATTTATATCGATTATATTCGTTTTTATAATGAATATAGAAAAGGTAGTGATTTCAAAATATAACATTTTGAAAATATTATCTTTTATATAGTAATGATATGAAATATTCAATTTTGATTTGAAATTGATTATAGAATTGAAATGGTTTTGAAAACGAATTTAAAACGATTTATAAAATACGTTTTAAAAAGGAAATCGACGAAATATATATAATATATATTATATATATATATATAATGGCCTGAATAGAACGCGCCGCGCCGCGGCAGTTCGTGAATTTCGACCATTGACTTCGAATTGACATTACGGGAGATCCGACCGTCGGATTCTCCTAAAACCGGAACCGTTGGGTTCGTATCGAAAATAACTTTCCAATGAATATTAGAATTTTAAATCTAATGGTTGGATTTGGAATTATGTCCAAATCAAATTTGGAAAAGGTCGCTGTAAGTGCAGTTCGATGGCCATTGGTGGAAATCGACTATACGGGCCTTGATAAAATTATTAAAAATATTAATAATTTGTGTAAAATCATAATATGTGAATTGGAAAGAACTGGGGTGAAAAATTCCACATTTGAAAAGATGAAAATATATTTTTGTCGAAATGAACTAGTTTTGAACTAGGATTAAAATTAATTTATTTTTGAAATAAATAAATAGAATTTGAAAGTGATTTTAAAAATAATCAATATTCCCAATACGTGAATTGGACTGGAGTTGAATCAAAAATATCTTCGGAATATTTCGATGTTAGATTTCGTGACTATACAGATATTGTTATGGGAATTTGAAAGATATATTTTATATCGTTATTTCCAATACGATATTTGTTGGTTTCAGAATTTGATATTGAATATAAGCCGGTATATTTTCTATTCAGAGCCTTATATTTAATATTAAATGTGATTTGGGTTTGTCGTGAACCTTGTTTTAGGGGACATTGGTTCTTTAACCCAGTTAAAGGCAGGATATTGATTTTTGAGAAGATTAAAACTAAGTGGAGTTTTAAGGAATCTTTAATTAAATTGAAATGGGAATTGATAATTTAAATTATCAAATATGAAAGGTGATCGAGAATGGAGTACCACCAGTTTTGCTCAAAAGCGATCGTTAAATCTTTAATTAGATTTGAACGTGAAATGGTAATTAATTTTACCGTTAGCACCGTGGTGTTAGATATGGAGTATTACCACTTTTCTCCATGGGATAAATAGGTTGGGATTGGGAAATAAAATAATTAATTACTTCGGTGTGGTCCGCTAATCCCAACTAGTTTGAAATGATATCCAAAGGAAGATTAAAGAATAAATTTTGAAAAATTTATCTTGGATAAAATTAATGGGAACCTTTCCCTAAGAATGTGATTTTGTGAATAAAAGAATATTCTAAATTGGAATGAGGCGTTTGTTGTGTTTGTGTAACATTTGTTTATCATATACGTGGGTTATTCAGAAAGGCCGGGGTTATACCCATTCTGAATAACCGATTCGACGAGATGTCGAAGATGAAGACGGTGGTTGAAGACCGTAAGTCTTCACATCGTTTGGGTGATTACTGATGTTCTTTATTGGGCTGTACACCCAAGATGAGGGAATCAGTTGGTGATCGTCCAGACGTACTTGGAGATAGATGGATATGCGAGGAAAGTGCCTCCGGTTTCATTCAGACCCAGAACGAACTTGTAAATGGATTGTGTGTCTGACATTGGATTTTATTCTGTGTTGATTGATCTCTATTAAAAATACATCTGTTTGGCGGCAGAGAATTTATTCTCTTCCTTAACGCCCTTCTCTGAGACGTACGAGCTCAGAGGTTGTATATCGATGAACATCAGTCGCATGGAGTGAATTGCCTGTGTGGCACGCGTAAGTGGAAAATGATCAAGGCTTCTGTTGAAAAGCAAAGTCTTGTGGTTGATGATCAAAGCACGGCCTGCGTGGCGCAGCTTTGTGTATAACGTGAATTCGCGAGCCTCACACCCCGGTATGAGTCAAAAACGGGAGAAGGACCCAAGGAGTGCACGACGTTTCTTTCTAGCTATGGTGGTGTCAGTGACCTACCAGCCCTAACATTTATATACTTTTCACTTGTGTGGTGGTTGGAATGCGAGGCGCCTCGGATATAGGTCTGTAAGGACCGGGAAACATGTGTTCAGGAATTGCCAATCCTCAAAAGTAAGAAAGGACCGGCCTTGGAGGATCCAGGGATTGCTGTGTGCGGTCCTGATGCATTTGCTAGAGTGTCTCGAATCGGAGAGGAGCTTGCCCCTTGCCTCGACTCATGACGGAAATCCAATTTCCAATAAGTGATATTGCAGTTTTAATTGTAGAACTAGTATGGCGACATGATAGATGGTACCCATGCCGCCTATGATTGATATTTATGATTGAATTGTTTTGACACTATACACTTATTATAGTATCAAGTGATTTGTTTTAAACGTACCGAGCATGTTTGGCTATTATAAGGGAAAACCCTATCCTCCGGCTTGCGTTGCATTGTGTGATGGGACCTGGGTCTTATAATAGCTTCATTTTTTCAAAGAGCATTGCGCTGTTTTGTTATATGCACTAGTATTCTTGGGAGGAAATCCATTCCGTGTTATACGGTGTGGTCCCTTGAATTACTCTCTTTTAAAGTAAAGTTTTAAATAACGGTTTTAGTTCTCACACTAGTCCCATGACTGACCTGGAGTTTATTGTTTTAACCTAAACTCTGGGTGCCCCTATTTTCCACACAGCAGCCAGTAGTTTTGGTTTTGCAGATTTATATCCACAGGGTCCTGCTTTACAGCTGGAACGATGCTCGGAAAGCTCTGTATCCGTGTATCACTTTCAGTTGTGTTTTGTATATTTTTCCGCTTCTATGTAATTTCTTGTAATCTCTGATATTTATCGAATGTAATTTATTTATTTATACTCTGTATATTCTTGTATCTGATGGAATTGTTGAAATAACAATGAAGTGTTCTTCTGTTTGCATTCCAATGTGTGTTGTTCTCAAAGTATCTGCTCTTTCCTTCACGGAGAAGTTACGGGTCCTTGCAGTGGTATGGGTCACTTATGCCGTCTATGATTTATACATTATGATTGAAGTTGTTTTCTTCACTTATAGTAATAATTAAATATGAAATTTCACGTACCAAGCATGTTTGGCTATTATAAGGTAAAAACCCTATCCTCCGGCTTGTGTTGCATTGTGTGATGGAACCTGGGTTTTATAATAGCTTCATTTTTCTTTATTTAGCATTGCGCTGTTTGTTTATGCACTGGTATTCTTGGGAGGAAACCCGTTCCGTGTTATACGGGGTGGTCCCTTGATTTACCTAACTTAAAAATAAAGATTAATAACTGTTTTAGTTCTCACACCAGTCACACGACTGACCTGGAGTTTATTGTTTTACCTAAACTTTGGGTGCCCTTATTTTCGACATGGGCAGCTAGTAGTTGGGTTTTGCAAATTTATATTCATAGGATCCTGCTTTACAGCTGGAATGATATTCAGAAAGCTCTGTATCCGCATATCGCCTTCAGTTGTGTTTTGTATTATTTTTCCGCTGCTATGTATTTAAATGTAATTTAAATATCTGATATTTATCAAATGTGTAATATTTATTCATACTCTGTATATTATTGTATTCTGATGGAATTGTTGTAATAAACAATGAAATGTTCTTCTGTTTGTGTTTCGATGTGTGTTGTTCTCAAAGCAATCCGGGCTTTCCTTACCGGGGAAGTTACGGGTTACTACATTTGGTATCAGAGCTTTGGTTTACAGAGCTCGAGAACAAGACACAATAGAACCGAACAAAAGAAATATTTTTATAAAGATTCTATATGAAAAATTCCAATTTTGTAAAGATAATTTTTTTATCAAAATGAACAAGTTATTAACTATAATAATAATCCAATGGTTTTTAGAAATAAATAAATTGGATTTGTATATGGTTTTAAATTAACCAAAAAATTTCAAATGAATAAATTGGAAAGGATTTGGAATGGAAATTATCTCAAATATTTCGAAATTGGATTCCGTAATTATACAGATATTGTTGAGGAATTTGGAAGATATATATATCGTTATTCCCAATACGATATTCGTTAGTTTCATAATTTGATATTGAATATAAGCCGATATTAATTTCTATTCAAAGCCTTGTATCTAATATCAAATTGGATTTTGGGGTTGTTGTGAATGGTGTCTTAAATAACACTCTTCTCAAACCCCGATGAGAAAAGAATAAATCTTTTGAATAAGATTTAGAGAAGTTACCAATTAATTATTATTTAATTGGAATTAAATTGAAATTGGATTTTGGGTTTATCGTGAACGGTGTTTTAAATAAAAAAATTTCTTTAACCCAATTAACAATGAAGATATGATTTGGAATTTATAAATCTTTTAAATAAGATTTAATGGAAACTTTCCAAAGTAAAGTTTTCCAATTTGATATATTAAATTGGAATTGAATGGAATTCGATTTGGTAATCGAGACGAACTTCTGTAATGGAAGACCGTTACTATATATGGAATTTAAAAAGGCTTTTCCGTTGTTTCATTCATATTATTAGTCTGATATGGGAATTTATATCAATTATATATTGATCTATTTTCCGTGAAGATTCCATAGTTAGTGAAAAATGATTTGGATTTATCGTGAACTGTTTTTTAAATAACATCGATTCCATGATTTATTTCCTAAAAAGGGGAATAATCATTAAGTAATAATTTTGGAGATTAAAACTAAATGGCGTTTTAATGAATCTTTAATTAGATTGGAAAATGAATGAGTTAATTAAATTTACTGAATTCATGAAATGATCAAGATGGAGTACCACCAATTTTACTCCAGGCGATAGTTAAATCTTTAACTAGATTTCAAGCGTGAAATGGTAATTAATTTTATCGATAACACAGTGGGTGTTAGATATGGAGTATTACCAGTTTTGCTTCATGGGATGAATAGGTTGGGATTGGAAAATAAAATAAATGATTACTTCGGTAAGGCTCGATAATCCCGACTAGTTAGTAAACCTTGTTTTGGTTTAAATGGTGAAAAGATAATAAAATCTTTTGAAATGGATATCCAAAGGAAGATTAAAGAATAAATTTAAAAGGATTTATCTTTGATAAAATTATCGGGAACTTTTCCTAAGAATGTGAATATTTGAATGAACGAGTATTCTGTGAGGCGTATGATGTGTTTTTATAGCACTTAATTATTGATTATAAAATACGCAAGTTATTCGGAAAGACCGGGTTTAACCCATTCTGAATAACTAATACGACGATTAAATGTAGACGATGAAGACGGTGGTCGAAGACCAGAGATCTTCACATCGTATGGATGATTACTGATGTCTTGATTGGGCTGATCCCTTGAGACAAGGTAATAAGTGGTGATCGTCCAAACGTACTTGGAGATCGACCGGATTTGCGAGGGCCTCTCTCCTATATTAGACATATGGGACAAGGAATAAGGTGCCTCTGGCTCTGTTCAGACCCAGAAAGGAATTGTAAATGGATGTGTGTGTCAGACATTGGATTTCCTTCTGTGTCGATTGATTTCTATTAAACATATCTCTTTTTGATGGGGGAGAATTTATTCTCTTGCTTAACACCCTTCTCTGAGACGTACGAGCTTAAAGGTTATATATTAATAGACATAAGTTGCATGGCGTGAATTGTCAGTGTGGCATGCTGAGATGCAAATGATCAAGGCTTTTGTTGAAAAGCAGAGTCTTTTGGATGATGATCAAAGCACAGCTTTAATTAGCGTTGCGTTACGTATAACATTAATTCGCGAGCCTCACACCCTTGTATGAACCAGAAACGAGAGAGGACCACAGAGAGGGCATGTGTTTCTTTCTAGTTAGGAGTGGTGTCATGATATGGGGCCCAGACATTTTACTTATGTGGATGATGCAAAGCGAGGTACCTCGAATTTGAGTCCCTAGTGGCTCTTGATATTGGTCGACATACTAACCAGATTTTATGCCCCATAGGGTAGGGAAACGTATTATTCAGGAATTATTAATCCACTAAAGTAAGTGTGGACTGGCCCTGTTGCATCCAGGTGCAGTTGCGGCTGAATCCTATAGCACGGGCTAGAGTGTCTCGAATCGAAAAGAAGATCCCTTGCCTTGGTTCATGATGGAAATCCAAATTCCAATACGACATTTTTCGGTTTTAGTTGTAACCCTACATAGCGACATAGTGGGATAGGGCTCTCATGTCGTCTATAAAACATTCATTATATGGCTATAAATGTTGAAATATTAAAAATTTAACATTTGAATGCAAAATATAAAATTGATATGTTATGGTTGATTAATTGAATGGATTGTGCTCGACCAGTTTACGAGCAACATATGTTTTTTACATTTAGCATTGGGTGGGTAGAAATATATGTATTCTAACACCTTGTGAAATACTTCACGATTTGACTATAAGGTGATTAGCGATGTTGTTTATTTCAAAATTAATGAATGATTTCGAAATGGGATTTCTTAAGTAAAAATATTAGTGTTCCCGATTTTGGATAGGGAATGTTTTATAAAATGTTTTATAGAACAGAAAGGATTTCGAGGATTGCACCCGATGATTTAGAAATGTATTATGTGAAGTACTATAGATTTGATAGTACTTATGATTATTATGTTGTGAAATGATTTTCCCTACTTCGGGATATAAAAATAATGATTTAGCATGTGGCTAAAGATTCTGGTAAACCGAACGACTAAAAGTATGGGTGGAGTGAAAGACCCTAACCTTGAGAATTGGTCAGTGGTTAGTGTAGCCTGCTCCATAGTGGGAGGTGCACATATATATCGAGTTGCAGATGCGTACTCTTTGCCGTGTCTAAGGGAAACCCGATATTTGGTTGCATACTTGTTTTTATGCATTGTTATGTTTTGGAATTCATATTTCCAAATGTTTTGTTTTCTAATCCCGAAGTGAAATCTACTTTGATATTATAAAAGTTAGATATGTATTTCAAATGATTTGAAATAAAAGAAATTGGGAAATAAATTCCAAAGAAATAATTTCTGTAAAGAGAATTGGATTTGAAAATCTAAGTTTAGGGATTAAGCCTAAATGGGTAGATTAGGAAATTGCATGTTGATTGATGCATTGTAGATCCATATGTTATTTATGGTTGATGTTTATGCACTGGCAATCCATTGGAGTAAACCCGTTCCGCGTCAGCGGCGTGGTCCTGTGATTGACCTTATTATAACATAGGTTAAGTAAGATTTCTCACATAGTCCTTGTTTGGCATGCCTGGTAATAGGATGCAGCATGATGGGGGGTTCTCGCTTCGCAGTTTGGTGGCGAATGGGAGACTATTACCCCCACATGTCCCTTTTTAGGGTTGGTAGGCTACGGCCGGGGGATCTTGAAAGGGTCGTCATAAAACAAGGTGTCTGGGGTACCAATGTAAGCCACGGTGGGTTTTACCGGCTGTACTGGAGGATGAAGGGATGGTTGCAAAACCTACCGGATTTCCCGGAGCCGTTACAGTGGTATTAGAGCCAATACCCAGTCGGAATTGTGGCTCCTGTGTGGACCACAACGCCTGGGTGAGGTGTTCGTGAACCAACGGGGACGTTGGGCTCTGTAGGAGGGGAGAATGTAACACCCCTGAGTCCCACATCGTGGAAGCCTATGTGAAGTGGGTACTTATATAGTAGAGCCCATATCTTATTAATGCCAAGGCCTAGTGATGGAAAACCCTACACCTGAGAGGTGGCAAAGTAGGTACAATATCGGTGTTAGTAGGGAGGTTGGCTCAGTCTGTGTGGCAACGCCATGTGTTAGCGGATCTTGAAACTTAGCCGAGGCCTTTTGAGGAAAACAAACCCACACCTATACGGTGGCCAAGTTGGGGACAATATCATGCGTGAACGGAGGTGCGGGCTGTTACAACCAAAACAGTCTGAGCGACTCTTTTTGGAACGACGCCTAGTTTTTTGATTAGACTCTCGCACTTCTTCCCGAACCTCTACTCTCCATGTCCCAACCCCGACGTCACCATATCGGAAGCGGTTCAATCTGAAATTACTTTTATCATACCATCTACCTATTTTCATTCTTCAATCATTCGTGACATTAGAGAAGTTCTCCTCATTTTACAATCAACCACACTTAATCAAAACCCTTACGTCATTTGTTGGAATCTCAGTTCCAATGGCACCTTCTCAGTTAGATCCTGCTACAACTACATATCCTACCATGGTAGACTATTCCGATTCCCTATAATTTGGAAGATTAAAGCACCGCTAAGAGTGAGATTCTTCTTATGGAGCTTGGCTAGAGAACGGATCAACATTAAAGACAAGTTAATTCACAAAGGTGTGGCTGTCGACCCAGGTTGCATTTTTGTCTTAGAGAAAATGAAAGCATCCCCGATCTACTTGAAGAATGTGACCTAAGCTTCTACCTTTGGTCTTCTACCGTTACGAGCATTCTTGGCTGTCCCCCACCTTTCTTCTGTCACTCCAACCACTGGGAGTTCGAACCCTTGTCACCTAAACTTGAAACCCTTTTCGCTACGTTTATCTGGACACTTTAAAACGAACGCAACAATCGCTGCTTCAACAATATTTTTGCCTCGAGCCATCAACTTTGCCACAAAGTTACTTACTATTACCATCTTTGGTCAGGTACACAGTCGGCACTTTTCATCCCAACCATACTGGATACCACCATCGACTAGGAGGAATCCGAAGGTAGCACTGACACTGGAGGCACTCAGAAATGCCGCCTCTTCCCCTGACCATGGTAAGTTCATCTTGCGCTGCACACTCCCTCGCTACAGGCAAACCTTTTGTGTTTTATGGTTCGCTGACGGTACTGGTTTACATGTCTACGTTGGGAGTTGTGTTAGTGGGGTTATTTTGTGGTGTTTTGATGTAAGCATCTTTAGTTTGTTCATTAGTTTAGTATGTAGTTAATCGCGCTACGCGCTACAAACTCCCTGCATGCAGTTTGCATGCATTATCGTACTGTTAGCCATCGGTTAGGCTTGTTGACCGATTATGTTATTATGTTATTAGTAATATTATCTAATCGGGTGTGTAGAATCGCTCTACACAACCGTTAAGCTCAAAAAGATGTGTATTACAAACATGTAAATGCTTAAGGAATGTTTACTATCTTTTATATTAAGGTTGACCGTTCAACATTCTTGTAGAAATGATTTCTAATATTATTGTTCTTCAATAAGCACATTGATATTTAGCATGTGTGTGTATGTATGTATGAATATATACAAAATTAATGTATGTTGAATGCATATATGACTAACAGAACAACTATTTGTTCATGAACTAATATTGTACAAAATCTACAATGAGATCTTTCAGTTCTTTCAGAAATCAAACAATTTTAATGCTGATTTTAACCATGTATATTATATAACTTAATTGTACTTTGGGTTTTGAATATTCATATATAACTATTATATGTATATATATCACTACATGCAAATACATATACATCAACATATGTCAAACATGGGAGGATTTGAAATTTCAAATCAAATTTGTATAGTTCACAATTAATACATGCATGTTGACATTTGAAAATGAGAATGACATTAATTCTATTTTATCTTAATACATATTTTTATATGCTTCTGGACATATTATTAAATGTATTAATAATTACAAGTGCCACACTTCAGCCTATCATTTATAGAACAACATCAACTTTTGATTCACTGGGGTATGCAACTACTTAAAAAAACACCACATCTATTTATACCAGTAATTTGTATATAAATCTGAGTTGAACAGATTTATAAGTAGGCATAGATAATGAAAACATATACTAATGGAAGAGTCGAGATACCATATATTATTTCCAGTGTGTGTGTGTATAGTCGGTATTATATATTGTGGCATTCAGTTGTTAAAATCCCATGTTGTGTCTATGGTTGTAAACAAAGTACAACCAAAATACATCGTGTAAATATACATGAAACTAGACTCATATATAAGTACAATAAAGCATGGTATGACTGCGTGCAAACATATATCTCATATAGCTAACAATGCAGCACATGCTCATATAGTGTGTACTGTTGTGCATCCTTGTACAATTACAAGATTATGCCTTGCCCACTAAAGATTCAAGCAGATATGCATATATATAATATGTCTAGTTTTCACTGATTATATTTAAAAGGGTAAACATCTAGGCAGTTTTAGTTGCAAATAAAATTTGCAGTAATCTTTTATTATTAAAATTTAAGCAATATTTTTAAAACTGAGTGTACTATACAAACAATTTCAGGTATATAATAAAGAGTGCAACATGTAACATGTTTTTGAACTTAAATGCTATATAACAAACTATACATATTCACCAAAAGGGGATTCATCCATATCCAGAGTGTTCATATACGCTGGTCATTACTAGTGCAGTTTTTCATATATATATATATATATATATATATATATATATATATATATATATATATATATAGACACACACACACACCCTTAAATCATCTACTCATTGAAGGTACTATATTGCAAACGATATTCATCAATGTGCATACATATGAAATTTCGAAGGGTTCATATATTGATATATATATATGTCTATGCAGTATTATATAAAGTGACCTTAATATTAAACTATTATCTAGATCCGATTACTTATATAAATAGTATAAAAAGAAAATAGAAAATCAGATTTGCTGTAATGTTAAAACCAGATCTCAAAATATAGGTTTAGTTGATTAAAATCCATATGTGTCTTCACATATATATCGATTACATATATGAAATATGATCAACAAATTACATCATATATAAATTTTATACAATGACGAATCACAATACATTTATTGTGACTACAACTTATTTTATTCATTGTCAAGATGATCTGTATACATAATCAAGGAAATTACATATGAATTTCTATCTCTGATTCTATAATCAAATAAACTAGTATTGGTTTGAAATCAAAACCAGTCAAAAGTTCTGATTTCACATCCAAGTATAAAGATCAAAATCAAAATTTGTCTTAACAAATTTCCATACAATTGACTTCATTAAATCAAATATAATTAAAAAATATTTTACTAATTTATCAGTCTGTAATACCATTTTGATCAAGGAAATGCATGATAAAGCTTATCAATCAAACATTTTGATTGTAAGTTCAGGTTTAGTTATTCATACAAAAAGGTCCATATACTTCTATAGACAAATCCATATATTTAAGATTTAATAGTTTATGATCCGGTAATATTTGGATACAATTAATATTTGATATTAATTCGTATACAAATGAAACATTTTTATTTCATAAATAAATTCATTTAACAGTCTTAATTAATTAATTCAGAATCAAATTCACTTATTTCTGTATGCAAAACTTTCAATTAATTAGGAATTCAAAAAAACCTAAATCAGAATTCGAAGTACAATTTATTGCAACCCTCGCTCTGATACCACTGAAGGGATTCAAGGATCTAATTGTTTAACCTAATTTAACAAATTTAAATCTAAGATCTATGCAATAAAAGTAAATTAAATTAATTCAGTTACGATTTCATACCTGTCATGTCGAATCCGTGAAGATCTGATCAATCTTAAAATCGAAAAAATGGGTTAAAGCATCGAATCGAAAGCACATCAATCGCCATTCTTCTAGAGGTATCCAGACAAATGCCTTATCTTCGATCGAATCGAAGATAAATGGGGGAAAAAGGTACTAGCCCCCAGGATTAGGGTTATTGATTAAAAGTTATTTTGGTGGTCTTGGATTCGATCTGATCTATCTATTTTGTGGATATTAGCCGTTTTTGTAAATGAACGTATATCCCATTTTAAAAACAATTTTGTACCATAAACGAAGGAACCAACCGTCATACGTTTTCAATGCCAAATAAAAATATCAACAGATTGATATTTTATTTACCCAAATAATGGTTTCCCCTTTTTAACGTCCTAAGTGTGTGACCATATATGTAACACCCTGAATTTTTGAATAATCAAATTAACTAAATTTAAGAATACTTAATTTCAAATATGGGAATTAAGGGAAACGGGTTGCGCCATTGCATTCGTCTCGGAATTCTGCTTGAGATAGAGTCTGAGTTTGCGTAAAACGAACACCATATGATGGAGATATGGATGAATGAAGTTAGGCGGAAAAACTAGAAGAAGAAGAGAGAAAAAAATAAAAAAAATAAAATGCACTGGTGCACTTGGGAAGCGCGCCAATACAAAAATACACTGGTGCACTTCCCAAGTGCGCCCAGGCCGAGAAGAAAGCCTGCACAGCTTTCTGGTGTGATCTGATCCACATTGTGACTCATTGATTAGTCCTTTCTGACTCCTTACTGAGTCATTAGGGCTGAGGTGTCACCCTATTCTGACTGAGTGGTTTTGATTAACCCTAAGATCATCCGACGGCTATAATTAAATTGAAATTCTATATAAACATGGGTAGACTCAAACCCTAAAATCAAATCAAAATTTGATCAATGGCCGTCATGTTGTCACTACAAACCCTAGAGTAGCCGCCACCAACTAGAAGCTAATTAAAGACAACACTTCAAATCAAATCAAAGTCTAATCTCAATAAATAAATTGTCTACATCAAGGGAACGCTAATCAATTACAGAATTCAGATCCCAGAACTCAAGACCCTCTTTTTCTGTGAGTTCTAGTCACTTTTATGTTTAAATAGATAAAAGTGAATTATGATAGACTATGATTTGGGTATATATTGTTTGTAATTATACATGTTTATTGTTGTGGTGAATCATGAAATTATGCAAGTGAAATTCATAAATCTATGCAAGTTATTATGTTGTGAATTCATGAATCTATGCAAGTTGTTATCATAAACCTATGCAAGTTGTTATGAGATCATGCAAGTTACCTATGCAAGTTATTGTGTGATGAACTCATGAACCTATGCTAGTTGTTATGTTATGCAAGTTGTTATGTTGCAAAATCATGAATCTATGCAAGTTGTTAATTATGTGATGAATCATAATTATATGCGTAGTTATCATGTTAGTTTCCCTAGTTGTCATGCTTATGCCAAAAATTGTACTGAAAACGATCACCTTTTCATTCCGTTTATTTTATTGTTATGGCGAGGCTACCTTGTAGCCTCGATGACGCCAAAAACTCAAACGGTTACGCTAGTTAAGAAACGGGGAAAAAGGGAATTTGTAATAGGCATAATTTACATAGTGTTTATGTAAATTGGGCACATGGTTCTAGTAGGGAAACATATAAATAGTTGCCTATTATGACATAGGTAAAGTTGAGTAAAAATGGTATAATTTGAATATGACCATTTATGGATAGGAAATTCAAATTGTTAATAAAATAGGTATTGACACCTATAAAAAGGAAAGGGTTAATTAATTAACTTAATTAATCAAAATAGGAATGTTTAAGAAATTAAAGTCTGAAAATTTAATTAACAATTATGACACGAGGTTAGGTTACATTAGTGGTGGAAGTCTGCCCGGACCCGACCGGCATATCCAACATCCACTTGTTGTAGGCCTAATGTGGGAGGTCTAGCCCAGTATAACCATAATTGGACATGGTAATAAGAAGAGACTACTTAACCTAACTTAATACATGTGGACTGTATGATGATAAACATAAGTTAGGGTTAAGTAAAATGAGTTGGATTGTGGGTGGGTTAAGTACAACTGATGGGTAGGTGGGTAATATTAATATATATATATATAGGCCCACAAACTTAACCATTAAATAAATAGGATTAAATCAGTGAGAGGGTTAAGTACAACTGAAGGGTAGGTGGGTAATATTAATATATATAGGCCCACAAACTTAACCATTAAATAAATAGGATTAAATCAGTGGGAGGGTTAAGTACAACTGAAGGGTAGGTGGGTGATATTAATATATAGGCCCACAAACTTAACCAGACAAAAAGGGTTATGTAATTAAAGACACCTAATGGTATACATAACCGGGGAAAAATAGTAAAGTTATGTATTAAAGACACCCTTAGGGGTACACATAACTAATGGGAATATATAGAGTTATGTATTAAAGACACTTATAGGTAAGCATAACCGATAGGTAGATTAAGGGTTATGTATTAAAGACACCTATAGGTACGCATAACTGATTGAGGGCTATGTAATTAAAGACACCTTAGGGTATACATAGTCAGTAGAAAACCTAGTGGGGATACAAGACATAGGGGAGAGCTTGTATCATGTTGTGTGGGACCCATTTCAGTCAGTAACCCGGAGGGGTATCAAAGCAAAGAACTTCGTACTAGGCGGGGAAGGGGTACGCTTACTGATTGATTGTAAGAGATCCAAAATGAGACGGATGGTGTGGGCGGCGCAAACCGACCGGGGACATGTGCGTGCATGGGCCGGGCAGAGGGGGACAAGACGACCGTGACACCAATAGGTATAACTGTGCACACCTTGGGTTGCCACTTTAGGGAAGTGATACCCCCTAGTTGTGGGACCAACACAGGGTTTCTACAGAATAGGGAGCCGATCGATTAGGGTAGTGGTTAGGGTATACCCGGACGTATGCCCTAAGTCTACCAATTTATAGTAGGAAGGTAGTGGGTACGACTAGTTGAGATGGGAGCAGGTGGCACCTATGACAGCGGCTAGGAATACACGAAACTACCACCATCGTTATCGTTATTATGGTTAGCGGAAGGGATCATTCCATCTTGATTTTACTAGTAATAGTGCAGAGTAGTTTTGTAGTGAAGCATATGTATATCACCTTACCTTACCTGCCTTGTCACACCTGCCATTTGTATAGTGAACCCTCTTATCCGCTTTGTATGCCTATCATGTTTACCTTTATTTATTTACTGGCTAAAAGTTACTAGGCTCACCAGACGTATGTCTGACCTAGTTTGTTTCGCCTCTTTTCTTCCGTTCCCCCCTCAGGTTCTTAGGGAGGAAACACCCAGGTTTAGTCAGAATTTGGATATCATCTTCTAGGAGCTACTTCTGAAGTATGGCTCGAGTCTCTGTCTCTTATATGGCTTGCTCTTTAATACGGGGAATGATGTTTTTCTTTTATATACCTATGTACTCTGATAATATAAGATAGAAGTGTTTTATTGTAAGGGTTTTATGACTCATAGTATTATGTAACAAAGTATTTTGGTGATTTAATAAAGCTGTTTATTTCCGCCATAAAATTTTTAATATCTGTCTTTTGATATTCTGTATTTGTTTACCTAAAACGCTCCACTGAAGTTAAGGCATTCCCTTTGTGAGTGACCTTAATGGAGGTGGGGTGTTACACTTGGTATCAGAGCTGAAGGTTACCAGATTAGACAAAAGTTTTGAAAATATTTTTCAAAAAGGTTTTCAAATAAAGTATTTTCAAGAAGGAAAGTATGTTTTGAAAAACATAGTCCCCAAAGCCATATATTTATCTTCTGATTTTCTGTTTAATCCTTGTTTTCCTTCTTTTCTGAGTCTCCGGGGTTCCTGGCTTTCTGGGAGGTAACCTCATCGCGACATGGTCCCGTAGGCATGATGGGACTATGGTGTCTATCGAAGGGCAAAGAAGTGCCTAACTTCCATCTGTAGCCGCAGTTATTCCGTCTACGGCTAATCCTCTTTCGGGCTTCGTAGGGTTTTCCGCGCGATGTGGGCAACTTTAGAGAAAGACTTGTTAACATGTAAGAAGGTTGGTTGTTTTTGGTGCCATGAGACATGACATCTGATCTAGGATTTCCCAAGAAGGCAAGGGCAAAGGGTAGAATCTTCTAGAGGGTAGGTGGATGCTCTCGTGGCAGATGGATAAAGATAGGAAAATTTTTATCTAAAAGGTTTAATTTCCTTATCTGATTATGAAGTTAAGACTCTTTTGGATTCTGGCATTGAGACTCTGCACTTTAATACTAGTCTTGTTTCTGATCCCGTAGTTGTTTCAAACCCCTTTGGTGGTTCGGCTCATTTATTGGTGATTTGTAAGGGGTTGAAATTATCTATGTTAGGCGTCAAAAATTTGAATGTGACATTCGGGTGCTCAAGTTTATGGGCTATGGGTTGGTTCTAAATGGACCAACTTTCTATGTAGAGGGCCATTCTAGATTTTGAGAGGAGGCTCGTTAAGCTTCTAACTTGTCATGAGAAGACCCCCAAAGTTTCTTGTGACCTGCAAGGGTCTATTATGCTTAGCTTTCTGAAAATCATTCTGTAATCTTATCTGTACCAGTAGTCTGTAAGTATCTGAATATTTCTGAAGGATAGGGGTTTCTACTCAAAGCATGAAGTTGATTTCCAGTTTTGACATTGTTTAATGGGGGTAATTCTCTGAGTGTCAGTCTGATGTTGATTTCGGTCTTCGGGGCTGAGACTTAGGGAATTATTCTCTTAACTGATGTCAAATGGGAACAGAGCTTTTGTTTTAGTTATATCATTTGTTTGTATCCCATCAACCGAATCTTCGACCTTTAGATAGGAAATCCACGAATGTAAACATGTGTTTGAGACATGTTATATTTGATGGTTGCAAGTGGATGCAAGTGTTTGCTAGTGGTTGCTCGTGGATGCATTTACACACACATTGGGCACCAGATCGGCGCAAATCACTTTCATATTGCATATAAAAATGTGTGCGTATTTAGGGTAATGGATGTATAATGGTTGTGTTATCTTAAGAATGTTGCATTTGGATTAATGTGTGTGCATATATATAGAACTTATATGATGTAATAGGTTTACTTGCATACATAATGGACTCATGGCACTAACATAATTCACATTAAGTTGGTCAACTGAATCAGTGGACCGCCTAATCTTTGCATTAGATAAGGAACATATACACACACTTTTGCATATGTTCATACAACATTAGAAGTTTTCTAAGGACAATGGATGCTTGTGGATGATGGTTGAGTAGATGGGTGATTGGCTGGTCGGACACATTCTTCTTAACTTGAAGATTTCGGGAATGAAATCCTTTAAGTAGGGGAGAATGTAACATCCCTAATTTTTGGATAATCAAATTAAATAAATTTAAGAATACTTGATTTCAAATGTGGGAATTAAGGGAAATGGGTTGTGCCATTGCGTTCATCTCGGAATTCTGCTTGAGATAGAGTCCGAGTTTGCGTAAAAAAAACACCATATGATGGAGATATGGATGAACGAAGTTAGGCGGAAAAAACAGAAGAAGGAGAGAGGAAAAAATAAAAAAAATAAAATGCACTGGCGCACTTGGGAAGTGCGCAAGTACAAAAATACATTGGCGCACTTCCCAAGTGCGCCCAGGCCGAGCAGAAAGCCTGCACAGCTTTCTGGTGTGATCTGATCCACATTGTGACTCATTGCTAAGTCCTTTCTGACTCCTTACTGAGTCATTAGGGCTGAGGTGTCACCCTATCCTGACTAAGTGGTTTTGATTAACCCTAAGATCATCCGACGGCTATAATTAAATTGAAATTCTATATAAACATGGGTAGACTCAAACCGTAAAATCAAATCAAAATTTGATCAATGGCCGTCATGTTGTCATTACAAAAACTAGAGTAGCCGCCACCAACTAGAAGCAAATTAAAGTCAACACTTCAAATTAAATCAAAGTCTAGTCTCAATAACGAAATTGTCTACATCAAGGGAACACTGATCAATTACAGAATTCAGATCCCAGAACTCAGGACCTCTTTTTCTGTGAGTTCCTTTCAGGTTTAAATAGATAAAAGTGAATTATGGTAGACTATGGTTTGGGTATATATCGTTTGTAATTATACAAGTTTATTATTGTGGTGAATCATGAAATTATGCAAGTGAAATTCATAAACCTATGCAAGTTATTATGTTGCGAATTCATGAATCTATGCAAGTTGTTATCATGAACCTATGCAAGTTGTTATGAGATCATGCAAGTTATCTATGCAAGTTATTGTGTGATGAATTCATGAACCTATGCTAGTTGTTATGTTATGCAAGTTGTTATGTTGCAAAATCATGAATCTATGCAAGTTGTTAATTATGTGATGAATCATAATTATATGTGAAGTTATCATGTCATTTTCCCTAGTTGTCATGCTTATGCCAAAAATTGTACTAAAAACGATCACCTTGTCATTCCCTTTACTTTATTGTTATGGCGAGGCTACCTTGTAGCCTCGATGACGCCAAAAACGCAAACGGTTACACTCGTTAAGAAACGGGAAAAGGGGAATTTGTAATAGGCATAATTTACATAGTGTTTATGTAAATTGGGCACATGATTCTATTAGGGAAACATATAAATAATTGCCTATTATGACATAGGTAAAGTTGAGTAAAAATGGTATAATTTGAATATGACCATTTATGGATAGGAAATTCAAATTGTTAATAAAATAGGTATTGACACCTATAAAAAGGAAAGGATTAATTAATTAACTTAATTAATCAAAAGAGGAATGTTTAAGCAATTAAAGTCTGAAAATTTAATTAACACTTTTGACACGAGGTTAGGTTACATTAGTGGTGGAAGTCAGCCCGGACCCGACCGGCATATCCAGCAGCTACTAATGTTGAACCTAATATGAGAGGTCTAAGTGTGTGAATACGACTCAGGCTAAGACACGAGGTTAGACCCAACTGTGGAATAAGACTGCCTGGACCCGACCGACATATCCAGCATCCACATGTTGTAGGCCTAATATGGGAGGTCTAGCCCAGTATAACCATAATTGGACATGGTAATAAGAAGATACTACTTAACCTAACTTAATACATGTGTACTGTATGATGATAAACATAAGTTAGGGTTAAGTAAAATGAGTTGGATTGTGGGTGGGTTAAGTACAACTGATGGGTAGGTGGGTAATATTAATATATGTATATATGCCCACAAACTTAACCATTAAATAAATAGGATTAAATCAGTGAGAGGGTTAAGTACAACTGAAGGGTAGGAGGGTAATATTAATATATATAGGACCACAAACTTAACTATTAAATAAATAGGATTAAATCAGTGGGAGGGTTAAGTACAACTGAAGGGTAGGTGGGTAATATTAATATATAGGCCCACAAACTTAACCGGATAAAAAGGGTTATGTAATTAAAGACACCTAATGGTATACATAACCGGGGCAAAATAGTAAAGTTATGTATTAAAGACACCCTTAGGGGTACGCATAACTAATGGGAATAGATAGAGTTATGTATTAAAGACACCTACAGGTAAGCATAACCGATAGGTAAATTAAGGGTTATGTATTAAAGACACCTATAGGTACGCATAACTGATTGAGGGCTATGTAATTAAAGACACCTTAGGGTATACATAGTTAGTAGAAAACCTAGTGGGGATACAAGACATAGGGGAGAGCTTGTATCATGTTGTGTGGGACCCATTTCAGTCAGTAACTAAGAGGGGTATCAAAGTAAAGAACTCCGTACTAGGTAGGGAAGGGGCACACTTACTGATTGATTGTAAGAGATCCAAAACGAGACGGATGGTGTGGGCAGCACAAACCGACCGGGGACATGTGCATGCATGGGTCGGGCAGAGGGGGACAAGACGATCGTGACACCAGTAGGTATAACTGTGCACACCTTGGGTTGCCACTTTAGGGAAGTGATACCCCCTAGTCGTGGGACCCGCACAGGGTATCTACAGAGTAGGGAGCCGATCGATTAGGGAAGTGGTTAGGATATACCCGGACGTATGCCCTAAGTCTACCAATTTATAGTAGGAGGGTAATGGGCACGACTAGTTGAGATAGGAGCAGGCGACACCTATGACAGCAGCTAGGAATATATGAAACTACCACCATCGTTATCGTTATTATGGTTAGCGGAAGGGATCATTCCATCTTGATTTTACAAGTAATAGTGCAGATTAGTTTTGTAGTGAAGCATATGTATATCACCTTACCTTACCTGCCTTGTCACACCTGCCATCTGTACAGTGAACCCTCTTATCCACTTTGTATGCCTGTCATGTTTATCTTTATTTATTTACGGGCTAAAAGTTACTGGACTCACCAGACGTATGTCTGACTTAGTTTGTTTCGCCTTTTTTTTCTGTTCCCCCCTCAGGTTCTCAGGGAGGAAACACCTAGGTTTAGTCAGAATTTGGATATCATCTTCTAGGAGCTACTTCTGAAGTATGGCTCGAGTCTCTGTCTCTTATATCGCTTGCTCTTTAATATGGGGAATGATGTTTTTCTTTTAAATACCTACGTACTCTGATAATATAAGACAGAAGTGTTTTGTTGTAAGGGTTTTATGACTCATGGTATTATGTAACAAAGTATTTTGGTGATTAAATAAAGCTGTTTATTTCCGCCGTAAAAAATTTAATATTTGCCTTGTGATATTCTGTATCTGTTTACCTAAAACGCTCCACTGAAGTTAAGGCATTCCCTTTGTGAGTGACCTTAATGGAGGTGGGGTGTTACAGTATAGGTTATTATAACGTTGGAAATAATTTCAAATCATATTTAAAATTATAAAGATTGATTAGCATCTTGTAATACGCCGCTGCTACCCAAGTTATAATGATATCAATGATTTGATACAACCTTTTTTTTTACCAGTGTCTCAATGTAATATAATCCTTTTAACCAATATATCCAGTATTAAACAAAAGGCATGAAACATATCGTCCTCTTAATAATTTGATCCTTTTATCTTGATCGATGAGTAGACTATATAAAAACTATGCATTTCATAGTCTCACTCAATCAAGAGGCCTTTGGATATCTCTACTTATATTGTGGGGTTAAATTCCATCTAGATCTTTCATAATTTTCATCTGATTCGAGATGTAGCCAGTAATCACCTTTACCGTCTACTCGGTTAAAAGCCACTTTTGATGACATCAAAACACAAATATTTTGAATAAAACTATAATGACTTTAGGTCTGAGGACCATTACACCACTGTCACTATGAGAATAACTTATGATATTGTTAATTATATTCCATCTAGTATTCTCATGGTGGGTCAGCCCAATACGCTATTCTCCAACACGTATTATTGACATTAATATCACATATATTAATGATCAATGAGATATGATCATCACTCAATCAACATACTAGTGTCAATGTTTTATTGGTGTCGCACGTAAAACAATAAAACCTGACTAGGGACATTTAAAAATTATAATACTTAAAATATTATATAATCTCATGTTCAAGTCACTTACTTGATCTATATAATTCCGTATTATTATTCTAAGGACTTCTATTATGTTAATATTTATATCACACAGTAAATATAACATAATAAAATACTTTTATTCCAAATAAAATAATAACAGCAACAGTGTTATTAATCACATCAAATGGATTGCCTCTAGGGAATAATCTCTAACACGAATAACCGTTAAAACCTTCAACAATCCCTTTGCATATGTTCTTTCCATCAGAATCCATTATTAGACCATCCAAAAGACTCCCATCCGAAGTCTTAATAATATGGGAACTATCCCCGACGGTCATTGTATGTCGTAGGATATCAACCTGTGTCTCCCATCCATTTCTCTCCGACAGTCAACTCAATACAACTTAATGTCATCTTTTCTACATCTCAAAAATGTCAATCCATCGCACCAGCCTCTTCTCCATCATAGAATCACCATCTTGGAATCACCATTGTCAAATAACCAATCACTTCATAGGAGCATTACATACTTGTCTCAAGCCAAATCCACTAATCGAAGAGCCATCGTCTTGAAACCACCATCGAACCATCATACCCTACTCCTTAATATCAAATCGTCATCAGTGTCAAATTAAATAAAATGGTCACAACAATAGTTATCGATATAGACCACTTAATAGTAATTGATAGCGACTAATGGATCACCTGTTTAACCAAATATGGTTAAATACGTATCCAAAGAAAACGTCAGACATTCATTGCGGAATTTAGATCGTCCCCAAGTCCATCCTTCGCCTTCAGGTTGGCCATCAAGCACTAGTATCGCTTTGTCTTCAAATCCTTCGTCAAATCCATCATCGAGTTCCAATACTACTGAGTCGCCAGGTCCATCCAAGCACTATGAAGCTCCACCGAGAATTTACCTCATCCATTCGAGTTTACCATCCTTGTGAATCCAATTAATATACACCAACGTGTGACGACCCCAAACCCCCGTTCCCCGGTGGCATGGGTAATCTTTGAAATATAACACTTAAACAAATAACAGCAGAACAGAAATAAATAAATACACTAGATGATGTACAATAGAATACACTGGATAAACATAATCATTTGAGTTACACAGTATACAGGATCATACTTAGTACAAAATATAGTTTCTGCTTTACATAAAATGTCTACAGCGGAATCAAACATAATATGTACAACAGGAGCTGAACAACATAAAAAGAAAGAAGTGATAGAATCCATCTTCAGCTCCATAGCTATCCAGAAAGAGCCTGCTAAAACCTGAATACAAGGCTGCCCGTGTAGAAATAGGGGCACCCAAGTTTGCAAGTGAAACAAACTACGAGTCAGTCATGGAACTAATATGAGAAATCTACTACTTAACTTATTTTATAATAAGGACAATCACAGGATCACGCCGCTAACTCGGAATGGGTTTACTCCATTGGATTGCCAATGCTCAAAGCAAGTAAATCATTTAAACATTGCGATGCTTTTTATAAAAATGAAGCCATTATAAGACTCAGTTCCCATCACACAATGCAACGCAAGCCGGAGGATAGAGTTTTACCTTATAATGGCCAAAATATGCTTGATACGAATAAAACAAAAGCCTTTGATATTATTGCTAGTGTTTATATGATTCAAAAACAATTTCAATCATAAGTATCAATCATAGACAGCATGGGTACCATATATCATGTCGCCAAATATAGGTTTACAATCAAAACCGCACAATGTCTTATTTGGAAATTGGATTTACGTCATGAACCAAGGCAAGGGATTTCCCTTACCGCTTCAAGACGCTATAGCCTGCCCCTCAGGCAAGCGCACTGGCAAACCTTGGATCGTCAGGGTTGGTCCACACGGAGTGGATTAAAATGCTTGAACACTGCGTTTCCCCGCCCTATGGGGCATCAACTGGTCATATCCCGACCAAACCATCGGCCCTGGAGCGACGATATAACCGAGGCGCCTTGCTATCCATCATCCACATAAGTAAAATGCTCGGGCGTGTAAAACCCAAAACACCACCCCTAGCTAGAAAGAAACGCAGGTCCTCCCTGAAGTCCTCTCCCGTTTCTGGTCCATACCGGGGTGTGAGGCTCGTGAATAAATGCTAAACACAAAGATAGATATTTAAAGCCCTGCTTTGATCATCAACCACAAGACTCTGTCTTTCAACAAAAGCCTTAATCACGGCATCTTTGTATGACACATTATCAATCTACAACATCAGACACACATCCATTTACAAGTCCGTTCCGGGTCTGAACGAAACCGGAGGCACGTTATTCCTCTCCCGTATGTCCAATACACGAGAGAAGCCCTCACACATATGAACGATCAACAAGTACGTCCGGACGACCACCGCTGTAACCCCTTCAAGGAAGCAACTCCCATCAAAGGCATCAGTAGCCATCCATTCGATGTGAAGATCCTCGGTCTTGCACCGTCTTCATATCTTCGACTTCAAACCGCCGACCAATTATTTGAAATGAGAATTAACTCGGTCTTTTCAAATTATTCACGTATATTTAGAATTTCAAATCAATTTATTTCAATGGTTAAATTACTTGACATCCATAATTCCGTTCATTAATGTAATTTTCACGTCAAACACATTCAACCATCAAAATTCCTATAAACCGAGTAAATTCAGTTTATTTCCATTCTATACTGTTTATAATATTTTATAATGGTTTATTGCTATTTTTATTTATTTAAATATAGCCTATTTATTTAAATGACACTTCAGGCCATAACGTGGCCATGATGCTGTTTTTCTCCAGATTTTCTTTATACATATCTGAAAATATAACTATTGGATCTTTACATATTTTATATCAATGGAAAGATCTTTTCAAAGCTGAGCCAACGGTTCCAGTTTTGGGAAAATTCGACGGTCGGACCTCCCGATACAATCTTTTGAAGTTACGATTTCAAAATATGAGCTGCAGCATCGTTATTTGATTTATTTTAATTATATATATATATATATATATAATCCATTCTGGCGCTGTTTTCAGATTTGAATTAAACATTCTAGACAATCTAACCATTGGATCTTTACAAATTTGGTGTCGTTGGAAGGATATTTCCAAAGCGGACCCAACGGTTTCGGTTTTGGCAAAATCCGATGGTCGGATCTCCCGCAACAATCGTTTTAAAATCACGGTTTCAAAATACGAACTGTAGCTTCGTTATTCGATTTATTTTAACTATACATATATAATCCGTTCTTTGATTTCCACACCATTTTATTTCATATATGTGATAAAAATAATATTTTTATCCAACAAATATCTATTTCAACACATGACTATTTTTAATACTTCATAATAATAAAAATATGATTTTCATCGTTAAAACGATTTATTTAAAACAAGTATATTTTTAGCGATTCCTATATATAATAAAAATGTGCTTTTTATTGTTATAACAATTTATTTCAAACATAAATATTTTATATATTGCACATACATGATAAAAATGTGATTTTTATCATTCAACCGTTTTATTCATCATACAAATATTTTTCCAACACATGAATATATTTCAATACATGAATATAAATCACACATAGAAATATTTTAGAAAATTTCGGCAGCATAACAGTAGGGTAGTTAAAACCAGCACTGTCCCGAGTATGGCTTCTCGCTCTACCTTAAAGCCTCGTAGCTTTTGACAATAGGGATTTCAATATCTAGTTCGTACGCAGACGAATTTTCCCATAAACTAATCCCATTGGGATTTCAACCACAATCAATCATATCAACCATTCGCATTTATCAACCAAATTTCACATCAACCAGAATCCAAACAATCACAACCAATATATATCGTCCATGGTCTGTGGATGAGGGGAGTGTGTGTGTATATATACGTATATAAATATATTTCGATTTCATTTCAATTCCATTCAATGCACATATGATTTTTACAACGTGCATATAACTTATACATCGCACATACAACTTGTACAACGCTTATACATAAGGTGTACAATGCTTATATAACTCATACATCGATCGTATAATCTATACATCGTCATTCCATATCATTTATAATTCAGAAATCTCACATTGGGTTCCACTCCTCCAAAAATTGTAGGAAGCTCCAAAAACTCTCCGGTTTCTTCTAGAATGTAAAAGATGTCCATACGAGTCCACTGTCAGTTGTTTCACTGAATTTCGACAACATGGCAAAAATATATGATTTTTATTGAAAAATCATAATTCGTAGCGGTTTAAAGTGCTATACACAGTTAAATTTATTTTCAGCTGTTACCTTTCAGAAGAAGTTCAAAACTAGGTTTGCATTTATCTTCCAATCCGTTGTGCTACAGGAGGATCAGCCAATGCCACGTCAAAGAGGTAGGAGAGGCGCCTTCGCGCATGGTGGTGGGGTCCACTTCTATGCACCAGGGTAGGGGCAGCGGCGGTTCAAAGGTTCGAACTTCGGGGAGGTGAATCTTCTCGATGGCGCAATAATACGAGGTCTGGTGGGTATGGATTTGAAGCATTCGAGGTGCTCTTCAAAAAGTTCAACTGGAGCAAGGGCTAATTCAGCTTTGATTTGCCAGAATTTGATCAAGAAGGGGAGAACACTGTTCTGTCGTATATCGCGAGGGGGGAGAGAGAGAAAATATTTTTTAATAAAAATTCAGATTGGTCCGTGCTATTTATAATTCCAAAATATCTGCTTTTCCAAACGAACTCTAATTCCAACCCAACGACTGTCACCCTAGCTAAATACCACCATTCCGGACACAATGGAATATGTTTCATAGGCCCATTCGACTGTTTCAGTCAGTTATTCTTCAAATTAAAATATAAAACATTAGATATTTTATTTGAACGTACATTTCGATTTGCCTTGGCCATATACTGATCCCAGAAATTCCAGAAAAACAAAACTAGATATTTTTGGATGTTACGGTCCCAATAAAACTGATTTCGTCAAATTTGGAGACCGTTTGAAAAATGGCCAATTTCTGGTCGATCCAAATGGATTGAAATTTTTCCAAACACATTTTCCTTTGCCAAGCTCACATATTAACTCCAAAAATTATGGAATTTGGAATCTAGCAATAATTTGGCATTCCGAATCCAACAAAAGTGGTTTCGTAGAAAACGGAGGTCGTTTGCAAAAATGTCTATTTTCAAGGGCTATATAAACTCCATAGCGATCTTTCTGAAAATTCATTTAGCCATAACTTTTGATTCCCGCTATAAAATTTTGATTTTTCAGATTCGTTAGAAAGATATTCATAAACAGATTTAAATATTTTTGGTTTCACTAAAATCCTTTTTATTTTGCATCCGGTACAATCAGTCAAAGTTCGAATTCAAATTTTCAAACTACCGCGCCATTTCAGCCCTTGTTTTATAATTCAAATAAATATATTTACTTTCCAACATCGTTCAAATAGACTTTTGGTCATTATTATTTAAAACAATTTATTTTAAATATTTAAAATCCTCTAAAATAGCCAAATTAAAAATTTTAAATTGGTTTAGATTTTCCAGGTTGTTACAATCTCCCCCACTTAAAATCTTTTTTCCTCGAAAAGGAACGAAGCTGGAAGTTGTTTAATTAACTAACTCAACTTTCATTTTGGCTTTCATTCTTCAACTTTTTAGTTTCTAAGAATTTTCCAATTCTTCAAAAATTTGGCTAACACCCTAAATTTTCGAAAATTTCACGATAACCTCCTTTGTATGGGGAGGGGTTTGGAAATTTATTAGGCCGTATTAGGTACCCAATAAATCCTAATAAGCATACACATATTTATAGTGATATATTCCGGTGTCCATAGGGGAGTGTGTAGATCATAACTCCATAGAATAAATTCTTGTCACCCTATAAATGGTTTGGTTGCCTTAATGACCAGAGAGACATGTTTATTGCCATCTCCAGACCCGTGTGGGGTTTTTATTAATCTGGCAATTTACCGTTACATTTTATATAGTCCATATATGTCTTCGGTTCAACCTGTAGTATAGTCATCGCCATACAAGCCTCTCGCTCGTATGGTATTCTTCAACCTCGTCACATAAGCTCCAAATGCTTATGCGGTATATGATGAAGTATGTTATCTTCATGTAGTATGCCATGTAGTGTTGTTCAAGATTAATTGTTACTATCCTATGGCGACGTTTATTATTACACATAGAACAACCAACACTCCGCATCTAATGGCATTCACAGGAGTTGATATAATAAATAAAATTGCGCATCCAACTCATTAAGGTTTACCTATTTGTCGGGCACGCAAATAAATTCTTTACTGAACAGAAAATCCATTTACCTCTTCAAACATATATAATGTACATGCATGTATTCCAATCAAAATTTAAATCAGTTCAATATTTGATTCAACTTGCATAAATTTACCTTTCATTTTCTTATCGATTAAATTAATTACCATTCCAATAATTTGATTAATAAATTCATAATCACACAACACAAACAACAATCAATTTGTTGATTAACTTTTCAAAAATATAAATATTAATTCATATACTCCTTTAAAATCATTCAGACTATATAATTAAAATTATACATCCATAAAAAGGAAACGACAGCCAAGTAGAAAACAAAACAAAAATGCAAAATATGGTAAATGTACCTTGCACCAGAGTTAATCAGAGATATCCACCCTGCAATTGGGATAGGCTTTCTTAATGCTCTCCTTAGTTTCCCAAGTACCGTCTCATGGATCTCCACTCCATTGCACTTTTACTAAGTGAACCTTCTTGTTCCTCAGCTCTTTAGTTTCTTTGCCAATAATCTTTATCGGCTCTCTCCTCACAACTAATTCTGGAGTAATTTCCAAATCTTGTTGCGCGGCTTCTTCCACGACCAGGTCTGGATCATGCACATGCTTTCGAAGTTGAGATACGTGAAACACATCTTGTACTCCAGGCAACCAACCATGAAATTGGACTCTATAAGCGAGAGTTCCAATTCGTTCGAGCACAGGAAATGGACCAATAAATCTGGGCGCCAACTTCCCAGTTTTGCCAAATCGGACTACTCCGCTCATTGGAGAAACCCTCAAATATACATAGTCACCAGCAGAAAAAGACAAATCTCTCCTTGAATCTGCATAGCTCTTCTGTCGGCTTTGAGCGGCTAGTAATCGTTTCTTAATGAAATCGACTTTATCGGCAGCTTCGCGAATCATATCTGGTCCCAATACAAGTCTATTACCAGGTTCTACCCAACAAGTGGGGGATCTGCACAGTCTACCATACAATGCTTCGAATGATGACATTTTCAGGCTCGCTTGATAGATATTATTGTATAAGAACTCAGCCAAATGCAAGTGGTCTTCCCATGATCCGCCAAAATCAATAACACAAGCCCGCAATAAATCTTCTAGAATACGATTCACCCTCTCAGTTTGACCATCTGTTTGAGGATGATAAGCGGTGCTTAATTTCAGCTTGGTTCCCAATTCTGCTTGGAATGCTTCCCAGAATTTACTAGCAAAATCGCGTCATGATCACTAACGATACTCATGGGAACTCCATGCAGTTTAACAATTTCTTTAAAATAAATCTGCGCCAGACTCTAAGCGGTTCTATTTGATCTGACAGGTATAAAATGGGCAGTCTTCGTGAAACGATCTACGATCACCCAAATATTGTCATTCCCTTTCCTGGTTCTGGGAAAACCATCTATGAAATCCATAGAAATATGTTCCTACTTCCAACCTGGAATTTCCAACTGTTGCAACAATCCAGCGAGTTTCTGTTGATGCTTTTAACTTGTTGACAAGTAGTACACCGGCTAACGTACAAGGAAATGTCTCGTTTCATAGATCTCCACTAGAAAGTGCGTTTGATATCATTATACATCTTTCTCACTCCTGGATGGATACTAAGTTTGGCTTTGTGACATTCATCTAATACTTCTCTCCAGAGCTCAGATATGTTTGGAACACAAATTCGGCCTTTCAACCTAATAATCCCATTGTTATCAATCTGAAAATCGAGGGCTCGCCTTTTTGAATTCTCTCTCTGATCATCTGAATGAAATGATCATCCTTCTGAAGAGCAGATATATTATCAATCAATGAAGGCGTGATTATAAGATTGGCAATGATTACATTCTTTCTGCTGAGCGCATCAGCCACAACATTGGCCTTCCCCGGAGTATATGAAATATCATGTTCATATGCCGTGAGAAATTCTAACCAACGCTGCTGCCTCATATTTAGATCTTTCTGGGTGAAAAAAAACTTCAACGATTGATGATCAGTATATTATTCAAATTTCTCACCTAATGGATAACGTCTCCATATTTTTATAGCAAACACGATGGTTAACAATTCAAAATCGTGAGTTGCATAATTCTTCTCATGTGGCTTCAATTGATGGCTAGCATAAGCGACTACTTAGCCTCTTTGCATTAATACTGTACCAAAACCTTCTTTAGAAGCATCTCTCTTAACTTTCAAGTCTTGATTGCCATTAATAATTGTTAACACTGGAGCAGTTGTCAACCTTAACTTTAGCTTTTGGAAAGCTGCCTCGCATTCTGGAGTCCAATTGAATCTTGAATGTTTCTTAGTAAGCATCGTTAAGGAACTATATATCTTTGAAAAATCCTTAACGAACTTCCGATAATAACTAGCCAACCTGAGAAAACTTCGGACTTCTATGGGCGTAGTCGGCTGTTTCCAATTCTGAATAGCAGTGATCTTACTGGGATCCACAGAAATTCCTTCTTTTGATACAACGTGACCAACGAACTTTACCTCTTCTTGCCAGAATATACATTTGGAAAATTTGGCTTTTAAAACATTCTTTCTAAGAATTTCCAACACTTGTTCCAAATGTTTTGCATGCTCGCTTTGTAACTTAGAGAAGATCAATATGTCATCAATGAAAACTAGTACGAATTTATTCAATACTTCTCTGAATACCCGATTCATTAGATCGACAAAATAAGCTGCAATGTTATATAAGTCGAACGACATTACAAACCACTCGTAGAATAAATCTGGACCTCTTAATACTGTCAAAGGAACACACTCTTCGACAATACGAAGCTGATGGAAGCCTGTAGCTAGGTTCATTCGTGAAAATGCTGCCGCGCCATTCAATCGATCCAACAAATCATCAATCCGCGGCAATAGATATTTCTTCTTCAATGTCTGCTTATTCAAGTCACGATAATCCACACACAGTTGGAGCGTACCGTCTGAGTTTGGGACAAACACCACTCCTGCTCCCCAATCAAAGAAACTAGGTCTGATCAGACCCTTCCATACAAGTTGTCGGGTCTGATTGTCTAATTCTTCTTTTTCCTTCAGGGTCATTCTTCGAATAAAGTGAACTACTGGTCTTGCATTCGGAATTAAAGAGATTTTGAAATCTATTTCTCTATGCGGAGGTAAGCTAACAACTTCTTCAAACACATCCGCATAATTCTTGACGACAGGAATATTTTCTATATCAACCGGAATATTCTCCGTAACGAAAAGAATCTTTTCTATTTGAGCAGGAGAAACATCAAGAGCTGACCCAAAGTCTTTTCTATCTGAATTTGGACACGGGCAGCTAGTAGTTTTGGTTTTGCAAATTTATATTCACAGGGTCCTGATTTGCATCTGGAACGATACTCGGAAAGCTCTGTATCCGTGTATTACTTTCATTTGTGTTTTGTATTATTTTTCCGCTGCTATGTAATGTATTGTAATCTGTAATATTTATCAAATGTATATTATTTGTTTATACTCTGTATATTCTTGTATTCTGATGGAATTGTTGTCATAAACAACGAAATGTTCTTCTGTTTGCGTTCCAATTTGTCATGTTCTCAAAACAATTAAGGGTTTCGAATGGTCTTGGTCAGCTTAACGATCGATTCGGATCGAGCGAAATTCCCAATTGTTACATGTGGACCTTCACATGGAATGGTTATATAGTCCCCGAACATTGTCTTTTCCTTAACAACTCTTTCGGCGCATTTGACCTCAGCTTCATATTTGGTTAACCAATCCAATCCCAGAATAATATCAAATTCTTTAAAATTCATGACGATCGAGATGGTAGGGAACCAATAACGGGAAAAAGAAACAGGCACCCCACAAATCCAACTAAGATCGAGGGAACCCCCAACCGGATTATGGACAGTCATGGGTGTTTTGAGCTTTTTCATATTCAAATCCAGCTTCTTAACCGCATTACTTGCAATAAAGTTTCGCGACGCGCCTGTATCGAACTGTACTTTAACTGGAATATCTTTGACAGTAAGCGTGCCTTCTAAAACATCTGGCCTCGCTTGACTGATTGAGGATGCAGGAACCTCTTCCACTTCATTTACATGTACCCTTTTGGTCGCTTTCAACAGCCGGCAGTCTCGCTTTATATGACCAGCCAGATGGTAGAGATTGCATTTTCTATTCTCTTGAAACTTGTTCTTGGAATTAAATTTGTCCTTCGCTCGTTTGTTCCAGGATTTGCAACTTATCGCTAAGTGTCCTTGCCTATTGCAGATTGAGCAGGTGGCAGTTGTTACTGGCCCTTCCTCAAATTTAACCTTTTTCCTATTGAATTTAGGCTTCTTTCTAACCTCAGACGTCTTACTTGCCTAAGGCTGCGTACTTGTCTCTGGTCTATCAATTTCGAATTTCCTTTTGTTACTAGAACTGACTTCCTCTTCATCGCCCAAAAGACCTTTCTTATCTAGATCTTCATACTAATAAGCCATGTATATAATTCCAGAAAAAGGTTGTTGCACATGTGCAGTTACACTACTTTGGTACTTTCTTTGTAGCCCGTTAATAAACCTCAGATTCTTCCTCTTAGGATCTTGAATTAGATGCAGGGAAAAACGAGAAAGTTCATTGAATTTCTTATGATATTCCGGAATGGTCATATCTCCTTGAATCAGATAGTAGAATTAATCACTTAACCGCAATTGCTTATGGAGGAATAAATCTTTCATTGAAAATTTCTTTGAATCTATCCCAGGTAATATTACCTTTTGGATTATCTTTAATAACGGCTTCCCACCAGATTAAAGCTTCGTCTTTGAGTGCCCAAGAGCCAGTAATCTTTTCTGATCATCTCGCAGCTTGAAACCTTCAAAAATTCTCTCATCAGAGCGCATCAAGCTTGAGTTTGAATAATGGACTCATTGCCCGAGAACGGTACTCCACCTAGATTTCGTTATCTCTTTAATAGAGCTTCTATATCTGATCTTGGCTGTGGAAGAACAACTGGCTCATTAGGTGGTTGAACCATAGGATTATTTCTTCTGCTTCTGCCACTCATTTTCTATGTCTGCAAATAGCAGACAAAGTGTCAGGTCAACAGAAAAGGTGTTTTAAAGCATAGAGACATATACTTGAATGTAAATGTGTCTATCGGGGTGTATTTCATTCTGCTACACTCATTCTAAGATATTACCGATCCTATCCGAAATGAGTTATTCGCCGTAGAATACTTCTGATTCTATTTCTGACGAATCCGTTAATATGTTATATTCCAGAACTAAGCTTCACCAAAGCTCGGATACCACGTTGTGATGAACCCAAACCCCCGTTCCCTGGTGGCAAGGGTAATTTTTGGAATACAACACATAAACAAATAACAATAGAACAAAAATAAATAAATACACCAGATAATGTACAATAGAATACACTGGATGTAACAACCCGGATTTTTACAACATGCTAAGACAAGAATCAAGGAAGAATTTAATTATAAAAATCTGAATCAGGATAAACGGGTTGCGCCATTGCGTTCGTCTCGGAAAAATACGTGAAATAGAGTCCGAGTTTTCGAAAATCGGAGTCCGTATGACCCAATAATGGCCCGTCAAAGTTTTCAGAAAAATTCAAGTTCAAAAACTGTTCGAAATTCAAATCTGGAGCTATGCAGACTGGGCGGGAAAAATTCCTGCCCAAGCCCCAGGTCGACTGGGGTGTCGACTGGGGAGTCGACACGCCCAGGGGCAGGTCGACTGCTCAGTCGACACGGGTGTCGACCTGGCCCAAAAACCCATGTTGGGTCTGGATGACCTGGTGCACCTGGTTGCTCATTTAGGTCTGGTCTATTGGCCTGTGACGGGTTTTGAGGGTTCAGATCTATCCTAGGGTTAATCTAAGGGCCTAAACTACTCCTAATCTCTATAAAAACACCATAGGACCTAACCTAAATCACTAAAAATCATTCTAGCAACTAAGTGCTGCCAAAATCTCTCTTGATCATGGCCTCCATCTCCAACTCCAAGGGCTTATGCATTCAAATCGGATTCAAATCAAAAGGTGCAAGCTTTCTACATCAAATCGTGGAAGTAGATCAACATTGCTACACAAATCCTATGACGATTCATGCTCCTAAGTCTCTAAGCCTCGCTATGTAAGTTCTAGCTACTTGTAGATTCTAATGGTGGTTCTAATGTGACATGGGATAAAATGCGATGAAACATAAGTATGCTAGCCTATGTGAACCTAATTTTGCCCCTTTTCTATAATCTAGGACCTTGGGCTAAGTTTTAGCGACTTAATCATGCCACTCATGTTATGTTTAACCTAGTTTATCTTGCAAGTTTGAATCTTTGTCTATGGAATGTTAGCATGAACCTTTGGGAACCATTTGACTTGTGAAACATTGGCAAAGACTTGACTTTGGGGCTTATGCATGTAAATGAACCCAAACCCCTTATGTTATCATGCATGTTTGTGGCCAAATTCCCTTATGATACTATGCATGTTTGTGGACAAATTCCCTTATGATACTATGCATGCTTGAGGCCAAATCCTTTAGGATAACATTCACGTTTGCGGCCAATCCCTTTATGATATCTCGCATGTTTGAGGCCAATATGTTGACATAATACCCCTACTATGTGACTTGCTTCCACTTGGGTTGGAAATACGTTTGGGTAGTTTAGGAAAAACGTGAATATGACACGAAAACTTGACATGGGGTTACATGAAAATATGGACTTAAAAGGGGTCTAAACTTGACATGAACATGACACGTAGGAAAACATGGAACTTGAACTAGACACGTATGGGCTGTAAGTGTAATATGACACTAGACCAAACATGAAAGTGGCCAACTCGAGGTTGGGTTGAGTTTGTAGCATAAATCTACCCGGACCCGCCCGGCTTAACTAGTGGCTACAAACAATAGGACCCAATGTGAGTAGTTGGTCATATAGCACTCAAAACCCGAGGTTAGACTAGGTTGTGGTGTAAATCTACCCGGACCCGCCCGGCTTAACTAGTAACCACAACAAAGTCTAATGTGAGAGGTTGGGGTGTATTAATCTAATTAATGCCACATGAAAAGGTTGAGTAATTTTGACTAAAGACACTTAACCGATATGACACGAATGGGTAGGTTAAGTGGAACCGGACTTGATTTCTTAATGACACTTAACCATATAAGACAATTAGGGGATTGGGTTAAGTAATTTACACTTAACTAATCTAAACACGGTACTTAGATGGGGTTAAGTAACCTAGACTTAACTAACCTAACACGGTAAATTCGATGGGGTTAAGTAATCCACACTTAACTAATCTAAACACGGTAATTAGATGGGGTTAAGTAACCTAGACTTAACTAATCTAACACGGTAAGTGATGAGGTTAAGTAACCAATACTTAACCAACTTAACATGATAATTTAATAAGGTTAAGTAACTTATACTTAACTAATTATACAAGATGATTTGATGAGGTTAAGTAACCTATACTTAACCAATCTAATATGCGGACCCGATAGGGTTAAGTCACAAGACCTTTTAAATAAACTTAACCATTGTAATACGATTAGTGGATGGTGTTAAGCTAACCCATACTTAACCAATCCGACTCGATAATCTGATGAGATTAAGATAATCTATGCTTAATCAATCTAACACGATAATCTGATAGGGTTAAGACAAATAAATACTTAACCAATTTGACTTGATAGGGTCAGGTCATGAGCTTCTTAGTATACTTAACCAACTTGTAGGGCTAAGCCTTGAACTTAAATACTTAGCCAATCTTGACATGATTCGTAGGCGGGTTAACTCATGAACTTGAATGACAACACTTAACCCATTAGACAAAACCCTAGCTCAGGGGACTAGGTTGAAAATCGTAGTTAACAAGGATAGCGGGGAAAGAAGCTAAGTGGTAAACCTTAGTTTAGGATAACTAAGTGATAATTCTTAGCCAAGGGAATTAGACCAGTTCACGAACGGATAAGTAACCTGATACGGTAGGTCATCGCTTAAACAAATACACGAGGCAGAGCAATATCTGATCTAGATAAAGGCTCCAACGAACTGGGTAACGAAGCGGAAACTTCGGGGGACGTGAGGATACTCTTGGTATCCCTCTGTGAGGTTGCAGATGATCCGCCTGGGCTCACAAGAGGTTAAGGTCTGCGGTAGAAGAACCAAGAGTATTCCTTGGTTGCTATGCGAGCGACCTAAAGACTGGGATGGATTAGCGTTGAGTCGTCGATTCTTGTTTTTGTCCTGGATAGCGCGTCATCGACTACCTACCATCTTTAGTCAATCGTGTACGAACGGAAAGGCAGAGAACTCCCAACAGAACATGTTCTTGCTATCGAGTCATGGGTGAGTTTGGCCAATAAGAAAGTGGGGCATAGTGGGGGCGGGATGTAGTTCTCATACATGATTTTTCTTGGATTGCCTTTCAGTAGTTGAGGGAGGGGTCACGTGGGACCATAGCCACGGATACAAAAACAGACCTTGATATCTGCATCAGCAGACGACTTAAAGCTCCCGACCGAGTTCCGTATTTCTCGATTTGCCCTGGCACGGAACTCGGATGGCACATTGAGATACATGTGCGTCTAGACATGGAAAACGATTCACGATTTATACGTGGGACAAAGGGCGTGGTTAACGGGTGGCGTAATCCCTAGTGGTCCTAGGTGGCTAAAACCCAAACCAAGTTACGGAAACGTTCATTAGGTAGCATAATCCGTAGCGGTCCTAAGTGGCATAAATCCTAAGTGAGCACGCGAAAGTTCATGGTAAGAAAACCTAACCAGATCAAGGGTAGCAGTCCAAAACAACATCAAGGATAAAATGGTACTACATTGAGGTGGTATAGATTTGCATGGGAAAGCCCGTACGGCCTACGGCAAAGGACTGAACTTATACATGGAAAGAAACATACGAGTTGGGAAAACCTATATATGCTATATATTAGGTTGACATGGACCATTACATGACATTGGGCAAGGGACATTCATAGTTAATACATGACGCGGGTTGGGATACTAGTACGACGGGTGCAGAGCAAATATACATGTTAGAACCATGAGAAATATACCTGATAGTAACCTCGGGATGTTATGCATGATAGATACCTTGGGATAGTATACTTGATAAAAACCTGACGATGTGATACCTTGACTTATCTTGACACCGTAGTTTATCATGATACCTTAGTTTATCTTGATACAGTAATTCAGCCTGTTATCTTGGTTTAGCTTATCTATCTTGTAGTCATCCTTATGTTTACTTTCAGTTTATGCATGTCATGTTACCTTTACCTGTTTTTATACTGGAAGTAGATAGGACTTACCAGTCTTTATGACTGACCCCGTTTTGTTTCGCCTCTTTGTCTTCCGTTCCCCCCCCCCCAGGTTTTCAGGGAGGAAACACTGTTGTTTAGTTCGGACCTCTTCTGCTTGAAGGTCATCATATATGGCTTGGACTTCTTTTGGCTATGGCTGCTTTACCGGTTTGTTTAGGGGGAATAATTTATGAAAAGGTTTTATGCTTCTTTACTATTTGCAAGACAGGTTTCTATGTACTCTGATGTAAAAAGGCTTTAGACCTTGATGTTTTATAAAGAAATGAAATTTGTTTTACTTCCGCTGTTTTATATGTTCTGTCTTGTAATATTTCTGTGCATGTTTACCAATAATGCCCCTCCAAACCTAGTGCATTCCTTTGTCAGTGACCCTGGCGGAGGTGGGGTGTTACACTGGATAAACATAATCATCAGAGTTACATAGTATACAGGATCATACTTAGTACAAAATACAGTTTCAGCTTTACATAAAATGTCTACAGCAAAATCAAAACATAATATGTACAGCAGGAGTTGAACAGCATAAAAAGAAAGAAGTGATAGAATCCATCTTCAGCTCCATAGCTATCCAGAAAGAGCCTGCTAAAACCTAAATACAAGGCTGCGTGTAGAAATAGGGTTAAATTCCATCTAGATCTTTCATAATTTTCATCTGATTCGAGATGTAGCCAGTAATCACCTTTACCATCTACTCGGTTAAAAGCCACTTTTGATGACATCAAAACACAAATATCTTGAATAAAACTATAATGACTTTAGGTCTGAGGACCATTACACCACTGTCACTATGAGAATAACTTATGATATTGTTAATTATATTCCATCTAGTATTCTCATGGTGGGTCAGCCCAATACGCTATTCTCCAATACGTATTATTGACATTAATATCACATATATTAATGATCAATGAGATATGATCATCACTCAATCAACATACTAGTTTCAATGTTTTATTGGTGTCGCACGTAAAACAATAAAACCTGACTAGGGACATTTAAAAATTATAATACTTAAAATATTATATAATCTCATGTTCAAGTCACTTACTTGATCTATATAATTCCGTATTATTATTCTAAGGACTTCTATTATGTTAATATTTATATTACACAGTAAATATAACATAATAAAATACTTTTATTCCAAATAAAATAATAACAGCAACAGTGTTATTAATCACATCAAATGGATTGCCTCTAGGGAATAATCTCTAACACGAATAACCGTTAAAACCTTCAACAATCCCTTTGCATATGTTCTTTCCATCAGAATCCATTATTAGACCATCCAAAAGACTCCCATCCGAAGTCTTAATAATATGGGAACTATCCCCGACGGTCATTGTATGTCGTAGGATATCATCCTGTGTCTCCCATCCATTTCTCTCCGACAGTCAACTCAATACAACTTAATGTCATCTTTTCTACATCTCAAAAATGTCAATCCATCGCACCAGCCTCTTCTCCATCATAGAATCACCATCTTGGAATCACCATTGTCAAATAACCAATCACTTCATAGGAGCATTACATACTTGTCTCAAGCCAAATCCACTAATCGAAGAGCCATCGTCTTGAAACCACCATCGAACCATCATACCCTACTCCTTAATATCAAATCGTCGTCAGTGTCAAATTAAATAAAATGGTCACAACAATAGTTATCGATATAGACCACTTAATAGTAATTGATAGCGACTAATGGATCACCTGTTTAACCAAATATGGTTAAATACGTATCCAAAGAAAACGTCAGACATTCATTGCGGAATTTAGATCGTCCCCAAGTCCATCCTTCGCCTTCAGGTTGGCCATCAAGCACTAGTATCGCTTTGTCTTCAAATCCTTCGTCAAATCCATCATCAAGTTCCAATACTACTGAGTCGCCAGGTCCATCCAAGCACTATGAAGCTCCACCGAGAATTTACCTCATCCATTCGAGTTTACCATCCTTGTGAATCCAATTAATATACACCAACGTGTGACGACCCCAAACCCCCGTTCCCCGGTGGCATGGGTAATCTTTGAAATATAACACTTAAACAAATAACAGCAGAACAGAAATAAATAAATACACCAGATGATGTACAACAGAATACACTGGATAAACATAATCATTTGAGTTACACAGTATACAGGATCATACTTAGTACAAAATATAGTTTCAGCTTTACATAAAATGTCTACAGCGGAATCAAACATAATATGTACAACAGGAGCTGAACAACATAAAAAGAAAGAAGTGATAGAATCCATCTTCAGCTCCATAGCTATCCAGAAAGAGCCTGCTAAAACCTGAACACAAGGCTGCCCGTGTAGAAATAGGGGCACCCAAGTTTGCAAGTGAAACAAACTACGAGTCAGTCATGGAACTAATATGAGAAATCTACTACTTAACTTATTTTATAATAAGGACAATCACAGGATCACGCCGCTAACTCGGAATGGGTTTACTCCATTGGATTGCCAATGCTCAAAGCAAGTAAATCATTTAAACATCGCGATGCTTTTTATAAAAATAAAGCCATTATAAGACTCAGTTCCCATCACACAATGCAACGCAAGCCGGAGGATAGAGTTTTACCTTATAATGGCCAAAATATGCTTGATACAAATAAAACAAAAGCCTTTGATATTATTGCTAGTGTTTATATGATTCAAAAACAATTTCAATCATAAGTATCAATCATAGACAGCATGGGTACCATATATCATGTCGCCAAATATAGGTTTACAATCAAAACCGCACAATGTCTTATTTGGAAATTGGATTTACGTCATGAACCAAGGCAAGGGGTTTCCCTTACCGCTTCAAGACGCTAGAGCCTGCCCCTCAGGCAAGCGCACTGGCAAACCTTGGATCGTCAGGGTTGGTCCACACGGAGTGGATTAAAATGCTTGAACACTGCGTTTCCCCGCCCTATGGGGCATCAACTGGTCATATCCCAACCAAACCATCGGCCCCGGAGCGACGATATAACCGAGGCGCCTTGCTATCCATCATCCACATAAGTAAAATGCTCGGGCGTGTAAAACCCAAAACACCACCCCTAGCTAGAAAGAAACGCAGGTCCTCCCTGAAGTCCTCTCCCGTTTCTGGTCCATACCGGGGTGTGAGGCTCGTGAATAAATGCTAAACACAAAGATAGCTATTTAAAGCCCTGCTTTGATCATCAACCACAAGACTCTGTCTTTCAACAAAAGCCTTGATCACGGCATCTTTGTATGACACATTATCAATCTACAACATCAGACACACATCCATTTACAAGTCCGTTCCGGGTCTGAACGAAACCAGAGGCACGTTATTCCTCTCCCGTATGTCCAATACACGAGAGAAGGCCTCACACATCCGAACGATCAACAAGTACGTCCGGACGACCACCGCTGTAACCCCTTCAAGGAAGCAACTCCCATCAAAGGCATCAGTAGCCATCCATTCGATGTGAAGATCCTCAGTCTTGCACCGTCTTCATATCTTCGACTTCAAACCGCCGACCAATTATTTGAAATGAGAATTAACTCGGTCTTTTCAAATTATTCACGTATATTTAGAATTTCAAATCAATTTATTTCAATGGTTAAATTACTTGACATCCATAATTCCGTTCATTAATGTAATTTTCACGTCAAACACATTCAACCATCAAAATTCCTATAAACCGAGTAAATTCAGTTTATTTCCATTCTATACTGTTTATAATATTTTATAATGGTTTATTGCTATTTTTATTTATTTAAATATAGCCTATTTATTTAAATGACACTTCAGGCCATAACGTGGCCATGATGCTGTTTTTCTCCAGATTTTCTTTATACATATCTGAAAATATAACTATTGGATCTTTACATATTTTATATCAATGGAAATATCTTTTTAAAGCTGAGCCAACGGTTCCAGTTTTGGGAAAATTCGATGGTCGGACCTCCTGATACAATCTTTTGAAGTTACGATTTCAAAATATGAGCTGCAGCATCGTTATTTGATTTATTTTAATTATATTTATATATATATATAAAATCCATTCTGGCGCTGTTTTCAAATTTGAATTAAACATTCTAGACAATCTAACCATTGGATCTTTACAAATTTGGTGTCGTTGGAAGGATATTTCCAAAGCGGACCCAACGGTTTCGGTTTTGGGAAAATCCGATGGTCGGATCTCCCGCAACAATCGTTTTAAAATCACGGTTTCAAAATACGAACTGTAGCTTCGTTATTCAATTTATTTTAACTATACATATATAATCCGTTCTTTGATTTCCACACCATTTTATTTCATATATGTGATAAAAATAATATTTTTATCCAACAAATATCTATTTCAACACATGACTATTTTTAATACTTCATAATAATAAAAATATGATTTTCATCGTTAAAACGATTTATTTAAAACAAGTATATTTTTAGCGATTCCTATATATAATAAAAATGTGCTTTTTATTGTTATAACAATTTATTTCAAACATAAATATTTTATATATTGCACATACATGATAAAAATGTGATTTTTATCATTCAACCGTTTTATTCATCATACAAATATTTTTCCAACACATGAATATATTTCAATACATGAATATAAATCACACATAGAAATATTTTAGAAAATTTCGGCAGCATAACAGTAGGGTAGTTAAAACCAGCACTGTCCCGAGTATGGCTTCTCACTCTACCTTAAAGCCTCGTAGCTTTTGACAATAGGGATTTCAATATCTAGTTCGTACGCAGACGAATTTTCCCATAAACTAATCCCATTGGGATTTCAACCACAATCAATCATATCAACCATTCGCATTTATCAACCAAATTTCACATCAACCAGAATCCAAACAATCACAACCAATATATATCGTCCATGGTCTGTGGATGAGGGGAGTGTGTGTGTATATATACGTATATAAATATATTTCGATTTCATTTCAATTCCATTCAATGCACATATGATTTTTACAACGCGTATATAACTTCAACATCGCACATACAACTTGTACAACGCTTATACATAAGGTGTACAATGCTTATATAACTCATACATCGATCGTATAATCTATACATCGTCATTCCATATCGTTTATAATTCAGAAATCTCACATTGGGTTCCACTCCTCCAAAAATTGTAGGAAGCTCCAAAAACTCTCCGGTTTCTTCTAGAATGTAAAAGATGTCCATACGAGTCCACTGTCAGTTGTTTCACTGAATTTCGACAACATGGCAAAAATATATGATTTTTATTGAAAAATCATAATTCGTAGCGCTTTAAAGTGCTATACACAGTTAAATTTATTTTCAGCTGTTACCTTTCAGAAGAAGTTAAAAACTAGGTTTGCATTTATCTTCCAATCCGCTGTGCTACAGGAGGATCAGCCAATGCCACGTCAAAGAGGTAGGAGAGGTGCCTCCGCGCATGGTGGTGGGGTCCACTTCTATGCACCAGGGTAGGGGCAGCGGCGGTTCAAAGGTTCGAACTTCGGGGAGGTGAATCTTCTCGATGGCGCAATAATACGAGGTCTGGTGGGTATGGATTTGAAGCATTCGAGGTGCTCTTCAAAAAGTTCAACTGGAGCAAGGGCTAATTCAGCTTTGATTTGCCAGAATTTGATCAGGAAGGGGAGAACACTGTTCTGTCGTATATCGCGAGGGGGGAGAGAGAGAAAATATTTTTTTAATAAAAATTCAGATTGGTCCGTGCTATTTATAATTCCAAAAATATCTGCTTTTCCAAACGAACTCTAATTCCAACCCAACGACTGTCACCCTAGCTAAATACCACCATTCCGGACACAATGGAATATGTTTCATAGGCCCATTCGACTGTTTCAGTCAGTTATTCTTCAAATTAAAATATAAAACATTAGATATTTTATTTGAACGTACATTTCGATTTGCCTTGGCCATATACTGATCCCAGAAATTCCAGAAAAACAAAACTAGATATTTTTGGATGTTACGGTCCCAATAAAACTGATTTCGTCAAATTTGGAGACCGTTTGAAAAATGACCAATTTCTGGTCGATCCAAATGGATTGAAAATTTTCCAAACACATTTTCCTTTGCCAAGCTCACATATTAACTCCAAAAATTATGGAATTTGGAATCTAGCAATAATTTGGCATTCCGGATCCAACAAAAGTGGTTTCGTCGAAAACGGAGGTCGTTTGCAAAAATGTCTATTTTCAAGGGCTATATAAACTCCATAGCGATCTTTCTGAAAATTCATTTAGCCATAACTTTTGATTCCCGCTATAAAATTTTGATTTTTCAGATTCGTTAGAAAGATATTCATAAACAGATTTAAATATTTTTGGTTTCACTAAAATCCTTTTTATTTTGCATCCGGTACAATCAGTCAAAGTTCGAATTCAAATTTTGAAACTACCACGCCATTTCAGCCCTTGTTTTATAATTCAAATAAATATATTTACTTTCCAACATCGTTCAAATAGACTTTTGGTCATTATTATTTAAAACAATTTATTTTAAATATTTAAAATCCTCTAAAATAGCCAAATTAAAAATTTTAAATTGGTTTAGATTTTCCAGGTTGTTACAATCTCCCCCACTTAAAATCTTTTTTCCTCGAAAAGGAACGAAGCTGGAAGTTGTTTAATTAACTAACTCAACTTTCATTTTGGCTTTCATTCTTCAACTTTTTAGTTTCTAAGAATTTTCCAATTCTTCAAAAATTTGGCTAACACCCTAAATTTTCGAAAATTTCACGATAACCTCCTTTGTATGGGGAGGGGTTTGGAAATTTATTAGGCCGTATTAGGTACCCAATAAATCCTAATAAGCATACACATATTTATAGTGATATATTCCGGTGTCCACAGGGGAGTGTGTAGATCATAACTCCATAGAATAAATTCTTGTCACCCTATAAATGGTTTGGTTGCCTTAATGACCAGAGAGACATGTTTATTGTCATCTCCAGACCCGTGTGGGGTTTTTATTAATCTGGAAATTTACCGTTACATTTTATATAGTCCATATATGTCTTCGGTTCAACCTGTAGTATAGTCATCGCCATACAAGCCTCTTGCTCGTATGGTATTCTTCAACCTCGTCACATAAGCTCCAAATGCTTATGCGGTATATGATGAAGTATGTTATCTTCATGTAGTATGCCATGTAGTGTAGTTCAAGATTAATTGTTACTATCCTATGGCGACGTTTATTATTACACATAGAACAACCAACACTCCGCATCTAATGGCATTCACAGGAGTTGATATAATAAATAAAATTGCGCATCCAACTCATTAAGGTTTACCTATTTGTCGGGCACGCAAATAAATTCTTTACTCAACAGAAAATCCATTTACCTCTTCAAACATATATAATGTACATGCATGTATTCCAATCAAAATTTAAATCAGTTCAATATTTGATTCAACTTGCATAAATTTACCTTTCATTTTCTTATCGATTAAATTAATTACCATTCCAATAATTTGATTAATAAATTCATAATCACACAACACAAACAACAATCAATTTGTTGATTAACTTTTCAAAAATATAAATATTAATTCATATACTCCTTTAAAATCATTCAGACTATATAATTAAAATTATACATCCATAAAAAGGAAACGACAGCCAAGTAGAAAACAAAACAAAAATGCAAAATATGGTAAATGTACCTTGCACCAGAGTTAATCAGAGATATCCACCCTGCAATTGGGATAGGCTTTCTTAATGCTCTCCTTAGTTTCCCAAGTACCGTCTCATGGATCTCCACTCCATTGCACTTTTACTAAGTGAACCTTCTTGTTCCTCAGCTCTTTAGTTTCTTTGCCAATAATCTTTATCGGCTCTCTCCTCACAACTAATTCTGGAGTAATTTCCAAATCTTGTTGCGCGGCTTCTTCCACGACCAGGTCTGGATCATGCACATGCTTTCGAAGTTGAGATACGTGAAACACATCTTGTACTCCAGGCAACCAACCATGAAATTGGACTCTATAAGCGAGAGTTCCAATTCGTTCGAGCACAGGAAATGGACCAATAAATCTGGGCGCCAACTTCCCAGTTTTGCCAAATCGGACTACTCCGCTCATTGGAGAAACCCTCAAATATACATAGTCACCAGCAGAAAAAGACAAATCTCTCCTTGAATCTGCATAGCTTTTCTGTCGGCTTTGAGCGGCTAGTAATCGTTTCTTAATGAAATCGACTTTATCGGCAGCTTCGCGAATCATATCTGGTCCCAATACAAGTCTATTACCAGGTTCTACCCAACAAGTGGGGGATCTGCACAGTCTACCATACAATGCTTCGAATGATGACATTTTCAGGCTCGCTTGATAGATATTATTGTATAAGAACTCAGCCAAATGCAAGTGGTCTTCCCATGATCCGCCAAAATCAATAACACAAGCCCGCAATAAATCTTCTAGAATACGATTCACCCTCTCAGTTTGACCATCTGTTTGAGGATGATAAGCGGTGCTTAATTTCAGCTTGGTTCCCAATTCTGCTTGGAATGCTTCCCAGAATTTACTAGCAAAATCGCGTCATGATCACTAACGATACTCATGGGAACTCCATGCAGTTTAACAATTTCTTTAAAATAAATCTGCGCCAGACTCTAAGCGGTTCTATTTGATCTGACAGGTATAAAATGGGCAGTCTTCGTGAAACGATCTACGATCACCCAAATATTGTCATTCCCTTTCCTGGTTCTGGGAAAACCATCTATGAAATCCATAGAAATATGTTCCTACTTCCAACCTGGAATTTCCAACTGTTGCAACAATCCAGCGAGTTTCTGTTGATGCTTTTAACTTGTTGACAAGTAGTACACCGGCTAACGTACAAGGAAATGTCTCGTTTCATAGATCTCCACTAGAAAGTGCGTTTGATATCATTATACATCTTTCACACTCCTGGATGGATACTAAGTTTGGCTTTGTGACATTCATCTAATACTTCTCTCCGGAGCTCAGATATGTTTGGAACACAAATTCGGCCTTTCAACCTAAGAATCCCATTGTTATCAATCTGAAAATCGAGGGCTCGCCTTTTTGAATTCTCTCACTGATCATCTGAATGAAGTGATCATCCTTCTGAAGAGTAGATATATTATCAATCAATGAAGGCGTGATTATAAGATTGGCAATGATTACATTCTTTCTGCTGAGCGCATCAGCCACAACATTGGCCTTCCCCGGAGTATATAAAATATCATGTTCATATGCCGTGAGAAATTCTAACCAACGCTGCTGCCTCATATTTAGATCTTTCTGGGTGAACAAAAACTTCAACGATTGATGATCAGTATATTATTCAAATTTCTCACCTAATGGATAACGTCTCCATATTTTTATAGCAAACACGATGGTTAACAATTCAAAATCGTGAGTTGCATAATTCTTCTCATGTGGTTTCAATTGATGGCTAGCATAAGCGACTACTTGGCCTCTTTGCATTAATACTGTACCAAAACCTTCTTTAGAAGCATCTCTCTTAACTTTCAAGTCTTGGTTGCCATCAATAATTGTTAACACTGGAGCAGTTGTCAACCTTAACTTTAGCTTTTGGAAAGCTGCCTCGCATTCTGGAGTCCAATTGAATCTTGAATGTTTCTTAGTAAGCTTCGTTAAGGAACTATATATCTTTGAAAAATCCTTAATGAACTTCCGATAATAACTAGCCAACCTGAGAAAACTTCGGACTTCTATGGGCATAGTCGGCTGTTTCCAATTCTGAATAGCAGTGATCTTACTGGGATCCACAGAAATTCCTTCTTTTGATACAACGTGACCAACGAACTTTACCTCTTCTTGCCAGAATATACATTTGGAAAATTTGGCTTTTAAAACATTCTTTCTAAGAATTTCCAACACTTGTTCCAAATGTTTTGCATGCTCGCTTTGTAACTTAGAGAAGATCAATATGTCATCAATGAAAACTAGTACGAATTTATTCAATACTTCTCTGAATACCCGATTCATTAGATCGACAAAATAAGCTGCAGTGTTACATAAGTCGAACGACATTACAAACCACTCGTAGAATAAATCTGGACCTCTTAATACTGTCAAAGGAACACACTCTTCGACAATACGAAGCTGATGGAAGCCTGTAGCTAGGTTCATTCGTGAAAATGCTGCCGTGCCATTCAATCGATCCAACAAATCATCAATCCGCGGCAATAGATATTTCTTCTTCAATGTCTGCTTATTCAAGTCACGATAATCCACACACAGTTGGAGCGTACCGTCTGAGTTTGGGACAAACACCACTCCTGCTCCCCAATCAAAGAAATTAGGTCTGATCAGACCCTTCCATACAAGTTGTCGGGTCTGATTGTCTAATTCTTCTTTTTCCTTCAAGGTCATTCTTCGAATAAAGTGAACTACTGGTCTTGCATTCGGAATTAAAGAGATTTTGAAATCTATTTCTCTATGCGGAGGTAAGCTAACAACTTCTTCAAACACATCCGCATAATTCTTGACGACAGGAATATTTTCTATATCAACCGGAATATTCTCCGTAACGAAAAGAATCTTTTCTATTTGAGCAGGAGAAACATCAAGAGCTGACCCAAAGTCTTTTCTATCTGAATTTGGACACGGGCAGCTAGTAGTTTTGGTTTTGCAAATTTATATTCACAGGGTCCTGATTTGCATCTGGAACGATACTCGGAAAGCTCTGTATCCGTGTATTACTTTCATTTGTGTTTTGTATTATTTTTCCGCTGCTATGTAATGTATTGTAATCTCTAATATTTATCAAATGTATATTATTTGTTTATACTCTGTATATTCTTGTATTCTGATGGAATTGTTGTCATAAACAACGAAATGTTCTTCTGTTTGCGTTCCAATTTGTCATGTTCTCAAAACAATTAAGGGTTTCGAATGGTCTTGGTCAGCTTAACGATCGATTCGGATCGAGCGAAATTCCCAATTGTTACATGTGGACCTTCACATGGAATGGTTATATAGTCCCCGAACTTTGTCTTTTCGTTAACAACTCTTTCGGCGCATTTGACCTCAGCTTCATATTTGGTTAACCAATCCAATCCCAGAATAATATCAAATTCTTTAAAATTCATGACGATCGAGATGGTAGGGAACCAATAACGGGAAAAAGAAACAGGCACCCCACAAATCCAACTAAGATCGAGGGAACCCCCAACCGGATTATGGACAGTCATGGGTGTTTTGAGCTTTTTCAGATTCAAATCCAGCTTCTTAACCGCATTACTTGCAATAAAGTTTCGCGACGCGCCTGTATCGAACAGTACTTTAACTGGAATATCTTTGACAGTAAGCGTGCCTTCTAAAACATCTGGCCTCGCTTGACTGATTGAGGATGCAGGAACCTCTTCCACTTCATTTACATGTACCCTTTTGGTCGCTTTCAACAGCCGGCAGTCTCGCTTTATATGACCAGCCAAATGGTAGAGATTGCATTTTCTATTCTCTTGAAACTTGTTCCTGGATTTAAATTTGTCCTTCTCTCGTTTGTTCCAGGATTTGCAACTTATCGCTAAGTGTCCTTGCCTATTGCAGATTGAGCAGGTGGCAGTTGTTACTGGCCCTTCCTCAAATTTAACCTTTTTCCTATTGAATTTAGGCTTCTTTCTAACCTCAGACGTCTTACTTGCCTCAGGCTGCGTACTTGTCTCTGGTCTATCAATTTCGAATTTCCTTTTGTTACTAGAACTGACTTCCTCTTCATCGCCCAAAAGACCTTTCTTATCTAGATCTTCATACTAATAAGCCATGTATATAATTTCAGAAAAAGGTTGTTGCACATGTGCAGTTACACTACTTTGGTACTTTCTTTGTAGCCCGTTAATAAACCTCAGATTCTTCCTCTTAGGATCTTGAATTAGATGCAGGGAAAAACGAGAAAGTTCATTGAATTTCTTATGATATTCCGGAATGGTCATATCTCCTTGAATCAGATAGTAGAATTAATCACTTAACCGCAATTGCTTATGGAGGAATAAATCTTTCATTGAAAATTTCTTTGAATCTATCCCAGGTAATATTACCTTTTGGATTATCTTTAATAACGGCTTCCCACCAGATTAAAGCTTCGTCTTTGAGTGCCCAAGAGCCAGTAATCTTTTCTGATCACCTCACAGCTTGAAACCTTCAAAAATTCTCTCATCAGAGCGCATCAAGCTTGAGTTTGAATAATGGACTCATTGCCCGAGAACGGTACTCCACCTAGATTTCGTTATCTCTTTAATAGAGCTTCTATATCTGATCTTGGCTGTGGAAGAACAACTGGCTCATTAGGTGGTTGAACCATAGGATTATTTCTTCTGCTTCTGCCACTCATTTTCTATGTCTGCAAATAGCAGACAAAGTGTCAGGTCAACAGAAAAGGTGTTTTAAAGCATAGAGACATATACTTGAATGTAAATGTGTCTATCGGGGTGTATTTCATTCTGCTACACTCATTCTAAGATATTACCGATCCTATCCGAAATGAGTTATTCGCTGTAGAATACTTCTGATTCTATTTCTGACGAATCCGTTAATATGTTATATTCCAGAACTAAGCTTAACCAAAGCTCGGATACCACGTTGTGATGAACACAAACCCCCGTTCCCTGGTGGCAAGGGTAATTTTTGGAATACAACACATAAACAAATAACAATAGAACAAAAATAAATAAATACACTAGATAATGTACAATAGAATACACTGGATGAAACAACCCGGATTTTTACAACATGCTAAGACAAGAATCAAGGAAGAATTTAATTATAAAAATCTGAATCAGGATAAACGGGTTGCGCCATTGCGTTCGTCTCGGAAAAATACGCGAAATAGAGTCCGAGTTTTCGAAAATCGGAGTCCGTATGACCCAATAATGGCCCGTCAAAGTTTTCAGAAAAATTCAAGTTCAAAAACTGTTCGAAATTCAAATCTGGAGCCAAGCAGACTGGGCGGGAAAAATTCCCGCCCAAGCCCCAGGTCAACTGGGGTGTCGACTGGGGAGTCGACACGCCCAGGGGCAGGTCGACTGCCCAGTCGACACGGGTGTCGACCTGGCCCAAAAACCCATGTTGGGTCTGGATGACCTGGTGCACCTGGTTGCTCATTTGGGTCTGGTCTATTGGCCTGTGACGGGTTTTGAGGGTTCAGATCTATCCTAGGGTTAATCTAAGGGCCTAAACTACTCCTAATCTCTATAAAAACACCATAGGACCTAACCTAAATCACTAAAAATCATTCTAGCAACTAAGTGCTGCCAAAATCTATCTTGATCATGGCCTCCATCTCCAACTCCAAGGGCTTATGCATTCAAATCGGATTCAAATCAAAAGGTGCAAGCTTTCTACATCAAATCGTGGAAGTAGATCAACATTGCTACACAAATCCTATGACGATTCATGCTCCTAAGTCTCTAAGACTCGCTATGTAAGTTCTAGCTACTTGTAGATTCTAATGGTGGTTCTAATGTGACATGGGATAAAATGCGATGAAACATAAGTATGCTAGCCTATGTGAACCTAATTTTGCCCCTTTTCTATAATCTAGGACCTTGGGCTAAGTTTTAGTGACTTAATCATGCCACTCATGTTATGTTTAACCTAGTTTATCTTGCAAGTTTGAATCTTTGTCTATGGAATGTTAGCATGAACCTTTGGGAACCATTTGACTTGTGAAACATTGGAAAAGACTTGACTTTGGGGCTTATGCATGTAAATGAACCCAAACCCCTTATGTTATCATGCATGTTTGTGGCCAAATTCCCTTATGATACTATGCATGTTTGTGGCCAAATTCCCTTATGATACTATGCATGCTTGAGGCCAAATCCTTTAGGATAACATTCACGTTTGCGGCCAATCCCTTTATGATATCTCGCATGTTTGAGGCCAATATGTTGACATAATACCCCTACTATGTGACTCGCTTCCACTTGGGTTGGAAATACGTTTGGGTAGTTTAGGAAAAACGTGAATATGACACGAAAACTTGACATTGGGGTTACATGAAAACATGGACTTAAAAGGGGTCTAAACTTGACATGAACATGACACGTAGGAAAACATGGAACTTGAACTAGACACGTATGGGCTGTAAGTGTAATATGACACTAGACCAAACATGAAAGTGGCCAACTCGAGGTTGGGTTGAGTTTGTAGCATAAATCTACCCGGACCCGCCCGGCTTAACTAGTGGCTACAAACAATAGGACCCAATGTGAGTAGTTGGTCATATAGCACTCAAAACCCGAGGTTAGACTAGGTTGTGGTGTAAATCTACCCGGACCCGCCCGGCTTAACTAGTAACCACAACAAAGTCTAATGTGAGAGGTTGGGGTGTATTAATCTAATTAATGCCACATGAAAAGGTTGAGTAATTTTGACTAATGACACTTAACCGATATGACACGAATGGGTAGGTTAAGTGGAACCGGACTTGATTTCTTAATGACACTTAACCATATAAGACAATTAGGGGATGGGGTTAAGTAATTTACACTTAACTAATCTAAACACGGTACTTAGATGGGGCTAAGTAACCTAGACTTAACTAACCTAACACGGTAAATTCGATGGGGTTAAGTGATCCACACTTAACTAATCTAAACACGGTAATTAGATGGGGTTAAGTAACCTAGACTTAACTAATCTAACACGGTAAGGTGATGAGGTTAAGTAACCAATACTTAACCAACTTAACATGATAATTTAATAAGGTTAAGTAACTTATACTTAACTAATTATACAAGATGATTTGATGAGGTTAAGTAACCTATACTTAACCAATCTAATATGCGGACCCGATAGGGTTAAGTCACAAGACCTTTTAAATAAACTTAACCATTGTAATACGATTAGTGGATGGGGTTAAGCTAACCCATACTTAACCAATCCGACTCGATAATCTGATGAGATTAAAATAATCTATGCTTAATCAATCTAACACGATAATCTGATAGGGCTAAGACAAATAAATACTTAACCAATTTGACTTGATAGGGTCAGGTCATGAGCTTCTTGGTATACTTAACCAACTTGTAGGGCTAAGCCTTGAACTTAAATACTTAGCCAATCTTGACATGATTCGTAGGCGGGTTAACTCATGAACTTGAATGACAACACTTAACCCATTAGACAAAACCCTAGCTCAGGGGACTAGGTTGAAAATCGTAGTTAACAAGGATAGCGGGGAAAGAAGCTAAGTGGTAAACCTTAGTTTAGGATAACTAAGTGATAATTCTTAGCCAAGGGAATTAGACCAGTTCACGAACGGATAAGTAACCTGATACGGTAGGTCATCGCTTAAACAAATACACGAGGCAGAGCAATATCTGATCTAGATAAAGGCTCCAACGAACTGGGTAACGAAGCGGAAACTTCGGGGGACGTGAGGATACTCTTGGTATCCCTCTGTGAGGTTGCAGATGATCCGCCTGGGCTCACAAGAGGTTAAGGTCTGCGGTAGAAGAACCAAGAGTATTCCTTGGTTGCTATGCGAGCGACCTAAAGACTGGGATGGATTAGCGTGAGTCGTCGATTCTTGTTTTTGTCCTGGATAGCGCGTCATCGACTACCTACCATCTTTAGTCAATCGTGTACGAACGGAAAGGCCGAGAACTCCCAACAGACCATGTTCTTGCTATCGAGTCATGGGTGAGTTTGGCCAATAGGAAAGTGGGGCATAGTGGGGGCGGGATGTAGTTCTCATACATGATTTTTCTTGGATTGCCTTTCAGTAGTTGAGGGAGGGGTCACGTGGGACCATAGCCACGGATACAAAAACAGACCTTGATTTCTGCATCAGCAGACGACTTAAAGCTCCCGACCGAGTTCCGTATTTCTCGATTTGCCCTGGCACGGAACTCGGATGGCACATTGAGATACATGTGCGTCTAGACATGGAAAACGATTCACGATTTATACGTGGGACAAAGGGCGTGGTTGACGGGTGGCGTAATCCCTAGTGGTCCTAGGTGGCTAAAACCCAAACCAAGTTACGGAAACGTTCATTAGGTAGCATAATCCCTAGCGGTCCTAAGTGGCATAAATCCTAAGTGAGCACGCGAAAGTTCATGGTAAGAAAACCTAACCAGATCAAGGGCAGCAGTCCAAAACAACATCAAGGATAAATTGGTACTACGTTGAGGTGGTATAGATTTGCATGGGAAAGCCCGTACGGCCTACGGCAAAGGACTGAACTTATACATGGAAAGAAACATACGAGTTGGGAAAACCTATATATGCTATATATTAGGTTGACATGGACCATTACATGACATTGGGCAAGGGACATTCATAGTTAATACATGACGCGGGTTGGGATACTAGTACGACGGGTGCAGAGCAAATATACATGTTAGAACCATGAGAAATATACCTGATAGTAACCTCGGGATGTTATGCATGATAGATACCTTGGGATAGTATACTTGATAAAAACCTGAAGATGTGATACCTTGACTTATCTTGACACCGTAGTTTATCATGATACCTTAGTTTATCTTGATACAGTAATTCAGCCTGTTATCTTGGTTTAGCTTATCTATCTTGTAGTCATCCTTATGTTTACTTTCAGTTTATGCATGTCATGTTACCTTTACCTGTTTTTATACTGGAAGTAGATAGGACTTACCAGTCTTTATGACTGACCCCGTTTTGTTTCGCCTCTTTGTCTTCCACCCCCCCCCAGGTTTTCAGGGAGGAAACACTGTTGTTTAGTTTGGACCTCTTCTGCTTAAAGGTCATCATATATGGCTTGGACTTCTTTTGGCTATGGCTGCTTTACCGGTTTGTTTTAGGGGAATAATTTATGAAAAGGTCTTATGCTTCTTTACTATTTGCAAGACAGGTTTCTATGTACTCTGATGTAAAAAGGCTTTAGACCTTGATGTTTTATAAAGAAATGAAATTTGTTTTACTTCCGCTGTTTTATATGTTCTGTCTTGTAATATTTCTGTGCATGTTTACCAATAATGCCCCTCCAAACCTAGTGCATTCCTTTGTCAGTGACCCTGGCGGAGGTGGGGTGTTACACTGGATAAACATAATCATCAGAGTTACATAGTATACAGGATCATACTTAGTACAAAATACAGTTTCAGCTTTACATAAAATGTCTACAGCAAAATCAAAACATAATATGTACAGCAGGAGTTGAACAGCATAAAAAGAAAGAAGTGATAGAATCCATCTTCAACTCCATAGCTATCCAGAAAGAGCCTGCTAAAACCTAAATACAAGGCTGCGTGTAGAAATAGGGTTAAATTCCATCTAGATCTTTCATAATTTTCATCTGATTCGAGATGTAGCCAGTAATCACCTTTACCGTCTACTCGGTTAAAAGCCACTTTTGATGACATCAAAACACAAATATCTTGAATAAAACTATAATGACTTTAGGTCTGAGGACCATTACACCACTGTCACTATGAGAATAACTTATGATATTGTTAATTATATTCCATCTAGTATTCTCATGGTGGGTCAGCCCAATACGCTATTCTCCAATACGTATTATTGACATTAATATCACATATATTAATGATCAATGAGATATGATCATCACTCAATCAACATACTAGTGTCAATGTTTTATTGGTGTCGCACGTAAAACAATAAAACCTGACTAGGGACATTTAAAAATTATAATACTTAAAATATTATATAATCTCATGTTCAAGTCACTTACTTGATCTATATAATTCCGTATTATTATTCTAAGGACTTCTATTATGTTAATATTTATATTACACAGTAAATATAACATAATAAAATACTTTTATTCCAAATAAAATAATAACAGCAACAGTGTTATTAATCACATCAAATGGATTGCCTCTAGGGAATAATCTCTAACACGAATAACCGTTAAAACCTTCAACAATCCCTTTGCATATGTTCTTTCCATCAGAATCCATTATTAGACCATCCAAAAGACTCCCATCCGAAGTCTTAATAATATGGGAACTATCCCCGACGGTCATTGTATGTCGTAGGATATCATCCTGTGTCTCCCATCCATTTCTCTCCGACAGTCAACTCAATACAACTTAATGTCATCTTTTCTACATCTCAAAAATGTCAATCCATCGCACCAGCCTCTTCTCCATCATAGAATCACCATCTTGGAATCACCATTGTCAAATAACCAATCACTTCATAGGAGCATTACATACTTGTCTCAAGCCAAATCCACTAATCGAAGAGCCATCGTCTTGAAACCACCATCGAACCATCATACCCTACTCCTTAATATCAAATCGTCGTCAGTGTCAAATTAAATAAAATGGTCACAACAATAGTTATCGATATAGACCACTTAATAGTAATTGATAGCGACTAATGGATCACCTGTTTAACCAAATATGGTTAAATACGTATCCAAAGAAAACGTCAGACATTCATTGCGGAATTTAGATCGTCCCCAAGTCCATCCTTCGCCTTCAGGTTGGCCATCAAGCACTAGTATCGCTTTGTCTTCAAATCCTTCGTCAAATCCATCATCGAGTTCCAATACTACTGAGTCGCCAGGTCCATCCAAGCACTATGAAGATCCACCGAGATTTTACCTCATCCATTCGAGTTTACCATCCTTGTGAATCCAATTAATATACACCAACGTGTGACGACCCCAAACCCCCGTTCTCCGGTGGCATGGGTAATCTTTGAAATATAACACTTAAACAAATAACAGCAAAACAGAAATAAATAAATACACCAGATGATGTACAACAGAATACACTGGATAAACATAATCATTTGAGTTACACAGTATACAGGATCATACTTAGTACAAAATATAGTTTCAGCTTTACATAAAATGTCTACAGCGGAATCAAACATAATATGTACAACAGGAGCTGAACAACATAAAAAGAAAGAAGTGATAGAATCCATCTTCAGCTCCATAGCTATCCAGAAAGAGCCTGCTAAAACCTGAATACAAGGCTGCCCGTGTAGAAATAGGGGCACCCAAGTTTGCAAGTGAAACAAACTACGAGTCAGTCATGGAACTAATATGAGAAATCTACTACTTAACTTATTTTATAATAAGGACAATCACAGGATCACGCCGCTAACTCGGAATGGGTTTACTCCATTGGATTGCCAATGCTCAAAGCAAGTAAATCATTTAAACATCGCGATGCTTTTTATAAAAATGAAGCCATTATAAGACTCAGTTCCCATCACACAATGCAACGCAAGCCGGAGGATAGAGTTTTACCTTATAATGGCCAAAATATGCTTGATACGAATAAAACTGTAATAACCCGAAAATCTGGGCCAGTTTAAAATTATTATTTTGGCAATTTTAGCGAATTTTGAACATTTAAAATGAATTATTTTAAATAATATCGACGAGAAATTTATTTTGAATATAATTCGAACGTAAATATTTATATACGTCGTCGTTAGAATATAAATATTTATATATATAATTATAAATAGAATTGAAAATGGCGCGGTAGTTCGATAATTCGATTTCAAACTTCAATTGAATGTACCGAGTGCAAAACAATCCGGATTTTAGTGAAACCAAAAATGATAGGATCTAAATGATGATATCTTTCCAACGAATCCGAAAGATCAAGATTTCATAGCGGGAATCAAAAGATATGTCCAGTTGAAAATTCTGAATAGTCGCTATGAAATTCAGGCCCTTAAAAATGGACATTTTGGCAAATGACCTCGGATTTCGACGAAACCACTTTTGTTGGATCCGCAATGTCAAATTATTGCTAGATTCCAAATTTCATAATTTTTCGAATCAGTATGTGAGCGTGGTAAAGGAAAACGTGTTTTGACCATTTCAGTTGAATTTAATCGACTGGAAAATGGCCATTTTTCTAACGGTCTCGGAATTCGATGAAATTAGTTTTGTTAGGACCGTATCGTCAATACGAAGCTAGAAAATATTTTTTTGGAATTTTTCTAGTTAGTATGTGACCCCGGTAATTTGAAATGTACGTTTAAAGTTCAATATAGTGATTTAAATGTAAATTCAAAGGAAACTGATCGAAACGATCAAATCAGCATGCGATACATATCCCATTGTGTTCGGAATGGGGGTAAAACGCTATGGACGACAGGCGGTGGGCCTCGTTTAGAGGTCGTATGTAAAAGTCAACCTTTTTAGAAATTAAAATAATTAAATAAAATAATTAAATTAAAATTCTTTTCTCCTTAACTACCCACCCCCCCCCCCCCCCGATTTCATTCTACAGAAAAATATAAAAAAAAAGAAGAAAAAGGGAGGCGACGGAAAAGGGGGGGAACCCCTGTCGCCGCCGCCAGAGGCTGGCGCCCCTCCTCCAGTCGATCGCCGCCACGCGAAGCCCCCCCAGGCGCCAGAGCCGACGCGCGAGAGCCCCCCCCGGTGGCGCAACGATCGCGACAGCCCCCCCTAGCCACCGACAGCTCTGACGCGACCTCCCCATCCCTTTTGCCCTAAAAACCGCGCCCGCCTGTACCTGACCACCACCACCATCGGAGATAAGCTCGACTTCCCCCTGGACGTCGACCACCGCCGCTTCAAAACCCTTCCCTCCTTCAACGATCAATGTAAGTATTTAATTTCGGGTTTTTACTTATTTCCTTCGATAAAACTGATTTTTCCTTTGTTTTAAAACTGAAAAGATTAGATTTTTAATTTATAAAAAGTTCATATTTTTAAATTAGAAAAAGTTTAGATTTTTAAATTAGAAAATATGAGATTTTCATATGGAAAAGATGTAGATTTCTATTATGAAACTATCGAAATAAAAATACGATTTTTTATCAAGGTAAAAATATGATTTTTATCATATGAATATAAATACAATTTTTATATTAGTGGCATATTAAAAATATAATCTTTACTATATAGAAATATTAAAAATATGATTTTTATCATATGAATATAAATACAATTTTTATATTAGTGGCATATTAAAAATATAATCTTTACTATATAGAAATATTAAAAATATGATTTTTATATTTTTAAAGTATTAAAAATATAATCTTTATAGGATAGAGAATATAAAAATATCATCTTTGTATATGTAGCGAAATAAAAATCTGATTTTTATTTTATATACGTTGAAGTAAAGTGATGATTTTTATAATGATGAAATCTATATTTTTGAAAAGGCGAAATCTTTATATAGAGAATAGCGTTATAAAAATAGAATTTTTATCTATATATTAGCGGTAAGGAAATATGATTTTTATATATTGAATAGCATAGTAAAAACTCGATTTTTAAATATATGAAGTGATTATAAAAATATGACTTATAATTGAAAGTGAATAAATAAAAATGTGATTTTTATTTTAAAGACATCGAAATATAAAAATGTGTGATTTTTATATATATAGTGACTACGGGCAACGAAGATGGGATAACGAAGAAGATTTCTATAAATGAAGAGTCGTGGTATTGGATAGCTTTATGTGAGAACTTCTCACTCTTCAAATTCTTTTTCTAGTTATATATATATATATACTAGGATGCAGACGGTGCTTAGTAGCACCCGACACAATCGTCCACAAACCATGGACTTGTTTGTTTGGTTGCATAAATTAGTTAGATGATTTGGGCTGAATTGAATTGTTTGGTGAATTGAAATTGATTTGATTGATGTGTGAATGGCGTGGGCCTTCACTAGACCGGGGATAAGGCTGGGCCTCGTCCCGTTTCTAGTATCGTGCCGTTATGCCGCCGAAATTTCCCAAAATATGTTAGAAAAATAAAAATATCATTTTTATTGTGTAAATGAACTGAATAGAAATTCATGTGTTGAAATAGAATATTTTATCGTTAAAAATATAATTTTTAACGTGGAATTGAATAAAATAAAATATTCATTTACAAACCGGACGGTTTGTTTATGTACACCTATTTGAAGGACATTGATTGGGAGGATAAATTTTACACATCGCCCAACTGCACAAATAAAATCTGTGTTTGATTGTTTGAAACCCCACACGGGTGTTGGGATGAAATTTGAAGTTCACTCATCCTGATGGATTAAATATGTCGATCGGTCGATTGACAGGCTGTTATAAGCGTCAGATATCTATATTTGATGCTTATACAGTGTAGTGCACTTTGGTTGATGATTGATTATTTTTCAATGCTATTATATACATGTGTTGTATGGAATCCATATAATTAACATTATATGGTGATTGATTGGGCCTCATTCCAATCGGGAAAATAAGGAATATTATAAAAGAAAAGTCATGTGTTGACGATGTTCATGTGTTGAGTGAAATATTTTATACAATGAAATTTACATCTTTATCATATTTAAAATTAGAACTACTTCTCAGTAGAAGTCTAATTAAAAATCAAACGATAGATACCTTAGTTTTATAAAATATTTTACATAACAAAAATAGCGAGGTGTTGACAGTACTCATGTGTTGAGATTAGTCGTGTGTTGAAAGAAATATAGATTCATGTGTTGAATAGAACAAATATTCATTTGTTGAATAGAATAACGAATTATTGAAATATAAAGCCATGTTGGTTAGAGATGCGTTATTTTGACGCGAACGATGTTTATATCGATTTTATTCGTTTTATAATGAATATTGAAAAGTGATTTCAAAATTTAATATTTTGAAAGGAAATTCAAATTGAATTAGATTAAAATTCAAATGGAAATTTTATTGAATCAATTTGAAATGAATTCGAATCGAATAGAAAATGAATTCGATTCGAATTGAATAGAAAGTGAATTTGAATTCGAATAAAATAGAGACGAATTCAAATTGAATTAAATTGAAATTGAAATTTAAAACGAACTGGAATTGAATAGAAATCAATTTAAAACGAATTCAAATTGAATTGAATTGAAACGAATTAGAATTCGAATTGAATTGAAATCAAATCGATTTGAAATTGAATATAGAAGTTGAATTGTTTTAGAAACGAATTTAAAACGATTTATAAAATTCGTTTTAAATAGAAATCGACGAAATATATATTATATATATTATATATATAATATAATGGCCTGAATAGAACGCGCCGCGCCGCGGCAGTTCGTGAATTTCGACCATTTATTTCAAACGGACGTTGCGGGAGATCCGACCGTCGGATTCTCCTAAAACCGGAACCTTGGGTTCGTATCGAAAAGAGCTTTCCAATGAATATTAGAAATTTGAAATCTAACGGTTGGATTTGGAATTATGTCCAAATCAATTTCAGAAAAGGTCGATGTAAGTGCAGTTCGATGACCGTTGTTGGAAATCGACTGTACGGGCCTGGATAAAATTATTAAAAATATCTATAATTTGTGTAAAATCATAATATATGGATTGGAAAGAATTGAGCTGGAGAATTCCACCTTTGAAAGGATAAAAATGGATTTTTATCGAAATGAACTAGTTTTGAACTAGAATTAAAATCAATTTATTTTTAAATAAATAAATTGAATTTGAAGTGATTTTAAAAGTAATCAATATTCCCAATTCGTGGATTGGACTGGAGTTGAATCGAAATTATCTTCGGAATATTTCGATGTTGGATTTCGTGACTATACAGATATTGTTATGGGAATTTGAAAGATATTTTATATCGTTATTTCCCATACGATATATGTTGGTTTCAGAATTTGATATTGAATATAAGCCGATATATTTTCTATTCAGAACCTTGTATTTAATATCAAATGTGATTTGGGTTTATCGTGGATCGTGTTTTAGATGACATTGGTTCTTTAACCCAGTTAAAGGCAAGATATCGATTTTTGAGAAGATTAAAACTAAGTGGAGTTTTAATGAATCTTTAATTAGATTAAAATGTGAATTGATAATTTAAATTATCAAATCTGAAGAGTGATCGAGAGTGGAGTACCACCAGTTTTGCTCCAAAGCGATAGTTAAATCTTTAATTAGATTTGAACGTGAAATGGTAATTAATTTTACCGATAACACCGTGGTGTTAGATGTGGAGTATTACCAGTTTTCTCCATGGGATATATAGGTTGGGATTGGGAAATAAAATAAATAATTACTTCGGTGTGGTTCGTTAATCCCGACTAGTTTGAAATGATATCCAAAGGAAGATTAAAGAATAAATTTAGAAGAATTTATCTTTGATAAAATTAATGGGAACCTTTCCCTAAGAATGTGATTTTGTGAATAAAAGAATATTCTGAATAGGAATGAGGCGTTCATTGTGTTTGTGTAACATTCGTTTATTATATACGTGGGTTATTCAGAAAGGCCGGGTTTATACCCATTCTGAATAACCGATTCGACGAGATGTCGAAGATGAAGACGGTGGTTGAAGACCGGAAGTCTTCACATCGTTTGGGTGATTACTGATGATCTTGATTGGGCTGTACACCCAAGATGAGGGAAACAGTTGGTGATCGTCCAGACGTACTTGGAGATGGATGGATATGCGAGGAAAGTGCCTCCGGTTTCATTCAGACCCAGAACGAACTTGTAAATGGATTGTGTGTCTGACACTGGGTTTTATTCTGTGTTGATTGATCTCTATTAAATATACATCTGTTTGGCGGCGGAGAAATTATTCTCTTGCTTAACGCCCTTCTCTGAGACGTACGAGCTCAGAGGTTGTATATCGATGGACATCAGTCGCATGGAGTGAATTGCCAATGTGGCATGCGTAAGTGGCAATTGATCAAGGCTTCTGTTGAAAAGCAAAGTCTTGTGGTTGATGATCAAAGCACGGCCTGTGTGGCGTAGCTTTGTGTGTAACGTGAATTCGCGAGCCTCACACCTCGGTATGAGTCAAAAACGGGAGACGGACCGCTGGGAGAGCACGACGTTTCTTTCTAGCTAAGGTGGTGTCAGTGACCTACCAGCCCTGACATTTATATACTTTTCACCTGTGTGGTTGTTGGATATGAGGCGCCTCGGATATAGGTCTGTAAGGACCGGGAAACGTGTGTTCAGGAATAACTAATCCTCAAAAGTAAGAGAGGACCGGCCCAGCCGATTCCAAGGATCAAAGTGGGGTCCTGAGGCATTTGCTAGAGTGTCTCGAACGCGGAGAGGAGCTTGGCCCTTGCCTCGACTCATGACGGAAATCCAATTTCCAATACGTGTATTGCGGTTTTAATTGTAGAACTAGTATGGCGACATGATAGATGGTACCCATGCCACCTATGATTGATATTTATGATTTGAATTGTTTTGACACTATACACTTATTATAGTATCAAATAATGTGTTTTAAACGTATCAAGCATGCTTTGGCTGTTATAAGGGAAAACCCTATCCTCCGGCTTGCGTTGCATTGTGTGATGGGACCTGGGTCTTATAACAGCTTCATTTTTCTTTATTTAGCATTGCGCTGTTTGTTCTATGCACTGGTATTCTTGGGAGGAAACCCGTTCCGTGTTATACGGCGTGGTCCCTTGATTTACCTAACTTTAAAACCAATATTAATAATTGTTTTAGTTCTCACAACAGTCACATGACTGACCTGGAGTTTATTGTTTTAACCTAAACTCTGGGTGCCCCGATTTTCCGCACGGGAATCTAGTAGTTTTGGTTTTGCAGATTTATATTCACAGGGTCTTGATTTATAGCTGGAACGATGCTCGGAAAGCTCTGTATCCGTGTATCACTTCTAGTTGTGCCTTTGTATATTTTTCCGCTGCGATGTATTTAAATGTAATTTAAATCTCTGATATTTGTCAAATGTAATTCATTCATTTTTACTCTGTATATTCTTGTATCTGATGGAATTGTTGTAATAACAATGAAATGTTCTTCCGTCTGCGCTCATTTGTGTGTTGTTCTCAAAGTATTCGTGCTTTCCTTCACGGGGAAGTTACGGGTCCTTACAGTGGTATCAGAGCTTTGGTTTACAGAGCTCGAGAACAAGACACATTAGAACCATACGAAAGAATTCATCAGATATTGGATTAGTAATATCCAATTAGAATGACTCGTTAGAGATAGGATCAGTAGTATCCTAGAACGAGTGTGAAGAGTATATTTTTCAAATGAAAACAATTTTGTTTTGAAAATTTAAATCGTTTTATACGTATTTGAATATTTATTTATTTTGAATATGGACAATCGAGTATATATAGATTTCGCGTATACGCGTCATGAACGTATAGTCGAAGTTTTAATATATTGGATAGATATAGAGTCACATTCTAGACACCCGGGAATAATTCTGGTGATGTGGCCACATCATCAGTATTTATATTCGAATTTCGAAGGTGTGATTTCTATATATTTCCATTAGGCTGGTGTGAGAACCAAAACTTGTATAGTTAGAACACATTGTTGTGAATTGACATCAAAAACATGATTTTCTGTATATATATCAAAATTTATGAATTTGAAACTCTAATTCACTAATTGATTGATGTTTGTATTGTTTGTTTATTTGTTTGATAATTTTAACCATTTATGCCTAATTGAACCGAATATTGAGTTATATTGAAAATTGGTCGCATTTGCTTGCGTATACATATACTTACATTGAACAGGTCATAGCAAGGAGGCTAGAGCCGAAGAATAAAATTTGTTTGCCCGACAAATAGGTACATGTTTATTACATAATTTACTGTTTTGTTTGGGTGATGATGATTTTATGAGCCTATTGGCTAGCCGCTTGGCTTTTTCTTTTTCTTTTTGAGATCTGAAGGACCGGGGAAGCTATTTGAAATTCCCCGATGCTCCCGGTGCAGGGGAGGTTATGGCGAAATTTTTCAAAAATTTAGGGTGTTAGCCAAATTTTTGAAATTTTGAAAATTCTCAGAAACTAAAAAGTTGGAGAATGCAAGCCAGATCGAACGTAGAGCTTATTAATCAAACCACTTTCGACTTTGTTCCTTTTCGGGGACGAAAAGTTTTAAGTGGGAGAGATTGTAATAACCCGAAAATCTGGGCCAGTTAAAAATTTTTATTTTGGCAATTTTAGCGAATTTTGAACATTTAAAATGAATTATTTTAAATAATATCGACGAGAAATTTATTTTGAATATAATTCGAACGTAAATATTTATATACGTCGTCGTTAGAATATAAATATTTATATATATAATTATAAATAGAATTGAAAATGGCGCGGTAGTTCGATAATTCGATTTCAAACTTCAATTGAATGTACTGAGTGCAAAACAATCCGGATTTTAGTGAAACCAAAAATGATAGGATCTAAATGATGATATCTTTCCAACGAATCCGAAAGATCAAGATTTCATAGCGGGAATCAAAAGATATGTCCAGTTGAAAATTCTGAATAGTCGCTATGGAATTCAGGCCCTTAAAAATGGACATTTTGGCAAACGACCTCGGATTTCGACGAAACCACTTTTGTTGGATCCGCAATGTCAAATTATTGCTAGATTCCAAATTTCATAATTTTTCGAATCAGTATGTGAGCGTGGTAAAGGAAAACGTGTTTTGACCATTTCAGTTGAATTTAATCGACTGGAAAATGGCCATTTTTCTAACGGTCTCGGAATTCGATGAAATTAGTTTTGTTAGGACCGTATCGTCAATACGAAGCTAGAAAATATTTTTTTGGAATTTTTCTAGTTAGTATGTGACCCCGGTAATTTGAAATGTACGTTTAAAGTTCAATATAGTGATTTAAATGTAAATTCAAAGGAAACTGATCGAAACGATCAAATCAGCATGCGATACATATCCCATTGTGTTCGGAATGGGGGTAAAACGCTATGGACGACAGGCGGTGGGCCTCGTTTAGAGGTCGTATGTAAAAGTCAACCTTTTTAGAAATTAAAATAATTAAATAAAATAATTAAATTAAAATTCTTTTCTCCTTAACTACCCACCCCCCCCCCCCCCCCCCGATTTCATTCTACAGAAAAATATAAAAAAAAAGAAGAAAAAGGGAGGCGACGGAAAAGGGGGGGAACCCCTGTCGCCGCCGCCAGAGGCTGGCGCCCCTCCTCCAGTCGATCGCCGCCACGCGAAGCCCCCCCAGGCGCCAGAGCCGACGCGCGAGAGCCCCCCCCGGTGGCGCAACGATCGCGACAGGCCCCCCTAGCCACCGACAGCTCTGACGCGACCTCCCCATCCCTTTTGCCCTAAAAACCGCGCCCGCCTGTACCTGACCACCACCACCATCGGAGATAAGCTCGACTTCCCCCTGGACGTCGACCACCGCCGCTTCAAAACCCTTCCCTCCTTCAACGATCAATGTAAGTATTTAATTTCGGGTTTTTACTTATTTCCTTCGATAAAACTGATTTTTCCTTTGTTTTAAAACTGAAAAGATTAGATTTTTAATTTATAAAAAGTTCATATTTTTAAATTAGAAAAAGTTTAGATTTTTAAATTAGAAAATATGAGATTTTCATATGGAAAAGATGTAGATTTCTATTATGAAACTATCGAAATAAAAATACGATTTTTTATCAAGGTAAAAATATGATTTTTATCATATGAATATAAATACAATTTTTATATTAGTGGCATATTAAAAATATAATCTTTACTATATAGAAATATTAAAAATATGATTTTTATCATATGAATATAAATACAATTTTTATATTAGTGGCATATTAAAAATATAATCTTTACTATATAGAAATATTAAAAATATGATTTTTATATTTTTAAAGTATTAAAAATATAATCTTTATAGGATAGAGAATATAAAAATATCATCTTTGTATATGTAGCGAAATAAAAATCTGATTTTTATTTTATATACGTTGAAGTAAAGTGATGATTTTTATAATGATGAAATCTATATTTTTGAAAAGGCGAAATCTTTATATAGAGAATAGCGTTATAAAAATAGAATTTTTATCTATATATTAGCGGTAAGGAAATATGATTTTTATATATTGAATAGCATAGTAAAAACTCGATTTTTAAATATATGAAGTGATTATAAAAATATGACTTATAATTGAAAGTGAATAAATAAAAATGTGATTTTTATTTTAAAGACATCGAAATATAAAAATGTGTGATTTTTATATATATAGTGACTACGGGCAACGAAGATGGGATAACGAAGAAGATTTCTATAAATGAAGAGTCGTGGTATTGGATAGCTTTATGTGAGAACTTCTCACTCTTCAAATTCTTTTTCTAGTTATATATATATATACTAGGATGCAGACGGTGCTTAGTAGCACCCGACACAATCGTCCACAAACCATGGACTTGTTTGTTTGGTTGCATAAATTAGTTAGATGATTTGGGCTGAATTGAATTGTTTGGTGAATTGAAATTGATTTGATTGATGTGTGAATGGCGTGGGCCTTCACTAGACCGGGGATAAGGCTGGGCCTCGTCCCGTTTCTAGTATCGTGCCGTTATGCCGCCGAAATTTCCCAAAATATGTTAGAAAAATAAAAATATCATTTTTATTGTGTAAATGAACTGAATAGAAATTCATGTGTTGAAATAGAATATTTTATCGTTAAAAATATAATTTTTAACGTGGAATTGAATAAAATAAAATATTCATTTACAAACCGGACGGTTTGTTTATGTACACCTATTTGAAGGACATTGATTGGGAGGATAAATTTTACACATCGCCCAACTGCACAAATAAAATCTGTGTTTGATTGTTTGAAACCCCACACGGGTGTTGGGATGAAATTTGAAGTTCACTCATCCTGATGGATTAAATATGTCGATCGGTCGATTGACAGGCTGTTATAAGCGTCAGATATCTATATTTGATGCTTATACAGTGTAGTGCACTTTGGTTGATGATTGATTATTTTTCAATGCTATTATATACATGTGTTGTATGGAATCCATATAATTAACATTATATGGTGATTGATTGGGCCTCATTCCAATCGGGAAAATAAGGAATATTATAAAAGAAAAGTCATGTGTTGACGATGTTCATGTGTTGAGTGAAATATTTTATACAATGAAATTTACATCTTTATCATATTTAAAATTAGAACTACTTCTCAGTAGAAGTCTAATTAAAAATCAAACGATAGATACCTTAGTTTTATAAAATATTTTACATAACAAAAATAGCGAGGTGTTGACAGTACTCATGTGTTGAGATTAGTCGTGTGTTGAAAGAAATATAGATTCATGTGTTGAATAGAACAAATATTCATTTGTTGAATAGAATAACGAATTATTGAAATATAAAGCCATGTTGGTTAGAGATGCGTTATTTTGACGCGAACGATGTTTATATCGATTTTATTCGTTTTATAATGAATATTGAAAAGTGATTTCAAAATTTAATATTTTGAAAGGAAATTCAAATTGAATTAGATTAAAATTCAAATGGAAATTTTATTGAATCAATTTGAAATGAATTCGAATCGAATAGAAAATGAATTCGATTCGAATTGAATAGAAAGTGAATTTGAATTCGAATAAAATAGAGACGAATTCAAATTGAATTAAATTGAAATTGAAATTTAAAACGAACTGGAATTGAATAGAAATCAATTTAAAACGAATTCAAATTGAATTGAATTGAAACGAATTAGAATTCGAATTGAATTGAAATCAAATCGATTTGAAATTGAATATAGAAGTTGAATTGTTTTAGAAACGAATTTAAAACGATTTATAAAATTCGTTTTAAATAGAAATCGACGAAATATATATTATATATATTATATATATAATATAATGGCCTGAATAGAACGCGCCGCGCCGCGGCAGTTCGTGAATTTCGACCATTTATTTCAAACGGACGTTGCGGGAGATCCGACCGTCGGATTCTCCTAAAACCAGAACCGTTGGGTTCGTATCGAAAAGAGCTTTCCAATGAATATTAGAAATTTGAAATCTAACGGTTGGATTTGGAATTATGTCCAAATCAATTTCAGAAAAGGTCGCTGTAAGTGCAGTTCGATGACCGTTGTTGGAAATCGACTGTACGGGCCTGGATAAAATTATTAAAAATATCTATAATTTGTGTAAAATCATAATATATGGATTGGAAAGAATTGAGCTGGAGAATTCCACCTTTGAAAGGATAAAAATGGATTTTTATCGAAATGAACTAGTTTTGAACTAGAATTAAAATCAATTTATTTTTAAATAAATAAATTGAAGTTGAAGTGATTTTAAAAGTAATCAATATTCCCAATTCGTGGATTGGACTGGAGTTGAATCGAAATTATCTTCGGAATATTTCGATGTTGGATTTCGTGACTATACAGATATTGTTATGGGAATTTGAAAGATATTTTATATCGTTATTTCCCATACGATATATGTTGGTTTCAGAATTTGATATTGAATATAAGCCGATATATTTTCTATTCAGAACCTTGTATTTAATATCAAATGTGATTTGGGTTTATCGTGGATCGTGTTTTAGATGACATTGGTTCTTTAACCCAGTTAAAGGCAAGATATCGATTTTTGAGAAGATTAAAACTAAGTGGAGTTTTAATGAATCTTTAATTAGATTAAAATGTGAATTGATAATTTAAATTATAAAATCTGAAAAGTGATCGAGAGTGGAGTACCACCAGTTTTGCTCCAAAGCGATAGTTAAATCTTTAATTAGATTTGAACGTGAAATGGTAATTAATTTTACCGATAACACCGTGGTGTTAGATGTGGAGTATTACCAGTTTTCTCCATGGGATATATAGGTTGGGATTGGGAAATAAAATAAATAATTACTTCGGTGTGGTTCGTTAATCCTGACTAGTTTGAAATGATATCCAAAGGAAGATTAAAGAATAAATTTAGAAGAATTTATCTTTGATAAAATTAATGGGAACCTTTCCCTAAGAATGTGATTTTGTGAATAAAAGAATATTCTGAATAGGAATGAGGCGTTCATTGTGTTTGTGTAACATTCGTTTGTTATATACGTGGGTTATTCAGAAAGGCCGGGTTTATACCCATTCTGAATAACCGATTCGACGAGATGTCGAAGATGAAGACGGTGGTTGAAGACCGGAAGTCTTCACATCGTTTGGGTGATTACTGATGATCTTGATTGGGCTGTACACCCAAGATGAGGGAAACAGTTGGTGATCGTCAAGACGTACTTGGAGATGGATGGATATGCGAGGAAAGTGCCTCCGGTTTCGTTCAGACCCAGAACGAACTTGTAAATGGATTGTGTGTCTGACACTGGGTTTTATTCTGTGTTGATTGATCTCTATTAAATATACATCTGTTTGGCGGCGGAGAATTTATTCTCTTGCTTAACGCCCTTCTCTGAGACGTACGAGCTCAGAGGTTGTATATCGATGGACATCAGTCGCATGGAGTGAATTGCCAATGTGGCATGCGTAAGTGGCAATTGATCAAGGCTTCTGTTGAAAAGCAAAGTCTTGTGGTTGATGATCAAAGCACGGCCTGTGTGGCGTAGCTTTGTGTGTAACGTGAATTCGCGAGCCTCACACCTCGGTATGAGTCAAAAATGGGAGACGGACCGCTGGGAGAGCACGACGTTTCTTTCTAGCTAAGGTGGTGTCAGTGACCTACCAGCCCTGACATTTATATACTTTTCACCTGTGTGGTTGTTGGATATGAGGCGCCTCGGATATAGGTCTGTAAGGACCGGGAAACGTGTGTTCAGGAATAACTAATCCTCAAAAGTAAGAGAGGACCGGCCCAGCTGATTCCAAGGATCAAAGTGGGGTCCTAAGGCATTTGCTAGAGTGTCTCGAACGCGGAGAGGAGCTTGCCCCTTGCCTCGACTCATGACGGAAATCCAATTTCCAATACGTGTATTGCGGTTTTAATTGTAGAACTAGTATGGCGACATGATAGATGGTACCCATGCCGCCTATGATTGATATTTATGATTTGAATTGTTTTGACACTATACACTTATTATAGTATCAAATAATGTGTTTTAAACGTATCAAGCATGCTTTGGCTGTTATAAGGGAAAACCCTATCCTCTGGCTTGCGTTGCATTGTGTGATGGGACCTGGGTCTTATAACAGCTTCATTTTTCTTTATTTAGCATTGCGCTGTTTGTTCTATGCACTGGTATTCTTGGGAGGAAACCCGTTCCGTGTTATACGGCGTGGTCCCTTGATTTACCTAACTTTAAAACCAATATTAATAACTGTTTTAGTTCTCACACCAGTCACATGACTGACCTGGAGTTTATTGTTTTAACCTAAACTCTGGGTGCCCCGATTTTCCGCACGGGCAGCTAGTAGTTTTGGTTTTGCAGATTTATATTCACAGGGTCCTGATTTATAGCTGGAACGATGCTCGGAAAGCTCTGTATCCGTGTATCACTTCTAGTTGTGCCTTTGTATATTTTTCCGCTGCGATGTATTTAAATGTAATTTAAATCTCTGATATTTGTCAAATGTAATTCATTCATTTTTACTCTGTATATTCTTGTATCTGATGGAATTGTTGTAATAACAATGAAATGTTCTTCCGTCTGCGCTCATTTGTGTGTTGTTCTCAAAGTATTCGTGCTTTCCTTCACGGGGAAGTTACGGGTCCTTACAGTGGTATCAGAGCTTTGGTTTACAGAGCTCGAGAACAAGACACATTAGAACCATACTAAAGAATTCATCAGATATTGGATTAGTAATATCCAATTAGAATGACTCGTTAGAGATAGGATCAGTAGTATCCTAGAACGAGTGTGAAGAGTATATTTTTCAAATGAAAACAATTTTGTTTTGAAAATTTAAATCGTTTTATACGTATTTGAATATTTATTTATTTTGAATATGGACAATCGAGTATATATAGATTTCGCGTATACGCGTCATGAACGTATAGTCGAAGTTTTAATATATTGGATAGATATAGAGTCACATTCTAGACACCCGGGAATAATTCTGGTGATGTGGCCGCATCATCAGTATTTATATTCGAATTTCGAAGGTGTGATTTCTATATATTTCCATTAGGCTGGTGTGAGAACCAAAACTTGTATAGTTAGAACACATTGTTGTGAATTGGCATCAAAAACATGATTTTCTGTATATATATCAAAATTTATGAATTTGAAACTCTAATTCACTAATTGATTGATGTTTGTATTGTTTGTTTATTTGTTTGATAATTTTAACCATTTATGCCTAATTGAACCGAATATTGAGTTATATTGAAAATTGGTCGCATTTGCTTGCGTATACATATACTTACATTGAACAGGTCATAGCAAGGAGGCTAGAGCCGAAGAATAAAATTTGTTTGCCCGACAAATAGGTACATGTTTATTACATAATTTACTGTTTTGTTTGGGTGATGATGATTTTATGAGCCTATTGGCTAGCCGCTTGGCTTTTTCTTTTTCTTTTTGAGATCTGAAGGACCGGGGAAGCTATTTGAAATTCCCCGATGCTCCCGGTGCAGGGGAGGTTATGGCGAAATTTTTCAAAAATTTAGGGTGTTAGCCAAATTTTTGAAATTTTGAAAATTCTCAGAAACTAAAAAGTTGGAGAATGCAAGCCAGATCGAACGTAGAGCTTATTAATCAAACCACTTTCGACTTTGTTCCTTTTCGGGGACGAAAAGTTTTAAGTGGGAGAGATTGTAATAACCCGAAAATCTGGGCCAGTTTAAAATTTTTATTTTGGCAATTTTAGCGAATTTTGAACATTTAAAATGAATTATTTTAAATAATATCGACGAGAAATTTATTTTGAATATAATTCGAACGTAAATATTTATATACGTCGTCGTTAGAATATAAATATTTATATATATAATTATAAATAGAATTGAAAATGGCGCGGTAGTTCGATAATTCGATTTCAAACTTCAATTGAATGTACCGGGTGCAAAACAATCCGGATTTTAGTGAAACCAAAAATGATAGGATCTAAATGATGATATCTTTCCAACGAATCCGAAAGATCAAGATTTCATAGCGGGAATCAAAAGATATGTCCAGTTGAAAATTCTGAATAGTCGCTATGGAATTCAGGCCCTTAAAAATGGACATTTTGGCAAACGACCTCGGATTTCGACGAAACCACTTTTGTTGGATCCGCAATGTCAAATTATTGCTAGATTCCAAATTTCATAATTTTTCGAATCAGTATGTGAGCGTGGTAAAGGAAAACGTGTTTTGACCATTTCAGTTGAATTTAATCGACTGGAAAATGGCCATTTTTCTAACGGTCTCGGAATTCGATGAAATTAGTTTTGTTAGGACCGTATCGTCAATACGAAGCTAGAAAATATTTTTTTGGAATTTTTCTAGTTAGTATGTGACCCCGGTTATTTGAAATGTACGTTTAAAGTTCAATATAGTGATTTAAATGTAAATTCAAAGGAAACTGATCGAAACGATCAAATCAGCATGCGATACATATCCCATTGTGTTCGGAATGGGGGTAAAACGCTATGGACGACAGGCGGTGAGCCTCGTTTAGAGGTCGTATGTAAAAGTCAACCTTTTTAGAAATTAAAATAATTAAATAAAATAATAAAATTAAAATTCTTTTCTCCTTAACTACCCAGGCCCCCCCCCCGATTTCATTCTACAGAAAAATATAAAAAAAAAAAAAAGGGAGGCGACGGAAAAGGGGGGAACCCCTGTCGCCGCCGCCAGAGGCTGGCGCCCCTCCTCCAGTCGATCGCCGCCATGCGAAGCCCCCCCAGGCGCCAGAGCCGACGCGCGAGAGCCCCCCCCGGTGGCGCAACGATCGCGACAGCCCCCCCTAGCCACCGACAGCTCTGACGCGACCCCCCATCCCTTTTGCCCTAAAAACCGCGCCCGCCTGTACCTGGCCACCACCACCATCGGAGATAAGCTCGACTTCCCCCTGGACGTCGACCACAGCCGCTTCAAAACCCTTCCCTCCTTCAACGATCAATGTAAGTATTTAATTTCGGGTTTTTACTTATTTCCTTCGATAAAACTGATTTTTCCTTTGTTTTAAAACTGAAAAGATTAGATTTTTAATTTCTAAAAAGTTCATATTTTTAAATTAGAAAAAGTTTAGATTTTTAAATTAGAAAATATGAGATTTTCATATGGAAAAGATGTAGATTTCTATTATGAAACTATCGAAATAAAAATACGATTTTTTATCAAGGTAAAAATATGATTTTTATCATATGAATATAAATACAATTTTTATATTAGTGGCATATTAAAAATATAATCTTTACTATATAGAAATATTAAAAATATGATTTTTATCATATGAATATAAATACAATTTTTATATTAGTGGCATATTAAAAATATAATCTTTACTATATAGAAATATTAAAAATATGATTTTTATATTTTTAAAGTATTAAAAATATAATCTTTATAGGATAGAGAATATAAAAATATCATCTTTGTATATGTAGCGAAATAAAAATCTGATTTTTATTTTATATACGTTGAAGTAAAGTGATGATTTTTATAATGATGAAATCTATATTTTTGAAAAGGCGAAATCTTTATATAGAGACTAGCGTTATAAAAATAGAATTTTTATCTATATATTAGCGGTAAGGAAATATGATTTTTATATATTGAATAGCATAGTAAAAACTCGATTTTTAAATATATGAAGTGATTATAAAAATATGACTTTTAAATTGAAAGTGAATAAATAAAAATGTGATTTTTATTTTAAAGACATCGAAATATAAAAATGTGTGATTTTTATATATATAGTGACTACGGGCAACGAAGATGACGAAGATGGGATAACGAAGAAGATTTCTATAAATGAAGAGTCGTGGTATTGGATAGCTTTATGTGAGAACTTCTCACTCTTCAAATTCTTTTTCTAGTTATATATATATATACTAGAATGCAGACGGTGCTTAGTAGCACCCGACACAATCGTCCACAAACCATGGACTTGTTTGTTTGGTTGCATAAATTAGTTAGATGATTTGGGCTGAATTGAATTGTTTGGTGAATTGAAATTGATTTGATTGATGTGTGAATGGCGTGGGCCTTCACTAGACCGGGGATAAGGCTGGGCCTCGTCCCGTTTCTAGTATCGTGCCGTTATGCCGCCGAAATTTCCCAAAATATGTTAGAAAAATAAAAATATCATTTTTATTGTGTAAATGAACTGAATAGAAATTCATGTGTTGAAATAGAATATTTTATCGTTAAAAATATAATTTTTAACGTGGAATTGAATAAAATAAAATATTCATTTACAAACCGGACGGTTTGTTTATGTACACCTATTTGAAGGACATTGATTGGGAGGATAAATTTTACACATCGCCCAACTGCACAAATAAAATCTGTGTTTGATTGTTTGAAACCCCACACGGGTGTTGGGATGAAATTTGAAGTTCACTCATCCTGATGGATTAAATATGTCGATCGGTCGATTGACAGGCTGTTATAAGCGTCAGATATCTATATTTGATGCTTATATAGTGTAGTGCACTTTGGTTGATGATTGATTATTTTTCAATGCTATTATATACATGTGTTGTATGGAATCCATATAATTAACATTATATGGTGATTGATTGGGCCTCATTCCAATCGGGAAAATAAGGAATATTATAAAAGAAAAGTCATGTGTTGACGATGTTCATGTGTTGAGTGAAATATTTTATACAATGAAATTTACATCTTTATCATATTTAAAATTAGAACTACTTCTCAGTAGAAGTCTAATTAAAAATCAAACGATAGATACCTTAGTTTTATAAAATATTTTACATAACAAAAATAGTGAGGTGTTGACAGTACTCATGTGTTGAGATTAGTCGTGTGTTGAAAGAAATATAGATTCATGTGTTGAATAGAACAAATATTCATTTGTTGAATAGAATAACGAATTATTGAAATATAAAGCCGTGTTGATTAGAGATGCGTTATTTTGACGCGAACGATGTTTATATCGATTTTATTCGTTTTATAATGAATATTGAAAAGTGATTTCAAAATTTAATATTTTGAAAGGAAATTCAAATTGAATTAGATTAAAATTCAAATGGAAATTTTATTGAATCAATTTGAAATGAATTCGAATCGAATAGAAAATGAATTCGATTCGAATTGAATAGAAAGTGAATTTGAATTCGAATAAAATAGAGATGAATTCAAATTGAATTAAATTGAAATTGAAATTTAAAACGAACTGGAATTGAATAGAAATCAATTTAAAACGAATTCAAATTGAATTGAATTGAAACGAATTAGAATTCGAATTGAATTGAAATCAAATCGATTTGAAATTGAATATAGAAGTTGAATTGTTTTAGAAACGAATTTAAAACGATTTATAAAATTCGTTTTAAATAGAAATCGACGAAATATATATTATATATATTATATATATAATATAATGGCCTGAATAGAACGCGCTGCGCCGCGGCAGTTCGTGAATTTCGACCATTTATTTCAAACGGACGTTGCGGGAGATCCGACCGTCGGATTCTCCTAAAACCGGAACCGTTGGGTTCGTATCGAAAAGAGCTTTCCAATGAATATTAGAAATTTGAAATCTAACGGTTGGATTTGGAATTATGTCCAAATCAATTTCAGAAAAGGTCGCTGTAAGTGCAGTTCGATGACCGTTGTTGGAAATCGACTGTACGGGCCTGGATAAAATTATTAAAAATATCTATAATTTGTGTAAAATCATAATATATGGATTGGAAAGATTTGAGATGGAGAATTCCACCTTTGAAAGGATAAAAATGGATTTTTATCGAAATGAACTAGTTTTGAACTAGAATTAAAATCAATTTATTTTTAAATAAATAAATTGAATTTGAAGTGATTTTAAAAGTAATCAATATTCCCAATTCGTGGATTGGACTGGAGTTGAATCGAAATTATCTTCGGAATATTTCGATGTTGGATTTCGTGACTATACAGATATTGTTATGGGAATTTGAAAGATATTTTATATCGTTATTTCCCATACGATATATGTTGGTTTCAGAATTTGATATTGAATATAAGCCGATATATTTTCTATTCAGAACCTTGTATTTAATATCAAATGTGATTTGGGTTTATCGTGGATCGTGTTTTAGATGACATTGGTTCTTTAACCCAGTTAAAGGCAAGATATCGATTTTTGAGAAGATTAAAACTAAGTGGATTTTTAATGAATCTTTAATTAGATTAAAATGTGAATTGATAATTTAAATTATCAAATCTGAAGAGTGATCGAGAGTGGAGTACCACCAGTTTTGCTCCAAAGGGATAGTTAAATCTTTAATTAGATTTGAACGTGAAATGGTAATTAATTTTACCGATAACACCGTGGTGTTAGATGTGGAGTATTACCAGTTTTCTCCATGGGATATATAGGTTGGGATTGGGAAATAAAATAAATAATTACTTCGGTGTGGTTCGTTAATCCCGACTAGTTTGAAATGATATCCAAAGGAAGATTAAAGAATAAATTTAGAAGAATTTATCTTTGATAAAATTAATGGGAACCTTTCCCTAAGAATGTGATTTTGTGAATAAAAGAATATTCTGAATTGGAATGAGGCGTTCATTGTGTTTGTGTAACATTCGTTTATTATATACGTGGGTTATTCAGAAAGGCCGGGTTTATACCCATTCTGAATAACCGATTCGACGAGATGTCGAAGATGAAGACGGTGGTTGAAGACCGGAAGTCTTCACATCGTTTGGGTGATTACTGATGATCTTGATTGGGCTGTACACCCAAGATGAGGGAAACAGTTGGTGATCGTCAAGACGTACTTGGAGATGGATGGATATGCGAGGAAAGTGCCTCCGGTTTCGTTCAGACCCAGAACGAACTTGTAAATGGATTGTGTGTCTGACACTGGGTTTTATTCTATGTTGATTGATCTCTATTAAATATACATCTGTTTGGCGGCGGAGAATTTATTCTCTTGCTTAACGCCCTTCTCTGAGACGTACGAGCTCAGAGGTTGTATATCGATGGACATCAGTCGCATGGAGTGAATTGCCAATGTGGCATGCGTAAGTGGCAATTGATCAAGGCTTCTGTTGAAAAGCAAAGTCTTGTGGTTGATGATCAAAGCACGGCCTGTGTGGCGTAGCTTTGTGTGTAACGTGAATTCGCGAGCCTCACACCTCGGTATGAGTCAAAAACGGGAGACGGACCGCTGGGAGAGCACGACGTTTCTTTCTAGCTAAGGTGGTGTCAGTGACCTACCAGCCCTGACATTTATATACTTTTCACCTGTGTGGTTGTTGGATATGAGGCGCCTCGGATATAGGTCTGTAAGGACCGGGAAACGTGTGTTCAGGAATAACTAATCCTCAAAAGTAAGAGAGGACCGGCCCAGCCGATTCCAAGGATCAAAGTGGGGTCCTAAGGCATTTGCTAGAGTGTCTCGAACGCGGAGAGGAGCTTGCCCCTTGCCTCGACTCATGACGGAAATCCAATTTCCAATACGTGTATTGCGGTTTTAATTGTAGAACTAGTATGGCGACATGATAGATGGTACCCATGCCGCCTATGATTGATATTTATGATTTGAATTGTTTTGACACTATACACTTATTATAGTATCAAATAATGTGTTTTAAACGTATCAAGCATGCTTTGGCTGTTATAAGGGAAAACCCTATCCTCCGGCTTGCGTTGCATTATGTGATGGGACCTGGGTCTTATAACAGCTTCATTTTTCTTTATTTAGCATTGCGCTGTTTGTTCTATGCACTGGTATTCTTGGGAGGAAACCCGTTCCGTGTTATACGGCGTGGTCCCTTGATTTACCTATCTTTAAAACCAATATTAATAACTGTTTTAGTTCTCACACCAGTCACATGACTGACCTGGAGTTTATTGTTTTAACCTAAACTCTGGGTGCCCCGATTTTCCGCACGGGCAGCTAGTAGTTTTGGTTTTGCAGATTTATATTCACAGGGTCCTGATTTATAGCTGGAACGATGCTCGGAAAGCTCTGTATCCGTGTATCACTTCTAGTTGTGCCTTTGTATATTTTTCCGCTGCGATGTATTTAAATGTAATTTAAATCTCTGATATTTGTCAAATGTAATTCATTCATTTTTACTCTGTATATTCTTGTATCTGGTGGAATTGTTGTAATAACAATGAAATGTTCTTCCGTCTGCGCTCATTTGTGTGTTGTTCTCAAAGTATTCGTGCTTTCCTTCACGGGGAAGTTACGGGTCCTTACAGTGGTATCAGAGCTTTGGTTTACAGAGCTCGAGAACAAGACACATTAGAACCATACGAAAGAATTCATCAGATATTGGATTAGTAATATCCAATTAGAATGACTCGTTAGAGATAGGATCAGTAGTATCCTAGAACGAGTGTGAAGAGTATATTTTTCAAATGAAAACAATTTTGTTTTGAAAATTTAAATCGTTTTATACGTATTTGAATATTTATTTATTTTGAATATGGACAATCGAGTATATATAGATTTCGCGTATACGCGTCATGAACGTATAGTCGAAGTTTTAATATATTGGATAGATATAGAGTCACATTCTAGACACCCGGGAATAATTCTGGTGATGTGGCCACATCATCAGTATTTATATTCGAATTTCGAAGGTGTGATTTCTATATATTTCCATTAGGCTGGTGTGAGAACCAAAACTTGTATAGTTAGAACACATTGTTGTGAATTGGCATCAAAAACATGATTTTCTGTATATATATCAAAATTTATGAATTTGAAACTCTAATTCACTAATTGATTGATGTTTGTATTGTTTGTTTATTTGTTTGATAATTTTAACCATTTATGCCTAATTGAACCGAATATTGAGTTATATTGAAAATTGGTCGCATTTGCTTGCGTATACATATACTTACATTGAACAGGTCATAGCAAGGAGGCTAGAGCCGAAGAATAAAATTTGTTTGCCCGACAAATAGGTACATGTTTATTACATAATTTACTGTTTTGTTTGGGTGATGATGATTTTATGAGCCTATTGGCTAGCCGCTTGGCTTTTTCTTTTTCTTTTTGAGATCTGAAGGACCGGGGAAGCTATTTGAAATTCCCCGATGCTCCCGGTGCAGGGGAGGTTATGGCGAAATTTTTCAAAAATTTAGGGTGTTAGCCAAATTTTTGAAATTTTGAAAATTCTCAGAAACTAAAAAGTTGGAGAATGCAAGCCAGATCGAACGTAGAGCTTATTAATCAAACCACTTTCGACTTTGTTCCTTTTCGGGGACGAAAAGTTTTAAGTGGGAGAGATTGTAATAACCCGAAAATCTGGGCCAGTTTAAAATTTTTATTTTGGCAATTTTAGCGAATTTTGAACATTTAAAATGAATTATTTTAAATAATATCGACGAGAAATTTATTTTGAATATAATTCGAACGTAAATATTTATATACGTCGTCGTTAGAATATAAATATTTATATATATAATTATAAATAGAATTGAAAATGGCGCGGTAGTTCGATAATTCGATTTCAAACTTCAATTGAATGTACCGGGTGCAAAACAATCCGGATTTTAGTGAAACCAAAAATGATAGGATCTAAATGATGATATCTTTCCAACGAATCCGAAAGATCAAGATTTCATAGCGGGAATCAAAAGATATGTCCAGTTGAAAATTCTGAATAGTCGCTATGGAATTCAGGCCCTTAAAAATGGACATTTTGGCAAACGACCTCGGATTTCGACGAAACCACTTTTTTTGGATCCGCAATGTCAAATTATTGCTAGATTCCAAATTTCATAATTTTTCGAATCAGTATGTGAGCGTGGTAAAGGAAAACGTGTTTTGACCATTTCAGTTGAATTTAATCGACTGGAAAATGGCCATTTTTCTAACGGTCTCGGAATTCGATGAAATTAGTTTTGTTAGGACCGTATCGTCAATACGAAGCTAGAAAATATTTTTTTGGAATTTTTCTAGTTAGTATGTGACCCCGGTAATTTGAAATGTACGTTTAAAGTTCAATATAGTGATTTAAATGTAAATTCAAAGGAAACTGATCGAAACGATCAAATCAGCATGCGATACATATCCCATTGTGTTCGGAATGGGGGTAAAACGCTATGGACGACAGGCGGTGGGCCTCGTTTAGAGGTCGTGTGTAAAAGTCAACCTTTTTAGAAATTAAAATAATTAAATAAAATAATAAAATTAAAATTCTTTTCTCCTTAACTACCCAGGCCCCCCCCCCCGATTTCATTCTACAGAAAAATATAAAAAAAAAAGAAGAAAAAGGGAGGCGACGGAAAAGGGGGGGAACCCCTGGCGCCCCTCCTCCAGTCGATCGCCGCCACGCGAAGCCCCCCCAGGCGCCAGAGCCGACGCGCGAGAGCCCCCCCCCCCCCCCCCGGTGGCGCAACGATCGCGACAGCCCCCCCTAGCCACCGACAGCTCTGACGCGACCCCCCCATCCCTTTTGCCCTAAAAACCGCGCCCGCCTGTACCTGGCCACCACCACCATCGGAGATAAGCTCGACTTCCCCCTGGACGTCGACCACAGCCGCTTCAAAACCCTTCCCTCCTTCAACGATCAATGTAAGTATTTAATTTCGGGTTTTTACTTATTTCCTTCGATAAAACTGATTTTTCCTTTGTTTTAAAACTGAAAAGATTAGATTTTTAATTTATAAAAAGTTCATATTTTTAAATTAGAAAAAGTTTAGATTTTTAAATTAGAAAATATGAGATTTTCATATGGAAAAGATGTAGATTTCTATTATGAAACTATCGAAATAAAAATACGATTTTTTATCAAGGTAAAAATATGATTTTTATCATATGAATATAAATACAATTTTTATATTAGTGGCATATTAAAAATATAATCTTTACTATATAGAAATATTAAAAATATGATTTTTATCATATGAATATAAATACAATTTTTATATTAGTGGCATATTAAAAATATAATCTTTACTATATAGAAATATTAAAAATATGATTTTTATATTTTTAAAGTATTAAAAATATAATCTTTATAGGATAGAGAATATAAAAATATCATCTTTGTATATGTAGCGAAATAAAAATCTGATTTTTATTTTATATACGTTGAAGTAAAGTGATGATTTTTATAATGATGAAATCTATATTTTTGAAAAGGCGAAATCTTTATATAGAGAATAGCGTTATAAAAATAGAATTTTTATCTATATATTAGCGGTAAGGAAATATGATTTTTATATATTGAATAGCATAGTAAAAACTCGATTTTTAAATATATGAAGTGATTATAAAAATATGACTTTTAAATTGAAAGTGAATAAATAAAAATGTGATTTTTATTTTAAAGACATCGAAATATAAAAATGTGTGATTTTTATATATATAGTGACTACGGGCAACGGTGATGACGAAGATGGGATAACGAAGAAGATTTCTATAAATGAAGAGTCGTGGTATTGGATAGCTTTATGTGAGAACTTCTCACTCTTCAAATTCTTTTTCTAGTTATATATATATATATATACTAGGATGCAGACGGTGCTTAGTAGCACCCGACACAATCGTCCACAAACCATGGACTTGTTTGTTTGGTTGCATAAATTAGTTAGATGATTTGGGCTGAATTGAATTGTTTGGTGAATTGAAATTGATTTGATTGATGTGTGAATGGCGTGGGCCTTCACTAGACCGGGGATAAGGCTGGGCCTCGTCCCGTTTCTAGTATCGTGCCGTTATGCCGCCGAAATTTCCCAAAATATGTTAGAAAAATAAAAATATCATTTTTATTGTGTAAATGAACTGAATAGAAATTCATGTGTTGAAATAGAATATTTTATCGTTAAAAATATAATTTTTAACGTGGAATTGAATAAAATAAAATATTCATTTACAAACCGGAGGGTTTGTTTATGTACACCTATTTGAAGGACATTGATTGGGAGGATAAATTTTACACATCGCCCAACTGCACAAATAAAATCTGTGTTTGATTGTTTGAAACCCCACACGGGTGTTGGGATGAAATTTGAAGTTCACTCATCCTGATGGATTAAATATGTCGATCGGTCGATTGACAGGCTGTTATAAGCGTCAGATATCTATATTTGATGCTTATACAGTGTAGTGCACTTTGGTTGATGATTGATTATTTTTCAATGCTATTATATACATGTGTTGTATGGAATCCATATAATTAACATTATATGGTGATTGATTGGGCCTCATTCCAATCGGGAAAATAAGGAATATTATAAAAGAAAAGTCATGTGTTGACGATGTTCATGTGTTGAGTGAAATATTTTATACAATGAAATTTACATCTTTATCATATTTAAAATTAGAACTACTTCTCAGTAGAAGTCTAATTAAAAATCAAACGATAGATACCTTAGTTTTATAAAATATTTTACATAACAAAAATAGTGAGGTGTTGACAATACTCATGTGTTGAGATTAGTCGTGTGTTGAAAGAAATATAGATTCATGTGTTGAATAGAACAAATATTCATTTGTTGAATAGAATAACGAATTATTGAAATATAAAGCCGTGTTGATTAGAGATGCGTTATTTTGACGCGAACGATGTTTATATCGATTTTATTCGTTTTATAATGAATATTGAAAAGTGATTTCAAAATTTAATATTTTGAAAGGAAATTCAAATTGAATTAGATTAAAATTCAAATGGAAATTTTATTGAATCAATTTGAAATGAATTCGAATCGAATAGAAAATGAATTCGATTCGAATTGAATAGAAAGTGAATTTGAATTCGAATAAAATAGAGATGAATTCAAATTGAATTAAATTGAAATTGAAATTTAAAACGAACTGGAATTGAATAGAAATCAATTTAAAACGAATTCAAATTGAATTGAATTGAAACGAATTAGAATTCGAATTGAATTGAAATCAAATCGATTTGAAATTGAATATAGAAGTTGAATTGTTTTAGAAACGAATTTAAAACGATTTATAAAATTCGTTTTAAATAGAAATCGATGAAATATATATTATATATATATAATATAATGGCCTGAATAGAACGCGCCGCGCCGCGGCAGTTCGTGAATTTCGACCATTTATTTCAAACGGACGTTGCGGGAGATCCGACCGTCGGATTCTCCTAAAACCGGAACCGTTGGGTTCGTATCGAAAAGAGCTTTCCAATGAATATTAGAAATTTGAAATCTAACGGTTGGATTTGGAATTATGTCCAAATCAATTTCAGAAAAGGTCGCTGTAAGTGCAGTTCGATGACCGTTGTTGGAAATCGACTGTACGGGCCTGGATAAAATTATTAAAAATATCTATAATTTGTGTAAAATCATAATATATGGATTGGAAAGAATTGAGCTGGAGAATTCCACCTTTGAAAGGATAAAAATGGATTTTTATCGAAATGAACTAGTTTTGAACTAGAATTAAAATCAATTTATTTTTAAATAAATAAATTGAATTTGAAGTGATTTTAAAAGTAATCAATATTCCCAATTCGTGGATTGGACTGGAGTTGAATCGAAATTATCTTCGGAATATTTCGATATTGGATTTCGTGACTATACAGATATTGTTATGGGAATTTGAAAGATATTTTATATCGTTATTTCCCATACGATATATGTTGGTTTCAGAATTTGATATTGAATATAAGCTGATATATTTTCTATTCAGAACCTTGTATTTAATATCAAATGTGATTTGGGTTTATCGTGGATCGTGTTTTAGATGACATTGGTTCTTTAACCCAGTTAAAGGCAAGATATCGATTTTTGAGAAGATTAAAACTAAGTGGAGTTTTAATGAATCTTTAATTAGATTAAAATGTGAATTGATAATTTAAATTATCAAATCTGAAAAGTGATCGAGAGTGGAGTACCACCAGTTTTGCTCCAAAGCGATAGTTAAATCTTTAATTAGATTTGAACGTGAAATGGTAATTAATTTTACCGATAACACCGTGGTGTTAGATGTGGAGTATTACCAGTTTTCTCCATGGGATATATAGGTTGGGATTGGGAAATAAATAAATAATTACTTCGGTGTGGTTCGTTAATCCCGACTAGTTTGAAATGATATCCAAAGGAAGATTAAAGAATAAATTTAGAAGAATTTATCTTTGATAAAATTAATGGGAACCTTTCCCTAAGAATGTGATTTTGTGAATAAAAGAATATTCTGAATTGGAATGAGGCGTTCATTGTGTTTGTGTAACATTCGTTTATTATATACGTGGGTTATTCAGAAAGGCCGGGTTTATACCCATTCTGAATAACCGATTCGACGAGATGTCGAAGATGAAGACGGTGGTTGAAGACCGGAAGTCTTCACATCGTTTGGGTGATTACTGATGATCTTGATTGGGCTGTACACCCAAGATGAGGGAAACAGTTGGTGATCGTCCAGACGTACTTGGAGATGGATGGATATGCGAGGAAAGTGCCTCCGGTTTCGTTCAGACCCAGAACGAACTTGTAAATGGATTGTGTGTCTGACACTGGGTTTTATTCTGTGTTGATTGATCTCTATTAAATATACATCTGTTTGGCGGCGGAGAATTTATTCTCTTGCTTAACGCCCTTCTCTGAGACGTACGAGCTCAGAGGTTGTATATCGATGGACATCAGTCGCATGGAGTGAATTGCCAATGTGGCATGCGTAAGTGGCAATTGATCAAGGCTTCTGTTGAAAAGCAAAGTCTTGTGGTTGATGATCAAAGCACGGCCTGTGTGGCGTAGCTTTGTGTGTAACGTGAATTCGCGAGCCTCACACCTCGGTATGAGTCAAAAACGGGAGACGGACCGCTGGGAGAGCACGACGTTTCTTTCTAGCTAAGGTGGTGTCAGTGACCTACCAGCCCTGACATTTATATACTTTTCACCTGTGTGGTTGTTGGATATGAGGCGCCTCGGATATAGGTCTGTAAGGACCGGGAAACGTGTGTTCAGGAATAACTAATCCTCAACAGTTAGAGAGGACCGGCCCAGCCAATTCCAAGGATCAAAGTGGGGTCCTGAGGCACTTGCTAGAGTGTCTCGAACGCGGAGAGGAGCTTGCCCCTTGCCTCGACTCATGACGGAAATCCAATTTCCAATACGTGTATTGCGGTTTTAATTGTAGAACTAGTATGGCGACATGATAGATGGTACCCATGCCGCCTATGATTGATATTTATGATTTGAATTGTTTTGACACTATACACTTATTATAGTATCAAATAATGTGTTTTAAACGTATCAAGCATGCTTTGGCTGTTATAAGGGAAAACCCTATCCTCCGGCTTGCGTTGCATTGTGTGATGGGACCTGGATCTTATAACAGCTTCATTTTTCTTTATTTAGCATTGCACTGTTTGTTCTATGCACTGGTATTCTTGGGAGGAAACCCGTTCCGTGTTATACGGCGTGGTCCCTTGATTTACCTAACTTTAAAACCAATATTAATAACTGTTTTAGTTCTCACACCAGTCACATGACTGACCTGGAGTTTATTGTTTTAACCTAAACTCTGGGTGCCCCGATTTTCCGCATGGGCAGCTAGTAGTTTTGGTTTTGCAGATTTATATTCACAGGGTCCTGATTTATAGCTGGAACGATGCTCGGAAAGCTCTGTATCCGTGTATCACTTCTAGTTGTGCCTTTGTATATTTTTCCGCTCCGATGTATTTAAATGTAATTTAAATCTCTGATATTTGTCAAATGTAATTCATTCATTTTTACTCTGTATATTCTTGTATCTGATGGAATTGTTGTAATAACAATGAAATGTTCTTCCGTCTGCGCTCATTTGTGTGTTGTTCTCAAAGTATTCGTGCTTTCCTTCACGGGGAAGTTACGGGTCCTTACAAAAACAAAAGCCTTTGATATTATTGCTAGTGTTTATATGATTCAAAAACAATTTCAATCATAAGTATCAATCATAGACAACATGGGTACCATATATCATGTCGCCAAATATAGGTTTACAATCAAAACCGCACAATGTCTTGTTTGGAAATTGGATTTACGTCATGAACCAAGGCAAAGGATCGTCCTTACCGCTTCAAGACGCTCTAGCCCGCCCCTCAGGCAAGCGCACAGGCAAACCTTGGATCGTCAGGGTCGGTCCACACAGAGTGGATTAAAATGCCTGAACATTGCGTTTCCCCGCCCTATGGGGCGTCAACTGGTCATATCCCGACCAAACCATCGGCCCTGGAGCGACCGATATAACCGAGGCGCCTTGCTATCCATCATCCACATAAGTAAAATGCCTAGGCATGTAAAACCCAAAACACCACTCCTAGCTAGAAAGAAACGCAGGTCCTCCATGAAGTCCTCTCCCGTTTCTGGTCCATTCCGGGGTGTGATGCTCTCGAATAAATGCTAAACACAAAGCTAGCTATTTAAAGCCCTGCTTTGATCATCAACCACAAGACTCTGCTTTTCAACAAAAACCTTGATCACATCATCTTTGTATGCCACATTGTCAATCTACAACATCAGACACACATCCATTTACAAGTCTGTTCTAGGTCTGAACGAAACGGGAGGCACGTTATTCCTCTCCCGTATGTCCAATACACGAGAGAAGCCCTCGCACATCCGAACGATCAACAAGTACGTCCGGATGACCATCTCTGTAACCCCTTCAAGGAAGCAACTCCCATCAAAGGCATCAGTAGCCATCCATTCGATGTGAAGATCCTTTGTCTTGCACCGTCTTCATATCTTCGTCTTCAAACCATCGACCAATTATTTGAAATGAGAATTAACTCGGCCATGTCAAATAATTCACGTATATTTAGAATTTCAAATCAATTTATTTCAATGATTAAATTACCTGACATCCATAATTCAGTTCATTAATGTAATTTTCACGTCAAACACATTCAACCATCAAATATCCTATAAACCCGAGTAAATTCAGTTTATTTCCATTCTATCTTGTTTATAATATTTTATAATGGTTTATCGCTATTTTTATTTATTTAAATATAGCCTATTTATTTAAACGATGCTTCAGGCCATAACGCGGCCATGGCATTGTTCTTCTCCAGATTTTCTTTACACATATTTGAAAATCTAACCATTGGATCTTTACATATTTTATATCATTGGAAAGATCTTTTCAAAGCGGACCCAACGGTTCTAGTTTTGGGAAAATTCAACTGTCGGGTCTCCCGATACAATCGTTTGAAGTTATTATTACAAAATACGAACTGCAGCATCGTTATTCGATTTATTTTAATTATATATATATATATATATATTAAATCCATTCTTGCGCTGTTTCATTCAGATTTGAGTTAAACATTCCAGACAATCTAACCATTGGATCTTTACAAATTTGGTGTCATTGGAAAGATATTTCCAAAGTGGACCCAACGGTTTCGGTTTTGGGAAAATCCGATGGTCGGATCTCCCGCAATAATCGTTTTAAAATCACAGTTTCAAAATACGAACTACAGCTTCGTTATTCGATTTATTTTAACTATATATATAATCCGTTCTTTGATTTCCACACCATTTCATACATGTGATAAAAATAATATTTTTATCCAACAAATATCTATTTCAACATATGACTATTTTTAGTACTTCATATATATAATAAAAATGTGATTTTCATCGTTAAAACAGTTTATTTAAAACAAGTATATTTTTAGCGATTCCTATATATAATAAAAATGTGTTTTTTATTGTTATAACAATTTATTTCAAACATGAATATTTTATATATTTCACATACATGATAGAAGTGTGATTTTTATTGTTCAACCGTTTTATTCGTTATATAAATATTTTTCCAACACATGAATATATTTCAATACACGATTATAAATCACATACAGAAATATTTTAGAAAATTTCGGCAGCATAACGGCAGGGTAGTTAAAACCAGCACCGTCCCGAGTATAGCTCCTCGCTCTACCTTAAAGCCTTGCAGCATTTGACAATGGGGATTTCAATATCTAGTTCGTACGCAGACGAATTTTCCTATAAACTAATCCTATTGGGATTTCCACCACAATCAATCATATCAACCGTTCGCATTTATCAACCAAATTTCACATCAACCAGAATCCAAACAATCACAACCAATATATATCGTCCATGTTCTGTGGACGATAGGAGTATATATATATATACACACACACACGTATATAAGTATATTTCGATTTCATTTCAATATCATTTCAATTCCTTTCAACGCACATATTTTTTTACAATGCATATATAACTTATACATTACACATACAACTTATACAACGCTTATATAACTCATACATCGATCGTATAATTTATACATCGTCATTGCATATCATTTATAATTCAGAAATCTCACATTGGGTTCCACTCCTCCAAAAATTGTAGGAAGCTCCAAAAATTCTCCGGTCTCTTCTAGAATGTAGTAGACGTCCACACGAGTCCACTGTCTCTTGTTTCACTGAATTTCGACAACATGGAAAAAAGATATGATTTTTATTGACAAATCATAATTCGTAGCGCTTTAAAGTGTTATAAATAGTTAAATTTATTTTCAGTCGTTACCTTTCAGAAGAGATTCGAAACTAGGTTTGCATTTATCTTCCAATCCACGGCACTACAGGAGGATTGGCCAATGCCACGTCGAAGAGGGAGAAGAGACGCCTCCGCGCGTGGTGGTGGGGTCCACTTTGTTGCATCTGGGTAGGAGCAGCGAAGGTTCAAAGGTTCGAACTTCGGGGAGGAGAATCTTCTCGATGGCGCAACAATACGAGGTCTGGTGGGTATGGATTTGAAGCTTTCGAGGTGCTCTTCAAAAAGTTCAACTGGGGCAAGGGCTAATTCAGTTTGGATTCGCCGGAATTTGATCCGGAAGGGGAAAACACGGTTCTACTGTATATCGCGACGGGGGTGAGAGAGAAAATATATTTTTTATAAAAATTCTGGTTGGTCCGTGCTATTTATAATTCCAAAAATATCTGCTTTTCCCAACGAACTCCAATTCCAACCCAACGACTATCACCTCTAGCTAAATACCCCATTTCGAACACATTGGAATATGTATCGTAGGCCTATTCGACTGTTTCAGTCAGTTATTCTTCAAATTAAAATATAAAACATTCAATATTTGATTTGAATATACATTTCAATTTGCCAGGGCCACATACTGATCCCAAAAATTCCAGAAAAATAAATCTAGTTATGTTTGGACGTTATGGTCCCAATAAAACTGATTTCGTCAAATTTGTAGACCGTTTGAAAAATGTCCATTTTCTGGTCGATCCAAATTGATTGAAATTTACCAAACACATTTTCCTTTTCCACGCTCACATATTAACTCCAAAAATTATGGAATTTGGAATCTAGCAATAATTTGGCATTCCGGATCCAACAAAAGTGGTTTCATCGAAAATGGAGATCGTTTGCAAAAATGTCTATTTTCAAGGGCTATATAAACTCCATAGTGACCTTTTTGAAAATTCATTTAGTCATAACTTTTGATTCCCGCTATGAAATTTTGATTTTTCAGATTCGTTAGAAAGATATTCATAAACAGATTTAAATATTTTTGGTTTAACTAATATCCGTTTTATTTTTCCTCCGGTATAGTCGGTTAAAATTCGAATTCAAATTTTCAAACTGCCGCGCCATTTCAGGCCTTGTTTTATAATTCAAATAAATAAATTTATTTTCCAACATCGATTCAAATAGACTTTTGGTCGTTATTATTTGAAACAATTTATTTTAAATATTCAAAATCCACTAAAATAGCCAAATTAATTTTTTTTAAATTGGTTCAGATTTTCCGGATTGTTACACAATGTGTGCATCCGTTCCATAAACACCTCAAATTCTGACGAACGAAATATTTCCTAATACTAGGTTGCCTTTAAACGGCGCTTTAATCTATACTAAGCAAACAATTAAAACGCACAACCAATAGTAATTCAAAATTTTACATTAGCATACAAGCATCCATAATAGTGACAATAAATCAAATAGAACTTATCTATGACAATAAAAGTGTAACATGTGTTCAAACAGTCAATTCCTAGTTATATAATCAAAACAGTGCACAATAGTACGTAAACAGGTAAATAGCACGCACAATAGCGCGCAATTGGGTAAAATGTGATAAACAAGTTAAAGCTACTCCAATCACTTTCTAATAATTTTATTTATTATTTACTAGGTTCCATAATCCTAAATATTACAGTTTATGATTATAAATAAATTTAAATCATCAAATTTATACTATATAAGCAAATACAGTTTAGTAAGAAATAATATCACTCACCTTAGCCAAAATAGCCCAACCAGCTCCAAAATGTAGAGCTAGTCAACATGACCCTGTAAAATGAAACAGCATCCAACATCATATGCAAGAGATATATGTGATATAAGATTGACAATTATTTAGATAATTAAACCACTAAATTACAATTGACTAAGACTAATTACTGAAAAGTCGTGTCTTGTGACTTAGAGTAGGATCTTTATATATGGAATATGCGGAAGCGAATATGAAATTCTAACTTATCTAATACAATAGTTATGCAAATAAATATTAAACAATATAAGATATCACAGATAAGTAAATGCAGTAAGTAAAGTGACACCAGGAATTTTATACTGGTTCGGACTTTCCGTCCTGCGTCCAGTCATAGATTCCGTTTGGAATTAACCTATCAACACCCTCACTTCACCTGAAGGAACAGGTTCACAACACACCCGAGCACTGATACGAATTTCCCGACCGAGCACCGACACAGGACTTCAACAAACAATAGGAGTTTGACTTCTGACTGTGTTCTTGAATAACACTGAATATCCAATATTTGAGTACACCCTTCCTATAATCTTATCCTCAAGTATATAATGTGTATGTGAAGATTGAAGGAAGTGTATTTCTTATCGAACCAAGAAATCTGAAATAAATTCAATGATTCAAGAAGCAATTTGAATATTTGAGAGAGCTTTTAGAATGCAAGAGAGTATAGAGTTTAAGATCAGAAAATATAAGAAGATTTGGTGATTTTTAAATCTTATTTGTGATTAATATATAGTGGTTGAAGTGTACCCAACTTTCATGAAAAATTTCACCAAAGAGAAGCAACCATTTCTATTAGAAATGAAGACGAATCTCTTCATGAAAGATGGTGACCTTTCATAAAATATGGTTGTTATTGTCGGGTCAGTCAACTAGTATAAAAATCACAAGTCAACTGGTAGAAAATGTAAATCGTATATATATTTGAAAAATGACAAGAAATAACCGTTACTCAGATTTTTTTCCCCTTGCCAGTCGACAGGTAAGAATTCGAACAGTCGACTTGTCCAAGGCAAAAAGCCCAGTAATGGTTGTTTCATGCCATTCTCATATATATATATATACGTGTGTGTGTGTGTGTGTTTCATGTATTTTTGTTATTATAAATGAGGATAGATTTTAACAAGATTCTAACACACTAAACACACACACACACACACACACACACACATATATATATATATATATATAAAACTTAACTCTTCAATCGATCTTCATTTCTCTATTGTCGTGAATCAAAAATCTCATGAATCAATAATTACCTCCCCTTAAACCATCTTCCGAATGCTTGTACACATACAACAATGAACAAATCCAACCTCATAAACTTCCCTCTTCATCTTCATCCATGTTTCTCAATGATTTCACGCACTACCAATCGAGATCAACTCCCCATTATAAGCTCTCCACGTTGCCATCCTCAAGCCCACTCCTGGACTGTCCCTTAAAATGTGACACTCCAGACTCATGCATGGCATGCACATGCACTCGATTACCTGTTGGTAATTGAGTGTGTCCAAAACTCTGGGACCGCTGTGTCGTTATACCCCGTACCCAATTTCGATGATTATTGGCCCTATCTCCCCTCTTGTGCCTAAAAAACTCAAGCTCTAATTGGTGGGTTCCCACGCCCATTCCAGGAATGATCACCAAGCTCCTCAAAAAGTACATGGACGTGGCACTCGTATCGAGTGGAGCCATTTCAATCATTTCAGGATTTTTAGTGGAGAGATTTAGGTTATTTTGATTTTTATTAGATGTAACAACCTATAATTTTCCACATATTAAAAACTTGAATTTAAATAAGTTGAATAATATTGGTTAAAATCAATATTTTGTTGATTTCAATAATGATGATGGTTTGAATTGAACATAAATAGATTTTAAATTAAGTTTATATTTAAAAATGTTGTAATTTGGAATTTAATATTTAATAACTAAATAAATTTAGGTTGCTTAATTTATAACTGGAATTCAAATTTAATTTGGGAAATGTTGGAATTCTGAGTTGAAATCAGATAATTGAAGGTAAATCGGGTTCATTTATCTGTAATTACAATTTAAAATTTAAAGATCGAAATAATCAAATCTGGGAACTTTAAATTTGTGAAATCGATTTATAAAATTTATTTTAGTTGTAATTGGATTAAAATGGAATTTAATAAATATTTAAACTGAATTAAAATAGTTAAACGAATAACTGAATATTTTATTGATTTAATTAATTGTGGAATTTAACTATTTTGGCGACTATCTCGGAATTCAACAAAACCGGTACCATTGGATCCAAAACGGTGAATTATTGTATAGCTTCAAATTTCGTTACAATCGGACTTGTTAGTTGATCGTACGGAATAAAATATGAATGGAATAAATGGAATTTGATAAATTATTGGTTCACATATTGGACCCCCTTTATTTATGCAAATAAATTTTTTATCCACCTCATCAGCCTATTTCACTATATGTATAATTTTCTCCGTCATATATTTTTCCACTAATGGCTGAACCAAAATTCCAAAACCTAGCTCAAACAAAAATTCAATATTTAAACTAAAATCACCTAAAATCCTAGCAGATCATATATCAATTCGAAGCTCTTGACGATAAGAAGCTACTGTACCAATTATTGTGACATTCAGTGCTCGTTTGGCCAGAATTCACGGTCAAAGGTTGCCATTTTCGAAACCCTACTTAGGGGTTTTGATTTAGGAGTCAATCAGAGAATCGACGACACGGGTATTGAAGAGATCGACGACAGGAGCTGATTAGTGGTGGTCTGAGCTTCTATTGTCAAGTGTGTCGCTGGAATATGGAATTTGGAGTTTGAAGGCTCGTTTTTGCGGTTTTAGGGTTAGTGACGGGCGGAGCTAGGGTCCACCGGAGGTGGTGGTGCCGCCTTAAGAAGATGTGACATGGTCTGCACCTTGACTGGAGGTGGTGGTTCGTCAAGCAATGGCCGGAGATGGGAGTAATCGGCGGTCAAAGTTCTGTTGGTTTTGGGTTCCATGCATTGGTTACTGTTTACGGGAGAGCAGGAAGAAGGAATTCGGGGCTGACGTGTCGTTTAGGTATTGGCTAGTAGTTTTTTAAATTTATTTAGTTATATATATATATATATATCATGTATTCTAACGTCAATAACATTTACATATGAACTCAGATTTGGATGCGTTTGGTTGCATTGGAATCGTGGCGAAATTGCGGACGTTTTGATAATAAAGTGGCTACGTTTGGAGACTGTAAAATTTTAGTCTTTGGTTGGACGTTCGATCAACTAAAGACCCAAATGTGAGTGAATTTCTCGCTTACAATTAACTGAATTATTCCCATATTTATTAAATTAAATTATGAAATAAATTTGGCTGTCTAGTTGTGATCGATTGTCAATTGGTTGCTTCAATTGACATGCAAATATTAATGTGCAAAATTGATGTTGATAATTAGTTATTTTACATTCCTTGTTAACCAGTGAAATGATTTGATATTTACCATTTGAAATGAAATGGTTGTGATGGATGCCTTTGTTGAAATTCAACCGTTGAACTGATATTGACATTGGAATGTTCTATTATTCTGCATATTTTTATTGTAAGTTTATTTGTGCCGATTAATCCCATTTTACCCTCGATGTTACGGGCATCAAATAAACCCGGGATTAATCGAATTAAAATAAATAAATTAAGAACAAAGATTGAAATGATAGATATCTGTGACCCTGATTTGGATTGAAATGATATATATCCAGCCCTGAAGTATCGAAAAATTAAATTTAATATCACTTGGCCATAGGTAGAAAATTATATATGGACATCGGTTGGTTAAATGATTTTAAAAATTTGAGAATTTTATTTGATAGAAATTTTATTTGAAAGAAATGTGTCAATGCTCGATAAATCTATTTTCTTTTAAAATCTAAACCTTGAATGTTATTGGAAATGGTTAAGGAAATTATCCCAAAACAAATTTGGAATTTCTTAAATTGGGATTTGAATATGATTTGGAATTATTCAAATTAACGGTGTAAATTCGAATTAAATAAATTCTCCTTCAATTTAATTTTGGTATAAAAACATTCGATGAAACTTGGAGTTTTTTTAACTCAATGTGAATATGGATTTGAATCCTTTAAATTGAACGGTTGGTTTGGCGATGTTTTGAAACATGATGGGTAAATTAAATAAACTCCATCGAGGCCAATATATATATATATATATATATATATCCAAGTTATTGAAATTGGAAAGAAAGAAATAATTATGGTTTAAAATTTATTTTATAAAAATTATATATATATATATATATACCGTTGTTTTACAAATAAAATATATTTTATTATTCAAAAGTTATCTTAGTGAATTTGGATATACCTAATGTTTTAAATTATCTTAATATACTCTAGCTACTTTATTATATATAAATTTATATAAAGGTTTTATTTCATAATTATCTATTTTCCTAGTTATGTTAAATTATTACAATTTCTTCCTAAATGAGAATTTTTTTGGTTTATACCATTGATTCAAATTGAGATTGGATATATGTTATATTCTATTTGAATATAATCTGATTGTAAAACAAGTATAATATTTCAATATGAAATACATTCTACTTGGAAAAATGGGATCTTGAAATTGATTATAACGGGTAGATATGAAATTGTATTCTATTTGAATACAAGTTGATTTTGAACATAACTAGATTTTTGAAATAACTATAATCTTTGATATTAAGTATATTCTACTTGAATACAAATCAATTTTGAAATATTATATGATTATAATATACTGATACAAAATTATATTCTAGTTTGGAATATAAATCGGTTTGGAATGATTGCAATATTTTGATGTGAACTTATATTCTATTTTGAATATGAGTTGATTTCGAAGCAAACATGAGATTTTGATATGAAAGTGAACCTTTGTGAAAAAGTAAAAGAACCGACCGATGTGAAAAATGTAAACGTTTGGTTGTTAAAGAGACCATAGTCGGTATCGTACTCTCTGCCAATAGCGATACCACTTTAACAACTGTGCACGTGGTGGAGAATCCAAAATGAAATAGGATGGTATGGAGGCGATTAATGGATTTGAAGAAAGAGAACGATAATGGATGGCCTTGACCTTCGGGTCATAATTAAAATGACTAAAACATGAGCTATACCGTGACTAAGTGAGATCACATCTCCAATCGGACACGCTTCTTCAATACCATCTATATTATTTTTTTCATCAATTTGGGGCGCCTTTGATATGGGAGTGTGTTCCGAGGTGGGTGGTAGTTGCGGCTATGCATTACTACCGGTCTGGGAGTGCAGCTAGTAGAATCCTACCCTGGGTATTGCCTCGCATGCCTTGTCATATTTATCCTGATCGAGCCTCTACGATTTTGATTTAACATTTTTGTATCGTGGCGCATCCTTGTCTACGACGTGCTAGTGTTTTATATGCAATGTGTATGACAACGGCGTAAGGGTAAAAATGTAATCCCGCTTACACTATTTTTATTTTATTTACTTTACTGAGTAGACATTATAATAATAGCGTATTATACTATGTATGTAAATAGTTTAACGAATCCTTAAGAGATGAAAAAAATTCCGTACCATCTCTTGAGTTACTGCACCCATGACTCTCATGTTATTTCGCAGTTAATTTGACTAATATGAGAATAATTTAGTTCTGATCTGAGTGTTTGTTGTGTTTCTTTTTATGCAATATGCTCAAGTCAGATTCAAGTTGCAGTTAGCAGAGATTGCAATAGCTTGGAGGATGAAGATGAAGATTTGGTATATATAACTATTATAAGTATGTTTTGCCCACTGCACTTTGTTCCATTGCCTTGTTGTACTTGTATATGTATGTGTAACTCTGATCATCCTTGTATATTATAGTCAAATGTATATTTTTCAACTGTTTTGAACTGTTAATCATTTATTATATGTTATCCTTCCACTGTGAGATTCTGTTATTGTTTTCTCTTCTCCCTTGCTTTTCTTTTATTTTCGCAATAACTACCTGCATTTGCGATCTGTTTGGGTCGGCATGCGTTGATCATTGTCGATTTGAACGGTCAAAAATCCAGGTTATTACATTAGAGGATAGGAGTTACGACCATAAGCGATGTAACAATAACCTAAGTGCTTATGAGGAGATGAATATTTGGGCAGGGTCATTCACAAGCTATTGTAGTAGCAAAGAGTATTATTTTATTATTTTTCATTTAAATTTCAAAAGGAATTGAAGTACGTTTTAGTCCGCCGCGTACAAAGGACTCATCCAAATGCTATGAAACATGGAGCGTGCATCACTACAACGATACGGTTCCGATGGTACAAGTTTTTTTGAAATCCTATACTGTCGCCTGAAACGATAATTTTACGCGTATATTGAGTTCATTATGACCACCAAATATTCACTTATCGCCAAACTCTCTTGAAATCCTTAAGGAAAAAACAATATAACCCAACGCTCTCGAACAAGTGACAATACAAAAGAAATTATCACTTATCGCCCACATTAACAACCATTAAAGCGATTATAATAAATAAAATCGACACAAAATTTGGCATGAATCCAATATTCACATTCCTTTGTACAACCACCATCAACTCGGAAATGACGTAGCCAAGACAAACAATTAGGTTGTATATTTATTTTCCAAAGAACTAGATAATGAAAAATAAAAGTGATAACTTACTATTTTGAAGATAATTCAAATTAACATCGCATATTGAATTTCTTTCCAAATGTGGCAAAATTCACAAAAAAATTCGGCAATATCTCCCTTGTATGACTCGATCAAAAAAAAATCCCAAATCGCCATACAAGGCTCATCCCAATGAAAGAAAATAAAAGCCCCAAAGCGGCTGCCTTAAATAGGGCAAAAATCACCAAAGTGCACTAAATGGTAAAAACCAGAAATCTACATCTACTACGTACCCTTTTTTAAGCGAGCTTAGCATTTAGATGAAAATAAAAGCGAATTAGCATCCAAACAAATCAATTCTTACTTCTTTGTACCTAGGTATGTACTCAACAAAGAGGATTAGACACAATAGTAGATATAACAACAACGAAATAAACTTGTTAAATAAACTAAATTATCCAACATAAACATATCAAGTCATATATGGATTTTATTTCGAACAAATAAACGATACAACAATATAATTATCCTGCATGCCAAACAATAATATAAATACAAATGGACATGCAAACATCATCAATGATCAAACATTAATGGAAAACAATATCAACATAAAAAATAACATCCATGCCTATCCTAGCATGCAAGATACTAACCTAGCTAATTAAAAAAATCTAATATTAAATCTATTCCATATATGACCCAATCACTTGGTTTCTATTTCAAAAATAGAGAATAATAATTCTAGTATATCTCGTCAATAAATCGAGTATGATTAGTGCGCTATTATACTATTCCCAACTTCCATGGAAACCATCGACAACTATTCCTGCATCCATTTGGAAATATCGAATAGTGATGAAAACTATCAGATCCATCCCATTCGGCTATAGCAAGCTAACACTGCATTTATTATAAAATAAACGTGTAATCAACCTCTTCTAACAATGTCGGAAACCAGCAACACCCTTCCATATGGAACCAACCATAACGACCGAGTCCATACTACCTCTCCTCGAGTTATGGAGCATAACCAGCAGTAATTGCAAGTGATATTCACTAAATGAATATCGCTTATAAACTGGTACATCTCCAACTCTACACATACGAAAAATTTCATTTCCTATACATGCTTATAGGAAATCTCATACACAGAGGGACCCAAGAATTTCAACCGTTACCGCTAGCAAAGGTTGAGATATCTCTCGATGGAGAGAAATCTCGATGATGCAATATCATTAATGAATCTAGCCTCTTTGCTAAAAAATAATGCCCCTAACTCGCAAAAATGAACTCTATCGCCATCAACTCCAATCGTGGGTCGAATACGTCTTCTCGTATAATTTTGATTATCGACTAAGATGCAAAAACACTTCGTTTGGAAACAAACCAAATTTAAACCACCCACATAACCAAGTGACTACCATCGCCTTCTCGTTTTTGCTCTGAACGAGAAATCAACACATTCATGGGTCAACTTCAACTCTCAAGCCATCGAAACTCTCGCGGGACTTATATCAACATCCCACTCGAGACGACATAACCCAAACACTCCACTTTTCTCAATGAAAAGTGAAATTCCAACAAACCAACCACAAAATATGTCGAATTAGTGGTTGGCCTTAATCTCTCAACCAATCAATCAAGATCAAAGCAGCATATAAACGCTATAATCAGCATACACCAACCAACTATTCACAATCGATGAAATCCCCTCAGGATTCCCAACTGAAATAACATCCATAACTCGATTGATACAGAACTCGACTCAAACATGGTGGCAATTTGATAACCTTATCAAATGTGCCCAGACACTCTCAAGCTACAAGCTCAGGTAACGACTCGCTACCAGAGATCCGTCTCATCCCACTATCATTCAATAATAAGCGACTCGCTACTGGAGATCTAAGTCTCATCCCACTGTCGCTAAATTGAATCTAACTCACTACTGAAGAGAACGTCCTAGCCCATTATCATCACCAATAACCTCTCACTACCACCCATATTCCGCATCTTCCTAGTAATTGAACTACGAGACTTAAATATTAAGTCCGGTTAAGCTCAAATATCAACAAGCAGCCAATTTAGCATGCGTGCAACCATGACTCCATGAATTTAAGTTTTGACAACCATGTATGTAACAACCCGAATTTTAATAACGTGCTATAATCATAAATCAAGGCAGAAATAAATTTTAAAATATGAATCAGGGGAAACGGGCTGTGCCATTGCGTTCGTCTCGGAAAAATACGCGAAATAGAGTCTGAAATTTTGTAAATTGGAGTCCGTATGACCCGATTATGGCCCGATGAAGTTTCAGAAAATTCAAATTTCGAAAACAGATTTGAATTTCAGCCCAATCAGAGTAGGCGGGAAAAGTTCCCGCCCAACCCACCAGGTCGACTTAGGGGTCGACCCAAGGGTCGACCTGCCAGGCCAGGTCGACCTGGGAGTCGACCTGGGGGTCGACCTGCCCCAGGCCAAGTCGACTCTAGAGTCGACCTGGGGGTCGACCTCCCCGGTCGGGCCATTTTGGCCTGGTGCACCTGCTTGAGTTTTCTGGCCTGGTCTGTGCTTAGTCGAATTCCTAAGCCTTGCCTTGTCACTAGGGCTAGGTGTCAGCTCCTAATTGGTCTCTCCTCCGAATAAATGGCTAATATTAATCCAAGCTCCATCGACGGTCCTAATCAATTCACAAACTCTATAAAAAGGACCTAAGACTCCACCTAAGTCATACAAATAAAAAATGAGAATGAGACCATCATGCTGCTGAGGAAGGACTAGAAATAGCCGTTAAAATTGAGAGACGATTATGAGACAATTCAAAAGCTTAAAGCAACGACAACTAAATCAAAACAACGCCTACAACAAAGGATAGCATCTCCAAATTCAGAATTCAGATTCCTGAATTGAAGATTCGTCATACGTTGTAAGTAGAGTGCTATTCCGATGTGAATAAATAATTGTGTTTTGATTTGTGTAAAATGCGAAATAGAATTGTATTTGATTTATGGTAATAATAATTCATATTTGGATGTTGCTTTGATTCTAGACAATTTGGGATGTTGTGGTATAACGATTGGATATTTGCAAGTATGTGATTCATGTTAACAACTACATGTTCGTGGTAGTTTATTTGAGATTCATGCAAGTATATGATTCACTATTATGCCAACATAATATATATTATAATCACTTTTAGTGTAGTTGGATCCATTTGGGTATTATGGCTTATGTGAATTTATGTTGGAATTGGCATCATGATTCAAGTGTAAAACCATACTTTTGTATTAGAGACAAAAATAAACATCTTTGTGAACTTGTGTTGACTCTATGAACATGACTAGACTATGTTTGGTGTTATGCATAATTGGAAAACATGTTTTAGGCCTATATTGTTATAAAAATCGTATGATAATATATGTGACACATAGCTAAGTTAGATTTACATTCCAATTGCAAGTTTGCATGAATAGATTAAAAACCATGATTTCATGTTTAGGTATATTTATGCCATGATTATATGAATAGATCAAAAACCATGATTTCATGTTTAGGTATATTTATGCCATGATTATATGAATAGATCAAAAACCATGATTTCATGTTTAGGTATGTTTATGCCATGATTATATGCTATTACAATGCAAGTTCACAAGTGCCAAATTTATGTTAATTAGTTCGCTATGTTGCAAGTTCATGCGTTCACACTCCCCTTTTTATGTTACTTAGAATATATAAACACCATGCTCTAAGCCTCCCCTTTTTCATGTGGCTAAGTTGGGTTTAAATGTTAAACCCAACATATGTTATATTGTAGCGAACGTATAAAATGGGGGTAGTGACGTTTGGGTTAAAATATAAAACATATGTGTTGGCATGTTTGACGCATGCCAATGACCTTGAAAAACCATTAAGTGGTATAAATTAATTTTACCCAATAAAGATGAATTTGAATAATGGGCCGCAAATATTTACATATAAAAATTCATATTTGGATGTTGCTTTGATTCTAGACAATTTGGGATGTTGTGGTATAACGATTGGATATTTGCAAGTATGTGATTCATGTTAACAACTACATGTTCATGGTAGTTTATTTGAGATTCATGCAAGTATATGATTCACTATTATGCCAACATAATATATATTATAATCACTTTTAGTGTAGTTGGATCCATTTGGGTATTATGACTTATGTGAATTTATGTTGGAATTGGCATCTTGATTCAAGTGTAATACCATACTTTTGTATTAGAGACAAAAATAAACATCTTTGTGAACTTGTGTTGACTCTATGAACATGACTAGACTATGTTTGGTGTTATGCCTAATTGGAAAACATGTTTTAGGCCTATATTGTTATAAAAATCGTATGATAATATATGTGACACATAGCTAAGTTAGATTTACATTCCAATTGCAAGTTTGCATGAATAGATTAAAAACCATGATATCATGTTTAGGTATATTTATGCCATGATTATATGAATAGATCAAAAACCATGATTTCATGTTTAGGTATATTTATGCCATGATTATATGAATAGATCAAAAACCATGATTTCATGTTTAGGTATGTTTATGCCATGATTATATGCTATTACAATGCAAGTTCACAAGTGCCAAATTTATGTTAATTAGTTCGCTATGTTGCAAGTTCATGCGTTCACACTCCCCTTTTTATGTTACTTAGAATATATAAACACCATGTTCTACGCCTCCCCTTTTTCATGTGGCTAAGTTGGGTTTAAATGTTAAACCCAACATATGTTATATTGTAGCGAACGTATAAAACGGGGGTAGTGACGTTTGGGTTAAAATATAAAACATATGTGTTGGCATGTTTGACGCATGCCAATGACCTTGAAAAACCATTAAGTGGTATAAATTAATTTTACCCAATAAAGATGAATTTGAATAATGGGCCGCAAATATTTACATATAAAAAGAAAAGAGACAAAATATGTAAATTTAGAAAATACGATGTGTTTAACCCGAGGTTGGATTGAGTTGTGATGTAAACCTGCCCGGAACCGCCCGGGTGTCCAGTAGTCACAACAATACCTATCCAATGTGGGTGGTTAAACACGGAGCCCAAGAAAGACCCGAGGTTAGACTGAGTTGTGGCGTAAGACTGCCCAAACCCAACCGGCATCAGGCAGCCACAACAATATCTGTCTAATGTGAGAGGTCGAGGCTTTAATAAGACAATTAATGCTGAGTCAGGATTGATAGGATTAAGTAAATTGAATTAATACTTAATCAAAATGGAACATGCTAAACTATACAGACTGATTGGGGGTTAGGTTTACAAAACACTTAACCAACTTAGCAAGTTGGCTAGAAATAGAAAACCTAGTAGCGGGGGATCCTTTTCAGCAGTAACCCTACAAGGTGTGTAACAACCCGGATTTTTACAACATGCTAAGACAAGAATCAAGGCAGAATTTAATTATAAAAATCTGAATCAGGAGAAACAGGCTGTGGCATTGCGTTCGTCTCGGAAAAATACGCGAAATAGAGTCCGAGTTTTCGGAAATCGGAGTCTGTATGATCGAGTTATGGGCCGTCGAAGTTTTCAGTAAAATCAAAAACAGTTCAAAATTCAAATCTGGAGCCAAATGAACTGGGCGGGAAAATCCCCGCCCAAGCCCCAGGTCGACTGGGGAGTCGACACGCCTAGGGGGCAGGTCGACTGCCCAGTCAACACAGGTGTCGACTTGGGTGGTCCGACCACTTGGGCCTGGGTGCACCTGACTTGTTCCTCAAGACATGTTTTATGGGCCTGTGACGGATTTTGAGGGTTCAGATCTATCCTAGGGTTAATCTAAGGGCCTAAACTACTCCTAATCTCTATAAAAACACCCTAGGACCTAACCTAAATCACTAAAAATCATTCTAGCAACTAAGTGCTGCCAAAATCTATCTTGATCATGGCCTCCATCTCCAACTCCAAGGGCTTATGCATTCAAATCGGATTCAAATCAAAAGGTGCAAGCTTTCTACACCAAATCGAGGAGGGATCAACGTTGCTACGCAAATTTCATGACGATTCTTCAACAAAGGAACCACCTTTCTTCGTCAAGAAGATTCATGCTCCTAGCCCTCTTGCCACGCTATGTAAGTTCTAGCTACTTCTAGATCTAAACGGTAGTTTTAATGATGGCAAGGAATAAAACGAGATTAAACTAAGTATGCTAGCCTATATGAACCTTGTCATGCCTCTTTTGCTTGAACATATGACTTTTGGCTATGCTTAGTGACTAAATCATGCCACTTATGATATGTTTAACTTAGTCCATCATGAAAGACTGAACCTTTACTTTCGGAATGTTGGCAAGAATACTTGAAACCACTTTGACTTGTGAGATATGCACATGAATATGACTTGGGGCTTATGCATGTAAATGAACCAAAAACCCCCCTTATGATATCATGCATGTTTGTGGCTAATCCCGTTGTGACATTATGCATATTTGAGGCCAAAAACCCCTTATGATGCTATGCATATTTTGAGGCCAAACCCCTTATGATACCATACATGTTTGTGGCCAATCCCTTTTTGACATCGTGCATGTTTTGAGGCCAATATGTAGCATAGTATCCTTACTATGTTGACTCGCTTTTACTTGGGTTGGAAACATGATTTGGGGTAGGTTAGACGAGCGTGATTATGACATGATAATTTGACATGGGATTTCATGAAAATATGACACTCATGATACACCTAAATGTGGACATGACATGTGGGGTAAACATGGGACTAGAAACTAGACACGTATGGGTTGTAAGTGTAATATGACAATAGACCAAACATGAAAGTGGCCAACTTGAGGTTGGGTTGAGTTTGTACCATAAATCTACCTGGACCCGCCCGGCTTAACTAGTGGCTACAAACAATAGGACCCAATGTGGGTAGTTGGTCACATAGCACTTAAAACCCGAGGTTAGACTAGGTTGTGGTGTAAAGCTACCCGGACCCGCCCGGCTTAACTAGTAACCACAACAAAGTCTAATGTGAGAGGTTGGGGTGCATTAATCTAATTAATGCCACATGAAAAGGTTAAGTAATTTTGACTAATGACACTTAACCGATATGACATGAATGGGTAGGTTAAGTTAAACCGGACTTGATTTCTTAATGACACTTAACCATATAAGACAATTAGGGGATGGAGTTAAGTAATTTACACTTAACTAATCCGACTTGGTAATTAGATGGGGTTAAGTAACTTAGACTTAACTAATCTAAACACGGTAATTAGATGGGGTTAAGTAACTTAGACTTAACTAATCTAAACACGGTAATTAGATGGGGTTAAGTAACTTAGACTTAACTAATCTAAACACGGTAATTAGATGAGGTTAAGTAACCTACACTTAACTAATCTAAACACGTTAATTAGATGGGGTTAAGTAAACTAGACTTAACTAATCTAACATGGTAAGGTGATGAGGTTAAGTAACCAATACTTAACCAACATAACATGTTAATTTAATGGGGTAAGTAACTTATACTTAACCAATTATACATGATGATTTGATGAGGTTAAGTAACCTATACTTGACCAATCTAATATGCGGACCTGATAGAGTTAAGTCACAAGACCTTTTAAATATACTTAACCATTGTAATACGATTAATGGATGGGGTTAAGCTAACCTATACTTAACCAATCCGACTCGATAATCTGATGGGATTAAGATAATCTATGCTTAATCAATCTAACACGATAATCTGATAGGGTTAAGACAAACAAACCAATTTGACTTGAGAGGGTCAGGTCATGAGCTTCTTGGTATACTTAACCAACTTGTAGGGCTAAGCCTTGAACTTAAATACTTAGCCAATCTTGACATGATTCGTAGGCGGGTTAAGTCATGAACTTGAATGACAACACTTAACCCTAGCTCAGGGGACTAGGTTGAAAATCGTAGTTAACAAGGATAGCGGGGAAAGAAGCTAAGTGGTAAACCTTAGTTTAGGATAACTAAGTGATAATTCTTAGCCAAGGAAATTAGACCAGTTCACGAACGGATAAGTAACCCGATACGGTAGGTCATCGCTTAAACGAATACACGAGGCGGAGCAATATCTGATCTAGATAAAGGCTCCAACGAACTGAGTAACGAAACAGAAGCTTCGGGGGACGTGAGGATACTCTTGGTATCCCTCTGTGAGGTTGCAGATGATCCGCCTGGGCTTACAAGAGGTTAAGGTCTGCGGTAGAAGAACCAAGAGTATGCCTTGGTTGCTATGCGAGCGACCTAAAGACTGGGATGGATTAGTGTGGAGTCGACGATACTTGTTTTTGCCCTGGATGGCACGTCGCCGACTACCTACCATCTTTAGTCAATCGTGTACGTACGGAAAGGCAGAGAACTCCCAACAGACCATATACTTGCTATCGAGTTATGGGTGAGGTTGGCCAATAGGAAAGTGGGGCTATAGTGGGGCCGGGATGTAGTTCTCATACATGATTTTTCTTGGATTGCCTTTCAGTTGTTGAGGGAGGGGTCACGTGGGACCATAGCACGGATACAAAAACAGACCTTGATATCTGCATCGGCAGATGACTTAAAGCTCCAGACCGAGTTCCGTAATTCTTGATTTGCCCTGGCACGGAACTCGGATGGCACATTGAGATACATGTGCATCTAGACATGGAAAATGATTCACGATACATATGTGGGATAAAGGGCGTGGTTGACGGGTGGCATAATCCCTGGTGGCCCTAAGTGGCTTGAAACTAAACCAAGACACGGAAACGTTCATTAGGTAGCATAATCCCTAGTGGTCCTAGGTGGCATAAATCCTAAGTGAACACGCGATAGTTCATGGTAAGAAAACATAACCAGATCAAGGGTAGCAGTCCAAAACAACTTCAAGGATAAAATGGTACTACGTTGAGGTGGTATAGATTTACATGGGAAAGCCCGTACGGCCTACGGCAAAGGACTGAACTTATACATGGAAAGAAACATACGAGTTGGGAAAACCTACATATGCTATATATTAGGTTGACATGGACCATTACATGACATTGGGCAAGGGACATTCATAGTTAACACATGACGCGGGTTGGGATACTAGTACGAGAGGTGCAGAGCAAATATACATGTTAGAACCATGAGAAATATACTTGATAGTAACCTCGAAATGTTATACATGATAGATACCTTGGGATAGTATACTTGATAGAAACCTTACCCTGACTTATCTTAACACCGTAGTTTATCATGATACCTTAGTTTATCTTGATACAGTAGTTCAGTCTGTTATCTTGGTTTAGCTTATCTATCTTGTAGTCATCCTTATGTTTATTTTCAGTTTATGCATGTCATATTACCTTTACCTGTTTTTATACTGGAAGCAGATAGGACTTACCAGTCTTTATGACTGACCCCTTTTTGTTTCGCCCCATTGTCTTCCATTCCCCCCCCCCAAGGTTTTCAGGAAGGAAACACTGTTGTTTAGTTCGGACCTCTTCTGCTTGAAGGTCATCATATATGGCTTGGACTTCTTTTGGTTATGGCTGCTTTACCAGTTTATTTTGGGGGAATAATTTATGAAAAGGTTTTGTGCTTCTTTACTTGTGCAAGACAGGTTTTGATGTATTCTGATGTAAAAGGCTTTAGAACTTATTTTATAAGGTAATGAAATTTGTTTTACTTCCGCTGTTTTATATATATTCTGTCTTGTAATATTTCTGTGCATGTTTACCTCGATAATGCTTCACCAAACCTAGTGCATTCCCTTTGTGAGTGACCCTAGCGGAGGTGGGGTGTTACATTTGGTATCAGAGCAGAAGGTTACCAGACTGGGCAAAAGTTTTTAAAACCTTCTGAAAACTATTTGAGAAACTGGTTACAAAGAAGCAATTTTCAAGAAAAGTTTTTTTAAAAGGCTATTCCCCCAAAAGCCATTAGCACTATCCTTTGTTTCCTTGACTGAACCTCTTTTCCTTTCTTTCCTCCATCTGCAGTCACAGTAGTTTTAACTGCGACTAATCCTTGTCTAGCTACGTAAGTGTTTTCCCGTGCGATGGAGGAAGTTCTCGAGAGACCCGTTACCGAAGTTATAAGAAGGGATAATAAGAGCAAGGATAAAGGACACAAGCTTAAGAATAAGCAACTTGTTGGTATGGTTTGATCCACAAAGGAAGATAAGGACAAGATCAGCAAGAGGGCAATTGTATGCTCACATTTCTAGCGTACCCAAGAGAAATGGTACCATTTCTGTTAAAGACTTAGCCTTTCTTTTCTATCGTCCCGTCTAGACTTCGTTTTGATCGTCGCATCATTTAAGTCTGCTTCGAATAGTTAAGTCTTTGCACCTTAGTACTAGCAAGTAGAAGATCCCACTTTAGTCCCAAAATATGGTTGGAGAGTTGGTCCATTTATTCATGACTTGGTTGGATTCGAGAACGTCTATGCCAAGTGTTGAGATTAGAAGCAATGCTTCTATTGTTGAGCTATGGATGGATTTTAGGGATGAAGTGGTGATCCAGTAATGGATGCCATTCTCGATTTTGAAAGGAGGATAGTTAAACTCTTAACTTGCCTTGGTAATACCCTCGAAGTCTCGTGTAACCTTTTGGGTTCTGTCATGGTTAGTTACCTAGAATCTCTTGATGCATTTATCGGAAATCTTTGATCCAATCGAGTAACGTTCGCCAATAAGACGGATGGTTCATTCCGCTTGAGCATGGGTTATAGTAATCACCCTAGTAAGCGCACATGGTAACATGGATTGGCATCGGTAAACGAGATCCAGAATTCACTAGTGAATTTTGGAGAGCTTGCATGAGTACGCAAATATGTTTGGGCCGAGCATACTAGGGAAAGAATAAGTGAAAGTGAAACGAGAGGCGACAGTGAAATGAGTTCCAACTCATACCTTGGAAATAGGAATCAAGGAGCTACGAAATCATGAAGTCAAAGGCGGTCAAGGCACAATGGAATTAAGCTCATGGAAATGCTGCTTAGACGCGCGCATCATGTCTCTTTTTAAGAGTATATCTTTGATCCTTGGTTCTCCTGTAGAGCTTGCTTGCATGCTATCGCTTGGTGGATATCCACTCGATCCAGTTTCTGTTACAAACCCCTTAAGGAGTTTGTCTTGTTTATCTCCTTGATCTTATCTTGGGAACCTTAGATAGAACTCTATGGATGTAAACATGTATTTGAAACATGTTATGATTGATATGGTTGCAAATGCTTGCAAGTGGTTGCTCGTGGATGCACGAATACACATTAGATACTAGATTGACGCAGTCACGTTTCATGTTGCATATGCACGAGTATTTGTACTTGTTTATGGATGAAATTGAATATGTTACCATGTGGATGTTGCATGTGGATGAATGGTTGTGCACACATATAGTGTTTATATGACTAGGACTACTTGCATACATGTTGGATTCATGGCACTAAACATATTTTGCATTAGAAAGATCATTCAGGCCTGATTATTAGCATTAGCTAGGGAGCATATACACACACACACGTTCTGCATATGTTCATATGGCATTAGAAATCATCTAAGGACAATGGTTGCCTATGAATGATGTTTTGAGTAGATGGACGATGGATGGTAGGATACGTTCTTCCTAACTTGGAGATTTCGGGGACGAAATCCTTTAAGTTGGGGAGAATGTAACAACCCGGATTTTTACAACATGCTAAGACAAGAATCAAGGCAGAATTTAATTATAAAAATCTGAATTAGGAGAAACAGGCTATGCCATTGCATTCGTCTCGGAAAAATACGCGAAATAGAGTCCGAGTTTTCGGAAATCGGAGTTCGTATGGCCGAGTTATGGGCCGTCGAAGTTTTCAGAAAAATCAAAAACAGTTCAAAATACAAATCTGGAGCCAAATGAACTGGGAGGGAAAATTCCCGCCCAAGCCCCAGGTCGACTGGGGTGTCGACTGGGGAGTCGACACGCCCAGGGGGCAGGTCGACTGCCCAGTCGACACTGGTGTCGACTTGGGTGGTCCGACCACTTGGGCCTGGGTGCACCTGACTTGTTCCTCAAGACATGTTTTATGGGCCTGTGACGGATTTTGAGGGTTCAGATCTATCCTAGGGTTAATCTAAGAGTCAAAACTACTCCTAATCTCTATAAAAACACCCTAGAACCTAACCTAAATCACTAAAAATCATTCTAGCAACTAAGTGCTGCCAAAAACTATCTTGATCATGGCCTCCATCTCCAACTCCAAGGGCTTATGCATTCAAATCGGATTCAAATCAAAAGGTGCAAGCTTTCTACACCAAATCGAGGAGGGATCAACGTTGCTACGCAAATTTCATGACGATTCTTCAACAAAGGAGCCACCTTTCTTCGTCAAGACGATTCATGCTCCTAGCCCTCTTGCCACGCTATGTAAGTTCTAGCTACTTCTAGATCTAAACGGTAGTTTTAATGATGGCAAGGAATAAAACGAGATTAAACTAAGTATGCTAGCCTATATGAACCTTGTCATGCCTCTTTTGCTTGAACCTGTGACTTTTGGCTATGCTTAGTGACTAAATCATGCCACTTATGATATGTTTAACTTAGTCCATCATGAAAGATTGAACCTTTACTTGCGGAATGTTGGCATGAATACTTGAAACCACTTTGACTTGTGAGATATGTACATGAATATGACTTGGGGCTTATGCTTGTAAATGAACCCAAAACCCCCCTTATGATATCATGCATGTTTGTGGCTAATCCTGTTGTGACATTATGCATGTTTGAGGCCAAAAACCCCTTATGATGTTATGCATATTTTGAGGCCAAACCCCTTATTATACCATACATGTTTGTGGCCAATCCCTTTTTGGCATCGTGCATGTTTTGAGGCCAATATGTAGCATAGTATCCTTACTATGTTGACTCGCTTTTACTTGGGTTGGAAACACGATTTGGGGTAGGTTAGACGAGCGTGATTATGACATGATAATTTGACATGGGATTTCATGAAAATATGACACTCGTGATACACCTAAATGTGGACATGATGAAACACCCCACCTCCGTTAGGGTCACTCTCAAAGGGAATGCCCTAATTTTGGTGGAGGTTTATAAGTACAAGTCACAGATATACAAGACAGATATAAGAACACATATTTGTAAACAACGGAAGAACAACAAACTTTTATTTCATAAAGTCAAATACGTGTTACAACAACATCCTTTCCAAAAACATAACATAACACTTTCACAATCTGTCTTGAGTACATGATTTAAAGAAGCATAAATAAAACATAGATAAACTGCAAAGCCCCCATAGTGATTGTCCAAAGCCATAGTTCAAAGCGAGAAAGTCCAAGCAATACATTTCTCTTCTTCAAGCTGGATGCTAAGGTTGGTCAAGCTGCTGTGTTCCCTCCCTGTGGACCTGGGGGGGGGGGGGAAACGGAAGAAAAGAAGACGAAAGAAAAGTAGAGTCAGACATAAAGCCTGAGTGAGTCTAGTACTATTTTGTCTATGAATAAAGAACTGGGTATGATAAGTATAAACAAGAAGTGGAAAGGTACTTTAAACTTGGTTAAGTTGTCTAGGGTCGAATATACTATCGTACCCCATGTAAATCTCTGAACCCATATAAACTAGTTTCCAATTGGCACCCCATAATCAGGGTGATGTGATCCATTCAATGATGATCGGCTCCTACTCGCATAGTTACATGTGTCTTACGGCCCCCGATGTTGTAGTTACCTATGCTGGTCCCACCATGGGGTGTATCAAGTCCCATAGTGGCAACCCGACATAACCTTAGAGTGCACAGGTATGCTACTGGTGTCCAGTGCCTTATTTTTCTGCGCCGGAGTGTGTGCACGCCCGCACTCCGTTAGAACCTACACTGCTACACCACCGCCGTCGCTTTGACCTCTTACAATCAGCCCAGTAATCGTGCCCCACCCTGCCTAGCTTCAGGGTATCCTGATACACCTTCTAGGGTTACTGCTGAAAAGGGTCCCCCGTTACTAGGTTTTCTATCTCTAGCCAACATGCTAAGTTGGTTAAGTGTTTCTAACCTAACCCCCACCAGTCCGTTTAGTTTAGCATGTTCCATTTTGATTAAGTCTTTAGTCCACTTAATCCTAACAATCCTGACTCAGCCTTAATTGTCTTATTAAGGCCCTGACCTCTCACATTAGACAGGTATTGTTGTGGCTGCCTGTTGCCGGTTGGTTCCGGGCAGTCTTACGCCACAACTCAGTCTAACCTCGGGTCCTTATTGGGCTCCATGTTTAACCTCCCACATTGGATAGGTATTGTTGTGACTACTGGACAGCCGGGCAGTTCCGGGCAGGTTTACATCACAACTCAATCCAACCTCGGGTTAAACACATCGTATTTTCTACTTTTACATATTTTGTCTTTCTTCTTTATTTATATGTAAGTATTTGCGGCCCATTATTAAGTTAATGGTGTAAAGATTACACCAATCACGGGCCCAACCCATACTTGAACTTGGGCCCTTCTATTTTATATTTTCATTCATTAATTTATTTTAACCCAACGTTATTTTCCCCCGTTTTACACGTCCGTTTATATATATTGGGCTTAACCTTTTTAAAGCCCAATTTAGCCATGCGAAAAGGGGAGGCTTATGGCGTATACACAAAGAGGGGAAAGTGAGCGCATGAACTTGCAATACGACGTTGGAAATACAGAATAGAAATTGGTGTACTTGCATAGTGGCAACATAGGTGACATGAATCAAAGCATGTGAAATTGCATAGGTTTAACTACAACATGAACCTATATTCTTATTTAGGCATAATGTCAAACATAAGCATGTCATAAATATTCCTAGCATAAGCATAGCATAATGTCAAACATAAGCATGGCATAAGTAAGGTTAAATTTGTTCATGGCATAATCATAAACAAGTCATGTTCAAAAGGTTTCTACATGTTTACAAAGGGGATACTTTGTTACCAACACAAAAGCATAGTTCAACTTAATCATGGTTTAAGTCTAATCACATAACGATGGTATAAACATACTTATGCATAAATATTCCTAAACATGGTGTTTGCTTTAAAACTTGCAAAAAGGGATTTTTGAGTCTAACCTAGCCATGTCTCACATATGTCATCATATAATTCTTGTTAACAAGATAGACCTAATCATGGATTTCAATTATATCATTCATAGCCTAGCCATATTCATAAGTTTTGCAAAAGCATGACTTAATACATGGATTATGGTGTCAAAATTCCAACATAGTTTCATATGAACTATAACAACCAAACTTGTTTCAATTACTTGCAAAATGATTTATGCACAAAAATATACATCATGATGGCATAATAACAAAGCCCCAAACTCGCATGAATTTCAATCAACTACATACATGTAGCTTCAACATAGATTACATAATTTGCGCAATATTCCAAACGTATACTTGCATAGAACTACCGCATGTAGTTCTTTATAATGAATAACATAATTTTGCACAAATATGAATTACTTTATTATCTCAATTCAAGCATACAAATCAATACAGTTGTTTATTCATACCAAAGTAATACTCTACTTACAATGGTTGCGGCGAATTCTCTAATTAAGAGATATGATTCCTTTGTTGAATTGATTGGCTTTAGGTTGCTTGAATTGCTTTAGGCTTTAGAACTTTCTTTCTAATTCTCTCTCTAGTCGGCGGCTTCTCTTAGTCGTTCCTCAGCAACATGGCGGCTATGTTCTTAATTTGAATGAATAGATTAGGGTTTAGTCTAGGGTTGTTTATATAGAGGTTAGGAATTGATTAGGACCATTGATGTTGCTAGGTTAGATCGTAGCCATTCATTAGATAGAGAGACCAATTAGAACCCGCCACCTAGCCCTAATGACAAAGCAGACCACAGAAATTCGACCAAACACAGACCTGGCCAGCCAGGTTGACTGGGCTCGACCAGGTCGACACCCCTGTCGACAGGGCTGTCGACAGCCCTGTCGACATGGGTAGCCCAGGTCGACAGCCCAGTCGACCTGGGTGGCCTAGGCGGGTGTTTATCCGCCCTGGCCCACTGGGCCCGATTTTTAATTATTTTATTCTGTTTGAATTTTAAATTTAATTCAAAACTTCCGAAGGCCATATCTTCTTCATACGGACTCCGTTTTTCGAAAACTCGGACTCTATTTCACGTATTTTTCCGAGACGAACGCAATGGCGTATCCCGTTTCCCTTAGTTCTTTGATCTGAATTTGATTATACTTTAATTCATGAATTTCACAGTTATAGAATTCTCGGGGTGTTACATTCTCCCCCACTTAAAAGGATTTCGTCCCCGAAATCTTCAAGTTAGGAGGAATGTATATCCTAACATCCAATCATCCATCTACTCATCCATTAAACACGAGCATCCATTGTCCTTAAAAGACTTCTAATGCTTCATGATCATATGCAAAGTGTGTGTGTACATGTACTTATCTAATGCAAAATCAGGCGGTCTACTGATTCAGTTGACCTCCTTAATGCGAATTATGTAAGTGCCATGAATCCATTATGTATGCAAATTTTCCTATTCTTGATTCTACATGAGTGCACAATCATTCAATACAAATGCAGCATCCACATGACAACACATTAAAGTTCAATCACATACGAATGCAAACATATATGCATATGCAATATGAAGTGACTGAGCCGATCTAAAACCTAGATTGTGTGTGTATATGCAACCACGAGCAACCACTAGCAATCACTTGCAACCACTTGCAACCATTCATACATAACATGTTTCAATTACATGTTTCCATCCAAAGAGTTTCTACCTAAAAGATACGGTCGAGGAAATATGCCTAAAAAGATAGATAAAAGCGCAACTTAAGGAAAAAGAAAGATCAAGGATGTACCCTCGAACAGAAAAGGGTAGGCAGTGCGGATTCTAGCTTCAGTTTCCCAAGTCGCGTCTCCCTCGGCGTCGCTCCACTGGACTTTGACGAGCTTGACTTCGCGGTTGCGTAGCCTCTTCACTTCCGTTCCTAAGATGCGGGTTGGAACTCTCCTTATGATTGCTTCGCGCTCCACTTCGGCCTCTTCGAGGATATTTGGCTCTACCACTTCAGCAGACTCATGTAGACATTTTCGGAGATGTGAAACGTGAAAGACGTTGTGGACTCCAGCCAACTTCTCGGGTAGCTCTAATCTATAGGCCATTTTCCCAATTTTCTCGATAATAGGGAATGGCCCTACGAACCTTGGTGCTAGCTTTCCTGTGGTTCCAAAACGAACAACGTTTCTTAGCGGTGATACCTTGAGAAAAACTCTGTCTCCAACCTCAAATTCAAGGTCGGTCCTCCTCTTGTCGGCATAGGACTTTTGTCTGTCTTGGGCCGTCTTCATCCTTCTTCGTATTAAGTCTACTTTCTCTGAAGTCTCTCGGATCATATCTGGTCCAAGTATGAGCTTATCCGTGGACTCCCACCAACAAGTGGGCGATCGGCACGGTCTTCCATATAAAGCTTCGAAGGGCGCCATTCCGATGGTTGCTTGATAGCTGTTGTTGTAGGCAAATTCCACCAAAGGAAGGTGGTCTTCCCATGTCCCTCCGAAGTCGAGGACGCATAGCCTTAAAAGGTCTTCCAAAACTCTGTTCACTCTCTCTGTTTGGCCGTCGGTTTGGGGATGATAGGCTGTGCTCAAGCATAACTGCGTTCCTACTGCTTCTTGCAGACTCCGCCAAAATTCGCTGGTGAAGATGGGGTCTCGGTCACTAACAATGCTAGATGGTATTCCATGGAGTCGAACGATTTCCTTGAGGTAAAGTGATGCTAGGGATGAGGCAGTTCTTTTACTTTTGACAGGTAAAAAGTGGGCGCTTTTAGTAAGCCTATCCACTATTACCCAAATGCTAGTGTTGCCTCTCCTAGACCTAGGCAGCCCATCGATGAAGTCTATTGAGATGCTATCCCACTTCCACTGCGGGACCTCCAGAGGATGTAGTAGTCCGCCAGGCTTTTTCTGTTCCGCCTTAACCTGTTGGCACACCGTACATTTAGAAACGAATTCTGCCACGTCCTTTTTCATGCCATTCCAAAAGAAAGTCCTTTTTATGTCTTTGTACATTTTATCCCCGCCTGGGTGTATCGTCATCTTGGAGTGATGTGCTTCCTCGAGAACCTTCTTTATTAAATCATTTGTCTGTGGGACGCATAGTCTTCCGTCTCGCCTTAGCAAACCCTTATCGTCGATGGAGTATCTGTTGAGGTGACTTGAAGTCTCACCCCTAATTAGCCTATCAATTATTTCCACAAGTTGAGGGTCTTCGCGTTGTGCTGTCCCTACTGAATCCACTAAAGTTGGCCGTACTTCGAGAGATGCTAGCAAGCCTGGTACGAAATCGGAGGAGGGCCTAAAGTCGAAGCTGGCTATAAACTCTAGGCTTTGTCTTTCAACAAACAACGGGCTTAGGGTCAATTTCTTTCGGCTCAACGCGTCTGCCACTACGTTGCCTTTGCCCGGAGTGTAGGAGATTTCGAAATCGTACGAGGCAAGAAACTCCATCCACCTTTGTTGCCTCAAGTTAAGATCCTTCTGCGAGAAAAGATATTTCAACGATTTATGGTCAGTGTAAAGTTCGAACTTCTCACCTAGGAGATAGTGTCGCCAAGACTTGAGTGCAAAGACGATGGCGGCTAACTCGAGATCGTGGGTTGGGTAGTTCTTTTCGTGCACCTTCAACTGCCTCCCGCCATAATCTACTACCCTTCCTTCTTGCATTAAGACGGCGCCTAGCCCTGTCCCACATGCATCCGTATAAACAGTGAACATCTTGCTCCCATCTGGCAGCGTCAAAACTGGGGCTGTTGTAAGAGCCCTTTTCAGTCGTTGGAAAGCAAATTCGCAATCCAAATCCCAATTGAACACTAGATTCTTCTTGGTCAATTTCGTGAGCAGAGCTGAGATTTTCACAAAATCCCTTATAAATTTTCGATAGAAACCTGCTAGTCCTAGAAAGCTTCGGACCTCAGTTGCATTCCTTGGTGTCTTCCAATCCTGTACCGCCACTACCTTAGCAAGGTCCACCGCTAACCCTTGTTTGGATACTATGTGCCCAAGGTACCTCACCTCTTCTCTCCAAAAGTGGCATTTGGAGAATTTGGCTTTTAATTGATGGGCTCGCAAAGTTTCCATGATTGCCCTTAAGTGTTGAGCATGTTCCTCTTCACTCTTTTAGAAGATAAGGATATCATCTACGAAGACCACTACGAATTTGTTGAGGAAATCTCTAAATACCCTACTCATCAGGTCCACGAAGTAAGCAGGTGCATTTGTCAAGCCGAAAGGCATGACAAGCCATTCAAAGAAGCCGTCTGGGGTTCTGAACGCCGTTTTATCGATGCTATCTTCAGCCACCCTAAGCTGATGAAAACTGGTTGCTAAATTGAGTTGGGAGAAAACAGACGCTCCTACAAGCTGGTCAAATAAATCGTCAATTCTAGGGAGAGGATGCCTATTCTTTTTCGTTAGCTTGTTGAGCTCCCTATAGTCAACACATAGACGGAGTGAACCATCCGCCTTTGTAGCGAACACCACCGGAGCGCCCCATTCTGAAATGCTCCTCCTAATGAACCCCTTTTCTAGAAGCTCTTTAATCTGTTTACTGAGCTCTTTCCTTTCTCGTGGAGCCATATGTCTAACGGGCAACGCAACGGGCTTTGCATTATCTACAAGATATATGGGGAAGTCTATTTCCCGCTTCGGAGGCAAGCCCTTCACCTCTTCGAAGACATCCGGATATTCCCGGACCACTCTGACTGATTGCAAGTTTTCAACAGAGGCATCTAGCGATTCAAGATAACTAAGCATAACCGCATACGAGGGATTACAAGAAATTTCCAAAGTATTACCGAGCTGGGTTAGGAGCCTAACAACCCTTTTCTCACAGTCAAGGATGGCCCCATTACTGGATAGCCAATCCATGCCCAAAATCAAACCATACCCCGAAAAGCCCAAAACAAAGGCACTACATTGAAATTCTACGCTTAGAATGGAAATTTTCAATCCCAAACAGATCATAGACAAATGAGCTGGGCCCCCAATTGGGTTTGAAACAATTAAGGGGTCCTCTACCATACTAGTTTTTAGGTGCAGAGACTCTACTAAAGCAGACGAGATAAAGGAGTGTGATGCGCCAGAATCAAATAAAGTGCGAACGGGGTGATCATAAAGATAAACTACACTTTCTACAGAAGTATTTATACCTCGTTGTTGCAGAGGTGGCGCTTCTAGCACATGAACCTGTGCCCCTGGGGTGGATCCAGCGCCCTGCCCCTGTCCTCGTTTCTTTGGGCAGTCCTTAGCCCTGTGGCCTGTCTGACCGCATGAAAAGCACCCACCATTCTCCTTGGCCTTCTTTTTCCGGCAGTCCTTTACTAAGTGCCCCCACTTTGCCACAGAAATTGCACTTCCTCTTCTCTTTGTTGCCTTTTCCGCCTTTCTTAAAGTCCGCCTTCTTAGGCTGCAAACCCTCTTTCTTCCCTTGAGAGCTTTCTGCCTTTGTCTCCTTCTTGCCCTTATCCTCCTCATTCAGCAATGCCATTTGCACCAATCTTTCATACGTGGCCCCCATGGGTATATGGGTCATGGCCAAACTGTGTAATGGCTCATTTAACCCTTTGACGAAATGGAGAGCCTTCTTGTGCGGGGTGTTGACGAGGTCAAGTCCAAACCTAGCCAGCTCATCGAACTGATTCACATACTCTCTGACAGTCTTGTCTCCTTGCTTAAGAAATAAGAATTTTTCCAACTGCAAACTTCTTTCCGTATCTGAGAGAAATTTGGTCTCAAACCTTGCCCTAAAGTCCTCCCATGTCTCCACTGGTCTTTCAGCATTAGTGACTTCCCACCAGTAGGAAGCCTCGCCCTTCAATAGCCACACCGCCAGTTGTACTTTTTGTCTATCCTCTACCTCAAAGATGATGAATAGGTCCTCCGTTTCTTTCAGCCAATTCCTAGCTGCTACGAAGGACTCAGTTCCATGGAAATCCCTTCCTCCCATAGCTTTAAAATCTTTACATATCTTAGCAAAAGTGTTTCCCCGAGGAGGAGGTAGAGGAAAAGGTGCTGCTGCAGCTGGATGATTTCCTTCAGCTGGGGGAGGAGGAACGGTAGGACCTAGCTGAGTGGCCCTTGCTTCTAAGAACCGTCTAAACCAACCAGGTATTGGCACCCCTTCAGGCAAGTTAAGTTCTTGGGACATGCTGAAACAAAAAGGATAGATTCAAAATGAAGGATAAGAGATAGTTCCTATGGCTTTAGGGGGGTGGACTTTGCCTTTTTAAAATAAAATAATATTTTTCTTTTAAAAATGCTTCTTTAAATTTCCTTTTTTTTTTTTTTTTTGAGAATAATTTTTCAAAACTTTTTATCTTATATGGTAAACCTATGCTCTGATACCAAGTGAAACACCCCACCTCCGTTAGGGTCACTCTAAAAGGGAATGCCCTAATTTTGGTGGAGGTTTATAAGTACAAGTCACAGATATACAAGACAGATATAAGAACACATATTTGTAAACAGAGGAAGAACAACAAACTTTTATTTCATAAAGTCAAATACGTGTTACAACAACATCCTTTCCAAAAACATAACATAACACTTTCACAATCTGTCTTGAGTACATGATTTAAAGAAGCATAAATAAAACATAGATAAACTGCAAAGCCCCCATAGTGATTGTCCAAAGCCATAGTTCAAAGCGAGAAAGTCCAAGCAATACATTTCTCTTCTTCAAGCTGGATGCTAAGGTTGGTCAAGCTGCTGTGTTCCCTCCCTGTGGACCTGGGGGGGGGGGGAAACGGAAGAAAAGAAGACGAAAGAAAAGTAGAGTCAGACATAAAGCCTGAGTGAGTCTAGTACTATTTTGTCTATGAATAAAGAACTGGGTATGATAAGTATAAACAAGAAGTGGAAAGGTACTTTAAACTTGGTTAAGTTGTCTAGGGTCGAATATACTATCGTACCCCATGTAAATCTCTGAACCCATATAAACTAGTTTCCAATTGGCACCCCATAATCAGGGTGATGTGATCCATTCAATGATGATCGGCTCCTACTCGCATAGTTACATGTGTCTTACGGCCCCCGATGTTGTAGTTACCTATGCTGGTCCCACCATGGGGTGTATCAAGTCCCATAGTGGCAACCCGACACAACCTTAGAGTGCACAGGTATGCTACTGGTGTCCAGTGCCTTATTTTTCTGCACCGGAGTGTGTGCATGCCCGCACTCCGTTAGAACCTACACTGCTACACCACCGCCGTCGCTTTGACCTCTTACAATCAGCCCAGTAATCGTGCCCCACCCTGCCTAGCTTCAGGGTATCCTGATACACCTTCTAGGGTTACTGCTGAAAAGGGTCCCCCGTTACTAGGTTTTCTATCTCTAGCCAACATGCTAAGTTGGTTAAGTGTTTCTAACCTAACCCCCACCAGTCCGTTTAGTTTAGCATGTTCCATTTTGATTAAGTCTTTAGTCCACTTAATCCTAACAATCCTGACTCAGCCTTAATTGTCTTATTAAGGCCCTGACCTCTCACATTAGACAGGTATTGTTGTGGCTGCCTGTTGCCGGTTGGTTCCGTGCAGTCTTACGCCACAACTCAGTCTAACCTCGGGTCCTTATTGGGCTCCATGTTTAACCTCCCACATTGGATAGGTATTGTTGTGACTACTGGACAGCCGGGCGGTTCCGGGCAGGTTTACATCACAACTCAATCCAACCTCGGGTTAAACACATCGTATTTTCTACTTTTACATATTTTGTCTTTCTTCTTTATTTATATGTAAGTATTTGCGGCCCATTATTAAGTTAATGGTGTAAAGATTACACCAATCACGGGCCCAACCCATACTTGAACTTGGGCCCTTCTATTTTATATTTTCATTCACTAATTAATTTTAACCCAACGTTATTTTCCCCCGTTTTACACGTCCGTTTATATATATTGGGCTTAACCTTTTTAAAGCCCAATTTAGCCATGCGAAAAGGGGAGGCTTATGGCGTATACACAAAGAGGGGAAAGTGAGCGCATGAACTTGCAATACGACGTTGGAAATACAGAATAGAAATTGGTGTACTTGCATAGTGGCAACATAGGTGACATGAATCAAAGCATGTGAACTTGCATAGGTTTAACTACAACATGAACCTATATTCTTATTTAGGCATAATGTCAAACATAAGCATGTCATAAATATTCCTAGCATAAGCATAGCATAATGTCAAACATAAGCATGGCATAAGTAAAGTTAAATTTGTTCATGGCATAAACATAAACAAGTCATGTTCATAAGGTTTCTACATGTTTACAAAGGGGATACTTTGTTACCAACACAAAAGCATAGTTCAACTTAATCATGGTTTAAGTCTAATCACATAACGATGGTATAAACATACTTATGCATAAATATTCCTAAACATGGTGTTTGCTTTAAAACTTGCAAAAAGGGATTTTTGAGTCTAACCTAGCCATGTCTCACATATGTCATCATATAATTCTTGTTAACAAGATAGACTTAATCATGGATTTCAATTATATCATTCATAGCCTAGCCATATTCATAAGTTTTGCAAAAGCATGACTTAATACATGGATTATGGTGTCAAAATTCCAACATAGTTTCATATGAACTATAACAACCAAACTTGTTTCAATTACTTGCAAAATGATTTATGCACAAAAATATACATCATGATGGCATAATAACAAAGCCCCAAACTCGCTTGAATTTCAATCAACTACATACATGTAGCTTCAACATAGATTACATAATTTGCGCAATATTCCAAACGTATACTTGCATAGAACTACCGCATGTAGTTCTTTATAATGAATAACATAATTTTGCACAAATATGAATTACTTTATTATCCCAATTCAAGCATACAAATCAATACAGTTGTTTATTCATACCAAAGTAATACTCTACTTACAATGGTTGCGGCGAATTCTCTAATTAAGAGATATGATTCCTTTGTTGAATTGATTGGCTTTAGGTTGCTTGAATTGCTTTAGGCTTTAGAACTTTCTTTCTAATTCTCTCTCTAGTCGGCGGCTACTCTTAGTCGTTCCTCAGCAACATGGCGGCTATGTTCTTAATTTGAATGAATAGATTAGGGTTTAGTCTAGGGTTGTTTATATAGAGGTTAGGAATTGATTAGGACCATTGATGTTGCTAGGTTAGATCGTAGCCATTCATTAGATAGAGAGACCAATTAGAACCCGCCACCTAGCCCTAATGACAAAGCAGACCACAGAAATTCGACCAAACACAGACCTGGCCAGCCAGGTTGACTGGGCTCGACCAGGTCGACACCCCTGTCGACAGGGCTGTCGACAGCCCTGTCGACATGGGTAGCCCAGGTCGACAGCCCAGTCGACCTGGGTGGCCTAGGCGCGTGTTTATCCGCCCTGGCCCACTGGGCCCGATTTTTAATTATTTTATTCTGTTTGAATTTTAAATTTAATTCAAAACTTCCGAAGGCCATATCTTCTTCATACGGACCCCGTTTCTCGAAAACTCGGACTCTATTTCGCGTATTTTTCCGAGACGAACGCAATGGCGTATCCCGTTTCCCTTAGTTCTTTGATTTGAATTTGATTATACTTTAATTCATGAATTTCACAGTTATAGAATTCTCGGGGTGTTACACATGACATGTGGGGTAAACATGGGACTTGAAACTAGACACGTATGGGTTGTAAGTGTAATATGACAATAGACCAAACATGAAAGTGGCCAACTCGAGGTTGGGTTGAGTTTGTAGCATAAATCTACCCGGACCCGCCCGGCTTAACTAGTGGCTACAAACAATAGGACCCAATATGAGTAGTTGGTCACATAGTACTTAAAACCCGAGGTTAGACTAGGTTGTGGTGTAAAGCTACCTGGACCCGCCCGGCTTAACTAATAACCACAACAAAGTCTAATGTGAGAGGTTGGGGTGCATTAATCTAATTAATGCCACATGAAAAGGTTAAGTAATTTTGACTAATGACACTTAACCGATATGACACGAATGGGTAGGTTAAGTTAAACCGGACTTGATTTCTTAATGACACTTAACCATATAAGACAATTAGGGGATGGAGTTAAGTAATTTACACTTAACTAATCCAACTTGGTAATTAGATGGGGTTAAGTAACTTAGACTTAACTAATCTAAACACGGTAATTAGATGGGGTTAAGTAACTTAGACTTAACTAATCTAAACACGGTAATTAGATGGGGTTAAGTAACCTACACTTAACTAATCTAAACACGGTAATTAGATGGGGTTAAGTAACCTAGACTTAACTAATCTAACATGGTAAGGTGATGAGGTTAAGTAACCAATACTTAACCAACTTAACATGTTAATTTAATGGGGTAAGTAACTTATACTTAACCAATTATACATGATGATTTGATGAGGTTAAGTAACCTATACTTAACCAATCTAATATGCGGACCTAATAGAGTTAAGTCACAAGACCTTTTAAATATACTTAACCATTGTAATACGATAAGTGGATGGGGTTAAGCTAACCCATACTTAACCAATCCGACTCGATAATCTGATGGGATTAAGATAATCTATGCTTAATCAATCTAACACGACAATCTGATAGGGTTTAAACAAACAAATACTTAACCAATTTGACTTGATAGGGTTAAGTCATGAGCTTCTTGGTATACTTAACCAACTTGTAGGGCTAAGCCTTGAACTTAAATACTTATCCAATCTTGACATGATTCGTAGGCGGGTTAAGTCATGAACTTGAATGACAACACTTAACCCATTAGACAAAACCCTAGCTCAGGGGACTAGGTTGAAAATCGTAGTTAACAAGGATAGCGGGGAAAGAAGCTAAGTGGTAAACCTTAGTTTAGGATAACTAAGTGATAATTCTTAGCCAAGGAAATTAGACCAGTTCACGAACGGATAAGTTACCTGATACGGTAGGTCATCGCTTAAACGAATACATGAGGCGGAGCAATATCTGATCTAGATAAAGGCTCCAACGAACTGAGTAACGAAACGGAAGCTTCGGTGGACGTGAGGATACTCTTGGTATCCCTCTGTGAGGTTGCAGATGATCCACCTGGGCTCACAAGAGGTTAAGGTCTGCGGTAGAAGAACCAAGAGTATGCCTTGGTTGCTATGCAAGCGACCTAAAGACTGGGATGGATTAGCGTGGAGTCGACGATACTTTTTTTTGCCCTGGATGGCATGTCGCCGACTAACTACCATCTTTAGTCAATCGTGTACGTACGGAAAGGCAGAGAACTCCCAACAGACCATATACTTGCTATCGAGTTATGGGTGAGGTTGGCCAATAGGAAAGTGGGGCTATAGTGGGGCCGGGATGTAGTTCTCGTACATGATTTTTCTTGGATTGCCTTTCAGTAGTTGAGGGAGGGGTCATGTGGGACCATAACCACGGATACAGAAACATACCTTGATATCTGCATTGGCAGATGACTTAAAGCTCCCAACCGAGTTCCGTATTTCTTGATTTGCCCTGGCACGGAACCCGGATGGCACATTGAGATACATGTGCGTCTAGACATGGAAAATGATTCACGATACATACGTGGGATAAAGGGCGTGGTTGCCGGGTGGCATAATCCCTAGTGGCCCTAGGTGGCTTGAACCCAAACCGAGACACGGAAACGTTCATTAGGTAGCATAATCCCTAGTGGTCCTAGGTGGCATAAATCCTAAGTGAACACGCGATAGTTCATGGTAAGAAAACATAACTAGATCAAGGGTAGCAGTCCAAAACAACTTCAAGGATAAAATGGTACTACGTTGAGGTGGTATAGATTTACATGGGAAAGCCCGTACGGCCTACGACAAAGGACTGAACTTATACATGGAAAGAAACATACGAGTTGGGAAAACATACATATGCTATATATTAGGTTGACATGGACCATTACATGACATTGGGCAAGGGACATTCATAGTTAACACATGACGCGGGTTGGGATACTAATACGAGAGGTGCAGAGCAAATATAAATGTTAGAACCATGAGAAATATACTTGATAGTAACCTTGGGATGTTATACATGATAGATACCTTGGGATAGTATACTTGATAAAAACCTGACGATGTGATACCTTGACTTATCTTGACACCGTAGTTTATCATGATACCTTAGTTTATCTTGATACAGTAGTTCAGTCTGTTATCTTGGTTTAGCTTATCTATCTTGTAATCATCCTTATGTTTACTTTCAGTTTATGCATGTCATGTTACCTTTACCTGTTTTATACTGGAAGTAGATAGGACTTACTAGTCTTTATGACTGACCCCGTTTTGTTTCGCCCCTTTGTCTTCCGTTCCCCCCCCCCTCCCCCAGGTTTTCAGGGAGGAAACACTATTGTTTAGTTCGGACCTCTTCTGCTTGAAGGTCATCATATATGGCTTGGACTTCTTTTGGCTATGGCTGCTTTACCAGTTTGTTTTGGGGGAATAATTTATGAAAAGGTTTTATGCTTCTTTACTTGTGCAAGACTGGTTTTGATGTATTCTGATGTAAAAGGCTTTAGACCTTATTTTATAAGGTAATGAAATTTGTTTTACTTCCGCTGTTTTATATATGTTCTGTCTTGTAATATTTCTGTGCATGTTTACCTCGATAATGCTTCACCAAACCTAGTGCATTCCCTTTGTGAGTGACCCTAGCGGAGGTGGGGTGTTACAAGGTGTATCAGGATACCCTGAACTAGGCAGGGTGGGGCATGATTACTGGGCTGACTGTAAGAGGTCAAATCGACGGCGGTGGTGCAGCAGTGTAGGTTCTAACGGGGTGAGGGCGTGCACACACTCCGGCGCAGAAAAATAAGGCACTGGGCACCAGTAGTATACCCGTGCATTCTTGAATTGTGTCGGGCCGCCACCATGGGACTTGATACACCCCATGGTGGGACCAGCATAGGTAACTACAACAACGGGGGTCGTAAGACACATGTAACTATGCAAGTAGGAGCCGATCATTAGAAACGGATCACTTCACCGTGATTATGGGGTGCCTGTTGGGAACTAGTTTATATGGATGCAGAGATTATTATGGGGTACGATAAGTATATTCGACTCTGGACAACTTAACTTAGTTTATGGTGCTTTCCCATTTCCAGTTTACACTTATCATGCCCAGTTCTTTATTCATAGACTGAATAGTCCTAGACTTACTCAGGCTTTATATCTGACTCTACTTTTCTTCCATCTTCTTTTCTTTTGTTCCCCCCCCCCCCCCAGGTCCACAGGGAGGGAATACCGCATCTTGACCAGTTTTCATATCCAGCATGAAGAGAAAGAATGTATTGCTTGGATCTTTTCGTTTTGGACTATGGCTTTGGACAACAATTATGGAACTTATGCAGTTTACTTATGTTTTTATGCTTCTTTAAATAATGTAATCAAGACAGTTATGAAGGTGTTATATTTTTGGAAGTATTGTAAGACAAATTATGGCATGGTTTGTGTAACACATATTTTAATGAAATAAAAGTTGCTATTGTTTTCCGCTGTTTCAAAAATATATGTTTTTTATATATCTGTCTTGTGTATCTGTGACTTATACTTATAAACCTCTACCAAAATTAGGGCATTCCCTTTGAGAGTGACCCTAACGGAGGTGGGGTGTTTCAATGTATACTAGCTATGTCATAACACCCCCAACCTCGAGGCTCGACATTAATAGCTATAGTTGTTGAAGTCACCCATAGTATTAAGATCTGGCGACCAAACACGGGATGTTATACTCATATATAATCTAGCTAAGCCCTCAACACGGCAATTCACAATCAAGATAGATAAATCAATTCACGAGTCCCAATCTCGTCCCATCCACTGAATCACACGATCAAATAAAAAGATGAAATCTTGATGTCAAACTAAATCACATACGAAAACAACATTAATGGAAATATATATCTAGCGATGACATCGTTATTTCCCACCTCATCGAGGGAGCACTCAATGGAACTTGGAACGGCAGTCAACACATACGTCTCCATGATTCACCCCGATGCAGTAGGACGAAATTCTATGTTGGGCGGAGGCTCAACATCGCGAGCTTACTTGAACGACTCCTTCAAATTAACATTCCCTCATAAGGAAATAGCTATGCTCCAAGTCGATCATTCAACCCAGCCACAAACTCCAAACTTCGGAGTGACAAAGAGAGGATTAACCTTACTTCAATATCACATCGAATTCAGTCACTCTGTAACAACCCGGAAATGCGAGCCAATTTAAAAATTTTATTTTGGCGAATTTAGCGAATTTTGATTATTTAAAATGAATTATTTTAAATAATATCGACGAGAAATTTATTTTGAATAGAATTCGAACGTATATATTTATATAGATCGTCGTTAGAATAAAAATATTTTATTTTAATAATAAAAGGAATTGAAAATGGCGAGGTAGTTCGATAATTCAATTTCAAACTTCAAACGAATATACAGGATTCAAAATAAACCGGATTTTAGCGAAACCAAAAATATTAGAATCTATTTGAGAGTATCTTTCCAACGAATCCGAAAAATTGAAATTTCATAGCGGGAATAAAAAGTTACGGGCTATCACAGTTTGTATTAGAGCTTTGGTTTACTGATCTCGAGAACAAGACACATTAGAACCATACGAAAGAATTCATCAGAAATTGGATTAGCAATATCCAATGAGAATGACTAGTTAGAGATAAGATCAGTAGTATCCTAGAACAAGTGTGAAGAGTATATTTTTCAAATGAAAAAAATTTTGTTTTGAAATTTAAATCGTTTTATACGTATTTGAATATTTATTTGTATTTAATTTGGACAATCTAGTATATAAAGATTTTGCATATACGCGTCATGAATGTATATTCGAAGTTTTAATATGTTGGGTAGATATAGAATCACACTCTAGTTGCCTGGACATGGTCCTGATGATGAAGTATACGATCACCAGTATTTATTTTCGAGTGATGAAGGTGTGATATCTATATATTTCCATTAGACTGGTGTGAGAACCAAAACTAGATAGATTTATTGTTGTGATTTGGCATCAAAAACATGATTTTCTGTATATGTATCAAAGTTATGAATTTGAAGCGATAATCTACTAATTGATTGCTGGTTGTGTTATTTGTTTATTTGTTTGAAATTTTGAACCATTTAGCCTAATTGAACCAAATAGTGAATTGTATTGAAAATTAGTCGCATTTGCTTGCATATACATGTACTTACATTGAACAGGTCATAGCAAGGAGGCTAAAGAAGAGGAATATAATTGTTTGCCCGACAAATAGGTACATGTTTACCATAATTTACTGTTTTGTTTTGGTGAGGATGATTTTATGAGCCGATTGGCTAGCCGCTTGGATTTTTCTTTTGGATTGAAGAAGGCCATGGGAGGCTATATGAAATATCCCGAAGTCCCCGGTGCAGGGGAGGTTATAGCGAAATTTATCGAAAATTTAGGGTGTTAGCCAAATTTTTTGAAAAATTTGAAAAGTTCTTAGAAACTGAAAAGTTGAAGAACTTAAGCCGTAACAAAAATAAAGAAAGTTGAGTTGGTTTGTAAAGCAACTTTCGGCTTCGTTCCTTTTCGGGGACGAAAAGTTTTAAGTGGGGGAGATTGTAACAACCCGGAAATGCGAGCCAATTTAAAATTTTTATTTTGGCAAATTTAGCGAATTTTCATTATTTAAAATGAATTATTTTAAATAATATCGACGAGAAATTTATTTTGAATAGAATTCGAACGTATATATTTATATAGATCGTCGTTAGAATATAAATATTTTATTTTAATAATAAAAGGAATTGAAAATGGCGTGGTAGTTCGATAATCCGATTTTAAACTTCAAACGAATATATAGGATTCAAAATAAACCGGATTTTAGCGAAACAAAAAATATTAGAATCTATTTGAGAGTATCTTTCCAACGAATCCGAAAAATTGAAATTTCATAGCGGGAATAAAAAGTTACGGGCTATCACACACTCTCTAACACAATTGTGATGACCGTCCTATAATTCCTGCACCAAACTAAGGAAAAAAGTGCATTGTATGATGTGCCAGGCCGATATGGGACGATCGTCAAGGAAGAATAACTCAAAATTAATCTTGTTGTATAACTCACAATGCATGGATAATATATAATAATAAAATATACAACATGATATAGCAGTGAAGCATAACTGAATAGAAAATCAAGCCTCCATAAACCATAGAATTTCATGTACGATACGCCTAAATCTCTTAATACAATATGCCTCACTACATCCCTCAAAGTATCAATAACCGAAAACATACAGTGGAAAATAAAGAAATAGCAATATAGTATATAGTAGCTATCATATAATACGGAAGCCTCCAGCTCGCCCTCATACAACATCAGCGTCATCACCAAACTTGATACCTGCTATCTTAGTCTGCTCATCAACAACATTGATGAACAACCGAAGGTAATAAGAGGGAAACATAGAAGCTTGAGTCCAACAACAGTCTTAATGAATGATAAAATAACTAACAACAATTACATAGGATAATATGAGAATAAACAGTTCAACCACCTGATCTATCCAACAAGCATAAAGGTAACACGTGAAAATTATCCATCCCATGTCATTTCAGAATAGGAAAGGACAACTGCCAGTTCCGCTTCTCTTCGACAACCTATGATTATAACCTACTTAGAGAAAACAGAAAAGAAAGCACACAATCAACCATAACATCCATAGCATCCAATATCCTACCTATCACCGAATATAGCCTTGAATACATCACTTATCGACTTTGCTTTCGACGATCAAAATGGCTATTGGAAAACCCTAGTTCTAGCCAAATTGCCAAACTCCACCGTGAATACGTATGTTTGTCTTCATCAAGACAACTAGGTCCATCATGACTACCCATGATAGATTATCTAACTTGATTCTAGGGAGTTTCTATGATTCCCTTGCTTTGAGTTTGCTAGAACCTTCGATAACTTACAATTCCTTGACAGTTCAAATCTATCAAGCCTTTCTTCTCGATGATCACATCTTTAGTTCAAGGGACTTCTCAAACCAATTTTATTATCATCCCTGATCAACTCCCACCAAAGTCAATCCATCATCTTATTAGGTCGTACATTATCCTGTGACCAGTATTATATCAATCTATCTTTGACCACTCCAAGTTGAGTTTACAATTGAAGTACTATTCGTCGTTGAGTTGCACTGTAACAACCCAGAATTTGGGGCCAATTTAAAATTTTCATTTTAGAGATTTTAAGGGTGATTAATAAATTATTTTAAATAAAAACAACTAGAAATCTATTTTAATTGAATTTATTATGAATATATTTAATTTAATTATAAAAGGAATTAGAAATAGCACGGTAGTTTGAAAAGTCAAAGCTGAACTTTGACCGACTTTACAGGATGCAGGATAAATCGGATTTTGGTGAAACCAAAAATATTTAAATCTGTTAATGAATATCTTTCTAACGAATCTGAAAAATCGAAGTTTCATAGCCGGGATCAAAAGTTATAGCCAAATGAATCTTTAGAAAGATCGCTATAGAAATTATATCGCCCTTGAAAATAGACATTTTGCATACGACCACGGAATTCGACGAAACCAATTTTGTTCGATCCGGAATGTCAAATTATTGCTAGGTTTCAAATTTCATAATTTTTGAAGTTAATATGTGAGCGTGGAAAAGGAAAATGTGTTTTGGTCAATTACAGTTAAATTGGATCGACCAAAAAATGGCCATTTTTCAAACAGTCTCAGAATTCGATGAAACTAATTTTGTTAGGAACGTATTGTCATAAGAAAGCCAGAAATAATTTTTATGGATTTTTCTAAGTTCGTCTGTGACCCCGGTAAAATTAGAAAGTACGTTCGAATTAAATATTAAAGATTTATTTTGAAATTAAAAGAAACATACTGTAAACTTCAGAATTGGACTTCGGCACTATCGCCATTGCGTTCAGAAGACGTCAAAACCTATTGTTCGACAGTCGTTGGGTTGAATTTGGAGTTCTTTTGAAATTGGAGATTTTTGGAATTAAATAAATTAATAATTAAAAAACCCTAATATTATATTATAAATAGCCAATGCACAGTACTCCTTCTTCCCGATTCGCTGAAACCCATAGCCGCCTTCCCTTCTAAACCTCTCTCTTCTTTTTCTCCAAATCCATGGAGAATTAACATAAGCCCTTTTGGACTTTTTTGAAGCTCTTCTCCTCCTCTTCCATCTCCGACAAGAATCACCTCCCCTTGTGGCCTGTAGCTCTCGAATTTCGAGCCCCAACCCGCACCGTATTTTGCCCCGCCGCGCCGCCACGGTAGCGCCGAAGTCCACCGCCTCCCAGGCGTGTGTGCGCCCCTCCCCCCTCTCCAATCTCCAACAAAACTCACCTGAAACCATCAACTACATCTCCCGAAAATCGAATTCAAAGTTTTGAACTTTCTTAAATTCAAGGTAAATTTCAATTTCAGATTTGCGACGCTTTTAAATGTCGCTGTAACAGTTGTAAAAAGTTGATTTCTAATTTATACATATGAACTTCAAATTAAAATCTTTCATATCTGAAACCGCCGTGACTTTGAACACGAGATCTGATCGAGTTTGAACCTTCATTTTAGATCCAAGCAAGATGAGAATTTATTTTTAATTAAATTTAATTAATTTAATTATTGTTTTTGCGTTATGTAAAGTTTGAATGGAAAATAATAAATAGATCCGCGATGGATAATATTCTGAGTTATGGATCTGAATGGTTTATGATGTTATGATATTAGATCTGAAAATTAAAATGCTAGATTTGAGTTTGGTGATTTATTAGGATCATTTATTTGTTAATTTCATCAATCATGTCAATTGATATTCTTGTGAATCATGAATGTACTCAGTAAAATTTCCCCTTTGTGTACGTTATTGAATTGAATTATCATTGTCCATTCAATATAAATCTATTACTTTGAGGATGATCAATAAAACTTCCCTTTTGTTGTTTAGATTGGGATTTGATAACGATATGGAAAAATATGTTTTTACATTGAAAATAAAAAGACGATGTTTTTACATTGAAAATAAAAAGACGATGTTTTTACATTGAAAATAAAAAGACGATGTTTTTACATTGAAAATAAAAAGATGATGTTTTTACATTAAAAATAAAAAGAAGATGTTTTTTACATGTAATTAAATTTACATTTTTATATGTAAATAAAAGTAGGATTTTGCGATGAATCAAAATTTACATTTTTTATATGTAAATAAAAGTAGGATTTTGCGATGAATCAAAATTTACATTTTTTATATGTAAATAAAAGTAGGATTTTGCGATGAATCAAAATTTACATTTTTTATATGTAAATAAAAGTAGGATTTTGCGATGAATCAAAATTTACATTTTTTATATGTAAATAAAAGTAGGATTTTGCGATGAATCAAAATTTACATTTTTATATGTAAATAAAAGTAGGATTTTGCGATGAATCAAAATTTACATTTTTATATGTAAATAAAAGTAGGATTTTACGATGAATCAAAATTTACATTTTTAATATGTAAATAAAAGTAGGATTTTGCGATGAATCAAAATTTACATTTTTATATGTAAATAAAAGTAGGATTTTGCGATGAATCAAAATTTACATTTTTATATGTAAATAAAAGTAGGATTTTGCGATGAAGCAAAATTTACATTTTTTATATGTAATTAAAAAGTAAGGATTTGCATAGTAAGTAAATTACATTTATAATGTAATTAGAATGAAACATTTAACATTGAAAATAAAAGTACGTTTTTTATATGTATGTAATTAAAGAATAGGATTTCATATTGTAAAGTAAAAAGCAAGATTGGGCATGAAATGATAATTACATTTTACATTGTAATTAAAAGAGAAGAATTTTACATTATAATATTGATTACATTTTTAATGTAATTAGAAAAAGGAATCTTTACATTGTAAATTAAAGTACAAAATTTGTCATGTAATGTTAAACAAGATTTTGGCATTGTAATGTAGAGTAGTTTATTAATGTAATTAGTAAGATAAGAATTTACATTTGTATGTTAATACAAGATTGAAATGCGATGTTAAGTTAAGAATTTACATTTTTATTTGTAAATAAAAGATCAAAAGAAGGGAATGTAACATTAGATAGAATTTACATTTTTATAAAAGAATGGAACTTACGTTTCTAATGTAAATAAAAGAATTAGAGAATGGAATTTACGTTGCTAATGTAAATAAAAGAATTAAGGAGGGAATTCACATTTCTAATGTAAATAAAAGAGTAAAGGGAGAAGTTGGACTTTATATTATAATTCACATTTTAATGAAAATAAAGGAATGTATTTGAAATGCTGAAATATTATCTTCATGTCCAAATAAATTAAAATGTATCGGTAGATGTGTAACTCGTTGTTAAATCGAACGAAGTTATTATGGTTGAACGATTATATTTATATTTATATATATATATATATATAATTAATCGAATCGAGCGCGGTAGTTCGCGTTTTGAAATCGTATCTTTAAACGACTATACTAAAAGATCTGACCATCGGATTTTCCAAAACTAAAAACATTAGGACCATCTTGGAAAATTCTTTCCAAAGATATAAGATACTTTAGGATCCAACGGTTAGATTTTGAGAAATGTAAAAATCAAAATTTGTTGAAAGCAGTGCCAGGGTCGTCCATTGACCCGAAGAGTCGTTAAATAAAAATTTAATTATTTTAAATAATTAAAATAGGAAGTAATCGTTATAAAATGATATTAACGAATAGAAAGGATTTTAAATATGTATATATCCGAGGATTATTTGGAAAGTCTGAGTTCTCTCATTCCAAATAATCAAACGACGCTAAAAATCGAAGTATGAAGACGGCGTATGAAGACTAGGGATGGAAAAAAAATCCGTACCCGCAGTCATCCACGGATAAAATCCGTCATGGGTATGAAATGGATAGTTAAATGGGTATCCATGGGTAAAATAAACGGATATTTTTAATATCCGTTAATTAATGGGGCGGGTACGGATAGTAAGATATCCATGTCCGTGGGTACCCGTGCCCATATTGAATGTGATTTATTGTCAATAGTCAATACAAAAAATATTGTTGTTGGCTGTTCGATATTTGTGTGCATGCTTTTACTCAACAATTTATAACTTGTTGTTGATATTTTGATGAATACTTTTGTTATTATCCTTCTTTTTTGGATGTTGGTTTAAATATGTATTGGTATTTTGAGGTCAGCATTTAAGAATTGGTCTAATTTGTTTTTTTTTACCAAGTGTACTTTTGAATAATTTCAATAAATGGCTAAAAAATAAATTGAATAAATATAATGGATACCCACGAATACCCGCCATTACCCGCAACCTGTTTAAAACCCGTTTAATGGATACCCGTGTGGGTATGGGGCGGGCACGGGGCATAAAATCACCCAACGGGGCGGGTGATGGGGTGGTACTACCCGCGCCCGCCCCGCCCCATTGCCATCCCTAATGAAGACCGTGAATCTTCCATCGAGAGGACAACGATCGAGGCCCTGATTTGATTTGCTCCCAAATCAAGGGTCACGGTCATTGCCCAAACGAACATGTTGATTTCACGGGTTTGTTTTCCGCTCAAACCCAGAGCATAAGCTAATAAATGGATTGTGTGTCTGACATCGTACTCCATTAAATATCATGTTATTAATTTTCTGTCGAATGTATGAATGTTTGGTGGCGGAGAATTTATTCTCTTGCTTAACACCCTTTCATATGTTTCGGCAAAGGCTTGGTAGTGTGATATGGAGTGACAGTGTGGCATACTAAGATGCAACGATCAAGGTATCTTGTTGAAAAGTAGAACCTTGTGGAGATGATCAAAGTACAGCTTGGATAAGCATAGCTTTGTGTATTACGTAGTTTCACGAACCTCACAAACCGGTGGAGTCTAAAAGGGGAGAAGGGAACGCAGGGAGAGCAGCACGTTTCTTTCTAGTTAGAAGAAGTGTCGGTGCTTAAACTGGCTGATATTTTACTTATGTGGATGATGGAATGAGGCGCCTCGGATGATAGGTCCTATAGGATCGGGAAACGTGTGTTCAGGAATAACTAATCCACGAAGCTGTATGTGTGGACCGGCCCTGCAGCTATCCAAGGGTTCACTGCGGGGGATCCTGAGACATTAGCTAGAGTGTCTCGAATCGGTAAGGAGCTCCTCCCTAGCCTTGACTCATGATGAAAACCAAATTCCAAATACGACCCTATGAATTTGATTGTATTACTAGTATGGAGGCATAGTAGTATGGGGTACTATGTTTCCTAGGATTCATACATTTATTTTGAAATGTTTTTATATACACTAATGATAATATTAGATTCGTATTTACCGTATTTAACATGTTTAATCACCATAAGGTAAAACCCTATCCTCTGGTTTGCGTTGCATTGTGTGATGGGACTTGGGCCTTATGGTGATTCCATTTTTCTCAAAATCATAGCGTTGTTGCATGCATTACTTATTGTTTGTTATGTCACTTTAAATTATGCACGGCAATCCATTGAAATAAACCTGTCCCGCGTTAGTGGCGTGGTCTTTGGATTTGCCTTATTACTAGTAGTTAAAATTAGTTAAGAATTCTCACACCAGTCCCATGACTGACTCGTAGTTTGTTTTCACCTTTGCAAACTCGAGTGCCCTCTTTTCCACATGGGCAACCAAGTAACAGGTCTAGCTTTCTTTGGAGTTGCTGTCTTTGGAGCTTTCTTGGTGTTGCTTATTTGGAGGTGCTTATGTTGGACCACGAAGACTATCTATCATTTATCTTTTGTTTACATTTATCTTCAGACATACAGACTTATTTTATTTCCAGTTGTTCTATTTTGAAGTTGGAACTTATTCCCTTTTGCTGAAAACTTGATGTAATAATTTAAAACTCTGTGACTATGGGATTCTGTGTTTGATGGCATTCATATTCCGCTGCTATGATGTTGTTATTCTATGGTTTTCCTTTGCTATGTTGTATCTGTGATCTGTATTGTTATATTTATGTTGTATTCCAAATGATTATCCCTCACTTTCATCCCGTGGAAGTTTGGGGTCATCACATGCACATTAACCATCCTAAGCTCATTTATTACCAAACTTCACTAACAACCCATAGAAGCCATCACCATCAAGTCCCCAAAGTATTGGCTTCCCATTTCTCAATATGACGGACCGATACCAGTCCATAGACTTAGCCATTTTTGGCTAAGTAACCTGACTACCGTGCTACTCTTCCCAAGTGTTTCTTACCGGTCCATTTTCGTAGTGTTTCACCCACACAATTAAAAGTCCTGTCGGTCCATCATTGCACTCAAATAATCAACCTTCGATCCACCTTAAATATCTTTCAAATGAGTACTTGAAAATTTGTAGGCAACCTCGATTTAGCATCACGATGCCTCAACCCAAGTTTCGTCGCCATCCATCACACCATGATGGATTGGTACCGATCCATATGGACTGGTACTAGTCCCCACAGTTAGCTTATTTTTGGCTCAAAATTTTTAAGCCTCCTCGTATCGTCTTCCAGAGCTCCTCCGCCATGTTTCGTTTGAATCCAATCATTTGAACCCCCGATTTGCTTTGTTCTTCAACCCTAAAATCTACGACAACCAATTCTAACATGAAACTCAAGCAATGCATCCAATTCCATCAAAACATATATCGACATAGCAATACATGATCATACAAACAAACCTAAACCATCAAAACATCATATAACAATGAATCAATAAAAATTGTAGATCTGAACATACCTTAAATCATGATTAACATATGGTTTTTTGGTTTAATAGGTTAAATTAGAGCATATGAACATACCTAGATCTGAAATGAAATTGCATGAGTAGATTTAGGGTGAAGTTGACATATACAAATGAAATTAAAATATATCTAACCCATATAACCCTTTGCTTCCGTGTGAGAGATATCTATCACTCACCTAAACCCAATTCAATGTAAATCCGATGAGATCAGATTAGATCTGGACAGCGCTGAAAACCTTCATATTTGATGCAATTTGATGTGATCTAATCTTCCTTGATGATGATCTATCTTTTATATGTAATAATGAATTAGAATGAATAGGATGAAGAAATTAGGGATTAGGTTGAATTGAAGAATTACAAGTGCTCAACCTAATGTTTGATTAAAGAGAGAAACCCTAATTCTCTCTTCAAACCTCCGATTTATAGCTACAGGTCATTAGCCTAATAGGCTTGAGTAATCAACCTGTTACCTGCTATAGAGTCCGCCTAATAGAAGCTAAAACTTAAAACAATGATTCCTCATAAACTGTTGAACCACATCTAATGTGATCACACTACGGAATCATAAACCACCATTCTGATCCAACATATTTATTGCAGCACCTGATTTGATCCTTACCATAATTTGTAGCCAAAAAAGTAAAATAAAGGGCAATAATGGTCACAAGTCAACTTGATAAAAAACATGGACATGTCTCACATCCCGATGAATGATCTGACCACTAGGGAATTAAATATAGTTATTTTTATGATCCTTCAATACATAAAATATGATTCGTTACATTCTCCCCTCCTTTAGGAATTTCATCCCAGCAGTTCCAAGCAAACAAGAACAATCATAGTGTCTCGCATTCCTACCATTCACAAGCATTCAATCTATCATCCAGTCTAGCATCCAACAGTCCATGCAATCAAAATTCTATCCTAGCATGCAGAACTTCTAATAGTGCAAGTAACAATGGCGTAAGTGAGATACGATATATGAGACACACCACTCAAAGAGTTCTATTTGGGTCGACTTCGTACCCTCTTTCATTTCTCATGTACAATCATCATCGTCCTCACTCCATTGTACATTTACTAGCTTAACGATCTTTCTCCTAAGATGTTTCATGTCACTCTCTACAACACGAAGCGGCTTACGAGGCCAAGAAACTTTAGACTCAACTTCAAAATCTTCAAGCTGATCAGGAGATACCACAACATTCGAGTTGTGCACAAACTTCCATAGAAACAATACATGAAACACATTATGTACACTCACCATCTTCTCAGGTAGATCCGATCTATAAGTGAGCTCCCCTATACGCTCGACAGTCGAAAATGGGATAACAAACCTTGGTACTAACTTTCCAATCCTTTCAAAAGGAACAATATTCCAAAGAGGTGAAATCTTAACAAATACTAAATCTACAATTGAGAATTCTAAGTCTTTTTATCGCTTATCGCATAACTCTTCTGACGATCTTGGGTTACCTTCATTCGTTGTCGAATGATCTTAATATTATATGTCGTTTCCCTTAACATATCATGTTCAAGTACCAACTTCTCGCTGGTTTTTAACCAACAGGATGGAGAATTACACGGTCTGCCCAACAATGCCTCATACGGTGTTATTCCAATACTCGACTGGTAGCTTTTATTATTAGCAAACTTGGCCAAATGCAGATGATCTTTCCATAATCCTCTAAAATATAATACGAAAGCCCTAAGAACATCTTCCATTACTCAATTAACGCATTTAGTCTGACCATCTATCTTAGGATGATAAGCCATACTCAAACATAGCTTGGTTCCTGATGTCTCTTGCAAACTCTTCCAAAGTCCATTGGTGAATAACGAATCTCGATCACTAACAACACTCTTTGGAATCCCATGGAATAAAACTATGTTATAACTCCTCCAACTTTGATGTCATCCTAGTCGATCTGGCAGGAATATTCCTTGCGCTTTTGGTCAATTGATCCACAATAACTTAAATACTATCATTTTCTGCCCTTGTCCTAGGTAGTCCATCAATAAAATCCATCGATACTTGCTCCCATTTCCACGCATGTAGTAACCTATAATGGCTGTAATAATCCACTCGTCTACTTCCGCTCGGCTTTAACCAGCTGACAGTTCATACACTTTAAGATAAATTTTTAGACATCCTTTTTCATTCCTTCTCAATAGTAAACTCGCCTCATATCTCGATAGATCTTATTACCACCTGGGTAAATCGTTAATCTAGAGTGATGACATTCCATCAGAACTTCATCTCTCAACCCATTTAAATAAGGAACAACCAACTGCCCATTCTTACGAAGCCAACCATCTAAATAAACTTCAAAATCCTTAATTTCCTCGTGGTCGACCCTCATTTCTAATTTCAAAATGATTTCAAAAGCTTCTTGCCTCGCTTTTGGCCTTCGTCAATCCTTTCGATGAGAGTCGGTTTGATTGATAAGCTTGCTAACATCTCGATCTCTAACTCGCAACGAGGTCTATAATCAAATCTGGCCAAATACTCAATGCACTTCCATTCCTTGAAAATAGCTCCCAAGCTCGCATGCCTTCTACTTAACACATTGGCCACTGCATTACCTTTACCTGGACTATAATCTATCCCAAAGTCGTATGACGCCAAATACTCTAACCACCGTTCCACCCGTAGATTCAAATCCTTCTGAGAGAAATGATACTTCAACAACTTATGATCCATAAACAACTCAAATATAAATCCCAACAAATAACGTCTACAAATATTCATAGAAAACACTATCGCTTCCAACTCTAAATCGTGAGTTGGGTAATTCCTTTCATGTGGATATTGTTGGCGATTTACGTAAGCCACAACTCTATCCTTCTGCCTTAGTACCGCTCCTAGTCCAGTGCCACATGCATCGATATATACCACTATCTCTTCATTACCACTCGTCGATCTTTCTTTTAGATTTCCAAAGGCCTTCTCACACCTCGCATTCCACGTAAAGACTTAATTATTCTTCGTCAATCTGGTTAATGGTACAGCAATTTTAGAGAAATCCTTGATAAATAGTCGATAGTAACTGACTAAAGCAAGATAAAAAAACCTGACATACGCTGCACTCTTGGGACGACTCCAATCCTGAATTGTTGCCACTTCAGCAGGATCCACCGCTATTCCTTGTCCTGACATGACCCAAGAATCACACTTCTTTCTTCCATAAGTGTCACTTTAAACCTTAGCTCTCAACTGATGCTTTCATAAAATTTCTAAAACAATCCTCAAGTGTGTCTTGTGTTCTTCCTTAGTCCTTGAATAAACCAATATATCATCTACGAACACAAGCACGAACTTGTTCAACTGATATCTGAAAACACGATTCATAAGATACACAAAATATGTTGGCGCATTAGTCAATCCAAATGACATAACTGGCCATTCAAAGAATCCGAATGGTGTCCTAAAAGCAGTCTTCGGCACACTATCCCTGGCCTCTCTCAGTTGGTGAAATCCTGTCGCCAAATCCATTTGGAAAACACCTTGACTTCGTGAAGCCGATCAAACAAGTCATCGATTCTCGATAATGGATACTTGTCCTTCTTGGTCACCTTATTCATCTCAAGATAATCTATATACAATCATAATGATCCACCTGCCATGGTCGCAAACACAACAAGTGCACCTCGCTCAGATATGCTTTTTCGAATGAACCCTTTACTCAAAAGATCACTCACTTGCACCTTTAAGTTATTCCTTAGGAGTTATCATCCTAAGAGGCAAAACAATAGTTCTGGGTCCATCTACTAAATCAATTTGAAACTCAATCTCTCGGTGCGGCGGCAATTCTCGAACCTCATTAAAAACATCAAAAAACTCTCGAACGTTTGATACAGATGACAACCCATTCCTATCGAACCATAAGCGAATATAAAAAGCTAACCAGAAATCCATCCTCCGATAGACAACGTATCACCATCATTCGTCCTTCCACATTCCCGGTTGTCACCTCAAGCCTCTCACGATCCATAATAGTCGCATACCTCTTGAGTCAGTCCATACCCAGAATAATCCCAAGCCCAGCGAAGTTCAAATCAAAACAACCACACACAAATGAGCGACCATGACTCAATTTCAATAAAGATTTATTTCTATATTATATTTTGCTCCGCTGCAATGTAAGACTCTAATTATGCGTTGGTTCTTCTCTTATTATAATATTTCTTTCTTATCTCACCCACCAGTTTCATTCTATTAACTATCTGGTGTTTTCAATACTCGGATTTTGTCAAGTGATACATGTTTTGTGTATTATGGTCAAAATTCGAGCGTCGAATTCACTGGGTTGTTACATGGAATTTGGCATGAAGCCAATATTCACATTTCTTTGTACAACCACCATCAACTCGGGAATGCCGCAGCCAATCCAAACACTTAAGTTGTATATTTATTTTCCAAACAACTAGATAATGGAAAATAAAAATGACAACTTACTATTTGGAATACAATTCAAGTTAGCATCACATATTGAATTTCTTTCCAAATATGGAAACATTCACAAAAAAAATTGGCAGCATTTCCCTTGTGTGGCTTGATACAGAAAATCCAATCTCGCCATGCATGGCTCATCCCATCAAAAGAAAACAAAGGCTTAAAATTAGCTACATGCATGAAAATTTACCAAAATGCATCAATTGGTGAAATCCACAACTCTACATTTAATACATACCTCTTTTTAAGCGATCTTAGTGTTTAGATGCAAATAAAAGCGAATTAGCATTCAAATAAATCAATTCTTGGTTCTTTACACCTAGGCATGTACTTAACAAAGAGGATTAGACACAATAGTAGAGATAGCAAGAAGGGAATAAACATTTTAAATAAACTAAATTACTCAACATAAACATGTTAAGTGGATTTTATTTCGAACAAATAAATGATACAACATTATAGTTATCTTGCATGCCTAATAATCATGTAAATGTAAATGGACATGAAAACAAAATCAATGATCAAACATGAACGGAAAACAATAGCAACATATAAAAAATATTCATGCCTATCCTAACATGCAGGATACTAACCTACCCGATACTAACCTACCTTGATGGTTAAGTTTATAATAATATAAACGTATTAATAAACATGGATGTTTGGATTACTATTATTTATCTATTGTTGAATATCATATATGTTTATTTAATCGAATGATATTATTTTGAGGTAACCTATTTGGATGCAGGGAAAAACAGGTTGTAGTGTTCCAACTGGATTCCTCAAATTTATTGTTATTTCCATATTAAAATTATATAAATTGTTTAACCAGTTTGATTAGATGTTTGATCATTGATTGTTGAATCTAAATTCAACGTTGTTTTTTTATTAAACAATGGGCAGTATTGGTTGAGTAATTAGCGGTAGATGGCCAAAAAATAAATTGTTGTATAAAGATGGATTTACTGTCAGGTGAATCAATAGAAATAAAGTATAAAATATATTTTGTAACTGAAGATAGCTTTGAAATATATTATTAAAGTTTATAAAAAAGAGATTAATAATTAATATTTATTATTTAAGTTTATTAGAAATTATTAAATAGTTTTATGATGTAAATTCTTATGTTAATAAGATTTAAAAGCAAGTGAGCAGATATTAACCAAACAATTAATAATTGGAACTAATTGTTTTTAAGAAACAATTGAATTAGGATTATATTGAATTTGATCATTATTTATTTTATAATAATCAAAGTAAAGGAGATTGATTAAATTAATTATATTTTTAATTATTTTAAATGGAAGGATCAATTGGAATGGATTAATTGGTTAGCTACGATAAGTTGAATAAGCCAACTGCTTGAATGGTAATTGATTTTTTAAATTTGTTATAAATTAATTTACTGGAACATTTTAAAGTCTTCAAACCCTAATATTAGTCAAATGAGTTTTTAATCAAATTTATATTAACAATAATATATATATATTTGTTTAAATTGAATTCTTCTTGGAATTTTATTTGATTGGATTTCATAAAATCGAAGATTGGTAGAAGATACTTAAACCCAAGGTTATTTGAAGTATTGTAAACGATTGCAATTATGTAAACAAGTAATTTGAGTGCAAACTTTGAAATGATTTATGAAATGAATGAAAGGTTAGAAGTATAAGATATGAAATGGAAATCAGAATAGAAACCAAATTGAATTGAAGTTGGTTGGGCAAATTACGATAAGGAGCCGATCTATAATCGCGTATTTTAAAACATGAGAAGGAATTTTATTATGATATAACCAAACTATATTGAAGTAAGTTTTAATTGAAGTTTTTATGTAATATTTGATTTATATTTGAATCAAGGCTTATTTATAATAGTTTAAATGATATATTAAGTATGATAAGGGATATGATGTAGTTTTTAAGGAAAATAGAACTTGTTGTACACTGGTTGAGTTGACTAACTTTCGAGGTGTCAATCTGTTGTTGGTTTCGGTCTTCGGGGTTGATACTTAGAGATTTATTCACTTACCAATTTACAATAAGGAACTAATAGAGTAGAAGTGAGAGATAATTGAATATTCTTATATTAATTAAGAAAAAGGGAATGTTCGCCTATTATTGAAGATATAGAAGTTTTAAATTAACCATTCGTTAATTATCAAAGAGGCCAAGTGATGCTAAATGCTAAACCAGTAAATTTACTTTATTTTTATGGATGAATGTTTGTTTATTTGATAGTTAAATAACCAACTATCAAATTTGGCCAATTATAGATTGTTGGTACGAAGAGATCGGGATCGAATTTATATTCGAAAACCATTCTGATCAGCAAATGCCTAATTGTGGAAGAGATCGGATGATGATCGAGATAGAGCGGGTGAAGGCCGTAGATCTTCATAAAATAGAAGTATTGCTTATAATCTTTGGTTAGCTCTTAGAGATAAATTGTGATTCTGTCGTGGTTGGAGTCTATGGATTGCAAGGACTACTCACTACTGATCTATAGGGCGATACCTAGGATGTGGTAGGAGGGTGCCTTCGGTTTGTCCAGTCTTAGGACAACTTGTGCGGACAGATGTCTGACAGAGTATTTCCAAAGTGTCACGCATGATGATTTCCTCAAGCATACCAGGTTTGGTGGCGAAGAAGGAACCTTCTTCAGCTTAACACCCAGAGTATTTTTGTGGAATTCAATTAGTGATTTTCTGGTGGATTTGACGATGTGGCATTCAAAATGAATGGCGGCCAGATGTTCTACAGGAGTAATTTTAAACCTCAAGCCCCATCAACTGGGAAATGATAAAAAATTGGGCAGGAAACATAACTAAGTGGGTCGCTCCCAATTAGGGTGTACTGTCACCATCAAGAGAATATTCAGATTTGTTACCTCTTTTGATTTCTGTATCTCCCAGGAAAACGCTAGCTACGTAGACATAAGGTGACAATATATTTGATACACTCAAGAGAAATGAGTGGTCGGTTATGTATGGCCAGGTTGCAAGATGTTCTTGTTGAATCCAGTGTATTCCTCTCTAGAGATACACTATCGGAAGGAGGTTCCATACCTTGTCATAGTTAGAAATCCAATCTCCAATAAGCGCCCACGGTTTTCGATTTTATATTATATATGTAGAGTGTATTCTGCTAGATGGTTATTTATTTTATATGACACTATTATAATATCAGAAAAGATATATGATTTCAAAATGTTTTGGGTTATCGTAAGGTAAAAACCTTCTGTGTTTAGGTGTGGATTAGTCTTACAATTATCCTTTTCTTTCGAAAAGAATTTTGACTATAAAATAAAAATAAATGATCCCTTAAACATGATAAATTTTCTTGCACCGATTCACCAGACTGATCCTGACATTTGCAATGCTCGGGTCAGACCGAGTTTTACAGGTTTAGGTTATCGGATGCTGTTAAGTCCGAAGTTGAGTTGGAGAAATCTAGACGTATGATTTATATTCTTTATTCCGCTATGTGTTGTATGTGAGGACAGGTTATTATAATTGTCCAAATGTATTGATGTACTTTGATGATTGTAAGTATTATTTCAAGATTTCAATAAAGATTTATTTCTATATTATATTTTTTTCCGCTGCAATGTGAGACTCTAATTATGTGTTGGTTCTTCTTCTTTTATAATATTTATTTCTTATCTCGCCCTCCAATTTCATTCTATTAACTATCTAATGTTTTCGATACTTGGATTTTGGCAAGTAATACAGGTTTTGTGTATTATGATCGAAATTCGAGCGTCGAATTCACCGGGTCGTTACATGGAATTTGGAATGAAGCCAATATTCACATTCTTTTATACAATCACCATTAATTCGGGAATGCCGCAGGCAATCCAAACACTTAAGGTGTATATTTATTTTCCAAACAACTAGATAATGGAAAATAAAAGTGACAACTTGCTATTTGGAAGACAATTCAACTTAGCATCACATATTGAATTTCTTTCTAAATATGGCAAATTTCACAAAAAAAAATCGGTAGAATCTCCCTTGTGCGGCTTGATCCAGAAAATCCCATATCGCCATGCAAGGCTCATCCCATCAAAAGAAAACAAAGGCTTAAAATTAGCTACATGGGGAAAATTACCAGAATGCATCAAATGGTAAAAACTACAACTCTACATCTACTACAGACCTCTTTTTAAGCGATCTTGGCATTTAGATGCAAATAAAAGCGAATTAGCATTCAAACATATCAATTCTTGGTTCTTTTCACCTAGGCATGTACTTAACAAAGAGGATTAAACACAATAGTAGAGATAACAATAAGGGAATAATCATTTTAAATAAACTAAATTACTTAACGTAAACATGTTAAGTGGGTTTTATTTCGAACAAATAAATGATACAACATTATAGTTTTCCTGCATGCCTAATAATCATGTAAATGTAAATGGACATGCAAACAAAATCAATGATCAAACATGAATGGAAAACAATAGCAACATATAAAAAACATTCATGCCTATCCCAACATGCAGGATATTAACCTACCTGATATGAAACATCTAATATTAAATTTAATCCATATATGACTCGACCACTTAGTTGGCATTTCAAAAACAGAGAATCATAATTCTAGCATATCCCATCAATAAATCAGTATAACTTGAGTGCTACCATATTATTCCCGATTTTTGCGGAAACCAACGACAACCATTCCCGCAAGCTGACATCACATTTATTATAAAATAAACGTGTAATCGACCTCTTCTAATGATGCTGGAAACAAGTAATGCTCTTTCCATATGGAACCAACCACCATGACCGAGTCCATACTACCCTACTGAGTCATGGAGCCATAACCAGTAATAAACACAAGCGGCATTCACTAAACAAGTATCGCTTCTGGACTGGTACATCTCCAATTTGACATATGTAACAACCCGGAAAACAGAACTAATTTAAATTTTTTGTTTTGGCAATTTAATGAATTTTGATTATTTAAACTTATTTATTCTAAATAATAATGACGAAAAATTTATTTTTGAACAGAATTCGAACGTGTATATTTATTTGAGTCGAAGTTAGAATATAATTATTTATTTTAATTATAAAAGGAATTGGAAATGGCGCGGTAGTATGAAAATTCGATTTCAAATTTCAAATGAATGTACAGGATTCAAAATAAACCGGATTTCAGCGAAACCAAAAATATTTGAATCCGTTTAAAAATATCTTTCCAACGAATCTGAAAAATCAAAATTTCATAGCGGGAATAAAAATTTATGCCCAATTGAATATTCTGAATAGTTGCTATGGAAATATAGCCTTTAAAAATAGCCATTTAGCAAACAACCTCCGTTTTCAACGAAACCACTTTTGTTGGATCCGGGATGTCATATTATTGCTAGATTCCGAAATTCATAATTTTTGGGATCGATATGGGAGCATGGCAAAAGAAAACGTGTTTTGACAGTTTCAATCAATTTGGATCGACCAGAAAATTGCCATTTTTCAAACAGTCTTCAAATTTGACGAAATTAGTTTTGTTAGGACCGTATCGTCAATACGAAGCTAGAAATTATTTTTATGGAATTTTTGGAGTCTGTATATAGCCCTGGTAAATTAAAATGTACGTTTAAATTTAAATATATAATGATGTATATTTTAATTTAAAGAAAAATTAATCGAAACATTAGAATTGGATTACGAAACATATTCCATTGTGTTCGGAATGGTGGTATTTGTCTAGGGGCGACAGTCGTTGGATTTGATTTAGAGTTCGTAACGATAAGCAAGTCATTTACAAATTAAAATAATAAACTAATATATAAATATATATATATATATATTTAAAATTCTCCACCGAACCCTAGTCTAATTCACTCCAGGATTTCAGCCGCCGTTCCCTTTCATCGATGGCTCTCGTCATCCCAAATTCAACACCGCCGATCTCCCCATCCACTAAATAAAATCGAATCTTCCTAAAGACAAAATTGAAGTGCCATCTTCACTCTTCAGTTCTATATGGGTATCATCGACTAAAGTGCCGTGTATTTCTCGAATTTGGTGTGGAATCCGCCTCCATTTGCAGACTTATTTGCGGCGCCAGGGAGCTTCGAGAGGATCGTAGTTCAGGGGGGAGGCACGTTGAGGAACGGCGCACCTCGTGGGCCCGTCTGATCAGAGTCCGGTCGTTCGTGGAGGAGGCGCCAGACAGCCCTAGTTTCGAGCTTGGTGGCAGGTTATTGTCAGACGATGAAGAAGGCAGTTTAATTTTTTTAAACTATGTAAATAGTTTAGTTAATTAAGTAAAAATTAGAATTATATATTTTATATAAATGCATTGTTTAAAAAAATTATTTATTTATATATATATATATAATAAATAAAATTTACATTGTTTTAAAAAACCATTATTTTAAAAATAAAAATACCATGATTTTAAATAAAAAGCAAATGTTTTTAAAAATACAAGTAGCGTGATTTTATAAAAATATAAATAATATGTTTATAAAAAAATATAGCATTGTTTTCAAAATATTGTTTTTATAGAATATTAAATAGCATGGTTTTAGAAATAAAACTATGATTTTTATATGAAGAGATTTGAAATAAAACTATGATTTTTATATAAAGAGATTTGAAATAAAACTATGATTTTTATATGAAGAGATTTGAAATAAAACTATGATTTTTATATGAAGAGATTTGATTAAAAGTATGATTTTTAATGTATAAACATCATATTAAAAATGTGATTTTTTCTATGAACAGCGTGAAAAAGGATTGCGTTGATATTACGGGAAATCCAAACAGTTCAGAAATAAAGAATGGAGAAGTGGATCCCAAAGGTGAGAGCTCCTCACTATAATTTTCTTTGTACGTTTATTTATTTTATAACTGCATATATGAACTGCTCCCCATCGTCCACAAACCATGGACAACTTGTTTGATTGTATTCTATGTGAAAATTGATTGTGATGTGAAATGGATTATATAAAATATTCATGCGTTGAATAAAGTATTTTATCGTTAAAAATATAATTGTTAACATGTATATGAATGAGAATAAATATTCATTTACAAATCAGACGATTTGTTTATGTACACCCATTTAATTTACATTGATTGGAATGATATATTTTACACATCGCCCAACTGCACAAATAATATTCAGTATTTGTTGGTTGAAACCCCACACGGGTATTGGGATGATATTTAACGTACACTAATCCCCAATTGTCTAGTTGTATGTCAATCGATTGGTTAACAGACTGTTATAAGTGTTAAATATTTATATTTAATGCTTGTACAATGTAGAATGCACTCTGGATGATGGTTGATTGTTTATTATTGTTGTTATACATATTTGTTGTGTGAAATCCATATAAATAACATTATATGGTAATTGACTGTGTCCGATTCCAATTCAGAAGAAAAGAATATTTTAAAATAATGAACATTTTAAAATAACAAATATTTTAAAATAGTATTCAGAAAAGAATCAAAATCTGATTTTGATGTCCGATTTGGGATGGACACGAATATATTTAAATATATAAAGCCATGTTGATTAGATTAACGCCATTTTGATGTGAATGATATTTATATCGATTTTATTCATTTTTATAATGAAGATCGAAAAAAAGTGATTTCAAAATCTGAAGTTTGAAAATATTATCATTTATATATTGAAGATATGGAATATTCAGTTTTGTTTTAAAAATTGAATATGAAGTTGAAATCGTTTTGAAAACGAATTTAAAACGATTTATAAAATACGTTTTAAATGGAAATCGACAAAATACATATTATATATATATAATATAATGGCCTAAATAGAATGCGCTGCGCTGCGATAGTTCACGAATTTCGACCATTGACTTCGAATAGACATTACAGGAGATCCAACCATCGGATTCTCCTAAAACTGGAACCATTAGGTTCGTATCAAAAAGATCTTTCTAAAGAATATTAGAGATTTGAAATCTAATGGTTGTATTTGGAATTATGTCCAAATCAAATTTGGAAAAGGTCGGTGTAAGTGCAGTTCGATGGCCGTTTATGGAAATCGATTGTACGGGCCTTGATAAAATTATTAAAAATATCAATAATTAGTGTAAAATCATAAGAAATGATTTGGAAAGAATTGGGATGAAATATTCCATATTTGAAAAGATAAAAATAGATTTTTATCAAAATGAACTAGTTATGAACTAGAATTATAATCCAATTATTTTTAAATAAATAAATAAATTTGAAATGGTTTTAAAAATAACCAGAATTTCCAATATATGAATTGGAACAGATTTGAATCGAAATTATCTTCGGAATATTTCGATATTGGATTCCGTGACTATACGGGCATTGTAGAGGAATTTGGAAGATATATATATCGTTATTCCAATACGATGTTTGTTGAGTTCAGAATTTGATATTGAATATAACCTAATATATTTTCTATTCAGAGCCTTGTATTTAATATCAAATGGGATTTTGGGGTTTTTTGTGAACGGTGTCTTCACTAACACTATTCTTAAACCCAATGGAGTTAAGGAAATTAGAAACTAACTGGAGGTTAGCTAAGTTGAATGGTTTCCTGGGTATTGATCTGATGTTGGTTTCGGCCTTTGGGATTAATACTTAGGGAATTGTTCTCTTACTAATTTACGGTTAGAGACTGATGGAATGGTGTCTTCATTAACACTATTCTGAAACCCTGTGTGAAAAGAATAAGTCTTTTAACTAAGATTTAAAGAAGAATTGCCAATTAATGAACAATTAATTGGAATTGAAATGGAATGTTAATTGGGTTTATTGTGAACTGTGTTTTAACGACATTCGTTCTTTAACCCGATTTGCAGTGAAATGTGATTTGGAATTTATAAATCTTTATTCTAAGATTTAATGGAATTTCCGAAGTAAAGTTTTCCAATTTAATAAAATAAATTGTAATGGAATGGGATTCGATTTGATAATAATCGAAATGAACTTCTGTGGAGGAAGACTGATAATATATATATGGAATTTAAAAGGCTTTGTCGTTATTCCATTTATAATTTTAGTCGGATACGGAAATTGATATCGATTATATAATGGTTTGTTTTTCCGTGAAAATTCCATAATTAATGGAATGTGATCTTGGTTTTATCGTGAACTGTGTTTTAAATGACATTAGTTCTTTAACCCAGTTAAAGACAGGATATAATTCCTGAATTGGAAAAATCATTAAGTAATGATTGTTGGAAATTTAAACTGAATTAGAGTTTTAATGAATGCTTAAATAGATTGAAAGGTGAATTTGATTACTAAAATTATCAAATCCAAGATTTGATCAAGAATGGAGTATCACCAGTTTTGCTCCAAGCATTAGTTAAATCTTTAATTAGATCTGAACGTGAAATGGTAATTAATTTTACCGATAACACTATGGTGTTATATATAAAGTATTACCATTTTTACTTCATGGGATGGATAGGTTGGGATTATGGAATTAAAACAAATGATTACTTCGGTAAGGTTCGCTAATCCCGATGAGTTTGGATAAACCATAATATGGTATGGATTGATTTCCAAAGTAAGATTAAAGTATAAATTTAAAGAATTTATCTTTGATAAAATTAATGGGAACCTTTCCCAAAGTATAAGAATATTTGAATAAAGGAATATTCTGGATTGGAATGAGGCGTATGTTGTGTTTTTATAGCACTTGTTTATTATATACGCGAGTTATTCAGATAGACCGGGTTTATCCCATTCTAAATAACCGATTCGACGATGTGTCGAGGATGAAGATATTGGTTGAAGATCGGAGGTCTTTACATCGTTCGGATGATTACTGATGTCTTGATTGGGCTGTACACCCAAGACAAGGTAATTAAGTGGTGATCGTTCCAAACGTACTTAGAGATCGACCCAATATGCGAGGACCTCTCTCCTGTATTGGACATACGAGACGAGGAATAAGGTGCCTCCGGCTTCGTTCAGACCCAAAACGAGCTTGTAAATGGATGTATGTCTGACATCGGATTTCATTCTGCGTGATTGATAGACATCGGTTGCATAGTGTGGATTGCCTGTGTGGCATGATGAGATGCAAACGATCAAGGCTTCTGTTGAAAAGCAGAGTCTTGTGGTTGATGATCAAAGCACGGCTTTAATATAGCATAGCTTTGTGTAGCGTTAATTCGCGAGCCTTGCACCCCGGTGTGAACCAGAAACGGGAGAGGGCCTCAGGGAGGGCATGTGTTTCCTTCTAGCTAGGAGTGGTGTCTGGGTTTTGCACACCTAGGCGTTTTACTTATGTGGACGATGGATAGCGAGGCGTCTCGGTTATACCGGTCTCTACAGAACCGATGGATGGTATGGTCTTTATACAGACCAATTTTACGCCCCATAGGGTGGGGAAATGCAGTGCTCAGGAATTTTAATACACTCCGTGTAATGACCCGCAAATCCATAACATCATCATACGTCCAACCCAAATATCACGAAAATACGAAACATTTTTTTGTCAGAAGAAGAATAGAAATAACAACACAAAATCTCACATCGCAGCGGAACAAAATATAATATATCATAACTTTTGAAATACAAAATTTCAACTGTATAACATACACTTATCAGAGTACAATACTTACAACACAGCGGAACAAAACTCTATATAACTAACGCTGAAGCCTTCTGCTCCAAGCTCCTTTAGATAGATCTATAAAATCCTGAACTACTTGACTGCCCGTAAAAATTTAGGCACCCAAGAGTTTAGGGAGAACAAAACAAAATAAATTTTGGGTCAGTCATGGTCTGGTATGAGTAAACAGTTTCAGAAAAACTAAATGATATCTCATAAGACCACGCCGTATAACACGGAACGGGTTTTTCCCTTATGAGAATCCAAACACTTGACTTAACTTTCAAAATCCCTTTGAAAGGAACGATAGCTTTATATCAAAACTCCTTTGATATTATAATAGTGTCTAAATCAAGTAAATACAATCTAGTGGAACGTTTGCATCTCACGTTCCACATAAATAATATTCAATCAAAATCTGAACAAATTAAAAAATTTTAAATTGGCTAAAATAGTGGATTTTAAATATTTTAAATAAATATTTTAAATAATGGCAATGAAAAGTGAGTTTGAATCGACGTTTGAAAAAGAATATAATTAATTATAATTATAAACAAGGCCTAAAAAGGCGTTGGAGTTTCAAAAATTGAATCCAAACTTTGTCGGACTGTACCGGGTGCAAAACAAAACGGATTTGAGTGAAACCAAAAATATTTAAATCTGTTAGTGAATACCTTTCTAACGAATCTGAAAAATCGAATTTTCATAGCGGAAAGCAAAAGTTATGGCCAAATGAATTTTCAGAAAGGTCGCTATGGAATTTATATAACCCGTGAAATTGGCCATTTTGCATACGTCCTCGGAATTCGACGAAACCAATTTTGTTTGATTCGGGATGTGAAGTTATTGCTAGGTTTCAAATTTCATAATTTTTGAAGCTAGTATGAGGGCGTGGTAAAGGAAAACGTGTTTTGGTCAATTACAGTTAAATTGGATCGACCAGAAATGGGCCTTTTTGCAAACGGTCTCAGAATTCGACGAAACTTGTTTTGTTGGGACCGTATCGTCAAAACATAGCCAGAATTATTTTTCTCGAATTTTTCGAATCAGTTTGTGGCCCTGGAAAATTGAAATGTATGTTCAAATTGAATATTGAATTTATATATTTTAAATTGAATGAAAACTAACTGAAACAGTCGAATGGGCCTACGAAACATATCCTATTGTGTTCGGAATGGGGGTAAAACGCTAGGAACGGCAGTCGTTTGGTTTGGATTGGGGTTCGTGGGCGAAAGGGGTATTTTGGAGATTTTAAAAATTATAAAATAAAATAAAAAATATCATTGGTCAGATACTTTTCTCTCTCCCCGACAATTAAAATCGCGAACGATGGAAATTGCTCCAAGCTTCCCCCTCATTTTCCGATCAATCCACGCACCATTGGACCTCGACCCAGTTGAGGATTTTGTAGCCCTCGTCGAGCTCTTCAAATCCATACCTGGACCATCCCCTGTCGGTGCGCCATCGTCGAGTTTCGAGCCCAGGAAGTGGCCCACTTTCGAGCGCCGCCGTGACTGGTGGGGACCACCGAGCTGGATGAGACAACTAGGCGCGGGGAGCTGCTTCCAAGCCCTTTCGAGTGGTGAAGGCCGATCGACGTATCGTTGCGCGGATTTCGAGGAAAGTGGAAACCTAGATTTGAATGAAATAGAAAGGTAACGGCTTGAAATTATATAAACTATATTATAGTAGTTTAAAGCGCTACGGTTTTTGATTTCACTGTAAAAATCATATCCTTTTCGTTTCTTGACGAAATTCAGTGAAACAAGAGACAGTGGACTCGTGTGGACGTCTTCTACCTTTTAGAAGAGACCGCATATTTTTCTGAGCCTTCTGCTATTTTTGGTGGAGTGGAACCCAATGTGAGATTTCTAATTTATAAACGATATGGAAAACGACGATGTATAAATTATATAGTCGATGTATGAGTTATATAAGCGTTGTACACCTCTTGTATAAGCGTTGTATAAGTTGTGTGTTCGATGTATAAGCTATATATGCATTGTAAAAATTATATATGTGTTGAAATAGAAGTGAATTGCTATATATATATACACACCCCTCGTCCACAAACCATGGACGATATTTATTGGTTGTGATTGGTGTGAAAATTGATTGATAGCGAATGGTTGATTGGAATTGTTTTTGGTTGATATTGATTGATTGTGGTTGAAAAATACCCGTTTGTGGTTGAGAAATATTTGGTTGAAACCACATAGGATTAGTTTGTGAAAATGAAATAAATACATACATGCCGCCTGCGTGCGAACTAGATGCATGATCCCCATTGTCAAAAACCGCGAGGTTTTAAGGTAGAGCGAGGAGTCGTACTAGGGACGGTCTCGGTTTTAACTACCCCGCCGTTATGCTGCCGAAATTTTGAATAATATTCATGTGTTTGAATTATTTTCATTTGTTGAAACTATATTTATTTGTTGAATAGAAAACCTTCATGTGTTGAGTTGATATTCATTCGTTGAATTGAAATTCATGTGTTGAATGGTATTCGTGTTTTAAATATAAAAATCACATATTTATTTATATATATAAACTATAGAAAACCTTCATGTGTTGAATCGATATTCATTCGTTGAATTGAAATTCATGTGTTGAATGGTGTTCGTGTTTTAAATATAAAAATCACATTTTTATCAATATATATAAACTATAGAAAACCTTCATGTGTTGAATCGATATTCATTCGTTGAATTGAAATTCATGTGTTGAATGGTGTTCGTGTTTTAAATATAAAAATCACTTTTTTATCTATATATAGAAACTATAGAAAACCTTCATGTGTTGAATCGATATTCGTTCGTGGAATTGAAATTCATGTGTTGAATGGTATTCATATTTTGAAATAAATTGTTATATAATAAAAATCACCTTTTTTATCATCTATATGAACTATGTAAAATGACCTTGTTTTAAAAGAAATGTTTTATAATAAAAATCCTATTTTTATTACCTATATAAACTATATAAAATAATAGTGTTTTGAAAAGAAATGTTTTACAATAAAAATCACATTTTTATTATATACATGAATTGCTAAATATAGTGAAGTGTTGAAATAGAAGACAGTTAGATAAAAATATCATTTTTATCAAATGTATGAAAAGAATATAGCTTTGAAATCGAAGAATCGATATATATATAGAAATAGAGTTAAAATATATCGAATAACGACGCTGCAGTTCGTGTTTTGAAACCGTGATTTCAAACGATTATACCGGGAGATCCGACCATCAGATTTTCCTGAAATCGCAACCGTTGGGTTCGCTTTGGAAATATCTTTCCAACGGCACCAACTTTGTAAAAATCCAACGGTTGGATTGTCTGGAATGTTTAATTCAAATCTGAAGAAAAACAGCACTAGAAACGATTATATTTATATTTTTATATATATAAATATAATTATAATTAATCGAATAATGACGCTGCAGTTCGTATTTTGAAATCGAAACTTCAAACGATTGTACCGGGAGATCCGACCGTCGGATTTTCCCAAAACTGGAACCGTTGGATTCGTTTTGAAAAGATCTTTTTAATGACGTAAATTTTGAGAAGATCCAACGGTTAGATTTTCAGATATATGTAAATCAAATCCGAAGAAAAACAGCGCCACGGCCGTGTTATGGCCCGAAGCGTCGTTTTGAATAAAATGGCTATTTAAAAATAAATAAAAATGGCGATAAATCATTATAAAATATTATAAGCGATATGGATGAGATTTAGAAATTAACTGAAGGTTGGCTAAGTCGAATGGTTTCTTGGGTGTTGATCTGATGTTGGTTTCGGCCTCCGGGGTTAATATTTGGGAAATCGTTCTCTTACTGATTGACGGTTAGTGACTAATGAATTGAAATGATGTGTGTATATGTTAGTGTTGCACTTGTTTATTATATACGCGGGTTGCTCAGAAAGACCGGGTTTATCCCATTCTGAATAACTGAATCGACGATAAGAAATCGAAGACGAAGACAGTGGTCGAAGACCGGAGATCTTCACCTCGTTTGGATGGTAACCGAGGTCCTGATTGGGAGGCATCCCGAAATATGGATAATAAGGGGTGATCGTCCATACGTACGTGGTGATCGATGGGTTTGCGAGGTATTTAGTGCCTCCGGTTTTGTTTAGACCCAGAACGGACTTGTAAATGGACGGTGTGTCATACATGGGATTTTATTCTGTGTTGATTGATCTCTATTAAATATACATCTGTTTGGCGGCGGGGAATTTATTCTTTTGCTTAACGCCCTTCTCTGAAACACACGAGCTCAGAGGTTGTGTATCGATGGACATCAGTCGCATGGCATGAATAGCTAGTGTGGCATGCCTAAGTGGAAAATGATCAGGGCTTCTGTTGAAAAACAAAGTCTTGTGGTGATGATCAAAGCCCCGCCTATGTGGCATAGCTTTGTGTATAACGTAAATTATCGAGCCTCACAACCCGGTATGAACCAGAAACGGGAGAGGACATTAGGGAGAGCCTGCGTTTCTTCCTAGCTAGAAGTGGCGTCAGTGGTTTTACACGCCCTGACGAGTTTGACTTATGTGGTTGTTGCTGTTGCGAGGCACCTCGGTTAGATCGGACGATCCGGGTCCGATGGAGTCATTCGTTGGCTCGTTTACGCCCCAAAGGGCGGGGAAACGCAGTGTCCAGGAATTTTAATCCACATCGGTGGACCGGCCCTGACGATCCAAGGGTCACTCGAGCTCTGATCCTGAGACTCGGGCTAGGCGGTCTCGAATTCGATAAGGACTATCTTTTGCCTTGGTTCATGACGGAAATCCAATTTCCAAATACGACATCGTGCGGTTTTGATTGTATATATATATATATATATATATATATATATGGCGACATGATATATGGTACCCATGCCATCAATGATTGATAGTTATGATTGAAATTGTTTTTGAAACATATAAACACTAGTAATAATATCAAATGCTTTTGTTTTATTCGTATCAATCATATTTTGGCCATTATAAGGTAAAACTCTATCCTCCGGTTTGCGTTGCATTGTGTGATGGGAACTGAGTCTTATAATGGCTTCATTTTTATAAAAAGCATTACGATGTTCAAAAGAAAGATTTGTTTTTAGAGTACTGGCAATCCAATGGAGTAAACCCGTTCCACGAAAGTGGCGTGGTCCTGTGATTAGCCATATTTTGAATGTGTTGAGTAGATTTCTCATACCAGTCCCATGACTGACTCTTAGTTTGTTTCACTTTCAAACTCGGGTGCCCCTTTTTCTACACGGCAGCCTTGTATTCAGGTTTAGCTGGTTCTTATGGATAGCTGGAGCTGAAGATGGATTTTATTATTTATCTCTTTTTATGCTGTTCAGCTCCTATTGTACATATTTTGTTTATTTCCGCTGTAGACATTTATGTATAGCTGAACTGTATTTGTACTATGTATGATCCTGTATAATGTGTAACTCTGATGATTACGTTTATCCAGTATATTCTATTGTTCATTATCTGGTGTATTTATTTAATTCTGTTCTGCTATTATCTGTTTCTGTGTTATATTCCAAAGATTACCCTTGTCTCCGTCTGTACGGGATTTGGGGTCGTCACAACGTGGTATCTGAGCTTTGGTTAAGCTTAGTTCAGGAATATAACATATTAACGAACTCGTCAGAAATAGAACCAGTAGTGTTCTAGGACGGGTAACTCATTACAGATAGGATCAGTAATATCCTAGTATGAGTAGCAGAATGAAATAACACCTAGATAGACACATTTACTTTCAAGTATTTGTCTCTATATTTTAAAATATCTTTTCTGTTGACCTGACACTTGATCTGCCATTTGCAGAAGAACTAGAAAATGAGTGCCAGAAACAGAAGAAGTGATACTGACCCAGATTTTGAAGCTCTATTTATGAAATATAGAAATCTGGGTGGAAACCCGTTCTCGGGTGAAGAATCTATTATGAGAACACAAGCATGGATTCGTTTGGCTGAGAAATTTTTGAAGGATTAAAGCTTAGGTATGACCAGAAAAGATTGTTGGCCTCCTGGGCACTCAAAGATGAAGCCTTGTTCTGGTGGTATTCTGTTGTTAAGGATAATCCAGAGGCTGATATCACCTGGGATAGATTCAAAGTGATTTTCCTGGAAAGATTTACTCCTCCAGAAGCAATTGAATGGCTATGTGATGAATTTTCTTATCTGATACAAGGAGATATGACCATTCCCGAATATCATAAGAAATTCAATGAACTTTCTCACTTTACCCCTCATCTAATTGAAAATCCGAAGAGGAAAAATATGAGATTTATCAACGGGCTTCACAGAAAATATCAGAACAGTGTAATGAGGAACGTGAAGCTCCCCTTTTCTGAAATGATAATGGCTTACCAGTACGAGGATCTCAACAAGAAAGATATGTTACAGTACGAAGAGGAAGTCAGCTCTAGTAATAAAATTGAGTCTGAAACTGATCATCCTGAGGCCAGTACAATGTCTGAAGTCGGTAAGGAGCCCAAAGTTAATCGAAAAAGGGCCAGATCCGAAAAAGAACCAGTAACGACAGCTGTATGCAGTAACTGCCATAAATAAGGGCATTTGACCAGGGATTGTAAACCCTCGAAGAAGCTAAGGAAAGATGAAACTAAATCCGGTAAGAAGTTTCAAGAGAATAGAAAGTGCAGTCAATGCCATCAGACCGGTCAACTTTCAAAGGCCTGCCCGCTATTCAGAAAGCCTGAAGCAGTACATGTAAATGAAGTGGTAGAAGTACCTACATCTTCGTCTGCTCAGGAAAGGTCTGATGTTTTAGAAGGCATTCTCAATGTCAAGAACATTCCAGTTAAAGTGTTGTTTGATACAGGCGCGTCACGAAGCTTCATTGCCAAGAATGCAGTTAAGAAGTTGAATTTAAATGTGAAGAAGCTCAAAGCACCAATGACTGTCCAAAATCCAGTTGGAGGTTCTATCGATCTCAGTTGGGTTTGTGCAGTACCTGTCTCTTTCTCATGCTATAAATTCCCTACTATCTCTATCGTCATGAATTTTAATGAATTCGATCTTATTCTGGGATTGGATTGGCTAACCAAATATGAAGCAGAGGTTAGATGCGCCGACAGGGTCGTAAAGGCAAAGATAAAATCAGTTGGTTATATAACCATTCCCTGTGAAGGTAAGAAATCTAATAGAAAAGACTTCTGGGCAGCTCTCGATATTTCTCCAGCCCAAATAGAAAATATCCTTGAAGTCACAGAGAATATTCCTGAACTCATCAAAGACATTCCTGTCGTCAAAAATTATGCGGATGTGTTTGAAGAAGTTGTTCGCTTACCTCCGCAAAGAGAAATAGATTTCAAAATTGCTTTGATTCCTAATGCAAGGCCGGTAGTTCACGCTATTCGAAGAATGTCCTTGAAAGAGAAAGAGGAATTAGACAATCAAACACGACAGCTAGTATGGAAAGGTCTGATCAGGCCCAGTTTCTCTTATTGGGGAGCAGCAGTGGTGTTTGTCCCAAAATCTAACGGTACTCTACGGCTATGTGTGGATTATCGTGATTTGAACAAGCAGACCATAAGGAACAAATATCCATTGCCGCGAATAGATGATTTATTGGATCAATTAAATGGAGCACAAGTATTCTCAAGGATGGACCTAGCTACAGGCTTCCATCAACTTCGAATTGCCGAAGAATGTGTTCCAATGACAGCATTCAGAGGTCCCGACTTATTCTACGAATGGTTAGTAATGTCGTTCGGCTTATGTAACACCCCAGCTTACTTCGTCGATCTAATGAATAGAGTGTTCAGAGGGATTTTGAATAAATTTGTTCTGGTTTTCATTGACGATATTCTAATCTTTTGTAAATCAAAGGCCGAACATGAAAAGCATCTGGAACAGGTTCTGGAAATCCTTAGAAGGAATGTATTGAAAGCCAAACTATCCAAATGTATATTCTGGCAGGATGAAGTAAAATTTCTGAGCCACGTCGTATCTAAAGAAGGAATTGCTGTGGATCCAAGCAAAATCACAGCTATTCAGAATTGGAAACAGCCCAGTACCCCCACTGAAGTCCACAGTTTTCTCGGATTGGCTAGCTATTACCGGAAGTTCGTTAAAAACTTTTCGAAGATATCTGGTCATTTAACGAAGCTTACAAAGAAGCACTCTAAATTCAAATGGACTCTAGAAAGTGAGGAGGCTTTCAAAGAGCTAAAGTTAAGATTAACGACAGCTCCAGTGTTAACCATCATCGATGGCAATCAGGATTTGAAATTCTGGACTGATGCTTCTAGGGAAGGCCTTGGCGCAGTGTTAATGCAAAGGGGCCAAGTGATTGCTAATGCTAGCTGTCAACTAAAGCCACACGAAAAGAACTACGTAACTCATGATCTTGAGTTATTGGCTATCGTGTTCTCTTTGAAAATCTGGAGACACTATCTTCTGGGTGAGAGATTTGAACTGTTTACAGATCATCAGTCGCTGAAGTATCTGTTCACCCAGAAAGACTTGAATCTGAGGCAGCAGCGTTGGCTGGAGTTTCTTGCAGCATATGACTTTGAAATTATATACACTCCAGGGAAAGCCAATGTCGTGGCCGATGCGTTACGCCGAAAGAATGAGATGATCGCCAGTTTTATCATCACGACTTCATTGATGGATAAAATATCTTCTCTTCAGAAGGATGATCAATTCATTTGGAAGATCAGGCGGATAATTCAGAAAGGCGAACCCTCGAGTTTTCAGGTTGATAATGAGGGGATTCTAAGGCTGAAGGGTAGAATCTGTGTTCCTAACATTGCTGAGCTCCGAAAGGAAGTTCTGGATGAATGCCACAAGTCAAAACTTAGTATCCATCCGGGAGTAAGCAAAATTTACAATGACATCAAACGCATTTTCTGGTGGAAGTCGATGAAAAGGAACATTTCCTTATATGTTAGCCGATGCCCTACTTGCCAGCTAGTCAAAAGCGACCAACAGAAACTTGTTGGACTGTTACAACCGCTAGACGTTCCAGGTTGGAAGTGGGAACATATTTCCATGGACTTCATTGATGGTTTGCCCAAGACCAGAAAAGGAAATGACAGTATTTGGGTGATCGTATATCGCTTCACGAAGACCGCCCACTTCATACCTGTCAGATCAAACAGAACTGCTCAGAGTCTGGCGCAGATATATTTCAAGGAAATAGTTAGACTACATGGAGTGCTGCTCAGTATAGTCAGTGATAGAGATACAATATTTAATAGTAAATTCTGGGAGGCATTTCAAGTAGAATTGGGAACAAAGTTGAACTTGAGCACCGCTTATCATCCTCAGACGGACGGTCAGACTGAGAGGGTGAATCGTATTTTAGAAGATCTATTGCGGGCTTGTGTTCTAGATTTCGGTGGGTCATGGGAAGACCATCTACATTTGGCTGAATTCTCATACAATAACAGCTACCAGCTGAGCCTGACAATGTCGCCATTCGAAGCGTTGTATGGTAGACCATGCCGATCTCCTGCGTGTTGGGTTGAACCTGGAAATAGACTTGTGTTAGGGCCAGATATGATCCGAGAAGCTGCCGACAAAGTCGACTTTATTAAGAAGCGATTACTGGACGCTCAAAGCCGACAAAAGAGCTATGCCGATAGAAGAAGAAGGGATATATCCTTTGCGGTTGGCGACTATGTATATTTGAAAGTATCGCCGATGAGAGGAGTTATCCGGTTCGGTAAAACTGGAAAGTTGGCACCCAAATTCATTGGTCCGTTTCCTATTCTGGAACGGATCGGAACGCTCTCTTATAGAGTTAAATTGCCTGATTGGTTGCCTGGAGTGCATGATGTATTTCACATATCTCAACTTCGAAGGCACGTTCATGATCCCGACTTGATCGTGGAAGAAGCAGCTCGGCAGGATATTGAAATTACCCCAGAATTAGCTGTGAGGCGAGACCCGCTCAAGATCATCGGCAAAGAAACCAAAGAGCTGAGGAACAAGAAGGTTCACTTAGTCAAATTGCAATGGATTGGAGATCCGCGTGATTGTACTTGGGAAACTGAGGAGAGCATTCAGAAAGCCTATCCTAGATGCCGAGTGGATATCTTTGATTGACTCCGGTGCAAGGTACATTTACCATACTTTGCATTACCGATTAGTTCTCTATTCTGTTGTTATTTTCTTTCCATTGATGTGCACTTTTAATTCTATAGTCTGAATGATTTTAAAAGAATATAGAAATTGATTTGTATGATTTTGAAAAATTAAAAACAATTTGATTGTTGTTTGAGTTGTGTGATAGTAGATTTGATTAATTAAATTGTTAAAACGATAGTTAATTTAATTAATAAGAGAATAATGGTAGAATTTATTTGATTATATCACACATTGAACTAATTAGAAAATAGATAGAAATATATACTTGTGCATTATATATGTTTGAATAGGTAATTGGATAGCTGTTGAGTAAAGATTTTATTTGCGTGCCCGACAAATAGGTAAACCGTAATGAGTTGGATGCGAAATATTATTATATCAACTCCTGTGAATGCCATTGGATGCGAAGTGCTGTTTTTTCTGTGTGAAATAATAAACGTCGCCATAGGATAGTAACAATTAATTTTGAACTACATTGCATGGCATACTTCTGGAAGATAGGAATACTTCATCATATACCACATAAGCATTTGGAGCTTGTGTGACGAGGTGGAAGATTTACCATACGAGCGAGAGGCTTGTATGGCGATGACTATATTTTACAGGTTGAACTGGTGACTAATATGAACTATTTAAATTGTAACGATTAAATTGCCAGATTAATAAAAACCCCATACGGGTCTGGAGTTGACAATAATTACGTCTCTCTAGTTATTAGATACGACACATGGACTATTTATTTCCCACATGGGACAGGGTGACGAGAATTTATTCTCTGGAGTTATTATCAATACACGCTCCCCTGTAGACACCAGAATATATCACTACAAATATGTGTATGCTTATTAGGATTTATTGGGTACCTAATACGGCCCAATAAATTTCCAAACCTCTCCCCGTACAAAGGAGGTTATGGCGAAATTTTTCGAAAATTCCAGGTGTTAGCCAAATTTTTGAAGAATTTGAAAATTCTCAGAAACTGAAAAGTTGGAGAATGGAAGCCAGATCGAACGTAGAGTTGATTAATCAAACCACTTTCGACATTGTTCCTTTTCGGGGACGAAAAGTTTTAAGTGGGGGAGATTGTAACGACCCTGAAAATCTGAACCAATTTAAAAATTTTAAATTGGCTAAAATAGTGGATTTTAAATATTTAAAATAAATATTTTAAATAATGGCAATGAAAAGTGAGTTTGAATCGATGTTTGAAAACGAATATAATTAATTATAATTATAAACAAGGCCTGAAAAGGCGCTGTAGTTTCAAAAATTGAATCCAAACTTTGTTGGACTGTACCGGGTGCAAAACAAAACGGATTTGAGTGAAACCAAAAATATTTAAATCTTTTAGTGAATATCTTTCTAACGGATCTGAAAAATCGAATTTTCATAGCGGAAAGAAAAAGTTATTGCCAAATGAATTTTCAGAAAGGTCGCTATGGAATTTATATAGCCCGTGAAATTGGCCATTTTGCATACGACCTCGTAATTCGACGAAACCACTTTTGTTGGATCCGGGATGTGTAGTTATTGCTAGGTTTCAAATTTCATAATTTTTGAAGCTGTGGGCGTGGCAAAGGAAAACGTGTTTTGGTCAATTACAGTTAAATTGGATCGACCAGAAATGGGCCTTTTTGCAAACGGTCTCAGAATTCGACGAAACTAGTTTTGTTCGAACCGTATCGTCAAAACATAGCCAGATTTATTTTTCTGGAATTTTTTGAATCAGTTTGTGGCCCTGGCAAATTGAAATGTACGTTCAAATTGAATATTGAATGTTATATATTTTAAATTGAATGAAAACTGACTGAAACAATCGAATGGGCCTACGAAACATATCCCATTGTGTTCGGAATGGGGGTAAAACGCTAGGGACGGCAGTCGTTGTGTTTGGATTGGGGTTCGTGGGCGAAAGGGGTATTTTGGAGATTTTTAAAATTATAAAATAAAATAAAAAATATCATTGGTCAGATACTTTTCTCTCTCCCCGATAATTAAAATCGCGAACGACGGAAATTGCTCCAAGCTTCCCCCTCATTTTCCGATCAATCCACGCACCATTGGACCTCGACCCAGTTGAGGATTTTGTAGCCCTCGTCGAGCTCTTCAAATCCATACCCGGACCATCCCCTATCGGTGCGCCATCGTCGAGTTTCGAGCCCAGGAAGTGGCCCACTTTCGAGCGCCGCCGTGACTGGTAGGGACCACCGAGCTGGACGAGACAACCAGGCGCGGGGAGCTGCTTCCAAGCCCTTTCGAGTGGCGAAGGCCGATCGACGTATCGTTGCGCGAATTTCGAGGAAAGTGGAAACCTAGATTTGAACGAAATAGAAAGGTAACGGCTTGAAATTATATAAACTATATTATAGCAGTTTAAAGCGCTACGGTTTTTGATTTCACTGTAAAAATCATATCTTTTTCGTTTCTTGACGAAATTCAGTGAAACAAGAGACAGTGGACTCGTGTGGACGTCTTCTACCTTCTAGAAGAGACCGCATATTTTTCTGAGCCTTCTGCTATTTTGGGTGGAGTGGAACCCAATGTGAGATTTCTAATTTATAAACGATATGGAAAACGACGATGTATAAATTATATAGTCGATGTATGAGTTATATAAGCGTTGTAAACCTCTTCTATAAGCATTGTATAAGTTGTACGTTTGATGTATAAGTTATATATGCGTTGTAAAAATTATATTTGTGTTGAAATAGAAGTGAATTGCTATATATAAATATATATATATATATATATATATACGCCCCTCGTCCACAAACCATGGACGATATTTATTGGTTGTGATTGGTGTGAAAATTGATTGATAGCGAATGGTTGATTGGAATTGTTTGTGGTTGATATTGATTGATTGTGGTTGAAAAATACCCGTTTGTAGTTGAGAAATATTTGGTTGAAACCACATAGGATTAGTTTGTGGAAATGAAATAAATATATACATGCCGCCTGCGTGCGAACTAGATGCATGATCCCCATTGTCAAAAACCGCGAGGTTTTAAGGTAGAGCGAGGAGCCGTACTAGGGATGGTCCCGGTTTTAACTACCCTACCGTTATGCTGTCGAAATTTTGAATAATATTCATGTGTTTGAATTATTTTCATTTGTTGAAACTATATTTATTCGTTCAATAGAAAACCTTCATGTGTTGAATTGATATTCATTCGTTGAATTGAAATTAATGTGTTGAATGGTATTCGTGTTTTATATACAAAAATTACATTTTTATCTATATATATAAACTATAGAAAACCTTCATGTGTTGAATCGACATTCATTCGTTGAATTGAAATTCATGTGTTGAATGGTGTTCGTGTTTTAAATATAAAAATCACATTTTTATCTATATATATATAAACTATAGAAAACCTTCATGTGTTGAATCGATATTCATTCGTTGAATTGAAATTCATGTGTTGAATGGTGTTCGTGTTTTAAATATAAAAATCATCTTTTTAACTATATATAGAAACTATAGAAAACCTTCATGTGTTGAATCGATATTCATTCGTGGAATTGAAATTCATGTGTTGAATGGTATTCATATTTTGAAATAAATTGTTTTATAATAAAAATCACCTTTTTTATCATCTATATGAACTATGTAAAATGACCTTGTTTTAAAAGAAATGTTTTATAATAGAAATCCTATTTTTATTACCTATATAAACTATATAAAATAATAGTGTTTTGAAAAGAAATGTTTTACAATAAAAATCACATTTTTATTATATACATGAATTGCTAAATATAGTAAAGTGTTGAAATAGAAGACAGTTAGATAAAAATATCATTTTTATCAAATGTATGAAAAGAATACAACTTTGAAATCGAAGAATTGATATATATATATATATATATATATATATAGAAATAGAGTTAAAATATATCGAATAACGATGCTGCAATTCGTGTATTGAAACCGTGATTTCAAACGATTATACCGGGAGATCCGACCATCGGATTTTCCTGAAATCGCAACCGTTGGGTTCGTTTTGGAAATATCTTTCCAACGGCACCAACTTTGTAAAAATCCAACGGTTGGATTGTCTGGAATGTTTAATTCAAATCTGAAGAAAAACAGCGCTAGAAACGATTATATATATATATATATATAATTACAATTAATCGAATAACGACGCTGCAGTTCGTATTTTGAAATCGAAACTTCAAACGATTGTACTGGGAGATCCGACCGTCGGATTTTCCCGAAACTGGAACCGTTGGATTCGTTTTGAAAAGATCTTTCTAATGATGTAAATTTTGAGAAGATCCAACGGTTATATTTTCAGATATGTGTAAATCAAATCCGAAGAAAAACAGCGCCACGGCCGCGTTATGGCCCGAAGCGTCGTTTTGAATAAAATGGCTATTTAAAAATAAATAAAAATGGCGATAAATCATTATAAAATATTTTAAACGATATGGATGAGATTTAGAAATTAACTGAAGGTTGGCTAAGTTGAATGGTTTCTTGGGTGTTGATCTGATGTTGGTTTCGGCCTCCGGGGTTAATATTTGGGAAATCGTTCTCTTACTGATTGACGGTTAGTGACTAATGAATTGAAATGATGCGTGTATATGTTAGTGTTGTACTTGTTTATTATATACGCGAGTTGCTCAGAAAGACCGGGTTTATCCCATTCTGAATAACTGAATCGACGATAAGAAATTGAAGATGAAGACGGTGGTCGAAGACCGGAGATCTTCACCTTGTTTGGATGGTAACCGAGGTCCTGATTGGGAGGCATCCCGAAATATGGATAATAAGTGGTGATCGTCCAGACGTACGTGGTGATCGATGGGTTTACGAGGTATTTAGTGCCTCCGGTTTCGTTCAGACCCAGAACGGACTTGTAAATGGACGGTGTGTCTGACATGGGATTTTATTCTGTGTTGATTGATCTCTATTAAATATACATTAGTTTGGCGGTGGGGAATTTATTCTTTTGCTTAACGCCATTCTCTGAAACACACGAGCTCAGAGGTTTTGTATCGATGGACATCGGTCGCATGGCATGAATTGCTAGTGTGGCATGCCTAAGTGGCAAATGATCAGGGCTTCTGTTGAAAAGCAAAGTCTTGTGGTGATGATCAAAGCCCCGCCTATGTGTCATAGCTTTGTGTATAACATAAATTCGCGAGCCTCACACCCCGATATGAACCCGAAACGGGAGAGGACATCAGGGAGGGCCTGCGTTTCTTCCTAGCTAGAAGTGGCATCAATGGTTTTACATGCCCTGACGAGTTTGATTTATGTGGTTGTTGCTGTTGCGAGGCGCCTCGGTTAGATCGGACGATCCGGGTCCGATGGAGTCATTCGTTGGCTCGTTTACGCCCCAAAGGGCGGGGAAACGCAGTGCCCAGGAATTTTAATCCACATCAGTGGACCAGCCCAGACGATCCAAGGTTCACTCGAGCTCTGATCCTGAGACTCGGGCTAGGCAGTCTCGAATTCGGTAAGGACTATCTTTTGCCTTGGTTCATGACGGAAATCCAATTTCCAAATACGACATCGTGCGGTTTTGATTGTATATATATATATATGGCGACATGATATATGGTACCCATGCCGTCTATGATTGATAATTATGATTGAAATTGTTTTTGAAACATATAAACACTAGTAATAATATCAAATGCTTTTGTTTTATTCGTATCAATCATATTTTGGCCATTATAAGGTAAAACTCTATCCTCCGGTTTGCGTTGCATTGTGTGATGGGAACTGAGTCTTATAATGGCTTCATTTTTATAAAAAGCATTGCGTTGTTCAAAAGAAAGATTTGTTTTTAGAGTACTGGCAATCCAATGGAGTAAACCCGTTCCTCGAAAGTGGCGTGGTCATGTGATTAGCCATATTTTGAATGTGTTGAGTAGATTTCTCATTCCAGTCCCGTGACTGACTCTTAGTTTGTTTCACTTTCAAACTCGGGTGCCCCTTTTTCTACACGGGCAGCCTTGTATTCAGGTTTAGCTGGTTCTTCTGGATAGCTGGAGCTGAAGATGGATTCTATTATTTATCTCTTTTTATGCTGTTCAGCTCCTATTGTACATATTTTGTTTATTTCCGCTGTAGACATTTATGTATAGCTGAACTGTATTTGTACTAAGTATGATCCTGTATACTGTGTAACTTTGATGATTACGTTTATCCAGTATATTCTATTGTTCATTATCTGGTGTATTTATTTAATTCTGTTCTGTTATTATCTGTTTCTGTGTTATATTCCAAAGATTACCCTTGTGTCCGTCTGTACGGGATTTGAGGTCATCACACCGATTGACGTCCTCAACAGTACATTACGTGCTAGCTAAAAGAAGTTTCCTTCTCCGCTTCCACTCTTGGTACGGTTGAAGAAATCAATGTACGTGACCTTTCTTGAAATACTCTGTCAGACATTCATCCATACAAGTCACCCAGGAACAGGATGAACTGAAGGCACAATTTCTATAAATAGAAAAAAGTCCTTGCACTCTACTCCGTCTTCGATTATCTTTATATAATCTGATTCGCAACGCTACTGCCAATACGGAGTGGTTCTTCGGATAATAATCCAACCGGTCTCTCCATATTGACAATGATGGTTAAAAACTTCGATAGTCTATGATTTAACTATCGAATAAAAACAAGTGTTTCGATAGTCGATGATTTAACTATCAAAGAAAACAAGTGTTCATCCAATTATCAAACAATCACTGAGCCCTTAATTAATACTCCATTAATTAAATCACTTCTCTATTTCTTTATCTATATTTGTTAACCAAATATTTTCAATAACCATATTGACCTTTCTTTATTTTCTATACTTCGGAAATATTTATTATTCTATTTCCACGCTTACATTTATTTGGGTTAAAACGGATGTTGTGTAAAACATCGTTGCGACAACCCAAATACTATATTCAACTAACTCTTATTCAACATTGATCTTCGAGCCTGGAATCTTACTATTTATTTGTTAATAATGAAATCAATCAACTTGGGGTATAACTTCCTCTCAGACCTTGACTGAATAACATTTATAACGTCAAAACAGATATGACTACTTACTCGAATAATCAATAACATACAACTACTTCTTCACCTTTAAACACGTATACACTTTCTCTTTCTATTATTACTAGATTTTATTCTTATACTTCCTTTTTGATTATACTATTCTATTTCTAAGTTCGTTTCCTTATCGACTTCTATATATATGATATATATAAATTTTTGGTTATCAAACTTCTTAAAAATATTCTAACTCCTTAAATTCCCGGAAAAATTCGCCATAACCTCCTTTGTACCGGGAGCATCGGGATATTTTAAATGGCCTCCCATGGCCCTTACCAATCCAAAAAGAAAAAGAAAAGCCAAGCGGCTAGCCGATACGGCGCATAAAATCTCATATATGAATTAAATACATACCTTTTTGTCGAGCACTCTATCTATTTCACTTCTATACTTTATTCCAAACCTGTCTCCTGTATATTTATACCTGCCCAACTATACCCGATCGTTTTAACTCAATTCGTTAATTAATTTGTTAATTAAATCTTTAGTCTATTTCACTTTTATTTATCCAAATCTATTTCACTTCTATTAACCAAATTCTATATTATAAATCCCATTTGAATTTCTATATTCAAATTCTATATTATAAATCCCATTTGAATTTCTATATTCAATCTATTCAAATTCTATTTGAATTCTCTTTAATTAAATTTCATTTCAATTCTATGCCTTATTTATAAACAACGTTTATATATTCACTTAAAATCCCCCATTATATATTTATAAACAAAGTTTATAAATTCAATCCAAATCCCACATTTTCATTTATAAACAAAGTCTATAAATTCAATTCAAATCCCACATTTTCATTTATAAACAGAGTTTATAAATTCAATTCAAATCCCACATTTTCATTTATAAACAGAGTTTATAAATTCAATTCAAATCCCACATTTTCATTTATAAACAGAGTTTATAAATTCAATTCAAATCCCACATTTTCATTTATAAACAGAGTTTATAAATTCAATTACTTGTTTTATATATCTTCAAAACAAGTTAATATTTTCTATATTTTATTTAAAATTGCAATTCTATTTATAAAAATAGAATTCCCTTTTTAAATCTCAAATAACTTTTTCATGATATTTTTAAATATCAACACTTTGGCCCCAGTGATATTTAAACACACAAAGCAACCAATTATTTATTTTTCTAACACATCATATATGACAGTATATATGCAAATAAATAAACAAACAAATAATATATTTTTGAGGAATCCTGTTGGATTCCTCCAACCTGTTTTCCTGCATCCATAGACGTTAGTCAACAAAATAATACCCATCCTGCTTCGAGGAAGGATATCGCGGTATAGAAGGTCATCCACTATCATAGCGTGGGGCGCATAGGGTAATCATCTGCTAATGAAACCGCGGGCATCCGCTAATGAGACTGCGGGAATCCAACAAATCATCAACCTAATATATATATATATCCTAAATAACTAATATATATTTTAAAATAATCAGACAGCATTCAAACAAGCACAGACAATTATTTTTAACTATATAAAAATAATTCTAAATAAAAGGTGAGACTTACTCACCTATATTTTACTTGTCCAATATCCATTCTGATTCCATATCATCTCTACTACGAATTGTCTTGAATGAATTTACTCAAGCACCTTATCATCTCTGCAAAACCCCTCGATTAATGGTGGAACAAATCTCAAAGAAAAACACTGATCCATTTCTAATGCCAATCAGCCCGCATACTGACTTCCGCCATTCCGACATTCCATCGAACATCTACTGCTCCTTCCACTGTCATGACCGAAACTGCTAACAGCATATCATCCAAAATTCCTTGTTCGACTCACTACTTCCCACTTCTTTCTGCCATGTTGAACATCGCAACTCACCCCACTAACGTTCCCAGATTTACAAACCGCACTTCCCTCAGTAAACAAATCGAACCCCCTTGTATCGATTTCCATCCTTTGTGTTGACAACCAGAGGACAACGCACCCAATATCGCTCTCAACATCATCGGTCTCGTACCTCTTTCCCTAAATCGCTGCGCTTTAATCCAATCGCGACCTCAACTGAACGGCTCCAGTCACCGCACCTGATCCCTAACCTTCATTTCCAACCTCGACTTCACCCTTTTCCATTCCTGTAAACGCGAGCTCTCCAACCACGGTGTCGAGCTTCAAGGTCTCGGCTTTTCTTTAATCGATCGAATGATTTGAACGAGAAGGAAATGTTTTTTTTTAAATTTGAAGAGGAGTTCGGATTTTGATTTAGTACTGAATGAATTTGAGGACTTTGATTTTTAATTGAGGAAGACTTCGGTTTTTATAGACAAAGGGTGTGGTATTTAAAATGAACAGCAAGGCCCTATTTTGTGGAGATAGAGAACTCAGCGTTCTTGGTTTAAGTCCACAAAAAAACAAGGGTATATTTTATTTATTTAAAACCCGTGTCCTTTAATTTAAATTATCACATGATTCTGAACTCCTTTCTGTACCCAACAACTGTCTATTCTAGGGTTGAACCACCATTCCGGACACACTAGGAAATGTCACGAGGTCCAATTCGATCGTCTGTGGAAGATATTTATTTAAATTGATATAAATCAAATTTTAAAACAATAAATTCTGTGACAATAAATTAATATTCTTATTCGAATTCAAACAGAATTTTCTATTAATCATTTGAACTGTAATTTAATTCAGAATTAAATTTTAATTCAATCAACTTCGTATTCTGATAACTTGATATATTCGATATTAAATCGAAACTGATTATTAAATTGATAACTTAAATATAAAATTCCACTTATATTATCCACCCAATATTTAAATTAAATATTAAATATTCAAAAATTAACCCATAAGGATCCGGGTCATTACAATCTTCCCCACTTAAAATAATTTCGTCCTCGAAATTGCTAAGGTAGAAAAAGTGCTACAAACCCATTTATCTTTTCAAAACTTATTTATGTTGATACTCAACATTTCATATTCCATTCATAACTCTCTTTCAAATAAATCCTTATTCGATAACTCCTCCCTTCGAATAACTATATTCGATAATCTCTCTTTCGAATAACTAGATTCGAAAACCTTTCTTCGAATAAACTATATTCGATTTACTCTATCAATTTACTCTTATCAATTAACTCTATTGGATTTAACTCTTATCGATTAACCTTATTTGATTAGCTCTTTTCACTTAACTCCTTCCGAATAAGCTATATTTGATAACTCCTTTAACTCTATTCGAATAAACTATATTCGATTAACTCCTCTAATTCTATTCGAATAACTAATATTCGATTAACTCCTTTAATTCTATTTGAATAACTAATATTCGATTACTCCTTTTAACTTTATTTGAATGACAAATATTTGATTTAACTCCATTCGCTTGACTATAGATCGCAGCGATCTCAATGGTTACGCCCGTTTCCCTCAGGAAACATCCGACCGCCCTAGGCTATCTACATCCCTGGGAATTACGCTAGCAGTTGTACGAAATGGCAACCTATCCTGAGTAACTATGTTTGAATAACTCTATCTCAATAACTATATTCGATCAACTTTAATTGAATAACTAACATTCAATTAAATCCTAATTCGATTAACTATGTTCAATTTACTCTATCTGGTTTACTCTTAATTTGAATAACAAATATTCAATAAATTCTAATTGAATAACAAATATTCAATTAACCCTACGGATTAACCCTAACTGATTAACTCTAACTGGTTAATTCTCACTCTAATCGATTTATCCTAACTCTAATCGATTATTTCTAACTTTAATCGACTTCTCCTATTCAAATAACTCCTATTGGATAACGTTTATTCATTTATAAAGATTTACTTTTAGTAACGGTTCTTCACTTTATAAATGTTCTTTTTAATAACGTTACTTCACCTATACAAGTGTTGTGTACCCCTTATATTTAAAACTATCGGTGTTAAAAACCAATATCTCTTCTCTATATAAGCTCAGACTTATATATTCCATTTATCGAATGATAAATATTTAATTTAATTTATAAACTGTTATTTATAAATTAATCCTTTCTATTTATCTGTTAAAAACAGATTTCCATTCATCTTCTAAATATTCCTTTGATTAAATTCTATTTATTTAACAAATAAATATCTCATTTATAACATTCTATTTATTTTCTATAAATAAATATTTCCATCTAATCTATTTGTAAATGTTTTTACAAATATTTCCTTTTAAATTCTATTTATAAATGTTTTTACAAATATTTCTCCTTCTATTTGTTTGCACATAACTTTCTTTGTATTTGTTTTACAAATATATTTCCTTTATATTTGTTTTATAAATATATTTTCTTTTATTAGCCTTTTTGGTTTGTTCCTTTATTCACACCCAATTCATATTTCATTCACATTGATTTTACACAATTTATTCATTTCGATCCATATAACTTACTTAAGTTAAATTTAATTTCAATCATTCAAATTCCCATTAACTAGTTGCTAATTAACCGTTTTGCCTATTTCACCCTTTTTATTTGAATATAACTTGTTCAAATATATGTCAACTTAATTATAAACTAATCTAATTATATTTTCAACTCGAGTTATATATTCGATTTCGAATATAAATTCTCAATCTCTTTCACTTACCCAAAAACCCAATTTCGATTCAAATTTCCTTTAACTAATTATTCTCCAATTTAGTTAATTCTATTTTACCATTTAAAATATGATTTTTGTCTTAAAAATCATTTCACTTACTTCACTAGAGTCCATATTTATTTTATATCTCCAGTCTGGAAATTTCTAATGCCAATTCGGATTTTATTTCCTAAAAATCCTTTTATTTATTTAATTAAACCATTATGGCTTTATAATGGTTCTGGCGCTGCTTTTCAAAAATTTTGATTTTGATATAACTCAAAATCTATACGACGAAATCTAGATTTTTCTCTTTCATTAGAAAACTATTGTTCAACCGGTCCCGACGATTCTTGTTTCAAAGAATTCCGACTTCAATTGAGTTCTGTATACTAAATTGAAGTTCGAATTGCCAATTTACGAACTACCGCGCTACGGCGAGCTTGTTTTAATTATATTTCTAAATATAAAAGTTTTAACTTTGTTTATAATAAATTCAACTCCATTCTGATATATTTTTAATATATATCAAATCCATTTCACATAATATTCCCGATCTATTTCACTTCTAATATTCAAATCCTATATATTTACAATATTCAAATTCCATTTGAATTTCTTTATTCAAACTCTATATTTGAATTTCCTTTATATTCGCAATATTCAAATTCCATTTGAATTTCTTTATTCAAACTCATTTGAATTCCTTTGAATTCAAATTCTATTTCACTTCTATTTGAATTATATATATATATATATATATATATATATATATATATATTCAAATTCCTTTATTTTACTTCTATTTGAATTCTATATTCCAATTCCCATTTCAAAATTCCTTTGAAGTAATATAAATATATACATATATTTATATCTATCTCAAATTCAAAACATTTGAATTTTCAAACAACTTGTTTTCCTTTCAAACAAATTTCCATCAAAAACTTTTCTAAGGCAGCAATCCATCACTTAGAAACTCGAAAATGAACACTGATGAGGTTAAGATCATCATCAGAATTATTTCCCAGCCACTGAAGTGAGTTCAGTGCTATATTTATTTCAAAATCCATTCAAATGATTTTTATTCAAAAATCCTTCCAAAATAAAGCTATATTATTTTAATAAAATTCGGAAAATATTTTCCAACTTCCCAGGATTTTAAATTCTGAATTCAGGTTGGAATTCAATTTCAATTTATCACATTTGTATATTTGATTTCATATACAAATTCCATTGGTTATATATATAACTATTTCAGTTTTTTTTATAATCTAATTTGATTATAATCCTAACAATCAAATCAACCATTTAAAACAATATCGTGTCCAATCTGCTGTTTAAGTGTTTATAAACTCCTATCGACATCGTGGCGTCCCACGATTCGATCAGAATTCATAATTTACTCAACAGACTAGTCAACACAATATAAAACAGTTTTTATATCAAATAACAAATACGTGCTCTCGTGTATATATATATACACTCAACTCATTCTAGGGTGCTACTGAACCTATCTCTAATGAGCACATTCCACAAAGCCTAGGTATTCGCTCAACCTAAGCTCTGATACCAAATGTAATGACCCGCAAATCCATAACATCGGAGTTGACTATATACATCATACGTCCAACCCAAATATCACGAAAATAAGAAACATTTTTTTTTGTTAGAAGAAGAATATAGAAGAAGAACAGAAATAACAACACAGAAACTCACATCGCAGCGGAACAAAATATAATATATCATAACTTTTGAAATACAAAATTTCAACTGTATAACATACACTTATCAGAGTACAACACTTACAACACAGCGGAACAAAACTCTATATAACTAACGCTGAAGCCTTCTGCTCCAAGCTCCTTTAGATAGATCTGTAAAATCCTGAACTACTTGACTGCCTGTACAAATTTAGGCACCCAAGAGTTTAGGTAGAACAAAACAAAATAAACTCCGGGTCAGTCATGGACTGGTATGAGTAAACAGTTTAAAACAGTTTCTGAGAAACTAAATGATATCTCATAAGACCACGTCGTATAACACGGAACGGGTTTTTCCCTTATGAGAATCCAAACACTTAACTTAACTTTCAAAATCCCCTTGAAAGGAACGATAGCTTTATATCAAAACTCCTTTGATATTATAATAGTGTCTAAATCAAGTAAATACAATCTAGTGGAACGTTTGCATCTCACGTTCCACATAAATAATATACAATTAAAACCGCAAGCACGTATTGGGTAATGGATTTCCAACTATGACAACGTAAGGAACCACCTTCCGCTGGTATATCTCTAGAGGAGAATACACCGAGTTCAACAAGAACATCTTGCAACTCAGCCACACATGACCGACCACTTATTTCGCTTGAGTGTATCGAATGTATATCACCAGCGGTTGGGATCAGCAACCGTTTTCCGAATGGGACAACATCAACAATAGATTTTTAGAAGTAAATGAAACTCTAGATCAGGTGATTATACACCCTAATAGGTGTGACCTACATAGCCATGTTGCTTGCCCGATTTCTGTCATTTACCGGATAATGAGGCTTGAAGCTACGCTTTATCATCATACCGAGTTCACTTCGAATGCCACATCGTCAAATCCATCAAATCACTGATTGACGTCCTCAACAGTACATTACGTGTTAGCTAAAAGAAGTTTCCTTCTCCGCTTCCACTCTTGGTACGGTTGAAGAAATCAATGTACGTGACCTTTCTGGAAATACTCTGTCAGACATTCATCCATACAAGTCACCCAGGAACAGGATGAACTAAAGGCACAATTTCTGTAAATAGAAAAAGTCCTTGCACTCTGCTCCGTCTTCGATTATCTTTATATAATCTGATTCGCAACGCTACAGCCAACACGGAGTGGTTCTTCAGATAATAATCCAACCGGTCTCTCCATATTGACAACGATGGTCAAAAACTTTGATAGTCTGTGATTTAACTATCGAATAAAAACAAATGTTTCGATAGTCGATGATTTAACTATCGAAGAAAACAAGTGTTCATCCAATTATCAAAAAATCACTGAGCCCTTAATTAATATTCCATTAATTAAATCACTTCTCTAATTCTTTATCAATATTTGTTAACCAAATATTTTCAATAACCATATTGACCTTTCTTTATTTTCTATACTTAGGAAATATTTATTATTCTATTTCCACGCTTACATTTATTTGGGTTAAAACGGATGTTCTGTAAAACATCGTTACGACAACCCAAATACTATATTCAACTAACTCTTATTCAACATTGATCTTCGAGCCTGGAATCTTACTATTTATTTGTTAATAATGAAATCAATCAAGTTGGGGGTATAACTACCTCTCAGACCTTGACTGAATAACATTTATAACGTCAAAACAGATATGACTACTTACTCGAATAATCAATAACATACAACTACTTCTTCACCTTTAAACACGTATACAGTTTCTCTTTTTATTCTTACTAGATTTTATTCTTATACTTCCTTTTTGATTATACTATTCTATTTCTAAGTTCGTTTCCTTATCGACTTCTATATATATTGATATATATAAATTTCTAGTTATCAAACTTCTTAAAAATATTCTAACTCCTTAAATTCCCGGAAAAATTCGCCATAACCTCCTTTGTACCGGAAGCATCGAGATATTTCAAATAGCCTCCCATGGCCCTTACCAATCCAAAAAGAAAAAGAAACGCCAAGCGGCTAGCCGATACGGCGCATAAAATCTCATATATGAATTAAATACATACCTTTTTGTCGAGCACTCTATCTATTTCACTTCTATACTTTATTCCAAACCTGTCTCCTGTATATCTATACCTGCCCAACTATACCCGATCGTTTTAACTCAATTCGTTAATTAATTTGTTAATTATCTCTTTAGTCTATTTCACTTTTATTTATCCAAATCTATTTCACTTCTATTTATCCAAATTCTATATTATAAATCCCATTTGAATTTTTATATTCAAATTCTATATTATAAATCCCATTTGAATTTCTATATTCAAATCTATTCAAATTCTATTTGAATTCTCTTTAATTAAATTTCATTTAAATTCTATGCCTTATTTATAAACAACGTTTATAACTTCACTTAAAATCCCCCATTATATATTTATAAACAAAGTTTATAAATTCAATTCAAATCCCACATTTTCATTTATAAACAAAGTCTATAAATTCAATTCAAATCCCACATTTTCATTTATAAACAGAGTTTATAAATTCAATTCAAATCCCACATTTTCGTTTATAAACAGAGTTTATAAATTCAATTCAAATCCCACATTTTCATTTATAAACAGAATTTATAAATTCAATTCAAATCCCACATTTTCATTTATAAACAAAGTCTATAAATTCAATTCAAATCCCACATTTTCATTTATAAACAGAGTTTATAAATTCAATTACTTGTTTTATATATCTTCAAAACAAGTTAATATTTTCTATAGTTTATTTAAAATTCAAATTCTTTTTATAAAAATAGAATTCCCTTTTTAAATCTCAAATACCTTTTTCATGATATTTTTAAATACCAACACTTAGGCCCCAGTGATATTTAAACACACAAAGCAACCAATTATTTATTTTTCTAACACATCATATATGACAGTATATATGCAAATAAATAAACAAATAGATAATATATTTTTGAGGAATCCTGTTGGATTCTTCCAACCTGTTTTCCTGCATCCACAGACGTTAGTCAACAAAATAATACCCATCCTGCTTCGAGCCAGGATATTGCGGTATAGAAGGTCATCCACTATCATAGCGTGGGGCGCATAGGGTAATCATCCGCTAATGAAACCGCGGGCATCCGCTAATGAGACTACGGGAATCCAACAAATCATAAACCCAATATATATATATATATATCCTAAATAACTAATATATATTTTAAAACAATCAGACAGCATTCAAACAAGCACAGACAGTTATTTTTTAACTATATAAAAATAATTCTAAATAAAAAGGTGAGATTTACTCACCTTTATTTTACTTGTCGAATATCCATTCTGATTCCATATCATCTCTACTACGAATTGTCTTGAATGAATTTACTCAAGCACCTTATCATCTCTGCAAAACCCCTCGACTAATGGTGGAACAAATCTCAAAGAAAAACACTGATCCATTTCTAATGCCAATCAGCCCGCATACTGACTTCCATCATTCCGGCATTCCATCGAACACCTACTGCTCCTTCCACTGTCATGACCGAAACTGCTAACAGCATATCATCCAAAATTCCTTGTTCGACTCACTACTTCCCACTTCTTGCTTCCATGTTGAACATCGCAACTCACCCCACTAACGTTCCCAGATTTACAAACCACACTTCCCTCTGTAAACAAATCGAACCCCCTTGTATCGATTTCCATCCTTTGTGTTGACAACCAGAGGACAACGCACCCAATATCGCTCTCAACATCATCGGTGTCGTACCTCTTTCCCTAAATCGCTGCGCTTTAATCTAATCGCGAACTCAACTAAACGGCTCCAGTCACCGCACCTGATCCCTGACCTTCATTTCCGACCTCGACTTCACCCCTTGCCATTCCTGTAAACACGAGCTCTCCAACCACGGTGTCGAGCTTCAAGGTCTCGGCTTTTCTTTAATCGATCGAATGATTTGAACGAGAAGGAAATGGTTTTTTTTTAATTTGAAGAGGAGTTCGATTTTTATTTAGTACTGAATGAATTTGAGGACTTTGATTTTTAATTGAGGATAACTTCGGTTTTTATAGACAAAGGGTGTGGTATTTAAAATGAACAGCAAGGCCCTATTTTGTGGAGATAGAGAACTCAACGTTCTTGGTTTAAGTTCACAAAAAAACAAAGGTATATTTTATTTATTTAAAACCCGTGTCCTTTAATTTAAATTATCACATGATTCTGAACTCCTTTCTGTACCCAACAACTGTCTATTCTAGGGTTGAACCACCATTCCGGACACACTAGGATATGTCACGAGGTCCAATTCGATTGTCTGTGGAAGATATTTATTTAAATTGATATAAATCAAATTTTAAAACAATAAATTTTTTTACAATAAATTAATATTCTTATTCGAATTCAAACAGAATTTTCTATTGATCATTTGAACTGTAATTTAATTCAGAATTAAATTTTAATTCAATCAACTTCGTATTCTGATAACTTGATATATTCTATATTAAATCGAAACTGATTATTAAATTGATAACTTAAATATAATATTCCACTTATATTACCCACCCAATATTTAAATTAAATATTAAATATTCAAAAATTAACCCATAAGGATCCGGTCATTACACTCCGTGTGAACCAGCCCTGATGATCTAAAGGCTTGACAGAGTACTTGCCTGAGGCTCAGGCTAAAGAGTCTCTAAGCGGTAAGGATGATCCCTTGCCTTGGTTCACATATGGAAATCTAACTTCCAATACGTGACTTTGCGGTTTTGATTGTAGAGCCTAGTATTGGCGACATGATATATGGTACCCAGGCCGCCTAGGATTGATACATTTATATTTAAAGCTGTTTTATACACTATGCACTTATAATAGTATCAAATGATTTGTTTTAACGTACCAAGCATGTTTGACTATTAGAAGGGAAAACCCTATCCTCCGGCTTGCATTGCATTATGTGATGGGACCTAGGTCTTATAATAGCCTCATTTTTCCAAAAAACATTGCGTTGTTTTGTTATATGCACTGGTATTCTTGGGAGTAAACCCGTTCCATGTTATACGACGTGGTCCCTTGATATATCTAATTTTAAAGTAAAGTTTTAAATAACTATTTTAGTTCTCACACCAGTCACATGACTTACCTGGAGTTTATTGTTGTAACCTAAACTCTAGGTGCCCCTATTTTCCACACGGGCAGCTAGTAGTTTTGGTTTTGCAGATTTATATTCATAGGATCCTGGTTTTACAACTGGAGTGATATTCGGAAAGCTCTGTATCCGTATATTCCTTTCAGTTGCGTTTTGTATTATTTTCCGCTACATTGTAATTTGTAAATCTTTGATATTTATCAAATGTATATTATTTGTTCATACTCTATATATTCTTGTACTCTGATGTAAACTGTTGTAATAAGTAATGAAATATTCTTCTGTTTGTGTTCTGATTTGTCGTGTCCTCAGCTCAATCCGGGCTTGCCTTTACGGGGAGGTTCGGGTCGTCTCAACATACACGAACAATTTCATTCCCTATACATGCATATAGGAAATATCATACGTGTAGGGGGCCAAGAATTTAAACTGTTGCCACTAGCAAAGATTTAGATACCTCTCGGGGACGAGAAATCTCGATGACGCAACATCATCAAATGACTCTAGCCCCTTAGATAATAAATAGTGCCTCCAACTCACCAAAACAAACGCTATTTCCATCTACTCCAAATTATAAGTCAAATACACCTTCTTTGCAGTATTGGTTATTGACTAAGACGCGATAACTCTTCGTTCGGAGTCGAACCGAATTTAAACCACCCACACAACTAAGTAAATACCGTCGCCTTCTTGTTTCCGCTTGAAACGAGAAATCAACACACTCATAGGTCAAATTCAACTCTCAAGCCATCGAAATTCTCGCGGGACTTATATCAACATCCCATTTGAGATGACATAACCCAAACACTGCACTTTTCTTGACAAAAGTTGAAATTCTAACATACCAACCACAAGATATGCAGACTCACTGATTGGACCGAATGGCCTAACCAACCAATCAAGATCAAAGAAGAATATAAACGTTGTAATTGGCATACACCAACCAATTATCTACAATCGGTAAAATACCCTCAGGATTCCCAACCGAAAGAACATCCATAACTAGATTGATGCAGAACTCGACTCAAACTTGGTGGCAATCTGGTCACCTTATTGAATGTTCCCGGATACTCTCAAGCTATAAGCTCAGGTAACGACTCGCTACTGGAAATCCATCTCAGCCCGCTATTGTCCAATCATAAATGGCTCGCTATTGGAGATCTAAGTCCTATCCGATTATCGCTAAATCGAAGTCGACTTACTGTTGAAGAGCCTATTCTGGCCTACTATCGTAACCAATAACCTATTACTACCACCTATATTATGTATCCTCAATAACCAAACTACTAGACTTAAATATTAAGTCTGGTTAATCTCAATAAGCGACCAATTTAGAAAACATGCAACCATGACTCAATGAATTTAAGTTTAAATGAACCATATATACTACTAAGTATAGGTTAACTATGTCATAACACTCCCCTATCACGAGGCCCGACATTAGTAGCTATGGATGTTGTAGTCACCCATAGTATTTAGTTCTGGCGACTAAACAAGGAATGTTACACACATATATAATCTAACAAAGTCCTAAACACGGTAAGTCACAATCAAGAGAAACAAATCAATTCGAGAATCCCAATCTCATCCCATCCTCCAAATCACATGATCAAATGGAATGATGAAATCTCTGAAAAGAGTGCTAGAGTAGGATTGAGTAATATGGAATATATTCTAACTTAGTGGAAGTGTTGATAATGTGATCTTTAGTATTTATAAACAAAATATAACGGTATCACAAATAAGCAGAGTAAATGAAGTAAATAAAGTAAATGACACTAGAGATTTTTATTGTAACGTCCCGTATTTTTCTGCCTAATTACTTGAATTATTTGATTATTTTATTTATTTAAAATTTTTATTTGAATTTAAATAATTGGACTTAACCATTTCCTTTTGAATATATATTTATATTAAATAATAATAATATTTTAATTCCAAAATATTTGGAAAAAATTGTTGAATTTGAGGTATAATGTGATCGGGCAGTTTACAATGGTTTAAAATTGTTTATATTGAATATATAGTGACGATTTCGTTTATAAAACGATGGTTGAACGTTAAATTTATAATTATATTATAAAACGAGCTGCAGCGGCGCGGTAGTTCGTAATATGGCGTTTTGAACTTTAAACGGTTGTACAAGATCCAAAATAAGTCGGATTTTCTCGAAACAAGAAACGCCGGAATCTATTCGATGATATTTTTCTACTAAAAGAGAAAAATCTAGTTTTCATAGCGTAGATTTTGTTTTATGTCCAAATCAAAATTTAAAATAGTCGCTATGGAATTTCCTTATATATTATAGTGATTTAATTATATAACATAGAGGAATTTTATTTTTCTGAATATCGATTTGGCTTGAAATTCAACCTGTGATATTTTATTGTGGTAGTATATGAAATTTTGCTCGTGTATGGCCAATGACAATATTTTAATTATATTATAATGAGGTATGTTAAAGTTGGTTTATTTTAATTTGAATTGGGCAGTTCAAAAGGACTTTATTCAAACGACCTCCGTTTTCGACGAAACAAATTTTATTGGGACCACAACGGTAAACTATTGCAAGATTTCAAGTTGCGCGTCAATTGGAGTTATTATGTGAGCATGACAAAATAAAATGCAAATAAATCGATCATTTGGACGTGAACGAGCGCCGTTTGAGTAAACGGACTCGGAATTCGACGAAACAAGTTTCATTAGGACCGTAACGTCAAATTATATTACGCCGTCCATTCGCATCACGAATGGAGTTTGTATGTGAGCACTGGAGCCAATAAACAGTGTTCGAAATTGCGATAGACACGAAAAATAATATCGTTAGTAACATCGACATATAATAATATTATTTCCTCTTATAAATAGCACCTACACTTTCCCAATTTCAGCCTAACCATTCCCAAAACGTCACCAGCCAAGTAAATTTGCAAAAAAAAACCCTCAAACACAAATCAATTTATTTCTTCCAATCCATCAGGAATCGGCTAGGGCAACCTGAAGAAAAGTTGCAGATCGGGTTCATATCTACCTTGTGAAAAAAATTGTGGTGGAACGGTGGTTGGTGGTGACCGGAATTGAGGTAAAACCATTGATATTGGGTTCCATTCTTGGCCGATTTGGAGGAGTTGTGGTCGATTTCAGGAGCTAGGACTTGGGGGGAATTGAAGCAGGGAGATTAGGCTTTCTTTTGGCTCTAGTCTGGGGGTCTGAAATCGTATGTGGTGGTCGTGGGAGGTAGATGAACGGAGAATGTGGTTTTGGGGTTGGTTTTACATGTGGCGGATGGTTTATTCAATTTGGTGGGGCCATGGTTGCTGTCAGGGGGAGGTGCTGGAAGGGCGGCGGTGCTGGAAGGCGAGGTGGTCAGAACGGTGGAGGTCCGGTTGTCCAATTCGAGCTGTGTTGGCGTGGGTGGCGGTTTGAACGGAGTTCGATTTTCCCTCGATTCCGGTGGCATCGTGGGGTTTTAGGGTGCGGGGCTTTATGCGTCGGGGGGTCAGGCTGCGGTGGTGTCGGCGGTAAGTTCAAGGCGGTCTCAGACTCGCCAGAGGAGGTGCGGTGGAGTTTTGATATAGAGGAGCTGAAGCTTGAAGTTGGTAAAAGAAGGAAGAATCGGGTCTTAGAAGATAGAATTATGGAAAACGCGTTGGGTATCTGACGTGGCAGTTTAATTAGGGTATATTAGTTAATTATATAATTAAAATATTAATTAGTGGTTAATTAATCGATAAATATATTTAAACTTTAAATGATCGTAACTTACTCATACGTTAACGAAATTCAGTGAAACTAGATCCATTGGGATCGCAGGGATGACGCCTAGACGATGATGCTTACTGGGAACTGATTGGAGCTGTCTAAAATTTCATATAATTTTGAACGATCGTTTAAAATCAAATGGAACAAACCTGTCAACCATCGACCAGAATAAAATCTGGTGAGTTAATTCTCACACCTTCTAGAATTCTGTGATGTGGTAAATTCATATTAAAATATATTTTACCTATAAAAGTATAAATTGGTTGATTGGTTGCTACTGGCTATTTATTGTTTGATTGGTTGCTGTTATTTATATTACAACGTTTTATATTTATAGATTATTGAAATTAGTGTTGATTGGGTAATTGGCAGTGAATGACCATAAATGTACCATTTAGACGTCGTTCTACCGTTCGGTGAATCGACGCAGTTTTAAAGTTATAAATTATTTTATAACTAAATTGAAGTTTTTCAGTCATTTATATTAATATTTTTAAATTAGAAATTTATATATAAATATTTTAATCGAGTTTATAAAAGAAATTATTTAAAGTTTTATGTAGTAAGATCGTATGATTTGTACATGTGCCAAAAGCTAGAAAACCAGATAATTTACCTACGTGTTGGTAAAGTGGAATAATTGTATTTTAAAACAATTAACTAGTGATTTTAAATTAATTAAGTTATTTAATTAATTTAAAAGGGGAAATGACAAATGGAAGTCAGTTAACTACTAACTGATAGGCATGGTTGGCAAAATCAACCATTGTAATTAAAATGGATAACTTAGTAAATTTGATATTCGTTGAGTTTAACAAATAGTGTAAATATTAGGTAATCTCCGATTAACTATAATTAAAGAAATTATCGAGTTGTTTAGTATAAATTATATTAATTATTATTTAATAACATTTTCAAAATGATAACGACTCTATTTTTAGTAAATAGCAAGTTAACTATTTTAATGTAGTTAATACGAAAGTTAATTATTATTTTAATTTATAATAATTAAAGCGATGACATTTAATTAGACATCGATTTAGAAGTGATTAAGTGGCGATTAGTTTTGGTCAAAAGGGGCGATAAGAGTTTTATAAAGGGGATTTGTAATCCAAGTTTTCAAATGAGACTTGTAAATGGGATTTATATGTGAATGTGAAGATTTAAATAAGATTTTACTTAATTGCTAAATTAAGTAAAAGGGAATTCAATTGAAATGAAATGATAAGGAAGACGATAAATATATTAGTAACCGACTGGAATATGGTAATGGTAAATGTTTTAAAATAAAATATAAGAAGTTGTTTAAGAAGTTTAACGGGTTTTTATAAGAAATTTGGAAGGAATCCAAACAAGGTTTTAAAAGGGTTTTTAAACCAAAATGATGACGTTAAAAGTTTAAGAACTGGATTAAGTGAAACCTCGCAAAGGAAAATACATATAGTAGTTTTGTGTTAAATATTGGTAATGGATTTTTGAAATAAAAATTTAAGTTAACGAGTCTCATTTAAAGGAGGTGTTAAGAGGATTTTAATTATAAAATCCAAGATAAGGTATATTATAAGAATGCCGAACAAATGGGAGCAGATTATTTGACATGGGATTTTTATTAAAAATCCAACGTTAAGCGTAATATTGTTCTAAGTTAAAAGTGACGTTTATTGAAGATTTACTTAATTAAAGGAATTAAGTAAAGAGATTATCGAACGAGGATTTCAAACGTAATAAACAGTCTATAAAACCAGATTTGAAATCAAGGTGGTAAATGAGATTTTAATATCAGTGGTTAAGTGACGAACCAATATTATTCTGAGATAAGAACGTCGTCGATCAAGGTCTGAGAGGTAAATAAAAACCCCAACTTGAACGGCTTCATTATTATCGAGGAATGGTATTAGTTTGACACGAGTAAAAGGTGTTGTAATTGGTGTGGTATCCCATACGAGAAGTATTGAACACTAGTGTGAGATTTTGGGATATAACTAATACTGCAGTATTAGTTATAATGTAAATAAAGATATTTGGTTTTAATTTTATAATTTAACATTTTCTTCACCCATACAATAATCAGTAATTTATTTAATACCATTAAGTATTATATATATATATATATATGTTTATATACCGAGATACCCGAAATTGAGGAAGTGGGGAAAAAGGGTTTTGAAGAATATAACGGTATTTCTAAAGGTAAAGAAAATGGAAAGTAAGGTATGTATATATATATATATATATATATATATATATATGTGTGTGTGTGTGTGTGTGTGTGTGTGTGTGTGTGTTCTAAAGCATATAAAATAGTCTTGAGAATCTTGTTTTAAATAGAATAAAAATAAGTATAATGTTTGAATATACAGGAAGAATTATAAGTTATTAACAAATTTGTTAAATATATTTTAAAGAGGCCAAGTAGTTCCAAGTACTGAATCAGCAAACTCATTTTATTCACACGACTGTTATTTGATAGTTAAATCACCGACTATCAAACCGGACTAATACGATTGTTGGTACGGAAAGACCGGGATCGGAATTATATTCAAAAACCATTCCGAACCAACAAATACGCGAAGATGGTACTTGAAGATGGAGCAATTGAAGACCATGGAGCTTCATAAGCGGAAGGACTACTTGTCGAATTTTCTGGCTTGCAACCAAAGTTATTTGGTTTGTGATTCTGTCGTGGTTGAAATCTACGGATTGCAAGGACTACTTGCTACTGATCCATGGGGTGATTCCTATATTGGATACGGTAGGAGAGTGCCTTCAGTTCATCCTGTTCCTGGATGACTTGTATGGACGAATGTCTGACAAAGTATTTCCTTAAAACCCTCCAGCCCCAATTCGATCCCCCCCTTACATCGCAACCACCATACCAGTCAACGCCGCCCCCAAACCCTACCTCTGACGCCGACCAGCGAGCCGCTCCACCCCCTCAGCCTCCTCCTCCCTCCGTTGGTTCTCTCCCTCCTCCAATGAAGGCTCAATACCGAAAGAAAAGTGAGTCATTTTTATTGATTTACATTCAATTTAAATTCAGTTTTATTCATATGAAACATCGTTTAATTTCAGTTTTTATTTTATATATTACATAGAAGGAAATCAGTTTTTTTTTCTTTAAAACAATAAAGATATAATTTTTATTATATAGATCACATTATAAAAATATAATCTTTATGGTATGAAGAGTAGAATAAAAATATAATTTTTATAATATGAAAGGATAAATTTTTACAACATGAAAGGTTATGTTTTTAGAAAGGTAAAAATTCGATTTATAATTCATGAAAGGTTATATTTTTATAATAGAAAAGTTTATATTTTCAAATACGAAAAGACTAAATTTTTAATCAAACAAGGATACGATTTTTATTTGCATCGTGGCATAACAAAGATGTGATTTTTATATGAATGACATCGTTATAAAGATTTGATTTCTAACGAGATAAAAATTCGATTTTTATATATTGAATAACGAAGTAAAAATTCGATTTTCATATATTGAATAGCAAAATAAAAATGTGATTTTTAATATCAACTGTGTGAAATAGAGGGCGATGGGATGGATTGAAATCAGAAAGGAACTCAGACGGTTTAGAAATTCAGAAATGAAATGGAGGAGTGGAACCCTCGGTGAGGACTCCTCACTTTTATTTTAAATTTCTAGTTAAAAATATATACTAGGATGCAGACGGTATTTAATAGCACCCGACACCCATCGTCCACAGACCATGGACGGCTTGTTTGTTTGTTTGTTTGGTTGCTATGTTGTGAAATTTGATTGTGTGATGTGAAATGAAATAAAATATTTTATAGTGGAAAATATTTTATAGTTAAAAATTTAATTTTTAATGTGTATATAAAATAAATATTTATAAACAAATCGGACGATTTGTTTATGTACACTGATTTGACTGATATTGATTGGGACGATAAATTTTACACATCGCCCAACTACACAAATAAAATCTGTGTTTGATTGTTTGAAACCCCACACGGGTATTGGGATGATATATGACATACACTAATCCCAATTATTAGTTGTATGTCGATCGATTGATTGACAGACTGTTATGAGCGTTAAATATTTATATTTGATGCTTATACAGTGTAGAATGCACTTTGGATGATGGTTGATTATTCATCGTTGTTATTGTACACATGTGTTGTAGAAAATCCATATAATTTACATTATATGGTAATTGATTGGGCCTCATTCTAGTTTTGAAAAAGAAATATTTGAAATAGAAATATTTGAAATTGAATATTTGAAAATAGAAATGCGAAGCCGTGTTAAGTAGTTACACGCCATTTTAACACGAACGGGAATTTTGTCGATTTTATGATGAATATTGAAAGTGATTTCAAAATCGAATATTTAGAAATGAATTCAAATTGAAATTGAATAGAAATGAATTCGAATTGAAATTGAATAGAAATGAATTCGAATTGAAATTCAAATAGAAACGAATTCGAATTGAAATTAAATTGAAAACGAACTGAAATTGAATTAAAAATCGATTTGAATTGAAATCAATTTGAAATAAATTTAAACGAATTTGTAAGGAAAAATTCGATTTTTATTTGAATTTGAAATGAAGTTGAAATCGTTTTGAAAACGAATTTAAAAAGATTTATAAAATACGTTTTAAAAAGGAAATCGACGAAGTGTATATTATATATATAATATAATGGTCTGAACAGAACGCGCTGCGCCGCGGCAGTTCGCGAATTTCGACCATTGACTTCGAATGGATATTGCGGGAGATTCGATCGTCGGATTCTCCTGAAACCAGAACCGTTGGGTTCGTATCGAAAAGAGATTTCTAATGAATATTAGAGATTTGAAATCTAATGGTTGGATTTGGAATTATCTCCAAATCAAATTTGGAAAAGGTCGTTGTAAGTGCAGTTCGATGGCCGTTGATGGAAATCGACTGTACGGGCCTTGATAAAATTACTAAAAATATCAATAATTTGTGTAAAATCATAAGAAGTGATTTGGGAAGAATTAGGATGAAAAACTCCATATTTGAAAAGATAAAAATAGATTTTTATCAAAATGAACTAGTTTTGAACTAAAATTATAATTCTATTTATTTTTAAAATAAATAGATTGGATTTGAAATGGTTTTAAAAGTAACTAGAAGTTCCAATAATTGAATTGGAATGGATTCAAATCGAAATTGTCTTCGGAATATTTCGATGTTGGATTTCGTGATGATACAGATATTGTTATGGGAATTTGAAAGATATATTAATATTGTTATTTCCAATATGATATTTGTTGGTCGTAGAATTTGATATTGAATATAAGCCGGTATATTTTCTATTCAGAGCCTTGTATTTAATATCAACCATGATTTGGGTTTGTCGTGAATGGTGTCTTCATTAACACTGTTCTTAAGCCCAGTTGAGAAAAAGATTAAATCTTTTTATTTAGATTTAATGAAGTGAACCAATTAAATAATATTTTATTGGAATTGAATTGGTATTAATTTTTGGGTTAATCGTGAACAATGTTTTAAATAACACTTGTTCTTTAACCCGATAATTAATGGAATGTGATTTTGGGTTGTCGTGAACGGTATCTTCAATAATACTATTCTTAGACCCAAAGGAGTTAAGAAAATCAGAAACTAACTGGAGATTAATTAAGTTGAATGGTTTCTGGGGTATTGATCTGTTGTTGGTTTCGGCCTTCGGGGTTAATACTTAGGGAATTGCTCACTTGCTAATTTATGGTTAGGGACTGATTGAAATGTGATGTGATTTTGGGGTTTATCGTGAACAGTGTTTTAAATAACACTTGTTCTTTAACTCGATAATTAATGGAATGTGATTTTGGGTTGTTGTGAACGGTATCTTCAATAATACTGTTCTTAGACCCAAAGGAGTTAAGAAAATCAGAAAATAACTGGAGATTAGTTAAGTTGAATGGTTTCTGGGGTATTGATCTGATGTTGGTTTCGGCCTTCGAGGTTAATACGTAGGGAATTGCTCACTTGCTAATTTACGGTTAGGGACTGATTGAAATGTGATGTGATTTTGGGGTTTATCATGAACAGTGTTTTAAATAACACTTGTTCTTTAACCCGATAATTAATGGAATGTGATTTTGGGTTGTTGTGAACGGTATCTTCAATAATATTGTTCTTAGACCCAAAGGAGTTAAGAAAATCAGAAACTAACTGGAGATTAGTTAAGTTGAATGGTTTTTGGGGTATTGATCTGATGTTGGTTTCGGCCTTCGGGGTTAATACTTAGGGAATTGCTCACATGCTAATTTACGGTTAGGGACTGATTGAAATGTGATGTGATTTTTGGGTTTATCGTGAACCGTGTTTTAAATGACACTGATTCTTTAACCCAGTCAAAGATTAAAACTAAGTGGAGTTTTAATGAATCTATAATTTGATTGAAAAGATCGAGAATGGAGTATCACCAGTTTTACTCCAGACGGTAGTTAAATCTTTAATTAGATTTGAATGTGAAATGGTAATTGAATTTACCGATAACACCGATATGAAGTATGACCAGTTTTACTTCATGGGATAAATAGGTTGGGATTGGGAAATAAAATAAATAATTACTTCGGTGTGGTTCGTTAATCCCGACTAGTTTGAAGTGATATTCAAAAGGAAGATTAAAGAATAAATTTAAAAGAATTTATCTTTGATAAAATTAATGGGAACCTTTCCCTAAGAATGTGAAATTTAGAAACTAGTTGTAGGTTGGCTAAGCAGAGTGATTTCCTGGGTATTGATCTGATGTTGGTTTCGGCCTTTGGGGTTAATATTTGAGGAATTATTCTCTTGATTAATTTACGGTTAGTGACTGATGAATTAGAATGAGGCGTATGTTGTGTTTGTGTAACACTTGTTTATTATATACACGAGTTATTCGGAAAGATCGGGTTTATCCCATTCTGAATAACTGATACGACGATAAGTCAAAGGTAAAGACGGTGGTTGGAGGCCAGAGGTCTTCACGTCGTTTGGATAATTACTGATGATCTTGATTGGGCTATACACCCAAGAGGAGGGAAACAGTTGGTGATCGACCAGATGTACTTGGAGATCGATGGATATGCGGGGTACTAGGTGCCTCCGGTTTCGTTCAGACGCAGAACGAACTTGTAAATGGACTGTGTGTCTGACAATGGATTTCAGTTTGTGTGTTTGATTTCTATTAAATATATATTTGTTTGGTGGCGAAGAATTTATTCTCTTGCTTAACGCCCTTCTCTGAGACGTACGAGCTCAGGGGTTATATATTGATGGATATCCATCGCATGGAGTGAATTGCCTGTGTGGCATGCCTAAGTGGCAAATGATCAAGGCTTCTGTTGAAAAGAAAATTCTTGTGGTTGATGATCAAAGCACGGCCTTTGTGGCATAGCTTTGTGTAGCGTTGATTCGCGTGCCTCACACCCCGGTTGTGAACCAAAAACGGGAGAGGACCTCAGGGAGGACATGCGTTTTTTTTCTAGTTAGAAGTGGCGTCAGTGGTTTTACACGCCCTGACGAGTTTGACTTATATGGTTGTTGCTGTTGCGAGGCTCCTCAGATATACCGGTGACTATGTGAAGCCGATGGAGTCATTTGTTGGCTCATTTACACCCCCAAAGGGTGGGGAAACACAGTGTTCAGGCATAATAATCCACATCGGTGGACCGGCCCTGACGATCCAAGGGGCAGTTGCAGCTGTTCCTGAGGGGCGGGCTAGAGCGTCTCAAATCGGTAGAGGACTATCTTTTGCCTCGGTTCACAGATGGAAATCCAACTTCCAATACGTGGCGTTTCGATTTTAGTTGTAATCCTATATATGGCGACATAGTGGGATGGGGCGCTTATGCCGTCTATGATTGATACTTATGATTTGAAGTTGTTTTATACACTATACACTTATTATTGTATCAAATGATTTGTTTTAAACATATCAAGCATTCTTGGCTATTATAAGGTAAAAACCCTATCCTCCGGCTTGCGTTGCATTGTGTGATGGGACCTGGGTCTTATAATAGCTTCATTGTTCTTTATTTAGCATTGCGCTGTTTGTTTTATGCACTGGTGTTCTTGGGAGGAAACCCATTCCGTGTTATACGGCGTGGTCTCTTGATTTACCCAACTTTAAAATAAAGATTAATAACTGTTTTAGTTCTCACACCAGTCCTATGATTGACCTGGAGTTTTTTGTTTAACCTAAACTCTGGGTGCCCTTATTTTGATACGGGCAGCTAGTAGTTTTGGTTTTGCAGATTTATATTCACAGGATCCTGATTTACAGCTGGAACGATACTCGGAAAGCTTTGTATCCGTGTATTACTTCTAGTTGTGTATTGTATTATTTTCTGCTGCTATGTAATGTATTGTAATCTCTGATAATTTTATAATGTATATTATTTGTTTATACTCTTTATATTCTTGTATTCTGATGAATTTTTGTAATTAACAATGAAATGTTCTTCCGTCTGTGTTCTTTTGTGTGTTTTTCTCGAACTATCCGCGCTTTCCTTACCGGGGAAGTTACAGGTTTTTACATTTGGTATCAGAGCTTTGGTTTACAAAGCTCAAAGAACAAGACACGTTAGAACCATACGAAATAATTCATCAAAAATTGGATTAGTAATATCCAACGAGAATGACTCGTTAGAGATAGGATCAGTAGTATCCTAGAACGGGTGTGAAGAGTATATTTTTAAAATGAAAACGATTTTTGTTTTGAAAATTTAAATCAATTATTCGTATTTGATTATTTATTATATATTGAATTTGGACAATCTGGTATATAAAGATTTTGCGTATACGTCTGATCCGCGTGTATTCGAAGTTTTAATATACTGGATAGATATAGAATCACACTCTAGTCGCCCGGAGATGGTTCTGATGATTGCTATAGTTTGAACATCATCAGAATTGGTATTCGAGTTTCGAAGGTGTGATATTTATATATTTCCTATTGACTGGTGTGAGAACCAAAACTAGATAGGGCCTATTGTTGTGATTTAACATCAAAAATCTGATTTTTGGACTATATATCAAAGTTATAAATTTGAAAAGCTAATCAACTAATTGATTGATGGTTGTGTTGTTGATTATTGGTTGATCAATTAAAATTTTAACCATATAGCCAATTTGAATCAAATAGTGAATTGTATTGAAAATTAGTCGCATTTGCTTGCATATACATGTACTTACATTGAACAGGTCATAGCAAGGAGGCTAGAGAAGAAGAATAAAATTGTTTGCCCGACAAATAGGTAGATGTTTACCATAATTTACTGTTTTGTTTGGGTGATGATGATTTTATGAGCCGATTGGCTTTTTATTTTTATTTTGGATTGAAGAAGGCCATGGGAGGCTATATGAAATATCCCGAAGTCCTCGGTGCAGGGGAGGTTATGGCAAAAAAAATCGAAAATTTAGGGTGTTAGCCAAATTTTTGAAAAATTTGAAAAGTTTTTATAAACTGAAAAGTTGAAGAACTTAAGCCGTAACAAAAATATTGGAAGTTGAGTTGATTAGTTAAACAACTTTCGGCTTCGTTCCTTTTCGGGGACGAAAAGTTTTAAGTGGGGGAGATTGTAATAACCCGGAAATCTAAGTCAATTTAAAAATTTTATTTTGGCAATTTTAGCGAATGTTGAATATTTAAAATGAATTATTTTAAATAATAACGACGAGAAATTCATTTTGAATAGAATTCGAATGTATATATATATACAGATCGTCGTTAGAATATAAATAATTATTTATAATTATAAAAGGAATTGAAAATGGCGCGGTAGTTCGAAAATTCGATTTCAAAGTTCAAATGAATGTATATGATTCAAAATAAACCGGATTTTGGTGAAACCAAAAATATTAGAATCTATTTGAGGATATCTTTCCAACGAATCCGAGAAATCAAAATTTCATAGCGGGAATCAAAAGTTATGTCCAGATAAAAATTTAGAGAAGCCGCTATGGAATTCTGGCCCTTAAAAATGGAAATTTTGCAAACGACCTCAGTTTTCGGCGAAACCACTTTTGTTGGATCCGTGATGTCTAGTTATTGCTAGATTCCAAAATTCATAATTTTTCGAATCAATATGTGATCGTGGCAAAGGAAAACGTGTTTTCTCAATATCGATCGACCTGGAAATGGCCATTTTTCAAATGGCCTCAGAATTCGATGAAATTATTTTTGTGAGGACCGTATCATCAATACGAAGTTAGAAAATATTTTTCGGGAATTTTTCGAGTTAGTATGTGGCCCCGGCAAATTGAAATGCGTGTTCAAATTCAATATATAGAGTTATATTTTGATTTTGACGAAAACTGATCGAAACGATCGAATCAGCTTATGATACATAGCCCATTGTGTTCGGAATGGGGGTAATTAGCTATGGACGACAGTCGGTGGACTTGATTTTGAGTTCGAAAAGAAAAGCAACTTTTAGGAACTAAAATAAAATTAAATATATATTTAATAAAATGTCAAACACCTCTATACTCTCTCCCTCTCTCTCGTTTTATAGAAGAAAAAAGAAAAGAAAAAAGAACCCACACACGATCTCCCTCAACCCTTCCCACGCCGCCTCCGTCCACGCTGCCATCGCCGGAGTCCCGTCGCTCACCCCCTCCGACGGCCTCCACCCTTCTAAAGCCGCCACCCCCTCTTTGTCTCGAACCCTAAATCGAGTCGTACACCCTCCAGCCCCAATTTGATCGCCCCTTACATCGCAACCACCAAAGCAGTCAACGCCGCCCCCAACCCCTACCTCTGACGCCGACCAGCGAGCCGCTCCACCCCCTCAGCCTCCTCCTCCCTCCGTTGGTTCTCTCCCTCCTCCAATGAAGGCTCAATACCAAAAGAAAAGTAAGTTTTTTTTATTGATTTACATTCAATTTAAATTCAGTTTTATTCATATGAAATATCGTTTAATTTCAGTTTTTATTTTATATATTACATAGAAGGAAATCAGTTTTTTTTTCTTTAAAACGATAAAGATATAATTTTTATTATGTAGATCACATTATAAAAATATAATCTTTATGGTATGAAGAGTAGAATAAAAATATAATTTTTATAATATGAAAGGTTAAATTTTTACAACATGAAAGGTTATGTTTTTAGAAAGGTAAAAATTCGATTTTTAATTCATGAAAGGTTATATTTTTATAATAGAGAAGTTTATATTTTCAAATACGAAAAGACTAGATTTTTAGTCAAATAAGGATACGATTTTTATTTGCATCGTGGCATAATAAAGATGTGATTTTTATATGAATGACATCGTTATAAAGATTTGATTTTTAACGAGATAAAAATTCGATTTTTATATATTGAATAACGATGTAAAATTTCGATATTTATATATTGAATAGCAAAATAAAATTGTGATTTTTAATATCAACTGCATGAAACAGAGGGCGATGGGATGGATTGAAATCAAAAAGGAATTCAGACGGTTCAGAAATTCAGAAATGAAATGGAGGAGTGGAACCCTCGGTGAGAACACCTCATTTTTATTTTAAATTTCTAGTTAAAAATATATATAAGGATGCAGATGGTGTTTAGTAGCACCCGACACCCGTCGTCCACAGACCATGGACGGCTTGTTTGTTTGTTTGGTTACTATGTTGTGAAATTTGATTGTGTGATGTGAAATAAAATAAAATATTTTATAGTTAAAAATATAATTTTTAACGTGTATATAAAATAAATATTTATAAACAAATCGGATGATTTGTTTATGTACACTGATTTGACTAATATTGATTGGGATGATAAATTTTACACATCGCCCAACTGCAAAAATAAAATTTGTGTTTGATTGTTTGAAACCCCACATGGGTATTGGGATGATATATGACATACACTAATCCCAATAATTAGTTGTATGTCGATCGATTGATTGGCAGACTGCTATGAGCATTAAATATTTATATTTGATGCTTATATAGTGTAGAATGCACTTTGGATGATGGTTGATTATTCATCGTTGTTATTGTATACATGTGTTGTAGAAAATCCATATAATTAACATTATATGGTAATTGATTGGGCCTCATTCCAGTTTTGAAAAAGAAATATTTGAAATAGAAATATTTGAAATAGAATATTTGAAAATAGAAATGTGAATCCGTGTTAAGTAGTTACACGCCATTTTAACATGAACGGGAATTTTGTCGATTTTATAATGAATATTGAAAGTGATTTCAAAATCGAATATTTAGAAATGAATTCAAATTGAAATTGAATAGAAATGAATTCGAATTGAAATTGAATAGAAATGAATTCGAATTGAAATTCAAATAGAAATGAATTCGAATTGAAATTGAATTGAATTGAAAATGAACTGAAATTGAATTAAAAATCGATTTGAATTGAAATCAATTTGAAATAAATTTAAACAAATTTATAAGGAAAAATTCAATTTTGATTTGAATTCGAAATGAAGTTGAAATTGTTTTGAAAACGAATTTAAAACGATTTATAAAATACGTTTTAAAAAGGAAATCGACGAAGTATATATTATATATATTATATATCTAATATAAAGGCCTGAATAGAACGCCCCGCACCACGGCAGTTCGCGAATTTCGACCATTGACTTAGAATGGATATTGCGGGAGATCTGACCGTCGGATTCTCCTGAAACCAGAACCGTTGGGTTCGTATCGAAAAGAGCTTTCTAATGAATATTAGAGATTTGAAATCTAATGGTTGGATTTGGAATTATGTCCAAATCAAATTTGGAAAAGGTCGTTGTAAGTGCAGTTCGATGGCCGTTGATGGAAATCGACTTTACGGGCCTTGATAAAATTACTAAAAATATCAATAATTTGTGTAAAATCATAAGAAGTGATTTGGGAAGAATTGGGATGAAAAACTCCATATTTGAAAAGATAAAAATAGATTTTTATCAAAATGAACTAGTTTTGAACTAGAATTATAATTCTATTTATTTTTAAAATAAATAGATTGGATTTGAAATGGTTTTAAAAGTAACCAGAAGTTCCAATAATTGAATTGGAATGGATTCGAATCGAAATTGCCTTCGGAATATTTCGATGATGGCTTTCGTGATGACACAGATATTGTTATGGGAATTTGAAAGATATATTAATATCGTTATTTCCAATATGATATTTGTTGGTCGTAGAATTTGATATTGAATATAAGCCGGTATATTTTCTATTCAGAGCCTTGTATTTAATATCAAACGTGATTTGGGTTTGTCTTGAATGGTGTCTTCATTAACACTGTTCTTAAGCCCAGTTGAGAAAAAGATTAAATCTTTTTATTTAGATTTAATGAAGTGAACCAATTAAATAATATTTTATTGGAATTGAATTGGTATTTATTTTTGGGTTTATCGTGAGCAGTGTTTTAAATAACGCTTGTTCTTTAACTCGATAATTAATGGAATGTGATTTTGGGTTGTCGTGAACGGTATCTTCAATAATACTATTCTTAGACCTAAAGGAGTTAAGAAAATCAGAAACTAACTGGAGATTAATTAAGTTGAATGGTTTCTGGGGTATTGATCTGATGTTGGTTTCGGCCTTCGGGGTTAATACTTAGGGAATTGCTCACTTGCTAATTTATGGTTAGGGACTGATTGAAATGTGATGTGATTTTGGGGTTTATCGTGAACAGTGTTTTAAATAACACTTGTTCTTTAACCCGATAATTAATGGAATGTGATTTTGGGTTGTCGTGAATGGTATCTTCAATAATACTGTTCTTAGACCCAAAGGAGTTAAGAAAATCAGAAACTAACTGGAGATTGGTTAAGTTGAATAGTTTCTGGGGTATTGATCTGATGTTGGTTTCGGCCTTCGGGGTTAATACTTAGGGAATTGCTCACTTGCTAATTTACGGTTAGGGACTGATTGAAATGTGATGTGATTTTGGGGTTTATCGTGAACCGTGTTTTAAATGACACTGATTCTTTAACCCAGTCAAAGATTAAAACTAAGTGGAGTTTTAATGAATGTTTAATTAGATTGAAAAGATCGAGAATGGAGTATCACCAGTTTTACTCCAAACTGTAGTTAAATATTTAATTAGATTTGAATGTTAAATGGTAATTGAATTTACCGATAACACCGCGGTGTTAGATTTGAAGTATGACCAGTTTTACTTCATAGGATAAATAGGTTGGGATTGGGAAAAAAAATTACTTCGGTGTGGTTCATTAATCCTGACTAGTTTGAAGTGATATTCAAAAGGAAGATTAAAGAATAAATTTAAAAGAATTTGTCTTTGATAAAATTAATGGGAACCTTTCCCTAAGAATGTGAAATTTAGAAACTAGCTGTAGGTTGGCCAAGCAGAGTGATTTCCTGGGTATTAATCTGATGTTGGTTTCGGCCTTCGGGGTTAATATTTGGGGAATTATTCTCTTGATTAATTTATGGTTAGTGACTGATGAATTGGAATGAGGCGTATGTTGTGTTTGTGTAACACTTGTTTATTATATACGCGAGTTATTTGGAAAGACCTGGTTTATCCCATTCTGAATAACTGATACGACGATAAGTCGAAGGTGAAGACGGTGGTTGAAGACCGGAGGTCTTAACGTCATTTGGATAATTACTGATGATCTTGATTGGGCTGTACACCCAAGAGGAGGGAAACAGTTGGTGATCGTCCAGACGTACTTGGAAATCGATGGATATGCGGGGTACTAGGTGCCTCCGGTTTCGTTCAGACCTAGAACGAACATGTAAATGGAATGTGTGTCTGACATTGGATTTCAGTCTGTGTGATTGATTTCTATTAAATATATATCTGTTTGGCGGCGGAGAATTTATTCTCTTGCTTAACGCCCTTCTCTGAGACGTACGAGCTCAAGGGTTATATATTGATGGATATCCATCGCATGGAGTGAATTGCCTGTGTGGCATGCCTAAGTGGCAAATGATCAAGGCTTCTGTTGAAAAGAAAAGTCTTGTGGTTGATTGTCAAAGCACGGCCTTTGTGGCATAGCTTTGTGTAGCGTTGATTCGCGAGCCTCACACCCCGGTTGTGAACCAAAAACGGGAGAGAACCTCAGGTAGGACATGCGTTTCTTTCTAGTTAGAAGTGGCGTCAGTGGTTTTACACGCCTTGACGAGTTTGACATATGTGGTTGTTGCTGTTGCAAGGCGCCTCGGATATACCGGTGACTATGTGAAGCCGATGGAGTCATTTGTTGGCTCATTTACACCCCAAAGGGTGGGGAAACGCAGTGTTCAGGCATAATAATCCACATCGGTGGACTGGCCCTGACGATCTAAGGGGCAGTTGAGGCTGTTCCTGAGGGGCGGGCTAGAGCGTCTCGAATCGGTAGAGGACTATCTTTTGCCTCGGTTCACAGACGGAAATCCAACTTCCAATACGTGGCGTTTCGATTTTAGTTGTAATCCTATATATGGCGACATAATGGGATGGGGCGCTTATGCCGTCTATGATTGATACTTATGATTTGAAGTTGTTTTATACACTATACACTTATTATTGTATCAAATGGTTTGTTTTAAACGTATCAAGCATTCTTGGCTATTATAAGGTAAAAACCCTATCCTCCGGCTTGCGTTGCATTGTATGATGGGACCTGGGTCTTATAATAGCTTCATTGTTCTTTATTTAGCATTGCCCTGTTTGTTTTATGCACTGGTGTTCTTGGGAGGAAACCCATTCCGTGTTATACGGCGTGGTCCCTTGATTTACCCAACTTTAAAATAAAGATTAATAAATATTTTAGTTCTCACACCAGTCCCATGACTGACCTGGAGTTTATTGTTTTAACCTAAACTCTGGGTGCCCTTATTTTGACACGGGCAGCTAGTAGTTTTGGTTTTGTAGATTTGTATTCACAGGATCCTGATTTACAGCTGGAACGATACTCGGAAAACTCTGTATCCTTGTATTACTTCTAGATGTGTATTGTATTATTTTCCGCTGCTATGTAATGTATTGTAATCTCTGATAATTTTATAATGTATGTTATTTGTTTATACTCTGTATATTCTTGTATTCTGATGAATTATTGTAATTAACAATGAAATGTTCTTCCGTCTGCGCTCTTTTGTGTGTGGTTCTCGAACTATCCGCGCTTTCCTTACCGGGGAAGTTACGGGTTTTTACGGATTTTTACAAATATACCGAGTTGGTGGCAAAGAGGGGCACTTCTTCTATACCCAGAGTATATTTGTGGATGTTATTAGTGATTTGACAGATCTAACAATGTGGCATTCAAAGTGAATGATGACCAGATGTTGTAAAAGTTAAATTCTAGCCTCAAGCCTCATTAACCGGGAGATGACAAAAATCGAGCAGGCAGCATGGCTATGTGGGTCGCTCCCATTAGGGTGTATAATCACCTATCTAGAGAAATTCCATTTGCTTCTTTAATCTATTTCGATGTTGTCCCTTTTTCGGGGAACGGTTGCTGATCCCAACCGTTGGTGATATACATTCGATACACTCAAGTGAAATGAGTGGTCGGTCATGTGAGAGCCAAGTTGCAAGACGTTCTTGTTGAACCCAGTTTATCCACCTCTAAAGATACACTATCGGCAGGTGGTCTCATACCTTGTCATAGTCGGAATCCAATTTCCAATAAGCGCCCACGGTTTTGATTGTATACTAATATATGTGGAGCGTGAGATGCAAGCGTTCCGCTAAATTGTATTTATTTGTATTTAGACGCTATTATAATATCAGAATAAGTTATGATTTCAAAAATGGTTTGGGTTATAGTAAGGTAAAAACCGTCCATGTTTATGTGTGGACTGGTTTTACTATTATCCTTTTATTTCAAAAGGATTTTCCATAGTTAAACAAAATGTTTATGCTGTGAATTTATCACTGAAAGTATTCCAGACTAACCCAGTGAATTTTGCTTTGCTTCAAATGTGCTCGGGTTAGACCGAGTATATTTCCAGGTTAGGTTCGCTTAGTGTTTCAGGAACTGGAAGCAGGAGGCCTCATCGCTAGTTATTTAAAGTTATTTTCCGCTGTGACTGATATCTGTTGTACTCTGATGATTGGTATGTATATACAATTTCTTTTTGTATCAAGAAATTTGATATTATATTTTATTCGTTCCGCTGTGAAATTCTGATGTGTTGTTCTTCTTCTTTCTTCTATTCTCAAAATTCCTTCTTTCTTTTCTCACCATCTAAATTCTTTCTAATAACATTTCTATGTTTTCGATGCTTGGAAGGTCGTCATTAGATACGGTAATTGTATTTATGTCTATTTTCGGGGCCGAAAGTTTGCTGGGTATTTACATTTATACTGGTTTCGGAGCACTGTCCTACATCTTGTCCTAGGCTCCTTCTGGAATATCACTAGCAACACCCTCACTTCACCCGGAGAAATAGAATAACAACACACCCGAGCAACCAAATGGGATTTCACGTCTGAGCAAACCAAACAGGACTTCAACAACACGCCTGAGCAACCGAACAAGACTTCAACAATACAACAAGAGCTTTGACTTTAATATGTGTTCTAATCAACATGGATTAGTCATGAATTGAGTACACCCTTCCTATAATCTTATCCTCGGATATTTGATGTGTGTGTGAATATTTGAAGGAAGTATATTGCTTATTGAATCGAGAAATATGAAATAGAATCAGTGATTCAAAACAATAAGTATGAATTTGAATTCTTTTAAAATGCAAGAGAGTATAGAAAATAAGATCTAAAATTAGAGCAAGAATCAGTCAATTGGATGATCTGGAAAGTGAAGTTTGTGATGTATAAATAGTATTCGTAGAGTAGTAATTGTTCATGAGAAGTTTCATTTAAAAGAAGCGACTATTTCTCTTGAAATTGGATTGAAAATTCTTGGTGAAAGGAAGTGTCTCTTCGTTGGAAATAACCATTGGAAATATTTAATCGACTGGTAAAAAATCACCAGTCAACTGGTGGAAAACGTATATAGATAAATTTATACACAAGTGGGCAGAATTGTACATTTTTGTACTTATTAGTCGGTTGGTAGAAAACTAACCAGTCGACTTGCTGTGCATAACTGCACAATTTTGGCACTTGTGTGCCAATATTATATATATCATTTCATATATTGTACTGTGTTCTTGTGTTGTGATATTTGAGGATATATTTTAACATTGTAACACAATTAAATATTACAATTAACCAATAAACTAATTCACTTTCTTTTGATCTTTTCTTCTTGCTTGTCATGAATCAAAAACTCATGAATCAACATTCTCTCCCTTTTTTGATCGATGACACCTCTTGCAATCTCTTGTAGATATTTTGAAATGAATATTTCTCCCTTTGTATATGTACTGTATATGATTTTTCTCCCCCTGAGTATATGGCTATATTTTTCCTACAATAACTTGTTAGTGTACTTACCTCTTCTTTTGTCATCGATAAAAAAAGATTCAATAACATGATAAATAAAGAGAGTTCATAAGTACATACTACTAAATGTTCATAAGCCAAAATAAAAAGAGTTCAAAAACCATAGGGACTATCTACTATAAGTCTCATAAAAAGTTCTAGTTTGATTCATATCAAATGAAAAATATATTAATCTCTTTCTCCCTTTATTATCGAAAAAAGGTGATAGCTAATAGGAGTTTGTTCATAGTTCATGGATTAAATTATAGGAAAAATTTAAGCATAAATGAACTAATTATATATGCATAACTTGTGATTATATGAGAAAATCATCATGGGTTTAATATCAACAAGATCATGGCATATAGCAATAATTTTATTTCAATCTTTAAACTAGTATCAATATTACCATATAATAGCATAGAAATGATAGTATAGTGAAATTTAATATCGTATTATGTCATAGTCAATATCTTGAATGAATATAGATTAAGACCTATATGTATAAATATGAATTATGACAAAAAAAAAAATTCTACCCTATATATATATATATACACACACACACACACACACACACTCTTCTCCTATTGATATGACCTCCCCATATCTATATGATTGTATTTTCTTTCCATTAAAGGCAAGATGAATATCAATAGGTGTATTATAGGTGTTTTAATTAATGGAAATGAGTTGGGTTTTTTTTAAATAAGATATAAAAATAAAATACTACCAAATTATTTGATTTAGTTTTGAGCTTTGTTTCCAAAGATATCATAGATACTGAAATAATCTCCTTTTTGTTGTGGTGTACCTGCAACAAATGTTGTATATACTTTGGTACCCACTTCCTCCGTTTGGGTCCAGCGGTTAGATGGAAGGTAACCATACCCAAGAGTGTTAATGGTACATTTGAAAATATTTTTTTATTATTAACTACTAAATCAAAATAATCATCCATATTTTTTTTTCTGTTTTTCCAATTTGCAGGAACCCAAATACTTAGATAATTTTTATTAGTATTTCCTTTTGTATTTCTATTATAACTATTTATTGAAGTATTCGAATTTCTATAGAAATTGGATTTTGGATTTGCTCGTGTTATAGTATTAACAGTCATATTTTTATTATACATAAAAGCATATCTAATACTAGTTCTCTGGTTAGTTTTAATATATCCTAAACCGCTTTTGTCGTGTAAAGATCGAGATCTAGATGAAATCATATTAACTCATGTTGACCTTTATTAAATTTCGCGAACTTACTTGTAAAATTTTCAAATTTAATTCCAAAGTTGCGATTGACATTTTCAAAAGAAATTTTATTATCTTTTAAATCATCATTTTCTTTATTTAATTCAGAATTCTTCCTTATTAAAGTACTAGTCTCATTTTCGAGATGACAAATTTAAGATTCTAAATTATCTAAAGATGATTGTAATTTTTCAAAATTTTCATTTTGATTCAGAAATTACTTTTTGAAAAATATTAGTATTAACTTTTGAAATATCATATTCTTTAGATAGTTCTAAATTATTTTCAGTTAAAGTTTCATTCTCTTTTTCAAGAGACAAAATTAAAGAACTGGAAATATTTAAAGAATCTTCTAAAGATGTGTTTTTATTTTGTAAACCATCAATTTCCTTTAAAAGATTAATGTTTTTATCTATTAGCTGCTCATTTTCTTTTTGAAGGAAATCCTTTTGAAAAATAAGCTCTTCTAAGGTATTTTCAAAACATTTAGCTTGTTTTGCTAAAAATTCATTTTCCTCTTTTAATCGGAATTTTCTTGCTCACAATCTTTTCACTTAGCTAAAATAACTGTATTAAGTTTGTTCAAAGTTTTAAATTCTTTTAATAATTTTTCATGGTCTAACAAAAGATCTTTATATAATGAATCTACATATACCGATTGTGATTTGACTTTAGTCACGAGATATTTGCTTGCTTGCTCCAATGATTCTGCTTTATTGCTCTCCCACTTTCTAATGCCTTGACTAGATTTCTTTATTGCTATTTGTTCTAGGATGTTGTTACGATCTCTAGAACACCAGGCTCTGATACCATATGAAAAGAGTGCTAGAGTAGGATCGAGTAATATGGAATATATTCTAACTTAGCGGAAGTGTTGATAATGTGATATTAAGTACTTATAAATAGAATATAACGATATCACAGATAAGCAGAGTAAATGCAGTAAATAAAGTAAATGAAACTAGAGATTTTTATACTGGTTCGTAGCACCATCCTACGTCCAGTCCCAGACTCCTTCTGGAATTTCACTTCCAACACCCTCACCTCACCTAGAGGAACAGGTTAACAACACACCTAAGCAACCGAACGGGATTTCACGTGTAATGGCGCGTTTTGTTAGCTGTCGAATAATTAATTTATTTAATGATTTATATATCGATTTGGCGATATCGATAACTTAAAGTACAACGCTCGAACTTATAATTTATAATTATAATTAAAACGAACCTGAAACGTCGCGGCAGTTCGCAATTTGGCGATTCGAACTTCAACTGAATGTACATGATTCATTTTAAGCCGGATATCTGTGAAACAAGAAACGTGTGGAGCTGGTGGAGTATATCTTTCTAATGGAAGAGAAAAATCGGGATTTCATCGTGTAGATTTTGATGTACGTCCAAATCAAATTTCAGAAAAGTCGCTGTAGAATTCCTTTATAATTTGCGACGCTTTATATACGTAATAAAAGGGTTTTCGATATAAACTGAATACCGGGATAATCTAAAATCTGAAATATCAAACTGTAAATTCTGATATGATATTCTGGAGCTGTACGATATCATATGTGAAGATATACGATAATATTAAATTATTAATATTTAAATTTATTTAAATATACTTATATATTTAAATGGGCTATTCAAAGCGTTAAAAATAGCCACTTTTGCAAACGAAGCCGGAATTCGACGAAACTAGTTTTGTTGGATCCGCAATATCAAATAGTTGTTAGATTTCCAGTTTCGTGATTTTTAGAGTCACTGTGTGGCCGTACGGATTTTTAGAGTGAAAAACAGTTAGTATTTTGACAGTTAAAAATACGTTGTGTGAGCATACGGAGTCGGAATTCGACGAAACCAGTTTCGTTGGGACCGTAATGTCAAACGGAAGGTGCACGTCCAGTTTGGTGATTTTTGGGCATCGTATATGGTCGCAGGGATTTTTAAGGACCAGAGACAAGTGGAAAATCATTAAATAAAAATATAAAAATCAAAATAAAAATATCCCTCTCCATTCTTTGATCACAAACAGGCCACGCACACTCCAATTTCAGCCACAATTCTTACCAACCCATCCAAGCCTATATATATATATCGTAAAATCCGAACACAACAAGAAATCCAAAATGAAAAATCAAGATAAATACAATAAATTCCTATAAATGTAAAAACAATTTTTCCGTGGATCTCTTGTCGGATTCTCTTCGCGATGGTAGCAATTGGAGGCGACTCGATGCGTTTCTGCGATGTGATAAAATGCACAGTAGATCTAGGGTTTCGAATATTGAGAGATGGATGCATCGAAATGGGTTTTTGAAGTCGAATTCGGATTTATGGGTTCGTTTATCATTTTGTTGAGGTGCTCCGATCATCGGGATTGAAGAGCGACGTCCGGTTTTCTGCTGTGGAGCTACAGGTCGAGACAGGAAAAGGGACATCGAGTTCAGGTTTTTGGTACCAAAGGATGGAGCATTCGAAGAGGATCTCGACGGCGGTTGCAGTTTTGAAAACGATGAAGGATTTGAGGAGCAAGGGATTTGGGAAAGATCGGTCGTTGGGTTTCTTGGAGATTGAACGTGGTGTTTGAGGAAGAAACATTTCGGTGGTGGGCTTCTGAATGGGGTGGGCCTGATGGGTTATATGTTTAAGGGGAGGAGAGGTAACGGGTTGGAAGTTTTTAAGTATTTATTGGGCCAGAGAATAAAGGGTAAAGCCCATTTTAACTTATATTTAAGTTTTAATTTAATTTAAGCGTGTATAAACTTGTTAATCCGATATCTCTCTCGTACGTTATCAGTTTCACAAACCGTAAGTTGCGTTGGGATCGTATGGACGGGAGCAACAATGAGACTGACCGGGAGTGGATCGGAGACAGTTACAATTTATGGCGAAATAAATTGTCAGACTGAATCAAATAACGCAAACCGTTATTTAACGGTTAACGCGCAAAAGTGAGTAAAACTCACTAACTCTCCTCAGTTTATATTTTTATATAAACTGTGTTAAATGATTTGATTGTTGTGTATTGATATTTTGGACTGTTAAATAGATTTGATTGAAACATAGATATAGTTATATATATAAACGACAATCAAATATTGATTCAGTTCATCAGTATATTTCATGTTGGAATGAAATTGATGTATATTTTATTGTGCAACATCTGTGGATGCAGGGAAACAGGTTGGAGGAATCCGACTGGATTCCCCAACATTTATTTTACCGTTTTTCATATATTGTGATATATGATGTGTTATGAAATCTGTTATTGATTTCATATGTTTGAATGATACCGATCATTGTTATACGACACGTTAAACACCGTAGGTGATACTAGAATGTAAAAAGGGAATTTTCAATGTTTATATTGAAAATAAATCTTATTTATAAAATCGATAGGATTTTATAAAATGAAAACATTTATTTATTTAGGAAATAAATAAAGGAACATTTATTTAGATTATAAATAAATGGAATAAAGGAATATTTATTTAGGGAATAAATAAAGGAACACTTGTTCGGAAAATAAATAGAATTATACAAGGATAGATTTAAACACGTGCTTCGCACACGGTATAACACGATATGGATTTAAATGAGATATTAAATAGGAAATCTGTTTTAAACAGATAAATTGAAGTAGATTAATTTATAAATAATGTTTTATAAATTAAATAAATTATTTATCGTTGATAAATGGAATATATATAAGTCTGGACTTATATAGAGAAGTAGAAACGTTATTAAAAGGACATTTATAAAGTGAAGAACCGTTACTAAAAGTAAATCTTTATAAATGGATAAACTTGTAAAAAGTAAATCTTTATCAATGGATAAACGTTGTAAAAAGGAAATCTTTCGAAATGAGTTATTCGAATTAGATATTTGAATAGAGTTAAACACATTAGAGTGATTCGAATTACTTATTCGAATAGAGTTAAACAAAGTAATTTGTTAGGTTAACCAAAGCAAGTTAGTCGAGTTAATCAAAGTAATTGGTTAAGTTAACCAAAGGAAATTAGTTAAGATAAACTAAGCGGTTAATCGAAGTGAATTAGTTAAGTTAAACTAATTGGTAAATCAAAGTGAATTAGTTGCGTCAAACTAAGTGAATTAGTCAAGTTAAACTAATTGGTTAATCGAAGTAAAATTAGTTGGGTTAATCAAAGTGAATTAGCTGAGTTAAACTAAGTAAATCGGTTAGAGTTAATCAAAGTGAATTAACTAAGTTAAACTAAGTGGGTTAGTTCAGTTAATCGAGACAAGTAAATCAAGTTAGGTTAAACCATTTGAGTTAACCAGTTAAAATTTACCAGTTAAAGATAAACAGTTAAAGTTGACCAATTAGAGTTGACCAGTTAGAGTTGACCTGTTAGAGTTATCCAAGTGGAGTTAATCGAGTAGAGTTGCCGAATATCACTTATTCGAAGTAGAGTTATCGAATATAGAGTATTCGAGGGAAGAGTAATCGAATATAGTTTATTCGAGTGGAGAAATCAAATGTTATTCATTTGAGAAGAATTACCGAATATTATTTATTCGAAGAATAGTTATCGAATATTGGTTATTCGAAGTTAGTTAATCCAAAGGAGTTATTCGAAGTTAGTTAATCCAAAGGAGTTATTCGAAGTTAGTTAATCCAAAGGAGTTATTCGAAGTTAGCTAATCCAAAGGAGTTATTCGAAGTTAGTTAATCCAAAGGAGTTAGTCGAAGAGTTAATCGAATATAGTTATTCGAAAGAAGATGTTAATCGAATACAGTTATTCGAGTAAAGTTAAAAGAGTTAATCGAATTTAGTTATTCGAAATGAGTTATTCGAATTTGATATTTGAATAGAGTTAAACACATTAGGGTGATTCAAATTACTTATTCAAATAGAGTTAAACACGTAAGAGTTAATTGAATATTAGTTATTCAATTAGAGTTAAATCGAATTTAGTTATTCAAAAGGAGTTAATCAATTTGAGTTAAGTTAATCGATTTGAATTAAGTTGAATCGAAATGGAGTAAACCGATTAGAATTAAGTTAATCGAGTTAGAGTAAATCGAATATTGGTTATTTGAAGGTAAGTTATTCGAAGGAGTTAATCAAATGAGTCGATCCAAAGGAGTTAGTCGAATATTAGTTATTCGAATAGAGTTAAAGGAGTTATCGATTTTAGTTTGATCGAAAGGAGTTATCGATTAGTAAATCGAAAGGAGATTTTCGAATATAGCATATTCGAAAGAAAGAGATCGAATATTGTTTATTCGAAAGAGAGAGATTTCGAATATGAGTTATTCGAAGAGAGATAATCGAATATAGGTTATTCGAAGAAGAGTTAATCAAATAGAGATTACTCGAAAGAGAGTTATACGTCGAATTCGATTATAGCGAATTCGGGAAAGTACTATTTACTTTCCAGGGTTTAAATCAAGATTTAGTTATTGATTTAGAAATTAGGTGTCTGTTAAATTATTCGAGTTAGGAGATAAAGTTATAATTTAGGTTAGATATTGCAGAAGTAGGAATTATAACGTTATAGTTATAATCAAACATTTTCATATAAGAAGTAGATTCGTAACCTAAATCCGAGAATTTGCGTAAACAGATGATTGGAAAAAGTGAGTGACGAGCTTCATCTATTTCACAGTAAAGGACGTTGTTCAATTAAGGTCTGAGAGGTAATTATACCCCAACTTGATTGACTTCAGAATTGACAAAGGAATAGTTGTGGTTCGATAGGAAAGGTTGATTTGAAATATAGTTAAGTAATAAGCGATTTATGGATTAAGCGTAACGATGTTTTATACAACGTTCATTTGAAATCCGTAAATGAGTTTTGGAAACGTTTTCCAAATATAGTCAGATATGTTTTCTAAACATAGAAAATGAAATGTTTTCATGATAAGAATTTAAGAAATAGAGTTAAGCAAATTCAGAAACTGACTGGAGAGGGTAAGTTGAACGGTTTTCTAAGTGACGATCTGATGTTGGTCTCGACCTTCCGTATTGATACTTAGAGAATTGTTCTCATACTAGTTACAGTTAGGGACTGATAGTTGCGAAATAATAGTGATGTGAAAATAAGCTATGGAAATGTTTTCCAATGATTAATAACATATATTTTCTAAATATATGAAATAAGGAAATATGAACATATGATGATTGATCGATCGAATTCCCATTTGGAAATAAGATCGTTGTTTGTACACCGACATGTTTTCATTTGATAGTTAGATCACAGACTATCAAAGTTTTTACCATTTTAACGTTGTTAATATGGAGAGACCGGTTGGATTATTATCCAAAGAACCACTCTGTATCGGCATAAGAGTTGCGAGCAATATATGCCAAAGATAAATTGAAGACGGAGTAAAGTGCAAGGGCTGTTGTATAAGTCTTAGATAACAGTGACTAAGATGGATATACTGAATAGTGCCTTCGGTTTGTCCAGTCCCAGGACAACGTATATGGAAGAAGGTCTGACAGAGTATATCAAATGGATCGCGTAAATTGATCAGTTCAAACGTATTCACGTTTTGTGGCGGAGGAATTCGTTTCTCTTAGCTATATACCCGTGTTATTTTTGGATAAGTCGATTTGTGATTTGGCGGGTATGACGATGTGGCATTCAAAGTGAATGGTGATCAGATGTTCTGAAGATAGACGTAGTTTCTAGCCTCACACCGGGAAGTAACAAAAGTTGGGCTAGGCAGCATGGCTAGTTGGGTCATTCCCAAGCAGGGTGTATTGTCACCGATCTAGAGAATATTCATATTTATACTTCTTTTTGATTCTGTATCTTCGGATGACGGTTTGATGGCCTACAACCGTGGTGGCAATATATTCGCGACACTCAAGCTAAATGAGTGAGCGGTCATGTGTGGCCGGGTTGCAAGACGTTCTTGTTGAACCCTGAGTGTATCACCTCTAGAGTACACTATTCAGAAGGTGCTCCCATACCTTGTCTGTTGGAATCCATTCTCCGATAAGCGCCCTACGGTTTATGATTTTATACTATGTATGTAGAACGTGAGATGCAAGCGTTTCTGCTAGATTGATACCTATTTGTACTTAGACATTTTTATAATATCACAATGATATTGCTTGTCAAAGTTGCTCAGATACTCATAAGGGAAAAACCCGTTCCGTATTCACGGCGTGGTCTTATGAGATATCCTATACCTGTTTTAAACTATTTTACTCATACCAGTCCCATGACTGACCCGGAGTTTACTTTGTTGTTTTCCCTAAACTCTTGGGTGCCTAAATTTGTACGGGCAGTCAAGTAGTCGGGATTTACAGGTATGCTTGGAGAGCTTGGAGCAGGAGGCTGCAAGATTCTGTAGCTATAGTTATTTCCGCTGTGTTGTAAGTGTTGTACTCTGATAAGTGCTATTGTATATATATAACTGTTTACTTCAAGGCTATGTTATATATTATATGTTATTCGTTCCGCTGTGAGATTCGTGTTACTCTGATGAATCTGATGTTCTTCTTCTTCTTCTATTCTATTAGTTCTATCTTTTCTTTCTCACCTTCTAAATTCTTTCACTAACGTCGTCGGAATTTCCGACTCTCGAGGAGTCGGAAATTTCCAGCCGTTACAGTTGGTATTAGAGCTTAAGTTAAGTGATTACCTTGGCTCTGTGGCATAACTCGATAGAGATGGGATTAGTAATATCCTAGATTGAGTTTGAGTGTATATATACGAATGCGTATTTGTATTTGATATAAAACTGTTTTATATTGTGGAGACTCATTGGTTGAGTGGCTTATGAATTCTGGTTGATCAGTTTTGATCCACTGTATCGATAAGGGTTACTAAACACTCGAATACGATGAACCGTCATGGTATGTTTTGAAAGAGGGTAAATGAAATAATTTTTCCCAAAATATATTTGTTTATAGAAGAAATATATATCTTGAAATTATTATAGTATATTGATTGTGTTGGTTGGAATAAGATTATAAAAGGGTGAAATGGTTATAAATGACCAATCAGAATTCATATGAATGTAATATATGAACTAGTTTGAATTAAATATGAATTTAAATCAGATTTGGAATTAAAATAAGGAAATTTTAAGTTCCTGGGAGATTTTGAAAATGTTTTTCAAATTGAAAATGATATAGTATTGAACTCACTTGATAGCTGGAAAATAGATTCTGATGATGAATCTAGACATCATCAGTGTTCATTTTTGAGTTCTAAGTGACGGATTACTACCAAATGTTTTGTTTTTGAATTGTTTTGAGAAAACAAGTTGTTTAGAAATTCAAAGGTTTTGAATTGGCATTATGATTTCAAATTGATTTGAAAGAAACCCAAGAACTTAAGTTCTGGAATTAAAATTTAACTAATGAAGTTAAATAAAATGAGATGGTAAAAATAAATTGAAATTTAACTTGAACCGAGTTAAATAAAATTGAATTGGATTAGAGATAGTCTAGAATGGAACCAAATTGATAAATCAATAATTTGGAATTGGATATTAGAGTTCGAATGAAATTCGATTTGGATTTGAGGATATGAACTGATTGGAATTTGATTGAGATAACACTGGTATATGCTGAGTTGATAGCATATGGAAGTGATAGAGTTAAATGCCCGACAAAAAGGTACAAGTTTATATCATATATGAGTTTGGATTTTATGAGCCGAATTGGCAAGCCGCTTGGCTATTTTGATTTCCTTTTGGATTGGAGAAGGCCTAGAGAGGCGAGTTGTGGTTTGACGTATTGAGCCATACAAAGGAGGTTATGGCGAATTTTTTCGAAAATTTAAGGTTTTAGAAAATTTTCAGGATTTTTGAAAATTTAGTTAGTCGAAATAAATTAATATTTTAGTCGATATTAATTGGTTCAGTTGAAAACTGAAATTTTGAGGTAAACAAAAAAAAAAGGATTTTAAATCTAGTTAGTAGAGTTAGTAGCATTTTTCTAACTTAGCAATTTCGAGGACGAAATTATTTTAAGGGGGGAAGTCTGTAATGGTGCGTTTTGTTAGCTGTCGAATAATTAATTTATTTAATGATTTATATATCGATTTGGTGATATCGATAACTTAAAGTACAACGCTCGAACTTATAATTTATAATTATAATTAAAACGAACCTGAAACGTCGCGGCAGTTCGCAATTTGGCGATTCGAACTTCAACTGAATGTACAAGATTCATTTTAAGCCGGATATCTGTGAAACAAGAAACGTGTGGAGCTGGTGGAGTATATCTTTCTAATGGAAGAGAAAAATCGGGATTTCATCGTGTAGATTTTGATGTATGTCCAAATCAAATTTCAGAAAAGTCGCTGTAGAATTCCTTTATAATTTGCGATGCTTTATATACGTTATAAAAGGGTTTTCGATATAAACTGAATACCGGGATAATCTAAAATCTGAAATATCAAACTGTAAATTCTGATATGATATTCTGGAGCTGTACGATATCATATGTGAAGATATACGATAATATTAAATTATTAATATTTAAATTTATTTAAATATACTTATATATTTAAATGGGCTATTCAAAGCGTTAAAAATAGCCACTTTTGCAAACGAAGCCGGAATTCGACGAAACTAGTTTTGTTAGATCCGCAATATCAAATAGTTGTTAGATTTCCAGTTTCGTGATTTTTAGAGTCACTGTGTGGCCGTACGGATTTTTAGAGTGAAAAACAGTCAGTATTTTGACAGTTAAAAATACACTGTGTGAGCATACGGAGTCGGAATTCGACGAAACCAGTTTCGTTGGGACCGTAATGTCAAACGGAAGGTGCACGTCCAGTTTGGTGATTTTTGGGCATCGTATATGGTCGCAGGGATTTTTAAGGACTAGAGACAAGTGGAAAATCATTAAATAAAAATATAAAAATCAAAATAAAAATATCCCTCTCCATTCTTTGATCACAAACAGGCCACGCACACTCCAATTTCAGCCACAATTCTTACCAACCCATCCAAGCCTATATATATATCGTAAAATCCAAACACAGCAAGAAATCCAAAATGAAAAATCAAGATAAATACAATAAATTCCTATAAATGTAAAAACAATTTTTCCGTGGATCTCTTGTCGGATTCTCTTCGCGATGGTAGCAATTGGAGGCGACTCGATGCGTTTCTGCGATGTGATAAAATGCACAGTAGATCTAGGGTTTCGAATATTGAGAGATGGATGCATCGAAATGGGTTTTTGAAGTCGAATTCGGATTTATGGGTTCGTTTATCATTTTGTTGAGGTGCTCCGATCATCGGGATTGAAGAGCGACGTCCGGTTTTCTGCTGTGGAGCTACAGGTCGCGACAGGAAGAGGGACATCGAGTTCAGGTTTTTTGGTACCAAAGGATGGAGCATTCGAAGAGGATCTCGACGGCGGTTGCAGTTTTGAAAACGATGAAGGATTTGAGGAGCAAGGGATTTGGGAAAGATCGGTCATTGGGTTTCTTGGAGATTGAACGTGGTGTTTGAGGAAGAAACATTTCGGTGGTGGGCTTCTGAATGGGGTGGGCCTGATGGGTTATATGTTTAAGGGGAGGAGAGGTAACGGGTTGGAAGTTTTTAAGTATTTATTGGGCCAGAGAATAAAGGGTAAAGCCCATTTTAACTTATATTTAAGTTTTAATTTAATTTAAGTGTGTATAAACTTGTTAATCCGATATCTCTCTCGTACGTTATCAGTTTCACAAACCGTAAGTTGCGTTGGGATCGTATGGACGGGAGCAACACAATGAGACTTACCGGGAGTGGATCGGAGACAGTTACAATTTATGGCGAAATAAATTGTCAGACTGAATCAAATAACGCAAACCGTTATTTAACGATTAACGCGCAAAAGTGAGTAAAACTCACTAACTCTCCTCAGTTTATATTTTTATATAAACCGTGTTAAATGATTTGATTGCTGTGTATTGATATTTTGGACTGTTAAATAGATTTGATTGAAACATAGATATAGTTATATATATAAACGACAATCAAATATTGATTCAGTTCATCAGTATATTTCATGTTGGAATGAAATTGATGTATATTTTATTGTGTAACATCTGTGGATGCAGGGAAACAGGTTGGAGGAATCCGACTGGATTCCTCAACATTTATTTTACCGTTTTTCATATATTGTGATATATGATGTGTTATGAAATCTGTTATTGATTTCATATGTTTGAATGATACCGATCATTGTTATACGACACGTTAAACACCGTAGGTGATACTAGAATGTAAAAAGGGAATTTTCAATGTTTATATTGAAAATAAATCTTATTTATAAAATCGATAGGATTTTATAAAATGAAAACATTTATTTATTTAGGAAATAAATAAAGGAACATTTATTTAGATTATAAATAAATGGAATAAAGGAATATTTATTTAGGGAATAAATAAAGGAACACTTGTTCGGAAAATAAATAGAATTATACAAGGATAGATTTAAACACGTGCTTCGCACACGGTATAACACGATATAGATTTAAATGAGATATTAAATAGGAAATCTGTTTTAAACAGATAAATTGAAGTAGATTAATTTATAAATAATGTTTTATAAATTAAATAAATTATTTATCGTTGATAAATGGAATATATATAAGTCTGGACTTATATAGAGAAGTAGAAACGTTATTAAAAGGACATTTATAAAGTGAAGAACCGTTACTAAAAGTAAATCTTTATAAATGGATAAACTTGTAAAAAGTAAATCTTTATCAATGGATAAACGTTGTAAAAAGGAAATCTTTCGAAATGAGTTATTCGAATTAGATATTTGAATAGAGTTAAACACATTAGAGTGATTCGAATTACTTATTCGAATAGAGTTAAACAAAGTAATTTGTTAGGTTAACCAAAGCAAGTTAGTCGAGTTAATCAAAGTAATTGGTTAAGTTAACCAAAGTAAATTAGTTAAGATAAACTAAGCGGTTAATCGAAGTGAATTAGTTAAGTTAAACTAATTGGTAAATCAAAGTGAATTAGTTGCGTCAAACTAAGTGAATTAGTCAAGTTAAACTAATTGGTTAATCGAAGTAAAATTAGTTGGGTTAATCAAAGTGAATTAGCTGAGTTAAACTAAGTAAATCGGTTAGAGTTAATCAAAGTGAATTAACTAAGTTAAACTAAGTGGGTTAGTTCAGTTAATCGAGACAAGTAAATCAAGTTAGGTTAAACCATTTGAGTTAACCAGTTAAAATTTACCAGTTAAAGATAAACAGTTAAAGTTGACCAGTTAGAGTTGACCAGTTAGAGTTGACCTGTTAGAGTTATCCAAGTGGAGTTAATCGAGTAGAGTTGCCGAATATCACTTATTCGAAGTAGAGTTATCGAATATAGAGTATTCGAGGGAAGAGTAATCGAATATAGTTTATTCGAGTGGAGAAATCAAATGTTATTCATTTGAGAAGAATTACCGAATATTATTTATTCGAAGAATAGTTATCGAATATTGGTTATTCGAAGTTAGTTAATCCAAAGGAGTTATTCGAAGTTAGTTAATCCAAAGGAGTTATTCGAAGTTAGTTAATCCAAAGGAGTTATTCGAAGTTAGCTAATCCAAAGGAGTTATTCGAAGTTAGTTAATCCAAAGGAGTTAGTCGAAGAGTTAATCGAATATAGTTATTCGAAAGAAGATGTTAATCGAATATAGTTATTCGAGTAAAGTTAAAAGAGTTAATCGAATTTAGTTATTCGAAATGAGTTATTCGAATTTGATATTTGAATAGAGTTAAACACATTAGGGTGATTCGAATTACTTATTCAAATAGAGTTAAACACGTAAGAGTTAATTGAATATTAGTTATTCAATTAGAGTTAAATCGAATTTAGTTATTCAAAAGGAGTTAATCAATTTGAGTTAAGTTAATCGATTTGAATTAAGTTGAATCGAAATGGAGTAAACCGATTAGAATTAAGTTAATCGAGTTAGAGTAAATCAAATATTGGTTATTCGAAGGTAAGTTATTCGAATTAGTTATTCGAAGGAGTTAATCAAATGAGTCGATCCAAAGGAGTTAGTCGAATATTAGTTATTCGAATAGAGTTAAAGGAGTTATCGATTTTAGTTTGATTGAAAGGAGTTATCGATTAGTAAATCGAAAGGAGATTTTCGAATATAGCATATTCGAAAGAAAGAGATCGAATATTGTTTATTCGAAAGAGAGAGATTTCGAATATGAGTTATTCGAAGAGAGATAATCGAATATAGGTTATTCGAAGAAGAGTTAATCAAATAGAGATTACTCGAAAGAGAGTTATACGTCGAATTCGATTATAGCGAATTCGGGAAAGTACTATTTACTTTCCAGGGTTTAAATCAAGATTTAGTTATTGATTTAGAAATTAGGTGTCTGTTAAATTATTCGAGTTAGGAGATAAAGTTATAATTTAGGTTAGATATTGCAGAAGTAGGAATTATAACGTTATAGTTATAATCAAACATTTTCATATAAGAAGTAGATTCGTAACCTGAATCCGAGAATTTGCGTAAACAGATGATTGGAAAAAGTGAGTGACGAGCTTCATCTATTTCACAGTAAAGGACGTTGTTCAATTAAGGTCTGAGAGGTAATTATACCCCAACTTGATTGACTTCAGAATTGACAAAGGAATAGTTGTGGTTCGATAGGAAAGGTTGATTTGAAATATAGTTAAGTAATAAGCGATTTATGGATTAAGCGTAACGATGTTTTATACAACGTTCATTTGAAATCCGTAAATGAGTTTTGGAAACGTTTTCCAAATATAGTCAGATATGTTTTCTAAACATAGAAAATGAAATGTTTTCATGATAAGAATTTAAGAAATTGAGTTAAGCAAATTCAGAAACTGACTGGAGAGGGTAAGTTGAACGGTTTTCTAAGTGACGATCTGATGTTGGTCTCGACCTTCCGTATTGATACTTAGAGAATTGTTCTCATACTAGTTACAGTTAGGGACTGATAGTTGCGAAATAATAGTGATGTGAAAATAAGCTATGGAAATGTTTTCCAATGATTAATAACATATATTTTCTAAATATATGAAATAAGGAAATATGAACATATGATGATTGATCGATCGAATTCCCATTTGGAAATAAGATCGTTGTTTGTACACCGACATGTTTTCATTTGATAGTTAGATCACAGACTATCAAAGTTTTTACCATTTTAACGTTGTTAATATGGAGAGACCGGTTGGACTATTATCCAAAGAACCACTCTGTATCGGCATAAGCGTTGCGAGCAATATATGCCAAAGATAAATTGAAGACGTTGTAAAGTGCAAGGGCTGTTGTATAAGTCTTAGATAACAGTGACTAAGATGGATATACTGAATAGTGCCTTCGGTTTGTCCAGTCCCAGGACAACGTATATGGAAGAAGGTCTGACAGAGTATATCAAATGGATCGCGTAAATTGATCAGTTCAAACGTATTCACGTTTGGTGGCGGAGGAATTCGTTTCTCTTAGCTATATACCCGTGTTATTTTTGGATAAGTCAATTTGTGATTTGGCGGGTATGACGACCTGGCATTCAAAGTGAATGGTGATCAGATGTTCTGAAGATAGACGTAGTTTCTAGCCTCACACCGGGAAGTAACAAAAGTTGGGCTAGGCAGCATGGCTAGTTGGGTCATTCCCAAGCAGGGTGTATTGTCACCGATCTAGAGAATATTCATATTTATACTTCTTTTTGATTCTATATCTTCGGATGACGGTTTGATGGCCTACAACCGTGGTGGCAATATATTCGCGACACTCAAGCTAAATGAGTGAGCGGTCATGTGTGGCCGGGTTGCAAGACGTTCTTGTTGAACCCTGAGTGTATCACCTCTAGAGTACACTATTCAGAAGGTGCTCCCATACCTTGTCTTTTGGAATCCATTCTCCGATAAGCGCCCTGCGGTTTATGATTTTATACTATGTATGTAGAACGTGAGATGCAAGCGTTTCTGCTAGATTGATACCTATTTGTACTTAGACATTTTTATAATATCACAATGATATTGCTTGTCAAAGTTGCTCAGATACTCATAAGGGAAAAACCCGTTCCGTATTCACGGCGTGGTCTTATGAGATATCCTATACCTGTTTTAAACTATTTTACTCATACCAGTCCCATGATTGACCCGGAGTTTACTTTGTTGTTTTCCCTAAACTCTTGGGTGCCTAAATTTGTACGGGCAGTCAAGTAGTCGGGATTTACAGATATGCTTGGAGAGCTAGGAGCAGGAGGCTGCAAGATTCTGTAGCTATAGTTATTTCCGCTGTGTTGTAAGTGTTGTACTCTGATAAGTGCTATTGTATATATATAACTGTTTACTTCAAGGCTATGTTATATATTATATGTTATTCGTTCCGCTGTGAGATTCGTGTTACTCTGATGAATCTGATGTTCTTCTTCTTCTTCTATTCTATTAGTTCTATCTTTTCTTTCTCACCTTCTAAATTCTTTCACTAACGTCGTCGGAATTTCCGACTCTCGAGGAGTCGGAAATTTCCAGCCGTTACATCACGCCTGAGAAAACTGAACATGACTTCAACAACACGCTTGAGCAACCAAACAAGACTTCAACACTGCAACAAGATCTTTGACTTTAATATGTGTTCTTAGCAACACAGATTAGTCACGAATTGAGTACACCCTTCCTATAATCTTATCCTCAGATATTTGATGTGTGTGTGAAGATTTGAAGGAAGTATAATGTTTATTGAATCGAGAAATATGAAATAGAGTCAGCGATTGAAAGCAATAAGTATGAATTTGAGTGCTTTTAGAATACAAGAGAGTACATAAAAAGATCAGAAATTAGAGCAAGAATTAGTCAATTGGATGATCTGGAAAGTGAAGTTTGTGATGTATAAATAGTATTCGAAGAGTAGTAATTGTTCATGAAAAGTTTCATTGAAAAGAAGCGACTATTTCCCTTGAAATTGGATTGAAAACTCTTAGTAAAAGGAAGTGTCTCTTCGCTGAAAATAATAATCAGTCGAGTGGTCAAAAATCACCAGTCAACTGGTTGAAAACGTATATATATATATATATATAAATATATACACAAGTGGCCAGAATTGTACGATTTTGTACTTACTAGTTGACTGGAAACCAGTCGACTGGTTAGTGCATAACTGCACAATTTTGGCACTTGTGTGCCATACTATATATATCATTTCGTATATTGTATTGTGTTCTTGTGTTGTGATATCCGAGGATGAAATTTAACATTATAACACAATCTAATATCACAATTAAATAATCAAACTAAATCACTTTCATTTTATCTTCTCTTCTTGCTTGTCATGAATCAAAAACTAATGAATCAACAATCTCGACGTCAAACTAAAGCACGCACAGAAGCACCATTAATTCAAACATATATTGAGCGATGTCGTCGCTATTTTCCGCCTCATAAAGAGAGCAATCGACGGAACCGGAACGACAATCAACACATACGTTCCCACGATTCGCCTCAACATAGTAGGACGAACTTCTACACTAGGCACGAGCTCAACATTGCGAGCTTACTCGATCGACTCATCCAAATTAGCATTCCATTGGAATGAAATAGCCACCCTCCAAGATGATCATTCAACCCAGCCACAAACTCCAAACCTTTGAGTGACAAAAGAGAAGATTAACCTTACTTCTATACCATATCGAATTCAGTCATACTCTCCAACACAACCCATCACCTAAACTGGTGAACTCAACATCGACTCCTAAGAAGCCGATGCAAAACCACTTCAAAGTGAACTGTCTCGCATGAATCGATTTCAAGAACTCGAAAGCGACAAGACTCTCGACCAATTCAGACCCAACCTTGGAGTCTCTTAAAAGTAAACTCCTAATTTATTCAACTTTAACTCTAAGTCTACAAGGGAAACCCTTGCTAGAACCCAAACAACTCTCTACCACAATAGTCAATTCCGTTTCGAGGAATGGTATGCCACATGGATACATAAGCATCAACACAACGCAGCATATTCCACTTGTCGCACTTGAGCGCATAACCAACTTGAGATTTCGGGGAATTTTAGACAATGGATCGTACCGTTACTAAAAATAAAACTATAAATGGGACTAGTAGCTCTTGATTCTGCCCGACTCTCAACTCCAAAGACGGAGTAATTAGAAATATTTCTTATTCACTAGATCATCCAAGATTAGAACAGTTAGTTGCTAATCAATTGCAAAACAACCAATAATATGTACTCTCTCGTATACATTAACTCTCGAATTCAGTAATTCTTAGGTTAAACAATGTAACCTAGCTTGATACTAAGTGCGACGACCCGCCGCACACCACCGACGCTCATAAATAAAAATTCGCACTGTACAAATACCCGATCAATGTAAAGCTATCGTTAAGAGAAAGAGATAGTAGAATGGAAGAGAAAAAGAAGAGAAAAGAAGGAAATGGGAGAGAAGAGAAAGATGAGAACAGATTATTACCTCACAGCGCATCAGATAACATATAATAGTCAAATCATAAATATAAAATAGGCGAGACAGTAATAACTATATAAATTGGATAATTAGAGTATACAGGATCATACAGTTATACATAACAATAATAGAGTTTATGCATGAGATGGATTGACTCAACTGACAAACTGTCTCTAACAAGAATACACAACACTGTCAAGGCTCCACAGTGTTATACAGCTGAAATAAATAAATATAATACAAGTATAAATATATAAATTGTCACCTCCAGTGAATCCATCTAGGCAGCTCCGAATAATACTTGTATTTATCATCTGGTTTGCTCATCAGCATCGTCGATGAGCACCCAAAGTAATAATAGAAAAATAAAACATTAGGTTAGAAAAAAGTTTGGTGTGAGCGATAAACAAATCTCAAAATATAGTAAAGGTCATAATAGTATATACGACACGTAGGGTATGGAGAATCATACCTGTCCTTCCCCTGCATCCACAAAATCAGCACATAACAATCGATAAATGATATACTGTGATAAAAAACATATAAAATTGGTGTAACATATCTCTAAGTACTAATGATGATAAATAAGTAAACATCCATAACATCCATCATCCATCCTTACATTCACCCACTCAGTGCATTAGATATACGATAATGCTTGATTTCCATGGTACTTGAATCCAAGTCACTTAGTCGGTTAGGACCTAGGTTGTACCCACTTGTATGCCCCAAAGGTAAGGGCCCCTCATAGATCCAGGTGAATGTCATAAGCCTCCCATCGTTGGAGGCCTAGAGGACCCGTCTAGTCCAGATAAGAACCAGTCTGATTCTAATGGTCATCTTACCCACTACCCTATTTCACGAGTAACTGCTAAAACCTCGCGTTATCAATAATCCCTTTGCATATGTTCTCTATAGCAGAATCCATCATTAGACAATCCAAAAGACTCCCATCCCAAGTCGTAACAATATGTAAACTATCCCTGACGGTCATCGTATGACATAGGATATCATCCTGTGTCTCCCATCCCTTTCTCTCCGACATCAACTCAATACGACTTAATGTCGTCTTTTCTGCATTTCGTAGAAAAGAAATCCATTGTAGCATCCTCTTCTCCATTATAGAATTACCATCTTGGAATCACCATCGTCGAATCACTACATTGAAGCATCACATCTTCATCTCAAGCCAAAGCCACTAATCGAAGAGCCATCATCTCGAAACCACTATCGAACGAACCATTATACCCTGCTCCTCGAAATTGAATCGTCATCGATGTCAAATTGACCAAAATAGTCACAACCATAGTAATCAATATCGACCACTTCATAGTAATCGATAGCAACTACTGGATCACTTATTTAATGAAATTTGGTTAAATATGAATCCATAGAAAACGTTCGGCATTCTTTGCGAAATCTAGCTCGTCGCCAAGTTCATCCTTCGCCTTCATATTGGCCATCAAGCTCCAGTATCGCTTCGTCTTCAAATTCGTCATACAATCCATCATCGAGTTTCAATACCGCTGAGTCGTTAGTTTCATCCAAGCGCTATGAAGCTCCATCGGAAATTTACCACATCCATTCAAGCTTATCATCCTTGTGAACCCAATCAATATACACCAACGTGTGTATCCGATCGATAAACACGCCAAACTCTTACGAATGGAATACTTCCTAATACTAGTTCGCCTTCAAACGACGTTTTAATCTATATTGCTATATAACCATACAAATAATAGTCATCTAAATTCCTACATTAGCATATTAGCATCCATAAAAGAGATAATAAATCGTATAAAACCTTTTCATGACAATAAAAGTAGAATATATGTCCAAACAATCAATTCGTAGTTATAATCAAAACAGATAGCGCGTAAACGAGTAAATGCGTGCACAACAACATGCAACTGGATAAAATGTGATAATCAGGTTAAAGCTACTTAAATCACTTTCTAATAAATTTATTTATTATTTATTATTTACTAGGTTTCACAATCCTAAGCATTACGTTTTATAATTATAATTCAATTTAAATAGTCAAATTTATACTATATAAACAATACAGTTCAATGAGAGATAATATCACTCATTTTAGCCAAAACAACCAAAACCATCTCTGAAATGTAGAGCCCATCAAAAAGAACTAGTAGGAAGAAACTACATTCAAATCTGACACCATATGCGAGAGATATAAGTGATATAAAATCGATAATTATTTAGATAATTAAGCCACTTAATTACAATTAAGTAAGGCTACTTATCTCTCCTTAAACCATCTTCTTCCTAAATGTTCGTACGCGCATATAACAGTGAACAAACCCAACCTCATAAACTTCTCTCTTCATCCGCATCCCCGTTTCTCAACAATTTCACGCGCCGCAAATAGAGATCAACTCCCCTTCATAAGCTATGTGTTGCCATCCTCGAACCCACTCCCAGAATGCCCCTTAAAAACGCGACACCCAAGGCTCGTGTACGGCCTACGCATGCACGCGATCACCTGCTGGTGATTGAGTGTGCCCAAAACTCCGGCCCTACTGTGTTGTTCCATCCTAGACCCGATTCTGACGATCGTCGGCCCTCTCCCCTCGTGCGTCTAAAAAATCAAGCCCTAGCCAATGGGTTCCCGTGCCTGTTCCAGGAATGCTCACTGAGCTCCTCAAAAAGTACATGGACGTGAAGTTCATATCGAGTGGAGTCCATTTCAATCATTTTCAGGATTTTTAGTGGAGAGATTTAGGTTATTTTGAGTTTTGATTAGAGGATAGAATTGGCGGTCATAAGCGATGTAACAGTAACCTAAGTGCTTATGATGAGATGAATATTTGGGCTGGGTCATTCACAAGCTATTATAGTGGCAAAGAGTATTATTTTTTTATTTTTCATTTAAATATCAAAAGGAGTTGATACGTTTTAGTCTACCACGAACAAAGGACTCATCCAAACGCTACGAAACTTGGCAGCGTGCATCAACACAATGCTACGGTTCCGGTGATACAAGTTTCATCGAAATCCGGGACTACTGCTCGAAATGATAATTTTACACGTACATCGAGATCGTTATGACCACCAAATGGTCCAAACTCGAAATATAGAAATCCTTATACTTTTTATTAATGTAGCGATCCATACGAACTCAATGAAACTAGTCTCGAGTCCTAATTAGATCGTATGTAAGCTAATGGAACCGTCAATCGAGCAATTATCGATCAATATTTAAATATCCAACCGTTAAAATATGGGTCGTTACACATGACCACTATAAAACAGGTTTGCTTTGAAAAAAATATATTATGTTGACCACTTTTTCAAATTTTTATAGTAACTTTGTCAAAATCACATATTTTTTTATCAAGCTCATTTTTGATTCCTGTTTTTATAACTTCAAAAATATCTCTTCTTCATCAAATCATAGCTTCTGAGAAAAACTCTAATTCAGTGATTCTTATTTCATAGCCAAAGTCAATTTAATAAAAAAGAATTTTCATGTTGATCACTTTTTCAAATTTTAAGATTTAACATGTCAAATTCGGAATTTTTTGTCCGAGTCGTTTTATCGACCAATGTTAATAGCTAAACTTAAAAACAAAAACCCCTACTTTTCATCATGGTTGGGCCTATCTAGAGTAATCCCAGGATTTTTATACTAGTGTTCGCAAGGTGTAGGGATTGGTAGGTAGTAGCAAGGTGTACTGGTTTTTTTCGATGTTTAGGTTGCTTGAAATGGTGAAATTCTTACACTAAATCATTTCATAACTAGTGTTTAAAATGTGGAAATCATTTGTGTGTTGTTTGCTTATAATATTGTACATATGTATGCAGTATGTTCACATGTTGGTTTGGAATTGTACTACCGCTTGGTAGCGAAGACATATAACTCTTTGAATTGACCATTATAAACATATAGTATTGGACACAGGACCGAAATGAATAGAAGTCAAAAGTGTTTTTTTAAGGGGAATAGGTCATGATGAAAACGCTTCGAAGAATAAGGAATCTGTTGAGGGATCGAATTGCCGATTTGTAATTTCATTATATGTTTATCATGTGAAATGTTTATATGCCAAAAATTTGGCAGCTTTGTTATGTTGCATGTAAGACATTAACGTTTTAAAGATTGAAACTTTTCTTTGACTTTCTATGACTCTTTAAAATTATTTATGATTTTTTTTAATAACAAAAAATGGCTCATAAAAACAGATTACATAGAGATAGCTACATAATATGTGCACACCCAAAAGCTGAAAGATACATAGAAATAGGTACAACAACAGAAACAACTATAAACCAGGAAAACAGCGAAGTGGTAACAGACGAAAATCTGCCGGTAGGCGCCCAGGAAGATGAAGGCTCCATAACAGAAAGATAGCGGTGGAAAAGCGAAACCGGCTGGGCTGAAAGATGGCCACATTTATTACTTTGACGTCCCGTTAAATGCTTCTTGCTGCTTAGAATTATTTACTTTTTAGTTTCAAACAACTTTGTGCGCCTCAAGGTAATTATTTTGCTTGTATGTTGTATATTCTTGCTTAAAGTGCTTGTAAACTCAATGTAGTAGTGTTTTAAAAAGATGAACTATCAGAATCCCATCAAGGTGGTATTTAATAAAGTTAAGTCATCATTTTAATGGTATTTAATAAAGTTAAGATGTAATAGTTCACCTTTAAACATTGCAAGTGGAATTTTATTCAAAAAGGTTAACAAAACTCTCGTTTACAAATAAAACATAACTAAATTTCCTTTACTAATTCAAAAACATCCGTCTATAAATCCCATCGAATCTCAATATCTTTCAAAAACATAATCTAAAAAATAAAGTTTATTTGTAGTTCATTTTTTGTTAATTAATGATAGAAATAGAAATTCAAAATAACAAAACATTGGATGTTGTAGCTTAAAAATAAAATTAAAAAGCCATGTGATTTCAATGTTAAAATATGACTCAATATTTATATGTAAATCGTTTTCGCTTACATGTGTTAACTATATAAAATTTATAGAAAAACGGCTGATCCACTCGTAAATGCATTATTAAAGTATAAAACTATACAAGTTGAAGCAATATGAACAAACCATTAAAATTTGAAAATGGACAATTTTGGCACTAAAAAGGTTCACTTCTAACATGAACGGTCACCGTGGCAGGCCAGTCATACATTAAGAGGCAAAAAAATAAATAGAAAAAAAAAAAAAAAAAAAAACCCAGTTAATTCATAATTAAGTGATAACACAATATTAAGTTGCTATCAGAGTACATCGACAAAATTGTATAATATCCGTGTTCCTATATGATGTATATCAAAATTTACATCCCCGTCAACGTAGTTGTACGAATGTTTACTTGTTGTACTTTATATATCTGCCACTTTCTACAGGTGATCATCATTAGTAAGCAAAGTCTTCTCATCTTCATCATCTCCAAGTTCAAAATTATCCAAAGTTTCAAAATCTATGGCCTTCATCTCGGACTCGATCAATGACTTCATTCTAGCGTTTTCCCTATCTCTGGGATATGTACAGTAAAGAAAGGAATAAATGAAACAGCACAGAGACATGGGAATGGCTATTGCTGTGTACAAAGCCTTGGCAAGGGAAGCAGCATTTTCTCTATCGGTCTCGATGCGGGTACTCTCATTGGACCCGGTAGCAACAGGTTTGTACCCGTATGTATGCTCAGCTAGAAGTCCAACAACTGGAGGAGCAAAAGATGCTAGTATTGATTCAAATGATCTATCCAGAGCATATATGTTTGTTCTTGAATTCTCTGGAACTATTTCTGCAAATATAGGACTTTATTCCACAAATACCAGAAATTATAATCAGCACAGGAAAATAGTACCATGGGTAGCAACTAGAGGAGAAATGATGCGGAAATTGCACCAGCAGCACTAAATGTATACTTCAGAAATGTAGACCATGGCATTTATAACCCAAGGTAGTAATGAATGTTTCCAGTTCTACCATCAATCACATATATCAGAGCGTTCTTTAATGTATGTGCGTATATGTATATAGAAATGGGAAGTATCCATAGCCCTTTCTGACATATGGCCTCTTTGTAAACACCATCCACCTTTTTGTGTCATTTTTCAAAACAAAACATAATTTTGACCGTGTAATCTACGCACATTTCGAAATAATTCAAATTTCGTGTAGATGATTCCGATAGTTGGTGGACTATATCTAAATAATTGTTCCATTTCAATTGTTGTCCTTTTTTTTTTTATAAAAAAAAAAAGGAAGCGGGTATACATAAGGAGGGTGTTGGAATTTCTTTGTTAAAAGTGTGTGAATTTCGGAAAAATAGAAAAGTACACCTAGGGCCTAGGCCTTTTAGTTCCGTACAGTGAGAAATTAAGAAAGAAGCATGTGTATACATACACGTACATACAAACATACATACTTACATACCACACACACACACACACACACACACACACACACATATATATATATATATATATATATATATATATATATATATATATATATATATATATAGGACTCTTATCAATAGCATCCTCTTGCTTAGCACCATTTATATCCCCATGGTATCAGCCACAGGTTCAAATTTGAATATTATATCATAGAGCTAAAAAAAGGCTAAATAAATGGGTGCTATTGTGTGTATGACGCACACAAAAATTTCTTAGTCAGTGCATTCGAGCTAGAGCCTTCGAGCATCTAACGATTTTCAGTTTGGTTGAAGAGAGAAGACAATAATGACCAGTCCATACACACACATCGTCCGATCATTTGGGCTGGACTATATTTTGAAAGAAAACAGTAACATTTTAAAAACAAGTTCTATGTTGACAATGTAAAATGAGATCCAAGTCAATATATGTACACCCCATTTTTATTCTGTTGATCCGATCAAACTCCTACTCCCTTTCACTAATGATGACTTCTCTTTTCCATTGGAAATAAAAACCTTGGCTATTTAAGTGATGAATGGATAGAAAAAGGGAACATAACAAATTGTGTTCATTCTTTCAGACTTTTGAACTACTTTTCCAGTTTAGACACTCAGAATTTTCTCAAGTAAATGGTGTATGTGAACAAATGTCCTCGGTGTAATGGAAATCATACTATAAGAAACAGGATTCCTATCCTAGGAACGATGTGTTTGATAGTCCATCTTGCACGATTCAGATGGAGCTGCAACATGTCTTAAAGAAAATGAATCAGTCCTCGACTCAGCTGGATAATTCACTTGGTACTACTTTGCTCCAACAGGGGTGCTATGGTTCTCACCTTCTACTACATGTGTAACATACACACACATGTGTATAAGAAGGGATCTGCGTTCTAGCTGTTTTTATCGTTGGTTTGTGCCCAACCCGTGTGGCCTTTTCTTTTCTTCATCCTTTATTTATTTTTTTATTTATTTTTCTCTATCTTTAAGAGACATAGATTGCAAAAATTACATACATCAAACGAGATTACAATACAAGAATAAGGATATTTTAAAAACTTAAAAACAAAGATTACAATATTTACATACATCATATGAAGTGCCAGGTAAGCATCTAATCTTTGTTGGTCAATACATCAAAAGCAAGGACACTGGAATTAAGGTTTCACTTCAGTTCTAATACATAGTCGATTTGCAACTTTAAACCTAAACCATTTGACTATCTTCGTTCTCACTAACATGCTTTACCTTGTGCCCCCAAAGAAGTGTAATAGTGGGACAACATTTATATGGATAAATATAAATACATCTATCTCATGATTTACAATGAAATTTAACATCATGTTCAGTTATTGAAAGAATCTTGGTCCTTTTAAGGAAAAAAAATGTAACATAACGCATGCACTACTAAAATGACAACTCATCTAGATAACCAACATTAAGAAGAGAAGGCTGAAGTCTAAAGAAAAGGAAGAATGCTACAAGTAATGTTTTACAACATAGACAGAATGTGAACTGTTTTTGTAAATAATTTTCAAACCGGTTAAATATGAAATAAATTTTTGAAAATGATAAACGAGTTAAAAGTGCAAATAAATAAATAAATAAAATATCTTACTTGTTTGTTGCAGGAGCATTCCACGAAATGCCAAAACCCATAATAAACAGAACCAAACCATGTGCAAAACCGGTAGTAGGATCATCTCTTAATCCCAACAGTAAAATTGCTCCAAGAGGAATGGCCAGAAAAGAACTAATTTGTGACAGAACAATCCTCCCAGCATTTGGATATCTTATCGACAAAAAATCACCCATTTTTCCTCCAAATAATCCACCTACTGAACCAGCAACCGTAAACAATAACATAAGAAACCCAGTCCCTTTATGTGAAAATCCAATCAACTCCAACCACATTGGAGCAAAAGATAAAGCTGACCAAGGAAATGAACCGCTTACACCTTGTGCCACAATAATTTGAAAAGATGGTATTTTCATAACTACTTTGGTTTCCTTTATCAGCCCTTTTACTTCCGCAGAGAAAGTCTTCATTGTGTTATTACTGATCTTGGATTTGTCAGAAAAATGTGGATCGACTGCGAAATAAGATACTAAAATCCCTACTATAACACTTATTATAGCGATTAAATGGAAGGCAATTCTCCAACCATCAATGCCCAAGAATGAAGTAGGTGCTAGTAGAAGGGCTAAAAAACCACCAAGTACAGATCCAATATTAGAGGTTAACTGAAACCACCCAAATGCAGATCCACGGTTATTATCATCGGTTGAATCTGCAATTAGTGATTGAATGGCAGGTGTAACCAGAGCCAAGCCCACACCATTAAAAGCTCTCGAGATTGCTACCTGTCAATGAAAATCTACAGTCAAATGAAATGCAAATGCTGCATGATTTTATTTTACATTTATCGTTTACAAGGTAGAATCCTAGAAATCATACATAGCTAAATAAGCAGGAATAATTGGCAGTCTGTTTTAGAAATCATGCATTTACAGGTTGTTATGTCTGATTCCTGTTGCAATTTGTATGTCTACATGCAGTCAGGAGAGAAAGATGATCATGTCAACTGGGATAACCAGAAAGAAGCCAATTTCCATAAGGTTGTATCATACGAACCAGAATGTTCAAACAAAAATGACAACTCATACTAAGATCTATTGAGGAATATTCTAATTCCAACTAAGTGTTTAATTTAGTTACAATTTCATATGTTTTTCTGTACTAGCACTTCCTATAGAAACTGAGCTTTTAAAGGTATACCAAAAGATCAGTTGTTATTTTCTAGTTGTCATTCACATTAGTAGTATATACTAAATTTAATGAACAAATCAATGCTCTTATATTATATGGAAAGCATTACATATTAATTAAGCAATCAAATAAGAATCCACGTTTTGTTCTTCTTCCCCATGGTACAGCAATGTCAATTTGAGCTGATTTGAGCATGGAAGAAAGAAAATCAACCGGGGTTTCCCCTTACTTTTAGAGCATGGATCCATAAATGACGATCAGAAAACTGTATATGGTATAAATGGTTTTCAGAAAAATGTTTATATGATCGATGGTTTATACATTATTGTTTACAACTTTGTATGATATTTTAAAAACCCTATGTGTAATAAATGATTTTCTCAAAATCGTTTATAGCAATAAATAAATAAATAAAAATCCTCCCTTTCCACTGCTGGAGAAGATGAAGAAATAGATGTTCTTATTTATTCTTCTCACTCTAAAATCACCTCCCCTCCAAGAGATGCATTAAGGCTTTAACCTATAAACGTATAGCTCAAAAAAGAAGAAAAATCAATGGTGTCCCTATTCTTCTTCGTACACCTTTTTTCAAAAAAAAGTATCTTTGTTTCTTCATATTCTTCTGTTGTCAGTCTTTAACATTATCAAGTACCCAATTTTTTTCAAACTCGTTACTACTTCATATTCTTTTCTCTCTTTTCTAATCAAGAAGGGGCTATGATGACCTCAGGAAAAATAATATCATCCATGCATTCAATTAATATTTAACCTTCGATGCCATGAGTACATCGATTAATCTTGCGCTGAACTTCACATTATAACTCCAAATAATTATGATCTGATATTTATGTGCAACAACTGTTCATGTTTTACCTACCATTGAAACTTGTATATTCAGGTGCTAGCATAGTCATAGATATCAAACACAACCACATTAAAAGTTACACTATACATCTAGAATCGACACTAGATCAGTCACATAATTTAGTTAATGGTTCATCAAAATAGTCATCATGCACACTACCTGTGGTATAGGGATTTTGATGTATTTTTTTTATGTGTATTAAAGAACACATCTATGTTAATAGCACTAACACAAAATCCCCTAACTTGTAAACCTGACACTACCTCCATTAATGCATTTTTAAAAGGATTACAACAGGAATTTCTCATGACTTTCCAGATGTTTATCCACTGAGAAACTGGCCCCGCGCAGATCCTACAAAGGAAACCCTCTACATACGATTTATGTCATGCGGTTATCATTGAACATTTATTATAATGAGAGAACTCCCAAGGCGGGACACATGGACCACGTAGATCCTACAAATGTAGCACTGACGAAAGCATTGTTCCCTACATTACAACTCCAAATACTAATGGTTAAGACCCTACACACACTCTAGTTAAAATCAAAACAAACACTTACATGCATCATAACCCATTGATTTAACATTTGGATGAATACATGAACAGTTGAACACCACTATACAATCTACAGCATTGTATCTTTCACTTTAATTCAAGGTATCTGGTGAACCATTGATCTATTTATTAAACTAGAGCAGGTGATCCCAATCAATAAACGACCGACCTTGTAAATCAGAATCAGCTAAAAGCCATAAAGTTCATTGCTGAAACCAATTCCTGCAATCCCAAATCACTGTCACTAGATCTGCAGTTTTAACCAAATTATGAAATGCCCACGTGGAAGGAAAATAAGTCCCAAACTGGATAAAACATAACAAATCATCTAAGTTATTCGCTGGATAAGGAGCCACCGAGATTTTCTGGTAGAACGCAATCACTTGTCTCCACCAAACCCTATTTAACAGATTATAAAATCTAAATCCAAACCTTGAAATCCAAATCAACACAACAACAAAATAATGAAGAAAACAATTAAAATAAAATAAACAACCAAAGACTCAACTTTCGAACAACAATTCATAACCTAAAAAACACAATGCTAACCTGAGAAAAGGAACTAGAGATCCCAACAAAAAAAGTGGCAAGAGCCCACAGAAAAGCACCAGCGCTAATCACGTAACACCGGTTATATCTCGAAGCGACAAAAGCGGCCAATGGATAGCAAGCAGACTGAACCATTGATCTGAACAAAGTCAACGAACCCAAACCAGTCGGTGTCACGTGCATGGCAGCCCCAACTTCGTTGTATACTGCTGGCAGCAGTGCTTCGTCTGCTCGCTCCATTATTCCGGCTAAGTTTATTAGTATTAGCGTCGTCTTTTGGATCTGTTCCATTAAATTTATTTTTATTTCTAGGTTGCTATTTCCTTTTTTTTTTTTCCTTAGAGAAAGAGGGAAAAATCGTTGACAAAGAAATGGGAATGTACGAGGAATGGAGAAAGGTGGGGACTTTTCATAATATTTAAATGTTGTTTTAAAGCGAATTACAGGGTCAAAGCACGGAACATGGCAATGGATGCATAGAACAGGGTGCTACTGTTCATACCCTAGTTTACACTTTCGGTCACCTTCATAAATTTAATACATATGATTATTTTTTATATTCTTCTAGCAACCATATATTTTATTCCTTCACTCAGTTATTCACCACCGTACTTCTCCTAAAAAACACATACTTCTTTACAATTTCAAACCCTAAATCCTTGCAAAAACAGATATTCTTTTGTGTCTAATATAGATGGAAGATGAGGATAAAAAAGAAAATTTTATTGTTGATTTTTATTGTTTTCTATTATGATATAGAACATTGTGTTAGGTTTTTTTTATTTAATGGTTAGGATTTTCTATTGTGTTTTAGGATATTTTTTTCTCTTCCTTGGAAATTTCAGGCTTGGAGACATTAAATATGATGACGTTGTAATAGAGAACGACAATGTAAGTTTTGACTTATAGGGTTTTTATATGTATCTTCTTTTATAGATTGATACATTAATTTTTTTTATATAGTTTGATAGTTGGAGTATTTGAATGATGATAAATTGGACGATAAACATGATGGTTGTGATAATGTGATGCAAGATGTTTGATCAAATGATTCAAAAGACATAAATGTTGATTTGATGAATTATTTCACAACCGACGAAGTAAGTACTCATTTATCAAAATTAAAATTGCTATTGTGTTTATGAAAATGGATTATTAAATTAAATCAGTTCACAAGCGTCGAAATAAGTGAGGAAAGAAGCGTTCGTGTAGAGGAAGTAGCTGGTGACCTCTGCATTTTTTTTGTTATTAATTTAAACGGTGGCCAGAAGAGGGAATTTAAAATATTTGAGGTGCTTTTAGTTTTGGTGGCCAGAAGTGTAAATAGGGGTATGAATAGTAGCATCCTAGAACAAATGTAGCTATGCATATTTCATGTTTTTTTTTTTCGAAAAAATTGATTTTGATCTAGGGGCAATGTAGTAACCCGGATTTTGAGCGACTTTGGTTATCGACGTAAGCTCGACGTCGATAACCAAAACATCGAAAATTCCCGGTAATTAATGAAAGAAATTAGAAGGTGAGAATAGATAAGATAGAAACTTAGAATAGAAGAAGAAGAAGAACACAACATCAGAGTAACACGAACCTCACAGCGGAACGAATAACATATATTAGATAACATAACTTTGTAATATAACAGTTATGTATACAATAGCACTTATCAGAGTACATCACTTACAACACAGCGGAAATAACTATAGCTATATGATCCAGAAGCCTCCTGCTCCAACTCTTCAAGTATACCTGTAAATCCTGACTACTTGACTGCCCGTACAAATTTAGGCACCCAAGAGTTTAGAGAAAACAAAATAAACTCCGGGTCAGTCATGTGACTGGTGTGAATAAACTCAAATCATTTAAACAGGTATATGATATCTCATAAGACCACGCCGTGAATACGGAACGGGTTTTTCCCTTATGAGAATCCAAATAACTTTTCAAAGCAATATCATTCTGATATTATAATAATGTCTAAGTACAAATAAATATCAATCTAGCAGAAACGCTTGCATCTCACGTTACTACATATATAGTATACAATCAAAATCGCAAGCACGTATTGGATGATTGGATTTCCAACTATGACAAGGTATGGAACCACCTTCCGATCAGTGTACTCTAGGAACGATACACTAGAGTTCAACAAGAACATCTTGCAACTCAGCCACACATGACCGACCACTCATTTCGCTTGAGTGTATCGAATGTACATCACCAACGGTTGGGATCAGCAACCGTTCCCGTATATATATGGGACAGCATTGATAGATTTAAGAAACAAATGAATATTCACTAGATAGGTGATTATACACCCTACTTCGGTGCGACCGACTTAGCCATGCTGCCTGCCCGATTTCTGTCATTTACCGGATGTGAGGCTAGAAGCTACGCTTTATCATCCCAATAGATTCACTTCGAATGCCACATTGTCAGATCCATTGAAAATCACTAATTGACGTCTACAACAATACATTACGTGTCAGCTAAAAGAAGTTTCCTTCTACGCTTCCACTCTTGATACGGTTGAAGAAATCAATGTACGTGACCTTTCTGGAAATACTCTGTCAGACATCCATCTTCATTTACTTAAAATGTCACATCGTCATACCCGCTAAATCACAAATTGACTTATCCAAAAATAACACGGGTATACAGCTAAGAGAAACGAATTCCTCCGCCACCAAACGTGAATACGTTTGAACAGATCAACTTACGCGATCCATTGGATATACTCTGTCAGACCTTCGTCCATACAAGTTGTCCTGGGACTGGACAAACCGAAGGCACTATTCTGTAAACAGGATAGCCCTTGCATTTTACTCCGTCTTCAATTATCTTTGGCATATATGATTCGCGACGCTTATGCCAATACAGAGTGGTTCTTTGGATAAAAATCCAACCGGTCTCTCCATATTAACAACGTTAAAATGGTCAAAATTTCGATAGTCTGTGATTTAACCATCAAAGAAAAACAAGTGTGCAAACAACGATATTATTCCCAGATGGAAATTATATCGAACAAACATCATTTAACATTAATCTCTTTAGTTCATTTATTTACTTATCTCCTGTTTCCCTATATTCTAAATTCTTATTTTCTTTTATCAGAAAACATTTCTGATTCTCGTTTGGAAAACATTTCCAAAACTCCTTTACGATCAAACCTTACTATTTCTTAGTTAAGAAGGAAGTCACTCAAGTTGGGGTATAATTACCTCTCAGACCTTAACTGAACAACGTTATAACTTCGAAATGGTCAAAGTTTATCTTTTAATCTTTAACAACTTATTTACGCCTTTCTCGGATCCAATTTTACTAGTCCACTTCTATATTTAAAACATTGGTTATAACGATAACGTTATAATCCCTACTTTCGAATTATCTAATTATAACTTCTATTCTTATTAGTGAATAATTAACCTAACACTTATTTATTTATAAATAAATAAATCTTTATTTAGACACTGGAAAGTATAAGTACTTTCCCGAATTCGATATAATCGAATTTGTCGATTAATTCTCTTCGAGAAATCTCTATCTGATTAACTCTTCTTCGAATAACCTATATTCGATTAACTTCTTCTCGAATAAACGATATTCGATAATCTCTCTTCGAATAACTAATATTCGATAACTCTTCCTTTCCAAATATCTCATATTTGAAAATCTCACTTCGATGAAACTAACATCGATAACTCCTTTCGATGAAACTAACATCGATAAATTTAACTCGATGAACTTAACTCGACTAACTTAACTTGACTCGACTAACTCGACTTACTTGGTTCGACCAATTCGATTCGATTAACTAGGCTCGACTAACTTGACTAACTTAACTCGACTTACTTGGTTCGACCAATTTGATTCGATTAACTAGGCTCGACTAACTTGACTAACTTAACTCGACTTACTTGGTTCGACCAATTTGATTCGATTAACTAGGCTCGACTAACTTAACTCGACTTACTTGGTTCGACCAATTTGATTCGATTAACTAGGCTCGACTAACTTGACTAACTTAACTCGACTTACTTGGTTCGACCAATTCGATTCGATTAACTAGGCTCGACTAACTTGACTAACTTAACTCGACTTACTTGGTTCGACCAATTCGATTCGATTAACTAGGCTCGACTAACTTGACTAACTTAACTCGACTTACTTGGTTCGACCACTAACTTAACTCGACTTACTTGGTTCGACCAATTTGATTCGATTAACTAGGCTCGACTAACTTGACTAACTTAACTCGACTTACTTGGTTCGACCAATTCGATTCGATTAACTAGGCTCGACTAACTTGACTAACTAACTCGACTTACTTGGTTCGACCAATTTGATTCGATTAACTAGGCTCGACTAACTTGACTAACTTAACTCGACTTACTTGGTTCGACCAATTCGATTCGATTAACTAGGCTCGACTAACTTGACTAACTTAACTCGACTTACTTGGTTCGACCAATTTGATTCGATTAACTAGGCTCGACTAACTTGACTAACTTAACTTTGAATACCATATTCGTTTTCTCCTTTCGAATGTCTATATTCGATTAACTAACTTCGAATACCATATTCGATTAACTAACTTCGAATACCATATTCGATTTACTTTATAAAGATTTCCTTTTTAACAACATTTTATTCATTTGAAAAGATTTACTTTTAAATAACGGTTCTACACTTTAAAAATGATTTCCCTTTTTTAACGTTTCCTTTTCAATTCTATTTGTAAATGGTTTACAAATATTTCCTTTTCAAATTTATTCTTGAAATATTCTAACTCCTTAAATTCCCGGGAAAATTCGCCATAACCTCCTTTGTATCGGGAGCATCGGGAAAATCCCCAAACTCGCCACACAGGCCTTTCCATTCAAAAAGAAATGTTTTGAATTTATTTCCTTTTCAAATATCTCTTATTTCTAAATATTCCTTATTTATAAATATTCCTTATTTATAAATATTCCTTATTTATACATATTCCTTTCAATGTCACTTTGAAAATCCCCTTATCAACATTTCGGTATGTTATGGTCTTCAATCACATCAAGTCACGATGTTCAATATCGTCCATACACACACAATCAACAACAGGTTGTAATTCACATCATATATCAAAATATATGAAAAACAATAAAATAACTGTTGAGGAATCCAGTCGGATTCCTCCAACCTGTTTCCCTGCATCCACAGATGTTACACAACATGATTATCATCACTTTCAGTTTGATATGAATTATTCTGATAGCAGAATCAATATATAAATATCTAACGGTTTATATATATATATATATATATATAATTTTCACTAACTGACTAGCAGTTCAATCAATCAACCCACACACAGCAATCAATAGATGATTAACAGTTCTAAAAATACATTATAAAAATATAACTGTTCAGAGTTGGTGAGTTTTACTCACATTTGCAGTTCATCGTTAAAGAACGATAAACTGTCGTTTGATTTGAATCAAACAATTTATTTCGCCGTAAATTTATACGAGCTCGGATTCACTCCCGGTCAGTCTCATTGCGGAGTGCTCGTCCATACGATCCTAACGTGACTGACGGTTTGAATTTCTGATACAGTATGACGAAGTTATAAGCATTACAAGTTAATACGTTATATAATTAAACAAACACTTGAATTATAATAACCAAAATTCTATTGGGCCTCACCATACTCATTTCCCGGCCCATGAACCCACGGTGTAAACCCAGCCCGCTCTCCATCTTTAATTCCTCTTCTTCCCCGATGGAAATAACTCCAGTAAACTCAAACCATTACCGAACATTCAAGCTCTCTTCCTCCTCACATTCTCCCCCGAATCAACCAACTGAGACCATCGAACCACTTCTCTCGAACCCCTCTTCCAATTGATACCAACGCTCTCCAACTCGAGCTCGGGAATGGCATCCCGTTCGCAGCACCACCGAAGCAGGTGTCGACCAAAATTGATGTCGATCTACTCAAGAAATGGTGCGTCCAAACTGATTGATCCCGTAAACCCAAATATCAACTCGGAAATCCAATACGATGTTCCTCCTCCACGTTTCGTTCAGCCCTAGTTTACTGGGTGAAAATCGAACCCCAGATTTTTGCATCGCACACCACAAAATGGGCATCGAACTAAAGAGAAATAGACGAGGATTTCATGCATATATATGGGATGATTTTTAGAAGTTTATTTCGATTTGTTTCTTTGATTTTTCCCCTTTTTCCCTCACGTTCTAAAGAACTGGTGGCGGCTCAAATTTCTTGCTGTGGAGATTAGGTTTAGGATTTGTTAGGGGATTATATAGGAGGTTTTATATTATTTTTATATTGAATTTTATATTCAATTTTAGTCCAACGCTGTTTATATCGTCTTTAAAAATCCCCATGGTCACATACAATACACAAAAATCACCAAATTGGACATGTAGCTAGAGTTCGACATTACGGTCCCAACGAAACTGGTTTCCTCGAATTCCGACTCCGTCTGCTCACACAGCGTATTTTTAACTGTCAAAACACTGACTTGTTTTTCACTCTAAAAATCCGTACAACCACACAGTGTCTCTAAAAATCACGAAACTGGAACTCTAACATCTATTTGACATTGCGGATCCAACAAAATTAGTTTCGTCGAAAACGGAGATCGTATGCAAAACTGGCTATTTTTCAAGCGCTGAACAGACCGTTTAAATATATAAATATATTTAAATATAATTAAATAAAATATTAATAAATTAATATTATCGTATATATTCGTATACGATATCATCCAGCTCCAGAATATCACATCAGATTTTATAACACGATATTTCAGAATTCCAGATTATCCCGATATTCAATTTATATTGAAAATCGATTCATAACGTAATTAAAGCGTCGCAAATTATAAAGGAATTCCACAGCGACTTTTCTGAAATTTGATTTGGACGTAAATCAAAATCTACACGACGAAATCCAGATTTTTCTCTTCCATTAGAAAAATATACTCCACCAGCTCCACGCGTTTCTTGTTTCACTGAAATCCGGCTTAAAACGAATCCTGTACATTCAGTTGAAGTTCAAATCGCCAAATAGCGAACTGCCGTGTCGTTTCAGGCTCTATTTTAATTATATTAAAATTCTACGTTCAAACTGACGTCGATTGAATATATTCGTCAATATAATTCAACTCTAAGCTGAATTACATCTTAGGGATGACCCAGTTCACAGAATATTGTGATTTCCAATATTTTTGATTATTTTGACATTATAATATATTTTATTATATTATAATTATTAATTAAATATTCAATATTATTTAATTCACGTTCTCGATATCGATAAATCGATATTTAATAATTAAATAAATAAATTATTCAACAGCTAAAAATGCGGGTCACTACAGGCAATAAATATACCTTTACAACGGTCGATTTGATAAAAAATAGCACATTATAAAGGTTTGGTATTATTATTACTACGAGCGTTACGACATGTGATTCATGCGTGACCATTGTATATATTTTGCATGTTGAATGTTGATCATGCTTTTAAAAATCGTATATGCATAACACATTTATGAAAAAAATGATTTTCTCGAATTTTTATTTATGCTTTTAAGTTGAAATCACGTGTATATAGTTTGAATTTTATTTCTAAAATTTAAATGGCAATATCTAACTTTTTTCTTACTTTAAATTTTTATTTACGCTGCTAATTAGTAAAGAACGAGGTTTGTAAAGAATATTTGCTAGATCATATTTTTCAAGTGATATTAAGGTTAGTTAATATTTGTAGAAATGATATTTGGATTTGTAAAAATTATTAACTGCCATATCATATTTTTAAGAGACATGAAAATAAAAATACCTAAGGACAATTTTGAAAATTTACGGTAGGATCAAAAGTTTGCATTTACAAAACATCTATTAATAAAGATTTTTCGGAGATATAAAAATAAAAATATCTTTGGGTAATTTTGGAAATTTACATTTGGACCAAAGTTTGTGGTTTCAAATCAACTATCAATAAAGATAAGAAAAGATGATTTGCTCAAATTTTTAGTTATGCTTTTTACTCGAAATCATGTGCACTTAGTTTGAATTTTTATTTTTAAATTTTTAACCGTAGTATCTAACTATTTTACTACTTTTAATTTTTATTTGTGTTATTAATTAGTAAAGAGCGATGTTGTAAGGAATATTTGTTATATCATATCGGGGTTTGTAGGCACAATGACAAGTCAACCAAAAATTTATCCATAAGGAAAGTCAACAAAATTTTTAGCCTCGAGTAGGAATGGCAATGGGGCTGGTTAGGGCGGGTTTCTCGTTCCCCAGACCCGACCCGGACTTTTTAAACCTCGCCCCAGACCCGCCCGTAGACCCGGTGCGGGTCTGGAATTTCGCCCCGTACCCGAAACCCGTACGGGTCAGGGTAGACCCGACCCTCCCCGCGACCCGGTGATATTATGTTCTAGTGTACACAAATTTATATATTTATATTTTTTTTATCACTAAATGATAAATTATATGCATATTATAATGTGTTCACAATGAGAAGAGAATATTATAATATGAGTTGTAAGATAATAGTTCAGAACCTATGCATTTGTTATTGTATGATTATCATTGATGCCACTTAATACAATGAAAATTTTATAGTTTGTCAATTGAAAGAATATAATATTCAAGTTATAACCATGTAAATCTAAGAAGATTAACAAGTAATAGTTATAGTTATAAAGTGTTTGAATGATGTTTCGATCATGCGGGTCGGGTTGGGGCGGGTTAGCCATGCCCCAGACCCGACCCTAGACCCGGACCTCCAAAAGCGGGTCGCGGGTCTACCCGCCCCGAAGACCCTATAGGGTGGGTCTAAATGGATCAAAACAGGGGCGGGTCAAGCGGGTTTGGACCCTAGACCCGCCCCATTGCCATCCCTAGCCTCGAGGACAATTTTTAGTGTAAAGGGAGAAATTCAGGGGTCCACTATCATTTCATACTTTACACTAAACTTTGTCCTTTTGGCTAATTTTTTTGCCTTTTGGCATAATTTTTTGTTCTTTTTGTCCTTTACGCTATTTTCCTGTATCCCCCTATTTTCAAGTGATATTAGGATTGGTTAACATTTGTAGAAATGAGGTACGAATTTGTAAGAATTGTTCGTACTTTTAAGAGACATAAAAATAGAAATATCTAAGAGTAATTTGGAAGTTTAAAGTTGGACCAAAAGATTGCGGTTCCAAATCAAATGCTAATAAAAAAAATTAGAGACATGAAAATAAAAAATATCTTGGGGCAATTTTGAAAATTTATGGTCGGACCAAAGTTTGCAATTTCAAACTATTAATAAAGATTATTACTATGAGCGTTATAACACATGATTCACGTGTGACGGTGATAATTGCTTCGCACCTTTTCTTTAAATCATATATATTTAACACATTCAAAAGAAAATGATTTGTAGAATTATTTAATCATACTTTACATCAAAATCATTTGTGACTATTTTAGTTTTATTTCTACGTTTCAATATCTATTTTTTTGATTGTATTTTTATTTGTATTATTTATTAGTGTTTTATTTATTATATCATATTTTTAGGGCTACTATATTTGATAGAATTTATGGATAGACGTTTTGAATTTGTTAAGGAATTTTATTTATTAAATCATATTTTTATATGATATTATATTTGATAATATGTGCAAATGGGTGTTTTTGGATTTGTAAAAAAATAATTGAATGTTAAATCTTATTCTCAAATGATATTGAAATTTAACATTAGAGATTTTTTTGGTAGTTCGCGTCTGATATTAAAAAATGTGATATCAAGTGTATTTCAACTATTAATAAAGATTATTATTATTATATTATTATTATTTCTACTATTATTTAGGGACCTCAAATTACACCAGAATTCATCCATGTTTTTCAAAATTTATATAAAACACTTTTAAGACGCGCGTAAACAAATCATGCTTATGTTAAGCATATGTAAAACCATGTTCAGATCGGGCAAAATTATTTAACTTAGACTGAGTGGGATTATATAAGAAACCATGTTGGGATTGTTTGAGCTTCTGTGAAAAAATCAGATCGAGTATAATTTTTACATGAAATCGCAAAAAAATAGTAAAGCGACCACTAAAGTATCTGGTGTCTTTAGCTCATTGCAAGAAGTTGACTCTGTTTTTAGTCTTATAGACCAGTGTGGAGGAGTGTTTTTGTCCGTAGAGAAGCCATAGGTTCCTAGGTGTCAAGCATGGGTATGGATTTTGTTTTAGATAGTATTTATCATTTATATGATTTGAGTATGTGTAACACCCCGTAATTTTATAACACTAAGATTCACAAATCAAGGCAGAATTAAATTTTAAAATCAAGGGAAACGGGTTGCGCCATTGCGTTCGTCTCGAAATTCTGCTTGGAAACGAGTCCGAGTTTGCGAGAATCGGAGTCCGTATGAGGGAGATATGACCCTCCAAAGTTTCAGGAATTTTCAGAATCGAAAACAGCTCGAAATTCGAATTCGAAATTCGAATTCAAACCCAGAAGCGGGCTAGGTGGGAAAATTCTCGGCTATGTAACACCCCGCCTCCGCCAGGGTGTCTCTTGCAAGCACTCTGACTTTGGAGGGGCGTTTGTACCGGGTAAACATGCATAATGATATATCAAGGCAGAACATAACATATGTATTTATGTAAACAGAGTAAATAAGATAAGTAAAACAGCGGAAGATTTCAAACTATTTCAAAACAAGTTTGGTACAACATAATGTCAACTTTCCAAATACACAAGTCCAGATAAAAACAACATCACTGAAAAACTGAAATACATAAGTACTATCCCCAAAATAAGTGATAACCATAGCTAGCTTCATGTCAAGACCGTACATGAGCTAAAATCTCACAAGCAAGCGATCAGAAATCCAAGCTAAGCTCCAATATTCCCACCCTGAGAACCTGGGGCGGGGGGGGGGGGGGGGAACGGAAGAAAAGAGGCGAAAGAAAACAGGTCAGTCAAAAAGACTGAGTAAGCCCTACTACAATCAATGTAAACTGATAAAGTTAACTAGCATGAGAAGCAGGGATGAACATAAGGATAACATACTAGCATGATGATTAACTAACAAGCTAGATAAAGGTGTCATCGCATAATCAGGTTTAAGGTTTTTGCACCACAGGTGTACTAGCAAACTAACATGACTTGAATAAACAAGTATTGATCCCTTGGCCCAAGCTTTGGCCCAATAACATGAAATGACCCTAATACGAGGTCCAACCAAACGGTCTAATCGATCGGCTCCCCAAGCCTAACTCGTCACGTGTTGGTGTCAATACGGCCCAAACATAATTGTAGTCGGACTGTGCCAGGTCTCCCGTCGGGTGTATCAAGCCCTAGGGTGTCAACCCCTGGACACCATAAACATAAGTGCACAGTCTCGATCTACTGGTACCCATGCTTGACTTCTCCAAATACGGACTACGTGCACGACCATAGTCCGTCCGGAACTACATCGGCGTACCACTCGACCGTCGTTTTGGTCACTTATACCAGTCCAGTAATCGTGCCCCCACCCTAGCCTAGTCCCTAGGGTCTTAATGATACAAACTTGGGATTACTGCTGGAGTGGACCCCCGCTGCTAGGATTTTCTAGTGGGTTAAGCACGGTTTAACCCTTTTACTAATCATGGATTAACTTGGTTAAGTGTAACGATGAGTTCACGACTTAACCCTGATTAATCTACCAAGCCCAAATTGGTTAAGTATTAAGTGGACCATGACTTAACCCTAATCATGAGGCATTAATTAATTTAATGTGCCTTAACCTCTCACATTAGACCTTGTTGTGGTTACTAGTTAAGCCGGGCGGGTCCGGGTAGCTTTACAGCACAACTTGGTCTAACCTCGGGTTCAAGGTACAACATGACCAACTTCTCACATTGGGTCCTATTGTTTGTAGCAACTAGTTAAGCCGGTCGGTTCCGGGTAGTTTTACGCTACAAACTCAACCCAACCTCGAGTTGGTCACACTTATATTTTCTAAGTGTCATGTCCATCATGTTTCCAAAACATATTACAAGTTTTCAAGAATTTGGGTAGACCTAACTTAATAGGTAAATTCCCAATGGGTAGACCTAACTTAATAGGTAAATTCCCAATCTTATGTTTTCATGTCTTTTAAGTTTACCCAACCCCAAACACAATCCCATCGCTTACATAATCGCAATAGCGCATAAAGGATAGAAAGAGGGAACTTGGCATAAAGATGACAAATGGTGTTGAAGCCACAAGTTTAACATGGTGGCATATGAAATGTACATATGTTCAAATACTTGCATATTGCATCATTAGGCCTCAAAAGTATGCATAAAACCAAACTTAGCATATAAGTGATACATCGTGATAAATGACATGTAGAAGTTGCCATAAGCTCACATTTAGCCTCACATGCAAGTTATCATAAGGGATATGATAACTTACATGTTGCCAAAATGCAACCTTTAGCATAAAGCTTGAAGCTTTAAGTTCATAAACCCAAGATAAGCTTGCATAACATGATAACATGAGCAAAATGATCAAGCCAAACTTGCATAACATAACTTGCATATCATATGGCAAACTTGCATATCATAACATAGCAAACTTGCATAACATAACATGATAAACTTGCATATCATAACATGGCAAACTTGCATAACATAACATGATAAACTTGCATATCATAACATGGCAAACTTGCATAGCATAACATGGTAAACTTGCATATCATGGCAAACTTGCATATCATAATGATCAACCAAACTTGCATCATTCATTTAACTTTAGAGTTTAAATATGAAAGTAGAAAAGGGCTTACAATGCTTATGAAGACACAAAAATATATATAGATTGAGACAAATCCCTTATGCAATCAAATAAACCCAAAATGCAAGCTCCAATAGAAAAACCCTTGAGCCAAAATGATCAAAACTCTTGCTTTATGATGTAAATATGGAAACTTGACTTGAATGCAAGCTAATGATGCTCATACAAGCTTGAAAACACTTGTATGCATGGAAAATCTCTCATAGAAATTTATTTAGGAATTTTATGAAGAGAGTGGAGGCCATGAGAGGAATGATTTTGCCATAGTTTAGTTACTTGAATGAATAATATGATTTAGGGTTAGGTTAGGGTCTTATTTATAGAGATTAGGATTAGTTTCAACCTTAGGATTAAACCCTAATTCCAATCTCAACCCTTAAAACTGAATCTGGCCCCAAAACCTAACCAAAACCCCAAAATGGTGCACCAGGCAAAACTGCCCGGCTGAACCAAGTCGACAGCCAAGTCGACAAGGCTGTCGACTTAGGTCCAACCAAGTCGACTCCCAAGTCGACAGGGCTGTCGACTTGGGTGCTCTGGCGGGAATTTTCCCGCCTGGCCCAATCTGACCCTTTTTCGAATTTTGAACCCGAAATTCGAAATCTGTTTTGAACTTGAAATTTTCTGAAAACTTCATTGGGCCTTAATCGGGTCATACGGACTCCGATTTTCGAAAACCCGGATCTATTTCGCGTATTTTTCCGAGACGAACGCAATGGCACAGCCCGTTTCCCTTGTTTCAGATTTTAGAATTAAATGCTGCCTCGATTATGTTATAACAGGTTATTAAAAATACAGGTTGTTACATTCTCCCCTCCTTATAGGATTTCGTCCCCGAAATCTTCAAGTTAGGAAGAACGTATCCTACCATCCAACATCCATCTACTCAAAACATCATCCACGAGCAATCATTGTCCTTACAAGATTCTAAATGTTGTATGAACATATGCAAAGGTGTGTGTATATGTACTTATCTAATGCAAATATCATCAATGCAAATTATGTTAGTGAAATGAATCCATATGTATGCAATTCCTAACATAATGTATAACATCTATATGTGTGCACATAACATACATCCATATGCAACATCCATGTGATAACACAAAAATTTTCATCCATGAATAAGCGTAAACACTCATGCATATGCAATATGAGGAGTGTGTGAGCCGATCTAGTGCCTAATGTGTATAATGCATCCACGAGTAACCACTTGCAAACACTTGCAACCACTTGCAAACATCAAGCATAACATGTTTCATCCAAAGGGTTTCTACCTAAGGTTCTCATGACAAGATTAACATGATAAACTAGATAATCAAGACAAACATGGATAGCAAAAGATATGCTACAAAGAGATCGGGAAGATAAGCAGGATATACTCCTTTCGGATTACAAGAAATCCCTTCCTAACCCAACCCATATTCTATGAAAGCCCAAAAGGTTTAGTCAACCTAACGGACCCCTTCAAACCCTGACATGTATTACTAGCCAATAAGTCATACCTCCCGACAGAAATAGGACCGAGAATGGGACCGAGAGGATATACGTAAAAAGATAACATGCGAGTAAGTTCCACAGGAAAACAAGGATCAAGGATATGCTCTTAAAAAGAGATATGATGCGCGTATCTAGCCTTCGGTTTTCTAAGTCACGTTTCCTTGAGCTTAACTCCACTGTGCTTTGACCGTCTTTTACCTCATGATTTCTTAGCTTCTTAACTCTTATTTCCAAATATGAGTTGGAACCCATTTCATTGTCGCCTCTCGTCTTCCTCTTTCACTTACTCTTCTATCATTCTTGGCTTAAACATAACTATGACCTCATGGTTTCATGCAAGCTCTCCAAAATTCATCAGTGAATCCTGGATCTCGTTTACTTACTATAAAGTATTCCACACAGCAGAACTTTTCTTGAAAATACCAATCCACGTTGCCAATTGCTCTTACTAACGTGATTTTCTATAACTCATGCTTGAACGAAATGAACCATCCGCCTGTGAATGATAGGCCGTACTTAGATTCAGTGCTTGCCCATGACTTCCCGTAGACTATCCCAAAACTGACTAGTGAAGATTGAGTCATGGTTACTAACTATACTTTAGGGAACCTCGTGCAACCGCTTTATTTCTTGAAAGTAAACTGTCGCTAGCTATGATGTAGTCCTTTCGCTCTTTACCGGAGTGAAATGAGCACTCTTCGTGAGTCTACCTACTATGACCCACATGCCCTTATTCCCTTTCTTGATCTAGGCAGTCCATCCACGAAATCCTTCGTGACGCTTTACTACTTTCATTGCGGGGACCTCCAATGGATGTAATAGCCCACCGGGCTTTTTATGACTCGGCCTTAATCTGTTGGCACAACATGCACCTTGGACAAACTCGGCCACCTCCTCGAGTGATGTGCATCTTCAAGAGCCTTCTTTCTCTCATCGCGTCTTAGCCATCCCTTGTCATCTATAGCGAGGTGACTTACCATCTCGCCTCGAATCAACTTGTCCATGATCTTAACTAACTGCGGGTCTTCTTTCTGTGAAGTCCCTACTTGATCCAGAAGGGTAGGTCTAAGCTCAAGGGACGCTAACTAACTAATTAAACTGAGAGAACTTCTTACTTCAATTGTCCTCGTCGGGGCTTTCTGGTCTTGAACCGCGACCACTTTAGCGGGATTCACCGCTAAGCCTTGTTTAGAAACTATGTGCCCAAGAAATCTAACTTCTTTTCTCCAAAATGACATTTGGAGGACTTGGCTTCCAACTGATGGGCTCTAAGCGTATCCATCACCTTCACGAGATGCCTTGCGTGCTCTTCCTCATCCTTAGAGAAGATCAGAATATCATCTACGAAGACCACGACAAACTTGTTCAAGAACTCCTTGAACACCCTACTCATCAAGTCCACGAAGTAGGCGGGTGCATTAGTCAAACCGAATGGCATGACCAGCCATTCTAAGAATCCATCTGGAGTTCTGAACGCAGTTTTGTCTATACTATCCTCAGCTACTCTGAGCTGATGGAATCCAGTAGCAAGATCAAGAGAAAACAGATGTTCCTACAAGCTGATCAAACAAATCATCGATCCTTGGCAATGGTTGTCTATTCTCTTTGTTCTACTCACGATAATCAACACACGGGCGAAGCGAACTGTCCACATTAGTAGCGAATACTACTAGAGCACCTTCCTCGGAAATGCTTCATCGAATGAAGTTCTTCTCAAGCAACTCCTTCACTTGCTTTCTTAACTCTCATCTTGCGGGGCCATGTGCCTAACCGGCCACGAAACTATCTTGGCATTATCAACCAGATAAATGCGGAAATCTATCTCTCGTTTAGGGGTAACCCCCTTCACTTCACCCAAGATATCAGGATATTCTCGGACCACCCTCACCGATTGCAAACTATCGATAGACGAGTTGAGTGATTTAAGATAACACAACATGACGGGACTCATAGGGTTACTAGAAATTTTTAGGGTATTACCGAGGCGAGTCATGAGCCTCACAACCCTATGCTCAAAAATCAAGGACGGCTCCAAAACTGGACAATCGATCCATGCCCAAAATCAACCCATACCCCATGAAACCGAGAATATAAGCATCACACGAGAACTCTACACTAAAGATAGAGATTTTCAAATCCACGTAGATAATAGACAAATGGGCGGAAACCCCAATTGGATTTGGAACACACACGGGATCATTAACTAGACTAGTACTTAGGTGCAAACTTTCAACTAGATCAGATGAAATAAACTATGCGATGTGCCAGAATCAAACAAAGTACAAACAGGAAAATCAGAAATGTAAACAAGACTTTTAACAGAAACACTACCTCGATCATAAGCTGGAAGAACGATGTTGAGGGGATGAACTCGCCCTTCAGACGGTCATGCACACTGAGTCTGACCTTGCCCTTGATTCTTCGGGCAATCTTTGATGAAATGTCCAGTCTCACCGCAGAAAAAGCATTCACCATTCTTCCTTTTCCTCTTCTTACAATCCTTAATAAGATGAGTCGAACTTCCACAAGTAAAGCACTTCTTTTCCTTCTTATCTTTAAACTTCTCCTCCTTCTTTTTTATTTCCTTTTTGGGCCCCGTTTTCTTGTTTTGAGACTCATTCACCTTGATTTCCTTCTTGTCACTCCTATTCTCTTCATTGAGTAGGGCCACATTCACCAAACTCTCGAAGGTCGCTCCGATGGGTATATGAGATATGGCCAAACCGCGCAATGGCTCGTTTAGTCCTAGAGCAAAGTGCATGGCCTTCTTCTGAGCTGTGTTAACCAAGTCTAAACCGAACCGAGCAAGTTGATTAAACTTATCCACGTATTCCCTAATGGTCATGTCCCCTTGCTTTAGTGATAGGAACCTCTCCATCTGAAGGTTCTCCTCTGCTGACGATAAAAACCTCAGTCCAAACCTTCTTTTAAACTCATCCCAAGTCTCAATTGGTCTAGTAGTGGTGGTGAGTACCCACCACTAAGCAGCTTCCCCTTTCAATAACCATACCGCCAACAGAACTTTCCTACGATCTTCTATATCTAAGACAGCAAAGAGGTTTTCAGTTTCCTTTAACCAGTTTCTTGCCTCAACAGAAGTCTCCATCCCAACAAAATTCTTGCAACCCATCGCCTTAAAGTCTTTGCAAATCTCCGCGAAATCCTCTTGTGGATGCTGAGGGGGAGGAGGAAGAGGAACCTCAGCGACAGGAGGAGGAACATTAACTACCGGAGGAGGAGGAGGAGGAGGAGGAGGAACATCGACGGGGCCGGCTTCGGTCGCCCTAGCCTCCAAAAGTCTCCTATACCAAACAGGTACGTGTACTCCCTCCGGAATAGCAAAGTTATCAGCCATACTGAAAACGAAGAAAAAAGATAGATTTAGAATGGAGAAAAACGAAGGAATTTTTGCTAATGGCTTTTTGGGGAATAGCCTTTAAAATAAACTAGACTTTTCTTTGGAAAATACTTTATACTTGGTTTTGAAAATAGTTTTCCAAAAGTTTTCTAAAAACCTTTTTGTTCCTTCTCGTAAACCATATGCTCTGATATCAAATGTAACACCCCACCTCCGCCAGGGTGTCTCTTGCAAGCACTCTGACTTTGGAGGGGCGTTTGTACCGGGTAAACATGCATAATGATATATCAAGGCAGAACATAACATATGTATTTATGTAAACAGAGTAAATAAGATAAGTAAAACAGCGGAAGATTTCAAACTATTTCAAAACAAGTTTGGTACAACATAATGTCAACTTTCCAAATACACAAGTCTAGATAAAAACAACATCACTGAAAAACTGAAATACATAAGTACTATCCCCAAAATAAGTGATAACCATAGCTAGCTTCATGTCAAGACCGTACATGAGCTAAAATCCCACAAGCAAGCGATCAAAAATCAAAGCTAAGCTCCAATATTCCCACCCTGAGAACCTGGGGGGGGGGGGGGAACGGAAGAAAAGAGGCGAAAGAAAACAGGTCAGTCAAAAAGACTGAGTAAGCCCTACTACAATCAATGTAAACTGATAAAGTTAACTGGCATGAGAAGCAGGGATGAACATAAGGATAACATACTAGCATGATGATTAACTAACAAGGTAGATAAATGTGTCATCGCATAATCAGGTTTAAGGTTTTTGCACCACAGGTGTACTAGCAAACTAACATGACTTGAATAAACAAGTATTGATCCCTTGGCCCAAGCTTTGGCCCAATAACATGAAATGACCATAATACGAGGTCCAACCAAACGGTCTAATCGATCGGCTCCCTAAGCCTAACTCGTCACGTGTTGGTGTCAATACGGCCCAAACATAATTGTAGTTGGACTGTGCCGGGTCTCCCGTTGGGTGTATCAAGCCCTAGGGTGTCAACCCCTGGACACCATAAACATTAGTGCACAGTCTCGATCTACTGGTACCCATGCTTGACTTCTCCAAATACGGACTACGTGCACGACCATAGTCCGTCCGGAACTACATCAGCGTACCACTCGACCGTCGTTTTGGTCACTTATACCAGTCCAGTAATTGTGCCCCCAACCTAGCCTAGTCCCTAGGGTCTTAATGATACAAACTTGGGATTACTGCTGGAGTGGACCCCCGTTGCTAGGATTTTCTAGTGGGTTAAGTACGGTTTAACCCTTTTACTAATCATGGATTAACTTGGTTAAGTGTAACGATGAGTTCACGACTTAACCCTGATTAATCTACCAAGCCCAAATTGGTTAAGTATTAAGTGGACCATGACTTAACCCTAATCATGAGGCATTAATTAATTTAATGTGCCTTAACCTCTCACATTAGACCTTGTTGTGGTTACTAGTTAAGCCGGGCGGGTCCGGGTAGCTTTACAGCACAACTTGGTCTAACCTCGGGTTCAAGGTACAACATGACCAACTTCTCACATTGGGTCCTATTGTTTGTAGCAACTAGTTAAGCCGGCCGGTTCCGGGTAGTTTTACGCTACAAACTCAACCCAACCTCGAGTTGGTCACACTTATATTTTCTAAGTGTCATGTCCATCATGTTTCCAAAACATATTACAAGTTTTCAAGAATTTGGGTAGACCTAACTTAATAGGTAAATTCCCAATGGGTAGACCTAACTTAATAGGTAAATTCCCAATCTTATGTTTTCATGTCTTTTAAGTTTACCCAACCCCAAACGCAATCCCATCGCTTACATAATCGCAATAGCGCATAAAGGATAGAAAGAGGGAACTTGGCATAAAGATGACAAATGGTGTTGAAGCCACAAGTTTAACATGGTGGCATATGAAATGTACATATGTTCAAATACTTGCATATTGCATCATTAGGCCTCAAAAGTATGCATAAAACCAAACTTAGCATATAAGTGATACATGGTGATAAATGACATGTAGAAGTTGCCATAAGTTCGCATTTAGCCTCACATGCAAGTTATCATAAGGGATATGATAACTTACATGTTGCCAAAATGCAACATTTAGCATAAAGCTTGAAGCTTTAAGTTCATAAACCCAAGATAAGCTTGCATAACATGATAACATGAGCAAAATGATCAAGCCAAACTTGCATAACATAACTTGCATATCATATGGCAAACTTGCATATCATAACATAGCAAACTTGCATAACATAACATGATAAACTTGCATATCATAACATGGCAAACTTGCATAACATAACATGATAAACTTGCATATCATAACATGGCAAACTTGCATAGCATAACATGGTAAACTTGCATATCATGGCAAACTTGCATATCATAATGATCAACCAAACTTGCATCATTCATTTAACTTTAGAGTTTAAATATGAAAGTAGAAAAGGGCTTACAATGCTTATGAAGACACAAAAATATATATAGATTGAGACAAAGCCCTTATGCAATCAAATAAACCCAAAATGCAAGCTCCAATAGAAAAACCCTTGAGCCAAAATGATCAAAACTCTTGCTTTATGATGTAAATATGGAAACTTGACTTGAATGCAAGCTAATGATGCTCATACAAGCTTGAAAACACTTGTATGCATGGAAAATCTCTCATAGAAATTTATTTAGGAATTTTATGAAGAGAGTGGAGGCCATGAGAGGAATGATTTTGCCATAGTTTAGTTACTTGAATGAATAATGATGATTTAGGGTTAGGTTAGGGTCTTATTTATAGAGATTAGGATTAGTTTCAACCTTAGGATTAAACCTTAATTCCAATCTCAGCCCTTAAAACCGAATCTGGCCCCAAAACCTAACCAAAACCCCAAAATGGTGCACCAGGCAAAACTGCCCGGCTGAACCAAGTCGACAGCCAAGTCGACAGGGCTGTCGACTTGGGTCCAACCAAGTCGACTCCCAAGTCGACAGGGCTGTCGACTTGGGTGCTCTGGCGGGAATTTTCCCGCCTGGCCCAATCTGACCCTTTTTCGAATTTTGAACCCGAAATTCGAAATTTGTTTTGAACTTGAAATTTTCTGAAAACTTCATTGGGCCTTAATCGGGTCATACGGACTCCGATTTTCGAAAACTCGGACTCTATTTCGCGTATTTTTCCGAAACGAACGCAATGGCACAGCCCGTTTCCCTTGTTTCAGATTTTAGAATTAAATTCTGCCTCGATTATGTTATAACAGGTTATTAAAAATACGGGTTGTTACAGCCTAGGACCCTGGTCGACTGGGGAGTCGACTGGGTAGTCGAGCCCCCTGACCAGGTCGACTGCCCAGTCGACATGGGTGTCGACCTGGGTGCAAAACCCACTTTTGGGCCTGGGTGCATTCTGATGTACCTGGTCTGGTTTTCTGTCTAGATTCGTCCGCCTAATCCTATATAAACCGCCCCTAGTCTCCTTCACTATTCACAATTCTTCTCTAACCTTATGCTGCAAAGATTCTTGCACTACAAGAAAATATACATATGGTTACATTTATTAGTTGCGTTTGATATGTAAATGTAACCAATGTTGTTTTTAATTCTATATTTAAAGGTTTTGGTTACGTTTATTTAACGAATGATTAAAATAGTGGTCACGTTTACCACTTCCCTCCCATTATGTTTCGTTTCCCTCCTTTATTTCCATTTTTCCGCCTAAACCTAAGTTTCTTCTCATCTTCCGCTGAATTACTTTCCCCCTCCTTCATCTTCCCCCTGTTCCCTCTTCTCCTTCAATCCACATACCTACCTTTAGTCATTTCTTTATTCAACACTTTTTCCCGGAAAAGGAAGAAAGCCCATCTCCACCATCGGTATTCCTAATTCTCATTTTCTTCTACAAATTATTTCAAAATTTCGCTCTATAACCAGTAACCACTATTCGCATGAATTTCTCGTTCGATGATTCGACAAACGCAAGCTCCAATTAATCCAGCTGCGAATGACAAAAACCTCAGCTCAATATCTACACTGCGATCTGCTTGTGAGCTCTGAGGTAATACTTATTGAGCCAGTGCCTTTTATTATGCATACTTAGTCTTTGAATTTCCATTCGATCTTGTGTTTCAAGGGCCATGGTTTTCTTGCTTGCAGTAGTCAACAGTCAGGGGGTTTTAGGGTATCCTTGTTCTTATTTTATTCTAGTCTGGAAGAGATATTTTTATTGGTGAAGCAGTCATCTTATTCTATTTGGTTTCAACTGTATATTCTGATCTCTACGACTTTGTTTTATGCCAATAGCGTAACTTGTTACTTGACCCTTAAGCACATGAAATCACAAGTTCACTGCAAAATATTTCTACTTATAAACTAACTAATTGTATATGATTTGCGTTTATTGTTTGGTCCAGTTGGTCCTCTCTAGTCTTAGTAATGTTATCCTTAACATGAAATGCATCCTATTTGTTAATCGCAGATGGTCTACATGTGCTATAATTTGCCTAACTTTTATCTTATCTTACATTATATCTGTCAAGTAGGGAATCGGCATAATACTTGATGTGGTTGATTTTTTTAATTTTGGAAATAAGTTCAGTGAGCTAATACTCATAAGTTCTTTATTGTGATCGTTTGTTAACGAGTTTGTAATAGTTTGCATGTTTTGGATGTGTAGTCACTAATAAGTTTGGGTTATAAGCTTTGAGAACATGTTTCAGGAAATTTGATAACAGCCTAGATTACTCACGACAATAAAATTTCTTATTCATGGCATATAAGAAGTTTAATAAAAAACAGCGTTTTAATGGGGCATGCAATTTTTAGGCATTTAATAATAATAATAATAATAACCTAACATTGGCTTGCTATCAAATATTCCCGCTTAGACTTCCATGAAATTTCAGCAAAATATTTTTCAGGTCGCCCAATTCACTTATTTCCATTTCAGTGCTTCCTCCCAAAAATGAAGAAAACAAAAGAACCATGAAAAAAATTCCTGTCTCTAATTCAATATCTCTCGCCATTATTTTGCTTAATCTGTTCTTTCTTACGTAGAATATTAGTCGTCTCAAGTGTGGGAGGTTCTTCACTAGACGCATTATATCGTTCGAGGTACCTCCTGTGCTCGTCATTTTACATCCATTGTTTGTCCGTTGGCCTTTTTTTTGTTCTGCATAAATATTTTATTTCTTTAACATTACTTTACTATTGATTTCATTTTAATTGATTAAAAATAAGGTTAATTTGTTACCATTTCCTGATGTGAAGTATGAATACATTATAAAATTTATCAGTATTGCTCGACATTTCACATTACTCAATTTTATTGTTGATTCCACATTTTGATGTTATCTTTGTACTTTCTTTGATTCCTGAGTAAGCAGCCCGTAGACTGTGTGGATTAGCTGCAGATGCGTTCCTATGGAGGAACAAGCAGATCTCAACTGTTGTTCATGGTGGAGCCACTGCTGTGTATGTCTTGTTTAAGCTACTTAAATATCACTTGCTCAGCCTTGTTTGCCATATCCTCATATTATCGCTAGCGATCCTTTTCCTCTACTTGAAAACTGCTACTTTCATTAGTAAGCAAGAGCTCCAATAATTTGTCACTGCCAACTATAATATAAGTTTTGTACAAACTACTTAGAATCACTTCTTGATGTCAGGTCTCCACTGCACATTTCTGAGGTTGTTATACTTGAAAAAAATTTCTATGGCCATAGTGTAATCTATACGATATGAGATAAACATAGCCGTTATTCATCCGAGGGAAATTGCATCAGGAAACGATCGAAAGAAATTTCTTATCGTATGTTATTTTACGGCATAATGTTTTAGTACACAAGTATTCTTCTTTGTAATGTACATTGATAATTTTTGACCTTGTAGGTAGTTGCTGGCTTGTGGGTGCTTTCTGCTGTTGGGAGTTGTTGCAAATTCTTCACCTTGACTTACATTGGTACTGCGTTGAAACCTACAATAGTCATTTACAATTTCTTTTTCCACATAATTGATGTTAAAATCAAAACGTAATATATGTCTGACACTCTCATCACTGGTGTGGCATAACTTTTGTTTATTTACTTTGTCTAACTAATTTATGCTTCAATTAATTTATGCATAAAGAATAAATTTGAATCAGAAGGCCACAGCTGCTTCCATCACCTACGTTCGAACATGGTTTAGGTGATCCTTTGATTGTCTATACGGATGATATTTTAGAATATTAAGTAATTACGTTCTCCCTTGATGCAGTTATGTTGTCGTTGTCTTGTTTTGCCGAAATCTTATATGGCAAGACAAAATAGTTTATTGAAAAATATATTTACAGTATGCTTTAATGTTAGAAAAAGCTATAACCAGAATGTGCTTGTCAGTTTATAGGTTGTCCTGTTTTTTATACAGGACATGATAATTTTTTTGGCTTACGGTTGCATTAAATATAATAATCCATAAGTGAACAAACTGGAAGATATTTGGATTTATTTACTTTAACTAAAGAGACAACAATCCAATTGCAAGTTTTTCTAGAAGGAATTTTATTGTCCACTATTGCTGTTCTTTCTGGGAAATGTAGTGTTCTTATAGGCATGACTTTGAGTATTGGCATATCTTTTTCTATTGACGAATGTTTAATTTGTGCATATTTATCAAGGGGTGTAGAGTATATTTAATATAGGCTTTAGCTGATGTATGTTTGGTAAGCTAGGTAGATATCATTACATAATATCCTTGTTGTATGTACAACGTACAAATTTATACAAAAAGGAATGTAAAATTCAAAATTGGTGCAAATTTGATTCTTTTCATGCTTACAGGAAATAAAGTCATATATACTATTGAAAATTTTAACTTTTATTATCATATATGGTTAAAAAAAATCCTTGAAAATAAAGCAACTGAAGTTTTAGCATAAATCCAGTTGCAAAAGGTATGTATTATATACATTTAAGTATGTATGTGTCATTCCGCTTTTAGAAATTATAGATAACCACCATTTTCAAGTGAGCAAACAACTTATGCATAATCACTTCTTTTAGAATTAAATTACTTGGCCAATGAATTCTTATTATTAAATAGTTCAATTTTCCTGAAATATGGTTATGATGCTAATAGTGATATTTCTGTTCGAACTAAGCCATCAATAATAGAGATAGTTTAACTTGGGCTAGATCAAAGAAAAAAAGTGGAAGAGTTAAATATGGATGAATTTGAATTCATATATATATAGTTTCTATTGCTATACAATGTGAAATAAATTGAATTGGGTTGGTAAAGATACGAAATAGAAAGTAGTGTGAGCAAAATAAGAAGACACGTATATCCATACGTTAATCCGTTGAAAAATTGTTATAGCAATGGTCACAGCGGTGATATTCATAATTATGTTGGCTTAACTGCAAGTACATGATATGCAGGAACTCCACTGGCTCAATGTAATGAAATTTATCATCATTTCTGTAAAGAATATCATAAATCATAGGTATGATTGTTTAACTTATGTTTCAGTATGAAAGCCATCAAAATGATCACAGCACTAATGTATGTGAAAATTGAGATGAGCAGACAATGTTTTATTTCACTAATGATCGAAACACTAATATATGGTCATAACAGTGGTAGTCAGTGTTCTTTTCGGTTTTATTTTTGATTCTAGCAGAAGTTGAAGCTTCTTTGGCATCAGAACTTGAGGAGGAAAGTTTGGGACTAGAGAGATTGTTGTGGACATGCACTGACGCTGATGGGTCATCGTTAAGCTCTGGCTAGTCACCATTAGTTGTCCTGATCACCTGAGCTTCATTGTTGATAGGCACAATAGTGCGACCAATTTCATGGTTGAGAAAGTTAAGGGGGAAGGATTTACCGAGAGAAATAATCATCCCTTTTGAAATTTTTGTGATACTGTTAGATTAATCAATAGAAATTTGAACTTGAACTCTATATCCAGTCTGCATATTGCTGTGCTGAACGAGATCGGTAGAAGGAATCAACCCGTCTTTGAAAAAGATTTCATCACCTTAGGAGATCAAACAAGACTACGTTTAATCCCAAGAAGGTCAGTAATAAGAACGTGTTCAGTTTGCAAAGGAAATTTATCAGGAAAAGGAAATTTGTCAGGAAAAGGTGAGTCAATGGTGTTCCGCGTCTTATGTATTTAGTGTAAATTAACCGCGGTTATCTTCATTCATGTGCGAAATTTGTATGAGGTACTGTCTATATCCTACATGTCATGTTAGAGTGACCATAAGTTATATTTGGTCAGAAATGTGTCTCCTCTGCTGACTTTTTAATTTTAGGTCTCATTGCTTTTTCCCCTTAAAAGATGAAAAATTATCTTCCTCTTTTATATTTGATTCTTCTTATTTCTCCTGTAAAGGGAATATGCTTATTAGATAGCCTTGTCCTGCCTGAGTGAGCATCTTTGTCAACTCCTTTGTCATTAGTGTATGATCAAATCGATGGGATACTTTAAATTGGCACTAATGTATGATCACAACACTAATGTATGATCACAGCACTAATGTATGATCAAATCGATGTGCTACTTTATTCATTCAGCTATTGCCGTTTAATTCACTAACTTATTTGCTTTCTACAGATTTTGGTTGAAGTCCATAACAATGAAACTGGCACTTTGAATGGGTCTTATAACGCTACTATGCAGGAAATGGATCCAAAGAGAAGGATTTCACTTCTCTAAAATTTGATCCAAGTATATCAAGTGCTCGTTTTGTTGAAGGCTCTCTACCAAATAAAAATATTTTAAAAGCTGCACTTCTGAGTTTCCCCAAAGTCAGCATCTAGTTTCCTCAAACAACTATGCAGATAGTTTGCAAAGTATGAATATTATTGGCACAAGAGGTGGCACTTCAGTAGGTCTTATAGGACTGCAAAATCTTGGAAACACTTGTCTCATGAATTGCACTATTCAATGCCTTGTACATACACCAGAATTTGCTTGGTATTTTCAAGAAGATTATCATAAAGAAATTAATTGGAAGAATCCATGGGATATGGTTGTAAGTACTGATTTAAATCTGTTATTATCTGCTTTTTTTCCATGTTTATTATTATTGTTGTTGTTTGAGATTGTTCTTATCCATCGGGCAGGCTAAAGTATTATATATTAGGTAATAGTGGGTATCATGACTATGGAACATTGTACAGCTTAAAAGAGGTTGTTTTACTATATACGCAGTTCATTTAAATTGGTAATTAAAGCCAGCTGCTGTATTTTACTAGTTTTTTTCTTCTTTCTTTCATGCAGTGACATGGAATGTAACGTGTATATACTCCCAGTTTCTATCCTAGAAGACACACTCATGCTGTGTATCTCTGGTCCTTTTAGAACGACACAATTGTTGATTGCCCAACATGTACATGTGGATGCCAAAACAACATTACAAATCCAGAAGTTGTGTCGATTGAGTTTGATTCCAACATCTTCTGTATATGTGTATGTACCTGATCCCTTCCTGTCTTTCTATATATGTATGTGTATGTTTGATTCCAACATCTCCTCTTTGGGTCTATATTCAGAGTTCTGTTAACAGGCAAGACTGACCGCCAATTGCTTACTTGTTGACTTGTGTTCCTGGAAGTGCATGTATGAAAGATACTTATAATGACTAAATATAAGCATAAATGAATTTAGGAAACCAACTTAAAGTGAAAAATAGTTGCAAAAATCGACACTCAATAATTTATAAATCAAACATTCGATTATCCTTTGATAATTCCCCTTTTTGCGGTATTCATTATTTGTAGAACCTTTTTTTCCCTATTAATCAAATTATCATTATTATTAAAATATATTTCTGGAAATCAGGGGAGATTCGTCATATTTGGCTTCTGCTGTAAATGGACCATGCAAAGGCACATTCACACCCTTGGTTCAATGTACACCGCTCATGTGTCCTATAAGAGTACATTGGCATTTTAAACTCAATTACAAAGAATACTAGAGGGTGAAGGTCACTGTTACAAAGTTCAACTACATAATGAATTACACACAGTGGAATATGGTTGTCCAGCACCCAAATTTCGATAATCTTACCAAAACATTCAGCTTCAACTACAAGTCCTTATCGCCCTACACATCCATCAGTAAGTGTGACTTGCTCACCATTTCTTCATTTCTTTTATTTTAAAGGTGCATAGTTCATAAGGCTCTTTCATTTTAATTCTCATACCAAACTTATTTAGCTTTCACTATGGATATCAATGGATGCTTTTAGATACGGATAGTGAAATATCCGTATTCATATGCGAAATCATTTTTGAATATTAGAACTCCGCATCCACAGATATAGACGAATATCAGATAATTATCTTATCCGCTACAGCCGATGAATCAAAAAAAAACATAAATGAAAATTTTAGTTCAACATAAATGTTTTTCAATGCAATTGGTTATCAAAATGTTAGAAATAAATAAATACGATGACAATAAATAGTTTTGAGCAGTCAGTATGCATATACATAAACTTCTAACTTAAATAAACAAGTAATTATCTTTAATTATACTAAGATATACATAATTTAAACTTTAATCCTAAAAAAAATCGAATGGATAACTTTCGGATGTCAATGTCTTTATATCCACATTCACATCCATTTTTCTGGATATTGGAAATGTAATTTTTAAGAGTATATCGGTGACCAATTTAACAGTATATTGGTGTTACTATTTATATTAACATATGTAATTTTTCTTTTATATATTGTCATTCGTATGTAGTTCCAAATAATTTAAAGACGACAAAAAATAAATTCTTTTATCAATTACATAGTGAAAGTTTTTTCACCGTTATGCTGCTATACTAGTTTGCTTATGCAACAATATTTCTGAATAATATAATAAAATTAGTTGTTGTGCATCTAATAAATTATTCAAGGTCGAGCTCTATTAATATTGTTTATGTGCTTGTTTTAATAATAATCAATTAATATTGTCTGTAGGTAATTTGCTTTCTGGAGTGAAGACCATCAGCAACAATGGACATGACTTTAATTGTTGCATATATTATGGTATTTGTTAGTACTTATTGTGTAAAAAAAATTCTGAATGCTCGTGGTATATGAATTTGCTAATTTTGTCAAATAACTATTATCTTAAATGGTTATGGAAAATATTTGTGTGACTAATATGTACTCGGTTATTTGAATATGATAATTATATGATTGATTGATTGTTTTAATTCAGACTTTTATGTGATCGTTGCTAATTTTTATATGATTATTATATAACTAGTTGCTGGAAGTAATAAACTTATTAACGGTATATAGTATCATTTAAAATATGTTACAAAACAATAAATTGCTTTTAGTAGCGTTTTAGAAACGCAACAGAAACAAATGTAACATACCATAAGAATTTTTAGTGGCACAAAATAAACGCTACAGAAAAGTAGCCAATGACACACATATAGATCTTCAGTAGCGTTTGAAAAACGCAACTATGCAAGCCATATGAAATTTTAAACGCAACCAAAAGCTTTTACTGGCCTAAAATAAATGCTACAGAAAAGCTAAAAGTGACCCATGTATAGACCTTAAGTAGCGTTTGGAAAACGCTGCTAAGCTAATCATATGGTAGCGTTTATAAAAACGCAACAAAAAAATTCAGACTTTTAGTTGCGGGACCTGTAGTAGCGTTCATTAAAACGCTACCAATGGTTTTGGTAGCGTTTTTCAAATGCTACCAAAGGTCTTTTCTGGTGTAGTGTTGGTGGACATGGCTTCTTCTCCTCCTCTAAATTAAATAATAAATAAAATAATATGTAAAATAAATCAAGATAAGGAAATTCTGCTCAAGGACTTTCAAGAGGAGATTCAAAACAAGCTAGGATTCAAGTGAAGATCCAAACGACTTCAACGACTATTTTTCTACGAATCTAATATAATCTCTGTAAGTCGGTTACTTTTTAGATTTGAACGTTTTCTATTCGTGACATGAAATTAAAGGAATAAAGGAATATGCCTAATCTCTTCACTTGGATCTGTGTTTATACATGTTTCTAGACTTGATTAAGGACTGACCGTGATTCGATGACCAATTAGGCCTTGCCTATGACTATGAACATTGCCTATGACTATGAACATTGCCTATGACCATGACTCATGACTATGATAATTATTTCCTTTGACTATGAACACAAGCCTATGCCTTTGATTAGGAAACATAAACTATTGTCTATGACATAACAAGGACAACTGTGACTAAACACCTATGATTCATGACTAGGAAAGTGTTGCTTAAGTTTTGTGACTGTGAAATTGGGTCTAACCTTGATTATCTATCCTGTCTATTCTTGATTTTCTTTGGATTTTGATCTTGGGAATTTACCTATTAAGTTAGGTCTACCCATGTTCTTGAACCTACATCGTAATTCAACCCTTTTTATGTCATAACATTTTCAGATCTATAAGCCTTCGATGTTTTAGATCAATTTATTTCAGTGTAATTCGTTAGGCCTGTAATTAGTAAATTATCATTTTATGCCAGTTATTATGTCTATCTTTTCATAGCATCTTTGGTTCATTCCTTTTATATCTACGAATCTAGATTTATCTATAATCCAGATTGAATCACGATTATACGAACGATGGGAATACGATTTAGGCAAAATATGAAATTTACTAAAAACGTAGTTATAAACTTGGAAATTGGCATAAATTGGGAACATGTATTATGGCGTGTTTATAAAAATGCAAATTGGATAAATTTGACATGAATTATAGGATATGTAATTTGAATCTAGTATTGACTTGTAAATCTAGCATTTACATGAACTATGAACTAGAATAATAAGTCTAGTTTGACATGAACTGTAATTAGAATGTTAAATCAGAATTGGATTAGCTAATTTGGCATAATAAGTATATTGGCATAAATTTGAAATTGGCCATAATTGTGAGTAATTGTCATGATTGGCAAAATCATGGTTAGTGACACTTAATTTGGTATAGTTTACATACCAAAAAGCATAAATATGATATAGAGGGGAAAATGGGCCATAATAATAAATGTTGACAATTTACATTAAAAGAGTAATTATGAAATAAGTAAATTTGGAATAATTTACTTATAGAATTTGTCCTAAATGAGAAAATGTAAATTTAGACAAAAGAAAGGTTTATTAATGACATCTCTTTTAATAATACATTCACCAGAAAGTTCTAGGGTGACAGAGAGGATAGTGTCTAGGCTTGGGTTTGGAAAATACAAGTTTCCTGCTCTCCCTGGCTATCCCTAACTGATCCGACGGACGGGATGGTTACTTTCAAAACCTGATTTGAAAATTAATCAAAACCTTTTTGAACTTAGAAAACACGAATATGCCTAACCCGAGGTTAGACTGAGTTGCGATGTAAACCTGCCCGGAACCAACCGGCACATCCAGTAATCGCAACAATATCTGTCTAATGTGAGTGGTCGCGGCTTTAATTTATTTAGTTAAAGCTAGAACAAGAATGGTAGGGTTAAGTTAACTAAGATACTTAACCAATTCAACATGATAACCAAACCGATGGGGGGGGGGTTAGGTTCATGCAGACACTTAACATAGTTAAGCTAGAATGGGAGGGTTAAGTCCATAGGAACACTTAACCGAACTTAACATGGTAACAAGACAAGAAGGTGGGGTTAAGTAAAGTTAATATACTTAGCCAAATTAACATGTTAACTAGACTAGAGGTTGGGGTTAAGTAAAATTTAATACACCTAGCCAATTTGATATGTTAGCTGGACTAGACCGTAGGGTTAAGTAAACTTGAACACTTAACCATCAGATTGTGATAAAGGAATAGGGTTAAGTCTAAAACATGAAGGGATAATACTTAACCATTAATAAAATGTTAGTTAAAACAGATGGGCAAGGTTAAGTTAAAAAGGAACACTTAACCAATACAGGATGAATGGGCAGGGTTAAGTAATAAGAAATACTTAACCAATATAACTTGGTTTGTGGTAGGGTTAAGTCAACATGAATTACTGATAACACTTAACCAGTTTAACAGGATAAATGAAGAGGGTTAAGTTAGCTTGAATTGACTAATGACACTTAACCAATCCAAATTGACGAGAAAGAGAACTAAGTAGTAAACCTTAGTTAAAAGGAGCTAAGTAGTAAACCTTAGTTAAGAAAACAACGATTCTGGAAACTAAGTGGTAAACCTTAGTTAGCAAAACTAAGTAGTAATTCTTAGTATAACACGGGAAGGAGCGAACGTCCGTCTGATTAAAAAGAAGGCTCCAACGAATTGGGTTACAAAGCCCGAGGCTTCGAGGGGACGTGAGGGTACTCTTGGTATCGCTCTGTGAGGTGGCAGATGATCCTCCTGGACTCACAGAGGTTAAGGTCTGCGGTAGAAGAACCAAGGGTATGCCTTGGTTGCAATACAAGGCAACCTAAAGACTAGGATGGACCAGCGTGATTCGGCGAGACCAGTAGCCCTGTGATAGCAACTCATCGTCTACCTACCATCTTTAGTCAATCGTTGTACGTATGCGGAAAGGCAGAGAACTCCCAACAGACCATATACTTGCTATCTAGTTATGGGTGAGGCTGGCCACTAGGAAAGTAGGGCATAGGGTGGCAAAAGTACAGTTCTTGCGCTTGATTTTCTTGGATTGCCTTTCACTAGTTGAGGGAGGGGTCACGTGGGACCATAACCACTGGTAAAAAAACAGACCTTAGCATATGCACCGGCAGATATCTGAAAAGCTCCCGACCGAGTTCCGTGTTTCTAGAGTAGCCCTGCCACGGGACTCGAGTTGCACATTTCAGGACATGTGCATCTAGACAGCGATAAACGATTTGCGACACATACATGGGGAAAGTCTAGGAACATATACCACTCTAGGTAGTGTCCTAGACTAGGGGCATCGTTCGGCAGGTAGCGTAATCCCTAGTGGACCTAGGTGGCATAAACCCTGAATCTGTAAAGCATTAGACAAGTCACGTAAACCCTAGTTGAATCTAGGAAGCACTCAATAGAAAACCCTAGATTAGATCTAGGTAATAGATAATAAATGTATGCCTGAAGGCAACCGTAATTACCGGGATTGGGATCACGTTATCATTACTAGTTGGGACACTAGTTAGGTGGTGCAGAGATATAGAAACCAGTATAACAAGGAAATAGCGAAGCGGCGAAAGTATTAGAGCATATCCAGTTTATCTTGTCTTAGCATATCTTGTGTTAATCTTGTCCAATAGAAACACCCCACCTCCGTTAGGGTCACTCTCAAAGGGAATGCCCTAATTTTGGTGGAGGTTTATAAGTATAAGTCACAGATATACAAGACAGATATAGGAACACATATTTGTAAACAACGGAAGAACAACAAACTTTATTTCATAAAGTCAAATACGTGTTACAAAACATCACCATGATTGTCTTACATCCTTTCCAAAAACATAACATAACATTTTCATAATCTGTCTTGAGTACATTATTTAAAGAAGCATAAATAAAACATAGATAAACTGCAAAAGCCCCATAGTGATTGTCCAAAGCCATAGTTCAAAACAGGAAAGTCCAAGCAATACATTTCTCCTCTTCAAGCTGGATGTTAAGGTTGGTCAAGCTGCTGTGTTCCCTCCCTTTGGACCTGGGGGGGAAACGGAAGAAAAGAAGACGAAAGAAAAGTAGAGTCAGACATAAAGCCTGAGTAAGTCTAGTACTATTCTGTCTATGAATAAAGAACTGAGTGTGATAAGTATAAACAAGAAGTGGGTAAGCACTATAAACTTGGTTAAGTTGTCTAGGGTCGAATATACTATCGTACCCCATGTTAATCTCTGAACCCATATAAACTAGTTCCCAACTGGCACCCCATAATCAGGGTGATGTGATCCGTTCTATGATGATCGGCTCCTACTCGCATAGTTACATGTGTCTTACGGCCCCCGATGTTGTAGTTACCTATGCTGGTCCCACCATGGGGTGTATCAAGTCCCGTGGTGGCGGCCCGACACAATCCTAGAATGCACAGGTATGCTACTGGTGCCCAGTGCCTTATTTTTCTGCGCCGGAGTGTGTGCACGCCCGCACCCCATTAGAACCTACACTGCTACACCACCGCCGTCGATTTGACCTCTTACAATCAGCCAGTAATCGTGCCCCACCCTGCCTAGTTTCAGGGTATCCTGATACACCTTCTAGGGTTACTGCTGAAAAGGGTCCCCCGTTACTAGGTTTTCTATCTCTAGCCAACATGCTAAGTTGGTTAAGTGTTTTCTAACCTAACCCCCACTAGTCCGTTTAGTTTAGCATGTTCCATTTTGATTAAGTCTTTAGTTCACTTAATCCTAACAATCCTGACTCAGCCTTAATTGTCTTATTAAGGCCCTGACCTCTCACATTAGACAGGTATTGTTGTGGCTGCCTATTGCCGGTTGGTTCCGGGCAGTCTTACGCCACAACTCAGTCTAACCTCGGGTCCTTATTGGGCTCCATGTTTAACCTCCCACATTGGATAGGTATTGTTGTGACTAGTGGACAGCCGGGCGGTTCCGGGCAGGTTTACATCACAACTCAATCCAACCTCGGGTTAAACACATCGTATGTTCTACATTTACATATTTTGTCTTTCTTCTTTATTTTCTTATATGTAAATATTTGCGGCCCATTATTAAGTTAATGGTGTAAAGGTTACACCAATCATGGGCCCAACCCATACTTGAACTTGGGCCCTTCTATTTTATATTTTCATTCATTAGTAATTTTAACCCAACGTTATTTCCCCCGTTTTACACGTCCATTTATTATATATATATTGGGCTTAGCCTTTTAAAGCCCAATTTAGCCATGCGAAAAAGGGAGGCTTAAAGCGTGATTACATACACAAAAAGGGGAAGGTGAGCGCATGAACTTGCAACATACGTTGGAACTACAAAATAGAAACTGGTGTACTTGCATAGTGGTAACATATACTTTGGTCATAAAGCATAGGTGACATGAATCAAAGCATGTGAACTTGTAATTGAGATAAGAATCTAAATTGGGTATCATTATTGACACATGAACCTATATTTTTATTTAGGCATAATGTCAAACATAAGTATGGCATAAATATTTCTAACATAAGCATGGCATAATGTCAAACATAAGCATGGCATAATGTCAAACATAAGCATGGCATAAGTATAGTTAAATTTGTTCACATAACCATGGCATAAATATTTCTAACATGAAATCATGATTTTTACTTTAGTCATGCAAACTTGCAAAAAGGGATTTTTGAACCTAACCTAGCTATGTACCGCATATGTCATCATATAATTCTTGTTAACAATTTCAATTATGCAAATTATCAATCATAGCCTAGTCATATTCATAAGTTTGCAAATTGGTTTTCTAGTACAAAAGCATGGCTTAATACATGATGCCAAATTTTCAACATAATTTCATATGGATTATGATAATCCAAACTTATTCCAATTACTTCACAAAAATGATGTTTGTATAAAAATACACATTATGATGGCATAGTAGCAAAGTCCCAAACTTGCATGAATTTAAATCAACTACATACATGTAGCTTCAACATGGATTACATAATTTGCGAAATATTCCAAACGTATACTTGCATAGAACTACCGCATGTAGTTCTTTATAATGAATAACATAATTCGTGAATATCCAAACGTATACAATATTCCAAATCGATAAGAATCATAGTAACGCACAAATTATGAATTATTTATCACCACAACCAAGTATACAAATCAACACAGTTATTTGTTCATACCAAAGTAATACTCTACTTACAATGGTGAGGCGAATTCTCAAATTTAGGGATTTGAAGATGCGGTTTGATTTGATTGAGTTGCTTTATGCCTTAGAATTTGCCTCCTAATTCTCTCTCTAATTGGTGGCTACCCCTAGTCATTCCTCAGCAACATGGCGGCTTTGTTCTTATTTTTGAATGAATAGATTAGGGTTAAGTCTAGGGTTGTTTTTATAGAGGTTAGGAACTGATTAGGACCATTGATGTTGCCTGGATTGATCGTAGCCATTCATTCGATAGAGAGACCAATTAGAGCCTGCCACCTAGCCCTAATGACAAAGCAGACCACTGAAAATCGACCAACAGAGAATAGGCCAGCCGGGTTAGACTGGGTTCGACCTGGGTCTGGACCAGGTCGACATGCCTGTCGACAGCCCTGTCGACAGCCCTGTCGACCTAGTTAGACCAGGTCGACAGCCCAGTCGACCTGGGTGCGTTAGGCGGGTGTTTTTCCGCCCTGGCCCATTGGGCCCCATATTCGAACTTAAACTTGATTTAGAAACTTCCGAAGGCCATATCTTCTTCATACGGACTCCGTTTTTCGAAAACTCGGACTCTATTTCGCGTATTTTTCCGAGACGAATGCAATGGCGTATCCCGTTTCCCTTAGTTATATGATTTCCAATTAATTATACTTTAATTTGTTAATTTCACAGTTATAGAATACACGGGGTGTTACATTCTCCCCCACTTAAAAGGATTTCGTCCCCGAAATCTTCAAGTTAGGAGGAATGTATATCCTAACATCCAATCATCCATCTACTCATCTATCAAACACGAGCATCCATTGTCCTTAAAAGACTTCTAATGCTTCATGATCAAATGCGAAGTGTGTGTGTACATGTACTTATCTAATGCAAAATCAGGCGGTCTATTGATTCAGTTGACCTCCTTAATGCGAATTATGTAAGTGCCATGAATCCATTATGTATGCAAATTTTCCTATTCATGATTCTACATGAGTGCACAATTATTCAATACAGATGCAACATCCACATGACAACACATTAATGTTCAACCATATACGAATGCAAACATATATGCATATGCAATATGAAGTGATTGAGCCGATCTAAAACCTAGATTGTGTGTGTATATGCAACCACGAGCAACCACTAGCAATCACTTGCAACCACTTGCAACCATCATCCATAACATGTTTCAATTACATGTTTCCATCCAAAGGGTTTCTACCTAAAAGATACGGTCGAGGAAATATACCTAAAAAGATAGATAAAAGCGCAACTTAAGGAAAAAGAAAGATCAAGGATGTACCCTCGAACAGAAAAGGGTAGGCCGTACGTATTCTAGCTTCAGTTTCCCAAGTCGCATCTCCCTCGGTGTCGCTCCACTGAACTTTGACGAATTTGACTTCACGGTTGCGTAGCTTCTTCACTTCCGTTCCTAATATGCGGGTTGGAACTTTTCTTATGGTTGCTTCGCGTTCCACTTCGGCCTCTTCGAGGATATTTGGCTCTACCACCTCGGCTGACTCATGTAGACATTTTCGGAGATGTGAAACGTGAAAAACGTTGTGGACTCCGGCCAACTTCTCGGGTAGCTCTAATCTATAGGCCATCTTCCCAATTTTCTCGATAATAGGGAATGGCCCTACGAACCTTGGTGCAAGTTTTCCTGTGGTTCCAAAACGAACAACGTTCCTTAGCGGTGATACCTTGAGAAAAACTCTATCTCCAACCTCAAATTCAAGGTCGGTTCTCCTTTTGTCGGCGTAGGACTTTTGTCTGTCTTGGGCCGTCTTCATCCTTCTTCGTATTAAGTCTACTTTCTCTTAGGTCTCTCGGATCATATCTGGTCCAAGTATGAGCTTATCCGTGGACTCCCACCAACAAGTGGGCGATCGACACGGTCTTCCATATAAAGCTTCGAAGGGCACCATTCCGATGGTTGCTTGATAGCTGTTGTTGTAGGCAAATTCCACCAAAGGAAGGTGGTCTTCCCATGTCCCTCCGAAGTCAAGGACGCATAGCCTTAAGAGGTCTTCCAAAACTCTGTTCACTCTCTCCGTTTGGCCGTCGGTTTGGGGATGATAGGCTGTGCTCAAGCATAACTGCGTTCCTACTGCTTCTTGCAGACTCCGCCAAAACTCACTGGTGAAGATGGGGTCTCGGTCACTAACAATGCTAGATGGTATCCCATGGAGTCGAACGATTTCCTTGAGGTAAAGTGATGCTAGGGATGAGGCAGTTCTTTTACTTTTGACAGGTAAAAAGTGGGCGCTTTTAGTAAGCCTATCCACTATTACCCAAATACTAGTGTTGCCTCTCCTAGACCTAGGCAGCCCATCGATGAAGTCCATTGAGATGCTATCCCACTTCCACTGCGGGACCTCTAGAGGATGTAGTAGTCCGCCAGGCTTTTTCTGTTCCGCTTTAACCTGTTGGCACACCATACACTTAGAAACGAACTCTGCCACGTCCTTTTTCATGCCGTTCCAGAAGAAAGTCCTTTTTATGTCCTTGTACATTTTATCTCCGCCTGGGTGTATCGTCATCTTGGAGTGATGTGCTTCCTCGAGAACCTTCTTTATTAAATCTTTTGTCTGTGGGACGCATAGTCTTCCGTCTCGCCTTAGCAACCCCTTATCGTCGATGGAGTATCTGTTGAGGTGACTTGAAGTCTCACCACTAATTAGCCTATCAATCATTTCCACAAGCTGAGAGTCTTCGCGTTGTGCTGTCCCTACTAAATCCACTAAAGTTGGGCGCACTTCGAGAGATGCAAGCAAGCCTGGTACGAAATCGGAGGAGGGCCTAAAGTCGAAGCTGGCTATAAACTCTAGGCTTTGTCTTTCAACAAACAACGGGCTTAGGGTCAATTTCTTTCGGCTCAACGCGTCTGCCACTACGTTGCCTTTGCCCGGAGTGTAGGAGATTTCGAAATCGTACGAGGCAAGAAACTCCATCCATCTTTGTTGCCTCAAGTTAAGATCCTTCTGCGAGAAAAGATATTTCAACGATTTATGGTCAGTGTAGAGTTCGAACTTCTCACCTAGGAGATAGTGTCGCCAAGACTTGAGTGCAAAGACGATGGCGGCTAACTCAAGATCGTGGGTTGGGTAGTTCTTTTCGTGCGCTTTCAACTGCCTCCCGCCATAAGCTACTACCCTTCCTTCTTGCATTAAGACGGCGCCTAGCCCTGTCCCACATGCGTCCGTATAAACAGTGAACATCTTGCTCCCATCTGGCAGCGTCAAAACTGGGGCTGTTGTGAGAGCCCTTTTCAGTCTTTGGAAAGCAAACTCGCAATCCAAATCCCAATTGAACACTAGATTCTTCTTAGTCAATTTCGTGAGTGGAGCTGAGATTTTCGCAAAATCCCTTATAAATTTTCGATAGAAACCTGCTAGTCCTAGGAAGCTTCGGACCTCAGTCGCATTCCTTGGTGTCTTCCAATCCTGTACCGCCACTACCTTAGCAGGGTCCACCGCTAACCCTTGTTTGGACACTATGTGCCCAAGGAACCTCACCTCTTCTCTCCAAAAGTGGCATTTGGAGAATTTGGCTTTTAGTTGATGGACTCGCAAAGTTTCCATGATTGCCCTTAAGTGTTGAGCATGTTCCTCTTCACTCTTTGAGAAGATAAGGATATCGTCTACGAAGATCACTACGAATTTGTTGAGGAAATCTCTAAATACCCTACTCATCAGGTCCACGAAGTAAGCAGGTGCATTTGTCAAGCCGAAAGGCATGACAAGCCATTCAAAGAAGCCGTCTGGGGTTCTGAACGCCATTTTATCGATGCTATCTTCAGCCACCCTTAGCTGATGAAAACCGGTTGCTAAATCGAGTTGGGAGAAAACAGACGCTCCTACAAGCTGGTCAAATAAATCGTCAATTCTAGGGAGAGGGTGCCTATTCTTTTTCGTTAGCTTGTTGAGCTCCCTATAGTCAACACATAGACGGAGTGAACCATCCGCCTTTGTAGCGAACACCACTGGAGCGCCCCATTCTGAAATGCTCCTCCTAATGAACCCCTTTTCTAGAAGCTCTTTAATCTGTTTACTGAGCTCTTTCCTTTCTCGTGGAGCCATGTGTCTAACGGGCAACGCAACGGGCTTTGCATTTTCTACAAGATATATGCGGAAGTCTATTTCCCGCTTCGGAGGCAAGCCCTTCACCTCTTCAAAGACATCCGGATATTCCCGGACCACTCTAACTGATTGCAAATTTTCAACAGAGGCATCTACCGATTCAAGATAACTAAGCATAACCGCGTATGAGGGATTACAAGAAATTTCCAAAGTATTACCGAGCTGGGTTAGGAGCCTAACAACCCTTTTCTCACAATCAAGGATGGCCCCATTACTGGATAGCCAATCCATACCCAAAATCAAACCATAACCCGAAAAGCCCAAAACAAAGGCACTACATTGAAATTCTACACTTAGAATATAAATTTTCAATCCCAAACAGATCATAGACAAATGAGCTGGGCCCCCAATTGGGTTTGAAACAATTAAGGGGTCCTCTACCATACTAGTTTTTAGGTGCAGAGATTCTACTAAAGCAGACGAGATAAAGGAGTGTGATGCGCCAGAATCAAATAAAGTGCGAACGGGGTGATCATAAAGATAAACTACACTTTCTACAGAAGTATTTATACCTCGCTGTTGCAGAGGTGGCGCTTCCAGCACATGAACCTGTGCCCCTGGGGTGGATCCAGCCCTCTGCCCCTGTCCTCGTTTCTTTGGGCAATCCTTAGCCCTGTGGCCTGTCTCACCGCAAGAAAAGCACCCACCATTCTCCTTGGCCTTCTTTTTCCGGCAGTCCTTTACTAAGTGCCCCACTTTGCCACAGAAATTGCACTTCCTCTTCTCTTTGTTGCCTTTCCCGCCCTTCTTAAAGTCTGTCTTCTTAGGCTGCAAACCCTCTTTCTTCCCTTGAGAGCTTTCTGCCTTTGTCTCCTTCTTGCCCTTATCCTCTTCATTCAGCAATGCCATTTGCACCAATCTTTCATACGTGGCTCCCATGGGTATATGGGTCATGGCCAAACTGTGTAATGGCTCATTCAACCCTTTGACGAAACGGAGAGCCTTCTTGTGCGGGGTGTTGACTAGGTCAAGCCCAAACCTAGCCAGCTCATCGAACTGATTCACATACTCTCTGACTGTCTTGTCCCCTTGTTTAAGAAATAAGAATTTTTCCAACTGCAAACTTCTTTCCGCATCTGAGAGAAATTTAGTCTCAAACCTTGCCCTAAAGTCCTCCCATGTCTCCACTGGTCTTTCAGCATTAGTGACTTCCCACCAGTAGGAAGCCTCGCCCTTCAATAGCCACACTGCCAATTGTACTTTTTGCCTATCTTCTACCTCAAAGATGATGAATAGGTCCTCCGTTTCTTTCAGCCAATTTCTAGCTGCCACGAAGGACTCGGTTCCATGGAAATCCTTTCCTCCCATAGCTTTAAAATCTTTACATATCTTAGCAAACGTGTTTCCCCGAGGAGGAGGTGGAGGAAAAGGTGCCGCTGCAGCTGGATGATTCCCGGCAGCTGGGGGAGGAGGAATGGTAGGACCTGGCTGAGTGGCTCTTGCTTCTAAGAACCGTCTAAACCAACCAGGTATTGGCACCCCTTCTGGCAAGTTAAGATCTTCAGACATGCTGAAACAAAAAGGATAGATTCAAAACGAAGGATAAGAGATAGTACCTATGGCTTTGGGGAGTGGACTTTGCCTTTTCAAAATAAAGTAATATTTTTCTTTTAAAAATGCTTCTTTAAATTTCCTTTTTGAAAACAATTTTTCCAAAACTTTTTATCTTATCTGGTAAACCTATGCTCTGATACCAAGTGAAACACCCCACCTCCGTTAGGGTCACTCTCAAAGGGAATGCCCTAATTTTGGTGGAGGTTTATAAGTATAAGTCACAGATATACAAGACAGATATAGGAACACATATTTGTAAACAGCGGAAGAACAACAAACTTTATTTCATAAAGTCAAATACGTGTTACAAAACATCACTATGATTGTCTTACATCCTTTCCAAAAACATAACATAACATTTTCATAATCTGTCTTGAGTACATTATTTAAAGAAGCATAAATAAAACATAGATAAACTGCAAAAGCCCCATAGTGATTGTCCAAAGCCATAGTTCAAAACAGGAAAGTCCAAGCAATACATTTCTCCTCTTCAAGCTGGATGTTAAGGTTGGTCAAGCTGCTGTGTTCCCTCCCTGTGGACCTGGGGGGAGGGGGGGGGGACGGAAGAAAAGAAGACGAAAGAAAAGTAGAGTTAGACATAAAGCCTGAGTAAGTCTAGTACTATTCTGTCTATGAATAAAGAACTGAGTGTGATAAGTATAAACAAGAAGTGGGTAAGCACTATAAACTTGGTTAAGTTGTCTAGGGTCGAATATACTATCGTACCCCATGTTAATCTCTGAACCCATATAAACTAGTTCCCAACTGGCACCCCATAATCAGGGTGATGTGATCCGTTCTATGATGATCGGCTCCTACTCGCATAGTTACATGTGTCTTACGGCCCCCGATGTTGTAGTTACCTATGCTGGTCCCACCATGGGGTGTATCAAGTCCCGTGGTGGCGGCCCGACACAATCCTAGAATGCACAGGTATGCTACTGGTGCCCAGTGCCTTATTTTTCTGCGCCGGAGTGTGTGCACGCCCGCACCCCATTAGAACCTACACTGCTACACCACCGCCGTCGATTTGACCTCTTACAATCAGCCCAGTAATCGTGCCCCACCCTGCCTAGTTTCAGGGTATCCTGATACACCTTCTAGGGTTACTGCTGAAAAGGGTCCCCCGTTACTAGGTTTTCTATCTCTAGCTAACATGCTAAGTTGGTTAAGTGTTTTCTCACCTAACCCCCACCAGTCCGTTTAGTTTAGCATGTTCCATTTTGATTAAGTCTTTAGTTCACTTAATCCTAACAATCCTGACTCAGCCTTAATTGTCTTATTAAGGCCCTGACCTCTCACATTAGACAGGTATTGTTGTGGCTGCCTGTTGCCGGTTGGTTCCGGGCAGTCTTACGCCACAACTCAGTCTAACCTCGGGTCCTTATTGGGCTCCATGTTTAACCTCCCACATTGGATAGGTATTGTTGTGACTACTGGACAGTCGGGCGGTTCCGGGCAGGTTTACATCACAACTCAATCCAACCTCGGGTTAAACACATCGTATGTTCTACATTTACATATTTTGTCTTTCTTCTTTATTTTCTTATATGTAAATATTTGCGGCCCATTATTAAGTTAATGGTGTAAAGGTTACACCAATCATGGGCCCAACCCATACTTGAACTTGGGCCCTTCTATTTTATATTTTCATTCATTAGTAATTTTAACCCAACGTTATTTCCCCCGTTTTACACGTCCGTTTATTATATATATATTGGGCTTAGCCTTTTAAAGCCCAATTTAGCCATGCGAAAAGGGGAGGCTTAAAGCGTGATTACATACACAAAAAGGGGAAGGTGAGCGCATGAACTTGCAACATACGTTGGAACTACAAAATAGAAACTGGTGTACTTGCATAGTGGTAACATATACTTTGGTCATAAAGCATAGGTGACATGAATCAAAGCATGTGAACTTGTAATTGAGATAAGAATCTAAATTGGGTATCATTATTGACACATGAACCTATATTTTTATTTAGGCATAATGTCAAACATAAGTATGGCATAAATATTTCTAACATAAGCATGGCATAATGTCAAACATAAGTATGGCATAATGTCAAACATAAGCATGGCATAAGTATAGTTAAATTTGTTCACATAACCATGGCATAAATATTTCTAACATGAAATCATGATTTTTACTTTAGTCATGCAAACTTGCAAAAAGGGATTTTTGAACCTAACCTAGCTATGTACCACATATGTCATCATATAATTCTTGTTAACAATTTCAATTATGCAAATTATCAATCATAGCCTAGTCATATTCATAAGTTTGCAAATTGGTTTTCTAGTACAAAAGCATGGCTTAATACATGATGCCAAATTTTCAACATAATTTCATATGGATTATGATAATCCAAACTTATTCCAATTACTTCACAAAAATGATGTTTGTATAAAAATACACATTATTATGGCATAGTAGCAAAGTCCCAAACTTGCATGAATTTAAATCAACTACATACATGTAGCTTCAACATGGATTACATAATTTGCGAAATATTCCAAACGTATACTTGCATAGAACTACCGCATGTAGTTCTTTATAATGAATAACATAATTCGTGAATATCCAAACGTATACAATATTCCAAATCGATAAGAATCATAGTAACGCACAAATTATGAATTATTTATCACCACAACCAAGTATACAAATCAACACAGTTATTTGTTCATACCAAAGTAATACTCTACTTACAATGGTGAGGCGAATTCTCAAATTTAGGGATTTGAAGATGCGGTTTGATTTGATTGAGTTGCTTTATGCCTTAGAATTTGCCTCCTAATTCTCTCTCCAATTGGTGGCTACCCCTAGTCGTTCCTCAGCAACATGGCGACTTTGTTCTTATTTTTGAATGAATAGATTAGGGTTAAGTCTAGGGTTGTTTTTATAGAGGTTAGGAACTGATTAGGACCATTGATGTTGCCTGGATTGATCGTAGCCATTCATTCGATAGAGAGACCAATTAGAGCCTGCCACCTAGCCCTAATGACAAAGCAGACCACAGAAAATCGACCAACAGAGAATAGGCCAGCCGGGTTAGACTGGGTTCGACCTGGGTCTGGACCAGGTCGACATGCCTGTCGACAGCCCTGTCGACCTGCTTAGACCAGGTCGACAGCCCAGTCGACCTGGGTGCGTCAGGCGGGTGTTTTTCCGCCCTGGCCCATTGGGCCCCATATTCGAACTTAAACTTGATTTAGAAACTTCCGAAGGCCATATCTTCTTCATACGGACTCCGTTTTTCGAAAACTCGGACTCTATTTCGCGTATTTTTCCGAGACGAATGCAATGGCGTATCCCGTTTCCCTTAGTTCTTTGATTTCCAATTAATTATACTTTAATTTGTTAATTTCACAGTTATAGAATACACGGGGTGTTACACCAATCTTGCTGATCCTATCATCATGGTGTTATCTTGTATTCAGTTAATTCATGTCGTTTTATTTTTCCATGTTCACATGCTAGAAGTAACTGAACTTACTCAGGCTTTATGTCTGACTCTGTTTTTCTTTCATCTTCTTTTCTTCCATTCCCCCCCCAAGGTAGTAAAGGAGGGAATAGTATTGCCCAGGTTAAGTTGGACTGTCACTCTTTTCCCAGCTTGAAGATTTGTCGAAGTTTTGCTTGGATTCTCTTTTCAGATGTTATGGCTGGCTCATGCTACATTGGGGAATATAAATGTTGTTTCATGCTTCTTTATTTTGTAGGACAGATGATACTCTGATATTGTAAAGAAATCGTTGTACAAACTATTTTATCAATAAAGCAAAGTTTTATTTTCCGCTGTTTTATTTTTTGTCTATCTTTTAATTCATCTGCATCTTTTACCTTAAAATGCTCCACAGAACTTAGTGCATTCCCTTTGTGAGTGACACTAACAGATGTGGGGTGTTACACGTGGTATCAGAGCTGAAGGTTACCAGATCAGATAAAGGATTTGAAAAATTATTTTCAAAACGGTTTTAAAAGAAGCATTTTCAAGAGAAAAGATTTGTTTAAAAGGCATATTCCCCAAAGCCGTATGCACTATCTTCTCTTCCTCTGTTTGAATTCTTGTCTCCTTCTTTCTTGAGTCTCTGGGGCTCCTGGCTCTGTAGGAGGTAACCTAACCGAAGGGCAAAGTAGTGCCCGACTTCCATCTATAGCCGTAGTAGTTTTACTTGCGGCCAGTTTTCTTTCAAGCTTATAGGGTCTTCCGTACAATGGAGGCAGCTTTCGAGAGATTTGTCAACATGGTTACACACGGAAGGGGATGAGGAGTTTGGCTAAGGAGCACAACCCAAGGATGAGGAATTCTTGGATGTAGATTTAGCTCGCGAAGGAGGAAGGAATTATAAAACCTAAGACAAGAGGAAGTATCTTTACTAGGGTATAATAGGGCATATAATTAAGGACAAGGGCAAGAACGAGGAACAAGATTTTCAGAAGGGCAAGTACATACTTTCACCACCAAGCGTACCCAGGAGAAAGGTAGTAAAGTTCTGTAGGAAGGGTCTAGTTTTTCTGTTCGTACTCTTTCCTTTGGTTTTAGCGCTTCGCATTTGTTCATATCCACTTCCATAGTTGAGTCTCTGCACCATAGTACTTGTATAGTAGAAAGATCCCAATAGAGTCTCAAATCCAATTGGTGGTCCGACCAGTTTATTTTTGGTTATTAGGGATTTGAGAATAGCTATCGAGTTTGCTTATATCATCTCACGTAGATCGTCTAAATTCGGAGGAGATATTCCTTGGGTGCTTGTCTGATATTGGTTTATGCCTTTGGGGCTTGTACTTGAGGAATGTCGAGTTCGACTAGGATGGTTTATGTGGGAGATGAATAGTTGTGGCAGGCACTATAAAAAGTACGTAGTGACCTTTCGACCCTTATAGTTATGGCATGGTGGATAAGAGGGAGACCTCTAATCATCTTAGTACATACACTTGGTACCGTGATTGACATCTGTTTATTTTGGAAATGGAGGTCAGAAACTTCACAGTCGTGAAGTTAAATTAGTTAAGATACAGTGGAGTAAAGCTCAAGAAGGCTAGATACTAGCATCATACCCTTTTCCTTAAGGGTGCATCCTTGATTTCTTTTTTTAGGAGCTTTACGCATAATTGTTTCTCTCTTTCCAAAGTATATCCTCTAGGTCGTATCTTCGATCCTTAGGTAGAAACTCTTTTGGATGTAAACATGTATTTGAAACATGTTATGGTTGATGGGTGCGAGTGGTTGCTAATGGTTGCTCGTGAATGCATATACATACGTATTAGGCACTAGATCAGTTCGGATGCTTTCATATTGCATTTACAGATATGTATTTGTTTGTAAGTTGAACTTGATATGTTATCATATGGATGTTGCATATGGATGAATGGCTATGCACACATGTAGTATTTACATAACTAGGGATGCTTGCATACATGATTGGACGCATGGCACTGACATGATTCGCATTAAGGAGGTCAACTGAATCAGTAGACCGCCTGATTTTGCATTAGATAAAGACATATACACACACTATGCATATGAACATGAAAGCATTAGAAATCTTATAAGGACAATGAATGCCTGTGATTGAATGGTTGATTAGATGGATGACGGAATGGTAGGACACATTCCTCCTAACTTGAAGATTTCAGGGACGAAATCCTTTTAAGTTGGGGAGAATGTAACACCCCGTAATTTTATAACACTAAGATTCACAAATCAAGGCAGAATTAAATTTTAAAATCAAAATCAAGGGAAACGGGTTGCACCATTGCATTCTTCTCGAAATTCTGCTTGGAAACGAGTCCGAGTTTGCGAGAATCGGAGTCCGTATGAGGGAGATATAACCCTCCGAAGCTTCAGGAATTTTCAGAATCGAAAACAGCTCGAAATTCGAATTCAAAATTCGAATTCAAACCCAGAAGCGGGCTGGGCGGGAAAATTCCCGCCCAGGACCCAGGTCGACTGGGGAGTCGACTGGGTAGTCAACCCCCCCAACCAGGTCGACTGCCCAGTCGACATGGGTGTCGACCTGGGTGCAAAACCCACTTTTGGGCCTGGGTGCATTCTGATGTACCTGGTCTCGTTTTCTGCCTAGATTCGTCCGCCTAATCCTATATAAACAGCCCCTAGTCTCCTTCACTATTCACAATTCTTCTCTAACCTTATGCTGCAAAGATTCTTGGTGGACATGGCTTCTTCTCCTCCTCTAAATTAAATAATAAATAAAATAATATGTAAAATAAATCAAGACGAGGAAATGCTGCTCAAAGACTTTCAAGAGGAGATTCAAAACAAGCTAGGATTCAAGTGAAGATCCAAACGACTTCAACGACTGTTTTTCTACGAATCTAATATAATCTCTGTAAGTCGGTTACTTTTTAGATTTGAACGTTTTCTATTCGTAACATGAAATTAAAGGAATAAAGGAATATGCCTAATCTCTTCACTTGGATCTGTGTTTATACATGTTTCAAGACTTGATTAAGGACTGACCGTGATTCGATGACCAATTAGGCCTTGCCTATGACTATGAACATTGCCTATGACCGTGACTCATGACTATGAGAATTAATTCCTTTGACTATGAACACAAGCCTATGCCTTTGATTAGGAAACATAAACTATTGCCTATGACATAACAAGGACAACTGTGACTAAACACCTATGATTCATGACTAGGAAAGTGTTGCTTAAGTTTTGTGACTGTGACATTGGGTCTAAACTTGATTATCTATTCTGTCTATTCTTGATTTTCTTTGGATTTTGACCTTGGGAATTTACCTATTAAGTTAGGTCTACCCATGTTCTTGAACCTACATCGTTATTCAACCCTTTTTATGTCATAACATTTTCAGATCTATAAGCCTTTGATGTTTTAGATCAATTTATTTCAGTGTAATTCGTTAGGCCTGTAATTAGTAAATTATCATTTTATGCCAGTTATTATGTCTATCTTTTCATAGCATCTTTGGTTCATTCCCTTTTTATCTACGAATCTAGATTTATCTATAATCTAGAATGAATCACGATTATACGAACGATGGGAATACGATTTAGGCAAAATATGAAATTTACTAAAAACGTAGTTATAAACTTGGAAATTGGCATAAATTGGGAACATGTATTATGGCGTGTTTATAAAAATGCAAATTGGATAAATTTGACATGAATTATAGGATATGTAATTTGAATCTAGTACTGACTTGTAAATCTAGCATTTACATGAACTGTGAACTAGAATAATAAGTCTAGTTTGACATGAACTGTAATTAGAATGTTAAATCAGAATTGGATTAGCTAATTTGGCATAATAAGTATATTGGCATAAATTTGAAATTGGCCATAATTGTGAGTAATTGTCATGCTTGGCAAAATCATGGTTAGTGACACTTAATTTGGTATAGTTTACATACCAAAAAGCATAAATATGATATAGAGGGGAAAATGGGCCATAATAATAAATGTTGACAATTTACATTAAAAGAGTAATTATGAAATAAGTAAATTAGGAATAATTTACTTATAGAATTTGTTCTAAATGAGAAAATGTAAATTTAGACAAAAGAAAGGTTTATTAATGACATCTCTTTTAATAATACATTCACCAGAAAGTTCTAGGGTTACAGAGAGGATAGTGTCTAGGCTTGGGTTTGGAAAATACAAATTTCCTGCTCTCCCTGGCTATCCCTAACTGATCCGACGGACGGGATGGTTACTTTCAAAACCGGATCTGAAAATTAATCAAAACCCTTTTGAACTTAGAAAACACGAATATGCCTAACCCGAGGTTAGACTGAGTTGCGATGTAAACCTGCCCGGAACCAACCGGCACATCCAGTAATCGCAACAATATCTGTCTAATGTGAGTGGTCGCAGCTTTAATTTATTTAGTTAAAGCTAGAACAAGAATGGTAGGGTTAAGTTAACTAAGACACTTAACCAATTCAACATGATAACCAAACCTATGGGGGGGGTTAGGTTCATACAGACACTTAACACAGTTAAGCTAGAATGGGAGGGTTAAGTCCATAGGAACACTTAACCGAACTTAACATGGTAACAAGACAAGAATGTGGGGTTAAGTAAAGTTAATATACTTAGCCAAATTAACATGTTAACTAGACTAGAGGTTGGGGTTAAGTAAAATTTAATACACCTAGCCAATTTGATATGTTAGCTGGACTAGACCGTAGGGTTAAGTAAACTTGAACACTTAACCATCAAATTGTGATAAAGGAATAGGGTTAAGTCTAAAACATGAAGGGATAATACTTAACCATTAATAAAATGTTAGTTAAAACAGATGGGTAAGGTTAAGTTAAAAAGGAACACTTAACCAATACAGGATGAATGGGCAGGGTTAAGCAATAAGAAATACTTAACCAATATAACTTGGTTTGTGGTAGGGTTAAGTCAACATGAATTACTGATAACACTTAACCAGTTTAACAGGATAAATGAAGAGAGTTAAGTTAGCTTGAATTGACTAATGACACTTAACCAATCCAAATTGACGAGAAAGAGAACTAAGTAGTAAACCTTAGTTAAAAGGAGCTAAGTAGTAAACCTTAGTCAAGAAAACAACGATTCTGGAAACTAAGTGGTAAACCTTAGTTAGCAAAACTAAGTAGTAATTCTTAGTATAACACGGGAAGGAGCGAACGTCCGTCTGATTAAAAAGAAGGCTCCAACGAATTGGGTTACGAAGCCCGAGGCTTCGAGGGGACGTGAGGGTACTCTTGGTATCCCTCTGTGAGGTGGCAGATGATCCTCCTGGACTCACAGAGGTTAAGGTCTGCGGTAGAAGAACCAAGGGTATGCCTTGGTTGCAATACAAGGCAACCTAAAGACTAGGATAGACCAGCGTGATTCGGCGAGACCAGTAGCCCTGTGATAGCAACTCGTCGTCTACCTACCATCTTTAGTCAATCGTTGTACGTATGCGGAAAGGCAGCGAACTCCCAACAGACCATATACTTGCTATCTAGTTATGGGTGAGGCTGGCCAATAGGAAAGTAGGGCATAGTGTGGCAAAAGTACAGTTCTCGCGCTTGTTTTTCTTGGATTGCCTTTCACTAGTTGAGGGAGGGGTCACGTGGGACCATAACCACTGGTAGAAAAACAGACCTTAGCATCTGCACCGGTAGATATCTGAAAAGCTCCCGACCGAGTTCCGTGTTTCTAGAGTAGCCCTGCCACGGGACTCGGGTCGCACATTTCAGGACATGTGCATCTAGACAGCGATAAACGATTCGCGACACATACGTGGGGAAAGTCTAGGAACATATACCACTCTAGGTACTGTGTCCTAGACTAGGGGCATCGTTCGGCAGGTAGCGTAATCCCTAGTGGACCTAGGTGGCATAAACCCTGAATCTGTAAAGCATTAGACAAGTCGCGTAAACCCTAGTTGAATCTAGGAAGCACTCAATAGAAAACCCTAGATTAGATCTAGGTAATAGATAATAAATGTATGCCTGAAGGCAACCGAAATTACCGGGATTGGGATCACGTTATCATTACTAGTTGGGACACTAGTTAGGTGGTGCAGAGATATAGAAACCAGTATAACAAGGAAATAGCGAAGCGGCGAAAGAATTAGAGCATATCCAGTTTATCTTGTCTTAGCATATCTTGTGTTAATCTTGTCCAATCTTGCTGATCCTATCATCATGGTGTTATCTTGTATTCAGTTAATTCTTGTCGTTTTATTTTTCCATGTTCACATGTTAGAAGTAACTGAACTTACTCAGGCTTTATGTCTGACTCTGTTTTTCTTTCGTCTTCTTTTCTTCCGTCCCCCCCCCCCCCTAGGTAGTAAAGGAGGGAATAGTATAGCTCAGGTTAAGTTGGACTGTCACTCTTTTCCCAGCTTGAAGATTTGTCGAAGTTTTGCTTGGATTCTCTTTTCAGATGCTATGGCTGGCTCATGCTACATTGGGGAATATAAATGTTGTTTCATGCTTCTTTATTTTGTAGGACAGATGATACTCTGATATTGTAAAGAAATCGTTGTACAAACTATTTTATCAATAAAGCAAAGTTTTATTTTCCGTTGTTTTAATTTTTGTCTGTCTTGTAATTCATCTGCATCTTTTACCTTAAAATGCTCCACAGAACTTAGTGCATTCCCTTTGTGAGTGACACTAACGGATGTGGGGTTTTACAGTATGTTATCTACTAGTGATATGCAATATTTAGCTAGAAATAATGATTATATATCTGAATTTATTCAGCTAAATACTGGAGATATTAGGAGTACGAAGTTACGATAGCTTAGATTAATAGGATCATGAGATGCATTAGTTGGAACATTACATGTTTACACGTTCTAGAAAAATGGAGTAAATTTATTAACAATTTTGTAAAGATAATTGTAGTAGTATTTCCTTGCTACAAGAAATAGAAATAAAATGTCATGACTATAGATATTATAATAGTTTATATGTCCCATACATTACTTATTAGATTCATCTCCCTGTTGGAGTTAGTCGGGGAAGGAGGGTTAATAGTAGGTTCGAGGTAAAACTATGTTAAGTTTTACAATCTATTGTTAAATTTCATTCAATACATTTAATATTTTATATAATCTTAATGATGGCTTACTTCTAAATATTACAAATGTTTACGGACTGAATTTTGAATTGGGTCATAGGATTTTTTTTTTGAAATGAATACTTGAAATTTAGATCACTCGCTTCAGGTCCATTAGTGGTGATGAATATTTTGGTGTCATTAGAATTTCAACAAAATGTGCCCCTAAAGGAGACTCTTATGTTATGGTAGAATTTAGTCATTATTGATGGTAATTTAATTGAACTTCGTTTAAATAATAGACGTTCACTTGGTCAAATAAAAGTGATAATCCATACATGGCTTTCTTAAATAGATTTTTTTATTGGTGTTAAAGTGGAAAATAAGTATTCTATTTGTAAAGTAATTGTGCGTCTGAATATTTACTTGAATCATTGTCTAGTTAGTTTATCTTGTAATAATCAGAGTAATAGAAATAAAATATTTAGATTTGGAAAATTGTAGTTGTTGGAAAATAGCTTTTCGTAATCAATTCAGAATAAATGGTTTAGTCTTAATAATTATAAATACAAATCTTTTGGCAATTTAACTAAAATATTTGTACGTAAAATTAGAGAATTATGAATTTTTTTTAAGAAATTGAGTAAAGATGTTTTTTGTAATATTAGGATAAAAAACAATAAATTACTAAATGGAATTCTAAAGCTAAATAAAGTTGAAGAATTTAAAATTTAAATATATAAAAATGTGTTTTCAAATCTAAAAGATGAATAAATAAATTTTAGCATGGGAAGAAGTAATATGACTATGATGATCTAGAACCAAATGGACGGACAACGGTGATATGAATAATGTTGACATGCTTTTTGGTTAAAGCTGTCATACATAAAGTTCATGGTTAGCAACGAGCTCAAGCGTCAAGAACATCGTCAGAAAACACAAAGCGATTTGGTCGAAATCGCGTCGTAAACATAAAAATGGCCCGAGACCCTTTTAGATGACCTCTTTTAAGCCCAAAAACATCAATTACTGTGCGTCGCACCATAACTCTTGTAGTCCTCTGAATTAGCTTCAGGTACAACTTTCATTTGACCCAAACGGACTTACGGTTTGAAAGTTACTCCCATTTTCGTGAACGTGTGCAAAAATTTCGGATCCCTCACCTCAAATATTTCATGTCCCTCACGTTTTCGACTCCCTCATCCTGCAAAAAAGAAATTCTGATCCTTCTACAAGTATTTCGAATCCATCCTTTTAGGCCTCCGCAACGTATCCCTAAGGTATACGAAAAACCGTATCGGGGATACAAATTCGTATCCCCTTGGGGATACGAGGAAAATTATACCCCCGGTATACGATTTCGTATCCCCCGGGAGATACGAAGAAACCGTATCCCCCTAGGGGATACGAAGAAGTCGTATCCCAAGGGATACGAATTTCGTACCCTTTGGGACACGAAATTCGTATCCCCCAGTGGGATACGAAATCTTCTGGTAACACATATGGTGGATTGAAAATTTAATGTGATGGCCTCCAGGGATACAAAATTTGTCTATATGGGTCCCATTTCCTACCTACTCCACTACCAACCCTCTACTGTAAATACTCCTAAGCATGGCCTTCATTTGGATCCCTTTTTGGCTTAGATTTTTGGACTTCTATAGCTCCAAAAGCATCATTAATGACTTCTATCTTATTCTCCAAGACTACTGGACATAGATTGAACCATTAAAACATGGCATACATGTTTTCCATCAACATTTGGACATTCACAAGGATAATTATGCTACTTTTGGGTTGTTTAGGATTTCTTGTACATTAAAGATAAATTTGGACATAGTTGACCAGGTCAACTCACTTAACGAAGAAGAAGAAGAAGGACAATTCAGTCAAAGTTTAGAATTAACATACATATTGTTGTTCTATTGTAACACTTTATACTAAACTATTGTCCAAACTTATATAAAAACTGTAATCGAATATTATATGATGAATGATTACTATAAAGTGGATGTAGACGTTAGTACCGAACCACAATAAAATGTTGTGTCTTCCCAGCATTACTTTACATTATTTTTGGATATTACTGTATTTATATCACACATACACATTGGGTGTTGGTGTGCGATAATTTTCCATGTCAACAAATAATATCTTTCATAAAGTAACAAAGTGTAGAAAACATAGTAGTACCATTAACCCCATTATAATTAACAAAGCTGAGATCTTTGATTAAAAAGAATTAAGTGAGGCATTTAGTAAGTAAAATAAAGACATTGTCGATGCTAAATCTGAAATATAGAATTAGATCTAATTGTTATGAATTATACACTAACGACACTAGGTTGATTTAGATGGATTGAATTTTCCATTTACGAAAAATGAAACTTTGAAATCTGTAAAAGATATGTCAAATGATACTAAGGTAAATATATTTTATTTTTATTTTTGCAAGGCAGGTCAGTTTTTTATAATAGGTCGTCCCATATGTATATAAAAAAATTAGAAACTGGTGGAGGGATGAAAGTTACTCGAGACAGCTACAACTCACACAAATAAAATAATGATAACCATTGCACAAAATAAGGATAACACAAAAGGATTACATGCTAAAAGAATAATAAACTATTGCATAAAATGATTAATTATAGAGAAACCAGTCTCATTATCCAAGTCTGAAGGCACAATAAACGGATTACTAGAGCAAGATGAGGAATAGCTAGCAGGACCCTCTGAGCCGATGATAAACACCAAAACAATGCACTAAGGATCAATATCAGCAACATGTGTAGAGACTTTAGAGATGAAATTATAAAGCCTGGAGAGGTCAAGCTAAGTATTCAAATCAGGGGACCGGGTGAAGTAGCAGAGGATACCATAGTGGATTTTGCTCTCCATTAACGCGGTCTTGGCTTCTGAATAGGTTCTTTTAAAGGTAACTTGTCCTGGGCACCATTAGAAGGTCGATGAAAACAAAAATCATCCAAGTGGCCAAATGAGTGACAAAAAGGAGAAAATCAAAGGAGCCAACTGATATTCAATATCCGCAACAAACTTTATCTCCAAAGAGGGCAACAGAAAAGTAAGAGGGGAACTGTCCTGAAGGAGTAATCTCGATTAGAACCTAGGAAAACTGAACTGATCATGGCTCTTGGTATTCTCATCAAAACAAATAATATCCCTAATATGACACGCTAACCAATCTTTCCCTTCAAGAGACTGAAGGAAAGATAATATATTGGTTAACTTGACCAAAATAGGAACAGACACAACATTTTCTCTAGCAACATTTACAAAAGGACTCCAATTAGTAATTATAAATGCTTTACCATTAATAATACATGGATCTGACTCCCAGACTATACATTTTTCTTCCGAATTCAAAAAATAACATGTTATCATATCTCAATTTGAGCTAGTCATGGATTTGCCACTTATGTTTTAAGAAATTCTTAACTTTGGAATAACAAGCACCATCATCCAACAAAGACCAACTAAAAGTGTCGCTCTAAAGGGCAGTAGTCGCATTAACTACTACTTGTGGAGGGAAAACAGACCATCATGACCCCTAGAAATTACAAAGCGTTTAAATGCATACCTCCCTGCAATACGAGGTTTCTTGGTGAAAAGGGATTTCCAAGCTGAAGGGGCTGAAACTTTATGCATTACAATAAGAGGCGCAACCTCATAAATGGAGTTAAACTACCGGAGCTGGTCATGAAGATTGGGTAGCCTTAAGAGCTACCATGGTCAGCCTTAGGAGCTACCATAGGAAATACAACAACATTAGGATTGGGGGAGAAAGAAGAGTTCTCAATGCGTCAAACATGGCCGTAACCATATCAGGAATCAGGAGCTTATACGATGATGGTTCAGTCGGTTTCGATGAGATAACACACGAAGAAGGCAAAGCAGTAAAGCTAAAAGTGTCATACAAAGGAGGAGGCTTTTGTCTGAATTTTCCAGATCATGTAACGGAAGGCTCAGCCAAGCTTTTGAAGAATCCAGACTTCATTGGTGTGGGAATATGTCGGGATTCAGTGCGGGAGGATAGAGGTGTGAAGAGGGATGGCGGTGCATGGGGGTTAAGGATGAATTAATTGCCTAGAGTAATCATCGCCTAAAGCAACATTTTCACGAGTGTGTTCACTTATAAATTTGAATGATCTTGATGTTTATCTTAACAAATAAATTTTTTTACTTGTTCTATTTGCTAGATTTCAAATTTCATAATTTTGGAATTAATATGTGAGCGTGGTGAATTCAAATGTGTTTGGTAATTTCAATTTGAATTTAATCGACTGGAAAATGTCAATTTTTCAAACGGCCTCCAAATTCGAGGAAATTAGTTTTGTTAGGACCATATCGTCAAAACATAGCTAGATTTATTTTTCTGGAACTTTTGGAGTCAATATGTGGCCCCAGTAAATCAAAATGTACGTTGAAATTAATTTTGAACATTAAATTAATTTATATTTTAATTTTGATGAAAATTGATCGAAACAGTCGAATTGGCTTATGAAACATATCCCATTGTGTTCGGAATGGGGGTATTTAGTTAGGGGCGACAGTCTTTGGGTTTGATTTGAAGTTAGTATAAAAGAAGTAACTTTTTGGAACAAAAAATAAATTAAATATATATTTTTATATAAAGGTTAAACCCCACCTCCGACGACCCCGCCGCCGTGCCCTAGCCGACCGCCGCCCCTTCCCATTGACGCCGCCATCGCCTTTCCCCCTCCTCCGTTCGAAAACTGCCACAGTCCTAAAACCCGCCGCCAATCACCATTACACGACACCAGTGACTGCCGCGACCCACCTGCCCCCTCCCAATACCCATGTGAGGTTTCAACCAACAAATTTCCTGCTTTGCGTTTAAGTCCTTGAGCTTTCGGAGCCAATATCTCCCAAAACGAGCCCCTCTGGCCAAAACTCCACAGTGCCAAAATCGAAGAGCACAATTTTTTTCTTTGATTTGGATATATGGAAGTCGTATTTTGGATTAAGGAGTTGTTCAGAAAATGCTTCCAAAGTCTACTGTCCAAATAATGTCTTTTCGCAAATTTTGGCGAAATGGAGCATTTTTGGAAGAAGGGCCACTAGGCGAAAGTTGTCCGAAATGGCACATCTAAGCTAAAAAAAAGATAGTGTGAAGATTGGAGCTTATTTGCAAATTCTGGAACCAGAACAGCCAATCAAAGCGTTAGAAAATAACGGCGGAGTGGATCCCAATGTGAGAACTCCTTCTCACTCTAATTATTTTACAGTTAAATATATACTAGGACGCAAACGGGGCTTAGAAGCCCCCGACATTATTTATTGTACAAACCATAGTTGTTTGTTTGGATTGTATTGTGGAAATATGGATAGTGCTTGCAAAATTGATTGTGAATTGATTGTGGGAGATTGAGTGTGATTATTGTGTATGGCGCGAGCCAATATCAGGAGAGGGGTAATGCTAGACATTACTCCGGTTCTAATATCGCGCCGTTATAATGCCGAATTTTTTTGAACACTAAAATGTATATGAAATTTTCTGAAATAAACTATATAAAATATTCATGTGTTGAATAAAATGTTTGAACAATAAAAATATCATTTTTATTGAATATATGAATTATATAAAATAGTCAAGTGTTGAAATAAATATTTTATCGTTAAGAATATAATTCTTAACGTATAAATGAACGATATAAAATTCTCCTGAAATGAAAATAAATATTCATTTACAAATCGAAGGATTTGTTTATGTACATCCATTTAACTTATATTGATTGGGACGATAAATTTTACACATCGCCCTGCACAAATAATATTCAATATTTGTTGGTTGAAACCTCACACGGGTATCGGGATGATATTTGGCATACATTAATCCTAATTGTTTAGTTGTATGTCAATTGATTGGTTGACGAACTGCAGTAAGCGTTATTTATTTATACTAATGCTTATACAATGTAGAATGCAGTCTAGATGATGGATTAATGTTTATCATTGTTGTTGTATACATGTGTTGTATGAAATCCATATAAATAACAATATATGGTAATTGACTGTGTCTGATTCCAATTCAGGAACAACGAATATTTTAAAATAATATTCAGTAAAGGATTAAAAAGTGAATTTGATGTCCGATTTTGGATGGACACGAGAATAATTGAAACGTGTGAAGCAGTGTTGATTAGATATACGTCATTTTGACGTGAGTGATATTTATATCGACTTTATTCATTTTTATAATGAATATAAAAAAGGAAATGATTTCAAAATCAGATATTTTGAAAATATTATCATTTAAATATTATAATGATAAGGAGTATTCAATTTTGATTTAAAATTGAAATGAAAGTCGGAATCATTTTAAAATGAATTTATAAACAATTTATAAAATATGTTTTAAATGGAAATCGACGAAATATATATAATATATATTATATATATTTAATGGTCTGAATAGAACGCGCCGCGCCACGACCATTCGAGAATTTTTACCATTGATTTCGAATTGACATTACGGGAGTTTCGACCGTCGGATTCTCCTAAAACCAGAACCTTTGGGTTCGTATTGGAAAGAGCTTTCCAACGAATATAAGAGATTTGAAATCTAATGGTTAGATTTGGAATTATGTCCAAATCAAATTTGGGAAAAGGTCGCTATGGATGCAGTTCGGTGGCCGTTATTGAAAACTAACTGTACAGGCCTTGATAAAATTATTAAAAGTAATAATAATTTGTGTAAAATCATAATAAATGATTTGGAAAGAATTAGGATGAAAAATTCCACATTTGTAAAGATATATATATATATATATATATATGTATATATTTATTTATCAAAATGAACTGGTTATTAACTAGAAAGGTAATCCAACGTTTTCAAATAAATAAATTGGATTTATAAAGGGTTTTAATATAACCAGAAATTTCCAATTTGTAAATTGGAATGTATTCGAATAGAAATCATCTTTGGGATATTTTTATATTGGATTCCATGATTATACGGATATTGTGGAGGAATTTGGAAGATAGATATATATCGGTATTCCCCATATGTCATGTGTTGGCTTCAGAATTTGATATTGAATGTAAGCCGATATAATTTCTGTTTAGAGCCTTATATTTAATATCAAAGTGGATTTTGGGTTTGTCGTGAATGGTGTCTTCAGTAACACTGTTCCTAAACCCCGTGGTGAAAAGAATAAATCTTTTAATTAAGATTATTAGAGTTTCCAATTATATTTAGTAATTGGAATAAAATGGAATGTGAATTGGGTTTTTGTGAACTATGTTTTTAACGATATTCGTTCTTTAACCTGATTAATAGTGAAATAGGATTTCTAATTTATAAATCTTTTATTTAGATTTTATGTAAATTTTGCAAAGTAAATTTTTCCAATTTAATATAATAAATTGGAATGGAATGGAATTCGATTTGGTAATAATCGAAGTGAGCTTCTGTGGAGTAAGACTGTTAATATATATGGAATTTAAAAGGCTTTGTCGTTTCCATTTATATTATTAGTCGGATACGGAAATTGATTTCGATTATATATTGATCTGTTTTTTGATTAAATTCCATGATTAATGGAATGTTATTTTGGGTTTATAATGAACTGTGTTTTAAATGATATGGTTCTTTAATCCAGTTGAAGACAAGATTACATGTCTAACATTGTATTTCAAACTATATTGTTGATCTCTGCTAAATATATATATATATCTGTTTGGTGGCGGAGAATTTATTCTCTTGCTTAACACCCTTCTATGAGACGTATGAGCTTAGAGATTGTATATTGGCCGAAATCAATGGTACGGTGTAGATTGTCGATGCGGCATGTTTGATTTCCCAAAGTTAAATAATCATTAAGTAATGATTTGTAAGATTAAAACTAAGTGGAGTTTTAATGAATATTTGATTAGATCAAAATGAGAATGTGATAATTTAAATTATCAAATTTGGGAAATGATCGAGAATGGAGTACCACCATTTTTTACTCCAGGCGATAGTTAAATCTTTAATTAGAATTGAACGTGAAATGGTAATTAAATTTACCGATAACACCGTGGTGTTAGATGTGGAGTATTACCAGTTTTGCTTCATGGGATGAATAGGTTGGGATCGGGATTAAGGGATAAATGATTACTTCGGTAAGGCTCGATAATCCCGACTAGTTGATAAAACTTAATTTGGTTTAGAATTGATATCCAAAGGAAGATTAAAGAATAAATTTAAAAGAGTTTATATTTGATAAAATTAATGGGAACCTTTCTCGAAGGAGATGAATATTTGAATAAAAGAATATTCAGAATTGGAATTAGGCGTAAGATGGGTTTTTATAGCACTTGATTATTGATTATAAAATACACGGATTATTCGAAAAGACCGTGTTTATACCCAGGAGGACGACGATAAGTCGACGATGAAGACGGTGGTTGAAGACTGGAGTTCTTCGTGTCATTTGGATGATTACTGATGTAACGACCCGAATTCCAACAGACCGATTTTTTTTTTCAAAATGCCAATCTATCGAAGCTCGGATTGGTTTGCTCTGGTATCGTGCAGAAAATACAGAGATATAAATTATGTTAGAGCTCAGAAAATATCTCACTACGGAATGGATAAAATATAATATACTCAAAGTATAGCCTTACCGTATTAATAATACTGCCTAACTAGTATCCAAAGCGATCCTGTCTCTGCCACAAATCTAACCTGCGAGTGTGTTATGAGGAAGGGGTCAGAACACAAATTCTGGTGACCTGATTTAAATTATACACTTTGGATAACACTAAATATACCGTTCAATCATATTTTCTTATTTATTAGGTTACTTGGGTTAACAATACTCAAGGCTTATACACGTATCGCACCCATTACTTCCCAGTGGATTAACCTAATACAATATATATGTAGTTATCCCCAACATTAAGGTACACCCTATGGTACCCCACATGCATGGTCTCCACCATAACACCATCGAAATATACACAGTCCCTCATGCTACGCCGTAGTGACGTACGGATAACAATATTACATTATGCATATATATGTTGTTGCTATGCTACTTACGGACCTCCACCTTTGTTCAAATCAAGATTCATACCAGAGTAATGCCCTCAAGTCTACGATACACCACTGAGGGTTGTCATGCATGTATCTAGACTGTCCACCATACGTATCTTCGACTGTAGCTCGATGCCTCAATCGCACGTCTTCTAATATGCACTGAGTTCCATGACAGGGCGATACAAGAAACACAGAACTCGGTCGGGAGCAATTCCATATCTGTACAGGCTCATCTTTAAGGGCCTCAACACATATTCCTAGGATTTGTTTTCACGGTGGCTATAGCCCCACCCCGGCCCCTCCCTCAACTAGTAAATACTACAAGAGATAAATTACTACCCCTAGAGAAAACAATCTAAACATCCATTTGGCGTCTTCCCTCAACCACCGTACCCCGATAGTGAAGGGTGAATGATCTATTGTTTTAGCTCTAGTCTTTTGGCATACCACTGGCTGCCAATGACGGGTATTCGATGATCTACTATCCTTATTGGTTGTGACCCTTCGCCTCCTCGTTGAGGCAACCACCGAATCACCCTGGTGTCACCGCGTCACAGCATTCTGACTACATAGCTACTTCTGCAGTCAAGGCCCACCCACCTAGTAGTTACGCGCAGACCCAACTTCTGCGAGCACAGTCTAAGGCATCTGCCACCACACAGAGGACTACTAGGAGCACCTTACGTACCTCAGGAAGCGGCGTGCTTCCCCTTCCAGTCTTTCGGAACCGTCAGAACAATCAGACGAATGTGCGCTCCCCTTTGTGCCTTATAACACCACGCTGATCTACCCCATTGGGTTATTCACCCTCAAACGTGCGGACTGGTCCAAGCGCCTCACTTTAATATGCTGTTAGACCCTATGTCTAAACATTCTTTTACACGCTTGCCTTACCTTATCAGGTTTCCATTTAACTTGGTTATTCTCATTCATATTGAATTCTTAATCAAGTTGCCAAGTCCTTCTTACTTATTAATTTCAGTCACATAGCTTAACCCATTTAAGTTTATTAATAAGCCCACAACATGTTATCCCCTAGATTGTGGCCCAAGGTTTGTAATCCACAATCTCTTTTATATTCTTATTTGTTACAATAAGATACTCTGCTTAATATGTATTTAAGTATATCTCAATTCACATGTTTTGTTGTTTTACATTTTAGTCATTATTAATGATTAAATATAACTTATTTCATAAGTTTTCCTCATTCTTTCTTATTTAATCATAATTCCATTTTACATTGTCAATACAACTTATCGTTGTTTACTTATTAACTTAGTTTTATTAACTAAGGCCCATTAATAAGTTGCTCAACCCATTTATTATAACCTATGTTATAATTTCCTCTTGTCCTTAGGACAAGTCTAAACATGTTATCCTTACCAGCGAGTTTCAGACTTCTAGATTACTTAATTTATAATTAAGTATTTCATAAATTTTCCCACTTTTACTAGTTACTTATTAAAATTAAGTGCCTCTTATCTTATTACTCAAGTTATCTCATTTCCTTACAAGTTAATTATAACCTAAGTTATAATTTCCATTTGTCCCTAGGATAAAGCTACTGTTATACAGTATTTTTATTACTGTAATTTATCCATAAAAGGCTATTATCATTCCCCCATTTATTTCGTTAAATTCTCATTTATTACCATTAATTACCATTGATGATGCTTATTTGTCCCACCATTTACATATATTATATATATGCTCCTGTACTAGACCTCTCACATTAAGTCTACACCTGTGTATGCTGGATTTGTCGGGCGGTTCTGGGCAGACTTCTTTCACAAGTTGGCTTAACCTTGTGTCTTAGCACCGTTACATGTTTAATTATGCACTTAGACCCCTCACATTAGATTTACCACTTGTGAATGCTGGATATGTCAGGCGGTTCCTAGCAGACTTCTATCACAAGTACAATTTAACCTCGTGTCTAAGCACGATTAAATTTCTTATTTATATTAAACCTTCTATACAGTCTAGGCATGTATATTTCTTCCAATTATCCATTGTAATTTATAATTCACATGTAATTGTATCATGCCTATTATAATTCTTCACATATAATCAATTCCTTCCTAACACATAATCAATTAATCAAATAATTGTTTAAAACACATAAACCAATATGAACCATTCTCAATTCTTACAATTAATGGCTTGGGTACACAATTTACACAAATTGACATGAAATCGGTGATTACTATGCAAGATTTGACAAATTCACATACCAACAAACTAATATTTAGCATATCAATTATTTCTACTTCATACCTATCACTTTAGGCATTATTAACATATGTTACATTTCTCAACATATTGCATTTCAATTATACATACAGGGGAATGGTAAACAATAACATATTCTTATCTAAACTGTATAGTTTAAATCCACTCACCTTTCATTCTTTCCTCAAATTTTGGATCTGATCCCGTTTTAGCATCCATGGTTTTTCTTTTCCCTTTAATTTGATTTAAAACCTAATAATCGCGGATCGATTATTTTCATTAAAAGAGAAGGGAAAAAAGAGTAAAAATTTGAATGGATTGGATCTAGAATTTTTACCTTGATTTTCATGATTCTGAATAATCTTTTTATTAATGCCGATCCCCTCTTCCAGATCTTGAATTTTAAATTGTCGTTGCAGTTGATTTCTGAATTTATAATTATTGATGACAATTTTCTTTTTAAATCTTCATTATAATTAATAATTATTTTTATTTAGAAATTACATGGAGGAAGAAGAGAGTGAAGAAAACCTAAAATGAGAATGAAGAGCTATAGGTCTCCTTATATAAAAGGTTTAAATCAATGCTAACCAACTATTTTTCTTGATGGAATCTACTCTCTCCACGTCATATAGCCAATCAGAAGTTGCCATATCATCAAAAATTTGAATTGAACTAATAGGATAAACCAACTAAGAATGCATTGTCATATCTTACCAATCAAGTATGCTTATTAGGCGCCACCTTAATTTTTTTACATTAATTCTCTCTTTTTTCATCTTTATTTTGAAATTGATATACTTTTGTTTCTTTCTTTTATTCTTTATTCACGCATAACATTCCGTTCGAATCATGTTCATTCATGGGCAATTCTTATGTGTACACTATGTTTCTACATGTGAACAATTCTTTACTTTTGCCTTGCCAAAAAAAAAGAACAATTCTTTACTTTGTTCCACATTTAATTTTCTCAAATCAATTAATATCCAAATTTTAATCATCCTTCCTATTATACTCTTTTTAATTAAGCTACTTTCATATAAAACCCGCATTTACACTAAACCGCTTCTAATTAAAATCCCTTTCATATTAAATAAGTCTTTACTCCTCTTTTTAAAATTCTTTCTTAATTTTAATGCATTAACTTTCTTTCTACTATTTTTAACTTCCTCTAAAATTTCCTCCATGCATTCACACATGTAATATTTTCTTTTCATTTAATGCATCATTTTTAACGTATTTGTTATTCACATGTCAACCTTCCCTTTTCATTCATGATGTTTCTTTTCTTTGCTTACATCGATTGCTCACTTTCTCTTTCCATGCATTAAATTTTCCATGCTTTATTGCATACATTTCTAGTGCTCCTTTTTAAATGCTTTAATGTTTTTTTTCACTTGCATATTATTAATTAATGCATTCTTATCATACATTCTCTTTAATGTATTTCACCTTCCTCTTTTCTCTTATGAAATTTTCATTGTATTACATTCATCCCTATTTTAAATATGTAACTTTGTTACTATGCATGCCTTTTTTTTTTCCCTTTTTTTTTCTTTTTATTATCAATGCATGCATTATATTTACTAATTAATTTTTACTTATGTTTATGCATATATCTCTATATGCACATTTTTTATTGCAATAAAAATATGGAGTGTTACATTCTCCCACCCTTAAGGAATTTCGTCCCCGAAATTCGATGCGGGTAAAGTCAAATAACCCCTCGCATAATATTCATCCATCATGTTTGCATCCAATTTTTGCAAACATTATGCACATGTGCAAAGTGCAATACATCATAGTTATGCATGTATGCCTAATTGGTACCTCCTGTATGTATGCAAATTATCAAAAATCCTTTTAAAACATGATGCTCACATCCTAAATATACTGGTAGTTCTATATGAATGTAATATTTTGAAAATTAAAATACCTTTTCCACCCAAATTTCCCCACACTCTTACCGAATAAGAGCGTAGTTCATCCAATTGTTGCATCCAAAATCCTACCAACCATCTTTAAATTTCGAATTATAGAAAAAATCTAATTTTCTAAATTTGATTTCTTATATTACAAAAAAGTATAAAATGGAAAAACTTGCATCTTCCAATTTTCTTTTATGTACCTTTCCTAATTGTACTTGGATTTTATGTAACTATTCAATAATGATCTCAATTTTCTTATCCAAGCACAACCCGCCTAAGAAAACTTCTTTTTCTTTTTCAACTTATCTTGGAAAATTTTCATTTTTATTCATCTTCTCTTGAGATTTTCATTTTCTTTTCCTGTCATGTTTGTTGCTTCTCTGGATTTATTGTTTTCTTTTTAGTTAGGTTATTTTTCTTTCTTAGCTTATTCTTTTTTTCTTTTTTTCAAATAAGCCTTTCCATCTTTCAACATCCTACATAGCTACTACCAAGGGCCAAGAATCTTAAGACTATTTCACTAAAGAAAAGTCTAACCACAAACTCTCAACACTTACTTGCCCTTCACTATCTAGTAGTCACTACTAGTCCTTGCCGTACGTTACTAGCTATACTCTTTTTTTTTCAAGCAACAATCCTAGACTTCTTTATGCTTACACATTCCATGAGAACTTACCATAATTCTAAGATAATCCTCGCCACTTATTTCGCAGCCTCTAACTTTTCCCGCCTTCCTTAGGTATTAATCCTTATCTACTCCATCACTTTTGAAAACATGGTTTGGCCCCTTTTTCCTTTCACTTTTCTTTCAAAAGTTAAAAGTATCAAAACTTTATTTTCCTTATGAAAAACTTATTTTTCTCAAACAATACTTATTTTTTGCCAAACCATAGAAACATGTTACAACATAAAAATAATGCAAAACATTTTTTTGAAATCATAAAAACTGGAGTAGACAAGGACAACTATTTCCTAATCAGGTTTACATTGTTTTTACTTACAATGTTAGTTCAACTGCTTACTATAAGGTGCAAGCATCTACTCTATTCTTAATTTTCCACATTTCATTTTGTCCACCCAAAAAAAATTTCTTTTTAAAACAATAATCAAAATTTATTGTCAAAAGAATAGAGATTTCAAAACCTTCTTTACAAAATGCAACATTTTCATGAGAGAATTCTTTTTAAAACAAGAAATCATTGTTTTCCAAAATATACCCCATTTTACTTTAAAACTCAATATGTATACCTTACATATTTAAAACTATAACTTTTAAGATTAAAACTTGAAAACACCATAAACCCTTTTCCCAAAACTTTTATAATTTCAAGTTCTTAAAAGTTAACGATGGGGTCGGACTCAAAGCAGGTTTCCAATTTTCTAGGCTTTCCTAGACACTCTCACAAAGTCAATTCTCTCAACTATATATATATATATATATTCCCACTACAACAGAACTGGTATTTTATGGTGGCCTACAGCCGCTATGAACAAGAACTATAGCGGTTCCATAATTGTTGTATATGAACATGTTATAAAAAACTGCTATATATTTAAAATGCTTTATTTGCCGCTATAAAAAAACATGGTTTTATAGCACAAATTTGCCGTTATGCCACTTAAAGAAAATAGCTCATCCTCACCACTATTAAACATCTGAATCTCAATGAAAGTGGTAATCTTTTATAACACGTTTTAGCTGCTATAACATATTTATTTAATAGCGGCTATATGACGCTATTAAATTAACATATTATATTATTGCTAAAACCTTTTACAACTCATATATGCCACTGTAAAATTCGTAGAGCTTTGCATATATATTACATTTTAATAATAGCAATCAAAATAAATCTTCAAAACAATTTAAAGAGCAAAGTAAGAACGAAAAAAATATATAATAATCAACAAATATAACACATATTCATGATAATAAAATAAAGTGTCAACTAACAAAAAATAATTTCAATCCATGAGTTACCAAATTCAATACATATGTTTTCAATTCCATATTGATGTCAATTTAGGTACACAAAAGACAATACATAGTTCATATTTAAGGTTTACAAGTACCACATGCATCACTAAGAATGTCAACTGCTCAAAGTCATTCTTTTTCCGTCAAATAGTCCATGGATATTATGCAATCACCTTTTTCCAAAAAGATATGTTTATAAATTCATGATAGACCCAAAGAAATAAAAAAATATTAGACAAACTACAATACTACATAAGAATCTTTCCTAACGACAAAAAAAGAAAAGAAAAGCTGAAAATGGGTTAAAGGCTTAATTCTGAGTTGTAGTACTCAAAAGTGCCATGTTTATAGTTTATCTGAAATGGCACAAATGATTTGGAGTCATTTTAACGCCAAATGTGGTTTATGAAGATTTTGATTATTTAGCATGAGAAAGGAAACTAGTTAAAAAGTGCAATCTGCACTGAAAGTTGCAGATTATAAACTACCTTCATTAATTTAGCATTCCTGAAGTATGTTTTTTTAGCTATATTTGTTTTCTTCGGAAACACTTGACTCCACTTAAAGAATTCATATAATGATGAATCATATTGTATAAGCAAATGAGTCAGGTCCATTATAATAAAAGAGCATGCCACATACTTCGGCAGCACGAGTTGGGCTTCCCTGTTTGGTGGATTGGTATCTTCAAAAAAAAATTTGCAGATGAAATTGCTTTTGCATTTGAAAACCTTTGCCTAGCTTTATTGCTTTCCTGGACTAAAAAGTTCAAAAAAAAGTTAATATGGAATTCAATGGGACAAAGGCACTGATTGAATTTCATTTACGCTAAAATCAATCGCATTGCATATTGAAAAACCTAAGACATCAGCACATTTTTGTTAAAACAGAAGTAATAAAGGTCAACAAGAAAAAGACATATAACCATTCTTGCCTATGAAGAATAATTAAGATGGAAAATAAACAACTAGAAATATTTTCTAATGATGATAGAACAATAAAAAACAAAAATTAAGAACCAAGGATATAATAAAGAGTGATTCAAATCCATACATCAGTATCACATGCAAGGTATTGGAGGTCGATAACATGAACACACAGCAGCAGAAGTCCATCGACTGGAGGAGCAAACAGGAAGGGAAAATCCAAAAATATCGAACATGATCCTATAAAGCTGGCCAAAGAACAATTCCTAGTTGTTGTCGAGTCTCACTGAAACTATATTTGATATGTATTAAAAAATTATAAACAAAAGAACTAAACTCACTGGAACTATATTTGACATGTAATTAAAAAACATCATTCTCACTCGAAACACTACAATCAGGAAATAACAGCAGCAATACCTAGGGAATTGAATTGAGGACCGAGAGGCATCAACACTTGTTAAGAAAAAGTAAATTTAAGGAAGAATAATGATAATCAGGAAAACGGAAGATCAGCGAGAAGCCAAACAAATATTTAAAACTTACCAATGTTTTCATGCCCCTGAATGAAAAGAAGACGATTGAGTTTTAGAAATTGCCGAGGAGGCCTGAGATCATTGAGTTTCGAAATCCCTAAGGATGCTTGTGCAAGCTTGATATTTCAAAATCTCTAAGGATCCTTGAGTTTCGAAATTGAAAGGAATAAAACTTCAATTCATTAGAAGACATGTCGGATCCATGTGATATATTCTATTTTATATAACATTATAACTACATAAATATGGATGAACTTGAAAACAACATACTTGAAATAATTATCCAATGATATATTGGCTAAAATGCAGTCTAAACTTGTGGGTGATGAGGATATGCTCGTTGGTGAGGTTAAGTTTAATAAAAAAAAGTCTGGTGAACGAATTACAGACGAAACTGGTAAAAATGTGAATGAGGATAATGATATTGCAATCGAGTGGTGTACATGCAATCCCAAAGTAAGATATAATACATGCAATGGCCAATCCAAGATTATAAAGGGAAAAAACTCAGAAATATTCCTCAGTCCAAAACAAAAATCTCACCATGCAAAATTTGCTCCTGAAGCTGATATAACATATAGTGGGTTTCTAACAGCTACCAAAGACTTCTGAAAAACCTACATCGCATGAAAAAAGAAAATCTTAAGACATAAGATACATAAGTACTAAAACAAAATTTTCTAATTCAAAATTATGATGGTGTACTAAAGACTAAAAGCACTTTATATTCACTGCTATTTTATCACTTTTCTAGTCAGGATATATAAGTATATTTACAGCTTTAAATACAATTTTGGTATTGTGACTTGTGAGATGAATTCTAATTCAACTATCTTTCTAAAGAACACATCCGCAGCTTTAAAGTATAGATATAAACTAAATATATAATGGTAGTTGCTCTAGCAATTATCATTATTTGATCAATATCTTTCACAATTTGGATAAATGCAAAGACAGCCACGCTTCTCGTGCAAATAAGTTGTACACAGTGTTCATTTATATCAAAACAACCACTTCATACTTACCAGTTCTTTTGTTAACATCTACAACTTAAAAAAGTAGCTTATATTTAACACCTCTGGAAACTTCTTCCATTTCTTCATGAGCATGTTAATGAAAATCAGGATTTCCTTGCCTCCTGTAAAAAATAAAATTAATACATTAAAATTTGGTTATATCTTCTAAATAGAGTAATCCACATTCTTGAATCAATGCAAGCACAGTATTATCTGCTAAATTTGGATGTATCTGCATATATACTTGTCTTAGTAATATTTTACTAACTAATCTTCTGTCTGACGATTTAGAAAACTCATCATTCTAACTTTAACCACTTTTGGGCTTTCTTCTGTAAACGATTAGAAGCTCCTATTGATGAAGAATCATTTACAGTCCATCTGCTTATATTCCTTGATGAACCAGGGGAGTTGATGCCCTTAGAAGATTTTCTAAGTCCATCTGAAACAGGCAATCTCAGCACATCATTTATTAGCAGTGACATGATATATGATGTTGAAGGTATTGCATGGAACTTATTTTTGGTATTACACCAACATCTAGAAATAACGTAGTCAGGTGTATTGTCAATGGTAACATCCAGAAATATATGTTCGTACTGTATTGAATTGCACCAGTGCAACAGTAACATTTGAGGAAACAATACCAAAATTATTTTAATTTGTTCTACGAACATGCATTTTTCTTCACGTGGACCAAAAATAATTAGTTTGTTTAAATAGCTATAGAAGTTTTTCTAAGGAAAAATTAGTTTTTTTTGGAGTGAAAGACAAAGCACTAGTTATTAGCATTATTATATTCAACTTTTATACTATACAGATTGATGGTTATGACTAGCATAATATCAGGTTTACACTATACAGAATACTAGTCATAACTTATAATTAACATTGTCTTTCAACCTTTGGAAAAAATGTTGTTCTTCTATCTAAATATTTTTCAAAATTAATTTACCTGTTTATTTTCCTCCTTTTTTTATAAAAAAATAATTTACTTTTTAATGCTATGTGTGTGATTAATTAATCCATTAAAAAGTATATATCTAGAATACACCTGATAAAAACTACAAAGGAATTTTCTAAGAGCCACTATTAATTCTACGATTACTATTACTTATGACAAGGTTAATAAATATAAGATCCTAACAATTACAAAATCCAGTAGTAAATTTATTTTGAAGTGTTCGTGCGCGAGAGAGTTCCTCATGTATTTATACCTGCATTGTAACATCCACAAAAAACATCATAGCTTGACCGCCTTCTTCACCAGGATATCCAGTCCAGAGAATATCACCAATCTTGGGATTCTCTTTAGCAAATGAGACATCAAGACCTCCTGCAGAGAATAATACCAAAATGATGGGATTGCTTGAAGCTTCATAACTTCGTTGACGAACTGAATTTGGCCAGATGGTAATGTCAAAATCTCTTTGTCTCTAAATTCAGCCTCAATATCAGTGCTTATTCCCATGAATAATATAGTTGCGTCATTTTGGTCTACAACATTTTTCATTTGGTCATGAGTGGTTTGATTAGTGCAATACAAATGGCATCCTTCCACCAATTTTAGTTTAGCTTCTGCCTTGAATGCATCCAGAGGTGTAACATATCGACACTCATTGCCTGCACAACAAAGAAAATGTATGTATATTTAGGAGATGATGATGATGATCTCATACCAAAATTTTAAAGTTTCTCAAAAGCAACATAAATTGTAGCATTTTCCTTGCGGTAGGAATGAAAAAAATCTATGTTTCACTGCTCTTGTCAGTTTTAGGTTAACTGAATATTTAATTTTTGGTTGTTTGTTAACAAAATAATTTTTTTCCATGTAGTCAATCCTCTAGAGTAGCTAAAACTACGACAAACACAACATACACTACAAATAATCGACTCAATTTGGAATTTCAACAATCTGTACTCTTTTCCTTCTGGCTGATTTTATAAATGAAAAGGTTATGTTCTATTTTAATTTTCTAAAATAGGAATTCAAACTTCTATAATTGTTGTAAATCTTCGTTGTTTGTCCGCAAAACTGTACATATTTTTATGCTTTCCTCACTACAGTTTCACATTCTCATGCATGATATGGGAAATAACATTTGACTTCCTAATGAGAATTTGATTAGTATTACATGATATCAACATTAAAAAATATTAATCATGGAAAGATATCATATCTAATAAGGGTTTTAAGAGAGACAGAGAGGGCTAAACTTCATCCGTATGAGCATGTCCAGAACTTGAATAACCGGTTAGTAGTTCTGGACTTTTGCCATGAAAAAAACATTGACATTTGTTCAAACAAAGGCACTATATAGACAGAATAACCTTGTCAATTTGACAGATAACTTTGATGCAAGGCCAAAAGGTAAATTAACGAACCTGGCATGTACTGAAGTGCAGAAACAGGGAATGTAGTGAAGTGCATAGACGGTCCCTTTTAGCATTACAGAAGTTTGTATCGGTTAGAATATAATATCTGAACTTACCCTTTTCCAATTGCCAATGCATTGGCAGGTATACAAAATTATATCTCCATTGATTTAATCGCAACAATTAGCATAGTAAATTCATGATGTTATATGTAGCCATGTGTATTGTCAATACATATATTTATCTAGGCAAGTCTTAACTCAAATTTTGTCGTATTCTGTAGGTTATTTTTATTTCTATAAAAAAAATTTGAACTGGTATTTTTGCTTGTCCGGATTTCGAATGTGGTACTCACTATAATGCGACCGATGCTATGAAAGGATAATTGTTCCATATATTGATGAGGAATTCTTCCCTTCCTTGTGGTAGGAATAATTCTGATGTATTGCCCTGCATTTATAAACCATATTAATATAGAAGCACCTCATATAACCAATTAATACACAATGAATTTGTAACGACCCAGAAAATCTGAACCAATTTAAAATTTTTAAATTGGCTAAAATAATGGATTTTAAATATTTAAAATAAATATTTTAAATAATAGAGATGAGAACTGAGTTTGAATCGACAATTGAAAACGAATATAATTAATTATAATTATAAACAAGGTCGGAAATGGCGCTGTAGTTTCAAAAAATTGAATTCAAACTTTGTTGGACTGTACCGGGTGCAAAACAAAACGGATTTGAGAGAAACCAAAAATATTTAAATCTGTTAGTGGACACCTTTCTAACGAATCTGAATAATCGAATTTTCATAATGGAAAGCAAAAGTTATGGCCAAATGAATTTTCAGAAAGGTCGCTATGGAATTCATATAGCCCGAGAAATTGGCCATTTTGCAAACGACCTTGGAATTCGACGAAACCACTTTTGTTGGATCCGGGATGTGGAGTTATTGCTAGGTTTCAAATTTCATAATTTTTGAAGCTAGTATGTGAGCATGGCAAAGGAAAACGTGTTTTGCTCAATTATAGTTAAATTGGATCGACCAGAAATGGGTCTTTTTGCAAACGGTCTCAGAATTCGACGAAACTAGTTTTGTTGGGACTGTATCGTCAAAACATAGCTAGATTTATTTTTCTGGAATTTTTCGAATCAGTTTGTGGCCCTGGCAAATTGAAATGTAGGTTCAAATTAAATATTGAATGTTTTATATTTTAATTTGAAGGAAAACTGACTGAAACATTCGAATGGGCCTTCGAAACATATCCCATAGTGTTTGGAATGGGGGTAAAACGCTAGGGACGACAGTCGTTGGGTTTGGATTGGTGGTCGTGTCAGAAAACCCCTTATAAAATCTCCCGGCCAATCAGAATTTTTGAAAAAAAAAAAAGAAAATCCATTTTCTCTTTCCCTGACATCATCTCCAGGCGACGGCGGAAGTCATCCAGATTTTCACGGCTTAATTTCTCCTTCGTTTCTTAATGAAATCGAGCGCGGTTGGATCAATTTCGAAGCTCTTGATCTCCTCTTCAAATCCATATAAGGAGCAGCAATTATAGTTATGTAAATCGGCCGAATCACCTCCGTGAAGTTTCGACGTTGAAACCGCCGCCACGACCGCTGGGGCCCACCGAGTTGGCCCTCCTCCCTGGCGCACGTGCGCCTCACGTAGGCCTTCGACCCTGCGCAACCCGATCGTGGAACCATTGCACGGATTGATCGAAAAATTCAAACCTAGTTTTGAACGTTTTATTGAAGGTACGGCCAGATTTATTTTCAACAGTTTTAACACCTTTAAACCGTTGCAAACTTTGAAAAATCATATCTTTTTGCTGTGTTGACGAAATTCGATGAAACAGGAAACACCGGGACCGTGAGGACGTCTTCTACATTTTAGAAGAGGCCGCATATTTTTCTGAGCCTTCTGCTATTTTTGGTGGAGTGGAACCCAAAGTGAGATTTCTAATTTAAAAAACGATATGGAAAACGACGATGTATAAATTATATGGTCGATGTATGAGTTATATAAGCGTTGTACACCTCTTGTATAAGCGTTGTATAAGTTGTATGTTCGATGTATAAGTTATATATGCGTAGCAAAAATTATATATGTGTTGAAATAGAAGTGAATTGCTATATATATATATATACATATATATATATATATACGCCCCTCGTCCACAAACCATGGACGATATTTATTGGTTGTTATTGGTGTGAAAATTGATTGGTAGCGAATGGTTGATTGGGATTGTTTGTGGTTGATATTGATTGATAGTGGTTGAAAAATACCCGTTTATGGTTGAGAAATATTTGGTTGAAACCACATAGGATTAGTTTGTGCAAATGAAATAAATATATACATGCTGCCTGCGTGCGAACTAGATGCATGATCCCCATTGTCAAAAACCGCGAGGTTTTAAGGTAGAGCGAGGAGCCGTACTAGGGACGGTCCCGGTTTTAACTACCCTGCCGTTATGCTGCCGAAATTTTGAATAATATTCATGTGTTTGAATTATTTTCATTTGCTGAAACTATATTTATTCGTTGAATGGAAAACCTTCATGTGTTGAATTGAAATTCATGTGTTGAATGGTATTCATATTTTGAAAGAAATTGTTTTATAATAAAAATCCCATTTTTAACATCAATATGAAATGTATAAAATCATCTTGTTTAGAAATAAATTGTTCTATAATAAAAATCCTATTTTTATTACCTATATGAACTATATAAAATAATAGTGTTTTGAAATAAATTGTTTTACAATAAAAATCACATTTTTGTTATATACATGAATTGCTAAATATAGTGACGTGTTGAAATAGAAGACAGTTAGATAAAAATATCATTTTTATCAAATGTATGAAAAGAATATAGCTTTGGAATCGAGGAATCGATATATATATATAAATAGAATTAAAATACATCGAATAACGACGTTGCAGTTCATATTTTGAGACCGTAATTTCAAATGATTAGTACGGAAGATCCGACCATCGGATTTTCCTGAAATCACAACCGTTGGGTTCGCTTTGGAAATATCTTTCCAATGGCACCAACTTTGTAAAAATCCAACGGTTGGATTGTCTAGAATGTTTAATTCAAATCTGAAGAAAAACAGCCCCAGAATCGATTATATTTATATATATAAATAAATATAATTATAATTAATCGAATAACGACGCTGTAGTTCGTATTTTGAAATCGAAACTTCAAACGATTGTACCGGGAGATCCGACCGTCGGATTTTCCCGAAACTGGAACTGTTGGATTCGTTTTGAAAAGATCTTTCTAATGAGGTAAATTTTGTGAAGATCCAACGGTTAGATTTTCAGATATGTGTAAATCAAATCTGGAAAAAAACAGCGCCACGGCCGCGTTATGGCCCGAAGCGTCGTTTTGAATAAATTGGCTATTTTAAAATAAATAAAAATAGCGATAAATCATTATAAAATATTATAAACGATATGGATGTGATTTAGAAATTAACTGAAGGTTGGCTAAGTCGAATGGTTTCCTGGGTGTTGATCTGATGTTGGTTTCGGCCTTCGGGGTTAATATTTGGTAAATCGTTCTCTTACTGATTGACGGTTAGTGACTAATGAATTGAAATGATACGTGTATATGTTAGTGTTGCACTTGTTTATTATATACGCGAGTTGCTCAGAAAGACCGGGTTTTTTTCCATTCTGAATAACTGAATCGACGATAATGAATCGAAGATGAAGGCGATGGTCGAAGACCGGAGATCTTCACCTCGTTTGGATGGTAATCGAGGTCCTGATTCGGAGGCATCCCGAAATATGGATAATGAGTGGTGATCGTCCCGACGTACGTGGTGATCGATGGGTTTGCGAGGTATATAGTGCCTCCGGTTTCGTTTAGACCCAGAACGGACTTGTAAATGGACTGTGTGTCTGACATTGGATTTTATTCTGTGTTGATTGATCTCTATTAAATATACATCTGTTTGGCGACGGAGAATTTATTCTTTTGCTTAACGCCCTTCTCTGAAACGCACGAGCTCAGAGGTTGTATATCGATGGGCATCAGTCGCATGGCATGAATTGCTAGTGTGACATGCCTAAGTGGCAAATGATCAGGGCTTCTGTTGAAAAGCAAAGTCTTGTGGTGATGATCAAAGCACCGCCGGTGTGGCGTAGCTTTGTGTATAACGTGAAATCACGAGCCTCATACCCTGTATGAACCCGAAATGGGAGAAAGGACCTCAGGGAGGACATGCGTTTCTTTCTAGTTAGAAGTGGCGTCAGTGGTTTTACACGCCCTGACGAGTTTGACTTATGTGGTTGTTGCTGTTGCGAGGCGCCTCGGTTGGATCGGACGATCCGGGTCCGATGGAGTCATTCATTGTCTCATTTACGCCCCATAGGGCGGGCAAACGCATTGTTCAGGAATTTTAATCCACATCGGTGGACCGGCCTTGACGATCCAAGGGTCACTCAAGCTCTGATCCTGTGGCTCGGGCTAGAGAGTCACGAATTCGGTAAGGACTATCTTTTGCCTTGGTTCATGACGGAAATCCAATTTCCCAATACGACATCGTGCGGTTTTGATTGTATATATATATATATGGCGACATGATATATGGTACCCATGCCATCTATGATTGATAGTTATGATTCGAAAAATGTTTTTGAAACATGTGAACACTAGTAATAATATCAATTGCTTTTGTTTTATTCGTATCAACCATATTTTGGCCATTATAAGGTAAAACTCTATCCTCCGGTTTGCGTTGCATTGTGTGATGGGAACTGAGTCTTATAATGGCTTCATTTTTATAAAAATAATTGCAATGTTGAAAAGAAAGATTTTGTTTTTAAAGCATTGGCAATCCAATGGAGTAAACCCGTTCCACGAAAGTGGCGTGGTCCTATGATTTGCCGTATTTTAAATGTGTTGAGTAGATTTCTCATACTAGTCCCATGACTGACTCGTAGTTTGTTTCACTTTCAAACTCGGGTGCCCCCTTTTTCTACACGGGTAGCCTTGTATTCAGGTTTAGCAGGCTTCATCCGGATAGCTGGAGCTGAAGATGGATTCTATTATTTATCTCTTTTTATGTTGTTCAGCTCCTATTGTACATTATGTTTGTTTTTCCGCTGTAGACATATATGTATAGTTGAACTGTAATTGTACTAAGTAAGATCCTGTATACTGTGTAACTCTGATGATTACTTTTATCCAGTATATTCTATTGTTCATTTCCTGGTGTATTTATTTTATTCTGGTCTGCTGTCATCTGGTTCTGTGTTATATTCCACGGATTACCCTTGCCACCGTCAGTACGGGGTTTGGGGTTGTCTCATTTGGTATCAGAGCTTTGGTTAAGCTTAGTGCTGGAATATAACATTTCAACGAACGCGTCAGAAATAGAACCAGTAGTGTTCTAGGACGGGTAACTCTATACAGATAGGATCAGCAATATCCTAGTATGAGTAAAGTAGAATGAAATTACACCTCGATAGACACATTTACATTTGAAGTATATGTTTCTATATTTTAAATTATCTTTTATGTGACCTGACACTTGATCTGCCATTTGCAGAAGTACTAGAAAATGAGTGTCAGAAACAGGAGAAATGCAGAACCCGATCTAGAGGCTCTATTAAAGAGATATCGAAATCTAAACGGAGCACAGTTCTCGGGCAATGAATCTATAATTTAGACTCAAGCTTGAATGAGTTCTGTCGAAAGAATTTTTAAGCGTATCCAGCTAAGAGATGACCAGAAAAGGTTAGTAGCCTCTTGGGCGCTCAATGAAGAAGCTTTAATCTGGTGGGAAACAATCATCAAAGATAATCCAGAAGGTGATATCACCTGGGACAGATTCAAAGTGATTTTCCTAGAAAGATTTACTCCTCCTGAAGCGATGGAGCGATTGTGTGATGAATTTTCTTATCTAATACAAGGTGATATGACCATCCCAGAATATCATAAGAAATTCAACGAACTTGCTCACTTTGCTCCTCATCTGATTCAAGATCTAAATAGGAAAAATCTGAGATTTATTCATGGCCTGCAAAGGAGATATCAGAATAGTGTACTGAGGAATGTGAAGCTTCCTTTTTCTAAAATGATATACATGGCTTATCAGTATGAAGATCTCCATAAGAAAGGAATGTTATACGACGAAGAAGAAGTCTGTTCTAGTGACAAAGCAGAGTCGGAAACTGATATTCCAGAAGCCAGTACGAGGTCTGAGGCCAATAAGAAGCCCAGTGCCAATCGAAAAAGGGCCAGATCCGAAAAAGAACTAGTAACGACAGCTGTATGCAGTAACTGCAATAGGAAAGGACATCTCTCGGTAAGTTGCAGATCTCTAAAGAAACGATTAAAGGATGGGTCTAAATCCGGTAAGAAGTTTCAAGAGATTAGAAAGTGCTGTCAACGCCTGCAGACTGGTCATCTTTCAAAGGCTTGCCTGCTATTCAGAAGCCTGAAATAGTTCAAGTGAATGAGGTAGCAGAAACTTCTGAGCCCTCAGCTTGTCAAGAAAGGGCTGATGTTTTAGAAGGAACGCTTACTATCAAAAACATTCCAGTCAAAGTACTGTTTGACACAGGCGCGTCACGAAGCTTCGTTGCAAAGGATGCAGCTAAGAAACTGGATTTGAATTTGAAAAATATCAAGGAACCAATGACTGTCCAGAATCCGGTTGGCGGTTCCATTGATCTCAGTTGGGTTTGTGGAGTGCCAGTTTCTTTCTCTCGTTATCGGTTTCCTACCATCGCGGTCGTCATGAATTTAAAAGAGTTTGATCTTATCTTGGGGTTAGACTGGTTGACCAAATATGAAGCTGAAGTTAAATGCGCCGACAGAGTCGTAAAGGCGAAGATTAAATCAGGTGATTATATAACCATTCCCTGTGAAGGTCAGAATGCTAATAGAAAAGACTTCTGGGCAGCTTTGAATGTTTCTCCAGCCCAAATAGAAAATATTCCTGAAATCACAGAGAATATTCCCGACCTAGTGAAAGATATTCCTGTCATCAAGAACTATGCGGATGTGTTTGAAGAAGTGGTTCGCTTACCTCCGCAGAGAGAAATAGATTTCAAGATCGCTTTGATTCCCAATGCAAGGCCGGTAGTTCACGCTATTCGAAGAATGTCCTTAAAAGAAAAAGAAGAACTTGACAATCAAACACGACAGCTAGTATGGAAGGGTCTGATCAGGCCTAGTTTCTCTAATTGGGGAGCAGCAGTGGTGTTTGTCCCAAAATCTGACGGTACTCTACGTCTATGTGTGGATTATCGTGATCTGAACAAGCAGACAATAAAGAACAAATATCCATTGCCGCGGATTGATGATTTGTTAGATCGATTAAATGGAGCACAAGTATTTTCACGAATGGACCTAGCTACAGGTTTCCATCAGCTTCGAATTGCCGAAGAGTGTGTTCCAATGATAGCATTCAGAGGTCCCGACTTATTCTACAAGTGGTTAGTAATGCCGTTCGGCTTATGTAACGCTCCAGCCTATTTCGTCGATCTAATGAACAGAGTATTCAGAGGAGTTTTGAATAAATTTGTTCTGGTTTTTATTGATGATATTCTAATCTTCTCTAGATCAAAGGCCGAACATGAAAAGCATTTGGAATAGGTTCTGGAAATCCTCAGAAGGAATGTGTTGAAAGCAAAGTTTTCCAAATGTATATTCTGGCAAGATGAAGTAAAATTTCTAGGCCACGTCGTATCGAAAGAAGGAATTGCTGTGGATCCAAGCAAAATCATAGCTATTCAAAACTGGAAACAGCCTAGTACCCCTACAGAAGTCCGCAGTTTTCTCGGATTGGCTAGTTATTACCGGAAGTTCGTTAAAAACTTTTCGAAGATATCTGGTCACTTAACGAAGCTCACAAAGAAGCACGCGAAATTCAAATGGACTCCTGAAAGTAAGGAGGCTTTCGAAGAGCTAAAGTTAAGACTAACGACTGCTCCAGTGTTAACCATCATCGATGGCAACCAGGATTTGAAAGTCTGGACTGATGCTTCTAGAGAAGGCCTTGGCGCAGTGTTAATGCAAAGGGGTCAAGTGATTGCTTATGCTAGCCGTCAACTGAAGCCGCACGAGAAGAACTACGTAACTCATGATCTTGAGTTATTGGCTATTGTGTTCGCTTTGAAAATCTGGAGGCACTATCTTCTGGGTGAGAGATTTGAACTGTTTACAGATCACCAGTCGTTAAAGTATCTATTCACATAGAAGGACTTGAATCTGAGGCGGCAACGTTGGCTAGAGTTCCTTGCAGCATACGATTTTGAAATTATATACACTCCAGGGAAAGCCAATGTCGTGGCCGATGCGTTAAGCAGAAAGAATGAGATGATCGTCAGCTTTATTATCACAACTTCATTGATAGATAAAATATCTGCTCTTCAGAAGGATGATCACTTCATTCAGAAGATCAGAGAGATAATTCAACAAGGCGAACCCTCGAGTTTTCAAGTTGATAATGATGAGATTCTAAGGCTCAAAGGTCGAATCTGTGTCCCTAACATTCCTGAGCTTCGAAAGGAAGTACTGGATGAATGCCATAAGTCAAAACTTAGTATCCATCTGGGAGTAAGCAAAATGTACAATGACATTAAACGCACTTTCTGGTGGAAGTCGATGAAGAGGGACATTTCTTTATATGTTAGCCGATGCCTTACTTGCCAGCTAGTCAAGAGCGACCAACAGAAGCTGGCTGGATTGTTACAACCGCTAGACGTTCCTGGTTGGAAGTGGGAACATATTTCTATGGATTTCATTGATGGTCTTCCCAGAACCAGAAAAGGGAATGACAGTATTTGGGTGATCGTAGATTGCTTCACGAAGACCGCCCATTTCATACCTGTCAAATCAAACAGAACTGCTCAGAGTCTGACGCAGATATACTTTAAGGAAATAGTTAGATTACATGGAGTGCCGCTCAGTATAGTCAGTGATAGAGACACAATATTCACTAGCAAATTCTGGGAAGCATTTCAAGTCGAGCTGGGGACGAAGCTGAACTTGAGCACCGCTTATCATCCTCAGACAGACGGTAAGACTGAGAGGGTGAATCGTATTTTAGAACATCAATTGCGGGCTTATGTTATAGATTTCGGTGGATCATGGGAAGACCATCTGCATTTGGCTGAATTCTCATATAACAACAGCTACCAGGCGAGTCTGACAATGTCACCATTCGAAGCATTGTATGGTAAACCGTGCCGATCTCCTGCTTGTTGGGTCGAACCCGGTAATAGACTTGTGTTGTGTCCTGATATGATCCGAGAAGCCGCCGACAAAGTCGATTTTATTAAGAAGCGATTACTCGCCACTCAAAGCCAACAAAAGATCTATGCCGATAGGAGAGGAAGAGATATATCCTTTGTTGTTGGCGACTATGTATATCTGAAAGTATCGCCGATGAGAGGAGTAATCCGGTTCGGTAAAACGGGGAAATTGGCGCCCAAATTCATTGGTCTGTTTCCTATTCTGGAACGGATCGGAACTCTCGCTTATAAGGTCAAATTGCCTGATTGGTTGCCTGGAGTCCATGATGTATTTCATATATCTCAACTTCGAAAGCACGTTCATGATCCAGACTTGATCGTGGAAGAAGCAGCTCAGCAGGATATTGAAATTACTCCAGAATTAGCTGTGAGAAGAGGGCCGCTAAAGATCATCGGCAAAGAAACCAAAGAGCTGAGGAAGAAGAAGGTTCACTTAGTCAAAGTGCAATGGAGTGGAGATCCGTGAGATTGTACTTGGGAAACTGAGGAGAGCATTCAAAAAGCTTATCCTAGATGCCGAGTGGATATCTCTGATCGACTCTGGTGCAAGGTACATTTACATTACTTTGCATTACCAATCAGTTCTCTATTCTGTTGTTATTTACTTTCCATGGATGTACACTTTTAATTCTATAGTCGGGATGATTTTAAAAGAATATAGGAATTGATTTGTATGATTTTGAAAAATTAAAAACAATTTGATTGTTGCTTGTGTTGTGTGATAGTAAATTTGATTAACTGAATTACTGAAACGATAGTTAATTAATTAATAAGGGATTGAATGGTAGAATTGATTCGATTGTATCACACATAGAACTGATTAGAAAATAAATAGAAATATATATACATGTGTATTATATATGTTTGAACAGGTAAATGGATTAGCTGTTGAGTAAAGATTTTATTTGCGTGCCTGACAAATAGGTAAACCTTAATGAGTTGGATGCAAAATATTATTATATCAACTCCTGTGAATGCCATTGGATGCGGAGTGCTGGTTTTTCTGTGTGAAATAATAAATGTCGCCATAGGATAGTAACAATTAATTTTGAATTACATTACATGGCATACTTCAGAAGATAGGCATACTTCATCATATCCCACATAAGCATTTGGAGCTTGTGTGACGAGGTGGAAGATTTACCATACGAGCGAGAGGCTTGTATGGTGATAACTATATTTTACAGGTTAAATTGATGACTGATATGGACTATTTAAATTGTAACGATTAAATTGCCAGATTAATAAAAAAACCCACACGGGTCTGGAGTTGACAATAATCACGTCTCTCTAGTTATTAGATACGGAACATGGACTATTTATTTCCCCACACGGAACAGGGTGACGAGAATTTATTCTCTGGAGTTATCATCAGTACACGCTCCCCTGTAAACACCAGAATATATCACTATAAATATGTGTATGCTTATTAGGATTTATTGGGTACCTAATACGGCCCAATAAATTTCCAAACCTCTCTCCGTACAAAGGAGGTTATGGCGAAATTTTTCGAAAATTCCGGGTGTTAGCCAAATTTTTGAAGAATTTGAAAATTCTCAAAAACTGAAAAGTTAGAGAATTGAAGCCGGATCGAACGTAGAGTTGATTAATCAAACCACTTTCGACTTTGTTCCTTTTCGGGACGAAAAGTTTTAAGTGGGGGAGATTGTAACGACCCAGAAAATCTGAACCAATTTAAAATTTTTAAATTGGCTAAAATAATGGATTTTAAATATTTAAAATAAATATTTTAAATAATAGAGATGAAAACTGAGTTTGAATCGACAATTGAAAACGAATATAATTAATTATAATTATAAGCAAGGCCGGAAATGGCACTGCAGTTTCAAAAAATTGAATTTAAACTTTGTCGGACTGTACCGGGTGCAAAACAAAACGGATTTGAGTGAAACCAAAAATATTTAAATCTGTTAGTGGACACCTTTCTAACGAATCTGAATAATCGAATTTTCATAACGGAAAGCAAAAGTTATGGCCAAATGAATTTTCAGAAAGGTCGCTTTGGAATTCATATAGCCCGAGAAATTGGCCATTTTGCAAACGACCTCGGAATTCGACGAAACCACTTTTGTTGGATCCGGGATGTGAAGTTATTGCTAGGTTTCAAATTTCATAATTTTTGAAGCTAGTATGTGAGCATGGCAAAGGAAAACGTGTTTTGGTCAATTATAGTTAAATTGGATCGACCAGAAATGGGTCTTTTTGCAAACGGTCTCAGAATTCGACGAAACTAGTTTTGTTGGGACTGTATCGTCAAAACATAGCTAGATTTATTTTTCTGGAAGTTTTCGAATCAGTTTATGGCCCTGGCAAATTGAAATGTACGTTCAAATTAAATATTGAATGTTTTATATTTTAATTTGAAGGAAAACTGACTGAAACATTCAAATGGGCCTTCGAAACATATCCCATAGTGTTCGGAATGGGGGTAAAACGCTAGGGACGACAGTCGTTGGGTTTGGATTGGTGGTCGTGTCAGAAAACCCCTAATAAAATCTCCCGGCCAATCAGAATTTTTGAAAAAAAAAAGAAAATCCATTTTCTCTTTCCCCGACATCATCTCCAGGCGACGGCGGAAGTCATCCAGATTTTCACGGCTTAATTTCTCCTTCGTTTCTTAATGAAATCGAGCACGGTTGGATCCATTTCGAAGCTCTTGATCTCCTCTTCAAATCCATATAAGGAGCAGCAATTATAGTTGTGTAAATCGGCCGAATCATCTCCGTGAAGTTTCGACGTTGAACCGCCGCCACGACCGCTGGGGCCCACCGAGTTGGCCCTCCTCCCTGGCGCACGTGCGCCTCACGTAGGCCTTCGACCCTGCGCAACCCGATCGTGGAACCATTGCACGGATTGATCGAAAAAATTCAAACCTAGTTTTGAACGTTTTATTGAAGGTACGGCCAGATTTATTTTCAACAGTTTTAACACCTTTAAACCGTTGCAAACTTTGAAAAATCATATCTTTTTGCTGTGTTGACGAAATTCGATGAAACAGGAAACACCGGGACCGTGAGGACGTCTTCTACATTTTAGAAGAGACCGCATATTTTTCTGAGCCTTCTGCTATTTTTGGTGGAGTGGAACCCAAAGTGAGATTTCTAATTTAAAAAACGATATGGAAAACGACGATGTATAAATTATATGGTCGATGTATGAGTTATATAAGCGTTGTACACCTCTTGTATAAGCGTTGTATAAGTTGTATGTTCGATGTATAAGTTATATATGCATGGCAAAAATTATATATGTGTTGAAATAGAAGTGAATTGCTATATATATATATATATATATATATATATATATACACACATATATATATATATATATACGCCCCTCGTCCACAAACCATGGACGATATTTATTGGTTGTTATTGGTGTGAAAATTGATTGGTAGCGAATGGTTGATTGGGATTGTTTGTGGTTGATATTGATTGATAGTGGTTGAAAAATACCCGTTTATGGTTGAGAAATATTTGGTTGAAACCACATAGGATTAGTTTGTGGAAATGAAATAAATATATACATGCTGCCTGCGTGCGAACTAGATGCATGATCCCCATTGTCAAAAACTGCGAGGTTTTAAGGTAGAGCGAGGAGCCGTACTAGGGACGGTCCCGGTTTTAACTACCCTGCCGTTATGCTGCCGAAATTTTGAATAATATTCATGTGTTTGAATTATTTTCATTTGCTGAAACTATATTTATTCGTTGAATGGAAAACCTTCATGTGTTGAATTGAAATTCATGTGTTGAATGGTATTCATATTTTGAAAGAAATTGTTTTATAATAAAAATCTCATTTTTAACATCAATATGAAATGTATAAAATCATCTTGTTTAGAAATAAATTGTTCTATAATAAAAATCCTATTTTTATTACCTATATGAACTATATAAAATAATAGTGTTTTGAAATAAATTGTTTTACAATAAAAAACACATTTTTATTATATACATGAATTGCTAAATATAGTGAAGTGTTGAAATAGAAGACGGTTAGATAAAAATATCATTTTTATCAAATGTATGAGAAGAATATAGCTTTGGAATCGAGGAATCGATATATATATATATATATATATATATATATATATATATATATAAATAGAATTAAAATATATCGAATAACGACGCTGCAGTTCGTATTTTGAGACCGTAATTTCAAACGATTAGTACGGAAGATCCGACCATCGGATTTTCCTGAAATCACAACCGTTGGGTTCGCTTTGGAAATATCTTTCCAATGGCACCAACTTTGTAAAAATCCAAAGGTTGGATTGTCTGGAATGTTTAATTCAAATCTGAAGAAAAACAGCCCCAGAATCGATTATATTTATATATATATAAATATAATTATAATTAATCGAATAACGACGCTGCAGTTCGTATTTTGAAATCGAAACTTCAAATGATTGTACCGGGAGATCCGACCGTCGGATTTTCCCGAAACTGGAACTGTTGGATTCGTTTTGAAAAGATCTTTCTAATGAGGTAAATTTTGTGAAGATCCAACGGTTAGATTTTCAGATATGTGTAGATCAAATCTGAAGAAAAACAGTGCCACGGCTGCGTTATGGCCCGAAGCGTCGTTTTGAATAAATTGGCTATTTTAAAATAAATAAAAATAGCGATAAATCATTATAAAATATTATAAACGATATGGATGTGATTTAGAAATTAACTGAATGTTGGCTAAGTCGAATGGTTTCCTGGGTGTTGATCTGATGTTGGTTTCGGCCTTCGGGGTTAATATTTTGGAAATCGTTCTCTTACTGATTGATGGTTAGTGACTAATGAATTGAAATGATACGTGTATATGTTAGTGTTGCACTTGTTTATTATATACGCGAGTTGCTCAGAAAGACCGGGTTTTTTTCCATTCTGAATAACTGAATCGACTATAATGAATCGAAGATGAAGGCGATGGTCGAAGACCGGAGATCTTCACCTCGTTTGGATGGTAACCGAGGTCCTGATTGGGAGGCATCCCGAAATATGGATAATGAGTGGTGATCGTCCCGGCGTACGTGGTGATCGATGGGTTTGCGAGGTATATAGTGCCTCCGGTTTCGTTCAGACCCAGAATGGACTTGTAAATGGACTGTGTGTCTGACATTGGATTTTATTCTGTGTTGATTGATCTCTATTAAATATACATCTGTTTGGCGGCGGAGAATTTATTCTTTTGCTTAACGCCCTTCTCTGAAACGCACGAGCTCAGAGGTTGTATATCGATGGGCATCAGTCGCATGGCATGAATTGCTAGTGTGACATGCCTAAGTGGCAAATGATCAGGGCTTCTGTTGAAAAGCAAAGTCTTGTGGTGATGATCAAAGCACCGCCGGTGTGGCGTAGCTTTGTGTATAACGTGAAATCGCGAGTCTCACACCCGGTATGAACCAGAAACGGGAGGAAGGACCTCAGGGAGGACATGCGTTTCTTTCTAGTTAGAGGTGGCGTCAGTGGTTTTACACGCCCTGACGAGTTTGACTTATGTGGTTGTTGCTGTTGCGAGGCGCCTCGGTTAGATCGGACGATCCGGGTCCGATGGAGTCATTCGTTGGCTCATTTACGCCCCATAGGGCGGGGAAACGCGTTGTTCAGGAATTTTAATCCACATCGGTGGACCGGCCCTAACAATCCAAGGGTCACTCGAGCTCTGATCCTGTGGCTCGGGCTAGAGAGTCACGAATTCGGTAAGGACTATCTTTTGCCTTGGTTCATGGCGGAAATCCAATTTCCCAATACGACATCGTGCGGTTTTGATTGTATATATATATGGCGACATGATATATGGTACCCATGCCGTCTATGATTGATAGTTATGATTCGAAAAATGTTTTTGAAACATGTAAATACTAGTAATAATATCAATTGCTTTTTTTTATTCGTATCAACCATATTTTGGCCATTATAAGGTAAAACTCTATCCTCCGGTTTGCATTGCATTGTGTGATGGGAACTAGGTCTTATAATGGCTTCATTTTTATAAAAAGCATTGCGATGTTTAAAAGAAAGATTTAGTTTTTAAAGCACTAGCAATCCAATGGAGTAAACCCATTCCACGAAAGTGGCGTGGTCCTATGATTTGCCATATTTTAAATGTGTTTAGTAGATTTCTCATACCAGTCCCATGACTGACTCGTAATTTGTTTCACTTTCAAACTCGGGTGCCCCTTTTTCTACACGGGCAGCCTTGTGTTCAGGTTTAGCAGGCTTTATCCGGATAGCTGGAGCTGAAGATGGATTCTATCATTTATCTCTTTTTATGTTGTTTAGCTCCTATTGTACATTATGTTTGTTTTTCCGTTGTAGACATATATGTATAGTTGAACTATAATTGCACTAAGTAAGATCCTGTATACTGTGTAACTCTGATGATTACTTTTATCCAGTATATTCTATTGTTCATTTCCTAGTGTATTTATTTAATTCTGTTCTGCTGTTATCTGTTTCTGTGTTATATTCCACGGATTACCCTTGCCACCGTCAGTACGGGGTTTGGGGTCGTCTCAGAATTATAGGTGATAGAGTAGAGATTGTGCCTAATATTAATTGAAGTAGTGATGGTGTAGGCAATACAGCCGCAATACACGCAAAGGTCTTACCGTCTTCGGTACCAGTTGTTTTCCACACTCCTAGCTACCATTTGTTTTTAACTGCTTAATATGAACACATTCTCAAAATCAGATTATCTTACATTTTTTTAGTAAGAACATAACATAACAATAATAATCCTTGATTATTCAACAAAAAGTCAGCTAGAATTGTATAATAATAAACTAATTGATTACCTCAATTTTGTTCCTTTCTTGTGGTACAGCTGGACACAAGTGGGCTTCTGTAGATAGATTTATATCATAAGTTCTGGCTTCTTCTGTTAGCTACAATCACTTTTCCATCAAATCCTACTCACCAGAAAGGAAAATAAAATTAACCTGATAGTGACTTATCAAAGCAAATTGGGTATGTCTTATGTTTTCAAAAATAAATATATCAAGATTGACAGAAGTTGCAATAAACAACAAATCTTGTAGTTTGATTCGATTACAGTTCCACATAAACTGAATGTTCCCTAGTAAGTGTAACATACTCTCCTAACACAAAAAAAGAATTGATCTAAAATTTAAGTAGGCACACAAACAATAACCAATATAAAATAAAATGATTGTCCGTACGTATGATGGGAATCTAATATTGTGTATCTTCTGTATATAAATGCATAAAACCATTTTATAACTGTAAAAATAGTAGGATAATCGAGTGGAAATATGAATATTACAAGAAGAGCGCTAATGAGCAAGAGGTAAGTTACATCAGTATCGTAATTAAAACTATTTATTGTTTATGCTATTAGCTAGCAAATATCGTCAGAAGTGAAACCCAACACTGTTTTCCTTTTTATTTCAAATACTTCTATAGTCAAAACAATTAATAAAATACTACGCTAAACTAAATCATAAAACAAAAATGAAATAAAATCAAGATCATCCATTGAAGAATAAACTTATATGAATATTTTTCTAGCACCTAAATTTGATTTAAATGTTAAACAGGAAATGCCATTACCAGTTTTGATCTTTCTAAATACTTTCTTTCATTCAGTTGCACAATGCATGTAATAAACATAACTAGTATAATATAAAAATGCCCGAGCATCCAATGAGCATGAATACAATCATAAGTATCAATTTGAAGAAAGAAAATAAAAATCATTACCTTCCAAATTTAATATCATCCACAAAAAGACCCAAGCAAACATCTACTTTCCAATATTAACCAAACAATGGAAGATTGGAACTTCCTAATATGTTTACATGCTTTCTTCATATACGTCAACATCAAAATCCCTTCAATTGCAGCAACCACTCTTTCAGCAACCAACACATAAACAAAGCAGAAATTAGATTATAGCTAGGAAAAGTACAATGTCTTAGCATGTAAATCAGTAGTATCATTTTGTTTAGCAAATGCAAGTTAGTTGTTAAATTTGGGAAAACCTGTTAGTAGACTATCAATTTGACATAGAACTGGAAGTCAAAAAAATATAAATCCACCAAAATGCGAAAATTGTTTGGAATAATTCACCTTATTAACAAATGGATTGGAAAATTTGTATCATCTTGGACGTAGTGGAAAATAACCAATGTCTGCTACAACCTACGATGCTAGTAATGGAGGAACGACATCATTCTATTCGACAATATCGAATCGGTCAAAAGAAGACCAAGTCTATCTAAGAACTGGTATAAAATACATACCCATAACATAAAAATTAGGAATTTACAGAAATTATTCATTATGGATTCACTTACTAGAATCCAAATCGAAGATTAGATCCAAAACGCCCTAGCTTCGATAGATCGTGCTTTCTTCAATCAGGTGAGGAGATTGAAGAGAAACGACCTACTTTTTTGTGAAGGGAAATGGTTTGGAGGGAGGGGAAATGGTTTCGGAGGGAGACGGTGAAAATTTCGCAAGGGAGCATTACCATGATGAACACCGCTGAATAATTTGTATGAAAGAACGAGTGTTACACGTGACAGAGTCAAAACAGAATAACCTAGTTAAGTGTAAATAATAACACTTGGGAATATCGTGTTATTAAATAGCGTTATTAATACCATATTTTGTTGTAGTGTCCTAATCCATTTTTCTCTTTTCAACCTTTTCCAATTTATAAGGTTTTACCACCAAACCCACTAATCCACAATACCAACATATGAGATTTATCTTTCTTCCATACAAAGTATATTGTACACTCCCAACCAAACTTCCTAAGGGTCTCAAATTTCCATATTCATTCCTTTAGTGTACAAGACAAGCATCCCATTTCTTACCATATTATACTCTTTCTATTTAGTGGGTTCCTCTATGGATCTAGATATATATATATATATATAATATTTATATTTTTAAAAATACAAATACGTTCACTCACTATTTATGCAGGAATCCTTAACCTAAGCTCTGATACCAAATGTAACAACCCGAATTCCGACAAACCGGATATTTTTCAAAATTCCAATCTATCGAAGCTCGGATTGGTTTGCTCTGGTATCCTTCAGAAAAGATAGAGACATAAAATATGTCAGAGCACAGAAAACATCTTACGGCGGAATGGATAAAATATAATATACTCAAAGTATAGCCTTACCGTATTAATAATACTGCCAAATCTGTATCCAAAGCTATCATGTCTCTTCCACAAATCTAACTTGCGAGTATGTTATGAGGAGGGGGTCAGAACATCAGTTCAGGTGACTGGATTTAAATTATACACTTTGGATAACAATACATATACCGTTTAATCATATTTTCTTATTTATCAGGTTACTTGGGTTAACAACACTCAAGGCTTACACACGCGACGCACCCATTTACTTCCCAGTGGATTAACCAAATACAATATATATGTAGCTACCCCCAATATTAAGGTACACCCGATGGTACCCCACTCGCATGGTCTCCATCGTAACACCATTGAAATATGTGCAGTTCCTTATCCTACGTCGTAGTGACATACAGATAACAATATTACGTTCCTCATATATCTGTCATTACTATGCTACATACGGAATGCCACCTTTGTTCGAATCAGGATTCATACAGGAGTAATGCCCTCAAGTCTATGATACACCACCCAGAGCCATCATGCATGTATCTAGACTATCCACCATACGTATCTTCGATTGTAGCTCGATGCCTTAATCGCACGTCTTCTAATGTGCACCGAGTTCCATGGCAGGGCGATACAAGAAACACGGAACTCGGTCAGGAGCTTTTCCATATCTATACAAGTCTGTCTTTATGAGCCTCAACATATATACCTAGGGTCTGTTTTCACGGTGGCTATGGCCCTACCCTGGCCCCTCCCTCAACTAGTAAAGACTACAACAGCTGAATAACTACCCCTAGAGAAAACAATCTAAACATCCATTTGTTGTCTTCCCTCAACCACCATACCCCGGTAGTAAAGGGTGAATGGCCTATTGGTTTTAGCTCTAGTCTTTCTGCATCCCACTGGCTGCCGATGACGGGTATCTGACGATCTACTATCCTTGTTGGTTATGACCCTTCGCCTCCTCATTGAGGCAACCACCGAATCAACCTGGTGTCACCATGTCACGGCATTCTATCTGCATAGCTACTTCTGTAGTCAAGGCCCACCCACCTAGTAGTTACGCGTAGACCCAACCTCTGCGAGCACAACCTAAAGCATTTTCCACCACACAGGGGACTATTAGGAGCACCTTACGTACCTCAGGAAGTCGCATGCTTCCCCTTCCAGTCCTTCGAAGCCGTCAGAACAATCAGATGAATGTGCGCTCCCCCTCGTGCCTTATGACACCATGATGATCTACCCCGTTGTGTTATTTACCCTCAAACATGCAGACTGGTCCAAGCGCCTCACTTTAATATGTCGTTAGACCCTATGTCTAAACATTCTTTTACGCGCTTGCCTTACCTTATCGGGTTTCCATTTAACTTGGTTATTCTCATTCATATTGTAATCTTAATCAAGTTACCAAGTCCCTCTTGCTTATTAATTTCAGTCACATAACTTAACCCATTTAAATTTATTAATAAGCCCACAACATGTTATCCCCTAGATTTTGGCCCAACGTATGTAATCCACAATCTCTTTTATATTCTTGTTTGTTATAATAAGATGCTTTACTTAATATGTAATTAAGTGTATCTCAATTCACATGTTTTATTGTTTAACATGTCAGTTATTATTAATGATTAAATATAACTTATTTCATAAGTTTTCCTCATTCTTTCTTATTTAATCATAATTCCATTTTACATTGTCAATACAACTTATCGTTGTTTAATTATTAACTTAGTTCTATTAACTAAAGCCTATTAATAAGTTTCTCAACCCATTTATTATAACCTATGTTATAATTTCATCTTGCCTTTAGGACAAGTCTAAACATGTTATCCTTATCAGCGGGTTTCAGACTTCTAGATTACTTAATTTACTATTAATTATTTCATAAAATTTCCCCTTTTTATTGATTACTTAATTTAAAATTAAGTGCCTATTATCCTATTACACAAGTTGTCTCATTTCCTTACAAGCTAATTATAACCTAAGTTATAATTTCCATTTATCCCTAGGACAAAGCTACCTGTTATATAGTATTTTTATTACTGTAATTTATCCATAATAGGTTGTTATCATTCCCCCATTTATTTTGTTAAATTCTCATTTATTACCATTAATTAACATTAATGATGCTTATCTGTCCCACCATTTACATATATTATATATATGCTCCCGTACTAGACCTCTCACATTAAGTCTACACCTGTGGATGTTGGATTTGTCGGGCGGTTCCGGGCAGACTTCTTCCACAAGTTGATTTAACCTCGTGTCTTGGCACCGTTACATGTTAAATTCCGCACTTAGACCCGTCACATTAGATTTATCACTTATGAATGCTGGATATGCCGGGTGGTTCCGGGCAGACTTCTATCACAAGTACAATCTAACCTCGTGTCTAAGCGCGGTTAATTTCTTATTTATCGTAAACTTTCTGTACAGTCTAGGCATGTATATTTCTTCAAATTATCCATTGTAATTTATAATTCACATGTAATTGTGTCATGCCTATTATAATTCTTCACATATAATCAATTCCTTCCTAATACATAATCAAATAATTGTTTAAATCACATAAACCAATATGTACCGTTCTCAATTCTTACAGTTAATGGCCCGGGAAGACAATTTACACTAATTGACATGAAATCGGTAATTACTATGAAAGATTTGATAAATTCATATACCAACAAATTAATATTTAGCATATCAGTTATTTCTACTTCATACCTATCACTTTAGGCATTATTAACATATGTTACATTTCTCAACATATTGCATTTCAATTATACATACAGAGGAATGGTAAACGATAACATATTATTATCTAAACTATATAGTTTAAATCTACTCACCTTTCATGCTTTCCCAAAATTTTGGATCTGATCCCGTTTTAACATCCATGGTTTTTTTTTTCCTTTAATTTAACCTAATAACCGCAGATCGATTATTTTCATTAAAACAGAAGGGAAAGAAAGAGTAAGAATTTGAATGCATTGGATCTAGAATTTTTACCTTGTTTTTCATGATTGCGGATAATCTTTTTATTAATGTCGATTCCCTCTTCCAGATCTTGAATTTTAAATTGTTGTTGCAGTTGATTTCTGAATTTGTAGTTGTTGATGATACTTTTCTTTTTAAAATCTTCATTATAATTAATAATTATTTTTATTTAGAAATTACATGGAGGAAGAACAGAATAAGAAAACCTAAAATGAGGATAAAGAGCTATGGGTCTCCTTATATAAAAAGTTAAAATCAATGCTAACCATCTATTTTCCTTGATGGAATCTACTCTCTCCACATTGTATAGCCAATCAGAAGTTGCCATGTCATCAAAAATTTGAATTGAACTAATATGATCAAACCAACTAAGAATGCATTGTCATATCTTACCAATCAACTAAGAACGGACTAGTAAATGGATGTGTGTTTGACATTGGATTTTATTCTGTGTTGATTGATATCTATTAAATATATATATGTCCGGTGGTAGAGAATTTATTCTCTTGCGCAACACCCTTCTCTGAGACGTACGAGCTTAGAGGTTATATATTGATAGACATCAGTTGCATGGTGTGAATTGTCAGTGTGTCATGTTGAGATGCAAGTTATCAAAGCTTCTATTGAAAAGTAGAGTCTTGTGTTTGATGATCAAAGCACGGCTTTAAATAGCATAGATTTATGTATAGTGTTAATTTGCGAGCCTCATACCTCGATATGAGTCAAAAACGGGATAAGGGACCCAAGGAGTGCATGACGTTTCCTTCTAGCTGTGGGTGTTGACATGGTTTGGAGCCCATTTATTTATTTATTTATTTATTTATTTATTTTTACCTGCGTGGATGATGGATTGCGAGGCGCCTCATATATTAGTCCCTAGTGGCCAAGTGATAGGTCTGATAGGACTGGAAAATGTGTGTTCTGGAATAACTAATCCTCAAAGGTAAGGGAGGACCGGCCTTGGAGGATCCAAGGGTTCCCTACGGGGGATCCTGGGTCATCCTGCTAGAGGTGATCCGAACTGGTGAGGAGTACATCTTGTCTCGACTCATGACGAAAATCCAATTTCCAATACGTGACATTTCGGTTTTAGTTGTAAAACCTAGTACGGCGACATAGTAGCATGGGATACTATGTCGTCTATGATTGATACATTTATATTTGAAGTTGTTTTGACACTATACACTTATAGCAATATCAAAATGATTTGTTTTAAAATGTACCAAGCATGTTTGGCTATTATAAGGTAAAACTCTATCCTCCGGTTGTGTTGCATTATGTGATGGGACCTAAGTCTTATAATAGCTAAGCATTACGCTGTTTGTTTTATGTACTGGTATTCTTGAGAGAAAACCCGTTCCGTGTCATACGACGTGGTCCCTTGATTTACCAAATTTTAAAGAAAATATTTAATAATTGTTTTAGTTCTCACACCAGTCTCATGACTGACCTGGAGTTTATTGTTTTAACCTAAACTCTAGGTGCCCCTATTTTCCACACGGGCAGCTAGTAGTTCTAGTTTTGCAGATATTGTTTTCACATAATCCTGGATTTATAGCTTGAGCTATATTCGGAAAGATTTGTTTACGTGTATCTCTTTCAGTTGTGTTATGTATTAGTTTTCCTCTGCTTTGTAATTTAAATCTCTGATATTTTTCTGATGTACATTATTTATTCATACTATGATATATTCTTGTACTATGATGTAATTGTTGTAATAAGCAATGAAATGTTTTATTGTTTGTGTTCTGATTTGTCGTGTTCTCAACTCAGTCCAGGCTTTCCCGTAAGGGCAAGTTTGGGTCATTTCAATAATGATGCAGAGGTTTGAAAAGGCTTTAAGCTGTATCAAATTTGATAGTGCTCATAGTCGTATCAACTTTCCTCTTGGTGATCCACACCTCTACAAACACGAAAGATATATCCGTACATCAACAAAGCTCCAGATCAGCTTAACTGATATGACTTTGGGTGGTATGAAATCCATTTCATATTTTTTTTCCCCGCTATTTTTCTTTCTGGCACAATCTTGCTTTGACATTTAACAAATCTTTCGTCTTCCCTCTTTTTAATTTTCATGGTTACCGAAAATCCAAATTAGGGTTTTTGTAACATCCCTGGTTTTTAGCCATTTAATATTGAACATTTAAATTTGTTATAAATGTTGAATTAGAAATATAAATGGACTTTTATATTGAATTTATTGATTTAATAATCGATATACGATTTAATTTCAAATATATTGAATAATTGTAATATGAAACGATAATAATCGAATTCACAGTTAAAACTGAATCGAAATAATTCAGATGATCAATGTAAATTTTATTTGAGTAGAAACGATAACAATAATAATTTATTATCAAGAAATTAATTGTTTTGGAATTAATTTATGTTATATCGATTTAAATTAATATATTCTCCAAATGATCGAATTAGACTTCGAAAACTGTTCCAGTGTGTCTAGAATAGTGGTATAACCCTAAGGATGTGGTCGTTATGTTAAAAACAGGGTACGAAAAAATGAGATATTTTGCATTTAATTAAATCATATCAGTTCATTTCAAATCTAAATAAAAAATAAAAAAACAAAAAAAAACAGCTAACCTATACATTAAATTTCGCAGCCTATTTGTTTCCTCGAGCAGAAAAATCGGTCTCCCACCCTCAGTATCAAGGAAGACAGAGTTTAATGGCAGCGTACTTCTGTTTCCCATGTTCACTCTATAAATCGAGCCTAACCTTCATTCTCAAATCCAACACAAATATTCAGCCCCTTTCTTTCATTCTTTCCCAGTTTAAAATCGAACCTCTTGTGTATAAAAAATGGAAAAGGAAATCGTGAGATAGACAATCGCGACTGAGGCCGAGCTGGATAGTAGGAGGAGTAGAAGGTGTCAGGACCACTGATTGGGGATTCTGACCTTAGACGAGGAATACGACCGGAAGGGGAGACGACAGTTTCAAGTGCTAGCGTTGATCGCGATTTGGGGCATGCGATGGGCACCACGATCTGGAGACCGATATCTTTGGTCACAAGGAGTGTGAGATACTGATGGATGTACTGGGTTGAAGGCGAATTTGTGATCGAGTTTAGGGGTGTTCGAGTATCAACGGGTTTGCATTTTTTTTCCTGTACCAGTGAAGTAGTCATGGGTGATAGAAAGAAGTGGCAGTGACTAAGAGTGTTGATGTAAGGTGGAAGTTGCAGTTTGATTTGAGGAGTTCGGAAGTAGGTTGCCATGTGAAGGGGGCTGGTCTAGATGAGGAGTACTGGAGGAGTTTGTTTGGTCATTGGAGCCAGAGGATGTGGCATTACAATGGCAGTGCAGTGGTAGCTGAAAAGGCAACAACAAGCAGTGATGATTTAAGGGCATTTCAATGGAGTTCGGGACTGTCGTGAGGCTGATGCATTAGAGGTAGTACAGTGGTAACTTAGACAGTGTAATGTTTGGTGCAGTGGCAAGCAAGGTTTATGTTGTCAGTGAGTTGTTTGATAGAACGTCAAAGAGGGATGTGCAAAAATTTTGGGCTTTTTGCAATTTCTAGATTTGTGTAAGGATGCTTCGTCGTTTAGTTGAGTAAAGTGCAGTAACTGCAAGGTATACATTACTACTGAAATTTATAAATACATAGAATAATTTATTTGTCAAGTAAATTTAAATTAATAATCGTAAACCATTAAATAAAATAAATAATCATAGGTAATGGATTCATAGCCAAGACGATATGGGATTTAACAAGATATTCGGCGAAATAAAACCAAGGTGAGTAAACTCACTCTCTAGATAATGAATATTTATTTAATAACATATTTATATGGTGTTTGTTGGTTGGTTGGTTGTATTGTTGTTTATTGGTGAATTGTGGCTATTATATATATTAGTTATATTTAGGCTTGGTGGTTGTGGCTATTATATAAATATTGGATATTTACCGTAGTACCATTAGCGGATGACCCAATCGCCCCACGGTATATTGAGTGGATGACCTTCTATACCGCGATATCCTGCCTTGAAGCAGGATGGGCATTATTTATGTTGACAAACATCCGCGGATGCGGGGAAAAGGTTAGAGGGATCCTACTATATTCCTCAAAATTTACTTATTGTTGTTTATATATTTAGATATGTGTGATGGGTTGAATTTAATTGATGATTTGTGTATTTGGATGTTTGAATATCACTGTCCCTAGATATCGATATTTAAAAATATCATAAAGAGAGATTTCTTGATTTAAAAGGGAAATTTGTTTTTCGAAGTAAAAAATTAGATTTCAAATGGAATTTGAAATAAAAATTTGTTTTAATATTTAAAACAAAAAGTGAAATTTATAACAATATTTATAAATAAAAGAGGGGAATTTTCATTAGATAATTTATAAAATTAAATTCAAGTATGAACTCAAAAGAGATTTATAATTTGAAATCGATTCAGGGAGAAGAAATGATGAAGTTTATTCCGATGTTCGGAATGTAAAATGAATTCAAATAAACCCATAAGGATTTATAATTAGAATTCGACCATGTCGAAATTATATATATAAAAAATAAAAATAAATTATTTCTAAACATAATGTTGGGATTATATTCGATAGAAACTAAACTTGAAATTTAAAAATGAAAATAGATTTCATGTTAATATATATATATATATGTACACACATAAGTTATAAAAATAAAAGATTCCAAATGGGGAATTGAGTTTAAATAAATTATTAAAATGGAACTTTTTGTATATGGAAGTTAATTTATAAACAACGTTTATAAATGTGATAAAGTAATTTCCATCGAGTAATTTGGAAATAAATTTCCAAATGTTAGAAATGGAGTAGAAGGTGAGATTTAAGTCGAGGTTTTTGTATTAAAAGCTTTTATCTATCCCAAGATGAGAATAATGTCGATCAAGGTCTAAGAGTTAAATAAAATACCCCCAACTTGAATGACTTCGCTATTATTAAGGGATGATATTAGTTTGTAATATAAAGGATGTTGAATTAATTGATTATTCCCATAAAAGGAATTTATAATTGGAATTCGATTATATCGAATTTTATAAATAATTTAACTCCATGGGGATTGGAATTGAATATAAAAACTGAGTTTTGAATAAATTCATAACTAAGTTTTGAATGTAGCATAAAGTAATCGACGAATTGAATAATCTAAATTGTGAAGTTGGATTTGGATAACGAGCTTAATTTATTCTTAAAATATTGAAAATGGAGTTAAAATTTATTTAATAAATGAAGATTAAACATTTATATTTAATTTAATTAAAATGAACTCACCGCGACCCAGTAGTTTGTAATTTGACGATTCGAACTTCAATTGAGAATATAAAACTCAATATAAGTCGAAATTTGATGAAACAAGAAATATCCAGATCTATTAAATGATAGTTTTCAAATAAAAGAGAAAAATTTGGATTTCTCCTTATAGATTTTGGGTTATATCAAAATCAAATTATCAGAAAAACAACGCTATAATCGTTTTTAAACCATAACGGTTTATTTGATAAAATAAAAGGATTTTGAGTGAATAAAAATCCGAATTTCCATTAAAAAATTCTGATTTGATCTATAATATAAATATAAACTCACATCGAGTAAATGGATTGATTTTTGGAACAAAAATCAGATATTTTTAGTAATGGAATGAAGTTAACTAATTTCAAAAGGAATTAGTTAATATAGTTCTGAATCGAACTTAACTTTGTTTAAGCGAATTCAATTTGTTAATTGAAGAATTAAAATATGAAACTTGGATTAGAATTTGGAAGCGTGCAAGGAGATTGAGTTTGAATTGTGTTTAAGTGAATACAGATATATTTGAACATGATAAGTCAAAATTAAAAGCAGATTAAGCAAATAAGCTAAATAGAAAATTAATTAGTAAATTGAACGCAAAGAGTGTTGAATTGATTGGAAATAAATTATGAATGGTTGGATATATGTGAGACAGGTATGGGATGAAGAGTATGAAAAAAAAAATCGAGTTCCTGACAAAAAATTACATGTTTAAATTTCCATATGAGATTTTGCGAGCCTATTGGCTTTTTGATTTTCTTTTTGAATGGAGAGGACCTAGAGAGGCGAGTTATAGTTGTATCAATTGAGCGGTACAAAGGAGATATTGGCAAAAAAATTCAGTTATCAATATATATATATAATATCGAAAGGAATTTGGGAAGTGATTTAAATAATGAAATATTAGAAAGGGACAGTGATCATTTGATGGATATTTGTTTTTCTTTGATAGTTAAATAACCGACTATCAAAGTTTTTTACCATCGTTGTCAATACGGAGATAACAGTTCGAAAACCACTCCATATAGGCATAAGCATCGCGAATAGATTATGCTGAAGATAACTGAAGATGGAGTGAAATTCAAGGGTTGTTCTGTTTACGGGATAGTGCCTTCGGTTTGTCTAGTTCTAGGACAACTTGTATGGACGAATGTATGACAGACTACACCAAACATATCACATAAGACGATCTTTTCGAGGTATTACGTTGGTGGCGGAGGAATTCATTTCTCTTAGCTTTTTATACCCATAATATTTTTGGGAAGATTAACTAGTGATTTGACAAGTTTAATGATGTAGCATTCAAAGTGAATGGTGGCCAGATGTGCTAAGAAGGAAAACGTAGCCTCAAGCCTCATCAACCGGGAAATAACAAAAATCGGGCAGGCAGCATGGCTAGTTGGATCATACACAAGCACAGTGTATTGTCACCGATCTAGAGAAAATTCATTTATTCTTCTTTCGATTATGTATCTTACAGATTACGGTTGGACGGCCGACAACCGTGGGTGATAATACATTCGATCCGCTCAAGCTAAATGAGTGACCGGTCATGTGTGGCTGGGTTACGAGATGTTCTTGTTGAACCTCGGTGTATTCCTCTAGAGTTTACTGATCGAAAGGTGGTCCCATACCTTGTCATAGTTGGAATCCAATCTCCAATAAGCGCCCTGCGGTTTTTGATTTTATACTATGTATGTGAAGCGTGAGATGCAAGCGTTCTACTAGATGGTTATTTATTTGATTAGACATTATTATAATATCATCGGATTTTGATATCAAAAATGTTTTGGGTTAAAGTATGGTAAAAACCATCCATGTTTATGTTTGGGCTGGTCTTACTATTATCCTTTTATTTTAAAAGGTTTTTCAAAGTTAAATAATATGGTTGAAGTTTGCTCACACCAGTCTCATGACTGACCTAGAGTTTATTTTGTTTGTTTTACCCTAAACTCTTGGGTGCCCAAATTTTTACGGGCGGTCAAGTGTTTCGGGATTATATAGATACATTTGGAAGGCTTTAAGTAGGAGGCTTCACCGTTAGTTATTTAGAGTTATTTCCATTGTGATATATACATATATATATGGGTTATACTCTGATAGTGGTATGTATATATGATACAAAATTTTGCATTCAAAAGGTTATGTTATATAACATATTTTCTTCATTCCGCTGTGATATATGATGTTTTCTTTTGTTCTATATTTTATCTATTTCTATTTCTTTAACCCTAATGACTCGTATTTCTGTGCAATTTTGGTTGGAGATGTATTGTTTTAGTCAACTCTGATAGTACAGATTTGAGGGCCATCACATTTGGCATCAGAGCTTAGGTCAAGCGAACACCTTGGCTTTGGTGGGGGTTTACTCATTAGAGATAGAGTGAGAAGTACCCTAGAATAAGATTGAGGGTATATATATATATATATATATATATATATATATGAGTGCGTATTTGTAGATTGTATAAAAACTGTTTTGTATTGTGTTGATTGGTTTGTCGAGTGGTTTATGAACTTTGGTTAGTACATTATGATCAACTGCATCAAAAAGTATTTATAAACACTTGAACAGAGTAATCCAACGCAGTATTCTTTTCAAAGCTGGGTAAATGAAATAGTTCTGCCCAAAATTATATTTTTATATAAAAGAATAATTTTCTGAAATTATTATAAATGGATGTGTTGATTGTTACTATCAAACAGAAATTTTGTTATATGTAATCAAATAGAATTGGTATAAGAATTTAATATACAAATGAATGAATTAAAATTGGATTGAAACCACAATTTGGAATTTAAATCCCACATGTTTGGAAAATATTTTTCCAAAGTATATTAAAATAATATAACTTTGTTTTGGAGGGATTTTTAAATAAAATTTCATTTTGAATGCATTTTGAAAGAGATAAAGCACTAAACTCACTTTAGTGACCGGAAAATAATTCCAATGATGAAGCGTGCCATCGTCGGTGTTCATTTTCGAGTTTCTAAGTGATGGATTGCTACCATGATAAAATTTCTAAAGGAGAATATTTAAGAAAACAAGTTGTTTTAGGAAAATTCAAATGTTTTGAATTTGAGATAGGAACAAATATATTTATATGATTTCAAAAGGAATTTGAAATAAATACTGGATATTTGAATTCTAGAATTTAAATTTAACTTAAGCAAGTTAAACGGATTGAAATGGATACATTCATTTGGAACCAACTGAAACTAGCCAAAGAGAATCAATGGCTATTTTATTAACCAAAGAATATCAAATAGGCATAGAGAAATTTCCGTTATCTTAAATGAAATCAATAAAATTGATTAGAATCAATTTAATGAATTTGAATGCATATGAATGTAAGCATATATAGTGTGAAATAAGAATAAAAACCAAAGGTTTTGGTCGAACTAAAATCATAGAAGTATGAAAAGTGAGTTCAACATAAGTTGGCTTTTGAAAAGTTAACGGGTCTGTCACATTTCTTCTACATTAGTTATTTCGGGAATGAAATTCTTTTAAGGGGGAAGGAATGTAACGTCTCGGATTTTTAGCCACTTCATATTGAACATTTAAATTTGTTTTAAATGTTGAATTATAAATATAAATGGATTTTATATCAAATTTATCGATTTAATTATCGATATAAGATTTAATATCAAATATATTGAATAATTGTAATACGAAACGAAAATAATTGAATTCACAGTTAAAACTGAATCAAAATAATTCAGATGATCAATATAAATTTTATTTGAGTAGAAACAACAAATTTATTATTAAGGAATTAATTGTTTTGGATTTAATTTATATTATATAGATTTAAATTAATATGTTCTTCATATGATCGAATGGAAATTATTTCAGTGTGTCCAGAATAGTGGTATAACCCTAAGGAAGCCGGTCGTTACGTTAAAAACAGGGTTCGAAAACACAAGATGTTTTGCATTTAATTAAATCATATCGGTTCATTTCAAATCTAAATAAAAAATAAATAAAAAATAAAATAGCTGACATATATATTAAATTTCGCAGCCTAGTTGCTTCCTCGAGCAGAAAAATCGGTCTCCCATCCTCAATCAAGGAAGACAAAGTTTAATGGCAGCATACTTCTGTTTCCCATGTTCGCTCTGTATATTGAGCCTCACCTCTATTCTCAAATCCAACGCAAACATTCAGCCCCTTTCTTTCATTCTTTTCCCAGTCTAAAATCGAACCTCTCGTATTAAAAAAATGTAAAAGGAAATCGCGAGATAGACAATCGTGACTGAGGCCGAGCGCGATAGAAGGAGGAGTACAAGGCATCACGATCGTTGATTGGGGATTTTTACCTTAGATGAGGAATGCAAGCGGAAGGGGAGACAATGGTTTCAGGTGCTGGTGTTGATTGCGATTTGTGGAGTGCGATGGGCACCGCGATCTGGAGGCCGATAGCTTTGGTCATAAGGAGTGTGAGATACCGATGGACGTACTGGGTTGAAGGCGGGTTTGTGATCGAGTTTAGGGGTGTTCGAGTATCAATAGGTTTGCGTTTTTTCCTATACTAGTGAAGTGGTCATGGGTGATAGAAAGAAGTGGTAGTGATTGAGAGTGTTGATGGAAGGAGGAAGTTGCAGTTTGATTTGAGGAGTTCGGCAATAGGCTGCCATGTGAAGGAGGATGGTTAGGATGAGGAGGACTAAAGGAGTTTGTTTGGTCATTGGATCTAAATGGTGTGGCATTACAATGGCAGTGCAATGGTATCAGAAAAGGAAACAACAAGCATTGATGATTTTAGGGCATTTCAGTGGAGTTCGAAACTGTCGTGAGGTTGATGGATTGGAGGTAGTACAGTGGTAACTTGGACAGTGTAATGTTTGGTGCAGCAGAAAGCAATATTTGTGTTGTCAGTGAGCTGTTCGGTAGAATGTCGAAGAGGGATATGCAGAATTTTTGGGCTGTTTGCAATTTCTGGAGTTGTGTAAGGATACTCCGTCGTTTAGTGGAGTGAGTGCAGTAACCGCAAGGTATTCGTTACTGCTGAAATTTAGAAATGCATAGGATAATTTATTTGTGAAGTAAATTTAAATGAATAATCATTGACCGTTAAATAAAATAAATAATCATAGGTAATGGATTCATAGCCAAGACGATATGGGATTTAACTGGATATTCGGAGAAATGAAATCAAGATGAGTAGACTCACTCTCTGGATAACGAACATTTATTTATTATCAAATTTATATGTTGTTTATTGGTTGGTTGGTTGCATTGCTGTTTATTGATGAATTGTGGCTATTATATGTGTTGGTTATATTTAGGCTTGGCAACTGCGGTTATTATATAAATATTGGATATTTCACGCAGTACTATTGGCAAATGACCCTATCTCCCTACGATATGTTGAGTAGATGACCTACTATACTGCGATATCATGCTTTGAAGCAGGATGGGTATTATTTATGTTGACTAACATATGTGGATGCAGGAAAACAGGTAGGAGGGATCCAACTGGATTCCTCAAAATTTAATGTTATTTATATATTTATATATGTGTGATGGGTTGATTTGAATTGATGATTTGTGTATTTGGATGTTTGAATATCATTAGCCTTAGATATCGATATTTAAAAATATCATAAAGAGAGATTTTTTGATTTAAAAGGGAAATTTGTTTTTTGAAGTGAAAATTGGATTTCAAATGGAATTCGAAATAGAAACTTGTTTTTATATTTAAAACAAGAAGTGAAATTTATAACGATGTTTATAAATAAAAGAGGGGAATTTTCGTTTGATAATTTATAAAATTAAATTCAAGTATGAACTCAAAAGGGATTTATAATTTGAAATCGTTTCAGGGAAAGGAAATGGTGAAGTTTATTTCGATATTCTGAATGTAAAATGAATTGAAATAAATCCGTATGGATTTAATTAGAATTCGACCATGTCGAAATTATATATAAAATAAATAATTAAAAAATCCAGATAAGATGTTGGGATTATATTGGATAGAAACTAAAATTTAAAATAAAAAATGAAAATAGATTTCGTGTAGATTTATATATATATATATATATACAAGTTTTGAAAATAACATATTCCAAAATGGGAATCAAGTTCAAATAGATTATTAAAACGGAATTTTTTGTATAAGAAAGTTAATTTATAAACAACGTTTATAAATGTGATGAAGTAATTTCCATCGAGTAATTTGGAAATAAATTTCCAAATGTAAAAATGGAGTAGAAGGTGAGATTTAAATCGATTTTTTTGTATTACAACATTTTATCTATCTCAAGATGAGAACATTGTCGATCAAGGTCTGAAAGGTAAATAAAATACACCAACTTGAATGACTTCACTATTATCAAAGGATGATATTAGTTTTTAGTGTAAAGGATATTGAAATTAATTTATTATTCCCATAAAAGGAATTTATAATTGGAATTCTATTATATCGAATTTTATAAATAACTTAACTCCATGGGAATTGGAATTGAATATAGAAATTAAGTTTTGAATAAATTCTTTACTGAGTTATGAATGTAGCATAAAGTAATTGATGAGTTGAATAGTCTGAATTGTGAAGTTAGATTTGGATAACGGGATTAATTTATTTTTAAAATATTGAAAATGGAGTTGCACTACAAGAAAAATACCCTATTGCAACTAGCTATTTGCAACAGGCCTCAAATGTCAGTTGCAGTAAATGATATTTAGCAACAGACCTTTCATGGCTGTTGCAATAGATAAGATTTAACAACAGGTTTTCCCTTCCTGTTGCGAAAAGCATATTTTTCGCAAGAGCGCTCTCATGCCTGTTGCGAAAACATACTTTTAGCAACTGCTCTTTCATTCCTGTTGCAATAGATATATTATTTGCAACTACACTTTCAAACCAGTTGCAAAAATGATATATTTAGCAACTGTTTTCACCAGTTGCGAGAACTATAATTTTTTTGCAACAAGTAATGCCACTTGCAAAAAACGTAGTTTTAAAAGTTATTTTTTTCCCAAGTAATATTCGGTTATAATATAAGAAGTATAAAAATTTATAATATTAAATTATTATATATAAATCTATATTAAATTATTATTTATAATTAGATATAAAAATAAAATTTTATATTTATATTCAATTCAATACCTAGACTAATATAAAATTATAAATGAACAATGTCATTTTCTAGACAAAATAAAAAAAGTATAGAAAATATGATAGTTCAAAATGTTGAACAATGGTGCATCTTGTTTGTATTTATATAAATTCAGTAACATTTTAAACTATACCTTTCAAGTCTAAACTTTCCATGATGTTAACCCGTTTTCGGTCCATATTTTTTTGAACTGCATATAAGTAAACTTCGGATGTTATTAAATATTAACGCATTTTCAGCGTGTATACCACATTTTGGCTCCATCTCTCAAATTTTGGCTCCAATCCCCCAAATTTTGGCTCCAATTTTCGCTACAGCACCCCCTTAAAACAAATCCCTAAATTTTCTTCCATATCCAAACCCATCAGAAAAATCCTCAATTCTATTTGACAACCAAATCCCCAAAATTGAAATCGAACATGGAGGACCTGCCGACTCAAACTTGAAAGAGCAGCTCATGAGATGGTACGAGACCTCCAACGGAAGATGGAAGGAGGAAAGATTCACTCATTCAAGAGTACGCTGGACTCTATGGAAGGAGGAAATCGAAGTCGAATTCGAAACCGAGGCCTGGCACTTCTGAATATGGTAAAATCCAGAGCAACTTAGAGATGCCCTTTTCCACAAAGTGGGCCATCCAGTTCTGATCAACATCAAGCAGCAGATCGTAATGAGTCCTGAAACAGCCATGAAGCTCAAGACAGCTTGTTGTGGTGGTGTTGCATCTCGACTGCCGGCGCTGGAGTCTGATCTGAGGGTGGCTGGCAACTACAAGACGCTTTGCCAGACTGTTTGTGCTCTGTTTGAGTCTTTGGTGGCTATATGAATTTCGTATACCGAAACACGTCTTTTTTGAAACCACTAATTAACCTGTGCATTTTGTTGCTTAGAGATAGGTATTTAATTTAAAATGTTCATTGCAACAATGACTTTTCTTACAACAACATCTGAAATTAAGGCTTGATACTTAAAGCTGCGTTATTTATCGGCATCGTCTGATACAAATATTTAAAGAATGTTGGAATAATCCTTCCAAGACATGTAATTCCTAAATGGTAAACATAAAAGCTCAGTCCTTAGTTAAGTTGTTTCTTGATTTAACAGGTAGATCCTTCTACTGGAGAAGCAGACGATGAAGGAATAGAATATGAACACCAATTAGAAGATTTTGAAGTCATGGCTTCTGCCTATATGATCGAGGCTTGCTTCTCAAATCATTTGCATCAAAAGTTGGCAATAACAAAACTGTAGGTCTCCGAGCCTCTCAAATATTTTAGATTTGATTTTGGCCATTGAACAAATTGCTACAAATCTTCCATTTGTTTCTTTCAGACCACTTTTAAGAAAACTGATTTTATCCTTAACTTCATTTTACATGTTTTTTGGCATTATGATTCTACCCATTTTAGTTAAGTATGTAATTTTATTTTTGAAGTACTTAGAATTAGTTAGAGTTGCATTTCTGTCATTAAGTGAATTGAAATAACAAAGCTTGTAGAGTTACTTACATTGTAGAGTTACTAATTGACTTGTTTTGTCTATGAGTTAATAACGAGGTAAGGCTTTGATGTAACAAGTGTTTAGCCTATCTGACTTCAATCTTGATAGCGTATATGAGATGGTTGTGGTGCTGCAGGGAGTACTGTCATGTGTGCCTGCGTAGACAAGTTCCATGTGACTGTGGGGTGTGTGATCGGTTAAGACAGGACATAATTAGAGACTTGATAATCTGATCTCTTTGTTAAGCTTGGCAATGACAAGCGTGGCCCACTTTTCATGTAATCCATCAACCATGCAGACTTAAGATGACAGAATAGTTTGTCATGTTAAATAATGAAGATTTAGCACACTGAATTTTTTTTCTTCCTGATGCGAAGCCAACCAGAAAAGTCATTTCATTTACCAGCTGTACTTCTATTTTTTATAACTACAAAATCGTCGGCTGTCAACATTATTGTAGCACTAATTTGTCTATTTCGCAATGCTCACCTTGGTAAACCATATTCTTTATTTCAGATGCTCTCCCATTTTTGCATAAACGCTTTTGCAGAGAACGTGGCATAGTTGGGGATATGGGAGATGCCTGGCCCAGTGCACGTGTGCAAAAAAATGTCTCACTTGTTCACACATATCATGGGTTCAGAGGTAAGGCCTTTATCTTGAAACATATATTAGTCGATGATATTTCATCTCATTTGTTTCAGCTAAGTTCATCTGGAAACAAAAACTTGTCCGGTTAGGTCACTAATTGCCTGAGAGCATGAAAAAGAAGTGTACAAAAATATGCACCAGGAACAGTAAAAAGAAAAAAGAAAAAACTATAATCCCTCTGATGATATTCTTCTGAATCCAAAAGAGCATCGCTGTATATATCAATTTTATTTGAAATACTAAGCCTCAGCTAACTGATATGCTCATAAACTTCACTACTAATTTAAGCACTCATATCGGATCTAATTTCAAAATAAGCTGAAATAACCTGAATGATTGCATGTGTTTTAAGCTATTACTATGATATGCTCATCTAGACGTAAAGAAGATAAATAGCTAAACCTTGGACTTCAATAAGGACAATAGAATCAATGAAAATGATTCAAAGGTGAAGAGAGATGGCATGAAGCCAGGTTTGACATAAACTTTAATGTTAATTTAAGCAATTCATATCAGATCCAACTTCAGAATAAGCTGAAATAACCTGAATGATTTTGTCTCATAGGTAAGCCATTTCACAAATATGTGTAGTAATAGTTTCACTACATGTGTATTAATAACTGATATTCATATAACTGCTTGCATACAGGCAAGCCATTTCACAAATATGTCACTGACTCATAGTCTTGTTTTGTTATTCAAATATGTCAAATAACAGAAGCAAGAAGAGCTAAGAGAGAGTTGTACAAAACTGAAGGACAAACCACAAAATGCTAGGAAGGCTGCTGCAGTTTCTGGAACTTCTTCTGTTCATCTTGCCTGGCGTCTAAAAGATTATATTTTTGGTTGAAATCGATAATTCTATGAGTGAGTACCATTCTATGTAACTTGACATTAATACTATTAAGCTATTATAAAAATAATGCCATGTATTTCCATAATTCACCGGTTGAGTTAACTGTAATTTTTGGTAGCAGTTGAATTAACTTTTCATAACAACTTTCAAGTTGAAACATAATTTTTACTGTGTTATATAAAATTATTATGAAAAATATGTTATATTAAAGTGTATAACATAATTAACGTATTAAAACAACTGCTAAGTCAGTGTTTATCAACCGGTGAGTTGATAACAACATACAAGTAATGCAGAAGTGCATTTGTTGCGATATAATTAAAATGCAGAAGTGCATTTAGTAACAAAATATAATTAAAATGCAGAAGTGCATTCGTTGCAATCATCATAGGATTGTAAAACAGGATGACCTCCATGCATGGTGTGTAGTTACCGAATTGAATACGATCGTGTGAAATATCATAGCCAATGTCTAGTGGAAAAGATATTTGTTAATTAGTGAACTTGGTTACCAACATGTGAATTTAAAGGTAGGATCCCACGAATTTAAAGATATTAATAAGATGCGAGACACATAGCAACTTTCAGAGCTGCTTTCACTATTTGCGTTAAAATTAGAATTTTAATGTGTACTGTATTGCTTTTGGAAGGTATGGGTTAACGTAGCCGTGGATCCTGAAGTTTTTCTACTGAGGCCTAATTCGGAGATAAACACCATTAAAGAGGCCGTTGGAACAACCGTGGCGTGGCATAAAGACTTCATTTCACTAGAGTAATATGTGCTGCTTAGCTTTTAGATGTTATGTTATGCTATATTTTGGAATTGTTGGTACGGTGTAACGGTATGCATTTATATTATGTATGGATTGCGTTTGTTACTATGCTAATTTTGGAATGTAACTTCAACTAATCTTTTGGAATGTTCCAAAGTTATTTAATCTATTGTTTTGTCAATGTCTTTTCAAATGCACGTGTATTTATTTGTAATGTCTTATCGTTACTACAGTAAATTATCGAATTTAGATATTGATGAATTGAATGTAGCATCTGCAACTGTCAGTTGCAGTTGAGTCATTAGCAACAGTAAATAGTAGTTCTATTTGAACTTATTGCAACGGTCAAAAACAGCTGTGGTATCACTATCTGTTAAAAATTAAAATTACCTATTGCAACGGTTATTAGCTGTTGTAATTTGACTTACTGCAACTGTCAAAAATAGTTGTGGTATCTTGTTTGTTGATAACTAATATGGACTATACAACGGTCATTTGTTGTTGCAAAAGGAGATATTGCAACAACAAAAGTCCGTTGCAAAAAGGTATACCGCAACATCTTATTGCAACGGGCAAAACCTGTTGCAGACCTTTGGCAACTTCGGCAATACCAACAGGCGTTGGCCTGTTGCAATAGGCCTACTGCAACAGATTTTGCCTGTTGCGATAGGGTATTTTTCTTGTAGTAATAAATGAAGTTTAAACGTTTATATTTAATTTAATAAAAACGAACTTGCCACAACGTGATAGTTTGTAATTTGATGATTTGAACTTCAATTGAGTTTATAGAACTCAATATAAGTCGGAATTTTGTGAAACAAGAGACGCCCAGACCTATTAAATGATAATTTTCAAATGAAAGAATTTTTTTTGTATTTCGCCTAATAGATTTTATGTTATGTCAAAATCAAGTTTTCCAAAAAATAGCGCTATAATCGTTTTTAAACAATAACAGTTTATTTAATAAAATAAAAGGATTTTGAGAATAAAAATCCGAAATTTCGATTAGAAAATCCTGATTTAAGTTATAAAATAAATATGAACTCACATCGAGTAAATGCGTTGATTTTTGGAACAAAAATCAGTTTTTGTTTTTAAATTATGGAATGAAGTTAACAGATTTCAAAAGGAATTAGTCAATAGAGCTTTGAATCGAACTTAACTTTGTTTAAGCGAATTGAATTTGTTAATTGAAATTGGGAATTCGAGTATGAAACTTGGACTGGAATTTGGAAGCGAGCAAGAAGAATGAGTTTGAATTGTGTTTAAGTGAATACAAATATATTTGAACATGATATGTCAAAATTAAAAGCAGATTAAGAAAATAAGATAATTAGAAAATTAATTAGCAAATGGAAAACAAAAGGTGTTAAATTGATTAGAAATAAATTGTTAATGGTTGGATATATATGAGACAGGTATGGGATGAAGAGTATGAAGAATATATATTGAATTCCCGATAAAAAGGTACATGATTAAATTTCCATATGAGACTTTATGAACATATTGGGAAAGCCGCTTGGCTTTTTTTTCTTTTTGAATGGAAAAGGCCTAGAGAGGAGAGTAGTAGTTGTACCGATTGAGCGATACAAAGAAGATGCTGGCGAATTTTTCCGAAAATTTAAGGAATTAGAATATTTTCAAGAAATTCTGATAACTAAAAATGAATATATATATATATATATATATATATATATATATAGAATATCGAAAGGAATTTGGAAAGTGATTTAATTAATGAAATATTAGAAAGGGACAGTGATTATTTGATGGATATTTGTTTTTCTTTGATAGTTAAATAACCGACTATCGAAGTTTTTGACCATCGTTATCAATACGGAGATATCAGTTCGAAAACCACTCCGTATAGGCATAGGCGTCGCAAATAGATTATGCTGAAGATAATTGAAGACGGAGTGAAATGCAAGGGTTGTTCTATTTACAGGATAGTGCCTTCGGTTGTCTAGTTCCAGGACAACTTGTATGGACGAATGTCTGACAGACTACACTTAACATATCACATAAGACGATCTTTTCGAGGTATTACGTTGGTGGTACTTGGTAGAGGAATTCGTTTCTCTTAGCTTTTTATACCCATAATATTTTTGGGAAGATAAACTAGTGATTTGGCAAGTTTAACGATGTGGTTTTAAAGTGAATGGTGGCCAGATGTGCTAAGAAGGAAAACGTAGCCTCGAGTCTCATCAACTGGGAAATAAAAAAAATCGGGCAGGTAGCATAGCTAGCTGGGTCTTACCCAAGCAGGGTGTATTATCATCGTTCTAGAGAAAATTCATTTGTTCTTATTTCGATTATGTATCTTACGTATTATGGTTGGACGGCCGGCTGATGTGGGTGATAATACATTCGGTCCACTCAAGCTAAATGAGTGACCGGTCATGTGTGGCCGGGTTGCAAGATGTTCTTGTTGAACCCCAGTGTATCTACTCTATAGTACACTGATCGGAAGGTGGTCCCATACCTTGTTATGGTTGGAATCTAATCTCCAATAAGCGCCTTGCGGTTTTTGATTTTATATTATGTATGTGGAGCGTGAGATGCAAGCGTTCTGCTAGATGGTTATTTATTTGATTAGACTATTACAATATCATCGAATTTTGATATTAAAAATGTTTTGGGTTATATGTGTGGGCTAGTCTTACTATTATCCTTTTTTTTAAAAGGTTTTTCAAAGTTAAACAATATCGTTGGAGTTTACTCGCACCAGTCCCATGACTGACCCAGGGTTTATTTTATTTGTTTTACCCTAAACTCTTAGGTGCCCAAAATTGTACAGGTAGTCAAGTGTTTAAGGCTTTTACAGATACATTTGGAGGGCTTAAAGCAGGAGGCTTCACCATTAGTTATTTAAAGTTATTTTCGTTGTGATATATATGAGTTGTATTTTGATAATGGTATGTATATATGATACAAAATTTTGTATTCAAAAGGTTATGTTATATAATATATTTTATTCGTTCCATTGTGAGATTCTAATGTTATCTTTTATTATATCTTCTATCTATTTTTATTTCTTTAACCGTAATGATTCGTATTTCTGTGCAATTTGGGTTGGACATGTTTTGTTTTAGTCAACTCAGGTAGTGCGGATTTGAGGGCCATCACAGTTTTGGAACTTGGCGCACCATCTTGACTTGTCAATAAACCATCCACCGCTCGAAGCCCAGTCCACCGTTGTCCATCGTCAAATCATGCTACCTTCAGCTCATCGGCGAGCCGATAAGTCCCCTTCTTCTTTCTCGTCGCCACTGAAGGTGAGTATTAGCTTATACCTAATTTTTATTCAAATTTTGAGACCTTCTTTACGTGTTTAATTTGAATATGAAATGGGTTTAGTCAATCTACCATTTACATGTTTTCCATTTTGATGGCTTTGAATATTTAATTTGAATTGGGTTTAATCGATTATCACCTTTATTTTTGTCATTTCTTTTGTTGGTTCACTTGAAGTTGAGGTAGGGCTGTCAGTGGAAACCCGAAAAATCTGAAATCCGTACGCATTCGTATCCGAGAAACGGATGAATATATGATATTCGGGAATGCGGATGCGGATATACGCATATCCGCATTCGAAAATTATCCATCCGCATTTTCCCCCGATTATAGCTTAAAGTATGTGTATTTTAACATAATTAAATGTACTACTTTATTAATTTGCAAAATTAAAAGTCTACTAAACACATGTTAATTGCTCAAAATTATATATTACCATCATATTTATTTATTTTTAGCACTTTAGTAATCAATTAGGTTGAAAAAACTTAATATTAAGCTAAAATAATTCATTTATGTTCACTGATTTATCGATCGTTGGCAGAGAGGATAATTATCCGATATTCGTCCATATCCGCGGATGCAGATATCCGATATCCGAAAATGGTTTCGGATGTGGATACGGGTATGGCACTATCCATATCCGAAAGTATCCGTTGACAGCCCTAATTTGAGGTCTGAAACACTGTTTTGTTGGCCATTTTCATATGCTTACTCTTAAGCCTTGTTGCCATTCACCTGAGATTTGTGCAATTTTGTTTGTTGGACAAACTTAGGCTTGTTAAGCATAAATGCATGCTAACCCTATTAAAACTTGGAAATGTGTTGCCTGGTTTAAATACCCAAACACATGTTTGTCATTAAATATTGAAACTTGTAACCAAACTTCACGGTGTTACATATCCTCTCCTTTTATTTCAAAATACATACTATATTCTCCCATGTTTCTTAATGGTTAGTGCCTTATTGGAAAACTGTGGACACCCAGGTTATTATCATCTATGGAAACCCTGGTTATTGAGAATTATGCACCTTGATATTTATTTTTGATCATGCATGGTTATAGATATAAAAGGCGAAATGCTTGAAATTACTGAAAGCCTGGCCATATATTTCATATTATTTTACTCTGGCCTTGTGTTGATCATTTCTGTCTTTAAATGCCATAATTGCTTGATAACCATATTTGGATTTGAACTGATCTAGCGATAAGTCGAATCGAGCCGACTGAGGTCCAGCTAATCGACTAGTCGTAGACTAGTCGATAAATATATTGCTGCCACCAAAAATTTGTCAATTCAATTATATTGTTGCCAACAATTTTATTGTTGCAGTTTAAATCAAGTTTAAATCAAATCTGCAGTTTAATACAATATTTAGTATTTCCATTCAATATGTATACTTGAAAGGAGGCAGGCAAGTCGATGGCTCAATCACGATTAGTCAACTAGTCGAGCGTCGTGATAACAGTGATCCACTTACATGCTTGCTGACTTTAATTGTGATTTATTTTGAATTGGTGTAATGTTTGCAGTCTTGTACTTGCTGTTGCGTTACCTATTCACTTTCATGTGTGCTTGGTCATTGCTACACTTGAACTGGTGCATGTACGCATAAGTCCAGAACCTAAAAGAGACGTGGGTTCAAATCCCACCAATGAGATTGGTTATCTTCTTTGTATGTGAGTGTGTGTGTGTTGTATATGTTTGCGGAGAGAGAGAGAGAGAGAGTGTGTGTGTGTGTCTGTGTCTGTATGTGTGGTGTATATGTCTGTGTGTGTTGTATATATATGCAGTGTGGGGGTGTGTGTGTTGTGTATGTACGAAGTGTATGTGTGTGTCTGTGTGTGTTGTATATGTCCCCTGAGCACACACATATATGTCATGTCAGAACAATTAAAATCCCTGTTACTATGAAATCCATTATGTGCCCTGATTATGTTAGCATAAGAGTGCATTTTTGATATGAATATTCTGACTCATTGTTCTAGTGCAAATTAGTTTGCAAGTATAGACGAAGATGATGCATGTCTATTCTAGTTAAGAATTTACTAGGTGATCCACCAACGAAGCCTCACCAAGCTGAAGACTTTAACTTTCTGGTTAAGAATTACAAGATGATTCACCATGTGGATGCACTTTAGCTCACGCCGTCGGGTCAGGTATTCATGCTTAATAGCTGAAGCTTAAGTAAGCATAAGTGCATGACCTAGGTGCGTGAGCTAAAATGCATCCACATGGTTGATTACCTAATAAATTCTTAACCAGAAAGTTAAAACCTTCAGCTTGGTGAATAAATTAGTTTAGTTGAAAAGGGAATCAAAGTGGTCGATTGACGAAGTTGAAAAGTAGAGAGTGGTCGCAGAAATTGTTACAATACCCAGTTTATCTTCTTTATTGTAATGTAATTATGAAACATTATATACAAAACAATATGTATTTTCTTTATTGTAATGTAATGAAACATGTATCTTCTTTATTGTAGTGTAATGAAACGTCATGTAGCATTATATATGTTGTTGGATTGGTATGAAATATTTTATATAGTTGTTTTGTTTACTGTTATAATTTATCAAATTGAGTTTGCATGTTTTTTTGCTAGCCTTTTGTATATATTTGTATCTATAGATAATTTAGATAAAGTTTATATTCATATACAGTAATAATTTAGATATGGGTTAAAGCCGTGTGTTATTTTCATTGAGATATGGTTTATAGTCGTATCTATTTGTACTTTAGATACGGCATAGAGCCGTATCAAAAATTGATTTTGATATGACTTATGGCTGTATCTAATATTCAAACACGCCATTATTTGATACGGCTTAGAGCCATGCCTAATTTCAGTAGATACGACCCAAAACGCAGCCTAATTTGCATATATGGTGTAGTGGTGGTTCCCAGTAATCAGTATTGACACAGAGTAAGACAATATCTGACCCCAGTCTCTTTAACAACCAAACGATTATTTCACACGATGACCTGTTGTATTAAAATCATATTCAAATTATCATAAATTAAATAAAAACAATACTGATTTATATTCAAATAACTAAGTTTAAATATTTCAATGTCATCAATCATATTTCAAATCAATTCATTATTTGGTTAAGTTCAAAGTTCCGTATTTCATACTTACAAATCAGTTCATTTGCAAAATTACATTTTGATTTCAAATTATCTTAAATATCATTATTCAAAATTTTCATATTAACATTCGAAATTGAGAGCTCAGATTGGAAATAGATTTTCTTTTAAAATATTAAATAAAATACAAAAAGGTAAATTCAAAAATAATTATAATAGTATAAAATATCTTGATTTAAATACAATTATAAAATATTTAGTAATTAAAATTTAAATAAAATAGCTATAAAGTGTATAATAGTTAAATTAAATATAAATAGCTATATAAAATAGTTTAGAATACTTTAATATAAAATACTACTAGTTTAAAATAACCTATTTTTCAATAATACTCTAATCCGAACCACATACCCGTATATCCAAGGTTCAACTAACTATCAATTCGAATTTCAAAACATAAATTCAAATCAATTTCATTATTGAACCGTATGTTATTAATTCCAATTCATTTCAAAATGGTGTTCAAGTTAGGTTTCAGTTTTATTACTTAAATGAATTTCTTCATATTTCAAATTTACTTTAAATCACATTTTGACAAATTCATGTAAATTAAATCTCAATTAAGAATTTAATTGATTTTAAATATATAATTCCGATTATATTTAGATTCAAACCTTTACTGAATAAATTATTGTCAAGTCGATTTAATTACCAAGTTTCATAAGCATAACATATTCATATAGAACCCATTTTATTAATTCTAAGTCACATCTTAAAATCAATACACTTAATTTGATAATTTCATTTCAATTTAATCGTTCGAATAAGTTAATCTACAATTAAATTTCTAACTTCTCTTTTAAACATTTCTTAATTAAAGTATTAATAAAATCTATACTTATATTGTTATAAAATCTATATTTATATTAAATTTACAAATTTAAATAATATTAAATTATAATAAAAGATTTATTAAATTACTTATAAAATAATTTAATTTTAAAATAAAATTATAATTAAAAATATTGTAAAATATCCTTATTAAATCAAAATATAATTATAATTTGGAAAAATACCATTTCAGTATAGGCCAATAGTGACCGTATATGATTTTTAACCTAGGCTAAATATATGGATATGTATCATTTCAATCCGTGTTAAAATTGGAATCCCAGGTATATATCATTTCAACCTGCATTCCAAATTGATTCAGTTCATTTCTTAAATCTATACGGTGGTTCGGGTATGTGTCATTTCAACCCATAATGATTTTCCTAAATCTACAAGAAACTTGCAGTGTGAGAAGATAAAATTAAAACCTGACAATACAAATATATCACATAGCCAATTTGTATTATATTATTTGTGTCAATAATAGTCATGGCATGTCATACATGTCACAATTTAATAGATAGCACAATCTCATGTCATGAATGCAATTTTAAATTTAACATAATAATTATGTCAACTAAAAAAATCCTAACATCTCAATTTAACAATTCATATGTGTTAAATAATGTGACGATCCCAAAACCCCGTGACACGGTGTTAAGGATAATCATTGGAATATAACACAATAATCATCATTAGCAGATCACAGATAATAGCATAAACAGAAAATAGAATAATTTACACACATATGACAGCGGAATCATATAGATATCATCACATCAGAGAAGCACAGTACAGGATACAACTTAGTGCATAATGATACATAATCAGTCACCATCGCCTGAGGCGGAATCATACATAAAGAGTACACAAAAGGAATATCAGTCTACATCGCCAATGGCGGAATCATAATATAGATACAATAATGGCGGAGAAAATCCAAGTCAGCACAGTGTAGTCAAGCCTCGCCATGAGCCAAAAGATGCGTCAGAAACCTGTAACTAGGCTGCCCGTGTGAAATGAGGGCACCCGAGTTTGCAAGATGAAACAAACTACGAGTCAGTCATGGGACTGGTATGAGAAATCTATTCAACTTATTAACAACAATAATAAGGCAAATCAAAGGACCACGCCACTTTCGCGGAACGGGTTTACTCCAATGAGTGCTAGTGCATGAAATAAAGTAAATGATTAAATCAACGCAATGCTTTTTATAAAATGAAGCCATTATAAGACTCAGGTCCCATCACACAATGCAACGCAAGCCGGAGGATAGATTTTTTCCTTATAATGGCCAAAAATGCTTCATACGTATAAAACAAAAGTGTTTGATATTATTACTAGTGCATATATGTTTCAAAAGCAAATTCAATCATAAATATCAATCCTAGACGGCATGGGTACCATATATCATGTCGCCATACTAGTAATACAATCACATTCGCATATTTCGTATTGGAAATTGGATTCCTTCATGAGTCGAGGCAAGGGGCAATCTCCTCTCCGTTCGAGACACTCTAGCAAATGTCCCAGGACCCCACTATGATCCTTGGAATCGGCTGGGCCGGTCCTCTCTTACTTTTGAGGATTAGTTATTCCTGAACACACGTTTCCCAGTCCTTACAGACCTATAATCGAGGCGCCTCGCATTCCAACAACCACAAAGGTGAAAAGTATATATAATGTCAGGGCTGGTAGGTCACTGACACCACCATAGCTAGAAAGAAACGTCGTGCACTCCCAGCGGTCCGTCTCCCGTTTTTGACTCATACCGAGGTGTGAGGCTCGCGAATTCACGTTATACACAAAGCTACGTCACATAGACCATGCTTTGATCATCAACCACAAGACTTTGCTTTGCAACAGAAGCCTTGATCATATGCCACTTAGGCGTGCCACACAGGCAATCCACTCCATGCGACTGATTCCTGTCAATACATAACCTCTGAGCTCGTACGCCTCAGAGAAGGGCGTTAAGCAAGAGAATAAATTCTCCGCCGCCAAACAGATATATATTTAACAGAGATCAATCATCACAGAACAAAATCCAATGTCAGACACACAGTCCATTTACAAGTCTGTTCTGGGTCTGAACGAAACCGGAGGCACCAATTCCTCGCATATCCGTACAATCAACAGTATGTTTGGACGGCTACTACTTCAATTCCTTCATGGTAGCTACTCCAGTCACGAGTATCAGTAGCGCCCATCCATCCAATGTGGAGATCGTCGGTCTTCAACCGTCTTCGACTCTTCGACTTCTCAACGTCGATCGATTATTTGAAATGAGATAAACTCGGCCTTTTCAAATAACCCACGTATATTTAGATTTTTCAAATCAATCAATCACATGGTTGGACTATTAAACAATCACATTTCAGTTATTTAGTTATAATTTTCATGTCAAATACATTCAACCATCACATATCAAGCAAACACAACAAAATTGGTTTATTTCCACTCTATATCGTCTATAGTACTTTATAACGATATATCGCCATTTTTATTTTAATTTAAAATGGCCATATTTAATTAAACGACGTTTCAGGTCGTGTCGATGCACTGGCGCTGCTTTTCACTAATTTTGTTTTACACATATATGAAAATCTAACCGTTGGATCTTCACAAACTTTACATCATTAGGAAGGTCTTTTCAAAATGAATCCAACGGTTTCAGTTTTGGGAAAATCCGACGGTCGGATCTTCCACACTAACCATTTGAAGTTACGATTTCAATTTACGAACTGCAGCGTCGTTATTCGATTTAATTTAATTATATTTATATATATATATAACTATAATCGTTTCTGGCGCTGTTTTTTTTCAGTTTTGAATTAAACATTCTAGACAATCCAACCGTCGGATCTTCACAAAGTTGGTGCCGTTGGAAAGATATTTCCAAGGCGAACCCAACGGTTGAGGTTTCGGGAAAATCCAATGGTCGGATCTTCCGCACTAGTCGTTTGAAATCACGGTTTCGAAACACGAACTGCAAGGCCACGTTTCGTTTTAATTCTATTTATATTTATATATTTATATAAATATAGTTCATTCAAAAATTCCCATATCGTTTCCACTTCAATTATTTCACTAACGCCTTTAAATTTTGGAAAATTTCGCCATAACCTCCTTTGTACGGGAGGGTCTGGGAAAATTCCCAAATAGCCAAACGGGCGTCTCCTATCAAAAAGAAAAAGAAAAAGCCAAGCGGCTAGCCAACAGGCTCATAAAATCATCACCCAAACAAAGCGGTAAATGTGTACCTATTTGTCGGGTACAAAATTCTATTTCTCTTCTCTAGCCCCTTTTGCTTTAACCTGTTCAATAGATATGCATGTACATATATACAATTTCTAACATTCATCATTTTCCATTCAATTTCATATTTGATTTGCTTTGGTTTAAAAACACCATTCATTCTAATGTTGCATGCATAGGCTAAAATCACATCATTAGCTAGTTAATGTATATTTCAACTCATGCACGTTTATTTGAGCAAGTGGCTATTTTTAACACTTCACATTTCAAAGATGATAATTTTGGCGAACTAAAATAGATTTCAACACATGACTATTTTATTTAGTTCCTATGCATGTTAAAAATAATATTTCTATCACAAATATTTATTTCAACGTCCGCATATCTTTAGCACATCACACATATGATAAAAATGATATTTTTATCATTTAAAATATTTATTCAACAAATAAATGTTTCTGCACTTCATAGTTTAAATAAAAATGTAATTTTTATCGTTCGATCTTTTTATTCAACACATGAATATTTCCACTACACACACTTCTCAACAAATGAGTATTTCCACACATGGACATTTTATTTATGTTGTTCATATTAGAAAGATGGGATTTTTATGGTTGAAATTATTTATATAAGGAGAATATTTTTCATATTTCATATACATATAAAAATGTGATTTTTATTGTTTAAACACTTCACTCATTCACAAATGAATTTAATTTTCACACAACACTTTTCAACACATGAATATTTCCACACATGGATATAGTTTCAATATATGACTTTGATTTCAACGCATGAAAATAATTCCAACATATGAAAATAATTCTAACACACAAAGATTATTCAAAATTTCGGCAGCATAACGGCAGGGTAGTTAAAACCGGCACCGTCCCTAGTACGGCTCCTCGCTCTACCTTAAAACCTCGTGGTTTTTGACAATGGGGATTCATGCATCTAATTCGCACGCAGGCGGCATGTTTATTTTTATTTCCACAAACATTTCCAATTCATTTTCAATCACCAATGGGTATTTTTCAACCACAACCAAACAATATCAACCACAAACAATTATTCAACCATTCGTATTTTTCATCCAATATTTCACACCAATTCACCACAATAAATATCTTCCATGGTTTGTGGACGAGGGGAGTATATATATAGATATATATATAATTGCTATATTTCACTTGCATTTCAACACATATATCAATTATTCAATGCATGTAAAATTCATACTTCGCTTATATAGCTTACACCACGCATGTACATGAGGTATACAACACGTATGTAATTTATATTTCACTTATATAAATTATACACGACATTTTCCATACAATTTCACGTTAATTTAGATTTCTCACCGTGGTTTTCTGAGCGCTAAAAATCGATACGATGTCAGAAAAATCCGCAGCTTCTTCTATTGGGTAGAGAGCTTCCTTGCGGTCTCGATGTTTCCTGTTTCATCGAATTTCGTCAACACATCAAAAAGATATGATTTTTCAAAGTGTAAAGATCAAAGAAAAACTCACTTTCACGAAGCTTCAAAACTAGGTTTACAGTTTTCGCGAAATCAGTGGCACGTGGGGACGATCGGGGAGTTGGACGTGGAAGGGGGAAGAGAGGGCTTTAAATCGGTGGTGGTTTGGTGGCGTTCGGTGGTCGGTGGCGTTCAGGGCGGCGGCGGGAAGTTCTCGACTTCCTGGCGTCGATACGGGCGGAGGAGGCGACGAGGGTGGCAGCGGTGGGGTCGGATTTGAAGAGGAGGCTGAGGCGCGTCGAATGGTGGCGGCGGCGAAGGCTGTAGGTGGCGGTAGCGGCGGCGGCGGAGGAGAGAAGGTGGTGAATGGGTTTCGCCGTTGATCGGGGGGGTTTCTTTTTTTATTTTTAAAATTTATGAAAGGAAAATTCTGATTGGCCGAAGGTTATATTAAATTTTTAAATAGTGTTTTCTCAAACGAACTCCTTTTTAAACCCAACGACTGTCGCCCCCAGCTAAATACCCCCATTCCGGACACAATGGGATATGTTTCGTAGGCCAATTCGACTGTTACAGTCAGTTATTTTTCGAATTAATGTATAAAACATTTAATTTTTAACTTTCAACGTACATTTCAATTTGCCAGGGCCACAAACTGATTCGAAAAATTCCAGAAAAATAAATCTAGCTATGTTTTGACGCTACGGTCCCAACAAAACTAGTTTCGTCGAATTCTGAGGTCGTTTGAAAAATGGCCATTTTCTGGTCGATCCATTTTAACAGAAATCGACCAAACACATTTTCTTTTGCCACGCTCACATACTAGCTTCAAAAATTATGAAATTTAAAACCTAGCAATAGTTTGACATCCCGGACCTAACAAAAGTGGTTTCGTCGAATTCCGAGAGCGTATGCAAAATATCAATTTTCCAGGCCTATATATTATATATACCGACTCTTCTGAAAATTCATTCGGCCATAACTTTTGATTCCCGTTATGAAACTTCGATTTTTTAGATTCGTTAGAAAGGTATTGACTAACAAATTTAAATATTTTTGGTTTCGCTAAATTCCGTTATATTTTCCACCCTGTACAGTCAGTCAAAGTTTGAATTCAAATTTTCAAACCGACTCACTATTTCTAATTCACTATTTTATTGAAATATTCTATTTCAATTGTTCAAATCCTTTTGAAATCACCAATTTAAAAATTTTAAATTGGCTCGTATTTTCCGGGTTATTACAATCTCCCCCACTTAAAACTTTTCGTCCTCGAAAAGGAAACAACAGTAAAGTAGGAAATAAAATGTAAATGCAAAGTATTGTAAAGGTACCTTGCACCGGAGTTAGTCAGAGATATCCATTCTGCATTTGGGGTAAGCTTGCTTAATGCTTTCCTCAGTCTCCCAAGTACAGTCTCTAGGATCACTGCTCCATTGCACTTTAACTAAATGAACCTTTTTGCTTCGGAGTTCTCCAGTTTCTTTGCCAACAATCTTTAATGGCTCTCTTTTGAGTGCTAATTCTGGAGTTATCTCCACATCCCGTTGCGCTGCTTCTTCTACAACAAGATCCGGATCATGCACATGTCTCCTAAGTTGAGATACGTGAAAAACATTGTGCACTCCAGGCAACCAATCTGGTAATTGAACCCTATAAGCAAGAGTTTCAATTCGCTCAAGTATAGGAAAGGGACCAATAAATCTCGGTGCCAACTTCCCAGTCTTGCCAAATCTGATTACTCCCCTCATCGGAGAAACCTTTAAATAAACATGTTCACCAACAGCAAATGTCAAATCTCTTCTTCTAGAGTCTGCATAACTTTTCTGTCGGCTTTGAGCGGTTTTCAATCGCTTCTTGATGAAGTCCACTTTATCAGATGCTTCTCTAATCATATCAGGTCCTAGTACAAGTCTGTTGCCAGGTTCTACCCAACATGCTGGAGATCTGCAGGGTCTGCCATATAATGCTTCAAATGGCGACATTCTCAAACTTGCTTGATAGCTATTGTTATATGAGAATTCTGCCAAATGCAAATGATCTTCCCATGACCCACCAAAATCGATTATACAAGCCCACAATAAATCTTCTAGAATTCTATTCACCCGCTCAGTTTGGCCATCTGTTTGTGGGTGATAGGCGGTGCTCATATTCAGTTTTGTTCCCAATTCTGTCTGGAAAGCCTCCCAGAATTTGCTAGTAAATAGGGGATCTCTATCACTGACTATGCTGATGGGAATTCCATGCAGCTTAACAATTTCTTTGAAATATATCTGTGCTAGACTTTGAGCAGTTCTATTGGACCTGACAGGTATAAAATGGGCAGTCTTCGTGAAGCGATCTACGATTACCCAAATGCTGTCATTACCTTTCTTGGTTCGCGGCAAACCATCTATGAAATCCATGGAAATCTGTTCCCATTTCCAACCTGGGACTTCCAACGGTTGCAACAGTCCAGCTAGCTTCTGTTGGTCACTCTTGACCAGTTGACAAGTAGGGCATCTGCTAACATACAAAGAAATATCTCTTTTCATTGCCTTCCAACAGAAAGTGCGTTTGATATCGTTGTACATTTTACTCACACCTGGGTGGATGCAAAATTTGGATTTATGGCATTCATCCAGCACTTCTCTTTTGAGCTCAGGAAGGTTGGGAACACAAATTCTCCCATTCAGCCTCAGAACTCCTTCTTTATTTACTTGAAAGCTTGAGGGTTCTCCTTTCTGGATTCTTTCCTTGATCTTTTGAATGAAATAATCATTCTTCTGGAGAGCACATATCTTATCGATCAAGCTAGGTGTAATTATAAGATGGGCAACGATTGCGGTCTTTCTACTAAGCGCATCCGCTACTACGTTAGCTTTCCCCGGCGTATACAGGATATCAAGATCATACGCTGCAAGAAATTCTAGCCAACGCTGCTGTCTCAGATTCAGATCTTTCTGGGTATATAAATACTTCAATGATTGATGATCTATGTACAGTATAAATTTCTCGCCCAATAAATAATGCCTCCAGATTTTTAAGGCAAAAACGATGGCTAGCAACTCAAGATCATGAGTCACATAATTCTTCTCATGCGGTTTCAGTTGGCGGCTTGCATAAGCGACTACTTGGCCTCTCTGCATTAACACTGCACCAAGACCTCTAATAGAAGCATCTGTCCAAACCGTTAAATCTTGATTGCCATCAATAATAGTTAACACTGGAGCGATGGTCAGCTTCAATTTCAATTCCTGGAAAGCTTCTTCACAGTCGGAAGTCCACTTAAACTTCTTGTGTTTCTTTGTGAGCTTCGTTAACGGACCGGATATCTTCGAAAAATCCTTAACGAACTTTCGATAATAACTAGCCAACCCCATAAAACTTCTAACTTCTGTGGGAGTAGTGGGTTTTTTCCAGTCTTGAATCGTTGTTATTTTGCTTAGGTCAACAGAAATTCCTTTCTTTGACATGACATGGCCAAGAAATTTAACTTCTTCTTGCCAGAAGACACATTTAGAGAATTTGGCTTTGAAGACGTTCTTCCTTAGAATCTCCAATACTTGTTCTAAGTGTATTTCATGCTCGGGTTTTGATTTGGAGTAGATTAAAATATCATCGATAAATACGAGGACAAATTTATTCAGAACTCCCCTGAACACTCTATTCATTAGATCGACAAAGTATGCTGGAGCATTGCATAGGCCAAACGGCATTACTAACCATTCATAAAATATGTCTGGACCTCTGAAAGCTGTCAAAGGAACACACTCTTCTGCTATTCTCAATTGATGAAAACCTGTAGCTAGGTCCATTCGGGAAAATACTTTCGCCCCATTCAATTGGTCTAGCAAATCATCAATGCGGGGTAATGTATATTTATTTTTAAGCGTCTGTTTGTTGAGGTCCCGGTAATCAACACATAATCTAAGAGTACCGTCTGACTTTGGGACAAACACAACAGCTGCACCCCAATTAGAAAAGCTGGGTCTGATTAGACCCTTCCACAACAATTGATGAGTTTGATCGCCTAATTCTTCTTTTTCTTTCGGAGTCATTCTACGAATTGGATGCACCACTGGTCTGGCATTGGGAATTAGATCGATTCGGAATTCTATTTCTCTTTGCGGAGGTAAGTTCTCAACTTCTTCAAACACATCCGCATAGTTTCTAACAATCGGAATCTTTTCCATGGAAGTGGGGATAAGTTCCAATGCTGACCAAAATTCTTCTCTATTCGGATTCGAACCATGACAGGGAACCGTAATATATCCAAGCTTCGTTCGAATTTTAACGATTCTTTCCGCACAATTCACTTCGGCTTCGTATTTCGTTAACCAATCCAGCCCGAGAATAATATCGAATTTGGGAAAATCCATAACGATTAAATCAAAAGGAAATTTGTAGGAAGAATAAGAGATCGGCACTCTACAATATGAACCGAGAGTAACAGGACCCCCTATCGGGTTATGAACTTCAACTGATTCTTTGAGCTTTCGCTGTTTTAACTTTAATTTGTGCATTGTGTGTCTAGCAATAAAACTACGCAATGCACCTGTGTCAAACAATACAGAAACAGGAATATTTTTAATTGTAAGGGTACCTCCCAAAACATCGGGTTTACCTGCTCCATCGGAAGCAGCTGGCGGGCTAGACCCGTCATAGACATGAGCTACTGTAGCTTTCTTCAGCAAAAGACAGTCTTTGACCAGATGATCGGTCTTGCGACAGTTGAAGCACGAGCGAGGGTTCTAAAAGCCTTGGCTCGAGCCTTGAGAGTTTGTTTTCTGCCTCTTCGGAGCTGTGCAGACGTTTGAGTAGTGCCCCGACTTACCACAGTTAAAGCAATTTCCTCTTGGCGACTTGCCAGTCTGAGGCTTTGAAGATGCTGCTTGGCTTGACTCGCCTTGATTTACAGCAGGCTTGCGCTTGTTTCCGGCTTGGCTTCTAGCGCGATCCTGATCCAGATGCCTTTGATCAAGGTATTCATAGTTGCATGTCATTTCCACCAGCACGTTGAATTCCAGCTTGACATGGGCCATGTCTCTATCATGATATTGTCGTCTTAGCCCAAGGATAAACCTCTTATTCTTGGATTTTGCGGTGGCGACGAGTTCCGGAGCATAGGGCGACAACATTGTAAATTTGTTCATATAATCTTGCACGGAAAGATCCCCTTGCTGGAGATTGGTGAAGTCATCGTGCATTCTTTCTAGAGCTTGTTCTGGGACATATTTCTCCTTGAAGAGTTCTTTAAATCCATCCCATGTTCTTCCAGCTTCTCTATTCCCGACGGTAAGAGATTCCCACCATAATTCAGCTTGTTCCTGCATAAGCCAGGCGCCCATAATAGCTTTGTCTTCGTCTCCAAGCCTTAGGCCTTCAAGAATTTTCTCGCATGTTTTGAGCCATGCAAGGGCCTCTATTACGGTGCCAGTTCCCGAGAAGGTCTTGCCTCCTAAGTTCTTATATCTATTAGCTACACGGTCAAGCTCGAAGTATTGAGCTGCCGGAGGTTGTATCAAAGGTCCTTCTTGAGCTGGGATTTCTCCCCTTCCTCGGCCTCGGCCGGCACGGCCTCCTCTAGCGGCGGCTGCTCTGGTAGCCATTTGTCAAATTCTGTATAAGCAACGAAAAAGTCAGCTAACAGAAATGATAGTCTATTGCATAGTTAAGCAGAAAATTCTACGGAAAGATAACGATGGACTGATCAATTGTTTTGCTATTCTGCTCAGCTCATTCTAGGACTTTGCTAGTCCTATCTCTAATGAGCGACTCGCCTTAGAATACTACTGATTCTATTTTGACGAAGTGTTTAATGTGTTAGACTCCAGAACTAAGGTTAACCAAAGCTCTGATACCAGCTGTGACGATCCCAAAACCCCGTGACATGGTGTTAAGGATAATCATTGGAATATAACACATTAATCATCATTAGCAGATCACAGATAATAGCATAAACAGAAAATAGAATAATTTACACACATATGACAGCGGAATTATATAGATATCATCACATCAGAGAAGCACAGTACAGGATACAACTTAGTGCATAATGATACATAATCAGTCACCATCGCCTGAGGCGGAATCATACTTAAAGAGTACACAAAAGGAATATCAGTCTACATCGCCAATGGCGGAATCATAATATAGATACAATAATGGCGGAGAAAATCCAAGTCAGCACAGTGTAGTCAAGCCTCGCCATGAGCCAAAAGATGCGTCAGAAACCTGTAACTAGGCTGCCCGTGTGAAATGAGGGCACCCGAGTTTGCAAGATGAAACAAACTACGAGTCAGTCATGGGACTGGTATGAGAAATCTATTCAACTTATTAACAACAATAATAAGGCAAATCAAAGGACCACGCCACTTTCGCGGAACGGGTTTACTCCAACGAGTGCTAGTGCCTGAAATAAAGTAAATGATTAAATCAACGCAATGCTTTTTATAAAATGAAGCCATTATAAGACTCAGGTCCCATCACACAATGCAACGCAAGCCGAAGGATAGAGTTTTCCCTTATAATGGCCAAAAATGCTTCATACGTATAAAACAAAAGTGTTTGATATTATTACTAGTGCATATATGTTTCAAAAGAAAATTCAATCATAAATATCAATCCTAGACGGCATGGGTACCATATATCATGTCGCCATACTAGTAATACAATCACATTCGCATATTTCGTATTGGAAATTGGATTCCTTCATGAGTCGAGGCAAGGGGCAAGCTCCTCTCCGTTCGAGACACTCTAGCAAATGTCCCAGGACCCCACTATGATCCTTGGAATCGGCTGGGCCGATCCTCTCTTACTTTTGAGGATTAGTTATTCCTGAACACACGTTTCCCGGTCCTTACAGACCTATAATCGAGGCGCCTCGCATTCCAACAACCACATAGGTGAAAAGTATATATAATGTCAGGGCTAGTAGGTCACTGACACTACCATAGCTAGAAAGAAACGTCGTGCAATCCCAGCGGTCCGTCTCCCGTTTTTGACTCATACCGAGGTGTGAGGCTCGCGAATTCACGTTATACACAAAGCTACGTCACACAGACCATGCTTTGATCATCAACCACAAGACTTTGCTTTGCAACAGAAGCCTTGATCATATGCCACTTAGGCGTGCCACACAGGCAATCCACTCCATGCGACTGATTCCTGTCAATACATAACCTCTGAGCTCGTACGCCTCAGAGAAGGGCGTTAAGCAAGAGAATAAATTCTCCGCCGCCAAACAGATATATATTTAACAGAGATCAATCATCACAGAACAAAATCCAATGTCAGACACACAGTCCATTTACAAGTCTGTTCTGGGTCTGAACGAAACCGGAGGCACCAATTCCTCGCATATCCATACAATCAACAGTATGTTTGGACGGCTACTACTTCAATTCCTTCATGGTAGCTACTCCAGTCACGAGTATCAGTAGCGCCCATCCAACCAATGTGGAGATCGTCGGTCTTCAACTGTCTTCGACTCTTCAACTTCTAAACGTCGATCGATTATTTGAAATGAGATAAACTCGGCCTTTTCAAATAACCCACGTATATTTAGATTTTTCAAATCAATCAATCACATGGTTGGACTATTCAACAATCACATTTCAGTTATTTAGTTATAATTTTCATGTCAAATACATTCAACCATCACATATCAAGCAAACACAACAAAATTGGTTTATTTCCACTCTATATCGTCTATAGTACTTTATAACGATATATCGCCATTTTTATTTGATTTAAAACGGCCATATTTAATTAAACGACGTTTCAGGTCGTGTCGATGCACTGGCGCTGCTTTTCACTAATTTTGTTTTACACATATATGAAAATCTAACCGTTGGATCTTCACAAACTTTACATCATTAGGAAGGTCTTTTCAAAATGAATCCAACGGTTTCAGTTTTGGGAAAATCCGACGGTCGGATCTTCCACACTAACCATTTGAAGTTACGATTTCAATTTACGAACTGCAGCGTCGTTATTCGATTTAATTTAATTATATATATATATATATATATATATATATATATAGATATATATATAAATATAATCGTTTCTGGCGCTGTTTTTCTTCAGTTTTGAATTAAACATTCTAGACAATCCAACCGTCGGGTCTTCACAAAGTTGGTGCCGTTGGAAAGATATTTCCAAGGCGAACCCAATGGTTGAGGTTTCGGGAAAATCCAATGGTCGGATCTTCCGCACTAGTCGTTTGAAATCACAGTTTCGAAACACGAACTGCACGGCCACGTTTCGTTTTAATTCTATTTATATTTATATATTTATATAAATATAGTTCATTCAAAAATTCCCATATCGTTTCCACTTCAATTATTTCACTAACGCCTTTAAATTTTGGAAAATTTCGCCATAACCTCCTTTGTACGGGAGGGTCTGGGAAAATTCCCAAATAGCCACACGGGCATCTCCTATCAAAAAGAAAAAGAAAAGGCCAAGCGGCTAGCCAACAGGCTCATAAAATCATCACCCAAACAAAGCGGTAAATGTGTACCTATTTGTCGGGCACAAAATTCTATTTCTCTTCTCTAGCTCCTTTTGCTTTAACCTGTTCAATAGATATGCATGTACATATATACAATTTCTAACATTCATCATTTTCCATTCAATTTCATATTTGATTTGCTTTGGTTTAAAAACACCATTCATTCTAATGTTGCATGCATAGGCTAAAATCACATCATTAGCTGGTTAATGTATATTTCAACTCATGCACGTTTATTTGAACAAGTGGCTATTTTTAACACTTCACATTTCAAAGATGATAATTTTGGCGAACTAAAATAGATTTCAACACATGACTATTTTATTTAGTTCCTATGCATGTTAAAAATAATATTTCTATCACAAATATTTATTTCAACGTCCGCATATCTTTAGCACATCACACATATGATAAAAATGATATTTTTATCATTTAAAATATTTATTCAACAAATAAATGTTTCTGCACTTCATAGTTTAAATAAAAATGTAATTTTTATCGTTCGATCTTTTTATTCAACACATGAATATTTCCACTACACACACTTCTCAACAAATGAGTATTTCCACACATGGACATCTTATTTATGTTGTTCATATTAGAAAGATGGGATTTTTATGGTTGAAATTATTTATATAAGGAGAATATTTTTCATATTTCATATACATATAAAAATGTGATTTTTATTGTTTAAACACTTCACTCATTCACAAATGAATTTAATTTTCACACAACACTTTTCAACACATGAATATTTCCACACATGGATATAGTTTCAATATATGACTTTGATTTCAACGCATGAAAATAATTCCAACATATGAAAATAATTCTAACACACAAAGATTATTCAAAATTTCGGCAGCATAACGGCAGGGTAGTTAAAACCGGCACCGTCCCTAGTACGGCTCCTCGCTCTACCTTAAAACCTCGTGGTTTTTGACAATGGGGATTCATGCATCTAATTCGCATGCAGGCGACATGTTTATTTTTATTTCCACAAACATTTCCAATTCATTTTCAATCACCAATGGGTATTTTTCAACCACAACCAAACAATATCAACCACAAACAATTATTCAACCATTCGTATTTTTCATCCAATATTTCACACCAATTCACCACAATAAATATCGTCCATGGTTTGTGGACGAGGGGAGTATATATATAGATATATATATATAATTGCTATATTTCACTTGCATTTCAACACATATATCAATTATTCAATGCATGTAAAATTCATACTTCGCTTATATAGCTTACACCACGCATGTACATGAGGTATACAACACGTATGTAATTTATATTTCGCTTATATAAATTATACACGACATTTTCCATACAATTTCACGTTAATTTAGATTTCTCACCGTGGTTTTCTGAGCGCTAAAAATCGATACGATGTCAGAAAAATCCGCAGCTTCTTCTATTGGGTAGAGAGCTTCCTTGCGGTCTCGATGTTTCCTGTTTCATCGAATTTCATCAACACATCAAAAAGATATGATTTTTCAAAGTGTAAAGATCAAAGAAAAACTCACTTTCACGAAGCTTCAAAACTAGGTTTACAGTTTTCGCGAAATCAGTGGCACGTGGGGACGATCGGGGAGTTGGACGTGGAAGAGGGAAGAGAGGGCTTTAAATCGGTGGTGGTTTGGTGGCGTTCGGTGGTCGGTGGCGTTCAGGGCGGCGGCGGGAAGTGCTCGACTTCCTGGCGTCGATACGGGCGGAGGAGGCGACGAGGGTGGCAGCGGTGGGGTCGGATTTGAAGAGGAGGCTGAGGCGCGTCGAATGGTGGCGGCGGCGAAGGCTGTAGGTGGCGGTAGCGGCGGCGGCGGAGGAGAGAAGGTGGTGAACGGGTTTCGCCGTTGATCGGGGGGGTTTCTTTTTTTATTTTTAAAATTTATGAAAGGAAAATTCTGATTGGCCGAAGGTTATATTAAATTTTTAAATAGTGTTTTCTCAAACGAACTCCTTTTTAAACCCAACGACTGTCGCCTCTAGCTAAATACCCCCATTCCGGACACAATGGGATATGTTTCGTAGGCCAATTCGACTGTTACAGTCAGTTATTTTTCAAATTAAAGTATAACACATTTAATTTTTAACTTTCAACGTACATTTCAATTTGCCAGGGCCACAAACTGATTCGAAAAATTCCAAAAAAATAAATCTAGCTATGTTTTGACGCTACGGTCCCAACAAAACTAGTTTCGTCGAATTCTGAGGTCGTTTGAAAAATGGCCATTTTCTGGTCGATCCATTTTAACAAAAATCGACCAAACACATTTTCTTTTGCCACGCTCACATACTAGCTTCAAAAATTATGAAATTTAAAACCTAGCAATAGTTTGACATCCCGGACCTAACAAAAGTGGTTTCGTCGAATTCCGAGAGCGTATGCAAAATATCAATTTTCCAGGCCTATATATTATATATACCGACTCTTCTGAAAATTCATTCGGCCATAACTTTTGATTCCTATTATGAAACTTTGATTTTTCAGATTCGTTAGAAAGGTATTGACTAACAGATTTAAATATTTTTGGTTTCGCTAAAATCCGTTATATTTTCCACCCTGTACAGTCAGTCAAAGTTTGAATTCAAATTTTCAAACCGACTCACTATTTCTAATTCACTATTTTATTGAAATATTCTATTTCAATTGTTCAAATCCTTTTGAAATCACCAATTTAAAAATTTTAAATTGGCTCGTATTTTCCGGGTTATTACAAATAATACTTTCATAAAATTTTAGTCAAGTGTGGGATAAACTCACCTTTCGTGACATTGAACAGAGACAACAAACAAGTGGACTAGAGAATGTGCTTCTCTTTTATTTGAACCCCTTCCCATCTACATGTTGCTACTTTCTGTTCAGATTCATTCAAAGTAGATCCCTTTTATTATTGACCATTGTCAGATCATTGTACATTTTACCTATAAAACGTATTGCTTTGACTAGTTTAGTGCTCCTTGCACTCTTAGTGGCTAAATTGCATGTTGTTAATGATTTTATTTAGGTGAATAATCCAATGGTGAAGAATTATAGAGAAGAATCAAGTATTTGTAATTGATTATTAAATGCTAAGTTGATCCCTCTGGGCATCCAAGGATGCTCCTTTATGAGAATTGATACCATGTTTGACCACCACATATATACTTGCTCACGTCCGCTGACTTGATTTAACCAGGCAGGAGCTAGAAAGGGTTGGGCCTTGTTATATGGTACATATGTTTTTGGTAAAAAGTAAACATATATGTTAATTCCAGAGTTATGTATTATAAGTTATCATAAATAACTGTAGGCATAATTATCATGTTATGTATAAAACAATGGAACAAAAAATAATTTCTAGCAAAGACAAAAACCATTATTATAAAATCTTTCTTGTCTTCTGCCTAAGCGCTAGGCTAGCTTTACCATCTAAATATTAGTAAGGATAAAATTTGAGGATTTTGAAATTCAAGGACAACCCAACAAATATTTATTTCCAGAAACAATACACTAGTTTTTTTAAATTGCCCCAGCTCTCGCTCGTGTTAATTTTTCTTCCTCTTCAATCGGTCCGATATTTTCTTTCTTGATCTTGTGTGTTTTCTCTTCAATTCTTTTTCATGCATTGATGTTCATTGTTTTCAATCTCGATTTTGAATTTGGCCTTCAAAATATCGATCTCGACTAAGCACTAGGTTATTTATTTTTTGCACATTCTTTAATTTAATTTTTTTTGTATCATCAGCGTTGTAATTTTATCTGTAATATTACGATCAGATGGTTTTGGTGATTAATGATTTCTTTAGGCAGTACCAGCAGATTTATTTTAAATTTGCTTTATTTTAGTTTTTGTTTATCAGTTTTTGTTTTTTAAAGTATCAGTTCAATTTAACTCAAGAGTATATTTGTTTTGAATTTTGGGAATTTAGTTATTATCTAATTTGTAATGTTGGATTCATTAAAAAATAAAATGAAACTACTTCTTTTTTAATCAATCAACCTGTGACATAAATAGTTTTTGTATTGGTTATGTTTTTTTGTTTTAATATGGTAGCAGTTTTTTGGTATTAGTTTTATATAATAAGGTATCAGTTTTATGTCTGTGGGTATCAGAATTGTGTAATGTAGGTATCAATTTTAAATACTTGTTTTACTGATTGCTTTTTAAATTTCTTTTGCAGTGGTGACGATAGTCTTCTTGTTCTATTTATATTCGATTATTCTTTTTTTAGCACTAGGTTGTCTGTGGATTGCTCATTTTATGATCTGAAGAATGAAATATGTCAGCATTGGTCTCAACTAACACCTTTCTCAATTAAGATTAGTCATGTGCTTGAGAACAAAATTATTTGTGTTGACACTGATTCTGACCTCCAAAGTATAATTTGTTTTCAACTACATAAGAAGAGTGTTTTTTCCTTTTTCCATTAAGGTGAAGAATTATCAATTGGAAAATATCAATGATCGTTCTATTTCAGTTTCATCTATTATTTCAATACACATCATCAAGTGGGTCTTTGTGTTCAAATAGTGTTGTGCATAGAAAAGTTTATTTTAAAGATATAATGAGTAGAGGTTCTACGTTGACCGTTTTCGATTTTATTGGTCTTGTTTTGGAGGAGCTACTGATTTTAGAGAATTTTTTATGACATACCAAATTTAAAAGGATATGTGTTGCTTTTTTAACAATAGTTCTACTAGGGTTACGATCATTTGCTCTTCATCTCCAAGTGGATGTCCTTTAAAGTGCACTCTTCTTGTGATTCCAAACAAGTTAATAGGTTTTTTATTTCGAGTTTGGTTAGTAAGCATTCTTGTGGTGGTGGCCTTAGAAATTTGAATAATCCCCACCTTTTTAGTTCATTTGTTAAATCTTTGATAATCAATGAAATTCGAGATCATCCTAGTAAGAAACCTAGAGATATTATTGATGATTTTCGTAAAGAGTATGATCTTGAGTTGTTTACTCTTTTACATATTGTGGAAAGCAACTTGCTTTAATGGAGTTGCATTGTAATGATGTCATGTCTTATAACGGTCTAAGATGGTATTTAGAGGCGTTAAATAAGAATAATCCAGGTATTTATGTTGACATGGATGTTGATGCCTATACGAATCAATTTGAGTGAGTCTTTGTTGGTTTAGGTGCTTATGTCCTTGGGTTCAAATGTTACCGAGCTATGATATTTTTCAATTGTTATGGTAATTCATTAACATCAGTTTTATGTGTTTAACAATATCATTTTGTATGTTTCAAAGTTATACTGTTAGTATCATTTTTTAGTATCACCTTCTAGGTGTTAGTTTTTATTGCCTGATAGTATCAGTTTTTAGATTATAGGTATTAGGTATCATTTTTATATGCCTCATAGTATCATATTTCAGGTATCGGCTTTTTGGTATCAGTTTTCAGGTATCAGCTTTTTGGTATCACTTTCTAGTGCTGGTGGTATTGGTTTTATATTTTAGAGTATGTTTGCAATTACTGATACCCTTTGGACAAAACTGATACCTGTTGGACAAAACTGGAAACTAGGGTATCAAAGACTTGGTTGACTTTATGTCAGAATTTCATAATAACAATAGCTGAAAACTTTATTTCAACACCACTAAAAAGTCAAGCTCATTTCTTTTTATGAAATTCTAACATAAAGTCAACCAAGTTCCAACAATCTCCCTTGTCGCCAATATTTCATATACAATTTATGCCTTTGTTTTCAACATGTCTTGTGGACAAACCTTTGGTAGAATTTTTGATCTATTTAGTGATTTAATAAAAATCATCACATAAATTCCACAATCTACCCTGCATAAATGAAAAAAATTGGTGATCTAATTTTTTTTTTATTAATAATCATGTTAATCTTTTTATGTGTACTAATAATCATATTAGTATCAGATTTTAGTTCTCTAGGTATCAGTTTTTATTTTTGTGGTTACCAGTAGTTTTTATTTTTGTGGTTATCAGTTTTTTTGCTAATATATCTCAAGTTAATATGGTATTTTCTTTCTTAAAGTTAGAACAAATTGCATTCTACTTGAATATGTAATGTTTAAATAGGATGTACCAAGCATGTTTGCAATTACTGATACCCTTTGGACAAAACTGATACCCGTTGGACAAAACTGATACCCGTTAGACAAAACTGATACACAAAGATAAAACCGATACATTTGCAAGTTGTGGGTATCAGTTTTTATTTCCGTGGGTATAATTTTTTCGTTGGGTATCATTGTTTGTGCATGCTGCATTTAAAAATTGGTAAATACTTATGATAATTTGTAAGAAAGGTAAATACATAAATAAGTTACGTGTCAGATGCTTGTTGTGCACATGGTAGTTGATGGATTTCAATTGGCTGCATATCTTGAATATTATGCTTCCTTCGACTTTGTCTCTCTATAAAAATTATAAATTAGTGTTGATTTTCTTTTTAAATTTATAACATATATATTTAAGTTTATCATTCTGAAAAATATATCATACCAAAGTCATTGCTGCTTTTAGATTTGAATTGTTATGCTTATTCGATCTCCTTGGGCATAGAGAATCAAAATGTGACCATTGCATTGTTGCTTATGTCAAAGTAACTAGGGTCCAGTGGCTTTCAAAATATAATGGGAAGTATATCATATTATAATTATGTATTCACTTTGCGCAGTTTCTTCTAACAATGGGAGAACTAAATGGTTTATAATTCCTTCCTTTTTCTCAGTTGGTCCTTTTTGGTTAGAATAAATGTTATTCTTTATTCTGTAATTTTACATAAGAAATATTTTGAAAATGCATATTGAAACTTGTGCAACTAAAGCACTTAGCGGATCTAATGCGGTTGAGATCCGAAAAATCATGGCAAGGATAAAGCTTGATATATCAGATGACTCTGAAATAGAATATATAACTCGTTCATAATGTTCTTACGGATGTAAAAATGATAATTAAATGAAAAACTATACTTGGTTTAACTATAATAAGTATGTTCTTAATTTTGAACAAAAACATGTGCAAATATCTATAAACAAACGTTTATTACTATTTAACTTAATTAAATTTTATAGAATATATAGAGTATTTTTTATGACGACCTAAAATCCATATATTTTGAATCGATAATAACCCACACATATCCGACTCAAACTGTATGTATCTTCAAATTATCAAGTGATGAACCAAATTTCCGACCCTTGAAAATCGATACTTAATACATCCTCGATATTCATGTACAGAAGTCCAAGCATCGCAAACTCGATAAGTCAAAGTAGAACAGAAAATAGACAAAATGGAATCTCACACGAATGGAATAGTTATAAATGTCTATCCTTACAACAAAATTGATAATAAGGACACAACCTCAGTGAACCCAAAATGCTTTAATTTCAATTCCAAGCTTTATTCAAACAGTGCTCCAATATAATAGCTCCAAAAATTCTTAATAATACTTGACTACTAGGCTGACCATGCAAAATTAAGGGCACCTTTAATGTCCCGGATTTTTGGCTAATTTTTTATTATATTTGTAATTTACTCAAATTCAATTAAATAATACTGAATTTAAAGAGAATTTGGATAATCATTAGTTTATAATCGTGTGTATATATTTTGTAACTTATCAAGTAATGTTGTTTAACATTTTGCTTGCCATTAAACTTGTCCTTAATATATGTAAATGTAAAATTAGTTTTGATTATATGACTAATAAGTATATTTGCTTAAAAATCTAAATTGTTTCACAAGGTTAGAATCAATAGAAGCCATGAAAATTAATGGAACAAAAACAATTAAGGACCTGAACATATATTGATTTTAAATTACTTGGTAGCATAAAATTTTGTACATCAGCCTAATATAGCCTAGACCATACCCTACTTATGCATAATATCTAAGAACACATCTGCACATGATTTATACATATGTGGTACCCTAATATACATGCGCAGGCTAGAACAAGACCTTAAGCACCATCCTTTCAATCAAAATGGTAAGCAGCTAGTTCATAGGTTTAGGAAAGTGACTACCCTGCATTACTTAAGAGCAAAGAAATATTTGTTTATACATTTGCACATGGTTAAGGGTAGGATGACCAATCAATGAAGATAGCATAGGTTTCTAGCATCTATTACTTAAAACAAGCAAGAATTTTCAAATCACTTGTGCACATGGATGTACACACTGCGTAGCCTGGCCATACACTATGTATAGCCTGGTAAAGGAAGATTGTAGAATGACTTAACAAAACCTTTTTTCCAATCAATCAAGACAGCCGAAAACTCTACCTATCCAAGCCGCAAGCTATGCATTTCCTATTGGTTGTTTCTACCTATAAATATGCGGGTAGACACTCTCTCATATGCTCACACAAATCTGAAAACTAAGTAGACAAACTTGAAAGCAAAATAATGGTAGAGCATTAGGTGAATAAATCTAGGAAGCCTAAGACCCTGTGGACCTGAAACTGGCCAAAAACAGTGTATATAATTGTGAGTTAAACACACTTTTTATTTCTTGTTTCCATACATAGATTTATGATTTATCTAAGATATCATATAGATTATTATACATATGAATTATATTGACAGTATGATGTTTTGTTGAAGATTAAGTACTGGAAATAGTAAATACATAGTGAATGGTGTTTTGCTTAAAACCAAAAAGAACAGAGAAACCTTTGTCAGTGAGTAAATCATTCCCATCTATTTTCTGGTTGTTATACACAATATATATATATATATATATATACACACACACACACACACACACACACACACACACACACACACACTTGTATGTACTTCTGAATGTATGATTCAATCATATAAAAATAATCTGGAAAAGAAAGACCCAACTTAGTTAAGACAATGGGCTAAGATATTGCGAGTAAACCTTTTCTTTTATAACGACTTATAGATATATAGTGCATATAGGAATGCTTAGATATGATTCTCATACTGAAACTAATATCTGAAACAGTGTAAATATGAGTAAAATTTCCCTTTTTGGGTTTACTGTTTATGCAAAACATATATGTGCATAGATTGGTTTTGGGAACAAGAACAATAGAGGAATCAAAATAGGACAAACAAATGCTTGGCTGTAGTGAGTAAAATGTATCGTTGTGTTCATTGGTTATGGTAAACATACATGTGTATTTAGTAAATTTAAAAGAAAAAAGAAAAGAAATACTTCATGTTAAGTACTCTGGACAGAAGCTAAAAACAGGTATCTATAAGGTGAATAAACTCTGTTCCTATTAAATTTATGATCACTAATTTATGTATATCTATATACGTATACTAATGTACGTATGAATGTATTAACATCACCAGAAATAAATTGCATAAGAATAGTAAGTTAGTGATGAACTAGAACTGGAAAGAACTAAAGTAGTAAACAAAATTATATGTGAGCCAACCCACATTGTTTCACTCTAAACCAGTTTATGTTATTCAACCTTATATACATATACAAGCTTCGGGTGGTGTCGACATGGTGAAGGGGTGTAGGCGAGTTTGTGGATGGGGGCGACGACAGTCGGGTGAGTGGCTCGACGGTGCAAGTGCACGGCGTATACGCATAGTGCACGGCTTTGTCTTCAAGCAGAAGGGGGAGGAAGCAGAAATCACCGCAGTACAGGAGGAAGAAAATGGCATAATTATTTTGATATTTTACGAAGTCAATCCATTAATTCACGCAAAAAGTCTGATAATATACTAATAAAGTACAACTGCACTTTCCAGGTTGCATCAAAAATTACGTTGATGCTAAATTGAAAGCAACTTAGTTCTTTTTCTTTTCTACTTTGTACTGCTAGTAGTACTTAAAAATCTCAAAAATAAACGGATAGCCTCCCTTACAAAGTCAGTAACTCAAAAGTTCCTTCACTTTATTAGCCATTTATACACTTCCAGTACGTCATATTAGAGGCACAAAGACGTTACTGAAGTGGATATTTTGGAAGAAAAATCTTATAATATATAAAGGTTTATTCCTTAAGAATGAAATAATAATGGGAAGAAAAAGAAAAGTTGTATATTACGGTTCATATCTTCTTTGGGTTTGTCTGGGATGTATTCGCTGAAACTAAAAGAAATGTATAGAAGCAGAAAACGTAAAGAAAAGGGTTCAATGGGAAGAGACTGACACATATTCTTGTGTCCAATATGTTCACGTTTTGTAAGAAAAGTAGAAAGAATAAGGAAGTAACAGCAGCAATACTAAAAAAGAGAAGAAAGAAACAGGAGAAGAGAGGGACGGAACAGATTAAAAGGGAAAGTGGGTATAACGCAAGAAAGTAAGGGAAACAAGGAAGAACAGGGGAGAGCACGGGCTCTTTGTGCATGAGAGAACTTGATGCATGAAGATATTGAAAGGAGCAAAGAACAACTTATGTTATTAAGGAGTATGTTTAAGCAACTTAATACGATAGAGCAGGAAATGGATATGTCAAAATCTGTGAAGAGATCTGCAAAAGGGTCATTAAAACGGAAATGAAACAGAGAGGAGGATGGAAAGTTTAGGGACACTTGCGTTGCCTGGGAAAGAATTGCTGTGTAGTTGCGTATAAATTTTGAGCTTGGCCCATTATTGAAAAAAAAAAAAAAAAAAAAAAAAAAAAAAAGAAGGGTAAAGGAAGTATAACTTAAATTAAGTTTAACATATGATGAATAAATATATTTATATGATTAAATTTAAACGTAAATTTAGTCATGAGCTAAATTAACTATTGATCAGTAATCATCTGAAATTCGGGAAATTCTGAAGTTGTTGTTTAATTGATTTATTTATTATGTTCAACCACGATAAATGTAATTATATATTTTATGCACATCTGTTAGTGGAAATAAACATCGTTCCACCATAAATTTAATTGACTGAATTATTTGAACACCCTGTAGCAGAAATAAATACCATTCTACTATTTGATATATTTTATCAGTTAATATATGATGTTGATATATTATATTATCGGTTGATAATATAGAATTGTATTTACATAGCTGTTGTGCAAATTGGGTTAACGACTTGAATGTCGTCTGTTTTGAGAACTGTTATCTACCGTTGGAACTGCTAAGTCGTTTTCTGAAAAGTAACTCAGAAATGAACGTAAGTTTTTAATTGGATGTGAATTGTTTTAAGAAACAATTAATAGGATTATTTTAAATAAATTATATTATTAATTTATTTAAAAAGGAAGATCAATTAAAATCAGTTAATCAGGTTGCTTAGGGTTGATTTAAATCAACGTTCTAAATGGGAATTAATTATTAAATTAATTTGTTTAATAAAAGAGGTTTAAATAAATGATTGTTTAAAACTTGATAATGTTAAATTAACAGGTTTGGTAGGATAATGGTGCAGTAAATAGAGAAGTGAAAATTGGATAAGTTATCCAAGATAACGATTTTAACTTAATTAATCTTCTTTTAAATAAGTAAGCTAGGTTTAAAGATAATTTAATTATCAGAGGATATAGAAATTTAGTTGATCATTTGGAATGAATTCCCGGATTTGATATTTAAGTTAAGTTAACTTAATAAATGTTTTCAAAACAATGACATTGTTTGAAAAGGATTTAAGGTTCGGAAATCAATTGGATTTACAAGTGCTGGTTTGTCGAATATTTTGGATACAAAACTTCTATAAATCTTGACGATAAGACTTATTTCGACTCAAGGTCTGAGAGGTAATTAAAATACCCCAACTTAATCGATTTCACTATTATTCGATATAACGTATTAGTTTGTGTTCAAAATGGTGTTATAGTTAAATATCATTTCAGTTATGAAAGGGACGTTTGAAAGTGAGACTATCGCGTAGGATTGAAAATAAGAGTTTTGTTATTAATTATGTTTTCAAATAAACATAAATACAAAGTTAATATTTGTATTTAAAAAACCAAAGTTTTATTTAAATTAAGCTTAGTAGATCCAACAGAGTTAAATTTATTTATTTTATTTATATTTGATAGTTCAATCACCAACTATCAAATTTGGACCTTTCCGTTATCATTTCAAAGAGACCGGAATCTAAATTCCACTTTGATCCGATATATATGTTACGAGTCATAGATTTTATTGAAGACCACTGAAGGCAGAGTATTGCAAGGGCTGACCTGTTTACAGGATAGTGCCTTCGGTTTGTCCAGTCCCAGGAAAACTTGTATGGACGAATGTCGGACAGAGTACACCCAATAGATCGCGTAAGTTGATCTCTTCAAACGTATTTACGTTTGGTGGCAGAGGAATTCATTTCTCTTAGTTTTTTTACCCGTGGTATTTTCGGGGAAATCAATTTGTAATTTGGCGAGTTTGACTATGTGGCATTCAAAGTGAATGAAGACGTGTTATACCCAAGGGTAAGTTCTGCCTCAAGCCTCACAACCGGGAAATGACAAAAATCGGGCAGGCAGCGTGGCTATGTGGGTCGCTCCCATTAGGGTGTATAATCACCTATCTAGAGAAATTCCATTTGCTTCTTTAATCTATCGATGCTGTCCCTTTTTCGGGAAACGGTTGCTGTAACACCTCGGATTTTTGAATAATCAGATTAACTAAATTTAAGAATATTTAATTTCAAATGTGGGAATTAAGGAAACGGTTCGTGCCATTGCGTTCGTCTCGGAATTCTGCTTGAGATAGAGTCCGAGTTTGCGTAAAACGGATGCCGTATGAAGAAAATATGGACGAACGAAGTTTGGTTGAAAAAAAGAGAGGGAGGATTGCACTGACGCACTTGGGAAGTGCGCCAGTACAAATTTGCATTGGCGCACTTACCAAGTGCGCCCAGGCTGAGAGAAAACCTGCACAGCCTTCTGGTTCAGTCTAACCCATGTTCTGACTCATTGCTGAGTCTTTTCTGACTCCTTGCTGAGTCATTAGGGCTGAGGTGTCACCCTATCCCGACTGAGTGGTTTTGATTAACCCTAAGATCATCCGACGGCTATAATTAAATTGAAATTCTATATAAACATGTGTAGACCCAAACCCTAGAATCAAATCAAAAATTAGATCATTAGCCGTCATGTTGTCACTCCAAACCCTAGGGTAGCCGCCACCAACTAGAAGCAAATTAAAGACAACAATTCAATTCAAATCAAGCATAAAACTACAACAACGTAATTGTCTACAACAAGGGAACACTAATCAATTACAGAATTCAGAACCCAGAACTCAAGACCCCTTATTCGGTGAGTTCTATTCACTTTTAGGTTTAAATAAATAAAGTGAATTGTGGTAGACTATGATTTGGGTATATGTTGTTTGTAGTTATGCAAGTTTATTGTTGTGAATCATGAAATGATGCAAGTTCCTTATTATTGTGAATCATGAAGTTATGCAAGTTCATTATTGTTGTAAATCATGATATGATGCAAGTTTATTATTGTTGTGAATCATGAAGTTATGCAAGTTATTATGAACCTATGCAAGTTACCTATGAAAGTTGTTGCGTTGTTAATTCATGAATCTATGCTAGTTGTTATGTTATGAATCATGAACCTATGAAGTTACTTATGCAAGTTGATAAGTTGTTAATTCATGAACCTATGCTAGTTGTTATGCTGTGGATCATGAATCTATGTAAGTCACCTATGTAAGAAGTTATGTTATGAATCATGCAAGTTGTTATATTGTGAATCATGAACCTATATAAGTTGTTGATTATGTTGAGAATCATGAGCCTATGTTAGTTGTTAATTATGTTGTTAATTCATGAACCTATGCAAGTTGTTATGAATCTATGCAAGTTGTTAATTATGTGGTGAATCATAATTATATATGAAGTTATCATGTCATTTTCCTAGTTGTCATGCTTATGCCAAAAATTGTACTGAAAACGATCACCTTGACATTCCCTTTATTTTATTGTTATGGTGAGACTATTTTGTAGCCTCAATGACGCCAAGAACGCAAACGGTTACGCTAGTTAAGAAACGGGGAAAAGGGGAATTTATGATAGGCATAATTTACATAGTGACTATGTAAATTGGACACATGATTCAAGTAGGGAAACATATAAATAATTACCTATTATGACATGGGTAAAATTGGGTAAAAATGGTATAATTTGAATATGACCATTTATGGATAAGAAATCCAAATTGTTAATAAGATAGGTATTGACACCTATGAAAAAGGAAAGGATTAATTAATTAACTTAATTAATCAAAAGAGGACTGTTTAAGCAATTAAAGTCTGAAGATTTAATATTGAGAATTGGCATAAAATAAATTTGTGATGAAAATTGGTATGATTTTACATACCATAAATAGATGGACATAATTGAGTCAATTATGGCCATAGTGAAATTTGGAATTAATTGATAATTTGAATAGGGAAAGTAATTCAAATTGGGGGATGATTAATTAGGAGTAATTAATCGTCTAAGACACGAGGTTAGGCTCTTTTGTGGTGTAAGACTGCCCGGACCCGCCCGGCAAATCCAACTGCCACAAATGTCAGTCTAATGTGGGAGGTCTTAGGCATAAATTAAAAACGTAACAATTGTAAAGACACGAGGTTAGACTCGTTTGTGGTGTAAGACTGCCCGGACCCGCCCGGCAAATCCAGTTGCCACAAATGTCAGTCTAATGTGAGAGGTCTTTATAAGGTTACGGTCTTAATGAATTAAGAAACACTTAACCAGATAAACATGTAGTGGGACATGAGGGGGTTAAGTGGGTGCCTTGGGTGGCATGTGGAATTAAGTGGGTGCCTTGGGTGGCATGTGAAATACGACTAGGTGTCTCAATAATTAATTAATGCTGATTAAAGACTACTTAACCTAACTTAATACATATGGACTGTATGATGATAGACATAAGTTAGGGTTAAGTAAAACGAGTTGGATTGTGGGTGGGTTAAGTACAACTGATGAGCAGGTGGGTAATATTAGTATATATAGGCCCACAAACTTAACCATTAAATAAATAGGATTAAATCAGTGGGAGGGTTAAGTACAACTGAAGGGTAGGTGGGTAATATTAATATTTATAGGCCCACAAACTTAACCATTAAAAGGGGTTATGTAATTAAAGACACCTAATGGTATACATAACCGGGGCAGAATAGTAAAGTTATGTATTAAAGACACCCTTAGGGGTATGCATAACTAATGGGAATAGGTAGAGTTATGTATTAAAGACACCCTCAGGGGTACGCATAACTAATGGAATAGACATAGTTATGTATTAAAGACACCTATAGGTACGCATAACCGATAGGTAGAATAGGGGTTATGTATTAAAGACACCTATAGGTACGCATAACTGATTGAGGGCTATGTAATTAAAGACACCTTAGGGTATACATAGTCAGTAGAAAACCTAGTGGGGATACAAGACATAGGGGAGAGCTTGTATCATGTTGTGTGAGACCCATTTCAGTCAGTAACCCGGAGGGGTATCAAAGTAAAAATCTCCGTACTAGGCGGGGAAGGGGCACACTTACTGATTGATTGTAAGAGATCCAAAACGAGACGGATGGTGTGGGCGGCGCAAACCGACCGGGGACATGTGCGTGCATGGGCCGGGCAGAGGGGGACAAGACGACCGTGACACCAGTAGGTATAACTGTGCACACCTTAGGTTGCCACTTTAGGGAAGTGATACCCCCTAGTTGTGGGACCAGCACAGGGTATCTACGGAGTAGGGAGCCGATCGATTAGGGTAGTGGTTAGGGTATATCCGGACATATGCCCTAAGTCTACCAATTTGTAGTAGGAGGGTAGTGGGTACGACTAGTTGAGATAGGAGCAGGTGGCACCTATGGCAGCAGCTAGGAATACACGAACCTACCACCATCGTTATCATGATTAGCAGAAGGGATTATCCCATCTTGATTTGACTAGTAATAGTGCAGAGTAGTTAGTAGTGAATCATGCATACACCTTACCTTATTTGTCCTGTCATACCTGGCATCTGTACCGTGATCCTCTTATCCACTTTGTATGCCTGTCATGTTTACCTTTGTTTATTTACTGGCTAAAAGTTACTGGACTCACCAGACGTATGTCTGACATAGTTTGTTTCGCCTCTTTTCTTCCGTTCCCCCCAGGTTCTCAGGGAGGAAACACACAGGTTTAGTCAGGATTTGGATATCATCTTCTAGGAGCTACTTCTGAAGTATGGCTCGAGTCTCTGTCTCTTATATGGCTTGCTCTTTAATATGGGGAATGATGTTTTCTTTTAAATACCTATGTACTCTGATAATATAAGACAGAAGTGTTTTGTTGTAAGGGTTTTATGACTCATGGTATTATGTAACAAAATATTTTGGTGATTTAATAAAGTTGTTTATTTTCTGCTGCAAAATTTTTATATTGGTCTTGTGATATTCTATGTCTGTTTACCAAAAACGCTCCACTGAAGTTAAGGCATTCCCTTTGTGAGTGACCTTAATGGAGGTGGGGTGTTACACTTGCTGATCCCAACCGTTGGTGGTATACATTCGATACACTTAAGCGAAATGAGTGGTCGGTCATGTGTAGGCCGGGTTGCAAGACGTTCTTGTTGAACCCAGTGTATTCCCCTCTAGAGATACACTATCGGCAGGTGGTTCCATACCTTGTCATATTCGAAATCCAATCTCCAATAAGTGCCCGTGGTTTTGATTGTATACTATATATGTGGAGCGTGAGATGCAAGCGTTCTTCTGGATTGTTAATTATTTGTATTTAGACACTATTATAATATTAGAATAAGATATTGATTTTAAAATGTTTTGGGTTATCGTAAGGTAAAAACCGTCCGTATGTATGTGTGGATCGGTCTTACGATTGTCTTTTCTTTTAAAATATTTTTGAAAAGTTAAACCAATTAATCTGTATTCTCATAAGGGAAAATCCCGTTCCGTTTTTACGACGTGGTCTTATGAGATATCCTTTATTGGAATCAAACTATTTTAATAGTTTACTCACACCAGTCCCATGACTGAACCAGAGTTTATTTTTCTATGTTTTCTCTAAATTCTTGGGTGCCCAAATTTATACGGGCAGTCCAATAGTTAAGGGTTTTACAGATTTATCTGGAGGAGCTTGGAGCAGGAGGCTTCAATATTAGTTATATAGAGTTAATCTGCTATGTTGTATATGTAATGTACTCTGATGATGTATGTAAGTTCAAATACATCTTGTTTTTTTCAAAAGTGAGTATTTATATATTATGTTTTATTCCACTGCGATTGTGAGATACTGCTATTGTTCAGTTCAGTCTTCTATCTATTTTCTTCTATTCTAATTTTCTATATTTCTATTTCTCATCATCTAACTTCTTTCTATTAATAATTCGTATTTTCGTGCAATTTGGGTTGGACGTGAGTTGCATTTAGTCAATTCAAAGAGTACGGATTTGCGAGTCGTTACAGCACCTACAGTTTAGGAAGGAAATAATAAACTCCGGGTCAGTCGTGGGGCTGGTGTGAGAACTCAAAATGGTTGTTTGTGTAGAATATTCATATATGCTTTTTTGGAATATGAAGCTATCATAAGGTCCCACGGCACACACAATGAATCGCACACGTTGGGCGAGATTTCTCCTTATGATAACCAAAAATGCCTTTAATACACAAAGTCATTTGAATTGTTATTAGTGCATAGTGTGAAAACTTTTGGCAAATAAATGTAACAATCTTAGCATGGAATTGTTACATCGATTGAATTCCATACTATAGCTACCATTTCCTGGTAGGTTATACAACTAAAACCATATGGGGTCGTATTGGAGAATGGATTTCCAACAATGACCAAGGTAAAGGATCTTCCTTATCCATGATTGGGACATCTCTTGAGGGATGCCCCGAGAATCCGAAACACTAATGGATTCTCTGCCAATACAAGATCGGGATATCCCTTCTAGGAATAACACCGAATATGTCATTCCCCTGTCATATCTGACATTTACCGAGAGTTCTTCTACTAGCATCCACAAAAGTAGAATTTTTCACATAAGTAAAATACATGGATTCCATACCATGGTATAACTTTAATCTAGAAGGAAACGATCATACCCTAATGGGAACGATCCACATAGCCTCGCTGTATCTATCCTGCTTCGATCATTTCCAGGATGTGAGGCTTGAAGTCACATTACAAAATCTATGCTTAAACTAATCCATACTTTGATTATCTGCAGCTCATTTCACTTAGCGTGCCAGATTGCCAATTCCTAACACCGATGTTTACCAATATATAACCTCAGATCTCGTACGTCTAAGAGATGGGTGTTAAGCTAAGAGAATAGCTCTCCACCACCAAACATATGTATATATATAGTATTTATCAATTGATATGCCATAAATTATAATGCCAGACATACAATCCATACAAGTTCGTTCTGGGACTGAACAAAACGGAAATCACTTTATTCCTTGTCCAATAAAGGAGAAAAGCCCTTGCAAATCTGAAGAATCTCTGAATATATCAGGATCACTGCTATAAGTAATCTCATAAATAGATGCCTCTTGAGACAACAAGCAGTTCTTTCAATGTGAAGAACCCCGGTCTTCAACCATCGTCTATAATATCTTTATTTGCTCCATTTCGTCGTATCATTATTCAAAATGGTTTCCGGATAGACATCCCATCCCAGTCCTTCCAAATAATGAGCGTTATTTTGAAAGACAATATGAAAATACAAGATTTAATAAGTCTCTTTCCACTTATATTGATTAATTAAAACCCTTTCATAACTTAGTAAAACCCTTGAATTGTTTTTTCCATTAGAAATTTATCCCATATATTCATTCCCTTATGTTTAAACAATGATTTATTGTACGTTAACAAAGATTCAATCTTAACTTAGCTTTGGAAACCTTTCAATATATCCATTAATCTTAATCAAAAGATTTCTTAAATCTTTAACCATTACTTTCTTATTACAAATCATATCCTTTAAACAAAGATTATTCAAATGAAGATATCCCCTCAACTTTTACTAGGAGAAATCATTTTAGTATATCTCATTAAATCTTAATTAAAAGAATTCTTAGTTCTTAAATAAATACTTTCCATTTCAAAACATAACTTTAAACGACCATTTCAAAACATAACTTTAATCGAGTCTTAATGGGTTAAAGCTAATGTTATTAAAGATATCATTCATAACAAACCCAAATCAATTAATATTGAGTATAAGAATTGCACGAAAATTATATCAACTTATATTCAATATCAATTTCCATATTCTACAAATACTATGGGCATAATCATTTCAAAACATAACTTTAAATGACCATTTCAAAACATTACTTTAATCGAGTCTTAACGGGTTAAAGCTAATGTTATTAAAGATATCATTCATAACAAACCCAAATCAGTTAATATTGTGTATAAGAATTGCACGGAAATTATATCAACTTATATTCAATATCAATTTCCATATTCTAAAAATACTATGGACAAAATAATGGTATAGTCACCTTTTAAATTCATCGAGCAATATGAGTTCCATCTATGGAATTTTAATAGCATAAATACGAAGATTATTTCTACCCTAAACCAGTCAATTCAAAATTGCAAATCTTTAATCTTATTATAGTTAATCTTCAAAACATCATTCCTAAAGTATCTAGGCTTCCTTTTTGACTTGTTCCGCCCTTTCCCAGATAAATAAACATTGGCCAGCTAAGTTCAGCGCACTGGTTTCTGCATCCCTTACCTTAGTTACACACCATGTTTATCATTTCAGATCTCAAAGGTAGGACAAATGTACTAATGGTTTCTACATACTCAATTTAGTTGAGTCTATCTTCTTTTTAACTTAGTCAAGTATTTCGGACTTCCAGATTATCATTAAAACTCTTTATTTATTATTTGGAAATGTTTAATAAAGATTTGGATAAGAATCATCAAGTTAAAAACCTTTCAATTTTGATGTTGTTGAAAAAGCGTTGCAAAAAGAATTGTTAAACAACTTAAATCAGCTTGTTTGATTTAATCAACCTTTTCATCATTCAAAACTTCGTATTTTTAATCCAAATAACTTTTAAATCATTTATTATGATTTATCATAGTTTTAATAATTTTAAAATAGTCATTTCTTAAAATTTCCCAGTTTGGTCATCGAACTACAAATTCGCGATTTGTATTAAAATCTATTTTAAACATAATTCAAAGTCTATACAGTGAAAACCAAAATTTCCTTTTCATTTGAAAACTAATACCATATAAAAGCAAACACTTTCATTCCAGGAAAATCCAACTTAAATTGTATTATGTATGTCCAATTGAAATTATCGGTTAAAATTCGTGAATCGTCGTAGTGCAACAAGCTCTATTTTAACTTTATTTCAACTTGATATTAACCCGTTTTACTCCAAATAAGTCTACAATTCATTTTTATAAAACATACAACTTCATTTTAAAACAATGTTTCCATATTCCCACTTTTAAAATTAAATGTTCATTTTAAATGAATTAATTTTATTAAGATTATAATAATATTTTTCAAAATTTAACTTTTTGAAACCAAACTTTCCAAGTTTCAAACTAAATGTTATATAAGCTTATTAGTACTTTCAATTTGAGTTAAAACATTGTATAATAGCAAACTCAAATTTGCTTTCAGAACCACTATTCTAAATCAATTTCACTTTTCACTTTGAAATTAAACATGCTATTTCATACCAAATCCATGTTCGAATAAATTTCCGCCTTCACAAAAGTGTATATAATTAGATTTGGGTGTAGTGTGTATATTATCACTATAACAACCATAATAATTAAATTTCCACTTTCATATCAAATCCAAATGGAATGAGACTTAACCAATACCCATATAGTTCCATATATTTGGGTGTAGTGTGTATATTATCACTGATAACAACCATAATAACATTCATAGCAACCATTCATCCATTACACAATATTTGTAGTGTAAGCATTTACGGTAATTAACGCTTATATGAACATGTTTAATAATAACAGTAATAACATCTATAACATCCATCAAACAATCATAACAACCACAAAGCAACCAATATAATTAAATTATGATTATAATAAATATATAAACACAGTTAAGAAGTTCTCACCTTCATTGCCACTCCGTCAAACTTTACGGTAGGACGTGCATCAGAACCAAGCTTTCCGTCTATCGTCCACGCTATAATTTTTCTTTTTCTATCTTCTAATATATATATATATATATATATATATATATTGTATACTAATATATATTATTATTTTTATTTAGGGAGGGGTGGCCGAAGGTTATGTGTGGAGGCCGTAGGGGTATGGGTGACGCAAGGGGGTGGAGGTCGTGGGGTTAATGAGGTGGTGCAACTGTAGAGTGTTGGAGCTAGGTGGAGGTGGTCGTTGGGAAGAGGAGGGGAAGGAGGCCGAAAAGAGAAAGGAGGGGAAGGAGGCGGATGACCGAAAAAGGTGAGGAGGGGAAGGGGCGGATGGACTAGGCTATGACTAGAAATGGGGGATGGAAAGGAAGAGAGGGGAGAGGAAGGAAAGGAAGAAGAAGAGGGTTTGAGAATGAATGAAAAGGGAAGGAGATAGTGTTTTTATATAGGAGGGGAGGAGGGCATTTTGGTTATTTAGGCATGGGATACATGTCCCTTTCCTAAGATTAAGGCCATGCATGGTGACAAATCACTTAACATATGGTAGAATTTTATTTGAAAACGTTATGGTAACTATAACAACACAAATGAAGTGTTATGGAAATGTTTAGTTAATATGCGTTTGAACAACTTATTACAACAAAAGCTATTATATTCCTAACGATATTTTATAGTTATATTTCACTGCTTTAAGTAGTAAGTGAAAATTAGACATACATCCCTAAAAGCAAACTTAATTAGGCTCACATCCCTCCCAACTTTTAATTGCAAACCCGCCCCCTATTTTTGCCATTTCGCCTTTTACGTATTTCATGGAAAAAAAGTGTGGCACTCCGTAAAAAAAAAAATCTAAATTCTGGAAATATTCCTAGAAGACCATGCAAAAAAAGTTGCATACATGTATGCAACTTTTGCTAATAGTTGCATACATGTATGCAACTATTGCTGAAAAGCTGTTTTCTTTGAAAATTTTGTACTGAAACCTGCATACAGTGTGCTACTATTTGAAATAATTGCACATATGTATGCAAGTATTTCATGAAGAAGTTTGAACTAAAATTTTTCCCGTAGATTGTTGCACACTTGTATGCAAGAATCTGTATAACTTGCTTACATGTATGAAAAAAAGCCAACGTAGATTCAACGAATAAATACTTGCACAGATGAATGCAAGAATTTCAAATATGTGCATGATTTGATGCAAATTACTGCATTTTTCGTTGTTTTCTGTATATTTTTGATTTTGATGCATTTTTTTATTTTTTTTATGAGCTGAATTTTTGGGCGAGTACATGTTTAATTTAAATATGAATTTATGTTATTTTTTATAGTTTTTTGATGAATTTTCGAAAAATAGGGACCTAATTTATAATAAGTTTATGACTGGATATGAACCTAATTTTGAAACTGAATAGGGACCTGTAAAAAACACACCCTTTAAATAACTACTTAAACCAAATTCATTTTAAAAATCATATTCAGTTTACCTAAAATCATATATAATTATTTGAAATTTAAATTTCAAATTGCTTAAAATCTGGATCATTACATTTTTATTTCTACAAATTATAAATTAAAAAACCTAACTTTATAATTTTTATCATGTATAGACGTCATTTTTTAATTCGTTTCTTTCATCAAAGATATAGCGAGAATAACATAATATAGCAGAAATTACTGGATATATATAGGGAATGAAGGTATATAGAGATGCTTAAAGCGGAGAGGCTATATTGGTGTTATTTGGGAAAATCATAGCGGCGGTGATCCACTACGGGATATAGTGAGGTTATAACGAGGTAATAGCGCGGAATTAACCACATAAATTGAAATTGTATTTACCGTCATTGTTATGATCTTTGCATAGTTGTTTTATAATAAGGCACATTTTATAATGAACTAGTCGATAATCTATATTTTGAATTAAAAAAGGTTAGACTAATTAATTTTAGTATACTATGACTAAAAGCCGAAATTAATCATCTTTATGGTCATATGTTAGTATCAGTTATTTAGACCAATAATGGGTATCAGTTTTATGAATGTATAACTATCAATTTGATGTATGTATTGGTATCAATTTTCAAGTACAGATTTGCGTATCAGTTGTTGTCTGTTTAGGCATTAGTTTCAGTTTTTTGAAAGTTCTATATTTTATACACAAATTTTGGGTATTAGTTTCATATGTACCTAGGTATAAGTTTCGAAGTTCTAAAGTTATCATATTTCATAACCAGATTCTGGGTATCAGATTATTATGTACTTAGATATCAGTTTCTAAATTTTAAAGGTATCATATTACATATAGATAATGTGGGTATCATTTGCATATGTGCTAAGGTATTAATTTCATTTTAGTTGAAGCTTACAACATAACAATAAATACATATCAGTTTCCCAACGTTTGGTATCAAATTCTTTATACATTGTTTTAGTAAAGTATAGTACCTGGCCATCAGTGAAGTTGCCTTTCAACATATTTTTTGTATGTATGCATTCTCCTTTCTCCATATTATCGTTAGACCAAGAAACTAGACTGTTTTTTTTCAAAAAATAAATTGAATTAATTTTTTAACAAATTGTAATAGTAAAAAAAAGTATACTTAATTTTCTGATGATTTTGCAAGAGAGAATGTTTTTCAACAGCAGTTAGTTGTTCAAGATTCAGTAAATGAACAATTTTACAATGAGACAATTGCAACTCTACCCATGACAGTACTATGATTGCAAGTGGCTTTATTGGTAGTATTGATTCTTCTGCTATTTCTAGATTTTGTTGTTCTTTCACTATTTCTTCTTCTACTTTTTTGTTCCATGGTTTCTTCTACTATTAGCTCTGTTTGTCCCACTGTTTCTTTATCTTATTTTTTAACGTTAACGTCACTTTTTGCTTTCTTTTCTTTTTTGGATGGTTTTTGAATACTTAATAAATCACTCTTCTTTAGTCGTCTTGTTCTTTAGTTTACACTCTTCACATAAGAAGGTGTTTTGCTTTTGGTGTTGGAGAACGGAATTTTGATGACAACAACCTTGTTTCAATTATTTACATTATTGATTATAAAATATATACTAACATATTTTGTTCAGAATATATATATATGTGTACGTTGGATATAAATTTTGATGACTGTACAATTTTAGAGAATCAAGATATCAAGGAATTCAAGACTCATGAGTATCAAGATAATCAAGATTTCAAGAGCCCAAGATTATCAAGTAATAGAGTCTAGTTTATATGTAAAACTTCGGGTTAGCAATTTCAAATTCTGTTTTCAAACTCCTTTTCAAATTGATTTTAAAATTATTTTCAAACTCCTTCTCTAAATGATTTCAAAATATAAAGTTTTTACTTATAGTTTTATATCATATAGTTTTATAAATATGTTTTTCTATGTTGTTACACTTTAGAAAATTCATTTTTAAACATTAGTTTTAATTCAAGAATTTCCAATATATATATATATATATATATATATATTGATTTAAACATTTGAAAAATGATTTAAAAATCAAAATAATAAGCATATGTCGACATACATAATTCAACACGTCGATATATAACCGTCATTTTTTCAAATTTCAAAGGAAGTGCCTTTTTATTGTCTGAAATGCTTCAGAAATGTTGCAACCTTTCAAACTGTATAAATAGGGGTTAAATTCGAATATTTTGTCACTTCTTCTTCTCCATCTTCATTCTATCTCTAACCAGTATTATTATTCTTTAATTTCGTGATTTCTACACTTATACTTTGCCAATTTCTACTCAAATTATATCAAACTTCTTCTTTTCTCAATCTCTATCAAATACACTCTAATTGGAAGTGTTATTTAAGAGTTCTAGGGCTATTATAGTCATTTAGGAATTGTTTGGGAAAGGGTGTGTTCATTGTAGCCCTAAAATCTAGGAAAGGGAGCAGTGTGAACCTTGTAACCGAGAAATCAAGAGTGGTGGAATCAGTGTTAACCTTCTAGCCGTGAAATCAAGGGTGTTGTAAGATTGATACTATTATTAATAAAACTCTACACAATCCAGTGTTGCATGGGATTGGACGTAGGAGTAATTCGAACTAGTACAAAATCCAGTGTGTTCTTTCATTTTCTGCATTTTATATTTACTTATATTTGTATCTGTGATTATTTTTATGTTTATGATCATTTCTAGTGTGATATTAATTGTGTTATTCATATAGTAATTCAAGATTGTTTAAATTTTCATAACCTCTTTAAAACACTATTCACCCTCCTCTAGTGTTAGTTTTGCCTTAAGATCCTAATCCACATTTCCTAACAATTTGTATCAGAGGTGGTTAAAGAATGTGATAGAGGGTTCTCGCTCAGTTGTTTGATGTCGAGCAGGAGACTCTTACTCCTACATGTCCCCATAGGTGTTGGTTGAGTCACGAGGCTAACCATGAAATCAATTCTGAGGTACCATTGTTATGTTATGGTGGCAGGTTAGGCCACTGGTTGTTGATAACCTATAACAATTGGTATTAGAGCATAGGTTTTCAAGAGTACATCATCTGAATTTTGGAAATATTAAATGGCAACCAACATTGGAATTGCTAGCAACAATAGTTCATTTGTAGAGGATCAGTCCACCGTTAGACCACTATTATTTAGAGGTAGTAATTATTCATATTGGGCTTGTAGAATGAAAATATATTTACAATCCGTAGGATTAAACACTTGAAATAGTACACAAACTGCATATGTTGAACCCACTACTAATTTTACACAATGGACCAATGAACAAAAGGATGTTGCACAAAGTAATTCTAAGGCTATGAATATGCTATTCTGTTCATTAGATAGAAATGAATTCAATAGAGTGTCAGTTTGTAAATCTTCTTATGAAATATGGATAATATTGCAAGTTACTCATGAAGGAACCAATAAAGTTAAACAAACTAAGATATCTATCACTACGCCATAGATGGCCTACCGCAACGAAAATCCATGGTGTTGCTAGCTACAATGTTGCCATTGCTATGCTGTTTTTTGTCTATTGCAATGCACGCTTCAACGTGTTGGCATAGATATCAAATTGTGTTGTAGTAGCTATAGATATAGTCTAACTAAAAAAATTAAAAAAGAAGTTACACCTCAGTGATCCACACCATTAGTTAAAATATAATCTCAACCATCCATCAACACCATCAATCCACATCTCAGTTAAGTCTATTTCCCACTTTTATTTTCATTCCCTCGCTTTCTGTAACGACAAGGAATTTCGCTCGATCTGAATCGATCGTTAAACCGACTAAGACCGTTCAAAACCCCTGATCGTTTGAGAACAGGACAAATCAGAACGCAGACGGAAGAACATTTCATTGTTATTACAACAATTCCATCAGATACAAGAATATACAGAGTATAAATGAATATTATACATTCGATAAATATCAGAGATTACAATAAATTACATAGCAGCGGAAAAATATACAAAACACAACTAGAAGTGATACACGGATACAGAGCTTTCCGAGCATCGTTCCAGCTGTAAATCAGGATCCTGTGAATATAAATCTGCAAAACCAAAACTACTAGCTGCCCGTGTCGAAAATAGGGGCACCCAGAGTTTAGGTTAAAATAATAAACTCCAGGTCAGTCATGTGACTGGTGTGAGAACTAAAATATTGGTTTTAAAGTTAGGTAAATCAAGGGACCACGTCGTATAACACGGAACGGGTTTCCTCCCAAGAATACCAGTGCATAGAACAAACAGCGCAATGCTAAATAAAGAAAAATGAAGCTGTTATAAGACCCAGGTCCCATCACACAATGCAACGCAAGCCATAGGATAGGGTTTTTACCTTATAACAGCAAAAGCATGCTTGATACGTTTAAAACACATTATTTGATACTATTATAGGTGTATAGTGTCAAAACAATTTCAATCATAAGTATCAATCATAGGCGGCATAGCTACCATCTACTATGTCGCCATACTAGGCTCTACAAATAAAACCGAAACACACGTATTGGAAATTGGATTCCATCATGAGTCGAGGCAAGGGGCAAGCTCCTCTTCGCGTTCGAGATGCTCTAGCAAATGTCCCAGGACCCCACTTTGATCCTTGGAATCGGCTGGGTCGGTCCTCTCTTACTTTTGAGGATTGACAATTCCTGAACACATGTTTCCCGGTCCTTACAGACCTATATCCGAGGCGCCTCGCATTCCAACAACCACACAGGTGAAAAGTATATAAATGTCAGGGCTGGTAGGTCACTGACACCACCCTAGCTAGAAAGAAACGTCGTGCTCTCCCAGCGGTCCGTCTCCCGTTTTTGACTCATACCGAGGTGTGAGGCTCGCGAATTCACGTTATACACAAAGCTATGCCACACAGGCCGTGCTTTGATCATCAACCACAAGACTTTGCTTTTCAACAGAAGCCTTGATCAATTGCCACTTACGCGTGCCACACTGGCAATTCACTCCATGCGACTGATGTCCATCGATATACAACCTCTGAGCTCGTACGTCTCAGAGAAGGGCGTTAAGCAAGAGAATAAATTCTCCGCCGTCAAACAGATGTATATTTAATAGAGATCAATCAACACAGAATAAAATCCAATGTCAGACACACAATCCATTTACAAGTTCGTTCTGGGTCTGAACAAAACCGGAGGCACTTTCCTTGCATATCCATCGATCTCCAGGTACGTCTGGACGATCGCCAACTGTTTCCCTCATCTTGGGTGTACAGCCCAATCGAGATCATCAGCAATCACCCAAACGATGTGAAGACTTCCGGTCTTCAACCAACGTCTTCTTCTTCGACATCTCGTCGAATCGGCTATTCAGAATGGGATAAACCCGGCCTTTCTGAATAACCCACGTATATAATAAACGAATGTTACACAAACACAACAAACGCCTCATTCCAATTCAGAGTATTCTTTTATTCACAAAATCACATTCTTAGGGAAAGGTTCCCATTAATTTTATCCAAGATAAATTCTTCTAAATTTATTCTTTAATCTTCCTTCGGATATTATTTCTAACTAGTCGGGATTAGCGAACCACACCGAAGTAATTATTTATTTTATTTCCCAATCCCAACCTATATATCCCATGGAGAAAAACTGGTAGTACTCCATATCTAACACCACGGTGTTATCGGTAAAATTAATTACCATCTCACGTTCAAATCTAATTAAAGATTTAACTATCGCTTTGGAGCAAAACTGGTGGTACTCCATTCTCGATCACCTTTCAGATTTGATAATTTAAATTATCAATTCACATTTCAATCTAATTGAAGATTCATTAAAACTCCACTTAGTTTTAATCTTTTCAAAAATCAACATCCTGCCTTTAACTGGGTTAAAGAACCAATGTCATCTAAAACACGATTCACGATAAACCCAAATCACATTTGATACTAAATACAAGGCTCTGAATAGAAAATATAACGGCTTATATTCAATATCAAATTCTGAAACCAACAAATATCGTATTGGAAATAACGATATAAAATATATCTTTCAAATCCCCATAACAATATTTGATAGTCACGAAATCCAACATCGAAATATTCCGAAGATAATTTCGATTCAACTCCAGTCCAATTCACGTATTGGGAATATTGATTATTTTTAAAATCACTTTCAAGTTCAATTTATTTATTTCAAAAATAAATTGATTTTAATTCTAGTTCTAAACTAGTTCATTTCGACAAAAATCTATTTTTATCCTTTCAAATATGGAGTTTTTCAGCCCAATTTTTCCCAAATCATTTCTTATGATTTTACACAATTTATAGATATTTTTAATAATTTTATCAAGGCCCGTACAGTCGATTTCCATCAACGGCTATCGAACTGCACTTACAGCGACCTTTTCCAAATTTGATTTGGACATAATTCCAAATCCAACCGTTAGATTTCAAATTTCTAATATTCATCGGAAAGATCTTTTCGATACGAACCCAACAGTTTCGGTTTTAGGAGAATCCGACGGTCGGATCTCCCGCAACGTCAATTCGAAATCAATGGTCGAAATTCACGAACTACCGCGGCGCGGCGCGTTCTATTCAGTCCATTATATATATATATGTATATATATCATATATATTTCATCGATTTCATTTTAAAACGTATTTTATAAATCGTTTTAAATTCGTTTTCAAAACCATTTCAGCACTATTTCCAATTTCAAATCGATTTGATTTCAATTCAATTCGAATTCATTTCAATTTTATTTAATTCGAATTCGTTTTAATTCAATTCTAATTCGTTTCAATTCAATTCAATTTGAATTTACCTTCTATTTACTTCAATTCGAATTCATTTCAAATTGATTTCAATTCAATTTCAGTTCGTTTTAAATTTCATTCAAAACGATTTCAATTTATTTTTAATTCAATTTCAATTTAATTCATTTTGAATTCATTTCTATTCAATTCGAATTCAAATTCACTTTCTACTCAATTTGAATCGAATTCATTTTCTATTCGATTCGAATTCATTTCAAATTGATTCAATAAAATTTCAATTTGAATTTTAATCTAATTTAATTTGAATTTCATTTCAAAATATTAAATTTTGAAATCACTTTTCAATATTCATTATAAAACAAATAAAATCGATATAAATATCGATCGCGTCAAAATAACGCATCTCTAATCAACACGGCTTTATGTTTTTCAAAACTTCTTTATTCTATTCAACAAATGAATATTTATTCTATTCAACACATGAATCTATATTTCTTTCAACACACGACTATTTTTGTTATGTAAAATATTTTATAAAATCATGGTATCTATCGTTTGATTTTTAATTAGACTCCACCGTGAAGTAGTTCCAATTTTAAATATGATAAAGATGTAAATTTTATTGTTAAAATATTTTACTCAACACATGAACATCGTCAACACATGACTATTTTTATATTCAACACATGAATTTTCTTTTATAATATTCATTATTTTCCCGATGGAATGAGGCCCAATCAATCACCATATAATGTTAATTATATGGATTCCATACAACACATGTATATAATAGCAACGATAAACAATCAACCATCATCCAAAGTGCACCACACAACTACATAAGCATCAAATATAAATAATTAACGCTTACACAGCCTGTCGACCAATCGATCGACATACAATTAAATAATTGGGATTAGTGTACCCAAATATCATCCCAACACCCGTGTGGGGTTTCAAATCAACAAACACAGATTTTTATTTGTGCAGTTGGGCGATGTGTAAAATTTATCGACCCAATCAATATCAGTCAAATCGGTGTATATAAACAAATCGGCTGATTTGTTTATAAATATTTATTTATTCACTTTCACGTTAAAAATTATATTTTTAACGATAATTAATTTATTTCAACCATCTACATTTTTTTTATCGATTTCACATCAACAACACAAACAAATTTCACAACACATCAATCAAACAAACACGCCGTCCATGGTCTGTGGACGACGGGTGTCGGGTGCTACTAAGCACCATCTGCATCCTAGTATATATATATAACTAGAAAAAGAAATTTAGAGTGAGAAGTTCTCACCGATAGCTATCCTAACTCCACGGCACTTCCTATGTAGAACATCTTCACCGTGCTCGCCTTTTGTCACTTTCGTTGCCCGTAGCCACTACATATATAAAAATCACATTTTTACTTTGCTATTCAATATATAAAAATCGAATTTTTACTTCGCTACTATATAGATAAAAATTCCATTTTTACAACGCTATTATATAGATAAAAATTCTATTTTTACACTGCTATTATATAGATAAAAATTCTATTTCTACAACGCTACTATATAGATAAAAATTCTATTTTTATCACACTATTCTATATAAAAAGATTTCGCCTTTTCAAATATAAAGATTTCATCATTATAAAAATCACCTCTTTATTTCAACGTATATATAATAAAAGTTAGATTTTTATTTCGCTACATATACAAAGATGATATTTTTATATTCTCTATCTTATAAAGATTATATTTTTATAGTTCCTACTATGTAAAAATCATATTTTTATCCTTCTACAATATAAAAGATTATATTTTTATTATCTATATAATATGAAAATTATATTTTTACTTCGCTATTCAATATATAAAAATCATATTTTTATTTACTTCATATGTCAAAACCCATAGAAGCTTTAAAATGGAGAAAACTCACATATTTTCTATCGCCCGGATTTGTTGTTCTGGCTCCAGAATTTGCAAACAAGCTTCAACCTTCACACCATCTTTTTGTCTAGCACAAGCACGCCATTCTGAACAACTTTTGCCTAGTGGTCTTCCTGCCGAAAATGTGCCATTTCGCCGGAAATCACGAAAAGACAGCATTTTGACAGTGTTTGAACAGCAGACTTCGAACGTGTTTTCCCGACAACTCCGCAATGCAAAAGAGGACTTATCATATACCAAATCGAAGAGAAAATCGTGTTCTTCGACTTTAGTTTTGAGGAACTTTGGCTAGAAACGCACGGTTTGGGAGTTATGGGGCAAAACAGATCTGGCTGTTTTTCTAGATACGGGAATTTTTGTGAAAAAGAGGGATTTTGGATTTGTGGGGCCCACGGCCAAGGGGAGGGCGGCCAGAGGCGGAGGCGGACCAGATGGGGGTGGGGAGGCTGCAATAAGGTGGTGTAGGCGCTGGAGGGGCCCACGCGACGGGTTTGGGTTGATTTGGGGGTTAGGGTTTCTAGAAATGGAGAGGGAGAGAGAGAAGGAAGGAGGAGAGAGAGAAGAGAAGGAGGAGGCCGACGGTGCGCGAGTAGGGGTGGCGGCAGTGACGTGAGGGGGGGGGGGGCTGCGGTTTCTTCCTTTTTCTTTTTTTTATACGGTGAATGAATGAGAGGAGAGAAAGGTAAGGGTTGACTTTATATAATAATATATATTTAATTTATTCCAAAAAGTTACTTTTTCAATCGAACTCCAAATCGAACCCAACGACTGTTGCCTCTAGCTAATTACCCCCATTCCGAACACAATGGGATATATATCGTAGGCTGATTCGATCGTTTCGATCAGTTTTCGTCAAAATCAAAATATAACTCAATATATTGAATTTGAACGCGCATTTCAATCTACCGAGATCACATACTAACTCGAAAAATTCCAGAAAAATATTTTCTAGCTTCGTATTGACGATATGGTCCTAACAAAACTAATTTTGTCGAATTCTGAGACCGTTAGAAAAATGGCCATTTTCCAGTCGATTAAAATCAACTGAAAATGGTCAAATGCGTTTTCCTTCTCCACGCTCACATATTGATTCAAAAAATTACGAAAATTGAAACTTTGCAATAACTTGACATCACAGATCAAACAAAAGTGGTTTCGTCGAAATCCGAGGTCGTTTGCAAAATTCCCATTTTTAAGGGCCTGAATTCCATAGTGACTATTCAGAATTTTCAACTGGACATATCTTTTGATTCCCGCTATGAAATTTGGATTTTTCAGATTCGTTGGAAAGATATTCCCAATTAGATCCTAATGTTTTTGGTTTCACTAAAATCTGGATTGTTTTGCACCCGACACATTCAATTGAAGTTTGAAATCGAATTCTCGAACTACCGCGCCATTTCAATTCCTTTTATAATTAAAATAAAATATTTATATTCTAACGACGACGTATATAATATATACGTCGAATTCTATACAAAATAAATTTCTCATCGATATTATTTAAAATAATTCATTTTAAATGTTCAAAATTCATTAAAATTGCCAAAATAAAAATTTTAAACTGGCCCAGATTTTCGGGTTGTTACACTTTCTTTCTTTTTTCATTTCATTCTCACCCCCCCCCCCCCCCCCCAAATTCCAAAACAATCGAATCCCTAATTTTCATCCAGCTCCCAATACCTAATTTTTTTCATTTTCACATCTCGTTCAATTTCCATCCGGTTTCTCGTTTTCGCTGATCTTATTTTATACATCAGGTTTGGAAGATAGCTGCAATATAACCAATTTTTAGATCTCGTTCAATTATTTTCTCAAAACCGATTCTTCACTAATTCGGATAGGCAATTTCTGGTGCGGTGTGGGGTTTCTGAGGTAAGATTCTTGCAATTCACATGGAAGAAATATCTGGCATTTGAGAAGTAAGGAAGTGTTGTTATTGTTATTTTTTATTTATTTGTCTAGGACTAATGGCTAACAAAATTTGCATCTAACATACTAACTCGACATCACAGTATGATGAACCAATTTGTCTTTACCTGTGGAATAAGCCTCCATAAAACATGTTAACGATTTCAGGCTTGTTTTATTTGGTGATTTATGTAAGACCCTCGCTCAAATGAGAGCCATGTGTATGGGTTCACACTTTTAATTGGTGACTTACAAGATTCAAGTTCATTGATTTGTGTTTGACTAGTTTATTGAAAAAACATTTTTTGGGTTAATTACCTACTTTTCCTCCAGTAAAGTTTGGAGGTATGTGTTTGAAGGTACATAGTTGTAGTTTTTTTTCATTCCTATTAAAACTAGGAGGCATAATATGAGGTATAGAGAGAATACCTCCTTTTTCCTGTTTTTTTTTAATCTTTTTTTAAATGAATTTTATATGCATTAATATGGTATTGGATCATTTTGATGAGAAATCATATCCTTCTACAGATAATATAGTTGAAGTTCACATCTATGAATGGGATGATTTTATTTTGTTCTTATAATACATTAGTGTGAAGGGAATTGTATTATCAATCGGGTTGGATTGAACATATTTTTGGATTTCTGCATAGTTTTTGATGGATTCAGTGCCACTTACATTTGTTCATAGGCTGCAACATTACTCAAGATTCAAGTTTGTACTTTATTGTTGACTGTTTTCGTTGCTACATACTGCGGGATGCAAATGATCATATGCTTTTGATGTACAAACATCTGTGCATTTGGTTACCATAATTTTGTTTCCTCCTTATCTATTGGAGTAAATTGAACTCTTAAGTATGTGCATTTAGTTACCATAATTTATCAAATCTTTTGACTAAAGTACTTACTTATTCACATGATCTAGTCTTGGTAGGGAGAAGATCATAGGTTTTGATTTGCCGTCTAATCTCCCATTAAAGCATGATATAACCATCACATGTGAGGTACAATGTTAGACTTTAGGAATGAGTATCAGTCACTAGGTATACGGAGATGAATGCTTCTGTTGAGAAAGAACATCATAAGGTACATACAAATATTTTTTTCTTATTGATTTCTATAATCTAAAATTTTCAGTGCTAATGAATTTCATAACATTGGGAGCTTGTCATTATCTGTAGTTAGAAATATCACTTCTCTTTCTCAGAAGGCTTGTATGTACATTACTCAACAAGTTTTTTTTCTTTCATAAAAATTTAATCAGTCAGTTTATAACATTTCTGACATATGTTTATCTTCTGTATTTATGGCACTTCAACCCAGCTATACATGCATCCTGCCTTTGCAGCCCTTCTAACATTTTTAATGCATGTGAATTGTTATCAATGCATTTTAATAAAATATTTATAACGTGGTAAATCAATTTAATACATTAAAAGTATTTTTCGATAACTTGTCTAATATTATTTCATTGATCAATACAAGGTGTATAACTTTTGAGTTACATTCCTGTTTCACTAGATGTACTTGTAATCTGCTCTAGCTTTGTAATCTTCAGCTTCCATGTTTTTTCAGTTCGGGTCTTGTGTATTAATTCCTCAATGGAAATTGGAAGGGAAGGGGACTCCATTGGACTATGAGCTGAAGTTTGTTTATCTCCCAAGGTATGTCTTATATGGAAATGTTTATAGTTTTGCAATTAATCGTTCATCTACAGTTATGTTTGATTAGTACATGTGGAATGTTCTTTGTCCTTGATTGAAGCTGAGCAATAAAGATACACTATTTGAACATTGTTTTCATTTGAGTATAGGTTGTATGGTTAAATAGGGGATCTCAGTATATGCAGATTACTATTTCTATCTCCATCAATAAAAATTTACTCATTAATGTCATTTAGAAGGGTAAATTTACCAGTATTAATGACGGTGATATCCCCTATTTGAAACATCATGTGCAACAGCCTCCTTTATGCTTTGCTCGGATAGTTTTATCAACACCTCCTCAATGGTAAGGCATAAATAATTAATGATTTTTTATATAAAATAAAACTCCTATTATAATATTCATCAAATATGTCTTTGGTTGGGTTGTAGGTTGTGGTTGAAGTGTGTTTTCACATTGCTGGAAGGTGGAGGAGTAATCTGAAGTGGTGGAAGGTGGTGAAAGGGAGTTTGACAATGTATTTTAAAGTATGGATGTTGTTTTGAGGATTGTAGAGAAGTTAAGGTAGTCCGGTTTAGTTGGATTTCTAGTCAGGTAAGGAGTGTATGTACTTTTATTAAGTGTATGTACTATTATTGACATATGTAATGAATTCAGCTATTTTCTATAATGAAGTTACTAATTCACAAATGGTGTAAATTTGAATTGTTTTTTTCTTAATGTGAGTAATTATGTTTGTTGTTAGTGAAATAGCGGTTATAATTATAATATTATGAAATCTTTGATTAATAGCAGTTGAGTTATAATTATTTTTAGCAGTTGTAAAACAAATTAACAACTGCTAGAAACAGTTGGAAAAAAGGTTGACTTTATTACGATTGCCAGCTGTAACAGACATATTACAATAGTTTTTGACAGTTGTGAAAGAGTATTTTTGTTGTAGTGGTACCTGTAGCAACACCTGTACCGATGTTGCCTTAGGGTCGCAAAGATTGCCTTTGACTCTAAGGCAATGCGACAAAAGGAAACCCCGAAAAAGTGTTGCCACAAATCATTTTTGGCCTATAGCAACATTTTTTGGCACCTCCTGCATCACTTCTCTGGTGTTGCAGTATGCAATTTATGGCGTAGTGTATGTTAACTAATCAATTTGAGTTATTTAAAATAAATCGGAATGAATCTGTCTCCGATATGTACTGCAGGTTTCAGGAAATCATGCATTCATTAATGGCTTTGGGAGAAACTTATTCTGAGGAAGATCAAGTTAGAAAATTCTCAATTCACTAACTCCAGATTGGGATCAGAAAACACTGGCAATTGAAGAGGCAAATAATGTTAGTGAAATGAAGTTTGAGGAGTTAATAGGAAATTTGATGTCGTTTGAAGTTCAGTTACAGAAAAGAAAGGATAATAAGTCGATAGAAAAGAAATCTATAACATTCAAATCAACAACTGACGATTCTTATTTAAGTAGTGAGGATGATGAAGAAATTGCCTTAATGACAAGGAATTTCAGAAAATTTCGAGATATAAAAGGAGAAATAATTTTCAGAGAAATAATCAAGGAAGTTCAAAAAGAAATTATGACGAATGTTACAACTGCAACAGACCATTCCATATAAAGAGAATGTGTACATATCTAGATAAATCAAGTCAACAGACAGATAATAATAATTCGTCAATGAAGAGGAAAATGGCTTATGCAGCAACTTTAGATGATTCAGACTCATCATCAAGCGATAAAGAACCAGAGACAGGAAATTCGAATATGTGCTTCGTAGCGATTCAGAATTTGGAAAATATTGAAGAAATGGATATAAAGACCAGGTACGCCTTAATTAATTTTTGATTGAATTGGTTAAATGGATGTTTTTGATTACTTGCTTTGTTTGAATTTAAAATTTAAAATCTAAAAATTCACACTTGAACTTTAAATTTGAAATTTGAAATTTGAATTTTGAAATTCAAAATAATAATAATGTAATAAAAATTAATTTTAGATGTTTGTTAGGATTAACATTATTTCAGGGAACTTCCAAACTTCCCCCCATCTTTTCACCAACTCCCAAGGTCTGAAAAGGTGTCCTTATTTTCAAAAAAGTAAAGTCCATCCACTCTCTATTTATTTTTCTATGCAATTCTATTCTCTCTACCTCTCATTCAAAATTCAAAACAATTATCTTTATTCTATTCCCTTCAAAACTTCTCTTTAATGGCTATCTCAAGTACATCAAAAACCATGAGATTGAACAAAACTCTCAAAGGTCATCTCTACAATGATCCGGAAGCTATTCAAGCCTACATTGACTATATGGCAAATGGAAAAGTCGATACGAGAGCCATCACTATATTTGAAGATTTCTGTTCTTACGATCTTCATTCACTTTTTCATCAAAGTTTAATAGATTCTCAGGATAAAGATGAAGTATGTTACCTAAATCTCATCAAAATGTTTTATGTGAATTTGATTTGTGGCTTTTACGAAGGAAATGAGAATCAAGTATGGAATAGCATAAAAGGCACTCAAATCGTTTTGGATTGTGAAATTTTGGGTACCATTTTTAATTGTAAGAGTACAGGCTCAGATTTTTTGGAATTTGAAATTGATGAAACGGATTTGGAAACTTTACATCACATCTTTCAAAGCGATGATCATTTGGAATTTAAAAATCGCTTTTTCCGCCCAAAAGCAAGAATCGTTAACCTCTTTCTTCAACATACCCTCACTCCTCGTTCCAGATATTTCAATAACCCTACACTCAAAGTCCAAAGATCTCCTTTTGCCATTTTTGGCACTTATAATATTAATTGGGCCAATGTAATTTTGAGAGAGTTTAAGCCCAAAGAAATGAACACCAAAGAAAACAATCTCTATCATTGAGTTTATCTTACTCGGATTTTTAGGTATTTTAGAGTGGATCTCAAAGGAGGAATTTGTGCCAAGAAAGGTTTTTAACTCGAGAAATATAAACCTTATGCAAATTCCATCATTTTTAAGCCATATGAAACATTCGAGACAAACAAGCTCAATGGCAACAAGAAGAAAATCCAATGGAAATCGACGAAGAAGAAAAATCCTCTTTGGAAAGTGTAGAATGCCCAACAAATAGTAGGACCATAACTAAAGAAACACTTGTCAAAAACCAAGCCAAATTAGCCAAGAACCAAAACAAGACCAAGAAGACTCTTACCCAAATGTCTTCTAAAATAAACATGTCCTTTGGCAAAGTAGGAAGAAAACTTGGATTATCATCTTCCTTATCTTCATCCGCTGAAATCTAAGTTTATTAGTTTAAGTTATCATTTCGTATTTGCTTGTATTTCCTTTTCAAATCTCATATTTAATACCTTGTTTCGTTTGAATATATTTGCTTTCTAGTAGTAATGAATGATATTTATTTCTGCCAAATCAATCTTTAATTTACTATAAAAACACAATAGAACTAAATAAATTAATATAATATAATAATTAATAACTTAAAATTTTGTGAAAATTCAAATACCCAAAAATCAAAAGGGGTATGTCGACATATAGAAACACACATGTCGACATATAACTGTCAGGAAATTCAAATTGTTTCAAATTTGAATTTTTAAATAAGTACCTTATATCTATTTTTTTAAACGAATTCCAAACTCTATAAATACCCTTTTCTTCCAAACATATTATTTTTAAACTCTCTCCTTCTTTGCTACTCATTTGTTATTCATATAATCAAATAATGGCCAATCCTATTCACAATTTAAGCGAGAATTTTGAAGAGACACTCAATTTATTCAAGAATATCCTTTATATAATACTTCGTAATCAACACCACCTAGAACTGGGTCAAATAAGGATGGTTGAACATTAATAGAAGCGTTTTCGATGCCATTCGTTGGTTAACCCCTTCTCTTTTTAGAGATGAAGACAACAACCTTGCTAAAGTACCACTCACCAAAGAAGATGAAGACCGGGAAGTCATCAAGAAGGATCCAATCTTTGGAGGAGATGGATGGGTGGAAGTTCGAAGAGACGTTTGAATTTGTTTGAATTGATTTGTGTGCTTTGTTTGAATTTATTTGAATTTGATTGAATTTGTTTGAATTTGACAACTTGTACATATTTTTTGGATTGAAATTCTTGGATTATTATACATATTGAACAAATTATTTGTTAATAATTTATTGACTAGCTTAATATGCTATTGTTTCTTTTGTCATAGAGTATGGGGGATTAGTTGGATATAGTTATTTAGAATCATTTATAGCGTAAATTTAGGGGGAGTATAATTTACCTTAGTCTAGTTTAGTATAATATAGTTAAATTTAATATAGGATGCTATAGGTATAATATAGATTAGTATAGGATAGTTTTTTGATAATGACAAAGTGAGAGAAATTATAAAATAGGAAATAGTTAAGACAAGCATAGTTTAAGGGGGAGTCAGAAGGGAATTCACGGTGAAAGGGGAAGTAATCAAGGAATCAGATCAACAGGTAATATCAAGTATGAATATTTTATAAACCAAGGTTGTCATCATCAAAAAGGGGGAGATTGTAGGAGAATGGAATTTTGATGACAACAACCTTGTTTCAATTATTTACATTATTGATTATAAAATATATACTAACATCTTTTGTTCAGGATGTGTATATATATACACGCACACATACATACATGTATGTGTATGCAGAATATATATGCAGGATATAAATATTGAAGACTGTACAGTTTTAAAGATTCAAAATATCAAGGAATTCAAGACTCATGAGTATTAAGATAATCAAGATTTTAAGAGCTCAAGATTATCAAGTAATAGAGTCTAGTTTATATGTAAAACTCCAGGTTAGCACTTTCAAACTCCTTTTCATATTGATTTTAAAATTATTTTCAAACTCCTTTTCTAAATGATTTCAAATTATTAAATTTTTACTTCTGATTTAGTGTGTATATATATGTATATGTTTATAAAGTTTTATAATATATATATGTATGTTTAAAATATATGTTTTATAGTTTTATATTATACAATTTTATAAATATGTTTATATTATATTTTACTATGTTCTTACACTTTAGAAAATTCATTTTGAAACATTAGTTTTGATTTAAGAATTTCCAGAATATATATATATATATATATATATATTGTTTTAAACAACTGAAAAATGATTTTAAATATCAAAATAATAAGCATATTTCGACATACATAATTCAACATGTCGACATAAAACTGTCATTTTTTCATTCAAAGGAAGTGTCTTTTCATTATTTGAAACGCTTCGGAAATGTTACCTTTCAAACTCTATAAATAGAGGTTAAATTCGATTTTTTCATCACTTCTTCTTCTCCATCTTCATCCTATCTCTAACCACCATTGTTGTTCTTTAATTTTTTGATTTCTACACTTTTACTCTGCGAATTTCTACTGGAATTATATCAAACTTCTTCTTTTCTCAATCTCCATAAAATACTCTCTGATTGGAAGTGCTATTCAAGAGTTCTAGGGTTGTTGTAATCATTAAGGAATTGTTTGGGAAAGGGTATGTTCCTTGTATCCCGAAAATCAAGGAAAGGAAGTGGTGTGAACCCTGTAGCCGTGAAATCAAGGGTGGTAGAATCGGTGTTAACCTTGTAGCCGTGGAATCAAGGGTGTTGTAAGATTGATACTAGTATTAATAAAACTTTGCGCAATCCAGCGTTGCGTGAGACTGGACGTAGGAGTAATCCGAAACAGTATTAAATACGGTGTGCTCTATCCTTTTCTGCATTATATATTTACTTGTATCTGTGTCTGTGATTCTTTTTGTGTTTATGATCATTTCTGGTGTGATAATCATTGTGTGATTCATATAGTAATTCAAGATTGTTTAAATTTTCCATAACCTCTTTAAAACACTATTCACCACCTCTAGTGTTAGTTTTGCCTTAAAATACTTAATCCGCATTCGCTAACATTCGGCTGTTGGTTTCTATTTTCTTTGTTGAGTTAGTTTTTTTATCTTTCCTTCATCCATTTTTTTCTTCCTCCAAGTCTTTGTGATATTCAAGTTGAAATTTGGAGGATTGAGATCAAGCATTGTTTTTTAAGAGGGATTGTTACGTCATCTGTAGTGTTTTCCTTCTCGTTTGAAGTCTGGTTTGTTGGAGAGTTTTCGCATTGCTTTTCGGTTGTTGCTTGTTTTTGGTTGCTTTTTGTTCATTAATAGGAACACTCTCATTTTATTTTGTTTTATCTTCTATTTCAGTATTCTGCTCAAAATTTTCATTTTTTATTTCAATTATAGTGTATACAATAGGTATATTGTCCACTGTAGCTTCTGAATTCACCGTTGCCTCAAAATGTATGTATTTAAAATCTGAATTTTTTATTTTGATTCTTGTCTTAAGTCGAATAATTTTTCCACTGCTTCTTTTCTTATTCGTCTTTCCCTTTTCAGCTCGTCATTTAATTTTTTATTCTTCTCCTTAAGTTCTAGAATATGTAGCATTGATACATCTTGCTCTGATGATCCAAGTGGTGTTTGATGTTCATCGCGTTTTCTTTTTTATTTCACTTAATTTCCCTCCTCTTGTTCTTGAAGATAACGCTTCTAATGTTTCCAAAAGTTTTGATTCGTGCGGACGTATGTTTTATATTTCTTATACCGTCATATTTTCAAAAAATTATAGAGAAATATATATGTATATATATACATACATGTATGTATATATATATATATGTGTGTGTGTGTGTGTGTGTGTGTGTTAACCGACCTTTTGCTCAGGTTCCCAAAACAACACAAGACACACTCGACTCAACACATCGGGTGACGCCGAAGTCTGAAGTGTCGCCAAAACACCAGAGATTCGAAACCAAGTAAACCCATGCAAGCGCAAACCTCACAACTCCTCAAAACTAGGCGATATTAACATTTTTGTACCCCTCTGTTCTCGAATCCCTCGGCTTGGACCCCTTGCCTTCACACAAGTTCGTGCCCGAAGATTTCATATCCCACAAGTTCGTGCCCGAACCGCTCATGAGTCCATGGTACAAATACATTTAACGTACCCTATGGGGTACGAATTTCGTACCCCATAGGGTACAAAATTTGTATCCCACGGTTATGAATTTCGTACCCCAGGGGGTATGAAATTCGTACCGCATGGGGTATGAAATTTGTACCCCTAAAGTAGAGTACGAGTTTTCTAGGGATAATGGAAGGGGTCCATATTTCTAGAGGCCTGCACTCTAGGATCCTAAATGTACTATTGTGGTCCCCAAATCCTATCTACTCCCACCTAACCACTCCATTATAAATACCCCCAAGCTAGCACTTCAAAGTGGTTGGAAATTGGCTGATTTGACACCTCTTGAGAGTTCCAAGTGACCTCTTTAATGGCATCCTTGCTTTGAGGAAGAAGAGGGACAAAAGTGACTTTTTCATAATATTCATATATGATGATTATGACATCAACATACTTAGGATGTCGTGAGATAGTACTAAGCATGTAACTCTTTATTGTCAATAAAATATCGGCGACTCTTCCAAACTGGACGTAGGCTCCATTCGAGACCAAACCATTATAAATCTATCGTGTCATTTACTTTTTGCACTTATATTTCCATGCGAAACTATATTCTTAAGTAATTAAGAATCTTGGATCTTTACGACATATTTTGCCGTCAATATTATGGTGCTTTCACTGAGAAAACTCAGATTCACATCTTTGTCGTGCATCTCCACCTCGACTTCAATGCACTTTAGGTTCCTTTCAAAACCTGTCGTTAGGTCCGCTTACAATGGTTAAGCGAACAAAGAATCAAATGATCGGCTCTTCTATCGTAGCTGAAGATGGAACATCTAAACAACCTCAACCGGCGGATATCCCAACCGAAACTGATACACTTCTTCTTTTAGACCCCAATCCCCCGTAACCTAAGCGCAGATCCACGCGCTTAATAAGAAGTATGAAAAAACAGCTCTTGAACTCAACTGTGCGTTAAAGAACAATATCAACCTTATGCACCAACTTCAAGAGAGCCAACGCATCATTGCCCGACTTTATCTCGTTTAGAATAAAGCTTGACTGCGGCGTACCATATCGGAAAATTCTTCTTCCAAATCGAGGGGCCCACATCAAAGAAGGAGGTTCAGCCTCATCAATAACGTTGCCGCCCGCTACAACGCTCATACTAACGGAAATGGAAACAATGATCGAACCACTATTACTTACAGCGGGTGCTCAGTACCATGATCGCTCATGGTTGGTTATCAATGGCGAACCAGGTCCGAGTAACTGACCCCCTCCTCGATAGAACCCAACTGTCACCGCTCAGAATCTGGGGCCTACGCTTTTGGCAACCCAGTAGGCCTAGGTCCCTTCGGATCAAGATGCACACCAACCTGCTCAACCTTGCCATCCATACCAAAGCTAAACCATCGATGCCAATGACGTGGGAGAGGACGAGCCTAACGTGCATCACAGAAGACGTCCATGGAACAGAACTCCCGAAGTTCACCAAAAACAATGGATTCCTCTAGAAGATCCCCATCCGAAATATCTTGTAACACCCCGTAAAATACTCCTAAAGACATAAATATAAATAAAAATAAACAATTTAATAATAAGGCTGGAAATGAGATTTTGCAGCTTTAGGAAATTGATTACGAAAATCTTTTATTTGGACTCGTGGCGAAATTCTGAATCGTTTTCATATATAACATGCTGAAAATGGTAAAGGTATGACGAAGTTACAAGCAAATGAAATTGGACAATAAAACACAGAAAAAAATATAATTAGATGAGAAATATATATATATATATATATGTCCAAAATATATTTAAATATAAGAAGGAGAATTTGAAATTCAAGCAAAGGATAAGATTACAGGGACAAAGAATATTTTAAGTACAGATAGAGAATAAGAAAATAAAGCAACGTATTATTTAATTAAACACCTCAGCGCCATATAAATTCATTGGTCGTTTCATTGATCAGGAGGTTGACCTCCTCCAAGAAGGGGTGTTGACCATCGGTCGACCGCCTAGCAGCTGAGGATCCCAATGAATCTATGTTTGGTTAGGGTTTTCTAAAGGGATATATATAAATGTATGGCCAGGATTACATCTGAATAATTTAACGGCCTAATCTCACACGAGAAACTATATATAGGCCCTCATATCACACAATGAACCTTAGCCACTATCATATCTCTACCTCCATGTCATCCTTATGCCATTACTGAATTCCAAAAAAGGTCAGAACTTTCTTGTTGATGGGAAAAATTGTCGCACGCCAACACCCAAATGTGTATGTATGAACAACTATCCAAATAAGCAGTAATGTATGTAAATACGGGGAGACACAACTTTTATAGTGGTTTGGTACTAACACCTACGTCCACTTTATCATCATCATTCATCGTATCTTTTGTCGATTACAAAGTTGTACAAGTTCGTACAATAGCTAAGTTCAGAGTGTTACAATGGAATATATGCTTGTTCTACACTTTGACTAAATTTCCCTTCTTCTTCGTCGTTGAAAAGCGTTAACTTGGTCAACAATATATAAGTTTGGTGTTCATGTCCATGAAGTTCAAAAGTAGCATGACCAAGCCATGTTTTAATTATCCATGTCATCTCCCATGGCCATGGTGGAGGTGTTGGAAGCCATTAATGAGTGTTTGGAGCTCTCAAGGTCCAAAAATTCCAAGGGAGAAGCCTCCCAATGAAGGCCAAGGCTTGGGGTATTTATATGAGGAAGGTTAGGTGGGAGTAGGTGAGAAATGGGACCCATAAGAAGCAATTTTCATACCCCAAAAGCAGCCTCGGAACAGGAATTTCGACCTCAGAAATTTCGACCCTAAAAATTTCGACTTAGGAATTTCAACCCCAGAAATTTTGACCCTAGGAATTTCGACCCCAGGAATTTCGACCCTAGAATTTCAAACCCAGAATTTCGAACCCAGCTGTGACGTGACTTTTTGACGCTTGAGTGCGTCGCTCACCAAATACTTGACGTGTGATAGCTTTGACTAAAAAACGTGTCAACATTTGCTCCCCAAAACATATCTTGCTTGACCAAAGGAAGGTGTGTTTTGCAAGGAGAAGAGAAATCCAGCAACAATAGCCAGGAGAAGTCCGGAGCGAGCTTCTATATTCATAATACTGAAGGGCCACAACAATGCCGAATCGTATTATCTAGGAAACCAAAGCCGATAAGCCAGAAATCCGTGATTGCTTCGGATCATATTAATGGAAGACGATGATCGCTTGGGATTGTATTAAGGGAAGAAATCTGACGATCGCTTGGGATCGTATTAATAGAAAGCCAGACCAGCCAGAGTATCCAAGAGAATGGAGGAGCCAGTAACCTGCATAGAAAAGGGATATACATAACCATATGTGAGAGGTCTTGTCGTGCTGCTGACAAGGCTTCCATAGGTCATCATATTCGTTTGATAGACTGCATTCAAGGTGATCTCACATTGGTGAGCTGGCCAAGACACGTAGCATTCAAGGAAATCTTGTGTTAGGGAGATGACCTTGGCAAGTGGCATTCAAGGAAATCTCATGTTAGCGAGATGACCTTGGCAGTTGGCATTCAAGGGAATCCGGTGTGAGCGAGATGACCTTGGCAAGTGGCATTCAAGGAAATCTGGTGTGAGCAAGATGGCCTTGGCAAGTGGCATTAAAGGAAATCTCGTGTGAGCAAGATGACCTTGGCAAGTGGCTTTCAAGGAAATCTCGTGTAAGCGAGATGACCTTGGCAAGTGGCATTCAAGGAAATCTCGTGTGATCGAGATGACCTTGGCAAGTGGCATTCAAGGGAATCTCATTTAGAGAGATGACCTTGGCGTGTGGCATTCAAGGAAATCTCGTTTAGAGAGATGACCTTGGCGTGTGGCATTCAAGGAAGTCTCGTTTAGAGAAATGACCTTGGCTAGTGGCATTCAAGGAAATCTCGTTTAGAGAGATGACCTTGGCGTGTGGCATTCAAGGAAATCTCATTTAGAGAGATGACTTTGGCGTGTGGCATTCAAGGAAACCTCGTTTAGAGAGATGACCTTGGCAAGTGGCATTCAAGGAAATCTCGTTTAGAGAGATGACCTTGGCAAGTGGCATTCAAGGAAATCTCGTTTAGAGAGATGACCTTGCTGTGTGGCATTCAAGGAAATCTCGTTTAGAGGAGCTGGCCTACCCCCGTGAATGGGTAAGCGGACTTGGCCGTTTCTTGATTCCAAGTTCATTCGTTAAGGAAAAGCGAATAGTTTATTGTTTGTGAAGAGCATGCCTAGGATCTCACCGGCTCCAATTACATTGATAAACAAACATAACCATTCACAATTCAAAGCTAAGGAAGGTAAACTTTTCATTAATAACCAAAAGGAAGGATACATCCAAATGACTAAGATCCTTAAATGCAATGCCATGGGCCGAAGCCCAAATACTTGAGCCTATAGAGCCAGATTGAGAAAGCCGTGAGTGAGGAGCGCCTTATTTGAGAGCCATAGAGAACCATAATAAGACTAGAAGATAGAAAAGCCGTAAGATACTGATGCCAGGGAGGCTTGACCGTAGACATCAGATCCAATGAGAGGTTTAGTCTGAATCGGGTCCCCGAACGCGGGGCTCGGGCCTATTTTGAATAGCAATTGGTGATTGTACCTGTCCTGGCATCCCAGCCCGAGTTCGAACGAATCATTCCAGTTTTCCATTTCTAACGTGCTATTCAATAGCATTCTTAATATGATGACACTCATTTGTATTGTGATCAGCGATGTCATGAAATATGCAGTGCCGACCAGAATCTCTTTCTTGTTGAGAGGGCTCCCGAGCGAGAGGCTTTTTGAAAGGAGCAATAGGGTGAACCTCTCGGTAGATCTCCTTGAGAGTGTGAGTAAGCTCCGAGTAGTTCGGGAACCTACGTTGTCTATTAGCCTTGTTACGGGGCTTTCCTTTACTTGAGACCATAGCTCGAGCGTCCAAAACCTGTAGGACTGTGCTTCTATTGGAACAGGGGTGCCCATGAGTGTCGAGGGAGCGACGCTGATCCAAGGATCGGCGTCGTCCTATTATGGAGCGTGTGAGGTGGCCCCCATGTCCCGAGTTGCAAACTGTGGAACATAGGCACTTGTTCAAATGACGTTTGTTTGGTCAGTCGACCTTCCAAACCCATGTAATCTTCCCTCAATCCGAGCAAGGAATGTGTTCATAACTTCTTCTTAATGATCCAGACAAGTGATCAATCCTCTAGCCAATTCCGCTAAGTCTTCTCGAGTAACCAAGTCTGAGAGTTCCTCATTCGCAAAATGTTCTTGATTTTCCCCGCTACTTGCAGTTCGAACCTCAAAGGTAGCGTCGAACCATTTTCGTTTTACCATGTCGAGAGGCGAGTAGCGAAGTCGAAGTCAAAAATTGAAACTGGAGTCGAGATCCGAAGACAAATCCAAGTACTTAATCCAATGCAGAGGTCGAAGCTGTGCGTCCCCTACCTGGCGCGCCAAAATGTTGACGGGCAAAATTGTCGCATGCCAACACCCAAATGTGTATGTATGATAAATTATTCAAATAAGTAGTAAAGTATGTAAATGCGAGGAGACACAGCTTTTATAGTGGTTCGGTACTAACACCTACGTCCACTCTATCATCACCATTCATCATATCTTTTGTCGATTACAAAGTTGTACAATTTCGGACAATAGCTAAGTTCAGAGTGTTACAATGGAGTATATGCTTGTTCCACACTTTGACTAAATTACCCTTCTTCTTTTTGTTGAAAAGCGTTGACTTGGTCAATAATATCTAAGTTTGGTGTTCATGTCCATGAAGTTCAATAGTAGCATGACATTCCTTGTTAATGTTCAAGTGTTGAAGGAAAACATGCAAGCCATGTTTTAATTATCCATTTCATCTCCCATGGCCATGGTGGAGGTGCTAGAAGCCATTAATGAGTGTTTGGAGCTCTCAAGGTCCAAAAATTCCAAGGGAGAAGCCTCACAATGAAGGCCAAGGCTTGGGGTATTTATAGGAGGAAGGTTTGCTGGAAGTAGGTGAGAAATGGGACCCATAAGAAGTAATTTCGTACCCCAAAAGCAGCCTCATAACAGGAATTTTGACCCCAGGAATTTCGACCCCAGAAATTTTGACCTCAGGAATTTAGACCCTAGAAATTTCGACCCTAAGAATTTCGACCCTAGGATTTCGATCCAAGGAATTTTGACTCCAGGAGTTTCGACCCTAGGAATTTCGATCCCAGAATTTCGAACCCAGAATTTCGAACCCAGCTGTGATGTGACTTTTTGACGCTTGAGCGCGTCACTCACCAAATACTTGACGTGTGACAGCTTTGACTAAAAAGCGTGTCAACATTTCCCTTCTATTACTCTAACATTTATTCTTATCTTCTCTCTAATCTAAATTCATATAGGTTTTAGTATGAATTATGGAATACAATTATATATATATAATTCTAAAAGATGATTCTTACATATAATATATATATATATTAGAAGGGTTGGAGCACGTTTACCGCGGATATTGAACATTGATTTGAATCTACAACAAGAATCCTATTTGTTCTTCCTTAGATCTTTGAGTGAAATACTGTGTTCTTTGGCATATTCTATTTTTTTAATAGATTAACATGTTGATAGTTATGCCTAAGAGGATTTGGAAATCGATAACATCAATATGAAAACCCCCAAATCCTCTATTTTGTATTTGCGTAAGAATTGTCATGGTATTTGGGTTTGTGAATTTTTGATCTTAATATTGGATTGAGGATGAAAGGGATATTGTTGTTGTTGTTATTTCTACCTTGGGTAATCCACACTTATGTTAACATTTGATTGTAACCTAAAAGGGTTTAAATTTGGTTATTCCATGATTTGATCAGGTTTGGATTCTACTTTGAATCCAAACGTATTCATACTTGAAATATATCAAATCTAAACGTTTTTATGTGCATAACACCATAAAGGGGTGAATTAGATAAAAATGAACATATAAACATACATGTATATATTATATGTGTACGTTATACTCTATTCTTGATCCATTATTGAAATCATTCCAATAAGCTAAGGATGCAAGTTGAAATTTGTATGTATGTGTATTTTCCATTCACTGTTATCTGTTATTGTGTTATTATGCCACCATGCCTAAGTTGTAGTGGTAAACATATGGAAAATTAACTTGTATACCTCGATTTTGACAAGTTGACATTTTTTGTATCGTTAGAACGTTGTCCCGTTCATACGAACACTAAGCATTATAACTATTATACTTCTATAAGCGTAATTAACGTGTTATTAACGTAATAAATGCGATTAGGATAGAATTCGAATCTGAAATGTCCCCATATATATATATATATATATATATATTGATAACTTGTGTGTGCATATAGAATGGCTTTACATATACGAATAGTGAAACACAAACACGAGGTTAGTTGCCATTTGTGTTGCAAGCCTGTCTGGATCTGCCTGGAAAATCCGGCAACCACAAGTAGGCTCAACTATGTGAGAGGTCTAGGTGCCTTGGGCCATTCAAACTTAGTACACTAGACACGAGGTTAAACCAACTTGTAGTAGAAGTCAGCCTGGAACCAGCCGGCATATCCAACATCTACAGGTATACGGTTTAATGTGAGAGGTCTAGTGTGTATATATATAACTATATATACAAGTCTATTGTATGTGAAAATAGGAAGGTTTACAACACCTTGAGAAGGTCCTAAGTGGCTGAATCTCTTCTTGTCCAATTTGGGTCTTAAGTGGTAAGGACTAGGATCCCTCCGAAGGTTAATTCCTTGGAGAGGAACCAAAGTCATGGGACTCACCCTTGTTAAATTCGAAGTAAGTCTTTGGGTCCTTCTTCTATAAAAGTGGTTAGGCATAAGCAATAATAGAGTAGGGTAGTTCACAGGGGATGTCCACTTCCTCTAGAAGTTCGTAAGGGCTCAACTAGGGACATAATTGGTATATGAAAGATATGTAGCCATTGCATGCTCACCAACTGTCTAAGGGAAGTATTAAGCGACATAGGTGTTCTACCGTAATACCAGTTAAGTAGTAATGTTCACAATACTACTTCTCATATTACAATTGAGAGCATAGACTTAACAACGTTGACGTACTAGGACGGGATCTTAAGGGGATATGGTCCGCCTCAGGGTTATAGGAGATCATAAGAATCCACCTTTAATAGGGCCATAAGTGACCGAGAATGCCTACCTCATTGTGTCTTTACCCTAAAAACACTAATAAGCGATTGACTTGGATATCAACCACCTCATTGGTTAGACACTTGGTGTTTGTGTGAATGTTGTGTGCAGCATAGACATACCTTGACACATGTAACCTGCTAAAAGTATAGGGCATGGACTTTAAGTAAACACCATATTTCAGCAAAGCAGACCTTTAAATTCTGACTCCTTCCCTTAACATATCCAACAGTTCAGTAGATAGGGTAGAATTCATGGATGGAATCATGATGGGAGCTGAAGATGAAGACGAAGTCGTTATGCTATTATTAGTTGTTATTTCTGTACTTCTTATGGAAGCATTTGAAAATGAATTTATTGATGTACCCATGGAATGGATGTGATCTTGACTTTTGTGCTGGAATTATATGATTTTTAATAAAGTAGTACATCTTATTTCAGTATTATATATTTTCTTTCTGCTGTGTGAGATTTCCGTTCGAAGTGTATATATATCTGTGCAAATGTAATTCCTTATAGGACCCAATGACCCGTATAGAATGGTTCGAAGTTTCGATGGGCCTTTTCTGGGTCGAAATTTAGGCCTATTCCAGGCGGGTTTTTACATTTGGTATTAGAGCCTAGGTTACCCGATTATAAGGGAATTATACGTTTGAGAGACGTACTTGTAATTTGAAAGAGTTTTTTCAATATATATATATATATAATATTTACCGCAATAAGCATACACATCTATACTAGGCAGCTTTATCATTTTCTTCCCTTTTCAGCTTAAATACTATCTTAGGAGTATCCACTAAAGGATTCTACCTTTTCTTTCAGATAGTATAATGATTGATAATCCTACTGAGCAGGGTAACCAGGAAAGGCCACGGTACTTGCCAGAATGGTTCCAACAGTATCTTCGCACTGTGGAACAGGTCGCTGTTGCTAATCCTGCCCGAACGACGCCTGCAACTCCTACCGCTGAGGTAGCCTTTGACTTTTCTCGCTTCTCTAAGAGCTTCGCGAATCTTGGAGGGAAATCATTCACTGGGAAGGAAAGTTTCACTAATGCCCAATCTTGGATAATGGACCGTGAAAGAATTTTCGAAGCTACTGGCTGGACTGACGAAGTGAAAAGGAGAATTGCAGTCTGGCACTTGAAAGATGAGGCCCTTGAATGATGTAATTTAGTATCTGTAGAGAACGAGGGTCGGATATTTACATGGACCGAATTCAAAACCCGTTTCGAAGCAAAGTTTTTGCCAAGAGCAGAAATGACTATCCAATTGGAGAAATTCATCCACCTCAAGCATGGAAGCTTGAGCTTGTAAGAATATGTAGCCAAATTCACTGAATTATGTAAGTTTGGGAGGGGTTTGGTGGACACCCCCGTAAACAAAGCCTTGAGGTTTGTTAAAGGGTTAAACTCCCAACTGAAGGAAACTTTATTAGCCCAAGTAACACTTGGGGCAAATTTTGAAACCCTAGTAGAGACAGTTATCATATGCACTACTGAACATTCCAAGGAGGATAAAGAAGGTGAGAAAGCATAAGGGGGTTCCAACAAGAATACAAAAAAGGAATGGTGGAAAAACAAGAAAAAAGGGGAAAACTCAAAAAGGAATCAAAAACTTGTACGAGGTGCAAGCGCAAGGGCCACAAGGCCAAGGATTATAGGAACTCGTTGGCGAAAAAGGAATTCAAAGGAAAGTGTTTCAACTGTCATGAAGAAGCACACATGTCTAAGGACTGCCCAAAGCCCAAAGTTATCAAAAGTGGCCAGAATTATGCAATAGAGGCAGCACTAATTCAAAGCCGACCCCCCAAAATACCAAGGGCAACCCTCACTTAAAGGTATAACTTTTGTTTAGGAAATTTTGTATACACCTTATTCGATTTTGGAGCGACTCATTCTTTTATCTCTAAGAGATTAGTTATTCCGTTGAACCTTCCCATATTTATCTCTGATAGTCCGACAGAGGTTGCCAACTCTATCGGAGGATCTAATTATCTTGAACTGCTTTGCAAAGACCTAGTATTGGAGGTCGACAATGTCGAGTTCCTTTGCAAAGCGTATGCGTTCGATTTAATGGGGTATGGCCTTATCCTAGTAATGGAATGGCTATCATTTTATGGGGTCGTCGTAGATTGCGACAAGAAAATCGTTCGTCTTAGGAGCCGAGGAGGACGTAGCCTAAATATTCCTTGTAATATTAAGAACAAGGATAAAGCCTTATTATATTCCTTATCTCCTAGTTCAGAAGGTCCATCTTCGGTCCCTATAGTATGTGAGTTCTTGGATGTCTTTGAGGAGGCCATGGGACTTCCACCCCACAGAGAAATCTCTTTTCGTATTGGCCTAGAGAAGGACGCTAGACCAGTAGCAATACCCTAGAGGCATATGGTGCCTAAGGAAAGAAGGGAATTGGATTAGCATATTTCAAAATTATTACAAAAAGGTTTCATTTGGCGAAGTCCCTCAGAATGGGGTGCACCTGTTTTGTTGCCACCAAAGCGGACGAATCTTTAAGACTTTGTGTGGATTATAGGGAACTTAATAAATTGACCATACCTAGAATCGATGACCTTTTTGACTAGTTAGGAGGAACCCGAGTATTCCCAATTAGACCTTGCTAATAGATTTAACCAGTTAAAAATTTCAGAGGACATTAAGGACAAAACTACGTTTAAGATGCCAGATGGATTATTCCAGTGGGAAGTTATTCCCTTTGGACTAATGAATGCACTCGCCTTCTTTGTTGAATTCATGAGTAGAGTGTTTAGGCACATTCTAAATAAAATTGTGGTAGTCTTTGTAGATGATATCCTTATATTTTCAAAAGACCATAAAAAGCTTGAAAATCACTTAAACAAGTTCTAGGGATATTAAGAAAGAACCAATTGAAAGCAAAATTTTCGAAGTTTCATTTCTGGAGGGAAGAAGTAAGATTTTTAGGACATATTGTGTCAAGTGAAGGCTTGGCAGTAGACCCACAAAGATCGAGGCAATCAAGGAATGGAGGATACTTCGAAATACTACGGAAGTAAGAAGTTTCCTTGGATTGGATGGATATTATCAGAAATTCATTAAAGACTTGGCAAAGAGTGCTACTCCTTTAACCTAACTAACAAAGAAGAATTTGGTATTTTCTTGGAGTAATAAATGTGACATAGCCTTTAAGAAATTAAAGGAAGTGTTAACTAGTGCGCCATCCTAATTATACCTGACGGTTCAAAATTGTTTACAGTTTGCACTGATGCGTGTGGGACCAGTCCTTAAGCAAGAAGGAAGATTAGTTGCTTACGCTAGTAGAAAACTCATGGATCTGGAGAAGAGATACCCAGTTCATGACCTTGAGTTAGTCGTTGTTGTATTCACCCTCAAAATGTGAAGGCATTATCTTTTAGGGGAGAAATTTGATCTTTTTACCGACCATAAATCTCTAAAGTATTTATTTTCTCAACGTGACCTAAATTTGAGGCAACAACGGTGGATGGAATATATTACCTCATTTGGTTTCATGATCTAGTATACACCAGGAAAGGGGAATGTTGTGGCAGACGCGTTAAGTAAGAAACATGCAACCTCGAATGCGATGACAAAATGGAAACAATTAAAGTTTCTCTCTAATTTTAATTTGCAACCCTTGCCAACTACTTTTAATGGTTTTATTGGAGCCATGATAATTAGACCTATTCTAAAAGAGAGGGATTCGAAGGACACAGGATCTTGACGAAGAATTGAGGAGCATAAAGGAGAAAGTGGAAAATAAGGGGACATTTCCCCATTTGGTTAGATATTTGATTTGCGATAATGGAAGTTTATTTTAGGATGGACGACTTTACGTCTCTAAGGATGAAGGGTTGAGGAAAAAAAATTCTAGAGGAGTGTTGTAGGTCAAAAATAACCATACACCTCGATGGGGATAAAATGTACAAAGACATGAAAAGGAATCTCTATTGGGAAGGAATGAAGAGAGATGTAGCCGAGCTTGTAGCCAAATGCTTGACGTGCCAGAAAGTACAAGCGGAGAAAGGTAAGCCCGGAGGGTTACTACTACCTTTAGAGATCCCCATGTGGAAGTGGGAACATATTTCCATGGACTTTGTAGATGGACTTCCTAAAATCCAAAAGGGTAATGAGGCCATTTGGGTTGTGGTAGATCGTTTAACCAAAAACACCCATTTTATACCAATCAAGAAGACAAGGACTGCAACCTCATTAGCCCAACTGTATGTCAAAGAGAAAGTCAGACTACATGGTATCCCATCAAGTATTGTGAGTGATAGCAACCCCTTGTTCACAAGTGAATTTTGGAGAAGCATACAAGCAGCATTGAGAACGACCCTCAACCTAAGCACAATCTATCATCCGCAGACTGATGGCTAAACGAAAAAAGTACACCGAATCTTGGATGACTTGCTTAGAACTTGCATCATCGACTTTGGAGGAGTTTGGGAGCAGCACCTACCGCTCGTAGAGTTCACCTATAACAATAGTTTTCAAACGACAATTGATATGGCCCCTTTTGAAGCGCTTTATGGGGGGCCATGAAAAGCGCCAACTTGTTGGTGGGAAACTACCGACAAGGTTCTACTTGGACTAGACTTTGTCGATTCCACAGAGAAAATATCCTTGATTAGGCAGAGGACGAAGACAGCCCAAGACCGTCATAAATCGTATATCGATAAGCGAAGGAGGGAAGTTGAGTTTAATGATGGAGACTTGGTATTCATAAAAGTATCCCTTCTCAAGAAAACTTTTAAGTTTGGGAATACTAGGAAGTTAGCTCCAAGATTTATTGGGCATTTTCGCATCATCGAGAAGATAGGTTCTTTGGCCTATCAAGTGGATCTCCTAGAGCGTCTATCGAGAATCCATAATGTTTTTCATGTATCCCATCTAAGGAAATGCCTTCATGGTTCTACTGTCAGACTCAAGATTGATGAAATTGGGGACATAGGAAAACTCGAGTTGGAGTCCAGGGTGCCCCGTGCCATTGCAAGGATTGTAGAGCACGGAATCAAGAGACGCCGCGACAAAATCGTTTGCCTAGTTCAAGTATAGTGGGGAAATGATCCTGCAGAAAACACATGGGAGACCGAAGACAAGATGACACAGACTCACCCAGAGCTTTTCTCATGTAATTTTCCTTAAAATAACCTTTAGGGACGCATCGTTATTGCTAAATTGGATGTTAGGAAATGGATGCAACACCATTGCACAGCGCACTCATATAGAAATATATGCATAACTAGGATGTTTGCATACATATTGCATCACTTATAACATCTACACGATAGGATTGAGCTCACTTTAGTGGGTCTTCAGTTCATAATCACTACAAGTCATGGATGCTTATGGATTAATTAAAAATCACATGGATGTTTCGAGCGAGTTGTGTTTTTCGCCCCTTCAAACAGATTTCAGTACAAAATCTATTTTTAAGGGGGAGGGGGGGAGAATGTAACACCCGGTATAATATACCTAAAGACACAAATAAAAATAAAAATAAAAATAAACAATTTAATAATAAGGATGGAAAATGAGATTTTGCAGCTTTAGAAAATTGGCTATGAAAATCTTTTATTTGGATTCGTGGCGAAATTCTGAATCGTTTTCATATATAATATGCTAAAAACGATAAATACATGAGGAAGTTACAATCAAATGAAATTGGAAAGTAAAACGCAGAATATTTTTTTTTGAAAAGTTGTTCTCTTTATTGCTAAACCAATTAAACCTCCTTTACAAGCCTCGTTAAAACCTTGCAATCCCCCTAGTGGTTACCTTACAGGGAAAAAGAGTACTCATAAAGTTGGTAATACAAAGCAAAAACTAACATCATATTCGACAACAATACAACATAATAAAAACAGAAACATAAAAGAAGTCCATCAGCCCGGCCCGCATTGAGCCCAAATCAACTTGACCGCCTCTAACTATTCAAAACTCCATCTCCTTAGCCTGTGTCATTTAACTCGATACCCCACCTTTCTAACAGTTGTTCATTCCTCGAGCTCCGTGCACTCTTAGATCTATTATTTCGAACTAGATCTGAAATTTCCTTTTCAATCCTCCGTAACGAAATTGAAGCAAGAGATCTTTTGTTCTGAAAAATCCGCATGCTTCTTTCTTTCCATATGAAGTAAATTGCAGTGGTAAAGGCTTCAAAAGCTACGTCTCTAAGTTGATCCTTGTTAGAAAACCTCAAATAAAGATACCTGGCTTCCTCCTTAACATCAGCAAGAAGATCAAGAGGTAAATCTAACTTTCGTTTCAAAGATTTCCAGATGGAAGATGAAAAATCACACTGAAATAGTTGATGAGAAATTGATTCTGGATGATTATCGCACAAAGGGCACATGATGTTTTCCACAGTACTGAAATGAAGCAAACGATCCTTTGTATTTAATCTACCCATCACTGCAAGGTAAGAAATAAATGACATTCTTCTGCTATTTTTCTTATGCCATACTACTGAGAATAAAGAATCAGATGTTCCCCTCGATCTTATATATTCCCATGTTTTATGGAAAGAAAAATCACCTCCTTCACACCACTCATAAAAATCCCGACTTTGATTAGTATGAATTGAAATTGAGCTAATTTCTTCTATTAATTCTCTTGTTGCATGATGAATTTCAGGATGAAAGGCTTCATTTATAATTATCATGTCCACTGTTTGCTCAGAATGCCCAATAATTTGAAGTTTATCATATCCTAGAAGATCAACCATGCACTAGCAGTTAATCCATGGATCAAACCATAGATAGGTATTTTCTCCTCTAGAAATTTTCCTGTTAAATAATTGCTTTGAATTCGACCTTAATTTTAGAATAGACTTCCATGTACTTGAAGCATTTGGATCACTAGCCATTGACAAAAAAAAAATCATTCTTACAATGTCTATTATGTACTCATTTGCTCCATAAAGAAGAATTGGATAGGAAATTCCAAAGCAATATAATGCATGCAACTTTTTTCAAATCTGAAAAGTTCTTCAAACCAATACCCCATTCATTCTTAGGCTTACATAATGTAGACCATGCAACTTTGTGAATAGGTCCCCTACATAAAAAATTAGCACATAGAGACTATATTTTATCCAAAGTAAACTCTGGAACTTGATATATTAATAGCCAATATAGAATGATTGGAGTAATTACTGAATTTATTAGTTCAACATGGCCTGCAAAACTCAGTAATTTGGTCTCCCATCCTTGAATCCTACTCTGTACTCTTTGGATCAATGAATTACATTCAGAATAATGCAGATAATTAGAAGATAATGGAACACCTAGGTATTTAACTGGCAATGTACCTTGTTCAAAACCCAAAATATTCAATATTTCTGAAGAATTCATAACTGAAGCACTAAAAAATATTTTAGCTTTTGAAGCATTTACATTCAAACTTGCAAACATGCTGAGCTTCTGAAAAATCTTCTTTAAGATATTTGCATTTTGATTTGAAGACTTGCCAAATACCAATAGATCATTTGCATATAAAAGATGAGAAATAACTGGCTGTACCTGACTGCTAGGTTAAAAAGAATTAGAAATGATTGCTTCATCCATTAAGAATGTAAAATATTTCATAGCTAAAGCAAATAAGTAAGGAGAAAGAGGATCTCCTTGTCTTATTCCTTTTGTGGATGATATGAAACCCTTTGGTATTCCCTGAATCATGATTGAAAATGTAGCTGTTGCCATGCATTCATAGACCAAATTTATAAAGTGAGTAGGAAATTGCATTCTCTCCATCACAAAACAAATGAATTATCTATTCACTTTATCATATTCCTTCTGTAAATCCACTTTTACACTCATTTTTGGCATGCGTGATTTCTTGAAATCTCTCAATAGTTCATGTGCAAGTAATATATTATCACCCAATATATCTTCCTTTTATAAATGTACTCTGATTTTCAGAAATCAGAGAAGGGAGGAAAGGTTTTAGTCTATTACATAAAAAATTTGAATTTTTTTTGTAATAGACATTACAACATGAAATAGGCCTACAATGAGCAATTTCTGATGGTCTTTCATTTTTTTGGTATTAGTGTTATAATAGTATGATTTAAAGCTTTGGGCAATTTTCCTGATTGAAAAATATTTGAGATAGCATCCAGCAAATCAAATTTTATATTTTCCCAATGAACTTTAAAAATTTTAACACTAATACTATTAGGTCCTGGGCTAGATTCATCATGAATAGAGAAAATTGCTTCTTTAATCTCAGCTAGATCAACTTTCCTCGGTAAATTTCTTTGACCTTGTGCATTATAAATGAAACTGGCTAAAAACTAGGAAAACCATTTGAACTTGGACCATTAAACATAGAGGAAAAATAATTAATGGCTTCAGTTTCTATTTCATTAGGCTTAAACAACAGGCTACCATTTGAATCTATCAAAGCTCTGATTTGATTGAAATATCTTCTGTTTGACATACGAGAATAGAAAAATTTAGAATTAGTATCACCTTGTTGAAGCCAAGAGATTTTTACTTACTGCTTAAGACCTTTGAAAACAATATACTGAATGTTTTGAAAATCTCTTTTAGCTTGCAGGTAATCATCATACAATTGAATATCCTCTGGATTGAGATCTACTTCAGATTCTAAAAGAGTAACTTGCTGTTCTGCCTGTTTGAGGTTAGAATCATTCCTGCATCTGATTTTATTCCAATTTTTAAGCTCTGTTTTGCAGTTTTTTAATTTCTGCTGAAAGTGGTAGCTTTGAAAACCCCAGACATTAGAATTTAACCCTTTTTGAATTGCTTCATTATAACCTGCATAACAACACCAATCATTTCTATATCTAAATGGGAATCCCTTTACCTCTTGTGTAGGAATAAGATCCAATAGAATAGGATTACGATCACTTGATTTTTGTGGAAAAGAAAGAGATTTCATGTTAAGAATTGATGCACTCACACATTATTCACCAAAATTTTATCAATATTAGTTGCTACACCTCTTCTTCGCCAAGTAAAATTAAAACCCAAAGGCTTTAATTCAGCCAATCCTGTTTGAATTAAAAAAAATGGAATTCTCTTATGTGCTGATAGGGAATTGGAGCTCCTCCTTTCTTATCATTGGGTGATAATGGATTATTAAAGTCTCCCATTAAAATCCAGGCTGTTGAAAAAGAAATCGATTCTCTAACAAGAGTTTCCCAGAGAACTAATCTTTCTGCAAATGTATTACTTCCATATATAACAGTAAAAATCATCTGAAAACCACCTTTATTTAATGCATTCACTGTCAAATGCTGAGGATAGAGAGAAATCAAATCTAGATTCCAAACATTAGAATCCCAAATTAATAAGATTCTTCCTGAACTCAAAAAAGAATTATTTGTCAAGTACTTCCAGCCATTAGGCAATAAAGAAGAAAATAGAACCAAATTTGCTGAAGATAGTTTTGTTTCAACTAAACCAACTAAAGTTGATTTAGTCATATTTAGGAGAGTGAATACATCCTTCATACGAAAAGATGTATTCATGCCCCTAACATTCCAAGAAACCAGCGTCAGTTAATAGATGAAGAACTCCTCGTAGTTCTTTTAGCAGGAGTTGGGTTTTTTGGTTTTGAACCTTGCAAATAATTTGTATTTTTGTCAACTAAATAAGAAATTTCAACTTGCTTTCCTTTGTGCTGATTCTTCACTTTATCTGTTTCCTCTAAATGATCAGCAACATTATTTAATATATCTGGAATCAGATTTTTTGGAAGCTTGGAATTTAAAAAATTCAGATCATCAGTATTTTCAGAAGTAGGATGTTTAGAAGGAGTTATATCAGGTTCTAGAGCTACATTGTTATCTGATTTTCCTATTATTTGAGGTTTAGATACATCATTTTGGGGATCGTCATGAATATCAGGAGGTTTCCAACAAGGATATGAGGATTCATCATGGAAATCATCATCATAGCCAAATAAGCAACATTGAAGACACTTCATGGGCACAAATTCATACTCAACTGCTATTACTATTTTTTGACCATTATGCAGATGAATAGGTATTTCAGTTTTTAACTCAGTAGAGGTATCAACTAATAATAAAACTCTCACAAATTTCGTATACTTTTTCTCTGTTGTATTGACATCAATCAAAAGAGGTTTTGATATAAAACTGGGCAGCATTTGAATAGCTTCATTTGTCGACAACTCTAATGGTAGATCTATTAATCAAACCCAGATCTTGACCATAGAACTTTGTTTTCCATTAAAATCAAAGCCAGGGTACCAAACTTCTACATACAATAATATACCAAAATAAGAATATGTTGAGCATTCTACGATTCGATCAAAATCCTCTTTATGATCAAACTGAACTAAAAGTTGTAGTTAGGAGTTACATGAACATTAAAAGTACCAATAGGCTTCCATACCTTTGAAACATACTCGTTCAGTTTTATAGTTGATAATCTGAAATATATCTAAATCAAAGCTATAATATTCATCCATGAAATCTCATATTTATTATATATATTTTTAGGGATGAAAACATGATCTAAAGCCGGTTTCACAAACTCGAGATTCCTTTTACTTTGATCCAAAACCAGATTTGAAGCTGATCGAGGCATTGAAGCTACATTTGATTGAGATTTATCTAATATTAAAGATGTATTAGCCAAATGATTTTGATGAGAAAAGTGGATGTATTATTTTGGTTTGCTTCTGCCATTAAAGATGTATTATCAGAAGAAAAACTGTAAAACGCATAATATATATATATATATATAATTAGATGAATAATATATATATATGTCCAAAATATATTCAAATATAAGAGGGAGAATTTGAAATTCAAACAAAGAATAATATTATGGGGGCAGAGAATATTTTAAGTAAGGAAAGAGAATAAGAAAATAAAGCAGTGTATTATTTAATTAGACACCTTAGCGCCAAATAAATTCGTTAGGCGTTCTAGTGACCAGGAGGTCACCGCCTGGTGGCTGAGGAACCTAATGAATCTATGTTTTGTTAGGGTTTTCTAAAGGGCTATATATAAGTATATGGCCAGGATTACATCTGAATAATCTAACGGCTTACGCTCACACGAGCAACTATATATAGGCCCTTATTTCACACAATGAAACCCTAGACACTCTCTTATCTCTACCTCCATGTCATCCTTCTGCCATTACTGAATTCCAGAAAAGGTTTGGGATTTCTCTTATTTTCCTCTAACCTTTATTCCTATCTTCTCTCTAATCTAAATTCATATAGGTTTGAGTATGAATTCTGGAATATATATATATATATATATATAAGATTCAAAAAGATGATTCTTACAAATATATTAGGAGGATTGAAGCATGTTTATCGCGAATATTGAACATAGATCTAAATCTACAACAAGAATCCTTTTTGTTCTTCCTTAGACCTGTGAGTGGAATGTTATGTTCTTAGGCATATTCTTTTTTTTAATAGATTAACATATTGATAGCTATGCCTAATAGGATTTGGAAATCAATAATATCAATACAACCCCCCTACCAAATCCTCTATTTTGCATTTGCGCAAGAATTGTTATGTTATTTGGGTTTGTGGATTTTTGATCTTAATATTGGATTGAGGACGAAAGGGGTGTTGTTGTTGTTTCTGCCTTGTGTAATCCACCCTTATGTTACAATTTGATTGTAACCTAAAAGGGTCTAAATTTGGTTATTCCATGATTTGATTAGGTTTGGATTCTATTTTTAATCCAAACGTATTCATACTTGAAATATATCAAATCTAAACGTTTTTATGTGCATAACACCAAAACAGGGTGAATTAGATAACGTGGAACATATAAACATACATGTATATATTATATGTGTATGTTATACTCTAATCTTGATCCATTACTGAAATCATTCCAATAAGCCTAGGATGCAAGTTGAAATTTGTATGTATGTGTATTTTCCATTCACCGCTATCTATTATTGTGTTATTAGGCCATTATGCCTAAGTTGTAATGGTAAACATATGGAAAATAACTTGTATACCTTGATTTAGTCAAGTTGACAATTTTTGTATTGTTAGAACTATCTCTTGTTCATACGAACATTAAGCGTTATTTAGGCGTTATAATTATTATATTGATATAAACGTAATCAACGTGTTATTAACGTAATAATTGCGATTAGGATAGAATTCGAATTTGTAATGTCCCCATATATATATATATATATATTAATTGATTGCTTGTGTGTGCGTATAGAATGGCTTTACATATACAAATAGTAATACACAAACACGAGGTTAGTTGTCATTTGTGGTAGAAGCCTGCCCGGAATCGACCGACAAATCCAGCAACCATAAGTAGGCTCAACTAATGTGAGAGGTCTGGGTGCCATGGGCCATTCGAACTTAGTACACTAGACACGAGGTTAAACCAACTTGTAGTAGAAGCCTACCCGGAACCGCCCGACATATTCAACGTCTACAGGTGTACGGTTTAATGCAAGAGGCCTAGTGTGTGTATATATATAACTATATATATAAGTCTATTTTGTGTGAAAATAGGAAGGTTTACTACGCCTTGAGAAGGTCTTAAGTGGATGACTCTCTTCTTGTCTAATTTGGGTCTTAAGTGATTAGGACTAGGATCCTTCCAAAGGTTTATTTCTTGGAGAGGAACCAAAGTCATAGGACCTACCCTTGTTAGATTCGAAGTAAGTCTTTGGGTTATCCTTCTCTAAAAGTGGTTAGGCATAAGAGGTAATGGAATAGTGTAGTTCACGGGGGATGTCCACTTCCTCTAGAAGCTTGTAAGGGCTCAACTAGGGACATAATTGGTATATGAAAGATATGTAGCCATTGCATGCTCACCAACTATTTAAGGGAAGTCTTAAGCGACATAGGTGTTCTACCGTAATATCAGTTAAGTAGTAACGTTCGCAATACTACTTCTCATATTACAATTGAGAGTATAGACTTAAGGACATTAATTTACTAGGACGGGGTCTTAAGGGGCTAGGGTCCTCCTCAAGGTTATAAGAGATCATAAGAATCCATCTTTAATAGGGCCATAAGTGACCAAGAATGCCCACCTCGTTGGGTCTTTACCCTAAAAACACTAATGAGCGATTGACTTGGACGTCCACCTCATTGGTTAGACACTTGGTGTTTGTGTGAATGTTGTGTGCTGCGTAGACATACCTTGCCACTTGTAACCTGCTTAAAATATGGGGTATGGATTTTAAGTAAACACCATATTTCAGTCACACAGAACTTTATATTCTGACCCCTCTCCTTAACGTATCCAACAGGTCAGTAGATGGGGTAGAATTGTTGGACGGAATCATGATGGAAGCTCAAGACGAAGACTAAGTCGTTATGCTATTATAAGTTAGTATTGCTTTACTTCTTGTGGAAACACTTGAAAATGAATTTATGGATGTACATATGGAATAGATGTAATGTTGACTGTTGTGTTGGAATTATGTTATTTTTAATAAAGTGGCACATCTTATTTCAGTATTATATATTCTCTTTCCGCTATGTGAGATTTCCATTCGAAGTGTATATATATGCTATCTGTGCAAATGTAATCCCTTATAGTAACCAACGACTCGTTTAGAATGGTTCTAAGTTTCGATGGACCTATTCTAGGTCGAAATTTAGGCCCATTACGGGCGAGTTTTTACATATCTCCCCGACATGGTCCAAGGAACATGAGAGATATGCGAGGGAATGCCAACGACTCGTGGGAAACCCACTTGAGGCGTAATCCCTTCACTAGGATCGTGTACGAAGCCGAGTGGTCTCGGCGCTTCAATATGTCGTAGATGGCGTTCTATGACGACAGAACTGATCCTTATGCCTTCCTAAACCGCTATAAATGGCAGAGGGACTCCAATTGGGCCACCGACGCAGTCGAATGCAAGTGCTTCCCAGTCTTCTTATCAAGCACAGCTTTGCTCTGGTTCTCTCGTTTTCCTCTCCAATCTATCAATAACTTCAGCCAGTTGATCACGGAATTGATAGAGCAACTCAGAATGCACGATCCGACTCCAAAAAACAGCCTCAACCTATCCAGTCTTTACCAAGGGCCTACGGAATCTATAAAAATCTATCTTGCGTGACTCAATGCCGCCCTTGCCGTGGTCGATGATTTGGTACCCCACATCATACTCTTCCAACTTGCAAATCGTGTACTCCCTACCTCCGAATTTGGTGCCTAGATTGACAGAAAACAGCCTAAGAGCCTTGAGGCTTTTTATGAAAAGGCCAGATAATTCCTATGCTTGGAAGAAGCAAGGCGTAATCGAGCCTCTCGGATGAGTAACTCCAACAATCCACACGCTGACACCATTGACGACAACATCAAAGGGAAACAGGTTGGAGAATCCTTCGACAAGGGTAAAGGAGCAGTCCCTTACAAACAGAAGCCGAACAACGACAAGCAAGGCGGTCGCAACTGCAACCAGCCTCCGATAGATCTGAATAAACTCAGCCGCTACCAAAATTACGGAACCTACACTCCGCTGAATAAAGATATAGAGACCATCTACTTGGAATCCTGTAAAACGCTGCAGTATAAGAAGCCCAACACTACGGAGTCCACCGATCACGGGAGAAACTCCGAAAAATACTGCAGATACAATGACATGTATGGGCACAATACTAATGATTGTCGCCACCTCAAGGATGCGATCGAAAATCTCATCCGCGAGAAATTCTAGGAATGGTACGTTTAAGACCCTGCTCCTCCCGAAGCAGCCATAGGTCCTCCAACACCCACACCTCCAGTGCTAATATGGCCCCGGGTCCGTACAATCAAAGGCGAGGCATCGTGATCGACACTATATATGGCAGGCCTCACACCACGCATGAAAGGTTACAAAGAATGTAAGAGTATGCAAACTCCATGAAGCATGCTACTTATGAAGCTTTCTCCACTCTGGATGAGTCTTCCCCCACCAAGCTTCAGATAATGATGTGGGACAATATAGTCTTCCATGAAAGAGAGTCCACGGGAATTGAGATTCCGACCATAAACCCTCTCGTGATCACAACTTAGATTGGCCCTGCCTCCGTCCGAAGGATCGTGATCGATTCAGGAAGCTCGGTCAACATCTACAAAGCGGCCTACGATCAGATGAAGTTGGAGACTAAAGACTTAAAATCCTTCCAAGCCACGATCCACGGCTTCAACAGATCTTCCAATCACCCAGTAGGCATGATCGACCTACCCGTAGAACTTGGAGACGGGGATCATAGCCAGATCCGAATCCTCACCTTTGTGGTTATCGACGTCATCTCTCCATATAATGTCTTCTTTTGGATGCCCTTTTCTCAGAAAATTCCGAGTCTACATGTCACCATGGTCCCTCCTAATGAAGTTCCCGACATAAAATGGGATCGGTACAGTCAAGGGTGACCAAGCAACGGCTCGAGACCATTACGCAACAGAATGGAAGAACGCGCACAATAAGGACAAAGGCAAGGTCATGCATCCACCTTCTTACGCCAAGACCATCTCCGCATAGAAATCAAAGGCGTCTGAGCCTTAGCTCTAGCGCCACTGCCGTCTTTCCGACGATCTCAATCCAAGGGAAGATGAAGAGCCCGATTCTGAAAGAGCTACCCAGTAAAGCCAACGGTGGATGTTCCGGTCATCCCCGACGACCCGACGTAGGTCTTGAAAGTTGGATCGCAACTCCAACTCGCAATAAGAGAAGATCTTGTGGAATTATTAACTGCCAATCTTAGACGTGTTTGCTTGGACCCACTCTAACATGAATGGCATCGACCCTGCGATCGCTTGTCACAGGCTAACTCTCAACCCCTTGTAACCTCCGGTCAAACAGAAGCGTCAATTCTTGGGAATTGAAAGATCGAGCGCACTCAAGGAAGAGGTAGATAGGCTACTCAATAACGACTTCATTTGTGAAGCCCACTACCCCGAATGGATCTCCAATCTAGTCTTGGTCAAGAAAGCAAACGGCAAGTGGCGAACACGTGTCGATTTCTCCGACTTGAATGAGGCATGTCTCAAAGACAGCTTCCCACTTCCGAAGATCGACCAACTTGTTGATTCAACCTCCAGATACTAGCTCTTATCCTTCATGGATGCCTACTCAGGCTATAACCAGATCCAGATGTATCTCCCAGACAAGGACCATGCTTCTTTCAGAACTGACATCGGGCTCTACTGCTATCGCGTCATGCCCTTTGGTCTTAAGAATGCAGGGGCCACTTATCAACGAATGGTCAACTTCATTTTTGAGGATCGGATCGGAAGATTCATGCAGGTATACGTGGACGATATGCATGTAAAATAAAAAAAATATTGAAAGGCCGCGTCTGTGACCTCTCCGAAATGTTCAATGTCCTCCACCAATATGACATGAAACACAATCCCCTAAAATACTCTTTTGGCATTGCATCGGGAAAATTCTTGGGTTTCATTATCAATTCCCGGGGCATCGACGCCAATCCAGATAAGATCAAAGCTATCCGGGACATTCAAGCCCCTCAGAGCATCAAGGATGTTCAGAGTGTAAACAGGAAGGTCGCCGCTTTGAGTTGATTCATCTCTAAAGCCACCGACAAATGCGTTCCCTTTTTTGACTTACTTCGAAAGTTGAAGCGCAACTTTGCGTGGACCTCAAAATGCATCCCCGCATTCAAGGAGCTTCTAAATCACTTAGAATGACCACCTATCTTGTCCAAACCTGTGGATCACGAGGACTTACATGATTATTTGGTTGTTTTTATGCAGGAAATCAGGTTAGCGCTTTGAAGATTGTGTCCAACGACCCGTTTACTACATCAGCAACAGATTAACGGGGCAGAAAATAACTACCTAAAGCTCGAAAAGCTTGCCTGCTGCTTTTTGATATCCTGTTGGAAGCTACGACCATACTTTAAGTCTCATCCCTTCAAAGTCCACACCGACCAGCCGTTATGACAGGTCTTGCAGCGACCTGAGTCATCTGGACGACTACTAAAGTGGAATATAGAGCCGAGTAAGTTCGAAATCATATTCATCCCTTGCCGAGCCATCCTCGGACCAGACCTCGCCGACTTCATGGCAGAATTCACCATCCCAAAGGAGTTTCCTCCAGAAAACATCGAAGCTCCAAACATTCGATGGAAACTGTTCGTGGATGGATCTTCCAACAATAAGTGCTCTGGCGCTAGAGTCGTGCTCATCACTCCAGAGGAGCGCCCGATATGCTACTCTTTAAGACTCAACTTCCCTGCTACCAACAGCGATGCAGTATACGAGGCCTTGATCGTTGGACTTGGAATCACAACCGAACTAAACATCAAGGCCATCCAGATTTATTCTGACTTGCAGCTTATTACACGTAGCTTATTACACGTAGCTTATTACACGTTAGGTATAAGGAGACTACCAAGCCAAGGAGGCACGGCTCGCACCCTGCCTCACTCAGGTTCATGAATTGCTCACTAACTTCGGCCATTATATCATCATGCATATCCCTCGATAACAAAATGAAAATGCTGACTCATTAGCCATTCTGGCAAGTTCCAAGGACGCACAACTTATGGGACTCGCCACGGTCGAAGTACTCGATTCCCCAAGCATTAATCAAATGCAGACAGACTCGGCAGTAGCAACGAAGACCGAAGTTGAACCCGAGTCCTGGATGATGCCAATCAAGAATTATTTGTGACATGGAACCCTCCAGGGGTACTACAAAGAAAGACAAGCACTCACCTGCCAATCATCTCGCTATATCATTCTGGATGGAGTGCTCTACCAAAGAGGTTTATCTGTCCCGTTACTTCGGTGTGTGACACACAACAACACCGGTCGCGTGCTACTAGAAGTGAATGAAGGCGAGTGCGGCGACCACACTGGAGGGGGGGCTCTAGCAAGGAAAATTACCAGATATGGCTATTTCTGGCTCACACTCGATCAAGACGCCGCGAACTATGCTTGCAAGTGTGACAAATGCCAGCGTTTCTCGAAGATCCGAAGATTCCCGCCTATCGAGCTAACGCAGATGGTTATCCCTTGGTCATTCGCCATGTGGACTCTTCCAATGGCTAGAGGTGGGGCACGCTATGCCTTTGTCGCAGTTGATTACTTCACCAAATGGGCGGAGGCTGAAGCTCTCGCTACAATCACCACCAAGAAAGTAATCAACTTTGTCGTCCACAATTTCATCACCTGTAATGGGTCACCTAGGCCATCATCTCAAACAATGGAACACAGTTTGAGAGCATGGAATTTAAGACATTCTATCAACAACTTAATATCGAAAAGAGATTCTCGACGTTGGCTCACCCTCAGGCTAATGGGCAAGTCAAGAATGTCAAAAAAGTGATCAAAGCCATTATCAAGAAGCGTTTAGAAAAAGCTGGAGGCTTATGGACAGACGAGCTCCCTCTGGCCCTATGGGCCTACCGGACCACTCATAAGTCAACGACTGGCCACAATCCATTTGTCTTTGCCTATGGATCCGAAGCCGTCATTCCCATTGAGCTAAAAATTCAATCTCATCGAGTTACCTATTATGATACAAAGACAAACTAAGACGTGCTTTTGGAATCACTCGACTTACTCGAAGAGAAGAGGAACGAAGCTGAACTCAGAGTTGCCGCTCAACGCCAACGAGTAGCCCGGTACTTCAATTCTAAAGTACGCCATAAGGACCTCAATGTCAGCGACCTCATCCTAAAACTTATCTTTCCCATACCCGTTGTTTTCAGTCCTCGCTGGGAAGGTCCATATGTTATACAACGAGGGCTTGGAGATGGAACTTTTAGATTAGCGACTGTCGACGAAGATGAGCTGCAATGGGAATGGAGCCGTGAACATATTCGTCGCTACTTCATATAACTTAGTGTATTTTTCCGCTTTCAAACAATGTTTTGTTTTCCTTAAATTTAAGGCATTGTAAAGTTTGTTACTTCCAAAGTTACTAGCAAAGATGATGTTCAATTTCTCAATGTCTCCAATGTGTGTACTTTCTGCATGATATATTTGATTGACCATCACAACTAGCTTGCACACGTGAACACTGGATTGACACCCCGAGCATGGGAGTCGATACCACCACTCAAGCCTCGAAACAATGACAAGGCCATGCATAAATGATGTTGGATCGGTACCTCGAGCACGGGAGCCGGTACCGCCACTCGAGTCTCGAAACAATGACGAGACCGAGTATAAATAACACCTCTTACGTCCCGAGCCCGCGACGCGACCGAGTCTAAATAACACTACTCGAATCTTAAACCAACGATGGGACAGAGTATAAACCGTTCTGCTCCCAAGTCCCTGGACTTGGGGAGATCCCACCAGCCAAGATAGTGTGATACCAACCATTCCGTGCCTCCAAACTACATATCTAATATCTTTCTTTCTAACGGCAGGGTGTACATGAGAACCACACCATGCCTACAAAGACCAAATTCGAGGGTCGTACTCGCGTATACTATCGGCCTACATAACCAATATATCAGTAACATCTATGACAATTACTGATACTACTCATCTTTCTTCTTTCTTTTCTTTTTATGTACAGATTCGGCACTAGACAGGTCACCACTGGTGATGGACATCTTCCTTTTAGATTCACTCCCACCTTTTCCTCCTCTCCACTTCGTGACAGTAACAGACTTGTGAGACACTGAGGCGCGTCATCCACCATCATCCTCGCTACGTGTGATTACGGTGACATCCCGGGGGGCAACACATTACAATGGTTTAAGGGAATTTTCAGAGGCAAGGGCCAACACAAAGTCACCTCCTCCTAGAGCTTTCTTGGCCTCCAACTCTGCCTTCTCTTTAGCATCTCTGGCAGCCTTCCGATCATATAGCTTCTTGGATTTGAGTTTCATAGCATCATCCTCCTTGAGCTTTCGTAAGTATTTACGGCTCTCTGTTTAGCATCATCATCAGCTTTCTTCTTTCTAATCTCTTCAGCGACACTTTCTGTCTCTGCCTCGGCGTCGGCTTTCTTCTTTGCCACTACGGTGATATCATTTTCCTTGGCATCCTGCCTAGCCTTTTCCTATGCCTCCTGCACGGCAGCCTCATCCTGCCTCCTCTTCTCCTCTTGCTCTTTGGACTTTTCCAACATCTGAGCTTTTTGGGTTTCCACCATTGCCTGCATTGTCGTATGTTTGCCTCCACTAGGCCTTTCAAATGAATACTTTGGTCGTTTGCACCCTCTTCTTCGCATAGAAGATCCTTATAAATATGGGATCATAGCTCAACATCCGAGAACGTGTCCACATTACCACCTTCTTCTCCAAATTGTATTCCTTGTAGCGCCAATCCCTACTCTATCGTTTGGGAAGCATGGGGGCGAACCCTGGTGTCATGTCGGCTCTATGAGGGGTTGCATAGTAAAAACACAACTATTTAGTCCACGTATTCAGTAATCACATCATCTTCGGGTATTCATAGTAATGAAAAATTACCTTCATAAAGGAATGGTGTGGATATGATAGGAAGGTTGCTCATTGTAGCAATATAAGCGGATCTCATCACTCCCAATCCTGGATGTTTGGGGTCGTACTCAACTGAGACCTGAGCTGGGATAGTGGGACCGCCGGTTGTGGCAGAAGCTGGAGCTGGCTGTCGATAGGAGCTCCCTTCCGCAAATATCTGAGCGATGACCATGCTTTAGGTAGTTACAAACTTTCCCATCTCGGCAACACACTTTGCCAACCTCTCCCTCTCGGTATCCTCCCGTAGGAATCTCCTCCCTACCTCTAGTATCCTATGCTCTTCCTCAGTCAGGAGATCGATCATCAGCTGATTCTCATTTAAAGATCCCATATCCACCTGACGTAGCCAAGCCTCATACGACACCAACCTTTTCCATGTTTGAGCCATCACCCAGGGTAGTCTCCGACCCACGAGATTCCATGAAATCTTAAGACCTTAACATACATATTTTGAACATGTTCCTCTAGGGATGCCTCCACCCTGACCTTTGCATCCTCGATATCCTACTTCAAGCTCTCCACTTCCCTCTGGTGCTCAGCTTTCAGCCCGTCCATCGAGCTCAATACATCCTTACTACTGGCCTTGGCCTCCTCCTTCTCCTTCTTAGCCACCTCCAGTTGCCTCCTCAGCTCGGTAACCTACTCTTGAAGCTTCCGAGTCCCCTTGTTCTCAGCTTTCAACCTCTCATTCTCCTTCCTTAGGGCCTGATAATCTGTTTGAAGCTGGGATACCCTTTCATTGACCTTCCAACTACGCGTTCACCTCTACCAGCTCAGCTTTATCCCTCTTTAGGGTCATGTTCTCAGTTGTTAGTGAGGCCACTGTAACCTTGAAAGTTGAATTTGCATGCTCTACCTCCCTTTTCAACTTCGCATGCTCCTCCTTCAGTTTCGTTGTTTCAGCGACAAATAATTTGCATTTTAGTAAACTGCTATGAAAGGAGAAAAGGTCACGCCATAGGGATCGTCCTTACCTATCTCTTTCTCTAAATTGCAGACGGTGGTCCGCTCAGCATCGATAGTCAACCCCCGACTCTGGATTTCCACATTCTACTTTCTAATTAAGTCCGAAAGATTCGCGGAATACTTCGTTAGCTCTCTCGCTTGAAATACGCAGCCCTCACCTACATCCACACCTCTTTGGTATCTTCACGGGGAATTAGGATGATGTCGGGAAGGAACACTAGTTCGTCAAAATAGTGATGAGGGAACTTCTGCTTTAACAAAGCTTTCCTCTCCTCAATGGAAAGCTCTTGGGTCCCGGGCACCACCACATCCTTCATCTTCTTTTCCATTTCCTTCTTTCTCGAATAGTTAAGTGCCGACTCTTTCCCTTTAGCGACTTGGGTAGGAGCCAAAGGCACGATGTGAGGAGGAGCCATCGACGAGGAATGTCTGGTACCTACCACATCGAACCGGGAGTCTCTCCTAGATGTCCGAGTAGGAGGTGGAGGAGTCGGAGACCATCGGGATCATTCTCTGTGGAGGTATTCGCTGCTATGATCATGTGAATGCGAAGATTCATCGAACAAGCTAGTTTTTCTTCTGAAGCTATCAAGGAAGGCACTTCTTGAGGGTCGACGACTCCCTGATCCATAACCACGACCTCTACCTCTAGCCATATCACCTGCCAAAGAAATAATTTAAGGTTCAGACTCAAACACCGTACACATACAAACAAATGTTGTGTCATGCAGTGTATATGAATGTGTATCCTAAGTGTACTCTCAATAGACCAGATAATGGTCTTCCCAAAGGAGTGATCTCCCCCGTAGCTAAAGCTAGTTCTTCCATACTCGTGGCAGCAGGCCAGGGAAACCTTTCTAGTAGGATTTTGTTAAGCTCGTCAAATTGACCCTCTTCCTCAAGTGAAATGGCGGTCTCAGAGGGAGTAACAGGAGACTGTGTCATAATCGATACTCCTACCTTTTCCTTATATGTCGCAGGCCGAACAGGAGCACTCGATGGGCCCTCTTCCTTAGCAACTACCTCCTCGTCGCCAATCTCGCCTCCACAGTTCCCTCCTGAATCTTCGATGCTTGTGCGGCTTAGCCCTAATAATGGGCACCTTCCTTTTCTGGCTTGGAGAACCCGCTCCTTTTTTATCCTCTGCTTTTCTCCTACCTCCGGCGATGGCCGGTCTAATTATCGCTCGATCGTCAGGAAGCAATCCTGCACAGCGAAGCCGATCCTATTTTAGAACGCTCTCGATGGAACGTGACTCGGCCGGAATCTTCAACAAAGATTTAAGGCATTGTTGACACTCAATGTTTGTAGGCGCCTCAGGATTTCCTGTCATACAAAAACGAAGTTAAACTTAAGTTGCCAAACCCACGAGTTTCACAATAAAAGTAAAGCAGAATGCTTACTTCCATCCAGCGATCTCCTAGCAAACCCAGAAGGACAACACACGAAGAAGCAGTCATGCTTGTACACAATCAACTTAGGCCATTTTTCATTAAAGAACTTGGTATTGGGTGAAGCTTCCAGGAAATATTGAGACGACGAGATTTAGCTCTCTTCTTCAACTGAAACAAATACTGTATGTCCTCTCCGGTGGGTTCCAGCTGTAGGTACTCCTTGTAGAGAACGTAGGTACCTAAAAGGGAGGCATACGCATTTGGATGAAGCTACGATGGCGCAAGGCAAAAGTAGTACTACATATTCCGAATAAAGTTGTTGGCCGGGGATATGCAGTTAAAGCCCTGCAATATCCCCACTATAGTCTATAGCGCTCTTCAGCCGCTACGTTGTTTCAATTTAGCGCTGATGAACAGCAGATCCGCTTTTACCCCCGCTATTTTCCGCTGCATCCGCTAAATCAAGACTTTTTAGCGTCCTCTTTAGCAATGTATAAAGCTTAATTTGACTAGTTCTCTTTTTTAAAAATTCTGTAAAGTTAGTGTAAAGGGCTAGATTTAATGCATAAGTGCCAAATATATGGTAATAATCAATTGTACTCATCAAATTTAGCATGCATAACTATGATATTTTGTGATTTCGTTATATATGATTAATTAATATTAGTTTCTTGTATGCATATAATGTGGGAAATATGATTAATTAATTTCCATAAATTTTGTTTTACATTTAATGAACCTTTTTGCGACTCCGCTATATCCCCGCTTTTTTCTCACTACACCATTTTGAACCTCCACCGCTATTGAACAAGTAAGCGCTTTGACTGCACAGGGTCGAGGGTACGCACTCAGTAACGCATACTTGTATGTTCCAGACAGTGTACCCCTCCGGTGGTGCGTGAGCCCTACCGTCCTTTCCGGGCGCAAGAACATCTCTTCTGGGAATACAAAACCGCAATGCCATGCGCCTTACCGTCATTGCATCCATATAAGATGGTACCGAATCCGGCAGATTTTTGAGTATAACTGCGCCCGCCAACATATCTAGCGCCACCAACGCGCTTCCCTCGACAATATCTACTTGATCTACCCCCTCATGATTGACCGGGAAGTGTTCTCTTTCCGGATGTACCCCATGATCAGACGCTTCTGGCGAACTTGTTACCTAAGAAGGGATGGACCCCCTCCTTGGAAGTCCCAAGCTCGCCGCCCTTCGAGATAGCATCGCTAGTTGAATCAGATGTGTGTGACGAGTGCAACGAAGACTTGGCTCTCGAAGTATGCTCTGTCATAGACCTTGTCTTCATTGCTAGCTATAATTTCAACATAGTAGCGTTACACATCGTAGTTGTATAACCTGTACCCCTCGTGTTGGTGCAAACTAACATGTGCGTGCAGTGTTGTGTAGCACCATGCTAATATAGTTTATAATTTAGAAACTTGGGACACGGCAACGATCACGATCCCCTGAAACTGTAGCCATCATCGTCGTCGACCAGCTTCGCTGGACTCACATCGACTCACGACAACATCGCGATTGGAGTTAACAAAACATGTTATACAATTCAATCACAGTCCAATTATATGCTCTGATCCTAAGAGCAAGGCCAAGTCATCAAGTTAACACGAGTTTCGGTTCAATTATACAACGTCGCGAGAACAATGCGAATCCCAGGACAGAGAATCGAAGGCCTAAGGTCTTGGAATAGGTACAAAATCTTGTACCCCATCGAGGGGTAAGAAATCTCGTATCCACCAGGGGATACGAGGTTTCATGTCCCTCAGGGAACACGAGATTTCATGTCTCCAACAAGGGAAACACAACTTATCTCTTCGAACCTCGAACTTTGGTCCCCCTTTACCACTTTTACCCCCCTAACTGTGACGAGTCCTCAACACTTTTCCCTTCTTCTTCTCCAATCCCTCTTCCCCTCCAAAGCACTGAACTGAGCCCCACCATGAGAATGCGAGGCGACATCCGCTCCTCGAACATCATGACCGAATTCGACCGCAAGCCCGAGATCGGTCCTCAGAAATCCACCATTAGATCCTTAAGGTCTGACCAATTCCGGGCTCGACTCATTTTCCACTCATAACCCTCATGAGGGGAAGCTGCCATTGCGCTTAGCATCGGGACTCGGGTACAAGCAGTGGAGTCGAAATCTCCTCACCCCGCCTTTTTCTTAAACGTGGGTAGTCAAAAATTCTTGGTCCCTGTTTTGAAGTGTAAAAGAGTACACGAGAGGGGGAAGAAGGGGTGTAAGAATTTATAGGGGAAGGAAGAAAAAAAAGGCTCGGCCTAGTGATGCTTCGTATCCCACATGGGGATACGAACTCATGTACCCTAGTGGGATACGAAATCTCGCATCCAACTGGGATACACAATTTTCGTACCCCATGCGGGATACGAAATTTTCGTACCCCTACGTGGGATACAATTTTTCGTACCCCACGTGGGATACGAAATTTTCGTACCCCCACATGGGATACAAAACTTTCGTATCCCAAACGTGGGATACGAGTATCTCTAAAAAAAGAGAAAAATAATAAATAATAATACATATATATAAATGCATGTGCATACTTCGGGGTCATGTGCATTTGTATATACGTATGCTTCTTACAACGCGAGTCTTCACGTTTCAAACAATCAAACGCTTGCGAATGTATGCTCATATGTGTTATTGCCTACACAAGTACATGCATTGTTTTACATTTTTTACTTCCAGTGAGGTCCCTCAAAGTTCTGCGAAAAACATGTAAGCACATACGCAATGTCACATCGACAACAACTCGTTTGCGTTACGGCATAAATGAGAATCGACAATTAACATTTACATTTATGAGTCAACCAGAAATCGACTATTCAGCAGGATATTTCTACCAAAATCAAAGCACATCATGTCAAGACAAGACGCACTTTGGGGGAAAATATTAACCGGCCTTTTGGTTTGGTTCCCAAAATAACACAAGACACGCTCGACCCAACAGATCGCGTGAGGCCAAAGTCTGAAGTGTCGCTAAAACACCAGAGATTCGAGGCCAAGCGAAGCCACGCAAGAGCAAATCTCACGACTCCTCAAAACTAGGCCATATTCACATTTTCATACACCTCTCTTCTCGAATCCCTCGTTTCGGAGCCTCCTTCCTTCACACGAGCTCATGCCCAAAGATTTCATATCCCACATGTTTGTACCTAAACCCCTAATGATTCCATGATACAAATACATTTATCGTACCCCACAGGGTACAAAATTCATACCCCTAGATTAGGGTACGAGTTTTCTAGGCACGATGGAAGGGGTCCAAATTTCGTGAGGCCTGCACTCTGGGATCCGAAATGTACTATTATGGCCCCCAAATCCTACCTACTCCCACCAAACCACTCCACTATAAATACTCCCAAGCTTGCACTTTAAAGTGGTTGGAAACTAGCTGATTTGACACCTCTTGAGAGCTCCAAGTGATCTCTTTGATGACACCCATACTTTGAGGAAGAAGAAGGACAAAAGTGACTTTTTCATAATATTCATATATGATGATTATGATATCAAAATACTTAGTATCATTTAAAGGATGTCATGAGATAGTCCTATGCTTGTAACTCTTTATTGTCAATAAAATATCAGCGACTCTTCCAAAGTGGATGTAGGCTTCATCCGGGACCGAACCACTATAAATCTATCGTGTCATTTACTGCTTTCTGCACTTATATTTCCATGTGATACTATATTCTTAAATAATTAAGAATCTTGGGTGTTTACGACATATTTTGCCGTCAACAATATACATGTAACAAATACTGTGTACTAAATAAAATGATAACGTACAACATCATGTATTAGGGTTGCAATAATTTAAGTATCATTTTTGAATAAGAATGTGCTACACAATAATATAGTATTAGTTTGCTATTAATTTAGGTATCCATTTTGAAAAATTAATACTATACAGTAATTAGGTATCATTTTTTTTATAAACTTAGGTATCGGTTTAAAAAAAATAACACTACACAGTAAAAAGGTATTAGTTCTACGGTAATTTAGGTACCAGTTTTGGAAAAGATAATTCTACCTAATAATAAAGTATCGTTTTTGCAATATTTTAGTATGATAATTTAGAAGTATACAAAAATATAAAAGTAAGGTATCGGTTTTGAGACTACTGAGGTATCATTTTGGAAATAGATGTTATTACAAAGCAATATGGTATATGTGTTCCAACTACTTTGATTTCATCCAAAAATTGATATGTATCCTTCTTTGATTTCATCCAAAATTTATTTAACGACAATAGATTTCAAGCTTTTGAGATTTCACCTTGCAGACCGTGGGAGTGTCTCTCTAATGCTCTGCATTTGTTTAATTAGCTTCATTTTTTCACACATGTAGCACTATGTAAGAAAAAATAGACATGAATACAAATTGTTATCATTGCATTATATATTAGAAATTTTCAAATAACTTATCTTACTAATGGAAGCATAGGACATCCCGACATGTTTCTTGGCTTGTGGATAATTTTGTTAACAAACTTGGTAAAAAAAATAGATTGTTTATGGCTAAGAGACCGTCTTCATCATTTCAGAATCATGTAAGAACAACAAAAGTCTCCATCTTAGTTTTTGGGCTTGTTGGGGAAGAAAAAGGTTAGTAGTATCTCCATTATAATGAGTTTTGGTAGGTCTTCGTCGTGTTGCTTATTTTTTTGGGCAACATCCTGCTTGATTCTTCTTTCAATTAATTTCCTTCTAATGAATGTCATTGCTCCAAAATTTCTTGCTGTGAAATCCTTGCATTCTGGAGGAATTACTTTATTTGTCATTTTTTGTGTTGGCTCGATATTCTTTCCTTCTAAAGGCATATAAAATAATAAGCTAATATCATTTGCCATTATTTTCAATTCTTCTTCACCAAATATGAAACCTTCTTGATTAGGTGAATAACAACTGTAGAGAACATCCAAATTTTCTTAGTGCTTCATACACTCCTTCAAAGAAATCTTCCCCCATAGAAGATTGACAAATTCATAAAACGATGTGCTTTTTAGTAAGTCCAGATGCTTTTTATTCAACCTTTCTTGTCTTTTACATGCTTTATTATCTTTTATACAGATTGAAGGCCATATATATATATATATATATATATATATATATATATATATATATATATATATATATATATATGCACTATTAGATTTTATGTGTTCGGCCGTAGAGACATCTTTTTTTTATTTGTTGTTGCCATTGCCTTTTGTTTTCATGTAAGAGGATCCATAAAATCATCATCCTAATGTACTAAAAAAATCAGTACCATTTTTAAATAAAAATTCTAGGTATACAGTATATTAATGTTAACAAAAATACATTATAATATAAGTGGGTATCAGTTTTGAAAACGCACTTACATTCATATTAATGTACGTAGAGGTTTACATTTTCAGGTATCATTTTTAGATGTACTGTTGTATCCGTTTTGCATGTGTAAACTGCTAGGTCATATGTTGAGGTATCAGTGTCAGTAAAATAGTAAAACATTTTAACTTGTTCAGGTGTACAATATCAGTTATGCATATTTTGTAGTATTAATATCAGTATCACATGTGCAAGTGTATAGTATTAATTATGCATTTTTGTGGTATCATTTTTAGTAATAAATTAAAATATGCTAATGTTCCAGAAACATGGTATCAGTTATGCTTGTTGTTAACCAAATTTTTGGCAAAAGCTGTCACGGATCAGATCGAAGCCCAATATCCAGAAATGCGCCCTTCAGTAATGCGCAATCGGCCAATTCGGATAGTTCATACCCCAGAAGGTCCAACCAAAGCTCGGTCCAAACAGGCACTCTTCGGGCACCAGCTCGAGCCAGTTCCCTCCAGCCAATAACTCGCTCACTCCGAAAAGATTCACTCTCCCCCGTCGACTGAGTAAATCACTCCCATAAAAGGTGCATAAACCGAGTATCTCAAATCTGCATGGAAGTATCCAGTTGAGTCTTTTAAATGCTCCATCCAACTTTCAAGGCAACAAAAGCGGTCAACCATATCCGGACAGAGCTCTACTTTTGATACACCTCACTTGGAGTGCCACGTAAGTCGCTGTTTCCGAGGATACTATTAATGAGCAGTGGAATGGGTCTTACCGCCACAATTGCTACCTATAATCGAGCTCCACATGTCCAAGCTTCGAAAAAGGGGAAGGCCACGTAACGGCTCGCACAGCCCAGCACTTCCCCTATAAATATCACAAAGTTGAAAGAAGAAAAGAGCTTCTTTTTGGATACTCTACTCTCCCCTTAAGATTTCCAACTCTGATGGATAATTCACAAAATAGCCATTCTTTTTCTTCATTCCTAAAAGAAAAAAAAACTTTGTATTTGTAATCAAAAGAAAGTCAATATATATAAAGTGGATGTAGGCACTGACTTTTGCCGAACGACAATAAAAATCTTGTGTGTGTTCCCTGTTCTGTTTACTTTTCTGCACTCTATAATTTTTATTCGTGTGTTATTCGCACGATTGGGGGTTGACTGTCACTAGTGACCAACTTTTGACATCAACACTTTGCCACGCCAGGAAGGGGGTCACGAACCAACATACCCTTCAACCTTCTGCTTAGCTCAATCCATGGCCAACAAACGAAAGAAAGATGCAATGCCCTCTTATCCCACGAATGCCGATGCAGTTGATACAAACGCTGTAGAAGCAAGTCAGGAAGCTTCCTCTCATGAAGATATGCCCCGATATCTTACCCGGGACGACATGGATAAAATTACGACCGAATTTAGAGACCATATGACATCTCAGGGTAAACTCCTCGAATGACAGCAACAGTTGATGGATCACCTTCTCGGTCGAGTGGGGATTAAACGCTTCAACATCAATTCCTCCACCGAATGGGACAGGGGCAACAACTAATCTTTGATCTACACGGAATCAGGCCATTGATCAGATCCCACCTTTGCTTCCTCCTGACTCGGCTCCACCTCCCGACCAATCACAGCCAGGAGTATCGTTTCCAGCGACCAGTGCAGCCGCAACTGCAGATTCACAGGAGGCTCGCAATTAAGATCTAGCTCATTCGACCACTTTCCCTCCACTCTTGGGAACAGCTCGACCCCCAGACCAGTCAAGCGATTACCAAGCCAATCAAAATCTATTCCATTTCCATTACAACCCGGAATCTTATGACAGACTAATCTAACCACTCTTCCCCTTCAATGAAGAGTTGGCCTGGCCTTCCCTTCGAGCCAGGGAGACTACCCTACCATACCGGTTCTTACTAGAGCAGGTGAAAACACAAATAGATCCTCCTAACATCACCTCGGGCGGGGACATCGAAGAACTACGAACATCACATGCTATGCTGAATCAGCCTAGACCCCCAGCCTTGGGTACGGCTCAATCTAACTCTCATCAGGTTCATGAGAGGCCAGTCGGTTATGAACCAACAGCTGCGATGAACCCTCGCCCTTACCTTCACTCAACTCTCTGAGGTCGAGCCCAACCAGCGGCCACCCTTCCGAGCATGCTTTCGTTGGACCCTAGTGTTGGAACTCTCCCGAATTCAGAGCTAGATTCATGGAAGCGACTCCTCGGAGATGGAAGCCAGCTTGCAAGTATAGTTTGACGCTTCACTCGGGGCAACTCTTCTCTCCACCGCAGCCCCTTCACTAGGGAGATCAGGAACTCACGCAATCCTCTGGACTTCAAGTTTCCAGCCATTGAACTGTACAATGGCCGGACTGACTCGACCATCTATCTCATGCGATACATGCGACATATGGAAGTGCTCGGTGCATCGACCAACATCATGGCCAAGTGCTTCCCACTCTTCCTCACAGATATAGCCGGCATGTGGTTTCGGTAGCTAACAACGGAGTCGATCAGTAGCTGGAATACACTGGTAACCCGCTTCATCGAGCAGTTCAGAGTTCATATCGCCCGGCCAAAGAGCATCATGTTTCTAACCACCATCAAACAACGCTTGGGAGAAACACTTCGATCCTTCCTCGAAAGATTCAATGCAGCCGCAGCATCAGTCGATCGACCTGAGCCATCGATGGTGCTTATGGCTGCCATCGTAGGAGTTCAGAATCAATCAGAACTCTCAACCTCTTTGACCAGAGATCCCCCCGAGGATATAGAATATTTCTATGTCGAGGCCGAACGATTCCTCCGACAAGAAGACGCCAGCATTGAGATGGAGAACCTCGAGGTCTTAGCCACCAAACAAGGAAGTCCATCCAACATTAATGGCCAGAATAAAGGAAGAGAAAGGGCCCTGGATAAGAACGAGCACAACGTGCGACCTCCAAGGGAGAATAAGAATGATCAGTATACCAAGCTCAGTTCTTCCTAGCTCGACATTTATCTTGACGTACGAGGCTCCCTGCCTTTCCCAAGACCCCCTCGAAGAGAGCCGACCCAAAAAGAACTTGAATCTGGAAAACACTACATGTTCCACAACATCGCTGGTCACTGCACCAGTGAATGCAAGCACTTGCGTGATCTCATTGAAGACAGGGTCAGGCGAGGGGAGCTTCCCAAATATGTCAAGAAGAACCCTCAGGCCGTGCCGCCACAATTCTCTGCCCTAGCTCCACAGGTCGATCCCCGATCTCCTGGAAACGGAAAGGACCCCGAGACTAGCACCCGTGGCATTATTATTAATTAAGTTTAAATTTCTTTTCGATGTATCTCCTTCAATAAAACTGACACTTTGATGTACACAGGTATAGGGTTAGGATCTAGCTCCTAGGCATGCTATGGAATCAACTATTGTCCTCTTAGAATTTATTGTCTTTGTAAATAGGTCCTTGACGACTATGAATTTTCTTTTGCAAACATGGAATTTGTTTGAATGATTTAAGCGAGCATTACAAACGCTAGCCCCTCCTAAATATGGTTAGCGCGAAAGCCTACCACCATCTCTGAAAACCTACTCCTTGAGCCGAGTACGGTTTGATCTCTTTAAGCCGAGTATGAACTATACTCGCCCCTTCTAAAACTTACCAAATGACCTTACATAAGTCGAGCATGGAAAACACTTTCCATAAGCCGAGTATGGTTAATACTCGCCACTTCTATAAGCCGAGTATGGTTAATACTCGCCATCTCTATAAGCCGAGTATGGTTAATACTCACCACCTCTATAAGTCGAGTATGGTTAATACTCACCATTCCTATAATCCGAGTATGGTTGATACTCGCCATTCCTCCAAGCCAAGTGTAACTACTGACCGTCCTTATTTTCAAGCTGAGTATGACTTATATTCGCCCTAAATGCTTACCCTAGGTTGAGAACGGCTCATGCTACTTCTGCAGGTACTAAATTTCTCGATTGAAGTTTGCAACTACCTTGCTGGCCTTAATACGGTCTTCGATGATTGTTGGCCTTCTGACCTTAATACGACCTTCTTCGGTCGTCGGTTTTCTAGTCTTAATACACTCATCGAGGATGTCGGACTTCTGGCCTTAATATGGTCCGGTATGACCATAGCTGCCCAAGTAATTGTGCTTCGAATCACATTTCAGAACACACCTCCCTCTACCGAATAAGAAGTATTCTGAGGGGCAAAGTGCTAACCAACTTTTTGGCAAAAGCTGTCATGGATCAGATCGAAGCCCACGCGCAACTAGCCAATTCAGACAGTTCATACCCCAGAAGCCCAGCCAAAGCTCGGTCCAAACGGGCCCTCTTCGGGCATCGACTCGAGCCAGTTCCCTCCAGCCAATAACTCGTTCACTCTGGAAGATTCGCTCTCCGTCGTCGATTGAGTAAATCACTCCCATAAAAGGCGCATCAAATGAGTATCTCGGACCTGCATGGAAATATTCAGCTGAGTCTTTTAAATGCTCCACCCAACTTTCAAGGCAATAAAAGCGGTCAACCATATCTGGACAGAGCTCTATTTTGATACACCTCACCTCGAGTGCCACGTAATCCGTTGTTTCTAATGATACTATTAATGAGCAGTGGAATGGGTCTTACCGCCGCAATTTCTACCGGTGAACGAGCTCCATGTGTCCTAGCTTCGAAAAAGAGGAAGGCCACGTAGCGACCCGCATAGCCCAGCACTTCGCCTATAAATATCACAAAGATCAAAGAAGACAAGAGCTTCTTTTTGGATACTCTACTCTCCCCTTAAGCTTTCCAACTCTCACAGCTAATTCACTAAATAGCCATTCTTTTTCTTTATTCCTAAAATAAAAAATGCTTTGTATTTGTAATCAAAAGAAATTCAATATATATAAAGTGGATGTAGGCACTGAATTTTGCCGAACCACTATAAAAATCTTGTATGTGTTCCCTGTTATGTTTACTTTTCTCCACTCTATAATTATTATTCGTGTGTCATTCGCACGATTGGGGGTTGACTGTCACTAGTAGCCAACTTTTGACATCAACACTTGTTATTTTGTATCACTTTTAGTTAAAAAATTAAAATATTCTAATATGTTAAGAAATACAGTATCAGTCTTGCATGTGCTATGTTTGGATAAAAAATGACTCAAACACCAATGCTGTGAAATCACACTTCACCAATTATGGTTAGAAATTAAAAGAGCCGCAATCACAAAATAAATGGATAAATTCAAATAAGAGACACGGGATTTTTATAGTGGTTCGATTCAAAATGAATCTACGTCCACTTTTCAAGCACTTTTCATCATTATGGAGAGAATAACAAATTTTATCATCTCATACATCGCATTAATTACGCTTGACCACTTTTGTGATAATTCTCCACTTTTTTCTCTCTTTCCGCTTTAGATCACACTTAGATTCGAGAAGGAATGGATTGGATTGTGTAATTATATACTTTTCCTTGGTTCTATCATGAAAATAGTGCTAGATCCGTGCTTTGAAGAGGAGCAATGGTGATGGGAGATCACTTGGAGTAGATCAGAGTGTGAATTAACGGTGCTCGAAGAAGATAAGATCCATTTCATATAGAAGGAAGAAGGAGAGAAGTTTGGCGGCCATTAATGAAGTTTTTAGAAGCTTTATAACGGTCGAGGAATGATTTTGGCAGCCCTTCGGGGTAGTGGAATCGGTCCCTTGATTTTTGGATCAAGGGGCACTAATAGAAGAAGTTTGGGGGCAATAGCAGTCTAGTAATTACGGAGTATAGAGTTTGGATCGGGCATAAACTGTTTACAGAAATGCCACTGGTCCACTTTACAGCTGTGTACAGTTGGCACATCCCATATTTACAGTTCTGCCACCGTTCTTTGAACTTGACAGATCCAAAATGAGTTGAATACACCGATCCACCTCACCCTGTACATTGCCGATCCATTTATAATTATATGATCAATCCACCTTTAGTGTAACGCACCGATCCAATTTGCGCTCTTGAATGGGACCGATCCATTTTAAGCCTAGAGCTTCCGCCTTCTGTATACACTGACCCAATTTGGCAACATGCCTCCGCTCTTTATTTATCGGGTGCGTTTTTTAGAGGTCCCTATTAAGTTTCAAAATATAAAAAAAACCGGTCATAAACTTATTGTAAATTAGGTCCCTATTTTTTGAAAAGTCATAAAAAAATATAAAAAAAAATAAAAAAATCACGTAAATTCGTATTTAAATAAAACATGTAAACACTAAAAAATTCAGAACAAAAAACCATCAAAGAAGGCGTCAAAAATCAAAAAAACAGAAAAAAACGAAATTTCCAGTTAAATGCATAATAGTATGCACATATATCATTTTCCTGCATACATCCGTGCATATTTTTCACTACATACATCTTCGTTGATTTTTATTCATACAAAAACATGCTTACATGTGTGCAAATATACCCAATATTTGCACACATTTGTGCAGGTTTAGTTTCAAATTTTCAAACCGAACAAAGCTTACGGAAAAGTTGCATACATATATGCAATTATCAGTAATAATTGCATAAATGTATGCAACTATTTTTTTTTCCGTAGAATCCTGAAATTATTTCCATATTTTAGAATTTTTTTTATGAAGGAACGTACTTTATTTTAAAAAAATTAAAAAAAGGCGGAAGTAATAAAATAAGGGGCGGGTTCAAAATTTTCAAATCTTTTTTTTTATATACAAATTATGTCCCTACTTTTATCCTATAAAAATGTTGCACACATGTGTGCATTTTTTTGAGAAATTTGCACATTTGGATGCAAATAAAAATGAACTGAAATATTAAGTTAAATCTATCCGCTGGAAGAACTACAGTTAATTGCATATATGCATGCAATAAAATCAAAAAAGGTGCATAATATTATGCATTTAACTGCAGTTTTTTCTGTTTTTTTGCTGTTTTCTTCTTTCTGACATTATTTTTGTTGTTTTTTGAACTGAAATTTTTGTATAATGCATAATTTATTTTATTACTAATTTACGAATTATTATTATTTTTTTAATTATTATTTTATAAGTTTTGAAAACAGGGACCTAATTTATATTAAGTTTATGACCGGATGTGAGCCTAACTAAGTTTAAAATAGGGACGTGAGCCTAATATTCACTTATTTAAATGCCCCGATCCAAATTACATTTCCTGTCCCGTTCTTTGAGACCGATCCACATGTCACCATGCATGAAAACTTGCCCGCGTCCTATGCTTTCGCCAATTTTGTTACTAATCTGTTGTTGTGCAACAATGCACCGACACAAATGTTATTCACTGCAAATCCATGTATATAAAATTGTGGAGCTATCCCATTGGTCTGTATTTTCATTGCCTCATGAAGCAATCGACCCAGATTCCATTTACATAGTTTGGTGAAATAGTGTTGTGCCAACTCATGCAATTAACACTTAACATGTTGCTCACATTATCACGTTAATACATATTAACGCACCTTGATTACCCAATCAGTTGGTGACACTAAGCACATGCGCCGATTCGATTTAGGAACCAACCGACCCGACGTTTTGATACCGACCCGGCACAGTGCCTTAGTATTGGCCGACTCGCTCTGAAGGAAATGGACCAACCCAACATAATTGACCGATCTGCACTGTTTTGTAGTGACTAACCCAGTCCTCTGACACTGACCGACCCGATCCGCTCTGGATGAAATGGGCTGACCCGATGTAGTGACCGATCCGGTATTTTGCAACTGACCGACCTGGTTCTTCGATACTGACTGACCCGGTCCGTTGGTACTGACCGACCCATATGATTAAGGCCGATCCATATTTGCGACCGACCTGGCACTTTAAACTGTGTTTTAACAGTGTTAACATGCTATAATATTAGTTTAAAAATAATAATAAACCATTCTACTATGTCTAGATATATGGTATTATTTTTGCATGTAATACAATATCAGTTTTATAAAAATAATAAAATACTCTATATATTTAGGTGCATGGTATTAATTTTTAAACTATAAGGGTATCATTTTTCCTTATAAAACATTCTAAGTACCATTTTTCCTTATATTAAATATAAAGTGCGTATAAATTTTATACAACAAGAGTATCAATTTTGTTCCTAATAATATTGAAACAATATTATCAAAGTCTTAAAGCTTTAATTTCACTTCAACAAACTATATTTATCATTTTTTCATTATGAAATATATATATATATATATATATATATATATATATATATATATATGTATGTATGTATGTATGTTACTACTTATGATATTTCTGAATTTGTTTCCTTATCTTCAAATTCTTCATTTCTAATTATTTATCCTTTTCTTCTGCTTTTCCCTGTTCAACATTTTTGATATTGTTAGACAATAATACTGACAGTATCAGCTTTTTAAATCTACGATATCATTTACCTGAACATTTTCTTCAACGCTTTTTTTCATTTCTTCTTTTTATTTTTATTTTTCTTATTTGCATTCTTTGTTTTTAGTTTACTCTTTTTAGCATTTTTGATTTCTTTGATTCAACTAGGGTTTCATTCAAAGCTTTTTTCTGTTTTCTTTTTTGGCGGTTCAATGTCGACTTGAGGCTCTACTAGGGTTTCTACAGGTTGTTCATCTCAATGTTTTATTTGCAGTTGAGCTTGTAGTTCTATTTTAACTGTAGTATCAATTTGTGTAGGTTCAAGTTCGACTGTAGTATCAGTTTGTTGAGGTTCAAGTTGGGCTGTAGTGTCAGTTCGTTGAGGCTCAACTAGGGTTTAATTACATTCAAATAGTCTATTACGATTCAACTTGTTGTTCGACTTGCGGTTATTTTTTCGGATGGATTTTTCTCTTATAGTGAGATTTCGTGTGCGATTGAAGATGATGGGGTCAATTTATTTTCGGATGTCATTGATGTTGATTTCATTTTGTTGTGGTTAATAGGAGAAACGGATTTGGTACAGAGAGTGAGAATGAAGAAGTGAAGTTAGAAGAGGAAGAAATAAATAACGCTCTTGGGCTGGGATTCTTTCCCTTACAAATAAAATTATATGAACGTGTCCTTATGCCTAGATTTTAAAAGTAATTTGTCCTTTTCATTTATCTCCCTTTTGTTTAAGTCTTTTACAGTCCGCCTAGAAGAGACTTGCTGCCCTAGCTAGGAATAAAAACAAGTTTATAGGCTTTACCAATGCACCAATTTAAGTTTGAGGTGTATAAGTATCATATTATTTGTTTCAGGCCTTTTTGTCTTTATTGTTTTCCAACATTTCCCATTGTCGATCAATTAATACTAAGGAAGATACTAAAATTTTATCCTAATACATGAAATTATCAAAAATGTCATACTTTGGTTAATCGTCGATTAATCCCACGTTGATGATTAATCTCTAGTCCACGCTTACCGTTGAGCATACGTTTAGCAATTTTTACAATATTGATAAAACTATAGAAGTATTAAATTGAGGAAAATAATAGTAGATAATATTTACTATTTATAACCATTTTCAATTATGTAAATTACTGTACTATTCAGTGTCATAAAATTAAGAGTTGCGTGTATCAAATTTTTTGTGAGTACCACCATATGTCTAATAACAACCATAAATATACAGCAAGTTTTAGTCATGGCTATTATTTTTAATGTCATAGTGTCCATTCATTACCAAGTAAATAGTACAAGTAAGATACATAAAGAAATGTAAGGTAGGAAAACAAAAGAAGGTCAAATAAGAAAAAATAACTATTAGATATTCAAATATTGATTAACTTTACTAGGCAATATTCACAGTCAAATGGTTCTATGGTAAAAATACCAAATATAAGAGGGACCAAAAATTGAGATTGTGTTCAATTATATTGTTATAAAGCTTGTGCAACACTATTTGCATGCTAGTAACAAAAGGATAGTAAATATTATCCACGAGTAAAAATTTGTTACCATCGAAATATGTTATAAACTTAATGCATAACCATTTAATAATTATGAATAAAAGTACAGTTAAAAAATATGCTAATGAAAGAAAGTTATTGGATAAAAAGAGGAAGAAAAAAATCAGGTAAAAACATCAACGGCTAAACCTTTGAATTTAGCACTCTATATTAACTAAAAGTTATTAGGGGGAAGACATCTCGTGGTACAGATGTAATCAACGGTAAAGCCTTGGTAGGTGCACGTATTTATTAGTTTGCGCAGATGTTTGTACATGTGGTTGTATATTTTGTACTCCGTTAGGCTTAGGCTTCGATTTTCTTCCTGAAGCACCAATACAAATTAACTAATATATATATATATATATATATAGAGAGAGAGAGAGAGAGAGAGAGAGAGGGCGAGAGGATCAAAAACACCCCCAAACAGTGCAGCAACCCTTTAGCCCCCTTGATTTCCACTATATACCTCTTTCTCTCTCTCTTCCTACTAACTCTCTCTCTCTTCTCACATTAATTGAGTGGCTATAATTCAGGTGCAAACGAGATGCTAGAAAATTGGGGTGTCATTAAGCATGCCTCATATATATATGTATGTATATATATATATAGGAAAGTCTATTTAGGCACAAAGATTTGACACAAATTTAGAGACACAAAATCTCAATCGTTGGATTGTCCCCTGGTACTCTTCACATAAGGACAAATTGATCCAATGCTTGAGATTTTGTGTCCTCTAATTCAAATCTTTGTGTCTAAATAGTTGCTCCTTATACATACATACATATACACACACATACATATATATATATATATATATATATATATATCCATTGGATCATTACTGTTAAATTTCATCACTATCATCAAGTTAGAAGTAACCTAGAGGCACTTGAGCATTATGAGTGAATGTGTTGTAAAAAAGTACTAAGGAAAACTATCGGTAATAAGATTGAGAGGAAAAAAGAAGAAAAACATCATTGTCAAAACCATTTAAATTTAACATACTACATGAAATAAAAGTCAATTCATGCACAATGCAACCTAGCATGAAACTGAGGGAATGATATAGATATATCCTATATTATTCAAATAATATATTTAATGCCCAAAATACAGGGATAGTCAACTTGACATAAATTGTTTTTTAATAATATTTTGCCACTATGGTTCCATAAAGTATATATTCCTTTAACTTGCTCGACACCATGTAGTTAATATAAGGAATTACTAAATTACCTAAAATCAAAGTGTAACCGCAAGCAATTAACATTAAATTACTAAATTCCTCACACGTTTCATGACAAATTTTATACTAGATTTACTACATTTTAAACAACTTTTCATCTTAATGGAACGAAACCTATGTTAATAAAACCAAACATGATTACTTTGTCCTGAATCATAAATTATATATAGTACACATAGTATATATATTGTAACAGAAGTAACCATAATATTTTATATGAGGATACACTATAGTCAAAAGCCATTTAAAGTACAAATGTTGGCTTGTATTACAAGTTATAAAGGTTGCAATGACCGCCCCATACCACTTGCACCCAAAGAGGGAAAGATTACTTGCAAGATGCCAGGATGATATCGGACAACCATTAAGGGAAGAAACCAAAACAAATTGTCATGCATCTCATCGCGGATGAATAAAATATATTAAGAACACATAACAAAGTGAAAACCTCGTTTTCATAAAACGTCCAAGTATGTACATCAAGTATTAACATTCAGTACATTTAGTCTTCACTACGTTTCTCTCAGAGTGAATAAGAAAATAACAAAAAGAAAAATATTACAAATAGTAATGTAACGTCTCGCAATTTTAGTGATTTAATAATTAATTAATTTAATTATTTTAATGTAATGGTTTGGTAATTTAAATGGTCTGTATTCAAATATTTTGAATATTTAAATTAATAGAAATAAAGGGATAATATATTTATTTTCCGAAATAGTCGCAAATAGTTAAATTGGCAATATTATGTGAATTGGATAATATATGATATTTATTTTTGTTTATATTCGAATTATAATAACGAATATATTATTTAAACAATAGTTAAATGTATTAATTATAATATAAATTATAATCGAGCTCGTAACGTCGCGATAGTTCGTAATATTGAGTTTTGAACTTCAACTGAGTATACAGGATTTGTTATAAGTCGGATTCCTTCGAAACAAGAAATGTTGGAATCTAATTAACTGTATTTTTCTAATGGAAGTGGAAAATCGAGATCACGGCTTATAGATTGTAAGTTATGTTCAAATCAAATTTTCAAATAGTCGTTATGGAATCATTTATAAACCATAACGATATATTTAATTATAATTAAATATTGGATTTGAATTTGGACAAGACTTTTGAGATGTAGTTATAATTTAATTTTTAGAATTTTTCCATAATTTTTAATTTGGTAAATAACTTTCTATTTGGAGTATTTTACACCCTATATCAGCATTTTTGGGACTTCACAAAATAAGTTAACTAGTCTATTTTATTATATTTTTGGGATTGGGGCACATTCAGTATTTTTATTTTTGTCTATAGCGGTCCATAAAACAATGAAATTTGGTGCAGTAGAAACCGTAAAACTTCGCTTTGGAAAAACAAAACAAAACATAAACATATCTATGCCCCGAAAATCCTAAACATATTTATTAAAATATTTCTCAATTACTTAGTGAGTAAGGAACATTGAAGTGAAAATTGATGGGAATCCACGAAAGAAGTTGCACTTTACTTAATTGGGAAGGATTTTATTTTACTTAACACTGGAGTAACCCCTTACTATAAATTCACGCTTCTCACTTCCTCTAATCTTTTTCTGGAATTCAAAGTTTGTAGTTTAAAATGGCAATGAAAATTTTAATCAAAGCAGGATCTAAAATCCTCTTAAAATCATGAAAAAATATCTATCTGGGATCTTAGAAAGACTCTCTCCCATCTCGAATGCTTTTCAAGCAGTTTGATCAACGCCTCTGAAAAATAAACATCTCGAGCAAGGGCTGTCGGTCAAGCGGTGTATGAGCATTGATGGCGGTTTTCCAAGGGAACGTTGGAGTATGGGGTAGAGAGCGTCAGTGCAAGGAAGCAAGGGGATGTGTTTGATCTGAATAGGCTGTGTGAGTAAGGTTGTATGGTGGAGTATTAGTTCACATAAAAACAAATAGAAGAGATGTGAGCAAGAAGTAGAGATGAGGGGAAAATAGACGTGCATGGGGCTGGCTTAGTTGTATAGACTGTAGGAAGTGATTTTTCATGTGAGGTTGGTTGGTAAAAGAAGTATTAAACATATATGTTGGGGGACGAGAGTTGTATTTTGGGGTAATGGCTTAGGTATGGAACACTACAACATAATTGTTTTTTAGGGACGCAAAAAAGTGTGTCTTTTACGACGCTTATGCAACGCTATTAAAAATAGCATCGTAAAAGACACCCTTTTGCGTCGTTAAAGACTAGTTTTTTTGTAGTGAAGCTCGCATGGTTGCTGATCTGGTGTATGCGTGTTGGCTGTTGAGGGTGGCCATGAATTGGATCTCGCGTGAAACGCATGCCTGGGCATGCCAACATGGAAACAGGTGCACTTATATGCTAGAAAGGATGGCAGTGACCTCGTCGGTATCAGTGAAGGAACGAAAACCTTGAGGTGAAGTAAAACTCGAAAATGGTGATAATTATGTTCATAGCTTTTTGGGTCAGCTCATAAACTAGTTGACGTCGGTCTATTGTCTGGAAGCTCAAGGTTGAGGGCGAGAGGATAGAGTGAGGTAGTTTTTGACGAGGATTGTTGTGGGGTTTTTTGAGTTTTAAATTAAATGAAGTATGAGGGAGGTTAGGAGCCCGCAAAGTTTGGTAACGGAGGGATTAAAAGCCTGGAAGAAGTGACTATAGTACGCATGCGGGTATGATTTTTCACGATGGGGGCTGGGCTAGATATAAAGAGTAGGCCCATTTTATAATAAAAATTTAGTTTTATTAAATTAAATGATATATACAATCTTATAAATATTATATCCTCATCATATGATGTCAGTTTGACGAACGATTTATCACGTTGCAATCGTATGGACGCAGGCTACGCTATAAAGCTAGTCTGAAGTGATTTGGAGCACATCACAAATTATGACAAAATAGAATGCATTATTATATCAACCAATGTTAATCGTTATTTAGTGATTAACGAACATGGTGAGTAAACTCACTAACTCTGTCTAGTTCTATAATTTTATAAACGTTATTTAATATTGATAAAATTATTGAATGCTATGTGTGATGGTTGTTTGGATGATTTGCTAATTAACTGGTCGAATAAATATATATAGTTATAAATATAAATAGTTGACTGAATATTGATTATGTTTATTATTTTATTTGTGTTATTTATATTGATTGACGTATATGGGTGCAGGGAACAGGTGGGAGGGATCCAACTAGATTCCTCAACAATTTTATTTTTGATTTTCATATATTGCTTTATATGATGTGACAAATAATATGGTGTTAATTATTGTGTGTTTTGGGATTTTTGAACAACATTGACATGAAATAATTGGTAAATAATATGGTGTTAATCATAATAAAACAAGTAGTTTGATTTATTTACGATATTTTTAAATGGAATAAAATAATTATTATTAAATAATCCGTGAATGTTAATTTAAAAATGAGAAATGGAAACGGAAAGTCGTTAGAAAGAAAGACAATGAGCTTTATTTCGATACTCGAAAGGTGAATAAAGTTAAAACCATAAGGATTTGTAATTAAAATTCGACGATGTTGAATGTTATTAAAATGAATTATTTTTAGAATTTATATGTTATATAATTTGGAATTGGACAAGATAATTAAAATTTGGTTTAGAACCAATAGATTATAATAGAATATGAAGTCGAGATTTAATTATAAACTTGATTTATAATTAACAAGAAGTTTACATGGAAATAGGAGTGGGATATGAATACAAATGTATGAAATAGCTCGATAAATGGAATTTTAACCTATATAGGTAATTATAAATATAAATCAGGATTTGATTTGATATACCAAGTCCAATTTTCGGTAAAGAAATAATATTCACTTTTTAAAGTGTATAATGATTTAAAAGCTAACATTTTGCAGATTTAATTGGTTATAAAAGGAAACTGGTAAATATTCGAAGTGATAAATTCAAAATGAATTTAGAAATTTAGTTAACTTGAAACGGTGAGTTTATTTCGACATTTGGAACGTTGATCGGATACAGTTTATTCGAAAGAGAGCTATATGGTGAAATTCAATTATATCGAATTCGGGAAGGTACTATTTACCTTTCGTTTTTAATCAAGATTTGTTTATTTAATTTATTAATTAAATATTTTTATTTATTCTGAATAAAGAATCAAAGTTATAAAATAAATAATAAATGGATTTTGGAAATGTTTTCCAAATATAACCAGAGAGGCTTTCCGAGTATAGAAAGTGAAATGATTTTTAAAGCTAAGAATGGAGTTAAGGAAATTTGAAACTGATTGGAGATTAGTTATGTTGAATGGCTTTCTGAGTATCGATCTGATGTTGGTCTCGGCCTTCGGGGTTTATACTTAGGGATTGTTCTCTTACTAGTTTACGGTTAGGGACTGATGGTTATGGAAGGTTAGTGATGCGTGAATGAGAAAGGGAAATGTTTTCCAAATGTAATTAGCGTATATTTTCTAAATATAGAAAATAAGAAATTATGAATATGGAAATGTTTTTCCGTGAATCGTGAGAGACTAAACGGGTTTAAGAAATATGGGAAATGGGAGATTTAGGAATGAATAAATTAATGATAAATTAATTTAAAAGTGGCTGAATGTTGATTAATGATTGATCGATGTAATTTCCATTGGAAATACGACCGTTGTTTGTATGTATGTTTCCTTTGATAGTTAAATAACCGGCTAGCAAAGTTTTGACCCTTTTTCCATTGTCAATACGGAGAGACCGGAATCAGATTTATAATCTGAAAACCACTCTGTATGGGCATTAGCGTTTCAAATCAAATATAACGAAGATAATTGAAGACGGAGTTTGTGCAAGGGCTGTTCTGGTGATCCTAGGTATAAATTGCCTAAGATGGATTTACAGAATAGTGCTTTTCAAGTCCTAGGACAACATGTATGGATGAATGTCTGACAGAGTATATCTAATAGATCGCGTAAGTTGATCGCTTCAAAAATATTTACGTTGGTGGCAGAGAAATTCGTTACTCTTAGTATTATACCCGTGGTATTTTTGGGGAAATCAATTTGTGATTTGGCAGGTATGACAATGTGTCATTCAAAGTAAATATAGATGTGATCTTTATAAAATACGTTATGACCTCAAGCCTCATCAACCAGGAAATGACAGAAATCGGGCAGACAACATGGCTAAGTGGGTCGCACCCAATTAGGGTATATTGTCACCATCTAGGGAATATTCATATTTGTTACTTCTTTTTATTAATGTATCTCCCGGGAATGGTTATGTTGGTATAGCAACCATAAGGTGACAATATATTTGGAACATTCAAGCGAAATGAATGGTCGGTCATGTGTGGCCGAGTTGCAAGATGTTCTTGTTGAACTCCAGTGTATTGCTTCTAAAGTACACTGATCGGAAGGTGATTCCATACCTTTTCATAGTTGGAAATCCATTACCCAGTAAGAGCCCACGGTTTTTTATTATATATATAAATGTAGAGCGTGAGATGAAAGCGTTCTACTAGATTATTATTTACTTGCAGTATTAGACACAATTATAATATCAGAATAGTATTGATTTTTGGAAAGTGTTTTGGGTTATCGTAAGGTAAAAACCATCCGTGTTTATGTATGGATCGGTCTTACGATTATCATTGCTTTTGAAAAGGATTTGGAAAAGTTAAACCAAGTTTTTGGAGTTTACTCACACCAGTCACATGACAGACCCAGAGTTTATTTGTTTTGGTTTACCCTAAACTCTTGGGTGCCCAATTTTGTACGGGCAGTCAAGTAGTCGAGATTTTGCAGATATACTTGGAGGATATTTGAGCAGGTGGCTTCAACAGTAGTTATACATATAGATATATTTCCGCTAGGATGTTATGTGTTATAATGGTATGTATATATAGTTATAGTTTTGTATTTCAAAAGTTGATATATAATATATTTGTTCATTCCACTATGAGATTCATGTTTACTCTGTTCTATTGTGATCTTCTTCTTCTATTCTATTTTTCTTTCTTTCTATTTCTCACCCTCTTACTTCTTTCTATTAATGATCTGGTATTTTCGATGCTTGAATAGTCAACATGGGTTTCGTGTTGATTTTCAGGGTCGAAAATTCCTGTTCGTTACAAGTAATATGCCAAACTCTCCTAGCTTGTCTTTGAAATATCCTCGACGTTACTAGAACCTACTATTTAGTTTACTCATTGGCCACATCAAAGAGCACCCAAGACAATAAAAGAAAACATAAAACCATGGGTCATACAACATTCAGATGCGAGCAATAAATGACTATCAACAATTGTATGAAAAACATGCAAACAGATAGGTTTAAGTCTCATGTCTGACATGTTCTTAAAACAATAGAGTGATCACATAATATTTTTTAAGTAATATATGCTACTGAAGTAAACAAACAATAAAGGATATCTATCATAATAGAAGAAGCTAAACATTATACATCGTCGGCTCCATTCCTCATCCCCTCTCCAGAATTTTATAGGTGATGGACTACCCGAAGAAAGAGTATAAGCACCTGTAACATCCATCAAACAAAAACCTAGCCATCACCTTGTGAAGCCTCCATACGATCATCCTCGATTATGTCAAGGAATAACGGTAAACCTTGGTCCTAATTAAACTCTATTGTTACACTAACGCCTTACCAATAACGACACTATAATACACCATCTAGGGTACACAACTATCACTACCGGCTACAGTACCACTGCTTTAAGCTAATTAAAACACTTTGAGATATCAATGATTGCTTAGCACTCTCAAACATGATAGCAATTCATAACCCCATATTTGGCTTGAGTACTTCCTCAAACCTATCAGTTATCCAACGGCATCATTCCATCCCTAGCTACCTATTACCCTCCTTCAATTTTGCTCTACTTTGAGTCTTCCAATTGGAGAGTAACAACGCAACCTTGTAGAAATTAACTAGTCATATCCTCCAGTACACCCCAAAGACTTCGCCATTTCATCTGAAAGATCACACCATCTTCCTTTGCCTCTTAATGAAATACCCACCTTACTTCGCATCAAAGATTCCTTCGCTTTGAAGATATACCGCTGTGTAGACATTTCACTTTGAAGATATTTCTCTAACTATTAAAGCACATCACTTTGAAGTTTAGAAACAATCTGCTTTGTACTTCAACTCCTTTGGCTTCGAACACCTTGCTTCGAGTTTCGAAGCACCCTAGTTCGAAGATACTCTACTTTGAAGCACTTTCCTTTGAGTTATAAAACAATCCTCCCTGGTTCTGGTATCAACCTAGAGTTGTTTCGCTTCAAACATCAGTCCAAAATTTCTTTGTTTTAATGCTCAGTTTGAAGCTTATTGCTTTGAATCAAAGCACGATTTCTAATTCATGTCGAATCATTTCTTTGCTTTGTTGTCCTTCAAGCCTGCTTGGTCTCTGTTTCAAAACCATCTGCTTTTCTTTGAATCCACCTTGTACCACTTCTAACTCTCCTACATTGCTTCGAGCTTACATACTTCGAACTCGCCCCACTTCGAATCACTAGGTCGATTTTAAGTCTTCTTCCACTTCAATCTAGCTGCTTCAAAATACTGCTTTGCCTCGAATCACTGAATCAAATCAAGTCACTCCTTCCTACTCTAAGCAATCTGCGAATCCAACTATTTTGTTATAAACCAAATTACATATGCATATATGCTTTGATTCAAAGTTCCTTTCAACCTTCGAAGCATTTCCCTTGACTTAGAACCATCATGTATACTCAAAGCAAAAGGTTCTAGCTTAGGTGTTGGCTTTGAGCCCATTCAAAACAAACATGGAATTCAACCAGCTCTAGATTTGATTCATTCTCCACTTGAATCCTTAAATATGCACAACACTAGCACACAAAATCAAACATAGCAAATAATTCAATGAATTTAAGCATTCGGTCAGTAAAATAAAACATTTAAACAACGAATTCTATCAATTATGATCACACATAATCGTTCAAGGGCATGAACATGTATTGACTGAACATAATCATAAATATATTGTCAAACATGAATAACTACTCGCAAATTACATTGGATCTAACATATTATCATTATATTCCATAATTAAATTATTTTAAGGATGCTAGATATGAAGTTACTAGATATAATCAAGTTTTAAGGTGATTTTTAACATATGAATGATGAAAGTCTGCTGACTAAAGCGTATGATCCAATATAAATATGTACGAGATCATATCACTAACCTGATCTCCCAAAAAATGTTTTTAGACTCAATGCGAGAAGCAAACAACCACTTGAATATGCACCCAAAATGAAATATTCATTCGATGTAGATTTAATATCAAATTAACAATTAGAAACGATTGGTGAAGAATTGTACATTTGGGATAAGATTAGGGTAGATATAGATTTATGGTCGTTGATAGAATGAGAAGGACACTAAAAATGAATTCCCCCATATCCTGTTTGTAGCCAAAACGTCTAGACTAATGGGTTTATAATTTCAGCACAATTCTACTTATGGCCTCCAACTTTTAAAAGTCAAAACTATTACTTCTCTTAGACTACTAATTTACTTTCTCAATGTGATAACTCTACAGAATTGGAAACCATCATCCTAAAGCAATGGTGCAGGTTATAGCATCTAATTCGGCTCTCATCAAAAGTTATATCCAAAACAAGAATTTTCATGGGTAAAATAGCCACAAAAGAATTTTGCAAAAATCATGGTCATGTAAAACATCCCAACGAGCCATATCTTAGTATATTAAAATGATATAATCAAATATGAATCAAATTGAATTATTTTATGAAATGTGGGTCGTTACATTCTCCCATCTTTAGGAACTATTATAACTCCCTTAAGTCCCACATCGTGGAACCCTGTGTGAAGTGGGTACTTATATAGTAGAGGCCATCTCTTACTAATGCCGAGACCTTTTGGGGAACAAAACCCCATACCTATACGGTGGCTAAGTTGGGGACAATATCTTGCGTGAACGGAGGTGCGGGTTGTTACAGTGGTATCAGAGCCAATACCCTGCCGGAATTGTGGCTCCTGTATGGACCACAGCGCCTGGGTGAGGTGTTTGTGAGCCAACGCGGATATTGGGCTCTATAGGAGGGGAGAATGTAACACCCTTAAGTCCAACATCGTAGAAGCCTGTGTGAAGTGGGTACTTATATAGTAGAGCTCATCTCTTACTAACGCCGAGGCCTTTTGAGGAACAAAACCCCACACCTATACAGTGGCTGAGTTGGGGACAATATCTTGCGTGAATGGAGGTGCGGGTTGTTACAACTACCCCCTTAAAACCCCATGCAAACATGAGAAACCAGAGTATCCTACATGCAAACATGAGGAAACATATATCTTGCACGCCTACCTTTACAGAGTGGCATAAAAATGTAATAATTTATAAAAGCAAACCTAAATGCGAAAATTTTCCTAAATTTGATTATAGCAATTGGAAACATGAAAGTCAATTCACTCTCATACGATGACCACAGTGTAAAATTGAGAAAACTCTCTATCATCGATCATATATTGCAGCATATACAATAGAGATGAGAGAAGAAAATCCCAGTATGAGCAGTTGCCTGAGTTTGGTTAATCACCAGTTGAACAACTATGTAGTACCAAGCAGACGAGGAAAGCAATTATATGTGAGTGTAGATACATATTAAAAACAGTAGTAAAGATGTTTCGAATTCTAGGAGAATGTGTTGATTTTATTGATAACCCCTGATTTGATTTGTCAAAGACTCTGAAGAAAGAAAAGTTTTTTAACTAAAAAAAACAAGTTTACTTTGGTTTGGATGACAATTGTCGATAATTCAAGATTTAATCATTAAAAACACTTTAAAAAAGGAAAGAGGAGGGGACATGATATTTTGTGTAATATAGAATATATAGATTCATCGGTAATATATAGAGAATTAAACTATGTTTGTAACGGCCCCACTTTACCATGCCGTTTAAGATGACATTTAACCACACATGTAAAAGTCAAAATGCACAAGAAAGCAGATAGTTATAGGAAAGAAGTTAGAGGGTGAGAAGAAGAAAGAAAAATTAGAATATAAAAAGAAGAAGGACATCAACACTATAGAACCAGAGTAAAATAGGATCTCACGGTGGAATGAATAAAATATAATATATCAATACTCTTTACACAAAGAGAAAACTATATATATATATATAATTATACAATCAGAGTACACAACTAGATAGGACTATACAATCTGATAAATACAACACATACAATGGAAATAATTTAATACCAGAAAATACGGTAATACGTCTCGACTTCGGCTTCTCTCCTGAAACTTTATGAAACCCAATGCTACCTAGAAAATAAACTCTATCTGACCCGAGCATATTTGAAGACAGCAAAATCGGCCAGATTAGTCTAGAATACTTCCAGTGAAAAAACTCACATCACAAAGAACTTGCTTAATTTTTAGAAATCCTTTGAAAGAATGGAACTCTTGTAAGACACGGCCACAGTAAAAATGGCATGCATTTTTACCTTACGATAACCAAATCACTTTTTATTATAAAATCCAATGATATTATGGTCATGTCAAAAAATCCATAAATAAAATAGAAATATAGCCGAAAAGCTTGCATCCCACTTTTCGACATAGTTGGTTTACATCTAAAAACGTATGACTCCTACTGGAGTTTGATTTTCATACATGACTAGGTAAGGGACTACCTACCGATCAATGTCCTCTAAAGATAAAACACTGTGCTTCAATAAGAACATCTTGCAAATCGGCCACACAGAACAGACCACTCATTCAACTTGAGTGTACCGAATATACCACCACCATGGTTAGGATCAGCAACCGTACATTCCAAAACATACAAAAGGGACATCCGATTTGTCTATATCAAGTGATGATATACCCTAATAGGTATGACCCACATAGCCATGCTGCCTGCCTGATTTCAGTCATTTCCCGGTTGATGATGCTTAAGGCTACGATTACCGTTTCGAAAACATCGCATTCGGCTTTGAATGCCACATTGTCAGATCTGTTAAATCACTGATTGATTTGCACTAAGATACTCTGGTGTTAAGCTAAGATAAGTTGCCTTCTCCACCACCATACTTTGTATATTTGTAAAAATCAACGTATGTGGTCTTAGGAAATATTTTATCAGACATTTGTCCATACAAGTTGTCCAGGAACAGGACAAACGGATGATACTCTTTTACTACATCCTATCAGGGTAAACCCTAGGATTAGTAACAAGAAGTCATTGCATCATGCAGAACCCAGAACGTAGAGACTACTGCTACAATTTTAATCCTGATAGTTAACCAGAGACATCAACGAGCACTCCTTTCCGCTCCAAAGGTCAATACCTTCAAATCACCTCAATAGGCATAAGCATAACTGCAAATTAGTTTACGAACGCTTCCATGGATAACCAGACCACATGCTGCCACCGCCGAAGATCGCCTGAACTCCGACCTCCCCTCGACCCACCTACGTCCCCACCCCTTGCTAGAGAAACCCAATTTACTTCCCCCAATTTTTGAACGGCCTTAATCCCCTTTAAACGATCACCAGCGCCGCCACATTTCACCTAAGATCATTGCAACCTTGCCACTGCCTCGGCTCCTCCGAGAGCCACCCGAGCCTCCATCGATGACTCCTTCGGTTGAGCCAATCCACTAGAAAACGAACATAAGCATATTTCTTTCAACTTTACCTTTCGGCCGCCACAATACACCACCTCCACCAAACTCAACCTGAAACTCCACCTCACCACCCTTTTCACTTTTCCAGTTGATGACCTCACCTGAAAACTACCATGTTGCCAGAAATCAAAGAAGTATGAAACAAACCATAGTCGTTCAACCTTGAATTTCTGCATCCTCAGGCCATTGCAGGCCGTGCCACCACCACCGAGAGGTGGCCTTCCTCCTCCTTTACAACTTGCTACTTTGGACTTTCTTCTAATTTACCATGGTTTGAGAGGAAAAAATCGAATTCTAAGTTGAAGAAGAAAAAGGAAGTGGCGGTTGTCAGTTTAAGGTTAGGGAAGTTCATACATGTGTAAATAGCGCACGATCTCATAACAACTCTAGTTGACCAGAAAATGGAAATCTTACAATAATTGACCATTATGGATATTATAAATTTGGTTTCATTGAAATCTAAGGTCGTTTAAAAGTTGGTTATTGTAACACCCCGTATTTTAACAACACTAAAAGAGGATAAATTAAATAATTATTAATTTAATATTCGGGATTTAGGGAAACGGACTGCGTCATTGCATCCATCTTGAAATTCTGGTCAATATAGACATTGGTCTGCGTAGAATGGACACCAAATGAAGAAGTTATGAGGGTTTGAAGTTTGTATACACGCAAGATAATTATATATATATAGGGTCCCAAAATTCAAAATCAGGTCCAGAAAGTTCAAAATCATTCAAGTTCTAGAATTCGGGGTGAGCGGGAAAATTCCCGCCTAGGGGAGTCAACCCCCCATGGGAGGTGTCGGCACCAAGGTCGGCCCCTAAGGGGTAGGTCGACCCCCCTAGGGCTGACGTGGCTAGGTCGGTTTGGAGGCTGGCAGCTATAAATACAGGCTCATTTCTCCTGTTTTCGTCACTGAAAATCAATGGAGGCCTAAGTGCTGCCGGTGCCTAGACTAAAACAAAACTCTTTCTTCTTCTATAATCAAATTTAGAGATTCAAGTGTAGATCTGAGATTCATCAACTACTTTTCTCCTTCTATTTCTTTAGATCTGAACACTATGGGTTTCAGTTGCCTTTAGATTTAAATAATTAAAAGTATACATGATATGACTGTAAATTGGGATCTATGCTTGTGACTGGATCATATCAGATCTATTGTAATTTGTGAATCCATGATATTGTAATTTGGATCTATGCCTGTGAATGAATCATATCAGATCTATTATAATTTACGAATCTATGACATTTTGAACTGACTATGACCTAGATCTCAACCTTTATCATGTCGAATCTACTTTAATTACGGATCTAATTTGTTATTTGGATCATCTTATGATTATCATGTTATGGTCAATAAAGATATGGCATTAGTTGGACATCTAAATTTTTATTTAGATCTAATCATGCCTATTATGACATCCCTACTATGTTAGAACCTGTTTTATTATCACAAGTTCACCGATCTATTCTTATATGTCCATCCTATCATTATGTCATCATATGCTTATGTCAGTTTGTTAGAATAAACATCTCTGTCATCTTCCCTTCACCCTTTCCCTTTTTATTTTATGTAGGCAGGCTATTTTCGAGCCTAGGCATGCCGCTAAATTATGCGATTACGTTAGTTTGGGAACGAGAGGAAAAACATTGAAATTGGGCATATCTTATGAATTGGGAATTTTGGCATAGTTGGTAAAAAGGTGAAAATTGGCACAATTTGAATAATGTATATGTACATGAATTTGGACATATAATTCACTATGAACATAATTGGGGAAAAAGTGCATGAAACCTATAACCTATAACGACATAGGAAAAATTGGCTAATAATGAAATGCCTAGGATTACAATAATTAGAAACTGTAATTGTGCCTAGACACGAGGTTAGATTGCACTTCCAGTGGAAGTATTCCCGGACCCGCCCGACATATCCAACGACCACAAGTGGTGAATCTAATGTGGGAGGTCTAGGTGCACAAATACGAGATGTGCTAAGACATGTCCAGCATCCACAAATGGTAGGCTTAATGTGGGAGGTCTAGCATACCATAACCATAATTGAAATATAGAATAAACCTTGAATACTTAACCTAGTTGAATCCATAGGGATTGTATGAATATAAACTTAAGTTGGGGTTAAGTAAATTTGGTTAAACAATGGGTGGGTTAAGTAAATATGAGGGGGTGGGTAATATTTACATATAGGCCCACAAACTTAACCTGATAAGGTTATGTAATTAAAGACACCTTTTTAGGGTAAGCATGACTTATAGAAACGATAGGGTTGTGTAATTAAAGACACCTAGCGGTATACATAACCAATGGAAATCCTAGTGGGGATACAAGACAAGAAGAAGAGCATGTATCAAATTTTGTGGGACCCGTTTCAGTCAGTAACCCTTAATAAGTATCAAACGAGTACTCCGAACTAGGTCGGAGTTGGGGCACGCTTATTGGGCTGAATGTAAGAGGTCCAAACGAGGAGGACGGTATGGGCGGCGCAAACAGACCAGGGACATGTGCTTGCATGGGCCAGGTAAAGGGGGCTAAGATGACCGTGACGCCTGCAGATATGGTTGTGCATATCAGCGAAGGGTTGCCACTATAAGACGTGATACATCCTATGGTGGGGCCGGCACAGAGTATCTATGCGGAGTAGGGAGCCGATCGATTTGAGTAGTGGTTAGGATACATCTGGATGTATGCCTAAGTCTACCATCTTATAGTTGTTGGGATCATCTCATTCCAAGTTATACTAGTATCAGTGAAGAGAATCATAGAATCTTTAGAGAAGCATATATTCTCTATCATGTTTACCTTATCACCCCTACCTTATATAGTGTTATCTCTCTCTTATCCACTTTATATGCATGTCATAATACTTTTACTTATTTACTTGCTAAAAGTAACTGGACTCGCCAGACTTTATGTCTGACCCTTTTTGTTTCCTCTTATTTCTTGCATCCCCCCAAGGTTCTTAGGGTGGGAATACTCAGGCTTGACCGTGATTCTGCTTTCATTTTGCTGAAGCTGCTTAGATGTATGGCTCAAGCTCCTATCCTTGCTACTAAGGGTATGTTTTATTTTGGGGAATCTTGCTTCTTTTATGTACTCTAATGTTTTAAAGTACAAGACAGTAGTTTCAATGATGTAATGGTTTTTACGTATTTCAGACATGTGATGTTTTCAAACCACGTTGCTTTATGTTAAATAAAGTTTTTAATTCCGCTGTCATTTTTATATCTGTCTTGAAATATTTCAGTTTCTGTTTACCTATAAAGCTTCATGAAGCTTAGTGCATTCCCTTTGTGAGTGACATTAACAGACGTGGGGTGTCACACTTGGTATTAGAGCTGAAGGTTACCAGATTAGATAAAAAAAATTTGAAAATTATTTTCAAAATGGTCTTAAAAGAAAGCATTTTTCTAAAAGAAAAGTCTTTTTTGAAAAACATATTCCCCAAAGCCATATGTAATATCCTTCGATCTTTTGTCTAAATCTCTTTCCTTTTCGTTTCAGCATGTCTGGGGAACCTAACATTCTAGAGGGCGTTACGATACCTGGCTGATTCCGTAGGTATCTAGAGGCTATGGCGCCTGCCGAAGGCCAAAGAAACGTTCCTCCCCTGGCTGTACTCGTCATTCCTCCTCCTCCTCCAGAGTAGATAATTTCGCTAAAATCTACAAAGATTTCTGTGCCATGGAAGGGAAGCCATTCCGTGGAACCGAAACATTCGTAGAGGCAAGGAATTGGCTTAAGGAGACTGAGGACTTGTTCGTAATCTTTGAAGTGGAAGATCAGAGGAAGATTCAGTTAGCTACCTGGCTACTGAAAGATGAAGCTTCATTTTGGTGGGAAGTTATCCAAGCTGGACGTCCGGTAGAGACATGGATGATTTTAGACAAAGATTTGAAATGAAATTTCTTTCTCAAGCTGAGAAAAGCATGCAAATGGAGAGGTTCTTCGCGCTCAAATAAGAAAACATGAGCGTTAAAGAATATGTGAACAAATTCAACCAGCTAGCAAGATTTGGACTGGAATTGGTAGATACTCCACATAAGAAAGCTTTGCGGTTTGCTAAAGGGCTGAATGAACCCCTTCATGGGTTAGCTATGTCCCACATCCCAATAGGAGCGAATTTTGAAAGGCTTGTTGATATGGCCCTGATGCATGAGGAAGAAAAGGGAGAAAAGAAGGAAGTAAAAGCTGAGGAAACAATGCAAAATACGAAGGCATGGCCCAAGAAGGGACAACAACAACAACAGCAACAACAACAACAACAAAAGAAAGGTGGAAAGAATGACAAGGCTAAGGATAAGAGGAAATGTCATAGTTGTGGGCGAGAGGGTCATTTGGTCAAAGACTGTAAAAGAAGGAAGAATACTTGCTTCAATTGTGGAGAGGCCGGACACTTTGCTAGGGAGTGCCCGAAGAAACAGGGACCACAGGGACAAGGCAAGGGGGTAGGAGCTTCTGGAGGGCAGGTGCATTCTCTTGCGATCAGTGCTCCGGATAAAGGTAGGAAACTTTTCGTGGAAGGTTTGATTTCTCTTTCCATTCATCCTATTAGAGCTCTTTTTGAGTCTGGCACTTCACATTCATTTATATCTAGTTCTATGGTTGAATCTCTGCACTTAAATACTAGTATTGTAGTGGATCCCATTATTATCTCAAACCTCATTGGTGGTTCGGCTCATTTATCCATGATTTGTCGGGGTTTAAGGATATCTATCTTAGGCATCGAGTTTGAGTGCGACGCATATGTGCTCGGGTTTATGGGCTACGGTTTGATTCTAGGGATGGATTGGCTAACCATGTATGGTGCCATTCTTGATTGTGAGAGGATGGTCTTTAGACTTTTGACTTGCCATGGGAGGACGCTCGAGATTTCTTGTGACCCACAAGGGTCTGTCCTGCTTAGTTTCCTAGAGTCTCTTGATGTATCTATTGATGACTTGCAATCTGTTCCCGTAGTCCGATATTATTCCGATGTCTTTGATGAGGTTCGAGGTTTACCCCAAGGCGTGAGATAGATTTTCGTATATATTTGGTGGACAATGCAAAGCCAGTTGCATTGCCAGTGCGCCATATGGCTCCAAGGGAAAGGAGGGAGCTGAGTAAGCAAGTAGGGGAGCTACTCGAGAAAGGGTTTATCAGGCGAAGCATATCTGAATGGGGTGCTCCAGTGGTATTCACAACTAAGGCGGATGGTTCGCTTCGCTTGTGTGTGGATTATAGAGAGTTGAATAACCTCACCAAGAAGAACATGCACCCACTTTCGAGGATAGATGACTTGTTCAACCAGCTTGTTGGTGCCTCGGTATTTTCTCAGTTAGACTTGGCCTTGGGGTTCCATCAGTTGAGGGTGGCTGAGGACAGTATAGATAATACTGCTTTTAGGACTCCAGATGGTTTCTTTGAATGGCTAGTTATGCCTTTTAAGGTTGATGAATGCACCCGCCTATTTTGTTGATCTGATGAGTAGGGTGTTTCAGGAGTTTCTAAATAAATTCGTCATGGTCTTTGTTGATGATATCTTGATCTTCTCAAAGAGTGAGGAAGAGCCTGCCCAACATTTGAGAGAAGTTTTGAAAACTCTCCATGCGCATCAGCTTAAGGCTAAGTTCTCCAAATGTCATTTTTGGAGGAAAGAGGTGAGATTCCTAGGGCATGTGATTTCTAAAGAAGGGATAACAGTAGATCCCGCAAAGGTGGTTGCAGTTCAGGACTGGCAGATTCCAAAGAATGCACCGGAGGTGAGAAGCTTTTTGGGGTTAGCAGGCTATTACAGGAAGTTCATTAAGGACTTCGCAAAGATATCAACCCCGCTCACCAGGCTAACAAAGAAGAATTTGGCGTTTTCATGGGATATAGATTGTGATGTTGCTTTCCAATGACTAAAGTGGGCCCTGACAACAGCCCCAGTCTTGACCTTGCCCGATGGGAATAAAGTGTTTACAGTTTACACCGATGCATGTGGTATGGGGCTTAGTGCGGTTCTGATGCAAGAAGGGAAGGTAGTGTGTTATGGGGGTAGACAACTAAGAGTCCATGAGAATTACTACCTTACCCGTGATTTAGAGCTAGCTGCTATAGTATTCGCACTTAAGATGTGGCGTCATTATTTGCTTGGAGAGCGGTTCGAGTTGTACATCGATCATAAATCTCTCAAGTATTTGTTCTCGCAGAAGGATCTTAATTTAAGGCAACAAAGGTGGATGGATTTCCTAGCTTCTTATGATTTTGAGATTGCTTATACCCCTGGCAAGGGTAATGTGGTGGCAGATGCACTGAGTAGGCAGAGCATGGCCTTAAGTCCTCTGTTTGTGGAAAGGAAAAATTTGAAGTTCATATTGACCTTTGATTTTAGACCCTCCACTGAGCTTTTGTCTGGTTTGTTTGCATCGCTAGAGATACGGCCTACTCTTATGGATCAGTAGGAGCTTCGCAGTGAGATGAACCACAGATTTTAGACATCTTGGATAGCCTCAGTAAAGAGGAGACTTCTAGTCACCTCAATAGATTTTCCATTGACGATAAAGGGTGGTTGCGACGAGATGGAAAGCTTTGTTTTCCTTAAACTAGAAGTTTGTTAAACGCAGTCTTAGAAGAAGCCCATCACTCTAAGATGACTATTCATCCAGGCGGTGATAAGATGTATAGGGACATGAAGAGGGTTTTCTTTTGGGCTGGGATGAAGAAGGATGTGGTAGAGTTTGTTTCTCAATGTTTAGTTTGTCAATAAGTCAAAGCTGTGCAAAAAAAGCCCGGTGGTTTACTTCATCCTTTGGAGGTTCCACAATGGAAGTGGGAGAGCGTCTCTATGGAATTCATAGATGGTTTACCTAGATCAAAGAAAGGCAACACCAGTATTTGGGTGGTAGTAGATAGATTTACTAAGAGCGCTCATTTTATTCCAGTTAAAAGTAAGAGGACGGTAGCTTGGTTGACAGCAGTATATGTTCGAGAGATAACCTGTCATCATGGAGTACCTTCCAGCATCGTAAGCGATCATTACCCATCTTCACTAGTGATTTTTGGAGGACTTTGCAAGAAGCATTAGGTACACAGTTACATTTGAGCACCGCTTACCATCCTCAGACCGATGGGCAAACGAAGAGGGTGAACAGAGTTCTAGAAGATCTTTTAAGGTTGTGTATCTGAAACTTCGGAGGGACATGGGAAGAGCATCTTCCTTTAGTAGAGTTTGCCTATAACAACAGTTATCAAGCTAGCATTGGCATGGCACCCTTCGAAGAGTTGTACGGACGACCTTGTAGATCACCAACTTGTTGGTGGGAATCTATAGAAAGGCTATTGCTTGGACCAGATATGGTTAGAGAAATGTAATAACCCGGAATTTTGGAACCAATTTAAAATTTTTATTTTAGCAATTTTAATGGATTTTTAATATTTAAAATGATTCATTTTAAATAATAACGACTAAAAATTTATTTAAATCGTAGGTAGAACGAATTTTTTTAATTTAATTATAAAAGAAGTTAGAAATAGCGCGATAGTTTGAAAATTTGAATTTGAACTTTGACTGAATGTACAGGATTCAAAATAAATCGGATTTCAGGAAAACCAAAAATATTTAAATCTGTTTAAAAATATCTTTCCAACAAATCTGAAAAATTGAAATTTCATAGCGGGAATAAAAAGTTATAGCCAGTTGAAAATTCAGAAAAGTCGCTATAGAATTTATATTTTTTTTAATATAATATATAGACCTTATAAATAGCCATTTTGCAAACGACCTCCACTATCGTTGAAACCACTATGGCTGGATCCGGAATGTCAAATTATTGCAAGATTCCTATTTTCATAATTTTTGGAATTAATATGTGAGCGTGACAAAAGATAACATGTTTTGTCAATTTCAGTCAATTTGGATCGACTAGAAAATGACCATTTTTCAAACGGTCTCCAAATTCGACGAAATTAATTTTTTTAGGACCGTATCGTTACAACATAGCAAGATTTATTTTTCGGGAATTTTTGAAGTCAGTATGTATCCCCGATGAATTTAAAATGTATGATCAAATTAAATAATTAAACGATTTATATTTTAATTTAAAGAAAAGTGGGTTGAGACGATCAAACGGGCTGACGAGACCTAGTCCATAGTGTCCAGAATATGGGTATTTGGTAGGGGCAATATTCTTTGGGCTGAAATTCGAGCTAGTAGGATTTAACGGGTTTTTTTTGTAAATTAGGGGATTAAATAATTAAAATATTATAAATAACCTCAAAATTAAAACCCTAATTCTCATTTACACTACAGCCGCCACCATGCCAATCAATGGCTGAAACGCTCTCCTTCTTCCCCTCAAATCTCTTTCAATCCACTCCTCCATTTCCAGAATTTCCAAAGCAAATATGATAGACCATTCTATGATCTATATCTTCAACGGTGAAGATGGGATATTACGACCGGTAGTGGCCAGAATTGAGGCCCAAAGGCGCGATATTTTGGGTCGGATTTCGAGGCGCAGGGGCCGCCGAGCCCGGAGCTGTTGAAGACGATGGGAGGTGGCGTTCTTCTCTTCGTCGTGGCGGGAGTCAATCAGGGTTCGGTCTATCGTAGGAGGCGCGACAATGATGGTTCTGGAGCGACGATGGGTTCAGGAAACGCGAGAAGACGACGGAGAAAAGAGGAAAGGTAGCGACCGATTTAAAATAAGGGTAATGAATGTAATTAAACTTATTAATTAAATAATTTATAGTAATTAACATACAAACTGCAATATCTGGTTCAAATCTTATCAGAATTTAACGAAACAAAGTTCGTTGGAACCGCAAAATTTAGATCTACAATATGGAACAAACGGAAACATATTTGGAGCGATCTATAAATTCTAAGGAATTACAAAGCATGGTGAGAATTCTATTTTTTATAATTAAAATTAATTAATTATGATCGTGATTTTTCTTCCACTCCACTGTTAAATTCTATTTGATATTATACGTGATTTGAACAAACAGAAACATATTTGGAGCGATCTATAATTTCTGGGGAATTACAAAGCACGGTGAGAATTCTAGTTTTTATAATTAAAATTAATTAATTATGATCGTGATTTTTCTACCAATCCACTGTTAAATTCAATTTGATGTTATACGTGATTTGATCTGGGATTGATGATTGATGTTGTTATGTAGATCTGTTAATTTGATGATTGTGTGTTGAAATAAAATAGTTGAAAACAAATATATCATTTTTGTCAAAATAAAATTGTTGAAAACAAATATATCATTTTTTGTTATGATAAAATAATTGAAAACAGATATATCATCTTTGTCATAATAAAACAGTTGAAAACAAATATATCATTTTTGTTGAAAACAAAATGGTTGAAACAAAAAAAAAACAATTTTGCTGAAACCAAATAGTTGAAATAAAAAAAAGACATTTTGTTGTAAGAAAATAGTGAAACAAAAATATATCATGTTTGTTGAACCCAAATAGTTGAAACCAAATTTGTCATTTTTGTTGAAAGTAATGGTTGAAACAAAAATATCAATTTTTGCCAAAATGTAATTATTGGATTAAGTTTGTCATTTTGCCAAATTAGAGTTGTTAGATTATAAATGTCATTTTTGACAAAATAGAATAGTTGAATTATAATTACCACTTATGTCGAAATATAATAATTGGATTAAAATAGACAATTTTGTCAAATTAGAATTGTTGAAATAAAATTGTCATTTTTGACAAAATAGAATAGTTGAATTATAATTATCATTTTTGTCAAAATGTAATTATTGGATTAAATTGACATTTTTGTTGTAACAAAATAGTTGAAATAAGAAGGACATTCTATTGTAAGAAAATAGTTGAAGCAAAAATTTATCATTTTTGTTAATTAGAATAGTTGAATAAAAAATTATCATTTTTTGACAAATTAGAATAATTGGATTAAAATTATTATTTTTGTCAAAATACAATTGTTGAATTAAAATTTATCATTTTTGTTAATTAGAATAGTTGAATCAAAAATTATCATTTTTTGTCAAATTAGAATAATTGGATTAAAATTATCATGCTTTTTATAGTTGGAACAAAATATACATTTTTGTCAAAGTAGATTAGTTGGAACAAAATATTCATTTTTGTCAAAATAGTTTAGTTAAACAAAAATATTCATTTTTGTCAAAATTGTTTATTTGAACAAAAATATTCATTTTTGTCAAAATAGTTTAGTTAAACAAAAATATTCATTTTTATCAAAATAGTTTAGTTGAACAAAAATATTCATTTTTGTCAAAGTAGTTTAGTTGAACAAAAATATTCATTTTTGTCAAAGTAGTTTAGTTGAACAAAAATATTCATTTTTGTCAAAGTAGTTTAGTTGAAACAAAAATATTTATTTTTGTCAAAGTAGATTAGTTGAAACAAAATATATTAGTTGAAACAAAAATGTACAATTTTTCAAATGTGATGGTTGAAAACAAAAATTACATTTTTGTCTAATAAGATTTGAGTTAAACAAAAGATTACATTTTTGTTAAACAGATTTGAGTTAAACAAAAATTACATTTTTGTTAAATAGATTTGAGTAAAAAAAAATTACATTTTTGTTAAAATAGATTTGAGGTAAAACAAAAATAACATTTTTGTTAAATAGATTTGTGTTTGAGCAAAAATATTAATTTTGTCGAAATAGAATTGTCAACAAAATGAATGAATCACTTTTTAATCATTTTGTTGAACTAGAATTGTCAACAAAAATGAATGTATCACTTTTTAATCATTTTGCTGAAATAGAATTGTCAACAAAATGAATGAATCGCTTTTTAATCATTTTGTTGAACTAGAATTGTCAACAAAAATGAATGTATCACTTTTTAGGCATTTTGTTGAAATAGAATTCGTATGCAAACATAAGAATCATTTTTATTGTCAAAACATACATTAGAATTTGTATGTAAGTTAAAGAATCATTATTATTTTCAAAACATAAATTAGAATTTATATGTAAGTTAAAGAATCATTTTTATTGTCAAAACATACTTTAGAATTTGTATACAAATTAAAGATACATTTTTATTGTTAAGTCATACATTAGAATTTGTATGCAAATTAAAATAAACATTTTCATGTGTCATGTCACACCTTGAAACTATATATACAAATAAAATATTTCTTTTTATTTGTTAAAATCAAAAATAGAAATTGCATACAAATAATGAAAATAAAATTTATCTTTTTATTTGTCATTAGCGAAAATGTCATGTAAATAAAATACATATTTATTTGACATTATGAACATGTAGATATGATATGCCAATAAAACATTCTTTTATTTGGTGTATTAAACACGTTACTGGAGTCGTCGAATGGTCTATATTTATATATAGCTTTATACATATATAAATTAAAATTAAAATTAAACGAACCGCGCACGGTAGCACACGTTTTGGAATCGTAACTTTAAACGATTAAAACGAAAGATCCGACCGTCGGATTTTCCCAAAACTGGAACCTTTAGGACCGCTTTGGGAAGATCTTTCCAACGGTATAAAATTTATTGAAATCCAACATTTAGATTTTGAGAAATGTGTAAATCAAATTTAGGTAAAAACAACGCCAGGGCCGCCTATTGACCCGAAGCGTCATTAAATTAAATTGGGCTTTTTGTATATAAATAAATATAGCGATAAATCATTATAAAATAAAATTAACGATATGGTTTAAATTAAGACTATGCGAGAATTATTTGAAAAGGCCGAGTTCAATCTCATTTCAAATAATTATACGACGATTTAAATTGAGGATATTGAAGACGGTGATTGAAGACCGGCGATCCTCACATCGATTGGATGACTACTGATGCCCGACATTGGGTAGCTCCCAGACGACCCGTATTTTACCATATAATAATTAATTTATTTAGTTATATAAATAGTGATTTAGATATTTGAATGGTCATAGAATTAAATAATAGTGAATATTTAATTAAATTAAATAATAGAATTATATATTTAATTTCTGAAATAGTCGGAAGTAGTGAATATACAATATTGTGTGAATTTGACAATTTAAAATATATAATTCAGTTTATAGTTGAATTATATTATCGAATATATTATATAAACGAAGTTTGAACGTATAAGTATATTATAATTAAAGCCAAGCTCGAAACGACGCGACAATTCGTTATTTGGCGATTTGAACTTCAATTGAATATACATAATCCATTTTAAATCGGATTTCTGTGAAACAAGAAACGTTCGGAGCTGGGGAAGTATATTTTTCTAATGAAAGAGAAAAATCAGGATTTCATTGTGTAGATTTTAATTTATGTCCAAATCAAATTTTAGAAAAGTCTCTATGGAATTTTTTTAAAATTTATAACGATTTATTTATATTTTAAAAAGGATTTAAATATAAAGCGAATATCGATATAACTGAGAACTTTGAAATATCGAGTTATGAATCCCATTGGAGCTGTATGATATTCTGTTGGGAATATATACGATAATATTTATTTATAAATATTTAATTTAATTGTTTTTAAATATATTTATATATTTAAATGGGTTATTTAGAGCTTTAAAAATAGCCAGTTTTGCAAACGACCTCCATTTTCGACGAAACTAATTTTGTTGGATCTGTAATATCAAATTTTTGTTAGATTTCAATTTCCGTGATTTTTGGGGTCAGTGTGTGGCCGTACGGATTTTTAATGTGAAAAACAGTCAGTATTTTGATGGTTAAAAATACGCTGAGTGAGCAAACGGAGTCGGAATTCGACGAAACTAGTTTTGTTGGGTCCGTAACGTCGAACTGAAGGTACATTTCCATTTTTGTGATTTTTGGATATCGTGTGTGATTATACAGATTTTTATAGGACGAATGTAAACAGCGATATCATAAATATCAATATAAAAATCAAATAAAATAATGTAAAAATCTACCTATAAATATTCAACTTCCTTCTAACCCTAACACATTTTAATCCCACAGTCAAACAATCCGCCGCCACAAGCTTTTCTTTAAAACATAGGATTCTTCTTCTTTCAAAAAATTAAATCAAATGGGATGAGAACCCATAAATCACCAAACTGGTATACTTCGATTCATCATGAGATGCTCCATAACCTGATATGAATTTTATGCTATACGAGCAAAATATTTTTCACTAAAAAATGGTTAGATAGCACATCATTTTCTAGGGTTCAAGAATTCGAATATTTTAAGCTTTGATTCGCGAATTGGTTAATGTATTCGAGTTTCTGGTTACGATTAGCAGTTGTTAGAAAAAAATGAGGGAGTTCGGTGCAAAAATGGTTCGATATGGCAACTGTACAACGCGGTTTAACCTGGAGATCGCGGTTCTTTTACTGAGTTTGAGTCGAGCGCTATGGGTATAGTTTGAAAGAGGAGTTGATGAGAGGGTGAATGGTGGGTTTTGTTTGTGATTCGGTGGTGTAGTAAGGGGTTGAATGGCATGGAAAGGGTGCGGTTTAGTTGAAAGCTTCAGTGGGTTTGGTTTGAGATATCGGAGAAGAAGGATGCGGCCTAGAGGGTTAGATGTGAGTGGGCCGGATCATATATAGGTTAAGCCCAATTAGAAATTAAGTTAAATTATTTTAATTTAAATATTGTATAATAACTTGTGTAAACCATATCTTGATCATATGATATCAGAATTTGATGAAACAAGATCCGTTGGGAACGTAGGGATGAGAGCTACACACTGGAACTGACTCGGAGTGAAATAATGCTCGTTACAATTTATAGCGAAATAAATTGTCCGTCTGAATCAAGCGATGGTTGTCATTATTAACGATGATCGTCCAATGTGAGTAAAACTCACCAACTCTATCGGTTATATTTTTATAACGTATTTTTAGAACTGATAGATGATGATTGATTCTGTGTGTTGACTGTTTAGTTGAACTGCTAAGTATTGGTTGAAATTATAGATAACAATATATACATAAATCGTTAATCAAATATTGATTCTATTTAGTAGAATATTTCATATTGAAATGAAATTTATGTGAATTATATTGTGTAACATCTATGGACGCAGGGAAACAGGTTGGAGGGAGCCAACTGGATTCCTCAACATTTATTTTACTATCTTTCATATATTGTAATATATGATGTGATATATAATCTTTGTTGATTACGTGTGTTGAATGATATCGATCATTGTTATTTGGGTATTTTAAATATCGTAAGAAATATTGGAATGTAGAAAAGGGGATTTTCAAAGTGTATTTTGAAAATAAATTATTTATATAAAATCACTGGATTTTATATATAAAAGGAAAAGGATTTTATAAAGGAAAATATTTGTGAAAACAAATATAAAAGGAAAATAATTGTGAAATGAATAGAAAAGGAAGTATTTGTAAAACATTTACAAATAGAATTGAAAAGGAAGTATTTGTAAAACATTTACAAATAGAATTGAAAAGGAAATATTTGTAAAACATTTACAAATAGATTAGGAATGGAAATATTTATTTATGAAATAAACAGAACTATAAAAGAAATATTTATTTAGAATATAAATAGAATTTTAAAGGAAATGTTTATTTAGAAAATAAATAGATTATAAAAGGAAATACTTGAAAAATGTATAGAATTGTATAAAAAGAGAATTTTACACTAGGAAGGTTTAGACCCGTGCTTCGCACACGGGTATAACAGAATATGAATTCAAAGTGAACATTTAAGAGAAATCTGTTTTAACAGGTAAAGTAAGAAGGTTAATTTATAAATAAGGTTTTATAAATTAAGAAATCTTTTTATCATTGGATAAATAGAATATATAAGTCAGGACTTATATAGAGAATTAAGAATCGATTTCAACATCGATATTTGAAACTGAATATGGACGAAGAGTAAATTGGATAGGGTTAATCAGTTAGAGTTAACCAGTTAGAGTTAATCGATTAGAGTTAAATCGAACTAGAGTTATTCAAATAGCGTTAACCGAACAAGAGTTAGTCGAATATTGTTATTCAAATAAAGTTAATTGAACAAGAGTTAGTCGAATATTAGTTATTTGAATAGAGTTAATTGAACAAGAGTTAGTCGAATATTAGTTATTCGAATAGAGTTAATTGAACAAGAGTTAGTCGAATATTAGTTATTCGAATAGAGTTAATTGAATAAGAGTTAGTCGAATATTAGTTATTCGAATAGAGTTAATTGAATTAGAGTTAGTCAGATTAGAGTTATTCGAATATAGTTTATTCGAAGAAAGAGTTATCGAATAAGGTTATTCGAAGAAGAGAATTAATCGAATATTACTTATTCGAAAGGAGTTATCGAATATTAGTTATTCGAAAGGAGTTAATTAAATATTAGTTATTCGAAAGGAGCTAATCGAATATTAGTTATTCGAAAGGAGTTATCGAATATTAGTTATTCGAAAGGAGTTAATCGAATATTAGTTATTCGAAAGAAGTTATCGAATATTAGTCATTCGAAAAGAGTTATTGAATATTGGTTATTCGAAAAGAGTTATCGAATATTGGTTATTCGAAGAGAGTTAATCGAATATTAGTTATTCGAAGAGAGTTAATCGAATATTAGTTACTCAAAGAGAGTTAATCGAATATTAGTTATTCAAAGAGAGTTAATCGAATATTAGTTAATCGAAAGGAGTTAAGTGATAAGAGTTAATGGATTAAAGTTAATCGGGTTAAAGTTAATGGAGTTAGGGTTAATTGATTTGAGTTAATCGAGTTATATTTTGGAGTTAGATATTTCATAAGTAGGGATTATAACGCTATAGTTATAATCAAATGTTTTTCAATAAAGAAGTGGATTCGTAAATAGAATCCGAGAGTTACGTAAGGAAATTGTTAAAGATTTAAAAGGCGAACCTTGTCTATTTCGAAGTTAGAAATGTTGTTCAGTTAAGGTCTGAGAGGTAGTTGTACCCCAACTTAATTGGCTTCGTTTTTAACTAAGGAATGGTTAAGGTTCGATAGTGAAGGTTGGTTAATTGAAATTAATTAATTAGTGTAATGTTTTGAGTTGGCATAACGATGTTTTATTTAAACATCTGTTTAAATCCAATGAAGGAGTTTTGGAAATGTTTTCCAAATAAGAATCAGAAATGTTTTCTAAATTTAAAAAATAAGAATTTCTGTATATATATATATATATATATATATATATATATATATATATGGAAATAGGAAATGGGTAAACGAATAAATTAATGATAAATGAACTTAAGAGATAAATGATGATTGATGATTGATCGATAGAATTTCCATCTGGAAATAATATCGTTGTTTGCACACGTGTTTTTCTTTGATAGTTAAATCACTGACTTTCGAAGTTTTGACCATTTTTCCGTCGTCAATACGGAGAGACCTGGATCAGATTCATTATCTAAAAACCACTCTGTATGGGCGTTAGCATTGCGATCAAATATGATGAAGATAATTGGAGACGGAGTTATGCAAGGGTTGTCCTGTTTACAGAATAGTGCCTTCGGTTTGTCCAGTCCCAGGACGACCTGTATGGAAGAATGTCTGACAGAGTATATTTAATAGATCGCGAAAGTTGATCTCTTCAAACGTATATAGGTTTGGTGGCAGAGGAATTCGTTTCTCTTAGCTGTACACCCGTTGTATTTTTGGGGAAATCAATTTGTGGTTTGGCGGGTATGACGGTGTGACATTCAAAGTGAATAAATGTGTGATCTGTCAGAGATAAGTGTGGCCTCTAGCCACACAACCGGGAAATGACAAAAACCGGGCAGGCAGCGTGGCTAAGTGGTTGGCTGCCAAGTAGGGTGTATTGTCACCTATCTAGAGATATTCATTTCATTTTATAATCTATTGTCGATGTTATCCCATTCGGGAAACGGTTGCTAATCCCAACCGTTGGTTATATACATTCGATACACTCAAGCGAAATGAGTGGTCGGTCATGTGTGGCCGGGTTGCAAGATGTTCTTGTTGAACCCAGTGTATTCCTATCTAGAGGTACACTATCGGAATCCTTTTCATAGTTGGAAATCCATTACCCAATAAGTGCTCTTGGTTTTGATTGTATACTCTATATGTGGAACGTGAGATGAAAGCGTTCTGCAAGATGATTATTATATTGTGGTTGATAGACACTATTATAATATCAATGAGTTTTGATATAAAGATTATCGTTTTCTTTCAAAATGATTTGAAAGTTAAATCAAATGTTTTGGATTCTCATACGGGAAAAACCCGTTCCATTATACGGCGTGGTCTTATGAGATATCGTTTAATTGCTCAAACTGTTTTAAACTGTTTTACTCACACCAGTCCCGTGACTGACCCAGAGTTTGTTTTGTTTTGTTTTCCCTAAACTCTTGGGTGCCCAATTTTGTACGGGCAGTTAAGTAGTCGGGATTTTATAGATATACTTGGAAAGCTGGAGCAGGAGGCTTCAGCAGCGTTTATATAGCTATTGTTTATTTCCATTGTGTTGTAAGTGTTGTACTTTGATAATGATATGTATATTCAAGTACAGTCTTTTATTTCAAAGTTATGTTATATTTTATTCGTTCCGTTGTGAGATTCGTGTTACTCTGATGTTGTGTATTTTCTTCTTATTCTATTCTAAGTTTCTATCTTATCCATTCTCACCCTTTGTTTTCTTTCTATTAGTTTTCTGGTTTCCAATGCAATATGGGTTGGATTTGTGTTATTTGGTCAGCTCAAATTGTACTGGAATTTCGAGACACTACAGTTGGTATCAGAGTTTAAGGTTAAGTAATTACCTTGTCTCTATGGCGTGACTCAGTAGAGATGGGGTTAGTAATACCCTAGATTGAGTTGAGTGTATATATACGAGTGGACGTATTTGTAGATTTTATGAAATGGTTTTATATTGTGGAGATTTATTGGTTGGGTTGTTTATGCGTTCTGGTCGATCATTTTGATCCACTGTATCGGTAGGGATTTATAAACACTCGAATACGATGAACCGACACAGTATGTTTTGACAAGAGGGTAAATGAAATAATTTTACCCAAAGTATATTTTGATATAAAGGATTTATATTGGAATGATTATAATATATTAGCTGTAATTATAATCGAGTAAGATTATAATTGAAATGGTTATATAAATAACCAATCAAAATTCGTATAAGTATTACGAAATGAATGAAATCTAAATTTTAAATCATGATTGGAATTGAAATTCCCAAAATTTGGAAAAGTGATTGTAAACGGATTTGGATTAAATATATGAGAATTTTAAAATCCTAGGAGATTTTAAATTGTTTAAAGCATTGCAAATGATATTTTGAATTGATTTCAAAATGGAAATGTTTAGAAATGGTTTTGAAAGTGATATAGTATTGAACTCACTTCGATGGCTGGGAAATAACCCTGATGATGAATCGCGACATCATTGGTGTTCATTTTCGAGTTCTAAGTGACGGATTACTACCAAAGATTTTGTTTTGAGAAAACAAGTTGTTTTGAATTCCAAAAAAAAGAGATATTTGATTTTTGAAAAGCTAAGTGATTTAAACTTCCCAGGGAAAGATTGTTTGAGTTAAAACCAAATTGAGTAGAAATTTGGGAAAGCCAATTGGAATTAAAATAAAGTCAGTTAAGTGGTAACTGAAATTGAATTAGAATGATATCGAGACAAATTGAATTTGTGAGATTCGAATTTGAAGTGTAATTTTGATAATCAAGTTTAGAGTTTGGAATCGAGAATGAAACTCGAGTTTGAAATGATATTTGGCTTGGATATAAGCGAATGATTGTGTTGGAGATAAAAGTGATTGGAGTTTGATTGGGATGACATTGGTATATGCTGAATTAGCAGCAGATGTAAAGGATATAATGATATGCCCGACAAAAAGGTACAAGTTTATATTATATATTGGGTATGAGATTTTGTGAGCCGATTTGGCAAGCTGTTTGGCTGTTTGATTTTCTTTTGGTTTGGAGAAGGCCTAGAGAAGCGAGTTGTAGTTGTACCGATTGACCCGTACAAAGGAGGTGCTGGCGAATTTTTTCGAAAATTTCAGGTGTTAGAAAATTTTCAGGATTTTTGAAAATTTTCGTTGATAAGAATTAATTAAAATTAATTGGTATAGTGAAACTGGAATTTAAGAATTTAACAAATAAGGTCTAACAAGTTAATAGGATTTGTTTTCTAGCTTAGCAATTTCGAGGACGAAACTCTTTTAAGGGGGGAAGAATGTAACGACCCGTATTTTACCATATAATAATTAATTTATTTAATTATATAAATAGTGATTTAGAGATTTGAATGGTCATAGAATTAAATAATAGTGAATATTTAATTAAATTAAATAATAGAATTATATATTTAATTTCTGAAATAGTCGGAAATAGTGAATTGACTATTGTGTGAATTTGACAATTTAAAATATATAATTCAGTTTAGAGTTGAATTATATTATCGAATATATTATATAAACGAAGTTTGAACGTATAATTATATTATAATTAAAACCGAGCTCGAAATGGCGCGGCAGTTCGTTATTTGGCGATTTGAACTTCAATTGAATATACAGAATCCGTTTTATATCGGATTTCAGTGAAACAAGAAACGTTCGGAGCTAGGGAAGTATATTTTTCTAATGGAAGAGAAAAAACAGGATTTCATTATGTAGATTTTAATTTATGTCCAAATCAAATTTTAGAAAAGTTGCTATGGAATTCCTTTAAAATTTATAACGATTTATTTATATTTTAAAAAGGATTTAAATATAAATCGAATATCGATATAACTGAGAACTTTTAAATATCGAGCTCTGAATCCTATTGGAGCTATATAATATTCTGTTGGGAATATATACGCTAATATTTATTTATAAATATTTAATTTAATTGCTTTTAAATATATTTATATATTTAAATGGGTTATTTAGAGCTTTAAAAATAGCCAGTTTTGCAACCGACCTCCATTTTCGACGAAACTAAATTTTTTGGATCCGTAATATCAAATTTCTGTTAGATTTCAATTTTTGTGATTTTTGGGGTCAGTGTGTGGCCGTAAAGATTTTTAATGTGAAAAATAGTCAGTATTTTGATGGTTAAAAATACGCTGTGTGAGCAAACGTAGTCGGAATTTGACTAAACTAGTTTTGTTGGGTCCGTAATGTCGAACTGAAGGCGTATGTCCAGTTTCGTGATTTTTGGATATCGTGTGTGATTATACAGATTTTTAAAGGACGAATGTAAACAGCGATAGCATAAATATCAATATAAAAATCAAATAAAATAATATAAAAATCTACCTATAAATATTCAACTTCCTTCTAACCCTAACATATTTTAATCACACAGTCAAACAATCCGCCGCCATAAGCTTTTCTTTTAAATGTGGGATTCTTCTTCTTTCAAAAAATTAAATCAAATGGGATGAGAACCCATAAATCACCAAACTGGTGTACTTCGATTCATCATGAGATGCTCTATAACCTGATATGAATTTTAGGCTATACGAGCGAAATATTTTTCGCTGGAAAATGGTTAGATAGCACGTCATTTTCTAGGGTTCAAGAATTCAAAATTTGTAAGCTTTGATTCGCGAATTGGTTAATGTATTCGAGTTTCTAGTTTCGATTAGTAGCTATTAGAAAAAAATGAGGGAGTTCGGTGCAAAATGGTTCGATATAGCAACTGTACAACGCGGTTTAACCTGGAGATCGCAGTTCTTTTACTGAGTTCGAGTCGAGCTCTATGGGTATAGTTTGAAAGAGTAGTTGATGAGAGGATGAATGGTGGGTTTTGTTTGTGATTCGGTGGTGTAGTAAGGGGTTGAATGGCATGGAAAGGATGCGGTTTAGTTGAAAGCTTCAGCGGGTTTGGTTTGAGCAATCGGAGAAGAAGGATGCGGCCTGGAGGGTTAGATGTGAGTGGGTCGGATCATATATAGGTTAAGCCCAATTAGAAATTAAGTTAAGTTATTTTAATTTAAATATTGTATAATAATTTGTGTAAATCATATCTTGATCATACGATATCAGAATTTGATGAAACAAGATCCGTTGGGATCGTAGGGACGAGAGCTACACACTGGAACTGACCAGGAGTGAAATAAGGCTCGTTACAATTTATAGCGAAATAAATTGTCCGTCTGAATCAAGCGATGGTTGTCGTTATTAACGATGATCGTCCAATGTGAGTAAAACTCACCAACTCTATCAGTTATATTTTTATAACGTATTTTTAGAACTGATAGATGATGATTGATTCTGTGTGTTGACTGTTTGGTTGAACTGCTAAGTATTTGTTGAAATTATAGATAACGATATATATATAAATCGTTAATCAAATATTGATTCTGTTTAGCAGAATATTTCATATTGAAATGAAATTTATATGAATTATATTGTGTAACATATGTGGATGCAGGGAAACAGGTTGGAGGGATCCAACTGGATTCCTCAACATTTATTTTACTATCTTTCATATATTGTAATATATGATGTGATATATAATATGTGTTGATTACGTGTGTTGAATGATATCGATCATTATTATTTGGGTATTTTAAATACCGTAAGAAATACTGGAATGTAGAAAAGGGGATTTTCAAAGTGTATTTTGAAAATAAATTATTTATATAAAATCAATGGATTTTATATATAAAAGGAAAAGGGTTTTATAAAGGAAAATATTTGTGAAAACAAATATAAAAGGAAAATATTTGTGAAACGACTAGAAAAGGAAGTATTTGTAAAACATTTACAAATAGAATTGAAAAGGAAGTATTTGTAAAACATTTACAAATAGAATTGAAAAGGAAATATTTGTAAAACATTTACAAATAGATTAGGAATGGAAATATTTTTTTGTGAAATTAACAGAATTATAAAAGAAATATTTATTTAAAAAATAAGTAGAATTTTAAAGGAAATATTTATTTAGAAAAAAAATAGATTATAATAAAAGGAAATACTTGAAAAATGAATAGAATTGTACAAAAAGAGAATTTTACACTAGGAAGGTTTAGACCCGTGCTTCGCACACGGGTATAACAGAATATGAATTCAAAGTGAACAATTAAGAGAAATCTGTTTTAACAGGTAAAGTAAGAAGATTAATTTATAAATAAGGTTTTATAAATTAAGAAAAATATTTATCATTGGATAAAAAGAATATATAAGTCAGGACTTATATAGAGAAGTAAGAATCGATTTAAACAACGATATTTGAAACGGAATATGGACGAAGAGTAAATTGGATAGGGTTAATCAGTTAGAGTCAATCAATTAGAGTTAAATCGAACTAGGGTTATTCAAATAGCGTTAACGAACAAGAGTTAGTCGAATATTAGTTATTCGAATAGAGTTAATTGTACAAGAGTTAGTTGAATATTAGTTATTCGAATAGAGTTAATTGAACAAGAGTTAGTCGAATATTAGTTATTCAAATAGAGTTAACTGAACAATAGTTAGTCGAATATTAGTTATTCGAATAGAGTTAATTAGATTAGAGCTATCCGAATATAGTTTATTCGAAGAAAGAGTTATCGAATATGGTTATTCAAAGAAGAGAATTAATCGAATATTAGTTACTCGAAAGGAGTTATCGAATATTAGTTATTCGAAAGGAGTTATCGAATATTAGTTATTCGAAAGGAGTTATCGAATATTAGTTATTCGAAAGGAGTTAATCGAATATTAGTTACTCGAAAGGAGTTATCGAATAGTAGTTATTCGAAAGGAGATAATCGAATAGTAGTTATTCGAAAGGTGTTATCGAATATTGGTTAGTCGAAAAGAGTTATCGAATATTGGTTATTCGAAAAGATTTATCGAATATTGGTTATTCGAAGCGAGTTAATCGAATATTAGTTATTTGAAGAGAGTTAATCGAATATTAGTTATTCGAAGAGAGTTAATCGAATATTAGTTATTCAAAGAGAGTTAATCGAATATTAGTTAATCGAAAGGAGTTAAGTGATAAGAGTTAATGGATTAAAATTAATCGAGTTAAAGTTAATGGAGTTAGGGTTAATTGATTTGAGTTAATCGAGTTATATTTTGGAGTTAGATATTTCAGAAGTAGGGATTATAATGCTATAGTTATAATCAAATGTTTTTCAATAAAGAAGTGGATTCGTAAATAGAATCCGAGAGTTACGTAAGGAAATTGTTAAAGACTTAAAAAGCGAACCTGTCTATTTCGAAGTTAGAAATGTTGTTCAGTTAAGGTCTGAGAGGTAGTTATACCCCAACTTGATTGGCTTTGTTTTTATCTAAGGAATGGTTAAGGTTCGATAGTGAAGGTTGGTTAATTGAAATTAGTTAATTAGTGTAATGTTTTGAGTAGGCATAACGATGTTTTATTTAAACATCTGTTTAAATCCAATGAAGGAGTTTTAGAAATGTTTTCCAAATAAGAATCAGAAATGTTTTCTAAATTTAAAAAATAAGAATTTTTGTATATATATATGGAAATAGGAAATGGGTAAACGAATAAATTAATGATAAATGAACTTAAGAGATAAATGATGATTGATGATTGATCAATAGAATTTCCATTTGGAAATAATATCGTTGTTTGCACACGTGTTTTTCTTTGATAGTTAAATCATCGAGTATCGAAGTTTTGACATTTTTCCATCGTCAATACGGAGAGACCGGGATCAGATTCATTATCTGAAAACCATTATGTATGGGCGTTAGCGTTGTGATCAAATATGATGAAGATAATTGAAGACGGAGTTATGCAAGGGCTGTCCTGTTTACAGAATAGTGCCTTCGGTTTGTCCAGTCCCAGGACGACCTGTATGGAAGAATGTCTGACAGAGTATATTTAATAGATCGCGTAAGTTGATCTCTTCAAACGTATATACGTTTGGTGGCGGAGGAATTCGTTTCTCTTAGCAGTACACCCGTTGTATTTTTGGGGAAATCAATTTGTGGTTTGGCGGGTATGACGGTGTGATATTCAAAGTGAATAAATGTGTGATCTGTCAGAGATAAGTGTGGCCTCTAGCCTCACAACTGGGAAATGACAAAAATCGGTCAGGCAGCATGGCTAATTGGTTGGCTGCCAAGTAGGGTGTATTATCACATATCTAGAGATATTCATTTCATTCTATAATCTATTGTCGATGCTGTCCCATTCGGGAAACGGTTGTTGATCCCAACCGTTGGTGATATACATTCGATACACTCAAGCGAAATGAGTGGTCGGTCATGTGTGGACGGGTTGCAAGATGTTCTTGTTGAACCCAGTGTATTCCTATCTAGAGGTACACTATCGGAAGGTGGTTCCATACCATGTCATAGTTGGAAATCCATTACCCAATAAGTGCTCGCGGTTTTGATTGTATACTATATATGTGGAACGTCAGATGAAAGCGTTCTGCAAGATGATTATTATATTGTGGTTGATAGACACTATTATAATATCAACGAGTTTTGATATAAAGATTATCGTTTTCTTTCAAAATGATTTGAAAGTTAAATCAAATGTTTCGGATTCTCATAAGGGAAAAACCCGTTCCGTTATACGGGGTGGTCTTATGAGATATCGTTTAATTGCTCAAACTGTTTTAAACTGTTTTACTCACACCAGTCCCATGACTGACCCAGAGTTTGTTTTGTTTTGTTTTCCCTAAACTCTTGGGTGCCCAATTTTGTACGGGCAGTCAAGTGGTCGGGATTTTACAGATATACTTAGAAAGCTGGAGCAGGAGGGTTCAGCAGCCTTTATATAGCTATTGTTTATTTCCGCTGTGTTGTAAGTGTTGTACTTTGATAATGATATGTATATTCAAGTACAATCTTTTATTTCAAAGTTATGTCATACTTTTTTCGCTCCGCTGTGAGATTCGTGTTACTCTGATGTTGTGTATTTTCTTCTTCTTCTATTCTAAGTTTATATCTTATCTATTCTCACCCTCTGTTTTCTTTCTATTAGTTTTCTGGTTTCCAGTGCAATGTGGGTTGGACTTGTGTTATTTGGTCAACTCAAATTGTACTGGAATTTCGGGACACTACAAAAGGGTTAAAGTGGTGGTTGTCCGGACGTACTTGTTGATTGTCCGAATAAGCGAGTACCTCTCTTCCGTATTGGACATACGGGACGAGGAACAAGGTGTCTCCGGGTTCGTTCAAATCCGGAATAGACTTGTAAATGGATGTGTGTCTGACGTTGAATTTCATTCTATGTGAATTGATTTCTATTTAATATATATATATATACTTTTGGTGGCGGAGAATTCATTCTCTTGCTTAACACCCTTCTCTGAGTTGCATGAGCTCAGAGGTTATATATTGATAGCTATTTATCGCATGGCGTGAATTATCAATGTGGCATGCCAAGATGCAAATGATCGAGGCATTCGTTGAAAAGCAGAGCCTTGTGGTTGATGATCAAAGCACAGCCTGTTTAGGCGTAGCTTTGTGTATAGCGTTACTTCGCGAGCCTCACACCTCGGTAAGAGTCAAAAACGGGATAAGGGAACGCAGGGAGAGCGCACGTTTCTTTCTAGCTAGAAGTGGTATCAGGGTTTTGCAAGCCCTGACATTTTACTTATCGTAGGTAGAAATAATTTTTTTAATTTAATTATAAAAGGAGTTAGAAATAGCGCGGCAGTTTGAAAATTTGAACTTTGACTGAATGTACAGGATTCAAAATAAGTCGGATTTCAGTAAAACCAAAAATATTTAAATCTGTTTAAAAATATCTTTTCAACAAATCTGAAAAATTGAAATTTCATAGCGAGAATAAAAAGTTATGGCCAGTTGAAAATTCAGAAAAGTCGCTGTAGAATTCATATATATATTAATATAATATATAGACCTTATAAATAGCCATTTTGCAAACAACCTCCGTTTTCGACGAAACCACTTTGGTTGGATCTAGAATGTCAAATTATTGCAAGATTCCAATTTTCATAATTTTTGGAATTAATATGTGAGCGTGGCAAAAGAAAACGTGTTTTGTCAATTTTGGTCAATTTGGATCGACTAGAAAATGACCATTTTTCAAACAGTCTTCAAATTCGATGAAATTAATTTTGTTAGGACCGTACCGTCAAAACAAAGCTCGATTTATTTTTCTGGAATTTTTAGATCAGTATGTGGCCCCGGTGAATTTAAAATGTACGATCAAATTAAATAATTAAATGATTTATTTTTTAATTTAAAAAAAAGTGGGCTGAGTAGATCAAACGAGCTAACGAGACCTAGTCTTTTCTGTCCGAAATAGGGTATTTGGCTGGGGGAAACATTTTTTGTGCTCGATTTAGAGCTAGTAGGATTTAACGGGTTAATTTTTTTTAAATTAGGGGATTAAATAATTAAAATATTATAAATAACCCCAAAATTAAAACCCTAATTCTCATTTACACTACAGCCGCCACCATGCCAATCAATGACTGAAACGCTCTTTTTCTTCCCCTCAAATCTCTTTCAATCCGCTCCTCCATTTCCAGAATTTCCAAAGAAAATATGATAGATCATTCTATGATCTATATCTTCAACGGTGAAGATGGGATATTACGACCGGTGGTGGCCAGAATTGGGGCCCAAAGGCGCGATATATGGGGTTGGATTTCGAGGCACAGGGGCCGCCAAGCTTGGAGCTGTTCAAGACGATGGGAAGTGGCATTCTGCTCTTCGTCGTGGCGGAAGTCGATCAGGGTCTGGTCTATCGTAGGAGGCGCGACAATGATTGTTCTTGAGCGATGATGGGTTCAGGAAACACGATGAAGACGACTGGGAAAAGAGGAAAGGTAGCGACCGATTCAAAATAAGGGTAATGAATGTAATTAAACTTATTAATTAAATAATTAATTAGCTTTAAAAGTAATTAACATACAAACTGCAATATTTGGTTCAAATCTTATCAGAATTTGACGAAACGAAGTTCATTAGAACCGCAAAAATTAGATCTACAATATGGAACAAACGGAAACATATTTGGAACGGTCTATAATTTATGAGGAATTACAAAGCATGTTGAGAATTCTATTTTTTTATAATTAAAACTAATTAATTATGATCGTGATTTTTCTTCCAATCCGCTGTTAAATTCTATTTGATGTTATACGTGATTTGATCTGGGATTGATGATTGATGTTGTTATGTAGATCTGTTAATTTGATGATTGTGTGTTGAAATAAAATAGTTGAACACAAATATATCATTTTTGTTAAAATAAAATTGTTGAAAACAAATATATCATTTTTTGTTATGATAAAATAATTGAAAACAAATATATTACGTTTGTCATAATAAAATAGTTGAAAACAAATATATCATTTTTGTTGAAAACAAAATGGTTAAAACAAAAAAATAATCGATTTTGTTGAAACCAAATAGTTGAAATTAAAAAAAAAAAAACATTTTGTTGTAAGAAAATAGTGAAACAAAAATATATCAATTTTGTTGAACCCAAATAGTTGAAACCAAATTTGTCACTTTTGTTGAAAGTAATGGTTGAAACAAAAATATCAATTTTTGTCAAAATGTAATTATTGGATTAAGTTTATCATTTTGCCAAATTAGAATTGTTAGATTATAATTGTCATTTCTGAAAAAATAGAATAGTTGAATCATAATTACCACTTATGTCAAAATGTAATAATTGGATAAAAATTGACAATTTTGTCAAATTAGAATTTTTTAAATAAAATTGTCATTTTTGACAAAATAGAATAGTTGAATTATAATTACCACTTATGTCAAAATGTAATAATTGGATTAAAATTGACAATTTTGTCAAATTAGAATTGTTGAAATAAAATTATCATTTTTGACAAAATAGAATAGTTGAATTATAATTATCACTTATGTCAAAATGTAATTATTGGATTAAATTGACATTTTTGTTGTAACAAAATAGTTGAAATAAGAAGGACATTTTGTTGTAAGAAAAAAGTTGAAACAAAAATTTATCATTTTTGTTAAATAGAATAGTTGAATCAAAAATTATCTTTTTTTGACAAATTAGAATAATTGGATTAAAATTATCATTTTTGTCAAAATACAATTGTTGAATTAAAATTTATCATTTTTGTTAATTAGAATAGTTGAATCAAAAATTATCATTTTTTGTCAAATTAGAATAATTCGATTAAAATTATCATTCTTTTTATAGTTGGAACAAAATATACATTTTTGTCAAATTAGTTTAATTGAAATAAAATATTCGTTTTTGTCAAAATAGTTCAGTTAAACAAAAATATTCATTTTTGTCAAAATAGTTTCGTTAAACAAAAATATTCATTTTTGACAAAGTAGTTTAGTTGAACAAAAATATTCATTTTTGTCAAAGTAGTATAGTTGAAACAAAAATATTCATTTTTGTCAAAGTAGATTAGTTGAAACAATAATATTCCTTTTTGTCAAAGTAGATTAGTTGAAACAAAATATGCATTTTGCCAAAATATATTAGCTGAAACAAAAATGTACATTTTGTCAAATGTGATGGTTGAAAACAAAAATTACATTTTTGTCTAATAAGATTTGAGTTAAACAAAAATTACATTTTTGTTAAATAGATTTGAGTTAAACAAAAATTACATTTTTGTTAAATAGATTTGAGGTAGAACAAAAATAATATTTTTGTTTAAAAGATTTGTGTTTGAGCAAAATATTAATTTTGTTGAAATAGATTTGTCAACAAAATGAATGTATCACTTTTTAATCATTTTGTTGAAATAGAATTGTCAACAAAGATGAATGAATCACTTTTTAATCATTTTGTTGAACTAGAATTGTCAACAAAAATGAATGTATCACTTTTTAGGCATTTTGTTGAAATAAAATTTGTATGCAAATATAAGAATCATTTTTATTGTCAAAACATACATTAAAATTTGTATGTAAGTCAAAGAATCATTTTTATTTTCAAAACATACATTAGAATTTGTATGTAAGTTAAAGAATCATTTTTATTGTCAAAACATACCTTAGAATTTGTATACAAACTAAAGATACATTTTTATCGTTAAGTCATACATTAGAATTTGTATGCAAATTAAAATAAACATTTTTATGTGTCATGTCACACCTTGCAACAATATATACAAATAAAATATTTCTTTTTATTTGTTAAAGTCAAAAATAGAAATTGCATACAAATAATGAAAATAAAAATTATCTTTTTATTTGTCATTAGCGAAAATGTCATGTAAATAAAATACATATTTATTTGACATTATGAACATGTAGATATGATATGCCAATAAAACATTCTTTTATTTGGCGTGATAAACACGTTCGTAGAATCGTCGAATTGTTTATATATATAGCTTTATATATATAAATATAAATTAAAATTAAATGATTCGCGCATGGTAGTTCGCGTTTCGAAATCGTAACTTTCAACGATTATACCGAAAGATCCGACCGTTAGATTTTCCCAAAACTGGAATCGTTAGGACCGCTTTGGGAAGATCTTTCCAATGGTATAAAATTTACTAAAATCCAACGGTTAGATTTCGGGAAATGTGTAAATCAAATTTGGGTAAAAACAGCGCCAGGGCCGCCTATTGACCCGAAGCGTCGTTAAATTAAATTGGGCTATTTTTATATAAATAAAAATAGTGATAAATTGTTATAAAATAATATTAACGATGTGAAATGGTTTAAATTATATATATGCGAGAATTATTTGAAAAGACCGAGTTAAATCTCATTTAAAATAATTATACGATGATTTAAATCGAAGATATTGAAGACGGTGATTGAAGACCGGTGATCCTCACATCGAATGGATGACTACTGATGCCCAACATTGGGTGGCTCCCAGTAAAGGGTTAAAGTGGTAGTTGTCCGGACGTACTTGTTGATTGTCCGGATAAGCGAGCACCTCTCTTCCGTATTGGACATACGGGATGAGGAATAAGGTGTCTCCGGTTTCGTTCAAACCTAGAACGGACTTGTAAATGGATGTGTGTCTAACGTTGAATTTCATTCTATGTGAATTGATTTCTATTTAATATATATATATATGTTTGGTGGCGGAGAATTTATTCTCTTGCTTAACACCCTTCTCTTAGACGCATGAGCTCAGAGGTTATATATTGATAGTTATTGATCGCATGGCATGAATTATCAATGTGGCATGCCAAGATGCAAATGATCGAGACTTTTGTTGAAAAGCATAGCCCTATGGTTGATGATCAAAGCACGGCCTGTTTAGGCATAGTGTTGTGTATAGCGTTACTTCGCGAGCCTCACACCCTGGTAAGAGTCAAAAACGGGACAAGGGAACGCAGGGAGTGCACACGTTTCTTTCTAGCTAGATGTGGTATCAGGGTTTTGCAAGCCCTGACATTTTACTTATGTGGATGATGGATTACGAGGCCTCGGTTTTATTGGTCGATAGTGACCACATTATAGGTTCAATAGGACCAGGAAACGTGTGTTCAGACATAACTAATCCACTAAGGTATATTTGTGGACCAGCCCTGCAGGATCCAAGGGTTCACTGCGGGGAATCCTGAGACATTTGCTAGAGTGTCTCAAATCGGTAAGGAGATCGTCCCTGGCCTTGACTCATGATGGAAACCCAATTCCAATACGACATTATGGATTTGATTGTACACCTGTATATGGCGACATAGTAGGATGGGGTACTATGCCATCTAGGATTGATACATTTACTTTGAAGTATTTTAAAACTGATTTGACACTAATAAAAATATTGAAATATTATTTTCTACGTATCAAGCATGTTTGATCATTATAAGGTAAAACTCTATCCTCCGGTTTGCGTTGCATTGTGTGATGGGACTTGAGTCTTATAATGATTTCATTTTTCTAAAACCATTGCGTTGTTTTGAATAAAATTTTATTTAATTTATGCACTGGCAATCCAATGGAGTAAACCCGTTCCGCGTTAGCGGCGTGGTCCTGTGATTAGCCATATTGTTAGATAAGTTAGGAAAGATTTCTCATACCAGTCCCATGACTAACTCGTAGTTTGATTCACTTTGCAAACTCGGGTGCCCATATTTTCTACATGGGCAGTCGAGTAGCTTATTTTACAGATATATTGAGCAGGATTCTGGATCGAAGCTTAAAGCTATGTCCAGAGCATTGATAGTCTTCCGCTGCGTTGTATTAAAATTATTGTAAATTAATCTTCCGCTGTTGTATTATTTTTCAATGTACTCTGATATATTCATACTCTGGTGTAACATTATTATGATGTAATAAAAGTCTTCTGTTATTTGTTCTGATGTGTCGTATGCCCAAAGTTAGTGCATTCGAGGATTTTCAACTTTTGGCTCAGACCTGTGTGGTTTATAGAGGATTCAAAGGGCGGGGTGGGTCATTACATGTGGTATCAGAGCTTTGGTTAACTCAAATCTTTGGGGTACAACTCATTAGAACTGAACAAACGACTCATCAGAGGTAGGATTAGAAATATCCTATAAAAGAATATTCATTAGAGATAGGATCGGTAGTATCCTAGATTGAGAAAAACTCGATAGAGATAGGGTTAGAAATGCCCTAGAATGAGTTGAGAGTGACAATTTTATAATTAACGTATTTGTGATTATATATATATATATATATATATATATATTCTGCTCTTAGAAAATATGATTTTTGAATATATAAAAGTTATATATATTTGGAAAGATGATCAACTAATAAAGTTATTGAAACCAATAAAAGGATGAAAGTTGAGTTGGTTAATTAAACAACTTTCGGCTCCGTTCCTTTTCGAGGACGAAAAGATTTTAAGTGGGGGAGATTATAACAACCCGGAATTTTGGAACCAATTTAAATTTTTTATTTTAGCAATTTTAATGGATTTTTAATATTTAAAATAATTTATTTTAAATAATAACGGGTAAAAATTTATTTAAATCGTATGTAGAACGAATTTTTTTTAATTTAATTATAAAAGTAGTTAGAAATAGCGCGGCAGTTTGAAAATTTGAATTTGAATTTGACTGAATGTACAAGATTCAAAATAAAACGGATTTTAGTAAAACCAAAAATATTTAAATCTGTTTAAAAATATCTTTCCAAAAAATCTGAAAATTTGAAATTTCATAGCGGGAATAAAAAGTTATGGCCAGTAAAAAATTCAGAAAAGTCGTTACAGAATTTATATATATTTTAATATAATATATAGACCTTATAAATAGCCATTTTGCAAACAACCTCCGTTTTCGACGAAACCACTTTGGTTGGATCCAGAATGTCAAATTATTGCAAGATTCCAATTTTCATAATTTTTGGAATTAATATGTGAGCGTGGCAAAAGAAAACGTGTTTGTCAATTTTAGTCAATATGGATCGACTAGAAAATGACCATTTTTCAAACGGTCTCCAAATTCGATGAAATAAATTTTGTTAGGACCGTATCATCAAAACATAGTTAGATTTATTTTTCAGGAATTTTTGGAGTCAGTACGTGGCCCTAGTGAATTTAAAATGTACGATCAAATTAAATAATTAAATGATTTATATTTTAATTTAAAGAAAAGTGGACTGAGAAGATCAAACGGGATGATGAGACCTAGTCCATTGTGTCCAAAATAGGGGTATTTGGCTAGGGAAAACATTCTTTGGGCTGGATTTGGAGCTAGTAGGATTTAACGGGTTTTTTTTTTGGTAAATTAGGGGATTAAATAATTAAAATATTATAAATATCCCCAAAATTAAAACCCTAATTCCCATTTACACTACAGCCGCCACCATGCCAATCAATGGCTGAAACGCTCTCCTTCTTCCCCTCAAATATCTTTCAATCCACTCCTCCATTTCTAGAATTTCCAAAGTAAATATGATAGATCATTCTATGATCTATATCTTCAACGTTGAAGACGGGATATTACGACCGGTGGTGGCCAGAATTGAGGCACGAAGGTGCGATATTTGGGGTCAGATTTCGAGGTACGGGGGCCGCCGAGCCTGGAGCAATTCAAGATGATGGGAGGTGGTGTTCTGCTCTTCGTCATGGCAGAAGTCGATCAGGGTCCGGTCTATCGTAGGAGGCGCGACAATGATGGTTCTGGAGCGACAATGGGTTTAGAAAAAGCGATGAAGACGACGGGGAAAAGAGGAAAGGTAGCGGCCGATTTGGAATAAAGGTAATGAATGTAATTAAACTTATTAATTAAATAAATAAATAGTTTTAAAAGTAATTAACATACAAATTGCAATATCTGGTTCAAATCTTATCAGAATTTGACGAAACAAAGTTTGTTGGAACCGCAAAATTTAGATCTACAATATGGAACCAATGGAAACATATTTGGAGCGATCTATAATTTATGAGGAATTACAAAGCATGGTGAGAATTCTATTTTTTTTATAATTAAAATTAATTAATTATGATCGTGATTTTTCTTCCAATCCGCCGTTGAATTCTATTTGATGTTATACGTGATTTGATCTGGGATTGATGATTGATGTTGTTATGCAGATCTGTTAATTTGATGATTGTGTGTTGAAATAAAATAGTTGAAAACAAATATATCATTTTGTTAAAATAAAATTGTTGAAAACAAATATATCATTTTTTGTTATGATAAAATAGTTGAAAACAAATATATCATGTTTATCATAATAAAATAGTTGAAAACAAATATATCATTTTTTTTAAAAAACAAAATGGTTGAAACAAAAAAAAATCAATTTTGCTAAAACCATACAGTCGAAATAAAAAAAAGACATTTTGTTGTAAGAAAATAGTGAAACAAAAATATATCATTTTTGTTGAACCCAAATAGTTGAAACCAAATTTGTCATTTTTGTGGAAAGTAATGGTTGAAACAAAAATATCAATTTTTGTCAAAATGTAATTATTAGATTAAGTTTGTCATTTTTCCAAATAAGAATTGTTAGATTATAATTGTCATTTTTGAAAAAATAGAATAATTGAATTATAATTACCACTTACGTCAAAATGTAATAATTGGATTAAAATTGACAATTTTGTCAAATTAGAATTGTTGAAATAAAATTGTCAATTTTGACAAAATAGAATAGTTGAATTATAATTATCACTTATGTCAAAATGTAATAATTGGATTAATATTGACAATTTTGTCAAATTAGAATTGTTGAAATAAAATTGTCATTTTTAACAAAATAGAATAGTTGAATTATAAGTATCATTTTTGTCAAAATGTAATTATTGGACTAAATTGACATTTTTATTGTAACAATTAGTTGAAATAAGAAGGACATTTTGTTGTAAGAAAATAATTGAAACAAAAATTTATAATTTTTTTAATTAGAATAGTTGAGTCAAAAATTATCATTTTTTGACAAATTAGAATAATTGGATTAAAATTATCATTTTTGTCAAAATACAATTATTGAATTAAAATTTATCATTTTTGTTAATTAGAATAGTTGAATAAAAAATTATCATTTTTTGTCAAATTAGAATAATTGGATTAAAATTATCATTCTTTTTGTAGTTGGAACAAAATATACATTTTTGTCAAAGTAGTTTAATTGAAACAAAATATTCATTTTTGTCAAAATAGTTTAGTTAAACAAAAATATTCATTTTTGTCAAAATAGCTTAGTTGAACAAAAATATTCATTTTTGTCAAAATAATTTAGTTAAACAAAAATATTCATTTTTGTCAAAGTAGTTTAGTTGAACAAAAATATTCATTTTTGTCAAAGTAGATTAGTTGAAACAAAAATATTCATTTTTGTCAAAGTAGATTAGTTGAAACAAAATATACATTTTTGTCGAAATATATTAGTTGAAACAAAAATCTACATTTTTTCAAATGTGATGGTTGAAAACAAAAATTACATTTTTGTCTAATAAGATTTGAGTTAAATAAAAAATTACATTTTTGTTTAATAAATTTGAGTTAAACAAAAATTACATTTTTGTTAAATAGATTTGAGTTAAACAAAAATTAAATTTTGTTAAATAGTTTTGAGGTAAAACAAAAATAATATTTTTGTTAAATAGACTTGTGTTTGAGCAAAAATATTAATTTTGTTGAAATAGAATTGTCAACAAAACGAATGAATCACTTTTTAATCATTTTGTTGAACTAGAATTGTCAATAAAAATGAATTGTCAACAAAATGAATGAATCACTTTTTAATCATTTTGTTGAACTAGAATTGTCAACAAAAATGAATGTATCACTTTTTAGGCATTTTGTTGAAATAGAATTTGTATGCAAACATAAGAATCATTTTTATTGTCAAAACATACACTAGAATTTGTATGTAAGTTAAAGAATCATTTTTATTTTCAAAACATACATTAGAATTTGTATGTAAGTTAAAGAATCATTTTTATTGCCAAAACATACCTTAGAATTTGTATACAAATTAAAGATACATTTTTATCGTTAAGTCAGACATTAGAATTTGTATGCAAATTAAAATAAACATTTTTATGTGTCATGTCACACCTTGAAACTATATATACAAATAAAATATTTCTTTTTATTTGTTAAAGTCAAAAATAGAAATTGCATACAAATAATGAAAATAAAAATTATCTTTTTATTTGTCATTAGCGAAAATGTCATGTAAATAAAATACATAATTATTTGACATTATGAACATGTAGATATGATATGCCAATAAAACATTCTTTTATTTGGCGTGTTAAACACGTTAGTGGAATAGTCAAATGGTCTATATTTATATATAGCTTTATATATATAAATATAAATTAAAAGTAAGCAAATCGCGCACGGTAGTTCACGTTTCGGGTCGTAACTTTAAACGATTATACCGAAAGAACTGACCGTCGGATATTCCCAAAACTGGAACCGTTAGGACCGATTTGGGAAGATCTTTCCAACGGTATAAAATTTATTAAATTCCAAAGGTTAGATTTCGAGAAATGTGTAAATCAAATTTGGATATAAATAGCGCCACGGCCGCTTATTGACCCGAAGCGTCGTTAAATTAAATTGGACTATTTTTATATAAATAAAAATAATGATAAATCGTTATAAAATAATATTAACGATATGAAATGGTTTGAATTATACATATGCGAGAACTATTTGAAAAGGCCGAGTTCAATCTCATTTCAAATAATTATACGATGATTTAAATCGAAGGTATTGAAGACGGTGATTGAAGACGGTGATCCTCACATCGAATGGATGACTACTGATGCCCGCCATTGGGTAGCTCCAAGTAAAGGGTTAAAGTGGTAGTTGTCTGGATGTACTTGTTGATTGTCCGGATAAGCGAGCACCTCTCTTCCATATTGGACATAGGGGACGAGAAATAAGATGTCTCCAGTTTCGTTCAAACCCAGAACGGACTTGTAAATGGATGTGTGTCTAACATTGAATTTCATTCTATGTGAATTGATTTCTATTTAATATATATCTGTTTGGTGGAGGAAAATTTATTCTCTTGCTTAACACCCTTCTCTGAGACGCATGAGCTCAGAGGTTATATATTGATAGCTATTTATCGCATGGCGTGAAATGTCAATGTGGCATGCCAAGATGCAAATGATCGAGGCTTTTGTTGAAAAGTAGAGCCTTGTGGTTGATGATCAAATCATGTCCTGTTTAGGCGTAGCTTTGTGTATAACGTTACTTCGCGAGCCTCACACCCCGGTAAGAGTCAAAAACGGGACAAGGGAACGCAGGGAGTGCACACGTTTCTTTCTAGCTAAAAGTGGTATCAGGGTTTTGCAAGCCCTGAAATTTTACTTATGTGGATGATGGATTACGAGGCCTTGGTTTTATTGGTCGATAGTGACCAAATTATAGGTTCAATAGGACCGGGAAATGTGTGTTCAAGCATAACTAATCCACTAAGGTATATTTGTGGACCGGCCCTGCAGGATCCAAGGGTTCACTGCGGGGAATCCTGAGACATTTGATAGAGTGTCTCGAATCGGTAAGGAGATCATCCCTAACCTTGACTCATGATGGAAACCCAATTTCTAATTCGACATTACGGATTTGATTATAAACCTATATATGGCGACATAGTAGGATGGGGTATTATGCCATCTAGAATTGATACATTTACTTTGAAGTATTTTAAAATTGATTTGACACTAATGATAATATTAAAATATTATTTTCTATGTATCAAGCATGTTTGATCATTATAAGGTAAAATTCTGTCCCCCGGTTTGCGTTGCATTATGTGATGGGACTTGAGTCTTATAATGATTTCATTTTTCTAAAAAGCATTGCGTTGTTTTGAATAAAAATTTATTTAATTTATGCACTGGCAATCCAATGGAGTAAACCCGTTCCGCGTTAGCTGCGTGGTCCTGTGATTAGCCATATTGTTAGATAAGTTAGGAAAGATTTCTCATACTAGTCTCATGACTGACTCGTAGTTTGTTTCTCTTTGCAAACCCGGGTGCCCATATTTTCCGCATGGGCAGTTGAGTAGCTTATTTTGCAGATATATTGAGCATGATTCTGGATCGAAGCTTAAAGCTGTGTCTAGAGCATTGTTAGTCTTCCACTACGTTGTATTAAAATTATTGTAAATTAATCTTCCACTGTTGTATTATTTTTCAATGTACTCTGATATATTCTGTACGCTGATGTAACATTATTATGATGTAATAAAAGTCTTCTGGTATTTGTTCTGATGTGTTGTATGCCCAAAGTAAGTGCATTCGAGGATTTCCAACTTTTGGATCAGACCTGTGTGGTTTACGGAGGATTCAAAGGGTGGGGATTTTCGGGTCATTACAAGAAACGTCCGAGAAGATTGACCTTATTAGATGACAAATGAAGACCGCTCAAGATAGGCAGAAATCCTACGTAGATAATAGAAGGACTAACATTGAATTTGAAGTAGGAGATATAGTTTTCATTAAAGTGTCACCTTTGAGGAATGTGGTTCGCTTCGGATCTGTTGGGAAATTGGCACCAAGATTCGTAGGGACATTTCCTATAACAGAAAGAATTGGCCAAATGGACTATAGAGTAAAGCTTACAAAGAGACTATCCAGTGTTCGTGATGTTTTCCACGTTTCTCACTTGCGGAAGTGTTTGTATGATACCGTGGAAGTAGTTGAGCCAAGTTTGTTGGAAGAAGTAGAGGTGGAACAGGAGGCGACAGTCAAACGAGTTCCTTCCCGTATTCTTGGATCAGAAGTTAAGAAGATTCGCAATAAAGAAATCAAGTTGGTGAAGGTTCAGTGGGGAGAAAACCCAGAGGATGCAACTTGGGAAACCGAAGACAAGATTTGTACTTCATATCCTTTTCTTTTTGAGGGTATGATCTTAATTTCCTTTTCCAAAGCTTTTATTAATGCTTGTTTCTATCATTTAAGTATATCTTATCGATCGAATCTTCGACCTTTAGGTAGGAATCCCACGGATATAAACATGTGTCTGAGACATGTTATATTTGATGGATGCAAGTGTTTGCTAATGGTTGCTCGTGGATGCATATACACACACATTAGGCACTAGATCGGCTCAATCACTTTCATACTGATGTATGTGCATTTTTCTTCTTTTAATGGATGAAAATGGATGTATCATCATATGGACGTTGCATTTGGATGAATGATTGTGCACACATATGGAACTTACATGTTATAATAGGATTATTTGCATACATATTGGATTCATGGCACTAACATACATTGCATTAAGGAGATCAACTGGATCAGTAGATCGTCTTATTTCGCATTAGTGATGGCATATATACACACACCTTTGCATATGCTCATATAAGCATTATAAATCTTTAAGGACAATGGATGTCGGTGATTGATGGATGAGTAGATGGGTGATGGACGGTAGGATATGCATTCTTCTTAACTTGGAGATTTCGAGGACGAAATCCTTTGAGTAGGGGAGAATGTAACACTCCGTATTTTAATAACACTAAAATAGGATAAATTAAATAATATTTAATTTAATATTCGGAATTAAGGGAAGCAGACTGCGCCATTGCATCTGTCTCGAAATTCTGGTCAAGATAGACATTTGGTTTGCGTAAAATGGACACCGTATGAAGAAGTTATGAGGGTTTGAAGTTTGTATACGCGCAAGATAATTATATATATAGGATCCAGGAATTCAAAATCATTTCCATAAAGTACAAAATTGTTCAAATTCCAGAATTTGGGGTGAGCGGTAAAATTCCCGCCTAGGGGAGTTGACCTCCTAAGGGGGGTGTCGACACCAGGGTCGACCGCCTAAGGGGTAGGTCGACCCCCCTAGGGCTGACGTGGCTAGGTCGGTTTGGAGTCTGGCAGCTATAAATACAGGCTCATTTCTCTTGGTTTCTTCACTGAAAATCAATGGAGGCCTAAGTGCTGCTGGTGCCTGGACGGAATCAAAACTCTTTCTTCTTCTGTGATCAAATTTAGAGATTTAAGTGTAGATCTGAGATTCATCAACTGCTTTTCTCCTTCTATTTCTTTAGATCCAAACACTATGAGTTTCAGTTGCCTCTAGATTTAAATAAATAAAAGTAAACATGATACGACTGTAAATTTGGATCTATGCCTGTGACTGAATCATATCAAATCTATTGTAATTTGTGAATCCATGATATTGTGATTTGGATCTATGCCTGTATCAGAATCATGTCAAATCTATTGTAATTTGCAAATCTATAACATTTTGAATTGACTATGACCTGGATCTCAATCCTTATCATGTCAGATCTACTTTTAATTACGGATCTAATTTGTTATTTGGATCATCTTATGATTATCATGTTGTGGTCAATAAAGATCTGGCATTAGTTGGACATCTAAATTCTTATTTAGATCTAATCATGCCTATTATGACATCCCTACTATGTTAGAAACTGTTTTTTTATCACAAGTTCACCGATCTGTTCTTATATGTCCATCCTATCATTATGCCATCATAGCTTATGTCAATTTATTAGAATAAACATCTCTGTCATCTTCCTTTCACCCTTTCCCTTTTTATTTTATATAGCCAGGCTATTTTCGAGCCTAAGAATGCCGCTAAATTATACGATTACGTTAGTTTGGGAATGAGGGAAAAAACATTAAAATTGGGCATATCTTGTGAATTAGGAATTTTGGCACAGTTGGTAAAAAGGTGAAAATTGGCACAATTTGAATAATGTGTGTGTGTGTGTATATATATATATATATATGAATTTGGACATATAATTCACTATGAATATAATTAGGGAAAAAGGGGCATGAAACCTATAACCTATAACGACATAGGAAAAATTGGCTAATAATGAAATGCCTAGGATTACAGTAATTAGAAACTGTAATTGCGCCTAGACACGAGGTTAGATTACACTTGTGGTGGAAGTCTGCCCGGACCCGCCTGGCATATCCAGCGAGCACAAGTGGTGAATCTAATGTGGGAGGTCTAGGTGCACAAATACGAGACGTGCTAAGACATGTCCAGCATCCACAAATGGTAGGCTTAATGTGGGAGGTCTAGCATACCACAACCATAAATGAAATATGGAATAAACCTTGAATACTTAACCTAGTTGAATCCATAGGGATTGTATGAATATAAACTTAAGTTGGGGTTAAGTAAATTTGGTTGAACAGAGGGTGGGTTAAGTAAATATGAAGGGGTGGGTAATATTTACATATAGGCCCACAAACTTAACCTGATAAGGTTATGTGATTAAAGACACCTAGTGGTACACATAACCGATGGAAATATTAGAGTTATTTAATTAACGACACCTTTTTAGGGTAAGCATAACTTGTAGAAATGATAGGGTTGTGTAATTAAAGACACCTAGTGGTATACATAACCAATGGAAACTCTAGTGGGGATACAAGACAAGGGGAGAGCTTGTATCAAATTGTGTGGGACCCATTTCAGTCATTAACCCTTAATAGGTATCAAATGAGTACTCCGAACTAGGTCGAAGTTGGGGCACGCTTACTGGGCTGAATGTAAGAGGTCCAAACAAGGAGGACGGTGTGGGCGACGCAAACCGACCGGGGACATGTGCGTGCATGGGCCAGGTAGAGGGGGTTAAAACTACGGTGACACCTGTAGATATGGTTGTGCATATCAACGAAGGGTTGCCACTATAGGACGTGATACATCCTATGGTGGGGCCGGCACAGAGTATCTACGCAGAGTAGGAGCCGATTGATTAGGGTAGTGGTTAGGATACATCTGGACATATGCCTAAGTCTACCATCTGATAGTTGTTGGGATCATGTAATAACCCGAAAAATGTGAACCAATTTAAAATTTTTAAAATTGGTTATTGTCAAAGAATTTAAACAAATGAAATAGCATATTTCAATAAAATAATGAATTGGGAATAGTGAGGCAGTTTGAAAATTTGAATACAAACTTTGTCTGACTGTACCGGGTGGAAAGTATAACAGATTTTAGCGAAACCAAAAACATTTAAATCTGTTTATGAATACCTTTCTAACGAATCTGAAAAATCGAAGTTTCATAACAGGAATCAAAAGTTACGGCCAAATGAATTTTCAGAAAGGTCGCTATATAGAATATATAGCCCTTGAAAATAGATATTTGGCATACAACCTCGAAATTATAGTTGCATTATTTTGATCTAACTTGATGTTAATAGATAGTAATGATGCCCATCAATGGACTAGCTTAGATTTGAAGAAATTTGGGATTTAAATTTGATTTAAATTCCATTTAAATTTAAATATCGGTTACAATCGATATTGAGTGTTCTTGATGGTTTTGAATGGTTTTAATTCTAACTAAAATTTAAAGAATTCTTAAAAATCATTTTTGAAAACAAATGTTTTTAAGTCATTTTAAAATTTAATTAATTATTTAGTATTTTATAAATAGATAATCTATTTAAATAAGGGGTCTTCTTGATAAAGCTTTTTTACATATAAATTTCTTAAAGTCATTTAAAAATCCTATTTTCTCTATAAAATTATTTTTAGTATATCTATTAGCTTATTCTTATGAATTTCGACATATAGGAATGAGAGTTAAATGATTTAGTAAAATATGTGGTATGGGACCTGTGGTTTTACTTAATCACTTAATATCAGACTTGTACGATCGAAAATCTTTTGATGTGATGCTTTGAGATGTTGCCAAATTTTGGCGAAGGCCGTTGGTTTTAGAACTACTCAATTGGAGTATGCTCGATGATTAACCAATCATGATGCTATGTAAATCTTCCAATGATATGAGGCAAGCTATTCTATGATGAATTCATGATGTTTTGATGTTTATGAATTCATGATATTTTGATGTTTATGAATTTATGATGTTTTGATGTTGTTATGGATTTTTACTTATCGATGGGATGAGACAAGTTAGATTGCCACTTGGTGCTCGTTGGAAAGAGATAAAGATGAGCGGAGTTTGGTATCTTTACACTCGTAGATGAGATGAGGTCGTGTATATTTGATGATGTTTTCTAGTGTGGTATCGACTAACGGCTAGTAAACTGTTAGGTGCAAACGTATGGTGTGGGGAATATGTTGACGCCTTACGGGTTCCTAACTGAGAGGTTAAGACATATTTAAGATGTTACTAGTACTATAGACCGAGTGCTCGATTAGAGTCATCACGATGGTATTATTTGACACCAATCATCACGATGATATTACTCGGGTTTTTCTGACTTGGTGTCATCAAGATGTTTCTGACTATAGTTAATCACGATGATCATGATGTTATGTGACCCCAAGTCATCACGATGTATGGTACCAAAATTAAGTACTAGTCAAGAAGTTAAGCACGTATAGTTTTCTATGATGTTTTGAATTCACCTTTTTGATGATGATGTTCGAATAAGGCCTCGAGTATGAAAAATACTAAGTTTATATTATGTTTTATGGTGATTTCGAATTTGACATTTTGAACCCTTTTTGGGTGCTATCAAGATAAATTTGTGACATTTTTATGATTATACCGATGAAATGAGGTATAAATTATGGTAATTCTTTTGTGATGAGCTTTAGTAATGGATTTGAAATGTATTTATATTTATACCAATGAGATGAGGTATAATAATTAAGAAGTTTCTATTAGATGAGCTTTATGATATATTGAATTGTTTTGGGATTTAGTATATGCCGATGAGACGAGGCATATTTATAGGTGTTTATCCTTTATTTAAAGATTATGCACCTATGGTGCATGGTTATGTTGGTATCCTCTTTCATGGAGACAATTAACTCTTTAGTAGTTTTAATCAATGTTTAATTGGCATTGCCGAGGATATGAGGCGAAGGCAATGATTAATTGAGTCTTACCTTCATGAGCTAGTTTGTAAAAATTCTATATGCTTAAGCGTTGTTTTTGTCACTTGAGAACAGTAATAACTTATTTATCTCTTATAGTTATCATGAAGAGATATTGTTCCTTTTCAGAAGGAATAGTTTATATATGGCATGGTATCCTTTACATAAGAGGATAACACATCTTTCAATAGCTCAATCTTATCTAGTGATATGCTTTGCTAATGAACGTTATTAGCCTAATTCGAGTTTTATTATGATCATGAAGTTTAAATTGTCTTATGAAAACTCCCTTCGTCGTTCACACCTTCACTCATTTCATTTTGTTATATTATAATTATATGAACCATATCTAGCTAAGATATATTGCATTCCTTTATTCATTCATGATGAATAATTGATGTATTACCCCAAAGATAACTTGATGTCTTATATCATCCCATTGGTAATAATGGAACGATCTTCCCCTTACCTCTTATTATCATCATCTTTACTAACGATAAGTTCTAGCCTACCTGACCCGTGTGTTTTCACTCAGGTCAGACCGAGTTTGTTTCAAGGGTTAGCTTTTCTTTTGTAGGCAGTTATTTCATGATACCTTCTTTAGGGTCAAGCCTTGTCCTTGGGATTATTTGTATTCATGTGACATATTATCAAATTTATTTCAGTCTTCACCTTTTTGGATATTGAGTGGTCGTCAGACCACTTTAATGTAGTATATGTATTGTCTTAAGATGTATCATTGCATATGTATGCATATATATATATATATATATATATATATATATATATATATATATCTGTGTGTGTGTTTGTTACTATTCTGTGATGAGATGTTCATTTTGTTATAGTGTTTTGTTCTGATAGATCCATAGCCATCTATAACTTTGTCTCCAGTATTTATTGAATAAGTCGATTCACTTGTGAAAAAAATACAGCATTTGTCGGTTTGTTCAGTAGATAGTTACTATGTAATTCTCTTTGTTAATGTGGGTCTCGGGTTGGAGGGTTAGGTTAAATCTAATTGAGCCTATTGAAATGACGATAATGTTAAATCATCATTAACTTGATGTAATACGTCGAACAAATGTGGTAAATTTTTTTGTAAACGTGGACATTTAGTAAAACTATATTTTTTGGTAAAATGCCCACATCTTATTGACTAATGTCCCGTAGAGAGTTTTAGCCCCGTCCGATGAGTGTTGTACATGATCGTTATATAAATAGTCATTTTTATCAAAAAAACGACCAATTATATTCATCTGGTACAATGTTTGTTGGATTTTTCCTTATATTGGACACGTTATAAACACAGTAAGCATTTACATTTTGTATACTACTTCGTCTCAAATGGTTCACAAAATTTCGACCTAACTTTTTTTTATTTCCTACGTACACGCATTTGTGTATAATGCAAAGAAAAAAAGAGAAATGTTGCCGAAATTTTATTGAATCGTTTGAGATGAGGCAGTATATGAAATGTAAATGCTTACTGTGTTTGTAATGGGAAGTAGGATGTCAGATCATGAAAAAAGGTACGTTAGAAACTAAAATGTGCCATATTATAAAATATTTTTGAAATTGTTATTTAAATTCAAATATTATATATGTGTTGTACAACCTTGAAAATAAGCTTTTTCGAATTTGTATTCTTGAAAATAAATATTAATTTTGAACTTGTGACTCTGTTTCTCAAATAGAAAAAATGATAGATAATTTTGTTGATTGGATGAGAGATGTATCAAAGAAGAGGACCGAGAGGCAAGTGTAGCATTTAATGTATTTAATACCCAATATTGTGAAAGTCCATTTATGCCAAAACGGGTTCGTACCTGAGTATTATGTTTGGTATCGTCATGGAGAAGTCATAGCAAATACTTCTGTAGGGTCTAAGATATAAAGTTTTGCTAATGAAAATGTTAATACCACCCGTATTGAAAATATGGTCGAAGATGCAGCATGATCAACGTTTCTTATGGTTGAAGTTGACGACAATGATGAAAACATTGAAGAACTGAAAATTGAATCCAAAAAATTTATTATTTACTGGATGCTGCTAAGAAACCTATTTAGGATAGTTGTAAAAGCGACACTTAGCTGTTGATAATCGCATAATACATTGCGATGAGGTCAAAATGCAACATCACTGAAGCTGGATTTATGGCTATTGCACAAGCTGCAAAAGGACACATGTCGCTCGATAATTTAATGTGTGAAAATCACTACGAAGTTAAAAAAATTATGTTGGTTTTTGGTTTACCTTATCAGAAAATAGATACATGTTTAAATGATTTCATGTTGTTTTGGAAAGAAGATTTAAACCTTAGAAATTGTAAAATATGTAATCAGGAAAGTTACAAAACAAGAAAGAAGAAGGGAAAGGAAGTTCTGTACAACCGTATGCATTACTTTTTTTTAAAGGGAGAAAAAGGCCTTTCTCCAATGGCGTACAAAAACAGATTTTATAGCTAATAAATGTTTACAAAATCTGTAAATAAATGAAAAACAAGAAAGGAAAGGAAAGGAAAAAAAACCTCCTAGAAAAAACTACAACAGTCATTTATAAGAAGAACAAATACAGGAAACAATCCAAGGGGCTATCCAAAGTCGAAGACAAAAGAGGTCCATACCATGCAAGCAATATCCGCACATAAAGCAACTGGTACTGCACCAAGTAGCAGAACCAAAGCTAGCGCTACACTATTCAGGCCTGAAATCAAGGACCTCTGACCCGCCTGTCACCAAAATGCCACTTGCCCAATGGTCCAGAGATCGATCTGAACCCCAAAGAAACCAACACGACAATCGTAGACACAAACTATGACGATCCCAAAATCCGAGGGGCGGTATTAAGGATAATCATTAGGAAATAACACATTAATCATCATAGCAGGGTACAGATAATAGCAGAAACAATAATTAAAATAAATTTTACATGGATATGACAGCGGAATCACAACATGTAGGAATATCAGAATAGCATAACGTGGGATATACTTAGTAAATAAAAAGAAAGTGATCAGTCATCATCGCCAGAGGCGGAATACATACATGTAGTGAGACATAATAAGAGTATCAGTCTACATCGCCGAAGGCGGAATACATATACATATAATGAGAAATACGGAAAGTAAATCAGTCTGCATCGCCAGTGGCGGAATCATAATATAAATACAGTAATGGAGGAAAATATCTAAGTCATCTCTATGAAGTCAGCCTCGCCATGAGCCAAAAGTGCATGCTATGCAGCTGTGCAGAACCAAAAACCACCTGTCACCTGTGTACTAGGCTGCCCGTGTGGAAATAGGGGCACCCGCGTTTGCAAAGTGAACAAACAACGAGTCAGTCATGGGGACTGGTATGAGGAATCTATTTAACAGTTAAACAACAGTAAATAGCAAATCATAGGACCACGCCACTTTCGCGGAACGGGTTTACTCCAGTGATTGCTAGTGCATTTAAAACAAAGTAAATTCTTTTAAAACAACGCAATGCTTTTAGAAAGAATGAAACCATTATAAGACTCAGGTCCCATCATACAATGCAACGCAAGCCGGGGGATAGAGTTTTACCTTATAATGGCCAAATATGCTTGATACGTATAAAGCAAAATCATTTGATATTATTACTAGTGCATATATGTTTCAAAAGCGAATAGCATCATAAATATCAATCATAGACGGCATAAGTGCCCCATACCACTATGTCGCCATACTAGTTTTACAATCAAATCCGTTATCTCGTATTGGGAATTGGATTTCCGTCATGAGTCGAGGCAAGGGGCAAGCTCCTCTCCGCTTCGAGAAAATCTAGCAAATGCCTCGGGACTACACACTCTGGGTAACCCCTGGATGCTTCAGGGCCGGTCCTCACTTACGTTAGAGGATTAGTGTTCCTGAACACACGTTTCCCGGTCCTTACAGACCTATAATCGAGGCGCCTCGCATTCCAACAACCACAAAGGTGAAAAATAGATATATATGTCAGGGCTGGTAAGTCACTGACACCACCATAGCTAGAAAGAAACGTCGTGCTCTCCCTGCAGTCCGTATCCCGTTTTTAACTCATACCGGGGTGTGAGGTTCGCGAATCTACGAAATACACAAAGCTAGGCCACGTAGACCTTGCTTTGATCATCATCCACAAGACTTTGCTTTGCAACAAAAGCCTTGATCCTAGCATCTTGGCATGCCACATAGGCAGTCCACTCCATACGATTGATTTCCATCGATATATAACCTCTAAGCTCGTACGTCTCAGAGAAGGGCGTTAAGCAAAAGAATAAATTCTCCGCCGCCAAACAGATATATATTTAACAGAGATCAATCAGTATAGAACAAAATCCAATGTCGGACACACAGTCCATTTACAAGTCCGTCCTGGGTCTGAACGAAACCGGAGGCGTCAATTTCTCGCAAATCCGTCCAATCAACACATACGTTCAGACGGCTACTACTTTCGTCCCCTTCCGGTAGCTACTCCGGTTAGGAACCTCAGTAGCGCCCATCCAACCGATACGAAGATCGTCGGTCTTGAATCATCTTTGCATCTTCCAATTCGAATCGCTCGATAAATTATTTGAAATGAGGGTTAGCTCGGCCTTTTCAAATAATTCACGTCATTAGAATTTAAATCGATTCATTTTATGGTTATGTTATTCGACATCCATCCTTTGGGTTCTTTGGTGTTATTTTCATGTCATTCACATACAACCATCAAATATCAAACAATTCAAGCCCAATTGGTTTATTTGCAACCTATGTTGCTTATAATATTTTATAACGATTTTTCGCCATTTTTATTTATTTAAAAATGGCCATATTTAATTAAATGACGTTTCAGGTCGTGCTGCGGCACTGGCGCTGTTTTTCTCCTAATTTGTTTTACACATATCGGAAAATCTAACCGTTGGATTTCTACAAAGTCTATATCAGTGGGAAGATATTCCCAAAGCGAACCCAACGGTTCCAGTTTCGTGAGAATCCGACGGTCGGATCTTCCACACTAGTCGTTTGAAGTTACGGTTTCAAAATTCGAACTGCAGCGTCGTTATTCAATTTAAATTAATTATATTTATATTTATATATAAATATAAACGATTCTGGCGCTGTTTTTCCTCAGATTTGAATTAAACATTCCGGACAATCCAACCGTTGGATTTTTACAAGGTTGGTGCCGTTGGAAAGATATTTCCAAGGCGAACCCAGCGGTTGCGGTTTCGGGAAAATCCGATGGTCGGATTTCTCGTACTAATCGTTTCAAATTACGATTCCGAAACGCGAACTGCACGGCCTCTATTCCTTTTAATTATATTTATTTTTATATATATAAATATAGTTCATTCCATAGTTTCAACTATAGTTCGTTTTATATTTTCAACTTCGTTTTCACTTCAAATATTTCACTAACGCCTTAATATTTCGAAAAATTTCGCCATAACCTCCTTTGTACGGGGAGGGGTTTGGAAATTTATTGGGCCGTATTAGGTACCCAATAAATCCTAAAAAGCATTCACATATTTTTAGTGATATATTTTGGTGTTTACGGGGGAGTATGTACTGATAATCACTCCAGAGAATAAATTCCCGTCACCCCGTTTCCGTGTGGAAATAAATAGTCCATGTGCCGTATCTAATAACTAGAGCGACGTGATTATTGTCAACTCCAGACCCGTGTGGGTTTTTTTATTAATCTGGCAATTTATCGTTATAATTTATATAGTCCATACCAGTCATCAGTTCAACCTGTAGTACTTAGTCATCGCCATACAAGCCTCTTGCTGGTATGGTAAATCTTCCACCTCGTCACACAAGCTCCAATTGCTTTTGTGGAATATGATGAAGTATGCCTATCGTCAAGAAGTATGCCATGTAGTGTAGTTCAAAATTAATTGTTACTATCCTATGGCGTTGTTTATTATTTCACACAGAAAAACCAGCACTCCGCATCCAATGGCATTCACAGGAGTTGATATATAAATAAAATTGCGCAGCCAACTCATCAAGGTTTACCTATTTGTCGGGCACGCAAATAATTTCTTTACTCAACAGCTAATCCATTTTTCCTGTTCAACACATGTATATATATGCAGAACAAGCTAATAATAATATTTCTAGCAAACTATTATTTATTTCAACACGTGTGTATTTTTAACTAAGCGTATACATGATAAAAGGAATATTTTTATCATCAAAAATATTTATTCGACACATGTGTATTTTTAACACTTCTTATTCACTATAAAAATATAGTTTTCATTGTCGATTCATTTTATTTTTAGACGACGATAACATTCAACACATGAATTTCAATTCGACGAACAAATTGCAATTCAACACATGAATATTCTATATCGTTTGTATGTATAAAAATGTGATTTTTATCGCTAAAGCCATTTGTTTAAATTCAAATAATATTCAACACATGAATTTCAACTCAACGAATGAATTGCAACTCAACACATGAATATTCGATATAGTTTGTATATATATAAAAATGTGATTTTTATCGCTAAAGCCATTTGTTTAAATTCAAATAATATTCAACACATGAATTTCAACTCAACGAATGAATTGCAACTCAACACATGAATATTCGATATAGTATATGTAAATAGTTTCAATGAATGAAAATTATTCTAACACATAAATATTTCAGAGAATTTCGGCAGCATAACGGCAGGGTAGTTAAAACCGGGACCGTCCCTAGTACGGCTCCTCGCTCTACCTTAAAACCTCGCGGTTTTTGACAATGGGGATCATGCATCTAGTTCGCACGCAGGCGGCATGTTATATTTTCAATTCCACAATCCTATTCTATTTTGTTTCAACCACAAGAGGGTATTTTTCAACCACAAAGGTATTTTTCAACCATAATATCAACCACAACCAATTATTTCCAACCATTCGTCATACCATATAACATCACGTCTAACACAAGCAATAAATATCGTCCATGGTTTGTGGACGAGGGGAGTATATATATATATATATATATATATATATATAATATAATATAATAATTCACTTGCATTTCATCACAATTCAAAGCATATATGTTTCAAACAACGCTTGTATAATTTATACATTGCTAATATAACTTATACAACACATGTACATGAGGTATACAATGCGTATATAATTTACACTTCGCTTATATAATTTATACAACGCGATTACATTCACACAAATAGTTTAGATTCCTCACATTGGTTCTTGCGGTGTTAAAAATCGTAGGAAGGTCAGAAAAATCCGCGGCTTCTTCTAGAATGTAGAGAGCCTCCTTGCGGTCACGGTGTCTCCTGTTTCATCGAATTTCGTTAACATAGCAAAAAGATATGATTTTTACAAATTTGCAACGCTTTAAAGTGTAAAAATCAATTTAGCCATATACCCCTTTTTGGTTTCGAAACTAGGGTTCGGATTTTCAGACAATCCGTGAATCTATGCTCCGATCAGAGAGTGGGACTTGAAAGAGGGGAGCGAGGCGGTCCTATCGGTGGTCGGAGGAGCAGGTGCGATCGCCTCTGGCGGTCGTGGCGTCGACGTGAAGTCGGCGGCTTTCTGGGCGTCTTTCTCGATGCTGGCGAAGGGAGGAAGGGCGGGGGTTGGTCGGATTTGAAGAGGGAGGTGGGCGGCGTCGATTGAGGGTGGTGGCGTTGGCTGGCGTCGCCTATGGCGGCGGGATTCCCGTCGGAAAGTTTTGAACGACGTGCGTCGTTCGTTTCGTCTGGCGGCTTAGGGTTTTTAGGTTTTTATAATTTTTTTTTTTAAAGAAAATTTCCTATTGGCCGATATTTATAGAAAATTTTTAAATAGTGTTTTTGCAAACGGACTCCTTTTTAAACCTAACGACTGTCGCTCCTAGCTAAATACCCCCATTCCGGACACAATGGGATATGTTTCGTTGGCCATTTCGACTGTTACAGTCTGTTATTTTTCAAATTAAAATATAAAACATTCGATATTTAATTTAAATGTATATTTCAATTTGCCAGGGCCACAAACTGAATCGAAAAATTCCAGAAAAATAAATCTAGCTTTGTTTTGATGATACGGTCCTAATAAAACCAGTTTCGTCGAATTCTGAGCTCGTTTGAAAAACGGCCATTTTTAGGTCGACCCCTTTTAACAGAATTTGACCAAACACGTTATCTTTTGCCCCGCTCACATACTAGCTTCAAAAATTATGAAATTTGAAACCTAGCAATAATTTGACATCCCGGACCCAACAAAAGTGGTTTCGTCGAATTCCGAGGTCGTATGCAAAATCTCAATTTTCAAGGGCTATATATTCTATATAGCGACCCTTCTGAAAATTCATTTGGCCATAACTTTTGATTTCCGTTATGAAATTTCGATTTTTCAGATTCGTTAGAAAGGTATTGATAAACAGATTTAAATATTTTCAGTTTCGTTAAAATCTGTTACACTTTCCACCCGGTACAGTCAGACAAAGTTTGTATTCTAAATTTCAAACTGCCCTATCATACCAAATTCTATATTTTATTGAAATATGCTATTTTAATCATTCAAATTTCTTGGTAATAACCTAATTAAAAAAATTTAAACTGGTTAACATTTTCCGGGTTATTACAGGCTCCAGCCATATGCTCCATCTCCTAACTATATCTCCAGCACCTGATCCACCCATAACAACATGATCCAAAGAGAACCTATAAATCCAAGACCTGCATTACTGGTAAACAACATAAGAAAATAAGGGAGTGAGGTGGGGGTGAGGGAGTGAGGTGAGGAAGTATAGAAGAAGCGAGAGGGGTAGCCGACCACTCTACACAAACAACAGATCAAGGCTTCAACCGATCCCCGACCTAGGGGCATGCAGTACTGTGGTAACAACCAAATTACCCGCCAGTCTCCTAGAATGAGAGCCAATCGCTCGCTTAAACAGCATACCTTGGAACACAAGGAAAACATCGTTCCTTACGTGTCGAATAATGATAAGAGGTCCATAGGAATTTAATCAAATATTACCTTGTTTCGCGAGCACCAAATGTGCCAGTAGATAAGACAAGAAATAAGATGGAATAGGATCGAACGAATAGATTTACTTGAGATACCGTCCCACCAGCATCTCAGTAAATCAGCTAGAGAAATGACATTACCTCGGAGACCCACCAAATTCCCTAAGTAATTCCAAACAGCTCTAGAGGAGAAACGACGGACAGACAAGTGGGCTAAGGTTTCCAAGTCACCTAAGCTGCATCACCGGTAACGGGACACGATTGGAATACCAATTCTCTGAAGGTTCCCATCTAGTGGTAACAAATCATGGAGGGTTTTCCATATAAACAGAGAAATTTTCATAAGTAAACGGGCATCCCAGATGAAAGAGAAAAGGTGGAGTCATGAAGTAGGCGTCCTCGCCGAATTCCATGCCGCCTTAATCGAGAAAGGACCGTCATCCCATCCGGATCCACCACCATGTGAGTCTGGAAAGGTCTTAATGGATTGCATACATTTCCACATCTCACAAGAGTAGGACGTGGCACCGGTGAAATTAGCGTCCACGAGCCTATGGTACTTAGCGTGGAGGAACGTTGCTCATAAGGAATCGTTCGCTCCAAACCAATCCCACAATTTGCAAGTAAAAGTGGTACAAGTATCCTTTGGATTTCGAAGACCCGAACCCCCCTCACTTTTAGGGCGAAAAATAACGTCCCATGAAATCCAATGGTGTCGCTGAGCATTGTCCTTTCTCTTCCAAAAAAGGACGAAGCCATCAACCGATAAGAGCGGAAAATGGTATAAGTAGGAGTCATGGCAGCAAAGACATGCGAACCTATAGAGTCCAGAACAGACTTTATGAGTACCAATCTACCTTCCCGAGAAAGAAGAGTCGCATTCCAATGAATGATATTGCCCCTGGATTTGTCGGTCAACGGGTCGAAAATGGCATTGAGCTTCCTACTACTGTATAGAACAATACCGAGGTAAGGCAAGTGAAGGGAGGCAGCCTTGAAACCAGTTAAGGCTTCAATCCAAGAAAAACTAACTGGAGATAAGTCTCTAGTCGAGACAAAGCAGCTTTTAGCAGAATTAACGAGTTGGCCTGAACACCTCTCGTGTTGTTGAATGAGACAAAGCAGATGACGAACAGAGCACTGACTACCATTAATGAAAATGATAATGTCGTCAGCGAAAGATAACGAAGAGATAATCGGGCATCCCCTTGGAATGCCAAACCTCTGAATCTGACTTGCTATCGTAAGAGAATGCAACCCTCGAACAAAAGCCTCGACAACGATGACGAATAAAGAAGGAGAAAGAGGGTCACCATGACGCAACCTCCTTCCTGCCTTAAAATAACCATTGGAGGACCCGTTAATTAAAACGGAAAACCAACAGTTGAAAATGAACCTCCAAATAAGATCGATAAGGGGTTCCAGAATCTCGAAAGCCCTCAGCACCTTGATGAAATAAACCAAGATATACGATCGTAAGCCTTAGCTATGTCCAACTTAATGACCATATTAGAACCTCTGACCTTCCGATCGATCAGGAAAACCAATTCCTAGGCTAAAAGGACGTTGTCTGTGATCAAGTGTCCTTTTACAAACCCATCATGAGACGAAGAAATAATATGTTCTAGAAATGATGCTAGCCGAGAGGCTAGTATCTTAGTGATAACCTTGTTGGAGAAGTTACATAGGCCAATCGGGTGAAAATCCGCGTATGAGCAAGGATTTTCGCACTTGGGAATAAGAACTAGATTGGTGGAAGTCCATCTTTGAGGAAGGGTTCCATCGAAGAAGAAAAACCGGATAACCAAACAACAATCTGCCTGGATAATCGGCCAGACACTGTGGAAAAGGACCCCCATTGAACCCATCAGTCCCACTAGCGATGTCCTTACTAAGTGTATAGACACAAGCACATATCTCTTCCGTGGAAGGAGGTACGACAAGATCTGCACTATCTGAAGGGAGATCTAGTCTGGAAATGAAAGCAAACAGGGATGAATCAGAAATCGACACAGAAAGGGTACCTAGAAAGGGTTCGAAATAAGACAAAATGGTCTCTCTGGCTTCCACCGACGTGGAGGCCACTGAGAGATCAGGGCGTTGGATCCGACGAATCGTGAGAAGATTATTTTTCTTACGAATCAGTGAATCTAAAATTTTGGAATTTGTATCTCCTTCGACATCCCACTTAATCCTCCCTTCTGGCGAAGATAGTCATTTTCAATATGAAGTTACAACGAGAAGGCCAGCTGGGCAAGTGCCCATGCCTCCTTATTACCAACAGACAGATCTTCGTCAAAGGATGACTCTGCTAAAATAAGATTCTCTTCCACCACTCTATCATGGTTCAAGATATTCTTGAAAACTTGCATGTTCCAAGCCTTGAGGCAATCCTTGAGACGCTTTAGCTTACAAGAAAACACAATAAAGGGAGAGCCTACAATGATAGAGTTCCATGAAACTTCCACTATTCGGAGTGGTGGGATCTCCACATACTCTGCAATCTAAAAGAAGAAGCACCAAAAAGAGAAAAGGGAGAACATAGTAGAATCATAGGTGCATGATCAGGATAGGTACAATGAAGACGGGAGCCAGAGTACATAAAGGGAAGGTTGAACCAACCTTCCAATCTGAACACTCTATCAAGTATATAAAGAATCCAATTAGGCCCTTCCTGATTGTTACACCAGGTGAAGGCAGAACCGATGAATGAAACCTTAGAAAGACTCGAGCTAACGATGAAGGCATTGAAATCTGCCACTGCTGCTTGGTTAACAGCGTTGCCTCCCCGTTTCTCAGCATGGAAGGCGACAACTTGAACTCGCCTCCCAGAACTGATGCCCCAAAACCTAAGTTAGAGAGCGATAGGATGTCAGACCAAAGAGTTAACCTTTCAAGCCGATCATACTTGGCGTAGACCGTCGAAAAAAGGAAAGAAGGCTGTAAAGATGGAGATGAGCAGACTACCGATAATAGCTGATCAGAGTCAAACACAGGACGAACTACCACGTCTTTGGACTAGCTCCAAATCTTCGCAGAAACATTGGCTAAGGCTCCACCAAAGCCAAGAGATAAAACTGATCTGGTGACTACCTCTGGACCTATAAAAGGCTCTAGAAGAGAAACTAGAATGCTTCCTAACGATGTGCTTCAGCCTAGCCATCGACGCATCGTTACCGATACCAGGAACATTCTAGAAAATGAAATTCGCCATCCATCAACCAAAAAAATAGAAAACGGAAAAGAGAAAGGAGCACTCCAAAAGAGGGGACACCCAAGCACCGCTCACAGAAGATAAAGCGTATAACAAGTAGATCTAATGATCTGGTCAGACGTCACTATAGAGCATGTGCGAATGGTGCGAGGAGTCAAGGAGCCACTCTTGGTCTTCGACGCGAAGAGTGGAAAGAGCGGAAAGATGGTCGAACATATGTCTCACAAGTCTCGGGGGACTCAAAAAATATCTCGTAACCTTGATCTGGCGGAGAAGACATCGAGACCGCAGACCTAGAAGGACATGAATTCTTAATAAGTCGAGATAGTAGATCGTTAATGATCGCTCTCTCGTCCTTAATAAGCAAAGGAACAAAAGCAGAAACAGAAGAAACATGGAGAACAAAGGGGGTGTTGGACTCAACGGGATAGTAGTGTCAGACAACGTAGGTGATAATGCGGTGTTGCTCCGGAGACTCAACACAGATTCTTGTGTGAACATTACCAAAGCCAGATTGTCATCAATTGACAGCCCTGCAATAAAGATAATGATCCTGAACCGATACCTCGAAAAACTACAAAAGGTAGGGATAAATAGAGGGGCAACCTCTCTGGTAATCCGTATAGTGGACCAATACAGGCACCGCTATACGTCTATGACAGTGAAACCACCCTACCCTATAAACCCCTATCCAATGTAGTCTCCCAAAAAGGCAACATACCCTAACGAGCCAAAACCAAAAATAAAGAGTTACATATGACATAGTGTAGGCCTCGTAGTGACTCAACAAACCAACCAAGGCACTGCTTGACAAATCCATCACCGTAGGGACCCGACACCCCCATAAAAAAACCACGATCACTGAGCAGCCCACATAAGTCAAAGCTTGGTGGCTGCAATGAAATCTCACAAGAATGACCACTGAGTCAATAGCACACACTAACGAGTTAGCAAAACAAAACCAAGGGTTGAACAAGGGTACAACATATCAACTGATCCAGTTGGGCACATAACAAATTGTGCTACAAACACATCAGGCACATAACAACAACTAATATCATCCACATTAAACAAAGGGGAAGGGCATGAAAGCCAGGTAAATGCACTTTGAAACAACCATCAACATAGGAGGTAAAAGAAATAAGAGAGCATACCTGCCTGGTAACGAAGTCATCGAGTTTGATGCTTATGTTACCAAAAACAACGTCCAGACCAAAGAATAGACCATACACCACACGTAATGCCACATCCAAGCAACTGACCAGACCGAAATTCCAATGTTCAAACTTAGCTCCCACCAAAAGAGGATTAACCTCCGGATGCAGACAATGAACTGGGGCAGCAGACTTACGCCATAATCGATACTCAGCACCTCGCAATCAGTTCGACCGACCAGTAACCACCAAAGAATGGTCAACTACCTTCAGAGCAGAACTGACCACAACCAAGTCACAAGAAACAGTAGAAACACTATCAACACCCAAAATATCTCCACTCAATCCCTAAACAGCATTCGAGAGAGTAAAAGGCGAGGTTGGAGCTGCATATGCAACAAAGGCACTGACCGCCATGTCAACTGAAGAAATAGCGATAGTTGGCACTTTCTTCGATCGCCTACGACGATTAGAACTCTTCGATCTTTGCCTAATAGAACCCACCGAACACTTCGAAGTGCCACAAATCTCATCATACGACAAAACAGAACCAGTAATACAATTCGACCTCTGACTAGAGCTAACCACCGGCAAACACTTGGAAGGTTGGTCCATAATGGAAGGGGTGATCAACTCCCCAACACCACCGAGCACCACCGGCATAACCTTTCAATGGTCATTGCCAAATACATCACCACATAAGAGAGATCCGAACATAAAAGCAGGCACAACCACCTCCGACCTCACACACGAGCCTTCGAAACGTAAACTGGGCGCAAACGAGGTTATGCACTCCTCGTCTACCATGTTAATTTCAGAGTCAGCGCGAGACCCAAACACAACCGATGAAATAACAAAGCGCAATCTCCCAACAGGGGAAAACACTATCGAACTCCCCTGAATTATACGGAGTTAGTTCCAAGAAACTATCGACTACAAATAAGAAGTGGTGTCGCACGAGAACCCCAAACGAAGCCAAGAATACAGCCTCTCAACCAGAGATGGAACGCCATTTATTTCGATATTTATCGGTTCAGGGATTACCTCCGAAATCGAAGCAAAGATTGCTTTAGTAGGAGGACAAGCTTTTAGAAAAGTACTGACAAGCACGAATTCACCAGATTTCGACTCGAAATCCATTACCAAATAAAGAGGGTAAATCACCACCAGAGAGTAGGAAGGATAAGTGCAATAGATACGAAGAGTGCTAATGAGAAGAACAAAGAAAAGAAGTCAGAAGAAGAGCAGTTGAATTCGCAAGGAAAAAAATCGCGTAAGCACAAAAAGTTGCTGCCATTATTAGAGCGGTTAATATTTTTTTTGACGAGGAGTCAATTATGAACTAAGCGTATGCATTACTTACCCATCACTCCAAGACTTCAAAGATTATATGCTTCTTCTGTAACCGCATCTCATATGAGATGGGATAATGTGAGATCGGAGGAAGAGGGTACGTTGACCCATCCGATCGATGGAGAAGCATGGAAGCATTTCGATAAAGCTTATCCTAATTTTGCAGAGGAGGGTCGTAATGCCAGACTAGGATTATATACGGATGGTTTTTTCACCATTTTCTCAAATTGGTGCTAAATATTCATCATCGTCATTTCCCGTTATCATCACACCGTATAATTTACCTATATAGATGTGTATGAAAACGCAATATATGTTTCTTACTATTGTCGTTTCTGACCCCGATGATCCGACATAATGAATTGATGTTTATTTACATCTGTTGATTGAGGAATTAAAAATACTATGGAAAGAAGGAGTAAAAACATATGATGTTTCAAAGAATAAAATTTTTCGTAAGTTTGCTTCTTTGTTATGGACAATAAGTGATTTTTCTGCCTATGCAATGCTTTCAGGATGAAGTACTGCCGGTCGTCTAGCATGTACATATTGCATGTAAGAAACACGAGCGTTTTCTTTGTCGTATTGTAATAAAAATGAATGATTTGACTGTCTTCGATTTTTTTTCTATGTAAATCATCCTTTTAGATGAGATAAGGAAAACATTTTAGCTAATAGAGTAGAAATCAGACAACCACCAACGATATGGTCAAGTGAAGACATATACTAACTCGTTAGGGATTATCTAAAGATACATGAAACTGAAGTGCAAACAGAAATTGAAAGTAAACCGACCGTTCATAATTGGTGCAAACAGTCTATTTTTTTAGAGTTGTCATATGGATACTTCTTCTGCTTCCTTATAATATTGACGTGAAGCACAATGTGAAAAATGTATTCGATATTGTCTCTAATACAATTTTGAATGTCAAAGGGAAGACTAAATATGATTTGAAATCAAGACGCGATATAGAAGAATTATGCAAATGTCCTGAGCTTCATATGAAATCAAATGACAATAAAAAATCCAAATAGTGTTCCATATTTGATAATAATCAAATTAAAGTTGTTTTAAAATGGGTGGAAGGGATAAGATGTAATGACCTAAGGATTTTCGACCGTGAAAGTCGACACAAAATACAATGTCGATTATTCAGGCATCAGAAATACCAGATCATTAATAGAAAGAAGTTAGTGGGTGAGAAATAGAAAGAAAATTAGAATAAAAGAAGAACACAGCAGAACAGAATCAGAGTAACACGAATCTCACAACGGAATGAATAAAATATAATAGATAACATAACCTTAAAATATAAACTATATTTGTACTTACATATATCATCAGAGTACATCACATGTATATCACAGTGGAAATAAACCCTATATATAACTCATGTTGAAGCCTCTTTCTCCAGGCTTCGCCAAGTATCTGTAAAATCCTAACTACTTGACTGCCCGTACAAATTTGGGCACCCATAAGTTTAAGGAAAACAAAACAAAATAAATTGGGTCAGTCATGGGACTGGTGTGAGTAAACTTCAACCATTCGGCTTAACTTTTCAAAATCCTTTTCAAAAATAAAATAAAATTGTAAGACCGATCCACACATAAATATGGACGACTTTTACCTTACGATAACCCAAAACATTTTTAAAACAATCTTATTCTGATATTATAATAATGTCTAATCACAAGTAAATAGCAATCCAACAGAATGTTTGCATCTCACGCTCTACATATATAGTATACAATCAAAACTGCGGTTCTTATTGGGGATTGGTTTCCAACTATGACAAGGTATGGAACCACCTTCCGATCAGTGTACTTTAGAGGGGATATACTGGAGTTCAACAAGAACATCTTGCAACTCTGCGACGGCCCGCCCCGTACCAGCCGGCATTTCCTCCGAAAATGCGCTGTACACATGCCCGACTAGCACGAAACGGTCGCCAAAGAAAGGAAAGAAGAGAATGAACTAATCAAGAACTTGTATAATGTCTCACAGCGTAAGGAATAAAATATAATAACAACATACTTGACATAAAACAGGTGAGACAGTACATAAGCTGAAACTATACATCATAGCAGCGGGAAATCTAAATACAGCTTATGTTCCACATCATCATTATTACAACTTTAAAACTGTCTCTAAAGCAAAAGAAAGGAAAGGTATACTACTAATGCCCAAAGTAGTGACCAGCAGCGACATAGGGAGAATATCTATATATATCATACGTGGGAGCCTCCTGCTCGTCTCCGGTACAACTATTCGTGCTTCACCAGCTAACCTGCCTCTAGTCTGCTCGTGAGAGCACCCAGAGTAATAAGAAGAGACATAAAACTCTGGGTCAGACAAAAGTCTGGTATGAGCGATAAGCATCAAAACAGAATAATAACAGGTATACTAAACCATACCTGAACCTGGACCTGCAACCAAAGAGTTAGCACTACATACTGTACAACACTCTAAGGTGCCATTAACATATGGTGTAAAGAATACGGGGTGGGGGTGTGCATGTCATAGTGATGGCAAACAAATCAAGCATAGCAACCATCCTCACATCTCTCACTCAGTGCGTAAAGCATACGATGTCCACTACTTCGATCACTAGACCCATCGAGGTAATGATGGAGTTCGACTTGTACAACTACTGCTACCACCAAGCTTATCCCATGGGATTATGACCAAACCTTTTCAAATGACCCCACTTCATTGGTCTATAGCCCACTAGTCGTACTAGGCCACTGTGGCCCTGAATCTGTCCACATACCTCCCATACATAGTGATCCAAAGTCATAGACATCGACAACCCCTTAGCACACGTCCCGCAGCAAAGTCCAATCATGAAGTTAACTCATTGGTTCCCAACTGGATCCTGAGTGCAAACTTCCCACTTGGACTACCTTTGCATCTCGGGTTTTGGTCTTCTCCTCTGGATCAGTCTTCATTTGGTTCGTAACCCGTGCCTCGCGTCCAAGCTCCTTGGTTCAGCTCTTAGTATCTCCTCTGGTTCGGATCGGACCGTGATGCTCATCTGGTACAGGTCGTGACGCGCCTCCCTGATCGGATCGGGTCGAGTCATGGTCTTCTGGTTCGTGGCCTTCAAAGTGGAGCAACTCATGGAGTAGGGTCAGCTCGTGAAGGGGTCTCACGATCGGGTCGGGTCGGAGCTTCTGATTCAGATGGTACAAGCAGCTCACGTGGAAGGCGGTTCGGATCAGAGTATCCAGCTCGTGTAACTTGAAGAGAAACACTTCGGCTCGTGGAGAGGTGGCCACGATCGGGTCGGGTCGTGGTAGGGAGGGGGTGATCCGATCCGGGTCCTGTACAATTTCCTGCACTTCTTTCCAGTGACTGTTTTACGCCATACGACGGCGTTTTCGACCAATCTAACTTTTCTAATCAATCACAAAGCATACCATACAGTCATAGAAACATGTATAACCATTCACAAACACCAAAACAATAATTTGATAGGTTAAAACGGATCAAACATAGCCAAAATTCTATACTTTCCCTTAAGCATGTTTAAGAAAACCTAATGATGCAATTAGAAAAACTTAACCAAATTAGCCAAATTTTCTAACAGAGGCCTAAAACAATATTTCGAAATTTATCAATATTTTTCCAGATTTTTAACATGTATAAATTCGCTAATTACCATTAATTACTCTTAATTCACCATAATTAGTGAGGAACTCTGCAAATCACTCACCTTAGCCGCAAACAAATTACCAAATCGGAAATGATTCTCTGTTTGGCGCTGTTCCCAAAGCTATATAGCAGTTCTACCTCGATTCTTGTGCTAATCCTCTTTGATTTGATGTAGATTTGGCTTAATTAGCGATTAGAAGGTGATTTGGGGTGTTTTAGAAAGTGGAGGCCATGGCTAAACTTGAAGGAACAAAAAGTGGCGGCTGGAAAATGATAGAAACTGAATTTCCTAACTCAATCAGCCTCCCCATAACCCTAATCCCGAAATGGGTTGTGGGCCCACTCACTAATCACCCAAATTAGGCCCGGTTAAGCTGTTTTTCACCATCTGAAACTTGTTTCATCCATATCTCCCAAACGGTGAGTCCGTTTGGCTAATGTGACCACCCTACGGAAAGGTAAACCATCATTTGGATCTAATGGAAGTGGTTTCAGGTCAAAACTCCTTTCCAATCAAAAGTTATGGCCGAAACAAGATCAGTTAGGGCAAAACGGTCATTTAAAAATCGGCAAAAATCATGAATATGGGAAATGACCCTAATAGTCGTCTCCCAAAGTTACATGACCATACGACTTTGAATGTGAAAGAAACAAATATTCTATGATCCTTCGTTGCGTAGAATGCGAGTCGTTACACTCTCCCCCCTTAAGAAATTTCGTCCTCGAAATTCCTTAACCCAAAACATACAAAGGATCCCGCATGTCTACCAATCATATACAACAATCAAGCATGCAAAATAAATAAAACAAACCTATCTTAGCATGCGGAAAAACTAAATGGAAACTGAAATCTTACCAGGCGAAGAGTTCTGGATATGTCTTTCTAATGCTCTCCTCTATCTCCCAAGTACAGTCATTCTCATTCTCACCCCACTGAACTTTGACTAGATTCACCGCTTTCCTTCGAAGTTGCTTCGTATCGTTCCCAACAATACGCATAGGCTTGCGGTTCCCAACCGCCTCGGGTTCAACTTTGATATCATCCAACTGATCAGGTGAAATAGTCACATCTGGGTCGTTACGAACTTCCTTAACTGGGAAACATGAAATACATTGTGAACTCCTGCCATCTTCTCTGGTAATTCAACTTTATATGCCAAATTCCCAATTTGCTCAAGAAATGGGAATGGACCAACAAATCTTGGTGCTAACTTGCCTCTCCTGCCAAAACGTATCACGCTCTTCAATGGAGAAATCTTGACAAACACCAAGTCGCCAATGGAGAACTTTAATTCTCTTCCCTCTTATCAGCATAACTTTTCTGCCTATCTTGGACAGCCTTCATTCGCTGTTGGACAACCTTAATCTTAGCTAAAGTTTCTCTTATCATATCTGGTCCAAGCACAAACTTCTCACCAGTTTCTAACCAACATGACGGTGAGTTGCACAGTCTTCCGTACAAAGCTTCAAATGGAGCCATACCAATACTGGATTGATAACGATTATTATATGCAAACTCTACTAGATGCAAATGGTCATCCCATGATCCACCAAAATCCAATACACAAGCTCTCAAGAGGTCTTCTAATATACGATTCACCATCTCTGTTTGACCGTCGGTTTGAGGATGATACGCGGTACTGAGATGTAATTTTGATCCTAACGCCTCTTGTAAGCTCTTCCAAAATCCACTAGTGAACAACGGATCTCGGTAACTCACAATGCCTTTGGGTATTCCATGAAATCTCACTACCCACTTTACATATAGTTCAGCCAACTTAGCTGCCGTTCTATTCGACTTGACGGGTATAAATCTTGCACTCTTAGTCAATTAGTCCACAATCACCCAAATGCTATCATGGCCCGATCTAGTTCTTGGTAACCCATCAATGAAATCCATTGCCCATTTCCATTCTGGAATCTCTAATAGTTGCAATAAACCACTAGGCTTCTTTTGCTCAGCTTTAACCAGTTGGCAATTCATGCATTTGGATATAAACTTCCCAATGTCTCTTTTCATCCCTTCCCAGTAGTTGGTCTGCTTCATGTCTCGATACATCTTGTTACCACCGGGATGTATAGTCAGTTTTAAGTGATGACATTCTCTAAGCACTTCATCTCTCAATCCATTGACATTGGGTACAACTAGTCTTCCATTCTTCCTAAGCCATCCATCTCGATCAAGCCCATACTTGTTCATCTCTCCGTCAATTCCCATCTCTAACTTTGAGATGATTTCCGATAGGTTAGGATCGTTCCTCTGACTGGAACCAATCCGCTCAATCAAAGTGGGTCTGATTGTCAAACTTGCTAACATTTCTGGATCCAATTCGCACTTTGGTCTGAAATCATACCCCGCGATGTACTCCAGTTGCCTCCATTCTAGAAACATAGCCCCTAGACTGGCATGTCTTCTACTCAATGCATCAGCCACCGCATTGCCCTTTCCTTGTGTATATGCGATGTTGAAATCATAGGAAGCTAAGAATTCTAACCATCTTTGCTGTTGGAGATTTAGATCCTTCTGAGAGAATAGATACTTTAACGATTTATGATCGGTAAACAACTCAAATCTTTCTCCCAAGAGATAATGTCTCCACATCTTCAATGCGAACACGATCGCTGCCAATTCCAAATCATGGGTAGGATATCTTTTCTCATGCGGTTTCAATTGCCGACTTGCATAAGCTACAACCCTACCTCCTTGCATCAAGACAGCACCTAGTCCGGTACCACATGCATCTGTGTATACCGTCATCTCTTCATTCCACTTAGGAATGACTAATACTGGTGCACATGTCAACTTTTCCTTTAGACTCTTGAATGCATTCTCCCACTTTTCATCCCAGACGAAAGCTTGATTCTTCTTGGTCAACTGAGTCAACGGTGCTGCTATCTTGGAGACGTCTTGGATAAACTTACGATAATATCTAGCTAACCCCAAGAAACTTCTTATGTCCGTTGCATTCTTGGGCGTAGATCAATCTTGTACCGTAGCCACCTTCGCAGGGTCCACGGCGATACCATTTTATGAAACAACATGGCCCAAGAATCTTACTTCCCTCCTCCAGAAGTGACACTTAGAAAACTTTACTTTCAATTGGTGTTTTCTCAACACCTCCATCAGTATCCTCAAATGTTCCTTGTGTTCTTCCTCTATCCTTGAATAAACAAGTATATCGTCCACGAACACAAGAACAAACTTATTCAACTGATCTCTGAATATCCTATTCATAAGATCCACAAAATATGTTGGTGCATTAGTCAGCCCGAATGGCATGACCAACCACTCATAAAATCCAGACGGCGTCCGAAATGTCGTTTTAGCTATACTCTCAGCTTCCACTCTAAGCTGATGAAAACCTGTCACGAGATCCAACTGGGAGAACACTCTCGCGCCACTCAACTGATCAAACAAATCATCTATCTACGGTAGAGGATACTTATTCTTCCTCGTCACCTTATTCAACTAGCGGTAGCCTACACACAATCGAAGGGAACCATCTGCCTTGGTAGCAAACACAACTGGTGCTCCCCACTCAGAAACACTTCTTCTGATAAATCCCTTCTTCAAAAGATTGCTTACTTGCACCCCGAGCTCTCGCTGCTCCCTTGGTGCCATACGACGAAGTGGCATCACTATAGGTCTAGCATCTTTCACTAAATCAATACGGAACTCAATCTCTCGGTGTGGTGGAAGCCCGGTCACTTCCTCGAAGACGTCCGGATACTGGCCAACCACGGGCAAACCTGACAACTCGTCATGTGGGATGTCGAGGGAATTTAGAAAACTAGCCATTACCCCATCAGTAGGTAGACCACCAAACACTACCCTTCGCCCATCATTCGCTCTAGCTGTCACCAAAAAGCCCTCACAGTCTACCACCACCCCGTATCTTTGGAGCCAATCGACTCCCAAAATAATGCCAAACCCAGTAAAGCCCAAAATAAAGCAATCACAAACATGCATCCACGACTCGATAAGACCACAATACGACAAATCATGCTAAGGCTAGTCAAACCACCAATCGAGTTTGTCACTACTAAAGGTCTATCGACGATCTCGGGTTCCAATCCCAACCTATCTACCAGGTCACTAGATATGAAAGAACTGGAAGCTCCGGTATCAAACAAAACTCTAACAGGAACATCATAAATAGAAAGCATACCTTGAATAACGACATTCTTTCCCTTCTCCGCCGCAGTTGGGGCATTTGACGAAGAAGGAATAACATTAAGGGCATATGCTTTCACCATCTGTTTTCTTTAGGGGGTTGCGGACACTTGTCCTTGTGATGTACCACTTGGCCACAGTTGAAGCACTTCCTATCCGCTGGCTTGGCCCGACAATTATTAGCATAATGGCCCTTCTTACCACAACTGAAGCACTCAACGTCTTGCTTATTCTTTTTCTTCTGACCATCCTTGGTCTGATTCTGCTTTCTCTTATTCTGAGAACCATTCTTGCCTCCACCGCTTGCTTGCGGCTTTGGCTCCTCTGCAGATGCAACCTCAGTCTTCGACTTAGGGTAAAGACTCTCTGACCTCAATGCTTTCCCCACAACCGATTCAAACGTCTCATCGATGTGGTTAATAAGCCTTTCCCCCAAGTACTGATCCAAACCTGTTATAAACTTCTCATTCTTCTTCTCGGGAGTGTCAATGAGGGATAATCCATACTTCGATAAAGTATCGAATTCTGCAATGTACTCCGAGACAGTTCTGCCATTCTGCTTGAGTTCCAAGAATTTCTTAAACAGCATTGACTTCTGAGCAGCTGGAATGAACTTATCGCTAAAGCGAGCCTTAAACTGATCCCAAGTAATCTGATCCTCGGGAGTAGCTGCCTTTATAGCATTCCACCAATTCATTGCCCATCCTTGCAGCTGACGGGATGCTAGCCTTCTCTTCATCGCATCCTCGATACTCAAGTCTTCGAAGATACGCTCGCAGCTATCCAACCAATCCTGAACATCCGTAGCCGACTCCGTTCCGTGGAACCGCTTCCCACCAAGACTAGTATAATCCTTGTTCAGCTTGGTGAAATCGGCCCTAGGCGCCTGCACCACTGCACTACCACCATTAGCAGTATTATAGACTTCCCTCTGAACGCCCCTAAGCATCTCTCTTGTGAAGTCGGTGAACATAGCCCTCATGTCGGGAGCATTCCCATTGTTGGCTCCTCTACCAGCACCCCTCGTATATCGGCTCATCGTTCAATCTGTAAAGAGAAACGATTAACCATCCTCTTTGTGGTGTCAGTGCAGTGCGACTTCATCCTTAGCTATACTAGTAGTATATATATATAGCTTTTGAAAACCAAAATAATCACAAATACGTGCTCTCATATATGTATTATCTCTCCCTGGTGTCTTTCCTTAGGTTAACTACGCAACCTAGAGCTCTGATACCAAGTGTGACGGCCCGCCCCGTACCAGCCGGCATTTCCTCCAAAAGTGCGCTATACACATGCCCGACTAGCACGAAACCGTCGCCAAAGAAAGGAAAGAAGAGAATGAACTAATCAGGAACCTGTAGAATGTCTCACAGCACAAGGAATAAAATATAATAACAACTTACTTGACATAAAACATGTGAGACAGTACATAAGCTGAAACTAAACATCATAGCAGCGGGAAATCTAAATACAGCTTATGTTACACATCATCATTATTACAACTTTAAAACTGTCTCTAAAGCAAAAGAAAGGAAAGGTACACTACTAATGCCCAAAGTAGTTACCAGCAGCGACACATGGAGAATATATATATCATACGTGGGAGCCTTCTGCTCGTCTCCGGCACAACTACTCATGCTTCACCAGCTAACCTGTCTGTAGTCTGCTCGTGAGAGCACCCAGAGTAATAAGAAGAGACATAATACTCTGGGTCAGACAAAAGTCTGGTATGAGCGATAAGCATCAAAACAGAACAATAACAGGTATACTAAACCATACCTGAACCTGGACCTGCAACCAAAGAGTTAGCACTACGTACTGTACAACACTCTAAGGTGCCATTAACATATGGTGTAAAGAATACGGGGTGGGGGTGTGCATGTCATAGTGATGGCAAACAAATCAAGCATAGCAACCATCCTCACATCTCTCACTCAGTGCGTAAAGCATATGATGTCCACTACTTCGATCACTAGACCCATCGAGCTAATGACGGAGTTCGACTTGTACAACTACTGCTACCACTAAACTTATCCCATGAGATCATGACCAAACCTTTTCAAATGACCACACTTCATTGGTCTATAGCCCACTAGTCGTACCTAGGCCACTGTGGCCCTGAATCTGTCCACGTACCTCCCATACATAGTGATCCAAAGTCACAGACATCGACAACCCCTTAGCACACATCCCACAGCAAAGTCCAATCATGAAGTTAACTCATTGGTTCCCAACTGGATCCTGAGTGCAAATTTCCCACTTGGACTACCTTTGCATCTCGGGTTTTGGTCTTCTCCTCCGGATCAGTCTTTATTTGGTTCGTAACCCGTGCCTCGCGTCCAAGCTCCTTGGTTCAGCTCGTAGTATCTCCTTTGGTTCGATTCAGATCGTGATGCTCATCTGGTACGGGTCGTGATGCGCCTCCCTGATCGGATCGGGTCGAGTCGTGGTCTTCTGGTTCGTGGCCTTCAAAATGGAGCAGCTCATGGAGTAGGGTCAGCTCGTGAAGGGGTCTCACGATCGGGTTGGGTTGGAGCTTCTGATTCGGATTGTACAAGCAGCTCACGTGGAAGGCAGTTCGGATCGGAGTATCCAGCTCGTGTAACTTGAAGAGAAACACTTCGGCTCGTGGAGAGGTGGCCACGATCGGGTCGGGTCGTGGTAGGGAGGGGGCGATCTGATTCGGGTCCTGTACAATTTCCTACACTTCTTTCCAGCGACCGTTTTACGCCATACGACGGCGTTTCGACCAATCTAACTTTTCTAATCAATCACAAAGCATACCATATAGTCATAGCAACATGTATAATCATTCACAAACACCAAAACAATAATTTGATAGGTTAAAACGGATCAAACATAGCCAAAATTCTATATTTTCCCTTAAGCATGTTTAAGCAAAACTAATGATGCGATTAGAAAACTTAACCAAATTTTCTAACAGAGGCCTAAAACAATGTTTCGAAATTTATCAATATTTTTCCAGATTTTTAACATGTATAGGTTCGCTAATTATCACTAATTACCACTAATTACTCTTAATTCACCATAATTAGTGAGGAACTCTGCAAATCACTCACCTTAGCCACAAACAAATTACCAAATCTGAAATAATTCTCTGTTTAGCGCTATTCCCAAAGCTATACAGCAGTTCTACCTCGATTCTTGTGCTAATCCTCTTTGATTTGATGTAGATTTGGCTTAGTTATCGATTAGGAGGTGATTTGGGGTGTTTTAGAAAGTGGAGGCCATGGCTAAACTTGAAGGAACAAAAAGTGGCAGCTGGGAAATGATAGGAACTGAATTTCCTAACCCTATCAGCCTCCCCATAACCCTAATCCCGAAATGGGTTATGGGCCCACTCACTAATCACCCAAATTAGGCCCGGTTAAGCTGTTTTTCACCATCTGAAACTTGTTTCAGCCATATCTCCCAAACGGTGAGTCCGTTTGGCTATTGTGACCACTCTACGGAAAGATAAACCGTTATTTCAATCTAATGGAAGTGGTTTTAGGTCAAAACTCCTTTCCAATCAAAAGTTATGGCCGAAATAAGATCAGCTAGGGAAAAACGGTCATTTAAAAATCGGCAAAAATCATGAATATGGGAAATGACCCCAACAGTCGTCTCCCAAAGTTACATGACCATACGACTTCGCATGTGAAAGAAACAAATATTCTATGATCCTTCGTTGCGTAGAATGCGGGTCGTTACAAACTCAGCCACACATGACCGACCACTCATTTCTCCTAAGTGTATCAAATGTATTGTCACCTACGGTTGCTAGCAACATAACTGTTCCTGGGAGATACAAAAGTGAAAAGAAGTAACAAATATGAATATTCTCTAGATGGTGACAATACACCCTAATGGGGGCAACCCACATAGCCATGTTGCCTGCCCGATTTTGTCATTTCCCGGTTGATTAGACTTGAGGTCATAACGTATCTTTTGACAGATCACACCTCCATTTACTTTGCATGCCACATCGTGATACCCGTCAAATCATAAATTGATTCCCACAAAAAAACCACGGGTATAAAGCTAAGAGAAACGAATTCCTCCGCCACCAAACGTGAATACGTTCGAAGAGATCAACTTACGCGATTTATTAGTTATACCATGTCCAACGTTCATCCATATACATTGTCCTGGGACTGGACAAACCGAAGGCACTGTTCTGTAAATCCATCTTAGGCAATTTTTACCTAGGATTGGCAGAACAACCCTTGCATAAACTCCGCCTTCGATGGTCTTCGATATATTTGATTCGCAACGCTAATGCCCATAAAAAGTGGTTTTCAGATAATAAATATGATCCCGGTCTCTCCGTATTGATAACGGAAAAATGGTCAAAAACTTTGATAGTCGGTGATTTAACTATCAAGGGAAAACACGCATACATACAACGATCTTATTTCCAAATGGAAATACTACCGATCAATCATTAATCAACACTAAGCCCTTTTAATTTAATTTATTATTAAATTATCTATTTCCGTAATTTCGTGTTTTCCATACTTTCCCAAATATTTCTCAAAACCCGTTTTGCCTCACACGATCCTTGGAAAACGTTTCCATCTAATTTAAACTATTTATCTTCTATATTTAGAAAATATCTCTTTTTAACATCGAGAATTATTTCCATATATTCACAAATGTTATTTTCTATATTTAAAAAATATACATTAACATTGGAAAACATTTCCATTTCTTATATTCACGCATCACTATTCTCTCCCATTCTTCAGTCTCTAACTATAAACTAGTAAGAGAACAATTTTCCAAGTATCAAACCCAAAGGCCGAAACCAACACCAGATCGACACCTAGAAAGCCATTCAACTTAACTAATCTCCAGTCAGTTTCTAATTATCTTAATCCCATTTCTTAATTTATTATTAACATAACTGCTTACATGATTTTCGTATTAAATTTACGGATCCACTTCTGCTACTGAAATCCTTGATTATAACGGTAACATTGTAATCTCTACTTTTGAAATATTTAACTTCAAAACATAAATGCTATTCATTCATTTGAATAAATAAATAAATAAATAATAAGATAATTAAATAAATAAATATTGATAAAAATCGAAAAGTAAATATTACTTTCCTGAATTCGATATAATCGAATTTCAACTTATAACCCCCTTCCGAACAATCTATATTTGATTAACGTTCCAAACTTCAAAATAAACTCATTGTTTCAAGTCAATTCAATTTCTAAATTCATTATTGAATTTATCACTTCAAATATTTATCAATTCCTTTTATAACCATTCCTATTTGCAAAACGTTTGCTTTTTAAACCTTATTCACTTTCAAATGTGAATATTCTTCCTTTACAGAAATCTGGACTTGTTATATTAGAACAAATCTTGATTTAGATGATGAATGCCATAATTGTTTAAAATTCTATTTATCTAGTTATTTTATAAATTCGTACTTCATGTTTTACTTCATAAGCTCGTGTTATAAGTTATAACTTAATCTCGAATACACATTCGATTTATTGGTTCCAAATCAATTACAAACCATCGTGTCAAATTCTGAATTATATAATATATAATTTCTAAATATAAATTATTTTAATAACATTCGACATCGTCGAATTCTAATTATAAATCCTTATGGATTTATATCAATCCTATTTTCATTCCTAACATCGGAATACAAATATCTCTTTCTTTGGAAAACTATTCTCAATTCCCTTTTTAATTTGTTCTTGAATTTACATTCCAAATTGATTAAATCACAACTATTTCATCCCATTTGTAATTATCATTTATAAACCATCTACTTGTTTTATATAATTAAACAAGTTATCATATTCTAGTCAATTGAAATTCGATATCTATTTAAAAATAGAAATTCCTTTTTTAAAAACTCAAACTCTTTTCCGATATATTTTTACGGCATTTTAAGTACTCATTATTTCAGGTCAATGTTATTCAAACATCCCAAATACACAATATTCACAGATTATTTATCTCATCACGTAATATGTGAAAACACAATATAATTGTTGAGGAATCCAGTTGGATCCCTCCAACCTATTTCCCTGCATCCACAGATGTTAATTAACATAAATAATACTGATGTTATATCAATATGAAATACTATAATAGAATCAGTATTAAATCAACAATTTATGTATAACTATATGTACTATTCAACCAATTAATTATCAAATCATCCAAACAACCATCACACACAGCATTAAAACATTTTATCAATATTTAATCACGTTTATAAATTTATAAAACTGGACAGAATTAGTGAGTTTACTCACCTTGGTCATTAATCGTTGATAAACGATTGAGTGTTCTCGAGATCTGATCAGACCTTATACTATATCATAAATTCAAACAAGCTCCCCATGGTTTCGAACCAGCTTCATAGTGAAGCCTGCATTTGTACGGTCCCAATGAACCAGACCGATTGCAATTCCGATATCGTATATACAAGATATTACAGTTTCATTTTTATTCATTATTTAATTAAAATGAAAAATAAATCTTTAATTAAAACCATTTGGGCCTTACCTTATATTTTCGGCCGAATTCCCTCATATAAAATCCACGCAGATCATTGTAAATGCTTCTTCCTCCAATTCACCAACACCAAACATTCCGCTCCACACTTTCCATTTCCGGCTTTCCATCATCAATCCATTCCACTTTCATATATTATATTTTCTTTTTATTTGGGCTTACTGGGAAAACGGCCTAATGCCCTCTTCCACACATGAAATGATCCCACCGAGCATAATTTCCACCCGTTACTGCTGCTAACCCCAAGCCTCTCCCCACATGTCTTCCCCTTATTTACGCTGCAATATAAACTTCCCTTTTTCTTTTCTTTTTTTCGAGTATGGCCCAAACCCATTCGAAGATTCAGCCCACCTATCTAACCCGCATCTAGTATATACGGTGCCTTCTTCTTCTTAAATTCTTTGATGCAAGCTTCCAGCCTTCTTTAAATGTCCATTTATGAACTATTGGCATCCACATTCTTCCCAATCTTTCCACAAAAATTCATAAAAACATATCTAATCTCTTCAAGCCAGTTTCCTCCTTCACATCCCATTGTTCCATCTCCTTAAACTCATGCGCAACATGTAACATGCATGGCTCAGCAAGATCCATGGCCATTTTATAACCTTTCCTCACTCCACTTCTCCGCCATATCGCACGAAACCATCACCAAATCCTCTTCCTTCGCGAGCTTTACCCATCTATACAAGTTCTTGCAACTCAGTTTTGCGGTTCGAGATGCGGTTCCAGCCCTCCATGCTGTCAATACAGAAAACCATCAAACATAATAGCTACTGTATATTCTCAAATTCTGACACTGGATGCAAATTGCGATAGCGAGTGTAAATATAACTTCCAAATCACGAATCTATAACATCATTTATCAAGAACTGAAACCGTAACTTACTGTGTGTTTTTTAGTAACTCCAAACCAGTATCGCACCCAGTACAATGGGTATGAATGTGTAGCCCTCACTTTCAGGGTTCCAGAAATATATGTATGGCGATTTGTAGTGGAGTACTGAAGTGAAAATAGATTTTTAAAGATTGAAATCCATTTTGTTTACTCAGTTTCTGGAAAGGGGCAAGATGTTGAGGCTTCAATATTTATAGTAATCGAACCCTTAGCATGCACGTATTATAAGCAAATAGGGTAGCTGGAAACAAAAAGGTAGGTTTGTGACTTTGAATTACTTTGTCTGCACGTTTTGAACATAGGTGTACAACCGATAGCTTAGGACAAATAGTAGGCCTTCTTTTCATTTAAGTAACTTGGGGAAAAAGTAGTTTGTTGATTTTATTTTTCACTTCATGAACAGAGTTGATTTTGAAAGCACGGGGTGTTGGTAGATAGTACTATAGTAGCATGGGTAGAGGTGGTAGGCTTTGATCTTCATCAATTTGTAAAAGAAAGGCAACATGTTGTTTGCAGAGATGAATTTACGTGAGCATTCTTAGTTGATCTAAAACTATATATACCTTGATGACACAATAATTAGACTATTTTGTAGGACATAAAGACACCAACGTCTAGCACTATCTTTCTAAGGATAATAATATGAACCGAGCACTCCAAGCCAATCATACAAAAACAAGAACATTAGTAAGTGAACGAGTAACTCAATGGACCTTCTTTAGCAATCAATATTGTCTACGTATAAGCTTTTATGGACAAAAATAAAAATACCGTTAAGACGAGCAATGTGCCACGATCCCAAAAATAAATAAAAAATAGACAAGTTAACTTATTCTGTGAAATTTCAAAAGTGCTGATATAGGGTGTAAAACACTTCAAATAAAAAGTTATTTATTTTCCAAATTAAAAATTACAGTAAAAATTTAAAAATTAAATCATAACTACGTCTTAAAGATCTTGTCAAATTTCAAAATCAATATTTTATTATATTAAATAAACCGTTATGGCTTATAAACGATTCCATAGCGACTATTTGAAAATTTTATTTGGACATAACTCACAATCTATAAAGCAAAAACTCGATTTTCCACTTATATTAGAAAAATATAATCAATTGGATTCGAATGTTTCTTATTTTGAAGAAATCCGACTTATAACGAATCATGTACACTCCGTTAAAGTCCAAAATTCAATATTACGAACTACCGCGATGTTACTGTAACACCCCACCTCCACTAAGGTCACTCATACCAGGGGAATGCCTTAGTTTCGGTGAAGTATTTTAAGTGAATATAGAACAGTAAAATTACAACAAGACAGATATAAGTAATACTTGAAACTTTAAAACATCATTTCATTGCAGCGGAAAGTAATACATGTTTGGTTACATCACAAAACCAAAGTCAAGTACATAATATCCATCTTGATAAAATAGAAGTACATAATCCCACTACATAACTAATAGCCATAAAAGAAAAGATGAACTGGGCTTCACTTCAACGGTCCAAGCTCCAAAGAATAGATACAGCAATCCGATCAAAGCCCACTAGCACCAGGCCCCCTCTAATAACCTGGGGTTGGGGGAAAAAGATAAAAACAACGGGGTCAGACATAAGTCTGAGTGAGTCCTATAACCCTAACAATACAATCATTAAAATAACCAGAGAAGACATAAGTCGATATACGGTAATGCCTGGGGATGCGTGGCTACACCAAGCAGCTTGGCAAACTTAGGATAAACTAAGATAACCGTAAAGACGCATTTACCCACCCAAGGATAATTACTAAATTACACCGCCCCAGACCTACTCAAAGATAATTCCTACACTGCACCACACCAGTTTTACCTACCTAAAATTAATTCCTACTTAAAGGTTGATCCCACTAAATGTACTTAGTAATTTTTTTTTACCCAGTAGTTTCTAGTACCCCTACATAGGTGCCGTCTGCCCCTATCATTACTAGGTGTACCCACTACTCCCAAGCGATCGGCTCCCTAACGTAGATACCCGTGCTGGTCCCACAATGGGGTGTATCATTTCCCCAAAGTGGCAACCTGATAATATCAACGGTGCACGGCTTTATATCTACACGATGCAACAACGGCTTATCTACCAGCCCGGGCCCACACACGCATATGAAACCCGTTGGACTTGCGTTGCCACTGCTACCCCGTTTTGGCCTCTTATAATCAAGCCCAATATGCGTGTCCCGTCACTCGACATGGGTCGAGCCCACAAAGATACGTTTGGGATATTGGTTGAGATGGGCCCCCACAAGCTACCACCTAAGCTTGTTATTTTTTTATCTAGTGTATCCCACTTAACCCCTTTTACCATGTCTACTTACATGTTATAAATACTTTGGTTAAGTCATTAATCATATTTTAATTACCTTTCAAGGCACCCACTAGATTTCCACATGACACCCAAGTCCTTTACTTAATTCCCACATGCCACCCGAGGCACTTACTTAACCCCTTAATCATGTTTAATTACATGTTCCACTTTGGTTAAGTATTCTAATCGTGTTTTCTATTGCCACCCAAGGCAACCCACTAGTTTTCTCATGCCACCCAAGGCACCCCCACTAGTTACTACATGCCACCCGAGGCACCCACTTAACCCCTCATGTCCCACTACATGCTAATATGGTTAAGTGTTTCTTAATTAATTAAGACCGTGATCTCCCATAAAGACCTCCCACATTAGACTGGCTGTTATGACCGCCTGGTTAAGCCGGTAGAGTCCGGGCAGTCTTACGTCATAACAGAGTCTAACCTCGTGTCTCTATCTTAATCACGTATTTAATTTATGGCTAAGACCTCTCACATTGGGCTGACATTTGTAGCAACTGCTTAAGCCGGTTGGGTCCGGGCAGTTTTACACTACAAATGAGTCCAACCTCGTGTCTTAGTCGATTAATTACACCTAATTAATCACCCCCATATTAATTATCCCTAATTAATATCAAGTTTTCCATAACATGGGTAGACCTAACTCAATAGGTAAATTCCCATGGGGTAGACCTAACTCAATAGGTAAATTCCCACTTATGGTAATTTGTTTTTATGGTATGCTTAATCATACCCAATCATACTTTTATTAACATCTTTATTAACCCCATCGTTCCCCACGCAAATCGTTTTCATTTCACGACATAATAAAAGGGAAGATCCATCACAACATCATGGGTTTAACCAAATCTTAGCATATAACTTTGTCATGGGTTAAGAGAATGTCAACTTGCATACATGAGCATATATTAACCCAACTATATTTAACCCAAACTTGCATATTATCGCACATGACTTGCATAACATATTGCATATGAACTTGCATATTATCATACACATATCTTGCATAAGCACACATAACTTGCATAACATGTTGAACTTGCATATAAGCATTCTCACAACTTGCATAACATGTTAAACATGCATCTAAGCATACACATAACTTGCATAAGCATTCACATACTTGCATATTAACAAACATGTAACTTGCATAGCATATCTTGCATATTAACATACATGTAACTTGCATATTAACAAACATGTAACTTGCATAGCATATCTTGCATATTAACATACATGTAATTTGCATATTAACAAACATGTAACTTGCATAGCATATCTTGCATATTAACATACATGTAACTTGCATATTAACAAACATGTAACTTGCATAGCATATCTTGCATATTAACATACATGTAACTTGCATATTAACAAACATGTAACTTGCATAGCATATATTATCATACATGTAACTTGCATATGAACTTGTTAAACATGCATAAACCCACTTGTTAAATATGCATAAAACAAATTATTAATCATGCATATTATCACATACTTAGCATGCATAGAATCACATACTAAACTTGCATAATATCATATACTTAGCATGCATAGAATCACATACTCATCATGCATAATATCACCTACTTAACTTGCATAAAATCAATTACTTATTATGCATAAACCCACATATCCAACTTGCATAAACTCTCATATTCAACTTGCATAAACTTACATATTCAACATAGGATTAATATTATACATAGATTAGCATATCATTACAAATGATTCAAACTCACAAATCCGCATTCAAGACCATAAGTCTCATTACACCTAATCTACTTATCTTAACAATTGATCATCAAAGTGATAGAAACTCACCACTAGCAATTTGCACTCCAAATGAAGATCAAGATGCTTAAAATGGATTAGAAGTTGATTAGAGAGGTTGATTAGCTTGCTTTCCTCTTCATTGATTTGTGGAGGCCATGATCAAGTTTCATTTTGCCATAGTTTAGTTACTAGGTTTAATTATGAATGAATTAGGGTAGGGTTAGGGTGTTATTTATAGGATTAGGTAGCATTTTAGACCCTTAGATTAACCCTAGATTAGCTTAGGACCCTTAGATCTCGGAACTCTCCAGAAATCAGCCCTAGGACCAAGCCCAAACCCCAAACTGGTGCACCCAACCACAGAACTCTCTAGAAACTGTGCAGGTTTCTTGGCTCGGCACGGGCGCACTTCCCAAGTGCGCCAGTCTATTTTTGTACTGGCGCACTTCACAAGTGCGCCAGTGCATTTTTGTTCTGGCGCACTTCACAAGTGCGCCAGTGCATTTCTGGCCTGTTCCGGGTTCTTCTGCCTAACTTCGTTCGTCCATATCTCTTTCATACGGACTCCGATTCTCGAAAACTCGGACTCTATTTCGCGTATTTTTCCGAGACGAACGCAATGACGCAGCCCGTTACACCCAATTCCCACATCTGAGATTATTTATCCTGTAATTAGTGAATTTTAGTATTAACTAAAATTCGGGGTGTTACATTCTCCCCTCCTTAAAGGATTTCGTCCCCGAAATCTCTAAGCTAAGGAGAATGCATATCCTACCATCCAAACAACCATCTACTCAAACCATCAACCACGGGCATCCATTGTCCTTAAACAGTTTCTAATGATGTATGAGCATATGCAAAAAGTGTGTGTATATGTTCCCTATCTAATGTACGAACATATGCAAACCATGATAGTGCCATGCATCCAATATGTATGCGAGATAACCCTATCGACACATACCGTATCTATATGAGTGCACAATCATTCACCAAAATGCATCATCCATATGATAACACAATCATTATACATCCATCGATATAGCTAACTACACACAATTTTATGCAATATGCAATATGAAGTGATTGAGCCGATCTAGTGCCTAGAGTGTGTATATATGCATCCACGAGCAACCACTAGCAAACACTTGCATCCACTTGCATCCATCAACCATAACATGTCTCAAACACATGTTTCAACCATAGGTTTTCCCTATCTAAAGGTCAAACAGGACTAACGAGAGGACCTACTAAAGATAAGATAAGTACTAGGCAAGCGATAAAGGAGAAGTTAAAAGACATACTCTCCAAAAGAAATGGATACAAAGAACGCATCTTCGCTTCCGTCTTCCAAGTAGCATTCTAACTAGCTGAACTTCTCTGTTCCTCAACTTCCTAGTCTCTGGCCCAATGATGCGAGTAGGAGCTCGTCGAATCGTCTCATCGTGCTCTAACTCTACTTCTTTAAGCAAACTCGGCTCTACCACCTCAGCGGTCTCATGTAAGCACTTCCTCAAATGGGACACATGAAATACATCCGGTACACCACTAAGTCTGTCAGGCAACTCCACTCTATATGCCATCCGTCCAATTCTTTCCTTAATGGGAAATGGCCTTACAAACCTTGGTACTCACTTCCTAACAGATCCAAAGTGAACCACATTCCGTAACGGAGACACCTTGATAAAAAGCATGTCCTAATATCAAACTCAAGCTCTGTTCTCCTCTTGTCCGCATAAGATTCCGCCGCTTTCATCCTTCTTCGAATCCAACCTATCTTCTCTGAAGTCTCTCTAACCATATCTGGCCCAAGCAAGATCTTATCCGTAGATTCCCACCAACATGTAGGAGATCGACAAGGCCTTCCATAAAGAGCTTTGAAAGGAGCCATACCAATACTGGACTGAAAGCTGCTATTATATGCGAACTCCACCAACGGAAGATGCTCTTCCCATGTACCTCCAAAATCCAAAATACATAACCTCAAAAGATGTTCTAGATACGGTTCACCCTCTTGGTCTGACCGTCCGTCTGAGGATGAGATGCGGTGCTCAAACACAACTGAGTCCCTACCGCCTCTTGCAAACTTCTCCAAAACTCACTAGTGAAGATAGGATCTCGATCGCTCACTATACTGGGAGGTACACCATGCAATCTAATAATCCCTTGAAGGTAAACTGAAGCTAGACATGGAATAGTCCTCTTGCTCTTCACGGGTATGAAATGGGCACACTTAGTAAGTCTATCTACCATAAGCCCAATCCCCGTATTACCCTTCCTTGATTTCGGTTATCTAACGAGACACTATCCTACTTCCCATTTCGGAACTTCCAACGGGTGAAGCAACCCTCCGGGTTTCTTCTGTTCCGCTTTCACTTGTTAGCATACCAAGCATCTAGCGACATACTTGGCCGCGTCTTTCTTCATATTGGCCAAAAAGAAAACTCGCCTCATGTCTTGGTACATCTTGTCCCTACCGGGATGAATGGTCATCCTCGACCGATGTGTATTATCAAGTATAGCCTTCCTCAAACTCTCGTCTTGCGGTACACAAAGTCTACCGTCTCTACTCAACCACCCCTTACCATCTAGGGTGTATCTATTCAAATGGCTGGACGACTCCCCCTCCTCATGAGCTTCTCTACTAACTCAACCAGCTGTGGGTCGTCCCGCTATGCTCTGCCAATACGCCCCAAAAGAGTAGGCCTAACCTCCAAGGAGGCTAGCAAACTGGGTACAAAGTCAACGGAAGGTCTAAGGTCAAACATAGAAATAAACTCTAAACTCTATAGTTCAACGAACAATGAACTCAAGGACAACCTTTTTCTTCTTAAGGCGTTTGCTACCATGTTTCCCTTGTCAGGGGTATACGCTATCTCAAACTCATAAGATGCTAAGAATCCTATCCAAAATCGTCACAACTGTCCATCTCTCACCCAGACCACCTTAGTCGAATTCGACATCCCCCAAATGCAAGCCCCAAAGGCCGAAACCAATATCAGACAAACACCCAAGGGATATCTCCTTCGAGTTCAGGCGACCTACGTGAGATGATACTAAAAATAATAATAATAATGGCTAAACAATTAAGCCTTTGACCAACTTTGGATGTCCTCGCCAGTCTCGCTCCAAAACCACCGTTTATCCTATAACTGGCTTTGCTCACCCTATTGAGCACATATGAAAACTTATTACGCCCTTGAAAAGACCAAGATGTCATTTACAAAGGCCATCACAAACTTATTTAGGTACTCCCTGAACACCCTTCTCTTCCAATCAACAAAGTATGCGGGGGCGTTCTTCTAACCAAATAGCATCACCAGCCACTCATAAAACCATCCGGAGTCCTAAAGGCAATCTTCTCTATACTATCGTCAGCCACTCTCAACTGAAGAAACCATGTGGCTTAGTCCAACTGTGAAAATACTGAGGCGCCAACCAACTGATCAAAGAGATCATCAATCTTTGGCAATGGGTGTCTATTCTTCTTTGTGAGTTTATTTAGTTCTCTTTAGCCTACACAAAGTCTGAGGGACCCATCCGCCTTCATGGCAAAAACTACTGGAGCGCCCCACTCCGATATACTTCTTCTTATGAACCCCTTCTCAAGCAATCGCCTACTTACTCATGGAGTTCCCTCCTCTCACGAGGAGCCTTGTGGCACACTGGCCAAGTCACTGGTTTGGCATTGTTTACCAGATATATTCGGAAGTCAATCTCCCGCTCCGGAGGTAAGCCCTTCACCTTCTCAAACACATCCGAGTATTCCCGGACCACTTCTAACAGATCGCAAACTCTCGACCGACGTGTCCAGCGATTCTAGATAACTTAGCATAACAGATTCTATGGGATTACTAGAGATCTCGAGAGTGTTACCCAAGCGGGTCATAAGCCTAACAACTCTCCCTTCAAAATCAAGAACGGCACCCCTACTGGATAACCAGTTCATGCCCAAAACTAACCCATAGTCCGTGAAGCCCAACAAGCATCACATCCAAACTCAATGCTAAGTATAGAAACTTTCAAACCCAAACACATCATGGAGCCCAATTGGGTTTGAAACAACTAAGGGATCATCTACTAAACTGGTGTCTAAGTGCAGTGACTCACTAACAATGATGAGATAAACGAACTTAATGCGTCCAAATCAAATAAAGTTCGAATCGGATAATAAAGAAATCCAAATTCCAACCTAGACGGTCTTATTCCCATCCGGCACCCTAGTCGTGAGGAAATACAACTATCCTCCAGAAGATTCCATACCTTGCCCTTGCTTCTTTGGACGATCCTAATAAGGTGTCATATTCCTCCCCAAAAGGATAACTACTAGCCTTCTCCTTCCCATTCTCCACTCGTAACCTCCCATCAATGAGGCTTCGTCCTTTATTAACCAAACAACTATTAGAGCCTCCCTCCCATCGTCCATCCAATAAGTACTTACAAGTTCTCCTCCTTCTTGAACCAACTTCTAATCTGATTTACGTCTAATTCCCTTGAAGCGGTTTTCCATTCTTATCTATCTTAGAAAGATCATCTACACACGGAGGGGAAACTCAAAACGAGAGAGAAAGAGATTCAAACGGAGAATTAAAAAGATAAAGATATGGCTATTGGGGATTATGCTTTTCTTTCAAAAACTTTTCTCTTAAAAGACATGTTTTTGAAAATACTCCTTCAAAAATTTTCTTAGAAAAAAATAGTTTTTCTAAAAATTTTATCTGTTCTGGTAACCTTTGCTCTGATACCACGTGTAACACCCCACCTCCACTAAGGTCACTCATACCAGGGGAATGCCTTAGTTTCGGTGAAGTATTTTAAGTGAATATAGAACAGTAAAATTACAACAAGACAGATATAAGTAATACTTGAAACTTTAAAACATCATTTCATTGCAGCGGAAAGTAATACATGTTTGGTTACATCACAAAACCAAAGTCAAGTACATAATATCCATCTTGATAAAATAGAAGTACATAATCCCACTACATAACTAATAGCCATAAAAGAAAAGATGAACTGGGCTTCACTTCAACGGTCCAAGCTCCAAAGAATAGATACAGCAATCCGATCAAAGCCCACTAGCACCAGGCCCCCTCTAATAACCTGGGGTTGGGGGAAAAAGATAAAAACAACGGGGTCAGACATAAGTCTGAGTGAGTCCTATAACCCTAACAATACAATCATTAAAATAACCAGAGAAGACATAAGTCGATATACGGTAATGCCTGGGGATGCGTGGCTACACCAAGCAGCTTGGCAAACTTAGGATAAACTAAGATAACCGTAAAGACGCATTTACCCACCCAAGGATAATTACTAAATTACACCGCCCCAGACCTACTCAAAGATAATTCCTACACTGCACCACACCAGTTTTACCTACCTAAAATTAATTCCTACTTAAAGGTTGATCCCACTAAATGTACTTAGTAATTTTTTTTTACCCAGTAGTTTCTAGTACCCCTACATAGGTGCCGTCTGCCCCTATCATTACTAGGTGTACCCACTACTCCCAAGCGATCGGCTCCCTAACGTAGATACCCGTGCTGGTCCCACAATGGGGTGTATCATTTCCCCAAAGTGGCAACCTGATAATATCAACGGTGCACGGCTTTATATCTACACGATGCAACAACGGCTTATCTACCAGCCCGGGCCCACACACGCATATGAAACCCGTTGGACTTGCGTTGCCACCGCTACCCCGTTTTGGCCTCTTATAATCAAGCCCAATATGCGTGTCCCGTCACTCGACATGGGTCGAGCCCACAAAGATACGTTTGGGATATTGGTTGAGATGGGCCCCCACAAGCTACCACCTAAGCTTGTTATTTTTTTATCTAGTGTATCCCACTTAACCCCTTTTACCATGTCTACTTACATGTTATAAATACTTTGGTTAAGTCATTAATCATATTTTAATTACCTTTCAAGGCACCCACTAGATTTCCACATGACACCCAAGTCCTTTACTTAATTCCCACATGCCACCCGAGGCACTTACTTAACCCCTTAATCATGTTTAATTACATGTTCCACTTTGGTTAAGTATTCTAATCGTGTTTTCTATTGCCACCCAAGGCAACCCACTAGTTTTCTCATGCCACCCAAGGCACCCCCACTAGTTACTACATGCCACCCGAGGCACCCACTTAACCCCTCATGTCCCACTACATGCTAATATGGTTAAGTGTTTCTTAATTAATTAAGACCGTGATCTCCCATAAAGACCTCCCACATTAGACTGGCTGTTATGACCGCCTGGTTAAGCCGGTAGAGTCCGGGCAGTCTTACGTCATAACAGAGTCTAACCTCGTGTCTCTATCTTAATCACGTATTTAATTTATGGCTAAGACCTCTCACATTGGGCTGACATTTGTAGCAACTGGTTAAGCCGGTTGGGTCCGGGCAGTTTTACACTACAAATGAGTCCAACCTCGTGTCTTAGTCGATTAATTACACCTAATTAATCACCCCCATATTAATTATCCCTAATTAATATCAAGTTTTCCATAACATGGGTAGACCTAACTCAATAGGTAAATTCCCATGGGGTAGACCTAACTCAATAGGTAAATTCCCACTTATGGTAATTTGTTTTTATGGTATGCTTAATCATACCCAATCATACTTTTATTAACATCTTTATTAACCCCATCGTTCCCCACGCAAATCGTTTTCATTTCACGACATAATAAAAGGGAAGATCCATCACAACATCATGGGTTTAACCAAATCTTAGCATATAACTTTGTCATGGGTTAAGAGAATGTCAACTTGCATACATGAGCATATATTAACCCAACTATATTTAACCCAAACTTGCATATTATCGCACATGACTTGCATAACATATTGCATATGAACTTGCATATTATCATACACATATCTTGCATAAGCACACATAACTTGCATAACATGTTGAACTTGCATATAAGCATTCTCACAACTTGCATAACATGTTAAACATGCATCTAAGCATACACATAACTTGCATAAGCATTCACATACTTGCATATTAACAAACATGTAACTTGCATAGCATATCTTGCATATTAACATACATGTAACTTGCATATTAACAAACATGTAACTTGCATAGCATATCTTGCATATTAACATACATGTAATTTGCATATTAACAAACATGTAACTTGCATAGCATATCTTGCATATTAACATACATGTAACTTGCATATTAACAAACATGTAACTTGCATAGCATATCTTGCATATTAACATACATGTAACTTGCATATTAACAAACATGTAACTTGCATAGCATATATTATCATACATGTAACTTGCATATGAACTTGTTAAACATGCATAAACCCACTTGTTAAATATGCATAAAACAAATTATTAATCATGCATATTATCACATACTTAGCATGCATAGAATCACATACTAAACTTGCATAATATCATATACTTAGCATGCATAGAATCACATACTCATCATGCATAATATCACCTACTTAACTTGCATAAAATCAATTACTTATTATGCATAAACCTACATATCCAACTTGCATAAACTCTCATATTCAACTTGCATAAACTTACATATTCAACATAGGATTAATATTATACATAGATTAGCATATCATTACAAATGATTCAAACTCACAAATCCGCATTCAAGACCATAAGTCTCATTACACCTAATCTACTTATCTTAACAATTGATCATCAAAGTGATAGAAACTCACCACTAGCAATTTGCACTCCAAATGAAGATCAAGATGCTTAAAATGGATTAGAAGTTGATTAGAGAGGTTGATTAGCTTGCTTTCCTCTTCATTGATTTGTGGAGGCCATGATCAAGTTTCATTTTGCCATAGTTTAGTTACTAGGTTTAATTATGAATGAATTAGGGTAGGGTTAGGGTGTTATTTATAGGATTAGGTAGCATTTTAGACCCTTAGATTAACCCTAGATTAGCTTAGGACCCTTAGATCTCGGAACTCTCCAGAAATCAGCCCTAGGACCAAGCCCAAACCCCAAACTGGTGCACCCAACCACAGAACTCTCTAGAAACTGTGCAGGTTTCTTGGCTCGGCACGGGCGCACTTCCCAAGTGCGCCAGTCTATTTTTGTACTGGCGCACTTCACAAGTGCGCCAGTGCATTTTTGTTCTGGCGCACTTCACAAGTGCGCCAGTGCATTTCTGGCCTGTTCCGGGTTCTTCTGCCTAACTTCGTTCGTCCATATCTCTTTCATACGGACTCCGATTCTCGAAAACTCGGACTCTATTTCGCGTATTTTTCCGAGACGAACGCAATGACGCAGCCCGTTACACCCAATTCCCACATCTGAGATTATTTATCCTGTAATTAGTGAATTTTAGTATTAACTAAAATTCGGGGTGTTACAGTTACGAGCTCGATTATAATTAAATATAATTTGTACGCTCAATGGTCGTTAAATTAATATATTCGTTATTAAAATTCAAATATAAATTTAACAAAAATTTTATATTACCCAATTTATACAACATTGCCAATCCAACTGTTTCCGAATATTTCGGAAATTAAATATATTATTATCCCATTAAATATTCAAAATCTTAAATTCAAACCACTTATATTCCGAATCAATATTGGAATAATTAAATAAATTAATTATTATATCGCTAAAAATCCAGGATGTTACATTCCTTCCCCCTTAAAAGAATTTCGTCCTCGAAATTACCAAGGTAGAAAAATCGTAACGCACTCTTATTAACCAGGAAAAATAATAATTTGTTTTATCTCTTTAATTTTAGTTTTCAACCGAATCAATAAATTTAATTTAAAATGTTAATTCATTCTTGTTGACGAAGATTTTCAGAAATTTTGAAAATTCTCTAACACTTTAAATTTTCAAAAAAAATCGCCAACGTTTCCTTTGCATGGGTCAATCGGTACAACTACAACTCGCCTCTTCAGGCCATTCCCAGTCCAAAAGAAAATCAAACAGCCAAGCAGCTTGCCAAATAGGCTCATCAAAATCTCATATTCGAATAAAATATAAACTTGTACCTTTTTGTCGGGCATTTAACTTTGTCACTTCCATCTGCTGCCCATTCCAGCATATACCAATGCAGTCAATCTTAAACCAATTTATCATCAATCCAATCATTTTCTTGTATCCACGCCAAATTTCATTTTAACTCCAGAACCAATCTCAATTCCAAATTCTTACTCAACAATATCCAATTCCATTCCAGATTATCTTTAATCCAATCCATTTTTATTTCAATATCATCTTCAACCAATTCAATTTCCATCTAACTGGTATCGGTTAGATTTTCATTTGCTTTCACAATCTTTATTTAACTTGTTTAAGTTAAATCCTAATTTATTTATTCATTTTTACCTTTTCAATATATTTAAACTCATAAGTTAAATTTAAATTTCAAAAATCAAATTCCTGAGTTTTATTTCAAATTAGTTTGAAATCATATATATTTACATATACTAATAGCAATTCAAAACATTTTGAATTTCTGAACAACTTGTTTCTTCAAAACAATTCAAAACCAAATTTTGGTAGTAATCCTTCACTTAGAAACTCGAAAATGAACACTGATGACACGACTGTCATCATCAGAATTATTTTCCGGTTGATCGAATTCAGTTCAATACTATATTATTTCAAAAGTTATTCTTAAATACTTCCATTACTTCAAAATATACTATCCAATACTTAGAAAACATTTCCAAATTCCCCCAGGATTTTAAAGTTTCTTTATATTTAATCCAAAATTCACTTTCAAATACGTTTCAAATTTTCTGGAAATTAAATTCCAAATCTGTTTTAAATTCAGATTTAAACCATCGGATTCTTCATTTATACAAATCTTGATTGGTTGTTTATAACCATCTCAATCATAATCTTATTCGATTATAATTACAACCAACACATCCAATATATATTATACTATTCCCAATATATATTTTTTCTTTATATAAAAATATAATTTGGGTAAAATTATATCATTTACCCTCTTTCAGAAACATACTGTGTCGAATTACTCCGTTCAAGAGTTTAGAAACACTTATCAACACAGTTTGCATTACTATATCGACCAGAATTCATAAACTACTCAACAAACCAATCAACACAATATAAAACTTTTTTTAAAATCAATTTACAAATACGCTCTCATATATATATATATATATACACACTCAAACTCAATCTAGGGTACTACTAACTCCATCTCTATTGAGTCACGCCACAGAGCCAAGGTAATTACATAACCTTCAACTCTGATACCATTGTAATGATCCAAGGATTTTCGGCCCTGAAAATCGACACAAAATACAATGTCGACTATTCAAGCATCGGAAATACTAGATCATTAATAGAAAGAAGTTAGAGGGTGAGAAATACAAAGAAAGAAAATTAGAATAGAAGAAGAACACAACAGAACAGAATCAGAGTAACACAAATCTCACAACGGAACGAATAAAATATAATAGATAACATAACTTTAAAATATAAACTGTATTTGTACTTACATATATCATCAGAGTACATCACATGTATATCACAGTGGAAATAAACCCTATATATAACTCATGTTGAAGCCTCTTGCTCCAAGCTTCTCCAAGTATCTGTAAAATCTTAACTACTTGACTGCCCGTACAAATTTGGGCACCCAAGAGTTTAGGGAAAACAAAACAAAATAAACTTTGGGTCAGTCATGGGACTAGTGTGAGTAAACTTCAATCGTTCGGTTTAAATTTTCAAAATCCTTTTCAAAAAAATAATAATAATCGTAAGACCGATCCACACATAAATACGAACGGCTTTTACCTTATGATAACCCAAAACATTTTTAAAACAATCTTATTCTGATATTATAATAATGTCTAATCATAAGTAAATAACAATCTAGCAGAACGCTTGCATCTCACGCTCTACATATATAATATACAATCAAAACCGCGGGCGCTTATTGGGGATTGGTTTCCAACTATGACAAGGTATGGAACCACCTTCCGATCAGTGTACTCTAGAGGGGATACACTGGAGTTCAACAAGAACATCTTGCAACTCAGCCATACATGACCGACACACTCATTTCTCCTGAGTGTATCGAATGTATTGTCACCTACGGTTGCTAGCAACATAACCGTTCCCGGGAGATACAGAAGCGAAAAGAAGTAACAAATATGAATATTCTCTAGATGGTGACAATACACCCTAATGGGGGCGACCCACATAGCCATGCTGCCTGCCCGATTTTTTTCATTTCCCGGTTGATAAGGCTTCAGGTTATAACGTATCTTTTGACAGATCACACCTCCATTTACTTTGAATGCCACATCGTCATACCCGCCAAATCACAAATTGATTCCCACAAAAATACCACAGGTATAAAGCTAAGAGAAACAAATTCCTCCGCCACCAAACGTGAATACGTTTGAAGAGATCAACTTACGCGATCTATTAGATATACCCTGTTCAGGATTCGTCCATATACGTTGTCCTGGGACTGGACAAACCGAAGGCACTATTCTGTAAATCCATCTTAGGCAATTTTTACCTAGGATTGCCATAACAACCCTTGCATAAACTCCATATTCGATGGTCTTCAAAATATTTGATTTGCAACGCTAATGCCCATACGAAGTGGTTTTCAGATAATAAATCTGATCCCGGTCTCTCCGTATTGACAATGAAAAAATGGTCGAAAACTTTGATAGTCGGTGATTTAACTATCAAGGGAAAACACACATACATACAACGATCTTATTTCTAAATGGAAATATTACTGATCAATCATTAATCTACACTAAGCCCTTTTAATTTAATTTATTATTAAATTATCTATTTCCCTAATTTCGTATTTCCCATACTTTCCCAAATATTTCTTAAAACCCGTTTTGCCTCACACAATCCTTGGAAAACGCTTCCATCTAATCCAAACTATTTATCTTCTATATTTAAAAAATATCTCTTTTTAACATTGAGAATTAATTCCATATATTCACAACTCTTATTTTCTATATTTAGAAAATATACGTTAACATTGGAAAACATTTCCATTTCTTATATTCACGCATCACTATTCTTTCCCATTCTTCAGTCTCTAACTTTAAACTAGTAAGAGAACAATTTTCCAAGTATCAACCCCGAAGGCCGAAACCAACACCAGATCGACACCTAGAAAGTCATTCAACTTAACTAATCCCCAGTCAGTTTCTAATTTTCTTAATCCCATTTCTTAATTTATTATTAACATAACTGCTTACATGACTTTCGTATTAAATTTACGAATCCACTTCTTTTATTGAAATCCTTGATTATTACGATAACGTTGTAATCTCTACTTCTGAAATATTTAACTTCAAAATATAAATGTTATTCATTCATTTGAATAGATAAATAATTAATTTTTAAGATAATTAAATAAATAAATCTTGATAAAAATTGAAAAGTAAATATTACTTTCCTGAATTTGATATAATCGAATTTCAACTTATAACTCCCTTCCGAACAATCTATATTGGATTAACGTTCCAAACTTCGAAACAAACTCATCTTTTCAGGTCAATTCAATTTCTAAATTCATTATTGAATTATCACTTCAAATATTTATCAATTCCTTTTATAACCATTCCTATTTTCAAAACATTTGCTTTTTAATTCCTTATTCACTTTCAAATGTGAATATTCTTCCTTTATAGAAATTTAGACTCGTTATATTAGAACAAATCTTGATTTAAATGATGAATGGCATAATTGTTTAAAATTCTATTTATCTAGTTATTTTATAAATTCATACTTCATGTCTTACTTCACAAACTCATTTTATAAGTTATAACTTAATTTTGAATATACACTCGATTTATTGGTTCCAAATCAATTATAAACCATCTTGTCAAATTCTGAATTATATAATATATCATTTCTAAACATAAATTATTTTAATAACATTCGACATCGTCAAATTCTGATTATAAATCCTTTTGGATTTATATCAATCCTATTTTCATTCCTAACATTGGAATACTAACATTGCTTTCTTTGGAAAATAATTCTTAATTCCCTTTTTAATTTGTTCTTGAATTTACATTCCAAGTTGATTAAATCACACCTATTTCATCCCATTTGTAAATATCATTTATAAACCATCTACTTGTTTTATATAATTAAACAAGTTATCATATTCTAGTCAATTGAAATTCGATTTCTATTTAAAATAGAAATTCCTTTTTTAAAAACTCAAACTCTTTTCCGATATATTTTTTATGGCATTTTAAATACTCACTATTTCAGGTCAGTGTTATTTAAACATCCCAAACACATAATAATCACAGATCATTTCTCTCATCACGTAATATGTGAAAACATAATATAATTGTTGAGGAATCCAGCTGGATCGCTCCAACCTGTTTCCCTGCATCCACAGCAGTTAATTAACATAAATAATACTGATGTCATATCAATATGAAATACTATAATAGAATCGGTATTAAATCAACAATTTATATATAACTACATGTACTATTCAACCAATTAATTAGCAAATCATCCAAACAACCATCACATATTTAATCACGTTTATAAAATTATAAAACTGGACAGAGTTAGTGAGTTTACTCGCCTTAGTCGTTAATCGTTGATAAACAGTTGAGTGTTCTCAAGATCTGATCAGACCTTATACTATATCATAAATTCAAACGAGCTCCCTATGGTTTCGAACCAGCTTCATAGTGTAGCCCGCGTTTGTACGGTCCCAACGAATCAGATCGACTGTAATTCTGATATCGTATGTACAAGATATTATAGTTTCATTTTTATTTAATTAAAATGAAAACTAAATCTTTAATTAAAACCATTTGGGCCTTACCTTATATTTTCGGGCGAATGCCCTTATATAAAATCCACGCGAATCATTGTATATGCTTCTTCCTCCAATTCACCAACATCAAACGTTCCGCTCCACACTTTCCATTTCCGTCTTTCCATCATCAATCCATTCCACTTTCATATATTATATTTTCTTTTTATTTGGGCTTACTGGGAAAACGACCCAATGCCCTCCTCCATACACGAAATGATCCCACCCAGCATAATTTCCACCCGTTACTGCTACTAACCCCAAGCCTCTCCCTACATGTCTTCCCCTTATTTACGATGCAATATAAACTTCCCCTTTTCTTTTCTTTTTTTCTTTTTTTTCGAGTATGGCCCAAACGCATTCGAAGATTCAGCCCACCTATCTAACCCGCATCAAGCTTCCAGTCTACTTTAAATGTCCATTTCCGAACTATTGGCATCCACATTCTTCCCAATCTTGCCACAAATATTCATAAAAACATATCTAATCTCTTCAAGCCAGTTTCCTCCTTCACATCCCAGTGTTCCATCTCCTTAAACTCATGCGCAGCATGTAATACGCATGGCTCAGCAAGATCCATGGCCATTTCCAAACCTTTTCTCACTCCACTTCTCCGCCATATCGCACGAAACCATCACCAAATCCTCCTCCTTCGCGAGCTCTACCCATCTATACAAGTCCTTGCAACTTGGTTTTGCGGTTCGAGATGCGGTTCCAGCCATCCATGCCGCCAATAAAGGAAACCATCGAACATAATAGCTACTATATATTCTCAAATTCTGAAGCTGGATGCAAATTGCGATAGCGAGTGTAAATATAGCTTCCAAATCACGAATCCATAACACCATTTATCAAGAACTGAAATCGTACGTTGCTGTGTATTTTTGAGCAACTCCAAACCAGCGTCGGACCCATCACAATGGGTATGAATGTGTAGCCCTCACTTCCAGGGTTCCAGAAATATATGTATGGCGATTTGTAGTGGATTATTGAAGTGAAAATAGATTTTTAAAGATTGAAATCCATTTTGTTTACTCGGTTTCTAGAAAGTGGCAAGATGTTGAGGCTTCAATATTTATAGGAATCGAACCCTTGGCATGCACGTATTATAGGCAAATAGGGTAGCTGGAAACAAAAAGTAGGCTTGTGACTTTGAATTACTTTGTTTGCACGTTTTGAACATAGGTGTACAACCAATAGCTTAGGACAAATAGTAGGCCTTCTTTTCATTTAAGTAACTTGGGGACAAAGTAGTTTGTTGATTTTATTTTTTACTTCATGAACAGGGTTGATTTTGAAAGCACGGGGTGTAGGAAGATAGTGCTATAGTAGCATTGGTAGAGGTGGTAGGCTTTGATCTTCATCAATTTGTAAAAGAAAGGCAACATGTTGTTTGTAGAGATGAGTTTACGTGAGAATTCCTTGTTGATCTAAAACTATATATACCTTGATGACACAATAATTAGACTATTTTGTAGGATGTAAAGACTATAGCATCAAGCACTATCTTTCTAAGGATAATAATACGAACCGAGTACTCCAAGCCAATCAGACAAAAACAAAAACATTAGTAAGCGAACGAGTAACTCATTGAACCTTCTTTAGCAATACATATTGCCTACGTATGAGCTGCTATGGAAAAAAATAAAAATACCATTGAGACGAGCAATGTGCCACGATCCCCCCCCAAAAAAAAAGTTAACTTATTCTGTGAAATTTCAAAAGTGTTGATATAGGGTGTAAAACACTTCAAATAAAAAGTTGCTTATTTATATGTTATATACCTCTCAAATGTAAATTAATTTCCCATAGATATCTGAATCATCTGAAGAAGAAAGTGAGACAAAAAGCACAAGTTGAAGGTTTGATATGTAAATCTTACATCGAAGAAGAAGCTTCGTTCTTGCTCTCTCACTATTTCAGTGACCATGTAAACATATCATTTGGAAGTGTTCCTCGTAATGACGAAGGCGATGAAAAAGAATCCTCTCAAACAATGTTATCTATTTTTAGACAACATGGTCGACCTTTTGGGGAAAATGTAGAAATATGGTTGGACGATAGAGATCTTCGTGTAACACACACTTATATTCTTTTAAATTGTGCTAAGGTTGCACCATTTGGTAGGTAATCTGAATTAACAATTGTGTTTTATTCATTTCTATAATGCTTGAGTGTGTATAATCTAATGTAATATTTTATTTATATAAACAGTGTTTATGAACGTAAAAATCCGAACAAAGATCTCAGTAAAAAAAATCCGATTGATTCTCAAATTACGTTTACGAGCCGAGAAGTTATGTTGTTGACGATGGGTTGAAACATCTTGCAATGGGACCAAAAAGAGTGGTCAAGGCATACCCAATTTTTTTTTCCAGGGATATAAATTTAACACCAAAGAATACGGTGTTGAAAAATTAACGAATAATCAGGTATATTTGTTAAAGGCAACGACGATCGAAAAAATCACATAAATGGTTTTTATGCCGTTCTAACACAAATTTTGCAACTAACATATATCTCATGACCCCCGGAGGAGGTGTTTCTATTTATATGCAATTAGTTTAGCAATTTCCAGGTTCTGGGATTAATGTGCCCAAGGATTATAATCCAGTTGAACTAAAGCATATACCGCACTATCACAAGTATGATCCTTTTGTACTAGCCAAACAAACATTCCAAGTTTATTACGCTTCTTATCCATCTCTAAAAGGAGATAAAGCAGATTGGTCGATAGTTTTCAAAACAAAGGCCAGATTTACGTTCGATAGGAAGAATATTGCAAACAAAGAAGCTTATGAGGCAGATCTCGAGCAAAACAACGAAATAATAGTTACAAACGATCATACAGATTTTGGACCTCTCTGATCGATGAATCAAATGTTTTGGTAGAAGCATTTGAGAGTACGAAGGAAAATATCATAGAATATGAGACCGATTCTGAATCAGTAAACGATGATGACTGATGTAGATGATGAGTATTATCTTGCTAGTTCTAATGTAATTATGCAGTATACAATGCATATTTTGCAATTCATGCAACTCTGTTGAATTCTTTATGTAGTACGAAATTGATGTAATGTAACTATGAATCCAAATCAACTTATCATTATTTACATCTTTTATGTCATATGCATTTCTTTGTATTTATACATTTATGTTAAAACTGCAATGTAATATGTTTGTCCTCAGAATATGAGACCCAATTTAATTCACGTATATACAATTCCATTTCTTTTTATGTCATTTATTTAGTAATTTCGTTTATGCCATTTAACTGTAAAATATATTTCAATATCATGTTATTGTTCTCTTTTAAAATGATGTGTATGTGACATATATATATACACATATAGGGTCTAATTAATATAAAAAAAGGAAGGAAAACTCGTTAATGGCGACTGGTGAATCCTTCACCAGATTTCGTCATGCGTGAGTCTCCTTTCCATTTTTCTTCACTTTCTATCTGATTTCTTACATCACCTTACTTAATCAACTTTCAACAAAAAAAATTCGTTGATAAAACATGTGTTTTCCATCTGTTTTTCGTCTCAACCCTAATTTAGGGTTTCGATTTCCGTCCTCATCTCTGATTCGTTCGATCAGATCTGTTATTCTTTGCTTTCTGGATGGCTAATCCCAGAGTTTCCTTACGCATCTATGCTTAACAGGGGATCCATAGCCGATTTTAAAATGGAGAAAAGCTGGAGAACAAGACATCCAGAGAATTGGGATCTGACATAGTCGGCGCAAGTGTAAAATCACTTCCGATTCTTTATAACCGTTTCTGCAGTTTTTTCAATATTTTCGAGATCTGGTATGTGTTTAGATCTGTTATTTTGAACATTTTCGTTTGAGTTTTTGGGATTGGATAGTCTTCAACTTGAATAGATCAGATTTATTGATCTTATCTTCTTCCTGATTGTTTAAGAAATCCTCAATAACTTTCAATGCGTTGAGCAGTAGTTTTACATGGGTTTATGGATATTAAGATATAGGGGATTAGCGGTGGAAGATCTGGCTCATTTGTTTTTGATGATCTTCTGTTATCTTTTCTGTATGAGGAGATTGGTTATATGGTTTATAATGTAGTAGTTTGTTCTTCATTACCTGGTTACGGATTATTCATTGAGAAAAGGGGATACTGGTGTTCTTGAATCAGTTTTATGGTTGAAAGCTTGAGAAGATATGTAACACCCCATGTCCATTAATGTCACTCACAAAGAGAATGCATTAACTTCCATGGAGGTTATAAGTGAATATAGAACAGAAAAATTACAACAAGACAGATAATAAATAGTACTTGGAAATCTAAAACTTCATTTTATTGCAGCGGAAATTAAACATGTTTGTTACATCATAAAACCCTAGATCATAACCAAGTACAATATCCATCTTCATAAAAACAAAATACATAATCCCATTACATAAATAGCCATTAAAAAGATAACAAGCTGGACTTTACTTCAACGGTCTAAGCTTTCCAAAGAGAGATGAAGCAATTCAATCAAACTCCACTAGAGTTGGGCCCAACCTGAGGACCTGGAGGGGGAAAAAGGATAGAAATAGAGGGGGTCAGACATAAAGTCTGGCGAGTATGATAATTCTAACAATACTGTTATCAAAATAACTAGACTAAGGTATAAGCTGGAAGACAAGTAAATGTCTATGAACTCTTAGGAAGATAAAGATAGCGTTTAAGATAACGTTAAAGATAACAGTAAAGGCACACCTAATTACTAACGAATGATAACTACACTGCACCGCACATTACTACACTGCACCACACCAGTCACCCTATTGTTTAATCCCACTTGCTTCACACAGAAACTTTATAAATAGCCTTACGTACCCCTAGCTGACTACATAGGTGTCGTCTGCCCCTATCTCCACTAGGTGTACCCCACTACCCACTTTCGATCGGCTCCCTACTCGTAGATACCCGTGCTGGCCCCACAGTGGGGTGTATCACTCCCCTAAAGTGGCAACCCGATACAACTTGAGAATGCACGGCTTATACCTACACGATGCAACAACGTCTTACCTACCAGCCCGGGTCCACACACGCATACGAAACCCGTTGGACTTGCGTTGCCACCGCTCCCCGTTTTGGCCTCTTACAGTCGAACCCAGCATGCGTGTCCCGTCCTCGACTTGGGTCGAGCCCACAAAGATACGTTTGGGATACTGGTCGAAATGGGCCCCCACAAGCTACCCACCTAAGCTTGTCACTAGTATATCCCACTTAACCCTCTTAGTCATGTTCATTTACATGTGTGTTTGGTTAAGTCTTACTAATCGTATTTCACATGCCACTAAGGGCACCCCTAGATTCCTCATGCAACCCAAGGCACCTACTTAACCCCCATGTCCCACCTTACATGTTTATCTGGTTAAGTATTTCTTAATTCATTCAGGCCATAACCTCATAAAGACCTCTCACATTAGACTGGCATTTATGGCAGCTGGATTTGCCGGGCGGGTCCAGGCAGTCTTACACCATAAAAGAGTCTAACCTCGTGTCTTTACAACCGTTATGCTTTAGCTTAGGCCTAGGACCTCTCACATTGGGCTGACATTTGTGACCACTGGATTTGTCGGGCGGGTCCGGGCAGGTTTACGTCACAAACGAATCCAACCTGGTGTCCTAAGCATTGATTAACACTTAAAATCTTTTACCCCAGTTTTAATAATTCCCTATTCAAATTATTAATTAAGTCAACTTTTAATGATGTCCATAATTGACTCAATTATGGCCATCCACTTATGGCATGCAAAATCATATCAATTGCACCCCAACTTTTTAATATTAAATCCTTAATATTACCCCTACCCCACGCATATACGTTCGCTTATTCAACGCATAATATAGGCTAGACTTGTATAGTCTAACACCTAGCACAAAGATAAATTATCACAACATATAGACAATTAAGATAAATCTAATCATAATAGGGGTGAAACTTGCATAAACTACACATGTTAAGGATCAAAAGGTGTCAACTTGTTAAATGTCTCAATTTACATGATATGATCAAGCCCAAATCTATACATAAACTTGCATATGGGGTTTTTAGGCAACATAATGATGGTGTGAACTAGCATAGGATATCACATATGTCATAGCATAATTCTATATGTCATAATAGATGTCTTGGTATATGTTCATAACTTTTCTAATCAATCTAACTTGCATATGTGACTTGTCATATAGATCAACATAACCCAAACATGATGATTTAATTAATATGAACTAACTAGCATAGATGGTAACATCATGGCCTTTTTAACATGTATGATTCATCACAACTTAGCATAGAAACTTTCAACATACATAACATCATCATAGCATGATTTACAACATATAAGATATCATCATCACATAACATTGGATTTACAATATACATGATAGCAAAAGGGGTTTACAACAACATATATGATAATTCACATCATCTACTCTTAATCCATTCATAACTCAACCTAATTAAAATGATAATAATCTTGTTAAGATCATCATACTCACAATTTAGAGAAGAAAAGAGAGAGTTTTGCTTTGCTTTAGGGTTGAGAGAATTAGAATTGAATTTGCTTTTCTTCTTTCTTAGTTGGCGGCGGCTCCATTGATTTCCATGATGACGGTAACTATTCTATTTTAATTAGGTTTAGGGTTAGCATTAGGATGTATTTATCGGTGTAGGAAGTTATTTAGGACCATTAGATTAACCCTGAACCATGAGAACCAATCAAATGCAAAATCTGCATTTGAGCGAATCGGCCCACGGGTTGACAGCCAAACACCCTGGATTAACCCCTAGTCGACCTAGCGGGGCTAGGGTCGACCTCAAAAATGGGCCGATTCGGTTATTCCCCCTCCCAATTCGCTGTTTTGAACTTTTTCGCATATTTATTTATTTAATTTTTAATTTATATACATATATATATATATATCAATATATATATATTTCTCTGCGCAACCCATTTCACTTAATTCTTTTCTAAAAATTAAGTATACTTTAATTTGTGAATTTTAATGTTATAAAATTACGGGGTGTTACATTCTCCCCTCCTTAAAGGATTTCGTCCCCGAAATCTCCAAGTCAAGAAGAATGTATATCCTACCATCTAATCGTCCATCTACTCAACCATCAAACACCAGCATCCATTGTCCTTAAAAGACTTCTAATGCTTTAATGTTTATATGCACAGTGTGTGTATATGTCCATATCTAATGCAAAATTAGGCGGTCTACTGATTCAGTCGACCTCCTTAGTGCAATTCATGATAGTGCCATGCGTCCAATATGTATGCAAAAGACTCCTAATGATACATATTAATTCTATATGCGTGCACAACCATCCACCCGAATGTAGCAACTATATGATAATACAACCATTATACATCCATTTCACTAAATACATCCATATATATGTAATATGCAATATGAAGTGACTGAGCCGATCTGGTGCCTAATAGTGTGTGTATATGCATCCACGAGCAACCACTAGCAAACACTTGCATCCACCATACATAACATGTCTCAAACACATGTTTCAACCATAGGATTATCCTAACTAAAGGTCAAAGATACTAGCGAGAGGATATACTAAAGATAAGATAAGTACAAGCTAAGCGATAAAGGAGAAATTAAAAGACATACCCTCAAAAAGAAAAGGGTACCGTGAATGCATCTTCTCTTCTGTCTCCCAAGTAGCGTTGCTCTCATCATCTCCCCATTGCACTTTGACTAGTCTGACATCTCGATTCCTCAACCTCTTGATCTCCGACCCAAGAATGCGCGTAGGAGCTCGTCGAATTGTCGCATCACGCTCTATCTCCACCTCTCTAAGCAAGCTCGGCTCTACCACTTCCGTGGTCTCGTGCAAGCACTTCCTCAAATGTGACACATGGAATACGTCATGTACACCACTAAGTCTCTCTGGCAACTCCACTCTATACGCCATCCGTCCAATCCTCTCCTTGATAGGAAACGGCCCTACAAACCTTGGTGCTAATTTCCCAACGGACCCAAAGCGAACAACGTTTCGTAATGGAGACACTTTGACAAAGACCATGTCCCCAACTTCAAACTCGAGATTTGTCCTCCTCTTATCCGCATAAGATTTCTGCCTATCTTGCGCTGCTTTCATCCTCCTTCGAATCAAGTCGATCTTCTCCGAAGTCTCCCTAATCATATCGGGCCCAAGTAAGATCTTATCCGTAGATTCCCACCAACATGTAGGTGAACGATAAGGTCATCCATATAGAGCTTCGAATGGTGCCATACCAATGCTGGACTGAAAGCTGTTATTATATGCGAACTCCACCAATGGAAGATGCTCTTCCCACATACCCCCAAAGTCTAGGATACATAGCCTCAACAGATCTTCTAGAATGCGATTCACCCTCTCGGTCTGGCCGTCCGTCTGAGGATGATATGCGGTGCCCAAACATAACTGAGTCCCTACCGCCTCTTGTAAGCTTCTCCAAAATTCGCTAGTGAAAATAGGATCGTGGTCGCTCACTATGCTAGAAGGAACACCGTGCAAACGAACTATCTCTCGAACGTATACAGAAGCTAACCATGGAGCAGTCCTCTTACTCTTCACGGGAATGAAATGGGCGCTCTTAGTAAGTCTATCTACTATAACCCAAATTCCCGTATTACCCCTCCTCGATCGCGGTAATCCATCCACAAAATCCATCGAGACACTCTCCCACTTCCATAGTGGAACCTCCAATGGGTGAAGCAGCCCACCGGGTTTCTTTTGCTCCGCTTTTACTTGTTGGCACACCAAGCATCTAGCGACTTACTCGGCCACGTCTTTCTTCATGTCGGCCCAAAAGTAAACTCTCTTCATGTCTTTGTACATCTTGTCCCCGCCGGGATTAATGGTCATCTTCGAATGATGTGCTTCGTCAAGAATAGTCTTCCTTAGGTCATCGTCTTTTGGTACACAAAGTCTACCGTCCCTACGTAACCAACCCTTATCGTCTAGGGTATACCTACAGAGATGGCTTGATGACTCCCCTCCTTTGAGTTTTTCCACTAACTCAACCAACTTCGGGTCGTCTCGCTGTGCCTCGCCAATCCGTCCCAAAAGCGTAGATCTGACCTCCAAGGATGCTAGCAAATCGGGTACGAAGTCAATGGAATGTCTAAAGTCAAACATCGAAATGAATTCTAAACTTCGCCGCTCAACAAACAAAGGACTTAAGGATAATCTTTTTCTACTTAAGGCGTCTGCCGCCACGTTACCCTTGGCAGGGGTATAGGCTATTTCGAAGTCGTAGGACGCTAAGAACTCCATCCACCTTTGCTGCCTTAAGTTCAAGTCCTTTTGAGAGAATAGGTATTTTAAAGACTTGTGGTCAATGAATAGTTCGAATTTCTCGCCAAGAAGATAATGACGCCAAGACTTAAGCGCGAAAACAATAGCGGCCAATTCTAGGTCATGTGTAGGATAATTTTTCTCATGCGCTCTCAACTGCCTTCCACCATAGGCTATTACCCTACCCTCTTGCATTAAGACTGCGCCTAGTCCTGTCCCACAAGCATCAGTATAAACGGTAAACGGATTACTCCCGTCTGGCAATACTAAGACTGGGGCTGAAGTCAAAGCTCTCTTCAAACGTTGGAACGCATCATCACAATCTACGTCCCATGTGAAAACTAGGTTCTTCTTCGTCAAGCGTGTCAATGGAGCTGATATCTTTGCGAAGTCTTTGATAAACTTCCTATAGTAGCCAGCCAACCCCAAGAAACTTCTCACTTCGGTTGCATTTTTAGGGACCTTCCAATCTTGGATGGCCACCACCTTCGCGGGATCCACGACTATCCCTTCTTTGGAAACCACGTGCCCCAAGAACCGTACTTCCTTCCTCCAGAAGTGACACTTAGAAAATTTAGCTTTAAGCTTATGCGCTCGAAGAGTCTCCAACACTTCCCTAAGATGTAGGGCATGCTCTTCTTCATCCTTAGAAAAGATCAAGATGTCATCTACAAAGACTACCACGAATTTGTTAAGGTACTCCCTAAACACCCTACTCATCAAATCAACAAAATATGCTGGGGCGTTTGTCAAACCGAAGGGCATCACTAGCCATTCATAGAAACCGTTCGGAGTCCTAAAGGCAGTCTTGTCAATGCTATCCTCAGCCACTCTCAACTGATGGAAACCAGTGGCTAAGTCCAACTGCGAAAACACTGAGGCGCCAACTAACTGATCGAAGAGATCGTCAATCCTCGGCAGTGGGTGTCTGTTCTTCTTAGTAAGCTTATTAAGTTCTCTATAGTCCACACACAGTCTAAGGGACCCATCCGCCTTCGTGGCAAATACTACTAGAGCACCTCACTCCGATATACTTCGTCTTATGAACCCCTTCTCAAGCAACTCCTTCACTTGCTTATTGAGTTCCCTCCTTTCACGTGGAGCCATGTGGCGTACTGGCAAAGATACTGGTTTCACATAATCCACAAGATATATTCGAAATTCTATCTCCCGCTTCGGAGGCAAGCCCTTCACCTCCTCAAACACATCCGAATATTCTCGGACCACTCTAACAGATCATAGATTTTCCTCAGACGCGTCAAGCGATTCTAGATAACTTAGCATAACCGAATTTATGGGATTACAGAAGATTTCGAGAGTGTTGCCAAGGCGAGTCACGAGCCTAACTACTCTCCTTTCACAATCAAGAGCGACCCCATTTCTGGATAACCAATCCATTCCTAAAATTAGCCCATAACCCGTGAAGCCCAACACATAAGCATCACATCTAAATTCAACGCTAAGTATGGAAATTTTCAAATCCAAACACATCATGGACAAATAAGCTGAGCCCCTATTGGATTCGAAACAACTAAGGGATCCTCTACTAAACTGGTGTTTAAGTGCAGTGATTCAACTAATGATGTAGAGATAAACGAATGTGATGCGCCCGAATCGAATAAGGTATGGACAGGATGATCAAACAAAAAAACTAAGCTTTCAACAGAAATGGTTCTACCTCGTTCTTGCAGCGGTGGGACCGCGAGAGCCTGAGCTTGTCCCCTAGCCTGCCCTGGTGCCATAAGAGCCTGCACCTGTCCTCCCGAGGTAGCTCCTGCCCTCTGCCCCTTCTTTGGGCAGTCCTTTACTAAATGTCCCGCATCGCCACAATGAAAACAGCCTGTCTTCTTTTTCTTTCGGCAATCCTTGCTGAGATGGCCTGGGGTTCCACAGTTAAAGCACTTCTTCTTTCCCTTGCCATTATTGTCTTTTCCACCCTTCTTGTTTTGCTGTTGTGGTTTCTTCTGATCTCCCTTCTTCTCAGGTGCCTTATCATCTTTAGTGCTTTTCTCCTCATGCATGAGCGTCATTTCTACTAACTTCTCAAAGGTGGCCCCCATCGGGATGTGGGTCATAGCCAACCCTTGCAATGGTTCATTCAAGCCATTCACGAACCTTAGAGCCTTCTTCTCCGGCGTGTTTACTAAGTCCAAGCCAAACCTTGCTAACTGATTAAATTTATTGACATATTCTTTCACTGATGAGCTTCCTTGCTTCAATGTCAAGAACCTTTCCATATACAGATTTTCTTCCTCCCTTGAGAGAAACTTCGCCTTGAACCTACGTCTGAAATCCGCCCAAGAGTCAACAGGACGCTCCCCATTAGTGACCTCCCACCAAAACGAGGCCTCTCCCTTCATCAACCAAGCTGCTAATCGAACTCTCCTCCCTTCTTCTACTTCAAAGATTTCTAGCAATTCTTCCACCTCCTTAAGCCAATCTCTAGCTTCCACAAACGTTTCTGACCCTTGAAATGGTTTTCCACCCATAGCCTTGAATTCCTTACACGTCTTTGCAAAAGTATCTACGCAAGGAGGAGGAGGAGGAACGGGTGCAACTGGTGGTGGAGGAACATTGGCTGGACCTGCAGCGGCCCTAGCCTCCAATAGCCTCCTATACCATCCTGGTATCGTTACACCGTCGGGTAGATTAAGATCTTCAGCCATGCTGAAACGAAAAAGGAAAGATTCAAAATGGAGAATTCGAAAGATAAAGATATGTGGCTATTGGGGATTATGTTTTTCTTAAAAACTTTTCTCTTTAAATTTCTCATTAAAACATGTTTTTGAAAACACTTCTTCCAATAATAACTATTTTTCTAAAGTATTTTTATCTGTTCTGGTAACCTTAAGCTCTGATACCACGTGTAACACCCCACATCCATTAATGTCACTCACAAAGGGAATGCATTAACTTCCATGGAGGTTATAAGTGAATATAGAACAGAAAAATTACAACAAGACAGATAATAAATAGTACTTGGAAATCTAAAACTTCATTTTATTGTAGCGGAAATTAAACATGTTTGTTACATCATAAAACCATAGATCATAACCAAGTACAATATCCATCTTCATAAAAACAAAATACATAATCCCATTACATAAATAGCCATTAAAAAGATAACAAGCTGGACTTTACTTCAACGGTCTAAGCTTTCCAAAGAGAGATGAAGCAATTCAATCAAACTCCACTAGAGCTGGGCCCAACCTGAGGACCTGGAGGGGGGAAAAGGATAGAAATAGAGGGGGTCAGACAAAAAGTCTGGCGAGTATGATAATTCTAACAATACTATTATCAAAATAACTAGACTAAGGCATAAGCTGGAAGACAAGTAAATGTCTATGAACTCTTAGGAAGATAAAGATAGCGTTTAAGATAACGTTAAAGATAACGGTAAAGGCACACCTAATTACTAACGAATGATTACTACACTGCACCGCACATTACTACACTGCACCACACCAGTTACCCTATTGTTTGATCCCACTTGCTTCACACAGAAACTTTATAAATAGCCTTACGTACCCCTAGCTGACTACATAGGTGCCGTCTGCCCCTATCTCCACTAGGTGTACCCCACTACCCACTTTCGATCGGCTCCCTACTCGTAGATACCCGTGCTGTCCCCACAGTGGGGTGTATCACTCCCCTAAAGTGGCAACCCGATACAACTTGAGAATGCACGGCTTATACCTACACGATGCAACAACGTCTTACCTACCAGCCCGGGTCCACACACGCATACGAAACCCGTTGGACTTGCGTTGCCACCGCTCCCCGTTTTGGCCTCTTACAGTCGAACCCAGCATGCGTGTCCCGTCCTCGACTTGGGTCGAGCCCACAAAGATACGTTTGGGATACTGGTCGAAATAGGCCCCCACAAGCTACCCACCTAAGCTTGTCACTAGTATATCCCACTTAACCCTCTTAGTCATGTTCATTTACATGTGTGTTTGGTTAAGTCTTACTAATCGTATTTCACATGCCACTAAGGGCACCCCCTAGATTCCTCATGCCACCGAAGGCACCTACTTAACCCCCATGTCCCACCTTACATGTTTATCTGGTTAAGTATTTCTTAATTCATTCAGGCCATAACCTTATAAAGACCTCTCACATTAGACTGGCATTTATGGCAGTTGGATTTGCCGGGCGGGTCCGGGCAGTCTTACACCATAAAAGAGTATAACCTCGTGTCTTTACAACCGTTATGCTTTAGCTTAGGCCTAGGACCTCTCACATTGGGCTGACATTTGTAACCACTGGATTTGCCGGGCGGGTCCGGGCAGGTTTACGTCACAAACGAGTCCAACCTCGTGTCCTAAGCATTAATTAACACTTAAAATCTTTTACCCCAGTTTTAATAATTCCCTATTCAAATTATTAATTAAGTCAACTTTTAATGATGTCCATAATTGACTCAATTATGGCCATCCACTTTTGGCATGCAAAATCATATCAATTGCACCCCAACTTTTTAATATTAAATCCTTAATATTACCCCTACCCCACGCTTATACGTTCGCTTATTCAACGCATAATATAGGCTAGACTTGTATAGTCTAACACCTAGCACAAAGATAAATTATCACAACATATAGACAATTAAGATAGATCTAATCATAATAGGGGTGAAACTTGCATAAACTACACATGTTAAGGATCAAAAGGTGTCAACTTGTTAAATGTCTCAATTTACATGATATGATCATAGCCCAAATCTATACATAAACTTGCATATGGGGTTTTTAGGCAACATAATGATGGTGTGAACTAGCATAGGATATCACATATGTCATAGCATAATTCTAGATGTCATAATAGATGTCTTGGTATATGTTCATAACTTTTCTAATCAATCTAACTTGCATATGTGACTTGTCATATAGATCAACATAAACCAAACATGATGATTTAATTAATATGAACTAACTAGCATAGATGGTAACATCATGGCCTTTTTAACATGTATGATTCATCACAACTTAGCATAGAAACTTTCAACATACATAACATCATCATAGCATGATTTACAACATATAAGATATCATCATCACATAACATTGGATTTACAATATACATGATAGCAAAAGGGGTTTACAACAACATATATGATAATTCACATCATCTACTCATAATCCATTCATAACTCAACCTAATTAAAATGATAATAATCTTGTTAAGATCATCATACTCACAATTTAGAGAAGAAAAGAGAGAGTTTTGCTTTGCTTTAGGGTTGAGAGAATTAGAATTGAATTTGCTTTTCTTCTTTCTTAGTTGGCGGCGGCTCCATTGGTTTCCATGGCGACGGTAACTATTCTATTTTAATTAGGTTTAGGGTTAGCATTAGGATGTATTTATAGGTGTAGGAAGTTATTTAGGACCATTAGATTAACCCTGAACCATGAGAACCAATCAAATGCAAAATCTGCATTTGAGCGAATCGGCCCACGGGTTGACAGCCAAACACCCTGGATTAACCCCTATTTGACCCAGCGAGGCTCGGGTCGACCTCAAAAATGGGCCGGTTCGGTTATTCCCCCTCCCAAATCGCTGTTTTGAACTTTTTCGCATATTTATTTATTTAATTATTAATTTATATATATATATATATATATATATATATCTCAATATATATATTTCTCTGCGCAACCCATTTTACTTAATTCTTTTCTAAAAATTAAGTATACTTTAATTTGTGAATTTTAATGTTATAAAATTACGGGGTGTTACAAGATACGATGACCTTTTCTTCCATATGGATAAGTGATTTCTACGGGTAATGCTTATCCATAGCCTAGGTTTCTTCTCAATAACTTGATGTTCACAGTTAACGTTAAAAGACAGAGATAGGATGATAACAGTTGCACTTGTTTCTTCTAGTTTTGAAATCCATACACTAATGTGTCAATCCCGGCAATAGGATTGATTTACAGGAGTCTGTGAATCATCAACCAGACCAATTGTTGTGGATTTGTATTTTTTTCACTGGGAATTCATATGACTGCTAAATTGTATGAGTGATTCAGCCGTTATCCTCTCTGTTTACTTTTGGTTTTGCTGTGGAAAGTTGTTTGAGCGGATAGTAATCATATAAGAGGTTATGGATGAATGGATTATGGCAGCCATATGGTTACATATTAGTCAGTGGTAAAAGGAATCATTTGTCAAGGGCATTCAAGCTTGCTTAGTTCATTACAGAAGGCTTTAGATCTCATTGTTCGAAGAACAAAGTGCTACTCTTTGAGTTGATGACCGGTTGGTGATCAGTGGAGCCTTTGGCTTGGTGCTGAGGGTTTGCACATTGGGGAGGTGCAGAAAGTGCACGGAAGCGAGAAGATGGCTTTTTTTATGGGCCGGTTATCATTAGTTACGATTTAATTACATGTATTTTTTGTTTTTCTTTTATGTTTTGCTATTGTAAAGCTTAGTATGCTAACCTCTTCCTTGTATGTTTTTTCTTTAGAAATAAAGTGAACCAATTTTCAAATATATATATATATATATATATATATACACACACATACATACATATTTCGTCCAAAGTTAGGAGTTCTTCCCTTTCTTTACGAGATGATGGTAGTGGTCCGTTGCTATAGTCAGATCGTCCTGTCATTTCCTTAATACCTAGAGCCGAGGGGTAAAAAATAAACTTTATTCAACATCTTAATTTTTTTACCAACTATACACTTATGCATATCATATTTAACTCAGAAAGTTCAACCTACAACCTTCAAAGGTCTTCTAGATGTTTCTAAAGCGGCGTACAGGGCAAGGATGTCGGCCTGTTGGCCAAAGTGGGATACCATCCCGTCTCACATCATAGAGTGTATTTGGCAGGACATCCTTGTAAGTATATTCTTTTATATATATCCCTTTTAACCCTTTTGTCGTTAATGTTTTGTACATGTTTTACTACTTATGTTTAATTGTTTGTTTACCGTGAAATACATGCTAGGATAGATATACAGACAAACGACTTGCAGTTGGTCTGACTTTACTAGATGCAAATGATGAGAAAGATTTATAAGAATTTCATATCATTGATAAAGAAAAATAATGTAAAAGCCTAGCTGGATGAGGGCAAACGTATGGGAAGGATTACTCAAATATTGAAATACTGAGTACTAAACTTATTTTAAATATCAAAAAATATTTAATCGATAAATAATGTATCAAAATTTGAATGTACAGCCAGAGTCAGAAGGAAACTTTGCAAATAGGAATATAAATTCAGTCACTCATCGAGGAGGATCGAAATCATTTCAGCAGTATTGGCAAGAGTTGGTAATTTCTATAAATGTGAATTATAAATAGTTAATATGCTATATAATTTTGAATATATAATAAGTGTATATAATAATATAATTCAGGAGGCTGAGAGGCAGGATCCAATGTCATATATGGGTGTGCTTACTCGTACGCATGCCATCGAGCATGTAAATCCGGATAGGACAGCATCATATACATGCCATGGTGAAAAATCTAGGAAAAGCCAAGTAAGCATATTTCATTTTATGCAGTAGTATTTGTTATAATTGTTAAATTATAATGAAATAAGATATCATGATATTAATTTTATCTACATTCGTATTTGGTCATGTAGACAAAGTTTACGGAGCAGCGACAACAGCTTCTAGCTGATACGAGTCGAGAGCATCTCACGACAGATGAGGAGGATATTATATTTTAGTCAGCTATAAATCAACCATCACGGAATTGGCGATATGGATTTGGAAATTAAGCGGTAATCCATTTTTTCCGTGATTTGATATTTAGTTTAGAGATAAAATAACATTTACGACTTATATGTAATTAATATAATCGCACATGATTAAAAGATTGTTACAGGCTAGCACTCAGAGATGGAGCAGACATATTAGAACCAATATCGACATAACAGAAATTGAGGACTTGAGGTCTAGAGTGGCGCAACTTGAGGATCAGAATCGCCGCCAGACCATTGAGATGACACATCTTATGGAGTAGTGTATGACAGAGTTCATGCAGCAGCATGGCCACTTTCCATCTTCTGCCGACTCTGCAGGTTCTGGACGTTTTGGAGATGAATGACTTTAGTGTGAGGTATGTTTTTGTTGTTCAGTATGACTTGGTGGTTGACTATATAGTATGATTTGATGTTTTGTACATATTACTTGATGGTAGACTTGATGTATTTGTTGTTATTTGATGGTAGACTATGTGGTGTGTACAAATTTATGTATATAATTAGTGATGAAATTTATGTTGATTTTGTGTGTTTTTTGTTTGGGGAATTCATCTTGGTTTGATTTTGGTATTTGGTTGATATATGGTATAATGAGGTTGATGAAATAGTGGTTTGTGTGAGAAATGTGGTTGGAAGGCTAAATAACAGCTGTAATATAAAAAAATCTACATGTTTCCGACGGCTAGCGACGATTTATTGCACAAATATTAGTAACAATTTCCGACGACTTTCGACACATGACGCCAGCCGTCGGAAATCGTAGAAAACCGTGGGAAGCCATCGGAAGTAGGAACAACGGGCTTTGTCGGAAGCCGTCGGAAACTCCATTCCCCGACACCTTCATTTTCGATGGCTTCCGACGGCTGTTGATCGTTTTGAACCGTCGGAAATGGCTCTTATTCTTGTAGTGATATGGAGATTTATTTTCCATTTTAAAAAAGTGACGTGAACAAAACGTTGGATATGAACTCATTTTTCTAAAAAGGTAAAATGAGGAAAATTTAACAAAAGATAGTACTTGTGTTGAACTTATCTAAAACTAGGCCTAGACCTGTTAATTGTACGGGTTTAGACTCGATCCCATAACCTTCCCTATTAGTGTACATACAAATTTTGCATTTTGCTATCTAACCCCAACTATGTATGACAATAGAGCGGGTCTAGGGTCCAAACTCGGTTGAGCCGCCCCTATTTTAGTCTGTTTAGACCCGCTCTGGTGGGTCTTTGAGGCGGATAAACCACGATCCGCTCTGAGAGGTTCGAGTCTAAAGTCGGGTCTAGGGTACAACTAACTCACCCCAACTTGATCCGCATTAGTAACATATCATTAAATCACTTTATAATTATAATGATTACTTGTCAATCTTTTATGTAAATGTGGTTATAACATGAATATTATATATTTTCAATAAATAAGCTATAATTTTTTTGTATAGCATTTAGTTGCATCAATGATATTTATATAATAATAAATGCATATATTTTGAACTGTTATCGTACAATTCATTTGTTATATTCTTTTCTCATTGCAAACACATTATTAGTTATATATGATTTATCATTTAGTGATAAAAAATAAAAATAAAATTGTATATATTGGTACTCAATTTCATAGGGTCTTGCGACGGACTATCTTGATCCGTACAGATTTCGGGTACGGGACAAAATTTCAAACTCGTACCGGACCTACAGGACGGGTCTGGAGCGAGATTCAAAACCTTAAGGCGGGTCTGAGGCACAAAAAACCCACTCAACCCGTCTCATTGCCATCCCTAACCCCAACCTTGACCCGGCCCTGTTACTAATAGGATTTGGTATGGTTTTATCATAACGGTCTGGTTTAGGACCGGTCTGATCATTAATTTGCCAATGTATCAAAATATGAGCACGTGTGTTATTTGTTTATACATGTATGTTTTTTGCATATTTTTATTGCGAACCTTACTACATCAATTTATTTGTTAACACTATTTGTATATGAATTTCATCAAAATTGTAATTTTCGAATATGGTCTTTAACCTAACTAGTCTGAATCAATATAAAAATATTACCCACTGTGCTTAAAAAAGATCTAACGGCCTGCATTTGAGTTTTGGTTTCAAATACTTTATGAATCTGGGCTGGACTCAAATTTAAATTATCGTTATCGGACATGAATTCGGTTTTTCTTTATGTCCGAACCGAAACCCGGTCCATTCACAGGGGCAGGCCAAACTAGTAACCAAGTCCCCCTCTTTTCAAAACGGGAAGAAAACAAGGTCGGATATAGAAAAATTAAACCCGATCAATCGTACTACGAGCTGTTCTCTTAGTTTCTTCTTCAAGCAAAGCAAACTCGCTAAGAAGTACCAAAGCTTTTCTCTCTCTGGAACCATGATCCGGGCGAAAATTTTTAGGCTGGTTTCTGCTTCAACGCTTCGTAACAGGTAGTTGGTATTTTTCTTTGGCAAGTTGTATCGGAATATTTCTCCCATCTCGCCTTTGTTACTTAGAAAAAAGTATGTAATGAGTTTTGAGAAGTTAATGGGGTCGATATGTTTAATTTTCGATTGTTGTCTCAGTGCATCTTAGTCGAACTTTATGCTGGGCATTTGGAAAGTGACATTAGTGTGAGCTAATAATAGAAAATAATGATATTATTAGAATTTGATTTGATATGCTGAGTCCGGCTATTTCCACCCGATGTTTGCTTTTCACACCCCACTAAAATTTTAAAATACTAATTCCAAACTTACCCTTTAAAAATTGATTAGGTATATAAATCCACGTTGTTTCTTGATGTCATTATAATTCAAATAATCTAGTATTCAAAACATGGTGTAGGAGATTTTATGTAAACAAAACCTATGTCCCCTAAAATAGTTCAAACAACTCACAACCAACGTTAGAAACATAAAAACAACAGCAGAATTAAGCGTATAAATTTGTAAATTCAAGCCCGCTCCGAAACTGTACTTTGGATAAAGTTAGTACAACGAAAATACATAAGTATTTAACCATCGCAACGCTTTCAATCAACAATATTTCATAGCAGCGTTTTGGATATTTTTGTGGACAAAATTTCAAAATATGCTATTTTTTAAAACTAATAGCAGAATCGCAGATATAGGCTACTTTCAAGAGTATTTGCAGAAATATGCTAGTTTTGACCATCTCAGCGCTGAGGTGGTCAGGCTTCTGAAAAAACATTACGGGGCGCACCTGTAAGATGTGCCCCTTAAAACATACAAGGACGCACTTTACAAGTATGCCCTTGCCTATACAAACGGGCGCACTTATCAACATCATTTCTTCCACTACCCCGCTGCTTCACAACAGTTGTTCTTTCAAAGCGAACATTTATATTGAACAACAGCTTGTCGTGCACATATATTGAATCAAACGTATATATGAATCAACTTCAAACACAAATACTTAAATTCAACGTTAACATTCGATTACAAACATAAAAGCAAACCCAAATAAAATTCGATCACAAATCCAAAGTGCACATGGTTCTCTTACAAACATAAGCTTATATAACACTTAAAATAATGCACATGGTGAAGTTTAATCTTGAGTAGGTGGACGTTGAGAAGGTCCTGCCGTCTGCGATTGAGCTGGGTCATGTTGAGGTGGAGCTTGAAAAGGATCATGTCTTCTTTTAGTTCTTCACTCCGGTTGTCCTAGGCGTTGTAGTCCACGTCTAAGAGTAATGTGTCAATGAGTTTCTTCAAGTTAATACATCGTAGTTGGACGTCGTGCTCTGGTACTCGACCATGTCCGATATCCTTCAACTCTCTACCAACTGTCTCTAGCACATCGACCTACAAATTGTGTTATTTAATCATATATAGTAACTTAAATTTAGTGATTGAAAGATTTAAGTCAACAAAGTAAAATAATAAAGCAAATTAAAAGACTTACGACATCTCACTAAAGCGGTGCATGAGCGGTGTATGCTCGTTCGTTAGGAGTCTGATCCACGATAATGAATCTTCGAGTGATCGACCAATACCAACTAATGTACCTTGAAATAGGAGTGGTAAGAATCTATTGACGAGCGATATGGTTATGTCTATCGTTCCATTGAATGACAACAAAATTCAAATTTGGCTTTGGTCCGCAAGGCTCAGGGATGTGTTGCTGAAGACCAAATTGTCACATCACTGGAAGTCTGGATTAGGGATATACATCTCTATAGTTCGCATGCATATGATCGGTATCTTGCAAAGTCAACTAGGCATGCCACTTAGACATATCTGAGGCAGATCAACTAGCACATCCTACGTGTAGGGATTCCATACAACATACTTATCTGTTAGCATGTCAAGTTGGTCACGATAGTAAGTGGTAACCTGCTTTGGAGACTCAATCCAACTTCTATTTCGAAAGCACTTACGTACATAGTTATGTATTTAATTTTTTTCACCCTAAAAGGAACTTAAATATGTAGATGTAAATAAACTACCGTGCACTATAAGGCAATGTCTTATCGAATTCTAAGTAATCAAGGCGCGAGCTTAGGCGCGTCTAAGCGCAAAAAAGCCCAAGGCTCAAGGCTTGCGCCTTTTTGTAGTTTGAGACTTTTTTTTGCTAAATTCAAAATTTTGTTTATATATAGTTAAATAAAATTTTTACTTGTTCAATAAATTATAAAATGTGGTTTAAAATTTAAATTTTATTACTAAAATATGTAGATAATTGAATGAATTATAAAATATGATTTAAAAATTAATTTGTAGTTTGTAAAATAGCAGATCAAACCTATGTTATCAAAGCCCTCGCCTTGGTTCCAAAAAGCCCTAGACCCCAGCTTGAGACTTTTTTACCTTTCAGGCGTCTATGATGCATGAGACGCCAAAAAAGCCCCAAAAGCGCCAAGGCGCTCGCCTTATGACATGCCAAAAAAGCGCGCTTTTTGCAACATTTGAGTAGAAATTGAAAATTTCAACGTTTGGCTCAATAGGAGCCCAAAATCAAACATGCTAATAAAATTATGCTCGTTTGATTGTTGTTTTAAAGCGTATTCTATATTGAAAAAAAGATGCTTTTCTTTCGTCAACCACTTAAAAAGAAAAACTATAAATTTCTTTTGTCAATTTGTTCAAAAAAAAAAAAACCTAGTTCATGGAAGGTTAAAAACTCTATTTAGGACTTTACGTAATATTGTTTTTAATTTCTATATTTTTAATATTTTATTGTTTGTAAATTTGAGTTGAATGACTTTGCACATTCTTAGTTTGATTTATGTTAACCGTATAGTGTTTTTTTTAACTTCTAATAATGCTTTTATATGCCCTTTCTAAAATAAATTTTGTGTTTTATTACATTTTCTAAATGCAGTTTTTTAGCTGAAATCTAGAAAAAAAATTATGCAATTCAAGGCGTCCAAAAAAACCCTAGGCATAAAAAAGCGCTAGGCAAGAGCCTGGGGCTTTTTCGCCTTGACAACTATGGATCAAACTCATATAAAAGGCACGCAAAAAAGCCCAAGGCTCAAAAAAGCGTCAGGCTCAATGCTTGCGCCTTAGCGTCTTGACTACTATGCTGTCGATCTGCGCAGATAAAGTCACTTGGACGACCGATGGGAAGATGTGTCCATGACCAAAGCTATAAAATATAAATAAAAAAAGAGTGGTAGAATTGCATATTACATTTACATATGACCATTAGCAATTATACATACTAATATTTACCTTTAAAAGAGAAAGACAACCGCTATCGATTTGGATATCTCGAGCGCAGCATTTGTTAACTCATTGTATAATGTTGTCAATATGGCACTGTCCCAAGAATATCGTGCACAGTCATCCAAATTTCTCACAAATAATAACAAAAAAATATAGTCGTCTTTTAGAATGATTGGGACATAAACGATAAAATATCAAGTGTAGAATAATAGCTCTTGCATGGTATTCAACTTCTTCATCTGACGCATCCTGTGATGGCTCATTTTCAAACATACGTCGAAGCCAAGTTAACTTAATCATTGTACCTCTTACCTCATTTCGATTTGGGACCACGCCTAAACACTTGTAACAAATATCTTCATAGTTACTGAGATGTATCGCAGTAATCGGATTTCCTTCCACTACAACACAAAAAGACAACTAATATCTTGCAACATGATAGTAATTTCACTAGTGGAAAGATGAAAGGTTGAAGTCTCTGGTCTTTACTTGTCTACGAATGAAGTAGTTATGTAACGACGGTCAGAACAAAGCCCCCCTTTCTTGCACACATATGAGCTTGCACACAACTCCCATATAACAAAAGGAATCCCTTTTGTTACGTACTTAGCAACTCATATTTGTAATCTACGCCTTCAATTTATTTCATGATGTGGGACTATTAATTTCAACCCGCAATTCCTCCTTACCAACATGTGAGGCAATCCTAACAGTCTCCCCCTTGACTCGCATCATACGAGTATTTTTTGAGAGCACTGTCTTGCCTGCATGGCCCAGTCCGAACCTTCGGCTCTGATACCACTGTTATGTAACGACGGTCGGAACAAAACCTACTTTTCTTGCACGCATATGAGCTGGTACACAACTCACATATAAAAAAAGGAATTCTTGATGTTACGTGCATACCAACTCATATTTGTACTCAATTCCTTCAATTTATTCTATGATGTGGGACTATTAATTCCAACCCATCATTCCTTCTTACCAACATGCGAGGCAATCATAACAAAAGTAACTAGTGCATGATCTATCTTAAAAAACACAATCTGGATATTTCTCGAAATCCAGTTCTTTGTAGTGCTAGTTGAACTCTAGGTCTATTTGAAGTAATCAAACGTAACTTGCTTGAATGATCTTGACAATCAATTGGCTCGTCGCTTTACAAATTCAGAACGGGATGTAAGCAATTAGCTAGTGCATGAGAAATGAACACAAACAAAAATAATCATTCATTTGGATTTTGAAATACCTTCATCAAGTTCGGATCATTGCTTCCATGTTCATTTTGAAGGTACAAGACATTTATGTTCACAGGACCCGGTGCCAACTTTACAAGAAAAAATGTGTTTTTACTAAAACATATAAACTAGGAATTAGCTAGGCTTTAAATCACCATATACTTGAATTAGGAATTGGAATGAACAAGTTTTGAGTTAATCTAATCTATGTAGCCTCTACTTCAAAGCCGAATTTATTGTATACAAAGCAAACAAAAATAAACAAATATTGTTTAACAATTTACCTCTAACTTGATAAGAGAATGATGATCCTTCCATTTTTGAACTAATTTGATGTAGAAGTATTGAAGAATTTAAGTATTTGGAAGTTTAAAAATTTAGGTTTTTGGGTGTTTAGTTTTTGGGAATTTTGGAGTAAAAGGAAGATGGCTAAAACATATGAACTAGGAATTAGCTAGGTTTTAAATCACCATATACTTGAATTAGGAATTGGAATGAACAAGTTTTGAGTTAATATAATCTATGTAGCCTCTACTTCAAAGCCGAATTTATTGTATACAAAGCAAACAAAAATAAACAAATATTGTTTAACAATTTACCTCTAACTTGATAAGAGAATGATGATCCTTCCATTTTTGAACTAATTTGATGTAGAAGTATTGAAGAATTTAAGTATTTGGAAGTTTAAAAATTTAGGTTTTTGGGTGTTTAATTTTTGGGAATTTTGGAGTAAAAGGAAGATGGGTGGAAGTAAGGAGTAAAAGGAAGATGGGTGGAAGTAAGGAATAAAGGGGGTTGTTGGCTGAAGTACACAGTAGGGCCCCGGTTGTGGCACACCTGCAAGGTGCTCCCTTGTGAAAAATGTAAGGGCGCACTTGCCAAGTGCGCCCTTGTGTAGGTGCGCCCTTCCTGGAAGTTGTAGCAAAATTCTGCTACCTCGCCTAGACCAAACAACTTACAAAACTGATCAAATAGACTGTTAAATTCAATTCATTCGCTTATGAAATGCAAATCATTCATTCATTCACCAAAAAGTACAAATCATTTCTTACATTACAAATCATTCACTTACGAACTTTGCTTACATCAATCAAAATACATCTCCAAACATTCACTTACAAAATGCTCACATCAATCAAATAGAAATCATTTGGACGGATATGTAGATCTTTTATGCTCTTTCGACCACATTTGCTATAAGTATTTTGTTTACTTCCTCCCATTTTATCCATCATACCTTTAATTCTTGTTGAGCGCAGACGTCCCGTCTTCCTTTTTGTATGCGGATGTAACATGGTCAGCCCGTGATATGCGTCCCAATATCTACTATCGGAAATTGGATGAAAGATTGAAGCGTAACTTGCTTTATATTTATCAACGGAAAACCACAATGTACGATCTATTCGCCCCTCCAACGGTTCGAGCACAAGCGGTCATCACATGCACGTATGACAATTTTGCAATAATGGAATGTTGCAAGTGCAAGTATATACATTATCTTGTAAAGTCACGGTAAATGCTTTTCGAAATTGATCATTCACTTGCCATTTGGCTTGGTTGAATCTAACAATTTCACAATGTCGTGCTTGTTTTGCTCTTTTGGCTAAACGAGTTTTAACTTTTGGACTCATTTGCATTTCAAATTCCTGGGCGTCGGAACAACGTTTCATGAAATAGTCGTTTAAACGATAAAACGTTTGTGCTACGAACTTGACCAGCAAAGCATGAGCATCTCGTAGAACTCCATTAAAGCTTTCAGATACATTTGTTTTCATCATCATAAATCTGTCACCGTTATCCTTGCATAGAGCCCAATTTTCCTCCGCATCTCGAAAACTCTTTTCAACCCAAGCATGTGTATTTGATGCAATAGTTTTCAAGTGGCCTCTTAGCTCTTTGTATTGCAACTCATCTGTAGCACTAGCACATGCATATAACAAGTCTACTAAGTTTTTTTGAGTAAATCCAGCAGCTTGGAAGTTAGCTTTAAGATGTCTAGCACAAAAGCGGTGATGGTGTTCTTGAGGCCAATTTTCTAATGCTCAAGGAATGCTTTTCATTCGATCGGATATCAAAGTCAAACATCTATTGCGAACACTATATATGAGATAATACATGCATTTAAAAAACTAATCCTAATTATCTTTTGATTCGAAGTCTACGATTGCATACGCTAATGGAAATATACCATCATTTGCGTCTACTTCAGTTGCGACTAGCAACGTACCTTGATATTTGTCATATAGGTGTGTGTCATCAATGCAAATTAATGGTCGACAATGCGCAAAACTATCAATAGATGCACCAAATGTCCGAAATGCACTTTTGAAAAGAACTGTCATTCGCAAGTCTTTCGGTTTCAATCTTAAAAATAGTTCCTGGATTATGTTTTTTAACAGTAGCCAAATATTGTGGCAACTCAGCATATTGTTATGAAACGACGGTCGGAACAAAGCCCCTTTTCCCTGTACGCATATGAGCGACACACAACTCCCATATAACAAAAGGAATCCCCGATGTTACGTGCCTACCAGCTCATATTTGTACACAATTCCTTCAATATATTCCATGATGTGGGGCTATTAATTCCAAACCATCATTCCTCCTAAACGACATGCGAGGCAATCCTAACAATCTCCTCCTTGACTCGCATCCTACGAGTATCTTTTGAGAGTATTGTCTTGCCCGCATGGCCCAGTCCGTAATCTTCGGTTCTGATACCACTGTTATGTAACGACGGTCGAAACAAAGCATCCTTCCTTGCACGCATATGAGCTGACACACAACTCCCATATAACAAAAGGAATTCCTGATGTTACGTGTCTATCAGTTTATGTTTGTACACAATTCTTTCAATATATTTCATGATATGGGACTATTAATTCCAAACTATCATTCCTCCTAAATGACATGCGAGACAATCCTAACACATATGATGTTTCACAATCTCCAAAAACTGTCTCAAGTGCTTTCCGCAATGCCCTATATGCCTTGAAGTAGCTTATTTTGATGAAAAAAGTTTCCGACATTAAAACTTGAATCGTAGAGGGGGTGATATTCAAATCCGATTTCACAAAAGGAAGTATTTTGTTAGCAATAAATCTACTTGTTGCTTGCTTATGATTAGAATTAATGACTGGATTAACACACGTATGATTGCCATAATATTTCCGAACTTTTCACCTTTCCGCCAATGATTTTTTTGGGACAATTGCATGTATTCTTCACTTGCAATTTATATCGACATTACAAATTGCAGTGTACTCTTTTTTGCGGAATTTTATGGGTTTAAAAGAGAGAATTCTTAATAGACCACTCGCTTAGCTGCTGAATAAACATTTCCTTTGTTGAAACTGCATTCCCACTTCAAAGCCTTAATCAACACAATTTGCGGTAAATACATCTCTAATAGGAGCTACATTTTCTAATCAACGATGCTGCCATAATTTTCACACTGCACAAATCATCTGTCAAAGGCATCTCAAATTCCATTTGTTCGTTGTTATTGCCTTCATCTTCTTGCACCAACGATGCTTCATTATTTTCATTTTCATTTTCATGATCAATTTCAAACTCTAGCGGATCATTGTTAGCTTCCATATTTTCCATCCATGTCATATCATTATCCATTGAAGCAATTTGCATGCTATATATATGCGGTGAACTACAGCTTACATCATCGTTTGTCGGTCTAGAGCTTGAACCACCCGTAGTCATCATATAACTGTTAAAAAGAGAGTATGAGATCAAGAACACTATGAATTTCAACTAGTCAAATGTAAATAATTTACTAACTTACTTTGTATTCACGCATGTAGGAAATATTGGACTTGGATTGCTTTGGTATGCACAACTTGGAATAGTATCAATAATTTGAGTAGAATGTTGATTTAAATTAGTACCAATTGCTTCAGCTTCTCTTTTATTACGAATAATTCAATAACTTTTATATTAACTGAAAACATTGCATCAACATCTGCATCGTCATTTACTTCGATAGCGGAAGATGCAGAATCTGTCGCCCACTTACTAATTTTACAGCATACTTTTCTGAATCAATTTTTGTAACCCTATACTCCGTTTCTTTTAGTTCATTGTACGAGCAACTTTTTTTGACCTTTAAACCCTTTTGTTTGCCACCAATATATACCGACGTATTGTTTTCTTTCAAATTCAACTTCCCTTCAAAGTAGCAAATGATCGGGATGAAATCCGATATTGTTCTACAATGGAAAATTTGCAAGGTTTTAGAACAATTAATTGTTAAACTAATATTACTGACATAAGAAATCAAACAAAGTTAAGCTAGGGTTTGGGTGTATTTGTGGAACATAGAAATTTCAGCTAGGATTTGAGTTGAAACTAAATTAATACCTTCAAATTGATGTCCAATAGCTGATAGAAGTAATCTGATGGATAATCCTTGTTTCTTTTGATATTTTATGAAGATTTTGAGATTAGTAGAAAGATAATACGATTTTGTACTTTTTATCTCGAAGTATGAAGAAAATAGAATGTCAGATAAAAGGCAGAAGGAAGTAGGTTAACTGGAGGGGGTTCAAAGATATAACCAGCGCACTTGACAAGTGCGCCAGTTATATTTATAAAGGACGCACTTTACAAGTGCTCCCCCGTGTATTTTTTTAAAAATTTGCCACCTCATCACTGACATGGCTAAAACAAGCCAATTTTTGCAAATACTTCTTAAACTAGTCTATATCTGCTATTGGTTTTAAAAACCAGTCTATTTTGAAAATTTATCCATTTTTTTAGCAGATAGGTAGTAGAAAGAAAATGCAGACTGAAAGAAGCAAAAAAAGCAGTTTGATTAAGAGTAAGGGCACATTCGAAATTAAATGGGGTGGACGGAGAAAATACTGCGGGTGTGTATTCTCTTTTCAAATCGATGAGGTATGAAGAGTATATATAGCGGTGACAATAGCTGGACCTTGATATGCTAGTCATATTATGAGGCAGCTAATCTTAGTGTGATGCTAAAGACATCTCAAAAACTACTTACTAATATCATTGTTAAAAAATAATGCATTATTTTACTTTGTATTCTTCATAATAAAAGAACTTTTCAAGCGCTACCAATATACCAGATGTGTCAATTTTGAATTTTCTTTACACGACGATCAATCATTGACAAACGATATTTTTTATGGCGATCAACCATCTGACAACAATAGTTGGATGATTGATGGCTATAGAAAACAATGTTGATCATTGGTTGTTCATTGTGCAAGACCAAAATGACTTTGCACGGTGGTTAATTGTCGTGTAATACGACTTTGGTATTAGGAAGCACATAAATTTTATTATTTCCGTGGTAATGGTAATCATATTTCATGGTGTTTTTAGCACCACACTAATCTTATGTGGTCACAACTTGTTCTTGTGACATATCTGTGTTCATATTCATTTATTTTAGTTCATATTTCAACAAACATATTTTGGGCAACTTTTGTTAAGGTTTCATGTTCTATGATTATCGAGGGCAAAAGACGTCAACCATCCTAGCTCAGGTATCGTTGGTTGAATCTCATATCTCCAACAACAAGACATATCAGTCTATGCTTATTGAGGGTAAAAGAAATCAACCATCCTAGCTCAATTATTGTCGATTGAATCTTATATCTCCAAATGTAGAACATATCAGTTTGGATATACCGCTGTAATAAAGAGGATGCTAAATGTTACATACTATCAGCTCATGTACATAGGGAGGCACACACTAGTCTTTTCTTTTCTTATCATCTAACATAAGATTCAATCCACCTTCATTTTCACTATGATCCCAAACATTTTAACATTCTCCGTTTTGACTCGCATCTTACCAAGGATAGGTTGTTGGAATTGATGGGTAAGAACAAGAACGAGTCAGAGGGAATGTTGCGCAGTGGAGGCATAACCGCCTTAGAAGTGAAATTCGGTTTCCAAAGTTATTAACACCACGCTCTTTCAAGCTTGAACACCCAGCCTCGAAAGATCTTGAGATTTCCTGAAACGATTGTCCACAGATTCAAAATGTGTTTGGAAAATAATTTCATGAGAAGTATTTGGAAGATGATTTCACTAGAAGTGTTTGGAAGATGTTTCTTTCTCAAGCTAACTAAGCCTATAAATTTTAATTTTGAAGTGGATGCAGTCACAGAATGCAAAATGCCAGCCTGACAAGACGATTCAAGTTCTGGATTTAGTGAGCGTTGTGGTTATCCAAGGATGAATGAAAAACAACCTATGCAAATGAAAATTTCTATATGTAAGTACAATATCTTTTGGTTGAATTGATGCATAAAGAAGCGAAATTATGTCTGAGTTTAAGAATGATACTATATGTACTCGCTTATACGCTGCTTTCACCCATTTAAAAGAATTATAAAATTAGTTAACCAAAATCACTTCAAAAACCCTCCATGTTGTGGTAGGCAAAACTAAACTAAAAATAAAATAAATATTTGCATAACTGAGCAACATAATACTGGAAAAGGTTTTTAATTCATAAACGTATTGATTTCCTCTACTATCACCTTCAATGCTAGAAGATAGAGAGATAGATAAGTGAAATTAATTTACAAATTATTAACTAATGCAACATGACTTTTTATGTTTGCAATATTAATATCAGTTAATATGCTTCCAATTTTGCTGTTTGTAAGTATATTATTTTTTGTTGTTATGTGTATTATTACCTTTTGTCAGTCATGATAGTGTTTTCTTTTATCATCCATTAATGGAATAGAAAAAAGAGAGTAATGCAAGTAAATCATATTTGATTGTTTGACATCATATACTTTAAGGATTTTATTAACATATAGACCATGAAGTGCCCTATGTGAAGATTCAAACAACTTCCATGCATGATTTAGAGATATCGAGATTTAATTTTAAGTGATATCATTTGAGATAACTAGTTTTCAATTTTATTTATCTATTTAGATTTTAGTCTGGAGAATGAAATGCTTTTCTGAGAAAATAAAAGGAGAGTTGCTTGATTTTTATCAAAAGATAAGTCAAAAAGGCAGGTGTGAGTGGGTGAGAAAAGTGTTCGATTGAATGAGAGAAGATGCAGGTGATGGATGGTTGTTTAGTGTTGTGCATAGTATCATTCTAGTTTAACTAGTGAATTTCTCTTTAACACGAATTTGGTTGTGAATTTCTCTTTAACACAAATTTGGTTGTGAGTTTCTCTTTTACACAAATTTGGCTGAGACCACACCACATATTACACTTTTGATTTCTTCAAACTTTGTGGTGCGAAATAAATATGTGCTTTCCATGGCAACGTGGACACATTCAAAATTCATAAGTACTCTACAGAGAACTCAAATCTCTCACAAAGGCAGGCCATTTTTACACCGAATTATGTGAGTCCATCTATTGCTTCTTTGTAGCACCATTATGAATGGCTATGAACTCGTTAATAGCAGAAAACTCAACCTGCAATCAATCAGTAGAATCTCTCAAGTGCACCTTAAAAGCACCACCAAAATTAGTTGTATATTCAGTGAAATCTATGGATTCAATAAAGTGGGTTGGCATAACCTTTGAAAAAACCAAAAAGAAAAAAAAAAATTGTTGTCCATTTCAGAAACACCATCAAAAAAAAAAAAAAAAAAAAAAAAAATGTCCATTTCAAAAACACCATCAAAGCTGTTATGCGTTCATTAAACGAACAAAGGTTTATGGTTAGTCAATGAAATCTATCAAATGTAGCTCAAAAGCACCAATATATTTGATTACTTGTCCAATATGAGCAAAAAGACTTGGGACTAGTCAGTGAGATTCATCGAGTGCATCTAAAAAGCATCACCATGTAGATTGTGGATTCGATAAAAATATAAAATCTTATTTATAGATTAATTAATTGAGTCCATCAAATGCATCCAAAAATTGATTATGGATTCAATAAGATCGTGAAAACTCAATCTGAAATCATTAATTAGGATCCACAGGTGCATCACAAGTGGCACCGCTGGTACTGATTACATATTTTGTCATAAAAAACACAGTTTGTCATCAAAAGAATCCTTCAATTAAGTAACTAAGGCACTGCCCGAACTAGTTATGAATCCTATTTTGGAAATAAAGCCCAAAATATGTGCTATTGCAAAACTATTCATCATGTGCACGAAATAAGCACCACTACAACTATGAGTTTGTAAGCGTATGGAGCTCAACAACGTAAGTAATATAGTGGTAACGAGAAATGATTACTTCATTTGGCCTCGAAAGAGTATTCGCCATACTTCTACTACAGGATTGACGATTGAGATTCTTCCTTATTTATGATTCTAGGGCTACTTTCCTTAGTAATTCATTCTTCAGTGGATGCATCAAATACTTATCTAATTTTACATATTTTAGTGAAATCACTTATTTCAACTATTTCTTATCTGCTTTGATTCTAACATGGAACTGCCTTCCCTTTCTATCTCACAGTTGCTCAATGTCAATTCCTATATTTATCCCTGGGATTACAAGTGTATCTTCTAAACCTTCTCACAACATATGTGTGTTATATTCATTAATAAATTTTAGCATATTCATCCTGTGACACTAGATCTTTTGTTCCTGATAAGGTGTACGCTAGAGTCGTAGAAAGATCATAGGGAGGTTCCTGTTTAGGTGAAGGGAGTATGACCCTACTAACGTAATTTCCATTACAAATGAACAAATATTCTTATTTGCCGATTTATTCAATGCGGGACTTCGACCTGCTATTAATGTAGGTATTTCTATTTCTAGTCACAACTGTCAATGTCAAAATAGTCAAGATTTGCTCGATGCATTAAATAGACACAAGAATAATCACAAGGATAATTTTTTTTTCCCTTCTTTCTCATTTTGATGCCTAGTATTGCATAGGCATTACCTATGCCTTTCATCTCATTTAAACGATCAAAAAGTTTTGGTGTTGTTTAACACATCCATGTTTGTATCAAAAATAAGCATATAAAAACATAACAAATGAACACACAATCAAGTCTATGCCCAATGTTGTCTGAAGTCCGTTGGGATAATTTTAGCTAAACACCCCTGCTCTTTTAAATTTTTCGGGTTTGGATGAATATCTTTCAAAAAATGTATTGTCTTGTCTTTTATCAGCAACTAAGTTGATTATGTAACAAGCAAAATAGTTTCATTCACATGCGATCTAGTCGCAACAATATAATTATGCTCACTTTTGCATTATGGATGGCATTCGATATACTTTGATAATAATTCATATATACAACATTTATGTTATACTAGCGCGCACGCACGCGCGCGCGCGCACACACACACACACACACATATATATATGTGGAGACAACTATTTAGATACAAAAATTTAACGCAAATTGAGGCACACAAAATCTTAGCCATTAGATCAATTTGTGCTTAGAGATGGAAATTAGGCATTCCAATGATGGAGATTCAATGTATCACAAATTGTGCTTTATTTTTGTATAAACACTTTCCATATATATATATGTATATATATATACGTGTATATATATATATATATATATATATATATATATATATATATATATATGAAGCGTATAATAACACCCATATTTTTGCAGCACCCTTCTAGCCTTCTAACAAGTTCTCGTTACTAGCGAATGAGCAAATAAAACCTACATGTATTCTCAGTGCTATCAAGACACGTCAAGGCGTTAGAAAGATGCACTGTTTCAGATCTCGGAAATATCCCTTGTTATCTCATTTTGGTCTCCTCCAAAAACGAAACAACTAATCTCGTTGTATATTTCATTTCGAATATATCATCCGAGATATGACAATGTCAGACGATATATCGATCGAGATGAGACAGGGGCGGATCTAGCTTTCTTGTTCAGTTAGGGCAAATTTTTTCAGGTTTAGTCCCACGCCATCTAATAATTTGTATTCTATTATATATGTACTAAAATTTATTCTTGTACTTCAAATCAACTAGAATCAACATAGTTTGGGGTAGTACACGCAAGTCTAGATAGGGCATTCTCCTAAGTTTCACATAGGGCGGTCAACCAAAACGCTCAGAATTTTGCCAGGCTCTCTTCTTTCCAGGTGGGGCACTGGCCCTAGCTGGCCAGTGCCTAGATCCGCCCCTGAGATGAGATATTGAAATATCGGCCGAGATTTTGATGGGGCTAAAATTTAAATTTGTGCCTGACCCAGAAGCCAGGACAATAATTTAAAAAATTTCAAATCTAGCTTCTATGATCTCTTGCTATTTTAATAGCGAATCCCTCCTCTTTTTGCTAGTTAGCTTGTTAAAAGCGAGATTTTATTTTGGTTTGTCATGATACTCTTTTTGTTTGTATTTAAATAGAAAACGTGAAAAAGATCATGTTTAATATTTTATATTTTACATATATTTTGTATGTTATATGACCATATCGTATATTCACATATATTCTACAATATTTAAGATTTTCATATTCGTCATGTTTAATATGCATGTTACTTATGCAAGTACGTATTTTATGGTTTACTTATGATGAACTGTTTAATTTATGTAATCTTTTTTATGTTTCATGTCTAACAATAATATATGTTCATGAATAATAAGTTGTAAGCTTGTATTGTGCTATTTTTGTAGCATATAATGATTTATGAATATGAATGTTCTTTCGTAGATTAATAACAATGAAGTGATTTTGGAATTCAAGTTTAAGTTATTATATTTATAGTAGCATTCATTAAAGTTATTGTGTAAGAAGATTAAATTTTAATAATATCATATACCCCGAGATAACTTCGATATGAGCGTTAAGACCCCAGATGGAAATATGAGACAAACACCCAAGTTAGACTCATCTCATATGAGATCTCCTCCAATATGAGATCAAGTCTCTAAAATCTCTTAGACGAAACATGATCGATATATGAGATTTAAAACCCTGGAAAGACGCAGTTGTAGCCTTTGTGCCTTTTTAGCTTTCAAGCTGCCTTCTCTACTAGAAGCACACAAAAAACACCGAAGGCGCACCTTGTCGAAGGCACATAGGCATTAGGTTTGCGAATCTTTGGTTGATCGAGTTTTTTTCCCGCAAACCCCAGATTGCCAAGTTCGACTATCGAGTCAACCTGTGTAATTTAGGTTTGTTCGTTCGGAAGAAGAAAATAATTGACTACTCGTTGAAAATGTCGCCCGACTTCCCACCGCTAGCTTCATCCCGATGAGCTTGATAGTTGTTGCGATCTCAGATGGTCCTTTTTTTGTGTTCTAGCTTTGTTTAAAGTTCAAAATCATATATCATTATTTATTTTAAGTACTTTAAATTTAATTTAGTTTGTTTAAATTTATATTTAAGTTAATAATTAGGTATTTATCTAGTTGCGTATAATTTATAAAATTGTTTAAAATTAGGTAATTACTAGTTTAATTTTAATTTTAATTAATACAAGGGGGTAAGGTTAAATTTTAGTGAATAAAATATTCCAATGGTTAAATAGATGATAAAATATAGTCTAAAATTTAAATATTAGTTAATAAGTTGGTTAAGTTTGAACTGTGGTTAATAAAATAGCTAAATTAAATGTTATTTAATTAAATAATCAAACGACTTTTTTAAATTCAAACAAGCTATAGTATATGGTCTAAATTTTAAATACTAATTAACTTTATTTGTTTAATTTCACTTAAAATTATACTCCCTCCGTTTTTAAATATAAGATGTTTTAAGAAGTTTGATTTGTGTAAAATATAAGATGTTTAAGGTTTTAATGTCTTCTTTATCCGTTATTCATAATAAATGATGTGACTTTTTATGCAACTATTCATGTTTCAACCAATAGATGCACATGAAAAGAAGCTAATTTAAGAGAGAGACTTATTTTGAGTATGAATTCAAGCACCATTAATTGATTCCTTAATTCTTGTGCAAATAAGTAAAACATCTTATATTTAGAATCAGAGGTAGTAGTAAATAAAATAGTTATATAAATTGTAAAATATATTTAAATTTTAAAATTTATCTAATAAAATAGTTAAATTAATTTTGTTATAAACATGTTTTAATTTTAATATTAATTATAAACAAGTTCATAACATTAAGCTGGTTTTCAAATCATCGTTTATAAATTTGTAGTTTGTTTTTTATTTATAAAAATTTGCAAACATGTTTTCACTGTTTCAGATCTCAAAAATATCGCTCGAGATCTTGTTTTGATCCCCTCCCGAAACGAAACTGCATATCTCTCTGTAAATCTCTTTTCGATTGTATCGTTTGAGATATGGCAATTTCGGATGATATATCATCTGAGATGAGATATTGAGATATCGTCCGAAATTTTATTTTTTGGGCTAAAATTTAAACTAGCGTCTGGCTTAAAACAGTAACGAGAAAAACTCAGATCTAATCATAATAACCTCTTGCCTTCTTAATAGTGAACTCTTCATCTTTTAATTGATAAAATTAACCTTAAAAACTTCCCTAAATCGATCAACCTCATATGAAACACACGAGTCACGTCTCAAGCCACTTGAAGAATAGTCTCTTAAGAAACATTAATGACACTTTTTGCTAGTTAGCTTGTCAAAAGCCATATTTTATTTTGGTTTACCATGATGTTCTTTTTTTGTATGTAAATAGATGACTTGGAGAAATCATGTTTGATATTTAATATTTAATGTATATTTTGCTTGTTATATGACCATATCATATATTCACATGTGTTCTACAATATTCGAGGTTTTCATATTCGTCACTATTTTATGTTTTACTTGCGTGTAACTATTTAATGTTTTGGATCTCTTTTATGTTATGTGTCTAACAATAGTTCATGTTCATGAATCGTAAGTTGTAAGTTATAATCTATTTGTATTTGTTATTTTCTTTAGTTTAAGCGTATTATGATTTATGAATATAAATGTTCTTTCATAGATTAATAACAATGAAGTGATTTTGCAATTCAAGTTTAAGTTTTTATTTCAAAATAGCATCAATAAATATTATTGTGTAAGAATATCATTTTTTGACATATCATATACCCCAAGATTGTTCCGATATGAGCTTTAAGATCCAGGATGGAACTCCGAGACAAACATCCGAGTTAGACTTATCTCGTCCGAGATCTTCCTCAATACGAGATCGAGTCTCTAAAATCTCCTAGACGAAACTTGATTGATATCCGAGATCTTGAACCTTACATGTTTTACATTAAAACTATCGTGTTTAGTGGCAATTCATAGTGCAATGTTTCTTCACCAGAAAGCTCAAATTTAAATAGAAGACACACAAAAGGGCCAAGATACAGAAAAGTCCAAGGCACATACCTTGCGCTTTTTTGCACCTTGACTACATTGGCATCAACATGACGCTCAATCAACTAATATCATTCTCTTGTCATGGATACATTACTCGGAAGGTATGCAATCATACATGTAACATGCCTATCATGAACTCTCCACGAAATCCAGTATTTAGGCTGAAATACAAATTATATACTAGGTTAAAATTAAATGTAGTAAATAAAAAGCAAAAGAAAAAAAATGCCAAAATTATTTGTACTATCTTTTGAAATTTAGTTTTCACATTTGAATATTGCTACCGAAAACAATATATTGGAATTTCATGTAGTAACAAAATTTGGTGCTTATACAAAGTTGGGGTTCAGGGAGACTGTCATTTGGAGCCTTGCGAAGGGTCCTTCTTAGTTGTTGGTGCCCGCTAGGAGTTCCAAAACAGAATCTTCATGCATATGCGAGAAAGCTGCTTGGATAGTCATTCATTGGCCTTATTTTTTTATGGATAACAAGAGTGATACGTAATTGATTTAAGTAGAACGCTTATACATTGGCAATCTTTTTTTTTTTGGCAAGGCCATATTCATTGGCAATCTTGATCTTGCAGATTTGTACATCTTATCATGGAGGGTTCGTTAGGGGATTCTATTGGTCGTTTTTAGTGCAGGAATGTTGCGATGGTTACCTATGTTTTTCTTTCTTCTAGATATTGTAGCTTCTTCTGCCTTGTGTGACAAGTTAGATGCATTTTTAATGTGTTAATTACAGGTTAAAGAAGATTTTATCCCTTTTTTTTGCTTTGGGGTCACACCAAACTAGAAAATAAAAAATTAACCTCCATTATTATTCATAATAATATCTAACACAAAATTCATAGGAAATGAGCTGCGTGATTTGTTAAAATATTATGATTGCTGCAGTCAGGTTTCTTATACCTGTAAATGATTGGACCAACATGTGAGACAGTGCAAATGAGGGAAACATCATTCATTTGTCTAATACGACAAGCATCATATGCTGAATACTTATGTTGTTAGTGCTAGTGGTAAAATGCAGTGTCTTACGGCATTTGCAAAGTTTATCAATAAAATATTTGATGTTCTTAATCAACGGATGAATAAACTCGTTTTAATAACAAACCATTGAGCGCTAAACCAAACAGTTCACAATGGATTTACCGGAAATGTATTTCAAGCTATCATTGTTTTTAGTATTTGTATTGTTGACCTTACTCTATTGACATTATATTAATAAACAATGCAATCCTCTTTTTTTTTGGCTTTCATAGGCTTGCTAGACAAAATATTAAACAACGGAAGTATTCTAGCGGATCATACCCAGGGGATCAGAGAATGACAAGACAATTTGGAAGGGAGGATGATTCAAAATCTCGGCCTTGGATTGGATATGTCATTGTAGGTTGATTATCCCTTTATATAAAGACTTAAATGGTAGGAATAATTTCACTTAAATATGGTCTGGATATAGTTTCTGAAGTACCTTCAAATATATATAATTAAGTCAAACTTTTAACAATATTGCTACACAACTATTTTTCTTCATGAAGTGCCGTTATGTCTATCACCAAGATACTCATGTCATACCTTTTAAACGCAGTTCTCTATTTAAGTAAATTGTATGATATGTTGCAGCCAGCGGCAGTCATACTATTCATTGGTGGTATTGGGACGATTATAAAGCGTAATGATGAAAAGAGAGCAATTCCAAAAGGTACATTGTTTTGTCTACAGGCTATTGTTGTTTTATTCTTAGCAGATCCGTCGTATGTGGTGGTAAATTTTCCCAGTAGTTTGGGACATATAGGATTAACCTTAGGTTTTTAAGTTCACATATATTATGAAAGCATAATATCTATACTAGATGGCTGTCTTGCTTGGTCCTAAGGTTTTTTGTGCCTAAAGCAACTACAAATAAGTGCCTTTGCATGACCTTAAAATGAAACAAAACCATGGTTGGAAAAATGGCGAAACACACACTGCCCTTTATTTATCATCCGACTTCTTTGACCTATAAAACAAATGGCAACACTTTGAAATGTCTAATTTCTGTTTTTTCTTAGGCTCAAATCCTAGCAATGGCTTGCAAATAAAATACATAGAAAAACCAGCAATTGGAGGACCCTTTCAGCTATATGACACTGAAAACAAACCAATTACTGATCGTGATCTTCTTGGAAATTGGACATTAATATATTTTGGGTACACTTCATCTCCTGATGTTGGCCCAGAAGAAATTCAGAAAATGGTTGAGGCTACTAAGATATTAGGTAACCCTTGTTTTCTTGTTTACATTTTTGTTTCGTCATTATGAATATTTTTGTACTTTAATTTACAGATTCTGAATACAAAATAAAGATTAAACCTGTATTTGTCACTATTGATCCACAACGTGACACTCCTGATCAACTTCAGGCATATCTTAAAGGTTTTCTCTGCCTTAGACTTTGTTGCTTCATTCTTTATTATTGACATCTGATCGATACATAACATTAATTTTATGTTGCTAGCAGAATTTGATTCGAATATAATGGGACTTACTGGTCCAATCAATGCAGTAAGACAAATTGCACATGAATATCGTGTCTACTTCAGGAAAGTTGATGAAGAGGGCCATGATTATCTGATCGAATCTTCAAACAACACGTGAGTCCTTATTTTCAGTGTTTAAAAACTTGCAGTTTCTTTTTTTGTATTCGTTAACCGCGACCTGTGTGACAGGTATCTCTTAGATCCAAATACGGAGGTAGTGAAGACTTTTGGGGTTGAATATGATGCATCTCAAATGGCAAATGAGATTGTCAGAGAGGTGAACAAGGCTTCAAAAGGACCTACTAGTAAGCTAAATGCTCAATTTACCTCAAACTTTGTTATATACTTGCATTGTTTTGGTACTGGTTAAATTATAATCACTCCCCTCAGTATATGGTTTAGTTAGAATTAACCATCGTACTTTTTTCCTAGCTAGATTCACAACATTTATACCCATATGCGCCATGGGGAATTTTTGATACTCTATTTTTAATGGTTTCTTGATAATTTTTGGTCTCCACCGATCTAAGATTCTCTGTAGACACAGAAAGTAATATGCTTCCCGATTTGTTTACAGGCGATTCAAAGATAAAGAGAAGTTAGATGAAGCCACGGTGATTTTTGTTTTTGTTTTTGGGCTTAAATCAGCAGTTGAATACAAGTGCAAATTATCATGTATTCATGTGGAGAATTTGCGTTAGCTTCATTCCTCATTCACTATCAAAGGACCAATATTTACCGATTCAGTTCGGGACTCGGCTCATGTCTCAATCTTTTTTTTTTTTTTTTTTTTGGTACTTACATTATGAGTCTTATACAGCTTTTGAGCGGGTTAACTGTCTTTCGCAACAATTTGTTCCTTAGATGCGTTAAACACAGCTTTGATATGCCATTCCTGGGCAACTGATACTGATTGTAGTACGGTCAATATACGTGATTATAACCGTATGAATAGCAACTCAAATTTTGCAACATACGTCATTTATTTTAACATCACGGTATTTTGCACTGTTGCTACTGTTTCAAACTGGCCGAACATTGTTGCCGTAACAAGAAATGCTGTGCCCTCCTTGTCGCATTTGTTTTATTCTTTTATAAAACTTTGTTCAACCATTTTGGTGTGTGTGTGCATGATGGCATGGTATGTACAATATGTCGTAAAACTTTGTTTACATACATACTAGTGTTGTGTTTATATGATCATACTGTTTTAATTATTTTGTTGTATGTACTGTTTATCCTTTGTAAAAATTATATGAAATTGTATTATGTTACGATTAGGTGTATGAATTGCACATCCACTGAACTGATGTAAGAGGATGCCTGTAGATCAATTAGTTAAAAGTTGACTGAGCAATATCTTTTGATTTGAATGTTTGTTCTCAAGCCTCAACTACATACTTTGATGTTGAAGATTAATGCTTAAACCTCGATAGATTTTAGTTGCAGCAAAAGCATAGTTTTCAGCTAGTGGCCAGGAGCAGATCACCAGAACCGAAAACAGCATAGTTCCCTGGATCCAGCCACATTTCGCAATTAAATCCGTATTTTTTAAGAGGTTTAATTGCAAAATGAAGAAAATCAGGAGTTTTGATTGGTTGGATTCAGATGATTAACCAACTTTGAGTTCAGATGATTTCAACCCGTCTTAACCATGCTTTTCATGATTAATGTTTGTGTTTGTGGTAATAGGAGTATGTTAAACAATGTTAAAGACGAGCTCGGAGAGAGATTCAAGAAAATGACTCTTATATCGAGCATGCTCTCCATACATGGAATTTAGGTCGGCAAGAACATTTAAATTGACAAAAGAATCCTTGCACCAATTTATAATTTAAATGTGGTCGACCTCCATCTCATGGAATAATTTTAGCCATGCGATTCACGACATGACAAGGACATTAGACGTGGACTCAATTAGCTGACCTTAACGCCAAATGGGCAATACTCGGGAACACGGCGTATATAAATGAAGAACTAAAATGCTTCTTGCAAAAAGTATTTTATTTTATTATTATTATTATCAAACTGATGCTCCTTTCTCACCAACCAGTTGAATAAAGGTATCTTTCGAGATTATCTGTTGAGCAGAAAGCAAGCCATTATGTCTTTTTTTTTATACCTCGTCAACTCAGGGAAAAAACGAAACAAAAAGATCTAAAAATATTAAAGTAGGAAACGAGGAATAGTCATCCTTTATAAACTTATTTATTTTGCCGCGTTCCATTTTAAGAACTTAGGTTGTGTTTGATTTAAATTGTGATTTTTATTTTGAGTTTTCAATATCAACCACAAACAACAAGAATAGTCAAGGAACGGTGAAGAGAACGGAACAGAGATGGAGGGGGACCACGAAAGAAACGTAAAGACGACGGAAAGGTAAATTATCTTTTGTTATTCCGTTATTTCCAAAATTACGAAAAGGAATAAAAATTGTTTTCTATTTTGTTTATTAACTTTGTTTTCCAAAATAGTTATTTTCAGTAATACGCATGTATTGTTCGTAATTTTATATAAACCAAAACCAAATACTAAAAAATATAAATCAAACACTACCTTATTTCTACATCCTGCTTTTTCTTCTTTTTTGTTTTTTTTACTTTTACGTTCTCAAAGTTTAAAGCAGCAACTTCGACATGAAGTACGTGGTTAGGAGTTTATAGACATATATGTAAGGGTGCATGCAAAATTGTTCAAATATTCCCGTGGATTTCACACTTTCTTTTAAAAGAATTAGAAATATAATTTATACAAGAAAATCGATAGGTATTTTTCATGATTATAAGAAAGCATGCCAAAATTACCTACATGTAAACAGAGACGGAGCCACGTTATAGTTGGTGAGGTCACGTGACCTCACCATAAATCCATATTTTAAAAATAATAATAATAAAAAATACTGTACATCTATTTCTCTCTCGCACAAATGTATGGCAATTGTAATCGCGGCCTTCCTCACCTTTTCAGGCGCCTTTCTCGCCTCTTCCTACACCGCTGCCGCCAGCTCCGCTGCCTCCGGAACGTCCGGACCCCACTAACGACCAGCAGCTTCCAGTGTCCCTCTCGACTAATCCTACAAAGTCTCGCACAACAAACCCTAGGTCTGCTAATCCTACCATACCGCGTTCTCCGATTCGTGTTTGGGTTTGTGTCGCGTGTGGTTTATAGGCGGTAGCTCGACCTGATTTCGGTTCGATTGGGAGACGGTTGGATTTGGGGTTGAGTTTATCAGTGAGTTAGAGGTGGAAGCACAGTACACAGTGAAGTTTTGTTGTAGGAGCTTGGGTAGTTGTTGATGAGTGGTCAGTGAACGAGACAACCAGAATTAGCAACAGCTTTTGGATGCGGTCGATGGTTTTTTTGTGAATTTGGGGAAGGTTTTCTTTTATGTGTTGTAGTAGTACTGTGGTTGGGTTAATGAAGATATGAAGCTGGTGTTTGTTGAATGGGTGTGGCTCGATGATGGTGATGGCATGATGGACTGGCCTGGTTTGTTAAATGCTCCCAGCGTACAGAATCCAGCTATTTTCAGTTCTGGACAAAGAAATGATCGAAGAAATGTTCCCCAGCCATCAAACTCAGTTTGCTTCTAGCTCTTTCTATTTCAATTATACGGCGTTGCGATGCTAGATATGAACAACGTTCTTTCAAATTTTTTTTTGGGGGCTATCGCCCTTGAACGCCCGTCACTTTCCCCAAATGTGACCTCACCAACGTCGATTCCTGGCTCCTGCATGTAAATATACATTCAAGAGCTCATTATATTATATTATGTTTTAGCTATGTCCAGTTAAAGGCCTAACGCTGCTACTCAATATTTGGTCCATACACAAATATTATTAGAGTGCGTTCGAACATAAACAGTCCAAACATAAACAGTGTACGGTCAACATGGAATTCTTTTAACTACATACATGTGATAGCACGCATTAAACGTTTGAGTGAATGAGTGAATTTTATTTTCAGTGAAGCTATAAACATTGTTACATAAGCAAACAAGACAGATATATTCAACATCTTAAACGTTGACGACGCAAAAACATAGTTGTCGCATGAGACACACCTCGAATGTATTTCTGTTATCTACAAAGCCTATCTGATCAAGTAAAGAGGTGGCAACAAATACGATTTCTACTATTTTTTCAGTTTTTGTTGTATATCTGCATATTTATGTTCTGTTTGGTTTATTGTATCATTTTGCTTTAATGATAACGTTCTGTTTTAATGATATTGTTCTGCTGTAAACATAATCTAATTAAATTAAAAACCACGATAAAAAATGTCCGCTTAAACCTCCAAACGCATTCTCCACTAACTAAAATATTCCGCTAAAATACTTCGCTACTGCTTCACTCAAATACACCATTAATATGATAGCATTAAATTTAGGGGATTGTTAAAGGGACTCCAAATTTGGTTAGGGGGGGGGGGGGGGGGGAGGGAGATAATTTTAAGGGGACTCCAACTTAAATTTATTTTGTTAAGGGGGGTCTAGATTATTTTAGAAGAAAAACAAAAGAAGACCTAACTGCCCCTAACTCGTCACTTGTGTTAAAAGCTAACATACTAAATTTAACTTAAATTACAAACGCGTGCTTCCGAAAATTTAAATAAAATTGTAAAAAAGGGTAAAATGTGTTGACAAAATAAACAAGAATATATAATATGCAACATGTTAGATCAAAATTTTTGTTTTTGCAATTAATTTAAATTGAACATATCAATTCCAATATGAAATTACATTTAATTACATGATCTGATGCCTTCCGATCTTCCACGAAATTTTCTTCTGTCTCCATTATATTAATTACATTCATTTTGTATTTTTACGTGCAGCGTTAAATTGCAAGTATTAATTAAGATTTAGGTTTTATGATTTTTATTAACGAGGATTAAATGAGGTTAATATCGGAATTTTAATTTATATGTTTAAGGGGAGGCAAATTTATTTTGTACCCCCCTAACAATTACTGACCAAATTAAGATTGATCCTCTCCTTAACCAAATGTTGAGTCCCTTTAACACTCCCCTAAATTTAGAGTGTGTTTGCAAGGAACAAAAACATGGCATTTTGCATGGGAAAGTGAACAAAGAATGCATTTATGGCTACAAGGGTGGTATTTGAGCGGGGCGTTTAAGTCACAATTTTTTATTTAATTGATCATAGTTAATTAATTTTTAATAAATAACATGTGAGAATAATTTTTGAAAATAAATAAATTATAAAATTCTATGTGATAGGAAAATCTCATAAAAGCTTAAATGAAAGTTTTACAAAACTACATTTGAGCCTACAATGTTATATGGTGTAAAATGTTGACCTACTAAAAGATAACGCATGTAGAAGATAAGTGTGGTAGATATGCATATACTGCGATAGAGATGTTGACATGCAAAACGAGACCCAATTAGAAATGATGATATACGTGATAAACTTGAAATTGCATCAATGGAAGAAAAGCTAGTCCAACACCGCTTAAAATGATTTGAACATGACTAATGAAGGCTTCCCGAAGAACTTATGCACATTGCAATTATAGGTCATTTCAAATACTAAAAGAAATGTAAAGGTCGACCAAGGATGATATGGAAGGAAATAATAAAACGAGACTTGAGAAATTAAAATATATCTAAAGAGCTAGTGTTGGACAGGAAAGCGCGAAATCTAACAATCCATATACCAGTCCCATGAGCTGGGCTAGTAGAGAGCATGTTATAAGTTTAGATTATAGGACTAGTGAACATGGGCTTAAGCCATAGTGTTAGTGTTCGATACATATTAGGCTTTTACTACTATTACCAGTAGTATTAATATTATTGTCATCTTGACCTTTTTTTTTTTTGGGGCATAGCAAGATGGATTATAGCGGTCGTGCCACCTTTATTAAACAATTAAGAAACATGAGTTCTATACAGATACAAAACAACTAAAATGGTTTATAGTGGTCATACCACTTGAGATACCAAACAATACAACATACAAGTTAGGCTGATTGCCTAAACTACTATTTAGCTAAGACTGACCACTCTTATAAGAGGAGGATCTACATGTCTCGCCGGCTGGTCCAACAACATGGGTGTAACTAGAGAAGGTCAAGGAAAACTTCGGCACGTAACACATATTAGGATTACATGAAATAAAAGACCTATCCCAAGTGATTTCATAGAACTCAGACTTATTCATCTCACCAATATCACCGTCGTGAATGAGCTCAATACTATCACCAACAATCTAGTACATCAATTTCCTAGTCTCACCAGTTGCATCACAGATAAAATTATAGAAAGTTTCGAAAATAGAAAAATAATGCATGCTAGATGGATCATGAATCCTAACTTGTTCTATAACACACCATGAGATAACATGGGTAGGCATAAACCGCATTGATAAGCGGTAGGGGTATTTAGTTTTAAGGACACATTACCCAAAAAAATTAGATCAAATGACAAGTAAGTTTGATAATTAAATGAAGGACAAAGACCAAATTGTAATATATCAACATGGAGTTCACTTTAATTTATCATTATTACTAAGTTATTAAAAAATAAAAAATTACCCTTAAAATTGAAAGAAAAAAATGATTTTAGTCATATAAACATATAGAAATAATCTGCTCGAAAAGCTAAATGAATATAGCTTTATTACTTAAAAATATAGCTTTATATTGTATCACTCGAATATAAAATTAAGTCATTTTAAAGCTAATCACATTTGCACTATAAAAAAGCTATATCGTAAATAACGAAGCTATATGCATATAGCTTTCCGTCCTGAATTTTCTATATTCATTTTTTCTCATATTTACGATACCAAAAACATTTTTTAATTAATTTTAATTAATTTTTAATCGTATACTCACAGAAAATCATTTTTTTAATTAATTTTTATTATTTGTGAAACGTCAACATGTGTCCTTAGTTTAAAATATTTGGACATTTTCCAACTAAATCATAAAAGTTGTCCTTGATTTACATTATGAAAGTGGCTTGTCCTTTGATCTAATTTTGTTTTAAAATGTGTCCTTGAAACAAATATCCACTAAGCGGTAATCGTCCGCACCAAACCGATGAAATGGTGTGGAAAACTGTTTTGTATTATTTTTCTAAATCGGATATCCAAAACTGACCCGAGTCGTTTCATTACGGTCCGGTTGCGGTTTGAAGGGTGAAACCGATCGTATTAAACCGAACTGGATTACTTCATACAAGAAGTAATTTGCAGCATACATGTCTTATTTTTTTACCATGAATTGGTTCACGAAAAACAAGTAAACAATGTTATTCACTTATTCCTAATTTTCACTCTATAATCTAACGTTTGAACCTAATATTCATTCACTCTACAGCCCAACATCCATGCAAAACACAAGCCCACTTAGAGCTTAATATTCCTAATTGTATTAGTTTATACTTTATTTCGTTGTTTTACTTTCAGTAGCCGCCACATAACCCTTCGTTCACCTCTCTGAAGCCTGACCTAACAAAATCAAATCGGAAATCGGTGTGTGATGCCTCTTCTCCCTTTCCTAAACTAGCTTACGGTGCTTGGATTTCGATCTTCTATTTCAGCTTCCAAATACAAACGTGGTACGTTTAATTTAATTTCTAGTTTTATATTTCTAATTCCTAGAACTTATCATGAATTAGGAGTTGATTTGGTTGCGTGAATCACTGAATCTGGTTGTGTAAGTCACTAAATCTGATTGTGAACACCGATTTCAAACTATCACTATTACAGTATGTTGGTTGGTTTAATAACAAAGATGAATCCGATTTGTTGGAACTAAATTTGGCCTTTATCGACAATGCATACTCCATTTCTTCTTTTATCTTTCTGCTGTCATTATTCCATTGACTGTGATTGATCCATTTGGGCTGAAAGACGACATTCTAAAATTGGCAGTTTCAAGGTAAGAGTTGATAAGAAAGCCGCTTCCCTTGTAGTTGTCATCTTGTTCTTAACAAATCCTATCGGTCAACCGTTGTTTCTTAACAACACCTATTAGAGATTTTTATTAAGAGTCTGTTAGCCTTCCTTTTTAGTGACATTATAAGTAACATATATATTGCCTGGCATTTTTTAATTTGTAACAGTGTTCTTTTTCTTAGCTGTCGTTTTTTTTTTTGAATTTGTTCAAGAGGGAAACCGACCGGAGTCGTAAAACCCTCTGTAGTGCACCTAGCCCGGTCCGCGAGCACCATATAAGTGGCTGATCTTAACATATGCACTTGTTAAGCTCTTAGCTATCTTAGTTAATATTGTTTAAAACTTTAGATATCATTCAGCTTTGCCAAAAAACTTTAGATATCGTTATTCATTCACTAAGTTTCTCTTTGACCTAGTTTCTGTTATTTTAGTTTTACACAACTGGAAGTATGGAACAATCAACATAACTTATAAAACACATCAGAAATCCCTTTGACCTAGTTTCTGTTATTTTGGTTTGTACACCGTCATTGTTCATCTTCCATTAGCATTGTTGGTCATGCTTTGGCTAGTATAGAGTTATAGATTATGGTAGTCTCTCTAACTAACTTGTTCTAGTGATGAAACTGTCCAATTTCAGTTAGTTGCAGGTATTTGGTGGTTTTGGTGATCAAGGTTTTAAATGTGCATGTTGTAGTTTGTCAGGTGACAACAACAGTTGTTTGATCATGTATACATGGTTATGCTCATATGTTATTATTTCAGATTGTCTTACCTTGGTAAATAGATAGTTGTTGTGAGTTTTGTGTGCATTGTGGAATTGTATTTTGTGCAATATGGAAATAGCACATGATTCACTAATTGGAAATGCTCCTCCCACAAATACAACATCTTCGGAGATACCAATATAAGACCCGACTATTATTGAAGTTCAACCTACCGCTGCATCTCCAATTTTGCCTGAGAGTGAAAGAAGGAATAGATCAGAAGTTTGGAATCACTTTAAAAAGGTCAAAAATTCTGATGGAAGAGATATTTCTTCCACTCAAGCAAAGTGCAACTATTTCCCAAAAGTTTATCAGTCTAATGCAAAGATCGGAACATCTTCCATGAGGGCGCACATGCTTTATCAATGTAAGAACTTTCCTATTTACTTGGCTAATAAACGACAAAAAAAAATCTATCTTTTGATCCCTTAGAAAATGGTGCAAAGGTTGCCTGCATTAATTATAATAAGGATATTAGAAGAATTTATTGCGTTAGGATGATAATTCGAGATGAGATTCCTTTTAGTTTTATTGAGGGGCAAGGATATATTGAGTTCATGAGAGTAACGCATCCCAAGTTTAGTATACTGTCTCCTAGGACGATTGCAAGAGGGGTCTGGAAATTATATTTGGAGGAGAAAAATAATCTTAAGTCGACTTTGCTAAATAACTCACAATGTGTTTCTCTAACCACCAACACTTGGACATAATACAAAACATCAATTATATGGCTCTTACTACTCACTTTACTGATGATAATTGGACACCACACAAGAGAATCCTTAACTTTCTTGCCATTGCAAAGCATAAGGGTAAAACCATTGGGAAGTTAATGGAAAATTGTTTGGTTGACTGGGGAATTTAAAAAGTTTTTCAATTGTAGTTGACAATGCTAGTGCAAATCAAGTAGCCATTGACTATATGCGAGACAAGATTGGAAAATGGAAAAATCTAATGTTGAATGGTTCCTTTTTACATATGAGATGTTGTTGTCATATTCTTAATTTAATTGTAAAAGATGGTATGAATGAGCTTAATTGTGCTATGGATGGAATTCGTAATTGTGTAAAATACACAATGTCATCTCCTTCTAGATTAGCTAAATTTAGAGATTGTGCTGCTCAAGAGAAGACTGAGCATAAATGTGAAATAGTTCCATTAGATGTTTGCACTATGTGGAACTCAACATATTTTATGTTAGATATTGCTTTGAAGTATAGATATACATTTTCGAGGTTAGAAGATGCAGATAGTCAATTTAAGGTGTATTTTCAAGAAAAAATCAGTGGTAAAAAAAGGGCGGGGCCTCCAACAAATGATGACTTGGATAAGGCTGCTCGTTTTGTAAAATCTTTAATGATGCAACATTGAAGTTTAGTGGAATCAAATTTGTTACTTCAAATGAGCCACTACTTTGGATGTCCACTATCATGAGTGAACTAGATGAATGTGTATAAAGCAGTGATTCATTGTTAATGAGCATTGGAAATTCGGTGATTTTTCTTTTTGATAAATATTGGCTAAGCTTCATGACATGAACAACTTGTTATTGCTGTAGTTCTTGATCCACGATACAAGATGCTTTACCTTGAATATTTTTTTCCATGCATTGAACCTAATCCTGTAATGGTGAAGTTGATGGTTAATGAAATTAAGTCAATGTTTCTTGACCTGTATCATGAGTACTGCGAATTAGATCTTGTGGGTAGGCAAGCAACATTAAATGCCACAATGCCAAAGACAAACCATGCTGCTGTAGTAAATTGTGAAGAAGATAGTCATGCAACTAACATACTACAATTCATGAGACTTAGACAAGAAAGAGATGTCGTTGAGATAAATAATGAGGTTGGTAAGTATTTGGTTGATACTTTTGAAGACCCTTCTAATAAAAAATTGATCTACTCAAGTGGTGGAAAGAAAATACTCACAGGTACATCTATTTTATTTTGCAAAACAAGTAGTTAATTAGATTGTAATGCCCCGTATTTTTACGGTGTAATAATTAATTTATTTAAATAATGGTTTAGAGATTTATATGGTCGTTTAATTAAATAATATTGAATATTTAATTTATATAAATAATAGAATAATATATTTAATTTTGAAATAGTCGAAAATAGTGAATTGACGATATAGTGTGAACTGGACAATTCAAAATATATATTTCAGTTTAAAATTGAAGTACGATAACGAATATATTTAAATAACGACAGTTTGAACGTATAATTATATTATAAATATAATCGAGCTCGTAACGGCGCTGTAGTTCGTAATTTGGCGATTCGAACTTCAACCGAATATACACGGTCCGTTTTAAGTCGGATTTCTATGAAACAAGAAACATTAGGAGCTGGTGAAGTATATTTTTCTAATGGAAGAGAAAAATCGGGATTTCATCGTGTAAATTTTGATTTACGTTCAAATCAAATTTTAGAAAAGTCGCTATGAAATTCCTTCGAAATTTATAAATATATATTTATATTATAAAAGGATTTTAAACATAAATCGAATATCGATATAACTGGGAATTTTGAAATATCGAGTTATAAATCCAATTGGAGCTGTATGATATTCTATTGTGAATATATACAATAATATAAATTTATTTATATTTTATTTAATTGTTTTTAAATATATTTATATTTAAAATGGGGTTATTTAGAGCTTTAAAAATAGCCAGTTTTGCAAACGACCTCCGTTTCCGACGAAACTAATTTTGTTAGATCCTCAATATTAAATTATTGCTATATTTCAATTTCCATGATTTTTGAAGTCAGTGTGTGGCCGTACGGATTTTTAATGTGAAAAACAGTAAGTATTTTGACGGTTAAAAATACGCTTGTGAGCAAACGAAGTTGGAATTCGACGAAACCAATTTCGTTGGGTCCGTAATGTCGAACTGCAGCTGAGTGCCCATATACATGATTTTTGGGTATTATATGTGATCGCACGGATTTTTAAAGAACAAATGAACATACCGGTTGACTAAAATTCAATATAATAATGAATATAAAATTATTTGTCTTATCCTATAAATAAGCCATTCTCAGCGAACCCTAAGTCATCATTTCATTGTGGTCAATAACCCACGCCTCCAACCAAAAAACAAATGGCTGCTATCCTCACCACTAAAAATCGCTTCGATCCCTAACTTCATACCATATTCAGTGATGATCCCCACAAAAGTTCTGATCGCCTAGGCGAAGGAAACCTCTGGTCGAAGTCTTGAGTGCTCCGGTGCGACGTATAGCTGTATTTGGGTTTGAAAGTCGTCAGCTTTGAGTGGAGTTTATGAAGTGGGAAGTGCTTCGAGTGCTACTACATTTCGGGTAGAGAAGGAGGACCCGTAGGGCTTTCAAATGGCGGTCTAGCGATGAACTCCAGAAATCAATTTCTGAGGCGGCAGTGCGAGACTACCTAAAGCGCGAAACATTAAAAATCTTGGATTGGGAGTTAGGTGTTGAGTTTGTTGTAGGAAACTTGATGGTGGTGTTAAAGGGGGTTACTGCGAACATGATCTCGACGCGAGGGAGGGACTGGGTGCGAGTTGGACTTTAGTGGGTGGAGGAGGAAGAGATAGTTAGCAAGAGTTCATTGGTGGAATTATTGTCGAGTTCGATGGTTCGTGGAGGGGGAACGAGTGGGGTGAAGGCGTGGAAATGTCGGGGATGTTTACTGGAGAGCGATGGATATTTGGGGAAGATGGATTTGAGGGTGCGGTTTTTAAATGGGCCGGGTAGTTGGTAGAGCCCAAAATTTCAATTTAAGTTGTGTTTAATTTGTTTAATTAAGTGTATAACTTGTAAAATACGTATCTAATTCATACCTAAATGAAAACGAACAAAACAGGATCCGTTGGGATCATATGGATGGTGGCTACAAAATGGAACTGACTGGGAGTGGATTGGAGCTCGTTACAATTTATAGCAAAATAAATTGTCCGTCTAAATCAAGCGATGGTTATCGTTATTAACGATGATCATCCAATGTGAGTAAAACTCACCAACTCTGAACAGTTATATTTTTATAATGTATTCTTAAAAATGATGATTATCTGTTGGTTGCTGTGTGTTAATTGTTTGGTTGAATTGCTTATGTATTGGTTGAAAATATAGATAATTATATATGTATATATATATATATATAAGTAGTTGATCAAATATTGATTATGTTTAGCAGAATATTTCATATTGAAATGAATCGATGTTAATTATATTGTTTAACATCTGTGATGCAGGGAAACAGGTTGGAGGGATCCAATTGGATTCCTCAATATATGTAATACTATTTTGTTTCATATATTGTGATATATGATGCGATATATAATCTGTTGTTGATTATATGTGTTTGAATGATATTGATCATTGTTATTTGGTATTTCAAATACCATAAGGAATACTGGAATGTTAAAAAGGAAATTTTCGATGTTATGTTGAAAAAGGAACATATATATATATATATATATATATATATATATATATATGTTAGACCAAAAAATGGTCCTAACACCCAAATTATCGTATTTAGAGCGTAGAATATGAAGAAATAACTGAAAAAATAAGAGAAAAGCAAGACAACAGGATTTTTATAGTGGTTCGGCGTTAGCAAGCCTACATCCACTTCATATTTTCTCATTTCACTCATAGATTACAATTACAATGAATATTGTCTTTCAATCACTTGAATTCAATGAATAATTCTCTCCGAATCCATTGAATTTATTGAGGAAGATGGTGGTTATTCATGGAGAAGTGTTGGCCATGGCAGCCATGGAAGTTGAGATGCCCAAAAGTCCCCTGAAAATGCCCTCTGAAGGTGTATTTATAGCTGTAGGAAAGCTCCTGGGAGGACTGGTTCATGATGGGGTACGTGGCAGACAATCCAGAAAAATAGGAGAGCCAGTAGCCTTGAGAATAGGTCAAAACAAGTTGCGTGTGAGCAGGTCCGAAGTTCAGATCGCGGTCATAGGTCGGATCGCGGTCATGGGTCGGATCGCGTAGACAAGGTCGGATCGGATCGCGTCAGCAAGGGTGGATCGGATCGCGTAGGCGAGGGCGGATCGGATCGCGTAGGCAAGGGCGGATCGGATCGCGGTCATATGCCAGCTTACACTCGTTCACGGAAATGGGCGTAACTTTCAAACCGTAAGTCTGATTGAGCCAAACCAAAGCTCAAACTGAAGCTAATTCAAAGGGCTACGAGTATTTGAGGTGAATAGATCCAAATGAGGTCATTTGATAGGGGTTTCGGGCCAGTTTATACTGATGTTGTGATTTTGACCAAACTGCCTTGTGTCTTCTGACGATGCTTCCAATCCCAGAGAGCGATGTTATCCAGAGATTCCATATCAGACAGCATTTACCAAGAGGTGTGTCAACATGATCTTTGCTTTGGGTAGCCTGGTCACAAAGTAGGCTAACATTTTTCCCCCCAAAGTACATCTTATCGAAGATGAGATGTGCTTTGAATATGTTGAGCTAAATCTCTCTGGAACGTCATTTATCCTTGAGAAGGCTTCATCCAACTACTGCATTGCTTCCCTGGGAGATAGTCAGGCCAAGTTCCACGGAAGGAGTATTCGAGACGATCAAGAAATTGTTTAAACCTTGTCGGATCAAAAGATCTAATTCATCCGTCAAATGTCATGCTAAATCATTGGCTCTCGAGCGTGATTCTACACGCACAGGTCGTTGCAAAACAACATCATCATTCTATGCAAGCCAAGCGCGTGGTAGGGTTGGACTTTCTTTTTTATATGAGCCAATGTATGAAGTAGCCAACCAAATCATGGGGCAGTGTAAGAATCCTTGGGCTCTGAGCTAACAACTGGACTATTGAGATAAAGCACATCAGAATCAACATACGAATTTGTCATTTGTACTCAAGATTGGACTAGCCTGATATCTTGATATTGATTCAGGATCTTAAAATCGCATTGAATCGTAATAGTAAGGAATTCAAAAGCCATGATCACTCTGGATCGTAGTCGAGAGAATCCACAACTGTTACGGATCACCTCTTAATCCAATATTCACATATGAAGTAGTCAGTAAGGGACGTTATTAAAATTATGTGGACCAGTGCCTATAGGATTGTCACCATCGCAAGGTAGTAGATAGGTTTGTCACACCTCCCATTTGGTGTAGTTTGAGTCTTTAAGTTCACATTCGATCCACAAGCTAGCTTGCTTGGTCGGCAAAGATGAGTAAGGTTGTACTCCGGAGGCATGACGTACATGTTTTGAATCCCATTTCATGCCAGGATTGTCTTCAAAGTTAGTCTATGAACCGACACTTGTGCTCTCAGTGCCATCGGAGGACAAGCGAGGTCAGTACTTATGCCCCCGGTATCGATGGGGGTTGAATTGAGTCAATAAGGCATTTAATCTTGAAGATTTTATACTTCCTGTTGTTGCATCTGGTAAGAGTTGCAGGTTCAGCAATCTTAGCCGACCCAGATCATTCTGTACTGTTTCTCAATTTAGCAAAAATCGGAATTGTATATGCAAATGGTTGAACCACGTTTGCTTTGATATCATCTCTTCTCTTTAGTCAGATAGTGAGGATTGCCTCATTGGGCATCAGCGACTTCAGTTACTCTCATCAGATCAGTTGCGGAGTCAAGTAAGGTTGTTGAATGCGAATGAATAAATGCCGTTATGAAGTTAGTTGGGCTCCACCGTTTATGCTTCAGCATAGTCCGAAATGGTTATCACAGTCTTATTGAGTCTCTTTCTCATGCTCGGTTCAATCGAGCTTGACAAACAAGATCATGGGCTCAATAAGTGGTATAGATTCTCTTTGGAATTGCACATTCTTGTCGTTGTTTTCCAGGGCTTTTCCTTTGTCCTTATCGTTTCGGGAATTAGAAGGTACTCCATTCTTTAGTCAGGAAGGCCTCTAGGTCATTCGTCTCGACGCTAACACCTTTTTGTCATGAAAGTCTATCCACTTCAGGGTTGAATTCATCAAAATCTCTGAGCAAGTCTTGTTATAGAGAAAATTTAAAGTCCGGGGGAATAACAGGGGATCCTGACGTCCCACGTGTGAGGGCTGTAATTGTTGTTATCCACATCAACTAGAGGAGTACCGCTCCTCGAGAGGTGCCGAATTAAACTGGCGAGCAGATCATTGTCAAAGAATTGCTGCACATTTTCAAGATCATAGCTGGTGCCCCTAGTATTGAATCTGAAATTACAAGGGGGTCTTTGTGGATTTCTTATTTCCGCATCGATGTTACTCCCAAGTCACGGGTCGAGTCATTCGACTCGACCGGGCTTCTGTTCTTCGAATTGTTGCGTTCCATCTTGGAGTTGAGCGTACTCTAGCGCTTGAGTACCCATTCGAGCTGGAGCTGAAGTTGGTCGTGCATGACCTAAGTTCATTGTGATTCTTGCATTCTCATCTAGGAAGTTGCAGGTAGCCGTTCCATCGCCCATGTTTCCATCTACGACGTTCTGAATCGAAGCTGCACGTTGTGTGACTGCTGATTGGTTCATGTTCATCTCGGGTGTTCCCACTTGCTTTCTGCATGAAGGGAGAGGTTGGAGGCGAAATAGATGCATCTTGTCCAATTGCTGTATGGGATATATCCAGCATTATATGAGCTTCCCATTCTAGAAGTCGGTTGGGATCAGTAGATGGACATTCTCTTTGCATTTGTTTCTTGGTCCTCAAGGTGGGCTATTAGGATCACAACACAAGTTAAACACAGGCACTTAAGTTATGCCGTTTGTAAATATTTTCAATAGCCATGGCCCCAGTTATAGGGTAAGTGCGAAAGACATGCGGTCGGATCACTTCCCTTTCGAATTCAGACATGTATACATGAGAAGAGGAAGTCACTTTCAGAATTCAAGCGAACATACTATCCAAGCATGGAGTAGGACGTGTTTGGGACGGTACAAGAAGCCTGTAATTCATAAATGTCCAGAATTCCACGATTACGTCGAATTGTATTAAGGCCAAGGAATCAATGATCACTCAAGATCGTACTAAGGTAGGGTAGACATCAAAAAATCTCAGGGCCTCGCCAGGTCCTTCCAGTTGCGAGTATGAAGTTGTATAACATGTCGCTGAACAATTCACTATCCAGGCTTCTTTTTCTGTCGTCGCCGTGAGTCGCACAGGCAGCTTAGAATTATACGCCTACGTCATCCTTTTGGACACGGCCCTTTAGTTATTCCCTACTGGTCTACTGTTGTTGTGCGAGTTCGGATCTCGCATTTTGTCCAGCTTTGTTTTGTGAGCCTGTACTTAGTGAATGAAATTCCATTTCTTTTTGTACTGCTGTGTTTGTGTGCTGCCCCTCATTCCCGGAAATGAGTGGTTCGAGCACCATTTTCATTCTTGGTCCCAGTCGTGTGATGGGATAGGATCCCTTGAGTGGCATATGTCGTCATGCATTTATACTCACCTGATCCTTCAGCGGAGCAGAAATTATGGGGGGTGCTGAGTCTCCAGCACCTTTCTCAGCGCTTAATCATAGACGCTTTTATACTCTCCTGGCGGTCGCCAAGGTTAGAGTTCGAACTCAGCTGTTCTGTCGCTCCCCGATCCTTTAGCTGGGTAAGAGTTCTTTCTCAGCGCTCAATCAGGGACGCTTTTATACTCTCCTGGCGTTCGCCAAGGTTAGAGTTCAGACTCAGCTGTTCAGTCGCTCCCCGATCCTTCAGCGGGGTGAGAGTCCTTTCGCATTATCCTGTACCTGCGAGCTTTCCATAATTAGTTATGCATTTAAACATTTGAAATGCAAATAAGCAAACAAGTCATGAAACATTATAAGTTATCAGTGCAACTTATAAGTGAAAGTGCAGTAAAGTAGTATGTATGTATAGGTATGCCCCCAATCAATCATTAACTTAGTGCCTGGCTAGGTCTTGTTGAGGATTGATTAGGACCATAACTGTGTTGCCCCCATGTCCGGACATGGAGGATTTGGGATCAGCTTCCATCCTGCCCCCCCGATCTTTTAACGGGGGAGGAATTTTCCCGTGGCGCTAAGTCTCTAGCGCTTTTATACTCTCCCGATCCTTCAGCGGGTTAGAGTTGCTGGGGCGCTGAATCTCTAGCGCTTTTATACTCTCCCGATCCTTCAGCGGGTTAGAGTTCGAGCTCGGTTCATGATCTGCTCAACGATCCTTCAGCGGAGCAGAAGTTCTCAGCGCTAAATCATAGACGCTTTTATACTCTCTCTCGACTCTAGAGAGTTAGAGTTGGGACTCAGCTGTTCCATCGCTCCCCGATCCTTCAGCGGGGTAAGAGTCCTTTCTCAGCGCCAAATCATGGACGCTTTTATATTCTCCTGGCGGTCGCCAAGGTTAGACTTTTGCTCAGGCGGCTCCGATCATGGTACACCGCCATGCCTTGTGGACGTCATCTTCGCGTCCTTTATACTTTCTCTCAGCTCTGGAGAGTTAGAGTCACGGATCAAGCGGTCTACAATCATGTACGCTCATCAAACTCGTCCTAGGTTTACATTTTAATCCAAGCTCCGAGGATTAAAACCAATCGGACAAGCAGTTCGAGCATTTGCCAAGGCTTTGAGTTCCTCCGAACAGTCTACGGGAGGAATGGTTGGCACTAGACTTCGGGTACCTATATTATTCACACCGCACGAATTAGTCACGTCAGTAACTCGGAAAGCATGTGAAAGCAAATTTTATGATTGAAAAGTAAGCAAATTAAGAGGCAGTGTTGCCTCCTTTATTTGAATTCATGTAATATGGTGGCGTCGAGCATAGGATTGAGCCATGTAGGCGGTCACACCGCGTCCATCTGGAGTCGGACTATGACATTGTAACTCAATGATTTATGTTCAATTGTCTTGTGGTCTGCCACGTGTGATCCAAGGATTGGATGGTCATCCCGGATCCACCTTGAGCTATACAGCATTCTCTAGACGAAGAGCGTAGCTTTGTAAACGAGCAGTTCAGTCGAGCTCGTTATAGTATTGCTCTATGGCTCTATATGCGGGTGTTACAAGTTTGATCGGTAGCAAATCCTGGATACCTACACCATCCACATATTAATTCATCTGAGTTAATTACATCAATAACTCATAAATCATGCAAATATAAGAGTCATGGTTATAGAATAATCCTGTTAAAGGAATGAGTATCATTCTGAGTGAAAAATGGCGTTGCATATTCATTGCAGGTCCATTTTACTTCGCCCTATCTCTGCCAATAATGGGCTGCCAAAGTCCTTTAGTTGATGAGGGGTATCTTTTCAGATTATCATGGGGGTTGCAGTCCCAAAAAATGAATAGACCTTGGTCGGGGTCTTGAGATGGCAAAGGCGGATAGGTAGGTACTATAAGCGAGTGATGAGGTCGCATCTCCTTCAAATCGTCTTTTTGCCCCCATACTGAGGGTAAGGATGGAGTGTCAGGAAGTCATGACTGGATTGCTAATGGTAGCACATCTTTGCATTGGTGTTAGGTTGTAAATTAGCATGAGAACAATGGATTCATGCTTATAGAAATTTTTGCACTTTCCATGCTAGGAAATAGGATATTACTGCTGGTGGGATAATCATATCACATAAATTTGCTGATATACCCTCGATCCCATATCGGGGACAAGGGTTAGTGCGCCGACAATCAACCAGCATTCATGCGTAAGCGTTCTAGATCTTCAACTCGCTAACTTTCAGGCAAGACTAAGTCAATTGTCCAGGCAAATTCTTGATGTATCAGCTCTGAATTAGATGATGTAATCTCGAGCAATTTATGCTCAAATCTGTAGTTGCCCCCAGCCTTAGGGCAGTGAGTCACTTGGCAGATAATCGATGAAAAGAGTGGAAGTATGAGTCTTCACTTTCTAACTTCAGAACGCCGTTCGCCAGAAGTTTCATTCATGTACATCTCCCATCTAATGGGTGGCTGACTGGTGATTTGGTCGAATCATTCAGGGCGGTGAATTCGGCAATTGCACTCGTTGGTGTTTGTTTTGGGACAATCTTCCAAGAGAAATAGGCAATGTCGAATTGCATGTCATATCCCGAGGCATAAAAAACGATTGCACGCCTTTCACTTCACCTTGTTAGATGCATTTTGTGCTGTAGGAAGTTTATCATGGAGTTAACCATGACTCTTTTCTGGGTTTGGTCTCCAACGTTGGATCAACTTCCATTTTATCAATGGTTGTATTTCATAGTGTCTTGATGGGGATCATCTCTATCTTTTCTGGATTATCGAAACTTTCTTATTCGACCAGATGATTCGACTTTAGATCTTCTGTGTATGAAATATGAGGTATGTTGTAACGTTCCAATCCATCCAATAACTCTTCTGCCCATTCTAGGTAAGCTGCGAGTTGTGGTTTCTCCGACTGGAATTCCTTTCGAGTCGTCCTTCGGGGGTTATCTGCAAAACTTCGGCGTTGGATTGCCGATCATTTCTTGCACCGTCTGTATACAACTTCCAGGTGCTTGATTTCATCTTTCATTTCGAATGGCAACTCCATATAAAATCCCGCGATAGTGAACTTACTGCATACGTCTTATTTGCTTGACAGGAGCACAGTTCAGGTTTATACTCAAGAAATGACTCATAATTTGGGATAAAATCCCGCAAATATTAGCACTGGTTCAAACGAACACATCCAGGCTCGCCTACAGAAAGCATATAAGTTCTCTCGTTCGGAAGAGGTCTAAAGGAGATCCGATGTGAAGACCTTAGTCAGGTCGGCGTCACCAGTCGGAACACGTGCAGTTGGGTTATTAGATGTCACCCTTCTTCATCCCGAATCACCATCCTCTCTGGAATCTATGTCTTCGGGCAGGTCGTTTGGCAATTCCTTTTGCGATGCTCCCATTATTCGCAATATTGATACCTCCTTCACACTCCATTTCATCTGGAGGGGAAGCGTCTTTGGGTTTCACGCAATCTCTGTTGCGTAGCATATTCCATCCTTCCTAATCAGTCGGCTTCTCCAATAACTTGGTCACCATAGACCAGTCTCACTCCATCTTTGGTAAGGATATTTAACGGTTAACACCAAGATGCTATGTAAGCTCTGAATTCCGCTAGACCTGGTTGGTTGAGACCACGATCAGATAAGCTTGAATGCAATAGCATGGCTTGCAAGGCTTCAAGTAATGTTCATACATTCTGTCATAACTGTTGTATGAAGTGGATAGCTAATGGTTGGTTCGTATTTGTGTTGATCTCAAGTTCTCATCTCTCAACCGAGATCGTATGGTGGCTGGTGAGCAGTCAAATTGCTATCGCCCGGGCAAGGATCCATATGACCGATCATGGCCCACGGTGGTTCAATTGGTACCTAACTCTGGGCACCAAAGTACATTGATCTACCCTTCATTCTATGGAAATCAGTCTTCCTTGATGCGGTTGACGACAAATAGGCATTGCAAATGTTAGCTAAGCTTTTCAAGGAGTGAACTGTGGGACATATATTTTTCACCACGCCATTCAAGCGAAGGGTAACTTTGTAGTGCTAGGATCCTTTTTTGCCATCGGGTATCCCACCATTGAGAATTTTGGTCATTGGGATCTTCTGAGTCATCTGCAGAATAGTGTCCGGATTGTTCTATGTCAATGCCATCTGATATTTCGCCTGTAGGACAGGTTTAAGTCACGTAAACTAGGTGATCACTACCCGTTCTTGAAAAACATCAGTTGCATTGGGCAAATCAATACACCATCGGAACTCTAAAAGAGGAGGCTGTTATGAGGCCATCATTATTTTGTATACTGCCATAGCCAGCGCGTCGAATCTTTTCAACAACTCCTCACTTTCAATAATACTGGTAGATAGAGGTCATGGCTTCTGGAGGAATTCCAGTCGTCGCCATTCCGTTGTCAAATTGTTTGACAATCCGTTTATTCTTCATTGACAAGCTTTTGATGAATGCTGTTGTCCAACATATATGTTGAGCTGAAGATGAGCCATACTCCGAGCCGAAGGCGAGGCCGTGCTCCGAGCCGAAGGCGAGGCCGTCAGCGGGTCCGGGCGCAGCGCCGGCGGGGGTCCGGGGCCCCGCAGTCCAGGCGGCGATCGACTATATTTTTTTGATTTTGGAACATGGAGCCTTTTCTGAAATGATCTGAAAATTGTATTTTTTTCAAAAATTGTCACTTTTTTGGATCGGGTCGTGACCCTTGTTCGTCGTCATTTTTCCGGGTCGCGGTTCGCTACTGTCCTCCGGTTCGTGGTCCAGCTTGGCGATCGGGATACTCCAACCTTCCAGCTTCGGATCGGTTCGTGGTCTTCTCCAGTTCGTGGATATGTTCACAACAATTGCTCCAGGTTGGGTCGTGGAAGTATCATCGGGTCGGATCGCGACTTCCTTGCTCGGTCGGGTCGTGGGTTCATCTTGAGACCGGATCGTGGTCTTCCCGCGATCCGCGATCCGCGATCCACGATCCGCGATCCCCTCGACCTGCTCCAGCACATTTTCTTTATTATCCTCATTTGGTCGTGAAGCTTGTGAACCCTTAGCTTTTTTTTGAAGGTATGAAGCTCTGATTTTCTGAAATCAACGAAATATTCAAAAATGGTAGAAACGCGGACTGTTTTCTTCGAACTTTCAAATCCAAATAATGAATAGCAATCCGATAGGCTGAGAATTCAATTCTCAGTGAAAGGACCAAAATGTTAGACCAAAAAATGGTCCTAACACCCAAATTATCGTATTTAGAGCGTAGAATATGAAGAAATAACTGAAAAAATAAGAGAAAAGCAAGACAACAGGATTTTTATAGTGGTTCGGCGTTAGCAAGCCTACATCCACTTCATATTTTCTCATTTCACTCATAGATTACAATTACAATGAATATTGTCTTTCAATCACTTGAATTCAATGAATAATTCTCTCCGAATCCATTGAATTTATTGAGGAAGATGGTGGTTATTCATGAAGAAGTGTTGGCCATGGCAGCCATGGAAGTTGAGATGCCCAAAAGTCCCCTGAAAATGCCCTCTGAAGGTGTATTTATAGCTGTAGGAAAGCTCCTGGGAGGACTGGTTCGTGATGGGGTACGTGGAAGGCAATCCAGAAAAATAGGAGAGCCAGTAGCCTTGAGAATAGGTCAAAACAAGCTGCGTGTGAACAGGTCCGAAGTTCGGATCGCGGTCATAGGTCGGATCGTGGTCATGGGTCGGATCGCGTAGACAAGTTCGGATCGGATCGCGTCGGCAAGGGCGGATCGGATCGCGTAGGCAAGGGCGGATTGGATCGCGTAGGCAAGGGCGGATCGGATCACTTAGGCAAGGGCGGATCGGATCGCGTAGGCAAGGGCGGATCGGATCGCGGTCATATGCCAGCTTACACTCGTTCACGGAAATGGGCGTAACTTTCAAACCGTAAGTCCGATTGAGCCAAACCAAAGCTCAAACTGAAGCTAATTCAAAGGGCTACGAGTATTTGAGGTGAATAGATCCAAATGAGGTCATTTGATAGGGGTTTCGGGCCAGTTTATACTGATGTTGTGATGTTGACCAAACTGCCTTGTGTCTTCTGACGATGCTTCCAATGCCAGAGAGCGATGTTATCCAGAGATTCCATATCAGACAGCATTTACCAAGAGGTGTGTCAACATGATCTTTGCTTTGGGTAGCCTGGTCACAAAGCAGGCTAACAATATAATCAAAGGATTTTATAGAAAAAGATATTAATAAAATCAAAGGATTTTATAAAAAGAAATATTTTTAAAATGAATAGAGTTTTATAAAAGGAATTATTTATATAATAAATAAGATTTAATAGAAAGTGAAATATTTGTAAAACTTTTACAAATAAAATAGAAAGAGAAATATTTGTAAAACATTTACAAATAAAATAGAAAGAGAAATATTTGTAAAACATTTACAAATAGAATTGAAAAGGAAGTATGTAGAAAATAAATAGAAGTGAAAAGGAAATATTTATTTGTTAAATAAATATAATTTAAAAGGAATATTTTTAAAACAAATAGAAAAGGGAATATTTGTAAAACAAATAGAAACGAAAGTATTTGCAATCAAATAGAGTTAGTCGAACATAGTTTATTCGAGAAAAGAGTTATCGAATATTGGTTATTCGAAAAAGAGTTGATCGAATATTAGTTAATCGAAAAAGTAGATTATCGAATTTAGTTATTCGAAAGAAGTTAATCGAATATTAGTTATTCGAAAGGAGTAAATTGAATATTAGTTATTCGAAAGGAGTAAATCGAATATAGTTTATTCGAAAGGAGTTAATCAAATTTAGTTATTCGAAAGAAGTTAATCGAATTTAGTTATTCGAAGGAGTTATCGAATATTAGTTATTCAAAAGGAGTTAACCGAATATAGTTTATTCGAATAGAGTTAAAGGAGTAAATCGAATATAATTTATTCGAAAGGAGTTAATCGAATTTAGTTATTCAAAAGAAGTTAATCAAATTTAGTTATTCGAAAGAAGTTAATCAAATATTAGTTATTCGAAAGGAGTAAATCGAATATTAGTTATTCAAAAGGAGTTAATCGAATATAATTTATTCGAAAGGAGTTAATCGAATTTAGTTATTCGAAAGAAGTTAATCGATTTACTTATTCGGAAGAAGTTAATCGAATTTAGTTATTCGAAAGGAGTATCGAATATTAGTTATTCGAAAGGAGTTAATCGAATTTAGTTATTTGAAAGAAGTTAATCGAATTTAGTTATTCGAAGGAGTTATCAAATATTAGTTATTCGAAAGGAGTTAATCGAATTTAGTTTATTCGAATAGAGTTAAAGGAGTAAATCGAATATAGTTTATTCGAAAGGAGTTATCGAATATTAGTTATTTGAAAGGAATTATCGAATATTAGTTATTCGAAAGGAGTTATCAAATATAGTTTATTCAAATAGAGTTAAAGGAGTTAATCGAGTATAGTTTATTTGAATAGAGAAAGGAGTTAATTGATAGGAGTAAATTGATAAGAGTTAATCCAATAGAGTTAATCGATTATGGTTAATCACATAGAGTTAATCCAATAGGGTTAATCACATAGAGTTGATTCAATAGAGTTAATCGAATAGTGTCAATTGAATAGAGTTAATCGAATATGGCTATCCGAAGAGAGATTATCGAATATAGTTTATTCGAAGGAAAGAATTATCGAATAGAGATTTTTTTGAAAGAGAGTTATGTAAGGAAGTTTGTTAAAGGTTTAAAAGGTGAACTTTGTCTGTTTCGAAGTTAGAAATGTTGTTCAGTTAAGGTCTGAGAGGTAGTTATACCCCAACTTGATTGGCTTCGTTTTTAACTAAGGAATGGTTAAGGTTCGACAATGAAGGTTGGTTAAGTGAAATTAGTTAATCATATAATGTTTTGAGTTGGCATAGCGATGTTTTATTTAAACATCTGTTTAAATCAAATGAATGAGTTTTGGAAATGTTTTTCGAATATAATCAGAGATATTTTCTAATCATAGAAAATGGAATGTTTGATGATAAATAATACTGGAATGACAGTGATACGTGAAAAGAGACGGAAATGTTTACCAATGATTAATAACGTATATTTTCTAAATTTAGGAAATAAGAAATGTTGAAGGAGATGAAAAATGAATAAATTAATGAACTAATGAGATAAACGTTAAATGATGATTGATCGATAGAATTTCCATCTGGAAATAATATCGTTGTTTGCACATGTGTTTTTCTTTGATAGTTAACTCACCGACTATCAAATTTTTTGACCATTTTTCCGTCGCTAATACGGAGAGACCGGGATCAGATTCATTATCTAAAAAATACTTTGTATAGGCGTTAGCATTGCAATCAAATATGATGAAGATAATTGAAGATGGAGTTACACAAGTGCTGTCCTGTTTACAGAATAGTACCTTCGATTTGTCCAGCCTTAGGACGACCCATATGGAAGAATGTTTGACAAAGTATATTTGGTAGATCGCATAAGTTGATCTCTTCAAACGTATGTACGTTTGGTGGTGGAGGAATTCGTTTCTCTTAGCTGTATGCCCGTTGTATTTTTGGGGAAATCAATTTGTGATTTGGCGGGTATGACGATGTGACATTCAAAGTGAATAAATGTGTGATCTGTCAGAGATAAGCGTGGCCTCTAGCCTCACAACAGGGAAATGACAAAAATCGGGCAGGCAACATGGCTAAGTGGTTTGCTTCCAATTAGGGTTTATTATCACCTATCTAGAGATATTCATTTCATTCTATAATCTATTGTCGATGCTGTCCCATTCGGGAAACAGTTGCTGATCCCAATTGTTGGTGATATACATTTGATACACTCAAGCGAAATGAGTGGTCGGTCATGTGTGGCCGGGTTTCAAGATGTTCTTGTTGAACCCAATGTATTCCTCTCTAGAGGTACACTATCGGAAGGTGGTTCCATACCTTGTCATAGTTGGTAATCCATTATCAAATAAGTGCTCACGGTTTTGATTGTATACTACATATGTAGAACGTGAGATGAAAGCGTTTCTGCTAGATGATTATTATATTGTGATTGATACACACTATTATAATATCAAAAGGGTTTCGATATAAAGATTGTCTTTTCTTTCAAAATGATTTGAAAGTTAAATCAAATTGATTTGGATTTTCATAAGGGAAAAACCCGTTCCGTCATACGACGTGGTCTTATAGATATCGTTTGTTTTCTCAAACAATTTTAATTTGTTACTCACACCAGTCCATGTTGCTTAATTGGTACGCATGATAAGGGGTTCTCGCTTCGCGTTAGGTGGCGAACAGGAGACTCTTACTCCTACATGTCCTGAAAATGGGGGTTGGTCGAGTCGAGAGGCTGGCCGTAAAACATAGTGTTGGGGTACCTCTGTAAGTCACGGTGGGAGGGTAACTCGCTACCTTGGTGGATGAGGAATGGTTGAAAAGCCTGCCAAATTCCCTGGGTCGTTACATTGGTATCGGAGCTTAAGGTTAAGTAATTACCTTGGCTCTGTGGCGTGACTCGGTAGAGATGGGGTTAGTAATACCCTAGATTGAGTTGAGTGTGTATATGTGAGCGCGTATTTGTTATTTGATATAAAAATGGTTTTATATTGTGGAGATTTATTGGTTGAGTTGTTTATGGGTTCTGGTCGATCAATTTGATCCACTATATCGGTAGGGTTTATAAACACTCAAATACGATGAATCGACACTATATGTTTTGAAAAAAGGGTAAATGAAATAATTTTACCCAAAATATCTTTTGATATAAGCAAAGTATAGATATTTGAAATATTATAGTGTATTGGATGTGTTGGTTGTGATTATAATCAGATAAGATTATAATTGAAACGGTTATGTAAATAACCAATCAAAATTCGTGTAAGTGTTACGAAGTGAATTAAATCTGAATTTAAATCAGAATAGAAATGAAAACCCTGGAGACTTGGAAAGGTGTTTGTAAATGAATTTGGATTAAATATATGAGAATTTTAAAATCCTAGGAGATTTTAAATTGTTTAAAACATTGCAAATGATATTTTGAATTAATTTCAAAATGGAGACGTTGAAAGGTGATTTTGAAAAGTGATATAGTATTGAACTCACTTCGGTCGCTGCTAAATAAATTTTGATGTTGATCCAGACATCATCGGGGTTCATTTTCGAGTTTCTAAGTGACGGATTGCTACCACAGATTTTGTTTTTGAATTGTTTGGAGAAAACAAGTTGTTTTGATTTCAAAAAGGGATATTTGATTTTTGAAAAGCTTAGTTGTTTAAAATTTCCAAGGAGATTGTTTGAATTAAACAAATTAAAATAGGAAATTGTGAAAACAAATTGAAATTGAGTCAAATCCACTTAAGTGAAAATCATATTGAAATAGAATGGTATCAAGTGGAATTGGACTGGATTAGAGATGATATGGAATAGAAATTTATTGCTGAGTAAGAATTTTGAATTGAGATTGGAATTGGAGTTTGAATGAATTTGGCTTGGTTATAAGCGAATAGTTGTGTTGGAGATAAAAGTGAGTTGAGTTTGATTTGATGACATTGGTATATGTTGAATTGGTAGCAGATGGAAGGGATATAATGATATGCCCGACAAAAAGGTACAAGTTTATATTTCATATGGTATGAAATTTTTATGAGCCGAATTGACAAGCAGCATGGCTGTTTGGTTTTCTTTTGTGTTGGAGAAGGCCTAGAGAGGCGAGTTATAGTTGTACCGATTGACCAGTACAAAGGAGGTGCTAGCGATTTTCTTTTGAAAATTTTGGGTGTTAGAATATTTTCAAGATTTTTGAAAATTTTCATTAATAAAAAAAATGAATTAATATTTAATTGAAATTAATTGGTATTGTGAGATTGAAATTTAAGAAGTAAACAAATAATTTTTAACCCAGTTAATAGGGTTAGTTTTCTACCATAGCAATTTCGAGGACGAAATTATTTTAAGGGGGAAGAATATAATGTCCCGTATTTTTACGGTGTAATGATTAATTAATTTAATTATTTAAATAATGGTTTAGAGATTTATATGGTCGTTTAATTAAATAATATTGAATATTTAATTTATAAAAATAATAGAATAATATATTTAATTTTGAAATAGTCGGAAATAGTGAATTGACGACATAGTGTGAACTGGACAATTCAAAATATATATTTCAGTTCAAAATTGAAGTACGATAACGAATATATTTAAATAACGACAATTTGAATGTATAATTATATTATGAATATAATCGAGCTCGAATTGGCGCTGCAGTTCGTAATTTGGCGATTCGAACTTCAACTGAATATACAGGGTCCGTTTTAAATCAGATTTCTGTGAAACAAGAAACGTTAGGAGCCGGTGAAGTATATTTTTCTAATGGAAGAGAAAAATCGGGATTTCGTCGTGTAGATTTTGCTTTATGTTCAAATCAAATTTTAAAAAAGTCGCTATGAAATTCCTTTGAAATTTATAAATATTTATTTATATTATAAAAGGATTTTAAATATAAATCGAATATCGATATAACTGGGAATTTTGAAATATCGAGTTATAAATCCAATTGGATCTGTATGATATTCTATTGTGAATATATACGATAATATAAATTTATTTATATTTAATTTAATTGTTTTTAAATATATTTATATTTAAAATAGGGTTATTTAGAGCTTTAAAAATAGCCAGTTTTGCAAACGACCTCCGTTTCCAGCGAAACTAATTTTATTGGATTCTCAATATTAAATTATTGATATATTTCAATTTCCGTGATTTTTAAAGTCAGTGTGTGGCCGTACGGATTTTGAATGTGAAAAACAGTCAATATTTTGACGGTTAAAAATACGCTGTGTGAGCAAACGAAGTCGGAATTCGACGAAACCAGTTTCGTTGGGTCTGTAATGTCGAACTGCAGCTGAGTGCCCATTTTCATGATTTTTTGGTATTATATGTGATCGCACAGATTTTAAAGAACAAATGAACATAGCGGTATATTAAAATTCAATATAATAATGAATATAAAATTATTTGTCTTATCCTATAAATAAGCCATTCTCAGCGAACCCTAAATCAACATTTCATTGTGGTCAATAACCCACGCCTCCGACAATAAAACAAATGGCTGCAACCCTCACCACTAAAATCGCTTCGATCCCTAACTTCAAACCATATTCAGTGATGATCCCCACAAAAGTTCTGATCGCCTAGGCAAAGAAAACCTCTGGTCGAAGTCTTGAGTGCTCCGGTGCGACGTATAGCTGTATTTAGGTTTGAAAGTCGCCGGTTTTGAGTGGAGTTTCTGAAGTGGGAAGGGCTTCGAGTGCTACTGCTTTCGAAGCGGAGAAGGAGGGCACGTAGGGCTTTCAAATGGTGGTCTAGCGATGAACTTCGGAAATCAATTTCTGAGGCGACAGTGCGAGGCTACCTGAAGCGCGAAACATTAAAAAATCTTGGATTGGGAGCTAGGTGTTGAGTTTGTTGTAGGAAATTTGACGGTGGTGTTAAAGGGGGTTACTGCGAACATGATATCGACGCGAGGGAGGGACTGGGTGCGAGTTGGACTTTATTGGGTGGAGGAGGAAGAGATGGTTAGCAAGAGTTCGTTGGTGGAATTATTGTCGAGTTCGATGGTTCGTGGAGGGGGAACGAGTGGGGTGAAGGCGTGGAAATGTCGGGGATGTTTACTTGAGAGCGATGGATATTTGGGGAAGATGGATTTGAAGGTGCGGTTTTTAAATGGGCCGAGTAGTTGGTAAAGCCCAAAAATTCAATTTAAGTTGTGTTTAATTTGTTTAATTAAGTGTATAACTTGTAAAATATGTATCTAATTCATACATAAACGAAATCGAACAAAACATGATCCGTTGGGATCATATGGACGGTGGCTACAAAGTGGAACTGAATGGGAGTGGATTGGGGCTCGTTACAATTTATAGCAAAATAAAATTTCCGTTTGAATCAAGCGATGGTTATTGTTATTAATGATGATCGTCCAATGTGAGTAAAACTCACCAACTCTGAACGGTTATATTTTTATAACATATTCTTAAAACTGATGATTATCCGTTGATTGCTGTGTGTTAACTGTTTGATTGAATTGCTTATGTATTGGTTGAAAATATTGATAATTATATATATAAGTCGTTGATCAAATATTGATTCTGTTTAGCAGAATATTTCATATTGAAATGAAATCGATGTTAATTATATTGTTTAACATCTGTGATGCAGGGAAACAGGTTGGAGGGATCCAAGTGGATTCCTCAATATATAAAATACTGTTTTGTTTCATATATTGTGATATATGATGTGATATATAATCTGTTGTTGATTATATGTGTTTGAATGATATTGATCATTGTTATTTGGTATTTTAAATACCATAAGGAATACTGGAATGTTAAAAAGGAAATTTTCGATTTTGTATTGAAAAAGAAATATATATATATATAAAATCAAAGGATATTATAGAAAGAGATATTTATAAAATCAAAGGATTTTATAAAAAGAAATATTTTTAAAATGAATATAAATTTATAAAAGGAATTATTTATATAATAAATAAGATTTAATAGAAAGAGAAATATTTGTAAAACATTTAAAAATAAAATAGAAAGGGAAATATTTGTAAAATATTTACAAATAAAATAGAAAGAGAAATATTTGTAAAACATTTACAAATAGAATTGAAAAGGAAGTATGTAAAAAATAAATAGAAGTGAAAAGGAAATATTTATTTGTTAAATAAATAGAATTGAAAAGGAATATTTGTAAAACAAATAGAAAAAGGAATATTTGTAAAACAAATAGAAAAGGGAATATTTGTAAAACAAATAGAAAAGGGAATATTTGTAAAACAAATAGAAAAGGAAGTATTTGCAATCAAATAGAGTTAGTCAAATATAGTTTATTCGAGAAAAGAATTATCGAGTATTGGTTATTCGAAAAAGAGAGTTGATCGAATATTAGTTAATCGAAAAAGAAGATTATCGAATTTAGTTATTCGAAAGAAGTTAGTCGAATATTTGTCATTCGAAAGGAGTAAATCGAATATTAGTTATTCGAAAGGGTTAATTTGAATATAGTTTATTCGAAAGGAGTTAATCGAATTTAGTTATTCGAAAGAAGTTAATCGAATTTAGTTATTCGAAGGAGTTATCGAATATTAGTTATTCGAAAGGAGTTAATCGAATATAGTTTATTCGAATAGAGTTAAAGGAGTAAATCAAATATAATTTATTCGAAAGGGGTTAATCAAATTTAGTTATTCGAAAGAAGTTAATCGAATTTAGTTATTCGAAAGAAGTTAATCGAATATTAGTTATTCAAAAGGAGTAAATCGAATATTAGTTATTCGAAAGGAGTAAATGGAATATAATTTATTCAAAAGGAGTTAGTCGAATTTTGTTATTCGAAATAAGTTAATCAAATTTAGTTATTCAAAAGAAGTTAATCGAATTTAGTTATTCGAAAGGATTATCGAATATTAGTTATTCAAAAGGAGTTAATCGAATTTAGTTATTCGAAAGAAGTTAATCGAATTTAGTTTTTCGAAGGAGTTATCGATATTAGTTATTCGAAAGGAGTTAACCGAATATAGTTTATTTGAATAGAGTTAAAGGAGTAAATCGAATATAGTTCATTCGAAAGGAGTTATCGAATATTAGTAATTCGAAAGGAGTTATCGAATATTAGTTATTCGAAAGGAGTTATTGAATATGGTTTATTCGAATAGAGTTAAAGGAGTTAATCGAGTATAGTTTATTCGAATAGAGAAAGGAGTTAATTGATAGGAGTTAATTGATAAGAGTTAATTGATTAGAGTTAATCCAATAGAGTTAATCGATTAGGGTTAATCACACAGAGTTAATCCAATAGGGTTAATCACATAGAGTTAATTCAGTAGAGTTAATTGAATAGTATTAATTGAATAGAGTTAATCGAATATGGCTATCCGAAGAGAGATTATCGAATATAATTTATTCGAAGGAAAGAGTCATCGAATAAAGATTTATTCGAAAGAGAGCTACGTAAGGAAGTTTTTTTAAAGGTCTAAAAGGTGAACTTTGTCTGTTTCAAAGTTAAAAATGTTATTCAGTTAAGGTTTGAGAGGTAGTTATACCCCAACTTGATTGGCTTTGTTTTAAACTATGGAATGGTTAAGGTTCGACAGTGAAGGTTGGTTAAGTGAAATTAGTTAATCAGTGTAATGTTTTGAGTTGGCATAGCGATGTTTTATTTAAACATCTAATCTAATGAATGAGTTTTGGAAACGTTTTCCGAATATAATCAGAGATATTTCTAATCATAGAAAATGGATGTTTGATGATAAAGAATACAGGAATGACAGTGATACGTGAAAAGAGATGGAAATGTTTTCCAATGATTAATAACGTATATTTTCTAAATTTAGAAAATAAGAAATGTTGATAGGAGATGAAAAATGAATAAATTAATGAACTAATGAGTTAAACATTAAATGATGATTGATCGATAGAATTTCCATCTGGAAATAATATCGTTGTTTGCACATGTGGTTTTCTTTGATAGTTAACTTACCGACTATCGAAGTTTTTGACCATTTTTCCGTTGTCAATACGGAGAGACCGGGATCAGATTCATTATCTGAAAACCACTCTGTATGGGCGTTAGCGTTGCAATCAAATATGATGAAGATAATTGAAGATGGAGCTATGCAACGACTGTCCTGTTTACGGAATAGTACCTTCGGTTTGTCCAGTCCTAGGGCGACCCATATGGAAAAATGTCTGATAGAGTATATTTAATAGATCGCTTAAGTTGATCTCTTCAAACGTATGTACGTTTGGTTGCAGAGGAATTCGTTTCTCTTAGCTGTATACGTTGTATTTTTGGGGAAATCAATTTGTGATTTGGCGGGTATGACGATGTGACATTCAAAGTGAATAAATGTGTGATCTGTCAGAGATAAGCGTGGCCTCTAGCCTCACAACCAGGAAATGACAAAAATCGGCCAGGCAGCATGACTAAGTGGTTGGCTGCCAATTAGGGTGTATTATCACCTATCTAGAGATATTCATTTCATTCTATAATCTATTGTCTATGCTGTCCCATTCGGGAAACGGTTGCTGATCCCAATCGTTGGTGATATACATTCGATACACTCAAGCGAAATGAGTGGTCAGTCACGTATGGCCGGGTTGCAAGATGTTCTTGTTGAACCCAGTGTATTCCTCTCTAGAGGTACACTATCGGAAGGTGGTTCCATACCTTGTCATAGTTGGTAATCCATTATCCAATAAGTTCTCTCGATTTTGATTGTATACTATATATGTGGAACGTGAGCTGAAAGCGTTTCTGCTAGATGATTATTATATTGTGATTGGTAGACACTATTATAATATCAAAAGGGTTTCGATATAAAGATTATCTTTTCTTTCAAAATGATTTGAAAGTTAAATCAAATTGATTTGGATTCTCATAAGGGAAAAACCCATTCCGTTATACGCCGTGGTCTTATGAGATATCATTTATTTTCTCAAACTATTTTAAATTGTTTACTCACACCAGTCCCTTGACTGACCTGGAGTTTATTTTATTTTGTTTTCCCTAAACTCTTGGGTGCCCAAATTTGTACGGGCAGTCACATAGTCAGGATTTTACAGTTATACTTGGAGAGCTTGGAGCAGGAGGCTTCAGGATTATATAGCATAGTTATTTCCGTTGTGTTGTAAGTGTTGTACTCTGATAATGTTCCTGTATACATATACTAGTTTTATTTCAAAGTTATGTATCTACTATATATTGTTCATTCCGCTGTGAGATTCGTGTTGCTCTGATGTTGTATGTTCTTCTTCTTCTTCTATTCTAAGTTTCTATCTTATCTATTCTCACCCTCTAATTTCTTTCATGGACTATCCGGTGTTTCCGATGCTTGAATAGTCGACATAGTGTTGTATGCCGTTATCCCGGCTCGCGAAAACCTCGGTCGTTACATGGATGATATTATGCTTCGTTGTTCACATAATAACACTTGTTTGCAACAATAATAAATGAACCTAATTCAATTCAATTATGTATCCATTTCTATCAAAGATAGCCAAATATGTGTTTGTTGTTCCTGCTTCGATAGTTGCATCTAAATCGGCTTTTATTATTGGCTCTTGAGTTGTTGATCCATTCAGAGCATCATTAACTCCAAAAATTGTGGAAGCTTTGGTGTGCACAAGTGATTGGTTGAAAGCAGCTCTATTTTCATTTTATAAGGAACCTGCAAAAGATGAGATTGAGCTTTATGAGAAATTAGAGAATGTGGAAAATTGTAATTTTTATTAAATATAGTTCATAGCATTTTATTCATATTACGGCTGAATTTTCATTTAAATTTAAATTGCTATTCATTTAATTTGAACTACCAAATATGAACTCCATTTTTATCCTTTTATGTGCATGCATTTGCAAGGAAAATTGCTAAACACTTTTAGATTTGTTGACAAACAAATTGTATATAAATAGGGATTAGTCCATTATTCTCAACCGCCTAGTAATCAAAGGAACTATTTGTTGGGAATGTATATATGTTTCTCAAGGCGTGTTTTTCTTTGTGTGTTGGTTTCTTTATTTGTCATTAATAGCAAGAAATGATGGGTAGATTATTGACCTAACTATTTCATTCTTGGACTGTTATATTCATATGTAATTAGTGCATTTCAATAAAGGCATATCTTTGGGTAAAAATGCATAATTTTGATGTGTACCATAATTCAAATTAATCCATTCTAAATTGTAATTCCTTTACATCCACCTGTAACAGTAGTTTTAGCTTATGAGTTTTTCTTTGTCATTTTGAAATCTCATATTACTTTAGGTGGCTACGGTAGTTTTACTGTAAATTGTAATTAGACTGTTGTATACAACTATTAAGTAAACCTTTATTAAGCATCCTTAAAAACTAGTTACCCATTGCATGTTTATTGGATTTTCCTTCATTTTAACATTTATATATTCCATAATATAGCACTGACTTTTTTTGTCCAGGTAACGCTGACATGCAAAAATGACATTGTTGCAATTGTGTGTATTTTGTTGGTTCTTGCTTAGTATACCAATATAAGACTTTATGCAAGTTTTTGAAGACACGAAGTTATGTGATTCATGAAAAAGAATTTCATGTAGACTCTTTTGGTATTTTGGTTTAGCAAGCTCTGAAAAAAAGATATTTTCTATTTTGATACTTTTGTAACTAAAAAAAGAAAATAGCGAAATGTTATGTAATCTGGTATTATATGCTTATGCTAGAAGAAGTTTATGATGTATATAAGTAGTGAAGTATTATGGATTCAGAATCTCAGATGTGTAATTAAAATGGTATGTTTTCAGTTTTATATGCGCGGTTGTGCACTGCTTATTTATAATTAATATTTTATATTAGAACAATTAATGCGTCTGTTTTAAGTGTTTGCAAAAGTACATATATACATGGATTTGTCCATAAATGTATGTTTGAAAATTAAACCTGATTGAATCGAAACCGTACCGTATGCGACTATAACCTGACCGGAACCGGACCGTAATAAAATATAACATTATGGTCTTCATTTTTTTTAGAAGTAGATGGTTGTGTAGAGCGATTCTACACACCCGATTAGTAGTATAAAATAAAAGATAGATATAGGCGATCAACAAGCCTGACCACTGGCCAAAAACGACAAAATGTGCATGCAGAGTTTAAACCTTGCGCCTTGCGCAAGCATAGCTACAAGTTCGCCTAAATAACCGTACAAATACTACCCACAACTACAAGCATAACAAGCAACAACATAGCGAAACATGCACATACTGTACACGACAACAAACCACATACATACTTTGATGATGACGGCGGGGCCTACATTGCGACAGGGGTTGCGGTGATCACCATGGCCTTGGATACTGGGGCTGCTGGTCATCAAGGAGCTGGACACTGTCCATTGACTCCTCCCAGAGGTGCGTGACATCCAAGATCAACGGCGCAAAAGGCTGCACCTGCGTACCTGTCCAGAAATGATAAAGGTAAGTGATCTTGTTGACTAACCCAACAAGGGAGCTGGAGCGGCCGTTGAAACATCTGTTATTCCTCTCGCACCAAATAGTCCAAGCGAAGGCAGCATAGAGAACGTCGTTGGATAGTGATGCTTTAGAATACTGCCAGTGGTCGAAGTGATGCGGAGGTGGCGAGAAGCAACCAAGCGTGTGACTGGAAGTTGTTTGTAACACCCTACGTCCATTAATGTCACTCACAAAGGGAATGCATCAATGTCCATGAAGCGTTATTGTTGTATAGAATAGATAAATTACAAGAATAAATAAATAAAACAACACAGCGGAAGATAAAACTTATTTTATTTCATCATAACTCAAAACGAGTTTACATAAGTAGTTTCCAAAACCATTACAACAGGATCAGTAGTCTTTTCCAAAAACTTCAAAGTACATAAAGAAGCAAATACTTGAATAACATAAATGCATAAATCCCCACTGAGCATAAGCAAAGCCATAAAGATGAGAAAGTCCCAAGTGATACATCTACTCTCTTCAAGCAACTGAAAGAAATCGACACTAAGCTGTAGTATTCCCTACTTGCAAACCTGAGGGGGAGGGGGGAAGGAAGAAAAGAAGTGGAAAGAAAAGGGGGTCAGACATAAAGTCTGGCGAGTGCGATAACTTTAACAATATAATTATCAAAATAACTAGGCTAAGGCATAAGCTGGAAAATAAGGAAATGACTGTGAACAATTGGGTACGACAGAACAAAACGAGGAAAATAAGATGAACCAAGATAACGTTAAAGGCGCCCCTAATCACTATAAGATAATTTCTATACTGCACCACCACTAGTCACCCTAAAGGTTGATCCCGCCTACAGAACTTAATACTGCTAATGGTAGTTTCGTGTACTCCTAGCTACCTCCATAGGTGCCGTCTGCCCCTATCTCCACTAGGTGTACCCACTACCCCCATTTGATCGGCTCCCTAACTCGTAGATACCCGTGCTGGCCCCATAGTGGGGTGTATCACTTCCCAAAGTGGCAACCCGATACAACCAAAAATGCACAGCTTATATCTACACGATGCAACAACGTCTTACCTACCAGCCCGGGCCCATACACGCATATAAACCGTTGGACTTGCGTTGCCACCGCTGACCCGTTTTGACCTCTTACAATCAAATCCAGTACGCGTGTCCCGTCCTCGACTTGGGTCGAGCCCATAAGGATACTTAATGGGTTACTGGTTTGAAAAGGGCCCCCATGCATGACACAAGCTTTCCACCTATGCTTGGTCCCCTCTAAGGTTTTTCCCCACTTAACCCTATTCTTATTCATGTCTTCTTACATGTTACAATCTTGGTTAAGTGCATCTAATCGTATTTCAAATGCCACCCAAGGCACCCGCTAAATTCCACATGCCACCCAAGGCACCCACTTAACCCCCTCATGTCCCACTACACGTTTATCTAGTTAAGTGTTTCTTAATTCATTAAGACTATAACCTTGTAGAGACCTCCCACATTAGACTGGCATTTGTGGCAGCTGGATTTGCCGGGCGGGTCCGGGCAGTCTTACACCACAAACGAGCCTAACCACGTGTCTTTACAACTGTTATGCATTTAATTTATGCCTAAGACCTCCTACATTAGATTGGCATTTGTGGCAGCTGGATTTGCCGGGCGGGTCCGGACAGTCTTACACCACAAAAGAGTCCAACCTCCTGTCTTAGGCGATTAATTACACCTAATTAATTACCCCCAATTTGAATTAATTTCCCTATTCAAATTGCCAATCAATTACAAATTTAACTATGTCCATAATTGACTCAATTATGCCCATCTATTTATGGTATATAAAATTATACCAATTAATATCACTTTTAAGGCATTTATGCCAATTCTCAATATTAAATCTTTTAATATTATCCCATTGCCCCCACGTTGTACGTTCGTTCGTTTAACGTAAAATATATGTTAGACTCGAATAATCTAACTTATGGAATAAAGAGAAAACATCACAACATGCATAGAATAAAAACTAGATCTAACATAAGGGGTGAACTTGCACGTGTGAATAAGGTTTTTCATCCAAAAACTTGCATAGGCAAAAGTTACAAACTTGCATAAACTATGGATGTCATAGATCTAATCACAAGGTGTAAACTTTCATAGGCAATGGTTATAAACTTTACATTACATGATTCATACTCTAACATATATGTATACTTGCACATGTGATTTATACAACATAAACTATGATGTAAACTTGCATACATACATATAATTTAACATATGAATTAGTTCCAACAACATAACCAAACTAGCATATGAAACATCATTATGAATTGATTGTACATAAGCCAATAATTAACATAGATTTACAACATAGATGATAACATCACAGATTTACAACATAGATAATAACATCATAGATTTACAACATAGATAATAACATCATAGATTTACAGCATAGATAATAACATACAGTCAATAATTCACAACATAACCATATAATTCAAATCATAGCTCAGTCCAATTAAATTGTTAATTATCTTATTAAAGAAATCGAACTCACAAAAATAAGGTCTTGCGTTTTGAAATCTGAGTTCTGAAATTGATTTAGCTCACCTTTGCAGTAGATTCGTTATTGTTTAGATTAGAGTTGAATAGAACTGAATTGATTAGCTTTGATTTCCCTCTAGTTGGTGGCGACTACTCTAGGTTACAAGATGACAGCATGACGACCATGATTCAGATTTTTATTTGATTTTAGGGTTTGAGTCTACCTATGTTTATATAGAATTTCAATTTAATTATAGCCGTCGGATGATCTTAGGGTTAATCAAAACCACTCAGTCAGGATAGGGTGACACCTCAGCCCTAATGACTCAGCAAGGAGTCAGAAAGGACTCAGCAATGAGTCACAATATGGATCAGATTGCACCAAAAAGCTGTGCAGGCTTTCTGCTCGGCCTGGGTGCACTTGGCAGGTGCGCCAGTGCCACTTTTGTACTGGCACACTTCCCAAGTGCGCCAGTGCAAATATTTTTTTTCTTCTGATTTTTCCCTCCTGACTTTGTTCGTCCATATCTCCTTCATCCGATATCCGTTTTACACAAACTCGCACTCTATCTCAACCAGAATTCCGAGACGAACACAATGGCACAACCTGTTTCCCTTAATTCTCACATCCAAGATTAATTATTCTTGAATCTAGTTAATTCAATTATTCAAAAATCCGGGGTGTTACTTTGTCACCTAAGTATAGTAGCTAACAACACACTCATGGAAGAGATGTCCTATGTCTTCAATGCCAAGAAGACATAAGCTGCAATTTAGCGATACAGGGATTCCTTTCCAGATTAGACGATCCTTAGTGTTCACTTTGCTATGAGTCAAACTCCATAGAAAAAAAGCACTCAAGGGGGGATTTGTATACCCCAAATCCTGGAGAAGAAGAATTTCCTGCCAGGGTAAGCTAAGAAATGATAGCAAGATTTAACTGAGAACCGTCGAGATCCACATAGCGACCAATAAACACTGTCAGGAGAAGCGGTCAGAGGAGTGGTCTGGATGATAGGCAGGAGTTCATGGATTTGGGTGAGGGCGATAGGCTGGAAATAGGTGCTGGGAATCAAAGCGGAAGCACCTTGCATCTTTGCGTCATGAACCGATATATTAGGGTTAGGGAAAATGGTGAAGAGGTCAGGAAAAAAGTGAGTTAGAGGGTAGCTATAGAGCCAAGTATCTAACCAAAGGCAACAGTCATGACCGTTACCCACTCAATAGCGAAAAGATGCTTAATGCGGGGTAGAGCTCTTAGTACTCCAGCCCAGAATGGAGACGGTCTGGTAAGAGGGAGAGAGTGAAGGATGGCAAGAGGTTGGTGGTTGTAGTAGGAGGAGAGGATAAGGGATTTCCAGAGAGCATTGCAAGGGGTAAGGGCCTTCCAGATCCACTTAGCGAGCAGTGCTTGGTTCAGGGTACCAATATCCTTCACCCCAAGGTCGCCTGCATCAGTATTCAAACAATCTGTCTTCCAGTTAACTAAAGATTTGGCGGATCCACCATTCCAAAGGAAGGAGCGATGAGCACGATCAATATGGTTAATGACCCAACGAGGAGCCCGGTGTATGGAGAGCCAGTAGATGGGAAGAGCTGACAAAACAGCCTTAACAAGGACCAGTCTGCCAGTGGCGTACAAGGAGGAGGCTTTCCATTGAGCAAGTCTGAGGTCGATTTTCGAGGTAAGGGCTGACCAGTCACTGCGGTGTAGTTTGCAGGGTCTGACTGGGACACCAAGGTTGTGTAAGGGGAAGGATTGGAGTTTACAGTTAAGCATGTTGGCAGCCGCAGGACCTAGATGAGCAGAATCAACCGGCATGTAGACCGAGCTCTTGGCGAAGTTGATGGAAAGGCCAAAAGTCATCTCGAAAAGGTACAGAATGAGCTTAAGGCAGTGGAGATTCTGGGGGTGGGGGAGGAGAAAAGGATGGTGTCGTCAGCAAATTGGATGTTGGCGGTGGTGGCATTGGGAGTGAGGGATGAGAGAAGGTTGTTGTTAAGGGCAAGTCTGACCATTTGATTAAGGGTATCCGCAACAAGGATAAAAAGAAAAGGAGAAAGCGGATCACCCTGCCGGAGACCCCTCCTAGATTTAATAAGGCCGCCATCAAAACCATTAGTGTGGATATACGAGAGACTGGATTTAAGAATTGCTTCAATCCAGCCACACCAACGTTGAGGGAAGCCACGAGCAGCAAGAACCTGGAGGATGAAATCCCAGCTCACAGTGTCGAAAGCTTTGCGGAAGTCCATCTTAAGCAGGAATCCCATGGTCTTGGATCTATGGAAGTAGGAGACAAGTTCCTAAATAGAGGCTATACAATCATGGGTATTTCGGCCAATAACAAAAGCGGATTGTTCCACTCCAATCATGGTCTTAATTTTTGATTAACCATTTATTGTGGTTCGGAAATAGTTTCAGCTTCAAACCGGGTCGAACCGACACGTTCCCACCCCTAGATAACATCAGAAACAAAATCTATATCAGTAGAAGAGTCCGAGCCGGAATCCTCCTCAGGTTCACGAAGGGTAGGGGGAGAGGGAACAAGCTTAGGGGCATACCTTTGGAACTCACTTCACAAACGAAGATCTAGGAAGAGGAGGTTTGTCAGTAAGAGGCAACGGAGCCAAGGTAAGCCCGCTAAGAGAAACAGGACAAGCTGCGTCAAGATGTCAAAAAGATTGACAAGACAAGCAAATATTAGGTCTCCAACCATAACAGATAGCCACTTCTATTACAAAACCATATGTAATCCTAATTTTAATCTTATCCAGTAGAGGCTTAGTAGGAGAGATTTCAATAGAGCCTTCGCATAAAAGAGCTTTTCCCTGGTTACAGTTGTATAATCAAAGAATTCCAATTTTCCAATATTATTAGCTAACCAATTCAAATCAGTCAAAGATTGCAACACAGAAGGAATATGAGAGAGGTAAATTCAAACCTGAATAGATAAAACATGATACCTAGCATAACCAGCAGTTCGACTCCAAAAACTAACAATAAAAAGTTAACTAGAATTAAAAATGGAATATGTACTAAGCACCCTTAGACGCTCATCGGGTCTCGAGAACTTGAAGAAGTACATGGATCTATCCATATCCACTTGAAGACCACCTCTTATTTTATAGACTACCATATTTATCCTTGACCAAAGAATAAGAAGGGTTAGAATCCAAGAAGAAACCTACTAAATAATTCTTCCAAAAATCAGCTCCAGCTAGATGAACTTTAGATGGGGGAACCATGAAACCATTCTTATCAACCATCTTGAACTCTCATGGAACATAAATTCCAACATTTAACAGATTATTTTTGAAGAGCAAAGCATAAAGGAAGCAGTTACAGTACTAGAAGCAGAAACAAATTACATGGAAGTTACAACATTCAGCTTTGCTGTGGGACTTTTACTAATTCCATGAACAAACTTATTCCTACCGTTTACGTCCACTAAAATACCATTCAAATCCAAATCAGAAATTATTTCATTTACAATGTTTGAATCCAAACCAACGCTGGGCCTCACCAAACTATTTTCAACATTGTGAAGCAGGAAGTAGAGGAGAGATGAGGGGCTCACATGTGTTAGGAAATGAGGTGATAGTTTTGATGACAACAACCTTTTTAACTATTGTAATTATTACAAAATTTATACTAAAACTTTCGTCTATATATATATATGTATGTATATGTTTATACATGTATTGTATACAGGTATTGAGAATGAAGACTGTATAGTATAAAGATTCAAGCTTCAAAGATGAAGATTTCAAGATTAAGACTCATGAGTATAAAAAATTCAAGATATCAAGATAGTAATAGAGTTTAGATTCATATTAAAACTTCATAATAGCAATAACATCTTTATTCAGATTATAATAATGTGATGGAAAAGTGTTTTTCAAAGTTTCCTTCTTGATTCTTTAGCCTCGAATAACTATTTTAAATAACTTAGTTTTAAATATTTCTTGTTTTTAATATTTTACTCCTTGATATCTTTGTAGTTTATTGTTATTTTTAAATTTCAAAGTCTTAGCCTTAATCTTAAATTATATTTTTAATTTAGTTGTCCTTAGTTTTATATGTTAAGTATTATTTTCAAATCATTTTCTAGAATGTTTAACTAAGTGTTGTTATTTGCTTATATTATGATTAGAATGTTTTACATATTTCAAAATTGTTTTAATGATTTTTAGTGTCAAAATTTTAACATATAATTAAGTTTTAATATCGCTTTTATATATTGTAAACATACTTTTTAAATATTTTTCTTACTCTATTATAATATTTTATAATATAGGAAAATAATTTATTTAAACTCTAGAATTATTTTGATTTATTTAAACATCATTTCCATTGTTTTCAAATCCATAGGAGATGTCGACATAAAGGGATGACTCATGTTGACATGGTAGTCGTATATTCCTTTAAACTCTTCTTGAATAGACATAGCTATTGATTCTCTATATATACCTAACCGAAATGAATTTTTTTAAACTACTTTTCATTATCTTCTTCGCTCCTTCTTTATTCCATTTTCTTTTCTAATTTTTCAGTTTTTAACCAAACTCTATCGAAATTCAAACAGAACCAAACCAAATCAACTATTGTTTCATTCTCTACCATTCTTTCAAAAATCTGTGCGCTATCATTGTTATAGGAGTGTCTGTAAACAAAGATCGAAAATCAAAGTCCTATCGAGTCTCTTTACCAAACTATTAATGAAAATGTGTGATTCTATCATGTTTAAATCAATTGGGTGTGATTATAGCCCGTAAATCAATTAGGTGATCTTGTATCATGGTTAAATCAAGAGAGCTCTTTGTGCTCGAAAGCAGTTGGGAGTGGACCATGTGGCCCTGAAATTAAGGATTATAAGAGATTATTTGAAAAGAAATATGCACAGCCCTGAATTGTGTGGGACTAGATGTAGGGTAACAACGAACCAGTACAAAATCTCGATATGTTCTTTCCTTTACTGCTTTTATTTATTATTTACATTTGTGATTGTTTCATGTCTGTGATTTGCATTTGATTCTGGTTTATTAAAAAAGATTTCAAAAAGGTTCATAAACTCCATTAAACATTATTCACCCCCCCTTGTAACACCCCGTATTCTGTTAATATTACTATTCACAAATTAAAGAATAACTAATCTCAGACGTGAGAATTGTGAGAAACGGGTTGCGCCATTGTGTTCATCTCGGAATTCTGATTGAAATAGAGTCCGAGTTTGCGTGAATTGGACTTCGTATGAAGAAGTTATGGCCATCGGAAGTTTCAGAAAATTCAAAACAGATTTCAGAAAATTTAAAATTCAAAATTCGGAGTCAAACAGGCTAGGTGGAAAATTTCCCGACCAGCACCCCAGGTCGACTGGGGAGTCGACTGGGCAGTCGACACCCCCCCAGGTCGACTTGGGTGTCGACCTATCCAGGCGGCTAGGGTTTTGCTGATGTGTCTTTAGGGCTGACTTGGCAAATTAAACGGTTCAGTTTAGTTCTGAGTTGATCTGATGGTCTAAATAAACCCTAAACTCTATAAATACCTAGGTAGTCTCTCACTCTAATTCACATGAAAAATAGAATAGCCACCGTCATACCGCCGCCATGGAACTCAGTGTAGCCGCCGCCAACTAAGAAGGAAGAAAGCTAATCAAAACCCTAATTCTACTCAACTCTAAAGCAAATCAAGACTCTCTTTTCTTCTCTAATTGTGAGTATGATGATCTTAACAAGATTATTATTAAACTAATTAGATTAAGTTATGAATGGATTATAAGTGAATGATGTGAATTGTCATATATGTTGTGATAAACCTTTTGCTATCATGTATGTTGTAAATCCTATGTTATGTGATGATGATATCCTATATGTTGTAAATCATGCTATGATGATATTGTATAGGTTGTAATTTTCTATGCCAAATTGTGATAAATCATACATGTTATAAAGTCATGATGTTATTATCTATGCTAATTAGTTCATGTTAATTAAGTCATATTGTTGATATTATTTGGGCTATGTTGATGACAAATCATGTATGCAAGTTTAGATTGATTAGTAAAGACTATGGACATATGCCATGACATCTATTTAGATCTAGAATTATGACATCTAGAATTATGCTATGACATATGTGAATTCTATGTATTAGATGCTAGTTCACACCATCATTATGTTTCATAAAACCCCATATGCAAGTTTATACATGAATTTGGGTTATGATCATATCATTTAAGTTGTGACATTTTACCAAACAAGTTGACACCTTTAAATCCTTAACATGTGTAGTTTTATGCAAGTTTCACCCCTATTATGATTAGATTATTTTATTTGTCTATATGTTGTGATAATTTATCTTTGTGCTATGAGTTAGACTATTCGAGTCTAATGTATATTTTGCGTCGAATAAGCGAACGTATAACGTGGGTAGGGGTAATATTAAGGATTTAATATTAAGAAGTTGGGGGTGCAATTGATATGATTTTGCATGCCATGAATGGATGGCCATAATTGAGTCAATTATGGACATCATAAAAATTGGAATTAATTAATAATTTGAATAGGGAATTATTAAAACTGGGGTAAAAGATTATAAGTGATAATCAATGCTTAGGACACGAGGTTGGACTCGTTTGTGACGTAAACCTACCCGGACCCGCCCGGCAAATCCAGTGGTCACAAATGTCAGCCCAATGTGAGAGGTCCTAGGTCCAAACTAAAGCATAACAGTTGTAAAGACACGAGGCTAGACTCTTTTATGGTGTAAGACTGCCCGGACCCGCCCGGCAAATCCAGCTGCCATAAATGCCAGTCTAATGTGAGAGGTCTTTATGAGGTTATGGCCTGAATGAATTAAGAAATACTTAACCAAATAAACATCTAAGGTGGGACATGGGGGTTAAGTAGGTGCCTTGGGTGGCATGAGGAATCTAGTGGTTGCCCTTAGTGGCATGTGAAATACGAGTAGTAAGACTTAACCAAACACACATGTAAATGAACATGACTAAGAGGGTTAAGTGGGATATACTAGTGGGACAAGCTTAGGTGGATAGCTTGTGAGGGCCCATTTCAACCAGTAACCCAAACGTATCTTTGTGGGCTCGACCCAAGTCAAGGACAGGACACGCATACTGGTTTTGACTATAAGTGGCCAAAACGGGGAGCGATGGCAACGCAAGTCCAACGGGTTTCATATGCGTGTGTGGACCCAGGCTGGTAGGTAAGACGTTGTTGCATCGTGTAGGTATAAGCCGTGCATTCTCAAGTTGTATCGGGTTGCCACTTTAGGGGAGTGATACACCCCACTGTGGGGCCAGCACGGGTATCTACGAGTAGGGAGCCGATCGAAAGTGGGTAGTGGGGTACACCTAGCGGAAATAGGGGCAGACAACACCTATGTAGTCAGCTAGGGGTACGCAAGGCTATTTATATAGTTTCTGTGTGAAGCGAGTGGGATCAACTTTGAGGGTGACTGGTGTGGTGCAGTGTAGTAATTATTCGTTAGTAATTAGGTATGCGTTTAACGTTACCTTTATATGCTTTTCCATACCCGGTAGTTCATAGACATTTCCTTGTTTTCCAGCTTATGCCTTAGTTTAGTTATTTTGGTAATAGTATTGTTAGATTATCATACTCGCCAGACTTTGTGTCTGATCCCCTCCATTTCTATCCTTTTTCCCCCTCCAGGTCCTCAGGTTGCACCCAGCTCTAGTGGAGTTTGATTGGATTGCTTCATCACTCTTTGGAAAGCTTGGACCGTTGAAGTAAAGTCCAGCTTGTTATCTTCTTTAATGGCTATTTATGTAATGGGGTTATGTATTTTGTTTTATCAAGATGGATATTGTACTTGACTCTAATTTATGGTTTTATGATGTAACAAACATGTTTAAATTCCGCTGCAATAAAATGAAGTTTTAGATTTCCAAATACTACTTATTATCTGTCTTGTTGTAATTTTTCTATTCTATATTCACTTAAAACCTCCATGGAAGTTAATGCATTCCCTTTGTGAGTGACATTAATGGACGTGGGGTGTTACACGTGGTATCAGAGCTTAAGGTTACCAGAACAGATATTTTTTTAGAAAAACTATTTTTCTAAAGTATTTTTGGAAGAAGTGTTTTCAAAAACATGTCTTAATGAGTAATTTAAAGTGGAAAGTTTTTATGAAAAACATAATCCCCAATAGCCATATATCTTTATCTTTCGAATTCTCCATTTTGAATCTTTCCTTTTTCGTTTCAGCATGGCTGAAGATCTTAACCTTCCGGATGGTGTAACAATACCAGGATGGTATAGGAGGTTATTAGAGGCTAGGGCCGCTGCAGGTCCAGCCAATGTTCCTCCACCACCAGTTGCACCCGCTCCTCCTCCTCGCGTTGATACTTTTGCAAATACGTGCAAGGAATTTAAGGCTATGGGTGGAAAACCTTTTCAAGGGTCAGAAACGTTTGTGGAAGCTTGAGATTGGCTTAGGGAGGTGGAAGAATTACTAGAAATCTTTGAAGTAGAAGAAGGGAGGAAAGTCAAATTAGCATCTTGGTTAATGAAGGGAGAGGCCTCGTTTTGGTGGGAGGTCACTAATGGGGAGCGTCCTGTTGATTCTTGGGCGGATTTCAGACATAGGTTTGAGGCAAAGTTTCTCTCAAGGGCAGAAGAGAATCTATATATGGAAAGGTTCTTGACATTAAAGCAAGGAGGATCATCAGTAAAAGAATATGTCAACAAATTTAATCAGTTAGCAAGGTTTGGCTTGGACTTAGTGAACACACCGGAGAAGAAGGCTCTGAGGTTCGTTAATGGATTAAATGAGCTGTTGCAAGGGTTGGCTATGACCCACATCCTTATGGGGGCCACCTTTGAGAAGCTAGTAGACATGGCACTCATGCACGAGGAGAAAGGCGCTAGAGCTGATAAGGCACCCGAGAAGAAAGGGGATCAGAAGAAACCACAACAGCAAAACAAGAAGGGTGGTAAAGACAATAATGGCAAGGTGCAAAATACTCCAAATAAAATTTTGTCTATTAAATTAATTAAAAATTACGATATAATTCTAAAAATTAAATTATCGCTGCGCCTCAAAAGAACCTTGTTCAGATTTACAATCGATATCTAGTTATTTCAAATAACCGTTACGGTCGATATATGATTTCATAGCGATTTTCTGAATATTTGATTTGGACATATCTTGCACTCTACACAACGAAATCTTGGTTTTTCTTTCCTGTTAGAAAGATACAGTTCAACAGATTCCAACGTTTCTCGTTTCGAAGAAATCCGATTTAAAACGAGTCCTGTACACTCAGTTGAAGTTCAGAACGTTAAATTACGAATTGTAGCGTCGTAATGAGCTCGATTATAATTTATATATATTTATATACGTTCAACTTCGTTTTAATTAATATATAAATCCATTTATATTACGGATTCAATTTTTAAACTGTTTTAAATCTTCAAATACGAACCGACAAAAATGCGGGACGTTACAGTCCTTCCCCCTTAAAATAATTTCGTCCTCGAAATTGCTAAGATAGGGAAAATGCTACAATCTCTGTTATAAACAGGTTAAAAAAAATCTTTTTGGTTTACTTCATAATTTCAGGTTCAACTGAACTGATTAATTCCAATTAAAATATTAATTTCTTCTTATTACCGAATATTTTCGAAAATTCTGAAAATTTCCTAACAGCTTAAATTTTCAGAGAATCTCGCCAGCATCTCCTCTGCACGGCTCACTCGGTACTACAACAACTTGCCACTCTGGGCCTTCTCCAATCCAAAAGAAAATCAAATAGCCAAACAGCTTGCCCAAACCGACTCAAAAAAATCTCATACTCGTATATAAACGTGTACCTTCTCTGTTGGGCATTCAACTCTATCTCCGCCATCTGCTATCAAACCAGCATATATCCAACATTTCCAACTGATCTCCAATCAATTTATCTTCCAATCCAATCATTCACTTTTATTAAGCCAAATTTCTATTTCAACTCCAATCCCATTTGCTGATTTATTTCTCAAATCAGTTATCTTCATCTCCAAATTCCAAATTCGATTCTTGTTCTCCAAGAATCAATTAATAACTCGAATCTCCAATATTTCTGTTTTACACTCTCCACTCTAGATTGTTCCAAATTCAATCCAATTTTGTTTATCTTAGTTTAATTTCTACTTTTACCATTTTAACTCCATAAGTTAAATCTTAATTTCAGAATTCAAATTCCTAGGATTTATTTTATATTAGTTTGAAATCATATATAATTCAAAACATTTGAATTTCTGCGACGACCCGAAATCCCGTTCCGACGGAGACAAGGGTTATCTTTGGAATATAACACAGAAACAGATAATAGCAGAATAAAATTAAATAAATACACCAGATAATGAACAATAGAATATACTGGATAAAAATAATCATCAGAGTTACACAGTATACAGGATCTTACATAGTACAAGTACAGTTCAGCTATACATAAATGTCTACAGTGGAAAATAAACAAAATATGTACAATAGGAGCCGAACAGCATAAAAAGAGATAAATGATAGAATCCATCTTCCGCTCTAGTTATCCAGATAAAGCCTGCTAAACCTGAATACAAGGCTGCCCGTGTAGAAAAAGGGGCACCCGAGTTTGAGAGTGAAACAAACTACGAGTCAGTCATGGGACTGGTATGAGAAATCTACTCAACACATATATAATATGGCGAATCACAGGACCACGCCACTTTCGTGGAACGGGTTTTCTCCATTGGATTGCCAGTGCTTTGAAACAAATCTTCCCTTTTAAACATCGCTATGCTTTTTATAAAAATGAAGCCATTATAAGACTCAGTTCCCATCACACAATGCAATGCAAACCGGAGGATAGAGTTTTTACCTTATAACGGCCAAAATATGCTTGATACGAATAAAACAAAGGCAATTGATATTATTGCTAGTGTTTATATGTTTTGAAAACAATTTCAAATCATAACTATCAATCATAGACGGCATTAATGCCCCATACCACTATGTCGCCATATATAGGTATACAATCAAAATCGCACGATGTCGTATTTGGAAATTGGATTTCCGTCATGAACCAAGGCAAAAGATAGTCCTTACCGAATTCGAGACAATCTAGCCTACCATGTCTCAGGATCAGAGCTCGAGTGACCCTTGGATCGTCAGGGCCGGTCCACCGATGTGGATTAAAATGCCTGAACAATACGTTTCCCCGCCCTTTGGGGCGCAAACGAGCCAACGAATGACTCCATCGGACCCGGATCGTCCGATCAAACCGAGGCGCCTCGCAACAGCAACAACCACATAGGTGAAAAGTATATAAATGTCAGGGCTGGTAGGTCACTGACACCACCCTAGCTAGAAAGAAACGCATGCCCTCCTTGAGGTCCTTCTCCCGTTTCTGGTCCATACCGGGGTGTGAGGCTCGCGAATTTACGTTATACACAAAGCTACGCTACACAGGCGGTGCTTTGATCATCACCACAAGACTTTGCTTTTCAACAGAAGCCCTGATCATTTGCCACTTAGGCATGCCACACTAGCAATTCAAGCCATGCAACTGATGTCCATCGATATACAACCTCTGAGCTCGTGCGTCTCAGAGAAGGGCGTTAAGCAAAAGAATAAATTCTCCGCCGCCAAATAGATGTATATTTAATAGAGATCAATCAACACAGAATAAAATCCAATGTCAGACACACAGTCCATTTACAAGTCCGTTCTGGGGCTGAACGAAACCGGAGGCACTAAATACCTCGCAAACCCACCAATCACCATGTACGTCTGGACGATCACCACTCATTATCCATATTTCGGGATGCCTCCCAATCAGGACCTCGGTTACCATCCAAACGAGGTGAAGATCTCCGGTCTTCGACCACCGTCTTCATCTTCAAATTTCAATCGTCGGTCAATTATTTGAAATGAGAATTAACTCGGCCTTTTCAAATAATTCACGTATATTTAGAATTTCAAATCAATTTATTTCAATGGTTAAATTATTCGACAACACCAATTTTGTTCTTTAATGTAATTTTCACCACAAACACATACAGCCATCAAATACAACATAAATCGAGCAAATTCAGTTTATTTCCATTCCATATTGTTTATGATATTTTATAACGATTTATCGCTATTTTTATTTATTTTAAAATAGCCAATTTATTCAAAACGACGCTTCGGGCCATAACGCGGCCGTGGCGCTGTTTTTCTTCAGATTTGATTTACACATATCTGAAAATCTAACCGTTGGATTCTTATAAAATTTACATCATTAGAAAGGTCTTTTCAAAACGAATCCAACGGTTCCAGTTTCGGGAAAATCCGACGGTCGGATCTCCCGGTACAATCGTTTGAATTTTCGATTTCAAAATACGAACTGCAGCGTCGTTATTCGATTAAATATAATTATATATATATATATATATAAATATAATCGTTCCTGGCGCTGTTTTTCTTCAGATTTGATTTAAACATTCCAGACAATCCAACCGTTGGATTTTTACAAGGTTGGTGCCATTGGGAAGATATTTCCAAGGCGAACCCGACGGTTGAGGTTTCGGGAAAATCCAATGGTCGGATTTCCCGCACTAGTTGTTTGAAATCACGGTTTCAAAATACGAACTGCACGGCCTCGTTTCGTTTTAATTTTATTTATATTTATATATTTATATAAATATAGTTCATTCAATGATTCCAATATCGTTTTCACTTCAAATATTTCACTAACGCCTTAAAATTTTGGAAAATTTCGCCATAACCTCCCCTGCACCGGGAGCATCGGGAAATCTCAAATAGCTTCCCCGGTCCTTCTAATCTCAAAAAGAAAAAGAAAAAGCCAAGCGGCTAGCCAACAGGCTCATAAAATCATCACCCAAACAAAACAGTAAATGTGTACCTATTTGTCGGGCACAAAATTTTATTCCTCTTCTCTAGCCCCTTTGCTATAACCTGTTCAATGAATATGCATGTACATATATATAGTTCTTATCATTTATCAATTTCTATTCAACTTCATATTTGATTTCTATTTGGTTTAAAAACACCATTCATTCTAATGTTACATACATAGGTACAAATCATATCATTAGCTAATTAATGAATATTTCAACTCATATATATTTATTTGAACAAGTGGCTATTTTTAACACTTCACATTTCAACGATTCATGCATATAATAAAAATGTGATTTTTATTGTAAAACAACTCATTTCAAAACACTATTATTTTATATATTTCATATTGGTGATAAAAATAGGATTTTTCTTATAAAACAATTTCTTTCAAAACGAGATTATTTTACACAGTTCATATAGTCGATAAAAGGTGATTTTATTATCAAACAATTTATTTCAAAATATGAATACCATTCAACACATGAATTTCAAATCAACGGATGAATATCGATTTAACAAATGAATGTTTTCTATAGTTTCTATATATAGATAAAAATGTGATTTTTATTTTTAAAACGCGAATACCATTCAACACATGAATTTCTAATCAACGAATGAATATCGATTCAACACATGAAGGTTTTCTATTCAATGAATAAATATAGTTTTAGCAAATGAAAATAATTCAAACACATGAATATTATTCAAAATTTCGGCAGCATAACGGCAGGGTAGTTAAAACCGGGACCGTCCCTAGTACGGCTCCTCGCTCTACCTTAAAACCTCGCGGTTTTTGACAATGGGGATCATGTATCTAGTTCGCACGCAGGCGGCATGTATATATTTATTTCATTTCCACAAACTAATCCTATGTGGTTTCAACCAAATATTTCTCAACCACAAACAGGTATTTTTCAACCACAAACAATCCCAACCAACCATTCGTTATCAATCAATTTTCACAAGAATTTCAACCAATAAATATCGTCCATGGTTTGTGGACGAGGGGCGTATATATATATATATATATAGCAATTCACTTTTATTTCAACACATATATAATTTTTTACAACACATATACAACTTATACATCGAACGTACAACTTATACAACGCTTATACATGAGGTGTACAACGCTTATATAACTCATACATCGACTATATAATTTATACATCGTCATTTTCCATATTATTTATAAATTGGAAATCTCACATTGGGTTCCACTCCACCAAAAATAGCAGAAGGCTCAGAAAAATATGCGGTCTCTTCTAAAATGTAGGAGACGCCCACACGGTCACGATGTTTCCTGTTTCATCGAATTTCGTCAATGAATGATAAAGATATGATTTTTCAAAGTTTGCAACACTTTAAAACTGTTAAAATCAGTTTAAAATAAAAACTGTCGTTATACCTCAGTTTTGTTCAAATCTAGGTTTTAGATTTTCGCAAATTCCGTAGCTCGATGTAACGATCAGCAGGCGCGACGTCGAAAAGCTACGAACGGCGCCCAGATCGCCGGTGGTGGGGCCAGGTGCGACGGCGAATCCAGGTGGTGGCGGCGCTGGGAAGTTCAGATGTTCGTGGTGGTGAAACTCAGAGTTGGGGCGACGATAAGGGATGAGGCCGATCTTGATTTGAAGAGGGGAAGTAGCACTCCAAAAAGTTGAACGGAGGGGAGGGCTAACGATGAACGTGGCGGCCAGAAAATGGGAGGAAAGCGGTGAAGGCTCAGCCGCCGTCGGTCGAGAGAGAAGAGGGGTTTTCCGCTTTTTTTTATTTTTTTTAAATTAATGAAATAAAAAATCCTATTGGCCGATGCTATATTAAATTCAAAAATTGGGGTTTCCTTGGACGAACTCGAAATCCAACTCAACGACTATCGTCCCTAGCGTTTCACCCCCATTCCGAACACAATGGGATATGTTTCGCAGGCCCATTCGACTGTTTCAGTCAGTTTCCATTCAAATAAAAATATAAAACATTCAATATTTAATTTGAACGTACATTTCAATTTGCCAGGGCCACAAACTGATTCGAAAAATTCCAGAAAAATAAATCTAGCTATGTTTTGACGATACGGTCCCAACAAAACTAGTTTTGTCGAATTCTGAGACCGTTTGCAAAAAGGCCCATTTTTGGTCGATCCAATTTAACTGTAATTGACCAAAACACATTTTCCTTTGCCACACTCACATATTAGCTTCAAAAATTATGAAATTTGAAACCTAGCGATAACTTCACATCCCGGATCCAACAAAAGTGGTTTCGTTGAATTCCGAGGTCGTATGCAAAATGGCCAATTTCACGGGCTATATAAATTCCATAGCGACCGTTCTGAAAATTCATTTGGCCATAACTTTTGCTTTCCGCTATGAAAATTCGATTTTTCAGATTCGTTAGAAAGGTATTCACTAACAGATTTAAATATTTTTGGTTTCACTAAAATCCGGATTGTTTTGCACCCGGTATAGTCCGACAAAGTTTGAATTCAATTTTTGAAACTGCAGCCCCTTTTCAGGCCTTGTTTATAATTATAATTGATTATATTCGTTTTCAATTGTCGATTCAACTAACTTTTCATTGCCATTAGCTAAAATATTTATTTTAAATATTTAAAATCCATTATTTTAGCCAATTAAAAATTTTTAAATTGGTTCAGATTTTCTAGGTCGTTACAATTTCTTGCAACTTGTTTCTTCACCATAATTCAAAAACAAAATTTTTGGTAATAATCCGTCACTCAGAAACTCGAAAATGAACACCGATAATGGTCGACTTCATTATCGGAATTTATTTCCCAGCGATCAAAGTGAGTTCAATACTATATCACTTTCAAAACTTATTTTCAAACATTTACGTTTTAAAATCACTACAAAATATACTTAACAACGTTTAGAAAACATATCTAAATTCACCCAAGATCTTAAAATTTCCATATATTTAGTCCAAATATTATTTCCAACTTTTCCCAAATTTCTATAGTTTTAATTCCCAATTCTGGTTTTAAGCTCATATTTTGTCTATCTGATTCTGTATATTATACTTGCATAATATTTCGACTGGTTATTTATATAACCAACTCAATTACAAATCTTATATAACGATCAATACTATAATAATCTCAAGATATATACTCCTTTTTATATCAAAATATATTTTGGGTAAAATTATTTCATTTACCCTTTTTCAAAACATACTGTGTCGAATTACTCTGTTCAAGAGTTTAGAAACACCTATCGACACAGTTTGCATTACTGTTTCGGCCAGAATTTATAAACCACTCGACTGACTAGTCAACACAATATAAAACAGTTTTTATATTAGTTTACAAATACGCGCTCATATATATACACTTATACTCAATCTAAAGTATTACTAACTCCATCTCTATTGAGTTACGCCACAGAACCAAGGTAATCACTTAACCTTATGCTCTGATACCAACTGTAACGGCCCGAAAATCCGCACCAATTTGAGCTGACTAATATCCTACACATTCAACTCAAAGTGCATGAAAATTCAGGTCATTAATAGAAGAATTAAGAGGATGAGAAAGATAAGATAGAACTAATAGAATAGAAGAAGAAGAATACAACTGAACAGAATCAGAGTAACACGAAACTCGCAGCGGAACAAAATAAGATGTATTATATAACATAATTTTGAATACAAAACAGTATTGTATATACATACCATTATCAGAGTACAATACATCATATCACAGGGGAAATAACTCTACATAACTAATGGTGAAGCTTCCTGCTTTTGAGCTCCTCCAAGTGAATCTATAAAATCCTGAAACACTTGACTGCTCGTACAAATTTGGGAACCCAAGAGTTTAGGGAAAACAAACAAAATAAACTCTGGGTCAGTCATGGGACTGGTGTGAGTAAATTCCAACCATACTGCTTAACTTTGAAAATCTTTTCAAATAAATGATAATAGTAATACCAGCCCACACATAAGCATGGACGGCTTTTACCTTACTATAACCCACAATATCTTTGATATCAAATCCAGTGATATTATGATAATGTCTAAGCAAATAATTATCCAAGTAGCAGAACGCTTGCATCTCACGCTCCACATATATATAGTATAAAATCATAAACCGCAGGGCGCTTATTGGAGAATGGATTACAACAGACAAGGTATGGGTGCACCTTCTGATTAGTGTACTCTAGAGGGGATACACTCAGGGTTCAACAAGAATGTAACGACCCGGATTTTTAGCGACTTTGGTTATCGACATAAGCACGATGTCGATAACCAAAACATCGAAAAATCCTGGTAATTAGTGAAAGAAATTAGAGGGTGAGGAAAGATAAGATAGAAACTTAGAATAGAAGAAGAAGAAGAACACAACATCAGAGTAACACGAATCTCACAGCGGAACGAATAACATATAATATGTGTAACATAACTTTGAAATATACATCTGTATTTGAATATATATCATTATCAAAGTACAACACTTACAACACAGCGGAAATAACTATAGCTATATGATCTTGAAGCCTCCTGCTCCAGCTCTTCAACTATATCTGTAAAATCCCGACTACTTGACTGCCCGTACAAATTTAGGCACCCAAGAGTTTAGGGAAAACAACAAAGTAAACTCCGGGTCAGTCATGGGACTGGTATGAGTAAAACAGTTTAAAAACAGTTCGAACAAGTAAACGATATCTCATAAGACCACGCCGCATAACGGAACGGGGTTTTCCCTTATGAGAATCCAAAATAACTTTATATCAAAAACCTTTTGATATTATAATAATGTCTATCAACCACAGTATATATAATCATCTAGCAGAAACGCTTTCATCTCACGTTCTACATATATAGTATACAATTCAAAACCGCAAGCACGTATTGGGTAATGGATTTCCAACTATGACAAGGTATGGAACCACCTATCGCTCGTGTACCTCTAGAGAGGAATACACTGGGTTCAACAAGAACATCTTGCAACCCGGCCACACATGACCGACCACTCATTTCGCTTGAGTGTATCGAATGTATATCACCCACATTTGGGATCAGCAACCGTTTCCCGAATGGGACAGCATGAACAATAGATTTTTAGAAGTAAATGAAACTCTAGATCAGGTGATTATACACCCTACTTCGGTGCGACCGACTTAGCCATGCTGCCTGCCCGATTACTGTCATTCACCGGATGATGAGGCTAGAAGCTACGCTTTAACATCACATCAGATTCACTTTGAATGCCACATTGTCAAATCCATAAAATCACCGATTGACGTCCTCAACCATACATTATGTGTTAGCTAAAAGAAGTTTCCTTCTCTGCTTCCACTCTTGGTACGGTTGGAGAAATCAATATACGTGATCGTCTGGAAATACTCTGTCAGACATCCGTCCATACAAGTCATCCAGGAACAGGATGAACTGAAGGCACTATTCTGTAAACAGGATAGCCCTTGCATAACTCCGTCTTCAATTTCCTTTGGCATATATGATTCGCAACGCTTATGCCAATACAGAGTGGTTCTTTGGATAATAATCCAACCGGTCTCTCCATATTAACAACGTTAAAATGGTCAAAACTTCGATAGTCTGTGATTTAACTATCGAATAAAAACAAGTGTGAAAACAACGATATTATTTCCAAATGGAAATTATATCGATCAAACATCATTTAACATTCATCTCCTTAGTTTATCTTTCATCTCCTGTTTCCCTATATTCAACATTTCTTATTTTCTAAATTTGGAAAATATACGTTATTAACAATGGAAAACATTTCCATTTCTTGTTTTCTTTATTAGAAAACATTTCTGGTTTCTTATTTGGAAAACATTTCCAAAGCTTCTTCATTGGACTTAGACAGATGTTTAAACAAACCATCGCGATGCCAACTCAAACCATTTCCTTTACTGCCGAACCTTAACTATTCCTTAGTTCAAAACGAAGCCAATCAAGTTGGGGTAGAACTACCTCTCAGACCTTAACTGAACAACATTTCTAACTTTGAAATAGGCAAAGTTCACTTTATATTCCTTTTACTAACTTCCTTACATAACCCTCTTCGAATAGCTATATTCGATTGACTCTTTTCACTTAACTTCATTCGATTAGCCCTTATCAATTAACTCTATTGGACTAACATTATTGGATTAACTCTATTTGACTAACGCTATTGATTTACTCATTTCACTTAACTCCTTTCGAATAAACTATATTTGATTAACTCATTTTACTTTCTATTCGAATAACTATATTCGATTAACTCATTTTACGTTATTCTCTAATCGATTAACTAACATCGATTAACTCCTTTTAACTTTAACTCAAATCGATTAACTAACATCGATTAACTCTTTTTGCTTTAACTCTAATCGATTAAACTAACATCGATTAACTCCTTTTACTCTAACTCTAATCGATTAAACTAACATCGATTAGCTCCTTTTACTCTAACTCTAATCGATTAACTAACATCGATTAACTCTTTTAACTTTAACACAAATCGATTAAACTAACATCGATTAACTCCTTTTACTCTAACTCTAATCGATTAACTAACATCGATTAACTCTTTTTAACTTTAACACAAATCGATTAAACTAACATCGATTAACTCCTTTTACTTTCTTCGAATACTATTCATTTATAAAGATTTACTTTTAGTAACAATTCTTCACTTTACAAATGATTTCCCTTTTATAAAACTCTATTCGTTTAAAAACATTTTTCCCTTTTATTTATTTTCGAAATATTTCCTTTTATAAAATCTGTTGATTTTATAAAATCCCTTTTATTTATTTCCGAAATATTTCCTTTTATAAAATCTGTTGATTTTATAAAATCCCTTTTATTTATTTCCGAAATATTTCCTTTTATAAAATCTGTTGATTTTATAAAATCCCTTTTATTGGATTTTATTTATTTCCGAAATATTTCCTTTTATAAAATCTGTTGATTTTATAAAATCCCTTTTATTTATTTCCGAAATATTTCCTTTTATAAAATCTGTTGATTTTATAAAATCCCTTTTATTTCAATATACATTGAAATAATTCATTTTACATCCCAGGGTCTTTTATGATATCTAAAATATCGAATAAAAATGATCAACATCATTCCAACACCCATAATCCATAACAGATTATATAACACATCATATATCACAATATATGAAAACAGTAAAATAAATGTTGAGGAATCCAGTCGGATTCCTCCAACCTGTCTCCCTGCAGCCACAGATGTTACACAGTGTAATATATATCATATTTCATTTTGAAATGAAATATCCTGCTGTACAGAACCATATTTGATTAACAGTACATAGATTAACTATAACTACGTTTTCAATCAAATCTATTTAACAGTCCAGTTTAACAATCAATATACAGCAGTCAATAAATAAAGTACAATTTATATTAAAATATAAATTGAGGAGAGTTAGTGAGTTTTACTCACTTTGTCCGCAATCGTTAAATACGAATAACGGTCGATGGTTCTGATCATACGATTCATTCCGCTATAAATTCAGTCGAGCTCCAATCCATTTCCAGTCGTCTGTTCCAGTAAAAAGAACGTAGCTAATTCCCGATCTTTCCAAATTCAGACTTTTCCAACTGCTCATCCTCTTCTGCATTGCTTTGACCGCACCATTTATCATTTCAGTACATATAACTTCGGCATCTCCATCTACTATCAACACATTCACAAACCGATTATACCCAACAGGTATTTCTTCTTCGACACACACTCGCACAGTAGCAAGTCCGCTATTTTTCCACTTGACAACCAGTACTGCTCCTTTCTTCGATCCCTTTACTATTCTCCTTCTACTTACAATTTAAAACGCGAGTACCAGTATTTCACAGTGGCCATTTCCCAATTCTCCAATCCAAGCTGCGCCCCTTTCCAATTAAGGAATTAAACATCGCAGTAACCATACCCTTAATCACCGATTAACATAACTATCCCTCCTTCCCTTTTAATACGCTACTCCCATAAACACATCTCATCCGATCCCCCTTTCAGACAACAACTTCGGTCATCCAATACTGCTCCCTGTACATCATACGCCTGCTCCTCCTACTCATAACAACTTCACAACACTTATGCATCCCCAGTATTTTATTTCGAACGCTGATCCTACCAAAAATTCTAGAAACTTGCGCCTCTCCCTCAGGGACCCTTCGTATCTCTTTCTTCCTTAATCCAAATGTTCCTTTGGTTCCTGTACACCCGTCACTCCATCCTCCTACAGCTCACAGCTGTTTCACAAACCCACGTCCATTTCCCAACCCCAACACCACCGCTAGCTTCCTGTTCCGATCAGTCAACTCCATCTCCATCTTGCCAGAGTCGGTCCAGAAACACTAAACCACGCGCTCGAGCCTCCTTTCCTTCCACTATGAAGGCTGACTCGACTTCCATGCTCCTTCACTACCACCACCGGGAATAAGAATCCGTCGCCACAGGTAGAACAGTCGAGCTTGGGTTATGCTAAAGTTTCTTTTTTTTCTAGTTGGTGATTTAAGAAATAGAAGATCCGATTTCTTGTTTTTAGTTGAGGAGCCGACGGCTCATTTTGTTTGAGCAGCTCGAATTCGTGAGTTAAGTTTTAATTTAGGTTTAGAAATGTGTTGAGTATTATTATATAGGGTTTAAGTAGAAGACGTGGCCTACTTTTGTTCTTTTAATTAGTTAGGATATTTTGATAGAATACCTTTAGAAAAATCATTTAAGCCACTATCAAATTTTATAAATTTATATACATACGTAATGCTACAGACAGAAATACAGATACCGTTGTATCGAGCTCAGTGCCACGATCCCGAAAATATAATAATACCGGTAGATTAACTCATATTTTGAAACCCCAAAATATCGATATAGGGTGTAAAACACTCCAATATAACAGTTGCTTATTTAATTAATTAAAAATTACCAAAAAATTCTAAAAATTAAATTATCACTACTTCCCAAAAGAACCTTGTTTAAATTCAATCCCGATATCTAGTTATTCGAATAAACTGTTACGGTCGATAAAGGATTCTATAACGACTATTCTGAAATTTGATTTGGACATATCTCAAAATCTACACGACGAAATCCTGATCTTTCTCTTCCGCTAGAAAGATATACTCTACCAGCTCCATACATTTTTTGTTTTACAGAAATCCGATTTAAAATGAACTCTGTACATTCAGTTGAAGTTCGAATAGCCAATTTACGAACTGCAGTGCCATTTCAAGCTCGGTTTGAATTATAATATAATTATACGTTCAAACTATCGTTCAAATAATATATTCGTTATTTTACTTCAATTCTAAGTTAAATAAAATATCATAGATGATCCGATTCACACCATATCGCCATTTCAGCCAATTCTGATTATTTCAGAATATAATATATTTTTAATTTATTATTTTAATTAAATATTCACCATTATTTAATTCCACGACCATTAAATTCACTATATCATCATCTCAATAATTAAATAAATTAATCTTAATACCTCTGCCAATGCGGGTCATTACAAAGAACGTCTTGCAACCCGGCCACACATGACCGCTCACTCATTTAGCTTGAGTGTCGTGAATATATTGCCACCACGGTTGTAGGCCATCCAACCGTCATCCGAAGATACAGAATCGAAAAGAAGTTTAAATATGAATTTTCTCTAGATCAGTGACAATATACCCTGCTTGGGGATGACCCAACTAGCCATGCTGCCATGCCCAACTTTTGTTACTTCCTGGTTGTGAGGCTAGAGGCTACGTCTATCTTTAGAACATCTGATCGCCATTCACTTTGAATGCCACATCGTCAGATCCGTAATCACATATTGATTACACAAATGCACACTGGGTGTGGAACAAAGAGAAGTTACCTTCTCCTCACCAACTTGGTATATTTGTAAAATCAACAGAGTGACAGTTGGAAATACTCTGTCAGACACTCGTCCATACAAGTTGTTCTGGGACTGGACAAACAGAAGGCACCATTCTGGAACTGGACGAGCCTTGCATTTAACTCCGTCTTCAATTTTCTTCAGCATATCTAATTCGCAACGCTTATGCCTATACGGAGTGGTTTTCAGATAACATATCCAAACGGTCTCTCCGTATTGAAAACGATGGTCAAAACACTTCGATAGTCGGTTATTTAACTATCAAAGTAAAACAACATTCATTCAAATGTATCACTAGACATCACACAAACACGGGTACTTCTTATTTAACATTCGTTTTTATTGTTCGAAGTCCCATATCTTGCCAGATATTTCACAAATCCCGTTATATCCTTTTTACACTTCTTGGAAAACATTTCCAGTTATTATAAACTCTTAATTTCTCATGTTCCAGAAAACATACGTTATTAACGTTCGAACTATTTCCATTTATTTCACATTCTTTATTTCTATACTTGGATAATCTATCTATTTACATTGGAAAATATTTCCAGTTTCATTTTAACCTTTTAATCGTCCCAACATTCACTTTTAAAACGTTATTCACTTTGAAATGTGAATACCATCCCTTATTTTAGAAATCTGAACATCTTTATCATATACTCTTTATTAACGTAATAATTTCCCTTATCATGTTTACCGAAATCTCTTTCATACTTTTATATTCCTATTCCACTTTATAAACTTTGTTTCTACGTCAACTTCTTATCAAATCAAGATCAAGTTTATAACTAAATACCGATTCCTATCCTATTAACATTTATTTATTTAAAACTGAATGTTAATTATTTTATCAGATTATAATCCCTAAAAATAGTTTACTTTTAATACATTCGACATCGTCGAATTCAAGTTCCAAATCCTAACGGTTTAATTCTAATCACATTTCGAACAACGAAATGCTGTCATCGTTTTCTAACACGATTCTCCAATTTCTCTTTCTAAACTTATTCTTATATTTTCTTTGGACAAACGTCGTTATTTATTTCTTTAGACTAAGTGGATTTCAACTAAACTGTTTCCATTCCCTAGGAAGTGCTACTATATAAAAATCATGCTTAAGTTTGGTTAACAGCGTGTATTTCATCGCTACAGTTCAAAACTTGTCATACGCTGTAATATCCTCCTTTATAATTAATTTTGACATAACAGTCACGCTTAAACCTAGTCAACAACGTTTATTATATCGCTATAGTTCTAAGATTTGCAATACGCTGCCGTATTCCTTTTATACTAATCTTGACATAACTGTCACGCTTAAACCTAGACAACATCATTTATTATATCGCTATAGTTCTAGGATTGGCAATATGCTATCGTATTCCTTTTATGCTAATCTTGACATCTCTTTCCATCACAAACTGATATCGTTCCTCGATAATAGTGAAGCCTTTCAAGTTGGGGTATTCTATTTACCTCTTAGACCTTGATCGACAACGTTCTTACCTTAGAACAGATATAAGTATGTATTCTAATCCCTTATTACTTATAATATTCATCAAATCGTATTTCCTTGTTTTATTTTGGAATATGGCTTTATAACACCATATTCATACTTTGAAATCTTAGTTGTTTATTATTGTTTATTTTAAACATTAACTCTTCGCTTTAACTTTATTCCACCGTTCTATTTATAACTTCTTTACAAGGACCCGGTTAATCTAATAATCATTTTCAATTAAACAGTTGATTTAAATCAACTTCATTCCATCAATAAATTCGTTAACTGACCTTAATTACTTCTTACCATTAGATTAATATATTTAATCTAATAACATTTCCAAACTGTTTTTCTTAAAATAATTCCCAAATATTTAATCGTCGGATAATTTCTGCTTTTAAAAACTTAATTAAATGTCAACAATCGTTTTTATTTACTTTATAAAAACGAACTCTAAAATATTGGTTTATAATAGAACTTCTATTATAAATTTAAAATATAATTTTTATAATTAACTTCGTTGATTTGCCTGACGGCCAATCAATTTCAAAACGACGGGTTTACAGTCGAATGTTACCATTTCCTTAATCGATATCGTTTATTTATTCATCAGCAAATGCTGAATTTTCATTCAACATCAGTTATTCACATGGGGTTTTAAATGTAATTCGGGTTCGAACAATGCATATCAAACAAACAGTACATATAAATATCGAGGAATCCGGTCGGATTCCTCCAACCGGTTTCCGCATCCACAGATGTTAGTTAAACAAATAACACTAACTCTATACTAGGGAATATTCTAATCGATGGAATCAGTGTCCAACCGATGTTGTGTACATATGCAACGATATATAATATTCAACCAAATTAATTTGTAATCTACCTAATCGACCATTACGCAGCATTCAAACAACATAAAAATATATTAAAATACATAAAATAGATCAGAGTTAGTGATTTTACTCACATTTATATGCCCGAACCACTTGCTATTTCCACGCAAGTCCATCCCTGAAAGTCCATACTGTCAACATCGTGTTGCCCACGACCCATATGCCTAACTTTCCACTACTACTTCATGCTAAACAGTCCCTTATCACTTCATGTTTGCTACAATGTTGTGCGTAAAATCCTGCAATGCTTTGCTCCTATGTTCGAACCCAGAATACCTGCTTGCGTTCGATTGAGCGAGTTTTCCTTAGCTCCCTGCAACTGCCTCCATACACCGGGTCACTGGGACTTCGATCAACAAGACCACGGTGTTCCAGTTCACATTCTTTTGTGCTTCATTCATATACATGATGCATACGCACCAACCCTCTTTTCATGAATTTGGCACATGCGCTCCCCCCTGTACACACCTTCATGTTTTCACCAATACCCCATGTACATATCGCCTTCGGTCCCTTCTCCACTGTTCGAAAACAAGTGCCATTTAAACCCACACCGTGACCAAACTTCAACCTATAACCGACGCTACTCCTCACGTTCCCCTTCATTGCGTCAAACGAGTCCTCACGTTTCACATGCAGGTGTGCTTTCCCTCATGCAAACTGCCTCAATACAAAATGCTTCCTTTTGCAAACTTTACGTTTCAATTTGCTTTCCCATTCACTACACTTTCTCCGACCACCCAGGCTCCAAATGAGACCACCACTTCACATCACCACTGAATTTTTCGCAAAGCTTCATCTCATCAAAACAGCTCCTCCATCTTCACACAGCAAAGGCGCTACTCCCCCTTTGCCTTCTAATATCCGCGCCTCCTTGCTCTACACATACCACATCGACTTCACCTCCATCGTTTCAACAAACTGTTGGCACCCATTTTTTTTATTTATTTCCTTATCGCAGATACTTCTACCTCGTTAACTTGCGCCTCTCAGGTCATTTTCGTTTTGGATCATCAGTAGTCGGCATCATTCAAAATTTCAAGATGGTCGTTGAGTAAGGCTCGATTATGTGGACTTTAATGGAACCCTTTTACTGCGTTTGAAGAAATCCCATCAAGATCTCTGCTTGGATGCGTGTATTTATAGTTGGGGTTACTTGGTTGCCATGGAGTAGCATGCTATATAGGAGGTAGATTAGGGTATACAATATAGTAAGGATGATAGGGTATGCTTCTTACAGGCTATAGTTTCTTTTCTTGGTGGCTAAGGTTGTGAAAAAGGTACATATATATATATATATATTAATATATACGCCTAACCTTCTTTACTAAGGAAATTAGTATAGGCATAGGTCTACTATTTTGTACATACTGATTAAGCTTGACATATATATTGTATAGATAGTGTTACTCAGCGTTAAATAATAGGGGATAGGATAGGATAAAAGACTTAAGAGTTAAGGAATAGAGAATAGGTAGCTAAGACTAGCAGATTTGATTATAAACTACGGTTGCATTCACAGGAAATAAGGCGCAAATAAAGGAAAGAGGGGATGGTTCGGATGATAGATAACTGTGTATTTCCATACTCATTTAATTATGAAATGAGATGTTAGAATAGGCTAGCAGTATGGTCTTGCATTCCTCACTAATTACGAAATGAAATATGTATGGTTGCGCGTGTTACTGATAGGGAATGGCTGGAGAGATTTTTTTTCTTACTTTTATTTTCTTTTTGTTTTATATATAGTTTGATTCTTAGGGTACCGTGTTGCGTAAACTTCGTTCAAGTTGAAGCCGCTACGGACAGAAATAAGAATACGGTCGTGTCCAACGAGGTGCCACGATCCCAAAAATATAATAATACCGGTAGATTGATTCATATTTTGAAACCCCGAAATACTGTCACAGGGTGCAAAATACTCCAAATAAAAAGTTGTCCATTAAATTAATTAAAAATTACGGTAAAATTCTAAAAATTAAATTATCGCTGCGCCTCAAAAGAACCTTGTTCAGATTTACAATCGATATCTAGTTATTTCAAATAACCGTTACGGTCGATATATGATTTCATAGCGATTTTCTGAATATTTGATTTGGACATATCTTGCACTCTACACAACGAAATCTTGGTTTTTCACTTCTGTTAGAAAGACACAGTTCAACAGATTCCAACATTTCTCATTTCGAAGAAATCCGATTTAAAACGAGTCCTGTACACTCAGTTGAAGTTCAGAACGTTAAATTACGAATTGTAGCGTCGTTATGAGCTCGATTATAATTTATATATATTTATATACGTTCAACTTCGTTTTAATTAATATATAAATCCATTTATATTACGGATTCAATTTTTAAACTGTTTTAAATCTTCAAATACGAACCGACAAAAATGCGGGACGTTACAGTCCTTCCCCCTTAAAATAATTTCGTCCTCGAAATTGCTAAGATAGGGAAAATGCTACAATCTCTGTTATAAACAGGTTAAAAAAAATCTTTTTGGTTTACTTCATAATTTTAGGTTCAACTGAACTGATTAATTCCAATTAAAATATTAATTTCTTCTTATTACCGAATATTTTCGAAAATTCTGAAAATTTCCTAATAGCTTAAATTTTCAGAGAATCTCGCCAGCATCTCCTCTGCACGACTCACTCGGTACTACAACAACTTGCCACTCTGGGCCTTCTCCAATCCAAAAGAAAATCAAATAGCCAAACAGCTTGCCCAAACCGACTCAAAAAAAATCTCATACTCGTATATAAACGTGTACCTTCTCTGTTGGGCATTCAACTCTATCTCTGCCAACTGCTATTAAACCAGCATATATCCAACATTTCCAACTGATCTCCAATCAATTTATTTTCCAATCCAATCATTCACTTTTATTAAGCCAAATTTCTATTTCAACTCCAATCCCATTTACTGATTTATTTCTCAAATCAGTTATTTTCATCTCCAAATTCCAAATTCGATTCTTGTTCTCCAAGAATCAATTTATAACTCGAATCTCCAATATTTCTGTTTTACACTCTCCACTCTGGATTGTTCCAAATTCAATCCAATTTTGTTTATCTTAGTTTAATTTCTACTTTTACCATTTTAACTCCATAAGTTAAATCTTAAATTCAGAATTCAAATTACTGGGATTTATTTTATATTAGTTTGAAATCATATATAATTCAAAACATTTGAATTTCTAACAACTTGTTTCTTCACCATAATTCAAAAACAAAATTTTTGGTAGTAATCCGTCACTCAGAAACTCGAAAATGAACACCGATAATGGTCGACTTCATTATCGGAATTTATTTCCCAGCGATCAAAGTGAGTTCAATACTATATCACTTTCAAAACTTATTTTCAAACATTTACGTTTTGAAATCACTACAAAATATACTTCACAACGTTTAGAAAATATATCTAAATTCACCCAAGATCTTAAAATTTCCATATATTTAATCCAAATATTATTTCCAACTTTTCCCAAATTTCCATAGTTTTAATTCCCAATTCTGGTTTTAAGCTCATATTTTATCTATCTGATTCTGTATATTATACTTGTATAATATTTCGACTGGTTATTTATATAACCAACTCAATTACAAATCTTATATAATGATCAATACTATAATAATCTCAAGATATATACTCCTTTTTATATCAAAATATATTTTGGGTAAAATTATTTCATTTACCCTTTTTCAAAACATACTGTGTCGAATTACTCTGTTCAAGAGTTTAGAAACACCTATCGACACAGTTTGCATTACTGTTTCGACCAGAATTTATAAACCACTCGACTGACTAGTCAACACAATATAAAACAGTTTTTATATTAGTTTACAAATATGCGCTCATATATATACACTTATACTCAATCTAAAGTATTACTAACTCCATCTCTATTGAGTTACGCCACAGAGCCAAGGTAATCACTTAACCTTATGCTCTGATACCAACCGTAACGGCCCGAAAATCCGTACCAATTTGAGCTGACTAATATCCTACACATTCAACTCAAAGTGCACGAAAATTCAGGTCATTAATAGAAGAATTAAGAGGATGAGAAAGATAAGATAGAACTAATAGAATAGAAGAAGAAGAATACAACTGAACAGAATCAGAGTAACATGAAACTCGCAGCGGAACAAAATAAGATGTATTATATAACATAACTTTGAATACAAAACTGTATTGTATATACATACCATTATCAGAGTACAATACATCATATCATAGTGGAAATAACTCTACATAACTAATGGTGAAGCTTCCTACTTTTGAGCTCCTCCAAGTGAATCTGTAAAATCCTGAAACACTTGACTGCTCGTACAAATTTGGGCACCCAAGAGTTTAGGGAAAACAAACAAAATAAACTCTGGGTCAGTCATGGGACTGGTGTGAGTAAATTCCAACCATACTGCTTAACTTTGAAAATCTTTTCAAATAAATGATAATAGTAAGACCAGCCCACACATAAGCATGGACGACTTTTACCTTACTATAACCCACAATATCTTTGATATCAAATCCAGTGATATTATGATAATGTCTAAGCAAATAATTATCCAAGTAGCAGAACGCTTGCATCTCACGCTCCACATATATATAGTATAAAATCATAAACCGCAGGGCGCTTATTGGAGAATGGATTACAACAGACAAGGTATGGGTGCACCTTCTGATTAGTGTACTCTAGAGGGGATACACTCACGGTTCAACAAGAACGTCTTGCAACCCGGCCACACATGACCGCTCACTCATTTAGCTTGAGTGTCGCGAATATATTGCCACCACGGTTGTAGGCCATCCAACCGTCATCCGAAGATACATAATCGAAAAGAAGTTTAAATATGAATTTTCTCTAGATCAGTGACAATATACCCTGCTTGGGGATGACCCAACTAGCCATGCTGCCTTGCCCAACTTTTGTTACTTCCTGGTTGTGAGGCTAGAGGCTACGTCTATCTTCAGAACATCTGATCGCCATTCACTTTGAATGCCACATCGTCAGATCCGTAATCACATATTGATTACACAAATGCACACTGGGTGTGGAACAAAGAGAAGTTACCTTCTCCTCACCAACTTAGTATATTTGTAAAGTCAACGGAGTGATAGTTGGAAATACTCTGTCATACACTCGTCCATACAAGTTGTCCTGGGACTGGACAAACAGAAGGCACCATTCTGGAACTGGACGAGCCTTGCATTTAACTCCGTCTTCAATTTTCTTCAGCATATCTAATTCGCAACGCTTATGCCTATATGGAGTGGTTTTCAGATAACATATCCAACCGTTCTCTCCGTATTGACAACGATGGTCAAAACACTTCGATAGTCGGTTATTTAACTATCGAAGTAAAACAACATTCATTCAAATGTATCACTAGACATCACACAAACACGGGTACTTCTTATTTAACATTCGTTTTTATTATTCGAATTCCCATATCTTGCCAGATATTTCACAAATCCCGTTATATCCTTTTTACACTTCTTGGAAAACATTTCCAGTTATTATAAACTCTTAATTTCTCATGTTCCAGAAAACATACGTTATTAACGTTCGAACTATTTCCATCTATTTCACATTCTTTATTTCTATACTTGGATAATCTATCTATTTACATTGGAAAATATTTCCAATTTCATTTTAACCTTTTAATCGTCCCAACATTCACTTTTAAAACGTTATTCACTTTGAAATGTGAATACCATCCCTTATTTTAGAAATCTGAACATCTTTATCATATACTCTTTATTAACGTAATAATTTCCCTTATCATGTTTACCGAAATCTCTTTCATACTTTTATATTCCTATTCCACTTTATAAACTTTGTTTCTACGTCAACTTCTTATCAAATCAAGATCAAGTTTATAACTAAATACCGATTCCTATCCTATTAACATTTGTTTGTTTAAAACTGAATGTTAATTATTTTATCAGATTATAATCCCTAAAAATAGTTTACTTTTAATACATTCGACATCGTCGAATTCAAGTTCCAAATCCTAACGGTTTAATTCTAATCACATTTCGAACAACGAAATGCTGTCATCGTTTTCTAACACGATTCTCCAATTTCTCTTTCTAAACTTATTCTTATATTTTCTTTGGACAAACGTCGTTATTTATTTCTTTAGACTAAGTGGATTTCAACTAAACCGTTTCCATTCCCTAGGAAGTGCTACTATATTAAAATCACGCTTTAGTTTGGTTTAGAGTGTTTATTTTATCGCTACAGTTCAAAACTTGTCATACGCTGTAATATCCTCCTTTATAATTAATCTTGACATAACAGTCATGCTTAAACCTAGTCAACATCGTTTATTATATCGCTATAGTTCTAAGATTTGCAATACGCTGCCATATTCCTTTTATACTAATCTTGACCTAACTGTCACGCTTAAACCTAGACAACATCATTTATTATATCGCTATAGTTCTAAGATTGGCAATACGCTGCCATATTCCTTTTATGCTAATCTTGACATCTCTTTCCGTCACAAACTGATATCGTTCCTCGATAATAGTGAAGCCTTTCAAGTTGGGGTATTCTATTCACCTCTTAGACCTTGATCGACAACGTTCTTACCTTAGAACAGATATAAGTCTGTATTCTAATCCCTTATTACTTATAATATTCATCAAATCGTATTTCCTTGTTTTATTTTGGAATATGGTTTTATAAAACCATATTCATACTTTGAAATCTTAGTTGTTTATTATTATTTATTTTAAACATTAACTCTTCACTTTAACTTTATTCCACCGTTCTATTTATAACTTCTTTACAAGGACCCGGTTAATCTAATAATCATTTTCAATTAAACAGTTGATCTAAATCAACTTCATTCCATCAGTAAATTCGTTAAATGATTTTAATTACTTCTTACCATTAGATTAATATATTTAATCTAATAACATTTCCAAACTGTTTGCCTTAAAATAATTCCCAAATATTTAACCGTCGGATAATTTCTGCTTTTAAAAACTTATTTAAATGTCAACAATCGTTTTTATTTACTTTATAAAAACGAACTCTAAAATACTGGTTTATAATAGAACTTCTATTATAAATTTAAAATATAATTTTTATAATTAACTTCGTTGATTTGCCTGACGGCCAATCAATTTCAAAACGACGGGTTTATAGTCGACTGTTACCATTTCCTTAATCGATATCGTTTATTTATTCATCAAAGCAAATGCTGAATTTTCATTCAACATCAGTTATCCACATGGGGTTTTAATTGTAATTCGGGTTCGAACAGTGCATATCAAACAAACAGTACATATAAATATCGAGGAATCCAGTTGGATTCCTCCAACCGGTTTCCGCATCCACAGATGTTAGTTAAACAAATAACACTAACTCTATACTAGGGAATATTCTAATCGATGGAATCAGTGTCCAACCGATGTTGTGTACATATGCAACGATATATAATATTCAACCAAATTAATTTGTAATCTACCTAATCGACCATTACGCAACATTCAAACAACATAAAAATATATTAAAATATATATAATAGATCAGAGTTTGTGATTTTACTCACATTTATATGCCCGAACCACTTGCTATTTCCACGCAAGTCCATCCCTGAAAGTCCATACTGTCAACATCGTGTTGCCCACGACCCATATGCCTAACTTTCCACTACTACTTCATGCTAAACAGTCCCTTCTCACTTCATGTTTGCTCCAATGTTGTGCGTAAAATCCCGCAACGCTTCACTCCTATGTTCGAACCCAGAATACCTGCTTGCGTTCGATTGAGCGAGTTTTCCTCAGCTCCCCGCAACTGCCTCCATACACTGGGTCACTGGGACTTCGATCAACAAGACCACGGTGCTCCAGTTCATGTTCTTTTGTGCTTCATTCATATACATGATGCATACGCACCAACCCTCTTTTCATGAATTTGGCACATGCGCTCCCCCCTGTACACACCTTCATGTTTTCACCAATACCCCATATACATATCGCCTTCGGTCCCTTCTCCACTGTTCGAAAACAAGTGCCATTTAAATCAACACCGTGACCAAACTTCAACCCATAACAGACGCTACTCCTCACGTTCCCCTTCATTGCGTCAAACGAGTCCTCACGTTTCACATGCAGGCGTGCTTTCCCTCATGCAAACCGCCTCAGTACAAAATGCTTCCTTTTGCAAACTTTACGTTTCAATTTGCTTTCTCATTCACTAATCTTACTCCGACCACCCAGGCTCCAAATGAGACCACCACTTCACATCACCACTGAATTTTTCGCAAAGCTTCATCTCATCAAAACAGCTCCTCAATCTTCACACAGCAAAGACGCCACTCCCCCTTTGCCTTCTAATATCAGCGCCTCCTTGCTCTACACATACCACATCGACTTCACCTCCATCATTTCAACGAACTGTTGGCACCCATTTTATTTATTTATTTCCTTATCGCAAATACTTCTACCTCGTTAACTTGCGCCTCTCAGGTCATTTTCGTTTTGGATCATCAGTAATCGGCATCGTTCAAAATTTCGAGATGGTCGTTTAGTAGGGCTCGATTATGTGGACTTTAACGGAACTCTTTTACTGCGTTTGAAGAAATCCCATCAAGATCTCTGCTTGGATGCGTGTATTTATAGTTGGGGTTACTTGGTTGCCACGGAGTAGCATGCTATATAGGAGGTAGATTAGGGTATACAGTATAGTAAGGATGATAGGGTATGCTTCTTACAGGCTATAGTTTCTTTTCTTGGAGGCTAAGGTTGTGAAAAAGGTACATATATATATATTAATATATACGCCTAACCTTCTTTACTAAGGAAATTAGTATAGGCATAGGTCTACTATTTTGTACATACTGATTAAGCTTGACATATATATTGTATAGATAGTGTTACTCAGCGTTAAATAATAGGGGATAGGATAGGATGAAAGACTTAAGAGTTAAGGAATAGAGAATAGGTAGCTAAGACTAGCTGATTTGATTATACACTACGGTTGCATTCACAGGAAATAAGGCGCAAATAAAGGAAATAGGGGATGGTTCAGACGATAGATAACTGTGTATTTCCATACTCATTTAATTATGAAATGAGATGTTAGAATAGGCTAGCAGTATGGTCTTGCATTCCTCATTAATCACGAAATGAAATATGTATGGTTGCGCGTGTTACTGATAGGGAATGGCTGGAGAGATTTTTTTCTTTCTTTTATTTTCTTTTTGTTTTATATATAGTTTGATTCTTAAGGTACCGTGTTGCGTAAACTTCGTTCAAGTTGAAGCCGCTACGGACAGAAATAAGAATACGGTCGTGTCCAACGAGGTGCCATGATCCCAAAAATATAATAATACCGGTAGATTGATTCATATTTTGAAACCCCGAAATACTGTCACAAGGTGCAAAATACTCCAAATAAAAAGTTGTCTATTAAATTAATTAAAAATTACGGTAAAATTCTAAAAATTAAATTATCACTGCGCCTCAAAAGAACTTTGTTCAGATTTACAATCGATATCTAGTTATTTCAAATAACCGTTACGGTCGATATATGATTTCATAGCGATTTTCTGAATATTTGATTTGGACATATCTTGCACTCTACACAACGAAATCTTGGTTTTTCACTTCTGTTAGAAAGACACAGTTCAACAGATTCCAACATTTCTCATTTCGAAGAAATCCGATTTAAAACGAGTCCTGTACACTCAGTTGAAGTTCAGAACGTTAAATTACGAATTGTAGCGTCGTTATGAGCTCGATTATAATTTATATATATTTATATACGTTCAACTTCGTTTTAATTAATATATAAATCCATTTATATTACGGATTCAATTTTTAAACTGTTTTAAATATTCAAATACGAACCGACAAAAATGCGGGACGTTACAATGGGCTATGGGCTAATTTTAGGAATGGATTGTTTATCCAGAAATGGGGCCGTTCTTGATTGTGAAAGGAGAGTAGTTAGGCTCATGACTCGCCTTGGCAACACTCTCGAAATCTTTTGTAATCCCATAAATTCCGTTATGCTAAGTTATCTAGAATCACTTGACGCGTCTGTAGGGAATCTACGATCTGTTAGAATGGTCCGAGAATACTCGGATGTGTTTGAGGAGGTGAAGGGCTTGCCTCCGAAGCGGGAGATAGATTTTCGAATATATCTTGTGGATAATGCAAAACCAGTATTTTTGCCAGTACGCCACATGGCTCCTCGTGAAAGGAGGGAACTCGATAAGCAAGTGAAGGAGTTGCTTGAGAAGGGGTTCATTAGACGAAGTATATCGGAGTGGGGTGCTCCAGTAGTATTTGCCACGAAGGCGGATGGGTCCCTTAGACTTTGTGTGGACTATAGAGAACTTAATAAGCTTACTAAAAAGAACAGACACCCACTGCTGAGGATTGACGATCTCTTCGATCAGTTATTTGGCGCCTCAGTGTTTTCGCAGTTGGACTTAGCCACTAGTTTCCATCAGTTGAGAGTGGCTGAGGATAGCATTGACAAGACTGCCTTTAGGACTCCGGACGGTTTCTATGAATGGCTAGTGATGCCCTTCGGTTTGACAAACGCCCCCGCATACTTTGTTGATTTGATGAGTAGGGTGTTTAGGGAGTACCTTAACAAATTCGTGGTAGTCTTTGTAGACGACATCTTGATCTTTTCTAAGGATGAAGAAGAGCATGCCCTACATCTTAGGGAAGTGTTGGAGACCCTACAAGCGCATAATCTTAAAGCTAAATTTTCTAAGTGTCACTTCTGGAGGAAGGAAGTACGATTCTTAGGGCACGTGGTTTCCAAGGAAGGGATAGCTGTGGATCCCGCGAAGGTGGTGGCCATCCAAGATTGGAAGGTCCCTAAAAATGCTACCGAAGTAAGAAGTTTCTTGGGGTTGGCTGGCTACTATAGGAAGTTTATCAAAGACTTTGCAAAGATATCAGCTCCATTGACACGCCTGACGAAGAAGAACCTAGTCTTCGCATGGGACGTAGATTGTGATGATGCATTCCAACGTTTAAAGAGAGCTTTGACCTCAGCTCCAGTCTTAGTGCTGCCAGACGGGAGTAAGCCATTTACTGTTTATATCGATGCTTGTGGGACAGGTCTAGGCGCAGTCCTAATGCAAGAGGGAAGGGTAATAGCCTATGGTGGAAGGCAGTTGAGAGCGCATGAGAAAAATTACCCTACACTTGACCTAGAGTTGGCCGCTATTGTTTTCGCGCTTAAGTCTTGGCGTCATTATCTTCTTGGAGAGAAATTCGAATTATTCACTGATAACAAATCGTTAAAATACTTGTTCTCTCAGAAGGACTTGAACTTAAGACAGCAAAGGTGGATGGAATTCTTAGCATCCTACGATTTCAAAATAGCATATACCCCTGGCAAGGGTAACGTGGTGGCAGATGCCTTAAGTAGAAAAAGGTTGTCCTTGAGTCCGTTGTTTGTTGAGCGGCGAAGCTTAGAATTCATCTCTATGTTTGACTTTAGACCTTCCGTTGACTTTGTACCCGGTTTGCTAGCATCCTTGGAGGTCAGACCTACGCTTTTGGGACGGATTGGCGAGGCACAGCGAGATGACCCACAGTTGGTTGAGTTAGTAGAAAAGCTCAAAAGAGGGGAGTCATCAAGCCATCTCCATAGGTATACCCTAGATGATAAGGGTTGGTTACGTAGGGACGATAGACTTTGTGTACCAAAAGACGATGACCTAAGGAAGACCATTCTTGATGAGGCACATCGTTCGAAGATGACCATTCATCCCGGCGGGGACAAGATGTACAAAGACATGAAGCGAGTTTTATTTTGGGCCGGTATGAAGAGGGACGTGGCCGAGTATGTCGCTAGATGCTTGGTGTGCCAACAAGTAAAAGCGGAGCAAAAGAAACCCGGTGGGTTGCTTCACCCATTGGAGGTTCCACTATGGAAATGGGAAAGTGTCTCGATGGATTTTGTGGATCGATTACCGCGATCAAGGAAGGGTAATACGGGGATTTGGGTTATAGTAGATAGACTTACTAAGAGCGCCCATTTCATTCCCGTGAAGAGTAAGAGGACTGCTCCATGGTTAGCTTCTGTATACGTTAGATAAATAGTTCGTTTGCACGGTGTTCCTTCTAGCATGGTGAGCGACCGCGATCCTATTTTCACTAGCGAATTTTGGAGAAGCTTACAAGAGGCACTAAGGACTCTATTATGTTTGAGCACCGTATATCATCCTCAGATGGACGGCCAGACCGAGAGGGTGAATCGTATTCTAGAGGATCTTTTGAGGCTATGTATCCTAGACTTTGGGGGTACATGGGAAGAGCATCTTCCATTGGTGGAGTTCGCATACAATAACAGCTTTCAGTCTAGCATTGGCGTGGCACCTTTCGAAGCTCTTTATGGACGACCTTGTCGTTCACCTACATGTTGGTGGGAATCTACGGATAAGATATTACTTGGGCCCGATATGATTAGGGAGACTTCGGAGAAGATCGACTTGATTCGAAGGAGGATGAAAGCAGCGCAAGATAGACAGAAATCTTATGCGGATAAGAGGAGGACAGATCTTGAGTTTGAAGTTGGGGACATGGTCTTTATCAAAGTGTCTCCATTAAAGAACATTGTTCGCTTTGGGTCCGTTGGGAAATTAGCACCAAGGTTCGTAGGGCCGTTTCCTATTAAGGAAAGGATTGGGCAGATGGCGTATAGAGTGGAGCTGCCCGAGAGACTTAGTGGTGTACACGATGTATTGTATGCGTCACATTTGAGGAAGTGCTTGCACGAGACCGCGAAAGTGGTAGAGCCGAGCTTGCTTAGAGAGGTGGAGATCGAGCGTGATGCGACGATTCGACGAGCTCCTATGCGCATTCTTGGGTCAGAGATCAAGAAGCTGAGGAATCGAGAGGTCAGACTAGTCAAAGTACAATGGGGAGATGATGAGAGCAACGCTACTTGGGAGACGGAAGAAAAGATGCGTTCGTTGTACCCTTTTCTTTTTGAGGGTATGTCCTTTAATTTCTCCTTTATCGCTTAGCTTGTACTTATCTTACCTTTAGAGTATCCTCTCGCTAGTATCCTTGACCTTTATTTAGGATAATCCTATGGTTGAAACATGTGTTTGAGACATGTTATGTATGATGAATGCAAAGTGGATGCAAGTGTTTGCTAGTGGTTGCTCGTGGACGCATATACACACACTGCTAGGCACCAGATCGGCTCAGTCACTTCATACTGCATATTGCATATAAATGGATGTATTTAGTAAAATGGATGCATGAGGATTTTTTTTATCATATGGATGCTGCATTCAGATGATGATTGTTCACACATATAGAGATAATATGTAGCATTAAGGAATTTTTGCATACATAATGGACGCATGGCACTATCATGATTTGCATTAAGGAGGTCAACTGAATCAGTGGACCGCCTGATTTTGCATTAGATATGGACATATACACACACGATGCATTTAAACATGAAAGCATTAGAAGTCTATAAGGAATATGGATGCCTGTGTTTGATGGTTGACTAGATGGACGATTGGATGTTAGGATATGCATTCTTCTTAACTTGAAGATTTCGGGGTCGAAATCCTTTAAGGAGGGGAGAATGTAACACCCCGTAATTCTGTTAATATTAATATTCACACATTAAAGAATAACTAATCTCAGACGTGAGAATTGTGGGAAACGGGTTGCGCCATTGTGTTCGCCTCGGAATTCTGGTTGAAACAAAGTCCGAGTTTGCGTGAATTGGACTTCGTATGAAGAAGTTATGGCCATCGGAAGTTTCAGAAAATTCAAAACAGATTTCAGAAAATTTAAAATTTAAAATTCAAAATTCGGAGTCAAACAGGCTAGGCGGGAAATTTCCCGTCCAGCACCCCAGGTCGACTAGGGAGTCGACTGGGCAGTCGACACCCCCCCAGGTCGACTGGGCAGTCGACCTGGGTGTCGACCTGTCCAGGCGGCTAGGGTTTGGCTGATGTGTCTTTGGGGCTGACTTGGCAAATTAAACCGTTCAGTTTAGTTCTGAGTTGATCTGACGGTCTAAATAAACCCTAAACTCTATAAATACCTAGGTAGTCTCTCACTCTAATTCACATGAAAAATAGAATAGCCACCGTCATACCGCCGCCATGGAACTCAATGTAGCCGCCGCCAACTAAGAAGGAAGAAAGCTAATCAAAACCCTAATTCTACTCAACTCTAAAGCAAATCAAGACTCTCTTTTCTTCTCTAATTGTGAGTATGATGATCTTAACAAGATTATTATTAAACTAATTAGATTAAGTTATGAATGGATTATAAGTGAATGATGTGAATTGTCATATATGTTGTGATAAACCTTATGCTATCATGTATGTTGTAAATCCTATGTTATGTGATGATGATATCCTATATGTTGTAAATCATGCTATGATGATATTGTATAGGTTGTAATTTTCTATGCCAAATTGTGATAAATCATACATGTTATAAAGTCATGATGTTATTATCTGTGCTAATTAGTTCATGTTAATTAAGTCATATTGTTGATATTATTTGGGCTATGTTGATGACAAATCATGTATGCAAGTTTAGATTGATTAGTAAAGACTATGAACATATGCCATGACATCTATTTAGATCTAGAATTATGACATCTAGAATTATGCTATGACATATGTGAATTCTATGTATTAGATGCTAGTTCACACCATCATTATGTTGCATAAAACCCCATATGCAAGTTATACATGAATTTGAGTTATGATCATATCATTTAAGTTGTGACATTTTACCAAACAAGTTGACACCTTTAGATCCTTAACATGTGTAGTTTTATGCAAGTTTCACCCCTATTATGATTAGATTATTTTATTTGTCTATAAGTTGTGATAATTTATCTTTGTGCTATGAGTTAGACTATTCGAGTCTAATGTATATTTTGCGTCAAATAAGCGAACGTATAACGTGGGGTAGGGGTAATATTAAGAAGTTGGGGTGCAATTGATATGATTTTGCATGCCATGAATGGATGGCCATAATTGAGTCAATTATGGACATCATAAAAATTGGAATTAATTAATAATTCGAATAGGGAATTATTAAAACTGGGGTAAAAGATTATAAGTGATAATCAATGCTTAGGACACGAGGTTGGACTCGTTTGTGACGTAAACCTGCCCGGACCCGCCCGGCAAATCCAGTGGTCACAAATGTCAGCCCAATGTGAGAGGTCCTAGGTCCAAACTAAAGCATAACAGTTGTAAAGACACGAGGTTAGACTCTTTTATGGTGTAAGACTGCCCGGACCCGCCCGGCAAATCCAGCTGCCATAAATGCCAGTCTAATGTGAGAGGTCTTTATGAGGTTATGGCCTGAATGAATTATGAAATAATTAACCAGATAAACATGTAAGGTGGGACGTGGGGGTTAAGTAGGTGCCTTGGGTGGCATGAGGAATCTAGTGGTTGCCCTTAGTGGCATGTGAAATACGAGTAGTAAGACTTAACCAAACACACATGTAAATGAACATGACTAAGAGGGTTAAGTGGGATATACTAGTGGGACAAGCTTAGGTGGATAGCTTGTGAGGGCCCATTTCAACCAGTAACCCAAACGTATCTTTGTGGGCTCGACCCAAGTCGAGGACGGGACACACTTACTGGGTTTGACTATAAGAGGCCAAAACGGGGAGCGGTGGCAACGCAAGTCCAACGGGTTTCATATGCGTGTGTGGACCCGGGCTGGTAGGTAAGACGTTATTGCATCGTGTAGGTATAAGCCGTGCATTCTCAAGTTGTATCGGGTTTCCACTTTAGGGGAGTGATACACCCCACTGTGGGTCCAACACAGGTATCTACGAGTAGGGAGCCGATCAAAAGTGGGTAGTGGGGTACACCTAGCGGAGATAGGGGCAGACGACACCTATGTAGTCAGCTAGGGGTACGCAAGGCTATTTATATAGTTTCTGTGTGAAGCGAGTGGGATCAACTTTGAGGGTGACTGGTGTGGTGCAGTGTAGTAATTATTCGTTAGTAATTAGGTATGCCTTTAACGTTATCTTTATCTGCTTTTCCATACCCAATAGTTCATAGACATTTCCTTGTTTTCCAGCTTATGCCTTAGTCTAGTTATTTTGGTAATAGTACTGTTAGAATTATCATACTCGCCAGACTTTGTGTCTGACCCCCTCCATTTCTATCCTTTTTCCCCCTCCAGGTCCTCAGGTTGGACCCAGCTCTAGTGGAGTTTGATTGGATTGCTTCATCTCTCTTTGGAAAGCTTGGACCGTTGAAGTAAAGTCCAGCTTGTTATCTTCTTTAATGGCTATTTATGTAATGGGGTTATGTATTTTGTTTTATCAAGATGGATATTGTACTTGACTCTGATTTATGGTTTTATGATGTAACAAACATGTTTAAATTCTGCTGCAATAAAATGAAGTTTTAGATTTCCAAGTACTACTTATTATCTGTCTTGTTGTAATTTTTCTGTTCTATATTCACTTAAAACCTCCATGGAAGTTAATGCATTCCCTTTGTGAGTGACATTAATGGACGTGGGGTGTTACACCTCTAGTGTTAAATTAGCTTTAAAGATCCATAATCTACATCCTCTTCAGTTGGCATCAAAGCGTAGGTTTTCAAAGTTTTCATATTCTCGATTTTTGATGGGAATTTTGGAATGTTTGTTAACACTCGTTCAAAAATGTTTAATTCGTTATTGTTTCATGAGTCTGCATCTAATTATTTTGAAAAATCAAGTTACCTTCCCGAATTAGTGTGTTGTCTAGGAACAGATATGCTACATGGTTTTGATGATTCAACACTTAATGGACAAATGGTGCAAATTAAGAAAAATAAATGGATATTTGATAGTGATTTTTCAAGACATGACTGGAAATCTAGATTTACTAATGATATAGTCTGCAAAGCAGGAGGAATGGTTAATTTTGGAGACAACTCAAAAGAATATGTGATTGGTTTCGGAAATATTGGTAATTTTGAAACTCCTACTATATATGATGTTTTATTATTTAGAAATTTAAAGCACAACTTACTTAGTACAAGTCAGTTATGTGATAAAGGTTACAAAATTAAATTTGAAAAAGATAAGTGCTACGTTGAAGATAACAATTCAAATACTATGTTTTAAGGAGTTAGGAACAAAAACATTTATATTCTGAGTACGAAAAATTCAAATGAAAATGTATGTCTTTTTGCTAATATAAACGACCCTTAAATTTAGCATCAAAGATTCGGAGATTTGAATTTCAAACTCATATCTAAACTTTCTGTACTAGAGTTAGTAAGAGGACTCCCTAAAATAGAATTTAAAATAGATGGTTTATAAGACGCTTGTCAACTAGGAAAAGTTAAGAAAAGTTCAGTTAAATTAAAAGATGTTCCACTTCAAAACCTCTAGAGTTACTTCTTTAGATTTATCTATTCCATTTCAAATTCGATCAGTGAATCATAGTAGATATGTTTTGTTATTGTAAATGATTATTCTAAGTACACCTGGACAATTTTTCTCAAACATAAAAGTGATGCTTTTGATTTATTTAAAACATTTGCAAAAAAAATTCAAAATCAATTTTCTTTAAAAATCAAAACTATACGTAGTGACCATGGTCGAGAATTTGAAAATGATTTTTTTTGAGAATTTATGTAATAAAAAGGGGATAACTCATAATTTCTCCTTTCCAGGAACTCTATAACAAAACGGAGTAGTTGGGCATAAGAATAGAACGATTCAAGAGTGTGCTAGTACTATGCTTTCAGATAGCAAATCACCAAGGAATTTTTGGGTTGAAGCAGTCACTACAGCTTGTTATATTTTTAATAGAATTTTAATTAGACCACTAACCATTAAAACTCCATATGAACTTCTTTATAATAAGAAACCAAAAGTATCTTATTTTAAAGTTTTTGGAAGCAAATGTTTAATTAACATACTAAAGAAAATTTGGAATACTTTGATCCTAAATCTGATAATGGAATTTGTATAGGATATTCAAATATAAGTAAAGCCTACATAATTTTCAATTTAAAAACTAACAACATTGAAGAAACAACGAATGTATCTTTAGATGAAAATTTTAAAGATATTAGTCAAATAAATAATGAAGATGAGTGTTATAATAATTAATCAAATGAAATGAATTGTGAAATTAATCAACCTAATAAAAGAACCAGACTTTTAAAAGATCATCCGGTAGAAAATATACTAGGAGATATCGAATCCATAGTTAGAACTAGAAATCAATTAAACAGAATGAGTAACATAGCTTTTATACTAAATGTTGAACCTAAAAATCCAAAGGAATCATCATATGATGATTCATGGATACTTGCTATGCAAGAAGAACTAAATCAATTTACCAGAAACGTATATGGGAACTTGTTCCTGGACCTGAGACAAAACAATAATAGGAACTAAATGGATTTATAAAAATAAAATGAATGAACTTGGTGAGGTCGTTTGAAATAAAACTTGACTAGTCAAGGTTATTGTCAAGAAGAAGGAATAGATTTTGATGAAACCTTTGCACCCGTAGAAAGATTAGAAGCTATTAGGGTTCTACTTTTTTTTTGTTAATTACAATAATTTCAGATTATTTCAAATGGATGTAAAAAGTACTTTTCTAAATGGTTTTGTTAAAGAAGATTTTTATGTTGAACAACCTCCACTTTTTGCAGATGAACTTTTTCCAAATCATGTTTACAGATTAAAGAAATATTTATATTGTAATAACCCGGAAGTCTGAGCCAATTTAAAATTTTTATTTTGGCAATTTTAGCGAATTTTGATTATTTAAAATGAATTATTTTAAATAATAACGACGAGAAATTTATTTTGAATAGAATTCGAATGTATATATTTATTCGAATCGTCGTTAGAATATAAATATTTATTTAAATTATAAAATGAACTGAAAATGGCGCGGTAGTTTGAAAATTCGATTTCGAATTTCAAATGAATGTACCGGATTCAAAATAAAACGGATTTTAGCGAAACAAGAAATATTTGAATCTGTTTAATCATATCTTTCTAACGAAGTTAAGAAACTAAGATTTCACTTTAGAATTTGAAAGATATGTCCAGTTTAAAATTCAAAAAATTCGTCGTGGAATTTATATATATTTTAATATATATAAAGGCCCTTAAAAATGGAAATTTTGCAAAAGACCATGGTTTTTGATGAAACCACTTTTGTTGGATCCGGGATGTCAAATTATTGCTAGATTCCAAAATTCATAATTTTTCGAATCAATATGTGAGCGTGGCAAAGGAAAACGCGTTTGACCAGTTTCAGTTGATTTTAATCGACCAGAAAATGACCATTTTTCAAACTGTCTCAGAATTTGACGAAATTAGTTTTGTTAGGACCATATCATCAATACGAAGCTAGAAAATATTTTTCGGGAATTTTTAGAGTCCGTATGTGGCCCCGGTAATTTGAAATGTATGTTTAAAGTTGAATATATAGATTTATGTTTTAGTTTTAACGGAAACTGATCGAAACTTTAGAATTGGCCTACAATACATATCCCATTGTGTTCGGAATGGGGGTAATTAACTAGGGGCGACAGTCGTTGGGTATTGTTTGGAGTTCATTTGGAGTTGAGAGCAATGAACAAGTAAAACTGGAAAAATAGAATTTAAATAATAATATAATTACATATAAATACCCTCCCCTTTTTATCTAGAACCCTAACCCCCTTTAATTAAAAAGTCACGCCTCCTTTTCAGCTGAAAACCCAAATCCTGCTCCTCCTTCGTTCGACGCCTCCTCCATCAGCCGACGCCTCCTCCTCCGAACTTCCCCACCGACGATCAGCCATATCCCCGCCCCTCCCTCCATTCAATTCCCCCAGAGCCCCAGTCCTTGGGAAACCGCCACTGTACCTCATCGATTTCTGGGGGATTGTGACCACCGAGTGGGGTGCGGTTGTAGGGGAATGAAGCTCAGGTGAAGGCGCTCCAAGTGGCGGTTGGAGATGAAGGTCCAGTCTGAGGTGATGCGTGGAAGATGGAGCCCTAATTTTGCTGTATGGGTTCGAACAAACCTATGGTTCCTGGAAGAAAGGTTTTGCCTTCTTCTTCCCTTCTTTTTTATTATTATTTTATTTTACTTGTACATAGTTGAAAAAACGTAAATACATATCATGGTTAAATATATACACACACAACATTTTTAAATATATAAACATAGCAATATTTTTGAATATAAACATAGCAATATTTTTGAATATAAACATAGCAATATTTTTGAATATAAACACACAATATTTTTGAATATAAACACAACAATATTTTTGAATATAAACATAGCAATATTTTTGAAAAAGAAAATTAACTTTGTTTTTAAAGTTAGATTTTTATAAAAATAAATAAATATATCATCTTTAGATAGAAAAAACGAGATTTTATAATAGAAAAGATGAGATTTTTAACAACGAAAAGGAATGATCTTTATATATGAAAAGAATAGATGTGTATATGCAAAAAGATTTGATTTTTATCTACCTAGTGTTGACAAAAGGAGGAGATTTTTTATATATAAAAACGATATAAAAACATGATTTTTATATAATGTAGAGAAGGAAAATATAATTTTTAAATAATAGAGATTATAAAGATATGATTTTTATAAGATAGAGAATATAAAAATACGATTTTTATATATGTTGTAGCGAAATAAAAATTCGATCTTTATATGAGTGGCGGATTGAAAATAGAATTTTTATATAATAAAGAATATAAAAATATAAGATTTATTTATGTAGCGTAATAAAAATATGATTTTTATATAATGAGAAGAATAAAAATGTGATATTTATTGTGAACAGCGTGAAATGGTTGAGTTGGAATGTCAGGCAAATCCGAACCGTTCAGAAATAAAGAATGACGGAGTGGAACCTTCGGTGAGAACTCCTCACCTTTAATTTATTTCTAGTTTGAAATATATACTAAGATGTAGACGGTGCTTAGTAGCACACGACACCCGTCGTCCACAGACCATGGATGACTTGTTTGTTTGGTTGCTGTGTTGTGAGTTTTGTTTGTGTGCTGTGAAATGAAATAAAATATTTTATAGTGGAAAATATTTTATAGTTAAAATATGATTTTTAACGTGTATATAAAATAAATATTTATAAACAAATCGGAGATTTGTTTATATACACTAATTTGATTGATATTGATTGGGACGATAAATTTTACAAATCGCCCAACTACACAAATAAAATCTGTGTTTGTTGATTTGAAACCCCACACGGGTATTGGGATGATATTTGACGTACACTAATCCCGATTGTTTAGTTGTATGTCAATCGATGGGTTGACAAACTGTGTAAGCATTAATTATTTATATTTAATGCTTATGCAGTTGTGTGGTGCACTTTGGATGATGGTTGAATATTTATCGCTGCTGTTATGTACTTGTGTTGTAGAAAATCCATATAATTAACATTATATGGTAATTGATTGGGCCTCATTCCAGTATAGAAAATAAATTCATGTGTTGAATTGAAAATAAATTCATGTGTTGAATAGAAAATAAATTCATGTGTTGAATAGAAAATAAATTCACGTGTTGAATTGAAAAGTGTTGAATTGAAAATAAATTCATGTGTTGAATTGAAGCAATCTTGATTAGATTGACGCCATTTTGACGTGAACGATATTTATATCGATTTTAATCATTTTTATAATGAATATAGAAAAGGAAGTGATTTCAAAATATAACGTTTTGAAAATATTATCATTTATAGATTAATGATGTGGAATATTCAATTTTGATTAGAAATTGAATATGAAGTTGAAATCGTTCTGAAAACGAATTTGAAACGATTTATATAATATGTTTTAAAAGGAAATTGACGAAATATATAATATATATATATATATATATTATATATATAATGGCCTGAATAGAATGCGCTGCACCGCGGTAGTTCGCGAATTTCGACCATTGACTTCGATGGGATATTACGGGAGATCCGACCGTCGGATTCTCCTAAAATAGGAACCGTTGGGTTCGTATCGAAAAGAGCTTTCTAACGGATATTAGAAATTAGAAATCTAATGGTTGGATTTGGAACTATGTCCAAATCAAATTTGGAAAAGGTCGCTGTAAGTGCAGTTCGATGGCCGTTGATGGAAATCGACTGCACGGGCTTTAATAAATTTATTAAAAATAGTAATAATTTGTGTAAAATCATAAGAAACGATTTGTGAAGAATTGGGGTGAAAAATTCCAAATTTGAAAAGATAAAAATAGATTTTTATCGAAATGAACTAGTTTTGAACTAGAATTATAAACCATTTATTTTTGAAATAAATAAAGTGGATTTGAAATGGTTTTGAAGATAACAAGAAATTTCCAATAATTGAATTGGAGAGGATTTGAATCGAAATTGTCTTTGGAATATTTCGATGTTGGATTTCGTGATTATACATATATTGTTATGGAACTTTGAAAGATATATTTATATCGTTATTTCCAATACGATATTTGTTGGTCGTAAAATTTGATATTGAATGTAAGCCGATATATTTTCTATTCAGGGCCTTGTATTTAATATCAAATGTGATTGAGGTTTGTCGTGAATGGTGTCTTCATTAACACTGTTCTTGAGCCCAGTTGAGAAAAAGATTAAATTTTTTTATTAAGATTTAATGAAGTGCACCAATTAAATAGTATTTAATTGGAATTGAATTTGAATTGATTTTTGGGTTTATCGTGAACGGTGTTTTAAACAACACTTGTTCTTTAAACCGATAATTAATGGAATGTGATTTTGGGTTTTCCGTGAACTGTGTTTTAGATGACATTGGTTCTTTAACCCAGTTAAAGGCAGAAAATTGATTTATGTGAAGATTAAAACTAAGTGGGGTTTTAATGAATCTTTAATTAGATTGAAATGGTCGAGAATGGAGTATCACCAGTTCTGCTCCAGGCGATAGTTAAATCTTTAATTAGATCTGAACATGAAATGGTAATTGAATTTACTGATAACACCGTGGTGTTAGATATGAAGTATGACCAGTTTTACTTCATGGGATGAATAGGTTGGGATTGGGAAATAAAATAAATGATTACTGCAGTGTGGTTCCCTAATCCCGACTAGTTTGAATTGATATTCAAAAGAAGATCAAAGAATAAATTTAAAGAATTTATCTTTGATAAAATTAATGGGAACCTTTCCCAAAGTAAAAGAATATTTGAATAAAAGAATATTCTGAATTGGAATGAGGCGTATGTTGTGTTTGTGTAACAATTGTGTATTATATACGCGAGTTACTCAGAAAGACCGGGTTTATCCCGTTCTGAATAACTGATTCGACGTGGTGTCGAGGATGAAGACGGTGGTTGAAGACCGGAGGTCTTCACATCGTTTGGGTGATTACTGATGATCTTGATTGGGCTGTACACCCAAGAGGAGGGAATCAGTTGGTGATCGTCCAGACGTACTTGGAGATCAATGGATATGCGAGGTACAAGGTGCCTCCGGTTTCGTTCAGACCCAGAACGAACTTGTAAATGGACTGTGTGTCTGACATTGGATTTTAGTCTGTGTAATTGATTTCTATTAAATATACATATGTTTGGCGGCGGAGAATTTATTCTCTTGCTTAACGCCCTTCTCTGAGACGTACAAGCTCAGGGGTTATATATTGATGGATATCAATCGCATAGAGTGAATTGCCTGTGTGGCATGCCTAAGTGGCAATTGATCCAGGATTCTGTTGAAAAGCAAAGTCTTGTGGTTGATGATCAAAGCACAGCCTGTGTGGCATAGCTTTGTGTAGCGTTGATTCGCGAGCCGCACACCCCGGTTGTGAACCAGAAATGGGAGAGGACCTCAGGGAGGACATGCGTTTCTTTCTAGCTAGAGGTGGTGTCAGTGCTTAAACTGGCTGACATTTATATTATTTTCACCTGTGTGGTTGTTGCTGTTGCGAGGCGCCTCAGTTTGATCGGACGATCCGGGTCCGATGGAGTCATTTGTTGGCTCATTTACGCCCCAAAGGGTGGGGAAACGCAGTGTTTAGGCATTTTAATCCACATCGGTGGACCGGCCCTGACGATCCAAGGGCTCACCTGTGTCTGGATCCTGAGGCTCGGGCTAGAGAGTCTCGAATCGGTAGAGGACTATCTTTTGCCTCGGTTCATAGATGGAAATCCAATTTCCAAATATGTGACATTACGGTTTTGATTGTAGATCCTAGTATGGCGAAATGATATATAGTACCCATGCTGTATATGATTGATATTTATGATTGAAATTGATTTCTTCACATATAGTAATAATAAAAGATGAAATTTAGCGTATCAAGCATTCTTTGGCTATTATAAGGTAAAACCCTATCCTTCGGCTTGTGTTGCATTGTGTGATGGGACCTGGGTCTTATAATAACTTCATTATTCTTTATTTAGCATTGCGCTGTTGTTTTATGCACTGGTGTTCTTGGGAGGAAACCCGTTCCGTGTTATACTGCGTGGTCCCTTGATTTACCTAACTTTAAAATAAATATTAATAACTGTTTTAGCTCTCACACCAGTCACATGACTGACCTGGAGTTTATTGTCTTAACCTAAACTCTAGGTGCCCTTATTTTCGACACGGGCACCTAGTAGTTTTGGTTTTGCAGATTTATATTCACAGGATCCTAGTTTACAGCTGGAATGATATTCGGAAAGCTTTGTATCCATATATCTCCTTCAGTTGTGTTTTGTATTATTTTCCGCTGTAGTGATGTATTTAAATGTAATTTAAATCTCTGATATTTTCTGTGTAATATTTATTCATACTCTGTATATTCTTATATTCTGATGGAATTGTTGTAATTAACAATGAAATGTTCTTCTGTCTGCGTCCCGATATGGCTTGTCCTCAACTCAATCCGTGATTTCCTTACCGGGGAACTTCGGGTCTTAACAGCTTGGTATCGGAGCTTTGGTTTACAAAGCTCGGAGAATAAGACCGAAACGAAAGAATTTATCAGAGATTGGATTAGTAATATCCTATGAGAATGACTCGTTAGAGATGGGATCAGTAGTATCGTAGAACGAGTGTGAAGGGTATATTTTTAAAATGAAAACGAATTTTGTTTTGAAAATTTAAATCAACTATTCGTATTTGATTATTTATTTTATATTGAATTTGGACAATGCAGTATATAAAGATTTTGCGTATATGTCTGATCCGCGTGTATTCGAAGTTTTAATATAATAGATAGACATAGAATCACACCCTAGTCGCCCGGAGATGGTACTGATGATAGCACGTGCATCATCAGTGTTTATATTCGAGTTTCGAAAGTGCGATATCTATATGTTTCCATTAGACTGGTGTGAGAACCGTAACTAGATAGGGCTTATTGTTGTGATTTGGCATCAAAAATATGATTTTTGGACTATGTATCAAAGTTATGAATTTGAAAAGTTAATCAACTAATTAATAGATGATTGTGTTGTTTGATTATGGTTTGATTAATTAAATGTTGAACCTTTAGCCAAATTGAACCAAATAGTGAATTGTATTGAAAAATGATCGCATTTGCATACGTATACATGTACTTACATTGAACAGGTCATAGTAAGGAGGCTAGAGCAGAAGAATAAAATTGTTTGCCCGACAAACAGGTACATGTTTATTGTATTTCTTTGGGTTTGGATGATTTTATGAGCCGATTGGCTAGCCACTTGGCTTTTTCTTTTTCCTTTGGATTGAAGAAGGCCATTGGAGGCTATATGAAATATCCCGAAGTCCCTGGTGCAGAGGAGGTTATGGCGAATTTTTTCGAAAATTTAGGGTGTTAGCCAATTTTTTGAAAAATTGGAAAAGTTCTTAGAAACTGAAAAGTTGAAGAACTTAAGCCGTAATGAAAATAATGGAAGTTGAGTTCATTAGTTAAACAACTTTCGGCTTCGTTCCTTTTCGGGGACGAAAAGTTTTAAGTGGGGGAGATTGTAATAACTCGGGAATCTGAGCCAAATAAAAAATTTTATTTTTGCAATTTTAGCGAATTTTGATTATTTAAAATGAATTATTTTAAATAATAACGACGAGAAATTTATTTTGAATAGAATTCGAACGTATATATTTATTCGAATCGTCGTTAGAATATAAATATTTATTTAAATTATAAAAGAAATTGAAAATGGCGCGGCAGTTTGAAAATTCAATTTCGAATTTCAAATGAATGTACCGGATTCAAAATAAACCGGATTTTAGCGAAACAAGAAATATTTGAATCTGTTTAATCATATCTTTCTAACGAAGTTAAGAAACCGATATTTCACTTTAGAAGTTGAAACATATGTCCAGTTTAAAATTCAAAAAAGTCGCTGTGGAATTTATATATATTTTAATATATATACATGCCCTTAAAAATGGAAATTTTGCAAATGACCTCGGTTTTCGACGAAACCACTTTTGTTGGATTCGGGGTGTCAAATTATTGCTAGATTCCAAAATTCGTAATTTTTCGAATCAATATGTGAGCGTGGCAAAGGAAAACGCGTTTGACTAGTTTCAGTTGATTTTAATCGACCAGAAAATTGCCATTTTTCAAACGATCTCAGAATTTGACGAAATTAGTTTTATTAGGACCGTATCGTCAATACGAAGCTAGAAAATATTTTTCGGGAATTTTTAGAGTCCGTATGTGGCCCCGGTAATTTGAAATGTATGTTTAAAGTTGAATATATAGATTTATGTTTTAATTTTAACAGAAACTGATCGAAACGTAAGAATTGGCCTATGATACATATCCCATTATGTTCGGAATGGGGGTAATTAACGAGGGGCAATAGTCGTTGGGTCTTGTTTGGACTTCGTTAGGAGTTGAGAGCAATAAACAAGTAAAACTGGAAAAATAGAATTTAAATAATAATATAATTACATATAAATACCCTCCCCCTTTTTATCCAGAACGCTAACCCCCTTTAATTAAAAAGTCACGCCTCCTTTTCAGCTGAAAACCCAAATCCTGCTCCTCCTTCGTTCGATGCCTCCTCCATCAGCCGACGCCTCCCCCTCCGAACTTCTCCACCGACGATCAACCATATCCCCGCCCCTCTCTCCATTCGATTCCCCCAGAGCCCCAGTCCTTGTGAAACCGCCACTTACCTCGTCGATTTCTGGGGGATTGTGACCACCGAGTGGGGTGGGTTGAAGGGGAATGAAGCTCAGGTGAAGGTGCTCCAGGTGGCGGTTGGAGATGAAGGTCCGGTCTGAGGTGATGCATGGAAGATGGCGCCCAAATTTTGCTATATGGGTTCGAACAAACCCGTGGTTCTCGGAAGAAAGGTTTTGCCTTCTTCTTCACTTCTTTTTATTTTATTTTATTTTACTCGTACATAGTTGAAAAAATGTAAATACACAGCATGGTTAAATATATACACACACAACATTTTTAAATATATAAACGTAGCAATATTTTTGAATATAAACATAGCAATATTTTTGAATATAAACATAGCAATATTTTTGAATATAAACACACAATATTTTTGAATATAAACATAACAATATTTTTGAATATAAACATAGCAATATTTTTGAATATAAACATAACAATAGTTTTGAAAAAGAAAATTAACAATGTTTTTAAAGTCATATTTTTATAAAAATAAATAAATAAATATATCATCTTCAAATAGAAAAGACGAGATTTTTAACAATGAAAAGAAATGATCTTTATATATGAAAAGAATAGATGTGTATATGCAAAAAGATTTGATTTTTATCTGCCTAGTTTTGACAAAAGGAGGAGATTATATATATAAAAAACGATATAAAAACATGATTTTTATATAATGTAGAGAAGGAAAATATAATTTTTAAATAATAGAGATTATAAAGATTTGATTTTTATAAGATAGAGAATATAAAAATACGATTTTTATATATGTTGTAGCGAAATAAAAATTCGATCTTTATATGAGTGGCGGATTGAAAATAGAATTTTTATATAATAAGGAATATAAAAATATAAGTTTTATTTATGTAGCGAAATAAAAATATGATTTTTATATAATGAGAAGAACAAAAATGTGATTTTCATTGTGAACAGCGTGAAATGGTTGAGTTGGAATGTCAGGCAAATCCGAACCATTCAGAAATAAAGAATGACGGAGTGGAACCTTCGGTGAGAACTCCTCACCTTTAATTTATTTCTAGTTTGAAATATATACTAAGATGTAGACGGTGCTTAGTAGCACCCGACACCCGTCGTTCACAGACCATGGATGACTTGTTTGTTTGGTTGCCGTGTTGTGAGATTTGTTTGTGTGATGTGAAATGAAATAAAATATTTCATAGTGGAAAATATTTCATAGTTAAAATATGATTTTTAACGTGTATATAAAATAAATATTTATAAACAAATCGGAGATTTGTTTATATACACTGATTTGATTGATATTGATTGGGACGATAAATTTTACAAATCGTCCAACTACACAAATAAAATCTGTGTTTGTTGATTTGAAACACCACACGGGTATTGGGATGATATTTGACATACATTAATCCCGATTGTTTATTTGTATGTCAATCGATGGGTTGACAGACTGTGTAAGCATTAATTATTTATATTTAATGCTTATGCAGTTGTGTAGTGCACTTTGGATGATGATTGATTATTTATCATTGCTATTATGTACATGTGTTGTAGAAAATCCATATAATTAACATTATATGGTAATTGATTGGGCCTCATTCCAAAATAGAAAATAAATTCATGTGTTGAATTGAAAATAAATTCATGTGTTGAATTGAAAATAAATTCATGTGTTGAATTGAAGCCGTGTTGATTAGATTGACGCCATTTTGACGTGAATGATATTTATATCGATTTTATTCATTTTTATAATGAATATAGAAAAGGAAGTGATTTCAAAATATAACGTTTTGAAAATATTATCATTTATAGATTAATGGTGTGGAATATTCAATTTTGATTAGAAATTGAATATGAAGTTGAAATCGTTTTGAAAACGAATTTGAAACGATTTATATAATACGTTTTAAAAGGAAATCGACGAAATATATATAATATATTATATATATGATGGCCTGAATAGAATGCGCCGCACCGCGGCAGTTCGCAAATTTCGACCATTGACTTCGAATGGATATTACGGGAGATCCGACCATCGGATTCTGCTAAAACAGGAACCGTTGGGTTCGTATCGAAAAGAGCTTTCTAACTGATATTAGAAATTAGAAATCTAACGGTTGGATTTGGAATTATGTCCAAATCAAATTTGGAAAAGGCCGCTGTAAGTGCAGTTCGATGGCCATTGATGGAAATCGACTGTATGGGCTTTAATAAATTTATTAAAAATAGTAATAATTTGTGTAAAATCATAAGAAACGATTTGTGAAGAATTGGGGGGAAAATACCAAATTTGAAAAGATAAATATAGATTTGTATCGAAATGAACTAGTTTTGAACTAGAGTTATAAACCATTTATTTTTGAAATAAATAAAGTGGATTTGAAATGGTTTGAAAATAACCAAAAATTTCCAATAATTGAATTGGAGTGGATTTGAATCGAAATTGTCTTTGGAATATTTCGATGTTGGATTTCGTGATTATACAGATATTGTTATGGAACTTTAAAAGATATATTTATATCGTTATTTCCAATACGATATTTGTTGGTCGTAGAATTTGATATTGAATGTAAGCCGATATATTTTCTATTCAGGGCCTTGTATTTAATATCAAATGTGACTTAGGTTTGTCGTGAATGGTGTCTTCATTAACACTGTTCTTGAGCCCAGTTGAGAAAAAGATTAAATCTTTTTAGTTAGATTTAATGAAGTGCACCAATTAAATAGTATTTAACTGGAATTGAATTTGAATTGATTTTTGGGTTTATCGTGAACGGTGTTTTAAACAACACTTGTTCTTTAACCCGATAATTAGTGGAATGTGATTTTCGGTTTTCCGTGAACTGTGTTTTAGATGACATTGGTTCTTTAACCCAGTTAAAGGCAGAAAATTGATTCCTGTGAAGATTAAAACTAAGTGGGGTTTTAATGAATCTTTAATTAGATTGAAATGGTCGAGAATGGAGTATCTCCAGTTTTGCTCTAGGCGATAGTTAAATCCTTAATTTGATTTGAACATGAAATGGTAATTGAATTTACCGATAACACCGTGGTGTTAGATATGAAGTATGACCAGTTTTACTTCATGGGATGAATAGGTTGGGATTGGGAAATAAAATAAATGATTACTGCGGTGTGGTTCGCTAATCCCGACTAGTTTGAATTGATATTCAAAAGAAGATCAAAGAATAAATTTAAAGAATTTATCTTTGATAAAATTAATGGGAACCTTTCCCAAAGTAAAAGAATATTTGAATAAAAGAATATTCTGAATTGGAATGAGGCGTATGTTGTGTTTGTGTAACAATTGTGTATTATATACGCGAGTTACTCAGAAAGACCGGGTTTATCCCATTCTGAATAACTGATTTGACGTGGTGTCGAGGATGAAGATGGTGGTTGAAGACCGGAGGTCTTCACATCGTTTAGGTGATTACTGATGATCGTGATTGGGCTGTACACCCAAGAGGAGGGAATCAGTTGGTGATCGTCTAGACGTACTTGGAGATCAATGGATATGCGAGGTACAAGGTGCCTCCGGTTTCGTTCAGACCCAGAATGAACTTGTAAATGGACTGTGTGTCTTACATTGGATTTTAGTCTGTGTGATTGATTTCTATTAAATATACATATGTTTGGCGGCGGAGAATTTATTCTCTTGCTTAACGCCCTTCTCTGAGACGTACAAACTCAGGGGTTATATATTGATGGATATCAATCGCATAGAGTGAATTGCCTGTGTGGCATGCCTAAGTGGCAATTAATCCAGGATTCTGTTGAAAAGCAAAGTCTTGTGGTTGATGATCAAAGCACGACCTGTGTGGCATAGATTTGTGTAGCGTTGATTCGCGAGCCTCACATCCCGCTTGTGAACCAGAAACGGGAGAGGACCTCAGGGAGGACATGCGTTTCTTTCTAGCTAGAGGTAGTGTCAGTGCTTAAACTGGATGACATTTATATTATTTTCACCTATGTGGTTGTTGCTATTGCGAGGTGCCTCGGTTTGATCGGACGATCCGGGTCCGATGGAGTCATTCGTTGGCTCATTTACGCCCCAAAGGGTGGGAAACGCAGTGTTCAGGCATTTTAATCCATATCAGTGGACCGGCCCTGACGATCCAAGGGCTCACCTGTGTCTGGGTCCTGAGGCTCGGGCTAGAGAGTCTCGAATCGGTAGAGGACTATCTTTTGCCTCGGTTCATAGATGGAAATCCAATTTCCAAATACGTGACTTTACGGTTTTGATTGTAGAGCCTAGTATGGCGAAATGATATATAGTACCCATGCTGTCTATGATTGAAATTGTTTTCTTCACTTATAGTAATAATAAAAGATGAAATTTAGCATATCAAGCATTCTTTGGCTATTATAAGGTAAAACCCTATCCTCCGGCTTGTGTTGCATTGTGTGATGGGACCTGGGTCTTATAATGGCTTCATTGTTCTTTATTTAGCATTGCGCTGTTGTTTTATGCACTGGTGTTCTTGGGAGGAAACCCGTTCCGTGTTATACGGCGTGGTCCCTTGATTTACCTAACTTTAAAATAAAGATTAATAACTATTTTAGTTGTCACACCAGTCACATGACTGACCTGGAGTTTATTATTTTAACCTAAACTCTAGGTGCCCTTATTTTCGACACGGGCACCTAGTAGTTTTGGTTTTGCAGATTTATATTCACAGGATCCTAGTTTACAGCTGGAATGATATTCAGAAAGCTTTGTATCCATATATCTCCTTCAGTTGTGTTTTGTATTATTTTCCGCTGCAGTGATGTATTTAAATGTAATTTAAATCTCTGATATTTTCTGTGTAATATTTATTCATACTCTGTATATTCTTTTATTCTGATGGAATTGTTGTAATTAACAATGAAATGTTCTTCTGTCTGCGTCCCGATGTGGCTGGTCCTCAACTCAATCCGTGATTTCCTTACCGGGGAACTTCGGGTCTTAACAGCTTGGTATCGGAGCTTTGGTTTACAAAGCTTGGAGAACAAGACCCAAACGAAAGAATTTATCAGAGATTGGATTAGTAATATCCAATGCGAATGACTCGTTAGAGATGGGATCAGTAGTATCATAGAACGAGTGTGAAGGGTATATTTTTAAAATGAAAACGAATTTTGTTTTGAAAATTTAAATCAACTATTCGTATTTGATTATTTGTTTTATATTGAATTGGGACAATGCAGTATATAAAGATTTTGCTTATACGTCTGATCCGCATGTATTCGAAGTTTTAATATATTGGATAGATATAGAATCACACCCTAGTCGCCCGGAGATGGTACTGATGATAGCACGTGCATCATCAGTGTTTATATTCGAGTTTCGAAAGTGTGATATCTATATGTTTACATTAGACTGGTGTGAGAACCGAAACTAGATAGGGCTTATTGTTGTGATTTGGCATCAAAAATCGGATTTTTAGACTATGTATCAAAGTTATGAATTTGAAAAGTTAATCAACTAATTGATAGATGATTGTGTTGTTTGATTATGGTTTGATTAATTAAATGTTGAACCTTTAGCCAAATTGAACCAAATAGTGAATTGTATTGAAAAATGATCGCATTTGCATACATATACATGTACTTACATTGAACAAGTCATAGCAAGGAGGCTAGAGTAGAAGAATAAAATTGTTTACCCGACAAACAGGTACATGTTTATTGTATTTCTTTGGGTTTGGAAGATTTTATGAGCCGATTGGCTAGCCACTTGGTTTTTCTTTTTCTTTTGGATTGAAGAAGGCCATGGGAGGCGATATGAAATATCCCGAAGTCCCTGGTGCAGAGAAGGATATGGCTAAATTTTTCGAAAATTTAGGGTGTTAGCCAAATTTTTGAAAAATTTGAAAAGTTCTTAGAAACTGAAAAGTTGAAGAACTTAAGCCGTAATGAAAATAATGGAAGTTGAGTTCATTAGTTAAACAACTTTCGGCTTCGTTCCTTTTCGAGGACGAAAAGTTTTAAGTGGGGGAGATTGTAATAACCCGGAAATCTGAGCTGATTAAAAAAAATTTATTTTGGCAATTTTAGCGAATTTTGATTATTTAAAATGAATTATTTTAAATAATAACGACGAGAAATTTATTTTGAATAGAATTCAAACGTATATATTTATTCAAATCATCGTTTGAATATAAATATTTATTTCAATTATAAAAGAAATTGAAAATGGCGCGGCAGTTTGAAAATTCAATTTCGAATTTCAAATGAATGTACATGATTCAAAATAAACCGGATTTTAGTGAAACAAGAAATATTTGAATCTGTTTAATCATATCTTTCTAACGAAGTTAAGAAACCGATATTTCACTTTAGAAGTTGAAAGATATGTCCAGTTTAAAATTCAGAAAAGTGCTGTGGAATTTATATATATTTTAATATATATACATGCCCTTAAAAATGGAAATTTTGCAAATGACCTCGGTTTTCGACAAAACAACTTTTGTTGGATCCGGGATGTCAAATTATTGATAGATTCCAAAATTCGTAATTTTTCGAATTAATATGTGAGCGTGGCGAAGGAAAACGCGTTTGACCAGTTTCAGTTGATTTTAATCGACCAGAAAATGGCCGTTTTTCAAATTATCTTAGAAATTGACGAAATTAGTTTTGTTAGGACCGTATCGTCAATACGAAGCTAGAAAATATTTTTTGGGAATTTTTAGAGTCCGTATGTGGCCTCGGTAATTTGAAATGTATGTTTAAAGTTGAATATATAGATTTATGTTTTAATTTTAACAGAAACTGATCGAAATGTTAGAATTGCCTACGATACATATCCCATTATGTTCAGAATGGGGGTAATTAACTAGGGGTGACAGTCGTTGGGTCTTGTTTGGAGTTCGTTTGGAGTTGAGAGCAATAAACAAGTAAAACTAGAAAAATAGAATTTAAATAATAATATAATTACATATAAATACCCTCCCCCTTTTTATCCAGAACCCTAACCCCCTTTAATTAAAAAGTCATGCCTCCTTTTCAACTGAAAACCCAAATCCCGCTCCTCCTTCATTCGACGCCTCCTCCATCAGCCGACGCCTCCCCCTCCGAACTTCTCCACCGACGATCAGCCATATCCCCGCCCCTCCCTCCATTCGATTCCCCCAGAGCCCCAGTCCTTGGGAAACCGCTACTGTACCTCGTCGATTTCTAGGGGGTTGTGACCACTGAATGGGGTGGGTTGAAGGGGAATGAAGCTCAGTTGAAGGCGCTCCAGGTGGCGGTTGGAGATGAAGGTCCGGTCTGAGGTGATGCATGGAAGATGGAGCCCAAATTTTGCTGTATGGGTTCGAACAAACCCGTGGTTCCCAAAAGAAAGGTTTTTCCTTCTTCTTCCCTTCTTTTTTATTATTATTTTATTTTACTTGTACATAGTTGAAAAAATGTAAATACACAGCATGGTTAAATATACACACACACAACATTTTTAAATATATAAACATAGCAATATTTTTGAATATAAACATAGCAATATTTTTGAATATAAACATAGCAATATTTTTGAATATAAACACACAATATTTTTGAACATAACAATATTTTTGAATATAAACATAGCAATATTTTTGAAAAAGAAAATTATCAATGTTTTTAAAGTCAAATTTTTATATAAATAAATAAATAAATATATCATCTTCAGATAGAAAAGACGAGATTTTTAACAATGAAAAGGAATGATCTTTATATATATGAAAAGAATAGATGTGTATATGCAAAAAGATTTGATTTTTATCTACCTAGTGTTGACAAAAGGAGGAGATTTTTTATATATAAAAACGATATAAAAACATGATTTTTATATAATGTAGAGAAGGAAAATATAATTTTTAAATAATAGAGATTATAAAGATATGATTTTTATAAGATAGAGAATATAAAAATACGATTTTTATATATGTTGTAGCGAAATAAAAATTCGATCTTTATATGAGTGGCGGATTGAAAATAGAATTTTTATATAATAAAGAATATAAAAATATAAGATTTATTTATGTAGCGTAATAAAAATATGATTTTTATATAATGAGAAGAATAAAAATGTGATATTTATTGTGAACAGCGTGAAATGGTTGAGTTGGAATGTCAGGCAAATCCGAACCGTTCAGAAATAAAGAATGACGGAGTGGAACCTTCGGTGAGAACTCCTCACCTTTAATTTATTTCTAGTTTGAAATATATACTAAGATGTAGACGGTGCTTAGTAGCACACGACACCCGTCGTCCACAGACCATGGATGACTTGTTTGTTTGGTTGCTGTGTTGTGAGTTTTGTTTGTGTGCTGTGAAATGAAATAAAATATTTTATAGTGGAAAATATTTTATAGTTAAAATATGATTTTTAACGTGTATATAAAATAAATATTTATAAACAAATCGGAGATTTGTTTATATACACTGATTTGATTGATATTGATTGGGACGATAAATTTTACAAATCGCCCAACTACACAAATAAAATCTGTGTTTGTTGATTTGAAACCCCACACGGGTATTGGGATGATATTTGACGTACACTAATCCTGATTGTTTATTTGTATGTCAATCGATGGGTTGACAGACTGTGTAAGCGTTAATTATTTATATTTAATGCTTATGCAGTTGTGTGGTGCACTTTGGATGATGGTTGATTATTTATCGTTGCCGTTATGTACATGTGTTGTAGAAAATCCATATAATTAACATTATATGGTAATTAATTTGGCCTCATTCCAATATAGAAAATAAATTCATGTGTTGAATTGAATATAAATTCATGTGTTGAATAGAAAATAAATTCATGTGTTGAATTGAAAATAAATTCATGTGTTGAATTGAAAATAAATTCATGTGTTGAATTGAATCCGTGTTGATTAGATTGACGCCATTTTGACGTGAACGATATTTATATCGATTTTATTCATTTTTATAATGAATATAGAAAAGGAAGTGACTTCAAAATATAACGTTTTGAAAATATTATCATTTATAGATTAATGATGTGGAATATTCAATTTTGATTAGAAATTGAATATGAAGTTGAAATCGTTTTGAAAACGAATTTAAAACAATTTATATAATACGTTTTAAAAGGAAATCGATAATATATATATAATATATATATATTATGTATATAATGGCCTGAATAGAACACACCGCGCAACGGTAGTTCTCGAATTTCGACCATTGACTTCGAATGGATATTACAGGAGATGCGACCGTCGGATTCTCCTAAAACTGGAACCGTTGGGTTCGTATCGAAAAGAGCTTTCTAACGAATATTAGAAATTAGAAATCTAACATTTGAATTTGGAATTATGTCCAAATCAAATTTGGAAAAGGTCGCTATAAGTGCAGTTCGATGGCCGTTGATGGAAATCGACTGTACGGGCCTTGATAAAATTATTAAAAATACTAGTAATTTGTGTAAAATCATAAGAAGCGATTTGTGAAGAATTAGGTGAAAAATTCCAAATTTGAAAAGATAAAAATAGATTTTTATCGAAATGAACTAGTTTTGAACTAGAATTATAAACCATTTATTTTTGAAATAAATAAAGTGGATTTGAAATGGTTTTGAAAATAACTAGAAATTTCCAATAATTGAATTGGAGTGGATTTGAATCGAAATTGTCTTTGGAATATTTCGATGTTGGATTTCATGATTATACAGATATTGTTATGGAACTTTGAAAGATATATTTATATCGTTATTTTCAATATGATATTCGTTGGTCGTAGAATTTGATATTGAATATAAGCCGATATATTTTCTATTCAGGGCCTTGTATTTAATATCAAATGTGATTTGGGTTTATCGTGAATGGTGTCTTCATTAACACTGTTCTTGAGCCCAGTTGAGAAAAAGATTAAATCTTTTTATTTTGATTTAATGAAGTGCACCAATTAAATAGTATTTAATTGGAATGGAATTTGAATTGATTTTTGGGTTTATCGTGAACGGTGTTTTAAATAACACTTGTTCTTTAACCCGATAATTAATGGAATGTGATTTTGGGTTTTTCGTGAACCGTGTTTTAGATGACATTTGTTCTTTAACCCAGTTAAAGGCAGGAAATTGATTTCTGTGAAGATTAAAACTAAGTGGGGTTTTAATGAATCTTTAATTAGATTGAAATGGTCGAGAATGGAGTATCACCAGTTTTGCTCCAGGCGATAGTTAAATCTTTAATTAGATTTGAACGTGAAATGGTAATTGAATTTACCGATAACACCGTGGTGTTAGATATGAAGTATGACCAGTTTTACTTCATGGGATGAATAGGTAGGGATTGGGAAATAAAATAAATGATTACTGCGGTGTGGTTCGCTAATCCCGACTAGTTTGAATTGATATTCAAAAGAAGATCAAAGAATAAATTTAAAGAATTTATCTTTGATAAAATTAATGGGAACCTTTCCCAAAGTAAAATAATATTTGAATAAAAGAATATTCTGAATTGGAATGAGACGTATGTTGTGTTTGTGTAACACTTGTGTATTATATACGCGAGTTATTCAAAAAGATCGGGTTTATCCCATTCTGAATAACTGATTAGACGTGGTGTTGAGGATGAAGACGGTGGTTGAAGACCGGAGGTCTTCACGTCGTTTGGGTGATTACTGATGATCTTGATTGGGCTGTACACCCAAGAGGAGGGAATCAGTTGGTGATCGTCCAGACGTACTTGGAGATTGATGGATATGCGAGGTACAAGGTGCCTCCGGTTTCGTTCAGACCCAGAACGAACTTGTAAATGGACTGTATGTCTGACATTGGATTTTAGTCTGTGTGATTGATTTCTATTAAATATATATCTGTTTGGCGGTGGAGAATTTATTCTCTTGCTTAACACCCTTCTCTGAGACGTACGAGCTCAGGGGTTATATATTGATGGATATCAATCGCATGGAGTGAATTGCCTGTGTGGCATGCCTAAGTGGCAATTGATCAAGGCTTCTTGTAACGACCCAGAAAATCTGAACCAATTTAAAATTTTTAAATTGGCTAAAATAATGGATTTTAAATATTTAAAATAAATATTTTAAATAATGGCAATGAAAAGTGAGTTGAATCGACATTTGAAAACAAATATAATTAATTATAATTATAAACAAGGCTTTAAAAGGCGCTACAGTTTCAAAAATTGAATTCAAACTTTGTCGGACTATACCGGGTGCAAAACAAAACGGATTTTAGTGAAACCAAAAATATTTAAATCTGTTAGTGAATACCTTTCTAACGAATCTGAAAAATCGACTTTTCATAGCGGAAAGCAAAAGTTATGGCCAAATGAATTTTTAGAACGGTCGCTATGGAATTTATATAGCCCGTGAAATTGGTCATTTTGCATACGACCTCGGAATTCGACGAAACCACTTTTGTTGGATCCGGAATGTGAAGTTATTGCTAGGTTTCAAATTTCATAATTTTTAAGCTAGCATGTCAACGTGGCAAAGGAAAATGTGTTTTGGTCAATTACAGTTAAATTGGATCGAGCAGAAATGGGCCTTTTTGCAAACGGTCTCAAAATTCGACGAAACTAGTTTTGTTGGGACCGTATCATTAAAACAGAGCCAGATTTATTTTTCTGGAATTTTTCGAATCAGTTTGTGGCCTTGGCAAATTGAAATGTACGTTCAAATTAAATATTGAATGTTATATATTTTGATTTGAAGGAAAACTGACTGAAACAGTCGAATGGGCCTGCGAAACATATCCCATTGTGTTCGGAATGGAGGTAAACGCTAGGGACGATAGCCGTTGGGTTTGATTTCGAGTTGGTGGAAGAAAACCCTAATTTTTGAATAAATATATATATCGACCAATAAGAAAATTCTTTCATAAAAAAAAAAAAAAAACGAAAACCCCCCCGTTAAACACGATCGACGGCGAAGGAAGCCTCCTTCTTCCTGGCCAAAATACGGCCGATCCATTCATCGTTGACCCCTATCCCAGTTCAACTTTTCGAAGCTCTCTCTCCCCTCTACAAATCCGTGCCACCCTCGACCTCCATCGTCCAGCCGTCGACGAGATCTGGCCCTCCCAACCTGACGCCGTCGAAGCCCCGCCACGCCCTCCACCTACAACCGAGTGGGGCCTACCTGGCATCGATGGGCGCGCCTCACGACGCCCTACATTGTGGTATGGTTGGATCTTGACCAAGTGCAGCGGATTGAAAACTATTGCTAAACCTAGCTTCGAAGATTACAAGCAGGTATCGGCTGTCTTTATTTAATTTGATTTTATCACTTTCAAACCGTTACAAACTTTGAAAAATCATATCTTTTTCGTTCGTTAACGAAATTCGATGAAACAGGAAACATCGTGACCGTGTGGACGTCTTCTACATTCTAGAAGAGACCGCATATTTTTCTGAGCCTTCTGCTATTTTTGGTGGAGTGGAACCCAATGTGAGATTTCTAATTGATAAACGATATGGAAAACGAAGATGTATAAATTATATAGTCGATGTATGAGTTATATAAGCGTTGTACACCCCTTGTATAAGCATTGTATAAGTTGTACATTCGATGTATAAGTTATATATGCGTTGTAAAAATTATATATGTGTTGAAATAAAAGTGAATTGCTATATATAAATATATATGTATAAATATATATATATATATATATATATATATATATATATATATATATATATATACGCCCCTCGTCCATAAACCATGGACGATATTTATTGATTGTGATTGGTGTGAAAATTGATTGATAGTGAATGGTTGTTTTGGGATTGTTCGTGGTTGATATTGATTGATTGTGGTTGAAAAATACCCGTTTGTGGTTGAGAAATATTTGGTTGAAACCACATAGGATTAGTTTGTGGAAATGAAATAAATATATACATGCCGCCTACGTGCGAACTAGATGCATGATCCCCATTGTCAAAAACCGCGAGGTTTTAAGGTAGAGCGAGGAGCCGTACCATGGACCCTCCCGGTTTTAACTACCCTGCCGTTATGCTGCCGAAATTTGGAATAATATTCATGTGTTTGAATTATTTTCATTTGCTAAAACTATATTTATTCATTGAATAGAAAACCTTCATGTGTTGAATCGATATTCATTCGTTGATTAGAAATTCATGTGTTGAATGGTATTCGCGTTTTAAATATAAAAATTACATTTTTATCTATATATAGAAACTATAGAAAACCTTCATGTGTTGAATCGATATTCATTCGTTGATTAGAAATTCATATGTTGAATGGTATTCATATTTTGAAATAAATTGTTTCATAACAAAAATCACCTTTTATCAACTATATGGAATATGAAAAATAATCTCGTTTTTAAAAGAAATTGTTTTGTAAGAAAAATCCTATTTTTATCACCTATATAAACTATATAGAATAATAGTGTTTAGAAATGAATTGTTTTACAATAAAAATCTCAAATTTATTATATACATGAATCATTGAAATGTGAAGTGTTAAAAATAGCCACTCGTTCAAATAAACATATATGAGTTGAAATATTCATTAATTAGCTAATGATATGATTTTTGCCTATACATGCAACATTAGAATGAATGGTGTTTTTAAACCAAAAGGAATCAAATATGAAGTTGAATGGAAAATGATAAACGATAAGAACAATATATATGTACATGCATATTTATTGAACAGGTTATAGCGAAGGGGCTAGAGAAGAGGAATAAAATTTTGTGCCCGACAAATAGGTACACGTTTACTGTTTTGTTTGGGTGATGATTTTATGAGCCTGTTGGCTAGCCGCTTGGCTTTTTCTTTTTCTTTTCGACATGAGACGCCCGTGTGGCTATTTGGGAATTTTCCAAGCCCTTCCCGTACAAAGGAGGTTATGGCGAAATTTTCCAAAATTTTAAGGCATTAGTGAAATATTTGAAGTGAAAACGATATTGAAATTATTGAATGAACTATATTTATATAAATATATAAATATAAATAAAATTAAAACGAAACGTGGCCGTGCAGTTCGTATTTTGAAACCGTGATTTCAAATAACTAGTGCGGGAAATCCGACCATTGGATTTTCCCGAAACCGCAACCGTCGGGTTCGCCTTGGAAATATCTTTCCAACGGCACCAACCTTGTAAAAATCCAATGGTTGGATTGTCTGGAATGTTTAATTCAAATCTGAAGAAAAACAGCGCCAGAAACGAATATATATATATATATATATATAAATATAATTATATTTAATCGAATAACGACGCTGCAGTTCGTATTTTGAAATCGAAACTTCAAACGATTGTACCGGGAGATCCAACCGTCGGATTTTCCCGAAACTGGAACCGTTGGATTCGTTTTGAAAAGACCTTTCTAATGATGTAAATTTTGTGAAGATCCAACGGTTAGATTTTCAGATATGTGTAAATCAAATCTGAAGAAAAACAGCGCCACGGTCGCGTTATGGCCCGAAGCGTCGTTTTGAATATATTGGCTATTTTAAAATAAATAAAAATAATGATAAATCATTATAAAATATTATAAACAATATGGATGTGATTTAGAAATTAACTGAAGGTTGGCCAAGTCGAAAGGTTTCTTGGGTGTTGATCTGATGTTGGTTTCGGCCTTCGGGGTTAATATTTGGGAAATCGTTCTCTTACTGATTGACGGTTAGTGACTAATGAATTGATATGATGCGTGTATGTGTTGGTGTTGCACTTGTTTATTATATACGTGAGTTGCTCAGAAGGACCAGGTTTTCCCATTCTGAATAACTGAATCGACGATAATAAATCGAAGATGAAGACGATGGTCGAAGACCGAAGATCTTCACCTCGTTTGGATGGTAACCGAGGTCCTGATTGGGAGGCATCCTGAAATATGGATAATGAGTGGTGATCGTCCAGACGTACGTGGTGATCGATGGGTTTGCGAGGTATTTAGTGCCTCTGGTTTCGTTCAGACCCAGAACGGACTTGTAAATGGACTGTGTGTCTGACATTGGATTTTATTCTGTGTTGATTGATCTCTATTAAATATACATCTGTTTGGCGGCGGAGAATTTATTCTTTTGCTTAACGCCCTTCTCTGAAATGCACGAGCTCAGAGGTTTTATATCGATGGACATCAATCGCATGGCATGAATCGCCTGTGTGGCATGCTAAGATGCAGTGATCAGGGCTTCTGTTGAAAAGCAAAGTCTTGTGGTGATGATCAAAGCACCGCCTGTGTGGCGTAGCTTTGTGTACAACATGAATTCGCGAGCCTCACACCCCGGTATGAACCAGAAACGGGAGAAGGACCTCAGGGAGGGCATGCGTTTCTTTCTAGCTAGGGTGGTGTCAGTGACCTACCAGCCCTGACATTTATATACTTTTCACCTATGTGGTTGTTGCTGTTGCGAGGCACCTCGGTTAGATCGGACGATCCGGGTCCGGTGGAGTCAATCGTTGGCTCACTTATGCCCCAAAGGGCGGGGAGACGTATTGTTCAGGCATAATAATCCACCTCGGTGGACCGGCCCTGACAATCCAAGGCTTGCCTGCGCGCTTGCCTGAGACACGGGCTAGAGCGTCTCGAATTCGGTAAGGACTATCTTATGCCTTGGTTCATGACGGAAATCCAATTTCCAAATACGTGACTGTGCGGTTTTGATTGTATACCTATATATGACGACATAGTGGTATGGGGCATTAATGTCGTCTATGATTGATAGTTATGATTTGAATTTTTTTTCAAAACATATAAACACTAGCAATAATATCAAATGCCTTTGTTTTATTCGTATCAAGCATATCTTGGCCGTTATAAGGTAAAAACTCTATCCTCCGGTTTGCGTTGCATTGTGTGATGGGAACTGAGTCTTATAATGGCTTCATTTTTATAAAATGCATTGTGTTGTTAAAAGAAATATTTGTTTTAAAGCACTGGCAATCCAATGGTGTAAACCCGTTCCACGAAAGTGGCGTGGTCCTGTGATTAGCCAAATTATATATGTGTTGAGTAGATTTCTCATACCTGTCCCATGACTGACTCGTAGTTTGTTTCACTCTCAAACTCGGGTGCCCCTTTTTCTACACGGACAGCCTTGTATTCAGGTTTAGCTGGTTCTTTCTGGATAGCTGGAGCTGAAGATGGATTCTATCATTTATCTCTTTTTATGTTGTTCAGCTCCTATTGTACATATTATGTTTATTTTCCGCTGTAGACATTTATGTATAGCTGAACTGTATTTGTACTAAGTAAGATCCTGTATACTGTGTAACTTTGATGATTACTTTTATCCAGTATATTCTATTGTTCATTCTAGTGTATTTATTTAATTTTGTTCTGCTGTTATCCGTTTCTGTGTTATATTCCACGGATTACCCTTGCCACCGTCAGTAACGGGGCTTGGGGTCGTCTCACTTCTATTGAAAAGCAAAGTCTTGTGGTTGATGATCAAAGCACGACCTGTGTGGCATAGCTTTGTGTAGCATTGATTCGCGAGCCTCACACCCCGGTTGTGAACCAGAAACGGGAGAGGACCACGGGGAGGACATGCGTTTCTTTCTAGCTAGAGGTGGGGTCAGTGCTTAAACTGGATGATATTTATATTATTTTCACCTGTGTGGTTGTTGCTGTTGCGAGGCGCCTCGGTTTGATCGGACGATCCAGGTCCGATGGAGTCATTCGTTGGCTCATTTACGCCCCAAAGGGTGGGGAAACACAATGTTCAGGCATTTTAATCCACATCGGTGGACTGGCCCTGACGATCCAAGGGCTCACCTGTGTCTGGGTCCTGAGGCTCGGGCTAGAGAGTCTCGAATTGGTAGAGGACTATCTTTTGCCTCGGTTCATAGATGGAAATCCAAGTTCCAAATACGTGACTTTGCGGTTTTGATTGTAGAGCCTAGTATAGCGACCTGATATATGGTACCCGTGCCGTCTATGATTGATATTTATGATTGAAATTGATTTCTTCACTTATAATAATAATAATAGATGAAATTTAGCGTATCAAGCATTCTTTGGCTATTATAAGGTAAAACCCTATCCTCTGGCTTGTGTTGCATTGTGTGATGGGACCTGGGTCTTGTAATAGCTTCATTGTTCTTTATTTAGCATTGCGCTGTTGTTTTATGCACTGGTGTTCTTGGTAGGAAACCTGTTCCGTGTTATACTGCGTGGTCGCTTGATTTACCTAACTTTAAAATAAAGATTAATAACTGTTTTAATTCTCACACCAGTCACATGACTGACCTGGAGTTTATTGTTTTAACCTGAACTCTGGGTGCCCTTATTTTCGACACGGGCAGCTAGTAGTTTTGGTTTTGCAGATTTATATTCACAGGATCCTGGTTTACATCTGGAATGATATTCGGAGAGCTTTATTCGCATATCTCCTTCAGTTGTGTTTTGTATTATTTTCCGCTACAGTAATGTATTTAAATGTAATTTGAATCTCTGATATTTTCTGTGTAATATTTATTCATACTCTGTATATTCTTATATTCTGATGGAATTGTTGTAATTAACAAAGAAATGTTGTTCTGTCTGCATCCCGATGTGGCTTGTCCTCAACTCAATCCATGATTTCCTTACCGGGGAACTTTGGGTCGTAACATATATAGTCTCAAACAAACTCCTAGAGCTTGATATGATAGATTATGATCTTATTTATTACAATCAATTTATTGGTGAAGTAGATAGTACTCTTTTTATTAAAAGAAACAAAAATGATATTCAATTAGTACAAATCTATGTAGATGATGTTATATTTGGAGTAACAAAGAATGAAATGAACCAAGAGTTTTCTTCAATTATGACAAAAGAGTTTGAAACTATTCATATTGGGGAAATCACTTCTTTTTAGGATTGCAAATAAAGCAATTTGATAATGGTATTTTTATTAGTCAAGGAAAACATATTAGGGATTTAATTAATAAATTTAATATGACCACTGCAAGTGGAAAACCCACTTCCATGGCAACAAATGGATCTTTCAGCTGAGATGATTTATCAAAAGACAACGATAAAAAATTATATAGAGGTATGATTGGTTCATTACTCTATATCACTATGAGTATGCCATATATTATGCATAGTGTTTGCTTTTGCGCTAGATATTATGTTAAACACACTTTATACTTTGGTTTATTTTACCTAAAAACAATTCATTTGATTTAATTTCATATTGTGACGTTGATTATGTCGGCTGTAAATCAGTCAAAATACGTACAAGTATAACATGTCACTTTTTAGGACATTGTCTGGTTTCCTGGTTTAGTAAAAAGCAAAATACTGTATCCTTGTCGACAACTGAAGAAAAATGTATCTCTACTGCTTTGGTTTCTTCTCAAGTAATCTATATGCACCAAACTATAATAGATTTTTAATTAAACATCATTAAATCACCAATTTATTATGATAATACTAGTGCAATAATCTATCTAAGAATCCTACACATCATGCTAGTAGGAGTGGGCACGTTCAGTTAACCAAAACAATTGGTTAAAAAAATTGGTTAATCGAATGATTGGTAATTCAAATATGTCAGCTAATATGGTTCGGCTGAGGTAGGCTGAATCGATTAAGTTGGTTAACCGTAATATTATACAATATTACTGTATTACTATATGTATATTACAATATATATTATATTGCTAATATATATATATATATATAGCCGTATATATGTATATATATTACTAGTATATATACATGTATGTATATTATTAATATATACGTATTAGATCATCATAATTACTATATTACTAATATATATATATATATATATATATATATATATGTATATAAGTTACATGAAATGATAATGATAATATTTATGTTATCGATCTGACAACATATATGTGTGTGTCTATATATATATATGTATGTATATATATATATGTATGTATGTGTGTGTGTTTATGTATGTGTCATTACGTCTATATATGTTTATTTTCGGTTAACGATTAATCGATATATGTTATACGGTTAACCATAATTTGATCGGTTAACATCAATTGGTTAACCGAATGTTTGGTTAACCGAATGTTTGGTTAATCGAATTTGTCGGTTAATACATTTCGGTTGAATCAGTTCAGTCGATTAACCGTAATAAATGCCCATCCCTATGCTAGAACTAAGCATAATGAAGTCAGAGATCATTTTCTTGGACATAATGTAAGTAAAGAAAAAATTTCACTAGAATTCATTGAAACTGAGAATTAACTTGCATATATTTTAAATAAACCCTTGAATGAGGCAACATATACTAAATTAAGAAGAGAACTAGATATTTATTCATGAATCGAATATAATAACTATATTAGTGTATATGTGTGTGTGTGTGTATATATATATTAACATAAAAAGAAAAGCAAAAAAATTCAAAATTAACATTCCCATGTTGACATCCAATAGTCAAATTTGAAAATTAATATTCCCTTCAAAATCAATTTATTTGCTTATTTAAACTTCTGATTTCGAAATTTCTTATCTCTTCAATCTTTTCTCTCTGTAATAAACTTCTGGACATAAGAAATTAATGGCCTCCTCGTTAAATACCAATGAAAACAACATTTTTTCCTCCCCCTCTCCTCCTCTAGGAGCATTTTAACGTAATACTCTCACTCGTGTTATGAAATTAGAAGAGTCTTTAAAAGATTTACTACAAATGCTCGCTGAAATTTAATTTACACAACTTCGCATGGCAAAGGAAGAAGAAAAGCAAGGAAAAATCCACAGGAATCTATAGAAATTCCTAATGGATAATCATTCTAACCCTATCGTTATTGAAGATGATTCTTCCAATATACATATCCATAATCTTATGGAAGATGAAGAGGAAGAAGAAGAAAACAAGCATATGGAAGAAGAAATCAAGTGATATGCGTCGGAGAGGTGTGTTTTAATAGAAATGGGAATAAAATTGAACAAAATGGAGATTTTAATCTTCATTATCCAAATTGTCCAATTCAAAAATCATCCATAATTAAACACTCGTTAGATAGATTATGTATATTTGTAAATATTGGTTGTATAACTTAGTTATGAACCTATTGTATTGTTAAACAATCTTTTTATGTATCTCTTATACTAGTAAAATAACATTATAAACATAAAGCTTGTATTAGTTTAATTTTTATGTCATTTTGTTAAGGCTTTTATCAGTTTAGGGGGAGTATTGTAGTTTAGACATAGTTATTAGTTTTTGTTGATGACAAATGGGGGATTATAAAATAAGTTAGACAAGGCTTAGATTAAGGAGGAGCTAGTAGTTTTAAGAGAAGATGTTAAAGTAAGGGGGAGTAATTAAAGATCAAGGTATTACTAAGTATATTTTATAAACAATGGTTGACATCATCAAAAAGAGAGAACTTCTAGGAATTGATATAATGGTTTTGATGACAACAACCTTTTTAACTATTATTATTATACAATATATACTAACACCTTTTTTGGCAAGGCAAACCGGTTTTTAAAGTGATCTGTAACACATATACTAACACTTTTATCCATATATATATATATATATATATATATAGGTATTATATGCAAGTATTGAGAATGAAGACTATATAATACAAAGATGCAAGATTCAAAGATAAAAAAAATCAAGTTTGAGGACTCATGAGTCTCAACATAAGTAATAGAGTCTAGATTGATGTTAAAACTTCATAATCGTACTAACATCTTTATTCAGATTTTTATAAATGGGATGGAACATATGATCTTTCAAAAGTGTTTTCCAAAATTTCCCTTTCGATTTTTTAGACCTAAAAGCAAAATTTTGAATAACTTATTTTTAAATATTTCTAATTTTTAATATTTTATTCTTTGGTACCCTTGTATTTTATTGTTATTTTTAAATTTTAGGCTTTATCTCAAATTATATTTTAATTTCATTTTCTTATATTCTTATTTATAGTTTTATATGTTAAGTATTATTTTCAAATCATTTTCTAGAATGTTTAAAGAAGTGTTATTATTTACTTATTTTATGATTAAAATGTTTTATAGATTTCAGAATTGTTTTAACAATTTTTAGAGTCAAAATTTTAATGTATACTTAAGTTTCAATATCAGTTTTATATATTATAAACATATGTTTTAAATCTATATTCTTAATCTAAGATACTATTTATAATATACGAAAATAGTTTGTTTAAATTCCAGAATTATCTTAATTTATTTAAACATCATTTCCACTATTTTCAAAATTTTAATTTTCAAAATTTCATAGGGGATGTCGGCATAGAGGGATAACCCATGTCGACATAGCAGCCATCTTTTCAAAACTTCAAATTTTGAAAGAAGTGTTTATTCATTTAAAAATTTTCCTGAATAGACATGGCTGTTAATTCCCTATACATACCCAACCAAAAACGAATTTCTTTAACGACTTTTCATTATCTTTTTCACTCCTTCTCTACTCAATTTTCTTTCTAAATTTTCAAGAATTCTTAACCAAACTCTGCCGGAATTCAAAGAGAATCAAACCAGATCATCTCTAGTTTAATTCTCTACCACTCTCTCAAAGTTTTAAGTGCTATTCAGAGTTATAGGAGCTTTTGCAACCAAAGATCAAAAGATCAAAGTCTTATCAAGTCGCTCTACCCATCTATTACTGAAAAGGTGTGGTTTTAGCCTGTTTAAATCAATTGATTGTAGCCTGTAAATCAATTAGGCGAACTTGCAGCCTAGTTAAATCAAGTGAGCTCCCTGTGCTCAAAAGCAGTTGGGGGTGACCTCGTAGCCTTGGAATCAAGTATTGTAACGTTGAAGATTATTTAAAAATAAATCTGCATAACCCTGAGTTGCGTGGGACTGGATATAGGGTAACTCCGAATGAGTATAAAATTCCAGTGTCTTATTTAATTTACTGCTTTTACTTATTATTTGCATATGTGATTGATTCTGTGATTATTTCATTTCTTTAATATGCATTTGATTGTGGTATATTTAACAAGATTTCAAAAAGGTTCATAACTCCATTAAATACTATTCACTCCCTCTATTGTTAAATGAACCTTAAGATCCATAATTTGCATATACATCAATGCGAAGATACTAGAAGTTTCGAACTCGAACTGACTATGCGAGTGGACAATGAATAAATGTCTTCTGATAAGGAAGCCAACGGGTTAGCATCAGAGGCTAACATGAAGCAGAAGTCAACAAAATGTTCGATAAGGTAGCAATTCTAGGAACTGACAACGGGAAAGGCGAAAACATAGGCAACATCTTTCAAACTATGATAGGAGACTCGATGCTAAAGTGCTGGCTAGATCTTGTCATAGAGACACCCACACGAAGGGATATCATAGGCGGATGTAAGAGATTTGACCCTTTTTTCTTTAGCATTGATAAATGAACAATGACAGACAAATTGCTATTTAATGGAGAATAAGAGAGGGCGAGCCATAATCACTTGGGAATAGGCCATAAAAGGGAAACTTTTTCTTTTTTTTTTTAAAAAAAAAATTATTATTTATTTATTTATTTTTATTTTTATATGTGTTTCTATTTTCACCTTTAAATCTCATATTATTATTACCTTTAAATTGACTTTATTATTTGGTTTTGAGTTCCATCTCTAGTCGTGTTTGAGAACAATGATCTAATTGTTGTTGTTATCTAAATTATAAAATTATAAATTGGTCGAATTCAGTTCAGACCAACTCCATAATGTTGAGCACTATGATAAGATCGCAATGCAAAAAATCTTATTTCAAACGAGCATCGTTTGCGCAGATTATTAATTTTAGAAATTTATTAAAAAAATCAAATTTGACCAACTAATATTAGTTAAATATCGAACGGACCGCATTTATCAAATTTATCAAATGAGCCATTAGATACCAAGTCGGTGTTGGTCAGTCCTTTACCTGGAGGTATCCTATCAAGAGGGTTTCTACTCGAAAAAAGGGTCATTAATTATTTGTGAAGACACCACTTTCATTCATTCATTTAACATGTCATTTCATTATTAAGGTTGTCCGATGCATTGGACGTTGTCTAATAGAAATGGGATAAAGCATGACTATGTGTAACAACCCGGGAAATGCGAGCCAGTTTAAAATTTTTATTTTGGCAATTTTGATGAATTTTGAATATTTAAAATGAATTATTTTAAATAATAACGACGAGAAATTTATTTTGAATAGAGTTAGAACGTATATATTTATTCGAATCGTCGTTAGAATATAAAAAATTTATTTTAATTATAAAAGGAATTGAAAATGGCGCGGTAGTTCGATAATTTGATTTCATAATTCAAATGAACGTACCGGGTGCAAAATAAACCGAATTTTAGCAAAACCAAAAATATTTGAATCTATTTGAGAATATCTTTCCAACAAATCCGAAAAATTGAAATTTCATAGCGGGAATCAAAAGATATGCCCAGTTGAAAATTCAGAATAGTCGCTATGGAATTCTAGCCCTTAAAAATAGCCATTTTGCAAACGACCTCGGATTTCGACAAAACTACTTTTGTTGGATCCGTGATGTCAAGTTATTGCTAGGTTCCAAATTTCATAATTTTTCGAATCAGTATGTGAGCATGGCGAAGGAAAACGCATTTGACCAATTTTAGTTGATTTTAATCTACTGGAAAATGGCCATTTTTCAAATGGTCTCAGAATTTGATGAAACTAGTTTTGTTAGGATCGTATCGTCAATACGAAGCTAGAAAATATTTTTCTGGAATTTTTCGAGTTAGTATGTGTCCTCGGTAAATTGAAATGTATGTTCAAATTGAATATATAAAGATTTATATTTTAAATTCAACGGAAACTTAGCGTAACAGCCGAATTGGCTTGCGAAACATATTCCATTGTGTTCGAAATGGGGGTAATTAGCTATGAACGACAGGCGGTGGGTCTCGTTTCGAGTTCGAATGAAAAAGTTACTTTTTGAAATCAATAAAGAAATTAAATAATTATATATATTATAACTCCCCTTTACTTCTCTCTCTCCTACTTCACTCAGAGAAAAAAAAAGAGGAGCGACGGGATCGAGCGTCGCCGCCCCCTCCCCCCCAGGTGGCTCGCTGCCACCGTCAACCGCGCCCCCCTTCTCCCCTCTCTTCTTCTTCCTCCTCTCCTCGCGATTCTATCCTCCGCCGATCCCACGTGCCAGCACCCCAAAACCCGACGCCCCTTTAGCCCTCGCCACCCCCTATGCCTCCTGCTCCTCCACCTCTTTTTCTCCTCCTCCAGAAACCGATGTGAAGCATCTCCGCCCGCCTCCGCCGCTGAGCGAAGCAAACCTCCCTTTCCCTCGTTTTTTCTGTAAGTTCCCTTTTCTTTTAGTATTTTAATTTGTTTTGCTGATTCTAAGTGATTATTTAGTTAAATTGAAGAGCAATTAGTTTAAAATCAGTTTATATGATTGGTATTGTTTTTAAAATAGGTTTGTTATTTATATGATAACGAGATAAAAATATATGATTTTTAATTTGAACAAAATATGATTTGTTATTTGAAATAGGTTTGTTATTTGAATAGGTTTGTTATTTGAATGAAGCGATAAAAAATATGATTTTTATATTATAGAAAGAATAAAACTATGATTTTTATTATATTTGAAAAGGCGAAATCTTTATATTTGAAAAGGCGAAATCTTTATATTTGAAAAGGCGGAATCTTTATATTTGAATAGGCGGATTCTTTATATAGAGAATAGCGTGATAAAAATATGATCTTTATTATATGAACATCGTTGTAAAAATAGAATTTTTATCTATATAGTAGCGATGTAAAAATAGAATTTTTATCTATATAGTAGCAATGTAAAAATAGAATTTTTATCTATATAGTAGCGGTGTAAAAATGTGGTTTTTATATACATAGCAACAATATAAAAATGTGTTTTTTATATATGTAGTGGCTACGGGCAACGAAAGTGACAAAAGGCGAGAACGTCGAAGATTTCTGCATAAGAAGAGTCGAGGCATTTGGATTAGTTAGTCGGTGAGAACTTCTCACTTATAAATTTCCTTTTCTAGTTTAAATTATATACTAGGATGCAGACGGTGCTTAGTAGCACCCGACACCCGTCGTCCACAGACCATGGACGGCTTGTATGCTTGTTTATTGTGTTGTGAAATTTGTTTGTGATGTTGATGTGAAATCGATATTAAAATGTAGATGGTTGAAATAAATATTTTGTCGTTAAAAATATAATTTTTAATGTGAATGTGAATAAATAAATATTCATTTACAAACCGGACGGTTTGTTTATGTACACCTATTTGAAGAATATTGATTGGGATGATAAATTTTACACATCGCCCAACTGCACAAATAATATTCAGTGTTTGTTGATTTGAAACCCCACACGGGTGTTGGGATGATATTTGGCGTACACTAATCCCAATTATTTAATTGTATGTCGATGGATTGGTCGACAGGCTGTATAAGCGTTAATTATTTATATTTGATGCTTATGCAGTTGTGTGGTGCACTTTGGATGATGGTTGATTGTTTATCGTTGCAATCATATACATGTGTTGTATGGAATCCATATAATTAACATTATATGGTAATTGATTGGGCCTCATTCCAATTGGGAAAATAAAGAATATTAGAGTATAAAAATAGTCATGTGTTGATGATGCTCATGTGTTGAGAATATTCATGTGTTGAAACTATTCATGTGTGGAGTAAAATATTTTAACAATAAAATTTACATCTTTATCATATTTAAGATTAGAAACTACTTTACGGTTGGAATCTGATTAAAAATCAAACGATAGATACCATAATTTTATAAAATATATTACATAACAAAAATAGTCATGTGTAGACAATACTCATGTGTTGAGATTAGTCGTGTGTTGAAAGAAATATAGATTCATGTGTTGAATAGAATAAATATTCATTTGTTGAATAGAACAACGAATTTATTTAAAATATATAAAGCCGTCTTGATTAAAGTTGCGCTATTTTGACGTGAACGATATTTACATCGATTATATTCGTTTTGATAATGAATATAGAAAAAGAAGTGATTTCAAAATATAATGTTATGAAAATATTATCATTTATATAATAATGATATGAAATATTCAATTTTGATTTGAAATTGAATATAGAGTTGAAATGGTTCTGAAAACGAATTTAAAATGATATATAAAATACGTTTTAAAGGAAATCGACGATATATATATATATATATATATATATATATATATATATATATATATTATATACAATGGCCCGAATAGAACGCGCTGTGCTGCAGTAGTTCGTGAATTTCGACCATTGACTTCGAATTGACGTTACGGGAGATCCGACCGTCGGATTCTCCTAAAACCAGAATCGTTGGGTTAGTATCGAAAAGAGCTTTCCAATGAATATTAGGAATTTGATATCTTACGGTTGGATTTGGAATTATGTCCAAATCAAATTTGGAAAAGGTCGCTGTAAGTGTAGTTCGATGGCTGTTGATGGAAATCGACTGTACGGGCCTTGACAAAATTATTAAAAATATCAATAATTTGTGTAAAATCATAATATGTGAATTGGAAAGAACTGGGATGAAAAATTCCACAGTTGAAAGGGTAAAAATAGATTTTTATCGAAATGAACTAGTTTTGAAATAGAATTAAAAATCAATTTATTTTTGAAATAAAAAAATTGAATTTGAATTGGTTTTGAAAATAACTAGAATTTCCAATATGTATAAAGTGGAAGTGGATTTGAATCGAAATTGTCTTTGGAATATTTCGATGTTGGATTCCATGATTATATAGATATTGTTATGGGAATTTGAAAGATATATTTATATCGTTATTTCCAATACGATATTTCTCAGTTTCAGAATTTGATATTGAATATAAACCGGTATATTTTCTATTCAGAGCCTTGTATTTAATATCAGATGTGATTTGGGTTTGTCGTGAATCGTGTTTTAGATGACATTGGTTCTTTAACCCAGTTAAAGACAAGATATTGATTTTTGAGAAGATTAAAACTAAGTGGAGTTTTAATGAATCTGTAATTAAATTGAAATGTGAATTGATAATTCAAATTATCAAAATTGGAAAGTGATCGAGAATGGAGTATCACCAGTTTTACTCCAAAGAGATAGTTAAATCTTTAATTAAATTTGAACGTGAAATGGTAATTAACTTTACCGATAACACTGTGGTGTTAGATATGGAGTATTACCAGTTTTGCTTCATGGGATGAATAGGTTGGGATTGGGAAATAAAACAAATAATTACTTCGGTGTAGTTCGCTAATCCCGACTAGTTTGGAAAACCATAATATGGTTTGAATTGATATCCAAAGGAAGATTAAAGAATAAATTTAGAAGAATTTATCTTTGATAAAATTAATGGGAACCTTTCCCTAAGAATGTGAAAATTTGAATAAAAGAATATTATGAATTGGAATGAGGCGTATGTTGTGTTTATGTAACATGTGTTTATTATATACGTGGGTTATTCGGAAAGTACGGGTTTGCACCCGTTCTGAATAATCGATTCGACGATATGTCGAAGATGAAGATGGTGGTTGAAGACCGGAAGTCTTCACATCGTTTGGGTGATTACTGATGATCTTGATTGGGCTGTACACCCAAGATGAGGGAATCGGTTGGTGATCGTCCAGACGTACTTGGAGATCGATGGATATGCGAGGAAGTGCCTCTGGTTTCATTCAGACCCAGAATGAACTTGTAAATGGACTATGTGTCTGACATTGGATTTCATTCTGTGCTGATTGATCTCTATTAAATATACATCTGTTTGGCGGCGGAGAATTTATTCTCTTGCTTGACGCCCTTCTCTGAGACGTACGAGCTTAGAGGCTGTATATTGATGGACATCAGTCACAAGGAGTTAATTGCCTGTGTGGCACGCCTAAGTGGTAGATGATCAAGGCTTTTATTGAAAAGAAAAGTCTTGTGGTTGATGTTGAAAGCACGGCCTGTGCGGCGTAGCTTTGTGTATAACGTGAATTCGCGAGCCTCACACCTAGGTATGAGTCAAAAACGGGATACGGACCCAAGGAGTGCACGACGTTTCTTTCTAGCTAGGGGTGGTGTTAGTGCTTAAACTGGCTGACATTTATATACTTTCACCTGTGTGGTTGTTGGAATGCGAGGCGCCTCAGATATAGGTCTGTTAGGACCTGGAAACGTATGTTCAGGAATTGCCAATCCTCAAAAGTAAGAGAGGACCGGCCTTGGAGGTTCCAAAGGATCATAGTGGGGTCCTGAGACATTTGCTAGAGTGTCTCGAATCGGAGAGGAGCTTGCTCCTTGCCTCGACTCATGACGGAAATCCAATTTCCAATACGTGATATTGCGGTTTTATTTGTAGAGCCTAGTATGGCGACATGATAGATGGTACCCATGCCGCCTAGGATTGATATTTATGATTGAAATCGTTTTGACACTATACACCTATAATAGTATCAAATGATTTGTTTTAAACATACCAAGCATGTTTGGCCATTATAAGGGAAAACCCTATCCTCTGGCTTGCGTTGCATTGTGTGATGGGACCTGGGTCTTATAATAGCTTCATTTTTCCAAAGAGCATTGCGGTGTTTTGTTATATGCACTAGTATTCTTGGGAGGAAACCCATTCCGTGTTATACGGGGTGGTCCCTTGAATTACTCTCTTTTAAAGTAAAGTTTTAAATAACTGTTTTAGTTCTCACACCAGTCACATGACTGACCTGGAGTTTATTCTTTTAACATAAACTCTGGGTGCCCTCATTTTCCGCACGGGCAGCTAGTAGTTTTGGTTATGCAGATTTATATTCACAGGAACCTGGTTTACAGCTGGAATGATATCCGGAAAGCTCTGTATCCGTATATCACCTTTAGTTGTGCTTTGTATTATTTTCCGCTGCTATGTAATTTATTATAATCTCTGATATTTAGCGAATGTAATTTATTCAATTATACTTTGTATACTCTTGTATTCTGATGGAATTGTTGTAATAAACAACGAAATGTTCTTCTGTTTGCGTTCTTTTGTGTGTTGTTCTCAAGGTAATCCGGGCTTTCCTTACCGGGGAAGTTACGGGCTATCACAGTTGGTATCAGAGCTTTGGTTTACAGAGCTCGAGAACAAGACACATTAGAACCGAACGAAAGAATTCATCAGATATTGGATTAGTTATATCCAATTAGAATGACTCGTTAAAGATAGGATCAGTAGTATCCTAGAACGAGTGTGAAGAGTATATTTTTCAAATAAAACAATATTGTTTTGAAAATTTAAACCATTTTATACGTATTTGAATATTTATTTATTTTGAATTTGGACAATTGAGTATATAAAGATTTCACGTATACGCATCATGAACGTATATTCAGAGTTTTAATATACTGGATAGATGTAGAATCACACTCTAGTTGCCTGGGGATGATTCTGATATGGCTGCAGCGTTATCAGTATTTATATTCGAGTGACGATGGTGTGGTATCTATATATTTCCATTAGACTGTTGTGAGAACCAAATTATAGCTAGAATACATTGTTGTGATTTGGCATCAAAACATGATTTTCTGTATGTGTATCAAAATTATGAATTTGAAACGATAATCAACTAATTTATTGATGGTTGTGTTGTATGATTATTGTTTTGCTTAATTAAAATTATTGAACCATTATGCCAAATTGAACCGAATATTGAATTGTATTGAAAATTGCTTGAAATTTGCATGCATATACATGTATATCTACTGAACAGGTCATAGCAAGGAGGCTAGAGAAGAGGAATAAAATTGTTTGCCGGACAAATAGGTACATGTTTACCATAATTTACTGTTTTGTTTGGGTGATGATGATTTTATGAGCTGATTGGCTAGCCACTTGGCTTTTCCTTTTCTTTTTCAGATCAGAGGGCCTGTATGGCAATTTCGGGATTTTCCCGGTGCTCCCGGTGCACCCGGTGCAGGGGAGGTTATGGCGAAATTTTTCAAAAATTTACGGTGTTAGCCAAATTTTTGAAATATTTGAAAAGTTCTTAGAAACTGAAAAGTTGAAGAACTTAAGCCGTAGTGAAAATATAGGAAGTTGAGTTGATTAGTTAAACAACTTTCGGCTTCGTTCCTTTTTGGGGACAAAAAGTTTTAAGCGGGGGAGATTGTAACAACCCGGGAAATGCGAGCCAGTTTAAATTTTTTATTTTGGCAATTTGGATGAATTTTGAATATTTAAAATGAATTATTTTAAATAATAACAACGAGAAATTTATTTTGGATAGAAATGTATATATTTATTCAAATCGTCGTTAGAATATAAAAATTTTATTTTAATTATAAAAGGAATTGAAAATGGCGCGGTAGTTCGATAATTCGATTTCAAAATTCAAATGAATGTACCGGGTGCAAAATAAACCGGATTTTAGCGAAACCAAAAATATTTGAATCTATTTGAGAATATCTTTCCAACGAATCCGAAAAATTGAAATTTCATAGCGGAATCAAAAGATATGCCCAGTTGAAAATTCAGAATAGTCGCTATGGAATTCTAGCCCTTAAAAATAGCCATTTTGCAAACGACCTCGGATTTCGACGAAACCACGTTTGTTCGATCCGTGATGTCAAGTTATTGCTAGGTTCCAAATTTCATAATTTTTCGAATCAGTATGTGAGCGTGGCGAAGGAAAACGCGTTTGACCAGTTTTAGATGATTTTAATCGACTGGAAAATGGCCATTTTTCAAACGGTCTCAGAATTTGACGAAACTAGTTTTGTTAGGATCGTATCGTCAATATGAAGCTAGAAAACATTTTTCTGGAATTTTTCGAGTTAGTATGTGGCCCCGGTAAATTGAAATGTACGTTCAAATTGAATATATAAAGATTTAAATTTTAAATTCAATGGAAACTTAGCATAACAGCCTAATTGGCTTGCGAAACATATCCCATTGTGTTCGGAATGGGGGTAATTAGCTATGAACGACAGGCGGTGGGTCTCGTTTCGAGTTCGAATGAAAAAGTTACTTTTTGAAATCAATAAAGAAATTAAATAATTATATATATTATAACTCCCTTTTACTTCTCTCTCTCCTACTTCACTCAGAGGAAAAAAAAGAGGAGCGACGGGATCGAGCGCCGCCGCCCCCTCCCCAGGTGGCTCGCCGCCACCGTCAACCGCCCCCCCTTCACCCCTCTCTTCTTCTTCCTCCTCTCCTCGCGATTCTCTCCTCCACCGATCCCATGTGCCAGCACCCCAAAACCCGACGCCCCTTTAGCCCTCGCCACCCCCTACGCCTCCTGCTTCTCCGCCTCTTCTTCTCCTCCTCCTGAAACCGATGTGAAGCATCTCCGCCCGCCTCCGTCGCTGAGCGAAGCAAACCCCCCTTTCCCTCTTTTTTTCTGTAAGTTCCCTTTTCTTTTAGTATTTTAATTTGTTTTGCTGATTCTAAGTGATTAGTTTAGTTAAATTGAAGAGCATTTAGTTTAAAATCAGTTTATATGATTGGTACTGTTTTTAAAATAGGTTTGTTATTTATATGATAACGAGATAAAAATATATGATTTTTAATTTGAACAAAGAAATGATTTTTATATAGTGTAGAGATTAAAAATATGATTTTTACTTGAATAGGGAGATAAAAATGTGATTTTTATTTGAATGAAGTGATAAAAAAAATGATTTTTATATTATAGAAAGAATAAAAATACGATTTTTATTATATACACATTTCAAATCCTCTTTTAATATTCTTTTATGCCACATTTCTTTTCACTTAAGAAAAATATATCATTTCGATTCACAACAAAATCACTAGTACTTCCTACTTCATGGCGGCAAGAAAATTCGATGCTTCTTGGAACAAATCTCTCCCTAACTATCTTTCTCCTCAATCATTTTCCGATGTAGCTGTTCAGAATGAAAAGGGGATTGGGGCAAATACTCTCGTTCACAATTATTTTGATCGATGTCTTAGATGTGGATTTCAGTGGCATTTGGAGAGTAGTTGCTGTATTTTCTTGAATAAGAATCACGTTAATTCTTGGATTTCTGCTTTGGGGGAGAAGAGAGTTAATTGTCGTTCTATCGGCAGCGAAGAGGGCTCTAATAGTTCGAATTCCTTGCAGAATTATCATATTCAACGGCAAGAAGGAATCCAGCGCTCTCTTCCATTCTTAAGAAAGGATTCCGATAATGTTTCTTCTTTGAAATCAGGTTCGTTTACTCTGAGACACTCTTCTTCGCTTTCTTACGCGGACATGGTTAGAAAGCCTTCTAGTGCTTTGGATTGGAATACGGTCATGTCAAAAATCTCTAATGAAAGGATTAGTGTTCGAGTTTGTTTTAAATGTGGAGACTCGACTCACTTGGCGAAGGGATGTAGAAATGGTTTCCGTTGCTTTTCTTGTGGCGTTTTAGGACACCGCAAGTCCAATTGTCCAAGAAGTTTCAGAGGGAATTCAGTCTTTGATATTATGCATTTTAACTGTTTGAGAATATGCCAGAACATTATGTTGTTGTTGGATCTTTATGTGCTAGACTTTGTTGGGAGGAGGACTGAAGGGGCTTATTTGTTATTGCTTTTGGGATGGCATTTGGAGGGGTTAGTGGATGGAATTCTGTGGTATAAGAGGTGGGATAATATTGTTGTTTTTCCTCCTTTACCGAGTCAATTAAGTAGAAAGGAACATGCTCTTTCATTCTGCAAAAATTTCTTGAAATATCGTATGATGTATGAGGATTCAGCGGTAAGAAACAAGAGGAGAGTTTGTTTGCTATTAAATGAAATTCTGAAACATTTCGATGTCTTAAACACCATCATTAATTGTGAAAGGCGAGCTGTTGCATTTCAGAATCTTGTTGGCAAGAATGTTCATTTGGATCCCGATAGGAGAGACAGACCTTGTCCGGAAGAGGGTCTGAATAAGTATGATAATGCTGGTAATTTCTTTAATGAAATGTTGTTAGATAATGTCGGGTCTGTTTGGGATTCTCGGCGAATGGATCCTATATTATTTGATCCCGCAGTGTCAGTTTGCATGGGACGTCTGGATGACTTCAGTTTTCCGACAAGCAAAGTGAGGTGGCCTAGGGTGACGATGAATGAAGAGGATGTGTTTGATAGGGGTGGTCTTGAGGTGGTTGATGAGGCTGAAAGTCTAGATGCAGTGTTGGATGATGATGTTAACTGGAAGGTGGCTGATGGCTTAGAGCTTTCGAATAGCTTCAAACTGTTAGAAAACATTGAAACCGAGTGTGCTTCTCCCTTCATGGAGTCGATGGATGTTAAATCCAGAATTTTGGCACATGCTTTCAGAAAAGACTTTAGAGTTGGATGGATTAAGGTTGTGAGGCACAGCAACAAAATAGTGATGGGGCGTGGGTTGCATGGATGGACTGATGGTATGGGTGACGCTATAGCAGTTAATGAAGTTCGGAAGGAGGTTTATCAGTCTTTATGTTGTAATGAGGTGCGGTTCTGGGGATCAAAGCATGATCTTATGGACAGTATGGGTGCAATAATGGGTAGTAATATCTGGAGTGTAGACGGAAGCATGCGACAGGAAGAGGGTTCGGGACTGGGTGGCTTATGGTGTTTGAGTAATAGTGAAAATGGTATAGCGCTCTTAAAGGAGTTGGGAGTGGGTCTTCGAGCTTTGTTTCTGAGGCCGGAATATGATGTTTTTTCTTTTGTACATGTTATGCCGCGATCATCAGTGAATGCAGATGTAAGGTTGAGCTATCCAGTTTGTGTTGGTCGGCTTAGTGAAATGATTTTGGTTGGCGGTTCCGTTCATAGTGGTGGGTCATCTCTTATTGGAGAATTGGTAACTCCGGTTAGGAGAGGAAGGAGGAGGAGAGGAGTGAGTGGGTATGGAGTGGTGAGACGCAGTGCAAGGTTGAGATATAGATCTGCGTCATCTCACGGTAGGTCCCAGGGTTCGGTTGCTAGTAGTAGCAATACAAACTCGGGCTCAGGTATGGTTCCTGTTCTTGGTAGAGATTATTCTTGTTATGCTTTAGGTAGTCTTTCCACTGATCAGCTTTTCAGTTAGCTAGTGACGGAGCTTTCGTTTTTTCTGACATAGATTTAGATGCTGATTTTATTAGGAGTAGAGAACTAGAGCGAGCTTCAACTATAGGTTGATGAGGATTGTCAGTTGGAACATTAGGGGTCTAAATGAATCCAGTAAATGTGATAAAGTCAGGATTTTTTTAAAGATTTTCACCTTGACATTGTTTTACTTCAAGAAACTAAGATAGATGATCCTGATCCTAGTTTTTATAGAAGGTTAGGACGGTCTTACTTTCGTAACTGGTCTTGTCTACCGGCATCAGGTACTGCAGGTGGGCTTATGATCGGTTGGAAGGATAACCAATATAGACTAGTACAGGAGCAGCCTATGTTGCATTCATTGCATATTATTTTAGCCTCTACAGTAGATAATTCCCTTTTGGGCATTTCTAATGTATATGGTCCACATACTAAATTAGAGAGAAGACGGTTGTGGATAGAATGTAATGACTTTAGTAATCTCTCTTTCAATCAATGGGTCATAGGGGGGGATTTCAATGTCACAAGATTTTTAGGCGAGAGGGCTCCTAGAGAAGGAGATTTCTCTGCCATGGAGGAATTTAACGAATTCATATTAGAAAATAATCTGATAGAGATTCCGATGTATAATAGAATGTTCACATGGTCTAATGTTAGAGATACTCCTTCTTTTTCCCTATTAGATAGATTTTTTATTAATAATGTGATTGAGGATAGATTTTCCTTATGTAGAGTTAAAGGTTTACCTTTTTTATTGTCAGATCATTGTCCTATTATTTTATCTTGTGATTCGAACTTAATAATAAGTAGGAATTTTAAATTCGAAAAGATGTGGTTACTGGACAGTAGTTTTAGTGATTTGATCTTGGTTAAATGGAATTCCTTATTTTATTTCAATAATTTGTATAAAGATAACTCAGCTAAGATTTTTTTGCTAAACTAGGAAAGCTGAGATTTTTTCTTAATCGTTGGAACAAATTCATATTTGGTAATGTCAGAGTTAAAAAAGACAAGATTTTATGTGAAATGTTAGATTTAGATAAAGCTAGTGAAATTAGAATTCTTAATATGAATGAGAGGGATAGACTTACTAATTTAAGGTATGAACTTAAGTTGATTATGGAGAAAGAAGAGGTCATGTGGAGGCAAAGATCTAGAATACAATGGATAAAAGAAGGTGATAATAATACGAAATTCTTCCATAGTATGGCCAATAAAAGGAGGCGTGATAATTTAATCCATTCCATATTAATCAATGATGTAGAGGTATCCAATCAAAAGGACCTTAATGACGCTTTTACTAGGTATTACAAGCAGATCTTAGGTACGAGGAATAAAAGAAGGATGAACATTAGATGGAATGATATCTACCCGTCTACCTCTAGGATTGATTTGTCTGGCTTAGACAGTCCATTCACTGAGAATGAGATATGGAAGGCTATCAGTGATATGCCTAGTGATAAAGCACCAGGACCCGACAGTTTTTCAGTTCTTTTTTACAAACATTTTTGGGAGATTCTAAAGTTTGATATTATTAACCTTTTTAATGATTTCTATAGTGGTAATCTGAGGTTAGGGAATTTTAATTTTGCTAATGTAATACTCATTCATAAGAGAGTTGGAGCGAATTCCCTTAAGGATTTTAGACCTATTTCATTAATTAACGATTCGGTAAAGATCATATCAAAAGTTCTTGCTAATAGGCTAAGTACTAAGATGAATGACCTAATAGACGCATCTCAAACAGCGTTTATTAAGGGTAGAAACATAGCGGATGGGGTAGCGGCAGTTCAGGAGTATATTAATGTTTGTATTAAAAATAACTTAACATGCGCCATCTTGAAGTTAGACTTCGAGAAGGCTTTTGTAACACCCCACGTCCATTAATGTTACTCACAAAGGGAATGCATTAACTTCTATGGAGGTTTTAGGTGAATATAGAACAGTAAAATTTCAACAAGACAGATATAAAATAATACTTGGAAATTTAAAAACTTTATTTCAATTGCAGCAGAAGTCAAAACATGTTTGATTACATCATAACACCATAATCAAAGTCAAGTACAATATCTATCTTGATAAAACAAGTACATAATCCAATTACATAAATAGCCATTAAAAAGAAAGATAACAAGCTGGACTTTACTTCAGCAGTCCAAGCTTTCCAAGAGATAAGCAATCCAATCAGACTCCACTGGAACTTGGCCCAACCTGAGGACCTGAAGGGAGAAAAAGATGAAAAAGAGGGGGGGGGGTCAGACATAAAGTCTGGCGAGTATGATAATTCTACAATACTATTATCAAAATAACTGGACCAAGGCATAAGCTGGAAAACAAGGAAATGTCTATGAAAGAGCAGAATAAGAACATAGACAATCGCTAAAGGAAACGTTATAGGTGCTCCTAAATACTAAAGGATAAACACTATACTGCACCACACTAGTCACCCTAAAGATTGATCCCACTTAGCTTCACTTAGAAACTTTCTTAATGGCTTTACGTACTCCTAGCTGACTACATAGGTGCCGCCTGCCCCTATCTCCACTAGGTGTACCCCACTTTCTTTTTTTCGATCGGCTCCCTACTCGTAGATACCCGTGCTGGCCCCACAGTGGGGTGTGTCATTCCCCTAAAGTGGCAACCTGATATACCGGAGATGCACGGCTTATACCTACACGATGCAACAACGTCTTACCTACCAGCCCGGGTCCACACACGCATATGAAACCCGTTGGACTTGCGTTGCCACCGCTCCCTGTTTTGGCCTCTTATAGTCAAACCCAGTATGCGTGTCCCGTCCTCGACTTGGGTCGAGCCCACAAAGATACGTTTTGGGATACTGGTTGAAATGGGCCCCCATTATTTCCCACTAGCATTCCACCTAAGCTTGTCCCATTAGTCCATCCACTTAACCCACTTAGTCATGTTCATTTACATGTGTATTTGGTTAAGTCTAATCGTATTTCAAATGCCTCTAAAGGCAACCACTAGATTCCTCATGCCACCCTAGGCACCTACTTAACCCCCATGCCCCACCTTACATGATTATCTGGCTAAGTATTTCTTAATTCATTAAGGCCATAACCTCATAAAGACCTCTCATATTAGACTGGCATTTATGGCAGCTGGATTTGCCGGGCGGGTCCGGGCAGTCTTACACCATAAAAGAGTCTAACCTCGTGTCTTTACAACTGTTATGCTTTAGTTTGGGCCTAGGACCTCTCACATTGGGCCGACATTTGTGACTACTGGATTTGCCGGGCGGGTCCGGGCAGGTTTACGTCACAAACGGGTCCAACCTCGTGTCCTAAGCATTGATTATTATTAATAATCCACTTTCCCCAATTTTAATAATTCCCTACTTGAATTATTAATTAATTCCAAATTTAACAATGTCCATAATTGACTCAATTATGGACATCCATTTAAGGCATGCAAAATCATATTAATTGCACCCCAATTTATTAATTTCCTAATATTACCCCTACCCCACGTTTGAACGTTTATTCGCAAAATGTATGCTAGACCCGATTAGTCTAACTCATAGCATAAAAGAAAATATTCACAACAACAACATATATATGTGACTAAATAAATCATAACAAGGGGTAAAACTTGCATACATTACAACTTGCATAAGGTTATACATGTCATGGATCTAAGGGTGTCAACTTATTCATAATTCACATAATATGATTTTGATCAAATTTCATAAACTTGTATAGGACATGTGTGAATCAACATCATTAACAATATGGTTTTATATGGGTACACCTAACTCAATAGGCAAATTCCCAAATATCAAAATTCATTTAATCATAGATTCATGTATATGGGTACACCTAACTTAATAGGCAAATTCCCATATTCAAGATCCAATTAATTTGTAGATTCATGTATATGGGTACACCTAACCCAATAGGCAAATTCCCATAATCAAGATCTATTATAAAAAAAACATAAACTTTAAACATGATCCAATTCGCATAAATACTAACATCATGATTTTACAACTTGTATGATTCAACACAACTTAACATGACATCATTATCATATAACATAAGTATTTCAACATATGTGATAATATGAGATCTACAACATATATAAGATTTACAACATAGCATATCATAATTTGCAACATAGCATGATATGATTTACAACATAGCATAGCATGATTAATCACATATGACATAGCATAGGATTATTTACAACATAATCACTACAACATAACAACATAAATATGATAACATAATAGCATAACAAGAGATCCACAACATAATTTACAAATACATAACAATTCATATCACTTTCTTGTGATCCATTCATAACTTAATCAAATTATTTTATAATAATATTGTGAGATTCATCATACTCACAATTTTAAAGAAGAGAAATAGAAAGAGAGAGAGAGAGAGCTTTTGATTTGATTTGAGTAGATTTAGTTTGTAGATTAGGCCTTCTTCTTCTTTAGTTTGTGACGGCTATGCTGAACTCCATGGCAACGGCATGTCTGTAGCTCTCCAATTTTTCAAGTGATTTAGGGTTAGAGTCTACCCACTTATTTATAGATGTTAGGATTCATTTAGGCCATTAGATTTAACCTAGAAATAACCGCAGCCATTCAGACCAGATGGGGTTTATCTTATTGACTCAGCAATGAGTCAGAAGTGACTCAGCAAACACTCAGCAAATTAATAAACTTCTATTCATGTTTACATTAACTGCCAATATATATATATATATATAAAAATATATATATATATACACACGCACCTATTCATGAATTCAAATTAATCCATAATTAACTTATGACCATTTCTACACATTAATTTTCCAATTAATGTCTTAATTCCATTTTTCGCCTTTTAAGGCAATTCACATATCTCAAATTTGTTATATGCCTTTTTAAGGCTATTTCGTGCAAATTCTCAATATTAATTCTTTTAATTTGTGAATATTAGTATTAACAGAAATACGGGGTGTTACATTCTCCCCTCCTTAAGGGTTTCGACCCCGAAATCTTCAAGTTTATATCCTATCATCAACCATCTACTCAATCAACAAACACTGGCATCCATTGTCCTTATAGACTTCTAATGCTTTCATGTTTAAATGCACAGTGTGTGTCTATGTCCGTATCTAATGCAAAATCAGGCGGTCCACTGATTCAGTTGACCTCCTTGATGCAATTCATGATAGTGCCATGCATCCATTATGTATGCAAAAGATCCTAATTGCTTACAAACTACTTCTATATGCGTGCACATCCATTCAACCGAATGCAACATCTATATGATGGTACAACCATTATACATCCATTATACTTACTACATTCATTTATGCAATATGCAATATGTAGTGACTGAGCCGATCTCGTGCCTAAAGTGTGTGTATATATGCATCCACGAGCAACCACTAGCAACCACTTGCATCCATTTTGCATCCATCATACATAACATGTCTCAAACACATGTTTCAACCATAGGATTATCCTAACTAAAGGTCAAAGATACTAATGAGAGGACATACTAAAGATAAGATAAGATAAGCTAAGCGATAAAGGAGAAATTAAAAGACATACCCTCAAAAAGAAAAGGGTATAGCGAACGCATCTTCCCTTCTGTCTCCCAAGTAGCGTTGCTCTCATCATCTCCCCATTGCACTTTAACTAGTCTGACCTCTCGATTTCTCAACTTTTTGATCTCCGACCCAAGAATGCATGTAGGAGCTCGTCTAATTGTTGCATCACGCTCTATTTCCACCTCTTTAAGCAAGCTCGGCTCTACCACCTCCGCGGTCTTGTGCAAACACTTCCTCAAATGTGATACATGGAATACGTCGTGTACTCCACTAAGTTTCTCAGGCAACTCCACCCTATACGCCATCTTCCCAATCCTGTCTTTTATAGGAAACGACCCTACAAACCTTGGCGCTAATTTCCCAATGGACCCAAAGCGAACAACATTCCGTAACGGAGACACTTTGATAAAAACCATGTCCCTAATGTCAAACTCAAGATCTGTCCTCCTCTTATCAGCATACGATTTCTACCTATCTTGTGCTGCTTTCATCCTCCTTCGAATCAAATCAATCTTCTCCGAGGTTTCCCTAACCATATCGGGCCCAAGTAGGATTTTATCGGTAGATTCCCACCAACATGTAGGCGAAAGGCAAGGCCTTCCATAAAGAGCTTCGAAAGGTGCCATGCCAATACTAGACTGAAAGTTATTATTATATGTGAATTCTACCAACGGAAGGTGCTCTTCCCATGTACCCCCAAAGTCTAGGATACAAAGCCTTAAAAGATCCTCTAGAATACGATTCACCCCCTCGGTCTGGCTGTCCGTCTGAGGATGATATGCAGTGCTCAAACATAGCTGAGTCCCTACCGCCTCTTGTAAACTCTTCCAAAATTCGCTAGTGAAGATGGGATCACAGTCGCTTACTATACTAGAAGGAATACCGTGCAAACGAACTATCTCTTTAATGTATACAGAAGCCAACCACGGAGCAGTCCTCTTACTTTTCACGGGAATAAAATGGGCGCTCTTAGTAAGTCTATCTACTATAACCCAAATCCCCGTATTACCCTTCCTTGATCTTGGTAATCCATCCACAAAATCCATTGAGACGCTTTCCCATTTCCATAGTGGAACTTCCAATGGGTGAAGCAACCCACCGGGTTTCTTTTGTTCCGCTTTTACTCGTTGGCACACCAAGCATCTAGCGACGTACTCGGCCTCATCCCTTTTCATACCGGCCTAAAAGAAAACCCGCTTCATATCTTTGTACATCTTGTCTCCGCCGGGATGAATGGTCATCTTTGAGCGATGAGCATCATCAAGAATGGCCTTCCTTAAGTCTTCGTCTTGTGGTACACAAAGTCTATTATCCCTTCGTAACCAACCCTTATCGTCTAGGGTATACCTACGAAGATGGCTAGACGACTCCCCTCCTTTGAGCTTTTCTACTATCTCAACCAACTGGGGGTCGTCTTGCTGTGCCTCACCAACTCGTCCTAGAAGTGTAGGTCTAACCTCCAAGGATGCTAACAAACCAGGTACTAGGTCAACGGAGGGTCTAAAGTCAAACATGGAGATGAATTCTAAGCTTCGTCGTTCAACAAACAACGGACTCAAGGACAACCTTTTCCTACTTAAGGCGTCTGCTACCACGTTACCCTTGCCCGGGGTATATGCTATTTCAAAATCGTAGGAGGCTAGGAATTCCATCCACCATTGCTGCCTTAAATTCAAATCCTTCTGAGAGAATAAGTATTTTAATGATTTGTGGTCAGTGAACAGTTCGAATTTCTCACCAAGAAGATAGTGACGCCAAGACTTAAGCGCGAAAACAATTGCGGCTAACTCAAGGTCATGCGTAGGGTAATTCTTTTCATGAACCCTCAACTGCCTTCCACCATAGGCTATTACTCTTCCCTCTTGCATGAGGACCGCGCCAAGTCCCATCCCACAAGCATCAGTATAGACGGTAAACGGTTTATTCCTGTCTGGCAGCACTAAGACTGGGGCTGAAGTTAAGGCTCTCTTTAAACGTTGGAACGCATCATCACAATCTTCGTCCCACGTAAAAACCAGGTTCTTCTTCGTTAACCGTGTTAATGGAGCTGATATTTTTGCGAAGTCTTTGATAAACTTCCTATAATAGCCAGCCAACCCCAAGAAACTTCTTACTTCGGTTACATTTTTAGGGACCTTCCAATCTTGGATGGCCACCACCTTTGCGGGATCCACTGCTATCCCTTCCTTGGAAACCACGTGCCCTAAGAACCGTACTTCTTTCCTCCAGAAGTGACACTTAGAAAATTTTGCCTTAAGGTTATGCGCTCGAAGGGTTTCCAACACTTCCCTAAGATGTAGGGCATGATCTTCTTCATTCTTAGAAAAGACTAATATGTCATCTACAAAGACTACCACGAATTTGTTAAGGTACTCCCTAAACACCCTACTCATCAAATCAACAAAATATGCGGGGGCGTTTGTCAAACCAAAGGGCATCACTAGCAATTCATAGAATCCGTCAGGAGTCCTAAAAGCAGTCTTATCTATACTATCCTCAGCCACTCTCAGTTGATGAAAGCCAGTGGCTAAGTCCAACTGCGAAAACACTGAGGCGCCAACTAACTGATCAAAGAGATCGTCAATCCTCGGCAGTGGGTGTCGGTTCTTTTTAGTAAGCTTGTTTAGTTCTCTATAGTCCACACAAAGTCTAAGGGACCCATCCGCCTTTGTAGCAAATACTACTGGAGCACCCCACTCTGATATACTACGTCTTATGAACCCCTTCTCAAGCAACTCCTTCACTTGCTTATTGAGTTCCCTCCTTTCACGAGGAGCCATGTGGCGCACTGGCAAAGATACGGGTTTAGCATTATCCACAAGATAAATTCGAAAGTCTATCTCCCGCTTTGGAGATAAGCCCTTCACCTCCTCAAACACATCCGGATATTCCTGGACCACCTCTACCGTTCGCAGATTCTCTACAGACGCGTCAAGCGATTCAAGATAAGTTAGCATAACGGAATTTATGGGACTACAAAAGATGTCGAGAGCATTACCAAGGCGAGTCACAAGCCTAACTACTCTCCTATCACAATCAAGAATGGCCCCATTTCTAGATAACCAATCCATTCCTAAAATTAGCCCATAGCCCGTGAAGCCCAATACATAAGCATCACATCTAAATTCAACGCTAAGTATAGAGATTTTCAAATCCAAACATATCATGGTCAAATGAGCCGAACCCCCAATTGGATTTGAAACAACCTAGGGATCCTCTACTAAACTGGTGTTCAAGTGCAGTAATTCAACTAATGATGCAAAGATAAACGAATGAGATGCGCCAGAATCGAATAAGGTACGGACAGGATGATCAAACAGAAAAACTAAGCTTTCAACAAAAATTGTTCTACCTCTTTCTTACAGCGGTGGGGCCGCAATAGCCTGAACTTGCCCCCTTGCCTGCCCTGGTGCCATAAGAGCCTGCACCTGTCCTCCCGAGGTAGACCCTGCCCTCTGCCCCTTCTTTGGGCAGTCCTTCACCAAATGTCCCGCATCTCCACAATGAAAACAACCATTCTTCTTTTTCTTTCTACAATCTTTGCTGAGATGGCCAGGCGTCCCACAATTGAAGCATCTCTTCTTCCCTTTGCCATTATTGTTTTTACCACCCTTCTTATTTTGCTGTTGGGGTTTCTTCTGATCCCCTTTCTTTTCAACTGCCTTATCCTCATGCATAAGTGCCATTTCTACTAGCCTTTCAAAGGTGGCTCCCATAGGGATGTGGGTCATAGCCAACCCTTGCAACGGTTCATTCAAGCCTCTAACGAACCTCAAAGCTTTCTTCTCTGGCGTGTTCACCAACTCCAAGCCAAACCTTGCTAACTGATTAAATTTATTGACATACTCCTTCACTGATAAGCTCCCTTGCTTTAATGTCAGGAATTTTTCCATATTTAAATTCTCCTTTGCCCTTGACAGAAACTTTGCCTCAAACGTTCGTCTGAAATCCGCCCATGAATCAACTGGACGTTCCCCGTTAGTGACCTCCCACCAAAACGAGGCCTCTCCCTTCATTAACCAAGCAGTTAAACATACTTTCCTCCCATCTTCCACTTCAAAGATATCCAACAATTCCTCAGTCTCCTTAAGCCAGTCTCTGGCCTCCACAAACGTCTCAGTCCCTTGAAAAGTTTTTCCTCCCATAGCCTTAAATTCCTTGCACGTCTTTGCAAAAGTGTCAACACGAGGAGGAGGAGGAGGAGGAGGAATGGGTGCAACTGGGGGTGGAGGAACATCTGCTGGGCCTGCAGTGGTGGCCCTAGCCTCCAAATATCTCCTAAACCACCCTGGAACCGTCACACCTTCTGGGAGATTAAGATCTTCAGCCATGCTGAAACGAAAAAGGAAAGATTCAAAATGGAGAATTCGAAAGATAAAGATAAGGATATGGCTATTTGGGATTATGTTTTTCATAAAAACTTTCTCTAAATAACATGTTTTTGAAAGCACTTCTTCCAAAAATACTTTAGAAAAATATTTTTCTAAAAATTTTATCTGTTCTGGTAACCTTATGCTCTGATACCACGTGTAACACCCCACGTCCATTAATGTCACTCACAAAGGGAATGAATTAACTTCTATGGAGGTTTTAGGTGAATATAGAACAGTAAAATTTCAACAAGACAGATATAAAATAGTACTTGGAAATTTAAAAACTTTATTTCAATTGCAGCAGAAGTCAAAACATGTTTGATTACATCATAACACCATAATCAAAGTCAAGTAAAATATCTATCTTGATAAAACAAGTACATAATCCCATTACATAAATACCCATTAAAAAGAAAGATAACAAGATGGACTTTACTTCATCAGTCCAAGCTTTCCAAGAGATAAGCAATCCAATCAGACTCCACTGGAACTTGGCCCAACCTGAGGACCTGAAGGGAGAAAAAGATGAAAAAGAGGGGGGGGGGGGGGTCAGACATAAAGTCTGGCGAGTATGATAATTCTACAATACTATTATCAAAATAACTGGACTAAGGCATAAGCTGGAAAACAAGGAAATGTCTATGAAAGAGCAGATTAAGAACATAGACAATCGCTAAAGGAAACGTTATAGGCGATCCTAAATACTAAAGGATAAACACTATACTGCACCACACCAGTCACCCTAAAGATTGATCCCACTTAGCTTCACTAAGAAACTTTCTTAATGGCTTTACGTACTCCTAGCTGACTACATAGGTGCCGCCTGCCCCTATCTCCACTAGGTGTACCCCACTTTCTTTTTTTCGATCGGCTCCCTACTCGTGGATACCCGTGCTGGCCCCACAGTGGGGTGTATCATTCCCCTAAAGTGGCAACCTGATATAACGGAGATGCACGGCTTATACCTACACGATGCAACAACGTCTTACCTACCAGCCCGGGTCCACACACGCATATGAAACCCGTTGGACTTGCGTTGCCACCGCTCCCTGTTTTGGCCTCTTATAGTCAAACCCAGTATGCGTGTCCCGTCCTCGACTTGGGTCGGGCCCACAAAGATACGTTTTGGGATACTGGTTGAAATGGGCTCCCATTATTTCCCACAAGCATTCCACCTAAGCTTGTCCCATTAGTCCATCCACTTAACCCACTTAGTCATGTTTATTTACATGTGTATTTGGTTAAGTCTAATCGTATTTCAAATGCCTCTAAAGGCAACCACTAGATTCCTCATGCCACCCAAGGCACCTACTTAACCCCCATGCCCCACCTTACATGATTATCTGGCTAAGTATTTCTTAATTCATTAAGGCCATAACCTCATAAAGACCTTTCACATTAGACTGACATTTATGGCAGCTGGATTTGCCGGGCGGGTCCGGGCAGTCTTACACCATAAAAGAGTCTAACCTCGTGTCTTTACTACTGTTATGCTTTAGTTTGGGCCTAGGACCTCTCACATTGGGCCGAAATTTGTGACTACTGGATTTGCCGGGCGGGTCCGGGCAGGTTTACGTCACAAACGGGTCCAACCTCGTGTCCTAAGCATTGATTATTATTAATAATCCACTTTCCCCAATTTTAATAATTCCCTACTTGAATTATTAATTAATTCCAAATTTAACAATGTCCATAATTGACTCAATTATGGACATCCATTTAAGGCATGCAAAATCATATCAATTGCACCCCAATTTATTAATTTTCTAATATTACCCCTACCCCACGTTTGAACGTTTATTCGCAAAATGTATGCTAGACCCGATTAGTCTAACTCATAGCATAAAAGAAAATATTCACAACAACAACATATATATGTGACTAAATAAATCATAACAAGGGGTAAAACTTGCATACATTACAACTTGCATAAGGTTATACATGTCATGGATCTAAGGGTGTCAACTTATTCATAATTCACATAATATGATTTTGATCAAATTTCATAAACTTGTATAGGACATGTGTGAATCAACATCATTAACAATATGGTTTTATATGGGTACACCTAACTCAATAGGAAAATTCCCAAAAATCAAAATTCATTTAATCATAGATTCATGTATATGGGTACACCTAACTTAATAGGCAAATTCCCATATTCAAGATCCAATTAATTTGTAGATTCATGTATATGGGTACACCTAACCCAATAGGCAAATTCCCATAATCAAGATCTATTATAAAAAAACATAAACTTTAAACATGATCCAATTCGCATAAATACTAACATCATGATTTTACAACTTGTATGATTCAACACAACTTAACATGACATCATTATCATATAACATAAGTATTTCAACATATGTGATAATATGAGATCTACAACATATATAAGATTTACAACATAGCATATCATAATTTGCAACATAGCATGATATGATTTACAACATAGCATAGCATGATTAATCACATATGACATAGCATAGGATTATTTACAACATAATCACTACAACATAACAACATATATATGATAACATAATAGCATAACAAGAGATCCACAACATAATTTACAAATACATAACAATTCATATCACTTTCTTGTGATCCATTCATAACTTAATCAAATTATTTTATAATAATATTGTGAGATTCATCATACTCACAATTTTAAAGAAGAGAAATAGAAAGAGAGAGAGCTTTTGATTTGATTTGAGTAGATTTAGTTTGTAGATTTGGCCTTCTTCTTCTTTAGTTTGTGACGGCTGTGCTGAACTCCATGGCAACGGCATGTCGGTAGCTCTCCAATTTTTCAAGTGATTTAGGGTTAGAGTCTACCCACTTATTTATAGATGTTAGGATTCATTTAGGCCATTAGATTTAACCTAGAAATAACCGCAGCCATTCAGACCAGATGGGGTTTATCTTATTGACTCAGCAATGAGTTAGAAGTGACTCAGCAAACACTCAGCAAATTAATAAACTTCTATTCATGTTTACATTAACTGCCCATATAAATATAAATATATATATATATACACACACACGCACCTATTCATGAATTCAAATTAATCCATAATTAACTTATGACCATTTCTACACATTAATTTTCCAATTAATGTCTTAATTCCATTTTTCGCCTTTTAAGGCAATTCACATATCTCAAATTTGTTATATGCCTTTTTAAGGCTATTTCGTGCAAATTCTCAATATTAATTCTTTTAATTTGTGAATATTAGTATTAACAGAAATATGGGGTGTTACAGCTTTTGACTCAGTTGATTGGGATTTTATTTGTGAGCTTTGTCTCGCTAGGTGTTTTAGTGTCCGTTGGACAAATTGGATTATGTTACTTCTTAAGTCGGGTTGTTCTAGTATAGTGGTTAATGGAGTAATTGGTAAAAAGATTCAGTATAAGAGAGGTCTCAGACAAGGTGATCCTCTCTCGCCTTTTTTATTTAATTTAGCGGTTGATGTTTTCTCAAGAATTATTAAGAGAGCTGGGAATTTAGGTGTTTTAGGTCATGTGGGGAATGAGGAGTTTCATAATGAATGGTCTATTCTTCAATTTGCAGATGATACTCTTTTATTTTCATCTCATCTTCCTAAGCATGTTATTACTCTCAAGTTTATATTATATTGCTTTGAGATGGTGTCCGGACTTCGAATTAATTTTGATAAGAGTGCAGTCATGGTCCTTAATGATACGTGTAATGTTGAGCCCTTAGTTGCTAACACTTTAAACTGTTCTATTATGAAATTTCCGTTTGACTATTTAGGGTTTAAAATCAGACCTTCTAAGCTTAAAAAGGATGACTGGATATTTATTATTGATAAAATTAGTAATAGGTTATCTAGTTGGAACAATAGATTTCTTTCTAGAGCGGGGAGATTAGTGTTAGTCAATTCGGTCTTATCAGCTATTCCCACTTGTTGGATGACTGTTCATCGTTTTCCTAAGTGGGTTATTAAGAAAATTGATAGTATTAGAAGGAATCTATGGAATGGTGACCTCAATTGTAATAGTTATAAGTGTTTAGTTAATTGGGAATTGTGTTGCAAGACTAAGAGAGACGAGGGCTTGGGGATTATTAATCTTGTAAACTTTAATTCATCCTTATTTACTAAATGGTTATGGAAGTTTAGGAGTCCTGATACAGTGGCTATTTGGAAGAATTTAGTTTTAAAATCTTATTACTCTAGGGGGGTGATTCTAGGGAGGTCGGGTTTTAGTAGGGCTAATAGATTATCTCATTTCTGGAAGGAAGTTTTAAACTGTTTGGACTTTTTTAAGTTAGGATGCAATATGATAGTGCATTCTGGTAATTCAACCTTTTTTGGCATGATGCTTGGATTTCATGTATTCCTCTTAAAATAGAATTTGCTGATCTTTTTAATGTTTGTGACTTCAAGAATTCATTAATTGCGGATGTTTATAGAGGGAATTCAGAACCCCCATGGGTGTTTTCATTCGTTAATATTTTAGATGGTGATTTATTAAGACAATTGGCCCTATTGAAAGCAAAATTGGCCTAATACCATCTGGATGAGTACAGGGATACAATTAGTTGGGGATTGGATAAGAGATTAATCTATTCAGTCAAGTCAATGTGCAATCTTATCAATTTCTCTGGTATGTCTTTGCTTCCTTTTAAGTTTATATGGAAATCAAATTCTCCTCCTAAAGCTAAGTTTCTTATGTGGTTGATTATTCATAAGAAGCTCAATACAGTTGAGCTTTTAAAGAAGAAGAATGTTGTGTTGGATGTGAAATGTTGTTTTTGTAGTCATTCAGAGGAAGATGTTGACCATATTTTCTTTTTTTGTAAATTGTCAAATTATATTTTAACTATGGTGCTTAGGATTTTTGTTATGCCTACTGTGAACATACTAAATAATTGTGAGAATTATTGGAATCACTATAGATTTACTTATAAATCTAAACAGAGATATGTAATGGATTCGTTAATTATTATCATTAGTTGGTTCATTTGGATGGAAAGAAATAAAAGATTTTTTCATTTTATTTCAGTATCTCCTGATAATTTAATCATTAAGATAGTTTATTTCTGCTTGGATTGGATGACCTCCCCATGTTATAAGTATTTTAGAGAGTTGTATTCTGGAAACTTGTTGCAAAAAGTCAGGTCTAATTTAGAGTTATTTAAGAGTATCATTAGATATTTTGGAAATAATAGGTTTCGTATAAGTGTTTAGATTTTAATTTTATTTTGGAAAAGTTTGTTTCTTCTTTTCTCAGATATATGTAAGGACATATAATGTTTTTTTAAATATATTCCTATACACTTATATATACAAAATATATTCATACATTTATGTGTTGGTAACTAACGTGGGTTGTTGTAGTTTTTATCCAGGATCTCAGGTGGAAGGATTTTTGAAGAAATGTATGGATTGCTTCAAAGTTATTTGTGGAAGTGCTCATTGGAGGAACATATGGATAGCTATATGGTTTTGATGCTTGGTTATTTTGGTGGAGCTTTTACGGTGTTTATACTTTGAGAGTTATAGTGGGTTGTACATATTATTAGTCTACCTGGGCGGTTTTGATTATAGTATTGGTATAGATATACTTCTATATCGGGTGGTGGCCTTGTCGGAATTCGATATAGGAGTAGATGGGCGGTGGTTTATCCGGAGCTTGTCCATCTATTACCAATACTTTTCTAGAGTTGTGTTGACATTCGGAGTGTTGTTGGTTGTTTTTACTCCTTGGGAGTTATGTTGGGACTCTGTATTTTTATGATTTTATGATATATATGTGTGCTCTCTTCTTTTTGGAAAATCACACATTTTTGGTTTTCAAAAAATGATTTTTATTATATACGAAAAGGCGAAATCTTTATATTTGAAAAGGCAAAATTTTATATTTGAAAAGGCGAAATCTTTATATTTGAAAAGGCGGAATCTTTATATAGAGAATAGCGTGATAAAAATATAATCTTTATTATATGAACATCGTTGTAAAAATAGAATTTTTATCTATATAGTAGCGATGTAAAAATAGAATTTTTATCTATATAGTAGCGATGTAAAAATAGAATTTTTATCTATATAGTAGCGGTGTAAAAATGTGGTTTTTATATGCATAGCAATAATATTAAAATGTGATTTTTATATATGTAGTGGCTACGAGCAATGAAAGTGACAAAAGGCGAGAACGGCGAAGATTTCTACATAAGAAGAGACGAGGCGTTTGGATTAGCTAGTCGGTGAGAACTTCTCACTTTAAATTTCCTTTTCTAGTTTAAATTATATACTAGGATGCAGACGGTGCTTAGTAGCACCCGACACCCGTCGTCCATAGACCATGGACGGCTTGTATGCTTGTCTGTTGTGTTGTGAAATTTGTTTGTGATGTTGATGTGAAATCGATATTAAAATGTAGATGGTTGAAATAAATATTTTATCGTTAAAAATATAATTTTTAACGTGAATGTGAATAAATAAATATTCATTTACAAACTGGACGGTTTGTTTATGTACACCTATTTGAAGGATATTGATTGGGATGATAAATTTTACACATCGCCCAACTGCATAAATAATATTCAGTGTTTGTTGATTTTAAACCCCACAAGGGTGTTGGGATGATATTTGGCGTACACTAATCCCAATTATTTAATTGTATGTCGATCAATTGGTCGACAAGCTGTGTAAGCGTTAATTATTTATATTTGATGCTTATGCAGTTGTATGGTGCACTTTGGATGATGGTTGATTTTTTATCGTTGCAATTATATACATGTGCTGTATGGAATCCATATAATTAACATTATATGGTAATTGATTGGGCCTCATTCCAATTGGGAAAATAAAGAATATTAGAATATAAAAATAGTCATGTGTTGACGATGCTCATGTGTCGAGAATATTCGTGTGTGGAGTAAAATATTTTAACAATAAAATTTACATCTTTATCATATTTAAGATTAGAAACTACTTTACGGTTGGAATCTGATTAAAAATCAAACGATAGATACCATAGTTTTATAAAATATATTACATAACAAAAATAGTCATGTGTAGACAGTACTTATGGGTTGAGATTAGTCGTGTGTTGAAAGAAATATAGATTCATGTGTTGAATAGAATAAATATTCATTTGTTGAATAGAATAACGAATTTATTTAAAATATATAAAGTCGTGTTGATTAGAGTTGCGCTATTTTGACGTGAACGATATTTACATCGATTATATTCGTTTTGATAATTAATATAGAAAAAGAAGTGATTTCAAAATATGACGTTTTGAAATATTATCATTTATATAGTAATGATATGAAATATTCAATTTTGATTTGAAATTAAATATAGAGTTGAAATGTTTTTGAAAACGAATTTAAAACGATATATAAAATACATTTTAAAAGGAAATCGACGAAATATATAATATATATATTATATATATATAATGGCCCGAATAAAACGCGCCGCGCTGCGGTAGTTCGTGAATTTCGACCATTGACTTCGAATTGACGTTACGGGAGATCCGACCATCGGATTCTCCCAAAACTGGAACCGTTGGGTTCGTATCGAAAAGAGCTTTCCAATGAATATTAGGAATTTGAAATCTAATGGTTGGATTTGGAATTATGTCCAAATCAAATTTGGAAAAGGTCATTGTAAGTGTAGTTCGATGGCCGTTGATGGAAATCGACTGTACGGGCCTTGACAAAATTATTAAAAATATCAATAATTTGTGTAAAATCATAATATGTGAATTGGAAAGAACTGGGATGAAAAATTCCACATTTGAAAGGGTAAAAATAGTTTTTTATTGAAATGAACTAGTTTTGAACTAGAATTAAAAATCAATTTATTTTTGAAATAAATAAATTGAAATTGAATTGGTTCTGAAAATAATTAGAATTTCCAATATATATAAAGTGGAAGTGGATTTGAATCGAAATTGTCTTTGGAATATTTCGATGTTGGATTCCGTGATTATAATGATATTGTTATGGGAATTTGAAAGATATATTTGTATCGTTATTTCCAATACGATATTTGTTGGTTTCAGAATTTGATATTGAATATAAGCCGATATATTTTCTATTCAGAGCCTTGTATTTAATATCAGATGTGATTTGGGTTTGTCGTGAATCGTGTTTTAGATGACATTGGTTCTTTGACCCAGTTAAAGACAAGATATTGACTTTTGAGAAGATTAAAACTAAGTGGAGTTTTAATGAATCTGTAATTAAATTGAAATGTGAATTGATAATTTAAATTATCAAAATTGGAAAGTGGTCGAAAATGGAGTATCACCAGTTTTACTCCAAAGCGATAGTTAAATCTTTAATTAGATTTGAACGTGAAATGGTAATTAACTTTATCGATAACACCGTGGTGTTAGATATGGAGTATTACCAGTTTTGCTTCATGGGATGAATAGGTTGGGATTGGGAAATAAAACAAATAATTACTTCAGTGTAGTTCGCTAATCCCGACTAGTTTCGAAAACCATAATATGGTTTGAATTAATATCCAAAGGAAGATTAAAGAATAAATTTAGAAGAATTTATCTTTGATAAAATTAATGGGAACCTTTCCCTAAGAATGTGAAAATTTGAATAAAAGAATATTCTGAATTGGAATGAGGCGTATGTTGTGTTTGTGTAACACATGTTTATTATATACGCGGGTTATTCGGAAAGTCCGGGTTTACACCCATTCTGAATAACCGATTCGACGATATATCGAAGATGAAGACGGTGGTTGAAGACCGGAAGTATTCACATCGTTTGGGTGATTACTGATGATCTTGATTGGGCTGTACACCAAGATGAGGGAATCAGTTGGTGATCGTCTAGACGTACTTGGTGATCGATGGATATGCGAGGAAAGTGCCTCCGGTTTCGTTCAGACCCAGAACGAACTTGTAAATGGACTGTGTGTCTAACATTGGATTTCATTCTATGCTGATTGATCTCTATTAAATATACATCTGTTTGGCGGTGGATAATTTATTCTCTTGCTTGACGCCCTTCTCTGAGACGTATGAGCTTAGAGGTTGTATATCGATGGACATCAGTTGCATGGAGTGAATTGCCTGTGTGGCACGCCTAAGTGGCAGATGATCAAGGCTTCTGTTGAAAAGCAAAGTCTTGTGGTTGATGATCAAAGCACGGCCTGTGTGGGGTAGCTTTGTGTATAACGTGAATTCGTGAGCCTCACACCTCGGTATGAGTCAAAAACGGGATACGGACCCAAGGAGTGCACGACGTTTCTTTCTAGCTAGAGGTGGTGTCAGTGCTTAAACTGGCTGACATTTATATACTTTTCACCTGTGTGGTTGTTGGAATGCTATGCGCCTCGGATATAGGTCTATTAGGACCGGGAAACATGTGTTCAGGTATTGCCAATCCTCAATAGAAAGAGAGGACCGGCCTTGGAGGTTCCAAAGGATCATAGTGGGGTCCTGAGACATTTGCTAGAGTGTCTCGAATCGGAGAGGAGCTTGCCCCTTGCCTCAACTCATGACGGAAATCCATTTTCCAATACGTGATATTGTGATTTTATTTGTAGAGCCTAGTATGGCGACATGATAGATGGTACCCATGCCGCCTAGGATTGATATTTATGATTGAAATCGTTTTGTCACTATACACCTATAATAGTATCAAATGATTTGTTTTAAACGTACCAAGCATGTTTGGCTATTATAAGGGAAAACCCTATCATCTGGCTTGCGTTGCATTGTGTGATGGGACCTGGGTCTTATAATAGCTTCATTTTTCCAAAGAGCATTGCGCTGTTTTGTTATATGCACTAGTATTCTTGGGAGGAAACCCATTCCGTGTTATACGGCGTGGTCCCTTGAATTACTCTCTTTTAATGTAAAGTTTTAAATAACTTTTTTAGTTCTCACACCAGTCACATGACTGACCTGGAGTTTATTGTTTTAAACTAAACTCTGGGTGCCCTCATTTTCCGCACGGGCAGCTAGTAGTTTTGGTTTTGCAGATTTATATTCACAGGAACCTAGTTTACAGCTGGAATGATATCCGGAAAGCTCTGTATCCGTATATCACTTTCAGTTGTGCTTTGTATTATTTTCCGCTGCTATGTAATTTATTGTAATCTTTGATATTTAGCGAATGTAATTTATTCAATTATACTCCATATATTCTTGTATTCTGATGGAATTGTTGTAATAAACAATGAAATGTTTTTCTGTCTGCGTTCTTTTGTGTGTTGTTCTCAACGTAATCCGGGCTTTCCTTACTGGGGAAGTTACGGGCTATCACACTATGAATGACGCTTTATGTTTTTAATGGTAAACAATTTGATGATAATTTTCTAAAACTGAATGTAATAATAACATCCATTTTTTACACATGAATTTGCACAAAACAATGGTATTACAAGTATTTTTCTGAAACTCGTTTCTACTTTTGTAATGCTAGGTATTTGTTTGCAATGTTATATGGTATTGTAAATGCAATTGATTCGAGCGCCTATAAATACAGGTTTAGCCCGACACTTTTCTTCATATACTTTTTTGTTCAAAGAAGCGAAGCTATGTTATTTTTTTCTTCTCTATTATTTCTTTTAATTAAAAAGTCGGAGAAAGGAAGAAAATAAAAATGAATAAGAGAAGCAGCGAACCGATACTGCGATATAAGTAAATCTTGTAGCTTTAAATCTAAATTTCCTTTTTCTCCCTCAAATATTGTTGACCAACTATTTGTCAAAAACCACTGCGGTTCAACGGATCGAAGCCCAATGTCAAAAAGTTCACTTTTTAGCATCGGTCGGTCAACCGATAAAACGAACTGTACTTTAGAAAGTCCAGGAAGGGTTGAGCTTGAGCTAATTTTCTTCAAGCAGTGGCATCTCGTGCCCTGCCACAATCACTCTCCTAAACTGACGGAGTCAAGCGCTTCCTTAAAATTCGGATCGACTAGATATTTCCATGCAGATATCTCCAGATCTACATGGAAATATCCAGCTGAGTCATTCAATACTCAGCCCGACGCTCAAGGCGTTAAAGGCGGTCAACCACTTCCGAACAAAGCTCTACTTTTGATACACCTCATCTTGAGTGCCACGTATGCCACAATTTACGAAGATTCTATTAATCAGCAGTATACCTGGTCCCACCACCGCAACTACTTCCAATGGTCAGGCACCACGTGTCCGAGCTCCGCAAAAGAGGCAGGCCACATGGCGGCCCATTCAATCCATTTCTTCACCTATAAATACCTCCAAGCTCAAAGAGGAAAGGGGAGTCTCACTACTCAGACTCTTCTCGGATGCTCATATCTCCACTTAAGATTTTTGATTCTAATCTTTCTACATGGGTAACTCCCAAAATAACCAACTCTTCTTCTTTTCTCAAATAGAAAAAGCATTGTACTTGTAATCAAAAGAAAATCAATACATATAAAGTGGACGTAGGTGCCATCTTTGCCGAACCACTATAAAAAGTCTTGCGTATTCCCTATTTCTTTACTTTATTGCATTTTGTAATTGTTATTCGTGTGTCCACCGCACGATTGAGGGTTGATTGTCACTAGTGATTAACTTTTGACGTCAACACTTTGGCGCTCCAAGAAGGGGACATGCATCGACATACTCTACGATGTTCAGCAAGTTCCGATCTGTGGCGAACAAACAGAAGAAAGATGCAACTTCTTCCCGACCCAAGAACGCTGATGCAGCCAGGGAAACCGCTACAGAGGCAAGTTTTGAAGCCTCCCCTCATGAAGGTACGTCACGATACCTCACCAGGGATGACATGGACAAGACTCTAGCCAAGTTCAAGGACCAGATGACATCTCAGGGTAAACTCCTCGAACGACAACAACAGTTGATGGATCACCTTCTCGGCCGTGTAGAGATGGGACTTAATGCTTCAACATCAATTCCTCCATAGATCGGAAGTGGGGAAGCAAATGATCTTCGGTCTGCACAGATTCAGGCCACTGATCAGATCACACCTTTGCTTCCTCCTGGCTCGACTTCACTTCCAGCCCGATCACTGCCAGGAGTATCACTTCTAATGACCTGCTCAGTCGCAGCTGCAGATTCACAGGAGGCCCGCGATCAAGATCTAGGTCGATCGACTACCTTGCCTCCACTCCGGAGACTAGCTCAACCCCTCGGAGCAATCGAGCAACCGTCGGGCCCATCAGAATCAATGCCATTTCCATTACAACTCGACAACTTACAACAGGCTAGTCTAACGAATCTTCCCCTTTGACCAGGAGCTAGTGGAGCCTTCCCTTCGAACCAAGGAGACCACTCTACCATACTTGTTACCATCGTAGCGGATGAAAATGCTACTGTAAACCCTCCTAACGTTGCTTCGAGCGGGGGCAACGTAGAGCCCCGAACATCACATGCTATGCTGGATCAGCTGAGCCCCTCCAATGTGGGCACGGCTCAGACCAATTCTCATCAGGTTCAAGAGGCACCATTCTCTCCAGAACCAACTATAGGGGCTCATCCTCACCGTCACCTTCACTCAACTCTCGGAGGTTGAACCCAACCAACGACCACCCTTCCGAGCATGCTTTCGTTGGACCCTGGTGCTGGAGCTCTCTCGAATGCAGAGCTGGATACATGGCAGTGACTCCTCGGAGATGGAAACCAGCTTACAAGCATCATCCAATGCTTCACTCAGGGCACTTCTTCTCTGCATTGAATCCTACAATGGTTGGACCGATCCGACCATCTACCTCAAGCGATATATGCATCATATGGGAGTACTCTCTACATCAACCAATGTTATGGCTAAAGTGCTTCCCATTTTTTCTCACAGAATTATCCGGAATGTGGTTTCAGCAGCTAACAACATAGTTGATCGGCAGGTGGAACACGCTGGTCACCTACTTCATCGAGCAGTTCAGGGTTCACATCTCTCGACCAAAGAGTGTCATGTTCTTGACCTCCATCAAAAAACGTTTGGGAGAGGCACTTCGATCTTTTCTCGAAAGACTCAACGCGTCTGTAGCATCAGTCGATCGACCTAAGCCGTCAATGGTGCTTATGGTCGCCATCGCGGGGTCCAAAACCGATCAGAATTCTCAATCTCTTTAACTAGATATCCCCCCAAGGATATCGAAGATCTCTATGCAGAGTCCGAGAGGTTCCTCCGACAAGAAGATACCAGCATTGATATGAAGAGCCTCATGGTCCTTGCCAACAAACAAGGAGGTCCACCCAATACCAATGGCCAGAATAAAGGAAGAGGAAAGGCCTCGGAAAAGAATGAACGCAACGTACGACCCCCCGGAGAGAAGATAAGTACGATCAGTATACCGAGCTCAATTCTTCTTCTGCTCGACATCTACCTTGACATACGAGGATCACTGCCTTTCCCATTGTCTCCTCGAAGAGAGCCGACCCAGAAAGAGCTCGATTTTGGAAAGCACTACATGTTTCACAACATAGCCGGACACAACACCAGTGAATGAAGGCACCTATACGATCTCATCAAGGATAGGGTCAGGCGAGGAGAACTTCTTGAGTACGTCAAGAAAATAACACCGGCCTTGCCGCCTCAATTATCTGCCCAAGCTCCTCAGGCCGGTCCTCGAGCTCCTAGAAACAAAAAGGACCCTTAGCCCAGCTCTCACGGCATTATCATCAATTAAACAGACGTAGATTTCTTAATTTTAATTTATTTTTATTTTTCAATAAAATGGATATGTTGACGTACACATGTATGTGGTTAAGATTTAGCTCCTAGACATGCTCTAGAATCAACAGTCACCCTCTTAGAATTTATTCCCATTTCTTGTAATAGTTCTTTAGCAGCTACAAACTTTATTTGCTAACATGTTATACATTTGAATGATTTGAGCCGAGCGTGACTGACGCTCACCCACCTGAATATGGTCAGTGCTAAGCCATTTCCGAAGCGCATGATCAAAGCCTGCAACCGTAACTGAACCTACACCTTGAACCGAGTATGGTGGAACTTTCCTAACCTGAGTATGGGTTATACTCGCCCCTTCTCTGAACCAAGTGCATTCTCCACTTGTTGAATTTTACAGATGATCTTACATAAGTCAAGCATAATCAACACTTTCCATAAGCCGAGTATGGATAATACTCGCCATCTCTGTAAGCCGAGTATGGATAATACTCGCCATCTCTATAAACCGAGTATGGATAATACTCGCCACCTTTCTAAGCCAAGTGTGATTATTGCTCACCCATATCTTCAAGCCGAGTATAATTAATACTCGCTCAAACTAAACAAAGCCTTCTTTAGACCGAGAATGGCCCGTACAGTCTTTGCAGACGTTAAATCTCACGACCGAAGTTAAAAATTAATTTCTAAGCCTTAATACGGTCCTCGATGGTTGTTGGTTTTCTGACCTTAATACGATCTACTTTGATCGTCAGTTTTCTGGTCTTAATACAACCACCAGGATCGTCGGACTTCTAGCCTTAATATGGTTCAGTGTAACCATCGCTACCCGCATATTGAACTTCGATATAAGGTTCAGAATGCACCTCCTTTACCAAGAAAGATGCATTCTGAGGGTAAAGTGTTGACCAACTTTTTGGCAAAATCCACCGAGGTTCAATGGATCGAAGCCCAATGTTAAGAAGCTCACTTTTTAGCATCGGTCAGTCGACCGATAGAACGACCTGTACTTCAGAAAGTCCAAGAAGGATTGAGCCCGAGCTAATTTTCTTCAAGCAGCGACATCTTGTGCCCCGCCACAATCACTCTCCCAGACTGACCGAGTCAAGAGCTTCCTTAAAATTCGGATCGACCGGATATCTCCGGATCTATGTGGAAATATTCAGCTGAGTCATTCAATACTCGGCCTGACTCTCAAGGCGTCAAAGGCAGTCAACCACTTCCGGACAAAGCTCTACTTTTGATATACCTCATAACAAGTGCCACATATGCCACAATTTACGAAGATACTATTAATCAGTATAAAACCAGGTCCCACCGCCGCAACTACTTCCAATGGTCAGGCTCCACGTGTCCGAGTTCCGCAAAAGAGGCAGGCCACGTGGCGACCCATTCAGTCTATTTCCTCACCTATAAATACCTCCAAGCTCAAAGAGGAAAAGGACTTCTCACTTCTTAGACTCTTCTCAAATGCTCTTATCTCCACTTAAGACTTCCGATTCTAAGCTTTCTACATGGTTAACTCCCAAAATAGCCAACTCTTCTTCTCTTCTCAAATAGATAAAACAGTGTGCTTGTAATCAAAAGAAAATCAATACATATAAAATGGACATAGGCACCATCTTTGCCAAACCACTATAAAAAGTCTTGCGTGTTCCCTCTTTTCTTAACTTTACTCATTTTGTGATTGTTGTTCGTGTGTTCACCGCACGATTGGGGTTTAACTGTCACTAGTGACCAACTTTTGACATCAACAAATATCCTCTCCTATTACTAACAGATTTTTGCATATCTATTGTACATATTTTTGGAATGAATTCATATTTGCGAGATTTAAAAAGCTAGTAAGGTGAACGAGAATTATATATAACACTGAAATTAGTATCGTTGAATTTTATTTTATTATTATGCATATATAAGGGTTGTAGGACTAAAGGAATATATACTAATATCGCTTATATATTTATAAGTTAGATAATTGTAATAAAAAGGTATGAACATCATAATTTGGAAATTGAAAATCAATCCTTAAAATTTCTAAAAGTGTAAAGTTGATAATGTTGTAAAGTTATTCCAAATTTATAGTAACTAGATTATAAAATTTTAGTATTAATTTAGTTCGCCCTAATTTCACATAAAATGTGAATTTATCTGTTTTGTTTGAGAGCACTATTATGGTACAATTTAGTTCTATCTATTTCCATGTAATTTTTTATAAAATATCAAATTCCTGTATGTAAAGGTGCAACATTGAAATAATGAGGAATATACCAAAATGAAACAAATATGTAGAGCGTGCATGTCCTTCTTGAAGTTTGTATTGTCTATTTCAATAAAACAAAAGACATAATTCCTTATAATTTTAGACGAATCAAAAGTTTACTTTTGAGTAACTTATGTAAAGTTATAACGGTTATCTTTTTCAGGAAGATATAACAACAACAAAGCCATATATCCCAAACAAGTTGGGGTTGGCTAGACATGGAACCCAAAATTAAATTAAAATAAAATTAATAATGATGATAATAATATATATATAAGGGTTTAAAATAACCAAACAAATAAAAAGTCCTCTGATAAATAGTTTTTTAAATAATAATAATAATAACAATAAGTAAAAAGGTTCAATAAAAGTGAAATAAAATCTAAAACAGTAATAAAAAGTAAAAAGGTTGAATAAACGTGAAATAAAGTCTAAAATAACTAAAAAAAAAGAAACCCTAAGGTTCTGGTACATGGATTGCCAACTTCCATGCACTCCTATCAACTACCATCTCTTCAGATAAACTCCAGTTACTTAAGTCTCTCTTTATTATCTCCTCCCATGTCATTTTAGGTCGACCTTTACCTCTCTTTGGGCCTTCGGCGTGGCCTATAGTTCCAACGCGTACAGGTGCACACTACAAGAAAAATACCCTATTGCAACTAGCTATTTGCAACAGGTGACAAATGCCAGTTGCAGTAAATGGTATTTAGCAACAGACTATTATAGCAGTTGTAATTGATAAGATTTAGCAACATGCCTTTTTTTTGTTGCAAAAAGCATATTTTTAGCAACTGCGCTTCCCTTCCTGTTGCAAAAACATACTTTTAGCAACTGTGCTTCCATGACAGTTGCAACGAACATGTTATTTGCAACTGCGCTTCCAAGTCAGTTGCGAATAAATATCTTTAACAACTGACATGGCCACTTGCAATAACTGTATTTTTTACAACTGGTAAAGCCAGGTGCAAAAAACATACTAAAAATAAGTATTAGTTTTTAATGATTAACTTTTAATAATTAATTTTAAATAGTTACTATTAACAGATTAACTACTAATAATTTTATAATAACTAAAATTAATATTTAATAATTATTAATCAATAATAGAATTTAAGTATTGCAAAGTGATATTTGTAACTAATAATTAAATAATAATAATCAATAATCAAAAATAGTAATAATTAACATCTAAAAAATAATAAAATAAATAAATAATTATTAAATAATAGTGAATTAATTATAAAACTAATATTCGACAACTAAGAAGTACATATCTGCACAACATGTCTTCGATAGAATATGACATTTTAATATTAATATTCAATTAAATTTGATTATTATAATTAATATTCTTAAGAAAACAATTTTGAAAATAGTTCTAAATTATTTATATTTCATGAAACTCAAAAAAATCATTACAAAAATTAATAAAATATTTGAAATTCAACAAATTTAATGGTGTCAGAGAAGTTTCAAAATCCGAGAATAAAAACTTTGCGTTTCAAACCGCAGTACTCATTATGGTTTGTTTTTGCTCGATAATATTATAATAGTTAATTTTCATTCTATAGTAACAAATAAATATAATTTATAATCAATTACCGAATAAATAATGTTAAATGTTCAATAAATAATAATTAACCTTTAATACTTAATAATAATAGTGCATACATAAATAATAATATATACTCAGTATTTAATATTGTGTAATCAATAGTATATAATGATAATTCACACTAATAATTATTAGTTATCAACTTATGCTTAATATATATATAAATAATAATAAATTATAGCCACATACTGTATCCTTAATTTGAGAAACTGCCTATTGTTTCGCTCAAAATTTCGTATCCCGCCTCAATGCATTTCTAATATTTTAGGCGAGTCTCCTGTTCTCTTCAGAAACCCTTGTTCCCAAATTCATCTCTTACTCATTCTCCTCTCCTCTTAATTCCCAATACACCTTTATGCCCTATGAAATTAATTTCTCTTTTAATTCGAGTTTTCTTCCCTCTTGTTGATGCAATTTCATCTCTCATCCACCAACCGAAGCAGTAAAAGGTCGAAGCAAACAGTGGGTCAAAGCCCTTAAAGCATCGCCTTTCTACTTCCATGTTAACGCCTGGATGCTTACTGCTACTGTTAGTTTCTCTTTTAATCCTAAGGTTAGTATGTATGTTGCTTCAAATCAGTTCATTATCATTGTCAATTTGGAAGCGTTTTTTCTCTATTAATGGCGACTCTTACTTTCTTTCACTTCTTTCTGTTTGCTACTTCCACATTCATTTCCTCTTCGCAATCTTTTCCTTCTCTTCCTCGTTTCACACTCCTTCTTACCTAGCCAGTTTCAGACAACCGTCCCTCTTTCAAAAATCTGACCCAAAACCTTCTACCACGGCAGATCTAGTTTGTTGACCCATTCTAGGATGATCAAAATAAGCAGAAGACTCTTTGTCATATAGGCTACCAAGGAAAGTTCCGTGCTTTAGTTTTTAATATTCAACAAAGAACCAAGTAGAAAGCCAACAACCAATTATCTCAAAGGGCACTGCTTCTAGTTCTAGTTGTTGCTACAGATCTTGGATTCAATCTACTAAATACACAAATATCATTTAAAAAGGAGAAAAAGTTCACATGCAAGAAAGAAGAAATAAGTATTCTTTTTATATAAGAAAATACAAAACTTCCCCCACAAAATTGTCATATAACTATTTGTTTCTCACTTTTCATTTTTCTATAATCTTTTTTAAGCATTGTAATAATAAAAATAAGGGCTTATCGTTTACGATAATATGTTTATACGACAACACTTTGGAATAACAAGTTCCAAGGAGAACATTTCAGAATAAGTTTCAGTGACACAAGAAAAGATTTTCATTGATTATTTCGTGTAAAATGGTATTTTCTTTTATCTTCTGTTGTTGAAACTAATTATTCTGAAGCGTTTTCCTATAGACTTAATTGCCTTGAGTTTGGGCAAAGATACCCTACAGGCCAATTTCCACAAAATAATAATTTGAAACGACTACCAGTAACTTAACACATTTAATGTGTGTGCTTTCTTGACATTTGCAAGTGTGCTCTTCCCAACTAGGCAGAAGACAAAATCAAAGATGATTAATGGAGACCACATCCTATCTTGTTTAACAGAGGTGATATGCCTACCTTTTCCCCTTTACTTATTATATGTATAATATTTTGTATTCATTTGTATCGCAAGTGCATGATGGTAAAATGGGTGCAGCTCAATACAATTTGAAATTAAAGAAGAGCAATTCGAATATCTTCCCCTCTAACAATGCACACACAACAAAAATAGACCAAATCACACCCCTAAAAAGCCCCACTAGAAGAAAAAAAACCCTCCTCCCCCATGCATAAGTTTTTACTTCAGCCTGCTTTTTTTGTTCAAATTTAAATGCTTTAATTTCAAATAAACTTAGAGTAATTATATTTTTAATCAAAAATTCTAGTTGAAAAAAAAGGAAAAAAAATGTAAAATATGTTTCTCTCATTTTACAAAAGCTTATGCAAATAATTTGAATAACACTGTAACCCGCATGTTGCAGGAGAGGATACATATCTAAAAATTATTGTAAAATAAAACTGCATTAATTCATTTCAAATGAATGACGCTACTTATGCTTCACATGTTGCAGGGAAAAAATGTCAGGAGATTACTCAAAGAGTTCGCTGGAATGACATACATATTCCTGGATAGATATGTACATGTTCATGATCGACAACAACCTTAAAGCATGAACTGCATATTTATTCTAGTGAATTGATGGATATTTGTTCTCTTGTTATAGTATATGTATGATAGAGTAGAAATATGATTAGAAAATACTCTATTTGAAAAAAATAAGTTGTGTGAGAGAAGAAATTGTTATACGTGAGTGGTGTATGAAAATTGTAGAAAATTTTGTTGTAATTGTTTGTACTATTATAACTTTTTTAAAATAATTTTTTATTTTATTTTGTGATATACACTATTATTAAAACGAATACAGTTAATATGTAATATTTATAAGCTATAATTTTTTTTTACAGGTTTATGGATCTATTGCAACAGGCATATACTGTTGCAAATTGATCTGTTGCAACAGCAAAAGCCTGTAGCAAAAAAGTATACCGCAACATCTTATTGCAACATGCCGAAAATGTTGCGTACTTTTTGCAATTTCGGCTATACCAACAGGCGCAGACCTGTTGCAATAGGTCTACTGCAACAGATATCGCCTGTTGCAAAAAGTGTTTTTTGTTTTAGTGGCATCGTCTGGTCTATGTTGGATATGTCCAAACCATCTCAAGCAGTATTAGACTAACTTCTCTTCAATAGGTGCAACTCCAAGTTTTTCCCGAATATCCTCATTTCTAATCCGATCTCGTCTGGTATGCCCACAACTCCAACGCAGCATCCGCATCTTTGCTACGCTTATCTTCAGGACATGTTGCCTCTTAGTAAGCCAACATTCTGCACCATATAACATTGCAGACCTGATTTCTGTCCTATAGAAATTTCCTTTAAGCTTCCGAGGAATTTTTCTATCATAGAGAATGCCAGATGCTAGTCACCATTTCACCCATCTTGCTTGAATTCTAAAACTAACATCCTTATCAATCTCCCCATCAAACTGCAACATAGATCCTAAGTATTGGAACGATTCCTTCTTGGGTACTACTCCACCGGCTAGAGTAACCTCTCCATCATATGACCTGACACTGCTAAACTCACACTTCATATACTCTGTTTTAGTCCTGCTAAGCCTGAAACCCTTTGATTCCAAGGTCTCCCTCCACAACTTCAGTTGTCGATTAACCCCTATTCTACTTTCATCAATCAACACAACATCATCGGCAAAGAGCATACACCAAGGAATCTCCCTTTATATATCTTTTGTGATTTCATCCATCACTAATGCAAAAATATAGGGATCAAAGCTGAACCTTGATGTAACCCTATGTTAATTGGAAAGTCTTTGGTTTCACCATCGCATGCCCTGACACTAGTCACAACCCTCTCGTACATATCCTTAATAAGGGTAATATATTTTGATGACACTCTCTTCCTTTCTAGCGCCCACCACATAACCCTACTTGGCACTCTATCATAAGTTTTCTGCAGGTCAATAAAAACCATGTGGAGATCTTTCTTCTGCTCCCTGTATCTCTCCATAAGTTGCCTAACCAAGAAAATCGCCTCAGTGGTTGACCTTTCATATATGTGTACATCCTGGAATTAATATATTATTGATGGGAATACACATACATACATACATACAGAAATACACACGTATAAATACGTTTACCATTTTAGAATACAGATACACATAATGTAATAAATAAATATATGTTATACCTGTGTTGTTTAATTAAGACGATCGGTTATAACAACTTACTAAATTACAGGATTAAGAAGTCTAAAAAAGGAAAATATAGTGACTCCAAAATATTTATAGGCTTGAACTACAAAATTTAATGTGTAGTAAATGCACAATTAATAAAAATTTACATGAATTAAATAATGATATAAATGCAGTTAATGAGACCAATTAAAGAATATAATATGATATTTATGTGAAAATGTAATAGGCATGCTAAGTGGAAATTGAGACAAATAATGACTATCATCATGTACCCTCCAACTTGAATAATAATAACCATCTATTATAAACAATCAACTTTTATGAAATATAAGTAAGAAATGCATAATATAGAGGATAAACATATAAAATAGGGATACATGGGTATGTGTCGAATACGTAAATTTGACATTAATACTGCACTTAAAAGACAATATAATTTTCATAGTACGAAATCATATAGCCTTAATTATACATTTAGGAAAAACAAGAGTTGTAGGTCTAACCCAACATTTTGGACTATAATGATTGGTTTGGTTCCGAATGTGTTATATTGCAAGATCAGTAGGGCTGCATAACAAAAGTCTTCCCATCACCTTGAGGCTGCTAGCAGTTGTGTCTATCGACCATTGATGTGGAAACACTCCAGCCATAAGAACCGTATGGAAAGGGTATAAGTTGCATATAGGTGTGTGAAAGTATTCCAATGGTTCGCCTTATAGTTGAAGTATTGAATGGACTAGAAGTATTAAATATTCCAACCATAGGACCACCTCCTCATTTCAACAATCAGGTTAAGGAAGACAGTGTTAAAGAGGCAAAGGTGGGATGCAGTTGTGGCAGTCATACTGTGTGGGTTTTTGTGAGACATTAGTGATGTTGTGATGATATTGATACTTTGTGAAATGGTTTACTTTATGCTATCATGAGTGCAGGTTTCTTATTATAACATATATTCATTCTATTACGAGATTTTGGAAGCATCGATAGATTGCTATGTGTACCATGCAGTGTTCAAATTTTACCAACCAGTAGCCTGTCTTCTTGGAATGGTTCTAAGTTCCGATGCATCTTTTCTTCATTCGGATTTAGGTTTATTTCAAATTGGCTCTTCCACGAAGACATCTTTGCAAACAGAATTCAGATGCTTGCCTCGATCAAAAACATGCTATGTTATCCACCAACCATACTTTGGAGGGAAAGTGTTATTTTGTATATGAGCTAAGTGACGTCTCTATGAATCTAAACTTCAAGACGAGGTAGAAATTGGCCAAGACTGTTGGGGATTTTGTGGTTTGAGACGCTAATGGAGGAGAATGATTGCTATACTTCTGACCTCAAGGATTTGCGGAGCAAATTCTTTCAGACAATACTTCAACCCACCAGGTACAAAAGGGTTATCGAACTATTGACTTCAGGATTCAATGAAGCCTTGAAACAGCGTTATTGGATTCAAAGTTTGTACGATTTTGATCCGACCAAGAACACTCTAGATTTAGTTTTCTGATGATGCAAAGATAGTAGAGAACAAAGAGAAGAAGAATAAGATGAATCTGCAACGTACTTGTAGTATTTGTAACGCCTCAGAAGTGTTACAGATTTAAACAGCGTTTGAAATGCTTTAATGGTTTGCAGATTAAGGAAGAGAAGAAGATTATTTCGAGATATCTGAAACAGTTTTCTAGCGTTGTATTTATAGCCAGCGAATGGAAGTGTCCATCTCTGAATAACTGCGACCATTTGCAACGGTCGTATCTGTTTGTATTCGATTCGAGACCGTTGTATCCTTTTAGTTTTGCAACACTTTTGAAGCAACGATCGACTGCCCAAAAGTCACCGGTCGACCGTTTTCAACCAGAGAACAAAACGGTCGACTGGTTGAGTTTTGGCTTGTCGACTGATTTGTTTCCGCCGCCTAATGGATCACAAGACCCCAAGAGCCCCAAGGCCCATCTTTTGACATTTTAAATATTATTATCTATGCCAAGTTCATGCTCAAGGCCCATTGCCTTATCTCTCCTTCTCTTCTTTCTTTTGTTATTATACATCATGTCTTTACATATATAGAGGAAACCCTTTATATTTTCCATGATGTGGGACAAAACATATTTGCCCATTCCTTCTTCCTTTTGTTCTTCATTCTCTTCAAATAATACCCAAACCCAAATCATTTGTTTTGAAAATTTTACAACAATCTCCCCCAATTTTCAAAATAAGAGAATAAATAAAGTGAACGGCTGAATCACTAGTGTGACTTCCTACATGCCCAAGTGGGATCAAGCCTATGTAGTTCTATGATCAAGTTTTGCATCATCGCGGAAAACAACACATAAATAAAAGTATCTTTTGGATTTGAACTTTTACTTAGTGTAAATCATTCAAAGTTCTATCGAGATTCTATGGTGAACGAATCTTGAACCAAGTATCTCTTAATGATAAAACTGGAACAATCACACATGTTGTATTCCTTAATTAGAGTGTTCTGTATTGCTCAGCACATTAATGGTCATGTGCTTAAATCCTGGTTCAGGAGTCTACTTAGAAATCGGTCTTACTTTCCTAGGAAACGGCCTGATTTCCATACTCATATAGGTAAGTCACTTAAGATGTTTCTGCGAGACACCTTTTAGTATTTCTTGACTTATTAAGGATATTTATTCATCCTTTGTTCTTGCAGAATCCAACACTAAATATTGTGGGATTATTGATTTAGTGTTCCATAATCATTTCCTTAACTTGTTGGTACCCATTGAACTTTGTCTATCCTTTTCAAGACACAAGTTGGGTTTCTGTTAAGGATGATCAATCTTCATTCGCAGACCTTAGTCCCATTTCTTTTGACTTTATAGAAACCATAGCCTTTGGAAGACTCTTCGTAAGTGGGTCAGCCAAGTTTTTCTTCGTTTCTATGTAGTCAACAGTTATAACTCCAAATGTCTTAGACTCACATGTCTAGACTTTCCATTATATGTTTTATTAGAAACATTATATATTGTTGCTTGATTATCACAGTTAATCAAGACTGCTGGAGATGGCTTCTTCCATAATGGGATTTCCACTAACAAATTTCTAAGCCATTCCGCTTCTTTACATGCGTCTGCTAATGCAATCAATTCTGACAACATAGTTGAATCAGATACACAGGTCTGCTTCTTGGAGGCCCAAGACACAGCAGCGCCTCCTAATGTAAATATCCATCCAGTCGTAGACTTGGATTTCGATTCTACATTGTTCCAGGTTGCATCACTATATCCTTCTATTACAGCAGGATATCCTTTATAAGATAAACCATAGTTTATGGTTCCCTTCAAATAAGCTAATACTCTGGAAATGGCTTTCCAGTGTTCAAAACCTGGATTACTCGTAAATCGACACAATACAATTATAGCATGTGCGATATCTGGTCTAGTGCAATGCATAGCATACATAAGACTCCCAATAATACTGGAATATTCTAGTTGAGAAATGGTACGACCAGTATTCTTTTCTAATTTTATACTTGGATCTAAAGGAGTTGGTGCTGGTTTGTTATCATAATGACCATATTTCTTTAGGAACTTCTCAATGTAATGAGATTGGGTTAGTAATAACTCCCCCTCTTTCCTAATGATTTTAATTCCTAAAATTACATCAGCCTCTCCTAGATCTTTCATATCAAATTTAGAAGATAGAAAATTCTTAGTTTCATTCACACAGGATATATTGGAACCAAATATCAGCATGTCATCAACGTATAAACATATTATAACATAACCATTGATATCCGATTTGCTATAGATACATTTATCTGCATCATTAACAACGAATCCAAATGACAGTGCAACTTTATCAAACTTCTCATGCCATTGCATGTGAGCTTGCTTCAGGCCATAAAGAGATTTAACTAATTTACAAACTTTCTTTTCTTGGCCTGGGGTTATGAAACCTTCAGGTTGTTCCATGTATATCTCTTCTTCTAAATCTCCATTTAGAAAAGCTGTCTTTACATCCATTTGATGTATGACCAAGTTATGAATTGATGCAAGTGCTATTAAACAGCGTATCGATGATATGCGAGCGACTGGAGCATATGTACCAAAATAATCAACTCCTTGTCTTTGTTTATATCCCTTAGCGACTAATCTGGCTTTGAATTTATCAATGGATCCATTTGTATTCAACTTTTTCTTGAATATCCATTTATATCCTATAGGTTTAGCACCAGGAGGTAAATCACTTAATACCCAAGTTTGGTTTAACATTATGGAATTCATCTCATCATTGATAGCCTCCTTCCAAAAATTAGAATCTCTAGAATTCATAGCATCAGAATAAGTTTTGGGATCATCATCGACATTCACTACATATCTTGTTACATTAAGGACTTCATCCTTATTGCCTTCTACGAGATATGTTATGAAGTCAGGACCATAGTCCTTCTCTATAATCGCTCTTTTACTTCTCCTATGTTCAGTAATATCATCTGGTACTTACACTTCCTTGCTGTTTTGAGCAGGAGCTTATTCATCATCATTTGTATCATTAGTCTCAATTGGTTCTGGACAAGATGATCTTAATGGATTCTCAATAGTTTGATTTTAAAAAAATTCTACATCTACAGATTCTATGACTTCTAAGGTATCAAGAATCATAAATCTATAAGTTATACTATTAAGAGAATATCCTATGAAAACACACTTAAAAGCTCTATTGCCTAACTTTGGTCGTTTAGGGTCTGGTTTTCTAACATATGCTAAACAACCCCAAACTTTAAGTCTAATAAGATTAGGTTTTCTATTAAACTATAATTCATAAGGGGAAATATTATACTTTTTAAGTGGTACTCTATTTAAAATGTAACATGCAGATAACATAGCACCACCCCATAGGTTATAAGGCAAATTAGAATTTATGAGCATGGCATTAACAATTTCTACTAAGGTTCTATTTTTTCTCTCAGCAACACCATTTTGTTGTGGTGTATAAGGGGCAGTACATTGGTGAATAATACCATTTTGTTTGCAAAAAAAGTAAATTCATTTGAAAAATATTCACCACGATCTGAATGTAACACTTTAATTTTAATTCCTAATTGTGTTTCGACTTCTGCTTTGTAAATTTTGAATTTATCAAAGGCTTCATCTTTAGATTTCATTAGATATACATAAGCATATCTAGAATAATCATCAATAAATGTTATATAGTACTGGTTACCACCATAGGTGATATGACTTTTCAAGTCACCCACATCACTATATACTAAATCAAGCAAACCAGTTTTCCTTTCAACAGATTTAAAGGATTTTTGATGTATTTTTGCTTGAACACATATTTCACATTTAGAAATGGATTCGAAATCACAATCAGAAATTAATCCTAATTTATGCATATTTCTAAGTGACTTGTAATTAAATGTCCTAATCTACTATGCCATAAATTAACAAAATCAACAATATAAGCAGAAGATTTCTTCATTAGATTCAACTTAATCATGCCGTTACAAGAATATCCCTATCCAATAAATTTGCTGTTCTTGGACAACACTAACTTGTCAGACTCATACACCATCTTGAATCCTCCTTTGTTAAGAAGGTATCCAGAAATCAAATTCTTACACATATCAGATACATAAAATACATTGACTAAAGTAAGAACTTTCCCAGAGGTGAATGTCAATTCAATAGTGCCTTTCCCCAGAACTTTGCTTGCAACTTTGTTTGCGCCAGTTACTTCGTTGGATTCTCCGTTATTCTCATCGTAAGTCTTGAATAGCCGACGGTCTTTGCAAATATGAATAGTCGCACCAGTATCGAGCAACCAATCATTATCAATGCCACTAACGGAGTTCGCCTCTTGTACGACAGCCACAAGCTTTTCTTTGACCACATTCGCTTTTTGTTATTTCTTCCGAAGACGACAGTCTCGGGCATAGTGGCCGGGTATGTGACAATAGAAACAGTCACCCTTCTTCTTGTTCTTGGAATTATTACCTTTCTTTTTAAACTGTGTCTCATTCTTAGGCTTCAACTTATCGTTAATTTCAACATTATTAGCCATAGATTGAGACTCAATTTGCGGGTTATCATCTAATTCACGTTTACGAGAATCCTCTTCAATACGAAGATGACGCTGTAAACCGGCTGAATCATAATCCGTTTCTACATGTTTTAATTTTTTCTTATAATCATTCCAAGAATTTGGAAGCCTCGAAATAATAACTCCAACAACAAAAGATTCAGGGAGATCAATACCGGCATCCTTAAGTTGATTTACTAACAGTAAGATTTCACTTACTTGTCCAATTATGGATTTGTTGGTGACCATTTTGAAATCCATAAAATTGCATATAAGAAATTTTTTATTACTTTCCTCAGAGATGCGATATTTGCTTTCTTGCGCAGTCCAGAGTGCCATCGCGGTGTCCAAGGTCCTGTGAGCATTGTATATTGGAGTAGACAGTGCATTCAGAATGTGGCCTCTGCATAGAAAATCTTCCTCTTCGCGCTTTGCCCTTTTAGGTTTTAGTTCCGCACTATCCTTATCCATTTCCTCCGGTATTTTCTCCAATCCATGTTTGAGAATATGAAATAATTTGATGGTGATCAGAAAGAATTTCATAGTCTCTTGCCAACGAGTGAAATTCTCTCCATCAAATCGCTCTAACTTTGTCAAATGCTGATTCATCACTTGTAACGCGCTCAAAACTTCCATGGTTGAAAATATTGTCTGAAAATTTGTTGGGGATTTTGTGGTTTGAGATGCTAATGAAGGAGAATGATTGCTGTACTTCTGACCTCAAGGATTTGCGGAGCAAATTCTTTCAGACAATAGTTCAACCCACCAGGTACAAAAGGGTTATCGAACTATTGACTTCAGGATTCAATGAAGCCTTGAAACAGCGTTATCGGATTCAAAGTTTGTACGACTTTGATCCGACCAAGAACACTCTAGATTTAGTTTTCTGATGATGCAAAGATAGTAGAGAACAAAGAGAAGAAGAATAAGATGAATCTGCAACGTACTTGTAGTATTTGTAATGCCTCAGAAGCATTACAGATTTAAACAGCGTTTGAAACGCTTTAATGGTGTTGCAGATTAAGGAAGAGAAGAAGATTATTTTTGAGATATCTGAAACAGTTTTCTGGCATTGTATTTATAGCCAGCGAATGGAAGTGTCCATCTCTGAATAACTGCGACCATTTGCAACGGTCGTATCTGTTTCTATTCGATTCGAGACCGTTGTATCCTTTCAGTTTTGCAACACTTCTGAAGCAACGGTCGACTGCCCAAAAGTCACCGGTCGACCGTTTTCAACCAGAGAACAAAACGGTCGACTGGTTGAGTTTTGGCTTGTCGACTGATTTGTTTCCGCAACCTATTGGATCACAAGACCCCAAGAGCCCCAAGGCCCAAGGCCCATCTTTTGACATTTTAAATATTATTATCTATGCCAAGTTCATGCTCAAGGCCCATTGCCTTATCTCTCCTTCTCTTCTTTCTTTTGTTATTATACATCATGTCTTTACATATATACAGGAAACCCTTTGTATTTTCCATGATATAGGACAAAACATATTTGCCCATTCCTTCTTCCTTTTATTCTTCATTCTCTTTAAATAATACCCAAACCCAAATCATTTGTTTTGAAAATTTTACAACAAAGACACTTAGGATATATCGAGATCGAGGAACAGAGGAGCCACAAGAAATTGGATAAGTCTTAAAAAATAAAATATGTCAGCATCAAATGATCTAGACCGGTCGACACCAACTGGTTCAAATTCGGGCCATCTTGGTTGAGGATAATGATACTTAGAAGTTCAAAGAAAAAAAGGCAGGTTTCAGATAGGAAAAATCACCGGATACTTACCACTTCTTGACGGGTAATTTTATCAGTGGATGTCCAAAGCCTGAAGACTTAGCAAAATATGAAGAAAGATTTATGAGTTAAACTAGCAAAACCTTTCGACTCCTGTCAAAATCAATCGAACATATGCAAGTTCATATAATTTAATCTTAGATGTATGTACGTGTATTTTTATTGAGTATATACATATATGAGAATATATCTTAAATTTATGTGTGAGCATGTACAAAGTTTATGTACGCATGCATGCACACACACATTTTAATCACATTTGAATATAATTAGTATCTGTATATTAGCATATGCAAAGTTTATATGTATGTGCATAGTATATAATTGTCTTTATAACATGCATTCATATTTATAAATGCCCCCGATTTCCACCACATATCCCCTTTTTCTCTCACTTCACTCATTCTCTCACCTCCCACTCACTTATTCTAATATAAATGCTTGGTTTATATAAGGGAGCGAATGTGGTGCTCACTATTTGGGGTGCCATTGAACGCTCCTCATATATATATATATATATATATGTATATGTATGTGTGCGCGCGCATACAACTATTAATATATATATATACAGTTATAAATCCTAATAACTACCGCACTCTTGCGTATATATTATTTCATGGAAATTTCCGTCAAGGGTTTACTAGTCGGTCCAATTTGTTCTAAGGACACGGCTTCGTTGGAATTAGTTTTAAGGACAAAAATTTATGCTTATTTCACAAACCCTTTTGCCCCTTTCTCAAATTGAAAAATTGATCTTCATCAATTTTCTTTATTTTGATCTGTCTCTTCTTCAAACTTCGATTTAATATCTGCAGCTGGATTTGTATTAGCATCAACTAATCAACACAAATTAGTACAAACCGCATGTAATCTACACAAATCGCAGATAATCGCTTATGTTTATCTTCTTCAAACACCATCTGTAGCAAATCATCACAAATCGCAAGTAAAAACCTTAATCGAACTTTTTTTACTGTATTAAATCCCAAATCACTTGAAAATTAAATTCGTATTTGCTCCTAATCTGCCAAATTTATGTTATCTGAGTTTTGCCTAATTTAATACAGTCATTTTGGCACTTTATCTCTTTGGTTTCATGTAGTAGGGTGGAACTCACTGAACTCACTGGACTTATTAATGTTTAATTTTCAATTTAAAATATTGGTGTTAGTAGGTGAAATGTTTATTCAAATAACATAACAGATGTTATAGGAATAAAAAAGATAATTTATCTTTTTTAAACTATAATAAAACATTCGTCTATTGTAATATAGTACTGCTCGAAATATAGTGCAATTGGTTAAAAATATAGTGCAATCATATTTTCAACAAAAGACAATTGTTGTATATGTTACCTGTAACATATTTTTTAACCCATTATTCAAAAAAGATAAATCCATTTATCTTTTGCACAGTTGCAAATGATACCAACAATATTACTCTTTATATCCATTTATGAAATAAATATGTACGAGAATGTTGTTTTACCTGATGATTATATACGAAACAATTTTTTAAAATTCTGGAAGGAAAATAATTTTTAAATGTTTAGTACAATATCTTATTTTATTTTAGATTTAAAAAAGATAGTTGCATCCATCTTTTCAAAACTGAACTTCAGATTTAAAATATATAGTTGAATATATATGTTATGTGTTAATTGTTAGTTGCAAATATGCAATGTTAATGATAAAATTGAACTTTTGTTTACAAAATTGCAATTTTTAAATGTTTAGTAGAGTATGTTATTTTATTTCACATTTAAAAAAGATAGTTGTAACTATCTTTTCAAAACAGAATTTCAGATTTAAAAAAGATAGTTGAATATACATGTCATGTGTGAATTGTTAGATTTAAAACAGAACTAACAACTAATTGTTTGAAGAGATAGGATTCAAAAAAGACAGTTGCATCTATCTTTTAAAAGCTGAACTTCAGATTTAAAAAAGATAATTAGATGTTTAGCTCTACTTATTGCGTGATATAAATTTTTAGTTATAACACAAGACATATATTCAATTATCTTTTTAATTATTTCCCAAGTGAATATACATATTCAAGGTAAAGAAGATAATAATATCTTTTTGTTTATCATATGCTGAAACTAAGAACTTTAGATGATCATATCATTTCAATGTTTATTCTATTTTACTAAGATAAACACAATTATCTTTTTAAATAAGTTGTATGTTTTAATAAAAAGTAATATTCATATTAATTTTTTATTGAAAATTGTGAAATTATATTTTTGCATATACTTATAAGTTTTTAAATATTTTTTTAATGTATATATATTTTCAATAGTATTTAATGTAATAAAGTAGACAAAAGATAAATATATTTATCTTTTTAAACAGTTTATGGTTTTCTCATACGATTTATACATATTACAATTTTCAATAAGATAGTAAATCTATTATACCGTTGAAAAAGATAAAACCATTTAGCTTTATCTGCAGATGATTAATTAGCCGTATTTAGTTGCATTCGATAAAACCAGTAGAAAACCTACTAAATGTCAGTAATGCATAGATCAGTCACTATATTTAACTGCTGAAAAAGATAAAACCTTTTAGCTTTACATGCATAGTATTAATTAGTTGTTTAGATTTACTTATACTTGAAACTAAGTTATACATGTTACACAAGGTTCCTTTTTTTATTCATTATTTGATATTATTGCACACCTTATGAACCTTATTTACATTATAAAAAGTTAGCTATTTAGATTTATCTCATTTTTTGTTCTTGATTTTTTTGGTAACAGTAGGCCAATTATCTCTTATGATAATTATGTTATAATTTTTTTAGTGAAAGATAATTGCTTTTACCTATTTTAAACTGTGTGATAAAGAAGTTTATCTTTTTTAAGCTGTGTCAAGATGGTCGTAGTAATCATTTTGCGATCATTATTTATTAAATGATAGTTGTATTTATCATTCTATCAAAATAATTGAATTCAGTGATAATTTTACTTCTAATATGATTTAAATTTGTTAATATATTTTAAGTTACAATTGTAGTTGTCAAAAAAGATAAATAACTTTTTATATAAATATTGTATTATTATACAAAAACATACAAACATTAGATTTTTACTAGAAGATCTACAATATTTCATGCAAATAGTTAGTCGTTTATGCATATAATAAGTAATTTACACATGTGTTTTCTAATCTGAAATTTTGCTGCTTTTTATCATATTGAGGTATAGTGATAAGTAGATTTATCATTTCAAACAATTTATAATGATAATGAAGAAAAAGATAAATAGAAATATCTTTTTAAATGACTGTTGTCTTTACACAAAATCATACATGCAATGTAGTTTATTTTATACAAAAGTATCCTTAAATTATTAAGAAAAAAAATGTTTAAACATAATTATAATTTAAATTGTTAAAATTTATCAGTCTGTACAATTTATAACCGTATATTAATTTGTATATTGTTTGATCTATGTTGTTTGTTATTAATATACAAATACATTTATACAAAAGGTAAATGCACTTATCTTTTTAAATGATACAACATTCAAATGTTTAAACACGATTATGATTTTAAACTATTAAAAATTTTCAATCTGCACAATTTATAACTGTTAAAATTTTAAATGGTTTGGTCTATGCTGTTTTTGCTAATTTTTATTTATGGCTTTCTAAAATGATAAAATGTTTTATCATTTTAATTATATTTTTGATACTGAAATTTTTATTTTCTACAATTTGTTTATTTTATGTATTTGAATTTTATTGTCTTATTTATATCTCTGTTGTATATTGTTTTTTTAATTATATGTTGATTTATGAATAATTTTGTTATATCTTACAAAAATGATAAAATGTTTTATCTTTTGTATGCTGTAATTATCTATTGCCTAGTTGTTTCTATCTATTTAATGATACTTACGGACTTTTATGTATAAATTTGATGGTAGCTGAAACTTGTTGTGCGTTAATCTCGGTTCTCAATCAAGCCATGAAAAACAAACGTGTAAGGTATGGGTTTGATGGACTAAAACAAGCTGCGTTCTTATTTTTTGAACAGTAAAACCAGTGATTTTACAATAGAATATTATATACAATAGAAACAATGTATATTAAGTTGGACAACTTACTAGTGAAGAAACATAAAGGATATACAATAGCTGTAATTAGCTATTTCCTAGTTCCTAAAAGCATTTTTTTTAACTTTAGTTGTTATTTGGTACACAATGTTGTCAGTTTTGTGAAAAAGATAAATGCATGTATCTTTAGCTATTGCCTAGTTCCTAAAACGTTTTGACATACTTTTGATAGTTGCAATTTTTTTATTTATTTGCCTAGAATCTCAAGCAGTAGCCACATGTTTTTTTCATGATGCACACAGGATTTAAGTTGTTACATTATTTTTCCAAATTTGAATTTCGGAAAAGATATATGTTTATATCTTTTTTTTGTAAAGTGGGCAAAAATGGATCTGTTATGTACTATTTTATGTAATTAGTTGCTAATTAAGATTAGATACTGTAAAACATTTTTATAAATGCATTTATTTGTTTACATCTTTAATTGCAGGCGTGATTCATGTGTAATAGTTGTGTAAATGGTAATTACGTTTTGGCGTGGCAAATGGAAAGCAAATGGTAATTGCAATAGTCGATGATATTCTCAAGTGCTGGGCTTGAGTTCAGAACATTGCTAGAACCATATTGTTTGATGTGAAGACTCGAAGCAATCTTTTGGTGTGGCCGGTAGTGGAGCTGGATGCCATTAGAATTTGTGGCAAAGAATTTAATGGAGTTGCACTAGAACCCGACCACCTTGATATTAGCAGCGTTTTCATTTTGTATGAAAAGATAAAAGAACTTATCTTTTATACAAAATAACACTACAAGCTGTCATCAGGAATTGTATCTTTTGATTATAAGTGTAGACTTATATTAAGATGTATATATTGCCACTTTTATAGTGTATTTTGCTGTAGTTTCAATTTTATGTATATGGGTTGATTCAAGTTCCACGGAATATTATGTGACTGATTACTTTTTAACGTAATGTTTGAAAAAGATAAAAGCATTTATCTTTTATTAATATGATTTGCTTTGTGCTGAGATTACAAGTGCATTTACTTGCTATTTTGTGTTGATAATCTGAATACAATGTCATCTTCATTTAAATTTGTTGTTTGCTGTTTTTATTTAAGCTCATCCCATTCATGTAATTTACATTCCTGATCATATGCAACAGTATATACTGCTATCTGTTTTGTGACAAAGATAAATGCATATACATTTTTGTAGTCTGCACAAAATGATACTGGAAGTAGGAGGTATCAATTGTTGATGTGAATCACAATCCCATATAGATAAATAAAGCACTTGGCAAGTACAAGCAAAGAACAAGAACCTAGAAATAAACACAATTGTTCAAGACAATATTATTTCAATACAAAACTCTAAATGTATAGAACCCTTCAATTAGCAATACTCAAATTATCTACATTACATGTATAATTATCTAAAATTGTTTTGCAAATCTTTCAAATTGAGGCATCGAACTTTTCCATCATCCAGCAGGACTGTTCATCTTGAAGTATACTAGACGCAAAATTAACTCTTAATTTGTCCATATGTTCATGGGAAATGCTTGCTATCATAGGTCTTCCATGCGTAAAATTTCTCAAGTGCATGATGACATACGTTTCACAGTCATATATGTTGTAAACAGAAAAAAAAAAGTTAAACATTTAATAGTAACATAAAACAAACAATAATAGTAACATAAAACACATACAATATAAACTTGTGAAATTCAGTAGATATATCAAACATAAAACAGTGTTTTTTTTTTTTTTGAAAAGATATATGAAATTATCCTTTTTAAATTTGAAATAAAATAAGATATTGTACTAAACATTTAAAAATTGTAAACTACAAAAATGAAATTTTGTAATTAAAAGTTCAGTTTTATCATTAACGTTGCATATTTGCAACTAACAATTAACCCATGACATATATATTCAATTATCCTTTTGAAATCTGAAATTCAGTTTTGAAAAGATAGATTCAACTATCTTTTCTAAATCTGAAATAAAATAAGATATTCTACTAAACATTTTTAAATTGTTAATTACAAAATTGAAATTTTGTAGGTAAAAGTTCAGTTTTATCATTAACATTGAATATTTGCAACTAACAACTAACACATGACATATATATTCAATTATCTTTTTTAATTCTGAAATTCTGTTTTAAAAAGATAGAAGCAACTATTTTTTCTAAATCTGAAATAAAATAAGATATTCTACTAAACATTTAAAAAATTATTAGTTACAAAAATGAAATTTTGTAATTAAAAGTTCATTTTTATCATTAATGTTACATATTTGCAAGTAACAGTTAACACATAATGTAACGACCCAGAGATTTTCGGCCCTTGAAAGTCGACATAAATACCCTTATCGTATCTTATGCCGACCTTCCAAACACGAACACTGGAACGTTTATAGAAAGAAATTAGAGGGTGAGATAAGAAAGAAAGAAATATTAGAGTAGAAGAAGAAGAACCAATACAACATAGAGTCTCACATCGCAGCAAAACAAAATATAATACAGAAATAAATCTTTATTGAGAGCTTTCGAAAAATACTTACAATATCAGAGTACAACATACATCTGGACAGTTTTAATAATCTGTCCTTATATATATTCACACAACGGAACACATATTAGATATCATACGTCTGAACATCTCCATCTTGTCTCTGGTCTTCGCAGTACTTGACAACCTGGACCTGTACACCCCCGGGCTAAGCCTAGCATTTACAAAACACTGGGTCAGTCTGGTGAACCAGAGTGAGAAAAACTCGCACAGTATTAAGGTATCACACAACTTGATTTTAAAGTTAAAATCCTTTCGAAAGAAAAGGATAATCGTAAGACCAAATCCACACATTAACACGGACGTTTTTTACCTTACGATTACCCAAAACAATTTTGAAATTAATATCTTTCTGATATTATAATAACGTCTAAATACAAGTAAATAACAATCTAGTGGAACGCTTGCATCTTACGCTCCACATATATATATATACAAACAAAACCGTGGGCACTTATTGGAGACTGGGTTCCAACTATGACAAGGTATGGGACCACCTGTAGATAGTGTATCTCTAGAGGCGAATACACTAGGTTCAACAAGAACGTCTTGTAAGCCGGCCCTCACAAGACCGACCACTCATTTCGCTTGAGTGTATCGAATGTATATCACCAACGGTTGGACTCAAACCACCGTTTTCCGAATAGGGACAACATCGAAATAGATTAAAGAATGAAAATGGATTTTCTCTAGATAGGTGATTATACACCCAAATGGGAGCGACCTACATAGCCATGCTATCTGCCCAATTTTTGTCATTTCCTAGTTGATGAGGCTTGAGGTCAGAACACATCTGGTCATCATATACTTTGAATGCCACATCGTCAGATCTGCTAAATCACTAATTGACGTCCACAAAAATATTCTGGTCGTTAAGCTAGAGTGGTGCCCCTCTCCGCCACTAATAGAGATACGTTTGTAAAAATCAACGTACGTGACCCTTAAGAAATACTCTGTCAGACATCCGTCCATATAAGTCATCCAGGAACATGATGAACCGAAGGTACACTCCTACTGCATCCAATATAGGAATCACCCCATGGATCAGTAGAGATCGTCCTTACAATCCACAGATTACAACCACGACAGAACCCCAGTATATCTCCGGGTCGAATCAGAGATTGTAAGTGGTTCTTTCGCTTTCTGAAGATCTATGGTCTTCACATGCTCCATCTCGATCGTCGCCCGATATATTCTATATATTTCGTATTCGTTAGTTGGAATGGTTTTCGAATATATATTCGATCCCGGTCTTTCCATAACAACAATCGTAAAGGTCAGACTCGATAGTCGGTTATTTAATTATCAAGTAAACATCCATGAAATCATAAACAGATTTACTGGTTTGGTACTCAGCATCACTTAGCTTTTAAAATTTATCGCCCAATCTCTTTTTAATTCCGTTACTAGGAAATATCATCTCATATCATTTCCGTTACCTTGGAAATCTTATCATACCTTCTTGACATTACCAACTAGTATCATCCTTGGATAGTCCCGAAGTCATTCAAGTTGGGGTATTTTAATTACCTCTTAGACCTTGATCATCAACATTCTTATCTTTTGGTAAATATGAGTTGTAATTCAAGAACCGATGTTTAATCTTACATAAACACCTCCCACTAGTTAAAATATAGCTTTATAGTTCTTCTTTAAATATAGTTAGTATCACTTAATTTGTTAATTAAATAATTGTTTACTAAACACCACTTTTATTCACTCTCGAATTATTCAAATAACTTTGTTTCACAAACTGAATTATTATTACAAATCCAATTTTCAACTTTGTTTACCAAACTCGATTTCAACCCCTTTTCCAATCTCCTTTCTTTCGGGAAAACCCTTTTCAATTCCCTTAACTTAATTCCATTCTCAAGTATTCCTAATTTAAAACAACGCTTTAATCTCATATTCCCTTTATAACTATGTTTATACATCTCAGGTTTAACCTAAACCGCTTTATATCTCCAAAACAATTACTTACTTAAATATATATCATTTAAGAAGTAATTAATCAAACTAAACAAATAATTTACTTTTACATTTATTATTGTAAAATCAGTTTTTATTTACAAAGATAAATAATAAAAATCTTTTTTAATTTAACCAATTATTCGTCAGGTCATTTATTTTAGTTCATTAACAACAAACTAATAAAAAGGTCTAACTTTGTTAAAATGGTCGACTCAGTCAATTCAAAACATGATTATTTCTTTAACCAACTCCAGTTAATTCCTTCTTTAAATTAATAAAAATATAATTAATTTAAATAGCTTCATTTAATTGTTCACTTGACGTGATTAATGAAATACTTAACCCCTAGGTTATTACTTGCTCGTTTGTTTATAATTCTTATCAGCATAAGACTTTGGTTTATAAAACAATTTCATAATTCCTTATAAACTTTAAATAAATAAATAACTAAATATTTATTTTCTTTTTAAATAACCTTTCAAGGTAATAACTTTCAAAACCTATTTTCGTTATAAAATATATTTATAACTTAAATATTATCAGTTCACTATCGATAAAACCCATATTTTATAAATCGATTGATTTATAGGCCAGGTGATGCCAATTACCCAATCACACTACCCATCAGAACAAATGTCGAAACATGGTTCAACAATCAACAACAATCAATCATTCCTGCTGGATATGTCGAAACATGGTTAAGTGTTTCTTAATTAATTAATTAAGATCATGACCTCATAAAGACCTCTCACATTAGACCACCTTTTATGACTGCTGGATATGCCGGTTGGGTCCGGGCAGACTTCCGTCATAAAAAGGGTCTAACCTCGTGTCTTTACTTTAATCACGTATTTAATTTATGACTAAGACCTCTCACATTGGGCCAATCATTTGTAGCTGCTGGATTGCTGGTCGGTTCCGGGCAGACTTCCGCTACAAAAGGGTCCAACCTCGTGTCTTAGTTGATTAATTACACCTAATTAATCACCCCCATAATTTGTATTAATTATCCCTAATTAATTACACATTTTTAAGAATATGGGTAGACCTAACTCAATAGGTAAATTCCCAATTCCATAGTATGGGTAGACCTAACTTAATAGGTAAATTCCCAACTCCATAATATGGGTAGACCTAACTTAATAGGTAAATTCCCAATTATGTCCATTCATTTTATGTTATGCTTAAGCATACCAACTTTACACATTTCTATTAACATGCATATTAACCCCATCGTTTCCCACGTAATTCGTTCTCATGACATAACATATAAATGGGAAGATTCATCATACATGTAATGGGTTCAACTTAGCACAACATTGGCATTTACATGGGTTTAAAAGGTGTCAACTTGCATCATAACATTAAACCCAACTAGCATAAATCATTAACCCAAACTTGCATATGAACTTGCATATAAACTTGCATATAAACTTGCATATGAACTTGCATAACATGTCATACATAGAGGCAAACTTGCATATGTTATGCATATCATAAAAAGAGACAAACTTGCATATGAACTTGCATATAAACTTGCATATGAACTTGCATAACATGTCATACATAGAGGCAAACTTGCATATGTTATGCATATCATAAAAAGAGACAAACTTGCATATGAACTTGCATATAAACTTGCATATGAACTTGCATATAAACTTGCATATGAACTTGTATATAAACTTGCATATGAACTTGCATAACATGTCATACATAGAGGCAAACTTGCATATGTTATGCATATCATAAAAAGAGACAAACTTGCATATGAACTTATAACATATGGCAACCACAACTTGCATAGATCCACATTTACAACCATAGCCTCATAATATCCTATCCTAATTAGTTTAGCAATTGCTTGCTAAAGGCATAGGAACTCACAAATAACTAATTAGCACTCCAATGAGGAAGATTAAGTTGCTAGAGTGGATTAGAACTTGATTAGAGTTGATTTGAGATGCTAACTTCCTCTCAACTTTGGTGGAGGCTCCTTCTAGTTTTAATTTGACGGCATGAGGCCCTTGAATCTATTTTTAGTATGAATTAGGGTAGTCTTAGGGTGTATTTATAGATTAGGAAAGTGTTTTAGGCCATTAGATTAACCCTAAATTAGATTAGGACCATCAGATCTCGGAAGCTTCCAGAAAACAGCCCCAAAACACAGCCAAACCCTAAAATGGTGCACCAGGCCAAACTGGCCGAGCACCCCCTGTCGACACCCAAGTCGACAGGGCTGTCGACTTGGTCCTAGCCAAGTCGACTGCCTAGTCGACAGGGCTGTCGACTTGGGTAGCTAGGCGGGAATTTTCCCACCTGCGCCCAATGGCCCCAATTTCGAAATTTGAACCTGAATTTTAAATCTGTTTTGAACTTTGAATTTTCTGTAAACTTCATTGGGCCATAACTAGGCCATACGGACTCCGATTTACAAAATTTCGGACTCTATTTCGCGTATTTTTCCGAGGCGAACGCAATGACGCAGCCCGTTTCCCCCAATTCTCACATCTGAGATTATTTATTCTGCAATTATCGAATTTTAGCATTAACTGAAATTCGGGGTGTTACAAAACCCTATCCTACGGCTTGCGTTGCATTGTGTGATGGGACCTGGGTCTTATAATGGCTTCATTTTTCCGAAAAGCATTGCATTGTCTTGTTATATGCACCAGTGTTCTTGGGAGGAAACCCGTTCCGTGTTATACGGCGTGGTCCCTCGAACTACTCTCTTTTAAAGTAAAGTTTTGAATTCCTGTTTTAGTTCTCACACCAGTCACATGACTGACCCGGAGTTTATTATTTTAACCTAAACTCTGGGTGCCCTTATTTTCGGCACGGGCAGCTAGTAGTTTTGGTTTTGCAGATTTATATTCACAGGGTCCTGATTTACAGTTGGGACGACGCTCGGAAAGCTCTGTATCCGTATATTACTTTCAGTTGTGTTTTATATTGTTTTTCCGCTGCTATGTAATTTATTGTAATCTCTGATATTTCTCTGTTGTATAATATTTATTCATACTCTGTATATTCTTGTATTCTGATGGAATTGTTGTAATAAGCAATGAAATGTTAATCTCTGATATTTCTCTGTTGTATAATATTTATTCATACTCTGTATATTCTTGTATTGTGATGGAATTGTTGTAATAAGCAATGAAATGTTCTTCTGTTTGCGTTCCAATTTGTCGTGTTCTCAAGATAATCCGGGCTTTCCTTACTGGGGAAGTTTCGGGTCATCACAGTTGGTATCAGAGCTCTAGTTTACAGAGCTCGAGAACATGACACATTAGAACCAAATGAAAGAATTCATCAGATATTGGATTAGTAATATCCAATTAGAATGATTCGTTAGAGATAGGATCAGTAGTATCCTAGAACGAGTGTGAAGAGTATATTTTTGAAATGAAAACAATTTTTGTTTTGAAAATTTAAACCTTATTCAACGTATTTAAATATTTTATTTGAATTGATTTGGACAATCGAGTATATAAAGATTTCGCGTATAGGAGTCATGAACGTATATTCGAAGTTTTAATATACTGGATAGATATAGAATCACATTCTATACACCCGGAGATGATTCTGATGATTGATATATCATCATCAGAATTTGTGTTCATGTTTTGAAAGTGCGATGTCTATATATTTCCATAGACTGGTGTGAGAACCAAAACTTATATAGGTAAATTTATTGTGTGATTTGGCATCAAAAACATGATTTATTGTATATACATCAAAGTTATGAATTTGAAACGTTAATTCACAGATTGATTGATGTTTGAGTTGTTTGTTTATTTATTTGATAATTTTGAACCATTTAGCCTAATTGAACCGAATTTTGAACTATATTGGAAAATGATTACAATGCATGCATATACATGTACTTTCATTGAATAGGTCACAGCAAGGAGGCTATAGCAGAGAAATAAAATTGTTTGCCCGACAAATAGGTACATGTTTATCATAATTTACTGTTTTGTTTGGGTGATGATGATTTTATGAGCCGATTGGCTAGCCGCTTGGCTTTTTCTTTTTCTTTTTGAGATCAGAATGCCTATATGGCGATTTCGGGATTTTCCAGGTGCTCCCAGTGCAGGGGAGGTTATGGCGAAATTTTTCGAAAATTTAGGGTGTTAGCCAAAATTTTGAAAAATTTGAAAAGTTCTTAGAAACTGAAAAGTTGAAGAACTTAAGCCGTAATCAAAAGAATGGAAGTTGAGTTGGTTTTTAAAACAACTTTCGGCTTCGTTCCTTTTCGGGGATGAAAAGTTTTAAGTAGGGGAGATTGTAACAACCCGGAAATGCGAGCCAGTTTAAAATTTTTATTTTGGTAATTTTAGTGAATTTTGAACATTTAAAATAGATTATTTTGAAAAATATCGACGAGAAATTTATTTTGAATAGAATTAGAATGTATATATTTATATACGTCGTCGTTAGAATATAAATATTCATTTATATATATAAAAGGAATTGAAAATGGCGCGGTAGTTCGATAATTCGATTTCAAACTTCAATTGAACGTACCAGGTGCAAAATAAACCGGATTTTAGCGAAACCAAAAATAATGGAATCTAATTGAGGATATCTTTCCAACGAATCCGGAAAATCAAAATTTCATAGCGAAAATCAAAAGATATGTCCAGTTGAAAATTCAGAATAGTCGCTATGGAATTTCGGCCCTTAAAAATGGGAATTTTGCAAACGACCTTGGATTTCGACGAAACCACTTTTGTTGGAACCGCAGTGTCAAGTTATTGCTAGGTTTCAAATTTTATAATTTTTCGAATCAATATGTGAGTGTGGCGAAGGAAAACATGTTTGACCAGTTTTAGTTGATTTTAATCGACTGAAAAATGGCCATTTTTCAAACGGTCTCAGAATTCGACGAAACTAGTTTTGTTAGGACCGTATCATCAATATGAAGCTAGGAAATATTTTTCCGGAATTTTTCTAGTTAGTATGTGGTCTCGTAAATTGAAATGCGCGTTCAAATTCAATATATAGAGTTATATTTTGATTTTGATGGAAACTGATCGAAACGACCGAATCAGCTTCCGATACATATCCCATTGTGTTCGGAATGGGGGTAATTAGCTATGGACGACAGGCGGTAGGTCCCGTTTCGAGTTCGAAAATAAAAGCACCTTTTTGAAATTAAATTAATTAATTAAATAAAAAAATATCTCCCTTCTCCTTAATTCCTCTCAGCCCCCCCCTCCCCCCACCCCGCGATTTCCATTTCTCCAGAAATAAAAAAAAAGAAAAAAGGGGTCAGGCTCCTCCAAATCGAAGTGGCGTGCGCCTCCCCATTGTTGGCCACCATCGAGCGCGCCCCTCCCCTACTGAACGCCGTCGTAGGCCCCCCTCCTCTGCCAGAGATCGACGTCGCGAAGACCCGTCCCCCCCCCCCCCCCCCGATCGCGCTCGACGCCCACCCGCGCAACCAACGCGGAAACCACCTGAGCCTTCCTGCGACTACCGCAGTCACCACCTCCTCCCCCCTTCGCACCCGACTCCGCCGTTCCTCCTGCCTCTCTCCCCTCCTCCATTGAAACCGCACCCGAACCCCCCTCCGCCTGCACCACAGACCCACCGTGCCCCCTTGCTTCTCTCTCCTCTTCGTGATTGATGTAAGTTTTTATTTTTGTTTTAAATCAGTTTTATTTATTTACGTGTTATTAAATCAGGTTTTACATATATATAAAACACATCAAAGATTTAATTTTTATATAGTAGAAATGTTAAAGATATAATTTTTATATAGTAGAAATGATAAAGATATAATTTTTATATAGTAGAAATGTTAAAGATATAATTTTTATATAGTAGAAATGTTAAAGATATAATTTTTATATAATGTAAAGTATAAAAATAGAATTTTTATCTATATAGTAGCGATGTAAAAATAGAATTTTTTTATATATAGTAGCGATGTAAAAATAGGATTTTTATCCATATGGAGTGATTATAAAAATATGATTTTTATATACATAGCAACAATATAAAAATGTGATTTTTATATATGTAGTGGCTACGGGCAACGAAAGTGACAAAAGGCGAGAACAGCGATGACTTCTACACAAGAAGAGTCGTGGTATTGGATTAGCTATCGGTGAGAACTTCTCACTTTAACTTTACTTTTCTAGTTATATAAATATATACTAGGATGCAGACGGTGTTTAGTAGCACCCGACACCATCGTCCACAGACCATGGACTTGTTTGTTTGGTTGTGTAGTTGGTTAGATTGTTTGATTTGAATTTGATTGTTTGGTAATTGATTAGAATAGTTGTTGGAATTTCGTTTGTGGTATGAAAAATGAAATTGATTTGATTGATATGTGTATGGCGTGGGCCATTATTAGACCGGGATAAGGCTAGGCCTTGTCCCGTTTCTAGTATCGTACCGTTATGCCGCCGAAATTTTCTAAAATAAGTTAGAAAAATAAAGATATCATTTTGTTTAATAAATGAACCGAATAGAATATTCATAGGTTGAATAAAATAATTTGGTCGTTAAAAATATAATTTTTAACATGAACGTGAGTAAATAAATATTCATTTAAAGCCGGACGGTTTTTTTATGTACACCTATTTGAAGGGCATTGATTGGGACGATAAATTTTACACATCGCCCAACTGCACAAATAAAATCTGTGTTTGATTGTTCGAAACCCCATACGGGTATTGGGATAATATACGGCATAAACTAATCCCAATAATTGGTTGTATGTCGATCGATGGATTGACAGACTGTTATAAGCGTTAGATATCTATATTTGATGCTTATACAGTGTAGTGCAATTTGGATGATGGTTGATTATTTATCGTTGCTATTATATACATGTGTTGTATGGAATCCATATAATTATTGTTATATGGTAATTGATTGGGCCTCATTCCAATTTGAAAAATAAAGAATATTATAAAATAAAGGTTCACGTGTTGACAGTACTCATCCGTTGAGATTAGTCATGTGTTGAACGAAATATTTTAACAACAAAATTCACATCTTTATCATATATAAAATTAGAAACTAACTTCTTTATAAAATAAAGGTTCATGTGTTGACAGTACTCATCCGCTGAGATTAGTCATGTGTTGAACGAAATATTTTAACAATAAAATTTACGTCTTTATCATATATAAAATTAGAAACTAACTGGAAAATAGATAAGATGAGTGGTCTCCTGGATATGGATCTAATGTTGGTTTTGGCCTTCGGGGTTAATATTTAAGGAATCGTTCTCTTACTAATTTACGGTTGGAGTCTGGTTTGAAATCAAACAATAGATAGCATAATTTTTATAAAATATATTAAATAACAAAAATAGTCACACGTGGACAGTACTCATTCGTTGAGATTAGTCATGTGTTGACAAAAATATAGAGTTATGTATTGAAAGAAATATAGATTCATTTGTTGAATAGAATAACGGAATTATTGAAATATATAAAGTCGTGTTGATTAGAGATGCGCTATTTTGACGCGAACGATATTTATATCGATTATATTCGTTTTTGTAATGAATTGAAAAGAAAACAAATTTGAATTGAATTGAAAATAAAACGAATTTGAATTGAATTGAAAAGAAAACGAATGTGAATTGAAAAGAAAACGAATTTGAATTGAATTGAAAAGAAAACGAATTTGAATTGAATTGAAAAGAAAACGAATTTGAATTGAATTGAAAAGAAAACGAATTCGAAATGAATTGAAAAGAAATGAATTCGAATTGGGTTGAAAAGAAAACGAATTGAATTGAATTCAATTGAAAACGAATTGAAATAGAATTGAAATCGATTTGAATTGAAATCAAATAGAAATGAAGGTAAAACGAATTTATAAGAAAAAAATTCAATTTTGATTTGAGTTGGAAATGGAAGTTGAAATTGTTTTTGAAACGAATTTAAAACTATTTATAAAATTCGTTTTAAATAGAAATCGATGAAATATACATTATATATATTATATATATAATATAATGGCCTGAATAGAACGCGTCGCGCCGCGGCAGTCGTGAATTTTGACCATTGATTTTGAACGGACATTACGGGAGATCCGACCGTCAGATTCTCCTAAAACCAGAACCGTTGGGTTCGTATCGAAAAGATCTTTCTAACGAATATTAGAAATTTTAAATCTAACGGTTGGATTTGGAGAAACGTCCAAATCAAATTTGGAAAAGGTCGTTGTAAGTGCAGTTCGATGGCCGTTGATGGAAATTGACTGTACGGGCCTTGATAAAATTATTAAAAATAGTAATAATTTGTGTAAAATCATAAGAAATGATTTGGGAAAAATTGGGATGAAAAACTCCATATTTGAAAAGATAAAAATAGATTTATCGAGATGAACTAGTTTTGAACTAAAATTAAAACCCATTTATTTTTAAATAAATAAATTTGATTTGAAATGGGTTTTAAATAGAATTGATTTGTGGGTTTATCGTGAAGGGTGTTTTAAAATAACACTTGTTCTTTAACCCCATAATAAATAGAATGTGATTTGGGTTTATCGTGAACTGTGTTTAAAATGACATTAGTTCTTTAACCCCGTAAAAGGAGTTTTAATGAATCTGTAATTAGATTGAAATGTGAATTGATAATGAAAATTATCAAATTTGGAAAGTGAGCGAGGATGGAGTATCACCAGTTTTGCTCCAAAGCGATAGTTAAATCTTTAATTAGATTTGAACGTGAAATGGTAATTAATTTTACCGATAACACCATGGTGTTAGATATTGAGTATTACCAGTTTTGCTTCATGGGATGAATAGGTTGGGATTGGGAAATAAAATAAATAATTACTTCGTTGTGGTTCGCTAATCTCGACAAGTTTGGAAAACCATAATTTGGTTTGATATGACATCCAATGGAAGATTAAAGAATAAATTTAAAAAAATTTATCTTTGTTAAAATTAATGGGAACATTTCCCTAAGAATGTGGAATTTAGAAACTAACTATAGGTTAGCTAAGAAGAATGGTTTCCCTAAGAATGAAGCGTATGTTGTGTTTGTGTAACATTTGTTTATTATATACGCGGGTTGTTCGGAAAGGCCGGGTTTATACCCATTCTGAATAACCGATTCGACGATAAGTCGAAGATGAAGACGGTGGTTGAAGACCGGAAGTTTTCTCATCGTTTGGGTGATTATTGATGATCTTGATTGGGCTGTACACCCAAGATGAGGGAATCAGTTGGTGGTCGTCCAGATGTACTTAGAGATCGATGGATATGCGAGGAAAGTGCCTCCGGTTTCGTTCAGACCCAGAACGAACTTGTAAATGGACTGTGTGTTTGACATTGGATTTTATTCTGTGTTGATTGATCTCTATTAAATATACATCTGTTTGGCGGCGTAGAATTTATTCTCTTGCTTAACGCCCTTTTCTGAGACGTACAAGCTCAGAGGTTGTATATCGATGGACATCAGTCGCATGGAGTGAGTTGCCTGTGTGGCACGCCTAAGTGGCAATTGATCAAGGCTTCTGTTGAAAAGCAAAGTCTTGTGGTTGATGATCAAAGCACGACCTACGTGGCAGCTTTGTGTATAACGTGAATTCGCGAGCCTCACACCTCGGTATGAGTTAAAAACGGGATAAGGACTGCAGGGAGAGCACGACGTTTCTTTCTAGCTTTGGTGGTGTTAGTGACTTACCAGCCCTGACATTTATATACTTTGCACCTATGTGGTTGTTGGATGAGGCGCCTCGATTTTAGGTCTATAAGGACCGGGAAACATGTGTTCAGGAATACTAATCCACTAACGTAAGTGTGGACCGGCCCTGAAGCATCCTGGGGTTACCCAGAGTGTGTAGTCCCGAGGCATTTGCTGGAATGTCTCGAAGCGGAGAGGAGCTTGCCCCTTTCCTCGACTCATGACGGAAATCCAATTTCCAATACGTGATATTGCGGTTAGGGGTGAGCGTTTGGTTGGTTCGGTTTATCCGATGATGGAAATTGGCAAACCAAACTAAAACCGATAAAAATGAAAACCAAACCAAACCAACCAAATTAAGTTTGGTTGGTTCGATTGGTTATCTGATTTAACCGAACTAAAAATATTTTAGACCTTACGTTTTGTAGTATTAACTATAATTTGAAATATATCATAAATATATGATTAGAGTATTACCGTTTATGATTCTTATGCTTTTTAGAAGTAATTTTGACATATATGTGATGATTAAAATTTACTTGGATAACTAATCTAACCTAAAATATTTATTAAAATATTGATAATTTTGAAAATATAATAAAAGTTCGGTTAATTTGGTTAAACTGATAACCAAATTAAATAATTTTTCAAACCGATTACAAACCGATCTTGTTTCAAAACCAAACCAAACCGACCAAAATTAATTGGTTCGGTCGGTTTATTTGGTTCAACCAATTAATGCTCACCCCTAATTGCGGTTTTAATTGTAGAACTAGTATGGCGACATGATATATAGTACCCATGCCGTCTATGATTGATATTTATGACTGCAATTGTTTTGACACTATACACTTATAATAGTATCAAATGATTTGTTTTTAAACGTACCAAGCATGTTTGGCTATTATAAGGGAAAACCCTATCCTCCGGCTTGCGTTGCATTGTGTGATGGGACCTGGGTCTTATAATGGCTTCATTTTTCCAAAAATCATTGCGTTGTCTTGTTATATGCACCAGTGTTCTTGGGAGGAAACCCGTTCCGTGTTATACGGCGTGGTCCCTCGAATTACTCTCTTTTAAAGTAAAGTTTTGAATAACTGTTTTAGTTCTCACACCAGTCACATGACTGACCAGGAGTTTATTGTTTTAACCTAAACTTTGGGTCCCCTTATTTTCGGCACGGGCAGCTAGTAGTTTTGGTTTTGCAGATTCATATTCACAGGATCTTGATTTACAGCTGGGACGATGCTCGGAAAGCTCTGTATCCGTGTATTACTTTCAGTTGTGTTTTATATTGTTTTTCCGCTGCTATGTAATTTATTGTAATCTCTGATATTTCTCTGTTGTATAATATTTATTCATACTCTGTATATTCTTGTATTCTGATGGAATTGTTGTAATAAGCAGTGAAATGTTTTTCTGTTTGCGTTCCAATTTGTCGTGTTCTCAAGATAATCCGGGCTTTCCTTACCGGGGAAGTTTCGGGTCATCACATCTTTTTTTTGTAATGTGGGTAAAAATGGAACTGTTATGTACTATTTTATGTAATTAGTTGCTAATTAAGATTAGATACTGTAAAACATTTTTATAAATGCATTTATTTATTTACATCTTTAATTGCAGGTGTGATTCATGTGTAATAGTTGTGTAAATGGTAATTACGTTTTGGCGTGGCAAATGGAAAGCAAATGGTAATGGAAATAGTCGATGATATTCTCAAGTGCTGGGCTTGAGTTCAGAACATTGCTAGAACTATATTGTTTGATGTGAAGACTCGAAGCAATCTTTTGGTGTGGCCGGTAGTGGAGCTGGATGCAATTAGAACTTGTGGTAAAGAATTTAATGGAGTTGCACTAGAACCCGACCACCTTGATATCGGCAGCGTTTTCATTCTATATGAAAAGATAAAAGAACTTATCTTTTATACAAAATAACACTACAAGTTATCATCAGGAATTGAATCTTTTGATTATAAGTGTAGACTTATATTAAGATGCATATATTGCCACTTTTATAGTGTATTTTGCTGTAGTTTCAGTTTTATGTATATGGTTTGATTCAAGTCCCACGGAATATTATGTGACTGATTACTTTTTAACGTAATGTTTGAAAAAGATAAAAGCATTTATCTTTTATTAATATGATTTGCTTTGTGCTGAGATTACAAGTGCATTTACTTGCCATTTTGTGTTGATAATCTGAATACAATGTCATCTTCATTTAAATTTGTTGTTTGCTATTTTTATTTAAGCTCATCCCATTCATGTTATTTACATTCCTGATCATATGCAACAGTATATACTGCTATCTGTTTTGTGACAAAGATAAATGCATATATCTTTTTTCAGTCTGCACAAAATGATACTGGAAGTAGGAGGTATCAATTGTTGATGTGAATCACAACCCTATATAGATAAATAAAGCACTTGGCAAGTACAAGCAAAGAACAAGAAACTACAAATAAACACAATTGTTCAAGACAATATTATTTCAATACACAACTCCAAATGTATAGAACCCTTCAATTAGCAATACTCAAATTATCTACATTACATGTATAATTATCTAAAATTGTTTTGCAAATCTTTCAAATTGAGGCATCAAACTTTTCCATCATCCAGCAGGACTGTTCATCTTGAAGTATACCAGACGCAAAATTAACTCTTAATTTGTCCATATGTTCATGGGAAATGCTTGCTATCATAGGTCTTCCATGCGTAAAATTTCTCAAGTGCATGATGACATACGTTTCACGGTCATATATGTTGTAAACAGAAAAAAAAAGTTAAACATTTAATAGTAACATAAAACAAACAATAATAGTCACATAAAACACATACAATATCAACTTGTGAAATTCAGTAGATATATCAAACATAAAACAGTTTTTTTTTTTTTTTTTTTTTGAAAAGATAGATGAAATTATCTTTTTTAAATCTGAAATAAAATAAGATATTGTACTAAACATTTAAAAATTGTAAACTACAAAAATGAAATTTTGTAATTAAAAGTTCAGTTTTATCATTAACGTTGCATATTTGCAACTAACAATTAACCCATGACATATATATTCGATTATCCTTTCGAAATCTGAAATTCAGTTTTGAAAAGATAGATTCAACTATCTTTTCTAAATCTTAAATAAAATAAGATATTCTACTAAACATTATAAAATTGTTAATTACAAAATTGAAACTTTGTAGGTAAAAGTTCGGTTTTATCATTAACATTGAATATTTGCAACTAACAACTAACACATGACATATATATTCAATTATCTTTTTTAAATCTGAAATTCTGTTTTAAAAAGTTAGAAGCAACTATTTTTTCTAAATCTGAAATAAAATAAGATACTCTACTAAACATTTAAAAAATTATTAGTTACAAAAATGAAATTTTGTAATTAAAAGTTCATTTTTATCATTAATGTTACATATTTGCAACTAACAATTAACACATAATGTAACGACCCAGAGATTTTCGGCACTCGAAAGTCGACATAAATACCCTTATCGTATCTTATGCCGACCTTCCAAACACAAACACTGGAACGTTTATAGAATGAAATTAGAGGGTGAGATAAGGAAGAAAGAAATATTAGAATAGAAGAAGAAGAAGAACCAATACAACATAGAGTATCACATCGCAACAGAACAAAATATAATACAGAAACAAATCTTTATTGAGAGCTTTTGAAAAATGCTTACAATATCAGAGTACAACATACATCTGGACTGTTTTAATAATCTGTCCTCATATATATTCACACAGCGGAACACATATTAGATATCATACGTCTGAACATCTCCGTCTTGTCTCTGGTCTTCGCAGTACTTGACAACCTGGACCTGTACACCCCTGGGCTAACCCGAGCATTTACAAAACACCGGGTCAGTCTGGTGAACCAGAGTGAGAAAAACTCGCACAGTATTAAGGTATCACACAACTTGATTTTAAAGTTAAAAATCCTTTCGAAAGAAAAGGATAATCGTAAGACCAAATCCACACATAAACACGGACGTTTTTTACCTTACGATTGCCCAAAATAGTTTTGAAATCAATATCTTTCTGATATTATAATAATGTCTAAATACAAGTAAATAACAATCTAGTGGAACGCTTGCATCTTACGCTCCACACACACACACACACACACACACACACACACACACATATATATATATATATATATACACACAAACAAAACCGTGGGCACTTATTGGAGACTGGGTTCCAACTATGACAAGGTATGGGATCACCTGCAGATAGTGTATCTCTAGAGGCGAATACACTAGGTTCAACAAGAACGTCTTGTAACCCGGCCCTCACAAGACCGACCACTCATTTCTCTTGAGTGTATCGAATGTATATCACCAACGGTTGGACTCAAACCACCGTTTCCCGAATAGGGACAACATCGAAATATATTAAAGAATGAAAATGGATTTTCTCTAGATAGGTGGTTATACACCCTAATGGGAGCGACCCACATAGCCATGCTATCTGCCCAATTTTTGTCATTTCCTGGTTGATGAGGCTTTAGGTCAGAACACATCTGGTCATCATATACTTTGAATGCCACATCGTCAGATCTGCCAAATCACTAATTGACGTCCACAAAAATATTCTGGTCGTTAAGCTAGAGAGGTGCCCCTCTCCGCCACTAATAGAGATACGTTTGTAAAAATCAACGTACGTGACCCTTAAGAAATACTCTGTCAGACATCCGTCCATATAAGTCATCCAGGAACAGGATGAACCGAAGGTGCTCTCCTACTGCATCCAATATAGGAATCACCCCATGGATCCGTAGAGATCGTCCTTACAATCCACAGATTCCAACCACGACAGAACCCCAGTATATCTCCGGGTCGAATCAGAGATTGTAAGTGGTTCTTCCGCTTTATGAAGATATATGGTCTTCACATGCTACATCTCGATCAACGCCCGATATATTCTATATATTTCGTATTCATTGGTTGGAATGGTTTTCGAATATATATTCGATCCCGGTCTTTCCATACCAACAATCGTAAAGGTCAGACTCGATAGTCGGTTATTTAATTATCAAGTAAACATCCATGAAATCATAAACAGATTTACTGATTTGGTACTCAGCATCACTTAGCTTTTAAAATTTATCGCCCAATCTCCTTTTAATTTCGTTACTAGGAAATATCATCTCATATCATTTCCTTTACCTTGGAAATCTTATCATACCTTCTTGGCATTACCAACCAGTATCATCCTTGGATAGTCCCGAAGTCGTTCAAGTTGGGATATTTTAATTACCTCTAAGACCTTGATCAACAACATTCTTATCTTTTGGTAAATATGAGTTGTAATTCAAGAACCGATGTTTAATCTTACATAAACACCTCCCACTAGTTAAAATATAGCTTTATAGTTCTTCTTTAAATATAGTTAGTATCACTTAATTCGTTAATTAAATAATTGTTTACTAAACACCACTTTTATTCACTCTCGAATTATTCAAATAACTTTGTTTCACAAACTGAATTATTATTACAAATCCTATTTTCAACTTTGTTTACCAAACTCGATTTCAACCCCTTTTCCAATCTCCTTTCTTTCGGGAAAACCCTTTTCAATTCCCTTAACTTAATTCCATTCTCAAGTATTCCCAATTTAAAACAACGCTTTAATCTCATATTCCCTTTATAACTATGTTTATACATCTCAGGTTTAACCTAAACCCCTTTATGTCTCCAAAACAATTACTTACTTAAATATATCTCATTTAAGAAGTAATTAACCAAACTAAACAAATAATTTACATTTACATTTATTATTGTAAAATCAGTTTTTATTTACAAAGATAAATAATAAAAATCTCTTTTAAAATCTTCTTTAATTTAACCAATTATTCGTCAGGTCATTTATTTTAGTTCATTAACAACAAACTAATAAAAAGGTCTAACTTTGTTAAAATGGTCGACTCGGTCAATTCAAAACATGATTATTTCTTTAACCAACTCCAGTTAATTCCTTTTAATTAACAAAAATATAATTAATTTAAATAGCTTCATTTATTTGTTCACTTGACGTGATTAATGAAATACTCAATCCCTAGGTTATTATTTGCTCGTTTGTTTATAATTCTTATCAGCATAAGACTTTGGTTTATAAAACAATTTCATAATTCCTTATAAACTTTAAATAAATAAATAACTAAATATTTATTTCCTTTTTAAATAACCATTCAAGGTAATAACTTTCAAAACCTATTTTTGTTATAAAATATATTTATAACTTAAATATTATCAGTTCACTATCGATAAAACCCATATTTTATAAATCGATTGATTTATAGGCCAGGTGATGCCAATTACCCAACCACACAACCCATCAGAACAAATGTCGAAACATGGTTCAACAATCAACAACAATCAATCATTCCTTTTTTATTCGACTGATAATTTCTATAACGATCAACAACCAATTAACTGATCATTCAAACAATTTCAAACATGTTTATAAACGTGACCAATCAAGGGAAATTACTTTATTTGGGTCAAATCAATACGGTTGGTGTTTTATTGAAATTAAATGACCGTTTAATTTTAGTGGTTGAGTCAACAATAATTCTATTTAACTAGCAAACAGTCAACCACTAACAACCAAAATACGCAAAATAAAAACCCAATTTATATAAAATATAAATGGGAAGAGCTGAGTGAGTTTAACCCACTTTGATTTGAATCTGTCGATAAACAGTCTGTTTTAGTCAAATTAAACTAACGTTTAATTCGAATAAAATTCCAGTTACTTCAGATCTGGATTGGCCTGCTCCGTCTTGGAGTTCTCGTTTCTACGGTCCCAACGAGACTGACCGCGCTTAAATCCAATAACGTAGGTGCAAGATATCGTATAAACAATTGGACGAAGTAATTAAATTATTTAAACTTAAATTTTGAACAAAATAAGATTGGGCCTTTACCTTTATCTCCGTTCGGCCCACTACCCAACCCGTTCCCCTTTTAAACCCTACCCTTCAATCCTTATTCCATTTATCAGCCGTCACCACTAATTACTCCAGACCGAAACCCTAATCCCTCTTTTCTATCCTCCGCCAATTCGAGCTTATGGCATTGCAATCCCCTTCCGCGGTCAACCACAGACAGCAACCCTCCTCCAATGATCCGCCACTACACTGTCAAGCAACCCAAGTTTCTAGAACCACAACGAGCGAATCAGATCGAGACCTGGGTCTTCGACTTCAACCAATATTGGTCCAAGACCCTTCAGATCGAAAGCTAAGTTTTTTACTTGATTTTCTATACTGTATTTATTTTCATTTGATTTACTGGTTTCTAATTTGTTCTTGAATGGATGAAAACACGTTGACTGATTGCGTGTATATATAGTTGCGGTTTGAAACTAGATAGGTTCAACGTCTGTCAACAGCCACAAATTGATATTTCAATCAAAATTCAAATCTGTCCTTAGATTTTGTGTTCAGATTTTAGTATAGGATTTTCCAGCACTTGTTGCCCTATTCGAAATGGATTTTTGATCTAACTGGTTAGGTGATAGCTTAGGTGATGAATTGTCTATTCAATTCAGAGATTTGGAACCTGTATTGTAGATTTTCTGTTTCCATTTTTAAATGTATGAACAGTGAATTTTTGTATCAGAATTTTACTGTATATACATGTGAGTGTCCTGTTTGATTTGGCCATACAAATTTTGTATATACCAATACGCATGTCAGTCCCTTTCTTCTTAGCTGTTCATGACATGTTCTTAGCTGTTTTAGCTGTTGATGTATACAGTTTCTAGCTATTCATATCTTTTATCTGTTTGAAATTGATGTATCAATATATGCATATCTTTACTTTAGCTGTGTATCAGTGAATATATAGATAGCTGCTTTCAGCTATCCCTTATGCTATTCACTAGCTGTTTGGTCTATTTGAGTAGTTGTTCTATAGGTTTTTAGCTGTTTTCATTGTTCATGCATGTGAAGACCTTTATGTTTTAACTGTTTGTTTTATTTTTATTTTATTTTTATTTTTCTTGTTGTTCATTACTATCATGAAATCACCCTTTTAATGGGTTTTTCCGCAGATCAAAATTGATCGAGATGGATTCATTGATCCTTGAAGGAACCAAGGCCGCTGATATTAAATAATGGATCCTATTTGTACTGTTTGATTCGGTCAAGATCTATTGTTATAAATGTTCATACATTTGATATATAAAGTCACTGTATATATAAATATGTATATACTGTTTGTATGGTCATGTTACAGATTTGAATTGTCATGACCTTTTCCTTTAGCTGTTCATATTTCTATTCATTGTATTGTTTTGATCGGCCGTATGTATGAAGATATACATATATATTTTGCTGTTCATAGAACTGTTTCTATCCATTTACTTTAACTGTACAAATTTTACTGTTTTCCTTTTCTCTTTTATCTGTGTACTGTCTATTTTCTTTAGCTGTTATTAGCTTAGCTTTTCTTTTGTTTTTTTTAAAACCGTGTAAAACAACTTGTAACCGCCTAGTTTGCAGTAACTTTTAACATAACTGAGAAGTTTTATATATGTATAACCATGATTTAAATATGCTTCCTAACTGATTTTTAATGTGTGATAGAGTTTAAAATTGTGCTTAATCAAAACAGTGTGTGTTTGGAAATAGTTGCATGTGCCTATCCCAAGTTAAGATTGAACTAAATATAATATGCATTTAGCATATAACCCGGCGTGAAATTTTACATGGTGCCCAATCTATTATATTTAATATGGTCATTTTATATTTGAACATAACATTTAAAAATAGTTTCTATTAAAAGTAATATGATAATCACCTTGATTATTCCCTGAAATCCCCAGCTACTAAAATCTGTCAACTGTCAAATGTATAGAAACTGCTAATGCCCGAATTTAAATGATGAAAAGTATTACGGGTTCTGTTAAAGTAGGCTAATATGTAGAAATCCTTTAATCTTAATAAATGAATCGTTATAAATTTAAAAACGCTTTCACAGCAACTATTTGAAAATTTGAATTGTACGTAACTTGAAATCTATAAGCTGAAATCTCGAATTTTCTCTTTCATTAGAAAAATATAATCGAACTGGTTCAAACGTGTCTCGTTTCACAGAAATTCACTTATATCGGATCCTCTATATCCAGTTAAAGTTCAAATCGTAAATTTTGAACTACCGCGTCGTTTCGAGCTCGTTTTAATTAATATATAAATATATAAATATTCGAACTCTATTTTAAATAAATAAATTCGATTAAAAATCCATTGTATTTCAAATATAATATATAAACAAATTTAAATATTCGAATTTAAATGGCCGAAAAATCTGGGACGTTACACATAACATATATATTCAATTGTCTTTTTTAAATCTGAAGTTCAGTTTTGAAAAGATAGATACAACTATCTTTTCTTAATCTGAAATAAAATAAGATATTCTAGTAAACATTCTAAAATTGTTAATTACAAAATTGAAATTTTGAAATTAAAAGTTCAGTTTTATCTTTAATGTTGCATATTTGTAAATAACAATTAACACATGACATATATATTCACTTATCTTTTTTAAATCTGAAGTTCAGTTTTTAAACGATAGATACAACTATGTTATTTAAATCTGAAATAAAATAAGATATTTTACTAAACATTTTAAAATTGTTAATTGCAAAATTGAAAATTTGAAATTAAAAGTTTAGTTTTATCTTTAACATTGCATATTTGCAACTAACAATTAACACGACATATATATTCAATTATCTTTTTTAAATCTGATGTTCAGTTTTGAAAAGATCGATACAACTAACTTTTATAAATCTGAAATAAAATAAAATAAAACAAGTTTAGACTAAATTTATGTATATAATTTAAAAAATAGGACAAATATATATACTTACTTGTTATCACTAGTTATTTTGAAAAAGTTTTTTATAATCTTAACTTCTTCGTCGAGCAAATGTTTCAAGAGCTGACAATCTTCAATTTTTATTTTACTCTTCTTTTTATTCCTCTTAGGAATGGTGACAGTGTCCAAATCTATTAGTTTTTCTTCTTTCTCATATACGTAAGTTGTATCCTTTTTACCTTGAGCTTTTTTTTTTGCATTGAACTTGGTTTAACCAGCTTTTTTGCTACAAAATCCATGTATAAATACTTTACTGTGTTAAAATGGATAAGTGCCAGATTTTTTATAGTAGAAAACAGCAATTGAACACAGAATTCTTTAAAAGATAAATGTATTTACCTTTTGAGTAATCAAATAGTAAAAAACCATGAATATTAATCAAACAACAAAAAATAAGTTACAATCACACAAAAACACATAATAATAGTCGAAAATAGCGAATGCTACTAGTTAGAAACTTTAGCTACTTGTGAATGCTAAAAGATTAAAACATAGATTCATACCTGTCGAGTCTTTAGTTTGAGAATATCAACTTGTTTGAGAAGATCAATTTGTTTGAGAAGATCAACTTAGGGATTCTGGGTTTCAGGTAGTTATGAATCAACTTAGGTTTTAGGGATTGACGAATCGGCTTAGGTCTTGTTTTTGAAGATCGATGAAGCAGAAAACCTTGTAATTGAAATTCGCCATAAAACTCAATCGATCGAGAAAAAAATATATTGTAATCGATTTAGATCTAAAAAAAACTAGTATTTTAGTTTTTGATTTCATTTGAAGCTGGGTGCAAGTAGAAGATGACGGAAAAATGGATGAGGGTTCTGAAATTTGTCCTAGAAAATAATTAATTCGAACGTGTGTCCTAGAAACTAATTGTTTAACTAAAAGAGGCTCTTAATGTATAATTCCCCTATTATTTCTGTATTGTTGCATTCGCACGAAATAAACAAATGCATATGTTGAGTATAATACTCACATAAAACAATTAAATTTGTTTATCAAAATGATATTTTTATCAAATTAACCTGAATTTATATTAAATATGTTTTAAATAACTTGCACCCTTATTCATTATAACAAAAAAAAAACGATCTTTGAGTACATTTGATAAAATAGATTCGTATTGAAATCAATCATTATTCTTTATTGTATGCCCTATTATATCGAATAATGAGTCGGTTTTCATTAGCTTTATGTTTGGGACGTGCAACACCTCTCACCCCTTAGTATCCCCTAAATAGGGTTATTTCGAGAAACGTGGAGCGTTATAGGTATAAAGAAATAAATCATAAAGATTAAGATTCACATGACAATAAAATAAAAATAACACAGCGGGAGACATTTGAACTTAGGCACAACTTGTTATTTCAAAACCTAACTTCCATTTAAGTCATGGAACATAAAATCAAACCACCACCCATCTCATGAAAAGAAAACCTCAGTCTTATAAATTGAAGTACGAAAATAATAATATCCCTCTCAATGTCATACTACAACCCAAGATAATTGAAAAGATACAAAGCAGAAAAATACATCATAATAGAACTGGAATCTCCAAAATGCATTTAAAAACTGAGCTATCTAGCATGCTCAACCCTGCGGGTTTAGGGGAAAGAAAAAGGAAGAGAAAGAATTGAATCAACAATAAGTCCACTGAATGAAGTAATTACTAGCATGATTCAGCAAGATACGGGAGACAAACTTAGTAACAGTTCTAGTATAATAGGGTAAAGTGTCCATGCGTAGCTACAAAAGAAATATACTTAGACTGATTATTTGCACTTATTCAACTAAAGAATAAAAGAAGCATGATTAGGATGATTTCCTAATTTTACCCATCGATCGACCTTTTCTGCCCATGTACCAACTCGCTTGGTAAAATATCACTATAGACCTGCCAGTCTTGAAGTCGATCACCATCCACATATCCACGAGTAAAGACATGATTTAACGCTTGGACATGGCAGCGATTACTTTTCCCAATCGATGTTGTCGTACACTCGGTCATTGTTGGAATATTCTAACCACAACCCCTTGTCGTTGACTATTTATTTACCCCAATCATCATAAGCGTACCTAGTCTCAACCCCCTATTTGAGGTCCTCGGTAATAAACCTAAAAGGGAATGCTACCGGTACGGGTCCTTAGCAAACAAATATTTTAATTTGCGCTTCCTGCTCGGTCCCTCTAATCTGGGCCTTATATATTTATTAACCAGTTATTTTCCCTGATTGACATTTGCTGCCGAAACGGACCACTACCATTACACTACAAGAACATATGGTTATTCCAATGGATATCTTCCGTTAACGGTTGTTGGTAGCCGTTGGAATAGAGTTCACGCCTTCCAACAGTTTCCATCGGATCACATGGATAATTTCCAATGGCTGTTCCAACGGATTCCAACAAAACAAACCGTAGGAAATTGTTTGAAAACAGTGACCATATAGCCGTTGGAAACGTTGAGAGTCGTTGGAAATATTGAGTGTTTTTTTTATATAACAGCAAGCAATCTACCTTCCAACTTCCCCAATTCATTTCATTTCTAATCCATTTCCAACCAATTCCACATATATTTGACACATATACATCAATAACAACACAAACAACCAAAATAAAATGCATAAACAATATACGACAAAGACTATCTACACATCCAAAAAACCATCCAAACATGTCTACAAAGCGTACCAATATATACAAACATCCAAAAAAGAATCCAAACATGTCTACAAAGCGTTGCAATATATAAAAACCGTCAAAACACATCCAAATTTGTCTTGTCATACATAAAAACAAAACATATCCTTCAACCGAGCACCAAAACACATATCTCAAGCTGCATCGTCGCTATGGTCTCCAGAAGCAGACGATGAAGGAACAACACCATGATTATGCACGTACCCTGCAACCTTTTGATTCAGCTGCTTAATCTGCATATCCTACACGCGATTCTGGTCCCGCAACTGCTCAATCAACGCTTGCAAGTCCTTATTTTCTTCTTTGTCTTGTGCCTTCTTATCTTGTCGAACCTGCAAACACAGGTACAGAAGAAAATGATCAAAAGATACTCTTGAACAAGCATGAATTGAAATCATAACAAAATGTGAGTAGGATGTATGTCTACTATTTTTTATAACAAAATGAAATCATAACAAAATCATAGCAAATACAAGTATTATTTACAAAGGGTGGATAAAGCCAATGTCTGCAACATACAATTTTTATACAAGTAATTTGTTATACAAGTAATTCTAATAAGTAATTTTTATTTACAACTAATTGTTATACCATACAATTTCAAAGTCATTTTAACAATGCAGGATGTATGTCTACAATTTTTATAACAAAATGAAATCATAACAAAATCATAGCAAATACAAGTATTGTTTACAAAGGGTGGATAAGGCCAATTTTTATAACATACAATTTTTATATAAGTAATTTGTTATACAAGTAATTTTAATAAGTAATTTTTGTTTACAAGCAATTGTTATAACACACAATTTCAAAGTCATTTTAACAATGCAGGATGTATGTCTACTATTTTTTATAACAAAAATGAAATCATAACAAAATCGTAGCAAATACAAGTATTGTTTACAAAGGGTGGATAAGGCCAATTTTTATAACATACAATTTTCATATAACAAATTTTAATAAGTAATATTTATTTACAAGCAATTGTTATAACATACGATTTCAAAGTCATTTTAACAATGCAGGATGTATGTCTACTATTTTTTATAACAAAATGAAATCATAACAAAATCATAACAAATACATGTATTGTCTACAAAGGGTGGATAAGGCCAATTCTTATAACATACAATTTTTATACAAGTAATTTGTTATACAAGTAATGTAACGACCCAACTTTCGAACACATCGGAAGTCGTGTCATTAGTAAGAATAAGAATAGATAGAAGATAAAATCACAGAAAACATCAGAATCTCACAGCGGAATTTTACAAAAAGATGATACTTCATAATATTACACAACAGTACATATTACATCAGAACATCATAGATCTAGTGATACAAGCCATTCATAGTACATCATTAATTATACATGACATTAAAATCCAAATTGCAAACTTGTAATTATACAGTAGATAGGGATCAGCACACAGAAAGTTCCATTCCAGCTTTCCAAGTTTAATCCAATCCTGATTCACTTGTCTATTTATAACAAGTGTTATGAATACCCAAGAGTTTAAGGGAAACACAGAAAAATAAACTCCGGGCCAGTCAGGGGACTGGTATGAGTAAACAGTTAAAACAGATTTAAGAAATAAATATATCTCATAAGACCATGCCATAAATACGGAACGGGTTTTTACCTTATGAGATCAAAACCCTTTGTATACTTGAAATCAAATATTTTCATAGTGTCTATAAGTTTTTCACAAATAAATTTGAATTTAGAAGAATGCTTGCATCTCACATTCTCCTATATAGTATACAAACAAAACCGCTTAGCGCTTAGGGATAATGGATTTCCGACTATGCCAAGGTATGGAACCACCTTCCGATAGTGTATCTCTAGAGACGAATACACTGGGTTTAACAAGAACATCTTGCAACCCGGCCCACACATGACCGACCACTCATTTCTCTTGAGTGTATCGAATATATTGTCACCTTACGGCTTTTGGTTGCAACCACCATAGTTCCTGGGAAATATAGAAATGAAAAGAAGTAACAAATATGAATATTCTGTAGATGGTGACAGTACACCCTAATGGGAGCGACCCACATAGCCATGCTGCCTGCCCGATTTTTGTCATTTTCTGGGTGCGAGGCTTGAGGCTAGACTTACCTTTTCATCATTACAGTTTATTTCTTTTGAATGCCACATCGTTAAAACTCGCCAATCACTAATTGACTTCCCTAAAAATATTTTATAGGTATACAGCGAGAGAAACGAATTCCTCTGCTACAGTATGAATACGTTAGAAGAGATCAACGTACGTGATCAGTTAGAATTACTTTGTTAGACATTCGTCCATACAAGTTGTCCTGGGATTGGACAAACCGAAGGCACTATTTAAAAATAGTCCTTGTATATCGCCGTCTTCAATTAAAAATCTCTGACGCGTAACGTATACTCGATTCAAAGTGGAATGTCAATCCGGTCTCTTGGAAATGATTAACGAATATATTTCCTTTTTTAAATTATTAATCTACCACGATTATAACCAAATTATATCGATAATTACAAACAAAATAAATAGCATATGATTATCTTGCTCATATCTGGTTGTTTTGATCATTTCTTAAAAATGGACAATTTTAGTGTGCGCGCCGCACACGGTCTATTTTTCCATTTTGTTTGTCAAATTTAAAAATATATACTTGCATTATTCTCTGGAAATTTATTTTTTCCAAAATTACTTCTTAATCTGATTATTCATAAATGAATGAAAGTTATGGTTTATCATTGATTTTACAACTTTTGCACTTTATATCATTTTCGTCAAAATTTCCTTTGTATCCATTATACTTCATTTACTTCTTCCTTCTATACACTAATTTAAATAAAATTTATTTTGAAATTTCTAATCTAAACAGATAAAAATACAGTTTTTATACACACAAGTTCAGAATAGTACATTACCCTTGATTTGAGAAGGAATTTTAGATTTACAGTTAAAACGGGAAATTTTAGGGTATGTAAAATATTTCTATTTTATTTGCTTAACTTAAAATATTTTATTTGAAATAAAACTCAAATTCAAGTTATAAACAATAATTACTTCACTGTTGTATTTCTCGACAAAATTCATCAGATCTTGATTCACTTCCTTCCATCTTGACTTGGCGGTTTGAAAACATAATTGTTGTTTTTATTTTTATTTTCTTTATTTTCATTTATAATTTAAATTATAATCTATTTATTTCTCTACAGACCAATGGCCCACTTACTCTTTTATTACGAAGTTAATATAACTTCCTACACACACACACACACACACACATATATATATATATATATTCATTATAACTAAATTATAATTTGGGAATTTACCACAACACATCGTTTTTCAACCTTTCTACATCTTCATTTCTTTCTGCGCCTTCTTGCTTCTATTCTTCCATTCTGAAATCCTTCCACTTCTCAAGTTATTGCCTCTCACTTTTATTTAATTTATTTGTCCCGAAGCTACTATATGTTTATATAATCATATTTTAAACACACAACTAAGTTAGGTTGTATAACTTTGAAGATTTCATACAAACATTTGTTTTCTATATTTTCTTATCTTCATTTATAATTTAAATTATAATTTATTTATTAAGAACTTGGATTTTTAAAATTTAAACTAAATTTTGAAATCACATTAAAACTAAAGTACCACCTTAAATTTCTGTCATGATTTTTAGCTGATCCCGCACCAAACCCAGTGTCTCCTTCTTCCTTGATCAACACGGAGCTGTGCACGTGCACAGGCACCAGGACCGCCACCCATCTCCGACAACCACCCAGCCACGTCCCCCTTCATCCACCGATCATAACCCCATGCCTAGATCAATACCTCCACGACCCTGGTGGATTTTCACCGTACCACCATTCTTCACAGAAAAAGTCACATCCAAGAAACACCATACCGTTCCTCAGCCTGACCTCTGGCCGCTGCCTCCTCCTTGCCACGTCACCCTGACCCCTTGACGCTGCCAAACCCCCAGTACCGCACCTCCCTAGGCCACACATCGAAGAGAAATTTTGACGAGAAGGACCGAACCCAAAAAGCAACCCATTTACCCTAATTTGATCCAATCCCCCAAGTCGATGCAATAGAAAATTTATTTCATATTTTTCCTGGAATCCATGAATCCACATGAAGCTCCATTATCAATCCCCTAGTCTCCGATCGCCTGGATGATCGGAATTTGATCAATGTTCAAATTTCGTTCATCTTGGCATAACTCACGGTCTACAACTCTAAAAATCATGAAACCACTTCTAAAAATCCTAAATTTCCTACCTGATTCCATTTATGTATTCAAATCTAGTTACTACGATATTTGAAATTTTAGTTAAACAGGGAGCTTCCTTTTGTTTTCTGGTTTTAGGAACAGGATGTTTTTAATATATTTTACTTCCTCTTTTTTTTTTTAAAATGGTTTGATGGTGCTTATAGTGGTATGATCTCATCTGCCATTATCATAAACCCATCTACTTCGGTGTAATGATCATAAGTTTTTGATGATTTTAAAACTGGAAACAATAATGCAGGGTGTGTTACCTGTCAGTGCAAGTTTTAAACAAAAGTGAAAATCAATGAAACAAGGTACCTATCTTAGCTTTTTGATTAAGTAAATAATGTAATTAAAATAAGTTTACATTCAACAAACCAAAATATCCAATAGCTAGACCAATAAAACAGAAAGAACAGGAAGGAAAATTAGCAAAGTTTACTCACTTGTTTTTAGTTTAAGCCCTCGGTTTCTTCTTTACTGATTTTGCTATTGAATTCACTTGTGTTATGCAGAATTGTATGGATGCTCAAGGCCTTATATAGGTGTAGAAAATATTAAAATAAGGGTGCATTTAATCACTAGATTTTGAAAGAGGAAAAATCTGTTTTTAGTTTTTGTTTTGACAAGTGAAAGACAACTTAAAAATATTTCTCTCACAAAATCTAAGTACCAAATCCTAAGTTCACACGGCTCACATCTGCCCAAACTCATACTGAAATCACCTGCATATGCCACCCATTTTCCTCCCATTGGCCTCTTATGAAATATCACTTCAATTGCTACATGTGCCACCATGTTCTCCAAATCTTTCCTTGGTTTTAATGAACATGGCAACCATCTTTTATACCATAAATATTCAGAATTTACATTGGGTTTCTAAATCACTATTCTCACATGAAAACTTTGATTTAACCCAAAATATTAAATACTTTACCTTGGCCTCTAAGGTGTATAAAAATCTGAAATTTCCTGCACACTTTGATCTCGGCCATGTGGATTTAAGCATGGAGAATTCTTTAGAAAATCATAGTTTTACAGATCATATAGGGTAGGAAAGATCAAGTGTATATTTGTACAAGACTTGGTAATCTTTTAGTACATGGTTTTTGACAAAATGAATATGTTTTTGGAAAAATAGAAAGAAAGAAAAATTCAGAAAATCTTAAGAAAAGAAAAGAGAGATATCTCAAACTGAAAATGTAGAAACAAGAATGATTTTCCATGTGTAAGTGCATGCTTTCAAATCCTTTTTCCTTGTGGCCTTCTAGTGTAGGTGCATCTTGTGTAGATGCATTTTCATGTACATACATACATGAAGTTATGTTTGCAAAGAATGGTGCTTCCATGTTTTAACTAGATGTATGTGTGAAACCAAGAATGCTCATATAAACTTGCTTTTGCCAACAAAAGTTGGTCTTATCATGCTTTGGTCAGGCATGCTTCATTGTAAAAAAAAAACGAGAATTCTACTTAGAGAAAAATACAAGGTTTTAAATCATTTTTAAAAAAAAAATGAACAAACACATGTAAAAGGAAAAATGGCATTTTAATTTTTTCTATAAACATGTGTTATTATCCATACATAAGAAAACGAATTTTAAACAAACGCTATACATTTTGTGCTATTATACATGAATGAGCAAAATAGATATTTGTAAGTGCTGTGCTACATACTTATGCAAATGCTATCATACATATTTTAACATGTTTTACAATTTTTAAAGTATGAATTTTAACTCGTATTTCTAAACACATACTTATGATAATTTAATATCTGTGTAAAAAGTTCGGGTTATCACAAGTAGTTTTAATAAGTAATCTTTATTTACGAGCAATTGTTATAACATACAATTTCATAGTCATTTTAACAATGCAGGTTGTATGTCTACTATTTTTATAACAAAATGAAATCATAACAAAATCATAGCAAATACAAGTACTGTTTACAAAGGGTGGATAAGGCCAATTTTTATAGCACACAATTTTTATACAAGTAATTTGTTTATACAAGTAATTTTAATAAGCAATCTTTATTTACAAGTAATTGTTATAACATATAATTTGAAGGTCATTTTAACAATACAGGATGTATGTCTACTATTTTTTATAAAAAAATTAAATCATAACAAAATCATAGCAAATTCAAATGTTGTTTACAAGTAATTTGTTAAACATATATCATTATCAGTGAACAAAGGCATTTCTAGTAGAAGTAAATCTTAACAGAGAAGAAAACACTTAATAATGTTGATGTAAATAATTTATGATATACGAATACTACCATCAGGTTACCGAATCCGTAACGCCTGTTCCGCTGTGTTTTTTCCATAACAGCATCAAATAGGTTGTCTTCCTCCTCAGGCGTCAACTCATCAAGACCCGACTCCTCAAGCACATGAGCCCATTCCTCTTGGAACTTTGCCTATAATGCAAAAAACAATCATTTGAAAAATAATAAAGTGATGATTGTATTTTGCATTAACTAGTAATTAATAAACTAATCGATTCATGCTTGTAAAATTATACATATATGTATGCAGTTGTCGCCATGTCCTGATCATCCCACTGATACATGACGTTGCCAGCCTCGTTTACGTGCCTGGATGCATGGGTGTGAGTAAATACGGTCATGTATGACACGGGATGTCCACAAGCTCATTCCTACAATTGATAATTTGAATAATTCAATTTCAAGCGACGATTCACTGAACTAATCAATATACAAGTGTAATAATCAATATACAAATTTACCAAGTCCTCGTGGTGATGATAGAAAGACTTGGATCCTCCACGATGAGTTACTAGATTCTTGTTCCTGTTTGCAGTGCTCCTTTCTGACTCAGCCTAGAAATGTACATTGACAAATTATTTAAAATCGGCAAAAAAATAAATTAGATTTGTTATAAATTTACCTTGAACTCTGGCATGTCCCACCATGCATGTAACATCCCGGATTTTCTACGATTTAATAATTAATCTATTTTTATTATTTTAATATAATGGGTTGGGAATTTAAATGGTTTAAATTCAATATTTTGAATATTTAATTAATGTAAACAATTGAATAGTAATATTTGTTTCTGAAATAATCGGAATTTGTAGAATTGGAATTCTATGACAAACTGGATAATATGAGATATTTAATCAAGTTTATATTTGATTTATAATAACGAATATATTATTTAAATGACAGTTGAATGTATTAATTATAATATAAATTATAATCGAGCCTATAATGTCGCGGCAGTTCGTAATTCGACGATTTGAACTTCAACTGAATATACAGAGTCCGTTATAAGTCGAATTTCTTCGAAATAAGAAACGTTGGATTCTATGGAACTGTATTTTTCTAATGGAAGTAAAAAATCGAGATTTCGTTGTATAGAGTGTAAGTTATATCCAAATCAAAATTTCAAATAGTCGCTATGGAATCGTATATAATTCATAATGATATATTTAATTATAATTAAATACCGGTTATGAATTTGGAAAAAATATTTGAGAAGTAGTTATAATTTAATTTTTAGAATTTTACTATAATTTTTATTTTTTTTGAAAATAAGCACTTTTTTTTTGAAGTATTTCACACCCTAAACCAATATTTTGGGTTTTCACAGAATAAGTTAACTTTTCTATTTTTTTTTATATTTTTGAGATTGTGGCACATCGTTTGTCACGACTGTATTTTTATTTCTGTCTGTAGCAGTCCGTAAACAAATGAAATTTTACATGATGGGGTACACTATTTCTTGATTTTATATAAATATATTTATTCACGTACACACCCTCCTCGCATATGCCCATTAGTGGAGTGTCCTACATTTTGCTTTAGCCATGAAGAAATTTAGTCTACCTAAATATCCTTGTACTTCTTACTAAAGATCCTACTGCTACGTACTGCCTTCCATCATCAATGCAAAGTCAAATCTTTCTGCAGACTTCAATGTTAAATAAAATAGGTACAGCTAACAAATTCTTAGACGCTAAGGAAACAAACTAGGTATATATTATATTATTCCAAATTCTTAGATGCTAAGGAAACAAATTAGATATATATTATGTTATTCCAAATTCTTAGACGCTAAGGAAAGGATGGCTATATATTATGCCACCTAATAACCATCTTCCTGTTTTTTTCTCACCATCGAAAATCTCTCCTCATTCAATACATATACATCATTTTCTCCACTTAAAAATAAAATGGGTGAGATAGTGCCTGCATGAAAGGAGAAGACGACGGAGGGATTGCAAGTGGGGATAGGCATGGAAGTGTGTGGATTGAAGTTGCTTTGGGCTTAGAAAATTTCCGTGATCAACTGTACATAGCAGTAAGAGGACATGTGTTCAAGTGGGGATATAAGAGCGTGGCGTAGGTATACGAATGGCATGCGAAAATACTGGAGCGGTTTCGTTATGTCATGCATATGGTAAGGTGACGAAACACTATAGCGATAAGTACAGTTTGCAGATGCGAGCAGTAAGTGAGGTATTGGAATGAAATAGTTCGGTGGTAATGGTGTGCTTATGTTTCAGGAGCAGTATTATTTAACTAATAACAAGGGGAAAGCCGGCCAAGCTTAATGTTGCAGCCTTTGCAAGGAAGGGATATAAAGGGATAGTCTGAGAAAGTGGGCGGTGAACGCTGGTGAGGTGAAGAAGATGGAGTAGTAAAGTTTACTGCGTGATGGAGAAACAAGGTATACAGGTTTTTTGCTTTAACAGTTGGGAAAGGTTCTGGAGTGTAAAATACTGCTTGCGTTAAATTAGTGAAAGGAGGATTAAAAGAGGAGTAGAAGGCAGTTTGAAGAACTTTTGTGATACAAATTTACTGCACAGTTGCTGAAGTTGGCTTCAATATGAGGCATGCTAGCTTGATCTACAGGCTATGAAATAGAAACAGTAGCTTGCATTTGTTTTAATGGGAAGGATGCATGGTGAAGCTATCTAGTGCTATTTGGTAAAGTGCATGTATAGTGAGAGAACGGGATGGGGCACTTGCGTCAACTAATGCGATGGTATGACTAGGTGTCAGGTGTAGGCAGAGGGTCGACAGTTTGCATGGAAGGGGTCTGTTTTGAAGAACAGGGGGAGCATCCATTTGTTTGGATAAATGGGAGGAAAAAAAAGTTCGGTTTGGCACTAGCAGCATGAGAAGAACATTAGAGCAGTTTATTGTTTCAAGGGGATATGAAGAACTGATATGATAGGATCGGTGAATGGCACGATAATGGAGTTTGAGAGGAACAATTAATTGTCGAGTTTCATTCAGGGAAGATGGAGCAAATTGGAAGTGCGGACGTGGATTAAAATAAAGGGTATTGGGCTGGTTTTGATTATACGAGGCCCAAAGAAAAAAAAGTATACAGTAAGAGAATATAATGGAACATGAAGGAAACCATAACGTTACAAGGCATGGAATAAAAAGGAGTCGGTAGCTTTAAGTGTGAAATGGGGAAGATACAATACTGAAGAAGCAAAGTGGGCTATTTTTGACGCGGACTGGTTATAAGGGGTAAGGCCCGATTAATAATAAGTTTAAGTTTAAATTTAATAAAAGTTAAATTTCTAAACCTCATATCATATGTGTATGATGTCCAACTTCAACAAATCAGGATCCGATGGAATCGTACGCTCGCAGGCTAAACAAAGAAATTGGTTTGGAGTCATATGGAGCTCGTCAGAATTTGGGAAGATTTTAAATGTCTGGTTTATCAACCAACGTTGATCATTACTTAGTGCTTAGCGACTCTGATCAGTTTTATAATCTTATAACCATTATTTAATATTGATAAATATTAATTGATTATTGTGTGATGGTTGTTTGAATGAATCGCTTATTAATTAGTTGAAATTATTATATATAAAAACCGTTAGTTAAATATTGATCCCATTTATTATAATATTTCATATTGATATGAAATTAGTGTTGTTTGTGTCGACTAACACCTGTGAATGCAGGGAAACACGTTGGAGGGATCCAACTGGATTCCTCAACAATTTTATTGTTAATTTTCATATATTACACTATATGATGTGACAAATAATCGGTGATTGATTATTGTGTGTTTTGGGATGTTTAAATAACATTAACCTGAAATAATTGGTATTAAAATACTGTAAAATAAATCCTATTATACTGAAAAATAAATTGGGGTTATAAAAAGGAAATTTCTATTTTAATAAATAGAGATTTAATTTCGATTGGCTAAAATATAATAACTTGTTTTAATAATATTAAAACAAGTAGTTTGATTCATCAACGATATTTTTAAATGGAATAAAATAGTTATTGTTAAATAATAATTATTAAATAATTTGTGAATGTTAATTTAAAAACAGGTAATGGAAAGGGAAATTGTTGAATTTATTTCAAAGTTCGAAATGTGAATATGAGTTGAATAAAACTATAAGGATTTATATTTTAAATCTGACGATGTTGAATGTTATTAAAATAATATATTACATATTTTCAAATTCAGAAATTGACATGATAGTGAAAAATTATTTTAAAACCAATAATTCGTATTCTAATATGTAATAGAGATTAATTTATAAACTTAATATATAATTAACCAAAAGTTAGCATGTAAATGGAATTTACGAAAGGGATTGTGAATATGAATTTATAAGATAACTAAATAAACGTGATTTGAACCTGTAATGGTAATTATAAATAAGATCAAGATTTGATTAATATGATGAGTCCAGATTTCTGTAAAGAAAAATATTCACATTTTAAAGTGAATAATGATTTTTAAGCAAACGTTTTGGAAACTGAAATGGGTAGAAAAGGAAATGAATAAATGTTTGGAAGTTATAAATTAAAAAATGAATTTAGAAGTTGAGTTAATCTGAAACAGCGAGTTTATTCCGAAGTTGTGAACGTTAATCGAATAGAGATTATTTGTACTATTGTTTTATGTTGAGATTTGATTATATCGAATCCAGGAAAGTATTATTTACTTTCCGTTTTTAAATTGAGATTTGTTTATTTATTTAATTAGTTAAATATCATTATTTATTCAAGATAAAAAATCAATTTATATTAATTAGAAATTATTATTATAAAATAATTTGGAAATGGTTTTTCCAAATATAACCAGAGATGTTTTCTAAGTGTAGAAAATGAAATGATTTTGAAGTTAAGAATGAAGTTAAGGGAAGTAGAAACTAACTGGAAATTAATAAAGTTGAACGGCCTTCTGGGTTTTGATCTGATGTTGGTTTCGGCCTTTGGGATTAATACTTTGGGAGTTGTTCTCTTACTAGTTTACGGTTAGGGACTAATGGATGTTGAAGGATAGGGATGAGCGGTTAAGAAACAGAAATGTTTTCCAAAGATAACGTATATTTTCGAAATACGAGAAATAAGGAGTTGTGAATATATGGAAACACTTTTCCAAGAAATCTTGAAAGGATAAACGAGTTGAAGGAATATTTGAGTAAGATATGAAAATGAAATTGGGAAATGAATAATTTAATGATAAATTAAATTAAAGGGGATCAGTGTTGATTGACGATAGATCGGTAAGGTTTTCATTTGGAAATACGACCCTTGTTTGTACACATATTTTTCTTTGATAGTTAAATCACCGATTATCAAAGTTTTTGACCATTTCCATTGTTAATACGAAGAGACTGTGATCATATTTATTATCTGAAAACCACTCCGTATGGGCATTATTGTTTCAAATCAAATATATCAAAGACAATTGAAAACGGAGTTTACGCAAGGGTTATTCTGGCGATTCTAGGTAGAAATTGCCTAAGATGGATATAGAATAATCCCTTTGGGCAGTCCAGTCCCTGGACAACTTGAATGGACGAATGTCTGACAGAGTATATCTGGTAGATCGCGCAAGTTGATCGTTTCAAACGTATTTACGTTGGTGGCGGAGGAATTCGTTTCTCTTATCTCATACCCGTGGTATTTTTGGGGAAATCAATTTGTGACTTGACGGGTATGACAATGTGGCATTCAGAGTAAATAAAAATGTGATCTAAGTAATAGTATGTTATGACCTCAAGCTTCATCAACCGGGAAATGACAAAAATCGGGTAGGCAGCATGGCTAAGTGGGTCGCACCCAATTAGGGTATATTGTCACCATCTAGAGAATATTCATATTTGTTACTTCTTTCGCTTCTCTATCTCCAGGGAAACGGTTATGTTGATATACCAACCGTAAGTTGACAATATATTCAGAACATTCAAGCGAAATGAATGGTCGGTCATGTGTGGCCGAGTTACAAGATGTTCTTATTGAACTCCAGTGTATCGCTTCTAGAGTACACAGATCGGAAGGTGGCTCCATACCTTGTCATATTTGGAAATCCATTACCCAATAAGAGCCCATAGTTTTAACTATGTATTATATATGTAGAATGTGAGATGAAAACGTTCTGCTGTGTTGCTAAGTACTTGTGTTAGGCACTATTATAATATCAGAATAGTATTGGTTTTTGAAAATGTTTCGGGTTATCTTAAAGTAAAAACTATCCGTGTTTATGTGTGGATCAGTCTTACGATTATCAATTCCCTGAAAAGGATTTTTGAAAAGTTAAGCCAAAATGATTAGAGTTTACTCACACCAGTCACATGATTGACCCAGAGTTTATTTTGTTTGTTTTCCCTAAACACTTGGGTGCTTAAATTTGTATGCGCAGTCAAGTAGTCGGGATTTTTCAGATATACTTGGAGGATCTCGGAGCAGGAGGCTTTAGAGTTAGATATATATAGAGTTTATTTCCGTTGTGATGTTATGTGATAAATATAAGTATATACAATTACCAGTTTGTATTTCCAAAGTTGCTATATAATATATTTTATTCGTTTTGCTGTGAGATTCGTGTTACTCTGATTCTTTTCTGTGATGGACTTCTTCTTCTTCTATTCTAATTTTCTTTCTTTCTATTTCTCACCCTCTAACTTGTTTATATGAATGATCTAGTATTTCTGATGCTTAATAGTCGACATCGTGTTTTATGTCGATTTTCAGGGTCAAAAAACCCTGTTCATTACAGTGGTATCAAAGCTAAAGATAAGTGATTAGTTTGTCTCTGTGGTGTAACTCGGTAGAGATAGGGTTAGTAATGAAAAGTCGATGTGAATACGACTTAGGGATCTTTCTATATGGATATTGCGGAATATAAATGTGATACTAACTAGTTGATTCTACAATAGTTATGCAAATAAATAGAGCTTAATATGATATATCACAAATAATAAAATGCAGTAAAGTAAGTTAAAAAAGACACCAGGAACTTTTGTACTAGTTCGGACTTCTCGCCCTACGTCCAGTCCCGAAGCTCCTCTTTGGAATTCACTAACAACGCTCTTTCTTGACCCGAAGGAACAGGTCCGTACACCCGAGCCCCAACAAGGATGCCTCTTGCCCGAGAAACTACACAAGTCTTCAACAATTACAAGAGTTAGACTTATGATTTGTGTTCTCGAATCAACACGGATAGCCAATATTTAAGTTCAACCTTCCTATAATCTGATCCTCGAGTATATGCTTTGAATGCAAAGATTTAAGGAAGTAAAATTTACTTTTTGAATCAAATGATATTAATATGATTCACGGATTCAACAAGTTTTGAAATTGGAGAGCTTTTAATTGCAAAGAATGTAAATGGAGAGTTTAGAATGATGATTAGAAAAAACAGTAAAATTCGGAAAGATTAAGTTGTTGTAAAACATGATTGAAGTTGTATATATAATAATCTAAGAGTAGAAAACATTCATGAATAGTTTCCATAAAAAGATATGCCCATTTCCTTTGATTAATGAGGAGGAATCTCTTCATGAATGGAAGCAACTCTTCAAAAAATAAAATCTGGGTCGAATCAGTCGACTGGTTAAAAATCATCAATTGACTGGATGAATTAAAATGTATATATAAAAAATTTAAAACTAGCCTTTAAATACCAAAATAGCTCGATTGGTCGATCGGTCCATTTCCTATCAATCGACTGGTAGGCCAATTTTGGTAAATTTCTGGCTTTTTGTTGGCCTTATAAATATATATTTATATATAACTTTGATTAGCACATTCGTGTATACTTGAGGATAGATTTTAACATAATTTAACACGATTCAATATATATATATATATATATATAAACCTTATCTTTATGATTAAATTCCCAAAGTAGCTTTGTTCGTTGACATCGATCAAAATCTCATTATTCAACGTTCTCCCCCTTTTTGATTGATGACAACACTTTTATTTTTCTCCCCCGAATGTATAGCTCCCCTTGAATTTCTGCACAAATTTGTTAGTTCATATATCTTGTATACTTACCATTTGAATCCTGCATTCACAAGTGTTAGCACAATTTTCCAATAATATGGAAATGCAATAGTATAATAGCATGGAAACATAACAATGGTATATAAAATAGATAGCATGGGAGATATTTTTCTCCCCCTTTGTCATCGATTAAAAAGAGATTAATACATTACAAGTACAAAATGATACAATCCCTAACTTACGTCGGAGTTTAATGAGGGAATTCTCTAGAAGGGGTTTAGTGAAGATATCAACAATTTGATTTTCTGAGTAAACAAATTCTAAATTAACTGTTTTTTTTTCAATGTTATCTCTCAAGAAATGATGTATGATATCAATGTGTTTATTTCTGGAATGATTTACTGGATTCTTAGATAAATTTATTGCACTTGTATTGTCATAATATATTATAGAATTTGACAAATTTACATAATAATCTTTTAGTGTTTGCTGCATCTATAATACTTGAGCACAAGCTAGTGCAACAGATATGTATTCAGCTTTGCATGTTGACAATAAAATACAGTTTTGTTTCTTGCTAAACCAAGATATAAGTGATTTACTAATAAAGTGACATGTTCCACTTGTACTATTACGATCTGTTTGTGATCCTCCAAAATCAACATCGCAATATGACACTAATTCAAAGGAGCATTCTTTTGGATAGAAGAGTCCAATGTCTTTTGTACTGCTTAGATATCGTAATATTCTTTTAACTTTTCTTAAATGCGACTCTTTTGGATTAGCTTGAAATCAGGCACATAAGCAAACACTCATCATAATATTCGGTCTACTCGCAGTTAAATACAAAAGTGAACCTATCATGCTTCTATATATCCTTTGATCGACATTTTTGCCATTTTCATCTTTATCTAAATGTGTCGATGTACTCATTAGTATAGGTTTACTTGAAGTGCTTTCCATTCCAAAGCATTTTATTAAATTGGTACAATATTTTTCTTGATTGATAAAAATTCCATCCGGTATTACTTGATTTGTAATCCCAAAAATAAGAAAGTTCTCCCATATGAGACATTTCAAATTCATTGGTCATTATTTTTGAGAATTCTTGACATAATTGATCATTTGTTGAACCAAAAATAATATCATCTACATATATTCGAACTATTAGAATATCTTTATGATCTTTCTTAATAAAAAGTGTCTGATCAACCTTTCCAAATTAAAATCCTGAGTCTGTCAAATATGTTTTAAGAAGTTCATACCAAGCACGAGGTGCTTGTTTCAATCCATATAATGCCTTTTTCAGTTTATAAACATGATCAGGATATTTTTCATCAGCAAATGGTGGAGGTTGTTCAACATATACTCGTTCTTTAATGTAGCCATTTAAGAAAGCGCTTTTAACGTCTATCTGATATAATTTAAAATTATGATGACAAACGTATGCTAATAGTATTCGAATTGCTTCTACTCATGCAACTGGTGGAAGGTTTCTTCATAATCTATGCCTTCTTCTTGATTGTAACTTTGTGCAACAAGTCTCGCTTTATTTCTAGTGATATTACCTAATTCATCTGCTTTATTTTTGTAAACCCATTCTATTCCAATAACAGTTTGATCATTTGGTCTTGGAACTAGTTCCCAGACTTCATTACGTTCATACCGGTTTAGTTCTTCTTGCATGGCGATTATCCAATTTTCATTTGCTGATGCTTCTTTAGGATTTTTGGGTTCGATATTTGATAAAAAGGCTACATTACTTACTAAATTAAGTTGACTCCTTGTCCTTACGTTTGAAGTTATTTCTCCAATGATATTTTGAGTTGGGTGATCTCTTAATGTTCTTGGTGGAGATCGAACTTCATTAGCAGGAGTATTTTGATTATTGAAATTATCTTGTAATTCTATAGCATTATTCTCTATATTATTATAAATAATGTTTTCATCTTCTCTGTATATTTCAATATCATCATCACGTGAAGGATTATTTTTCGGAGTATCTGAATTTAAAGAATTTGGAATAATATTTTCATTACATGAAGTGATTCTTCGATTTTACCGGTTCTTTTATTAAAAATACGATAAACTTTGCTACGCTCAAAATATCCTAAGAATATTCCTTCGTCAGATTTTTAATCGAATTTTCCAAGCTAATCTTTTGTATTTAAAACAAAACATTTCGAAACAAAAACTTTGAAATAAGATATATTTGGTTTTCTACCAGTAAAAACCTCATATGGAGTGTTTTTAGTAAGTGGTCGAATGGAATCACGGTTCAAAACATAGCAAGCTGTTGCGACCGCTTCAGCCCAAAAATGTTCTGGTAACATACTTCCATTTAATAATGTTCTAGCACATTCTTGTAAAGTTCTATTCTTACATTCTACAACTCCATTTTGTTATGGAGTTCTAGGAAATGAAAAGTTATGAAAAATTACTTTCTTTTGACAAAATAAATCAAATTTCTCATTTTCAAATTCTCCTCCATGATCACTTCATATATTCTTTATTTTTAAATTTGTTAAGTTCTGAATTTGCTTGACAAAATTCTTAAAAATGTCAAAAGTATCGCTTTTATTTCTTAAAAATATAGTCCAAGTATATCTTGAATAATCATCAATAATTACAAACACATATCTACTATGATTTATGGATTGAACTTGAGTTGGTCCGAATAAATCCATATGTAATAATTCAAGTGGTTGTAAGGTTGATATAAACTTTTTAGATTTAAAAGAGGATTTTGTTAATTTTTTGAGTTGAAAAGCATCGCATAAATTTTCAGTTTCTAATTTTATTTTGGGTAAACCTCTTACAAGATCATTTTAGATAATTTGTTAATGGATTTAAAGTTAATGTGACAAAATCATTTGTGCCATAACCAAGGATCATTATCTTTGGCTAATAAGCACATGTTCGGATTATTATTAATTGCCATATTTAAAATATAAATATTTTTATCTCGATTTCCTTAGAAAATAAGAATTTGGTTTGAATAAAATATACAACATTTATTTTCAGAAAATGTTATTTTAAAACCTTTATCATACAATTGACTTATACTTAATAAATTGTGTTTTAAATTCTTCACTAATAAAACATCCGAAATAAGATTTACGGATATTTTTTCTTAGTAAAGTATTTAATTTTCTACTAGAAATTATTGGTATATTGTTAGATTTTTCAAAATTGGAATTCCTTTTTGAATTTATTTTATTATCATATCCAAGTTCTTTTTTATTAAAAACTGATTGAGAATTTTCTAAAATTTTAGATAAATTCTCTCTACCCATGCTAAAATTATTTACATTTTTAGAAATATTTTCTAATTTAGTTATTAAACTAGAATTCTATAATTCTATAATTTTAAATTTATTATTCAAATCATGATTTTCAGAAAGCAATAAATCATTTTTATTTTTTTGAATTTCTATTTCAGGACTTAACAAAGAAATTTGAGAATTTGCATTTGAAAGAGAATCTTCTAATTTCATCTTCTAAGATTTCTTTTTCATCTTTTAAAAGGTGTCTCTCAAATTAAGCTTTGTTTTTGTCTTCATTAGCTTGTTTAAATTTTCTTTTAAACATTTTTCTAGATTCTAAAATTTCCGTATTTATTTCTACAAATTCATCAAAAGTAAAATCACTTACATCGTTGTCTTTAGCCATAAAACACACATTTTCTTGCTCACTATCACTATCGCTATCACTTTCAGAAGATGAGTCTGAATTATCCCAAGTGACTGAAAAAGCTCGTTTCTTTGATTTTTCAATTTTGCGATTTCTCTTTAGTTCTGGACAGTTCTTTTGATAGTATCCGGTCTGATGATAGTTAAAACATTCTACTAAAGCTGGATCAAGTTCTTTTGATGAATTCTTCTTTATATTTTTTCTTTGACTCTTTCGGTATTTTAGAAATTTTCTAAAAAATTTAGCAACAAATTTTATATCTTCCTCATCTGAATCGGAATCTTCTTTTTCTACATGGAAAGCTAAATTCTTCTTCTCTTGTACCTATGCTTTCTTTGCTTGCAAGTCACTTCAAATGACATTAGATTACTGATTAATTCTTCCGGTTTTATGGAAGAGAGATCATTAGCTTCTTCAATCGCTAATACTTTTCTCTCCCATTCATCGTTTAAAGAATTTAAATTTTTTGAAACTATGTCAAAGTCGGAATATTTTTCTCCTAGTCCTAATAACGAATGATAAATATTTTGAAAAGGTGAATATGTATCATTTATGGATTCGTTCTCATTCATTTTAAAATTTTGAAACTGATTTTTGAGCATAGAAATTTTACTTTGTTTAACTTTGTCCCATGAGTAATCTTAAGTGTTCTCCAGATTTCATATGCAGTGTTGCACATAAAAATACGATTGAACTCATTTCTATCAAGTGCACAATGTAGCAAATTCATGGCCTTAGCATTTGCAGTAGCTTCATTTTTCTCAGTGTTTTACCATTCAGTGTATGCAGTAGTAGGTGATGTATATTCTTTTTGAGTAATATTCCATGCATCATATCTATTAGCTTACATGTATATTCTCATTCTAGTAGCCCAGTAACTATAATTCATGCCACTAAAGAAGGGTGGTCTAGCCGTTGACTGGCCTTCAGAATATCTGGTGTTGTTGCTAAAGCTAGTGTTACTATCCATATTATCTAATTATCAAATAACGGTTTTACGGTTATATGATAGCCTTGCTCCGATACCAATTAAAAAGTCGGTGTGAATATGACTTAAGGTTCTTTCTATATGGATATTGCGGAATATAAATGTGATACTAACTAGTTGATTTTATAATAATTATGAAAATAAATAGAGCTTAATATGATATATCACAAATAATATATTGAAGTAAAGTAAGTTAAAAAGACACCAGGAATTTTTATATTGGTTCGGACTTCCCGCTCTATGTCCCATCCCGAAGCTCCTCTTCGGAATTCACTAACAACGCCCTCTCTTAACCCAGATGAATAGGTCAGTACACCCGAGCCCCAATAAGGATGCCTCTTGCCTGAGCAACTACATAGGTCTTCAACAATTACAATAGTTTGACTTCTGATTTGTGTTCTCGAATCAACATAGATAGCCGATTTTTTAAGTACAACCTTCCTATAATTTGATCCTTGAGTATATGCTTCGAATGCGAAGATTTAAGGAAGTAAAATTTACTTGTTGAATCAAATGATATTAATATGATTCGTGGATTCAACAAGTATGGAAATTGGAGAGCTTTTAATTGCAAAGAATGTAAATGGAGAGTTTATAATGATGATTAGAAAAATCAGTAAAATTCAAAAAGATTAAGTTGTTGTAAAACATGATTGAAGTTGTTTGTATAATAGTCTAAGAGTAGTTGTAACACCCCACCTCCGTTAAGGTCACTCACAAAGGGAATGCCTTAACTTTGGTGGAGCATTTTAGTAAACAGAACAGAAACTACAAGACAGATAAAACAGTACTTGAAAATTTTTAACTTTATTACAGCGGAAACAGAAATTAATATGGTTACATCCTTTCAATTTCAGAATTCAAGTACAAAATATCAGTCTTGTACAAAAGCCTTCAAAATGCATGGTTTAAAATCATAATCCCCATGGAACGGAAGCTATACAGAGCCAAGCCATACTTTAAGCACTTCAAGCAAAGAGAAATCCGGATCAAGCTAAAGTATTTCCCTCCTTGGATAACCTGGGGGGGGGGGGGGGAAACGGAAGAAAGGAGGCGAAACATCAAGGGTCAGACAAAAAGTCTGGCAAGTCCAGTGACTTTCAGCATATGAACAGATAATAATAATATGATATGAACATAAAACTGGATGTGAGATAACTGTAACAGGTGTAGCAGATATAACAGAAAAAAACAGAATGATATAAACTATTGTTTTACACTTCTCCGCACTAATACTAGTATAGCAGAATTAGGTGTCACCCTAATGTCTAAACTGAAACGGAAACGGGTACAGAATAATTTAACAGAAACAGGATGCTAATAATGGGCCTTTACTACCCGATCAGAAACAGACAGAAGCAGAAACAGATTAATCCCTACGGAAACAGAATGTAGAATTAGGTGTACACTAGTAATGGGCCATTACCACCCGAACAGACGGTACCACGCAGAACCAGACAGGTGTTACCACCCAACAGAAACAGACGGTACCAACAGAAACAGACAGAACTAAGTGTACCCTAAAACCCTACCCCAAGCGATCGGCTCCCTAATACATAAATATCCTGTGTCGGCCCCACAGTAGGGTGTATCACTCCCTAAAGTGACAACCAATTGGCACAGACCTATTTACAGATGTCACGGCGTCTTATATCCTCAGAGGCAGACCGGGATTCATGCACGCACATGACCCGGTTGGAACGCACCATCAACACCCCTCGCCATTATCAGAATGAACCACTTATAATTAGTTCAGTAAGCGTGCCCGGACCCTACCTACTGTTGGGTCAAAGTTTTGATACCAGAAAGGGTTACTGACTAATATGGGTCCCAAACAACAGATGACACAAGTAATTCCCCTCCTAACCTTGTGTCCCCAGACTAACAGATCTCAGATTAACTTGTTTACAAGTTCAGACATACAGAATTCAGATTTACTAGTTCACAGATTAAGTTAACAAGTTTTCAGACTAACAGATCAGATGTACAGATTTTTCAGATTTGTCGAACTTTGTATTGGGCCTACAGATTCATGGACGGGTTTACTATACCTATTAATCCAGTTGGTTTAACCCTATTTCCCCCCAATACGTTTTAGACGTCATTCTTATCTTAGATTTGCATTAATTAATTATTAATGCCCAGACCTCCCACATTAGGTCGCTAGCTTGTGGCCGCTGGATGGGCCGGGCGGTTCCGGGCAGACTTCTGCCACAAGCCAGACCTAACCTCGTGTCTTAAGCAGGTTATGACTAACTTCTCACATTAGAACCTATTGTTTGCGGCCACTGGATGTGTCGGGCGGTTCCGGGCAGAATTACGCCGCAAACTCATTCTAACCTCGAGTTAGCCATGTTTATCTTTGCGGCCAATTAATTAATAATTTACCGTTTATGCGCACGCCCAATATATATATATATGCCAACTCAGATTATATCAATAACAGGATGATTATATCAACACAGCAGATAACAGATTTTAGCAGATAGCAGATTTTCCAGATTATATGACTTAACGGATTTAATAGATTTAGCAACTTAGCAGATTTTGGCATATAACGGGTTAGGCATCTCAACAGACAAATTTAACAGATTTGGCATTTCAATCTAATTAGCAGTCTAGGCAATATAACAGAACTAGCAGTTTTAGGCAACTTAGCAAATTAGCAAAATAGGCATTTTCAACGGATTCAGTAAATGACAGATTTAGCAGGTTTAATATTTCTAAAGGTTCTATTTACATGCCTTGCCTAAACATAAATTAGGCCTAAATTCATATGCCTAAATAATTGTCATGATTCACAATATGAACATATATTCCATGTTTGCATAAATTTACATAGCGCAGAATATGGACACAATTTACCATATAACATATGTTCCAATTTTTTTGTTAAACTAGCATTTTACATGTAAATTATACCAAATATAATCATTAATTACAATGCATGCCATATATCCAAAAATTCCTATTTAGGTGTAATCACAATAATAGATATCCTAATTAATGTAAATCTTTACACCTAAGTTTCCATATCTTCTTCTTTTTAAGTCATGAATCATTATGCAAACTATACCCAACAATCTAAATCTTTAAATCATATCTTCTAAAAATCAGATCTTGACTTTTATATGCATTTTGTCCAAAGTCTCAAATCATATGTAATCTTACAATGGTCCCTCTTTTCTTCTATCACAGAATATGTATAGATCCAAATCTAGTTTACAACATATGCTCATCTTTTTCTAATTAATTACAGATCTAAATTACAACATACACTATGCATACAACATATATAAATTATATTTTCATAGTCAAATTTATGCATCCAATCCCAAGTCACATGCCCATTATATTTTATGCCTCAGACCTAAAGTCATACATTCAATTCAGTCTTGTCAAATTTCACATCATTCATTATTTATCCCAAAATTTGCGTTCATACGTTCATCTCTTATGAGATTAGGCACAGGCTCGTGGTAGCCTGGCTATAGAAACAGAAAAGAAGAAAAGGGGACACAGAACAGTCACAGAAAACAGATCTGACAGAAGAGAATATATATATACAATCTCAGATTCAGAATTAAAAACATATCAAAATTATAATTAACGTTTATAGCGGAAAATAACTGTACTTGCCTTGATTGGATTAAAGAAAGAACTTTAGTTGTTACAGAATTTACACTTCCTCTTCTCTCGGGACTTGTTGTCTTTCCCGCCCTTCTCAAAGTCTGTCTTCTCAGGGCAGTCTTTGATGATGTGTCCAGTCTCCCCACAATGAAAACATTCACCATGCTTTCTTTTCCTCTTTCTACAATCCTTGGATATGTGCCCCTCCGTACCACAAAAATTGCATTTCATTTTTTCTCGTTTCTTATTATTACTGTTACGATCCTTTCTTGTTTGAATATTATTCGTCTTCCTACTCTGGGACTCTTCCGCTTGCTAGTTCACGTGGAGGAGGAGGAGTGAAAGCGTCAGCAGCTGGGGAGTAAGGTCTCCAGACATGCTGAAACAGAATGGATAGATTCAAAACGAAGGATAAGAGATAGTACCTATGGCTTTGGGGGAGACTTTGGCTTTTTTAAAATAAAATAATATTTTTTTTCTTTTAAAAAATGCTTCTTTAAATTTCCTTTTTGAAAATAAATTAAATAATCCCTAAAAGCCATATATCTTACTTTCGATTCTTTGTTTCGAGTTCCTTCCTCTTTCCCTTTTTGAATCTCTTCCTCCGCGTATAGATGCTTTTTCTAAGATATGTAAGGACTTCCGTGCGATGGGAGGAAAACCGCTTTATGGGACTGAGACGTTGTCGAGGCCTAGTGATGGAAAACCCTACACCTGAGAGGTGGCAAAGTAGGGACAATATCGGTGTTAGCAGGGAGGGAATACTGCAGCTTGACCAGCCTTCATATCCAGCTTGAAGAGAAAGAATGTATTGCTTGGACCTTTCCGTTTTGAACTATGGCTTTGGACAACCACTATGGGGCTTTTGTAGTTTATTTATGTTTTCTTTATGCTTCTTTAAATAATGTAATCAAGACAGATTGAAGGAGTTATGTTTTTTTGAAAGGATGTAAGACAATCATGGTGATGTTGCTGTAACACGTATTTGCTTTTATGAAATAAAAGTTGTTGTTTTTCCGCTGTTTACAAATATGTGTTCTTATATCTGTCTTGTATATCTGTGACTTATACTTATAAACCTCCACCAAAATTAGGGCATTCCCTTTGAGTGTGACCCTAACGGAGGTGGGGTGTTTCACTTGGTATCAGAGCTGAAGGTTACCAGATTTGATAAAAAGTTTTGAAAACTATTTTCAAAAAGGATTTAAAAAGGAAGTATTTTCAAAGGTAAAGCTTATTTTTGAAAAATAAGATAAATAATCCCTAAAAGCCATATATCTTTCTTTCGATTCTTTGTTTCGAGTTCCTTCCTCTTTCCCTTTTTGAATCTCTTCCTCCGCGTATAGATGCTTTTTCTAAGATATGTAAGGACTTCCGTGCGATGGGAGGAAAACCGCTTTATGGGACTGAGACGTTGTCGAGGCCTAGTGATGGAAAACCCTACACCTGAGAGGTGGCAAAGTAGGGACAATATCGGTGTTAGCAGGGAGGGAATACTGCAGCTTGACCAGCCTTCATATCCAGCTTGAAGAGAAAGAATGTATTGCTTGGACCTTTCCGTTTTGAACTATGGCTTTGGACAACCACTATGGGGCTTTTGTAGTTTATTTATGTTTTCTTTATGCTTCTTTAAATAATGTAATCAAGACAGATTGAAGGAGTTATGTTTTTTTGAAAGGATGTAAGACAATCATGGTGATGTTGCTGTAACACGTATTTGCTTTTATGAAATAAAAGTTGTTGTTTTTCCGCTGTTTACAAATATGTGTTCTTATATCTGTCTTGTATATCTGTGACTTATACTTATAAACCTCCACCAAAATTAGGGCATTCCCTTTGAGAGTGACCCTAACGGAGGTGGGGTGTTTCACTAGCAAACATTCATGAATAGTTTCCATAAAAGGATATGTCCATTTCTTTTGATTAATGAAGAGGAATCTCTTCATGAATGGAAGCAACTCTTCAGAAAATAAAATCTGGGTCGAATCAGTCGACTAGTTAAAAATCATCAGTTGATTGGTAGAATTAAAACGTATATATAAAAAAATTAAAACTAGATGTTATATACCAAAATAGGTCGACCAGCCGACTGGTCCATTTCCTACCAGTCGACTGGTAGGCCAGTTTTGGTATATTTCTGGCTTTTTGATGGCTTTATAAATATATTTTATATATAACTTTGATTAGCAAATTCGTGTATATTTGAGGATAGATTTTATCATAATTCTAACACGACTCAATATGTGTGTGTGTGTGTGTGTATATATATATAACCTTATCTTTATGATCTAATTCCCATAGTAGCTTTGTTCGTTGACATCGATCAAAATCTCGTTATTCAACAAGTAATACCCTAGATTGAGTTCAGTATATATGTACGAGAGAGCGTATTTGTAGATTGCTTAAAAATGATTTTATATTATGGAGATTTATTGGGTTGAGTGGCTTATGAATTCTGGTCGATGGTGGGGCACCACAGGATCGATATGGGTTTCTAAAAACTGGGATACGATAAACCGACAAAGTATGTTTTGACAATAGGTAAATGAATTAGTTTTACATGAATTATATTTTATATATTAGAATTATTATAATATATTAGATGTGTTGGTTAATTTTATAATCAAATAAGATTATAAATTAAAATGGTTATAAGTAACCAATCGGAATTAATATAAATGTAATGTATAAATTCAGATGAACTAAATCTGAATTAAAACAGAATTGGAATTATAATTCTGGAACTTAGAAAAATATGTGAAATGAATTCTGGATTATATATGGAAATTTTAAGGTCCTGGGTGATTTGAAAATATTTCTCAAATATTGTAAAGGATATTTTGAAAGTGATTTCAAAATGGAAGCGTTGAAAACAAGTTTGAAAATGATATAGTATTGAACTCATTTCGATCACGGGAAAATAATTCTGATAATGACTACAGCATCATCGATGTCCATTTTCAAGTTTCTAAGTGATTAATTACTACCAGAGATTTTATTTTTGAATTGTTTAAGGAAATAAGTTGTTCTAAAATTCAAATGTTTTGAATTGTTATTATTATTATATATATACATATATTTATAATGATTTGAAATAAAAACCAGGATTTTGAAATTTGAAATTTAAATTTGAATTATTATGTTTAATAAATTAAAACGATGGAGGTGAATAAATAAATTTGAATTTAACGTAAACTAAGCTAAATATAATTGGATCGGTTTAACGACCCGCATTTTCAGCGATATAATAATTAATTAATTTAATTATTTAAAAGGTGATTAAAAGGATTTAATGGTCGTTGAATCGAATAATGGTGAATATTTAATTTAAATAATAATTAAATAATATATTAAATTCTGAAATAATCAGAATTGACTGAAATGGCGGTAAGGTGTGAATTGGGCAAATTATAAATATATAATTCGGTTTAGAATAAAATTTGAATGACGAATATATTTAATTAATGATGGTTGAACGTATAATTTATATTATAACTATAACCGAGCTCGAAATGGCGCGCAGTTGGCGAATTGGTGATTCGAACTTTAAACGAATATACAGAAGCCGTTTCAAATCGGATTTCTATGAAACAAGAAACGTGTGGAGCTGGTGGAGTATATCTTTCTAGTGGAAGAGAAAAATCGGGATTTCGTCGTGTAGATTTTGATTTATGTCCAAATCAAATTTTAGAAAAGTCGCTGTGGAATTCCCTTTATAATTTATTTATATTTTAAAAGGATTTAAATATAAATCGAATATCGATATAACTTTGATGATGAAATAACGAGTTAGAAACCAACATAGGATTATTCTGGAGCTGTATGGTATTCCACTATGAATATATACGATAATATTTATTTTTAAATATTTAATTTAATTATATTTATATATCTAAAGGGGTCATTCAGAGCTTTAAAAATAACCAGTTTTGCAAACGACCTCGGTTTTTGACGAAACTAATTTTGTTGGATCCGCAATGTCAAATTATTGTTAGATTCCAAGTTTGGTGATTTTTAGAGTCACTGTGTGGCCGTACGGATTTTTAGAGTGAAAAAACAGTCAGTATTTCGACGGTTAAAAATATGATGTATGAGCATACGGAGTCGGAATTCGACGAAACCAGTTTTGTTGGGTTCGTAATGTCGAACTCTAGCTACCTGTCCAGTTTCATGATTTTTGGGTATTACTTGTGGCTGTAGGAATTTTTAAAGGGCAATCATAAGCTACACTTCATTATATATGAATTAAATAATCAATATAAAATATCCTAACTAATGTAAGGACCTAACCAAAACCAAATCCTTCATTTTCTCAGCCACATCTTCCCTGTATAACACAAGAAATTCTCGTTCACCCTCAAACATAAAACACAGTAACAAAATCCAAAGAAAAAATCCAAGAAAAATTCTGTAAAATCCACATAAACTATATTTGAGATTGCTATGTGTTTCTCTTCCACCAGTGGTTGTTTTTGGTTGTCCGACGTCTTTTATTGTTCTTTGGTTTTATCACAACATGAGTTAGGGTTCGGTTATTGACGAAGTATAGACTTCGATTGATGCTTCAAAAATGATATTTGGGTTGCGGAGTTTAAATCGAGTTTGTACGAGGAATTTGGGTGGTTTCGAGGATAATTATTGTCGCACCTGACACTGTGTATTCACGGAAAGGGGGCGAAGTCGAAATCCAGGAGGAAGGTGACGAGCTGGATGATGTTGGTATAGGGAGATGCGGAGTTTGAAGAGAGTTGTTGTGGTGTATTCGATTTGAAATATTGTGGAAGAAGGGAGGAGTTTGGATGAGAAGAGTTTCGGTTTTTGCTGGTGTGTGTTTGGAGGAGCAGTCGCATGAAGGTGAAATAGGGAAGAAAAGGCTGGCGGATTGGGTTTTTAAAATAGTGAAGTGGGTCGGGGTTTTAAAAGGTGATAGCCCATTTATTAAATCCAAGTTATTTATTGAAATTAAGAATGTTCAAACTTCGAATTAGTGTAACTTGAGCATACGATATCCGAATTAAGCGAACCTGGTCACGTTGGGATCATATAGATGGGCACTACAACATGAGACTGATTGGGAGCGGATTGGAGCTCGTTTGAATTTATGGCGAAATAAATTGTTTGATTCAAATCAAACAAACAATTTATCGTTCTTTAACGATGAACTGCCAATGTGAGTAAATCTCACTAACTCTGAACAGTTTATAATTTCATGTTGTATTTTTTGAACTGTTAAAAATTGGCTGATTGACTATGTGTTGACTATTTGATTGAACTGTTAGTCAGTTAGTTGAATTTCTATATAGATTCTGTTTAACAGAATATATCATATGGAACTGAAAGTGATGTTGATTTTATTGTGTAACATCTGTGGATGCAAGGAAATAGGTCGGAGGAATCCGACTGGATTCCTCAATAGTTATTTTATTATTTTCATATATTGTGATATATGACGTGGTTTATAATCTGTTGTTGATTATATGTGTATGGACGATATTGGACATCGTAATTTGATATGTTAAACACCATAACACACCGGAATTTGGAGAAAAGGGGATTTTCAAAATGAATATTGAAATTAGATTATTTATAAAATCAAAGGGGTTTTATAAAAGAGATAATATTTATAAAATCAAAGAAGATTTTATAAAGGAAATTATTTATAAATGGAATACTTATAAATAGAAATTTATTTATAAATGGAATATTTATAAATAGGAAATATGTTTAAGTGGAATTTTATATGAAGGGAAATCTTTATAAATGGAATACTTACAAAGTTAATTATTTATTTAGAATAAATAAATTAGATATTTAAATGGATTATTTATCTGTTAAATAAATAGGATAAGATAAAGAGATATTGACTTAGAAAATAAATAAGTGATTAAAAGGACATTCAGTAGGGAATAAATAAGTTATAAAAAGGGATTACTTATTTAGAGAATGAATAAAGAAATATTTGTAAACTATTTACAAATAAAATAGAAAGAGAAATATGTGTAAAGGATTTACAAATAGATTATAAAGGAAATATTTATCTTTGCATAAATAGATATATATAAGTCTGAACTTATATATGAAGAAGTAAACAGATAAAAGGAGCAGATTGATTTATAAATTTTATTTATAAATTAAGTTAAATATTTATCATTTGGATAAATAGAATATATAAGCCATGACTTATATAAAGAAGTAAGAATCGATTTCAACATCGATGTTTGAAACTGAATAAGGACAAAGAGTTAATCAGTTAGGGTCAACCAGTTAGAGTAAAACCTCTAGGGTTAACCAGTTAGGTTAAACTGTAGAGTTAAACCAGTTAGAGTTAATCAGTTAGAGTTAATCGATAGAGTTAAATCGAACTAGAGTTATTGAATAGAGTTAAATCAAACTAGAGTTATTCAAATGGAGTTAATTGATTTTAGTTTATTCGAATAAAGTTGAAATGAGTTAATCGAATTTAGTTATTCGAGGAAGTGAATCGTATCAGAAATATTCAAAGTGAGATAATCGAATGAGAAATATTCGAAGTGAGATAATCGAATCAGAGATATTCGAAGTGAGATAATCGAAGCAGAAATATTCGAAGTGAATTAATCGAATCTAGTTATTTGACAGGAGTTAAATCGAATAAGATTTATTCGAAGAAAGAGATTATCGAATATAAGTATTCAAAAGTAAGCAAATCGAATATAAGTTATTCGAATAAGAGTTAATCCAGTAAGATTTATTAGGTTGGAGTTATTCAAATAGGAGTTATAGATTAGAGTTAATCGAATAGGAGTAAATAAATTAGTTGTCGTTATATTATTCGAGTTAGGAAATAAAAGTCATATTAAAGATAATATATTTCGGATGCAGGAGATTATAACACCATTGTTATAATCACGTAAACTTGTAAAAGAAAGGGGTTCGTAAATAGAATCTGAGGGTTCGTAAGGAAGTGTTAAAGGGTTAAAAGATGAACTTACCCTATTTCGAGATTTGAAATGTTGTTTAGTTAAGGTCTGAGAGGTAGTTATACCCCAATTTGATTGACTTCGTTTTTAATTTAGAAATGGTTAAGATTCGAGAGTCAAAGTGGTTAAGTGATTTTAGTAAATAAGTATAGTGGTTTGAGTTGTCGTCGCGATGTTGATTTAAACATCTGTTTAAATCCAAGTAAACAAGATTTGGAAATGTATTCCAAATAGAATCAGAAACGTAATCAAATACTGAAATTTGAAATATGAATTAGAAAAGGAAGTGTTCAGGTATAAGGAGTTAAGAAATGGAGTTAAACTAAATCATAATTTGATTGGAGACTTGTTAAGTTGAATGGTTTCCTAAGTGTCTATCTGATGTTGGTTTTGACCTTCAGGATTGGTACTTAGGGAATTGTTCTTATACTAGTTTATAATCAGAGACTAATAGTTGTAGAAGAATCGTGATACGTAAATAAGTTATGGAAATGTTTTCCAGCGTTAACGTATATTTTCTAAACATAGAAAATAAGGAAAATATGAATATATATATTTAGATATATATATATATATATATATGATTGATGATTGATTAATAGAATTTCCATCTGGAAATAATATCGTTGTTTGCACACCTGTTTTTCTTTGATGGTTAAATCACAGACTATTGAAGTTTTCACCATTTTAACAATGTTAATATGGAGTGACCGGTTGGATTATTATCCAAAGAACCACTCTGTATTGGCATAAGCGTTGCGAATCATATATGCCAAAGATAATTAAAGACGGAGTAAAGTGCAATGGCTATTGTATAAGTCTTAGATAACAGTGCCTAAGATGGATGTACTGAATAGTGCCTTCGGTTCATCCTGTTCCTGGATGACTTGTATGGATGAATGTCTGACAGAGTATTTCCAGAAAGGTCACGTACATTGATTTCTTCAACCGTACCGAGAGTGGAAGCGGAGAAGGAAACTTCTTTAGCTAACACGTAATGTACTGTTGTAGACGTCAATTAGTGATTTTCGATGGATCTGACAATGTGGCATTCGAAGTGAATCTGATGTGATGATAAAGCGTAACCTCAAGCCTCATCAACCGGTAAATGACATAAATCGGGCAGGTAGCATGGCTATGTAGGTCACACCTATTAGGGTGTACAATCACCTGATCTAGAGTTTCATTTACTTCAAAAAAATCTATTGTTGATGTTGTCCCATTCGGGAAACTGTTGCCGATCCCAACTGTTGGTGATATACATTCGATACACTCAAGCGAAATGAGTGGTCGGTCTTGTGTGGCCGGGTTGCAAGATGTTCTTGTTGAACCCAGTGTATTCCTCTCTAGAGGTACACTAGCGAAAGGTGGTTCCATACCTTGTCATAGTTGGAAATCCGTTACCCAATATGTGCTTGCGGTTTTGATTGTATACTATATATGTAGAACGTGAGATGAAAGCGTTTCTGCTAGATGATTATTATAATTGTGGTTGATAGACATTAATATAATATCAAAAGGTTTTTGATATAAAGATATTTTGGATTTCTTAAGGGAAAAACTCGTTCCGTTATACGATGTGGTCTTACGAGATATCGTTTACTTGTTCGAACTATTTTAAACTGTTTTACTCACACCAGTCCCATTACTGACCTGGAGTTTATTTTGTTTTGTTTTCCCTAAACTCTTGGGTGCCTAATTTTGTACGGGTAGTCAAGTAGTCGGGATTTACAGATACTTGAAGAGCTGGAGGCTTCAGAATCATATAGCTATAGTTTATTTCCGCTGTCTTGTAAGTGCTGTACTTTGATAATGATGCATATTCAAGTACAGATTTATATTTCAAAGTTATGTTATATATGTTATTCGTTCCGCTGTGAGATTCGTGTTACTCTGATGTTGTGATCTTCTTCTTCTTCTATTCTAAGTTTCTATCTTATCTTTCCTCACCCTCTAATTTCTTTCATTAACCATTCAGTATTTTCGACTCTTGATGTTCGATATGTGTTGTATATCGAATAACCAAGATCGCATTTTTCTGGGTCGTTACAGTTGGTATCAGAGCTTAAGGTTAAGTGAATTACCTTGGCTCTATGGAGTGACTCAGTAGAGATGGGGTTAGTAATACCCTAGATTGAGTTGAGTGTATATATACGATAGAGCATATATGTTGTTTGATATAAAATTATTTTATATTGTGGAGATTTATTGGTTGAGTGGCTTATGAACTCTGGTCGATCAGTTTGATCCACTGTATCGGTAGGAGTTTAGAAACACTCAGATACGATGGGTCGGCACGATATGTTTTGAAAAGAGGGTAAATGAAAATAATTTTACCCAAAGTATATTTTGATATATATTGGATATATTGGTTGTTATTATAATCGAGTAAGATTATAAATTAAATGGTTATGTAAATAACCAATCATAATTCAAATAAGTATAATGAATTGAATTAAATATGAAATTTTAAATCAGAATTGAAATTGAAACCCTGGAAATTTGGAACAGAGTTTGTAAATAAGACTTGGATTAAAAATATGTAAATTTAAAGATCCTGGGAGATTTTAAATTGTATTCCAAAAAATTGTGAATGATATTTTGAACTGATTTCAAAATAAAAGTGTTTAAGAATGATTTTGAAAATGATATAGTATTGAACTCACTCCGATAGCTGGGAAATAACCCCGATGATGAGCTAGACATCATCGGTATTCATTTTCGAGTTGCCGAGTGATGGATTACTACCAAAGGAATTTGTTTTTGAATTGTTTTGAGAAAAACGAATTGGTTTAGAACTCCCAGAATTTGGTTTGTTTAATTTAAGACAAATTAAATAGGAATTTGTAAAAGCAAATTGGAATTAAAGTAAAACCAGTTAAGTGGTAATAGAAATTGATTTGAAATGATATTGTGTTGGTAAGTTAAGGATTCGGGATCAAGAACGAAACTAGAGTTTGAAATGAAAATTTGGCTTGGTAAAAGCAAATGGTTGTGTCGGAGATAAAAGTGATTTCTGAATTTGATTGTGATAACATTGGTATATGCTGAGTTGATAGCAAATGGAAGTGATAGAGTTGATATGCCCGACAAAAAGGTACAAGTTTATATTTCATATGGTATGAGATTTTGATGAGCCGAATTGGCAAGCCGCTTGGCTGTTTGATTTTCTTTTGGATTGAAGATGGACCAGAGAGGCGAGTTGGAGTTTGTCCTATTGACTAGTACAAAGGAGGTGCCGGCGAAATTTTTCGAAAAGTCAAGGTGTTAAATTTTTTTCAGGATTTTTGAAAATTGTCGTTGATAAGAATTAATTAATATTAAATTGAAATTAAATTAACTCAGTTGAAACCAGTGTTAAGAAGTCAACAAATAAATTTTTAACCAGTTAGTAGGGTTTGTTTTCTACCTTAGCAATTTCGAGGACGAAATTATTTTAAGTGGTGAAGAATGTAATGACCCGCATTTTCAATGATATAATAATTAATTAATTTAATTATTTAAAAGGTGATTAAAAGGATTTAATGGTCGTTGAATTAAATAATGGTGAATATTTAATTTAAATAATAATTAAATAATACATTAAATTCTGAAATAATCAGAATTGGCTGAAATGGCGGTATGGTGTGAATTGGGCGTATTAAAAATATATAATTCAGTTTAGAATAAAATTTGAATGATGAATATATTTAATTAACGATGGTTGAACGTATAATTTATATTATAATTATAATCGAGCTCAAAATGGCGCAGCAGTTCGTGAATTGGCGATTCGAACTTTAAACGAATATACATAAGCCATTTTAAATCAGATTTCTGTGAAACAAGAAACGTGTGGAGCTGGTGGAGTATATCTTTCTAGTGGAAGAGAAAAATCGGGATTTCTTCGTGAAGATTTTGATTTATGTCCAAATCAAATTTTAGAAAAGTCGCTATGGAATTCCCTTTATAATTTATTTATATTTTAAAAGGATTTAAATATAAATCGAATATTGATATAACTCTGATGATGAAATATCGAGTTAGAAACCAACATAGGATTATTCTGGAGCTGTACGGTATTCCATTATGAATATATACGATAATATTTATTTTTAAATATTTAATCTAATTATATTTATATATTTAAATGGGTCATTCAGAGCTTTAAAAATAACCAGTTTTGCAAACGACCTCGGTTTTCGACGAAACTAATTTTGTTGGGCCCGAAATGTCAAATTATTGTTAGATTCCAAGTTTGGTGATTTTTAGAGTCACTGTTTGGCAGTATGGATTTTCACATAGAAAAACAATCAGTATTTCGATGGTTAAAAATACACTGTGTGAGCATACGGAGTCGGAATTCGACGAAACCAATTTTGTTGGGTTCGTAATGTCGAACTCTAGCTACCTGTCCAGTTTCATGATTTTTGGGTATCACTTGTGGCGGTAGGAATTTTTAAAGGGCAATCATAAGCAACACTTCGTTATATATGAATTAAATAATCAATATAAAATTTCCTAACTAATGTATGGACCTAACCAAAGCCACGTCCTTCTTTTTCTCAACCACGTCTTCCCTGTATAACACAAATTCTCGTTCACCCTCAAAGACAAAACACCGTAACAAAATCCAAAGAAAAAATCCAAGAAAAATTCTGTAAAATCCACATAAACTATATTTGAGATTGATGTGTGTTTCTCTTCCACCAGTGGTTGTTTTTGGCAGTCCGACATCTTTTCTTGTTCGTTGGTTTTATCACAGCATGAGTTAGGGTTCGGTTATTGACGAAGTATAGACTTCTTTAGCTAACACGTAATGTACTGTTATAGACGTCAATTAGTGATTTTCGATGGATCTGACAATGTGGCATTCGAAGTGAATCTGATGTGATGATAAAGTGTAACCTCAAGCCTCATCAACCGGTAAATGACAGAAATCGGGCAGGTAGCATGGCTATGTAGGTCGCACCTATTAGGGTGTATAATCACCTGATCTAGAGTTTCATTTACTTCAAAAAAATCTATTGTTGATGCTGTCCCATTCGGGAAACGGTTGCTGATCCCAACCGTTGGTGATATACATTCGATACACTCAAGCGAAATAAGTGGTCAGTCGTGTGTGGCTAGGTTGCAAGATGTTCTTGTTGAACCCAGTGTATTTCTCTCTATAGGTACACTAGCGAAAGGTGGTTCCATACCTTGTCATTGTTGGAAATCCATTACCCAATACGTGCTTGCGGTTTTGATTGTATACTATATATGGAGAACGTGAGATGAAAGTGTTTCTACTAGATGATTATTATAGTTGTGGTTGATAGACATTATTATAATATCAAAAGGTTTTTGATATAAAGATATTTTGGATTTCTTATAAAGGAAAAACCCGTTCCGTTATACGGCGTGGTCTTATGAGATATTGTTTACTTGTTCGAACTGTTTTAAACTGTTTTACTCACACCAGTCCCATGACTGACCCGGAGTTTATTTTGTTTTGTTTTCCCTAAACTCTTGGGTGCCCAATTTTGTACGGGCAGTCAAGTAGTTGGGATTTACAGATACTTGAAGAGCTGGAGCAAGAGGCTTCAGAATCATATAGATATAGTTTATTTCCGCTTTCTTGTAAGTGCTGTACTTTGATAATGATGTATATTCAAGTACAGATTTATATTTCAAAGTTATGTTATATATATTATATGTTATTCATTCCGCTGTGAGATTCGTGTTATGTAACACCTGTGAATAATATAACATTAAGCTTCACAAATTAAAGTGTAATTAATTCTAAGTAAAGAATTAAGGGAAATGGGTTACGCCATTGCGTTCGTCTCGGAATTCTTCTTGAGATAGAGTCCGAGTTTGCGCGAATCGGACTCCGTATGAAGGAGTTATGACCTTCGGAAGTTTCAGAATAAAATTTAAAATTCAAACAGCTCAGTTTAAAATTCGAAATTTGAAAAAACAGGTTCAAACTGAGCTGGGCGGGAAAATTCCCGCCCAGAGACCAGGTCGATCATAGGGTCGACCATGGTGTCGACCTGGCCACCCCCAGGTCGACCATAGTGTCGACCTGGGTGTCGACCTGCCAGTCGACCTACCTGGTCGACCTGGTTGGCTGGGTCTGGCTCTGGCTCGAATTTCTGTGGCTCGGTGTGTCACTAGGGCTGACATGTCACCTCTTTGTTAGCTCTTTGAACTTTGTATGGTCTAGATTCCTCCTGTCTTCATCTGACGGCTCAAAAAAATTTAAAAATCTATAAATACACCCTAAGTCTCAACTAAAAATTCACATAAAAAAATAGAATGGGAGTCGTCATGCTGCCAGGAAGGAATTGAGCATAGCCGTCAAGAGGGAGAAGCTTAGGGACGAATCAAATTAAGAAGAAGATAAAAGTTTAATCAAATTAATCAACGCAACGTTAATCTACCTAAAGGAGCGCATCTCAATTTCAGAATTCAGAATTCAAGATTCTGCATTCGTTGTAAGTATAGTGACCTTTCAGAATATGAATAAAAACTGTGATGTGATTCGATGTAATTGAAAATAGAATTGTGTTATTGTATGAATTCTGTGTATTGTAATAATTTTGTCATGATTTGTGTATTGATATTTGTGGCATAAATTGATTGATGCAACCCTATTGGACATTTGTATATGAAAGTAATAGCAATACCAAGTTGTGGCAAAAACTAGAAATTGTTCCCTTTATGTTTATGTCGATGGCATGGACTATATACATTCCCTTAGTCTAAGTTAGAATTTATGTAAACATGTTATAGATTTGAGACCTTTTATGCCTACATGACCCAAAACATATGAACACATTCTTATGTTTATTTGCAAGTATAATTGGATCTATGTTAAGTATCGTTTGGGTTTTATAAACTATGCAAGTTCATGTTGAAATAGGCTATATGATTAGATGTTAAAATTGGACATTTTGGTGAATATACAACATGCTAGTTTTGTGGTTGACATTATGCCATGTTAAACATGTTTAAACCTAAGTTTGTATAAGCCTAAACTATGCCATTTCATATGGCACCTACTTAGTTATACTTTGGTTTGAACGCAAGTTCACATGAACCATATTATATGTTAGTTGAATCGCTAAATTGCAAGTTCATGCGCCACACACCTTTATGTGAAATATTACATGTTCTTGGTTTCCCCTTTTTCTCACGTTTATAATGTTGGCCTGAATTGTGACAAGCCCAACACATGTTATAATGTTGTGAACGTACAAACGGGGGTAATAACCTTGGGTGTAAAACATTAAGAATATAAGTTGGCATGGTTGGCACATGCCAACGGCAATGACATTCTAGCGGTATGAATTGTTGTACCCAAGAATAAAAAACATGAAATTTACATATATAATTGAGAAGTAATAAAATATTTAAATTTAGAAAACACGATATGCTTAACCCGAGGTTGGATTGAGTTGTGATGTAAACCTGCCCGGACCCGCCCGGCTGTCCAGTAGTCACAACAATACCTATCCAATGTGGGTGGTTAAGCATTGAGCCCAATAAGGACCCGAGGTTAGACTGAGCTACGGTGTAAACCTGCCCGGAACCGACCGGCACATCCAGTAACCATAGCAATACCTGTCTAATGTGAGTGGTCAGGTGCTCTAAGAGGCTAAGGACAGATGGTAGGGTTAAGTCAACTATAAACACTTAACCAAATTCAACATGTTAACAAGAATTGATGGGTGGGGGTTAGGTAAATACAGACACTTAACCACTTAACATGTTTGACTAGAAAACCCTGGTAACGAGGGTCCCGTTTCAGCAGTAACCCAAGTTAGGTATCATGGTACCCTGAAACTAGGCAGGGGAGGGCACGATTACTGGGCTGATTGTAAGCGGTCAAAGCGATGGCGGTGGGTGCAACAGTGTAGGTTCTAACGGGGTGCGAGCGTGCACACACTCCGGAGCAGACAAACAGGGCACTGGGGGCACCAGTAGTATAACCTATGCCTTCTAGGATTGTGTCGGGGCCGCCACCATGGGTCTTAATACACCTCATGGTGGGACCAGCATAGGTATCTACAATTCTTGGGGGCCGTATGACACATGTTTACGCGAGTAGGAGCCGATCTTTAGAAAAAGGGGATCACTTCACCCTCAGCATGGGGTGCCAGTTAAAATAAGCTCAAGTAGGTGCAGAGATATAGTGTGGGTGCGATAGCACATTCGATTCTAAACGGCACTTCCTTAGCTTGTGACACTTTCCTGTTTTCAGTTTATATCTATCATGCCCTTTTTCTTATTCACATACTGAAGAGTTACTAGATTTACTCAGGCTTTATGTCTGACTCTATTTTCTTTTCGTCTTCTTTTCTTTCATCCCCCCCCCCCCAGGTCCACAGGGAGGAAACAACCCAGCTTAGTACTCTTTTGCAAGCTTCAAGACCGTAGACGTATGGTTTGGATCTCTTTTGCTTGGATCATGGCTTTGGATATCACTATGGGGATTTTTGTTACTTTTATTTATGTTTTTATGCTTCTTTAATAATCAAGACAAAAATAAGGTTGTAATGATGGAAGTATTTTGAGACAATTATGGAAATGTTTTGTTTGAACACGTATTGATGAAATAAAAGTCATTTTGGTTTCCGCTGTTTAAAATATGTATTTATATCTGTCTTGTGTTTATCTGCGACTTTTACTTATAAACCTCCACCAAAGTTAAGGCATTCCCTTTGTGAGTGACCTTAACGGAGATGGGGAGTTTCATGTTACTCTGATGTTGTGTTCTTCTTCTTCTTCTATTCTAAATTTCTATCTTATCTTTCCTCATCCTCTAATTTCTATCATTAACCATTCGGTATTTTCGACTCTTGATGTTCGATATGTGTTGTATATCGGATAACCAAGATCGCATTTTGCCGGGTCGTTACAATCGGATTAGGGATAATCTGGGATGGAATTAGATTATTGAATAGTAATTTGGGATGTGATTGGATTGATGAGTTAAGGGATGAAATTGAGATTGGAATTGGAGTTTGAAATCGAATTTGGTTTGGAGATAAGCGAAGCTTGGATTTGAAATTTAATTGATTGGAAATCAATTGGATGCATGGATATATGCTGATTTGATGGCGAATAAAAGAGACAGAGTTGAACGCCCAACAAAAAGGTACCAGATTTATTTTATACTGAGTATGAGATTTATGAGCCAGTTTGGCAAGCCACTTGGATGTTTGATTTTCTTTTTGGTTGAAGAAGCCTAGATAGGCGAGTTGTAGTTGTACCGATTGAGCCATACAAAGGAAACGCTGGTGAAATTTTTCGATAATTTAAGGTGTTAGAAAATTTGTAGGATTTTTGAAAATTTTTGTTAATAAAAATAAATTCATATTTTTAATTGAAATTATTTGGTTCGAGTGAACTAAAATTAATAAGTAAAACAGATTATTTATAACCCAGTTAATAGAGTTCGTAGTATTCTTCCCGTTGCAGTAATTTCGGGGCGAATTCCTTTAAGGGGGAAAGAACGTAACATCCCGGATTTTCTACGATTTAAAGATTAATCTATCTATTTAATTATATTAATATAATAGGTTGGGAAATGGTTTAAATTCAATACTTTGAATATTTAATTAATATAAACAGTTGAATAATAATAATATTTATTTCTAAAATAATCGGAATTTGAAGAATTGCCATTCTTGTGCAAACTGGATAATATGAGATATTTAATCAAGTTTATCTTCGATTTATAATAACGAATATATATTTAAATGACAGTTGAATGTATTAATTATAATATAAATTATAATTGAGCCTGTAATGTTGCGGTAGTTCGTAGCCTGTAATGTCGTGACAGTTCGTAATTCGACGATTTGAACTTCAACTGAATATACAAAGTCCGTTATAAGTCGGATTTCTTCGAAATAAGAAACGTTGGAATCTATGAAAATGTATTTTTCTAATTGAAGTGAAAAATCGAGATTTCGTTGTATATGTTGTAAGTTATATCCAAATCAAATTTTCAAATAGTCGCTCTGGAATCGTATATATGCCATAACGATATATTTGATTATAATTAAATATTGGTTATGAATTTGGACAAATATTTGAGACGTGATTATAATTTAATTTTTAGAATTTTACTATAATTTTTTTATTTTTTTTGAAAATTAGCACTTTTTATTTTGAAGTATTTCACACCCTAAATCAATATTTTAGGTTTTCATAGAATAAGTTAACTTATCTATATTTTTATATTTTTGAGATTGTGGCACATTGCTCGTCACGGCTTTATTTTTATTTCTGTCCATAGCAGTCCGTAAACAAACGAAATTTTACATGATGGGGTACACTATTTCTTGATTTTATATAAATATATTTATTCATGTACACACCCTCCCCGCATACGCCCGTTAGTGAAGTGTCCTACGTTTTGCCATAGCCATGAAGAAATTTAGTCTACCTAAATATCCTTTTACTTCCTAGTGAAGATCCTACTGCTATATAAGGCCTTATCATCATCAATGCAAAGTCAAATCTTTCTGCAAACATTACTGGTAAGTAAAATTGGTACAACTAGCAAATTCTTAGATGCTAAGGAAACAAATTGGGTATACATTATATTATTCCAAATTCTTAGACGCTAAGGAAACAAACTAGGTATATATTATGTTATTCCAAATTCTTAGACGCTAAGGAAAGGATGGCTATATATTGCGCCACATAATAACCATCTTCTTGTTTTTTTCTCTCCATCGTAAATCTCTCCTCACTCAATACATATACATCATTTTGTCCACTTAAAAATAAAATGGGTGAGACAGTGCCTACATAAAAGGAGAAGATGACGCAGGGATTGCAAGTGGGGATAGACATGGAAGTGTGCGGATTGAGGTTGCTTTGGGCTTCGGAAATTTCCGTGAGGAACCGTACATAGCAGTAAGAAGATATGTGTTCAAGTGGGGATATATGAGGGTAGCATGGGCATATGAATGGCATGCGGAAATACTGGAGCAGTTTCGTTATGTCATACGTATGGTAAGGTGACGAAAAACTATAGCTGCAAGTAAAGTTTGCTGACGCGTGCAGTAAGTGAGGTATTGGAATGAAATGGTTTGGTGTTAATGGTGTGCTTATGTTTCAGGAGCAGCAGTATTTAACTAATAACAAGGGGAAAGCAGGCCGAACTTGGCGTTGCAGCCTTTGCAGGAATGGCAATAAAGGAATGGTCTAAGAAAGTGGGTGGCGAATGCTGGTGAGGGGAAAAAGATAGAATAGCAAAGTTTACTACGTGAAGGAGAAACAAGGTAAACAGGGTTTTTACGTTAACAGTTGGGAAAGGTTATGGATGTAAAATACTGCTTGCGTTAAATTAGTGAAAGGAGGATTAAAAGAGATGTAGAAGGCTGTTTGGAGAAATTTTGTAATGCAAATTTACTGCATAGTTGCTGAAGTTGGCTTCAATATGAGGCATGTAACTTGATCTATTGGCTATGAGATAGAAACAGGAGCTTGTGTTTGTTTTAATAGGGAGGATGCATGGTGAAGCTGTCCAGTGTTGTTTTGTAAAGTGCGTGTATAGTGGGATGACAGGATGGGGTACTTACGTCGACTATTGCGATGGTATGGCCGGGTGTCAGGTGTAGGCAGAGGGTCAAGAGTTTGCATAGAAGGGGGTCTGTTTAGAAGAACAGGGGGAGCATCCGTTTGTTTGGATAAATGGGAGGAAATCATGGTTGGGTTTAGCACTGGCAGCATGAGAAGAATACCGGAGCGGTTTATTGTTTGAAGGGGAGATGAAGAACTGGTATGGCAAGATCAGTGAATGGCACAATAATGGAGTTTGAAAGGAGCAGTTAATTGTCGAGTTTCATTCAGGGAAGATGGAGCAAATTGGAAGTGCGGATGTGGATTAAAACAAAGGGTCTTGGGCTGGTTTTAATTAAATGAGACCCAAAGAAAGAAGTATATAGTAATATAATGGAACGTGAAGGAAACCAGAACGTTATGAGGCATGGAATAAAAAGGAGCCGACGACTTTAAGTGTGGAATGTGGAAGATACAATACTAAAGAAACAAGGCGGGCTATTTTGGACGTGAACTGGTTATAAGGGATAAGTCCCGATTAATAATAAGTTTAAGTTTAAATTTGATAACAGTTAATTTCTAAACCTCATAACATATGTGTAAGATGTCCAAATTCAACAAATCAGGATCCGATGGAATCGTATGCTCGCAGTCGACATAATGAAATTAGTTTGGAGTCATATGGAGCTCGTTAGAATTTGGGAAAATTTAAAACGTCTAGTTTATCAACCGACGTTGATCGTTACTTAACGGTTAGTGACCAATGTGAGTAAACTCATTAACTCTGATCCGTTCTATAATTTTATAACTATTATTTAATATTGATAAATAATATTTGTATGTTGTGTGACGGTTGTTTGAATGAATTGCTTATTAATTGGTTGAAATTTTAGATACAATTATATATAAATACCGTTAGTTAAATATTGATCCCATTTATTATAATATTTCATATTGATATGAAATTAGTGTTGTTTATGTCAACTAACATCTGTGAATGCAGGGAAACATGTTGGAGGGATCCAACTAGATTCCTCAACAATTTTATTGTTAATTTTCATATATTACACTATATGATGTGACAAATAATCGGTGATTGATTCTTGTGTGTTCTGGGATGTTTGAATAACATTAACATGAAATAATTGGTATTAAAATATTGTAAAATATATCTATTGAAAAATAAATTGCGGTTTTAAAAAGGAAATTTCTATTTTTTAAAATAGAGATTTAATTTCGATTGGCTAAAATATAATAACTTGTTTTAATAATATTAAAACATGTAGTTTGATTTATCAACGATATTTTTAAATGGAATAAAATAATTACTATTAAATAACTATTATTAAATAATCGATGAATGTTAATTTAAAAACAAGTAATGGAAAGGGAAATTGTTGAATTTATTTCGAAGTTCGAAATGTGAATATGAGTTGAATAAAACTATAAGGATTTATAATTTAAATTCGACAATGTCGAATATTATTAAAATAATATATTATATATTTTCAAATTCACAAATTGACAAGATAGTGAAATTTTTGTTTAAAACCAGTAATTTGTATTCGAATACGTAATAGAGATTAATTTATATACTTAATATATAATTAACCATAAGTTAGCATGTAAATGGAATTTATGAAATGGATTGTGAATATGAATTTATAAGATAACTAAATAAACATGATTTGAACCTGTAATGGTAATTATAAATAAGATCAAGATTTGATTAATGTGATGAGTCCAAATTTCTGTAAAGAAATAATATTCACATTTTGAAATGAATAATGATTTTTAGGAAAACGTTTTGGAAATTGAAATGGGTATAAAAGGAAATGGATAAACATTTGGAAGTTATAAATTCAAAAATGAATATAGAAATCGAGTTAACCTGAAACTACGAGTTTATTCCGAAGTTTAGAATGTTAATCGAATAGAGATAGTTTGAACTAAATTTATATGTTGAGATTCAATTATATCGAATCCAGGAAAGTATTATTTACTTCCTTTTTCTGTTTATTTATTTAATTAGTTAAATATCATTACTTATTCAAGATAAAAAAATCAAGTTAGAAAATAATTTGGAATTGTTTTTTCCAAATATAACCAGAGATGTTTTCTAAGTATAGAAAATGAAAATGAAATGATTTTGAAGTTAAGAATGGAGTTAAGGGAATTAGAAACTGATTGGAAATTAATAAAGTTGAATGGCCTTCTGGGTATTGATCTGATGTTGGTTTTGGCCTTTGGGGTTAATACTTAGGGAGTTGTTCTCTTACTAGTTTACGGTTAGGGACTAATGGATTTTTGAAACTACGGTTAGGGAGTTGTTCAATTCCTTGAAAAGGTTTTTTGAAAAATTAAACCGAAATGATTAGAGTTTACTCACACCAGTGACATGATTGACCCAGAGTTTATTTTGTTTGTTTTCCCTAAACTCTTGGGTGCTCAAATTTGTACAGGCAGTCAAGTAGTCGGGACTTTTCAGATATACTTGGAGGAGCTCGGAGCAGGAGGCTTCAGAGTTAGATATATATAGAGTTTATTTCCACCGTGATGTTATGTGATAATGGTAAGTATATACAGTTACCAGTTTGTGTTTCCAAAGTTGTTATATAATATATTTTATACGTTCCTCTGTGAGATTCGTGTTAGTCTGATTCTGTTCTGTGGTGATCTTCTTCTTTTTCTATTCCAATTTTCTTTCTTTCTATTTCTCTTCTTCTAACTTCTTTATATGAACGATCCTGGTATTTCCGATGCTTGATAGTCGACATCGTATTTTATGTTGATTTTCAGGGTCAAAAATCCTTGTTCGTTACAACGCAACCACCTTCTCAAACATTTCATCGTCCATCCACTTTGGTTGCATTCCCTTTTTCTTAAGCTCATTCATCTTCTTTTTATAATTCTTCGTGACCTTCGAGTTCCAGTGTCGCTGAACTAGCCTCATGTCAGCCTCCTGCACATCTACTGCTCCCTGTATAATGAGAAAATCTTACTAATCTCATTTATTTTTGTTTAATTAATTAGTCTCTTTGACATACCAAGCTGTATAAACGTACCAGAAAATCTTGCCAGATAGTCTCTTTGACGTCTACTAGGATCCTGCTCCACTAAGGCCAGAAATCGCTCATCCTGGCCGTATACGTGTCCTTAGAGATATCTAAAACCATCTGAGACGGCTCCAACTCACCCTTGCGTTAAATATAAATTAGAACTTTATAAAATATAGTTATATTATGTAGAAAACATTAAATATTCTGCTATTTTTGATACTTACGCACTGTTAGCCTTAGGCTTCAAATAAACAACCGGACGAGCTCGCTGTCCGCCACTACCCTCACTAGCGTGCGAGGTAATGCTACGTGTCTAGAGCTAGAGGCCGAGCCAGAGCCAGAAGTAGGGTCTGACATAATATATCTGTAACATAGATATAAGCATTGACTTTGATAATATGTAATTAAAATACACAAATAGTACGAATACGAGCAACACAATGTGAATGAATAAAGATTCATTTTGAGCATATTTAAGTAGAAAAAGATAGATAATATGCTATAGAACATGATTTATTTCTAAATTCCCATAAGTCAAAATGAAACGTGAAAATACCCTAAAAATCAAAGTATGAAGCATCTAGTACATATAGTTTAGAGAATATTATGTAAGAATACATGATGTGCAAATTTAAAAAGGAAAAGTGTGACATATTTTTAGTATATGAAAAATATTTTTAGTATTCACCCAAATGATTTTTTGTGAAAATTTTATAATATATGAATCGCATTGCAATACGTACAAATAAACTATGATAACCATAACTCCAATGCACAACGAAGCAGCAAAAACTGAAGAAAAAAATATGATTTTGATAACTTAATAATTTATCTTTATCTATTTACTTCACTAACACATTGCTATTTTAAAATGCTAACAATTCATGGCAATAAGTATTTTTAATTAAGGGTTTGATTATATGCTAACACCAAGCATTTGCTATACATGCTAATACTTCCTACGAATTTGATAATTACTGTGATAACAAGAGCAATTGGAGAATAATATGATGTAATATACATACGCAAACAATTAGGAATCAAATACATTCATATTAAACCGAAATTAGTGGAAAACCTAAAAATTAGGTTTAAGAATTTCACCTAAATCAAGGAGCAACAAGCAAGGAGAAGGGTTAGAGGAGCTTGCGGTTGATGTCGGAGGCGGTTGCGGTGGTTGTTGGGGTGGAGGAATCGAAATTGAAGGAGGTGAAGTGGTGGAAAGGGGAGGGAAATCGGATTGGTGATGAAGAGTAAGGAAATGAGCAGCAGGTCATGCTCTTTGGAACATATTGTAACATTCGGGATTTTCGACCATTCAAATCGACAATGATTCTCAATGTCGACTTAAACAAATCAAAAATACAGATAGTTATTGGGATTAAAATAAGAAAAAGTAGAAAGAAAAAACAATTATAGAATCTCACGGCGGAAGGACAAAATATAATAAATAAATAACAGTTCATGAAGCTGTCAAAAGTACATTGATTATACATTTACAATGACTATTAGAGTTAATTAACATACAACATACCAATATATGCCGCGGAAAATATTAATGAATAGCTCAGTCAGGCTCCATCTTCATCTTCATAATTGTGTCTTCGTTATTTGAAAACTCAGGCTAACTCGAGCATAAAGGAAAAGACAAAAACGCTCGGACTAGAAATAAAATATTTTCATATCAGTTAAATCAATTCCATGTGATAATATGAGTGCAATAACTTAAGAGATGTTACGGGAATTTCCATCTCCTAAGGATCTGTTAAACTAGGATACTATATAATATAATACGCTATTTTAATAGTGTTTGTGGTTAAATAAAAAATATTAAAATAGCGTATGCGGGATTACCATTATTACCCCTAAACCGTTTATACCGAGCCGTACTGTTTGCATACAACACACTAGTACGTCAGCGGATAGGGATGCGCCGTGATACGAAAATGTTAAATCAAAATCGTAGGGGGCTCGATCAGGATAATATGACAAGGCACACCAAAACACGATTGCTTTTCACAAATGGAACCGCCTTCGACTACTCCACCTGCACTGATGGTCTTGGCCCACTAGATCGACCCTGATGGCGACAATACCTCGAAACCCACAACCTCTATGCCTAATTCCTGGCGATTTAAGGTACATAACCCTATGATCAACCATATGGATCTGAAGCCCTCGCAAAGATCTTTGATTTGGAAGATTTTGAAATCGTTGAATGGAATGAATTATATTGAGGGAAGAAGAATTCGAAATCGCAGCTACTGAAATTAGAAGAACGGCGGCCTGAGTTAGGGTTTCAGAAAATTAATAATTTAATAATATTTTTATCGTTTTGCGTGATTTAAATCAAAAAATGGGTCTGTGTCCAAATCAGCCCTGCTTAAAGCCTAACAATAGGTTTTGACGCCTTTTGAATGCAATGGGACAGATTTTAAAGCCCAATTCCAAAGTCTCTAACAGGTTTCTTTTAAAACCTGATTATTTAATTAAATTATACACACAAATTTCTACACAATTTAAATTATTACGATCAAACGATAACTCTCATAAGTACGAAATTTTAGATCATAAAATAATTTACCATTCTGGATTCAATAAAATTAATTTCATCGAATTTCAAGATCATTTGCAAAATGACAATTTTAACCAATTCATTAATATATTAAAATATTTATTTTTCACTCATCCACCTTTAAAATTCAATGGTTTATAAATTCTATTCAGTAAAAAATAAAATAAAATCATATAACTAATAATTCAACAATCATTTATCGTGAATCAAATTTCATTATTTATCAAGTTAAATTAAGTTCATATCTTTACAATATACGACCTAAATCATAAATTTTAGTATTTAAAATAATTTTGTTGAAAATCACATAAAAATTTTAAATTTTAAATTATCGCAATATTTCGGAATGTTACACATATGCTGGAAAATTTCTAACTGTTTCCAATGGCTGCCAACAGTCTTTATTACATCGGCTTTCAACGGCTACCACTGATTCTAATTAGCCGTTGGCGGCCGTTGGAAATCGGGCATTGGAATACACTGTTTCTATAGTAGTGTCACCTGCTTATTAGTTAATCCAAGATCTAAGTTAAGCCTTTTTATTGTAACTCCTTTGCCATAAATTTAATTGCAAATATCCCAAGTTTACATATTATGTTTTTCTAACATGTCCATATGGTTATCAAAATCATTTGCTTCTTCTCTGTTACATTACAATAATAAACTAATTTTGCAACGGAATAATCTGTCGCTAAACTCTTGCTAAAGGCCTGTTCGCGACAGATTTGCAGCAGAATACAATTGTCAGTAAAAAACACTTCTCCGTCGTTTTCTAATATATTGATATTTCACCGATGTTTTACCAACGGATATATATATATACATATATATATATATATATATGTATAACATAATAAAATCAATAAATATTTTTCCATCGCTAAATGCTTTAGAGAGTGATTATCGACGGAAATATACAAGAAACATTTTGCATACCAGTTATCCATCGGTAAATCCTAGAAATTCCGTCGGTATTCCCTTTCTATTCTGGTTATATATTGTTTTTCCAGCCATCTCTACCAGTCAAAAGTTATATATATAGGTGGTGGATACACAGTGCCAAAGGCTCCTGTACTCAAGTGCTTGAGGACTTCCCTGGAAGTCTTCCATCCTAGTACTATTCTCAGGGCTTTCTGGGCTCTGGGGGTGATCAATTAGTGCGCACAACCTTCCCTTCACAACAACAATTTTTTTATTAGAGCTAATATTCCATACAAAAAACAATATGGTCCATAATCATCCATTAGTTCATACATACACTAGACTGAATTATAACTAACAAAACTATTCAGCTAGTGTTAGTGGTATTTCATATAAAAACAACTAACGTGTTTATATATTACAATGGAGAAAATGCATGAAGAAATGGATTGGTGACTCACTTCCTTAGATATGCCAGCAAATGCTTTAACGTATTGCTCTACTATGTACAAGCACGCATCCTATGAGAATGTACGGAAGCCAATTAAACACTTTGTTCCATGGTTATAAAAGCGAACATGTCACATGTTTGATGCATTTGATTCAAATCCAATATTGAAGAACTTTATTTGTTACCTCAGTGCCTCCAGTTGAAAGCATAGTCTCAGATACTCTCTTGAGACCTTCATAAGTTGCTTGTGTTCTTGCAAGAATAGCTTTTGCATCTCCTGGAAGATTACAACCAAAATGGGAAAAAGGTTTATAATGAGGTTTTTCTCTATGAGCTAACAAATACAAATAACATATTAAGATACATTCAAATAATTGTTAACACAAAGTTTCTAATTATAAGCTAGTAAACTATTATTCTTCTGCGAGGAGTCCATGCACATACAAATTTCAAATAGTCGAAGAATCTTCAATACGTATTTTGCAATTTCAGTGGATATATACATTCAAGATGATTTCTTGTGATTGGAACAATATGCGACATCTCGCAAAAGTGTTTCTGTATGATAATTGCAACCATCTCACAGAATTTATTTGCAATATCATATGCGACAAGGTTAAAACTAGCATATTCATATTCCAAATAAAGGAGATCTTGTTACACATACAATTTGTATTATACAATAATACAAAGATATATACCCAACAATTATCTGACACATAAAATTTGTACAATTTGTATTACACATAAAATTCTGGAGTAATTATCTGACACGGCCAGATGTTATGAAAAGACTAACACATTCCATAATATTTTGGTTATTAGAAGAAATCTGTCAAAAAGAAGATTAAGTATTCTTGCTCGGTTCTCTACCAAACTCGGTGGAACAAACTGTTCTTAATGGGATGGGCATAAAGGTAAAGCAAAGTTGGCAATTTTTTCGCCAAGCACCATTTTCCCGATATTTATAACAAACATACAATAGAGAGGCACTAATTAAGAAGATGGGGTTGCTAATCTGAAATGCATGCAATACGGAATTCAACGACGAAATTGAACAGAATCTCCATTACTGGTTTGAATGGCATTGCTATACAATCTCAGGCGGAAGGTAGCAGGTGTTCCACGAGTGATAGAGGAGCTATTTAGTGTTAGGCAATCGACACTGGATCGTGAACAAAACATGCCGAATGCAGCCCCCATGTCAAATACATGTGCTTTATGTAACAAAGAGTACAGGAGCGAGAAGGCTTATGCTCAACATCGCAACTCACGTAGTCATAATCTGAAGCTTCTAAAAAAAACTCTTCTTAATGGGATGAACAAATTGACCAGTTATATGCTATTGTTTTGTACTTGTTTATAGAAAAATAGACAAAGCAAATTAAGAAATTGCAAGAATCACCCAGGTATGTTGAACTAGATTTTTTCTTTTTTAGAATACTTCTATGTCATGTCTCAGTGTACATACCCATAATTTTAGAACAGTGGTTTATATACTCAAACTTATGCATTATATATTATACAGGCAGTTGGTTGTAAGGAATTCAAGTTAATGTAAAAGCTACTTTTGCCTCTATTGTAAGCATATAGATGGTATTCTATTTGTATTCTTCTGTTCATAGCTTGCAGTGCAAAGCTTTGCACTACAAATAGCTTTTTGGTGCAAGCTATTTGCAATGCAAAGCTTTGTTGCTTTGCACTTTGCATCTACAAAGCTTTGCTGCTTTGCACTTTGCAATGCAAAGCTTTGCAGCTGCGCTGTTAGACCAAAAAATGGTCCTAACACCCAAATCATCGTATTTCGAGCATATAATATAAAGAAATAAATGAAAAATACGATAAAAAGGAAGACAATATGATTTTTATAGTGGTTCGGCGTTAATGAGCTATGTCCACTCTATATTTTCTCATTTCATTCATAGATTAAAATTACAAGGAACATTATCTCTTAGTCACTCGAATTCAATGAATAATTCTCTTTGAATCCATTGAATTTTATTGAATAGGATGGTGATTATATATGAAGGAGTGTTAGCCATGGAAGCCATAGACATTGAGATGCTAAAAGTCCCCTCAATTTTCCATGCAGTGGGTTATTTATAGCTGTAGGAGAGCTAATGTGGAGACCGGGTTGTGGTAGGACACGTGGAGCCCGATCCGAAAATGTAGGAGAGGTCATAGCCTCGAGAATAGGTCAAGATCTACATGTGCAGCATCTGGTCCTGGTCGCGGTTCGTGAGCCGGGTAGGTAAGCTGAGGTGAGGATCTGGTGGTGATGGTCAGGTTGGGTCATGGTCACAGGGGTCACGAACCGCCCTCAGGAAGGGGTCACGAACCGCCCTCAGGAAGGGGTCACAAACCGATAGGAGGCGAGCCGGTGTCACGAACTAGGGTCACGAGCTAGTGTCATGAACCGGGGTCACGAACCAAAGGTGATGAGCTGGGGTCACAAACTGGGGCCACAAACATGGCTATCTAGTGATGAAAATGTGATCACTTGCACCATTTCTCTGACTCAATTAGTGGCAACTATATTCTGTGTGGCCTGGTCACAGAGCAGGCTAACTTTTTCCCCCCAAAGTACATCTTATCGTAGATGAGATGTGCTTTGAATAAATCAGCTTGAATTTTTCTAGAATATTCGTCCTTGAGAAGGCTTTATCACCTTGCCTTGTCCCCTTGAGTAGTTCTGATATTTTGACTCTTCGTTGTATAGACGGTTTGTTATACGTCACACTGCTTCTATCAGTGCTCCTCGGGCCAAATTCTATGGCTAGGGTAGTCGAGACGATCAAGTAATCATTTAATCCTTGTCGAATCAAGATGTTTAATTCATTCATCAAAAGTCAGGCGAGATCATTGGCTCCCGAGCGTGATTCTACATGCATAGGTTGTTGCCAAGCAACGTCATTTTCCTATGTTGGTCAAGCGCATTGTCGAGTCGGACTTTCTTTTATGTATGAGTTAATGTATAAAGTAGCCATCCAAGTAATGGGGCGATGTAAGAATCTTTGGGCTCTGAGCTAACATCTGGACCGTTGGGATGGAGCATACCAGAATCATCATGCGAATCTGTCTCTTGTACTCGGTTTTGGACTATCTTGATACCATAATATTAGTATAGGACTCCACGATTGCGTTGAATCGTAAAAATAAGGAACCTGAATGCCACGATCACTCTAGATCATGTCAATGAAAGATCAGAAGTCCATGGTTGCATCGGACCATATTGTAATGGTAAACAAACATATAAATATTACAAGATAGAACATAGAGAAAACAGCGGAAGAATCAAAAGATAAATTTCGTTACTTTCAAAAAGAGTCAAAACCTTTTACATCAAATAGCCAAGGTCATTATTTTCCATTACAATAAATTCTGTCTTGCATAAATAAAGAAGCATAAACTTGAAACAACAAAAGGAGCTTAATTCCCCAAAGGTAGCAGAAATGCAGCCATAGCATAGCTCAAGATCAAACCGTACATGAGCTGAACCGAAAGCAAGTGAAATCCAAGCTAAGTGTTAGAGTTTTCTCCCTGAGAACCTAGGGGGGGAACAGAAGAAAAAGAGGCGAAAGAAAATGGGTCAGTCATAAAGACTGGTAAGTCCAAGTGACTTTCAGCATAAAAACAGATAAAGGTAACAAGACATGTATAAACTGAAAGTATACATAAGGATGCTGTCAAGATGGGCAAGATAGACTAAGATAACCTGATAAATCAAGTATAAATCAAGTACAGCATCACGTATTCAAGGTTCGCTGCATCAACTGTACTAGAATCCCAAACCCATGTCTTATATTAATCATGAAATGATTCCTTGGCCCAATATCATGAAATGACCCATTTCTAGGTCCAACGAAACGATCCACTAGTCGATCGGCTCCCTACAAGTTCTAGCTCATCGTGTGTCTGTGTTTTACGGCCCTATCACAAATGTAGTCACCTATGCTAGGTCCACCATAGGGTGTATCAAGCCCTATGGTGCCAACCACCGACACGAATCAAGAATGCACAGATAAACCTACTGATGCCCAATGCCAGCTTTTTCAACTCCGGACCACGTGCACGACCACAGCCCGCCTGAACTTACACTGGCGCACCAACACAGCCGTCGTTCTGGTCGCTTACAATCAACCCAGTAATCGTGCCCCACCCTGCCTAGTTCCAGGGTACCAAGGTACATCTAGTGGGTTACTGCTGAAATGGACCGCGTAGCAAGGGCTTCCGTCCAATAGGTTAAGTGTTGTCATTTATATTCGTGACTTAACCCTTATCAGTCTAGCATGTCAAGTTGGTTAAGTGTTGTCATTCAAGTTCATGACTTAACCTACCTACATGTCATGTCAAATTTGACTAAGTGTTGTCGTTCAAGTTCATGACTTAGCCCTACGAATCATGTATCAAGTTGGTTAAGTGTTGTCTTTCATGTTCATGACTTAACCCTATCATGTGGCAATAATTCATTAATGCACCCCAACCTCATACGTCGGGCGGTTCCGGGCAGAATTACACCACAACTCAGTCTGGCCTCTGGTTTTCAAGTGCGATATGACCAACTACCCACATTGGATCCTATTGTTTGTAGTAACTGGATTTATCGGGCGTTCCGGGCAGAATTACACTGCAAACTCAACCCAACCTCGAGTTGGCCATTTTCATGTTCATTCTAGTGTCATGTCCATGTTCAAGATTCATGTCAAGTTCGTGTCAAGTTTCAAGGATAAGTTTCATGCCAAGTTTCCTTATAATTACCAATTTTTCCCAACATTACCCTGTCTAAATATTAGGCTAACAGTTTTAGCCTAATTTCTCGTCCGCATGATTTTTGACATATAATATTAGGCTAAAAACTTAGCCTAATTTAAAGTACTCAAAATTGGCATAAAGCAATTCATTAACATAAACATGACATAGGTGTAAACTTGGCATTTTCGGCGTATTCAATATAAACACCATAGGTGTAAACTTGCAAAAAAGTCAACATGAATATCATAGGTGTGAATCTTGCAACGTAGACTAAATAAACATACATATATGTGAACTTGCAACATAGACTAATTCAACTTACATATATGTGAACTTGCAAATCAATAACGAGCATATGAATAAGTGTGAACTTGAAAATATGGCATAGGTTTAACATATACACATAAACATGTAGATCTAACATTTGGTCACATATGTGATATGATTTTACAACCTAAAACTTGCATAACATGATATACTACAAAACTTGTCATAACGGGTTATACTTCAAGTTCATATACACATGAATAGACTTATTCATTAACTCCCAATTCAACATGATAATGAAATAGAACCACAGGCATAGATCAATATCATTCAATTCCACATATAACATAATCAACATTATTCTATTATCAATCTATTTTTAAGGCATGACATAACTGAATAAATTGATTAAAACATCACAGACGTATAGATCTGATAACATTATTGATCATGAAAGTTTTGAATAATAATTTAGTTTCAAGAACAAGGATAAATCTAATTTAAATAGAAAAATCCCCAAAATCAAGATCCAAGGACAAATAAAGAAAATGTTTGAATAGAAAATTAAGCTTAGATCCGATTTCAAAGTTATAATCCTAGGCAATAACCTCATGGTCATGAATCTTAGGTAATTAGTCACAATTGTCCTTGTCATAGTCATAGGCAATAGTCTTATGTTCATAATCATAAGCATAGGCATAGTCTTATATTCATAGGCATAGTCATAGTCATAGGCATAGGCATAGTCTCATGTTCACAATCATAGGCATAAGCATAGTATCATAGGCATAAGCATAGTTTTATGTTCACCGTCATAGTCACAGGCCATTAATAATAGTTTCAACGTCGTAGGAAATATTCCCAATAGTCAAGATCCAAGAAGAAAACAAGAATAGATATGAATCATACATAAATCTATTCCAATTTAACATGCCCATATTAGATTTACAGTTTTTATCTAAAAGTAACTGGAACTTACAGTTCGTGGTCTAAGAAATTTAGATGCAGAAGTCAAGTCTAGAAATTAGTCGTTGAATTGTTGAATCGCTGACTCTTGCTTTGATTGTAGAAGCAAATCCCCAATAAGAAATTCCTAGCCGTAGTCTTCAAGAAATAATCTTCACGATTTATTTTAATTTAATTTATTTTAGAGGAGGAAGAAGAAGCCATGATCATCAAGAGTTTGAGCAGCATAAGGTTAGAGAAGAATGATGTAAAGAGAATGAGGCTAGGAGGCTGTTTATATAGGGTTTCAAACTAATTAGAGCCGTCGATGAAACTAGAGTTAATCAAGGCTATCCATCTCAAGAGAAGTCAATCAGAAAGTGACTAGTTAGCCCTAATGACACACCAGAGCTCAGAAATTCGACCAGAACCCGACCAGGCCAGCCAGGGCCTGACCAAGCAGGTTTCTGCTCGGCCTGGGCATACCTGCCAGGTGCGTCAATGCAAAATTGCATGGGCGCACTTCCCAAGTGCGCCAGTGCAATTTTTTCTGGTGCACTTCCCAAGTGCACCAGTGCATTCTGACCCGTTTCTGGTTTTTCTGCCTAACTTCGTTCGTCCATATCTTCTTCGTACGTTCTCCGTTTTACGCAAACTCGGACTCTATTTCAAGCAGAATTCCGAGACGAACGCAATGGCGTAACCCGTTTCCCTTGATTCTTATTTTGAAAATTAATTCTGCCTTGATTTATGGTTTTAACATGTTATTAAAATTCGGGTTGTTACATTCTCCCCTCTTTAAAAGATTTCGTCCCCGAAATCTTCAAGTTAAGAAGAATGCATCCTATCATCCAATCAACCATCTACTCAACCATCATCCACAAGCAACCATTGTCCTTAAAAGATTTCTAATGCTATATGAACATATGCAGAAAGTGTGTGTATATGTTCCATATCTAATGCAAATGATCAGGCCTGATTGATCTTCCTAATGCAAAATATGTTTAGTGTCATGAATCCAACATGTATGCAAATAGTCCTAGTCACATAAACACTATATGTGTGCACTAACATTCATCCATATGCAACATCCACATGATAACACATTCAATTTCATCCATAAACAAGTATAAACACTCATGCATATGCAATATCAAAATGTGTCTGAGCCGATCTAGTGCCTAATGTGTGTTATGCAACCATGAGCAACCGCTTGCAACCATTTGCAAACATCAACCATAACATGTTTTCAAGCACATGTTTACATCCAAAAGGGTTCTACCTAAGGTTCTCAAGATAGGATTGAGAAGTTAAACAAGATAAAACAAAGCATCTAGGAGAAGAAGTTAAAGATGTACCCGCAGAAGATTCTGCTTGTGGGACTTGCCCTTGCTTCTTAGTGCAGTTCTTGTTGATGTGTCCAAGCTTACCACATTGAAAGCACGCACCTATCTTCTTCTTCCTTCTTTTACAATCCTTGATAACATGCCCAACTATACCACAGAAGTTGCACTTCCTCTTATCACGTGACTTGTTATTATTGTTATCGTTGTTCTCGCCTCCCTTCTGGAAGTCTTTCTTCTCATTCTGAGACTCATCTGCCTTAACTTATCACTCATACCTTCCCTATGTAACATGTTAACAAGCCTCATGGAAACTATATCCATCGTATGGAAAACCCTCTACGAAGCAAGAAAGAAGATTAGCAGCAGGTAAAAACTACTGCGACAACAGATGGAGAAAAGAAAGGAAAAGAGATTCAAACGAGGAAACAAAGGATAGTGCTAATGGCTTTTCGAGAAAAGCCTTAAATAAAACAAGACTTTTTCTTGAAAAATGCTTCTTTGTAAGCGGTTTTGAAAATAGTTTTAGATGGTTTTAAAAACTTTTGCCCAGTCTGGTAACCTTCTGCTCTGATACCAAATGTAACACCCCACCTCCGCTAGGGTCACTCATAAAGGGAATGCACTAGTTTTGGAGGAGCGTTATCGAGGTAAACAAATACAGAAATATTACAAGACAGAACATAGATAAAACAGCGGAAGAATCAAAAGATAAATTTCATTACTTTCAAAAAGAGTCAAAACCTTTTACATCAAATAGCCAAGGTCATTATTTTCCATTACAATAAATTATGTCTTGCATTAATAAAGAAGCATAAACTTGAAACAACAAAAGGAGCTTAATTCCCCAAAGGTAGCAGAAATGCAGCCATAGCATAGCTCAAGATCAAATCGCACATGAGTTAAACCGAAAGCAAGTGAAATCCAAGCTAAGTGCTAGAGTTTCCTCCCTGAGAACCTAGGGGGAAACGGAAGAAAAAAAGGCGAAAGAAAACGGGTCAGTCATAAAGACTGGTAAGTCCAAGTGACTTTCAGCATAAAAACAGATAAAGGTAACATGACATTTATAAACTGAAAGTAAACATAAGGATGCTGTCAAGAAGGGCAAGATAGACTAAGATAACATGATAAATCAAGTATAAATCAAGTATAGCGTCACATATTCAAGGTTCGCTGCATCAACTGTACTAGAATCCCAAACCCATGTCTTACATTAATCATGAAATGATTCCTTGGCCCAATATCATGAAATGACCCATTTCTAGGTCCAACGAAACGATCTACTAGTCGATCGGCTCCCTACAAGTACTAGCTCGTAGTGTGTCTGTGTCATACGGCCCTATCACGAATGTAGTCACCTGTGCTAGGTCCACCATAGGGTGTATCAAGCCCTATGGTGCCAACCACTGACACGAATCAAGAATGCACAGATAAACCTATTGATGCCCAATGGATGCTTTTTCAACTCCGGACCACGTGCACAACCATAGCCCGCCTGAACCTAAACTGGCGCACCAACACAGCTGTCGTTCTGGTCGCTTACAATCAGCCCAGTAATCGTGCCCCGCCCTGCCTAGTTCCAAGGTACCATGATTCATCTAGTGGGTTACTGCTGAAATGGACCGCGTAACTAGGGTTTCCGTCCAATAGGTTAAGTGTTGTCATTTAAATTCGTGACTTAACCCTTATCAGTCTAGCATGTCAAGCTGGTTAGAGTTGTCATTCAAGTTCGTGGCTTAACCTGCCTACGTGTCATGTCAAATTTGACTAAGTGTTGTCGTTCAAGTTCATGACCTAACCCTACGAATCATGTATCAAGTTGGTTAAGTGTTGTCTTTCATGTTCATGACTTAACCCTATCATGTGGCATTAATTCATTAATGCACCCCAACCTCTCACATTAGACCTATTGTTGTGGTCACTGGATATGCCGGGCGGTTCCTGGCAGAATTACACCACAACTCAGTCTAACCTCGGGTTTTCAAGTGAGATATGACCAACTACCCACATTGGATCCTATTGTTTGCAGTAACTAGATTTGCCAGGTGGTTCCGGGCAGAATTACACTGCAAACTCAACCCAACCTCGAGTTGGCCATTTTCATGTTCATTCTAGTGTCACGTCCATGTTCAAGATTCATGTCAAGTTCGTGTTAAGTTTCAAAGATAAGTTTCATGCCAAGTTTCCTTATAATTACCAATTTTTCCCAACATTACCCCATCTAAATATTAGGCTAACAATCTTAGCCTAATTTCTCACCCGCATGATTTTTGACATATAATATTAGGCTAAAAACTTAGCCTAATTTAAAGTACACAAAATTGGTATAAAGCAATTCATTAACATAAACATGACATAGGTGTAAACTTGGCATTTTCGGCATAGTCAATATAAACATTATAGGTGTGAACTTGCAAAATAGTCAACATGAATATCATAGGTGTGAATCTTGTAACGTAGACTAAATCAACATACATATATGTGAACTTGTAACATAGACTAATTCAACTTACATATATGTGAACTTGCAAATCAATAACGAGCATATGAATAAGTGTGAACTTGAAATATGACATAGGTTTAACATATACACATAAACATGTAGATCTAACATTTGGTCACATAAGTGATATGATTTTACATCCTAAAACTTGCATAACATGATAAACTACACAACTTGTCATAACGGGTTATACTTCAAGTTCATATACACATGAATAGACTTATTCATTAACTCCCAATTCAACATGATAATGAAATAGAACCACAGGCAAAGATCAATATCATTCAATTCCACATATAACATAATCAACATTATTCTATTATCAATCTATTTTTAAGGCATGACATAACTGAATAAATTGATTAAAACATCGCAGGCATATAGATCTGATAACATTATTGATCATGAAAAGGTTTGAATAATAATCTAGTTTCAAGAACAAGGATAGATCTAATTTAAATAGAAAAATCCCCAAAATCAAGATCCAAGGACAAATAAAGAAAAGGTCTAAATAGAAAATCAAGCTTAAATCCGATTTAAAAGTTATAATCCTAGGTAATAACCTCATGGTCATGAATCTTAGATAATTTGTCACAATTGTCCTTGTCATAGTCATAGGCAATAGTCTTATGTTCATAATCATAGGCATAGGCATAGTCTTATGTTCATAGGCATAGGCATAGGCATAGGCATAGGCATAGGCATATGCACAGTATTATGTTCACAATCATAGGCATAAGCATAGTCTTATGTTCTCCGTCATAGTCTTAGGCCATTAATAATAGTTTCAACGTCGTAGGCAATATTCTCAATAGTCAAGATCCAAGAAGAAAAACAAGAATAGATATGAATCATGCATAAATCAATTCCAATTTAACATGCCCATATTAGATTTATAGTTTTTATCTAAAAGTAACTGGAACTTACAGATCGTGGTCTAAGAAATTTAGATGCAGAAGTCAAGTCTAGAAACTAGTCATTGAATTGTTGAATCACTGAATCTTGCTTTGATTGTAGAAGCAAATCCCCAATAAGAAATTCCTAGTCGTAGTCTTCAAGAAATAATCTTCACGATTTATTTTAATTTATTTTAGAGGAGGAAGAAGAAGCCATGATCATCAAGAGTTTGAGCAGCATAAGGTTCGAGAAGAATGGTGTAAAGAGAATGAGGCTAGGAGGCTGTTTATATAGGGTTTCAAACTAATTAGAGTCGTCGATGAAGCTAGAGTTAATCAAGGCCATCTATCTCAAGAGAAGCCAATCAGAAAGTGACAAGTTAGCCCTAATGACACACCAGAGCTCAGAAATTCGACCAGAACCCGACCAGACCAGTTAGGGCCTGACCAAGCAGGTTTCTGCTCGGCCTGGGCGCACCTGCAAAGTGCGCCAAATTGCATGGGCGCACTTCCCAAGTGCGCCAGTGCAATTTTGTTCTGGCGCACTTCCCAAGTGCGCCAGTGCATTCTGGCCCGTTTCTGTTTTTTCTGCCTAACTTCGTTCGTCCATATCTTCTTCGTAGGTATCTGTTTTACGCAAACTCGGACTCTATTTCAAGCAGAATTCCGAGACGAACGCAATGGCGTAACCCGTTTCCCTTGATTCTTATTTTAAAAATTAATTCTGCCTTGATTTATGGTTTTAACATGTTAATTAAATTCGGGTTATTACACTTACCATTCATTTCTAGGGCTTTTTCTTTTGTATATATCATTTCAGGAATTGGATGGTGCTCCATTCTCTATCATAAAAGCATTAAGATTATCTGTTTCGACATTAGCACCTTCTCCTCATACAAATCTTTCCATCTCGGGGATGAGTTCATCAAAGCCCCTAAGAAAATCTAATTGCAGAGAAATATTGAAATTCGGGGACACAACAGGAGATCCTGATGTCCCATGTAAAAGGCTGTAATTATCATTTTCCTCATCATCTTGAGAAGTGCCGCCAAGAAGCTGCTGCATATCGCCAAGATCAGGACAGATGCCCCCAATATCAAATCCATGATCATGTGGTGGCCTTTGCTGATTTTTCGTCGTCGGGTTGAAATTGCCCCTGGGACACGGTTTGAGTTATTCGACCCAATTAGGTTCTTGTTCTTAGAATTTTTGTATTCCATCTTAGAGTTGAGTGTGCTCTGGTGCTCGATTATCCATTCGAGTTGGAGCTAAAGTTGGTCGTGCATGACCTGAGTTTGTTGTAGTTCTTGCATTCTCAACTAGGATGTTGTGGGCGGCTATTCTGTTGTCCACGTCTCTATCCACAATGCTCTGAATCGAAGCTGCATGTTGCACGCTTGCTGATCGGTTCATGCTCAACTCAAATTGGTGGCTGTGATGTGGCCGAGTCAAGTTCATCGTTGCTTGAACTTTGATTCCATTATTTCCAGTCAATTGATGGTTGTTGTTCAGCCATTCGATTCAACGCTTTTGCCCACAACGTGAAGTCTTGAAAAAGGTGAAAATTGTTCCCAAGTTTCTCGGTTCCGCACATGCTGTAGCCATCAATCAGGCTTCCGTCATTTGATTCTGGATGATGATTCGCTGTTCAAACGTATGCGGGCTAATCCCGAGGAGTCAACCTTTTGGTTATAGTTGGGATCTTGCGGAACCCCGAGACAATAGATGTGCATAAAGTCATCGAGTAGTTGAATCATGCTGCTCGAAACTCGTATCCCGTGCCCCCATCCGCGGGGGTTTTACTGAGTGGTGAGCATCAAATCCACATCTTTTCTAAGTTCATAGGCCCCCACTCAAGTCAAGAGTTAGAGTTGAATGTAAAATGAATTATTGGTACTCAACCCATGCTAATCCCTAGTCTCCCATCCAAGCTCTGAGGATTGAAATCAAATGGTGAAGGGTTAGATCATAGTCGCCTCGAGTGCTCCCATTTGCTCTTTGCATCAACGGAAAAGTCATAGACAAAGCAGCTATGATGCATCCAATTAGCATTCCATATAGGGTTTTTCATCTACGTCTGGTCATATGTGAGCCTTCTAATCGGGAAGTCATTTGGGCCTGGTAAATGGATGTTCTCTCAGCATCCGTCTCATAGTCCACAATGGCCTGTCAAGATCACAAAATAAGTTAAGTACAACCAAATAAACTATGCCCTTTGGGAATATTTTAAATAGTTATGCCCCCAGCAAGAGGTAACGGCATAAGACAGGGGGTGCTCGGATCACGTCCTTTTCGAATTTAGACGAAGAGAGGCGTATTCTAGATAGTCAGGAAAATATTCAATCCATAGAAATCCTGAATGCCACAATTATGTCAGATCGTATTAAGACCGGAAAACCGACGATCGCTCAAGATTGTATTAAAGCCGGGTAGAAATCCAAGAAACTCAGGGCTTCGTCGGGTCCTTCCCAGTCGCGAGTATTAGGTCACATGACATGTCATTGAATAATTCACTCTCAAGGCCTCTTTTTGGTCGCCGCCTTGAGTCACTTAGGATTCTTATCGTTGGGCATCAATGTCAGCCTTCTGGACATGGCCCTTTATTTGTTTTCAACTGGCATGCTGTTGTTACGAGTGCGGGTCTCGCGTTCTTGAACAGTTATCCTTTATAAATCTTCCATCAGTAAACAAAATGGTATTCCTGCAATATCATACATTTGCAAGTTTGTTATATACCTCAATCAAATATATTTGTAGTTAGAGCATTACTATACTAAGTTGCAAGCAATAAATCACATCACAAATTAGATAAGGGTTTCAATTCAGCATCCCTTCAAATAAATAGTATCTCATATTGCGGCCATCTTAGGGGTGTGATGTATGTGTATGCCCCTAATCAATAGTGAATAAAGTTCCTGGCAAGGGCTTGTTTAGGATTGATTAGGATCGACAGTGCATTTCCCCCCATATCCGGAAATGAGGGATTCGGGCTCGGCTTTCATTCTTGCCCCCGATCCTGCAGCGGGGTAGGAGCCCTTTCGTGCCATTTAATGCCCTTATACTTTCCTGCCGTATGCCCAGGATAGAGTTCGAACTCAGCTTTTAGTGTTATCCCTGATCCTTCAACGGGGTAGGTGTTCATTTGTAGCGCCAGTCCCTGGCGCCTTTATACTCTCCCGTCGGATGCCAAGGGCAGAGTGGAAATAAGGAGGTCTTTTAATCATGGTGCAACTTCACGCCTTATGGATGTATAATTTCTTCTCGTCCTTTATACTCTCTCTCGGATCATGAGAGTTAGAGTTGTCCAAGCGAACAATCGTGTCATTCGCCTCAGCATTCCATCCATACTCTTGTTCAAGGAGCGAGATTCTACCGTCTCGAGTGTCGTTCTCGAACTCGGTTGTAGCCCATACTCCATGCTTCATTCTGGCGGATGGGGATTTTCAGGTAGCGGTCGGATCACACTCACTGAGGTGCTACATCATAATCTATGATTTATGGGTAAAGGTGGTCGTTTGTAATAATCAATTCTCTCCCGTCCTATCGACTCATGGGATGGAGTTTAGTCGAACGTCGTCGTATCATCCTTTATACTTTCTCTCGAGTCATGAGAGTTAGAGTCACAGATCGAGTGGTCTTTAATCATGGCATGCCCTTCACACTCGTCCTAGTTCTATACTCTATCTAAGCTATGAGGAATATAGTCACTTAGGCAAACAGTCGAAAGACGTTTGCCAAAGCTTGCATTCCTCCGATCGATCTATGGGAGGAGTGGTTGGCACCGACCTTTGGGTACCTACATCATTCATATCGTAGGAGTTAGTCATGTCAATAACTCACGAATCATGTAAAAATAAATTGCATGGTAGAAAGGTAAGCATATCAAAGGTCAGTGTTGCCTCCTTTATTTGGATTCATGTAATCTGGTACTGTCCAGCATGGGATCGAGCCATGTAGACGATCGAACAGCGTTTATCTGGAGTCAGATTTCAACAATTAATGCACAATTGTCTTTAGGCCTGCAACGTGTGAGCCAAGGAGAGGATGGTCATCTCAGATCCACCTTGAGCTATACAACTTTCCTCAAATGGAGGGTGTGGCTTTCTAAATGAGCAGTTCAATCGGGCTCATTCTAATACTGCTCCATAACTCTGTATCTGGGTGTCAGGAATCTAATCGGTATCAAATCCTGGGTACCTACACTATCCACATATTAATTCATCTGAGTTAATTATGTTAATTACTCACAAAGCATGCAAATATGAGAGTCATGGTTAAAGAATAGTCATGTTAAAGGAATGAATATCATTTTAAGCAGAAATGGCATTGCATGCTCTTTGCCAGTTCATTCTACCTTATCCTGTCACTTCCAGGGGATGGCTGCCAAAATCTTTAGTTGATGAAGTATTACTTTTCAAATTGTCATGGGAAGGCGATCCCAAGAATAAATAGACCTTGATCGGGGTCTTGGAGTGACAAGAGCATTTGAACAGGCACTGTAAGCGAATGACGGGGTCGCATCTCCTTTGAATCGACTCCTTTCCCCCATGCCAAGGGCAAGGATTAAGTGTCAGGGATTCACGTCTATACCCTTAATGATAGCACATCATCACATTGCTGCTTAGGATGGTAATTAGCAGGAGAACGAAGGGACCCGTACTTATAGGAACTTTTGTACTTTCCATGGTAGGAAATAGGATATGGCTGTTGGGGAGATATTCATATCCCATAAATCCATTAATATACCTTCGATCCCACGTCGGGGATAAGAGTATGGTGCATATACAATCAATCAACATCCAAGCTTGAGTGTTCCAATCATTTAACTCGGAGATCTTCGGGTAAGACTGAGGCAGTCGGTCTTGCAAATTTTTGATATATCAGCTTTGAATTGGGTGATGTAATCTCGAGCGATCCATGCTTGAATTTCCAGATGCTCCCAGCGCCTGGGGAATGAGTTACTTAGAGGATAATCGGTGTACGGAGTGGAATTGTGAATCTCCACTTTATGATTCTAGAAACGTCGTTTGTTAGATGTTTCATTCACATACATCTCCCACCTAGCGGGAAGTTGTATAGTATTTCATCGAATCACTTTTGGCGACGAATTCAGCAATGGTAATCATTGGTGTCTGTCTTGGGACAATCTTCCAAGGAATAAGCAATATCATCCTGCATGTCATATCTTGAGGCATAACGAACGATGGTACACCATTCATTCTCCTTGCTGGAAGCATTCCGTGCTGCAGGAAGTTTCTTATAGGGGTTGTCGACGATTTTCTTCTAGGGTCATTCTTCAATAGTGGATCAACTTCCATCTGATCAATGGTCGGAGTTTGTAGTGTCTTAATTGGGATCATCTCCATATCTTCTGGGTTCTAGAGCATTCTAACTTGGGCAGATTATCCATCTTCCAGTTTTCTGTATGCAGAATACAAGACATGTTGTAATGTTCCCATTCAACCAACAGCTCCTGTACCCGTTCTAGATAAGCTGCGAGTCGTGGTCCCTTCATATGGAATCCCCTTCGAATCTTCCTTCAATAATTATCAATACGACTCCGGCGCCAGGTCATCGATTATTCTTTGCACCGTCTGTAGCTACCGGGTGCTTGTATTCATTTTTCATTTTAAAGGGCCATCTTCTTCATCTAACACATCCTCTTCGGGAATGGTAAACTCAGTGATGGATTCAGCTAATGTTTGCCCCCATATGGACTTCTTTAGGAGGAAATTGAGATTAAACTGGTTCAGTTTGATGTTCCATTCGAGCAGTCTCCCAGATGCCTCAGGTTACTGCATGATCTGTCGTAGTGGCTAATCAGTGTGTGTCACAATCAGATGAACTTGGAAATAGCGGAGGAGTTTTCTCAAAGCAATCAACAAGCTGTAAGCGAGCTTTTCTATCTTTGGGAAATTGCTTCATTAGATGTCTCCCTCTTGCATCCTGAATTTTCATCCTCTCTAGGATCTATATCTTCGGGTAGATCATTGGGCAACTCTTTCTGTGGTGTCTTCCTTGCTTGCTAATTCCATGCCTCCTTCACACTCCATCTCATTAGGAGGGGAAGCATTGTTGGGTTCCACGCCATCTCTATTGCATAACATATTTCATTCAATCAAATAACAAGTTCCTCTAGTAACTTAGTTGTCCAAACCATTCTCACTCCAACTTCAGTTGGGATATTTACCAGTAGACAACAAGGTGTTATGTAAACTCTGAATTCCACTAGAGTTGGTTGGCCGAAACCTTGATCAGATAATCTTAAATGCAATAGAATGGCTTGCAAGGCTTCAAGAAATGTTCATACGTTCCGTAACAACTGTTGTACGAAGTGGAGAGCTAATGGTTGATTCATATTTGCGATGATCTCGAGCTCTCGTCTCTTGACCAAGGTCGTATGGTGGTTGGTGAGCAGTCAATGTTGTTATCATTCAGGCATGGATCCCTAGGTCCAATCATGGCCTGTGGTGGTTCAACTGATACCTAACTCGGGGCACCAAAATATGTTGATCTAACTCTTATTCGATGGCAAGTAGTCTCCCTCGATAAGTTTGAAATCAAATAGGCATTGCAAAGGTTAGCTAAGCTATTCAGGGAGCAAACCACATGAGATATGTCTTTCATCATATCATACAATTGAAGTGTAGCCTTGGGATGTTGGGATCCTTAGTTACATTTTGATATCCCATCATTGAAAATCATGGTCGCTAAGACTATATGAATTATCTTCGAAGCAATGCCCGGACTATTCCATATAACTGTCATTCGGGACTCCGCTGATTGGACAGGTTTAAGTTACATAGACCAAGTGATCACTACTCGTTCGGGAATAGCATCAGTTGCATTGGTGAAATCTATACACTATCGGAGCCCAAGAAGAGGAGGTTGCCAAGATATAATCATTATCTCATATCCTGTCATAGCTAGCATGCCAAATCTTTTCGATAGCACCTCACATTGAATAACGTCCGTAAATAGGTGTTATGGCTTTAGGAAAAATCCCAGTTGTTGCCAATTTGCTGTCGATATCCTAGGACTATCTATCGAATCTCAGTTGTTAAGCATTGGTGATAATTGTAGGCCTAAACGTATTCCGAGCCGAAGGAGAGCCGTTAGTGGGTCCGGGTGTAGCGCCGGTGGGGGTCCGGGGGTCTACAGTCCCCGCGGCTAGGTCGAAAATGCAGGCACCGCCCAATTTTTTTGATTTTGGAAAATGGAGCCTTTTTCGAAATGATCTGAAAATTGCATTTTTCGTGAAAATGGCCCTGTTTCGGTTTGGGTCGCCATTGCTGTTCACCCATGCTTTTCTGGATCGCGGTTCGCTCGCTTGCTCCAGGTCGAGTCGTGGAGGTCACTCCGGGTCGGTTCTTGATAGCCCTTTGGACCTAGATTGTGGAGATCATTCCACGAGCCGCGAGCCGGTTCATGATGGCTCTTTGGTCCCGAGTCGTGGAGGTCACTCCACACGCCACGAGCTGGTTCGTGATGCCCTCTACGAGCCGCGAACCAGCCACCTGCTCTTGCGCGTTATCTGTTCATTCTTTATTTGGTCGCGAAGTTTGTGATTCCTTTACTTCATTCGGAGCCATATAGTTATGATTTTATTGAAATCACTAAAATTTTCAAGTATGACGAAAATGTGGATTATCTCTTCGGACATGGAAGTCCAAATAGTAGAATAACAATCCAAAGTGCTGAGAATTCAATTTTCAGTGAAAGCAGCAAAATGTTAGACCAAAAAATGGTCCTAACACCCAAATCATCGTATTTCGAGCGTAGAATATAAAGAAATAACAGGAAAATACGATTAAAAGGAAGACAATAGGATTTTTATAGTGGTTCGGCATTAATGAGCCTACGTCCACATCATATTTTCTCATTTCATTCATAGATTAGAACAAAAAGGAATATTATCTCTCAATCACTCGAATTCAATGAATAGTTCTCTCCGAATCCATTGAATTTTATTGAATAGGATGGTGATTATCTGTGAAGGAGTGTTAGACATGGCAGCCATGGACGTTTAGATGCCAAAAGTCCCCTCAATTTGCCATGTAGTGGGTGTATTTATAGCTGTAGGAGAGCTGATGTGGAGACCGGGTCGTGGTAAGACACGTGGAGCCCGATCCGGGAAAGTAGGAGTGGACTTTGCCTTGAGAATAGATCAAGATCTACATGTGCAGCGGAAGGTCCTGGTCGCGACTCCTAGTTGCGGCTCGTGAGTCGAGTTGGTGAGTTGTGGTGAGGATCTGGTGGTGATGGTCAGGTTGGGTCATGGTCCCGGGGGTCACGAACCGCCCTCAGGAAGAGGTCATGAACCGCCCTCAGGAGGGGGTCACGAACCGATAGGAGGCGAGTCGGTGTCATGAACTGGGGGTCGCGAGCTATTGTCATGACCAGGGGTCATGAACCGAGGGTCACGAACTGGGGTCACGAACTGGGCTATCTAGCGATGAAAATGTGATCATGTGCACCATTTTCCTGATTAAATTAGTGGTACCTTTATTCTGTGTGGCCAGGTCATAAAGCAGGCTAACATGCGCAAAGCTTTGCACCAGCAAGCTTTGCAGTGCTAAGCTTTGCACCAGCAAGCTTTACAGTGCAAAGCTTTGCACCAGCAAGCTTTGCAGCTGCAAAGCTGCAGTGAAAAGCTTTGCAGGTGCAAAGCCTTGTACTAGTAAATCTATGCACTTATATTTACCCATTACATAACTTATATTATATACCTGAGTAATTTTTTTCCTCTATTGAATGCCGAAAGAACCCCAGTATGTCACAAAAAAGGGGAAAAACAGTTGCAAATTGTAACAAATTGTTGAAGGTGATGCATACCTTAGCTTTTAACATTTCCCCGATAGTTTGAAACTTTGTATACTGCTTTTCTTTTGCTACATACACTTTTGTAGACTACATATTGCCTTGTGTAGACTACTACATGATCATTGTGGATGTAGGATACAATATATCCAGCAGGGTATATACACCTCCTCCAAGCAATAGAGCTCCACATCAGAATTCAACATATTCACACATAATTTAACCTTAATAATACAAATGCTTTTTACATAGGAATAGGATTCCTTTACAAAAATGTAAAAAGGTATAAAAAGCAGTACAACTATCTGTGTGATCCCATACCTCATAGGATTAATCCAAGCTGAAAATTTCCAAAAAGAAAGTAGGCCCTGCAAACAAAATGAAAGATCACAAAATCATGAGATAACAAGGCATTCAAGGTGCATGCTATGAGGCATGCTAGTACTGGTACTAATTGTAGAATTGACTTGTCATGTTATTTTGTTGTAGTATGTTATGCTAAAATAAAAATAAAAATAAAAACTAATATAAAACCCCCACAAATAAACTGCATAGACACCAAGGAAGAAAAAGAAAAGTCTTGCCTGCAAAGCACTAGCAAAAGAAGCTGCGACTAAAAGAGGAGCAACATATCCGGTAGTATATGTCAGAAGAAGGTTCCCGCCTATTATCTGGTCCTGGTAAGAGTATCATTAAGAAAATCACCATTACAAACATTAAAATTATAAATAATAAAAATGAAAATGTACTGACGAGAAGAGCATAAAAGCATTGCAAATCTAGTCAGTAAACGATTACATGTTAAATGCAAATGACAAACAAGACATCTGAAGTATTTCAGATGGCTCCTGTGCACATATATTACTATATTAGTATCTATTTGTTATACCCTGGATGCAGCAACATATCTAAGAAGAGTAGCAAGCATGGGAGTACTACAAGGGGCGCAGCCAAAGCAAATGTATGACCAGCCAAATATACCTGGACACATGTAATGTTATATGCTTCATTTTCATTTTTTAAAAAATAAATTTACCTTTTTTATGCATTTAATATTTTGATGGTGAAAACTACTTGATGGAAAGTTAGCAGCAGCAGCCCGAGGTTCGAAATTATAAAAGAACAATGGAAGTTATATCTCAATCACCTGCAAATACAAAAAACTTTCAACATTGAATTATAACTTAGCTGACAGTTTCTTTTCAAAAAAAAGGAAAGGGGGAAAACTACAAAATCATGGAAGTAGCTCCAAACATTCATCGGTTTCGTAAACTGAATTCAACTTAAGGGAGGATGTTAGACATTTAATCAAACTAACCGAGAGATGTTTGCCTTATCATTTTACTATACAAATCTAAAGCCAAAATATATAGGTGGATTCCCTATTCATGCAATCAGGACCAGTACAATACCAATTAGGTTCCACTAAAGACATCATGCAATTCAATACCAAAATTAAATTAGAAGACAGAACAAGCTAAGGAAAAGAAATGTATAACACGACCAAAATGGTAACAAATGAAAGCTTCATTGCTAATATCAACGCTAGATCCACTCACCCAATACCAAAGAATGCACCACCAAGAAAATAAATCCCAAAAAGAAACAAAAAGACAACACTTATAATTCACAGAAATCAACAGGATGTTTACCCTTCTAAAGAATCAGATCTTTTAACCTCCAAATCCGTAAAGTGTTCTTCCCTGCCTCTTCAAAGCGTACGCAACACCCATGGCAGTAATAGTATTCCTCTTTGCATGCTCGGTGTAAGTAACAGCATCATGAATCACATTCACCAAAAAGATTTTCAAAACCCCTCTGGTTTCTTCGTAAATCAAACTGCTGATTCTCTTGATGCCTCTCTTCTGGCAAGGCAGCGAATGGCGAGCTTTGTAATTCCTAGATATTATCACGGAGGACATTACGATGACGCTAGGCCCCTCCCTTTCCAAGACTTTTACATTTTCCTCTTCCTGACATTTTGAAGCCTAGAAATTGATTTGGGGATGTACCTGGGATTTGATTGCTCTACGATTGACGATGGGTTCTCTCTAGATTGGGTTCGGAACTTATGCGGTAGCAATCCGTGTGCTAAGTACTGAGATGTTGTACACCGTCTGATATTTAATCTTAGATGGTACGATGAAATGGTTCCCTTTTTTCATGGATTGATAATTAATCTTGGATGATCCTTTCTCCATCTGCTCGTTTACATCAGTATTTTGCTGGGTTTAAACTTTTAAACCATATTAAGTGCTATTTTTCTTAATACTTATTACATATTATTTTACAATTAATTATTATTAAACATTATTATTATTAATTAAATATTAATATCAATAATATTTAATTACTAAATATTATAATTAAAATTAGAAACGTATTTAATTCTACTTTATCTTAGTCATAATTTATAGAAAATTTTAAAATTAGAATATAAAGTATTATATAATTTAAATTAAACTATTAAATGAACTTTTTCAATATTTTAAAGTTTATAAATTTTGGTTATTTTGTGTCAAACAACAATTGGTTTTATAAATTTATGATTTATTTCAAATTTATTCAAGATTATTTCTAATTTTTTGAAATATAAAAATATAATTATCAACTATAATTATAAAATATAAGTATCAACTAAAATTATCAGTTGTAATTATTAAATACAATTATATAAATTAATTATTGAATACTAGATGCCATGTCATAAGTATTAAATTTTATTATTAATTATTGTAATAAACTGATATTTTCATCTCTTGCAAATCTGTTGGAATTCTGCTGCAAAATAGATTCGATAAATATTCGTCAGTATTCTGCCTGTATGTGCAACGGAAAATAGCGACAGAAATTTTCTATCGGTAATTTGACGCAACTTGCAACGGATTAGTGAGGGATGGCGAAAGACGACTGTAATAAATAAAAGAAAAAAATTTGAAAATACAAAAAACTATCCCTTGGAAATCCGTTGCAAATTAGTGACGGAAATTTCCGCTTCTAAATTTTTGACGCTAAATCAGTGTGTTCCGGTAGTGTTACTTTTCAAATTACAACCCTTATTATAATTTTATACAAATTCCAATTAATTTGCCAAATTCAATGTGATCCTTTTTTAATACAGATCTGTAATTTATGCATACATTTTTATAAATTTAGTTCTATTTCTTTTAACCTGTGTTTACGAAGTTTGTATATTTTATTCTATTTTCCATGCATAAAAAGTGGATTAATTTTGCGTCTTTTAACTAACATTTGCATATCTAGGCATGATTAAGAACAAACTAGAATAATTACAGAAATTGTAATAACTGATAAAAATAAAATAACTTTTAAGGGCTAAAGAGTGAGAAAAACCTATAAAATTTAATTGAAAAGAAAATTAGGAAAAAACAAGGAAATACTTACAGAAAAAATACTAAAATTACTAAAAACTGTAACTATAAAAGAAACTATAAAAAAATTACAACTAATAAAAACCCTATTTCCCTAAATTATCCAAAAAATTGAATAATTACAACATTCACCTATAGTCCTTAGCTTTTCTTGTGTACAACCTTCCCATATTTCGTCTCTAAGTTGAATATATATATATATATATATATATATATATATATATATATACAGATCTCTTCTTAGAGAAAAAAATTAAGTTTTACGTTTATCTCAACTAAGAGAGAACCGAAATGGAAAATATTTGTGTTGTTAATGAAGAGAAAGGCCTAGGGTCTCATTTGTAGTGGAGCTAAGGAATCTAATGCACCTGATTTAGCTTGGTCAGTTTAAAAATTATACTCTCAAAATCGCCTCGTACATAGATGGAAAAACATTCAGGCTCGACCTGAACCTATAAGGGTCGCACTGTGGGCCGACCCGACCTAACCCTGGGTTAACCCATACGGGTCTTGTTACATTTTTTTCTTTATTCAATTTAAATTTATGAATTATTCTTTCATTTATTTCTTAAACAATTTCTCTATATTAACTCTGATTTCGACAAGTTATATTTATACATTTCTCAGAAATTTTCCATGGATCCAATGATGCAACTCCCATAGCTAATTTATTTTTTAATTACTTTTTTAATTAATTATTATTACTTAAATTGTAGGGTTGTTACATTCCTCTCCTTAGAGTATTTCATCTCTGAAATCTCCAAAGATAAAAGAATGAAATAAGTAATTACACCCAATGTCTACTTCCATCTACTCAACCATCATCCGCTGCATCCATTGTCTTTAAGTTTTCTAATGCAGTTATGTTATTATACAACAGTGTTGTGTAAATTTCCCGAAATAATGCAAAATATTAGGCAATCTACTGATTCAATTGACCTTCTTTTTATGCAAATATGTTTGTACCATGTGTCCAAATGTGTGCAAACATCATAATGATAACTAATATTTCTATATGTGTGTTATAATCATCATCCATATGCAATAATCATATGATAATCATCCATTTATAACAATTATGGAAATAAAATGCACACACATCCATATATGTATGCTTGGTGTCTTAGTTTGTCTAATAGTTCCAAAATTGTGTATATATGCGTCCATTTGCACCTACTAGCCAATACTTGGAACCGCTTGTGTCCATCACACATAACATGTTTTATTAATATGTTTTCAATCAATCCTATCATCCGTAGGCTATATCCTAAGACCTACTCTCTCAATTGATATGAAAGATTAGAATCTACCCTAAGGAAAAACTTATGTTAGAAAAATTCAAAGTGTGCCATTGAAAAGAAAAGGATAGGAAATACGCATCTTCTCTTTAGCCTCTCTTATTGCTTCTCTGCACTATCTCCCTACTGAATATTTACAAGCTTAACCTTCTTGTTCCTCAATTGCTTCACGTCTTGTCCTAGAACCGAAGTAGACACATGACGAACCTCGCTCAATCTCCACTTCCTCGAGTTTACTGGGCTTAATTACCTCAGCTGAATCATGTAAGCACTTCCTAAAGTGCAAGACATGAAATACATTGTGAAGTTCCAGAAGCCGCTTTGGTATCTCACCCTGTACGCCATTATCCCTCCTCTATCTACAATGGGGAATGGTCCAACGAATCTAGAAGCAAGCTTCCCAACTGAACCAAATCTCACCACACTCCATAGAGCTCATACTTTATTGAAAACCAAATCTCCAATATCAAACTCCAAGTCTGTCCGCCTCTTATCGACATAATATTTCTAATTATCTTGGGTCGTCTTCTTCTTTTTTTATTGTCAAATCGATCTTCTTATTGATATCCCTACATATGAACCAAGTAGCAATCTGTCTATAGTCTCCCGTCAAAACGAAGGTTACTTGCATGGTCGTCCATAATGGCCTCAAAAGGAGCCATCCCTATGCTAATCTGAAAGCTATTATTGTAGGCAAACTATACCAAGAGTAGGTGCTACTCCTAAGTACCTCCAAAGTCTTAGATGCATAATCTCAACAAATCCTCTAGGACTCTATTCACCTTCTCGGTCTGTCTATCGATTTGAGGGTGATAGGCTGTACTCAAACTAAGCTAAGTCCCTAGCTCCTCTTGTAGGCTCCTCTAAAACTCAATACTAAAGATTAGGTTTATGCCACTCATTATACTGGGAGGTATACCCTAGAGCCGAACAATCTCTCTAATGTTTAAAGATGCCAACAAAGTTGCAGTCCTCTTACTCTTGACTAGAATGAAATGGGAGCTCTTCATCAGTCTATCCACAACAACCAAAATATCGGTATCTCCCTTTCTGGATAAAGGAAAACCATTTATGAAATCCATAGGCACTCTCTCCTACTTCCACTATGACACATCTATTGATTGGAACAATCCGCTAGGCTTTTGTTGCTCTATCTTAACTCTTTGGCCAGCTAAGCACTTCATCGCATACTCACCGACATCCTTATTCATTCCACTCCAATAGAATGCTCTCTTCATGTCCTTATACATGTTATCACCACTGAGATGGATGGTCATTATCGAACGGTGTGTCTCTGCTAATACTGCACTTACCAAATTACCGGTGTTGGGGACACAAAGCCATCCATCTCTCCGTAGCCATTCCTTGTCATAACATAATATCGTTGGAGATGTCTAAATGCTTATTCTTTATCAATCCAATCAAAAATGTCCATAAGCTCTAGATGCTCTCGCTGCCTCGAGCTGATCCGTTCCATTAGAGTAGGATGAACCTCCAAAGATGTTAATAAGAAAGGTACAAAATCCGTGAAGGGATTAAAGTCAAAGGTAGAAATAAATTCCAAATTCTTCAACTTTATGAATAATGGGATCAAGGTCGCCCTCTTCCTACACAAGGAATTTGCAACCATATTCCGTTTACTAGGGGATAAGTTATCTCGAAATATTTCATCCACGTTGTTGCCTCATATTTAGATCCTTTTGTAGAAACAAACACTTCAAGGACTTGTGTTCTATGTAGAGCTCGAACCTCTCGCCAAGTTGACAATGCTTCCATGACTTAAGTGCAAAATTAATTGCGACCAACTCCAAATCATGTGTAGGGTAGTTCCTCTCATTTATCTTCAATTGTCTACTCCCATAACATACTACACAACCTTCTTGCATCAGTACAATCCCCAAACTTGTCCCACATGCATTGATGTGAACTATAAACATCTTATAACCATCTAAGAGTACAAACATTGGTACACTGGTAATAGCCTTCTTATTTCTCATGAAAGAATCCTCATGGTATATGTCCCATACAAATGCAAAAGAAATTTAGCGAAGCGGGTAAGCGATATTGAAATCCATGCAAAATGCCTAGTAAACTTTATGTACACCTAGCCAAACCAAGAAAGATCCTAACCTCAGTAGCATTATTAGGGGCCTTCCAATCCTATATCGCCACCACCTTGGCGGGATCCACTGCTAGACCTTTCATAAAAACCGTATGCCCTAAAAAATGCACCTCCTTACGTTAAAAATGACAATTTGAAAACTTTGCTCTCAACTTATGTACCCTTAGAGTACGGAGAACCTCTCCTGAGTGTAAGGCATGCTCCTCTTCGCTCCTCAAGAATATCATCAACAAACACAACTATGAATTTACTATGAACGTTCTTGGAAGACTCTTCTCGTTAGATCTATAAAATAAGTCGGGAAATTGGTTTGCCCAAAAGGCATAACTTACCGCTCGAAAATCCTTTGGATGTCTGAGAGGTCATCTAGTCGATGCTATCATTTTCCACCCTAAGCTGATGAAAACAGTGGCCAAATCCAACTGAGTGAATAATAAAACACCACCCAGTTAGTCAAATAAATCATTTATCTAAGGGAGTGGGTAACGGTACTTACTTGCGAGAATGTTCAATTCTTTGTAATACACAAAAAGTTAGCGAGAACAATCCACCTTTTTATCAAAGATAAATGGCTCTCCTCAGTAAAAAATACCTCACATAATGAATTTCTTCTCTAACAACTCATCCACTTACTTAATTCTTCACATTCCCTTCGAGCCATATGCCATACGGACAATGCTATAGGATTTGCATTCTTATTGGGATATTTCTGAATGTCAATCTCTCTCTTGGGAGGTACCCTCTTCACCCCCCTCAAACACATTTAAAAACTCTCGTAGCAAGGGAACTAAATTGATATCGCTAATAGTTGAATTTTGGGAATAAAGAAAGCTCAACATTAATGACCCAGCAGGTCGTAAGAAATCTTGAAGGTCTTCCCACTAAATATCCTAATCGAACAACCCTCCTCTTAAAGTACAGAATAGTCCTATACATGGTTAACCAACCTATTCCTAGGATCATCCCATATCCCAAGAATCCCAACACGTAAACGCCACAATCAAACTTTATGCCTAATATCAAAATTTTCAAATCCCTACAAATCATCAATAGATGTGTCGATCCACCTATGGGGCTTGAAACAACTATAAAATCTATAACTAAAGAGACATCTAAGTGAAAACAATCGACCAAAAAATTAGAGATAAAAGAATGAGATGCTCCTGAGTCAAAGAGAGTGTGAATGAGAAAGTTGGGAATAGAAATCAAACGTTCTATCACAACTTTCCTATTCGTGTATGATCCACTACTAAATGGAGCCGCCTTTAAGAGCTTTTGGCGCATTAGCCCTCTTCCCTACCCTTTGGGGATGAGTCCTACTAAGATGTTCGGGCTTCCCACAAATATAGCACTTTTCTCTTATTGTATCCTTCTTGTTGTCCTCCACATGATGGCCTATCAATCCACATCCATAGCACTTAACTTCTTTCTTGTTCTGTCCCTTTTGTGGTCCTCCAGCATTCTTATTCTTTCCCTTCTTATTTTTCCTCCGTTGATTCTTCCAGCCTAGAGTTTTAGGAACCTGTTACTTGCTCTCTTTATCCACTTCTTTAGCGACCTCGAACATATGAGCCATTTCCACTAATGACTCAAATGTTTCTCTCGTAGGTGCATGTATCACTAACTCTTGGAGGGGTTGCCTCAATCCTCTTGTTAACTTGACATCTTTCTTGCGAGGAGTGTTAACTAAGTCCATCCCAAATTTTTACAACGTGTTAAATTAAGTAATGTACTCCTTTATCGAGAAGTCCCCTTGCTTCAAACTAATGAACCTTTCTAACTAAGTACTCTCCTTATCTTGTGACAAGAGTTTCATCTCAAAGCTCTCTCGTAATTTGGCCTAACAAAGCTTTTCCTTCTCAGCTTCAACTATCTCCCACCAAAACAATGCCTCCTCCTTTAGCTGCCAAGAGGCCAGTTGTACTATTTGACGATCCCCAAGACTCAACAATCCAAAAATCCACTCTGTACTCCGCAGCCAAGTGCAAACCTTAACAAAACTCACTGTGTCTGGGAAAGGTTTACCCCCAAAGATTAGAGAAGTCTCTGCAATGTCTAGGAAAGATAATTGCCACTCTTTGCTTGGCAGGAATATCAGTAGCGTGTATCTTATCTTGTGTAGGCCCCTGTGCTTTAGATGATGACGTAGCCTGAAGATATCTACAGAAGCAACCAAGGAAAGCACACCCTCAGGAAGATTTGGGGCACCCGCCATTTTAAGCAAGAGAAATTTGAAGATTAGGGATTGAAAGAATCAGTGAAAGTTTTCACTGGACTTTGAGGGGGAAAAAATCTTATTCTCAAAATTGTTTTTGTTTTGAAAATCTGCTTTCTTTTGATTTTTTTACTTTTGAAACAAATTTTTAGGAGTTCTGTAACCTTAGGCTCTAATACCCTGCACCCCTTAGCATCCCTAGGGTTATGCCAAGAAGTGTGGAGTGTTGTAGGTATAAAGAAACAAATCAAAGAGACCAAGATACATATGATAATAAAATAATATATCACAATGGAAAAGATCTAAAATAAAACATAACTTGTTATTTCAAAATCCAACTTTCATTTCAGTCATAAAACATAAAATCAAACTGCCACATTGCTCATGAAAAGAGAACCTCGATCTCAAAAATTAAAATACATCAATAATAAAATCTCTCTCAATGTCATAGTAAAAACCAAGATAACAGAAAAGAAAAGCAAAATAATACATTAGAATGGAACTAGAATATTCAAAATGCAAGCTGTATGCAGTGATCAACCTTATGAGCTGAGGGAGAAGGAAAAGAGAGGAGTGGGTCTGAAAATAAGTTTGATGAATGAAATAATTAATAGCATGATTAAGCAAGATAAGGGAAACATATTTAATAAAAACTCTAATATAATAGGGTAAAATGTTTATGGACAGGTACAAAGATAAATATACTTAGACTTATTATTCGATTATGATTATTTAAACATATTTAACTACTAAATAAAAGAAATATGATTATGATGATTTCCTAATTCCACCCAATGGTCAGCCTTTCCTATCTGTCTACCACATTGCAAGGTAGAGTGTCACTATGGACATGTCTGTATATCTACCAGTAAGAACATGATTTAACTCTTGAAGGTAGTAGTGATTTATTTTTCCCAATTGATGTTGTCGCATGCTCGGTCACCGCCGAAACACGTTATCTCCACTCCCCATTGTCCACTTATTTACCGCAATCAGCATAAGCGTGCCCAGTCTCAACCCCCTATTTAAGAGCATTAGTGATATACCTGAAAGGGAATGTTGTCGATATAAGTCCATATCAAACAAATATTCTAATTTGCGCTTCATGCCAAGTTCCCTTGATTTGGGCTTTATTTATTAATTTATTGGCCACTTGTTTTCCGCAATCAACATTGTTTTCGGAACAGATCACCATTACTTGCTTATCAAATTAATCCTAGATCTAAATTTTAATATAATAAGCCATTATATTGTAACCTCCAAATTATAACTTTAGTCGAAAATATCACAAATTTGACTATTTTAATTTTTTAACATGTCTATACAGTTAACATAATATTTTTCTCATTCTCATTACTATTCGAATTATAAACCTTGTTATAATTTATTATTAATTCCTACCAGTTTGCCTAATTTAGTCAGATTTTTTTTAATACATAGCTTCTAACGACCCATAAAATTCGACGTTCGAATTTTCGATGATAATACATAATCCCGTATTACTTGCAAAAAACGCAAGTATCAAAACCCAGATTGTTAATAGAAAGAAATTAGAGGGTGAGAAAAGAAAGAAATATTAGATTAGAAGAATAAGAAGATCATAATCTCATAAAGGAATGAATAAAATATAATATATCAAAATCCTTTACAAAAAGAAACTGTATATATATATATGATTACAACATCATAGTACACATACATGTCATTGCAACACACACAACAGAATAACTTAATACAAGAAAATACGGATATAAGTCTTTTCTCTAACTCCTTTTTGAAAGCTTCAAGCAAGACCTAACCTGATAATATAGACGGTCTAACCTGAGAACATTTGAAGCAAAGCAAAATTCACCCGGGTAAGTCTGGAATACTTTCAGTGATAAATTCATAATGCAACCAATATGTTTAAATTTAGAAAACCCTTTGAAAGAAAAGGAACTATAGTAAGACAGGACAACACATAAAGATGGCACGTGTTTTTACCTTACAATACCCAAATTATTTTTTGTATCAAATCCGGTGATATTATAATAATGTTTATCAAACCATAAATAAATTAGAATACATCCGAAAATCTTGCATCTCACTTTCCAACATAGCTGGCGTACAACTAACAATATCCGACTTGTATTGGAGTTTGGATTTCCAACATGACAATGTATGTGACTACATCTCGATTAGTGTACCTCTAGAGACAATACTCTAGGGTTCAACAAGAGCATCTTGCAACCCGACCACACATGACCGACCACTCATGCAACTTGAGTGTACCGAATATATTGTCACCCACGATTGGTAGCGATCCAAACTGTATTTCCTCAAGATACAGAAACTACAGAAGAAGAACAAATGAAATTTTCTATAGAGGATAACAATACACCTTAATGTGTATGACCCACATAGCCATGATGCCTACCCGATTTCTGTCATTTCCCAGTTGATGAGGCTTGAGATTACGATTACCTTTTCAGGAACATCTCGTTTTCTTTGAATGCCATGTTGTTAGATTCGTCAAACCACTAATTGACATCACAAATATACTCTAGGTGTTAAGCTAAGAGAAGTTATATTCTCCAACACCAAACTTGGTATATTGTGAAAATCAACATATGTGATCCTTTGGAAATACTCTGTTAAACATTCGTCCATACAAGTCATCCAGGAACAAGATAAACCAAAGGCATCCTCCTACCACATCCTACATGGGAACCACCCTAAAGGATCAGTAAAGAGTAGTCCTAGCAATCTGAAGAATTCAATCACGACATAATCACAAGTCATAATAACTCCGGAGCTAACCAGAGAAAATTAATGAGTAGTTCTTCCGCTCATGAAGATCCACGACCTTCAATGCTCCATCTTTATATATCTATACAAGTTAGTTTTCGAACGCACAATTGGTTCGAAGTGGTTTCGGGTCTAGTTCCTACCTCGATCTCTTAGAGCTAACTCGTCAATGGTCCAAACAATATTCATTAGGAGTTGGGGTTTTGACTATCAACTCAAACAATACAGATTAGTAATTTGGCGGCTTAGGTCCCTTTCATTTAAAACCATTCATTTAAAATCAACTAAGCGATTCTTACAAATCGATTCCATGTATTTATCTCAATACATTTGTTCCTTTGAAAATAATAATCAGTACTTACTTTTTTTAAAATTAACCATATTACCAATCTCTTTCCTTTATCTCGAAATATTTCTGTAATTCACGAAAACTCTCTTATTTCCTTTATTTTGGAAATAACACTATATTTACTTTTAACCAATTGGTATATTTTAATGCTAAATATTATCTAAGCCAAAATAATGTCAAGCGACGTATTCTTATAATTTAACCACAATAGTTAACTATATCTTTAAAACTCTTGTCAATTATAGTTTACAATCTTGCTTATGCAAATCATAATTCAATTCCCAATATCAAATTCCATTTCAAAACCCATATAACCTTTTATTCTCATTTCCTGGAACAAACCATTTAAAAACAGAACTATATCTTTTAGCTTTTATAATAGGCACATTCCAAATTCCCTTTTATATTTCTTTACAGCAAAAATATTGCAGCGCGAATTTTCAAAAAGAAAAATATTGCAATGCTTCACAAACCCATTTAAACTTCCTTATTTGGAAATATTGTTGTATATTTTTGAATACTTTCGTATTTCTTTTACTATATATATCTAAAAATATCCTTTTATTTCCTTTACTTTGGAAATAACATTCTATTTACTTAACCAAACGGTATAATCTAATTACCATACTTATATGTGGACTACAACGATGTAAATTGACTTGTTGTTAAAATATAACTCCAAGTAGTTTATTTAACAGCCAAACTCTCAAATTAACATTAATGATATAGAAATATTATTTTAAATTTTCAATATTCCTCTCCATTTCAACACTATGTAACTCCTTATTCCATCTGTTCCAAAATCTCAACCATCTACTTATTTCATTAAATAAGTGTGCATATAAACGTACTATTTCTATTATTTAGAAAATAGTACCATTCACTTAACCATATGGTGTAAGTATGGTCAGACTCTATATTCAATCCAAAAAATGTCATGCAGTACATTGTTTATTATAAACTCGATAGTTTTAATTTATTTCCTTAAATTTGCAAACAGAGCTGCAACATTATTCCTTTTACAGAAACACTAAAATAATCCCAACATCTTACCATTACAAACTGATACCATCCTCAGATAATCCTGAAATCGTTCACGTTGGAGTATTTTATTACCTCCCATACTTTGATCGACAATGTTCTTATCTTCGGATAAATAAAAGTTGTAATTCAAACAAATATTACTTATAATCTCAGTCACCTTTTGTTTTCTATTTCATTAACAATATGTTTTTATAAACCATATTCTGACTTTTGGAAATCTCTGTCACTTACGACCACTTTTACTTAATTCGTTGATTAATTATAATGTTTACTAAAACACTTAACTTCTCTCTTTAAAATCTCTTTATACAGTCTAATTGGAAATTTGGATTATATTATGATAATCGATTTATCTAACCATTTTCCAAATTCATTTTTTACCTTATTATAAAACTGCGTTTGGATTCTTTTATAAAAGTCCGATTACACCTTTTCTTTATGTTTTTAAAATCTTCCTTTCAATCACAATATTTCACTTAATTTAATCTCAAGTAAACTCGAATTTATAAACCATCATCTTAACTTTGAAATCCCATTTATAAACATGGTTTACAACCTCGAATTTAATATAAAACCCTTTTAAGCACATTTCCATACATTCATGCAAATCTTGATTCTTTTACTTAATTTGAATATTAAGTAAGCATTTACTTTTAAAACTATCGCATAGACCAAAATCTCTTTATATAAACCACGTTTATAAATTAAGATTTTTAGAAAAAAAAATTATTCAATAATTTCTTTCAAAATCCAACGAGACTTCATTATAAACCCGATTACCATTATTTTAAAATTAATCACTTTAATTATTAATTAAATAATAATTAACTTCATCATCAACCCAAAAAAAAGTGATTATCTTTTTGTTATTGACTTAAAATAGAATAATTAACTTCTTCAAAAAGGTTATTAAATAATTAATAGTTTTATTAATAACAAACTACTTGACAATTATCTTAAATACAGTTAATTAAAAGATTCGTTAACTTTTAAGAATATCCATTTAGTTAACAATTGCTTGTAAGAACTATTTCTAATAGATTAACAAATCAATCTAAAATCAATTTCAATTAAAATAGTTGACTTTGTCAACTAATAAACATCATTTAACTCGTTAACTGATTTCCATTGACCCTTTCTATTAGATTAATTAATAATTTAATTAATTTAATAACATCACTTAATTGTTTTCTCCAAAACAATTATTTCAAACCATTAACCGTTAGGTTAATTCTGACTTCATTGCCCACAAAACTTATTAAAATGTCAAAATACATCATTTACAACTGTAAAATATTAATTTATAAATAAACTTCGATTTTATAAAAAAAGATATAATTTAAAACTTTGCTTCAGTTCTAAAAATAAATTTTATAACTTCGATTTGCATCAATTTACCTGACAACAATCAACGTCTAAAAAGACGAGTTTAAGGCCACTCACTGCTAACCACTTAATCAATACTGTCTATTAATTAAAATACAACGATCGTTGAATTTCAATTCAATGATCAATATCCTATTATCAATCAATATTCAATCATCAAACAACGTCCAATCAGTATATAACGTTATTTGGGATAAACACTTCATATATACATATATGAAAGACAAACAACATACAATTTATTTGAGGAATCCAGTTGGATCCCTCCAACCTATTCTTCCCTGTATCACAGGTCATTATATCATTCTACAACAAATATTTTAAATTAAATCATTGAATTATGCATAAATATAAATGTCGACAACCATCAAACAATTAATAATCATCCAAGGCACCCAACCACTCAATTTATACTATTAACTATGAATTTAACACATCATAGAATTTTAGAAAGCATGGGAGTTAACTCGCCATTTTGTTTTCGATTCATTGATTTGCATTCATTTGAAATTAAACGAAATCCTCAATCGCTTCCGAATACAACCAAGCCAACTCGACTGCATTCGTCTTTGTGATTCCAATGTCCCTTGTTTCATTCAAATCTGATAACGAATGAACACGTTGTACTAATTACTAGTTTTATATAAATTTAACGATTATAAATGGATAATATAAAAATTAATTAATTAACCTAGATTATCACCTTAATTAATCGTGATTAAAGTCCTAACATCGACTTAATTCTTCGTTCAACAGAGAAAATCCCGACATCCCTCTTTCAACAAACCTCGACCACATCTCTTGATCCCCGCCATCACCAGAAAGCATCCAAACCCGTGCCACACTACCAAAAACTTTGCCTTCCCGAGTCGCATACTCGACCGAAGACCCGGCCCTCCATCTCAAACCTACTCGCATGAATTTTTGGTTGACCGGAAGTCGCCTATTCATAGATTGTGCTCACCACCGAATGCCTGGGTCCACTACTACCATCCTATATGCCTCGCTCCCTTCTCCCTCTTTTTGTTAGGTCGTCGGTCGTAATACTTCCTCCACCGCCTTCGAAATTCACTAAAATCGTTCGCATAACCAAAAACAACTGCCCTCCGATCAACTCGAGATCGATGCCGCCACAGGCCATATTAGCCTACCCGAGTAACAATGAATTTATAGTTATCCCTCCCTTTTACAAGTCTCCTTTAGACATCATCACCCAACACGGACCCAAATTCTCGAAATCAGTGAAATAAGAAAAATACTTTGTCATGGTCTTTGGTGATTTTCGGCCACCACAGGTGATCGTTGGCTATGAAATTTTAGCTGTAGGTCGGCCTCGACATAACCTACAACATTACAGTTGGAAGCTCCGATCAATTCTTAACCAAATTGGAGATATAAATTAAAGTATGGATTTGGACTTAATTGCAAATTTACAGTCGTTTTGGGGATTTTGCTAGTGAAATTAGGGTTAGGTTCGGCATATATATAGCAAGGATTTATATTATTTTATCTTGTAGTGACGAACGATATTTTATTGAAAGAGACTAACGATATTATATTCGTGCCTGTCACCATTTCCAATTGATGTTCATTTATTTGTATGATCATATATGAACTCCATTCATGACAAAAAATGATCATTCGACATTTCGGATCCAATGAAACTTGTTTTATCGAATTTCGTATCTGTTTGCAAAAATAGCGCTAGTTTGAGTTCAAATGGTCGATTTATTTACATTTAATTTTCGTACGCCCAATAAAAAACTCCTATTGGCTCGAAACTTAAAGTCTGGCAATAATTTTCGGTTACGGATTTAATAAAATTTGTCTCGTTGAAATCCGAGGTTGTTCGAATAAGATCCCTTTTAAAGGTCCAAATTTGATCAAAATAAATTGATTTTAAAATACTTCAATTTAATAATAATAAATTATTATTCTCAAATAAATTCGAGTAAAATTTCATACAGCTCAAAGATAAATAACCTCTAATTTCAAACATTAAAATTCCTTATTAAAACGATATTAAATTCACAATAAAATTACTTTTATTTATATAATAAATCATTATGGTTTATAAACGAATCCATAGCGACCTTTTGAAAATTTTATTTGGACATAACTAAAATTCTACAAGATGAAATCTTGATTTTCTTCTCTTACTGGAAAATTATAAACCAATAGATCCGGATGACTCTTGTTTCAAAGAATTCTGACTTATATTGGATCCTGTATTATTTAAAGTTCAAAACATAATCTTATGGATTACCACGATGTTATGGGTTTGTTTATAATTAAATTATACGTTAAAACGTCATTTGTTAAACGAATTCGTTAATATAATTCTAATCTTACTGAATTAAATCCTTATATATTGCCAATTTATACAATATGACAATTTTGACTAGTTCCGACTATTTCAGAATTAAATTTTTATTATATTATTTATATAAGTAAAATATTCAAACCATTGAATTCAAGTCATTTAAATTATCAAATGAACAAGTAAAACCATTTTTAAATGTTCAATTAAATGGTCAAAAATTTAGGCCGTTATTATCTGTTATTTATGCATATGTTTCTATAAATTTAGTTCAATTTCTTTTAATCTGTATTTGTAAAGTATACATTTAATTCTATTTTCCATGCATATATATATAGGATTAATTATGTGACTTTTTACTAACATTTACATATCTAGGCATGTTTAAGAACAAACTTGAATAATTGTAGAAATTGTAATAGTTGATAAGAGTAAAACAATTGATAAAGGAAAAAGGCCGAAAAACTGATTTACAGAATTTAATAAGAAGAAAACATAAGAATGAACAGAGAATATTTGCAAAAAAAATAACTTACAGAAAAACTACAACTATTAAAACCCGATTTTCCTAAATTATGCAAAAATATGAATAATTATAGCACTCACCTGTAGTCCTTTTCTATTGCGTGTGCACTACCTTTCCAAATACCGTGTTAATTATAGATATTTTTATTTTTTCAAAACTCTTCCTAGAGAAAAATTTAAGTTTTAGGCCCATTTCAGTCAAGAGAGAATCCAAAGGGAAAATATTTGTGTTGTGAATGAAGAGCTAGACCTAGAGTCCTATTTATAGTGAGGCCTGGAGATCTCAAGCCATTAGATTCCTTGATTCAATTCGATCCAGACATGCCATTCAACTTATTACAACCTTCAGATTTACGACCAGATTTAGCCATGTGCCTTTTCAAAATTATGATTCTTGAAATCGGCTAGTACATGGATAAAAAATCATCTTGGTTACAATATTGGTTGATCCGATCCTATGAGGATCGACCTATGGGTCGACTCATACACATCCTATTATATTTTTTCTTTATTTAATTAATTGCTGAATTATTCTTGTATCTTGTTTCTTTAATAACTTCTCTATATTTACTCAAATTCCTATAAGTTATATCTATAGGTTACTTAGAAAATTGTCATGGATCCAGTGGTGCAACTTTCATGGATGAATTTTGAAATTTCACAAACTTATTTATTTCTTAATTAATTATTACTTAAATTATAGGGTTGTTATAGAACGTTATACTATTGGACTATTTGTTGTAAAGCAATGTGTTGTCTTAGGTAGCTGCAATTTGTGCGATGTTAACTTAGAAGTAGAAGATGTCTTATATAAACTAAAAAGTGGTTTTAGGCTTGGGTTACTAGTCTTTCGTGCTCGTTTATAAGTGAAAGGATAATCGTGAAGCACATGATGTATCTATTTGTGTTCGATACGATTATAGATATTCGATGGATGCCTATGTGCTAACTTGTGGTATGAAAGAAAAGATACAGGTTAAGACATGGTTTTATTATCTTATAAGATATCAATTGCTATTGCATGTGTGTAACACCCCATAAAAATATACCTAAAACAAATTGACAATAATAAATATTAAAAAACTATAATAAAGAAATAAAATATTAACTAGCAGAAAATGAATTTTTGTCGCATCAGGAATTTGGCCCCGAAAATACCGTGGTTGTAGTCTTGACGAAATTCTGATCAATTATCACATATAACATGTCAGAATTTGAGCCTTTATGAAATAGTTGCACTTAAAATAAAGTGTACGTTAAATATATATATATATATATATATATATAACACAATTTGAAATTTAAATTACAATATTAATACATGGTATAACATATAGCCAGTAAATGAATTATTAGAATATTCCATCCAATTTGAATTTGTGTGTATATATAAGTATGGAGTAGGGGACAAGAATAACATTTAATAGGAAAGAAATAATTAGAATTGATTAACATTATATAATAAAAATCTTTCCAGCCCAACATACATTTATTGGGGAAAACCGCGACCAAGGGTCGACCGACCCCCCTAGAGGGATATCGACCGTCGGTCAACCGCCCTTCTACGGAAGCAGTCGACCGCCTAGTGTAGCATAAGCCCAGTAAGGCTGGGTTCTGATCCAGTTTTGGTGTTAGTTTATAAGAATAAACAGCCAGGATTAAATCTTAATAATCCTACGGTTCTTATTTACACACACACACCCCCTATAAATAACACCCTAGACTCTAGACCTAAACCTAGTCTCCCTCTCTATTTACGCCTCCACTCTGCCAATGGTTCCAGGGAAATTCATAATAGGTTTTCTTCTTTTCTTAATATCTAATTTTCTTTTTCTAATTTCTTTTCTTATAGATTTTGAGTAAGATCTAGATCTAGAATCACAAGATTTTTATATATACAAATTCTAACTATTCAATTCTTATATATATAAATTTCTAGAAATTGGAGTTCGCATCAAGTAGGTAAACATCGTCGATATTTCATACAGTCAAATCACTGTGAGTGGAAATAGTAATTGTTTAGACATATTCTATATTTGTACATTTTTATATGACTTAGTATGCCTAAGGAGATTTGGATTAGCGATAATTTCAAATTATAAAAAAACCCCAAATGTTCCTCTTTTTAAACATATTTTGCAAGAATGGTCAACTGATATTGGGTTTGTGAATTTGTTTGAGTTGTGGATAAAGAATATTTTGGGTGATTTACTTTTATTTGATTTGATTTATCCTCTTTATTTAAAAATGTGCAACGGCCCAAATTTTTAACCTTTTTATTTAATATTTATTTAAATATTGTTTTGGAATTTAATTTATTGGTTTTGAATATTTTATTTATATAAATAGAATGATAATAATTTAATTCTGAAATAGTCGAGAATGGTTAAATTTGATGTACAATGTAAATTGGACAGTATAGAAATATTTATTTTTAGTTTGTTTTGAATTTTTTAAGCGTATCTGTTTATTAAATGACGTTTGAACGTATAATTGATAATTTTATTATAAAATGAACTGCAAGGTTGTTGTAGTTCATAATATTATGTTTTGAACTTTAAATGGTTGTAAAAGATCCAATATTAGTCGGATTTCTTTGAAACAGGAAATGTCTGAATCTATTGGATTATAATTCTCTAATGAAAGAGAAATATCAAGTTTTCATGTTGTAGAATTTGTTTTATGTCCAAATTAAATTTTCAAATAATCGCCGTGGAATTCGTTTATAAATTACAATGATTTATTTATATAAATAAAAAGATTTTTAATATATCGAATATTGATTTGGCTTGGAATTCAACCTGGAGTGTTTTATTTTGAAACTACATGAAATTTTGATCGAGCATGTCCGATAATGATATTTTTTTATTATTATGTTAAGGTACTTTGAAATTTATTTATTTTAATTTAATTTGGATCCTCAAAAAGGGTCTTTATTCAAATGACCTCCGTTTTCAACGAAACAAAATTTATTGAGTCTATAATAGCTAATTATTGCTAAATTTCAAGTTTCATGCCAATTAGAGTATTTTGTGAGCATGCAAAATTGAATGCAAACAAATCGACCATTTGGACTCGAACGAGCACCGTTTGAGCAAACCAACTGGATTTTTGACGAAACAAGTTTCATTAGGATCGTAATGTCGAATCATACGATGACGTCCATTTTTGTCATGAACGGAGTTTGCGTGTGGTCATAAAAGTGAATAAACAACATTCAGAAATGGCTATAAGCACGTATAAAAATTGTTGGTCATTCGAACAAAAATCTTTAGTCAAATCGAAGAAAAGAAATTAATAAAGTAAAAAAAAAATCTCTGATGCCACCATCCTATTCTGAAAATCATGTGCCAACTTTGTGTGCTTTCCCCCTATAAAAACACAGAAATCCTCTTCGTTCCCTACAACAATTACAAAACCCAACTCCCTCTTATTCAAACCTAAACAACAAATACTTAAATAAATAAATAAAACAATTCAAAAACTAAAATGGAAAGCATCGAATGATGAAGCCATTAAACTAACAAAGGCATTCTTTCCCCATGTCTATAAGAATCACGTTGGGTTTGGCAACAACTATAGTGCTGGAAATTCAGGTGGGACTCCAGGGGGTCTCTAACGAGCTAAGGAGGAGGTGGAGGCACTGTAGCTTGACAGCGGAGGTTGGGTGAAGATCAGACTCCGCTCTAGTAGTGCGGGTTAGGAGTTATGAAGTGCAGCATGAAGGTGGCGGAGGTGTTTTCATGTCAGCTTGGAGAAGCATGGGGGAAACTATGGTCATTGTTGTGTGTAAGGATGCCAGAGGCTTCAGCAATGTCGGACGAAAAGCGCGATAGGGGAGGATGGTGACAGACTGCATTTTTATTGTCAACCGAGGGGAAAGGGAGTGAAGACACATCGGAGGTTCAAGTTTCACATGGTAGTACGGATGGACTTATAGACAGTGGGGCGGAAGACACAGTGGAGTCTCGGCGTGGTGGCAGCCTGGCAGGTCAGAGAGTGGGGAGTTGTGCTCGAAGATAGCAACAGGTGGAGAAATAAAGGAAGTGGGTTCTGGGAGTTTTCGCAGAAGTAGCATGCATGATTGTAATATTGATGTGGAGAAGAACTTGGTGTTGTGGGCTTTGAGCCATAATGTTAAAAAGAAAAAAAATGATGACGAATTAGAAGGATTGGATTTTGTTTGAACGAGATGGTATGGTGAAGAGGGTAACGTGTATTGGGTTGGAGCAGAAGGAATGAAAATAAAATGCGTGAAAATTAACGTAGGTTAATTCAGTAATAAAGGTAATCAACGTTGATTAGTAATTATTGATTCATAATTATTTATATATGTATAACCGTTAATTTATATAACTTGTAATTGCGATAATTAGCTTATACGAGCACTAAATCACGCGGAACTGGATCTGATGCGATCATGGCAATAAAGGCTACGCTACTAAGAAGTTTTGGATAGGATTAGATGCAACTGGATTTTCATTTAATTTTAAATGACTGCTTAAAATTAAATGAAAACAACGCGCAAATTGATAATCAAAATAAATGTGAGTTAACTCTCACACTTTTCTGGAATCCTATGATGTGATTAGATTCATATAATTAAATTTAATTGTTGATAAATGTATTGGTTGATTAGATGCCTATTGTTGATTGATTGGTTGACGTTAATTATATTATTGTCGGCTAATATATCGAATTAAAATTATATGCTATTATGAAATATTACAATGATTTGTGATGTAGGGAAGAACAGGCTGGAGGGATCCAACCGGATTCCTCAAATATTATGTATGTTGTTTGTTTTCATATTGTTTATATATGAATTGATTAAACCCCACTGACATTAAAACTTGTTTGGTTGTTGAATTGGAATTCAACCTTGTTGTGATTTGAATCAATATACAGTATTGATTGAGAGAGTAGCAGCAAATGGCCTAAAACCCACCTTTTTGTTTAAACGTTGATTTGCCGTTAGGCGAATCAACAAAGTTAAGTTATAAAATTTATTTTATAACTAGAACGAGATTTGTAATTATGTTTTATATATTATAATGAAGTTTTTAAAATAAATCGATGTTTATAAATTGGTTTTATAAAATGGTCTTGTGAAAAGCATTTGGAAATATATATTTCCAAATGGAATTGAATAACAAGTTTAAAATAGAAAGATAATATTAAGTAAAAATGATCAGAATAGATCAAGATTTTTGGAAGTATTGATATGGTTTATAAAACCACATTTTAATTAAAGAAATGAGATTTGATTGATATTATGAATAAGATTGGTTTTGAGTTACGAACTATTATCTTTTCTAAGATAAGAGCATTGACGATCAAGGTCTGAGAGATAAGTAAAACAACCCAAATTGAACGACTTCACTATTATCGAGGAATGGTATCGGTTTGTAATGGTAAAGGTTGTTGAAATTTGTTTATTATTTCCATAAAAAGGATATTGCAACGTTAGTTGCGAAATTTGAATTAAATATTATCGTAACGATAATTAAGATATTTTGAAATGAAAATAATATTACAACATTTGTTGCGAGGTTTGAAATAAGATAATATTAGAAATTCAATTATTTTTTTACATTAGTATTTAATGAATCTTTGAAGTTCAAAGTTTGGCAAAGCCATTTTGGGTTATATACAAACGAATGAGTCATTTGACGTTATCTTGACCATTTAGAAATCTAGTTTACAATATACAGCGATATTTCCAAATTAAAGAAATAAAAATATTTTTGATAAAATATGGCGATAAAAGGGTATTTGGATAACATGTTATTCTTAAAAATTAAGAATATATGTATATTACGAATAATGGAAGCAAAGGATGTACTGTTATGATAAGTGAATGAAATCGATGAACTGATTTTAAAGATTGATAAAGAGTCTTAATGAATGGAATTAAATAATAAAGACTTGAGCTGCAAATGTACTTGACAATACTGCTTGAATTGATAGTTCAAAAACTCAACTATCAATGAATTATTTTATTGGACTTTTGACGTGTTGTTTCGAAGAGACCGGGATGGGAACTAGACCCAAAACCACTTTGAACAACAGTACCGCTCGAAACTAATCTGCAAGGATACATATAAAGATGAAGCATTGAAGACCATAGGTGTTCAATGAACGAAAGAATTACTGAAAATCTCTAGCTAATCCCTAAAAATATATTGTGGTTCTGTCATGATTGAAATCAATGGATTACAAGGGCTACTCGCTACTGATCTATAGGGTGATTCCTAGAATGCGGTAGGAAAGTGCCTTCGGTTCAACATGTTCGTGGATGACGTGTATGGACGAATGTCTGACAGGGTATTTCTATAAACTCACGTACGTTGATTTTTATAGATATACCAAGTTTAATGGCAGAGAAATTCTCTAGCTTAACACCCAGAGTATATTTATGGATGTTGGTTAGTGATTTGACGGAACTGACGATTTGGCATTCAAAGTTATGAGATGTTATCTAAAAAGGTAATCGTAACATCAAGTCTCACAACCGGGAAATGAAAAAAATCGACAAGCAGCATGGCTAGTTGGGTCAACCCCGAGCAGGTTATATTGTCACCTTCTAAAGAAATTTCATAATCTATTCTTTCTTTTCTGCATCTCCGCAGAAGTATAGTGGATCCATAAAGCCGTAGGATGATAATATATTCGATACACTCAAATTGAATGAGTGGTCTGTAACAGCCCGCATTTTACGTGTCGGAGGATCATATAATATTTTTGTTAAATTCTCTGGGGGTTGTAGCATTATCATATTTTGATATGTTGGTTATGGGGATGTAAGACATGTCCATAATTTTTAGCAATTTTATTTGTGACCATTTTGGCCCTGTCAGTCCTGTATAAGGCATCACTTTTGACTGGGATCAAACAAGGTGCTAAGGTTGGTTTCATTGGAAATGAAATGGTGTCGCCAATTCCGTAGAGTGCCCACATTAAAGATTTGGTTCATCGGTTTGGGAGGAATCGATGTTTTAGTGTTTCATAATTTATGTTCTGGTTTTTAGAGCCATTGATGGACAGATTTGAGGAGGCCCGTTAGTGGGCCGGTGGAAGACTATAAATATGTTGTTAGAGGCATGGAGAATAGTTTACTTTCTTCATTCTCTCATTTGGTTGAGCTCGTGATCCTCCTTGCTTAATCAAATACGTCTTTCCACCAGTAAAATTCTAGATACATAAGAGAATCAAAGTTCTACTTCGTTTGAAGCTAGATCTACATCAAGGGAAGAGAGATCGCATCAAATCAAGAGGTTTGAAGCATATTCTTCATTGTCCGAATTGAGAATTTAGCGACTTCGAGTTAATTCGAAGAAATGGTGAGTGGTAAGCATCTCTCACATGGATTCAATCAAGTATATGGGTTGTTTGATCTTATTTTCATCACTTAAAGTTGTTTTCACCAAGATATACATCATGGTAAGTATATTTTCATTTGAGTCACCATAGGATCTAATCTAGCAACTTAAGTCAGTAAATTCTTATGTTGATTCATATGTTTATGCAAGTTTAGATCCATTATTCCGTTTGTTCGTTGATTTATCATGATTTGATGAATTCTATTGTTGATGAATAATTGTCAATTTAGTGTTGTTAATGATTTCATAAAGTGTTGATGGTTGAATTGGATGAGTTCGTTGCATCGACGTGGTCATTTGGTGATGGTTTGGTCGAGATTGGAGCTAAATTGATCTGATCTGGAGTTGGATCATTTTTTGATAGGTCGATGGTTTGTGCTCCAAGAAATCAAGGTTGGGTCGTTGGTGATCCTTAAAGTTGGGTCGTTGGTGATCCAGGAAGTCGGGTCGTTGTTATCCATAGAGTCGGCTCGTTGGTGATCCAGGAAGTCGGCCCATTGGTGATCCATAGATTCGGTCGTTGGTGATCCAGTAAGTCGGGTCGTTAGTGATCCATAGATTCAGGTCGATGGTGATCCAGAGGTCGGGTCATTAGTGATCCATATAGTCGGGTTGTTGGTGATCCAGGAAGTCGGATCGTTGTTGATCCATAGAGTTGGGTCGTTGGTAATCCAGGAAGTCGGGTTGTTGGTGATCCGTAGAGTCGGGTCGTTGGTGATCCATAGAGTCGGGTTGTTGGTGATCCAGTGAGTTGGGTCGTCGGTGACCAAGTGAGTCGAGTCGTTTGTGACCCGATGAGTTGGGCTAAAACACTATGAATCGGATATTGACCAAATGATGTATGATTTTTGCTCGATGGTGGTTTTGGCTTCAAAGTGAATTCAAGTAGAAATTTTCCTAGTGTTGTGAAATGTTCGTTGATCGTCGTAATGCAACGAAGTGGAGACGACTCAAGGAGGTGAGCTCGTGGATAATGGTTGCTCGAGAAGGGGCTTGAGCTTATGAATAGTCATCGAGTTGGATGGAAAGAGATATCAGAGGCTGAGGGAATATTGTTGTCGTAGGTTCTAGCGGACTCAATGCAGGGGTATAATAGGGACGCCTAAAAGACTAGAAGTAACTGGTTGAGTACCCAGGGTGTAACGATACGGATTTCGCCTGGACCTAATCGATCGCTAACTCGACCAAGACCGTTCGAATACCGCATACGCAAGCTCTGGGCATACAACACATCTGAACAAATAACAGAAGACTTTCATAAACATCATAATAATGTTACACCAGAGTACAAAATATATCAGAGTACATCAAAAAATAATACAGCAGAAGATTAATTTACAATGCACAGCGGAACAGTTAAACCAGCACAGCGGAAGCCTATCAGTGCTCTGGACATAGCTTTAAGCTTCCATCCAGAATTGTAACAGAAAAATTACAACAAGACAGATATAAATAATACTTGAAAATCTAAAACATAATTTCAATTGCAGCAGAAGGTAAACATGTTTAGTTACAACACCATAAAAGAGTCAAGTACTAAATATCCATCCTGATAAAAATATAAGTACATAATCCCACTACATAACTAATAGCCATAATAGAAAAGATAAGCTGGGCTTTACATCACGGTCCAAGCTCCAAAAGATAGATAAAGCAATCTGATCAAAGCCCACTAGTGCTAGGCCCACTCTGAGAACCTGAGGGTTGGGAAAAAGATAAAAACAACGGGGTCAGACATAAGTCTGAGTGAGCCCTATAACTTTAACAATACAATCATTAAAGTAATTAGGGTATGATATAAACTTGGTACGGTGATGACTGGGGATAAATGACTACACTAAGCAGCCAACTAGACATAGGATGAACTAAGATAACGGTAAAGACGCATCTACCCACCCAAGGGTAATTACTAACTGCACCACCCCAGTCATTCCTACTTAAAGGTTGATCCCACCCAAGGACTTAGAAAATATAACTAGTAGTTTCTTGTACCCCTAGCTGACCACATAGGTGCCGTCTGCCCCTATCTCCACTAGGTATACCCACTACTCCCCAAGCGATCGGCTCCCTAACGTAGATACCCGTGCTAGCCCCACAGTGGGGTGTATCACTCCCCAAAGTGGCAACCCGATACAACCAATGGTGCACGACTTATATCTACACGATGCAACAACGTCTTATCTACCAGCCCGGGTCCACACACGCATATGAAACCCGTTGGACTTGCGTTGCCACCGCTAACCCGTTTTGGCCTCTTATAGTCAAGCCCAGTACGCGTGTCCCGTCCTCGACATGGGTCGAGCCTAACAAGATACATATGGGTTACTGGTTGAAATGGGCCCCCACAAGCTACCCACCTAAGCTTGTCCCTTTTTACTAGTGCATCCCACTTAACCCTTTAATCATTTTTAATTACATGTTTCCACTTGGTTAAGTATTCTAATCGTATTTTCTATTGCCACCCAAGGCAACCCACTAGATTTCCACATGCCGCCCAAGGCACTTACTTGATTTCCACATGCCACCCAAGGCACCCACTTAACCCCTCATGCCCCACTACATGCTTATCTGGTTAAGTGTTTCTTAATTGATTAAGATCGTAACCTTTGCAAAGACCTCTCACATTAGACTATCATTTATGGCAGCTGGATATGCCGGTTGGGTCCGGGCAGCCTTACGCCATAACCGAGTCTAACCTCGTGTCTTTACACTTGTCACGTATTTAGTTTGTGCTTAAGACCTCTCACATTGGGCCAATCATTTGTAGCCGCTGGATTTGCCGGTCGGTTTCGGGCAGTCTTATGCTACAAAAGGGTCCAACCTCGTGTCTTAGTCGATTAATTACACCTAATTAATCACCCCCATAATTTGTATTAATTATCCCTAATTAATTACAAATTTAACGATGTACATAATTGACTCAATTATGTCCATCCACTTTATGGTATGCATAATCATACCAACTTCACACCATTTCATTAACTTGAATATTAACCCCATCGTTCCCCACGTAATTCGCTAACGTGACATACTTAAAAGGGAAGATTCATCACAAATACAATGGGTTCAACTTGCATAACATTAGCATCAACATGGGTTTTAAAGGTGTCAACATGCATATAGCATCAAACCCAACTAGCATAAATAATCAACCCAAACTTGCATGAACCACATATGTCATAAAGAGGGTAACTTGCATAAGTTACTTATGTCATACAAAGGGGTAAACTTGCATATGTATGTATGACATACAAAGGGGTTAACTTGCATATGTATGCATATCATACAAAGGTGTAAACTTGCACATGTTACTTGCATATAATCAAACACCAAACTTGCATAACATGTCATATATGAACTTGCATATAATCAAACACCAAACTTGCATAACATGTCATATATGAACTTGCATATAATCAAACACCAAACTTGCATAACATGGTGTCATAATGGATCAATGTTTATCATAGTGATTTGCATAACTAGCATCATGAACACATAGCATAAAACTTGCATAACTAGCATCATGAACATATAGCATAAAACTTACACAACTAGCATCATGAACTCGTAGCATATGACTTGCATAACTTGCATAACATCATGAACACTTAGTATATGACTTGCATAACTTGCATAACATCATGAACACATAGCATATAACTTGCATAACTTGCATAACTTGCATAACAGCATGAACACATAACATATGATAACATAACTTGCATTGATCCACATACATAACCATAACCATAACCTCATTATATCCTATCATAATTAGTTTAGCAATTGCTTGCTAAAGGCATAGAAACTCACAACTTGTTGATTAGCACTCCTATGAAGAAGATTAAGTTGCTAGAGTTGATTAGAAGTTGATTTGAGAAGCTATCTTCTTCTACAATTTGATGGAGGCTCCTTCAAGTTGCAATTTGACGGAATAACGACGTTGTCTCCAATTTTAGTATGAATTAGGGTAGTCTTAGGGTGTATTTATAGATTAGTTAAGTGTTTTAGGCCATTAGATTAACCCTAAATCAGATTAGAGCCGTCAGATCTCGTCACTAGCCACCAACCATAGCCCAAATCCCAAATCAGTGCACCCAGGTCTCACAGACCGACAGGGGGGGTCGACCCCTGGGTCGACACATGGGTCGACCCCTTGGGGGGGGTCGACACCCATGTCGACCCCTGTGTCGACTCCCTCTGTCTGGCGGGAACTTTCCCGCCTCTTCTGAAATTTGAAATTTTAATATTTAAATATGTTTTGAATTTTTCTGAAACTTCTTCGGGCCTTAATTGGGTCATACGGACTCCGATTTTCGAAAACTCGGACTCTATTTCGCGTATTTTTCCGAGACGAACGCAATGGCATAGCCCATTTCCCCTGATTCAGCTTTTAAAATTTAATTATGCCCTGTTTTATATTATAGCAAGTTATTCAACATACGGGGTGTTACATTCTCCCCTACTTAAAGGATTTCGTCCCCGAAATCTCTAAGTCAAGAAGAACGTATCCTACCAACCAAACAACCATCTACTCAAACCATCAAACACTAGCATCCATTGTCCTTAAAGTTTCTAATGCTGAATGAACATATGCAAAGAGTGTGTGTATATGTTCCCTGTCTAATGCAAAATCTGGCGGTCTACTGGTTCAGTTGACCTCCTTAATGCAAACCATGATAGTGCCATGCATCCAATATGTATGCGAAAGAACCCTATCGACACATACTATTTCTACATGAGTGCACAATCATTCACCAAAATGCATCATCCATATGATAACACAACCATTATACATCCATTAATATAGCTACCTACACACAATTTTATGGGCATATGAAGTGACTGAGCTGATCTAGTGTCTAAAGTGTGTGTATATGCATCCACGAGCAACCACTAGCAAACACTTGCATCCACACGCATCCATCAATCATAACATGTCTCAAACACATGTTTCAATCATAGGTTTACCCTATCTAAAGGTCAAAGATACTAATGAGAGGACACACTAAAGATAAGATAAGTACTAGAAAAACGATAAAGGAGAAGTTAAAAGACATACCCTCAAAAAGGAATGGGTACAATGAATGCATCTTCGCTTCTGTCTCCCAAGTAGCATTGCTCTCATCCTCTCCCCATTGCACTTTGACTAGTCGAACCTCTCTGTTTCTCAACGTCCTAATCTCTGACCCAAGGATGCGGGTAGGAGCTCGTCGAATAGTCGCATCACGCTCTACCTCCACTTCTCTAAGCAAGCTCGGATCTACCACCTTTGTGGTCTCATGTAGGCACTTCCTCAAATGTGACACATGGAATACGTCATGTACCCCACTGAGTCTCTCGGGTAAATCCACTCTATATGTCATCCGTCCAATCCTTTCCTTAATAGGAAACGGTCCTACAAATCTTGGTGCTAACTTCCCAACGGACCCAAAGCGAACAACATTCCGTAATGGAGATACTTTGACAAAGACCATGTCCCCAACATCAAACTCAAGATACGTCCTCCTCTTATCCGCGTAAGATTTCTGCCTATCTTGCGCTGCTTTCATCCTTCTTCAAATCAAATCAATCTTCTCTGAAGTCTCTCTAACCATATCAGGCCCAAGCAAGATCTTATCCGTAGATTCCCACCAACATGTAGGTGATCGACAAGGCCTTCCATAAAGAGCTTCGAAAAGAGCCATACCAATACTAGATTGAAAGCTGTTATTATACGCGAACTCCACCAATGGAAGATGCTCTTCCCATGTACCTCCAAAATCTAAGATACATAGCCTCAAAAGGTCTTCTAGAACATGATTCACCCTCTCGGTCTGGCCGTCCGTCTGAGGATGATATGCGGTGCTCAAACACAACTGAGTCCCTACTGCCTCTTGCAAACTTTTCCAAAACTCGCTAGTGAAGATAGGATCTCGATCGCTCACTATGCTAGAAGGTACCCCATGCAATCGAACTATCTCTCGAAGGTAAACTGAAGCTAGCCATGGAGCAGTCCTCTTACTCTTCACGGGTATAAAATGGGCGCTCTTAGTAAGTCTGTCTACCACAACCCAAATTCCCGTATTACCCTTCCTCGATCTTGGTAACCCATCAATAAAATCCATCGAGACGCTATCCCACTTTCATTGCGGAACTTCCAATGGGTAAAGCAACCCACCAGGTTTCTTTTGCTCCGCTTTAACTTGTTGGCACACCAAGCATCTAGCGACATACTCGGCCACATCTTTCTTCATACCGGCCCAAAAGAAAACTCGCTTCATGTCTTGGTACATCTTGTCCCCACCGGGATGAATGGTCATCTTTGAACGATGCACATCATCAAGAATAGCCTTCCTGAAACCCTCGTCTTGCGGTACACAAAGTCTACCGTCTCTACGCAAGCACCCCCTATCGTCTAGAGTGTACCTACTCAAATGGCTGGACGACTCCCACCTTATGAGCCTCTCTACCAACTGTGGGTCGTCCCGCTGTGCCTCACCAATCCGTCCCAAAAGAGTAGGTCTGACCTCTAAGGATGCTAGCAAACCGGGTACAAAGTCAACGGAAGGTCTGAAATCAAACATCGAGATAAATTCCAAGCTTCGTCGTTCCACGAACAATGGACTCAAGAACAACCTTTTTCTGCTCAAGGCGTCCGCCACCACGTTACCCTTGCCAGGGGTATACGCTATCTCGAAATCATAGGATGCTAAGAACTCCATCCACCTTTGCTGTCTTAAGTTCAAACCCTTCTGAGAAAACAAGCACTTCAATGATTTGTGGTCAGTGAACAATTCGAACCTCTCTCCAAGAAGATAATGGCGCCAAGTCTTAAGCGCAAAAACAATAGCGGCCAACTCTAAATCATGGGTAGGGTAATTTTTCTCATGCTTTCTCAACTGCCTTCCCCCATAGGCTATTACCCTTCCCTCTTGCATTAAGACTGCGCCTAGTCCTGTCCCACAAGCATCGGTATAAACAACAAATGGCTTACTCCCATCTGGCAACACTAAGACTGGATCTGTGGTTAAAGCTCTCTTTAACCGTTGGAACGCATCATCACAATCTACGTCCCATGTGAAGACTAGATTCTTCTTTGTCAAGCGAGTTAATGGGGCTGATATCTTCGCGAAGTCCTTGATAAACTTCCTATAGTAGCCAGCTAACCCAAAGAAACTCCTCACCTCGGTAGCATTCTTCGGAATCTTCCAATCTTGGATGGATACTACCTTCGCGGGATCCACAGCTATCCCTTCCTTAGAGACCACGTGCCCTAAGAACCGCACTTCCTTCCTCCAAAAGTGACATTTAGAGAATTTAGCCTTAAGGCTATGCGCTCGAAGAGTCTCTAACACTTCCCTAAGATGTAGGGCATGCTCTTCTTCACTCTTAGAAAAGACTAAGATGTCATCCACAAAGACCACCACGAACTTATTAAGGTACTCCCTGAACACCCTACTCATCAAATCAACAAAGTATGCAAGGGCGTTCGTCAAACCAAATGGCATCACAAGCCACTCATAGAAACCATCCGGAGTCCTAAAGGCAGTATTGTGTATGCTATCCTCAGCCACTCTCAACTGATGAAACCCCGTGGCCAAGTCCAACTGCGAGAACACTGAGGCGCCAACCAACTGATCAAAGAGATCATCAATCCTCGGCAATGGGTGTCTATTCTTCTTTGTGAGCTTGTTGAGTTCTCTATAGTCTACACAAAGTCTAAGGGACCCATCCGCCTTCGTGGCAAAAACTACTAGAGCACCCCACTCCGATATACTTCGTCTTATGAACCCCTTCTCAAGCAACTCCCCTACTTGCTTATGGAGTTCCCTCCTCTCACGAGGAGCCATGTGGTGCACTGGCAAAGATACTTGTTTAGCATTGTCCACCAGATATATTCGGAAGTCTATCTCCCGCTTCGGAGGTAAGCCCTTCACCTCCTCAAACATATCCGAGTATTCCGGACCACTCTAACAGATCGCAAACTCTCGACCGAAGCGTCAAGCGATTCAAGATAACTTAGCATAACAGAATCCATGGGATTACAAGAGATCTCGAGAGTGTTACCCAAGCGGGTCATGAGCCTAACAACTCTCCTTTCGCAATCAAGAACGGCACCATTACTGGATAACCAGTCCATGCCCAAAATCAACCCATAGCCCGTGAAGCCCAAAACAAAAGCATCACATCTAAACTCAACGCTAAGTATGGAAATCTTCAAACCCAAACATATCATGGACAAATAAGTGGAGCCCCCAATTGGGTTTGAAACAACCAAGGGATCATCTACTAGACCGGTGTCTAAGTGCAGTGACTCAACTAATGATGATGAGATAAACGAATGCGATGCGCCAGAGTCAAACAAAGTACAGACATGATGATCAAACAGAAAAACCAGACTTTCAACGGAAATAGTTCTACCTCTTTCCTGAATCGGTGGAACCGCGAGAGCCTGAACTTGCCCCCTTGCCTGACCTGGTGCCATAAGAGCTTGCCCCTGTCCCCCTGAGGTAGATCCCGTCCTCTGCCCGTTCTTAGGGCAGTCCTTCACTAGATGCCCTGCTCCGCCACTGTGGAAGCAGCCCGTCTTTTTCTTCTTCCGACAATCTTTGCTTAGGTGGCCTGGTGTCCCGCAATTGAAGCACTTCTTCTTTCCCTTGCCACCGTTGCCTTTCCCACCCTTGTTTTGCTGTTGCTGTTGATGTCTCTTCTGATCTCCTTTCTTCTCGGGTGCCTTATTAGCATTGGGACCCTTCTCTTCCTCATGCATGAGTGCCATGTCTACTAGCTTCTCAAAGGTGGCCCCCCATAGGGATGTGAGTCATAGCCAATCCATGCATTGGTTCATTCAAGCCTTTAACGAACCTCAAAGCCTTCTTCTCCGGTGTATTCACCATGTCTATGCCAAATCTTGCCAATTGATTAAACTTGTTGACATATTCCTTCACTGATAGGTTTCCTTGCTTTAGAGTCAAGAACCTTTCCATATACAGATTTTCTTCCGCCCTTGAGAGAAACTTTGCCCCAAACCTTTGCCTAAAATCCGCCCAAGAGTCAACAGGGCGCTCTCCATTAGTGACCTCCCACCAGAATGAGGCCTCTCCCTTCATTAACCAAGCAGCTAACTTGACTTTCTTTCCTTCTTCCATCTCAAAGATATCTATCAACTCTTCTACCTCCTTAAGCCAATCTCTAGCTTCCACAAAAGTTTCTGATCCTTGAAAAGGTTTCCCTCCCATAGCCTTAAATTCCTTGCAAGTCTTAGAAAAAGTATCCGTGCGAGGAGGAGGGGGAGGAGGAAGATTGGGTGATACTGTTGGTGGAGGAACATTTGCTGGACCCGCAGTGGCGGCCCTAGCCTCCATCAATCTCCTATACCATACTGGTATCGCTACACCCTCCGGAAAGTTAAGATCTTTAGCCATGCTGAAACAAAAAAAGGAAAGATTCAAAAGGGAGAATTCGAACGATAAGGATATGGCTATTGGGGATTATGCTTTTCTTTCAAAAACTTTTCTCTTAAAAGACATGTTTTTGAAAATACTTCTTTCAAAAATGTTTTTAGAAAAATAGTTTTCTAAAAATTTTATCTGTTCCGGTAACCTTCAGCTCTGATACCACGTGTAACAGAAAAATTATAACAAGACAGATATAAATAATACTTGAAAATCTAAAACATCATTTCAATTGCAGCAGAAGATAAACATGTTTAGTTACAACACCATAAAAGAGTCAAGTACTAAATATCCATCCTGATAAAAACAAAAGTACATAATCCCACTACATAACTAATAGCCATAATAGAAAAGATAAGCTGGGCTTTACATCATGGTCCAAGCTCCAAAAGATAGATAAAGCAATCTGATCAAAGCCCACTAGTGCTAGGCCCACTCTGAGAACCTGAGGGTTGGGAAAAAGATAAAAACAACGGGGTCAGACATAAGTCTGAGTGAGCCCTATAACTTTAACAATACAATCATTAAAGTAATTAGGGTATGATATAAACTTGGTACGGTGATGACTGGGGATAAATGACTACACTAAGCAGCCAACTAGACATAGGATGAACTAAGATAACGGTAAAGACGCATCTACCCACCCCAAGGGTAATTACTAACTGCACCACACCAGTCATTCCTACTTAAAGGTTGATCCCACCCAAGGACTTAGAAAATATAACTAGTAGTTTCTTGTACCCCTAGCTGAACACATAGGTGCCGTCTGCAACTATCTCCACTAGGTGTACACACTACTCCCCAAGCGATCGGCTCCCTAACGTAGATACTCGTGCTGGCCCCACAGTGGGGTGTATCACTCCCCAAAGTAGCAACCCGATACAACAAATGGTGCACGGCTTATATCTACACGATGCAACAACATCTTATCTACCAGCCCAGGTCCACACATGCATATGAAACCCGTTGGACTTGCGTTGCCACCGCTAACTCGTTTTGGCCTCTTATAGTCAAGCCCAGTACGCATGTCCCATCCTCGACATGGGTCGAGCCCAACAAGATACATATGGGTTATTGGTCGGAATGGGCCCCCACAAGCTACCCACCTAAGCTTGTCCCTTTTTACTAGTGCATCCCACTTAACCCTTTAATCATGTTTAATTACATGTTTCCACTTGGTTAAGTATTCTAATCGTATTTTCTATTGCCACCCAAGGCAACCCACTAGGTTTCCACATGCCACCCAAGGCACTTACTTGATTTCCACATGCCACCCAAGGCACCCACTTAACCCCTCATGCCCCACTACATGCTTATCTGGTTAAGTGTTTCTTAATTGATTAAGATTGTAACCTTTGCAAAGAGCTCTCACATTAGACTATCTTTTATGCAGCTGGATTTGCCAGTTGGGTTCGGGCAGCCTTACGCCATAACCGAGTCTAACCTCGTGTCTTTACACTTGTCACGTATTTAGTTTGTGCCTAAGACCTCTCACATTGGGCCAATCATTTGTAGCCGCTGGATTTGCCGGTCGGTTCCGGGCAGTCTTATGCTACAAAAGGGTCCAACCTCGTGTCTTAGTCGATTAATTACACCTAATTAATCACCCCCATAATTTGTATTAATTATCCCTAATTAATTACAAATTTAACGATGTACATAATTGACTCAATTATGTCCATCCACTTTATGGTATGCATAATCATACCAACTTCACACCATTTCATTAACTTGAATATTAACCCCATCGTTCCCCACGTAATTCGCTAACATGTCATACTTAAAAGGGAAGATTCATCACAAATACAATGGGTTCAACTTGCATAACATTAGCATCAACATGGGTTTTAAAGGTGTCAACATGCATATAGCATCAAACCCAACTAGCATAAATAATCAACCCAAACTTGCATTAATCACATATGTCATAAAGAGGGCAACTTGCATAAGTTACTTATGTCATACAAAGGGGTAAACTTGCATATGTATGTATGACATACAAAGGGGTTAACTTGCATATGTATGCATATCATACAAAGGTGTAAACTTGCACATGTTACTTGCATATAATCAAACACCAAACTTACATAACATGTCATATATGAACTTGCATATAATCAAACACCAAACTTGCATAACATGTCATATATGTACTTGCATATAATCAAACACCAAACTTGCATAACATGGTGTCATAATGGATCAATGTTTATCATAGTGATTTGCATAACTAGCATCATGAACACATAGCATAAAACTTGCATAACTAGCATCATGAACATATAACATAAAACTTACACAACTAGCATCATGAACTCATAGCATATGACTTGCATAACTTGCATAACATCATGAACACTTAGCATATGACTTGCATAACTTGCATAACATCATGAACACATAGCATATAACTTGCATAACTTGCATAACATCATGAACACACAGCATATGATAACATAACTTGCATTGATCCACATACATAACCATAACCTCATTATATCCTATCATAATTAGTTTAGCAATTGCTTGCTAAAGGAATAGAAACTCACAACTTGTTGATTTGCACTCCTATGAAGAAGATTAAGCTGCTAGAGTTGATTAGAAGTTGATTTGAGAAGCTATCTTCTTCTACAATTTGATGGAGGCTCCTTCAAGTTGCATTTTGACGGCATAACGACGTTGTCTCCAATTTTAGTATGAATTAGGGTAGTCTTAGGGTGTATTTATAGATTAGTTAAGTGTTTTATGCCATTAGATTAACCCTAAATCAGATTAGAGCCGTCAGATCTCGTCACTAGCCACCAACCATAGCCCAAATCCCAAATCAGTGCACCCAGGTCACACAGACCGACAGGGGGGGTCGACCCCTGGGTCGACACGTGGGTCGACCCCTTAGGGGGGGGGTCGACACCCATGTCGACCCCTGTGTCGACTCCCTCTGTCTGGCGGGAATTTTCCCGCCTCTTTTGAAATTTGAAATTTTAATATTTAAATCTATTTTGAATTTTTCTGAAACTTCTTCGGGCCTTAACTGGGTCATACGAACTCCGATTTTCGAAAACTCGGACTATATTTCGCGTATTTTTCCGAGACGAACGCAATGGCATAGCCCGTTTCCCCTGATTCAGCTTTTAAAATTTAATTCTGCCCTGTTTTATATTATAGCAAGTTATTCAACATACGGGATGTTACAAGAATCCTGCTCAATAAATAAATATCTGCAAAACAAGCCATCGACTGCCCGTATGGAAAATAAGGGCACCCGAGTTTGCAAGTGAAAATAAACTATGAGTCAGCCATGGGACTAGTATAAGAAATCTAACAGTTAAAATTAACTTTATAAATATGAAGCATATCACGGGACCATGCCGTATGTCATGGAACGGGTTTACTCCACATGAATGCCAATGCACAAACAACAATCATAAATAATAGCTATATGGATCTACAATGCATCATACAACATGCAATTTTCCAATCTACCCATTTAGGCTTAACCCCAAATGTATATATTTCAAATCCAATTCACTTTAAAGAAATTATTCCTTTGGACTTTATTTCCCGATTTCTTATTTCAAATCATTTGAAATACATATCTAGCTTTCATAATAAAATAAATTTCACTTTGAAATCTCAAGCCAAAATCATTTGAAACTATGAATTTCAAAACAAATGCATACAAATAAATATGCAACCAAATATCGGTAATGTTCTCTTAGATAAGGCTATAGGATGCACCTCTCCAACTCGATATATATATATATATATATATATATATATGAGCACCTCCCATCTAGGAGCAGGCAACACTAACAGTGCACCTCCCATACTCCGGGGAACTACACTGCCATCGTCCACCGCCATCCCCCGTTATTTTAGTCATCCGGGTCACCCACATCTTTAGCCACATACTAAATCATTTCATATCCCGAAGTAGGGAAAATCATTTCACAACATAATAATCACAAGTACTTTCAAATATATATAGATTTCCACTTCCAAATCATTTCGGAATCATCGGGTATAGCCTTCGAAATCCTTTCTATTTTATAAAACATTTTATAAAACGTTCCCTATCCAAAATCGGGAATACTATTCTTTTACTTAAGAAACCTCATTTCAAAAACATTTATTAAATTTTGAAATAAACAACATCGCTAAACACCTTATAGTCAAATCGTGAAGTGCTTCACAAGGTGTTAGCACATAGATGTTTTTACCCAACCCAATGCTAAATGTAAAAGCATATTTTGCTCATAAACTAGTCGAGCATAATCCAAACAATCAATCAATCACAATCTATATCAATAACCAAGTATATTTGGTTTATCTCAAGTTTTGGTAAATTACTAATTACCATTTATCCATTCAAACCTAACTCTAAATAATGAATCATTTTTTTATTGATACTAAATATACGTTAAAAATGTTTTTTTTTATGTTTAACAATTTTGACAATAAACATGTAACTTTAAATAATGAATCATTTTATACATTCACACAATAAAAGGTATGTTTTGTTGTTTAGCAAATTCTACATTAACATGTAAACAATGTATACAATAAAAGGGATAATTTATTGTTTAACAAATTCTACATTAACATGTATACAGTAAAAAGAATAATTTATTGCTTACACATCCTATGTTCAATATGACAAATAAAAAGAATAATTTATTTGTATACACATCCTAGGTTCAACATGACAAATTAAAAAAAAATTACTTGTATACAATTCCTATGTTCAACATAATAAATGAAAAGAAGAATTTTATTTGCATAACAATTTCTATGTTTCTAATGAAAAAGAAGAAAAATATTTTATTTGCATAACAATTTCTATGTTTCTAATGCTAAATAAAAAGAATATTTATTTGCATAACAAGTTCTGTGTTTCTAATGACAAATAATAAGAATATTTTATTATTTGCATAACAATTTCTATGTAATACCTATGTTTACATACGTACAAATAAAAGAGAGTTTTATTTGTATAATAAATTTTACCAATTCTATTATTAACATATACAATAAAAAGAATTATTTTATTGTATAACAAATTTTGCCAACTCTACAACAACAACAAAGCCATATATCCCAAACAAGTTGGGGTTGGCTAGATATGGAACCCAAAATTAAGGTAAAATAACAAATAATAATATATAAAAAGAGTTTAAAATAACCAAACAGATTAAAGTAAAAAGGTTCAATAAAAGTGAAATAAAGTCCTAAAAAAAATTAAAATTAAAATAATTAAACAGATCTAAAAATAATAATCATTAACATATATATATATATATATATATATATATTTAAAAAATAAAATCCTAAGGATCTGGTACATGGATTGCCAACTTCCATGCACTTCTATCTACCACAAGCTCTTCAGATATACTCCAATTTCTTAGATCTCTCTTTATTATCTCTTCCCATGTCATTTTAGGTCGACCTCTACCTCTCTTTGGGCCTTCGGCATGACCTATAACTCCAACGTGCACAGGAGCATCGCGTGGTCTACGTTGGATATGTCCAAACCATCTCTATTATCAAAAAATACAATAAAAAGAATTATTTTATTGTATAAAAAATTTTGCCAATTTTATTATCAACATATACAATAAAAAGAATTATTTTATTGTATAACAAACTTTGCCAATTTTATTATCAACATATACAATAAAAAAGAATTATTTTATTGTATAACAAATTCTTGTTCGATCCTATTATTCATGCATATACAATAGATCAACACAATCAAGATATTTCAAATCAAATCATGTACAATACACAACTGAATCTCAATAGCGGATATATAAAAATTTCCAACAATTAACTTTAATTTTAATTTTTAAATAAGAATTCTTACCTTGATTGGTTTCAGAAATCGATAAAATGATTTTTTTTGATAAAATTAAACATATGTTTAATTTTATCAAAAATCCAAACGGCCTTTGTTTCAGTTCTGATCTGCTCCATGTTGTAGTGCTCGTCAAGAGGTTTCCAACGCACTTCAGTTTGTCCGATTTTGACCTCATATGAGATAGATATCGCAGTTTAAAGCGTTAATTACTTAATTAGAGAATTAAATATAATTAAAATCCTTAATTAACTTTTCCCCTTTAATTAACCTTTCTTCCATCGTGTTCCTCCAGTGTTCAACCGAACCCATCGTCAAAATTTAAATCCGCCCATGCCACTAAGACCTGACCACCGTCAGCCGATCAGCACTGTCCACCTTGTAGCGCTTCGCGACACCGGCTATCTCCCACCAGCACGACGAACTCGAGTGTCCCCTCCGCCCTAGAAACGCCTGTGAGCGACGGAAGTTTCCACATCGATTCCGACCAATCCAGATGCTAATAACCGATCTCGACCGTTCATGTTATAGATCTCGTTAGGCTCTTTAACATTTGTTTTATAAGTTTTGTAAATCATTGAATAATCAAGAAGAAAAGAGAGAGGGAAAATCGGAAGACGCATGCCATTGATTTCTGGGTGGCGGCTGTTCTGGAATGGGAATTAGGGTTTCTAGGTATTTAGGCCCTTATATAATAGATTTATAATATTAATTTAATTAATTAATTCACTTATTATCTGTTTATCGCTACGAACTCCAAACGAGACCCAACGACTATCGCCCCTAGCCAAATACCCTATTCCGGACACATTGGAATATGTTTCGTAAGCCAATCGTAATGTTTTGATAAGTTTTTCTTTAAATTAAAATATAAATCAATACATATTGAATTTAATCATACATTTTAATTTACTGGGGCCGCATACTGACTCTAAAAATTACAGAAAGATTATTTCTACCTTTGTTTTGTCGATACGGTCCTAACAAAACTAATTTCGTCGAATTTGGAGACCGTTTGAAAAATGGTCGATTTCAAGTCGATCTAATTCAAATTTAAATTATCAAACACATTTAAATTTACTGCGCTCATATATTAATTCCAAAAATTGTGAAATTTGAAACCTAGCAATAATTTGACATTCCGAATCCAAAAAAAGTAGTCTCGTCGAAAACTGAGGTCGTTTGCAAAATGACTATATATATTATATTAATATATATATATATATATATATTCCATAGTGACTATTTTGAATTTTAAACTAGACATAACTATTTATTCCCGTTATGAAATCTGGATTTTTCACATTCGTTAGAAAGATATAATTAAACAGATTCAAATATTTCTTGTCTTATTGAAATTCGATTTATTTTGGATCCTGTACATTCATTTGAAATTTGAAATCGAATTTTCAAACTACCGCGCCATTTCAGGCTTGTTATATAATTAAAATAAATTTATTCATTCTAACTTTATTTAAAATAAATTTTTAGTCGTTATTATTTAAAATAAATTATTTTAAATATTAAAATCCGTTAAAATATCTAAAAATAAAATTTTAAATTGGTTCAAAATTTCTGGGTTGTTACAATCTCCACTATTTAAAATCTTTTCGTCCTCGAAAAGGAACGGAGATGAAAGTTTTTTAACTAAACAACTCAACTTTCATTCTTCTATCGATTTCAATAATTTTATTAGTTGAACTAATGATCACACAATACAATCATCAATCAATTAGTTGATTAGCTTTTCAAATATAAACAACTTTTATATATTCAAAAATCATATTTTCTAAGATCGGATTATATATATAATTGCAAATACGTTACTTATAAACTTGTCACTCTCAACTCATTCTAGGGCATTTCTAACCCCATCTCTAACGAGTTTTCTCATTCTAGGATGCTACTGATCCTATCTTTAACGAGTATTCTTTTATAGGATATTACTAATCCTACCTCTAATGAGTCTTTTGTTCAGTTCTAATGAGTTATACCCCGAAGATTTGAGTTAACCAAAGCTCTGATACCAGCTGTAACGATATGGATTTCGCTCGGACCTAATTGATCGCTAAATCAACCAAGACTGTTCGAATCTCGCATACGCTAACTTTGGTGAAACGACGCAAACTTCCCCGGTCTCCGAACAGAAGAGAAAGAACGAATTGTTTTGAGAACACGACAAAATAGAACGTAGATAGGAGAACATTTCATTGTATATTACAACAATTCATCAGATTACAAGAATATACAGAGTATAAATGAATAAATATTAGACAGAAAATATCAGAGATTACAATACATTACAAAGCAGCGGAAAATAATACAATACACAACTAGAAGAGATATACGGATACAAAGCTTTCCGGATATCGTTCCACCTGTAAACCAGGATCCTGTGAATATAAATCTGCAAAAACCAAAACTACTAGCTGCCCGTGTCAAAATAAGAGCACCTAGAGTTTAGGCTAAAACAATAAACTCCAGGTCAGTCATGTGACTGGTGTGAGAACTAAAACAGTTATTAATCTTTATTTTTAAAGTTATGCAAATCAAGGGACCACGCCGTATAACACGGAACGGGTTTCCTCCCAAGAACACCAGTGCACAAAACAAACAGCGCAATGCTAAATAAGGGAAAATGAAGCTGTTATAAGACCCAGGTCCTATCACACAATGCAACGCAAGCCGGGTGATAGGGTTTTCCCTTATAATAGCCAAAGAATGCTTGATACGTTTTAAAACAAATCATTTGATACTATTATCAGTGTATAATGTATAAAACAATCTTCGAATCATAAGTATCAATCATAGGCGGCATGGGTACCATATATCATGTCGCCATACTAGTTCTACAATTAAAACCGCAAATGTCACGTATTTGGAAATTGGATTTCCATCTATGAACCGAGGCAAAAGATAGTCCTCAACCGATTCGAGACTCTCTAGCCCGAGCCTCAGGTGGGCCCTTGGATCGTCAGGGCCGGTCCACCGATGTGGATTAAAATGCCTGAACATGCGTTTCCCCGCCCTATGGGGCGTAAATGAGCCAACGAATGGCTCCATCGGACTCGTATCGTCCAATCTAACCGAGGCGCCTCGCAACAGCAACAACCACACAGGTGAAAATATATAAATGTCAGGGCTGGTAGGTCACTGACACCACCCTAGCTAGAAAGAAACGCATGCCCTCCCGGAGGTCCTTCTCCCGTTTTTGGTTCACAACCGGGGTGTGAGGCTCGCGAATCAACGTTACACAAAGCTATGCCACACATGCCTTGCTTTGATCATCATCCATAAGACTTTGCTTTTCCAACAGAAGCCTTGATCAATTGCCACTCAGGCATGCCACACAGGCAATTCACTCCATGTGATTGATATCCATCAATATATAACCCCTGAGCTCGTACGTCTCAGAGAAGGGCGTTAAGCAAGAGAATAAATTCTCTACCGCCAAACAGATATATATTTAATAGAAATCAATCACACAGACTAAAATCCAATGTCAGACACACAGTCCATTTAAAAGTCCGTTCTGGGTCTGAACGAAACGGAGGCACCTAGTACCCCGCATATCCATCGATCTCCAAGTACGTCTGGACGATCACCAACTGTTTCCATCTTCTTGAGTGTAAAACCCAATCAAGACCATCTGTAATTATCCAAACGACGTGAAGACCTCCGGTCTTCGACTACCGTCTTCATCTTCGACACCACGTCGAATCGGTTATTCAGAATGGGATAAACCCGGTCTTTCTGATTAACTCGCGTATATATTAACCATGTGTTACACAAACACAACATACGCCTCATTCCAATTTAGAATATTCTTTGGGAAAGGTTCTCATTAATTTTATCAAAGATAAACTCTTTTAAATTTATTCTTTAATCTTCTTTTGAATATCAATTCAAACTAGTCGGGATTAGCGAACCACACCGGAGTAATCATTTATTTTATTCCCCAATACCAACCAATTCATCCCATGAAGTAAAACTGGTAGTACTTCATATCTAACACCACGGTGTTATCGGTAAATTCAATTACCATTTCACGTTCAAATTTAATTAAAGATTTAACTAACGCCTGGAGCAAAACTGGTGATACTCCATCCTCGATCATTTCAATCTAATTAAAGATTCATTAAAAACTCCACTTAGTTTTAATCTTTAACAGGGTTAAAGAATCAGTGTCATTCAAAAACACTGTTCACGATAAACCCCAAGATCACATCGCATTTCAATCAGTCCTTAACCGTAAATTAGCAAGTGAGCAATTCCCTAAGTATTAGCCCCGGAGGCCGAAACCAACATCAGATCAATACCTCTGAAACCATTCAACTTAACTAATCTCCAGTTAGTTTCTGGTTTTCTTAACTCCTTTAGGTCTAAGAACAGTATTATTGAAGATACCATTCACGACAACCCAAAACCACATTCCATTAATTATCGGGTTAAAGAACAAGTGTTATTTAAAACACTGTTCACGATAAACCCAAAAATCAATACCAATTCGATTCCAATTAAATATTATTTAATTGGTACACTTCATTAAATCTAAATAAAAAGATTTAATCTTTTCTCAATTGGGTTCAAGAACAATGTTAATAAAGACACCATTCACGACAAACCCAAATCACATTTGATATTAAATACAAGGCTCTGAATAGAAAATATATCGGCTAATATTCAATATCAAATTCTACGACCAGCAGATATCGTATTGGAAATAACGATATATATATCTATATCTTTCAAATTTCCATAACAACATCTGTATAATCATGAAATCCAACATCGAAATATCCCGAAGACAATTTCGATTCAAATCCATTCCAATGCAATCATTAGAAATTCTGGTTATTTTCAAAACCATTTCAAATTCAATTTATTTATTTAAAAATAAATAGAATTATAATTCTAGTTCAAAACTAGTTCATTTCGATAAAAATCTATTTTTATCTTTTCAAATATGGAGTTTTTCATCCCAATTCTTTCTAAATCATTTCTTATGATTTTACACAAATTATTACTATTTTTAATAATTTTATCAAGGCCCATACAGTCGATTTCCATCAACGGTTATCGAACTGCACTTATAGCGACCTTTTCCAAATTTGCTTTGGACATAATTCCAAATCCAACCGTTAGATTTCTAATTTCTAATATTCGTTTTCGATATGAACCCAACGGTTCCGGTTTTAGGAGAATCCGATGGTCGGATCTCCAGTAATATCCATTCGAAGTCAATAGTCGAAATTCGCGAACTGCCACGGCGCGGCGCGTTCTATTCAGGCCATTAAATTATATATATAATACATATAATATATATAATATATACTTCGTCGATTTCCTTTTAAAACGTATTTTATAAATCGTTTTAAAATCATTTTCAAAACGGTTTCAACTTCATATTCAATTTCAAATCAAAATTGAATACTCCAATATAAATTCGTTTTAAATTCATTTCAAATTGATTTCAATTCAATTTCAATTTAATTCGAATGCAATTCCTTTTGATTTCAATTCAATTCTATTCAATTTCAATTCGAATTCACTTTTATTCAATTTCAATTTGAATTTCAATTCTTTTCAAAATTTCAGATTTTGAAATCACTTTCGATATTCGTTATAAAACGAATAAAATCACTACAAATATCGTTCACGTCAAAATGGCATCAATCTAATCAACACGGCTTCATATATTTTTATTTTCAAATATTCTATTTCCAATATTTCTATTTCGAATATTTCTATTTCAAATATTTCTATTTCGAATATTTCTATTTCAAATATTTCTATTTCAAATATTTCTTTTTCAAAACTGGAATGAGGCCCAATCAATTACCATACAATGTTAATTATATGGATTTTCTACAACACATTTATACAATAACAACGATGAATAATCAACCATCATCCAAAGTGCATTCTACACTGTATAAGCATCGAATATAAATATTTAACGCTTATAATAGTCTGTCAATCAATCGATCGACATACAACTAATTATTGGGATTAGTGTACGTCAAATATCATCCCAATACCCGTGTGGGGTTTCAAACAATCAAACACAGATTTTATTTGTGCAGTTGGGCGATGTGTAAAATTTATCGTCCCAATCAATATCAGTCAAATGTGTGTTTACAAACAAATCATTCGATTTGTTTATTTTTATTCCATTTCATATACACGTTAAAAATTCTATTTTTAACTATAAAATATTTTCCACTATAAAATATTTTATTTCATCTATATACATATTTTATTCCATTTCACATCACATCACACAATCAACTACACATCAAAATCAAACAAACAAGCATACAAGCCGTCCATGGTCTGTGGACGACGGGTGTCGGGTGCTACTAAACACCGTCTGCATCCTAGTATATATTTAAACTAGAAAACAAAATTAAAAGGTGAGAAGTTCTCACAGATTTGCTAATCCAATCCCACGACTCTTCAAATGTAGAAGTCTTCGTCGTTCTTCTTTCATCACTTTCTTCATCCATATTTACTACATATATAAAAATCGAATTTTTACTTCGCTATTCAACATATAAAAATCGAATTTTTACTTCGCTATTCAGTGTATAAAAAATCATATTTTGACTTCGCAATTCAATGTATGAAAATCATATTTTTACTTCGTTATTCAATATATAAAAATCGAATTTTTTTCTTCGCTATTCAATATATAAAAATCGAATTTTTACCATGCTATTAAATATATATAAATCGAATTTTTACCATGCTATTCAATATATATAAATCATATTTTTAAACTTCACATATGATAAAAAAATTATTTATATTCTCTCTCTAATATAAAAATTATATTTTTATCCTTTCCTTAATGTAAAAATTACATTTTTATTGCCACTTCATGTATGAAAAATAAAACGAACTTTTCTACAACAAAAATCTAATTTTCCTTCTATGAAAAATCAAACCTTTTTAATGAACAAAAATCAAATTTTTACTTGATAAAAATCTAAACTTCATGCTAAATTAAAAATCAGTTTTAATGTTAAACAAAAAATCCGTTTTAAATGTAAATAAAAATCATAGAAACTCACCGTTGTTGAACGAAGGGGGAGGAGGAAGGAGGGAAGGAGAAGTAGCGGCTGCACCAGCAGGAGGAGGGGGGAGGTCGCGCAGCAGCAGAAAGGGGTGGGTATCGCAGCGTCGTTCGAGGTTGGGGGGGTATCGTGGCGTCGCCGGCAGGAGAGGGGGGTATCGCGGCGTCGCCGGCGCCTGGAGGGGGGGCGGCGAACTGATCGAGAGAGGGGGGGTCTCGATTCTTGCTGTAGGATTTTTTTTCTTCTTCTGAAATGATTTGGGGGAGAACAAAAGGGGGGACCTATATATATTTTATATTTAATTCTTTTTATTTTTTCAAAAAGAAACTTTTTATTTTCACCTCAAAACGAGACCCTCCGCTTGTCGTCCATAGCTAATTACCCCCATTCCGAACACAATGGGATACGTATCGTAAGCTGATTTGATCATTTCGATCAGTTTTCGTCAAAATCAAAATATACTCTATATATTGAATTTGAACGTGCATTTCAATTTACCGGGGTAACATACTAACTAGAAAAATTCCAGAAAAATATTTTCTAGCTTCGTATTGACGATACGGTCCTAACAAAACTAGTTTCGTCGAATTCTGAGACCGTTGGAAAAATGGTCATTTTCCAGTTGATTAAATTCAACTGAAATGGTCAAAACACGTTTTACTTCGCCACGCTCACATATTGATTCGAAAAATTATAAAATTTGGAATCTAGCAATAACTTGACATCGCGGATCCAACAAAAGTGGTTTCGTCCAAATCCGAGGTCATTTGCAAAATGGCTATTTTTAAGGGCCAGAATTCCAAAGCGACTATTCTGAAAATTCATTTGGACGCATCTTTTGATTCCCGCTATGAAATTTTGATTTTTCGGATTCGTTGGAAAGATATCCTCAATTAGATTCAAATATTTTTGGTTTCACTAAAATCCGATTTATTTTGAATCATGTACATTCATTTGAAATTTGAAATCGAATTATCGAACTACCGCGCCATTTTCAATTCCTTTTATAAATATATATAAATATTTATATTCTATCGACGAACTATATAATATATACGTTCGAATTCTATTCAAAATAAATTTCTCGTCGTTATTATTTAAAATAATTCATTTTAAATAATCAAAATTCGTTAAAATTGCCAAAAAAAAAAAAAAAATTGTCCCAGATTTCCGGGTTATTACAATCTCCCCCACTTAAAACTTTTCGTCTCCGAAAAGGAACGAAGCCGAAAGTTGTTTCACAAATCAACTCAACTTCCAGTGTTTTCACTACGGCTTAAGTTCTTCAACTTTTCAGTTTCTAAGAACTTTTCAATTTTTTCAAAAATTTGGCTAATACCCTAAATTTTCGAAAAATTTCGCCATAACCTCCCCTGCACCGGGAGCACGGGAAAATCCCGAAATTGCCATACAGGCCTTCTGATCTCAAAAAGAAAAAGAAAAAGCCAAGCGGCTAGCCAATCGGCTCATAAAATCATCATCGCCCAAACAAAACAGTAAATTATGGTAAACATGTACCTATTTGTCGGGCAAACAAATTTTATTCTCTGCTCTAGCCTCCTTGCTATGACCAGTTCAATGTAAGTACAAGTATATGCAAGCAAATGCGACCAAATTTCAATACAGTTCGATATTTGACCAATTTGGTTAAATGTTCAACATTAAATTATTCAAACAATAATCAAACAACATAACCATCAATCAATTAGTGAATTAGCTTTTGAAATTCATAATTTTGATATATAGTCAAAAATCAGATTTTTGATGCCAATTCACAACAATAAGCCCTATCTAGTTTCGGTTCTCACACCAGTCAATTGGAAATTTATAGAAATCTCACTTTCGTCGCTCGAAAATAAATACTGGCGATGGTGCCCCGTCACCAGAATTATCCCCGGCCAACTAGAGTATGATTCTATAACTATCCAGTATATTAAAACATCGAATACACGTTTGCAAGACATATATGCAAAATCTTTATATATCGGATTGTCCAAATCAATTTAAAATAAATAATCAAATACGAATAGTTGATTCAAATTTCAAAACAAAATTAGTTTTCACTTTAAAAATATACTTTTCACACTCGTTCTAGGATACTACTGATCCCATCTCTAACGAGTCATTCCCATTGGATATTACTAACCCAATATCTGATGAATTCTTTCGTTTGGTTCTAATGTGTCTTGTTCTCTGAGCTTTGTAAACCAAAGCTCTGATACCACGATGAAACAACCCGAACTTCCCCGGTCTTTGAAGAGAAGAGAAAGAACGAATTGTTTTGAGAACACGACAAAATACAACGCAGACGGGAGAACATTTCATTGTATATTACAACAATTCATCAGATTACAAGAATATACAGAGTATAAATGAATAAATATTACACAGAAAATATCAAAGATTACAATACATTACATAGCAGCGGAAAATAATACAATACACAACTAGAAGAGATATACGGATACAAAGCTTCCGGATATCGTTCCAGCTGTAAACCAAGATCCTGTGAATATAAATCTGCAAAACCAAAACTACTAGCTGCCCGTGTCAAAATAAGGGCACCCAGAGTTTAGGTTAAAACAATAAACTCCAGGTTAGTCATGTGACTGGTGTGAGAACTAAAACAGTTATTAATCTTTATTTTTAAAGTTAGGCAAATCAAGGGACCACGCCGTATAACACGGAACGGGTTTCCTCCCAAGAACACCAGTGCACAAAATAAACAGCGCAATGCTAAATAAGGGAAAATGAAGCTGTTATAAGACCCAGGTCCTATCACACAATGCAACGCAAGCTGGGGGATAGGGTTTTCCCTTATAACAGCCAAAGAATGCTTGATACGTTTTAAAACAAGTCATTTGATACTATTATCAGTGTATAGTGTATAAAACAATCTTCGAATCATAAGTATCAATCATAGGCGGCATGGGTACCATATATCATGCCGCCATACTAGTTCTACAATTAAAACCGCAAATGTCACGTATTTGGAAATTGGATTTCCATCTATGAACCGAGGCAAAAGATAGTCCTCAACCAATTCGAGACTCTCTAGCCCGAGCCTCATGACCCAGACTCAGGTGGGCCCTTGGATCGTCAGGGCCGGTCCACCGATGTGGATTAAAATGCCTGAACATGGGCGTAAATGAGCCAACGAATGGCTCCATCGGACTCGGATCGTCCGATCTAACCGAGGCGCCTCGCAACATCAACAACCACACAGGTGAAAAGTATATAAATGTCAGGGCTGGTAGGTCACGGACACCACCCTAGCTAGAAAGAAACGCATGCCCTCCCTGAGGTCCTTCTCCGGTTTTTGGTTCACAACCGGGGTGTGAGGCTCGCGAATCAACTTACACAAAGCTATGCCACACAACCCTTTCTTTGATCATCATCCACAAGACTTTGCTTTTCAACAGAAGCCTTAATAAATTGCCACTTAGGCATGCTACACAGGCAATTCACTCCATGCGATTGATATCCATCAATATATAATCCCTGAGCTTGTACGTCTCAGAGAAGGGCGTTAAGCAAGAGAATAAATTCTCCGCCGCCAAACAGATATATATTTAATAGAAATCAATCACACAGACTAAAATCCAATGTCAGACACACAGTCCATTTACAAGTCCGTTCTGGGTCTGAACAAAACCGGAGGCACCTAGTACCCCGCATATCCATCGATCTCCAAGTACGTCTGGACGATCACCAACTGTTTCCATCTTCTTGGGTGTACAGCCCAATCAATACCATCAGTAATTATCCAAACGACGTGAAGACCTCCGGTCTTCGACCACCGTCTTCATCTTCGACACCACGTCGAATCGGTTATTCAGAATGGGATAAACCCGGTCTTTCTGAATAACTCGCGTATATATTAACCAAGTGTTACACAAACACAACATACGCCTCATTCCAATTTAGAATATCCTTTGGGAAAGGTTCTAATTAATTTTATCAAAGATAAACTCTTTTAAATTTATTCTTTAATCTTCTTTTGAATATCAATTCAAACTAGTCGGGATTAGCGAACCACACCGGAGTAATCATTTATTTTATTCCCCAATCCCAACCTATTCATCCCATGAAGTAAAACTGGTAATATTTCATATCTAACACCACGGTGTTATCGGTAAATTCAATTACCATTTCACGTTCAAATCTAATTAAAAATTTAACTAACGCCTGGAGCAAAACTGGTGATACTCCATCCTTGATCGTTTCAATCTAATTAAAGATTCATTAAAAACTCCACTTAGTTTTAATCTTTAACGGGGTTAAAGAATCAGTGTCATTCAAAAACACTGTTCACGATAAACCCCAAGATCACATCGCATTTCTATCAGTCCTTAACCGTAAATTAGCAAGTGAGCAATTCCCTAAGTATTAACCCTGGAGGCCGAAACCAACATCAGATCAATACCTCTGAAACCATTCAACTTAACTAATCTCCGGTTAGTTTCTGGTTTTCTTAACTCCTTTAGGTCTAAGAACAGTATTATTGAATATACCGTTCACAACAACCCAAAATCACATTCCATTAATTATCGGGTTAAAGAATAAGTGTTATTTAAAACATTGTTCACGATAAACCCAAAAATCAATACCAATTCTATTCCAATTAAATATTATTTAATTAGTACACTTCATTAAATCTAAATAAAAATATTTAATCTTTTCTCAATTGGGTTCAAGAACAATGTTAATAAAGACACCATTCACGACAAACCCAAATCACATTTGATATTAAATACAAGGCTCTGAATAGAAAATATATCGGCTTATATTCAATATCAAATTCTACGACCAACAGATATCGTATTGGAAATAACGATATATATATATATATATATTTCAAATTTCCATAACAACATCTGTATAATCACGAAATCCAACATCGAAATTTCCCAAAGACAATTTCGATTCAAATCCATTCCAATGCAATCATTGGAAATTATGGTTATTTTCAAAACCATTTCAAATTCAATTTATTTATTTAAAAATAAATAGAATTATAATTCTAGTTCAAACTAGTTCATTTCGATAAAAATCTATTTTTATCTTTTCAAATATGGAGTTTTTCATCCCAATTCTTTATAAATCATTTCTTATGATTTTACACAAATTATTACTATTTTTAATAATTTTATCAAGGCCCATACAGTCAATTTCCATCAATGGTTATCGAACTGCACTTATAGCGACCTTTTCCAAATTTGATTTGGACATAATTCCAAATCCAACCATTAGATTTCTAATTTCTAATATTCGTTTTCGATACGAACCCAACGGTTCCGGTTTTAGGAGACTCCGACGGTCGGATCTCCCGTAATATCCATTCGAAGTCAATAGTCGAAATTCACGAACTGCCACGGCGCGGCGCGTTCTATTCAGGCCATTAAATTATATATATAATATATATAATATATACTTCGTTGATTTCCTTTTAAAACGTATTTTATAAATCGTTTTAAAATCATTTTCAAAACGGTTTCAACTTCATCTTCAATTTCAAATCAAAATTGAATAGTCCAATATAAATTCATTTCAAATTGATTTCAATTTCAATTTAATTCGAATGCAATTCATTTCGATTTCAATTCGAATTCAATTCTATTCAATTTCAATTCAAATTCACTATTATTCAATTTCAATTCGAATTCATTCCTATTCAATTTCAATTCGAATTCACTTTTATTCAATTTCAATTTGAATTTCAATTCTTTTCAAAATTTATGATTTTGAAATCACTTTCGATATTCGTTATAAAATGGATAAAATCACTACAAATATCGTTCACGTCAAAATGGCGTCAATCTAATCAACACGGCTTCATATATTTTTATTTTCAAATATTCTATTCCAAATATTTCTATTTCGAATATTTCTATTTCAAATATTTCTTTTTCAAAACTGGAATGAGGCCCAATCAATTACCATACAATGTTAATTATATTGATTTTCTACAACACATGTATACAATAACAACGATGAATAATCAACCATCATCCAAAGTGCATTCTACACTGTATAAGCATCGAATATAAATATTTAACGCTTAAAATAGTCTGTCAATCAATCGATCGACATACAACTAATTATTGGGATTAGTGTACGTCAAATATCATCCCAATACCCGTGTGGGGTTTCAAACAATCAAACACAGATTTTATTTGTGCAGTTGGGCGATGTGTAAAATTTATCGTCCCAATCAATATCAGTCAAATGTGTGTTTACAAACAAATCGTTCGATTTGTTTATTTTTATTCCATTTCATATACACGTTAAAAATTCTATTTTTAACTATAAAATATTTTCCACTATAAAATATTTTATTTCATCTATATAAATATTTTATTCCATTTCACATCACATCACACAATCAACTACACATCAAAATCAAACAAACAAGCATACAAGCCGTCCATGGTCTGTGGACGACGGGTGTCGGGTGCTATTAAACACGGTCTGCATCCTAGTATATATTTAAACTAGAAAATAAAATTAAAAGGTGAGAAGTTCTCACAGATTTGCTAATCCAATCCCACGACTCTTCAAATGTAGAAGTCTTCGTCGTTCTTCTTTCGTCACTTTCTTCATCCGTATTTACTACATATATAAAAATCGAATTTTTACTTCGCTATTCAACATATAAAAATCGAATTTTTACTTCGCTATTCAATGTATAAAAATCATATTTTGACTTCTCTATTCAATGTATAAAATTCATAATTTTACTTCGTTATTCAATATATAAAAATCGAATTTTTTTCTTTGCTATTCAATATATAAAAATCGAATTTTTACCATGCTATTCAATATATATAAATCGAATTTTTACCATGCTATTCAATATATATAAATCATATTTTTAAACTTCACATATGATAAAAATTATATTTATATTCTCTCTCAAATATAAAAATTATATTTTTATCCTTTCCTTAATGTAAAAATTACATTTTTATTGCCACTTCATGTATGAAAAATAAAACGAACTTTTCTACAATGAAAAATCTAATTTTCATTCTATGAAAAATCAAACCTTTTTAATGAACAAAAATCAAATTTTTACTTGATAGAAGTCTAAACTTTATGCTAAATTAAAAATTTGTTTTAATGTTAAACAAAATATCCGTTTTAAATGTAAATAAAAATCAGTTTTAAATGTAAATAAAAATCATAGAAACTCACCGTTGTTGAACGAAGGTGGAGGAGGAAGGAGGGAAGGAGAAGTAGCGGCCGCACCAGCAGGAGGAGGGGGGAGGTCGCGCAGTAGTAGAAAAAGAGGGGGTATCGCAGCGTCGTTCGAGGTTAAGGGGGTATCGTGGCGTCGCCGGCAGGAGAGGGGGGGTATCGAGGCGTCGCCGGCGCTTGGAGGGGGGGCGCGGCGAACTGGTCAAGAGAGGGGGGTCACGATTCTTGCTGTAGGGTTTTTTTTTCTTTTTTTTCTTCTTCTGAAATGATTTGGGGGAGAACAAAAGGGGGGACCTATATATATTTTATATTTAATTCATTTTATTTTTTTTCAAAAAGCAACTTTTTATTTTCACCTCGAAACGAGACCCACCGCTTGTCGTCCATAGCTAATTACCCCCATTCCGAACACAATGGGATATGTATCGTAAGTTGATTTGATCATTTCGATCAGTTTTCGTTAAAATCAAAATATACTCTATATATTGAATTTGAACGCGCATTTCAATTTACCGGGGTCACATACTAATTAGAAAAATTCCAGAAAAAATTTTTCTAGCTTCGTATTGACGATACGGTCCTAATAAAACTAGTTTCGTCGAATTCTGAGACCGTTGGAAAAATGGTCATTTTCCAGTCGATTAAATTCAACTGAAATGGTCTAAACACGTTTTACTTCGCCACGCTCACCTATTGATTCGAAAAATTATGAAATTTGGAATCTAGCAATAACTTAACATCGCGGATCCAACAAAAGTGGTTTCATCGAAATCCGAGGTCGTTTGCAAAATGGCTATTTTTAAGAGCCAGAATTCCAAAGCGACTATTCTGAAAATTAATTTGGATGCATCTTTTGATTCCCGCTATGAAATTTTGAATTTTCGGATTCGTTGGAAAGATATCCTCAATTAGATTCAAATATTTTTGGTTTCACTAAAATCCGGTTTATTTTGAATCCTGTACATTCATTTGAAGTTTGAAATCGAATTATCGAACTATCGCGCCATTTTCAATTCCTTTTATAAATATATATAAATATTTATATTCTATCCACGAACTATATAATATATACGTTCGAATTCTATTCAAAAAAAATTTCTTGTCGTTATTATTTAAAATAATTCATTTTAAATAATCAAAATTCGTTAAAATTGCCAAAATAAAAATTTTAAATTGGCCCAGATTTCCTGGTTATTACATTTGGGCATACAACACATCAGAACAAATAACATAAGACTTTTATAAACATCATAATAATATTACATCAGAGTACAGAATATATCAGAGTACATCGAAATATAATACAGCGGAAGATTAATTTACAATGCACGGTGGAACAATTAAACTAACACAGTGGAAGGCTATCAGTGCTCTGGACATAGCTTTAAGCTTCCATCCAGAATCCTGGTCAATAAATAAATATCTGCAAAACAAGCCACTCAACTTCTTGTGTAGAAAATAAGGGCATCCGAGTTTGCAAGTGAAAACAAACTACGAGTCAGTCATGGGACTGGTATAGAAATCTAATAGGTAAAAATAACTTTATAAATGTGAAGCATATCACGGGACCATACCGTAGGTCACGGAACGGGTTTACTCCACATGAATGCCGATGCACAAACAACAATCATAAATAATGGCTATATGGATCTACAATGCATCATACAACATGCAATTTTCCAATCTACCCAGTTAGGCTTAACCCCAAATTTAGATTTTTCAAATCCAATTCACTTTACAGAAATTATTCCTTTGGACTTTATTTCCCGATTTCTTACTTCAAATCATTTTAAATACATATCTAGCTTTCATAATAAAATAGATTTCACTTCGGGATCTCAAGCCAAAATCATTTGAAATTATGAATTTCAAAACAAATGCATACAAATAAATATGCAGCCAAATATCAGTCATGTTCCCTTAGACAAGGCTACAGGATGCACCTCTCTAACTCGATATATATACATGCACCACCCATCTAGGAGCAGGATACACTAACAATGCACCCCCCACACTCCGAGGAACTACACTACCATCATCCACAACCATCCCCCATTAATTTAGTCGTCCGGGTCACCCGCGTCTTGTAATAACCTGGAAATCCGAGCCAAATTTATTTTAAAGTTAGGTAAATCAAGGGACCACGCCGTAAAACACGGAACGGGTTTCCTCCCAAGAATACCAGTGCATAAAACAAACAGCGCAATGCTAAATAAAGAAAAATGAAGCTATTATAAGACCTAGGTCTTATCACACAATGCAACGCAAGCCGGGGGATAGGGTTTTCCCTTATAATAGCCAAACATGCTTGGTACATTTAAAATAAATCATTTGATATTATAATAAGTGCATAGTGTTTAAAACAATTTCAAGTCATAAGTATCAATCAGAGACGACAAGGGTACCATATATCATGTCGCCATACTAGGCTCTACAATCAAAACCGCAAATGTCTCATATTTGGAAATTGGATTTCCGTCTGTGAACCGAGGCAAAAGATAGTCCTCAACCGATTCGAGACGCTCTAGCACGTGTCTCAGGCAAGTACTCAGTCAAGCCTTGGAGCGACAGGGCCGGTCCACCAATGTGGATTGAAATTCCTGAACACTGCATTTCCCCCCCCTTTAGGGCGTAAATGAGCCAAGAATGACTTCATCGGACCCGGATCGTCCTATCTAACCGAGGCGCCTCCCAAGAATACCAGTGCATAAAACAAACAGCGCAATGCTAAATAAAGAAAAATGAAGCTATTATAAGACCCAGGTCCTATCACGCAATGCAACGCAAGCCGGGGGATAGGGTTTTCCCTTATAATAGCCAAACATGCTTGGTACGTTTAAAATAAATCATTTGATATTATAATAAGTGCATAGTGTTTAAAACAATTTCAAGTCATAAGTATCAATCATAGACGACATGGGTACCATATATCATGTCGCCATACTAGGCTCTACAATCAAAACCGCAAATGTCTCATATTTGGAAATTGGATTTCCGTCTGTGAACCGAATTCCTCCCAAGAATACCAGTGCATAAAACAAACAGCGCAATTCTAAATAAAGAAAAATGAAGCTATTATAAGACCCAGGTCCTATCACACAATGCAACGCAAGCCGGGGGATAGGGTTTTCCCTTATAATAGCCAAACATGCTTGGTACGTTTAAAGTAAATCATTTGATATTATAATAAGTGCATAGTGTTTAAAACAATTTCAAGTCATAAGTATCAATCATAGATGACATGGGTACCATATATCATGTCGCCATACTAGGCTCTATAATCAAAACCGCAAATGTCTCATATTTGGAAATTGGATTTCCGTCTGTGAACCGAGGCAAAAGATAGTCCTCAACCGATTCGAGACGCTCTAGCACGTGTCTCAGGCAAGTACTCAGTCAAACATTGGAGCGACAGAGCCGGTCCACCGATGTGGATTAAAATTCCGGAACACTGCGTTTCCCCGCCCTTTAGGGCGTAAATGAGCCAAGAATGACTCCATCGGACCCAGATCGTCCTATCTAACCGAGGCGCCTCGCAACAGCAACAACCACATAAGTCAAACTCGTCAGGGCGTGTAAAACCGCTGACGCCACTTCTAACTAGAAAGAAATGCATGTCCTCCCTGAGGTCCTTCTCCCATTTTTAGTTCACAACCGGGGTGTGAGGCTCGCAAATTCACGTTACACAAAGCTATGCCACACAGGCCGTGCTTTGATCATTAACCACAAGACTTTGCTTTTCAACAGAAGCCTTGATCAATTGTCACTTAGGCATGCCACACAGGCAATTCACTCCATGCGTTTGATATCCATCAATATATAACCTCTGAGCTCGTATGTCTCAGAGAAGGGCGTTAAGCAAGAGAATAAATTCTCCGCTGCTAAATAAATATATATTTAATAGAAATCAACCACACAGAATAAAATCCAATGTCAGCCACACAGTCCATTTACAAGTCTGTTCTGGGTCTGAACGAAACCGGAGGCACCTAGTACCCCACATATCCATCGATCTCCAAGTAGGTCTGGACGACCACCAACTGATTCCCTCCTCTTGGGTGTACGGCCCAATCAAGATCATCAGTAATTATCCAAACGACGTGAAGACCTCCGGTCTTCAACCACCGTCTTCATCTTCGACTAATCGTCGAATCAGTTATTCAGAATGGGATAAACCCGGTCTTTCTGAATAACTCGCGTATATAATTAACAAGTGTTACACAAACACAACATACGCCTCATTCCAATTCATCAGTCACTAACCGTAAATTAACAAGAGAATAATTCCCCAAATATTAACCCTGAAGGCCTAAACCAACATCAGATCAATACCCAGGAAACCGTTCTGCTTAGCTAACCTACAGTTAGTTTCTAAATTTCACATTCTTAGGGAAAGGTTCCCATTAATTTTATCAAAGATAAATTCTTTTAAATTTATTCTTTAATCTTCTTTTGAATATCAATTCAAACTAGTCGGGATTAACGAACCTTACCGAAGTAATCATTTGTTTTAATTTCCCGACCCCAACCTATTCATCCCATGAAGTAAAACTGGTCATACTTCATATCTAACACCACTGTGTTATCGGTAAATTCAATTACCATTTCACGTTCAAATCTAATTAAAGATTTAACTACCGCCTGGAGTAAAACTGGTGATGCTCCATTCTCGATCTTTTCAATCTAATTAAAGATTCATTAAAACTTCACTTAGTTTTAATCTTTAACTGGGTTAAAGAATCGATGTCATTTAAAACATGGTTCACGATAAACCCAAAATCACATCACATTTCAATCAGTCCCTAACCGTAAATTAGCAAGTGAGCAATTCCCAAAGTATTAACCCCGAAGGCCGAAACCAACATCAGATCAATACCCCAGGAACCATTCAGCTTAACTAATCTCCAGTTAGTTTATGTTTTTCTTAACTCCTTTGGGTCTAAGAACAGTATTATTGAAGATACTGTTCACGACAACCCAAAATCACATTCTACTAATTATCGGATTAAAGAACAAGTGTTATTTAAAACACTATTCACAATAAACCCAAAAATCAATACCAATTCAATTCCAATTAAATATTATTTAATTGGTACACTTCATTAATTCTAAATAAAAATATTTAATCTTTTCTCAACTGGGCTTAAGAACAGTGTTAATGAAGACACCATTCACGACAAACCCAAATCACATTTGATATTAAATACAAGGCTCTGAATAGAAAATATATCGGCTTATATTCAATATCAAATTCTACGACCAACAAATATCGTAATGGAAATAACGATCTCTATGTATCTTTCAAATTACCATAACGTTATCTGTATAATCACGAAATCCAACATCGAAATATTCCAAAGACAATTTCGATTCAAATCCATTCCAATTCAATTATTGGAAATTCTGGTTTCTTTTAAAAACATTTCAAATCCAATTTATTTATTTAAAAATAAATAGAATTATAAAACTAGTTCATTTCGATAAAAATCTATTTTTATCTTTTCAAATATGGAGTTTTTCATCCCAATTCTTTCCAAATCATTTCTTATGATTTTACACAAATTATGGATATTTTTAGTAATTTTATCAAGGCCCGTACAGTCGATTTCCATCAACGGCCATCGAACTGCACCTACAACGACCTTTTCCAAATTTGATTTGGACATAATTCCAAATCCAAACGTTATATTTCAAATCTCTAATATTCGCTAGAAAGCTCTTTTCGATACGAACCCAACGGTTCCGGTTTTAGGAGAATCCATCGGTCGGATCTCCCATAATATCCGTTCGAAGTCAATGGTCGAATTTCGCAATCTGCCGCGGCGCGGCGCGTTCTATTCAGGCCATTATATTATATATATAATATATATAATATATACTTCGTCGATTTCCTTTCAAAATGTATTTTACAATTCGTTTAAAATTCGTTTTCAAAACGATTTCAACTTCATTTTCAAATTCAAATCAAAATTGAATTTTCCCTTACAAATTCGTTTTAAATTCATTTCAAATTGATTTCAATTCAAATCGACTTTTAATCCATTTTCAGTTCGAATTCATTTCTATTCGAATTCTATTCGAATTCATTTCTATTCAATTCAAATTCATTTCTATTCAATTTCAATTCGAATTCAATTCTATTCAATTTCAATTCGAATTAATTTCTATTCAATTTCAATTCGAATTCAATTCTATTTAATTTCAATTTGAATTCAATTCTATTCAATTTCAATTCGAATTCATTTCTAAATATTCGATTTTGAAATCACTTTCGATATTCATTATAAAATCGACAAAATTCCCGTTCGTGTTAAAATGGCGTGTAGCTACTTAACACGGCTTCACATTTCTATTTTCAAATATTCTGTTTCAAACATTTCCTTTTCAAATATTTCTATTCAAATATTTCTTTTCCAAATATTTCTATTCAAATATTCCTTTTTCAAATATTTCTATTCAAATATTCCTTTTTCAAAACTGGAATGAGGCCCAATCAATTACCATATAATGTTAATTATATGGATTTTCTACAACACATGTATAAAATAACAACGATAAATAATCAACCATCATCCAGTGTGCACTACACAACTACATAAGCATTAAATATAAATAATTAACGCTTACACAGTCTGTCGACCAATCGATCGACATACAACTAAACAATCGGGATTAGTGTACGTCAAATATCATCCCAATACCCGTGTGGGGTTTCAAATCAACAAACACAGATTTTATTTGTGCAGTTGGGCAATGTGTAAAATTTCTCGTCCCAATCAATATCCGTCAAATGTGTGTATATAAACAAATCGTCCTATTTGTTTATATTTATTTATTCACATTCATGTTAAAAATTATATTTTCAACTATAAAATATTTTTTAACTACATAAATATTTTATTTCATTTCACATCACACAACCAACTACACATCAAAATCAAACAACCAAGCATACATGCCGTCCATGGTCTGTGGACGACAGGTGTCGGGTGCTACTAAACACCGTCTGCATCCTAGTATATATTTTTAACTAGAAATTTAAATTAAAGGTGAGAAGTTCTCACCAAAAGCTAAATCCAACGCCACGACTCTTCTTATGTAGGAAATCTTCACCTTTTCGTCTTTTGTCACTTTCGTTGCCCGTATTCACTACATATATAAAAATCACATTTTTATATACTATAGTGTATAAAAATCACATTTTTATACTTCATATAATATAAAAGTTACATTTTTATTACCAGACATATATAAAGATTATATTTTTATTCTCTACACAATATAAAAATTATATTTTTATTCCTTTCATCATATAAAAATTATATTTTTATTCTCTCTATAATATAAAAATCGAATTTTTATCACTACTTCATTATAAAGATTGTTTTAAACGTAATAAGCATGTTTGGCTATTATAAGGGAAAACCCTATCCTCCGACTTGCGTTGCATTGTGTGATAGGACGTGGGTCTTATAATAGCTTCATTTTTCTTTATTTAGCATTGCGCTGTTTGATTTATGCACTGTTATTCTTGGGAGGAAACTCGTTCCGTGTTTTACGGCGTGGTCCCTTGATTTACCTAACCTTAAAATAAAAAGGAAAAATTCAATTTTGATTTGAATTTGAAAATGAAGTTGAAATCGTTTTGAAAACGAATTTTAAACGATTTATAAAATACGTTTTGAAAGGAAATCGACGAAGTATATATTATATATATAATATAATGGCCTGAATAGAACGCGCCGCGCCGCGGCAGTTCGCGAGTTTCGACCATTGACTTCGAACGGATATTACAGGAGATCCAACCAGCGGATTCTCCTAAAACCGGAACCGTTGGGTTCGTATCGAAAAGAGCTTTCTAACGAATATTAGAGATTTGAAATCTAACGGTTGGATTTGGAATTATGTCCAAATCAAATTTGGAAAAGGTCGCTGTAAGTGCAGTTCGATTGCCGTTGATGGAAATCGACTGTACGGGCCTTGATAAAATTACTAAAAATATCCATAATTTGGGTAAAATCATAAGAAATGATTTGGGAAGAATTGGGATGAAAAACTCCATATTCGAAAGATAAAAATAGATTTTTATCGAAATGAACTAGTTTTGAACTAGAATTATAATTTATTTATTTAATCATTTCTTATGATTTTACACAAATTATAGATATTTTTAGTAATTTTATCAAGGCCCGTACAGTCGATTCCCATCAACGGCCATCGAACTGCACATACAGCGACCTTTTCCAAATTTTATTTGGACATAATTCCAAATCCAACCGTTAAATTTCAAATCTCTAATATTCATTAGAAAGCTCTTTTCTATACGAACCCAACGGTTCCAGTTTTAGGAGAATCCGCCGGTCGGATCTCCCGTAATATCCGTTCGAAGTCAATGGTCGAAATTCACGAACTGCCGCGGCGCGGCGCATTCTATTCAGTCCATTATATTATATATATAATATATATAATATATACTTCGTCGATTTCCTTTCAAAACGTATTTTATAAATCGTTTAAAATTCATTTTCAAAACAATTTCAACTTCATTTTCAAATTCAAATCAAAATTGAATTTTCCCTTACAAATTCGTTTTAAATTCATTTCAAATTGATTTCAATTCAAATCGAGTTTTAATCCAATTTCAGTTCGAATTCATTTCTATTCAATTTCAATTCGAATTCATTTCTATTCAATTTCAATTCGAATTCATTTCTATTCAATTTCAATTCGAATTCAATTCTATTCAATTTCAATTCGAATTCATTTCTATTCAATTTCAATTCGAATTCAATTCTATTCAATTTCAATTCGAATTCATTTCTAAATATTCGATTTTGAAATCACTTTCAATATTCATTATAAAATCGACAAAATTCCCGTTCGTGTTAAAATGGCGTGTAGCTACTTAACACGGCTTCGCATTTCTATTTTCAAATATTCTGTTTCAAACATTTCCTTTTCAAATATTTCTATTCAAATATTTATTTTCCAAATATTTCTATTCAAGTATTCCTTTTTCAAATATTTCTATTCAAATATTCCTTTTTCAAAACTGGAATGAGGCTCAATCAATTACCATATAATGTTAATTATATGGATTTTCTACAACATATGTATAAAATAACAACGATATATAATCAACCATCATCCAGTGTGCACCACACAACTGCATAAGCATTAAATATAAATAATTAACGCTTACACATTCTGTCGACCAATCGATCGACATACAACTAAACAATCGGGATTAGTGTATGTCAAATATCATCACAATACCCGTGTGGGGTTTCAAATCAACAAACACATATTTTATTTGTGCAGTTGGGCGATGTGTAAAATTTCTCGTCCCAATCAATATCAGTCAAATTTGTGTATATAAACAAATCGTCCTATTTGTTTATATTTATTTATTCACATTCATGTTAAAAATTATATTTTCAACTATAAAATATTTTTTAACTACATAAATATTTTATTTCATTTCACATCACACAATCAACTATACATCAAAATCAAACAAACAAGCATACATGCCTTCCATGGTCTGTGGACGACGGGTGTCGGGTGCTACTAAACACCATCTGCATCCTAGTATATATTTTTAACTAGAAATTTAAATTAAAGGTAAGAAGTTCTCACCAAAAGCTAAATCCAAAGCCACGACTCTTCTTATGTAGGAAATCTTCACCTTTTCGTCTTTTGTCACTTTCGTTGCCCGTATTCACTATATAAAAATCACATTTTTATATACTCTATTGTATAAAAATCACATTTTTATACTTCCTATAATATAAAAATTATATTTTTATTACCAGACATATATAAAGATTATATTTTTATTCTCTACACTATATAAAAATTATATTTTTATTCCTTTCATCATATAAAAATTATATTTTTATTCTCTCTATAATATAAAAATCGAATTTTTATCACTACTTCATTATAAAGATTATATTTTTATATCATTAACAAAGAAATCGTACTTCCTAAACAATGAGAATCTTATTCTTTAACAATGAAAACCATATTTTCTTCAGCAATGAAAACCATATTCTTTAACAATGATAACGTATATTCTTTATATTTTAAAACGACCTTTTTATAAATTGCATTTCATATTAAAACTGCATTTTTTATAAATTGTATTTCAAAATAATATATGATTCAAATGAGACGACCCCGAACCCCGTACTGACGGTGGCAAGGGTAATCTTTGGAATATAACACATAAACAGATAATAACAGAACAGAAATAAATAAATACACTAGATGATGAACAATAGAATATGCTGGATAAACGTAATCATCAGAGTTACGCAGTATATAGGATCATACTTAGTACAAATACAGTCCAGCTATACATAAATGTCTACAACGGAAAACAAACATAATGTACAATAGGAGCTGAACAGCATAAAAAGAGATAAATGATAGAATCCATCTTCAGCTCCAGCTATCCAGAAAAAGCCTGCTAAACCTGAACACAAGGCTGCCCGTGTAGAAAAAGGGGCACCCGAGTTTGAAAGTGAATAAACTACAAGTCAGTCATGGGACTGGTATGAGAGATCTAATTAACACATTATACAATATGGCCAATCCCACGACCACGCCACTTTCGTGGAACGGGTTTACTCCATTGGATTGCCAGCGCTTTAAAACATATCATTCTTTTAAATATCGCAATGCTTTTTATAAAAACGAAGCCATTATAAGACTCAGTTCCCATCACACAATGCAATGCAACGCAAACCGGAGGATAGAGTTTTTCCTTATAATGGCCAAAATATGCTTGATACGAATAAAACAAAAGCATCTGATATTATTACTAGTGTTTACATGTTTCAAAAACAATTTTGAATCATAACTATCAATCATAGACGGCATGGGTACCATATATCATGTCGCCATATATATACAATCAAAACCGCACAGTCGCGTATTTGGAAATTGGATTTCCGTCATGAACCAAGGCAAAAGATAGTTTTTAACGAATTCGAGACTGTCTAGCCCAAGTCTTAGGCAAGCGCGCAGGCAAGCCTTGGATCGACAGGGCCGGCCCACCGATGTGGATTAAAATTCCTGAACACTGCGTTTCCCCGCCCCATGGGGTGTTAATCAGCCAACGAATGACTCCATTGGTCCCGAATCGACCGATATAACCGAGGCGCCTCGTAACAGCAACAACCATACAGGTGAATATAATATAAATGTCAGGGCTGGTAGGTCACTAACACCACCCTAGCTAGAAAGAAACGCATGCCCTCCCTGAGGTCCTCTCCTGTTTCTGGTTCATACCGGGGTGTGAGGTTCGCGAATTCACGTTATACACAAAGCTATGCCACACAGGCAGTGCTTTGATCATCACCACAAGACTTTGCTTTTCAACAGAAGCCTTGATCATTTGCCACTTAGGCATGCCACACTAGCAATTCATGCCATGCGACTGATGTCCATCGATATACAACCTCTGAGCTCATGCGTTTCAGAGAAGGGCGTTAAGAAAAAGAATAAATTCTCCGCCGCCAAACAAATGTATATTTAATAGAGATCAATCAACACAGAATAAAATCCAATGTCAGATACATAGTCCATTTACAAGTCCGTTCTGGGTTTGAACGAAACCGGAGGCACTATATACCTCGCAAACCCATCGATCTCCACGTACGTCTGGACAATCACCACTCATTATCCATATTTCGGGATGCCTCCCAATCAGGACATCAGTTACCATCCAAACGAGGTGAAGTTTCCGTCTTCAACCACCGTCTTCATCTTCGATTTCTTATTGTCGATTTAGTTATTCAGAACGGGATAAACCCGGTCTTTCTGAGCAACCTGCGTATATAATAAACAAGTGCAACACAAACACACATACGCATCATTTCAATTCATTAGTCGCTAACAGTAAACCAGTAAGAGAACGATTTCCCAAATATTAACCCCGAAGGCCGAAACCAACATCAGATCAACACCCAGGAAACCATTCGACTTAGCCAACCTTCAGTTAGTTTCTAAATTTCACATCCATATCATTTATAATATTTTATAACGATTTATCGCTATTTTTATTTATTTTAAAATGGCCAATTTATTCAAAACGACGCTTCGGGCCATAACGCGGCCGTGGCGCTGTTTTTCTTCAGATTTGATTTACACATATCTGAAAATCTAACCATTGGATCTTCACAAACTTTACATCATTAGAAAGATCTTTTCAAACCGAATCCAACGGTTCCAGTTTCGGGAAAATCCGACGGTCGGATCTCCCGGTACAATCGTTTGAAGTTTCGATTTCAAAATACGATTTGCAGCGTCGTTATTCGATTTAATATAATTATATTTATATATATATATATAAATAATCGATTCTGGCGCTATTTTTCTTCAGTTTTGAATTAAACATTCCAGACAATCCAACCGTTGGATCTTTACAAAGTTGGTGTCGTTGGAAAGGTATTTCCAAAGCGAACCCAACGGTTTCGGGAAAATCCGATGGTCGGATCTCCCACACTAATCGTTTGAAATCACGGTTTCAAAACACGAACTACAGCTTCGTTATTTGATATATTTCAATTCTGAATAACTATAGTAACCCGTAACTTACCCGTGAAGGAAAGAGCGGATACTTTAAGAACAAGACAAAATAGAACTCAGACAGAAGAACATTTCATTGCTTATTACAACAATTCCATCAGAATACAAGAATATACAGAGTATAAATGAATATACATTCAACAAATATCAGAGAATACAATAAATTACATAGCAACGGAAAAATAATACAACACACAACTGAAAGTAATACACGGATACAGAGCTTTCCGAGTATCGTTCCAGCTGTAAATCGGGATCCTATGAATATAAATCTGCAAAACCAAAACTACTAGCTGCCCGTGTAGAAAATAGGGTCACCCGGAGTTTAGGTTAAAACAATAAACTCCAGGTCAGTCATGTGACTGGTGTGAGAACTAAAAACATTTATTTAAAACTTTACTTTAAAAGAGAGTAGTTCAAGGGACCACGCCGTATAACACGGAACGGGTTCCTCCCAAGAATACTATTGCATAGAATAAACAACGCAATGTTTTTTCCGAAAAATGAAGCTATTATAAGACCCATGTCCCAAACATACATACGCATCATTTCAATTCATTAGTCACTAACCGTCAATCAGTAAGAGAACGATTTCCCAAACATTAACCCCGAAGGCCGAAACCAACATCAGATCAACACCCAGGAAACCATTCGACTTAGCCAACCTTTAGTTAGTTTCTAAATTTCACATCCATATCGTATATAATATTTTATAATGATTTATCACTATTTTTATTTATTTTAAAATAGCTAATTTATTCAAAACGACGCTTCGGGCCATAACGCGGCCATGGAGCTGTTTTTCTTCAGATTTGATTTACACATATCTGAAAATCTAACTGGTGGATCTTCACAAAATTTACATCATTAGAAAGATCTTTTCAAAACGAATCCAACGGTTCCAGTTTCGGGAAAATCCGACGGTCGGATCTCCCGGTATAATCGTTTGAAGTTTCAATTTCAAAATACGAACTGCAGCGTCGTTATTCGATTTAATATAATTATATTTATATATATATATATATATATATATATAATCGATTCTGGCACTGTTTTTCTTCAGATTTGAATTAAACATTCCAGACAATCCAACCGTTGGATCTTTACAAAGTTGGTGTCGTTGGAAAGATATTTCCAAAGCGAACCCAACGATTTCGGTTTCGGGAAAACCGATGGTCGGATCTCCGGCACTAATCGTTTGAAATCACGGTTTCAAAACACGAACTACAGCTTCGTTATTCGATATATTTCAATTCCATTTATATATATATATCGATTCTTCGATTTCAAAATTATATTCTTTTCATACATTTGATAAAAATGATATTTTTATCCAACCGACAATTAATTCAACACTTCGCTATTTTCAACTATTCGTGTATATAGTAAAAAAGGTTATTTTTATTGTAAAACAATTCATTTCAAAACACAATTATTTCATATAGTTCATATAGATGATAAAATTATGATTTTTATTATAAAACAATTTATTTCAAAATATGAATACCATTCAACACATGAATTTCAATTCAACGAATGAATTTCGATTCAACACATGAAGGTTTTCTATAGTTTATATATATAGATAAAAAGGTGATTTTTATTGTTAAAACAATTTATTCAAAACACGAATACCATTCAACATATGAATTTCAATTCAACGAATGAATTTCAATTTAACACATGAAGGTTTTCTATAGTTTATATATATAGATAAAAAGGTGATTTCTATATTTAAAACACGAACACCATTCAACACATGAATTTCTATTCAACGAATAAATTTCAATTCAACACATGAAGGTTTTCTATTCAACACACGAATATAGTTTCAACACAGGAAAATAATTCTAACACATGAATATTATTCGAAATTTCGGCAGCATAATGGCAGGGTAGTTAAAATCGGGGCCGTCCCTAGTACGGCTCCTCGCTCTACCTTAAAGCCTTGCAGCTTTTGACAATGGGAAATCATGCATCTAGTTCGCACGTAGGCGGCATGTATATTTTTTTTCATTTCCACAAACTAATCCTATGTGGTTCCAACTAAATATTTTTCAACAACAAACGGGTATTTTTCAACCACAATCAATCAATTTCAACCACAAACAATTCTAATCAACCATTCGTTACCAATCAATTTTCACACCAATCACAATCAATAAATATCGTCCATGGTTTGTGGATGAGGGGCGTATATATATATATATATATATATATATATATATATATATATATATATATGCGCATTTCAATTCTATTTAACACATATATAATTTTTACAACGCATATATAACTTATATATCGAACGTACAACTTATACAACGCTTATACAAGAGGTGTACACACTTATATAACTCATACATCGACTATATAATTTATAACGCATTTGGCCAGTTTCAGTTGAATTTAATCGACTGGCAAATGGCCATTTTTCCAACTGTCTCAGAATTCGACGAAATTAGATTTTGTTAGAACCGGATCGTCAATACGAAACTAGAAATAATTTTTCGGGAATTTTTTGAGTTAGTATGTGGCCCCGGTGAATTGAAATGTGCGTTTAAATTAAATTTATAAAGATTTATATTTTAAATTTAGTGAAAACCGATCGTAACGGTCGAATTGGTTTACGGGACATATCCCATTGCGTTCAGAATGGGGGTAATTAGCTGGGGGCGGCAGTCGTTGGGTTTGATTTAGAATCCAAATGCATAAACCCTAATTTTCAAATTAAATTATATAAACATAATATTATATATATTTTCCTTCACCTAACCCTAGTCAAACAAAAGCCATGGTCAACATTTCTTTTTCCGCCTCTCTCTCTTAAAAACGAACGGCGATTCTCTTCGATCGTCTCTCCTCTTTGATCCAAAAATCCGTTCAACCATTTCGAAGATTTCCAAAGCAAAAACGTTCGTCTCCATGAGATCTCGAAATTAAACGGTCGTGATCAATTTTAGTCACCTGGATAGCGAGAATTTCGAGGGCAAAGCGCTGCCGTTCGTGGGCCATTTCCGGCGCCTGTCCCACTTCGAGTTCGCCACCATGGGGAGGCGCAGGGGCGTGGGGGCATGGGCTTCAAGATGAAAACATCCGATCCAACTCCAGGGCTCTAACAAGCTGCGATAGAGAAGCTTCTCATGCGAGCTGATGGGTGCGCGGTCCAAGGAATTAACAGAAGATGAAGACTGGTTTTAACAGTGAGCTTTTCCTTACTTTGTTTTATTACTCTAGTAAATTTAGTGAATAAAAATGTATTGTTTAATATATATATATAATAGCTAAATAAAAATATAATCTTTATATAAAGGTTAGCATTGTAAAAATATAACTTTTATATAGGAAGTAGCAAAATAAAAATGTGATTTTTATATCGATGAAATAAAAATTCAATCTTTATATTTGAAATAGAAATATAAAATATAATTTTTATATAGAATGAAGCATTGAGAAAATATATGTAAAGAAGAAATAAAAATACAATTTTTATTTATTGAATGAAGTGATAAAACTATAATTTTTATTTGAACAACGTGAAAAGGACTGCAAAGTAATTCAGACAGTTCGGCAGTTCAGAAGCAAAGCACGACGGAGTGGAACCCTCAGTGAGAACTCCTCACTTTTATTTTAAATTTCTAGTTAATATATATACTAGGATGCAGACGGTGCTTAGCAGCACCCGACACCCGTCGTCCACAAACCATGGACGGCTTGTTTGTTTGATTGTATGTTGATGTGAAAAATTGAATGTGTGTTGTGGAATGAAATAAAATATTTATATAGTGAAATAAAATATTTATATATATAAAAATAGAATTTTTAACGTGTATATAAAATGAAATAAATATTTATAAACAAATCGAATGATTTGTTTATATACACACATTTGACTGATATTGATTGGGACGATAAATTTTACACATCGCCCAACTACATAAATAAAATCTGTGTTTGATTGTTTGAAACCCCACACGGGTGTTGGGATGATATTTAGCGTACACTAATCCCAATTATTTAATTGTATGTCGATCGATTGATCGACAGACTGTGTAAGCGTTAATTAGATATATTTAATGCTTATGCAGTTGTGTGGTGCACTTTGGATGATGGTTGATTATTTATCGTTGCTATTATATACATGTGTTGTATGGAATCCATATAATTAACATTATATGGTAATTGATTGGGCCTCATTCCAATTCGGAAAATAAAGAAAAATATAAAATAAAGATTAACATGTTGACGGTACTCATTTGTTGAGATTAGTCAGGTGGTGAAAAAAATATAGATTCATTTTTTTGAATAGAATAAATATTCATTTGTTGAATAGAATAACGAATTTATTGAAATATATAAAGCCGTGTTGATTAGAGATGCGCTATTTTGACGCGAACGATATTTATATCGATTATATTCGTTATATAATGAAAATTGAAAAGAGATTTAAAAATAGAATATAATGAAAATTGAAATTGAATCAAATTGAATTGAAATTGAGTTGAATCAAATTGAATCGAATTGCATTGAAATTGAATTGAATTGAATTGAAATTGAATTGAAATTGAATTGAAATTGAATTGAATCGAATTGCATTGAAATTGAATTGAAATTGAATTGAAATTGAAATGGAATTGAAATTGAATTGAAATTGCATTGAAATTGAATTGAAATGAGTCGAATTGCATTGAAATTGAATTGAATCGAATTTAATTGAAATCGAATTGAAATTGAATTGAAATTGTTTTGAAATGAAATGGAAGTTGAAATTGTTTTGAAACGAATTTAAAACGATTTATAAAATTCTTTTTTAAAAGGAAATCGATGAAATATATATTATATATATTATATATATAATATAATGGCCTGAATAGAACGCGCTGCGCCGCGCCAGTTCGCGAATTTCGACCATTGGCTTCGAACTGACATTACGGGAGATCCGACTGTCAGATTCTCCTCAAACCGGAACCGTTGGGTTCGTATCGAAAAGAGCTTTCCAATGAATATCAGAAATTTGAAATCTAACGGTTGGATTTTGAGATATGTCCAAATCAATTTAAGAAAAGGTCGCTGTAAGTGCAGTTCGATGGCCGTAGATGGAAATCGACTGTACGGGCCTTGATAAAATAATTAAAAATATCTATAATTTTTGTAGAATCATAAGAAATGATTTGGGAAAAACTGGGATGAAAAACTCCATATTTGAAAAGATAAAAATAGATTTTTATCGAAATGAACTAGTTTTGAACTAGAATAAAAATCAATTTATTTTTGAAACAAATAAATTGAATTTGAAATGGGTTTTAAATAACCAGGATTTCTAATATATTTAATTGGAATTGAAATAGAATGTGATTTGGGTTTATCGTGGACTGTGTTTTAAATGACATTAGTTCTTTAACCCAGTAAAAGGAGTTTTAATGAATCTTTAATTAGATTGAAATGTGGATTGATAATTTAAATTATCAAAATTGGGAAATGATCGAAAGGGGAGTATCTCCAGTTTTACTCCTAGCGATAGTTAAATCTCTAATTAGATTTGAACGTGAAATGGTAATTAAATTTACCGATAACAACGTGGTATTAGTCAAGGGGTAATAACAGTTTTGCTCCATGGGATGAATAGGTTGGGATTGGGAAATAAAATAAATAATTACTTCGATGTGGTTCGCTAATCCCGACTAGTTTGGAAAACCATAATATGGTTTGAAATGATATCCAAAGGAAAATTAAAGAATAAATTTAAAAGGGTTTATCTTTGATAAAATTAATAGGAACCGTTCCCTAGGAGTGTGAATATCAGAATAAAAGAATATTCTGAATTGGAATGAGGCATATATTGTGTTTTATAGCACTTATTGATTAAGATACGCGAGTTATCCAGAAAGTCCGGGTATAACCCGTTCTGAATAACTGATTCGACGACGAGTCGAAGAGATTGAAGACGGTGCAAGACCGACGATCTTCACATCGAATGGATGGGTGCTACTGATGCTCACGATGGGAGTAGCTACCTTGAAGGGGGCTAAAGTAGTAGCCGTCCGGACGTGCTTGGAGGTCGACGGATATGCGAGGAAAGTGCCTCTGGTTTCGTTCAGACCCAAAACGGACTTGTAAATGGATGGTGTGTCTGACATTGTATTCCTTTATATTGTATTCATTGATCTCTGCTAAATATATATCTGTTTGGCGGCGGAGAATTTATTCTCTTGCTTAACGCCCTTCTCTGAGACATATGAGCTCTGAGGTTATATATTGGCAGAAATCAGTGGTACGATATGGATTGATAGTGTGGCAAGCTGAGATGCAGTGATCCAGACTTTTGTTGAAAAGCAAGGTTTGGTGGATGATGATCAAAGCGCAGCTTTAACATAACACGGCTTTGTGTATAGCGTTGATTCGCGAGCCTCACACCCCGGTATGGTGGTAAACTGATGGTTTGATCAGTATGCTTTTTAGTGGATGGGCACCTTAGTGGTGTCGTGGATTCGGTCGACCGAGATTGAGCTTAGTGCTCAGAGGGATAGGGTAAGCGGTGTTTTCTCTCGCCGAGACGTAAGCCGCAGTGACACTTGATTTCCCAAAAGTGCGGATGTGCATTACGGTGTTTTCTCTAGCTGAGACGTAAGCCGTTGTAGATGGCACTACGCTATCGATCTTTCGAATCAGGAGCCACCATGATGGAAATCCAATTTCCAAATATGACATTTTGCGGTTTTGATTGCAGAGCCTAGTATTGGCGACATGATATATGGTATCCATGCCGTCTATGATTGATATATTTATATTTGAAGTTGTTTTCTTCACTTATAGTAATAATATAAGATGAAATTTCGCGTATCAAGCATATTTGGCTATTATAAGGGAAAACTCTATCCTCAGGCTTGCGTTGCATTGTGTGATGGGATCAGGGTCTTATAATAGCTACATTGTTCTTTATTTAGCATTGCGTTGTTTGTTTTATGCACTGGTATTCTTGGGAGGAAACCCGTTCCGTGTTATACGGCGTGGTCCCTTGATTTACCTAACTTTAAAAACAAAGATTAATAACTATTTTAGTTCTCACACCAGTCACATGACTGACCTGGAGTTTATTGTTTTAACCTAAACTCTGGATGCCCCTATTTCCACATGGGTAGCTAGTAGTTTTAAGAGAAAGAATGAATTACTGTGAGGACAAGACAAATCAGAACGCAGACGGAAGAACATTTCATTGTTTATTACAACAATTCCACCAGAATACAAGAATATACAGAGTATGAATAAATATACATTTGACAAATATCAGAGATTACAACAAATTACATAGCAGCGGCAAATGATACAAAATACAACTGAAGGAGATATACTGATACAGAGCTTTCCGGATATCGTTCCAGTTGTAAATCAGGATCCTATGAATATAAATCTGCAAAACCAAAACTACTAGCTGCCCGTGTCAAAATAAGGGCACTCAGAGTTTAGGTTAACACAATAAACTCCAGGTCAGTCATGGGACTGGTGTGAGAACAAAAACAGTTAATAATCTTTATTTTAAAGTTAGGTAAATCAAGGGACCACGCCGTAAAACACGGAACGGGTTTCCTCCCAAGAATACCAGTGCATAAAACAAACAGAGCAATGCTAAATAAAGAAAAATGAAGCTATTATAAGACCCAGGTCCTATCACACAACGCAACGCAAGCCGGGGGATAGGGTTTTCCCTTATAATAGCCAAACATGCTTGGTACGTTTAAAACAAATCATTTGATATTATAATAAGTGTGTAGTGTTTAAAACAATTTCAAATCATAAGTATCAATCATAGACGGCATGGGTACCATATATCATGTCGCCATACTAGGCTCTACAATCAAAACCGCAAATGTCTCGTATTTGGAAATTGGATTTCCGTCTGTGAACCGATGCAAAAGATAGTCCTCAACCGATTAGAGACGCTCTAGCTCGTGTCTCAGGCAAGTACTCAGTCAAGCCTTGGAGCGACAGGGCCGGTCCACCGATGAGGATTAAAATGCCTGAACACTGCGTTTCCCCGCCCTTTAGGGCGTAAATGAGCCAACGAATGACTCCATCGGACCCGGACCGTCCGATCTAACCGAGGCGCCTCGCAACAGCAACAACCACATAAGTCAAACTCGTTAGGGCGTGTAAAACCACTGACGCCACTTCTAACTAGAAAGAAACGCATGTCCTCCCTGAGGTCCTTCTCCCGTTTTTAGTTCACAACCGGGGTATGAGGCTCGCGAATTCACCTTACACAAAGCTATGCCACACAGGTCGTGCTTTGGTCATCAACCACAAGACTTTGCTTTTCTACAAAAGCCTTGATCAATTGCCACTTAGGCATGCAACACAGGCAATTCACTCCATGCGTTTGATATCCATCAATATATAACCTCTGAGCTTGTACGTCTCAGAGAAGGGCGTTAAGCAAGAGAATAAATTCTCCGCTGCTAAACAGAAATATATTTAATAGAAATCAACCACACAGAATAAAATCCAATGTCAGGCACACAGTCCATTTACAAGTCTGTTCTGGGTCTGAACGAAACCGGAGGCACTTATTAGTACCCCGCATATCCATCGATCTCCAAGTACGTCTGGACGACTACCAACTGATTCCCTCCTCTTGGGTGTACGGCCCAATCAAGATCATCAGTAATTATCCAAATGACGTGAAGACCTCCGGTCTTCAACCACCATCTTCATCTTCGACTAATCGTCGAATCAGTTATTAAAAATTGGATAAACCCAGTCTTTCTGAATAACTCGCGTATATAATTAACAAGTGTTACACAAACACAACATACGCCTCATTCCAATTCATCGGTCACTAACCGTAAATTAACAAGAGAATAGTTCCCCAAATATTAACCCCGAAGGTCGAAACCAACATCAGATAAATACCCAGTAAACCGTTCTGCTTAGCTAACCTACAGTTAGTTTCTAAATTTCACATTCTTAGGGAAAGGTTCCCATTAATTTTATCAAAGATAAATTCTTTTAAATTTATTCTTTAATCTTCTTTTGAATATCAATTCAAACTAGTCGGGATTAACGAACCTTACCGAAGTAATCATTTGTTTTAATTTCCCGACCCCAACCTATTCATCCCATGAAGTAAAACTGGTCATACTTCATATCTAACACCACGGTGTTATCGGTAAATTAAATTACCATTTCACGTTCAAATCTAATTAAAGATTTAACTACCGCCTGGAGTAAAACTGGTGATACTCCATTCTCGATCTTTTCAATCTAATTAAAGATTCATTAAAACTCCACTTAGTTTTAATCTTTAACTGGGTTAAAGAATCGATGTCATTTAAAACATGGTTCACGATAAACCCAAAATCACATCACATTTCAATCAGTCCCTAATCGTAAATTAGCAAATGAGCAATTCCCTAAGTATTAACCCCAAAGGCCGAAACCAACAACAGATCAATACCCCAGGAACCATTCAACTTAACTAATCTCCGGTTAATTTCTGATTTTTTTACTCCTTTGGGTCTAAGAACAGTATTATTGAAGATACCGTTCACGACAACCCAAAATCACATTCTACTAATTATCGGGTTAAAGAACAAGTGTTATTTAAAACACTGTTCACAATAAACCCAAAAATCAATACCAATTCAATTCCAATTAAATATTATTTAATTGGTACACTTCATTAAATCTAAATAAAAAGATTTAATCTTTTCTCAACTGGGCTTAAGAACAGTGTTAATGAAGAAACCATTCACGACAAACCCAAATCACATTTGATATTAAATACAAGGCTCTTAATAGAAAATATATCGTCTTATATTCAATATCAAATTCTACGACCAACAAATATCGTATTGGAAATAACGATATCTATATATCTTTCAAATTACCATAATGTTATCTGTATAATCACGAAATCCAACATCAAAATATTCCAAAGACAATTTCGATTCAAATCCATTCCAGTTCAATTATTGGAAATTCTGGATTCTTTTAAAACTATTTCAAATCCAATTTATTTATTTAAAAATAAATAGAATTATAATTCTAGTTCAAAACTAGTTCATTTCGATAAAAAACTATTTTTATCTTTTCAAATATGGAGTTTTTCATCCCAAATCATTTCTTATGATTTTACACAAATTAAGGATATTTTTAGTAATTTTACCTAGGCCCGTACAGTCGATTTCCATCAACGGCCATCGAACTGCACTTACAGCGATCTTTTCCAAATCTGATTTGGACATAATTCCAAATCCAACCGTTAGATTTCAAATCTCTAATATTCGTTAGAAAGCTCTTTTCGATACGAACCCAATGGTTCCGTTTTTATGAGAATCCGCTGGTCGGATCTCCCGTAATATCCGTTTGAAGTCAATGGTCGAAATTCGCGAACTGCCGCGGCGCGGCGCGTTCTATTCAGGCCATTATATTATATATATAATATATACTTCGTCGATTTCCTTTCAAAACGTATTTTATTAATCGTTTAAAATTCATTTTCAAAACGATTTCAACTTCATTTTCAATTTCAAATCAAAATTGAATTTTCCCTTACAAATTCGTTTTAAATTCATTTCAAATTGATTTCAATTCAAATCGACTTTTAATCCAATTTCAGTTCGAATTCATTTCTATTCAATTTGAATTCGAATTCATTTCTAATCAATTTCAATTCGAATTCATTTATATTCAATTTCAATTCGAATTCAATTCTATTCAATTTCAGTTCGAATTCATTTCTATTCAATTTCAATTCGAATTCAATTCTATTCAATTTCAATTCGAATTCAATTCTATTCAATTTCAATTTGAATTCATTTCTAAATATTCGATTTTGAAATCACTTTCAATATTCATTATAAAATCGACAAAATTCCCGTTCGTGTTAAAATGGCGTGTAGCTACTTAACACGGCTTCGTATTTCTATTTTCAAATATTCTGCTTCAAATATTTCTTTTCCAAATATTTCTATTCAAATATTTCTTATCCAAATATTTCTATTCAAATATTCCTTTTTAAAATATTTCTATTCAAATATTCCTTTTTCAAATATTTCTATTCAAATATTCCTTTTTCAAAACTGGAATGAGGCCCAATCAATTACCATATAATGTTAATTATATGGATTTTCTACAACACATGTATAAAATAACAATGATAAATAATCAACCATCATCCAGTGTGCACACACAACTGCATAAGCATTAAATATAAATAATTAACGCTTACACAGTCTGTCGACCAATCGATCGACATACAACTAAACAATCGGGATTAGTGTACGTCCAATATCATCCCAATACCCATGTGGGGTTTCAAATCAACAAACACAGATTTTATTTGTGCAGTTGGGCGATGTGTAAAATTTCTCGTTCCAATCAATATCAGTCAAATGTGTGTATATAAACAAATCGTCCTATTTGTTTATATTTATTTATTCACATTCATGTTAAAAATTATATTTTCAACTATAAAATATATTTTTAACTACATAAATATTTTATTTCATTTCACATCACACAATCAACTACACATCAAAATCAAACAAACAAGCATACATGCCGTCCATGGTCTGTGGACGACGGGTGTCGGGTGCTACTAAACACCGTCTGCATCCTAGTATATATTTTTAACTAGAAATTTGAATTAAAGGTGAGAAGTTCTCACCAAAAGCTAAATCCAACGCCACGACTCTTCTTATGTAGGAAATCTTCACCTTTTCGTCTTTTGTCACTTTCGTATGGTTCTAAGGTGCCTTGTTCTCTGAGCTTTGTAAACCAAAGCTCTGATACCAAATGAAATAGCCGACGAAATCCGGTAGGCTTTGCAACCATCCCTTCATCCCCCAAGCAGCAGGTAATACCCAACGTGGCTCCCACATGGTCCCCCAGTACACTTGTTTTACGGCGACCCTCTCGAGCCTCCCGGCCACTGCCTAACCAACCCTCACAAGGGACATGTGGGGGTAAGAGTCTCCCGTTCGCCACCAAACTGTGAAGCGAGAATCCACCCATCATGACTGCAACAAGAACTGAAATTTTTCGAGATTTTTATTTGTTTAAAAGATAAGAATAAGTGAAACGATCGTATTTTTGGTAAAGGAAAGGTGAGATTTTTTTAAATATGAAAAGTTATGATTTTTAGTGCTTGAAACGATATGATTTTCTTGACAAGAAGAATTGCTTTTTACCGAAAGAAAAACTATATCTTTAAAGTATAAAGATGAAATCTTTATATTTGAAAAGACGAAATCTTTATATTTGAAAAGGCGAAATCTTTATATTTGAAAGGGCGAAATCTTTATATTTGAAAAGGCGAAATCTTTATATGTGAAAAGGCGAAATCTTTATGTAGGGAATAGCGTGATAAAAATATAATCTTTATTATATGAACATCGTTGTAAAAATAGAATTTTTATCTATATAGTAGCGATGTAAAAATAGAATTTTTATCCATATGGAGTGATTATAAAAAAATGACTTTTATATACATAGCAACAATATAAAAATATGATTTTTATATACGTAGTGGCTACGGGCAACGAAAGTGGCAAAAGGCGAGAACAGCGATGACTTCTACATAAGAAGAGTCGTAGTATTGGATTAGCTAGTCGGTGAGAACTTCTCACTCTAAATTTCTTTTTCTAGTTATATATATACTAGGATGCAGACGGTGCTTAGCAGCACCCGACACCCGTCGTCCACAGACCATGGACGGCTTGTATGTTTGTTTGATGTGTTGTGAAATTTATTTGTGATGTTGATGTGAAATCGATAATAAAATGTAGATGGTTGAAATAAAATATTTATCATTAAAAATATAATTTTTAACGTGAGTGTGAATAAATAAATATTTATAAACAAATCGGCCGATTTGTTTATATACACTGATTTGACTAATATTGATTGGGTCGATAAATTTTACACATCGCCCAACTGCACAAATAAAAATTTGTGTTTGTTGATTTGAAACCCCACACGGGTATTGGGATGAAATACGACATACACTAATCCCAATTATTTAATTGTATGTCAATCGATTGGTCGACAGGCTGTGTAAGCGTTGATTATTTATATTTGATGCTTATGCAGTTGTGTGGTGCACTTTGGATGATGGTTGATTGTTTATCATTGCTATTATATACATGTGTTGGGTGGAATCCATATAATTAACGTTATATGGTAATTGATTGGGCCTCATTCTAATCGGGAAAATAATGAATATTATAAAAGAAAATTCATGTGTTGAATATAAAAATAGTCATGTGTTGATGATATTTATGTGTTAAAACTATTCATGTGTTGAGTAATATATTTTAACAAAAAAATTTACATCTTTATCATATTTAAGATTAAAACCACTTTACAGTTGGAGTCTGATTAAAAATCAAACGATAGATACCATAATTTTATAAAATATATTACATAACAAAAATAATCATGTGTTGACAGTACTCATGTGTTGAGATTAGTCATGTGTTGAAAGAAATATAGATTCATGTGTTGAATAGAATATATATTCATTTGTTGAATAGAATAACGAATTTATTGAAATATATAAAGCCGTGTTGATTAGAGTTGCGCTATTTTGATGTAAATGATATTTATATCGATTATATTCGTTTTTATAATGAATATAGAAATGGTAGTGATTTCAAAATATAACGTTTTAAAATATTATCATTTATATAGTAAAGATAGGAAATATTCAATTTTGATTTGAAATTGAATATAGAGTTGAAATGGTTTGGAAAACGAATTTAAAACGACTTATAAAATACGTTTTAAAAGGAAATCGATGAAATATATATAATATATATATATATATTATATAAATAATGGCCTGAATAGAACGCGCCGCGCCGCGGTAGTTCGTGAATTTCGACCATTGACTTCGAATCAACATTACGGGAGATCCGACTGTCGGATTCTCCTAAAACCGGAACCGTTGGGTTCGTATCGAAAAGAGCTTTCCAATGAATATTAGAAATTTGAAATCTAACGGTTGGATTTGGAATCATGTCCAAATCAAATTTGGAAAAGGTCGTTGTAAGTGAAGTTCGATGGCCGTTGATGGAAATCGACTGTACGGGCCTTGATAAAATTATTAAAAATATCTATAATTTGTGTAAAATCATAGTATGTGAATTGAAAAGAACTGGGATGAAAACTCCACATTTGAAACGATAAAAATAGGTTTTTATCGAAATGAACTAGTTTTGATCTAGAATTAAAATAAATTTATTTTTGAAATAAATAAATCGAATTTGAATTGGTTTTGAAAATAACCAGAATTCCCAATATATAAAGTGGGAGTGGATTTGAATCGAAATTTTCTTTGGAATATTTCGATGTTGGATTCCATGATTATACAGATATTGTTATGGGAATTTGAAAGATATTTATATCGTTATTTCCAATACGATATTTGTTGGTTTCAGAATTTGATATTGAATATAAGCCGATATATTTTCTATTCAGAGCCTTTTATTTAATATCAAATGTGATTTGGGTTTGTCGTGAATCGTGTTTTAGATGACATTGGTTCTTCAACCCAGTTAAAGACAGGATATTGATTTTTGAAAAGATTAAAACTAAAGGGAGTTTTAATGAATCTTTAATTAGATTGAAAATGAATTGATAATTTAAATTATCAAACCTGAAGGGTGATCGAGATTGGAGTACCACCAGTTTTGCTCCAAAGCGATAGTTAAATCTTTAATTAGATTTGAACATTAAATGGTAATTAATTTTACCGATAACACCGTGGTGTTAGATATGGAGTATTACAAGTTTTGCTCCATGGGATGAATAGGTTGGGATTGGGAAATAAAATAAATAATTACTCCGGTGTGGTTCGCTAATTCCGACTAGTTTGGAAAACCATAATTTGGTTTGAAATGATATCCAAAGGAAGATTAAAGAATAAATTTAGAAGAATTTATCTTAGATAAAATTAATGGGAACCTTTCCCTAAGAATGTGATTTTGTGAATTAAAGAATATTCTGAATTGGAATGAGGCGTATGTTGTGTTTGTGTAACACGTGTTAATTATATACGCGGGTTATTCAGAAAGGCCGGGTTTATAACCATTCTGAATAACTGATTCGACGAGACGTCGAAGATGAAGTTGGTGGTTGGAGACCGGAAGTCTTCACATCGTTTGGGTGATTACTGATGATCTTGATTGGGCTGTAAACCCAAGATGAGGGAAACAGTTGGTGATCGTCCAGACGTACTTGGAGATCGATGGATATGCGAGGAAAGTGCCTCCGGTTTCGTTCAGACCCAGAACGAACTTGTAAATGGACTGTGTGTCTGACATTGGATTTCATATAGTGTTGATTGATCTCTATTAAATATACATCTGTTTGGCGGCGGAGAATTTATTCTCTTGCTTAACGCCCATCTCTTAGACGTACGAGCTCAGAGGTTGTATATCGATAAACATCAGTCGCATTGAGTGAATTTCCTGTGTGGCACGCCTAAGTGGCAGATGATTAAGGCTTCTGTTGAAAAGCAAAGTCTTGTGGTTGATGATCAAAGCATGGCCTGTGTGGCGCAGCTTTGCGTATAATGTGAATTCGTGAGCCTCACACCCCGGTATGAGTCAAAAACGGGATACGGACCGTTGGGAGAACACGACGTTTCTTTCTACCTATGGGTGATGTCAGTGACCTACCAGCCCTGACATTTATATACTTTTACCTGTGTGGATGTTGGATACGAGGCGCCTCGGATATAGGTCTGTTAGGACCGAGAAACATGTGTTCAGGAATAACTAATCCTCCAAATTTAGGTGAGGACCGGCCCAACCGATTCCAAGGACCATAGTGGGGTCCTGAGACATTTGCTAGAGTGTCTTGAACGGAGAGGAGCTTGCCCCTTGCCTCGACTCATGACGGAAATCCAATTTCCAATACGTGATATTGCGGATTTATTTGTAGAGCCTAGTATGGCGACATGATAGACGGTACCCGTGCCACATATGATTGATATTTATGATTTGAATTGTTTTGACACTATACACTTATAATAGTATTAAGTGATTTGTTTTAAACGCACTAAGCATGTTTGGCTATTATAAGGGAAAACCCTAGGCTCGGGCTTGCATTGCATTGTGTGATGGGACCTGGGTCTTATAATAGCTTCATTTTCTCAAAAAGCATTGCGCTGTTTTGTTATGTGTAGTAGTGTTCTTGGGAGGAAACCCGTTCCGTATTATACGGCGTGGTCCCTTGAATTACTATCTTTTAAAGTAAAGTTTTAAATAAATGTTTTTAGTTCTCACACCAGTCACATGACTGACCTGGAGTTTATTGTTTTAACCTAAACTCTGGTGCCCCTATTTTCTACACGGGCATCTAGTAGTTTTGGTTTTGCAGATTTATATTCACAGGATCCTGGTTTACAGCTGGAATGATATCTGGAAAGCTCTGTATCCGTATATCACCTTCAGTTGTGCTATGTATTATTTTCCGCTGCTATGTAATTTATTGTAATCTCTGATATTTATCGAATGTAATTTATTGTAATCCCTGGTATTTATCGAATGTAATTTATTCATTTATACTCTATATATTCTTGTATCTGATGGAATTGTTGTAATAATAATGAAATGTTCTTCCGTCTGCGTTCCAATTTGTCCTGTTCTCAAAACGATCAGGGGTTTCGAACGGTCTTGGTCGGTTTAACGATCGATTCGGATCGAGGGAAATTCTTGTCGTGACAGTTTCGCAGACGGAAGAACATTTCATTGTTATTACAACAATTCCATCAGATACAATAATATACAGAGTATAAATGAATAAATTACATTCGATAAATATCAGAGATTACAATAAATTACATTCGATAAATATCAGAGATTACAATAAATTACATAGCAGTGGAAAATAATACAAAGTACAACTGAAGGTGATATACGGATACAGAGCTTTCCGGATATCATTCCAGCTGTAATCCAGGATCCTGTGAATATAAATCTGCAAAACCAAAACTGCTAGCTGCCCGTGTAGAAAATAAGGGCACTCAGAGTTTAGGTTAAAAAAATAAACTCCAGGTCAGTCATGTGACTGGTGTGAGAACTAAAAACATTTATTTAAAACTTTACTTTAAAAGAGAGAAATTCAAGGGACCACGCCGTATAACACGGAACGGGTTTCCTCCCAAGAGCACTAGTGCACATAACAAAACAGCGCAATGCTTATTGGAAAAATGAAGGTATTATAAGACCCAGGTCCCATCACACAATGCAACGCAAGCCCAAGGATAGGGTTTTCCTTTATAATAGCCAAACATGCTTGGTACGTTTAAAACAAATCACTTGGTACTATTATAAGTGTATAGTGTCAAAACAATTCAAATCATAAATATCAATCATGGCGGCATGGGTACCATCTATCATGTCGCCATACTAGGCTCTACAAATAAAACCGCAATATCACGTATTGGAAATTGGATTTCCGTCGTGAGTCGAGGCAAGGGGCAAGCTCCTCTCCGTTCGAGACACTCTAGCAAATGTCTCAGGACCCCACTATGATCCTTGGAATCGGTTAGGCCGATCCTCACCTAACTTTGGAGGATTGGCAATTCCTGAACACATGTTTCCCGGTCCTAACAGACTTATATCCGAGGCGCCTCGTATCCAACATCCACACAGGTAGAAGTATATAAATGTCAGGGCTGGTTGGTCACTGACATCACCCATAGGTAGAAAGAAACGTCGTGTTCTCCCAACGGTCCGTATCCCGTTTTTGACTCATACCGGGGTGTGAGGCTCGCGAATTCACGTTATACACAAAGCTGCGCCACACAGGCCGTGTTTTGATCATCAACCACAAGACTTTGCTTTTCAACAGAAGCCTTGATCATCTGCCACTTAGGTGTGCCACACATGCAATTCACTCCATGCGACTGATGTCCATCGATATACAACCTCTGAGCTCATACGTCTCAGAGAAGGGCGTTAAGCAAGAGAATAAATTCTCCGCCGCCAAACAGATGTATATTTAATAGAGATCAATCAACACAGAATAAAATCCAATGTCAGACACATAGTCCATTTACAACTTCGTTATGGGTCTGAACGAAACCGGAGGCACTTTCCTCGCATATCCATCGATCTCCAAGTACTTCTGGACGATCACCAACTGTTACCCTCATCTTGGGTGTACAGCCCAATCAAGATCATCAGTAATCACCCAAACGATGTGAAGACTTCCGGTCTTCAACCACCGTCTTCATCTTCGACGTCTCGTTGAATCGGTTATTCGGAATGGGTATAAACCCGGCCTTTCTGAATAACCCGCGTATATAATTAACACGTGTTACACAAATACAACATACGCCTCATTCCAATTCAGAATATTCTTTTATTCACAAAATCACATTCTTAGGGAAAGGTTCCCATTAATTTTATCCAAGATAAATTCTTCAAATTTATTCTTTAATCTTCCTTTGGATATCATTTCAAACCAAATTATGGTTTTCCAAACTAGTCGGGATTAGCGAACCACACCGAAGTAATTATTTATTTTATTTTCCAATCCCAACCTATTCATCCCATGGAACAAAACTGGTAATACTCCATATCTAACACCACAGTGTTATCGGTAAAATTAATTACCATTTCATGTTCAAATCTAATTATAGATTTAACTATCGCTTTGGAGCAAAACTGGTGGTACTACAATCTCGATCACCCTTCAGGTTTGATAATTTAAATTATCAATTCATTTTCAATCTAATTAAAGATTCATTAAAACTCCATTTAGTTTTAATCTTTTCAAAAATCAATATCTTGTCTTTAACTGGGTTGAAGAACCAATGTCATCTAAAACACGATTCACGACAAACCCAAATCGCATTTGATATTAAATAAAAGGCTCTGAATAGAAAATATATCGGCTTATATTCAATATCAAATTCAAAAACCAATAAATATCGTATTGGAAATAATGATATAAATATCTTTCAAATTCCCATAACAATATATGTATAATCACGGAATCCAACATCGAAATATTCCAAAGACAATTTCGATTCAAATCCACTCCCACTTTATATATTGGGAATTATGGTTATTTTCAAAACCAATTCAAATTCAATTTATTTATTTCAAAAATAAATTGATTTTAATTCTATTTCAAAACTAGTTCATTTCGATAAAAATCTATTTTACCCTTTCAAATGTGGAATTTTTCATCTCAGTTCTTTCCAATTCACATATTATGATTTTACACAAATTATTAATATTTTTAATAATTTTAACAAGGCCCGTATAGTCGATTTCCATCAACGGCCATCGAACTGCACTTCCAACGACCTTTTCCAAATTTGATTTGGACATAATTCCAAATCCAACCATTAGATTTCAAATTTCTAATATTCATTGGAAAGCTCTTTTCGATACGAACCCAATGGTTCCTGGTTTTAGGAGAATCCGATGGTCGGATCACCCGTAATGTCCGTTCGAAGTCAATGGTCGAAATTCACAAACTGCCGCGGTGCGGCACGTTCTATTCAGGCCATTATATATATATATATATATATATATATATATATATATATATATATTTCGTCGATTTCCTTTTAAAACGTATTTTATAAATCATTTTAAATTCGTTTTCAAAACCATTTCAACTCTATATTCAATTTCAAATCAAAATTGAATATTCCTTTATAAATTCGTTTTAAATTCATTTCAAATTGATTTCAATTCAAATTGATTTTTAATTCAATTTCAATTCAATTTGAATTTCAAATTAATTCAATTTTAATTCGAATTCATTTCTATATATTTCAATTCGAATTCATTTCTATTTGATTTTAATTCGAATTTATTTCTATTTGATTTCAATTCGAATTCATTTCTATTTGATTTCAATTCGAATTCATTTCTGTTTATTCGATTTTGAATTCATTTTTCGATATTCATTAAAAAATGAATAAAATCTATATAAATATCTTTCACGTCAAAATGGCGCACCTCTAATCAACACGGCTTTATATATTTCAATAAATTCGTTATTCTATTCAACAAATGAATATTTATTCCATTCAACACATGAATCTATATTTCTTCTTACTTACAATAAAAAGGTAAATTTTATTGTATAAATATTTTATTCAACACATGAATACACTTCCAACACGTGAATTCTCAACACCTGAACATCGTCAACACATGACTATTTATTCTATTCAACACATGAAATTTCTTTTATAATATTCATTATTTCCCAATTGGAATGAGGCCCAATCGATCACCATACAATGTTAATTATATGGATTTCATACAATACATGTATATAGTAGCAACGACAAATAATCAACCATCACCCAAAGTGCACCGCACAACTGCATAAGCATCAAATATAAATAATGAACGCTTACACAGCATGTCGACCAATCGGTCGACATACAATTAAATAATTGGGATTAGTGTATGCCAAATATCATCCCAATACCCTGTGGGGTTTCAAATCAACAAACACAGATTTTTATTTGAGCAGTTGGGCGATGTGTAAAATTTATCATCCCAATCAATATCAGTCAAATCGGTGTATATAAACAAATCGGTCAATTTGTTAATAAATATTTATTTATTCACATTCACGTTAAAAATTATATTTTTAACGATGATTAATTTATTTCAACCATCTACATCCTTGGAATATAACACATTAATCATCATTAGCAGATCATAGGTAATAGCATAAACGAGAAATAGAATAATTTACACACATATGACAGCGGAATCATATAGATATCACCACATCAGAGAGCACAGTGCATGATACAACTTAGTGCATAATAATACATAATCAGTCATCATCGCCAGAGGCGGAATCATACATAAAGAGTACACAAACTAAACATCAGTCTACATCGCCAGTGGCAGAATCATAATACATATACAATAATGGCGGAAAAAGTCATAGTCAGCACGGTGTAGTCAAGCCTCGCCATGAGCCAAAAGTGCACCAGATACTTGTAACTAGGTTGCCCGTGTGAAAATAAGGGCACCCGAGTTTGCAAGGTGAAACAAACTATGAGTCAGTCATGGGACTGGTATGAGAAATCTACTTAACTTATTAACAACAATAATAAGGCAAATCAAAGGACCACGCCACTTTCGCGGAACGGGTTTACTCCAATGAGTGCTAGTGCATGAAATAAAGTAAATGATTAAATCATCGCAATGCTTTTTATAAAATGAAGCCATTATAAGACTCAGGTCCCATCACACAATACAACGCAAGCCGGAGGATAGAGTTTTACCTTACAATGGCCAAAAATGCTTCATACGTATAAAACAAAAGTATTTGATATTATTACTAGTGCATATATGTTTTCAAAAGCAATTTCAATCATAAATATCAACCCTAGGCGGCATAGCTACCATCTACTATGTCGCCATACTAGTAATACAATCACATCCGCAATTTCGTACTGGAAATTGGATTCCATCATGAGTCGAGGCAAGGGGCAAGCTCCTCACCATTCGAGACACTCCAGCAAATGTCCCAAGATCGCACACAGCGGTCCCTGGAATCGGCTGGGCCGGTCCTCTCTTACTTTTAAGGATTAGTTATTCCTGAACACACGTTTCCCGGTCCTTATAGACCTATAATCGAGGCGCCTCGCATTCCAACAACCACACAGGTGAAAAGTAGATATAAATGTCAGGGCAAGTAGGTCACTGACACCACCATAGCTAGAAAGAAACGTCGTGCTCTCCCAGCGGTCCGTCTACCGTTTTTGACTCATACCGGGGTGTGAGGCTCGCGAATCCACGTTATACACAAAGCTACGTCACACAGACCATGTTTTGATCATCAACCACAAGACTTTGCTTTGCAATAGAAGCCTTGATCATATGCCACTTAGGTGTGCCACACAGGCGATCCACTCTATGCGACTGATTTCTATCAATACATAACCTCTGAGCTCGTACATCTCAGAGAAGGGCGTTAAGCAAGAGAATAAATTCTCCGCTGCCAAACAGATATATAATTAACAGAGATCAATCAGCACAAAACAAAATCCAATGTCAGACACACAGTCCATTTACAAGTTCGTTCTGGGTTTGAACGAAACCGGAGGCACCAATTCCTCGCATATCTGCACGATCAACAATACGTCTGGACAGCTACTACCTCAGTTCCTTCAAGGTAGCTACTCCAATCACGAGCATCAGTAGCGCCCATCCATCCAATGTGAAGATCGTCGGTCTTCTACCGTCTTTGACTTTTCAACGTCGATCGATTATTTGAAATGAGAATGAACTCGACCTTTTCAAATAACCCATGTATATTTAGATTTTCAATTCAATTTTTCCCATGGTTAAACTATTCAACATTCACATTTCAGTTCCTTAGTATAATTTTCATGTTAAAAACATTCAACCATCACATATCAAGCAAACACAACAAAATTGGTTTATTTCCACTCTATATCATCTATAGTATTTTATAACGTTATATCGCCATTTTTATTTATTTAAAACGGCCATATTTAATTAAACGACGTTTCAGGTCGTGCCGAGGCACTGGTGTTGTTTTTCACTAAATTTGTTTTACACATATATGAAAATATAACCTTTGGATCTTCACAAATTTTATATCATTAGAAAGATCATTTCAAAACGAATCCAACGGTTTCAGTTTTGGGAAAATCCGACGGTCAGATCTTCCACACTAGTCGTTTGAAGTTACGATTTCAAATTACGAACTGTAGCGTCGTTATTCGATTTAATTTTTGGAAAATCCCGATTGTTTAGTTGTATGTCGATCGATTGGTCGACAGACTGTGTAAGCATTAATTATTTATATTTAATGCTTATGCAGTTGTGTGGTGCACACAGGATGATGGTTGATTATTTATCGTTGTTATTTTATACGTGTGTTGTAGAAAATCCATATAATTAACATTATATGGTAATTGATTGGGCCGCTTTCCAGTTTTGAAAAAGGAATATTTGAATAGAAATATTTGAAAAAGGAATATTTGAATAGAAATATTTGGAAAAGAAATATTTGAATAGAAATATTTGAAAAAGAAATGTTTGAAACAGAATATTTGAAAATAGAAATGCGAAGCCGTGTTAAGTAGCTACACGCCATTCTAACACGAACGGGAATTTTGTTGATTTTATAATGAATATTGAAAGTGATTTCAAAATCGAATAATTAGAAATGAATTCGAATTGAAATTGAATAGAGTTGAATTCTACCAAATGAAGCAGCCGACGAAATCTGGTAGGCTTTGCAACCATCCCTTCATACCCCAAGCAGCAGGTAATACCCACCGTGGGTCCCACATGGTCCCCCAGTACACTTGTTTTACGGCGACCCTCTCGAGCCTCCCGGCCACTACCTAACCAACCCTCACAAGGGACATGTGGGGGTAAGAGTCTCCCGTTCGCCACCAAACCGCGAAGCGAGAACCCCCCATCATGACTGCAACAAGAACTGGTGATACTCCCCTTTCGGTCATTTCCAAATTTTGATAATTTAAATTATCATTTCATATTTTAATCTAATTAAAGATTCATTAAAACTCCTTTTACTAGGTTAAAGAACTAATGTCATTTAAAACACAGTTCACGATAAACCCAAATCACATTCTATTTCTATTCTATTCAATTCATTTTAAAAACGAATATAATCGATATCAAAATAAAAAATTTAATTTGGCTCGGATTTCCGGGTTATTACATGTCTTTAGCCACATACTAAATCATTTCATATCCCGAAGTAAGGAAAATCATTTTACAACATAATAATCACAAGTACTTTCAAATATATACAGATTTCCACTTCCAAATCATTTCGAAATCATCAGGTATAGCCCTTGAAATCCTTTTTGTTTTATAAAACATTTTATAAATTGTTCCCTGTTCAAAATCGGGAATACTATTCTTTTACTTAAGAAACCTCATTTTAAAAACATTTATTAAATTTTGAAATAAATAACATCGCTAAACACCTTATAGTCAAATCGTGAAATGCTTCACAAGGTGTTAGCACATAGATGTTTTAACCCAACCCAATGCTAAATATAAAAACATATTTTGCTCATAAACTGGTCGAGCATAATCCAAACAATCAATCAATCACAATCCATATCAATAACCAAGTATATTTGGTTTATCTCGAGCTTTGGTAAATTACTAATTACCATTTATCCATTCAAACCTAACTCTAAACAATGAATCATTTTTTTTATTGATACTAAATATACAATAAAAATGTTTTTTTTATGTTTAACAAATTTGACAATAAACATGTCACTTTAAATAATGAATCATTTTATACATTCACATGATAAAAGGGATGTTTTATTGTTTAACAAATTCTACATTAACATGTATACAATAAAAGGGATAATTTATTGTTTAACAAATTCTACAATAACATTTATACAATAAAAGGTTATCTTATTGCTTACACATCCTATGTTCAATATGACAAATAAAAAGAATTTATTTGTATACACATCCTAGGTTCAACGTGACAAATAAAAAGAAGAAGAATTTCATTTGTATACAATTCCTATGTTCAACATAACAAATTAAAAGAAGAATTTTATTTGCATAACAATTTCTATGTTTATAATGACAAATAAAAAGAATATTTATTTGCATAACAATTTCTATGTTTCTAATGACAAATAAAAAGAATATTTATTTGCATAACAGTTTATGTGTTTCTAATGACAAATAAAAAGAATATTTTATTCACATAACAATTTCTATGTTTCTAATGACAAATAAAAAGAATATTTTATTATTTGCATAACAATTTCTATGTAATACCTATGTTTACATATGTACAAATAAAAGAGAGTTTTATTTGTTTAACAAATTTTACCAATTCTATTATCAACATATACAATAAAAAGAATTATTTTATTATATAACAAATTTTGCCAATATTATTATCAACATATACAATAAAAAGAACTATTTTATTCTATAACAAATTTTGCCAATTTTATTATCAACATATACGATAAAAAGAATTATTTTATTGTATAACAAATTTTGCCAATTTTATTATCAACATACGCAATAAAAAAGAATTATTTTATTGTATAATAAATTCTTGTTCGATCCTATTATTCGTACATATACAACATATCAATACAATCAGGATATTTCAAATCAAATTACGTACAATACACAACTGAATCTCAACGGCGGATATGCAAAAATTTCCAACAATTAACTTTAATTTTAATTTTTAAATAAGAAATCTCACCTTGATCGGTTTCAGAAATCAATAAAATGATTATTTTTAATAAAATTAAACATATGCTTAATTTTATCAAAAATCCAAACGACCTCTGTTTCAGTTCTGGTAAGCTCCATGTTGTACTCTAACGCACTTCAGTTTGTCCAATTTTGACCTCATATGAGAAAGATATCGCAGTTTAAAGCGTTAATTACTTAATTAGATAATTAAGTATAATTAAAATCCTTGATTGACTTTTCCCCTTTAATTAACCTTTCTTCCATTGTGTTCCTCCAGCGTTTAACCGAACCCATCGTCAAAATTTAAATCTGCCAGCGCCACCAAGACCTGACCACTGTCAGCCGATCAACCCTGTCCACCTTGTAGCGCTTCGCAACACCGGCTACCTCCCACTAGCACGACGAACTCGAGTGTCCCCTCCTCCCTAGAAACGCCTATGAGCGACGAAAGTTTCCATATCAATTCCGGCCAATCCAGATGCTAATAAATGATATTGACCGTTCATGTTATAGATCTCGTTAGGCTCTTTAACATTTGTTTTATAAGTTTTGTAAATCATTGAATAGTCAAGAAGAAAAGAGAGAGGAAAAATCGAAAGACGCCTACCATTGATTTCAGGATGGCGGCTATTCTGGAATGGGAATTAGGGTTTCTCGGTATTTGGGCCCTTATATAATAGATTTATAATATTAACTTAATTAATTAATTCACTTATTATCTGTTTATCGCTATGAACTCCAAACGAGACCCAATGACTGTCGTCCCTAACCAAATACCCCTATTCCGGACACAATGGAATATTTTTCGTAAGCCAATTCTAATGTTTTGATTAGTTTTTCTTTAAATTAAGATATAAATCAATATATAATAAATTTAAACGCACATTTTAATTTACCGGGGCCATATACTGACTCTAAAAACTACAAAAAAATTATTTCTAGCTTTGTTTTGTCGATACGGTCCTAATAAAACTAAATTTCATCGAATTTGGAGACCGTTTGAAAAATGGTCATTTTCAAGTCGATCCAATTCAAATTTAAATTACCGAACACATTTAAATTTACACATATTAATTCCAAAAATTATAAACTTTGAAACCTAGCAATAATTTGACATTTTGGATCCAACAAAAGTGGTTTCGTCGAAAACGGAGGTCATTTGCAAAATGACTATATATTATATTAAAATATATATATAAATTGCATAGCGACTATTTTGAATTTTTAACTGGACATAACTTTTTATTCCCGTTATGAAATCTGGATTTTTCACATTCGTTAGAAAGATATACTTAAATGGATTCATATATTTCTTATTTTACTAAAATCCGATTTATTTTGAATTCTGTACATTCATTTGAAATTTGGAATCGAATTTTCAAACAACCTTGCCATTTCAGGCACGTTATATAATTAAAATAAATTTATTTGTTCTAACTTTATTTAAAATAATTTTTTAGTTGTTATTATTTAAAATAAATTATTTAAATATTAAAATCCATTAAAATATCTAAAAATAAAATTTTAAATTGGTTCAGAATTTCTGGGTTGTTACATAGGGCAGCTCGATGGTCCTAGATACATTTCGTCGTATGGAGTTTTCCTAGAACCGGGGTTTACCATTAGCCTTGATAGTTGATGGCAAGATGTTTAGCCGGTCATACGATTAACGATGGTTTCGAAGCCGGATTGGCAGTGATAGCCAAAGTCATGGATGAATGATTGTTTGCTTGTATCGTCTTGTGTAGATTATTTGACGTCGAAGGAGATATCTCTTGGGTGCTTATCTAATGCTGGTTTATGCCTCCGGGGCTTGTGCTTGGGAGATATCAATATTGATTAGGATGGTATACGCTTGATAATTGATTGCCATGAATGTACTGTTGTTTCAAATTGTTTATTGTAAAGGCTATAACTGTCAGACGTAGGGAAGACGACTTTGGGTTCTTCTCTGGTGAGCTGGTAAATTTGTTGATTAATCTGCCTATTCTTGTTTACTTTACTGATGATGTTAGATAGTTGTTTTATTGCTCAAATAAGACTGTTATCTGACTTAAGGATTTAAGTTTCCCTCTTGTTACCTTGGGTTGTTCATCCATTGTGTGGATGGCAGACTGAGTAGCAGGTAGCAGGTAGTAGATCTTAGTGGATGATACTGCAGATTGATGACGATATGGAGGTTTGTGTACCAGTTTTCTACTATATATATTATGATGTTTTCCACTGTTTGATGTATTCTCTGAGTGTTGTAAGAGTTTGATGATGTAATCCAACGATGTTATGGATATTCCTTGATGATATGCAAGTTTAAAATTTTGTGCAATTATGCTTTACTAGTATTGCCTATTGTATATGTTCTATTATAATTTATCCTTGCACTGTGAGTTATACAAAAGGTTTTGCTTGTGTTATCTTACCCTGATGATCATCCTTGACTGCCTAGCACGTCTTTCGACACATTATTCCTCTTGTTAAGTGCGGGAGTTATAGGCGGTTCTCACATTCAATATCAGAGCTTTGATTATCGATTTTAGCCAAAGTTCAGGGACATAATTGTGCAGGAGAGGCTTATTAGTAGATTTATAATGGATGTATACTATATATTAGAGTATAATATAATAGTGTTTGAACTCCATTTGCATTTTTTCTCGTACATGGACTAATCGTTCTATATTATAGATTAGAACGAGTCGAGTCGACGACCATCGAGACATGCTGCCAGGGAGGAGACTAGTCCTATAGGAGTAATGGTGGTATATCAGACTACCCAGCTATGTTCGAGGCCATGATGGCAACGATCATGAAGAGGGATCCCGCTCCAGAGACAGATGCGGTAGATGTAGGAGTTCAAGTGCATGTTCCGAAAGCCGTGGATTTCATGAAGCTATGCAAAGACTTCACTATTCTAGGAGAGAAGTCGTTTAAGGGGACATAGCCGATTGTAGAGATTCAATGGTGGCTTGATACTTGCATTCAGATCTTGGGAGACTTGGGCATTGATGATGCGACTAAGAGGAAGCTTGCATCTAGACAACTAATGAGTAGAGCTATGGATTGGTGGATCTCTGTCACTCTAGAGTCTCTAGAAGATGATATTTCATAGGAACAATTCCAAATCAAGCTTGAGACTAAGTTTATCTCTAACATTCAGAAGTCTTACGTTTAAGAGGTTTGTCGAGTTTAAGTAAAATGGTAGACCAGTGTTTGAGTATGCTTCTGACTTCGAAGCTTTGTCGAAGTATGCTCATTCATATGTCGAGACTCCTTATCAGAAGAACGAGAAGTTTTTCATGGGCTTGGACAAATACCTTGGGAATTAGCTGGTTGAACATCTAGATGATACTTATGGAAAGATCGTGGATAAAGCTCTGCGGCACGAGAGTTTGTTTCCCAAGGAAGAGACTGTTGTTGCAGCAAAGGAAGAACCAAAACCACCTCAGGGTGGTAAGAATAAGAAGACGAAGCAGCAACAACAAAAAGGAAAAGATGGTCGGATAAAGCAGAAGGCTGAAGGGACCTTCTTTAACTACTGGCAGAAGGGCCATTATTCCAAGGATTGTAAGATTCCAAAAGCTGAAAAGAAGTGCTTTGAGTGTGGAATTCCTGGACATGATAAGAAGGATTGTCCAAAACTAGCTAAAGGTAAGCAGGTTGTGAATGCGTATGCTTTGGATGTTATGCCATCGTCTTCAAGGGCTCCTATGGTAGAATAAAAACAGAAGAGTGTCGTCGTTCAAGGTATTCTTTCCGTTAGAGGTGTTTCGGTTCATGTTTGGTTTGATACTAGAGCATCACATTCATTTATTTGTAACGAGCTTACGTGTTTCTCGGGATTGGAACCCGGGATTTGTGATAATCCTTTTGTTGTGACTAGTCCAGTTGAGGGTTTGTCCATTTTGTGTATGATTTGTCATGGTCTAATGTTGTCAAGTCATGGTTGCTCCTTTGTGTGTGATTGGTTTGTTTTGAACTTCACTGGTTTTAGGATTATTTTGGGTGTGGAGTGGCTCAAGAGGTATGCGGCAAAAGTGGATTGCGAGAAGCTGGAAGTGACAGTTAGGAATGTGGATGGGCGAATGCTTGTGATTCAATGTAAACCCGAATATGGTGTCTTCGTGAGCTATTTATATTCGCTTGTGATTCCACAGGAAGACTTTTTATCAGTTCTGATCGTAAATGAGTTTAAGTATGTATTTGAAGGTCAAAGGTTTGCCGCCACATCACGAGATTGAGTTCAGAATCGATTTGGTCGAAGGTTCTAGACCTATCGTCATGCCTCATTGGCGGATGGTGCCTAAGGAACAGCGAGAGTCAGAGGTTCAAATACATGACCTTTTGGGAAAAGGATTCATTAGGAGAAATGTACCCGAATGGGGTGCACCAGTTGTGTTTGTAACCAAGGCTAATGGATCTTTGAGATTGTGTGCGGACTATCGTGAGCTAAACAAGGTGACCAAAAAGAAAAGTATCTATTGCCGAGGATAGACGACTTGTTTGATCAGCTTCATGAGGCCAAAGTTTCTCATATGGATTTGGCAGTAGGATTCCACCAGTTGAGGGTAGCAATGGATAGTCTGCCGAAGACCACTTTTAGGACACCATCCGGTTTTTTCGAATGGTTAGTGATGCCATTTGGGTTAACTAACACGTCAGCGTATTCTGTGGATCTTATAAATAGGATTTTCAGAGATCAGTTGAACAAGTTCATGCTTGTGTTCGTGGACGATATTCTGGTTTTCTCCCGGAATGAGGAAAAGCATAAGACACACTTGAGAGTTATTTTGGAAAAATTGTGAAAGCATCAGCTGAGAGCTAAGTTTTCTAAGTGTCACTACTGGAAGAGTGAAGTGAGGTTCTTAGGCCATGTTGTTTTTGGAAATGGAACAACGGTTGACCCTGCTAAAGTGGCAGCAATTCAGAACTGGGACAGACCTAAGAATGCGACGCATGTTCCGGGTTTCCTTGGGTTGGCAGGATATTATCGCCGTTTTATAAAGGATTTCTCCAAGATAGTTGTGCTATTAACAGGATTGACGAAGAAGAATCAGGTGTTCACATGGGATTCAAAGTGTGAGCAAGCTTTAGTAATCATGAAAGAGAGACTGATGAGTGCTCTTGTTTTGACGATTCCAAGTGGGAATAAATAAATGGTGGTATACACCGATGCATGTGGTACTGGACTTGGAGCAGTGCTGATGCAAAAGGATAAGGTTGTGGCCTACGCGAGACGACAGCCGAAGCCGCATGAAAGAAATTATCCGACTCATGATTTGGAGTTGGCAGCGATCATTTTGCTCTAAAAATGTGGAGACATTACCTGTTGGGAGTTCGATTCGAGTTGTTTACGGATCACAAGTCATTAAAGTATCTTTTCTCCCAAAAGTATTTAAATATTCGGCAGCAACGGTGATTAGAGTTTCTAATGTCATATGATTTTGGTATAACCTATACTCCTGATAAAGATAACGCAGTGGCGGATGCGTTGAGTCAAAAATACGCAAGTTTGGGAGCGATTTTTTCGGAATGGAAGCACCTCGAGTACTTGGCAAGATTTAATTTCAGACTACGGTGTGAGTTGGAACCTGAAATGTTGGCAAGCTTATCGATAAGACTTACTCTCATCAAAAGGATTGGCGAGGGTCAAAAGAGTGATGCAAAGCTTGTCGATATTATCCTGAAGTTGGAACCAAAGGACAAAGAGTTCGAGGTCGATCGAGAAGGTTGGCTTCGAAATCAAGGACGACTAGTTGTTTCGATATCGATGGATTGAGAGATGAGATTCTGAAGGAATGTCATTACTCGAAGTTGACGATGCATCCCAATGGTAATAAGTTGTAGCAGGACATGAAGTGAGCCTACTACCAGGAAGGTATGAAAAGGGAAGTCGGAAAGTTCGTTTTCAAGCTTACGAACTATCAGTAAGTGAAAGTTGAATAGAAGAAGTCAAGTGTATTGCTTCAGCCATTGGAAGTTCGTACAAGGAAGTGGGAGCAGATATCAATGGACTATCTAGAACCAGGGCAGGAAACGAAGGAATTTGGGTCATAGTGGATCGTTTGACCAAAAGTTCTAGGTATATTCATGTCAGAATGACTAGGACAACATCGAAGCTGGCTGAGCTTTATATTAAATGGATAGTTCGATTGCATGGTATCCTGAAGAGCATAGTGAGTGATCGAGATCCATTGTTTACGAGTGGATTTTGGAAGAGTCTACGAGAAGCTCTGGGAACCGAGTTGTGTTTGGGTACGGCTTATCATCCCCAATCCGAGTCAATCCGAGAGGGTTAATCGGGTTTTGGAAGATCTCCTGATGGCTTGTGTATTAGATTTCAGAGGATCATGGAAAGACCATCTACATTTTGTTGAGTTTGCACATAATAACAACCACTAGTCGAGCATTGGGATGGAACCATGTAAGGCATTGTATGGTAGACCGTGTAATTCTACGGCTTGTTGGCCACAAAATGGAGATAAGTTGATACTTGGGCCAGAGATGATAAGAAAAACATCGGATTGTATCGAGATCATCTAGCAACGAATGAAGGCAGCCCAAGACTATCAGAAGAGTTATGCCGATAAACGTCGAAAAGATTTGGAATTCGACATTGGTGACATGGTTTTCGTGAAAATTTCACAATTAAAGCATGTTGTTCGATTCGGAAGTAAAGGAAAGTTGGCTTCAAGGTATGTTGAACCATTTCTGATAGTCCAGCGGATTGGAAAGCTCGCGTATAGATTAGATTTACCTGAGAAGATGTCGAGTGGGCACAATGTTTTCCATGTGTCGTTTCTACGGAAGTGTGTGCAAGATTTGAATGTGATGGTATCTCTGGATCAGTACGAAGACCTAGAAGTCGAGGCCATAGTTATGAAACCACGTAAGCTGCTTCACATTATGGGAAATGACACAAAATAGCTTAGGAGGAAGACGATTAAGTTGGTCAAGGTGCAACGGAGTGAGGATCATGACGATTGTACGTGGGAGACAGAAGAGAGTATCAAGATGACCCATCAAAAACTCTTCGTCGGTATAGCCCATCAGTGTCGTGTCATCTTACATCACTGTAGCTTGTACTATCATTGTTAGAATTCGGCAAGCTAGGTTAAGTCTATGGATGCATGGCTTGATGGACACTAGTTTGGATGGTAAATTGGCTGCACATGGATGACAGGCATGCAGAACTGTTTTGGTTGCTTGTGTTTGCTTGGGATTTCGGGGGTGAAATTCCTAAAGGGAGGAGAATGTAACAACTCGCATTTTACGTATTGGAGGATCATAAAATATTTTTACTTAATTCCCTGAGGGTTGGAGCATTCTCATATTTTGATATGTTGGTTATGGGGATATGAGATATGTCCATAATTTTTTACCAATTTTATTTGTGATCATTTTACCCCTATCGGTCTTGTACAGGGAATAACTTTTGACTGGGATCGAATCAGGTGTCGCGATCGGTTTCATTGGAAAAAAATGGTATTGCCAATTCCATAGAGTGGTCATATTAAAGATTTGGTTCAGCGGTTTGGGAGGAATCATTGTTTTAGCATTTCACAATTTCTATTTTGGTTTTTTGAGCCATTGATGGGCTAATATAAGGAGGCCCATTAGTAGGCTAGTGGGATGCAATAAATAGGGGGTTAAAGGGATGGAGAATAGTATATTTTCTTCATTCTCTCATTTGGTTGAGCTCGTAATCCTCCTTGTTTAATCAAATACACCTATCCACCATTAAAATTTTAGATCTACATAAGAGAATTGAAGATCTACATCGTTTGAATCTAGATCAATGTCAAGTGAAGAGAGATTGCATTAAAACAAGAGGTTTGAAGCATATTCTTCGCTGTCCATATTGAGAATTTAGCGATTTCGAGTTAATTCGAAGAATGGTGAGTGACAAGCATCTCTCACACAGGCTCAATCAAGTATATGGGTTGTTCGATCTTATGTTCATCATTTAAAGTTGTTTTCACCAGGATCTACATCATGGTAAGTATATTTTCATTTGAATCACCATAGGATCTTATCTTGAAACTTAAGTCAGTAAATTCTTATGTTAATTCATATGTTTATGCAAGGTTAGATCCATTATTTTGTTTGTTCGTTGATTTATCATGATTTGGTGAATCCTGTTGTTGACGAATAAATGACAATTTAGTGTTGTTGATGATTTCATAAAGTGTTGATGGTTGAATTAGATGATTTGGATGAGTTGGTTGCATCGATGTGGTCGTTTGGTGATGATTTGGTCGAGATTAGAGCTAAATTGGTCAGATCTGGAGTCAGGTCATTTTTCGATAGGTCGCTGGCTTGTGCTCCAAGAAATGAAGGTCAGGTCGTTGGTGTTCCAAAATGTAACAACCCGAAATTCTGAGCCAGTTTAAAATTTTTATTTTGGCAATTTTAATGAATTTTGAATATTTAAAATAGATTATTTTAAATAATAGTGACGAAAAAATTTATTTTGAATAGAAATAGAACGTATATATTTGTATAGATCGTCATTAGAATATAAATATTTATTTTAAATTATAAAAGGAATTGAAAAGGGCGCGGTAGTTCGATTCGATTCAAAGCTCAAATGAATGTACCGGGTGCAAAATAAAACGGATTTTAGTGAAACCAAAAATATTAGAATCTATTTGTGAATATCTTTCCAACAAATCCGAAAGATTGGAATTTCATAGCGGGAATCAAAATATATGCCCAATTGAAAATTCAGAATAGTCGCTATGGAATTCAGGCCCTTAAAAATAACCATTTTGCAAACGACCTCGGTTTTCGACGAAACCACTTTTTTTGGACCCGTGATGTCAAATTATTGCTAGGTTTCAAATTTCATAATTTTTCGAATCAATATGTGAGCGTGGCAAAGGAAAACGCGTTTGACCAGTTTCAGTTGATTTTAATCAACAGGAAAATGACCATTTTTCAAACGGTCTCATAATTTAACGAAATTAGTTTTATTAGGACCGTATCGTCAATACGAAGCTAGAAAATATTTTTCTGGAATTTTTCTAGTTAGTATATGGCCCCGGTAAATTGAAATGCGCGTTCAAATTCAATATATAGAGTTATATGTTGATTTTGACGGAAATGGATTGAAATGGTCGAATCATCTTACGATACCTATCCCATTGTGTTCGGAATGAGGGTAATTAGCTAGGGGTGACAGTCGTTAGGTCTCGTTTAGAATTCGTATGAGAAGTCAACTTTTCAAAAGGAGAAAATAAAAATTAACTATAATTAAATTATATAATCCTTTCTCTCTCCCTCCCCATACCTTCACAGTCAAACCGATAATTTAAAATAAAAAAAATAAAAAAAACGCAGCAACCCTAATCCCCGTCGCCCGATGCTCCAGCCGCCGCCATACTCGTCGCACCTCCCCCCCCCCCTCAGTCGCCACCTCCTCCTCCTGAGCCACCACTCCCCCTTCTTCTTCCATTCCTCTCTTCTAGCGCGAGCTTCAAAGCTCGAGCCCCCTTCGGAAATCGACCGCCGCAACCCGCCGCCGGACCATCTGAGCATCCGCCCCTACTTCCGACCTTCCCCGACCCAACACCACCTCCTCCGATCGTGAGCAGCCCCCCCCCCTTCCTTTTGACTATAAGTTTTTTTTCTTTGGTTTTACTTTCTCTTTGTTTTTACTTAATGTAGTTAAATTTAAAAATATAAATCAGTTTGTTATTTATGTGAAATCAAATTTCTATGGATATCAAGTTTAATTTGTTTATATATATAGATAATAAAGATTGATTTTTATAGAAAGAAAAGAAATGATTTTTAAACAAAGCATAAAAAGTATGATTTCCTTCATGTAAACAAAGTATAAAATAAAAGATTTGATTTTTAGTTATAAAAAGGAAAGATTTGTATTTTATATATGAAGCGATAGAAAAGATTTTTATTTTACATATGAAGCGATAGAAAAGATTGAACTTTTCGTATGAAGTGAAATAGAGAAAGAAATTGATTTTTAAAATATGTAAAAAGATTGGATTTTTAACGGCATAAAAAATTGATTTTTATGTGTATGGCATGGTGAAGAAAATTGGATTTTTATGTATGTTGTAGCATCATAAGAATGTGGTTTTTAATATATGAACAACAATAGAAAAATATAATTTTTTATATGATGTGAAGAATAAAAATATGATTTTTATATAGTATAGAGAATAAAAAATATAATTTTTGTATTATAGAAAGGTTAAAAATATTATTTTTACAAGGTAGGGACTATAAAAATATAATTTTTATAAGGTAGAGAATATAAAAATACGATTTTTATATATGGTGTAGCGAAATAAAAATTCGATTTTTATATATGTAACGAATTAAAAATATGATTTTTATACACTGGAGAATATAAAAATGTGATCTTTATACATGTAGTGAACACGCACGACGAAAGTGACAAGAGGCGAGCACGATGAAGATGTCCTACATATGAAGAGTCGTGGTATTGGAATAGCTAGTTGGTGAGAACTCCTCACTTTTAAATAAATTTCTAGTTAAAATATATACTAGGATGCAGACGGTGTTTAGTAGCACCCGACACCCGTCGTCCACAGACCATGGACGGCTTGTATGCTTGTTTGTTTGATTTTGATGTGTAGTAGATTGTGTGATGTGATGTGAAATGAAATATTTTGTAATGGAAAATATTTTATAGTTAAAAATATAATTTTTAACATGTATATAAAATAATATTTATAAACGAATCAGACGATTTGTTTATATACACACATTTGACTGATATTGATTGGGACGATAAATTTTACACATCGCCCAATTGCACAAATAAAATCTGTGTTTGATTGATTGAAACCCCACACGGGTATTGGGATGATATATGGCATACACTAGTCCCAATAATTAGCTGTATGTCGATCGATTGATGGACATACAGTTATGAGCGTTAAATACTTATATTTGATGCTTATACAGTGTAGAATGCACTCTACATGATGGTTGATTATTTATCGTTGTTATTTTATACATGTGTTGTAGAAAATCCATATAACTAACATTATATGGTAATTGATTGGGCCTCATTCCAGTTTTGAATAGAAATATTTGAAATAGAAATATTTGAAATAGAAATATTTGAAATAGAAATATTTGAAAGAGAAATATTTGAAAAAGAAATATTTGAAATAGAAATATTTGAAAATAGAAATATATGAAGGCGTGTTGATTAGATTTGCGACATTTTGAGGTAAATGATATTTATATCGATTTTGTTTAAATTGAAATGAATATTAAAGTGATTTGAAATTCGAAATGAACTGAAATGATTTGAAATTCGAATAGAATTGAAATAGAATAGAATTGAATTCGAATTGAAATTGAATAGAATTGAATTCGAATTAAAATTGAATAGAATAGAATTAAAATCAAATTTGAAATGAATTTTAAAACGAATTTATGAGGAAAAATTCAATTTTGATTTGAATTTGGAATGAAGTTGAAATCATTTCGAAAACGAATTTAAAACGATTTATAAAATACTTTTTAAAAGGAAATCGACGAAATATATATATAATATATATTATATATATAATGGCCTGAATAGAACGCGCCGCGCCGCGGCAGTTCGCGAATTTCGACCATTGACTTCGAATGGATATTGCGGGAGATCCGGCCGTCGGATTCTCCTAAAACTGGAACCTTTGGGTTCGTATCGAAAAGAGCTTTCTAACGAATATTAGAAATTTGAAATCTAACGGTTGGATTTGGAATTATGTCCAAATCAAATTTGGAAAAGGTCGTTGTAAGTGCAGTTCGATGGCCATTGATGGAAATCGACTGTACGGGCCTTGATAAAATTATTAAAAATAGTAATAATTTGTGTAAAATCATAAGAAATGATTTGGAAAGAATTGGGATGAAAAACTCCATACTTGAAAAGATAAAAACAGATTTTTATCGAAATGAACAAGTTTTGAACTAGAATTATAATTCTATTTATTTTTAAATAAATAAATTGGATTTGAAATGGTTTTAAAAGAAACCAGAATTTCCAATAGTTGAATTGGAATGGATTTGAATCGAAATTGTCTTTGGAATATTTCGATGTTGGATTACGTGATTATACAGATATTGTTATGGAAATTTATAAGATATTTATATCGTTATTTCCAATACGATATTTGTTGGTCGTAGAATTTGATATTGAATATAAGCCGATATATTTTCTATTCAGAGCCTTGTATTTAATATCAAATGTGATTTGGGTTTGTCGTGAATAGTGTCTTTATTAACACTATTCTTAAACCCAGTTGAGAAAAAAATTAAATCTTTTTATTTAGATTTAATGAAGTGTACCAATTAAATAATATTTAATTGGAATTGAATTGGTATTGATTTTTGGGTTTATCGTGAACAGTGTTTTAAATAACACTTGTTCTTTAACCCGATAATTAATGGAATGTGATTTTGGGTTGTCGTGAACGATATCTTTAACAATACTGTTATTAGACCTAAAGGAGTTAAGAAAATCAGAAATTAACTGGAGATTAGTTAAGTTGGATGGTTTCTGGGGTATTGATCTGATGTTGGTTTCGGCCTTCGGGGTTAATACTTAGGGAATTGCTCACTCACTAATTTATGGTTAGGGACTGATTGAAATGCGATGTGATTTTGGGTTTATCATGAACCGTGTTTAAATGACATGGATTCTTTATCCTAGTTACAGATTAAAACTAAGTGGAGTTTTAATGAATCTTTAATTAGATTGAAATTATCGAAAATGGAGTATCACCAGTTTTGCTCCAGGCGATAGTTAAATCTTTAATTAGATTTGAACGTGAAATGGTAATTGAATTTACCGATAACCGTGTGGTGTTAGATATGAAGTATTACCAGTTTTACTTCATCGGATGAATAGATTGGGATTGGGAAATTAAAACAAATGATTACTTCGGTAAGGTTCATTAATCCCGACTAGTTTGAATTGATATTCAAAAGAAGAATAAAGAATAAATTTAAAGGAATTTAGCTTTGATAAAATTATTGGGAACATTTCCCTAAGAATGTGAAATTTAGAAACTAACTGTGGGTTAGCTAAGAAGGATGGTTTCCTGGGTATTGATTTGATGTTGGTTTCGGCCTTCGGGGTTAATATTTGGGGAATTATTCTATTGCTAATTTACTGTTAGCTACTAATGAATTGGAATGAGGCGTATGTTGTGTTTGTATAACACTTTTTATTAGATACGTGAGTTATTCAGAAAGACCGGGTTTATCCCATTCTGAATAACTGATTCGACGATTAGTCGAAGATGAAGACGATGGTTGAAGACCGGAGGTCTTCACGTCGTTTGGATAATTACTGATGATCTTGATTGGCCCGTACACCCAAGAGGAGGGAATCAGTTGGCGATCGTCCAGACGTACTTGGAGATCGATGGATATGCGGGGTACTAGGTGCCTCCGGTTTCATTCAGACCCGGAACGAACTTGTAAATGGACTATGTGTCTGACATTGGATTTTAGTCTATGTGATTAATTTCTATTAAATATATATCTGTTTGGCGGCGGCGAATTTATTCTCTTACTTAACGCCCTTCTCTGAGACGTACGAGCTTAGGGGTTATATATTGATGGATATCAAATGCATGGAGTGAATTGTCTGTGTGGCATGCCTAAGTGGCAAATGATCAAGGCTTCTGTTGAAAAGCAAAGTCTTGTGGTTGATGATCAAATCACGGCCTGTGTGGCGTAGCTTTGTGTAGCGTTAATTCGCGAGCCTCACACCTCGATGGTGAACCAAAAACGGGAGAGGACTTCAGGGAGGACATGTGTTTCCTTCTAGTTAGAAGTGGCGTCATTGGTTTTACATGCCCTGGCGAGTTTGACTTATGTGGTTGTTGCTGTTGCGAGGCGCCTCAGAATATATCGGTCTATCCGGGACCGATGGAGTAGTCGTTCGTTGGCTTACTCACGCCCCAAAGGGCGGGGAAACGCAGACTTCAGGAATTTTAATCCACATCGGTGGACCGGCCCTGACGATCCAAAGGCTTGACTGAGTACTTGCCTGAGGGGCGGGCTAGAGCGTCTCGAATTCGATAGAGGACTATCTTTTGCCTCGGTTCACAGATGGAAATCCAACTTCCAATACGTGACGTTTCGATTTTAGTTGTAATCCTATATATGGCGACATAGTGGGATGGGGCGCTTATGCCGCCTATGATTGATACTTATGATTTGAAGTTGTTTTATACACTATGCACTTATAATAGTATCAAATGATTTGTTTTAAACGTATCAAGCATTCTTGGCTATTATAAGGTAGAAACCCTATCCTCCGGCTTGCGTTGCATTGTGTGATGGGAACTGGGTCTTATAATAGCTTCATTTTTCTTTATTTAGCATTGCGCTGTTTGTTTTCTGCACTGGTATTCTTGGGAGGAAACTCGTTCCGTGTTATACGGCGTGGTCCCTTGATTTTCCTAACTTTAAAAATAAAGATTAATAACTGTTTTAGTTCTCACACCAGTCACATGACTGACCTGGAGTTTATTGTTTTAACCTAAATTATGGGTGCCCTTATTTTCGACACGGGCAGCTAGTAGTTTTGGTTTTGCAGATTTATATTCACAGGATCCTGGTTTACAACTGGAATGATATCCGGAAAGCTTTGTATCCGTATATCTCCTTTAGTTGTGTATTGTATTATTTTCCGCTGCTATTTAATTTATTGTAATCTCTGATATTTGGTAAATGTGTAATATTTATTTATACTCTGTATATTCTTGTATTCTGATGGAACTGTTGTAATATACAATGAGACGTTCTTCCGTCTGCGTTCTGTTGTGGCTTGTTCTCAACTCAATCTGGAATATCCCGTAAGTAGGATTTCGGGTCGTTTCATCGTGGTATCAGAGCTTTGGTTTACAAAGCTCAGAGAACAAGACACATTAGAACCAAACGAAAGAATTCATCAAAAATCGGATTAGTAATATCCAACGAGAATGACTCGTTAGAGATAGAATCAGTAGTATCCTAGAACGAGTGTGAAAAGTATATTTTAAAAAGTGAAAACAAATTTTGTTTTGAAAATTTAATTCAATTATTCGCATTTGAATATTTATTTATATTGATTTGGACTATCCAGTATATAAAGATTTTGCATATACGTCTGATCCGCGTTTATTCGAAGTTTTAATATATTGGGCAGATATAGAATCACACTCTAGCCGTTCGGGGAAAATTCTGGTGATGCCCGGGCATCATCAGTGATTGTGTTCGTGTTTCGAAGGTGTGATGTTTATATATTTCCTATTGACTGGTGTGAGAACCAAAATTAGATAGGGCCTATTGTTGTGATTTGGCAGCAAAATTGTGGTTTTTTGACTATATATCAAAGTTATAAATTTGAAATGATAATTCACAAATTGATTGCTAATTGTGTTGTTTGATTATAGTTTGATTAATTAAAATGTTAAACCTATAACCAATTTGAACCAAATAGTAAATTGTATTGAAAATTAGTCGCATATGCTTGAATGTACATGTACTTACATTGAACAGGTCATAGCAAGGAGGCTAGAGCAGAAGAATAAAATTGTTTGCCCGACAAATAGGTACATGTTTACCATAATTTACTGTTTTATTTAGGTGATGATGATTTTATGAGCCGATTGGCTTTTTCTTTTTCTTTTTGAGATCAGAGGCCCTGTATGGCAATTTCGAGATTTTCCCGGTGCTCCCAGTGCAGGGGAGGTTATGGCGAAATTTTCCGAAAATTTAGGGTGTTAGCCAATTTTTTGAAAAATTTGAAAAGTTCTTAGAAACTGAAAAGTTGAAGAACTTAAGCCGTAATGAAAATAGTGAAAGTTGAGTTGATTGTTAAACAACTTTCGGCTTCGTTCCTTTTCGGGGACGAAAAGTTTTAAGTGGGGGAGATTGTAATAACCCGAAATTCTGAGCCAGTTTAAAATTTTTATTTTGGCAATTTTAATGAATTTTGAATGTTTAAAATAGATTATTTTAAATAACAGTGACAAAAAAATTTATTTTGAATAGAATTAGAACGTATATATTTGTATAGATCGTCGTTAGAATATAAATATTTATTTTAAATTATAAAAGGAATTGAAAAGGGCGCGGTAGTTCGATAATTCGATTTCAAAGTTCAAATGAATGTACCGGGTGCAAAATAAACCGGATTTTAGTGAAACCAAAAATATTAGAATCTATTTGTGAATATCTTTCCAACGAATCCGAAAGATTGGAATTTCATAGCGGGAATCAAAATATATGCCCAGTTGAAAATTCAGAATAGTCGCTATGGAATTCAGGCCCTTAAAAATAGCCATTTTGCAAATGACCCCGGTTTTCGACGAAACCACTTTTGTTGGATCCGTGATGTCAAATTATTACTACGTTTCAAATTTCATAATTTTTCGAATCAATATGTGAGCGTGGCAAAGGAAAACGCATTTGACCAGTTTCAGTTGATTTTAATCGACTGGAAAATGGCCATTTTTCAAACGGTCTCGGAATTTGACGAAATTAGTTTTATTAGGACTGTATCGTCAATACGAAGCTAGAAAATATTTTTCTGGAATTTTTCTAGTTAGTATGTGGCCCCGGTAAATTGAAATGCGCGTTCAAATTCAATATATAGAGTTATATGTTGATTTTGACGAAAACAGATCGAAATGGTCCAATCGGCTTACGATACCTATCCCGTTGTGTTCGGAATGGGGGTAATTAGCTAGGGGTGACAATCGTTGGGCCTCGTTTAGAATTTGTATGAGAAGTCAACTTTTCAAAAGGAGAAAATAAAAATTAACTATAACTAAATTATATAATCCTTTCTCTCTCCCTCCCCATACCTTCACAGTCAAACCAATACTTTAAAATTAAAAAAAAATGCAGCAACCCTAATCCCCATCGCCCGATGCACCAGCCGCCGCCATACTCGTCGCACCCCCCTCAGTCGCCACCTCCTCCTCCTGAGCCACCACTCCCCCTTCTTCTTCCATCCCTCTCCTCTAGCGCGAGCTTCAAAGCTCGAGCCCCCTTCGGAAATCGACCGCCGCAACCCATCTAAGCCCCACCGCCGGACCATCTGAGCATCCGCCCCTACTTCCGACCTTCCCCGACCCTACACCACCTCCTCCGGCCTTGAGCAGTCCCCTCCCCCCTCGCTCTTCCTTTTGACTGTAAGTTTTTTTCTTTGGTTTTATTTTCTCTTTGTTTTTACTTAATGTAGTTAAATTTAAAAATATAAATCAGTTTGTTATTTATGTGAAATCAAATTTCTATGGATATCAAGTTTAAATATATTTTTTATATAGATAATAAAGATTGATTTTTATAGAAAGAAAAGAAATGATTTTTAAACAAAGCATAAAAAGTATGATTTCCTTCATGTAAACAAAGTATAAAATAAAAGATTTGATTTTTAGTTATAAAAAGGAAAGATTTTTATTTTATATATGAAGCGATAGAAAAGATTTTTATTTTATATATGAAGCGACAGAAAAGATTGAACTATTCATATGAAGTGAAATAGAGAAAAAAAACTCGATTTTTAAAATATGTAAAATGATTGGATTTTTAACGGCACAAAAATTTGATTTTTATGTGTATGGCATGGTGAAGAAAATTGGATTTTTATGTATGTTGTAGCATCGTAAGAATGTTGTTTTTAACATATGAACAACAATATAAAAATATAATTTTTTATATGATGTGAAGAATAAAAATATGATTTTTATATAGTATAGAGAATAAAAATATAATTTTTTATTATAGAAAGGTTAAAAATATGATTTTTATATAGTAGGGACTATAAAAATATAATTTTTATAAGGTAGAGAATATAAAAATACGATTTTTATATATGGTGTAGCGAAATAAAAATTCGATTTTTATATATGTAACGAATTAAAAATATAATTTTTATACACTGGAGAATATAAAAATGTGATCTTTATACATGTTGTGAACACGCATGACGAAAGTGACAAGAGGCGAGCACGATGAAGATGTCCTACATACGAAGAGTCGTGGTATAGGATTAGCTAGTTGGTGAGAACTCCTCACTTTTAAATTTATTTCTAGTTAAAATATATACTAGGAAGCAGACGGTGTTTAGTAGCACCCGACACCCGTCGTCTACAGACCATGGACGACTTGTATGCTAGTTTGTTTGATTTTGATGTGTAGTTGATTGTGTGATGTGATGTGAAATGAAATGAAATATTTTATAATGGAAAATATTTTATAGTTAAAAATATAATTTTTAACGTGTATATAAAATAAATATTTAAAAACGAATCGGACAATTTGTTTATATACACACATTTGACTGAAATTGATTGGGACAATAAATTTTACACATCGCCCAATTGCACAAATAAAATCTGTGTTTGATTGATTGAAACCCCACACGGGTATTGGGATGATATATGGCATACGCTAGTCCTAATAATTAGTTGTATGTCGATCGATTGATGGACAGACTGTTATGAGCGTTAAATACTTATATTTGATGCTTATACAATGTAGAATGCACTCTGGATGATGGTTGATTATTTATCATTGTTATTTTATACATATGTTGTAGAAAATCCATATAATTAACATTATATGGTAATTGATTGGGCCTCATTCTAGTTTTGAATAGAAATATTTGAAATAGAAATATTTGAAATAAAAATATTTGAAATAGAAATATTTGAAAGAGAAATATTTGAAAGAGAAATATTTGAAAAAGAAATATTTGAAATATAAATATTTGAAAATAGAAATATATGAAGGCGTGTTTATTAGATTGCGCCATTTTGACGTGAACGATATTTATATCGATTTTATTCAAATTGAAATAAATATTAAAGTGATTTGAAATTCGAAATGAACTGAAATGATTTCAAATTCGAATAGAATTGAAATAGAATTGAATTGAATTCGAATTGAAATTGAATAGAATTGAATTCAAATTAAAATTGAATAGAATTGAATTAAAATCAAATTTGAAATGAATTTTAAAACGAATTTATGAGGAAAAATTCAATTTTGATTTGAATTTGAAATGAAGTTGGAATCGTTTCGAAAACGAATTTAAAACGATTTATAACATACGTTTTAAAAGGAAATCGACGAAATATATGTAATATATATATATGTATTATATATATAATGGCCTGAATAGAACGCGCCGCGCCGCGGTAGTTCGCGAATTTCGACCAATGACTTCGAATGGATATTGCGGGAGATCCGACCGTCGGATTCTCCTAAAACCAGAATCGTTGGGTTCATATCGAATAGAACTTTCTAAGGAATATTAGAAATTTGAAATCTAACGGTTGGATTTGGAATTATGTCCAAATCAAATTTGGAAAAGGTCGTTGTAAGTGCAGTTCGATGGCCACTGATGGAAATCGACTGTACGGGCCTTGATAAAATTATTAAAAATAGTAGTAATTTGTGTAAAATCATAAGAAATGATTTGGGAAGAATTGGGATGGAAAACTCCGTATTTGAAAAGATAAAAATAGATTTTTATCGAAATGAACAAGTTTTAAACTAGAATTATAATTCTATTTATTTTTATATAAATAAATTGGATTTGAAATGGTTTTAAAAGAAACCAGAATTTCCAATAGTTGAATTGGAATGGATTTGAATCGAAATTGTCTTTGGAATATTTTGATGTTGGATTACGTGATTATACAGATATTGTTATGGAAATTTGAAAGATATTTATATCGTTATTTCCAATACGATATTTGTTGGTCATAGAATTTGATATTGAATATAAGCCGATATATTTTCTATTCAGAGCCTTGTATTTAATATCAATTGTGATTTGGGTTTGTCGTGAATGGTGTATTCATTAACACTATTCCTAAACCCAGTTGAGAAAAAGATTAAATCTTTTTATTTAGATTTAATGAAGTGTACCAATTAAATAATATTTAATTGGAATTGAATTGGTATTGATTTTTGGGTTTATCGTGAACAGTGTTTTAAATAACACTTGTTCTTTAATCCGGTAATTAATGGAATGTGATTTTGGGTTGTCGTGAACAGTATCTTTAATAATACTGTTCTTAGACCCAAAGGAGTTAAGAAGATCAGAAATTAACTGGAGATTATTTAAGTTGAATGGTTTCTGGGGTATTGATCTGATGTTGGTTTCGGCCTTCGGGGTTAATACTTAGGGAATTGCTCACTTGCTAATTTACGATTAGGGACTGATTGAAATGCGATGTGATTTTTGGTTTATCATGAACCGTGTTTTAAATGACATGGATTCTTTAACCCAGTTACAGATTAAAACTAAGTGGAGTTTTAATGAATCTTTAATTAGATTGAAATGATCGAAAATGGAGTATCACCAGTTTTGCTCCAGGCGATTGGTTAAATCTTTAATTATATTTGAACGTGAAATGGTAATTGAATTTACCAATAACACCGTGGTGTTAGATATGAAGTATTACCAGTTTTACTTCATGGGATGAATAGGTTGGGATTGGGAAATTAAAACAAATGATTACTTCGGTAAGGTTCGTTAATCCCGACTAGTTTGAATTGATATTCAAAAGAAGATTAAAGAATAAATTTAAAGGAATTTATCTTTGATAAAATTAATGGGAACCTTTCCCTAAGAATATGAAATTTAGAAACTAACTGTGGGTTAGCTAAGAAGGACGGTTTCCTGGGTATTGATCTGATGTTGGTTTTGGCCTTCGGGGTTAATATTTTGGGAATTATTCTCTTGCTAATTTACGGTTAGCGACTAATGAATTGGAATGAGGCGTATGTTGTGTTTGTGTAACACTTTTTTATTATATACATGAGTTATTCAGAAAGACCGGGTTTATCCCATTCTGAATAACTGATTCGACGATTAGTCGAAGATGAAGACGATGGTTGAAGACCGGAGGTCTTCACGTCGTTTGGACAATTACTGATGATCTTGATTGGGTCGTACACCCAAGAGGAGGGAATCAGTTGGTGATCGTCCAGACGTACTTGGAGATCGATGGATATGCAGGGTACTAGGTGCCTCCGGTTTCGTTCAGACCCAGAACGAACTTGTAAATGGACTGTGTGTTTGACATTGGATTTTAGTCTGTGTGATTGATTTCTATTAAATATATATCTGTTTGGCGGCGGAGAATTTATTCTCTTGCTTAACGCCCTTCTCTGAGACATACGAGCTTAGGGGTTATATATTGATGGATATCAAACGCATGGAGTGAATTTCCTGTGTGGCATGCCTAAGTGGCAAATGATCAAGGCTTCTGTTGAAAAGAAAAGTCTTGTGCTTGATGATCAAAGCACGGCCTGTGTGGCGTAGCTTTGTGTAGCGTTGATTCGCGAGCCTCACACCTCGGTGGTGAACCAAAAACGGGAGAGGACCTCAGGGAGGACATGTGTTTCCTTCTAGTTAGAAGTGGCATCAGTGATTTTACACGCCCTGGCGAGTTTGACTTATGTGGTTGTTGCTGTTGCGTGGCGCCTCGGATATATCGGTCGATTCGGGACCGATGGAGTAGTCATTCGTTGGCTTACTCACGCCCCAAAGGGCGAGGAAACGCAGAGTTCAGGAATTTTAATCCACATCGGTGGACCAGCCCTGACGATCCAAGGGCTTGACTGAGTACTTGCCCGAGGGGCGGGCTAGAGCATCTCGAATTCGGTAGAGGACTATCTTTTGCCTCGGTTCGCAGATGGAAATCCAACTTCTAATAAGTGACGTTTCGATTTTAGTTGTAATCCTATATATGGCGACATAGTGGGATGGGGCGCTTATGCCGCCTATGATTGATACTTATGATTTGAAGTTGTTTTATACACTATGTACTTATAATAGTATCAAATGATTTGTTTTAAACGTATCAAGCATTCTTGGCTATTATAAGGTAAAGACCCTATCCTCCGGCTTGCGTTGCATTGTGTGATGGGAACTGGGTCTTATAATAGCTTCATTTTTCTTTATTTAGCATTGCGCTGTTTGTTTTATGCACTGGTATTCTTGGGAGGAAACCTGTTCCGTGTTATACGGCGTGGTCCCTTGATTTTCCTAACTTTAAAAATAAAGATTAATAACTGTTTTAGTTCTCATACCAGTCACATGACTGACCTGGAGTTAATTATTTTAACCTAAACTCTGGGTGCCCTTATTTTCGACACGGGCAGCTAGTAGTTTTGGTTTTGCAGATTTATATTCACAGGATCCTGGTTTACAGCTGAAATGATATCCGGAAAGCTTTGTATCCGTATATCTCCTTCAGTTGTGTATTGTATTATTTTCCGCTGCTATGTAATTTATTTAGTCTCTGATATTTGGTAAATGTGTAATATTTATTTATACTCTGTATATTCTTGTATTCTGATGGAACTGTTGTAATATACAATGAGATGTTCTTCCGTCTGCGTTCTGTTGTGGCTTGTTCTCAACTCAATCCGGGATATCCCGTAAGGGGATTTCGGGTCGTTTCACAAAAAGTCGGGTCGTTGGTGATCCACGAAGTTGGGTCGTTGGTGATCCATAGAGCCGGGTCGTTGGTGATCCAGAAAGTCGAGTCGTTGGTAATGAATAGCATCGGGTCGTTGGTGATCCCGGTAGTCGGGTCCTTGGTGATCCAGATAGTCGAGTCCTTGGTGATCCAAGAGGTCGGGTCGTTGGTGATTAGTAGAGTCGGATCGTTGTTGATCCATAAGGTCAGGTCGTTGGTGATCCATAGAGTCGGGTCGTTGGTGATTCAGAAGGTTGGGTCGTTGGTGATCCATAGAGTCAAGTCATCGGTGATCCTGGAAGTCAGGTCGTTGGTGATCTATTGAGTCGGGTCGTTGGTGATCAAGGAAGTCGGGTCATCGGTGATCCATAAAGTTGGTTTGTTGGTGATCCATAGAGTCGATTCCTTTGTGACCTAGTGAGTCGGGTCGTTGATGACCTAGTGAGTCAGGTCGTCGGTGACCTGATGAGTCGGGCTAAAACACTATGAATTGAATATTGACCAAATGATGTATGTTTTTGGCTCGATGGTGGTTGTGGCTTCGAAGTGAATTCAAGTAGGAATGTTCAAAATGTTGTGAAGTGTTCGTTGATCTTCGTAATGCAACGAAGTGAAGACGACTCAAGGGGGTGAGCTCGTGGATAATGGTTGCTCGAGAAGGGGCTTGAGCTTGTGAACAGTCATCGGGTTGGATGGCTGGAGATATCGAAGGCTAAGGGATTATCGTTGTCGTAGGTTCTATCAGACTCAAAGCAAGGGGTATAATAGGGAAGCCTAAAAGAATAGAAGTGACTGGTCAAGTACCCAGGGAAGCTCGATGGGTTTAGATACATTTCATCGTATGGCGTATGGAGTTTTGCTAGAACCGGGGTTTACCATTAGCCCTTGACAGTTGATGACAAGGTGCTTAGCTAGTCATACGATTAATGATGGTTCCGAAGCAAGATTGGCAGTGATATCCAAAGACATGGATGAATGATTGTTTTCTTGTATCGTCGTGTGTAGATTATTCGACGTTGAAGGAGATATCTCTTGGGTGCTTGTCTGATGTTGGTTTAGGCCTTCGGGGCTTGCGCTTGGGAGATATCGATATTGATTAGGATGGTCTACGCTTGATAATTGATTTCCATTAATGTACTTCGGTTTCAAATTGTTTGTTGCAAAGGCTATCACTTTTGGATGTAGCGAAGACGGGTTTGGGTTCTTCTCTAGTGATCTGGTAGATTGGTTGATTAATCTTCCTATTCTCATATACTTTATTGATGATGTTAGATAGTTGTTTTATCGCTCATTATGACTGTTGTATGACTTAAGGTTTTATGTTTCCCTCTTATTACCTTGTGGTGTTCATCCATTATGTGGATGGGCAGACTGAGTAGCAGGTAACAGGTAGTAGATCTTAGTGGACGATGCTACAGATTGATGACGATCTGGAGGCTTACGTACCAGTTTTCTACTATACATATTATGATGTTTTTCGCTGTTTGATGTATTCTCTAAGTGTTGTAGTGAGGCCTTTTGTACAGAGTTTTATGATGTAAACCAACATTGTTATGGATATTCCTTGATGATATGAAAGTTTAAATTCTGTGCAATTATGCTTTACTTTTATTGCTTGTTGTATATGATCTATTGTAATTTATCCTTGTGATGTGAGTTATACGAAAAGTTCCGCTCGTGTTATCTTACCCTGGTGATCGTCCATGACTGCCTGGCATTTCTTTCAGTGCATTATTCCTGTAACAACCCGGAATTTGGGGCCAATTTAAAATTTTCATTTTAGAAATTTTAGGGGTGTTTAAATATATAAAATAAATTATTTCAAATAAAAATGAATGGAAATTTATTTTGAACAAAGTTAATGCAAATATATTCAAATAAATTACATAAAGAATTAGAAATAGGATGGTAGTTTGAAAAGTCAAACTTGAACTTTGACTAACTACACAGGGTGCAGAATAAACCGGATTTTGATGAAACGAAAAATATTTAAATATGTTGATGAATATCTTTCTAACGAATCTGAAAAATCGAAGTTTCATAGCGGGAATCAAAAGTTATGGCCAAATGAATTTTCAGAAAGGTTGCTATAGAAAATATATCGCCCTTGAAAATCGACATTTTGCATACGACCTCGGAATTCGATGAAACCACTTTTGTTGGATCCGGAATGTAAACTTATTGCTAGGTTTCAAATTTCATGATTTTTGAAGCTAGTATGTGAGCGTGGCAAAAGAAACTGTGTTTTGTCAATTTTGGTCAAAATTAATTGACTGGAAAATAGCCATTTTTCAGACCGTCTCAGAACTCGACGAAATAAATTTTGTTGGGACCGTATCGTCATAAGAAAGCCAAAAATAATTTTAATGGATTTTTCTGACTTCGTATGTGACCCCAGTAAAATTAGAAAGTACATTCGAATTAAAAATAAAAGAATTAATTTGAAAATAAAAGAAACATGCTTTTAACTTCAGAATTGGACTTCGGCAATAGCGCCATTGCTTTCAGAAGGCGTCAAAACCTATTGCTCGACAGTCGTTGAGCGCGAATTGGAGTTCGAACAAGAAAACCCTAATTTTGGGATTAAATAAATAAATTAATTAATTAGAAAATACGTGGAAATACTAGTATATATACGGGTCGTGTACAGTGTCTTCTTCCCCGATGCGTGAAACCCATAGCTGCCCCCCTCTTCGAAACTTCTCTCCTCCTTCTCTCCCAATCCGTAGAGAATTAGGCCACCCCGTAGTTGAGTTTTTCGAAGCCCTCTTCTTTCTCTTCGACCCCGTACCAAAATTGTCCCTCCCCGTTGCCTGAAACCGCCGCCCCGACGCCCTGAAGACTGCCGCCGCCGAGCTTCGCCCAGCCCTGACCACGCAGCCGAACTCCCCCCCCCTCTGGCCGAATACCCCCTCTCCAAGCCCTTCGACGCCATGCCATCCATTCTGGAAACGATCGAATACAATTTCTGCAAAATCAAATCAAAGTTTTGAACAGTTTAGGTATGAAATTCACTTCTGAATTCGCCATGCTCCTGGCTGCGGCAACTGCAGTTGTTAAAGGTTAATTTTGTTCAAAAATTGATAATTAACACATACGAAATCCAAACTGAAAATTTTCAGATTGTGCGAGACCGTGACGGCAAATAGAGGTTGCTGAAATCAAGTGCGACCATTTTCTGAATTTATTTGGATTTTTCTATTCGCTTTAATCAAGGTGAGAATTTTAATTTAATTAAATTAATTGTTATTCTTGCATCATGAGAAGTTAAGAATAAAAAATAAATGGATCGACGATAGATGTTATTATGAGTTATAGATCTGAATTGTTGCGATGTTATAATTTTAGATCTGAAATTTTAAGTGTTAGATGTGAGATGTCCTTATTTAAATTAATTAATTAAATAATTAATTTGTTTGTGATGTAGTGATCCCATGTTTAATCTTCAGATCTATTTTGTTAGATATGATTTATAATGTTTGATATGTGGCTACGATGGATAATTATAGATCTATATACATTCGTCACACTTTATGTTATCACCTTCGTTTATGTTGAATTGATCTATTTTATCAATTCAAAAATAAAAGGATTATGATTGTCACTTCTTGTGTTATGTTATCACATGAATGTTATCACATGAAATCGAACCTTATATTTTGGGTTATGTTACGATGTTGAAGATGAAACTTATTTTAGCGTTATGTTGACGTATTGAAATTGAACCTTGACATTAGAAACATGGCATTAGGAAACTTGACATTTATATTTAATTACATTTTTCTTTGTAATTAAAAGGTGAATTCCATCGTATGTTAAATTTACAGTTTTATATGTAAATTATAAAGTGAAATTATATTGTATGTTAAAAATTACATTTTTCTTTGTAATTAACAAGTGAATTTCATCGTATGTCAAAATTTACATTTTTATATGGAAATTATAAAGTGAAATTATATTGTATGTTAAAAATTACATTTTTCTTTGTAATTAACAAGTGAATTTCATCGTATGTCAAAATTAACATTTTTACACGTAAATTATAAAGTGAAATTATATTGTATGTTAAAAATTACATTTTTCTTTGTAATTAACAAGTGAATTCCATCGTATGTTAAATTTACATTTTTATATGTAAGTTATAAAATGAAATTATATTGTATGTTAAAAATTACATTTTTCTTTGTAATTAACAAGTGAATTTCATCGTATGTCAAAATTTACATTTTTATATGTAAATTATAAGTGAAATTATATTGTATGTTAAAAATTACATTTTTTTGTAACTAAAAGATGAATTCCATCGTATGTCAAAATTTACATTTTTATATGCAAATTATAAAGTGAAATTATATTGTATGTTAAAAATTACATTTTTCTTTGTAATTAACAAGTGAATTCCATCATATGTTAAACTTAAATTTTTAAATATAAATTATAAAGTGAATTTAAGCTGTATGTAAAAATTACATTTTTCTTTGTAATTACCATGGAAATTTCATCGTATGTTAAAATTTACATCTTTATATGTAAATTATATAGGGAATTACACCGTAGGATAAAATTACATTTTTATATGTAATTAAAACATGAATTTACATTGTGTGTTAAATATTACATTTTTATATGTAATATCTATAGGAAAGTATACCGTAGGACAAAACTACATTTTTTCAATGTAATTAAATAATGAAATTTCATTGTATGATAGAATTAACATTTTTCTTATACATATATGTAACATGGAATGGAAATGAACACTAGAAATAAAATTATATTTTTACAATGTGAATTAGTAGTAGTGTTTGCATTGTAATTAAAAATTATATTTTTACAATGTGAATTAGTAGTAGTGTTTGCATTTTAATTAAAAATTATATTTTTACAATGTGAATTAGATGTAGTGTTTGCATTGTAATTAAAAATTATATTTTTACAATGTGAATTAGAAGTAGTGTTTGCATTGTAATTAAAAATTATATTTTTACAATGTGAATTAGAAGTAGAGTTTGCATTTAAAAGTAGGATTTTGAATGTATCAAATTTACATTTGTTTTTACATGTAAACAATATATAGGAATCTGCATAGGAATTAAATTTACATTTTTATGTAAATACAACGGGTGAAATTTACATTTTCAATGTAAGTAAAAGAATGAATTTAGGATGCGCTAATATTATTTTCATTTCAAATGAATTAAAAATTTGGTAAGTATCGGTAGTTGTGTAGAGCATCGTTTTAATCAAATGACGTTATTACGATTCAATGATTTTATATATATATATATATATATAATTAAAATTAAATGAATAGGGCGTGGTAGTTCGCGTTTTGAAATCGTACTTTTAAACGACTATACAAGAAGATCCGACCGTCGGATTTTCTTGAAACTGAAACCGTTAGGACCGTCTTGGAAAAATCTTTCCAACGATATATATTATGTTAAGATCCAACGGTTAGATTCTGAGAAATGTGAAAATCAAAATTGGTTGAATGCAGCGCCATAGTCGCCCATGGACTTAAGGCGTTGTTATATAAAATTTAACTATTTTAAATAATTAAAATAGGAATGAATCGTTAATAAAAATAATTATTAATGTATAAGAAGGATTTTTAAATATATATATATATATATATATACGATGATTATTTGGAAAGTCCGAGTTCTCTCATTCTAAATAATCAAACGACGTTAATTGAAGTATAAAGATGGTGAATGAAGACAGTAAATCCTCCCTCGGATGGACAACGATCGAGGCCTTGATTTGACTTGCTCCCAATTCAAAGGTCATGGTCATTGGCCAAACGTACGTGTTGATTTCACGGGTTTGGTTTTCGCTCAGACCCAGAGCATAAGCTACTAAATGGATTGTGTGTCTGACATCATACTCTATCAAATATCATGTTATTAATCTTTTGTCGAATGCATGGATGTTTGATGGCGGGGAATTTATTCTCTTGCTTAACACCCGTTCATATATTTCGGCAAAGGGTTGGTAGTACGATATGGAGTGATGATGTGGCATGCCAAGATGCATAGGATCAAGGTTTTGTTGAAAAGCAGGCCTTGTGGGATGATTAAAGCATAGCCTGTTTAGGCATAGCTTTGTGTACAGCGTGACTTCGCGAGCCTCACACACCGGCGGAGTCTAAAATGCGAGAAGGGAACGCAGGGAGAGCAGCACGTTTCTTTCTAGCTAGAAGTGGTGATTGGGTTTTAACATGGCCCAACATTTTACTTATGTGGATGATGGAATGAGGCGCCTCGGATGATAGGTCCTATAGAACTGGGAAACGTGTGTTCAGGAATAACTAATCAGCAACTTGTATGGGGGACTGGCCCTGCAGCTTTCCAAGGGTTCACTGCGGGGGATCCTGAGACATTAGCTAGAGTGTCTCGAATCGGTTGGAGCTCCTCCCTAGCCTTGACTCATGATGGAAACCAAAATCCAAATACGACCCTATGAATTTGATTGTATTACTAGTATGGAGGCATAGTAGTATGGGATACTATTCTTCCTAGGATTTCTATATTTACTTTGAAATGTTTTTTTATATATATATACTAATAATAATTTTAAACTCGTATTTGCCGTATTTAGCATGTTTAATCACTATAAGGTAAAACCCTATCCTCTGGTTTGTGTTGCATTGTGTGATGGGACCTGGGTCTTATGGTGATTCCATTTTTCTAAAAAGCATAACGTTGTTGTACGATTTACTTATCATTTATTCTGACACTTTTATGCATGACAATCCATTAGAGTAAACTCGTTCCGCGTTAGCGGCGTGGTCTTTGGATTTGCCCTATTAATAGTGATTTATTAGTTAAGAATTCTCACACCAGTCCCACGACTGACCCGTTGTTTGTTTCCACCTTTTTGCAAACTCGGGTGTCCTCCTTTCTACACGGGCAGCCAAGTAAACAGGTTTATTCTTCGCTTGGAGTCTTTTCTTTGGAGTTGCTTACCATCTTTCTTGGATTTGCTTGTGGAGAGGTGATGACTAGAAGCTTGAAGACACTTATCATTCGCTGCTTTTGCATTTTTCTCTTTCTTTTTGTTTCAGATATTAAACTTGGTTTATTCCACGTCGTTTAAGTTGGAGTTGGAACTTATTTCTTTTCTGCAAACTTGATGTAATAATGTAGAATTCTGTGACTGTGGACTTTTTGTGGTTGATGACATTATATTTCCGTTGCTATGATGTTGTTACTCTATGAATTTCCTATGCTATGTTGTATCTGTGATATGTATTATTGTATTTATGTTGTATTCCAAATGATTATTCCTTACTTTTATTCCGTGGAAGTTTGGGGTCATCACAGTTGGTATCAGAGCTTTGGTTAAACTTAGCTTTGGGATATAACATATTTATGATAATTAGTTTACATAGAATCACAATATTCTATGGCGAACATTTCATGTGAATACATAATAATCAGTCATTCTATCATTATCTTTTATCCGTCCTTTTATCTTGATCAACTCTTCAAATCACCATTATAGTTGTTCTGACTCTTTTCTTGATCGTACAGAACTAACTAGAAATGAGTACCGCTGCCGCTAGAGCTGCTAGAGCTAGAGCAAGGATGCAGAATGCTACTGGAACTGAGGAGGCTACTGTCCGACAACCACCCCCACCGCAGCCCTTTGATTTGGATAAGATGGCAAAGAAATACAAAAACTTGGGAGGAGTGCCATTCAAGTGTACTGAGACTGTGACACAAGCCCAAGCTTCGCTGAGGAACTGTGAAAAAGATTTTTGGAGGATTAGAGCTGGAGGATCATAGGAAGAGGTTAGTGGCTTCATGGCTGCTACAAGAGGAAGCTCAAAACTGGTGGGACACTGTCACGGTTGGAGGGATTGCAGACAATATGACGTGGACAAGGTTTAAGGAGCTTTTCAATGACAAATACATTCCAAGGCAGGAGGTAGAGAAACTACATGACGAGTTCGCCAATCTGAAGCAAGGCGACAAGACCATTTCAGAATATGTACGAAGATTTGAAGACCTCTCCCGCTATGCCCCTGAATTGGTTCAGGATGACTTTCAGAAGAATAAGAGGTTCATTAATGGGCTTGCGAGGAAGTATATTGATAGAGCCACTGCCCACATCGACCTCTCTTTCAATAGGCTGGTGGAGTTCGCTTGTCGATATGAGGAAAATGATAGGAAGAATTCCCAACAAGACAGGGAAAGGAGCTTAGCCAACAATAAGAGGAAGCAAACAGAGAAGAAGACTGAAGGAAGAAAATCTGGAGCTGCTAAGGGGCACGATAAGTCAAAGGTGCAATGCTACAACTGCCAAAAGTTTGGGCACTACAGCAAGGACTGCAGAAATCCTAAGAAGGCCCGAAGCGACGACACTAAGGAATGCTACAATTGCCACAAGAAGGGTCATATCAAGCCAAACTGTCCGCTGTTGAAAGGAGCGCAGGTAGCACATGTGTATGAAGGGGCAAGTGCACCATCTTCTACCGCTCCTACTTCTTTCGAAGGAGCAGGTAAGCCTGATGTTTTAGATGGTACCATTTTTGTTAAAAATATCCCTGTTACTGCCTTATTTTATACGGGTGCATCGAGAAGCTTTATTTCTAGCAATGCGGTCCAGAAATTGAAACTAAAGCAAAGAAGTCTTAAAGAACCACAAAATGTTCACAACCCTGTAGGAGGTTCTACCACTCTAGATTTATTTTGTAAAGTGTCTGTATCTTACTCCTATTTCAAATTTCCATTTAACTTGATCATTATGAATTTCTCTGAGTTTGATATTATCCTTGATCTTCATTGGCTAACAATATGACGTTGAGGTGTTATGTTCAGAAAGAGTGGTTAAGGTGAACACAGGTTTTGGAAACACTGTTGCTATACATTGCCATGGGCCAAAATCTGACAGAAAGGCATTTTGGTCTTCCCTAGAGATCACTCCCATTTCCTTAGAAAATATTCCCGTGGTCAAAGATTACACGGATGTAATTGAAGAAGTAGACAGCCTACCCCCGCGAAGGGAAATCGATTTCAGGATTGATCTTGTTCCTAATGCAAGACCTGTAGTTCATGCTATCAGAAGGATGACTCCTAAAGAAAAGGAAGAATTGCAAACCCAAATTAAGCAGATTCTGTGGAAGGGACTCATCCGACCTAGCTTTTCTAAATGGGGTGCAGCTGTGGTGTTTGTCCCCAAATCGAACGGTACTCTAAGACTTTGTGTCGATTACCGCGATCTTATCAAACAAACATTGAAGAACAAATACCCCTTGCCCCGCATAGATGATTTGATGGACCAATTGAATTGAGCCAAGGTGTTTTCGAAGATGGACCTAGCCACAAGTTTCCACCAACTCCGCATAGCTGAAGAATGCATACCTTTGACCGCCTTCAGAGGTCCCGATATATTCTACGAATGGTTAGTGATGCCGTTCGGATTATGCAATGCTCCAGCCTACTTTGTTGACTTGATGAATAGGGTCTTCCATGAGGTCCTAAATAGATTCGTCCTAGTCTTCATTGATGATATTCTAATCTATTCTAAAACTAAGGAGGAGCATGAAGGGCATTTAAGGGAAGTGTTGGAAATTCTGCGACGAAATGTTCTAAAAGCAAAGTTTTCCAAATGCACATTTTGGCAAGAGAAAGTAAAATTCTTGGGCCATGTTGTGTCAAAAGAAGGAATCGCAGTTGATCCTAGTAAAATTGCTGCCATTCGAGATTGGAAGCAGCCCAGTACACCCACTGAAGTAAGAAGCTTCCTAGGTTTGGCCGGATATTATAGGAAATTTGTCGAAGGTTTCGCCAAGCTGTCTAGCCCCTTAACAAAGCTTACCAAGAAGCATGCCAAGTTCAATTGGACATCGTATTGTGAGGAGGCATTCCAAGAGCTAAAGGTGAGTTTGACTACTGCTCCCGTACTCACCATCATCGATGGCAACCAAGATTTAAAGGTCTACACCGATGCTTCTCAAAGTGGTGGTCTTGGTGCAGTACTGATGCAAAGGGGCAGGGTTGTTGCATATGCAAGTCGTCAGTTAAAGCCGCATGAGAAAAATTATCGTGTACATGACTTAGAGTTGTTGGTCGTAGTCTTTGCTTTAAAAATTTGGAGACATTATCTTTTGGGTGAAAAATTTGAATTATACACAGACCATCAATCTTTGAAATATCTCTTCGATCAAAAGGATCTGAATTTAAGGCAGCAACAATGGCTAGAATTTCTGGCGGCATATGATCTTGACATCTTATATACGCCAGGGAAAGCCAATGTTGTGGCAGACACACTTAGTAAAATGGAAGTCATTGTTGCAAGCCTCATCATCACCCCTTCTTTGATTGATAAGATCGCCTCTCTTCAGAAAAGTGATGCTTTTATTCGGAAAATGATTGAAAGAATTCAAGGAGGTGAAAACACCGACTTCCGAATAGATGGCAAGGGAATTCTTAGATTGCACGGGCGGATTTGTGTTCCAAGTATCCCCGAGCTCATAAGAGAAGTTCTAGATGAGGGTCACAAATCAAAGCTTTGCATCCACCTCGGTGTGAGCAAAATGTATCAAAACTTAAAACGCCCATTTTGGTGGAGGTCTATGAAGAGGGATATTGTAACGGCTGGAAATTTCCGACTCCTCGAGAGTCGGAAATTCCGAGACGTTAGTGAAAGAATTTAGAAGGTGAGAAAGAAAAGATAGAACTAATAGAATAGAAGAAGAAGAAGATCATCAGAATCATCAGAGTAACACGAATCTCACAGCGGAACGAATAACATATAATATATAACATAACTTTGAAGTAAACAGTTATATATATACAATAGCACTTATCAGAGTTCAACACTTACAACACAGCAGAAATAACTATAGCTATAAAATCTTGAAGTCTCCTGCTCCAAGCTCTCCAAGCATATCTGTAAATCCCGACTACTTGACTGCCCGTACAAATTTAGGCACCCAAGAGTTTAGGGAAAACAACAAAGTAAACTCCGGGTCAGTCATGGGACTGGTATGAGTAAAATAGTTTAAAACTGGTATAGGATATCTCATAAGACCACGCCGTGAATACGGAACGGGTTTTTCCCTTATGAGTATCTGAACAACTTTGACAAGCAATATCATTGTGATATTATAATAATGTCTAAGTACAAATAGGTATCAATCTAGCAGAAACGCTTGCATCTCACGTTCTACATACATAGTATAAAATCATAAACCGCAGGGCGCTTATCGGAGAATGGATTCCAACAGACAAGGTATGTGAGCACCTTCTGAATAGTGTACTCTAGAGGTGATACACTCAGGGTTCAACAAGAACGTCTTGCAACCCGGCCACACATGACCGCTCACTCATTTAGCTTGAGTGTCGCGAATATATTGCCACCACGGTTGTAGGCCATCAAACCGTCATCCGAAGATACAGAATCAAAAAAGAAGTATAAATATGAATAGTCTCTAGATCGGTGACAATACACCCTGCTTGGGGATGACCCAACTAGCCACGCTGCCTAGCCCAACTTTTGTTTACTTCCCGGTGTGAGGCTAGAAGCTACGTCTATCTTCAGAACATCTGATCACCATTCACTTTGAATGCCACATCGTCATACCCGCGAAATCACAAATTTACTTATACAAAAATAACACGGGTATATAGCTAAGAGAAACGAATTCCTCCGCCACCAAACGTGAATACGTTTGAACAGATCAACTTACGCGATCCATTGGATATACTCTGTCAGACCTTCTTCCATATACGTTGTCCTGGAACTGGACAAACCGAAGGCACTATTCAGTATATCCATCTTAGTCACTGTTATCTAAGACTTATACAACAGCCCTTGCACTTTACTCCGTCTTCAATTTATCTTTGGCATATATTGCTCGTAACGCTTATGCCGATACAGAGTGGTTCTTTGGATAATAATCCAACCGGTCTCTCCATATTAACAACGTTAAAATGGTAAGAACTTTGATAGTCTGTGATTCAACTATCAAATGAAAACATGTCGGTGTACAAACAACGATCTTATTCCCAAAGGGAAATTCGATCGATCAATCATCATATGTTCATATTTCCTTATTTCATATATTAGAAAATATATGTTATTAATCATTGGAAAACATTTCCATAGCTTATTTTCACATCACTATTATTTCGCAACTATCAGTCCCTAACTGTAACTAGTATGAGAACAATTCTCTAAGTATCAATCCGGAAGGTCGAAACCAACATCAGATCGTCACTTAGAAAACCGTTCAACTTACCCTCTCTAGTTAGTTTCTGAATTTGCTTAACTCTATTTCTTAAATTCTTATCATAAAAACATTTCATTTTCTATGTTTAGAAAACATATCTGACTATATTTGGAAAACGTTTCCAAAACTCATTTACGGATTTCCAATGAACGTTGTATAAAACATCGTTTCGCTTAATCCATTTATCGCTTATTCCTTAACTTAATTCCAAATCAACCTTTTAGATCGAACCACAACTATTCCTTTGTCAATTCTGAAGTCAATCAAGTTGGGGTATAATTACCTCGCAGACCTTAATTGAACAACGTCCTTTACTGTGAAATAGATGAAGCTCATCACTCACTTTTTACAATCATCTGTTTATGCAAATTCTCGGATTCAGGTTACGAATCCACTTCTTATATGACAGTGTTTGATTATAACTATAACGTTATAATTCCTACCCCTATATATTTTATTTCCTAACTCGAATAATTTAACAGACACCTAATTTCTAAATCAATAACTAAATCTTGATTTAAACCCTGGAAAGTAAATAGTACTTTCCCGAATACGCTATAATCGAATTCGACGTATAACTCTCTTTCGAGAAATCTCTATTTGATTAACTCTTCTTCGAATAACCTATATTCGGTTATCTCTCTTCGAATAACTCATATTCGAAATCTCTCTCTTTCGAATAAACAATATTCGATCTCTTTCTTTCGAATATGCTATATTCGAAAACCTCCTTTCGATTTACTAATCGATAACTCCTTTCGATCAAAATAAAATCGATAACTCTTTTAACTCTATTCGAATAACTAATATTCGACTAACTCCTTTGGATCAACTCATTTGATTAACTCCTTCGAATAACTAATTCGAATAACTTACCTTCGAATAACCAATATTCGATTTACTCTAACTCGATTAACTTAATTCTAATCGATTTACTCCATTTCGATTCAACTTAATTCAAATCGATTAACTTAACTCAAATTGATTAACTCCTTTCGAATAACTAAATTCGATTTAACTCTAATTGAATAACTAATATTCAATTAACTCTTACGTGTTTACTCTATTTGAATAAGTAATTCGAATCACTCTAATGTGTTTAACTCTATTCAAATATCTAATTCGAATAACTCATTTCGAATAACTAAATTCGATTAACTCTTTTAACTTTACTTGGATAACTATATTCGGTTAACACCTTCTTTCGAATAACCATATTCGATTAACTCTTCGACTAACTCCTTTGGATTAACTAACTTCGAATAACTCCTTGGATTAACTAACTTCGAATAACCAATATTCGATAACTACTCTTCGAATAAATAATATTCGGTAACTCTTCTCAAATGAATAACATTTGATTTCTCCACTCGAATAAACTATATTCGATTACTCTTCCCTCGAATATACTATATTCGATAACTCTACTTTGAATAAGTGATATTCGGCAACTCTACTCGATTAACTCCACTTGGATAACTCTAACTGGTCAACTCTAACTGGTCAACTCTAACTGGTCAACTCAACTGGTTTAACCTAACTGGTTAACTCTAACTGTTTATCTTTAACTGGTAAACTTTAATTGGTTAACTCAAATGGTTTAACCTAACTGGTTAACTCAAATGGTTTAACCTAACTTGATTTACTTGTCTCGATTAACTGAACTAATCCACTTAGTTTAACTTAGTTAATTCACTTTGATTAACTCTAACCGATTTACTTAGTTTAACTCAGCTAATTCACTTTGATTAACCCAACTAATTTACTTCGATTAACCAATTAGTTTAACTTGACTAATTCATTTAGTTTGACGCAACTAATCCACTTTGATTTACCAATTAGTTTAACTTAACTAATTCACTTCGATTAACCGCTTAGTTTATCTTAACTAATTTACTTTGGTTAATTTAACCAATTACTTTGATCAACTCGACTAACTCGCTTTGGTTAACTTAACCAATTACTTTGATTAACTCGACTAACTTGCTTTGGTTAACCTAACAAATTACTTTGTTTAACTCTATTCGAATAAGTAATTCGAATCACTCTAATGTGTTTAACTCTATTCAAATATCTAATTCGAATAACTCATTTCGAATAACTAAATTCGATTAACTCCTTTTATTAACGTTTATTCATTTCAAAGATTTCCTTTTTACAACGTTTATCCATTGATAAAGGTTTACTTTTTACAACGTTTATCCATTTATAAAGATTTACTTTTAGTAACGGTTCTTCACTTTATAAATGTCCTTTTAATAACGTTTCTACTTCTCTATATAAGTCCAGACTTATATATATTCCATTTACCAACGATAAATAATTTATTTAATTTATAAAACATTATTTATAAATTAATCTACTTCAATTTATCTGTTTAAAACAGATTTCCTATTTAATATCTCATTTAAATCCATATCGTGTTATACCATGTGCGAAGCACGTGTTTAAATCTATCCTTGTATAATTCTATTTATTTTCCCAACAAGTGTTCCTTTATTTATTCCCTAAATAAATATTCCTTTATTCCATTTATTTATAATCTAAATAAATGTTCCTTTATTTATTTCCTAAATAAATATTCCTTTATTCCATTTATTTATAATCTAAATAAATGTTCCTTTATTTATTTCCTAAATAAACAAATGTTTTCATTTTATAAAATCCTATCGATTTTATAAATAAGATTTATTTTCAATATAAACATTGAAATTTCCCTTTTTACATTCTAGTATCACCTACGGTGTTTAACGTGTCGTATAACAATGATCGGTATCATTCAAACATATGAAATAAATAACAGATTTCATAACACATCATATATCACAATATATGAAAAACGGTAAATTAAATGTTGAGGAATCCAGTCGGATTCCTCCAACCTGTTTCCCTGCATCCACAGATGTTACACAATAAAATATACATCAATTTCATTCCAACATGAAATATACTGATGAACTGAATCAATATTTGATTGTCGTTTATATATATAACTATATCTATGTTTCAATCAAATCTATTTAACAGTCCAAACTATCAATACACAGTAATCAAATCATTTAACACAGTTTATATAAAAATATAAACTGAGGAGAGTTAGTGAGTTTTACTCACATTGGCGCGTTAATCGTTAAATAACGGTTTGCGTTATTTGATTCAGTCGGACGATTTATTTCGCCATAAATTGTAACGATCTCCGATGGACTTCTAGTCAGTTCCGAGTTGTAGCCACCGTCCATACGATCCCAACGGATCTGACCGTTCGAAATTCTGATAACGTATGATGGAGATATGCGTTATACAAGATGGTATACATTTTAAATAAAAATTAAACTAATTGATTATATAAATTTGGGCTTAACTTCCTTCATAAGGCCCATTATCGAATTAAAATACTCAGGCCCGAAATCCTCTTCTTCCCCAAAAACCTGAACGCGTCGCTCCTATACCATAAATCTCACCACGACCGAACTTTGTATCCTCCTCCCCAACTCATTTCTCCACCGAGTTTAAAAGCAATACCATCGTCCTCCTCCTCGTCTCGTCCTCTCTCTTCCAGTACCCCCAAGATCAGGCTCGACGCCCCCCCATTCAAATCCGATCTCGTGCTCAATACTCGAACCCGCGGCTTTCTGTTTCCAACCCGTGAGACCAGTAAAGCACCGAACTTTTTAGTCATCATCTTCCTCCAAACACTCGACGCAAATGCCCCACTCGACGCAAATGCTATAGGGCATGGCGAACCCAAATATCAACTCGATTTCCTGAATCGAACTACAACTTCTGCAAAATGTTTAACCCTAACTTCACGTTGAACACCCTGCAGCATGTGAAACTGATGTTGCCCCCTTCGAAATGCATAACAGCATAAAGATGATCTTCTCAGGAATGTAAAGATGCATGTATAAACATTTATAGATTTTTATTGTGAATTTGTGGAGGGCCGATTCTTGTTTGTGGAAGGATAGAACTGGCCTCCAATTGTTTACAGAAAGAATGAGTTTATTTACTTTAAGTGTTTGATTTTTGTGAAGACCTTTATGTCCACATTTTCTCACTTTAGAACACGTATACTGGTGGTTGAACACAGAAGTGCGTGGCCTTATTTCCGACCAGTGAAAGGGAGTGATGTTGTTAAGCTTAAGTATTGGTTTGGTCACCCCTTTTTATTTGCTTCTAAGTTTTAGATTATAAAACTTAACGTACCTTGTTTCATAAAATTCCTTCCACTTACAGACTGAAATAGAGATACCGTTGTGTCGAGCTTGGTGACACGATCCCAAAAATATAATAATACCGGTAGTTTGCCTCATATTGGGAAACTTCAAAATGTTGATTTCAGGGTGCGAAATACTTCAAATAAAAAGTTGCTTATTAAATTAATTAAAAATTGCGATAAAATTCTAAAAATTAAATTATCACTACTTCCCAAAAGAACCTAGTCTAAATTCAAGCTCGATCTCTAGTTATAACGAATAAACCGATACGGTCGATAAACGATTCTATAGCGACTATTTTAAAATTTGATTTGGACATAACTCAAAATCTACACGACGAAATCCTGATTTTTCTCTTCCCTTAGAAAGATATACTCCACCAGCTCCACACGTTTCTTGTTTCACAGAAATCCGACTTAAAACGGATCCTGTACATTCAGTTGAAGTTCGAATCGCCAAATAGCGAACTGCCGCGCCATTTCGAGCTCGATTATAATTATATTATAAATTATACATTCAACTATCGTTTATTTAATATATTCGTTATTTAAATAATTAAATAACTTAATTATTATACCTTACAAAACGCGCCATTACAGATATATCCATTTACGTGAGTAGATGCCCCACATGCCAACAAGTAAAAAGTGATCAACAAAAGATGGCAGGGTTGTTGCAGCCATTAGAAGTACCAGATTGGAAGTGGGACCAAGTCTCCACGGATTTTATAGATGGTCTGCCTCGTACTAGGAAAGGAAATAACAGCATATGGGTGATCGTGGATCGCTTCACAAAGTATGCTCATTTCATACCTGTCAAATCCACTAGAACTGCTCAAAGTCTGGCGCAAATCTATTTCAAAGAAATTGTCAGGCTACATGGGTAATAAGGCTAAATCTTTCCTTTACATCATGATCTAAATGAAAATTTTCTTTTGCAAATTAAATGATAATCTTTTCTTTTACGCAGAGTTCCTAGTAGCATCGTTAGCGACCATGATCCTATCTTTGCTAGTAAATTTTGGGAAGCATTCCAAAATGAGTTGGGAACGAAGTTGAATCTCAGTACCGCGTATCACCCTCAGACTGACGGCCAGACTGAGCGAGTGAATCGCATTCTTGAAGATCTATTGCGAGCTTGCATACTCGATTTTGGAGGTTCTTGGGAGGATCACTTGCATTTAGTTGAATTCTCGTACAACAATAGCTATCTAGCAAGTTTGAAAATGTCTCCATTTGAAGCCTTATATGGTAGGCCGTGTAGATCGCCAGCATGTTGGGTTGAAAAAGGAAATCGGCTTGTGTTGGGCCCAGACATGATCCGAGAAGCTTCGGACAAAGTTGACTTTATTAAGAAACGACTATTGGCTGCCCAAAGTAGACAGAAAAGCTATGCAGATGTAAGAAGGCGAGAGCTAGCTTTTGAAGTGGGTGACTATGTCTATCTGAAAGTCGCTCCAATGTGAGGTGTTATCCGTTTTGGAAAAACAGGAAAATTAGCACCTAGATTCATCGGCCTCTTCCCTATTCTTGAAAAGATTCGCACCCTAGCTTACAGAATTCAGATGCCATACTGGTTGCTTGGAGTGCACGATGTATTCCATGTATCTCAACTTCGAAGGCATGTCCATGATCTAGATCTGATTGTGGAAGAAGCAACACAGTAAGATTTGGAGATTACCCCAAGCCTTACAGTGAGAAGAGAACCACTGAAAATTATTGGAAAGGAGACTAGGAAGCTGAGAAATAAAAGTATCAACCTAGTCAAGGTGCAGTGGAGCGGTGATCCTAGAGACTGCACAAGGGAAACCGAGGAGAGTATCAAACAAGCCTATCCCAAATGCAGGGTGGGCATCCCCGATTAGTTTTATTTTGAGGTACGCTTAGAATATTTTCTATTCTTTATGTTGGTTCCTACCCTTCTATTCTTCTCTTTTTCTTTTCGAGGACGAAAAGTTCTTAAGCGGGGGAGACTGTAACAACCCGGAATTTGGGGCCAATTTAAAATTTTCATTTTAGAAATTTTAGGGGTGTTTAAATATTTAAAATAAATTATTTCAAATAAAAATGAATGAAAATTTATTTTGAGCAAAGTTAATGCAAATATATTCAAATAAATTACATAAAGAATTAGAAATAGGATGGTAGTTTGAAAAGTCAAACTTGAACTTTGACTAACTACACAGGGTGCAGAATAAACCGGATTTTGATGAAACGAAAAATATTTAAATCTGTTAATGTATATCTTTCTAACGAATCTGAAAAATCGAAGTTTCATGGTGGGAATCAAAAGTTATGGCCAAATGAATTTCCAGAAAGGTCGCTATAGAAAATATATCGCCCTTGAAAATCGACATTTTGCATACGACCTCGGAATTCGACGAAACCACCTTTGTTGGATCCGGAATGTAAAATTATTGCTAGGTTTCAAATTTCATGATATTTGAAGCTAGTATGTGAGCGTGACAAAAGAAACTGTGTTTTGTCAATTTCGATCAAAATTAATTGACTGAAAAATAGCCATTTTTCAGACAGTCTCAGAACTCGACGAAATAAATTTTGTTGGGACCGTATCGTCATAAGAAAGCCAAAAATAATTTTTCTAGATTTTTCTGACTTCGTATGTGACACCAGTAAAATTAGAAAGTACGTTCGAATTAAAAATAAAAGAATTAATTTGAAAATAAAAGAAACATGCTTTTAACTTCAGAATTGGACTTCGGCAATAGCGCCATTGCATTCAGAAGGCATCAAAACCTATTGTTCGACATTCGTTGAGCGCGAATTGGAGTTCAAACGAGAAAACCCTAATTTTGGGATTAAATAAATTAGAAAATACGTGGAAATACTAGTATATATACGGGTCGTGTACAGCGTCTTCTTCCCCGACGCGTGAAACCCATAGCCGCCCCCCTCTTCAAAACTTCTCTCCTCCTATCCCAATCCGTAGAGAATTAGGCCACCCCGTAGTTGAGTTTTTCGAAGCCCTCTTCTTTCTCTTCGACCCCGTACCAAAATTGTCCCTCCCCGTTGCCTGAAACCGCCGCCCGACGCCCTGAAGACTGCCGCCGCCGAGCTCCGCCCAGCCCCGACCATGCAGCCAAACTCCCCCCCCCCCCCCCCCTCTGGCCGAACACCCCCCTCTCCAAGCCCTTCGACGTCACGTCATCCATTCTGGAAACGATCGAATACAATTTCTGCAAAATCAAATCAAAGTTTTTGAACAGTTTAGGCATGAAATTCACTTCAAAATTCGCCACGCTTCTGGTTGTGGCAACTGCAGTTGTTAAAGGTTAATTTTGTTCAAAAATTGATAATTAACACATACGAAATCCAAACTGAAAAATTTCAAATTGTTCGAGACCGTGATGGCAAATAGAGGTTGCTGAAATCAAGTGCGACCATTTTCTGAATTTATTTGGATTTTTCTATTCGCTTTAATCAAGGTGATAATTTTAATTTAATTAAATTAATTGTTATTCTTGCATCATGAGAAGTTAAGAATAAAAAATAAATGGATCGACGATGGATGTTATTATGAGTTACAGATCTGAATTGTTGTGATGTTATAATTTTAGATCTGAAATTTTAAGTGTTAGATGTGAGATATCCTTATTAAATTAATTAATTAGATAATTAATTTGTTTGTGATGTAGTGATCCCATGTTTAATCTTCAGATCTATTTTTGTTAGATATGATTTATAATGTTTGATATGTGGCTACGATGGATAATTATAGATCTATATACATTCGTCACACTTTATGTTATCACCTTCGTTTATGTTGAATTGATCTATTTTATCAATTCAAAAATAAAAGGAATATGATTGTCACTTCTTGTGTTATGTTATCACATGAATGTTATCACATGAAATCAAACCTTATATTTTGGGTTATGTTACGATGTTGAAGATGAACCTTATTTTAGCGTTATGTTGAAGTATTGAAATTGAACCTTGACATTAGAAACATGACATTAGGAAACTTGACATTTATATTTAATTACATTTTTCTTTGTAATTAAAAGGTGAATTCCATCGTATGTCAAATTTACATTTTTATATGTAAATTATAAAGTGAAATTATATTGTATGTTAAAAATTACATTTTTCTTTGTAATTAACAAGTGAATTTCATCGTATGTCAAAATTTACATTTTTATATGTAAATTATAAAGTGAAATTATATTGTATGTTAAAAATTACATTTTTCTTTGTAATTAACAAATGAATGTCATCGTATGTCAAAATTTACATTTTTATATGTAAATTATAAAGTGAAATTACATTGTATGTTAAAAATTACATTTTTCTTTGTAATTAACAAGTGAATTCCATCGTATGTTAAATTTACATTTTTATATGTAAGTTATAAAGTGAAATTATATTGTATGTTAAAAATTACATTTTTCTTCGTAATTAACAAGTGAATTTCATCGTATGTCAAAATTTACATTTTTATATGTAAATTATAAAGTGAAATTATATTGTAAGTTAAAAATTACATTTTTTTTTGTAATTAAAAGACGAATTCCATCATATGTCAAAATTTACATTTTTATATGTAAATTATAAAGTGAAATTATATAGTATGTTAAAAATTACATTTTTCTTTGTAATTAACAAGTGAATTCCATCGTACGTTAAATTTACATTTTTATATATAAATTATAAAGTGAATTTATGTTTTTATGTAAAAATTACATTTTTCTTTGTAATTACCATGGAAATTTCATCGTATGTTAAAATTTACATCTTTATATGTAAATTATATAGGGAATTACACCGTAGGATAAAATTACATTTTTATATGTAATTAAAACATGAATTTACATTGTGTGTTAAATATTACATTTTTATATGTAATATCTATAGGAAAATATACCGTAGGACAAAACTACATTTTTTCAATGTAATTAAAGGATGAAATTTCATTGTATGATAGAATTGATAGGATCGATTAGGGGTTACTTCAAGCTACACCCACAATATCACACACAAGACAATCAATCAACACACCATTCAAATAATAAAAAGATACGATGAAAGTAAAATAGCAAGACACAAGATTTTATACGTGGAAAACCTCTTCGATGTGAAGAGTAAAAACCACGAGACCTCTTAAGGAGTCTACCCTCTTCTCTTATTGATAAACCAAAAGGGGAAAACAGCCCCAAAATGTTTACAAAAGATTCTCTTCTAATCACCGGAATCCAAAAACAATAAGAGATGAAAAAGGTGTAAGAGAACACCCTATGTGTGCACTTCAGGCCAGCGGTGTATCGAGCAAGAATAAAGCTCAATCTTGAAGACCAAAACACCTTGGAGAAGATGATAAATGACCAAAAACTGCTCCTGCCTTATGTGACCAGATCTGGTTATATTAACCCTTTTTCTTTTAATGTGCATACCAAAATTGTGAGTAATCTCCCAAATGTCTTTCCTTAAAAGAAAAGATATTGTTGCACAAAAGGCATGCTTGCACAACAAATCTAGAAAAAAGACAAAACTAATAAATCTCTCCCACAAATTTAGCATGGCCTGCATAAAAAGATATGCCAAATATGCCTGCATACAATTATGCCAAATATGCTTGCATAAAATTATGTCAAATATGCCTGCACGAAATTATGCCAAATAAGCCTGCATAAAATTATGCCAAATATGCTTGCATAAAATTATGCCAAATATGGTTGCATAAAATTATGTCAAATATGGGCTGGAATATCCAACAATCTCCCCCTCCAGCCCAACTTGGGGAAGATGTGCATGCTTCAATCATCATTTGAAACTCATTCCCACAAGCTTGCTACAAACATCAAGCTTGTTTCCTGGAACCACTTTAGTCAACATATCTGCACCATTCTTGTTTGTATGAATTTTCTTTAACTTGGGCATATTTTCTTCAATCACATTTCTTAACCAATGATACCGAACATCAATATGCTTAGTGCGTGCATGATACATGGAATTCTTGCTCAAATCCATAGCACTCTGACTGTCACAGAATACTATATACTCTTCTTGTTGCAAACCCAACTCTTGAAGGAACCTCTTCAACCAAAGCATCTCTTTACTTGCTTCCACAGCTGCTATATACTCTGCCTCGGTTGAAGATAAAGCCACACACTTTTGTAACTTGGATTGCCAAGAAATGGCTCCCCCTGAAAATGTGAACACATAACCTGAGGTAGATTTTCTACTATCAATGTCACCAGCCATGTCTGCATCTGTATACCCCTCAAGAACATGTTTGCTACCTCCAAAACATATGCAAAATCTAGAAGTACCACGCAAATATCTGAAAATCCACTTTACTGCATCCCAGTGAACTTTACCAGGATTGGATAAGTATCTACTCACCAAACCAACAGAATGTGCAATATCAGGCCTAGTGCACACCATAGCATACATCAATGAACCAACTGCAGATGAATAAGGAATAGAAGACATACTTGCTTTTTCCTTCTCCGTTGTTGGACAATCCCTCTTACTTAGCTTAAAATGAGATGCGAGTGGTGTACAAACCGGCTTAGCATGCTTCATATTGAACCTTTCAAGCACACGTTCAATATATTTTTCTTGAGATAGCCACAACTTCCTAGCTTTTCTGTCACGAACAATCTCCATGCCTAAGATTTGCTTTGCAGGACCCATGTCCTTCATGTCAAATGACTTGGACAAATCTTTCTTCAAGTTGCTAATCAATTCTAAGTTTTGTCCAACTACCAACATGTCATCCACATATAAAAGAAGAATAATGAAGATATCACCAGGAAACTTTCTAAAATACACACAAGGATCTGCAACAGTCCTCTTGTAACCATTGCTTGTCATAAATGAATCAAATTTGTGATACCACTGCCTTGGTGCTTGCTTAAGTCCATAAAGACTCTTCTTCAACTTGCAAACAAGTTTTTCTTTTCCCTTTTCTTCAAATCCTTCAGGTTGTTCCATGTAGATTTCTTCCTGCAAATCACCATGTAAAAATGCGGTTTTTACATCAAGTTGTTCCAATTCAAGGTCACAACTTGCTGCTAAACCCAAAATGGTTCTGATAGAAGTCATCTTGACAACTGGTGAAAAAATCTCATCAAAATCAATGCCTTTTTTCTGATTGCATCCTTTGACTACCAATCTAGCTTTGCGCTTTACTATCTTCTCACCATCTTTCTTGTTCTTGAAAACCCATTTGTTTTTCAAAAGCTTCTTGCCTTTTGGAAGTTTCACTAGCTCAAAAGTCTGATTCTTCATCAAAGAATCCATCTCCTCTTTCATAGCCTCAAGCCAAAGATTCTTGTCTTGACTGGACAACACTTCTTGGAAGCTCTCGGGCTCACCATCAGCTGTAACTAAGATATAATCTGTGCTTGGATATCTTGTAGATGGTTTATGTTCTCTGGTTGACCTTCTAACTTGAGCATCATCCACTTGTGGGGCAATTTGCTCCCCCTGCTCACAAGCCACTTCTCCATTTGGTTGAGCTTCATCATGAACATCATCAACATGTGCACCATCAAGCTGTGCATCATCAACACCTTCATGTGTTGCATCAATATCAGCCTGTATTGGCTGTTCAACAAAACCACGAGTAGGGGACAAAGAAACATCAGTAGTATCAATAAAAAAATCTGAGCTAGTATGATACCTTGCACTCAAAAGTTCTGCACCTTTTTCATGCTCAAAGAACACTACATCTCTGCTTCTTACTACTTTTCCTTTTTCTGGATCATATAGCCTGAACCCATACTCTTCATCACCATAACCAACAAAAACACATGGATTAGTCTTGGAATCCAGCTTTGACCTTTGGTCTTTTGGCACATGCATGTATGCCTTGCATCCAAATACTCTAAGATGTGTATATACAGGATCACATCCCTTCCATGCTCTCTCTGGAATGTCAAGCCCCAATGGAATAGATGGAGAACGGTTGATCAGATAAACTGCTGTATTCACTGCTTCAGCCCAAAATGACTTTGGTAGATCGGACATCTTCAACATGCATCGCACCTTCTCCACAATGGTTCTATTCATCCTCTCAGCTACACCATTGTGTTGGGGAGTGCCTGGAACTGTCTTCACATGTCGAATACCATATTGCGCACAATAATTCTTGAACTCATGTGAGGTATACTCTCCACCATTGTCTGTACGAAGGCACTTCAACTTGCTTTCTGTCTCCCTTTCCACCATAACATGAAACTTCTGAAAAGTTTCAAACACTTGGCTTTTGGTCTTCAAAATGTAAATCCATGTCTTTCTAGTAGCATCGTCAATAAAAGTGACAAAATATTTGTTGCCACCATTGGATTCAACCTCAATAGGACCACATACATCCGAATGTACAAGCTCCAACTTAGCCTGCTTTCTTGTAGACTTTCTAGCAAAAGAAGCTCTATGTTGTTTTCCTGCTAAGCAATGATCACAAGGGTTAAGTGAAATTGTAGTATTGACAGGAATAAGAGATTTACCTGCTAAATATTTCAAACCCTTTTCACTCATGTGTCCCAATCTTCGATGCCACAAATTAGGAGAATCTTTTTCTTCCACTGCATTGAGCTCACCAAAACATACAGTCAAATATGTCTTGTACAAAGAACAACACAACTCGCCTCTTGCAATTGTCATGGATCCCTTGGATAATTTCCACTTGCCACTCTCAAATGTGTGACGAAAGCCTTCTTGATCAAGAATATGAGCTGAAAGCAAATTAAGACGCAAATCCGGAATATGACGTACACCTTTCAATGTAAGCATGCATCCAACATTAGTCTTCACACGAATATCACCAATCCCAACTATGCTTGCTGAACTCTGGTTACCCATTTTGACACTGCCAAAATCACCTGCTTGATAATTCAAAAAATACTTTCTCTTAGGAACACAATGATATGAAGCACCTGTATCAACCAGCCACTCAGAATCTGTACTGCTAACATGATGACATTCACTAGTTGCGCAAATTAAAGTGACATCATCATCACTTTTAGAGGCTACTGCTGCAACATTTTTATCATCACCTTCTTTTTGAAAATCATTCTTCTTCCCATGTTCTCTTTTCCAACGAAAGCAATACTTTTTAATATGGCCAGGCTTCTTGCAATAGTTGCATATGAAGTGATTCTTTCCATCACTAGACTTGGATCTTCCTCTTGAGTTATCACGGCCTTTGGGTCCTTTACTCTTGCTTCTTCCTCTATTCTCCACAACAAGAGCTTGTGAATTGTCAACTCCAATCTCTTTTCTTCTAATTTCTTCATTAAACATGCTTTCTTTGATCACATCCAAAGATAGCACACCATCTGGAGCTGAATTACTAATGGTCACAACTAAAGTTTCCCAACTATCTGGCAAAGAACTCAATAAGAACAAAGCTTGCAATTCATCACCAAAAATGATCTTCATAGTTGTCAACTTGTTAATAATATCTTGGAAATCACTAAGATGCTCAGAAACTGACTTTCCACCTTTCAACTTTAGATTAACAAGCCTTTTAATCAATGAAGCTTTGTTATGGGCGGTTTTCCTCTCATACAAACCTTCTAATTTCTTCCACAAATCATATGGATCGGTCTCTTGTGACACATGGTTAAAAATGCTAATGTCAACCCATTGTCTAATGGTTCCTAAAGTTTTCCTTTTCAACTTTATCCATTCATTCTCTTCCATTTTATCGGGTTTAGAAGGTTTAGAGATAATACCACTCGAACTAGTGACGGTTTCAATTGGGTCATGTAAATCCCTGCAATATAACAAGTCTTCCATCATAGGTCTCCAAATAGAATAGTTGGTTGATGTCAACTTAATCATTGAGCTATGACTGCTCGACTCCATAGTGTGATAAAGAACCTACCCAAGCTCTGATACCAATTTGATAGGATCGATTAGGGGTTACTTCAAGCTACACCCACAATATCACACACAAGACAATCAATCAACACACCATTCAAATAAAAAAAAGATACGATGAAAGTAAAATAGCAAGACACAAGATTTTATACGTGGAAAACCTCTTCGATGTGAAGAGTAAAAACCACGAGACCTCTTAAGGAGTCTACCCTCTTCTCTTATTGATAAACCAAAAGGGGAAAACAGCCCCAAAATGTTTACAAAAGATTCTCTTCTAATCACCGGAATCCAAAAACAATAAGAGATGAAAAAGGTGTAAGAGAACACCCTATGTGTGCACTTCAGGCCAGCGGTGTATCGAGCAAGAATAAAGCTCAATCTTGAAGACCAAAACACCTTGAAGAAGATGATAAATGACCAAAAACTGCTCCTGCCTTATGTGACCAGATCTGGTTATATTAACCCTTTTTCTTTTAATGTGCATACCAAAATTGTGAGTAATCTCCCAAATGTCTTTCCTTAAAAGAAAAGATATTGTTGCACAAAAGGCATGCTTGCACAACAAATCTAGAAAAAAGACAAAACTAATAAATCTCTCCCACAAATTTAGCATGGCCTGCATAAAAAGATATGCCAAATATGCCTGCATACAATTATGCCAAATATGCTTGCATAAAATTATGTCAAATATGCCTGCATGAAATTATGCCAAATAAGCCTGCATAAAATTATGCCAAATATGCTTGCATAAAATTATGCCAAATATGGTTGCATAAAATTATGTCAAATATGGGCTGGAATATCCAACAAGAATTAACATTTTTCTTATACATATATGTAACATGGAATGGAAATGAACATTAGAAATAAAATTATATTTTTACAATGTGAATTAGTAGTAGTGTTTGCATTGTAATTAAAAATTATATTTTTACAATGTGAATTAGAAGTAGTGTTTGCATTGTAATTAAAAATTATATTTTTATAATGTGAATTAGATGTAGTGTTTGCATTGTAATTAAAAATTATATTTTTACAATGTGAATTAGAAGTAGTGTTTCCATTGTAAATAAAATTATATCTTTACAATGTGAATTAGAAGTAGTGTTTGCATTGTAATTAAAAATTATATTTTTACAATGTGAATTAGAAGTAGAGTTTGCATTTAAAAGTAGGATTTTGAATGTATCAAATTTACATTTGTTTTTACATGTAAACAATATATAGGAATCTGCATAGGAATTAAATTTACATTTTTATGTAAATAAAACGGGTGAAATATACATTTTCAATGTAAGTAAAAGAATGAATTTAGGATGCGGTAATATTATTTTCATTTTCAAATGAATTAAAAATTGGTAAGTATCGGTAGTTGTGTGGAGCATCATTTTAATCACACGAAGTTATTACGATTCAATGATTATATATGTAATTAAAATTAAACGAATAGGGCGTGGTAGTTCGCGTTTTGAAATCGTACTTTTAAACGACTATACAAGAAGATCCGACCGTCGAATTTTCTTGAAACTGAAACCGTTAGGACCATCTTGGAAAAATCTTTCCAACGATATATATTACGTTAAGATCCAACGGTTAGATTCTGAGAAATATGAAAATCAAAATTGGTTGAATGCAGCGCCATAGTCGCCCATGGACTTAAGGCGTTGTTATATAAAATTTAACTATTTTAAATAATTAAAATAGGAATGAATCGTTAATAAAAATAATTATTAATGTATAAGAAGGATTTATATATATATATATATATATATATATATATATATATATATATATATATATATATACGAGGATTATTTGGAAAGTCCGAGTTCTCTCATTCTAAATAATCAAACGACGTTAATTGAAGTATAAAGATGGTGAATGAAGACCGTAAATTCTCCCTCGGATGGACAACGATCGAGGCCTTGATTTGACTTGCTCCCAATTCAAAGGTCATGGTCATTGGCCAAACGTACTGTTAATTTCACGAGTTTGGTTTTCGCTCAAACCCAGAGCATAAGCTACTAAATGGATTGTGTGTCTGACATCATACTCTATCAAATATCATGTTATTAATCTTTTGTCGAATGTATGGATGTTTGGTGGCGGGGAATTTATTCTCTTGCTTAACACCCGTTCATATATTTCGGCAAAGGGTTGGTAGTACGATATGGAGTGATGATGTGGCATGCCAAGATGCATAGGATCAAGGTTTTGTTGAAAAGCAGGCCTTGTGGGACGATCAAAACATAGCCTGTTTAGGCATAACTTTGTGTACAGCGTGACTTCGCGAGCCTCACACACCAGCGGAGTCTAAAACGGGAGAAGGGAACGCAGGGAGAGCAGCACATTTCTTTCTAGCTAGAAGTGGTGATTGGGTTTTAACACGGCCCAACATTTTACATATGTGGATGATGGAATGAGGCGCCTCGGATGATAGGTCCTATAGGACTGGGAAACGTGTGTTCAGGAATAACTAATCCAAACTCGTATGGTGGACCGGCCCTGCAGCTTTCCAAGGGTTCACTGCGGGGGATCCTGAGACATTAGCTAGAGTGTCTCGAATCGGTAGGAGCTCCTCCCTAGCCTTGACTCATGATGGAAACCAAAATCCAAATACGACCCTACGAATTTGATTGTATTACTAGTATGGAGGCATAGTAGTATGGGATACTATTCTTCCTAGGATTTCTACATTTACTTTGAAATGTTTTTATATATATATACTAATAATAATATTAAACTCCTATTTGTCGTATTTAGCATGTTTAATCACTATAAGGTAAAACCCTATCCTCTGGTTTGTGTTGCATTGTGTGATGGGACCTGGGTCTTATGGTGATTCCATTTTTTCTAAAAAGCATAACGTTGTTGTACGATTTACTTATCATTTATTCTGACACTTTTATGCACGGCAGTCCATTAGAGTAAACCCGTTCCGCGTTAGCGGCGTGGTCTTTGGATTTGCCCTATTAATAGTGATTTATTAGTTAAGAATTCTCACACCAGTCCCATGACTGACCCGTTGTTTGTTTCCACCTTTTTGCAAACTCGGATGCCCTCCTTTCTACACGGGCAGCCAAGTAAACAGGTTTATTCTTCGCTTGGAGTCTTTTCTTTGGAGTTGCTTACTATCTTTCTTGGATTTTCTTGTGGAGAGGTGATGACTAGAAGCTTGAAGACTCTTATCATTCGCTGCTTTTGCATTTTTCTCTTTCTTTTTATTTCAGATATTAAACTTGGTTTATTCCACGTCATTTAGGTTGGAGTTGGAACTTATTTCTTTTCTGCAAACTTGATGTAATAATGTAGAATTCTGTGATTGTGGATATTCTGTGGTTGATGACATTATATTTCCGTTGCTATGATGTTGTTACTCTATGAATTTCCTATGCTATGTTGTATCTGTGATATGTATTATTGTATTTATGTCGTATTCCAAATGATTATTCCTTACTTTCATTCCGTGGAAGTTTGGGGTCATCACAATTCCTCTTGTTAAGTGCGTGAGTTATGGGTGGTCCTTTCATGGTCGGTTATGTGTGGTCGGGTTGCAAGATGTTCTTGTTGAACACTAGTGTATCCCCTTTAGAGTACACGGATTGGAAGGTGATCCCATACGTTGTCATGTTGAAAATCCAATCTCCAATAAGTGCCTTGCGGTTTTTTATTATATAATGAATATGTAGAGCGTGAGATGCAAGCGTTCTGCTAGTTGATTATTTATTTGTGATTTGATTGATACGATTATAATATCACTGGATTTTGATATATCAAAAATGTTTTGGGTTATCGTAAGGTAAAAAACTGTCCGTGTTTATGTGTCGATTTGTCTTACGATTATCCTTTTCTTTTAAAAAGGATTTATAAAGTTAAGCAGGTTGTTTGTCATGTGAATTTATTACTCGAAAGTATTCCAGACTGATCCGGGTGAATTTTGCTTTGCTTCAAATGTGCTCGAGTCTGACCTATTATATTTACAGGTTAGGTTTCGTTTGAACTTCAGAAGAGGAGTTGAAGGCGAGACGTATACCCATACTTACTGATATTAATTATTTCCATTGTGTTTATTGATTGATATGAATGTATACTCTTACGTTGTAATCATATGCATACAGTTTCATTTTGTATAAAGAGTTTGACATATTATATTTCGTCCATTCCGCTGTGAGACTCTGATCTTCTTATTCTTCTATTCTAATATTTCTTTCTTGTCTCACCCTCTAATTTCTTTCTCCTAACTATTTTCTTTTCTGTGCAATTTGAGTTGACATGAGTTGTTAGATGTTGGCTTGAACTGTATGGAAAAAGTGGATCGTTACAAAATGATTGTGATGAAAAAAGGTTCGGATTTGATTTAGATTTACTATTTGAATAGGTTTGGATATCCATTCCAGTTGGACAATTTGATCGTATTCATATTTGAAACAAATCAGATATCAATGTTTTTATGTACAACATAAGAAAAGGTATATTAGACATATAAAGATCTATGTATACATATATATGTGTGTATATATATGTATATATGATGTAGGAAATTTACACCTTATTCTTGATTCATTACTTGAATTATTCTAGCAAACCTAGGATGCAAGTTTTAATTATATGTTATATTTTTTTCCATTAGTGCTATCTATAATTATGCCATGTATGTAGCGATTTGATGTGGAATTAACTTGTATGTCCTGAATGTAGACCAAATTGACAATTTTACCTCGTTAAAACGTTCCTTCGTTCATATGAAAATTAGTGTTATTTAGACATATTAAATATTCTACTTATATAGCGTAATTAATGTAATTAGCGTAATAATGACGTAGTAAATGCGATTCGGATAAGATTTGAATTTGAATTTTCCCTATTTAAATTGTTGTTTTTGTGTATATGAATTGGCTTATCCATATATTAAACAATGACACACACACACACAAGGTTAGTCGCCATTTGTGGTAAATGTATGGCTGGAACCAACCGACAAATCTAGCAACCACAAATAAGTCTAGCTATTGTGAGAGATCTAGGTGTCATAGGCCATTTAATTCAATACATTATGACCCAAGGTTGAGCCCGCTTGTAGTAGAAGTCTTCCCGGAACCGCCCGGCATATCCAGTAGCTATAAGTAGATGATTTAATGTGGAAGGTCTTGTGTGTGTATGTATATGTATACTTATTGTGTGTGTAAATAGGTAGATTTACTACGCCTTGAGAAGGTCTTAAGTGGTTGACTCTCTTCTTATCTAGTTTGGGTCTTAAGTGGTTAGGACTAGGACCATTCTGAAGGTTTATTCCTTGGATATAAACCAAAGTCATGGGACCCTCCCTTATTGGATTTTAAGTAGGTCTATGGGTCCTCCTTTAAAAGTGGCTTAGGCATGGCAATAACGGAGTATAGTTGTTTACCGAAATGTCCGCTTTTACTAGGAGCTTTGGGAGGGTCAACCTAGGGACAGAGTTGGTTTACGTTGGACATAGCATGCTATTTAGTTCACCAACTGTCTAAGGGAAGTCTTAAGCGGCATAGGTGTTCTACCATAATATCAGTTAAGTTGTAACACGATGCGTCCGCCGAAGGGGTCTTAAATGGCAATATGCGGGCCCGCCCTAAACCGGTACTAAGTGGCGCGTTACTATTTCTCATATTACTTGTGAGAATATATATAATTAATAACGTTGACATGGATGGGGTCTTAAGTGGCTAGGCTCCGCCTTAGGGTCATAAGAGATCATGAGAATCCACCCTTAATAAATAAGTTAGAACATGCCTTAAGTGACCGAGATTATACACCTCATTGGGTCTTCACCCTAAATACACTAATGAGGTCTCAAGTGATTGATTCGGATATCCACCTCATTGGTTAAACACTTTTTGTATATGTGTGCTTGTGTGTTTCGTAGGCATATCTTGACATATACAACCTGCTAAATCTAGGGTATGGTCTTTAAGCAAATATTATTTCCAGTCACACAAGACTTTATGTTCTGACCCCGCTCCTTAACATATCTAATAGGTCAGTAGGTGTGGGTAGTTATCCAATGAAGGAAACAAAATGAAGCCTGATGAAGGCGATGGAGATATTATTCTATTATCAGTTATCATTGTTGTTTTTCTTATGGAAACTCAAGATTACGAACCATAATGATGTGCCGATTGAATAATTGTATTTTGACAATTTGTATTCGAATGTTGTGGCTTTTTATGAAATGGTACATCTTATTTTGGTATTATACTTTTTCGTTCCGTTGTGTGAGATTCCATAACTCTATGTTTATCTGTTATTTTGTGCAAATGTAATTCCTTACAGAAACCAACAATCCTTTTAGAGTGGCTCTAAGTTTCGATGGGTCTTTTCTAGGTCGAAATTTAAGCCCACTCTGGGCGGGTTGTTACAACGTGCCATATTGATATATTGATAGTAATGCAATTAGTAATATTTCCCTTTCATCTGACTTTACAGTCGAATACCTTTCTCTATCATTAGAGTCACAGCTATCGCGATTATATTATATCAGTGCTTTTCGGCATAGATATGCTAAACTTATTTGTGTATATAAGAGTTGTGCCCGAAATTCGATGAACTATTTAAACTCCATTCGTTTGGAATACCTAAATCTCATTTGTCAATATGATATACACATAATTTCACATATGTGCACATTGGTATTTTTTTTTTATTCATTTTGTTATGAGTTTCTCTCTGAACATGTGGTATATATACTCTTAATACTTATATTGTTTCTTTAGCTGTCACCCTTGACATTTGGATATCCGAGTGTTGTTTAATGCATTGATTCCAGTTGTTAGGAATGACAGGTCACTACACTTAAGTTCGTATATATTTTTTAAACACATAAGCACTCAAGTGTGTCACTTGCTAAATTACTAGTAGAATACATATGAAAGATGGTAATCAGTATTTTATTTGTTCAATTTATATAGTTGATTCCTTTAGATGAAAGTTTAAAAAATTTGGTATCGAACTTCATAAATTTGACATATTTCTATCAATTTGAAATTAAAAGACAACTTTTCAAAATTTATTAAGATGTTGGGGCTTTTTTTGTCAAGATATCCTCCAATCAAAGAAAGCAAAAGCAACTATTATATGATATGGAAGTTTAAAGTGAAAGAATAAAATACTTTTGTTTCAATTTTAACAAATAATTTATTAAAATAAGAAAAAAGCTATAGGTTTATGTTTCTAAGAGAAAATAGGGGGAAGGGGGTCAAATCCATTCCAATTGACCCTCAACCCAGGCCCAATCGAAGAAAACACAACTCCTCCAACTGGGATGTTGTGTTTCTCTTAGCTAGCTAAATTTTAGCTTTCTAATAGAAATGGTGAGGATTGAAACCAGGGTCGTTGGATTGCTATCCATGCTACGCTTTGGATATTGCAATCCACATCTCGTACTTATCCAGTTAAACAAGCGTGTTACAGCTGGCTACAAAATTGCTCTCCCATTTAACTTTCCCATTTCAGCTTCCTCTCCCTCCTTTCGCCATTTCATTTCAACCACAAAAAAATCGATATAAAATGATAAGAGCGTGAAAGGAGTTTCTAGGCAGCGGTATTCGCAGTGTACGAGGCATCTCAATAGATGGAGTAGGCACTCCGGTTCAAGAAGATTTAAACGCTCCAATTAAAAAAGATATCAATGTTCCAACTCCTGGTAAATGAGATGCGATAGGCAAATACAAGTTATAAACAGACATGATGTGGTTCTGGATCTGCATGTCAATAAGAATTTAGAGACCAACAAGAAATTTAGCAATTTCTATATACTTCCTAAATCCTAAGGATGAATAACAAATAAAAATGTGCATCAAAGATTCAATAAGTGATCTTGTGTTAGTTTTATTTCTTAGATTAAAAATTGGAAAATCGACCCATTTATAATTAGTCTTGTCAAGATCATTCCCGTGGCCCTTGTGTAACGACCCGGAAAATCTGAACCAATTTAAAAATTTGAAATTGGCTAAAATAGTGAAGTTTAAGTATTTAAAATAAATGTTTTAAATAATAATGATGAAAAGTAAGTTTGAATCGAAGTTGAAAATAAATATAATTACTTCGAATTATAAACAAGGCCTGAAATGGCGCGGTAGTTTCAAAATTTGAATTCAAACTTTGACTGACTGTACCGGGTGCAAAACAAAACGGATTTGAGTGAAACCAAAAACATTTAAATCTGTTAGTGAATATCTTTCTAAAGAATCTAAAAATCGAAGTTTCATAGCAGGAAGCAAATGTTATGGCCAAATGAATTTTCTGAAAGGTCGCTATAGAGTTTATATAGCCCGTGAAAATGGCCATTTTCACGGGCTATATTAACTCTATAGCGACCTTTCAGAAAATTCATTTGGCCATAACTTTTGTTTCCCGCTATGAAACTTCGATTTATAGCCCGTGAAAATGGCCATTTTTTGCAAACGACATCGGAATTCGATGAAACCACTTTTGTTGGAGCTAGGATATCAAATTATTGCTAGGTTTTAAATTTCATAATTTTTTAAGTTAATATGTGAGCGTGGCAAAGGAAAATGTGTTTTGGTCAATTACAGTTAAACTGGATTGACCAGAAATGGGCCATTTTTTAAACGGTCTCAGAATTCGACAAAACTAGTTTTGTTAGGACCGTATTGTCAAAACATAGCTAGATTTATTTTTCTGGAATTTTTCGAATCAGTTTGTGGCCCTGGCAAATTGAAATGTACTTCAAATCGAATATTGAATGTTATATATTTTAAATTGAAGGAAAACTGACTGAAACAGTCGAATGGGCCTACGAAACATATCCCATTGTGTTCGGAATGGGGGTAAAACGCTAGGGACGACAGTCATTGGGTTTGGATTGGTGTTCGTGTGTGAAAGAGGGTATTTTGGAGATTTTAAAATATATAAATTAAAAAAAAAAATCATTGGTCAGAAAAACATTCTCTCTCCCCGATCTCTAAACCGTGCACGGCGGAAGTTCTTCAAAGCTTTCCCCCTCGTTTTCTCCTCCTACATGCACCGATAGCCTTCGACCCAGTTGGGGTTTTTGAAGAGCTCCCCTCAAGCTTCAAATCCATGGTCGTGGCACCCCCTCTCGTCTGGTGAATCGCGAGAGAACGAGCCCTCCAAAGTTCACCATTTTCGACCGTCGCCCCGCCTGATTCTGACCACCGAGTTCACCGCCGTCAGAGGTGCAGGCGCGCCTCTCCTAGCCCTTCAAGGTGGCGCAGGCCGATCGTCATATAGCTGCACGGATTGAACGAAAAACGATAACCTAGTTTTGAAGCTTCAAGGAGGTATACGGCTGAAACTATTTTAAACTATTTAATAGCAGTTTAAAGCGCTACGGTTTTTGATTTCACTGTAAAAATCATATCTTTTTCGTTTCTTGACAAAATTCAGTGAAACAAGGGACAGTGGACTCGTGTGCACGTCTTCTACATTCTAAAGGAGACCGCATATTTTTCTAAGCCTTCCGCTATTTTTGGTGGAGTGGAACCCAACGTGAGATTTCTAAACTATAAACGATATGGAAAACGATGATGTATAAATTATATAGTCGATGTAAGAGTTATATAAGCGTTGTACACCACATGTATAAGCATTGTATAAGTTGTACGGTCGATGTATAAGTTATATATGCGTTGTAAAAATTATATGTGTGTTGAATAAAAGTGAAAGGCTTATATAATATATATATATATATATAAATATATATATACATACGCCCCTCGTCCACAAACCATGGACGATATTTATTGGTTGAGATTGGTGTGAAGATTGATTGATTATGAATGGTTGATTAGAATTGTTTGTGGTTGAAATTGATTGATTGTGGTTGAAAAATACCCGTTTGTGGTTGAGAAATATTTGATTGAAACCACATAGGATTAGTTTGTGGAAATGAAAAAAATATACACGTCGCCTGCCTGCGAACTAGATGCGTGAAATCCCCATTGTCAAAAGCTGTGAGGCTTTAAGGTAGAGCGAGGAGCCGTACAAGGGACGGCCCCGGTTTTAACTACCCTGTCGTTATGCTGCCGAAATTTTGAATAATATTCATGTGTTAGAATTATTTTCATGTGTTGAACTATATTCGTGTGTTGAGTAGAAAACCTTCATGTGTTGAATAGAAATTCATGTGTTGAATGGTGTTCGTGTTTTAAAATAAATTGTTTATAATAAAAATCATATTTTATCATCTATATGGACAATATAAAATAGTCGTGTTTTGAAATAAATTGTTTTACAATAAAAATCACATTTTACTGTATATATATAAACTATAGAAAACCTTCATGTGTTGAATAGAAATTCATTCATTGAATAGAAATTCATGTGTTGAATGGTATTCGTGTTTTAAAATAAATTGTTTATAATAAAAATCATATTTTTATCATCCATATGGACTATATAAAATAATCGTGTTTTGAAATCAATTGTTTTACAATAAAAATCACATTTTTACTATATATATGAATTGTTAAAAATAGCTAAGTGTTGAAATAATTGTCGGTTGGATAAAAATATCATTTTTATCAAATGTATGAAAAGAATATAGTTTTAAAATCAAAGAATCGATATATATATATATATATATAAAAATAGAATTGAAATATATCAAATAACGAAGCTGCAGTTCGTGTTTTGAAACCGTGACTTCAAACGATTAGTGCGAGAGATCCGACCATCGGATTTTCCCGAAACCAAAACCGTTGGGTTCGCTTTGGAAATATCTTTCCAACGACTCCAACTTTGTGAAGATCCAACGGTTGGATTTTCTGGAATGTTTAATTCAAATCTGAAGAAAAACAGCGCCAGAATCGATTATATATATATATATATATATATATATATATATATATATAAATATAATTAAATTAAATCGAATAACGACGCTGCAGTTCGTATTTTGAAATCGAAACTTCAAACGATTGTACCGGGAGATCCGACCGTCGGATTTTCCCAAAACTGGAACCGTTGGATTCGTTTTGAAAAGATCTTTCTAATGATATAAAATTTGTGAAGGTCCAACGGTTAGATTTTCAGATATGTGTAAATCAAATCTGAAGAAAAACAGTGCCACGGCCGCGTTATGGCCCTAAGCGTCGTTTGAATAAATTGGCTATTTTAAAATGAATAAAAATAGCGATAAATCGTTATAAAATATTATAAACGATATGGATGTGAAATTTAGAAACTAAATGAAGGTTGGCTAAGTCGAATGGTTTCCTGGGTTTTGATCTGATGTTGGTTTCGGCCTTCGGGGTTAATATTTGGGAAATCGTTCTCTTACTAATTTACGGTTAGCGACTAATGAATTGAAATGACGCGTGTGTGTGTTTGTGTTGCACTAGTTTATTATATACGCGAGTTGCTCAGAAAGATCGGGTTTATCCCATTCTGAATAACTAAATCGACGATAAGAAATCGAAGATGAAGACGGTGGTTGAAGACCGGAAATCTTCACCTCGTTTGGATGGTAACTGATGTCCTGATTGGGAGGCATCCCGAAATATGGATAATGAGTGGTGATCGTCCAGGCGTACATGGAGATCGATGGGTTTCCGAGGTATATAGTGCCTCCGGTTTCGTTCCGACCCAGAGCGGACTTGTAAAAGGATTGTGCGTCTGACATTGGAATTTATTCTGTGTTATTGATAGCCATCAGTTGCATGGTGTGAATTGCCTGTGTGGCATGCTAAGATGCAGTGATCGGGGCTTCTGTTGAAAAGCAAAGTCTTGTAATTGATGATCAAAGCATCGCCTGTGTGGTGTAGCTTTGTGTATAACGTGAATTTGCGAGCCTCACACCCCGGTATGAACCAGAAACGGGAGAAGGACCTCAGGGAGGACATGCGTTTCCTTCTAGCTAGAGGTGGTGTCGATGCTTGAACTGGCTGACATTTATATCCTATGTGGTTGTTGCTGTTGCGAGGCGCCTCGGTTATATCGGTCGATCCGGGACCGATGGAGTCATTCATTGGCTCATTGACGCCCCATAGGGCGGGGAAACGCAGTGTTCAGGCATTTTAATCCACATCGGTAGACCGGCCCTGACGATCCAAAGGCTTGACTGAGTACTTGCCTGAGACACGGGCTAGAGCGTCTCGAAGTCGGTAAGGACTATCTTTTGCCTTGGTTCATGACGGAAATCCAATTTCCGAATACGTGACTGTGCGGTTTTGATTGTATACCTATATATATATGGCGACATGATATATGGTACCCATGCCGTCTGTGATTGATAGTTATGATTGAAATTGTTTTGAAACCTATAAACACTAGTAATAATATCAAATTCTTTTGTTTTATTCATATGAAGCATATTTTGGCCATTATAAGGTAAAAATCTATCCTTCGGTTTGCGTTGCATTGTGTGATGGGAACTGAGTCTTATAATGGCTTCATTTTTATAAAAAGCATTGCGATGTTTAAAAGATTTACTTGATTTAAAGCACTGGCAATCCAATGGAGTAAACCCGTTCCACGAAAGTGGTGTGGTCCTGTGATTAGCCATATTATAAAATGTGTTGAGTCGATTTCTCATACCAGTCCCATGACTGACTCGTAGTTTGTTTCACTTGCAAACTTGGGTGCCCCTCTTTCTACAAGGGCAGCCTTATATTCAGGTTTTAGCAGGCTCTTTCTGGATAGCTGGAGCTGAAGATGGATTCTATCATTTATCTCTTTTTATGCTGTTCAGCTCCTATTGTACAAATTTTGTTTGTTTTCCGCTGTAGACATTTATGTATAGTTGAACTGTAATTGTACTAAGTATGATCCTGTATACTGTGTAACTCTGATGATTACGTTTATCCAGTGTATTATTTGTAAATTATCTGGTGTATTTATTTAATTCTGTTCTGTTATTTCTGTTTATGTGTTATATTCCAAAGATTACCCTTGCCGTCGTCAGTACGGGGTTTGGGGTCATCTCACCTTGGCCTAGCGTTATCCGTTTGTATGAAACAATTAGGCATTTCGATACTCTTGGTATTTTTCACACATTTCTTAAGGATATATGACTTGATGATTTCTTGATTACGTATTTATTTAATCACCATCGATTTATTTTAAACTTATTAAAACCTTCATGTAATAATATATCTATTTAATAGGTACTGAAAATCTTTTAAATTAAACGTTCAGTAGATTGGTGCATTATCCCCATGTTGGTGGAAAACAACCCCATAAATTTTGTTTTTGTTTTAGAGAGTTAGGTTTTACTCTGTTAGACCTCACAATGCTTGCCAGATCAATAGCTGAACGAGGGGAGCATTACCATATGATGACCAGTATCAGCGCTCTAACCTTTTATAAAATATGTTGCCTCATTTTGACTTACATAATGAATTGTCTTGCAGAGTGCAGCCAGAAGTAAGTTACAATAGAGATGCAATCTCTGAGTTGATATATCCATACAGGGAAGAGTAGAATTTGAAGATTGCATGTCCTTTTATTTTCTTCATGATAGGAAACCTATTATTTTCAAACCCACTAAATGCATTTCTGAATTGGAGATGTAGCAGTTGTTGTAGAATTGTCATTTGATCGTCCAATCATATATGATTAGAGGACTCTGACCTTAGCATATATCCATTACTCTTTACATCATCGGTGCGTTGTTAGAGCAAGATCCATGTTTATTATCGATTTTTTGAAATTCTACAGTACTGCTATTTTTGGTACTTCAATAATTTGACTTACCTAAAAATAGACTTCGCCCTACCTTTAATCTTCCCTCGAGTTAGAGCATGGGCGCTTGAGAATAGAAGATGGGTATAATAGGATTGGGTTTGTCATATATTTGCTGTGGTCGGTAATCAAACTGAGTTACAAAATACATTATAGAACATCATTTTGCATCTTTATGATGGTTCGCCTTGTATTACTGACAGGAACGTAGTTCATGCTGGATTGCTATTGTTTGGACGTTTTCCTTTGATGTCATGTCCATCCATAGGTTGCTGTTATCGGTTCCTTGGCGAACATAGATGAAGGTAGATCTCAGATGGTGATTTTTTTCATTGATGATCCACATCTAGAAACATAATATTTGAAGGTGTATGATAGTGACACTTTACAAGAAGCTCATGTTCATGAATGATGGCATGCAAATTACTTCATTATCATAGGTCTGGATTATGCAGCATTTTTGCACTGATTTTACACTTCAGCGTGTATAGCTCCATTTGTTCATGCTGCAACAGTTGATTTGGTTGGGTTGTTTGCGATCTGCAATGGTGATGTACCCCAAGTGTTATCAAACCTAACACAGAGAACATAGGTATATAATGCTCTACAGCTGTGCTATGCTGCATATTATGGTTAGACAGTGGGTATTCCTATAGTGTCGGGTAATGATAGATACTTTGATGAGGAGTTACCCAATATCCAATATCCAGATGCAGCTCGGTTTACGTACAAGAATTTATATCAGATGCAGTTGGGACAACAACGGGTTATATATGTCGATCCTCAATGTAGCATAAACGATTTGGCTACTCATATTAACAAGATTACCTCAGTTGATGAGGAGTAGTATCATCTTAGACCCCAAGTAGATGACGATGTAAAAGATTTTGACGATATTGACTTTTAATGATTTTTGTATTGCCTTTCTTCGTGATGTGATGTAGTATTATTCTTGTATAGTACTATATTATCAATGTCTTATTTATTATCTGTATATTATTACTGTATTATTACCACATATTGCCATATTATCAATGCATTTTTTTATTGTTATCGATTCATTACCATTGTATATTATTGTATTATAAGTGTTTTATTTATTGTCTGTGTTTTATCGATGTGTTATCATCGTATATTATTACATTGTTAGAGTTTCTATTTCTTGCCAATGTGTTGTGGTCGTGTTATCCTCATACAGTACTGTATTATCAATCTTTATTTCATAGCTAGTACATCATTTGTAGGAGGAAAATCCACACTTGTATTTGTTTCTATTCAAGTCCTATGATGTCAGCTACATGTTTCTTCAGATGTACCTTCTTTCGTAAGATGAAAATAACATAGTATATAATGCTTATAAAACTTTTCATTTTTTATATTCAATACATTGAATACAAAATTATAAGCTATAATGTCTGCTATTACTTGATTTTCTTTAGAATTTATTGTAAAATCATATACTTAGGTTGATCGTAGGCATGGAAGGATGTTGTATACGGATGTGGTTGTAAGCCATGAATTGTCTTGCAACCTAGTGAATGAAGGTTACAACAATCATCCTAATTATATGATAGGACAGTAATATTTGAAAACCAAAAAACCTATGACAATTCTATGATAGCTTATGATCAGTATCACACCATTATTGAATAGATTGAAGACAAAAAAGTTTTTTAAGCAATTCAATCTACTTTTGATTCTTGTTATGTATTGGAATACAAGACGAAATTCATCGATCGTGAAGCTTTTGAACTTCATTATAGTTGGTTTACGCATCTAGGTAACTACAAGTAGTTTATCCATTTCTTGTATCTCATTTGAATTATTTTGTATGGATGATATTCAACTCATGTTAAGTGTTCGTTTTTGGCACAATAGCATATCGTTAAATCTCTAGCATTTAAACAAAACTAAATTTTCTTGGTAGCTTTTGAAATACGCATTCTAGATGTCTATATTATACTATGATTAATGGACATCATAGGATTTGACATATAAGAGGAGTATATGAGACAGTGATCAGACCTAACATATAAGAGATTCCCGATATAGCAGATTTCCCATGTGCATATAGGGACATTTCACATCAATATATTAAGATCACGTGACTTATCTTGCCACAGTAATAACATAAAATTTTATAAATGGAGCATTACCTATCACTCAAATTAAAACCAACTACTTTTTACAATACCCATTCCTTATCCATCATCATACAAATCTACCCATTTTTTGTCAGACCTTTCAAACCTAATCGATCTCCAATGAAAACATCTACTACATGGTACATCGAAATAGAAGAGCGATATTCCAAGGATATGCGACAACAAGAGCTTGAAATAGGGATGTAGAAACTGCAAAAGGAACAAAACCAACCTCCTATCCATAAATAATATGTAATACCTCAACTCCAAAACGTAATTGGAGTTGACAAGGTATAGTTCGCAAATATAATGTGCTTATGTTGTTTTGAGTCACTGAGTACAGTCATGCGACTTGGGAATAAAGTAGGTCGTTGGTACATTTGATGTCCACTTTATTCGAATGGATGTGATTATGGTTAGTAGATTGATTACGAATTTTATTCTCGAGCTATTACTTGTACATTAGAATTGAACGAAGAGATTAAAAGGCTTGGTACTCAACTCCATGACATTATGCAGCAAAATTACTGCCTTTGTAACAGGTTGATGTAGAAATTTGGCATATGAATGGTTCTCGAATTTATATATCATTCATATTTACTTATAGCTTATCATATTATGTATCATGTGTAAGTTTAACGTGTTGATGTAGATGTTAAAAGTCAATGACACTATATATCGTTCAAATTTATTTGTGGACATATTCAGTAAACTATAAAAATTACATAAAAATACAAACACTATAAATAGATATTTTTTCCATCAACAAAGCAATCAATCGTGGAAAGTTGTACAACGAGCCTATAATATCTGGTGCGATCGTACACTATAGTTTTATATCTCCATAAACAAGGCAGACAATCATTGAAACTAACGCAATATGGCTAAAGTGTAATGTTTGACCACACGTTGCAGCTTTTTATCTTTATCAACAAAGATGGCAAAAAAAACAGTGCAATATGCCTATAATGTTTGATGTGACTATATATTGTACCATTTTGTCTCATACAGCGAAGCTATCTTGAAAGGTAGTGTAACACATCTGCTATTACTGATATGAACAAACAATATGTGTGTTGTCTCCAGCAACAACGTTGTCAGGCGTGGGATACATTAAACCGTAGTTATTGTGTATGGTGTGGAAGTCAATTATATTGAATAATGGAATCAATAACATGGCATCAGCAACATGGGTATATTTCATAAGTACGTGTATGGTTCCATAAGATAAGTTTACAAATACAGACAAAGACTTAGAATCACATACAATACTAAGTTTACTACACTCTTTATTCTTATTCCTCCACCAATAAAATACAAGTAACTTTAAAGATTATGGTGTTTATCGGGCTCATCTTCATCTTCAATGTCTTTGTATAATTTACTTGAATGGCGTATGAATCAACATAGAAAGATAACTAATGAATTGATGGATTTAATGATGCATGATAACATCCAATGCACCCATTCAGCCCAAGCAGGCAGTGTGTTTTGAAGAAAGGACTTACGATACAGGAGAAATTACGTTGCAAGTCATACCAATTTATGATTGACTTTTTTGTAGAAAATACTATGTCTAAAGAAGTAGATTTCATATAAATATTTTATATGTCAAAAATGTCTCAGTAAGGTTCTAGGCGAATTAATTGAAACACATCTTTTTCACACACGGAGTAAATGGAATCAAAGAACAAGAAAAATTTCCACTTCAAAAGACTATGGTGCACTTCACATGCTATCTTCGGAGGATATGGAGATTCAATAAATGATAAAGTGCTGATTGGGGATTCAAAGGTGATTTAAATATGAAAGAATTTTGCAAAATAGCTATTATACAGTTTAGTGATGAATATCATTAGTCCTCAACCTCACATGACATTGACCGATTATTAGTAAGCAGAGCTCAATGTGGATTCCCAAGTATGTTAGGAGACTTGGACTATTTGTGTTGGAGGTGGAAAAACTATCCTATTACACCTCTAGTCGGGGCATTACAAAAAGGTAACTCTTATATTGGAAGTTGTTGTTGAATATTTATGATCCAAATATTTGATAAGAGGGAAAGAAATTTGCTAATTGGTTCAATAAATTAATTGTGCTATATGTGGAAATATATGAGAGGATATTTTGATAGGGAACTAATTGATTACATAATAAATTAATCAATCAATTGATATGTAAATAGGGAAATATGTATATGAAGAGATAAGTGATTAGCTTGGAGAATAATGCATGGAAGGAAACATATGGAATTCAATATCTTCATTTTCCATTTATGTTGCAATCACATCATGGAGATTTGGAAAGATTCCAAGTGTAACACCCCGAATTTTTAACAACATTAAAGAAGATAAATTAAATAACAATTAAATTAATATTCAGAATTAGAGGAAACTGACATCACCATTTCGTTCGCCTCGAAATTCTGGTAAGGATAGACATTTGTTTTGCGTAAAAAGGACACCGTATGAAGAAGTTATGAAGGTTTTAAGTTTATATACAAGCAGAAAGATTATATATATACGCATGAGTCAGAATTTTATCCAGAATAGTTCAAATTTGAAAATTCATCAAGGCGGCAAAAATACCGCTCTAAGGGGTCGACCCCCCTAGCGGGGTGTCGACCTAGGGGTCGACCCCCCTTAAGGGGTGTCGACCTATGGGTCGACCCACCCATAGGGGTGTCGACAACCCTAGGGCTGACGTGGCACTCGGTTTCAGGGGGTCTGGCAGTTATATATATGTGTCATATTCTCTTATTTTCTTCATTGGAAATCATGGAGGCCACATGCTGCCGGTATACGAACTGAGACGGAACCGTTTTCTACAACAACGTACAATATTTCAGTTTTGCAAATCAAATACAGAAATTCAAGATCCATTTTCTCTATTCTCTAAACCTAATGCTGTGAGTTCTAGTTGCTTTTAGGTTTAGATAAATAAAAGTAAATTATGAAAGACTGTGATTTGGATATGTGTAAACCATGAATCTATGCTATTATCATATCATATGCTATGTCATGATAGATCTATTTCTCTAAATCGCATTTCAATAATTTTATTCTACTATATTATTATTATGGATCTTGGTTTGGACCTGTATTGTAGTTAATATAAATTTGTTAATTTGAACAGCTATATCATTGGATAGATCTAATCATTTATGTAAATCATGAACATATGTCACCTTGAATTAGTTAGGATTGGAACTAAATCTTTATCTTAATGGTAACTTCTATGACTTGCTATGATGTGGATTTGTCTAGATCTATTTCTAATTCAGTAGATCTAATTTATGTGGACGTTGAAACTGTTAGATCTATTTTAACATCGATATCTGAATTATGTGATCTAATTTATCACCTTGTGTTATCATGTTAGATCTATTTTAACATCTAGATTTGAATTATGTGATCTAATTTATCACCTTGTGTTATCATGTTAGATCTATTTTAACATCTAGATCTGAATTATGTTATCTAATTTATCACCTTGTGTTATCATGTTAGATCTATTTTAACATCTAGATCTAATTATGTGATCTAATTTATCACCTTGTGTTATCATGTTAGACCTAAACCGATTGGACATTTAAATTGCTAATTTAATCTTACTATGCTTATTGGGACATCATAGTTATGATAGAATCAATTGACCGCGAACCGTTCATTAGTTTTATGTCCACCTTGTTATGATGACAATTGCATGTCCATGCCAGTATGTATGTTCACCTTATTATCATGCTAGTTTATGTTTATGCCAAGATGAGCACTTTGGTTATATTCTCATTATTTTCCCTATTATTGTTTATGACCAGGCTATTGTTTAGCCTAGGTATGCTACCAAATTTATGAGTGTGCTAGTTAAGGAACGGGGGAAAAAGGGTTAATATTGGCATAATTTAAATATGAACATTTTTGGACATATAATTCAAATTATTGGGTAAAGTGGGTATTAACACCTATAAAAGGAAAGGTTTAATTAATTGATTAATTAATTAAAAATGGAATGTTTAGTAATTACAATTAGGAATTGTAATTATACTTATGACACGAGGTTAACTTAGATTAGTGGTGGAAGTCTTCCCGGACCCGACGGCATATCCAGCAGCCACTAATGTTGAACCTAATGTGGGAACCTAGTGTGGGAGGTCTAAGTATGTAAATACGAATCGGGCTGTGACACGAGAGGTTAGGCCCAACTGTGGAATTAGTCTGCCCGGACCCGACCGGCATATCCAACATCCACATGTTGTAGGTCTAATGTGGAATGTCTAGTCCATTATAAACCATAAATTGACATGGTAAAGAATTGGACTACTTATCCTAAGTTAATCCATAGGGATTGTATGAACTTAAATTTAAGTTGGGGGTTAAGTAAACGTGGTTGAACAAAAGGGGTGGGTTAAGTAAATCTGAAGGGGGTGGGTAATATTCACATATAGGCCACAAACTTAACCCATTAAGGTTATGTAATTGAAGACACCTAGTGGTATACATAACCGGAGGAAATAATAAAGTTATGCAATTAAAGACACCCTTTAGGGTAAGCATAACTGGTAGAAATAAATAAGGCTATGTAATTAAAGACACCTAGTGGTATACATAGTCAGTGAAAACCTAGTGTGGGATACAAGACAAAGGGGAGAGCTTGTATCATACTGTGTGGGACTCATTTCATTCAGTAACCCGGAGTAGGTATCAAACAAAGTACTCCGTACTAGGTGGAGAAGGGGCACTCTTACTGACTAATTGTAACAGATCCAAACGTGGAGGAAAGAGTGGGCGGCGCAAACCGACCGGGCCATGTGCGTGCATGAGCCAACAGAGGACGATAAGACGACCTTGACACCTATAGATATGGTTGTGCACATTATTACGATGAGGGGTTGCCACTTTAGGAAGTGATACCTCCTACTTTGGGGCCAGCACAAGGTATCTACAAGGGTTAGGGAGCTGATCGATCAGGGTAGTAGTTAGGATACATTTGGACATATACCTAAGTCTACCACCTTATAGTTGAAGGGACTACCCCTTTCTGGATATGCTAGCAACAGTGCAGAGTAATAATTAGAAGCATATACACCTTATCCTGTCTACCTCGTCACACCTTCCATTTATGTAGTGATCTCTCTTATCCACTTTATATGCCTATCATGTTAGTTTTATTTATTTACTAACTAAAAGTAACTAGACTCGCCAGACTTTATGTCTCACCCTTTTGTTTCTCCCACTTTCTTCTGTTCCCTCCCCCTAGGTTCTTAGGGAGGAAACACTCAGGCTTAGTCAGGACTCAGATATCATCTTGCTAGGAGCTATTCTGAAGTATGGCTCAAGTTATTGTCTTTACTATGGCTTAACTCTTTCAATTGGGGAATTATGTTTTTCATATTCTTATGTACTCTGATGATGCAAGACATAAGTTATTCTATTATAATGGTTTTTGTGACTAATGGTATAATGGACCACTGCATTATGATTTATGTTTGAAGTAAAAAATTAAAAATTTCCACTGCTATCTTATTTATATCTATCTCGTAATTATTCTGTGTCTGTTTACCTATAACGCTTCACGAAACTTAATGCATTCCCTTAATGAGTGACATTAGCGGACGTGGGGTGTCACACTTAGTAGCAAAGCTGAAGGTTACCATATTAGATGAAAATTTTTAAAATTTTATTTTTCATAAAGGTTTTAAAAGAAAGTATTTACAAAAAGAAATGTCTTTTTTGAAAATATTACCAAAGAAGCCATATGTAATATCCTTCAGTCCTTTATCTAAATTTCTTCCTTTTTCCATTTTCAGCATGTCTGGGGAACAAAACATTCCTAATATCCCAGAGGGCGTCACAATAACCGGATGGTTCCATAGGTATTTGAAGGCTATGGCACCGGCCGAAGGCCAAAGAGACATTCCTCCCCCAGCTGCACCAGTCATTCCTCCTCCTCCCCCTCCAAGAGCAGATAACTTTACCAAGATCTGCAAAGACTTCCGTGCTATGTGAGGGAAGCCATTCCATGGGAACGAAACATTCGTAGAAGCTAGGAACTGGATTAAGGAGATTGATGACTTGTTTGTAATCTTTGAAGTAGAGGATCGAGGAAAGATTCAGTTAGTTGCTTGGCTATTAAAGGATGAAGCCACATTTTGGTGGGAAGTCACCCAAGATGGACGCCCGGTGGAAACTTGGGAAGACTTTAGACAGAGGTTCGAAATGAAATTTCTTCCCCAAGCTAAGAGAAGCATACAGATGGAGAGGTTCTTAGCACTCAAACAAGGAAACTTAACGGTGAAGGAGTATGTGAACAAGTTCAACCAGCTGGCAAGGTTCGGGTTAGAGTTGGTGGATACACCGCACAAAAGGTCGTTGCGGTTTGCTAAAGGCTGAACGAGCCTCTGCATGGGTTAGCCATGTCCCATATTCCAATGGGGGCCACTTTTGAAAAGCTTGTTGATATGGCCCTAATGCATGAGGAGGACAAGGGACGAAAGAAGGAAGCAAAGGCTGAGGGGACATCGCAGAATAAGAAGGTGTGGCCCAAGAAAGGGCAGCAACAACAACAGAAGAAAGGAGGGAAAGATGATAAAGGCAAGGATAAGAGAAAATGTCACAATTGTGGAAAGGAGGTTCACTTGATCAAAGACTGTAAGAGAAGGAAGAGCAATTGCTTCGATTGTGGAGTGGTCGGCCACTTCTCTAAAGAGTGCCCAAAGAAACAGGGATCGCAGGGACAAGGTCAAAGAGTAGGAACTTCTGGAGGGCAGGTGCATGCTCTCGCAATCAGTGCTCCTGAAAGAGGTAGAAAATTTTCCGTAGAAAGTTTAGTTTCTCTTTCAAATCATCCAGTTAGAACACTTTTTTATTCTGACGCTTCACGCTCGTTTATATCTAGTTCTGTTGTTGAATCTCTGCACTTAATTACTAGTAGGTAGTAGATCACGTAGTTGTTTCAAACTCAATTGGTGGTTCGGCTCATTTATCGATGATTTGTCGGGGTTTGAAAATATCTGTGTTAGGCATCGAGTTTAAGTGCAACGCGTATGCGCTCGGGTTTATGGGTTATGGGTTGATTCTAGGAATGGATTGGCTTACCATGTATAGGGCCATTCTAGATTGTGAGAGGAGGGTTATTAGACTCCTGACTTGTCATGGGAAGACCCTCGAAGTTTCTTGTGACCCACAAAGGTCGGTTATGCTTAATTTCCTAGAGTCTTTTGATGCATTTGTCAATGATCTGCAATCTGTTCCAGTAGTTCGAGATTATTCTGACATTTTTAATGAGGTACGGGGCTTACCTCCAAGGCACGAGATCGATTTTCGTATATATCTGATGGACAATGCAAATCCAGTTGCATTACGAGTGCGCCATATGGCTCCAAGGGAAAGGAGGGAGCTGAGTAAGCAAGTAGGGGAGCTACTTGAGAAAGGATTTTCTTTGGGATGGGATGAAGGAAGATGTAGCAGTGTTGTTTCTCAATGTCTGATTTGCGTGCAATTCAAAGTTGGGTAAAGGAAGTCGGGTGGCTTACTCCATCCTTTAGAGGGCCCACATTAGAAGTGGGAGAACGTCTCCATGGATTTCATAGATGGTTTGCCTAGATCAACGAAGTGCAACACCAGCACTTGGGTGGTAGTAGATAGACTTACTAAGAGCACCCATCTTATTTCCAGTTAAGAGTAAGAGGATGGCACCATGGTTGGCAGCAACTTATGTCTAAGAGATAGTTTATCTTCATGGAGTACCTTCTAGCATCGTGAGCGATCGTGACCCCATCTTCACCAGTGAATTTGGGAGGAGCTTGCAAGAAGCATTAGGTATACAATTGTGTTTGAGCACCGCCTATCATCCCCAGACCGATGGACAGACGGAGAGGGTGAACAGAATTCTTGAAGATCTTTTAAGGCTGTGTATCCTAGACTTCGGAGGGACTTGGGAAGAGAATTTTAAGTTTGCCTATAATAACAGTTATCAAGCTAGCATCGGCATGACACCCTTCGAATCATTGTACGGACGAACCTGTAGATCACCAACTTGTTGGTGGGAATCTACAGAAATATTATTACTTGGACCTGATGTGGTTAAGGAAACATCTGAAAAGATTGACCTTATTCGACGGTGGATGAAGACAACTCAAGATAGGCAGAAGTCCTATGCAAACAAGAGAATAACTAACATTGAATTTGAACTAGGAGACATAGTTTTTATCAAAGTATCACCTCTGAGGAATGTGGTTTGCTTCGGAGCAGTAAGGAAGTTGGCACCTAGGTTTGTGGGACCATTTACCATAACCAAGAGAATTGGCCAAATGGCCTATATAGTGAAACTTCAAGACAATCTATCCGGCATTCATGATGTTTTGCGCATTTCCCATCTGCGGAAGTGCCTGCATGACACTGCAGTAATCGTTAAGCCGAGTGTGTTGGAAGAAGTTAAATTGGAACGGAAGGCGACAGTCAAGCGAGTCCCTACCCGTATTCTTGGATCAGAAGTTAAGAAGCTACGCAATAAAGATCAACTTGCTAAAGTTTCAACGGGGAGATAACCCAGAGGATGCGACTTGGGAGACCGGAGACAAGATTTGTTCTTCGTACCCTTTTCTTTCCCAGGATATGTTCTTAGTTCCTTTTTCCAAAGCTTTACCAGTACTTGTTTCTATCATTTAAGTATGTCCTATCAATAGTATTTTCGACCTTTAGATAGGAACCCTATGGATGTAAACATGTGTTTGAGACATGTTATGTTTGATGGATGCAAGTGTTTGCTAGTGGTTGCCTATGGATATATATACACACACATTAGGCACTAAGATCGACTCAATGTGATAACCCCAAACTCCCGTAGTACGAAAGCCAGGATAATCATTGCAATATAACATATTTATATCAATAGTAGATTACAAATAAGAGCATAACATATTAAATCATAGCAGCGGAAATTAGAAATGTCATCAACATCACAACATCAGAGTGGCACAGTTACAGGATACAACTTAGCACATAAAAGTCTCAGCGAATAGAAATAAGTCTAAAACATCATCACGTACAACATAGATAAATGATGTCTAAAATGTTTCAAAATAGGAATAAAATATAGAGGTAATCTTCATCTTTTGTCCATGAGCATACTCCACTTCGGCACATATCCAAAATAACCTGATACCTGCCACTTGGCTGCCAGCGTAAAAAAAAGGGAACTCGAGTTTGAAAGTGAAAACAAACTATGATTCAGTTATGGGACTGGTATGAGAAATCTTTCTTAATTTATCTAACAATATGGCTAATCACAGGACCACGCCGCTAACGTGGAACGGGAACGGGTTTACTCCATTGGAATGCCAGTGCATAAAATAAGTAAATCTTTTATTCAAAACAACGCAATGCTTTGTAGAAAAATGAAATCATTATAAGAATCAAGTCCCGTTACACACTGCAGCGCAAACCGGAGAATAGAGTTTTACCTTATACTGATCAAACATGCTTGATACGTATAAAATAATATTTAATATTATTATTTGTGTCTATTCAGTTAGAAATACTTTCAAAGTAAATGTATCAATCCTAGACGGCATAGCTACCATATACTATGTCGCCATATATAGGTTTACAATCAAATCTACAATGTCGAATTAGAAATTGGTTTTCCATCATGAGTCGAGGCTAGGGATGGCTCCTCACCGATTCGAGGCACTCTAGCAAATGCCTCAGGATTCAGATGTTGGCGAACCCTTGGATGCGGTAGGGCCGGTCTACAAATACTTTAGTGGATTAATTATCCCTGAGCAATACGTTTCTGTACCTATTGGACCTATCACTTAGCCAGCAACGATCAATATCCGAGGCCTCACAAAATCCATCATCCACATAAGTAAAAATGTCTGGGCTCCATACCATGACACCACTTCTAGCTAGAAAGAAATGCATGCACTCCCTACGGTCCTTATCCCATTTTTGACTCATATCGGGGTGTGAGGCTCGCGAAGTTACGCTATACACAAAGCTATGTCTAAACAAGATATGCTTTGATCATCAACCACAAGGCTCTATTTTTCAACGAAAGCCTTGATCATTTGCATATTGGCGTGTCACATTGGTAATTCACGCCATGCGACTGATAACTATCAATATATAACCTCTAAGCTCGCCTTCTCAGAGAAGGGTGTTAAGAAAGAGAATAAATTCTCCACCACCAAACAGATATATATTAAACAGAATCAGTTCACAAAGAACAAAATCCAATGTCAGACACACATCCATTTACAAGTCCGTTCTGGGTCTGAAAGAAACCGGAGATACCTTATTCCTCGTCCCGTATGTCCAATGCGGAAGAGGGGTTCTCGCATATCCGGACAATCAACAAGTACGTCCAGACAATTACCACTTTTAACCATTTACTAGGAGTTGCCCAATATCGAGCATCAGTAGTCGTCCATTTGATGTGAAGAGCGACGATCTTCGATCACCGACTTCAATATCTTCGATTTAAATCGTCGTATAATTATTTGAAATGAGATTGACCTCTATCTTTTCAAATAATTCGCAAATATATATATAACTTAAATCATTCCATATCGTTAATATTGTTTTATAGCGATTTAACTCTATTTTTATTTATATAAAAATAGTCCAATTTAATTTGACGACGCTTTGGGTGAATAGGCGGCCCTAGCGCTGCTTTTACCCAAATTTGATTTAAACATTTCTCGAAATCTAACCGTTGGATTTTAACAGATTTTATATCCTTGGAAAAATTCTCCCAAAGCGGACCTAACGGTTCCAGTTTTGGGAAAATCCGATGGTCGGATCTTTCGGCACAATCATTTAAAGTTATGATTCCGAAATGCGAATTACCTCGCGCGATACGTTTAATTTTAATATCCTTTTAAGTAAGGGAGAATGTAACACCCCGAATTTTTAACAACATTAAAGAGGATAAATTAAATAATAATTAATTTAATATTCAGAATTAGAGGAAATGAACTGCACCATTGCGTTCATCTTGAAATTCTGGTCAAGATAGACATTTGGTTTGTGTAAAACGGACACCTTGTGAAGAAGTTATGAGGGTTTTAAGTTTGAATACATGTAGAAAGATTATATATATACGCATGAGTCAGAGATGAGTCAGAATTTTATCCAGAACAGTTCGAATTTGAAAATTCGTCAAGGCGGCAAAAATTCCGCTCTAGTGGGTCGACCCCCCTTAAGGGGTGTCGACCTATGGGTCGACCGACTCACAGGGGTGTCAACACCACTAGGGCTGATGTGGCACTCGGTTTCAGGTGGTCTGGAAACTATATATATGTGTCCTATTCTCCTATTTTCTTCATTAGAAATCATGGAGGCCACATGCTGCCGGTATACGAAGTGAGACAGAACCGTTTTCTACAACAACGTACAATATTTGTAACACCCCGTAATTCTGTAACACTAAGATTCACAAATCAAGGCAGAGTTAAATTTTAAAATCAAAATCAAGGGAAACGGGCTACGGCATTGCGTTCATCTCGGAATTCTGCATGAAAACGAGTTCGAGTTTGCATAAATCGGAGTCCGTATGAGGAAGATATGGCCTCCGGAAGTTTCAGCGAAGTTCAAATTTCAAAACAGACTCAGAAGCGGGCTGGGCGGGAAATTTTCCACCCAGGACCCAGGTCGACCTGGGGGTCGTCCTGGGTGTCGACCTGGGGGTCGACCTCCCCCCCATAGGTCGACCTGGGGGTCGACCTCCCCGCTTTTTCCAGATCTGCAGCCTGGTTCGTTTTTCTGTATCCGGACGCCATTCTAACCAGATTCGTTGACTTCTACACTATAAAAACACCCCTAGGCCTCATATTTTCTCCTCACAACTTCTCTATGCCTATACTCTGCTCTAATTCTAATTAAAATAAAATAATATGAAAATCCAAGACAAGGTTATGCTGCTCAAGTTTGTCAAGAAGAGATTCGAATCAAGACCAAAGCTTCAAGATAAGAATCAAAGGCTAACTCAAACGGTTTCGAGCAACGTCGCACGAATCATAGCAACACCATCTTTCTATTCTAAAAACCGATCAACGTAAGTCGGTTACTTTTTAGATTTGAACGTTTCTCTCTGTTCGTGACATGAAATTAAAGGAATAAAAGAATATGCCAAATCTTTCTATTCGAATCAGTGCTTATATCTTTGGACCTAATTAAGAACTATTATGATTCAAAGACCAATGAGACTGTGACTATGAAACTATGGACCTTAAAACCATAAGCCTCTTTGACTATGAACATTTCCTATGACTGTGACTATGAGAATTATTTCCTTGACTATGAACACAAGCCTATGCCTTTGATTAGGAAACATAAACTATTGCCTATGACATAACAAGGACAACTGTGATTAAACACCTATGATTCATGACTAGGAAAGTGTTGCTTAAGTTTTGTGACTATGAAATTGGGTCTAAACCTAATTATCTATTCTGTCTATTCTTGGTTTTCTTTGGTTTTAGATTTTGGGAATTTACCTATTAAGTTAGGTCTACCCATGCTCTTGAACCTACGTCGTTATTCAACCCTTTTTATGTCATAAGATTTTCAGACCTATAGGCTTTCGATGTTTTAGATCAATTTCAGTGTAATTTGTTAGGTCTGTAATTAGTAAATTATCATTTTATGCCAGTTATTATGTCTATCTTTTTCATAGCATCTTTGGTTCATTCCCTATTTTCTACGAATCTAGATTTGTCTATAATCTAGATTGAATCACGATCATACGAATGGTGGGAATACGATTTGGGCAAAATATGAAATTTACTAAAAACGTAGTTATAAACTTGGAAATTGGCATAAATTGGGAACATGTATTATGGCATGTTCATAGAAATGCAAATTGGATAAATTTGACATGAATTATAGGATGTGTAATTTGAATCTAGTATTGACTTGTAAATCTAGCACTTACATGAATTGTGAACTAGAATAATAAGTCTAGTTTGACATGAACTGTAATTAGAATGTTAAATCAGAATTGGATTAGCTAATTTGGCATTATAAGTATATTGGCATAAATTTGAAATTGGCCATAATTGGGAGTAATTGTCAGGTTTAGCAAAATCATGGTTAGTGACACTTAATTTGGTATAGTTTACATACCAAAAAGGCATAAATATGATATAGAGGGGAAAATGGGCCATAATAATAAATGTTGACAATTTACATTAAAAGAGTAATTAGGAAATAAGTAAATTAGGAATAATTTACTTATAGAATTTGTTCTAAATGAGAAAATGAAAATTTAGACAAATTAAAGGTTTTATTAATGACATCTCTTTAATGACACACCAGAAAGTTCTAGGGTGACAGAGAGGATAGTGTCTAGGCTTGGGTTTGGAAAATACAAGTTTCCTGCTCTCCCTCGCTATCCTAACTGATCCGATGGACGGGATGGTTACTTTCAAAACCTGATTTGAAAATTAATCAAAACCCTTTGAACTTAGAAAACACGAATAGGCCTAACCCGAGGTTAGATCGAGTTGCGATGTAAACCTGCCCGGAACCAACCGACACATCCAGTAATCGCAACAATATATGTCTAATGTGAGTGGTAGCGGCTTTAATTTATTTAGTTAAAGCTAGAAAAAGAATGGTAGGGTTAAGTTAACTAAGACACTTAACCAATTCAACATGATAACCAGACCGGTGGGTGGGGTTAGGTTCATACAAACACTTAACACAGTTAAGCTAGAATGGGAGGGTTAAGTCCATAGGAACACTTAACCAACTTAACACAATTAAGCTAGAATGGTAGGGTTAAGTCCATAGGAACACTTAACCAACTTAACACAGTTAAGCTAGAATGGGAGGGTTAAGTCCATAGGGACACTTAACCAACTTAACATGGTAACAAGACAAGATTTGTACGGGTTAAGTAACTAAGAAAACACTTAGCCAAATTAACATGTTAACTAGACTAGAAGGTGGGGTTAAGTAAAGTTAATACACTTAGCCAAATTAACATGTTAACTAGACTAGAAAGTGGGGTTAAGTAAAGTTAATACACTTAGCCAATTTGATATGTTAGTTGGACTAGACCGTAGGGTTAAGTAAACTTGAACACTTAACCATCAGATTATGATTAAGAAATAGGGTTAAGTCAAAAACATGAAGGGATAATACTTAACCATTAATAACATGTTAGTTAAAACAGACGGGCAAGGTTAAGTTAAAAAGGAACACTTAACCAATACAGGATGAATGGGTAAGGTTAAGTAATAAGAAATACTTAACCAATATAACTTGGTTTGTGGTAGGGTTAAGTCAACAGGAATTACTTATAACACTTAACCAGTTTAACAGGATAAATGAAGAGGGTTAAGTTAGCTTGAATTGACTAATGACACTTAACCAATCCAAATTGATGAGGAAGAGAACTAAGTAGTAAACCTTAGTTAAAAAGAGCTAAGTAGTAAACCTTAGTTAAGAAAACAACGATTCTGGAAACTAAGTGGTAAACTTTAGTTAGCAAAACTAAGTAGTAATTCTTAGTATAACACGGGAAGGAGCGAACGTCCGTCTAAGTAAAAAGAAGGCTCCAACGAATTGGGTTACGAAGCCCGAGGCTTCGAGGGGACGTGAGGGTACTCTTGGTATCCCTCTGTGAGGCTGCAGATGATCCTCCTAGGCTCACAGAGGTTAAGGTCTGCGTTAGAAGAACCAAGGTGTTAGACCAAAAAGTGGTTCTAACACCTAAATTGACTAAAATCAGAATAAAATAAGATCAAAAGTAAAATGGAGACACAGAATTTATAGTGGTTCGGCGTTGAAAAGCCTACGTCCACTTGTCAATCACTATTCTCGATGATATAGTTGCAATTACAATGAGATATTCACTCAATTTCACTCACAACTCACATACATTCACTCAATTGTCTCAAAACAAATGTTGAAAGACGATTTGGATTATCCGGGAGTACTGGAATTCGGTTTATGAAAGTGTTTGAACTCTCAAAGTGCCAAAAAGAAGATCCTTTTGATTATCTCTAAGCGAGGTATTTATAGGTGAAAATTTGCTCAGAATCCGATCCGGGTCGGAGCCACGTGTCCTCCATCCCATTGTCCTCGGGTTCGGATGGACTCCAGTGCTGACAACGCATCAGAATAGAGATTATCGTGGGTAGGAACTAGTAATAACCGCTCCGCATCTTCAGGCGATCGTGGGGGGAAGTGACGTGGGCTATAGGTTCGGTTCGGAGGAGCCTGCAGAGGGGGTTCGGATCGGGGCATCCGATCCGACCCGAATTAATGCTGAAACTAAATCCTTATCCGTTTCGCTCTGCTCCGTTCCGACCTGGTAGTAGGTAGCCCTCCGATCCGACTGGTAGTAGGTAGCCCTCCGATCCGAATAGCAGCGTCTGTTCGATCCGAATCGTAACAGCTCCCCGATCCGAACAGCAACATCTCTCCGATCCGATCCGCTATGATGCTTTCTAAGTTCTTCAACGTTTTACATCTCGACTTTGTGCTGCCTAGTTCACAAAGTGGGCTAACATTTTGCCCCCTCAAAGGATGCTTCTGTTGGAGACGGAGCATGCTTTGATTATCATTGCACAGCGCCTTCTAGGTGATTTTCCCTTTGATTTTCCTTGTGCTTTCATCCTCTTCTTCGAATTTTAGTTTGATTCACATGCACTGCTGAGTTACGACATTCTGTTTGGTTCGGATTCCGACCCAAACAGATCCTCTTCTTCTTTCTATTTCTCATTGGACTAGTGGGCCAAGCTATGCTGATGGGCTTTCGAGCCGGTCCGAACGGGGATACGAATAGTCACCATGTTTTTATATAAATTCAGCCTTCATCTTCATCTCACTTTCTTTTTATTTTATCGTTTTGCAAGTTCTGTTCCGAAACTCTAGGATTCAAAAGAGAATAACTTTTTACAATTCTCGTGCGAATCTCCAGCTTATCCACCTTGGTAGGTTAAAACCCTTGATCAACTTCATGATAATAGGTTTTAATTGAAATTTATGGTCAAATCGACCGACTTGGATGTGGTTTCCACGCTACAACACCCTCTCCCTTCGTTATTGTCATTGGTGGCTCCGTTGCTACTTTGAGGCGTTGGAAGAGGGATTCGTAGTTTGTTCGATCATGACCGGGGCGTCGGAGATGAGATTGGGTCTAAGATTAAAAAAGAGGAAGAAGAAGAAGATCACAGGGAGTTGGTTCGGGCGATGGAGTATGGAGAACGGAGGAAAAGAAAAGAAAGAAAAATCCAGAAGGTTGGATCGGGTCGGGGCAAGCAGTTGAAGGGGGGAATGGAGCTCACCTAACCGGATCGGGTCGGACTGTACGATAAAGGAGGAGAGAGGCATGACTGCCTAATCCGACCCGAACCGTTCGGGGAATCTACTTCCGAGCCGATCCGATTTTGATTCCTGGGCTTCAATGTTTGTTTGAGCCCAAAACAGGGCTACGCCTCCGATCTGATCCCAATGAATGCGCCCGAACCGAACCGAAGAGCAGTCCAACTTAAGGCATAAAAACTCGTTTAACTGGCCCAATCAACTCTTGGCATAATCTTCAACTTAATGGATAGTTAGGATAGTGCCTTGCGAACATAAATGGACATCAAGAACTGCCTTGATCCTTATTACTTTGCCAAGATTCTGCGTCGCACTTTCAAACATTAACTTTACACTTTCCGCATACACTGTTCACACTTTAGTTTGTACACATGCACGGGGGGATACGGGCTAATTTACTCTAACTTTTGCTATTGCTTCTTCAATAGTTTTGTGACCATGAGATCCAGACGCTCTTCTAGACTAGCCGAGAAGAAGGAGGCCTCGGAGACATCCAACAAAATTACTCTTGATGACATATCTTCTTCCTCGGATCCAGAATGGAATGACAAGGGCTCAGACTACGAGGTTGGAACTCGCGAAAGCGACAATGTGTCTTCAGAGGGTGGAGTTTCCCTAGGTTGTGAAGAGGAAGGAGGGATTGGTGATAACCGAGCTCCTGATGAATTTGAATCTGTCGTCATATTGGAATCACCTCAAGATTCCGTCGAATCGACGATCGACAATGACAGACTTATCCGCATTTGTCTAAAGTACGGGATACTAAAAAGGGACACCCTGGTGCCTTCGAAAACTGACCGTCCTCACAATCCCCCAGAAGGATTTATGGCAATCACCCGATTGATGTGCATGGTCGGGGCTATTCCTCCATTTTCTCCCTTCGTCGTCGATTTTCTAAGACAAATGCGGATTGCCCCCATGCAGCTGCATCCCAATTCCTATGCTTACTTGTACACCCTATATGTAGCGTATCGTGAGATCCTAGGCATAAAGCTCACTTTTGACGACGTTCACTTCTTCTATAACTTCAAGCACCGGACTCGAGAAACCCCTTCTTTCTGTTACTTCGAGTATGTCCCTAAGAGGAAGATAATTCCAGCACCATTCAGTAGTAAAGCTGGGGACTCCAGGCTAGAATGGTTTTATATAAAGCAACAACCAGGGTGTGCTAGGAGGTGGACGAAATCAAGTAAAGCACTGGTTTTCTAGATTGCAACTATATACATACAAACCACCGCATTAATTCACTTTTCTTTTTGTTTGCAGTTGATAACCCAAAACAAATATCAGACCAAGTATTCTTTGACCGGATGCACTAGCTCCTTAATGGTGATCAGAAGTTTTTAACTATTGATGAAGTCCTTAAGGACGAATATCTTCATCTTCATGGGTTGCTATCTATTACTCGTAGCATTGGTCATGGGACGGCTCCATATGTATATATTCCCCCAGTGGACGTAATCCCTGAAACGGGCGAAAGTTCGAGAGCTCCTATAGTGCCACTTCAGGCTTCACCCTCTCCTTCTTCTACCCAAGATGATGAATTGGCTAACATGGAGGAAAAGCATCGCGAAGGGTATATTGTTCCCGAGGATGCCATTTCTCCGGAAAAGTCAACGTCTTCCAAAGAGTCACCGATCGATGCTTCTGAGGGAGATGTCCCTAGCACTGATGACCCACTGTTTCAGGGTTTGGGGGATCTCCCCTTACCTGAAACTATTTACACTTCAGAGGATTTTAGGAAGAATCCTTTAGTTTTCACTTCTTCCGAAGATACCACTCCTGCTAAGGCCAAAGAGCCCGCTCGTACTAGTCTAGCTTCGGACTCGGGTTGGTCGGGGGGGGGGGGGGGGGATAACACCACTTAGGACACACTTTACACAATAACATTACAACTCACTGCATCTTTCTCTTTGTGAAAATATTGATTCTGAGTTTCATTTGTCTTGTTGTGCAGGCACGATGTCCCGATCTTACTATGATATCAGGACACTCCGCCGCAGCATGTCTAATCCGCCATATGATACTGAATATGATCGCCGCGACGACCGCAGTAGGGAGGAGAGAAGGCCCTATGAACCTTATCGCTCGCGAACCTCGCGTTCTCGCTCTCCTGTCCGGACAGACCCAGTGCGATATAAGGGTTACCAAGGTCGTCGGGAAGAGGACAGGCCGCAATCAAAAGATTCAACCTCTTCTCAAGAAAAGCGCAGTATGGAGAGGAGTTCGCCAAAAGATACCGAATCACGGAGCAAGCGTAAGGTCTCTGCTAAACGGCCTAGAACAGATAAAGAGGCTATTGAATCCTCCACGCACAGGGATACTGAGCTGACGATCCCCGCCCCTCCACCGCTAGATGCTGAAACTGCAGTTAAGCGGGCGTATCTGGAGGAGCAATTTCCCGAACATTACTTTGAAAACTTGACTTTTTTACCTGCTCTTGAGCCTATTTCTTCAAGGTGGGAAGATGAGGCCAAAGCAAAGATAGATGCGGTTGAGAAACAGTATTCAGAAATGTTCAAGTATTCGCGCAGCCTTTCCAGAATCATCCGTACTTTAATCACGAATGCTGATTCGATGCAAAAAACCGCAGAAGACGATGCAAAGGCCTTAAAAAATCTAAGAAAAGACTTGGAAGATACTCAGGCCCAGCTTGCTGTTGCTCAACGGGATGCCACTAGCTTCAAGCAACAATTTGAAGATTTGCAAAAATGCTACCATGATTTTCTCGAATCCCATACTCAAGAGCGTTCTGAGTTAAAAAAGCAAGCCGAAGATGCCAAGTCAGATGCTGCTAAAACGCGCCTTGCTTACGCTGACCTTGAATGGAAAAATGCCGAGTTAGCAAGGAGGAATGCTGAACTAGAAAAGAAAATTGCTGACTTGGCTTCTAAGCTAGTGGAGGCGGAGAACAGGGCTGCCCTAGCGGAGGGTAACGTCGAATGTGCTATCAAGTCCGCTGAGGAGGCCCACAAACAACTGTCAGAGGCTGAGGGAGAGGTTCAGGGTTTTGGCGATTTAATGATTGAATTCTTTGCGCATATCATCCGCCGCCGGAACATTTCTTGGATTGAAGATTATCCATCTACTCTAGTCCAAGTATGGAGTCATATCGTTGAGTGGGAGAAAGAGGAGCTCAAGGTTGATTCCATTGACGAGGACAAGCTGATGGAGAAAAATTTACGAGATGATGAACCAGAACGCCTAGCTGAAGGGCGCCGCCTCATTGCTGCCGTTATGGATGAAGAGAGGCGGAGGACTAAGCAAAAGAACATTCCCGAGGCTGGTTCCTCTTCTACTGCTCCCGCAACTTCTGAAGTAGAGGGATATGATCCTGAAAACCCGGGGATCCCTCGAATAACTCTTTTATCCCCTATTCCCGAAACAGCATCGGAGACAGCAGTTACTCCAGCCAAGAAGTCTTCGGAAGATATCTCTACATTTTCACCTCAATTCGTCAAAGCTATCTCTACCTTTCGCCACGTGATTGAGCAATCGATGAAAAATCCATTATTTTCTCCTGAGTTGATAACTGTTGCTTCTCACTCTGTATGTATTGAACCGTCCGGAAAGACAGATGTGTCCCAGGGAACCGCCTCTGGGGCGGAGCCTACGGAGAAGGCAAAAGGGGGAAAAGACAAGGCTGCTCCCATAGATTTGGGAGAAGGAAGTGAACCGTCTAAGGCTGACACTCCTCATGACGACGAAATGATAGATGCCTTAAAGGACGATTGCGGCGACGAGGGACATGAGGAAGATCCGGAGGTGGCAATAGTCGGGGAGTCGAAAAGCACTGATGATGTTACCTTAGCTGCACTGAAAGCTGACCAAGATAAATGCTTGCAGCTAAAAGCTGAAGACTTAGACCCTGAAAGCCTTAAGCCCCTCGCAGTTGTGGATGCGGGATCAAGGTTAGTTGTTAAGCTTTCAACTAGATCTATTACAGAGGAACTCGCTAAAAAGTCTTCTCTTGATTCCAGCGCTCCGCCCTCCGGGAAGAAGTCAACCGATTCCAGCACCTCAGCTTCAGGAAAGAAAAAGTCAAAGCGCATCTTGACGGAGGCCGAAAAAGAGGCGAGGGATGCGGAGAAAGCTGCCAAGAAGTCCAAGCCTCCTTCGAAGCCTAAATAGTGGGTTGTCTTGCATTATTTTAGCATTTGGTTGACCAATAATGGTTGACCAATAATCGATGACAGAGTGGCCCTTGCACATTTGTAAATAAAAAATAATTCATTTTCTGCAATGTCTGTTAGTCATTGGTTTTGCACTTATGTAAGAATGCATGTCTTACTATAGTTGTGTAATGAAGTTATGGTGGGGGGAAATATGTGTATACATATATGCCCCCCAGTCAATCTCGAAAAACTATTCAAGACTTAGTCAAGTAGTTGGAATGTTCCCGATTTTTCAACGGGATTGCATTCTCTGTGCCGTCAATGCCTGTCGTTTTTTCTGGCATTTTTTATACTCTCCTGTCTTATACTCAGGTTAGAGTTCTTACTGAGACGGTCTCTTGTCTGGGTGCACCTTCACGCCTCATAGGACGTCGTCTTCCCGTCCTTTATACTCTCTCTCAATTCTCGAGAGTTAGAGTTAAGAATGTCGTCTTCCCATTCTTTTATGTCTTATCGCACAAACAGTCGTTGTGCTTTTTCCTGCGTATAAACTGTTTTCAACTTTTCAGGTCTTACATCATCTCATATTCCATAATCACAACGGAATAATAGATGAAGGTATATATAATACATGAAAGTAAATGACACACGATATTTTTATAGTGGTTCGGCCAAGTCGTAGCCTACGTCCACTTTATAGTTCTTTGTTCATATCATCAGACTTTTCTAAGGCAAGTCGTGCCTTTTTACAGAGTTCATAAGAAAAACAGCAAAGAGTACAACATTTCTACTTCAAATATCGCATTAAGTGTTGGGCATTCCATGCCCTAGGTACCTCTTCGCCATCTACGGTCGTTAACTTGAAGGTTCATGTTTCAAGTTTCCGTTGGATGACAAAGGGTCCTTCCCACTTTGGACCGAGGTGAGGAAGGGATGGAAAGACTCTCTTTAGCACCAAATCTCCTGGTTCAAAAGTCCTAAGACGAACTTTTTTTTCGTAATAGCGTGCCATCTGACGTCGATGTCTTGCCGCGCGCAAATCTGCTTCGTCCCTTTTTTCTTCGATTTCATCAAGAGACTCGAGTAAGAGTGCCCGATTCGTCATCGGGTCATAATACGTCACCCGGTGGGAGGGAACCTCGAGCTCTACTGGAATTACTGCTTCTGAACCAAACGAGAGAGAGAAAGGGGTATGACCGGTAGCTGTCTTAAACGTTGTCCGATATGCCCACAAAGCTAAGGGTAATTCGTCAACCCATTTCGCCTTTGCGCGTTCTAACCGTTTCTTAAGGATGGATTTTATGACTTTGTTTATTGCTTCTACTTGCCCATTCGACTGCGGATAAGCGACCGCAGTGTACCGTTTGTCGATCTTATATTTCTGGCAGAAATTTCCGAATTCGGCACCATCGAACTGGGTTCCGTTATCAGTTATGATAGTCCTTGGGATCCCGAATCGGCATATAATATTTCTAACCACGAAGCTTATCACTTTTCTCGCCGTGATTTTGGTTAGGGGCTCAGCTTCCACCCACTTCGTGAAATAATCCACAGCGACTATTGCATATTTCGCTCCTCCTTTAGCAATTGGTAGAACTCCGATGATATCAATTCCCCACGTGGCAAAAGGCCAAGGACTCACCATCGATTTGAGTTGGGTCGACGGTGCTCTGGGGATTTTGGCAAATCTCTGGCACTTGTCGCAGCGTCGTGAATAATCAGCTGCATCTTTATTAATTGTGGGCCAGAAGTATCCATACCGCAATATCTTTTTCGCTAAATTTTGACCTCGTGTATGATCTCCACACTCACCTTCGTGTACTTCTCTTAGTACACGTTTGATGTCGTCGTGTGCTATACATCGTAACAGGGGCATAGAAAATCCTTGTCTATAAAGAGTATCATCTTGAAGAATGTATCTGGTAGCCTTGCGAACTATAGCCCGTATCTCACTCTTCTTTGACGGGAGTATCCCGTTCTTAAGGAAATTCCTAATTGGGGTCATCCACGACTCCTTCTCCGGTTCTGCTTCGAAAGCGAACTCAATTTCCATCGACTCAAAGCTTGGAGATTCCAACGTTTCAATTAGAATTATTTCAGTTTCTTCCGGGTTATCGGAACTAGCTATCTTTGCCAGCCTGTCTGCCTTCTGGTTTTCGGCTCTTGGGATGTGCGTTATGTTGTACCGCTCCAGGTTGCTCAACAGCTTTTCCACTTTCCCGAGGTAGGCGATAAGTCGAGGTCCCCGAGCCACAAACTCCTTTCGCACTTGGCAAACAATGATTTTGGAGTCGCAAAATATGTCCAATGTTTTTACTCCGAGGTCTTTAGCAAGCTTTATCCCGACAATCAGGGCTTCATATTCAGAGTCATTATTAGTCGCTGAAAATTCTAATCGCAGAGCGTAATATAACGACCGTCCTTCTGGAGTGACTAAGACGATTCCAGCTCCGGACCTTCTGTCGTTCTTGGCTCCGTCTGTGTATAGCTTCCATGGATCTAATTTTAACTCATCTTCAGACTTGACCACTCTGTCATCGATTATTTCCTCCTCTGGGATTGTGAACTCTGCTATAAAGTCAGCCAGAGCTTGCCCCCTGATCGACCTCCGCGGCTGAAAATTTAAATCAAAGTGACTTAATTCAATATTCCATTTGATCAATCGTCCCGATGCCTCGGGTCTCTGCAACACCTGCCTCAGAGGTTGGTCAGTGTATATGGTTATTAGGTGAACTTGGAAATAGTGACGAAGTTTTCGGGAGGCGATTAGGAGGCTGTAAGCGAGCTTCTCAATCTTTGGGTAGTTGCGTTCTGCCGCTGCCAATTTCTTGCTTACATAATATACTGGCCTTTGCACTTTGTCTTCTTCTCGAACCAGGGCTGTGCTAATAGCGTGAGCCGAAACTGCCAAGTAAACAAATAACTCTTCATGATCCACTGGCTTTGACAAAATCGGTGGTTTTTCTAGCAATTCCAATAAATTTCGAAAGGCCTCGACACAGTCCGGAGTCCACTCGAAGTTCTTCTTTCCCCTTTTAATCAAATCAAAAAATGGGATGCATTTGTCCGTTGCTTTGGAGATAAACCTACTTAACGCGGCTACTTTCCCCGCAAGACTTTGGACATCTTTAATTCTTCTCGGTTCTTCAATGTTTCTTATTGCTGCTATTTGGCTGGGATTGATTTCAATCCCTCAAGAGCTCACAATGAAGCCTAAAAACTTTCCCGATGCCACTCCAAATGAACATTTCAAAGGATTCAACTTCATTCGATATTTTCGCAGGATACCGAACATTTCTGCCAATTCTTGCGTATGGCTGGAGGACTGTTTCGATTTGACAAGCATATCATCCACATAAACTTCCATAGTCTTCCCTATTTGATTATAAAACATCCTATTCACCAAGCACTGATAAGTGGCTCCAGCGTTTTTCAATTCGAACGGCATGACCACATAACAGTATAACCCCAAATTCGTAATGAAGCTCGTGTGTTCTTGATCTGGTACGTGCATATGAATTTGGTTGTACCCGGAATATGCGTCCATGAAAGAAAGAAGTTCGTGTCCCGCTGTCGAATCTACAAGCTGGTCAATTCTGGGGAGTGGGAAGCTATCTTTCGGGCAAGCTTTGTTCAAATCTGAAAAATCAATGCAAGTCCGCCACTTTCCATTCGGCTTCTTTACTAAGACGGGATTCGATATCCAGTCGGGATATGTCGAATCTCTAATAAATCTGTTCTGTTTGAGCTTCTCCACTTCTTCTTTCAGAGCGGCCGGCCTCTCTGGGCCTAGCATACGTCTCTTTTGCTTTACAGGCGGGTGTTTCGGGTTTACATTTAGTGAATGACTTATGATGGATGGAGATATCCCACACATGTCGGCGTGGGTCCAGGCAAACACGTCCAAGTTTGCCTTCAGGAAGTCAGTTAGTTCTTTGGCCCGACATGGATCCAACTGGGATCCAATCTTCAAAACTCTTGTCGGATCAGCTTCATCAATGGGTATGTCCATTGTCGCTTCATTAGGAGTTGCATTTCTAGTCTCTGGTTCCTCGTCTTTTCTGGGATCCAGGTCTTCAGGCGTTCCTTTGGGCAACTCCTTCGGGGCCGATCCCTCTAATTGCTACGCCGAGCCCTCCTTTGGAAGAGGCGAGGCACCTTTACTCTCGATGTTAAGTCCCTTCATCAACATTTTTAACTCGGCAACATAACAAGCCCGTCCTAAGACTTTATCTCCTCTCACTACTCCTGTTCCAGCTTCAGTTGGGAATTTAAGCAATAAACACCAAGGAGCGATGCAAGCCCTGAATTCTACAAGGGCAGGCCTTCCCAAAAATGCGTTGTAAGGCGAATCTACATCCAATACTATGAACCGAAGCATCCGTACTCTTCGGCTTTCCCCTTGCCCCAAAGTTACGGGCAATTCTATATATCCCATCGGAGCTGTCGATGCTCCGTTGAAACCTCGAATCCAACCTTCGCATGGCTTCAAATCTTCAGACTCAATCTTCATTTGATCGAATGATTTTTTAAATAAAATATTAACAGAGCTTCCGTTGTCTACTAGCACCTTATGAACCAATGCCGGTCCAATGGTGGTGGTAATGAGCAACGGATCGTCGGTGGGTGACTGGATTCCGGTATTGTCTCTGCTGCGGAATACCACGTCATCTAACATTGTCCTCTGTTGTTTCATAGGGGAGATATCTTCCAAATCATCATGGAATCCCATTCATTCTAAGGATTCTTGTGGTTCCGGACATCTACGTGCTTAGCTGCATTCACGTATTGATCCATTGCTCTAAAACTATGAATCGCTAGGTGGGGTCCACCCACTATGGTGTTGATAACAATTTCCTTGCCTTTCTGCTGCGCTGTAAGCTTGGGAGCAGATTGGATCTGTTTTGGAGCCTGTTCTCCTTGCCCCATGTCTCTCGGGGCAACCTTATATTCATCCAATTTCCCTTCGCGCAGCAGCTTCTCAATCACGTCTCTCAAATGCCGACATTCATTGGTTGAATGCCCATGAGTCCCATGAAACAAACAAAACTTTCTAGTTGCCATTTCTTTCTCCGTTGAGTCTCGAGGTGGCGGTCTTTTATATTGCAAAACATTGTATGTATCCAAGTAAATTTTCTCCAGAGTGTCGTTCAACGGTGTATAATTCTCATAAGTATGGAACCGGGGTCTTTTGTTAGGATCACTTCCCCTATTTCTATTTCTTCTGTTACCATTCGCGTTACGGTTGTTGTTGTTGCCCCCGTTTCCATTATTGTCGTTTCCACTCTTGTTTCCCACATTCACCTCAACTTTTCCGGAACTTTCTCCAGACTGCTTCACGGCGACATTACTCTGAACATTTTCTTTTGAAGCCGCCCCAGACTTTCTCTTTCGGTTTTCCCTGGCCTCCTCTCGTCTTAACTGAATATCGGCCTTTTCATAGAATAACTCTCTCGTGGGAGGTGGCTTCCCAGAAAGGTAATCTCCAAACTCGGAGTCAGGATCGACTCCTTCCATCAACGCCATCAAGATGATGGGCTCGTGCGGGTCACTAACTTCAGTCACAGCTAAGTTGAAACGGTCGAGATATGACCTCAAAGACTCTCCCGGCGCCTGCTTAATTCTTGATAATTCAATAACACTCTAAGACTTTCGGGTATGGAGTCGGAACTGATTCATAAAACGTTCGCTCAATTCCCTATAATTCGATATCGACCGAGGGGGAAGTCGGGTAAACCATAGCAGCGCCACATCTTCTAAATATATCGGGAATGCTTTACACTTCACTGCATCAGGGGCAGCAGCAGCATTCATGAGCCATGAGTATCGCATCAAATGCTGTCCCGGATCGGTTCTCCCATTGTACTTGTCCATCTGCGGCAGGTTAAAACGTCGGGGAAATTGAAAGTTGAGGATGTCATCAGTGAAGGGAGTATGGCTTCGCTCAATGCCGTAATCCTCATTGGTGTAGTTCCGGCTTTCGGACATGATCTGGCGTACCATTGCCCATACGTCAGCATTAGTCAGGGGCCGTTCAGGCTCCCTGGCTCTGGTATCCGGGTTCCCTCAGGGCTCTTGAACAGGAGATGCCCTCCTTCTGATGTTCGGGTTTCCTCTGGGCTCCTGATCAGGGGACGCCCTCCTTCTTCGAGCCGCTTCTGCTCTGCTTCGTTCCCTGCGCTCCCGGTCGATCTCGGGAGGAAGGGGCTGGAGCATTTGTCCCTGAGTGGGATTGGTAAGGTTAGGGTCTCTAGGTAATACATGAGATCCCTTCATCGGTAACAACATAGGCTCTCTCAAGCTTGGATCATTGGGTCCTAGTACTCGTGCAGCGTCTTCGCGGAACCCAAAGATCCGAATGTCAGCTGCTCCAAATTCTGAGGTCGTTCGAGAGGCCTTCTTTCACGGGGCCGTTCTTCCTCGGAAGACGAAGACTGATCCATTGGTGTGTGACGAACCGGGGATGGGGTTCTCTGTCTACGGAGTTCGCTAATTTCCCTGCTCATGAGTCTCATGTTTTCTTGCAACATGAGATTGGTGCGCTCGTGGATTTTCATAGCCTCCCTAGTGCTCTCAAGCATGTCAAGTAGGCGCGAGAAATCTCCTTGAGTAATAGGCGCAGATGGATTGACCTGATCATTGACCCTGGTGGCTGGAGTCGGAGCATTTGGAGGGGCCCGAGTAGAGGTTCCAACATCACCAAGTGTCGGGTCGGATCGGAGCTGGGCGTTCAGGTCGGGTCGGAGCTGGGAGACCTGTTCGGGTCGGAGCTGGGAAGCCAAGTCGGATCGGTGTAGTGCGAGTTGTTCGGGTCGGTTCAGGTTGGGGGAGTGCACTGCTTCAGATTCTCCTACCCGTATCGGATCGTAGCTCTCCCCTTGAGTGCAGTTCAGATTTCCTGTATCAGTCCGTTCCACTGCCGAGCTCTGCCCACGAGACCTTGTCACAACCGCATTTTGCTGATCTTCACCAACTCCGTTTCCTCGACTGGTTTGAACTTCCTTGCCTTTTCCTTTGGCCATAGTTCTTCAACAATCAATCAACAAATATTCAAGAGCGTCGAAACTTGAGGATTAACTTCTTTGAACTCAACGGTCCAAAAAGTAGAACGATAATCCCGAAAAACAGAGAATTCAGATGGTTCTCAGTGAAAGCACCAAAATGTTAGACCAAAAAGTGGTTATAACACCCAAATTGACTAAAATCAGAATAAAATAAGATCAAAAGTAAAATGGAGACACAGAATTTATAGTGGTTCGGCGTTGAAAAGCCTGCGTCCACTTGTCAATCACTATTCTCGATGATATAGTTGCAATTACAATGAGATATTCACTCAATTTCACTCACAACTCACATACATTCACTCAATTGTCTCAAAAAAAATGTTGAAAGACAATTTGGATTATCCGGGAGTGCTGGAATTCGGTTTATGAAAGTGTTTGAACTCTCAAAGTGCCAAAAAGAAGATCCTTTTGATTGTCTCTAAGCGAGGTATTTATAGGTGAAAATTTGCTCAGAATCCGATCCGGGTCGGAGCCACGTGTCCTCCATCCCATCGTCCTCGGGTTTGGATGGACTCCAGTGCTGACAGCGCATCAGAATAAAGATTATCGTGGGTAGGAACTAGTCATAACCGCTCCGCATCTTCAGGCGATCGTGGGGGGAAGTGACGTGGGTTATAGGTTCGGTTCGGAGGAGCCTGCAGAGGGGGTTCGGATCGGGGCATCCGATCCGACACGAATTAATGCTGAAACTAAATCCTTATCTGTTTCGCTCTGCTCCGTTCCGACCTGGTAGTAGGTAGCCCTCTGATCCGAGTGGTAGTAGGTAGCCCTCCGATCCGAATAGCAGCGTCTATTCGATCCGAATCGTAACAGCTCCCCGATCGGAACAGCAACATCTCTCCGATCCGATCCGCTATGATGCTTTCTAAGTTCTTCAACATTTTACATCTCGACTTTGTGCTGCCTAGTTCACAAAGTGGGCTAACACAAGGGTATGCCTTGGTTGCAAAATATGGCAACCTAAAGACTAGGATGGACCAGCGTGATTCGGCGAGAAAACGGTAGCCCTGTGATAGCAAAACGTCGTCTACCATCCATCTTGAGTCAATCGAGATACGTGAAGTGGAAAGGCGGAGAACTCCAAAAGACCATATACTTGCTATCTAGTTATGGGTGAGGATGGCCATAGGTTAGTGGGGCATAAGGGGGCCTGCGTATAGTTCTCATTTTTCAAGGTGTGCCTTTCATTAGTTGAGGGAGGGGTCAAGTGGGACCATAGCCACTGGAATAAAAACTGACCTTAGCATCTGCATCGGCAGATATCTGAAAGATCCCGACCGAGTTCGGTGTTTCTTGATTTGCCCTGCCACAGGACTCGGGTCGCACATTACAGGACATGTGCATCTAGACAAGCGATAACGATTCGCGTTACATGCGTGGGGAAGTATAGGAACATATACCACTCTAGGTAGTGTGTCCTAGACTTGGGGGCATCGTTCGACAGGTAGCATAATCCCTAGTTGGACTAGGTGACATAAACCCTGAATCCGAGAAGCGTTCAGCAGATAGCATAAGCTCTAGTTGAATCTAGAAAGCACTTGATAGAAAACCATAGATTAGATCTAGGTAATAAATAACAAATGTATGCCTGAAGGCAACGGAAACTACAAGGATTGGGATCACGTTATCGTTACTAGTTGGGACACTAGTTAGGTGGTGCAGAGATATAGAAACCAGTATAACAAGGAAAATAGCGAAGCAGCGAAAGTATTAGAGCATATCCAGTTTATCTTATCTTAGCATATCTTGTGTTGATCTTGTCTAATCTTGCTGACCCTATCATCATGGTGTTATCTTGTATTCAGTTAATTCATGTCGTTTTGTTTTTCCATGTTCACATGATAGAAGTAACTGAACTTACTCAGGCTTTATGTCTGACTCTGTTTTTCTTTCGTCTTCTTTTCTTCCGTCCCCCCCCCCCCCCCAGGTAGTAAAGGAGGGAATAGTATAGCTCAGGTTAAGTTGGACCGCCACTCTTTCCCAGCTTGAAGATTTGTCGAAGTTTTGCTCGGATTCTCTTTTCAGATGCTATGGCTGGCTCTTGCTACAATTGGGGAATATAAATGTTGTTTTATGCTTCTTTATTTTGTAAGACAGATGATACTCTGATATTATAAAGAAATCGTTGTACAAACTATTTTATCAATAAAGCAAAGTTTTATTTTCCGCTGTTTTAATTTTTGTCTGTCTTGCAATTCATCTGCATCTTTTACCTTAAATTGCTCCACAGAACTTAGTGCATTCCCTTTGTGAGTGACACTAACGGATGTGGGGTGTTACAATATTTTAGTTTTGCAAATCAAATCCAGAAATTCAAGATCCATTCTCTCTATTCTCTAAACCTAACGTTGTGAGTTCTAGTTGCTTTTAGGTTTAGATAAATAAAAGTAAATTATGAAAGACTGTGATTTGGATATGTGTAAACCATGAATCTATGCTATTATCATATCTTATGCTATGTCATGATAGATCTATTTCTCTTGATCGCATTTCAATAATTTTATTCTACTATATTATTATTGTGGATCTTGATTTGTAATTATATATTGGTTAATATAAATCTGTTAATTTGGACAGTTATATCATTGGATATATCTAATCATTTATGTAAATCATGAACATATGTCACCTTGAGTTGGTTAGGATTGGATCCAAATCTTTATCTTAATGGTAATTTCTATGACTTGTTATAATGTGGATTTGTGTAGATCTATTTCTAAATCAATAGATCTAATTTATGTGGACATTGAAACTGTTAGATCTATTTTAACATCTAGATCTAAATTATGTGATCTAATTTATCACCTTGTGTTATCATGTTAGATCTATTTTAACATCTAGATCTGAATTATGTGATCTAATTTATCACCTTGTGTTATCATGTTAGATCTATTTTAACATACAGATCTGAATTATGTGATCTAATTTATCATCTTGTGTTATCATGTTAGATATATTTTAACATCAAGATCTGAATTATGAGATCTAATTAATCACCTTGTGTTATCATGTTAGATCTATTTTGATGTCTAGATCTGAATTACGTGATCTAATTTATCACCTTATGTTATCATGTTAGACCTAAACCGATTGGACATCTAAATCGCAAATTTAGATCTTATTATGCTTATTGTGACATCATAGTTATGTTAGAATCAATTGACTACGAACCGTTCATCAGTTTTATGTCCACCTTGTTATGATGACAATTGCATGTCCATGCCAGTATGTATGTTCATCTTATTATCATGCTAGTTTATGTTTATGCCAAGATGATCATTTTGGTTATATTTCCATTATTTTCCATATTATCGTTTATGACTAGGCTATTATCCAGCCTAGGCATGCTGCCAAATTTATGAGTGTGCTAGTTAAGGAACGGGGGGAAAAGGGTTAATATTGGCTTAATTTGAATATGAACATTTTTGGGTATATAATTCAAATTGTTGGATAAAGCGGGTATTAACACCTATAAAAGGAAAGGTTTAATTAATTAAAAATGGAATGTTTTGTAATTACAATTAGGAATTGTAATTGTACTTATCACACGAGGTTAGGTTACATTAGTGGTGGAAGTCTGCCCTGACCCGACCGGCATATCCAACAGCCACTAATGTTGAACCTAATGTGGGAGGTCTAAGTACGTAAATACGAATCAGACTCTGACACGAGGTTAGGCCCAAATGTGGAATAAATCTGCCCGAACCCGATCGGCATATCTAGCATCCACATGTTCTAGGCCTAATGTGGGAGGTCTAGCCCATTATAAACCATAAATGGACATGGTAAAGAATTGGACTACTTAACCTAAGTTAATCCATAGGGATTTTATGAACTTAGATTTAAGTTGGGGGTTAAGTAAACGAAGTTGAACAAAAGGGGTGGGTTAAGTAAATCTGAAGGGGGGTGGGTAAAATTCACATATAGGACCACAAACTTAACCCATTAAGGTTATGTAATTAAAGACACCTAGTGATATACATAACTGGAGGAAATAATAAAGTTATGTAATTAAAGACACCCTTTAGGGTAAGCATAACTGGTCGAAATAAATAAGGCTACGTAATTAAAGACACCTAGTGGTATGCATAGTCAGTGAAAACCTAGTAGGGGATATAAGACAAAGGGGAGAGCTTGTATCATATTGTGTTGGACCCATTTCAGTCAGTAACCCGGAGTAGGTATCAAACAAAGTACTCCGTACTAGGCGGAGAAGGGTCACGCTTACTGACTGATTTTAAGAGATCCAAACGTGGAGGACGTTGTGGGTAGCGCAAACCGACCGGGCCATGTGCGTGCATGAGCCGGGAAGAGGGGATAAGACAACCGTGACACCTATAGATATGGTTGTGCATATTATTACGACGAGGGGTTACCATTTTAGGAAGTGATACCTCCTACTGTGGTGCCAGCACAAGGTATCTACGAGGGTTAGGGAGCCGATCGATCAGGGTAGTAGTTAGGATACATTTGAACGTATACCTAAGTCTACCACCTTATAGTTGAAGGGACCACCTCTTTCTGGATATACTAGTAACAGTGCAGAGTAATCATTGGAAGCATATACACCTTATCCTGTCTACCTTGTCACACCTTCCACTTATGTAGTGATCTCTCTTATCCACTTTATATGCCTATCATGATACTTTTATTTATTTATTGGCTAAAAGAAACTAGACTCGCCAGACTTTATGCCTGACCCTTTTGTTTCTCCTTCTTTCTTCCGTCCTCCCCCCCCCCTGGGGTTCTCAAGGAGGAAACACTCGGGCTTAGTCAGGACTCAGATGTCATCTTGCTAGGAGCTACTTCTGAAGTATGGCTCAAGTTCTTATCTCTACTATGGCTTAACTCTTTAAATTGTGGAATTATGTTTTTCATATTCTTATGTACTCTGATGATGCAAGATAGAAGTTATTCATTGTAATGGTTTTTGTGGCTTATGGTATTATGGACCATGACATTATGATTTATGTTTGAAATAAAAATTTAAAAATTTCTGCTGCTATCGTATTTATACCTTTCTTGTAATTATTCTGTGTCTGTTTACCTGTAACGCTTCACGAAACTTAATGCATTCCCTTAGTGAGTGACATTAACGGACGTGGGGTGTCACACCAAGGATTTGAGGAAATTGTTTATTTTCTTCTCCATGCAACCTTTCATCCTGAAGCCTATTTATATCTTTATATTTGTGGAGCATGAACATGTGAGAGCATCAACATTATCCTCTTCTTCAGTATACCTTAATTTCTTTTGTCAATCAATTAGGGGTTTTGAGTTCATACAAGTCTTTGTTGAAATTGATTATTCAATTTTTAATTATAGGTTAGTCTCTCCATCTACTACCTATAATTTTGTAATTTCACTCTTGTGTTCTCTTTTGTACTCTCTTCGGTGAAATAAAGAAAAGTTGTTCGGTCCCTGGATGTAGGCATAGCCGAACCACATTAAATCTTTGTCTCTTCTTTTACTCTTCTATTTTATTTTGTTTGGTGGGTATTTTTCATTAAGTTGGCGCTTATAATTAATCGAAAAGCTAGATCCACTTTTTGTATTGCTTCCACATTTTTGCAATTTTTGCACAATAGTTTGGTATTAGAGCTAGATGTCTTGTTCTAGATTAGTTATCAATGACTAATTCTTTTAGTGGTGGTATGAAAAATTATGGCATCACCAAATTTGTTAGAAGAGATGTTTTTGGGACATGGAAGGTTAAAGTGAAGACTAATGACGGTGTTCTTCAGTAACAAGTTCATTCACCTGGAGGAAGAGATAAAATGCAGAAGCGCCTTGAACAAGATATGCATAGGACCCACTTCATGGGTTCTAGAAGAGGTGCTTGCTATTATTGTAAGAAGAAGGGGAATTTCATACAAAATTGTTCAGCTTTGAGAAAGAAGAGAGAGAAGAAAGAAAAAGGTTCAATTTTGGCAGCGGTTAGGTCAGATGTAGATAGATGTGATAGTGATACATCATTATTTTCAGCCAGTATTTCACCTTTAGAAATTACAAGTTGGGTGATTGATTATGGAGCCTCTTGTCATATGACACCGAATAGGAGCTATTTTTCCAGTTATGAGAAGATTGATGGCGGAACAATTCATTTGGAGAATGACACATCTTGTCATGTTGTGGGCATTGGAAGTGTGAGGTTTAAGATACATGATGGTGTTATTAGGACTATCACAGATGTTAGACATGTTCTGATGCTGCATAAGAGTTTGTTGTCGGTTGGAGCTTTGAGTAGACTTGGTATGAGGATAATAATAGATGAAGAGAATTTAAGAGTGGCGAAGGGTTCCTTGATAATGATGAAAGGGGTGCGAGTCGATGATATTTATATGCTTCGTGCATAGACAGTCTCGGGAGATTCAGTAGTTTCTACACATTCTAGTGTTCCAGATTCTACTCAGTTATGACACCTTTATTTAGGTCATATTGATGAGGAGAACCTGGAAGTATTGAAGAAGCGTAGGTTAATTGCTGTTGATTCTCAATTAAAACGTAGCTCTTGTGGAGATTGTTCTTTTGGAAAGAAGAAGCATGTCACATTTGATGTTGGAAGAGCTAGAGCTACAAAGTTTCTAAAGTATGTTCATTCTTATGTGTGGGGACCCACCCCAATTGCATCTTTAGGTGGAGCCAGTTTCTTCATCTTATTTGTTGATGATTTCTCACAAAAGGTCTAGGTCTATTTCATGAATACTAGATCCGAAATATTTGCCAAATTTCGAATATGGAAGGCCTTAGTTGAAAGAAAGTCAGGAAAGCAGCTGAGAGTTCTTAGAGTTGGCAGTAGTAGTGAATTTGAGTCACAAGAATTCACTAACTATTATGCATCCGAGCATATATTTAGATATTTTTCTACAAAGTCACATTCTTTTGGAGTGGCGGAGAGCATTTGTTGGATATTATGGGAAAGAGCTATGAGCTTGAGATTGACTGCTGGTCTAAAAGAGGGATTTTGGGCAGAAGCGACATCTATGGCAGTATTTCTCATCAACCGTACACCTTCTATTCCCATAGATATGAATATCCCAGAAGAAGTATGGAAAAAAGAGCATGTTGATTATTCATTCCTTAAAGTGTTTGGTTGTTCAGCTTATTTAGAAGATGAGAGACATGATCAGTCAAAGCCTAGAGGAAGCAAGCACATTTTGTTAGGCTATGGAGAAGGAATGAAGAAGTATAGGTTGTAGTGCAAAACAACTAAGAGAATTGTGACTAGCAGGCATGTGATATTTGATGAGAGGTCTTTATTGAAGATGGAGCCTCTATCAAGTGATGACTTGAGGACACAAAATTTTCAAACACGTTTGGAGTCATTGTATAGTTTACATATTCGGAGAGAAAGCGATATTTCCAATGGTACCATGGTTGATGAGACGATTTCAGAGGTTCAGACTCAATGTGGTGCTCAGTTGCAGAAAAGGCCTTTTAGTTCAACTGGCCCTTTTGGTAAGCATATTTGTAATGATGATTCTTCATCTTATGATTTGAATGTTGTAGAGCTTGTTGGTGAATCTGTTAGTATTAACAAAGAAAATTCCAGTAAATTTCTTCAGAAGGAGGTTGAAGTAGATAATATTGAGCATGTCCTCACTCAATATACATTGGAGAAGATGAAGCGTGCTATGATGTCTCCATTAGTCTCTCAGATTTCTGTATCTACAATTTTGTCTCCTTCATCTGATTTTTTGAAGAATTTTTTGTATTTTCTATCTTTCTTATGCTTGGAAATGATTTGGAAGCTCTGTTTGGGCAATATTGCCCGAAGTAGTTCACATTGAGCCTGATGGTGTAGACCCAACAATTTGTTGAGATGTTGTGATAAAGAGAGATTGTTATATTTGAATCAAAGTGGAGTGTTGAATATTTGTGATTCAAATATTTGATAAGAGGGAAAGAAATTTGCTAATTGATTCAATCAATTAATTGTGCTATATGTGGAAATATATGAGAGGATATTTTGATAGGGAACTAATTGATTACATAATCAATTTATCAATCAATGGATATGTAAATAGTGAAATATGTATATTCATTGATTTTGTAATATGAAGAGATAAGTGAATTGCTTGGAGAATCATGCAAGGAAGAAAACATATGGAAATCAATATCTTTTCTTTCCATTTACATTGCAATCACATCATGGAGATTTGGAAAGATTCCAAGGCAGTGAGGAAATTGTTTATTTTCTTCTTCAAGCAACCTTTCATCCTGATACCTATTTATATCTTCATATTTGTGGAGCACGAACGTGTGAGAGCATCACCATTATCCTCTTCTTCAGTATACCCTAATTTATGTTGTCAATCAATTAGGGGTTTTGAGTGCATACAAGTCTTTGTTGAAATTTATTATTCAATTTTTAATTATAGGTTAGTCTCTCCATCTACTACCTATAATTTTGTAATTTCTCTCTTGTGTTCTCTTTTGTACACTCTTCGGTGGAATAAAGAAAAGTTGCTGGGTCCGTGGACGTAGGCATAGCCGAACCACGTTAAATCTTTGTGCTTTCTTTTGGTCTTCTATTTTGTTTTGTTTTGTGGTTATTTTTCATTGAGTTGGCGCTTGATAATTAATCGACAAGCTAAATCCTCTTTTTGTATTGCTTCCGCATTTTTGCAATTTCTGCACAACAGTTTGGTATCAAAGCTAGTTTTCTTGTTCTAGATTAGTTATCAATGACTAATTCTTTTAGTAGTGGTATGAAAAATTATGGCGTCACCAAATTTGTTAGAAGAGATGTTTTGGAAACATGGAAGGTTTAAGTGAAGTCTAATGATAGTGTTCTTCAGCAACAAGTTCATTAACCTGGAGGAAGAGATAAAATGCAGAAGCGCCTTGAATTTTTAGTATCTCTCAGTTATCTATTGTACTAAGTTGTTGATGATATGTGGTAAGTGCTTTTTATTTAAAATTTTAATATCAATTGCAATAAGTTGTTGTTGACATGTTTGTATTTGGTACTAACAACAACGAGAACGGCAGTCACAAAAACATTCATTTTTGCGATAACACATTAATGGCAACAGAAAGAATGAAACAACCAATAATAAGATACATAATATGGACCAAATTTCCTAAAATTTCCATTATGACTATTTGTTGAGACAAGTCCCACACCGGGGAATTTATAAAATAAATCCAGTATAAACATTAAGAGTTCACCCTTTACATTGCCAATTGGTTTTGTGATAATTTGGGGTTCTCTAACATGGTATAAGAGCCAGGAATAATTTGTGTGCACAAGCCACACTTGCACACGTCACTCCTAAAATCCACGTGTAAGATTGGCACACATGCGAAGGCGTGTTGAGACACGTCCCACTCCGGGGAATTTATAAAATAAATTCAGTATAAACATTAAGAATTCGTTCACCCTTCACATTGCCAATTGGTTTTGCGATAATTTGGGTTCTCTAACATGGTATCAGAGCCAGGAATAATTCGTGTACACAAACAAGCCACACTTGCCCATGTCACTCCTAAGATCCACGTGTAAGATTGTCACACGTGCGGAAGCGCGTTGAGACAATTCCCACACCCAGGAATTTATAAAATAAATCTAGTACAAACATTAAGGGTTCACCCTACACATTGCCAATTGGTTTTGTGATAATTTGGGGTTCTCTAACATGGTATCGGAGCGATGAATAATTCGTGTGCATAAGCCACACTTACCCACGTAACTCCTAAGATCCACGTGTGAAATTGCTACACGTGCGGAGGACTGTAGAGACAAGTCCCTATACCGAGGAGTTTATAAAATAAATCCAGTATAAACATTAAGAGTTCACCCTTCACATTACCAATTGGTTTTGTGATAATTTGGGATTCTCTAACACTACTGTATTTATCAATTTGCTTCTTCGCGTGCTTCCTTTGTACTAGATTGTGTTCATTTAAATTGCAACTTAAAAAAAAGAAAATCACCGACACTTTGTTATTGAACTGTTTCTTATTTTTTTTCACTCTAACTCGCCAACTCAAAACTGTTGTACTTCTTCATGACATCTTTCTTTTTCCTTTCCCATCTTAAGTCTCTTAACTTCTTTTAATTCCATGTATAATTGTGTTATGAGTTCAACATTCACTAAACGATCACCTCTTTGTGTCTACTGTAATCGATTATCATTTTTTTCCTCTTGTACTTCCGGCCGGCCTACCACTTGTAATAGTTGTGAAGGAGGTATCTTCATGCGCATCTAAACTGCCAAGACTTAATACATCATCCATCTTTCTTGGTAGAAACTGCAATATCTAATGTTCTTGTTGCACTCGGCCCATTTGTCCTCTTTTGATGGTATATAGTAACAGAGTTGCATGTTGCATGGTTGATTATTATGCTTAACTAAGTATAATGCATGTGCTTGATTAAGCTGTAAATAACGAAGTACCATTGTAAATAAATCAATAAAACATGACAATTTAACATGATGATTTAAATGCATTGTCATACTCATATTGGTTCCCCTACTTTGCTTTCTTGTATGTAACTAGGCGATTATTTCTTTCCAATGTTGGCAGATGGAATTTATTCATTTCCCTAACTACTTCAGAAAATCAACTTCTCTAAGTAGACTATCTAGACAACTACAAACAAATATCGAAAATGATTTTTCACTTTGGCTCGTACCTTACCTTTTTTCTTTGGAACATTCAATTCAATAGAAGGAAAGTTCAATTTTTCGTGACGATCATTTTTGAACTTTCACAAAATTAGGAGCCTAATTTCTAATACCTTCAGTAGGAGATTCGTTAATGTTTATACCAGAAGTTTGTTTTCTCCTTGCTTGAGCGGAAAAAAGATTAGCATTCATGTTACTTTGTTCTTCTTTTGCTGCTTCAACATAATCTAATTGGGTTTCTTTGTTTCTCATTGGCTAAGTCCAAATTGCTTATAGATTTTGAGCAGGATAAAGTGTCGCTCTTTGTTCCTGACTATTGAAGGAGCTATAGTTTTGTTTGTGGTTATATATATATATATATATATATATATATATATATATATATATATATTTGAAATGTGGTGTGCTGAGAGTAATTTGAATTTGAGAGTTTTGGTGATGGTTTGAATTTTGTTATGAATTGTAGAAATTTTAATTTTAAGTTGATGAAAATTAGGAGTTTGTTGGGAATGATATTTATTGTTTTGGTGATAATTTTAAGAATGGTATTGGTTTTGGCTTTGTTGAGATGCAAAAACATTTGGATTGAATAGATTAGATTTTGATTATCGGATATAGCTTGTGGTATTGATTTTTCTTTTTGACTTTTTGAGATATTGATATTGTGTGCAATATTTTTTTAAGAGGAAAAGAAATGCTGAAAAATTTGGTGGAAGTTACTTAAAGAAGAGTGTTTGAAGATTATATGGGGAGAAGAAGGATAGTGACAACGGTTGAAAAAAATGATTGTTGCTCTTAGTTGGCCTTATTATGGTCAACTAAGTGGTAACAGTCTTTTTTTGGCTGTTACCATATGGGCAACTTAGTCGGTTCTTGTTTTAACCGACTGAGCTTGGTTGTAAAAGCAAGCTGTGAGATTGTTTGGGCAACCTACCGGGTTGCCAAATAACCCAGACTTCATCAGTCGACTTTTCGTTAAGAGCCGATTGAAGAGCAACTCCAATAAGCTGTGATTGCTCTAACGTGATTGTAAGAACAGTTTAAAAAAAAAACGTGATTGTAAGAATAACACATGCAAAATTAATATTGTAAATTAGATTCCTACTGTTGGAATAATAGGAAATGCAATAAATCTTATACTTTTCTGATCGAAAATGCAGAAAGAACTTGTGGTTTTTTGAAAAAGAAATAATTTTTTATAAAGTTTGATAATGGTGAAAAAATGCAGTTATTTACTAGAGTTATCCATGAATATTCTTTTTTTTTTCCAAAATTTGGAATTTTTTTAAAATCGAAAATTAATTTGCATTTTTTATTGAAAAATCGTGAACTTGTTTGCTATTTCTAATTCAAAAATATATTTTTTATTTACATATAAATTGCTACAATGGCTTTTCTTATGACAACATCATAAATAAAGATTTGTTGTGCAAAACCTCTTCTTAAAATTTACTTTTGGCCTTTTATAATCTTCATATCTTGTGCATATGTTCATCAGTTAAAAAAAGTTGCACATTTAACATTTTTAATCTTTACACCACAAAGGAATCTAAAATATGAAATTTAGAGTCATATTGAAATGAAAGTTATACTCCCTCCATTTCAATATATTGGACGTTTTATGGTTTCTCACACAAATTAAGAAAAGTGAAAACTGACTTAATTACTCCATTAATTCACACTTTCCAATGTTAAATGCTCTTTAATACTAGCTTTGCTTTTGCAATATCTCATCGGCCTTTGTTGTTTGCAATATTTCACATCCTCCTTTCTGCCACATGCAATATTCCATGCATGCATCTTTTTCACACATCCTCCTTGTTGCTACATTGGAAGAATAGATAAGAATAAACTTTTTTTAATTAAAGTTGCATTGAAAACGAGAACAAAAGTATGTGTACATACATGTAGGATAATTAGAAACTCATCCAATATACTGAACTGGAAGGAGTATCATTTTAGTTTTTTAGATTTTACCAAAAAATACTTTATTTTATATCCATTCCACGTACGTGCCTAAATAGTTCCAAAAAAAAAAAAAAAAATATGTTAAAGCAATAAATGCATGAAGAAAAAAAAGTGTGAATCAATGAAAAGTCCCAACCGTGTATGGCGGCATCCCTTTCACAGTCCAAACACGTTTTCCTGGCTATACACTTATTTCACACATCAAGATAAATCCTAGGCATATACCCTAGTTTTCTTGTATAATTTAATACTCCTTATTATATATCATCACATGATACATGGAGGCATTCACATCCACACACGCGGATTGACGATATATATCTACACACTCCTCACCCTCTCGTTCCATCTAATCATCGGTCGACAGAAGCGAAAGGTTTAAAAAAGAAAAATGAGATCCAATCTCATCTCCGTCATCCTCCTCCTCCTCGCCATGGCTTCCGCCACCATCGCCGCCTCCTCTTTCGTCTCACCCCTCAAATCCGAAAACGACGAGTCCAACCAGTGCGTCTACACCATCTACATCCGAACCGGCACCATATGGAAGGCCGGCACCGATTCCGTCATCAGCGTAACCCTAGCCACCGCGGACGGGTACGGCATCAAAATCACCGATCTCGTGGCCTGGGGCGGCCTCATGGGCCCCGACTACGACTACTTCGAAAGGGGCAACCTGGACATCTTCAGCGGCCGCGGCCCCTGCCTGTCCGACACGCCGTGCTGGATGAACCTGACCTCCGACGGCAGCGGTCCCCACCACGGGTGGTACACGAACTACGTCGAGGTGACGTCGACCGGTCCCCACATGGGTTGCGGTCAGAAGCAGTTCACCGTCGAACAGTGGTTGGCCACCGACGTCGGCCCCTATGAGCTGTTCGCAGTTAGAGACGAGTGCCCTAAGCCGGCGCCTCCTGAAGGCGTTGCGTCGAACGAGCCACGTGCTCTTAGAGCTGGTGCTTAAAGCTGAATCGTGGTGATTTTTTCAATGTGGTGGTTGGAACTTTTGTTTTTGTATTAATGGATCGTGCTGTTGTTTGGTTGCGGTTGATGTTTTTTAATGAGTGTACTACCGATTCGAGGAGTTGAATAAGGCAGATGATAATATTTTCTACCACAAAATGTTCGAATCTTAAACCGTTATATATGAATCTCTTTTTATTTAGTATGGTGCTAAAATCAGCTGGTATTGGAGTCAGCACATTTTATCCACTGACGTGAACATAATTTTCGGATCCCGTTTGTAGGAAAAAAGAGAGCAAATAACCTATACCCAAATCCCCTGTATCCTCTGTGTTCAACCAATCAGAATTTTTACTTTTTTGCAATTAAGTCCGAGCATATAATTACAAAAAATGTGGAATTTGGAGGGTCCTTATTGGTTAGGTATAGAGGGATTGAGGGAATTGAGTCCAGGGGATTTCATTCCAAAAATCAGGGGATCCCTCTGATTTTCACAAGAAAACAAGGGGATCCTTATTTTCATTAATGGAATTTGAAAGTTATGTTCATACTCGTGGATAAAGTATGAACAAACTCCTACTGTCAACATTGCTGGTTTTTTTTTTTTTTTCTTCGCTGATTAAACAAACAATTCATGATACCGGGATTGGAAAAGCAAGAAAATTGCAGGTCCACCAGAATAGAGAAATTGAATTCGAGTGATTTGTCAGCGAATGTCGAGAGGGGAAAAGCAACGATGACATTTGTTGTAGCTCCTTGTAATTATTTGTTCTATGTTTTTGTCTATATGAAAAATGCAGAATTTATGTTGCTTTTTTAGAAAGACAACCGTTTCGAAAAAAGAAGCCATGCATATGCGCAAAATGGCAAAGTTAATTTATTTTGATTTCCCTGTTTCAGAAAATGACAAAACCATGTGAAAGAAACATTTCTACATCCATTGTTTCTTCTACCCACCTATAATGATATTCCAAGTATTTTTGGTTACTCACCCTTATTCTATGATGAACTTTGAACATGCTATGTATCTTCGTAACTTTGTTATAATAGTGTTTGTGATGGAATTGATCACAAACACCCAAAATGGATAACATGATAATAGAACAATAAGCAACAATAGTAGATTACAAAAACAAAAATGTAAATAAGCACAAATTTCTAGTGGTTTGATAATCGATCTACGTCTACTGTAAGTAATCTTGTATTTACACTGTTTGATTACACATACGGTTGTCTTTGTATAAAGAAAATAACAACGGAGTAAGTAAAGAAGCGTCAATGGCAAGAAGATAGCAAGAAGAAGAAAATACATAAGTGTCTCATACAACAGCTATTTATAGAAGAAAAAGACAAAATATCAACCTTACAATTCACACTTGGGAATGCAAGGTTATGGTGAGCCCACACCAAGGATCACACCCTCTAACGCATAAGAATTAGGTATCGCGATTGATACCGATTCCTAATTCTTATGTATTAAGAGTAGCAATCGCTTTGGCTAGTCCTCTAGGCATTGTGCTCATTAATATTGGTGCAATTGTGTTAGTCCAATTTTCCTATCTCGAGCTATTGAGCGGTCTTGGATGATTTGAAGTGCTTGTTTATGTCGTCAGATGTATGCCAATCTGATCTCTATGTGAAGTCCAGATCCGTATCAACCACTTGCAAAATGCCAATTAAGTTTATTCACTTGGTCGCAGCTTCATATCATAATTTGTATTCAGGCTCCAAACCATCCAATCGTCTTACCGAACTTTCTACCTCGACGATCAAGAAATCTGTCTATCTGAATCCAACATGTGAGGGGAAGGTGGTTTAACACTAAAATGCTACATCATTTTCTAGTGCCTCTTTGTCACCTGCTGCATAGAGTCCATCATGTAATCGGTCTTATCCCTAATGATGTAGGCAAAGTGTTGGTTAACTTTAAAATTGTGTTTATTGCTTTCTTCACGATGACACACGGTCATTACTCAGAATTTGATGTTCAACTTAAAAACCCAAACTTCCTAGTCCTATAATTCAAGTAGGTATCCTTGTATGGGCACCAAAATGTTTGCGATGGATTTGGTCACAAACACCTAAAACGGATGATGGTACATGAATAAGCACTAACCAATTGATCACAGAAATAAAAAAGTATCTGAACAATAAACTTTATAGTGGTTCGATAACAAGACTACGTTCACTCAAGGTAATCTTTTATTTACATTATTTGATTATAAATATAGTTATTTTTATATGAGGAAAATAACAATAAAGTGGGTAGAGAAATATCCGTAGGAAGAATGTAACACCCCATTCTCAATGGTGGGAAGCTAAAGGCTACGGATGCTGCAGTCATCTCTAGTTTCAACTTTCGATGATAGAAAATCGAAAGTTAATCAACCATAACATTAGATAACATGAGAGTATGATTTTTTTACAAAACATTCAATAATATAAATATTCATTAATGCAACCTTCGCATAACCCATTTAGAGAAAATATAAGTTATTAATTGATTAGTCGGAGTAGCTATGAGAATTAATTGAACTTATTATAATTGAGTTTGAAGAGTGGTGGAGAGCTTGAATCGTTAGCCAAAGTTATCTCTATTCCAATCTTTTTGGATGGTTATAGTGTGCTTGGGCTTGGATTAGAGAATGAACATAGGGTTTCCAAAAAATAAGGCAGACCAAGCAGAAATTACCACATCAGGGAAATCAAGCTGGTCAGTCCAAGAAGCGAAACAGGGCTGGTGGTTTTTGGTCGGGAGGGCCAAAGAAAAGAATGTTGAATTCCTCTTCTGTTATGGAGTTGTGCATCTCTAAACATAATCTGGCGGTTCAAAAGAATGTTGAATTCCTCTTCTGTTATTTGTGCGTTTGTCGGAATAGTTCGGGTGCTTGCGAAGCACCTTCGTATTCATAGTGGCGTTGCCCTTCATCCATATCTCGTTCATCTTCTATAATCATGTTGTGCAGAACAATATTTGCGAATTTCCAAGCTTGTATGAAAAAGTTATGGGTTTACAAACATTCCATTACATAATTATTTAAATAAATAAATATATTTATTTATTTAATGACCTAATTAATTTTAATCCCTCTTACTTCAGTAAAAACCTCATTGCAAAAAAAACCATTTCTCAAAACCGTTGATCGTTTGTTGCTCCACCACCAGGCCATCGGAGGTCAATCCCTCTCCACCGCGACGACCGCCTCCGACCCCCTCTCCAGCGCCGAGAAATGGCATACCATCCGATGGGGCCTAGCGGCCAAAAATCCTCCCCAAACGCGCGACTTTCCGAGCTAAAATTCCACCCCAGTGTCGAGCTAATGCCGATCTCCACCGTTGATTGCAAAGAGCTTGAGGAGCTCTTCGATTTTGTGTTGGAGATTTTCGAAAATGTTTAGTGGATTAGGAGTATTAGGGGCGCGATTTTCTGAGAATATCAGTCGTTGGACGAGGAGGGCGGCGGCTGTTAATTTAGTGGGTAGAGTTTTGGAGAGAGAGAGAGGGTATAAATAGGAAAATAAAGTATTATTATTTAATTCTTTAATTTATTTTGTTTTGACCTTTTTGCATCTGAACTCCAAATCGAACTCAAAGACTGTCACCCCTAGCCAAATACCCTCATTCCGGACATAATGAGATATGTTTCGTAAGCCCATTCGACTGTTTCGATCAATTTTTATAAAAATTAAAATATAAATCAATATATATTGAATTTGAACGCACATTTTAATTTACCACGACCACATACTGACTCCAAAAATTCCAGAAAAATCAATCTGGCTATGTTTTGACGATACGGTCCTAACAAAACTAATTTCGTCGAATTTTGAGATTGTTTGAAAAATGGTCATTTTCCAGTCGATTAAATTCAAACTAAAATTACCAAACACGTTTAAATTTACTATGCTCATATATTAATTCCAAAAATTATGAAATTTGAAACTAAACAATAATTTGACATTCCGGATCCAACAGAATTGGTTTCGCCGAAAATGGAAGTCGTTTGCAAAATAACTATTTTTAAGGGCTATATATTATATTTAAAAAATATATAAATTCTATAGCGATTGTTTTGAATTTTAAACTGGACATAACTTTCAATTTATATTGTGAAATCTGAATTTTTCACATCCGTTAGGAAGATGCTGTTAAACAGATTCAAATATTTCTTGTTTTACTGAAATCCGATTTATTATGAATCCTATGCATTCATCTTAAATTAAAAATCAAAATTTCAAACTACTGTGCCATTTCAAGCTCGTTTTATAATTAAATTAAATTTATAAGTTCTAACTTCGATTTAAATAAATTTTAAATTGTTATTATTTAAAATAAATCATTTTAAATATTCAAAACCAATTAAAATAGCTAAAATAAAAATTTTAAATTGGTTCAAAAATTTCGGGTTGTTACATTCTACTTCCTCTTGAAGGATTTCTTCTTCCTCCAAATCGCTATTAAAAGCCATCACGCATTTCATAAAATAGGAATCCACTTTTGTTTGTGAATATGTTTGGGTATGAGATATGACTTGCAATGTTGTTGTTGTATATAAGGTACGAGGTCTCGGTTATTGTGTTGCTTTATTATTTTCTGTGGTCCTTTATTAAATTGTGTGTGTCTTTATTGGTTGGAGTGTGCATTGTGTTGTGTGCAGCTTTATTGGTAGGAGTGCTCTTTTATTGGTACAAGTGCTCCTTTATTGGATAGAGTGCTCCTTTATTGGACAGAATGCCTCTTTATTGGTACCAGTGTTGGTCCAGTTTGTAGTGTGCAGGGTTGTCCCCGAAATATAGCCAAGGAATTTAACAAGTATGGTTGTCCACGTAATATAGCCAAGGAATTTAACAAGTAGGGCCATCTCTAATAAACAGTGGTTGTAAAATATAGTGGTACAGTTACAAGCGTACAGGACAAAGTGCCTTCTGTATCTAATGTCGAGTCTAAATCTATGACACTATTTACCTTGCACAAATGTCATAGCAATTTGCAGGTTTGACTCTAATCCGAGCACCAGTGGTATGTCTTGTCATTTGACTGGCAATTGCTTTAGAAATCGCAGCCCGTAAAGAAAAGTGGAAACAGTGATTTGAAAAGTGATCGGAAATGAAGGGTCATCCCCTATTTTTGATTGAAGATGAGTCAGCGGTGGGTTAGGGTCGTCCTGTTTTGTTAAATCGATATATTTTTTATTTTAAAGGAAAAAATGAAAGGAATAATTGAGTTATTCGAAATTTGAAAGTTTAGTTTATAAGTTATATATAAATGAGCTCGTAACGTCGTGGTAGTTCGTAGTTATACGTTTTGAACTTCAATCATACGTACAGGGTCCAAAATACATCGGAATTCTTCGAAACTGAAACCATCATGATCTAATTGATTATGGAATGCCAATGAAAAAGAAATAGTGGATTTTCATGTTGTAGATTTCGAGTTATGTTAAACCAAAAATCTCAAAAGGTCGCTATAAAATCGTTTATAAATTTATAAATAAAATTATGAATTAAATTTATTATTAGGTTTTGAAATAAATTTATAACTGAGTTACGAAAGAAATTTATAACTGGGTTATGAACTGCTCGACATGATTAAGTTAGATTTGGAAAACTAATATACATTATATTTAAAATATGGACAAATGAGATTGAAGTTTATTAATAAACGAATTTAAACAGTTATATATAAATATAATTAAAACGAGCGATAGTTTGTATTATTACGTTTCGAACTTACGTTAAGTATATATAACTCAATTTAAGTCCAAATTTTTTGAAACAAGATTAATCTGGACCATCTAAATAATAGTTTTCTACTGGAAGAGAAAAATATTTTGATTTATGTCATAATCAAATTTTCAGAAAAACAACTCTATAATCGTTATTAAATAAAGTTAACTAATTAGACAACTAATTATTTAAAGGAGTTACGGATGGAAATTGGAATTTAGATAAGTGAATTGAAGTTGTCAATTTATATTAGAACTCGAACATGAATAAACACAACATGCAGATAATAAAATGTGGTACAACATGCATCAACATGACATATGAACACGAGCAAACATGATAATATAATATAAAGTCCAGTACATCAAGCCATACACATATATACATCATGATAACCAAAGAAACCATAACATCATCACGATCCTCATGAAAGTCATCCTAAATCTGCGACATCGTCGTCATCATTGTGCTCAGACTCCTCACTATCCTCCTCCATGTCATCATCGCTATAATATGGAATAAGGTCATCATCGTTAATACCCCCTCCTAATCCGCCAGCACCACCTGATCCCCCATCCCCTCCCCGTCCTCCAGCACCACCTGATCCTCCAGCAGTACATGATCCTCCAATGGTACCTGATGCTCTTGTATCACCACCACCCCCTGTTGCCGCTAATCAAGCCTGTAAGTCATCGATCTAGGCCTGCAAACCCTGAACTATCGCCTGGTGCTCCTGATATAACGACTGAGAATGCAGCAGGGCCATCTCCTGAATAGCGGCAATATGCCGTCTATGCTAGTCTAGCATCGGTGTAAACTACAAATATAGAACATATAAACTCAGTTTCTATAACTTAGGATGTATAAGCTAATAAATTCACAAGTACGAATATTATCTCATGTGCTGGATATAATCCAGCTGTAGGGATACCGACTACCATGTGATCAGGTGGGTAGATAATAGGCAGGAATAACTATGTACCGCTAAGATTGAATGCCTGAAATGTATCAGTGAGAGCAAACTTCATAGGATGGTTGGAGTATTGTGAAGGGGTCGGGTCAAAAGTAATAGCCACCCGGGGACCAATGTAATTGGATTTCACAACCCGAATATAATCTGGCAACATGTAACGTCGAGGAGCTACTCGCTGCCAATAAGTGTCAAAATCTACTCTAGGTAATAGAAAATTCGGCGTACCAACCCATCATGCCCGTCTCAGACCCTGTATGTACTGTCTCCCTATCGAACGATGCCGCCCGAATATATCATCGGGAGGAAGTGGATCTCCGGGTACCGCAACTCACTGGGCCCCTGATAATAGCAGCGATCTCCCAAGTATCAAATATGAAGGTGGGCTGGTAGGAGAAAGATGATGCGACGCACAGATAAACGACATGCAATGACTAATGGGTGGGCATCAGGTAGTGAGCCACCCGCTGCCAGTAAAATCCAATAAGAAGTCCACGGTGCTCGTAGTATGTTGCCCCTCGACATCAAATCTACCTGAGAACGGGCCTGTACCATGTCATGTCTCACACCAGTAGGAACACGTTGAACTACGTGACTAGTCTCTCATCTACGCATGCGTGGGAAAAAGGACACGGCGGTATGACTGGAAGTGGCCTTTATGCGTCGATGCACGTTGGCCATGTGCTCGTAGTACCAACATGGCAACATATACCAAAATCTAGATATCTGCTGAACCTTTACAAAAGCGTAAGAGTCAAGAGCGGTGTTTAGATAACCCAATATAGCTGAGCCCCAATCAATCATATGCAGCTGCTCAAAATCGGCTAGTGTTGCTAGGTAGCCCAATCGAATCGTACTCTTTTTGTCCGAAAAGAATAACGAACGAAAGAGATATAAAAGGGTAGCTCGAAATACTGTGTCATGCAAATCCACTATATCGACATGCGCTATAATGTAGTCAAGTAAATATGCAATGGAAACGACACCATTGGATATATGATCCACGGAAAAATCTAGCAAATACTGCAAGTAAAGCTCGGGTGACTCATAGGAGGAGTCAAATGGGCAGGAGACTCTATTAGGGAGGCTTATATCAATCCCTGTAAGCATGTAAAAATCGGCTGGGGTGATACCGAGCTCAAAATCATGGAAGTGGAAAGTGTGTGTCCTAGGCCACCATCTCTCTAATAAGGCTTCTAGCAACGGTCGATCGAAGGATTGGGTTGTATAATCTATAAGAATCGACCGAACGGACTAGCCAGTAGCCTCTATCGAATAACTAGTGGTAAATGTCAAGGGCCTGTGAACTAAACTTCGCCCAACTCCCTCGAACACAAATGTATTGTATTCATTCAAAACAATATTTTTATCGGTAAATAAACTATAACTATAAAAGCAATACTTCATACTACCTACGTAATTTGGTAAACTATTTAACAATTCAATAAATATAATGTTAAATTTAGGATTTATACCTGAATGGTATCGATCACAGTAAACAAACGGTGAGTGAAGCCCTTTGGCAACTCATGAAGGATCCGTAAGTCCTGAACCGTCATCTCCACGGGTGGAGATGGGAGCACTAGACCAGCTGCGTCGTCCAACTGAGGTCGAACTATACGTCTTTCGATCTTCGTCACGCGTGACGGCATCCCGATGTCTCGACCAATAAAATATAAATTAAAAGGAAGATTTTGGAAGAGGATGGGGGTGTTCTGACCTAACGTGCTCTATTTATAGGCACGCTAGGAGCGTGCACCGATTTTATCGGCGCGTTATCTTAATGCGCTGATAAAACCGGAGTGCGTTGAAAATAAAGACGCGAGCCAAAAAAATTGACGAGCGTCTATTGGGCAAAACAGCCGAATTCACCCTGAATATTACAATCCGCAATATTCATAGTATGAATTCTGTCGGAGGTGCTCTTAGAATTTACTCGCATTTCTCAACAACTTTTTGAATAGGCTCTTGCCGCTTTTAACTTTTCCAGATATGACTTGATTTGATGGTGAAACTACTACATTAGTCATGGTGGACGTGGTTGATGTCAAGTCGGACATGATAGATCTAAAGGTGTCTTAGTCAAAGATTTTGGTCTTGCAATTGTGATATCCTAATGGGTAACGTTCAGAACGGTAGAAGGTGGAGTGGGTGGGGGTCACGTTGGGAACGGTAGAAGGCGGAGTGGGTGGGAGGTTGAGAGTTGAAAACGCTTGGACAAGCGAAGAAAATTCGAAAAGCCAGGTGACTTATAGTAGTATCGACTTATATGGAATATGCGGAAGTGTATGTGATATGATATTTTAACTTAAACAATAGCTATGCAAGTAAATATATAATAAACTAAATATTATGATATCACATATAAGTAAAGTAGTAAGTAAATCGACACTAGGAGTTTTATATTGGTTCGGAGCACCGTCCTATGACCAATCCCAGACTCCTTCTGGAATTCAACTATCAACACCCTCTCTTCACCCGGAAGAACAGGTTCACAATGCACTCGATCAACCAAACGATATTTTCACTGCCTGAGCAATCAAATAGGACTTTCAATAATACAATAAGAGTTTGACTTTGATTTGTGCTCTTGAATAACACTGAGTAGCCAACAGTTTGAGTACCACCTTCCTATAATTTTATTCTCAATAAATATAAGAAGATTATGTTATTTCGGTTATTTGAAAATTGAGTTGATGATGTTTATATAACAAATGAAGAGTAGTAACCTTTCCTGATGAATTGCAACGAAAAGAAGAAGCCATTTCTATTCAGAAATGGACAGAAATCTCTTCATGAAAGGAGATGACTTTTCATAAAAATGACATTATTGTCGGATTAGTCGACTGGTCAAAATTTCACCAGTCAATTGGTTGAAAATTTAAAAGGTATATATATTTGAAATATACACAAAAGACCAAACCGTAGCTTTTTAGCCTTACCAGTCGACTGGTAGTTTATCAAGCAGTCGTCCGGTTGAGGTTAAACAACCAGTTTTGGAACTTTGTGTGCCATTAAAACATATATATATATATATATATATATATATATATTTGTGTTTTATGTATTTATGTTATAATATATGAGGACAGATTTTGACAAATTCTAACACAATTAAAACACACATACGTATATTAACTAACTCTTCATTCGATCTTCATTTCTTCATTGTCGTGAATCAAAAATCTCATGAATCAACAAAATTTAAGGGGTAAAGGAAGAAATAATGGAACTTGAATTAGGCGAGGCTGAAGTAGAGGCCGTGGCTAGGGTTTCAAGCTCTTTTACTTTAGTGAAAATTGTTTTACATCATCGAAATTATTATTATTAATCAGTTTAAAGTTTTCATTGCCTGTTTCTTAAATGGTCTTAGTTCTAGCATTAAAAACTCTATGGGCTATACTTCTATTTCAATATCCAACAGAAATTCCTTTGTTTGGTATAAAATCAAGTTTATCTAAATTATCATTTGCATTTAAAATAAAGCATTTACCACCAAAAGCTTTGAAATATGATATTGTTGGCTTTTTATTATAAAGTAACTCATATGATGTTTCACTAGTTAATGATCTAATTAAATTTTTGTTTAAAATATAATAAATTGTAGCAACTTCTTCAACCCAAAAATTCTTGATAAATTACTATCATTTAACATGGTTTTAGCGCATTCTTGAATCGTTCTATTTTTACGTTCTACTACTCTTGTTGATAGTTCTTGGAAAAAAATTATAGTTTATTCCTTTCTTATTGAAAAATTTGTTAATCTTACTATTTTTGAAATCTCCTCCGTGATTGCTTTGTATAATTTTAGTTTTAATAGAAAGTATATTTTGAGTTCTTTTAACAAAGAATTTAAAATTTTCATGATTGTATCTGCGAAGGACCAAAGAGATCTGAATGAAAGAGTTTAAGGAGCTGAGATGTAGAAATCATATTTTTTTCACTTGTAAAAACTTTTCTACGTTTCCGTTGTCGACATGCTTCACATAAATCATCTACTACGAAATTGATTTTAGGAAGACCTTTAGGATAAAAATTTATAAGGACAAATTAATTAAAAAAATTATCCAAAAGGACACGCCACTAATAATTTATCCACAAGGACAGTAAATAGGCCAGCCTAACAAAACCCCTCTTTTATTACGTTCTTCTTATCATTTCCATCTTTTCACTGAAAACGCTAGTCGCTGGCCGCCTGTTCCTTCAAATCCTAGTCGCCTTAGATGATCAACTTCCACCACGTCACCGGCTGCCTCTTCCATCAAAGCCTAATCGCCTCTGACAAACAACTTCCACCACGTCCCTTATCCTTCGTCGTCTTGCCACCAGTCGTTGTCGCTGCTTTCTTCTTCTTCATCAATCGTCTATCTCGTCCATATCTCGGTCTTCTCATCGATCTGTAATGCAAATTTTTTTCCTTGAATATTTTTTTGTAAAAATGTTAAAGCAATTTTTAGATATCATTTTTTTATTTTTCTAGGTATCATTTTTGTTTATTTACCACTGTTTTATATTCGTTTGGCCTGTTTTTAATGTTGTATTTATTTTGTAGTTTTATTATTGCACTATCTATGTATTACAGTCAAACTTATTTCATTATAATCAACCAAAATGTGATGTAACATTTTTTTGCATTAGTTTTAGTTTTAAAATAGTGCAGCATTAAATTTAGTAGAAAATGATACCTAAGTTGGTATAAAAATGATACTCACTCATTGTACAAAGTAAAAAATGTTACTTTCCATTATTGAAAAACTGATATGTACATGTGAAATGATCATTTATGATGCATAACATTTACATCTGGTACTCATAAATCATATCATTCTGTTCTATATTGTTTTATTTATTAACCAGGATGATGATTTTGTTAATCCGCGGGCAAGAGACATTAAGCTGACTGCATCTTCTCTTTTGTTAGCTATGCATGAATGTAGTATCATTTTTAACTAAGTATTGGTATCACTTTCTTATCTGTTGTTACTTTTCAGCAATAATGTATAAATTTTAGTTGAAAAGTGGTATCAGTTTCTTATTTCTAACCATCAATAAAGAATAAATTTTATACTATTATTTCTAACCATCAATATTTTTCATACATACAGAGCAGATTGTGGAATATTTGTGATGATATTTATGGCATCACACAACAGATCTGAAGTTATGCTGAAGGTGACAGAAGAAACATGGATAAATCAAGAGCAATGATTGTGTGTGAAATACTATCAAATCATGCTAGCTGCTGGAATTTGGTTCGATTCATCACTGGATTGAGCAAAAAAACTACAAGAAAATGAATGAATTAATGTCTATAATAGTGTTGTATGTAACTTGATTGTGTTTGAAAATGATGATTTTTATTTCAGTTTTATATGTAAATAGTTTAAAATGTTTTGCAAATCAGTAATAACTATTATGTACATGTTGATGTATTGAACACTAATCTTACTTATGTACATGTTGATGGATGGAATGATTGTTATGTTGGTGAGTTGGATGGAAAATTAATGATATCAAATTTTGTCAATATTGATACTCTGAAAGTCATGCAGAAATGAATTTTTCAACAACTGATACCTAAAAGAAAGTAATACTAATACTTATAAACTGCAGAAAGTAGAAAAAAGAAAACTGATACCTGCGTAATCATAAAAATGATACCTAAATACCGAGAGAGAAAAAATAGAAAAAAAAAACTGATACCTATTGCAGTATAAAAATGATAATTAAAAACTGATACCCGTAAACTGAGAACATTAATAAAACTAAAACTGATACCTACCAAAATATGAAACTGCTACCTAAAAACTGCAAGCATGAAAATAACACAAAACTGATACCTACAGAGGCATATAACTGATACCCAGTAGCTGAAACAAAACAAATAATATATTAAAGTGATACATAAAAGCGGTTAAAACTGGTACTCAACATGCAAGTCTCATACAAATGTTCATAACAACATGATATCACCATCATACCAACAACACATCAATTTAAAAATAAAATATAAACACAATAAGCTATGAAGAATTTTTATTAAATATATAGAACACTGTGGACATTTCCAATGTATTAAACACCAATTTGCTAACGTATACAAGTTTATATGAAAAATATCTGAAAATACATGTATTCCCCAAAACAAATGCAATTAAAATCAGTTTTTGTTCTTGCAAGCTTGATAATTGCGCTTGTTATGGCCATAATCATTGCACACTCCACTTCTATTTTGCTTGTTTTGAAAATATGCAAATCCTCCTATTCTTTTTTATGATAGTCTCCCGGCTCCATGTCTTTCCTTCAAATGAGTTAAAAACCAAAACACGGTCTTCTTTAAGCATTACCTTCAAATGAGTTAAAAACCAACTCCAATTGTCCACATTCTGTATTGAAACTATAGCCCTAGCTAGAGGGAAGGAACCTGCGGAACAAATATTTACATAACATTATTATTGATTAAAGCACTAATAGTTCAGGATAATTACAGAGGTATGCACAAGTATATAGTAAATACTTTTTGAATAAAGATGAACATGAACATAACACAACTATTACACCAAAATTGGTACCTAATAAAATACAAAAATGATACCTAAAACTGCCTTTTATATTTAAAAAAAAAATAACAAATGCAAAAAAACATTTAAATCACTTTTTTATATTTTTATATTTTTTTAGTTATCAGTTTTATGGCTTAGGGTATGAGAACTGCGGCAAGTAGGTAGATTTGTGTTGTTTGCTTTGGTAATTGACTTTTTTGATACACAAGATTAATTCTAACTGATACTCACTGATAAAAAAATAACACCCACCTACTCAATTCAAAACTCACAAAAATAATAATTATTCTCAATAATACCTACTGATTAAAAAAATAATAGCAATCAATTCAATTCAATTGTCACAAAAATGAGATTATTCTCAATCCAATCTTGAATTCAAGTAAATTCAAGCAGCATGCAGTATCTGCAAGTATTTCTTACACAATCAAACCTTATACCAACATAATAATGTAAATTCAACTAGAAAACATAAAACTGATACCTAAAAAAAATATAAAAATGATACCTTAAAACTGCTATGATGTAAATTCAACTAGAAAATATAAAACTGATACCTTAAAACTGCTATGATGTAAATTCAACTAGAAAATAAAAAATTGATAAATAAAAAAATATAAAAATGATACCTAAAAACCGCTATGATTTAAATTCAATTAGAAAAAAATTAAACTGATACCTACAAAAATATAGAACTGGTACTTAAAAACTGCTTTGACATTTTAAAGGAAAACTAAAGTAAATTTTTTTACATCCCACTTTGATTGATTAAAATGACATAATTTTGATTGAGTTGCAAATCTAATGCAATAGTATGAGTACAAAACTAATATAGCACCAAAATTATAAACACAAAAGCATAACACTGTTAATTTTGGAAAACTGATAGCAAACGATTCAAAAAAGGAACATTAAAACTGATACCTGCTTGAAGAGGCAATAGAATCCATGAATAACAGATTGAGGAAAAAAAATACCTAATCGAAATATTTAACGTTAGATTAAAGCAATTATGATAAGAAAACAAATTCAATCGATGCAACAAAAAATAACCTAATTGATATCTGAAACCGATATGCGCGAGGAACAATTTCTGAATCCGATATGCGCGAGGAACAAATCATCGTTAATCTCGTGAATGAAATCCCAAATCAATACGCTCGAGAGTGATTTTGCAATCTGAATCAAAAGAAAAAACGCGATGGAGATTTTAGGGTTTTCGAGATCGAGAGAAGTGCGATATATGAATGATGAAGAAAATAAATCAGCGCACGTGTAATAAAAAATAATCAGTATATTGTCCTTGTAAACAAAATTTTAGTGGGTTGTCCTTATGGATAAAAAAGCCCTAAAATTTGTCCTTGTGATCATTTTCCTGAAGACCTTTAGGGAGATTATGTTAAGAAATTTTAGATAAAAGTTCATATATAAATGACTAAATATTTTATGCCAAATTCAAAGGTCACTTATATCAACAAAATGATGCATGTCTTTATTTGAAATTTTCATACTGAGGATGTAAATGTTTGTCTTCCATTGCCTTCAAAGATAATGTTTGACTCATTTTCTTCAATATCACTTATCTTTTTCGAATTTAATTATATACCCTAAATTGCATAACTGACTTATATTAAGTAGATAATGTTTTAGATTCCTAAATAATAAAACATTAGAAATAACATAACTTTTAAAATTACCAACATTGTCGATGCCAATAACAACTCCTTCAGAATAGTCTCCAAAATTGGCCAATCTACCATCTTTGTAAACAATATCCTTTAGACTCTTTGTGTGATGCCCCATCCTAGGACCTACACTGCCAAAGAGTATTACTCAGGAAACATTTGGCTAAGACTGCATCCTAAACTCAGGAACAAACTTGAACTCAAAACGCACCCTAAACTCCTTACACTTTAGGTAAACTCATCGATCTTAGTAACAAGAAGCTCATACCAATCCAAGGCATGTTCTTATAACAAGATCGATTCTACAAGAACCTAGTGGTGGTTAGATATCTCCTTGCGAGTAAAGATACACTCGCATGTATGAAGCCACGCCTGAACGTCTAATACAGACTCCAAGCCTTTGAAGGTGTTGTCTCCAAGATAGGCAAGATATTTACACATATGTGTAACTATGGATGTGCGTATGTGCGTGGAGGACAAGAATGAGCTAGAGCTGGAGGTTGAGTACTTCGAATAAGCTCCAAGATCTGCTTGGTAGACATATATGCACAATCTGGATGTGAGTTAGTGGACGACCCAACATCAGAATGGTGACCTCTACCTCTTCTTGTCTATACTTAAAGTAAAAGATATGATATTGATTATTCTCATAGGCAAGAAATTATCAACTGAATTTATTATGGAATACTACGGAATTAAAAATTCTCATTCCTAGACATATTCCCGCTTATATCTACCTCCAAGGAAACAAAATGGTATTCTAGGAATTTTTCTAAAACATTTTCCTCTTGAATATCATTCAGAAAAAATTTGGATTGCTTAGTATTCCACCAATGAATAATCCGAGGTTCCAGACATTTTTGAATGAGAGAGAGATCCACCAAGGCAAAAATATTATAGATGCAAGATACGTGAGGAAGCCAATGCTTTCTTTTTCATAATGACACGGTTAGGAATAACCTCGACTAGGGACAATGTTAAGACTCATATTATAATTCAATGTACTGTAATATGTATATTATTCCGTGTTTATCACATTTTGTTCTAAACTTTGCTCTGATACTAAGCTATGACACCCCCCTTGAGACCCACACTAACAAAATACTATTCATAGTTCAAAGAAAGGGGTTAGTTAAGAGTGATCATCCATGAGTCTTGTATTAAACAAGTATCAAATACATCGATATTATGCTCATTTTTTTCTTACCTCAAGTGGATCGACATACTTATCCCATGCCTAATACAATACTGTGATGGATATGGATCAATTCAAAACAAAACATATTTATAATAAGTAACGTAGATCACAAAACAACAAACACAATTATATACACAAATACATCAAGTACGATACACAATGATACACGCATAAGTAGATTTATGAACCACAATACACACAACATCATGTCCCACAAAAGAATATATATATATATATATATATATATATAAGATTCGCACGTATGTACCACTGGACGACTACTCAAAAGCTATGCTTAAGCATATAAAAGTGATAGATAAGCCATAGCGGAAGCTGGATAAGCAGATATCTACAACATGTGCTAACCTAAAACAACTCAACCTGACCCGAGTATATAAAATACACGGATCAATTTAGTTTAAACAGGGTGATTAAATCATGATAAATGAAGTATATAATTGGGTTAACGCTTATCAAATTGCGAAAGAGTAATATTACAAATTCGGTATAGCATATGGTTCATGAGATAAGTTACAACTAAATCATCATATAATGCTCTCATGAAAAGGTACCAACAAATACATGCAAAGGTTTTCTACCAACAACAAGTGCCAAGTGCCAAGGCCAAGTTTGTGCGTGTGCGTGTATCAATATATATATATATTCGCTTTCGATTTTCAAATAAATGCGTATATGTTATTTATTCGCTTTCGATTTTCAAATAAATGCTCTCATAAAATAAATGCGTATATGTTATTTATTCGCTTTCGATTTTCAAATCTACTTACATCAAAATTCTTTACTAAATCCATTCATTTTATTTGCGGCGTTTGATAACAACAAAAACTGAGATTCCAATATTCACAAATTTTACGCTATATGTTCTTTTAATTTTTCTTCCTCTTTCTTTTGTTACGCAGTTGGTTTTCGTTGTAAAATCTTTTACCTTTCATTTTAATTTATGTACATATCTGGTTCATTCGCCTTTGTTACTTACAAAATATTTATTCGCTTCAACTTTTGACTTTCTGATTACGAATCAATTTGTCTTTCCTTTCCTACTTGGCATTTATTTGTTGTGTCGAGTTTGAGTGGCTACCTATTATGTAAATTTCTCTAGCTTGTTGTGCTCATCAAATTCTCATTTCAGATATCACATCTTGTTTGCAATGTTCACATTTTCCTATCGACGGGAAAATTTCTTGTAACCATTTTATTCAAAATACCATCACGCTTCTGCTACGCACTCTGATTTGGCGTATCCTAGTTTCATTGTCGTCGGCCTTCATCATTTATTTATTTTCAAATTCTTACTCGATTCGAATTTTTTTCCGTCATATGTTTTTTTATTCCACCAAAATTTCTTCCGAGCATTTTGTATGGACAAAATTTATTTCACCGTAAGTGAGGTTTTGTTAAGTAACAATGAATTCATATTATAATGTTTCAAGCGGAGAAAATTAGTTCTCTCCCCCACTTGGAATTATAGTTCTGGTTTATTCTCGAATTTTAAATACATAGCAAGCAAAAATCTGAAATAGGAAATAATATTTTTCAATATAAGTTTCCGCTTAAGTTAGCGTTCCAAATTCAATTTCTTAAGTTAGCTTCCATTTCCTTATCCCGTCTCGAGTACGTAGAATTACATACTAACCTTAGTTTTATTTTCTTCTTCCCACACATAAAAGAAAATTTTATAGTTCCATAGATACTCTTATGGATATTTTTCCTTGATTTAAAACAAATTTTCCAATTCTAATACAATATCTAAAATTCAAATTTCCTTATTCTTTAAAAATATGATTTCAAGTATTAATTCGACATCTCAACTGAAAATATATATTCATCCCACTTTTGAAACTCGAAAATAAATACTGATGATGCCGCGGTCATTGCCAGAATCATTTTCAAGTGACTAGAGTGTGATCTACATCTATCTAGTACATGTAGGACTTTGCATATACGTTAGCTAGGCGTATATTCAAAATCTTCACATACTTGATAGTCCAACTTTAACGTCAAATAGAATACTCCAAACTCTTCTTTTAAAACAAACGCATATACGATTTTTCTAAGTATATGACAAAAGGGCATATTGCAAAACATATCTTATTGTAAGATTTACTTTGTCATATATTTTGATTTCAATTGTTTTTTTTTCTTTTTATAAATACTATCTTAAATTTATAATGAAAATTATAAAATGTTTATTCTCAACGCATATCATTTCCAAACCTTAAATTTAGTATTTACTTTACTTATGAAATCTTATAATACACATATAATTTATTTACACAATTCACTATTCCACATTTTATAAAGCGATTTTAGTTCCAAGGGTCATGTTACTATCATTATATTTTTACTCAAACCAAATTTAGTTTCGAGAACATGCTCTAAGTATCCAATTGCTATTTAATATATTTATCCCAAACCAAATTTTGCCTCATGATCATTCAGAATTTAACTAAATCGCTTTATTATCAAATTCCAATTTACAAGTCATGCTTGAATAAGATTTCTTTAATACAACTTTATGAGTTCACAAATGTTTAAATCCATGAAATTTTATATAATTCAATGCTATTGGATTTTAATTCCATTTATTCAATTCAACTAAGTATTTATCACTTAGTTGTTCATTCAAGTTTTATTTTATGTTCTTAAGCCTTAATCTAATTCGATTCGAGCTAAGTTAGAATATAAGGGTCTAAACAATCGAACAAACCAAATCAAATAGATTCACCAAAGATAGGTTAAACGAATCAAGGAAGATTTAGGACTTAAGGAGCGACAAATCTCAAATTTCCTAAAACGTAACAAAGCACGATCAAGACTTAGACTCAGATTCGAAAAATCAAACCTAAGAAGAATTCTAACTAAAAGAATGGGTTCAAAGGAATGAAATTTAAAAACAAGGAAATGTTTTTAAAACAATCTAAAATTAAAATTATTTCCATATATATATATATATAATCTTTTTTTCAAAACCCTTTAAAATCATTTAAAATAATTTCATTTTCAAAATACGCTCACTCTGGTATGATTCCAAGACGATTTCACTCATTCTAGAGTATTTCTACTCCATCTCTAATGAGTGCTTCAACAACATAAGCTAAGCTTTGTATAAACCAAAGCTCTGATACCACCTGTAACGACCTATCCTTTTGACCACTCCAAGTCGGTAACTAAACCAACTCGAACCGTTCAAAATGACAGATTGTTATTGCTTATGGAGTTGAAATATAAATCATCCTATAATCATATACACAGAACACAGAATATCTCATGGCGGAAGTACAATTTATACAATATTACAAACTTTAACTTTATAGAATATCAGAGTATAGAGTAAACATGAATACAACGGAAGAAGGAATATAGAACCATACTAATACTTGGCAATAGGCCAAGATGAGCATAACTATATGTGACATAGTAGATGGATGACTGTATCTCCAACAAAACTCAAGCTCTAGTAGATAGATCGTCAAGCAGCAATACTCGATCTGACCCGGGCATTTTGCAAGCAATAAAACAAACAAGATACTCGAGTCAAGACCAACAGCCTCATATAAGTGAATTAACTCAAATGAAGTGTCCACTGAAATGTACAATAACTTAAAGGATGTTTGGGATTTCCATCCTCTAAGGATCCGCGAAACTAATATTTATATAATAGTATGCTATTATTGTAATGTCTGTTTAGTAAAGTAAATATAATGAAAGTAGCGTAAGCGGGATTACATTTTTACCCTTACACCGTTTATAATACCATAGTCTATACAGTACCGTAAACCCACCGTAACACGATGGCATCAGAGGGCACTCCATAGGTACGATACAAATCAAAATCGTATGGGGCTCGCTAAGGATAATATGACAAGGCACTCGAGGCAATACCCAGGGTAGGATTCTACCAATTGCACTCCCGGACCGGTGGTAACGCATAGCAGCCACTACCGCCTACCTCGGAACACACCCCCATAATCAAAAAGGGCGCCCAAATCATCAACATAGTCATAGAAATGGTATCGAAGGAGTGTGTCCGATCAAAGGTGCTACCTCAATTAGTCACGGTATAGCTCCTGTTTTAGTCATTTCAATTATTACCCGAAGGACAAGGCCATTTCGTTCTCGTTCGCCTTCTTCAACCCAGTACTCGCCTCCAAGTCATTATGCTTCGTTCTGGATACTTCATCACGTACATAGTTGTTAAAGTGGTATCGGCACTGACAAAGAGTATGCCACTTACCGACTCCGGTCTCTTTAACAACCAACCGTTTATATTTTTCACACCGAGGCCATTAGCTTTGAAATTATATTTCGAGTACCGCAAATCAATTTATTTCAAATATTGCCCCAAAATCAATTCCTGAAATAGTTGGTTCGATTAAGGTTGCAAATCCACTATTCAAAATTCCTTTGTCAACCATTGGTTTCAAAGTTTCAACTTCCTCGAAATATCGCTATTGCTCGAATTTCTTTATTTCACCCTTTGGATCACTAGACTGGATTGGAAATAGCTTTTATTCGGATTATCAAATAATTTTTTGAAAATTTTAGTTTTAAAAAATAGTATAGGTATATTAAATTTGAAAATAATGCATATGCATATATCTATATATATATATATGTAGTAGAAAACTATTATAAAGTGTATATAGTTAAAGTAATCAAATTTATTTTATAAAAGAATACTTACAAAATCAAGTAATGCGGAAAAATTTCCTTTATAAAATTTATAGTACTATTAAAAATATAAATCCAATCCAACCTAAATCCAAGTTCCACAATTTCTTTTCTCATCAAAATTTCACCTTTAGATCAAATTCCCTTTTTGTTTAGTTCAAATTCAATGCTTTACGATTAACGATTTTCCAATCATTGTATGCCTTGGGTTTACGTATCCTTTTTTTTTTAAATAAACCCCAAACAACTCTAACATTTGTTGTAAATCAAAATATGATCCATTAAATTCTAACTTGTTAACTAAACCCGTATTCACCATGACTTAGATAATCATATTCTTTCATACTTGAAAACACTTTCATTCCGACAAAATTCGTCTTACATTCACGCGGCGAAAATTCATTTGACAAATCATATATTAAAATACGCTTTGAAACATTTATCAAGTATTTGACAATCTTTACGTTAACTATTCAATTCAAAGTTATCATATTATAAACATGAAGTTATGAAAAATTCATCTAGAAAGATAAAGTTTAGGTGTTAACTTGAAACCCTCTTTAAAACTTATTTCCATACAAATTAGATCCTTGAAAAAAAAATCAAGAAAAATTTGCACAAAATTTTTACTTTTCTTTATGATATATAGAAAATTTTCTTAAAATTTCAACTTGCCAAAGTCGATAAATTAGTTAAAATAATTTTATTGACCACGGTGTCCGTATAAAATTTTCTATTCTATGGTCAAGTGATACAGATATTTATCATTTCAATCTGTTTTTTAAAATATTCGAATCCCGGGTATGTATCATTTCAACCCGCATCCCAAATCGATTCGAGTACACAAGGGGTTCGGGTATGTATCATTTCAACCCGTAGTGTTTTTTTTTCTAATCTATAGGGGGACTTGCATGATGATAAAATAACATAGCATGTCAAACATACATCCATATCGTGTCATATGATATGATAGTGTGTGTTGCACGTGCACAATCACGAAGCAAACAATTCTAGAGCAACTAACATTTCATTCAACATTTCAATCTTTAATTCACTTAATAAAAATATTAGTCTTTGAGTGAGTAGAAACTCACCTTTCGTGGAAAAGCGAGAAGATACGAGACGAGTGCGCAATGATGATGCTAACGATACGAACAAATTGAGAGTTCAACTGTCTAAAAATTCAAATGGCATGATTTAATTTAAAATGGTGAACCGAAAACTCTATGAGAAAATGAAACAAAAAGGGTTTTGACGGAAAAAATGAAATATTAATAGAAAAACTATGTCACTACAACAAGGCTCAAACCAAGAACCTCTCAGTTCTTAAGTCCTATGTCAAACCACTTATGAACTGTACAAGGTTTTTGATTACATTTGGAACATGAACCAATATGTATTGAAGCATTCACGCCCATATTTTCTCATCAAATTGGACACTAAACAACGCATGCATGTTGCTTAAAATAGATACATGCACCCGTTCAATCTCCTACATGTTGCATGCGCATGCAACTTATATTACATTTCTATATGTTGCTACAAGAAACATGTACTCAAGATTTTCCCTTTCCCACAGCTACATGCAAATTCCTTGGTCCTAGTATGCATAAACATAATACAAGTGACTTTATTTTTTCTTTTTTTATATTATTGTTATAATAGAAACCTGCAAAATATGATGAGGAGAGGAAAGCTTACGGAACAACAAAGAGATGGCGGAGGTTCAAACGAGCTCGACTGCGTTAGGCATTCAAGTGGCTGCTGGTGATGCTAATGTCAGTGCTGTCGGGGTGCTACCGCCTCTTGTTTCTTTTGTCTTCTCTCCTCTTCACTCACTTTTACAATTTATTTTCGTTTTTTTTTAAACTTCAACCATCCTTCGCATGCATGAAGGAAAGAGTGGAGGAGCGATGAGGAGGCCGTCGGAGAGCACGGCAGCCGAAGGAGGTGCGTTTGGTGAGGAAGATTGCATGTGGGGAGGAGTGGGAGGAAGGTTGCGTGTGAGGAGGAGTGGAAAACCTTTTGCTGGAAGGTAAAGCTTATCACTTTGTTTTGATTTATTGCCTCCTCCTGCTAACGCAAATCTAAGGCTTAGTCTTTTTTTCTTTCATTTTCTTTTTGATTTTTGCCCTCTTTTTCCCTCTGAACAACAAGAGGACGAGATGAGTAAAGAAAAGAAGGGGGGAGAGGGAGAACACGTGCAGATGTGAAGGAGGAAAGTGGTTCTAGTGCAGAGAGTTTGAACAAGTGTTGCACATGCAACGCATAAATTTACACGTGTATAAAGTGTTCTGATATTTTCAACGTGTTATGATTGGAAATTTTCATTCTTTCCCTTTTTCTTCGTTTCCATTTCTATGGTTTGCGTTTTACTGGGAGAAAAGGATGAAAGCGGAGGAAATGTATATGACAGACAGAAGGCAGCACGTGTACAGACATCCAGGAACAAAGTGCCAACTGCTAGTCGTATATCCAAACTTAGAGCAAGTGTCCATTAAGTTAAATTTAATTAAAATGGTATTAAAATAAAATAAAAGGATTTACTGAGATATTTATTTTGTTAATGAATCATTCTACTTCCAAAACACTAAGGTACGAGAACATAATTGTAGAATACGGATGGATATGAACGAATGACAACCGACCGTTGTAATGTATTACGCTTAGCTAAATAAAATTTTGGAGCATCAAATGATCGAAATTTCAAAAACGAAAATATGACGTTTCACTTAGAATACCATCCATTATTTGTAAGCAAAATTCCTCCGAATTCCGATGATGTTTCATTTCGTAATTATTTATTAAATGTCTAATCTAGTTTGACGCAAACCGAGCAAACTTGCTTATTTTTCTATGAAATTAATTCCCGTGCTATACTTAGCTAGACGCATTTCAAATATAAAATTTCATAGCTTAATTTACATCTTAAAATTTTAATATTATTAGTGACATATCGGCTACCGCTACCGTAAATCGGCCGTAAAAATTGATTCGAATAGAGCAGGTAACTAGTATGTTTTCCGTTATCTAAATAATATTCAATTTAAGAATTTACATTTTTTTTAGAAGTCAACTTCAAACCTTTCAACATATTTTAAAATTTCTAACTCAAATCTAACTAGTTCTAAATTTAAAGACGTCCAAATTATCAGTTCGTTACATTCTCCCCCACTCAGCACTTTTCGTCCCCGAAAAGGAATCGTCGTATAAAATCGTACCTAACTTATCAAATCTTTCTAAGACTATAACCTATCAGAAAGAACATTTAGTTCTAGGATTTTTAAAGCTCAAAATTTTTCTAACGCCCGGATTTACGGAAAATTTCGGCAGCACCTCCCTTGCACGGTTTGATCGGGAAAATTTTCCCGTACACAAAACAATAAAAACACAAAATATACATCTCATCTATACAATGAGGTATCCCAAATTAGGGGAACCGAAACAAAACAAAACCCAAAAGCGATAAATAATGCGAGTTACGTATCTTTTTATAGGTTTTAAAGCATATTTTCTTAGCATTTTGCGCAAAAGCGAGCTTCCATAAGCCAAGCGCGCCATTGCAACCTACTAAAACTCAAAACGCAATGAGAATCACATGTATATACGACAAAACCTAATATGCATAATAATATGCAAAACATGACATGAAATAAAGTAGCATTTGACAAATATGTGAATGCACAAATAATGTACATAATCTTATTACCATGCAACATAGGTTTCATTTTCATTAACATACTTTTTATTCATGTCCATTCTCATTTTGTTTTTTTCTTTTCTTCTTTATTTTCTATCTCACTTCTTATTTTCATGGAATTTATTTATCTTCAAACCATTGATTTCATTTGAAAAGGAGTGAGAACTAAGCAAAAATGACATACAAACATATGTAACAAAATGTAAATGACTTCAAACAATGCTCAAATAACATGACGTTTCAGCACAAGTCTTATTTTGTTGAATACAATCCATTTACCATTCAAACCGTACTGAGTTTGATAAATTTTGTTATCTTTTTTCTTCTTTATGTACATACGTCATGCATATATGTTATTTATTCGCTTTCGATTTTCAAATCTACTTACATCAAAATTCTTTACTAAATCCATTTATTTTATTTGCGGCGTTTGATAACAACAAAAATTGAGATTCTAATATTCACAAATTTTACGCTACATGTTCTTTTAATTTTTCTTCCTCTTTCATTTGTTACGCAGTTGGTTTTCGTTGTTAAATATTTTACCTTTCATTTTAATTTATGTACATATTTGGTTCATTCGCCTTTGTTACTTACAAAATATTTATTCGCTTCAACTTTTGACTTTCTGATTACGAATCAATTTGTCTTTCCTTTCCTACTTGGCATTTATTTGTTGTGTCGAGTTTCAGTGGCTACCTATTATGTAAATTTCTCTAGCTTGTTGTGCTCATCAAATTCTCAGTTCAGATATCACATCTTGTTTGCAATGTTCACATTTTCCTATCGACGGGAAATTTTCTTGTAACCATTTAATTCAAAATACCATCACGCTTCTGCTACGCACTCTGATTTGGCGTATCCTAGTTTCATTGTCGTCGGCCTTCATCATTTTTTTTCAAACTCTTACTCGATTCGAATTTTTTTCCGTCATATGTTTTATTATTCCACCAAATTTTCTTCCGAGCATTATGTATGGACAAAATTTATTTCACCGTAAGTGACAGTTTTTTTAAGTAACAATGAATTCATATTTTATTCATTTTATAATGTTTCAAGCAGAGAAAATTAGTCCTCTCCCCCATTTGGAATTATAGTTCTGGTTTATTCTCGAATTTTAAATACATAGCAAGAAAAAATCTGAAATAGGAAATAATATTTTTCAATATAAGTTTCCGCTTAAGTTAGCGTTCCAAATTCAATTTCTTAAGTTAGCTTCCATTTCCTTATCCCGTCTCGAGTACGTAGAATTACATACTAACCTTAGTTTTATTTTCTTCTTCCCACACATAAAAGAAAATTTTATAGTTCCATAGATACTCTTATGGATATTTTTCCTTGATTTAAAACAAATTTTCCGATTCTAATACAATATCTAAAATTCAAATTTCCTTATTCTTTAAAAATATGATTTCAAGTATTAATTCGACATCTCAACTGAAAATATATATTCATCCCACTTTTGAAACTCAAAAATAATTACTGATGATGCCGCGGTCATTGCCAGAATCATTTTCAAGCGAGTAGAGTGTGATTCTACATCTATCTAGTACATGTAGGACTTTTCATATACGTTAGCTAGGCGTATATTCAAAATCTTCACATACTTGATAGTCCAACTTTAACGTCAAATAGAATACTCAAAACTCTTCTTTTAAAACAAACGTATATTCGATTTTTCTAAGTATATGACAAAAGGGCATATTGCAAAACATATCTTATTGTAAGATTTACTTTGTCATATATTTTGATTTCAATTGTTTTTTTTCTTTTTATAAATACTATCTTAAAGTTTATAATGAAAAATATAAAATGTTTATTCACAACGCATATCATTTCCAAACCTTAAATTTAGTATTTACTTTACTTATGAAATCTTATAATACACATATAATTTATTTACACAATTCACTATTCCACATTTTATAAAGCGATTTTAGTTCCAAGGGTCATGTTACTATCATTATATTTTTACTCAAACCAAATTTAGTTTTGAGAACATGCTCTAAGTATCCAATTGCTATTTAATATATTTATCCCAAACCAAATTTTGCCTCATGATCATTCAGAATTTAACTAAATCGCTTTATTATCAAATTCCAATTTGCAAGTCATGCTTGAATAAGATTTCTTTAGTACAACTTTATGAGTTCACAAATGTTTAAATCCATGAAATTTTATATAATTCAATGCTATTGGATTTTAATTCCATTTATTCAATTCAACTAAGTATTTATCACTTAGTTGTTCATTCAAGTTTTATTTTATGTTCTTAAGCCTTAATCTAATTCAATTCAAGCTAAGTTAGAATATAAGGGTCTAAACAATCGAACAAACCAAATCAAATAGATTCACCAAAGATAGGTTAAACGAATCAAGGAAGATTCAGGACTTAAGGGGCGACAAATCTCAAATTTCCTAAAACGTAACAAAGCACGATCAAGACTTAGACTCAGATTCGAAAAATAAAACCTAAGAAGAATTCTAACTAAAAGAATGGGTTCAAAGGAATGAAATTTAAAAACAAGGAAATATTTTTAAAACAATCTAAAATTAAAATTATTTCCATATATATATAATCTTTTTTTCAAAACCCCTTTAAAATCATTTAAAATAATTTCATTTTCAAAATACGCTCACTATGGTATGATTCCAAGACGATTTCACTCATTCTAGAGTATTTCTACTCCATCTCTAATGAGTGCTTCAACAACATAAGCTAAGCTTTGTATAAACCAAAGCTCTGATACCACCTGTAACGACCTATCCTTTTGACCACTCCAAGTCGGTAACTAAACCAACTCGAACCGTTCAAAATGACAGATTGTTATTGCTTATGGAGTTGAAATATAAATCATCACAGAATCATATACATAGAACACAGAATATCTCATGGCAGAAGTACAATTTATACAATATTACAAATTTTAACTTTATAGAATATTAGAGTATAGAGTAAATATGAATACAGTGGAAGAAGGAATATAGAACCATACTAATACTTGGCAATAGGCCAAGATGAGCATAACTGTATGTGACATAGTAGATGGATGACTGTATCTCCAACAAAACTCAAGCTCTAGTAGATAGATCGTCAAGCAGCAATACTCGATCTGACCCGGGCATTTTGCAAGCAATAAAACAAACAAGATACTCGAGTCAGGACTAACAGCCTCATATATGTGAATTAACTCAAATGAAGTGTCCACTGAAATGTACAATAACTTAAAGGATGTTTGGGATTTCCATCCTCTAAGGATCCGCGAAACTAATATTTATATAATATTATGCTATTATCGTAATGTCTGTTTAGTAAAGTAAATATAATGAAAGTAGCGTAAGCGGGATTACATTTTTACCCTTACACCGTTTATAATACCGTAGTTTATACAGTAACGTAAACCCACCGTAACACGATGGCATCAGTGGGCACTCCATAGGTACGATACAAATCAAAACCGTAGGGGGCTCGCTAAGGATAATATGACAAGGCACTCGAGGCAATACCCAGGGTAGGATTCTACCAATTGCACTCCCGGACCGGTGGTAACGCATAGCAGCCACTACCGCCCACCTCGGAACACACCCCATAATCAAATAGGGCGCCCAAATCATCAACATAGTCATAGAAATGTTATCGAAGGAGTGTGTCCGATCAAAGGTGCTACCTCAATTAGTCACGGTATAGCTCCTGTTTTAGTCATTTCAATTATTTCCCAAAGGACAAGGCCATTTCGTTCTCGTTCGCCTTCTTCAACCCAGTACTCGCCTCCAAGTCATTATGCTTCGTTCTGGATACGTCATCACGTACACAGTTGTTAAAGTGGTATCGGCACTGACAGAGAGTATGCCACTTACCGACTCCGGTCTCTTTAACAACCAACCGTTTATATTTTCACACAGAGGCCATTAGCTTTGAAATTTTATTTCGAGTACCGCAAATCAATTTATTTCAAATATTGCCCCAAAATCAATTCCTGAAATAGTTGGTTCGGTTAAGGTTGCAAATCCACTATTCAAAATTCCTTTGTCAACCATTGGTTTCAAAGTTTCAACTTCCTCGAAATATCGCTATTGCTCGAATTTCTTTATTTCAACCTTTGGATCACTAGACTGGATTGGACATAGCTTTTATTCGGATTATAAAATAATTTTTTGAAAATTTTAGTTTAAAAAATAGTATAGGTATATTAAATTTGAAATTAATGCATATGCATATATATATATATATATATATATGTAGTAGAAAACTATTTTAAAGTGTGTATAGTTAAAGTAATAAAATTTATTTTATAAAAGAATACTTACAAAATCAAGTAATGCGGAAAAAATTCCTTTATAAAATTTATAGTACTATTAAAAATATAAATCCAATCCAACCTAAATCCAAGTTCCACAATTTCTTTTCTCATCAAAATTTCACCTTTAGATCAAATTCCCTTTTTGTTTAGTTCAAATTCAATGCTTTACGATTAACGATTTTCCAATCATTGTATGCCTTGGATTTACATATCCTTTTTTTTAAATAAACCCCAAACAACTCTAACTTTTGTTGTAAATCAAAATATGATCCATTAAATTCTAACTTGTTAACTAAACCCATATTCACCATGACTTAGATAATCATATTCTTTCATACTTGAAAACACTTTCATTCCGACAAAATTCGTCTTACATTCACGTGGCGAAAATTCATTTGACAAATCATATATTAAAATAAGCTTTGAAACATTTATCAAGTCTTTGACAATCTTTACGTTAACTATTCAATTCAAAGTTATCATATTATAAACATGAAGTTATGAAAAATTCATCTAGATAGATAAAGTTTACGTGTTAACTTGAAACCCTCTTTAAAACTTATTTCCATACAAATTAGATCCTTGAAAAAAAAAATTCAAGAAAAATTTGCACAAAATTTCGTTTACTTTTCTTTATGATATATAGAAAATTTTCTTAAAAATTCAACTTGCCAAAGTCGATAAATTAGTTAAAATAATTTTATTGACCACGGTGTCCATATAAAATTTTCTATTCTATGGTCAAGTGATACAGATATTTATCATTTCAATCTGTTCTTTAAAATATTCGAATCCCGGGTATGTATCATTTCAACCCGCATCCCAAATCGATTCGAGTACACAAGGGGTTCAGGTATGTATCATTTTAACCCATAGTGTTTTTTTTTCTAATCTAAAGGGGGACTTGCATGATGATAAAATAACATAGCATGTCAAACATACATCCATATCGTGTCATATGATATGATAGTATGTGTCGCACGTGCACAATCACGAAGCAAACAATTCTAGAGCAACTAACATTTCATTCAACATTTCAATCTTTAATTCAGTTAATAAAAATATTAGTCTGTGAGTGAGTAGAAACTCACCTTTCGTGGAAAAGCGAGAAGATACGAGACGAGCGCGCAATGATGATGCTAACGATACAAACAAATTAAGAGATCAACTGCCTAAAAATTCAAATGGCATGATTTAATTTAAAATGGTGAACCGAAAACTCTATGAGAAAATGAAACAAAAAGGGTTTTGACGGAAAAAATGAAATATTAATAGCAAAACTATGTCACTACAACAAGGCTCTAACCAAGAACCTCTCAGTTCTTAAGTCCTATGTCAAGCCACTTATGAACTGTACAAGGTTTTTGATTACATTTGGAACATGAACCAATATGCATTGAAGCATTCACGCCCATATTTTCTCATCAAATTGGACACTAAACAGTGCATGCATGTTGCTTAAAATAGATACATGCACCCGTTCAATCTCCTACAAGTTGCATGCGCATGCAACTTATATTACATTTCTATATGTTGCTACAAGAAACATGTACTCAAGATTTTCCCTTTCCCACAGCTACATGCAAATTCCTTGGTCCTAGTATGCATAAACATAATACAAGCAACTTTATTTTTTCTTTTTTTATATTATTGTTATAATAGAAACCTGCAAAATATGATGAGGAGAGAAAAGCTTACGGAACAACAAAGTGATGGCGGAGGTTCAAACGAGCTCGACTGCGCTAGGCATTCAAGTGGCTGCTGGTGATGCTAATGTCAGTGCTGTCGGGGTGCTACCGCCTCTTGTTTCTTTTGTCTTCTCTCCTCTTCATTCACTTTTACAATTTATTTTCGTTTTTTTTAAACTTCAACCATCCTTCGCATGCATGAAGGAAAGAGTGGAGGAGCGATGAGGAGGCCGTCGGAGAGCACGACAGCCGAAGGAGGTGCGTTTGGTGAGGAAGATTGCATGTGGGGAGGAGTGGGAGGAAGGTTGCGTGTGAGGAGGAGTGGAAAACCTTTTGCTGGAAGGTAAAGCTTACCACTTTGTTTTGATTTGTTGTCTCCTCCTGCTAACGCAAATCTAAGGCTTAGTCTTTTTTTCTTTCATTTTCTTTTTGATTTTTGCCCTCTTTTTCCCTCTGAACAACAAGAGGACGAGATGAGTAAAGAAAAGAAGGGAGGAGAAGGAGAACACATGCAGATGTGAAGGAGGAAAGTGGTTCTAGTGCAGAGAGTTTGAACAAGTGTTGCGCATGCAACGCATAAATTTACACGTGTATAAAGTGTTCTGATATTTTCAACGTGTTAGGATTGGAAATTTTCATTCTTTCCCTTTTTCTTCGTTTCAATTTCTATGGTTTGCGTTTACTGGGAGAAAAGGATGAAAGCAGCGGAAACGTATATGACAGACAGAAGGCAGCACGTGTACAGACATCCAGGAACAAAGTGCCAACTGTTAGTCGTATATCCAAACTTAGAGCAAGTGTCCATTAAGTTAAATTTAATTAAAATGGTATTAAAATAAAATAAAAGGATTTACTGAGATATTTATTTTGTTAATGAATCATTCTACTTCCAGAATACTAAGGTACGAGAACATAATTATAGAATATGGATGGATATGAACGAATGACAACCGACCATTGTAATGTATTACGCTTAGCTAAATAAAATTTTGGAGCATCAAATGATCGAAATTTCAAAAACGAAAATATGACGTTTCACTTAGAATATCATCCATTATTTTTAAGCAAAATTCCTCCGAATTCCGATGATGTTTCATTTCGTAATTATTTATAAAATGTCTAATCTAGTTTGACGCAAACCGAGCAAACTTGCTTATTTTTCTATGAAATTAATTCCCTTGCTATACTTAGCCAGACGCATTTCAAATATAAAATTTCACAGTTTAATTTACATCTTAAAATTTTAATATTATTAGTGACATATCGGCTACCTCTACCGCAAATCGGCTGTAAAAATTGATTCGAATAGAGCAGATAACTAGGATGTTTTCCGTTATCTAAATAATATTCAATTTAAGAATTTACATTTTTTTAGAAGTCAACTTCAAACCTTTCAACATATTTTAAAATTTCTAACTCAAATCTAACTAGTTCTAAATTTAAAGACGTCCAAATTATCAGTTCGTTACAAAACCCTTTGTATTTTCCATGATGTGGGACAAAACATATTTGCCCATTCCTTCTTCCTTTTATTCTTCATTCTCTTCAAATAGTACCCAAACCCAAATCATTTGTTTTGAAAATTTTACAACAATCTCCCCCAATTTTTAAAAATAAGAGAATAAATAAAGTGGACGGCTGAATCACTAGTGTGATTTCCTACATACCCAAGCGGGATCAGGCCTATGTAGTTCTAAGATCAAGTTTTGCATCATCGCGGAAAACAACACATAAATAAAAGTATCTTTTGGATTTGAACTTTTACTTAGTGTAAATCATTCAAAGTTCTATCGAGATTCTATGGTGAACGAATCTTGAACCAAGTATCCCTTAATGATAAAATCGGAACAATCACACATGTTGTATTCCTTAGTTAGAGTGTTCTGTATTGCTCAGCACGTTAATGGCCATGTGCTTAAATCCTGGTTCATGAGTCTACTTAGAAAGCGGTCTTACTTTCCTAGGAAACAACCTGATTTCCATACTCATATAGGTAAGTCACTTAAGGTGTTTCTGCGAGACACCTTTTAGTATTTCTTGACTTATTAAGGATATTTATCCATCCTTTGTTCTTGCAGAATCCAACACTAAATATTATGGGATTATTGATTTAGTGTTCCATAATCATTTCCTTAACTTGTTGGTACCCATTGAACATTGTCTATCCTTTTCAAGACACAAGTTGGGTTTCTGTTAAGGATGATCAATATTCATTCACAGACCTTAGTCCCATTTCTTTTGACTTTATAGAAACCATAGCCTTTGGAAGACTCTTCGTAAGTGGGTCAGCCAAGATTTTCTTCGTTTCTAAGTAGTCAACAGTTATAACTCCACTTTTGAGTTACTGTCTCACCATGTGATGTCTTAGACTCACATGTCTTGACTTTCCATTATATGTTTTATTAGAAACATTATATATTGTTGCTTGATTATCACAGTTAATCAAGACTGCTGGAGATGGCTTCTTCCATAATGGGATTTCTATTAATAAATTTCTAAGTCATTCCGCTTCTTTACATGCGTCTGCTAATGCAATCAATTCTGACAACACAGTTGAATCAGATATACAGGTCTGCTTCTTTGAAGCCCAAGACACAGCAGCGCCTCCTAATGTAAATGAAACGACCCGCAAATCCGAGCTATCTGAGTTGACTAAATACACCACACGTCCAACCCAAATAACACAGAAATACGACTCATTATTAGAAAGAAGTTAGAGGATGAGAAATAGAAAGAAAGAAATATTAGAATAGAAGAAAAACGAAGATCACAGCTCACAGCGGAACGAATAAAATATATTATATAACATAAGCTTTGAAATACAAATCTGTTTTGTACATACTTACATACCATCATCAAAGTACACATAACATTTGATCCAGCGGAAGTAACTCTAAATAACTAACGTTGAAGCCTCCTGCTTCAAGCTCCTCCAAGTGTATCTGTAAAAGCCTGAAACACTTGACTGCCCGTACAAATTTGGGCACCCAAGAGTTTAGGGAAAACAAAACAAAATAAACTCTGGGTCAGTCATGGGACTGGTGTGAGTAAACTCCAACCACTTGCTTAACTTTTGAAAACTCTTTTCGAAAGAAAAGATAATAGTAAGACCAGCCCACACATAAACACGGACGGTTTTTACCTTACTATAACCCAAAACACTTTGATACGAAAATCCCGTGATATTATAATAATGTCTACATCAAATAAATAACCAAATAGCAGAACGCTTGCATCTCACGCTCCACATATATAGTATCAAATCAAAAACCGCATGGCGCTTATTGGAGATTGGATTTCCAACATGACAAGGTATGGAACCACCTTCCGACTGTGTATCTCTAGAGGCAAATACACCTGGGTTCAACAAGAACATCTTGCAACCCGGCCCACACATGACCGACCACTCATTTCGCTTGAGTGTATCGAATGTACATCACCAACGGTTGGACTCAAACCACCGTTTCCCGAATGGGCAGAATCGATAGATTTAGAAACAAAAGGAATTTCTCTAGATAGGTGATTATACACCCTAATGGGTGCGACCCACATAGCCATGCTGCCTGCCCGATTTTTGTCCTTTCCCGGTTGTTGAGGCCTGAGGCTACGAATACTTACCATTCATTGATAGCACAATCACTTTGAATGCCACATCGTCAGATCCGTTAATCACTAGTTGAGTTTGCACAAATATTCTGGATATTATGCTAAGGGATAAATCCGTTGCAACCATATACATTTATACAGACCAACCCATTTGATCGTTGGAAATACTCTGTCAGACATTCGTCCATTTACGTTCGTTCTGGGACTGAACGAAACCGAAGGCACTATTTCTATAAATAGAAAAAGCCCTTGCACTTCACTCCGTCTTCAATATATTCAGCATACTTGGTTCGCAACGCTTATGCCGATACGGAGTGGTTCTTAGGATAATAATCCAACCGGTCTCTCCATATTGACAACGATGGTCAAAAACTTCGATAGTCTGTGATTTAACTATCGAATAAAAACAAGTGTTCATCCAAACATATCAAACAAATCACTGGGCTCTTTAATTAATATTCATTAATTAAATCTCTTTTCCATTTCCTTAACAATATTTGTTTACCCAAATATTTCAATAATCCATCTTGGCCCTTTACGCTATTTTTGATTTCGTTTCCTTATCGAATTCTATATATATCGATATATAGATTTCTAATTGTCAAATTTCTTAAAAATATTCTAACTCCTTAAATTCCCGGAAAAATTTGCCATAACCTCCCCTGTATCGGGAGCATCGGGAAATTTCAAATAGCTTTCCCGGTCCTTCTAATCTCAAAAAGAAAAAGAAGAAGCCAAGCGGCTTGCCGATACGGCGCATAAAACCCATATATGAATTTAAACATGTACCTTTTTGTTGGGCACACAAATTAAAATCTTCATATACTTCATAACAAACCTGCTTACACATGTTCACCTGTTTTCAATTCAATTCAACTCAACCCATTCGTTTGAATTCAATCCCGCCCATTTATCCTTTAAATCGGCCATTTTGCCTATTTTACTCCTTTGTTTGAACATAGCATTTTCAAACAAAATATTTAACTCGTTCATAACCAAATTGAATTTCAATTTCAATTCTAGTTTCCTTTTTGATTTCGAATATAAATTTTCAAATCGAATTTACTTATTCAAACCCCAATATCCATTCGAAATCGCTTTAACTAATTTCTATTCAATTTAGTTAATTCCATTCAATAAATCAAAATCTGGTTTCTGTTTCAAAACTCATATTTATCTACACAACTTGAATTCGCATATATTTTACAACTCAACTCTGAAATTTTCTAAATAGAGAGTTCGGATTTTATCGCTTAAAAAACTTTTATAATATTAAATAAACCATAATGATTTTAAAACGATTCTGGCGCTGCTTTTCTGAAAATTTGATTTTGACATAACTCAAAATCTATACGACGAAATTCATATTTTTCTCCTTCATTAGAAAACTATTATCAAATCGGTCATGACGTTTCTGGTTTCGAAGAATTTCGACTTCAATTGCGTTCTGTATACTCAATTGAAGTTCGAATCGCTAATTTACGAACTGCAGCGCTACGGCGAGTTCGTTTTAATTATATTTATATATATAAACTTTTTAAACTTCTAAACTTCTTTAAAATGAATTCAACTCCAATTAACTCTGCTTGATTCAAATTCAAACCTCACTCTTATTTGAATTCTAAATTCAAATTCCAATTCCTTTTCTATTTGACATTCAAACTTAATATTTGAATTTCTATTTGAATTCCCTATATTCAAATTCTAGACTTGAATTCATTTGAATTAAATTTCACTTTAAATTCTATAATCAAATCCCTTTTAAATGGTTATATTTGAAAATCATATTTGGATTTTAAACATTTAAACTTCATTTAAATTCTATTTGAAATCTCATATTTAAATCCCATTGGAATTTCTTTATTCAAACCCATTTGAATTCTCTTGAATTCAAATTCCATTTCAAAACCCTTTGGATTCCCTATTTTGAAATCCTGTTTGAAATTCTATTTCCAATTCTACTTTGAAATCCTATTTTCAAAGTTTATTTCAAATTCTATTTTGAAATCTCATATTCGAATTTCTACTTGAATTTCTGTATTCAATTCCATGTTCAAATTCAATACTCGAATTTCTATTTCAAATCTCAATTCAAATTTCATATTTGAATTCCAATTCAAATCTCTCATTCGAATTCTTCTTTGAAATACTATATTTCAATTCCTATTTCAAATTCTCTTTGGAATTCTATATTTCAAATTCTATTTTGAAATTCTTCTTTGGAATTCTCTATTTGAATTTCTTTATTCGAATTCCTTCGAATTCAAATTATATTTTAATTCCTTGAATTCAAATTCTACTTTTCATTCTAATCTCGTCTATTAAAATTCTATTTGAACTTCTATTTGAATTTCAAATATTCAATCTCCTTTTAAAAATTCAAACATTTAAACTCTCTTTTAAAATTCAAATGTTATACTCAAATTTCATTTGAGTTATATATTTAAAAATTCCATTTCACATCCTGTTTGAAATTTCATTTCAAATTTCAATTTCAAACTTGTATTTCTATTTCTGAATTATCAAATGATAATTCTTTTCACTTCATTTATAACTTTGTTATAAAAGAACTATTTATAAACTTCGTTTATAAAGAAACTACTTGTTTTATTTTTCAAAACAAGTTTATATTTTTATTCCCATTTAAAATTCAAATTCTATTTAAAAATAGAATTTTTCCTTTTTAAATCGCCAATATCCTTTTTACGATATTTTAAAATATCATTACTTAAGCCCAGTGATATTTAAACACACAAAGCAACAAATTATTTATTTTTCTAACACATCATATATAACAATATATATGCAAACAAATAAACAAACAGATAATATATTTTTGAGGAATCCAGTTGGATTCCTCCAACCTGTTTTCCTGCATCCACAGATGTTAGCACATAAATAATACCCATTCTGCTTCGTGGCAGAATATCGCGGTATAGAAGGTCATCCACTAATCATAGCGTGGGGCGTATATAGGGTAATCATCCGCTATGAAACTGCGGGCATCCGCTAATGAGACTGCGGGAATCCAACCAATCAATCAACCCAATATATATATATATAACCTAAATAACTAATATATATAAAACAACCAGAAATCATTCAACGAGCACAAACAATTATTTTTAATGAAATAAAAATAATTCTAAAGGTGAGTGAGATTTACTCACCTCGAATTTCGTTTGCACTTGTACCCATTCCTTTTTGTCCTTTTTCGAGGCGTTAACTCTACACGAATGATTCAAGCCGATTTATCCTTGCCTATGATCATTTAATTATACTTAACGATTAACGATTATTAATTTAACTAACTTATTAAATAAATAAATTAATCTTGTAAAAAAAAAAAACATATACCTTACTATTTCCGCAAACCGCTCGACTAATCAATGAACCTGATCTCCAAACAAATCCCCGAAACCGTCATCAACCCTTAAATTCTGCACCGGCCTACTCCGGTATTTCATCAAGCACCTGCTGCCTCTCCACTGTTGCGAGAAATCACCCGACCAGAGCCTGCTTTCCTTCATCCTGACATCAGTTCCTCTTCTCATTTTCACCATCAATACAGTCGACTCCCTTAACCTGCCTTCACCAACCATTCACGTTTTCAGCGCAACCCTCCAGGCCATCGTGCTTTGCGTCCAAACACAGACCCCCCTTTTCGACCTCGACTTCGAACACCCAGACCATATCGCGATCGCTTTGAGCTCGACCTCCAGATGCCCTCCACCATTCCGCTGAACATCATACCACCGCAAAACCCTTCGAACATCATCTCCAGTACCATCGCGCTACCCGAATTCGAGAACCCCCTTCACCGTCGCGATCTCCAACAGTACCCAAAGACCAGCGCATCCATTCGAAGTCAACATCGTGTCCTGCGATTTCCACCCTCAATCGAAGAACTTGACTTCACGAATCAATCGGTCTCGGTTTTAAGGAAATTTAGGGATTTTGATTTTGTTAAAATGGAAGAAGGGATGAAAAACAGAAGGCTCGAATTGATTTAGGGGTTTCGCGGATTGAATAATGGGATATATGAACATATCTGGTTGGTTTTATAGCTGCGCGCAAGGGAACATGAGTACGATGGCCATTAATTCTTTGTCTTCCTTCATGCTGAAGGTGGGAAACAATAATTTGTGCTCGAGAAACATAGCTGTGTGATGTTAATTGATAGGTCTGCGTTGTAAACGACATAGGTCGGCTAAAAAAAAAACATTGATTTGAATTTTTATTTAATTAAATGACTGAAATATCTCGTAGTCCTTGAACTCGAAATCCCGAACCATTAATTAATCGTATCGATTGACATTTCTAGAGTTCTTTGTTATTTTGGACTCAACCGAAAGGGTTCTAAAATTTTATTTGCTCGTATACAAGGAATATCAATATTAAATCGACATAATCGTTTAAATCTGATTAAATTATTAATTAACTTCAAATGAATCAATTTATCGATAATAAATAATTTTCTTATCGTTTCGAATTAAATATTCAACTGAATTGTTTCGATTCAGTTTCAACTACGACTTCTATTATAGTGTCTGCATATTTTTATAATCTAATATATTCGATATTAAATCGATAAATTCAAGATAAAAATTCATTTATATTATCAACACAATATTTAAAACGATATTAAATATTTAAAATAAACTGTTCAAAAATCTGGGTCGTTACATTCTTCCCCCCTTAAAATAATTTCGTCCTCGAAATTGCTAAGGTAGGAAAAATGGTACAAATCCATTACTTTTCAAAAATTTCACTTATGTTGAAACTCAACTCCTCATATTTCTATGACTTTACTTTCAACCAAAACTTTTGGTCTTCTTCCTTTCATATGCCTTCACATCCAATTCATATTCTATCATATTGGTTCAACACCATTTTATCCAAATTAATTCTATTCAATTTATTCACCCCAACCCATTTAACTTGCTTAAGTTAAATTTTAATTCCAGAATCCAAATCCCAGGGTTTTCATTTCAAATCCTTTGAAATACATAAATATATACTTATATTTATTTTCATTTCAATTCAAAACATTTGAATTTTCAATCTACTTGTTTTCTTTCAAACAAATTTCCATCAAAACTTTTTTTCTAAGGTAGCAATTCATCACTTAGAACTCGGAAATGAACACTGATGATGTTGCAATCATCATCAGAATTATTTCCCAGCCACTGAAGTGAGTTCAGTGCTTTATTATTTCAAAATCCATCTAAAATGATTTTCTTTCAAATCCTTTTAAACAAATCTATATTATTTTAATATACTTTGAAAAATATTTTTCAACTCCCCAGGATTTTGAATTCTTAATTCTAATTCTGAATCCAATTCTAATTCATCCCATTTGTATATTTAATTCATATACAAGTTCTATTTGGTTATATATAACCATTATAATTTTATAATCTCATTTGATTATAAGGTCAACATCCAACACATCCATATAATAATAATTCTAGAAAATTATTCTTTCTATATCAAAATAGAATTTTGGGTAAAATTATTTCATTCACCCACTTAAAACAATACCATGTCGTATTTTCTGTTCAAGTATTTAGAAATCCCTATCGACTTCGTGGCGTCCCACGATTCGACCAGAATTCATAAATTACCCAACAGACTAGCCAACACAATATAAAACAACTTTTATATAAATTTACAAATACGCTCTCTCGTATATATACACTCAACTCATTCTAGGGTACTACTGACCCTATCTCTAACGAGCACATGCCACACAAGCCTAGGTGTTCGCTCAACCTGGCTCTGATACCAACTGAAACGACCCGCAAATCCGAGCTATCTGAGTTGACTAAATACACCACACGTCCAACCCAAATAACACAGAAATACGACTCATTATTAGAAAGAAGTTAGAGGATGAGAAATAGAAAGAAAGAAATATTAGAATAGAAGAAAAACGAAGATCACAGCTCACAGCGGAACGAATAAAATATATTATATAACATAAGCTTTGAAATACAAATCTGTTTTGTACATACTTACATACCATCATCAAAGTACACATAACATTTGATCCAGCGGAAGTAACTCTAAATAACTAACGTTGAAGCCTCCTGCTTCAAGCTCCTCCAAGTGTATCTGTAAAAGCCTGAAACACTTGACTGCCCGTACAAATTTGGGCACCCAAGAGTTTAGGGAAAACAAAACAAAATAAACTCTGGGTCAGTCATGGGACTGGTGTGAGTAAACTCCAACCACTTGCTTAACTTTTGAAAACTCTTTTCGAAAGAAAAGATAATAGTAAGACCAGCCCACACATAAACACGGACGGTTTTTACCTTACTATAACCCAAAACACTTTGATACGAAAATCCCGTGATATTATAATAATGTCTACATCAAATAAATAACCAAATAGCAGAACGCTTGCATCTCACGCTCCACATATATAGTATCAAATCAAAAACCGCATGGCGCTTATTGGAGATTGGATTTCCAACATGACAAGGTATGGAACCACCTTCCGACTGTGTATCTCTAGAGGCAAATACACCTGGGTTCAACAAGAACATCTTGCAACCCGGCCCACACATGACCGACCACTCATTTCGCTTGAGTGTATCGAATGTACATCACCAACGGTTGGACTCAAACCACCGTTTCCCGAATGGGCAGAATCGATAGATTTAGAAACAAAAGGAATTTCTCTAGATAGGTGATTATACACCCTAATGGGTGCGACCCACATAGCCATGCTGCCTGCCCGATTTTTGTCCTTTCCCGGTTGTTGAGGCCTGAGGCTACGAATACTTACCATTCATTGATAGCACAATCACTTTGAATGCCACATCGTCAGATCCGTTAATCACTAGTTGAGTTTGCACAAATATTCTGGATATTATGCTAAGGGATAAATCCGTTGCAACCATATACATTTATACAGACCAACCCATTTGATCGTTGGAAATACTCTGTCAGACATTCGTCCATTTACGTTCGTTCTGGGACTGAACGAAACCGAAGGCACTATTTCTATAAATAGAAAAAGCCCTTGCACTTCACTCCGTCTTCAATATATTCAGCATACTTGGTTCGCAACGCTTATGCCGATACGAAGTGGTTCTTAGGATAATAATCCAACCGGTCTCTCCATATTGACAACGATGGTCAAAAACTTCGATAGTCTGTGATTTAACTATCGAATAAAAACAAGTGTTCATCCAAACATATCAAACAAATCACTGGGCTCTTTAATTAATATTCATTAATTAAATCTCTTTTCCATTTCCTTAACAATATTTGTTTACCCAAATATTTCAATAATCCATCTTGGCCCTTTACGCTATTTTTGATTTCGTTTCCTTATCGAATTCTATATATATCGATATATAGATTTCTAATTGTCAAATTTCTTAAAAATATTCTAACTCCTTAAATTCCCGGAAAAATTTGCCATAACCTCCCCTGTATCGGGAGCATCGGGAAATTTCAAATAGCTTTCCCGGTCCTTCTAATCTCAAAAAGAAAAAGAAGAAGCCAAGCGGCTTGCCGATACGGCGCATAAAACCCATATATGAATTTAAACATGTACCTTTTTGTTGGGCACACAAATTAAAATCTTCATATACTTCATAACAAACCTGCTTACACATGTTCACCTGTTTTCAATTCAATTCAACTCAACCCATTCGTTTGAATTCAATCCCGCCCATTTATCCTTTAAATCGGCCATTTTGCCTATTTTACTCCTTTGTTTGAACATAGCATTTTCAAACAAAATATTTAACTCGTTCATAACCAAATTGAATTTCAATTTCAATTCTAGTTTCCTTTTTGATTTCGAATATAAATTTTCAAATCGAATTTACTTATTCAAACCCCAATATCCATTCGAAATCGCTTTAACTAATTTCTATTCAATTTAGTTAATTCCATTCAATAAATCAAAATCTGGTTTCTGTTTCAAAACTCATATTTATCTACACAACTTGAATTCGCATATATTTTACAACTCAACTCTGAAATTTTCTAAATAGAGAGTTCGGATTTTATCGCTTAAAAAACTTTTATAATATTAAATAAACCATAATGATTTTAAAACGATTCTGGCGCTGCTTTTCTGAAAATTTGATTTTGACATAACTCAAAATCTATACGACGAAATTCATATTTTTCTCCTTCATTAGAAAACTATTATCAAATCGGTCCTGACGTTTCTGGTTTCGAAGAATTTCGACTTCAATTGCGTTCTGTATACTCAATTGAAGTTCGAATCGCTAATTTACGAACTGCAGCGCTACGGCGAGTTCGTTTTAATTATATTTATATATATAAACTTTTTAAACTTCTAAACTTCTTTAAAATGAATTCAACTCCAATTAACTCTGCTTGATTCAAATTCAAACCTCACTCTTATTTGAATTCTAAATTCAAATTCCAATTCCTTTTCTATTTGACATTCAAACTTAATATTTGAATTTCTATTTGAATTCCCTATATTCAAATTCTAGACTTGAATTCATTTGAATTAAATTTCACTTTAAATTCTATAATCAAATCCCTTTTAAATGGTTATATTTGAAAATCATATTTGGATTTTAAACATTTAAACTTCATTTAAATTCTATTTGAAATCTCATATTTAAATCCCATTGGAATTTCTTTATTCAAACCCATTTGAATTCTCTTGAATTCAAATTCCATTTCAAAACCCTTTGGATTCCCTATTTTGAAATCCTGTTTGAAATTCTATTTCCAATTCTACTTTGAAATCCTATTTTCAAAGTTTATTTCAAATTCTATTTTGAAATCTCATATTCGAATTTCTACTTGAATTTCTGTATTCAATTCCATGTTCAAATTCAATACTCGAATTTCTATTTCAAATCTCAATTCAAATTTCATATTTGAATTCCAATTCAAATCTCTCATTCGAATTCTTCTTTGAAATACTATATTTCAATTCCTATTTCAAATTCTCTTTGGAATTCTATATTTCAAATTCTATTTTGAAATTCTTCTTTGGAATTCTCTATTTGAATTTCTTTATTCGAATTCCTTCGAATTCAAATTATATTTTAATTCCTTGAATTCAAATTCTACTTTTCATTCTAATCTCGTCTATTAAAATTCTATTTGAACTTCTATTTGAATTTCAAATATTCAATCTCCTTTTAAAAATTCAAACATTTAAACTCTCTTTTAAAATTCAAATGTTATACTCAAATTTCATTTGAGTTATATATTTAAAAATTCCATTTCACATCCTGTTTGAAATTTCATTTCAAATTTCAATTTCAAACTTGTATTTCTATTTCTGAATTATCAAATGATAATTCTTTTCACTTCATTTATAACTTTGTTATAAAAGAACTATTTATAAACTTCGTTTATAAAGAAACTACTTGTTTTATTTTTCAAAACAAGTTTATATTTTTATTCCCATTTAAAATTCAAATTCTATTTAAAAATAGAATTTTTCCTTTTTAAATCGCCAATATCCTTTTTACGATATTTTAAAATATCATTACTTAAGCCCAGTGATATTTAAACACACAAAGCAACAAATTATTTATTTTTCTAACACATCATATATAACAATATATATGCAAACAAATAAACAAACAGATAATATATTTTTGAGGAATCCAGTTGGATTCCTCCAACCTGTTTTCCTGCATCCACAGATGTTAGCACATAAATAATACCCATTCTGCTTCGTGGCAGAATATCGCGGTATAGAAGGTCATCCACTAATCATAGCGTGGGGCGTATATAGGGTAATCATCCGCCATGAAACTGCGGGCATCCGCTAATGAGACTGCGGGAATCCAACCAATCAATCAACCCAATATATATATATATAACCTAAATAACTAATATATATAAAACAACCAGAAATCATTCAACGAGCACAAACAATTATTTTTAATGAAATAAAAATAATTCTAAAGGTGAGTGAGATTTACTCACCTCGAATTTCGTTTGCACTTGTACCCATTCCTTTTTGTCCTTTTTCGAGGCGTTAACTCTACACGAATGATTCAAGCCGATTTATCCTTGCCTATGATCATTTAATTATACTTAACGATTAACGATTATTAATTTAACTAACTTATTAAATAAATAAATTAATCTTGTAAAAAAAAAAACATATACCTTACTATTTCCGCAAACCGCTCGACTAATCAATGAACCTGATCTCCAAACAAATCCCCGAAACCGTCATCAACCCTTAAATTCTGCACCGGCCTACTCCGGCATTTCATCAAGCACCTGCTGCCTCTCCACTGTTGCGAGAAATCACCCGACCAGAGCCTGCTTTCCTTCATCCTGACATCAGTTCCTCTTCTCATTTTCACCATCAATACAGTCGACTCCCTTAACCTGCCTTCACCAACCATTCACGTTTTCAGCGCAACCCTCCAGGCCATCGTGCTTTGCGTCCAAACACAGACCCCCCTTTTCGACCTCGACTTCGAACACCCAGACCATATCGCGATCGCTTTGAGCTCGACCTCCAGATGCCCTCCACCATTCCGCTGAACATCATACCACCGCAAAACCCTTCGAACATCATCTCCAGTACCATCGCGCTACCCGAATTCGAGAACCCCCTTCACCGTCGCGATCTCCAACAGTACCCAAAGACCAGCGCATCCATTCGAAGTCAACATCGTGTCCTGCGATTTCCACCCTCAATCGAAGAACTTGACTTCACGAATCAATCGGTCTCGGTTTTAAGGAAATTTAGGGATTTTGATTTTGTTAAAATGGAAGAAGGGATGAAAAACAGAAGGCTCGAATTGATTTAGGGGTTTCGCGGATTGAATAATGGGATATATGAACATATCTGGTTGGTTTTATAGCTGCGCGCAAGGGAACATGAGTACGATGGCCATTAATTCTTTGTCTTCCTTCATGCTGAAGGTGGGAAACAATAATTTGTGCTCGAGAAACATAGCTGTGTGATGTTAATTGATAGGTCTGCGTTGTAAACGACATAGGTCGGCTAAAAAAAAAACATTGATTTGAATTTTTATTTAATTAAATGACTGAAATATCTCGTAGTCCTTGAACTCGAAATCCCGAACCATTAATTAATCGTATCGATTGACATTTCTAGAGTTCTTTGTTATTTTGGACTCAACCGAAAGGGTTCTAAAATTTTATTTGCTCGTATACAAGGAATATCAATATTAAATCGACATAATCGTTTAAATCTGATTAAATTATTAATTAACTTCAAATGAATCAATTTATCGATAATAAATAATTTTCTTATCGTTTCGAATTAAATATTCAACTGAATTGTTTCGATTCAGTTTCAACTACGACTTCTATTATAGTGTCTGCATATTTTTATAATCTAATATATTCGATATTAAATCGATAAATTCAAGATAAAAATTCATTTATATTATCAACACAATATTTAAAACGATATTAAATATTTAAAATAAACTGTTCAAAAATCTGGGTCGTTACATTCTTCCCCCCTTAAAATAATTTCGTCCTCGAAATTGCTAAGGTAGGAAAAATGGTACAAATCCATTACTTTTCAAAAATTTCACTTATGTTGAAACTCAACTCCTCATATTTCTATGACTTTACTTTCAACCAAAACTTTTGGTCTTCTTCCTTTCATATGCCTTCACATCCAATTCATATTCTATCATATTGGTTCAACACCATTTTATCCAAATTAATTCTATTCAATTTATTCACCCCAACCCATTTAACTTGCTTAAGTTAAATTTTAATTCCAGAATCCAAATCCCAGGGTTTTCATTTCAAATCCTTTGAAATACATAAATATATACTTATATTTATTTTCATTTCAATTCAAAACATTTGAATTTTCAATCTACTTGTTTTCTTTCAAACAAATTTCCATCAAAACTTTTTTTCTAAGGTAGCAATTCATCACTTAGAACTCGGAAATGAACACTGATGATGTTGCAATCATCATCAGAATTATTTCCCAGCCACTGAAGTGAGTTCAGTGCTTTATTATTTCAAAATCCATCTAAAATGATTTTCTTTCAAATCCTTTTAAACAAATCTATATTATTTTAATATACTTTGAAAAATATTTTTCAACTCCCCAGGATTTTGAATTCTTAATTCTAATTCTGAATCCAATTCTAATTCATCCCATTTGTATATTTAATTCATATACAAGTTCTATTTGGTTATATATAACCATTATAATTTTATAATCTCATTTGATTATAAGGTCAACATCCAACACATCCATATAATAATAATTCTAGAAAATTATTCTTTCTATATCAAAATAGAATTTTGGGTAAAATTATTTCATTCACCCACTTAAAACAATACCATGTCGTATTTTCTGTTCAAGTATTTAGAAATCCCTATCGACTTCGTGGCGTCCCACGATTCGACCAGAATTCATAAATTACCCAACAGACTAGCCAACACAATATAAAACAACTTTTATATAAATTTACAAATACGCTCTCTCGTATATATACACTCAACTCATTCTAGGGTACTACTGACCCTATCTCTAACGAGCACATGCCACACAAGCCTAGGTGTTCGCTCAACCTGGCTCTGATACCAACTGAAACGACCCGCAAATCCGAGCTATCTGAGTTGACTAAATACACCACACGTCCAACCCAAATAACACAGAAATACGACTCATTATTAGAAAGAAGTTAGAGGATGAGAAATAGAAAGAAAGAAATATTAGAATAGAAGAAAAACGAAGATCACAGCTCACAGCGGAACGAATAAAATATATTATATAACATAAGCTTTGAAATACAAATCTGTTTTGTACATACTTACATACCATCATCAAAGTACACATAACATTTGATCCAGCGGAAGTAACTCTAAATAACTAACGTTGAAGCCTCCTGCTTCAAGCTCCTCCAAGTGTATCTGTAAAAGCCTGAAACACTTGACTGCCCGTACAAATTTGGGCACCCAAGAGTTTAGGGAAAACAAAACAAAATAAACTCTGGGTCAGTCATGGGACTGGTGTGAGTAAACTCCAACCACTTGCTTAACTTTTGAAAACTCTTTTCGAAAGAAAAGATAATAGTAAGACCAGCCCACACATAAACACGGACGGTTTTTACCTTACTATAACCCAAAACACTTTGATACGAAAATCCCGTGATATTATAATAATGTCTACATCAAATAAATAACCAAATAGCAGAACGCTTGCATCTCACGCTCCACATATATAGTATCAAATCAAAAACCGCATGGCGCTTATTGGAGATTGGATTTCCAACATGACAAGGTATGGAACCACCTTCCGACTGTGTATCTCTAGAGGCAAATACACCTGGGTTCAACAAGAACATCTTGCAACCCGGCCCACACATGACCGACCACTCATTTCGCTTGAGTGTATCGAATGTACATCACCAACGGTTGGACTCAAACCACCGTTTCCCGAATGGGCAGAATCGATAGATTTAGAAACAAAAGGAATTTCTCTAGATAGGTGATTATACACCCTAATGGGTGCGACCCACATAGCCATGCTGCCTGCCCGATTTTTGTCCTTTCCCGGTTGTTGAGGCCTGAGGCTACGAATACTTACCATTCATTGATAGCACAATCACTTTGAATGCCACATCGTCAGATCCGTTAATCACTAGTTGAGTTTGCACAAATATTCTGGATATTATGCTAAGGGATAAATCCGTTGCAACCATATACATTTATACAGACCAACCCATTTGATCGTTGGAAATACTCTGTCAGACATTCGTCCATTTACGTTCGTTCTGGGACTGAACGAAACCGAAGGCACTATTTCTATAAATAGAAAAAGCCCTTGCACTTCACTCCGTCTTCAATATATTCAGCATACTTGGTTCGCAACGCTTATGCCGATACGAAGTGGTTCTTAGGATAATAATCCAACCGGTCTCTCCATATTGACAACGATGGTCAAAAACTTCGATAGTCTGTGATTTAACTATCGAATAAAAACAAGTGTTCATCCAAACATATCAAACAAATCACTGGGCTCTTTAATTAATATTCATTAATTAAATCTCTTTTCCATTTCCTTAACAATATTTGTTTACCCAAATATTTCAATAATCCATCTTGGCCCTTTACGCTATTTTTGATTTCGTTTCCTTATCGAATTCTATATATATCGATATATAGATTTCTAATTGTCAAATTTCTTAAAAATATTCTAACTCCTTAAATTCCCGGAAAAATTTGCCATAACCTCCCCTGTATCGGGAGCATCGGGAAATTTCAAATAGCTTTCCCGGTCCTTCTAATCTCAAAAAGAAAAAGAAGAAGCCAAGCGGCTTGCCGATACGGCGCATAAAACCCATATATGAATTTAAACATGTACCTTTTTGTTGGGCACACAAATTAAAATCTTCATATACTTCATAACAAACCTGCTTACACATGTTCACCTGTTTTCAATTCAATTCAACTCAACCCATTCGTTTGAATTCAATCCCGCCCATTTATCCTTTAAATCGGCCATTTTGCCTATTTTACTCCTTTGTTTGAACATAGCATTTTCAAACAAAATATTTAACTCGTTCATAACCAAATTGAATTTCAATTTCAATTCTAGTTTCCTTTTTGATTTCGAATATAAATTTTCAAATCGAATTTACTTATTCAAACCCCAATATCCATTCGAAATCGCTTTAACTAATTTCTATTCAATTTAGTTAATTCCATTCAATAAATCAAAATCTGGTTTCTGTTTCAAAACTCATATTTATCTACACAACTTGAATTCGCATATATTTTACAACTCAACTCTGAAATTTTCTAAATAGAGAGTTCGGATTTTATCGCTTAAAAAACTTTTATAATATTAAATAAACCATAATGATTTTAAAACGATTCTGGCGCTGCTTTTCTGAAAATTTGATTTTGACATAACTCAAAATCTATACGACGAAATTCATATTTTTCTCCTTCATTAGAAAACTATTATCAAATCGGTCCTGACGTTTCTGGTTTCGAAGAATTTCGACTTCAATTGCGTTCTGTATACTCAATTGAAGTTCGAATCGCTAATTTACGAACTGCAGCGCTACGGCGAGTTCGTTTTAATTATATTTATATATATAAACTTTTTAAACTTCTAAACTTCTTTAAAATGAATTCAACTCCAATTAACTCTGCTTGATTCAAATTCAAACCTCACTCTTATTTGAATTCTAAATTCAAATTCCAATTCCTTTTCTATTTGACATTCAAACTTAATATTTGAATTTCTATTTGAATTCCCTATATTCAAATTCTAGACTTGAATTCATTTGAATTAAATTTCACTTTAAATTCTATAATCAAATCCCTTTTAAATGGTTATATTTGAAAATCATATTTGGATTTTAAACATTTAAACTTCATTTAAATTCTATTTGAAATCTCATATTTAAATCCCATTGGAATTTCTTTATTCAAACCCATTTGAATTCTCTTGAATTCAAATTCCATTTCAAAACCCTTTGGATTCCCTATTTTGAAATCCTGTTTGAAATTCTATTTCCAATTCTACTTTGAAATCCTATTTTCAAAGTTTATTTCAAATTCTATTTTGAAATCTCATATTCGAATTTCTACTTGAATTTCTGTATTCAATTCCATGTTCAAATTCAATACTCGAATTTCTATTTCAAATCTCAATTCAAATTTCATATTTGAATTCCAATTCAAATCTCTCATTCGAATTCTTCTTTGAAATACTATATTTCAATTCCTATTTCAAATTCTCTTTGGAATTCTATATTTCAAATTCTATTTTGAAATTCTTCTTTGGAATTCTCTATTTGAATTTCTTTATTCGAATTCCTTCGAATTCAAATTATATTTTAATTCCTTGAATTCAAATTCTACTTTTCATTCTAATCTCGTCTATTAAAATTCTATTTGAACTTCTATTTGAATTTCAAATATTCAATCTCCTTTTAAAAATTCAAACATTTAAACTCTCTTTTAAAATTCAAATGTTATACTCAAATTTCATTTGAGTTATATATTTAAAAATTCCATTTCACATCCTGTTTGAAATTTCATTTCAAATTTCAATTTCAAACTTGTATTTCTATTTCTGAATTATCAAATGATAATTCTTTTCACTTCATTTATAACTTTGTTATAAAAGAACTATTTATAAACTTCGTTTATAAAGAAACTACTTGTTTTATTTTTCAAAACAAGTTTATATTTTTATTCCCATTTAAAATTCAAATTCTATTTAAAAATAGAATTTTTCCTTTTTAAATCGCCAATATCCTTTTTACGATATTTTAAAATATCATTACTTAAGCCCAGTGATATTTAAACACACAAAGCAACAAATTATTTATTTTTCTAACACATCATATATAACAATATATATGCAAACAAATAAACAAACAGATAATATATTTTTGAGGAATCCAGTTGGATTCCTCCAACCTGTTTTCCTGCATCCACAGATGTTAGCACATAAATAATACCCATTCTGCTTCGTGGCAGAATATCGCGGTATAGAAGGTCATCCACTAATCATAGCGTGGGGCGTATATAGGGTAATCATCCGCCATGAAACTGCGGGCATCCGCTAATGAGACTGCGGGAATCCAACCAATCAATCAACCCAATATATATATATATAACCTAAATAACTAATATATATAAAACAACCAGAAATCATTCAACGAGCACAAACAATTATTTTTAATGAAATAAAAATAATTCTAAAGGTGAGTGAGATTTACTCACCTCGAATTTCGTTTGCACTTGTACCCATTCCTTTTTGTCCTTTTTCGAGGCGTTAACTCTACACGAATGATTCAAGCCGATTTATCCTTGCCTATGATCATTTAATTATACTTAACGATTAACGATTATTAATTTAACTAACTTATTAAATAAATAAATTAATCTTGTAAAAAAAAAACATATACCTTACTATTTCCGCAAACCGCTCGACTAATCAATGAACCTGATCTCCAAACAAATCCCCGAAACCGTCATCAACCCTTAAATTCTGCACCGGCCTACTCCGGCATTTCATCAAGCACCTGCTGCCTCTCCACTGTTGCGAGAAATCACCCGACCAGAGCCTGCTTTCCTTCATCCTGACATCAGTTCCTCTTCTCATTTTCACCATCAATACAGTCGACTCCCTTAACCTGCCTTCACCAACCATTCACGTTTTCAGCGCAACCCTCCAGGCCATCGTGCTTTGCGTCCAAACACAGACCCCCCTTTTCGACCTCGACTTCGAACACCCAGACCATATCGCGATCGCTTTGAGCTCGACCTCCAGATGCCCTCCACCATTCCGCTGAACATCATACCACCGCAAAACCCTTCGAACATCATCTCCAGTACCATCGCGCTACCCGAATTCGAGAACCCCCTTCACCGTCGCGATCTCCAACAGTACCCAAAGACCAGCGCATCCATTCGAAGTCAACATCGTGTCCTGCGATTTCCACCCTCAATCGAAGAACTTGACTTCACGAATCAATCGGTCTCGGTTTTAAGGAAATTTAGGGATTTTGATTTTGTTAAAATGGAAGAAGGGATGAAAAACAGAAGGCTCGAATTGATTTAGGGGTTTCGCGGATTGAATAATGGGATATATGAACATATCTGGTTGGTTTTATAGCTGCGCGCAAGGGAACATGAGTACGATGGCCATTAATTCTTTGTCTTCCTTCATGCTGAAGGTGGGAAACAATAATTTGTGCTCGAGAAACATAGCTGTGTGATGTTAATTGATAGGTCTGCGTTGTAAACGACATAGGTCGGCTAAAAAAAAAACATTGATTTGAATTTTTATTTAATTAAATGACTGAAATATCTCGTAGTCCTTGAACTCGAAATCCCGAACCATTAATTAATCGTATCGATTGACATTTCTAGAGTTCTTTGTTATTTTGGACTCAACCGAAAGGGTTCTAAAATTTTATTTGCTCGTATACAAGGAATATCAATATTAAATCGACATAATCGTTTAAATCTGATTAAATTATTAATTAACTTCAAATGAATCAATTTATCGATAATAAATAATTTTCTTATCGTTTCGAATTAAATATTCAACTGAATTGTTTCGATTCAGTTTCAACTACGACTTCTATTATAGTGTCTGCATATTTTTATAATCTAATATATTCGATATTAAATCGATAAATTCAAGATAAAAATTCATTTATATTATCAACACAATATTTAAAACGATATTAAATATTTAAAATAAACTGTTCAAAAATCTGGGTCGTTACAGTAAATATCCATCCAGTCGTAGACTTGGATTTTGATTCTATATTGTTCCAGGTTGCATCACTATATCCTTCTATTACAGCATGATATCCTTTATAAGATAAACCATAGTTTATGGTTCCCTTCAAATAAGCTAATACTATGGAAATGGCTTTCCAGTGTTCAAAACCTGGATTACTCGTAAATCGACACAATACACTTATAGCATGTGCGATATCTGGTCTAGTGCAATGCATAGCATACATAAGACTCCCAATAATACTGGAATATTCTAGTTGAGAAATGGTACGCCCAGTATTCTTTTCTAATTTTATACTTGGATCTAAAGGAGTTGGTGCTGGTTTGTTATCATAATGACAATATTTCTTTAGGAACTTCTCAATGTAATGAGATTGGGTTAGTAATAACTCCCCCGCTTTCCTAATGATTTTAATTCCTAAAATTACATCAGCCTCTCCCAGATCTTTCATATCAAATTTAGAAGATAGAAACTTCTTAGTTTCATTCACACAGGATATATTGGAACCAAATATCAGCATGTCATCAACGTATAAACATATTATAACATAACCGTTGATATCCGATTTGCTATAGATACATTTATTTGCATCATTAACAAAGAATCCAAATGACAGTGCAACTTTATCAAACTTCTCATGCCATTGCATGGGAGCTTGCTTCAGGCCATAAAGAGATTTAACTAATTTACAAACTTTATTTTCTTGGCCTGGGGTTATGAAACCTTCAGGTTGTTCCACGTATATCTCTTCATCTAAATCTCCATTTAGAAAAGTTGTCTTTACATCCATTTGATGTATGACCAAGTTATGAATTGATGACAGTGCTATTAAACAACGTATCGAAGATATGCGAGCGACTGGAGCATATGTACCAAAATAATCAACTCCTTGTTTTTGTTTATATCCCTTAGCGACTAATCTGGCTTCAAATTTATCAATGGATCCATTTGTATTCAACTTTTTCTTGAATATCCATTTACATCCTATCGGTTTAGCACCAGGAGGTAAATCGCTTAATACCTAAGTTTGGTTTAACATTACGGACTTTATCTCATCATTGATAGCCTCTTTCCAGAAATTAGAATCTCTAAAATTCATAGCATCAGAATAAGTTTTGGGATCATCATCGACATTCATTACATATCTTGTTACATTAAGGACTTCGTCCTTATTGCCTTCTACGAGATATGTTATGAAGTCAGGACCATAGTCCTTCTCTATTCTCGCTATTTTACTTCTCCTGTGTTCAGTACTATCATCAGGTACTGACACTTCCTTGCTGTTTTGAGCAGGAGCATATTCATTGTCATTTGTATCATTAGTCTCGGTTGGTTCTGGACTAGATGATCTTAATGGATTCTCAATAGTCTGATTTTCAAAAAATTCCACATCTACAGATTCTATGACTTCTAAGGTATCAAGAATCATAAATCTATAAGTTATACTATTAAGAGAATATCCTATGAAAACACACTTAAAAGCTCTATTACCTAACTTTGGTCATTTAGGGTCTGGTTTTCTAACATATGCTAAGCAACCCCAAACTTTGAGTCTAGTAAGATTTGGTTTTCTATTAAATCATAATTCATAAGGAGAAATATTATTCTTTTTAAGTGATACTCTATTTAAAATGTAACATGCAGATAATATGGCATCTCCCCATAAGTTATAAGGCAAATTAGAACTTATGAGCATGGCATTAACCATTTCTACTAAAGTTCTATTTTCTCTCTCAGCAACACCATTTTGTTGTGGTGTATAAGGGGCGGTACATTGGTGAATAATACTATTTTGTTTGCAAAACAAAGTAAACTCATTGGAAAAATATTCACCACCATGATCTGAATGTAACACTTTAATTTTAATTCCTAATTGTGTTTCGACTTCTGCTTTGTAAATTTTGAATTTATCAAAGGCTTCATCTTTAGATTTCATTAGATATACATAAGCATATCTAGAATAATCATCAATAAATGTTATATAGTATTGGTTACCACCACAGGTGGTATGACTTTTCAAGTCACCCACATCACTATATACCAAATCAAGCAAACCAGTTTTCCTTTCAACAGATTTAAAGGATTTCCGATGTATTTTTGCTTGAACACATATTTCACATTTAGAAATAGATTCGAAATCACAATCAGAAATTAATCCTAATTCATGCATATTTCTAAGTGACTTGTAATTAACATGTCATAATCTACTATTCCATAAATTAATAGAATCAACAATATAAGCAGAAGATTTCTTCATTAGATTCAACTTAATCATGCCGTTACAAGAATATCCCTGTCCAATAAATTTGATGTTCTTGGACAACACTAACTTGTCAGACTCATACACCATCTTGAATCCTTCTTTGTTAAGAAGGTATCCAGAAATCAAATTCTTACACATATCAGGTACATAAAATACATTGACTAAAGTAAGAACTTTCCCAGAGGTGAATGTCAATTCAATAGCGCCTTTTCCCAGAACTTTGCTTGCAACTTTGTTTGCACCAGTTACTTCGCTGGATTCTTCGTTATTCTCATCGTAAGTCTTGAATAGATTACGGTCTTTGCAAATATGAATAGTCGCACCAGTATCGAGCCACCAATCATTATCAATGCCACTAATAGAGTTTGCCTCTTGTATGACAACCACAAGCTTTTCTCCGACCACATTCGCTTTTTGTTGTTTCTTCCGAAGACGACAGTCTCGGGCATAGTGGCCAGGTTTGTGACAATAGAAACAGTCACCATTCTTCTTGTTCTTGGAATTATTACCTTTCTTTTTAAACTGTGTCTCATTCTTAGGCTTCAACTTATCGTTAATTTCAACATTATTAGCCTTAGATAGAGACTCAGTTTGCAGATTATCATCTAGTTCGCGTTTACGAGAATCCTCTTCAATACAAAGATGACGCTGTAAACCGTCTAAATCATAATCCATTTCTGCATGTTATAATTTTTTCTTATAATCATTCCAAGAATTTGGGAGCCTCGAAATAATAAATCCAACAACAAAAGATTCAGGGAGATCAATACCGACATCCTTAAGTTGATTTACTAACAGTAGGATTTCACTTACTTGTCCAATTATGGACTTGTTAGTGACCATTTTGAAATCCATAAAATTGCATATAAGAAATTTTTTATTACTTGCCTCAGAGATGAGATATTTGCTTTCTAGCGCAGTCCAGAGTGCCTTCGCGGTGTCCAAGGTCCTGTGAGCATTGTATATTGGAGTAGATAGTGCATTCAGAATGTGGCCTCTGCATAGAAAATCTTCCTCTTTGCGCTTTGCCCTTTTAGCTTTTAGTTCCGCACTATCCATATCGGTTTCCTTCGGTATTTTCTCCAATCCATCTTCGAGAATATGAAATAATTTGACGGTGATAAGAAATAATTTCATAGTCTCTTGCCAACGAGTGAAATTCTCTCCATCAAATCGCTCTAACTTTGTCAAATGCTGATTCATCACTTGTAACGTGCTCAAACCTTCCATGGTTTAAAATATTGTCTGAAAATTTGTTGGGAATTTTGTGGTTTGAGACGCTAATGGAGGAGAATGATTGCTGTACTTCTGACTTCAAGGATTTGCGGGGAAAATTCTTTCAGACAATAGTTCAACCCACCAGGTACAAAAGGGTTATCGAACTATTGACTTCAGGATTCAATGAAGCCTTGAAACATCGTTATCGGATTCAAAGTTTGTACGACTTTGATCCGACCAAGAACACTCTAGATTTAGTTTTCTGATGATGCAAAGATAGTAGAGAACAAAGAGAAGAAGAACAAGATGAATCTGCAACGTACTTGTAGTATTTGTAATGCCTCAGAAGCGTTACAGATTTAAACAGTGTTTGAAACGCTTTAATGGTGTTGCAGATTAAGGAAGAGAAGAAGATTATTTTCGAGATATATGAAACAGTTTTCTGGCGTTATATTTATAACCAGCGAATGGAAGTGTCCATCTGTGAATAACTGCGACCATTTGCAACGGTCGTATCTATTTCTATTCGATTCGAGACTGTTGTGTCCTTTCAGTTTTGCAACATTTCTGAAGCGTTGCATCCGCTCAAATTGAAACCGGTCGACTGCCCAAAAGTCACCGGTCGACCGTTTTCAACCAAAGAACAACCCAAGGCCCATCTTTTGACATTTTAAATATTATTATCTATGCCAAGTTCATGCTCAAGGCCCATTGTCTTATCTCTCCTTCTCTTCTTTCTTTTGTTATTATACATCATGTCTTTACATATATAGAGGAAACCCTTTGTATTTTCCATGATGTGGGACAAAACATATTTGCCCATTCCTTCTTCCTTTTATTCTTCATTCTCTTCAAATAATACCCAAACCCAAATCATTTGTTTTGATAATTTTACAACAGAAGAATGGTGCAGTTAAGCAAAACAGTAAGCTCAAGCAGGAGTTGGTGAGTAATTGCTGTATTTTTTGTTTTTCCTTTGGCTTTAAACTATCAATATAAAGTAACCTACACTTATGACTTTCCTCTATGCACTCAAGTCTTATTAGTACATTAATAATAGAACCTTGTATCAATCTGGCTAAACCTTAGTGCAACCGCGTTTACAATTTTTCAATTATGGAAAAAAACATTAACAATTTTTCATTATTTAATATTATATAATTTTAACGGTCGATTTTCCCATCGTTGTGCGGTTATACCAGCTAATCATGTCAGAAACTTCAGTTCGACAACACCAAAAAACTAAACTGTGAGAAGTTAAGTTCGCATATTTTGTATTTTATACTATTTTTATGGTAATCGTGTTAGATATTTATATGTTCATATTTCTTTTCCTTAGATCGCTATGTATGATTGTCCTTTATCCTCGGCCCATTGATAAAAACCTCATGAGACCCCAAATTTATTCAATTTGAAGTAGAAAACTTATATTATTTTGTTGTTTTCATGTTTGCTTATTGTTTCGGTCTTTCTATTAGGCTATATTTAGTGAATTTTAATATTGTTTTTATTTAGAACACAATGCCCACCTTACCCACGACTCCCTTTGACAATGTCCTTAATACAATATAAAAGCTTGCGTTTACTGCAGTTCGCGGTTTCTATTCTATACTATTATTCAAATATTACTATATTTTCTTATGCAAATGCTGACTGTCAAACCAATGAAGGATGAAAACAGAAATAACGCTTTATTTCTGGTATTGTTTGATATATGCGCCAGTTCATTTGTCAACTTTTACCATTCAATCCCTTGTTTTGAGCTACAGTTTCGTAACCTTCCCTTCTTTCCTAAAATCATTTTTAGATTTTCAAAGCTTGAACAAACGTTAATTTCCACAAACTGCAAAATACATGAAAGAAATATAAATTCAGAATCGAAAGATGTATGCTAAGGTAATCTCATGGTAGTTTGTTTCATGGAACTTATTTTTGATGTAAATGGGCCTTTCTGATATATTTCACATTTTCTAACACTAATGCTTTTCTTCTTTGAAAAATCTTTGTTATAACTTACCAAAAACTTGATCTGTTTAATATTGCTTGAACTAAAATATTGCATAACAAGTATAAATATTTTCATTGCAAATATGGATTTTGCAATTAGCGCCTTAAAATTTAACTCTTCCCACATTTACTCTATAATTAGTCCATGTGATTTATAACATGTTGTCCAACTATGAGACCTGTGACCTGCAATGAAACAACAACAGATACATTAACTTAACGACATATATTTCTTTTAGCAGCATGCTAGACTTCATTCGGGTTATGTAAATATGTAAACATATAGCATTTGATATTATTTTATGTGAAATCTTTTTTGGATGACTTACTAAATGTAAGTTGAAAAAAAAATATGGTATATAAAAAACTATTTGATTTGGTAAAGCTGTCTGGTAAGCATTCAATTTTCATTGTTATCCTGATTTATGTCTATCAAATATTTCGCTTTATGCAAATATGTAGATATACATATTCCAAACAGATATTTCAGAAAAGTAAAATCCGTTTGAATGGACTGAAATAAATAATCGTGAGTAATTATATTGTGTCAATAAATCAAATTCTCTATTTGACGGTGCATGATTAGATTATTTTTAAGTAAACGGTGAGAGAATGTTGTAAGCACGTAGTTAGAATGAATTTTAATATTGGAGAATTGTCTTTTGCACAATTATTTAAATTTATGATAAAAATGAGTAGTAACCGATCAACGAATTCGCCGTCCGCAATATGCAAAAGCCGTGAATAATGTTTTAATTAAGCAAACTAGAAGAGGAAGTGAGAGATTAGAATTTTCAGATCATCAAACAATTGAGAGAGTACCGTACGAATTTGAATTTTTCCAAGGGAGATGCGAAGAAGGCAGCGATTACGAGAGACTAAGGTACTTAGATTAGTTTAGTACGTGATTAGTTCGGCAAATAATGATTGAGTGAGAGATTAGAATGAAGAGCTAATGTGGTATTAGGAAGCATACAAAATTTAACGAGTTTTATTTTTTTAATTGTGTTATTAGGAAGAACATATTGGGGTGCCCTTAGCACCACACTAACAATAAATAATCATTGTTGATTTTTATTTTTTTAGATTATTTATGCCAAATTCAACCTGTGTGAGTTCGCTATATTTACACTCACACATAGAAGGTACTATACAGGATATTAATTTAACATGAAATTGCTACGATGGTTATCAATACACTCACTAATCCTATGTGTGTTTTTAGTTGTTAGCACAAATTGCCGTATCTTGCAACTGCAAGCAAACTACTTACCGAAAATTTTAACCATTGCAGTACTTAGCTCCATTATGGTGTTACATAATAACATTTGTCTTCCTCCTAAACAATTATTCTTCCTAAAAATTTGTCAGTGTAATATTTTGAAGCTGTATGTTTACCAACCATGGTGGAAACACTTTATTATGTACTTGCATTTTCTTGACCTTACCAAATATTAACCTTTCCCAAGATGAAACTCAGCCTCATGCTTTCAGAATCTTTTTTTGGCCTCAATTTTCATTGAAAATTTTCTTCTATTCTGATTTTTTTTTAAAGAAAAAGTGCTATCTTTTATTTCAAGAGCAGAGTTCTCAATTTTTATTTACCAAATCTAGTTGCTTTTATTATTATTATTACTTGAAAAAATTATCAGCATTAGTTCTGGACGAATTATGAGCTAACTATTTTAAAATTGATTAATAGTACGCTACAGGTGTATTGATTTTTTGCACATGGTAGATTTTTTTTGATGTTATGCATGTTGTGACTGCCCATATTTGCACCCACCCCCCCCCCCCCCTCCCACCACCACACACACACACCCTACAATAGGAAACATGTGTGAAAGACCCAAAAAAAAAAATTATCCAAAAGGGCAAAAGACAAAAAATTTGCTCAAAAGGTCAAGTTTTAGTGTAAAGTGGAAAAACAAGGGACCCCCATGAATTCCACCATTTCCACTAGAAAATGTCCTTTTGGGCAAATTTTTTGACTCTTATCATTTTTAGCAAACTTTTTGCTCTTTTTGTCCTTGTGGCAAAAATCTCCGTATCTGTTTATAGGTGACAGAAGAATCGAACTTCACAAAAGGTGATTCTTCTCAGTCTATGGTGATTTTTGTTTCAATCAACCAAAAATAAAAACTATGCCACTTGAATGTAGGTGTATAGCAAATTTATTTATCTTTTCAAGTTATACTATAAAAAAAAATCATTGACCACTATTTCTTTATAACTGCAAATGATAAATTTATTTATCTTTTTCTTTTAAATTATCCTTAAAACTATTTTTCTTGATTTATTGTCTTAAATCATATTACACTGCATTAAGAAGTCATTTGAGTTAAAATCTCCTTACTGAAAACAAATTTCAATTTTCTCTCGAGAAATATGACGGACTAAGATTAGTGGTCATTTATAATGCAATTAGTGTTGATATGTTGAAGATAATGCAAGCTTTTACTACATCACCCTTCAATTATTGTGACATGTTCAATATGAATGTCACATAAGCACATATGTACTTGGATTCATGGATAAGATTTTATGTACACTGATGGTTACCTTTTTAAGGTGGCTAAACCAAATCCAATATATTTTAATATTGTCGTTCCACACGCTGAAGTAAAAAGCAATTTCTTTATGTTTACATACAATAATTTTAACTTACAAAGCTTTTGTCTCCATGCGGTGCATAACTTTATGATCTATGCGCTGAAATTCTATAAGCATTCATCAACATGAGCATCATGCTTCTAGCAGATAATATAGGTTTTGTTAGCGTTATGTTTTCCGTAGAGATAAAACCGTGATAATGGTCATAGATCAAAAGGGAGAACTTGTATAGGTATGTGGTTATTCATAAGAAAAGTCTATTTAAACACAAAATCTATAAGGGTTATATTAGGCATTGTAGTATAATTATTTTACGAAGTAAAGATTAAATACTATAATGCTATGATAACTTGTGCAGATTTATATAATCATCGATTCTTAATTGAGAGGAATAATTTATATACATAGTTTACTTAAAGTTATAGTTTGTAGACTTACATAGGTTTTTGCAATTTATTGAAGTTGAATGGCACATGCAGGGTGAAAATGTTCTGATATAAGGGTCTGGGGATGGTTTATTGCCAAAGCAATATCTATTCACATTTTCCTTTAAATTAGATATATCATACAACATAATATGATGTTAGTTTCCTATATATTGATAATAAGTATATGTTTTTACTTCAAACTCAATAACCACGACACAGTTGCCGACCTACCTTTAATCCTACTAATATAGTTATTTTTTGTAATACCACATTATATTTAGCGAATTCTCATGTATACTTGAATCTTGATATATTATGAGCTATGGAAAATACAATTAAACTACACCTATAAAATTATGTGGTTCTAACAGATTCTGGTTATTCAAATTTCGTTTATGCCCATTATGATTCTTTTGAATAAAAGTTCTTACAGTTGTTCTTTTCACAGATTTGCTTGGTTATATGGTTTACGTAGTTTTAGTGAATAACATAATAAATAGTTTACTTTCTCTTTTGTGATCGATTGCAATCATAATTAACCATTTAGTTGTCTTATATTCATATGGAAATACACAAAACTTTGCAATTTTAATTGGTATTTCGGTTTAAGTGATGCAGTCCTCATTTTTGCTAAGTGGAAATAATACAAGGACGCACCTCCATACATAAGTCTACTGACAATTCTAATCCTCTTGGGATTTAAATTATTCATCATTACTACATATTTAAAACCATTTTTTGTGTGGAGATTTTATGTGTGTAAGAATATTTGATAGTGTTAATTTTTAAGGCTAGATAGGATAACATACCAACAATTGACGCAAGTATATTTCCCAAAGCAAGTGTATGCTTGAGAAGGAAATTGATCAGGAAGTAGAAGTATCAGATAGTTCCAATCATTGAGTTAGTTTCTGCTTTGCATATGCACAATCAGTTATGAGTAGGTGGGTGATGGGCCATAAATGGGACAATGTTTGAAGCAGCAGATAGATCCATCCATGTGAAACATATAAGATGTTTGCTTTCTTTGTTAGAAGGTTAGATTTGAATTTTTGTTCATTTTCCATTAGTTCAATTTGTTATTTTTTACGCTTGCATTTATATTAGATTTTAATTTATTTAGGATTCACAAAGGTGTTTATTGATGTGAAAATATTTAAAAGTTTTTTGCAATAAATTATCATATCAAATTTTAAACTTTTACTGACATAGTGAATTTTTCACGTTAAATTTTGTATTCATTCGACCATGCTGATCATTTAATTAGCACCGATAGTAAATAGGACCTTAGAAAGTTGTGACGTGCATGTTTATTATATTTTGGAATGCATTCTGAAGAAATATGAATAAAGTTAGCATATCTAGGATCTAATAGTGTGATTGTTTGTGTTTTTGGCTTTGGGTTTCTGGATTTAGATGTGCCTGAAAAGAAGGAAAGCAAAATAAAATTATTTTATGATTTCTTTAGTATGCCCATTTTTTTTTTAAAAACAAAGGGTACTTTTATACATTAAGGAGGGTACAATGATAGGTTTGAGTTGGTGACAAATAGAACACTGGTACAACAAATACTATACCGGACTGAAACTAACCCCAACTCAAACCAAGAAAAGTTAAACACCAAAATACAAGACATGCAGAACAAAAAAACAGAAAAGCTACAAACCAACATGTCAAACACCCTTAAATACTAACTCCCAGGCAGTCTTGAAACCCTTTGAACAGCTCCACAAAGAACCACAACCATACGAACACCATATATCCATTCTTAACACGGAATACCAAACAACTTTCTCCAAATACCAACAACAGAGTGCTATCAAAAAACTGTAATTCTTCAATCATTTCTTAGATACACCACCTTTAGCAACTCCATCTATTTTTCAACCACCTTTTGCTTTCCTTGCTTTAGATCGATTCTGAATTTGTTGCATAAGCTTATCCCATTCTGGGTTTTCTTCTAACAACGGTTCATCAATTACAAGTTTATTATTGTTGTTATATATATTGGATATAAGTTTTGTCCTCCTCCGTTTGTAGCTATTTGTCGAACTAAAAGAACTAAGAGAACTACCAGACTCATACATAAAAGAATCTTTACTGGTTGCATTCTCTCCATTTTGAACTTGATTCGCAGCTGAGCTATCAATTTCCTTGAAAATTTCTGCATTTCCATCTTCATTAAATAATATATTAGTTTCCTATGTGTCTTCCTGCATATATGCACTATTACCTGCAAGCACTTGGAAAGGATTCCTATTACTAACTGCACTATCTTTGGCTTGTAGCTGAGTTGCTTTTTCCCCTTCTTTTCTTTCTTCTCCTCATTGGTTGTAAGACCATCAGGCCTTGCATTTTCATTGCTATCATCTCTACCTACTACTCTCGCACCATTATTGTAACAACCCGCATTCTACGCATCAGAGGATCGTAGAATATTTATTTCTTTCTTATACGAAGTCGTATGGTCATGTGGCTTTGGGAAACGACTATTGAGTTCATTTCCCATGTTCATGATTTTTGCCGATTTTTAAATGATCGTTTTACCCCTAGTTGGTATTGTTTTGGCCATAACTTTTGATTGGAAAGAAATTTGGACCTGAAACCACTTCCATTGGATTCGAATGATGGTTTCTCTTCCCGTAGAGTGGTTACATTAGCCAAACGGACTTACCGTTTGGGAGATATGGCTGAAATAAGGTTTGGAAGGTGAAAAACTGCTTAACCGGGCCAAATAGGGTGATTAGTGGATAGGCCCATAACCCATTTCGGGATTAGGGTTATGGGGAGGCTGAAATGAGTTAGAGAATCATTTTCATTTCAGTTTTGAGCCGCCACTTTCCTCCTTGAAACCCTAGTAATGGCCTCCACCTTCTAATTTCATCACAAATCGTCTCTAATCACTTTCTAATCGAAGATTAAGCAAAACTACATCAAATCAAGGGAGGGTAGCACCAAATCAAAGAGAGAGCTGCTGGAATACATAGGGATTGGATCCAAATCAGAGATTATTTCAGATCTAAAGTTTGTTTATGGCTAAGGTGAGTGATTTGCATTGTTTTTCACTAATTACGGCTAATTATGGTAATTAGCGAAGATTAGCGAAATTATGGCTCAGAAAAATCTAGAAAAATTCCTAAAATTCTAAAACATCATTTTATGTCTCTGATATGAATTTGGGTTAATTTCGACTAATTTTGCTAATCCCGGAATTTGGGGGATTAAGGGGTAATTAGTGATAATTAGCGAATTTGTGCATGTTAAAAATCTGGAAAAAATATTCATAAATTCTGAAATATTGTTTTAGACCTCTGATGTGAATTTGGGATAATTTGGTTAAGTTTTGCTAATCATATCATTAGTTTCACCCAAACATGCTTAAGGGAAAATATGGGGTTTTGGCTATGTTTGATCCATTTTAACCTAACATATTGTTGTTTGTGGTTGATTATACATGTTGCTATGACTGTATGGTATGCTTTGTGATTGATTAGAATAGTTGAAATGGTCAAAAACGTCGTCGAATGGCGTAAAATGTTTGCTGGAAAAGTTACAGAAAAACAGTGCAGGCTTTCGGATCGGATCGGGTGGACCGGAGCGGACTGAGCAAAATATCACTGAACCGAACCGAAGCTTGACACAGGAGAGAGTGGCAAAAAGGAAGGCCACCATTATATGAACCGGATCGGATCGGCTATAGAGACCACGACCTGATGGTGGAAGGAGCTCGAACCCGAACCGCGCCACGTACTGGAGCAGCCGATCCGCTTGCACGATCCAAACTGTGGAGCATGGAGCATGATCCGAAGATGGTCCACGACTCCGCCAGCAGCTCCGACCCGAACCCATGGATGGAGATGGACTTGGAGACCCCGACCCGACCCGTTGAGGTGTTGATGATCCGAACTGCCACCAGGTGGATACCACGAGTTGGAGCATGGAGCACGACCCGACCCGATCCGGTGCATCATGGAGGGACTTGAGGAACTCGATCCGATCCGAGGTGATGAAGCAATCCGAATAGAACCAAGGAAGAAGGAGAAGACCGATCCGGTGATGACCAATAACCCGAGATGCAAAGGTAGTCCAAATGGAAGTTAGAGCTCAGGATCCAGATGGGAACCAATGAGTTCACTTCATGATTGGATTTTGCTGCGGGACGTATGCAAAGGGGTTGTCGGTATTCATAACTTTGGTTCACCACTGAGAGATGGATAGTGGGCTTGTAGTGATAGTCACACGAGATTGGATTCCGTCATGGCCCAAAGTATTTGGTGGCCAAAGTAGTGGATATCGTATGCTTTGCGCACTGAGTGAGGGATGTGAGGATGATTGCTATGCTTGATTGTTTGACATCACTATGACATGCACACCCCCACCCCCGTTATCCTTACATCATTTGAAAGGGCACCTTAGAGTGTTGTACAGTATGTAGTGCTAACTCTTTGGTTGTAGGTCCAGGTTCAGGTATGATTGGATTATACCTGTTGTTGTTATGTTTTGTTGCTTATCGCTCATACCAGGCTTTATGTCTGACCCAGAGTTTTATGTCTCCTCTTATTACTCTGGGTGCTCACACGAGCAGACTAGAGACAGGTTATGGTTAGCTGGTGATGTGCGAGTAGCTGATTCGGAGGCGAGCAGGAGGCTTCCACGTATGATATATATAGTATTCTCCCTGTGTCGTTGGTGGTAGCTACTTGGGCATTAGTAGTGTACCTCCTTTATCTTACTTTTTCTTTTTGAGACAGTTTGGAAAGTTGTAATAAGCTGTATTTTGGATTTCCGCTGCTATGATGCTTAGTTCTAGTTTTCAGCTTATGCACTGTCTCACCTGTTTTATGTCAAGTATGTTGTTATTATATTTTATTCTATGCGCTGTGAGACATTCTACAGGTTCCTTGTTAGTTCATTTCCTTCTTCCCTTTTCTTCTGGCGATCTGTCCCGTGCTAACTGGACATGTGTACAGCGCACTTTTGGAGTAAATGTCGGTTGTTGCGGGGCGGGCCGTCACACTTGGTATCAGAGCTCTAGGTTGCGAAGTTAATCTAGGGAAAGACATTAGGGAGAGATAGAACGTATATGAGAGCGCGTATTTGTGATTACTTTGGTTTTTAAAAGCTATATATATATACTATTAGTAGCATAAGAATGAAGTCGTACTACACTAGCACCACTATGGGGTCGTTAATCGTTTCCCCTTTTACAGATTGACGATGAGCCGATATCCTAGAGGTGCTGGTAGAGGGACCAACCATGGGAATGCTCCTGACATGAGGGCAATGTTCGCTAACTTCATGAGGGAGATGCTTAGGGATGTTCAAGGGGCAGTTCCCAATCCCGGAAATGGTGGTGGTCCAGTAGTGCAGGCGCCTAGGGTCGATTTCGCCAAGTTGTGCAAGGATTACACTAACCTTGGTGGGAAGCCGTTCCACGGAACGGAGTCGGCCACAGATGTTCAGGATTGGTTGGATAGCTGTGATCGTATCTTCGACGACTTGGGTCTTGAGGATGCAATGCAGAGAAGGCTAGCGTCTCGTCAGCTGCAAGGGCGAGCGATGAATTGGTGGAATGCCATTAGAACAGCTACTCCAGAAGATCAAGTTACTTGGAATCAGTTTAAGACTCGCTTTTGTGATAAGTTTATTCCAGTTGCTCATAAATCAGAACTGTTCAAGAAGTTCTTGGAGCTTAAGCAGAACGGTAGAGCAGTCTCGGAGTATATCGCTGAATTCGACACTTTATCGAAATATGGATGGTCCCTTATCGATACAGTCGAAAAGAAGAACGAGAAGTTCATAACTGGCTTGAATGGGTACTTGGGGGAAAGACTTATAAACCATATCGATGAGACGTTCGAGTCTATTGTAGGAAAGGCATTAAGGTCAGAGAGCCTTTTCCCTAAATCAAAGGCCGAAGTTGCTACGACATCTGCAGAGGAGCCAAAGCCGCAAGCAGGCGGTGAAGGCAAGAAGAATTCTCAGAACAAGAGGAAGCAGAACCCAACCAAGGATGGTCAGAATAAGAAAAATAAGAAAGATGGTGAATGCTTTAGTTGTGTCAAGAAGGGCCACTGTGCCAGAGATTGTCGAGAAAAGCCTGGGGAAAGGAAGTGCTTTAACTGCGGCCAGGCGGGACATTACAAGGATGATTGCCCAAAACCTCCTAGGGAGAAGCAGATTGTGAAAGCGTATGCTATCAACGCTGTTCCTTCTTCGTCGAATGCCCCCAACTGCGGCGCAGAAGGAAAAAGGTGTCGTTATTCGAGGTATGCTTTCTATTTAAGATGTTTCTGTTCGGGTACTGTTTGACAAACCCGAGATAGTCGATAGACCTCTAGTTGTGACGAACCCGATTGGTGGTTCAACTAGTTTTGGCATGATTTGTTATAATGTGGTCTTATCGAGTCATGGATGTATGTTTCCTTGTGATTGCTTTGTTTTGGGCTTTACTGGGTTTAACATTATTTTGGGGAGTCGATCTACTCCAAAGGAATAGGGTGGTATTAGGTACCTACCTAGTGATGGCGATAGTAACTGGAGTTAAGGAAGCTAAGAGGTTATCGTTGTAATAAGTTCTAGTTGTCTCTGGGAGGCAAATGAGTACTCCAGTGCTAGATTTTTTTGCTAGTATCACCTCATGAGGATTGTCCGAACTCGGAGGAGATGTTCCTTGGGTGCTTGTCTGATATTGGTTTAGGCCTTTGGGGCTTGTGCTTGGGGAATGTCGATTTCGACTAGGATGGTTTGCGTGAGGGGTAAATAGTTGTGATTTTTCATTGGATGATATCTTGGTTTACTCGGGGAGTGATGGACAGACGGAGCATGATGAGACTGTTCAAGGGTATAGACTGGGTTATGAGATTGCTCGAGTGGGACTCGGGAAAGATGCAAAGTAATGGATTGTTTAGGACCCTATGTTGATGTTCTCTATTGGATAGTAGAACTTTGAAGAAATAGAATGTGTTCGTTGATCATGGAAGATACAACGAAGATTAGGGCGATTCAACTTGGACTTGAACTCGTAAAAGAAAATGGGTGTTCGTTGATCTTGGAGATGCAACGAATAGGGAGACGACTCACGTTGGACTAGAGCTTGTCACTAATGGATACTCAAGACTAGGTCTGAGTTATAGATTGACTCGAGTTGGACTTGAGAAGGCTGCAAGGAATTGGATTCAGCTCGAGTTGGACTCGAGAGGGCAGCAAGATAATGGATAGACTTGGGTTGGACTCAAGTATTTTATGAGGACTAAAAGCAGGGGTATCTAGGGACGCCCGTTACCCTAGATCCGTTGGACGTGATCTAGTTATCCTTGGGGGATAAACGTACGTTGGACGTACGGTAGTCCGATTGGAGGCTGGGTTTCCATTAGTTTAATTATCCTTAGAGGATAAACGTGCGTTGGACGTACGATAGTTAGTAGGGAGGCGGGGCTTCCATTAGCCTGGGATTGGTTGGACCAGTCAAGTAGGCATCGGTGTATGTATGGAGGCTGGGCTTCCATTAGTTATTGATGTTGGTTAGACCGGACATACTAGAATCGACATATTGGGATTGGTTAGACCAATCATATAGGTGTCGATGTATTTATGAATTTAGCAGGTGATAGGTAGGACTTGTTTGATGGATGTTATGGTTGCTATGTTGTTCCTATTTTTCTTCCCTTGAGTAGACTATCACCTGTAAGGTTCCAGCGATGGGGAACAAAGTGATTGTAGTAGGACTATGAGCCAGTGCAGTAGAGTCGTCATGACTCGAGGGGCAAAGTGGACATAGTAAATGATTAGTAAGGCTATGAGCCAGTGCAGTGGAGTTGTCATGACTCCATGTGGCAGAGTGATCGTAGTAAAGGATTTGGGTGCGGTAATAGTTGCATTGAGTAGGAGACATGCCAGTTTTGGGGTTTTGTTTCTAGGATGGAAGCAACTAGAGTATGTCACAGAATATGATTTCAGACCCAAGAGTGAATTGGATTCAGAAACGCTAGTAAGCTTGACGATTAGATCGATTTTGATTGAGTGGATTGGTTCCAGTTAGAAGGACGATCCTTACCTATTGGAAACCATCTCTAGGGTAGAGATGGGTATCGATGGAAAGAGAATGATCAGGTAAGGATTTGATCGAGAAGGGTGGCTTCGAAAGAATAAGGGACAAGGTGTACCCAACGTAGATGGACTGAGAGGTGAAGTTCTTAAAGCATATCATCACTCGAAATTGACTATACATCCCAGTGGTAACAACAAGTATTGAGACATAGAGCAGATATACTACTGGGAAGGGATAAAGATAGGCAGAAGGCTTATCTCGATAAGAGACGAAGGGATTTGGAATTCTTCATTAACGACTTGGTGTTCGTCAAGATCTCTCCATAGAGAATGTGATTCACATTGGTTGGAGAGGTAAGTTAGCACCAAGATTTGTTGGTCCATTCCCAGTCCTCGAGCAAGTTGGGAATTTGGCGTAGGAAGTAGAGCTACCTGACAAGATGGCGGGAGTTCACAACATATTTCATGTTTCCCAGTTAAGGAAGTTTGTGCCAAACCCTAATGTGGCTATTTCACTAGATCAGTTGAACGATATCGAGGTTGAACTCGAGGTGGTTGGGAACCGCAAGTCTATGCGTATTGTTGGGAACGATACGAAGCAGTTTCGAAGGAAGGCGGTGAAACTAGTCAAAGTCCAGTGGGGCGAGAATGAAAAAGACTGTACTTGGGAAATAGAGTAGGAGATAAGGAAGAAGTATCTAGAACTCTTTGCCTTGTAGGGTTTTGGTAGTGATAGTTTCTTCCCTTGTTAGTAAACCACATGCTAGGATAGACTTGTTTTGCATGTTGATTGTTGTTTTATGGTTGATAGGCATGCGGGACCCTTTGTGTGTTTTGGTTAGGGAATTTCGGGGGCGAAAATTCTTAAGGGGGGGGGGGGGGGAGAATGTAACAACCCGCATTCTACGCATCGGAGGATCGTAGAATATTTATTTATTTCTTATACGAAGTCGTATTGTCATGTGGCTTTGGGAAACGACTATTGGGTTCATTTCCCATGTTCAAGATTTTTGCCGATTTTTAAATGACCGTTTTGCCCCTAGTTGGTACTGTTTTGGCCATAACTTTTGATTGGAAAGGAATTTTGACCTGAAACCACTTCCATTGGATTCAAATGATGGTTTCTCTTTCCGTAGAGTGGTTACATTAGCCAAACGGACTTACCGTTTGGGAGATATGACCGAAATAAGGTTTGGAAGGTGAAAAACTGCTTAACCGGGCCAAATAGGGTGATTACTGGATAGGCCCATAACCCATTTCAGGATTAGGGTTATGGAGAGGCTGAAATGAGTTAGAGAATCATTTTCATTTCAGTTTTGAGCCGCCACTTTCCTCCTTGAAACCCTGGTAATGGCCTCCACCTTCTAATTTCATCACAAATCGTCTCTAATCACTTTCTAATCGAAGATTAAGCAAAACTACATCAAATCAAGGGAGGGTAGCACCAAATCAGAGAGAGAGAGAGCTGCTGGAATACATAGGGATTGGATCTAAATCAGAGATTATTTCAGATCTAAAGTTTGTTTGTGGCTAAGGTGAGTGATTTGCATTGTTTTTCACTAATTACGGCTAATTATGGTAATTAGCGAAGATTAGCGAAATTATGGCTCAGAAAAATCTAGAAAAATTCCTAAAATTCTAAAACATCATTTTATGTCTGTGATATGAATTTGGGTTAATTTCGACTAATTTTGCTAATCCTGGAATTTGGGGGATTAAGGGGTAATTAGTGATAATTAGCGAATTTGTGCATGTTAAAAATCTGGAAAAAATATTCATAAATTCTGAAATATTGTTTTAGACCTCTGATGTGAATTTGGGATAATTTGGTTAAGTTTTGCTAATCATATCATAAGTTTCACCCAAACATGCTTAAGGGAAAATATGGGGTTTTGGCTATGTTTGATCCATTTTAACCTATCATATTGTTGTTTGTGGTTGATTATACATGTTGCTATGACTGTATGGTATGCTTTCTGATTGATTATAATAGTTGAAATGGTCAAAATCGTCATCGAATGGCGTAAAATGTTTGCTGGAAAAGTTACAGAAAAACAGTGCAGGCTTTCGGATCGGATCGGGTGGATGGGCTCGGACCGGAGCGGACTGAGCAAAATATCACCGAACCGAACCGAAGCTTGACACAGGAGAGAGTGGCAAAAAGGAAGGCCACCATTATATGAACCGGATCGGATAGGCTATAGAGACCACGACCTGATGGTGGAAGGAGCTCGAACCCGAACCGCGCCACGTACTGGAGCACCCGATCCGCTTGCACGATCCGAACTGTGGAGCATGGAGCACGATCTGAAGATGGTCCACGACTCCGCCAGCAGCTCCGACCCGAACCCATAGATGGAGATGGACTTGGAGACCCCGACCCGACCCGTTGAGGTGTTGATGATCCGAACTGCCACCAGGTGGATACCACGAGTTGGAGCATGGAGCACGACCCGACCCGATCCGGTGCATCATGGTGGGACTTGAGGAACTCGATCCGATCCGAGGTGATGAAGCAATCCGAATCGAACCAAGGAAGAAGGAGAAGACCGATCCGGTGATGACCAATAACCCGAGATGCAAAGGTAGTCCAAATGGAAGTTAGAGCTCAGGATCCAGATGGGAACGAATGAGTTCACTTCATGATTGGACTTTGCTGCGGGACGTGTGCAAAGGGGTTGTCGGTATTCATAACTTTGGTTCACCACTGAGAGATGGATAGTGGGCTTGTAGTGATAGTTACACGGGATTGGATTCCGTCATGGCCCAAAGTATTTGGTGGCCAAAGTAGTGGATATCGTATGCTTTACGCACTGAGTGAGGGATGTGAGGATGATTGTTATGCTTGATTGTTTGACATCACTATGACATGCACACACCCACCCCCGTTATCCTTACATCATTTGAAAGGGCACCTTAGAGTGTTGTACAGTATGTAGTGCTAACTCTTTGGTTGCAGGTCCAGGTTCAGGTATGATTGGATTATACATGTTGTTGCTATGTTTTGTTGCTTATCGCTCATACCAGGCTTTATGTCTGACCCAAAGTTTTATGTTTCCTCTTATTACTCTGGGTGCTCACACGAGCAGACTAGAGACATGTTATGGTTAGCTGGTGATGTGCGAGTAGCTGATTCGGAGGCGAGCAGGAGGCTTCCACGTATGATATATATAGTATTCTCCCTGTGTCATTGGTGGTAGCTACTTGGGCATTAGTAGTGTACCTCCTTTATCTTACTTTTGCTTTTTGAGACAGTTTGGAAAGTTGTAATAAGCTATATTTTGGATTTCCGCTGCTATGATGCTTAGTTCTAGTTTTCAGCTTATGCACTGTCTCACCTGTTTTATGTCAAGTATGTTGTTATTATATTTTATTCTATGCGCTGTGAGACATTCTACAGGTTCCTTGTTAGTTCATTTCCTTCTTCCCTTTTCTTCTGGCGATCCGTCCCGTGCTAACTGGACATGTGTACAGCGCACTTTTGGAGTAAATGTCGGTTGGTGCGGGGCGGGCCGTCACAATTATTTTCCTCACATAGAACTTCAACTGGAGAATTAAGCCTAGACTCATCAATATCCTTTGTTGCCACATCAACATCCATATTACTACCTAAAGCAACATAATCTTTGGGTATCCATACATTGTTTGATTTACATAAGACAACAGAATGTCCAAATATTGTACAATTGTTACATGCAAAAGGTTTCCATTCATAATGCACTTTTTGCCAAACCACATCCCCATTAAAATACTTTATAGGAACCATTTTAGGGAATTTGAAGTCATTTTTAATTTCTACTAGCACTCTTGCATATGAGATTCGATATAAATCTTCAGTCACAGTGTCCAATCTAATAGGATATCCTAGAGTTGAAGCTATCCTACTTATTGCTTCAGTAGACCAAAAATCTAAGTCCAGATCTGGAAACTTAATCCACATGGGAATAGAATTAAGGAATTCTCTAGCTAATTTCATACCAGGAACATACTTTTTCATAAAAATCAATCTCTTATTATAAAAATATGGGCCAGTTGCCAGAACTTTGTCACAATCTTCAATTAGATCAAACTTTATAATAAAGAACCCATTTTCTCTAGAGAACAATTTATAATTACCTCTCAATCCCCAATTTCTATCAATATAATCTTTAAGGTAATCATAATTAGGTTTTCTGCCATAAACGTAAAACATAATCGAAATTAACCATTTATCCCTTGCTGTTTTAACCAAATCTTCACTGATTATAGCATGTCTAACATCATTTATAATTGTTGGCTCATAATAGGATAGTTGGACAGCGTTGTTATGAGAATTATTTTCTTTAATAGCTTCTAACCAGGATCTGGTTTGTGTAAGATTTACCTCAGAGCCCCTTGCCTGAGATCCTAACTGGTCTTTCATAAGAAAATTTGGAAATTCTTGCCTCGATTCAAGATCCAGTCTTCGTGTAATTTCTTGAACAGGTTTGGAGCAAAATCGATCTGCATTCACTTAAGATTAAAGAAAATCTGGTGGAATTGCAGACCTATTGCCTGAATCGAAGAGTAATTTTCCTTTTGATCGAGAATTGGATTTGGGAGAAAAGTCGGTCGCCATTTTTCTCTAGAACATGCCTAGTCGCTATATGTATGCCGATTTTTTAAAGTGCTGATTTTTCAAAATGAATTTTACAAATCAATAGAAGAAACAAGTTTACGATATTTTTCAAAACTAAATGCTGAAAATGGTTTGAAAATTCTAAACAAAACAAGGCCTAATCTTTTGCTCTTTCCTTTTGTTTTCCAGCAACTTCTAATTTTAAAAGCACTGGATCAGGCCTAAGCTTTAAATGCAAGTTTTGAAATTCTGTTTTCAAAGCACCATTCCTTATCTTATTCTGATTTTGGTTCATATGAGCATCTCACCACCGTTCGTTGATGGATGAATACATAACTAATATATTGTTGCTTTTATGTTTTTCATAATAGTCATTTTATGATCTACGAATCACAATAACGACCATTTGGAGTAGTCGACTATTTGGCCTTAACTGGATTCATCAGATGTGATATAAGATCATTTGCATCAATTATTTATTACTTATAGTTCATGAGTGAGATTCTTATATATAGTACTAAGTAGAACCTAAGGGAAAGTTGCTACAAAAATTAATATAAACATTTAATCTTGTAAATATTTTTCAGTTTGTGTAAGAAAAATAGGCAATAATTTAAAGAAGAAAAACTACCTGGGTCTATCAATGATTTAAGAGTAAGATAATATTTTAAATATATCAAACTATGTATCGGTTTATATTATTTTTGTACCATAAAGCTTAGACTTAAATAAAAGCTAAAAAGATGAATGTCAACCTCAGTGCCAGGTAAATATTAATTATTCGGAATCCACCGATAAATATATAGGAATATTTCGATACTGTCATTAACCCTGTGTTAATTATCTGATTTTTTATGTATTGCAGATCCAACACACTTTTTCACATGGAGATCAATTGATATTTAATTTGCATAAACCCGTACAACTTAAAAAACATATGTTTGCTATGCTACGATAGTAATACGTTTCTTTAAAACAATTGTTTGAAAATGGATTTTTGAGATTTCTTTTGTACTTTAAAACTTACATACAATGTTGTAATATATTGTCTACACTTATTTGTTTGCATCGACTCTTAGAGACTTTATTATTAGCGTACTCACGGAAAATGTTCTGTGATTCTTGCATCGTCGTACATGATGTTTTTTCGAAGATTGCAGATTATATGTAGTGGTCCCTTATGAGTTATAATTTCATTGGTAATGGATGTATGAATATGCAATTATTTTATTCGTTTACTTAAACATGGTTTATTGACTAAATAGTATTTCTCTACATCTCTTATAAATGAAATGTTCTATATATTAGGATTTTTATGTACCTTACTGAGTAGTTTATAATTGTTTTGAACCAAACAAGCACAATAGTCCATGTTTTGTGAATAAGCAAGTATTACACTAGGTCTTATTCTCCACTCTCTGTCTCTTCACTATTGACATGGACACATTTACTTTTTACAATTTTACAGGGAGCCAGCAGGACTTGGCAACATCCATGCAACAAAGAATGGAGAATCTTGTTGTTTGTTACTTTATGATAATGGTTGATGCTGCTTAAGTTGCCAAATCCTAATGCATGATTGTTCTTTTTTGAAAGGCTTCGTTCCCAGATCTTAGATTTTTTTTTTTGGGTGTTCAGTTGTATCTGTGGGTATTGTCACAGTTAAAACAATTGTTCTTTAGACAAGTATTTTATATGTAAATTGTGTAACGTTTTTGTATTGTCATAGTAATACGTTTTTCATGCAAATTTTAACTATGTATATTGTTTTCTAAAGTTGCTTTGCTGTATTATTCTTTACCAATGCAACTATTAAACCAATTAAATTTTAAATTGGTTTTCGGTAGTATGTACAGAATGTAATACTGGACATAATTTTCGTATTAATAAATTTACAACAAAACAAAAATTTGCAGATAATTAAAATATACATAAATGTGGTCTGTATGTGAAGCACAGGTTCACACTAGTAAGCTAAGAAAGAGGGAGTCCGTTCAGGCAGCACGAGGCTGATTGGAAAGATAAGTGGCTCATAAATTAGGTCTGTTCCAGCAGCATGTGGCTGATTGTGGAAGATAAGAGGCCTAATAAAATAATGAAATTCTAGTAATGAATTGGGGACCAAATCTAAGGGTGACTTGTACCATTTGCATTTTTTTGGGAACCTATATCAGTCAATATCCCATTGTTATCACGGAGTTTCGCACTAGGTAGAGGCTAGGGCATTCTTTACCGGACTGGATAGTAAGAGGTTCAAACAAGTTAGGTAGGTCGTTCTGACGGGACGATGAGCATGCATTATAACGATTGGGGAAGATAAGACATTGTAAGACCTGTGATAAACAACTATGTCCTTTCAGTTGATGGGTTCAGGATTGATAACCCTGAATTCTATAGTTGGCACAGGTTATCACATCTTGAGTAAGGTAGCCGATGATTGGGTAGTATTAATAAATTCTTTACTAATTATTTATTTCGGTTCGAAGTTGTATAAGTGCAAAATAGTCAATCAATTTTCATATGATTATTACTATCATCATTGTCTTTTGGATAAGAATAGTTAATCCTTTGTGTCAATTTACATTAGTAATCACTTACTTTAAGGTGTGCACGGACACTTACCCTTTTATGACACTAGAAATACTGTTTATCTATTTTCCTTAACTTAGTAGTCGTGCTAATAATCATCGCAGCTCACCAGACTTTATGTCTCACCCATTTCCTATCTTTTTTCCACTTTACTTTCCCTTAGGCTTACATGGAGAAAGTGTATAGTTAGACTTCTTTGTTGATTTTGTTGTGAATGATTTCTGCAAAATATGGATTACTTCCTGTTTTCTTTCCAAGGTTAGGTTGTATCTTTATGACTATTTGGAGAATAACATTATTTTGTACTTTGATGTTGTTTTGACTAATATTTTAAGACATGACATTTTGTAACTATTTGATTAATCAAAATAAAGATGGTTTTTTGTTTTTTAAATGGAATTGTCTTCTTCCGCTCTAAATTTACTATTTTATGTCTTGTGAAATCTTAGTCTTTCTGATGTTTTATGTCTTTATACCTACAATACTCCACATTTCATTAATGAAATCACCATATGGGTGACATTAAGGAAAGTGTGGGGTGTTACATTTGGTATCGGAGCCTAAGGTTACAAGATCACTAAAAATTTGTTTTGAAAGGAAGTATTTTCAAAAGAAAACACATTTTTGAGAAATAAAAAGTTACTTTTGAAAATATATAACCCATATAGTATGTTACAACTTTCCTTTAACTCCTTTCGAATTCTAATTCTTTATCTTTTTAGTTGAGTTATAAGGCGACCTATCTAAGATTTTCTTTATAGGTTGAAAATTTGATTAGTGGACAAACTCGTTTAGCTCGGAAACTTGGAGGTTGAAGTTAGAGAGGAACTTGTTGCGTGACAGATATTAAATAAGGGTTAATCATGGATGGAACAACTTTATTAGTTTAGTAATAAAAGGATAGTTTGGATGTTAATAATAACCTAGATTGATTGGTTAAGAAATAGGGATGTATTTCCATAGTTTGGTTTGAAATTAACATAGAAAACATCATTACAAGAATGAATGGATTGGTGCAGAGTAGGGGTTTAACCTTACAGCGCACTACCCGAACTTAAAGATAATAAAAAAGAAATACCTTGCAATTACGAATTTATATAAATTTAGATTGTCTTATACTATGGAAATAGATTTCTGTACATTTTCGGCAACCAATCAATTAAGAATGGGAAGAACTTCCTAAGAGGTAAATTTAGGGATGGCAAGTGAAAGATCAACATGAGTATATTAATATTGAAAGGATTATAAGGAAAGGTGTTGATCAAAATTGATAGAGGAGAAGGTAAAGGCTGGTGAAAGAAAGAATATTATCTATCTTTAGGTTTTTCCAGTTTTCCTATTTGGTTTAGGAATATTTTGTCCCTTTTCCTTTGATGTATTGGTTGGGGGGATTTATGGGGCCATATTGACAATGAGATGAGTTGAGTCTTTTGAAGCATCTGTATTAAAGGCCTAACAAAGTTTTTTTTTTATAGATATAGTAAATCCCCAAGGGTGTGATGATAGCACCAGTTGACTGTTTCGCACTTAGGCCCAATAGTAGTTTACGAACCTCGTAGGGAGATCGTCTTGACTATTTATAGTGATTCAGGGTTGAAACTAAAAATACTGATTTAGGAGATGTTTGGGGCATTTTCGAGTATGGGTTTGTTTTGGATCTAGATAGTTAAACCATATAATTAGTTATCCCATATTTTTGCACTGGTTGTAGAGTTCGACTGAGGTGCTTATATCCTAAGGTTTTAAGATAGGAAAAATTGAAGATGGATAAGTTAGCCAACTGGGGGATATTTAGAGTGCAAGAAGAAAATGTTCGGATTAGGTTATGCAATGGACTGATTTTTGAGACTTCTTGTAACCTAAAGGGTCACTCATGTTGATTTCCCTATTTTTCCTTAGTGCATCTCAAGGTAGTATCGATTCAGTCCTCTTTGTGCTATATATTCCAAATATGATAAGCGGTTGAAAGATTATCTCTAGGAGAGATATTGATTTCCGATCTATATTTTTAATGACGGCAAGCTTGTAGCATTTATTTACGGGTGTAAGTGAGAATTGAGTTTCGCGGTTATGACCGGAATCTTTCCTAGTTATGGAATTGTGATGTCGATGGATGGGTTTGGAGTTTAGACAGGTTATCTATATAATGAGTCGTCTCGGTTATTGGGAGGAAAGTGGTTTTCCTTAGGGGTATGCATTGTAGTTGCACTCAAGTGTCGACCATTGAATGATCAGTTGGATTGGAATGTTTTACTCCCTAAACCCTATTGAAAAGAATAGTGGGGCGCTTATGTTGGAGTGAAAAGATTTTGGGAAAAAGCTAAGTAAAGATGCTTTTGGAAATGATTAATGAGTGTAAGCATTTTTTTTGGATTAGAAGTGTCATTCATCTTTGTTTCAAAGGCAGATAGCTCCTTTGGCTTAGCAATAGTCATAAATGAATCATGTGGAAAGAAATACTTCTCTTCAACCTATGTGTACGGTCATTCTGGAATGATTGAGAGCTAGATTTTATCTATGATTAGATTCCTTTGCTTTGGATTCCATACAAAGTTCTGAGTTGTGGTAAAAGAAATATAGGAACAAAGGTTGTTCGCGGAATGTCCAATGGATTTTTGAAATAGTTGTCATACCTTATACTTGCTTGTACCTAAGCCTGGTTATTGACTTGTGTAATAGGGCGATTGGTAAGGTCTATGTTGGTGATATGCTAGTCTAGAACGAAATGGAAAACCTTTTTCGGAGTAATGCTTTAGTACCAAATTTATTAAAGTAACACTAGTAAGAAAACCTGTATGGGTAGTAATCTTAGATTAACTATCATTAGTTTGTTATGAGAGAGGGACCATTACATATTATAAGAGAAGTCTGAATTTTGAGTAACCATAAGTGGTTGGTTAGTTGTTTACTTACTAGGGATTGAGACTTTAAGATAAGCAAAATATATTAAATTTGAGTGCTTGATGATTTATTTATTTTGAAATTTCCTTGTAGAGGTAAGGATGAAGTTATAAATTCTTGGTTTTTGTAAGTTTAGGGTACATGTAATATCGATAAGAATATTTTGTAGGCCCAGAGGGTTTAATCCGAGATTGTATCTTAAGTTTGGATTAGAAGTGTCGTTCATATTTGTTTCAAAGGCGAACAGCTCCTTTGGCTTAGCAGTAGTCATAAGTGAATCATGTGGAAATAAATACTTCTCTTCGACTCGTGTGTACTGTCTTTCTTGAATGGTTGAGAGCCAGAATATATCTATGGTTAGATTCCTTTGCTTTGAATTCCATACAAGGTTCTGAGTAGGGGTAAAAGAAATATAGAAACAAAGGTTGTTCGCAGAACGCCCAATGGATTTTTGAAATAGTTGTCATACCTTTGACTAGCTTGTACCTAAGCCTGGTTATTGACTTGTGTAATAGGGAGATTGGTAAGGTCTATGTTGGTGACATGTTAGTCTACAATGGAATGGGAAAACCTTTTCTGGAATAATGCTTTTGTACCAATTATATTAAAGCAACACTGGTAAGAAAACCTGTAAGAGTAGTTATCTTAGATTAACTACCATTAGTTTGTTAATAGAGAGGGACCATTATCGATTATAAGAGAAGTCTTGTAACACCCCCACGTCCATTAATGTTACTCACAAAGGGAATGTGTTAACTTCTATGGAGCGTTTTAAGTAAGTATAGAACAGAAACTTAACAACAAGACAGATATAAATAGTACTCAAAGATTTAAAACTTTATTTCATTGTAGCGGAAAACACATATGTTTGCTTACATCATCAAAAACCAAAGTCAAAGTACATAATATCCATCTTGACTACCAAGAGTACATAAATTGAAAGACATAATCCCCAATACAAAATAGCCATAAATAAAAGAGAAGCTGAACTTTACTTTAGCGATCCAAGCAATCTTCTAAAAGCAGAGAAACGGCAGTCCAAAATCAAGCTCCACTGGTGCTAGTTCCAACCTGAGCACCAGGGGGGAAGGAAGAAAAGAGGAGGAAACAAAGGGGGTCATACATAAAGTCTGGCAAGTGCGATAATTTTAACAATATAATAATCAAAGTAACTGGCTAAGGCATAAGTTGGAAAATCAGGAAATGACCATAAACCATTGAGTATGGCAGAGTAAACAAGGAAACAGGATGAACAACGATATCGTCAAATCGCACCTAACCCACTGTAAGATAATTACTAAACTACACCAACACTATGAGATAATTGCTATACTGCACCACCACTAGTATACTGCACCACCACTAGTCACCCTAAGGTTGATCCTGCCTACTGAACATAAGTGATAATAATAATGGTAGTTTCGTGTACCCCTAGCTGTTGTCATAGCTGCCGCCTGCTCCTATCTCCACTAGTGGTACCCACTACCCTCCCCATTCTAATTACAATATTCATATTATGGTAGCTGTACTCCTAGCTGCATTCATAGGTGCCGCCTGCTCCTATCTCCACTAGTCGTACCCACTACCTTCCCCATTCGATCGGCTCTCTAACTTGTAGATACCCGTGTTGGCCCCACAGTGGGGTGTATCACTCCCCAAAGTGGCAACCCGATACTATCAACAATGCACGGCTTATACCTACACGATGCAACAACGTCTTACCTACCAGCTCGGGCCCACACACGCATATGAACCCGTTGGACTTGCGTTGCCACCGCTAACCCGTTTTGGCCTCTTACAGTCAAGCCCAGTATGCGTGTCCCGTCCTCGACTTGGGTCAAGCCCACAAAGATACATATGGGTTACTGGTTGAAATGGGCCCCAATTACTTGACACAACCTATCCACCTAAGCTTGGTCCCCTCTAGTACATCCCACTTAACCCACTTCTTATTCATATTTCAATTACATGTTTCAATTTTGGTTAAGTGTTTCTAATCGTATTTCCAAATGCCACCCAAGGCACCCACTAGATTCCACATGCCACCCAAGGCACCCACTTAACCCCCCTCATGTCCCACTACATGTTTATCTGGTTATGTGTTTCTTAATTCATTAGGACCGTAACCTCATAAAGACCTCTCATATTATACTGCATTTGTGGCAGCTGGATTTGCCGGGCGGGTCCGGGCAGTCTTACACCACAAAAGAGTCTAACCTCGTGTCTTTACAATTGTTACGTATTTTGTTTATGCCTAAGACCTCTCACATTAGATTGGCATTTGTGGCAGCTGGATTTGCCGGGCGGGTCCGGGCAGTCTTACACGACAAAAGAGCCTAACCTCGTGTCTTAGACGATTAATTACTCCTAATTAATCATTCCACAATTTGAATTACTTTCCCTATTCAAATTATCAATCAATTCCAAATTTAACGATGTCCATAATTAACTCAATTATGTCCATCCATTTATGGTATGTAAAATCATACCAATTTTCATCACAAATTTATTTTATGCCTTTTAAGGCATCTATGCCAATTAAATCTTTTAATATTATCCCCTTTTACCCCACGTTGTATGTTTATTCGTTTAACGTAAAATATATGTTAGACTCGAATAGTCTAACTCATGGAATAAAGAGAAAACATCACAACATACATATAATTAAAACAAGATCTAAACATAAGGGGTGAACTTGCATGTGTGAAAGATGTTCTACATCTAAAACTTGCATAGGCCAAAGTTACAACTTGCATAAAACTACATATGTCATAGACCCAAATCTAAAGGTGAGAACTTGTTAGGATAATGGTCACAAACTTGCATAAATCATGTATCTCATAGATCTACATCTAAAGGTGTAAACTTGCATAGGCAATAACCCTAAACTTGCATAACATGATTCATACCCCAAACTCATTTATTTATATAAACTTGCATATGTGATTTATGCATCATAACAATGGTGTAAACTTGCATCTAACATGTAAATTATCATGTAGAATTTATCATATAACTCACACATGTCATAGCCTAACTTTAGATCTAAAATTGATGTCACGAAACGTGTAAGGTTATACTAACTTGCCTATGATTCTTGTCTAAATCAATATCTAAACTTGCATACAAACTTGTGATCCATCATATGAATCCACCTAACCAAACTAGCATATGAACAACATGATGATTCAACTAGACATAAGCTAATCATAGAATTACAACATGGGTGATAGCATCATAACTTTACATCGTAAATGATAGCATCATAACATAACATCATAGAAATTACAACACAATTCTACAACATAATTACAACATGCAGTCAATAATTCACATCATATCCAAATTATCCGCATCATAACTCAATCCAATTAATTTACTAATTATTTTATTAAAACTATCGAACTCACAACTCAAAAGCCGTCTTGAGTTCTGAATTTTGATTTCTGAAGTTGTATTAGCTCTCGTTTGAAGAAGATTCGTTGTTAGGGTTGAATAGAACTGATTTGATTTGATGTTCTTCCTCTCTAATTGGTGGCGGCTACTCTAGGGTTCAAGATGACACCGTGACGGCCATAGTTTTAGTTTTAATTCTGATTTAGGGTTTGAGTCTTTGGGTCTTTTTATAAAGTTTTGAGTTAATTTAAACCGTCAGATGATCTTAGAGTTAATCAAAACCATTCAGTCGCAATAGGGTGACACCTCAGCCCTAATGACTCGGCAAGGAGTCAGAAAGGACTCAGCAACATGGGTCAGACTGAACCAGAAAGCTGTGCAGGCCTGCTGCCTCGGCCTGGGCGCACTTGGCAGGTGCGCCAGTGCAAATTTGTACTGGCGCACTTCCCAAGTGCGCCAGTGCAAATATTTTTTTATTTTTTTCTCTTTTGCCACCAAACTTCGTTCGTCCATAACTCCTTCATCCGGCACCCGTTTCCAGCAAACTCGGACTCTATTTCAACCAGAATTCCGAGACGAACACAATGGTGCAACCTCATTCCCTTAATTCTCACATCTGAGATTAATTATTCTTTAATTTAGTTAATTTGATTATTCAAAAATCTGGGGTGTTACATTCTCCCCTCCTTAAAGGATTTCGCCCCCGAAATCTCCAAGGAGAATGCATATCCTACCATCCAAACAACCATCTACTCAACCATCAAACACGGGCATCTATTGTCCTTATAAAATTTCTAATGCTGTATGAACATGTGCAAGAAGTGTGTGTATATGTTCCTTATCTAATGCAAAATCAGGCGGTCTACTGATTCAGTTGACCTCCTTATTGCAAACCATGATAGTGCCATGCGTCCGTTATGTATGCGAAAGAACCCCATCGATACATATTATTTCTACATATGTGCACAACCATTCACCAAAATGCAACATCCATATGATGGTACAACCATTATACATCTATTACTTAAATATGTACACACATTTATATGCAATATGCAATATGAAGTGACTGAGCCGATCTAGTGCCTAAAGTGTGTGTATATGCATCCACGAGCAACCGCGAGCAAACACTTTGCATCCACATGTATCCATCATACATAACATGTCTCAAACACATGTTTCAACCATAGGACTACCCTATCTAAAGGTCAAAGGTACTAGCGAGAGGACATACTAAAGATAAGATAAGTACAAGGTAAGTGATAAAGGAGAAATTAAAAGTCATACCCTCGAAAAGAAAAGGGTATAATGAACGCATCTTCGCTTTCGTCTCCCAAGTAGCGTTGCTCTCATCATCTCCCCATTGCACTTTGACTAGTTTGACCTCTCGATCCCTCAACTTCTCAGTCTCCGACCCAAGAATGCACATAGGAGCTCGTCGAATCGTCGCATCACGCTCTATCTCCACCTCTCTAAGTAAGCTCGGCTCTACCACTTCCGCGGTCTCGTGCAAGCACTTCCTCAAATGTGATACATGGAATACATCGTGTAAGCCACTAAGTCTCTCGGGCAACTCCACTCTATACGCCATCTGCCCAATCCTCTCCTTAATAGGAAACGGCCCTACGAACCTTGGTGCTAACTTCCCAACGGACCCAAAGCGAACGACGTTCCGTAATGGAGACACCTTGACAAAGACCATGTCCCCAATATCAAACTCAAGATCTGTCCTCCTCTTGTCCGCATAAGATTTCTGCCTATCTTGCGCCGTCTTTATCCTCCTTCGAATCAAATCGATCTTTTCTGAAGTCTCTCTAATCATATTGGGCCCAAGTAAGATCTTATCTGTAGACTCCTACCAACATGTAGGCGAACGACACGGCCGTCCATAAAGAGCCTCGAACAATGCCATGCCAATGCTAGACTGAAAGCTGTTATTATATGCGAACTCCACCACGGAAGATGTTCCTCCCATGTACCTCCGAAATCTAAGACACACAACCTCAATAAGTCCTCTAGAATACGATTCACCCTCTCGGTCTGGCCATCTGTCTGAGGATGATATGCGGTGCTCAAACATAACTGAGTCCCTACCGCCTCTTGCAAGCTCTTCCAAAACTCGCTAGTGAAGATAGGATTGCGGTCGCCCACTATGTTAGAAGGAACACCGTGCAAACGAACTACTTCTCGAATGTATACGAAGGCTAACCATGGAGCAGTCCTCTTACTCTTTACGGGAATGAAATGGGTAAGTCTGTCTACCACGACCCAAATCCCTGTATTACCCTTTTTCGATCTTGGTAATCCGTCAACAAAGTCCATCGAAACACTTTCCCACTTCCATTGTGGGACCTCCAATGGGTGAAGCAATCCACCGGGCTTCTTTTGCTTTGCTTTTACTTGTTGGCACACCAAGCATCTAGCAACAAACTCTGCCACGTCCTTCTTCATACCGTCCCAAAAGTAAACTCATCTCATGTCCATGTACATCTTGTCCACGCCGGGATGGATGGTCATCTTCGAACGATGTGCATCATTAAGAATGGTCTTCCTTAGGTCTTCATCTTTTGGTACACAAAGTCTACCGTCCCTACGAAACCAACCCTTATCATCTAGGGTATACCTACGAAGAGGGCCTGATGACTCCCCTCTTTTGAGCTTTTCTACTAACTCAACCAACTGTGGGTCGTCTCGCTGTGCCTCGCCAATCCGTCCCAAAAGCGTAGGTCTGACCTCCAAGAAAGCTAGCAAACCGGGTATAAAATCAACGGAAGGTTTAAAGTCAATTGTAGATATGAACTTTAAGCATCGCCGCTCAAAAAACAACGGACTCAAGGACAACCTTTTTCTACTTAAGGCGTCTGCCACCACGTTACCCTTGCCAGGGGATATATGCTATCTCGAAGTCGTAGGATGCTAAGAACTCCATCCACCTTTGCTGCCTTAAGTTCAAGTCCTTCTGAGAGAATAAGTATTTTAGCGATTTGTGGTCAGTGAATAATTCGAATTTTTCGCCAAGAAGATAATGACGCCAAGACTTAAGCGCGAAGACAATAACGGCCAACTCTAGGTCATGTATAGGGTAATTTCTCTCATGTACTCTCAATTGCCTTCCATCATAGGCTATTACCCTTCCCTCTTGCATTAAGACTGCGCCTAGTCCTGTCCCACAAGCATCGGTATAAACGGTAAATGGCTTACTCCCATCTGGCAACACTAAGACCGAGGCTGTGGTCAAAGCTCTCTTTAAACGTTGGAACGCATCATCACAATCTACGTCCCACATGAAAACTAAGTTCTTCTTCGTCAAGCGTGTTAATGGGGCTGATATTTTTGCGAAGTCTTTGATGAACTTCCTATAGTAGCCAGCCAACCCTAAGAAACTCCTCACCTCGGTAGTATTTTTAGGAACCTTCCAATCTTGGATGGCCATTATCTTCGCGGGATCCACAACTATCCCTTCTTTGGAAACCACGTGCCCTAAGAATCTCACTTCCTTCCTCCAAAAGTGACATTTAGAAAATTTAGCTTTTAGGCTATGCGCTCAAAGAGTCTCCAACACTTCCTTAAGATGTAGGGCATGCTCTTCCTCGCTTTTAGAAAAGATTAAGATGTCATCCACAAAGACTACCACGAATCTATTAAGGTACTCCCTAAACACCCTACTCATTAAATCAACAAAGTATGCAGGGGCGTTTGTCAAACCGAAGGGCATCACAAGCCACTCGTAGAAACTGTTTGGAGTCCTAAAGGCAGTCTTGTCTATGCTATCCTCAGCCATTCTCAACTGATGGAAACCCGTCGCTATGTCCAACTACAAAAACACTGAGGCGCCAATTAACTGATCGAAGAGATCGTCAATCCTCGGCAGTGGGTGTCTATTCTTCTTAGTAAGCTTATTAAGTTCTCTATAGTCCACACAAAGTCTAAGGGACCCATCCGCCTTCGTGGCAAACACTACTGGAGCACCCCACTCCGATATACTACATCTGATGAACCCCTTCTCAAGCAATTCCTTCACTTGCTTACTGAGTTCTCTTCTCTCTCTTGGAGCCATGTGGCGCACTGGTGATGCAACTGGCTTTGCATTATCTACTAGATATATCTGAAATTCTATCTCACGTTTTGGGGGTAAACCCCTCACCTCATTGAAGACATCAGCATATTCTCGGACTATGGGAACAGAATGTAAATCATCATCGGATGCGTCATGGGATTCTAGGTAGCTAAGCATTACTGGACCTCTAGGGTCACAAGAAATATCAAGGGTCTTTCCAAAACGAGTCAACAATCTAACTACCCTTCTTTCATAATCTAAGATGGCCCCATATCTAGTTAGTCAATCCATACTTAGAATTAAACCGTAGCCCATGAAGCCGAGAACAAAAGCGTTGCACTCAAACTCAACGCCCAAGATAAACACTCTCAAATCCCGACAAATCATAGAAAGATGAGCCAAACCACCGATAGGATTTGAGACTACTAAGGGATCAGTAACTAGACTAGTATCAAGGTGCAGTGTTTAAACTAATGATGTAGAAATAAACGAATGTGATGTGCAAGAATCGAATAAAGTACAGACAGGATGATCAAACAGAAAAAATAAACTTTCAACGGAAATTGCACTACCTTGTTCTTGCAGCGGTGGGACCACGAGAGCCTGAACTTGTCCCCTTGCCTGCCCTGGTGCCATAAGAGCCTGCACCTGTCCTCCCGAGGTAGACCCTGCCCTCTTCCCTTTCTTTGGGCAGACCTTAATAAGATGTCCCGCCTCGCCACAGTGGAAACAACCAGTCTTCTTTTTGTTCCTACAATCTTTGCTTAGATGGTCGGGTGTCCCACAGTTAAAGCATCTTTTCTTTCCCTTAGCATTGTTACCTTTGCCACCTTTCTTGTTGCTGTTGTTGCTGTTGCGGCTTCTTTTGATCCCCTTTCTTCTCAGGTGCCTTATTAGCATTGGCGCCCTTCTCCTCTTCATGCATGAGCTCCATGTCAACTAGTCTCTCGAAGGTATCCCCCATGGGAATGTGGGTCATAGCTAACCCATATAGCGGCTCATTTAAACCCTTAACAAATCTTAAGGCCTTCTTTTCTGGAGTATTCACCAAGTCCAAGCCAAATCTTGCCAATTGGTTGAATTTGTTGACGTACTCTTTCACCGATAGATTCCCTTGCTTCAGTTCCAAAAACCTTTCCATGTATAGATTCTCTTCAGCCCACGAGAGAATCTTCGCTTCAAACCTCTGCCTAAAATCTGGCCATGTATCGACTGGACATCCCCCATTAGTGACCTCCCACCAAAACGAGGCCTCATGCTTCATTAGCTAGGCAGCCAACTGGACCTTTCTTCCATCATCCACTTCAAATATTCCAAATAATTCTTCCACTTCCTTTAGCCAGTTTCGAGCTTCAACAAATGTCTCCGTCCCGTGAAATGGTTTTCCACCCATTGCCCGAAAGTCCTTACATATCTTAGCAAAAGTATCAACGCGAGGAGGAGGAGGGGGAGGAGGAGGAGCAATTGTAGGACCTGCGGTGGCGGCCCTAGCCTCGAGATATTGACGAAACCAACCGGGTACATGAACACCCTCTGGTATCTCAGATGCTTCAGACATGCTGAAACGAAAAAGGAAAGATTCGATATAAAAGAACCGAGGGAAAGATATATGGCTCTTGGGGTTATGCTTTCTAAAATAAGCTTTTATCTTGAAAATACTTTCCTTAAAACGTACTTTTGAAGGTACTTCTTTATAAAAATTGTTTTGAAAAATAGTTTTTCAAAATTCATATTTGTTCTGGTAACCTTCAGCTCTGATACCACGTGTAACACCCCACGTCCATTAATGTCACACACTAAGGGAATGCATTAACTTCTATGGAGCATTTTAAGTAAGTATAGAACATAAACTTAACAACAAGACAGATATAAATAGTACTCAAAGATTTAAAACTTTATTTCATTGCAGCGGAAAACACATATGTTTGCTTACATCATCAAAAACCAGAGTCAAAGTACATAATATCCATCTTGACTACCAAAAGTACATAAATTGAAAGACATAATCCCTAATACAAAATAGCCATAAATAAAAGAGAAGCTGAACTTTACTTCAGCGATCCAAGAAATCTTCTAAAAGCAGAGAAACGACAGTCCAAAATCAAGCTCCACTGGTGCTAGTTCCAACCTGAGCACCTAGGGGGGAAGGAAGAAAAGAGGAGGAAACAAAGGGGGTCAGACATAAAGTCTGGCGAGTGCGATAATTTTAACAATATAATCACCAAAGTAACTAGGCTAAGGCATAAGTTGGAAAATCAGGAAATGATCATGAACCATTGAGTAAGGCAGAGTAAACAAGGAAACAGGATGAACAACAATATCCTTAAAGCGCACCTAACACACTGTAAGATAATTACTAAACTACACCAACACTATGAGATAATTGCTATACTGCATCACCACTAGTATACTGCACCACCACTAGTCACCCTAAGGTTGATCCTGCCTACTGAACATAAGTGATAATAATAATGGTAGTTTCGTGTACCCCTAGCTGCTGTCATAGGTGCCGCCTGCTCCCATCTCCACTAGTGGTACCCACTACCCTCCCCATTCTAATTACAATATTCATAATATGGTAGCTGTACTCCTAGTTGCTGTCATAGGTGTCGCCTGCTCCTATCTCCACTAGTCGTACCCACTACCTTCCCCATTCGATCAGCTCCCTAACTCGTAGATACACGTGCTGGCCCCACAGTGGGGTGTATCACTCCCCAAAGTGGCAACCTGATACTACCAACAATGCACGGCTTATACCTACACGATGCAACAACGTCTTACCTACCAGCCCGGGCCCACACATGCATATGAACCCGTTGGACTTGCGTTGCCATCGCTAACCCGTTTTGGCCTCTTATAGTCAAGCCCAGTATGCGTGTCCCGTCCTCGACTTGGATTGAGCCCACAAATATACGTATGGGTTACTGGTTGAAATGGGCCCCCATTACTTGACACAAGCTATCCACCTAAGCTTGGTCCACTCTAGTACATCCCACTTAACCCACTTCTTATTCATGTTTCAATTACATGTTTCAATTTTGGTTAAGTGTTTCTAATCGTATTTCCAAATGCCACCCAAGGCACCCACTAGATTCCACATGCCACCCAAGGCACCCACTTAACCCCCTCATGTCCCACTACATGTTTATCTGGTTAAGTGTTTCTTAATTCATTAAGACTGTAACCTCATAAAGACCTCTCACATTAGACTAGCATATGTGGCAGCTAGATTTGCCGGGCGGGTCCGGGCAGTCTTACAACACAAAAGAGCCTAACCTCATGTCTTTACAATTGTTACGTATTTATTTTATGCCTAAGACCTCTCACATTAGACTGACATTTGTGGCAGCTGGATTTTCCGGGCGGGTCCGGGCAATCTTACGCCACAAAAGAGCCTAACCTCGTATCTTAGATGATTAATTACTCCTAATTAGTCATTCTATGATTTGAATTACTTTCCCTATTCAAATTATCAGTCAATTCCAAATTTAACGATGTACATAATTGACTCAATTATGTCCATCCATTTATGGTATGTAAAATCATACCAATTTTCATCACAAATTCATTTTATGCCTTTTAAGGCATCTATGCCAATTAAATATTTTAATATTATCCCATTTTACCCCACGTTGTACGTTTATTCGTTTAACGTAAAATATATGTTAGACTCGAATAGTCTAACTCATGGAATAAAGAGAAAACATCACAACATAAATATAATTAAAACTAGATCTAAACATAAGGGGTGAACTTGCATGTGTGAAGGATGTTATACATCTAAAACTTGCATAGGCCAAAGTTACAACTTGCATAAAACTACATATGTCATAGACCCAAATCTAAAGGTGTGAACTTGTTGGGATAATGGTCATAAACTTGCATAAATCATGTATGTCATAGATCTACATCTAAAGGTGTAAACTTGCATAGGCAATAACCCTAAACTTGAATAATATGATTCATATCCCAAACTAATATATTTATATAAATCTGCATATGTGATTTATGCATCATAACAATGGTGTAAACTTGCATCTAACATGTAAATTATCATGTAGAATTTATCATATTACTCACACATGTCATAGCCTAACTTTAGATCTAAAATTGATGTCACAAAACATGTAAGGTTATACTAACTTGCCTATGATTCTTGTCTAAATCAATATCTAAACTTGCATACAAACTTGTGATCCATCATATGAATCCACATAACCAAACTAGCATATGAACAACATGATGATTCAACTAGACATAAGCTAATCATAGAATTACAACATGGGTGATAGCCTCATAACTTTACATCGTAAATGATAGCATCATAACATAAGATCATAGAAATTACAACACAATTCTACCACATAATTACAACATGCAGTCAATAATTCACATCATATCCAAATTATCCGCATCATAACTCAATCCAATTAATTTACTAATTATTTTATTAAAACTATCGAACTCACAACTCAAAAGCCGTCTTGAGTTCTGAATTTTGATTTCTGAAGTTGTATTAGCTCTCGTTTGAAGAAGATTCATTGTTAGGGTTGAATAGAACTGATTTGATTTGATGTTCTTCCTCTCTAATTGGTGGCGGCTACTCTAGGGTTCAAGATGACACCATGACAGCCATAGTTTTAGTTTTAATTCTGATTTAGGGTTTGAGTCTTTGGGTCTTTTTATAGAGTTTTGAATTAATTTAAGCCGTCGGATGATCTTAGGGTTAATCAAAACCATTCAGTCGGAATAGGGTGACACCTCAGCCCTAATGACTCAGCAAGGTGTCAGAAATGACTCAGCAACATGGGTCAGACTGAACCAGAACGCTGTGCATGCCTGCTGCCTCGGCCTGGTGCACTTGGTAGGTGCGCTAGTGCAAATTTGTACTGGCGCTCTTCCCAAGTGCGCCAGTGCAAATATTTTTTTTATTTTTTTTCTCTTTTGCCACCAAACTTCGTTCATCCATAACTCCTTCATCCGGCACCCGTTTCCAGCAAACTCGGACTCTATTTCAACCAGAATTCCGAGACGAACACAATGGCGCAACCCCATTCCCTTAATTCTCACGTATGAGATTAATTACTCTTTAATTTAGTTATTTCGATTATTCAAAAATCCGGGGTGTTACAAGTCTGAATTTTGAGTAACCATAAGTGGTTGGTTAGTTGTTTCCTTACTAGGGATTGAGACTTTAAGACAAGCAAAATATATCAAATTTGAGTGCTTAATGATTTTTTTTTTGAAATTTTCTTGTAGAGGTAAGGATGTAGTTATAAATTCTTGGTTTTTGTAAGTTTAGGGTGCATGTAATATCGATAAGAATATTTTGTAGGCCCAAAGGGTTTAATCTGAGATTGTATCTTAAGTTTGGATAGGAATTCACCATTTGCTAAGATACATTAATGTTTATCAAGATTTTGGAATTTTGAAAAAAGTGGTGGATTTTAGGAGTTCCAATTAAACCTTTATATGACAACAGAATTGAGGCAAGTAACTAGTCTGGTTAATGGATATGTGTATAGAGAAAATACAGAGATTTCAAATGGATAATTTTGTTCCAAGGCAAGAGTGTATAAGGAGGTGTTTTATGGAAATTTGTGGAACCACCTTGAGTGGAATCCCTATATGTGAAGTTTTAAGAAACAGGTACTTTGAAGGATAATGTATTTTGGATATAAAATTTGTATTTTGGGAATTTCATAAAAGCAACTATATATATATATTAAAAAGATTTTTTTTGTAACTTAAAATTTGCCTCATTAAGATTTTTCAAATAAGGTTTTGGAAAATAATATATATAAAAAGTGGGGCGTAGATAAATCCTTATGGGTTGGACAATATAAGTGGAACAAACCAAGAAACACAAGATAGGTAGAGTAAAGACTAGATTGGAAGGTGGAAAAGAGAAAAAGTGTGACTTTTCTTGTAAGATTAAGGTAAGATTTTGGATTAGTTCACTTGGAATATTTCTTCCTAAGGTAACTAGGATGTATGAGATGGAAGAACTATACCGAGGGATTGGTAAAAACAACTCATCTATATTTTTGGTTAGGGACTTCCTTCTAAATATCCTTGGTGTAACACTTCATATTTTTAACGATACTAAAAGAGGATAAATTAAATTATAATTCATTTAATATTCAGAATTAAGGAAAACGGACTGCGCCATTGCGTCCATCTTGAAATTATGGTCAAGATAGACATTTGGTTTGCATAAAACGGACACTTTATGGAGAAGTTATGAGGGTTTTAAGTTTGTATATGCATAGAAGAATTGTATATATACACATGAGTCAGGGACGAGTCAGAGTTTTATCCAAAACCGTTCGAATTTGAAAAAGAAAAAGTGGCTGCAGTTTTGCCACTTTAGGGTTTGAAAAAGAAAAGGTGGCGGCAGTTTTCCCGCTCTAGGGGGTCGACCCCTTAGAGGGGTATCGACACCAGGGTCGACCTACCCACATGGGTGTCGACACCCATAGGGCTGACATGGAAGTCGGTTTCAAAGGGTCTGGCAGCTATATATATGGTCATTTCTCTTGGTTTCTTCATTAAGAATTCATGGTGGCCAAACTCTGCCGATATCTGAACTAATCTAGATCCGTTACCTTCTTCAACTAAAGAAAATCAATTAGGAATTCAGGGTCCATTCTTTCTCCATTTTCTAATCCAAACTCTGTGAGTCCCTAGTTGCTTTTAGATTTGAATATTTAAAAGTAAATATGACACGACTATGACTTGGATTTGTTCATATGCCTAGATTATATCAGATCCATTGTAAATTGTGATTATATGACATTCTGAATTGGTTAGGATTTGGATCTAAACCTCTATCTAGATGGATATATTGTAACTTCTATGACATGCCATGATGTGAATCTTAAACCTTAATTGTGTAGATCTACTTTTAAACTATTAGATCAAATTGTGTGGACATTTAATTTGTTAACCAGATCTAGTTTATCATCTTATGCCTATTATGTTAGATCTAAATAGTTGAACATCTAAATGGTTAAATTAGATCTTATTATGCTCACTATGACATCATAATTAGGTTAGAACTAGTAATTTCTATAAATTCATCAGATTTATGCTCATATTTCCACCTTATCACCAAGCTAGTTTATGCTTATGCCAAGTTATGTTAAAACATTCACTTTGGTCATATTCTTTTTATTTTTCCCTTTTATCATTTATGACTAGGCTATTATCTAGCCTAGTCATGCTACCAATTTTGTGAGTGCGCTAGTTAAGGAACGGGGTAAATGGTTAATGTTGGCATAATTTGAATATAAACATCATTCGACATATATTTGGGTAAAACGGACATTAACACCTATAAAGGCATAGGTTTAATCAATTGATTAATTAATAATGAATGCCTAGGATTACAATAGAAATTGCAATGGCCCTTATGACACGAGGTTAGGTTGCATTAGTGGTGGAAGTCTGCCCGGACCCGACCGATATATCCAGCAGCCACTAATGTTAAACCTAATGTGAGAGGTCTAAGTGAGCAAATACGAGACGGGCTATGACATGAGGTAAGGTCCAACTTATGGAATAGGACTGCCCAGACCCGACCGGAATATCTAGCATCCACAAGTTGTAGGCCTAATGTGGGAGGTCTAACCCATTATAATCCATAAATGGACATGGTAATAAATTGGACTAATTAACCAAATCTAATCCATAGGGATTATATGATTGTGAACTAAAGTTAGGATTAAGTAAAATTGATTGGATAGTGGATGGGTTAAGAAATTCTGGAGGGGGTGGGTAATATTTACATATAGGCCCACAAACTTAACCCGATAAGGTTATGTAATTAAAGACACCTAGTGGTATGCATGACCGGTTGTTATAATAAAGTTATGTAATTAAAGACACCTTTTAGGGTAAACATAACTTGTATAAATGATAGGGTTATGTAATTAAAGAGACCTAGCGGTATATATAGCCAAAGAAAACCCAGTGGGGAATACAAGACAAAGGGGGGAGCTTCTATCATATTGTGTGGGATCTGTTTCATCCAGTAACCCAGAGTAGGTATCAAAACATGTACTCCGTACTAGGTCGGAAAAGGGGCACACTTACTGGACTGATTGTAAGAGATCCAAACGTAGAGGACGGTGAGTGCGGCGCAAACCGACCGGGCCATGAGCGTGCATGAGCCGGGCAGAAGGGGATAAGACGACCGTGACACCTGTAGACATGGGGATGCGCATATCAGCGAGGGGTTGCCACTTTAGGACGTGATACATCCTACCGTGGGGCCGACACAGAGTATCTACGGAGTAGCTAGCCGATCGATTCGGGTAGTAGTTATGGTACATTTGGACGTATGCCTAATTCTACTACCTTATAGTCGAAGGGATCATCTCATTCTGGTTATACTAGTAATAGTGCAGAGTAATCATTAGAGAAGCATATACACCTTATCCTTTCTACCTTGTCACACCTGCCATTTATGTAGTGATCTCTCTTATCCACTTTATATACCCGTCATGCTACTTTTATTTATTTACTTGCTAAAAGTAACTATACTCGCCAAACTTCATGTTTGACCCTTTTGTTTCCTCTTATTTCTTCCATCCCCCCCAAGGTTGTCAGGGAGGAAACACTCAGGCTTAGTCAGGACTCATATATCATCTTGCTAGAGCTGCTTTTGAAGTATGGCTCAAATTCTTTTCTACTATGGCTTTGTCTCTTTTATTTGGGGAATTATGTTTTCTTTTAAGTATTTATGTACTCTGATGGTAAAAGATAGAAGTTATATTGTTGTAATGGATTTTGTGACTTATGTTATTTTGGACCACGATGTGTGATTTGTGTTTGAAATAAAAATTTGAATTTCCGCTGCTATCTTAATTATATCTGTCTTGTAATATTATGTGTATGTTTACCTATAACGCTCCACGAAACTTAATGCGTTCCCTTTGTGAGTGACATTAACGAATGTGAGGTGTCACACTTTGTATCAGAGCTGAAGGTTACCAGACTAGATAATGTTTTTGAAAATTATTTTCAAAAAGGTTCTTTAAAGAAAGCATTTTCAAAAAGAAAAATATGTTTTGAAAGACATTCACCAAGAAGCTGTATGTAATATCCTTCGTTTCTTTGTCTAAATCTCTTCCCTTCTTCTTTTCAGCATGTCTGGGGAACCTAACATTCCTAATATCCCGGAGGGCGTTACAATACCCAGATGGTTCTGTAGGTATCTGGAGGCCATGTCACCTGCCGAGGGCCAACGAAACGTTCCTCCCCCAGCTGCACCAGTCATTCCTCTTCCTCCCCTCCAAGAGCAAATAATTTCGCTAAGATCTGCAAAGACTTCCGTGCTATGGGAGGGAAGCCATTCCATGGGAACGAGACATTCGTAGAAACGCAGAATTGGCTCAAGGAGACCGGGGACTTGTTCATAATCTTTGAAGTAGAGGATAGAAGGAAGGTTTAGTTAGCCGCCTGGCAACTGAAAGACGAAACCTCATTATGGTAGGAAGTTACCCAGGCTGTACGTCCAGTGGAAACTTGGGAAGATTTTAGAGAAAGATTTGAAATGAAATTTCTTTCCCAGGCCGAGAAAATCATGCAAATGGAGGGGTTCTTGGCACTCAAACAAGGGAACTTGCATATGAAAGAATATGTGAACAAATTCAACCAAATAGCAAGGTTCGGGTTAGAATTGGTGGATACTCCACACAAGAAGGCATTGCAGTTTGCTAAAGGGCTAAATGAACCCCTTCATGGGCTAGCCATGTCCCGTATTCCAATGGGAGCCACTTTTGAAAAGCTTGTCGATATGGCCCTAATGCATGAGGAAGAGAAGGGAGAAAAGAAGGAAGTGACGGCTGAGGAAACATCGCAAAATAAGAAGGTATGGCCCAAGAAGGGGCAACAACAACAACAACAACAAAAGAAAAGTGGAAGGAATGACAAGGGTAAGGATAAGAAAAATGTCACAACTGTGAGAAAGAGGGTCACTTGGTCAAAGACTGTAAATGAAGGAAGAACTCTTGCTACCATTGTGGAGAGGTCGGACACTTTGCTAGGGAATACCCGAAGAAACAGGGATCGCAGGGAGGGCAGGAACTTCTGGAGGGCAGGTGCATGCTTTCGCGATCAGTGCTCCTGATAAGGGTAGAAAAATTTCTATGGAAGGTTTAAATTCTCTTTCTATTCATCCAATTAGAACACTTTTTGATTCTGGCACTTCACATTCATTTATATCTAGTTCTGTGGTTGAATCTCTGCACTTAATTACTAGTATGGTAGTGGATCCCGTAGTTGTTTCGAACCCCATTGGTGGTTCGACTCATTTATTTATGATCTGTCGGGGTTTGATAATATCTGTGTTAGGCGTCGAGTTTGAATGTGACGCGTATGTGCTTGGGTTTATGGGCTATGGGTTGATTCTAGGAACGGATTGGCTTACCATATATGGTGCCATTCTGGATTGCGAGAGGAGGGTCGTTAAGCTTTTGACTTGTCATGGGAGGACCCTCGAGATTTCTTGTGACCCGCAAGGGTCGGTTATGCTTAATTTACAAGAGTCTCTTGATGCGTCTATCAATGATGTGCAATCTGTTTCAGTGGTCCAATATTATTCTGATGTTTTTGATGAGGTACAGGGTTTACCTCCAAGGCGCGAGATTGATTTTTGTATATATCTGGTGGATAACGCAAAGCCAATTGCATTACCAGTGCACCATATGGCTTCGAGGGAAAGGAGGGAGCTGAGTAAGCAAGTAGGGGAGCTACTTAAGAAAGGATTTATCAGACGAAGCATATCTGAATGCGGTGCTCCAGTTGTATTCACAACTAAGGCGGATGGTTCGCTTCGTTTGTGTGTTGACTATAGAGAGTTGAATAAGCTCACCAAGAAGAATAGGCACCCGCTCCCGAGGATTGATGGTTTATTTGACCAGCTTATCGGTGCCTCGGTATTTTCTCAATTAAACTTGGCCACGGGATTTCATCAATTGAGGGTGGCAGAGGACAACATAGATAAGACCTCTTTTAGAACTCCAGATGGTTTCTTTGAATGGCTGGTTGTGCCTTTTGGATTGATGGATACACCCGCCTATTTTGTTGATTTTAATGAGTAGGGTGTTTCGGGAGTTTCTAAACAAATTTGTCGTGGTCTTTGTTGATGATGTCTTGATCTTCTCCAAAAGCAAAGAAATACATGCCCAACATTTGAGAGAAGTCTTAAGAACTCTCCGTGCGCATCAGCTTAAGGCGAAATTCTCTAAATGCCATTTTTGGAGAAAAGAGGTGAGATTTTTAGGGCATGTAGTCTCCAAAGAAGGGATAGCTGTAGATCCCGCAAAGGTGGTTGCAGTGCAAGATTGGCAGATTCCTAAAAATGCAACCGAGGTGAGAAGCTTTCTTGGGTTGGCAGGTTATTATAGGAAGTTCATCAAGGACTTCGCAAAGATATCGGCTCCATTCACCAGGCTGACAAAGAAGAATTTGGCATTTTCATGGGATATAGATTATGATGTTGCTTTCCAACGACTGAAGGGTGCTCTGACAACGGCCCCAGTCTTGACCTTGCCCGCTGGGAGTAAAGTGTTTACTGTTTACACTGATGCATGTGGTATAGGGTTTGGTGCGGTTTTGATGCAAGAAGGGAAAGTAGTGTGTTATGGGGGTAGACAATTGAGTGTTCGTGAGAAGAACTACCCCACCCATGGTCTAGAGCTAGATGCCAAAGTATTTGTGCTTAAGACATGGTGCTATTATTTACTTGGAGAGAAGTTCGAGTTATACACTGATCATAAATCTCTCAAGTATCTGTTCTCGCAGAAGGATCTCAATTTAAGGCAAAAACAGTGGATGGAGTTCCTAGCTTCTTATGATTTTGAGATTGCTTATTCCCCTGGCAAGGGTAATGTGGTGGCAGATGTGCTAAGTAGGCAGAGGATGGCCTTGAGTCCTCTGTTTGTGGAGAGGAAGAGCTTGGAGTTCATACCAGCTTTTGATTTTAGACCCTCCATCGAGATTTTGTCTGATTTGTTTGCATCCTTGGAGATACGATCAACTCTTATGGATCATATAGGAGCTTCGCAATAAGGTGACCCACAAATTTTAGACATCATGGAAAAGCTCAGAAAAGGGGAGACTTCTAGTCTCCTTAGTAAATATGCCATAGATGAAAAGGGGTGGTTGCGACGAGATGGAAGGCTTTGTGTTCCTCAAACTGGAAGCTTGATAAAAGTAGTCCTAGAAGAAGCCTACCATTCTAAGATGACTATTCATCCAGGTAGTGATAAGATGTACACAGACATGAAAAGGGTTTTCTTTTGGGCTGGGATGAAGAAAGATGTGGCCGAATTTGTTTCCCAATGTCTCGTTTGCCAGCAAGTTAAAATTGAGCAAAAGAAGCCTGGTGGTTTACTGCATCCTTTGAGGTTCCTCGGTGGAAATGGGAGAGCGACTCTATGGATTTCATAGATGGTTTGCCTAGATCGAAGAAAGGCAACACCAGTATCTGGGTTGTGGTAGATAGACTGACTAAAAGCGCATACTTTATTCCAGTTAAGAGCAAGAGGACGACATCATGGTTGGCAACAATTTATGTTCGTGAGATAGTTCATCTTCATTGAGTACCTTCCAGCATCAGGAGCGATCGTAACCCCATCTTTACCAGTGAATTTTGGTGGAGCTTGCAAGAAGCGTTAGGTACACAGGTTTTTTAAGCATCGCTTATCATCCTCAGACTGATGGGCAGGTGGAGAGGGTGAACAGAATTCTAGAGGATCTTTTGAAGCTGTGCATCCTAGATTTCGGAGGAACTTGGGAAGAGCACCTTCCCTTAGTAGTGTTTGCCTATAACAACAGCTATCAATCCCGCATCGGCATGGCCCTTTTCAAAGCATTGTATGGAAGAACCTGTAGATCACCAACTTGTTTGTGGGAATCTGTAAAAAGATTATTACTTGGACCTGATATGGTTAGGGAAATGTCCGAAAAGATTGACCTTATTCGGCGGCGGATGAAGACAGCTCAAGATAGGCAGAAATCATATGCAGACAAGAGGAGGACTGACATCGAATTTGAAGTGGAAGACTTGGTTTTTATTAAAGTATCACCTCTGAGGAATGTGCTTCGCTTCGGATCAGTAGGGAAGTTGGCACCTATGTTTGTGGGACCATTTCCCATAACCGACAGGATTAGCCAAATGGCCTATAGAGTAAAGCTCCCAGAAAATCTATCTGGTATTCATGATGTTTTCCTTGTTTCTCATCTACGAAAATGTTTGCATGACACCACGGAAGTCGTTGAGCTGAGTGTATTGGAAGAGGTAGAAGTGGAATGGGAGGCGACTGTCAGGCGAGTCCTTACCCGTATTCTTTGATCAGAAGTTAAGAAGCTACGAAATAAAAAGATCAAGTTACTAATGGTTCAATGGGGAGATAACCCATAGGATGTGATTTGGGAGACTGAAGCCAAGATTCGTGCTTCATACCCTTTTCTTTTCGAGGGTGTGTTCCTAACTCCCTTTTCCAAAGTTTTATTTGTGCTTGTTTCTATCATTTGAATATGTTTTATCCATAGTATTCTCGACCTTTACATAGGAATCCTATGGATGTAAACATGTGTTTGAGACATATTATGTTTGATGGATGCAAGTGTTTGCTAGTGGCTGCCTGTGGACATATATGTACACACATTAAGCACTAGATTGGCTCAATCACTCTCATACAGCATATGGATGTGTGTGCATTTTCTTTTCTTTTATGGATGGAAATGGATGTATTACCATATGGATGTTGCATTTGGACGAATGAGTGTGCACACATATAGAACTCACATGTTATAATAGGATTATTTGCATACATATTGGATTCATGGCACTAACATGCATTGCATTAAGAAGGTCAACTGAATCAGTAGACCGCCTGATTTCCGCATTAGTGTTGGGACATATACACACACCCTTGCATATATTCATAAAAGCATTAGAAGTCTTTAAGGACAATGGATACCAGTGATTGATGAATGAGTAGATGGATGATGGATGGTAGGGTATGCATTCTTCTCAACTTAGAGATTTCGTGGACGAAATCCTTTGAGTAAGGGAGAATGTAACACCCAATATTTTTAATAATACTAAAAGAGGATAAATTAAATTATAATTAATTTAATATTCAGAATTAAGGAAAACAGACTGAGCTATTGCATCCTTCTCGAAATTCTAGTCAATATAGACATTTGGTTTGCGTAAAACGAACACCGTATGAAGAATATGAGGGTTTTAAGTTTGTATACATGCTGAAGAATTATATATATGGAGTCAGGGATGAGTCAGAATTTTATCCAAAGCCATTCTAATTTGAAAAAGAAAAAGTGGCGGTAGTTTTCCCGCTCTAGGGGGTCGACGCCCCTAGAGGGGTGTCGACACTGTGGTCGACACCCCTTAAGGGGTGTCGACACCCCTAGGGATTACGTGGCAGTCAGTTTCATAGGGTCTGGCAGCTATATATACGTGGTCATTTCTCTTGTTTTCTTCGTTGAGAATTCATGGTGGCCAAACTCTATCGGTATTTAAACTGATCTGGATCCGTTATCTTCTTCAACTAAAGAAAATCAATTCGGATTCAAGGTCATTCTTTCTCCATTTTCTAATCCAAACTCTATGAGTCCCTAGTTGCTTTTAGATTTGAATATTTAAAAGTAAACCTGACACGACTATGACTTAGATTTGTTCATATGCCTAAATTATATCAGATCCATTGTAAATTTTGATTATATAACATTTTGAATTGATGAGGATGTGGGTCTAAACCTCTATGTAGACGGGTCTATTGTAACTTCTATGACATGCCATGATGTGAATCTTAAACTTTAATTGTGTAGATCTACTTTTAAACTATTGGATCTAAATTATGTGGACATTCAATTTTTTAATCAGATCTAGTTTATCATCTTGTGCCTATTATGTTAAATCTGAATAGTTAGACATCTAAATGGTTAATTTAGATCTTATTTTGCTCACTATGACATCATAGTTATGTTAGAACCAGTAATTGCTACAAGTTCATCAGATTTATGCTCATATGTCCACTTAATCACCATGCTAGTTTATGTTTATGCCAAGTTATGTTAAAACAATCACTTTGGTCATATTCCTATTATTTTTCCCTTTTATTGTTTATGACTAGGCTATTATCTAGCCTAGGCATGCCACCAATTTTGTGAGTGCACTAGTTAAGGAACGGGGGGAAAAGGTTAATATTGGTATAATTTGAATATAAACATCATCGGACATATATTTGGGTAAAACGGGCATTAACACCTATAAAGGCATAGGTTTAATCAATTGATTAATTAATAATGAATGCTTAGGATTACAATTAGAAATTATAATGACACTTATGACATGAGGTTAGGCTGCATTAGTGGTGGAAGTCTGCCCAGACCCGACCGGCATATCCAGCAGCCACTAATGTTGAACCTAATGCGAGAGGTCTAAGTGCGCAAATACGAGACGGGCTATGACACGAGGTTAGGCCCAACTTAATGAATAAGACTGCCCGGACTTGACCGACATATCCAACATCCACAAGTTGTAGGCCTAATATGAGAGGTCTAGCCCATTATAAACCATAAATGGACATGGTAATAAATTGACTACTTAACCAAATCTAATCCACATGGATTGTATGATTATGAACTAAAGTTAGGGTTAAGTAAAATTGATTGGATAGTGGATGGGTTAAGCAAATCTGGAGGGGGTGTGTAATATTTACATATTGGCCCACAAACTTAACCCGATAAGGTTATGTAATTAAAGTCACCTAGAGGTATACACGACTAGTTGGAATAATAAAGTTATGTAATTAAAGACACCTTTTAGGATAAACATAACTTGTGGAAATGATATGGTTATGTAATTAAAGACAACTAGTGATATACATAACCAAAGAAAACCTAGTGGTGGATACAAGACAAACGGGAGAGCTTGTATCATATTGTGTGGGATCTGTTTCATCCAGTAACCCGGAGTAGGTATCAAAACATGTACTCCATACTAGGTCGGGGAAGGGGCACGCTTACTGGACCGATTGTAAGAGATCCAAACGTGGAGGATGGTATGGGCGGCGCAAACCGATCAGGCCATGTGCGTGCATGTGCTGGGCAGAAGGGAACTAGATGACCGTGACACCTATAGATATGGGGTTGTGCATATTAGCGAGGGGTTGCCACTTTAGGACGTGATACATCCTACTGTGGGGTCGGCACAGAGTATCTATGGAGTAGGGAGCTGATCGATTAGGGTAGTAGTTAGGGTACATTTGGAAGTATGCCTAAGTATACCACCTTATAGTGGAAGGGATCATCTTATTCTGGTGATACTAGTAATAGTGTAGAGTAATCATTAGAGAAGCGTATACACCTTATCCTGTTTACCTTGTCACACCTACCATTTATGTATTGATCTCTCTTATCCACTTTATATGCCTGTCATGCTATTTTTATTTATTTACTTCCTAAAAGTAACTAGACTCGCCAGACTTCATGTCTGACCCTTTTGTTTCCTCTTCTTTCTTCCGTTTCCCTCAGGTTCTCAGGGAGGAAACACTCAAGCTTAGTCATGACTCAGATATTATCTTGCTAGAGCTGCTTTTGAAGTATGGCTCAAGTTCTTATCTTTACTATGGCTTTGTCTCTTTTATTTGGGGAATTATGTTTTCTTTTAATTATTTATGTATTCTAATGGTAAAATACAGAAGTTATATTGTTATAATGGTTTTTGTGACTTATGGTATTTGGACCACGATGTATGATTTGTGTTTGAAATAAAAATTTGAATTTCCGCTGCTATCTTAATTATATCTGTCTTGTAGTATTCTGTATCTGTTTACCTATAAAGCTTCACAAAACTTAATGCATTCTCTTTGTGAGTGACATTAATGGACGTGGGGTGTTACACTTGGGAAAGGTAGATCTTAGGATTTGAGCTTATAGATGATAGAATACGGTTGAAACATGTGTTTGATACATGTTACGTTTGATGTTTGCAAATGGATGCAAGTGTTTGCAAGTGGATGCAGTGGATGTATGTGCACACACTAGACACTAAGATCGTATGAGTAGGACACTTGCACTTACATATGAATGTGTATGCATTTTATTTTATTTTTATGGTTGAAACATACGGATGATATCATATGGTTGTCGCATATGGAAGGTGTTTGATGCAAAAATATAGAATTATCGATATCCTTAGGATTGTTGCATACATTTGGACACATGGTACAAACATAATTACATAAAAAGGAGGTCGAGTGAATCAGCAGACTGTCCAATCCTTTGCATTAGTTAGGATCATACACACTACATTATCGCATAAGTACGTAAATCGCATTAGAAATAAATTAAGGACCATGGTTGCCAGTAGATGAATGTAGAGAACACTTGCACTACTCTTTCACCTTAGAGATTTTGGGGGTGAAATCCTTTAAGGAAAGGAGAACGTAACAACTCGGATTTCAACAAACAACAATTAACTAAGAATTATAAAATCAGGAAATAAGTTGAGAAAATAAATATTAATAAAAAATATTGAGAATTGGGCAACAGGGGTTATACCATTAGGTCCATTATGAAATGCTGATTAAGATAGACATTTGGTCCGCTGAAAGCGGACTTAAAACAAAGAAGTTATAGTTGTTTGAAGATTGAACTAAAATCAGAAGAAAAAAAATAAGTGTATATATATACACATTTGAACTTAGACGACCCATTCCCTGTTGGGTCGACCACTGGGCTGACCCCCGTGTTGACCCACATAAGGAGTGAGTCGATCCAGGTCGAGGCTCTACAACATTGTTTTCCAGGCACGATTTCGACCGATCAGACTTGTTTTGTGGTTTCGCTTCCAGACCTTCTTCTAATCTAATGGCCTAAAATCTGAACCTAAAATCCAATGAACCTGGACATCCTAACTCTATTATAAACAGCCTCTAAAGCCTAACCTAATCCTTACTACTCCATTTCTCTACCTCTCTCAAATAACCCTTTTCTCAAATATAATCCTAATTGAGTATCGAGGCTTGGTTCTGCATATATTTCTGGGAGTATATTCATAGATAGAGAGGTTCTACAAAGGCTTACTGGATTTGCACAAATTTTAGGTGAGTATTTTTATGATTATGGGATTTCTTTCAAGTTGAGGTTAAAATTGATACAATAGTTGTTATAGTGGTTTCAGATCTGAATCTTTCCGTAGTTATACACGAATTTAGTTTATTTGTGATTTATTTACAGATCCAACTATCCCTAATTTTTTTCTCAATAAATATTTCGTTTAGGTCTGGTTTCTGTTCATGTTCTTCCTTTTTCCTATTTTAGTAAATCCATTATTGTAATTTATTTCAGTTATCTATACCTTTGTTTTTTGTATGAAATTTACTACAGTTATGTAATTAGCCCTAATTTTATTTTAGATATACCTCTGTCCATCTAATCCTAGGCTATGCGTGAACTTAGGCCATTTCCCTTTTATTTCCGACGTTAAGTTTAGTCCTTTTTGAGCCTAACCCTTTCATTCTTTTTTATTTTGCGTGAATTGGGTAAAACTTGAGATGGGACAATAGTAGCACAGTTGAATAATAAAAAGAAATATGTATAAAAAGGATTGATCATGGCTTAGTGAATTTTATACAATAATGGGTATGAATGAGGCATGTTGAAATTTGATTAAAAGATGTAATCAACAAACGAACTATAATATTGGGAAGATGATGTAGTTGGACAAGTATTGCAATCTACAGATGAATTGTAATTTGGAAGATAATGAAATTGAATAAAAAAGGGGATAATTGGGCATGTTGGAACTAATTAAACATCATAATCAGTATTGGGTTGTAATTTGGAGATAAAACCTGAATATATAATTAAGAACATGTGAACGTATGAACCAGAATATGTTAAACCTTGTTAAACACTAAATAACATGGGAATGGGCTGTAAAAAAAGAATAATATCAATTAGAATAGTCAATACAACCCAGGAATATAAATTGTAGTTAAATTGGGCTTATTAATAAACTTAAACGTGTTAAGTTAAATTTAGGAGATTAATAAGCTAAAAAGAGGGAGTTCGTTCTGGCAGCACGAGGCTGATTGGGGAAGGTAAGTGGCTCGTAGTTAGGTCTGTTCCAGCGACACGGGTATGGTTCGGGAAGAAAAGAGGCCTAATAAAATAATAGAATCCTAGTAATTAATTGGGGACCAAGTTTAGGGGTGACTTGTGTTAATTGCGTTTTTTTGGGAACCCGTATCAATTAGTATCCTTTTGTTATCACGGAGTCTCACACTAGGTAGAGGATATGGCACGCTTTACTAAACTGGATAGTAAGAGGTTAAAACAAGGTAGGTAGGGCGTTCTGACGAGACAATGATCATGCATCATAATGGGGAAGATAAGACACTATAACGCTTGTGATTAACAGTTATGTCCTTTTAGTTGATGGGTTCAAGATTGATAACCCTGAATCCATAGCCGGCACAAGTTATCACATTTTGGGTAAGGTAGCCGATCGATGGGTAATATTAGGAAATTCCATCCTAATTATTTATTTCGATTCGAAGTTGTAGAAGTGCAAAATAGTAAATCAATTTTAGTATGATATCATCATTGTCTTTTGGATAAGAATAGTTAATTCTTTACGTTCACATCAGTAATCGTTCACTTTTAGGCGTGCACAGACACATACCCTTTTATGACACTAGAACTACTATTTACACATTTTCCTTAACTTAATATTCGTGCAAGTAATCATAGCAGCTCACCAGACTTTATGTTTTATGTAACACCCCACATCCGTTAAGGTCACTCACAAAGGGAATGCCTTAACTTCAATGGAGCATCATGGGTACTGGAACAGAAATATTACAAGACAAACACATATAAAACAGCGGAAAGCAAAGTAGAAGTACTTCAAATCTTATTAAATATAATTGTTTACAATAAAAGCCCATCAACTTCCAATACCCAATTACATAGCTAAAACATCCGTCTTGCTCAAAAACAAAGAAGCATAAAAATAAATTGTGATATTCCCCAATAAAGAAAAGCAAGCCATAGCCAAGGGAAATCCAAGTCGTACACGAAAGAGCCTTGGAGCTTGGTAAGATCCGAACTAAGCTGTATTCCCACCCTGCGAACCTGGGGGGAAACGGAAGAAAAAGAGGCGAAACAAAACGGGTCAGTCATAAAGACTGAGTAAGTCCTGGTGACTTTCAGCATAAAAATAGGTAAAGATAACATGGCATGAATAAACTGAAAATAAACATAAGCATGAGGACAAGATAAGCTACAAGCACGATAACTAAGAATAATATCATATGATTTTTTGTCAAGTATAACATCGCAAGGTTCCCATTCAAGATGAACTAAGTATAATTTTTGCAAGATCGCAAGATTTCTCTGCTTCACCATTAAAATATTTCTATGATATCTATTTGCTCTGCACCACCCGTACTAGTATCCCAACCCGTGTCATGTGTTAACTATAAAATGATCCCTTGCCCAATGTCATGAAATGACCCATTACTTGGTCTCACGAAACGATCTATTAATCGATCGGCTCCTTAAAAGTCCTATCTCGTTCATATGTCTGTGTCATACGACCCTATCACGAATGTAGTTACCTATGCTGGGTCCACCATAGGGTGTATCAAGCCCTAGGGTGCCAACCCCCGAATCGAGTCAAGCACGCACAGAGTAAACCTACTGATGCCCAATGCCTGCTTTTTCAATTCCGGACTACGTGCACGACCGTAGTCCGCCTGAACCTACACTGGCGCACCAACTCAGCCGTCGTTCTGGTCGCTTACAATTAGCCCAGTAATTGTGCCCCACCCTGCCTAGTCCCAGGGTATCGTGATACATCTAAGTGGGTTACTGCAGAAAAGGACAGCGTAACTAGGGTTTTCGTCCAGTAGGTTAAGTGTTGTCATTTAAATTCGAGACTTAACCCCATCAGTATAGCATGTCAAGTTGGTTAAGTGTTGTCATTCAAGTTCGTGACTTAACCCGCCTACGTGTCATGTCAAATTGGCTAAGTGTTGTCGTTCAAATTCATGACTTAGCCCTACGAATCATGTGTCAAGTTGGTCAAGTATATTCATGCGGTTCATGACTTAACCCTAACAAATCATCGTGTCAAATTGGTTAAGTATATTCAAGCGGTTCATGACTTAACCCTAACAAATCATCATGTCAAATTGGTTAAGTATACTCAAACGGTTCATGACTTAACCCTAACAAATCATCGTGTCAAATTGGTTAAGTATATTCAAGCGGTTCATGACTTAACCCTAACAAATCATCGTGTCAAATTGGTTAAGTATATTCAAGCGGTTCATGACTTAACCCTATCAAGTGGCATTAGTTCATTAATGCACCCCAACCTCTCACATCAGACCTGTTGTTGTGGTCACTGGATATGCCGAGCGGTTCAGGGCAGAATTACACCACAACTCAGTCTGACCTCGGGTTTTCAAGTGCGATATGACCAACTACCCACATTGGATCCTATTGTTTGCAGTAACTGGATTTGTCGGGCGGTTCCGGGCAGAATTACACTGCAAACTGAACCCAACCTTGAGTTGGCCATTTTCATGTTCATTCTAATGTCATGTCCATGTTTAAGATTTATGTCAAGTTTGTGTCAAGTTTCAAGGATAAGTTTCATGTCCACATCCAGATTCAAGTTATAATAATGTTCATTTTCAAGTTTTGCCTATTATCAAGTTCATAATTCATGTTCGTAACCAATTCATGTTTTGCCTAATCCACCCAAATCGTATTCCCATCGAACGTAAACGTGAATCGATCCATACTACAAATAAATCCAAATATCAAAATAAAGGGAATAACATCAAAACTATGATAGGCAAAAGGGACGAGCATAAAGCGATAAAAAGGGTTACAAGACTAGCATGATATAACTTGAGATAATTGGTTACAACATCACTATCATATAGGATTTCAAATCTAGCAGGATAAGGCGATAGTCACGATAAAAGTTGACATAAAAGAATAGGCATGCGAAAGCAAGCCAAATACAAGGATAATGGATCCAATGGTTTCGGTGTACATAATAGCGAATAAACTTAACAAGTCACACCCTAGGTATGAGATCCAACAAACTGGTGTACGACATGGGTTTCAACTATGGGCATGAACAATCAACTATAATAGTCTCAGGTAATTAACCCCAATCGTCATAGTCATGGTCATAGGTAGAAATCTCATAATTAAGAACCATAAGCGATTAATCACAATAGTCATGGTTAATTATCAAAAATAGTTCTAGGCAATAAGCATAGGCAATTAACAGTAATAGTTTCAAAGTCATGGTCATAGATAATAGCTTTATGTTCATAATCATAGGTAATAATTCCCATAGTCAAGAGTCATAGGTGATTAGCCACAATTGTCCTTGTCATAGTCATAGGCAACAGTCTTACATTCATCGTCATAGGCATAGGCATAGTCTTATGTTCACAGTCATAGGCATAGGCATAGTCTTATGTTCACAATCATAAATTATCATATTAGTTTCTACTCCAAATTTTACATGAAATAGAGTCCGAGTTTTCGAAAATCGGAGTCCAGATGAAGAAGTTATGGCCTGTACAAGTTTCAGCAGTTTTCAGGCAGCACTGGACCAGGGGGTCGACCATAGGGTCGCCCTACCCCTCCCAGGTCGACCATAAGGTCGACCTTCCCCCCAGGTCGACCATAGTGTCGACCTCACCCACCTTACAGATCGACCTGGTCGGCCTGTTTTGACCCAAAACTCATTTTTGAAGCCTTAGACGTGTTTTGATGGTCCGGATTGATTCTAGGGTTAATCTAAGGGCCTAAACTAGTTGCTACACCTATAAAAACACCCTTAGACCTAACCTAATTCATATCAAATCATTCTTACACCATTATGCTGCTAAAATACCTCTTGTACCATGGCCGCCGTCTCCAAATCGAAGTACAAACATTCAAACTCAAATAATTTCAAAGAACCAAGCTTCAACAATGATTCAAGACAATAAATCAACAATGCCGCAACATTTTTACAAAAAAATTCAGTTCCTAATTCACTAGCCTTGCTCTGTAAGTGCTAGTTACTTTTAGATTTAAATATTTAATCATAATATGGACATGAAATAAAGTGGAATTGGATCTAAGTATGTTTATCGATTCAGATCTATTTCTGTTGCTTCTTGAATCTTGAGTTTTAAGACTTGTCTATCTTTATTCTCATGCCAAGTTTATGATCTATTCAGCAGTTTTCTTGATTCATAATGATGTTATCATCAAGTTGTAATCTTTATGCCTATCATGATGATTACGTTGTTTTCTTTCTGATCTTGTTCTTATTGCAACTTCTACCTCCCCCTATTTATTTTCTTTTGATGAACCTTGGTCAATTTCGGACCTAGGCCTAAACTACAATATACGTGCGATTAAATATGGAGAAATATTGGGATACTACCTATTTGGATACATGTGTTTGGTGTAATTGATGGCATAACGTAAAAATTGGATATTTGGGTATTACTACCATTAACATGAAACTTGGTATATGTGTAAATTGGCATAAAATTGGCATACATGTAAAACGACATGAATTGAACATATGTAAATTTGGTATGAATTGGGTATATGTAAAATTGACATGTAATCTAGAACTTGGGCATATGTTAATTATGTAAAATTTGGAGTAGAAACATATATGATAATTTATGACTGTGAACATAAGACTATGCCTATGCCTATGACTGTGAACATAAGACTATGCCTATGCCTATGACGATGAACGTAAAACTGTTGCCTATGACTATGACAAGGACAATTGTGGCTAATCACCTATGACTCTTGACTATGAAAATTATTACCTGTGATTATGAACATAAAGCTATTATCTATGACCATGACTTTGAAACTATTACTGTTAATTGCCTATGCCTATTGCCTAGAACTATTTTTGATAATTAACCATGACTATTGTGATTAATCGCTTATGGTTCTTAATTATGAGATTTCTACCTATGACCATGACTATGACTATTGGGGTTAATAACCTGAGACTATTATAGTTGATTGTTCATGCCCATAGTCGAAACCCATGTCGTACACCAGTTTGTTGGATCTCATACCTAGGGTGTGACTTGCTTAGTTTATTCGCTATTATGTACACCGAAACCATTGGATCCATTATCCTTAGCTTTCTTTCGCATGCCTATTCTTTTATGTCAACTTTTATCGTGACTATCGCCTTATCCTGCTAGATTTGAAATTCTATATGATAGTGATGTTGTAACCAATTATCTCAAGTTATATCATGCTAGTCTTGTAACCCTTTTTATCACTTTATGCTCGTCCCTTTTGCCTATCATAGTCTTGATGTTATTCCCTTTATTTTGAGATTTGGATTTATTTGTAGTATGGATCGATTCACGTTTACGTGCAATGGGAATACGATTTGGGTAGATTAGGCAAAACATGAATTGGTTACGAACATGAATTATGAACTTGATAATAGGCAAAACTTGAAAATGAACGATGTTATAACTTGAATCTGGATGTGGACGTGAAACTTATCCTTGAAACTTGACACAAACTTGACATGAATCTTGAACATGGACATGATACTAGAATGAAAATGAAAATGGCCAACTCGAGGTTGGGTTGAGTTTGCAGTGTAATTCTGCCCGGAATCGTCCGACAAATCCAGTTACTGCAAACAATAGGATCCAATGTGGGTAGTTGGTCATATCGCACTTGAAAACCCGAGGTCAGACTGAGTTGTGGTGTAATTCTGCCCGGAACTGCCCGGCATATCCAGTGACCACAACAACAGGTCAGATGTGAGAGGTTGGGGTGCATTAATGAACTAATGCCACTTGATAGGGTTAAGTCATGAACCGCTTGAATATACTTAACCAATTTGACACGATGATTTGTTAGGGTTAAGTCATGAACCGCTTGAATATACTTAACCAATTTGACACGATGATTTATTAGGGTTAAGTCATGAACCGCTTGAATATACTTAACCAATTTGACACGATGATTTGTTAGGGTTAAGTCATGAACCGCTTGAATATACTTAACCAATTTGACACGATGATTTGTTAGGGTTAAATCATGAACTTCTTGAATATACTTGACCAACTTGACACATGATTCGTAGGGCTAAGTCATGAATTTGAACGACAAAACTTAGCCAATTTGACATGACACGTAGGCGGGTTAAGTCACGAATTTGAATGACAACACTTAACCAACTTGACATGCTAGACTGATGGGGTTAAGTCTCGAATTTAAATGACAACACTTAACCTACTGGACGAAAACCCTAGTTACGCTGTCCTTTTCTGCAGTAACCCACTTAGATGTATCACGATACCCTGGGACTAGGCAGGGTGGGGCACAATTACTGGGCTGATTGTAAGCGACCAGAACAACGGCTGAGTTGGTGCGCCAGTGTAGGTTCAGGTGGACTACTATCGTGCACGTAGTCCGGAGTTGAAAAAGCAGGCATTGGGCATCAGTAGGTTTACTCTGTGCGTGCTTGATTCGTGTCGGGGGTTAGCACCCTAGGGCTTGATACACCCTATGGTGGACCCAGCACAGGTAACTACATTCGTGATAGGGCCGTATGACATAGACACATGAACGAGATAGGACTTGTAAGGAGTCGATCGATTAATAAATCGTTTCGTGAGACCAAGTAATGGGTCATTTCATAACATTGGGCAAGGGATCATTTTATAGTTAACACATGACACGGGTTGGGATACTAGTACGGGTGGTGCAGAGCAAATAGATATCATAGAAATATTTTAACGGTGAAGCAGAGAAATCTTGCGATCTTGCAAAAATTATATTTAGTTCATCTTGAATGGGAACCTTGCGATGTTATACTTGACAAAAAATCATATGATATTATTCTTAGTTATCGTGCCTGTAGCTTATCTTATCCTCATGCTTATGTTTATTTTCAGTTTATTCATGCCATGTTATCTTTACCTATTTTTATGCTGAAAGTCACTAGGACTTACTCAGTCTTTATGACTGACACGTTTTGTTTCGCCTCTTTTTCTTCTGTTTCCCCCTCAGGTTCGCAGGGTGGGAACACAGCTTAGTTCGAATCTTACCAAGCTCCAAGGCTCTTTCATGTACGACTTGGATTTCCCTTGGCTATGGATTGCTTTGCTTTATTGGGGAATATCACAATTTATTTTTATGCTTCTTTGTTTTTGAGCAAGACAGATGTTTTAGCTATGTAATTGGGTATTGGAAGTTGATGGACTTTTATTGTAAACAATTATATTTAATAAGATTTGAAGTACTTCTACTTTGCTTTCCGCTGTTTTATATATGTCTGTCTTGTAATATTTCTGTTCCAGTACCCATAATGCTCCATTAAAGTTAAGGCATTCCCTTTGTGAGTGACCTTAACGGATGTGGGGTGTTACATTTTACCCATTTCCTTTCTTCTTTCCTCTTTTCTTTCCCCCCGGGTTATAGGGAGAAAGTGTATAGTTCAGATTTCTTTGTTGATTTTGTCGTGAAGGATTTCTACAAAAGATGGATTACTTCCTGTTTTCTTTCCAAGGTTAGGTCGTATCTTTTTGACTATTTGGGGAATAACATTATTTTGTACTTAGATGTTGTTTTGACTGAGATTTTGAGACATGACATTTTGTAACTATTTGATTAATTGAATAAAGATGGTTTTTTGTCTTTTAAGTGGAATTGTCCTTTCCGTTGTAAATTTACTGTTTTATGTCTTGTGAAATCTTAGTCTCTGTGATGTTTTATGTCATTAAACCTACAATGCTCCATATTTCCTTAATGAAATCTCATATTGGTGACATTAAGGAATGTGGGGTGTTGTAGTTTTCGTATCCCTGGGATACGAAATATTCCCTGGCTTTGGCACATTCAAAAAACCGTGATCACATCGGAGAGATCACCAAAAATCATGGATCCACACCATGTTTTCTTGACTTGGCATTTATACTTTCGGTACGAAGCTTGACTTAGAACTGGAAGATTGAAGCATGTTGACCAATACAAGCAAATCACTTGAAAGTGCTTATGCTCTTTGGTTTTTTCAATATTGGAGATCTCCGATCCAAGGATCATAAATCCTGGGATATGAATTTCTGGCTTGTGCATGGCAACTTTGGCAATGTGCCCGGCATGAGTTGTTCGTCGATTTTTTACTACACAATGTGTGCGGATCTCTCTTTTTTAGGATACGAATTCTTGAGCATGGCAATTCGGTTTTTGGCTAACTTTGGGAAGTTGTTTTGATTCTAGGATCGGCACGACTCCTGTGATATGAAATTCTGGGATTTGGCCCATAAACTGCACCTATAAATACCCCCTATAATAGCACACAATTTATGTATCGGAGGATTGTGAAATATTTTTATTTAATTCCCTAAGGGTTGGATTATTCTCATATTTTGGTACGTTGTTTATGGGGAAATGGGACATGTCCATAATTTTTACCATTTTTATTTGTGACCATTTTGTCCCTGTCAGTCTTGTAGAGAGCATAACTTTTGACCGGGATCAAATTAGGTGCTGAGATTCGGTTTCATTGGAAAGGAAATGGTGTTGCCAATTCCGTAGAGTGGTCACATTAAAAATTTGGTTCAGCGGTTTAGGAGAAATCGCTTTTTTGTGTTTCACAATTTCTGTTCTGGTTTTTAGAGCCATTGATGGGCTGGTTTGAGGAGGCCCATTAGTGGGCTAGTGGGAGGCTATAAACAGGGGGTTAAAAGCATGAGGAATAGTTTACTTTTTTCATTCTCTCATCTAGTTGAGCTCGTTATCCTCCTTGCTCAATCAAATACATCTTTCCACCATTAAAATTCTAGATCTACATAACAGAATCGAAGATCTACACCGTTTGAAGCAAGATCTACGTCACGTGAAGAGAGATCGCATCAAATCAAGAGGTTTGAAACATATTCTTCATTGTCCGGATTGAGAATTTAGCGATTTCAAGTTAATTCGAAGAATTGGTGAGTGATAAGTATCTCTCACATGGATTCGACTAAGTATATGGGTTGTTTGATCTTATTTTCATCATTTTAAGTTGTTTTCACCAAGATCTACATCATGGTAAGTATATTTTCATTTGAATCACCATAGGATCTAATCTAGCAACTCAAAACTGGTAATTTCTTATGTAAATTCAAATGTTTATGCAAGTTAGATCCATTGTTTTAGTTTATTATTGATTTATCATGATTTTGGTGGATTTTATATGATTATCGATGAATAATTGTCATTTTTATGTTATTAATGATTTATAAAGTGTTTATTATTGAATTGGATGATTTAGATGAAATGTTTGCATGGTTGTGGTCGTTTGGTGATGGATTACTCGAGATTGGAGCTAAATTGGTCATATTTGGAGTCGACTCATTTTTGGATAGGTCGCTGGCTTGTGCTCCAGGAAATGAAAGTTGGTTCATTGGTGATCCATAGAGTCAGGTCGTTGGTGATCCAGGGAGTCAGCTCGTTGGTGATCCAGGGAGTTTGGTCGTTGGTGCTCCAGGGAGTTGGGTCGTTGGTGATCCATAGAGTCGGGTCGTTGGTGATCCAGGGAATTGGGTCATTGGTGATCCGTAAAGTCGGATCATTCCTGATCCAAGGAGTTGGGTCGATGGTGATCCAAAGAGTCGGGTTGTTGGCGATTCAGGCAGTTGGGTCGTTGGTGATCCATAGAGTCGGGTCGTTGGCAATTTAGGGAGTTGGGTCGTTGGCGATCCATAGAGTTGGGTCGTTGGTGATCTATAGAGTCGGGTCGTTGGCGATCCAGGTAGTTTGGTCGTTGGTGATCCATAGAGTCGGGTCATTGGTGATCCAGGGATTTGGGTCGTTGGTGATCCATAGAGTCGGGTCGCTGGTGATCCCGGGAGTTGTCGTTGATGATCCATAAAGTCGGGTCGCTAGTGATCCAAGGAGTTGGTTCATTGGTGATCCATAGAGTCGGGCCGCCGGTGACCAGAGGAGTCAAGCTGAAACAGTGTGAATCAAATATTTACCAAATGATGTATGTCTTTGGTTCGATGGTCATTGTGGCTTCGACGTGAATTCAAGGGGGAATGTCGAAGCGCTGTGATATGTTCGTTGATCGTGGAGATGCAACGAATGTGAAGACGATTGAAGTTGGACTTGAACTCGTGGCTAATGGTTGCTCGATATGGTATCTGAGCTTGTGTATAGTCGCCAACAATAACGTCTAGAGTTATGAAGGCTGAGAGATTATCTTTGTCATAATTCCTAGCGGGCTCAAAGAGGAGGTATAATAAGGACGCCTAAAAGGCTAGTTGGACTAGTCGAGTACCCTCGACCCATCAGATAGGCCTAGTTGTCTCTGGAAGGCAAATGTACATTGGATGTGTAGTAGTCTTGTTAGAACTTGGGTTACCATTAGCCGTTGACGAAAGGCAAGGCGTTTAGCCTGTCATATGATCAACTATGGTTTCAAAGCAGAATTAGCGATGATGGCTAGAGTCATGGATGTTGATTATTTTGTTTGTGTCATCTTGTGTAGATTATTCGACGTCGAAGGAGATATCTCTTGGGTGCTTGTCTAATGTTGATACAGGGCTTGTGCTTAAGAAATGTCGATATCGATTAGGATGGTCTATGCTTGATAACTGATTGCCATGAATGTACCGTTAATTCAAGTTATTCGTTTGTAAAGGCTATCACTGTCAGATGTGGGGTTTGGGTTTTTTTTCCTGGTAGGTTTGTAGATTGATTGGATTAATCTACCTATTCTCATATACTTTATTGATGATGTTAGTTATATGTTTTATAGCTCACTATGACTGTTGTCTGAATCAAGATTTTATGTCTCCCTCTTGTTACCCTGGGTTGTTCATCTGGTTTTTGATGGGAAGACTAAGTAGTAGGTGATAGGTGATCCCTTGGTGAGGACGATGGTGCTAAACAGAGACGAGTAGGAGGCTTATGTACCAGTTTCTCGTTATACATAATATGATTTTTTTCCGCTGTCTGTTGTATCCTCTGAGTATTGTAGTGAGGACTCTTTGTACAGAGATTATTGATGTGGTCCAAAGATATTATGGATATTTTGTGATGATATGGGGTTTAAATTCCTATGTAATTATGCTTCACTATTATTGCCTGTTGTATAGGTTCTACTATATTTTACCCTTGCGCTGTGGTTTATACGACAGGTTTCGCTTGTGTTATCCTACCCTAATGATCGTCCTTAGTTGCCTGACACGTTTTTCAACACATTATTCCTCTTGTTAAGTGCATGAGTCATGGGTTGTCGTCACATTTGGTATCAAAACTCTGGTTATCAATTTTAGCCAAAGCTCGAAGATGTAATCACATATGAGAGACGTATTTGTAAATTTATGATGGATGTATACTATATATTAGTGTATATAGTAGTAGCTCTCGAACTCTATAGCAGTTTTTCTCATAAATGGCTAATCATTCTATATTGCAGATTTAGAATAAATCGTCGACCATCAAGATATACTGCTAGGGAGGAGTCTATTCCGGGAGGGGGAAATGGCGGTATGCCAAATTACCTAGCTATGTTCGAGGCTATGGCGACAACGATCATGAAGAGGGTACCCACTCCAGAGACAGCCGCGGTAGATGTAGGAGTTCAAGTGCAGGTTCCTAGGGCCATGGACTTCGCAAAGTTGTGCAAAGACTTCACTACCCTAGGAGGGAAGCAGTTTAAGGGGACTGAACACATTAAAGAAATTCAAGGGTGGCTCAATACATGTATTCAGATCATTAGAGACTTGGGAGTTGACGATGCAACGAAAAGGAAGCTTGCATCGGCAGTTATAGGGCAGAGCTATGGATCGGTGGAACTCCATCACTCTTGAGACTCCTAAAGATGATATCACATGAGGTAATTCCAACACAAGTTCGAGGAGAAATTTATTTCTATCATACCTAAGTTTATTCTTTTTAAGAGGTTTGTCGAGCTTAAGCAGAACGGTAGGCCAGTGCTTCCGTATCTTTTTGACTTCGAAGCTTTGCCGAAGTATGCTCGTTCATATGTTAAGACACCTTATTAGAAGAACAAGAAATTTGTTATGAGCTCTAAGGCATGAGAGTTTATTCCCAAGGAAAAGACTGTTGTTGCAGCTATGGAAGGACCAAAACCGCAGCAGGATGGAAATGACAAAAAGAGGAAGCAACAACAACATAAAGGAAAGGATGGACAAAAAAAGCAGAAGAGTGAGGTGATATGCTTCAACTGCTAGAAGAAGGGCCACTATTCCATGGATTGCAAGGATTCTGAAGGTGTGAAGAAGTGCTTCAAATGTGGGAAGCCTAGGCATAATAGGAAGGATTTCCCAAAACTAGCCAAGGTAAGGAGGTTGGGTAGGCGTATGCTGTGGAAGCTATGCCATCTTCTTCGAGGGCTCCTATGGTGGAGGAGAAAGGGAAGGGTGTCCTTATTCAAGGTAGTCTTTCTGATTAGAGATGCTTCAGTTTGTGTGTTTTTCGATACTGGAGCATCGCAATCATTCATTTGTAATGAGTTTGTTTGTCGCTTGGGTTTGGAACCCGAGATTTGTGATAGACCATTTGTCGGAACTAATCCAATGAGGGTTCGTCTAGTATGTGTATGATTTGTCATAGTCTAGTGTTATCAAGTCATGGTTGCTCCTTTGTGTGTGATTGTGCTGTTTTGAACTTCGCTGGGTTTGGGATTATTTTGTGTATGGTCTGACTCAAGAGGTATGCGGCAAAGGTGGATTGCGAGAAGCTAGAAGTGACAGACGGGAATGCGGAAGGGTGAATGGTTGTGATTCGATGTAAGCTAGAAGACGGGGTCTTCATAAGCTATTTAAATTAGCTTGTGATTCCACGGGAAGAATTGTCATCAAAGCCGATCGCTAGTGAGTTGATGATGTCTTTGATGAGGTCAAAGGGTTGCCGTCGCATCGCGAGATTGAGTTCAGAATTGATTTGGTCGAAGATGCTAGAACTATCGTTATGCCTCTTAGGCGGATGGCGTATAAGGAACAACAAGAATTAGAGGTGCAAGTACGTGACCTTTTGGGAAAAGGATTCATTCGGAGAAGCATATCCGAATGGGGTGCACCAGTTGTGTTTGCAACCAAGACTGATGGATCTTTGAGATTATGAGTGGACTATCGTGGGCTGTATAAGGTGACCAAGAAAAACAAGTATTTGTTGCCAGGGATAGATGACTTGTTCGATTAACTTCACGAGGCCAAATTATTTTCTCAGATGGATTTGGAAACGGGATTCCACCAGTTGAGTATGGCGAGGGATAGTGTGTTGAGGACTGCTTTTAGGACACCATCCGGTATCTTCGAATCGTTGGTAATGCCATTTGGGTTGACTAATGCGTCATCATATTTCATGAATCTTATGAATAGGGTATTCAGAGATTAGTTGAACAAGTTCGTGCTTGTGTTCGTGGATGACATTCTGGTTTACTCCCGGAATGGGGAAAGAGCATAAGACACACTTGAGAGTTGTTTTGGAAATCTTGTGAAAGCATCAGCTGAGAGCTAAGTTTTTGAAATGTCACTTCTAGAAGAGCAAAATGAGATTCTTAAGCCATGTTGTTCTAGAAAGGGAATAGCGGTTGATCCCGCTAAGGTGGCTACAATCCATGACTTGGGTAGACCTAAGAATGCGATGGATGTACGGAGTTTCCTTGGATTTGCTCCAAAAACAAGGACAACTGGTTGTTCCTGATATCGATGGATCGAGAGTTGAGGTTGTGAGGGAATGTCATCACTCAAAGTTGACGATTCATTCCACTGGTAACATGATGTTTCATGACATGTAGTGAGCTTACTGCTGGGGAGGTATGAAGTGGGAGGTTAGAAAGTTCATTTCCAAAGTGTATGAACTGTTAGTTGGTGAAAGCTAAACAGAAGAAGCCAAGTAGTTTGATTCAGCCATTGGAAGGTCCTACATGGAAGTGGGAGTAGATATCGATGGATTACCTAGGACCAGGACAGAAAATAAAGGGATTTGGGTCATCATGGATCACTTGACCAAAAGTGTAAGGTTTATTCCTATCAAATTGACTAGGATGGCATCGAAGTTGCTGAGCCATATTAAATGGATAGTTCAATTCCATGGTATCCCAGAGAGCATAGTTAGCTCCTAGGTTGGTGGATCATTTCCGATAGTCGAACAGATTGGAAAGCTTGCGTATTGGTAGAAGTTACCCAAGAAGAAGTTGAGATGTAGTTATGAAACCTCGTAAACCACTTTGTGTTTTGGGGAATGACACAAAACAAGTTAGGAGGAAGGCAGTTAAGCTAGTCAAGGTATAATAGAGTGAGGATGATGATGATTGTATGTAGGAGATGGAAGAGAGTATGAAGACGACCCATCCAGAACTCTTCGTTGATATGACCCATTAATGTTGTATCACCTTACACCATTGTAACTTTTACTATCATTGTTAGAATTCTGCTTGTTAGGATAAAGATATGGATGCATGGCTTGATGGACGCTGGTATGGATGGTAAATTGGCTGCTTGTGGATGGTAGGCATGCAGAATTGTTTAGGTTACTTGTGTTTGTTTGGAATTTCAAGGGCAAAATTCCTAAGGCTGGAGAATGAAACATCCCGCATTTTATATATTAGAGGATCGTAAATATTTTTATTTAATTCCTTAAGGGTTGGGTCATTCTCATATTCTGGTATGTTGTTTATGGGGAGGTGGGACATGTCCATAATTTTTACCAATTTTATTTATGACCATTTTCCCCCTGTCAGTCTTGTACATGGCATAACTTTTGATTGGGACCGAATTAGGTGCTGAGGTCGGTTTCATTGAAAAAGAAATTGTGTTTCCAATTCCGTAGAGTGGTCACATTAAAGATTTGGTTCGGCGGTTTGGGGGAGTCTTTGTTTTTGTGTTTTACAATTTCTATTCAGGTTTTTAGAGCCATTAATGAGATCATTTGAGGAGGCCCATTAGTGGGCTAGTGGAAGGCTATAAATAGGGGGTTAGAGGCATGGAGAATAGTTTACTTTTTTCATTCTCTCATTTGATTGAGCTAGTGATCTTCCTTTCTCAATTAAATACACCTTTCCACCAATAAAATTCTGGATATATATAAGAGAATCGAATATCTACATCGTTTGAAGCTAGATCTACGTCAAGTGAAGAGAGATCACATCAAATCAAGAGGTTTGAAGCATATTCTTCGCTGTCCGGATTGAGAATTTAGCGATTTCAAGTTAATTCAAAGAATTGGTGAGTGATAAGCATCTCTCGCACGGATTCGATCAAGTATATGGGTTGTTTGATCTTATTTTCATCATTTTAAGTTTTTTCACCAAGATCTACGTCATGGTAAGTGTATTTTCATTTGAATCAACATAAGATCTAATCTAACTACTTAAAACCTGTAATTTCTTATGTAAATTCGTATGTTTATGCAAGTTTGATCCATTGTTTTAGTTTATTCATTGATTTATCATGATTTTGGTGGATATTATATGATTATCGATGAATAATTGTCATTTTGATGTTGTTAATGATTTCATAAAGTGTCGATTGTTTAATTGGATTATTTGGATGAGATTTTTTTGCATCAATGTGGTTGTTTGGTGATGGTTTTGCCGATAATGGAACTAAATTAGTCAGATCTGAAGTTGGATCGTTTTTGGATAGGTCGCTGGCTTGTGCTCCAAGAAATGAAAGTTGGGTCATTGTTGATCCAAGGAGTTGAGTTGTTGGTGATCCCTAGAGTTGGTCATTGGTGAACCAGGGAGTCGGTCATTGTTGATCCATAGAGTCGGGTCGTTGATGATCCATAGAGTCGGGTCATTGGTGATCCATAGAGTCGGGTCGTTGGTGATCCAGGGAGTCGGGTCATTGGTGATACATCGAGTCGGGTCGTTGGTGATCCAGGTAGTTGGGTCGTTGGTGATCCATAGAGTCGTGTCATTGGTGATCCAGGGAGTCGGGTCGTTGGTGATTCAGGGAATCGGGTCGTTGGCGATTCAGGGACTCGGGTCGTTGGCGATCCAGGGAGTCAGGTCGTTGGGGATCCAGGGATCGGGTCATTGGTGATCTAGGGAGTCAGGTCATTGATGATCCAGGGAGTCGGATCATAGGTGACCCATAGAGTCGGGTCTCTTGTCATTTAGGAAGTTGGGTCGTTGGTAATCCATAGTGTCGGGTCGTTGGTGACCAGACGAGTTGGGATAAAACAATGTGAATCGAATATTGACCAAATGATGTATGTTTTTGGTTCGATGGTGGTTGTGGCTTCGAAGAGAATTGAAGAGGGAATGTTGAAGCGCTGTGATGTGTTCGTTGATCGTGGAGATGTTACGAATGTGAAGACGATTCAAGTTGGACTTGATGCAATGTCCCGTATTTTTAGTTGTCAAATATTTAATTTAATTTATTATTTTAAATATTATATTTGGAATATTAATGGATTTTAATATTGAGTTTTTTTATTTAAAACAAAGTTTAAACGTTATAATTTATATATAAATTAAAACGAGCTCGGAATGGCGCAACAGTTCGTAATATTGAGTTTTTAACTTTAAATGAATATACAGAATCTGTTTTAAGTCGAAATTCTATGAAACAAAAAACGTTGGAATCTTGATGATTATAATTTTCATATGAATGAGAAAAAAAATCAAAATTTTATGTCATATATTGTTAATTATGGCTAAATCAAATTTTAAAATAGTCGCGATGGAAAACGTTATTAAAGTATAATGTTTAAAAAGGGTTTTAATATAATTTTGATACGGTTTTAACTCGAAATTTATGATATTAAGTTGTATAACTTATATTTGGAGCTTCATATATTATTCTAGTTGGGTATTTATGATAATAATAATTTATTATTTTATTGTTTGATTATTGGGTTTTTATAATATTTTAATCAATATTATATAAGCCTAAAAATGACCATTTTGCAAACGGGCTCAGTTTTCGATGAAATTAATTTCATTGGAACCGTAACATTAAATTATCGTATGGTGTAAAATTTCGTCGCAAAACGATGTCGTACGTGACAATGGTAGCCGTAAACGCTCAGTCATTTTCTATAACGCGTAATTAAATTTATTTAATTTAATAAAGGGTTACTTGTGTATAACTTGAGAAGACAATCGAATTAAGCCACGAAACCAATCGATGATTATAGTTAGAATTGATATATAGTTTGTTATTTTTGAAGACCGGGTAATTTGGTTTCCAAAATAGCATTGTGGTGCATATAAAATTAGCGTACCAGGAAACTGTCTCGGAATGTGACGCAACTAGTGTCACTGGATTCGTATAAATTAATTATTATAAGATTTCAGTTTTCGTGTCGATCGGACTTATCGTTTGATCGTGGCAACGATAAACGCCTTAATCATTTATATTATTTTGGACAATTTAGACAGGGGTAACTTTGGAGGAATAAACGACTGGCCAAATGAACTTTGATTTTAACGTAATAAATTTCATTGGATCTGTAAGGAAAAGGTCTAGTATAATTTTAAAGTTTCAAGTTGGTTGGTTTTATTTTGTGACCGTGGGAAATTTAAACGCATGAATTTTAGCCTATTGATTATAAAGGACTTTTTACAAAAGACCTCGAAATTTGACGAAACATGTCCCATCGGGTCCAGAATAATTTTTTATGCTAGGATTACATTATTTTACAAAAACGGAGATCATTTGAGGTTGTTTAAATGAATTACTTCATGGTAAAGTTTAGCATATTTGAATAACAATATATTTGTCCAAACTCTTTATACAAGGGCAACGTAACCCTTAAAATCGGTCCATTTTTCATTGCGTGGTCAACCATGCAAATATCTCCGTCGCCACTCCTTAAAACAAAATGGATGGCCTTAAAACTCCTGAGCTTCCTCCTCTCTCTTTTTTCAAAAATCAAATCGAATGGTTATCAACTACAAAAGTACTAAGGGCTTCGAGATTTTTCCTTTCAACGGCTTCAATTGGGTTTGCTTCATTGGGACGGCTGTAATCGCGCTTTGAACACTGATGGTTTGGGCGTGTGCTACGATTTAATGAAGATGCCATTAGGTTCGAGATTTGGAATGAACGCAGGGGACGGTCGACCGCTGGTTCTGGAGAATTCTGATGAACGTATGGTGGTCCGTTGGCGGTGCGGTGGCGTTGAAGTGGGAAACGTGGTTGGTGAAAGGGGAAGAAGTAAGATGCGTGCAAAATAGAAGGGGCCCTCATTTTGGTGGAAAAGATGAAGCTACTGAGTTGAAGAAAAGAGGATTGGGTTTGTGATGTTGAACGCAGGCATTACGTGAAGATGGCGTGCTAATGCCATGTGTCCAGAACGAAGAGCAGTGCAAAACAATAAAGAACGGGAAGGGGAGAACAATAATATGGGCAGAAGAAGGATGCATGGATTCGAATTACTAGTGCATGTTGTTGTTGCCTCGTGGAAAAGACAAAGGAAGCAGCAGTAATAACATGGTATCGGTGACAAAATTGATCGTGATTGTGGGTGTCAAATGGAACAGCAAAACGAGAAGAAACTGGTTAAGCAATGTAATTAACGGTGGTAAATTTTTACTAAGTAACTAATTTTTAATTAAACTATATAACTCACATTAGTTATAAAATTATACATAGGTGATCAGGTTATAAACAATAAGAATGAAAGGAGAAACTTGAGCGAAACAGCGAAGACCGTGAAGTTTATTGACCAGTAAACCATGATTTTGAAGTAATTAAATTAGTTTATTAATATTATAATTAAAGGGATTAAATATGCTTTATCAGAATGGTGCTAATATCCATTTTGAACAGGAATCATCAAGGGGTGGGTTTAGACCAAAAAACAGAAGCAACGAAGTAAACGATGAAGCTTATCGGCATAATTTATTTGCATAAGTAATTAGTTAATTTAAAATGTTAATTAAGAAGATAATTATTTAATTAACTCATGAATACATATGGATGTCATAACTCGTACATACATTGATAGAATTGAATATAACGGAAGGTGTTAGGAACCGTATGACTGAACTCTACATTCTGGAAACAGTTTGGACAGTTTTGGAAGTAGCAGAAAATTTAGTTAAATTAAACGTTAGCTTAATTTAACTGGACCTAACCGCTACAGAAATTAATCAAGGTGAGTTAAACTCAGTCAGCTATCCCACTTATATTTTACATATGTTGGGTTTTTATAATTGTGTGTTATGGTTGCTAATGGTTGATTGTTTGTTTGTTAAATATAAATTCATATATTGATTGAACCAATGAAATTAAACATTGTTTAATTTCAGAAAAAAAAACAAATCGTTATTTTAACGGTTGGATCCAATGGAGGTAATTTACCTTGCTGGTTACATTTAATAAATAAACGTGTTTAATTGTATGAATTGTTTTGTTAACTGGGTAATGTTAAATAGTCATTATTTACTGTTATTGAAATTATTAGTTAAATTGAATAATATTATTTGAAGTAACTTATGTGAATACAGGGTAGGTTGGAGGGTTCCAACTGGATTCCTCAAATATATTAGATGTTAATTATTCTCATATTATCATCATATGAATTGTTCTGATTGGCCGACTGATTTGGTTATTGACCGTTGACCTGGAATTCAACATTTGGTTTGTTTAAACCAATGGGTGATATTGGTTGAGTAATTGTCAGTATATGACCTGTAAATCAATCTTTTTATAAATATTGATTTACCGTCAGGTGAATCGATAAAACTGAAGTTATAAAATTTATTTTATATCTGGAGATAGATTTTTGAAATATATTATTTTGAATAAAAGTTTATTAAAAGGAAATAAATATTTATTATTTATTATATAAGTTTATAATTAATTATTAAATGATTTTATAAATTAAATTTCTGATGTTAATCATATTTATAAGCAAATGAGCAGAAATTAACCTAACAGTTAAGAGTGGGATAATTTTTTATTCAAAGAAAAATTAAATTGAATTATTTAAGTTAATTATATCATTAATTAATTTAAAGTGAGAACTAATTGGAATCAATTAGCGAAATAACTGTTTTTTGAGTTGACTAAGTCGACCGTTTAAACTGGGATTGATTATTAAATCATTTTATTTTGAATTAATTTAATAAAATGGTTTACCGAATATTTGTTTTAATTTTAATAAGATTTAATCAAGGAATTCACTATTTATTTTGGTAATAAAGAAATTAACTACTGCTACAGTAGTTAATGGTTGAAGTAAAATATTATTTTAACTAATAATAATTTAAGCGATTTTTTATTGAAATTCGTTTGAAAAGTGATCGCAGTTGAAATGAAATCTAACTAAATTGTGAAAGGAGAAATGAAGGGTTCTTATAACCTGAGTTTTTATAATGAAGTTATAAAAGGGATTTTAAGTGAATATGATAGTTTAAAATAACTGTTTAATTAATATTTGAATTAAGTAAAGGGATTGAAGAGAAAAAGGGTTGTGTATTAAACCTGAGAGTTATAAACGAGGTTTATTAAAAAGAGATGTGAAATAAAAGCATTGATTTTAAATTAACATTATTAAATAATAGAACTGAGGGAAATAAATGGAATCATAATGAAATTTTCAAAAGGAATGATAAAAAGCGATTTGTATGTGAAATTGTTAAGGATTTAGTAATGGACTTTAGTAATAATCATTCGAGTTATAAAATGAATTCTTGAAAGGAGTCAAGGTTAAGAAATGGTTTCTATTAAGAAATTACTTAATTAATATATTAAGTAATAATAAGTTATACTTAAGAAGAGATATTTAAAAATAAGAAGGTTTTTATAAACCATATTTTAAACAGAATAGTTTAAGGAGATTTGTTGGATATTGGAATAAATATCGGTTTTTGAATTACAAGTCATATCTATCTTAAGAAAAGACCGTTGTTGATCAAGATCTAAGAGGTAAATAAATACCCCAACTTTAACGACTTCAGAATTATCTGATGATGATATTACTTTTTAATGGGAAAGAGGTTAAGAATAATTTATTATTTCCATATATGAAATAATAATGCAATGTTAATCGCAGGATTTGAGAATATATATAAAATGAGACTTCCAAAGTAACGGAAATGGCAAGATTTGAGAATATATATAGAATGAGACTGTCAAAGTAACGGAAATGGCAAGATTAGAGAATATATATATGAAACAAGATGTCTAAAGTAACGGAAATGTCATGATTTGAGAATATATAAATATTTATAATGGTATTTCCAAAAGTAATTGGGAAATAAGAAGTTGAGTTTTCGGAATGAGTTTATTCGAAAGAATAAAGGTTAATTATTATTTTAAAATAATAAACAAAAGAGATTTCGTAACGTTATTTTACGAATAATAAGCTTAATTGATTTTTCCCAATTATAGATAATGAGAAATGATATAGTAAAATAGTTTTGAAATATACTTATGTTAAACAAGAAGTAAAAAGTCATATTCGTTACATTAAAAGATTTTAGAGTTTTAAATTGACAATTCATTGATTATTTTTAAAAGAGGCCAAGTAATCCCGAGTACCAAATCAGTGAATCCATTTAATTGTATTTTGTTTATTTGATAGTTAAATAACTGACTATTAAATCTGACCCATATGATTGTCGGTACGGAAAGATCGAGATCAAATTTATATTCGGAAACCATTCCGAACTAGCAAATACGTGAAGATGCTAATTCAAGATGGAGCAATTGAAGACTGTGGATCTTCATAAGCGGAAGGATTACTTGTCGAATATTCCCTATCCGTACAACCAAAGGTATTCTAACGTGATTCGGTCATAGTTGAGAATTTACGGATTGTAAGGACTACTCGCTATTGATTCATCGGTTGACACCTAGGATATGGTAGGAGGGTGCCTTTGGTTCATCCTGTTCCTGAATGACTTGTGTAGACGAGTGTGTGAGAATATTTCCAAAGGACTCATGTACGTTGAATTCTTCAAACATATTTGTGTTGATGGAGGAGAAGAGCGCATTTCTCTTAGCTTAACAACTAGATATTTTTGTGGATGTCAATTTGATTTTATAGCGGATCTGACAATGTGACATTCAGAGTGAATGATGATATGATGTTCTAATGGTAATGTTGACCTCAAGCCTCATCAACTGGGAAATGGTAAAAATCGGGTAGATCGCATGGCTGTGTGGGTCGCACCCATCAAAAGGGTATATCATTACCTGATATAGTGAAATTAAATGCCTTCGGTTGTCCCTTTATTTTATTTGTATGCTATCGACTTGGTTCGCTGGCCCCCAGCCGTGGTAATGATATATTCGATACCCTCAAGCGAAGTGAGAGGTCGGTCATGTTTAGCCTGGGTTGCAAGATGTTCTTATTGAACCCAATGTATTCATCTCCAAAGGTACATTGTTAGAAAGGTGGTTCCTCATACCTTGCCATGGAAATCCATTCTCCAATAAGCGCCTGCGATTTTGATTGTATACTATGTATGTAGAGCGTGATGCAAGCGCTCTGCTAGATTGATATTTATTTGTATTTAGACATTATTATAATATTAGAAAATGTATTGATTTCAAAAATGTTTTGGGTTATCGCAAGGGAAAAACCACCCGTATTTATGTGTGGATTTGGTCTTATAACATCCATTTCTTTCGAAAAGATTTTGACTTTAAAATCAAGTTATGTGATACCTTTAAACTTAATGTGTTTTTCTCAATCTGGTTGACCAGACTGATCCGACGTTTGTAATGCTCGGGTTAGACCGGTTATACAGGTTCAGGTCATCAAATACTATGAAGAGACGAGCTGTATGGGTTCAGACGTATGATATTATATAATATTTCTCCACTGTGTGTTGTATATGAGGACAGGTTAATATAACTGTCCAGATGTATGATGTACTCTGATGATTGTAAGTGTTTTTGAAGCTCTCAGTAAAGATTTAATTTCATATTATATTTTGTTCCGCTGCGATGTGAGACTCTAATTCTGTGTTGTGTGTTTCTTCTTCTTCTATTCTGGTATTTCTTTCTTTCTAATCTCACCCTCTAATTTCTCTCTAGTAACGTTCCAGTGTTTTCGGTGCTTGAATGGTCGGCATGTTATACGTTAAACGTATTTATGTCGATTTTCGGGGTCGAAAATCTGCCGGGCCATTGCATTTGAACTCGTGGATAATGGTTACCCGATATGGTATTTGAGTTTGTGGATTTGTCATCGGCGATAACGACTAGAGTTATGAAGGCTGAGAGATTATCGTTGTCGTAAATTCTAGCAGGATCAAAGAGGGGATATAATAAGGACGCCTAAAAGGCTAGTTGGATTAATCGGGTACCCTGGACCCATTCGATGGGCCTAGTTGTCTCTAGGATGCAAACGTACGTTGGACATGCAGTAATCTAGTTAGAACTGGGGTTACCATTAATCGTTGACAAAAGGCAAGGCATTTAGCCAGTCATAAGATTAACGATGATTTCAAAGCAAGATTGGCGGTGATAGCCAGAGTCATGGATGTTGATTGTTTTATTTGTATCGTCTTGTGTAGTTTATTCGACGTCAAAGGAGATATCTCCTGGGTGATTGTCTGATGTTGGTTTAGGCCTTTGAGGTATGTGCTTAAGAGATGTTGATATCGATTAGGATGGTCTATGCTTGACAACTGATTGCCATGAATGTATCGTTAATTCAACTTGGTTGTTTGTAAAGGCTATCGCCGTCGGATGTAGGTAAGATAGTTTGGGTTCTTCTCTGGTGGGTTGGTAGATTGGTTGGATTAATCTACCTATTCTCATATACTCTATTGATAATGTTAGTTAGCTTTTTTATTACTCACTAAGACTATTGTCTGACTTAAGGTTTCATCTCTTCCTCTCATTACCTTGGGTTGTTCATCCAGTTTTGGATGGGCATACTAAGTAGCAGGTGACAAGTGATCCCTTGGTGATGACAGTGGTGCGAAACATAGATGAGCAGGAGGCTTACGTTCCAGTTTCCTATTATACATGTTACGTTGTTTTTCCGCTGTCATTTGTATCCTCTGAGTGTTTAATGAAGCCTCTTTGTATAGAGATTATTGATGTGGTCCAAAGATGTTATGGATATTTTGTGATGGTATGGAAGTTTAAATTTCTATGGAATTATGCTTCACTATTATTGCTTGTTATATATGTTCTATTATATTTTATCCTTGAGCTGTGAGTTACACGACATATTTCGCTTATGTTATCCTACCTTGATGATCGTCCGTAGTTGCCTTTTAGCACATGATTCCCCTTATCAGGTGCAGTAGTTATGGGCGTTCATCACACCCCCTCTCTTGGCATGAATAGGGGTTGGATCTTTCAACTTTTGGCTGCTATATTGCATATGGGAAAGCTCTCATTGGACATCGTTAATGGCTTCCATGGTGGTTTCTACGACTTTGGACTACCTTTTGGACTTATAAACTTCACATAAGAGTTCACTCTCAACATTGGGGTATTTGGATTGGCATTTGGCTTGCTTTTGGACATATCTGGACTTGGAAGCATCTTTTACACATTTTTTCTTGAGGAAAATGATTATGGCCTAATAGGAACTAAAAAGGACTTTGTTATTCTCTAATACAACTTTGTAAACTCAAAGTATTGAAGCTCATATAATTCTTGTAATTATAACAATGATGATGAATAGTCACTATGAAGTGGACATAGGAATTAGTGTCAAACTACTATAAACTAGTGTTCTTTACTTTTCGCAACTCTATGTCTGGATTGTTTGATTGATTTGGATAATTCACATAACATTAACCCACCGGGTGTTGGCATGTGTGAGTGACCAATTCCCCACGTTAACATTTTGGCGCTCCAGGAAGGGGTTGCATTGCCTTTGGATTTTTGTTTGTAAGAAACATATTCTCTTGGATTTCTATTGGATTTCGCTATGGTTAAAAGGAACATATATGTTTGGCTCATTTGGAAGGAGCATGCGTTGAGGAAAGTCATGACGTATCCTCGAATGGACATCCGTCTAACTATGATACTCATGAGGACATCAACGGAGTCGTCAAGGATTTAACTAAGGATCTAACTTCTCAGTTGGAACAACAAGAAGAGCAATTTCGAAGATTGGAAACTACAATGAGCACTCTTCTAGCTAGGATTGAAGGTTTTGAAAGGCCGTTGGGACAAGATAATATGGTTTGAATAAGTGCTAGTGTTCTATAAGAATTAGCTCTGGATCGAGGGCAATTCTCAAAGAACAACCCCGAGTCAACACCAATCCGCAAAATTGGTACCAGATCGGCTATGCTCATAAGAACTAACCCTAATCCACTTCAAGGTTCGGCTCAGGTTTTTGATTAATCAGGTTTCAGCCTATGGAGTTGGTAATGCCGCTCAAGCATCGGCGTATGCGGTTTTGGATGCAAAACCTCATGTAATTCCAATAGCTAGGTTTGTGCCAATCGAGGTACCTCAGGTTAGCATTGAGCCAGATATCTTTATTGGGGCTCAATATTTCGCTAATGTTGGACTTGGCACTAGGGGAATTAGTGCGGATTTGAATGAGTAGAATCGTTGGCTTGGTAATGGTAATGGAGCTCAGATCGCCGATATTATTTGACGATACACTTGAGGTGGCGCCTCTCTCTCGGATTTGGATTATGTTACTCTTAGTCCATTCACTCAGGATATTCAAAATTCTCGGAACGCACTGCATTTCAAATTACCAGTGTTGGAAGCTTTTGATGGTAGGAAGGATCCTACGATTCACTTGATAAGCTACACGCACCATATGGAAGTACTTTTGGCTTCATAGAATGCTATGGTGAATTGCTTTCCTCTCTATCTTACGGATGTCTCTACTATGTGGTTTTGGCAGCTGGAAAACCTATCAGGTAATTCTTGGAATGTCTTGTTTGAGAAATTCATCGAACAGTTCCAAATTCACATTGCTCTACTCAAGAATGCGATGACCCTTACAACAATTAGGTAAAGGAATGGTGAGACTTTGCATAAGATTCTGTAAGATTTAATGCTGCTGTGGCTTCGGTCGATCGATCGGACCCTTCTATGGTTTTGATGCCTGCAGTTTCTAGTGTCTTGGAGAAGGCAAATTTTAAGGTCTTGCCTTAACGGGACCCATCGAGGGATGTTGGTGAATTCTATTTTGAGGCAAACCGATTTATTAAGGAGGAGGATGCAAGGGTCGACAAGAAATTTCTCGAGGCTAATTCGGTTCAGGGCAGTGGATCATCCAATTTGGTAAAGGCAAAGGAAAGGTTGCTCCCTGCAATGATCGGAAAACGTGGAATTAGCACAATTTCCCTTCATACACAGAGCTTACTCGTTCCTTAGAGGAGATTTATGTATAAGTTCACCCGGTTTCTCCCTTTAGGAAGCCTCTCGTGAGGGAGAAGGATTTTAGTATGCACCGCCTGTTCCAAGACCTGGATGGTCATGACACTAACGATTGCAGACATCTCAGGTATATGATCAAAGAACGCATCAGGCAAGGTGAGCTAGCGGTGTACGTCCGGAATCGAGCTATAGTACCAGGACAGGCATGACCGCCTGCTCTAGATCAGAATGGGGAAGGATTAGGAGGCCAACCCCGGTGGTTTGGTCAACAATTGGTATGGCTCTCTAGATTTTCTGGTTTTTGCATCGCTTGGATTTTGGATTTCTTGGTTTATGGTTTTCTTGGCTTCTTGGTTTATCAGCTTTTCATCTCTCCGCACTCTGGGTTTTGGCTTTGTGGGTTCTGATCTTTTGAAATTTCATTCTTTGGTTTTCTGGTATTCCATCTCTAAGACTTCCGATATTTATACTTTTTACTTTTTAATATTTTGGTTTTTCGGCTTATGGAAGTGACCCTACTTTTATCTGGGTTTTGGCTTATGTACTTTGGTTATTTGCTGATTAAAACTCTGGCTTGCCATCTTTGGAATTTGGTTATATTGGCTCCGACCTCCTTGATATTTTATGCCTCTGGTTTACCGGCTGCGTGTGGCGCTTAGTCGGAACACACACGTATGTGATTAGGACTTAATCCCTAAGCTTGCTCTGTAGCCAGTTACAAACCATCCACCTCACAATTAACCAATAACTTTCGTTTACATAATTGTAGGATGATAGAGGGTCTAAGTCCGCCTACCCATGTATGGGATTAGGCTTTAATCCATAAGTAAGCTCTTTGTGGATGAGAAACCATCCAATCTCATATGCTCGTCTCGATATTAACCCATGTACGGGATTAGTTCTTAATCCCTAGCGTACTATTTGTGGACGATAAACCTCCGATCTCCTTTTTATTTCTTGTTATCTGGCTTAGGATTTTCGAGGGCTAAGCCTATCTACCTATGTACATGATTAGGCTATAAGCTATTTACGGACGATAAACTCTCGAACTTTCTTCACTCGTTTCTAGTTACCTGGCTCGGGAGTTTGGAGGGCTAAGCCTGCCTACCCATGTATGGGATTAGGTCTTAATCATATGCATTCTCTTTAGAACAATAAACCATCCGATCTCCTTTATTTTTTTTTTCATTCTCTTGCTTAAGGATGACTAAGCCAGCCTACCCATGTACACGGACCGGCGAGAGCCCTAGGCATGCTATGTAACTGACGCTAGTCCATCCCCTTCAACTTAATGGAACTCAGTGAACTAAAAATCAAGATTAGATAAGTTGAATCACCCATGTACAAGATTAAACGTTAACCCCTAAGTGTGCTCTCAAACAATTGAAAATTTTAATAAAAATTACTTCGCTTCTTGGGACGCTGCTTGTGGAGTAAGGAAATATGGAATTGGAACTTCAAACTTTAAGGACTTGGCGTAGTAAGGAATTTGCTCAGAAGTATGAAAATCCTGGTCCTCAAGTAAGGACTTTGCTTGGGAAGGGGCGGGTCATCATGTCAAGACCTAACAAGGCCGCCTCACCTGGTTGTAGGTAGGGCCTTACCCGTTTTGCTTTTCATTAGTCCTATTGTCAAGACTTGGTAATATAGCCTCTCCTAGTGGCAGGTAGGGCCCTACCCATTCAGCTTTTCTTTAGTCCTTTTGTCACACTCTGGCATGGGCATCCTGGACTCTTCTGGCTTTCCAATGGTCCTCTTATTACACTATGGAAAGGTTGTCTTGGACTCTTCTGCCTTTCCAATAGCCCACTTTCTAGGTCTTGGCAATGGCGTCTTGGACTCATCAGGCTATCTGGTTATTGGTTAATATGGCTTTTGAATCTGTTTGATCATTTTCCTTATCTTTGGTCCTCTTGTTTGGTTTTGGCAAGGGCGTCCTGGACTCATCCGGTTGTCTGGTTATCGATTTTTCTGGCTTTTGGATTTGTTCAATCAAATGGTTATCTGGTTATTGGTTATTTTGACTTTCTAGATTTTGGGTTACTCCGGTTTCTTGACTCTCGGTTGTCCTAGTTATCTTGATAACCTCTCGTAATACGATCCGGAGCGATCATCGAGTCTCTTTGATTTTGGTCTTATGGTTATCACGATCCAGAGTGATTGTCGGTTTTCTTGGTTTTATGGATTTTTTGTTTTCTGTTAATAGGACTACGACACCCCACGTCCGTTAATGTCACTATATTAGAATGGATTAAGTTTCGTGAAGTGTTGTAAGTAAACAAGAACATAAATATAACAAGACAGACATATAAAATAGCAGCAGAATTTAAAACTTTATTTAAAAGAGAACATCGTGGTCCAAAACTCAATTACATCATAAGTCTGAAATACTGAATACCAGTTACATAAAATAGTCGTATTGTACTTAAATCATTAGGGTATAGTACTATAAAATCATAATCCCAAAAAGAGCCATAACAGAGAAGAAGAATAACCAAAGCGGTACATCAAAGCAAATCTAAGATCCAAGCTAAAGCAAGAGAGAGAATCCCAATCAAGCCTGAGCACTCCCACCCTTGAGAACCTGGGGGGGGGGGGGGGAGAGGGAATAGAGAGAAAAGGAAATAAAACGGGTTAGACATAAAGTCTGGCGAGTCCAGTTACTTTTAGCATATAGATAAGTAAAAGTATCATGGCAGGCATATAAACAGAATGAACAGGATAACAATATATAAGGCAGGTATATCAAACTGGGTATGATATGCAAGATAAACAGGAGATGATATATTGCACTTCTCAAGTATTTAGCTCTGCACCACTACTAGTATAACTATAACATGATGATCTCAACAAGAACAAAATGGTAAACTTAGGTGTACTTCTGGCGAGATGTTTTCACCCCATACAATCATAACAGATAGCCCCCACATGACAAATGCCATCTCCAACAATAATAACGGGCCCCTAAACAAGTTAGACTGGATGTACCCTAATTACTACCCCCAATCGATCAGCTTCCTAACTCGTAGATACCCTGTGCTAGTCCCACAGTAGGATGTATCACTTCCTAAAGGTGGAAACCCTAAGTATACAAGATGCATAACTATATCTACAGGTGTCTCGGCGTCTCATCATCCCCTCCGCCCACATCGCCCCTTCATTTGGATCTCTTACAATTAGCCCAATAAGCGTGCCCTGACCCCGACCTAGTTCGGGGTACTCCGTTTGATACCATGATAGGTTACTGACTGACACAGGTCCCACACACAAGATGATGCAAGCTCTCCCCTTTGTCTTGCATCCCCACTATTAGGATTTCAACAGGTTATGCCTACTGGTTTAACAAGATTGCATAAACCCAACAGGTTAAATTTGTGGGCCTATATATAAATATTTCACACCAACCCAAGATTTACTTAACCAACCCATTGCTTTAAGCAAGTTTAGTTAACCCTTACTCTATTGACAAGTTCATATAACCCCCAACATATTTAATTAGGTTAAATATTTATTATCATTCATTTATTAATGGTTTTACTGCGCTAGACCCCTCACATTAAGTCTATCACTTATGGATGCTCGATATGTCGGTTGGATCCAGGCAGACTTCTTCCACAAGTCGGACTTAACCTCGTGTTTTAGCACCTTTACGTGTACGCTTATGCACTTAGACCCTTCACATTAGATTCAACGCTTATGGTCAGTGGAAATGTCGGGCGATTCCATGTAGACTTCTACTATAAGTGTAATCTAACCTCGTGTCCAAGAGCGACTACAGTTTCTAATTACTGTACTCCTAGGCATATTCATTCTTAAACAATTATTCCTATTTCATTATAGGTTTTCATGCCCCTTTCCCAAGTCATATTCATCATGTACCAAATATCCCAAATTAAGGTTTTTAGTTACAGTTTGATTTATGCCCCAAATTCATATTCATGTATTCAACCCAAGTTATATCCAAACTTTCCAATACAAGTTATGCCACAATTTTTCAATACATACTATGCCCCAATTTTTCAATACATGCTATGTACCAATTTTTAACGTTTACCATCGCTCCTAATTTCACGCGTTTGCATATTTCAGCGACATGCCTAGGCTCGAAGGTAGCCTGACTATAAAAATAAAAAGGGAAAGAAGGAAGAAAGATAACAAAAATAAACATGACAACAAGATAGGCATATAACGACAAAAATAGGCATAGCAACGAAATAAACATATAGTGTCAGAATTGGGAATAATGACAAGATAGGCATATAAGAAAAGATCCAATGAACATGTGATAAATGATTAGGCTATCTAGCATAATAGGGATATCATAAACAGGCATGATGAGATCTAAACAGTGGAGTAAATATATAGGTTTATTTCTAAAAATAATGTAGACTCACTGTGATTGGATCTGAGAAATAAAGGAGGGTTTGCAGATGCTGAGTCATAGATCTCTAAACTTGAATGACTTGATTGTTGAAGAAGAAAAAAGATTGATTTAATCTGGGCAGAGGCATCATCTAGTTCTCCATTGTTTTTTATGTGTAAAAACAAGAGAAATGGGTTCTTATTTATAGCCATCAGCCAACGAATCTTACACAGAAAGCAGTCCACGTACGAAACTAGGAATCTACCCAGATCTACGTGGGGGTCGACCCCCCTTGGTATGTCGACCCAGGGGTCGTCACCCCCTTAATGGGGTCGATCCATGGGTCGACACCCCCTCGGTGGGGTCGACACCCCTGGGCGGGATTTTTCCCGCTCCCCTTTATACTGTTTGATTTTGAAGTTATTTGAATTTCTAGACTTATTTTATTCATATATATTTCTCTTATGTGTATACAAACTTCTAACCCTAATATCTTCTTTATACAGTGTACGTTTTACGCAAACTCAGAGTCTATCTTAAACAGAATTCTGAGAGCGCAGCCCGTTTTACTTGATTCTTAATATTTAATTAACTATTACTTAATTTATCATATTAATGTTCTATAAAATATGGGGTGTTACATTCTCCCTTACTTAGAGGATTTCATCCCCGAAAACTCCAAGTTGAGAAGAATATATATCCTAACATCCATCATCCATCTACTCATCCACCAATCACAGGCATCCATTATCCTTGAAGGCTTCAAATGATTATATGAACATATGCAAAGGTGTGTGTATATGTCCTTGCACTAATACGAAAGATCAAGCAGTCTACTGATTCAGTCGACCTCCTTCATGCAATATATGTTAGTGCCATGAATCCAACATGTATGCAAATAATACTATTATAACATGTAAGGTCTATATGTGTGCGCAGTTATTCATCCAAATGTGACATACATATGATGACACGCCCATTTTCATCCATTAAAAGAAGAAAAATGCACACACATCCTATGCAGTATGAGAGTGATTGAGCCAATCTAGTGCCTCATGTGTGTGTATATGCATCCACGAGCGACCACTAGCAAACACTTGCATCCATCAAACATAACATGTCTCAAAACACATGTTTACATTCGTGGGATTCCTACCTAAAGGTCGAAGATTAGATTGATAGGATATGTTTAAATGATAGAAACAAGCATAAATAAAAGCTTTGAAAGGAAGTTAAGAACAAACTCTCAAAAAGGAAAGGATATGAAACACGAATCTTGTCTTCGGTCTCCCAAGTTGCATTCTCGCAGTCCTCTCCCCGTTGTACTTTTACTAACTTAATCTCCATGTTACACAATTTCTTAACCTATAATCCAAGTATGCGGGTAGGTACTCGTCTAATTATCGCTTCCCTTTCTACCTCTACTTCCTCAAGTAAGCTTGGCTCTACTACTTCCGCAGGCAAGTACTTCCGCAAACGAGAGACGTGGAAAACATCATGAACACCAGATAGTCTCTTTGGTAGCTCCACCCTATAGGCCATTGGGCCAATCCTTTCTGTTATGGGAAATGGCCCTACAAATCTTGGTGCAAATTTCCTTACAGATCCAAAGCGAACCACATTCCTTAATGATGATACCTTAATGAAAACCATGTCTCCCACCTTAATATCAATGTCAGTCCTTCTCTTATCTGCATAGGGCTTCTGCCTATCTTGAGCTGTCTTCATCCGTCGTCTAACAAGATCAATCTTTTCGGATGTTTCTCTAACCATATGCGGTCCAAGTAGAAGTCTTTCTGTAGACTCCTACCAACAAGTCGGCGATTTACAAGGTCGTCTGTATAATGCCTCGAAGGATGCCATGCCAATACTAGTTTGATAACTGTTGTTGTACGCGAACTCTACTGAAGGAAGATGCTCTTCCCATGTCGCTCCAAAGTCAAGGATACACAGCCTCAAAAGATCTTCTAGAACTCTGTTCACCCTCTCCTTTGTCCATCGGTCTGAGGATGATATGTGGTGCTCAAACATAACTATGTACCAAGTGCCTCTTGCAAACTCTTCCAGAACTCACTGGTGAATATAGGATCTCGATCACTCACTATGTTGGAGGGTACTCCATGTAGACGAACTATCTCACAAAGATAAACCAATGCCGACCATGTCGTTGTTCTTTTACTCTTAACCGGAATGAAATAAGCGCTCTTAGTAAGTCTGTCCACTATAACCCAAATACTAGTGTTTTCCATTCTAGATCTAGGCAAACCATCAACGAAATTCATCGAGACGCTCTCCCACTTCCACTGTGGGTCTTCTAAAGGATGAAGTAAACCACCGGGCTTTTTTTGCTCAACCTTGACATGTTGGCAAATCAAACATTGAGAAACAAACTCTGCCACATCTTTCTTCATCCCAACCCAAAAGAAAATCTTCTTCATATCTGTGTACATCTTATCATTGCCTGGATGAATAGTCATCTTAGAACAATGGACTTTCTCAAGGGCTGCCTTCAACAAACTCCAACTCGGGGAACACAAAGCCTTCCATCTCGTCGCAACCACCCTCTATCATCTTTGGAATATCAACTAAGGTGACTAGAAGTTCCTCCTCTACTAAGCCTATCCAAAATATCTGAAATCTGTGGATCCTTTTGTTGCGATGCTCCTATCTGATCCATAAGAGTAGGTCGCACCTCTAGTGATGCCAATAAACTAGGTGTAAACTTGGTGGAGGGTCTAAAATCAAAAGTCGATATGAACTCCAAGTGTATCCTCCCCTCAAACAGAGGACTCACAGTCATCCTCTGCCTACTCAATGCATCCGCTGCTACATTACCCTTTCCAGGGGTATAAGTAATCTCAAAATCATAGGACGCTAGAAACTCCATCCGTCTCTGTTGCCTCAGGTTCAGATCTTTCTGTGGAAACAAGTACTTGAGAGATTTATGGTCGGTGTACAACTCAATTTTCTCTCCAAGTAGATAATGGCGCCAAGTCTTAAGCATAAATACTATGCCAGCTAACTCCAAGTCATGGGTAGGGTAGTTTTCTCATGAACCCTTAGTTGTCTGCCTCCATAACACACCACCCTTCCCTCTTGCATAAGAACCGCACCAAGCCCTGTACGACATGCATCAGTGTATACTGTAAACACTTTGTTTCCATCCAGCAAAGTCAAGACTGGGCTGTTGTCAGAGCCCTCTTTAGTCCCTAAAAAGCATCCTCACAATCTATACCCCAAGAAAGTGTCAGATTCTTCTTTGTCAGCCTGGTGAGTGGAGCTGATATCTTCGCGAAGTCCTTAATGAACTTCCTATAATAGTCCGCTAGACCAAGAAAATTTCTCACCTCTGTTGCATTCTTTGGAACTTGCCAATCTTGAACTGTAAATACCTTCGTGGGATCTATAGCTATTCCATCTTTAGAGAACACATGCCCTAAGAATATCACTTCCTTCCTCCAAAAATGACATTTGGAGAATTTTGCCTTAAGCTGGTGCGCACAGAGAGTGTTCAGAACCTCTCTCAAATGTAAGGCATGATCTTCCTTGTTCTTCGAGAAAATCAAGATGTCATCAACAAAGACCACATTAAAGTTGTTCAGAAAATCCCGGAACACTCTACTCATCAGATCCACAAAATATGCGGGTGCATTTGTCAATCCAGAAGGCATGACTAACCACTCGAAGAAACCATCTGGAGTTCTAAAAGCGGTCTTATCTATACTGTCCTCGACCACCCTCAACTGATGAAACCCTGTGGCCAAGTCTAACTGAGAGAAAACAGATGTACCAACAAGCTGGTCAAACAAATCATCTATCCTCAGAAGTGGGTGCCTATTTTTCTTAGTGAGTTTATCCAACTCTCTATAATCCATACATAAGCAAAGTGAACCATCTGCCTTAGTGGCGAATACTACTGGAGCACCTCATTCAGATATGCATCGCCTAATAAACTCTTTCTCAAGTAGCTTCCCTCCTTTCTTGCTAAGCTCATTCCTTTCTATTGGAGCCATACGACGCACAGGCAACGCAACTGGCTTTGCATTGTCCACCAAATATATACGAAAATCGATCTCGCGCCTCGGAGTTAAGCCCCGAACCTCCTTAAAAACATCAGGATACTAATAGACTACTGGAACAGATCGTAGATCATCGATAGATGTATCAAGTGACTCTAGGAAACTAAGCATGATAGACAACTTGGGGTCATAAGAAATCTCGAGGGTCCTCCCATGGCAAGTCAAAATTCTAACGACCCTCCTCTCATAATCCAGAATGGCACCATACATGGCTAGCCAACCCATCCCCAGAATCAAACCATAGCCCATGAACCAAGCACATATGCGTCGCATTCAGACGCGACGCCTAATACAGATATTCTCAAACCCCGACAAGTCATAGACAAATTAGCCGTGCCACTAATTTGGTTTGAGACAACTACGGGATCCAAAACCATACTAGTACTAAGGTGTAGAGACTCAACCACAGAATCTTATATAAAAGAATGCGAAGCGCTAGAATCAAAAAGAGTTCTAACAGGATAATTGGAAAGAGAAATCAAACCTTTAACGGAAACCTTTCTACCTCTATCTGGAACACCTGTTACGAGTGCATGCACTTGCCATCTAGAAGATCTTGCCCTCTAGCCCTGTCCTTGCCTCTTCGGGTAATCTTTAATAAGATGTCTGACTTCTCCGCAATGGAAACAAGCATTCTTCCTCCTTTTGCAGTCTTTGACCAAATGACCCTCGCATCCACAATTATGACACTTCCTCTTATCTTTAGCCTTGTCGTTCTTTTTGCCCTTCTTTTGTTGTTGTTGTCCTTTCTTAAGCCACACTTTCTTATTTTGTGTTCCCTTAGACTTAGCTTCTTTCTTTTCACCTTTATCTTCTTCATGCATCGGTGCCATATCAACGAGCTTTTCAAAAGTTGCTCCCATCGGAATATGAGACATAGCCAACCCATGAAGGGGTTCATTCAATCCTCTAGCAAACCTTAAAGCCTTCTTGTGCAGGGTATTCACTAGCTCCAAACTAAACCTCGCCGACTGATTGAATTTATTAACATACTCTTTCACAGACATGCTTCCTAACTTAATTGCCGAAAACCTTTCCATCTTCACACTTTGCTCAGCTTGAGAAAGAAACTTCATTTCGAATCTCTGTCGGAAATCATCCCAAGTCTCTACTGGATGTCCTGCCAGAGTCACTTCCCACTAGAATGAAGCTTCATCTTTCAGCTGCCAAATGAACTGAATCATCCTACGATCGTCAACTTAGAAAATCCCAAACAAATCCTCCGTTTCCTTAAGCCATTTCCTTGCTTCTACAAAAGTCTCAGTTCCACGGAATGGCTTTCCTCCCATAGCATAAAATCTTTACATATCTTGGGGAAGTTATCAGCTCGCTAAGGAGGAAGAGGAGAAACAACACCTGCAGCTGGGGGAGGGGCATCTGCTTGGCCTTCGGCAGGTGCCGTGGCCTCCAAATACCTAAGAAATCAAGCCAGTATCTGTATGCCCTCTGGAATATTCGGTTCCCCAGATATGCAGAAAAGAAAAAGGGTAAAGGGGTTCAAACAGAGAATCAAAAAGGTACTTTATGGCTTTGGGGATTATGCTTTCAAAAACTGACTTTTTCTTTGAAAATACTTTGTTTTTGAAACTGTCTGAAAACCATTTTCAAAATCTTTTATCCATTTGAAAACATGTGATAACTGATTAAGCTATCTAGCATAATAGGGATATCATAAACAGGCATGATGAGATCTAAACAGTGGATTAAACATATAGGTAATATCAAATTTGATGTGATTCAAACAGTCATAGGCTTAGATCCAATTTATATACATGTCAAGATCACATTTTAGTTGTTTATATCTAAAAATAACGTAGACTCACTGTGATTGGATCTAAGAAATAAACGAGGGTTTGCAGATATTGAGTCAGAAATCTCTAAACTTGAATAACTTGATTGTTGAAGAAGAAAAAGGCTTGATTTAATCTGGGCAGAGGCAACATCTAGTTCTCCATTGTTTTTGGTGTGTAAAAACAAGAAAAATGAGGTCTTATTTATATCCATCAGCCAACGAATCTTACACAGAAAGCAGTCCATATACGAAACTAGGAATCTACCCAGATCTACGTGGGGGTCGACCCCCCACCTTGGTGTGTCGACCCGGGGGTCGACACCCCTGGGCGGGATTTTTCCGGCTCCCCTTTCTGCTGTTTGATTTTGAATTTATTTGAATTTCTGGACTTATTTTATTTATATATATTTCTCGTATGCGTATACAAACTTCTAACCCTAATATGTTCTTCATACAGTGTTTGTTTTATGCAAACTCGGAGACTATCTTAAGCAGAATTCCGAGACGAACACAGTGGCGCATTCCGTTTTACCTAATTCTGAATATTTAATTAAGTATTCCTTAATTTATCATCCTAATGTGCTATAAAATACAGGGTGTTACAATGAACCCACATGATCGTGGCTTTTGGTTTTCTAGTTCTCCGTTATTGGGCTTCTATATGAACTTCTTTTGGTTCGTGGATTCTGTATTCTCAGATTTATGGATTATAACAAAACACATCTATCTTTTCTCAATGAAGACATGGTTTAGAAGGCAAAGCGTTGACCTGCTTTTTGAAAAGCAGTCACACGATGGTTTTACGACCATCGAAGTGCTCGGGACTCAAGTATGTTCTCTTGTGAGCGCGCAGCAATTTGGTTGAAGTCGTGAAGTTCTCGAAATCAAGTTGGAAACATGGTTAATTCTTGGATCGGATCAGCTCAAACACGTGTTGATCACTCAAAATATTGGGATTACATCAGGAGGATCACCGGAAAAACTCAGATCAAGTCACTCGCCATGGCAAGCACCTCTCACATATTGATCACCTTAAATCATGTAAGCGCACCATGTTGATCACTTGAAAAGAAGAAGGAAAAAAAAAATCAGATCTTGGCATACGGAGCAGATCAGGATTTTGTATCCCCGCTAAGGAGCGAATATGAAATATGTATTTTGTATCCTTCCGATATGAAATACATTTTTTGCATATCTAGGATACAAAATATTCCCTGGCTTTGGCACATTCAGAAAACCATGATTATGTTGGAGTGATCACAAAATATCATGGATCGACACTACTATCTTATTTATATCTATCATATAATTATTCTGTGTTTGTTTACCTATAATGCTTCACAAAACTTAATGCATTCCATTAGTGAGTGACATTAACGGATGTGGGGTGTCACACTTCCAGTGAGAGGTTTCCACCCCATACAATCAACAAGTGGCCCAACATACTGGAGTTACCCCTAAGGGTATTAACGGGCTCCCCAACATACCAAAGTCTTGATGCACCCTAATTACTACACTAATCGATCGGCTCCCTACTCCGTAAATACCCTGTGCTGGCCCCACAGTAGGGTGTATCACTCCCTAAAGCGGAAACCCTTCGTTTTTAGGATGAGCAAAACCATATCTACAGGTGTCACAGCGTCTAAACCTCCTCTGCCGGACCAACACATGCACATGACCTCGTCGGAATGCGCCACCCACACCATCCCCCACGTTTGGATCTCTTACAATTAGCCCAATAAGCGTGCCATGACTGCGACCTAGTTCGGAGCACTCGTTTGATACTTATATATTGGTTACTGGCTGAAAAGGGTCCCATACACGATGATACAAGCTTCTCCCTACGCTTGCATCCCCATTAGGTTTTCCACAGGTTATGCCATACCAGAGTAAAAGATTGCATAACCCCACATGTTAAGTTTGTGGGCCTATGTATGTATATATATATATATATATATATATATATATATATATATATATATATATATATATATATTACCCACCCACCCAAGATTCACTTAACCCACCCACTGTTTCAAACAAGTTTACTTAACCCCTACTCAAGTTATATGTTCATACAATCCCTATGGATTTAACTAGGTTAAGTATTCCAATTCTTTACCATATTCATTTATGGTTATAATGTGCTAAACCTCCCACATTAAGCCTATCACTTATGGATGCTGGATATGCCGGTTGGTTCCGGATAGACTTCTTCCAGAAGTCGCACTTAACCTCATGTCTTAGCATGTGTTTATGCACATAGACCCCTTACATTAGATTCACTACTTGTGGTCGCTGGATATGCCGGTCGGTTCCGGACAGACTTCCACCACAAGTGTAATCTAACCTCATGCCTAACCGCAGTTACAATTTCCAATTACTGTAATTCTAGGCATTTCCATTATTAATCAATTATTCCTATGTCATTATAGGTTTTCATGCCCCTTTCCCAAGTTATGTTCATAATGAACCATATACCCCAAATTACGGTCTTTAATCACAAGTTGATTTATGCCTCAAATTCATGTTTATATATTTCATTCAAGTTATGCCCAAATTTCCAATTACAAGTTATGCCCAATTTTAATGTTTTCCCCTCGTTCCCCATTTAACGCGATCGCATATTTCAGCGGCATGACTAGGCTCGATGATAGCCTGGCTATAAAAATAGAAAGGAAAAGATGAAGGGAAGAGGATAGAAATGATCAGTCTACTAAGTTCGACATATAATGGCAGAAATAGGCATAAACAGCTAGTGGCATAATGACAAGATAGGCATATAGGAATAAATTTGATGAACATATGACAATAGAACTAATTCTAACTTAATAGGGACATCATAAACAGGCATGATGAGATCTAAACAATAAATTAGATATCCAACTAATAACAGATCTGATTTAGCCATAAACATAATAAGAACAAGTATGAGGTGATCTAAATAGTGAGTTAGATCTACAAACATTGGCAGAACTGACATGATAAATAGGTATAGGTTCAGATCTAGTTCATAGTCAAGTCAGAATAATTTAGATAAACAGGTTATAGTAGATCTGATATGATTCAAATAGTCACAGGATAGATCCAAGTTATAGTCATGTCAAGGTTTACTTTTTAAATATTTAGATCTAAAATTAACATAAACTCACTGTGACTGGATCAAGAAAGAAAGATTGCAAATATCATATCATAGATCTCTAAACTTGAAAGACTTGATTGCTAAAGAAGAAATGGACTTGATTTAATCTGGCTAGAGGCAACATCTAGTTCTCCATTATTTTTGATGTAGAAAAACAAGAGAAATAGGGCCATATATATAGCTGTGACGAAACTCTAATCTGCCCAGATCTGTCGTAGTGGGGTCAACCCAGGGGTCGACACCCCCTTGATGGGGTCGACACCCCTAGGCGGGAATTTTCCTGCTCCCCTAATTTATGAGATTTTGACCTGTTTTGAATTTTTGGACTTATTTTATTCATATATTCTTCCTTTGCGTATACAAACTTCAAACCTTAATAACTTCTTCATACGGTGTCCGTTTTACGCAAACCAGGTGTCTATTTTGCCCAGAATTCTTAGACAAACACAAAGGCACAGTCTGTTTCCCTTAATTCTGAATAATAAATTAATTATTATTTAATTTGTCATCTTTAAGTGTTGTTAAAATATGGGGTGTTACATTCTCCCCTACTTAAAGGGTTTCATCCCCGAAATCTTGAGTGAAGAAGAATGTATATCCTAACATCCACATCCATTTACTCATCCATCAATCACAGGCATCCATTGTCCTTAAAAGATTTCTAATGCTTATATGTACATATGCAAAGGTGTTTGTATATGTCCCGGTACTAATGCGAAGATCAGGAGGTCTACTAATTCAGTTGACCTACTTAATGCGATGTATGTTAGTCCCATGAATCCAACGTGTATGCAAATAATCCTATTATAACATGTAAGTTCTATATGCGTGCACAATCATCCATCCAAGTGCAATATCCCTATGATGATACATCCACAGTCATCCATTAAAAGAAGAAAAATGCACACACATCCATATGCAGTATAAGAGTGATTAAGCCGATCTAGTGCCTAATGTGTGTGTATATGCATCCACAAGCAACCACTAGCAAACACTTGCATCTACTTGTATCCATGAAACGTAACATGCCTTAAGCACATGTTTACATCCATGGGTTTCCTACCTAAAGGTCGAAGATTTGATCAATAGGATATACTCAAATGATAGAAACAAGCATAAACAAAAGCTTTGGAAAGGAAGTTGAGAGCATACCCTCGAAAAGAAAAGGTTATGAAGCACGAGTCTTGTCTTCGATCTCCCAAGTTGTATCCTCTGGGTTATCTCCCCACTGAACCTTCCTTAACTTGACTTCTCGGTTGCGTAGCTTCTTAACTTATGATCAAAGAATATGGGTAGGAACTCATCTAACTGTCACTTCTCGTTCCACCTCTACTTCTTCCAATATACTCGGCTCAACTATTTCGGCAGCATCATGCAAGCACTTCCGTAAATGAGAAACATGGAAAACATCATGAACACCAGATAGTCATTCTGGTAGATTTACTCTATAGGCCATTTGGCCAATCCTTTATGTTATGGGAAATGGCCCTATGAATCTTGGTGCCAATTTCCCTACAGATCCAAAGCAAACCACATTCCTTAAAGGTGACACCTTAATGAAAACCATGTCTCCCACCTCAAACTCAATTTCAGTACTTCTCTTATCTGTGTAGGACTTCTGCATATCCTGGGCTTCGCCTATGGATAAGATCAATCTTTTCGGATGTCTCTCTAACCATATCCGGTCCAAGTAAGAGTCATTTTGTAGATTCCCACCAACAAGTTATTGATCTACAGGGTCGTCCGCACAATGCTTCGAAGGGTACCATGCCAATACTAGCTTGATACCTGTTGTTGTAGGCGAACTCCACTAAAGGAAGGTGCTCTTCCCAAGTTCCTCCAAAATCTAGGATACACAGTCTCAAAAGATCCTCCAGAACTCTGTTCACCCTTTATGTTTGTCCTTCTGTCTGAGATGATAAGTAGTGCGCAAACACAATTGTGTACCTAATGCTTCTTGCAAGCTCCTCCAAAATTCATTGGTGAAAATGGGGTCACGATCAATTACGATGCTGGAACGTACTCCATGAAGACGGACTATCTCAGGAACGTAAACTGCTGCTAACTATGTTGCCATCCTCTTACTCTTAACTGGAATCAAATGAGCGCTCTTAGAAAGTCTGTCTACCACAACCCAAATACTGGTGTTGTCTTTCTTTGATCTAGGAAACCCATTTACGAAATCCATAGAGACGCTCTCCCACTTCCACTATGGAACCTCTAAAGGATGAAGTAAACCATCGGGTTTCTTTTGCTCAGCTTTGACTTGTGGCAAACCAGACATTCAGAAACAAACTCTGCCACATCTTTCTTCATCCCAGCCCAAAATAAAACCCTCTTCATATCCCTATACATCTTATCGCCACCTGAATGAATAGTCATCTTAGAATGATGGGCTTCCTCTAGGAAGACTCCCAATTCGGGGAACACAAAGCCTTGCATCTCGTCGCAACCACCCTTTATCGTCTATGGAATATCTACTGAGGTGACTAGAAGTCTACCATTTACTGAGCCTATCCAAGATGTCTGAAATTTTTGGATCCTCTCGCTGTGAAGCTCCTATCTAATCTGTAAGAGTAGGTCGCACCTCCGATGATGCAAATAATCCAGGCAAAAACTCGGTGGAGGGTCTAAAGTTAAATGTCGATATAAACTCCAAGCTTTTCCTTTCCACAAACAGGGGACTTAAGGTCATTCGCTACCTACTCAGTGTGTCTGCCACCACAATACCCTTGTTACGGGTATAAGTAATCTCGAAGTCATAAGATGTTAGGAACTCCATCCACCTTTGTTGCCTTAAATTAAGATCCTTCTGCAAGAACAAGTACTTAAGAGATTTATGATTGATGTACAACTCGAACATCTCTCCAAGCAAATAATGACGCCACATCTTAAGCTCGAGTACTATGGCAATTAGCTCTAAGTCATGGGTAAGGTAGTTCTTCTCATGAACTCTAGCTGTCAACCTCCATAACATACTGCCCTTCCTTCTTGCATCAGAACCGCTCCAAGCCCTGTACTACATGCATCAGTGTATACTGTAAACACTTTGTTTCCATCAGGCAAGGTCAAGACTGGGGCTATTGTCAGAGCCCTCTTCAATCGTTGGAAAGCAATATCACAATTCGTATTCCATGAAAACGTCAAATTCTTCTTCGTCAGCCTGGTGAGTGGGGCTGATATCTTTGCCAAGTCCTTAATGAACTTCCTATAATAGCCTGCCAATCTAAGAAAGCTTCTCACTTCCGTTGCATTCTTAGGGATTTGCTAATCTTGAATGACAACTACCTTTGCGTTCTACTGCTATCCCATCTTTAGAGACCACATGCTCTAGAAATCTCACCTCTATTCTCCAAAAATTGCATTTAGAGAATTTCACCTTGAGCTGATGCGCACAAAGAGTTTTCAAAACCTCTCTCAAATGTTGGGCATGCTCTTCTTTGCTCTTTGAGAAGATTAGGATATCATGAACAAAGACCACGACGAACTTACTTAGAAACTCTCGAAACACCCTACACATCATATCAACAAAATAAGCAGGTGCATTCGTTAACCCAAAAGGCATAACGAGCCATTCAAAGAAACCATCTGGAGTTCTGAAAGTTGCCTTGTTTATACTATCCTTGACCACCCTCAACTGATGAAACCCCATGACCAAGTCTAGCTGAGAGAAAACAGATGCATCAACAAGCTAGTCAAACAGATCACCTATCCTTGGAAATGGGTGCCTATTCTTCTTGGTGAGGTTGTTCAACTCTCTATAGTTTACACATAAGAGAAGTGAATGATCTGCGTTAGTTGTGAATACCACCGGAGCACCCCATTCAGGTATGCTTTGCCTAATAAATCCTTTCTCAAGTAGCTCCCCTACTTGCTTGCTGAGCTCCCTTCTTTACCTTGGAGCTATATGGTGCACAGGTAATGCAACTGCCATTGCATTGTCTACCAAGTATATACGAAAAGCGATCTTGCGCCTTGGAGGTAATCCCTGAACCTCCTCAAAAACATCAGAACACTCACGGACTACTGGTACAGATCGCAGATCATCGATAGATGCATCAAGAGACTCTAGGAAACTATGCATGGCAGACCCCTTTGGGTCATAAGAAATCTCGAGGGTCCTCCCATGGCAAGTCAAAAGTCTAACGACCCTCGTCTCACAATCCAGAATGGCACCATATATAGCTAGCCAATCCATCCCCAAAATCAAACCATAGCCCATAAAGTTGAGCACATATGCGTCACACTCAAACTTGACACCTAACATAGATATTCTCAAACCCCGATAAATCATGGACAAATGAGTCGTGCCACCAATGGGGTTTGAGACAACAACGGGATCCAATACCATACTAGGACTAAGGTGCAGAGACTCAACCATAGAATTAGATATAAATGAATGCGAGGTGCCAGAATAAAAAAGAGTTCTAATAGGATGATTGGAAAGAGAAATCAAACCTCCCATGGAAACTTTCCTACCTCGATCTGGAGCAGTGATCCGAGAGCATGCACTTGCCCTCCAAAAAATCCTGCCCTTTGACCTTGTTCTTACTTCTTCGTGTACTCCTTAGAAAAGTGTCTGACCTCTCCATAACTGAAGCAAGCATTCTTCCTTCTTTTGCAGTCCTTGATCAAATGACCCTTACGTCCGCAATTATGGCATTTCCTCTTATCCTTAGCCTTGTCATCATCTCCACCTTTCTTTTGTTGTTGTTGTTGCTGCTGTTGTTGTCCCTTCTTGGGCCATAGTGTTTCCTCAACCTTAACTTCTTTCTTTTCAGCTTTATCTTCCTCATGCATCAAGGCCATATCAACGAGCCTTTCAAAAGTTGCCCTCATTGGAATATGAGACATGGTTAACCCATGAAGGGGTTCATTCAGTCCTCTAGCAAACCGCAAAGCTTTCTTATGCGGAGTATCTACTACCTCCAATCCAAATCTCTCTCGTTGGTTGAATTCGTTAACATACTCTTTGAAAGTCATGCCTCCTTGCTTGAGTGCCAGAAATCTTTCCATTTGCATGCTTTTCTCATCTTGAGAAAGAAACTTCATTTCAAACCTTTGTCGAAAATCATCACAAGTCTCCACTGGATCCCCTTCTTGCGTCACTTCCCACCAGATTGAAGCTTAATCTTTCAGTAGCCAGGCGGCTAACCGAATCTTCCTACGATCGTCCACTTCGAAGATTCCAAATAGGTCCTCCATCTCTTTGAGCCAGTTCCTTGCCTCTACGAATGTATCGGTTCCACGGAATGGCTTTCTTCCCATAGCATAGAAATCTTTGCAGATCTTAAAGAAATTACCTGCACATGGAGGAGGAGGAGGAATGATGGGTGCAGCCGGGGAAGGAAGTCAGCTTAACCACTGGTATGCGCCGTGGCCTCTAGATACCTACGGAAATAGCCTGGTATCGTAATTCCCTCAGGAATATTAGTTTCCCCAGACATGATGAAAAGAAATGGAAAGGGATTCAGACAAAGGATCGAAAGATATTTCATATGGCTTTAGGGAATATGTCTTTCAAAACAAACTTTTTTTTTCTGAAAATGCTTTCTTTTAAAACCTTTTTGAAAATAATTTTCAAAATCTTTTATCCGATCTGGTAACCTTCATCTCTGATACCAAGTGTGACACCCCACATCCATTAATATCACTCATTAGGAGAATGCATTAAGTTTCGTGAAGCGTTACAGGTAAACAGAGACAGAAATATTATAAGAAAAATATAAAATAGTAGCGAAATTTAAAACTTTATTAATCATAAAGCATCGTGGTTCAAAACACACCATATGTCTGGAAAACATAAAACCCAGTACATCATTAAAATTTCTGTCTTGTACTTTAAAACATCAGAGTACAATAATAAAAGAAGCATAATCCCCAAAACATTGTCATAGTGGAGAAACATGAAATAGAGTAGTACATCTACGCAGCACCAAGCAAGATGAAAGAAGAATCCTGATCAAGCTTGAGTATTCCTACCCTGAGAACCTGGGGGGAAACAGAAGAGAAAGAAGCGGAAACAAAATGGGTCAGACATAAAGTCTGGTGAGTCCAGTTACTTTTAGCATATAAATAAGTAAAAGTATCATGACAGACTTATAAAGTGGATAAGAGAGATAACATCATAATAAGCAGGTATGACAAGGTAAACATGACAAACATGATAGAGTATATCGCTCTTCTCTAATGATTTCTCAGCACTAATGCTAATGTCTTATTAAAAAGATGATCCCCAACAAGTATAAGATGGTAGACTTAGGTGTACTTCCTGTAACACCCCGAATTTTAAACGACATTAAAGAGAATAAATTAAATAGTAATTAAATTAATATACATAATTAGAGGAAATGAACTATACCATTGCGTCCGTCTCAAAATTCTGGTTAAGATAGACATTTGGTTTGCGTAAATCGGACACCATATGAAGAAGTTATGGTGGTTTTAAGTTTGTATACACGTAGAAAGACTATATATATACGCATGAGTTGGAGATGAGTCAGAATTTTATCCAGAACAGTTCGAATTTGAAAAATTCGTCAGAGCGGCAAAATTCCCACTCTAGGGGGTCGAGCCCCCTAGAGGAGTGTCGACCTAGGGGTTGACCCCCCCTTAAGGGGCGTTGATCCACCCATAGGGGTGTCGACACCCCTAGGGCTGAGGTGGTATCGGTTTTAGAGGGTTCTGCGGCTATAAATATGTTTTTAAATCTCCTATTTCTTCATTGGAAATTATGGGAGCCATATGCTGTAGGGATACGAACTGAGACGGAACTGTTTTTACAACAACGTACTTTGCAAATCAAATTCAGAAATTCAAGATCCATTCTTTCTCTATTCTCTAAACCAAACGCTTTGAGTTTCTAGTTATTTTTAGGTTTAAATATATAAAAGTAAATTATGAAAGATTGTGATTTGGATACGTTGTAAACCTTGAATCTATGCTATTGTTAGATCTGATAATATGTCATGATAGATCTAATGCAATTGTGGTTATTATATTATATTGCCTATGTGGATCTTGACTTGTAACTATGTTGTGGTGAATGTAAATCTATTTATTCTGGTAGCTATATCATTGGATAGATCTAATCATTTATGTAAATCATGAACATATGTCACCTTGAATTGGTTAGGATTGGATCTAAATCTTTGTCTTAATTGTAACTTCTATGACATGCTATGATGTGGATTTGTGTAGATCTATTTCTAAACTAGTAGATCTAATTTATGTGGACATTGAAACTATTAGTCAGATCTTGATAATCACTTTGTATTTATCATGTTAGATCTATTCTAACCTCTAGATCTGAATTATGTGATTTAATTTATCACCTTGTATTACCATGTTGGATCTATTTTAACCTCTAGATCTGAATTATGTGATCTAATTTATCACCTTGTGTTATCATGTTAGATCTAAATCGATTGAAAATCTAAATTGCTAATTTAGATCTTACTATGTTTATTGTGACATCATAGTTATGTTTGAATCAATTGAATGCCAACGTTCATCAGTTTTATGATCACCTTGTTATGATGACAATTTCATGTCCATTCCAGTATGTATGTTCACCTTATTATCATGCTAGTTTATGTTTATGCCAATATGATCATTTTGGTTATATTCCCATTATTTTCCCTATTATCGTTTATGACTAAGTTGTTGTCTAGCCTAGGTATGCTACCAATTTTGTGAGGGCGCAAGTTAAGGAACGGGGGAAAAGTGTTTAAAACGACATAATTTGAATACGAACATTTTTTGACATATAATTCAAATTATTTGGTAAAATGGGTATTAACACCTAAAAAAAGGAAAGGATTAATTAACTGGTTAATTAATTGAAAATGGAATGTTTAGTAATTACAATTTTGGAATTGTAATTATACTTACGACACGAGGTTAGGTTGCATTAGTGGTGGAAGTCTGCCCGGACCCAACCGACATATCCAGCAGCCACTAATGTTGAACCTAATATAGGAGGTCTAAGTACGTAAATACGAATCGGGCTATGACATGAGGTTAGGCCCAACTGTGGAATAAGTCTGCCCGGACCTGAGCGGCATATCCAGCATCCACATGTTGTAGTCCTAAAGTGTGAGGTCTAGCCCATTATAAACCATAATTGGACATGGTAATGAGTTGGACTACTTAACCTAAGTTAATCCATATGGAATGTATGAACTTAAATTTAAGTTTGGGGTAAAGTAAACTTGGTTGAACAAAAGGGGTGGGTTACGTAAATCTGGGGGGGGGGGGGAGAGGGGGTTAATATTCACATATAGGCCTATAAACTTAACCCGTTAAGGTTATGTAATTATAGGCACCTAGTGGTATACATAACCAGAGGAAATAATAAAGTTATGTAATTAAAGATACCCTTTAGGGTAAGCATAACTGGTATAAATAAATAAGGCTATGTAATTAAAGACACTTAGTGGTATACATAGTCAATAAAAACCTAGTGGTGGATACAAGACAAAGGGGAGAGCTTGTATCATTTTGTGTGGGACCCATTTCAGTTAAACCCTTAAATAGGTATCAAACAGGTACTCCGAACTAGGTCGGAGTGAGGCACGCTTACTGAATTGATTGTAAGAGATCCAAACATGGAGGACAGTGTCATGATGGCACGTTCCAATGGGGTCATGTGCATGCATGACTCCGCCTGCTCGGGAAAATAAGACGTTGTGGCATCGGTAGATATGGTTGTGCACATCCGAGAAATGAAGGGTTGCCACTTTGGGGAGTGATACACCGTACTGTTTGGCCGATACAGGGTATCTAGGGAGTAGGGAGCCGATCGACTAGGGTAGTAAATAGGGTACATCTAGTCATGTCTGTTTCTGTAGGGTACCTGTGTTTCTGTTGAGGTTAACACCCATTATTCCTATTTAGGTACCAGCTAATTCTATTTGGGTTAAAACCCGTTACTAGAGTGCACCTAAAACTACCATTATATTTCTGTTGGGTTCATCCTGTTTCTGTTAAGCAATTAGGGAGTATGTAGTCTTGTTACGTTCTTGTTATACTAGTATTGGTGTACAGAATTAGCAGAGTAATCATTAGAGAAGTGTATACACCTTACCTTGTCTACCTTGTCACACCTGCCATTTATGTAGTGATCTCTCTCATCTACTTTATATGCCTATAATGTTACTTTTATTTATTTACTGTTTAAAAGCAACTAGACTTGACAGGCTTTATGTCTGACCCTTTTGTTTCTCCTCCTTTCTTCTATTTCCCCCCTAGGTTCTCAGGGAGGAAACACGCAGGCTTAGTCAGGACTCAGATATCATCTTGCTAAGAGCTACTTTTAAAGTATGACTCAAGTTCTTGTCTCTACTATGGATTAAAATTTTCAATTAATGAATTATGTTTTTATATTCTTATGTACTCATATGAAGCAAGAAAGAAGTTGTTTGATTATAATGGTTGTTGTGACTAACGGTATTGTGGACAACGGTATTCTGGACCGCGATATTATGATTTATGTTGAAATAAAAATTTAAATTTCCACTGCTATCTTATTTATATCTATCATGTAATTATTCTGTGTTTTTTTTACCTATAACGCTTCACAAAACTTAATGCATACCCTTAGTGAGTGACATTAACGGACGTGGGGTGTCACACTTCCAGTGAGAGGTTTCCACCCCATACAATCAACAAGTGGCCCAACATACTGGAGTTACCCCTAAGGGTATTAACGAGCTCCCCAAAATACCAAAGTCTAGATGCACCCTAATTACTACCCTAATCGATCGGCTCCCTACTCCGTAAATACCCTGTGCTGGCCCCACAGTAGGGTGTATCACTCCCTAAAGCGGAAACCCTTCATTTTTAGGATGAGCAAAACCATATCTACAGGTGTCACAGCGTCTAAACCTCCTCTGCCGGACCAACACATGCACATGACCTCGTCGGAATGCGCCGCCCACACCATCCCCCACGTTTGGATCTCTTACAATTAGCCCAATAAGTGTGCCCCGACTGCGACCTAGTTCGGAGCACTCGTTTGATACTTATATATTGGTTACTGGCTGAAAAGGGTCCCATACACGATGATACAAGCTTCTCCCTACGCTTGCATCCCCATTAGGTTTTCCACAGGTTATGCCATACCAGAGTAAAAGATTGCATAACCCCACATGTTAAGTTTGTGGGCCTATATATATAAATATTACCCACCCACCCAAGATTCACTTAACCCACCCACTGTTTCAAACAAGTTTACTTAACCCCTACTAAAGTTATATGTTCATACAATCCCTATGGATTCAACTAGGTTAAGTATTCCAGTTCATTCCCATATTCATTTATGGTTATAATGTGCTAGACCTCCCACATTAAGCCTACCACTTGTGGATGCTGGATATGCCGGTCGGTTCTAGCCAGACTTCTTCCACAAGTCGGACTTAACGTTGTGTCTTAGCACGTCTTGTGTTTATGCACTTAGACCCCTCACATTAGATTCACCACTTGTGGTCGCTAGATATGCCGGTCGGTTCTGGGCAGACTTCCACCACAAGCGTAACTTAACCTCATGTCTAAGCGCGGTTACAGTTTCTAATTATTATAATTCTAGGCATTTCCATCGTTAATCAATTATTCCTATGCCATTATAGGTTTTCGTGCCCCTTTCCCAAGTTATGTTCATAACAAACCATATACCCCAAATTAAGGTCTTTAATCACAAGTTGATTTATGCCCCAAATTCATGTTCATATATTTCATTCAAGTTATGCCCAAATTTCCAATTACCTGTTAGGCCCCAATTTTAACATTTTCACGTCGTTCCCAATTTAACATGTTCGCATATTTCAGTGGCATGCCTAGGCTCAAAGGTAGCATGGCTATAAAAATAAAAGGTAGAAGATGAAGGGAAGAGGGCAGAAATAATCATACTAATAAGTTTGACATATAATGGCAGAAATAAGTATAAACATCTAGTGACATAATGACAAGATAGGCATATAGGAACAGATATGATGAACATGTGACAATTGAACTAATTCTAACATAATAGGGACTTCATAAACAGGCATGATGAGAACTAAACAATGAATTAGAAATCCAACTAATAACAGATCTGATTTAACCACAAACATAATAGGAATGGGCATGAGGTGATTTAAACAATGAATTAGATCTACAAACAATGTAAGATATGACATGATAAATAGGTATAGGTTCAGATTTAGTTCATATTCATGCCAGAATAACTTAGATGAACATGATATAACAGATCTGATATGATTCAAATAGTCACAGGCATAGATCCAAGTTGTAGCCATGTCAAGATTTACTTTTCAAATACTTAGATCTAAAATTAACATAGACTCACTGTAATTGGATCTAGAAAGAAAGATTGCAGATATCGAATCACATATCTCTAAACTTGAATGATTTGATTACTGAAGAAGAAAAGGACTTGATTTAATCTGGGTAGAGGCAGCATCTAGTTCTCCATTATTTTTGGTGTAGAAAAACAAGAGAAATGCGGCCATTTATATAGCTGTGACGAAACCCTAATCTCCCCAGATCCGTCGGGGGGTCGACCCTCCCTTATGGGGTCGACCCATGGGTCGACACCCCCTTATTGGTTCAACCCAGGGGTCGACACCCCTGGGCGGGAATTTTCCCGCTCCCCTAATTTTTGAGATTTTGAACTGTTTTAATTTTCTGGATTTATTTTATTCATATATATTCTTCTTATGCATATACAAACTTCAAACCTTAATAGCTTCTTCATACGGTGTCCGTTTTATGCAAACCAGTGTCTAATTTGACCAGAATTCCGAGAAGAACGCAATGGCACAGTCTGTTTCCCTTAATTATGAATATTAAATTAATTATTCTTTAATTTATCATCTTTAAGTATTGTTAAAATATGGGGTGTTATACACTTGGCTTGCTTTTAAACATATTTGGACTTGGAAGCATCTTTTACACATTTTGGATTGAGGAAAATAATTATGGCCTAACAAAGAACTAACAAGGACTTTATTATTCTCTAATATAACTTTGTAAAATCAGTATCGAAACTCACATAATTGTAACAATGATGATGAATAGTTACTATGATGTAGACGTAGGCATTAGTGCCAAAACATATAAACTCGGTCTTCTTTACTTCTCCGAAACTCTATGTCTAGATTGTTTGATTGATTTGGATAATTCGCATAACATTGACCCATCGAGTGTTGGCGTGTACAAGTGACCAATTCCCCATATCAACCGGTACATTATTTGATTATGTAATATATTTCTGTCTGGACTACCATTAATACTTGAGATATGATTCCCCATACTTAAACTGTGAAACTAGTATGTTAGGTTTGTATTTTGGTGTTTAATATGACATAAAATTGTTCGTGATTACTCATAGGAATAAGTAATAAACTATTTTTCGATGATTCTAAAATTAAGTTGTAGTTTTTTTTATAATTATGTGTTGCTTGATGTCATGAGTAAGGGAGTGTGTGTATAATATAGTTGACATATTACAAACATAATATACATATAATCAATAGCCTCAAAGACACAAAATTGATAAAACCTGGATGAAGATTATAAACAAGAGGATAAAGCAAAGAAACATAACTAATAATGGATCAGCAGAAAGAAAAATCATTGAAGCATGGAGTTATCGCTCGCCATAGATCTATTTCAAATCTGTCTGGGAGTTCGAATAAAGTTGAACGATTACAATGAGACAAAATGAAAATGTCTACTTTCTACTAGTATAATTGCTCTGACTACTTATATTCATTTGAGATTACGTGTAAATGTACTTCTTATGGTACTTTTTTTGGCTTGGGTTGCTTTTTACGCAAGGATCCATAATAAAGCTTTAACCAATCTTTTATAATAATAAAAATTAACGTATTTTTAATTTTTTGTTCATATATTTATCGTATGTGTATTCTTAATTTATATTGAACAATTTATATTGAATTTGGAACAATCAATTAATGTTGTTGATTGCCAAATTGAAACATATACTAGGTGTTGTAGATTCTAAGTTTGGAACATTCGATAAATGGACTTGATACATATAACAAGTATTGCTGATTATTAACTTGAACACTAAGTAATTATCGCTAATTATCAACTTAAAACACCTTATAAGTGTTACAGTTTATCAATTTGAAATATATATTAAGTTTTTTAATTATCAACTTGAAACACCTAATAAGTGTTATAGTTTATCAATTTGAAGTATATATTAACTCTTTTGAATTATCAAGTTGAAACACCTACTAAGTAGCGTTTTTTGTCAAATTGAAACTCACATTAATCATTGTTGATTATCAACTTGGAACGTACAATTAATGTTGCAATCTATCAACTCAAAACACTTAGTGTTGATTTGGGGAATTGGTCATTCGCATATGCCAACACCCGTGGGTTAAAGTTATGTAAAATATCCATGCACGCCAAAATGTCTAAATATATAATTGCTGGAAAGTAACGAATGTTGGAGAATGGAGTTTTGATGACAACAACCTTATTTCAATATTAATTGATTATAAAATTATATACTAACACCTTTATCTGGAATATATATATATATATATATACACATATGCAGGATTTGTATAAAGGAATTAATACTGAAAACTGTACAGTTTAAGAACTTCTAGAGATTTAGAATTCAGAGATGATTCAAGATCATGAGCAATCAAAATTTCAAGAGTTCAAGATAAATATGGTAATAGAGTCTAGTTTATGTAAGACTCTGAATAGCACTCCAGGTTCAAATTCAAATTCAAATTCTGATTTTCAATTTCTGATTTTCAAACTTCAAATTCTATTTTCAAATTCTATATTCGAACTCTATTAAGTTTCTCTATTTTGCTTTCTCTATTTTATTTTCGATTTTAAACTCAAGATTTATAGTATATATAGTTATATACTTTTATATACTTATAGTTTTTAATTTTTGTAGTATTATAAATATATTTATATAGTGTATACTAATGATTTCAAATGATTTTCTACTTTATAAATCCATTTATATCACTATGTTTTAATTCAAGAATTTCTGGAATTACACACACACACACACACACACACACATATATATATATATATATTAAAACACTTCAAAAAATGCTCAAAATTCAATTTATGAAGTGATATGTTGACATACATTATTGGTCATGTCGACATATAACTGTCATATTTTTTATTTTGAAAGGAAGTGTCTTTTCACTATTTGTAACATTCCAGAAGTGTTCCAATCTTTCAAATCTCATAAATAGGGGTTGATTTCGAATTTTTTCATCATTCTTCTTCTCCATCTTCATTTCCTTTCTTTACACCACTAATATTTCATATTTTTATGTTTTCTACACTTATACTCTGCTGAATTCAATTCTATTTGTATAAAACTTCTTCTCTTCTCACTCTCTACTCATTAGACTCTGAATCGAAGTGCTATTGAAGAGTTATAGGGCTGTTGTAATTGTTTGGGATGTGTTTTGGAAAAGGTGTGTTCCTTGTAGCCTTGAAAACAAGGAAACAGAGCGATGTTAACCTCGTAGCCAGGAAATCAAGGTGTAACAACCCCCATTCTACGCATCGGAGGATTGTGGAATATTTATTTCATTCACAAACGAAGTCATATGGTCGTGTAACTTTGGGGAGCGACCATTGGGGTCATTTACCATGTTCACGGTTTTTGCCGAATTTGAAATGACCGTTTTTCCCTGGCAATCTTGTTTTGCCTATAACTTTTGATTGGTAAAGAGTTTCGACCTGAAACCACATCCATTAGATTCGGATGATGGTTTATCTTTTCATAGAGTGGTCACATTTGTCAAACAGACTTATCATTTGGGAGATTTGGCTGAAGCAAGGTTTGGAAGGTGAAAAACTTCTTAAGCGGGCTTAATAGGGTAATTATTGGATGTGCCCATAACCCATTTCGGGATTAGGGTTATGGGGAGGCTGAAATCAGTTAGGAAACTATCTCATTTTATTTTCTTAGCCGCCACTTACATTTCTTCAAACCTAGCGACCTCCACCTTCTAAACTACCTCCTAAACACTTTCTAATCCAATACTAAGCTAATCAACATCAAATCAAGGCAAATTAACATCAAATTGGAGGTAAAGCTGCTATGTTGTATTGGGATCCATGCCAAATCAGTTAGAGTTTTATATCTGAAATTTATTTGTGGCTAAGGTGAGTGATTAGCATGTTTTTACACTAATTACGACAAATTAGGGGTGATTAGTGATAATTAGCGAAATTATGCATCATAAAAATCTAGAAAAATATGTAGAAATTCTTAAATGTTATTTTATGCCTTTGATATTAATTTGGGTTAAGTTTGCTAATCCTATTGTTAAAATATGGTTAAGGGGATTAAGGGGAAAATCATGCTTTTTGGGTATGTTTGACTTAAATGACCTATATGCTTGATGTTTTGATCTTTTTGATTGAACTCATATGTTGTTACTGTTGTTTGTGACGTTTTGTGATTGTTCAGTAAAGTAATAACAGTTGAAAATGCCATCGTATGGCGATAATGGACGAAACAAACTTGTCGGAAATTCTGCAGGATCCGGATCGGATCGGCTGGGGATTGGATCGGGTATAGGAGATCGGATCAGATGGAATGAACCGAGCCGGGGTAGTGGAATCTTCAGCAGCATGGCAACAAGGAAGGTCATTTCGATTGAATTTGAGTAGGTGATTGGATCGGAGATGGAGAAGTGAACCGGATCGAAATCTGGATATGAGGTACGATATGAACTGAACCGAGGCTGTAGCACCATCTGAACTGAATACGATGGAGACGACCGAACCGAACTAACATAAAGTGGAGCGCCGAACCGAATGGGAAGCCTAGGGACAATGTATTCGAACAGAACTGACTGAAGCAGATCGAACCAAATCAAATTGAGCTTCCACTACTTCTACGCGACGACTCTTCTGAAGACCAACTCCAATTCGACCAAAACCCGATATGCAAAGGAAGTCCAAATGGGAAGTTATTACTCAGGATCCAGATGGAACCAATGAGTTAACTTCATGAGTTGGGATTTGCTATGGGACGTGTGCAAAGGGGTTATCGTTATCTATAGCTTTAGTTCACCACTGAGAGACAGATTAGTGGCTATGGATCAGCGCAATGGGATCATTAAGACTCCCAAGGGCAAGTGATCGTAGCATGGCTATGGATCAGTGCAATGGGGCCATTAGGACTCCCAAGGGCAAGGTGATCTTAGCAACGGATTAGTGGCTATCGACCAGCGCAATGGGGTCATTAAGACCCCAAGGGCATAGTGGTCATAGCAAAGGATTTGGTGATCAAAATGGTGGATATCGTATTCTTTACGCACCGAGTGAGAGATATGAGGATGATTGTTATGTTTTATTTTTGTTATCACCATGACATGAACACTCCCATTTTACACTTTATGTTAGTGTTACCTTAGAGTACTGTACATCTTATTGTGCTAACTCTTTGGTTGCAAGTCCAGGTTCAGATATGATTATTTATACCGGTTATTGTTTTGTTTTGCTACTATAGCTCATACCAGACTTTTGTCTGACCTAGAGTTTTATGTCTCTTCTTATTACTCTGGGTGCTCCTAAATGAGTAGACTAGAGATAAGTTAGGTGGTATGCACGAGTAGCTGTCCAGAGACAAGCAAGAGGCTTCCATGTACTAATTACATATATTCTCCCTGTGTTGTTGTCGGTCACTGCTTTGGGCATTAGTGGTGTACCTTCTCTATTTTGTTTTAGAGACAGTATTTTTAAGTTGTAATAACGATGATTTGGATCATAAACTGTATTTTGGATTCCGCTGCTATGATGGTTTAGTTTTCAACTTATGTACTGTCTCACCTGTTTTATGTCAAATATGTTATTATTTTATTTTACTCCATGCGCTGTGAGATATACTACAGATTCTGTACTGATTCATAGCTTCAAAATCCTTTCTTTTGACGATCGTCCCGTGCTAGTTGGACATTGGCAAAGCGCATTTCTAGGGAAATGTCGGCAGGTGCGGGGCGTGCAGTCACACTTGGTATCAGAGCCTAGGTTGCGTAGTTAACCTAGGGGAAGACACCAGGGAGAGATAATATACGTTGATAGCATGTATTTGTGATATTTTGGTTTTCAAAAACTATATATATACTATTAGTATATCTAAGGAAGAAGTCGCACTGCACTGGCACCACTATGAAGAGGGTTAATCGTTTTCTCTTTACAGATTGAACGATGAGCCGATATACGAGAAGTATGGGTTCATAGGCTAATATTGGAAATGTCCCTGATATGAGGATGATGTTTACTACCTTCATGGGAGAGATGCTTAGTCATAATGCTGCTAATGGTGGTGGTGCAGTAGCGCAGGCGCCTAAAGCCGATTTCGCCAATCTTAACAAGGATTATACTAGCCTTGGTGGGAAGTCGTTCCATGGAACGAAATCAACTACGGATGTTTAAGATTAGCTTGATAGTTGTGAGAGCATCTTCTAGGATTTAGGGATCGATGATGCAACGAACAGAAAGCTAGCATCGCGTCAACTTCAAGGACAGGCTATGAATTGGTGGTATGCTATTAAAGAAGCTATTCCTGAGGATCAAGTTACTTGGAATCAGTTTAAGACTCGTTTCAGTGATAAGTTTGTCCCATTTGCTCAGAAATCAGAATTGTTTAGGAAATTTTTGGGGCTTAAGCAGAATGGTAGGGCAGTCTCAGAATATATTGCTGAATTCGATACCTTATCGAAGTATGGATTATCCCTTATCGATACTGCCAAGAAGAAGAATGAAAAGTTCATAACCGGCTTAGATGAATACTTGGGGGAAAGGCTTATAAACCACATCGATGATGAATCTGTTGTGGGGAAAGCATTGAGATCAGAAAGCCTTTACCCTAAGTCAAAGACCGAGGTTGCTGTTACATTTGAATAGGAGCCAAAGCCGCAGGAAAACAGTGGAGGCAAGAATGATTCCCAGAATAAGAGGAAACAGAACCTAGCTAAGGATAGTCAGAAGAAGAATAAGAAAGATGTTAAGTGCTATAGCTGTGGTAAGTAGGGCCACTACGCCGAAGATTGTCGAGCAAAGCCAGCAGACAGGAAGTGCTTCAGTTGCGTCCAAGTGGGACATCACAAGGATAAATGTCCACAACCCCAAAAGAGAAGCAGATTGTGAAAGCTTATGCTATCAACGTTGTTCCTTCTTCGTCAAATTCCCCTAGTGCAGCGCAGAAGGGAAAGGGTGTCATTATTCAAGGTATGCTTTCTATTTATGATGTTCCTGTTCGAGTGTTGTTCGATACCGGGGCTTCCCATTCCTTCATATCTAGTGACCTGATTGATAGGTTGGGATTGGAACCCGAGATTGTCGATAGACCTTTAGTTGTGATTAACCCAATCGATGGTTCGACTAGCCTTAGTATGATTTGTCGTAATTTGGTCTTATCGAGTCATGGATGTATGTTTACTTGTGATTGCTTTGTTTTGGGCTTTACTGGGTTTGGCATTATTTTGGGAGTCGATTGGCTCCAAAGGTATGGGTGGTGGTGGACTATGAGGGGTCTTCGGTGACCATTAGAGCGGATGATGGGTGGAGGGTACTATTTGGTTGCCTACCCAATGATGGGGTGATGGCTAGTTTTCTAAATTCCCTCGACATCCCACATGATGAGTTGTCAGATGTGACTATTGCTGGTGAGTATCCGAACATCTTCGGGGAAGTGACCGAACTTCCACCAAACCGAGAGATTGAGTTTTAGATTGATTTAGTGAAAGATGCCAGACCTATAGTGATGCCACTTCGTCGTATGGTGGCAAGGGAGCAACGTGAGCTCGAAGTGAAAATTGGTGATCTTTTTAAGAAGGGATTTATCCGAAGAAGTGTTTCCGAGTGGGGAGCACCAGTTGTATTTGCTATTAAGGCAGATGTTTCCCTTTGTCTATGTGTGGACTACTGCGAGTTGAATAAGCTGACGAGGAAGAATAAGTATCCTATTCCGCGGATAGACGATTTATTTGATCAGATTGAATGGAGCGAGAGTGTTCTCCAAGTTAGATCTCACGACAAGTTTTCATCGGCTCCAAGTAGCAATTGAGAGTATACCTAAAACGACATTTCGGACGTCGTCTGGATTCTATGAGTGTTTAGTCATGCCATTCAAGTTGACCAATGCACCAGCATATTTTGTGGATCTTATGAATAGGGTATTCAGGGATTAATTGAATAAGTTTGTTCTTGTGTTCGTGGACGATATCTTAGTTTATTCGAGGACGGAGGAAGAACACAAGAAAAATTTGAGGATAGTGATAGGGGTGTCGAGAAAACACCAATTGAAAGCAAATTTTTTTAAATGTCACTTCTGGAGGAGGGAAGTGAGGTACTTGGGCCATGTTGTTTCAGAAAATGGTATTGCCGTGGATCCTACGAAGGTGGCTACGGTACAAGATTGGTTTATGCCCAAGAATGCAACAGTCGTAAGAAGTTTCTTGGGTTTAGCTGGATATTATCGTAAGTTTATCCAAAACTTCTCCAAGATAGCGGCACCGTTAACTCAGTTGACCAAAAAGAACCAAGCTTTTGTTTTGGACGAAAGGTACGAGGATGCATTTAAGGGTCTAAAGGAAAAGTTGACGTGTGCACCAGTGTTAGTTATTCCTAAGGGAAACAAAGAGATTACAGTATACACGAATGCCTATGGTACCGGACTAGGTGTTGTACTGATACAAGGAGGTAGGGTTGTAGCTTATGCTAGTCGGCAACTGAAATCGCATGAGAAGAGATATCCTACCAATGATTTGGAATTGGCAGCGATCGTGTCTGCGTTAAAGATATGGAGACGTTACCTTTTGGGAGAAAGATTCGAGTTGTTTACCAATCATAAGTCATTAAAATATATTTTCTCTCAAAAGGATTTAAATCTTCATCGGCAGAGATGGTTAGATTTCTTGGCTTCGTATGATTTCAATATCACATACACACCTGGGAAGTGCAATGCGGTAGCTGATGCATTGAGTAGGAGACATGCCAGTTTGGGGGATATGTTTCTAGAATGGAAGCAACTGGAGTATATCGTGGGGTATGATTTCAGACCTAAGTGTGAATTGGATCCATAGATGTTAACAAGTTTGATGATCGGACCGACTTTGATTAAGAGGATTGGTTCCAGTCAGAGGGACGATCCAAACATATTGGAAATCATCTCCAAGTTAGAGGTGGGTATCGACGGTGAGGGGATGAACAAGTATGGGCTTGATCGAGAAGGATGGCTTCGAAAGAATGGGAGGCTGTTGTACCCAACGTTAATGGATTAATAAATGAAGTACTTAGAGAATGTCATTGCTAGAAACTGACTATACAACCCGGTGGTAACAAGATGTATCGAGACATGAAGCAGACCTACTATTGGGAAGGGATGTAGAGAGATGTTAGGAAGTTTATATCCAGGTGCATGAACTGCCAGTTAGTTAAAGTCGAGCAAAAGAAGCCTAGTGGTTTGTTACAACCGCTGGAAATTCCCAAATGGAAATGGGAACAAGTTTCAATGGATTTCATTGATGGTTTACCAAGGACTAGATCAGGTCATGATAGTATTTGAGTGATTGTGGATCGATTGACCAAAAGTGCAAGGTTTATACCAATCAAGTCAAATATAACTGCAGCTAAGTTAGCAGAACTGTATATGAAGTGGGCGGTGAGATTTCATGGAGTACGTAAAGGTATTGTGAATGACCGAGATCCATTATTTACTAGTGGGTTTTGGAAGAGCTTACAAGAGGCTTTAGGATTAGAATTACATCTCAGTACCACGTACCATCCTCAAACCGACGGTCAAATAGAGAGAGTGAATCGTGTATTAGAGTATCACTTAAGGGCTTGTATATTGGAATTTGGAGGCTCATGAGATGACCATTTGCATCTAGTTGAGTTTGCATATAATAATAGTTATCAATCCAGTATTGATATGGCTCTATTTGAAGATTTGTACGGAAGACCGTGCAACTCACCATCATGTTGGTTGGAAACCAGTGAGAAATTTGTGCATGGGCCAAATGTAATACGAGAGACTTCAGACAAGATCAAGGTTATCCAATAGTGAATGAAGACTGCCTAAGATAGGCAGAAGAGTTATGCTGATAAAAGGCAAAGAGATTTGAAGTTCTCCGTTAGCGACTTGGTATTCTCCATTAAAAAGTGTGATTCGATTTGGGAGGAGAGGTAAATTGGCACCAAGAATTGTTGGTCCATTTCCAGTTCTCGAACAAGTCGGGAATTTAGCATACAAGGTTGGATTACCTGACAAGATGGTAGGAGTTCACAATGTATTTCATGTTTCCCAGTTAAGGAAGTTCGTGCACAATTCTGATATGACTATTTCACCAGATCAGTTGGATGATATCGAAGTGGAATCCAGTTGGGAGCCGAAGGATGATTCGTATTGTCGGACACGATACGAAACAAGTTCGAAGGAAGATGGTGGAACTAGTCAAGGTCCAGTGGAGCGATAATGAGAAAGACTGTACTCGGGAAACAAAGGAGAACATAAGAAAGTCGTATCCAGAACTCTTTGCCTATTAAGGTTATATTAGTAATATAGTTATTCCCTTGTTAGTAAACCGCATGCTAGGATAGGCATGTTGTGTCGTTATGTATGTTTGATTGTTGCAAATGATTGATAGGCATGCGGGATCTTTTGTATGTTTTGGTTAAGGAATTTCGAGGACAAAATTTCTTAAGGGGGTAGTGTGTAACGACCCGCATTCTACGCATCATAGGATCGTAGAATATTTATTTCATTCACATACGAAGTCATATGGTCGTGTAACTTTGGGGTCGACTATTTGGTTCAATTCCCATGTTCACGATTTTTGCAGAATTTTAAATGACCGTTTTGCCCCGGTGAACCTTGTTTCGCCTATAACTTTTGATTGTCAAGGAGTTTTGACCTAAAACCATTTCCATTGGATTTGAATGATGGTTTACCTTTCCATAGAGTGGTCACATTTGTCAAACGGACTTATCGTTTGGGAGATATGGCTGAAACAATTTTTGGAAGGTGAAAAACTGCTTAAGCAGGCTTAATAGGGTAATTAGTATATGGGCCTATAATCCATTTTGGAATTAGGGTTATAGGGAGGCTGAAATCAGTTAAGTAACCATCTCATTTCATTTTCTTAGCCGCCACTTTCATTTCTTCAAACCTAGCACTGGACTCACCTTCTAAACTACCTCCTAATCACTTTCCAATCCAATATTATGCTAATCAACATCACATCAAGGCAAATTAACATCAAATTGGAGGTAGACCAGCTGTGTTGCATTGAGATCTATGCCAAATCAGTTAGAATTTCAGATCTGAAATTTATTTATGGCTAAGGTGAGTGCTTAGCATGTTTTTACATTAATTACGGCTGATTAGGGGTGATTTGTGATAATTAGCGAAATTATGCATCATAAAACTCTGGAAAAATATGTAGAAATTCTTAAATATTATTTTATGCCTCTGATATAAATTTGGGTTAATCTGGGTTAAGTTTGCTAATCTTATTGTTAAAACATGGTTAAGGGGATTAAGGGAAAATCATGCTTTTTGGGTATGTTTAATCTAAAATGACCTATATGCTTGATGTGTTGATCTTTTTGATTGAACCCATATGTTGTTACTGTTGTTTGTGATGTTTTGTGGTTGTTTAGTAAAGTTAGAATGGTTGAAAATGTCATCGTATGGCGAGAATGGACGAAACAAACTTGTTGGAAATTCTGCAGGATCCAGATCGGATCAGTTAGGGATCAAATCAGGTATATGGGGTTCAGATCAGATGGAACGAAGTAAGCCGGGGTAGTGGAATCTTCAGCAGCGTGGAAACAAGGAAGGTCATCTAGATTGAATTGAAGAAGGGGATCAGATCAAAGACGGAGGAGAGAACCAAATTGAAATCTGGAGATGAGGTACCATATGAACCGAACCGAGGCTGGAGCACCATCTGAACCGAACCGGATGGAGACGACCGAACCGACTTAAAGTGGAGCACCGAACCGAACGGGAAGCCTGGGGCCGATGTATTCGAACCGAACCGACTAAAGTAGATCGAACCGAACCGAATTGAGCTTTCACTACTTCTACGCGACGACTCTTCTGAAGACCAACTTCAATTCGACCAAAACCCGAGATGCAAAAGAAGTCCAAGTGGGAAGTTATTACTCAGGATCCAGATAGGAACCAATGAGTTAACTTCATGAGTTGGGCTTTGCCGTGGGACGTGTGCAAAGGGGTTATCGATATCTATAGCTTTAGTTCACCACTGAGAGACGGATTAGTGGCTATGGATCAGCGCAATGGGATCATTAAGACTTCCAAGGGCAAGTGATCGTAGCATGGCTATGGATCAGTGCAATGGGGCCATTAGGATTCCCAAGGGCAAGGTGATCGTAGCAAGGGATTAGTGGCTATGGACCAGCGCAACGGGGTCATTAAGACCCCAAGGGAAAAGTGGTCATAGCAAAGGATTTGGTGGTCAAAGTGGTGGATATCATATGCTTCACGCACTAAGTGAGAGATGCGAGGATGATTGCTATGTTTGATGTTTGTTATCACCATGACATACACACTCCCATTTTACACATTATGTTAGTATTACCTTAGGTACATCTTGTTGTGCTAACTGTTTGGTTGCTGGTCCAGGTTCAGGTATGATTATTTATACTTGTTATTGTTTTGTTTTGCTGCTATCGCTCATACAAGACTTTTGTCTGACCCAGAGTTTTATGTCTCTTCTTATTACTCTGGGTGCTCCTAAACGAGTAGACTAGATACAGGTTAGGTGTTATGCACGAGTAGCTATCCAAAGACGAGCATAAGGCTTCCACGTACTATTTACATATATTCTCCCTATGTTGTTGGTGGTCACTGCTTTGGGCATTAGTAGTGTACCTTTTCTATTTTTGCTTTAGAGACAGTATTTTGAAGTTGTAATAATGATAATTTGGATCATAAGCTGTATTTTGGATTCCGCGACTATGATGGTTTAGTTTTCAGCTTATGCACTGTCTCGCCTGTTTTATGTCAAGCATGTTATCATTATATTTTACTCCATGCGCTGTGAGATATACTACAGGTTCTTTGGTGATTCATAACTTCAAACCCTTTCTTTTGACGACCGTCCCGTGCTAGTTGGACTTTGACATAATGCATTTGTAGGAAAATGTCGGCTGGTGTGGGGCATCACACAATGGGAGTATACCCGACCAAGCGCATTTCTAGAGAATGTTGAAGAAATGGATCTAAAAACCTGGTAAGCCTTAATTAATTTTTAAACTTTTTTAGTTGAATGGATGTTTTGTTTGCTTTGTTTTGAATTTGAAAATTAAACTTTAAAATTAAAACTTCAAATTTAAAATTGAATTTTGAATTTTGAAATTCAAAATAATAATAATAATAATAATAATAATAATAATAATATAATAACAAATAAAATAAGAAAATAATTTTTTGGATGTTTGCTAGGATTAGAATTATTTCATAAAATCGTTAAACTTGAAATATAAATCGAAAATTTAAATTACATGTAACAAAAACCAAATGTCTTTTGATAATGAGTACGTGTGTCGGCATACATATGTCCATATATCGAATATCAGCCTACAATTTGAAATTCAAATTTTGAATTTCATAGATTTAAACTATCAAACTTCCCTCCAACTTTTCAACAACTCCTAAGTTTTGAAAAGGTGTCATTGATTTCTGAAAAGTTGTGCCTATTCAATTCATATCCATTCAATTTCTATATATACATTTATTTTCTCTATCTTTCATTCACAATACAAACTATATTTGCTATTTATTCTCTTCAAAACAATCACTCCAATGGCTTCCTCAAGTTCATCTCAGAAATTGAAGTTAACCAAATCCATCACTCCAATGGCTTCCTCATGTTCATCTTCATAATAATAGAAATGCTATTAAAACCTATGTTGACTATTTAGCGAATGCTAAAGTCAATACAGGAGCTTTCGCCCTTTTTGGAGACTTTCCTTCCTACGATCTTATCTCTCTTTTCACCCACAATGAAGTCTTGTGTCCAATTAATTCTCGGGATAATGACGAAGTGTGTTATCCTAAGCTTGTTAAGATGTTTTATGGGAATCTTAATCACAAATTTCATGAAGGCAACGAAGACCAAATTTGGTGTAGCGTTAGAGGCATGCAAAGTGTTCTAGATGCCAAAATCTTGGGCAATATCTTAAATTGTAGATACATAGGCTCGGATTTTTCGGATTTCAAAATCGATGAAACCGATTTAGAGACTTATCACGACATATTTGAAAGAGATGCTCAAATGGATTTCAAAAATTGATTTTCCCATCAAAAAACAAGAATTGTAAACCTTCTCCTCCAACATACCATCACTCCTTTTTCTGGAAATTTTAGTAATCCAACTCTCAAGGTCCAAAAGCCCTCTTTGCTATTGTTGGTGGATATAACATCAATTGGGCCGATATGATCTTAAGAGAATTCAAGCCCATAGAAACTTCATCATGAGAGAACACTCTTTAATATGGAATTTATCTCAACAACATTTTCAAATACTTTGGAGTTGATCTTCACGGAGAAGAATTTGTACCAAGAAAGGTGTTTAACTCCATAAACATACACCTCATGTAAATTCCTTTTACTTTCAAACCATATGAGACATTCGAAGCCAAACAAGCTCGAATGCCACAAGAACAAACACCTATGGAAGTCGAAGAAGAAGAAGAAACTTCTTTAGAAAGTGTTGAATGTCCAATCAACACTGGAACCTTTTCCAAAGAGATGATAGTTCAAATTCAATCGAAGATTGTCAACAATCAAAAGAAGCTCAAAAAGAACTTTTCCAAAATGACTAAGTTTATGGTAATGATAAGAAGAAAGCTTGGAGTTTCATCTTCCTCATCCATTGAAAACTAGTCTATCTAATTTAATTTATCTTTATGTATTCGCCTGTATATGCTTTCGAATCTCGCAATTAGTGTGTCTTAATTAGTTGAATGTATTTACTTTTTATGAAGTAACAAATGGAGTTTTATTTATGTTAAAATTATCTTAAAGTTACTATAAAATCTTTAGAATCAAATTTAATATAATACAAGATCAAAAGATTAAAAATTTGAAAATTTGAAAAAAAAATCACTAGGTATGTTGACATACATACATTGATATGTCGACATATAACTGCTAGATTTTCAAAACTTTTCAAATTTAAAAATTAAAAAACTAACTCATGTCCATTCAAAATCCAACGAATTCCAAACCGTATTTAAGCCTATTTCTTCTAGAAAAATTCATTATTTCATTTCTCATTTTTCTTTATTCATTTCTTATCAAAACTATGGCAAATCCAATTCATAATCTAAGTGAAAATCTTGAAGAAACATTGAATCCTTCAAGAACACCCTCTCTATAATTCTACGAAACTAGCGTCATCATGAGTTAAGCCAAATAAAGATATTTGAACAGCAAGACAAGCACTTTGATGCAATACGGTGGTTAGTCTTCTATCTTTTCAGAGATGAAGATAATAATCTCGCTAAGGCACCACCAACCAAAGAAGATGAAGATTGGGAAGTCGTGAAGAAGGATCCAATCTTTGAAGAAGACGGTAGGGTAGAAGTCCCAAGAAACGTTTAATTATTTGTTGTGATTTGGTTGATTTGATTAGTTTGATTGGTTTGATTTGTTTATATTGTTCGACTTAAAACATTTATATATTAAACATACGTAAATATTACTTGGTGTGGTGTGCTTGGATTAATTTGTAAATATAACACATAACATATGTAATTTTGTTACTTGGATTGGTTTGTTTATGTACTTAGTATTGATTATTATATAATCATAAATTTAGGGGGAGTACTCTTCTTTAGTATAAGGACTATATAGATATATTTAGGATTAAGTGGGAGTACTTTACATTAGTATAGAATATATATAGATTTAGAACTCAGGGGAAGTATTTTTAGTACAAGAATTATTTAGATAGTTATAGAATTTAGGGGGAGTATTTTCAGAATTTAAGGGGAGCATTTTAAGGATGTATTTTTGATAATGCCAAATGAGGAGAAATTATAAAATATAGGCTTAGTTTATAGGATCCATATAGATATGGGGAGTATTAATTAGAAGGATCATCATCAACAGGTATGTATGGGTATGATATTTTATAAACTAAGGTTGTCATCATCAAAAAGCGGGAGATTGTTGGAGAATGGAGTTTTAATGACAATAACCTTATTTCAATATTAACTGATTATAAAATATATACTAGCACCTTTATCTAGAATATATATATATATATATATACACACACACACACACATATGCATGATTTGTATACAGGAATCAATACTGAAGACTGTACAGTTTAAGAGCTTCTAGAGATTCAAAATTCAGAGATGATTCAAGACTCATGAGCAATCAAGATTTCAAGAGTTCAAGATAAATATTGTAATAGAGTCTAGTTTATGTAAGACTCTGAATAGCACTCTAGGTTCAAATTAAAATTTTGATATTCAATTTCTGATTTTCAAACTTCAAATTCAACATTCAAATTCTATCTTCGATCTTTATTAAGTTTCTCTATTTTACTTTTGATTTTAATCTCAAGATTTATAGTATATATATATATATTTCTATAGCTGTATACTTTTATATACTTATATAGTTTTTAACTTTATAATTTTATAAATATATTTATATAATTTATACTTATGATTTCAAATGATTTTCTATTTTATAATATTCATTTATATCACTATGTTTTAATTCAAATTTTGTAGAATTATATATATTAAAACACTTCAAAAAATGCTCAAAATTCAATTTTATGAAGTGATATGTCGACATACATTATTGGCCATGTCGACATATAACTGTCATATTTTTGATTTTGAAAGGAAGTGTCTTTCACTATATGTAACGTTCCAGTATCGTTGCAACCTTTCAAATCTTATAAATAGAGGCAGATTTCGAATTTTTTCATCATGCTTCTTCTCCATCTTCATCTCCTTTCTTTACACCATTAATATTTCATATTTTTATGATTTCTACACTTATACTATGCCAAATTCAATTCTATTTATATAAAACTTCTTCTCTTCTCGCTGTCTACTCATTACTCCCTGAATCAAAGTGCCATTGAAGAGTTATAAGGCTGTTGTAATTGTTTGGGAAGTGTTTTGAAAAAGGTGTGTTCCTTGTAGCCTTGAAATCAAGGAAACTGAGCTGTGTTAACCTTGTAGCCAGGAAATCAAGAGGAATATACTTGATTAAGGGTGTTTGGTACCGGTGGTAACATTATGGTCGTGAAATCAAGGACGTTGTACTTGGATATTGATATTGTAACAAAACTCTGCGGGATCCAGCGTTGCGTGGGACTGGACGTAGGAGTAATCCGAACTGGTATAAAATCCGATGTGTTCTTTCCTTTTCTGCATTTTATTTTTGTGTTTGATTCTGTGTCTGTGATTATCTCTGTGGTGTATGATTCATATAGTAGATCATATAAGTTTTAGATTTTGTTAAATTCCTCAAAAACACTATTCACCCCCTCTAGTGTTAGTTTTGTCTTAACGATCCATTTCATAATCCCTAACAAAGAACACTGTGTTTAAAGTGGTTTGGCACTAATGTCTACGTCCACTTCATAGTTTCACTTCATAGTAACTATTCATCATCATTGTTACAATTACAAGAATTGTCCAAGATTGTACACTTTGAATTTATAAAGTTTTGTTAGACAATAACAAAGTCCTTGTTAATTTTTTAATAGGACATAATTATCTTCCTCAAGCCAAAATGTGTGAAATATGCTTCTAAGTCCAAATATGTTCAAAAGCGTGCCAAACGTCAATCCAAATGCCAAAAAGTTGAAGGAAAACTTCTATGTGAAGTTTATAGGTCCAAAAGACCTTCCAAAGCCATGAAAGGAGCCATTAAAAATCTCTAAGAAGTGATGAAAATGAGTTGAAAAATATCCACTAAAACAACCAAGTACAGGGGTATTTATAGGTGAAGTTGCAGGACAGAATCCGAAAATTCATGTATCGGGAGGTGTACCAATCTCGGGATTGGTACGTAACCCAGGACTTAGTTGAAATCCAGAATCATTGCCAAACTGAGAATGCCAAGCTAAAAATCAAGTGCCCAACTTGTGTTGATCACCTAAAAAAGCGATAATCCACTCCTACTATGCACGTATGCCAAGTTTCTAAATCAAAATAAAAAAATATCAAACCCAGAAAATACCGAGTCCGGAAATACATGCTGATTCTTCGAATTGTAGTGATCAACAGGATGTGATCATGTCCTTTCAAGTGTTTTAGATCCGTTCAATTACAATTCCTACGCTGAGTTTACCGAGTTCAGATCCTGGTGTGCATCGACAGAAAGTTAGGATCAATACGTACCGATCCCGCCTAGAATTCATAACTAGGATCTATACCGATCACATTCCTTGCCAGATCATGATGAGCGGTTCCATTTCTATGTGATCTGCATGTGTTGCTTAGCTATTTTATGGTGATCCACTCGTATCCAGGGGATACGAAGCAGAAGACCGATCTAAAGATCGGTCTTTGCATGCGCAAATTTCCTAAGTGCGCGACCTTATTTTTTGAGCGATCTGGTCGAAGTGATCGCGCATTTTAAGTTGCTCTAATCCCGTATGCGGGGACATGAAGTGAATCCCTAATTTTAGTTTTGTCTGAAGCGATCCTTCGTATTTCGGTGATCAAGACGACAACATCTCCTCTTTTTGAGTGGTTGAAACCTAGCTGAGCCGAAACTAACATTTTTGCCTGATTTTGTGTGATCTGAAGTTCCTACTTGATCAACTCAGTGTGATCAAGCATTTTAAGGTGATTGGACATTATCCAAGATTTTGCCAAGTACGAAATATAATTTCATACTCAAAGTCTTGAATGATTCTGCCAATCTGAGAATGTCGATTCGAGAATCGACTATATTTCCTATCCTTTTCCAAACACTTCACGACCACGACCAAATCGTTGCATGCTCATCTGAGTCTGTACTCGAGTCCCGAGCACTTTGATAATGGTGATCTTGATATGTGACTAGTTTTCCAAAATATTGCTCAAAACTTTACTCCAAAACATGCCTTCCTTAAGAAAAAGGAGATGTGTTTTTTGAGAAATCCGAGAATCCAAAAGTCGCAAACCAATAAAAGTCCACATAGAATTCCAATAGCCGAGAACCAGAAAACCAAGGACCATGATCACACCAGATTGTACTAATGAAAAATCAGAAATCCAGAAGACCAAAGGAAACGAGAACGCTCTGGATCGTGCAAACCAATAAAACCAAGAACAAAGAAGCTCGATGATCACTCTAGATCGTATTTCAAGAGATAACAAAGACAACCAGAAAAACTGAGAATTGGGAAACCGGAGCAACTAAAAATCCATAAAACCAGAATAGCAAGTATCCAGGTAACCAAACCAGATGATTGGACGAACCCGAAAGCCAGAATAATAGACAACCGGATAACCATATGAATCCAAAACATCATTCCCAAGTACTGAAAAGAGGACCAAGGATGAGCCAAAACAACCAATAAGTAGATGAGTCCAAGGCGCCCTTACCAAAACCTGACAAGAGGACCAAGGATATGCCAAACAGGTAGGGCCCTACCTGCCACTAGGCGAGGCGGCCTTGCCAAGTCCTTATAAGACGTCTTGCCCCTTCCCAAGCAATGTCCTTACGTGGGGACCTGGATTTTTATACTTAGGGAGCAGAGTCCTTACTATGCCAAGTCCTTAAAATTTGAAGTTCGAATTCCATATGTCCTTACTTCGCAAGCAGCGTCCCGATGAGTGAAGTAATTTTTATTAAAGTTTTCAACTATTGGAGTTTTTAATAAGTCCAAAGTAAAACGTAGTGTTTTATTGTCGGGACGAGGGCATGCTTAGGGGTTAAGGCCTAATCCCCTATGTGGCTATCGACTTAACCGCTATCAATTTAAAGTTCTTTAAGTTTCATTAAGTTTGAAGGGGATGGACTAACGTCGGGTACACAACATGCCAAGGAGTCGCACCGGTCCCCGTACATGGGTAGGCCGACGTAGCCATCCTTAATTCAGAAAAAGGAAAATAAATAAAGGAGATTGGACAATTTATCATATGCAAAGAGCATGCCTAGGGATTACAGCCTTATCCCGTACATGGGCAGGCAGACTTAGCCCTCCAAACTCCCGAGCTAGGTAACTAGAAATGAGTGAAGGAGGTCCAGGGGTTCCTTGTCCGCAAAGAGCATGCTTAGTCATTAAGTCTTAATCCCGTACATGTGTAGGCAGACTTAGACCTCGAAAATCCAAAGCCAGATAACCAAAATGAAAGTAAGAGATAAGCCGGTTTATCGTCCACCAAGAGCATGCCTATGGATTAAGGCCTAATCCTGTACATGGGTAGGCATACTTGGCCCCTTCGCCTTCTTATAATCGTGTAAACCATAATGATTAGTCAGTTGAGATGTGGATGGTTTATGGTTAGGTACTGAGCACGCCAGAGACTAAGTCCTAATCCTGTACATGTGTGATTAAATTAAAAGCCATCCGTAATTGGTAAACCAGAGGTGTAATACCCAGGAGGCTGAAGACAATATAAACAAAGTCTAGAGATAAAAACCAGAGTTTTAATCACCAAAAAACCAAAGTACATAAGTCAGAACCCAAGTAAAAACAAGGTCACATCCATAAGCCAAAAAACCAAAAAACCATAATCACAATCCAAAAGAGTAGTACACTGAAAAGCCAAAAGCATGAATGCCAAAAAACAAAAGGTGGAAAACCAAAAGACTAAAATCCATAGAGCCAATATCCAGAGTGCTGAAAGATGAAAAACCGATTAACCAAAAGACAAGAAAACCAAAAACTAAGAAATCCAAAGTCCAAAGGATGCAAAGCCAGAAAATGCAGAAATCCACATCAATTGATGACCAAACCGCCAGGACTAGGTCTCCATTCCTTCCTATCCTAAGCTGGGCAGGCAGTTGTACCTGTTTCGGTGTTGTAGCTCGATTTCAAATGTACTCTGCTAAATCCCTGCCTCTGACGCGCTCTTTAGTCGTACCCCTGAGATTCTCGTAGTCGTTGGTGTTATGGACATCTAGATCGTGAAACAAACAGTGTTTACCGAACCCTTCTCCCTCTGGGTTGACTCCCTCGCTAGAGGCTTCCTAAAGGGAGCAACCTGGTGTACCTCAAGATAGATCTCTTTTAGAGGGAGAGTAATCTCCACATACGAAGGGAGTTTAGGTTGATTCCACACATCCCAATCAATACAAGGAGCATCCTTTCTTTTGCCTTTACCAGAAGTGGACGTTCCTTCACCCTGAACTGAATTAGCCTTGAGAACTTTCTTGTTGGTCCTCGCATCCTCCACCCAGAGAAACCGATCATCTTCGAAATAAAATTAAGTAAGGTCCCTCGGTGGATCCCGTTAAAGTGAAAGCTTGAATTCCGTCTTATTTAGAATACCAGAAAGCACAACCATCAAAACCATAGAAGGCTCTGGTCGATTGACCGAAGCCACGAATGCTTTAAACCTCTCCAAAAAGTTATGCAAAATCTCTCCAATCCTTTGCTTAATTGTCATTAAAGTCGTCACATTCTTGATCGAGCAATTTGAACCCTGAACTGTTCGATGAACCTCCCAACAAGACATTCCAAGGGTTAATCGATTCATTTCAAGCTGCTGAAATCACATAGCACCAATATTCGTGAGATATAGTGGAAAGCACATCATCGTTATATTCTCCGAAGCCGATAGTACTTCCATTTAGTTCATATAGCACATCATGTGAACAGTAGGGTCCTTCCAACCATCAAAAGCTTCCAACAACAACAACTTGAAGTCCGTTGGGTTTTTCTCATCCATTCCTCCTCCCTCTCTTTCTGATCATTCTCCATTGGTGGTGGACTGGGGAAAGAACTACATGAGAAATCAATCCTCCTTTTCTCTTTTAATAATTGGACAGATCATCCTGATTTCCTTTCTACTGTATCTAACAGTTGGATGCTACAGATACATGGCAACCCAATGTATATCTTTTAGGAAAAACTAAAGAGATTGAAATTTGCATTGAAGGCTTGGGCAAAAACAAATATTGGTGATAGCTCTAGTCTTTCTTTCTCAATCAGAGAAAAATTATTTCAGATACAATATGTTATTTTAAACTACCAAAATTCTCACGAGATTATCCAACTATCAATGCAAGAAAAGAAACTCTCAGCTGAGCAGTCAAAGGCAATAATTAGTGAAGAAAAAATGGCAAAATAGAAGAGCAAAATCAGGTGGAACACTATTGGTGATAGGAACTCATCCGGATTTCATAATTTACTCAGGATTAAACAAGCAGCATCCTCCATAAACTCAATTTTGGATTCCAATGGTAATGTATGTGAAGGGCCTGATGCGGTCCAGGGAGCTTTTATCCATTACTTCTCTGACCTACTGGGTAAATCTTCAGGTGTTCCTATTTATTTGGATTCTTTCTCCACGATCATATTTCCAGCAATCTCCAAAGAACTGAAATATTTGATGATAAGTGAGATAACTGAGGAAGAAATAAAAAAAGTCAATTTTTTCAATGAAAGCAACTAGCTTCCCTAGGCCAGATGGATTTAACTCTCATTTCTTTAAGAGATGCTAGTCGATTATAGGTGAGGAAGTAATTAAAGCAATTAAAAACTTTTTCCTGCACATTAAGATGCTAGGTGGGATTAATGCAACTCATTTTGCCATGATACCGAAAGTGGACATGCCTAGTACAGTCACTCAGTTTCGCCCTATTGCATGTTGTAACGTGCTATACAAGTGTATATCAAAGATCCTGGCTTGAAGAATGAAGACTGTTATTGCTCAAATTATATCTCCTAATCAGAGTGCATTCTTACATGGAAGAGATATAGCCGACAACATATTACTTGCCACTGAGCTAATGAAAGGATACAAAAGATCCTCTATATCTCCTCGATGTGTTCTATAATTGGACATACAAAAAGCGTACGACTCGGTAAGATGGGATACAATCATTTACATCCTCTATAAGATGAATTTTCCTATTTCTTTTCTTAGCTGGATTTACACCTGCATATCTACGGTGCACATTTCACTGAGTATAAATGGATCTTGTTTTGGATACTTTAAAGCGAACCGTGGTCTAAGGCAAGGGGACCTGATCTCTCCTTAATTGTTTGTCTGCTTGATGGAATTGTTTTCACAATTAACCTCGTCTGCCTTTCGAACCAACTACATTGATTATCATCCTTACTGTAAAAATTCAAGAATATCATCGCCCTTATTTGCAGATGATCTCCTCCTTTTCACAAAACCAAATATCATGTCCCTTAATGGTATTTTGTCAATTCTTGGATTATTCTCTTATCTATCAGTCCTAACCATTAATAGATCGAAATCAAAAATTAAATGTGGTGGAGTGTCTAATGCTGTTAAAACTATGATTTATACGATATCTGGTCTCTCTCCTATGTTGGATGATGAAAAATACCTTGGAGCTCCTCTTTGGTCTTCTAGATTGATGGCGGCGCAATGCTTACCAATGGTTGAACGAATTGTATCTAGAATAGCATCATGGCCTTCTTCTAAATTTTCCATGGCGGGAAGGCTTGTAATTATTAAATCCATAGCTTTGTCAATGTCAATCTATTACGCCAAAATTTTTATATTACCTGGTAAGATAATCGACATGATCATCTTCGATCTCAGCTACTTTCTTTGGCATGGTAACCCTTACTGCAAAAAACTGATTCCAGATTCTTTCAAAAAGGTTTGTAAATCTTATGATAGTAGTGGTCTAGGAATTCTAAACCTGAAGGAATGGAATAGAGCAGTAGTTTCAACTAGAATTGATAAGTTATATAATTTCGATTCTAACATGTGGGCTTCTTGGTGTAGAACTAATATGTTAAAGGATAAAAAAAATTGGATGATGGAACTCCCGAGAGATTGCATCTTTGCTTGGAGATATATGTTGAAGAATAAAGTCAGACTATTGCCAATATTTAAATGTGGTATGAAATTCAAACAGAAAGTGTCCTTCTGGTTTGATCCCTGGAGTGAACCTGGCTTAATCCTTGCTGAAATGGTGCAGTATGAAATTAGAGCCATGTCTGGTGTTAGAGAAGGGGCGGAAGTGGGTAATTTTATTGATAATGGAACCATTTGTCTCCCGAGAAGTTCTTCTGGTCTGTTAAATGGAATTTGGTAAACATCTTAACTAAATTTATCCCTCATTCTGAAATGCATGCAACGTGGAATGGGAAATCCCACAGTATTTCTACTGTATGTTCCGTGGCACTCAAAGATATGGATTCCTAACTCTATTCCTCTTGAGAATGTTTTCTTATGGCGAATTTTGATGAATGGTATTCATATAAAGAATAAACCGAAGACAATGGGAATGATTGATGATGATAACTGTGTATTTTGCAATAGTGGAGTTGAAACTGTGAAGCATCTTTATTTCGAATGTGAATACACTAGATTTATATGGTGTAAGGTACCCCTGCACTTCGGTCTGCACTCTCTACGTATGGATTCGGGGGAAGAATGGTACTTAATTTTCAAGAATTTTAGATGGAAAAATATAAATGGCCGTTTACTTTTGAAGGTACTTAAGAAGACTTTACATTTACTTTGGATAGAGAGGAACATAGGGTGTTTAGTGGCATTCTGAAGCATAAACATGTAATGGTCATATCTATTATTTGTTGTATTTGTTGATCTTTATGTATTTCGTTGTTTGTTAATAAAATTATGGTAAGGGCCATTAACCCCGCTTGCTATTCAAAAAAAAAAAAAAGAATTCTGAATATCCTGAGTGAAGGGACAACGAGTAACACAGTTCAAATCCAAGAAAGTGTTCTCGCCTCGAGTTTATCGTCGAATAATATCGACGATCTGAGCTCCATTACCATTACTAAGCCAACGATTCCAATCATTTAAATCCGCACTAGTGCCCCCGATGTCAAGTCCAGCATTAGCAAATTGTTGAGACGAAACAAGAATATTTAGCTCAATCCTAACCTGAGGTCCCCCGACTGGAATGAATCCAACATTCGGAACTACAATAGTTTCTATATCCAAGGCTACGGGAGCCGACACTTGAGCGACATTACTAATACCTGAACCTTAAACCTGATTAACTAAAACTTGAGTAGAACCTTGGACGGGATTGGTGGTGGTGCCCTCTAGCCTAGTCGATCCGGTAGTTGTTTGCAGATTAGCATCGACATTGGGTTGTTCATAGGAAATTTCCCATACGTCGCAAGCTAATCCTTGCAGAACACTAGCACTTGTTCCAACCATGTCACCTTGATCCGATGGCCTTGCAAAACCTTCAATCCGAGCAATAAGAGTGTACATAGTAGCTTCCTATTAGTGGAATGTTCTTCTTGGTGCTCTAAACGAGAAGTTAGATATTTAGTTAAATCTTAGACGACTTCATCGATACCCACATGAGTAATGTAATTCAACGGATGCTGAGTCAAGGAAATTTCTTGACTTTCCTCCATCCCTTCTCCTTCCAAGCAAGCTAAACTTATCTGTTTCCTTTTAACCATAGTGAAATCCATGAGAAATACAAATGTCCTCAAGAGAATCCGAGAGAATCTATTTCCTTAAAAGTACAGAATCCAAAAGTAATCCAACACCGCCTTCTTGGCAGGCCGACGTAGAGAGTTGGTCGTTCGCACACGCCAATACTCAATGAGTTAAAGTTTACGTAAAATATCAAAGCATGCTAAAATTCCCAAACATGGAATTGCGGAATAGTAAATAACAATAATTTTATAGTGGTTCAGCACTAGCACCTCGTCCACTTCATAGTAACTATCTGTCATCATTGTTACAATTACGTGAATTGTCCGAGATTGCATACTTTGAATTTACAAAGTTTTGTTGGAGAATAATAAAGTACTTATTAGTTACCTATTATGCCATAATCATCTTCCTCAAGCTAAAATGTGTGAAGCATACTTCCGAATCCAAATATGTCCATAGTGTGCCAAATATTAATCCAAATGCCAAAATTTTAAAGGAGAACATCTATGTGTGGTTTATAGGTCCAAATGACCTTAAAAATCCATTAAAAACTCTAAGAAGAATGCCCTCACGTGTTGGAAATGAGCATAAAAAATCCCCCAAAACAGCCAACTACCAGTGATATTTATAGGTGAAGTTGTAGGCCAGAGTCGAAAATTTGTATCCTGAGATTGTATCGATCCCGGGATCGATACGTATCCCAGGACTTAGCCAAAATCCAGAGTCATTGCCAAATTAGAATGCCAAGCAAGAAATTGAATGTCCAACCCGTGTTGATCACCTAAACAAGTGATGATCTGCTCGTGCCAGACACGTATGCCAAGTAGGCAAATCAAAATAAAAAAATATCGATCCTAGAAAATATCGAGTCTAGAAATATGGGTTTATCCTTCAGATTCTAGTGATCAACACGATGTGATCACATCCTTTTGAGTGTGCCAGACCCATGCAATTACATTTCTTAACCTGAATTTACGGAGCCCGAATCTTGGAGTGCACAGGCAAAAAGTAAGGATCAACACATATCTATCCTGCTTAGAATTCATATCCAGGATATATATCGATCCCAGTCCTTGCCAGATCCTGATACGCGGTTCAATTTCTTTGTGATTTGCATGTGTTGCGCAGAAGTTTTATGGTTATTCACTCGTATCTAGGGGATACGAAGTTGAGTACCGATCTGGGGATCGATGGTTTCCATGCGTAAATTTCCTGAATGTGCAGCCTTGTTTTTTGAGTGATCTAGTCGAAGTGATCAAGCATATTAAGTTGCTTTGTCCCGTGTGCTGGGACGCGAGGTGAATCTCTGATTCAGGTTTTGCCTGAAGAGATCATTCATATATCAATGATAAAGCCGAAGTGATCGCCTGTTTTTAAGTGGCTGAAACCCAGTTGAGCCATAACCAACATTTTTGCCTGATTTTTTGTGATTCGAAGTTCCTACTTGATCATCTCGATTTGATCAAGCATTTTAAGGTGATCGGACCTTATCTAATATTAAATATAATTTTGTACTCGAAGTCTTGAATGATTTTGCCGGCCCGAGAATGCCAATTCGGGAACCGTCTATATTTTCAAGCCTTTTTCGAAAACTTCGCGACCTCGACCAAATTAGTGCGTGCTTATCCGAGTCTGTACTCGAGTCCCGAGCACTTTGATAACCGTGAACTTGACGTGTGACTACTTTGCCAAAAAGCGGGTCAATGCTTAGCAAGCATTTAAATTTGTTAATCTGAAATATCCACATAATGTTTTAATTTATAGTCTAAAATGCACTTCAAATATTTCAAAAATATGCAAGATACTAATCTACAACACTTGGAAAATATTTCTATATTTTTTACCAATATTTTATTAATATTTCAAACAGATTGTTTTGGTGTGGTAGACATGGGCATTTCAGATATGTTTGCATATATGGAATCTGTATATAAGATTCGATGTACTATTTGAGCTCTAATTGATTGGAGTATCTTATACTAAGTTTTTTGTATTTTATGTCTCATTTATCTCTAAGATGTGTAGTTTGTATTGTACATGTTTATGTTGATATTATATTTTACTCATTTTGCAATGAGAGCTTGTATGGACTTGTGATATGTATGCTTAGTAACTATATTGCTACCATTAAGAATTGTCACTCTGGGAACTTTGGATTTGAGTGATGTTTTATGCATTAATTCCAAGTGTTACATTATGTTAGGTCTTTATACGTAAGGTCATTACACATTTTTAAACATTTACATGCTTAAAGGCATCACTTGTTACATTACTAATCAAACACACATGAAAGATGGTAACCAGCGCTTCATATGTTCAATTTATATTATTTCTTAAACTCTACACTATATATTCATAAATTTTGGATTAAAAAATATATAATACAATGTATGTAAATTTATGGACTAAGTGAATTGACCCGGTTTGGCATAGGATTCAAGATTTGATATCAAATTTTGCAAACTTTAAATATTTCTGTCAATTTAAAATAAAAGATGACAGTTTTAACATTTTCCAAGATCTTGATGCCATTTTGGAAGAAAAAAATCTTTTACAAATAAAATTTGGTGATTTTTCGAATGATATTTCCTCGACGGATGGCGTTGTTGAACTATAGCTAAGTTATCATTTAGTGGTAAGAAAGTTTAAAATGATGGATGATAAAGTACTTTTGTTTTGATTTAAATTAAATATTATTTTATTTTTTTTGTTTAGTATTTTATAAACTTGTCACCAATTTGTAAATATTTTTATTTTAATAATTATAACTTTAATGTTTTTTATTTCCTAGGTGAATGCGAACAACTCACTTCATTGAGTATCAATATTCATTGAAACCATTACCCTAATTTTAGGCTAAATACATGTGAAATGGAAGTTACATCATTTAAGTTTCCTTCTCATAGACTCCACTTTATTTTCCATCCACGTTAAATAGTAAAGAAAATAGACAATTATGGTAGATGAGTAAAGGTACAAAGGAAAAAAGTGTACCTATGAAAACCAATTATTTATGGTGCAACTATTTCATGCTCCAACTATATTGAACAAACGCTTTGCCTTCTTATCGTGCTACTTAGATTTCGATAAATTGCAACCATTTATTATAATAAATTTTATACGCTAATGGGATATCAATATTTGATTCATGAATGATAAGATCAAAAATGAACAATGGAAATTATTATCACACAAAAGATAGATAGAAGAAGAAAGAAGGATTGAACCCCACCTAGTATGTTCATTGCTATTAATTATAAAATAATGATTTTGTTTACACTTCACACATACGTCCAATCCAAATTTAGCACAAATACCAAAGTTTTACTTACTATTCTACGCTTGGAAGACCAAACTGGCTAGTTTTTATTATTAACCCATTAGACCATCAAACACATCAATCACAGAAACTGACCAATTTGGTCAGTTTTTCCAACAATTAGAAAATGAGCCATTGGATCTGACGTTAACGACACTGTTACTACCAAATTCAGCAATGAAATCGACTATTGGTGAAGGGTTATTAGACTGCAACCAACACAGAAAAATGATCTGAAAGCATGGATCCGACATCAGGATAAAGCCGAAAGCATGAAGAAGCCAATTGGGTCAATAGGCTATCAGCCCTAGCATAGAAGAGGAAAACTTGGTGCCGATACGAAAAGAGATAGTGGCAAAGCAATGGAAGCACTGAAAGCAACTAATACGAACTCAATCCCGAAGGAAAATCATCGAAAGCCGGAAGCAAATAGGAAAGAAAGGACAAAAACTTATAACCCGAAACCAAAAGGTATGACAGGAAGCACCAAGCCAAACAAGAGGAGACGAAAGGGCTATCAGCACTAATTAACTTTGTATCGATACGGAAGAAGGTGAAGATATCAAAGACATTAAAGCCAAAACACAAATAAAACATCCTGAAAAGCCTGCTATCGGAGTCAAAGCATGTCGACCACCAAGGAACAACTTCAGGAATCATCAGGAGATGTACCGAAGCTTATTCCCGAAAGCCGAAAGCTGAAAGCTGAAAGCCATTCCCAAAGATATCCATACCAACCGGCTTGGTATTGATACGGAAGTTAGAAGCAGCATCAAAGAGAAGCTCCCAAGACTAAGAGTACTTTCCAAAAACCAAGACCGACACACCGAAGGCCAAGTTATACCCGAAAAACAATTCTGAGGACAAAGGAAGGCGGCTGAAGCCTCTACCACCGGAATTGCAAGGAGGCCGACACCATGTTACCACACCCGAAAGGGGTCCTGCAAAGTCAACAAAATAAGGAGCCCAAATTATCTATAAATAAGACCCTATGGGTCACATTTATGGGTCGAATTCTCATTCTTCAATCTTATGCTCCTTTCTCTGAGAGAAAACCCTTATTTCTCAATCAAATTGGGGATTTATTCAATTCTTGTAATATACTCAAAATAAGTAAAAAGGAGAAGTCCGGGACTAAAATATTTCTCGATTCAATAATCACATTGTATTTTTGTGATTAAATAGGCAGTTAACTTTAATCCTTTTCATGAAAGGGTTAATCATAATTATTTCGGAAGAGGTAGTGCTTTGGGTGTAACTAAAGAACCATCTCTTTCGATCCCTTCACGTATGACTTAACTCTTTCATAATAAGCCTAGTGAAGCGCAACATGCATAGGAAACATGTTGTAAGCTTGCGACTTAATAACTAACACAACCAAGGCCTTTCTTGGTCGTGTTCAATGTGGATGTATTACCTAAGTTGACAAGTGTTATGACATGTTGACGACCTAATTTTGTGAGACATTAGCCTGTTTCTTCTCAACATAGTGTATGTTATTTTATCCTAAATCTAAGGATGGCTATTGCAGTAATGTATTTAACCTTTAGTAACCCATAACGTCCTAATCCCAAGGTAACCACCGACCCTGAAGTCTCGTAAGCCCTGATACTCACCTCTTATAAGGAAGAGTAACTAATCTTCGGACTTGATTTCTTAGTGTTTAGGAAACGGCGGAGCAAGTTAAGATTGTTGAGACTAAGCTACATTTCAACATCCTTCAGATTAATTACCATTAAAACTTTAATACATATGCATTGATAAGCCTAAAACGGGTGTTGATGGTTTTTATCGTTAACATTTTAGCGCTAGAAGGATGCTTGAACCTCCCGTCTTATTATTTTATGATGGGTTAATTTGGTGAACCTATTGCTTCATGACAGGAAAAGATGAAGTCAAAAAGGTTGGAGGCGTTGAATAAGGAACCGGCTCCTAATGCAACTCTTGTTGAGAATGTGAGTCCCACATTCAATCTTAACGACACTGAAATTGGAGCAACCTCTAATCCAGTGTAACCACCAAATCCAAGTGTCGCGGAAGAAAATGCCGCCAAACTAATGTCTCTAGAAAAACGAGTTCAGGAGATGCAAGATCAAATGGATGCTACTCTAGCACAAAGGTCTTCAAAGGTCACCAAGCCAAGTCAAAGTGAAGAAGATGAATCTCCAAAATATAGGCACCATCCAGCACTCTGAAGGGAAGGAGAGACTCAATGCAGCATCCTCTATGAAGAAAAGGTCCCATTTGACAGGAATCGATTATCAAGGGAATCAATGCAGCTAGGAACAGTCTGGGAGCTCTACTTCAAAAGGATGTGATCCTAAGAGGACGGATTACGATAACACAAAGGCTTATCTCAAGGACATAACAATGAAAACTGTTAAAGATCTGTTAGGAGGCAAGGGAAAGAGAACCCAGGATAAAAGAGTTAACGAAAATGAAAGAGTGGCCCCTTTCACCGACGAGATCATGAACACTACGATACCATCTCCAGTAAAGGTTCCAACCATAAAGTGTAACACCCCATATTTTTAGTGTAAGATAATAAAATAAGAATAACTTAATTAAATTTAGAATTTAGTAAAATAGACTGGGCCATTGTGTCTGTCTCGAAATTTTGGTCAAAATCGACACCTGGTTTGCGTAAATCGGACACCGTATGAAGAAGTTATTAAGGTTGGAAGTTTGTATACGCGCAAGAAGAATATATATATATATATATTAGGTTCAGAAATTCAAAAATGGGTCCAGAAATTCGAAAATCAGTTCAAAATTAAAATTTTCAAAAGGCGGCAGATTTCCCACTTAGGTGGGTCGACCCCCTCAAAGGTGGGTCGACAGCAGGATCGACCCCCTTAAGGGTGGGTCGACACCAGGGTCGACCCCCCTTAAGGGTGGGTCTACACACCTGCGGCAGATTTTGGCAGATTAGGATTTTGTGATATTTTGATGTTTCGGATGGCTTTTGGGCAAACCTGAGGGTCCTAGTTGCCTGCTCCTATAAATAAGATCCTAGACCTAACCCTAAATATCATAATTTGGTATCTACGCCAGAGCTCTACCATTACACACACACTCTCTCTCTTCTCTCAAATTTATTCTGAAAGTTAAAATACTAGCCTAGGAAAATTATGAATTCAGATCTTGAAGAGAGAATCAACATCAATAAAAAAAGATTACTGAGTCGTGAAAGAAAGGTAAACTTTTTGATCCAATCTATTCAATTTTCCTATTTCTTTCCCTTCTCTTTTAATGAAAATAGTCGATCCACATTATTAGGTTTCAAATCAAATTAAAGGAGAAAGGAAAACCATGGATGATAGAACGGATCAAACCCAAAATTTGGGAAAAGCATGAAAGGTGAGTGGGTTTAAACTATAGTCTTTAGATAATGTTATGACTGTCGTTTAGCATTCCCCTTTTAATAAATCATGAAATTTCCAGTTTAATTATAAATTGTTGTTATAACAAGTTGAGACGTTAATATGAATAGACCAGAAAATTCATACGTTGAATCTATTAAATTGGGGGAATGATTAGTTTGATATAACGTAAAATAGTTAATATGAATAATTCATATATTGAATCAGTTGAAATGTTGGAATGCTTACATGTTATAATATTAATTTGAACATGTGGGAAAAATTCATATATTGGATTTGTTGGAGTGCTAAAAAGTTTACATGTAAATTTGCCCCAGTTATATACAGGGAATAATTGGAGTAAGTATATGACTATATGGATTCATGTTAACATAGAATCGAACAAATATGGGTTTGAAGCATCGACCAAATTATGTTTAAAAATCTTAAATTGGATCATTAGTATAGAAAAATGACTTGGGCACAAATGGGATCATATGCAAAATATGAATTGGCATAATTCGAATAATATGAAAGGAAACATAATGATGTAAGGCAAGCGGGTAAGAGAATGTTTAGACATAGGGTCTAAAAACATATTAAAGTGAGGCGTTTGAACCAGTCTGCATGTTTGAGGTTGAATAACCCAACGGGCTAGATCATCGTGGTGTTATAAGGCACAAGGGGAGCACGCATTAATCTGATTATTCTGACGGCTCCGAAGGACTAGAAGGGGAAGCATGTGGCTTCCTAAGGTACGTAAGGTGCTCCCAGTAGTCCTCTGTGTAGCGGCAGACGTGGCTGTGCCCGTAGAGGTTGGGTCTACGCGTAACTACTAGGTGGGTAGGCCTTTACTGCAGATGTAGCTATGTAGTCAGAATACTGTGACGAGGTGACACCAGGGTGGTTCGGCGGTTACCTTACGAGGAGGCAGAGGTTCAGGATCAACAAGGATAATAGACTGTCAGACACCCGTCATCAGCAGCCAGTAGGATGCGGAAAGACTCGAGCTAAACCCAAAATACCATTTCACCCTTCACTATCGGGGTAAGATATTGAGGGGAGACGCCACATGGATGTTTAGATTGTTTGCGTAGGGGCAGTCGCTTAACTCTAGTAGTCTTTACTAGTTGAGGGAGGGGCCGAGGTGGGGCCATAGCCACCACGAAAACAGACCCTAGGTATATTTGTATATAGAAGCTCTTTGAAGAAGGGTCTGTACAGATATGGAAAAGCTCCCAACCGGGTTTTGTGCTTCCTGTATCGCCCTGCCACGGTACTCGGTGCAATTAGAGGACGTGCGATTGAGGCATCGAGCTACAATTGAAGATACGTATGGTGGACAGTCTAGATACATGCATGTTGGCTCGGGGTGGTGTATCTTAGACTTGAGGGCATTACTCCGGTATGGAGTCTGTTTCGAACAAAGGTGGCAGTCAGTACGTTTACATAGCATAATAATGATAGATATATGTGGAACGTAATATTGTTATCCGTACGTCACTACGACGAAGGATGAGGGACTGCGTATATTTCGATAATGTTACGGTGGAGACTATGCAAGTGGGGTACCATGGGGTGTACCTTAATATTGGGGGTACCTACATATATACTATAGCAGGTTAATCCACTAGAAAGTAAATGGGTATGACGTGTGTGTAAGCCTTGAGTGCTGATAACCCAAGTAACCTAATAAATAAGAAAATATGATTGAACGGTATATGAAGGATTATCCAAAGTGTATAGTTTAAATCTAGTCACCAGAACTTGTGCTATGACCCCCTCCTCATAACATACTCACAGGTTAGATTTGTGGCAGAGACATGAGACATTATAGCTTTGGATACTGGTTAGGCAATATTATTATACGGTAAGGCTATACTTTGATTTATATTATATTTTATTCCTTCCCCTGTAAGATATTTTCTGAGCTCTGACATATTTTATGACTCTATCGTTTCGATAGATTGGAATTTTGAAAGAAAAACTGGTCTGTCGAAATTGGGGTTGTCACATCTGGTATCAGAGCTTAGGTTTAGGATTCCTATATAAATAGTGAGTGAACATATTTGTATTTTCAAAAATATAAATATATTATATATATATACCTAAATCCATAGAGGAACCAACTAAATAGAAAGAGTATAATATGGTAAGAAATGGGATGCTTGTTTTGTACATTAAAGGAATAAGTATGGAAATTTGAGACCCTTAGGAAGTTTGGGTGGAGTGTGTACAATGTACTCCGTATGGAAGGAAAGTTAATCGCATATGATTAGTATATTGGGTTAGTGGGCTTGAAAGCCTTATAAATTGGAAAAGGTTAAAAAGAGAAAAATGGATTAGGAATATATATAGTTGAGAGAATTGACCTTGGGAGGGGGGTGTCTAGGAAAATAAAGCAATCTGACTTGCCTTGTTGATCCTACCTTAATATTGGGGGTAGCTACATATATACTATATCAGGTTAATCCACTGGAAAGTAAACGGGTACGACTTGTGCGTAAGCCTTAAGTGCTGATAACCCAAGTAACCTAATAAATAAGAAAATATGATTGAACAGTATATGTAGGATTATCCAAAGTGTATAGTTTAAATCCAGTCACGAGAACTTGTGTTATGACCCCCTCCTCATAACATACTCACAGGTTAGATTTGTGGCAGAGACATGAGATATCATAGCTTTGGATACTGGTTAGGCAATATTATTATACGGTAAGGCTATACTTTGATTTATATTATATTTTATCCATTCCGCTGTGAGATATTTTCTGAGCTCTGCCATATTTTATGTCTCTGTCTTTTCTGCAGGATACCAGAGCAAACCAATCCGAGTTTCGACAGATTGGAATTTTGAAAAAAAAAAATCGATCTCTCGAAATTGTGGTTGTCACATAAAGTATCTCGGAACCACTGACCCTTGATGACCATCTAATGGCTTTTAACAGCCAAATGGATCTCTAGAACGCTTCAGGGTTGTTTGATGTCTTCCTTTCCCAGTAACCCTCCAAGGGGCAGCAGCTAAGTGGTATCGTCAGTATAGGGAGAATACCATCTGCTCGTGGAAACAGTTAGCTTATAAATTTTATACATAGCTCTGCATATGTAAAGATCCAATGCCGGATTACATGGTTATCGCCAACATCAAGCAAAGACAAGGGGAGTCTTTGGGAGACTACCGGAAACAATTCAACGTAGAAGCTTTGAAGGCAAAGCATATGAATGATCGCGACAAGCTTATCGTTGTCCGTTTGGGGTTAATCTAGAATACCACATTTGGAAGGAACTATACATTCATGGGTGTAAAGACCTACAAGACTTCCACTTTCAAGCTGAAAAATTCATCCGTACGGATGAATTATGCTACATAAAGAAGAAGTTCGTGCCTCAATGGGACGGAGGAAAGTTGGGCTTTGGTCGAAAGCCTCAAAGTGAAAGGTTTGGTTTAGACGGAAATCAGAAAGGACTAAGATGGGAGGACTCCAATTCTAACTCAGCAGCCCTAAGCAAACCCATCTCCTTTGTATACGCTGTGGCCAAAGAAAGGGTCAATAACTTCCCCATCTCATTTAAAACCAAGAATTTTCGTGAACCCTATGTTGGAGGAAAGTACTGCGAATTTCACAAAATGAATGGACACGAGACTAACAAATGCAAGGTATTGGAGGGAATCATTCAAAAGATTATTTGTGAAGGGCATCTGAAAGAGTTTGTTCTGAAAATGCAACCGTCATCCCAGCATGCTAATGGGCACCAAAAGGTTTTGGCCAAGGCGGTGGAAGCTCCAACAGAAGAAGGGAACCTAAATCTGGGCCCTCCGGTAAACTGAATTAATGTGATCCATGGTGGGCTACATCCAGTTGGAAACTTCCCAGCAGCTCGGAACCGATATATGAAGGAGGCCCGCGAAGGGATATTCTCCATCCAAGAGGAACCATCATTGAAGAATGCCCGCTACAACGTTAAGATGCACAATCAAGCGATTTCTCTAGATAAGACGAAGAAAGGGGTTCGTCATCCGCACAATGATCCTCTCATGATAACGGCTCAAATTAGGCTCTTTGCTGTGTCCAAGATTTTTGTTGATATTGGGAGTGCGGTAGATGTGATTTTTAAACACGCTTTTGACCAAATGGGAATCTCCCAGGAAAAGCTGGAGCCAAGCAACGGGCATATCGTTGGATTCAACAACAAAGGATCCACTCCAGTGGGGAAGATCAAGCTCCTGGTTCGAGTAGGATTGTCTCATCTTCAAAGGACCTTTGAGACTCACTTCGTTTTCATCAACAGCCCTCCTACTATAATGCTTTCTTTGGCCGATCCGCTCTAGAGGAGATGGACCACTACAACAAAAATACCATATTACAACTGCATTTTTACAACTGTCACAAAATAACCGTTTTACAAAAGATTTTTTACAATTTTTTTATCATGACTATTGTAATAAACTTATTTTCGACAACTCTTTTGTTTGCAAGTTGTAATAGATGCCTATTACTACATTTCATTTTTAATGTAACACCACGTAATTTTATAATATTAAAATTTACAAATTAAAGAATACTTAATTTTTAGAAGAATAATTAAGGGAAACGGATTGTGCCATTGCGTTCGTCTTGGAATTCTGCTAGAGATAGAGTCTGATTTTGCGTAAAACGAATACAGTATGAAGAATTATGGAGCTTAGAAGATTTCAGCTTAAATTAGAATTAAAATAATAATTAAAATCAAATTCGAAATTCAAATCAGCAAGAATCGGGATGGGCAGGAATTATCCCGCTCTAGGGTGTCGACCCCTTGGGGAGTCGACATAGGTGTCGACCACCCTATATGGGTCGACCCCATCGACCGGATCTGGGTAGTGACAAATATTGGAGAATTAGGGCTTATGTGGCGTCCTCTGATTGACTGGGTGATGTGTTTTTTTTGGTTTGGATGGTTTAGATGGATCCTAACCTAATCTAAAGGCCGTAATACACCTGGCACTCCTATAAAAACACACCTAGACCTAACCCTAATTCCATTACACTAATTCATGGCGCCTCCATGCTACCTCAACCAGAACTAAAACTAGTCTCTCTTCTTTAACAAATCAAAGTAAAGGAATTGGGTAAAGGGGAACGGATCTATAATAGCAACACCGCCTAATTCTCTCCCTTAATCCAATCTTTATGAGTTCATTGATTATTTTTAGATTAAAATAATCCTAAAGCAATTCTGACATGTTGTAAATTGGATTTGGGAATTATACATGATAATAAGATTAAATCTCATCAATTCTATCTTAGCTTATACATCAGATTCATGATTCTTTTATGCCCATGTTGATATTATCATCAGTTTTATCAGTTTTATCATATCTTTATAATCAGTTCATACTTATGCCTATTTTATTATTATTATTATGCATGTTCTTTATCTTATCCCTTCTCCTTCCCTTTTTGGTTTTTATAGCCGGGCTACTTCGAGCCTAGGCCAAATCTCATAGAGATGAATGTATGAACGGTTATTTAGGGAACATTGGGTTGATTTGGGCATGACAAATGTTAAATTCGGCATAATATACGTTGGGTTGATTTGGGCATGACAAATGTTAAATTTGGCATAATATATGTTAATTGTTGGGCATGATATGAAATTGGGAATTTTGGGTAATTGGCATAATTAACCTAAAATTGGCATAAACTGCAAATAAATAAATTGGCTAAGATAAGCATGCTGAGACATGAGGTTAGACTCCGCTTGCGGTAGAAGCCTGCCCGGGAAAAACCGCCCTAACCAACAACCGTAAACAGTCAGTCTAATGTGAGAGGTCGTAGGCTTAACTAAAAGATGCTTAGACACAATGTTAGGTCTGGCTTGTGGCAGAAGTCTGCCCGAAACCGCCCGGCACATCCAGCGGCCACAAGCCATCGACTTAATGTGAAAGGTCTGTGCATTAATAACTAACTAATGTTGATCAAAGATGAATATGATACCTAAAACTTGTTAGGTGGGTGGGGTTAAGTTAACCTGTGTGAGATGACAACTAAACCAATAATATATGAACAAAGTGGATAGGGTTAAGGCAAGCTTAACCAATAATACATATTGATTTGATAAGTGGGTGGGGTTAAGTCAACTGGGCGGATAGTCAACACTTAACCAATATAAGTTGGGTTAGGATAAACCCTGGGGAATAACCTAGTAGCAGTAGGGACTCTTTTCAGACAGTAACCTACTTAGTGGTATCGGGAACCCTGAGCTAGGCAGGGTTAGGGCACGCTTACTGGGCTGATTATAAGTGGTCAAATAAGAGCGACGGTGTAGCAGTGCAGGTTCCGACGGGTTCGTTAAGCATGCATAAGGTGTTCCCGACGTTGGAAGATTTAGCCACTGTACATCAATAGGTATAAAGCTGTGCACCCACGGGTTGCCACTTACGGAGTGATACACCCTAAGTTGGGACCTGCATAGATATCAAGAAGTTAGGGAGCCGATCGATTAGGGGTAGTGTAACAACCCGCATTCTACGCAACGGAGAATCGTAGAATATTTATTTCTTTCTTATATGTGGTCGTATGGTAATGTGGCTTTGGGAAACGACCATTAGGGTCATTTCCCATGCTCATGATTTTTCCCGATTTTTAAATGACCGTTTTGCCCATAGCTGACCTTGTTTCGGCCATAACTTTTGATTGGAAAGGAGTTTTGACCTGAAACCACTTCCATTGGCTTCGGATGATGGTTTACCTTTCTGTAGAGTGATCACATGTGGAAAATGGGCTTACCGTTTGGAGAAAAGACTGAAATAAGGTTTGGAAGGTGAAAAACTGCTTAACCGAGCCAAATAGGGTGATTAGTGAATGGGCCCATAACCCATTTCGGGATTAGGGTTATGGGGAGGCTGAAAAGAGTTAGGTAGCGTTTGGTTTAGATTTTTCAATTTTAAGTTTTCACACATACAAAAATACCGACAATGCACATATATCGTGAAAATGACCGTTTTACAAAACGGAGTTAACACACAAAACCGGAAACAACTTTTTATTATTTTTCATATTTTAAGAAAAAGGGAATGACAATAACAAATCCGTCTATCCACCATTCCCGCGGTCCCCTCCGTCACTCCCTTTCCCTTTGATCCATCACCACCACTACACTTCAAATCTTCACAACTTTCATAACTAACGCCGAAAACTAAAAATGCAAAATACAAAATAAACCAAATGCTACCTTAGGGTTTCATTCCATTTCAGTTTTCTAGCCTCCACTTACCTCTTAGAAACTCTAAAATGGCCTCCAACCTCTAAATCACCTCCAAACCACTTTCTAATTAAGGATTAAGCTTAGCAACATCAAATCAAGGGAGGTCTTCACCAAATCAAGATTAGAGCTACTGTTTAGCATTAGTATTCGCGCCATATCAGTGATTTATTTAAGATCTAAGGTTTATTTGTGTCTAAGGTGAGTGATTTGCATAGTTTTGTACTAATTACGGTTGATTAAGGGTAATTAGTGAAGATTAGCGAATTTAAGCATTAATAAAATCTGGAAAAATATTTATAAATACTTGAGTGATGTTTTAGACCCCTGTTAGAAACTTGGGTTAATTTGGTTAAGTTTTGCTAATCCTATCATTAATTATGCTTGAACATGCTTAAGGGAAACATGGGGTTTTGGCTATGTTTGATTCAATTTAACCTATCATATTGATGTTTTGGTGTTTGAGGTCACCTCTATTTGTTGCTATGACTTTGTGGTATGCTTTGTGATTGATTAGAATAGCTAGAGTTGTCGAAAATGCCATCGAATCGCGTAAACAACTCGTTGGACAAAATGCAGGAAATGGACAGGGACCGGATCGGATCGGATGAGGAGGTCCGAACCGAACCATTCGTGTGGCCCATCCCCGATCCGCCCCCTTGCATCCGAACCGAGCCTGCATGCCACGAGCTAACTGGAAACTTGGAGGAGATGACGACCGGACCGATCCGCCTGGAGTTCTCCAACCCGATCCGCCAGAGTACCCCAATCCGAACCACCACGTGCTGTAATGTGGAGCACGACCTGAACCCGATGGCACTATCCGATCCGAAGAAGCTTGGCATGAATCGATCCAGTGGGGGATACTGAAGGCTGAACCGAACCGATGGTTGTGAGGAGATCTGAACCGATCCGGTGATGACCAATAACCCGAGATGCAAAGGTAGTCCAAATGGAAGTTAGAGCTCAGGATCCAGTTGGGAACCAATGAGTTCACTTCATGGTTGGGCTTTGCTGCGGGACGTGTGCTAAGGAGTTGTCGACGTTCATAACTTTGATTCACCACTAAAAAGGAATGATGGGCTATGTATCAGTGCAGTAGAGTCATCATGACTCGAGGGGCAAAGTGATCGTAGTAAGACTATGAGCCAGTGCAGTGGAGCCGTTGCGACTCCGTGGGGCAGAGTTGACATAGTAAAGGATTAGTAAGGCTATGAGCCTGTGTAGTAGGGTGTGTACGACTCCATGGGGAAAAGTTGACATAGCGAAGGATTAGTGGCTATGGATCAGTGCAGTGAAGCCGTTGTGACTTCATAGGGCAGAGAGATCATAGCAAAGTATTAGGTGGTCGAAGTGGTGGATATCGTATGCTTTACGCACTGAGTGAGAGATGTGAGGATAGTTGCTATGCTTGATTGTTTGCCATCACTATGACATGCACACCCCCACCCCCGTATGCTTGTACACCATATGTTAGTGGCACCTTAGAGTGCGGTACAGTATGTAGTGCTTACTCTTTGGTTGCAGGTCCAGGTTCAAGTATGGTTTAGTATACCTGTTATTGTTCTGTTTAGCTGCTTATCGCTCATACCAGACTTTTTTCTGACCCCGAGTTTTATGTCTCTTCTTATTACTCTGGGTGCTCCTAAACGAGCAGACTAGAGACATGTTAGCTGGTGATGCACGAGTAGCTGATCCGGAGGCGAGCAGGAGGCTTCGACGTATGATATATATATATATATATATATATATATATATATATATATATATATATTCTCCCTGTGTCGTTGGTGGTCACTACTTGGGCATTAGTAGTGCACGTTCCTTATCTTTCTTTAGAGACAGTTTTAAAAGTTGTAATAATGATGTTGTGGAACATAAGCTGTATTTGGATTTTCCGCTGGTATGATAGTTTGTCTCAGCTTATACACCGTCTCACCTGTTTTATGTCAAGTATGTTGTTATTATATTTTGTTCCATGCGCTGTGAGATATTATACAGGTTCTTTGTTGATTCCTCGTCTTCTTTTTTTTTTTGACGACAGTTCCGTGCTAACTGGACATGTGTACAGCGCAAATTTTTGGAGTAAATGTCGGTTGGTGCGGGTCGTCACATTTGGTATCAGAGCTCTAGGTTGCGTAGTTAACCTAGGAAAAGACACTAGGGAGAGATAGTACGTATATGAGAGTGCATATTTGTGATTACTTTGGTTTTCAAAAGCTATATATATATATGTACTATTAGTAGCATAAGGATGAAGTCATACTGCACTAGCACCACTATAGAGATAGCTAATTGTTTTCTCTTTACAGATTGAACGATGAGTTGAGACACGAGGGGTGATGGTAGAGGGGCCAATAATGGGAATGCTCCTGACATGAGGACAATGTTCATTAACTTCATGAGAGATATGCTTAGGGATGTTCAGGGAGCAGTTCCCAATGCCGGTAATGGTGGTGGTCCAGTAGTGCAGGCGTATAGGGCCGATTTCGCCAAGCTGTGCAAGGATTACACTAACCTTGGTGGGAAGCCGTTCCACGGAACGGAGTCGGCCACGAATGTTCAGGATTGGATGGATAGCTGTGATCATATATTCGACGACTTGGGTATCGAGGATGCGATGAAGAGAAGGCTAGCGTCTCGTCAGCTGCAAGGGCGAGCGATGAATTGGAATGCTATTAAGACAGCCACTCCAGAGGATCAGGTTACTTGGGATCAGTTTAAGCCTCTCTTTAGCGACAAGTTTATCCCAGCTGCTCAGAAGTCGGAATTGTTTAGGAAGTTCTTGGAGCTTAAGAAGAATGGTAGAGTAGTCTCGGACTATATTGCTGAGTTCGGCACTTTGTCAAAGTGTGGATTATCCCTTATCGATAATCTTGAGAAGAAGAATGAGAAGTTAATTACTGGTTTAGATGGATACTTAGGGGAAAGGCTTATCAACCACATCAATGAGACTTTTGAATCGATTGTGGGGAAAGCCTTGAGATCAGAGAGTCTTTACCCAAAGTCAAAGACTGAGGTTGCATCTGCAGAAGGGCTGAAGCCGCAAGCAGGTGGTGGAGGCAAGAATAACACTTAGAACAAAAGGAAGCAGAATCAAACTAAGGATGGCCAGAAAAAGAGCAAGAAAGATGTTGAGTGCTTCAGCTGTGGCAAGAAGGGCCATTATGCCAAAGAATGTCGGACCAAGCCAGCGGATAGGAAGTGCTACAACTGTGGCCAAGTGGGGCATCATAAGGATAAATATCCACAACCTCTTAAGGAGAAGAAGATTGTGAAAGCATATGTTATCAGTGCTATTCCTTCTTCGTCGAATGCCCCAACTGCGGAGGAGAAAGGAAAGAATGTCGTCATTCAAGGTTTGCTTTCTATTCTTGATGTACATGTTCGAGTTTTGTTTGATACTGGGGCTTCCGGTTCCTTAATATCTAGTGACCTAATAGATAGGTTGGGACTGGAACCCGAGATAGTCGATAGACCATTGGTTGTGACGAACCCGATTGGTGGTTCGACTAACCTTAGTTGATTTGCCGAAATTTGGTCTTATCGAGTCATGGATGTATGTTTGTTTGTGATTGCTTTGTTGTGGGCTTTACTGGGTATGGCATTATATTGGGGGTCGATTAACTCCAAAGGTACGGGGTGGTGGTAGACTGTGAGGGCTTTTAGGTGACAGTTAGGGCGGATGATGGGTGGAGGGTAGTGTTTGGTAGTCTACCTAGTGATGGGGTAATGGCTAGTTTTATAAATTCCCTCGACATCCCGCATGATGAGTTGTTAGATGTGCCCGTGGTTGGCCAGTATCCGGACATCTTCGAGGAAGTGACCGGACTTCCACCACACCGAGAGATTGAGTTCCATATTGATTTAGTGAAAGATGCCAGACCTATAGTGATGACACTTCGTCGTATGGCACCAAGGGAGCAGCGAGAGCTCGAGGTGCAAGTAAGTGATCTTTTGAAGAAAGGGTTTATTAGAAGAAGTGTCTCCGAGTGGGGAGCACTAGTTGTATTTGCCACTAAGGCAGATGGTTCCCTTCGTTTGTATGTGGACTATCACGAGTTGAATAAGGTAACGAGGAAGAATAAGTATCCTCTACCGCAGATAGATGATTTGTTTGATCAACTGGAAGGAGCAAGAGTGTTCTCCCAGTTGGACCTCACGACAGGATTTCATCAGCTCCGAGTAGCGGCTAAGAGTGTTCCGAAAACGACATTTAGGATGCCGTTTGGATTCTATGAGTGGTTGGTCATGCCATTTGGGTTGACCAATGCACCAGCATACTTCGTGGATCTTATGAATCGGGTGTTCAGAGATCAGCTGAATAAGTTTGTTCTTATGTTTGTAGACGACATCCTTGTTTACTCAAGGATAGAGGAAGAACACAAGGGACATTTGAGGATAGTGATGGAGGTGTTGAGAAAACACCAATTGGAAGCGAAATTTTCTAAGTGTCACTTCTGGAGGAGGGAAGTGAGATTCTTGGGCCATGTTGTTTCTGAGAATGGTATTGCCGTGGACCCTGCGAAGGTGGCTACGGTACAGGATTGGTCTACGCCCAAGAATGCAACAGACATGAGAAGCTTCTTGGGGTTAGCTGGATATTATCGTAAGTTTATCCAGGACTTCTCCAAGATAGCAGCACCGTTGACTCAGTTGTCTAAGAAGAATCGAGCCTTTGTCTAGGACGGAGTGTGTAAGAATGCATTCAAGAGTCTAAAAGAAAAGTTGACGTGTGCGCCAGTGTTAGTCATTCCTAAAGGGAATGTAGAGATGACGGTATACACGGATGCTTGTGGTACCGGACTAGGTGCTGTATTGATGCAAGGAGGTAGGGTTGTAGCTTATGCTAGTAGGAAACTAAAGCCGCATGAGAAAAGGTATCCTACCCATGATTTGGAACTGGCAGCGATCGTGTTCGCATTGAAGATGTGGAGACATTATCTCTTGGGAGAAAGATTTGAGTTGTTTACCGATCATAAATCGTTAAAGTATCTCTTCTCTTAGAAGGATCTGAATCTCCGTCAGCAGAGGTGGTTAGAGTTCTTGGCTTCGTATGACTTTGATATCGCGTATACACCTGGGAAAGGCAATGCGGTAGCCGATGCCTTGAGTAGGACACATGCCAGTTTAGGGGCTATGTTTCTTGAATGGAAACAACTGGAGTATATCGCATGGTATGATTTCAGACCAAAGTGCGAATTGGATCTAGAGGTGTTAGCTAGTTTGACGATCAGACCCACTTTGATTGAGCGGATTGGTTCTAGTCAGAGGGACGATCCTAATCTATTGGAAATCATCTCCAAGTTAGAGATGAATATTGACGGTGAGGAGATGAATTTGTATGGGCTTGATCGCGAAAGATGGCTTCGAAAGAATAGAAGACTAGTTGTACCCAACGTGAATGTTTTGAGAGATGAAGTGCTTAGGGAATGTCATCACTCAAAACTGACTATACATCCCGGTGGTGATAAGATGTATCGAGACATGAAGCAGACTTACTACTGGGAAGGGATGAAAAGAGACATTGGAAAGTTTATATACAAGTGCATGAATTGCCAGCTAGTTAAAGTCGAGCAAAAGAAACCTAGTGGTTTGTTGCAACCATTAGAAATTACCGAATGGAAATGGGAGCAAGTCTAGATGGATTTCACTGATGGTTTACCAAGGACTAAATCGGGACATGATAGCATTTGGGTAATTGTGGATCGATTGTCCAAGAGTGCAAGATTTATACTAGTCAAATCGACTAGAAAGGCAGCTAAGTTAGCAGAACTGTATGTGAAGTGGGTAGTGAGATTTCATGGAGTACCTAAAAGCATTGTGAGTGACCGAGACCCGTTGTTTACAAGTGGGTTTTGGAAGAGCTTACAGGAGGCTCTAGGGTCGGAATTATATCTCAGTACCGCGTATCATCCTCATACCGACGGTCAGACAGAGAGGGTGAATCATATATTGGAATATCTCTTGAGAGCTTGTATATTGGATTTTGGTGGATCATGGGATGACCATTTGCATATAGTAGAGTTTGCATATAATAATAGCTACCAATCTAGTATTGGTATAGCTCCATATGAAGCTTTGTACGGAAGATCGTGCAACTCACCATCATGTTAGATAGAGACCGGTGAGAAGTTTGTGCTTGGACCAGATGTGGTAAGGGAAACTTCAGATATGATTAAGATCATTCAACAACGGATGAAGGCTGCCCAGGATAGGCGGAAGAGTTATGTTGATAAGAGGAGAAGAGACGTAAAATTCTCCATTAGTGACTTGGTGTTTGTCAAGATTTCTCCATTGAAGAGCGTGATACGATTTGGCAGGAGAGGCAAGTTGGCACCAAGATTAGTTGGCCCATTCCCAGTTCTCGAACAAGTTGGGAATTTGGCGTATAGAGTTGACTTACCCAAGAAGATGGCGGGAGTTCACAACGTATTTCATGTTTCCCAGCTAAGGAGGTTCGCACATGACCTAAGTATGACTATTTCACCTGATCAGTTAGAGGACCTCGAAGTGGAACCCGAAGCGGTTGGGAACCGCAAGCCGATTCGTATTGTCGAGCACGATACAAAGCAACTCGAAGGAAGGCGCTGAAGCTAGTCAAGGTTCAGTGGGGCGAGAACAAGAACGACTGTACCTGGGAGACAGAGGAGAGCATTAGGAAGACGTATCCAGAACTCTTTGCCTGGTAAGATTTACTTTACAATTTAGTTATTCTGCATGCTATAATAGACTTGTTTTGCATGTTTGATTGTTGTTTTATGGCTGATAGGCATGCAGGACCCTTTGTGTGTTTTGGTTAGGGAATTTCGAGGGCGAAATTCCTTAAGGAGGGAAGAATGTAACAACCCGCATTCTACGCAACGGAGAATCGTAGAATATTTCTTTCTTTCATATATGAAGTCATATGGTTATGTGGCTTTAGGAAACGACCATTAGGTTCATTTCCCATGTTCATGATTTTTTCCTATTTTTAAATGACCGTTTTGCCCCTAGCTGATCTTGTTTTGGCCATAACTTTTGATTGGAAAGGAGTTTTGACCTGAAACCACTTCCATTGGCTTCGGATGATGGTTTACCTTTCCATAGAGTGATCACATGTGGAAAACGGGCTTACTGTTTGGGAGAAATGACTAAAATAAGGTCTGGAAGGTGAAAAACTGCTTAGCCGGGACAAATAGGGTGATTAGTGAATGGGCCCATAACCCATTTCGGGATTAGGGTTATGGGGAGGCTGAAAAGAGTTAGGGTTTCATTGCATTTCAGTTTTCTAGCCTCCACTTACCTCTTAGAAAACCTAAAAATGGCCTCCAACCTCTAAATCACCTCCAAACCACTTTCTAATTAAGGATTAAGCTTAGCAATATCAAATCAAGGGAGATCTTCACCAAATCAAGATTAGAGCTGCTGTTTAGCATTAGTATTCGCACCATATCAGAGATTTATTTCAGATCTAAGGTTTATTTGTGGCTAAGGTGAGTGATTTGCATAGTTTTGCACTAATTACGGTTAATTAAGGGTAATTAGTGAAAATTAGCGAATTTATGCATTAATAAAATCTAGAAAAATATTTATAAATTCTTGAGTGATGTTTTAGACCCCTGTTAGAAACTTGGGTTAATTTGGTTAAGTTTTGCTAATCCTATCATTAATTATGCTTGAACATGCTTAAGGGAAATATGGGGTTTTGGCTATGTTTGATTCATTTTAACCTATCATATTGATGTTTTGGTGTTTGAGGTCACCTCTATTTGTTGCTATGTCTTTGTGGTATGCTTTGTGATTGATTAGAATAGCTAGAGTGGTCGAAAACGCCGTCGAATGGCATAAACAACTCGATGGACAAAATGCAGGAAATGGACAGGGACCGGATCGGATGGGGAGGTCCGAACCGAACCGTTCGTGTGGCCTATCCCCGATCCGCCCCCTTGCACCTGAACCGAGCCTGCATGCCACGAGCTAACTGGAAACTTGGAGGAGATCACGACCGGACCGATCCACCTGGAGTTCTCCGACCCGATCCGCCAGAGTACCCCGATCCGAACCACCACGAGCTGGAACGTGGAGCACGACCTGAACCCGATGGCACTCTCCGATCCGATCCGAAGAAGCTTGGCATGAATCGATCCAGTGGGGGATACTGAAGGCCGAACCGAACCGATGGCTGTGAGGAAATCCGAACCGATCCGGTGATGACCAATAACCCGAGATGCAAAGGTAGTCCAAATGGAAGTTAGAGCTTAGGATCCGGTTGCGAACCACTGAGTTCACTTCATGGTTGGGCTTTGCTGCGGGACGTGTGCTAAGGAGTTGTCGACGTTCATAACTTCGATTCACCACTAAAAATGAATGATGGGCTATGTATCAGTGCAGTAGACTCATCATGACTCGAGGGGCAAAGAGATCGTAGTAAGACTATGAGCCAGTCACTACACCAAAACAGCCAATTTGACACATCAGGATACGAATATTTGATACGGCTTTAAGTCGTATCAAATTTGATAGGCTCATAGCCGTATCAAATTTTCTTTTGCAGTCCACACAACCTTCAAAACTTAAAACCTCACCGTAGATCTTGAAGGGATCGGATCAATTCATTTTGATTATGCTTAGACCCGTATCAAATTTTCCCGTTCCTTATCGTGGTTTCTCCCTCTCCACTTTTCCATTTCGGCCGAAACAAAAAGAAATTCCAAACGAAAAAAATGGCGAATCCCTAAAATTTCAATTCTTCAATCCACGGTTATGTACGAAATTGCAAAAAGCGAGATCTTAATTCTCATCCACAGTTAAATCGAAGCTCAAAGCTACCCTAGAGTCGCCACGTTCGGATTTCAACATTTTGTTCACAATTCGTTTAATTGTTTTTGTATTTTTATCCCACTAGAAGTCGATACATGATTTGTAAAGTGCGCAATGAACCGAATTAGGACACCTTGTTAAGTTTTGAAATCCAAATCCCTAGGTTCAACCGATAGCCATCAAAGTTTAGTTTGTGCTAAGCTTCTCTGGTACGATTAATCAATCAATTTTATTTCTGCTGGCTCCTACAGTGAAATTATTATTTTATCATTTTGAAGGTGTTATATATCATTTAATTGGGAAATAAAGAGTTCATATAGCAACAGATATATTGTTAAGGAATACTATCAAATGACAATCGAAGAATGGGCAGTGTCAGGAGAGCCTTTTGTCAATGGAACCACATGACAAGAGGTTCTCGTAGTTCATTGACTTATTGAAATCTTGGATTTCTTCGAAGCCTGAATCATGGTATGCCGTTTTACTTATGTCAAATAGTGACTTTGTTTAGTTGGATTTCCGTAAAAGTGTTGTATGATTTGTGCAGCAATTTGGATGAAGCATGTTGTTTTTTTAACAGCTTATTGAATGTCGGTGAAACTTTTTCTTCAATAGCTAGAACTTCCGATAAGTATCTGTTTCATACCAGAATTTTTTTAGAAAGCATCTTAACCTTTTTTATTTTTGGCAGAAGCAGTTTCGAAAGCCAACACCTAAATATTTGGTAATAACCTGTATAAAGCTTTAATCCGCCAAAAAGTTATGAAAATAAGCTACCAAAAATCAACGAAATTACAAAGTACCTATCAAATATCATTTAAACTCAGGAAAAAGATTAGGCTAAGCAATTTTTTTGTCAACTGCTGCAGTATGATATACTGTTGTAATTATTTTTGGTCAATTTTTGGTTTTCAGATTTCTCTATATGATATAATGCAGTATTTTTTTGTCGAAATTATTTCAAGTTGATTTGCAGATTTTGTTTTCAACTGAGTAGACAGAGCTAGAATTCCTCACAATGGATCAAATGACTGAAAACTGTGTCCTTGACACTGAGGGTTTCCTCATTGAAAAAAACAAAGGATAAAAAATAATCATTTTTCCCTTCTACAAATCAAATATAACCGTTCTTGCAATATATATGCTATTTTGCTTATGTAAAATAGTGAGTTTGTTTTATTGGATGTTTAGAAAATCACAAATGCAAATAAAAGTTTATATTCATTGACACCAATTCTGACATGATTCCACTAAAATGCTATCATGCATGCCACATGAATTCTCATTCATAGTAAATATGAATAGTATTTGAATAGATACATAGATTGTGACCCATGTTATTTAGTTATGTCTGTTGAAGAATTAAACCTATATATTGATCAAAGTATTTAATTTATTGGATTTAACCACTTAATTAGGGCATGTATTCAATTAGCGTGTATGGTTTCTAAATTGGTATTTTGCCTCTTTTTCCATATATTAATCACAGCTGAATGTTTTATTTTACTATTTGATATTGATTTAATAGGATTCTCTAAACTACTTAACACTAACATTTCAATAGCTACATCTATTATTTGCCAAGATATTCAAAGATGAATATCGTAGTTTGTTTATAGTAAATATTTTCTCCTCCAGTTGAGTACAGTATTATATGTACCACAACATTTCAAATAATATATGATGATTTTGCATCGGTATAGATGTAACCTCCTACAGTTAAGTCATTCTGTTCTTTTTTATGGAACCCCCTACAGTTAATATCATATATGCCAAAGCAAAGTTATATATTTGCTTTCGCCACATGTAGAGATCTTTTCTTCTGAGGTTACTGATTTATTATATCTTGCTTCTAAATAAAAAAGCAAAGCTATTGATAGGCCAAATTCCTCAGTAGGTTAAGTGCAACTATATGGAAATATCAGTCTTAACTAATAGGCTATGGTATCATTGTTTTTATAGATTTTTCTAGATTGGATGCTTTTGAGCAGAGTACTGCAGTTCCGTTGTTTACTCTGTTTGAAAAAGCGGCTAACATCTCATAACCAATTAATATATTTGCCCAACTATTTACATGTGCTTACATGCTGACCTTAGAATGTCTGTGTGGGGGATTTGTCATACAAAGGAACTTTCTTAATATGCTTGGTAGTAACTTTCAAAATCACTGCACTTCATTACATTCTGATTTCCTTTCAGCGTGCATTATTTTTATAATTCTAGTGTTCTAAAAATACATAAACTATCATTTTCATCACTACCACTTCCACACATTTCAAAATGTGCCTTTATAAGGGAAGGTATGTGGAAGGATGAAAGAGATTAAATTATATACACGGATATAAGAGGGGTGAGAAATAATAATAGAAAGAAATGACAGTTTAATTGACATTACCTATGTTGAAACCAACTTTTTTAGGAAACATTTTGTTAAAATTTCCTATTTCTATGGATTGAATTAGTTATTTATGTGGACTTCCTTTCAAATAACTTGTTTTATAGATTTTTTTTCTTAATGTTCTCCCTCATTTTTCTTCTTCTATTAAAAGTATTTGCTAAGTAACTTTTAAATAATAATTTTCAAAAGGGACATTTTTTTAATAATTTAATTAATTTTTTCAATGTTTATTTATTTTTGAATTGCCTATAAAAATGTATTTTTTAAATGGCAATTTTTAAAATTTGCATTATTTTTTATCGTTATTTGAGTTGGTTATATATTCAACACATACATATCTCTGTGTATATGAATGCATGTTTATATGTATACTTATAATCATAATATGCATTTTGTATCTTGATGATTTTAGATTACTTAATATGCACTCTCCAACACAACTATAGATTGTGAAGATACGATCATCGAGTTCGTTATTTACCTTGATTCTGCATGAAGATAGTGGTTCCCAAAACGGTCTATATTCAGAACCTTATTTACAACTTCACTGCTATTTAATGATAGTGGTTCCCATAGTGTAAGATTTTCGCACATAGCCATATCAAGCAAGAAAGGAATCGTTGATGACTCTGTCTAATCCTTGTATCTCTGTCTGTTAATTTTAGAATACCTATTGCATATATCTTTTTCTTGCATTTTATGGAATAACAACACCAATATTCAATATGGTAAATAAAGTGAGGGTAAGAAAACCAGTAGTGACCATTACTTGTCAAAAATATATTTTCGTCGTGTTACATGTTAAAAAATTGGAAAGTCCAACCATTTGTAGTTTCAGCTTTGGAAAGTCGACCATAAGTGAACTTGCAACTTCCACCTATTATGAACTTTGACATTAACTGTCCAAATTGTATGCCATGTTTCTCTACTTTTAAGACCATTCATCTGTCGACTGCAATTATTGTTTATTCAGTTTGAACTAATAAATGCTCATCTCTAACTTTATTGTATTCAAATTTTGAGCATACTTATTGTCTTAATGATGTAGCTGATTCGCTTTGATATTATTATCCACCGTTTAGAGGATCATTTAGCCATTGGACTTCCTAGTATACAATGTTTTATCTGCACAAGTAATATGCCTATCAATGTCCATCTTACTCCTCATCAATGACACAATGGATTTTTTTGATCAAGTTATATATTCTTACAATTTTTTTGGTTCTGATGAAGGAGCTCTCATTTCTATTGTCTTATATGTACTAATCTAGTTTTCCTATTGTACAGGATAAGTTAGAGAGGTTTCCTCGGGACCTGTAGTCGCAGAAGATATAAACAATGATGGTAAAATTGAGACAGTGAGGTTTATCCCACCGTTGTATGGTAATACTAGTTTACCATCTAATTTTGAAGTTCTTTTTAATTTAAACTGTGCGGCATTCCTGCTACGTTTCATGAGACATGCTAATTAATATTTTGAGCCTAATAATTGCTTTTGCTGTCCCATCATCAATGTTCACTTTGTCATATATGGGAACCATTGCCAAATGAATGAGTGTGGTTATTTGGCTGAACTAAGAGCTTTTGATAATTCTGTTATAATTCATACATGGGCAGCACAGTGGGATTGAAAATAACATAGAATGCCAAAAGTTTTCCATTTTTCCCTTGGCCAATACATGCCTAGGAGAATCAAACTCAGTTATGTTAAGTACATACATATACATACATATACACACAAACACATACTACACATATTTTTTGGATTTTGAATTGAAATTTAACGATCCATCCCCAAAAAGATGATAGCAGGTGCCTATAACTTCATAGCATCTTGAGAATAAACTCAAGTGCATGTTATATATCTTCTCACCACCTTAATTTAGTGTAAGATTGTCAATTTTTAAGGTTAGCGCAAGACATTTTCCGCTATAACTAAATCATCTTCACAATGTTTTTTATGTGTTCAGGTTAGAAATTGTCAAATGTTCAGGTTAGAAATTCACAATGTTTTTTTTTCCGCTATAACTAAATCATCATACCCTCTTCCTTTTTTTATGCCAAACATATTTATTTTTGTTATCAACTTTTTCGTTTGTTAATGGTATCTTATGTAGCTAACTGGTTTTGGTCTCCAAAAATCATGTTTCCTAACGAATATGATAAATGCACAGAAAAATTATTTGAATCCCTTTATAAGATTTATCAAAAATCATGGTATATATTATTATCTGATATAATATATTAGCCTCTTTTGCAGCATAACAGGTGAATTCTTGTTTCCTAACAATGATTCATACTACTCTATTTATTTACCATATATTAATATGCTTCAATCCTTTACCAGAAGCATGATCAATACAAGGATGCAAATGAAATGAAAATGGACAAAACTCTGTAGTACTTCAGTATGTAAAAGAATTTTGACCAGTTTATCCAATTTTATATATTAACGTCACAATCGATTCTCCTTTTTTAATCTTACGTTGATTTACTGTTTTCAGTGGTTTGGATGATATAACTTCACTACAAAAGGAATTTATTGAGATTAAGGCAAGTGCGAGTTCACAGCTAACTGCGAAAGTGCCTCGGAAAAAGAAGGCATTTGTTGTTGTTGGTATAAATACGGCATTCACTAGCATGAAGTGGCGTGATTCGCTAAGGGATACATGGATGCCTCAAGGTTTACTTCTTATTTTTATAAATTTGTTAAATCATATTATATTGTTACTTATTAAGATTAAATGACATATATATTTTTTGTTTACTTGGGAGAAAAACTAAAGCAGTTGGAGAAGGAAAACGGAATTGTTACAAGATTTGTTATTGGCCACAGGTATTTCATTCTTCCTTTTTTCTTCATATTTTGGAACAATTTATAAATTCATAACAATTAGTTACATTCTGTGTAATTTAATTTGAGGTTAGTCGACATGATTTCAAATTGCATCAATGTAAGTTGAAAAAAAAATTAAAAAAAAATATGCATACTTGAAAATCAAACACCATATGTTTAATGTCATCTGGTTGACAGAAAATAATGTGCTTTTTGACTAGTGTATAAACAAAGCTAGTATGTAGACAGTTCTATATAAAGTGGTCCAAAATAATCAAAAGTTTATTACTGATATTCACTTGCTAGTAACAACAAATTATTTTTTGAATTTGAAATATGAACTGATTATTCATTTTCTCTCAGTTTCTATAATAGTGGTACTTCAACTAACAAATTTGTTTTCCATGTTAACTAAGAATGCAAAGTACCACGAGCCTGAATTTTGGAAATTCGGAGAAGAAGGGAACAGTTACTTTCGCCATGCAACCGGACAGATATATGCAATTTCCAAAGATTTGGCTGCATATATCACTATTAACCAGTAAGACAGATAACATATCCAATAGTATATTCTGTTTTACATCACACAGCTTAGAATTTCCTTTATAATCATCATCATCCTTGTCTTGCTCCCAAATATTGGTATAGACTACATGAATTCTTAATTTTCATTGTTTTCTATCTTGAATCATAAATATCATTGGTTAAATTTAAAGTTTTAAGATCTTTTCAATACTTTCTTCCAGTGTTAATTTAGATCTTTTTTCTTTTGTCTTTTTCATTTAATGTTTATTTACCTTCACTGGTGCAATTTTGTTTTTTTAGCTATGTGTCCATACTATCTAAGTTTATGTTTCCTAATTTTCTTAAATATAGATGTCCCTTCTAGTTATTTGATTTCTTGTTTTTATATCTCCCGCTTATTTCTAACTAAGTTCAAACTCGAACTGAGTTTGCGAAATCAGTTCGAAAATGAGTTTGCAACAAACTCAGTCAGAAACTAAGTTCTCAACAAACTCAGTTCGGAACTTAGTTCTCAACAAACTCAGTCTGGAACTGAGTTCTCAACAAACTCAGTATGGAACTGAGTTCGCGAACTCAGTTAGAAACTGAGTTTGTTGCAAACTCAGTTTCGAACTGAGTTTGCAAACCCAGTTCGAAACTGAGTTTGCAAACTCAGTTCCAGAAACTCTGTTCCGGATTGAGTTTGCAAACTCAGTTCGAAACTGAGTTTGTTGCAAACTCGGTTCTGGAACGAGTTCGCAAACTCAGTCTAGAACTGAGTTTGCGAACTCGTTCCGGAATTGAGTTTTCAGCAAACTCGTTTCGAACCGAGTTTGCAAACTTAGTTTTGAACCAAGTTCGCATACACTCAGTCCGGACTCAGTTTTGCGCGGTAAACTCAGTTTTGCGCGGTAAACTCAGTTTCGCGCAAACTGAGTTTGCAACTCAGTTGCGCGCAAACTGGGTTTGCAACTCAGTTGCACACAAAATTTAAGTATTTCTAACTGAGTTTGCAATTCAGTTGCGCGCAAACTGAGTTTGCAACTCAGTTTGCCGCGCAAACTGAGTTTGTAACTAAGTTGCGCGCAAACTGAGTTTGCAACTAAGTTGCGCGCAAACTGAGTTTGCAACTTGTTCATTCATTTTTTTTTTAAAATATGAAGATTAGTGTCATTTGTTTGGGTACACTAGTCAGTTAGATATAAAATGCTACTTTCAATCACCTAACGTTATTAGTGTCATTTGTTTGGGTACACTAGTCAGTTAGATATAAAATGCTACTTTCAATCACCTAACGTTATTAGTGTCATTTGTTTGGACAGGAAATTGGACATGTTCAGTTGCTGGTGGAGAAGGGGACATGACAGAAAATTGGACAGTATTATTTTATGTATTTGAATATTTGAGTTATGCACATGTATTGTTTTGTTTAAAACATCAATGTAGAAGGCAAAATGCTTCAAAATTGCTTGTTTTATTCATATTGATAGGTCTGGTCAGCTTTTTGTTCGTGTTATTGATCATTCATATTCTAGTTGAATAATGTTTTTTTAAAAAAAAAAATGATACGGCTTAAAACCGTACCGTTTTATGTAGTTGATAGTGCCAGCATGCTAACTTGATACAGTTTTAAGCCGTGTCAATTGAGAAATTTGATACGGTTTTAAACCGTATCAAATACATAAATTGATACGGTTTTAAGCCGTATCAATTTATGATTTTAATACGGCTTAAAACCGTATCAAAGCAACAAAGGCGCCATTTTTTGATATGGCTTAAAACAGTATCAAATCGATTTTGATACGGCCATGAACACTGCCAAATTGGCATTTCCGGTGTAGTGAGTGCAGTGGAGCTGTTGCGACTTCGTGGGGGCAGAGTGGACATAGTAAAGGATTGGTAAGGCTAAGAGCCAGTGCAGTGGGGTGTGTAAGACTCCATGGGGAAAAATGGACATAGCAAAGGATTAGTGGCTATGGATCAGTGCAGTGAAGCCGTTGTGACTTCATAGGGCAGAGTGATCACAGCAAAGTATTGGGTGGTCGAAGTGGTGGATATCGTATGCTTTACGCACTGAGTGAGAGATGTGAGGATAGTAGCTATGCTTGATTGTTTGCCATCACTATGACATGCACACCCCCACCCCCGTATGCTTGTACACCATATGTTAGTGGCACCTTAGAGTGTTGTACAGTATGTAGTGCTAACTCTTTGGTTGTAGGTCCAGGTTCAGGTATGGTTTAGTATACCTGTTATTGTTTTGTTTAGCTTCTTATCGCTCATACCAGACTTTTGTCTGACCCAGAGTTTTATGTCTCTTCTTGTTACTCTGGGTGCTCCTAAACGAGCATACTAGTGAAAGGTTAGCTGGTGATGCACGAGTAGTTGATCCAGAGGCGAGCAAGAGGCTTCCACGTATGATATATATATATAGATATTCTCCCTGTGTCGTTGGTGGTCACTACTTGGGCATTAGTAGTGTACCTTCCTTATCTTGCTTTAGAGACAGTTTTAAAAGTTGTAATAATGATGTTGTGGAACATAAGCTGTATTTGGATTTTCCGCTGCTATGATAATTTGTCTCAGCTTATACACGGTCTCACCTATTTTATGTCAAGTATGTTGTTATTATATTTTGTTCCATGCGCTGTGAGACATTCTACATGTTCTTTGTTGATTCCTCGTCTTCTTTCTTTTCTTCTGACGACTGTTCTGTGCTAACTGGACACGTGTACAACACAAATTTTTGGAGTAAATGCCGGTTGGTGCGGGGCGGGCCATCACAGGTAGTGTGGGGACATCCAGTATCTATTATGGGTAAGTAGTCTATCAAGGATTGTATGGGATGGATATATTTCGTTACTAGTAGGTGGTGCAGAGAATTGAATTAAGTAAGAAATCTGGGAAGCGCACTAGACATTCCTTCATGTTCATCCTGTTATCCAGCTTTACCTTATGTCATGGTTACACTTTCCATCATGTTTATTCCTGTCATATTGCTTTTTATTTTCATGCTAAAAGTAGTTGGACTCGCTAGGCTTTATGTCTGACCTTTTTATTTTCGCCTCTTTTGCTTCTGTTTCCCCCCAGGTTCTCAGGGAGGAAACACTGAAGCTTGACTTGGATTTCTTTCTTCTTGAAGTGCTTGGAAGTGTTGAGAGTAATGCTCAACTTTATCTCTTTACATTATTGCTATTTGGAGTGGGATTATGATTTTAATTTTATGTACTCTGATAATAATTTTGTTCAAGAAGGATATTTATGAACTTGACTCTAGTATGTGGTTTTGATGTTGTAATCAAACATGTTTTGCTTTTCCGCTGCAATGAATAAAGTTTGAATTTTCTTAAGTACCATTTATATATCTGTCTTGTATATTCTGTTCTATACTCTTATAATACTCCATGAAAGTTAATGCATTCCCTTAGTGAGTGACATTAATGGACGTGGGGTGTTACACGTGGTATCAGAGCAGAAGGTTGCCTGATCAGATAAAAGATTTTGAAAGTTGCTTTCAAAACGGTTTTAAAAGAAGTATTTTCAAAAGAAAAGTTTGTTTTGAAAGACATATTACCCAAATCCATATGTACTATCTTTCGATTTTTTTGTTTGAATCCTTATTTCCTTCTTTTTTGAGTCTCCGGGGCTCCCGGCTTTCTGGGAGGTAACCTCATCGCGACATGGTTCCGTAGGCATGATGAAACTACGGCGCCTGTCGAAGGGCAAAGATGTGCCTAACCTCTGTCTGTAGCCAAAGTAATTTCACCTGCGACTAATCTTCTTTCAAGCTTCATAGTGTTTTTCGTGCGATGGAGGCAGCTTTTGAGAGATTTGTTAACATGTTAAACAAGGATGGTAAAAGTGAGAATGAGGGAGTATAGGCTAAGGAGCACAACCCAAGGATGAGAAACTTGTTGATATGGCTTTAATCCACGAAGAAGGTAAAGGTGAAAAGAAAGTGGAAGAATTACAGAACAAGAAATCAGAACCTAAGAAGGGTGGAAAGAATAATAAACCCCGTGACAAGAAGAAGTGTCTTTATTTTCGTATAATGGGCCATGTAATTAAGGACTGTAGGAAGAAGAAGAAGAAGAAGAAGCATGGTTGTTTTCATTAAGGTGAGGCAGGACATCTGATTAAAGACTACCTGAGGAGGCAAGGACAAGGGCAAGGGCAGAGGACATAGCCTACTTCTGGAGGGCAGGTTCATGCTCTCATGGCATGAGGACAGGATAGAGGTAGAAACATATATGTCGAAAGTTTGATTTTTCTTTTTGATCATCCTATTCAAACTTTGTTTGATTCCGGCGCTTCGCATTCGTTTATATCTGCTTCGTTAGTTGAAACTCTGCACCTAAATACTAGTTTAGTTATGGATCCCATTGTGGCCTCAAATTCTATTAGTGGTTTGGCTCATTTATCTTTGATTCGTCGGGATTTGAGAAATATGTGTATGGCGTTGAGTTCGAATGCAACGCTTATGTGCTTAGCTTCACGGGCTATTGGTTGATTCTAGGAATGGATTGGCTAACCAAGTATGGTGCCATTCTTGACTGTGAAAAGAGTGTAGTTAGACTGTTGACTAGTTTGGGTAATACTCTCGATATCTCATATGATCCTAAGGGTTATGTTATGCTTAGCTACCTAGAATCTCTTGACACATCTATTTATGATTTGCAATATGTTCGAGTAGTCCATGAGTATGCAGATGTCTTTGAGGAGGTTAGGGGCTTACCTCCAAAACGCGAGATAGATTTCTGTATATACCTGGTGGACAATGGAAAGCCAGTTGCATTGCTGGTGCACCACATTGCTCTAAGAGAAAGGAGGGAGCTTAGTAAACAAGTGAAAGAGTTGCTTGAGAAAGGGTTCATAAGAAGAAGTATCTAGGAGTGGGATGCTCCAATTGTTTTTGCTACAAAATCTGATGGTTCACTTAGACTGTGTGTGGACTATAGGGAGCTAAATAAACTCACAAAGAAAAATAGACACCCATTGCCGAGGATAGATGATTTGTTCGATCAGTTGGTTTGTGCTTTGGTTTTCTCGCAGTTGAACCTAGCTACAGGAATTCATCAGTTGAGGGTAGCTAAGGATAGTATAAATCAGACTTCTTTTAGGACTCCCAACGGTTTCTTTGAATGACTAGTCATGCCTTTTGGTTTGACAAATGCACCTGCATATTTTGTATACTTGATGAGTAGGGTGTTTAGAGAGTTTTTAAACAAGTTCATGGTGGTCTTTGTGGATGATATTTTGATATTCTCTAGGAGCGAGGAAGAGCATGCCCTACATCTTAGGGAAGTATTAGAGACCCTTCGAGTACATCAACTCAAAGCTAAGTTCTCCAAATGTCATTTTTGGAGGAAGGAAGCGAGGTTAGTCTCTAAGGAAGGGATGGCTATGGATCCCGCGAAGGTAGTGGCAATCCAAGATTGGAAGATTCCTAAGAATGCAACAGAAGCAAGAAGTTTTCTTGGTTTGGCGGGCTATTATAGAAACTTCGTTAAGGATTTTGCTAAGATATTAGCCCCCACTTACTCGATTGATGAAAAAGAATTTAGCCTTTTCTTGGGATGTTGGCTGTGACGATGCTTTCCAACATTTGCAGAGGGCATTGATGACAGCTCCAGTTTTAGTTCTGCTGGATGGGAGTAAGCTATTCACAGTGTATACCAATGCTTGTGGGATAAGGCTTGGCGCAGTTTTGATGCAAAAGCGAAGGGTGATATGCTATGGTGAAAGACAGTTGAAGGTCCATGAGAAGAATTACCCTACCCACGACTTGGAGTGAGCGGCCATAGTTTTTGCGCTTAAGTCTTGGCGTCACTATTTGCTTGGAGAGAGGTTTGAGTTGTATACAGACCATAAGTCACACAAATACTTGTTCTCTCAAAAAGATCTAAACTTAAGGCAACAGAGGTGGATGGAGTTCTTAGCATCCTACGATTTTGAGATTGCATATACCCCTGGCAAGGGTAACGTTGTAGCGGACGCCTTGAGTAGAAAGAAGTTGGACTTTGAGTCCTTTGTTTGTCGAGCGGCAGAGCATAGAGTATATCTCTACCTTTGACTTTAGACCCTCTATTGATTATGTACCCGGTTTGTTGGCATCATTAGAGGTACGACTACGCTTTTGGGACAGATAGGTGCGGCACAACGAGATGACCCATAGTTGTTGGAGATAGTAGACAAGCTTATAAGAGGGGAGCCTTCGAGCCAACTTAGTAGGTATACTATAGCTGAGAGAGGTTGGTTGCTTCGGGATGGAAGACTTTGCGTATCACGAGATGATAGTTTGAGAAGGACAATCCCTGAAGAGGCACATCGTTCTAAGATGACCATATATCCCCGTGGTGACAAGATGTATAGGGACATAAAGCGAGTTTTCTTTTGGGCCGAATGAAGAAGGATGTGGCTGAGTTCGTTTCTAGATGCTTAGTGTACCAGCAAGTTAAGGCTGTGCAAAAGAAGTCTGGCGGGTTTCTTAGCCCTTTAGAGGTTCCACAGTGGAAATGGGAAAGTGTTTCCATGGATTTCGTTGACGGGTGGCCAAGGTCAAGGAAGGGTAATATGAGGATTTGGGTAGTAGTGGATAGACTTACTAAGAGCACCCATTTCATTCCCATCAAGAGTAAAAGGACAGCAACATGGTTAGCATCTGTAATATCTGAGAGATAGTTCGTCTACATGGCATACCTTCTAGTATTGTGAGCGATCGAGATCCCATTTTCACTAGTGAGTTTTGGAAGAGCTTGCAAGAGGCAGTAGGAACGCAATTGTATTTGAGCACCGCTTATCACCCTAAGACGGATGGCCAAATCGAAAGAATGAATAGAATCCTAGAAGATCTTCTGAGGTTATGCATCTTGGACTTTGGAGGGACATGGGAGGAACATCTTCCATTTGTAGAGTTCTCCTACAACAACAGGTATCAGACTAGTATCGGCATGGCACCTTTTGATGCTTTATATGGGCAACCTTGTCGATCACCGACTTGTTGGTGGGAATCTATGGATAAAAATTTTCTTGGGCCCGATATGGTTAGAGAAACTTCAGAGAAGATAGACTTAATTCGGAGACGCATGAAGATGGCACATGACTGGCAAAAGTCATATGCTGATAAGAGAAGGGCTGATCTTGAGTTCGATTTTAGAGACATGGTCTTTATTAAAGTATCACTGTTGAGGAATGTAGTTCGCTTTGGAGCTGTAGGGAAATTAGCACCAAGGTTTGTAGGGCCATTCCCCATTACAGAGCGAATTGGACAGATGGCCTACAGAGTGAAGTTGCCCAAGAAGCTTAGTGGTGTGCATGATGTGTTTCATGTGCCGCATGTAAGGAAGTGTTTACATGATACTGAGGAAGTAGTAGAGTCGAGCATGCTTAGAGAAGTGAAAGTAGAGAGAGATGCTACGATTATACGAGCTCCTACATGCATATTTCGATCAGAGGTCAAGAAGTTACGCAACCGAGAGGTCAAGTTGGTTAAAGTCCAATGGGGAGATGATCAAGGAGACGCGACTTGGGAAACGGAAGATAATATACGTGCATCGTACCCTTTCCCTTTTGAGGTTATGTCCTTAACTTCTCCTTTTTCTGCCGCTTTGTTTATACTTGTTCTATCGTTTAGTGTATCTCGATTATATCTTCGATCTTTAGGTAGAAAATCTTATGGTTGTAAACATGTGTTTGAAACATTGATCGACGGTATTAGTTGTTAACACAAACCGCGATTTTATTTTACCGCAAGCGCACGGGTCTGTTGTAGTATTTGTGCAAATACAGGTCGAATCCACAGGGAGTTATATAATTTGCTAATATTTGTTTAAATTCTAGGCGAGTTAGACGAATTCAGGATTAGTGTTTTAGTTAAGAAATTAGACTGGAATAGAATAGCAAACAGTTTTACAGAGTGAAAGAATATTTAAGAATTATGAGAACTAGATATGAGATCTACTAACCTCTTGGCAAATCAATAGATCTCAAGGAAATAAAAATAAAATGTAAAATAAAGCATAGAGAACCCAAACAGAAATAAGAATAAAGTAGAAGAGAACACAGACAAAAGAGGTAAAGAAGAATTTAACTAATTTTATTTATGAAATAATAAGTTGAGAGGTTACAAGAGAAAATCCTAATCCTAAGAAGAAAAGAAATAAACAATTGCCAAGATGGCTAAAACTAATGCTAGGTAGGAGTATTTATAGTGCTCCTTGGATCTAGTTCTAAAAAGAAGATTTTTCTAGGAGCTTTTACTTGGTCTTCCTTTATTTTCTCCTTCTTTATTATTTTGGAAATATCTTTCTTTTATTTCAAAGGGGCTTCTTGATTTAGCACATTCTAGAACTTTTGACTTGATCTTTTTGTAGATGCTTCTTAATCCAGCTTGTTCCATATTCTTCTAGAAGCTTCTTTCTCTAGTATATTCTAGAATCTTCTTGAGTTGGCCCTTTTTAGAAGGAATTTCTTCTTATTGTGAAAATAAAGTACTTGTAATAAACACAAGTAAAAAGACTGAGTAATACTGTTTTATAATAATAAACTGCATAATTAAGAAATGTAAAATTTACCCAATTTGATGTTCATCAAATACTCCCACACTAGAACTTTTATTCGTCCTCGAATAAAAGCCTAACTAAATTTATTAGCCACACTTTCGTAGGGAATCACGTTTGCATTCAGCGTATGCAACAAGCCTTTAAACCTCTAGGTGTCCCTAGTAGGACGAGTTGTGTCTCATGAGGGTTTTCTGCGGATACTACCCAGAAAATCCAATGCAACATGATATGCTATTAATGCAACTATATGAATGAAAAGAATATATGTAAAACATGATGAATCGGTTTGTTCTAAATAATTACAATGTTGTAGCATATAAATGCACTCATGAAATTTAAGTTCATCACCTAACAACAAACTTCAAACAAAAATCATGTTTTCAACAGATCAGACTCTGGCTTGCTAATATTTTAGGTTAAAACATGGTGAAATTATGAAGTTCGTTTTTTTCATGATTGTCAAAGTTTGCAAAGTGATATTTCTATTTTCACTTGTATAACAATTTCAAATCGATAAAACTAAGAGCATGCTTTGATTTCATTCACTTATCCACTCTTTTTATTTATATTTTTACTTAATGATACCACACACATATTTTTTTTTTTACGCGTACGCCTAACCCATGGAGCAAGGTATACCATCCATGCACTGCCTCTTGGGCATACGTGAGAATGGAATAGAGCTCGGCGGATTGTGCAAACCGACTCTGACAATGTCAGTATAGGTCGGTGATTCTTAGGTGCCCAACTCATAAAATGAGACCAAGGTATACCTCTCTTGCACTACTTTTCGGGCTTACGTGAGAGCGGAACAGAGCTTGGCGGGTGTGCACACCAATGCTAGATGTACTAGCAATGTTGGGTACCCTTGGTTTATTAATTATTATTATCATTATTATGATTATTGGCCAAGAGAGGAAAATGCAAAATCGTCTAAGCACTTCTTAATTATATAGATTTGAAAACAGTTAACTTATGTATTTTAGATATAAACTTTTTTAAACAATGACAACAGACAACAAGCTTCATAATTGCCACCTATGAATCAGCCTGCATATTAGCTTACTATTATCTTATGTGATTTACACTTCTCATCTTATTTTCCATCTGAAGCTAATGATTCACAAAAGTTTCCATCAAATGACTAGCACAATATATCTACTCTACTGTGCCTATTTATAATAAACCGAATTCATCAGGTATTAATGAAAAAAATTCAAATAAATGTGCAAGTGGAAAAAATGGATGTAGGAATATGAATATAAATGTAAATATGAATGCAACAAAAGAAAATTCATGAATGGAAATGCTTCTCTCTCTCTCTCTCTATTTTTTTTAATGTAAAAATATGAAACAAAAAATCTGAATGCATGAATGTATGAAAACGACCTAAATGCAAAATACGAATGCATGAAGACAACCATCCTCCCCCCCACTAGAATTAGGCTACGTCCTTGTAGCCTAAATTACTTTTTATAAGCATATATGGGATCGTGGAGATCCACGGTCTCATCAATTTAAATTTCCTCAAATTGTAAAAATGGTTTCAGTCGTTGCCCATTTACCTTGAAGTTTTGAATTTTCAATTTCGATGGCACCATAGGGATATATAGTCTTCACAGTATATGGCCCAGTCCAACGTGTTTTTAGCTTTCCCGGTGTTGACCCGCTTTTTAGTCAAAGCAGTCACACATGGAATCTCTGATCGACAATACGCTCGAGTATTGGAAGCATCGTCAGAACAGAGGCAACGATTTGGTCGAAATCGCATCACGAACAAAGAAAGGCCCGACACTCCTATCAGACAATCTCTTTTGGGACCGAAAACAGCAATTGCGAAGCTGAGCTCAGTAAACCTTGTAGCTCTCCAAATCAGCTTCGAATCGAGCTTTCGTTCGGCTAAAACGGACTTACGGTTTGGAAGTTATACCCGTTTCCGTGAACGCATGAAGAACCGAAAAGTTTGGATTTTGGCATTGGACAAACCCTCGGATCGGATCGGATCCGTTTCGACCCCACGCTTCAAAGACACTAAGACTTCGAATCCAGCTCACTTCGGTTCAGATTGGACCATCAAAACTCGAACCGCCTTGCTCTGCACAGAAGTGCACATCATGTCTTCCGTTCGGAAATTCCAGCTTGGTTTGGTTCGGACCCGAATCGACCCGTCTGTGTTGTTTCCTGCACACAAGCTTTGACCGCTTCTTAAGGAGTAACCGCACCTACTTTCATGGATCTGGCTCCACTTGGCAAAGCACGATCTGGTTACCACTTTTCCACTACCTCTGAGATTGCTCAGCGCTCACCACGTGGCACCTTCGAACCGAACCGCTCTAGAGTTCCCAAGGGCTCCTCTACGCCTATAAATATACTGCAACATGGCCATTTCAAGGGACTTTTTGGCTATTCCAACACTTGGCCTCCATTACAACCAAGCAAGGACATTGCTCATCACTCTAACATGAGGAATTCATCTATAAATTCATTCCCTAATCTCCTCTTCTTCATTGTAAACACGAGGATTTCGTGTATAATCCGCAAACAAACAGCATTGTAATAGCTTCTTAGGATTTAAGAAACTATAAAGTGGACGTAGGCTTGGTTTGAGCCGAACCACTATAAAAATCTCGTGTGTCTCCTCTTATTTTACTGTTTTTCTGCATTAATCAGTGATTGTGAGGTTTTCACATAGCATTTGGGTGTTAATGCCATTTTTTGGTCTAACATTTTTGGCGCGCCAGGTAGGGGGCACACAGCTACTTCAAATTCTAGCTTTAAAGGAAGCAGATTATTTGGCTATTGGATTGATGGCTAAGCGAAAGATTTCCCGTGTTGAAGGCGAAGGCACGAGAAACGAGGCAAGCCATGAAGCTTCCTCACATGAAAGCCTGTCAGCATACTTGACCCGAGAAGAGATGGATGGTGTTCTCACCGAACTGAGGACCCAGATGGCAAGGCAAGATGATCTCCTCCATAAGCAACAGGAGATGATCGACCAATTCTTTACTCGGATGGAAGAGAGGCCGAGCGGCTATGCATAACTCGCCGAAAATAACATTGAATCAGCCTCAGCAGGAGCAGAGAACCGGATCGGTTCGGACCCGATCCGAACCGATGAGCGAACTCCGAGAGAACTCGGGGGGGGGGGGGGGGGGATCCCCCTCTGCAGCGTGTAGCTCCACCACACAACACTTTTGATGAAGGCGTCTCAGGAAACTCAACTCGAGCGCGGCCGACATCAGCTCCGGTTCGGTTCGAGACTCAAGCATCAGGACCTGCGCAGCTTTAGCATGAGTTGCCTCGGATGGGGGCACGAAAATAGGTTCGGTTCGGCCCTGCTATACTCGATCCGAATCGGACATCTCTCCAAGTCCCCTACACCCCCACACACTTCCAAACTCTTCTGGATTTAATGCTGGAGGCAGTAGCTCTAAACTTGGCAACTTGCAACAGCTCTTTGAAGGCGACTGGCACGCCTCTCGAGAGGCCGCACCTATCAGAATGACATGGATGATGTCAACCATAATCCATTCACACAGGAAATTAGGAATTCTCGCAGTCCCCTAGATTTCAAACTTCCACAATTAGAGCCCTACAACGGCAGGACGAATCCTACCATGCATCTCATGTGCTACAAACGGCACATGGAAGTTCAATCGGCATCGGAAAACGCCATGACAAAGTGCTTCCCTTTCTTCTTGACTGTTATTGCTGCTATGTGGATTCGGCAGCTGGAGTCTGAATCGATCAACAGCTGGAACATGTTGGTCGCTCGCTTTATTGAACAGTTTCGGGTCCACATCGCTCGACCTAAGAATGTAATGTCACTAACTACAATCAAGCAAAAGCCCAAAGAAACTCTGCGCTCATTTTTGGAATGGTTCAACGTTGCAGCAGCATCCATTGATCGACTTGAGCCATCTATGGTATTGATGGCGGCAGTATCCGGCGTTCTAGACAACTCGGAGTTCAAAAAATCCTTATACAGAGACCCACCAAGGAATCTCAGCGAATTCTACCTTGAATCGGATAGATTTCTACGTGAAGAAGACGTAATGTCCGAAAAGAAAATTCTCGATGTCAACATGCTCAGATATGGAGAACCGTCTGGTTCTGGAAAAGGCAAAGGAAAAGCTGCCGTCAAGAATGACCGCAACACTCAGCACCGGAGAGGGCCTAGATATGAAAAGTACACAGAGCTCAATTCGTCACTAATCGACATCTACGTGAACACAAACGGTGATATCTCCTATCCAAAGCCTCCCAAGAGGGAGCCATCGCAAAGGGAACGTGTATCTGGAAAATACTGCATATTTCATGATATGGACGGTCATGACACAAATGAGTGTAGGCACTTGTGAGACTTGATTGAGGAACGGGTTAGACGTGGAGAGCTACCCGATTATGTGAAACAACCAACAGCGCCTGCACCTGCGTTACCTCCACCTGTTCCCGGGAAAGGGAATGATCTTGGATCGAGCTCTCGTGGGCTCATCATCAACTGATCTGGATTGGATCACTCTGCATTTTCAGCATTTCTTAGGATTTAAGATATGTCTCTTTGCTTTCTTTAGATTTTCCGATTGGCTAAATCGGAGTACACACGTTCGGGGTTAGGATTTAGCTCCAAAACGTGCTCTGGACTCGATGACAAACCAATCAGGATTTGCTTTGGTTTTGTACTTGGAATTGAATAAGGAAGGACTTTCCGAGCATGGATTATGTTTGGCGAATTTAAGTATCTTGTCAGGTTGTGGTAGGATTCTCAATCTCAATTAAAGTATGGCTTATACTTATCTTGGACCCCTAGGCATGGATTATGCCTAGGGACAGACTGTCTTGTCAGGTTTTGGCAAGTATAGTTCTATCCCGACATGAGTATGGATTGTACTCACTATGATTCTTAAGTATGGATTATACTCTGGAACGGCTTATTGTTTTGTCAGGATTTGGCAAAGGAACTCAATAAAACTCGAGTATGGATTATGCTCAGTTTGAACTTCTTGGTATGGCTTAACCCCAAAGGTTAGGTCCCTCGTCAGGTCTTGGCAGGATGATTTTAACGTCTCTTGAGTATGGTTTATGCTCAAACAAATGCCCAAGCATGGTTTATTGTCGAAAGTGTAATCAGTTTTGTTAGGATTTGACACATCTTTTTGTTCTCTTTTCTTCGCAGGTATAGATTATACTTGCAGCTGGCAGGCCTAGCGTGGCCTTGGGTTTCTTGGATTATCCAGAGCACATCTTCCTTCAACCAGCAAGATATGTTCTGGGGGGCAAAATGTTGACCTGCTTTTTAGTCAAAGCAGTCACACATGGAATCTCTGATCGACAATACGCTCGAGTATTGGAAGCCTCGTCAAAAGACAGGCAACGATTTGGTCGAAATTGCATCACGAACAAAGAAAGGCCTGAAACTCCTATCAGACGATCTCTTTTGGGGCCGAAAACAGCATTTACGGAGCTAAGCTCTGTAATCCTTGTAGCTCTCTAAATCATCTTCGAATCGAGCTTTCGCTCGACTAAAACGGACTTACGGTTTGGAAGTTATGCCCGTTTCCGTGAACGCATGAAGAACCAAAAAGTTTGGATTTTGGCATTGGACAAAGCCTTGGATCGGATCGGATCCGTTTTGACCCCACACTTCAAAGACACTCAGACTTTGACTCCAGCTCACTTCGGTTCGGATCGGACCGTCAGAACCCGAACCACCTTGCTCTGCACAGAAGTGCACATCATGTCTTCCGTTCGGAAATTCCACCTCGGTTCGGTTTGGACCCGAACCGACCCATCTTTGTTGTTTCCTGCATGCAAGCTTTGACCGCTTCTTAAGGAGTAACCGCACCTACTTTCATGGATCTGGCTCCACTTGGCAAAGCACGATCTGGTGACCACTTTTTCACTACCTCCGAGATCGCCTCAGCGCTCACCACGTGGCACCTCCGAATCGAACCACTCCAGAGTTCCCAAGGGCTCCTCTACGCCTATAAATACACCACAACATGGCTATTTCCAGGCACTTTTTGGCTATTCCAACACTTGGCCTCCATTACAACCAAGCAAGGACATTGCTCATCACTTTAACACGAGGAATTCGTGCCATTTTTTGGTCTAACACCCGGAAATAAATGAAGCCTTGAATTATATAAGAGAACCTTTTGACCAATTTCAAAATGTTTTCGAAGCATGTTTCTATCATGGTATAATTTTGTTCTCTCTTTATAAATTTTTGCCTTTTCATAGGCCTCATTTCTAAGTTCCTCTAGTTCTGATAATTGTAACTTTCTGTGTGAACCTACTTCTTTAATGTCAAAATTTAGATATTTAATTTCCCATAAGGCACGATGTTCTAATTCAACTGGTAGGTGACAAGCCTTACTATAGACAAGACGATATGTGACATTCCTAAATTTGTTTTGTATGCAGTGCGAAAGGCCAAAAGTGCATCTATTAATTTTGATGACCAGTCTTTTCTATGAGTGTTAACAGTCTTCTCAAGAATTTCCTTTAATTGTCGATTTGAAATTTCAACTTGTCCACTTTTTTGAGGATGATATGGAGTGGCTATCTTATAGGTAATTAAATATTTCTTAAGTAGTGATTCGAAAGCCCGATTACAAAAATGAGTACCATTATCCCTTATTATGGCCCTAGGAACACCAAATCGAGAAAAGATATTTTCTTTAAGGAATTTGATGACCACTTTACAGTCATTAGTCGACCAACTTTGAAACATAATAAACTAAAACTAAAATGTATGAATTACCAAATGAGTTAGGAAATGGGCTCATGAAGTCAATACCCCAAACATCAAATAATTCCATGACTAGAATTGGATTCAAAGGCATTTCATTTATTTTTGTAATTCGTCCCATTTGTTGGCACTGTGGGCATTAATTGCAAAACTCGTACGCATCACAAAATAAAGTGGGCCAATAGAAACAACATTGTAATATTTTGGCAGTTGTTTTTCTTGCTCTAAAGTGCCCACCATAAGCATAACTATGAAAAAAGGATAAAACACTATGGAACTCTTCATCGGGTACATAACGATGAATGATTTGATCAGGACAATATTTGAAAAGATAAGGATCATCCCAAAAATAATCCTTAACTCTAGAGAAAAATTTCCGCTTATCCTATGCTGACCAATGTGAAGGTACTTCATTAGTTACCAAGTAATTTACTATGTCGGCGTACCATGGAGTATTAGTTATGGATAATAGATGCTCATCGGGAAAACATTCTTTGATTGGATTATCGTCTATTTTATCATGCACAATTCTGGAGAGGTGGTCAGCTACCACGTTTTCAAAACCTTTCTTATCACGTATTTCCAAATCGAATTCTTGGAGGAGGAATACCCATCAAATTAAGCGGGCCTTAGCATCTTTCTTTGACAACAAATATTTCAAGGCTGCATGATCGGTGAAAATTATGACCTTTGAGCATACGAGATATGATCTAAATTTTTCGAGAGCAAAGACGATACCAAGAAACTCTTTTTCAGTGGTTGAATAGTTAAGTTGTGCGTCATTAAGAGTCTTACTTGCATAATAAATTACTCGATGTTGATTATTAATTCTCTGACCTAGAACAACACCTATGGCAAAATTAGAAGTGTCACACATTATCTCAAATGGTTGTGACCAATCGGGAGGTTGAATTATTGGAGTTGAAGTCAAAATGAATTTTAATTTTTCAAAAGCAATTTCACATTCCTTATTGAATTCAAATTTAGTATCTTTGGTGAGTAGATTCGAAAGTGGCTTTGCAATTTTTGAGAAATCTTTGATAAATCTACTATAAAATCCTGCATGTCCTAGGAATGAGCGAATGTCCTTAACAGATTTGGGTGGAGGGAGGTTAGTGATTAAGTCAACTTTTGATTTGTCAACTTCTAACCCATCCTTTGATACTATATGACCTAGCACGATGCCTCGTTTTACCATGAAATGACATTTTTCCTAATTTAAAACAAGTGATTTGTCTTTATATCTTTTAAGAACACATTCTAAACGAAGGAGGCATTGATCAAAGGAGGATCCATAGATAGAAAAATCATCCATGAAAATTTCCAAGAAATCTTCCACCATATCAGAGAATATGCTCATCATGCACCTTTGAAATGTGGCAGGGGCATTGCATAGTCCGAAGGGCATTCGACGATAAGTGAAAGTTCCAAAAGGACATGTGAATGTGGTTTTGTGTTGATCCTCTAAAGCAATAAGGAATATGATTATATCCCGAATATCCATCAAGGAAGCAATAGTACACATGTCCCGCTAAGCGTTCGAGCATTTGATCGATGAATGGTAAAGGAAAGTGGTCCTTCCTAGTTGCTGTCTTTAGTTTCCTATAATCGATGCACACACACCATTTGGTGTGTACTTTTGTCGGAACAAGCTCATTGTTTTCATTTCTTATAACAGTGACTCTTGATTTCTTTGGTACTACTTGAATTAGGCTTACCCAAGTGCCATCATAAATTGGATAAATTATATTGTTGTCCAAACATTTGATTATCTATTCTTTAACAACTTCCATCATACTATGATTCAGTCGCCTTTGAGCTTCACGAGAGGGTTTAGTCTCATCAATCAAATGTAAATGATGCTCACAAATGGAAGGACATATCCCCTTAATATCAGAAATTGCCCAACCTATTGCTTCTTTATTTTGCTCCAAAACTTTTAAAAGCTTTTCTTCTTGATCTTTAATTAAATATGAGGCTATAATTACTGGAAAAGTTCGATCTGCACCTAGGTTAGCATATTTAAGATTTTATGGAAGCGGTTTAAGATCATTTTTTTGTTTATCATAAGTGGTTAGTTCTGTGGAAATATTTTGATCAATTGTTGAAGAGTGTGAATCAAGCATTTCATTCAAATTAGATATATATTCGTATTCATCAATGTCTGAATTAAAATGCTCAAGACACATGTTCAAAGCATTTGATGAATCATTGAGAGTTTCTTCTACGATTGTCTCAACAGTATCAATTTCTTCTAGCTCACAATCTCGGGGTTGTTTATTAAGATTAAAGATGTTTAATTCAGCAGTTATGTCCCCAAAGGAAAGTTTGAGATTTCCATTTCTGCAGTTTATAATAGCATTTGAGGTTGCTAAGAAGGGACGACCTAAGATAACAGGGATTTGAGCTTTAAGATTTGGGAAAGGAGCGGTTTCAAGAACTAGGAAGTCAAAAGGGAAGTAAAATCTATCTACTTGAATCAATACATCCTCAACTAGGCCTACGGGTTTCTTAGTGGATCCATCAGCTAGTTGAATCATGATATTAGTAGGTTTTAATACTTCTATTCCCAATTAACAATATACGTGATAAAGGAGCAAGTTTACACTCGCACCAAGATCAAGTAATGCATGGTTAATGAACGCATTTCCAATTTTACAGCCAATTGTTGGACAGCCAGGGTCTTCAAACTTGACAGGCATGTGGTTAGAAATAATTAAACTGGTGTTTGCAGTCAAAAAGGCAGTTTTAGGTACATTGGTTGCCCGCTTTCGAGTACAAAGTTCCTTAAGACATTTTGCATATTGTGGGATTTGTTCAATAGTATCTAAAAGTGGAATGTTAATGAACTTGTCTAAGGATATCGAAGATTTTATCAAATTGAGCGGGTTTTCCTTATTCTTTAGCCTACTAGGTAAAGGAACGACTGGTTTATAGACCTTTTCATCGAATTTCTCATCGTTTTGAGTCGAGTCAGTTTAAGGGTTGCTTATAGAAAATGGAAGAGTACTAGGATTACCACCTTTTGATAATGATTTATAAGATGATAAGTTGATGTTTGAAGATGTTGTACCCTTGGAAGCGTTAGACTTGTCGATATGATTATCAATTTTCTTGCCGGATCTTAAGGTGATGATCGAATTTACGGAATTTGACTCGTCGTCCTCACAAGAATTTACTCCACGAGAATTTTTATATTTAGGATTTTCTTCAGTTTGGCTTGGTAATTTCCCTTTCTCATTATTTATTGATAATTTTTTTATCATATTAATAAGTTCATCGTGTTTCTTGTGCATTTCTATAATTTCTTTCTCTAGACGAGCATAGTCCTGTGATGGTTGAGAAGATTGAGATGCATCTCTAAGATATGGAGGCTTGTAAGTCTGGCTAGAAGGATTCTTATTTTGAGGTACAAATTTTTGACTAGGCACTTGAGAAGTTTGAGTATTTTGATTTGTGGGATAAAAATGTGAAGGATTTGCGAAGTTATTTGGATTCGACCATGAAAAATTTAGATGCTTCCTCTAATTGTAATTATATGAAGAATTAGTTGGAGCGAAGGTGTTCACTTGTTCTTGAGGATGAGGAAGTAGCCCTTCTTCAGCTTGGGGCTCCTCAGTAGAAAAGAAAGAGGGGTCTAAAGCGTGAACTCTTCGTGGGTTTCTATGAGTGGGGCCATGAATAGGTTTCCAATGTTGATCTTTATCAGCATATTCCTCAAAAATGCCCAAACTTCTTCGCTTGATTTATCCATAAATTCTCCACGGCACATAGTTTCGAGTTGAGTTCGAGTTGGATAATTAAGTCCTTCGTATAGTATTTGACATAACATTTGCAGTGGAATTCCATGGAGAGGACAACTTTGCAATAATTGATTAAATCGTTCAAAATATTGACAGAAAGTTTTCCCTTCATTTTGGGTGAATTGCTGAATTTCATTTCTAATTTTAAGTACCTTATGAAAAGGAAAGAATTTTTTATGAAAATCGTTTCAAAATCATTCCAACAATAAATGGATGGTCATGGAAGAGAGTTAAACCACCTTCTAGCACTCCTGACTAGAGCAAATGGAATCAATCTAAGTTTAATGGATTCATGTGAAAGTTGTTGCATTTTTATTGTGGATGTATATAATTCAAGATCGTCAAGAAATTCATATGCATTTTTAGAACCAATAAACTTAAGAACGCCTTGAATGAAAGAATTTTTTAATTCAAAATTATTTCCTTCGTGTGGTGGAAAAACTATAACTGGAGGTTGTGCAGTTCTAACTAGGTAGCATTGTTCTCTTAACGATAAACCTAGAGGTGGTTGTGGTTGTTGGAAATTTTGTTGAAAAGGAAAAACTGGATTCTGAATATTTTGATTTTTATTATTTGTTTCGTTTTGCCTAGTTGATTGCGGTGCAGAACCGTGATTACTCATTGATCTAAAATGTTCAAAAAAAGTGGCGTTGCGTCTTTCTAATCGTTTACTATTGTTCCGAAACCACATTTGCATAAACAATTAGTTATTAATACCGCGTGTTTATTTTTCAGCAAATAAAGATGACCTGATGGGCATCAAAATCAATTGAAAATTAAAATACTTACAGCGGTTGGCACGTGTCCTCCTTTATCTCTGATTTCCGTTCGCACCTGCCTTTATCTACAAGTAATCTTGAAAATTCCCTTCTTTTGACTGGGCAGGTTCAAGAAAAATGCCTTTCTGATGAGCTTGTGGCGAAGCTGTGTGAAGCAACTGCGTGGACAAAATGGAACAGGGAAAAATGTACTTTTTTTTGAATTGTAAATAGTAAAATAAGAAATAAGATGATTCTTTTTTTTAAGTTATATCTGAGAGAAGAAGTAGTAGAATTGAAAAAAAACCGATTTTTTTTCCTTTTAATGAAAACAAGATGTAAACCACGAAATGAGAAAAAATTCTTTTTTTTAGGAAAATGCAAAACTCTTGAAAGAACTAAAATAAATGGGAACCATAGAACTAAAAGAAACAAAACAATAATGGTAAAATTGTAAAGAAAAAAAGAGGATAATAAAAAATAGTTTTTTTTTAGTAAAGAAAACAAAAATAAAAGGCTACTAACAAGAAAACAAAGGAAAATAAGCAATTAACAGGAAAAAAAATTGATTTTTTTTCAAAGGTTGATAAAAGGAAACAAAAACTACTAATAACGAAATTAAGCGACTAAATTAAAGGGAAAAAACGATTTTTTTTTACTTTACGAAAATTGCAAAAGATTGAAAAGAACTATAATAATTGGAAAACTACAAAATTAAAAAAATGATTTTTTTTTTAAGTAAATAAAAGGAACCAAAGAAAAATGGAAATGATTTTTTTTTTTTACTTTTCAAATATGAAGAAAACAAAGCAAAGAACTACAACTTAATAAAAAAATAGAAAACAAAGTGCAAATTAAAAAAAACTAACACGAATCAAATATTAAATAAACACCAGGAATTATAAAAACTCACCGGCAACGACGCCAAAAACTTGATCGACGGTTTTAGTTGTTAACACAAACCGCGATTTTATTTTACCGCAAGCGCACGATGTATGTTGTAGTATTTGTGCGAATACGGGTCGAATCCACAGGGATTTATATAATTTGCTAATATTTATTTAAATTCTAGGCAAGTTAGACGAATTCAGGATTAGTGTTTTAGTTAAGAAATTAGATTGGAATAGAATAGCAAACAGTTTTACAGAGTAAAATGATATTTAAGAATTATGAAAACTAGATATGAGATCCACTAACCCCTTGGCAAATCAATAGATCTCAAGGAAATAAAAATAAAAAGTAAAATAAAGCAAGGAGAACACAGACAGAAATAAGAATAAAGTAGAAGAGAACACAAACATAAGAGGTAAAGAAGAATTTAACTAATTTTATTTATGAAATAATAAGTTGAGAGATTACAAGAGAAAATCCTAATCCTAAGAAGAAAAGAAATAAATAATTGCCAAGATGGCTAAAACTAATGCTAGGTAGGAGTATTTATAGTGCTCCTTGGATCTAGATCTAAAAGGAAGATTTTTCTAGGAGCTTTTACTTGGTCTTCCTTTATTTTCTCCTTCTTTATTATTTTGGAAATATTTTTCTTTTATTTCAAAGGCGCTTCTTGATTTAGCACATTCTAGAACTTTTGACTTGATCTTTTTGTAGATGCTTCTTAATCCAGCTTGTTCCATATTCTTCTAGAAGCTTCTTTCTCTAGTATGTTCTAGAATCTTCTTGAGTTAGCCCTTTTTAGAAGGAATTTCTTATTATTATGAAAATAAAGTACCTGTAATAAACACAACTAAAAAGACCGAGTAATAGTGTTTTATAATAATAAAATGCACAATTAAGCAATGTAAAATTTACACAATTTGATGTTCATCAAACATGTTATGTTTAGTGGTTGCTAGTGGCTGCTCGTGGATGCATTTACACACACTTTAGGCACTAAGATCGGCTCAGTAACTTTCATATTGCATATTGCATATATTTGTTTATTGAATGAAATTTGATGTGTTATCATGTGGATGTTGCATTTGAGTGAATGATTGTGCACTCATATAGAAGTTATAAAGTGCATTGGGAATAATTGCATACATGTTGGACTCATGGCACTGACATAATTCGCATTAAGATGGTCAACTGAATCAGTAGACCGCCTGATCTTTGCATTAGATAAGGAACATATATACACACTTTTGCATATGTTCATAAAGCATTAGAAATCTTTTAAGGATTATGGATGCTTGTGGATGATGGATGAGTAGATGGATGATTGGATGGTAGGATACATTCTTCTTAACTTGAAGATTTCGGGGACGAAATCCTTTAAGGAGGGGAGAATGTAACACCCCGTAATTTTATAATATTAAAATTTACAAATTAAAATTTACAAATTAAGGGAAACGGGTTGAGCCATTGCGTTCATCTCGGAATTCTGCTAGAGATAGAGTCCGAGCTTGCGTAAAACGAATACAGTATGACTGTTGGTTGCTTCCTATCCCTTTGCATAATGAATTTGCCGAACTGTTTGATATTGCATGCAACAAAAGTGCTTCAGTCTGTGCAATGTTTAATGCGAATTCTGCCAATTTTAAATGGAACCTGTCCTTCAGTCGTATTGTAGCTGGTAATGCTCTGCTTCAACTTTGTGGCCTAATTCGTTTGTTAGAAGATGTACACCTTCATAGCAATGAGGAGGATGACTTTGTGTGGAAGATTGGTGGTAATTTTTGTGTGAGTGCACTTTATAAGTTGATGAACTTCGCAGGAAGAAAGTACGATGGCTTCATGAGAATGTGGAGTTTTAAGGTCGTACCTGCTAAGGTCAGGATACATATGTGGACAATTATGCACAACAAACTCAATACAGTGAAAAGATTACGGCTAAAGAGTGTTCAAGTTACTGGGGGATGTGTTTTCTGCACTGATAATGACGAGGATTATCAGCATCTTTTTGTTGATTGTGATTTTGCCTTTTATGTGTGGATGAAGTGTTTAGTTAGCCTTAATATCTGCTTAGACTGGTCTTACCTCATCTCTGACCAATTTCTTTTCTGGAATAGCACTATTATTACATTACCTGACACTGACATGCGCCATATGTTTGCTCTTTTGAACTTTGCTTATGTTTGGATCCTCTGGCATGAACGCAACTCACGAAAGTTTAAATGCAAAATGAATCAGTCCAACTCAGTAATTTTTCGCATACTTAATTTTGTTTCTCTTTGGTCAGGCAAGGAAGAAATCAGGTTTGTTGATACAATCGGAGCTAGAGTGATGGACAGAGCCCGTGGTAGCAGAGCTTGATGTTGCCATGTTTCGCTTTACTGGGCTGCATGCTGTTTCTTTGTTGTAGTTTCATAAAAAAATTTGGGCTCTATGTAAACATGCCTGCGTGCATGTATTTTGATTGTATATATTTATGTAAATATATGTAACTATTGTAACTAGTAGATAGCTCTATGTATGCTGAACACGTTGTACTAGTCTTATGTTTAATGAATGAATGAAGGCGTGAATCTAGCGATTCACTACCTTTTTTGCATCAAAAAAAATCAAATTTGAAATTCAAATCAGCAAGAAGCGGGATGGGCGGGAATTATCCCTCTCTAGGGTGTCCACCCCCCTATATGGGTGTCAACATATGTGTCGACCCCCCTATAGGGGTGTCGACATAGGTGTCGACCCCCCCCCCCCAATGTAGGGGTCGACCCCATCGACCAGATCTGGGCAGTGATGAATTTTAGAGAATTAGTGTAACACCCCACATCCATTAATGTTACTCACAAAGGGAATGCATTAACTTCCATGGAGCGTTATTAGTGTATAGAACATAATATAACAAGACAGATACAAATATTGGTACTTTAAAATTTTAAAACAACTTTTATTGCAGCGGAGAAAAGGTTTGATTACAACAACTTCATAAACCAAGTACACTTGATATCCATCTTGACAAATTGGTTTTAGAGTACATAAAGTAAAAAGCATAACCCCAAACACAAGTATCCATAAAAAAGATGAGCTGAACTTTACTTTCAGCAATCCAAGCACTTCCAAAAGAAAGGGAAAGAGAACCCTTGGTGGGGAGGAAGAAAAGAGGCGAAAACAAAGGGGGTCAGACATGAAGTCTGACGAGCACCATAACTTTAACAATACAATTATTAAAGTAATTAGGATAAGGCATAAACTGGTAAACAAGGAATGACTGTGAAGCAAGTGGGCAAGACAAAGAAAACAGAGGAATATTTTGGCGTTAATTGCGCTCCTAATCACTATAGGATAATTACTATACTACACCAATGCTAATTACACCGCACCATTACTAGTCACCCTAAAAGTTGATCCCGCCCACTGAACAAAATAATAATAATAATGGTAGTTTTGTGTACCCCTAGCTGTCTTCATAAGTGCCGTCTGCCCCTATCTCCACTAGTTCTACCCACTACCCTCCCCATTCTAATTACAATGTTTATTCATAATATGGTAGTTATACTCCTAGCTGTCTTCATAGGTGTCGTCTGCTTCTATCTCCGCTAGTTGTTCCCACTACCTTCCCCATTCAATCGGCTCCCTAACTCGTAGATACCCATGCTGGTCCCACAGTGGGGTGTATCACTCCCCAAAGTGGCAACCCGATACCACTAAAGATGCACGTCTTATATCTACATGATGCAACAAAATCTTACCTACCAGCCCGGGCCCACGCACGCATAAGACCCCGTTGGACTTGCGTTGCCACCGCTAATCCGTTTTGACCTCTTACAATCAAACTCAGTAAGCGTGTCCCATCCTCGACTTGGGTCGAGCTCACAAAGATACTTAATGGGTTGCTGGTTTGAAAAGGGTCCCCATACAAGCTTTCCACCTATGCTTGGTCCCCACTAGAATTTCCCACTTAACCCCATCTTATTTATGTCTTCTTACATGTTTTCAACTTGGTTAAGTGTTTATAATTATATCCCACATGTCACCAATGTTATTCACTAAACAAATCAACATGTGTTATTGGTTACGCTTGTCTTAACCCTATCTGCTTATTAGATCAATATATTATTGGTTAAGCTGGTCTTAGCCCCATCCACTTATATCTTATTGGTTAAGTTGGTCTTACCCCTATCCGCTTATCAAGTCAATATACATTATTGGTTAAGTTTGTCTTAACCCTATCAGATCAATACATATTATTGGTTAAGTTTGTCTTAACCCTATCCACTTATTAGATCAATATATTATTGGTTAAGTAGGTCTTAACCCCATCCACTTATCAGATTAATATATATATTATTGGTTAAGCTGGTCTTAACCCTACCCACTTACCATGTTTTTTATGATTAAGTAAATCTTAGTTCGTAGATACACTGATTAAGAGAATAACTCCCTAAGTACCAACCCCGAAGACTGAAATAAACATCAGATTATTACTCAGAGAATCCCTCACTCAACCAAACTTCTGTTTGTTATTCATATTCGTCCTTGCTCAACATTAATTAATTATTAATGCACAGACCTCTCACATTAAGTCGATTGCTTGTGGCCGCTAGATATGTCGGGCGGTTCCGGGCAGACTTCAACCACAAGAAAGACTTAACCTCGTGTCTAAGTATCTTTTAATTTATGTCTTTGACCTCTCACATTAGACTACCGTTTGTGGTTGTTGGATTTGCCAGGCGGGTCCGGGCAGTCTTACACCAGAAACGAGTCTAACCTCGCGTCTTAGGCCTTTATTACTTATTTTAATTTGTGCCTTTGACCTCTCACATTAGACTACCATTTGTGGTTGCTGGATTTGTCGGGCGGGTACGGGCAATCTTACACCATAAACGAGTCTAACCTCGTGTCTTAGGCATTTATTATTACACATTATTATTTAACCCCAAACTGAATTAATATCCCTATTTCAAATTGCCAATAACTTCCAATTTTAATCCATGTCCATAATTGTCACTTAAATTATGTTCATAATTACTATGCATATAAATTAGGCCAATTAATGTCTCAAATTAATTATATGCCTTTATGTCATTTTATGACAATTCACAATTATGCATATTTAATATTTTCCCATTATCCCCACGTCGTTCGTAAATTGAACGTGAAATATGTTAGAATCGCAAATAGTCTAACTCATAAAAAGGAAAGAAACATCACAACTTGCATAACACACAAAATAGATCTAACTAGCATAACATGGATCAAAACTAGCATGATTATGATTCATATTAACATAAATTTGCATAATCAACACTTGCATAGGCAATAGTCATAAAACATTAATTTGTATAAACTATGTACTGTCATGGATCTAAATGTATAGATCTAAACATGTAATTATGAACTTGCATATATAGATATGGTTTTCTATGACTTGCATATGAATTTCATACAAACTTACATTCAAACTAGCATATGATTCACATACAAAACTAGCATAGGAAACATAAATTGGCATAAGTTTGTTACTGCCTTGGATCTAAATATAGATCTAATATCAAAATGTGAACTTGCATATGGATCTAAACATAGATCTAAAAATAAAAATGTTAACTTGCATACGGATCTAAACACATAAATTAATGTCACATTTTCGCTTATAAACTAGCATATGTATATACTTGATTCACATATGTTTTACATCCCGACTTGCATAAGATTCACATATGTTTCAACATCCTAAACTTTCATACATATGTTTTAACATCGCAAACTTGCATAAGATTTGCATATGATTTAACACATAAATTTGCATAAGATTCACATAACATAAACTTGCATATGATTCACAAATTAACATATGTAAACTTGCATAAAATGAATCAAGTTAAACATGTATAGTTGTACATATAAATAGATCTACCAATCATACAACAACAAAACTGTCATACGTTCACAAACAGACAATAACATCACACGTTTCAACAGACATGTTCTCATAATCCAATTACAACCCATCATAATTAATTTATTAATTATATTGTGAAAGAAATAGCACTCACAATCAAAAGAACAGTCTTGTTTTTCTGGGATCTGTATTCTGAAACTGAATTGCTCGCCTTTGATGTAGACTAATTGTTATTCTAATTTGGATTTAGATTTGATTTTGATTCTTGCTTCTATCTTGCTTTTAAGTTGAAGAAGGTAAGGTGGCTAAACAAGAATGATCATGGACGACATGGTGGCTCCTTGGAATGAATTTGTGTGATTTAGGGTTTCAGGATTATGGTTGCTTTTATAGAAGTTAAATCTTATGTGAGCCGTTAGATCGTTTTAGGAGCAATTAGAGCCATCCAACTAAAGCAAGTGTCACTCAGCCAATTATAGCATGACACATAAGCCCTAACACCTCAGAATTTGTCACAAAGCCAATCAGAGAAGGCCACGTAAAAAAGACAATCCTTAACCAACAAAAAATACGCCATGTGCGCCACATGATGCGTACACGTCTTTTATATATATATATCCATATATATATATATATATGTATGTATGTATGTATGTATTTTCTATATTTTTTTCTTTTTATCTATCTTCCCAATTAACCATTTTCACACTAAACCAGATTTTTGAACTGCGTTCACACTAAGCCACTTTTTAGCCATTCCCCTAAAACAAAAATATGGCGCTGGTGGGGATCGAACTCTGTACCTTTTGTATGCAGATCACATGTTCTAACCAAATGAGCTACTAAGTCTTTTGCTTACAAAACTTAGAACAATGCTAAAAAAATTCTTTTCTCATTCTTCTTTTTCATGTTTTGCTGCAATATTTAATTTAAAGATATCTTCTTCATACGGAGTCTGATTTACATAAACTCGGACTCTATCTCAAGCAGAATTCCGAGGTGAATGCAATGGCACAACCCATTTCCCTTAATTCCCACATTTGAAATTAAGTATTCCTTAATTCGTTAATTTTAATATTTAAAATCATAGGGTGTTACATTCTCCCCTCCTTAAAGGATTTCGCCCCTGAAATCTCCAAGTTAAGGAGAATGCATATCCTAACATCCAATCATCCATCTACTCAACCATCAAACATAGGCATCCATTGTCCTTACAAAATTTCTAATGTTGTATGGGCATATGCAAAAAGTGCGTGTATGTGTTCCTTATCTAATGCAAAATCAGATGGTCTACTGATTCAGTTGACCTCCTTAATGCAAATCATGATAGTGTCATGCATCCATTATGTATGCAAAAGAATCCTATCGATACACATTATTCCTACATGTGTGCACAACCATTCATCAAAACACAGCATCCATGTGATAACACAACCATTATACATCCATTAATTTAAATATGCACAAACATTTATATGCAACATGAAGGTGATTGAGCCGATCTAGTGCCTAATGTGTGTGTACATGCATCCACGAGCCACCACTAGCAACCACTTGCATCCATTTGCATCCACCAAACATAACATGTCTTAAACACATGTTTACAACCATAGGGTTCTTCCTAACTAAAGATCGAAGATGTCATCGCAAAGATAATACTAAATGATAGGAAAGGTATCAACAAATCGGTAGAAAAGGAGAAGTTAAAACATACCCTCAAAAAAGAAAGGGTACAACGTACGCATCTTGTCTTCTGTCTCCCAAGTCGCGTCTCTTTGATCATCTCCCCATTGCACTTTGACTAACTTGACCTCTTTGTTGCGTAGCTCTTATACCTCCGACCCAAGGATGCATGCAGGAGCTCGCCTAATCGTGGCATCTCCCTCTACTTCCACTTCTCTAAGCATGTTCGGCTCCACTACTTCCGCGGTATCTTGTAACACTTCTGCAAATATGATACGTGAAAACATGTCATGAACATCACTAAGCTAGTTGCCTCTTCTAATGTCCTTCCAAAATCTAGGATACATAACCTCAAAAGATCTTCAAGGAATCTGTAACACCCATGTCCATTAATGTCACTCACAAAGGGAATGCATTAACTTCCATGGAGGTTTTAAGTGAATATAGAACAGAAAAATTACAGCAAGACAGATAATAAGTAGTACTTGGAAATCTAAAACTTTATTTTATTGCAGCGGAAATTAAACATGTTTGTTACATCATAAAACCATAAATCAGAGTCAAGTACAATATCCATCTTGATAAAATAAAATACATAACCCCATTACATAAATAGCCATTAAAGAAGATAACAAGCTGGACTTTACTTCAACGGTCCAAGCTTTCCAAAAGAGAGATAAAGCAATCCAATCAAGCTCCGCTAGAGCTGGACCCACCCTGAGGACCTGGTGGGGGGAAAAGATAGAAATAGAGGGGGTCAGACATAAAGTCTGGCGAGTATGATAATTCTAACAATACTATTATCAAAATAACTAGACTAAGGCATAAGCTGGAAAACAAGGAAATGTCTATGAACTATTGGGTATGGAAGAGCAGATAAAGATAACGTTAAAGGCACACCTAATACTAACGAATAATTACTACACTGCATCACACCAGTCACCCTAAAGGTTGATCCCACTTGCTTCACTTGGAAATTTTATAAATAACTTCGTGTACCCCTAGCTGACTATATAGATGCCGCCTGCCCCTATCTCCGCTAGGTGTACCCCACTACCCACTTTCGATCGGCTCCCTACTCGTAGATACCCGTGCTAGCCCCATAGTGGGGTGTATCACTCCCCTAAAGTGGCAACCCGATACAACTTGAGAATGCACGGCTTATACCTACACGATGCAACAACGTCTTACCTACCAGCCCGGGTCCACACACGCATATGAAACCCGTTAGACTTGTGTTGCCACCGCTAACCCGTTTGGCCTCTTACAGTCAAGCCCAGTATGTGTGTCCCGTCCTCGACTTGGGTCGAGCCCACAAAGATATGTTTGGGTTACTGGTTGAAATGGGCCCCCACAAGCTATCCACCTAAGCTTGTCCCCACTAGTATATCCCACTTAACCTCAACTTAGTCATGTTCATTTACATGTGTGTTTGGTTAAGTCTTACTAATCGTATTTCAAATGCCACTAAAGGCACCCACTAGATTCCTCATGCCACCCAAGGCACCTGCTTTACCCCCATGTCCCACTTCACATGTTTATCTGGTTAAGTATTTCTTAATTCATTCAGGCCATAACCTCATAAAGACCTCTCATATTAGACTGACATTTATGGTAGCTGGATTCGCCGGGCGGGTCCGGGCAGTCTTACACCATAAAAGAGTCTAACCTCGTGTCTTTACAACTGTTATGCTTTAATTTGGGCCTAGGACCTCTCACATTGGGCTGACATTTGTGACTACTGGATTTGCCAGGCGGGTCCGGGCAGTTTTACGTCACAAACGAGTCCAACCTCGTGTCCTAAGCATTGATTAACACTTATAATCTTTTACCCCAGTTTTAAACATATCCCTATTCAAATCATTAATTAATTCCAATTTTAATGATGTCCATAATTGACTCAATTATGGCCATCCACTTATGGTATGCAAAATCATATCAATTACACCCCAATTTCTTAATATTAAATCCTTAATATTACCCCTACCCCACGTTATACGTTCACTTATTCAACGCAAAATATACGTTCGACTCGAATTGTCTAACTCATAGCACAAAGATAAATTATCCCAACATATAGACAAATAAAATAGGTCTAATCATAATAGGGTTGAAACTTGCATAAAACTACACATGTCATGGATCTAAAGGTGTCAACTTGTTTGGTTAAATGTCACAATTTACATAATATGATCATAACCCAAATTCATGTATAAACTTGCATATGTCGTTTATGCAACATAATGATGGTGTGAACTAGCATCTAACACATAGAACTCACACATGTCATAGCACAATTCTAGACCTAAATAGATGTCATGGCGTATGTTCATAATCTTTACTAGTCAATCTAAACTTGCATACATGATTTGTCATATAGATCAACATAGCCCAAATAATATCAACATTATGATTTGATTAACATGAACTAATTAGCATAGATAATAACATCATGACTTTATAACATGTATGATTTATCACAACTTAGCATAGAAAATTACAACCTATACAATATCATCATAGCATGATTTACAACACATAGGATATCATCATCACATAACATAGGATTTACAACATACATGATAGCATAAGGTTTACAACAACATATATGACAATTCACATCATTTTCTTATGATCCATATCACATCTCAATCGAATTAGTTTAATAATAATCTTATTAAAATCATTATACTCACAATTAGAGAAGAAAGAGAGTCTTGATTTGCTTTAGAGTTGAGTAGAATTAGGGTTTTGATTAGCTCTCTTCCTTCTTAGTTGGTGGCGGCTACACTGAGTTCCATGGCGATGGCATGACGGTGGCTATTCTATTTTTCATGTGATTTAGAGTGAGAGACTACCTAGGTATATATATAGAGTTTAGGATTTATTTAGACCGTCAGATCAACTCAGAACTAACCTGAACCGTTTAATTAGCCAACTCAGCCCTAAAGACACATCAGCAGCTCAAGATTGGGCTCTGTCAAACCCTAGCCGACTGGACCAGGTCGACACCCAGGTCGACTGCGCAGTCGACCTGGTCCCTGGGGTGTCGACTGCCCAGTCGACCTGGGTGCTGGGCGGGAAATTTCCCGGCTAGCCTGTTTGACTTCGAATTTTGAATTTTCTGAAATCTGTTTTGAATTTTCTGAAACTTCCGATGGCCATATCTCCTTCATACGAAGTCCAATTCACGCAAACTCGGACTCTATTTCAACCAGAATTCCGAGACAAACACAATGGCGCAACCCATTTCCCACAATTCTCACGTCTGAGATTAGTTATTCTTTAATTTGTGAATATTAATATTAACAGAATTACGGGGTGTTACATTCTCCCCTCCTTAAAGGATTTCGACCCCGAAATCTTCAAGTCAAGAAGAATGTATGTCCTAACATCCAATCGTCCATCTACTCAACCATCAAACATAGGCATCCATTGTCCTTATAGAATTCTAATGCTTTCATGTTTAAATGCACAGTGTGTGTATATGTCCATATCTAATGCAAAATCAGGCGGTCCACTGATTCAGTTGACCTCCTTAATGCAAATCATGATAGTGCCATGCGTTCATTATGTATGCAAAAGTTCCTTAATGCTATATATTATCTCTATATGCGTGCACAATCATCATCTGAATGCAACATCCATATGATAATACAATCATCATACATCCATTTTACTAAATACATCCGTTTATATGTAATATGCAATATGAAGTGACTGAGCCGATCTAGTGCCTAATAGTGTGTGTATATGCGTCCACGAGCAACCACTAGCAAACACTTGCATCCACTTTGCATCCATCATACATAACATGTATCAAACACATGTTTCAACCATAGGATTATCCTAACTAAAGGTCAAAGATACTAGCGAGAGGACATACTAAAGATAAGATAAGTACAAGCTAAGCGATAAGGAGAAATTAAAAGACATACCCTCAAAAGGAAAAGGGTACAACGAACGCATCTTCGCTTCTGTCTCCCAAGTAGCGTTGCTCTCATCATCTCCCCATTGCACTTTGACTAGTCTGACCTCTCGATTCCTCAACTTCTTGATCTCCGACCCAAGAATGCATGTAGGAGCTCGTCGAATCGTCGCATCACGCTCTATCTCCACCTCTCTAAGCAAGTTCGGCTCTACCACCTCCGCGGTCTCGTGTAGGAACTTCCTCAAATGTGATACATGGAATACGTCATGTACACCACTAAGTTTCTCAGGCAACTCCACTCTATACGCCATCTGTCCAATCTTCTCCTTAACAGGAAACGGCCCTACGAACCTTGGTGCTAATTTCCCAACGGACCCAAAGCGAACAACGTTCCGTAATGGAGACTCTTTGATAAAGACCATGTCCCCAACATCAAACTCAAGATCTGTCCTTCTTTTGTCTGCATAATATTTCTGCATATCTTGCGCCGTCTTCATCCTTCTTCGAATCAAGTCGATCTTTTCCGAAGTCTCCCTAACCATATCGGGCCCAAGTAAGATCTTATCCGTAGATTCCCACCAACATGTAGGTGAACGACAAGGTCGTCCATAAAGAGCTTCGAAAGGTGCCATGCCAATGCTGGACTGAAAGCTATTATTATATGCGAACTCGACCAATGGAAGATGTTCTTCCCATGTACCCCTAAAGTCTAGGATACATAGCCTCAAATGGTCCTCTAGAATACGATTCACCCTCTCGATTTGGCCGTCCGTCTAAGGATGATATGCGGTGCTCAAACATAACTGAGTCCCTACCGCTTCTTGTAAGCTCCTCCAAAATTCGCTAGTGAAGATAGGATCGCGGTCGCTTACTATGCTAGAAGAAATACCATGCAAACGAACTATCTCTCGAACGTATACAGAAGCTAACCATGGAGCAGTCCTCTTACTCTTCACGGGAATGAAATGAGCGCTTTTAGTAAGTCTATCTGCTATAACCCAAATCCCCGTATTACCCTTCCTTGATCCTGGTAATCCATCCACAAAGTCCATCGAGACACTTTCCCATTTCCATAGTGGAACCTTCAATGGGTGAAGCAACCCACCGGGTTTCTTTTGCTCCGCTTTTACTTGTTGGCACACCAAGCATCTAGCGACATACTCAGCTACATCCCTCTTCATACCGGCCCAAAAGAAAACTCGCTTCATGTCTTTGTACATCTTGTCCCCGCCGGGATGAATGGTCATCTTCGAACGATGTGCATCATCAAGAATAGTCTTCCTCAAGTCCTCATCTCCTGGTACACAAAGTCTACTATCCCTACGTAACCAACCCTTATCATCTAGGGTATACCTACGGAGATGGCTTGATGACTCCCCTCTTTTGAGCTTTTCTACTAACTCAACCAACTGTGGGTCATCACGCTGTGCCTCACCAATCCGTCCTAAAAGCATAGGTCTGACCTCCAAGGATGCTAGCAAACCGGGTACAAAGTCAACGGAAGGTCTAAAGTCAAACATAGAGATGAATTCTAAGTTTCGCCGCTCAACAAACAACGGACTCAAGGACAGTCTTTTCCTACTTAAGGCGTCTGCCACCATGTTACCCTTGCTAGGGGTATATGCTATTTCGAAATCGTAGGACGCTAAGAACTCCATCCACCTTTGCTGCCTTAAGTTCAAGTCCTTCTGAGAGAATAAGTATTTTAAAGATTTGTGGTCAGTGAACAATTCGAATTTCTCGCCAAGAAGATAATGGCACCAAGACTTAAGCGCAAAAACAATTGCGGCCAACTCTAGGTCATGCGTGGGGTAATTCTTCTCATGCACCCTTAACTGCCTTCCACCATAAGCTATTACCCTACCCTCTTGCATTAAGACTGCGCCTAGACCAGTCCCACAAGCATCGGTATAAACAGTAAACGGCTTACTCCCGTCTGGCAGCACTAAGACTGGGGCTGAAGTCAAAGCTCTCTTCAAACGTTGGAAAGCATCATCACAATCTACGTCCCACGTGAAGACTAGGTTCTTCTTCGTCAAACGCGTTAATGGAGCTGATATCTTTGCGAAGTCTTTGATAAACTTCCTATAGTAGCCAGCCAACCCCAAGAAACTCCTTACTTCGGTAGCATTTCTAGGGACCTTCCAATCTTGGATAGCCACCACCTTCGCGGGATCCACAGCTATCCCTTCTTTGGAAACCACGTGCCCTAAGAATCGCACTTCCTCTCTCCAGAAGTGACACTTAGTAAATTTAGCTTTAAGGTTATGCGCCCGTAGAGTCTCCATCCCTTCCCTAAGATGTAGGGTATGCTCTTCTTCGTCCTTAGAAAAGATCAAGATGTCGTCTACAAAGACCACCACGAATTTATTAAGGCACTCCCTAAACACCCTACTCATCAAATCAACAAAGTATGCGGGGGCGTTTGTCAAACCGAAGGGCATCACTAGCCATTCATAGAAACCGTCCGGAGTCCTAAAGGCAGTCTTGTCAATGCTATCCTCAGCTACTCTCAACTGATGGAAATCAGTGGCTAAGTCCAACTGCGAAAACACTGAGGCGCCAACTAACTGATCGAAGAGATCGTCAATCCTCGGCAATGGGTGTCTATTCTTCTTAGTAAGCTTATTAAGTTCTCTATAGTCCACACAAAGTCTAAGGGACCCATCCGCCTTCGTGGCAAATACTACTGGAGCACCCCACTCCGATATACTTCGTCTTATGAACCCCTTCTCAAGCAACTCCTTCACTTGCTTATTGAGTTCCCTCCTTTCACGAGGAGCCATGTGGCGTACTGGCAAAGATACTGGTTTTGCATTATCCACAAGATATATTCGAAAATCTATCTCCCGCTTCGGAGACAAGCCCTTCACCTCCTCAAACACATCCGAGTATTCTCGGACCACTCTAACAGATCGTAGATTCTCCACAGACGCGTCAAGCGATTCTAGATAACTTAGCATAACGGAATTTATGGGATTACAAAAGATATCGGGAGCGTTACCAAGGCGAGTCATGAGCCTAACTACTCTCCTTTCACAATCAAGAACGGCCCCATTTCTGGATAACCAATCCATTCCTAAAATTAGCCCATAGCCCTGGAAGCCCAAAACATAAGCATCACATCTAAACTCAACGCTAAGTATAGAAATTTTCAAATCCAAACACATCATAGACAAATAAGCTGAGCCCCCAATTGGATTCGAAACAACTAAGGGATCCTCTACTAAACTGGTGTTTAAGTGCAGTGATTCAACTAATGATGTAGATATAAACGAATACGATGCGCCCGAATCGAATAAAGTACGGACAGGATGATCAAACAGAAAAACTAAGCTTTCAACAGAAATGGTTCTGCCTCGTTCTTGCAGTGGTGGGACTGCGAGAGCCTGAACTTGTCCCTTTGCCTGCCCTGGTGCCATAAGAGCCTGCACCTGTCCTCCCAAGGTAGACCCTGCCCTCTGCCCCTTCTTTGGGCAGTCCTTCACTAGATGCCCCGCTTTGCCACAGTGAAAACAGCCAGTCTTCTTTTTCTTTCTGCAATCCTTGCTGAGATGGCCTGGTGTCCCACAGTTAAAGCATCTTTTCTTTCCTTTGCCATTATTGTCGTTACCACCCTTCTTGTTTTGCTGTTGTGGTTTCTTCTAATCCCCTTTCTTCTCGGGTGCCTTATTAGCAGTAGCGCCTTTCTCCTCATGCATGAGTGCCATGTATACTAGCTTCTCAAAGGTGGACCCCATAGGGATGTGGGTGATAGCCAACCCCTGCAATGGATCATTCAAGCCATTAACGAACCTTAGAGCCTTCTTCTCTGGCGTGTTCACTAAGTCCAAGCCAAACCTTGCTAACTGATTAAATTTGTTGACATATTCTTTCACTGATGAGCTTCCTTGCTTTAATGTCAAGAACCTTTCCATATATAGATTTTCTTCTGCCCTTGAGAGAAACTTTGCCTCAAACCTACGTCTGAAATCCGCCCAAGAATCAATAGGACGCTCCCCAATAGTGACCTCCCACCAAAACGAGGCCTCTCCCTTCATTAACCAAGCTGCTAATTTAACTTTCCTCCCTTCTTCTACTTCAAAGAATTCTAGCAATTCTTCCGCCTCCTTAAGCCAATCTCCAGCTTCCACAAACGTTTCTGACCCTTGAAAAGGTTTTCCACCCATAGCCTTAAATTCCTTGCATGTCTTTGCAAAAGTATCAGCGCGAGGAGGGGGAGGAGGAGCGGGTGCAACTGGTGGTGGAGGAACATGGGCTGGACCTGCAGCGGCCCTAGCCTCTAATAACCTCCTATACCATCCTGGTATCGTTACACCATCCGGAAGGTTAAGATCTTAAGCCATGTTGAAACGAAAATGGAAAGATTCAAATTGGAGAATTCGAAGGATAAAGATATATGGCTATTGGGGATTATGTTTTTCATAAAAACTTTCCTCTTTAAATTACTCATCAAGACATGTTTTTGAAAACACATTTTCCAAAAATACTTTAGAAAAATAGTTTTTCTAAAAAAATTATCTGTTCTGGTAACCTTAAGCTCTGATACCACGTGTAACACCCATGTCCATTAATGTCACTCACAAAGGGAATACATTAACTTCCATGGAGGTTTTAAGTGAATATAGAACAGAAAAATTACAGCAAGACAGATAATAAGTAGTACTTGGAAATCTAAAACTTTATTTTATTGCAGTGGAAATTAAACATGTTTGTTACATCATAAAACCATAAATCAGAGTCAAGTACAATATCCATCTTGATAAAACAAAATACATAACCCCATTACATAAATAGCCATTAAAGAAGATAACAAGCTGGACTTTACTTCAGCGGTCCAAGCTTTCCAAAAGAGAGATAAAGCAATCCAATCAAGCTCCGCTAGAGCTGGGCCCACCCTGAGGACCTGGTGGGGAAAAAGATAGAAAAAGAGGGGGTCAGACATAAAGTCTGGCGAGTATGATAATTCTAACAATACTATTATCAAAATAACTAGACTAAGGCACAAGCTGGAAAACAAGGAAATGTCTATGAACTATTGGGTATGGAAGAGCAGATAAAGATAACGTTAAAGGCACACCTAATACTAACGAATAATTACTACACTGCACCACACCAGTCACCCTAAAGGTTGATCCCACTTGCTTCACTTAGAAATTTTATAAATAACTTCGTGTACCCCTAGCTGACTATATAGGTGCCGCCTGCCCCTATCTCCGCTAGGTGTACCCCACTACCCACTTTCGATCGGCTCCCTACTCATAGATACCCGTGTTGGCCCCACAGTAGGGTGTATCACTCCCCTAAAGTGGCAACCCGATACAACTTGAGAATGCACGGCTTATACCTACACAATGCAACAACGTCTTACCTACCAGCCCGGGTCCACACACGCATATGAAACCTGTTGGACTTGCGTTGCCACCGCTAACCCGTTTAGCCTCTTACAGTCAAGCCCAGTATGCGTGTCCCGTCCTCGACTTGGGTCTAGCCCACAAAGATACGTTTGGGTTACTGGTTGAAATGGGCCCCCACAAGTTATCCACCTAAGCTTGTCCCCACTAGTATATCCCACTTAACCTCTTCTTAGTCATGTTCATTTACATGTGTGTTTGGTTAAGTCTTACTAATCGTATTTCAAATGCCACTAAAGGCACCCACTAGATTCCTCATGCCACCCAAGGCACCTTCTTAACCCCCATATCCCACTTCACATGTTTATCTAGTTAAGTATTTCTTAATTCATTCAGGCCATAACCTCATAAAGACCTCTCATATTAGACTGGCATTTATGGCAGCTGGATTCGTCGGGCGGGTCCGGGCAGTCTTACACCATAAAAGAGTCTAACCTCGTGTCTTTACAACTGTTATGCTTTAATTTGGGCCTAGGACCTCTCACATTGGGCTGACATTTGTGACTACTGGATTGGTCGGGCGGGTCCGGGCAGTTTTACGTCACAAACGAGTCCAACCTCGTGTCCTAAGCATTGATTAACACTTATAATCTTTTACCCTAGTTTTAAACATATTCCTATTCAAATCATTAATTAATTCCAATTTTAATGGTGTCCATAATTGACTCAATTATGGCCATCCACTTATGGTATGCAAAATCATATCAATTGCACCCCAATTTCTTAATATTAAATCCTTAATATTACCCCTACCCCACGTTATACGTTTGCTTATTCAACGCAAAATATACGTTAGACTCGAATAGTCTAACTCATAGCACAAAGATAAATTATCACAACATATAGACAAATAATAGGGTTGAAACTTGCATAAAACTACACATGTCATGGATCTAAAGGTGTCAACTTGTTTGGTTAAATGTCACAATTTACATAATATGATCATAACCCAAATTCATGTATAAACTTGCATATGTGGTTTATGCAACATAATGATGGTGTGAACTAGCATCTAACACATAGAACTCACACATGTCATAGCACAATTCTAGACCTAAATAGATGTCATGGCATATGTTCATAATCTTTACTAGTCAATCTAAACTTGCATACATGATTTGTCATATAGATCAACATAGCCCAAATAATATCAACATTATGATTTGATTAACATGAACTAATTAGCATAGATAACAACATCATGACTTTATAACATGTATGATTTATCACAACTTAGCATAGAAAATTACAACCTATATACAATATCATCATAGCATGATTTACAACATATAGGATATCATCATCACATAACATAGGATTTACAACATACATGATAGCATAAGGTTTACAACAACGTATATGACAATTCACATCATTTTCTTATGATCTATATCACATCTCAATCGAATTAGTTTAATAATAATCTTATTAAAATCATCTTACTCACAATTAGAGAAGAAAGAGAGTCTTGATTTGCTTTAGAGTTGAGTAGAATTAGGGTTTTGATTAGCTTTCTTCCTTCTTAGTTGGCGGCAGCTACACTGAGTTCCATGGCGATGGCATGACGGTGGCTATTCTATTTTTCATGTGATTTAGAGTGAGAGACTACCTAGGTATATATAGAGTTTAGGATATATTTAGACCGTCAGATCAACTCAGAACTAACCTGAACCGTTTAATTAGCCAACTCAGCCCTAAAGACACATCAGCAGCTCAAGATTGGGCTCTGTCAAACCCTAGCCGACTGGACCAGGTCGACACCTAGGTCGACTGCGCAGTCGACCTGGTCCCTGGGGTGTCGACTGCCCAGTCGACCTGGGTGCTGGGCGGGAAATTTCCCGCCTAGCCTGTTTGACTTCGAATTTTGAATTTTGAATTTTCTGAAATCTGTTTTGAATTTTCTGAAACTTCCGATGGCTATTTCTCCTTCATACGAAGTCCAATTCACGCAAACTCGGACTCTATTTCAACCAGAATTCCGAGACGAACACAATGGCGCAACCCGTTTCCCACAATTCTCACGTCTGACATTAGTTATTCTTTAATTTTTGAATAATAATATTAACAGAATTACGGGGTGTTACAGATTTTGTTCACCCTTTCTGTCCGTTCACCCATCTGTGGGTGATAAGCGATACTCATATTTGCCGCCTTTTGCATATCACCTTTTCCTCTTGCACCGAAAACTGCTCCAAGCCCTGTCTCGCAAGCACCGGTATACACTGTGAATGGCTTACTTCCATCTGGCAAAACTGAAACTAGAGCGGTCGTCAAAACCCTCTTCAAACGTTGGAATGCATCATCACAGTCAACATACCAAGAAAAAATCAAGTTCTTCTTCGTTGACCAAGTAAATGGGGCTGATATCTTCGCTAAGTCATTAATGAGCTTCCTATAATAACCGGCCAGCCCTAAAAAGCTTCTTATTTCTGTTGCGTTCTTAGGAATCTTCCAATCTTGGGTTGCCACCACCTTTGCGGGATCCTCAGCTATCCCTTCCTTAGAGACAACGTGTCCTAAGAACCTCACTTCTTTTCTCCAAAAATGGTACTTGGAGAACTTAGCTTTAAGTTGATGCGCTTGTAGGGTCTCTGAGACTTCCCTAAGATGTAGGGCATGCTCTTCTTCACTTTTAGAGAAAATCAGGATATCGTCCACAAAGACTATCACAAACTTGTTTAGAAACGCCCTAAACACCCTACTCATTAAGTCAACAAAGTATGCGGGTGCATTCATCAAACCGAAAGGCATGACGAGCCACTCGAAGAAGCTGTCAGGAGTTCTAAATGCAGTTTTATCTATGCTATCTTCAGCCACCCTTAGCTGATGAAACCCTGTAGCCAAATCCAGTTGCGAAAAAAACGAAGCACCCACCAACTGATCGAATAAATCATCTATCCTCGAAAATGGGTGTCTTTGCTTCTTTGTTAGCTTATTCAGCACTCTATAGTCCACGCACAATCTAAGTGAACCATCAGATTTCGTAGCAAAAACAACTGGAGCGCCCCACTCCTAAATACTCCTTCTTTTGAACCCCTTCTCAAGCAATCCTTTCACTTGTTTACTGAGTTCTCTTCTCTCTCTCGGAGCCATGTGGTTCACTGGTAATGCAACCGGCTTTGCATTATCTACTAGGTTTATTCGAAAGTATATCTCGCGCCTCGGGGGTAAACCTTGAACTTCATCTAAGACGTCACTATATTCACGGACCACACGAACAGATTCCAAATCATCATTGGATGCGTTAAGGGATTCTAGGTAGCTAAGCATTATCGGACCTCTAGGGTCACAATAAATATCGAGGGTCTTTCCACAACGAGTCAACAATCTAACTACCCTTCTTTCACAATCTAGGATGGCACCGTACCTAGCTAGCCAATCCATACCTAGAATCAAGCCATAGCCCATGAAACAAAGAACGAAGGCGTTGCATTCAAACCCAATGCCCAAGATAGACACTCTCAAATCCCAACAAATCATTGAAAGATGAGTCGAACCACCAATAGGATTTGAGACTACTATGGGATTCGTAACTAGACTAGTATTTAGGTGCAGTGTTTCAACTAACGAAGCAGATACAAATGAGTGTGAAGTGCCACAATTCAAACAAAGTTCGAACTGGATGATCAAAAAGAAAAACCAAATTTCCAACCAAGATATATTTCTACCTCTATCAGGTATGTCAGTCGTGAAGGAACACATCTTGTAACGGCCCCGGATTTCGCCCGGACCCAATCGATTGCAAAATCGACTAAGACCGTTCAAATCCCGAACACGTTAACTCTGGGAATACAACAACATCAGAACAATAACAGCAGACTTTTATAAGCATTACAATAATGTTACATCAGAGTATATAACATATCAGAGTACATTGAATAAAATTCAATGGAAGATAAATTACAACAAATTATAATACAATACAGCGGAAGACTTCTATGCTCTGGACACAGCTTTAGGCTTCGATCCAGAATCCTGCTCAAGAGATAAATATCTGCAAAAAGCTACTTGACTGCCAGTGTGGAAAGGAGGGCACGCGAGTTTGCAAAGTGCAACAAACTACGAGTCAGTCATGGGACTGGTGTGAGAATTCTTAACTAATATAACTAATAGCAATAAGGCAAATCCAAGGACCACGCCGCTAACGCGGAACGAGTTTGCTCCATTGGATTGCCAGTGCATAATTAAAAGTAAATCATTAAACAACGCAATGCTTTTTAAAAAAAATGAAACCATCATAAGACTCAAGTCCCATCACATAATGCAACCCAAACCAGAGGATAGAGTTTTACCTTATAATGGTCAAAAATGCTTGATACGATAAAAACGTATTTGATATTATTATTAGTGTATATATGTTTCAAAAACATTTCAAAGTAAATGTATCAATCCTAGGAAGCATAGCCACCATATACTATGCCTCCATACTAGTAATACAATCAAGTCCGTAGGGACGTATTGGGAATTGGGTTTCCATCATGAGTCAAGGCTAGGAACGATCTCCTTACCGATTCGAGACACTCTAGCTAATGTCTCAGGATCCCCCGCAGTGAACCCTTGGATCCTGCAGGGCCAGTCCACACATACGATTTTGCAGATTGGCAATTACTGAACACACGTTTCCCGGTCCTATAGGACCTAATATCCGAGGCGCCTCATTCCATCATCCACATAAGTAAAATGTCGGACCATGTAAAACCCAAACACCACTTCTAGCTAGAAAGAAATGTGTTGCTCTCCCTGCATTCCCTTGCTCCGTTTTTGACTAATACCGGGTTGTGAGACTCGCGAAGTCATGCCATACACAAAGCTACGCATAAATAGGCCGTGCTTTGATCATCAACCACAAGGCCTGATTTTCAACAAAAGCCTTGATCATTGCATCTTGGTATGCCACACTGTCAATCCATGTTATACTATTAATCCTTTGCCAAAATATACAAGAGGGTGTTAAGCAAGAGAATAAATTGTCCGCCACCAAGCATTCATACATTCGGTAGAAAATCAATAAGTACAATATAAAAAGGAGTACGCTGTCGGACACACCTTCCATTTATGAGTCCGTTCTGGGTCTGAACGAAATCGAAGGCACCTTATTCCTCGCATATCCGAACAATCAACAAGTACGTCTGGACGGCCACCATTGTAGCCCCTTCAAGGTAGCTACTCCAATCATGGGCGTCAATGGTAACTCATCCATTTGACGTGAAGATCGTCGGTCTTATACCGTCTTCAACTCTTCGACTGTTAGTCGTCGTATTCATTATTCAGAATTGGTTAAACCCGGTCATTCCGAATAACTCGCGTGATTTAAAATTAGGTGCTATACATAAACCGCATCAATGCCTCATTCCAATTCAGAATATCCTTTTAATAAATTATTCACATTATTAGGGAAAGGTTCCCATAAATTTTATCAAAGATAAATCTTTCAACTTATTCTTTAATCTTCCTTTATTCACCTTCAATCTAATTAAAGATTTATTTAAAACTTTATTAAGTTTTAGTCTTCTAAAATCATTGTTAAATGACTAATCACTATTCTGGAATTACTCTTATCTTTAATCCGGGTTTAAGAACTGATGTTATTTAAAACATAGTTCACGAGAGACCCCATTTCATGTTTCATTAATTCCCAATTTAATATATAATATTAGGCATCTCTTCTTTTAGAAAATTTCATTTAATCTTAATTAAAAGATTAATTAATAACAAATCAAAATTTCACTATTGATTTGAGTTTCAAGAACTAATGCCCTTCAAAACATTGTTCACAAACAACCCATAATCAATTTCCTTTTTATTTCAATTATATTTAATAACTGGAAATCTCACTTAAATCTTAATGAAAAGATTTTCCTTTATTCAAATGGATTTAAGAATAATGTTATTTAAGACACTATTCACGACAAACCCAAAATCTAACTTGATATTAAATATAAAGCTTTGAATGGGAATTATATCGATTATGTTCAATATCACAATCTAAAACCAACGGATATCATATCAGAAATAACGATATTAAATATCTTCCAAATTCCCAAGATAATATCCGTATAATCATGGAGTTAATATTGAAATAGTCCGTAGATAATTTCCATTTAAATCCAATTCAATACTCATTGGGAATTCTTAGTTGTATCAAAAACCATTTAAAATCCTTTTATTTATTTATAAAATAAATAAATCACTTATTTTGATAAAAATATCTTTTATCTTTATAAACTTGGAGATTTTCATCAAAACCCTTTTTGGATCATTTATTATGATTTCACATATTTTTTTCCTTATTTTTACGTATTTTAAAACGTTTATAAATTCGTTTCCAAGACGATTCCAACTTTTATTCCAATTATAATCTAATCTAAAAACTAATTATTCTATATGTTATCCTTTTATAATAATATTATTTTCCAAAATATTAATTTTGAAATTTCTCTTTTAATATTCATCATAAAATGGATAAAATAAATCGATAAACTCGTTCGGGTTTTTAAAAATGCGTTGCTATTTTTAAAACGGATTAAATAGCCCAACTCATTTTCTTATCCATTTGTATTTTATAATGGGCTAGACCTCTCACATTAAGCCTACGTCTTGTGGATGCTAGATGTGCCAGTCAGTTCCGGGCAGACTTATTCCACAAGTTGGGATTAACCTCGTGTCATGGCCCATTTCGTGTTTGTGCACTTGGACCTCTCACATTAGGTTCAACATTAGTGGCTGCTGGATATGCCGGTCGGGTCCGGGCAGACTTCCACCACAAATGTAACCTAACCTCGTGTCAAAGCACAATTATAATATATAATTATAATTAATTTTTCCAAAAACATATTATTTGAAATTATCCTTTCCATTAAGGAATCTTAATTTTAAAATATTCTTTATTTCTAAATATCTTGATTTCAAATATCTTAATATAAATTGTAACTTTCCATATTATTATGATTTTATAATAACAACCTTTTCAAGATGCTCAATTTTGAACCCATTTTTTTTTACTTTAACATATTGACACCAAAGATGTAATCTTTTTAATTGAATCCTTTTATTGTAACTTTTAGACAATAAAGACGTAATCTTTATAAATCAACGTCTATTAATTCCATTAATTGAATATAAAATAAAAACATTCCTTTAATTCAAGATTGATAACGTTTTGGAAACAAATCTTCTTAATTTAACATATTGACAATTAAAATGTAATCTTTTTAAATTCTAACTTTTTCTTTTTATTGTAACCTCATCCTACTATGTTTCTACTATTACATTAAAAATGTATTTTTAATATAAAATGTACTTCTTAATAAAAATATGATTCTTTCTAAGTTTTCTAATATTACATTAAAGATATGTTTTTAATGTAAAACATATTTCATAATGAAATATGATTTTTTTTCTAAGTCCCTAATATTAACATTAAAGATGTGTTTTTAATGCAAATCATATTTCATAATGAAACATGATTCTTTTCTCAGTTTTCTAATATTACATTAAAGATAAGTTTTTAATGTAAAACATATTTCTTAATAAAAATGTTTTTTTAAATGTAAATCATATTTCTTAATAAAATATGATTCTTTTATTACTCTTTTTATGATTAATATTAAAAGTGTGTTTTTAATGTAAATCCTATTTCATAGTAAAATATTATTCTTTTACTACTCTTTTTATTTCCAGTTATATTTGCGTTGTGAACACGAAAAAAATGAACTTATTTGTCTATGTAATATTTGCATTGTGAAATGCAAATAAAAAGGTGAACTTTTATTTCTAGGTTTAATTCGCGTTAGAGAACACAAATAAAAAGTTAATTTATTTCTCTATGTAATATTTGCATTGTGAAATGCAAATAAAAAGGTGAACTTTTATTTCTAAGTGATTATATTTGCGTGAGAGGATACAAATAAAATGTACAACTTTTATTTGGTGTTGAATTGATACACTGAATCAATTCAATATAAATGACAAATTTTATTTTTGATGTTGAATTGATAAACTAAATCAATTCACCTGAAATAACAAATTTTATTATGTTAATGAATTGATAAACTAGATCAACTCAAATAAAATAAAAGTGATACCATAAAAATGACAAATCATATTATTATTATGAATTGATAAACTAGATCAATTCAAATCAAACAAAAGTGATACCATAAAAATGACAAATCATATTATTATTATGAATTGATAAACTAGATCAATTCAAATAAAATAAAAGGAATGAATCATGATATTTGACTAACAACTATGAATCTATAATTATCCATCATAACAACATATCAAACATCATCCACTTTTCAGCACAAACAGATCTAAATTTTATATATATACAGTCATCATATGGCGGATGAAATAACTGGATTAATTAATTAATTTAAAACAAAGGAAATGTCACAGTCGGTTTATTCTGATTCGCAAATTTGTCAAAATTCCAACTGCTCGGAATTGTCTCTTTCCAGTCTAGGAGCGTAGATCTTTGCCGTACAATCACAACGCTTCTGAAATCGCGTTATTCTGAGTTCATATGAATTTGTTATGGCTAAATTTAGATTGATAATAATTTTGAAATTAAATTAGCAAAGTAATTAAGGATTTTTAAACCTTCTTCCTCCTTCAACATTGCGTGAGCACCATCCTATTCGCATGTCAACGTCATCGAACGGCAGATCTTTGAGCGACAAAATCAAACAATCCATGAAGAGGACATTGATCATGCCCATTGAAAACAAGAGCTTGTTGAAATCTTTGATTTTTTTTTTTTTGGATTTGTGATGTAATTCATAACATGATGAGAGAGATTTGGGGATTAAATTCACTATGTGGTGGCCATCCATTTGAATAGAAGGCGGCGACTATGAAGAATTAGATTAGGGTTTGGATTTCTAACTACCTAGGATATTTATAATATCATAATTATTAAATTATTTAATTCACAAAAAAGCCCATTTATCCATGAATTGCTGACTAAGGCTGAGGTGGTATATTTACTTCTCATTTATGTTTCCTTACACCCCCCATGATTAAATGCTATTATGACCCATTTATTTTATTTTTCTATTATTCAAATTTCAAAAGTAGATGACTATAAAAGAGAGAGAGAGGAAAAAAAGGAAAGAAATAATGCTAGCTTAATGCTATTTGTTTATGAACATGTAATCTACATTTTTAATTTCTAAAAGTTAAACTTGAATTGATAGGGGAAATTTTAAGAAGACAGCCAAAGATATGTACATATATATACATATAGTTAAAATTTATTTCATTTATAACCTACACATTATTTTCAATCAATAAATTACTAAATGTCATTAAAGTTCCTAAGATTTTTTTTTTTTTGAATGACTCAAATTTAAGAAAAAGAGGAAAGGAGAAAAATAAAGTAACAAATTGGAAGAGATGAAGGTTTTTACCACCGCATGTATATTACTGTATGAACGTTGTCCATTTAGAAAAATAATGCATATGCTGAAAATATAATAGTTTAAAATTACAGTGCATGCATGCATTAAAAAAAGTAGGCAATGCATGGCCTCTTTGTTTTATACATAATAAAGGGCCTACAGACTAAATAACCCTTTTGACTTCAATACTAAAAAAAATACATTAATACATTAGTAATACATGGAAAGGTTGGACAATAAATATATTTTATGTTTTGCTTGTTTTATTTTATTTTATTTTTATTATTATCAATGTTAATATTAATTTTATTAACCGCGATATTTAAAACATACATTATATACCTTTAACACTCAGTGTCTTACAATTCATCCTATATAAAATTAATTCGGAATCATTCATTAATAACAATTTAAAATTTATATATGTAAATATAATTTTAAATTCAATAACAGAAAAAAATGGAATTTTTAAATTCTGACGTATTTTCTAACAAAATTATTTAAAATTAAATTATTCATTCTAACTTCGATTTAAATCAATTTTTAATCATTATTATTTTAAATAAATTATTTTAAATATCATAACCCATTAAAATTAGTTAAAATAAATTTTAAATTTACCCCAAAATTCAGGGTTGTTACACGTCTGCCCTCCAGAAGATCCTGTACCTTGTCCTTACCTTTGCCTTTTGCTTCTCTGGACGATCCTAATAAGATGTCTTTTAATGATAACAGCTAGTCTTCTTCTTCTTTCTAACGTCTTTATTTAAGAAGTCAGGTATTTCACAAGTGTGGCCCTTCCTTTTCTCTTGGCCCCTTGTAATCCTTATCGCCTTTCTTTGGATCTACTTTATCGTGTGTCCTTTCCTTGTCTCTCCTGCACATTCTTTGTTCGTGGCCTCCTACCAAATGAGGCTTCGTTCTTCATTAACCAAGCAGCTAATTGAACCTTCCTCCCGTTGTCTATCCTAAAGGTACCAACAAGTCCTCCACTTCCTCCTAGTTTTGACAGACGTCCCAGTCCCATGAACTGGTTTTCCACCCATTGTACGGAAGTTCTTACATATCTTAGAAAAAGCGTCTATATGCGTGGAGGAAGAAATTCAAAAAGGAAAGAGGAAAAGATTCAAAACAAAGAATCGAAGGAAAGATATATGGCTCTTGGGGGTTATGTTTTTAATACAAACAAACTTTTCTCTTAAAAATACTCTCCTTAAAACATATTTTTGAAAGTATTTCTTTACAAAATGCTTTTGAAAAACAGTTTTTTCAAAATTCATGTCTGTTCTGGTAACCTCCGGCTCTGATACCACGTGTAACACCCACGTCCATTAATGTCACTCACAAAGGGAATGCATTAACTTCCATGGAGCGTTATTAGTGTATAGAACAGAATATAACAAGACAAATACAAATATTAGTACTTGAAAATTTTAAAACAACTTTTATTGCAGCGGAGAAAAGGTTTGATTACAACAACTTCATAAACCAAGTACACTTAATATCCGTCTTGACAAATTGTTTTCAAAGTACATAAAGTAAAAAGCATAACCCCAAACACAAGTAGCCATAAAAGAGATGAGCTAAACTTTTTTGTCAGCAATCCAAGCACTTCTAAAAGAGAGAGAAAAAGATCCAAATCAAGCTCTGCTAGTACTAGTCCCACCCTGAGAACCTGGGGAGAAAAGGGAAGAAAAGAGGCGAAAACAAAGGGGGTCAGACATGAAGTCTGACGAGTACCATAACTTTAACAATACAATTATTAAAGTAATTAGGATAAGGCATAAACTGGTAAAACAAGAAATGACTGTGAAGCAAGTGGGCAAGAGAAAGAAAACAGAGGAATATTTTGGCGTTAATTGCGCTCCTAATCACTATAGGATAATTACTATACTGCACCAATGCTAATTACACCGCACCATTACTAGTCACCCTAAAAGTTGATCTCGCCCATTGAACAAAATAATAACAATAATGGTAGTTTCGTGTACCCCTAGCTGTCTTCCTAGGTGCCACCTGCCTCTATCTCCACTAGTTGTACCCACTACCCTCCCCATTCTAATTACAATGTTTATTCATAATATAATAGTTATACTCCTAGTTGTCTTCACAGGTGCCGTCTGCTCCTATCTCCGCTAGTCTTACCCACTACCTTCCCCATTCGATCGGCTCCCTAAATCGTAGATACCCATGCTGGTCCCACGATGGGGTGTATCACTCCACAAAGTAGCAACCTGATACCACTAAAGATGCACGGCTTATATCTATACGATGCAACAACGTCTTACCTACCAGCCCGGGCCTACGCACGCACATGACCCCGTTGGACTTGCGATGCCACCGCTAACCCGTTTTGACCTCTTACAATCAAACTTAGTAATCGTGTCCCATCCTCGACTTAGGTCGAGCTCACAAAGATACTTAATGGGTTACTGGTTTGAAAAGGGTCCCCATACAAGCTTTCCACCTATGCTTGGTCCCCACTAGAATTTCCCACTTAACCCCTTCTTATTCATGTCTTCTTACATGTTTTCAACTTGGTTAAGTGTTTATAATTATATCCCACATCTCACCCATGTTATTTACTAAACAAATCAACATGTGTTATTGGTTAAGCATGTCTTAACCCTATCCGCTTATTAGATCAATATATTATTGGTTAAGCTGGTCTTAACCCCATCCACTTATATCTTATTGGTTAAATTGTTCTTAACCCTATCCGCTTATCAAGTCAATATACATTTTTGGTTAAGTTTGTCTTAACCCTATCAGATCAATACATAGTATTGGTTGAGTTTGTCTTAACCCATCTGCTTATTAGATCAATATATTATTGGTTAAGCAGGTCTTAACCCCATCCACTTATAATATATATATATATATATATATATATATATATATATATATATATATATTATTGATTTAGCTGGTCTTAACCCTACCCACTTACCATGTTTTTTATGATTAAGTACATTTTAGTTCACAGATACATTGGTTAAGAGAATAACTCCCTAAGTACCAACCCTGAAGACCGAAATCAACATTAGATTGTTACTCAGAGAATCACTCACTCAAACAAACTTCTGTTTGTCATTCATATTCGTCTTTGCTCAGAATTAATTAATTATTAATGCACAGACCTCTCACATTAAGTCGATTGCTTGTGGCCGTTGGATATGCCAGGCGGTTCCAGGCAGACTTCCACCGCAAGCAAGACTTAACCTCGTGTCTAAGCATCTTTTAATTTATGCCTTTGACCTCTCACATTAGACTACCGTTTGTGGTTGCTGGATTTGTCGGGCGGGTCCGGGTAGTCTTACACCACAAACGAGTCTAACCTCGTGTCTTAGGCCTTTATTACTTATTTAATTTGTGCCTTTTACCTCTCACATTAGACTACCGTTTGTGGCTGCTGGATTTGCCGGGCGGGTCCAGGCAGTCTTACACCATAAGCGAGTCTAACCTCGTGTCTTAGGCATTTATTATTACACATTATTATTCAACCCCAATTTGAATTAATATCCGTATTTCAAATTGCCAATAACTTCCAATTTTAATCCATGTCCATAATTGTCACTTAAATTATGTCCATAATTACTATGCATATAAATTAGGCCAATTAATGTCTCAAATTAATTATATGCCTTTATCCCATTTTATGTCAATTCACAATTATGCATATTTAATATTTTCCCATTATCCCCACGTCTTTCATACGTTGAACGTGAAATATGTTAGACTCGCAAATAGTCTAACTCATAAAAAGGAAAGAAACATCACAACTTGCATAACACACAAAATAGATCTAACTAGCATAACATGGATCAAAACTAGCATGATTATGATTCATATTAACATAAATTTGCATAATCAACACTTGCATAGGCAATAGTCATAAAACATAAATTTGTATAAACTATGTACTGTCATGTATCTAAATGTATAGATCTAAACCTGTAATTATGAACTTGCATATATGGATATGGTTTTCCTATGACTTGCATATGAATTTCATACAAACTTACATTCAAACTAGCATATGATTCACATACAAAACTAGCATAGGAAACATAAATTTGCATAAATATGTTACTGCCTTGGATCTAAATATAGATCTAATATCAAAATGTGAACTTGCATGTGGATCAAAACATAGATCTAAACATAAAAATGTGAAATTGCATACGGATCTAAACACATAAATTAATGTCACATTTTTCGCTTATAAACTAGCATATGTATATACTTGATTCACATATGTTTTACATCCCAACTCGCATAAGATTCACATATGTTTCAACATCCTAAACTTGCATACATATGTTTTGACATCGCAAACTTGCATAAGATTCGCATATGATTTAACACATAAATTTGCATAAGATTCACATAACATAAACTTGCATATGATTCACAAATTAACATATGTAAACTTGCATAAAATGAATCAAGTTAAACATGTATAGTTGTACATATAAATAGATCTACCAATCATATAACAACAAAATTGTCATATGTTCACAAACAGACAATAACATCACACGTTTTAACAGACATGTTCTCATAATCCAATTACAACCCATCATAATTAATTTATTAATTATATTGTGAAAGAAATAGCACTCGCAGTCAAAAGAACAGGCTTGTTTTTCTAGGATCTGTATTCTAAAACTGAATTGCTCGCCTTTGATGTAGACTAATTTTTATTCTAATTTGGATTTAGATTTGATTTTGATTCTTTCTTCTATCTTGCTTTTAAGTTGAAGAAGGAATGGTGGCTAAACTAGAACGATCATGGACGGCATGGTGGCTCCTTGGAATGAATTTGTGTGATTTAGGGTTTCAGGATTATGGTTGCTTTTATAGAAGTTAAATCTTATGTGAGCCATTAGATCGTTTTAGGAGCAATCAGAGCCATCCAACTAAAGCAAGTGTCACTCAGCCAATTATAGCATGACACATAAGCCCTAACACCTCAGAATTTGTCACAAAGCCAATCAGAGAAGGCCACGTAAAAAAGACAATCCTTGACCAACAAAAAATGCGCCGCGTGCGCCACATGATGCGTACATGTCTTATCTTATTTTTTATTTTATTTTGAAATTTGGTTCACTTTATTGCTGAAAAACCAATAAACCTCCTTTATAATCCTCGTTAAAACCTTGTAACCCCCCTAACCTAAATGGGTACCTTACAAGGAAAAAGAGTACCTATAAATTTGGTATACAACTGGAAGACATACAAAATATTAAAAACATTCAAACAAAAAACATGAAAACAAAGCCTAAAAACGTTCACAAACTCCACTGCCCAACCAGGCCCAAACACTATCTTCTAGATGCCTTTTCAAACTCCTCTGAAGTCACCCCGTGTCCTTGAGATCAACACCCCATCTACCCAACAGTAATTCACTTCTCCCATCTCGAGTACATTTGCTTCCATTATTATTCACCAGCAATTTGATCTCTCTCTCAATTTTCCAGAGGCATAAAGATGAGTTCGTACTTCTGCCATGGAAGACCCTTAGATTTCGTTCCTTCCAGATGAAATAGACAGCACAGGTAAAGGTAGTAGACGCCAAATCTTTCAATTGATCTTTCTTCTTAAAATTGTTGTGTATAACCATCGCTTCCTCTTTCAGATCTAATAAATTTAAGGAAAGATCCAACTTTTGCTTCAAAGATAGCCATATGTACGCTGAAAAGTTGCATGAGAAGAATAGATGTTGTATACTTTCTGGATGATTGCTGTAGAGAGGACAACGATGATCTGAGATGCTTCTATATCGCTGAACCCTATCTTTAGTGTTTAATCTGCCAAGAATAGCAAGGTAAGAAATAAAAGACATTTTTCTACTATTTTTACTATGCCATATAACTGAAAAATAATCTTCCTATTGTTCAAGACTTCGTAAATACTCCCAAGCTTTATGGAAAGAGAACTGGCCTCCATCACCCCATTAATAAAAATCATGTTTTATCTGGGAAAGTGGAGATGGAGCAGATCTCATCTAATAATTCTCTTGTAGCTGGATGGACTTCAGGTATAAACACTTCATTTCTGATAATGCAATTAACTTTCTGATCTGCAATACCAATTAAATTCAGTCTGTCATACCCAAGCAAATCAACCAGATTTTTACAGTTAATCCATGGTTCATACCACATTTAAGTATCACCACCATTGGCAATTACTTTATTGAATAGCTGTTTTGATCTTGTCCTTAGCTTTAGCATAGATTTCCATGTTGAGGATGCATTATTGTCTCAAGCCATTGTCCAAAAATAATCATTTTTACAATATTTGCTATGAATCCATTTACTCCACAGTGAAGTATTAGATAAAAATTTCCAAAGTAACTTCACACATGCTGCTTTTTTAAGATCTGATAGATTTTTTAACCCAATGCCTCTTTCAGCCTTTGGCCAACACAGCTTATCCCAAGACACTTTATGTGATGAACCACCCAAAAAGAAATCAGCACATATTGATTGCAGTTCGTCTATGGTATATTCTAGAATTTGGTAAATGAAAATCCAATATAAAATAATGGGAGTGATGACAGTATTAATTAATTCAGCCCTTCCTGCAAAACTTAGCAATTTTGTTTCCCAACCATTGATTTTATCTTGAATTCTTTGAATGAGAGAATTGCATTCTGAATAGTGTAAATAGTTGGTTGATAAAGGAACTCCCAAATATTTTGTAGGTAAAAATCCTTGCTGAAATTGCAAAATGTGAAGAATCTGATCTGAATTTGACACTGAATTACTGAAGTACACTTTGGTCTTTGAAGCATTAACATTAATTCCAGCATACAAACTGAGATTCTGAAATAATCTCTTCAGAACTTGTGCATTCATAGTAGATGATTTTCCAAAAATAATAAGATCATCAGCATACAATAGATGAGAAATAATTGGTTGAATAGTGCTGCTTGGTTGAAAATTCTGATTCTTAGTTGCTTCATCCATCATAAATGTAAAGAATTGCATAGCAATAGAGAAAAGATATAGGGATAAAGGGTCACCCTGCCTAATACCCCTATTGGATGTTATAAAACCTTTTGGCACACCTAGAATCATAATTGAATAAGTTGCAGTTGACAAGCATTCATAGATTATATTTATGAAATGAATAGGAAACCCCATACAAGACATAATATAAAAAATGAATTCTCTATTCACACGATCATATGCCTTTTGCAAGTCAACTTTAACACACATTTTTGGCATCCCTTTTTTCTTTAAATCCCTCAATAATTCATGTGCTAGTAATATATTATCCCCAGTGTATCTATCATAAATGAAAGCACTCTGATTTTCCTAGACAAGATGAGGCAGAAAGTGTTTTAGTCTATTACATAAAACTTTGGAAATTTTTTTATAATAGACATTACAACAAGCTATTGGCCTATAGTGTGCTATTTCAGATGGTCTTTCATTTTTGGGAATTAGAGTAATGAAAGTATGATTCAAAGACTTAGGTAATTTACCTGAATTGAATATATCATTAATGGCCAATAATAACTCATTTTTCAAATTATCCCAATGAACTTTAAAGAATTTTGCATTAAAGCCATCAGGACCAGGGCTAGAATCATCATGAATTGAATATACTGCATCTTTTATTTCTGATAATTCAATTGGTTTCAATAGAAATTTCTGCCCTTCCTCATTGATAGTAGCAATAGGAGTAAAATATGGAAATGATGAATTACTTTGACCATTGAATATATTCTAAAAATAATTGATTGCATGTACCTCAATATCCTCTGTTTTATACAATAAATTCCCATTCTGATCAATCAATGCTCTGATGTGATTAAAGAATCTCCTGTTTGTCATTCTGGAATAAAAAAATTTAGAATTAGTGTCTGATTGCTAAAGCCAAGATACTTTTGCTTGCTGTTTGAAGCCACTGAAATGAATTTGTTGCAAAATCTGATGCTTTTTTGGCAGACAGGTAATTTTCATATAGAAGAATATCCTCTGGATCAACATCAATAGCTTTTTCTAATTGTAGTGCAATTTCTTCAGATTGTTTGAGGTTTGCAAAATTCTTATCTCTTAACTCATTTCAGCTCTTTAATTCAGTTTTACAGTTTTTGAGTCTTTGCATAAACTGATAACCATTAGAACCCCAAACTGAAGCTTTTAAACCCTTATGAACAGCCTCTTTATAACCATCCAAATTATGCCAATCATTTCTATATCTAAATGGAAAACCCTTAACCTCTTTAGTAGAAATAAGATCTAGCATTACTGGATTATGATCACTTGACTTTTGTGGAAAAGCAAGAGCTTTCATTTGGAGAAAAAATTGAAGACAATAATTATTTACCAGGATTTTATCAATACTAGTAGCTATTCCCTTTCGACGCCACGTAAAATTAAAGCCCAAAGGTTTAACTTTTGAAAGTGATGACTGAAGCAAAAATTTCTAAAATTCTCTAATTTGATGAAAAGGCACAAATAAACCCCCTTTCTTATCCTTAGGTAATAGCACATTATTGTAGTCTCCCATAAGAACCCATGCACTATTTATTAGAGAAGCTTCATTCAATAAATTTTTCCATAAAGTGATCCTTTCTGCAAAACAATTACTTGCATATATCACTGTGAACATCACCCAAAACCACCTTTATTAATAGCATTTATTGTCAAGTGTTGAGAAGGAAAAGATGATAAAATCACATCCTATACATTTGTGGCCGAAATTAATAAAATTCTGCCAGAGGATATTGATAAATTATTAGTCAATGATTTCCAATAGCTAGGTAACATGGAGGAAAACAGTAATAGATTATTAGGAGATAATTTTGTTTCAACTAAACCAACAAGGGTTGATTTAGTGAAATTCAGAAGGGATAACACTTCCTTTATACGAAAAACAGTGTTCATCCCCCTGACATTCCAAGTTAGTAATGTCATTTAATTGACGATGAACTCCTTGTACTTCTTTTAGAAGGAGGAATTGTTTTTGAAGCACCTACTGTACTATCACTTTTACCATAATTACCATTCTTGTCCACCATATTTGACACATCTATTTGTTTGCCTTTCTCTTTATTCACTTCTTTGTCAATGTCTAATAATGCATCTGCTACAACATTTAAATCATCTGGCATCACCACTTCATGTAGTTTAGGATTCAGAAAGTCCAAGTCATCATTTGGAGTAGAAGAAGTACCTCCAGCATCCTTAATATTTTGCATTTTATCTGTATTAACTTGTTCAGCCTCATGTTCATCATTTAACTGATTAGTTTCATCTTGACTGTCAGGTGGAATCCAGCATGGATCTGTAGAAACTTCATGATAGGAATCTTCATGTCCAAACAGATTACAATGCATGCATTTGGCAGGCACAAATTCATACTCCACTGCTAAATTTACTTTTGAACCATTATGCATTAAAATTGGTATTTCTGTTTTCAGATCTGAAAATGTACCTATTGATAATGAAACTCTTGCATATTTTGTAAAAAAAAAAATCTTGTTGTATTATCATCTACTAGAATAGGATTTGCAATGAAACTTGCTATCATTTGAATAACATCTAAAGTCCAGTATTCCATAGGTAGATCGATCAGTCTAATCCAGATCTGAACTGTGTTACTCTATTTTTTTGAGTAATCATAACCTGGCACCCATTTATCAATTAAAAGTAGTCTACCAAAATAAGAATAAGTGTTGCTTTCTGAGATCCGAGAGAAATCAACATGGTCTTCAAATTGAACAGCAAAATCAAAAGAGGGAGATACACGAATATGAAAAATACCCTAAGGCTTCCATACTTTAGTAATATAATCCTTGAGCTTAATAGAGGATAACCTAAAATGAATCGGTATTAAAGCTAAGGTATTAATCCATACTTCTGCCGATTTGTTGAAAATACTTTCAGGAATGAAAACATGTTCTGTAGATGGCTTAACAAATGCTAAACTTCTAGTTGATCGATCTGATATACTTCTATCATTTGATACGCCAATGAGATCTGAAGTGGGATTTGTTGTATTTATCTTGGATTAAAGCTTTTCTTGTGAAGAACGAAAAGGGATTTTAGAGTTTGATACAGACGCCATTAGAAACGAAAATCAGATGAAAAATATTATTAGATAAATTTTTATCGTACATGTCTTTTATATATATATATATATATATATGTATATGTATATATATTTTTTCTATATTTTTTTTCTTTTTATCTATCTTCCCGTTTAACCATTTTCACACTAAAACACTTTTTTGAACTGCGTTCACAGTAAGCCACTTTTTAGCCATTCCCCTAAAACAAAAATTTGGCGCTGGAGGGGATCGAACTCTGTACCTCTTGTATGCAGATCACATGTTCTAACCAAATGAGATACTAGGACTTTTGCTTACAAAACTTAGAACAATGCTAAACATTTTTCTTTTCTCATTCTTCTTTTTCTTTGCTGCAATATTTAATTTAAAGATATCTTCTTCAACGGAGTCCGATTTACACAAGCTCGGACTCTCTCTCAAGCAGAATTCCGAGATGAACGCAATAGCGCAACCCATTTCCCTGAATTCCCACATTTGAAATTAAGTATTTCTTAATTCGTTAATTTTAATATTTAAAATCACGGGGTGTTACAATTAGGGCTTATGTGGCATTCTTTGATTGGCTGGGTGATGTATTTTTCTAGTTTGGATGGTTTAGATGGATCCTAACCTAATCTAAAGGCCCTAATACACCTAGTACTCCTATAAAAACACGCCTAGACCTAACCCTAATTCCATTACACTAATTCATGGCGCCTCCATGCTGCCTCAGCCGGAACTAAAACCAGTCTCTCTTCCTCAACAAATCAAAGTAAAGGAATTGGGTAAAGGGGAACGAATCTATAACAACAACAACGTCTAATTCTCTTCCTTAATCCAATCTTTGTGAGTTCATTGATTATTTTTAGATTAAAATAATCCTAAAACAATTCTGACATGTTGTGAATTGGATTTAGGAATTTTACATGATAATAAGATTGAACCTCATCAATTCTATCTTAGCCTATACATCAGATTCATGATTCTTATATGCCCATGTTGATTATATCATCAGTTTTATCATACTTTATGATCAGTTCATAATTATGCCTTTTTTGTTATTATTATGCCTGTTCTTTATCTTATCCCTTCCTCCTTCCCTTTTTGGTTTTTATAGCCCAGCTACTTCGAGCCTAGGCCAAATCTCATAGAGATGAACGTACGAATAGTAATTTAGTGAACGTTAGGTTGATTTGGGCATGACAAATGTTAAATTTGGCATAATATACGTTGGGTTGATTTGGGCATGACAAATGTTAAATTTGGCATAATATATGTTAATTGTTGGGCATGATATGAAATTGAGAATTTTGGGTAATTGGCATAATTAACCTGAAATTGGCATAAACTGCAAATAAATAAATTGGCTAAGATAAACATGCTGAGACACGAGGTTAGACTCCGCTTGCGGTAGAAGCCTGCTCGGAACCAACCGGCCTAACCAGTAACCACAAACGGTCAATCTAATGTGAAAGGTCGTAGGCATAACTAAAAGATGCTTAGACACGAGGTTAGGTCTGGCTTGTGGCGGAAGTCTTCCCGGAACCGCCCGACACATCCAGCGGCCATAAGCCATCGACTTAATGTGAGAGGTCTGTGCATTAATAACTAATTAATGCTGATCAAAGATGATTATGATACCTAAAACATGTTAGGTGGGTGGGGTTAAGTTAACTTGTGTGAGATGACAACTTAATCAATAATATATGAACAAAGTGGATAGGGTTAAGGCAAGCTTAACCAATAATACATATTGAGTTGATAAGTGGGTGGGGTTAAGTCAACTGGGCGGATAGACAACACTTAACCAATATAAGTTGGGTTAGGATAAACCCTGGGGGAAAACCTAGTAGCGGTGGGGACCCTTTTCAGACTGTAACCCATTAAGTAGTATCGGGAACACTAAGCTAGGCAGGGTTGGGGCACGCTTACTGGGCTGATTATAAGCGGTCAAATAAGAGCGCGGGTGTAGCAGTGTGGATTCCAACGAGGTCGTTAAGCGTGCATAAGGTGTTCCCAGCGTTGGAAGATTTAGCCACTGTACATCTGTAGGTATAAAGTTGTGCACCCACGGGTTGCTACTTAGGGAGTGATACACCCTAAGTTAGGACCTGCACAGATATCTACAAGTTAGGGAGCCGATCGATTAGGGGTAGTGTGGGGACATCTAGTATCTATTACGGGCAAGTAGGCTTTCAAGGATTGTATGGGGTGGATACCTCCTACTGGATAATACGCATGAGGGCTACCAATTACGAGGTTGGGATCATTTCGTTACTAGTAGGTGGTGTAGAGAATTAAATTAAGTAAGAAATTTGGGAAGCGCACTAGACATTCCTTTATATTCATCCTGTTATCCAGCTTTACCTTATGTCATGGTTATACTTTCCATCCTGTTTATTCCTGTTATATTGCTTTACTTATTTTCGTGCTAATAGTAGCTAGACTCGCCAGGCTTTATGTCTGACCTTTTTGTTTTCGCCTCTTTTTCTTCCGTTTCCACCCATGTTCTCAAGGAGGAAATACTGAAGCTTGACTTGGATTTCTTTCTTCTTGAAGTGCTTGGAAGTGTTGAGAGTAATGCTCAGCTTTATCTCTTTACATTATGGCTATTTGGAGTAGGATTATGATTTTACTTGTATGTACTCTGATAATAATTTTGCTCAAGATGGATATTTATGTACTTGACTCTAGTATGTGGTTTTGATGTAGTAATCAAACATGTTTTGTTTTTCTGCTGCAATGAATAAAGTTTGAATTTTCTTAAGTACCATTTATATATCTGTGTTGTGATATTTTGTTCTATACTCTTATAATACTCCATGAAAGTTAATGCATTCCCTTAGTGGGTGACATTAATGGACTTGGGGTGTTACATTTATCAGTTATAAAAAACACATATTTTTACATCAATAATACAAAAATTTGATAATTAATAAAAATATATTAATACTTACTAACTATTGTTTAATAATAATAATCAACAGTTTATTTGAAAATATGTAATAACTAATAATAATAAAAATAATAATCAACAGTAATGAATAATTAATATTAGTAATCAATAAATAAGAAATAAGAATCACTAATTAAGAAGTAAAAGTTAAATAATTAAAAATTACTATTAAATATTTTAATAAAAATTTCAAGCAATTTATATAATATTTTAGTACAATTTTCCATAAAATAAGGAAAAGAAAATTCATAAAATTAATAAATAGCTATTATATATTATTTAACTTACCATATTAAATAACGTTCAAAATGGTAATTAGTTGATAAGATTAGCGGTCCACTTTCTTTCGTATTGAAAATTTTCCATATATATCTTTTAAACAACATTTAATTAACTTATAATTCATGTTCAAGACAATCAAATCAACCCTTAATAATTTCCCGCCATATTGAAAATTTTGGCTCCAACATCAGAAAAATTCCTTCTTACTCAAAATTTAAAATTCCCTCGATACGGGATACGCTAGTCCCTAATTATATCAATTTGCAGTTTCCAGTTACACCGCTTCATTTTCCTCCTTGTCATATTCGTGTGCACCCTTTAAACCGTCTCCTTTTTATCTACTTTATCAAAACCAAAATATCAGATCTTGCTGCAGATCAAAGCATAAAATCTCCTTTTCCCCTCCTATTAATAATCTCACTCCTCGCATCAAATCAAAATTGTCCAATTCACATCTGCTCTTCAAGCCGAATTCACATATGCTTTTCAAGCCAAAATACACATTAGATCCAAATCGATAAACTCATCGTATTTGTCTGGGATGGCCATAATCTGATCAGAAAACGTTGTGGTTTTTGGGACTGCTGGATACAAACGGCAACGCTGGTTGAGGCGAGAGTTAGGGCGGATGGAGATCAAGGTGAAGAGGCACGGGTTTTGGCATAAGTTGATCGGTCTCCAATAGCCAGGTGATGGTGCGGCGGCTATAGCTTCAAAGTGAAGCGTGATTTTGTTTTCAATACTATTTGATGAATGCAGTCGAAACAAGGAAAATAAAAATAGAAGGGGTCAGCCCATATTCTCTGAAGCAACGATCAACCTGTATGGTTTTAATGTGAAGAGGAGTGGACATATGAAGAAGGGACTTGGTAGTTCGGTATTTGCATGGTGAAGGGAGATTAAATTGGGTGGTTTGGATTCAAAGCGGAAGGTTTTGTTTCTGGCTGATAGTGGATTCATGCTGATAGTAGCTGATAGTGAATTGACAGCTTCAATGACAATTATAGTAGGTGTGTTGTGCGATGCAATCGGTCATTTAAGTGTTGTTCTTAGTCGAGATTAGGTGCATGCCTACATGTAGTAGTAAATCAAGTTTACACTTAAGAGTTAAGACCTTCATGTAGAAGTAAAACTAGATATACTTGATTTTCTTCATGAGACAAGGTTTTGTTATTTTGGTCATTTCATGTTACTGTGGTCTCTAATTCTTGCCATCGTTTCTACATCTGTACTCATAGGCTTAGCTTGGTCGTTCATCGGATACCGAAGGATGAAGCAGCCAAAATACAGGCAATTGGATTTAGGGCTTCCTGTTTATACCGGTGGTAAACAAGATGGTGGTACAAATGATGGTTGGGAAAATAGCTAGGATGATAACTGGGACGATAAAGAGGCGCACCCTATGACTTCATCTCACTCTGTTTTGTCCCCAACTTCTAAAGGCCTTGCTGCACGAAAATTAAACAAAGATAGTTGGAAGGATTATTTTGTACTAGTCTTAGTTCTTTTTCCATATAATTTATATGCTGGTTTATGAAACTAACATGCCTACAGTGATATTCTATGGGATGGGTAGATATACGAAATGGATACCCCTTAAGCCTTATGACATTAACTTATTGTCTTCGACTCGTTACATATGTTGTTTAAGTTATATTCTGATCATTTTTGTTGCGGTGAGTGAGGGAAACATGGTGGGTTAGGCTTGTCTCGTCATATTATGTTTCACAATTTGATTGTAGGATACTAATGACAAGAGCACAAGGGAGTTGTTTGATATTGTAGCCAGTAAAAGGTATATTTACAATTTTGAGATTACACTTAAGGTTGCTTGGGCTTTTCTGGATAAGGTGCGTGTCGGGGTTACTGATAGAAGCTAGTAATAAAAGATAATTAGAATTTTAATTGATTTTGACTTGTTATGCTGACCAATAAGGGCTATTCGATGAGCGTAGAGTTCAGTTAACCCAGTATTACTTCCGAAGAAGCTACACCAGAGAAGAAGGCTCCCATTTGAGTGAAATTCAAGATTTTGTATTTTACTATATCTGCAATTCAGGTATGCATGCTATTTCAATTTTCTACATGTTCATTTAATTTCCATGGTCTCTTATGGAGCTGAAGAACTTTTCTATAGGTTCAATACCTTAAAATAATCGAGAAGAGCAGATACCAAGCTCTCCCTTGGGTAAGGTACATAACGATGGCTGGAGAATATGAATTAAGATTTTTACATAGAGCGTTTATCATCTTTTGTTTAAAGAACCTAGCAAATTGTTTGCTCCAAAGACACGTATATAATAGTGGACTATATAGTCTAGGAAAAGAATACTGGAACACATTACAAAATATTGAAGTTGACGTATTGGGTTTGTCGAGATTGAGGTTGAAGATGAATGAGGATTCGATGTGGAGCAGGAATGGTGTTCAATCGACAAAATGGAGATTGGCATATGGTGGGAGCAGGCTAGAGCTATTCGTACTTGCTTTATGTACTTGAGCCATTTGTATGATTTACAAATTCAGTGTATTATGTAAAAAACAATGACGAAAGTTTGAAAAATATAATATATTGTTTTGGTTCATGTTTTAAGTTCGTTTGATGTATTCAGTTTTGTAGATAATATGTTCTGGAATGAATTCTTTTATTAGTAATATGTATATAACTTGTGCATATACTACAGCTGTAAAATAATAGGTGTAATAAAATATATCACAATAGTTGTATAAATTATAACAAGGGTGCCTAACAGTTGTAATAAAGTTTATTACAACGGTGGAAAACAGTTGTAAAATATACATGTTACAATGGTGCAAAATCGTTGTAAAAGACTTTAGTTTATTACAACTTCTTAATATACGACGGTTACGCCACCATTGTAAAAAGTCTATTACAACGTTTTTCCATCGTTGTAATATGGTAAATTTGTTGTAGTGGACGCCTTTGTCTCATCCAAATATCTTATGATGAAGTTCTTAACAAAACAAGGATAGGGCACCATCATTGGGGAACAGATTAGTTATCAAGAGTTGTATTTTGCAACTGTGGACTAATGCAAAAGGGAGTATTCCGCTTAGTTTGATTGTTCCACTATTTTTCGACCTTTGGATGATGATTCTTACATCCAACATTCGAAGAAAAAATAAGAATTAATAAATATGACAAACATATGAATGGTAGGTACACTTCTTTGAGGAGAAAGAGAAAAAGGGTTGACGAAATAAATTTGGCAGAGGAGGAAGAAATAGTGATCGAGTTGGATTCCCTAGGAGATACCAAAAGAATCAAACCAATAGAAAATTTGGAAGAAATAAGCGTTGACCCGACTGATACAGCCAAAACCATCAAGATTGGAACAAGCCTGGTGGAGCCCTTGAAAAGTGATTTGTACAATCCCTACAACTCAACAAGGATGTAATTTCCTGGACCCATTTAGACATGATAGAATTAACCCCTCTGTCATGATCCATGCCTTGAATATCAATCCGTTCATAACCCCCATCCGATAAAAGAAAAGGCAATACAATAGAGATGGGTCAGAAGCTTCTACAGAAGACGTCAAGAACTTGCTTACAAACAAATTTATTCGGGAGGTATTTTATCCCAAGTGGTTGGCCAACCCCGTATTGGTGAAAAAGTCCAACGAGAAGTGGAGAACTTATATTGAATATACGGGCCTAAACAAAGCTTTCCCAAAGGATTGTTACCCTCTTCCCAGGATAGATCAGTTGGTTGATGCCCAACTAGCGGGAATAAGCTATTATCTATAACGGACGCCTACTCGGGGTTCAACCAGGTCCCTATGAATAAAACCGATGTGAAATACACAAGCTTCATTACCGACTGGGGAAACTTTTGCTACAAGTTAATGCCATTTGGAATAAAAAAACGTTGGTGCAACATATCAGAGGCTGGTTAACAGAATGTTTCAAGATCAAATAGGGCGAAACATGAGGTATATGTAGATGACATGCTAGTAAAATCTACAAAAGCAAAAGGCCATCTTAAAGATTTAGAGGTGAAGTTCAATATCCTAAGAGAGTATCAAATGAAGTTAAACCCCCAAAAGTGTTCTTTTGGAGTCCAGTCTGGAAAGTTCTTAGGGTATGTGGTCAGCGAACATGATATTCAGGCTAGTCCTGATCAAATCCAAGCCACAAAGGCTATGGAGGAACCCAAAACGAGCAAAAAGGTCATGAGATTAAATGGAAAGGTAGCAAGTCTCAGTCGGTTCGTTTCCAAAGCTACTGATAAATGTGTCCACTTCTTTGGCATCAAACAGAAAAAGAAGAATTTTGAATGGAATGTAGAATGCATAAAAGCTTTTCAGGAGTTAAAGGATTACATAGTGAGTCACCCGATTTTATCTAGTCCTGAGAAAGGGTAAGATTATACCTTTATATGGTTGTCTCAGAATATGTAGTAAGCATGGTCTTCATAAGGGAAAGTGATGGAACTCAACATCTGATTTATTATGTCAGCAGAAGTTTAAAAGATGCAGAAACCCGATACCTTGTAATGGAAAAGTTAGCTTATTGCTTAATACTTACAATATGGAAACTTAGGGGTTACTTACAGGCACATCCCATCAAAGTTTTAACCAATTTCCTGCTTAAACAAGTTTTTAGCAAACCAGAAACCTCGGGAAGGTTAGTAAAATAGTGTTGATCTTAGCCAATAAGAAATCGAGTTTTGATCTCTGGCAACAATCAAGGGGCAAGCTCTTGCAGCTTTCGTAAATGAATGCATGAGTTTCATTACAAAGCAGTTAACAGAAGAAAACGATCTAAAACCTAGTGGCAGTTGCTCGTGGATGGAGCTACAAACAAACAAGGAGAAAGGGCAGGATATATAATAATTACCCCTGATGGACATCGCTTACACCATGCAATGAAGCTGGGTTTTGCAGCAACAAATAATGTAGCAGAGCATGAGTCAATGATGGCAGGGTTAAATCTAGTGCTACAATTAAAGATACTCCGAATTGAGATCTTTCACAGTTGATGGTGAATCAAATCAAACAAACCTACCAGACCAAAGACACCTGGTTTCCCCTATATATGAATAGAATACCAAAGATGCTTTTGTCAGTTCGAAGATTTTTCCATACATCAAATACCAAGAAGGGAAACTCCCAAGCCGACTCATTAGCAAAATTGGCTAGCTCTCGAGAAGCAGCCGAAACTCGAATAATCCCCATAGGATGTCAGGAAAAGCCTAGATTTGAGAAGGAAACAACTGAACCGGGAAATAAGTTGCTAGTCTTAACTAGATGCCAAGCCTTGGAAAAGGAAGGTGAAATAGAAAGGGGGTTGTTCCCAACGAAGAACCTATATCAGTTGAAACGGAGTACCATTAAGAAGACACTTGGATGGCTCCTATTATGAACTATCTTCTAAAAGGAGCCCTACCTGTCAATAGGCAAGACACAAGAAAGGTAAAACACCAAGCTCCTGCATTTGTGATTACATACAAAGTACTATATAAGAAAGGACATTCGCTCCCTTATCTAAGTTGTGTAAGCCTTGAGGACGGGCTCAACTTGTTTAAGGAGGCACATGAAGGATTGTGTGGAGACAATTCCAATGGAATTAAGCTAGCCAAGAAAGCCATGCGACGAGACTTGTATTAGCCACAAATGGTTAGCCAAGGAATTGAGTATGTCAAGAAATGTGAGAAATGCCAAAGGTAGTCTAAAATACCCCGACTACCTCCGAATGACCTAACCACTATTTCAAGCGTATGGCCTTTCGATGTATGGGGAATAGACTTGATTGGACCCTTACCAGTCTCCAAAGGTGGATCTAAGTATGCTGCAGTAGCCATTGATTACTTCACCAAGTGGGTGGAGGTAGAACCACATTCGACAATCACATCCAAGAAGGTGTTGGGGTTTGAGATAAAAAAATATTGTCATGCGCTTTGGAATTCCCTAGAAAAACATATCAGATAATGGAATGTAATTCGAAAGCGAAGAATTCACACGATTTTGGGATATGATTGGGATCATAAAAAGCTTTTCTTCCATTGCACATCCAAGGGAAAATGGTGTCGTTGAAGCTGCAAACAAAACCATAAAGATGATTTTAAAGAAACGACTGAACCAAGCTAAAGGTAATTGGGCAAACGAATTACCTTTGGTGCTTTGGGCATATAGAACTTCCGCCAAGACAGCAACAGGACATACTCCATATTCCTTGATGTACGGATGTGAAGTCATGCTTCTAGTTGAGGTTGAGATACCCTCACACAGAAGGAGAACCTATGCTTTTGATCCTAACCAAGAATTAAAGAAGGAATCCTTAGACTTGATCCAAGGATTAAAAGATGAAGCCACCATTAGAGTGGCTGAATATCAAAGGAGGGTTACCAAGTACTAAAATTTAAGGGTTATAACCAAAACCTTCACAAAATGAGATTTGGTATTACGAAGGGTAATGACCAACACAAAAAATCGGTCAGATGGACCGCTTGGCCCAAACCGGGAAGGACCCTTGATCATTCACCAAGAAGTCATACCCGGAACGTATCGGCTCTGCAAACCAAATGGTAATCTCATACCTAGAGCATGGAACTCAGAACACTTAAGAACATATTTTACAATGATAAATGAATGAAGAAAGGTATTCTCCAAGAACAATCACACAAACAAGGGAATGAAAATCCTCTCAACAAATTGAGCTACCCAAAAAGGAGTGAAGAAACCTACAATGGTTAAAAACCCTTATGACCGCCAAGATGGCCAAGGAAAGGCACCTTCCGTAGGAAGGTTGAGTGTAAGCCTTTAGAATCATCTAAGTCAGAAAGGACTGGGCTAAAGCATCAAAAGTGTAAGCCTCTGATCCACGCAAGAAATGGTAGGGACGGAGCATCTAATTAGCATACCCTACCTCTACTAACAGAAGAGTATGCCCTGCCTATGCTACGAACTAAGAACTTCCTATCTCTGCTCGCAGAAGAGCACATACTACCTCTTCTTATGTTCCTCATTTCCCGTGGAAGGGAGAGAATTAAGCACGCCTTGCCCATGGTCACAGAAGAGCACGCTCTGCCTCTGCTTCGACTAAGTACATCTTGCCTTTACTCGCAGAAGAGCACGCTCTACCTATACTTATGTCTCTTCCCACAGAAGGGAATAACGAAAGCATGTACATCCTTTGCTTTGACAATCTAAAGTCTGAAGAGTGGCTAACAAAGCACTTTACATCCTCTTCTTTGCTAAACAAAACCCTAGAGAGTGGTCCAGTGAGCTTGTACATCCTCTGCTTACACTTATCCCGAGAAAAAGGAATAAAAGCCCTGGAGAAGCCTTCTAAGCACGCAGTCGCCTCTGCTTACATATGCATCCACAAGAAGGGAACAACACATTATAACCTTTTCCCTAAAGGGAAAGCCTAGGAATGGCATAAATACCCGAATGTGGGTTGGTTTGGGATTTCTACTTTATACTAGAAGTGGATTTCTGGTCTTCTATCTTTAATACCCAAATATGGGTTGGTTCGGGACTTCTACTTAATATCATAAGTGAATTTTGGGTCTTCTGTCTTTAATACTCGAATCTGGCTTGGTTCAGGAGTTCTAATTAATACAGAAGTGGATTTCTGGCCATTTATCTTCAATACCCAAATTGGATTGGTTCGGGACTTCTACTTAATACCAGAAGCGGATTTCTGGTCTTCTATCTTTAATACCCAAATCTGGTTTGGTTTAGGACTTCTACTTAATACCCGAATCTGGGTTGGTTCAGAACTTCTACTTAATACCTGAATCTGGGTTGGTTCGAGACTTTTACTTAATATAGAAATGGATTTCTGGTTCCTTATCTTGAATACACGAATCTGGGTTGGTTCAGGACTTTCTTATTGCTAGAAATGGAGTTCCAGCTTTTTAATATGGACACTCAGAATTTGGTAATAAAGATAAAGTCTACCCACATTTTGGCAGTCGGTAAGTTCTCTAAACTTTACACATTGTTCATCCAGTAAGGCATAAAATATTTGCAATTAGGAAGCCTTAATTGCAGGTCTAATAAGCTATTGGACTCATACCCAAGCAATGCCTAATAGTTATGGGTGAAATAATGGTAGAAAATATTTTAAGACTAAAATACTAACGCAAAGTATTAGTTGTTGAAATTTATGCAGGAATAAAACACAGGTAAAAATTTAAGCAGAATGCCATAAGTTGAAATGGAAAAGCTGACTTGAAAAGTCAAAGATACCCCTTCACTAGGGGAGAGGGCAATACTACCAAATTTAGCACCTAAACTGGCTATCAGTGAAGGGGTATTGGACCACAACCAGAACAAAAGAATGATCTGAAAGCATGGGACGGACATCAGGCTTAAGCCGAAAGCATGAAAAAGTCGATTTTGTCAAGAGGTTGTCGGCCCCAGCATTGAAGAGGAAAATTTGGTGCCGATACGAAATGAGATAGTGGAAAAGCAATGGCAGCACCAAAAGAAACTAATATGAACTCAACCCCAAAGTCAAATCATCGAAAGCTGGAAGCAGATCGGAAAGGAAGGACGGAAATTTATAACCCGAAACTAAAAGGCATGACCAGAAGCACCAAGCCAAACTAAAGGAGACGAAAGGCTATCAGCACTAATTAACTTCGTGTCAATACGGAAAATGGTGAAGATATCAAGGGCATAAAAAGCTGAAACATAAACAAAACTGCCTGAAAAGCCTGCTATCGGAGTCAAAGCTTGTCGGCCACCGAGGAACAACTTCAGCATTCATCAAGAGATGTATTGGAGCTTATTCCCGAAAGCAGAAATCCATTCCCCAAAGCTATCCATTTCAATTAGCTTGGTATCGATACAGAAGGTAGAAGCAGCATAAAAAAGAAACTCCCAAGACCGGGACCATCTTTCTGAAAACCAAGACTGGCACACCGAAGCCCAAGTTATACCCGAAAAACAATGTTGAGGACAAAGGAAGGCGGCCGAAGCCGCTACCGAAACCAAAAGGTGCGAGGCTGCCGAAACCATGCTGCCACATCCGAAAGGGGTCCTGCTAAATCAACAGCAAAAATGGACCCAAATTATCTATAAATAAACCCCAGGGGTCACATTTTATGGGTCGAATTCTCTGAGAGCAAACCCTAACTTCTCAATCAAATTGGGGATACCTTAAATTCTTGTTATATACTCAAGATAAATAAAAAGGAGAAGTTCGGGACTTAAATATTTCTCGATTAGATAATCATATTGTGTTTGTCGTGACTAAATAGGGAGTTAACGATAATCCTTTTCATGAAAGGGTTAATCATAATTATTTCGGAAGAGGAAGCGCTTTGGGTGAAACTAAAGAACCTTCTCTTTCTATCCCTTTACATGTGACTTAAATCTTTCATAATAAACCTAGTGAAGCGCAACATACATAGGAAACCTCTTGTAAGCTTGCGACTTGATAACTAACACAACCAAGGCCTTTTTGGGCATTTCGATGTAGATGTATCACCGAAGTTGACAAGTGTTATGACATGTTGACAACCTAATTGTTGTAAGACATTAGCATGTTTCCTCTCAATACAGTGTAGATTATTTTATCCTGAATCTAAGGATGGCTAGTGCAGTAACGTATTTAACCTTTAATAACCCATAACATCCTTATCCCAAGGTAACCGTCGACCCTGAAGTCTTGTAACCGTGATACTCACCTCTTAGTAGGAAGAGTAACTAATCTTCGAACCTAAGGTCTTGATGCCTAGGAAACGGCGGAGCAAGTTAAGAATGTTGAGACTAAGCTACATTGCAACATCCTTTAGATTAATTATCGATTAAAACTTCAATACATATGCATTATTAAGCCTAAAACGGGTGTTGATGGTTTTTATCGTTTACAGGCTCATTTTTTAACTACCCATGTAACAAACCCCTTATTTTATTCCTCTTTCACTCCTCCTCACATGTTTTATCTCCTACTTATACTCCTAGCACATTTTTATATTTTTCCAATGATCCAAGCAAGAGTCTGGTATGTATTTAAAGGATAAAAATGCATTTTTTTTCCTTTTAATTAATATTTTTCGATTATTATTCTCAACTCATAATGTTAAGTCATTAAAAGCAACAACTGAAAATTTTCGTGTTTGCTTATGTCAAATGCGATGCGAGCAAGAAGGATGTGATGACCCATAGCCCCAATCCTGGGCGGAAAGGATAATCGTTGGAATATAACACATTAAACACAATAGCAGATCATAGAACATAGCATGATATATACATCAGAAAATAATTTACATCATTTTTACCTCAATGGAAATAACATCAGAGTTTCATTATTACAGGATGATAATTACAGGTTGTCAAGCTAAGAGAATAAATTCTCCGCCACCAAACAGATAGATATTTAGTAGAGATCAATTCACATAGAATAAAATACAACGTCAGACACACAATCCATTTGCAAGTTCGTTTTGGGTCTAAACGAAACCGAAGGCACCTTATTCCTCGTCCCATTTGTCCAATACAAGAGTGAGACCCTCGCACATCCGGACAATCAACAAGTATGTCCGGACCACTGCCACTATAACCCCTTCAAGGGAGCTACCCATATCCAGGGCATCAGGAGCAATCCATTTGATGTGAAGATTTCTGCTCTTGCACCGTCTTCAATATCTTCAACTTTTAATCATCATTCAATTATTCGAATGGGTTAAACTTGGTCTTTTCGAATAATTCGCGCAAAAACATATCAAATCCGTATTTGGATTATTGATTCCCCATTTAAGTCTCCATTAACTGGTTTCTTTTCATATGATTTAAAATCTTATTCTCAAATCTAGTTAAGTTATTTGGCTTTCCAAAAATCATTTCATAACCTATATTAAAGGTACTCAAAAATCTAATTCAATTTAAGAATTAAAATTCTAATTTCCAAATTCTTTCTCAAAATTGGTTATATAAGTCTTTACACAAAACTGTCGAATTTCATTCAACCACTTTTATCATTACAAACCATGTGAAATTGGTTTAAATTCATGCCAGATCATTTATAATATTTTATAATGATTTTACACTATTTATATACATATATATAAAGTCCATACTCGTAATTTCAAATCACCGGTCATTACGGGTCATGACGTTGTTTTCATTCAAACATGAATTAAACATTTCAAAAAATATAACAATTAATTTCCAAACTCTTATTATCAATTGAAAGATCTTTTCAAAACGAACCCAACAGTTCCAATTTCGGGAAAACCCGACAGTCGGATCCCTTGGTATATTCATTTAAAGTTACAAGTCGAAAACGTGAACTGTTGCTAGTGACACGTTCAATTTTAATTCATATTCGATATATACAAATAAAATATGTTGAATCTTTTTGAAACCATTTTATAATTTTCCAAAGTGATATCTTAATTTTTCAACTTAGAAATCTTTTATTTCTATACTATAATGTTATAATAACATTATAATGACTAAAATAACATTATTTTTCACACTTCAATATTTTCAATTCAATTTTTCCTTATATTCGTAATAAAAATAAACAAGAAACTTTTGAAAAGAAACTTCTTTTAAAATGCTTTTTAAATAGCCTAACTGAACTTTACTTTTGAAAGTTACTATTCATTTCAAATTAAAAACTTTGACAAGTCAAAATCATATGAAAATTAATTCAAATTTACTTACTACAGCTACGAAAATTCATTGATATTTTATTATCTTCGCATCCATCCAAAATCGGACGTTAAAATCAAACTTTGATTTTCAACTATTATTATATTAATAAAATATTCGTTAAAAACCATTTTTCTTGATGGAAACTTGCAATGAACCGGTAATTTGGACGGTTAAATACAAATTTAATTAAAATTCGACATTAGAATAAATATTTATATTTGAATTTCGATGTAGAATTTCGAATTTTATCTATTATGAACTAAGTTCGAATTTATTTTCAGTAGAATCCACTTCGTAAATTTATTTTCAATATAAATGGCTTTGTCAAAACGAATATTTTATAATAAATTTGGAACGTTGAAATCTTGACTTGAAAATAAAATCAAAATTTTGGTAATCTAATTTGCTGTACAATTTATTTTAGGTAAAAATAATTCAAAATATAAAGATTCGAAGTTGTTTACAATTAAAGGGCTGATTTAGTTTAATACAGTTTTGATATCAAATTGGTGAATATAAATTTCAGCGTTGCTTATCTGCAGTGCGCGTTCACCAAAATATATGAAAATATGCGTAAAACAGTTTAATGTTCGCTAGCGGGTTCGCTGCGTTGTCCATTCATGACCATATGAATAAATAAATAATAATAAATAAAGAAAGAAGGAAAAAGAAATTTAATTTTAACTTCCTTAACCGCATTAACCAAATGAGGAAGGAAATTAACAGTGTGAACATAAATTTGAGCCATGTAATAATAGTAGGAAATTTTCAGTCAACGTTAAACCTTATCTCTATTAACAAACGTCCACTCTCCCTCTAAAATATTCATTCACGTTGGCCCTTAGATCTGAAAATTTTAGACACCCTAAAAATATGGCAACACCAAATATCTTTCCCTGTTAGTAGCTAATATTTGAAACCACTGTTCAAGATTTAGAAATCTTCCTTTGTCAGCAGCAAATATTTGAAACAGTATAACAAGGTTTGGAAATCTCGGTGTACAGAGGAATCCAATGCTATGCTCTAAATAAAATATTCCAACAGCTAAAATAAAAAGGGGTTCCTTCCTCGCGTAACATCTCTTCCTGCTCATTTATTCTTCATGTGTGAAACTCCTCTCTTCTACCCATCCACGCAATTCAGCCTTCACACAATCCTTCTTCCTTCTATTGACTATTCTTCCATCTTCTTTTCCCCGTTTCACACAGTACCCATCTTGTTGCCGCAAATTAATTGTAACCCCCTTTCTTTACACGGCTCCTTCTGCTTCATGTGAGAAAAGCCTGTCCTTCCACTCATCTTCCTCCCAAAACAAAGCAGTAACCCATTTTGCCCATAAAGCCTTCCTCTCCTATCCCAACTTCTCTTGTATTCCTTTGTAGTCAATACCCATTTTTCCCTTCGCACTGGTAAAACTACATCCCATTTTCCCAAGCCGCCAACACCAGTCGTCAAAAGCCTCTTTTTCCCCTCGCAGAAACCGGAGCCGACAAGCAGCAGTACTGCTGCCTCCGCAGCCTCCGTCGTACCAACGCTACCTGTCCTGGACAAGCTACCTACATCTCGCTCAAGGCTCTAGCGCAGTGACCATCAGCTCCGGCAAGTGTGAGGCCTCCTCCTTCTCACGTTAGCTCAAGAGAAAAAAAACAAAAAGAAAAAAACAAACAAGAGCTGCAGCTTCCCTCTGGTCGAGTTCTCCTGAGCCACCTCCGGCGTCGTAACTCCATCCAGGCACATCCCCGTGAGCCAGACTAAGTGTGCGAGTTCCCTGGTCCTTACTCCTTGCGCCAACTTGAATTGAAAAAAAGAAAAACAAGAGAGACTCAGCAACATGCACTGCCACCTCAGGACGTGCACCAACTGAGAGTCTCTGCCTCTATCCGGTGTTACAGCCAAATGTAGTCGAGCTCCAGCATCTTGACCAAACCCCAGCACCTTCCCGGCAGACTCGGACATGCTTGTCGTGAGTACCTCCTTTTCCTTTTTTTTTGGTTGCCGTAATAATAAACATGCATGTATATTTGAACAGGTACATGTATGGTTACTTGTGTGCTGAGATGAATCTTTACCCTGCTAATGTATAGCAACTCGTCCTGCCTCGAATAGTTTTAAATATCATGAGCTATATCTTTTAATTGGCCTTAAAAAGATGATAATGATCAACGTGAGCAATAGCATGAGACTGATTCATATACACGCCATACAAGCTAAGGTTTTGGCTCCATTCACTACTATAACAGAGGTGCAAACTTACGGATCTTAACGAGTGAGATTGTGTTTTTTCAGCCATTGGTTAGTACATGCGAGGTCACACCTTTCTGTTTGAACAAAGATCTATATAGCAGAGTGGTTTGACATGTGACTCAAGACTGAGATGTCACTAGTTCGAACCCGGCTGTAAATACTTGGTTTTGGTCAATTATTTTTGACTGAAATCTTTTGGCATAAATTTATACATGGAATTTGGTCCGTTTTGATAAATAAAAATCGTGCCTTTGTTTAGGTTGTGAATTCCTCCTTTTAGTTGGTAGCGTTGTTCTGCTTATCTCGTGTCTTCTCGTTTTGCCACGAAAGGTGAGTTTCTCAATTGCGACTAACTGAATTAAGTGAATTAAACACTTGAGATGTTGGATGGGATTTTAGGGTGCTTTAGATTTGTTTGCTTCATGGTTGTGCACGTGTGACATACAATATGGATGTATGCGTGATATGCTACGTTTATTTTCTCACCATGCAAGTTCCCTTTAGATTAGAAAACCATTTAGGGTTGAAATGATACATACCCGAACCCCTTTTGTAATCGAATCGATTTGGGATGCGGGTTGAAATAATACATACCCTGGGGTTCGAATATTTTAAAGAATGGATTGAAATAATAAATATCCATATCACTTGACCATAGGATAGAAAATTATATATAGACATCGTGGCCAAAAAAATAAACATATTTTAAAATATTTTATCGATTTTTTAAGTTCAAATTTTGATGAAATTTTCTATATAGCGTAACGAAAAGTTTAAAAGGAGTGCAAATTTACTCAAATTTTTATAAAGAAATCCAATATGTATGGAAATAAGTTTTAAAGAGGTTTTTCAAGTTAATACTTAAATTATTTAGATAAATTTTTCTTAACTTTATGTTTATAATAGGACAATTTTTGAATTGAATGATTTGTTGTAAAAGATTTGCAAAGACTTGATAAAAGTTCCAAAACTTATTTTTGATATATGATTTGTCAAATGGAATTTCTCCTAATGAATGTAAGAAGGGTTTTGTCAAAATGAAAGTGTTTAGGTTCAAGTATAAAGGAATATGATTATCTATGTCATGGTGAATACGGGTTTGGTTAACAAGTTAGAATTTAATGAATCACATTTTGATTAACAACTAAGGTTAAAGTGGTTTGGGGATTTATTATATAAAAACCGATATGTGAAATCCAAGGTAAACATTGGTTTGGAAATCATTTTAACCATGAAGTATTGGAATTGAACTAAACAAAAGGGAATTTGAAGTAAATGAGAAATTTTGATGGGAAAAGAAATTATGAGACATGGATTTAGATTGGACTGGGTTAATATTATTTTAATAAAACTATAATTTCATAAAATCAAATTTCTGCATTACCTGATTTTGTAAGATTTGATTACTATAACTATATGAATTTCATACTGGTTTTCCAACTATATATACACACACACACACATTATTTTCAAGGTAACATATATATACATTTTCAAACTTAGCTTTTCTAAATATATTTTATAAACTCAAATAAAAATCTATGTCCAATCCAACTTAGCGAGTCCAAGGGTGAATATAGGTTTTATAATCTTAATCGAACAATTGATGAATGATTTGAGTAATCGATTTTCGGCAATACTTGAAATAAATTGTGTTAGACCAAAAATTGGCTCTAATACCCAAATTAGATATGAGCTTAATTAAATAGGATCAAAAAAGCAGTAAAGAACACGCAATTTATAGTGGTTCGGCGTTAACGAGCCTACGTCCACTTTGTTTTCTTTGATTTGATAATTTGAATATGAATACAGCAAGAATTCTCACTCAACCTCACGATTACAATTCATAAACTCACTCAAATCTCTCAAAAATGGGCTTTAAGAGATGATTTTGATCTGAATATGATTGTAGAATTCGGCTATGGAGGAAGTATGGATTGAGAATTTGCCAATAGATCCTTTCAAATGCCTCTAGGTGGTGTACTTATAGGTGAAAAATCTCCTCGAAATGGCTCCGGTTCGGAATTGCGTGGCATTCATCCCTTGATAGTCGGGTTAGGAAGCTCCAAGATGGCTACAGCGCATTGATCCAGTAGGAAATCGTGGGAGAAATGGTCAGATCTTATCCGGGTCTTCAAGGGATATGCGCGGCAACGACTACAGATTCAAAGGAAAAAAGGGGTTCGGATCAGAGCCTCCGATCCGATCCAGTTTAGCCTACTTGCTGCCCCTTGATGCTGCTGACGTGCTCATCCGATCCGAACCGTTAGGCTTGCTTGCTTTCTTCTGTTGCCGCTGGAGCGTTCCTCCGAACCGAACCGCTGAAGCCACTTGCTATCCTTTGGTATTGCTGATGTATTACCGATCTGATCCTATGTAATGAGGCTACTGACATATCTCTCTGATCCGATCCGAAGTGGACTCCGCGTCTTTGATCTCTACTCATGTCTTGTGCTATCTTTCTCCGATCCGATCCGATTGGTGTCCTCCTTACTATTTACTCTTTATGTAGCATATTTCACAAAGCAGGCTAACATTTTGCCCCCTCGAAGTACACTCTTATCTGAGGTAAAGTGTTCTTAGATGCAATTAACAAGTCATCCTTTGAACTAGAGTCATTGAATGATCGCCTTCGGTTCGGATCTCGATTCGAATGGGTTCTCTTCGGTAGCACACTCGAATGGTCCTTTCAATACTGCTACACCACAGACTAACAGGCCAGAGTTTCTTCATGGGCTCGACTTCCGTTCCGAACGGAATTAAGTTGGCTAGGAATACGAGTAGTCACAGCGATTTCATATAAGTACCCCCTCCATTTCCTTCTTCTTCCTCCTCTTTTATTATCTTCTTCCAGCGAGATTTGCATCAAAACCCTAGAATTTTTAAAAACTCTGAAATTCTTCTCGTTTTAATCCTCGAATTCAACACATAGGTAGGTTTAAAATTTCGAATCACTTTGCTGTAATCGATCTCGATTTAGATTTGTGGTAAAACTGGATGATTTGAACCTGGTGTGTGTTTAATTCCAACGCCGCCGCCCTCTCTCTCTTCGCCATCGTCGTTGGTGGCTCTAGTCACCACCTCAAGGCGTTGCGAGGAAGAGTTTGGGTTCTACAGAACATTTAAGCACGTAAGTGCCTGGAATCAGTTGGGTTTTGTGAAATTGGATCGGGTTCAGCGAGATGGAGAAGGAAGGAGATGAAGGGGAAGAGAGGAGCTGGGATCGGTTCGGATGAAGAAGCGTTGAAGTGAAAGAAAAGGAGAGGTGTTCACATAACCGGATCGGGTCGGGGCAAAAGAAAAAGCAAAAAAGAGGAAACGAAACCCACTTAACTGGATCGGATGGTGTTTACGAGACCGGAACGGGTCGGAGCAGACAAAGGCAAAAAAAGAAGGGGGAAACAAAAACTCACCTGTTCAGATCGGATGGTAATAAGAGACAAAGGAAAAAATGATTACTCGAACTGATCCGATCCGTTCCGAAAGTCTACATCCGAGACGATCCGGTTTACCTCACTGTCCGATCGAAACTTGACCTTTCCCCCCGATCCGATCCCAATGCAGATGTCCAAATCGAACCGAAATAGCCTAACTTAGAGTGCAAGAATTTTTTCAACTATCTTAATAAATGCTTGACATGGTCTTCAACTTGACGAACAGTTAGGATAGCGCCTTTCAAACATGACAAATATCAAGAATCATCCTGAACATTATTGCTTCCTTGGCCCTTTACATTATGCTTTCATGTATTTGCTCTGCATTTCTGTCACACGTAGCATACACTTTAGTTCACATACACACACGGGGGACATGGGCAACTTTACTCTAATCCTTGCCATTGTTTCTTCAATAGTCTAGCGATCATGGCCGAAAGACATTCTTCTATATTAGCAAAGAAGATGGAAATTGCAGAAACTTCCGAGAAATATACTCTTGATGATATATCTTCTTCTTCAGACCCTGAATGGGATGACGAGGGCTCAGATTATGAAATAGGAAACACATAACAACAAAACACCTTCGGATAGCGAAGCTTCTCTGGGCTATGAGGAGGAAGGAGGGATTGGAGATTGCCGAGCCCCTGACGAATTTGAGTCTGCCATTATCTTGGAAGCACCCATGGACTCTGTTGAATCAACGATCGACGATGATAGACTTGCTCGCATATGTCTAAAGCACGGTATACTAAGAAGGGATACTCTAGTGCTGTCGAAAACTGACCGTCCTCACAATCCCCCAGAAGGATTTATGGCAATCACCCGATTGATGTGCATGGTTGGGGCTATCCCACCGTTTTCTCCTTTTGTTGTCGACTTCCTAAGACAGATGCAGATTGCCCCCATGCAGCTGCATCCCAACTCTTATGTTTACCTATATACCTTATATGTAGCATACCGCGAGATCTTAGATACAGAGCTCACTTTTGATGACGTTCATTTCTTTTATAAATTCAAGCATCGGACTCGAAAAACTCCTTCTTTCTCTTACTTCGAATCAGTCCCAAAAAGAAAAATAATTTCGGCGCCATTCAGCAGCAAGGCTAGCGACTCCAAGCTGGAATGGTTTTATATAAGGCAACAGTCGGGATGTGCTAGGAGATGGACAAAATCAAGTAAAGCATTGGTTTTCTAAATCTCAACTCTGAGTGTCCATGCCAATACATTAATCTGTTTTCTTTTTGTTTGCAGTTGATTATCCCAAACAAATATCAGATCAAGTGTATTCTGATCGGATGCATCAGCTCCTCAATGGTGACCAAAAATTTCTAACTATCGATGAGGTCCTCAAGGACGAATACCTTCATCACCACGGGCTATTGCCCATTACCCGTAGCATAGGTCATGGGTCAGGTCCATATGTATATATCCCTCTAGTGGATGTAATTCCAGAAATGGGCGAGAGCTCGAAAGGCCCCACCATACCACTTTGAACTTCACCTTCTCCATCTTCGACTCAAGACGATGAGATGGCCAACATACCCAAAAAGCATCGAGAAGGGTACACTGTCCCTGGGGAGGCTATTTCTCCTGAGAAATCACTATCTCCGAAAGAACAGTCAACAGACGCTTCCCAAGGAGATGCCCCTACTGCTGATAATCCTACATTTTAGGGCTTGGGAGATCTCCCCCTACCTGACATTATTTATACTTCCGAGGATTTTGGCACAAACCCTTTAGTTTTTACTTCTTCAGAGGAGACTACTCCTGTTAAGGCCAAAAAGCCCACTCGCACTGGCTTGGCTTCAGACTCTGGTTTGTCGGAGGGGGGACACCACTTAGGATGCACTTAACACAATAACACCCCTCTTCACAGCACTTACTTCTTATGAGAATACTGATTCTGAATTCCACTTACATTGTTGTGCAGGTACAATGTCTCGTGCTCACTATGACATTAGGAAACTACGTCGCAGCATGACCAGACCTCCTTCTGATATTGAGCACGATTGTCGCGAAAGACGGGGTAGAGAGGATAGAAGGCCTTATGACTCTTATCAGTCGCGGACCTCGCGCTCTCGCTCTCCCGTTCGATTGGATCCAGAGCGATACAAGAGCTCCCAAGGTCGTAGAGGAGATGACACGTCGCAGTCAAAAGATCAAACCTCTTCTCAAGAAAAGCGCAGTAGGGAAAGGAGCCCGCCGAAAGGTACAGACTCACGAGGCAAGCATAAGGTTCCTGCTAAGAGTCCTAGGAAGGGTGAGGAAGCCATTGTGCCCGCTGCTCATAAGGACACCGAGTTAACATTCCCCGCACCTCAACCATTGGATGCTGAAACTAGAGTTAAGCGAGCATACCTGGAGGAGTAGTTCCCCGAACACTATTTTGAGAACCTAACTTTCTTACCTGCCCTCGAGCCCATTTCCTCGAGGTGGGCAGACGAGGCCAAGGCGAAAATTGACGCAGTCGAGAGACAATATTCAGAGATGTTCAAGTATTCACGTAACCTTTCCAGAATCATCTGAACTCTAATCACGGATACTGACTCAATGAAAAAGACTGCAGAGGCCGATGCAAAAGCCCTGAAAAATTTGGGGAAAGATCTTGAGGATACACAGGCCCATCTTGCCATCGCTCAACGGGATGCTGCCAACTTCAAGCAGCAATTTGAAGAGCTGCAAAAATGTGATCATGACTTGCTCGAGTCTCATAGTCAAGAACGCTCGGAGCTGAAGAAGCAAGCAGAAGATGCTAAGTCGGATAACGCCAAAATGCAACTTGCTTACGCTGCCCTTGAGCGAGAAAAGGCCGAGTTAGCGAGGAAGAACGCTGAATTGGAAGAGAAGAGCGCTGACTTGGCTTCCAAGCTGATGGAGGCCGAAAACAGGGCTTCCCTAGCGGAGGGCAATGTTGAAAGTGTCATTAAGTCAGCCGAAGAGACCCGCAAGCAACTGTCCGAGGCCCAGGAGGATGTGCATGGTTTGGGCGAACTAATGATCGAATTTTTTGCACATATAATCCACCACCGAAACATCTCTTGAATCGAAGATTATCCGACTACCTTGGTTCACGTGTGGAGCCAAATTGTTGAATGGGAGAAAGAAGAACTCAAGGTAGATTCCATCGACGAGGGCAAGCTCATGGAAAAATATCTAAGAGATGACGAGCCGGCACGTCTGGCTGAGGGGCGTTGCCTAATCGCTGCTGCCATGGAGAAGGAAAAGAGGAGGGCCAAACAAAAGCACATCTCCGAGGATGGTTCTTCTTCTACTGCCGCCGAAACTTCTAAAATCGAGGGATATGACCCTGAGAACCCGGCGATCCCTCAGACATCTCTTTTATCCCCCATTCCTGAGACGGTGTCAGAGACGACAGTTACTCCAGCTGAAAAATCATCGGAAGGTATTTCTACCTTTTCACCCCAATTCGTCAAAGCTGTCTCCACTTTCCATCACATAATTGGTCAATCGATGAAGGACCCTTTATTCTCTCCTGAGTTGATAACTGTTGCTTCTCATTCTATAGGTACTGAACTATCCGAGAAGACAAACATGCCTCAAGGGACCACCGCCGGAACAGAATCCGCGGAGAAGGCTGGAGTAGAAAAGGATAAGGCTGATGCTCCTCAGGATGACGAGATGATAGACACCTTGAAGGACGACGGTGGCAACGAGGGACCTGAGGAAGACCCTGAGGTGGCTATAATTGGGGAGTCAAAAAGCGCCGATGACATCACTTTCGCTGCATTGAAAGCAGAACAAGACAAACATATGCAGCTTAAAGTTAAAGACCTGGACCCCAAAAGCCTTAAGCCTCTCGCAATGGTGGATGCTGGATCAAGGTTAGTTTTTAAGCTTTCGACTAGGTCTATTACAGAAGAGCTTGCTAAAAATTCTTCTCTTGATTCCAGTGTTCCTACTCCTAGGAAAAAAATCAACTGATTCCAGCGCTTCAGTCACAGGGAGGAAAAAACCAAGGTGTATTTTAACTGATGCTGAAAGAGAGGCAAAGGATGCTCAGAAGGCTGCTAAAAAATCCAAGTCCACTCCAACGCCTAAGTGATGAAGTGTTTTGTTTTATTTTAGCATTTAATTGGCCTACAATTGTTGCAGTGAGTGTGGCCCTCACATCTTCTTTTTTTGCTTGTTTTCCTTATAAAAACTCACACGTTTGTAAATAAAAATAATTTATTTCCTGCAATGAAGTCGTTAGTTCAGTACTTATGTAAAAATACAAATGCATGTCATACTAAAGTTATGTAATGAAATCGTGATGGAGGGGAATATGTGTGTACATGTATGCCCCCAGTCAATCTTGAATAAGTGAGGGGCAACTATTCAAGATTAAATTAAAAAGTCCAAATGTCCCCGATTCTCTGACGGGGATCACATTCCTTTCGTCATTGACGCCTGTTCTTTCTAGCATCTTTATACTCTCCTGTCTCATATCCAGGTTAGAGTTTTCGTTGAGGCGGTCTCTCATCTGGGTGCACCTTCACGCCTCAGAGGACGTCGTCTTCCCGTCCTTTATACTCTCTCTCGATTCTTGAGAGTTAGAGTTAAGAATGTTGTTTTCCCATTATTATATGTCTTATTGTACAAATAGTCGTTTTGTTTGTTCCCGCATATTGGTCATCTCCAACTTTAATTTAACATTTCATGTTTCACAGTCATAGCAGAGTAATAGTTGAAGATATAAATAACACAGGAAAGTAAATGAAACACGATATTTTTATAGTGGTTCGGCTAAGTCGTAGCCTACATCCAATTTATAATCTTTTGTTCACATAAACAGACTTTTTAAGGCAAGTCATGTCTTTTTACATAGCTTATGAAAACAAAAGAAATGACATTTCATATTTAGCTCAGATATCGTCGTAAGTGTTGAGCGTTCCAGGCTCTGGGAATCTCTTCACCGTCCATGGTCGTTAGCATGAATGTTCCTGTATCAAGCTTCCGTTGGATGGCATACGGTCCTTCCCATTTGGGACCCAACCGGGTTGAAGGCGGGAAGACTCGCTTCAGTACTAAGTCTCTTGGTTCAAAGGTTTTGAGGCGAACCTTTTGGTCATAATAACGTGCCACCTGATGTCAATGTCTTGAGGCACGCAAGTCGGCTTCATCTCTTTTTTCTTCAATCATATCAAGAGACTCTAGGAGGAGCGCTTTATTCGTCATCGGGTCATAGTACGCGACTCGATGAGAAGGGACTTCCAATTCTACCGGGATCACCGCTTCAGACCCAAATGAAAGTGAATAGGGAGTACGACCAGTAGCCGTCTTAAAGGTCGTCCTGTATGCCCATAAGGCTAATGGAAACTCATCTACCCATCTGGCTTTGGCCCGTTTCAGTCGCTTCTTTAAAATTGATTTAATGACTTTATTTACGGCCTCTACCTGTCCATTTGACTGCGGATGAGCTACTGCAGTGTATCGCTTATCAATTTTGTATTTCTGGCAAAATTTTCTAAACTCTATGCTGTCAAACTGTGTCCCATTATCAGTTATGATGGTCTTCGGTATCCCAAATCGACAAATAATATTTCTCACCCCAAAACTGATCACTTTCCTTGTCGTGATGGTTGTTAGAGGTTCGGCTTCCACCCACTTCGTGAAGCAATCCACGGCAACGATCGCATACTTGGCTCCTCCTATGGCAATGGGTAGCACTCCAATAATGTCAATTCCCCACATGGCAAACAGCCACGGACTTACCATTGACTTGAGCTGAGTCGGCGGCGCTCTGGAAACTTTGGCATATCTTTGACATCTGTCGCAGAGTCGTGAATAAGCAGCCGCATCTTTGTTCACGGTAGGCCAGAAATATCTGTACCGTAACACTTTATTTGCCAGGGTTTGGCCCCCAGTGTGATCTCCACACTCTCCTTCATGCACCTCTTGCAGTACACGCTTGATGTCGTCGTGTGCGATACACCGTAGCAGGGGCATTGAAAACCCTTGACGATAAAGGACGTCGTCCTGTAAAACGTATCTTGTGGCCTTACATCTTACAGCTCGTCTTTTGATCTTTTTCAATGGGAGAGTTCCACTTTTGAGAAAGTTCTTAATTGGTGTCATCCAGGATTCTCTTTCTGGTTCAACTTCCGAGGCTAGCACTACTTCCATCTGGTCGAAGCTGGGCAAATCCAATACCTCTATCGGGACCATTTCGGATTCTTTAAGACTATCTGAACTTGCTAGCTTCGCCAACCGATCTGCTTTCTAATTTTCTGCTCTTGGAATGTGTGTTATGCTATAATGCTCCATACCTTCCAACAACTCCTTTACTTTCTTGAGATAAGTGATGAGCTGAGTTCCCTTGGCAGCAAATTCTTCCCGAACTTGACATAGCACTATCTTAGAGTCGCAATATATATCTAGTGTCTTCACTCCCAAATCATTGGCGAGTTTCAGCCTGGAAATCAGGGCTTCATACTCAGAGTCATTATTGGTAGCAGCAAACTCTAACCGCAACGCATAGTAGATAGATCGTCCTTCAGGAGTTATTGAAATAACTCTGGCGCCGGACATTCTATCATTCTTGACTCCGTCCGTATATAGTCTCCACGGACTAAGCTCTAATTCTTGATCCAAAGTAATTGTCTTGTCACCCACCGTTTCTTCTTCAGGAATTGTAAATTCAGCTATGAAGTCAGCCAAGGCCTGCCTCTGTATTGATCTTTGCTGCTGAAAGTTTAAATCAAACTGGCTCAGCTCAATATTCCAATTGAGTAGCCGCCCTGATGCTTCAGGTTTCTGCAACACTTGTCTCAAAGGTTGGTCGGTATACACAACTATTGGGTGTGTCTGAAAATAATGGCAGAGTTTGCGGGAAACAATCATGAGGCTATAAGAAAGCTTTTCTATTTTTGGGTAGTTGCGTTCTGCAGCAGCTAGTTTTTTGCTTACGTAATACACATGTTTCTTGACTTTTTCCTCTTCACGTACTAGTGCTGCACTGACGGCGTGAGATGATACCGCCAAGTAGACGAACAAATCCTCATGTTGCACGGGCTTTGATAATATTGGAGGCTTTTCTAAGAAGTCTAACAGATCCTGAAATGCCTCCACACAGTCGGGGGTCCAATCAAAATTTCACTTTCCCCGTTTTATGTGATAAAAGAAAGGCACACACTTGTATGTTGCTTTGGAGATGAACCTGCCCAGTGCTGCAACCTTCCCAGCTAAGCTCTGAACATCCCTAATTTTTTGCAGCTCCTCTATATTCCGGATTGCTGCTATTTGGTCTGGATTGATTTCAATTCCTCTGGAAATATGGATAAAGCCAAGGAACTTGCCTGATGCCACGCCAAAAGAACACTTCAAAGGGTTCAACTTCATCCCATACCTTCGTAGTATGCCAAACATTTCTGCTAAGTCTTTCGTATGATTGGAAGATTGCTTGGATTTCACTAGCATATCATCTACATAAACTTCCATAGTCTTCCCAATTTTATTGTAAAACATGCGGTTACCTTTTAACTTCTCTACTTTTTCTTTCAAAGCTGCTGACCGCTCTGGCCCAACATCCGTCTCTTCTGCTTGACTGGTGGGTGCTTTGGATTAATGCACAAGGAGTGACTCATGATGGAAGGCGAAATCCCACACATGTCAGCGTATGTCCAGGCAAACACATCTAGATTTGCCTTCAAAAAAACAGCCAATTCTTTTGCTTTAACTGGATCTAGTTGCGAGCCAATCTTTAGCACCTTTATTGGATCTGTTTCATCAATGGGTATATTAACTGTTATTTCATTGGGAGTTTCCTTCATGTCCCCAGGTTCTCTATCCTCTCTGGGATCTATATCCTCAAGTACGTCTGAAGGCGACTCTCTCGGGGCAGGACCCCTTAGTTGCTATGCTGTGGCCCCCTTTGGAGAGGCGGAATCATCTTTAGCATCCATATTCAGCCCCTTCATTAGCATCTTTAACTCTGCCATGTAACAAGCTCGTCCCGTAGCTTGGTCGCCTCTCATTGTCCCAACTCCCGAGTCAGTCGGGAATTTTAGCAACAAACACCAAGGTGCAATACATGCCCTGAATTTGGCAAGGGCTGGTCGGCCTAAGAAGGCATTATAAGGCGACTCCAAATCCAAAACTACAAACGGCAGGATCCTTACTCTATGGAGATCTCCCTGCCCTGGTGTGACTGGCAATTCCACAAAACCCATCGGAGCAGTGGATACTCCATTAAAACCATGTATCCATCCTTGACACGGCTTTAAGTCTTTTGCTTCGAGCCTCATTTGTTCGAAGGCTTTCTTGAAGAGGATATTAACCGAGCTTCCATTGTCCACTAACACCTTATGAACCAGAGCAGGGCCAATTGTCATGGTTATCACTAGCGGATCGTCGATTGGGGATTGAACTCCAAATCCGTCTCTATTGCGGAATACGACATCATCAGAGATCGTTTTTTGCTACTTTATCGGAGTGACGTCTTCAAGGCTACTGTTCTCCTACTTCATAATGCTTGGCGGCATTGACGCACTGGTCCATTGCTTTAAAACTTCGGCCAATCAAATGAGGCCCGCCTATAATGGTGTTAATGACGATTTTCCTACCCTTTTGCTGAGCTGTGGGTTTTGAAGCAGGCTGTTCTTGATTCGGGGCTTGTCCCCCTTGCCCCCTGTCCCTTGGGGCAGCTTTGTACTCATCCAACTTCCCTTCTCACAGCAATTTTTTGACGATATCCCTCAAATGACGACACTCATTGGTGGAATGACCGTGTGTACCATGAAACAAGCAAAACTTTCCTGTCTCAATCTCCTTCTCTGTAGAATCTCTAGGTGGTGGCCTTTTGTACTGCAATACGTTGTACATGTCTAGATAGATGTTCTCTAACGTATCATTTAACGGCGTGTAATTTTCAAAACTCTGGAATCTGGGTCTTTTATTGGAGCTATTCCCACGATTTATATTCCTACTATTGTCGTTCCCATTTCTGTTGCTATTACCACCACTCTAGTTGCCAACATTTACTTCTACTTTTCCTGAACTGTCACCAGACTGTTTCACAGCGACATTACTCTGAACACCTTCCTTCGAGGTCCCTTCGGACTTTCTCTTCCGATTTTCCTTAGCTTCTTCTCGCCTCAGGCGAACATTAGCCTTTTCATTGAATAACTCTCTTGTAGGAGGTGGTTTTCAAGCCAAGTAATCTCTGAATTCTATGTCGGGATCTACTCCTTCTATCAAGGCCATCAGGATAGTGGGCTCATGTGGATCAGTGACTTCGGTGACGGCCAGATTGAAGCGATCTAAATATGACTTCAATGATTCTCCTGGGCCCTGTTTGATTCGTGACAATTCTATAATGGTCTTGGACTTTTGGGCATGGAGTCGGAACTGATTCATGAAACGCTCACTCAATTCTGTGAAATTGGACATCGACCGAGGAGTAAGTCGAGTGAACCACATTAACGCCACATCTTCAAGGTAAATGGGAAAAGCTTTGCAATTTATAGCATCGGGAGCTGCTGCCGCGTTCATAAACCATGCATATCTCATTAGGTGCTGCCCTAGGTCTGTCCTTCCTGAATATCGATCCATCTGAGGCAAATTGAATCATCGGGGGAACTGGTAATTCAGGATGTCATTTGTGAAAGGTGTATGACTTCGCTCAGTGCCCCAGTCTTCATTAGTATACCGCCAGCTTTCCGACATAATCTGTTGCACCATCGCCTGTACATCGGTGTTGGTTAGTGTCTACATAGGCTCTTTAGATCTGATGTACGGGTTACCCCTGGGTTCCTGATCAGGGGATAACCTTCTGTTTCTGGCGGCAACTGCTCTACGTTGCTCTCTGTGCTCCCAGTCAATCTTTGGAGGTAAAGGTTGGAGAAGTTGTTGCTGTGTGGGGTTAGTAATATTAGGATCCCTGGGTAAGACGCGGGATCCACGCATAGGTAGCAACATAGGATGTTGTAGACTCAGGTCATCTGGACCCAATACACGGGCAGCATCTTCTCGGGATCCTAAAGATCAAAAAGTCAATTGATCAAGGTACTGAGGTCGTTCAATTGGCCTTCGCTCGCAAGGACGTTCCTCCTCCGAAGAAGACGAATCATCTATAGGAATGTGGCGTGGTGGGGAAGGAGTTCTCTGCCTCCGGAGCTCTTATAATTCTCTACCCATGGTGATCATGTTTTCCTGCATGCGAAGGTTGTCACGCCTTTGGGCTTCCAATGCTTCTTTAGTGCTCTGAAGCATGCCAAGAAAATGTGAAAAATCTCCCTGAGTAATGGGTGCAGATGGATCAGGCTGGACACTGGTCATTGTGGCTGGAATTGGAGCATCAGAGGGAGCTCGAGTAGAAGTTCCAGCTTCATTCTGATTCGGATCGGATCAGCCCATAGCAACCTGGTCGGGGCGGTTCGGATGGAGAGAGTGAGAGCCCCCAACACCATCGGTTCGGATCTGGCCATCATGTCGGATCGGTGTCAGCACGATCCGGTTTGTTTCCTCTCGGTTCGGATCAGCCCCTCCGATCCGATCCGGATTCTCCTGATTGGAGTGATCTGCTCCAGAGCTTTGAGCGCGTGACCCTGTTAACACGATAGCTTGCTGATTTTCTCTAGCATCATTTCCCCTAGCGCCTTGCACTTCCTTTAATTTGGTCTTAGCCATAATGCTTGAATCTTCAAAGATTAGGCAACAAGTACTGAAAGATGTCGGAGAAAGGGGATTAACTTCTTTGAACTTGAAGGTCCAAACAGTAGAATGATAATCCCAGAAAGGCTTAGAATTTGAAAGTTCTCAATGAAAGCACCAAAATGTTAGACCAAAAATTTGCTCTAACACCCAAATTAGATATGAGCTTAATTAAATAGGATCAAAAAAGCAGTAAAGAACACACAATTTATAGTGGTTCGGCGTTAACGAGCCTACATCCACTTTGTTTTCTTTGATTTGATAATTTGAATATGAATACAGCAAGAATTCTCACTCAACCTCACGATTACAATTCATAAACTCGCTCAAATCTCTCAAAAATGGGCTTTAAGTGATGATTTTGATCTGAATATGATTGTAGACTTCGGCTATGGAGGAAGTATGGACTGAGAATTTGCCAAAAGATCCTTTCAAATGCCTCTAGTTGGTGTATTTATAGGTGAAAAATCTCCAAGAAATGGATCCAGTTCGGAATTGCGTGGCATTCATCCCTTGATAGTCGAGTTCGGAAGCTCCAAGATTGCTACAGCGCATTGATCCAGTAGGGAATCATGGGAGAAATGGTCAGATCTTGTCCGAGTGTTCAGGGGATACGCGCGGCAACGGCTACAGATTCAAAGGAAAAAAGGGGTTTGGATCGGAGCCTCCGATCCGATCCGGTTTAGCCTACTTGATGCCCTTTGATGCTGCTGACGTGCTCATCCGATCCGAACCGTTGGGCTTGCTTGCTTTCTTCTGTTGCCGCTGGAGCGTTCCTCCGAACCGAACCGCTGAAGCCACTTGCCATCCTTTGGTATTGCTGACGTATTACCGATCCGATCCGATGTAATGAGGCTACTGACATATCTCTCTGATCCGATCCGAAGTGGACTCTGCATCTTTGATCTCTACTCATGTCCAGCGCTATCTTTCTCCGATCCGATCCGATTGGTGTCCTCCTCACTATTTACTCTTTGTGTAGCCTATTTCACAAAGTAGGCTAACAAATTGATTTGCGATACTTGGAAATATGATTTCAAATCTAATGGCCACGATGTGAAAAATGTAAGAGTTCGGTTGTTAAAGAGACCGGAGACGGTAACTGGCATACTCTCTATCAGCGCCTATGACACTTTAACAACTGTGTATGTGGTGGAGTATCCAAAACGACGTAGGATGTCTAGGAGGCGATTACTGGATTGAATAAGGCGAATGATGATGAAATGGCCTTGACCTTTGAGTCAAAATTAAAATGACTAAAATAGGATCTATACCGTGACTAATTGAGGTCGCATCTCATAACAGACACGCTTCTTCGATACCATATCTATTACAATGTGACTGGTTTGGGGCTCCCTTTTGATTTGGGAGTGTGTTCTGAGGTGGGCGATAGTCGCTGCTATGCTTTACCACTAGTCCGAAAGTGCAACTAGTAGAATCCTACCCTGGGTATTGTCTCGAGTGCTTGTCATATTTGTCCCATACGAGCCTCATACGATTTTAATTTAGTATTGCTTTCGATGGAGTGCCCTCTGATAACACCAGTGCGGTAAATTTTGCGGTACTGTATAGACTGTGTTGCCTATAAACTGTGTAAGGGTAATATGGTAATCCTGCTTATGCTATTTTCATTTTATTTACTTTACTGAATAGACATTACAATAATAGCGTACTATTATGTAGATATTAGTTTCGCGGATCCTTAGAGGATGGGAATCCCAAACATCCTTTAAGTTATTGTACATTTCAGTGGACGGTTCATTTGAGTTAACTCACTTATATGAGAATGTTAGTCCTGACTTGGGTATTTTGTTGTTTATATTTTGCAAAATGCTTGGGTCAGACCAAGTATTTCGGCTTGGAGATTTATCTGTTATAGCTTGAGATTCGTTGGAGATCCAGCCATCCATCTACTATGTCATTCGCAGGTGTATCCATCCCCGCTGATTAAGAAATATTAGTATGACTCTATATTCATTCTTCTGTTGTATCTATATTTAATTTGTACTCTGATATCATGTAAATTTAAAAATTTTGTAATATTGTATAAATTTTATTTTCAATATGAGATATTCTGTGTTCTATGTATGTGATTTTGTGATGATTTGTATTTCAACTTCATAAGCAATAACAATCTGTCCTTTTGAACAGCCCTAGTTGGTTTAATTACCGACTTAAGGCGGTCAAAAAGCCAGTCATTACAAAACTTAACCAATGAATCAACAATCATTTTTATTGTTCATTTTAACACAGTGTATATTATAGTACCAAGTCATCCATCACTCCGTATTTAATTCACACACAAGGTGACTACACCACATAAGCCTTATATGAATAACGCTTATACAGTCCTACCAATTCAACGGATTAACAGACTACACACTTGGGATTAGTGTTAATTATCATCCCAATACCCGTGTGGGATTTCCAATGCAATCATAAACCATCGTGACTTATCTACACACTTGGGAGATGTGTAAAAATATCATCCCAATACTCGTGTGGGGTTTACATCATAATCCATATAGCTTATATACACACTTGGGAGACATGTATGTAAACTGTCATCCCAATACCCCTTTGGGGTTTTCTCACAATCAATGTAACTTATCTACACACTTGAGGGATGTGTAAAAATATCATCGCAATACCAGGTGGGGTATGCATTAAAATCCATGTAGCTTATCCACACACATGGGAGACGTGTAAGCGTATGTCATCCCAAGACCCGTATATGGTTTACATTACAGCCAACCAATTACAATAATAAAATTGGTCAACCCAAAACCATTTAAGGTCCAGTCAATACCAATTGACACGGTTTACAATACAAATGTCGTGTACTCATGAAATATCATAGATAACAGATAAAAATGACATTTTTATCATGCTACTCAATGTTTAACATAACATAAAACTTGTGTGGTCAGTGTTAAACATTACTAAACATTTTTAATTAGCAATTAATAGTTAATTATTTTTAGTCCCAATCTAGGTGAGTTTCGGTCTCTCACCACAGGATTTCACTCCGCCAATCTTTTTCGAAGGGAAATCGGACTCACACACCTGACACTAACCCACAAACGTCTCTACGAACTTGCCGACAACTCACAGAACAGGATCCGGCAGCTACGGGATTCAAATCACCTGCAAATTCACACACTTGCTAATGCTCATGGATCTTGGAGTTTTAAGAAAAATGAAGGGAGTATGTGGGTTTAAGGGATGCGACATGGGGTGTGGGACCCATGGTGGCATTGCTAGGGGATGACGTCGCAAAGTGGGGCCTAGGCACGGAAGGAGGAAGGGGAAGAGGTGTAAAAATTTGATTTCTAAAGGTGGTGTTTGCAAAAATGGGTGAAAAGAGGTGATTTAGGGCTTTTGGGAAAGGAAGAGGACACGATGTCGGAGGCGATGCTGCGGCAGGTGATGCGGCGTCAAGGAGGGCGGAGGTTGGTCGGCGGCGGTCAGCAGGGGAAGGAGGCGGCAGCCATGGGAAAAGGAGGAAGTAAATGAAGGTGTTTTGTGAAAATGGAGAAGGAAAGAAGAAAAGGAGGAAGAGAAGAGGGGATTTGTGCAAAAATAATTTGCCTCGATTGATGAGGTGTCACGATAGGAAGAGAAGGAAGAAAACACTTGAGGCCGTCGATGGGTTTACACCTCAATTGGCCTTGTCCGGAGCACTTTCCATCGACAAACACCGAAGTGTGTTAGTTTGCCTCTGCTTCCTCTAATCGTATTGTAACACCCCACGTCCATTAATGTCACTCACAAAGGGAATGCATTAACTTCCATGGAGCGTATTTAGTGTATAGAACAGAATATAACAAGACAGATTTAAATAATGGTACTTGAAAATTTTTAAACAAATTTTATTGCAGCGGAGAAATAGTTTGATTACAACAACTTCATAAACCAAGTACACTTAATATCAATCTTGATAAATTGTTTCAGCGTACATAAAATAAAAAGCATAAACCCCAACACAAGTAGCCATAAAGGAGATGAGCTGAACTTTACTTTCAGCAATCCAAGCACTTCCAAAAGATAGAGAAAGAGATCCGAGATCAAGCTCCACTAGTACTAGTCCCACCCTGGTAACCTGGGGGGGAGGGGGGAGGAAAGGAAGAAAAGAGGCGAAAACAAGGGGGTCAGACATAAAGTCTGGCGAGTATAATAACTTTAACAATATAATTATCAAAGTAACTAGGATAAGGTATGAACTTGTAAGATAAGATATGACATGAAACAAGTGGGTATGACAAAGAAAATAAGAGGAATATTCTGGCGTTAATCTCGTTCCTAATCACTATAGGATAATTACTATACTGCACCACCACTAGTCACCCTAAAAGTTGATCCCGCCTACAGAACTTAATAATGATAATGGTAGTTTTGTGTACCCCTAGCTGCCTTCATAGGTGCCATCTGCCCCTATCTCCACTAGTTGTACCCACTACCCCCATTCGATCGACTCCCTAACTCGTAGATACCCGTGTTGGTCCCACAGTGGGGTGTATCACTCCTCAAAGTGGCAACCCGATACCACCAAAGATGCACGGGTTACATCTACATGATGCAACAACGTCTTACCTACCAGCCCGGGCCCACGCACACACATGACCCTGTTGGACTTGCGTTGCCACCGCTAACCCGTTTTGACCTCTTATAATCAAATCCAGTAAGCGTGTCCCGTCCTCGTCTTGGGTCGAGTACACAAAGATACTTAATGGGTTACTGGTTTGAAAAGGGCCCTCATGCTTGACACAAGCCTTCTACCTATGCTGGGTCCCCACTAAGGTTTCCCCACTTAACCCCATTCTTATTTATGTCTTCTTACATGTTTCAATCTTGGTTAAGTGCATCTAATCGTATTTCATATGCCACCCAATGCACCCACTTAATTTCACATGCCACCCAAGGCACCCACTTAACCCCCCATGTCCCACCACATGTTTATCTGGTTAAGTGTTACTTAATTCATTATAACTATAACCTTGTAAAGACCTCCCACATTAGGCTGACATTTGTGGTTGCTGGATTTGCCAGGCGGGTCCAGGCAGTCTTATACCGCAAACAAGTCTAACCTCGTATCTTTACAATTGTTACGCATCTAATTCGTGCCTTTGACCTCTCATATTAGACTGGCATTTGTGGCTGCTAGATTTGCCGGGCGGGTCCGGGCAGTCTTACACCACAAAAGAGTCTAACCTCATGATTTAGGCGGTTAATTATTACACATCTTTATTTAACCCCAAATTGGATTAATATCCCTATTTAAATTTTTCAATAAATTCCAAATTTATTTATGTCCGTAATTGTCTCTTAAAATTATGTCCATAAATACCAATTATACCAATTAGTATCTCAAATTAATTATATGCCTTTTAAGGCCATTTTATGCCAATTCACAATTTATGTATATTCAATATTATCCCATCATCCCCACGCTATTCGTACGTCTTCATATGACATATGTTAGACTCGCAAATAGTCTAACATATAAAAAGAAAAACAACATCACATAACACATAAAATAGATCTAAGGATCATGACATAAGATTACATAGCTAATAACTTGCATATGAATTTCATTCAAACTAACATATGAAACAAAACTAGCATAGGTAATGGGCATAAACTTGCATGACTTATGTACTGCTATAGATCCAAACATAAAGGTGTGAAATTCCATATGGATCTAAACATAAAGATGTAAACTTGCATATAGATCTAAACATAAAGATGTAAACTTGCATATGGGTTTAAACATAAAGATGTAAACTTGCATATGGATCTAGACATAAAATATGCATGTCTCACATATATTTTAACAACCCAAACTTGCATAAGATTCATACATGAATATATGATCCAATCATCACAAACTTGCATAAGATATATGATTAAACTTGCATAAGATTCACAGAAGAACTAACATATGATCCAACTTGCATAAGACTAATATATGATTCAACACCACAAACATACATATAATTTACATCACATGATTCAAAATCATATTCCCAATTATATCTTATCATAATTGAATTAATTAATTATTTTGTGAAAACTATCATACTCACAATTAAAAAGAATAGTCTTGTCTTTCTGGGATCTGTATTCTGAAACTGAATTGCTCGCCTTTAATGTAGACTAATCGTTATTTAGATTTGATTTGATTTTGATTCAAGCTTCAATCTTGCTTTAGGGTTGAAACTGTATGGCGGCTACTCTAGGTTCTCCATTGACGGCATGGCGGCTCTTGTTATGAATTAATGTGATTAGGGTTAGGGGTTTAGGAGTGTTTTTATAGAAGTTTAATTTAATAAGAGCAGTCGGATTAACCTAGGGATAACCAAAACCATCAGGACCACTCAGATGCCACATCAGCCCTTAGGGCGAATCGGGCCACGGGTTGATAGCCAAACACCCTGGATCGACCCCTAGTCGACCCAGCGGAGCTTGGGTCGACTCCAAAAATGGTGCGGTTCGGCTATTCCCCCTCCCGATTCGCTGTTTTGAACTTTTTTTGAATATTTGTATATATACATATATATATATATATTTCTCTCATATGCATACAAACTTCAAGGCTTAATAACTTCTTCATAAGTTATCCATTTTATGCAAACCAAATGTCTATCTTGACCCAAAATTTTGAGACGAACAAATAGCGCAACCCATTTCACTTAATTCTTCTTCTAAAAATTAAGTATACTTTAATTTGTGATTTTTAATGTTATAAAATTATGGGGTGTTACATTCTCCCCTCCTTAAATGATTTCGTCCCTGAAATCTCTAAGTTAAGAAGAATGTATCATACCAACCAATCATCCATCTACTCAACCATCATCCACAAGCATCCATTGTCCTTAAAGAAATTTTTAATGCTATATGAACTAATGCAAAAATGTGTGTATATTTTCCTTATCTAATGCAAAGATCAGGCGGTCCACTGATTCAGTTGATCTCCTTAATGCAAATCATGATAGTTCCATGCGTCCATTATGTATGCGAAAGAATCCTATCGATACATATTATTTCTACATGTGTGCACAACCATTCATCAAAATGCAGCATCCATATGATAACACAACCATTATACATCCATTAATTTAGATATGCACACGCAATTATATGCAACATGAAGGTGATTGAGCCGATCTAGTGCCTAATGTGTGTGTACATACATCCATGAGCAACCACTAGCAACCACTTGCATCCATTTGCATCCATTTGCATCCACCAAACATAACATGTTTCAAACACATGTTTGCAACCATAGGGTTCTTCCTAACTAAAGATCGAAGATGTCATCGCAAAGATAATACTAAAAGATAGGACAAATGTCAACAAAGCGGTAGAAAAAAGAGAAATTAAAACATACCCTCAAAAAGGAAAGGGTACAGCGTACGCATTTTGTCTTCCATCTCCCAAATCGCGTCTCTTTGATCATCTCCCCATTGCACTTTGACCAACTTGACCTCTTTGTTGCGAAGCATTTTGACCTCCGATCCAAGAAAGCGTGTAGGAGCTCGTCTGATCGTGGCGTTGCGCTCTACTTCCACTTCTTCGAGCGTGCTAGGCTCTACCACTTCCGCCGTATCGTGTTGTGACACCCCACGTCCATTAATGTCGCTCACAAAGGGAATCCATTAACTTCTATGGAGCGTTTTGAGTGAGTATAGAACAGAAACTTAACAACAAGACAGATATAAACAGTACTTGAAAAATTAAAAACTTTATTTCATTGCAGCGGAAAATACATATGTTTGATTACATCATCAAAACCAGAGCCAAGTACATAATATCTATCTTGACTAAATCAAAATACATAAATTGAAAGACATAATCCCCAATACAAAATAGCCATAAATAAAAGAGAGGCTGAACTTTACTTCAGCGATCCAGCAATCTTCTAAAAGCAAGAAGCACAACTGTCCAAAATCAAGCTCTACCGGTGCTAGTTCCAACTTGAGCACTTGGGGGGGGGGGGGGGGAAGGAAGAAAATAGGAGAAAACAAAGGGGATCAGATATAAAGTCTGGCGAGTGCGATAATTTTAACAATATAATTACCAAAGTAACTAGGCTAAGGCATAAGTTGGAAAATCAGGAAATGACCATGAACCATTGAGTATGGAAGAGTAAACAAGGAAACAAGATGAACAACGAAATCGTTAAAGCGCACCTAAACCACTATAAGATAATTACTAAACTACACCAACACTATAAGATAATTGCTATACTGCACCACCACTAGTCACCCTAAGGTTGATCCCGCCTACAGACTTAAATAATGATAATGGTAGTTTCGTGCACCCCTAGCTGCCTTCATAGGTGCCGCCTGCCCCTATCTCCACTAGGTGTACCCACTACCCCCATGTGATCGGCTCCTTAATTCGTAGATACACGTGCTGGCCCCACAGTGGGGTGTATCACTCCCCAAAGTGGCATCCCGATACCACAAATAATGCACGGCTTATACCTACGTGATGCAACAATGTCTTACCTACCAGCCCGGGTCCACACACGCATATGAACCCGTTGGACTTGCGTTGCCACCGCTAACCCGTTTTGGCCTCTTACAGTCAAGCCTAGTATGCGTGTCCCGTCCTCGACTTGGGTCGAGCCCACAAAGATACGTATGGGTTACTGGTTGAAATGGGCCACCATTACTTGACACAAGCTATCCACCTAAGCTTGGTCCCCTCTAGTATATCCCACTTCTTATTCATGTTTACTTACATGTTCCAAATTTTGGTTAAGTATTTCTAATCGTATTTCAAATGCCACATAAGGCACCCACTAGATTCCACATGCCACCCAAGGTACCCACTTAACCCCCTTATGTCCCACTACATGTTTATCTGGTTAAGTGTTTCTTAATTCATTAAGACCGTAACCTCATAAAGACCTCTCACATTAGACTGGCATTTGTGGCAGCTGGATTTGCCGGGCGAGTCCGGGCAGTCTTACACCACAAAAGAGCCTAACCTCGTGTCTTTACAATTGTTACGTATTTAATTTATGCCTAAGACCTCCCACATTAGACTGGCATTTGTGGCAGCTGGATTTTTCGGGCGGGTCTGGGCAGTCTTACACCACAAAAGAGCCTAACCTCGTGTCTTAGATGATTAATTACTCCTAATTAATCATCCCCCCAATTTGAATTACTTTCCCTATTCAAATTATCAATTAATTCCAAATTTAACTATGGCCATAATTGACTCAATTATGTCCATCTATTTATGGTATGTAAAATCATACCAATTTCATCACAAATTTATTTTATGCCTTTTAAGGCATCTATGCCAATTAAATCTTTTAATATTATCCCCTTTTACCCCACGTTGTATGTTTATTCGTTTAACGTAAAATATACGTTAATCGAATAGTCTAACTCATGGAATAAAGAGAAAACATCACAACATACATATAATTAAAACTAGATCTAAACATAAGGGATGAACTTGCATGTGTGAATGATGTTCTACATCTAAAACTTGCATAGGCTAAAGTTACAACTTGCATAAAACTGCATATGTCATAGACCCAAATCTAAAGGTGTGAACTTGTTGGGATAATGGTCACAAACTTGCATAAATCATGCATGTCATAGATCTACATCTAAAGGTGTAAACTTGCATAGGCAGTAACCACAAACTTGCATAACATGATTCATTTTCAAACACATGTATTCATATAAACTTGCATATGTGATTTATGCAACATAACAATGGTATAAACTTACATCTAAACATGTAAACTAGCATGTAGAATTTGGCATATAACTCACACATGTCATAGCATAACTTTAGATCCAAAATAGATGTCATGAAGCATATAAGGTTATATATAATTTTCCCCAACTTGCATATGATTCATGTCTTAATAAAAATCTAAACTTGCATACATACTTATGATTTATCATACGAATCAACATACCCAAACTAACATATGAACAACATGGTGATTCAATTATACATAAGCCAATCATAAAATTACAACATAGATGATCACAACTTTACAAGATAGCATCATAGAATTTACAACATAAACATCACAATTTTACTACATGAATAATAACATGCGGTCAATAATTCACATCATAACCAAATAGTCCACATCATAACTCAATCCAATTAATTTGCTAATTATTTTATTAAAATTATCGAACTCACAATTCAGAGAAGGTCTTGAATTTTGAATTCTGAGTACTGAAGTTGTAATAGCTTTCCCTTGAAGAAGATTTGTTGTTTAACTTGAAAAGAATTGAATTAGATTAGCTTTCTTCCTCTCTAATTGGTGGCGGCTATGCTGAGTTGCTAGGTGACGGCATGGAGGCTATGAATCTAATTTTGTTTTGATTTTAGGGTTTGAGTCTATAGGTGTTTTTATAGAGTTTAGGATTAGTTTAAGCCGTCCGATCAACCCAGAATTAATCCCAGCCAACCAGAGCATATCAGAAACCCTAATGAGTCAGCGTCTAGTCATTAACAGGTCATAATTCAAATCTGCCCGGGGGGGAGGTCGACCCCCAGGTCCACCCTATGATCGACCTGGCCCTGGCGGGAAAATTCCCGCCTAACCCATCTGACTTTGAATTTCCAAATTTTGAAATCTGTTTTGAATTTTCTGAAATTTCCGATGGCTATAACTCCTTCATACGAAGTCCAATTCATGCTAACTCGGACTCTATCTCAACCAGAATTCCAAGACGAACACAATGGCGCAACCCGTTTCCCTTAATTCTCACGTCTGATATTAGTTATTCTTTAATTTGTGAACATTAGTGTTAATAGAAATATGGGGTGTTACACGTGTAAACACTTACGCAAATGCAAAACGTGAAACATGTCATGAAATTCGTTGAGCTTCTCTAGTAACTTTACTCTATACGTCATATATCCAATCCTCTCCGTAATTGGAAAGGGTCCAACGAACCTCGGTGCCAACTTCCCTACTGATCCAAAACGGACTACGTTTCTTAGCGGTGATACCTTAACAAAAACCATGTCCCCAATATTGAATTCAAGATCAGTTCGTCTCCCATCAGCATATGACTTCTGTCGGTCCTGCGCCGTCTTCATTCGATGTCGAATCAGGTCTATCGTCTCCGAAGTCTCCCTAATCATGACAGTTCCAAGCAAAACCTTTTCAGTGGATTCCCACCAACATATAGGTGATCGGCACGGTCGTCCATAAAGAGCCTCAAAAGGTGCCATGCCAATGCTAGCCTGAAAACTATTATTATAGGCGAATTCCACTAGTGGAAGGTGTTCTTCCCATGTTCCTCCAAAGTCTAGGATGCATAGTCTCAGAAGGTCTTCTAGAACCCGATTTACTCTCTCGGTCTGGTCGTCCGTCTGAGGGTGATAAGCGGTACTTAAGCATAATTGCGTTCCAACCGCCTCTTGTAAGCTTTTCCAAAATTCGCTTGTGAAAATGGGATCTTTATCGCTTATAATGCTAGAGGGTATGTCGTGCAAATGAACTATCTCTCGAAGGTAAACAGATGCTAATCACGTGGCGGTCCTTCTACTTTTAACGGGAATAAAATGGGCACTTTTGGTAAGTCTGTCTACAATTACCCAAATCCCCGTATTATCCTTCCTTGATCTTGGTAACCCATCTGCAAAATCCATGGAAATGCTTTCCCATTTCCAAAGCAGAACCTCTAAGGGTTGGAGCAAACCTCCAGGCTTCTTTTTCTCCGCCTTGACTTGTTGGCACACTAAGCATCTAGCAACGAACTCGGCCACGTCCTTCTTCATTCCGGCCCAAAAGAAAACTCGCTTCATATCCCTATACATCTTATCACCACCGGGATGTATGGTCATCTTAGAGCGATGTGAGTCTTCAAGAATTGCCTTCTTCAAACTCTTGTCTTGTGGTACGCAAAGTCTTCCATCTCTACGTAGCCAACCTCTCTTATTTATAGCATATCTATCAAGATGACTCGAAGACTTCCCTCCTATAAGCTTTCCTACTATCTCAACCAACTGTGGGTCATTTCGCTGTGCCTCTCCAACTCGACCCAAAGGTGTAGGTTGCACCTCTAACGATGCCAATAATCCGGATACATAATCGACAAAGGGTCTGAAGTCAAAGGAAGATATATACTCCAAACTCTGCCGCTCTACGAACAAAGGACTTAAAGTTAACTTCTTTCTACTTAAGGAGTCAGCTACAACGTTACCCTTGCCAGGGGTATATGCGATCTCAAAATCGTAGGATGTCAAAAACTCCATCCATCTCTGTTGCCTCAAGTTTAGGTCCTTTTGAGAGAATAAGTACTTTAGCGACTTATAGTCTGTATACAACTCAAACCTCTCGCCAAGCAAATAATGATGCCATGAATTAAGATAAAAAAATATGGCCGCCAACTCTAAGTCGTGGGTACGGTAGTTTTTCTCATAGGCTTTCAACCGTCTTCCACCATAGCATATCACCCTTCCCTCTTGCATTAAAACTGCACCAAGCCCTATCCCGCAAGCATCGGTATATATAGTGAATGTCTTACTCACGTCTGACAAAACTAAAACTGGAGCTGTCGTCAAAGCCCTCTTCAGACGTTGGAAAGCATCGCCACAGTCAACGTCCCAAGTAAAAGTCAAATTCTTCTTCGTTAATCGAGTGAGAGGGGTTGATATCTTCGCGAAGTCCTTAATGAACTTCCTATAATAGCCAGCCAGCCCTAAAAAGCTTCTTACTTCTGTTGCGTTCTTAGGAGTTTTTCAATCTTGGATTGCCACCACCTTGGCGGGATCCACAACTATCCCTTCCTTAGAGACTACGTGTCCTAAGAACCTCACTTCTTTTCTCCAAAAATGGCACTTGGAGAACTTAGCTTTTAGCTGATGTGCTCGTAGGGTCTCTAAGACTTCCCTAAGATGTAGGGCATGCTCTTCTTCATTTTTAGAGAAAACCAGAATATCGTCTACAAAGACTACCACAAACTAGTTTAGAAACTCTCTAAACACCCTACTCATTAAGTCAACAAAGTATGCGGGTGCATTCGTCAAACCAAAAGGCATGACGAGCCACTCAAAGAATCCGTCAGGAGTTCTAAAGGCAGTTTTATCGATGCTATCTTCAGCCACCCTTAGCTGATGAAACCCTATAGCTAAATCCAGTTGCGAGAAAACTGAAGCACCCTCCAACTGATCGAATAAATCGTTTATCCTCGGCAATGGGTGCCTGTTCTTCTTTGTTAGCTTATTCAGCTCTCTATAGTCCACGCACAATCTAAGTGAACCATCAGCTTTTGTAGCAAAAACGACTGGAGCACCCCATTCCGAAATATTTCTTCTTATGAACCCCTTCTCAAGAAATTCTTTCACTTTCTTACTGAGTTCTCTTCTCTCTCTCGGAGTCATGTGGCGCACTGGTAATGCAACTGGCTTTGCATTATCTACTAGATATATTCGAAAGTCTATCTCGTGCCTCGGGGGTAAAATTCGAACTTCATCAAAGACGTCACTATATTCATTGACCACACGAACAGATTTCAAATCATCATTGGATGCGTCTAGGGATTCTAGGTAGCTAAGCATTACCGGACCTCTAGGGTCACAAGAAATATCAAGGGTCTTTCCACAACAAGTCAACAATCTAACTACCCTTCTTTCACAATCTACGATGGCACCGTTTCTAGTTAGCCAATCCATACCTAGAACCAAGCCGTAGCCCATGAAGCCAAGAACAAAGGCGTTGCATTCAAACCCAACGCCCAAGATAGACACTCTCAAATCCCAACAAATCATAGAAAGATGAGCCGAACTACCAATAGGATTTGAGACTACTATGGGATCCGTAACTAGACTAGTATTTAGGTGCACTGTTTCAACTAACGAAGCATATACAAACGAGTGTGAAGCGCCAGAGTCAAACAAAGTACGAACATGATGATCAAACAGAAAAACTAAACTTTCAACGGAAATGTTTCTACCTCTCTCCTGTCCTGGTGCCATGAGAGCCTGAATCTGCCCTCTCGCCTGCCCTGGTGCTATGAGAGCCTGAAGCTGCCCTCCAGAAGTTATTTGCCCTTGCCCCTGTTTCCTTGGGCAGTCCTTAACTAGATGACCTGCCTCTCCACAGTGGAAACAGCCAGTCTTCTTCTTTTTCCTACAGTCTTTGTTCAGATGGCCTGGTGTCCCACAATTAAAGCACTTCTTCTTTCCTTTGCCATTATTGTTCTTTCAGCCTTTCTTGTTTTGCTGTTGTGGCTTCTTCTGATCTCCTTTCTTCTCCGATGCCTTATTAGCATTCGCACCTTTCTCTTCCACATGCATAAGCGCATCAACCAGTTTCTCAAAGGTAGCCCCCATTGGAATGTGGGTCATCGCCAACCCATGTAGCGGCTCATTCAAACCTTTAACGAACCTCAGGGCCTTCTTCTCAAGTGTGTTTACCAATTCCAAGCCAAATCTCGCCAACCGATTGAACTTGTTGACGTACTCCTTTACTGATAAATCCCCTTGCTTCAATGCCAAGAATCTTTACATATATAAATTCTCTTCTGCTCGTGAGAGAAACTTCATTTCGAACCTACGCTTGAAATCCATCCGTGTCTCCATCGAACGCTCTCCGTTCGTGACCTTCCACCAAAACGAGGCTTCGTCTTTCATTAACCAAGCAGCCAATTGGACCTTCCTTCCATCTTCTACTTCGAAAATACCAAATAGATCTTCCACCTCCTTAAGCCAATTTCGAGCTTCAACAAACGTCTCTGATCCGTGAAAAGGTTTCCCGCCCATTGCCCTAAAATCTTTGCATATCTTTGCAAAAGTATCAACACGGGGAGGAGGAGGAGGGGGAGAAGGAGGAGGGGGAGGAGGACGAGGAGCATTTGCTGGGCCTACGACATTGGCCCTAGCTTCCAAATACCTTTTAAACCATCCTGGTATCGGTATCCCATCGGGTATCTCGGGAATTCCAGACATGCTGAAAAGAAAATGGAGAGATTCAAAACGGAGAATTCAAAAGAAAGATATATGGCTCTTGGGGGCTATGTTTTTTAAACAAACTTTTCTCTTGAAAATACTTCCCTTAAAACATACTTTTGAAAGTATTTCTTTAAAAAATGCTTTTTGAAAAGTAGTTTTTCAAAATTCATACCAGGTCTGGTAACCTTCAACTCTGATACCACGTGTAACACCCCACGTCCATTAATGTCACTCACAAAGGAAATGCATTAACTTCCATGGAGCGTATTTAGTGTATAGAACAGAATATAACAAGACAAATATAAATAATGGTACTTGAAAATTTTAAAAAAACTATTATTGCAGCGGAGAAATAGTTTGATTACAACTTCATAAACTAAGTACACTTAATATCCATCTTGATAAATTGTTTCAGAGTACATAAAATAAAAAGCATAAACCCCAACACAAGTAGCCATAAAAGAGATGAGCTGAACTTTACTTTCAGCAATCTAAGCACTTCCAAAAGAGAGAGAAAGAGATCCGAGATCAAGCTCCACTAGTACTAGTCCCACCCTGAGAACCTGGGGGGGAGGAAGAAAAGAGGCGAAAACAAGGGGGTCAGACATAAAGTCTGGCGAGTATAATAACTTTAACAATATAATTATTAAAGTAACTAGGATAAGGCATAAATTGGTAAGATAAGATATGACCATGAAACAAGTGGGCACGACAAAACAAATAAGAGGAATATTCTGGTGTTAATCTCGTTCCTAATCACTATAGGATAATTACTATACTACACCACCACTAGTCACCCTAAAAGTTGACCCGCCTACAGAACTTAATAATGATAATGGTAGTTTCTTGTACCCCAAGTTGCCTTCATAGGTGTCGTCTGCCCCTACCTCCACTAGTTGTACCCACTACCCCCATTCTATCGGCTCCCTAACTCGTAGATACCCGTGCTGGTCCAACAGTTGGGTGTATCACTCCCCAAAGTGGCAACCGATACCACCAAAGATGCACGGCTTATATCTACACGATGCAACAATGTCTTACCTACCCGCCTGGGCCCACGCACGCACATGACCCTGTTGGACTTGCGTTGTCACCGCTAACCCGTTTTGAGCTCTTACAATCAAATCCAGTAATCGTGTCCCGTCCCTCAACTTGGGTCGAGCTAACAAAGATACTTAATGGGTTACTGGTTTGAAAAGGGCCCCCATGTTTGGTCCCCACTAAGGTTTTCCCACTTAACCCGATTCTTATTCATGTCTTCTTACATGTTTCAATCTTGGTTAAGTGCACCCACTTAATTTCACATGCCACCCAAGGCACCCACTTAATTTCACATGCCACCCAAGGCACCCACTTAACCCCCCATGTTCCACCACATGTTTATCTGGTTAAGTGTTACTTAATTCATTAGAACCGTAACCTTGTAAAGACCTCCCACATTAGGCTGACATTTGCGGTTGCTGGATTTGCCGGGCGGGTCCGGGCAGTCTTATACCACAAAAGAGCCTAACCTCGTGTCTTTATAATTGTTACGCATTTAATTTGTGCCTTTGACCTCTCACATTAGACTGGCATTTGTGGCTGCTGGATTTGCCGGGCGGGTCCGGGCAGTCTTACACCACAAAAGAGTCTAACCTCATGTCTTAGGCGGTTAATTATTACACATCTTTATTTAACCCCAAATTGGATTAATATCCCTATTCAAATTTGTCTATAAATTCCAAATTTATTTATGTCCATAATTGTCTCTTAAAATTATGTCCATAAATACCAATTATGCCAATTAATGTCTCAAATTAATTATATGCCTTTTAAGGCCATTTTATGCCAATTCACAATTTATGTATATTCAGTATTATCCCATCATCCCCACGCTATTCGTATGTTTTCATATGACATATTTAGACTCACAAGTAGTCTAACTTATAAAAAGAAAAACAACGTCACATAACACATAAAATAGATCTAAGAATCATGACATAAGATTACATAGCCAATAACTTGCATATGAATTTCATTCAAACTAGCATATGATACAAAACTAGCATAGGTAATGGGCATAAACTTGCACAACTTATGTGCTGCCATAGATCCAAACATAAAGGTGTGAACTTGCATATGGATCTAAATATAAAGATGTAAACTTGCATATAGATCTAAACATAAAGATGTAAACTTGCATATAGATCTAAACATAAAGATGTAAACTTGCATATGGGTCAAAATCGATCATAAATTCTCATAAAATTAAATTAAAAATAATTTTTAAATTTTTTCCAAAATTCTGGGTCGTTACAAAGGATGTGCACAAAACCATTGCTTTGAAATTTAACCAAACGGGGAAGGAAATCAACATGCAAAGACAAAACAATTTTCTAGAATTGGTCGACGATACCAAAGTTCGACACAAATGCGAATGCCTTAAATGTAAGTAGGTCAAATGGGCAAAGTTTGAATAATAAAACCGGTATTGGATGAGATCCTAATTGGCAAACTGTTTCAGGCAACGATGATTGGTGAAGTGATCGTCCAAAGGTATTTTTCATAAATACAAATTTTATTTGTTTGAGATCGTTTAGTACTCATTTTTTTTTACTTTAAGGAATTTTATTAGAATGTTTTGAAATATATAAGTGTACCACTTGATAATTTGCAACTGCGATTACAATTGTTCTAAATGGCTCGTGCAACCAGCCAAATGTCATGTAACACCCCCACGTCCGTTAGTGTCACTCACAAAGGGAATGCACTAAGTTCTGTGGAGCATTTAGGGTAAAAGATGCAGATAAATTACAAGACAGACAGAAATTAAACAGCGGAAAATAAAACTTTGCTTTATTGATAAAATAGTTTGTACAACGATTTCTTTACAATATCAGAGTATCATTTGTCTTTCAAAATAAAGAAGCATAAAAATACATTTATATTCCCCAATTTAAGCAAGAGCCAGCGATAGCATCTGAAAAGAGAATCCAAGCAAAACTTTGGCAAATCTTCAAGCTAAGAAAGAGTGACAGTCCAACTTAACCTGAGCTATACTATTCCCTCCTTTACTACCTGGGGGGGGAACGGAAGAAAAGAAGACGAAAGGAAAACAGAGTCAGACATAAAGCCTGAGTAAGTTCAGTAACTTCTAGCATGTGAACATGGAAAAACAAAATGACATGAATTAACTGAATACAAGATAACACCAAGATGATAGGGTCAGCAAGATTAGACAAGATAATCACAAGGTATGCTAAGATAAGATAAACTGGATATGCTCTAATACTTTCGCCGCTCCACTATTTCCTTGTTATACTGGTTTCTATATCTCTGCACCACCTAACTAGTGTCCCAACTAGTAACGTTAATGTGATCCCAATCCCTGTATTTTCCATTGCCTTCAAGCATCCATTTATTATTTATTACCTAGATTTAATCTAGGGTTTTCTACCCAGTGCTTCCAAGATTCAACTAGAGCTTACGTTATTTGCCGAACACTTCTCGGATTCAGGATTTATGCCACCTAGTCCAACTAGTGCTACCTGTCGAACGATGCCCCCAAGTCTAGGACACACTACCTAGAGTGGTATATGTTCCTATACTTCCCCACGCATGTGTCGCGAATCGTTATCGCTTGTCTAGATGCACATGTCCCATAATGTGCGGTCCGAGTCCTGTGTCAGGGCAAATCAAGGAATACAGAACTCGGCCGGGAGCTTTCAGATATCTGCCGATGCAGATGCTAAGGTCTGTTTTTGTTCCAGTGGCTATGGTCCCACTTGACCCCTCCCTCAACTAATGAAAGGCACACCTTGAAAAATGAGAACTATACGTCGACCCCCAGTGCCCCACTACCCTATGGCCATCCTCACCCATAACTAGATAGCAAGTATATGGTCTTTTGGAGTTCTCCGCCTTTCCGCTTCACGTATCTCGACTGACTCAAGATGGATGGTAGACGACGAGTCGCTATCACAGGGCTACCGTTTTCTCCCCGAATCACACCGGTCCATCCTAGCCTTTAGGTTGCCATATATTGCAACCAAGGCATACCCTTGGTTCTTCTACGCAGACCTTAACCTCTGTGGGCCCAAGCGGACCATCTGCAGCCTCACAGAGGGATACCAAGAGTACCCTCACGTCCCCTCGAAGCCTCGGGCTTCGTAACCCAATTCGTTGGAGCCTTCTTTTTAATCAGACGGACATTCGCTCCTTCCCGTGTTAAACTAAGAATTACTACTTAGTTTTACTAACTAAGATTTACCACTTAGTTTCCAAAATCGTTGTTTTCTTAACTAAGGTTTACTTAGTTCTCTTTCCCGTCAATTGGTTAAGTGTCATAGTCGATTCAAGCTAACTTAACCCTCCTCATTTGCCCTGTTAAACTGGTTAAGTGTTATCAGTAACTCATGTTGACTTAACCCTACCACCAACCAAGTTATATTGGTTAAGTATTTATTACTTAACCCTACCCATTCACCCTGTATTGGTTAAGTGTTCCTTTTTAACTTAACCTTACCCGTCTGTTTTAACTAACATGTTATTAATGGTTAAGTATTATCCCTTCATGTTTTAGACTTAACCCCATTCCTTTATCACAATCTGATGGTTAAGTGTTCAAGTTTACTTAACCCTACAGTCTAGCCCAGCTATCATATCAAATTGGCTAAGTGTATTAAATCTTACTTAACCCCAACCTCTTGTCTAGTTAACATGTTAATTTGGCTAAGTGTATTAACTTTACTTAACCCCAACTTCTAGTCTAGCTAACATGTTAATTTGGCTAAGTGTATTAGATTTTACTTAACCCCTACAAATCTTGTCTTGCTACCTTGAGTTTGGTTAAGTGTTTCTATGGACTTAGCCCTCCCATTCTGGCTTAACTGTGTTAAGTTGGTTAAGTGTTCTTATGGACTTAACCCTCCCATTCTAGCTTAACTGTGTTAAATGTCAGTCTGAACCTAACCCCACCCATCAGTTTAGTTATCATGTTGAACCGGTTAAGTGTCTTAGTTAACTTAACCCTACCTTTCTTGTTCTAGCCTTAACTAAATAAATTAAAGCCGCGACCACTCACATTAGACAGATATTGTTGCGAATACTGGATGTGCCGGTTGGTTCCGGGCAGGTTTACATCGCAACTCAGTCTAACCTCGGGTTAGGCATATTCGTGTTTTCTAGTTCAAGGGTTTTGACTAATCAGGTTTTGAAAGTAACCATCCCGTTCGTCGGATCAGTTAGGGATAGCCAGGGAGAGCAGGAAACTTGTATTTTCCAAACCCAAGCCTAGACACTATCCTCTCTGTCACCCTAGAACTTTCTGGCGTGTTATTAAAAGAGTTGTCGTTAATAAACCTTTAATTTGTCTAAATTAACATTTCCTCATTTAGGACAAATTCTATAAGTAAATTAATCCTAATTTACTTATTTCCCAATTACTCTTTTAATGTAAATTGTCTACATTTATTTCTATGGCCCATTTCCCTTCCTAAATCATATTTATGCTTTTTGGTATGTAAACTATACCAAATTAAGTATCACTAACTATGATTTTTCTAAACCTGACAGTTATTCTCAATTATGGCCAATTTCACATTTATGCCAATATACTTACCATGCCAAATTAGCTAATCCAATTCCAATTTAACATTCTAATTCACGTCAAACTAGGCTTATTACTTTAGTTCACTATTCATGTAAATGCTAGATTTACATGTCAATACTAGATTCAAATTACACATCTTATAATTCATGTCAAATTTATCCAATTTGCATTTCTATGAACATGCCATAATACATGTTCCCAATTTATGCCAATATCCAAGTTAAACTACGTTTTTAGTAAATTTCATATTTTGCCCAAACCGCATTCCCACCGTTCGTATAATCGAATTCAGTCTAGATTATAAACAAAGCTAGGTTCGTAGAAAATAGGGAATGAACCAAAGATGCTATGCAGATAGACATACTAACTGGCATAAAAAGGTTGAATAATGACGTCGGTTCAAGAACATGGGTAGACCTAACTTAATAGGTAAATTCCCAAGGTCTAAAACCAAAGAATAGACAGAATAGAGACATAGGTTCAAGAACATGGGTAGACCTAACTTAATAGGTAAATTCCCAAGGTCTAAAACCAAAGGTAACCAAGAATAGACAGAATAGATGATCGGGTTTAGACCCAATTTCATAGTCACAAAACTTAAGCAACACTTTCCTAGTCATAGGTGTTTAATCACAGATGTCCTTGTTATGTCATAGGCAATAGTTTATATTTCCTAATCAAAGGCATATGCTTAGTCAAGGAAATAATCCTCATAGTCACAGTCATAGGCAATGTTCATAGTCATAGGCAATGTTCATAGTTATAGGCAATGTTCATAGTTATAGGCAAGGGTTCATAGTTTCATAGTCACGGTCTTATTTGTCCTCGAATCATAACAGTTCTTAATTAGGTCCAAGAGTATAGGCACTGATTCGAATAGAGAGAGAGAGATTTGGCATATTCTTTTATTCCTTTAATTTCATGTCACGAACAGAGAAAACGTTCGAATCTAGAAATAATTGACTTACAGAGATTAGATTAGAACAAAAAGATGGCGTTGCTACGATTCGTAGAAAAACAGTCGTTGCAGTCGTTCGAATCTTCACTTGAATTCTAGCTTGAATCTCCTCTTTGAAAGTCTTTGAGCAGCACCTCCTTATCCTGATTTATTATATATATATATTATTTATTTATATATTTGATTAAGAGGAGGAGAAGAAGCCATGTTTGCCAAGAATCTTTGCAGCATAAGGGTAGAAAAGAATTGTGAATAGAGAAGGAGACCAGGGCTGTTTATATAGTGTAGAATTCAACGAATCGGGTCAGAATAGCATCTAGATATAGAAGAACGAACTTGGTGCAGAAAGCTGGAAAAAGCGGGGGGGGGGGGGGGTCGACCCCCAGGTCGACTACCCAGTCAACCTGGGTGACCCAGGTCGACTACCCAGTCGACCTTGGTGCCCAGGTCGACTACCCAGTCGACCTTGGTGCCCAGGTCGACTACCCAGTCGACCTGGGTGCCTTGGGCGGGAAAATTCCCACCCTGCCCAATCTGGGTCTGTTTTTGAATTCCGAACTCGACCAGTTTTGAAATCTGAACTTCGCTGAATCTTCCGGAAGCCATATCTTCTTCATACAGACTCTGATTTACGCATACTCGGACTCGTTTTCATGCAGAATTCCGAGACGAACGCAATGGAGCAGCCCGTTTCCCTTGATTTTGATTTTAACTTTTAATTCTGCCTTGATTTGTGAATCTTAGCGTTACAGAATTACGGGGTGTTACATTCTCCCTCACTTAAAAGGATTTCGTCCCCGAAATCTTCAAGTTAGGAAGAATGTGTCCTACCATCCAATCACCCATCTACTCAACTATTCAACCACAGGCATTCATTGTCCTTAAAAGATTTCTAATGCTTTCATGTTCATATGCATAGTGTGTGTGTATGTCTTTATCTAATGCAAAATCAGGCGGTCTACTGATTCAGTTGACCTCCTTAATGCGAATCATGTCAGTGCCATGCGTCCAATCATGTATGCAAGCATCCCTAGTTATGTAAATACTACATGCGTGCACAACCATTCATCCATATGCAACATCCATATGATACCATATCAAGCTCAACTTACAAACAAATACATATCTGTAAATGCAAGATGAAAGCGTCCGAACTTGATCTAGTGCCTAATACGTATGCATATGCATTCACAAGCAACCACTTGCAACCATCAACCATAACATGTTTCAAATACATGTTTACATCCATTGGCTTCTACCTAAGGATCGAAGATACAACCTAGGTGATATACTTTGGAAAGAGAGAAACAATTATGCGTAAAGCTCCTAAAACAAAGAAATCAAGGATGCACCCTCAAGGAAAAGGGTATGATGCTAGTATCTAGCCTTCTTGAGCTTTACTCCTCTGTATCTTAACTAATTTTTCTTCACGATTGTGAAGTTTTCGATCTCCATTTCCAAAATAAACAGATGTCAAACACGGTACCAAGTGTATGTACTAAGATGTTTAGAGGTTTTTCTCTCTTATCCACCATGCCATAACCATAAGGGTTAAAAGGTCACTACGTGCTTTTTAGAGTGCATGTCACAACTATTCATCTCTCACGCAAACCATCCTAGTCGAACTCGACATTCCTCAAGTACAAACCCCAAAGGCCTAAACCAATATCAGACAAGCACCCAAGGAATATCTCCTCCGAATTTAGACGATCTATGTGAGATGACATAAGCAAACTCGATAGCTATCCTCAAATCCCTACTAACCAAAAATAAGCTGGTCGGACCACCATATGGATTTGAGACTCTAGTGGGATCTTTCTACTATACAAGTACTATGGTGCAGAGACCTAACTATGGAAGTGGATATGAACAAATGAGAAGCACTAGAACCTAAGGAAATAGTACGAACATAAAACTAGACTCTTCCAACCGGACTACCTTTCTCCTAGGTACGCTTGGTGGCGAAAGCATGTACTTGTCCTTCTGAAAATCTCGTCCTCGTTCTTTCCCTTGTCCTTAAGTATATGCCCTATCATACCCTAGTAAAGATACTTCCTCTTTTCTTAGGTTTTATAATTTCTTCCTCCTTCGTGTGCTAAGTCTACATCCATGAATTCCTCATCCTAGGGTTATGCTCCTTAGCTGAACTCCTCATCCCCTTCCGTGTGTAGTCATGTTGACAAATCTCTCGAAAACTGCCTCCATCGTCCGGAAAACCCTATAAGCTTTGAAAGAAAACTGCCCGTAGATGAAACAACTGCGGATATGGATGGAAGTCGGGCACTACTTTGCCCTTCGATGAGGTTACCTCCCAGAAAGCCAGGAGCCCCAGAGACTCAAGAAAGAAGGAGACAAGAATTTAAACAGAGGAAGAGAAGATAGTGCGTATGGCTTTGGGGAATATGTCTTTAAAACAAATCTTTTTTCTTGAAAATGCTTCTTTAAAAACCGTTTTGAAAATAATTTTTCAAATCTTTTATCTGATCCGGTAACCTTCAGCTCTGATACCACGTGTAACACCCCACGTCCGTTAGTGTCACTCACAAAGGGAATGCACTAAGTTCTGTGGAGCATTTAGGGTAAAAGATGCAGATAAATTACAAGACAGACAGAAATTAAACAGCGGAAAAAAAAACTTTGCTTTATTGATAAAATAGTTTGTACAACGATTTCTTTACAATATCAGAGTATCATCTGTCTTTCAAAATAAAGAAGCATAAAAATACATTTATATTCCCCAATTTAAGCAAGAGCCAGTCATAGCATCTGAAAAGATAATCCAAGCAAAACTTTGGCAAATCTTCAAGCTGGGAAAGAGCGACAGTCCAACTTAACCTGAGCTATACTATTCCCTCCTTTACTACTTGGGGGGGGGGGACGGAAGAAAAGAAGACGAAAGGAAAACAGAGTCAGACATAAAGCCTGAGTAAGTTCAGTAACTTCTAGCATGTGAACATGGAAAAACAAAATGACATGAATTAACTGAATACAAGATAACACCAAGATGATAGGGTCAGCAAGATTAGACAAGATAATCACAAGGTATGCTAAGATAAGATAAACTGGATATGCTCTAATACTTTCGCCGCTCCGCTATTTCCTTGTTATACTGGTTTCTATATCTCTGCACCACCTAACTAGTGTCCCAACTAGTAACGTTAACGTGATCCCAATCCCTATATTTTCCATTGCCTTCAAGCATCCATTTATTATTTATTACCTAGATTTAATCTAGGGTTTTCTACCCAGTGCTTCCTAGATTCAACTAGAGCTTACATTATTTGCCGAACGCTTCTCGGATTCAGGATTTATGCCACCTAGTCCAACTAGTGCTACCTGTCGAACGATGTCCCCAAGTCTAGGACACACTACCTAGAGTGGTATATGTTCCTATACTTCCCCACGCATGTGTCGCGAATTGTTATCGCTTGTCTAGATGCACATGTCCCATAATGTGCGGTCCGAGTCCTGTGTCAGGGCAAATCAAGGAATACAGAACTCGGCCGGGAGCTTTCTGATATCTGCCGATGCAGATGCTAAGGTCTGTTTTTGTTCCAGTGGCTATGGTCCTACTTGACCCCTCCCTCAACTAATGAAAGGCACACCTTGAAAAATGAGAACTATACATCGGCCCCCAGTGCCCCACTACCCTATGGCCATCCTCACCCATAACCAGATAGCAAGTATATGGTCTTTTGGAGTTCTCTACCTTTCCGCTTCACGTATCTCGACTGACTCAAGATGGATGGTAGACGACGAGTCGCTATCACAGGGCTACCGTTTTCTCGTCGAATCACGCCGGTCCATCCTAGCCTTTAGGTTGCCATATATTGCAACCAAGGAATACCCTTGGTTTTTCTACGCAGACCTTAACCTCTGTGGGCCCAGGCGGACCATCTGCAGCCTCACAGAGGGATACCAAGAGTACCCTCACGTCCCCTCGAAGCCTCGGGCTTCGTAACCCAATTCGTTGGAGCCTTCTTTTTAATCAGACGGACATTCGCTCCTTCCCGTGTTATACTAAGAATTACTGCTTAGTTTTACTAACTAAGATTTACCACTTAGTTTCCAGAATCGTTGTTTTCTTAACTAAGGTTTACTTAGTTCTCTTTCCCGTCAATTGGTTAAGTGTCATAGTCGATTCAAACTAACTTAACCCTCCTCATTTGCCCTGTTAAACTGGTTAAGTGTTATCAGTAACTCATGTTGATTTAACCCTACCACCAACCAAGTTATATTGGTTAAGTATTTATTACTTAATCCTACCCATTCACCCTGTATTGGTTAAGTGTTCCTTTTTAACTTAACCTTGCCCGTCTGTTTTAACTAACATGTTATTAATGGTTAAGTATTATCCCTTCATGTTTTAGACTTAACCCCATTCCTTTATCACAATCTGATGGTTAAGTGTTCAAGTTTACTTAACCCTACAGTCTAGCCCAGCTATCATATCAAATTGGCTAAGTGTATTAAATCTTACTTAACCCCAACCTCTAGTCTAGTTAACATGTTAATTTGGTTAAGTGTATTAACTTTACTTAACCCCAACTTCTAGTCTAGCTAACATGTTAATTTGGCTAAGTGTATTAGATTTTACTTAACCCCTACAAATCTTGTCTTGCTACCTTGAGTTTGGTTAAGTGTTTCTATGGACTTAGCCCTCCCATTCTGGCTTAACTGTGTTAAGTTGGTTAAGTGTTCTTATGGACTTAACCCTCCCATTCTAGCTTAACTGTGTTAAATGTCAGTCTGAACCTAACCCCACCCATCAGTTTAGTTATCATGTTGAACCGGTTAAGTGTCTTAGTTAACTTAACCCTACCTTTCTTGTTCTAGCCTTAACTAAATAAATTAAAGCCACGACCACTCACATTAGACAGATATTGTTGCGAATACTGGATGTGCCGGTTGGTTCCGGGCAGGTTTACATCGCAACTCAGTCTAACCTCGGGTTAGGCATATTCGTGTTTTCTAGTTCAAGGGTTTTGACTAATCAGGTTTTGAAAGTAACCATCCCGTTCGTCGGATCAGTTAGGGATAGCCAGGGAGAGCAGGAAACTTGTATTTTCCAAACCCAAGCCTAGACACTATCCTCTCTGTCACCCTAGAACTTTCTGGCGTGTTATTAAAAGAGTTGTCGTTAATAAACCTTTAATTTGTCTAAATTAACATTTCCTCATTTAGGACAAATTCTATAAGTAAATTAATCCTAATTTACTTATTTCCCAATTACTCTTTTAATGTAAATTGTCTACATTTATTTCTATGGCCCATTTCCCTTCCTAAATCATATTTATGCTTTTTGGTATGTAAACTATACCAAATTAAGTATCACTAACTATGATTTTTCTAAACCTGACAGTTATTCTCAATTATGGCCAATTTCACATTTATGCCAATATAGTTACCATGCCAAATTAGCTAATCCAATTCCAATTTAACATTCTAATTCACGTCAAACTAGGCTTATTACTTTAGTTCACTATTCATGTAAATGCTAGATTTACATGTCAATACTAGATTCAAATTACACATCTTATAATTCATGTCAAATTTATCCAATTTGCATTTCTATGAACATGCCATAATACATGTTCCCAATTTATGCCAATTTCCAAGTTAAACTACGTTTTTAGTAAATTTCATATTTTGCCCAAACCGCATTCCCACCGTTCGTATAATCGAATTCAGTCTAGATTATAAACAAAGCTAGGTTCGTAGAAAATAGGGAATGAACCAAAGATGCTATGCAGATAGACATACTAACTGGCATAAAAAGGTTGAATAACGACGTCGGTTCAAGAACATGGGTAGACCTAACTTAATAGGTAAATTCCCAAGGTCTAAAACCAAAGAATAGACAGAATAGAGACATAGGTTCAAGAACATGGGTAGACCTAACTTAATAGGTAAATTCCCAAGGTCTAAAACCAAAGGTAACCAAGAATAGACAGAATAAATGATCGGGTTTAGACCCAATTTCATAGTCACAAAACTTAAGCAACACTTTCCTAGTCATAGGTTTTTAATCACAGATGCCCTTGTTATGTCATAGGCAATAGTTTATATTTCCTAATCAAAGGCATATGCTTAGTCAAGGAAATAATCCTCATAGTCACAGTCATAGGCAATGTTCATAGTCATAGGCAATGTTCATAGTTATAGGCAATGTTCATAGTCATAGGCAAGGGTTCATAGTTTCATAGTCACGGTCTTATTTGTCCTCGAATCATAACAGTTCTTAATTAGGTCCAAGAGTATAGGCACTGATTCGAATAGAGAGAGAGAGAGATTTGGCATATTCTTTTATTCCTTTAATTTCATGTCACGAACAGAGAAAACGTTCGAATCTAGAAATAACTGACTTACAGAGATTAGATTAGAACAAAAAGATGGTGTTGCTATGATTCGTAGAAAAACAGTCGTTGCAGTCGTTCGAATCTTCACTTGAATTCTAGCTTGAATCTCCTCTTTGAAAGTCTTTGAGCAGCACCTCCTTGTCTTGATTTATTTTATATATATTATTTATTTATATATTTGATTAAGAGGAGGAGAAGAAGCCATGTTTGCCAAGAATCTTTGCAGCATAAGGGTAGAAAAGAATTGTGAATAGAGGAGACCAGGGCTGTTTATATAGTGTAGAATTCAACGAATCGGGTCAGAATAGCGTCTAGATACAGAAGAACGAACTTGGTGCAGAAACTGAAAAAAGCGGCGGGGGGAGGGGGGTCGACCCCCAGGTCGACTACCAAGTCGACCTGGGTGACCCAGGTCGACTACCCAGTCGACCTTGGTGCCCAGGTCGACTACCCAGTCGACATGGGTGCCTTGGGCGGGAAAATTCCCGCCCTGCCCAATCTGGGTCTGTTTTTGAATTCCGAACTCGACCAGTTTTGAAATCTGAACTTCGCTGAATCTTCCGGAAGCCATATCTTCTTCATACAGACTCCGATTTACGCAAACTCGGACTCGTTTTCATGCAGAATTCCGGGACGAACGCGATGGCGCAGCCCGTTTCCCTTGATTTTGATTTTAACTTTTAATTCTGCCTTGATTTGTGAATCTTAGCGTTACAGAATTACGGGGTGTTACATGTCGTATACATTTGCTGAAATCCAATGACATTTCATTCCAATTCTGACGTCTTTCCCTTTCAAAAATCCATAGGATTTTAAGGGATTTCAAAATTACTCCATGGTAACGAAGATTAATGCAGTGCGTTCGAAACTTAAACTCACCAGTCAATCCCATCGTACCAAGATCCACCGCAATAGACTCCACTACACCAAAATCCAGTGCAACAAACTCAATACATTAGTTCTTCTTCTGGTCCACGTAACAATTTGAGAAGATGTCAGAGTGAAATAGTGAAGCTGACGGTAAGATGATTGAAATAATTGATGTTGTATACAAATAACAAATGAAGAAACTCATTCGACCCCAGATTCCAAACACAAGCAACGTACGTTCTGCAGAAAATTTCTTAAGTAACGCAGATATTGTTGCTCGCGTAAACGTCTAGCAGAAGCAACAAATTTTACTTTTCTTGAAGCATTATACGTTATGTATAATACAAATTTATTCAATGCGCTTAATGATGATGATGCTAACTAATGGTTGTTGTATAGACAAATCTAGAATGTGGTTTTACAAGCTACAAATCTTTTCTAATCTAAGATGGTGGTGTGAACAAATAAAATTATCACAAAACTGTATTTTTAAACTAATTATTTTTGTATTTTATCACTATATTTGCTAACGTATTTTAATTAATATGCGTGTATTTCAGTTTTTGTAATGTTGTTTTATTACAGTTAAACGTCTATTACGCAACAAAACAAATACCTAATAAACCAAAATTGAAAATCACAAATTAAAACACCACGTTTAAATGTACAACTTAAATATCACGCTTAAATTGCTGGTTAAAATGCTCTGTTGCCGTTACACGTAAATACCTTCGCTTTAGATTCATCTTCTCTTGGTTCATGTATTTCAATCTTTCATTAATTACCAGCGAGATTCATGAAATCCAATTACTCCACTAATTTATTAAATATTCTACTGACTGGATTTTTTTAAAACCAAAGGAAATGTTAAGACAAATTTGATCTGTGACAAGCTGTACATGCCTCCCACGCACACAAATTGACGATATATATATATATATATATATATATACTGGTTTCGTCCGATCATCACTTTACAGAATACTAAAGACTAGGGCAAAAAATGAGTACTACTCTCATCTCCGTCCTCCTCCTCCTCCTCTCCATTGCTTCCGCCTCCGCCGCCTCCTCCTCCTCTTTCATCGCACCCCTCAAATCCGCCAACGACGAAACCTACAGCTGCGTCTACACCATCTACATCCGGACCAGCAGCATGTGGAAGGCCGGCACCGATTCCACCATCAGCCTAACCCTAGCCGTCGCCAACGACCACGGTTTCAAAATCACCGATCTCGTAGCCTGGGGCGGCCTCATGGGCCCCGATCACGACTACTTCGAGATGGGCAATCTGGACATCTTCAGCGGCCGCGGTCCCTGCCTCTCTCAAACGCCGTGCTGGATGAATCTGACCTCCGACGGCAGCGGCTCCCACCACGGGTGGTTGGCGAACTACGTCGAGGTGTCGTCGACAGGTCCTCACATGGGATGCGATCAAAGGCAGTTCACCGTCGAGCAGTGGTTGGCCACCGACGCCCCGCCTTATGAGCTGTCGGCCGTTAGAGACGAATGCCCTAGGGCTAGGACGCAGCTTGAAAGCCTGGCGCCGTTCGAGTCACGTGCTCTTAGAGCTGATGCTTAATTGATATGGTTAGAGGATCTAAATCTTGGTATTAAGAGGACGATTGATTGTTCTTTTGTAAGATTTTAAAACTTGATCTTGTAATTCACCGCTGTGAGTAGGATCCAAACATGTGCATCAAATGTTCTATGTGTTCAGTCCCTCCAATCAAATTTCATTTTGATTAAATTTTATTCAATTTAATGCAAAGAATTTCTAATTTGAGGTAATTGTGTTTTAAGTTTGAATTGAAGAAAAATAAAATAAAATGAGAACATGGATAATTTAGTAAAAGAAACGGTGTATGTAAAGTAATATACCGTGTATGGTAATTTATTATAATTTTAAGAAGTTGATAATGGCGACAGCGAATGCCTCTGAATTCACATACAAAATCATGAATCAGGAGTTTACAAAACTTGATCGCTTCGATGACACTAACTATACACGGTGGCAAGATAAGATAATGTTCTTGCTTACTACCCTCAAAATTGCATACGTCCTTGATCCAAAACTGCAACCGATACCTCCACCTACCGACAAAGACAGTCAGGAACTGATTGAGAAACGCAAAAAACGAGAGGAAGATGAAGTGGTTTGCAGAGGGCACATACTCAATACATTATCTGATCGCCTATATGATCTTTTTACTTCTGTCAAGTCACCAAGGGAAATCTGGGCAACTCTAGAATCAAAGTACAGCAACGCAAAACAAGGAGCAGATAAGTTTCTGATTTTCGAATTTTTTGAATATAAAATGCTTGACAATGCTTCTGTTCTTGATCAAGTACACGAACTACAAGTTATTTTCAACAAACTAAAGGATGTCAAAATAAGCATCCCTGAAGCATTACAGGTTGGGGCTGTCATGGCTAAACTCCCGCAAAGTTGGAGTGATTACAGAAAGAAACTTATGCACTCGTCAGAAGACTTCTCAATGGAGCAGATTCAGAAACATCTTCGTAACGAAGAGGAAACTAGAATTCGTGAGAAGAAAGTTTTTGAATCTGATGTGAATATTATCGATAATGACAAGGGGCATAAGGAATCTGGAAAAAGAAAGAGAGACGGCGGAAACAACCATCAAAACAAAGCCAAAGGGAAGGGAGACTGCTATTTCTGTGGAAAACCAGGACATTTTAAACGTGATTGCAGGTTTTACAAAAGACAGAAAACCGAGCAAAAAGGAAAAAAGAACGCAAACTCCGCCAACATGGTTGAACAGAATGAATCTGAAATCATTGCAATGATAACCAAGTTGGATACTGATACGACAATGGAGTTAAACATGGCTGATACTTTAAAAGAGATGGATTGGTGGTATGATTCTGGTGCCACTATTCATGTCTGTAATAACCAGTCCATGTTTAAGTTCTATGAAAAGGTTTCTGATGATAACAAGGTGATTATGGGAAATCACAATACATCCGTTGTTGTTGGAAAAGGGACAGTTGAATTGGAGTTCACTTCGGGAAAGAAACTAATTCTGCAGAATGTCTTGCATGTTCCGGATGTTAGAAAGAACTTAGTTTCTGCATATCTTCTTTGTAATAAGGGTGTTAAATGCGTTCTTGATGGTAACAACCTGATTATGTCTAAAGGAGGGAAGTTTGTTGGAAAAGGCTATGCTTGTAATGGAATGTATAAACTAAGTATTAATAAAATGAACGAGTTTGCTTATACTATTGACTCATTTCATTTATGGCATAATAGATTGGCTCACTTAAATTTTAAATCTTTGCAATATATGTCTAAAGAAGGGTTGATTTCCTGTGATCTTATAAAACAATCTAAGTGCGAAATTTGCATTGAAGCAAAGATGTGTAAAAAGCCATTTCCAAAATCTGAAAGAAATACTCAACTACTCGAACTAATTCATTCGGATATATGTGAATTAAATGGTGTGTTGACTAGAGGGGGCAATCGATATTTCATCACATTTATAGATGATTACTCTAGATACACACATGTTTATTTGATGAGATCAAAAGATCAAGCATTTGAAATGTTTAAATGTTTCAAAATTAGTGTTGAAAATCAGAAGGAAAAGAAAATAAAGGTGTTGCGAACAGACAGAGGTGGAGAATATTTTTCAAATGAATTCTCATCATTTTGTGAAGAAAATGGCATAATCCACCAATCGACAGCACCGTACACCCCACAACAAAATGGTTTGGCAGAAAGAAAAAATAGAACATTAGTGGAAATGACTAATGCCATGATTTTGAATGCTAAACAAAATATAAATTTATGGGGAGAAGCACTTCTGACAGCATGTCATTTACATAATAGAATCCCATCAAAGAAGACCAAGATTTCTCCATATGAATTGTGGAAAGGCAGGCAACCGAGCTTGAAATATCTTAAAGTTTGGGGATGTTTAGCCTTTTATCGAATCATAGATCCAAAAAGAGTTAAACTTGGACCAAGGGCTCTGAAAAGTATATTTGTAGGGTATGCTGAACATTCAAAAGCATATAGATTATTAGATCTCAAATCTAATGTGATTGTGGAATCAAGAGATGTCGAATTCATTGAAAATAAATTTATATGTGATTCCACACATATTTCATATCCTACACAAGTTATCAATGATAATGACAAAGAAAATAACATGAATACTTCTTCTGATAAAAGAAAGAATACGAATATACCTGAAGAACCAAGAAGAAGCAAAAGAACAAGGAAAAGCAAAGGATTAGAACCTGATTTTGTAGCACCTGATGATGTGATTCATCTTGTAAATGGAAATAGAATTGAAATTGTAAATGATACAGTTTACATTTTGAATAATGAAGAGGATCCTAAAACTTTTAAGGAAGCAATGACCTCAAGAGATGTTGCTTTCTGGAAGGAAGCAATACAAGATGAAATGGACTCAATTATTGCTAATAATACTTGGGTTCTAGCGGATTTGCCTCCTGAATCTAAACCAATTGGTTGTAAGTGGGTATTTCGAAGAAAATATAATACTGATGGGTCCATTCAAACTTTCAAAGCAAGGCTAGTAGCCAAAGGTTTCAAACAAAAAGAAGGCATAGATTATTTTGATACATATGCTCCAGTAGCTAGATTGTCATCAATAAGAACACTTTTTGCCCTTGCATCTATTCATGGGCTACATGTGCATCAAATGGATGTCAAGACCGCTTTCCTTAATGGTGATTTAGATGAGGAAGTATACATGGAACAACCTGAAGGTTTTGTCATGACTGGAAATGAAAATAAAGTCTGTAAATTAATTAAGTCTTTATATGGGCTAAAACAAGCACCAAAACAATGGCATGAGAAATTTGATTCTGTAATTTTGTCGAATGGCTTCAAGCATAACAATGCTGACAAGTGCATTTATTCAAAATTCACAGAACGTTATGGTGTCATAATTTGTCTATATGTGGATGATATGCTTATATTTGGAACTAATATGGAAGGCATAAATGAGACGAAGAAATATTTAACATCGTGTTTCAAGATGAAAGATTTAAACGAAGTTGACACTATTCTAGGCATTAAAGTAAAGAAATACGATGGGGGTTATGCATTATGCCAATCTCATTACATTGAAAATTTAATTTTCAAGTATAAACATTTAAATATTAAAGAAGCAAGTAGCCCCTATGACTCTTCTATTAAAATATTTGAAAACTCAGAAAGAGCTATTGCTCAACTAGAATACGCAAGTGTCATTGGAAGTCTCATGTATGCCATGCATTGCACACGTCCTGATATTTCTTATGCTGGGTGTAAGTTATCAAGGTACACAAGTAATCCTGGATTTGCGCACTGGAAAGCAGTAGGTAGGGTCCTAGGTTATCTTAAAAGAACAATTAAGTTAGGACTCCACTATGGAAACTTTCCAGCAGTTCTAGAAGGATATTCAGATGCAAGTGGTGCAACCCCTGAAAATGATAATAAAGGAACCACTGGATGGATTTTCACTCTTGGAGGCGGTGCTATATCATGGGCTTCCAAGAAACAAATTGTTATCACACATTCTACAATGGAAGCGGAATTTATTGCTTTGGATGCATTGGCTTCGGAAGCAGAATGGCTAAGGAATCTGTTAATGGAAATAGAGTTGTGGCCACAACCATCATCAGCCATTTCTGTATATTGTGACTGTGAAGCTACTATGTCTAGAGCCTATAATAAAATTTATAATGGAAAGTCTAGACATATAAGCTTGAGACATGCATATGTCAGGTCATTAATTATGAATGGAGTTATTACCATAATATATGTTAGATCCAAGAAAAACTTGGCAGACCCATTAACTAAAGGATTACCTAGAGAAATGATTAAAACAACTAGTTGGGGGATGGGTCTAAAACCTTTCTGATTACCTGCAATAGGAACCCAACCTTATGTCACTTAGCCTAAGGTTTAAAGGGTAATAACAAGTTGCAGTTAGGTAATTGATAAACATTGATTATTAAATGTTTATATGTTACGTTAAGAGATATCTATTTGTCCACAGTAACAAGGACGGATTAGAACTGATATCTATATGAACATAAGAAACAAAGTTTCAATAAGATTAGAAGTTAATCTTATGTTCACGAATACCAGGGGGATGTTGAAGATAAATTAGGACCATAAGATATATTTCTAGAAGAAATACATACTTATGTGTTTAGATATCTCGCCTCTAACAAATAGGATTTTGGTTTAAGCTATTAGCCACCAAAAATTCTGTTAAGGTTTAGATATTTAAACTAACACGAAAGTTTAAACTGAAAGGTACTTTCGTGGATGCATAAGTATAATATTACAATCTTGTGGGGGATTATTGGGAAGATTGAAATATTATTTGTCCCACATTGGCAAATATCGTAAACAACTCCTACTTATATATTAAGAGTTGTTGTTATAAGATTGTGAAATGAAAAGAATTGGGCTAAAGGATATGCACATATGGGCTTGGGCCTATATATATAAGATCATATTAAAAGGTCAAAGATGGCACTTGGTCACTTGGGGCACGTGGCGCGTACGTGATTAAAACGGATCGGGTTCGACTGTTGGCCAACTGTCGTGATTTTTGATTTTTAAACGATGCGCCCGTTCAAAACGTTATGTCCCTTCGAAATGCCTTCTCAGCCTCTATTTAAACCTGCTTCTACGCCCAAACTGATTACTTTTTCTTTTCTATCTCTTCCCTTCTCTGTTCTTCAGAAATATACTAATCCACGTTTTTGCAGTCCATTGCTAACTGCGAAAACTAATCTTTGTTGTATCCTGGAGAAGTGCCGCCGTCAAACCCTTCAGCAATCTACTTTGTAGTGGGGGCGATCAACTTCTTGAAGACAACGTCTGATCGACGTGCCTCAAAGATAATCCTGGTTCATTCTGTCATCTGCTGCTTCGTTAGTTTCCTAACACAATATAATTGCTTTGTTTGAATTCACTTTGCTAGATAGAGACATGAAATTGGAATATAGAAATGCTAAAGCCTCCTTCAATTTGTCATTTTCAATTGTGTGTTCTCATCTAAAAAAGTGGGCACGATCCAAATATTTGTAAAAGACAAGCAATTTGAAAAATAAAGGTAACATATAAAATAGAAAACATGTTTAATTTTATGTATTTTGGGAAACAATAAAGAAAACTGAAAAAGAACCAATTTTTGTCGTAGTCTTTCAATTGTCTCCATTATTATCCTAATGACTTCAAATTTTAAAATTTTCTTTCATTACCCTCGAATATTGCAAAAAAAAAAGTCAGCAAGATTCTAAACTTTTTAGAAATACTGATTGTTATAATTCAAACTTATGTTAGCTTTACATTTTATCACAAATGACAGAGAAATCAGAAGGTAGAATATTAATCCTTCTTAAGTGATTAAGTGGACATATGTGTCGTGGGACCTCCACATATCAGCTCTTCTTGTATAAGTAATATTAGTGTGCATATACATACATATTATATATATATATATATATATATATATATATATATATATATATATATATATATATATACATGACATGCATTGAAATAGAGGAATTATAATTTAAAATGACAATGAATGCTTAGAAGTAAGGTAGATGGTTTAATCCTTGCTAACCACGTGCTCTTATCGGAATTAATGCTGTTAATTTTAATTTTTTTGGTGAAGCTGACGAGGTTATTTGGTTTCCAACCAGTTTATTGATACAGTGTCAAATTGTAAAACAGTAATAAAAACAAGTCTAAACAAACTCAGAACTTATGAAAGGAAAAAACATAGGTACCCCAGTGCATCAATCACTAAGAAAAAAATCACAAAAAGAAAAAGGAAAATAAAATATACCGCAACAAACACAAAGAGCTAGAAACAAACTAAACTAAAAACTAAACCAACATGGTAATCAATATAGGTCGGAAATTATACCAGGGTCAGAACTGAAATTAACTTTCTTCAAAAATAATTCCAACTGCCTCACACTTTTCTTTATGCCAGCTTTAAAAACCAAATTGTTTCTCTTGGTCCATACAAGTTTAAGGAATTCTTTAGCAGTATAAAGGACTACGTATGCATTAGATTGTTTAGTATCATGCTTTAAGCCCTCCCATTCCAAAGCATTGTCAGGGACTCACAATATACGTTCGGTCTTCCCATTGCATACATAAGTTTTCTGCTAATCCACACTATTCTTTCACTAGCTTCAAGAGCAACGGATTAATAGTGCCAAGACGGCTTTGAAAATCGTTTTTTTAGTGCTTTGAAAAGAGACCAGGGCAAGAAATCTACCATGGATCGTACCTTTCCAAAAGAATATCATCATGGCGGAACTTATCATTTTAGTCAACTTATTAGGAAAAACAAAAGTAGGAGCCCAGTAAACATTCATTGAGAAGATGGCAGCCTTAACCAGGGTAAGCCCACTAGCCTGAGAAAGGTGTATTTTGGTCGAATTTTCTAGCCAGCTTATATTTTTTTCATATAGGGGCGGGCATTGATGGTAAGTGGTCTTAGAAGCAAAAGCAGGATTCCTAAGTAAGTTATAGTATCATTGGTGGGGGATAACCCAGTGGCATTGTAAAAATTATTAGTTTGCATAGTGTGTAACACCCACCCCCCCCCCCCCCCCCCCTCTCACAAAGCATGATGTTTGATTTCTACAGATTAATCTTAAGACCAGCCAGAAGTGGTCTTCACTCAAATAAAAATATAAAAACTCATTCAAAAGCATAGAAGTTGGTCGAGCTCTAGAATGGTAGCCTTAACAGTGCTAATGTCAGGTTTGCAAAAAGCAAAACAAAATCATCCATAAATATCAAAGAGGTAATTTGAGGTTTTTACAGCTGTGATGAAGCTGAATTTGCCTTCTCCTTAAAACATCATTAAGTAATTGCTTAAGTATCTCCATAACATTGATAAAAAAAGATAGACAGAAACAGGGTCACCTTGTCATATACCTTGCTTACTTCTAAAATAACCCACGTCCAAACCATTAGTAGCAATGCAGAACCTGACAGAAGAGATGCATGCAAAAATCTATGTGAGAAAATGTTTGAGGATGTTCATATACTCCATTATTATAACAAGTGAGTCCTGGTGAAGAGAATAAAATGTCTTCTTGATGTCAAACTTTAGCACGAGAGGAGATATGATTGCTATTATAACGCTTTAAAAATTCACGAGAAAAGAGAATGTTATCGAGAATACTTCTTCCAGGTAAAAGCGCTGCTTGGTTGGAAGATATAATGTTCGGAATAACTCTTTTCATTCTAAATGTTATAATATTAGAAGTGCGCCTATAAATTGTGTTACAACATGAGATAAGGAGGAACATATGAACTGAGTCAGCTTTACAAACCTTAGGAATTAAAGCAATGGTAATGACACTTAAAGAGTCAAGTATGTAAGCTTTCATAAAGAAATACTTTATAGCATTATAGATATCACTTTCAACTATTGACCAATTGAAAACAGTTATTTTATTTTTGTCCAAAAATATAATAGATCACAGCTCATTATTTTGAATATATATAGCGTGTTGCTAAGGGCACCGCGGTTTCTGCTAGGGGCTACCGCGGTGTCCTTCGATCGGCGGTTAACCGCCGATCAAACATGGGTTTGGTCGGCAGTTGTCCACCGACCAAGGCTCGTTCGGTGGACAACCGCCAACCAAACTCATGTTTGACCGGCGGTTAAACGCCGACCGAACACCCCGCTGGTAGCCCCTAGCAACCAGTGGGGTGCCCTTAGCAACACACTATAAATAAACTTAGTACCCCCGAAACAGTGACACATCCTAAGAATCAACCTAAAAAAAAACACAATAACAACCGTAAATATCATGCTAAAAAATGCGAATATCATCCAAAAAGACAAAAAAACTATGGGCTATCGAATAAAAGAATTAAGCATCAATAGTAGCATGCGTTCACAGAATTGAGCCTCTCACTTGATCATTAACATCATAATAATCTTTAGTAATATGTAGTGATAACCTTCAATACTCACCGTCAAGTTGAGAGGCCAGAAGAGTTCTGAACTCCCAACTTGTCGAGTAATTGACTACACAGATCTATAGAAACAATCTTAATAAATATATTAGCCAGTTGATCTGCAGACTTCACGTATGTTGGCTTGATTATACAATCAACTGCATTTTTGCAAATGAAATGACAATCAATTTCAACATGCTTTGTCCTTCACGTTGGACAGGATTTGCTGCAATAGCAAGAGCATTTTGATTATCATACAACAATGGAGTGCACACTACAAAACGCACAGGGAATTGCGACGGCTAATAGACGTTGGCGGCCGTCGCAAGCCGTCGCAACGTGCCGTCGCAATTTTAGTCGTCGCGATGCCAAAATTGCAACGGCTTGAGCGACGGCTCCGTTGCCATTTTAGCGACGGCTGACAACGGTAAATTGCTTACGTGGCAAGTAGTTGATTTTACCGCCAAGCCGTCGCAAACCGTTGTTAAGCGTTACAATTTAGCCGTCGCAAGCCGTCGCAATCCGTCGCAACATACCAACCAAATTGGCGTCGCAAACCGTCGCAATACTGGAAAAAAAATTTGCACTGCAAACAGCAGTTCCATTCCTTCAAGCCACACAACCACAAACCAATCCAATACCATCACATTGGCCACTATCAGACCACTATTATCCCATCAATTCGTCACCAACTCAAACCAAATGAAAAAGAAACCAAAATTAAAACCACCATCATAAAATATCATCACATAACATCCAAAACACTATATCCATCGTCATATATCGTCGTCATACACATCAAAACATACCATATCGTCATGAAAACACACCATAACGTCATCAAAACACACCATAACATCGTCAAACATACCATATCGTCATGAAAGCAAAGTATATGTACATACCTAAGCATAAACCAAAGTATATGTCATCCAAACTAATCTTCCGCCGCCTCGTCGTCGTCGTCGTCTTCGCCTCCTTCACTTGTAGCATCTCCTCCCTGCCCAGGCATAAACCCATACTCCTGAAGGTAAGCTGCAATGCGCTCATCTACGTCATGTTGCATCCGGGTTTTTCGCCAGTCCATCATTTCGTTCATCTGCTCCTGCATCCGAGCAATAGTCTCCTCCTCCATCGACCTCCTAAAAGCACTCTGAGTAGCCTGCGAAATAATTAAGTTTACATTAAATTTATTAGCTCCTGATTGTAAAATAAAACGCGTTATGTTTCCAATTCAAAACATTAATATAAAGTGCACTAATTAATACCCACAATTTATATATTTATGGCATCACATCGTTGTAAATTTTTAAGTTTGTAATTTAAGTCTTACCTCCTGATTACCGTATCCATATCGTCTGTTACGAGAAGGCGGCTTTATGATAGAGTCCCATATACGATCAGACTGCGCGACTATAAGCTCCTCTTGTCCACTAGCCTGCAACACTCTAGTAGACTCTGTGTAGTATCTCTCCTAATCAATGATTTCAACCTCCTAATCAATTCCACTTATTCCCAAATCAATGTATAACAAAAGCAACATCATATGCATCTCACAAGACAACCAATTTCATGTCCATAGACACTGAATTTACAACCCAATTTAAACATACAAATTAACCCTAAATAACTCTAAATAACCCTAATTAAACATGAAATAGAGTTTAGAAGACATACCGGCACGATTTGAGAGGATTGGAGTGGCTGAAATCGGAGCAAGGGCGAGCGACGACGGAGAAGAGGGTTTTTTTTGTTTTAATTTCCGTTGCAGAACTGGTTTGGGGAAGAAAGGGTAGCAGTTAATTATCTCGCCCCGTGCAACGGTTTGCGACGGCTTGCGACGGCCGCTTTTTTAGCCGTCGCAAGCCGTCGCCCTCCCCCGTTGCAGATTCAGCCGCTCCTTGTAGTGGCACCCTAGAAATTTTAATCCTAGGTCTTTCAAGAGCTGATTAAGGCACATGACTTCACATATAGTAAGAGCTATTGAACTATATTCAACTTTTGCAGCAGAGTGAGCAGCCACTTTTTGTTTCTTGGCCTTTCAAGAAATAGGTGAGTCCCCAAAAATAATGCAAAAACCAAAGGTATATCTTCTTGTTATAGGGCACCCTGCCCAATCACTGTCAAAGTACGTTTTCAACTTGGCAGATGATTTTACAGCAAGTAAAATTCCTCGACTCTTAAACCCTGACAAATATCTTAACACCCCGACTGCAGCTTAATAATGAGCAGAAGTCGAAGAATGCATAAATTGGCTTAAAACATGGACTGTAAGTGCAATGTCATACCTGGTTATAGTCAAGTAGATCAGTTTTCCAACCAGTCGTTGATTTTCTCAGGGTCTGCCAAAGGTGTGCCAGAAGTATAAGTTTTACATGAGCATCCATGGGAAGCTTAAGGGGCTTACACGGTTCCATGTGATATTCATGCAATATATACATTATGTACATCCCTTGTGAGAGAAAGATTCCCACCTCATTTCTATCTGCTTCAATTCCAAGATAGTACTTAAGCTCCCCCATATCTTTCATATTGAACTAGCCTTTAAGATAGTCTTCTACATCAGAAATCACATCTATATTGCTTTTTGTGATAATCAGGTCATCAACATACAACCATATTGAAATGAATCCTTTCTTATGATCCTGAGTAAACAAGGTATAATCAGTTTTGGATTGTTTGTATCCCTTTTTCATTAGTGTAGCACTGATTGCCTAAGTTCTTGTTCCAGACCATAAAGAGACTTGACCAATTTGCACACCTTTCCTGAATCTTCAGCAGCATTCTCACCATTAAATTCCTATCCAAATCTAAAACTCTTCCCAAGATATCCTTGAGGAAGTTTCATATACACTGTTTCTTGTAGATCCTCATGAAGAAATGCATTCTTACGTCCATTTGATGGATATGCCATCCATTCATAATAGCAATTACCAAAAGAAATTTCATAGTCGATATTTTTGCTATGGGAGTAAAAGTTTCTTTGTAATATATCCCTTCTATCTGTCTATTTCCAAGAACTACAAGTCGTGACTTGTGTCTCTCAACCTTTACTGTCTTTGGATTGTATTTGGTGGTATATTACCATTTACAACGAGTAGCATGCTCTCCTTAGGGAAGATCAGTGGTTTCCCAAGTATTGTTGCTTTCTAGAGCATCCAATTCTTCATTCATTGCATTTAACCACTTCTCCGCCTCCTTAAAGTGCACTGGATCAGGAACCTTTAAATGAGAGACCATCATACAGATATGTCTTGAAGTTACTGGGGTTTCAACAACTTTCCTTATTGCATCTGCATAGCTTAGTTCAGCTGTGGCCTTTTTATAGTTTTTAACTCTTTATGCCATACTGGAGTTTTGTGTAGCCTTACAGACTTCCTTACACCCTTGGACTAAGAATCAGGAGCTTTGTCTGCTTTTGTATCATTCACTTCTTCTGTTTGATCAATTTCAGGGGAAACTAAAATTTCATCATCATCTATCCACTTTCGATTTTCATCATCATTCTAAGCTCTTTCTTTCTCAGTTGACGTTGTATAAAACACATGGTATGGGAAGATGTTTTCATAGCATTTCACATTCCTAGATACAAGGGACTCACCATTTATCAAATTAATCGGTTTGTATCCTTTTTGTGTCCTTAAATATCTCATGAATATATATGGAATGCCTATAGCATCAAGCTTGTCATGAGTGACAGTTGGATTACTAGCCATAGCAAGACAACCAAATGTTCTCAGTTTTTCATATGTTGTTTTTTCATTATGAAGAACCTCATGTGATTTTTTATCATTAAGAATAACACAAGGTAGCCTACTGGTGTTGTGTACAGCAGTATGAACACAATCACCCCAATATTTCGCTGGAAGTCCAGCTTGAAATCTCAGTTCTCTTCCCATTTCCAATATATTTTTGTACTTCCTTTATGCTCTTCCATTTTGTTGAGATCTTCCAACACAAGATGTTTGATGAATAATCCCAAGAGTATAAAAGAAAGGCTTGCATTTCTAATCCTCAAACTCAGGTACATTATCTGACCTAAATATCCTTACCTTCCTACCATACTGAGTTTGCACCATTTTAGTGAATTTTTCAATCACTTTTAATGCATCTGATTTCCGAACCATGAGAATCACCTATGTCATCCTTGAGTAATCATCAACTATGGTGAGAAAGTATCTATACTTTCCTTTAGTATACACCTTGTGTGGCCCCCAAGTCGGGGGCGGAGCCAGCTATAGGACAGAAGGGGCCACCGCCCCTTCAAAAAAAATATTAAAAGAAAAGTGGATTTTAAAAATAAAAAAAACAGTGGACAATTTTTATCAAACTCTTGTATATATTTCCCCCCTTCCATAAAGTTTTTGCTCCTTCATTCTCGTATTCCTGGTTCCGCAACTACCCCAAGTGTCAATGTGTATAAGCTCAAATGGCTCTTTTGCCTTTGATTCACTCGAAGCGTAAGAGAGCTTTGCGAACTTTGCAATAGGACATGTCAAACAGACATAAAAAATACCTGTGCTCATGCCTTTTAATCGCTGAATCTCTTTAATTCTCTTCATTAGTGCATGGCGTAACCTATGGTGCCAGATTGTTCTTGGGCTCAGTTTTGGTACATTTTTTCACAACTGTAAAAACTTCTCTATATGCACTCACATTCGTGGATTTCTTCTTTATGCCTAATTTATTCCTAATTCTCAGATTTGGCTTTTCAACCGCTTAATCACAGCTTCTAGTGGTCCGTTCTCTAGGTAATACAGTCCACTTTTGATCATGCCAATACCCCTTACAGTACTTGATTATAAATCTTGTATAATGTAAAATTTAAGGTAAAAAGGTACTTTACTATGTGAGTGATGCAACAACTTATTCACTGAGATTGGATTTTTCTTGAAAGATGGTAAATATAAGACTTATTTCAATGATAATTCATTTCCAGGTCTCACATTACCAAAGTGAGAGATATTGCGTTTTATCTAGTTAGCAAAATGATTTATGGATTATTCTTGCTTTTTACACTATCAAGCATAGCACCAATATTACCAGTTATATGATTTGATCCACGAGAGTCAATAATCCACTCACTCTCAACTGACTCAGCAAAGTAACATGACACCATATCTACATAATTTCGATCAATTTCATCATTGGTTTCTCCAATGGCTTGCTGGGGTAGCATTCTGAGCAATGGTTCTATTTTTTGTATTGTGAATTAGTTTGTTGTACTTGTGTTTGATATACTCGAATTACTTTGATTACTGCTCATACTTGCTACAGATTTTTTGTTGTTCTTGTTTCTCCATTTGTTGTTTCCAGTGGCCATCTTTACTTTTCCCTTTTGTGTTCTAGTCTTTTGTTGTGCCTTCACATGCCAACTGGGGTAACCAACAACTGTCCAACAAGTTTCAGTAAGATGCCCTACTTTTCCACAAGCAGTGTATGCTTACCCGAGATTGATACTTACTCCTTGCTAAAGACTGCCAAAGAATCAGACTCTTCCTTGAGACTGTTGAAGAGAAACCTTAAAACTCTTCTTGTTCAAGATAGAAGCATGCAGATTCAATTGCCGGAAAGGTAGTCATCATGAGAAGTTGACTAGCTTGTGCACCATATTCATCATCAAGGCCAATTAAGAACTGAAACAACTTCTATTAATTCATCTGCTTACTCAAAGAAGTCAGAAATGCATTCACTTCTTATGTAATGTTTGTGATAACCGGAAGGTTATGAAGAGATTCAAGTTACTCCCATATTATCTTTATTTTTGTGTAGTACTCACTTATTTTCTTCCCTTGTTGCTTGTTCTTATACCAAGTTTTGTTTAGTTTATATCTTCTAGACCCATTTATGAGAGATAATCTTCTTTCTAGTTCCACCCAGATCTGATGTGAATTATTAACAAACATGATTGATTGTTTGATTGACCTTGAAACTGATGATAAGATCCATAAGATAATCATTGACACGAACACGACGCATCTAAACCCAGAACGAGGGAACTTTTCATTGCTATTACAACAATAACATAGGAGTACAAAAATTTCAGAGTACGAATAAATATTACACAACGGAAAAAAACAATTATCAGAGAATAAAATACATAGCAGCGGAAATAAAAATGTATAAATACAATGCACAGCGGAAATACATCAACTAATACAACTGAAATAAATACACAGATATAATGCTTTTCGAATATAGCTCCAACTGTAAACTAGGATCCTGCTAAATGGAAATCTGCAAAACTAAAACTACTGACAGTCCGTGTGGAAAATATAGGCACCCAAAGTTTAGACGAAAACAATAAACTCCAGGTCGGTCATGAGACTGGTGTGAGAACTAAAAACAGTTATTAAACTTCTACTTTAAAATAGGGTAAATCATAGGACCACGCCGTATGTCACGGAACGGGTTCACTCCCATGAATACCAAAGCTTGAAACAAAACAATTTATAAACAACGCAATGCTTTTCGAAAAATGAGGCTATTATATGACTCAGGTCCCATCACACAATGCAACGCAAGACGGAGGATAGAGTTTTCCCTTATAATAGCCAAACATGCTTGGTACGTCTTAAAACAGATCATTTTGATGTTACTATAAGTGCATAGTATCAAAACAACTTCAAATATAAATGTATCAGTCATAGACGACATAAGTACCATATATTATATCGCCATATAGGTTTACAACTAAAATTGAAAGTCGCGTATTGGAAATTGGATTTCATCTATGAATCAAGGTAAGGGGTCATCCTTTCCGATTCGAGACACTCTAGCCCGTGTCTCAGGATTCACCCGCAAGTGCACTTGGAGTGGTAGGGCCGGTCCACACCTAACGTTTGTGGATTAGTAATTCCAGAACAATACGTTTCCCTACCCTATGGGGAATAAAATCTAGTCAGTATGTCGACCATCAAGGTCTTTTAGTCGGTCATATCCGGGGTACCTCGCTATCCATCATCCACGTAAGTAAAATGTCTGGGCTCCATACCATGACACCACTCCTAGCTAGAAAGAAACACATGTCCCCCATGTTGTCCTCTCCTGTTTCTGGTTCACACCGGGGTGTGAGACTCGCAAATTAACGCTATACACAAAGTTGTGTTACTTAAATCCGTGCTTTGATCATCAACCACAAAGCCCTGTTTTTCAACAAAAACTTTGATCCATGCAATTCAGCATGCCACATTGTCAATTCATGCCGTACCATTGATTTCTGTCAATATATAACCTCTAAGCTCGTATGTTTCAGAGAAGGGTGTTGAGCAAGAGAATAAAATCTCCGCCACCAAACAGATATATATTTAGCATAGATCAACGAATACAACACACAATACAATGTCAGACATAATCCATTTACAAGTCCTTTCTGGTTCTGAACTAAACCGGAGGCACCTTATTCCTCATCCCATATGTCCAATACAGGAAAGAGGTCCTGGCATATTCGTTCGATCTCCAAGTACATATGGATGATCACCACTTATTACCTTGTCTCGGGGGATCAACCTAATCAAGACATCAATAATCATCCATTCGATGTGAAGATCTCCGGTCTTCAACCACCGTCTTCATATCTTTGACTTTTACTTGTCGTAACTATGACACCCCACGTCAGTTAATGTCACTCACAAAGGGAATGCATTAAGTTTCATGAAGCGTTATAGGTAAATAGAAACAGAAATATTACAAGATAGATATAAAATGACAGCAGAATTATAAACATTATTAATCATAAAGCGTCGTGGTTCAAAAGCATCACATATCTGAAAAACTGTTACATTATAAAAACTACTATCTTGTACTTTAAAACAGCAGAGTACACAAAAGAAAAAAAATTCCCCAAAGTAAAACATAGCCATAGTAGTAAGGATAGGAGCTTGAAGCAGAATCACGGTCAAGTCTGAGTATTCCCGCCCTCAGAACCTGGGGGGAAACGAAAGAAAGAGGAGGATACAAAAAGGGTCAGACATAAAGTCTGGCGAGTCCAGTTACTTTTAGCAAGTAAATAAGTAAACAGGCATATAAAGCGGATAAGAAAGATAACACCATAAAAGGTAGGCATAACAAGGTAAACATGGTAGAGTGTATATGTTTCTCTAAAGATTACTCGACACTAATACTAGTATCACCAGAATGAGATGATCCCAACAACTATAAGATGGTAGACTTAGGCATACGTCCAGATGTATCCTAACCACTACCTAATCGATAGGCTCCCTACTCCGCGTAGATACTCTGTGCTGGCCCCACCATAGGATGTATCACGTCCTATAGTGGCAACCCTTTACTGATATGCACAGACATATCTATAGGTGTCACGGTCGTCTTAGTCCCCTCTACCTGGCCCATGCACGCACATGTCCCCGGTCGGTTTGTGCCGCCCGCACCGTCCTCCTCGTTTGGATCCCTTACATTTAGCTCAGTAAGCATGCCCTAGCTCCGACTTAGTTCGAAGTACTCGTTTGATACCTATTAAGGGTTACTAACTGAAATGGGTCCCACACAATATGATACAAGCTCTCCCCCTTGTCTTGTATCCCCACCAGGATCTCCATCGGTCATGTATACCACTAGGTGTCTTTAATTACACAACCCTATCATTTCTATAAGTTATGCTTTGAGACGACCCCAAACCCCGTACTGACGGTGGCAAGGGTAATCCTTGGAATATAACACATAAACAGATAATAGCAGAACAGAATTAAATAAATACACCAGAAAATGCACAATAGAATATACTGGATAAACGTAATCATCAGAGTTACACAGTATATAGGATCATACTTAGCACAAATACAGTTCAGCTATACATAAATGTCTACAGCGGAAACAAACATAATATGTACAATAGGAGCTGAACAGCATAAAAAGAGATAAATAATAGAACCCATATTCAGCTCCAGCTATCCAGAAAGAGCCAGCTAAAACCTGAATACAAGGATGCCCGTGTAGAAAAAGGGGCACCCGAGTTTGAAAGTGAAACAAACTACGAGTCTGTCATGGGACTGGTATGAGAAATCTATTCAACACATTTAAAATATGGCTAATCACAGAACCACGCCACTTTCGTGGAACGGGTTTACTCCATCGGATTGCCAGTGCTTTAAAACAAATCTTTCTTTCAAACATCGCAATGCTTTTTATAAAAATGAAGCCATTATAAGACTCAGTTCCCATCACACAATGCAACGCAAACCGGAGGATAGAGTTTTACCTTATAATGGCCAAAATATGCTTGATACGAATAAAACAAAAGAATTTGATATTACTACTAGTGTTTATATGTTTCAAAAACAATTTCAAATCATAACTATCAATCATAGACGGCATTAATGCCCCATACCACTATGTCGCCATATATAGGTATACAATCAAAACCGCACAGTCACGTATTTGGAAATTGGATTTCCGTCATGAACCAAGGCAAAATATAGTCCTTACCGACTTCGCGACTCTCTAGCTCGAGCCACAGGATCAGAGCTCGAGTGACCCTAGGATCGTCAGGGCCGGTCCACCGATGCGGATTAAAATTCCTGAACAATACGTTTCCCCGCCCTTTGGGGCGTAAATAAGCCAACGAATGACTCCATCGGACCCGGATCGTCCGATCAAACCGAGGCGCCTCGTAACAGCAACAACCACATAAGTCAAACTCGTCAGGGCGTGTAAAACCACTGACGCCACTTCTAACTAGAAAGAAACGCATGTCCTCCCTGAGGTCCTCTCCCGTTTTTGGTTCATACCGGGGTGTGAGGCTCGCGATTTCACGTTATACACAAAGCTACGCCACACAGGCGGTGCTTTGATCATCACCACAAGACTTTGCTTTTCAACAGAAGCCCTGATCACCGCATCTTAGCATTCCACACAGGCAATTCACACCGTGCAATGGCTATCAATCACACAGAATAAATTCCGATGTCAGACACATTGTCCATTTGCAAGTCCGTTCTGGGTCTGAACGAAATCGGAGACATTATATACCTCGCAAACCCATCGATCACCACGTACGTCTGGACGATCACCACTCATTATCCATATTTTGGGATGCCTCCCAATCAGGACCTCGGTTACCATCCAAACGAGGTGAAGATCTCCGGTCTTCGACCACCGTCTTCATCTTCGATTTCTTATCGTCGATTCAGTTATTCAGAATGGGATAAACCCGGTCTTTCTGAGAAACTCGCGTATATAATAAACAAGTGCTACACAAACACTACTACGCATCATTTCAATTCATTAGTCACTAACCGTCAATCAGTAAGAGAACGATTTCCCAAATATTAACCCCGAAGGCCGAAACCAACATCAGATCAATACCCAAGAAACCATTCGACTTAGCCAACCTTCAGTTAGCTTCTAAATTTCACATACATATCGTTTATAATACTTTATAACGATTTATCCCTATTTTTGTTTATTTTAAAATAGCCAATTTATTCAAAACGACGTTTCGGGCCATAACGCGGCCGTGGCGCTGTTTTTCTTCAGATTTGATTTACACATATCTGAAAATCTAACCGTTGGATCTTCACAAAATTTACATCATTAGAAAGATCTTTTCAAAACGAATCCAACGGTTCCAGTATCGGGAAAATCCGACGGTCAGATCTCCCGGAATAATCGTTTGAAGTTTCGATTTCAAAATACGAACTGCAGCGTCGTTATTCGATTTAATATAATTATATTTATATATATATATATATATATATATAAATATAATCGATTCTGGCGCTGTTTTTCTTCAGATTTGAATTAAACATTCCAGACAATCCAACCGTTGGATTTTTACAAAGTTGGTGTCATTGGAAAGATATTTCCAAAGCGAACCCAACGGTTGCGATTTCGGGAAAATCCGATGGTCGGATCTTCCGCACTAATCGTTGAAATCACGGTTTCAAAATACGAACTACAGCTTCGTTATTCGATATATTTCAATTCTATTTATATATTTATATATCGATTCTTCGATTTCAAAACTATACTCTTTTCACACATTTGATAAAAATTATATTTTTATCCAACTGTCTTCTATTCCAACACTTCACTATTATTAACGATTCATGTATATGGTAAAAATGTGATTTTTATTGTGAAACGATTTATTTCAAAACCCGACTATTTTATATAGTTAATATAGGTGATAAAACAGGATTTTTATTATAAAACAATTTATTTCAAAACAAGATTATTTTATATAGTTCATATTGATGATAAAAATAGGATTTTTATTATAAAACAATTTCTTTCAAAATACGAATACCATTCAACACATGAATTTCTATTCAACGAATGAATTTCGATTCAACACATGAAGGTTTTCTATAGTTTATATATATAGGTAAAAAGGTGATTTTTATTATTTAAAACACGAATACCATTCAACACATGAATTTCTATTCAACGAATGAATTTCGATTCAACACATGAAGGTTTTCTATAGTTTGTATATATAGATAAAAAGGTGATTTTTATTATTTAAAACACGAATACCATTCAACACATGAATTTCTATTCAACGAATGAATTTCGATTCAACATATGAAGGTTTTCTATTCAACAGACGAATATAATTTCAACACAGGAAAATAATTCTAACACATGAATGTTATTCAAAATTTCGGCAGCATAACAGCAGGGTAGTTAAAACCGGGACCGTCCCTAGTACGGCTCCTCGCTCTACCTTAAAGTCTCGCAGCTTTTGACAATGGGGAATCATGCATCTAGTTCGCACGCAGGCGACATGTATATTTTTTTCATTTCCACAAACTAATCCTATGTGGTTTCAACCAAATATTTCTCAACCACAAACGGGTATTTTTCAACCACAATCAATCAATTTCAACCACAAACAATTCCAATCAACCATTCGTAATCAACCAATTTTCACACCAATCACAACCAATAAATATCGTCCATGGTTTGTGGACGAGGGGCATATATATATATATATTATATATAGCATTTCACTTCTATTTCAACACATATATAATTTTTACAACGCATATACAACTTATATATCGAACGTACAACTTATACAACGATTATACAAGAGGTGTACAACGCTTATATAACTCATACATCGACTATATAATTTATACATCGCCGTTTTCCATATCGTTTATAAATTAGAAATCTCACATTGGGTTCCACTCCACCAAAAATAGCAGAAGGCTCAAAAAAATATGCGGTCTCTTCTAGAAGGTAGAAGACGTCCACACGAGTCCACTGTCTCTTGTTTCACTGAATTTCGTCAACACACGAAAAAGGTATGATTTTTCAAAGTTTGCAACGGTTTAAAGGTGTTAAAACAGTTGAAAATAAACAAGGCCGTACCTCCACAGTTTGGTTCGAAACTAGGTTTTCGATTTTCGCGAAATCCGTGTAGCTATATGACGATCGGCCTTCGCAGCGTCGAAGGGCTAGGAGAGGCGCAGGGATCGGTGGTGGAAGGGGTCAATTCGGTCAAGCCAGGAGGCGGCGGCGGCTCCCTGAGGTCGACGACTTCACAGCTCTCAATCTCGACAACCACGCCACGAAAAAATCCAAGGTAGGTATGGATTTGAAGGTCTTCTCTAGCTCTACAAAATCCTCAACTGGAGGTGGGGCTAATTCTTCTTGGATCGATCGAAAAATGAGGGGGAAGGTTTTGAGGGGCCGTTTAATCGCGATGTGAGGGGAGAGAGAAAAAGATTCCTGGCCAATGATTTTTTTTTTTTTTATAAATTTTTAAAATCCAAAAATACCCCTCTTCACGTACTAACACCAATCCAAACCCAACGACTGTCGTCCCCAGCGTTTTACCCCCATTCCGAATACAATGGGATATGTTTCGAAGGCCCATTCGACTGTTTCAGTCAGTTTTCCTTCGAATTAAAATGTAAAACATTCAATATTCGATTTGAACGTACATTTCAATTTGCCAGGGCCACAAGCTGATTCGAAAAATTCCAGGAAAATAAATCTAGCTATATTTTGACGATACGGTCCCAACAAAACTAGTTTCGTCGAATTCTGAGACCGTTTGCAAAAAGGCCCATTTCTGGTCGATCCAATTTAACTTTAATTGACCAAAACACATTTTCCTTTGCCACACTCACATACTAGCTTCAAAAATTATGAAATTTGAAACCTAGCAATAACTTCACATCCCGGATCCAACAAAAGTGGTTTCGTCGAATTCCGAGGTCGTTTGCAAAATGGCCAATTTCACGCACTATATAAATTCCATAGCGACCTTTCTGAAAATTCATTTGGCCATAACTTTTGCTTCCCGCTATGAAACTTCGATTTTTCTAATTAGTTAGAAAGCTATTCACTAACAGATTTAAATATTTTTGGTTTCACTCAAATCCATTTTGTTTTGCACCTGGTACAGTCAGTCAAAGTTTGAATTAAAATTTTGAAACTACCGCGCCATTTCAGGCCTTGTTTATAATTAGAATTAATTATATTCCTTTTCAATTGTCGATTCAAACTCAGTTTTCACCTTTACTATTTAAAATATTTATTTTAAATATTTAAAATCCACTATTTTAGCCAATTCAAAAAATTTAAATTGGTTCAGATTTTCCGGGTCGTTACAATCTCCCCCACTTAAAACTTTTCGTCCCCGAAAAGGAACAAAGTCGAAAGTGGTTTGATTAATCAACTCTACGTTCAATTTGGCTTCCATTCTCCAACTTTTCAGTTTTTGAGAATTTTCAAATTCTTCAAAAATTTGGCTAACACCCGGAATTTTCGAAAAATTTCTCCATAACCTCCTTTGTACGGGGAGAGGTTTGGAAATTTATTGGGTCGTATTAGGTACCCAATAAATCCTAATAAGCATACACATATTTATAGTGATATATTCTGGTGTTTACAGGTGAGCGTGTATTGATAATAACTCCAAAGAATAAATTCTCGTCACCGTGTCAAAGACTGAGGGAGTGTGTATTTTAATTGCTCCAGAGGATAAATCCTCGTCACCTTGTCCCGTGTGGGAAATAAATAGTCCATGTGCCATATCTAATAACTAGATAGACGTGATTATTGTCAACTCCAGACCAGTGTGGGGTTTTTATTAATCTGGAAATTTATCGTTACAATTTTATATGGTCATATCAGTCATCAGTTCAACCTGTAAAATATAGTCATCGCCATACAAGCCTCTCGCTCGTATGGTAAATCTTCCACCTCGTCACACAAGCTCCAAATGCTTATGTGGTATATGATGAAGTATGCCTATCTTCAGAAGTATGCCATGCAGTGTAGTTCAAAATTAAATTTTTTTACTATCCTATAGCGATGTTTATTATTTCACACAGAACAACCAGCACTCCGCATCAAATGGCATTCACAGGAGTTGATATAATAATATTCCGCATCCAACTCATTAAGGTTTACCTATTTGTTGGGCACGCAAATAAAATCTTTACTCAACAGCTATCCATTTACCTGTTCAAACATATATAATGCACATGTATATATTTCTATCTATTTTCTAATCAGTTCAATGTGTGATTTAAATGAATAAATTCTACCGTTATTCTATTATTGATTAAATTAACTATTGTTTCAATAATTTTAATTAATCAAATCAACTATCACACAACACAAACAACAAGCAATTTGTTTTTAACTTTTCAAAAATATACTAATCAATTTCTATAGTCTTTTACTTTTCAAATGTATATCTTTTATATATTCAAAAATTATATTTCTAAAACCAGACTTTATATATAATCACAAATACGTTATTTAAAAACATATTACTCTCGACTCGTTCTGATTTTGCTATACCCATACTAGGATATTTCTGATCCTATTTGTAATGAGTTACTCGTCCTAGAACACTACTGGTTCTATCTCTGACGAGTTCGTTAATATGTTATATTCCAGAGCTAAGCTTAACCAAAGCTCTAATACCAAATGAGACGACCCCAAACCCCGTATTGACGGTGACAAGGGTAATCCTTGGAATATAACACATAAACAGATAATAGCAGAATAGAATTAAACAAATACACCAGAAAATGCACAATAGAATATACTGGATAAACGTAATCATCAGAGTTATACAGTATACAAGATCATACTTAGCACAAATACAGTTCAGCTATACATAAATGTCTGCAGCGGAAACAAACATAATATGTACAATAGGAGCTGAACAGCATAAAAAAAGATAAATAATAGAATCCATCTTCAGCTCTAGCTATCCAGCAAGAGTCAGCTAAAACCTGAATACAAGGATGCCCGTGTAGAAAAAGGGGCACCCGAGTTTGAAAGTGAAACAAACTACGAGTCAGTCATGGGACTGGTATGAGAAATCTACTCAACACATTTAAAATATGGCTAATCACAGGACCACGCCACTTTCGTGGAACGGGTTTACTCCATCGGATTGCCAGTGCTTTAAAACAAATCTTTCTTTCAAACATCGCAATGCTTTTTATAAAAATGAAGCCATTATAAGACTCAGTTCCCATCACACAATGAAACGCAAGCCGGAGGATAGAGTTTTACCTTATAATGGCCAAAATATGCTTGATACGAATAAAACAAAAGCATTTGATATTACTACTAGTGTTTATATGTTTCAAAAACAATATCAAATCATAACTATCAATCATAGACGGCATTAATGCCCCATACCACTATGTCGCCATATATAGGTATATAATCAAAACCGCACAGTCACGTATTTGGAAATTGGATTTCCGTCATGAACCAAGGCAAAATATAGTCCTTACCGACTTCGCGACTCTCTAGCCCGAGCCACAGGATCAGAGCTCGAGTGACCCTAGGATCGTCAGGGCCGGTCCACCGATGTGGATTAAAATTCCTGAACAATACGTTTCCCCGCCCTTTGGGGCGTAAATGAGCCAACGAATGACTCCATCGGACCCGGATCGTCCGATCAAACCGAGGCGCCTTGCAACAGCAACAACCACATAAGTCAAACTCATCAGGGCGTGTAAAACTACTGACGCCACTTCTAACTAGAAAGAAACGCATGTCCTCCCTGAGGTCCTCTCCCGTTTCTGGTTCATACCGGGGTGTGAGGCTCGCGATTTCACGTTATACACAAAGCTACGCCACACAGGCGGTGCTTTGATCATCACCACAAGACTTTGCTTTTCAACAGAAGCCCTGATCACCGCATCTTAGCATGCCACATAGGCAATTCACACCGTGCAACTGATGGCTATCAATCACACAGAATAAATTCCAATGTCAGACACACTGTCCATTTGCAAGCCCGTTCTGGGTCTGAACGAAACCGGAGGCACTATATACCTCGCAAACCCATCGATCACCACGTACGTCTGGACGATCACCACTCATTATCCATATTTCAGGATGCCTCCCAATCAGGACCTCGGTTAACATCCAAACGAGGTGAAGATCTCCAGTCTTCGACCACGTCTTCATCTTCGATTTCTTATCGTCGATTCAGTTATTCAGAATGGGATAAACCCGGTCTTTCTGAGCAACTCGCGTATATAATAAACAAGTGCTACACAAACACTACTACGCATCATTTCAATTCATTAGTCACTAACCGTCAATCAGTAAGAGAACGATTGCCCAAATATTAACCCCGAAGGCCGAAACCAATATCAGATCAATACCCAAGAAACCATTCGACTTTGCCAACCTTCAGTTAGTTTCTAAATTTCACATCTATATCGTTTATAATACTTTATAACGATTTATCGCTATTTTGTTTATTTTAAAATAGCCAATTTATTCAAAACGACGCTTCGGGCCATAACGCGGCCGTGGCGCTGTTTTTCTTCAGATTTGATTTACACATATCTGAAAATTTAACCGTTGGATCTTCACAAAATTTACATCATTAGAAAGATCTTTTCAAAACGAATCCAACGGTTCCAGTTTCGGGAAAATCCGACGGTCGGATCTCCCGGAATAATCGTTTGAAGTTTCGATTTCAAAATACGAACTGCAGCGTCTTTATTCGATTTAATATAATTATATTTATATATATATAAATATAATCGATTCTGGTGCGGTTTTTCTTCAGATTTGAATTAAACATTCCAGACAATCCAACCGTTGGATTTTTACAAAGTTGGTGTCGTTGGAAAGATATTTCCAAAGCGAACCCAACGGTTGCGATTTCGGGAAAATCCGATGGTCGGATCTTCCGCACCTGCAGCTTCGTTATTCGATATATTTCAATTCTATTTATATATTTATATATCGATTCTTTGATTTTAAAACTATACTCTTTTCACACATTTGATAAAAATGATATTTTTATCCAACTGTCTTCTATTCCAACACTTCACTATTATTAACAATTCATGTATATGGTAAAAATGTGATTTTTATTGTGAAACGATTTATTTCAAAACCCGACTATTTTATATAGTTAATATAGGTGATAAAACAGGATTTTTATTATAAAACAATTTATTTCAAAACAAGATTATTTTATATAGTTCATATTGATGATAAAAATAGGATTTTTATTATAAAACAATTTCTTTCAAAATACGAATACCATTCAACACATGAATTTCTATTCAACGAATGAATTTCGATTCAACACATGAAGGTTTTCTATAGTTTATATATATAGGTAAAAAGGTGATTTTTATTATTTAAAACACGAATACCATTCAACACATGAATTTCTATTCAACGAATGAATTTCGATTCAACACATGAAGGTTTTCTATAGTTTGTATATATAGATATAAAGGTGATTTTTATTATTTAAAACACGAATACCATTCAACACATGAATTTCTTTTCAACGAATGAATTTCGATTCAACATATGAAGGTTTTCTATTCAACAGACGAATATAATTTCAACACAGGAAAATAATTCTAACACATGAATATTATTCAAAATTTCGGCCGTATAACAGCAGGGTAGTTAAAACCGGGACCGTCCCTAGTACGGCTCCTCGCTCTACCTTAAAGCCTCGCAGCTTTTGACAATGGGGAATCATGCATCTAGTTCGCACGCAGGCGACATGTATATTTTTTTTCATTTCCACGAACTAATCCTATGTGGTTTCAACCAAATATTTCTCAACCACAAACGGGTATTTTTCAACCACAATCAATCAATTTCAACCACAAACAATTCCAATCAACCATTCGTAATAACCAATTTTCACACCAATCACAACCAATAAATATCGTCCATGGTTTGTGGACGAGGGGCATATATATATATTTATATATACATATATATATATACATATATATATATATGTATTATGTAGCATTTCACTTCTATTTCAACACATATATAATTTTTACAATGCATATACAACTGATATATCGAACGTACAACTTATACAACGCTTATACAAGAGGTGTACAACGCTTATATAACTCATACATCTACTATATAATTTATACATCGCCGTTTTCCATATCGTTTATAAATTAGAAATCTCACATTGGGTTCCACTCCACCAAAAATAGCAGAAGGCTCAAAAAAATATGCGGTCTCTTCTAGAAGGTAGAAGACGTCCACACGAGTCCATTATCTCTTGTTTCACTGAATTTCGTCAACACACGAAAAATATATGATTTTTCAAAGTTTGCAACGGTTTAAAGGTGTTAAAACAGTAGAAAATAAACAAGGCCGTACCTCCACAGTTTGGTTCGAAACTAGGTTTTCGATTTTCACGAAATTCGTGTAGCTATATGACGATCGGCCTTCACAGCGTCGAAGGGCTAGGAGAGGCGCAGGGATCGGTGGTGGAGGGGGTCAACTCGGTCAAGCCAGGAGGCGGCGGCGGCTCCCTGAGGTCGACGACTTCACAGCTCCCAATCTCGACAACCATGCCACGAAAAAAATCCAAGGTAGGTATGGATTTGAAGGTCTTCTCTAGCTCTACAAAATCCTCAACTGGAGGTGGGGCTAATTCTTCTTGGATCGATTGGAAAATAAGGGGGAAGGTTTTGAGGGGCCGTTTAATCGCGATGTGAGGGGAGAGAGAAAAAGATTCCTGGCCAATGATTTTTTTTTTTATATTTATAAAATTTTAAAATCCAAAAATACCCCTCTTCACGTACTAACACCAATCCAAACCCAATGACTTTCGTCCCCAGTGTTTTACCCCCATTCCGAATACAATGGGATATGTTTCGAAGGCCCATTCGACTGTTTCAGTCAGTTTTCCTTCGAATTAAAATGTAAAACATTCAATATTCGATTTGAACGTACATTTCAATTTGCCAAGGCCACAAGCTGATTCGAAAAATTCCAGGAAAATAAATCTAGCTATATTTTGACGATACAGTCCCAACAAAACTAGTTTCGTCGAATTCTGAGACCGTTTGCAAAAAGGCCCATTTCTGGTCGATCCAATTTAACTTTAATTGACCAAAATACATTTTCCTTTGCCACACTCACATACTAGCTTCAAAAATTATGAAATTTGAAACCTAGCAATAACTTCACATCCCGGATCCAACAAAAGTGGTTTCGTCGAATTCCGAGGTCGTTTGCAAAATGGCCAATTTCACGCGCTATATAAATTCCATAGCGACCTTTCTGAAAATTCATTTGGCCATAACTTTTGCTTCCCGCTATGAAACTTCGATTTTTCTGATTAGTTAGAAAGCTATTCACTAACAGATTTAAATATTTTTGGTTTCACTCAAATTCGTTTTGTTTTGCACACGGTACAGTCAGTCAAAGTTTGAATTCAAATTTTGAAACTACCGCGCCATTTCAGGCCTTGTTTATAATTAGAATTAATTATATTCCTTTTCAATTGTCGATTCAAACTCAGTTTTCACCATTACTATTTAAAATATTTATTTTAAATATTTAAAATCCACTATTTTAGCCAATTCAAAAATTTTAAATTGGTTCAGATTTTCCGGGTCGTTACAATCTCCCGCACTTAAAACTTTTCATCCCCGAAAAGGAACAAAGTCGAAAGTTGTTTGATTAATCAACTCTACGTTCAATTTGGCTTCCATTCTCTAACTTTTCAGTTTTTGAGAATTTTCAAATTCTTCAAAAATTTGGCTAACACCCGGAATTTTCGAAAATTTTCGCCATAACCTCCTTTGTACGGGGAGAGGTTTGGAAATTTATTGGGTCGTATTAGGTACCCAATAAATCCTAATAAGCATACACATATTTATAGTGATATATTCTGGTGTTTACAGGTGAGCGTGTATTGATAATAACTCTAGAGAATAAATTCTCATCACCCTGTCAAAGCCTGAGGGAGTGTGTATTTTAATTGCTCCAGAGGATAAATCCTCGTCACCTCGTCCCGTATGGGAAATAAATAGTCCATATGCCGTATCTAATAACTAGAGAGACGTGATTATTGTCAACTCCAGACCCGTGTGGGGTTTTTATTAATCTGGAAATTTATCGTTACAATTTTATATGGTCATATCAGTCATCAGTTCAACCTATAGAATATAGTCATCGCCATACAAGCATCTCGCTCGTATGGTAAATCTTCCACCTCGTCACACAAGCTCCAAATGCTTATGTGGTATATGATGAAGTATGCCTATCTTCAGAAGTATGCCATGCAGTGTAGTTCAAAATTAAATTTTTTTTACTATCCTTTGGCAATGTTTATTATTTACACAGAACAACCAGCACTCCGCATCCAATGGCATTCACAGGAGTTGGTATAATAATATTCCGCATCCAACTCATTAAGGTTTACCTATTTGTCGGGCACGCAAATAAAATCTTTACTCAACAGCTATCCATTTACCTGTTCAAACATATACAATGCACATGTATATATTTCTATCTATTTTCTAATCAGTTCAATGTGTGATTTAAATGAATAAATTCTACTGTTATTCTATTATTGATTAAGTTAACTATTGTTTCAATAATTTTAATTAATCAAATCAACTATCACACATCACAAACAACAAACAATTTGTTTTTAACTTTTCAAAAATATACTAATCAATTTCTATAGTCTTTTACTTTTCAAATGTATATCTTTTATATATTCAAAAATTATATTTCTAAAACCAGACTTTATATATAATCACAAATACGTTATTTAAAAACATATTACTCTCGACTCGTTCTGATTCTGCTATACCCATACTAGGATATTGCTGATCCTATCTGTAATGAGTTACTCGTCCTAGAACACTACTGGTTCTATCTCTGACGAGTTCGTTAATATGTTACATTCCAGAGCTAAGCTTAACCAAAGCTCTAATACCAAATGAGACGACCCCAAACCCCGTATTGACGGTGGCAAGGGTAATCCTTGGAATATAACACATAAACAGATAATAGCAGAACAGAATTAAATAAATACACCAGAAAATGCACAATAGAATATACTGGATAAACGTAATCATCAGAGTTACACAGTATATAGGATCATACTTAGCACAAATACAGTTCAGCTATACATAAATGTCTGCAGTGGAAACAAACATAATATGTACAATAGGAGCTGAACAGCATAAAAAGAGATAAATAATAGAATCCATCTTCAGCTCCAGCTATCTAGAAAGAGTCAGCTAAAACCTGAATACAAGGCTGCCCGTGTAGAAAAAGGGGCACCCGAGTTTGAAAGTGAAACAAACTACGAGTCAGTCATGGGACTGGTATGAGAAATCTACTCAACACATTTAAAATATGGCTAATCACAGGACCAAGCCACTTTCGTGGAACGGGTTTACTCCATCGGATTGCCAGTGCTTTAAAACAAATCTTTCTTTCAAACATCGCAATGCCTTTTATAAAAATGAAGCCATTATAAGACTCAGTTCCCATCACACAATGCAACGCAAACCGGAGGATAGAGTTTTACCTTATAATGGACAAAATATGCTTGATACGAATAAAACAAAAGCATTTGATATTACTACTAGTGTTTATATGTTTCAAAAACAATTTCAAATCATAACTATCAATCATAGACGACATTAATGCCCCATACCACTATGTCGCCATATATAGGTATATAATCAAAACCGCACAGTCACGTATTTGGAAATTGGATTTCCGTCATGAACCAAGGCAAAATATAGTCCTTACCGACTTCGCGACTCTCTAGCCAAAGCCACAGGATCAGAGCTCGAGTGACCCTAGGATCGACAGGGCCGGTCCACCGATGTGGATTAAAATTCTTGAACAATACGTTTCCCCGCCCTTTATGGCGTAAATGAGCCAACGAATGACTCCATCGGACCCGGATCGTCCGATCAAACCGAGGCGCCTCGCAACAGCAACAACCACATAAGTCAAACTCGTCAGGGCGTGTGAAACCACTGACACCACTTCTAACTAGAAAGAAACACATGTCCTCCCTGAGGTCCTCTCCCGTTTCTGGTTCATACCGGGGTGTGAGGCTCGCGATTTCACGTTATACACAAAGCTACGCCACACAGGCGGTGCTTTGATCATCACCACAAGACTTTGCTTTTCAACAGAAGCCCTGATCACCGCATCTTAGCATGCCACACAGGCAATTCACACCGTGCAACTGATGGCTATCAATCACACAGAATAAATACCAATGTCAGACACACTGTCCATTTGCAAGCCCGTTCTAGGTCTGAACGAAACCGGAGGCACTATATACCTCGCAAACCCATCGATCACCATGTACGTCTGGACGATCACCACTCATTATCCATATTTCGGGATGCCTCCCAATCATAACCTCGGTTACCATCCAAACGAGGTGAAGATCTCTGGTATTCGACCACCGTCTTCATCTTCGATTTCTTATCGTCGATTCAGTTATTCAGAATCGGATAAACATGGTCTTTCTGAGCAACTCGCGTATATAATAAACAAGTGCTACACAAACACTAGTACGCATCATTTCAATTCATTAGTCACAAACCGTCTATCAGTAAGAGAACGATTTCCCAAATATTAACCCCGAAGGCCGAAACCAACATCAGATCAATACCCAAAAAACCATTCGACTTAGCCAACCTTCAGTTAGTTTCTAAATTTCACATCTATATCGTTTATAATACTTTATAATGATTTATCGCTATTTTTGTTTATTTTAAAATAGCCAATTTATTTAAAACGACGCTTTGGGCCATAACGCGGCCGTGGTGCTCTTTTTCTTCAGATTTGATTTACACATATCTGAAAATCTAACCGTTGGATCTTCACAAAATTTACATCATTAGAAAGATCTTTTCAAAACGAATCCAACGGTTCCAGTTTCGGGAAAATCCGACGGTCGGATCTCCCGGAATAATAGTTTGAAGTTTCGATTTCAAAATACGAACTGCAGCGTCGTTATTCGATTTAATATAATTATATTTATATATATATATAAATATAATCGATTCTGGCGCTGTTTTTCTTCAGATTTGAATTAAACATTCCATACAATCTAACCATTGGATTTTTACAAAGTTGGTGTCGTTGGAAAGATATTTCCAAAGCGAACCCAACGGTTGCGATTTCGGGAAAATCCGATGGTCGGATCTTCCGCACTAATCGTTGAAATCACGGTTTCAAAACACGAATTGCAGCTTCGTTATTCGATATATTTCAATTCTATTTATATATTTATATATCGATTCTTCGATTTCAAAACTATACTCTTTTCACACATTTGATAAAAATGATATTTTTATCCAACTGTCTTCTATTCCAACACTTCACTATTATTAACAATTCATGTTTATGGTAAAAATGTGATTTTTATTGTGAAACGATTTATTTCAAAACCAGACTATTTTATATAGTTAATATAGGTGATAAAACAGGATTTTTATTATAAAACAATTTATTTCAAAACAAGATTATTTTATATAGTTCATATTGATGATAAAAATAGGATTTTTATTATAAAACAATTTCTTTCAAAATACGAATACCATTCAACACATGAATTTCTATTCAACGAATGAATTTCGATTCAACACATGAAGGTTTTCTATAGTTTATATATATAGGTAAAAAGGTGATTTTTATTATTTAAAACAATAATACCATTCAACACATGAATTTCGATTCAACACATGAAGGTTTTCTATAGTTTGTATATATAGATATAAAGGTGATTTTTGTTATTTAAAACACGAATACCATTCAACACATGAATTTCTATTCAACGAATGAATTTCGATTCAACATATTAAGGTTTTCTATTCAACAGACGAATATAATTTCAACACAGGAAAATAATTCTAACACATGAATATTATTCAAAATTTCGGCAGCATAACAGCAGGGTAGTTAAAACCGGGACCGTCCCTAGTACGGCTCCTCGCTCTACCTTAAAGCCTCGCAGCTTTTGACAATGGGGAATCATGCATCTAGTTCGCACGCAGGCGACATGTATATTTTTTTCATTTCCACAAACTAATCCTATGTGGTTTCAACCAAATATTTCTCAACCACAAACGGGTATTTTTCAACCACAATCAATTAATTTCAACCACAAACAATTCCAATCAACCATTCGTAATCAACCAATTTTCACACCAATCACAACCAATAAATATCGTCCATGGTTTGTGGACGAGGGGCATATATATATATTATATAGCATTTCACTTCTATTTAAACACATATATAATTTTTACAACGCATATACAACTGATATATCGAATGTACAACTTATACAACGCTTATACAAGAGGTGTACAACGCTTATATAACTCATACATCGACTATATAATTTATACATCGCCGTTTTCCATATCGTTTATAAATTAGAAATCTCACATTGGGTTCCACTCCACCAAAAATAGCAGAAGGCTCAAAAAAATATGCGGTCTCTTCTAGAAGGTAGAAGACGTCCACACGAGTCCACTGTCTCTTGTTTCACTGAATTTCGTCAACATACGAAAAATATACGATTTTTCAAAGTTTGCAACGGTTTAAAGGTGTTAAAACAGTAGAAAATAAACAAGGCCGTACCTCCACAGTTTGGTTCGAAACTAGGTTTTCGATTTTCGCGAAATCCGTGTAGCTATATGACGATCGGCCTTCACAGCGTCGAAGGGCTAGGAGAGGCGCAGGGATCAGTGGTGGAGGGGGTCAACTCGGTCAAGCCAGGAGGCGGCGGCGGCTCCCTGAGGTCGACGACTTCACAACTCCCAATCTCGACAACCACGCCACGAAAAAATCCAAGGTAGGTATGGATTTGAAGGTCTTCTCTAGCTCTACAAAATCCTTAACTGGAGGTGGGGCTAATTCTTCTTAGATCGATCGGAAAATGAGGGGGAAGGTTTTGAGGGGCCGTTTAATCGCGATGTGAGGGGAGAGAGAAAAAGATTCCTGGCCAATGATTTTTTTTATATTTATAATTTTTTAAAATCCAAAAATACCCCTCTTCACGTACTAACACCAATCCAAACCCAATGACTTTTGTCCCCAGTGTTTTACCCCCATTCCGAATACAATGGGATATGTTTCGAAGGCCCATTCGACTGTTTCAGTCAGTTTTCCTTCGAATTAAAATGTAAAACATTCAATATTCGATTTGAACGTACATTTCAATTTGCCAAGGCCACAAGCTGATTCGAAAAATTCCAGGAAAATAAATCTAGCTATATTTTGACGATACAGTCCCAACAAAACTAGTTTCGTCGAATTCTGAGACCGTTTGCAAAAAGGCCCATTTCTGGTCGATCCAATTTAACTTTAATTGACCAAAATACATTTTCCTTTGCCACACTCACATACTAGCTTCAAAAATTATGAAATTTGAAACCTAGCAATAACTTCACATCCCGGATCCAACAAAAGTGGTTTCGTCGAATTCCGAGGTCGTTTGCAAAATGGCCAATTTCACGCGCTATATAAATTCCATAGCGACCTTTCTGAAAATTCATTTGGCCATAACTTTTGCTTCCCGCTATGAAACTTCGATTTTTCTGATTAGTTAGAAAGCTATTCACTAACAGATTTAAATATTTTTGGTTTCACTCAAATTCGTTTTGTTTTGCACCCGGTACAGTCAGTCAAAGTTTGAATTCAAATTTTGAAACTACCGCGCCATTTCAGGCCTTGTTTATAATTAGAATTAATTATATTCCTTTTCAATTGTCGATTCAAACTCAGTTTTCACCATTACTATTTAAAATATTTATTTTAAATATTTAAAATCCACTATTTTAGCCAATTCAAAAATTTTAAATTGGTTCAGATTTTCCGGGTCGTTACAATCTCTCCCACTTAAAACTTTTCATCCCCGAAAAGGAACAAAGTCGAAAGTTGTTTGATTAATCAACTCTACGTTCAATTTGGCTTCCATTCTCTAACTTTTTAGTTTTTGAGAATTTTCAAATTCTTCAAAAATTTGGCTAACACCCGGAATTTTCGAAAATTTTCGCCATAACCTCCTTTGTACGGGGAGAGGTTTGGAAATTTATTGGGTCGTATTAGGTACCCAATAAATCCTAATAAGCATACACATATTTATAGTGATATATTCTGGTGTTTACAGGTGAGCGTGTATTGATAATAACTCTAGAGAATAAATTCTCATCACCCTGTCAAAGCCTGAGGGAGTGTGTATTTTAATTGCTCCAGAGGATAAATCCTCGTCACCTCATCCCGTATGGGAAATAAATAGTCCATATGCCGTATCTAATAACTAGAGAGACGTGATTATTGTCAACTCCAGACCCGTGTGGGGTTTTTATTAATCTGGAAATTTATCGTTACAATTTTATATGGTCATATCAGTCATCAGTTCAACCTATAAAATATAGTCATCGCCATACAAGCATCTCGCTCGTATGGTAAATCTTCCACCTCGTCACACAAGCTCCAAATGCTTATGTGGTATATGATGAAGTATGCCTATCTTCAGAAGTATGCCATGCAGTGTAGTTCAAAATTAAATTTTTTTTACTATCCTTTGGCAATGTTTATTATTTACACAGAACAACCAGCACTCCGCATCCAATGGCATTCACAGGAGTTGGTATAATAATATTCCGCATCCAACTCATTAAGGTTTACCTATTTGTCGGGCACGCAAATAAAATCTTTACTCAACAGCTATCCATTTACCTGTTCAAACATATATAATGCACATGTATATATTTCTATCTATTTTCTAATCAGTTCAATGTGTGATTTAAATGAATAAATTCTACTGTTATTCTATTATTGATTAAGTTAACTATTGTTTCAATAATTTTAATTAATCAAATCAACTATCACACAACACAAACAACAAGCAATTTGTTTTTAACTTTTCAAAAATATACTAATCAATTTCTATAGTCTTTTACTTTTCAAATGTATATCTTTTATATATTCAAAAATTATATTTCTAAAACCAGACTTTATATATAATCACAAATACGTTATTTAAAAACATATTACTCTCGACTCGTTATGATTCTGCTATACCCATACTAGGATATTGCTGATCCTATCTGTAATGAGTTACTCGTCCTAGAACACTACTGGTTCTATCTCTGACGAGTTCGTTAATATGTTACATTCCAGAGCTAAGCTTAACCAAAGCTCTAATACCAAATGAGACGACCCCAAACCCCGTATTGACGGTGGCAAGGGTAATCCTTGGAATATAACACATAAACAGATAATAGCAGAACAGAATTAAATAAATACACCAGAAAATGCACAATAGAATATACTGGATAAACGTAATCATCAGAGTTACACAGTATATAGGATCATACTTAGCACAAATACAGTTCAGCTATACATAAATGTCTGCAGCGGAAACAAACATAATATGTACAATAGGAGCTGAACAGCATAAAAAGAGATAAATAATAGAATCCATCTTCAGCTCCAGCTATCTAGAAAGAGTCAGCTAAAACCTGAATACAAGGCTGCCCGTGTAGAAAAAGGGGCACCCGAGTTTGAAAGTGAAACAAACTACGAGTCAGTCATGGGACTGGTATGAGAAATCTACTCAACACATTTAAAATATGGCTAATCACAGGACCAAGCCACTTTCGTGGAACGGGTTTACTCCATCGGATTGCCAGTGCTTTAAAACAAATCTTTCTTTCAAACATCGCAATGCCTTTTATAAAAATGAAGCCATTATAAGACTCAGTTCCCATCACACAATGCAACGCAAACCGGAGGATAGAGTTTTACCTTATAATGGACAAAATATGCTTGATACGAATAAAACAAAAGCATTTGATATTACTACTAGTGTTTATATGTTTCAAAAACAATTTCAAATCATAACTATCAATCATAGACGACATTAATGCCCCATACCACTATGTCGCCATATATAGGTATATAATCAAAACCGCACAGTCACGTATTTGGAAATTGGATTTCCGTCATGAACCAAGGCAAAATATAGTCCTTACCGACTTCGCGACTCTCTAGCCCAAGCCACAGGATCAGAGCTCGAGTGACCCTAGGATCGTCAGGGCCGGTCCACCGATGTGGATTAAAATTCCTGAACAATACGTTTCCCCGCCCTTTAGGGCGTAAATGAGCCAACGAATGACTCCATCGGACCCGGATCGTCCGATCAAACCGAGGCGCCTCGCAACAGCAACAACCACATAAGTCAAACTCGTCAGGGCGTGTAAAACCACTGACACCACTTCTAACTAGAAAGAAACACATGTCCTCCCTGAGGTCCTCTCCCGTTTCTGGTTCATACCGGGGTGTGAGGCTCGCGATTTCACGTTATACACAAAGCTACGCCACACAGGCGGTGCTTTGATCATCACCACAAGACTTTGCTTTTCAACAGAAGCCCTGATCACCGCATCTTAGCATGCCACACAGGCAATTCACACCGTGCAACTGATGGCTATCAATCACACAGAATAAATACCAATGTCAGACACACTGTCCATTTGCAAGCCCGTTCTAGGTCTGAACGAAACCGGAGGCACTATATACCTCGCAAACCCATCGATCACCATGTACGTCTGGACGATCACCACTCATTATCCATATTTCGGGATGCCTCCCAATCAGAACCTCGGTTACCATCCAAACAAGGTGAAGATCTCCGGTCTTCGACCACCGTCTTCATCTTCGATTTCTTATCGTCGATTCAGTTATTCAGAATCGGATAAACCCGGTCTTTCTGAGCAACTCGCGTATATAATAAACAAGTGCTACACAAACACTAGTACGCATCATTTCAATTCATTAGTCACAAACCGTCTATCAGTAAGAGAACGATTTCCCAAATATTAACCCCGAAGGCCGAAACCAACATCAGATCAATACCCAAAAAACCATTCGACTTAGCCAACCCTCAGTTAGTTTCTAAATTTCACATCTATATCGTTTATAATACTTTATAATGATTTATCGCTATTTTTGTTTATTTTAAAATAGCCAATTTATTTAAAACGACGCTTTGGGCCATAACGCGGCCGTGGTGCTCTTTTTCTTCAGATTTGATTTACACATATCTGAAAATCTAACCGTTGGATCTTCACAAAATTTACATCATTAGAAAGATCTTTTCTTAACGAATCCAACGGTTCCGGTTTCGGGAAAATCCGACGGTCGGATCTCCCGGAATAATAGTTTGAAGTTTCGATTTCAAAATACGAACTGCAGCGTCGTTATTCAATTTAATATAATTATATTTATATATATATATATAAATATAATCGATTCTGGCGCTGTTTTTCTTCAGATTTGAATTAAACATTCCAGACAATCCAACCATTGGATTTTTACAAAGTTGGTGTCGTTGGAAAGATATTTCCAAAGCGAACCCAACGGTTGCGATTTCGGGAAAATCCGATGGTCGGATCTTCCACACTAATCGTTGAAATCACGGTTTCAAAACACGAATTGCAGCTTCGTTATTCGATATATTTCAATTCTATTTATATATTTATATATCGATTCTTCGATTTCAAAACTATACTCTTTTCACACATTTGATAAAAATGATATTTTTATCCAACTGTCTTCTATTCCAACACTTCACTATTATTAACAATTCATGTATATGGTAAAAATGTGATTTTTATTGTGAAACGATTTATTTCAAAACCAGACTATTTTATATAGTTAATATAGGTGATAAAACAGGATTTTTATTATAAAACAATTTATTTCAAAACAAGATTATTTTATATAGTTCATATTGATGATAAAAATAGGATTTTTATTATAAAACAATTTCTTTCAAAATACGAATACCATTCAACACATGAATTTCTATTCAACGAATGAATTTCGATTCAACACATGAAGGTTTTCTATAGTTTATATATATAGGTAAAAAGGTGATTTTTATTATTTAAAACAATAATACCATTCAACACATGAATTTCTATTCAACGAATGAATTTCGATTCAACACATGAAGGTTTTCTATAGTTTGTATACATAGATATAAAGGTGATTTTTGTTATTTAAAACACGAATACCATTCAACACATGAATTTCTATTCAACGAATGAATTTCGATTCAACATATGAAGGTTTTCTATTCAACAGACGAATATAATTTCAACACAGGAAAATAATTCTAACACATGAATATTATTCAAAATTTCGGCAGCATAACAGCAGGGTAGTTAAAACCGGGACCGTCCCTAGTACGGCTCCTCGCTCTACCTTAAAGCCTCGCAGCTTTTGACAATGGGGAATCATGCATCTAGTTCGCACGCAGGCGACATGTATATTTTTTTCATTTCCACAAACTAATCCTATGTGGTTTCAACCAAATATTTCTCAACCACAAACGGGTATTTTTCAACCACAATCAATTAATTTCAACCACAAACAATTCCAATCAACCATTCGTAATCAACCAATTTTCACACCAATCACAACCAATAAATATCGTCCATGGTTTGTGGACGAGGGGCATATATATATATTATATAGCATTTCACTTCTATTTAAACACATATATAATTTTTACAACGCATATACAACTGATATATCGAACGTACAACTTATACAACGCTTATACAAGAGGTGTACAACGCTTATATAACTCATACATCGACTATATAATTTATACATCGCCGTTTTACATATCGTTTATAAATTAGAAATCTCACATTGGGTTCCACTCCACCAAAAATAGCAGAAGGTTCAAAAAAATATGCGGTCTCTTCTAGAAGGTAGAAGACGTCCACACGAGTCCACTGTCTCTTGTTTCACTGAATTTCGTCAACACACGAAAAATATACAATTTTTCAAAGTTTGCAACGGTTTAAAGGTGTTAAAACAGTAGAAAATAAACAAGGCCGTACCTCCACAGTTTGGTTCGAAATTAGGTTTTCAATTTTCGCGAAATCCGTGTAGCTATATGACGATCGGCCTTCGCAGCGTCGAAGGGCTAGGAGAGGCGCAGGGATCAGTGGTGGAGGGGGTCAACTCGGTCAAGCCAGGAGGCGGCGGCGGCTCCCTGAGGTCGACGACTTCACAACTCCCAATCTCGACAACCACGCCACGAAAAAATCCAAGGTAGGTATGGATTTGAAGGTCTTCTCTAGCTCTACAAAATCCTTAACTGGAGGTGGGGCTAATTCTTCTTAGATCGATCGGAAAATGAGGGGGAAGGTTTTGAGGGGCCGTTTAATCGCGATGTGAGGGGAGAGAGAAAAAGATTCCTGGCCAATGATTTTTTTTATACTTATAATTTTTTAAAATCCAAAAATACCCCTCTTCACGTACTAACACCAATCCAAACCCAACGACTGTCGTCCCTAGCATTTTACCCCCATTCCGAATATAATGGGATATGTTTCGAAGGCCCATTCGACTATTTCAGTCAGTTTTCCTTCGAATTAAAATGTAAAACATTCAATATTCGATTTGAACGTACATTTCAATTTGCCAAGGCCACAAGATGATTCGAAAAATTCCAAGAAAATAAATCTAGCTATATTTTGATGATACGGTCCCAACAAAACTAGTTTCGTCGAATTCTGAGACCGTTTGCAAAAAGGCCCATTTCTAGTCGATCCAATTTAACTTTAATTGACCAAAACACATTTTCCTTTGCCACACTCACATACTAGCTTCAAAAATTATGAAATTTGAAACCTAGCAATAATTTCACATCCCGGATCCAACAAAAGTGGTTTCGTCGAATTCCGAGGTCGTTTGCAAAATGGCCAATTTCACGCGCTATGTAAATTCCATAGCGACCTTTCTAAAAATTCATTTGGCCATAACTTTTGCTTCCCGCTACGAAACTTTGATTTTTCTGATTAGTTAGAAAGCTATTCACTAACAGATTTAAATATTTTTGGTTTCACTCAAATCCGTTTTGTTTTGCACCCGGTACAGTCAGTCAAAGTTTGAATTCAAATTTTGAAACTACCGTGCCATTTCAGGCCTTGTTTATAATTAGAATTAATTATATTCTTTTTCAATTGTCGATTCAAACTCAGTTTTCACCTTTACTATTTAAAATATTTATTTTAAATATTTAAAATCCACTATTTTAGCCAATTCAAAAAATTTAAATTGGTTCAGATTTTCCGGGTCGTTACAATCTCCCCCACTTAAAACTTTTCGTCCTCGAAAAGGAACAAAGTCGAAAGTGGTTTGATTAATCAACTCTACGTTCAATTTGGCTTCCATTCTCCCACTTTTCAGTTTTTGAGAATTTTCAAATTCTTCAAAAATTTGGCTAACACCCGGAATTTTCGAAAAATTTCGCCATAACCTCCTTTGTACGGGGAGAGATTTGGAAATTTATTGGATCGTATTAGGTACCCAATAAATCCTAATAAGCATACACATATTTATAGTGATATATTCTGGTGTTTACAGGTGAGCGTGTATTGATAATAACTCTAGAGGATAAATTCTCGTCACCCTGTCAAAGCCTGAGGGAGTGTGTATTTTAATTGCTCCAGAGGATAAATCCTCGTCACCTCGTCCCGTGTGGGAAATAAATAGTCCATGTGCCGTATCTAATAACTAGAGAGACGTGATTATTGTCAACTCCAGACCCGTGTGGTGTTTTTATTAATCTGGAAATTTATCGTTACAATTTTATATGGTCATATCAGTCATCAGTTCAACCTGTAAAATATAGTCATCGCCATACAAGCCTCTCGCTCGTATGGTAAATCTTCCACCTCGTCACACAAGCTCCAAATGCTTATGTGGTATATGATGAAGTATGCCTATCTTCAGAAGTATGCCATGCAGTGTAGTTCAAAATTAATTTTTTTACTATCCTATGGCGATGTTTATTATTTCACACAGAACAACCAGCACTCTGCATCCAATGGCATTCACAGGAGTTGATATAATAATATTCCGCATCCAACTCATTAAGGTTTACCTATTTGTCGGGCACGCAAATAAAATCTTTACTCAACAGCTATCCATTTACCTGTTCAAACATATATAATGCACATGTATATATTTCTATCTATTTTCTAATCAGTTCAATGTGTGATTTAAATGAATAAATTCTACCGTTATTCTATTATTGATTAAATTAACTATTGTTTCAATAATTTTAATTAATCAAATCAACTATCACACAACACAAACAACAAGCAATTTGTTTTTAACTTTTCAAAAATATACTAATCAATTTCTATAGTCTTTTACTTTTCAAATGTATATCTTTTATATATTCAAAAATTATATTTCTAAAACCAGACTTTATATATAATCACAAATACGTTATTTAAAAACATATTACTCTCGACTCGTTCTGATTCTGCTATACCCATACTAGGATATTTCTGATCCTATTTGTAATGAGTTACTCGTCCTAGAACACTACCGGTTCTATCTCTGACGAGTTCGTTAATATGTTATATTCCAGAGCTAAGCTTAACCAAAGCTCTGATACCAAATGAGACGACCCCAAACCCCGTATTGACGGTGACAAGGGTAATCCTTGGAATATAACACATAAACAGATAATAGCAGAATAGAATTAAATAAATACACCAGAAAATGCACAATAGAATATACTGGATAAACGTAATCATCAGAGTTACACAGTATACAAGATCATACTTAGCACAAATACAGTTCAGCTATACATAAATGTCTGCAGCGGAAACAAACATAATATGTACAATAGGAGCTGAACATCATAAAAAGAGATAAATAATAGAATCCATCTTCAGCTCTAGCTATCCAGCAAGAGTCAGCTAAAACCTGAATACAAGGATGCCCGTGTAGAAAAAGGGGCACCCGAGTTTGAAAGTGAAACAAACTACGAGTCAGTCATGGGACTGGTATGAGAAATCTACTCAACACATTTAAAATATGGCTAATCACAGGACCACGCCACTTTCGTGGAACGGGTTTACTCCATCGGATTGCCAGTGCTTTAAAACAAATCTTTCTTTCAAACATCGCAATGCTTTTTATAAAAATGAAGCCATTATAAGACTCAGTTCCCATCACACAATGCAACACAAACCGGAGGATAGAGTTTTACCTTATAATGGCCAAAATATGCTTGATACGAATAAAACAAAAGCATTTGATATTACTACTAGTGTTTATATGTTTCAAAAACAATTTCAAATCATAACTATCAATCATAGACGACATTAATGCCCCATACCACTATGTCGCCATATATAGGTATACAATCAAAACCGCACAGTCACGTATTTGGAAATTGGATTTCCGTCATGTACCAAGGCAAAATATAGTCCTTACCGACTTCGCGACCCTCTAGCCCGAGCCACAGGATCAGAGCTCGAGTGACCCTAGGATCGTCAGGGCCGGTCCACCGATGTGGATTAAAATTCCTGAACAATACGTTTCCCCGCCCTTTGGGGCGTAAATGAGCCAACGAATGACTCCATCGGACCCGGATCGTCCGATCAAACCGAGGCGCCTCGCAGCAGCAACAACCACATAAGTCAAACTCGTCAGGGCGTGTAAAACCACTGACGCCACTTCTAACTAGAAAGAAACGCATGTCCTCCCTGAGGTCCTCTCCCGTTTCTGGTTCATACCGGGGTGTGAGGCTCGCGATTTCACGTTATACACAAAGCTACGCCACACAGGCGGTGCTTTGATCATCACCACAAGACTTTGCTTTTCAACAGAAGCCCTGATCACCGCATCTTAGCATGCCACACAGGCAATTCACACCGTGCAACTAATGGCTATCAATCACACAGAATAAATTCCAATGTCAGACACACTGTCCATTTGCAAGCCCGTTCTGGGTCTGAACGAAACCGGAGGCACTATATACCTCGCAAACCCATCGATCACCACGTACTTCTGGAAGATCACCACTCATTATCCATATTTCGGGATGCCTCCCAATCAGGACCTCGGTTACCATCCAAACGAGGTGAAGATCTCCGGTCTTCGACCACCGTCTTCATCTTCGATTTCTTATCGTCGATTCAGTTATTCAGAATGGGATAAACCCGGTCTTTCTGAGCAACTCGCGTATATAATAAACAAGTGCTACACAAAAACTACTACGCATCATTTCAATTCATTAGTCACTAACCGTCTATCAGTAAGAGAACGATTTCCCAAATATTAACCCCGAAGGCCGAAACCAACATCAGATCAATACCCAAGAAACCATTCGACTTAGCCAACCTTCAGTTAGTTTCTAAATTTCACATCTATATCGTTTATAATACTTTATAACGATTTATCGCTATTTTTGTTTATTTTAAAATAGCCAATTTATTCAAAACGACGCTTTGGGCCATAACGCGGCCGTGGCGCTGTTTTTCTTCAGATTTGATTTACACATATCTGAAAATCTAACCGTTGGATCTTCACAAAATTTACATCATTAGAAAGATCTTTTCAAAACGAATCCAACGGTTCCAGTTTCGGAAAAATCCGACGGTCGGATCTCCCGGAATAATCGTTTGAAGTTTCGATTTCAAAATACGAACTGCAGCGTCTTTATTCGATTTAATATAATTATATTTATATATATATATATAAATATAATCGATTCTGGCGCTGTTTTTCTTCAGATTTGAATTAAACATTCCAGACAATCCAACCATTGGATTTTTACAAAGTTGGTGTCGTTGGAAAGATATTTCCAAAGTGAACCCAACGGTTGCGATTTCGGGAAAATCCGATGGTCGGATCTTCCGCACTAATCGTTGAAATCACGGTTTCAAAATACGAACTGCAGCTTCGTTATTCGATATATTTATATTCTATTTATATATTTATATATCGATTCTTCGATTTCAAAACTATACTCTTTTCACACATTTGATAAAAATGATATTTTTATCCAACTGTCTTCTATTCCAACACTTCACTATTATTAACAATTCATGTATATGGTAAAAATGTGATTTTTATTGTGAAACGATTTATTTCAAAAACCGACTATTTTATATAGTTAATATATGTGATAAAACAGGATTTTTATTATAAAACAATTTATTTCAAAACAAGATTATTTTATATAGTTCATATTGATGATAAAAATAGGATTTTTATTATAAAACAATTTCTTTCAAAATACGAATACCATTCAACACATGAATTTCTATTCAACGAATGAATTTCGATTCAACACATGAAGGTTTTCTATAGTTTATATATAGGTAAAAAGGTGATTTTTATTATTTAAAACACGAATACCATTCATCACATGAATTTCTATTCAACGAATGAATTTCGATTCAACACGTGAAGGTTTTCTATAGTTTGTATACATAGATATAAAGGTGATTTTTATTATTTAAAACACGAATACCATTCAACACATGAATTTCTATTCAACGAATGAATTTCGATTCAACATATGAAGGTTTTCTATTCAACAGACGAATATAATTTCAACACAGGAAAATAATTCTAACACATGAATATTATTCAAAATTTTGGCAGCATAACAGCAGGGTAGTTAAAACCGGGACCGTCCCTAGTACGGCTCCTCGCTCTACCTTAAAGCCTCGCAGCTTTTGACAATGGGGAATCATGCATCTAGTTCGCACGCAGGCGGCATGTATATTTTTTTCATTTCCACAAACTAATCCTATGTGGTTTCAACCAAATATTTCTCAACCACAAACGGGTATTTTTCAACCACAATCAATCAATTTCAACCACAAACAATTCCAATCAACCATTCGTAATCAACCAATTTTCACACCAATCACAACCAATAAATATCGTCCATGGTTTGTGGACGAGGGGCATATATATTGTATATAGCATTTCACTTCTATTTCAACACATATATAATTTTTACGATGCATATACAACTTATATATCGAACGTACAACTTATACAACGCTTATACAAGAGGTGTACAACGCTTATACAACTCATACATCGACTATATAATTTATACATCGCCGTTTTCCATATCGTTTATAAATTAGAAATCTCACATTGGGTTCCACTCCACCAAAAATAGCAGAAGGCTCAAAAGAATATGCGGTCTCTTCTAGAAGGTAGAAGACGTCCGCACGAGTCCATTGTCTCTTGTTTCACTGAATTTCGTCAACACACGAAAAAGATATGATTTTTCAAAGTTTGCAACGGTTTAAAGGTGTAAAAACAGTTGAAAATAAACAAGGCCGTACCTCCACAGTTTGGTTCGAAACTAGGTTTTCGATTTTCGCGAAATCCGTGTAGCTATATGACGATCGGTCTTCGCAGCGTCGAAGGGCTAGGATAGGCGCAGAGATTGGTGGTGGAGGGGGTCAACTCGGTCAAGCCAGGAGGTGGCGGCGGCTCCCTGAGGTCGACGACTTCACAGCTCCCAATCTCGACAACCACGCCACGAAAAAATCCAAGGTAGGTATGGATTTGAAGGTCTTCTCTAGCTCTACAAAATCCTCAACTGGAGGTGGGGCTAATTCTTCTTGGATCGATCGGAAAATGAAGGGGAAGGTTTTGAGGGGCCATTTAATCGCGATGTGAGGGGAGAGAGAAAGAGATTCCTGTCCAATGATTTTTTTTTATATTTATAAATTTTTAAAATCCAAAAATACCCCTCTTCACGTACTAACACCAATCCAAACCCAACGACTGTCGTCCCTAGCGTTTTACCCCCATTCTGAATACAATGGGATATGTTTCGAAGACCCATTCGACAGTTTCAGTCAGTTTTCCTCCGAATTAAAATGTAAAACATTCAATATTCGATTTGAACGTACATTTCAATTTTCCAGGGCCACAAGCTGATTCGAAAAATTCCAGGAAAATAAATCTAGCTATATTTTGACGATACGGTCCCAACAAAACTAGTTTCGTCGAATTCTGAGACCGTTTGCAAAAAGGCCCATTTCTGGTCGGTCCAATTTAACTTTAATTGACCAAAACACATTTTCCTTTGCCACACTCACGTACTAGCTTCAAAAATTATGAAATTTGAAACCTAGCAATAACTTCACATCCCGGATCCAACAAAAGTGGTTTCGTCGAATTCCGAGGTCGTTTGCAAAATGGCCAATTTCACGCGCTATATAAATTCCATAGCGACCTTTCTGAAAATTCATTTGGCCATAACTTTTGCTCCCCGCTATGAAACTTCGATTTTTCTGATTAGTTAGAAAGCTATTCACTAACAGATTTAAATATTTTTGGTTTCACTCAAATCCGTTTTGTTTTGCACCCGGTACAGTCAGTCAAAGTTTGAATTCAAATTTTGAAACTACCGCACCATTTCAGGCCTTGTTTATAATTAGAATTAATTATATTCCTTTTCAATTGTTGATTCAAACTCAGTTTTCACCATTACTATTTAAAATATTTATTTTAAATATTTAAAATCCACTATTTTAGCCAATTCAAAAATTTTAAATTGGTTCAGATTTTCCGGGTCGTTACAATCTCCACCACTTAAAACTTTTCGTCCCCGAAAAGGAACAAAGTCGAAAGTGGTTTGATTAATCAACTCTACGTTCAATTTGGCTGCCATTCTCCAACTTTTCAGTTTTTGAGAATTTTCAAATTCTTCAAAAATTGGCTAACACCCGAAATTTTCGAATTTTTTTGCCATAACCTCCTTTGTACAGGGAGAGGTTTGGAAATTTATTGGGTCGTATTAGGTACCCAATAAATCCTAATAAGCATACACATATTTATAGTGATATATTCTGGTGTTTACAGGTGAGCGTGTATTGATAATAACTCCAGAGAATAAATTCTCGTCACCCTGTCAAAGCCTGAGGGAGTGTGTATGTTAATTGCTCCAGAGGATAAATCCTCGTCACCTCGTCGCGTATGGGAAATAAATTGTCCATGTACCGTATCTAATAACTAGAGAGACGTGATTATTGTCAACTCCAGACCCGTGTGGGGTTTTTATTAATCTGGAAATTTATCGTTACAAATTTATATGGTCATATCAGTCATCAGTTCAACCTGTAAAATATAGTCATCGCCATACAAGCCTCTCGCTCGTATGGTAAATCTTCCACCTCGTCACACAAGCTCCAAATGCTTATGTGGTATATGATGAAGTATGCCTATCTTCAGAAGTATGCCATGCAGTGTAGTTCAAAATTAAATTTTTTTTACTATCCTATGGCGATGTTTATTATTTCACACAGAACAACCAGCACTCCGCATCCAATGGCATTTACAGGAGTTGATATAATAATATTCCGCATCCAACACATTAAGGTTTACCTATTTGTCGGGCACGCAAATAAAATCTTTACTCAACAGCTATCCATTTACCTATTCAAACATATATAATGCACATGTATATATTTCTATCTATTTTCTAATCAGTTCAATGTGTGATTTAAATGAATAAATTCTACCGTTATTCTATTATTGATTAAATTAACTATTGTTTCAATAATTTTAATTAATCAAATCAACTATCACACAACACAAACAACAAGCAATTTCTTTTTAACTTTTCAAAAATATACTAATCAATTTCTATAGTCTTTTACTTTTCAAATGTATATCTTTTATATATTCAAAAATTATATTTCTAAAACCAGACTTTATATATAATCACAAATACGTTATTTAAAAACATATTACTCTCGACTCGTTCTGATTCTGCTATACCCATACTAGGATATTGCTGATCCTATCTGTAATGAGTTACTCGTCCTAGAACACTACTGGTTCTATCTCTGACGAGTTCGTTAATATGTTATATTCCAGAGCTAAGCTTAACCAAAGCTCTGATACCAAATGAGACGACCCCAAACCCCGTATTGACGGTGGCAAGGGTAATCCTTGGAATATAACACATAACAGATAATAGCAGAACAGAATTAAATAAATACACCAGAAAATGCACAATAGAATATACTGGATAAACGTAATCATCAGAGTTACACAGTATACAGGATCATACTTAGCACAAATACAGTTCAGCTATACATAAATGTCTGCAGCGGAAACAAACATAATATGTACAATAGGAGCTGAACAGCATAAAAAGAGATAAATAATAGAATCCATCTTCAGCTCCAGCTATCCAGAAAGAGTCAGCTAAAACCTGAATACAAGGCTGCCCGTGTAGAAAAAGGGGCATCCGAGTTTGAAAGTGAAACAAACTACGAGTCAGTCATGGGACTGGTATGAGAAATCTACTCAACACATTTAAAATATGGCTAATCACAGGACCACGCCACTTTCGTGGAACGGGTTTACTCCATCGGATTGCCAGTGCTTTAAAACAAATCTTTCTTTCAAACATCGCAATGCTTTTTATAAAAATGAAGCCATTATAAGACTCAGTTCCCATCACATATTGCAACGCAAACCGGAGGATAGAGTTTTACCTTATAATGGCCAAAATATGCTTGATACGAAAAAAACAAAAGCATTTGATATTACTACTGGTGTTTATATGTTTCAAAAACAATTTCAAATCATAACTATCAATCATAGACGGCATTAATGCCCCATACCACTATGTCGCCATATATAGGTATACAATCAAAACCGCACAGTCACGTATTTGGAAATTGGATTTCCGTCATGAACCAAGGCAAAATATAGTCCTTACCAACTTCGCGACTCTCTAGCCCGAGCCACAGGATCAGAGCTCGAGTGACCCTAGGATCGTCAGGGCCGGTCCACCGATGTGGATTAAAATTCCTGAACAATACGTTTACCCGCCCTTTGGGGCGTAAACAAGCCAACGAATGACTCCATCGGACCCGGATCGTCCGATCAAACCGAGGCGCCTCGCAACAGCAACAACCACATAAGTCAAACTCGTCAGGGCGTGTAAAACCACTGACGCCACTTCTAACTAGAAAGAAACGCATGTCCCCCCTGAGGTCCTCTCCCGTTTCTGGTTCATACCGGGGTGTGAGGCTCGCGATTTCACGTTATACACAAAGCTACGCCACACAGGCGGTGCTTTGATCATCACCACAAGACTTTTCTTTTCAATAGAAGCCCTGATCACCGCATCTTAGCATGCCACACAGGCAATTCACACAGTGCAACTGATGGCTATCAATCACACAGAATAAATTCCAATGTCAGACACACTGTCCATTTGCAAGCCCGTTCTGGGTCTGAATGAAACCGGAGGCACTATATACCTCGCAAACCCATCGATCACCACGTACGTCTGGACGATCACCACTCATTATCCATATTTCGGGATTCCTCCCAATCAGGACCTTGATTACCATCCAAACTCGGTGAAGATCTCCGGTCTTCGACCACCGTCTTCATCTTTGATTTCTTATCATCGATTCAGTTATTCAAAATGGGATAAACCCGGTCTTTCAGAGTAACTCGCGTATATAATAAACAAGTGCTACACAAACACTACTACGCATCATTTCAATTCATTAGTCACTAACCGTCAATCAGTAAGAGAATGATTTCCCAAATATTAACCCCGAAGGCCAAAACCAACATCAGATCAATACCCAAGAAACCATTCGACTTAGCCAACCTTCAGTTAGTTTCTAAATTTCACATCCGTATCGTTTATAATACTTTATAACGATTTATCGCTATTTTTATTTATTTTAAAATAGCCAATTTATTCAAAATGACGCTTCGGGCCATAACGCGGCCGTGGCGCTGTTTTTCTTCAGATTTGATTTACACATATCTGAAAATCTAACCGTTGGATCTTCACAAAATTTACATCATTAGAAAGATCTTTTCAAAACGAATCCAACGATTCCAGCTTCGGGAAAATCCGACGGTCGGATCTCCCGGAGTAATCGTTTGAAGTTTCGATTTCAAAATACGAACTAGAGCGTCGTTATTCGATTTAATATAATTATATTTATATATATATATAAATATAATCGATTCTGGCGCTGTTTTTCTTCAGATTTGAATTAAACATTCCAGGCAATCCAACCATTGGATTTTTACAAAGTTGGTGTCGTTGGAAAGATATTTCCAAAGTGAACCCAACGGTTGCGATTTCGGGAAAATCCGATGGTCGGATCTCCCGCACTAATCGTTGAAATCACGGTTTCAAAATACGAAATGCAGCTTCGTTATTCGATATATTTCAATTCTATTTATATATTTATATATCGATTCTTCGATTTTAAAACTATACTCTTTTCACACATTTGATAAAAATGATATTTTTATCCAACTGTCTTCTATTCCAACACTTCACTATTTTTAACAATTCATGTATATAGTAAAAATGTGATTTTTATTGTGAAACGATTTATTTCAAAACCCGACTATCTTATATAGTTAATATAGGTGATAAAATAGGATTTTTATTATAAAACAATTTATTTCAAAACAAGATTATTTTATATAGTTCATATTGATGATAAAAATAGGATTTTTATTATAAAACAATTTCTTTCAAAATACGAATACCATTCAACACATGAATTTCTATTCAACGAATGAATTTCGATTCAACACATGAAGGTTTTCTATAGTTTATATATATAGGTAAAAAGGTGATTTTTATTATTTAAAACACGAATACCATTCAACACATGAATTTCTATTCAACGAATGAATTTCGATTCAACATATGAAGGTTTTCTATAGTTTGTATATATAGATAAAAAGGTGATTTTTATTATTTAAAACACGAATACCATTCAACACATGAATTTCTATTCAACGAATGAATTTCGATTCAACACATGAAGGTTTTTTATTCAACAGACGAATATAATTTCAACACAGGAAAATAATTCTAACACATGAATATTATTCAAAGTTTCGGCAGCATAACGGCAGGGTAGTTAAAACCAGGACCGTCCCTAGTACGGCTCTTCGCTCTACCTTAAAGCCTCGCAGCTTTTGACAATGGGGAATCATGCATCTAGTTCGCACGCAGGCGGCATGTATATTTTTTTCATTTCCACAAACTAATCCTATGTGGTTTGAACCAAATATTTCTCAACCACAAACGGGTATTTTTCAACCACAATCAATCAATTTCAACCACAAACAATTCCAATCAACCAATTTTCACACCAATCACAACCAATAAATATCGTCCATGGTTTGTGGATGAGGGGCGTATATATATATATATATATATATATATAGCATTTCACTCCTATTTCAACCCATATACAACTTATATATCGAACGTACAACTTATACAACGCTTATACAAGAGGTGTACAACGCTTATATAACTCATACATCGACTATGTAATTTATACATCCCCGTTTTCCATATCGTTTATAAATTAGAAATCTCACATTGGGTTCCACTCCACCAAAAATAGCAGAAGGCTCAGAAAAATATGCGGTCTCTTCTAGAAGGTAGAAGACGTCCACACGAGTCCACTGTCTCTTGTTTCACTGAATTTCGTCAACACACGAAAAAGATATGATTTTTCAAAGTTTGCAACGGTTTAAAGGTGTTAAAACAGTTGAAAATAAACAAGGCTGTACCTCCACAGTTTGGTTTGAAACTAGGTTTTCGATTTTCGCGAAATCCGTGTAGCTGTATGACGATCAGCCTTCGCTGCGTCGAAGGGCTAGGAGAGGCGCAAGGATCGGTGGTGGAGGGGGTCAACTCGGTCAAGCCAGGAGGCGGCGGTGGCTCCCTGAAGTGGACGACTTCACTGCTCCCAATCTCGACAACCACGCCACAAAAAAATCCAAGGTATGTATGGATTTGAAGGTCTTCTCTAGCTCTACAAAATCCTCAACTGGAGGTGGGGCTAATTCTTCTTGGATCGATCGGAAAATGAGGGGGAAGGTTTTGAAGGGCTCCGCCATTTAATCGCGATGTGATGGGAGAGAGAAAAAGATTCCTGGCCAATGATTTTTTTTATATTTATAAATTTTTAAAATCGAAAAATACCCCTCTTTACGTACTAACACCAATCCAAACCCAACGACTGTCGTCCCTAGCGTTTTACCCCCATTCCGAACATAATGGGATATGTTTCGAAGGCCCATTCGACTGTTTCAGTCAGTTTTCCTTCGAATTAAAATATAAAACATTCAATATTCGATTTGAACGTACATTTCAATTTGCCAGGGCTACAAACTGATTCGAAAAATTCCAGAAAAATAAATCTAGCTATGTTTTGATGATACGGTCCCAACAAAACTAGTTTCGTCGAATTCTGAGACAGTTTGCAAAAAGGCCCATTTCTGGTCGATCCAATTTAACTTTAATTGACCAAAACACATTTTCCTTTGCCACGCTCACATACTAGCTTCAAAAATTATGAAATTTGAAACCTAGCAATAACTTCACATCTCGGATCCAACAAAAGTGGTTTCGTCGAATTCCGAGGTCGTTTGCAAAATGGCCAATTTCACGGGCTATATAAATTCCATAGCGGCCTTTCTGAAAATTCATTTGGCCATAACTTTTGCTTCCCGCTATGAAACTTCGATTTTTCAGATTCGTTTGAAAGGTATTCACTAACAGATTTAAATATTTTTGGTTTCACTCAAATCTGTTTTGTTTTGCACCCGGTACAATCAGTCAAAGTTTGAATTCAAATTTTGAAACTACCGCGCCATTTCAGGTCTTGTTTATAATTAGAATTAATTATATTCCTTTTCAATTGTCAATTCAAACTCAGTTTTCACCTTTACTGTTTAAAATATTTATTTTAAATATTTAAAATCCACTATTTTAGCCAATTCAAAAATTTTAAATTGGTTCAGATTTTCCGGGTCGTTACATGCTTACCTTTAAAAGGTGTCTTTAATTACATAACTCTAATATTTCCATTGGTTATGTATACCACTAGGTGTCTTTAATTTCATAACCCTATCAGGTTAAGTTTGTGAGCCTATATGTAAATATTACTCACTCCCTCAGATTTACTTAACCCCCCTCCCCCCCATTGTTCAACCAGGTTTACTTAACCCCAACTTAAGTTTATATTCATACAATTCCCTATGGGTTCAACTGAGTTAAGCATTCAAGGTTTATTACCATATTTTCATTTCTGGTTAAAGTATGCTAGACCTCCCACATTAAGACTACCATTTGTGGATGTTGGACTTGTCGGGTGGGTCTGGGTAGACTTATTCCACAAATCGGCTTAACCTCGTGTCTTAGCATGTCTCGTATTTGTGCACCTAGACCTCTCACATTAGATTCACCACTTGTTGTCACTGGATATACCGGGCGGTTCCGGGTAGACTTACACCACAGGTGTAATCTAACCTCGTGTCGTAGGCGCAGTTACAGCTTCTAATTACTGTAATTCTAGGCATTTCATTATTAGCCAATTTTCACTTATGTCGTTATAAGTTACAGGTTTCATGCCCCTTTTACCCCACCTATGTTCATAGTGAATTATATGTCCAAATTCATATACATATACATTATTCAAACCATGCCAATTTTTACCTTTTACCAATTATTCCCAACTTCCCAATTCACAAGATATGCCCAATTTCAATGTTTTTCCCTCGTTCCCAAACTAACATAATCGCATAATTAAGCGACATGCCTAGGCTCGATAGTAGCCTGGCTATATAAAATAAAATAAAAGGGAAAGGGTGAAGGGAAGATGACGGAGATGATTATTCTAACAGAATTGACATAAACTTATGATGGAATAATGATAAGATGGACATATAAGCACAGATCGGTGAACTTGTGATAATAAAACAGGTTCTAACATAGCAGGGGCGCCATAATAGGCATAATTAGATCTAAATATTGATTTAGATGTCCAATTAATGATAGATCCAAATTAACTTCAAACATAATAGGTACAAGATGATCTAAATATATTATATCTATAGTTAAAATTAGATTTGACATGATAAAGATTTAGATCCAAGTCATAATTAATTCAGAATATCATAGGTTCACCATAATAGATCTGATATGATTCAGTCGTAGGGATAGATCCAAATTACAGTCATATCATGTTTTACTTTTAACCATTTAAATTTAAAAGTAACTTAAAACTCGTAGTGTTCAGATCAAAAGAAATAGAAGGAGAAAAGCAATTGATGAATCTCAGATCTACACTTGAATCTCTAAATTTGATTGGAGAAGAAGAAAGCGTTTTGATTTAGTCCAGACACTAGCAGCACTTAGGCCTCCATTGATTTTCGGTGTGAGAAAACTAGAAAACGAAGTTGTATATATAGCTATCAGCCCCCAGAATTCGACTGCCACCTCAGCGCTAGGGGGTCGACCCCCCTCCCCCCTAGGGGGTCGACCCCATGGGTCGACACCCACCTTAAGGGGTCGAACCCGGGGTCAATACCCCCTAAGGGGTCGACTCCCCTGGGGTGGGAAGATTGTCGTCTCCTGATTTTGATTTTCAAATGGTTTTTCTGATTTCCGATTTAATTATATATATATATATAATTCTTCTACGCGTATACAAACTTCAAACCCTTATAACTTCTTCATACGATGTTCGTTTTACACAAACTAAATGTCTATCTTGACCAGAATTTTGAGACGGACGCAATGGCGCAGTCCGTTTCCCCTAATTCTGAGTATTAAATTAATTATTATTTTAATTTATCCTCTTTTAGTATTGTTTAAATTACGGGGTGTTACATTCTCCCCTACTCAAAGGATTTCGTCCCCCAAATCTCCAAGTTAAAAAGAATGTATATCCTACCATCCACACCCATCTACTCATCCACCAATCACAGGCATCCATTATCCGTAAAGGCTTCTAATGCTTATATGAACATATGCAAATGTGTATGTATATGACCCAATACTAATGCGAAGATTAAGCGGTCTACTGAGTCAGTCGATCTCCTTAATGCAATGCATGTTAGTGCCATGAACCCAACATGTATGGAATAATCCTATTATAATATGTAAGTTCTATATGTGTGCACAATCATCCATCCAAATGCAACATCCATATGATGATACATCCACTTTCATCCATTAAAAGAAAAGAAAATGCACACACATGAGTGATTGAGCCGATCTAGTGCCTAATATGTGTGTATATGCATCCACGATTAACCATTAGCAAACACTTGCATCCACCAAACATAACATGTCTTAAACACATGTTTACATCCATGGGATTCCTACCTAAAGGTCGAAGATTCTATCGATAGGACATACTTAAATGATAGAAACAAACATAAATAAAAGCTTTGGAAAAGGAAGTTAAGATCATACCCTCGAAAAGAAAAGGATATGAAGCACAAATCTTGTCTTCGGTATCCCAAGTTGCATCCTCTGGTATATCTCCTACTGAACCTTCACCAACTTTATTTCTTTATTGCATAGCTTCTTAACTTCTAATCCAAGAATATGGGAAGGAACTCGTCTGATTGTCGCCTCCCATTCCACCTCTACTTCTTCAAATATACTTGGCTCAACTACTTCTGCTGTATCATGCAAGCACTTCGGAAAACGAGAAACATGGAAAACATCATGAACGCTGGATAGTCTCTCTGGCGGCTTTACTTTATAGGCCATTTGGCCAATCCTTTCTGTTATGGGAAGTAGCCCTACGAATCTTGGTCCAACTTCCCTACAGATCCGAAGCGAGCCACATTCCTCAAAAGTGACACTTTATTGAAAACCATATCTCCTACTTCGAATTCTATGTCAGTCCTTCTCTTGTTTGCGTAGGATTTTTTCCTATCTTGAGCGGTCTTCATTCATCGTATAATAAGATCAATCTTCTTGGATGTTTCTCTAAACATATCTGGTCCAAGCAATAGCCATTCTGTAGATTCCCACCAACAAGTTGGTGATCTACAGGGTCATTCGTACAATGCTTCGAAGGGTGCCATGACAATGCTTGCTTGATAACTGTTGTTATAGGTAAACTATACTAAAGCAAGATGCTCTTCCCAAGTCCCTCCGAAGTCTAGGATACACAGTCATAAATGATTTTCTAGAACTCATTCATCCTCTCCGTTTGCCCATCGGTCTGAGGATGATAAGCAGTGCTCAAACGTAACTGTGTACCTAATGCTTCTTGCAAACTCCTCAAAAATCACTAGTGAAGATGAGGTCACGATCTCTTATAATGATGGAAGGTACTCCATGAAGACGGACTATCTCTCGAACATATACTGCTGCCAACCATGTTGCCGTCCTCTTACTCTTAACTGGAATGAAATAGGCGCTCTTAATAAGTCTAACCACTACCACCCAAATACTGGTGTTACCTTTATTTGATCTAGGAAAAACATCTATGAAATCAATAGAGACGCTCTCGCACTTCCACTGTGGAACCACCAAAGGATGAAGTAAACCACCGGGCTTCTTTTGCTCAGCTTTGACTTGCTGACAAACTAAACATTGAGAAACAAACTCTGCAACATCCTTCTTCATCCCAGCCCAAAAGAAAATCCTCTTCATGTCCTTATACATCTTATCACCACCTGGATGAATAGTCATCTTAGAATGATGGGCTTCTTCTAGGACTGCCTTTAGCAAACTTCCAGTTTGAGGAACACAAAGCCTTCCATCTCGTCGCAACCACCCTTGAGAGAAATGGAATATCTATTAAGATGACTAGAAGTTTCCCCTTTACTGAGCCAATCCAAGATGTCTGAAATATGTGGATCATCTCACCATGAAGCTCCTATCTGATCCACAAGAGTAGGTTGTATCTCCAGCAATGCAAACAAACCAGGCAAAACCTCGGTGGAGGGTCTAAAATCAAAAGCCAATATAAACTCCAAGCTTTTCCTTTCCACAAACAAAGTACTTAAGACCTTCCTTTGTCTACTCAGTGCATCTACCACTACATTACCCTTGCCAGGGGTATAAGAAATCTCAAAGTCATATAATGCTAAGAACTCCATCCACCTTTGCTGCCTCAGATTAAGATCCTTTTGCGGAAACAAGTACTTGAGAGATTTATGCTCAGTGTACAACTCGAACTTCTCTCCAAGCAAATAATGATGCCACATCTTAAGTGTGAATACTATGGAAGCAAGCTCTAAATCATGGGTTGGGTAGTTCTTCTCATGAACTCTTAGCTGTCTTCCTCCATAACATACTACCCTTCCTTCTTGCATCAGAACTGCACCAAGCCCCGTACCACATGCATCGGTGTAAACTGTAAACACTTTATTCCGATCGGGAAAGGTTAAGACTGGGGCTGTTGTCAGAGCCCTCTTCAGTCGTTGGAAAGTAACATTACAATCTATATCCCACGAAAAAGCCAAATTCTTCTTTGTCAGCCTGGTGAGTAGGGATGATATCTTTGCGAAGTCCTTAATGAACTTCTTATAATAGCCTGCTAACCCCAAAAAGCTTCTCACCTCCGTTGCATTCTTTAGAGTCTGCTAGTCCTAAACTGCAACCACCTTTGCGGGATCTACTGCTATCTCTTCTTTAGAAACCACATGCCCTAGGAATCTCACCTCCTTTCTCCAAAAGTGGCATTTGGAGAATTTTGCCTTAAACTGATGCGCATGGAGAGTTTCAAAACTTCCCTCAAATGTTGGGCATGCTCTTCCTCACTCTTTGAGAAGATCAAGATGTCATCAACAAAGACCACGACGAATTTATTTAGAAACTCCTGAAACACCCTACTCATCAGATCAACAAAATAGGCGGATGCATTCGTCAACCCAAAAGGCATTAAGAGCCATTCAAAGAAACCATCTGGAGTCCTAAAAGCAGTCTTATCTATACAATCCTCAGCCATCCTCAATTGATGAAACCCCATGACCAGGTCTAACTGAGAAAATACCGAGGCACCAACAAGCTGGTCGAACAAGTCATTTATCCTCGGAAGTGGGTGCGGTGCATGTTCTTCTTAGTGAGTTTATTCACCTCTTTATAGTCCACACACAAGCGAAGCGAACCATCCGCCTTAGTTGCGAATACCACTGGACCACCCAATTCAGATATGCTTCACCTGATAAACCCTTTCTCAAGTAGCTCCTCTACTTGCTTGCTAAGCTCCCTCCTTTCCCTTGGGGCCATGTGGCGCACATGTAATGCAATTGGCTTTGCATTATCTACAAAATATATGCGAAAATATATCTCGTGCCTTAGGGGTAAACCCCGAACCTCATCAGAGACATCAGAATAATCTCGGACTATTGGAACAGATTGCAGATCATTGATAGATACATCAAGAGACTCTAGGAAACTAAGCATGACAGCCCCTTGTGGGTCAAAAGAAATCTCGAGGGTCCTCCCATGGCAAGTCAAAAGTCTAAAGACCCTCCTCTCACAATCTAGAATGGCACCGTACAGGATTAGCCAATCCATTCCTAGAATCAACCCATAGCCCATAAAACCGAGCACATACCCGTCGCATTCAAATTCGACGCCTAACACAGATATTCTCAAATCCCGACAAATCATAGATAAATGAGCCGAACCACCAATGGGGTTTGAGACAACTACGGGATCCACTACCATACTAGTATTTAAATGTAGAGATTCAACCACAGAACTAGACATAAATGAATGTGAAGCGCCAGAATCAAAAAGAGTTCTAATAGGATGACTGGAAAGAGAAATCAAACCTTCCATGGAAATTTTCCTACCTCTATCTGGAGCACTGATCGTGAGAGCATGCACCTGACCTCTAGAAGCTCCTGCCCTTTGTCCTTGTCCCTGTGGTCCCTATTTCTTCGGGCATTCCCTAGCAAAGTGTCTGACCTCTCCACAAATGAAGCAATTATTCTTCCTTCTTTTGCAGTCCTTGACCAAGTGACCTTTTCATCCACAACTGTGACATTTCCTCTTATCCTTAGCCTTTTCACTCTTTCCGCCTTTCTTCTTTTGTTGTTGTTGCCCTTTCTTGTGCCATACCTTCTTGTTTTGCATTGTTTCCTCAGCTTTTACTTCCTTCTTTTCTCCCTTGTCTTCCTCATGCATCAGGGCCATATCAGCAAGCCTTTCAAAAGTAGCTCCCATTGGAATGTGGGACATAGCTAACCCAAGAAGGGGTTCATTCAGCCCTTTAGCAAACCGCAAAGATTTCTTATGTAGAGTATCTTCCAATTCCAATCCAAATCTTGCGAGCTGGTTGAATTTGTTCACATATTCTTTAACAATCATGTTTCCTTGTTTGAGCGCCAAGAACCTCTCCATTTGCATGCTTTTCTCAGCTTGGGTAAGAAACTTCATTTCAAACCTCATCCTAAAATCATCCCATGTCTCCACTGGACGTCCAGCTTGGGTAACTTCCCACCAAAACGAAGCTTCATCCTTCAGTAGCCAGGCAGCTAACTGAATCTTCCTCCGATCTTCCACTTCAAAGATTATGAACAAGTCCTCGGTATTCTTGAGCCAGTTCCTTCTACAAATGTTTCGTTTCCACGGAATGGCTTCCCACCCATGGCACAGAAATCTTTGCAGATCTTAGCGAAATTATCTGCTCTTAGAGGAGGAGGAGGAACGATGGGTGCCGCTGGGAGAGGAACGTTTCTTTGGACTATGGTAGGTGTCATAGCCTCTAGATACCTACGGAACCAGCCAGGTATCATAACGCCCTCTGGAATGCTAGGATCTCAAGACATGCTGAAACGGAAAGGAAAGAGATTTAGACAAAGGATCGAAGGATATAACATATGCCTTTGGGGAATATGTTTTTCAAAACAGACTTTTCTTTTTGAAAAATGCTTTCTTTTAAAACCTTTTTGAAAATAATTTTCAAAAACTTTCATTTAATCTGGTAACCTTCAGCTCTGATACCAAGTGTGACACCCCACGTCTATTAATTCACTCACAACGGGAATGCATTAAGTTTCGTGAAGCGTTATAGGTAAACAGAAACATAAATATTACAAGACATATATAAAATGACAGCGGAATTAAAAACTTCATTAATCATAAAGCATCGTGTTTCAAAAACATCGCTTACACAAAAACCATTACATCATAAAAACTAATGTCTTGTATTTTAAAACATCAGAGTACATAAAAGAAGCAAAATAAAAAATAGCCATAGTAGCAAGGATAGGAGCTTGAGCCACACATCTAAGTAGCTCCAGTAAAAAGAAAGCAGAATCATGATCAAGCTTGAGTATTCCCGCCCTGAGAACCTAGAGGGACAGAAGAAAGAAGTGGAAACAAAAAGAGTCAGACAGAAAGTCTGGCGAGTCCAATTACTTTTAGCAAGTAAATAAGTAAACAAGCATATAAAGCAGATAAGAAAGATAACACCATAAAAGGTAGGTATAACAAGGTAAACATGATAGAGTGTATATGCTTCTCTAAAGATTACTCTGCACTAATACTAGTATCACTAGAATGAGATGATCCCAACAACTATAAGATGGTAGACTTAAGCATACGTCCAGATGTATCCTAATCACTACCCTAATCGATGGGCACCTTACTCTGCGTAGATACTCTATGCCGGCCCTAACATAGGATGTATCACATCTTATAGTGGAAACCGTTCACTGATATGCACAACCATATCTACAGGTGTCACGGTCGTCTTAGCCCTCTCTACCTGGCCCATGCACGCAATGTCCCTGGTCGGTTTGCGCCACTCGCACCATCCTCCTTGTTTGAATCTCTTACATTCAGCCCAGTACGCGTGGCCCAACTCCGACCTAGTTCGGAGTACTCGTTTGATACCTATTAAGGGTTACTAACTGAAATGGGTCCCACACAATATGATACAAGCTCACCCCCTTGTCTTGTATCCCCACTAGGATTTCCATCAGTTATGTATACCGCTAGGTGTCTTTAATTACACAACCCTATCATTTCTACAAGTTATGCTTACCCTAAAAAGGTGTCTTTAATTACATAACTCTAATATTTCCATCGGTTATGTATATCACTAGGTGTCTTTAATTACGTAACCCTATCAGGTTAAGTTTTTGGGCCTATATGTAAATATTACCCACTCCCTCAGATTTATTTAACCCACCCACTGTTCAACCAAGTTAACTTAACCCCAACTTAAGTTTATATTCATACAATTCCCTATGGCTTCAACTAGGTTAAGCATTCAGGGTTTATTACCATATTTTCATTTATGGTTGCAGTATGTTAGACCTCCCACATTAAACCTACCATTTGTGGATGCTGGATATGCCGGGCGGGTCCGGGCAGACTTACTCCACAAATCGGGCTTAACTTCGTATCTTAGCACATCTCGTATTTGTGCACCTAGTCCTCTCACATTAGATTCACCACTTGTGGTCGCTGGATATGCCGAGCGGTTCCGGGCAGACTTCCACCACAAGTGTAATCTAACCTCGTGTCGTAGGCGTAGTTACAACTTCTAATTACTGTAATCCTAGGCATTTCATTATTAGCCAATTTTCATCTATGTCGTTATAGGTTATAGGTTTCATGCCCCTTTTTCCCTAATTATGTTCGTAGTGAATTATATGTCCAAATTCATATACATATACATTATTCAAACTATGCCAATTTTTACCTTTTTACCAATTATTCCCAACTTCCCAATTCACAAGATATGCCCAATTTCAATGTTTTTCCCTCGTTCCCAAACTAACATAATCACATAATTAAGCGGCATGCCTAGGCTCGATAGTAGCCTGGCTATATAAAATAAAATAAAAGGGAAAGGGTGAAGGGAAGATGACAGAGATGATTATTCTAACATAATTGATAAAAAATTATGATGGCATAATGATAAGATGGAAATATAAGCACAGATCAGTGAACTTGTTATAATAAAACGGGTTCTAACATAGTAGGGGTGTCATAATAGGCAAGATTAGATCAAAATAAGGATTTAAATGTCCAACTAATGACAGATCCAAATTAACTTCAAACGTAATAGGTACAAGATGATCTAAATAGATTCGATTTATAATTAGAAGTAGATCTGACATGATAAAGATTTAGATCCAAGTCATAATTAATACAGAATATCATTGGTTCACAAACTACATATGACGACCCCATTTCCCGTACAGACGGAGACAAGGGTAATCTTGGGAATATAACACAGAAACAGATAATAGCAGAACAAAAATAAATAAATACACCAGATAATTCATAATAGAATATACTGGATAAACGAAATCATCAGAGTTACACAGTATACAGGATCATACTTAGTACAAATACAGTTCATCTATACATAAAGTCTACAGCGGAAACAAACAAAATATGTACAATAGGAGCTGAACAGCATAAAAAGATATAAATAATAGAATCCATCTTCAGCTCCAGCTATCCAGAAAGAGTCAGCTAAACCTGAATACAAGGCTGCCCGTGTAGAAAAAGGGGCACCCGAGTTTGAAAGTGAAACAAACTACGAGTCAGTCATGGGACTGGTATGAGAAATCTACTCAACACATTTGAAATAAGGCTAATCACAGGACCACGCCACTTTCCTGGAACGGGTTTACTCCATTGGATTGCCAGTGCTTTAAAAAAAAATCTTTCTTTTAAACATCGCAATGCTTTTTATAAAAATGAAGCCATTATAAGACTCAGTTCCCATCACACAATGCAACGCAAACCGGAGGATAGAGTTTTTACCTTATAATGGCCAAGATATGCTTGATACGAATAAATCAAAAGCATTTGATATTACTACTTGTGTTTATATGTTTCAAAAACAATTTCAAATCATAACTATCAATCATAGACGACATGAGCGTCCCATGCCACTATGTCGCCAAATATAGGCATACAATCAAAACCGCACAGTCACGTATTTGGAAATTGGATTTCCGTCATGAACCGAGGCAAGGGATCATCCTCACCGAATTCGAGATGCTCTAGCCCGCCCCTCAGCAATAGCCGCAACTACCCCTTGGATCGTCAGGGCCGGTCCACTGATGTGGATTATTATGCCTGAACACTACGTTTCCCCGCCCTATGGGGCGTAAACGAGCCAACGAATGGCTCCTTCGGCTTCACATAGTCACCGGTATATCCAAGCCGCCTCGCAACAGCAACAACCACATATGTAAAATGTCAGGCCGTGTTTACACCGACACAACTCCTAGCTAGAAAGAAACGCATGCCCTCCCTGAGGTCTTTCTCCCGTTTCTGGTCCATACCGGGGTGTGAGGCTCGCGAATTAACGTTATACACAAAGATACGCCACACAGGCGGGGCTTTGATCATCACCACAAGACTTTGCTTTTCAACAGAAGCCTTGATCATTTGCCACTTAGGCATGCCACACTAGCAATTCATGCCATGCGACTGATGTCCATCGATATACGACCTCTGAGCTCGTGCGTTTTAGAGAAGGGCGTTAAGCAAAAGAATAAATTCTCCGCCGCCAAACAGATGTATATTTAATAGAGATCAATCAACATAGAATAAAATCCAATGTCAGACACACAGTCCATTTGCAAGTCCGTTCTGGGTCTGAACGGAATCGGAGGCACTAAATTCCTCGCATATTCATCGATTCCCACGTACGTCTGGACGATCCCCACTCATTATCCATATTTCGGGATGCCTCCCAATCAGGACCTCGGTTACCATCCAAACGAGGTGAAGATCGTTCTTCAACCCCCGTCTTCGACTTCTTATCATCGATTCGGTTATTCAGAATGGGATAAACCCGGTCTTTCTGAGCAACTCATGTATATAATAAACAAGTGCAACACTAACATACATACGCATCAATTTCAATTCATTAATCACTAACCGTCAATCAGTAAGAGAGCAATTTCCCAAATATTAACCCCGAAGGCCGAAACCAACATCAGATCAATACCCAAGAAACCATTCGACTTAGCCAACCTTCAGTTAATTTCTAAATTTCACATCCATATCGTTTATAAAATTTTATAACGATTTATCGCTATTTCTATTTATTTTAAAATAGCCAATTTATTCGAAACGACGCTTCGGGCCATAAAGCGTACGGGGCGCTGTTTTTCTTCAGATTTGATTTACACATATCTGAAAATCTAACCGTTGGATCTTCACAAAATTTATATCATTATAAAGATCTTTTCAAAACGAATCCAACGGTTCCAGTTTCGGGAAAATCCGACGGTCGGATCTCCCGGTATAATCGTTTGAAGTTTCGATTTCAAAATACGAACTGCAGCGTCGTTATTCGATTAAATATAATTATATATATATATATATATATATATATATAATCGATTCTGGCGCTGTTTTTCTTTAGATTTGAATTAAACATTCCAGACAATCCAACCGTTGGATTTTTACAAAGTTGGTGCCGTTGGAAAGATATTTCCAAAGCGAACCCAACGGTTGCGATTTCAGGAAAATCCGATGGTCGGATCTCCTGTACTAATCGTTTGAAATCACGGTTTCAAAATACGAACTGCAGCTTCGTTTTTCGATATATTTCAATTCCATTTATATATCTATATCGATTCTTCGATTTCAAAGCTATATCCTTTTCATACTTTTGATAAAAATTATATTTTTATCAAACTGTCTTCTATTTCAACACTTCACTATTTTTAACAATTCATTTATATAATAAAAATGTGATTTTTATTATAAAACAATTCATTTCAAAATACTATTATTTTATATAGTTCATACAGGTAATAAAAATAGGATTTTTATTATAAAACAATTTCTTTCAAAACAAGGTTATTTTATATAGTTCATATCGATGATAAAAATGTGATTTTTATTATAAAACACGAACACCATTCAACACATGAAGGTTTTCTATTCAACGAATAAATATAGTTTCAACAAATGAAAATAATTCAAACACATGAATATTATTCAAAATTTCGGCAGCATAATGGCAGGGTAGTTAAAACCGGGGCCGTCCCTAGTACGGCTCCTCGCTCTACCTTAAAACCTCGCAGTTTTTGACAATGGGGAATCATGCATCTAGTTCGCACGCAGGCGACATGTATATTTATTTCATTTTCACAAACTAATTCTATGTGGTTTCAATGAAATATTTCTCAACCACAAACGGGTATTTTTCAACCACAAACAATTCCAATCAACCATTCGCTATCAATCAATTTTCACACCAATCACAACCAATAAATATCGTCCATGGTTTGTGGAAGAGGGGCGTATATATATATATATAGCAATTCACTTATATTTCAACACATATATAATTTTTACAACGCATATATAACTTATACATCGAACGTACAACTTATACAACGCTTATACAAGAGGTGTACAACGCTTATATAACTCATACATCGACTATATAATTTATACATCGTCGTTTTCCATATCGTTAATGAATTAGAAATCTCACATTGGGTTCCACTCCACCAAAAATAGTAGAAGGCTCAGAAAAATATGCGGTCTCTTCTGGAATGTGGAAGACGTCCACACAGTCACGATGTTTCCCGTTTCATCGAATTTCGTTAAGACACAAAAAAGATATGATTTTCCAAAATTTGCAACGGTTTAAAGGTGTTAAAACTGTTGAAAATATATATAGCCGTACCTTTCAGAAATCGTTCAAAACTAGGTTTTGAATTTGCGATCAAACGGAGTAACGGTTTCACGATCGGGTTGCGCGAGGTCGAAGGTCTACGTGAGGCGCACGTGCGTCGAGGAGGGGAGCCAGTTCGGTCAACCCAGGTGGTGGTGGCGGGGCTTCGAACGGCGCGACTTTGGGGCTTCGTTTCTCCTTCAATCCTCAACGAAAATTCAAGCAACCGGTATGGATTTGAAGAGTGGAGAGAGCCCTTCAAAAAGTTCAACTGGAGCTCCTGATTTTATTGCGTGGAGGAGGAGAAAAAGAGGAGAGAATGGGGCAACGTATTCCGCCTGTCGCGAGGGGCTATCGGGGAGAGAGAAGGAGTGGATTGACCAATGAGATTATTTTATTTATTTATATATTTTTAAATTTCGAAAATACCCTCTTTCACTCACGAACCCCAATCCAGACCCAACGACTGCCGTCCCTAGTGTTTTACCCCCATTCCGAACACAATGGGATATGTTTTGTAGGCCCATTCGACTATTTCAGTCAGTTTTCCTTCAAATTAAAATATAGAATATTCAATATTTGATTTGAACGTTCATTTCAATTTGCCAGGGCCACAAACTGATTCGAAAAATTCCAGAAAAATAAATCTAGCTATGTTTTGACGATACGGTCCCAACAAAACTAGTTTCGTCGAATTCTGAGACCGTTTGCAAAAAGGCCTATTTCTGGTCGATCCAATTTAACTGTATTTGACCAAAACACGTTTTCTTTTGCCATGCTCACATACTAGCTTCAAAAATTATGAAATTTGAAACCTAGCAATAACTTCACATCTCGGATCCAACAAAAGTGGTTTCGTCGAATTCCGAGGTCGTATGCAAAATGGCCAATTTCACGGGCTATATAAATTCCATAACGACCTTTCTGAAAATTCATTTGGTCATAACCTTTGCTTTCCGCTATGAAACTTCGATTTTTCAGATTCGTTAGAAAGTACTCACTAACAGATTTAAATATTTTTGGTTTCACTCAAATCCGTTTTGTTTTGCACCCGGCGCAGTCCGACAAAGTTTGAATTCAATTTTTTGAAACTGCAGCGATTTTTCAGGCCTTGTTTATAATTAGAATTAATTATATTCGTTTTCAAACGTCGATTCAAACTCACTTTTCATTGTTATTATTTAAAATATTTATTTTAAATATTTAAAAATTTTAAATTGGTTCAGATTTTCTGGGTCGTTACACTACAATAGATCTCATATGATTCAGTCGTAGGGATAGATCGAAATTACAATCATATCAAGTTTTAATTTTAACCATTTAAATCTAAAAGTAACTTAAAACTCACAGTGTTTAGATTAAAAGAAATAGAAGGAGAAAAGCAATTGATGAATCTCAGATCTACACTTGAATCTCTAAATTCGACTGCAGAAGAAGAAAGAGTTTTGATCTAGTCCAGGCACCAGCAACACTTAGGCCTCCATTGATTTCCAGTGTGAGAAAACCAGAAAATGAAGCCGTATGTATAGCTGCCATCCACCAGAATTCGACTGACACCCCCCTAAGGGGTCGACTCCCATGGGGCGGGAAGATGGTTGCCTCCAGATTTTGATTTTCAAACGGTTTTGCTGATTTCTGATTTAACTATATATATATATATATATATAACTCTTCTATGCGTATACAAACTTCAAACCCTCATAACTTCTTCATATAATGTCCGTTTTACGCAAACCAAATGTCTATCTTGACCAAAATTTCGAGATGAATGCAATGGCGCAGTCTGTTTCCCTTAATTCTGAATATTAAATCAATTATTATTTTAAATTATCCTCTTTTAGTATTGTTTAAATTACGGGGTGTTACAGCAACAGTTATCAGGAATGGGTTAAACACGGTTATTCTGAATAACTTGCGCCTCTTATAGCCATGTGATATATAAAAATAACACGCATCTCATTCCAATCTAGAATATTATTTTGTTATTTCCAATCCCAACATATTCATCCCATGAAGCAAAACTGGTGGTACTCCATATTTAACACCCATAGTGTTATCAACAAATTTAATTACCATTTATCGTTTCAAATCTAATTAAAGATTTAACTATCGCATGGAGTGAAACTAGTAATACTCCATCTCGGTCATTTCTCTTTTTGATAAATTTTATTATCTCTTTTTATGTTTCAATCTAATTAAAGATTCATTAAAACTCTAGTTCATTTTTAATCCCAAACATCATTATTTAATGATTATTCAACTTCTAAAAATTTATCTCACCTTTACTTGGGCTAAAGAACAAATGTCATTTAAAACACACCTCGAAATAAACCTAAAATCATCTTCCATTAATATAGAATCTTCATGGAAACCGAAACAATTTATAATCGATATAAATTTCTATATCCAACCAAAACTATAAGTGGAACAACGACAAGGCCTTTTAATTTCCATAAATAGTAAACGTCTTCCCTCATAGAAACCCATCTTGATTATTATTAATCGAATTCCATTCAATTCCAGTTTAATTAAAAAAATGGAAAACTTCATTAAACCTTAACTAAAATATTTATTGCATTCATAACTGGGTTTAAGAACGGTATTAATGAAGATAGCATTCACAACAAACCCAAATCCAATTTACCATTTCTAAAAATCATTAGATTATTATTCTAGTTATTAGCTAGTTCATTCGGATAAAAATACCTTTTATCTTTTCAAATGTGGAATATTTCATCCAAAATCTTTCCAAATCATTTATTATGATTTTACATAATTTATTTATATTTTTAATTATTTTAATAAGGCCCTTACGGTCAGTTTCCAAGCAACTCCAAAATTCGATTGTGATATACCAAAATCATAGAGAAAATCATGGTCTACAACTTTCGTCTTGTCGAGTTTCAGCTAAAAATACACGGATTGAAAGTTATTGAGAAAAGAAGAGGAGGGGCTTATTTGCAAAACGATATTTTTGTGAGAAGAGGGGTTTTAGCCATGGTAGGGCCCATGGCCGGAGCTGGTGGCCTGATGGGCGGCGTTGGGGGGCTTGACTGGTCGGAGGGAGGGTGGTGGCGGTGGCGGCGGTGGAGAAAGAGGAGGGGATTTGGGGGATTTTAGTTCTAAGATTTGCAAGAAAGAAGAGAGAGAGGAAGAGGGGAGGGAGGAGGGAGAGCGGCGCTAGTGGAGGCCAACGGCGGCGGTGGGGGTTTGTGGCTGCGGCGGCAAGGGGTGGGGAGACCATTAAAGAGAGAAAATGAAGAAAGGAGGAAAAGGTAGAAAGTGAGAAACAAATAGAAGGAAAGTGATTATATGTCACTTTCTCTATGATCTTCCGAATATAAAAGATCTCCATTTGCAATGAATTTCGGACACGAGATAGTACACGTCGAGGTGAGTCCAATGAGTCAAGCTTCGTCGAATTCCGAATTCATTTGACCTTCCGTTAAAAATCTCAAATATGCTTAAATAAGCTCAAAAAATGCTATTTTAGCGTACCTTTTCTTCTTGTACGCCCAAACGCAAACTCTAAAAATCATGGCCTTTTAGATTTAACTATAATTTCACGATAAGAAACTAGCAAAAATAAAATAAAAACGGAATCGAATTCTGAGATCATCACAATAATGTTCATTTGTAAAATTATCATCAGTTTTTGAACAAATGGTTTTGTTTCGCACGGCCACATACTAACTCCGTTCAATGCACATTTTGGAACTCAACAATGATTTGTCATTATGAATCCAAAAAAATTTATCTCGTCGAATTCTGAGCTTCCTAGCAAAATTTCACTTTTTAAGAGCTATGCGATGATTTTAAAAATCGAATTTTTAAAATTTTCAAAAACAAAGCTTATAAATCAATTTAATAATTTTACTAAGTTTGTTTTAAGTCAAATAAAATATAAAAATAAAATTTAAAATTATTCTCAAAATTTTTTAGCAAAAAATACCCACTTTATCATAGATTCATTAAAATAGCTTAAAACAAATTTTGAAATTGGTTTCGAAAATACGGGTTGTTACAATCATGCTATTGAATGTATCCCATGCTTCAGATTTGACTTCATCATCATCAGGCCCGGCCCATCCAGTTGGGTTGCCCAAGCCCAGCTGGAAAATTAAAGGTGGGAAGATAAAAAAGTGACTAAAATGTGTGCCTAACTATGCTCGAACCTGGCTTGCTGGCATGCGAATACCAACCACAAACCACTACATCACTCCTGCTTTTGGAAATGTACCCCAATTAAAACTTTTTTAGACAAACTTTAAAGCAAGTTGATCAGAGTTGTTGTCCCCTCCTGGGGGTTGCCCTAGGCGACTGTTCGTCGCTTTCTATGTAATAGAAAAGCGTGAATTTATAATAAATACTGCAAGCGCACAGATCGTGTTGTATGCAGGTTGAACACAGGGAGATAAATTTAATCAAATTATTTATATAATTTCGTGGGCAAGTTCGACAAAGCTTGGAGATGGGTTAAAGTTGAAATCACAATTAGTTCAGCACAAATCTAATTGAACGAATAACTAAACTTGTAATTATCAATAAAAACAAGAAAAAATGCAATTGAATTAATTACAGATTTGAGTCTAATCGAATCTATAACCAATTCAAGGATTAAAAATGAAAAAGAGTACTGAAGTAAAAAAATTGCAGAAAGGAAAAAAACAAACAGAAATAAAAATTGGAATTACCGTTGAATATAATCAAACGGTCGATCACTAATGAAAAAAGTAGTTGCAATAGCAATAGTGTTCTAGCAAATCTAATTGACTAGACAACACAAATTGCCGTGAAAACAAAAGAATGTAGAAAAATAAAAGAGAATTTTATTAATGGAGAAAAGAAGTACAGAATAATGCACTTCTGTTTACAATGGATACAAGGTGTATTCATTGAAATGTAGTCCCTTTTCTATGAGAATAATTAGGCCAAGAATGAATCCCATGAATTAATTAATTTACAAATAAAAGAGATATGAAGATAAACTTGAGATATTCCATGCAAATTTCCCTCCTTGATTATTGACATGTGGTAGCTTGATTGGATTTTCTTTGGCAATAATTCATTCAAATCCTTTTTTATATGGAAGTTGAAAAATGGATGATTCGATTTGAGAAGAATATGCTTATACCTTAAAACCTTTATTAGTTCATACATTATATACACACGTGAATATATATATATATATAACATATCACTATTCGATATATTCTTCAGAGCAAAGAAGGCAGTGTGTGTAAAAATCCATGCTCCTTTATTCATGAAAAAATAGGGCTTGCCAAGGATCGAACTCAGGCCACTCTGTACAAATTTCCAAGCCTTTACCAGTGTGCTACAGCTTCCTTTGTGATTGGAAACTTGTTGATATAGAAAAGTAGCTTTTTTCTTCTTGTCAAGTGGTCTTTAATTAAATGAAGAAGACAATTATTGAACATGTGAAAACACATGAAAGAAATACCCAAAGTAATTATTTACAAAAGATAAGATATAAGAACATAAAATAAACACATTTATCTGCTAATCAAATACCCCTACACTTATCTTTTACTCATCCTTGAGTAAAAAATGAAAAACTAAACTAGGTAGGTCACACTTTCGTAGGAAACACGATTGCATTGAGCGTATGCAACAAGCAGTTAAACTTTTAGGTGTCCCTAGTAGGACGAGTGGTATCCCGTGAGGGTTTTTAACGGACACTACCCACAAAATCCAAATTTAGTATGCTATGGCTCTAATGTAACTACATGAATGCAGAGGACTTATGCAATTGAAAACAAAAATGAAAACATGACTTGTTTCAGGAAAGTGGCACAACAAATTAAGTTAACAATTTCTAATCAGTTGATTTTATTTTAAATACCTCAACTTGTCACAAATCTTCAACGTAAATCAAGTTTTCAATGTTAAACTCTAGTTTGGCCAATTGGTTTGGTCGATAACATAGTGCGGCTATGAAATAAATTCTTAGTTTGCTTGTCACAGTTTGTAAAGTAATATTATTATTTCCTCGTGTATGGATAGTCAAATCAATAAGGTCAAGTACTGTTTGGGCATCATCGCTTATTCTCTCTCTATAAAAAATTAAAATTTATGATTAATTACATACACCTAACTTAAAAGACCAAGGTATACCACCCATGCACTGCCTCGTGGACTGACAGAGAGTTGGGAAAGAGCTTGGCGGATTATGCAGACTGACGCTGACTTTGTCAACAGCATGTTGGTAATTCTTATGTGTCTAACTCCAATATATACCGATTCTGACTTTATCAACAACATGTTGAATAGAGCTTGGTGGGTTTGCACATCAACGCTAGATTTAAAGCAATTTTGGATACCCTTGGATTACTATTATTATTATTATTGAAAATATAAGAACAAGAGAGAGTTGCGCGAATTCAGCTTAACACAACTTAGTTTTAAATATTCGAAAAGCTAATATAAGTATTTTTAAGTCCTCCACTCATTAAACAAAGACTACAATTTAGAATAAACTTCATGGCTATCACCTAAGAATCTCACTATGTACTAGTTACACTATTATCCCTCAAAATTCAACTTTCATTATATTTCTTATTCGATCGTAGTTGAGAGAAAAAAATACTATCAACTGATTAACAATTGTTAACTTATCTTGTTGTATTAATCTAAAATGAGTTGTATTTCAAAAAAAAAAAAAATGGTATGTTACTACGATCTAAAATGTGTGATGGTTCTATCTAAATGCATGAAAATGAAAAAAAAAACAAATAAAAATAAAAAGGATGCAATGCAGACTCCCCTCCCCCACACTTAGACAAAACAGTGTCCACACTGTAAACACGTTTCCTAAATTTGAAAGATAATACCCAAAGGTGGATTAAATGGAGAATGATTTGTAAAATGAAATTTAATTTAGCAACTATATGCGAATGAAAATGGTATGCAGAATGAAATCTACAATAATGATGCGTGTCATGTGAATAATGAGGTTTCCTTTTCCCCCCACACCTGCCTCTATCGAAAATGATGTATGATGATTTCGTGTCTGAATTTTGAGGTACAAGAGGCGTATCAATTTCATTTGATGAAATGGGCTTAAGATTATCTTTAAGACGTTCCATATATTCATTCTCATCATTTAAAAGTTTGATTTCGTCTTTAAAAAGTTCTACAAAAGATATAGTAGATACGTCTAGTGAAGTGTGAGAGACTTTTTGAATTGGTAAATCTATTGTATCATCAACAATGATTTCTATCATGTCGACTTGCCCTGTTTCAGAATCATGATCATTCGAAGAAGAAGGTGCTGACAAGGGAAGTGAAGGAGGTAATGGTATAGATGATGGGGTGTGGGGATTGCCAACATTAAAGGAAGAGATATTGTCGGGGTTGCCGACATTATAATAAGAGATGTTGGGATTGCCAACATTCGAAGAGAATGGGGATTTGAAGGATTCAGAGTAATTCCTTGGTAGACATCGGAAAAGTGGCAAGATTTTTATTTGATGTTAGTATCGAAGGATTATCGGGATTGCTAACATTATTTTCAATCATTTTTCTTGGCCTAAGATTGGTGACTGGGTTGACCGAATTATAGCTTTCATCCTCATTTGGCATCTCATCCTCGCACAATCCAAAAAATTCATGTTCATTAAAAACCTTCTCCAATTTTGAATTTTTGAAAAATTCAACATTTTTATCATGTTCAATTTCTAAAATTTCAAGTTTCTCACAGCCTGAAAGAGAAAGATCAAAATCTAAGCTTAAATCTTTTTCCTGAAATGAGTAGAAGTCCAAATCATTTATTGAATTTTGGATAACTTCATTTAGATAGTTATTCTCAATTTCCAAAGTTGTTATTTCAAAATTTTCACTATTAGCAAAAATTGGATTATTTTCTGATTCATCACATGTGTGAATTTGATTTTTTTGCTCGCGTTATTCTGCAATAGATGTCATTAAACAAAGAAGTTCATCCATCTTTTTATCTAGCCTTTCTTCTCTCTTTTTAAGAATGTTAAGATGATATTCCTCAAAATCGTTGATTTGAGAGATCTCATTTTGGATTCTTTGATTCTCAAAATTATAGTCCACATCAATTTCACGATCAATATTATTTTCAATGTGGTGTTTGTTGGAATTTTCAGAAAAATGACAATGATATTGGAAATCATTTTGATCATAAAAATTATATTCGTAACCAAAACTGCTAAAATTTGAGTGATTTTGGTTATTTCAAGATATTGATATGGTCCATAATTTTGAAAATTTTGGTTTACAACCCCATATTGATGTGGATCAGTGCTAGATTGGGATTCAAAGTTTTTTTGATGTGGATGTGGCCTATAATCAAAATTATTTAAATTTAAATTGAAATCGCAATTTTGATCATTTCTATGATTTTGAAAATGTTGGCCAGTTGGAAACTTTTGAAGATTGTTGGCACCGGGCTCACGAAATTTCGGAAAAATTTGCCTAATGAGTTGTAATTCATACTCATACTCTTTTAGGGAGCGTCTTCTCAGGTTATTATCACACAGTTCTCTATGGGATTTTTTCGAATCAGACATTTTAATGAAGCCAAGACAAGACAGAAACAATTTTCACTTTAAAATATTATAAAATACTAAGTTGTGCTATATTAGTTAGCTGACTCAATTAGAAGGGGGAAGAGGGTCTTATGGCCGTTCACGTATAGTATAAATACTAAGGGATACGACCAATGTTTTACGGGTAGTGTACAACATCTTTTGCTAATAGTTCAATAAACTGAACTACTATATATCCGTGATCCAATTATGCGAGACAGTCACTTCACAAAACACCACTTTTCAATTATATTATCTTATATGAGCTCATATTTTCCAAGAATCAACGTTTAATGAATTTCAAAGTTGAAAACCAATGAGAGTGATGATAGTAGTTATGGAAATTCGTTTTTCACAATCAGATTCAGAAATTTCAATCATAGAACAGTCACAGAATAATAAATTGCAGAAATGATTTTTTTCACAAGCGAGCCGCGGCCCCTACAGGAAATCTATACAAGCAATTTCTATATATTTTTTTAGCAACTGCATCACCTATAGAGTTCATAAAATTTGAGCTTTACTATTTGCTTTGCTCGACTCAGATTATTGTTGAAAAACGTGTACTCTTCCTTCGCCTTGATCCTTTTTTTAATTAAAAAAACAAATCAAAAAAACAAATGAAATGAAAACTACAAACTGACTAAGAACAACTAAAAACCCTTAAAAAAGTTGACTAAGTAAATAACTACTAAACTCAATTAAAGGATGATAAACTAACTAAGAAAAAAAACGACAATCCAAACACAGGCTCTTAACGAACAAGGACTCAAAAATAGCAAATTAAACAAACAAACTTCCTACTGACTCAAAAAATAAAAACAAACCGACTTATAACAAACAAACCACGTGGTTAGAGAGGAAAAACAGGAAACCAATCATCCCCAATTATAAAATCAAAGCCCCCCTTATTTTCTTTATTTTCTCAAACAGTCTAAGCAAAGTTCCCTTTTTCCATCTCTGTCTTCAAACTGCGGTTGCATAAGAGCTATCACCCAAAAAAAAAAGTTGAACCAAAACTCAATAGCCTTGGGCTTTTTTATTCTGCAGATTCAGATCGGTCTAGTTATTTCGAAATCATTTTTTTTGGATTGCGAGTAAGGGTTGCTCGAATCGGGGCGTTTTGGAGAAAGGCACTGTGGGTTTGATGGTTTCTAGAATCGGATTGTAGTTTTCGCTTGTGTGATTTGGTTTTCGGTCTTGAATTGTTTTCAAGTGTTCGATTTGGGTTGAACCGGTTTGAACGCGATTGCATGGATGTGAACTGGGCATGCGGCAGGCTGAGTTCGGTGAGGGTGTTCGAATCGGGTGTTTATAGAAATTCTAGTGATGGGCTTGTGGATACAAATTGGGTGAATTAGGGTTTTCCAGTCGGTTTTTTGATGTTGAGATGAACGCGGTTGGGTAAGTGTAGATTAGAAGGAAGGGACGCAGTTGAATGATGACTGCTGTCTGTGATGGAGGGTTATGCTGAAATTGTGGTGATGGAGATGGTTTGTGGATTTCATGAGGAGTGAATGCTTATGGTTCCTGTTGATATACTACAAGAGGATCAAGGTTGTGGTGATCGGCTGAATTGTGATGTGTATTGGTGAAGGAATTTCTTGCATGGATTATGAATTGTGCTGATGGATGAAGAGATTGTGGTATGAAGATGGTAGGAATTTCGTGCAGATGGGTTTTTGTTCTTGTAATTCGGGTAAAGGAGTGTTGAAGGCAGAGAAGAATATAGAAGGAAGAAAAAAAGACCGAAAGAAAGAAATTTTGTTTTTATAGAACTTGTATAATAAAAAAGAGGATGTAAAATGGGAAAAAGTTGAAAGATGGAAAGAAATAAGGAAAGATTGGAAGTTTTTTTTCTTTTTCTTTAAGACTTGAAGAGGAAGAAATGCTATGTACTGAAAACAGGAAAGAAATCAAAGAAAATTTGGTAAGTTATTACTATTATTATTATTTTGTAAGAATTGTAAAAAGGAAAGAAAATTGTAAAAAGGAAAAGAAATAAATGAGAGGGAAGAAAATAAGATCAAAGAATTTTGGCAAGTTTTTTTCTCTTGTCTTAGAGATTTCAATATCAATAGGTTAATATCAAATCGTCCAATCAAGATTTTTTTTCTCTATATATACAAAAAATCAAAAGGAATAAAAACTAACACGAATCGGAAATTAAATAAATAATAAAATTTAATTTTGCCTCCCCGGCAATGGCGCCAAAAACTTGATCGCTGATTCCGTACGAATTTGAAAAGTGCGAATTTGTTATAATAACTGCAAGCGCACAGATCGTGTTGTATGCTGGTCGAACACAGGGAGGTAAATTAGATCAAATTATTTATATAATTTCGTGGGCAAATTAGACAAAGTTTGGAGATGGGTTAAGGTTGAAATCACAATTAGTTCAGCACAAATCTAATTGAACAGATAACTAAATTTGTAATTATCAATAAAAACAAGAAAAAATGCAATTGAATTAATTACGGATTTGAATCTAATCGAATCTATAACCAATTCAAGGACTAAAAATGAAACATAGTACCGAAGTAAAAAATTGCAGAAAGGAAATAAACAAACAAAAATAAAAATTAGGATTACCATTTAATCTAATCAAACGGTCAATTACTAATGAAAAAAAAGTAGTTGAAATAGCAATAGTGTTCTAGCAAATCTAATTGACTAGACAACACAAATTGCCGTGAAAACAAAAGAATGTAGAAAAATAAAAGAGAATTTTATTAATGGAGAAAAGAAGTACAGAATAATGCACTTCTATTTACAATGGATACAAGGTGCATTCATTGAAATGTAGTCCCTTTTCTATGAGAATAATTAGGCCAAGAATGAATCCCATGAATTAATTTACTTACAAATAAAAGAGATATGAAGATAAACTTGAGATATTCCATGCAAATTTCCCTCCTTGATTATTGACATGTGGTAGCTTGATTGGATTTTCTTTGGCAATAATTCATTCAAATCCTTTTTTATATGGAAGTTGAAAAATGGATGATTCGATTTGAGAAGAATATGCCTATACCTTAAAACCTTTATTAGTTCATACATTATATACACACATGAATAATGTAATTGACTAGACAACACAAATTGCAATAGTGTTCTAGAAAAGAATGTATGCACGAATAATGTATTTATAGGAATGTAGTCCCCTTTCTATGAGATTAATTAGGCAAAGAATGTATCCCTTGAATTAATTTATTTACAAATATAAGAGATATGAAAGTAAACTTGAGATATTCCATGCAGATTTCCCTCCTTGATTATTGACATGTGGTAGCTTGGTTGGATTTTATTTGGTAATAATTCATTCAAATCCTTTTCTTATATCGATATTGAAAAATGAATGATTCGATTTGAGAAAAATATGCCTATTCCTTAAAACCTTTATTAGTGCATACATTATATACACATATGAATATATATACATATATAACATATCACTATTCCATATTCTCTTTAGATCAAAGAAGGCAGTGTGTGTGAAAATCCATGCTCCTTTATTTAGCAAAAAATAGGGCTTTCCAAGGATCGAACTCAAGCCACTTTGTACAAATTTCCAAGCCTTTACCAATGTGCTACAACTTCCTTTGTGATTAGAAACTTATTGATATATAAAAGTAGCTTTTTTTCTTTCTTATCAATGGCCTTTAATTGAATGAAGGAGACAATTATTGAACCTGTGAAAACAAATGAAAAAAATACCCAAAGTAATATTTATTTATTTACAAAAGATAAGATATAAGAGCCTAAAATAAACACATTTCTGTGCTAATCAACGACTTGCTTGGCAGCCTTACCCTGGGGTTGGGCCTGATCATCATCTTTCTTCAGTGTTTTTGTCACAAAGCCAAGCTTCCTTTATCCAGACAAGGCTATTTCCAAAGATTTTCTCCATGACCTGAAGTTGGAGGATCCTTTTCTCAATCCCAAGAATTGTTGACCATCTGAACGATGAAGATAGAGTGGGCTAATAGGTTCAATGGTTGTTGTAGTCATAATAAATTTGAGATTTCGAAACATGAAACATAATAGAACAAGACTAAAAATTGGAACTTTATTTTAGTAAAGAGATAAAAGAGATTGAAGAAAGATTTTATTATGTGAATAAAGACGATATGGACTATTATGAGACTAAATCCGAGCATATGGCTTTTGATACCATGAAAACAAAGCTATTGATTTTATTTTTTCAACAGTCTAATTCATTACAACTCATTGCTTTGAATATAGATAAACTTCATATACCCTCTGAAAGAGTGACACCTCCCAAGACTTAAGCTAGGAAGCATTTAAAATAACAGATGTAAATATCATCTTTTAAAAAAAATTGTAAATATCATCCTAAAAGACAAAAAAATATGGATTCTCGAATAGAAGAATTAAGCATTAACAGTAGCATGCATTCACAGAAATAAGCCTCCCATTTGATCATTAACAACATAATAATCTTTAATAATATGCAGAGATAACCTTCAATGCCAACATGTAGAGTAAAAGAAAGCATTTAACCCATCAGGTCTTCCACACAAGTTTTTATTAAGGGAGAGCATAACTTGCTTTATTTCTTCAACACTCACTTCAGTACTAGGGAAATTGAAGTCTTCTACACTTAATTTTGGAAGAATCAAAGGTCATTATCATCAGGTTTCAGACTAAAGTCATCAGCATTTCCAAAGAGGACAACATAATATTGTAAAAAGGCATCATTAACTTCCACTACAAGAATAATTGCATTTCCAATGGCTACCAGCCGTCGGTGGCCGCCGGAAGCCGTCGGAATAATCCATTGGAAAATAAGGCGTCGGTGAGTAGAATTTCCGACGGCTTCCGACACATCTTGTCGTGGGTGTTTTCGGCAGTTTTCGATGGTCTCGAACTGTAAGAAGTCAAATTTCTTCCTCGCCTTTCATTATTTGTCAGCCCATTTTTGTAGGCATTTAGGGCTCCAATGTTTACATAAATTTATTACATAAATAGCACGTATTTATTCTTCTGTCATTATTGTTATTATATATTACCATATGTAATATATAATAACATATATAACCAATGACAGATCTTCAATTCTTGTACCATTAATATACGGTATTTATGTAATATATTAATAACATAAATACTATATATTAATTATTGTAATACAAATATTCTACCATTAATATATGGTATTTATGTAATATATTATTAACATAAATACCATATATTAATTATTCTAACACCAACACATGTCGGAAACTGTCGGATAAAATTGACTCGAAGGCTATCGATGGACATCGGAAAATCTGATGCTTTTTTTATATTTTAATTGTAATATAAACTTCTAGCCACATTTCTCTTGCAAACAGTACTCCACTAATACTATGCAATACCCAGTATACAATATTCCAACCAGAAAACAAAAACCACATTCACACAATTTGCCAAACCAAAAAAATACATAAAATCAAGTCAAACTTCATCATCAACAATCATGCAATACAGTACATGATATCCACAGCATCCACAACATCAAGTCTATCATCGTACAACCAACTAACTAAGTCTACTATCACATAATACCTATACAAGACATTTAACAAGTCTATCATCCACCAAGTCATACTAAGACAAAAAAAACTTACCTCTCAAAGCAGTCAATCATCTCTAGAGCCTGTAGAACCTCCAAAGCCAGCTGAGAAAGGGAAGCAACCACCACACCGCTGCATGAACTCGGCAATACGTTGATCCAACGAATGTGTCATTTCTATGGCCTGGCAATAGTTTTGACCCTCCAGCTGCACCACTTTTGCCCTAAAATCATCGATCTCTGCTAGATCGATATCATCTTTGGTTTTCGGTCTAGTTTCTGACAACTAGCCTATAATAATTATATAATTTAGTTGCTACATTTAATGAGGAAACACTAAGGCTTGGTCCGTAATAAATATCTAAGAGTGTTATAATATTTTAAGGAGGTTTGATGTTTATTTTTTCTAGGAATGATATTTTATACAAACGTCCGATCGACATATGTAATTTATTATGTGAAGGGTTAAAAATATTGTTTAAGTTGTTTAAAATTATCCTTAACTCGTAAAAATATGTTAGAAATTTTATAAAAACAAATTTATTAAACTTATTTATGTTGTAATTTGTTAATTCTGATTAAAACATCTAAAAAGTGAAACAAATGATGACTAATATATGCTAATCACTTTAGTTTTGCCTAATCCTCAATATTTTTTTGGTAACTCTAGAATTACTATAATGTATTGGTATCTTTAATTTAAACAACCGAATACATGCCATAGTTTTACAAGTGGGATGACTACGATCCACACAAAGAAGTTTTATTTGGTAACTCTAGAATTACTATAATGCATTGGTATCCCAATATCCCTCCCATTGATATCTCATTGCAAATATAATTATTAACCCATTTGGCAACCCCAATAATCATTGTTAATTCATTCATATTAGTATACCCCATGGTACATGATTTATCTTCTCACGTTTGTGTCTCCAACACATGTGCAAATCATGTGTCAAACCATTAGCAATAACTAATAGCATACAAACAAACATAGGCTTGATAAACATGTCAATCCTGTTCATGTTGACCCTTTATCAGAATGTCCACACAAACAAAACTACTAAGTCGATCGATAAAATCTATCACTTCATACATTGGCTAATCATTTTTGGAGTTAAAAAGGATTTTTTTTTTTTTAAAAACAAGGTTTAAAAATGGACCTCGTTGACACCGTCAATGAGTGACAAGCATAGAGGCAATAATTCCAAATCTTTTAGAAAAACAGTTAAAAAATAGGCCTTATTGACCTAGTTTAATGATAAGGATTGAAAGTGACAACCTCAGTTGGTTCTGGAAACAAGTTTGCAAGCAAAGACTAATGACATAGACGATGTCACTATGGTTATAGAGGTGATATCCTCAAGCTTTAGAAAATTGGTTTGGAAATAAATCCTACTGACCACGAACAATGACAATATGGATAGAGGCGATAAGACTCAAGGTTTACAAAATAATTAGGAAATAAGCTTGTCGACTCAGCCGACATGGAAAGGTTAAAGGCAGCCACCTCAAAACTTCTTTGAAAACAACTTAGGAAACATGCCCTTATCGATAAAGTCGATAAGATATAAAGGCGACAACCACTATAAGATTAAAACAATCGAGGCGGTAAGCCTTTTATCCTTTATAAGTAAAAAGATCTTATTGCTTTCATGCAACAAGGTTAGATGGAGAGGCAGGTTTTAAAAACACAAGTCCAGACTCAAGCAATAAGGACATGTTCAATAAGCGGTAAGGACGATACGACACGACCTAAATCCATCCTATACCATATCGAATGATATTTCATGTAACTCGGGCGCCTTGATATCATCGATATGAGATGACCATCTCGACATAGTTCATACAGCCTTGTCGACTTGGTCGGTAGACCGGGCCTGACACGTAAATAACATGAAAGTAAAATTAGTAAAACTTTCCACCTACTCCATCTTACTTATCAAAACATTATAGGTTACTAGAAAAGATGAATCTTAGTAACACTTAGATTTTTTTTAGTTTTGAATATTAAAAACAATCAAAATACATTAATTACCATTAATTAACGTGCTAATTTCCTAAGCTCATTAAACTTAGGAAAATCATAGGAAAAATTGCAAAGATTCACAAATGATCAAAGGTATCCCCTTCTTCTTTGTACCGAAATTTCTGATCAAGATAACTTATTTAATCACTTTTAGGAATTAATGTCGAAATCTACTCTTAATCGAGCTTAGGAAATTCCTAAAATATTTCTATATTTTCAGAAAATTATGAAACTTGAAAATCATCTTTAAAATTATGTTATGCACAACATATCAAAATTTCATAAAAAACGGATGTTAAAATTTAGTTTTAGGTAAAAAATCTAACTAATTCTTATGCAAACAAGCATACTTAATCTAAATAACAATCATCTCATCTTTAAGAGTGTCAAAGCACCAAAATATTCATAAAACAATATTAGATGCGTGTAACAACCCGGAAAATCAGAACCAATTTAAAATTTTTATTTTGGCAATTTTAATGAATTTTGAATATTTAAAATGATTTATTTTAAATAATAATGACTAGAAATTTATTTTGAACAGAATTAGAACGTATAAATTTATTTAAATCGAAATTAGAATATAAATATTTATTTTAATTGTAAAAGGAATTGGAAATGGCGCGGTAGTTTGAAAATTCGATTTCAAATTTCAAATGAATGTATAGGATTAAAAACAAACCGGATTTTAGTGAAACCAAAAATATTTGAATCTTTTTGAAAATATCTTTCTGACTAATCCGAAAAATCCAAATTTCATAGCGGGAATAAAAAGTTATGCCCAGTTGAAAATTCAAAATAGTCGATATGGAAATATAGCCCTTAAAAATGGCGATTTTGCAAACGACCTCCGTTTTCGACGAGACCACTTTTGCTGGATCCAGAGTGTCAAATTATTGCTTGATTCCAATTTTCATAATTTTTGGAATCAATATGTGAGAGTGGTGAATTTAAACGTGTTTGGTAATTTCAGGTTGAATTTAATCGACTGAAAAATGACCATTTTTCAAACGGTCTCCAAATTCGACGAAATTAGTTTTAAACCATATCGTCAAAACATAATCAGAATTATTTTTCGGGAATTTTTAGAGTCAGTATATGGCCCCGAAAAAATAAAACATACGTTTAAATTGAATATATACCAATTTATATTTTAATTTAAAAGAAAACTGATCGTGACAGCCGAACTAGCTTACGAAACATATCCCATTGTGTTCGGAATGGGGGTATTTAGCTAAGAGCGATAGTCATTGGGTTCGATTCGGTGTCCGAAAAGAAAAAGTAACTTTATGAAAATTAAAATAATAAAATATATAAATATATACTTGGCCCCCTTCTCTCCCATCGTTCACATTGGAAAGAAATAAAAAAAAATCCGTTGACCCCGTGCTTCCACCCTCCCCCTCTAAATCGATTGTCGCCCCTCCTCCTTAGGCGTCGCCCCCTCTAGCGATCGTTCTCCCCCTCTCTCCTCGTCTCTGCCTCCACCTAGCCCACCCGCACCCCATAGGCTAGCGCGCAAACCCCCCAATCCCTAAATCGACCCAGTTGAGCCGTCGACCACCCCTGCCCCCACCGTTGACCAGCCACACCACCCCTTCGCCCATCCCAACGCCCCACTGCCCCTCCTCCTCCCTCCAGTAGCACAGAATCCCGCCCCCTCCTTCAATTGAAAAGGTAGATTTTTATATTCATTATTTCATTTATTTTCTTTGGTTAAAAATAGGATTTTTAATCGTGTAAAAATAGGATTTTTAATTGTGTGAAAATAGGATTTTTAACCGTGTAAATATAAGACTTTTAATGGTGAAAAGATTAGATTTTTAGATCTGAAAAGATATGATTTTTGTATGTAAAATGAATTATAAAAATATAATCTTTATCATATATGCATCGTTATAAAAATATGATCTTTTTTATATATGAAGTACCGTAATAAAAATGTAATCTTTATACATTTATTAGTGATATAAAAATGTGTTTTTTATTTATTATTTCATTTATTTATTATTTTATAGTATTGATTATTTCTATTTTATAGTATTTATTATTTCATAGTATAGGAAGAAACAACTATTTGTCTTTTCGATGATAATTTTTTTGTACATGAAATGAGATAAACTTTTCTCTTTATATTTTAAATTGACCAAAAGATTCTATCATAATATATATTTATATAAGTGATACTGTAACACCCCGTGTATTCTATAACAGTGAAATTCACAAATTAAAGTATAAATAATTTCAAATCAAAGAATTAAGGGAAACGGGATACTCCATTGCGTTCGTCTCAGAAAAATACGCGAAATAGAGCCCGAAATTTTGTAAATCGGAGTCCGTATGACCCAATTATGGCCCGATGAAGTTTCAGAAAATTCAAATTTCGAAAACAGATTTGAATTTCAGACCAATCAGAGTAGGCGGGAAAAGTTCCCGCCCAACACACCAGGTCGACCTGGGGGTCGACCCTAAGGTCGACCTGCCAGGCCAGGTCGACCTGCCCCAGGCCAGGTCGACTCTAGAGTCGACGTGGGGGTCGACCTCCCCGATCGGGCCATTTTGGCCTGGTGCACCTGCTTGTGTTTTCTGGCCTGGTCTGTGCTTAGCCGAATTTCTGAGCCTTGCCTTGTCACTAGGGCTAGGTGTCAGCTCCTGATTGGTCTCTCCTTCAAATGAATGGCTAATATTAATCCAAGCTCCATCGACGGTCCTAATCAATTCACAAACTCTATAAAAAGGACCTAAGACTCCACCTAATTCATACAAATAAAAATGAGAATGAGACCGTCATGCTGCTGAGGAAGGACTAGAAATAGCCGTCAAAATTGAGAGACGATTAGGAGACAATTTAAAAGCTTAAAGCAACGACAACTAAATCAAAACAACGCCTACAACAAAGGATAACATCTCCAAATTCAGAATTCAGATTCCTGAATTGAAGATTCGTCATACGTTGTAAGTAGAGTGCTATTCCGATATGAATAAATAATTGTGTTTTGATTTGTGTAAAATGAGAAATAGAATTGTATTTGATTTGTGGTGATAATAATTCATATTTGTATGTTGCTTTGATTCTAGACGATTTGGGATGTCGTGGTATAACGATTGGATATTTGCAAGTATGTGATTCATGTTGAAAATTAACAACTACATGTTTGTGGTAGTTTATTTGAGATTCATGCAAGTATATGATTCACTATTATGCCAACATAATATATATTATAATCACTTTTAGTGTAGTTGGATCCATTTGGGTATTATGACTTATGTGAATTTATGTTGGAATTGGCATCATGATTCAAGTGTAAAACCATACTTTTGTATTAGAGACAAAAGTAAGCATCTTTGTGAACTTGTGTTGACTCTATGAACATGACTAGACTATGTTTGGTGTTAGGCCTAATTGGAAAACATGTTTTAGGCTTATATTGTTATCAAAACCATATGATAATATATGTGACACATAGCTAAATTAGATTTACATTCCAATTGCAAGTTTGCATGAATAGATTAAAAACCATGATTTCATGTTTAGGTATATTTATGCCATAATTATATGAATAGATCAAAAACCATGATTTCATGTTTAGGTATGTTTATGCCATGATTATATGCTATTACAATGCAAGTTCACAAGTGCCAAATTTATGTTAATTAGTTCGCTATGTTGCAAGTTCATGCGTTCACACTCCCCTTTTTATGTTACTTAGAATATATAAACACAATGTTCTAAGCCTCCCCTTTTTCATGTGGCTAAGTTGGGTTTAAATGTTAAACCCAACATTTGTTATATTGTAGCGAACGTATAAAACGGGGGTAATGACGTTTGGGTTGAAATATAGAACACATGTGTTGGCATGTTTGACGCATGCCAACGACCTTGAAAAACAATTAAGTGGTGTAAATTAATTTTACCCAATAAAGATGAATTTGAATAATGGGCCGCAAATATTTACATATAAAAAGAAAAGATACAAAATATGTAAATTTAGAAAATACGATGTGTTTAACCCGGGGTTGGATTGAGTTGTGATGTAAACCTGCCCGGAACCGCCCGACTGTCCAGTAGTCACAACAATACCTATCCAATGTGGGTGGTTAAACACGGAGCCCAATAAGGACCCGAGGTTAGACTGAGTTGTGGCGTAAGACTGCCCGGACCCAACCGGCAACAGGCAGCCACAACAATATCTGTCTAATGTGAGAGGTCGAGGCTTTAATAGGACAATTAAGGCTGAGTCAGGATTGGTAGGATTAAGTAAATTGAATTAATACTTAATCAAAAATGGAACATGCTAAACTATACAGACTGATTGGGGGTTAGGTTTACGAAACACTTAACCAACTTAGCATGTTGGCTAGAAATAGAAAACCTAGTAGCGGGGGTCCCTTTTCAGCAGTAACCCTACAAGGTGTATCAGGATACCTTGAACTAGGCAGGGTGGGGCACGATTACTGGGCTGACTGTAAGAGGTCAAATCGACGGCGGTGGTGCAGCATTGTAGGTTCTAACGGGGTGCGGGCGTGCATACACTCCGGCCCAGAAAAATAAGGCACTGGGCACCAGTAGTATACCTGTGCATTCTAGAATTGTGTCGGGCCGCCACCATGGGACTTGATACACCCCATGGTGGGACCAGCATAGGTAACTACAACATCGGGGGCCGTAAGACACATGTAACTATGCGAGTAAGAGCCGATCATTAGAAACAGATCACTTCACCCTGATTATGGGGTGCCTGTTGGGAACCAGTTTATATGGATGCAGAAATTAATATGGGGTACGATAAGTATATTCGACTCTAGACAACTTAACTTAGTTTATGGTGCTTTCCCATTTCCAGTTTATACTTATCATGCCCAGTTCTTTATTCATAGACTGAATAGTCCTAGACTTACTCAGGCTTTATGTCTGACTCTACTTTTCTTTCGTCTTCTTTTCTTTCGTTCCCCCCCCCCAGGTCCATAAGGAGGGAATACCGCAGCTTGACCGGTTTTCACATCCAACTTCAAGAGAAAGAATGTATTGCTTGGATCTCTTTCGTTTTGGACTATGGCTTTGGATTGCAACTATGGGGACTTATGCAGTTTATTTTGTTTTTATGCTTCTTTAAGTTATGAAATCAAGACAGTTATGATAATGTAATGGTTTTTGGAAGTATTGTAAGACAATTATGACATGGTTTGTGTAACACGTATTTTGTTGTAATAAAATTTGCTGTTGTTTTCCGCTGTTCAAAAATATGTGTATTTATGTCTGTCTTGTGTATCTGTGACTTATACTTATAAACCTCCACCAAAATTAGGGCATTCCCTTTAAGAGTGACCCTAACGGAGGTGGGGTGTTTCACTTGGTATCAGAGCATAGGTTTACCAGATAAGATAAAAAGTTTTGAAAATTTATTTTCAAAAGAAAATTTAAAGAAGCATTTTTTAAAAGATAAAATGTTATTTTATTTTAAAAAGGCCAAGTTCCCCAAAGCCATAGGTACTATCTTTTATCCTTCCTTTTGAATCTACCCTTTTTGTTTCAGCATGTCCGAAGAACTTAACTTGCCCGAGGGTATACCAATACCTGGTTGGTTCAGACGATTCTTAGAAGCAAGGGCCACTCAGCCAGGTCCTACCGTTCCTCCTCCCCCAGCTGCAGGAAATCATCCAGCTGCAGCAACACCTCTTCCTCCACCTCCTCTGCAGGGTAATACCTTTGCTAAGATATGTAAACATTTTAAAGCTATGGGAGGAAAGGACTTTCATGGAACCGAGTCCTTCGTGGCAGCCAGGAATTGGCTGAAGGAAACCGAGGACTTATTCGTCATCTTTGAGGTAGAAGATAGGCAGAAGGTACAACTGGCAGTATGGCTACTTAAAGGCGAGGCTTCCTACTGGTGGGAAGTCGCCAATGCAAAAGGCCAGTGGAAACATGGGAGGACTTTAGGGCAAGGTTTGAAGATAAATTCCTCTCAGAAGCTGAAAGGAGTCTTCAGTTGGAAAAATTCTTATTTCTTAAGCAATGGAACATGACAGTCAAAGAGTATGTTAATCAGTTCGATCAGCTGGCTAGGTTCGGACTGGACCTAGTCAACACTCCGCACAAGAAGGCTCTCCGCTTTGTCAAAGGATTGAATGAGCCATTACACAGTTTGGCCATGACCCATATACCCATGGGAGCTACATATGAAAGGTTGGTGCAGATGGCATTGCTGAACGAAGAGGATAAGGGCAAGAAGGAGACAAAGGCAGAAATCTCTCAAGGGAAGAAAGAGGGTTTACAGCCTAAGAAGACAGACTTTAAGAAGGGCGGGAAAGAAAACAAAGAGAAGAGGAAGTGTAATTTCTGTGGCAAAGTGGGGCACTTGGTGAAAGATTGCCGGAAAAAGAAGGCCAAGATGAATGGTGGGTGCTTTTCTTGCGGTGAAACAGACCATATGGCTAAGGATTGCCCAAAAGAAGCGAGGGCAGGGGCAGAGGGCTGGATCCACCTCAGGGGCACAGGTTCATGTGCTAGAAGCGCCACCTCTGCAACAACGAGGTATAAATACTTCTGTAGGAAGTGTAGTTTATCTTTATGATCACCCAGTTCGCGCTTTATTTGATTCTGGCGCATCACACTCCTTTATTTCATCTGCTTTAGTAGAATCTCTGCACCTAGAAACTAGTATGGTAAAGGACCCCTTAATTGTTTCAAACCCAATTGGGGGCCCAGCTCATCTGTCTATGACCTGTGTGGGATTGAAAATTTCTATTCTAAGCGTAGAATTTAGATGTAGTGCCTTTGTTTTGGGCTTCTCGGGATATGGTTTGATTTTGGGCATGGATTGGCTATCCAGTAATGGTGCCATCCTTGATTGTGATAAAAAGGTGGTTAGGCTTCTGACCCAACTCGGTAACACTCTGGAAATTACTTGTAATCCCTCGTATGCGGTTATGCTTAGTTATCTTGAATCGCTAGATGCTTCTGTTGAAAGTTTGCAATCGGTTAGAGTGGTCCGGGAATATCCGGATGTCTTCGAAGAGGTGAAGGGCTTACCTTCGAAGCGGGAGATAGACTTCCGCATATATCTGGTAGATAATGCAAAGCCCGTTGCGTTGCCCATTAGACACATGGCTCCACGGGAAAGGAAAGAGCTCAGTAAATAGATTAAAGAGCTTCTAGAGAAGGGGTTCATTAGGAGGAGTATTTCAGAATGGGGCGCTCCAGTGGTGTTCGCTACAAAGGCGGATGGTTCACTTCGTCTATGTGTTGACTATAGGGAGCTCAACAAGCTAACGAAAAAGAATAGGCACCCTCTCCCTAGAATTGACGATCTGTTTGATCAGCTTGTAGGAGCGTCTGTTTTCTCCCAACTCGATTTAGCGACCGGATTTCATCAGCTAAGGGTGGCTGAAGATAGTATCGATAAGACAGCATTCAGAACCCCAGACGGCTTCTTTGAATGGCTTGTCATGCCTTTCGGCTTGACAAACGCACCCGCTTACTTCGTGGACCTAATGAGTAGGGTGTTCGGAGATTTCCTCAATAAGTTCGTAGTGGTTTTCGTAAACAATATCTTGATCTTCTCAAAGAGTGTAGAGGAGCATGCTCAGCACTTAAGGGCAATCATGGAAACTCTGTGAGTCCATCAGCTAAAAGCTAAATTCTCCAAATGCCACTTTTGGAGAGAAGAAGTGAGGTTTCTTGGGCACATAGTATCCAAAGAAGGGTTAGCTGTAGACCCGGCTAAGGTAGTAGCGGTGCAAGACTGGAAGACACCAAAGAACGCAACAGAAGTCCGAAGCTTTCTCGGGCTAGCAGGCATCTATCGGAAATTCATCAGAGATTTTGCAAAAATATCAGCTCCGCTCACAAGGATGACAAAGAAGAATCTAGTGTTCAATTGGGACTTGGATTGCGAGTTTGCTTTCCAACGACTGAAAAGGGCTCTTACAACAGCCCCAGTTTTGACATTGCCAAATGGAAGCAAGATGTTCACAGTTTATACAGATGCATGTGGGACAGGGCTAGGCACTGTCTTAATGCAAGAAGGAAGGGTAGTAGCTTATGGCGGAAGACAATTGAAAGTTCATGAAAAGAACTACCCGACCCACGATCTTGAGTTAGCTGCCATTGTCTTTGCACTCAAGTCTTGGCGACATTATCTCCTAGGTGAGAAGTTCGAACTTTACACTGACGATAAATCGTTGAAATATCTTTTCTCGTAGAAAGATCTTAACTTGAGGCAACAGAGATGGATGGAGTTTCTTGCCTCGTACGATTTCGAGATCTCCTACACTCCGGTCAAAGGTAACGTAGTGGCAGACGCATTGAGCCGAAAGAAACTAACCCTAAGCCCGCTGTTTGTTGAAAGACAAAGCCTAGAGTTTATAGCCAGCTTTGACTTTAGGCCCTCCTCCGATTTTGTATCGGGCTTGCTAGCATCTCTCGAAGTACGCCCGAATTTAGTGGACTCAATAGGGACAGCACAACGCCAAGACCCTCAGCTTGTGGAGACGATTGATAGGCTAATTAGGGGTGAGACTTCAAGTCACCTCAGCAAATACTCCATCGACGATAAGGGTTGGCTAAGGCGAGACGGAAGACTATGCGTCCCACAGACAAGGGAATTGGTAAAGACGGTTCTCGAGGAAGCACATCACTCCAAGAGGACGATACACCCAGGCGGAGATAAAATGTACAAGGACATAAAGAGAAATTTCTTTTGGAACAGCATGAAGAAGGATGTGGCAGAGTTCGTTTCTAAGTGTATGGTGTACCAACAGGTTAAAGCGGAACAGAAAAAGCCTGGCGGTCTGCTCCATCCTCTAGAGGTCCCGCAGTGGAAGTGGGATAGCATCTCAATGGACTTCATTGATGGGCTGCCTAGGTCTAGAAGAGGCAACACTAGAATTTGGGTAATAGTGGATAGGTTTACTAAAAGCGCCCACTTCTTATCTGTCAAGAGTAAAAGAACTGCCTCATCCCTAGCATTTCTTTACCTCAAGGAAATTGTTCGACTCCATGGAATACCCTCCAGCATTGTTAGTGACCGAGACCCTATCTTCACAAGTGAGTTTTGGCGAAGTCTGCAAGAAGCGGTAGGCACACAGTTATGCTTGAGCACAGCCTATCATCCCCAAACCGACGGCCAGACGGAAAGAGTGAACAGAGTTTTGGAGGACCTTTTAAGACTGTGCGTCCTTGACTTCAGAGGGACGTGGGAAGACCATCTTCCTTTGGTGGAATTTGCCTACAACAACAGCTACTAAGCCACCATCGGAATGGCACCCTTCGAAGCTTTATATGGAAGACCGTGCCGATCGCCCACTTGTTGGTGGGAGTCTACTGATAAACTCATACTTGGGCCAGATATGATCCGAGAGACTTCAGAGAAAGTAGACTTGATACGAAGAAGGATGAAGACAGCCCAAGACAGAGTTTTTCTTAAGATATCTCCGCTAAGGAACGTTGTTCGTTTTGGAACCACAGGAAAGCTAGCACCAAGGTTCGTAGGGCCATTTCTTATCATCGAGAAAATTGGGAAAATGGCCTATAGATTAGAGCTACCCGAAAAGCTGGCCGGAATTCACAATGTTTTCCATGTTTCGCACCTCCGAAAATGTCTACATGAATCTGCTGAAGTGGTGGAGCCAAATATCCTAGAAGAAGCTGAAGTGGAACGCGAAGCAACCGTGAGGAAAGTTCCAACCCGCATATTAGGAACGGAAGTGAAGAAGCTACGCAACCGCGAAGTCAAGCTCGTCAAAGTTCAGTGGAGCGACGCCGAGGGAGACGCAACATGGGAAACTAAAGCTAGAATACGCGCAACCTACCCTTTTCTTTTCGAGGGTACATCTTTGATCTTTCTTTTTCCTTAAGTTGCGCTTTTATCTATCTTTTTAGGTATATCTCCTCGACCTTGTCTTTTAGGTAGAAACTCTTTGGATGAAAACATGTAATTGAAACATGTTATGGATGATGGTTGCAAGTGGTTGCAAGTGATTGCTAGTGGTTGCTCGTGGTTGCATATACACACACAATCTAGGTTTTAGATCGGCTCAGTCACTTCATACTGCATATGCATATATGTATTTATATTCGTATATGGTTGAAGTTTAATGTGTTGTCATATGGATGTTGCATTTATATATGAATGATTGTGCACTCATGTAGAATAATGAATAGGAAAATTTGCATACATAATGGATTCATGACACTTACATAATTTGCATTAAGGAGGTCAACTGAATCAGTAGACCGACTGATTTTGCATTAGATAAGTACATGTGCACACACTTCGCATATGATCATGAAGCATTAGAAGTCTTTTAAGGACAATGGATGCTCATGTTTGATGGATGAGTAGATGGATGTTTGGATGTTAGGATGTACACTCTTCCTGAACTTGAAGATTTCGGGGACGAAATCCTTTTAAGTGGGGGAGAATGTAACACCCCGTGTATTTTATAACAGTGAAATTCACAAATTAAAGTATAACTAATTTCAAATCAAAGAATTAAGGGAAACGGGATACGCCATTGCGTTCTTCTCGGAAAAATACGCGAAATAGAGCCCAAAATTTTGTAAATCGGAGTCCGTATGACCCAATTATGGCCCGATGAAGTTTCAGAAAATTCAAATTTCGAAAACAGATTTGAATTTCAGACCAATCAGAGTAGGTGGGAAAAGTTCCCGCCCAACCCACCAGGTCGACCTGGGGGTCGACCCTAGGGTCGACCTGGGAGTCGACCTGGGGGTCGACCTGCCCTAGGCCAGGTCGACTCTAGAGTCGATTTGGGGGTCGACCTCCCCGGTCAGGCCATTTTGGCCTGGTGCACCTGCTTGTGTTTTCTGGCCTGGTCTGTGCTTAGCCAAATTCTTGAGCCTTGCCTTGTCACTAGGGCTAGGTGTCAGCTCCTGATTGGTCTCTCCTTCAAATGAATGGCTAATATTAATCCAAGCTCCATCGACGGTCCTAATCAATTCACAAACTCTATAAAAAGGACCTAAGACTCCACATAATTCATACAAATAAAAATGAGAATGAGACTGTCATGCTGCTGAGGAAGGACTAGAAATAGCCATCAAAATTGAGAGACGATTAGGAGACAGTTTAAAAGCTTAAAACAACGACAACTAAATCAAAACAACGCCTACAACAAAGGATAACATCCCCAAATTCAGAATTCAGATTCCAGAATTGAAGATTCGTCATACGTTGTAAGTAGAGTGCTATTCCGATTTGAATAAATAATTGTGTTTTGATTTGTGTAAAATGAGAAATAGAATTGTATTTGATTTGTGGTGATAATAATTCATATTTGTATGTTGCTTTGATTCTAGACGATTTGGGATGTCGTGGTATAACGATTGGATATTTGCAAGTATGTGATTCATGTTGAAAATTAACAACTACATGTTTGTGTTAGTTTATTTGAGATTCATGCAAGTATATGATTCACTATTATGCCAACATAATATATATTATAATCACTTTTAGTGTAGTTGGATCCATTTGGGTATTATGACTTATGTGAATTTATGTTGGAATTGGCATCATGATTCAAGTGTAAAACCATACTTTTGTATTAGAGACAAAAGTAAGCATCTTTGTGAACTTGTGTTGACTCTATGAACATGACTAGACTATGTTTGGTGTTATGCCTAATTGGAAAACATGTTTTAGGCCTATATTGTTATCAAAACCATATGATAATATATGTGACACATAGCTAAGTTAGATTTACATTCTAATTGCAAGTTTGCATGAATAGATTAAAAACCATGATTTCATGTTTAGGTATATTTATGCCATGATTATATGAATAGATCAAAAACCATGATTTCATGTTTAGGTATGTTTATGCCATGATTATATGCTATTACAATGCAAGTTCACAAGTGCCAAATTTATGTTAATTAGTTCGCTATGTTGCAAGTTCATGCGTTCACACTCCCCTTTTTATGTTACTTAGAATATATAAACACCATGTTCTAAGCCTCCCCTTTTTCATGTGGCTAAGTTGGGTTTAAATGTTAAACCCAACATTTGTTATATTGTAGTGAACGTATAAAACGGGGGTAATGACGTTTGGGTTAAAATATAGAACACATGTGTTGGCATGTTTGACGCATGCCAACGACCTTGAAAAACAATTAAGTGGTGTAAATTAATTTTACCCAATAAAGATGAATTTGAATAATGGGCCGCAAATATTTACATATAAAAAGAAAAGAGACAAAATATGTAAATGTAGAAAATATGATGTGTTTAACCCGAGGTTGGATTGAGTTGTGATGTAAACCTGCCCGGAACCGCCCGGCTGTCCAGTAGTCACAGCAATACCTATCCAATGTGGGTGGTTAAACCCGGAGCCCAATAAGGACCCGAGGTTAGACTGAGTTGTGGCGTAAGACTGCCCGGAACCCAACCGGCAACAGGCAGCCACAACAATATCTGTCTAATGTGAGAGGTCGAGGCTTTAATAGGACAATTAAGGCTGAGTCAGGATTGGTAGGATTAAGTAAATTGAATTAATACTTATTCAAAAATGGAACATGCTAAACTATATAGATTGATTGGGGGTTAGGTTTACAAAACACTTAACCAACTTAGCATGTTGGCTAGAAATAGAAAACCTAGTAGCGGGGGACCCTTTTCAGCAGTAACCCTACAAGGTGTATCAGGATACCCTGAACTAGGCAGGGTGGGGCACGATTACTGGGCTGACTGTAAGAGGTCAAATCGACGGCGGTGGTGCAGCAGTGTAGGTTCTAACGGGGTGCGGGCGTGCACACACTCCGGTGCAAAAAAATAAGGCACTGGGCACCAGTAGTATACCTGTGCATTCTAGAATTGTGTCGGGCCGCCACCATGGGACTTGATACACCCTATGGTGGGACCAGCATAGGTAACTACAACATCGGGGGCCGTAAGACACATGTAACTATGCGAGTAGGAGCCGATCATTAGAAACGGATCACTTCACCCTGATTATGGGGTGCCTGTTGGGAACCAGTTTATATGGATGCAGAGATTAATATGGGGTACGATAAGTATATTCGACTCTAGACAACTTAACTTAGTTTATGGTGCTTTCCCATTTCCAGTTTATACTTATCATGCCCAGTTCTTTATTCATAGACTGAATAGTCCTAGACTTACTCAGGCTTTATGTCTGACTCTACTTTTCTTTCGTTTCCCCCCCAGGTCCACAGGGAGGGAATACCGCAGCTTGACCGGTTTTCACATCCAACTTCAAGAGAAAGAATGTATTGCTTGGATCTCTTTCGTTTTGGACTATGGCTTTGAATTGCAACTATGGGGACTTATGCAGTTTACTTTTGTTTTTATGCTTCTTTAAGTTATGAAATCAAGACAGTTATGATAATGTAATGGTTTTTGGAAGTATTGTAAGACAATTATGACATGGTTTGTGTAACACGTATTTTGCTGTAATAAAAATTGCTGTTGTTTTCCGCTATTCAAAAATATGTGTATTTATATCTATCTTGTGTATCTGTGACTTATACTTATAAACCTCCACCAAAATTAGGGCATTCCCTTTGAGAGCGACCCTAACGGAGGTAGGGTGTTTCAGATACCTGGGATTTCCCCAAAAGAGAATTATTTATTTCAATACTCACTCGTTGTTAGTTAACAATTCTAATGATTAGATTTTATGCTTAATTCTAATAGGAAATAAAATAGTAAAATGGTTATTCCTCAAATGACTATTCATCTATTCTATTTTCATTAAATAGAAGGAGCTGGAAAACTCTAGAAAAAATATTGGTTAAATTCGATGTTGTTTAGGAGGAAGTTAAAACATAAGTGTGAGATAAATAAATCAGTATTATGATAAAAATACAATTTTTATTACGAAGTTAGAAAAACAAAAATATGATTTTTAATATATAAACATCATATTAAAAATATGATTTTTATTATGAATAGCGTGGAGAGGACTGCGTTTTTCGGACAAATCCAAACGGTTCAGAAATTCAGAAATAAAACTGGAGGAGTGGATCCCAAAGGTGAGAACTCCTCACTGAAATTATTTCTATACAGTTTTTTATTTTATAACTGCATATATGAACTACTCCCCGTCGTCCACAGACCATGGACGGCTTGTTTGGTTGTGTGTTTGGATTGATTGGTTTGTGTGAAAATTGTTTGTGATGTGAAATAGACTGTATAAAATATTCACATGTTGAAATAAAATATTTTATCGTTAAAAATATATTTTTTAACGTGTATATGAATAAAATAAATATTCATCTACAAATCAGACAATTTGTTTATGTACACCCATTTGACTTATATGGATTGGGACGATAAATTTTACACGTCGCCCAACTGCACAAATAAATTCTGTGTTTGTGGATTGAAACCCCACATGGGTGTTGGGTTGATATTTGACATACACTAATCCTAGCTGTTTAGTTGTATGTCAAACGATAAGTTGACAAACTGTTGTAAGCGTTAAATATTTATATTTAATGCTTATGCAGTATAGAATGCACTCTGGATGATGGTTGATTGTTTATCATTGTTGTTCTATACATATGTTGTATGAAATCCATATAAATAACATTATATGGTAATTGACAGTGTTTGATTCCAGTTCAGTAAGAATGAATATTTTAAAATAACAAATATTTTAAAATAATGAATATTTTAAAATAATATTCAGTAAAAGAACAAAATATGATTTTTGATGTCCGATTTGGGATGGACACGAATATATTTAAATATATAAAGCCGCGTTGATTAGATTAACGCCATTTTGACGTGAACGATATTTATATCGATTTTATTCATTTTCATAATGAATATCGAAAAGGAAGTGATTTCAAAATCTAATGTTTTGAAAATATTATCATTTATATATTAACAATATGGAATATTCAATTTTGATTTGAAATTGAATATGAAGTTGAAATCGTTTTGAAAACGAATTTAAAACGATTTAGAAAATATGTTTTAAATAGAAATCGATGAAATATATATAATATTATATATATATAATGGCCTGAATAGAACGTGCCGCGCTGCGGTAGTTCGCGAATTTCGACCATTGACTTCGAATGGACATTACGGGAGATCCGACCGTTGAATTCTCCTAAAACCATAACCGTTGGGTTCGTATCGAAAAGAGCTTTCTAACGAATATGAGAGATTTGAAATCTAACTGTTGGATTTGGAATTATGTCCAAATCAAATTTGGAAAAGGTCGATGTAAGTGCACTTCGATGACCGTTTATGGAAATCGACTGTACGGGCCTTGATAAAATCATTAAACATATTAATAATTTGTGTAGAATCATAATAAATGATTTTGAAAGAATTGGGATGAAAAATTCCATATTTGAAAAGATAAAAATATTTTTTTATCAAAATGAACTAGTTATGAACTAGTATTATAATCCAATATTTTTAAATAAATAAATTGGATTTGAATTGGTTTTAAAAATAACCAAAAATTTCCAATATATGAATTGGATTGGGTTCGAATCGAAATTATCTTTGGAATATTTCAATATTGGATTCCATGATTATACGGACATTGTGGAGAATTTGGAAGATATATATATATATATCGTTATTCCCAATACGATATTTGTTGGTTTCAGAATTTGATATTGAATATAAGCCGATATATTTTCTATTTAGAGTCTTGTATTTAATTTCAAATGGGAGTTTGGGTTCTTTGTCAATGGTATCTTTAAAAATGTTGTTCTTAAACCCAATGGAGTTAAGAAAATTAGAAACTAATTGGAGATTAGTTAAGTTGAATGGTTTCCTGGGTATTGATCTGATGTTGGTTTCGGCCTTCGGGATTAATACTTAGGGAGTTGTTCTCTCACTAATTTACGGTTAGAGACTGATGGGATAGGGTCTTCAGTAACACTGTTCTTACACCCCACGTGAAAAGAATAAATCTTTTAATTAAGATTTAAAGAAGAATTTACAATTAATTAACATTTAATTGGAATTGAAATTGGAATGTGAATTGGGTTTATTGTGGACTGTGTTTTTAACGACATTCGTTCTTTAACCCGATTTGCAATGAAATGAGATTTGGAATTTATAAATCTTTTTATTAATATTTAACGGGAATTTTCCAACGTACATTTTTTCAATTTAATATATTAAATTGGAATTAAATGGAATTCGACTGGATAATAATCGAAGTGAACTTCTATGGAGGAAGACTGTTAATACATATGGAATTTAAGAGGCTTTGCCGTTATTCCATTTATATTATTGGTCGGATACAGAAATTGATATCGATTATATATTGATTTGTTTTTCCATGAAGATTCCATAATTAATGGAATATGATTGGGGTTTATTGTGATCTGTGCTTTAAATGACATTTGTTCTTTAACCCAGTTAAAAATAGGATTACATGTCTAACATTGTATTTTGAACTGTATGGTTGATCTCTGCTAAATATATATCTTTTTGGTAACGAAGAATTTATTCTCTTGCTTAATACCCTTCTCTGAGATGTACGAGCTCAGAGGTTATATATCGGCAGAAATCAATAGTACGGTGTAGATTGTCAATGCGACATGTTTGTGTTTCCAAAGTTAAATAATCATTAAAATAGATTTTTTGGAAGATTAAAACTAAGTGGAGTTTTAATAAATCTTTAATTAGATTGAAATGTGAATTGATAATATAAATTATCAAATTTGGGAAATGATCGAGAATGGAGTAGCACCAGTTTTGCTCCTAGCGATAGTTAAATTTTTAATTAGATTTGAACGTGAAGTGGTAATTAAATTTACCGATAACACCGAGGTGTTAGTTACGGAGTAATATCAGTTTTGCTCCATGGGATGAATAGGTTGGGATTGGGAAATTAAATAAATGATTACTTCGGTGTGGTTCGCTAATCTCGACTAGTTTGGAAAACCTTAATATGGTTTGAAATGATATCCAAAGGAAGATTAACGAATAAATTTAAAAGAATTTAACTTTGATAAAATTAATGGGAACCTTTCCCAAAGGATAAGAATATTGGAATAAAGGAATATTCTGAATTGGAATGAGGCGTATGTTGTGTTTTTATAGCACTTGTTTATTACATACGCGAGTTATTCAGAATAGCCGGGTTTATACCCATTCTGAATAACTGATTCAACGATATGTTGACGATGAAGACGGTGGTTGAAGACCGGAGGTCTTCACATCGTTTGGATGATTAATGATGTCTTGATTGGGCTGTACACCCAAGATAAGGTAATAAGTGGTGATCGTACAGACGTACTTGGAGATCGACTGAATATGCGGGGACCTCTCTCCTGTATTGGACATATAGGACGAGGAATAAGGTGCCTCCGGTTTCGTTCAGACCCAGAACGAACTTGTAAATGGACTGTGTGTCTGACATTGGATTTTATTCTATGTTGATGATCAAAGCACGGCTTTAATATAGCATAGCTTTGTGTATAGCGTTAATTCACGGGCCTCACACCTCGGCATGAGTCAAAAAAGGGATAAGGGATCCAAGAGAGCACAACGTTTGTAACATCCTGAATTTTCTGTGACTATTAAAAGAACGAATTAAAGAATACTTAATTATTAGGGAAACGGGTTAGGCCATTGCGTTCATCTTGAAATTCTGCTTGGAATAGAGTCCAAGTTTTCGTAAATCGAACTTCGTATGAGGAAGTTATGGCCCTCATAAGTTTCAAAAATTTAAATAATTTAAAACAGTTCAGATAAAAATTCAAATTCAAACGAAGAAGCGGGCTGGGCGGGATTTTTCCCGCCCTAGGCCAGGTCGACCTCCCCAATACAGGTCGACCTGGGGGTCGACCTACCCCCTCGGGAAGATCTGGACTGAGACTATTCTGACTTGTTGCTAAGTCTTTTCTGACCTGTTGCTGAGTCACTAGGGCATAGGTGGCAATTATGGATAACTCCATCTAGTCTGGACGGTTGTGATTGCTCCTATGATAATCTAATGGCTTATATTGATTTAAACTTCTATAAAAGCACGCATAGACTCAAGCTCTAAACCTAAACTAAATTAGTCTCTTAGCCTCCATGTTGTTCCTGGAATAGTTCTTCTTCTTCTTAAAGCTTAGGAATCGCAAGTCTGGATTCCAATACAAACGACGAACGAATTATTCTCTTCTCTAATCCGTCTTTGTGAGTACAATTTCTTTCACAAAATAATTAATAAATTAATAATGATGAGTTATAATTGGGATTATGAGAACATGTCTGTTGAATCATGTGGTGTTACTTAACTTTGTTATCGTCTGTTGGTGAACATATGACAGTTGTGTTAACTTATGTTGGTAGATCTATTTCATATGTCCAATCACATATGTTTAACTTGATTCATATCATGACATCAGTTTATATGCAAGTTTGGGATGTAAATCATATGCTAGTTTGTATGTGAATCTTATGCAAGCTTGTATGCGAATTATACACAAGTTTATATGTGAATCAAGTATATATATACATATGCTAGTTTATATGTAAAACATGTGATATTAGTTTACATGTTTAAATTCATATGCAAGTTTGTAGGAATCCATATGCAAGTTTAAGTGAAAACTATATTCACAAATGCAAGTTTAGGTGAAAACCATATACACATATGCAAGTTTAGGTGAAACCCATATTCATATATACAAGTTCACAATTTTATGTTTAGATCTATATTTAGATCCATGGTAGTTTATGCAAATCTGTGTTCTATATGTTCATTGCCTATGCAAGTTATTGGCTATGCAAACTTATGTTATAATTCTTATTCGCAAGTTAGATCTATTTTATGTGTTATGCAAGTTGTGAGTTAGACTATTTGCGAGTCTAGCATGTTTCATATTAAACGTACGAACATTGTGGGGACAATGAGAAAATACTAAATATACATATTGTGAATTGGCATAAAATGGCTTTAAAGGCATATAATTAATTTGAGACACTAATTGGTATAAATTACATACCTGAAAAGTATTGACATAATTTAGGTGACAATTATGGACATAGATTAATTTGGAAATTATTGGCAATTTGAATAGGGATAATTAATTCATATTGGGGTGAAATAATTATGTGTAATAATAAACGCCTAAGACACGAGGTTAGACTAGTTTGTGGTATAAGACTGCCCGGACCCGCCCGACAAATCCAGCAACCACAAACGGTAGTCTAATGTGAGAGGTCGAAGGCATAAATTAAATGCGTAACAATTGTAAAGACACGAGGTTAGGCTCGTTTTCGGTATAAGACTGCCCGGACCCTCCCGGCAAATCCAGCAACCGCAAACGGTAGTCTAACGTGGGAGGTCTTACAAGGTTACGGTTATAATGAATTAAGTAACACTTAGCCAAGATAAACATGTGGTGGGACATGGGGTTAAGTGGGTGACATGGGTGACATGTGAAATACGATTAGAAACACTTAACCAAATTGAAACATGTAAGAAGACATGAATAAGAAGGGGTTAAGTGGGAAATCTTAGTGGGGACCAAACATAGGTGGAAATCTTGTGTCAAGTATGGGACCCTTTTTGTAACACCCCACCTCCGCTAGGGTCACTCACAAAGAGAATGCACTAGCTTTGGTGGAGCATTATCTAGGTAAACTTACACAGAAATATTACAAGACAGAACATATAAAATAGCAGAAGAAGAACCAAATTTCATTGCTTTAAAATCTAGAAAGGTCTAAAGCCTTTTACATCAAAACGCTATTAAATCCATTACATCGAAATCTGTCTTGCAATGGTAAAGAAGCATAAAACCATAGTCATAAATCATTCCCCAAGTAAAACAGTAAAGCAACCATAGCCAAGAAAGGTTCAAGCCATATACGATGATCTTGAAGCAGAAAGAAGTCCAAACTAAGTAGGAGTGCTTCCTCCCTGAGAACCTAGGGGGGGAACGGAAGAAAAAGAGGCAAAACAAAACGGGTCAGTCATACAGACTGGTAAGTCCTAGTGGCTTTCAGCATAGAAACAGGTAAAATTAACATGACATGTATAAGCTGAAAGTAAACATAAGGATGGTGACAAGATAGGCAAGTTAAACTAAGATAACAAGATAAACTACGATAACAAGATACACTAAGGTCACAAGAAAAACTAAGGTAACAAGATAAGCTATGTATAGCATCGTATGTTTAACATTCTCTGCACCAACTGTACTAGTACCCCAACCCGTATCATCCTTTCCATGTATATGTACAGTCCCTTGCCGTATATCATACGGGTTTCATCACGTATTTTTATACTACTTCAACGTAGTGCCACCATTCTTGAAATCGTTTGGACTACCACCCTTGTTCTGGTTAGGTTTCCTTATCATGAACTATCGCGTGTTCAACTAGGATTTATGTCACCTAGGACCACTAGGGATTATGCTACCTATTGAACGTTTTCTAGATTCGTTTAGGGTTTATGCCACCTAGGACCACTAGGGATTATGCTACCTAACGAATTCCACGTAACGATCTATTAGTCGATCGGCTCCCTACAAGTCCTAGCTCGTTCAAGTGTCTGTGTCATACGGCCCAATCACGAAATGTAGTCACATGTGCTAGGTCCACCATAGGGTGTATCAAGCCCTATGGTGCCAACCATCGACACGAATCAAGCACGCACAGATAAACCTACTGATGCCCAATGCCTGCTTTTCTGCTGCGGAGTGTGTGCATGCCCGCACTCCGTTAGAACCTACACTGGCGCACCCACACAGCCGTCGTTCTGGTCGCTTACAATCAGCCCAGTAATCGTGCCCCACCCTGCCTTGTTCCATGGTACCATGATACATCTAGTGGGTTACTGCTGAAACGGACCGCGTAACTAGGGTTTCCGTCTAGTAGGTTAAGTGTTGTCATTTAAATTCGAGACTTAACCTCATCAGTCTAGCATATCAAGTTGGTTAAGTGTGGTCATTCAAGTTCGTGACTTAACCCGTCTACGTGTCATGTCAAACTGGCTAAGTGTTGTCGTTTAAGTTCATGACTTAGCCCTACGAATCATGTGTCAAGTTGGTTAAGTATATTCAAGCGGTTCATGACTTAACCCTACCAAATCATCGTGTCAAATTGGTTAAGTATATTCAAGCGGTTCATGACTTAACCCTATCAAATCATCATGTCAAATTGGTTAAGTATATTCAAGCGGTTCATGACTTAACCCTATCAAATCATGTCCCAGGTTGGTTAAGTGTTGTCTTTCATGTTCATGACTTAACCCTATCATGTGGCAATAATTCATTAATGCACCTCAACCTCTCACATTAGACCTGTTGTTGTGGTCACTGGATATGCCGGGCGGTTCCGGGCAGATTTACACCACAACTCAGTCTAACCTCGGGTTTCAAGCGCGATATGACCAACTACTCATATTGGATCCTATTGTTTGCAGCCACTGGATTTGTCGGGCGGTTCCGCGCAGAATTACACTGCAAACTCAACCCAACCTCGAGTTGGCCATTTTCATGTTCATTCTAGTGTCATGTCCATGTTCAAGTTTCATGTCAAGTTCGTGTCAAGTTTTCAAGGCAAGTTTCGTGTCAAGTCGATGTCAAGTTCGTGTCCATATCCAGGTTCAAATTATAACAGGGTTCATGTTTCAAGTTTTGCCTTTTATCAGGTTCATAATTCATGTTCATAACCAATTCATGTTTTGCCTATTCTACCCAAATCGTACTCCCATTGCACGTAAACGTGAATCGATCCATACTACAAGTAAATCCAAACCTCATAATAAAGGGAATAACATCAAAACTATGATAGGCAAAAGGGACGAGCATAAAGCGATAAAAGACTAGCATTACATAACTTGAGATAATTGGTTACAACATTACTAGCATAAAGGATTTCAAATCTAGCAAGATAAGGCGATGGTCATGCTAAACACTGACATAAAAGAATAGGCATGCAAAAGCAAGCCAAATACAAGAATAATGGATCCAGTGGTTTTGGTGTACATAATTGCGAATAAACTAAGCAAGTCACACCCTAGGTATACGATTCAACAAAATGTCAATTCAGTGCACAACATGGTTTTCAGCTATGGTGTCATGGGCATGAACAATCAACTACAATAGTCTTAGGCAATTAACCCCAACAGTCATAGGTAGAAATCTCATAGTTATGAATCATAAGCGACTCATCGAAATAATCATGGGTAATTATCAAAAATAGTTCTAGGCAAATAGTCATAGGCAATTAACAGTAATAGTTTCAAAGTCATGGTCATAGATAATGGCCTTATGTTCATAATCATAGGTAATAATCCTCATAGTCAAGAGTCATAGGTGATTAGCCACAATTGTCCTCGTCATAGTCATAGGCATAGTCTCACGTTCACAGTCATAGGCATGGTCTTATGTTCTGTCATAGGCATAGGTATAGTCTTATGTTCATCGTCATAGTCATAGGCATATGTATAGTCTTATGTTCATCGTCATAGTCATATTAAGGTTATAGTCTTGAAAGAATTTGGTTTACAACATGAATAGGCCAAATAGAAATATTCCCACAAGTCAAGATACAAGAATTTATGTTACAACCTAGCGTTTGAATAATAAACTAGGTCCAACAACATGAATGGGCATGATTCAGTCGATAAGAAATAATCCCAAAATTATAGATTCAAGAAGAGACAAGAACAGATCCAAATAGATAATCAAGCTTAGATCCAATTTCATTTTATTCCATGTCCATATCAAATTTAACAAATTTCAATCTCAAAGTAACTAGAACTTACAGAGCGCGGATCGAGAATTAGAGTGCAGAGATTTGATTCTAGAAACGGTTGCTGCAGTTGTTGAATCTCTATTTGTTTAGTCTTGTTCTAGTTGAAAACCCCAAACTTGCAATCCCTAGATGTTGTCTTTGACGAAGAAGAAGTAGCCATTCTCTCTTTAATTTAATTATTTTCAGAAGCAGCATAAGGACAGAATGAAAAGATGTGGAGAGAATGAGGCTAGGGGTTAGTTTATATAGGATTAGGCAGATGAATTTGGACAGAAAACGAGTCTAAATACATCAGGATGCATCTGGTTCAAGAAGTGGGCTCGGGAGGCAGGTCGACCCCCATGTCGACACTATGGCCGACCTGGTCCCTGATAGGTCGACACTATGGTCGACCCCCAGGTCGACCTGGTCTATGGGTGGGAGTTTTCCCACCCTGCCTGCTGCAGGATCTGAATTCGAATTTCGGGCTATTTTTTATTCTGAAAATTCGTGAAACTTCAGAGGGTCATATCTCCCTCATACGTACTCCGATTTTTGAAAACTCGGACTCTATTTCATGTAAAATTTCGAGATGAACGCAACGGCGTAACCCGTTTCCCCTAATTTTAATTTTAAAATTTAATTCTGCCTTGATTTCTTGTTTTAACATGTTATAAAAATACGGGTTGTTACATTCTCCCCTCCTTAAAGGATTTCATCCCCGAAATCTTCAAGTTAAGAAGAATGTGTCCTACCATCCAATCATCCATCTACTCAATCATCAATCATAGGCATCCATTGTCTTTAAGAGATTTCTAATGTTGTATGAACATATGCAGAAAGTGTGTGTATATGTTCCTTATCTATTGCAAATGATCATGCCTGATTGATCTTCTTAATGCAAAATATGTTTAGTGCCATGAATCCAACATGTATGCAAATATTCCTAGTCATATTAACACTATATGTGCACAAACCTCCATCCATATGATAACATATCCAATTTCATCCATGAACAAGTATAAGCACTCATGCAGATGCAATATGAAAAAGTGTCTGAGCCGATCTAGTGCCTAATGTGTGTTATGCAACCACGAGCAGCCACTTGCAACCACTTGTAACCATCAATCATAACATGTCTCAAACACATGTTTACACCCAATTGTTCCTACCTAAAGGTATAGTCGAACGATAGAAGCAAGTAAAACTTTGTGCCCATTAGGTAATGTCAAAGCTGGAAATCTACGTCACATATATACTGAATAGGAGAAGAACTCCCTAAGCACCAGCCCATATCCTATAAAACGCAAAAACTTTAGTCAACCCAACGGACACATCACATCCAGATGAGTCATACCCCTTATGGGGCTTTCAACAGAAATAAGATTGAGAATAGGACCGAGAGGATATACATAAAAGATAGCATGCAAGTAAGCTCTACAGGAAAAGAGGGATCAAGGATATACTCTTAAAAAGAGATATGATGCGTGTGTCTAGTCTTTAATCTTCTAAGTCACATTTCCTTGAGCTTAACTCCATTGTGCTTTGACCGTCTTTAACTTCACAATTTCATAATTCTTTAATTCTTGTTCCCAGAATATGAGTTGGAACTCATTCCACTGTCGCCTCTCGTTCCACTTTCGCTTATTCTTTTTCTAGTATACTCGATTCAAACATAACTGCGTACTCATGGTTTCATGCAAGCTCTCCGAAATTCACTAGTGAATCTCGGATCTCGTTCACTTACTAGAAGGTATTCCACATAAAAGGATTATCTCTTGCAAACAAACAGATGACAACAATGTTGCCAAATGTACTTACTAAGGTGATTTCCTATAACTCATGTACAGGCGAGATGAACCATCCGCCTTAGTGGCGAACATTACTCAAGCGGATCGATAAATGTATCAAGAGATTCTAGGTAACTAACCATGGCAGAACCCGGAGGGTTACACTAGACTTCGAGGGCATTACCAAGGCAAGTCAAGCGTCTAACTATCCTCTTTTCATACTCGAGAATGGTACCATTTTTGGACAACCATTCCATCCCTAGAATCAACCCATAGCCCAAAACATAAGCTTTACTTCTAAACTCAATACTTAGCATAGACGTTCTCAAATCCAAACAAGTCATGAATAAATGAGCCGATTGCCCAACAGGATTTGAGACAAAAATGGGATCCTCTACTACGCTAGTACTAAGGTGCAGAGACTCAACTATCGAGGCATAATTAAAAGGATGCGATGTACCAAAAACAAAGTTCCCACGGTATGATAGAAAAGAAAAGCTAAACTTTTAACAAAAACGTTACCACCTCTCTTAGGTATGCTAGTAGTGAGAGCATACTATTGCCCTCTCGACGATCTTGTACTTTGTCCTTGTCCTTGTCCTATAATAATTAATTACATGTCCCTTTTTACCATACTAAAGATATTCTCTCTTGTCATGGGTTTTTATTATTCTTCCACTTGGCATCTTTCCTTTCACCTCTTTCCTCTTCGTGGATTAAGCCATATCAACAAGTTTCTCATCCTTAGACTGGTGTTCTTTATCCTCGTTCCTACTATCCTTGCATAGCTTGCTGACAAGTTTTCTCGAAAGTTACTTTCATCGCACGGAAACCCTACAAAGCTTGAAATAAGATTAGTCGCAAGTAAAACTACTGCGGCTACAGATGGAAGTTGGACACTACTTTTCCCTCCGACATGTGTCACATGCCTGCAAACTATGGTGAAAAAGAAAGAGAGAAGAGACTCAAGGAGAGAATCAAAAGATAGTGCATATGGCTTTGGGGAATGTGCCTTTCATAAAACAAAACTTTTCTTGAAAAATGCTTCTTTGTAAATGGTTTTGAAAATAATTTCAAAAGGTTTTATAAACTTTTTCCCAGTCTGGTAACCTTCTGCTCTGATACCAAATGTAACACCCCACCTCCGCTAGTGTCACTCACAAAGGGAATGCACTAGCTTTGGTGGAGCATTATCTAGGTAAACATACACAGAAATATTACAAGACAGAACATATAAAACAGCGGAAGAAGAACCAAATTTCATTGCTTTAAAATCTAGAAAGGTCTAAAGCATTTTACATCAAAACCCCATTAAATCCATTACATCGAAATCTGTCTTGCAATGGTAAAGAAGCATAAAACCATAGTCATAAATCATTCCCCAAGTAAAACAGTAAAGCAGCCATAGCCAACAAAGGTCCAAGCCATATACGATGATCTTGAAGCAGAAAGAAGTCCAAACTAAGTAGGAGTGCTTCCTCCCTGAGAACCTAGGGGGAAACGGAAGAAAAAGAGGCGAAACAAAACGGGTCAGTCATACAGACAGGTAAGTCCTACTGACTTTCAGCATAGAAACAAGTAAAAGTAACATGACATGTATAAGCTGAAAGTAAACATAAGGATGGTGACAAGATAGGCAAGTTAAACTAAGATAACAAGATAAACTACGGTAACAAGATAAACCAAGGTCACAAGAAAAACTAAGGTAACAAGATAAGCTACGTATAGCATCGCATGTTTAATATTCTCTACACCAACTGTACTAGTACCCCAACCCGTATCATCCTTTCAATGTATATGTACAGTCCCTTGCCGTATATCGTATGGGTTTCATCACGTATTTTTATACTACTTCATCGTAGTGCCACCATTCTTGAAATCGTTTGGACTACCACCCTTGTTCTAGTTAGGTTTCCTTATCATGAACTATCGCGTGTTCAACTAGGATTTATGCCACCTAGGACCACTAGGGATTATGCTACCTATTGAACGTTTTCTAGATTCGTTTAGGGTTTATGCCACCTAGGACCACTAGGGATTATGCTACCTAACGAATTCCACGTAACGATCTATTAGTCGATCAGCTCCCTACAAGTCCTAGCTCGTTCAAATGTCTGTGTCATACGGCCCAATCACGAAATGTAGTCACCTGTGCTAGGTCCACCATAGGGTGTATCAAGCCCTATGGTGCCAACCATCGACACGAATCAAGCACGCACAGATAAACCTACTAATGCCCAATGCCTGCTTTTTTTGCTCCGGAGTGTGTGCACGCCCGCACTCCGTTAGAACCTACACTGGCGCACCAACACAGTCGTCGTTCTGGTCGCTTACAATCAGCCCAGTAATTGTGCCCCACCCTGCCTAGTTTCGTGGTACCATGATACATCTAGTGGGTTACTTATGAAACAGACCGCGTAACTAGGGTTTCCGTCTAGTGGGTTAAGTGTTGTCATTTAAATTTGAGACTTAACCCCATTAGTCTAGCATATCAAGTTGGTTAAGTGTGGTCATTCAAGTTCATGACTTAACCCATCTACGTGTCATGTCAAATTGGCTAAGTGTTGTCATTTAAGTTCATGACTTAGCCCTACGAATCATGTGTCAAGTTGGTTAAGTATATTCATGCGTTTCTTGACTTAACCCTACCAAATCATCGTGTCAAATTGATTAAGTATATTCAAGCGGTTCATGACTTAACCCTATCAAATCATCATGTCAAATTGGTTAAGTATATTCAAGCGGTTCATGACTTATCCCTATCAAATCATGTCCCAGGTTGGTTAAGTGTTGTCTTTCATGTTCATGACTTAACCCTATCATGTGGCATTAATTCATTAATGCACCTCAACCTCTCACATTAGACCTGTTGTTGTGGTCACTGGATTTGCCGGGCGGTTCCGCGCAGATTTACGCTGCAAACTCAACCCAACCTCGAGTTGGCCATTTTCATGTTCATTCTAGTGTCATGTCCATGTTCAAGTCTCATGTCATGTTCGTGTCAAGTTTTCAAGGCAAGTTTCGTGTCAAGTCGATGTCAAGTTCGTGTCCATATCCAGGTTCAAATTATAACAGGGTTCATGTTTCAAGTTTTGCCTTTTATCAGGTTCATAATTCATGTTCATAACCAATTCATGTTTTGCCTATTCTACCCAAATCGTACTCCCATCGCACGTAAACGTGAATCGATCCATACTACAAGTAAATCCAAACCTCATAATAAAGGGAATAACATCAAAACTATGATAGGCAAAAGGGACGTGCATAAAGCGATAACAGACTAGCATTACATAACTTGAGATAATTGGTTACAACATCATTGGCATAAAGGATTTCAAATCTAGCAAGATAAGGCTATGGTCATGATAAACATTGACATAAAAGAATAGGCATGCAAAAGCAAGCCAAATAGAAGAATAATGGATCCAGTGGTTTTGGTGTACATAATTGCGAATAAACTAAGCAAGTCACACCCTAGGTATACGACTCAACAAAATGTCAATTCGGTGCACAACATGGTTTTCAGCTATGGTGTCATGGGCATGAACAATCAACTATAATAGTCTTAGGCAAGTAACCCCAACAGTCATAGGTAGAAATCTCATAGTTATGAATCATAAGCGACTCATCACAATAATCATGGGTAATTATCAAAAATAGTTCTAGGAAAATAATCATAGGCAATTAACAGTAATAGTTTAAAAGTCATGGTTATAGATAATGGCCTTATGTTCATAATCATAGGTAATAATCCTCATAGTCAAGAGTCATAGGTGATTAGCCACAATTGTCCTCGTCATAGTCATAGGCATAGTCTCACGTTCACAGTCATAGGCATGGTCTTATGTTCTGTCATAGGCATAGGTATAGTCTTATGTTCATCGTCATAGTCACAGGCATAGGTATAGTCTTATGTTCATCGTCGTAGTCATAGGCATATTAAGGTTATAGTCCTGAAAGAATTTGGTTTACAACATGAATAGGCCAAATAGAAATATTCCCACAAGTCAAGATCCAAGAATTTATGTTACAACCTAGCATTTGAATAATAAACTAGGTCCAACAACATGAATGGGCATGATTCAGTCGATAAGAAATAATCCCAAAATTATAGATTCAAGAAGAGACAAGAACAAATCCAAATAGATAATCAAGCTTAGGTCCAATTTCATTTTATTCCATGTCCATATCAAATTTAACAAGTTTCAATCTAAAAGTAACTAGAACTTACAGAGCGCAGATCGAGAATTAGAGTGCAGAGATTTGATTCTACAAATGGTTGTTGCAGTTGTTGAATCTCTATTTGTTTAGTCTTGTTCTAGTTGGAAACCCCCTATTTGCAATCCCTAGATGTTGTCTTTGACGAAGAAGAAGTAGCCATTCTCTCTTTAATTTAACTATTTTCAGAAGCAGCATAAGGATAGAATGAAAAAGTGTGGAGAGAATGAGGCTAGGGGTGAGTTTATATAGGATTAGGCAGACGAATCTGGACATAAAACGAGTCTAAATACATCAGGATGCATCTGGTTCAAGAAGTGGGCTCGGGAGGCAGGTCGACCCCCATGTCGACACTATGGTCGACCTGGTCCCTGGGAGGTCGACACTATGGTCGACCCCCAGGTCGACCTAGTCTATGGGCGGGAGTTTTCCCGCCCTGCCTGCTGCGGGGTTTGAATTCGAATTTTGAATTCGAATTTCGGGCTGTTTTTGATTCTGAAAATTCGTGAAACTTCAGAGGGTCATATCTCCCTCATACGGACTCCGATTTTCGAAAACTCGGACTCTATTTCATGTAAAATTTCGAGACGAACGCAATGGAGTAACCCATTTCCCCTGATTCTAAATTTAAAATTTAATTCTGCCTTGATTTCTTGTTTTAACATGTTATAAAAATACGGGTTGTTACATTCTCCCCTCCTTAAAGGATTTCGTCCCCGAAATCTTCAAGTTAAGAAGAATGTGTCCTACCATCCAATCATCCATCTACTCAATCATCAATCATAGGCATCCATTGTCCTTAAGAGATTTCTAATGCTGTATGAACATATGCAGAAAGTGTGTATATATGTTCCTTATCTAATGCAAATGATCAGGCCTGATTGATCTTCTTAATGCAAAATATGTTTAGTGCCATGAATCCAACATGTATGCAAATAGTCCTAGTCATATAAACACTATATGTGTGCACAAACATCCATCCATATGCATCATCCATATGATAACATATCCAATTTCATCCATGAACAAGTATAAGCACTCATGCATATGCAATATGAAAATGTTCCTGAGCCGATCTAGTGCCTAATGTGTGTTATGCAACCACGAGCAACCACTAGCAGCCACTTGCAACCACTAGTAACCATCAATCATAACATGTCTCAAACACTTGTTTACATCCAATTGTTCCTACCTAAAGGTATAGTCGAACGATAGAAGCAAGTAAAACTTTGTGCCCATTAGGTAATGTCAAAGCTGGAAATCTATGTCACATATATACTGAATAGGAGAAGAACTCCCTAAACACCAGCCCATATCCTATAAAACCCAAAAACTTTAGTCAATCCAACGGACACATCACATCCAGATGAGTCATACCCCTTATGGGGCTTGCAACAGAAATAAGATTGAGAATAGGACCGAGAGGACATACATAAAAGATAGCATGCAAGTAAGCTCTACAGGAAAAGAGGGATCAAGGATATACTCTTAAAAAGAGATATGATGCGTGTGTCTAGTCTTTAATCTTCTAAGTCACATTTCCTTGAGCTTAACTCCATTGGGCTTTGACCGTCTTTAACTTCACAATTTCGTAGTTCTTTAATTCTTGTTCCCAGAATATGAGTTGGAACTCATTCCACTGTCGCCTCTCGTTCCACTTTCGCTTATTCTCTTTCTAGTATACTCGATTCAAACATAATTGTGTACTCATGGTTTCATGCAAGCTCTCCAAAATTCACTTGTGAATCTCGGATCTCGTTCACTTACTAGAAGGTATTCCACACAGAAGGATTATCTCTTGCAAACAAACAGATGTCAACCATGTTGCCAAATGTACCTACTAATGTGATTTCCTATAACTCATGTATAGGCGAGATGAACCAACCGCCTTAGTGGCAAACATTACTCGAGCAGATCGATAAATGTATCAAGAGATTCCAGGTAACTAACCGTGGCAGAACCCCGAGGGTTACACTAGACTTTGAGGGCATTACCAAGGCAAGTCAAGCGTCTAACTACCCTCTTTTCATACTCGAGAATGGTACCATTTCTGGACAACCATTCCATCCCTAGAATCAACCCATAGCCCAAAACATAAGCTTTACTTCAAAACTCAACACTTAGCAAAGACGTTCTCAAATCCAAACAAGTCATGAATAAATGAGCCGATTGCCCAAAATGATTTGAGACAAAAATGGGATCCTCTACTACGCTGGTACTAAGGTGCAGAGACTCAACTATCGAGGCAGAATTAAAAGGATGCGATGTACCAAAAACAAAGTTCCCACGGTATGATAGAAAATAAAAGCTAAACTTTTAACAAAAACGTTACCACCTCTCTTAGGTATGCTAGTAGTGAGAGCATATAATTGCCCTCTCGACGATCTTGTACTTTGTCCTTGTCCTTGTCCTATAATACTTAATTACATGTCCCTTTTTACCATACTAAAGATATTCTCTCTTGTCATGGGTTTTTATTATTCTTCCACTTGGCCTCTTTCCTTTCACCTCTTTCCTCTTCGTGGATTAAGCCATATCAACAAGTTTCTCATCCTTAGACTGGTGTTCTTTATCCTCGTTCCTACTATCCTTGCATAGCTTGTTGACAAGTTTTCTCGAAAGTTACTTCCATCGCACGGAAACCCTACAAAGCTTGAAATAAGATTAGTCGCAAGTAAAACTACTGCAGCTACAGATGGAAGTTGGACACTACTTTGCCCTCCGACATGTGTCACATGCCTGCAAACTATGGTGAAAAAGAAAGAGAGAAGAGACTCAAGGAGAGAATCAAAAGATAGTGCATATGGCTTTGCGGAATGTGCCTTTCATAAAACAAAACTTTTTTTGAAAAATACTTCTTTGTAAATGGTTTTGAAAATAATTTCAAAAGGTTTTATAAACTTTTGCCCAGTCTGGTAACCTTCTGCTCTGATACCAAATGTAACACCCCACCTCTGCTAGGGTCACTCACAAAGGGAATGCACTAGCTTTGGTGGAGCATTATCTAGGTAAACATACACAGAAATATTACAAGACAGAACATATAAAACAGCGGAAGAAGAACCAAATTTCATTGCTTTAAAATCTAGAAAGGTCTAAAGCCTTTTACATCAAAACGCTATTAAATCCATTACATCGAAATATGTATTGCAATGGTAAATAAGCATAAAACCATAGTCATAAATCATTCCCCAAGTAAAACAGTAAAGTAGCCATAGCCAAGAAAGGTCCAAGCCATATACGATCATCTTGAAGCAGAAAGAAGTCCAAACTAAGTAGGAGTGATTCCTCCCTGAGAACCTGGGTGGGGGGGGGGAAACGGAAGAAAAAGAGGCGAAACAAAACGGGTCAGTCATACAGAATGGTAAGTCCTAGTGACTTTCAGCATAGAAACAAGTAAAAGTAACATGACATTTATAAGCTGAAAGTAAACATAAGGATGGTGACAAGATAGACAAGTTAAACTAAGATAACAAGATAAACTACGGTAACAAGATAAACTAAGGTCCCAAGAAAAACTAAGGTAACAAGATAAGCTACGTATAGCATCGCATGTTTAACATTCTCTGCACCAACTATACTAGTACCCCAACCCGTATCATCCTTCCATGTATATGTACAGTCCATTGCCGTATATCGTACGGGTTTCATCGCGTATTTTTATACTACTTCAACGTAGTGCCACCATTCTTGAAATCGTTTGGACTACCATCCTTGTTCTAGTTAGGTTTCCTTATCATGAACTATCGCGTGTTCAACTAGGATTTATGCCACCTAGGACCACTAGGGATTATGCTACCTATTGAACGTTTTCTAGATTCGTTTAGGGTTTATGCCACATAGGACCACTAGGGATTATGCTACCTAACGAATTCCACGTAACGATCTATTAGTCGATCGGCTCCCTACAAGTCCTAGCTCGTTCAAGTGTCTATGTCATACGGCCCAATCACGAAATGTAGTCACCTGTGCTAGGTCCACCATAGGGTGTATCAAGACCTATGGTGCCAACCATCGACACGAATCAAGCAAGCACAGATAAACCTACTGATGCCCAATGCCTGCTTTTTCTGCTCCGGAGTGTGTGCACGCCCGCACTCCGTTAGAACCTACACTGGCGCACCCACACAGCCGTCATTCTGGTCGCTTACAATCAGCCCAGTAATCGTGCCCCACCCTGCCTAGTTCCAGGGTACCATGATACATCTAGTGGGTTACTGCTGAAACGGACCGCGTAACTAGGGTTTCCATCTAGTAGGTTAAGTGTTGTCATTTAAATTCGAGACTTAACCCCATCAGTCTAGCATATCAAGTTGGTTAAGTGTGGTCATTCAAATTTGTGACTTAACCCGTCTACGTGTCATGTTAAATTGGCTAAGTGTTATCGTTTAAGTTCATGACTTAGCCCTACGAATCATGTGTCAAGTTGGTTAAGTATATTCAAGCGGTTCATGACTTAACCCTACCAAATCATCGTGTCAAATTGGTTAAGTATATTCAAGCGGTTCATGACTTAACCCTATCAAATCATCGTGTCAAATTGGTTAAGTATATTCAAGCGGTTCATGACTTAACCCTATCAAATCATGTCCCAAGTTGGTTAAGTGTTGTCTTTCATGTTCATGGCTTAGCCCTATCATGTGGCATTAATTCATTAATGCACCTCAACCTCTCACATTAGACCTGTTGTTGTGGTCACTGGATATGCCGGGCGGTTCCGGGCAGATTTACACCACAACTCAGTCTAACCTCGGGTTTCAAGCGCGATATGACCAACTACTCACATTGGATCCTATTGTTTGCAGCCACTAGATTTGCCGGGCGGTTCCGCGTAGATTTACACTGCAAACTCAACCCAACCTCGAGTTGGCCATTTTCATGTTCATTCTAGTGTCATGTCCATGTTCAAGTTTCATGTCAAGTTCGTGTCTAGTTTTCAAGGCAAGTTTCGTGTCAAGTCGATGTCAAGTTCGTGTCCATATCCAGGTTCAAATTATAACAGCGTTCATGTTTCAAGTTTTGCCTTTTATCAGGTTCATAATTCATGTTCATAACCAATTCATGTTTTGCCTATTCTACCCAAATCGTCCACCATCGCACGTAAACGTGAGTCGATCCATACTACAAGTAAATCCAAACCTCATAATAAAGGGAATAACATCAAAACTATGATAGGAAAAAGGGACGAGCATAAAGCGATAAAAGACTAGCATTACATAACTTGAGATAATTGGTTACAACATCATTGGCATAAAGGATTTCAAATCTAGCAAGATAAGGCGATGGTCATGATAAACACTGACATAAAAGAATAGGCATGCAAAAGCAAGCCAAATACAAGAATAATGGATCCAGTGGTTTTGGTGTACATAATTGCGAATAAACTAAGCAAGTCACACCCTAGGTATACGATTCAACAAAATGTCAATTCGGTGCACAACATGGTTTTCAGCTATGGTGTCATGGGCATGAACAATCAACTATGATAGTCTTAGGCAATTAACCCCAACAGTCATAGGTAGAAATCTCATAGTTATGAATCATAAGCGACTCATCACAATAATCATGGGTAATTATCAAAAATAGTTCTCGGCAAATAGTCATAAGCAATTAACAGTAATAGTTTCAAAGTCATGGTCATAGATAATGGCCTTATGTTCATAATCATAGGTAATAATCCTCATAGTCAAGAGTCATAGGTGATTAGCCACAATTGTCCTCGTCATAGTCATAGGCATAGTCTCACGTTCACAGTCATAGGCATGGTCTTATGTTATGTCATAGGCATAGGTATAGTCTTATGTTCATCGTCATAGTCATAGGCATAGGTATAGTCTTATGTTCATCGTCATAGTCATAGGCATATAAAGGTTATAGTCCTGAAAGAATTTGGTTTACAACATGAATAGGCCTAATAGAAATATTCCCACAAGTCAAGATCCAAGAATTTATGTTACAACCTAGCGTTTTAATAATAAACTAGGTCCAACAACATGAATGGGCATGATTCAGTCGATAAGAAATAATCCCAAAATTATAGATTCAAGAAGAGACAAGAACAGATCCAAAAAGATAATCAAGCTTAGGTCCAATTTCATTTTATTCCATGTCCATATCAAATTTAACAAGTTTCAATCTCAAAGTAACTAGAACTTACAGAGCGCGGATCGAGAATTAGAGTGCAGAGATTTGATTCTAGAAACGGTTGTTGCAGTTGTTGAACCTCTATTTGTTTAGTCTTGTTCTAGTTGAAAACTCCCAATTTGCAATCCCTAGATGTTGTCTTTGACGAAGAAGAAGTAGCCATTCTCTCTTTAATTTAATTATTTTCAAAAGCAGCATAAGGACAGAATGAAAAGGTGTGGAGAGAATGAGGCTAGTGGTGAGTTTATATAGGATTAGGCAGATGAATCTGGATAGAAAACGAGTCTAAATACATTAGGATGCATCTGGTTCAAGAAGTGGGCTCGGGAGGTAGGTCGACCCCCAGGTCGACACTATGGTCGACCTGGTCCCTGGGAGTTCGACACTATGGTCGACCCCCAGGTTGACCTGGTTTATGGGAGGGAGTTTTCACGCCCTGCCTGCTGCGGGGTTTGAATTCGAATTTCGAATTCAAATTTCGGGCTGTTTTTTATTCTGAAAATTCGTGAAACTTCAGAGGGTCATATCTCCCTCATACGGACTCCGATTTTCGAAAACTAGGACTCTATTTCATGTAAAATTTCGAGACGAATGCAATGGCGTAACCCTCTTACCCTGATTCTAACTTTATAATTTAATTCTGCCTTGATTTCTTGTTTTAACATGTTATAAAAATACGGGTTGTTACACTTTTCAAACCAGTAACCCATTAAGTATCTTTGTGAGCTCGAGTTAGATCGAGGACGGGACACGCTTACTGGGTTTGATTGTAAGAGGTCAAAACAGGTTAGCGGTGGCAACGCAAGTCCAACGGGGTCATGTGCGTGCGTGGGCTGGTAGGTAAGACGTTGTTGCATCATGTAGATATAAGCCGTGCATCTTTTGTGGTACTGGGTTGCCACTTTGGGGAGTGATACACCCCTCTGTGGGACCAACACGGGTATCTACGAGTTAGGGAGCCGATCGCATGGGGGTAGTCGGTACAACTAGTGGAGATAGGGGCAGGCGGCACCTATGAAGACAACTAAGGGTACATGAAACTACCATTATGATTATTATGTTCTGTAGGTGGGATCAACTTTTAGGGTGGCTAGTAATGGTGCAGTATAGTAATTACCCTATAATGACTAGGAGCACGATTAACGCCAACATATTCCTCTTGTTTGTTTTGTCTTGCCCATTTGTTTCACAATCATTCCTTGTTTTACCAGTTTATGCCTTATCCTAATTACTTTAATAATTATATTGTTAAAATTATTGGACTCGCCAGACTTTATGTCTGACCCCGTTTGTTTTTGCCTCTTTTCTTCCTCCCCCCTCCCCATGTTCTCAGGCGGGGACTAGTGCTAGTGGAGCTTGATTTGGACCTCTTTCTCTCTCTTTTGGAAGTGCTTGGATTGCTGAAAGTAAAGTTCAGCTTATCTCTTTTATGGCTACTAATGTTGGGGTTATGCTTTTACTTTATGTACTTAGAAAATAATTTGTCAAGATGAATATTAAGTGTACTTTGTTTTATTGTTGGTTTTTGAAGTTGTTGTAACCAAAGTATTTCTCCGCTGCAATAAAAGGTGTTTTTTTTATTTTTCAAGTACCTATATATGTATCTGTTTTGTTATATTCTATTCTATACACCAATAATACTCCATGAAAGTTAATGCATTCCCTTTGAGAGTGACATTAATGGACGTGGAGTGTTACACGTGGTGTCAGAGCTGAAGGTTACCAAGAACAGATAAGAAATTTTGAAGAACAATTTTTCAAAAGCATATTATAAAGAAATACTTTCAAAAATATGTTTTAAGGAGAGTATTTTTTTCAAGAGAAAATTTTGTTTTAAAAACATAACCCCCAAGAGCCATATATCTTTCCTTCGATTCTCCGTTTTGAATCTCTTCCTTTTTTTTCAGCATGTCTGGGGTGCCCGAGATAGCCGAGGGCATACCGATACCAACCTGGTTCAGAAGGTATCTGGAGGCTAGGGCCACCGCCGCAGGCCCAGCAGACGTTCCTCCTCCCCCAACTGCAGCCACTCCTCCTCCTCCCCTTCCCGCGTTGATACTTTTTCGAAGATATGCAAAGACTTTCGGGAAATGGGCGGGAAACCTTTTCATGGGTTAGAGACGTTTGTTGATGCTCGAAATTGGCTTAAGGAGGTGGAAGATTTGTTTGGTATCTTCGAGATAGAAGATGGAAGGAAGGTCCAATTAGCTGCTTGGTTAATGAAGGACGAAGCCTCGTTTTGGTGGGAGGTCACGAATGGAGAGCGTCCAGTGGAGACATGGATGGATTTCTTCGAGATGAAATTTCTCTCATGAGCAGAAGAGAATTTATACATGGAGAGGTTCTTGGCGTGGAAGCAGGGGAATTTATCAGCAAAGGAGTACGTCAACAAGTTCAATCAGTTGGCGAGATTTGGCTTAGACTTGGTGAACACATCTGAAAAGAAGGCCCTGAGATTTGTTAAAGGTTTGAACAAGCTGCTACATGGGTTGGCTATGATCCACATTCCTATGGGGGCTACCTTTGAGAAACTGGTTGACATGGCGCTTATGCATGAAGAGGAGAAAGGCGCTAATGCTAATAAGGGACCAGAAAAGAAAGGGAATCAAAAGAAGTCACAACAGCAACCTAAGAAAGGTGGTAAGGATAACCGATAGCAAAGGAAAGAATAGGTGCTTTAATTGTGGAACACCAGGCCATCTGAGCAAGGACTGTAGGAAGAAGAAGAATAAGACTGGTTGTTTCAACTATGGTGAGGCAGGACATCTGATTAAAGACTGCCTGAGAAGACAAGGACAAGGGCAGAGGACAGGGTCTACTTCTGGAGGGCAGGTTCAGGCTCTCATGGCACCAGGGCAGGCAAGAGGGCAGGTTCATGCTCTCATGGCACCAGGACAGGAGAGAGGTAGAAACATTTCTGTTGAAAATTTGGTTTTTCTGTTTGATAATCTTGTTCGTACTTTGTTTGATTCTGGCACTTCGCACTCGTTTTTATCTGCTTCGTTAGTTAAAACGCTGCACCTAAATACTATTCTTGTTACAAATCCCATAGTAGTCTCAAATCTTATTGGTGGTATGGCTCATCTTTCAATGATTTGTCGGGATTTGAGAGTGTCTATCTTGGGCATTGGGTTTGAATGCAACGCCTTCGTTCTTGGCTTCACGGGCTATGGGTTGATTCTAGGCATGGATTGGTTATCCAGTAATGGTGCCATCCTCGATTGTGAAAAGAGAGTGGTTAGACTTATGACTCGCCTAGGTAACACTCTCGAAATCTCTTGTAATCCCATACATTCTGTTATGCTTAACTACCTAGAATCTCTTGATGCGTCTGTTGAAAACTTGCAGTCTGTTAGAGTAGTCCGTGAATGCTCAGATGTATTTGAAGAGGTGAAGGGCTTACCTCCGAAGCGGGAGATAGACTTCCGCATATACCTTGTTGATAATGCAAAACCCGTAGCTCTACCCGTTAGACACATGGCTCCAAGAGAGAGAAAAGAGCTCAGCAAGCAAGTCAAAGAGTTGCTCGAAAAAGGGTTTATAAGGTGGGGTATTTCTGAATGGGGTGCTCCAATAGTATTCGCAACTAAAGCGGTTGGTTCACTTCGCCTATGCGTTGATTATAGGGATCTAAACAAGCTAACGAAGAAAAAAAGGCACCCACTTCCAAGAATAGACGACTTGTTTGATCAGCTTATAGGTGCGTCGGTTTTCTCCCAACTAGATCTGGCTACCGGTTTTCATCAGCTAAGAGTGGTTGAAGAAAGCATTGATAAGACCGCATTCAGAACCCCGGATGGTTTCTTCGAATGGCTTGTCACGTCTTTCGGCTTGACAAACATAACCGCTTACTTCATTGACTTGATGAGCAGGGTGTTCAGGGAATTCCTTAATAAGTTTGTAGTGGTCTTCGTAGACAACATTTTGATTTTATCGAAGAATGAAGAAGAGCATGCTTTGCATTTAAGGGAAGTCATGGATACTCTTCGTGCACATCAGCTGAAAGCCAAATTCTCCAAATGCCATTTCTGGAGAGAAAAAGTGAGGTTTTTTGGACATGCGGTGTCCAAAGAGGGGATAGCTGTGGACCCCTCAAAAGTATTTGCGGTGCAAGATTGGAAGGTTCCACGGAATGCAACCGAATTCCTAAGCTTTCTCGGGCTATTGGGCTTTTACCGAAAGTTCATTAAAGACTTTGCAAAAATCTCAGCCCCACTCACAAGATTGACAAAGAAGAACATAACTTTCGCTTGAGATTTGGATTGCGATATTGCTTTCCAACGTTTGAAAAGGGCTCTAACAACAGCCCCAGTTCTGACATTGCTTGATGGTAGCAAAATGTTTACCGTATACACAGACGCATGCGGTACAGGGTTGGGCGCTGTCTTGATGCAAGAAGGCAAGGTAGTTTGTTATGGGGGAAGGCAATTGAAGGTACATGAAAAGAACTACCCAACTCATGATTTGGAGTTAGCTGCCATTGTTTTCTCTCTAAAGTCATGACGTCATTACCTACTAGGAGAAAGGTTTGAATTGTTTACTGACCATAAATCATTAAAGTACCTTTTATCATAGAAAGATCTTAACTTAAGACAACAAAGGTGGATGGAATTTCTGGCCTCATATGATTTTGAGATTTCCTATACCCCTAGCAAAGGCAATGTGGTAACAGACGCCTTGAGTAGAAAGAAGCCGACCTTGAGTCCTCTCTTTGTAGAAAGGCAAAGCCTGGAGTACATAGCAAACTTTAACTTTAGACCCTCCTCTGAAGTTGTACCTGATCTGTTAGCATCGCTAGAGGTGCGGCCTACTCTTTTGGACTCAATAGGAAGCACACAATGAGAAGACCTTCAGCTAGTTGATATGATGGATAAGCTAGTTAGGGGTGAGACTTCTAGTCACCTCAATAGATACTCCATCAATGATAAAGGTTGGTTGAGACGGGATGGAAGGCTATGCATCCCACAAACAAGGGATTTAGTAAAGACGATTCTCGAAGAAGCACACCATTCTAAGCTGACCATACACCCAGGCAGAGACAAGATGTATAAAGATATAAAAAGGGTTTTCTTTTGGAATGGCATGAAGAGGGATGTAGCTGAGTTCATCGCTAAGTGCTTGATATGCCAGCAAGTCAAAGCGGAGCAGAAGAAGCCTGGTGGTATGCTTCATCCTCTAGAGTTCCCACAGTGGAAGTGGGATAGCATTTCGATAGACTTTGTTAATGGGTTGCCTAGGTCAAGAAGGGGCAATACCAGTATTTGGGTAATAGTGGACAGGCTCACTAAAAGCGCTCACTTTATACATGTTAAGAGTAGAAGAACTGCCTCGTCCCTAGCATCCATTTATCTTAAAGAGATAGTTCGACTCCATGGGATATCCTTCAGCATAGTGAGTGATCGAGATCCTATCTTTACGAGAGAGTTTTGGAAGAGTTTGCAGGAGGCTGTAGGCACACAATTATGCTTAAGCATAACCTATCACCCCCAAACCGGTGGTCAGACGGAAAGCGTGAACAGAGTATTGGAAGACCTCTTGAGATTATGCATTCTTGACTTTGGAGGGACATGGGAGGATCATCTTCCTTTGGTGTAATTCGCTTACAACAATAGCTACCAAGCCACCATAGGTATGGCACTATTCGAAGCTTTATATGGAAGACCGTGCCGATCACCAACTTGTTGGTAGGACTCTACAGACAAGCTCGTACTTGGGCCAAACATGATTAGAGAAACCTCAGAAAAGGTGGACTTGATAAGAAGACGGATGAACGTTGCACAAGATAGACAGAAGTCCTACGCAGACAAAAGAAGGACAGACCTTAAGTTTGAGGTTGGAGATAGGGTGTTCCTTAAAGTATCTCCTTTGAGGAATGTCATTCGCTTTGGGTCCATAGGAAAGCTAGCACCAAGATTTATAGGACCATTTCCTATCACTAAAAGGATTGAGATGATGGCTTACAGAGTAGAGCTACCTGAAAGACTGGCTGGAGTTCATAATGTTTTTCATGTTTCTCAACTACGAAAGTGCTTACATAAGTCTGCAGAGGTTGTGGAGCCAGGTATACTAGAGGAAGTAGAAGTGGAACGAGAAGCAACTATGAGAAGAATACCAACTTGTATATTGGGTACGGAAGTCAAAAGCTACGCAATCGTGAAGTCAAGCTTGTTAAAGTTCAATGGAGTGACGCTGAGGAAGACGCGACTTGGGAAACTGAGAGAAAAATACGCGCAGCCTACCCTTTTCCGTTTGAGGGTACCTCCATGATCTCTTTTTCCATAAGTTTATTCATGTTTATATCTATCTTTTAAGTATATCTCCTCGGTCATATTCTTTATCCTTAGGTAGAAAACCAATGGATGTAAACATGTATTTGAAACATTTTATGATTGATGGTTGCGAGTGGTTGCAAGTGGTTGCTAGTGGTTGCTCGTGGATGCATGTACACACACATTAGGCACTAGATCGGCTCAATCACTTTCATATTGCATATAAATATGTGTGCATATTTAAATTAATGGATGTATAACAGTTGTGTTGTCATATGGATGCTGCATTTTGGCGAATGGTTGTGCACACATGTAGAAATAATATGTATTGTTAGGATCCTTTCGCATACATAATGGACCCATGGCACTATCATGATTTGCATTAAGGAGGTCAACTGAATCAGTAGACCGCCTGATTTTGCATTGGATAAGGAACATATACACACACTTTTTGCATATGTTCATTCAACATTAGAAATCTTGTAAGGACCATGGATGCCTGTGTTTGATGGTTGAGTTGATGGATGATTGGTTGGTAGGATATACATTCTCCTTGACTTGAAGATTTCGGGGATGAAATCCTTTAAGGAGGGGAGAATGTAACAACCTGAATTTTCTATGAAATTAAAAGAACGAATTAAAGAATACTTAATTATTAAATGAGAATTAAGGGAAATGGGTTATGCCATTGCGTTCGTCTCAAAATTCTGCTTGGAATAGAGTCCAAGTTTTCATAAATTAGACTTCCTATGAGGAAGTTATGGCCCTCAGAAGTTTCAAATTTTAAATAAATTAAAAACAGTTCAGATAAAAATTCAAAATTCGAATTCAAATGAAGAAGCGGGCTGGGTGAGATTTTTCCCGCCCCAGGCCAGGTCGACCAAGGGGTCGACCTCCCCTATACAGGTCGACCTGGGGGTCGACCTACCCCCTCGGGAAAATCTGGACTAAGACGATTCTGACTTGTTACTGAGTCTTTTCTGACCTGTTGCTGAGTCACTAGGGCATAAGTGACAGTTCTGGATAACTCTATCTAGTCTGGACAGTTGTGATTGCTCCTATGATAATCTAATGGCTTATATTGATTTAAACTTTTATAAAAGCACGCATAGACTCAAGCTCTAAACCTAAACTAAATTAGTCTCTTAGCCTCCATGCTGTTGTTGGAATAGTTCTTCTTCTTCTTAAAGCTTAGGAATTGCAAGTCAGGATTCTAATACAAACGACGAATGAATTATTCTCTTCTCTAATTCGTCTTTGTGAGTACAATTTCTTTCACAAAATAATTAATAAATCAATTATGATGATTTATAATTGGGATTATGAGAACATGTCTATTGAATCATGTGATGTTACTTAACTTTGTTATCGTCTGTTGGTGAACATATGACAGTTGTGTTAACTTATGTTGGTAGACCTATTTCATATGTCCAATCACATATGTTTAACCCGATTCATTTTATGACATCAGTTTACATGCAAGTTTGGGATGTAAATCATATGCTAGTTTGTATGTGAATCTTATGTAAGTCTGTATGCGAATTATACACAAGTTTATATGTGAATCAAGTATATATATACATATGCTAGTTTAGATGTAAAACATGTGATATTAGTTTACATGTTTAAATTCATATGCAAGTTTGTAGGAATCCATATGCAAGTTTAAGTGAAAACTATATTCACATATGCAAGTTTAGGTGAAAACCATATTCACATATGCAAGATTAGATGAAACCCATATTCATATGTGCAAGTTCACAATTTTAAGTTTAGATCTATACTTAGATCCACGGTAGTTTATGCAAATCTATGTTCTATATGTTCATTGCCTATGCAAGTTATTGGCTATGCAAACTTATGTTATAATTCTTATTCGCAAGTTAGATCTATTTTATATGTTATGCAAGTTGTGAGTTAGACTATTTGCAAGTCTAGCATATTTCATATTAAACGTACGAACAGCTAGGGGACAATGGGAAAATATTAAATATACATATTGTTAATTGGCATAAAATGGCTTTAAAGGCATATAATTAATTCGAGACACTAATTGGTATAATTTACATACCTAAAAAGTATGGACATAATTTACGTGACAATTATGTACATAGATTAATTTGGAAATTATTGACAGTTTGAAAAGGGATAATTAATTCATATTGGGGTGAAATAATTATGTGTAATAATAAATGCCTAAGACACGAGGTTAGACTCGTTTGTGGTATAAGACTGCCCGGACCCGCCCGACAAATCCAGCAACCACAAATTGTAGTCTAATGTGAGAGGTCGAAGGCATAAATTAAATGCCTAACAATTGTAAAGACACGAGGTTAGGCTCGTTTGCGGTATAAGACTGCCCGGACCCGCCCGGTAAATCCAGCAACTGCAAACGGTAGTCTAATGTGGGAGGTCTTACAAGGTTACGGTTATAATGAATTAAGTAACACTTAGCCAAGATAAACATTTGGTGGGACATGGGGGTTAAGTGGGTGACATGGGTGACATGTGAAATACGAATAGAAACACTTAACCAAATTGAAACATGTAAGAAGACATGAATAAGAAGGGGTTAAGTGGGAAATCTTAGTAGGGACCAAGCATAGTTGGAAAGCTTGTGTCAAGTATGGGGGCCCTTTTCAAACCAGTAACCCATTAAGTATCTATGTGAGCTCGAGTTAGATCGAGGACGGGACACGCTTACTGGGTTTGATTGTAAGAAGTCAAAACGGGTTAGCGGTGACAACGCAAGTCCAACGGGGTCATGTGCGTGCGTGGGCCCGGACTGGTAGGTAAGACGTTGTTGCATCGTGTAGATATAATCTGTGCATCTTTAGTGGTATCGAGTTGCCACTTTGGGAAGTGATACACCCCACTGTGGGACCAGCACGGGTATCTACGAGTTACGGAGCCAATCGCACGGGGGTAGTGGGTACAACTAGTGGAGATAGGGGCAGGCGGCGCCTATGAAGACAGCTAGGGGTATACGAAACTACCATTATGATTATTATGTTCATTAGACGGGATCAACTTTTAGGGTGACTAGTAATGGTGCGGTATAGTAATTGTCCTATAGTGACTAGGAGCGCGATTAACGCCAGCATATTCCTCGTGTTTATTTTGTCTTGCCCATTTGTTTCACAATCATTCCTTGTTTTTCCAGTTTATGCCTTATCCTAATTACTTTAATAATTATATTGTTAAAGTTATTGGACTCACCAGACTTTATGTCTGACCCCCTTTGTTTTCGCCTCTTTTCATCCTTTCCCCCCAGGTTCTCAGGGTGGGACTAGTGCTAGTGGAGCTTGATTTGGACCTCTTTCTCTCTCTTTTGGAAGTGCTTGGATTGCTGAAAGTAAAGTTCAACTTCTCTTTTATGGATACTTATGTTGGGGTTATGCTTTTACTTTATGTACTCAGAAAATAATTTGTCAAGATGGATATTAAGTGTACTTGGTTTTATTGTTGGTTTTTGATGTTGTTGTAAACAAACTATTTCTCCGCTGCAATAAAAGTTGTTTTTTTATTTTTTAAGTACTAATATATGTATCTGTCTTGTTATATTCTATTCTATACACCAATAATACTCCATGAAAGTTAATGCATTCCCTTTGAGAGTGACATTAATGGACGTGGGGTGTTACACCGTTTCTTTCTAGCTATGGGAGGTGTCAGGGTTTTGCAAGCTCTGACATTTGTATTATTTTTTCCTTTTGTGGTTGTTGGAATGCGAGGCGCCTCAGATATATCGGTCTCTACAGAGCCAATGGATAGGTCTGATAGGACCGGGAAACATGTGTTCAGGAACTGCCAATCCACTAACGTAAGTATGGACTGGCCTTGGAGTATCTAGGGTTTGCCCAGAGTGTGCAGTCCCGAGACATTTGATAGGATGTCTCGAAGTGGTTAGGAGTACATCCCTTGCCTAGAATTATGTCGGAAATCCAATTTCCAATACGTGACATTTCGATTTTGATTGTAGAGCCTAGTATGGCGACATAGTGGGATGGGGAACTATGCCGTCTATGATTAATACATTTATATTTGAAGTTGTTTTCATACACTTTACACTATAATAATATCAAAATGATTTGTTTTAAATGTACCATGCATGTTTGGCTATTATAAGGTAAAACTCTATCCTCCGGCTTGCATTGCATTGTGTGATGGGACCTGAGTCTTATAATAGCTTCATTTTTCCAAAAAGCATTGCGCTATTTGTTTTATGCATTGGTATTCTTGGGAGGAAACCCATTCCGTGTTATACGGCGTGGTCCCTTGATTTAATCCATTTTAAAGTAAAGTTTGAAATAACTCTTTTAGTTCTCACACCAGTCACATGACTGACCTGCAGTTTGTTGTTTTAACCTAAACTCTGGGTTCCCCTATTTTCCACACGAGCAGCTAGTAGTTTTGGTTTTGCAGATTTATATTCATAGGATCCTGGTTTACAGCTGGAATGATATTCAGAAAGCTCTATATCCGTATATTCTTTTCAGTTGTGTTTTTGTATTATTTTCCATTGCATTGTAACTTGTAAATCTCTGATATTTATCAAATGTATATTATTTGTTCATACTATGTATATTCTTGTATTCTGATGTAAATTGTTGTAATAAACAATGAAATGTTCTTCTGTTTGTGTTCTGATTCGTCTTATCCTCAAAGCAATCCGGGTTTTCCTTTACGGGGAAGTTCCGATCGTTACAATGCGTAAATCCAATTTAGGTATATAGAAAGGTTCAAGCTATTATTCACCTCAGTTTCAGGATTGAGAGTATTAGAGATTTGATGTACCAGTGATCCTAACTTGGTTCTCTTAGCTTTGCTTAAATTCTCGTCTCCTTCCTCTTCCTAATAATGGTCGGCCTCCCTTGTAGTTTTTCTTATGTTTGATAAATGATAATGAAGGGATAAAGAATGAAAGGTTATATATTTATATAAGACTATGTGTTTCCTATTTTGCCTCTTACGTGATCCAACTTCTTATGTCTAATTGAGTTGATTAATTATTAGGGCAGAACTATATTATTATTTATTATGTACAAATCTCAACTCAACAATCTCATAATTTTATTCTTATTTAAATTATCCAATTAAATTTGCCAAATAATTTTTACCAAAAATTCGGGGTCTTACATATTTATTAGTTCATTGTGTTATCATATAACATTCAGCGAACTTTATTTAAGTATCCATTCTATTATTAGCGTAAATGTCAATATATCATCCTACGGACTGTGGATATAATTTTTGTTACTTCTGTTTTATAACAAAACTATCATACTATAATAATAATAAAATGATTTTCTAAAGCGAACATTAATTGTATGTTGTTTATTCTTGCATTCATATTGGTTGAATTGAAAATGTATTGTTGTGTTGAGTTTACGAAGGATTGGATTTAAGTATCATTTTTTTGCATTTCTTGGTTCCATTTTTGTGTTAATATTATAAAATTGTTTTATTTTTTTCTTGTTCCAGAATATATATAAAAAATGAAGTTGTTACATAAAAAAATATAATGATCATCGAGTTTAATTAGTGTCTTTTGTTATCAAATATTTAATGAAGTATCTTTGAGTTTAATTTTTGTTATATATTTAAGGATCGGTTTTTACGTATCGGTTTTAGTGATTGTATATATCATTTTGAAAAACTCTTTCACTGGTTTTTTTTTTCATTTTGTAGTGGTAAAAATAGCCCTTTTGTTTTGTTTGTATTCAACAATAACACTTTCAACTCTTAATTAAAAAAGGAGCATTTGCATATTTTTAGAATAAGCAAAATAGATATGGTTTACGCAAGTAATATGGTGACAATAAATGTATGAGAATATATAAATTTGTTGAGATTTTTCCTTTTCTATGGATATTTTATGTAATTGAATTTGGTGATGTAAGTATATCAGTTTAACATATGGTACAATGTACACTGATTTAATCTTACTAATTGAATTTGGTTATATATTATCATTTTCTAATTGATTGTTATTTGCTGAGAATATGTAGATGGCATGTATTATCTACTGTTTTGTATCAGTTTCTAGTAATACAAAAAAAATTCAAGCATTAAGAATGTAATATCAATTTTTATATGTAATTAGTACCAGTTTCATGAATTGGAAATTAAACTACTGGTCTTTGCATGATTTAATACAATTTTACGTACATTTAACTATGGTATCATTTTTATATGCAATTATTAATATTTTTGCATAGTAATTTTATTTTGTTTTCTAGTTTGAAGTTACTGAAATGATTTGTTTATTGAGTTATCTATTGTCGAATTATGAGAGGAACTATGAGCTTCCATGTTAATATATAATGTAGACCATTTTATTGCAAAGAGTTTGCAACTCAATATGATGTAGAAGAGTAAAAGCATTTTTTGATAGAATTTTTTGGTCAAATTCCATTGAAAATCTTTTAGGTGTCATCTTTGCATATCCGTAGGTATCAATTTTGTTGTAAATAACGGTTAATGAGATTTATAAAATATCTAAGAATGGATTTAAATTAAACAACTATTATATGTGAGTTTGTAGCATTTTGATATAGCTTTTTCATACATGGTCGTGGATAAAATAATTAAATTTATAAAGCATCATATTACTTTGATAGCTATTTTGTATCATTTTTGTATACATGTAGGTATGAATTTTGTTGTAAATAACTTTTAATATAATTTATAAAAGCATGAATCCAATTGAAACATCTACTATTTTTGAATTTGCATTATTTTGATATCACTTATTTCATATATGGTACTGAACTATTTTTTTTTTTAAAGAAATATATTATATGAAACTGCTACTGGGTATTATTAACTAAATTTACGGTTAACACTCCAAAATGGTGCATTCCTATAGATTCCTTTATTCTTGAAAGGGTTATATCAGACTTGGATACTGTTTCAGTAATAAGTTGCTATAAGTTGCTTCCAGTGGTTCCCGAAAGGGGTTCCTCAATTGCTTGGTAAAAACTCTTTATTAATAACTTCTGCAATTACAGACTTTTTTCCCAAATTGATTTAGAAATTAGGGTTACAACTCAAACTTGCAGACATAAGACTGAGAATGAGAAATTGGCTCTTGATTCTGGATCCTTAATGTCACATTTAGAGGTGTAGATTGGCCCTCCTTTCATTACAAGAGATTCATCCTGAATTTTCGCTAGAAGTGAATATGAAGGCATAGTGAAGGAGCCTTTCGTAATTCTTTGGTAAAATAGTAATAGTGCCACTACAGGGCTCTCCAAAGGAATTTTCCCAAAGCCGAAAGCTTTAGTTGATTGACAGAGGAGTGAGCCTATATGAGCTCTAGGCCTTCGATGTTGCTCATGACTTCGTCTTCCTTTGCACTTTGAGGACTTCTTCTGATGATCAATTGGTGAAAGCTTAGGCTCTCTAGTATTCTCCCTTCAGGTAATCCTACATGCTTGAGGATGAAAACTTTGGTGATTGATCCCTTTGAGTCATGTCGGCAGGGGATCTCCTGGAGGAAAAAGGAACTTTTTTCCTCTTTCCAAGTGCTATGAGGTGGCTATTTTGGAGAATTTTCCCTTTGGGTCTCACCGACAAGGGCTATTTCTCAAAGAAGGGGGTCCTTCTCTTCTTCATTTCTAGTTCCGAAAGTATATGTCGATGAAAGAGTTTTATCTTTCTTGGAGGCTTGCTAGCTTTAGCACCCCTTCACCTTAGCTGTTGGGCTCAGCTTCCCCTTGGTTATTTGGTGCTAACAAATTCCCCTACTAGTGAAGGAGTGTTCTTGACGTTTCAAGTCATCAAGTCCAGCTGGCATCTCTCTTGAGTGATGATTCAACTTTGCCTTTTGAAACACTAATACGTCCGTCCAGATCTTATCTAACGGTTGTACGACATTTTTTTTTTTTGTAAGTAGATGTAGCTCCTTCTTCATTTTTAGTTTCCTGTATTTGAAGAATTTCTGTACGAGTATCAAAGTTTCCCAAAATCTCTCAAACCATTTCAACTCATCAATATCAAAGATTAAGGTAAATATCCTTTCTTTGATTTCAGTATTTGAGTATTAAAATCGATTACAAATTCGATTATTGCCTCAAAACTTTGAGCCTTTGATTTTTAATCCCAAAACGATTGTTTGACGGTTTGAAATTTAATTACTACTATAAGTGTTCGATAATTTGAGATATTTTATTTGTAGAGTGATTTTTTAGAATTGATGTTCAGATTTCTTTGATTTCGATTAGATATTATTTTTTATAGATTTCATTTCATGGATTCGGGTTTGGACTTGAAATACCATTATATAGGAATAGATTGTAATAATCGAAAGTTTGTCTAATCAAATTTTTTGATCATATCCTTTTGCCCTTTTACCGTAAGCCCTCTTCTTTATATATTTCATAACAGTGAATTAAAGGGTTTCGGCTGAGGACGAATTTTCGTATTTATCATAATCCTATTCTTCTCCATCTCAAATTATTATAACCAAAACAATATCACCTGCCAGCATCATGTCTGACAAGAGGATGTTAGTTAAAAAGACCAACTCTAAAGCTCCTACCGCTAATGAAAACGAGTTCTCCCAACAAGTTTCGGAGGATGCTCCTTTGAAGGTTGATGTTGTTAAGAAACTTTAATTCATTTCTTCTCTATACGAAGTCAATGTCATCTTATAGGATTTTGGTATTTTCGGAGTTGTCTCCATCCCTGCAAAGGCCGAGGATACTATTGATAACCCTCTAGAAGGGTTCTTCGCATACATTGCAATCCACATTTGGAATGGCTATTTTATCCCCTTTCCTTCTTTCAATTTTGACTTCCACCATCATCTTAAAATTGCTCTGATACAACTTTCTCCCAATGCTTATACGTAGATGCTTAGATGAGAGGTTCTTTCCTTAGAGTCTAGGGGCTCTTCTCTTGATGCCAATTGCTTTCGAACAGTTGGCCCACTTGGTGAAGCTAAGCCAAGTAAATCCTCAAATCTATAGGGATAGTCATTCGTCGAAGTTGGTTGAAGAGAGCATCAACAAGCATAGGGAACGGGAGCATCAATTTCTTTTGCTAGATGTCCTCCCTGTATCTTTGGAATTGTAAGAACCCGTAACTTCCCCGTGAAGGAAAGAGCGGATACTTTGAGAACAACACACAAAAGGACGCAGACGGAAGAACATTTCATTGTTATTACAACAATTCCATCAGATACAAGAATATACAGAGTATAAATGAATAAAATACATTCGATGAATATCAGAGATTACAATAAATTACATAGCAACGGAAAAAAATACAAAACACAACTAGAAGTAATGCACGGATACAGAGCTTTCCGAGCATCGTTCCAGTTGTTAATCAGGATCCTGTGAATATAAATCTGCAAAACCAAAACTACTAGCTGCCCGTGCGGAAAATAGGGGCACCCAGAGTTTAGGTTAAAACAATAAACTCCAGGTCAGTCATGTGACTGGTGTGAGAACTAAAACAGTTTTTTAAAACTTTACTTTAAAGATAGTAATTCAAGGGACCACGCTGTATAACACGGAACGGGTTTCCTCCCAAGAATACTAGTGCATATAACAAAACAGCGCAATTGCTCTCTGGAAAAATGAAGCTATTATAAGACCCAGGTCCCATCACACAATGCAATGCAAGCCGGAGGATAGGGTTTTTACCTTATAACAGCCAAAGCATGCTTGATACGTTAAAAACACGTTATTTGATACTATTATATGTGTATAGTGCCAAAACAATTTCAATCATAAATATCAATCATAGACGGCATGGGTACCATATATCAAGTCGCCATACTAGTTCTACAATTAAAACCGCAATATCACGTATTGGAAATGGGATTCCATCATGAGTCGAGGCAAGGGGCAAGCTCCTCTCCGCGTTCGAGACACTCTAGCAAATGTCCCAGGACCTCACTCTGATCCTTAGATCTTCAGGGCCGGTCCTCTCTTACTTTTGAGGATTAGTTATTCCTGAACACATGTTTCGCGGTCCTTACAGACCTATATCCGAGGCGCCTCGTATCCAACAACCACACAGGTGAAAAGTATATAAATGTCAGGGCTGGTAGGTCACTGACGCCACCCTAGCTAGAAAGAAACGTCGTGCTCTCCCTGCAGTCACTATCCCGTTTTTGACTCATACCGAGGTGTGAGGCTCGCGAATTCACGTTATACACAAAGCTACGCCACACAGGGCATGCTTTGATCATCAACCACAAGACTTTGCTTTTTAACAGAAGCCTTGATCAATTACCACTTACGCGTGCCACACTGGCAATTCACTCCATACGACTGATGTCCATCGATATACAACCTCTGAGCTTGTACGTCTCAGAGAAGGGCGTTAAGCAAGAGAATAAATTCTCCGCCGCCAAACAGATGTATATTTAATAGAGATCAATTAACATAGAATAAAATCCAATGTCAGACACACAATCCATTTACAAGTTCATTCTGGGTCTGAACGAAACTGGAGGCACTTTCCTCACATATCCATCCATCTCCAAGTACGTCTGGACGATCACCAACTGTTTCCCTCATCATGGGTGTACAACCCAATCAAGATCATCAGTAATCACCCAAACGATGTGAAGACTTCCGGTCTTCAACCACCGTCTTCATCTTCGACATCTCGTTGAATCGGTTATTCAGAATGGGTATAACCCGGCCTTTCTGAATAACCCACGTATATGATAAACAAATGTTACACAAACACAACGAACGCCTCATTTCAATTCAGAATATTCTTTTATTCACAAAATCACATTCTTAGGGAAATGTTCCCTTTAATTTTATCCAAGATAAATTCTTCTAAATTTATTCTTTAATCTTCCTTCGGATGTCATTTCAACCTAGTCAGGATTAGCGAACCACACCGAAGTAATTATTTATTTTATTTCCCAATCCCAACCTATTCATCCCCTGGAGCAAAACTGGTGATACTCCATTCCTAATACCACGGTGTTATCGGTAAAATTAATTACCATTTCACGTTCAAATCTAATTAGAGATTTAACTATCGCATTGGAGCAAAACTGGTGGTACTCCATCCTCGATCACCTTTCAGATTTGATAATTTAAATTATCAATTCACTTTTCAATCTAATTAAAGATTCATTAGAACTCCACTTAGTTTTAATCCTTTCAAAAATCAACATCTTGCCTTTAACTGGGTTAAAGAACCAATGTCATCTAAAACATGATTCACGATAAACCCAAATCACATTTGATATTAATTACAAGGCTCTGAATAGAAAATATACCGGCTTATATTCAATATCAAATTCTGAAACCAACAAATATCGTATTGGAAATAACGATATAAAATATATCTTTCAAATTCCCATAACAATATCTGTATAGTCACGATATCCAACATCGAAATATTCCGAAGATAATTTCGATTCAACTCCAGTCCAATCCACGTATTGGGAATATTGATTATTTTTAAAATCACTTTCAAATTCAATTTATTTATTTCAAAAATAAATTGATTTTAATTCTAGTTCAAAACTAGTTCATTTCGACAAAAATATATCTTTATCCTTCCAATGTGGAATTTTACATCCCAGTTCTTTCCAATTCATATATTATGATTTTACACAAATTATAGATATTTTCAATAATTTTATCAAGGCCCGTACAGTCGATTTCCAACAACGGCCATCGAACTGCACTTACAACGACCTTTTTCAAATTTGATTTCGACATGATTCCAAATCCAACTGTTAGATTTCAAATTTCTAGTATTCATTGGAAAGCTCTTTTCGATACAAACCCAACGGTTCCGGTTTGAGGAGAATCCGACGGTCGGATCTCCCGCAACGTCAATTCGAAGTCAATGGTCGAAATTCATGAACTGCCGCGGCGCGGCGCGTTCTATTCAGGCCATTATATATATAATATATATATATATATATTATATATATTTCGTCGATTTCCTTTTAAAACGTATTTTATAAATCGTTTTAAATTCGTTTTCAAAACCATTTCAACTCTATATTCAATTTCTAATCAAAATTGAATATTTCATATCATTACTATATAAATGATAATATTTTCAAAACGTTATATTTTGAAATCACTTCTTTTTCAATATTCATTATAAAAACGAATATAATCGATATAAATATCGTTCACGTCAAAATGGCGCAACTCTAATCAACACGGCTTTATATATTTCAATAAATTCGTTATTCTATTCAACAAATGAATATTTATTCTATTCAACACATGAATCTATATTTTTTTCAACACACGACTAATCTCAACACATGAGTACTGTCAACACACGACTATTTTTTTTATGTAAAATATTTTATAAAATTTTGGTATCTATCGTTTGATTTTTTTGATTAGACCCCTACTGAGAAGTAGTTCTAATTTTAAATATGATAAAGATGTAAATTTTATTATTGAAATAATAGTTTCAACAAATGAACATCGTCAACACATGACTATTTTTATATTCAACACATGAATTCCCTTTTTATAGTATTCATTATTTTCCCGATTGGAATGAGGCCCAATCAATCACCATATAATGTTAATTATATGAATTCCATACAACACATGTATATAATAGCAACGATAAACAACCAACCATCATCCAAAGTGCACCACACAACTGCATAAGCATCAAATATAAATAATTAACGCTTACACAGCCTGTCGACCAATCGATCGACATACAATTAAATAATTGGGATTAGTGTACTCAAATATCATCTCAACACCCGTGTGGGGTTTCAAATCAACAAACACATATTTTTATTTGTGCAGTTGGGCGATGTGTAAAATTTATCATCCCAATCAATATCAGTCAAATCAGTGTATATAAACAAATCGACCGATTTGTTTATAAATATTTATTTATTCACATTCACGTTAAAAATTATTTTTAACGAAAATTAATTTATTTCAACACATTACATTTTATTATCGATTTCACATCAATAACACAAACTAATTTCACAACACATCAAACAAACAAGCTGTCCATGGTCTGTGGACGACGGGTGTCGGGTGCTGCTAAGCACCGTCTGCATCCTAGTATGTAACAACCCGAAAATCTGGGCCAGTTTAAAATTTTTATTTTGGCAATTTTAGCGAATTTTGAACATTTAAAATGAATTATTTTAAATAATATCGACGAAAAATTTATTTCGAATAGAAATCGAACGTATATATTATATACGTCGTCGTTAGAATATAAATAATTATATATAATTATAAATAGAATTGAAAATGGCGCGGTAGTTCGATAATTCGATTTCAAACTTCAATTGAATGTACCGGGTGCAAAATAATCCGGATTTTAGTGAAACAAAAAATATTAGGATCTAATTGAGGATGTCTTTCCAACGAATCCGAAAAATCGAAATTTCATAGCGGGGATCAAAAGATATGTCCAGTTGAAAATTCTGAATAGTCGCTATGGAATTCAGGCCCTTAAAAATAGACATTTTGCAAACGACCTCGAATTTCGACGAAACCACTTTTGTTGGATCCGTGATGTCAAATTATTGCTAGATTCCAAATTTCATAATTTTTCGAATCAATATGTGAGCGTGGCAAAGGAAAACGCGTTTGACCAGTTTCAGTTGATTTTAATCGACTGGAAAATGGCCATTTTTCCAACGATCTCATAATTCGACGAAATTAGTTTTGTTAGGACCATATCGTCAATACGAAGCTAGAAAATATTTTTATGGAATTTTTTGAGTTCGTATGTGACCCCGGTAAATTGAAATACGCGTTCAAATTCAATATATAGAGTTATATGTTGATTTCAACGAAAACCGATCGAAACGATCGAATCAGCTTACGATACATATCCCATTGTGTTCGGAATGGGGGTAATTTGGTATGGATGACAGGCAGTGGGCCTCGTTTCGAGGTCGAAATAAAAAGTACCTTTTTAGAAATTAAATAATTAAAAAAAATCTCCTCTTCCCCCTTATCTCTCTCAGGCCACCCCCCCCCCCCCCCCCGTTCGAATTGAAATCATTACCGAAATAAAAAAACTCCAACGACGGAGCTGCCCCGCTCAAGCCACGACCGCCGCCACTGGTGGCGCGCGCCTCCCCTGGCCTCCGCCGCTGATGGCCGATCCTCTCCCCCCCCCCCCCATTTCCTACGCCCGTTTTCTCCCTCCTCCACCAACAGAAAACCCTAAATCACCTCGCGCCGACCCCCATAACCGCATCGACCACCCCCTCCGCAACCCACCTCCGCCTGCACCTCATCGCGCACCACCCGACGTCGCTCCACCCTGAAGACCTCCGACGAAGAAGCACAGCCCCCCCCCCCCTTCGACCAAAATCTGTAAGTTTTAAATTTTATTTTTATTTATAAAATCAGTTTTTTTATGGGGATTAGCATTTATATAATTTGAAAATAAATATCATTGGAAAAGCAAGAAAGATTTGATTTTCACTATGAAGGAATAAGTATAAAAATTCGATTTTTATGTGAGGGGATTTGAAATAAAAATACGATTTTTATCGTCTAGAAAGAGAAATGAAAATTCATTTTATTTTATTAATGAAGTACAAAATAATAAAAATATGATTTTTATTATATATACGTTGAAATAAAAATGTGATTTTTAAAGTGATGAAATAAAAAGGCGAAATCTATATTTTTGAAAAGGCGAAATCTATATTTTTGAAAAAGCAAAATCTATATTTTTGAAAAGGCGAAATCTATATTTTTAAATATGAAAAGACGATATTTTTAAATATGAAAAGACGATATTTTTAAATATGAAAAGACGATATTTTGATATAAGTAGTGAAGTAAAAATATGATTTTTACTTCGATAAAAAATATAATTTTTATAATGTAGAAAGGTTAAAAATATAATTTTCAAACTCGTGGAAGATTAAAAATATGATTTTTACATTATAGAAGTATTAAAGATTTGACCTTTATTATGTAGAAGGAACGAAAATGTGATTTTTATATAAGTGGCGATATAAAAATATAATCTTTATTGTATGAACATCGATATAAAAATAGAATTTTTATCCATATAGCGTGACTATAAAAATATGATTTTTTATATATAATGTAGAAATTTAAAAATATGATTTTTAAAATTGAAAGTGAACAAATAAAAATGTGATTTTTATTTTAAAAAGACAACAATATAAAAATGTGTGATTTTTATATATGTAGTGAAAACGGATGACGAAAGTGATGAAAGAAGAAACGGCGAAGACTTCTACAAATGAAGTGTCGTGGAGTTGGATTAGCTATCGGTGAGAACTTCTCACTCTAAATTTCTTTTTCTAGTTACATATGTATACTAGGATGCAGACGGTGCTTAGTAGCACCCGACACCTGTCGTCCACAGACCATGGATGGCTTGTTTGTTTAATTGATGTGTTGTGAAATTTGTTTGTGTTGTTGATGTGAAATCGATAATAAATGTAGATGTGTTGAAATAAATAAATTATCAATAAAAATATAATTTTTAACGTGAAAGTGAATAAATGAATATTTACAAACAAATCGACCGATTTGTTTATATACACTAATCTGACTAATATTGATTGGGTCGATAAATTTTACACATCGCCCAACTGCACAAATAAAAATCTGTGTTTGTTGATTTGAAACCCCACACGGGTGTTGGGATGATATTTGGGTACACTAATCCCAATTATTTTATTGTATGTCGATCGATTGGTCGACAGACTGTGTAAGCGTCGATTATTATATTTGATGCTTATGCAGTTGTGTGGTGCACTTTGGATGATGGTTGATTGTTTATCATTGCTATTATATACATGTGTTGTATGGAATCCATATAATTAACATTATATGGTGATTGATTGGGCCTCATTCCAATTGGGAAAATAATGAATATTATAAAAGAAAATTCATGTGTTGAATATAAAAATAGTCATGTGTTGACGATGTTCATGTGTTGAGTAAAATATTTTAACAATAAAATTTACATTTTTATCATATTTAAAAATAGAACTACTTCACGGTGGAGTCTAATTAAAAATCAAACGATAGATACCATGATTTTATAAAATATTTTACATAACAAAAATAGTCGTGTGTTGAAAGAAATATTGATTCATGTGTTGAATAGAATAAATATTCATTTGTTGAATAGAATAAAGAAGTTTTGAAAAACATAAAGCCGTGTCAATTAGAGATGCGTTATTTTGACGCGAACGATATTTATATCGATTTTATTCGTTTTATAATGAATATTGAAAAGTGATTTCAAAATTTAATATTTTGAAATGAAATTCAAATTAAATTAGATTAAAATTCAAATTGAAATTTTATTGAATCAATTTGAAATGAATTCGAATCGAATAGAAAATGAATTCGATTCGAATTGAATAGAAAGTGAATTTGAATTCGAATTGAATAGAAATGAATTCAAATTGAATTAAATTGAATTGAATTGAAATGAATTAGAATTTGAATTGAATTGAAACGAATTAGAATTGAATTGAAATGAATTAGAATTTGAATTGAATTGAAACGAATTAGAATTTGAATTGAATTGAAACGAATTTGAATTCGAATTAAATAAAATTGAAATGAATTCGAATTGAATTGAAATCAAATTGATTTGAAATTGAAGATGAAGTTGAAATTGTTTTTTAAACGAATTTAAAACGATTTATAAAATACGTTTTAAAAAGGAAATCGACGAAATATATATAATATATATATATATATATATTATATATATAACGGCCTGAATAGAACGCGCCGCGCCGCGGCAGTTCGTGAATTTCGACCATTGACTTCGAATTGACATTGCGGGAGATCCGACCATCGGATTATCCTAAAACCGGAACCGTTGGGTTCGTATCGAAAAGAGCTTTCCAATGAATATTATAAATTTGAAATCTAACGGTTGGATTTGGAATTATGTCCAAATCAAATTTGGAAAAGGTCATTGTAAGTGCAGTTCGATGGCCGTTGATGGAAATCGACTGTACAGGCCTTGATAAAATTATTAAAAATATCTATAATTTGTGTAAAATCATAAGAAATGATTTGGGAAAAATTGGGCAGAAAAATTCAATATTTGAAAAGATAAAAATAGATTTTTATCGAAATGAACTAGTTTTGAACTAGAATTAAAATCAATTTATTTTTGAAATAAATAAATTGAATTTGAAAGTGATTTTAAAAATAATCAATATTCCCAATACGTGGATTGGACTGGAGTTGAATCGAAATTATCTTCGGAATATTTCGATGTTGGATTTCGTGACTATACAGATATTGTTATGGGAATTTGAGAGATATATTTTATATCGTTATTTCCAATACGATATATGTTGGTTTCAGAATTTGATATTGAATATAAGCCGATATATTTTCTATTCAGAGCCTTGTATTTAATATCAAATATGATTTGGTTTGTCGTGAATCGTGTTTTAGATGACATTGGTTCTTTAACCCAGTTAAAGGCAGGATATTGATTTTTGGAAAGATTGAAACTAAGTGGAGTTTTAATGAACCTTTAATTAGATTGAAATGTGAATTGATAATTTAAATTATCAAATCTGAAAGGTGATCGAGAATGGAGTACCACCAGTTTTGCTCCAAAGCGATAGTTAAATCTTTAATTAGATTTGAACGTGAAATGGTAATTAATTTTACCGATAACACTGTGGTGTTATATATGGAGTATTACCAGTTTTGCTCCATGGGATATATAGGTTGGGATTGGGAAATAAAATAAATAATTACTTCGGTGTGGTTCGCTAATCCCGACTAGTTTGAAATGATATCCAAAGGAAGATTAAAGTATAAATTTAGAAGAATTTATCTTGGATAAAATTAATGGGAACCTTTCCCTAAGAATGTGATTTTGTGAATAAAAGAATATTCTGAATTGGAATGAGGCATTTGTTGTGTTTGTGTAACATTTGTTTATCATATACGTGGGTTATTCAGAAAGGCCGGGTTTATACCCATTCTGAATAACCGATTCGACGAGATGTCGAAGATGAAGACGGTGGTTGAAGACCGGAAGTCTTCACATCGTTTGGGTGATTACTGATGATCTTGATTGGGCTGTACACCCAGGATGAGGGAAACAGTTGGTGATCGTCCAGACGTACTTGGAGATGGATGGATATGCAAGGAAAGTGCCTCCGATTTCGTTCAGACCCAGAACGAACTTGTAAATGGATTGTGTGTCTGACATTAGATTTTATTCTGTGTTGATTGATCTCTATTAAATATACATCTTTTTGGCGGTAGAGAATTTATTCTCTTGCTTAACGCCCTTCTCTGAGACGTACGAGCTCAGAGGTTGTATATCGATGGACATCAGTCGCATGGAGTGAATTGCCAGTGTGGCACGCGTAAGTGGCAATTGATCAGGGCTTCTGTTGAAAAGCAAAGTCTTGTGGTTGATGATCAAAGCACGGCCTGTGTGGCATAGCTTTGTGTATAACGTGAATTCGCGAGCCTCACACCTCGGTATGTGTAACACCCCACCTCCGCCAGGGTCACTCACAAAGAAATGCACTAGGTTTGGAGGGGCATTATTGGTGAACATGCACAGAGATATTACAAGACAGAACATATAAAACAGCAGAAGTAAAACAAATTTCATTACTTTATAAAACATCAAGGTCTAAAGCCTTTTTACATCAGAGTACATAGAAACCTGTCTTGCAAATAGTAAAGAAGCATAAAACCTTTTCATAAATTATTCCCCCAAAACAAACCGGTAAAGCAGCCATAGCCAAAAGAAGTCCAACCCATATATGATGACCTTCAAGCAGAAGAGGTCTGAACTAAACAACAGTGTTTCCTCCCTGAAAACCTGGGGGGGGGGGGACAGAAGACAAAGAGGCGAAACAAAACGGGGTCAGTCATAAAGACTGGTAAGTCCTATCTACTTCCAGTATAAAAACAGGTAAAGGTAACATGACATGCATAAACTGAAAGTAAACATAAGGATGACGACAAGATAGATAAGCTAAACCAAGATAACCGGATGAACTACTGTAGCAAGGTAAACTAAGGTATCATGATAAACTACGGTGTCAAGATAAATCAAGGTATCACGTCGTTAGGTTTCTATCAAGTATACTATCCCAAGGTATCTATCATGTATAACATTCCACAGTATCTATCATGTATGACATCCCAAGGTATTTATCATGTATATTTGCTCTGCACCTCTCGTACTAGGATCCTAACCCGCGTCATGTGTTAACTATGAATGTCCCTTGCCCAATGTCATGTAATGGTCCATGTCAACCTAATATATAGCATATGTAGGTTTTCCCAACTCGTATGTTTCTTTCCATGTATAAGTTCAGTCCTTTGCCGTAGGCCGTACGGGCTTTCCCATGTAAATCTATACCACCTCAACGTAGTACCATTTTATCCTTGAAGTTGTTTTGGACTGCTACCCTTGATCTAGTTATGTTTTCTTACCATGAACTATCGCGTGTTCACTTAGGATTTATGCCACCTAGGACCACTAGGGATTATGCTACCTAATGAACGTTTCCGTGTCTCGGTTTGGGTTCAAGCCACCTAGGGCCACTATGGATTATGCCACCCGTCAACCACGCCCTTTATCCCACGTATCTATCGTGAATCGTTTTCCATGTCTAGACGCACATGTATCTCAATGTGCCATCCGAGTTCCGTGCCAGGGCAAATCAAGAAATACGGAACTCGGTCGGGAGCTTTAAATCATCTGCCGATGCAGATATCAAGGTCTGTTTTTGTATCCGTGGCTATGGTCCCACGTGACCCCTCCCTCAACTACTGAAAGGCAATCCAAGAAAAATCATGTATGAGAACTACATCTCGGCCCCACTATGCCCCCACTTACCTATTGGCCAACCTCACCCATAACTTGATAGCAATTATATGGTCTGTTGGGAGTTCTCTGCCTTTCCGTACGTGCACGATTGACTAAAGATGGTAGGTAGTCGGTGACGTGCTATCCCGGGCAAAAACAAGTATCGTCGACTCCACGCTAATCCATCCCAGTCTTTAGGTCGCTCGCATAGCAACCAAGGCATACTCTTGGTTCTTCTACCGCAGACCTTAACCTCTTGTGAGCCCAGGCGGATCATCTGCAACTTCACAGAGGGATACCAAGAGTATCCTCACGTCCCCCGAAGCTATCGCTTCGTCACCCAGTTCATTGGAGCCTTTATCTAAGTCAGATAATTCGCTCCTCCACGTGTGTTCAAGCGATGACCTACCGTATCGGGTTACTTATCTATCTGTGAACTGGTCCAATTTCCTTGACTAAGAATTATCACTTAGTTATCCTTAACTAAGGTTTACCACTTAGCTTCTCTTCCCGCTATCCTTGTTAACTATGATTTTCAACATAGTCCCCTGAACTAGGGTTTTGTCTAATGGGTTAAGTGTTGTCATTCAAGTTCATGACTTAACCCGCCTACGAATCATGTCAAAATTGGCTAAGTATTTAAGTTCAAGGCTTAGCCATACAAGTTGGTTAAGTATACCAAGAAGCTCATGACTTAACCCTATCAAGTCAAATTGGTTAAGTATTTGTTTGTCTTAACCCTATCAGATTATCGTGTTAGATTGATTAAGCATAGATTATCTTAATCCCATCAAATTATCGAGTCGGATTGGTTAAATATGGGATAGCTTAACCCCATCCACTAATCGTATTACAATGGTTAAGTAAATTTAAAAGGTCTTGTGACTTAACCCTATCAGGTCCGCATATTAGATTGGTTAAGTATAGGTTACTTAACCTCATCAAATCATCATGTATAATTGGTTAATTATAAGTTACTTAACCCCATTAAATTATCATGTTAAGTTGGTTAAGTATTGGTTACTTAACTTCATTGAATTACCAAGTTTAGATTGGTTAAGTGTTTAACTTAACCCCATCGAATTACCGTGTTTAGATTAGTTAAGTGTAGGTTACTTAACCCCATCTAATTACCGTGTTTAGATTAGTTAAGTCTAAGTTACTTAACCCCATCTAATTACCAAGTCGGATTAGTTAAGTGTAAATTACTTAACCCCATCCCCTAGTTGTCTTATATGGTTAAGTGTCATTAAGAAATCAAGTCCGGTTTAACTTAACCTACCCATTCGTGTCATATCGGTTAAGGGTCATTAGTCAAAATTACTTAACCTTTTCATGTGGCATTAATTAGATTAATGCACCCCAACCTCTCACATTAGACTTTGTTGTGGTTACTAGTTAAGCCGGGCGGGTCCGGGTAGTTTAACACCACAACCTAGTCTAACCTCGGGTTTTAAGTGTTATATGACCAACTACTCACATTGGGTCCTATTGTTTGTAGCCACTAGTTAAGCCGGGCGGGTCCGGGTAGATTTATGCTACAAACTCAACCCAACCTCGAGTTGGCTACTTTCATGTTTAGTCTAGTGTCTTATTACACTTACAACCCACACATGTCTAGTTCAAGTTCCATGTTTTCCTACGTGTCATGACCACATTTAAATGTATCATGAATGTCATGCTCTCATGTAAACCCCATGTCAAGTTTTCGTGTCATATTCACGTTTTTTCTAAGCTACCCAAACGTATTTCCAACCCAAGTGGAAGCGAGTCACATAGTAGGGGTATTATGCCAACATATTGGCCTCAAACAGGCGAGATATCATAAAGGGATTGGCCGCAAACGTGAATATTATCCTAAAGGATTTGGCCTCAAGCATGCATAGTATCATAAGGGAATTTGGCCACAAACATGCATAGTATCATAAGTGAATTTGGCCACAAACATGCATAGTATCATAAGGGAATTTGGCCACAAACATGCATAGTATCATAAGGGAATTTGGCCACAAACATGCATAGTATCATAAGGGAATTTGGCCACAAACATGCATGATAACATAAGGGGTTGGGTTCATTTACATGCATAAGCCCCAAAGTCAAGTCTTTGCCAATGTTTCACAAGTCAAATGGTTCCCAAAGGTTCATGCTAACATTCCATAGATAAAGATTCAAACTTGCAAGATAAACTAGGTTAAACATAACATGAGTGGCATGATTAAGTCGCTAAAACTTAGCCCAAGGTCATAGATCATAGAAAAGGGGCAAAATTAGGTTCACATAGGCTAGCATACTTATGTTTCATCGCATTTTATTCCATGTCACATTAGAACCACCGTTAGAATCTACAAGTAGCTAGAACTTACATAGCGTGGCAAAAGGGCTAGGAACATGAATCGTCTTGACGAAGAAAGGTGGCTCCTTTGTTGAATAATCGTCATGAAATTTGCGTAGCAACGTTGATCCACTCCCTTGATTTGATGTAGCAAGCTAGAAACTTTGATTCGGATCCGATTTGAATGCATAAGCTCTTGGAGTTGGAGATGGAGGCCATGATCAAGAAGGATTTGGGCAGCACTTCGTTGTTAGATTGCTTTTGAGTGATTTAGATTAGGTCCTAGGGTGTTTTTATAGAGATTAGGAGTAGTTTAGGCCATAGGATAAACCCTAGGATAGATCTGAGCCCTCAAAATCCGTCACAGGCCAATAAAACCGAGCCAAGACATCAGCAGGTGCACCCAGGCCCAAGTGGTCGGACCACCCAGGTCGACACCCGTGTCGACTGGGCAGTCGACCTGCCCCCTGGGCGTGTCGACTCCCCAGTCGACACCCCTGTCGACCTGGGGCTTGGGCGGGAATTTTCCCGCCCAGTTCGTTTGGCTCCAGATTTGAATTTCAAACTTTTTTTGAATTTGAATTTTTTTCTGAAAACTTTGACGGCTCATAACTGGGTCATACGGACTCCGATTTTCGAAAACTCGGACTCTATTTCACGTATTTTTCCGAGACGAACGCAATGGCACAACCCGTTTCTCCTGATTCAGATTTTATAATTAAATTCTGCCTTGATTCTTGGCTTAGCATGTTGTAAAAATCCGGGTTGTTACATTCTCCCCAACTTAAAGGATTTCGTCCCCGAAATCTCCAAGTTAGGAAGAGTGTATCCTACCATCCATCATCCATCTACTCAACACATCATTCACAGGCAACCATTGTCCTTAGACGATTTCTAATGCCATATGAACATATGCAGAACGTGTGTGTATATGCTCCTTAGCTAATGCTAATGATCAGGCCTGAATGATCTTTCTAATGCAAAATATGTTTAGTGCCATGAGTCCAACATGTATGCAAATAGTCCTAGTCATATAAACACTATATGTGTGCACAAACATTCATCCATATGCAACATCCGCATGACAACACATTCAATTTCATCCATAAACAAGTATAAATACTCGTGCATATGCAACATGAAACGTGACCGCGTCAATCTAGTATCTAATGTGTATTCGCGCATCCACGAGCAACCACTTGCAACCATTTGCAACCATATCAATCATAACATGTTTCAAATACATGTTTACATCCATAGAGTTCTACCTAAGGTTCCCAAGATAGGATCGAGAAGATAAACAAGACAAACTCCTTATGGGGTTTGCAACAGAAACAGGACCGAGAGGATATCCACCAAGCGATAGCATGCAGCAAGTTCTACAGGAGAACCAGGGATCAACGATATACTCTTAAAAAGAGACATGATGCGCGCGTCTAGGCCGCATTTCCATGAGCTTAATTCCATTGTGCCTTGACCGCCTTTGACTTCATGATTTCGTAGCTCCTTGATTCCTATTTCCAAGGTATGAGTCGGAACTCATTTCACTGTCGCCTCTCGTTCCTTTTTCACTTATTCTTTTCTAGAATACTTGGCTCAACCATAACTGCACACTCATGGTTTCATGCAAGCTTTCCAACAATTCACTAGCGAATCTTGGATCTCGTTTACCGATGCCAATCCATGTTACCACGTGCACTTGCTAGGGTGATTCCTATAACCCATGCTCCAGCGGAACAAACCATCCGTCTCATTGGCGAACGTTACTCGATTGGATCAGAGATTTCTGATAAATGCATCAAGAGGTTCTAGGTAACTAACCATGACAGAACCCAAAAGGTTACACGAGACTTCGAGGGTATTACCAAGGCAAGTTAAGAGTTTAACTATCCTCCTTTCAAAACCGAGAATGGCATCCATTACTGGATCACCACTTCATCCCTAGAATCCATCCATAGCTCAACAATAGAAGCATTGCTTCTAATCTCAACACTTGGCATTTACACTCTCAATTCCAAACAAGTCATGAATAAATGGACCGACTCTCCAACCAGATTTTGGGACAAAAGTGGGATCTTCTACCATGCTAGTACTAAGGTGCAGAGACTTAACTATCGAAGCAGACTTAAATGATGCGATGATCAAAATAAAGTCTGGACGGGATGATAGAAAAGAAAGGCTAAGCCTTTAACAGAAACGGTACCATTCCTCTTAGGTACGCTAGAAATGAGAGCATACAATTGCCCTTTCGCTGATCTTGTCCTTATCTTCCTTTGTGGATCAAGCCATACCAACAAGTTGCTTATTCTTAAGCTCGTGTCCTTTATCCTTGCTCTTATTATCCCTTCTTATAACTTCGGTAACAGGTCTCTCGAGAACTTCCTCCATCGCACGGGAAAACACTTACGTAGCTAGACAAGGATTAGTCGCAGTTAAAACTACTGTGACTACAGATGGAGGAAAGAAAGGAAAAGAGGTTCAATCAAGGAAACAAAGGATAATACTAATGGCTTTTGGGGAATAGCCTTTAAAAAAAACTTTTCTTGAAAAATGCTTCTTTGTAAACGGTTTCTCAAATAGTTTTCAGAAGGTTTTAAAAACTTTTGCCCAGTCCGGTAACCTTCTGCTCTGATACCAAATGTAACACCCTACCTCCGCCAGGGTCACTCAAAAAGGAATGCACTAGGTTTGGAGGGGCATTATTGGTGAACATGCATAGAGATATTACAAGACAGAACATATAAAACAGCAGAAGTAAAATAAATTTCATTACTTTATAAAACATCAAGGTCTAAAGCCTTTTTACATCAGAGTACATAGAAACCTGTCTTGCAAATAGTAAAGAAGCATAAAACCTTTTCATAAATTATTCCCCCAAAACAAACCGGTAAAGCAGCCATAGCCAAAAGAAGTCCAAGCCATATATGATGACCTTCAAGCAGAAGAGGTCCGAACTAAACAACAATGTTTCCTCCCTGAAAACCTGGGGGAGGGGAACGGAAGACAAAGAGGCGAAACAAAACGGGGTCAGTCATAAAGACTGGTAAGTCCTCTCTACTTCCAGTATAAAAACAGGTAAAGGTAACATGACATGCATAAACTGAAAGTAAACATAAGGATGACGACAAGATAGATAAGCTAAACCAAGATAACCGGATGAACTACTGTAGCAAGGTAAACTAAGGTATCATGATAAACTATGGTGTTAAGATAAATCAAGGTATCACGTCGTCGGGTTTCTATCAAGTATACTATCCCAAGGTATCTATCATGTATAACATCCCACGGTATCTATCATGTATGACATCCTAAGGTATTTATCATGTATATTTGCTCTGCACCTCTCGTACTAGGATCCCAACCCGCGTCATGTGTTAACTATGAATGTCCCTTGCCCAATGTCATGTAATGGTCCATGTCAACCTAATATATATAACATATGTAGGTTTTCCCAACTCGTATGTTTCTTTCCATGTATAAGTTTAGTCCTTTGCCGTAGGCCGTACGGGCTTTCCCATGTAAATCTATACCACCTCAACGTAGTACCATTTTATCCTTGAAGTTGTTTGGGACTGCTACCCTTGATCTGGTTATGTTTTCTTACCATGAACTATCGCGTGTTCACTTAGGATTTATGCCACCTAGGACCACTAGGGATTATGCTACCTAATGAACGTTTCCGTGTCTCGGATTGGGTTCAAGCCACCTAGGGCCACTAGGGATTATGCCACCCGTCAACCACGCCCTTTATCCCACATATGTATCATGAATCATTTTCCATGTCTAGACGCACATGTATCTCAATGTGCCATCCGAGTTCCGTGCCAGGGCAAATCAAGAAATACGGAACTCGGTCGGGAGCTTTAAGTCATCTGCCGATGCAGATATCAAGGTCTGTTTTTGTATCCGTGGCTATGGTCCCACGTGACCCCTCCCTCAACTACTGAAAGGCAATCCAAGAAAAATCATGTATGAGAACTACATCTCGGCCCCACTATGCCCCCACTTACCTATTGGCCAACCTCACCCATAACTCGATAGCAAGTATATGGTATGTTGGGAGTTCTCTGCCTTTCCGTACGTGCACGATTGACTAAAGATGGTAGGTAGTTGGCGACGTACTATCCAGGGCAAAAACAAGTATCGTCGACTCCACGCTAATCCATCCCAGTCTTTAGGTCGCTCGCATAGCAACCAAGGCATACCCTTGGTTCTTCTACCGCAGACCTTAACCTCTTGTGAGCCCAGGCGGATCATCTGCAACCTCACAGAGGGATACCAAGAGTATCCTCACGTCCCCCGAAGCTACCGCTTTGTCACCCAGTTCGTTGGAGCCTTTATCTAAGTCAGATAATTCGCTCCTCCACGTGTGTTCAAGCGATGACCTACCGTATCGGGTTACTCATCTATCTGTGAACTGGTCCAATTTCCTTGACTAAGAATTATCACTTAGTTATCCTTAACTAAGGTTTACCACTTAGCTTCTCTTCCCGCTATCCTTGTTAACTACGATTTTCAACCTAGTCCCCTGAGCTAGGGTTTTGTCTAAGGGGTTAAGTGTTGTCATTCAAGTTCATGACTTAACCCGCCTACGATTCATGTCAAGATTGGCTTAGTATTTAAGTTCAAGGCTTAGCCCTACAAGTTGGTTAAGTATACCAAGAAGCTCATGACTTAACCCTATCAAGTCAAATTGGTTAAGTATTTGTTTGTCTTAACCCTATCAGATTATCATGTTAGATTGATTAAGCATAGATTATCTTAATCCCATCAGATTATCGAGTCGGATTGGTTAAGTATGGGTTAGCTTAACCCCATCCACTAATCGTATTACAATGGTTATGTATATTTAAAAGGTCTTGTGACTTAACCCTATCAGGTCCGCATATTAGATTGGTTAAGTATAGGTTACTTAACCTCATCAAATCATCATGTATAATTGGTTAATTACAAGTTACTTAACCCCATTAAATTATCATGTTAAGTTGGTTAAGTATTGGTTACTTAACTTCATTGAATTACCAAGTTTAGATTGGTTAAGTGTTTAACTTAACCCCATTGAATTACCGTGTTTAGATTAGTTAAGTGTAGGTTACTTAACCCCATCTAATTACCGTGTTTAGATTAGTTAAGTCTAAGTTACTTAACCCCATCTAATTACCAAGACGGATTAGTTAAGTGTAAATTACTTAACCTCATCCCCTAGTTGTCTTATAAGGTTAAGTGTCATTAAGAAATCAAGCCCGGTTTAACTTAACCTACCGATTCGTGTCATATCGGTTAAGGGTCATTAGTCAAAATTACTTAACCTTTTCATGTGGCATTAATTAGATTAATGCACCCCAACCTCTCACATTAGACTTTGTTGTGGTTACTAGTTAAGCCGGGCGGGTCCGGGTAGTTTTACACCACAACCTAGTCTAACCTCGGGTTTTAAGTGTTATATGACCAACTACTCACATTGGGTCCTATTGTTTGTAGCCACTAGTTAAGCCGGGCGGGTCCGGGTAGATTTATGCTACAAACTCAACCCAACCTCGAGTTGGCCACTTTCATGTTTAGTCTAGTGTCTTATTACACTTACAACCCACACATGTCTAGTTCAAGTTCCATGTTTTCCTACGTGTCATGACCACATTTAAATGTATCATGAATGTCATGCTCTCATGTAAACCCCATGTCAAGTTTTCGTGTCATATTCACGTTTTTCCTAAGCTACCCAAACGTATTTCCAACCCAAGTGGAAGCGAGTCATATAGTAGGGGTATTATGCCAACATATTGGCCTCAAACAGGCGAGATATCATAAAGGGATTGGCCGCAAACGTGAATATTATCCTAAAGGATTTGGCCTCAAGCATGCATAGTATCATAAGGGAGTTTGGCCACAAACATGCATAGTATCATAAGGGAATTTGGCCACAAACATGCATAGTATCATAAGGGAATTTGGCCACAAACATGCATGATAACATAAGGGGTTTGGGTTCTTTAACATGCATAAGGCCCAAAGTCAAGTCTTTGCCAATGTTTCACAAGTCAAATGGTTCCCAAAGGTTCATGCTAACATTTCATAGATAAAGATTCAAACTTGCAAGATAAACTAGGTTAAACATAACATGAGTGGCATGATTAAGTCGCTAAAACTTAGCCCAAGGTCATAGATCATAGAAAAGGGGCAAAATTAGGTTCACATAGGCTAGCATACTTATGTTTCATCGCATTTTATTCCATGTCACATTAGAACCACCGTTAGAATCTACAAGTAGCTAGAACTTACATAGCGTGGCAAAAAGGGCTAGGAACATGAATCGTCTTGACGAAGAAAGGTGGCTCCTTTGTTGAAGAATCGTCATGAAATTTGTGTAGCAACGTTGATCTACTCCCTTGATTTTATGTAGCAAGCTAGCACCTTTGATTCGGATCCGATTTGAATGCATAAGCTCTTGGAGTTGGAGATGGAGGCCATGATCAAGAGGGATTTGGGCAGCACTTCGTTGTTAGATTGATTTTGAGTGATTTAGGTTAGGTCCTAGGGTGTTTTTACAGAGATTAGGAGTAGTTTAGGCCATAGGATAAACCCTAGGATAGATCTGAGCCCTCAAAATCCGTCACAGGCCCATAAAACCGAGCCAAGACATCAGCAGGTGCACCCAGGCCCAAGTGGTCGGACCACCCAGGTCGACACCCGTGTCGACTGGGCAGTCGACCTGCCCCCTAGGCATGTCGACTCCTGAGTTGACACCCCAGTCGACCTGGGGCTTGGGCGGGAATTTTCCCGCCCAGTTCGTTTGGCTCCAGATTTGAATTTCGAACTGTTTTTGAATTTGAATTTTTTTTCTGAAAACTTTGACGGGCCATAACTGGGTCATACGGACTCCGATTTTCGAAAACTCGGACTCTATTTCACGTATTTTTCCGAGACGAATGCAATGGCGCAACCCGTTTCTCCTGATTCAGATTTTAGAATTAAATTCTGCCTTGATTCTTGTCTTAGCATGTTGTAAAAATCCGGGTTGTTACAGTATGAGTCAAAAACGGGATAGTGACTGCAGGGAGAGCACGACGTTTCTTTCTAGCTAGGGTGGTGTCAGTGACCTACCAGCCCTGACATTTATATACTTTTCACCTGTGTGGTTATTGGATACGAGGCGCCTCAGATATAGGTCTGTAAGGACCGGGAAACGTGTGTTCAGGAATAACTAATCCTCAAAAGTAAGAGAGGACCGGCCCTGAAGATCCAAGGATCATAGTGGGGTCCTGGGACATTTGCTAGAGTGTCTCGAACGCGGAGAGGAGCTTGCCCCTTGCCTCGGCTCATGACGGAATCCAATTTCCAATACGTGATATTGCGGTTTTAATTGTAGAACTAGTATGGCGACATGATATATGGTACCCATGCCGTCTATGATTGATATTTATGATTTGAATTGTTTTGACACTATACACTTATAATAGTATCAAATGATTTGTTTTAAGCGTACCAAGCATGTTTGGCTATTATAAGGGAAAACCCTATCCTCCGGCTTGCGTTGCATTGTGTGATGGGACCTGGGTCTTATAATAGCTTCATTTTTTCCAAAGAGCATTGCGCTGTTTTGTTATATGCACTGGTATTCTTGGGAGGAAACCCGTTCCGTGTTATACGGCGTGGTCCCTTGAATTACTCACTTTTAAAGTAAAGTTTCAAATAACTGTTTTAGTTCTCACACCAGTCACATGACTGACCTGGAGTTTATTGTTTTAACCTAAACTCTGGGTGCCCCTATTTTCCGCACGGGCAGCTAGTAGTTTTGGTTTTGCAGATTTATATTCACAGGGTCTTGATTTACAGCTGGAACGATGCTCGAAAAGCTCTGTATCCGTGTATCACTTTCAGTTGTGTTTTGTATATTTTTCCGCTGCTATGTAATTATTGTAATCTCTGATATTTATCGAATGTAATTTATTCATTTATACTCTGTATATTCTTGTATCTGATGGAATTGTTGTAATAACAATAAAATGTTCTTCCGTCTGCGTTCTATTTTGTGTGTTGTTCTAAAAGTATTCGTGCTTCCCTTCACGGGGAAGTTACGGGTTCTTACAGTGGTATCAGAGCTTTGGTTTACAGAGCTCGAGAACAAGACACATTAGAACCATACGAAAGAATTCATCAGATATTGGGTTAGCAATATCCAATTAGAATGACTCGTTAGAGATAGGATCAGTAGTATCCTAGAACGAGTGTGAAGAGTATATTTTTCAAATGAAAACAATTTTGTTTTGAAAATTTAAATCGCTTTGAACGTATTTGAATATTTATTTATTTTGAATTTGGGCAATCGAGTATATAAAGATTTTGCGTATACGCGTCATGAACGTATAGTCGAAGTTTTAATATACTAGATAGATATAGAATCATATTCTAGACACCCGGGGATAATTCTGATGATGTGGCCACATCATCAATATTTATGTTCGTGTTTCGATGGTGTGATATCTATATATTTCCATTAGACTGGTGTGAGAACCAAAACTAATATAGCTAGAATACATTGTTGTGAATTGGCACCAAAAACATGATTTTTGTATATATATATCAAAATTATGAATTTGAAACTCTAATTCACTAATTGATTGATGTTTGTGTTGTTTGTTTATTTGTTTGATAATTTTGAACCATTTAGCCTAATTGAATCACATATTGAATTGTATTGAAAATTTGTCGCATTTGCTTGCATACACTTACATTGAACAGGTCATAGCAAGGAGGCTAGAGCAGAGAATAAAATTTGTTTGCCCGACAAATAGGTACATGTTTACTATATAATTTACTGTTTTGTTTGGGTGATGATGATTTTATGACCCTATTGGCTTTTTCTTTTTCTTTTTGAGATCATAAGGCCTATATGGCAATTTCGGGATTTTCCCGTGGCTCCCGGTGCAGGGGAGGTTATGGCGAAATTTTTCGAAAATTCCGGGTGTTAGCCAAATTTTTGAAGAATTTGAAAATTCTCAAAAACTGAAAAGTTGGAGAATGGAAGCCAGATCGAACGTAAAGTTAATTAATCAAACCACTTTCGACTTCGTTCCTTTTCGGGTACGAAAAGTTTTAAGTGGGGGAGATTGTAACAACCCGAAAATCTGGGCCAGTTTAAAATTTTTATTTTGGCAATTTTAGCGAATTTTGAACATTTAAAACGAATTATTTTAAATAATATCGACGAAAAATTTATTTTGAATAGAAATCGAACGTATATATTATATACGTCGTCGTTAGAATATAAATAATTATATATAATTATAAATAGAATTGAAAATGGCGCGGTAGTTCGATAATTCGATTTCAAACTTCAATTGAATGTACCGGGTGCAAAATAATCCGGATTTTAGTGAAACCAAAAATATTAGGATCTAATTGAGGATGTCTTTCCAACGAATCCGAAAGATATGTCCAGTTGAAAATTCTGAATAGTCGCTATGGAATTCAGGCCCTTAAAAATAGACATTTTGCAAACGACCTCGGATTTCGACGAAACCACTTTTGTTGGATCCGTGATGTCAAATTATTGCTAGATTCCGAATTTCATGATTTTTCGAATTAATATGTGAGCGTGGCAAAGGAAAACGTGTTTGACCAGTTTCAATTGATTTTAATCGACTGGAAAATGGCCATTTTTCCAACGGTCTCAGAATTCGACGAAATTAGTTTTGTTAGGACCGTATCATCAATACGAAGCTAGAAAATATTTTTATGGAATTTTTAGAGTTCGTATGTGACCCCGGTAAATTGAAATACGCGTTCAAATTCAATATATAGAGTTATATGTTGATTTCAACGAAAACTGATCGAAACGATCGAATCAGCTTATGATACATATCCCATTGTGTTCGGAATGGGGGTAATTAGCTATGGATGACAGGCGGTGGGCCTCGTTTCGAGGTCGAAATAAAAAGTACCTTTTTAGAAATTAAATAATTAAAAAAAAATCTCCTCTTCCCCCTTATCTCTCTCACCCCCCCCCCCCCCCCCCCCCGTTCGAATTGAAATCATTACCGAAATAAAAAAAGAAAAAAGAAAAAAGAAAAAAAATTCCAACGACGGAGCTGCCCCGCTCAGGCCACGACCGCCTCCACTGGTGGCGCGCGCCTCCTCTGGCCTCCGCCGCTGATGGCCGATCCTCTCCCCCCCCCCCCCATTTCCTACGCCCGTTTTCTCCCTCTTCCACCAACAGAAAACCCTAAATCACCTCGCGCCGACCCCCATAACCGCATCGACCATCCCCTCCGCAACCCACCTCCGCCTGCACCTCATCGCGCACCACCCGACGTCGCTCCACCCTGAAGACCTCCGACGAAGAAGCACAGCCCCCCCCCCCCTTCGACCAAAATCTGTAATTTTTAAATTTTATTTTTATTTATAAAATCAGTTTTTTTATGGGGATTAGCATTTATATAATTTGAAAATAAATATCATTGGAAAAGCAAGAAAGATTTGATTCACTATGAAGGTATAAGTATAAAAATTCGATTTTTATGTGAGGGGATTTGAAATAAAAATACGATTTTTATCGTCTAGAAAGAGAAATGAAAATTCGTTTTATTTTATTAATGAAGTACAGAATAATAAAAATATGATTTTTATTATATACACGTTGAAATAAAAATGTGATTTTTAAAGTGATGAAATAAAAAGGCGAAATCTATATTTTTGAAAAGGCGAAATCTATATTTTTGAAAAGGCGAAATCTATATTTTTGAAAAGGCGAAATCTATATTTTTAAATATGAAAAAATGATATTTTTAAATATGAAAAGACGATATTTTTAAATATGAAAAGACGATATTTTTAAATATGAAAAGACGATATTTTGATATAAGTAGTGAAGTAAAAATATGATTTTTACTTCGATAAAAAATATAATTTTTATAATGTAGAAAGGTTAAAAATATAATTTTCAAACTCGTGGAAGATTAAAAATATGATTTTTACATTATAGAAGTATTAAAGATTTGACCTTTATTATGTAGAAGGAACGAAAATGTGATTTTTATATAAGTGGCGATATAAAAATATAATCTTTATTGTATGAACATCGATATAAAAATAGAATTTTTATCCATATAGCGTGACTATAAAAATATGATTTTTTATATATAATGTTGAAATTTAAAAATATGATTTTTAAAATTGAAAGTGAACAAATAAAAATGTGATTTTTATTTTAAAAAGACAACAATATAAAAATGTGTGATTTTTATATATGTAGTGAATACGGATGACGATAGTGATGAAAGAAGAAACGGCGAAGACTTCTACAAATGAAGTGTCGTGGAGTTGGATTAGCTATCGGTGAGAACTTCTCACTCTAAATTTCTTTTTCTAGTTATATATATATACTAGGATGCAGACGGTGCTTAGTAGCACCCGACACCCGTCGTCCACAGACCATGGATGGCTTGTTTGTTTAATTGATGTGTTGTGAAATTTGTTTGTGTTGTTGATGTGAAATCGATAATAAATGTAGATGTGTTGAAATAAATTAATTATCGTTAAAAATATAATTTTTAATGTGAAAGTGAATAAATGAATATTTATAAACAAATCGACCGATTTGTTTATATACACTAATCTGACTAATATTGATTGGGTCGATAAATTTTACACATCGCCCAACTGCACAAATAAAAATCTGTGTTTGTTGATTTGAAACCCCACACGGGTGTTGGGATGATATTTGGGTACACTAATCCCAATTATTTTATTGTATGTCGATCGATTGGTCGACAGACTGTGTAAGCGTCGATTATTATATTTGATGCTTATGCAGTTGTGTGGTGCACTTTGGATGATGGTTGATTGTTTATCTTTGCTATTATATACATGTGTTGTATGGAATCCATATAATTAACATTATATGGTGATTGATTGGGCCTCATTCCAATTGGGAAAATAATGAATATTATAAAAGAAAATTCATGTGTTGAATATAAAAATAGTCATGTGTTGACGATGTTCATGTGTTGAGTAAAATATTTTAACAATAAAATTTACATCTTTATCATATTTAAAAATAGAACTACTTCACGGTGGAGTCTAATTAAAAATCAAACGATAGATACCATGATTTTATAAAATATTTTACATAACAAAAATAGTCGTGTGTTGAAAGAAATATAGATTCATGTGTTGAATAGAATAAATATTCATTTGTTGAATAGAATAAAGAAGTTTTGAAAAACATAAAGCCGTGTCGATTAGAGATGCGTTATTTTGACGCGAACGATATTTATATCGATTTTATTCGTTTTATAATGAATATTGAAAAGTGATTTCAAAATTTAATATTTTGAAATGAAATTCAAATTAAATTAGATTAAAATTCAAATTGAAATTTTATTGAATCAATTTGAAATGAATTCGAATCGAATAGAAAATGAATTCGATTCGAATTGAATAGAAAGTGAATTTGAATTCGAATTGAATAGAAATGAATTCAAATTGAATTAAATTGAATTGAAATGAATTAGAATTTGAATTGAATTGAAACGAATTAGAATTTGAATTGAATTGAAACGAATTAGAATTTGAATTGAATTGAAACGAATTAGAATTTGAATTGAAACGAATTAGAATTAGAATTAGAATTGAATTGAAACGAATTTGAATTCGAATTAAATAAAATTGAAATGAATTCGAATTGAATTGAAATCAAATCGATTTGAAATTGAAGATGAAGTTGAAATTGTTTTTGAAACGAATTTAAAACGATTTATAAAATACGTTTTAAAAAGGAAATCGACGAAATATATGATATATATATATATATATTATATATATATATAATGGCCTGAATAGAACGCGCCGCGCCGCGGTAGTTCGTGAATTTCGACCATTGACTTCGAATTGACGTTGCGGGAGATCCGACCGTCGGATTCTCCTAAAACCGGAACCGTTGGGTTCGTATCGAAAAGTGCTTTCCAATGAATATTAGAAATTTGAAATCTAACGGTTGGATTAAGAATTATGTCCAAATCAAATTTGGAAAAGGTCGCTGTAAGTGCAGTTCGATGGCCGTTGATGGAAATCGACTGTACGGGCCTTGATAAAATTATTAAAAATATCTATAATTTGTGTAAAATCATAAGAAATGATATGGGAAAAATTGGGCTGAAAAATTCCATATTTGAAAAGATAAAAATAGATTTTTATCGAAATGAACTAGTTTTGAACTAGAATTAAAATCAATTTATTTTTGAAATAAATAAATTGAATTTGAAAGTGATTTAAAAAATAATCAATATTCCCAATACGTGGATTGGACTGGAGTTGAATCGAAATTATCTTCGGAATATTTCGATGTTGGATTTCGTGACTATACAGATATTGTTATGGGAATTTGAAAGATATATTTTATATCGTTATTTCCAATACGATATATGTTGGTTTCAGAATTTGATATTGAATATAAGCCGATATATTTTCTATTCAGAGCCTTGTATTTAATATCAAATATGATTTGGTTTGTCGTGAATCGTGTTTTAGATGACATTGGTTCTTTAACCCGGTTAAAGGCAGGATATTGATTTTTGGAAAGATTGAAACTAAGTGGAGTTTTAATGAACCTTTAATTAGATTGAAATGTGAATTGATAATTTAAATTATCAAATCTGAAAGGTGATCGAGAATGGAGTACCACCAGTTTTGCTCCAAAGCAATAGTTAAATCTTTAATTAGATTTGAACGTGAAATGGTAATTAATTTTACCGATAACACCGTGGTGTTAGATATGGAGTATTACCAGTTTTGCTCCATGGGATATATAGGTTGGGATTGGGAAATAAAATAAATAATTACTTCAGTGTGGTTCGCTAATCTCGACTAGTTTGAAATGATATCCAAAGGAAGATTAAAGTATAAATTTAGAAGAATTTATCTTGGATAAAATTAATGGGAACCTTTCCCTAAGAATGTGATTTTGTGAATAAAAGAATATTCTGAATTGGAATGAGGCATTTGTTGTGTTTGTGTAACATTTGTTTATCATATACGTGGGTTATTCAGAAAGGCCGGGTTTATACCCATTCTGAATAACCGATTCGACGAGATGTCGAAGATGAAGACGGTGGTTGAAGACCGGAAGTCTTCACATCGTTTGGGTGATTACTGATGATCTTGATTGGGCTGTACACCCAGGATGAGGGAAACAGTTGGTGATCGTCCAGACGTACTTGGAGATGGATGGATATGCGAGGAAAGTGCCTCCGGTTTCGTTCAGACCCAGAACGAACTTGTAAATGGATTGTGTGTCTGACATTAGATTTTATTCTATGTTGATTGATCTCTATTAAATATACATCTGTTTGGCGGCAGAGAATTTATTCTCTTGCTTAACGCCCTTCTCTGAGACGTACGAGCTCAAAGGTTGTATATCGATGGACATCAGTCGCATGGAGTGAATTGCCAGTGTGGCACGCGTAAGTGGCAATTGATCAGGGCTTCTGTTGAAAAGCAAAGTCTTGTGGTTGATGATCTAAGCACGACCTGTGTGGCGTAGCTTTGTGTATAACGTGAATTCGCGAGCCTCACACCTCGGTATGAGTCAAAAACGGGATAGTGACTGCAGGGAGAGCACGACGTTTCTTTCTAGCTAGGGTGGTGTCAGTGACCTACCAGCCCTGACATTTATATACTTTTCACCTGTGTGGTTGTTGGATACGAGGCGCCTCAGATATAGGTCTGTAAGGACCGGGAGACGTGTGTTCAGGAATAACTAATCCTCAAAAGTAAGAGAGGACCGGCCCTGAAGATCCAAGGATCATAGTGGGGTCCTGGGACATTTGCTAGAGTGTCTCGAACGCGGAGAGGAGCTTGCCCCTTGCCTCGGCTCATGATGGAATCCAATTTCCAATACGTGATATTGCGGTTTTAATTGTAGAACTAGTATGGCGACATGATATATGGTACCCATGCCGTCTATGATTGATATTTATGATTTGAATTGTTTTGACACTACACACTTATTATAGTATCAAATGATTTGTTTTAAGCGTACCAAGCATGTTTGGCTATTATAAGGGAAAACCCTATCCTCCGGCTTGCGTTGCATTGTGTGATGGGACCTGGGTCTTATAATAGCTTCATTTTTTCAAAGAGCATTGCGCTGTTTTGTTATATGCACTGGTATTCTTGGGAGGAAACCCGTTCCGTGTTATACGGCGTGGTCCCTTGAATTACTCACTTTTAAAGTAAAGTTTTAAATAACTGTTTTAGTTCTCACACCAGTTACATGACTGACCTGGAGTTTATTGTTTTAACCTAAACTCTGGGTGCCCCTATTTTCCGCACGGGCAGCTAGTAGTTTTGGTTTTGCAGATTTATATTCACAGGGTCCTGATTTACAGCTGGAACGATGCTCGGAAAGCTCTGTATCCGTGTATCACTTTCAGTTGTGTTTTGTATATTTTTCCGCTGCTATGTAATTATTGTAATCTCTGATATTTATCGAATGTAATTTATTCATTTATACTCTGTATATTCTTGTATCTGATGGAATTGTTGTAATAACAATGAAATGTTCTTCCGTCTGCGTTCTATTTTGTGTGTTGTTCTCAAAGTATTCGTGCTTCCCTTCACGGGGAAGTTACAGGTTCTTACATAGTATATATATATAACTAGAAAAAGAAGTTTAGAGTGAGAAGTTCTCACCAATAGCTAATCCAAACTCCACGACTCTTCTTTTATAGAAATCTTCGACGTTCTCGCCTTTCGTCACTTTCATTGCCCGTAGCCACTACATATATAAAAATCGAATTTTTACTTCGCTATTCAATATATAAAAATCGAATTTTCACTTCGCTATTCAATATATAAAAATCGAATTTTCACTTCGCTATTCAATATATAAAAATCGAATTTTTACTTCGCTATTCAATATATAAAAATCGAATTTTTCACTTCGATATTATATAGATAAAAATTCTATTTTCACATCGCTATTTATATAATAAATATTATACTTTTATCACGCTATTCTTCATATAAAGAGTTCGCCTTTTCAATTATAAATATTTCTCCTTTTCAATTATAAAGATTTCGCCTCTTCAATTATAAAGATTTCGCCTTTTCAATTATAAAGATTTCGCCTTTTCAATTTCATCATTATAAAAATCACATTTTTATTTTGCTACACATATAAAGATGATATTTTTACTATCTTACCTATATAAAAATTATATTTTTATATTTTTACAATATAAAAGATTATATTTTTATTATCTATATAATATGAAAATTACATTTTTCAACCTTTACATACGATAAAAATTATATTTTTAACTTCCTTATCATATAAAAATCATATCTTTAACTTTCCTATCGAATAAAAATTCTATCTCTAATTTTCCTATCGAATAAAATTCAGTTTTAAATTCAAATAAAATGATAACTGAAAATAGAAAAATAAAATAAAAACTTACAGCTCGAAGGGGGAAATGGCGCTGAAATTAAGGAGGAGGAGGGGCTGAGCTGGCGCCTCAGGTGGGTGGCCGGCGGTTCTGAGGTGGGGTGCGGGCCTGGAAGCGACGGCGTGGCCTAGGGTTTGCTGCGATGGGGTTTGTGTCGAAGAAGAGGGGAAGGAGGAGGTGGACGGCGACTGCAGGGAGGGGATGCGATGGAGGTGGAATCGCCGGAGGCGGCGGCTGCGTGGATCGACGATGGGTTTCCATCGTTTTTTTTCTTCTGATTTAAATCGAACGGGGGGGGGGGGGGCAGAGGAGTTTAAGGGGGAGAGAGAGAGTTTAATTTATTTAATTATTTAATTTACAAAAAGTTGACTTTTTCATACGACCTCTAAACGAGGCCCACCGCCTGTCGTCCATAGCGTTTTACCCCCATTCCGAACACAATGGGATATGTACCATAAGCTAATTCGACCGTTTCGATCAGTTTCCGTTAAAATCAACATATAACTCTATATATTGAATTTGAACGCGCATTTCAATTTACTGGGGTCACATACTAACTCGAAAAATTCCAGAAAAATATTTTCTAGCTTTGTATTGACGATACGGTCCTAACAAAACTAGTTTCGTCGAATTCTGAGACCATTGGAAAAATGGCCATTTTCCGGTTGATTAAAATCAACTAAAACTGGTCAAACACGTTTTCCTTTGCCACGCTCACATATTGATTCGAAAAATTATGAAAATTGGAATCTAGCAATAACTTGACATCACGGATCCAACAAAAGTGGTTTCGTCGAAATCCGAGGTCGTTTGCAAAATGTCTATTTTTAAGGGCCTGAATTCCATAACGACTATTCTGAATTTTCAACTGGACATATCTTTTGATTCCCGCTATGAAATTTCAATTTTTCGGATTCGTTGGAAAGATATTCCTAATTAGATCCTAATGTTTTTAGTTTCACTAAAATCCGGATTGTTTTGCACCCGGTACATTCAATTGAAGTTTAAAATCGAATTATCGAACTACCGCGCCTTTTTCAATTCCTTTTATAATTATAAATAATTATTTATATTCTAACGACGACGTATATAATATATACGTTCTAATTCTATTCAAAATAAATATCTCGTCGATATTATTTAAAATAATTCATTTCAAATGTTCAAAATTCGCTAAAATTGCCAAAATAAAAATTTTAAACTGGCCCAGATTTTCGGGTTGTTACAATCTCCCCCACTTAAAACTTTTCGTTCCCGAAAAGGAACAAAGCCGAAAGTTGTTTAACAATTCAACTCAACTTCCAGTATTTTGACTACGGCTTAAGTTCTTCAACTTTTCAATTTCTAAGAACTTTTCAGATTTTTTTTAAAAATTTGGCTAACACCCTAAATTTTCGAAAAAATCCGCCATAACCTCCCCTGCACCGGGAGCCACAGGAAAATCCCGAAATTGCCATATAGGCCTTCTGATCTCAAAAAGAAAAAGCCAAGCGGCTAGCCAATAGGCTCATAAAATCATCATCACCCAAACAAAACAGTAAACTATAGTAAACATGTACCTATTTGTCGGGCAAACAAATTTTATTTCTCTGCTCTAGCCTCCTTGTTATGACCTGTTCAATGTAAGTACATGTATATGCAAACAAATGCTACCAATTTCCAATACAATTCAATATTTGGTTCAATTAGGCTAAATGGTTCAAAATTATTAAACAAATAAACAAACAACACAACCATCAATCAATTAGTGAATTAGAGTTTCAAATTCATAATTTTGATGTATATATTGAAAATCATGTTTTTGATACCAATTCACAACAATGTATTCTAGCTATATTAGTTTTGGTTCTCACACCAGTCTAATGGAAATATATAAAAATCACACCTTCGAAACTCGAATATGAATACTGATGATGATGCACCATCATCAGAATCATCCCCGGATGTCTAGAATGTGATTCTATATCTACCCAGTATATTAAAACTTCGAATATACGTTCATGACGCGTATACGCGAAATCTTTATATATTGGATTGTCCAAATTCAAAATAAATAAATATTCAAATACATTTAAAACGAATTAAATTTTCAAAACAAAATTTGTTTTCCTTTGAAAAATATACTCTTCACACTCGTTCTAGGATACTACTGATCCTATCTCTAACGAGTCATTCCAATTGGATATTACTAATCCAATATCTGATGAATTCTTTCGTTTGGTTCTAATGTGTCTTGTTCTCGAGCTCTATAAACCAAAGCTCTGATACCACTGTAAGAACCCGTAACTTCCCCGTGAAGGAAAGAGCGGATACTTTGAGAACAACACACAAAAGGACGCAGACGGAAGAACATTTCATTGTTATTACAACAATTCCATCAAATACAAGAATATACAGAGTATAAATGAATAAAATACATTCGATGAATATCAGAGATTACAATAAATTACATAGCAGCGGAAAAAAATACAAAACACAACTGCATAAGCATCAAATATAAATAATTAACGCTTACACAGCCTGTCGACCAATCGATCGACATACAATTAAATAATTGGGATTAGTGTACTCAAATATCATCCCAACACCCGTGTGGGGTTTCAAATCAACAAACACAGATTTTTATTTGTGCAGTTGGGCGATGTGTAAAATTTATCATCTCAATCAATATCAGTCAAATCAGTGTATATAAACAAATCGGCCGATTTGTTTATAAATATTTATTTATTCACATTCACGTTAAAAATTATATTTTTAACGATAATTAATTTATTTCAACACATTACATTTTATTATCGATTTCACATCAACAACACAAACTAATTTCACAACACATCAATCAAACAAACAAGCCGTCCATGGTCTGTGGACGGGTGTAGGGTACTGCTAAACACCGTCTGCATCCTAGTATATATATATAACTAGAAAAAGAAGTTTAGAGTGAGAAGTTCTCACCAATAGCTAATCCAAACGCCACGACTCTTCTTTTATAGAAATCTTCGTCGTTCTCGCCTTTCGTCACTTTCGTTGCCCGTAGCCACTACATATATAAAAATCGAATTTTCACTTCGCTATTCAATATATAAAAATCGAATTTTCACTTCACTATTCAATATATAAAAATCGAATTTTTACTTCGCTATTCAATATATAAAAATCGAATTTTTACTTCGCTATTCAATATATAAAAATCGAATTTTTCACTTCGATACTATATAGATAAAAATTCTATTTTCACATCGCTATTTATATAATAAATATTATACTTTTATCACGCTATTCTTCATATAAAGATTTCGCCTTTTCAATTATAAAGATTTCGCCTTTTCAATTATAAAGATTTCGCCTTTTCAATTTCATCATTATAAAAATCACATTTTTATTTTGCTACACATATAAAGATGATATTTTTACTATCTTACCTATATAAAAATTATATTTTTATATTTTTACAATATAAAAGATTATATTTTTATTATCTATATAATATGAAAATTACATTTTTCAACCTTTACATACGATAAAAATTATATTTTTAACTTCCTTATCATATAAAAATCATATCTTTAACTTTCCTATCGAATAAAAATTCTATCTCTAATTTTCCTATCGAATAAAATTCAGTTTTAAATTCAAATAAAATGATAACTGAAAATAGAAAAATAAAATAAAAACTTACAGCTCGAAGGAGGAGGGCCTGAGCTGGCGCCTCAGGTGGGTGGCCGGCGGTTCTGAGGTGGGGTGCGGGCCTGGAACCGACGGCGTGGCCTAGGGTTTGTTGCGATGGGGTTTGTGTCGAAGAAGAGGGGAAGGAGGAAGTGGACGGCGACTGTAGGGAGGGGAGGCGATGGAGGTGGAATCGCCGGTGGCGGCGGCTGCGTGAATCGACGATGGGTTTCCATCGTTTTTTTTTTCTTCTGATTTAAATCGAACGGGGGGGGGGGGCAAAGGAGTTTAAGAGGGAGAGAGAGAGAGTTTAATTTATTTAATTATTTAATTTACAAAAAGTTGACTTTTTCATACGACCTCTAAACGAGGCCCACCGCCTGTTGTCCATAGCGTTTTACCCCCATTCCGAACACAATGGGATATGTACCATAAGATGATTCGACCGTTTCGATCAGTTTCCGTTAAAATCAACATATAACTCTATATATTGAATTTGAACGCGCATTTCAATTTACTGGGGTCACATACTAACTCGAAAAATTCCAGAAAAATAGTTTCTAGCTTCGTATTGACGATACGGTCCTAACAAAATTAGTTTCGTCGAATTATGAGACCGTTGGAAAAATGGCCATTTTCCAGTCGATTAAAATCAACTGAAACTGGTCAAATGCGTTTTCCTTTGCCACGCTCACATATTGATTCGAAAAATTATGAAAATTGGAATCTAGCAATAACTTGACATCACGGATCCAGCAAAAGTGGTTTCGTCGAAATCCGAGGTCGTTTGCAAAATATCTATTTTTAATGGGCCTGAATTCCATAGCGACTATTCTGAATTTTCAACTGGACATATCTTTTGATTCCCGCTATGAAATTTCAATTTTTCAGATTCGTTGGAAAGATATTCCCAATTAGATCCTAATGTTTTTGGTTTCACTAAAATCCGGATTGTTTTGCACCCGGTACATTCAATTGAAGTTTAAAATCGAATTATCGAACTACCGCGCCATTTTCAATTCCTTTTATAATTATAAATAATTATTTATATTCTAACGACGACGTATATAATATATACGTTCTAATTCTATTCAAAATAAATTTCTCGTCGATATTATTTAAAATAATTCATTTTAAATGTTCAAAATTCGCTAAAATTGCCAAAATAAAAATTTTAAACTGGCCCAGATTTTCGGGTTGTTACAGGAATTTTCTCCAAACTTGGTAATTATTGAAGCCTTTCGTTACCATATTGTAAGCAGCCTTTCTTTATTTAATAGTATTATGATTTTAATCCAATGTGAGGTGCCAAAGAACCCAAGCATCAAAACCAAGTCATCCATGAACGAGATGGTGAAGGTTGCTTCACCATTAAAGAAGAGGTCTTCTCTTTTGACCTTTGGCCTTCTTGCAAAATATTCCATTCTTCCGGATGGTGAAAATATTATGGGGCATCCTCTAGTAATGGATTGCTAGCCATCGGGTGCTTGTTATTTGGTGAGGGGAGATCCATATAGCTTTTCTGCCATGTCACCCATTCGACTTGTCTCTTCCATTAAGCTTCAAATTTTCTTTTAGAAATAAGGAGAACTTACTATTTTAATCTTATTAGTCATTTTTCTTTTTTGCAATTACTACTTCCGACACCATAGGTGTTGCTCCTCTTACTCATGTCTCCCCAGATCCTTCCCGGAAGCATAGAATTGAAAAAAAAAAAAAAAATATTAAAGCGGTGGAAAGAAAGAGGCTCTCTGAATCCATGGCGGAAGGCCAGTCTAGCAAAAAAAAGCTAAATTTACCGATTCTACATCGGTTGCAACTATGAGGGGAAAAGGCGAGACATCAATAATTTCTTTTTTGGTTGCCTTACGACCTCTTTGTGTTTCCCAACAAACCTCTGAAAGTGAAGTTCCGATGGAAGTTCCCCCTGTTAGGGGCAGCTCCCTTACCGCCATTTAGACCTTCTTCTTCTTCTTCTATTCTCTTGGAGGATATGTACACTATGCTGGGCTCTTCCCTGTTTCCTCCTTCCGCCACCAATGTTGTTGGCTCTTCACAAATCCTATTTCTAGAAATTTCATTTTCCAACTTGGTTAAGGCGGTATTCAACTCTTTCGTATTTGCTTAGCCTTCTATTCCCCCAAGCTCTTCTTTTAAGAATAAAACTATTATTGCTCATTAGCTTTCGATAATCTTTTGGACTTTGGCATTCTTTTAGTTATGCTTTCTTCTCTTTCTTATATTATTTCCTATATTTTTTGCAGCTTGTTAGACAATGGTTTTCTTGCTCAAAGGATATTGCTGGTTAGCTTGCTCTTAAAGAAGAGAATCGGGCCTTAAAATTTTCAAAATTTTGAGCTATCTGCTATAAAGGATGAAGCCTTTGAGGGAATTAGATGCCATAAAGGATTCTCGTTCGGAGAGGGAGAATTCAATGAAATCTCTCTTGAGTAAGAATCTGGAGGTAAGTATTGCATTGGATTAATCCAAAAAGGAGTTAAAAGACTTGGGTACGAAATATGTATCTCTCTCTTCTGGTCTTAAGTAGGGAATCCAAAAGAGAACAAAGTCTCTTTCTAAAGTTCTTGCTTCTTTCACTGATGCCAAGATGAAGGTTGACAATTTCTTGGCTCATTCATTTGATGAAATTTTGACAAACACTTCTATCGATGCCTTTGTAACAACATTCTGAAAACAAAGACCAGTTCCCATATTTGAGCTTCCCGAGCCTGCCTTAGGACATGGTGAAAAAGTTCCAGAGAAAAGTTGAGATTGTGGATTGAAATCTTTTAGAAAGAGATTGTGGATGTTGAGAGGCTTCTTTCTTTTAAGTACTAAACATTGATAAGGATGCTTCTGACGAGGACAATAATGAAGAAGCTTCGGATGATAATACAGAGAGATCCTCCATAGTGATGATGATGATAATAACAAAATCCCAAAGGACAACCCCGGCAATTTCAATGATGCAACTGGTGCCGAGGGTCTTGAGGCCTCCCGGATGATGGTCCTAAAGGAGATCATCACTCTCCCAAGAATGAAGATATATCTAATGTGGGGAAAGACGCTTATGACACCAAAGCCTTTGATTTCGTAAGGCCTATTGACCCAATTGAGCTTGCAATGATTCCCGAGTCTAGTAATGCTATCGAAGCATGCTCAGCGGTACCTTCTCTGGCACATATTCTTCAGGTACAACATTATCGTCCCTAGCGCTTCATTTATTTGCTAACAATTAAGTCAAATGATAATTTTATAACTTTAGATTCATCGAAAGCACTCAATATCCTTTAAGGATAAAGGTAGGAAAATGCAAGAAAAAAATAAACTCCTTGCAGGGAGAGTTAGATAAGTAGATAAAGGACTATAATTACTTATCTGATAGATATTTCAAGCTTGATAAGGGTGCCTCTGCCTTGATATCCTTCAAAAATGATGAAGCTTGATAAGGCTGCCTCGGCAAAGAGAATAAAGAGTTGATGACGTCCTTTTAGATGTTAATTGAAGAAAGTGACCCCTTGATTGGTTTTATCCGGGAAGCTTCTTTCCATTATAGGAAGGACGACTTTTCGTTCATCGGGGATCTTAGCGAAGGCTTGCTTAGATGATTCCACCGAAGGTACCACATCCAAGGGAAACACAGAATCTTCTTAAATTATTTTCATTACCCATTGATTTTTCACCTGAGAGACTCACATACTATAGAGACAAATTTACTCCAGTAGTGTTAAAGAATTCAATTTTGTATGAACTGCCCAAAGATTTTGTAAATATCTGAACAAAGTTAATATGAAAATTTTCCTTTCTGATGTGCTTACGCTTTCAGTGTCATCTCATTTTCAACGAACTATGTATTATGAATCCTTTTTGTAAATAATGTTATCGTATAATTTTTTTGACCGGGATTCCTATCCAATTCTCTGGAGGTTCCTCTACCCAAAATCATAATGGGCACTAAAGAGAAAAGGTACTTTGGAGACTCTACTCCTCCAAAATTCGCAGATAACCCTCTCACTTTAGAATGGTTTAAGAAGTTCCAGAGTAAAGAGTTATCATGCAAAGTTTGCGGGAGCAGAGGAGAGATCCGGAGGAGAAGCTTGTTCAACAGGAAAAGGAACTGATTGCAACGAAGAACCTAGCTAAGGGAAATCCTTTGGTAAAATTAGACAAAGGTATGGACTGCTCCAAGAGCAATTTTGTGACCTAATGTTCCAATTAGAGGACTACGAGGCTTCATACTAATCTTTGTAAAATTTTTTTTTTTATGATGGCATCCCTCATTTTCCAATTCTTTCTTCTAATGTTTCATTTGGTCTTGCTGGGGAGACAAGACTTAAGAAAGAATCTGCTGAACATTCTCCGCATTTGATAAGCCCTCCGAAAGGCTTAGACGAAGAGCTTGTAAAAGGTTGGGTTAAAAATGTCAAAACATTAAGTTTGGAAATATTTTGAGCATAAATGGAAAGACAGTGCTAACCATCGTATTTTTGAATATGTTATTCGGTTAAACTTTTGAAGATGTATCAAGAAGTGCAATGTTGAACATGAAAGAGCAAAGAAGCTTCTCACAAGAACCAACAAAGCATCTAACCGATCCCTCAAAACTAAAATTGATTCTACTGATGACGTTTTCAGCGCTAAGGACAAAGAAGCAAAGCTTAGGAACATGCTTCAGATTGTTTTGAAACAACTTTTAGACAATTGCCGGAGAACTTGATACAAAACTTAATAATTTGTGGATTTTATTCCCCTTCTCTTTATCTGTTTAGATATAAATATTTAAATATTTATTTACTTGTAACTTAATCAGATATTTGATGAAAACTAATGGTAGTTTTTCTTTGTCTTTCGGCTTGTTTACTTGAGCATGTCTTGTGTGTGATTTACCTGCTTACCTTTTTCTTAGTAAACATAATATATCGAAACCTATGTGTGCGTATCATCGATAAATACCAATATATGTTTCCCATTCCCATTCGCAATAAGATCATGTAAAAGAACCAAAATATTCATGTTTCTTAAAAATACAAAATGAATTTAAAAAAATACATAAAGGAGGCAGATGTTAATGTGAAAAGCACATACATAAAAAGACCTTTAAAAACTTATGTAGTTCCAATAAAAAATTAGATGATTTATTAGATTAGGGAATTACCATGAAGGGCAAAACTTAAGGTTTTTTTAAATCACAAGGACAACCCATCCAAAATTATTCCCAAGGACAATACCCTAAAATTTTAAGTGAATCCTAATTCTCACACCATGATGCTAGACAATCAAACGCCATCTCGTGACCACTGCCGACCTCTCAGACCGCTCGCATATGGTGCGAGTGGTAGTCGGATCTGATGAAGGATGTCGGATCCGATGATGGATGCACATCAAATTTTATTTTAGTATTGTAGCAGTGTTAGGTTATCGGTTTTACAACCACACTGGTATCATTTCTGTCACTGTTGTTTTATTGTTATCAGATTCTATTTACAGTAATATGATATTAGTTTTTAACCAACACCGATATTAGTTTTTTCTATTGTTGTACTGTTTATAATGCTAGGATATCATTTTTTAATAAAGATTTTGTACATAAAGCAATCATATAAGTGATTCTGCTAGTTGTAAAATAATATGTCTATGTTTGCAATCTATATATTTTCCTATTCGTTCATCTAATATAAATGTTTCAGGTTGTTTTCTCTTTATATAAATCTATGCATTTGTTATTGCATGTTAGTAAACATTGTTCTAAGTGATAAACTTTGGTCATCTAGACTCTATAAATACAAGCATAAAATATGCAGTATTGTACAAATCGGTGAATAACTTGGTTTTAAAATTAGAATTATCGCTTAATTTAAAACTTGATGTACTTGCTTTATGAACATAAATTACAATTAACATACACATGAATAACGGTGATTAAATTGATACCAGTGTGTTGAAAAAACATACCATATTATTGTAAACAGGAAAAATGACAAAACTGACACCGATATGGTTGCAAAACTGATACTCAAAAACTGCTACTATATTAATTGTTTTATATTTTGGATTCTATGTTGAAATAGGTTGTGGAGGCGGACTTGGTTACAGATGCGGAATTGATTGGTGAGGCGGCACTTGCACCGCCTGCTAGCAATCCGAGAGGTTGGCGGTTTAGTCACATAATGAAGATTGACGCTAAGTTCTAGTGTATTGTCCTCGGGGATAATTTTTTGATTGGAGGTGGCACTAGCTGAGGTGGCACAGGTGAAGGTGGTGTGAGTGGAGGTGGCGCTGATGGAGGTGGCACGAGCGGAGGTGGTGTGGACGAAGGTGGCGCGGGGTGCGGGAAGGAGATTTTTTTGAATTTAGGCTTTTGTCTTTTACGTTAAAAAAAATTGTGTTATTTCCCCAAACTTTTTTTAGTTAATTTATCCTTTACGTTAAATCCTCTTATTAGATTTGGAACATGCTGGTGCTGATTTGTTAACATATCAGATGATATCGGTTCGCCTAAACGATGCTTTGAAGGAGTTCAACGCTTAGAGCATCTCCACCAGTGGAGCATTCAGCTCATGAACTAGGGATATGCGGTCTTTTTTGCTCCTCACATTACAAGTCGTAAGATTCGGTGAAATATTCAGGAGCCAATCCTGAATTCAGAATTGGTTCCACGTCGATTTTATCAGCGCATGTTTTAGGCTGTCAATTATTTTGACGCACTCCGAAAAAATCGATGCGCTACACCATGCGTCGGTAAAATTAAAACGGCCATACTTTTTTCCAACGGCTATATTTTTAGTTATAAATTACTTTGTTTTATACATTATACATCACAACATAATTTCACTTTCTTTCTATCTTCGGATACATAATTTCACTTTCTTTCTATCTTCTAAATCCGAAGAAACTTAAACTCTATAATGTCTTCACTGTTTGAAGATTTTTCATATCCGACGATAGAGTTAAGTGATTAATATACTTATTAACCTAAACTAATAAATAAACCTAAAACATAAATTAAAATCTATAAAAAAAATCTTCCAACCTAGTGCGCCTGTTGGAAGATTTCCTCGATCCCACCATCGCAAAACTGCTGGAGATGCTCCGCAAACCAAACATCCAAAAAAAAGATAGCGTAGCGAAATACGTAAAGGTGAAGTTTTGTCTGCAATTATTTTGCTTCTGCAGCATGAACTGAGTCGATATATTAGAAATGAATCACAATAATAAAAAATGAACGCTAAACACCTCGACTGAAATATACAGATTCCCACAACACACCTAGTTTAACCCAAAGCTGAAACAGCATAAATCTTGAAACTTGAATCCTCTACATGGTGAAAAATGGGCAAGTCCACAATACACAAACTTAGATCCACCCAATGGTAATTTTCAATCCAAATAGCGATCAGCGTATGAATCCCAACCTAATAATTAAACAGTAAAAAATTGTGAAATTCATTTCAAAATCCACCCACACCGGCAGAAATAACTCAAGCAAAAAAGTAGAAACCAAATACCAAATCAAGTTTCTCCTGCAAAATATGAATTTAATTTACATAATTACAAGCGAAGATGATACTAGTAGCAAAGAAATAATACATACAAAATTTTATTTCATTTATTGAAACACATCTTAGTTAACCTCCTTTGGACACTCAATGGTTTTGTCAGATACAACGAAACAACCCTTGGTTTGGTTAGACTTGTTTCTCAAACATCAACTGAAATGAAATTAGGAACTTAACCTTGCCACAGGTTCTTTCTGTTCAATTAAGAACAATGGAATATCATCCACAATGACAATGCTGAATGAACCGCCATCTGTTGAGAATCATATATTTGTGTATCTCCCATGTTCCAGTCAGCTCTTGAGTTCCTTTGTTCAAAGCTTCTACGGTATTAGGAAGATGGTTGGTGAAAGCAGAATTTTTATCGCCTCCATTTACCAGATTCGAAGAACCCTTCGCATCATCCTCCAGGTCATAACCGTAATAAGCCCATCCGAGGGATCAAGAACTCGAAATATTTTTGCTGTAAATAATCAGGAAAACCATCACAAGCTTTGGCCATCTTGAGCTTAATAGCTAAAATCAAGAACTCAAAATTATTTGTAGGTGTTTCCAATACAGCTACAGTTGTCCTTTTCTACTTTTCTCAAAGCAATTCAGAACAATTTCATGCACAAACTGTTGAATGCATTTGATCATTATTCCAAAATTTCCAAAGTCCAAATTCTTCTCTAGACGGTGCATCGAAATCTTATTTTTAACCTGTTACTCACAAAGCTCATTTATGCACAATGAATTAAGAAAATTTGCCAGTGCATGTTGATTAAAATAAAATGTACATGATTACTCTTTTTATACTTAATTTCATCATTGCTATTTTTTTTTTTTTTTTTTTTTTTTTTACTGGATTCTTTTTCATTGAAACTTATTTTTAGTGCGCTGCCAAGGGCACCTTACTAATACCATTACTAAAAAATACCATAAAATTTTATACTACACCCTTCCTAATACCAAACTTTTTAAAGGGCTACCAAATACGTTATTTTTATTTATTTTTGTATGGCGAACAACTGCCGATCAACATTGTTTTCCGCGGCGATCAACCACCGATCAATAGTAGTTCGACGATTGATGACCGTAGAAAACGGTGTTGATCGGTGGTTGTTTGCCATGCAAAAAGATTTTGCACGGTGGTTGATTGCCGTGTAAATTGCGTGTGGTATTAGGAAGTACATAAAATTTATTGTGCTTATTATTTTTATTTGTGGTATATCAGAAAAGGGAAAACGGTATGCTCCTGGCATCACACTATTTTTAACCTAATCTACCTTATGTCAGTTTATACATGAACCAAAAAAACTGCAGTTGATTCAAACAAAATAGTAATAATAATAATATATTACAAATGACATAAATAGTTAGCATTATCAACTTTCATATGGTTATAACACACAAACAAGTTCATCTGCTCCAATACCATTTCCACTCCAAAAACTAAAATGTTATTTGATCCACTGTCAATATCACCAAAATTACACCTGATTATCTATGAAATTCACGTTCTGGATGACTTAGATATATTATAGGCTTATTCTGGAAAGAAATTAAACATAATGACCATATAGCACAAATTTCGTGAAATTGACACCAATTTCTTTAGTTGTTCTTGAACCAATTTTCAAATCATTTTCTAATATATAATGTTCTTAGTCCAGTAACACATTACTAGTTTAACACATTACTAGTTTACGGATACAGTGGAGGCTAAAGCATTAATATAATGATGTTACTGGACTCTCTCTAATGTAAAAATGTTATCGTTGAAAAAAGTAGCAGTAAGCTAATAATTTTACATGCAGATTTTGACCAGTCGATCCTACATCTCATCAGCCTGTGCATATAGATATACATGCATTCATACATACGTATTTACATACACACATACACATACATATGTATAATAAGATCATCTCCTCTCATCAAACGTTCTCATAATAGTTTTATTAGACAGGCCGTTCCTTGAAACCAAATCTATGGTGATAATGATAACCAATCTATTTTTGTACCAAAAGCAATGGATACCACAGACGGTTGACCAAATCAAAGTAAAATAACAACAAAATTCCAAAAATAGAATAAGTATTTTGTGATTCATACCTGTCTTTTGCCTTGGTTTTGGGTTGTCCCCCCCTCTCTCTCTCTCTCTACGCGCTAATCCTATGCTTGCCTTACATCTCCTCCAGTTTCATTTCACCAACCCTAATATCTCTCCCAAGGTAGTCAAGGCGAAAAAGCCCCTGCCTGGCGCCTAGCGCTTTTTGACGCCTAGGGCTTTTTTGGGCGCCTTGAGCATCAGTTTTGCTGTTTTACAGCAGAAAAAACTGCATTTAGAAAATAGTATAAAACTCAAATTTTGGCTTTTAAAAAGTGCATATAAATGCAATATTCAGATTAAAACATCATCATAAACCAAATAAAGGACCGCAATTTTAATTTTATAAGCTGCATACTGGGAAAAAAACTGAATTTAAAACAAAAAAAAACCAAAATAACTGCACTTTCTCGCTGAGGCGCGCTTTTTTGAACCAGCGCTTTTCTGGGGCTTTGGCGCCTCGAGCGCTTTTCTGGCGCCTCAAGCACGGCTGGCGCCTCGCCTAGGGAAAAAGCCCTAGGCTGGCGCCTAGGGCTTTTTGGCGCCTAGGCGAGTGCCTTGACTACACTGATCTCTCCCCTCTCCATCTTCCTATGGAGGAGGGGATCCCATCCTTGCCTCCTCGGCCTCTCAATCCTGCAAACACCGCTTCCTCTAACCACACCCCCTCCATTGATACAACTGAACCCGTCAAGCAAAACAATGACTCCAATAATTCCATTGTACCATTCAACAAAGATACATACATCATCCAAGTCCCAAAAGAGCAAATATTCCGAGTACCACCGCCCGAAAATGCAAAGATCATAGAAGAGTATCTGAACAAGAAAAAGAAGGGTCACCAAACACCACAACATTGTTCTCGTTTCACTCGCGTAATTGCACTAGCCTTCATCATTGTTTTGCTATGCCTATCTGCTTTTCTTGGTTTTTACTTCCTTGCCAACCCTAGTTTCCCTAACTTCACCATCGATCATTTTGCTACAGTTGGAAAGAGGCCGGATTTTGATATAAGGATAAGGGTGCACAATCCAAGCTCCAGTATGGATTTCCACTATGATGCTGATGCAGAGGTTGGTTTATTGTACCGAGGGAAAAACATCGCTAATGGGGAGGTGCCTACTTTCGACGTTTTGCATGATGATAGTGCAGAAATTAGGATATCTCTTAAAGGATCAAAGGGTGGACTGCCTAAAGATATTGATACTAGTCCTAAAGGGTCCAAGAAAGTCGTAGCTCTATCTTTGTTGGCTGAAATTCCGGTAAAGCTAGGGATTGGTGCACTACGACTGAGAGAGAAGGCCTTTAAAATCAACTGTGATTTTAGGGTGAGTAAAAGGGGGAAGGAGATGCAAATTGTCTCACAAACTTGCAAAACTAAGATCTAACGTTTGAAAAAAAATAGAAATGGATAAAGCTATTGTCTACTATTAAAACTTTTTTCCTTAATTTTATGTTATTGTATTTGTTTTCTTTTTGTTTGTGTAAGATGGCTGAGTGGAAGTAACATAATTCTTCCCTACCATCTTAAACCCGTATGTGATATGTTGTTCTACTTTAATTTTGAAATACATGACAATGGAGTTAATATTATTGATGCACCTGTATTTTTTAAACAACGCTTACTAATCTTACACTCAACCGCAAAAGAACTTAGCTTGATCGCCACTCAGCAGGATCACCACAAGCTTAAAATCATTGAGACTTTGGCTTATGAATTCTTCAGACCGTAATAAAATTTTCTATTTTACAGGAGTCTAAAAAACAGTTGACCCTGTTACACCGATGAGTTTACAAATATTTTAACATCTATTCATTAGTTACTAAGTTGATATTTTCAGGAGGGAAAAACACGCAACAAAGCTTATAGTAGCATCTGTTAATAAGAAGATCCTCATTTTTTGCACAAATACTTCAAGTCAGGGTTGGTTTCGTCGACCTTCATAGGATTGTGTTATGGGGTAGATATTTTACATGCAGCATTATTTAAAGGGAATAACAAAAGCAAAAGAACTAGTAAAAATATAAGTGAAGCAAAAGAGATGAAATATAGTATCAGGTTAGTATATATTTTTGAACCAACTTCGATTCGATTTTAATTACTTTTAACCATTCGTTCCCTTAATATGCCGTGATGATCTGCAATATGATGGAAATTGAAGCAATAAATACTAAAAACAGACTTACAGAAATAACAGATGTAATGCATCCATTTGAATTCGCCTCTTCTGGTAAGTACATCTATAGCCGTATTCCTGTTCCTGATGAATATGATACAGCTATATTACACTTAAACCCAAAAAAACAAAAATGTAAGAGATGCAATAATTTGAAGAAGAAAAGTTTCAGAGTGTAAATATAGAGGAATAAAGGACCAAATGCAACTTAAAGAAAACATAACTGGAAGCATAGTCAAAAAGGTCTGTGTACTAATAAATCTTGCAACAGCAGTCATATGCACACACAGATTAATTTTAAGTGTTCACTGCAAAAGTGAAATGAGAGACTCAAACATCTGTGTGTAGACTGAGATGTTGATGGTGATAGTTTTGATGACAACAACCTTATTTTAACTGTGTTTCTATTATAAAATATATACTAACACTATTATCTAGAATATATATATATATATATATATATATATATATATATATATATATAAATTCTATGCAGGTAATGATTATTGAAGATTGTGCAGCTCAGAGAATCAAGATTTCAAAGTAGAAGAGTTCAAGATTCAAGACTTATAAGTATCAAGAATCCAAGAATTCAAGAAATATAGAGTAATTATATCTAAATATCTTGTTAAAACTCTGGATAGCATTGAATTCTGATTTCAAACTTTGTTTTGATTTCAAATTTCTTTTCAAATAATTTCAAAATTACTTCCTTGTGTTTAAATCTATTTTTCAAATGATTTCAAAAATATTTATTTTAAATTTATGCTTCTATATTTTTAGAAATATTTTATCTCCTAAAATTTGTTTTAACTCCTGTTTTTTATTATACCTAACTCCTAATTCAAATATGTTTTACTTTTTTTTTTTAGCGACACGAGGAACTTTAAGATCATTGTATATATTGACACTCAATTAAGTAAACCCCACGCCGTGTGTACCCCCGCTTTGTTTAGTCGTCACAAAATAAGTTTCACTCACAAATTTAATACTAGTTTTATTATAGTTACTAATATTTTCAATTTCCTTATTTATATTAAGTTTAAATATATTCATAATTTTATATATATACTTTTATATCATTTAATATTTGATTTTTAATCATTTTTTTATTATCTTAATACATGTTTTTAAATATATATTTCTACTTGAAATACTCTATTTTAATATAAATAAAGGAATATAGTTTATTTTAACTCTGGAATCATCATAATTTATTTAAACATTATTTGATTTAATTTAAAACTTTACTTTTGAAAACAATATTACTATATGTCGAAATATAAGAAGTAGTACGTTAACATAGTTACCGTTTTTCTTTTTCTTTTTGAGAAGTTGTGTATTTTAAATTCAAATCTTTTCTGAAAGGTTGTAGCTATTGAAAAACCATATAAAGGCTTCAAAATTCAAGAATTTTAATTACTCTTCATCTCCTTCTTCTTCCTTAATCCTCTTTCCATTGTTCTTCTTAATTTCTTAAATTTCTATACTTTGCTGATTTCCATAGAAATTATATCAATATTCTTCTCTTTCAATTTTACATCAAACTCTCTCTGAAATTCAAGTGGTACTCAAGAGTTATAGGTTGTTCGTAATCAAAATCGCAAGATCAAAGTATATCGTGTCTATCTTCCGAAAACTGATAAGGAAAGGGTGTGGTCATGTCCCGTATAAATCGACTAGGTGTGTTTGTATCCCAGAAATCGATTGGATGTAAAGTTGTGGATCGGAAAATCAACTAAGTCTCACAGTAATTGGAATCAGTTGGGGTGTGCCATTGTAGCCCTGAAATCAAAGATTGTAATTTGGATTTGTTAAATAAAAATCCACATCAACCCAGCGTTGTGTGGAACTGGATATAGGGGAATCCCGAACCAGTATAAAATCTCAGTGTGTACTTTCCTTTTACTGCTTTTTATTTTATTTTTTGCATTTGTGATTGATTCTGTGATTTGCATAGCATTCTGTTTAATCCAAAAAGATATCAAGAAACTTGATATAATCTATAAAACACTATTCATCTCCCCTATAGTATTTAGTTTGTCTTAAGATCCTTAATCCGCATCTCCAACATTGTGTACTGGTGTTCTTATTCATATGGAATCGTTAGTGCAAGGAATGTTAAATAGAGCTAGGGTTTAATTGTTAAAAAGAAACAGCCATGCTAAGGGCAAAACAAATGGAGATCAAATTAACCCTACCAACAAAATCACGTGTTCTACCTTAAAAAAAAAAAATCCCCATTTCCTGCTTCAACTTGAAATCCTTAACCAATTCCCTTTCTTCTGAGGTTTCTTAGAGCCCAACCAAATTAGAGAACTCAAAACCGGAAGATTGATAAATATTTGATTGTATCCTTTTGCCAAACTCAAAACTCCAGATTTTCACTGTCCCTTTTCAAATTCAGAAAATTTCTTGTTTTCGATATCAATGAGAATGCTCATCGATGAAGACATTTAATCTCTAACACCTGGAGACAAATTTGTGCAGAAATTTGATGAGAAATTACAATAAGAAGATGCATAAGACCGGTTATAGGAAATAATTTGGTAAGTATCCTGTAGGCATGTCAGTGTGCATAAAAATAATTCTCATATATGTACTTACAACGCAATGAAATTAGCCAAGGCCAATTAACTATAGAACACTTTGAGAGAAAAGAAAGCCATACGTTTGTATCATTCCTTAAAAATGCAGAGGAGAAACATATGTGTGAACAAATAGATAAACAGAAACAAAGTAAGATGAATTTCAGTGTAGTTGGAAAGGGGATGGGATATGGTTTAATAATAACAAAATAATTGCATATATTGTAATGAAACTTAATTATATGTTTTCGTATATGTTTTCCAAGAAGTTATAAGATCATATAAATGCTTAAAAAGATTGCTATTTTCTTCCACTTTAATAACCTTTCATACAGATTCATCTCTTTCTTTTTTGGGAAAAAAAAAAGAAAGAAAAGAAAACACTTATTTTATTTTGGAATTTGATCATAGTAACGCAAATGTTCTTATCGCAAATGAAATGAGCTTTCGTATATATTTGGGTGCATATTCATGTCTACTCAGGATTGTGTCCCCGAGGAATTCCCAGGATAGAAACATCATAGTTATTTTTCTACTAAGAAGCTGTCTACAATTCTCTGGTTCTAAACTAATTTCACCGAGATCCATTAAAATCACGTGAATAACAAAATTTCAACCCAGAATCAACAAATATGTGTTATTAATAGTGAATCAATGCTCACACGCGCGCTCGTGCATATACACACACATGTGCACACATAAATACACACACACACACACAAACACACACACACACACACACACACACACACACACATATATATATATATATGTGTGTGTGTGTGTGTGTGTGTGTGTCTATAAAATACACACACATCACACACATGTGTGTGTGTTTGTATACACGTACATATACATACGCATGTATATAATTCTTCAAAACCTGTGTGCATGACTAGGCAGTTCAAAATTTAAACATGTGTATGTACTTTTTAAGCTGTGAGTTCAGTGCATCGGATATAATCCGTCTACCTGACCATAGCACCTAATCTGCCCGAGTTCAAACCACAAAACTTTACTTGCTGTTTGGAAGCAGACCATCCTTTGCCATACTACTTAGAACATCTAACAAAGCCTCCATATTACCATTTTTATAATTAACTTCAACACGAAATTTTGAAGCTTCACAATCCGTCAATAAACAACTCCTCATTAACTTACCAATAATATTGTCAAGTTCATTGCTCATTCCCTCCAAATATAGCCCTTTAATAAGTGAAATAATGCTAATTGCGCTTGGAACATATCCTAATTCCATCATTTCCTCGTAACATTTGAGCGCTTTCCTAACATTCCCACCTCTACAATGCCCATGTATGACAATGTTATAGCTTGCCTCATCTGGTTTCCGATTTTTCCCAAACACAGACTCAAACACTATATCGGCTTCTTGCATCATCCCTTTCATGCACAAACTCTTTATAAGTGATACTACACTTGTTGGCTCCATGTTCTTACAACAACTCGTCAATGTATCATAAGTCACTTTATCGGGAACTGAACCATCGTAATACAACCTAAAGAGCAATCTTCTAGCTTCTTTTGTCCGAGCAGCTTTGCTAAGGCCATTGATTAGCACACTATACGTAACAACATCGGGTAGAATCCCCTTTTTCACCATCTCATCATGAAGATGAAAAGCTTTCTCCACATCTCCTTGTTTGCAATGTCCATTTATCAAGGTTGTATATGTAAATTCATCTGGCGATAGACCATGTTTTAGCATTGTACTGAACTGTGAAAATGCATCATCAAGCCTTCTGGCATCACAAAGCCCTCTAATCAGTGTAGAATGGGTAATAACATCCAGAGGCATGCCTTTTTCTACCATTTCCTCACTGAACCGAAATGCATTTTCCAGATCTCCAATTTTACAGTACGCATTTATTATGGTGCTGTAAGTCACAACATCTGGAGACAAACTCAATTTTTCAACCTCCCTTACCATTTCTAAAGCCATGTCCATTCTACCCAACTTACAATACCCGTTAATAAGCACATTATAGCTAATAACCGAAGGCAAAATTCCATTAGCCTTCATCTCCTCCATTAACCCTAAAGCATCGTCTAAGTATCCTTTCTTGGAAAACCCATCAATCAAAGTAGTATATGTCATTTCATTCAATCTTAGTCCTCTGTCTTTCATTTGCCTAACAAACTCCATTGCTCGACTCAAGTTCCCATGCTTGCACATAGCATTTATAAGTGAAGTATAACTCACCACATTTGGAGAAACCCCATTGCTTGCCATCTCTTCATGCAAAACAAGTGCTTTATGCACATCTCCTCTCATACAATACCCGTTAACTAGTGTATTATATGTTATCTCGTTTGGGGTCAACCCATTTCTTGTCATCTCGCTCATCACACTTTCTAGCTCCTTGACTCTCCCTTCCTTACATAGACCATTAACAATCGTATTATATGTAATCAAATTCGGTCTAACTCCTTTGTTCCACATATTTCTCAATATTTTAAATGCCTCATCGGTCATTCTACTCCTGCAATACCCACTAATCATAGTGTTGTAACTAACCACATTGGGCAAACATCCAACACCAACCATCTCATCAATAATCTCCGCCCCTCTCTTCACTTCGCCTACCGAGCAGAAACCCCTAATCAAAATATTGTATGTATAGATATTAGGGCACACTCCTTTCTTTGTCATATCCATATAAAACTGGTTTATTTGCTTGACCGGAAACTTATAACGAAACATAGCATCTAGAATCGAATTATATGAAACAACACTCAAGTCAATGCCACCATTCCGAGAAAGCTCGAAAATGGCTAATGCAGTAGACACTGCTTGACTACCACCACTGCCAAGGCAGCAACTTTTCACCAAAACGTCAAAAGGTTGCGAACGATAAGGCACATTGAGGAGTGAAAAAGACTCGAAGAGGGAGGCAAATATGGATTTGGGAGGAAAGAGCGAGAGCAAATGTGAAGAGACGTGAAGGGCCAAAGGGTACTTTTTCTGTAAAGCGAGGGTTGATATGGTAGGGTAGAGGATGTGGGGTAGGGTTTCGTGTGCCCATGTCAGAAAAGAAAGAGTGAGCCGAGGGTGGGGCCTGGTGAGAAAGAGTGTATGTTCGGTGGAATTGCAGGTGAATTTTTGAGCGAGTGGAGCTAGCGAGTCGTTTTTCTGGAGGAGAGAGAGGGCTAGTTTAGCTAGTTCTAGGTCTGCTGAGTTTCCTTTGGTCATGGCGGAAACGGAGGAGAAGGAGGAGAGGGTTTTGTGATTAAATTTCTAAATGATGGGCCAATCCAGAAGTGTTTACGGTTATGGGCTTCTCGAGATCACTATAAGTGGCATTTTACAGTAGGTCCCTTTCCATTACATAAATTTGCCTACAAAGCGGAGTCACAAGGAAGGACATTGTAAATCTCCATTGATTTACTAAAAAATAGTGTGATTCGTGCCATGGGCAGTTGTGCAAGTTAAAAGTTTAAATGGTCTGTATATTGATGGATTGTTGTTAACGTATAAAAATACGATTCGAATATTAGGTCGTTCTCACACTCTCAAGCTCAGGTTATACCATTCACGTCGCGAGGAGACAGATCGTTTAAGCTTTGGGTCGGCTTGCTTGCATCAACACTAGGTCATCACAGTTACGTTGTGACCGCTAGGTCATTTTCACATGCTCTAGGTCAGGTCATGAAAGCTGGTAGGTTGATTCGAAGGGTAGGTCGTTCAACGTCTTAACGAAGCAAGCATGTTAGCAAGCAGGTCGTGCGCCTAAAGAGATAGGCAGGTCATTCACACGACTTGGTTAGATCGTTTAAATGTTTTGGTAGCCAGGTTGTCCACACAAGGTCGCTTCTTGAAGCAGAAGACAATGTTGGGTCGTCCCCGTCCTAATCGTCAGGTCGTAACCGACTTTATGCCCAGGTCGTTCCAACGACCCAGTGGCCTGTACATACTGTTTTCAGACCTCTCCACCTCATTTTCACTCTTATAAATACCCCCACACTTCCACTATTAAGGGGACCAGATTTTCTCTCCACAAAGTGTTGCCAAACTAATTTCTAAACGCCTCTAACTCATTCAAACCTCCATTAATTCTCCTCCAAACTTAAATTAAACATCTCAACCACCATGGATTTGCTAAAATCTTCTAAGTGCTCAAGTTGTTGAAGATTTACTCCAACAATCATCGCATTCTAAGAGATCTCATCATTTCCTTGGCAGATTTGAGTAAATCAAAAGTAAAAGAGAAGAAGTAGAGAAGAGTATTGTAAAAAGAGAGAAAATGAGTGAAGTTAGAGAGATTATATACCTTGTAACCTTGATGATGATAATGAGAATTCCCCTTAAAGTGGACGTAGGCCAATTCTAGGCCGAACCACTATAAACTCCTATGTTTTTACTTGCTTTTTGTGTTTGTAGCTACCACATCTCTAGATCTTACTTGTTTGTGAAGTGTAGAATTACATCTTGGGTGTTGTTGTCCATTTTTGACATCAACATTTTTGGCGCCCATCGTGGGGCCACATCCACTTTCCAAGGTCAAGTGCTTTGTGGAGGCGTTGAAATTCGAAGTCTGTTTCTACGATATATTCTCCAAATCTAAGATCTGGGTTAATTGAGCAAATTCTCTTTGAAGTTTAGAAACTTGTCTGACATAATGCTGCTAAAAAAGCCAGTTAGTAAGTCCATAAGAGCTTCGGACTCAGGAAATGTTGCGGATAATCCTGTCACTCCACAAACTAATGTTCATGAAGTTGGTCATTCCTCTACAGCAGGAGTGGGTGTAACTAGAAATGAACTAATTGAAGTCGTTGCTGGTCTGACTCAGCAGATGGAGATCTCAAATAAGGCCGTGATGGAAAAATTAGTAGCTCTCTTTGCTCTCCAAGTTGCCACGGCGAAAGTTAATACTAATATCACATGTGTAGGGTGCTAACTCTTCCTCCTCAAGTCCAAATCGGGACCGATCTGTTCAAGAGATCGACGATCCGGATAACGCTGATCGTGAAGAATCTAAGCCACCTGCTAGGAACCATTCTGAAAGAGCTACTTCTCGAAAAGTGAATAGTTCCACCAAAAGGGGCACCTCTCCATGAGGGAGGCACAGGTTCTCGGATCCCTAGCCGCGATCGTTTGCCTAGGTGAACATCCGGCGAAGTAGACGGCGCCCGCCTCGCGGATTGGCACGGTGAGAAGGAACGTCTTGCAGAAATGGTCTAGCGGATCATGAAAGAAAGTATGGAGCAAAATGATAATGAGAAGGAGTGGGAGTTTGCTCCAACTAAGACTCCACTCACTAAAAGGATCAAAATGACTAAGTTCCCAAGGAAGTTCAATCCACCAACGATTCAAGCTTATAATGGGACTAGTGATCCTAATTTGTTCTTGTATAAGTACGATCAGCATATGGATGGTGCGCGAGCTACTGAGCTCAAGTGCTTATACTTCCCAGTATATTTAGAGGGAGTGGCTTCGCTTTGGTTCACCAAGCTACCCTCAAGATCTGTGCATAACTTTTCTTACTTGGCTAAGAAATTAAGGGAGCAGTTCAGGCTGCAGACCACGAAGGGTAATGATGTAACATTGTTAAACGATATGGAGCAAAAACTAGGTGAGTTTGTCAAAGCCTTCCACACGCGATTCAATGCTGCCGTAGCAAAAGTTGGGATCCAGAACCTCAACCGGTATTGATGGAATTGAAGCAAGCCATAGATAAGAAATCAAAGTTCGAAAGGTGGATTAAAATGAAGAAGCCTAAATCTTTGGAAAGGTTCTATACAAAAGAAGAAGAGTACATCAATGTGGATGATGACCTCCTTTTGTTATGGATGTTGCTGAGGGTAGTTCAATACCAGAGAAGAAAGATGATGGCGTTCAAAGTGGTCAGAAGAACAATGGAGGTCAAAAGCGAGGGAATGACGGAAAGGATAACCGAAATGGAAAGAAGTTACGCTTCTTTAAAGCCACCGAGTTACCCCGCTAACAGATACTTCGGAGAACTCATTTCTACCGCTACCAAGGATACCGAAGACTATTTAAAGCCAAAACTACAGAAAGTAGGTGACAATTAGGTGAATTCTGGAAGGTTTTTTCGATTCCACAACCAATTATGCCATAACATGAATGAGTGCAGGCATCTCAAAAACTTGATTGAGGAATTGATTCGAAAGAACCGGCTGCAACAGTATGTGAAGAAGCCGCAGTCCGCCAATCCCCCTCAAGCCTCCCAAGAGACAAATTGTAACACCCCGAATTTTGGGATAATACTAAAATTCACTAATTACAGGATAAATAATCTCAGACGTGGGAATTGGGGGAAACGGGCTGCGTCATTACGTTCGTCTCGGAAAAATACGCGAAATAGAGTCCGAGTTTTCGAAAATCGGAGTCCGTATGGCCCAGTTATGGCCCAATGAAGTTTGCAGAAAATTTAAAACTAAAACAGATTTAAAAATTTAAAATATTCAGATTTGGAATGGGCCAGGCGGGGTCAGGCGGGAAGCTTCCCGCCCAGCCCATGTCGACAGGGCTGTCGACAGGCCTGTCGAAAGGGGTGTCGACTTGCCTGTCGACAGGGTGGCGCCGTTCTGTGAACCTGGGTGCACCAGGTTGCACCAGGTTGGGTTTCAGGCTGGCTAGGAGGGCTGGTTCTAGAAATTTCCTAAATCTAAGGGTCCTAATCTAATCTAGGGTTAATCTAAGGGCCTAAAACACTCACCTAATCCTATAAATAAGACCATAACCCTACCCTAATTCATACATAATTAAGTCTTGTAACTAAACTATGACAAAATGAAATTTGAGCATGGCCTCCACTAGTTCATGAAGAAAGTTGCAAGCTAATCCCTCTCTAATCAATCTCTAATCATCATTATCTTCATAGTTTGCAACTAATAAGGTTGCTAATCTTGAGTTTGGTGAGTTTCTATCACTTTAACATCAATTGTTAAAGTAAGTAGATTGGGTGTAATAAGACTTATGGTCTTAAATGCGGATTAGTGAGTATGAATCATGTATAATGATATGTTACTCTATGTTGTTCTATGTTTATGCATATTTGATGAGTTGGTTTATGCATGCTTAATAAGTTGATTTATGCACGTTTAACAAGTTGAAAGTGATATGCAAGTTAAGTGTATGTTTAAATGCAAGATTTATGTGATATGCAAGTTATGCATGCTTATGCAAGTGTATGGATGCTTATGCAAGTCATATATATGTTTAAATGCAAGATTTATGTGATATGCAAGTTATGCATGCTTATGCAAGTGTATGAATGCTTATGCAAGTCATATATATGTTTAAATGCAAGATTTATGTGATATGCAAGTTATGCATGCTTATGCGATTATATGAATACTTATGCAAGATATGTATATGCTTAAATGACATGATATGCAAGTTATGCAAGTATGTAAATGCCTATGCAAGTATGTGGATGCCTATGCAAGTATGTGAATGCTTATGCAAGTTATGTGTATGCTTAAATGCATGTTTAACATGTTATGCAAGATTGAGAATGCCTATATGCAAGTTTAACATGTTATGTAAGATATGTGTATGATAATATGCAAGCTCATATGCAACATGTTATGCAAATCATGTGTATGATAATATGCAAGTTTGGGTTGTATGTAGTTGGGTTAATATATGCTCATATATGCAAGTTGACATCCTCTTAACCCATGACAAAGTTGTAGGCTAAACCCATGATATTTGTGATAATCTTCCCCTTATTATGTCATGTAACGAGAACGATTTACGTGGGGAACGATGGGGTTGGTAAATATATTAATAAATGAATGTTTGGGTATGATTAAGCATACCATAAAAATAAACTACCATAAGTGGGAATTTACCTATTGAGTTAGGTCTACCCCATGGGAATTTACCTATTGAGTTAGGTCTACCCATGTTATGGAAAACTTGATATTAATTAGGGATAATTAATATGGGGGTGATTAATTAGGTGTAATTAATCGACTAAGACACGAGGTTGGACTCATTTGTAGTGTAAAACTGCCCGGACCCGACCGGCTTAACCAGTTGCTACAAATGTCAGCCCAATGTGAGAGGTCTTAGCCATAAATTAAATACGTGATTAAGGTAAAGACACGAGGTTAGACTCTGTTATGACGTAAGACTGCCCGGATTCTACCGGCTTAACCAGGCGGTCATAACAGACAGTCTAATGTGGGAGGTCTTTACGGGAGATCACGGTCTTAATTAATTAAGAAACACTTAACCATAATAGCATGTAGTGGGACATGAGGGGTTAAGTGGGTGCCTTGGGTGGCATGAGGAAATTTTATGGGTGCCTTGGGTGGCATGTGGAATCTAGTGGGTTGCCTTGGGTGGCAATAGAAAATACGATTAGAATACTTAACCAAGTGGACACATGTAATTAAACATGATTAAAGGGTTAAGTGGGATACACTAGATATTGGACAAGCTTAAGTGGGTAGCTTGTGGGGGCCCATTTCAACCAATATCCCAAAACGTATCTTTGTGGGCTCGACCCATGTCGAGTGACGGGACACGCATATTGGGCTTGATTATAAGAGGCCAAAACGGGTTAGCGGTGGCAACGCAAGTCCAACGGGCTTCATATGCGTGTGTGGGCCCGGGCTGGTAGATAAGCCGTTGTTGCATCGTGTAGATATAAAGCCGTGCACCGTTATTATTGGGTAGCCACTTTAGGGGAGTGATACACCCCACTGTGGGACCAGCATGGGTATCTACGGTAGGGAGCCGATCGCTTGGGGAGTAGTGGGTACACCTAGTGGAAATAGGGGCAGACGGCACCTATGTAGGGGTACACGAAACTACTGGGTAAGAATTACTATGTACACCTAGTGGAGATAGGGGCAGACGGCACCTATGTAGTGGGCTAGGGGTACATGAAACTACTGGGGAAATTTTCTAAGTCCTTGGAAGGGATCAACCTTTAAGTAGGAATGACTGGTGTGGTGCAGTTAGTAATTATCCTTGGGTGGGTAGATGCGTCCTGACGATTATCTTAGTTTATCCTAAGTCTAACAAGCCGCTTAGTGTAGCCATTCATCCCCAGATATTACCGTAGGTCAAGTTTATGTCTTCTCTGGTTACCTTAATGATTGTATTGTTAAAGTTATAGGACTCACTCAGACTTATGTCTGACCCCGTTGTTTTTATCTTTTTCCCAACCCTCAGGTCCTACGGTGGATCCTAGCGGTAGTAAAGCTTGATCGGATTGCTGTTCCAGTCTTTCGGAGCTTGGGTAGATGTAAAGCTCCAGTTATCTTTTCTTTTGTTATGGCTATTGTATGAGAGAGTGGGATTATGTACTTCTTTATTTTGATGGATATTGTACTTGACTTTTATCATGGTTTTATGATGTAACCAGACATGTTTATTTTCCGCTGTTATGAGATGATGTTTTAAAATTTCAAGTACTATTTATATCTGTCTTGTTGTAATTTTTCTGTTCTATATTCACTAAAATACTCCACCGATGCTATGGCATTCCCTTTGTGAGTGACCCTAGCGGGCGTGGGGTGTTACACGTGGTATCAGAGCAAAGGTTACCGGAACAGATAAAATTTTTAGAAAACTATTTTTCTAAAACATTTTTGGAAAAGATATTTTCAAAAACATGTCTTTTAAGAGAAAAGTTTTTGAAAGAAAAGCATAATCCCCAATAGCCATATCTATATCCTTCGAATTCTCCGTTTTGAATCTCTCCTTTTTCGTTTCAGCATGGCCGAGAATATTAATCTTCCGGAGGGTGTAGCGGTACCAGTATGGTATAGGAGATTGATGGAGGCTAGGGCCACCACTACGGGTCCGGCAAATATTCCTCCACCAACCGTAGCACCCGATCTTCCTCCTCCCCCTCCTCCTCGCACGGATACTTTTGCTAAGACTTGCAAGGAATTTAAAGCTATGGGAGGGAAATCTTTTCAAGGATCTGAAACCTTTGTGGAGGCTAGGGATTGGCTTAAAGAGGTGGAAGAGTTGATAGATATCTTTGAGATGGAAGAAGGGATGAAAGTCAAGTTGGCTGCTTGGTTAATGAAGGGAGAGGCCTCATTCTGGTGGGAGGTCACTAATGGAGAACGCCCCGTTGATTCTTGGGCGGATTTTAGGCAAAGATTTGTGGCAAAGTTTCTCTCAAGGGCGGAGGAAAACTTGTATATGGAAAGATTCTTGACTCTAAAGCAAGGGAATCTTTCGGTGAAGGAATATGTTAACAAGTTTAATCAATTGGCAAGGTTTGGCCTAGACATGGTAAATACACCAGAGAAGAAGGCTTTGCGGTTCGTGAAAGGCTTGAATGAACCAATGCATGGGTTGGCTATGACTCACATCCCTATGGGGGCCACCTTTGAGAAGCTAGTTGACATGGCACTCATGTATGAGGAAGAGAAGGGTCCTAATGCTAATAAGGCACCCGAGAAGAAGGGAGATCAAAAGAGACCTCAACAACGGCAAAGCAAAGGTGGGAAAGGCAACGGTGGCAAGGGCAAGAAGAAGAAGTGTTTCAATTGTGGGACACCTGGCCACCTAAGCAAGGATTGTCGCAAGAAGAAGAAGACCGGCTGCTTCCACTGTGGCGAAGCAGGGCACTTAGTGAAGGATTGCCCTAAGAAAGGGCAAAGGACGGGATCTACCTCAGGAGGACAGGTGCAAGCTCTTATGGCACCGAGTCAGGCTAGGGGGCAAGTACAGGCTCTCGCGGTTCCACCGATTCAGGAGAGAGGTAGAACTATTTCCGTTGAAAGTCTGGTTTTTCTATTTGACCATCCTGTCCGTACATTGTTTGATTCAGGCGCATCGCACTCGTTTATCTCATCATCATTAGTAGAGTTACTGCACTTAGACACCAGTCTGGTAGATGATCCCTTGGTTGTTTCAAACCCAATTGGGGGCTCCACTTATTTGTCCATGATATGTTTGGGTTTGAAGATTTCTATACTTAGCATTGAGTTTAGATGTGATGCTTTTGTATTGGGCTTCACGGGCTATGGGTTGATTTTGGGCATGGACTGGTTATCCAGTAATGGTGCCGTTCTTGATTGCGAAAGGAGAGTTGTTAGGCTGATGACCCGCTTGGGTAACACTCTCGAGATTTCTTGTAATCCCATGGACTCTGTTATGCTAAGTTATCTTGAATCGCTTAACGCTTCGGTCGAGAGTTTGCAATCTATGAGAGTGGTCCGGGAATATCCGGATGTGTTTGAGGAGGTGAAGGGCTTACCTCCGAAGCGGGAGATTGACTTCCGAATATATTTGGTGGATAATGCTAAACCGGTATCTTTACCGGTGCGCCACATGGCTCCTCGTGAGAGGAGGGAACTCCATAAGCAAGTAGGGGAGTTGCTTGAGAAGGGGTTCATAAGACGGAGCATATCGGAGTGGGGTGCTCCAGTAGTATTTGCTACGAAGGCGGATGGGTCCCTCAGACTTTGTGTAGACTATAGAGAACTCAACAAGCTCACAAAGAAGAATAGACACCCATTGCCGAGGATTGATGATCTTTTCGATCAGTTGGTTGGCGCTTCAGTATTTTCTCAGTTGGACTTAGCCACGGGGTTTCATCAGTTGAGGGTGGCTGAGGATAGCATAGACAAGACTGCCTTTAGAACTCCGGATGGTTTCTATGAGTGGATGGTGATGCCATTTGGGTTGACGAACGCCCCTGCATACTTTGTTGATTTGATGAGTAGGGTGTTCAGGGAGTTCCTTAATAAATTCGTGGTGGTCTTTGTGGATGATATCTTAGTATTTTCTAAGAGTGAAGAAGAGCATGCCCTACATCTTGGGGAAGTGTTGAAGACTCTTCGAGCACATAGCCTTAAGGCTAAATTCTCTAAATGTCACTTCTGGAGGAGGGAAGTGCGGTTCTTGGGGCACGTGGTCTCCAAGGAAGGGATAGCTGTGGATCCCGCGAAGGTAGTATCAATTCAGGATTGGAAGGTTCCGAAGAATGCTACCGAAGTAAGAAGTTTCTTGGGGTTGGCGGGTTATTATAGGAAGTTTATCAAAGACTTCGCGAAGATATCAGCCCCATTAACCCGCTTAACAAAGAAGAATCTTGTTTTCACATGGGACGTAGATTGTGATGATGCGTTCCGACGGTTAAAGAGAGCTTTAACCACCGCTCCAGTTTTAGTGTTGCCAGATGGGAGCAAACCATTTGTTGTCTATACCGATGCCTGTGGGACAGGACTTGGCGCAGTCTTAATGCAAGAGGGAAGGGTAATAGCCTATGGTGGAAGGCAGTTGAGGGCGCATGAGAAAAATTACCCTACCCATGATCTAGAGCTGGCCGCTATTGTTTTTGCGCTTAAGATTTGGCGCCATTATCTTCTTGGTGAGAGATTCGAGTTGTTCACTGACCATAAATCTTTGAAGTACTTGTTCTCTCAGAAAGATCTAAACTTGAGACAGCAAAGGTGGATGGAGTTTTTAGCATCCTATGAGTTCGAGATAGCGTATACCCCTGGCAAGGGTAACGTGGTGGCGGACGCCTTGAGCAGGAAGAGGTTGTCCTTGAGTCCATTGTTCGTGGAACGACAAAGCTTGGAATTTATCTCGATGTTTGATTTCAGACCTTCCGTTGACTATGTACCCGGTTTGCTAGCTTCTTTGGAAGTTAGACCTACTCTTTTGGGGCGGATTGGAGAAGCACAGAGGGACGACCCACAGTTGGTTGAGTTGATAGAGAAGCTCATAAAGGGGGAGTCGTCCAGCCATTTGAGTAGGTACACCCTAGACGATAGGGGGTGTTTGCGTAGAGACGGTAGACTTTGCGTACCGCAAGACGAGGGTTTGAGGAAGGCTATTCTTGATGATGCACACCGTTCTAGGATGACCATTCATCCCGGTGGGGACAAGATGTACCAAGACATGAAAAGGGTTTTCTTCTGGGCCGGTATGAAGAAAGATGTGGCCGAGTATGTCGCTCGATGTTTGGTGTGCCAGCAAGTGAAGGCGGAGCAAAAGAAACCAGGTGGGTTGCTTCACCCATTGGAGGTTCCGCAATGGAAGTGGGATAGCGTCTCGATGGATTTTATTGACGGGTTACCCAGGTCGAGGAAGGGTAATACAGGAATTTGGGTGGTGGTAGATAGACTTACTAAGAGCGCCCATTTCATACCTGTAAAGAGCAAGAGGACTGCTCCATGGCTAGCTTCAGTATATCTTCGAGAGATAGTTCGATTACATGGGGTACCCTCTAGCATAGTTAGTGATCGAGATCCTATCTTCACTAGTGAGTTCTGGAGAAGTTTGCAAGAAGCAGTGGGGACTCAATTGTGTCTGAGCACCGCATATCATCCTCAGACAGACGGCCAGACTGAGAGGGTGAATCGTGTTCTAGAAGACCTTTTGAGGCTTTGTATCTTAGATTTTGGAGGTATATGGGAAGAGCATCTTCCACTGGTGGAGTTCGCATATAATAACAGCTTTCAGTCCAGTATTGGTATGGCTCCTTTCGAAGCTCTCTATGGAAGGCCTTGTCGATCACCTACATGTTGGTGGGAATCTACGGATAAGATCTTGCTTGGGCCTGATATGGTTAGGGAGACTTCAGAGAAGATTGACTTGATTCGAAGAAGGATGAAAGCAGCGCAGGATAGGCAAAAATCTTATGCGGACAAGAGAAGGACGGATCTTGAGTTTGAGGTTGGGGATATGGTTTTTGTCAAGGTATCTCCGTTGAGAAATGTTGTTCGCTTCGGATCCGTTGGGAAGTTAGCACCGAGGTTTGTTGGGCCATTTCCTATCAAGGAAAGGATTGGACGGATGGCATATAGGGTGGGGTTGCCCGACAGACTTAGTGGTGTTCATGATGTATTCCATGTATCACATCTGAGGAAGTGCTTACATGAGACCGCAGAGGTGGTAGAGCCGAGCTTGCTTAGGGATATGGAGGTTGAGCGTGATGCGACGATTCGACGAGCTCCTACTCGCATCCTTGGGTCAGAGACTAGGAAATTGAGGAATCGAGAGGTTCAGCTAGTCAAAGTGCAATGGGGAGAAGATGAGAGCAACGCAACTTGGGAGACGGAAGCGAAGATGCGTTCATTGTACCCATTTCTTTTTGAGGGTATGCCTTTACTTTCTCCTTTATCGCTTGTCTAGTACTTATCTTATCTTTGGTATGTCCTCTCGTAAATACCTTTGACCTTTAGATAGGGTAAACCTATGGCTGAAACATGTGTTTGAGACATGTTATGGTTGATGGATGCAAGTGGATGCAAGTGTTTGCTAGTGGTTGCTCGTGGATGCATATACACACACTCTAGGCACTAGATCGGCTCAGTCACTTCATATTGCATATTGCATAAAATTGTGTGTAGGAAAATATATTTATGGATGTATAATGGTTGTGCTATCACATGGATGATGCATTTTGGTGAATGATTGTGCACTCATGTAGATATTGTATGTGTCGATAGGGTTTTCTCGCATACATAATGGATGCATGGCACTATCATGGTTTGCATATGTTCATACATTAGATAGGGAACATATACACACACTTTTTGCATATGCTCATACATCATTAGAAATTGTTTTAAGGACAATGGATGCCGGTGTTTGATGGATTGAGTAGATGGTTGTTTGGATGGTAGGATATGCATTCTCCTTAGCCTAGAGATTTCGGGGACGAAATCCTTTAAGGAGGGGAGAATGTAACACCCCGAATTTTGGGATAATACTAAAATTCACTAATTACAGGATAAATAATCTCAGACGTGGGAATTGGGGGAAACGGGCTGCGTCATTACGTTCGTCTCGGAAAAATACGCGAAATAGAGTCCGAGTTTTCGAAAATCGGAGTCCGTATGGCCCAGTTATGGCCCAATGAAGTTTGCAGAAAATTTAAAACTAAAACAGATTTAAAAATTTAAAATATTCAGATTTGGAATGGGCCAGGCGGGGTCAGGCGGGAAGCTTCCCGCCCAGCCCATGTCGACAGGGCTGTCGACAGGCCTGTCGACAGGGGTGTCGACATGCCTGTCGACTTGCCTGTCGACAGGGTGGCGCCGTTCTGTGAACCTGGGTGCACCAGGTTGCACCAGGTTGGGTTTCAGGCTGGCTAGGAGGGCTGGTTCTAGAAATTTCCTAAATCTAAGGGTCCTAATCTAATCTAGGGTTAATCTAAGGGCCTAAAACACTCACCTAATCCTATAAATAAGACCATAACCCTACCCTAATTCATACATAATTAAGTCTTGTAACTAAACTATGGCAAAATGAAATTTGAGCATGGCCTCCACTAGTTCATGAAGAAAGTTGCAAGCTAATCCCTCTCTAATCAATCTCTAATCATCATTATCTTCATAGTTTGCAACTAATAAGGTTGCTAATCTTGAGTTTGGTGAGTTTCTATCACTTTAACATCAATTGTTAAAGTAAGTAGATTGGGTGTAATAAGACTTATGGTCTTAAATGCGGATTAGTGAGTATGAATCATGTATAATGATATGTTACTCTATGTTGTTCTATGTTTATGCATATTTGATGAGTTGGTTTATGCATGCTTAATAAGTTGATTTATGCACGTTTAACAAGTTGAAAGTGATATGCAAGTTAAGTGTATGTTTAAATGCAAGATTTATGTGATATGCAAGTTATGCATGCTTATGCAAGTGTATGGATGCTTATGCAAGTCATATATATGTTTAAATGCAAGATTTATGTGATATGCAAGTTATGCATGCTTATGCAAGTGTATGGATGCTTATGCAAGTCATATATATGTTTAAATGCAAGATTTATGTGATATGCAAGTTATGCATGCTTATGCGATTATATGAATACTTATGCAAGATATGTATATGCTTAAATGACATGATATGCAAGTTATGCAAGTATGTAAATGCCTATGCAAGTATGTGGATGCCTATGCAAGTATGTGAATGCTTATGCAAGTTATGTGTATGCTTAAATGCATGTTTAACATGTTATGCAAGATTGAGAATGCCTATATGCAAGTTTAACATGTTATGTAAGATATGTGTATGATAATATGCAAGCTCATATGCAACATGTTATGCAAATCATGTGTATGATAATATGCAAGTTTGGGTTGTATGTAGTTGGGTTAATATATGCTCATATATGCAAGTTGACATCCTCTTAACCCATGACAAAGTTGTAGGCTAAACCCATGATATTTGTGATAATCTTCCCCTTATTATGTCATGTAACGAGAACGATTTACGTGGGGAACGATGGGGTTGGTAAATATATTAATAAATGAATGTTTGGGTATGATTAAGCATACCATAAAAATAAACTACCATAAGTGGGAATTTACCTATTGAGTTAGGTCTACCCCATGGGAATTTACCTATTGAGTTAGGTCTACCCATGTTATGGAAAACTTGATATTAATTAGGGATAATTAATATGGGGGTGATTAATTAGGTGTAATTAATCGACTAAGACACGAGGTTGGACTCATTTGTAGTGTAAAACTGCCCGGACCCGACCGGCTTAACCAGTTGCTACAAATGTCAGCCCAATGTGAGAGGTCTTAGCCATAAATTAAATACGTGATTAAGGTAAAGACACGAGGTTAGACTCTGTTATGACGTAAGACTGCCCGGATTCTACCGGCTTAACCAGGCGGTCATAACAGTCAGTCTAATGTGGGAGGTCTTTACGGGAGATCACGGTCTTAATTAATTAAGAAACACTTAACCATAATAGCATGTAGTGGGACATGAGGGGTTAAGTGGGTGCCTTGGGTGGCATGAGGAAATTTTATGGGTGCCTTGGGTGGCATGTGGAATCTAGTGGGTTGCCTTGGGTGGCAATAGAAAATACGATTAGAATACTTAACCAAGTGGACACATGTAATTAAACATGATTAAAGGGTTAAGTGGGATACACTAGATATTGGACAAGCTTAAGTGGGTAGCTTGTGGGGGCCCATTTCAACCAATATCCCAAAACGTATCTTTGTGGGCTCGACCCATGTCGAGTGACGGGACACGCATATTGGGCTTGATTATAAGAGGCCAAAACGGGTTAGCGGTGGCAACGCAAGTCCAACGGGCTTCATATGCGTGTGTGGGCCCGGGCTGGTAGATAAGCCGTTGTTGCATCGTGTAGATATAAAGCCGTGCACCGTTATTATTGGGTAGCCACTTTAGGGGAGTGATACACCCCACTGTGGGACCAGCACGGGTATCTACGGTAGGGAGCCGATCGCTTGGGGAGTAGTGGGTACACCTAGTGGAAATAGGGGCAGACGGCACCTATGTAGGGGTACACGAAACTACTGGGTAAGAATTACTGGGTACACCTAGTGGAGATAGGGGCAGACGGCACCTATGTAGTGGGCTAGGGGTACATGAAACTACTGGGGAAATTTTCTAAGTCCTTGGAAGGGATCAACCTTTAAGTAGGAATGACTGGTGTGGTGCAGTTAGTAATTATCCTTGGGTGGGTAGATGCGTCCTGACGATTATCTTAGTTTATCCTAAGTCTAACAAGCCGCTTAGTGTAGCCATTCATCCCCAGATATTACCGTAGGTCAAGTTTATGTCTTCTCTGGTTACCTTAATGATTGTATTGTTAAAGTTATAGGACTCACTCAGACTTATGTTTGACCCCGTTGTTTTTATCTTTTTCCCAACCCTCAGGTCCTACGGTGGATCCTAGCGGTAGTAAAGCTTGATCGGATTGCTGTTCCAGTCTTTCGGAGCTTGGGTAGATGTAAAGCTCCAGTTATCCAGTTATCTTTTCTTTTGTTATGGCTATTGTATGAGAGAGTGGGATTATGTACTTCTTTATTTTGATGGATATTGTACTTGACTTTTATCATGGTTTTATGATGTAACCAGACATGTTTATTTTCCGCTGTTATGAGATGATGTTTTAAAATTTCAAGTACTATTTATATCTGTCTTGTTGTAATTTTTCTGTTCTATATTCACTAAAATACTCCACCGATGCTATGGCATTCCCTTTGTGAGTGACCCTAGCGGGCGTGGGGTGTTACACAAATACATCTGGATCGGGAGACAAGGCCCCAGCACAAGTTAGTCTGAGGCCCATGATTAACACTATTTCTAGGATTCCCCCTCCAGTTGGTTAGCTATTGAAAGTTATGCTAGTGCACTCAAAAATGTTTCAAAGGAAGAAAAGTGTTTGGTTATGAACAATACCGTATCTGTGAAGCAACATAAGACTTCCTTTGGAGATGTCATGTTCAATGGAAGAGACGTGGAAGGAATGGTCATTCCAACTCAAGATCCTATGGTAGTAATGGTTAGGATAGGCCTGACCACTATGAAAAGTGTGTTAGTCGATTATGGTGCCTCGGTAAATGTGTGGTTCAAAAACACTTTCAACAAAATAAAGCTTTTTATGTCAGATGTGCGAGCCTGCCAGAAGAAAATCCAAGGGTTCACAGGGGAGCCAAAGAAGCCTATTGGGGTTGTCAATTTACTTGTGGAACTTAGAGATGGAGAAAAGAAAGCTGCTTTAATGCAATCCTTTGTTCTTATGGATGAATTGTCTACATACAACGCATTTCTAGGAAGACCGGCCCTAGCAGCTTTCGGGATTGTGCTAGCCCCCGGTGCTTGACGATGAAGTTCCCAACAAATAAGGGGGTCGGTGTGGTCAAAGCAGAAAATGAGATTGCCAAAGAATGTTATATCAATGAGCTGAGAGAAGCGAACAAAAAGGACAAAGGAAAGAATGCGGAGGTTCCCCTCCGCATTCGTGAAAATACCTTATAGCAATTAAGGCACGACCCCTGTACTGGCGAGCATTGTGGGGGCCCAAAAGGATATGGACCCGCGAAAGCCCAGTACGGGGGAGGGGCGAGCGGCACCAGTTGAAGTCACAATTTCGGTTCCAGTTCATGACAAAGATTCGGATATAGTGTTAAAAATAGGCTCTTAGCTGGGCCCGAAACTGTAGAAATAGTTGATTGTATTTCTAAAGGCTAATCTGCATGTATTCGCTTGGATTCATTCTGACATATGCGGTATCTCTCCACATGTGGCAATTCATAAGCTAAATATCGATCCAAGTGTAACACTGGTGAAGTAGAAATAATGGATTCAGGGACTTGAAAGATACAGAGCTCTTAAAGATGAAGTGGATAGATTGATGGAAAATGATTTCATATGGGAATGCACATATCCAGATTGGGTCTCTAATCCAGTGCTTGTGAAGAAATCCATTGGCAAGTGGAAAGTGTGCATCAATTATTCGGACCTCAACAAAACATGCCCCAAGGATAGTTTTCTGCTACCCAGAATCGATCAGCTCGTTGATGCAACAACGGGGCTTGAATTACTATTGTTCATGGATGCTTATTCGGGGTATAATCAAATAATGATGCACAAGCCAGACCAAGAGAATACAAGCTTCATAACAGATGTGGGTTTATACTGTTACTAGGTCATGCCGTTTGGATTGAAGTATGCAGGAGTGACTTACCAACGTCTTGTGAATGCGATGTTTAAATCACAAATCGGTAAAACCATGGAGGTGTGCATCGATGATATGCTGGTGAAGTCAAATAGGGTTGTTGATCACTTGGAAAATTTGGCTGAAATATTTCATATTCTCAGGAAGTATGGGATGAAGTTGAATCTGTTTAAATGCTCGTTTGGAGTCGCATCAAGAAAATTCCTCGGGTTTATTGTTAATTCCAGGGGCATCGAAGCTAATCCCGCTCAAGTCTCGGCTTTGCGAGAGATGCGTGCTCCTAGAACGAAAAAGGAACTTCAAAGCTTGAATGGCAAAGTAGCTGCACTAAGTCGATTCATTTCAAAGGCAACAGATCGTTGCATTCTGTTTTTTGATGCATTGAAGAAAGGGAAGAAGAACTTCCAATGGACTCTCGAATGTCAAGTGGCTTTCGAGGAGTTAATCAAGCATATGGAATCGCCTCCAATGTTGTCAAAACCCAGTGATGGAGAAGAGTTATTTCGATACTTGGCAGTCTCGTCTCATGCCTTAAGTGCAGCATTGGTTCAAGAAGATGCAAAGGTTCAACAGTCGTATACTATATCAGTAAAGGCTTGCCAGGGCAGAGCTCAATTATCCCAAATTGGAAAAGCTTGCATATTGTCTGCTCGTCACCTTGAAAAAGGTTAGGCCATATTTCCAAGCCCACTCTATCAAAGTTCTTACAGACCAACCTCTAAAGCAAGTTTTATTCCGTCCAAAAACTTCGGGAAGATTGTTAAAGTGGAATATTGAACTCAGTTAATATGACGTCACTTACCATCCCCAAAGATCTATTAATGGGCAAGCTTTAGCAGATTTTATCGCTGAATTCACAGATAGAGGGAAGAAGAAGAAGGAAGCAATCGAGAAATTTGTTAAATGGAAGTTGTTCGTTGATGGGTCCATGAATGATTATTGCTTAGGGGAAGAGTGGTTTTATATATAACGTAGTTGTATACACAATTATATGATTTGTGTTTGATGATAACAACCAAATAAATATTATTTTAAATGTGTTTGTTATTGTACTGTTTCATATATTGATCACAGACAGGATTATAATATTTATATTTAAATAGAATATGACTATGCAGACATTCATATATTCATACAATATTTTATTTAAATTGAATATTATATTTCAAATATTCAAACAGTACAACTGTTTATAACTCCACTATTTGAATACATCACTAATATACATTTCATTTTACATCCACTTTCATATACACTACATCATTCTACACTCATTGTACTTGTAAATAAACTGAATACGTTAGGCAAATTCGTTTGAACACAATAAAATAATATTTTATTTCAAACAAAATTTGTTTATTATAAATATTAGTATAGTTCTCTCTACAACACTCATACAGTCGCTCTGTCTATACAAATCATATATGCATACATTTTTCACTTTCATATACAGACACATTTACTGACACTGCTTGATTCACTGTCTTCAGTCTTATGTCTTTACAGCATCTTCACTGTCAGTCCAGTCATCATCTGCTTACCTGTCATATACAGAAACACACACAGTAATCTTGAACAGAAATAATTTTATATTCTAGCAAATAAAAAATTTATTTTTAAAATTTTATTTGCCTCAGTTTTTTGGTGTGTTTCTCATCATTTTTCATGACATGATCTGATTCATCTATGTCTAGTCAGTTTGTATATGTATAGTACAGTGACAACAAATCTTGTCTGATGGCTGCATATATACACGTGTATAGATATATACATGTGCACTGTCTCTCCAATCAGAATGTAGTAGCGAGCAACTAAGGAGCAGCCACGTGGACCAACTTGAATCAGTGTAACTCAAGCAATACAGACATGGTCGAGCTGGCATAAATACACTCAAATGTACAAGTCAGAGTCAAACCAGCAAGTCCATGAGTTGAGCAACAAAGTCAACACATCTCAAAGTATAAAGCAGAATGGTCGAGGCAACAAAGTGCCAAATGCAACAAGTCAAAAGCAAGCACAAAAATTTGTGGACGATTCAGTTCAAAACAACAAGTTTATGGTGCAGCTCAAACAAGATGTGGTGCATGGTCATACAGCAAATGAAAGCGATCAAGCTCATGTCATGGTGATTAAGGATGGTGCAATTAATCACTTGTGTTCATATATTCACAGTTTCATCAAAACAGCATGGTAAAGCAAATAAATCACACAGCAACAGTTCACAACATTTCAGTCCACATAGCATGGTGATTTGGCAAGATCAAATTACACTTAGCAAGGTCAAAAATAATATGGTAGCTAGCAGCATATATTTGGTAAGTATGTTCATGTACAATTCAGTTTCAACATGTAATAGCAAGGTTACAAGCAGCTACAAAAGAGCAAACCAGAATGGTCAAACCAGGATGGGGCACAGTACATGGTGAAGCATCATAGCAATAGCAATAACATGAAAAACCAAATTGAAGAAATGGATCAAAACAAATTGCAATATCATACAATAATGCTCAAGCCAGTGGATCAAGTTCATATACATACACAAAATGTAAACAAACAGCAGCTTTTTTCAATGATCAGAAAATGCATGAAGTTTAAAGTTATGGTGCGGTTTCTTTCAATGCCAAGTGTGAACATATGGTGCATTTTAGGTTAAGCAAAGGTACAAAACATGGAGCTTGGTTCAGGTCAATCATGTATGTTCAAGAATGTTTTTCATATTTGTCAAAAACATGCATCACATGTACACAACTGAAATGGACATGCAAGGATATTTTCAAGTAGGCACATACTCATGAATGTACAGGAATGAGCAGTAGTGTCAAACAAAGTGAAGGGGCATTTCATTTTGGTTCAAAACAGCAAAATTTTCATTTCACACCAGTTATGGAAAAATCAAGCCAAGGATTTCAAACAAGAATTACACAATCAATTTATGGCATGCTCGAGAAATCATATTTGAGCAAAAATAAATTTGCAAGAATAAATCTTATATTTGGCAAGTTTTCAAGATGGATTCCAAAATTATTGCCTACACAATATTGGATAGGAAAATCATTTAAATGTTTTCATATTTTCATATGATTTCAATTCTGAAAATATGGCAAGTTTTCATTTAAAGAAATCACCGTTTATTTTTATGGCAAGGAAACATTTTGAGCATTGCAAAACCAAGGGAAAAATCAAGCAATTTCATTCAAAGCTAGGCTAGCAAAAAGGGGAAACAAACGAAAATCAAATCAAGCCATTTATGGTGAAATCAAAGAGATGTAAGGATTTGATTATCCTATTTAAACACCTTTACATCATTGGCTTTATCCAATCAGAAAAAACCACAATTTCAAGAGCAAAAATCTAATCAAATTCAGAGAACTCATAAAACATTTTCGGTCGCAATCCAAGACTGTGAATCGAGCAAGAGCATCAATTCGAAGAAGCTTTGGAGATTATTTCTTTCAAAACATCAGTCAGTCGATTCGAGTTGAAGAATTTCAAAGAAACCCTAAATTTCTTTTTTTCCCATAGCCGCCATTTTCATTTCCTCAGAAGCAAAGGATCAGGCTTAACAAATATAGAAAATGGGCCAGCCAACATAAGTCAAAAGGGATTAGTTTGTATGTAATTTAAAGAGGGGGTTTTTGTTTTTATTTCTATTTTTTGTGTTGTTTCAATTTGTTCTGTAAACCATCAAAATAGTTTTCTAGAGTCTGTAAAATCTAGTAGAATCAGTCAGGGTGTTGACTGACAGTTGCTAGAGTCTGTAAAATCTAGGTTACTGGTTACAGGGTCGTAATCAGGGGACATCTGGTCGAGGGGATATCGGTCAGTCTAGGGTTTTGAGCGTAGGGTTAGAACAGGAGCACGGAGTGCGAGTTTACAGTGTCTGTAAGCGGGATCTATTATTAACTCTTAGTAGAAACCTTAGGAATGCAGCAGTAGGCAGGATTTTGCCGAAGCTGGGTATCTCTGTGTGTTATTTCCTTTCTGCTTTTTATTTCTGCTGTATTCTGTGATCTGTTTATTATTTGATATCCTATCAGATTTTTAACTCAGCGAAAAACTATGAAAAACCCTATCCACCCCCTCTAGGGTTATTCTAGATCCAACACTATGCTTTGAGGTTAGGATTCCCATCAACCAACAATGAAGCCGAGTACAAAGCAGTAACCGCAGGGCAGAAGATGGCAAAGGAACTAAATCTGAAAACCTTGCAGATCTTCAGTGACTCGCAGATAGTCATATGTTAAGTATGAAGGGAGTTCCAAGCCAAGGGTTGAAATCTTCCAGCTTATCTATCTAAAACTTGGGAACTTCTTAATGATCTTAACTACTACACAATATCTCATATCCCCATAGAGGAGAATATGAAAGCGGATTCACCCGCTAAATATGCAAGTTCAGAAGATGCACAGTTACTGGGATTGGTACCCGTCAAAGTCCTTTCAAATCCTAGTACTAAAGATGTAGATGTTGATTGGATTATGGAGACCGTTGAAGAACCAAATTCGTGGACGACCCCAATCATGGAGTATCTTCCCAATGGAACACTCCTGGAAGAATCAAAGAAGCAAAGGAAGATATTGTAAAAGGCTTCAATGTACCTTACCCAGGATGGTAGACTATATAGGTAAGGCTTTTCTATGTCTCTGCTTTGGTGTGTAACCAAGGAAGAATCTAAAGCAATTTTGGTGAAATTACATGAAGGTGAATGTGGAGGTCACATAGGTGGACAGACATTGGCCAAGAAAATTCTGCGATATGGTTATTTCTGGCCTGATGTAAACCTCAACTTTGCAACCTACACCAAGAAGTGTGATAGATGCCAGAGATTTGCAAAGATTCCAAGATTACCGTCCACGAAACTAACTTAAATGGTCAGCCCACGGCTGTTTGTTGTCCTGGGAATTGATTTGATTGGAGTATTACTAACAGCAAAGTCCAGCTTTAAATATTCCATTATAGCTATTGATTACTTCACAAAGTGAGTTGAAGTAGAGCCACCGGCCACTATCGCCTCAAAGAAAGTGATCAACTTTGTGTTGAAGAACATCATTTGCAGGTTCGGTGTGCCACATAACATAATCACGGACAGTGGGACTCAATTTGAAAGTGATGAATTCAAAAGCTTCTGTGTTATGTATAAGATTCATAAGAGTTTTGCAGTAGTGGCCTAGTCGCAGGCTAACAGGCAAGTCGAAGCAGTGAACATATCACAAAGTCAACTATCAAAAAGCGTCTTGAGAAAGACAAAGGTGGTTGGGTATACGAGCTTCCACTTGCACTATGGGCATATCGCACGACTCATAAATCTGCGACTGGGCACACTCTATTCTCTCTAGCATTTAGATCTGAGGTTATGATCCTGGTAGAGCTGGAGGTTCCCGCTCACCGTAGGATTCACTTCAACCAAGAGGAGAACGAAAAGTTGCAGCTTGAAGCACTTGACCAACTTGCAGAAAGGAGAAATGAAACAGAGCTCAGAGTTATTGCTCATCAAAGAAGGACTGCCAGACATTTTAACTCCAAAGTCAAGCAAAGGACCTTTGAAGTTGGGGATCTTGTATTGAAGAGAGTGATGACTGGGAGTTTTTGGGCCTAATTGGGAAGGACCCTTCATCATAAGCCAAAAGCTCCCAGATGGCACCTTTGAATTGAAGACGACGAATGGAGTTCAAATTCCTAGAGCTTGGAAGAGCAATCATCTTCGTCGTTATTTTACTTGATTTTTCATTCATATTTCCTATAAAAAGTTGTGAATACTTTGCAAGCATTGTAATTGAACTTTATACGTATGAATGAAAAAGTAAAATTGCTTGCCTGAATTGTACATTTGCAAACTCTTGTTTAATTATTCAAAAGTTGTTAAAAAGTCGATTTTGATTGTAGGTTGTCTAAAGATCTCTCGTTCAACTGCAACCTGATAAGACCTGGTGACCTTTATAGCTCATCCTGATGGGGACAACTCAAGTGACGAATTCCATAAGCATCATTCGCGACAAACTCGAAGGTGCAGAGCACCGCTTTGCAATAAAAAATAAAGGGCAGCAGGAGTCAAAATAGTGATAAGGTGCAAAGAGTATATTAGAAGACAACAGTTGCAAGTTTCAGCAAAGGGGAACCTTCTAAGATAAGAGGTTCAGGGCCCTGCTTCCATCATTAGGATAACTTGTTAAATCAGGCGTTCAGTAAAGTAACTGACTTCCGCCTCATGGAATGACACAATAATAAAGCCTCTCATAGTGAAGCTAATTAGAAGTCCTGGCCGAGATGGGGCATGAATTCAATCCAGTCTCCAAAGGGACTGGATTACCAGGCTAGCGAATCGAATGGTTGGATTCATAAGAAATTTCCAACCGAATGGGGGTACCCAATAAGATCGTCAGTGCCAGGAAGTGCCTGACCTAATCACGAAAAACTTGGGCTTTATTGACCTCTTCGGAGACGTCCGATTAGTTTGTTAGTGTATGCTCATCCCAGATTCGGTGATCAGCAGGCTTAAATGACCTCTTCAGAGGCGTCTGATTAGTTCGTTAGTATCTGCTCATCCCAGACTCGGCGAATTGAAAATCATTTTTTTGAGATTTACAATAATGGTTTTTTCTGAGCGAATTCGAAACTTTTTTTTTCCAGTTATTTGAATAGTAGGTCTAAGAGTAACAATCACGACTATTACCATTACATGTATGATACTAAATCTGGTTGGAGTAATCACATTAATAGTTGTATTGATAGTTATCTTCGTTTTGAAATCAGTATTCATAGTTACATTTTAGGTGATTGGCGTGCATCCAACAGGAATTGAACCTACGAATTTGCCAATTTTGAGTTGGGCGCTTTAACCATTCAGCCATGGATGCTTAACAGGGCTCATTGTACATCGTGAATAACCAAATTCCAATTGAAATGAAATCTTTAGGAGGAATCAATGAAAATCTTTAGGAGGAATCAATGAAATGATATCAATTCAAATCCTAATCATATAAGTCGCATGAATCACACGTGAAACTTCACATTGACTATTGATACAGACAAAAAAATGGATAGACTATTTTTAAATTATAAAATTCCCCATTTCTGTATTAGAAATAATATTGATATTGAATAAATCGGTTTCCTTCAAACCAATATTATGACTAGCGTTTGCTGCTGCGGAATAAACCAATTTTAAAATGGGGTAGGATGCTCAATAAGGCATAAGTTCCAATATCACAAGTGTTTCTTCATAAGTCAAGGAATATTTTTCATTTTGTTCTAGAGAATAATTGGATTCTAATTCATATTAAGACTAAGCTAAAATATATTAAGTCTAAGCTAAAAAAGACTTCATTGATATTACCCAATTTTGAAGATATTATGAATTTCGTTTGAGCAGAAACAATATAATAGATAAATCAAAAAAGTTCTGCACTATAAACTTTGTACCGCGCATGTCATTTAGATGAACCCTTGAATGTAGCATAAGCAAGAATGAAGAAATAGAATAAATAGGAAAGAAAATATGCTTTAGATGCTATTCGTACTGTAGTAGATCAAGGTATGCAACGAGCAGAAGTTATGATAAAAGGTCCTGGTCTCGGAAGAGACGCAGCATTACGGGCTATTCGTAGAAGTGGTATACTATTAAGTTTCGTATGTGATGTGACACCTATGCCACATAATGGATGTAGACCTCCCAAATAAACAGTTTGTTGGACAATACTCGACACAATTACCACAAAATATACAGACTCCAAAATCGATACTATAATTAAACAATTGTTTCTTTTTAATCTCTCTTTTAAACCTCCAATCAACAACGGGTAGATCTATGGGGCATACACGAACACATACTTCACAAGCAATACATTTATCAAATTCAAACCGAATTCGACCGCGGAATCTGAACTGAATTCTTTTTGGTTAAAGAATCTCTTTCTAGTTGCTCTGGAACAATTATGAGATTCTCTGGAAGAGATACGGGGGTTTGCTTTTGGTGGCAACATGCTATTGGGTGGTGGTCCCACTTATGGGGTCAAATCAATATGTCCAAATCTGGATCAATACCAGCAAAAACATCCCTAAACAAGGTTCTAGCGCCATGCCAAATATGTCCCGCGCGTGGTGGATTCACAATCCACTGCCTTGATCCACTTGGCTACATCCGCCCCTTATCTAGCTAAAGGATTTTCTCTTTTTTCCATTCATCATTATTGTATTTATTCTTACCTTCATACTTAGATCGAGATATTCTAATTACCTCTTCGGACGGCGTCCGATTAGTTCGTTAGTGCCTTCTCATCCCAAACTCGGCGATCTGCGGGATTAAATGACCTCTTCGGAGGCATCCGATTAGTTCATTAGTGCCTGTTCATCCCAAACTCGACGATCGGTGGGCTTACATGATCTCTTCAGAGGCGTCATACTAGTTCGTTAGTGTCGGCTCTTCCCAGACTCGGCGATCGGCGGGATTAAATGACCTCTTCGAAGGCGTCTGATTAATTCGTTAGTATCTGCTCATCCCAGACTCGACAATCGGCGGGCTTAAATGACCTCTTCGGAGGTGTCTGATTAGTTCGTTAGTGTTTGCTCATCCTAGATTCGGCAATCGGCGGGATTAAATGACCTCTTCAGTGGCGTCCATTAGTTCGATTAGCACTCGAGCATACTGGGTTGCGATGATCAATGGGCTTGAATGACCTCTTTGGAGGCGTCCAATTAAGTCGATCAGTGCTTGATTTAGTCGGGTTGCGACGACTGTTGGGCTTTAACCAATGACCTCTCAGGAGGCACACAGTGAAGTCGTCGATGCTAGAGTTAATCATTCTAATTGCAGCGAGAGTCTCCAATGCCTAAAATAAAACATTGTGCCAGAAATATAAGACCTCTCAAGTAGGGGCATGAAGGTCAGAAAACTTCTTAAACTAAAGGTGTAATGTCCCGAATATTTACATTATAATAATTAACTTATTTAATTATTTATATAGTGATTTATAGGATTTAATGGTGGTTGAATTAAATAACTTTGAATATTTAATTAAAATGATAATTAAATAATATATTTAATTCTGAAATAATCAGAGTTAGCTGAAATTGCAATATGGTGTGAATTGGGCAAATTCAAAATATATAATTCAGTTTAAAATTTAATTACGATAACAAATATATTATATTAACGAAGTTTGAACGTATAATTCTATTATAATTAAATTCGAGCATGAAATTGCGCGGCAGTTCGCTATTTGGCAATTTGAACTTCAACTGGATATACATGGTCCGTTTTAAATTGGATTTATGTGAAATAGGAAACGTTAGGAGCTGGTGAAGTATATTTTTCTAATGAAAGAGAAAAATTAGGATTTCGTCATGTAGATTGTGAGTTGTGTCCAAATCAAATTTTAAAATAGTCGTTATAGAATCGTTTATCGACCGTAACGGTTTATCCGATATAACTAGATACCGGTTTCGAATTTAGACAAGATTCTTTTGAAACGTAGTGATAATTTAATTTTTGGAATTTTATTGTAATTTTTAATTAATTAAATAAGCAACTTTTTATTTGGAGTATTTTGCGCCCAGTAATGAACGTTTTGAGGTTGCACAATATGAGTTAACCAGTTAGAGTTAATCAGTTAGAGTTAATCAGTAAGAGTTAATCAAATAGAGTTAATCAAAGGAGTTAATCAAAATGTGTTAATCAAAATGAGTTAAAAGAGTTGATATAATTTGAGTTAATCGATTAGAGTTAGAATTAATCGATTAGAGTTAGAGTTAATCAGTTAGATTTAATCAGTTAGAGTTAATCAGTTAGAGTTAACCACTTAGAGTTAATCAGTTAGAGTTAATCAGTAAGAGTTAATCCAATAGAGTTAATCCAATAGAGTTAATCAATTAGAGTTAATAGAATTGAGTTAATCAAATAGAGCTAACTGATAAGAGTAAATCGATTAGAGTTAATCGAATAGTGTTAATTGAATAGAGTTATTCGAATGTAGGTTATTCGAAGAAGAGAGATTATCGAATATAGTTTATTCGAAGGAAAGAATTATCGAATAGAGATTTATTCGAAAGAGATTTACGTAAGGAAGTTTGTAAAAGATTTAAAAAATAAACTTTGACTATTTCGAAGTTAAAATGTTGTTCAGTTAAGGTCTGAGAGGTAATTATACCCCAACTTGATTGACTTCCTTCTTAACTAAGGAATGGTAAGGTTTGATAGTGAATGATGGTTAAGTGAATTTAGTTAGTGAGTGAAATGGTTTGAGTTGGCTTGGCGATGTTTGATTTAAACATCAGTGTAAATCCAATGAAGGAGTTTTAAATATGTTTTCCAAATAAGAATCAAAAATGTTTTCCGATAAATAAGAATTTAGAATATATAGAAACATGAGATAAGTAAATTAATGAACTAAAGGGATAAATGTTGAATGTTGATTGATCGATAAAATTTCCATGTGGAAATAATATTGTTGTTTGCACACGTGTTTTTCTTTGGTAGTGAAATCACAAACAATCAAAGTTTTGACCATTTTTCCATCGTCAATACGGAGAGACCAGTTGGATTCTTATTCAAAGAGCCACTCCATATAGGCGTTTGCGTTCGAATAAAATAGATCGAAGACAAATTGAAGACGGAGTAAAGTGCAAGGGCTGTTGTATAAGTCCTAGGTAGAGATTGCCTAGGATGGATGTACGGAATAGTGCCTTCGGTTTGTCCAGTCCCAGGACAACTTGAATGGACGAGTGTTTGACAGAGTATATCTGGTAGATCACGTGAGTTGATCATGTCAAACGTATTTACGTTGGTGGAGGAGGAATTCGTTTCTCTTAGCTTATACCCATGGTATTTTTGGGGAAATCAATTTGTGATTTGACGGGTATGGTGATGTGGCATTCGAAGTAAACGGAGGAGTGATCTGTTAAAAGATACGTTTTGACCTCGAGCCTCATCAACTGGGAAATGACAGAAATCGGGCAGGCAGCATGGCTAAGTGGTTCGCAACAAAGTAGGGTATATTGTCACCATCTAGAGAATATTCATATTTGTACTTCTTTCAATTCTGTATCTCCCGGGAATGGTTATGTTGGTTTACCAACTGTAAGGTGACAATATATTCGATACACTCAAGCGAAATGAGCGGTTGGTCATGTGTGGCCGAGTTGCAAGATTTTCTTGTTGAACTCCAGTGTATCGCTTCTAGAGTACACTGAGCGGAAGGTGGATCCATACCTTGTCATAGTTGGAATCCATTCCCCAAATAAGAGCCCGCGGTTTTGATTGTATATTATATATGTAGAACGTTAGATGCAAGCGTTTCTACTAAATGATTATTATATTGTGGCTGATAGATATTATTATAATTTCAAAAGAGTTTTGATATAAAGTTTATCGTTTCTTTCAAAAAGATTTTGAAAGTTAGATCAAATGGTTTGGATTCTCATAAGGGAAAAACCCGTTCCGTTATACGGCGTGGTCTTACGAAATATCGTGTTATTGCTCAAATTGTTTGAATTGTTTTACTCACACCAGTCCCATGACTGACCCGAAGTTTATTTTGTTTTGTTTTCCCTAAATTCTTGGGTGCCCAATTTTGTACGAGCAGTCAAGTAGTCAGGATTTTACAGATATACCAGGAGAGCTTGGAGCAGGAGGCTTCAAAATTATATAGCTATGGTTATTTCCGCTGTGTTGTAAGTGTTGTACTTTGGAAATGATATGTATATTCAAGTACAGATTTATATTTCAAAGTTATGTTATGAAATATATTTATTCATTCCATTGTGAGATTTATGTTTTACTCTGATGTTGTATTTTCTTCTTCTTCTATTCTAAGTTTCTATCTTATCTATCCTTACCCTCTAATTTCTTTCATGGACTATCCGGTGTTTTCGATGCTTGAATAGTCAACATAGTGTTGTATGCCGATATCCAGGATCCCAAAAACCCTGGGTCGTTACAGTGTATCAGAGCTTAATGTTAAGTAATTACCTTGGCTCTGTGGCATGACTCAGTAGAGCTATGGTTAGCAATACCCTAGATTGAGTTGAGTATATACATACGAGTGATCGTATTTGTTATTTGATAAAAAATTGTTTTATATTGTGGAGATTTATTGTTTGAGTTGTTTATGGGTTCTGATCGATCAGTTTGATCCACTGTATCGGTAGGAGTTTCTAAACACTCGAATGCGATGGGTCGACACGATATGTTTCGAAAAGAGGGTAAATGGAAATCATTTTACCCAAAGTATATTTTGATATAAAGAATATATATATATATATATATATATTGGAATTACAATATATTGGATATATTGGTTGTTATTATAATCGAGTAAGATTATAAATTTAAATGGTTACATATATAACCAATCAAAATTCGTATAAGTGAAATACGTGAAGTCCGATAAAGTAAATCTGAATTTAAATAAGAATTGGAATTAAAAGTTGGAGAAGTTTTTGTAAATGAATATGGATTAAATATATGAGAATTTTAAAATCCTGGGAGATCTTAAATTGTTATTCAAGCATTGAAAATGGTATTTTGAAATGTATTTCAAGGTGGAAGTTTTTAGATATGGTTTTGAAAGCGATATAGCATTGAACTCACTTCGATAGCTGGGAAATAACCCTGGTGATGAATCACGACATCATTAGTGTTCATTTTCGAGTTCTAAGTGACAGATTACTACCAAAGATTTTCATTTTTGAATTGGTTGGAGAAAAACAAGTGGTTTGAATTTCAAAAAGGATTGTTTGATTTTTGAGAAAAGCAAAGCTATTTAAAATTCCCTGGGAAAGATTATTTGAGTTAAACCAAACTGAATTGTAATTAGGAAAGCCAATTGGATTTAAAATAAAGTCAGTTAAGGGGTAACTGAAATTGAATTAGAATGATATTGGGACAAATTGGATTTTTGAGATTTGAATTTGAAGGGTAATTTGATAATTGAGTTAAGAGTCTGGAATCGAGAATGAAACTCGAGTTTGAAATGATATTTGGCTTGGATATAAGAGAATGGTTGTGTTGGAGATAAAAGTGATTGGAGTTTGACTGGGATGACATTGATATATGCTGAATTAGCAACAAATGTAAAAGATATAATGATATGCCTGACAAAAAGGTACCAGTTTATATTATATACGGGTTTTAGATTTTGATACGCCGAATTGGAAAGCCGCTTGGCTATTTGATTTTCTTTTGGGTTAGAGATGGCCCAGAGAGGCGAGTTGGAGTTTGAGCTATTGACCAGTACAAAGGAGGCGATGGCAAAATTTCTCGAAAAGTTAAGGTGTTTGTGACGGCCGGTAATTTCGCTCGATCTGAATCAGTCGTTAAACCGATCTAGATCGTTCGAAACCCCTGATCGTTTGAGAACAGGACAAATCAGAACACAAACGGAAGAACATTTCATTGCTATTACAACAATTCCATCAGATACAAGAATATACAGAGTATAAATGAATAAAATACATTCGACAAATATCAGAGATTACAATAAATTACATAGCAACGGAAAAAAATATAAAACACAACTGAAAGTAATGCACGGATACAGAGCTTTCCGAGCATCGTTCCAGCTGTAAATCAGGATCCTGTGAATATAAATCTGCAAAACCAAAACTACTAGCTGCCCGTGTCGAAAATAAGGGCACCCAGAGTTTAGGTTAAAACAATAAACTCCTGGTCAGTCATGTGACTGGTGTGAGAACTAAAACAGTTATTTAAAACTTTACTTTAAAAGAGAGTAATTCAAGGGACCACGCCGTATAACACAGAACGAGTTTCCTCCCAAGAATACCAGTGCATAGATAAGACAACGCAATGCTTTTTCGAAAAATGAAGCTTTTATAAGACCCAGGTCCCATCACATAATGCAACGCAAGCCGGAGGATAGGGTTTTCCCTTATAATAGCCAAACATGCTTGATACGTTTAAAACAAATCATTTGATACTATAATAAGTGTATAGTGTCAAAACAATTTCAATCATAAATATAAATCATAGACGGCATAAGTGCCCCATACCACTATGTCGCCATACTAGTTCTACAAATAAAGCCGAAATACACGTATTGGAAATTGGATTTCCGTCATGAGTCGAGGCAAGGGGCAAGCTCCTCTCCGCGTTCGAGACACTCAAGCAAATGTCTCAGGGTTACGCACTCTGGGCAACCCCTGGATCTTCAGGGCCGGTCCTCACTTACGTTAGAGGATTAGTTATGCCTGAACACACGTTTCCCGGTCCTTACAGACCTAAAATCGAGGCGCCTCATCCAACAACCACAAAGGTGAAAAGTATATAAATGTCAGGGCTGGTAAGTCACTGACACCACCAAAGCTAGAGAGAAACGTCGTGCTCTCCCTGCAGTCCGTATCTCGTTTTTGACTCATACCGAGGTGTGAGGCTCGCGAATTCACGTTATACACAAAGCTGCCACGTAGGCCGTGCTTTGATCACCAACCACAAGACTCTGCTTTTCAACAAAAGCCTTGATCATTGCATCTTAGCGTGCCACACAGGCAATTCATGCCATGCGACTGATGTCCATCGATATACAACCTCTGAGCTCGTACGTCTCAGAGAAGGGCATTAAGCAAAAGAATAAATTCTCTGCCACCAAATAGATGTATATTTAATAGAAATCAATCAACACAGAATAAAATCCAATGTCAGACACACAATCCATTTACAAGTCCGTTCTGGGTCTGAACGAAACCGGAGGCACTTTCCTCGCATATCCATCCATCTCCAAGTACGTCTGGACGACCACCAACTATTTCCATCCTCTTGGGTGTACAGCCCAATCAAGATCATCAGTAATTATCCAAACGATGTGAAGACTTCCGATCTTCGACCACCGTCTTCATCTTCGACTTATCGTCGAATCGGTTATTCAGAATGGGTATAAACCCGGCCTTTCCGAACAACCCGCGTATATTAAAAACAAATGTTAAACAAACACAACATACGCCTCATTCCAATTCATATTCTCAGGGAAAGGTTCCCATTAATTTTATCCAAGATAAATGCTTTAAATTTATTCTTTGATCTTCCTTTCGATGTCATTTCAAACCAAATTATGGTTTTTCAAACTAGTCGAGATTAGCGAATCAGACCGAAGTAATTATTTATTTTATTTCCCAATCCCAACCTATTCATCCCATGAAGCAAAACTGGTAATACTCCATATCTAACACCTCAGTGTTGTCGGTAAAATTAATTACCATTTCACGTTCAAATCTGATTCAAGATTTAACTATCGCCTTGGAGCCAAACTGGTGATACTCCATTCTCGCTCATTTGCCAATTTTGATAATTTGAATTATCAATTCACTTTTCAATCTAGTTGCAGATTCAATAAAACTCCTTTTTCTGGGTTAAAGAACTAGTGTCATTTAAAACACAGTTCATGATAAACCCGTGAATCAATTCGATTAAAACTATTTCAAATCCAGTTTATTTATCTAAAAATAAATGGGTTTTAATTTCAGTTCAAAACTAGTTCATTTCGATAAAAATCTATTTTTATCTTTTCAAATATGGAGTTTTCATCTCAATTTTTCCCAAATCATTTCTTATTATTTTACACAAATTATTACTATTTTTAATAATTTTATCAAGGCCCGTACAGTCGATTTCCATCAACGACCATCGAACTGCACTTATAGCGACCCTTTTCGAATTTGATTTGGACGTATCTCCAAATCCAACCGTTAGATTTTGAATTTCAAATATTCATTAGAAAGCTCTTTTCGATACGAACCCAACGGTTCCAGTTTTAGGAGAATCCGACGGTCGGATCTCCCGTAATGTCCGTTTGAAATAAATGGTCGAAATTCACGAACTGCCGCGGCGTGGCGCGTTCTATTCAGGCCATTATATTATATATATATATATAATATAATATATATTTCGTCGATTCTCTATTTAAAACGAATTTTAGAAATAGTTTTAAATTCGTTTCAAAAACAATTTCAACTTCCATTTCAATTCAAATCAAAATTGAATTTTTCCTTATAAATTCGTTTTAAAATTCATTTCTATTCAATTCAAATTTCAATTCAATTTGAATTCAATTCAATTCGTTTTCAATTCAATTCGAATTCGTTTTCAATTCAATTCAATTCAAATTGGTTTCCTATTCGATTCAATTCAAATTGGTTTTCTATTCGATTCAATTCAAATTGGTTTTCTATTCGATTCAATTCAAATTGGTTTTCTATTCGATTCAATTCAAATTGGTTTTCTATTCGATTCAATTCAAATTGGTTTTCTATTCGATTCAATTCAAATTGGTTTTCTATTCGATTCAATTCAAATTTCATTTCGAAATATTCGATTTCGAAATCACTTTTCAATATTCATTTTAAAATGGATAAAATCGATATAAATATCGTTCACGTCAAAATGGCGTCAATCTAATCAACACGGCTTCATATATTTCTATTTCATATATTTCTATTTCAAATATTTCTATTTTAAAAATATTTTGTTCAACACATGACTAATCTCAACGGATGAGTACGGTCAACACATGAACCTTTATTTTATAATATTCTTTATTTTCCCGATTGGAATGAGGCCCAATCAATTACCATATAAAGTTAATTATATGGATTCCATACAACACATGCATATAATAGCAACGAAAAATGTAACACCCCACCTCCGCCAGGGTGGCTCTTGCAAGCACTCTGACTTTGGAGGGGCGTTTGAATCAGGTAAACATGCATAATGATATATCAAGGCAGAACAAGAACATATGTATATATGTAAACAGAGTAAATAAGATAAGTAAAATAGCGGAAGATTTCAAACTATTTCAAAACAAGTCTGGTACAACATAATGTCAACTTTCCAAATACACAAGTCTAGATAAAAACAACATCACTGAAAAACTGAAATACATAAGTACTATCCCCAAAATAAGCGATAACCATAGCTAGCTTCATGTCAAGACCGTACATGAGCTAAAATCCCACAAGCAAGCGATCAGAAATCCAAGCTAAGCTCCAATATTCCCACCCTGAGAACCTGGGGGGGGGGGGGGGAACGGAAGAAAAGAGGCGAAAGAAAAATAGGTCAGTCAAAAAGACTGAGTAAGCCCTACTATAATCAATGTAAACTGATAAAGTTAACTGCCATGAGAAGCAGGGATGAACATAAGGATAACTACATACTAGCATGATGATTAACTAACAAGGTAGATAAAGGTGTCATCGCATAACCAGGTTTAAGGTTTTTGCACCACAGGTGTACTAGCAAACTAACATGACTTGAATAAACAAGTATTGATCCCTTGGCCCAAGCTTTGGCCCAATAACATGAAGTGACCCTAATACGAGGTCCAATAACATGAAGTGACCCTAATACGAGGTCCAATAACATGAAGTGACCCTAATACGAGGTCCAACCAAACGGTCTAATCGATCGGCTCCCTATAAGCCTAACTCGTCACGTGTTGGTGTCAATACGGCCCAAACATAATTGTAGTCAGACTGTGCCGGGTCTCCCGTCGGGTGTATCAAGCCCTAGGGTGTCAACCCCTAGACACCATAAACATAAGTGCACAGTCAAGATCTACTGGTACCCATGCTTGACTTCTCCAAATACGGACTACGTGCACGACCATAGTCCGTCCGGAACTACATCGGCGTACCACTCTGCCGTCGTTTTTGGTCACTTACCTCAAGTCCAGTAATCGTGCCCCCTCCCTAGCCTAGTCCCTAGGGTCTTAATGATACAAACTTGGGATTACTGCTGGAGTGGACCCCCATTGCTAGGATTTTCTAGTGGGTTAAGTACGGTTTAACCCTCTTGCTAATCATGGATTAACTTGGTTAAGTGTAACGATGAGTTCACGACTTAACCCTGATTAATCTACCAAGCCCGCATTGATTAAGTATTAAGTGGACCATGACTTAAACCCTAATCATGAGGCATTAATCAATTAATGTGCCTTAACCTCTCACATTAGACTTCGTTGCGGTTACTAGTTAAGCCGGTCGGTTCCGGGTAGCTTTACACCACAACTTGGTCTAACCTCGGGTTCAAGGTACAACATGACCAACTTCTCACATTGGGTCCTATTGTTTGTAGCAACTAGTTAAGCCGGTCGGTTCCGGGTAGGTTTACGCTACAAACTCAACCCAACCTCGAGTTGGTCACACTTATATTTTCTAAGTGTCATGTCCATCATGTTTCCAAAACATGTTACAAGTTTTCAAGAATTTGGGTAGACCTAACTTAATAGGTAAATTCCCAATGGGTAGACCTAACTTAATAGGTAAATTCCCAATCTTATGTTTTTATGTCTTTTAAGTTTACCCAACCCCAAACGCAATCCCATCGCTTACATATCGCAATAGCGCATAAAGGATAGAAAGAGGGAACTTGGCATAATCATGACATAAAGGTGTTGAAGCCACAAGTTTAACATGGTGGCATATGAAATGTACATATGTTCATATACTTGCATATTGCATCATTAGGCCTCAAAAGCATGCATAAAACCAAACTTAGCATATTGGTGATACATGGTGATAAATGACATGTAGAAATGGCCATAAGTTCGCATTTAGCCTCACATGCAAGTTATCATAAGAGATATGATAACTTACATGTTGCCAAAATGCAACCTTTAGCATAAAGCTTGAAGCTTTATGTTCATATACTCAAGGTAAGCTTGCATAACATGATAACATGAACAAAATGATCAACTCAAACTTGCATAACATAACTTGCATATCATTTGACAAACTTGCATATCAAACTTGCATATCATAACATGGCAAACTTGCATATCATAACATATCAAACTTGCATAACATGACATAGTAAACTTGCATATCATGGCAAACTTGCATATCATAATGATCAACCAAACTTGCATCATTCATTTAACTTTAGAGTTTAAATATGAAAGTAGAAAAGGGCTTACAATGCTTATGAAGACACAAAAATATATATAGATTGAGACAAAGCCCTTATGCAATCAAATAAACCCAAAATGCAAGCTCCAATAGAAAAACCCTTGAGCCAAAATGATCAAAACCCTTGCTTTATGATGTAAATATGGAAACTTGACTTAAATGCAAGCTAATGATGCTCATACAAGCTTGAAAACACTTGTATGCATTGAAAATCTCTCATAGAAATGACTTAGGAATTTTATGAAGAGAGTGGAGGCCATGAGAGGAATGATTTTGCCATAGTTTAGTTGTAGGGTTGAATAATGATGATTTAGGGTTAGGTTAGGGGCTTATTTATAGAGATTAGGATTAGTTTCAACCTTAGGAATAAACCCTAATTCCAATCTCAGCCCTTAAAACCGAATCTGGCCCTAAAACCTAACCAAAACCCCAAAATGGTGCACCAGGCAAAACTGCCCGGCTGAACCAAGTCGAAAGCCAAGTCGACAGGGCTGTCGACTTGGGTCAACCAAGTCGACTCCCAAGTCGACAGGGCTGTCGACTTGGGTGCTCTGGCGGGAATTTTCCCGCCTGGCCCAACCTGACCCTTTTTCAAATTTTGAACCCGAAATTCGAAATCTGTTTTGAACTTGAAATTTTCTGAAAACTTCATTGGGCCTTAATCGGGTCATACGGACTCCGATTTTCGAAAACTCGGACTCTATTTCGCGTATTTTTCCGAGACGAACGCAATGGCATAGCCCGCTTCCCTTGATTCAGATTTTAGAATTAAATTCTACCTCGATTTACGTTATAACAGGTTATTGAAAATACGGGTTGTTACATTCTCCCCTCCTTAAAGGATTTCGTCCCCGAAATCTTCAAGTTAGGAAGAACGTATCCTACCATCCAACATCCATCTACTCAAAACATCATCCACGAGCAATCATTGTCCTTACAAGATTCTAAATGTTGCATGAACATATGCAAAGGTGTGTGTATATGTACTTATCTAATGCAAATATCATCAATGCAAATTATGTTAGTGAAATGAATCCATATGTATGCAATTCCTAACATAATGTATAACATCTATATGTGTGCACATAACATACATCCATATGCAACATCCATGTGATAACACAAAAATTTTCATCCATGAATAAGCATAAACACTCATGCATATGCAATATTAGGCGTGTGTGAGCCGATCTAGTGCCTAACGTGTATAATGCATTCACGAGTAACCACTTGCAAACACTTGCAACCACTTGCAAACATCAAGCATAACATGTTTCAAACACATGTTTCATCCAAAGGGTTTCTACCTAAGGTTCTCATGACAAGATTAACATGATAAACTAGATAAACATGGATAGCAAAGAGAAAGATATGCTAACAAAGAAAAGAGATTGAGAGTGTACCCTCAAAAAGGAATGGATAAAGCCCACGCATCTTCTCCTCGGTTTCCCAAGTTGCGTCTTCTTCGGCTTCACCCCATTGAACCTTCACCAACTTGACCTCTCGATTCCTTAGCTTCTTGGTCTCCGTCCCCAAGATACGAATCGGGGCTCTCCTCAAGGTAGCCTCTTTCTCCACTTCCACATCTTTCAGAACACTTGGCTCAACAACCTCTGCTGATTCATGTAAACACTTCCGGAGATGCGAGACATGAAAAACATCATGTACTCCGGCAAGCTTCTCGGGCAACTCCACTCTATAAGCCATCTGCCCGATCCTCTCTATAATAGGGAATGGTCCAACAAACCTCGGTGCTAACTTCCCAACGGCTCCAAATCGGACCACATTCCGCAAAGGAGAAACCTTCACGAAAACCATATCCCCAACATCAAACTCCAAATCAGTTCTTCGCTTATCAGCATAGGATTTCTGTCGGTCTTGGGCCGCTTTCATCCGTCTCCGAATCAACTCGACCTTCTCGGATGTATCTCTGATCATATCAGGCCCAAGTGTAAGCTCATCTGTAGTCTCCCACCAACATGTAGGCGACTTGCACGTCCTCCCATATAAAGCTTCAAATGGTGTCATCCCTATGCTTGCCTGATAACTATTATTATATGCAAACTCAACAAGAGGAAGATGGTCTTCCCAAGTACCACCAAAATCCAGAATACAAAGCCTCAACAGATCCTCGAGTACCCTATTCACCCTTTCGGTTTGACCGTCCGTCTGTGGGTGATAAGCCGTACTTAGATTCAATCTCGTGCCCATAGCTTCTTGCAAGCTATTCCAGAATTGACTTGTAAAGATTGGGTCACGGTCACTGACTATACTAGAAGGGACTCCATGTAGTCTCACAATCTCACGAAGATATACAGACGCTAGCCAAGATGCGGTCCTCTTGCTCTTCACCGGAATGAAATGAGCACTCTTCGTAAGTCTATCCACAATAACCCAAATGCTCGTATTCCCTTTCCTTGACCTTGGTAGCCCATCGATAAAATCCATGGAAATACTCTCCCACTTCCATAGTGGAACGTCTAGAGGATGCAATAGCCCACCGGGCTTCTTCGACTCGGCCTTAACTTGCTGGCAAATGATACATCTAGAGACAAACTCTGCCACATCCTTCTTCATCCCAGGCCAAAAGAAAATGCGCTTCATATCTTTATAGATCTTATCTCCGCCCGGATGTATAGTCAACTTAGAGCGATGCGCTTCCTCAAGAACTTTTCTTACTAAATCTTCTACCATTGGAACACATAACCTTCCGTCTCTCCTCAGCCAACCCTTGTCATCAATAGAATATCGAGCGAGATGACTAGACGCCTCTCCTCGAATCAGCTTATCCATAATCTCAACTATCTGAGGGTCTTCCCTCTGCGAAGCCCCAACTTGATCAAGAAAGGTAGGTCTGAGTTCCAGAGATGCTAAAGAACCGGTCATCGACTCAATCGCCAAAGAGAAATCAAAGGTTGCCACATACTCTAAATTCTTCATCTCAACGAATAGAGGACTCAGAGTCAACCTTTTTCTACTCAATGCATCTGCTACCACATTCCCCTTGCCAGGGGTATAAGCTATCTCAAAATCGTAAGACGCCAAGAATTCCATCCATCTTTGTTGCCTCAGATTCAGATCCTTCTGAGAAAAGAGATACTTCAATGACTTGTGATCGGTATAAAGCTCAAATCTTTCTCCCAAAAGATAATGGCGCCAAGCCTTGAGTGCATATACTATTGCTGCCAACTCTAAGTCATGAGTGGGATAATTCTTCTCATGCACTTTGAGTTGCCTACCGCCAAAGCATATCACTCTTCCTTCTTGCATCAGAACAGCTCCTAACCCCGTGCCACATGCATCGGTGTATACTGTAAATAACTTCCCTCCATCGGGCAAAGCTAGAACAGGTGCTGATGTGAGAGCTCTCTTGAGCTTCTGAAAAGCAAGCTCGCATTCTATGCTCCAAGCAAAAACTAAATTTTTCTTCGTCAATTTAGTGAGAGGAGCAGAAATCTTCGCGAAGTCCTTGATGAACTTCCGGTAAAAGCCTGCAAGACCTAGAAAACTTCTCACTTCGGTTGCATTCCTTGGAGTCTTCCAATCCTGAACTGCAACTACCTTAGCTGGATCCACCGCTAAGCCTTGCTTAGATACTATATGCCCAAGGAATCTAACTTCCCTTCTCCAAAAGTGACACTTGGAGAACTTGGCCTTCAACTGATGCGCTCTAAGCGTATCCATCACCTCCACGAGATGCCTTGCGTGCTCTTCCTCATCCTTAGAGAAGATCAGAATATCATCTACGAAGACCACGACAAACTTGTTCAAGAACTCCCTGAACACCCTACTCATCAAGTCCACGAAATATGCGGGTGCATTAGTCAAGCCGAACGGCATGACAAGCCATTCGAAGAATCCATCTGGCGTTCTGAACACAGTCTTGTCTATACTATCTTCAGCTACCCTGAGCTGATGGAATCCAGTAGCAAGATCAAGCTGAGAGAAAACAGAAGCACCGAAAAGCTGGTCAAAGAGATCATCAATCCTCGGTAACGGGTGTCTGTTCTTCTTAGTCAGCTTATTCAACTCTCGATAGTCAACACAAAGTCGGAGAGAACCATCTGCCTTGGTAGCAAATACCACAGGCGCTCCCCATTCAGATATACTTCGTCTAATGAAGTTCTTCTCAAACAACTCCTTCACTTGCTTACTTAGCTCCCGCCTTTCACGCGGAGCCATGTGCCGAACGGGCAAAGAAACCGGCTTTGCATTATCCACCAGATAAATGCGGAAATCAATCTCTCGCTTAGGGGGCAACCCCCTAACTTCATCGAAAACATCCGGATACTCTCGAACCACTCTCACAGACTGAAGAGTTTCCATTGACGAGTCGAGTGATTCAAGATAGCACAGCATGACGGGACCTCTCGGATTACAAGAAATTTCTAGGGTGTTTCCGAGGCGAGTCACGAGCCTCACAACCCTATGCTCACAATCAAGGATGGCTCCATATCTGGACAACCAATCCATGCCCAATATCAATCCGCATCCCCTAAAACCAAGAACATAAGCACTACACAAGAACTCTACACTCAGTATAGAGATCCTCAAATCCCCACATATCATAGACAGATGGGCGGAACCCCCAATAGGATTTGAGACACAGACGGGATCATCTACCAAGCTAGTACTAAGGTGCAAACTATCAACAAGATCAAATGAGATAAAGCTATGCGATGCACCAGAATCAAACAAGGTACGAACTGGAAAATCAGAAATATATACAAGGCTCTCAACAGAAATACTACCTCGATCGGGAACTGGAGCGGCATTGAGAGCATGAACTTGCCCTCCTGAAGGTCCAACACGCTGAGTCTGACCCTGGCCTTGCCCTTGCTTCTTCGGGCAATCCTTACTGAAATGTCCAGTCTCACCGCAGAAAAAGCATTCACCATTCTTCCTTTTCCTCTTCTTACAATCCTTAATAAGATGCCCAACTGAACCGCAATAATGGCACTTCCCCTTGTTGTTCTTGCCCTTGTTGTTGTTCCCCTTGTTGCCTTGACTCTTGTTCTTGTTCTGATTGCCTTGACTGCTCTGACCACTTGGATTACCCTGATTTCCTTTCCACTAGGAATCAGTCTTCTTGGCTTGAGTATCATTCGTCTTGATCTCTTTCTTGACATCTCCCTGAAGTAACGCCATATCAACCAAGCTCTCAAACGTGGCCCCATGGGGAATATGTGACATAGCCAATCCCTGCAACGGCTCATTCAATCCTCTAGTAAAACGAAGAGCCTTCTTCTGAGGAGTACTCACCATATCCAAGCCAAAACGAGCTAACTGATTGAACTTGTTCACATATTCTTTAACAGACATATCTCCTTGTTTCAAAGTTATGAACCTCTCCATTTGCAGATTCTCCTCAGCAGAAGATAGAAACTTAAGCCCGAACCTTGCCCTGAAATCGGCCCAAGTCTCAATAGGCCTAGTACCATTGGTGACTTCCCACCAATAAGCGGCTTCATCCTTCATAAGCCAAACCGCCAACAAGATCTTCCTCTGATCGTCTAACCCAAAGATAGCAAATAAATCCTCGGTCTCTTTCAACCAATTTCTGGCCTCTACAAAAGTCTCAGTGCCTTGAAAGTTCTTGCCACCCATCGCTTTGAAATCTTTGCAAGTCTTTGCGAAGTCAGCTTGAGGATGCTGAGGGGGAGGAGGAAGAGGAACCTCAGCGACAGGAGGAGGAGGAACATTAACTACTGGAGGGGGAGGAGGAGGAACATTTGCGGGGCCGGCTTCGGTCGCCCTAGCCTCCAAAAGTATCCTATACCAAACAGGTACGTGTACTCCCTCCGGAATAGCAAAGTTATCGGCCATACTGAAAACGAAGAAAAAGACAGATTCAGAATGGAGAAAAACGAAGGAATTTTGCTAATGGCTTTTTGGGGAATAGCCTTTAAAATAAACTAGACTTTTCTTTGGACAATACTTTATACTTGGTTTTGAAAATAGTTTTCCAAAAGTTTTAAAAACCTTTTTGTTCCTTCTCGTAAACCATATGCTCTGATACCAAATGTAACACCCCACCTCCGCCAGGGTGGCTCTTGCAAGCACTCTGACTTTGGAGGGGCGTTTGAATCAGGTAAACATGCATAATGATATATCAAGGCAGAACAAGAACATATGTATATATGTAAACAGAGTAAATAAGATAAGTAAAACAGCGGAAGATTTCAAACTATTTCAAAACAAGTCTGGTACAACATAATGTCAACTTTCCAAATACACAAGTCTAGATAAAAACAACATCACTGAAAAACTGAAATACATAAGTACTATCCCCAAAATAAGCGATAACCATAGCTAGCTTCATGTCAAGACCGTACATGAGCTAAAATCCCACAAGCAAGCGATCAGAAATCCAAGCTAAGCTCCAATATTCCCACCCTGAGAACCTGGGGGGGGGGGGGGGGGAACGGAAGAAAAGAGGCGAAAAAACAGGTCAGTCAAAAAGACTGAGTAAGCCCTACTACAATCAATGTAAACTGATAAAGTTAACTGGCATGAGAAGCAGGGATGAACATTAGGATAACTACATACTAGCATGATGATTAACTAACAAGGTAGATAAAGGTGTCATCGCATAATCAGGTTTAAGGTTTTTGCACCACAGGTGTACTAGCAAACTAACATGACTTGAATAAACAAGTATTGATCCCTTGGCCCAAGCTTTGGCCCAATAACATGAAGTGACCCTAATACGAGGTCCAATAACATGAAGTGACCCTAATACGAGGTCCAATAACATGAAGTGACCCTAATACGAGGTCCAACCAAATGGTCTAGTCGATCGGCTCCCTATAAGCCTAACTCGTCACGTGTTGGTGTCAATACGGCCCAAACATAATTGTAGTCAGACTGTGCCGGGTCTCCCGTCGGGTGTATCAAGCCCTAGGGTGTCAACCCCTGGACACCATAAACATAAGTGCACAGTCTAGATCTACTGGTACCCATGCTTGACTTCTCCAAATACGGACTACGTGCACGACCATAGTCCGTCCGGAACTACATCGACGTACCACTCTGCCGTCGTTTTTGGTCACTTACCTCAAGTCCAGTAATCGTGCCCCCTCCCTAGCCTAGTCCCTAGGGTCTTAATGATACAAACTTGGGATTACTGCCGGAGTGGACCCCCATTGCTAGGATTTTCTAGTGGGTTAAGTACGGTTTAACCCTCTTGCTAATCATGGATTAACTTGGTTAAGTGTAACGATGAGTTCACGACTTAACCCTGATTAATCTACCAAGCCCGCATTGATTAAGTATTAAGTGGACCATGACTTAAACCCTAATCATGAGGCATTAATTAATTAATGTGCCTTAACCTCTCACATTAGACTTCGTTGCGGTTACTAGTTAAGCCGGTCGGTTCCGGGTAGCTTTACACCACAACTTGGTCTAACCTCGGGTTCAAGGTACAACATGACCAACTTCTCACATTGGGTCATATTGTTTGTAGCAAGTAGTTAAGCCGGTCGGTTCCGGGTAGGTTTACGCTACAAACTCAACCCAACCTTGAGTTGGTCACACTTATATTTTCTAAGTGTCATGTCCATCATATTTCCAAAACATGTTACAAGTTTTCAAGAATTTGGGTAGACCTAACTTAATAGGTAAATTCCCAATGGGTAGACCTAACTTAATAGGTAAATTCCCAATCTTATGTTTTTATGTCTTTTAAGTTTACCCAACCCCAAACGCAATCCCATCGCTTACATATCGCAATAGCGCATAAAGGATAGAAAGAGGGAACTTGGCATAATCATGACATAAAGGTGTTGAAGCCACAAGTTTAACATGGTGGCATATGAAATGTACATATGTTCATATACTTGCATATTGCATCATTAGGCCTCAAAAGCATGCATAAAACCAAACTTAGCATATTGGTGATACATGGTGATAAATGACATGTAGAAATGGCCATAAGTTCGCATTTAGCCTCACATGCAAGTTATCATAAGAGATATGATAACTTACATGTTGCCAAAATGCAACCTTTAGCATAAAGCTTGAAGTTTTATGTTCATATACTCAAGGTAAGCTTGCATAACATGATAACATGAACAAAATGATCAACCCAAACTTGCATAACATAACTTGCATATCATATGACAAACTTGCATATCAAACTTGCATATCATAACATGGCAAACTTGCATATCATAACATATCAAACTTGCATAACATGACATAGTAAACTTGCATATCATGGCAAACTTGCATATCATAATGATCAACCAAACTTGCATCATTCATTTAACTTTAGAGTTTAAATATGAAAGTAGAAAAGGGCTTACAATGCTTATGAAGACACAAAAATATATATAGATTGAGACAAAGCCCTTATGCAATCAAATAAACCCAAAATGCAAGCTCCAATAGAAAAACCCTTGAGCCAAAATGATCAAAACCCTTGCTTTATGATGTAAATATGGAAACTTGACTTAAATGCAAGCTAATGATGCTCATACAAGCTTAAAAACACTTGTATGCATTAAAAATCTCTCATAGAAATGACTTAGGAATTTTATGAAGAGAGTGGAGGCCATGAGAGGAATGATTTTGCCATAGTTTAGTTGTAGGGTTGAATAATGATGATTTAGGGTTAGGTTCGGGGCTTATTTATAGAGATTAGGATTAGTTTCAACCTTAGGATTAAACCCTAATTCCAATCTCAGCCCTTAAAACCGAATCTGGCCCTAAAACCTAACCAATACCCCAAAATGGTGCACCAGGCAAAACTGCCCGGCTGAACCAAGTCGACAGCCAAGTCGACAGGGCTGTCGACTTGGGTCAACCAAGTCGACTCCCAAGTCGACAGGGCTGTCGACTTGGGTGCTCTGGCGGGAATTTTCCTGCCTGGCCCAACCTGACCCTTTTTTGAATTTTGAACCCGAAATTCGAAATCTGTTTTGAACTTGAAATTTTCTGAAAACTTCATTGGGCCTTAATCGGGTCATACGGACTCCAATTTTCGAAAACTCGGACTCTATTTCGCGTATTTTTCCGAGACGAACGCAATGGCATAGCCCGTTTCCCTTGATTCAGGTTTTAGAATTAAATTCTGCCTCGATTTACGTTATAACAGGTTATTGAAAATACAGGTTGTTACAAAAAATAATCAACCATCAACCAAAGTGCACTACACTGTATAAGCATCAAATATAGATATCTGATGCTTATAACAGCCTGTCAATCAATCGATCGACATATTTAATCAATCAGGATGAGTGAACTTCAAATTTCATCCCCACACCCGTGTGGGGTTTCAAACAATCAAACACAGATTTTAGTTGTGCAGTTGGGCGATGTGTAAAATTTATCGTCCCAATCCATGTCAGTCAAATCGGTGTACATAAACAAACCGTCCGGTTCGTAAATGAATATTTATTTATTCACTTTCACATTAAAAAATTTATTTTTAACGATAAAATATTTTATTCAACTTATGAAAATATTCTATTCAGTTCATTTATACGATTAAAATGATATTTTTATTTTTCTAACGTATTTTAGAAAATTTTGACGGCATAACGGCACGATACTAGAAACGGGACAAGGCCTAGCCTTATCCCCGGTCTAGTGAAGGCCCACGCCATTCACACATCAATCAAATCAATTTCATTTCACCAAACAATTCAATCCAATCAAATAATCTAACTAATTTTTGCAATCAAACAAACAAGTCCATGGTCTGTGGACGATTGTGTCGGGTGCTACTAAACACTGTCTGCATCCTAGTATATGTATATAACTAGAAAAAGAAATTGAAAGGTGAGGAATTCTCACCAATAGCTATCCAATACCACGACTCTTCATCGATAGAAATTTTCAACGTTCTCGCCTTTTTGTCATCTTCGTTGCTCGTAGCCACTACATATGTAAAAATTGAATTTTTACTTCGCTATTCAATATATAAAAATCGAATTTTTACTATGTTATTCAATATATAAAAATCGAATTTTTACTATGTTATTCAACATATAAAAATCGAATTTTTACTATGTTATTCAATATATAAAAATCGAATTTTTACTAGGTTATTCAATATATAAAAATCGAATTTTTACTATGTTATTCAATATATAAAAATCTCGCCCTTTCAACTATAAAGATTTCTCCTTTTCAAATATATCATTATAAAAATCACATTTTTATTTTTCTACACATATAAAGATGATATTTCTAATATTCCTATCATGTAAAAATTATATTTCTAATTCTCTACATAAACAAAAATCATATTTTTATATCATCTATATAGTAAAGACTATATTTTTAATACTTTAAAAATATAAAAATCATATTTTTAATCCACTACATATGTAAAAATCACGCCTTATCCATTTTAAAAATATCGTCTTTTCACTTTTAAAATTAAAAATCCCTCCTTTCTCTACTATGTATATATATTTTAAAACAATACTAATCTCAGTTTTAAAATCACCTTAACTTCAGTATTAAAATCATGTAAAAATCAGTTTTTAAAATCAATATAAAAAATCAGTGAAACTTACAGTAATTTTCAAAGAGAGGAGGGGCGGATTCGCTGTAGGGAGGAGGGAGAGAACGGAGGAGGGTGGCGGCGCTGGGGGGGGGGTGTGCGGCGGTGGAGGAAAGGGGGGCGGCTCTCGCGCGTCGGCGCTGTTCATCGGGGGGGGGGGGGGGGGGTGTGCGGCGGTGGTGGAAAGGGGGGGGGGCTCTTGGAGGTGGCGCGGTGGTCATTGGGGAGGGCGGCGGCTGCTGCTGCGTTCCTCCTTTCTTCTTTTTTTTTATTTTTTTTCTGAAAAATGATTTTGAACGGGAGGGGGGGGGGGGCAGAAAATAGAGAGGGTGAGGAGAGAGAGATTTAATTTTTAATTTATTTAATTAATTTATTTTCAAAAAGTTGACTTTTACATACGACCTCGAAACGAGGCCCACCGCCTGTCGTCCATAGCGTATTACCCCCATTCCGAACACAATGGGATACACCACGTAGGCTGATTCGATCATTTCGATCAGTTTTCTTTAAAATCAACATATAACTCTATATATGGAATTTGAACGCGCATTTCAATTTACTGGGGTCACATACTAACTCAAAAAATTCCATAAAAATATTTTCTAGCTTCGTATTGACGATACGGTCCTAACAAAACTAGTTTCGTCGAATTCTGAGACCGTTGGAAAAATGGCCATTTTCTAGTCGATTAAAATCAACTAAAACTGGTCAAACGCGTTTTCCTATGCCACGCTCACATATTGATTCAAAAAATTATGAAATTTGGAATCTAGCAATAATTTGACCCTGCGGATCCAACAAAAGTGGTTTCGTCGAAATCCGAGGTCGTTTGCAAAATGTCTATTTTAAGGGCCTGAATTCCATAGCGACTATTCAGAATTTTCAACTGGACATATCTTTTGATTCCCGCTATGAAATTTCAATTTTTCTTATTCGTTGGAAAGATATTCCCAAATAGATCCTATTGTTTTTGGTTTCACTAAAATCCGGATTGTTTTGCACCCGGTACATTCAATTGAAGTTTGAAATCGAATTATCGAACTACCGCGCCATTTTCAATTCCTTCTATAATTTAAAATAAATATTTATATTCTAACGACGACGCGTATAAATATATACGTTCGAATTATATTCAAAATAAATTTCTCGTCGATATTATTTAAAATAATCTATTTTAAATGTTCAAAATTCATTAAAATTGCTAAAATAAAAATTTTAAACTGGCCCAGATTTTCGGGTTATTACAATCTCCCCCACTTAAAACTTTTCGTCCCCGAAAAGGAACAAAGTCGAAAGTGGTTTGATTAATCAACTCTACGTTCGATTTGGCTTGCATTCTCCAACTTTTCAGTTTCTGAAAATTTTCAAATTCTTCAAAAATTTGGCTAACACCCTAAATTTTCGAAAAATTTCGCCATAACCTCCCCTGCACCGGGAGCCACGGGAAAATCCCGAAATTGCCATACAGGCCTTCTGATCTCAAAAAGAAAAAGAAAAATCCAAGCGGCTAGCCAATAGGCTCATAAAATCATCATCACCCAAACAAAACAGTAAATTATAGTAAACATGTACCTATTTGTCGGGCAAACAAATTTTATTCTCTGCTCTAGCCTCCTTGCTATGACCTATTCAATGTAAGTATATGTATATGCAAGCAAATGCGACCAATTTTCAATACATTCAATATTTGGTTCAATTAGGCTTAATGGTTCAAAATTATCAAACAACTAAACAAACAGCACAAACATCAATCAATTAGTGGATTAACGTTTCAAATTCATAAATTTGATATATATACAAAAAATCATGTTTTTGATGCCAATTCACAATAAAGTGTTCTAGCTATATTAGTTTTGGTTCTCACACCAGTCTAATGGAAATATATAGAAAATCACACCTTTGAAACTCGAACACACACTACTGATGCTATATAGTCATCAGTAGCATCATCTTCGGGCGACTAGAGTGTGACTCTATATCTATCTAATATATTAAAACTTCGAATATACGTTCATGACGCGTATATGCAAAACCTTTATATACTAGATTGTCCAAATCAATACAAATAAAATATTCAAATACGAATAAAACGATTTAAATTTTCAAAACAAAATTGTTTTCATTTGAGAAATATACTCTTCACACTCGTTCTAGGATACTACTGATCCTATCTCTAACGAGTCATTCTAATTGGATATTACTAATCCAATATCTGATGAATTCTTTCGTATGGTTCTAATATGTCTTGTTCTCGAGCTCTGTAAACCAAAGCTCTGATACCAAATGTGACGACCAGTAATTTCGCTCGATCCGAATCAGTCGTTAAACCGGTCTAGATCGTTCGAAACCCCTGATCGTTTGAGAACAGGACAAATCAGAACACAAACGGAAGAACATTTCATTGCTATTACAACCATTCCATCAGATACAAGAATATACAGAGTATAAATGAATAAATTACATTCGACAAATATCAGAGATTACAATAAATTACATAGCAGCAGAAAAAAATATAAAACACAACTGAAAGTAATGCACGGATACAGAACTTTCCGAGCATCGTTCCAGCTGAAAATCAGGATCCTGTGAATATAAATCTGCAAAACCAAAACTACTAGCTGCCCGTGTCGAAAATAAGGGCACCCAGAGTTTAGGTTAAAACAATAAACTCCAGGTCTGTCATGTGACTGGTGTGAGAACTAAAATAGTTATTTAAAACTTTACTTTAAAAGAGAGTAATTCAAGGGACCACGCCGTATAACACGGAACGGGTTTCCTCCCAAGAATACCAGTGCATAGAAAAGACAACGCAATGCTTTTTCGAAAAATGAAGCTATTATAAGACCCAGGTCCCATCACACAATGCAACGCAAGCCGGAGGATAGGGTTTTCCCTTATAATAGCCAAACATGCTTGATACGTTTAAAACAAATCATTTGATACTATAATAAGTGTATAGTGTCAAAACAATTTCAATCATAAATATAAATCATAGACGACATAAGTGCCCCATACCACTATGTCGCCATACTAGTTCTACAAATAAAGCCGAAATACACGTATTGGAAATTGGATTTCCGTCATGAGTCGAGGCAAGGGGCAAGCTCCTCTCCGCGTTCGAGACACTCTAGCAAATGTCTCAGGGTTACGCACTCTGGGCAACCCCTGGATCTTCAAGGCCGGTCCTCACTTACGTTAGAGGATTAGTTATGCCTGAACACACGTTTCCCGGTCCTTACAGACCTAAAATCGAGGCGCCTCATCCAACAACCACAAAGGTGAAAAGTATATAAATGTCAGGGCTGGTAAGTCACTGACACCACCAAGGCTAGAGAGAAACGTCGTGCTCTCCCTGCAGTCCGTATCCCGTTTTTGACTCATACCGAGGTGTGAGGCTCGCGAATTCACGTTATACACAAAGCTGCCACGTAGGCCGTGCTTTGATCATCAACCACAAGACTCTGCTTTTCAACAAAAGCCTTGATCATTGCATCTTAGCGTACCACACATGCAATTCATGACATGCGATTGATGTCCATCGATATACAACCTCTGAGCTCGTACGTCTCAGAGAAGGGCGTTAAGCAAAAGAATAAATTCTCCGCCGCCAAACAGATGTATATTTAATAGAAATCAATCAACACAGAATAAAATCCAATGTCAGACACACAATCCATTTACAAGTCCGTTCTGGGTCTGAACGAAACCGGAGGCACTTTCCTCGCATATCCATCCATCTCCAAGTACGTCTGGACGACCACCAACTATTTCCATCCTCTTGGGTGTACAGCCCAATCAAGATCATCAGTAATTATCCAAACGATGTGAAGACTTCCGATCTTCGACCACCGTCTTCATCTTCGACTTATCGTCGAATCGGTTATTCAGAATGGGTATAAACCCGGCCTTTCCGAACAACCCGCGTATATTAAAAACAAATGTTAAACAAACACAACATACGCCTCATTCCAATTCATATTCTCAGGGAAAGGTTCCCATTAATTTTATCCAAGATAAATGCTTTAAATTTATTCTTTGATCTTCCTTTGGATGTCATTTCAAACCAAATTATGGTTTTTCAAACTAGTCGAGATTAGCGAATCAGACCGAAGTAATTATTTATTTTATTTCCCAATCCCAACCTATTCATCCCATGAAGCAAAACTGGTAATACTCCATATCTAACACCTCAGTGTTGTCGGTAAAATTAATTACCATTTCACGTTCAAATCTGATTCAAGATTTAACTATCGCCTTGGAGCCAAACTGGTGATACTCCATTCTCGCTCATTTGCCAATTTTGATAATTTGAATTATCAATTCACTTTTCAATCTAGTTGCAGATTCAATAAAACTCCTTTTTCTGGGTTAAAGAACTAGTGTCATTTAAAACACAGTTCATGATAAACCCATGAATCAATTCGATTAAAACTATTTCAAATCCAGTTTATTTTTCTAAAAATAAATGGGTTTTAATTTCAGTTCAAAACTAGTTCATTTCGATAAAAATCTATTTTTATCTTTTCAAATATGGAGTTTTTCATCTCAAATTTTCCCAAATCATTTCTTATTATTTTACACAAATTATTACTATTTTTAATAATTTTATCAAGGCCTGTACAGTCGATTTCCATCAACGGCCATCGAACTGCACTTACAGCGACCCTTTTCGAATTTGATTTGGACGTATCTCCAAATCTAACCGTTAGATTTTGAATTTCAAATATTCATTAGAAAGCTCTTTTCGATACGAACCCAACAGTTCCGGTTTTAGGAGAATCCGACGGTCGGATCTCCCGTAATGTCCGTTTGAAATAAATGGTCGAAATTCACGAACTGCCGCGGCGCGGCGCGTTCTATTCAGGCCATTATATTATATATATATATATATATATAATATATTTCATCGAATCTCTATTTAAAACGAATTTTAGAAATAGTTTTAAATTCGTTTCAAAAACAATTTCAACTTCCATTTCAATTCAAATCAAAATTGAATTTTTCCTTATAAATTCGTTTTAAAATTCATTTCTATTCAATTCAAATTTCAATTCAATTTGAATTCAATTCAATTCGAATTCGTTTTCAATTCAATTCAATTCAAATTGGTTTCCTATTCGATTCAATTCAAATTGGTTTCCTATTCGATTCAATTCAAATTGGTTTTCTATTCGATTCAATTCAAATTGGTTTTCTATTCGATTCAATTCAAATTGGTTTTCTATTCGATTCAATTCAAATTGGTTTTCTATTCGATTCAATTCAAATTTCATTTCGAAATCTTCGATTTTGAAATCACTTTTCAATATTCATTTTAAAATGGATAAAATCGATATAAATATCATTCACGTCAAAATGGCGTCAATCTAATCAACACGGCTTCATATATTTCTATTTCAAATATTTCTATTTTAAAAATATTTCGTTCAACACATGACTAATCTCAACGGATGAGTACGGTCAAAACATGAACCTTTATTTTATAATATTCTTTATTTTCCCGATTGGAATGAGGCCCAATCAATTACCATATAAAGTTAATTATATGGATTCCATACAACACATGCATATAATAGCAACGAAAAATAATCAACCATCAACCAAAGTGCACTACACTGTATAAGCATCAAATATAGATATCTAATGCTTATAACAGCATGTCAATCAATCGATCGACATATTTAATCAATCAGGATGAGTGAACTTCAAATTTCATCCCAACACCCGTGTGGGGTTTCAAACAATCAAACACAAATTTTAGTTGTGCAGTTGGGCGATGTGTAAAATTTATCGTCCCAATCCATGTCAGTCAAATCGGTGTACATAAACAAACCATCCGGTTTGTAAATGAATATTTATTTATTCACTTTCACGTTAAAAAATTTATTTTTAACGATAAAATATTTTATTCAACTTATAAAAATATTCTATTCAGTTCATTTATACGATTAAAATGATATTTTTATTTTTCTAACATATTTTAGAAAATTTTGACGGCATAACGACACGATACTAGAAACGGGACAAGGCCTAGCCTTATCCCCGGTCTAGTGAAGGCCCACGCCATTCACACATCAATCAAATCAATTTCATTTCACCAAACAATTCATTCCAATCAAATAATCTAACTAATTTTTGCAATCAAACAAACAAGCCCATGGTCTGTGGACGATTGTGTCGGGTGCTACTAAACACCGTCTGCATCCTAGTATATATATAACTAGAAAAAGAAATTGAAAGGTGAGGAATTCTCACCAATAGCTATCCAATTCCACGACTCTTCATCAATAGAAATTTTCAACGTTCTCGCCTTTTTGGCATCTTCGTTGCTCGTAGCCACTACATATGTAAAAATTGAATTTTTACTTCGCTATTCAATATATAAAAATTGAATTTTTACTATGTTATTCAATATATAAAAATCGAATTTTTACTATGTTATTCAACATATAAAAATCGAATTTTTACTATGTTATTCAATATATAAAAATCGAATGTTATTCAATATATAAAAATCGAATTTTTACTATGTTATTCAATATATAAAAATCTCGCCCTTTCAACTATAAAGATTTCTCCTTTTCAAATATATCATTATAAAAATCACATTTTTATTTTTCTACACATATAAAGATGATATTTCTAATATTCCTATCGTGTAAAAATTATATTTCTAATTCTCTACATAAACAAAAATCATATTTTTACATCATCTATATAGTAAAGACTATATTTTTAATACTTTAAAAATATAAAAATCATATTTTTAATCCACTACATATGTAAAAATCACGCCTTATCCATTTTAAAAATATCGTCTTTTCACTTTTAAAATTAAAAATCCCTCCTTTCTCTACTATGTACATATATTTTAAAACAATACTAATCTCAGTTTTAAAATCACCTTAACTTCAGTATTAAAATCATGTAAAAATCAGTTTTTAAAATCAATAAAAAAAATCAGTGAAACTTACAGTAATTTTCAAAGAGAGGAGGGGCGGATTCGCTGTAGGGAGGAGGGTGGCGGCGCTGGGGGGTGTGTGCGGCGGTGGAGGAAAGGGGGGGGCTCTCGCGCGTCGGCGCGGTTCATCGGCGGGGGGGGGGGGGGGTGCGGCGGTGGAGGAAAGGGGGGGGCTCTCGGAGGTGGCGCGGTGGTCATCGGGGAGGGCGGCGGCTCCCTGGGCGCGGCGGCTGCTGCTGCGTTCCTCCTTTTTTCATTTTTTTTTATTTTTTTCTGAAAAATGATTTTGAACGGGAGGGGGGGGGGCAGAAAATAGAGAGGGTGAGGAGAGAGAGATTTAATTTTTAATTTATTTATTTAATTTATTTTCAAAAAGTTGACTTTTACATAAGACCTCGTAACGAGGCCCACCGCCTGTCGTCCATAGCGTATTACCCCCATTCCGAACACAATGGGATACGCCACGTAGGCTGATTCGATCATTTCGATCAGTTTTCGTTAAAATCAACATATAACTCTATATATGGAATTTGAACGCGCATTTCAATTTACTGGGGTCACATACTAACTCGAAAAATTCCATAAAAATATTTTCTAGCTTCGTATTGACGATACGGTCCTAACAAAACTAGTTTCGTCGAATTCTGAGACCGTTGGAAAAATGGTCATTTTCTAGTCGATTAAAATCAACTAAAACTGGTCAAACGCTTTTTCCTATGCCACATTCACATATTGATTCGAAAAATTATGAAATTTGGAATCTAGCAATAATTTGACACTGCGGATCCAACAAAAGTGGTTTCGTCGAAATCCGAGGTCGTTTGCAAAATGTCTATTTTTAAGGGCCTGAATTCCATGGCGACTATTCAGAATTTTCAACTGGACATATCTTTTGATTCCCGCTATGAAATTTCAATTTTTCGGATTCGTTGGAAAGATATTCCCAAATAGATCCTATTGTTTTTGGTTTCACTAAAATCCGGATTGTTTTGCACCCGGTACATTCAATTGTAATTTGAAATCGAATTATCGAACTACCGCGCCATTTTCAATTCCTTCTATAATTTAAAATAAATATTTATATTCTAACGACGACGCGTATAAATATATACGTTCGAATTATATTCAAAATAAATTTCTCGTCGATATTATTTAAAATAATCTATTTTAAATGTTCAAAATTCATTAAAATTGCCAAAATAAAAATTTTAAACTGCCCCAGATTTTCGGGTTATTACAGTGTTAGAAAATTTTCAGAATTTTTGAAAATTTTCATTGATAAGAAATTAATTAATATTTTAATTGAAATTAAATTAGTTCAGTGGAAACTGAAGTTAAGAAGTGAACGAATAAGACTAACTAGTCAATAGGGTTTGTTTTCTACCTTAGCAATTTCGAGGACGAATTTTTTTTAAGGGGGGAAGAATGTAATGTCCCGTATATTTACATTATAATAATTAACTTATTTAATTATTTATATAGTCATTTATAGGATTTAACGGTGGTTGAATTAAATAACTTTGAATATTTAATTAAAATAATAATTAAATAATATATTTAATTCTGAAATAATCAGAATTAGCTGAAATGGCAATATGGTGTGAATTGGGCAAATTCAAAATATATAATTCAGTTTAAAATTTAATTATGATAATGAATATATTTTATAAATGAAGTTTGAACGTATAATTCTATTATTATTAAATTCGAGCTTGAAATGGTGCGGCAGTTCGCTATTTGGCAATTTGAACTTCAAGTGGATATACAGGGTCCGTTTTAAATCAGATTTCTGTGAAACAAGAAACGTTAGGAGCTGGTGAAGTATATTTTTCTGATGGAAGAGAAAAATCAGGATTTCGTCGTGTAGATTGTGAGTTGTGTCCAAATAAAATTTTAAAATAGACGCTTGTTAGCCTGCTTTGTGACCAGGCTACCCAAAGAAAAGATCATGTTGATACACTTTTTGGCAAATGCTGTCACATATGGAATCTCTAGATAACATCACTCTCCGTCATTGGAAGCATCGTCAGAAGACACAGGGCAGTTTGGTCAAAATCACAACATCGGTATAAACTGGCTCGAAACCCCTATCAAATGACCTCATTTGGATATATTCACATCAAATACTTGTAGCCCTTTGAATTAGCTTCAATTAGAGCTTTCGTTTGGTCCAATCGGCCTCACGGTTTGAAAGTTACGTCCATTTCCGTGAATGCTTGCAGAAATATGGAAAAACCTACATTTTGGCATTTTTGAAGATCGGATCGTGACCACCCCCTGGGGTCGGATCGTGACCACCCCCTGGGGTCGGATCGTGCCCACCCCCTGGGATCGGATCGTGGCTACCCCCGGCGTCGGATCGTGACCATACATGCTGACCAATCCGGATCGTGACCATACATGCTGACCAATCCGGATCGTGACCATACATGCTGACCAATCTAGTTCGCGAACCGTGACCACGAACCGCGACCAGGACCCGTTACTACACATGCATATTTTTACCCATTCTCAAGGCTTTGATCGCTCTTACTTTCCTGGATCAGGTGCCACGTGTCCTACCACGACCCCATCACCATATGAGCTCTCCTACAACTATAAATACGCCTCCAGAGGGCATTTTCAAGGGACTTTTTGACATCTCCTTGTCTATGGCTGCCATGGCCAACATTTCTCCAAGAATGACCACCATCTTCTCCAATAAAATCAATGGATTCAAAGAGAATTATTCATTGAATTCAAGTGATTGAGAGACAATATTGATTGTAATTATAATCTATGAGTGAAATGAGAAAATATGAAGTGGATGTAGGCCCGTTAACGCCGAACCACTATAAAAATCTTGTTGTCTAGCTTTTTTTTTAATCTATTTTCAGTTATTTCTTCATATTCTATGATCGAAATTCAACAATTGGGGTGTTAGGACCATTTTTTGGTCTAACATTTTGGTGCTTTCACTGAGAACTGAAGATTTTCAACCTACAAGGATTTTCCAGTCTACTATAGGATCGCTAGTCCAAAGAGGAAATCCTGCAAATTTCATGTTTTTCAATGATTTCGTGGGAATGGCTGAAGTTCGCAAATTGGATGTCCTTCTTTTACATGGCTCGAACTCGAATTAGTGTGTAAACGAAGATGTGAACTGACAAAACCCGCTCAAGAAATAAGTCCGCTCATGACTCGTTGGAAAGTCGGCCGTAGATGACTTGAAACACCCCACCTCCGTTAGGGTCACTCTCAAAGGGAATGCCCTAATTTTGGTGGAGGTTTATAAGTATAAGTCACAGATATACAAGACAGATATAAGAACACATATTTTTGAACAGCGGAAAACAACAACAACTTTTATTTCAACAAAATACGTGTTACACAAACCATGTCATAATTTATCTTACAATACTTCCAAAATCATAGCATCTTCATAATTGTCTTGATTACATTATTTAAAGAAGCATAAAGAAAACATAAATAAACTACATAAGTCCCATAATTGCTGTCCAAAGCCATAGTCAAAAACGAAAAAGATCCAAGCAATACATTCTTTCTCTTCAAGCTGGATGTGAAAACTGGTCAAGCTGCGGTATTCCCTCCCTATGGACCTTGGGGGGGGGGGGGGGGGGAACAAAAGAAAAGTAGAGTCAGGCCTGAGTAAGTCTAGGACTATTCAGTCTATGAATAAAGAATTGGGCATGATAAGTATAAACTGGAAATGGGAAAGCACTATAAACTAGGTTAAGTTGTCTAGAGTCGAATATACTATCGTACCCCATATTAATCTCTGCACCCCTATAAACTAGTTCCCAACAGGCATCCCATAATCAGGGTGAAGTGATCCATTTCTGATGATCGGCTCATACTCGCATAGTTACATGTGTCTTATGGCCCCCGTTGTTGTTGTTACCTATGCTGGTCCCACCATGGGGTGTATCAAGTCCCATGGTGGCGGCCCGACACAATCCTAGAATGCACAGGTATGCTACTGGTGCCCAGTGCCTTATTTTTCTGCGCCGGAGTGTGTGCACGCCCGCACCCCGTTAGAACCTACACTGCTGCACCACCGCCGTCGATTTGACCTCTTACAGTCAGCCCAGTAATCGTGCCCCACCCTGCCTAGTTCAGGGTATCCTGGTACACCTTGTAGGGTTACTGCTGAAAAGGGTCCCCCACTACTAGGTTTTACATTTCTAGCCAACATGCTAAGTTGGTTAAGTGTTTTGTAAACCTAACCCCCAACCAGTCTATTTAGTTTAGCATGTTCCATTTTGATTAAGTATTAATTCAATTTACTTAATCCTATCAATTCTGACTCAGCCTTAATTGTCTTATTAAAGCCTTGACCTCTCACATTAGACATGTATTGTTGTGGCTACCTGTTGCCGGTTGGGTCCGGGCAGTCTTACGCCACAACTCAGTCTAACCTCGGGTCTTTATTGGGCTCCGTGTTTAACAACCCACATTGGATAGGTATTGTTGTGACTACTGGACACCCGGGCGGTTCCAGGCAGGTTTACATCACAACTCAATCCAACCTCGGGTTAAACACATCGTATTTTCTAAATTTACATATTTTGTCTCTTTCCTTTTTATATGTAAATATTTGCGTCCCATTATTCAAATTCATCTTTATTGGGTAAAATTAATTTATACCACTTAATTGTTTTTCAAGGTTGTTGGCATGCATCAAACATGCCAACACATATGTTCTATATTTTAACCCAAACGTCATTACCCCCGTTTTTATACGTTTGCTACAATATAACATATGTTAGGTTTAGCATTTAAACCCAACTTAGCCACATGAAAAAGGGGAGGCTTAGAACATGGTGTTTATATATTCTAAGCAACAAAAAGGGAAGTGTGAACGCATGAACTTGCAACATAACGATCTAATTAACATGAATTAGGCACTTGTGAACTTGCATTGTAATAGCATATAATCAGGGCATAAACATACCTATACATGAATCATGGGTTTTAATCTATTCACATAATCATGGCATAAACATACCTAAACATGAATCATGGTTTTTAATCTATTCATGTAAACTTGCAATTGGAATGTAAATCTAACTTAATTATATGTCACCTATATCACCATATGATTTTGATAACAACTTAGGCCTAAAACATGTTTTCAACTAGGCATAACACCAAACATAGTTTAGTCATGTTCATAAAAATGCTTACTTTTGTTTCTAATACAAAAGCATGATTTGCCAATTCCAACATAGATTCATATAAACCATGGTACTTAGTCGAGTCCAATTACACACTAAAAGTGATCATAAAAGTATGTACATCATATTGGCATAATAGCGAATCATATACTTGCATGAATCCCAAATAAAGTACCACAACATATGGTTGTTAACATGAATTATATACTTGTATGAATCCCTAAATAAAATACCACAACATATGGTTGTTAACATGAATCATGTACTTGCATGAATCCCAAATAAAATACCACAACATATGGTTGTTAACTTCCAACATAAATCACATACTTGCAAATATCCAATCGTATACCATGACCTTTCCAAATCGTTTAGAATCAAAATAACATACAAATATAGATTAATATCGCCACAATTCCATTTCTCACTTTACACAAATCAAAACACAATTATTTATTCACATCGGAATAGCACTCTACTTACAACGTATGACGAATCTTCAATTCAGGAATCTGAATTCTGAATTTGGAGATGCTGTCGTTTGTTGTAGGCGTTGTTTTGATTTCATTGACGTTGCTTTAAGCTTTCGAAATATCTCCTAATTGTCTCTCAATTTCTGACGGCTATTCCTAGTCTCTCCTTAGCAGCATGATGGTCTCATCTCCATTTTTGTTTGTGTGAATTAGGGTGAGTCTTAGGTCCTTTTTATAGAGTTTGTGAGTTGATTAGGGCCGTCGATGGAGCTTGGTTTAATAATAGCCGTTCGTTTGAAGGAGAGACCAACCAGGAGCTGACACCTAGCCCTAGCGACAAGGCAAGGCTCAGAAAATCGACCAAACACAGACCAGGCCAGCCAGGGGGGGGCTTGGTTCGACCTGGCTCAGGGGCCAGGTCGACACGCCAGTCGACACCGTGTCGGCTTGGCAGTCGACATGGGTGACCCAGGTCGACTGCCCAGTCGACCTGGGTAGCCCCAGGTCGACAACCCAGTCGACCTGGGTGCCTTGGGCGGGAAAATTCCCGCCCTGGCCAATCCGGCCCGATTTTGAATTTCGAATTGGTTTTTCTGGGCTGTTTTGAATTTTAAACTGAATTCTGAAACTTCCGGAGGCCATATCTTCTTCATACGGAGTCCATTTTATGCAAACTCGGACTCTATCTCAAGCAGAATTTTGAGACGAACCCAATGGCGTATCCCGTTTCCCTTAATTCTTTGATTTGAAATTAGTTATATTTAATTTGTTAATTTCACTGTTATAGAATATACGGGGTGTTACATTCTCCCCAACTTAAAAGGATTTCATCCCCGAAATCTTCAAGTTCAGGAAGAATGTACATCCTAACATCCATCTACTCATTCATCAAACACGAGCATCCATTGTCCTTAAAAGACTTCTAATGCTTCATGATCATATGCGAAGTGTGTGTGTACATGTACTTATCTAATACAAAATCAGGCGGTCTACTGATTCAGTTGACCTCCTTAATGCGAATTATGTTAGTGCCATGAATCCATTATGTATGCAAATTATCCTATTCATGATTCTACATGAGTGCTCAACCATTCACATAAATGCAACATCCATATGACAACACATTAAACTTCAAACATATACGAACATAAATACATTTATGCATATGCAATATGAAGTGACTGAGCCGATCTAAAACCTAGATTGTCTGTGTATATGCAACCACGAGCAACCACTAGCAATCACTTGCAACCACTTGCAACAATCATCCATAACATGTTTCAATTACATGTTTTCATCCAAAGAGTTTCTACCTAGAAGATAAGGTCGAGGAGATATACCTAAAAAGATAGATAAAAGCACAACTTAAGGAAAAAGAAAGATCAAAGATGTACCCACAAAAAGAAAAGGGTAGGCTGCGCGTATTCTAGCTTCAGTTTCCCAAGTTGCGTCTCCTTCGGCGTCGCTCCACTGAACCTTGACTTCGCGGTTGCGTAGCTTCTTCACTTCCATTCCTAATATGCGAGTTGGAACTTTCCTCACGGTTGCTTCGCGTTCCACTTCAGCTTCTTCTAGGATGTTTGGCTCTACCACTTCAGCAGATTCATGTAGACATTTTCGGAGATGTGAAACATGAAAGACGTTGTGAACTCCGGCCAATTTTTCGGGTAGCTCTAATCTATAGGCCATTTTCCCAATTTTCTCGATGATAGGAAATGGCCCTACGAACCTTGGTGCTAGCTTTCCTGTGGTTCCAAAACGAACAACGTTCCTTAGCGGAGATACCTTAAGAAAAACTCTATCCCCAACCTCAAATTCAAGGTCGGTCCTCCTCTTGTCGGCGTAGGACTTTTGTCTGTCTTGGGTCGTCTTCATCCTTCTTCGTATTAAGTCTACTTTCTCTGAAGTCTCTCGGATCATATCTGGTCCAAGTATGAGCTTATCAGTAGACTCCCACCAACAAGTGGGTGATCGGCACGGTCTTCCATATAAAGCTTCGAAGGGCGCCATTCCGATGGTGGCTTGGTGGCTGTTGTTGTAGGAAAATTCCACCAAAGGAAGATGGTCTTCCCACGTCCCTCCGAAGTCAAGGACGCATAGTCTTAAAAGGTCTTCCAAAACTCTGTTCAACCTTTCTGTTTGGCCGCCAGTTTGGTGATGATAGGCTGTGCTCAAGCATAACTGTATGCCTACCGCTTCTTGTAGACTCCGCCAAAACTCACTTGTGAAGATAGGGTCTCGGTCACTAAAAATGCTGGAGGGTATTCCATGGAGTCGAACAATTTCCTTGAGGTAAAGAGATGCTAGGGATGAGGCAGTTCTTTTACTCTTGACAGGTAAAAAGTGGGCGCTTTTAGTAATCCTATCCACTCTTACCCAAATGCTAGTGTTGCCTCTCCTAGACCTAGGCAACCCATCAATGAAGTCCATTGAGATACAATCCCACTTCCACTGCCGGACTTCTAGAGGATGGAGCAGACCGCCAGGCTTTTTCTGTTCTGCCTTAACCTGTTGGCACACCATACACTTAGAAACGAAATCTGCCACGTCCTTCTTCATGCCGTTCCAAAAGAAAGTTCTATTTATGTCCTTGTACATTTTATTTCCGCCTGGATGTATCGTCATCTTGGAGTGATGTGCTTCCTCGAGAACCGTCTTTACTAAATCCCTTGTCTGTGGGACGCATAGTCTTCCGACTCGCCTTAGCCAACCCTTATCGTCGATGGAGTATCTGTTGAGGTGACTTGAAGTCTCACCCCTCATTAGCCTATCAAACGTCTCCACAAGCTGAGGGTCTTCGTGTTGTTCTGTCCCTATTGAGTCCACTAAAGTCGGGCGTACCTCGAGAGATGCTAGCAAGCCTGGTACAAAATCGGAGGAGGGCCTAAAGTCAAAGCTGGCTATAAACTCTAGGCTTTGTCTTTCAACAAACAACGAGCTTAGGGTTAGTTTCTTTCGGCTCAACGCGTCTGCCACTACGTTGCCTTTGCCTGGAGTGTAGGAGATCTCGAAATCATACGAGGCAAGAAACTCCATCCACCTTTGTTGTCTCAAGTTAAGATCTTTCTGTGAGAAAAGATATTTCAACGATTTATGGTCAGTGTAAAGTTCGAACTTCTCACCTAGGAGATAGTGTCGCCAAGACTTGAGTGCAAAGACGATGGCAGCTAACTCAAGATCGTGGGTCGGGTAGTTCTTTTCATGCACTTTCAACTGTCTTCCGCCATAAGCTACTACCCTTCCTTCTTGCATTAAGACAACGCCTAGCCCTGTCCCACATGCATCTGTATAAACTGTGAACATCTTGCTTCCATCTGGCAATGTTAAAACTGGGGCTGTTGTAAGAGCCCTTTTTAGTCGTTGGAAAGCAAACTCGCAATCCAAGTCCCAATTGAATACCAGATTCTTCTTGGTCAACTTTGTGAGCGGAGCTGATATCTTTGCAAAGTCTCTGATGAATTTCCGATAGAAGCCTGCTAGCCCAAGAAAGCTTCGGACTTCTGTTGCGTTCTTTGGTGTCTTCCAGTCCTGCACCGCTACTACCTTAGCAGGGTCCACAGCCAACCCTTCTTTGGATACTACGTGCCCAAGGAACCTCACTTCCTCTCTCCAAAAGAGGCATTTGGAGAATTTGGCTTTTAGCTGATGGACTCGCAGAGTTTCCATGATTGCCCTTAGATGCTGAGCATGTTCCTCTTCACTCTTTGAGAAGATAAGGATATCGTCTACGAAGACCACTACGAACTTGTTGCGGAATTCTCTGAACACCCTATTCATCAAGTCCACGAAGTAAGCAGGTGCGTTTGTCAAGCCAAAAGGCATGACAAGCCATTCAAAGAAGCCATCTGGGGTTCTGAATGCTGTCTTATCGATACTGTCTTCAGCCACCCTTAGCTGATGAAACCCGGTCGCCAAATCGAGTTGGGAGAAAACAGACGCTCCTACAAGCTGATCAAACAGATCGTCAATTCTGGGGAGAGGGTGCCTATTCTTTTTCGTTAGCTTGTTGAGCTCCCTATAGTCAACACATAGACGGAGTGAACCAACCGCCTTTGTGGCGAACACCACCGGAGCGCCCCATTCTGAAATGCTCCTTCTAATGAACCCCTTCTCTAGAAGCTCTTTAATCTGTTTACTGAGCTCTTTCCTTTCCCGCGGAGCCATGTGTCTAACGGGCAACGCAACGGGCTTTGCATTATCTACAAGATATACGCGGAAGTCTATCTCCCGCTTCGGAGGCAATCCCTTCACCTCTTCAAAGACATCCGAATATTCCCGGACCACTCTAACCGATTGCAAACTTTCAACAGAGGCATATATCGATTCAAGATAACTAAGCATAACCGCATACGAGGGATTACAAGTAATTTCCAGAGTGTTACCGAGTTGGGTCAGAAGCCTAACCACCCTTCTCTCACAATCAAGGACGACACCATTACTGGATAGCCAATCCATGCCCAAAATCAAACCATATCCCGAGAAGCCCAAAACAAAAGCACTACATCTGAATTCTACGCTTAGAATAGAAATTTTCAATCCCACACAGATCATAGACAAATGAGCCGGGCCCCCAATTGGGTTTGAAACAATTAAGGGGTCCTCTACCATACTAGTTTCTAGGTGCAGAGATTCTACTAAAGCAGATGAGATAAAGGAGTGTGATGCGCCAGAATCAAATAAAGTGCGAACTAGGTGATCATAAAGATAAAGTACACTTTCTACAGAAGTATTTATACCTCGTTGTTGCAGAGGTGGCGCCTCTAGCACATGAACCTGTGCCCCTGACGTGGATCCAGCCCTTTGCCCCTGTCCTCGTTTCTTCGGGCAATCCTTAGCCATGTGGCTGTCTCACCGCAAGAAAAGCACCCGCCATTCATCTTGGCCTTCTTTTTCCGGCAATCTTTTACTAAGTGCCCCACTTTTCCACAAAAATTACACTTCCTCTTCACTTTGTTGTCTTTCCCGCCCTTCTTAAAGTCTGTCATCTTAGGTTGCAAACCCTCTTTCTTCCCTTGAGAGTTTTCTGCCTTTGTCTCCTTCTTGCCCTTATCCTCTTCGTTCAACAATGCCATCTGTACCAATCTTTCATACGTAGCTCCCATGGGTATATGGGTCATGGCCATACTGTGTAATGGCTCATTCAACCCTTTGACAAAACGGAGAGCCTTCTTGTGCGGGGTGTTGACTAGGTCCAGTCCGAACCTAGCCAGCTCATCGAACTGATTAACATACTCTTTGACTGTCTTATTCCCTTGCTTAAGAAATAAGAATTTTTCCAACTGCAAACTCCTTTCAGCGTCTGAGAGAAATTTAGCTTCAAACCTCGCCCTAAAGTCCTCCCATGTTTCCACTGGTCTTTCTGCATTGGTGACTTCCCACCAGTGGGAAGCCTCGCCTTTAAGTAGCCATACTGCCAGTTGTACTTTCTGCCTATCTTCTACCTCAAAGATGACGAATAGGTCCTCGGTTTCCTTCAGCCAATTCCTGACTGCCATGAAGGACTCGGTTCCATGAAAGTCCTTTCCTCCCATAGCTTTAAAATCTTTACATATCTTAGCAAAAGTATTACCCCGCGGAGGAGGTAGAGGAAGAGGTGTTGCTGCAACTAGATGATTTCCCACAGCTGGGGGAGTAGGAACGGTAGGACCTGGCTGAGTGGCCCTTGCTTCTAAGAACCGTCTGAACCAACCAGGTATTGGTATACCCTCTGGCAAGTTAAGTTCTTCGGACATGCTGAAACAAAAAGGGTAGATTCAAAATGAAGGATAAAAGATAATACCTATGGCTTTGGGGGAGGGACTATGCCTTTTTAAAATAAAATAATATTTTATCTTTAAAAATGCTTCTTTAATTTTTTTTTTTGGAAATAAATTTTCAAAACTTTTTATCTTATCTAGTAAACCTATGCTCTGATACCAAGTGAAACACACCACCTCCGTTAGGGTCAGTCTCAAAGGGAATGCCCTAATTTTGGTGGAGGTTTATAAGTATAAGTCACATATATACAAGACAGATATAAGAACACATATTTTTGAATAGCGGAAAACAACAACAACTTTTATTTCAACAAAATACGTGTTACACAAACCATGTCATAATTTATCTTACAATACTTCCAAAATCATAACATCTTCATAAATGTTTTGATTACATTATTTAAAGAAGCATAAAGAAAACATAAATAAACTGCATAAGTCCCATAATTGCTGTCCAAAGCCATAGTCCAAAACGAAAAAGATCCAAGCAATACATTCTTTCTCTTCAAGCTGGATGTGAAAACAGGTCAAGCTGCGGTATTCCCTCCCTATGGACCTGGGGAGGGGGGGGGGGAACAAAAGAAAAGAAGACGAAAGAAAAGTAGAGTCAGACATAAAGCCTGAGTAAGTCTAGGACTATTCAGTCTATGAATAAAGAATTGGGCATGATAAGTATAAACTGGAAATGGGAAAGCACTGTAAACTAGGTTAAGTTGTCTAGAATCGAATATACTATCGTACCCCATATTAATCTCTGCACCCCTGTAAACTAGTTCCCAACAGGCACCCCATAATCAGGGTGAAGTGATCCATTTCTGATGATCGGCTCCTACTCGCATAGTAACATGTGTCTTACAGCCCCCGTTGTTGTAGTTACCTATGTTGGTCCCACCATGGGGTGTATCAAGTCCCATGGTGGCGGCCCGTCACAATCCTAGAATGCACATGTATGTTACTGGTGCCCTATGCCTTATTTTTCTGCGCCGGATTGTGTGCACGCCCGCACCCCGTTAGAACCTACACTGCTGCACCACCGTCGTCAATTTGACCTCTTACAGTCAGCCCAGTAATCGTGCCCCACCCTGCCTAGTTCAGGGTATCCTGATACACCTTGTAGGGTTACTGCTGAAAAGGGTCCCCCGCTACTAGGTTTTCTATTTCTAGCCAACATGCTAAGTTGGTTAAGTGTTTTGTAAACCTAACCCCCAATCAGTCTGTTTAGTTTAGCATGTTCCATTTTGATTAAGTATTAATTTAATTTACTTAATCCTATCAATCCCGACTCAGCCTTAATTGTCTTATTAAAGCCTTGACCTCTCACATTAGACAGGTATTGTTGTGGCTGCCAATTGCCGGTTGGGTCCGGGCAGTCTTACACCACAACTCAGTCTAACCTCGGGTCTTTATTGGGCTCCGTGTTTAACCACCCACACTGGATAGGTATTGTTGTGACTACTGGATAGCCGGGCGGTTCCGGGCAGGTTTACATCACAACTCAATCCAACCTCGGGTTAAACACATCGTGTTTTCTAAATTTACATATTTTGTCTCTTTCCTTTTTGTATGTAAATATTTGCAGCCCATTATTCAAATTCATCTTTATTGGGTAAAATTAATTTATACCACTTAATTGTTTTTCAAGGTTGTTGGCATGCGTCAAACATGCCAACACATATGTTCTATATTTTAACCCAAACGTCATTACCCCCGTTTTTATACGTTCACTACAATATAACATATGTTGGGTTTAGCATTTAAACCCAACTTAGCCACATGAAAAAGGGGAGGCTTAGAACATGGTGTTTATATATTCTAAGCAACATAAAAGGGGAGTGTGAACGCATGAACTTGCAACATAACGATCTAATTAACATGAATTAGGCACTTGTGAACTTGCATTGTAATAGCATATAATCATGGCATAAACATACCTATACATGAATCATGGGTTTTAATCTATTCACATAATCATGGCATAAACATACCTAAACATGAATCATGGTTTTTAATCTATTCATGTAAACTTGCAATTGGAATGTAAATCTAACTTAATTATATGTCACCTATATCACCATATGATTTTGATAACAACTTAGGCCTAAAACATGTTTTCAACTAGGCATAACACCAAACATAGTTTAGTCATTTCATAAAAATGCTTACTTTTGTTTCTAATACAAAAGCATGATTTGCCAATTCCAACATAGATTCATATAAACCATGGTACTTAGTCGAGTCCAATTACACACTAAAAGTGATCACAAAAGTATGTACATCATATTGGCATAATAGTGAATCATATACTTGCATGAATCCCAAATAAAATACCACAACATATGGTTGTTAACATGAATTATATACTTGTATGAATCCCTAAATAAAATACCACAACATATGGTTGTTAACATGAATCATGTACTTGTATGAATCCCAAATAAAATACCACAACATATGGTTGTTAACTTCCAACATAAATCACATACTTGCAAATATCCAATCGTATACCATGACCTTTCCAATTCGTTTAGAATCAAAATAACATACAAATATAGATTATTATCGCCACAATTCCATTTCTCACTTTACACAAATCAAAACACAATTATTTATTCACATCGGAATAGCACTCTATTTACAACGTATGACGAATCTTCAATTCAGGAACCTGAATTCTGAATTTGGAGATGCTATCCTTTGTTCTAGGCGTTGTTTTGATTTAATTGATGTTGCTTTAAGCTTTCGAATTATCTCCTAATTGTCTCTCAGTTTCTGACGGCTATTCCTAGTCTCTCCTTAGCAGCATGACGGTCTTATCTCCATTTTTGTTTGTGTGAATTAGGGTGAGTCTTAGGTCCTTTTTATAGAGTTTGTGAGTTGATTAGGGCCGTCGATGGAGCTTGGTTTAATAATAGCCGTTCGTTTGAAGGAGAGACCAACCAGGAGCTGACACCAAGCCCTAGTGACAAGGCAAGGCTCAGAAAATCGACCAAACACAGACCAGGCCATCCAGGGGGGCTGGGTTCGACCTGGCTCAGGGGCCAGGTCGACACGCCAGTCGACACCATGTCGACTTGGAAGTCGACACGGGTGACCCAGGTCGACTGCCCAGTCGACCTGGGTAGCTCCATGTCGACTACCCAGTCGACCTGGGTGCCTTGGGCGGGAAAATTCCTGCCCTGGCCAATCCGGCCCGATTTTGAATTTTGAATTGGTTTTTCTGGGCTGTTTTGAATTTTAAACTGAATTCTGAAACTTCCGGGGGCCATATCTTCTTCATACGGAGTCCGTTTTACGCAAACTCGGACTCTATCTCAAGCAGAATTCCGAGACGAACGCAATGGCATATCCCGTTTCCCTTAATTCTTTGATTTGAAATTAGTTATACTTTAATTTGTGAATTTCACTGTTATAGAATACACGGGGTGTTACATGACTCGTTCATGCTGTTTGGAAGGGGTAACCTATTGGGAAGACTAACGGAATTTACATGGGTCAATTTGCATATTTTTCAATACCCCTAATTGGCATTAATGAATTTTCAAGTTGTATTTCATTTACAGCAGGATCATGGCGCATAACTAGCAGTGATTAACTGGGTCGTGCTTTCCCACTCGTGACCACTTCAATGAAACATCCTTTCTCTCACTCTCACTCGTGATCAAGCTTCTTCTCCTAATATCATTCACGAGCAGACTCCTACTCACATGCAAAGCCAAGGCTTTGTCTGCTGCTCCGACTTAATGGTCCTTCACGAACCAATGAAGCTCAGCGATCGCGACCTGAAGACACTAGCGAACCGCGACCCACATAGTTGCAGCGAACCACCGCTTGCTCGGCTCGTGATGATATGTGCGATACGCGACCTAAAAGAGTAATTGTGAAATTCGCGTGCTGAAGGAAGAAAGCACTAACGAAGTGACCAGCTCGTATAATACCTCCGCGTGTTCACGAATGAGATACGAAGTGGAGCCATCGGCAAGGATATATGGTCACGAGCCATAAATGTTTTACACCTGTCCACATGTTCAATCATGCATCCCATTCTCAAATTCCCCGGTTGAACTAGCAGCCCCAACCGAAAAACATAGGCATTTCTTTGCTTTCTTGATGCACTGTAAAAGAGTTGTTTCTAAAAATTCTCTTAAGAGCCTATAAGATGATTGGAACATTCAATGGAAAGGGTCCAGACAACTTGTTTCTCAAAGTTGGTCTTCTAAGTATGGAACACGAAGGGCAATAAAATGGAAGGTCAGGGTATTTTGGAGCATTTTCTGGATCATATATGAATCGCGGAGATCAGAGCAACAATGCCTATCGTCTTGAACAGGCTCTGTCCAGGCACCCTAAAGATTAAGGCTTTTCGTCATTGCAACTGGTTTTATAACACAACAACAAGTCACGAGTGGATATTTTTGGATGGGCACCTTATAACAATGTCAGTCCATTAATGAGTGGAAATAGAACATCCAGGAATGGCACTAGCGAGTGAAAATTACGACACGTGATGAATGAAGATAAGACAACATGTTGTGTCATCTATTGATAGTCATAATACATTCTCCATTCACGAGCAGTAGATGTTCACGAGTTAACATGCATTCATGATTCAGTGTTCATATACAAGTCAGCATGTGTTTCACGAATGGGATGGAAGAAACATTGTTCTCAAGTGGAATAAATAGGTTGCCCATCCACGAATCAATCCCAAACTTCACGAACCGAAAGGAAATGCCAGGTGCAATTGTTGCAGTGGATCGGCATCATTTGTATGTTGTGAGCACGTGGCAGTCGAATTATATAACTTAGCAAAAGAAAAGGACATGCAAAGTTGCCAAATTATGGCCCAGGTCGGCTCGTGATAAGTACTTCACATACTTTATATTTTGTCAGCATTTGTTGGCTCGTGATACCACTTTAAAAGCACGGAACAGCCTGGAGACCCACTCGTGGGCATGAAACAGGCACTCGTGGGTTTGTGGAACCACTTGGAGGTGTGTCACGAATTGATGTTTCGCCAGGATTTAAAAAAATAATGTATATCGGTTCATGATCTAACATATGCTCACGACTGGGTTATCATAACACGATCATTGTACAACACGGTTACGGGCAGTTCTCTTACATCGTGATTCGTGAAAGGTAAGGGGTCCACGAGACGAAGGCGAATTGATGCACTCCAATGCATGTTGATATGGTCACGAACCGGTCCTCATAAACGATTCCTTGTCATGAATCGAAGGGATATGCGAACCACGACCTGCATAGCAATCGAGAGCCGAAGAGACATAAACGATCTGCGATTTAAAAAAAATGGTGAGCATAGATCATTACTCGACCGAAAAATTGACAGTTTTTGGGAAAAATACAATTTTCAGATCATTTCAGAAAAGGCTCCATCTTCCAAAATCGAAGACATTGTGCGGTGCCCACATTTTCGACCTAACCAGCTAGGTCGATCGCCACCAGGACTGCGGGGCCCCGAACCCCCGCCGGCGCTGCGCCCAGACCCGCTGACGGCCTCGCCTTCGGCTCGGAGCACGGCTCGCCTTCGGCTCGGAATACGTTTTGGCGTAGATTTATCGCCAACGCTTATCAACCGATATTCAATTGATATTCTGAGGACATCGACAACAAATTTGCAACGACTGGGATTCTTCCTAGAGCCATAACACTTATTATGTTGTTCAATGTGAGGAGCTATTGAAAAGATTTGGTATGCCGGCTATGAAAATATACGAGATAATGATTGTTTCCTAGCCACCTTCTCCTTTGGAGCTACGATGGTATATAAATTTCACCAGTATGGCTGATGATGTCCCTGAATGAGTACATAATGATCACCTGACTTATATGACATAAATATGTCCAATCAGCGGAGTATCGAATGACGACTATATGGGACAGTCTAGGCACTACTCCGAAGACAATTCGTGTGATCTTAGTGATCATGACCTTTAATGATGGGATATCGGAAAGCAACTAAAGATCCAAGTATTACGAAGCTATACCTCGCTTGAATAACATGGTGAGAGACATATGTCTTATGGTTCACTCCCCGGATGGCTTAGCTAACCTAACCTTTGTAATGCCTATTTGTTTTCAACTGCATCGAGGAAGGTTTGGACAACCAAGTTACTGGAGGAACTTGCCATTTGGTCAAATGAAATATGTTACGCAGCAGAAATGGCGTGGAATCCAACGACGCTTCCCCTTCCGATGAGATGGATTATGAAGGAAGCTTTAGCTTAGCAAGTAAGGAAGATGTCGCAGGAAGAATTGCCCACTGATTTACCCGAAGATACATGTTCCAAAGAGTATGAAAATTCGGGATGCGAGAAGGTGACATCTAGCGAATCAAGTACCCTAAGATGGAAAAGCTAGCTTACAGCTTGTCGATTACTTCGAGAAAACTCCACCACTATTTCCAAGTTCGTTTGATTGTGATACACACTGATTAGCCACTACGACTTGCTCTTTAGCGACCTTAGGCACCTGGGAGATTGCTCAAACGGAACATCGAGCTTAACCAGTTTGACCTCAATTTCCTCCTAAAAGAAGTACCTACGGGGGTAAGCGTTAGTCAACTTCATCGCTAAATTCACCACTCCCGAAGAGGATGTGTTAGACGAAGAAGATGGTCCCTCAGAATAAAAGATGAAAACAAGCGCCTGGAGATTGTATACATGAGATGCAAGAAATTATCGACGATTCAGTGTTGGAGTTTTGCAAATAAAGCCTGAAGGACGGTCAATTTGATGTGCCTTATGATAAGAATTTTCCACTACTAACAACAATTCTGATTATGAGGCCCTGATCGTCGGGTTGAAACTCGTTAAGGAATTGGAAGTAGAGGCGTCAGACAATTTTTATGACTCTCAGATTGTAGTTTGCCAGCCTCGAAAGGAAATACAGGTGGAGGAACCACAATTCCAGCTCACCAAGAATAGGAAGAAGAGATGTTGGATGGATTGGAACGTTACAACATATCTCATGTTCTACGAACAGAAAGTCAAAAGGAGAATAATCTGACTAAGTGAGAAAAGTTCCGAAAATCCAGAAATGATAGATATGATCCCAATCAAGACACTACAAACTCCGACCATTGATTAGATGAAAGCTGATCCAATGCTGGATACTATACCCGAATGAGAATCATCGACAACCCCTGTAAGAAACTTCCTACAGCACAGAGTGCTTACGGCAATGAGGATGAATGTCGTACCATCGTTCGTTTTGCCTCAATAAATAACGGGCAAGGCGACATAGCTTGTCTCCCTTGGAAAGTTGTCCCGAGATAGAAATCAACGAATCCCATGTCTAAATTTACTGCCCTGAATGATTCGTCAAGATTACTAACCGGCTTCCCGATAGATGGGAGATGTACATGGACAAAGCTTCTGATAAATGACATTTTGATGTTAGAAAGTAAAGATTCACACCTCCACTCCTTTCACCGATTATATGCCAAGAACTCATGCCTCAAACGCTGGTGGCAACTGGAAATCCGAGCGCGGTTCGCTCGAGACTACATCGAATTCAAAGCAGAAACATCCTAGATTTGTATAACCAACTGCCTTAGTCTTGTAAAGGTTTGGAACACTTGAGCCCAAATGCTGATTAATTGTTTGCGCACTAACCCTTGTCCTGATATGGAATCAAAGGCATATCAGCAGACTTATGAGATATGACTATCCCACCGGCAGTAATATCCTATTTCCTAGCATAGAAAGTGCAAAAGTTTCTATAAGCATGAATCCATTGATATCATGCCAGTTGCCATCCAGACATTCTATCCTTACCCTCAGCATGGGGACGAAAAGGAGATTCAAAGGAGATGCGACCTTATCACTCGCTTACGATAGTTACCTAACTGCCTTTGCCATCTCAAGACCCCGATCGAGGTCTATTTATTCTTGGAACTGCTGCCCTATAAAAGTTTGAAAAGATATCCTTCATCAGCTAAAAGATTCTGGCAGCCATCCCCTGGCAGAGACAGGATAAAGCAGAATTAACTGGCGAAGAGCATACAATTCCATTTCCGCTCAGAATGATATTCATTCCTTTAACAGGGCTATTCTTTAACCATGACTCTCATATTTGCATTCTCTACAAGTTATCAATGTTATTAACTCAGAAAAATTTATATATGGCTGATGTAGGTACCTCAGATCTAGTACCGGTCAGATTTTTAACATCAGCATACAGAGTTATGGAGCACTGCCATAACGGACCCGACTAAACTGCTCGCTTGCAAAGTCGCACCCCCCATTTAAAGAAAGTTGTATAGCTTAAGATGGATCCGAGATGACCATCCAATCCTTGTCTCACGCGTAGCAGACTATAAGACAAGTGCACATAAATCATCGAATTGCAAAGTCGGAGTTCGATTCCAGATGGACGCGGTGTGGTCGTCTATATGGTTTGATCCTATCCTCGATGCCACCAGATTACATGAATCCCGATAGGGGGGCAGCAGTGCCCATTAATATGCTTACTTTTCAATCATAAGATTTGCTTTTACATGCCACTTGAGTTATTGACATGACTAATTCGTGCGATTAGAATGGTGCAGGTACCCGGAGTTTGGTGCCAACCACTCCTCCCGTAGAGGAACGCAAAGCCTTGGCAAACATTTTCCGATAAACTCTAATCCTCAGAGCTTGGATTGGAGTATAAATCTAGGACGAGTGTTATGGGCGCGCCATGATTAAAGACCACTCGATCCATGACTCTAACTCTCAAGATTCGAGAGAGAGTATAAAGGACAGGAAGATGATGTCAGCCACTCTAACTCTCAAGATTAGAGAGAGTATAAAGGACGCTAAGATGATGTCCACAAGGCATGAAGGTGCATCATGATAAAAACTGCCTTGACAACACTCCACTCCGCTGAAGGATTGGGAGAGTATAAAGGCGCTAAAGACTAAGCGCCCCCAGAACTTCTGCCCCGCTGAAGGATCAGTGAGCAGACTAAGAACCGAGCTCGAACTCTAACCCGCTGAAGGATCGGGAGAGTATAAAGGCACCATGGATTGGTGCCCCAAGTGCTCCTAGCCTACCGGAGTGTCGGGGGCCAGATAGAAAGCTGAGCCCAGATCCTCCATGTCCGGACATGAGGGCAAAACAGTTAAGGTCCTAATCAATCCTCAACAAAGTCCTGGCCAGGCACTAAGTTAATGATTGATTGGGGGCATACCTGTACACACATACTACTTTAGTGCATTTTCATTTATAACTGCATTGACAACTTATAACATTTCATGACTTATTTGACAATTTGCGTTTCAAATGTTTAAATGTATAACTAATTATGGAATGTTCGCAAGTACAAGATAATGCGAAAGAAACAAAATTTAAATTACTAAACGCAGGTTTACAAAAGATAACTAGTCAAGAACGCGAGGGCCTCACTCGCAACAATAGTAGCATGCTAATGGAAAACGAACAAAGGGTCACGTCTAGAAGGATGACCCAGGCCCCTTGAAGACCAGAAAACAGATGCAAAGAGAAGGTCCATCTGCTGATCCCAACTTACTTCCAATCTGAAAAGTTTAGATGAAGCTGGACATATCCCATGCAACCATTAGGTGTGACACAACCACCCTGTCTCGGACCATTCCCTTGATGCAGGGGGAAAGCAGGAACAATCGGGACGATCATAGTCTGACATTTTGCCATCTGATGCCAAACTTGAGCCTAGATAAAAGACAAGAGATTAGCATGGGTTGTGTATCAACAAATCAATTTTTACCCGACTCTGATTCATGATGCGAAGAGGGAGTATGAAAGATATGGATTCGAAGTTTACTAGTCAGAACAAACCCCCAAGTACGGGGGCACGGAATATGAGCCTCAAGCAGCATAGTTCAACTGCTCGATGCCTCCATTCACAGTTGGATGACAGAAGCCTGATTGACGACTACTGCTCATGTGGAACCAAGAAGCCCGAGGCCGATCCTCACATATTTTAAAAACTTCACGTTGGGGGTACCAGGGCCGAATTGGAAGGTCGAATGACAATCATCAATTTGCTGGAAATGGTAAAATTAAAGTTCAAGTAATGGCAAACTTGGCTTAGTCAGATATCAACCACCAACTCGGGTTGAACATAAATCAATCAGAAGGCATGCAACATGCGGCTTCGATTCAGAACATCGTGGATGGAAACATGGACAATGAAATAGCTACCTGCAACGTCCTAAATGAGAATGTAAGAATTATAACAAACTCAAGTCATGCACGACCATCTTTAGCTCCAACTCGAATGGATACTCGAGCGACGTTTCACACTTAGCTTCAAGCAAGAACGCAATGATTCAAAGAGGGTCGAATGACTCGAACCATGACCTGGGGGCAATATCGATGCAGAAACAAGAAATCAGCAAAGAACCCCTTTCTGTAATATCAAATGCGATGCTGGGGGCACCAGCCATAATCTCGGAAATATATAGCAGCTTCTTGGCGGTACTTCTCGAGATGATGTGGGTAACGACAATCATAACCTTTTTACATGAGACATTAGAATATCCTATTATTCCCATATATTTTAATATTTCACTACAACGAGACTTGCTTAAGAGGCTTTGATGAATTCAACCCTGAGATGGATAGATTTTTATGATAGAAGGGTGTCAACGTCAGGATGAATGACCAAGATTCTTTTCTGACTAAAGAACGGAGCACCTTCCAACATCTGAAACGATAAGGATAAAGGAGAATCCCTGGAAAGGAATGACAAGAATGTGCAGTTACGAAGAGGATCTATACCACTTATCGAGCCCATGATCTTGTTTGTCAAGCTCAATTGAACTGAGCATGAGAAAGAAACTCAACAAGACTGTGATGACCATTTTGGACTATGCTGAAGCATAAACGGAGGGGCCCAACTAACTTCATAACGACATTTATTCACTCGTGTTTAACAAGCACTTAACTTTACGACTAATCTGATGAGAGTAACCGAATTCGCTGACTCCCGATGAGGCAATCCTCACTATTTGACTAAAGAGTAGAGACCATATCAAAGCAAATATAATTCGAACCTTTTGTGTATACAACACCAACTCTTGCTGATTCGAGAAAGAGCACATAATGTCTTGGGTTGACTAAGATTGCCAAATCTGTAACTCTTGCCCGAAGAAAAGAAAGGAAGTATGAGACCTTGAAGATTAGATGTCCGATTGACTTTATTTAATCATCATCGATGCTGGGGGCATAAGCTTTGACTTCACTTGTCCCCCGACGGCACTGAGAGCACAAGTGTTGATTCGTAGACTAACTCTGAAGACAATCCTGGCATGGAATGAGATTCAAAACATGTATGTTATGCCTCCGGAGTATGACCAGATTCGTCTTCCCCATCCAAGAAAGCTAGGTAGCAGATCAAATGTGAACTTAAAGACTCAAACTACACACCGGATGAAAGGTGTGACAAACCTATCTACTATCTTATGAAGGTGACGATCCTATAGGCACTGGTACACATGATTTTAACAACATCCCTTACTGACTACTTCATATGTGAATATTGTATTAAGAAATGATCCGTAACAATTGTGGATTCCCTCGACTACGATCCAAAGTGATCATAACTTTTGGATTCTTTACTTTTACGATTAAATGCGATTTTAAGATCCTGGATCAATATCAAGATGTCAAGATAATCCAAACTTGAGTACAAATGACAAATTCATATGTTGATTCTAGTGTGCTTTGTCCCAACAGTCCAGTTCATGGCTCAAAGCCCAAAGATTCTTAAATCGCCCCATGATTTGGGTGGCTACTTCATACATAGACTCACATGTAAGAGAAAGTCCAACGCAACCATGTGCTCGATTTACATGGAACGATGACATTGTTTGGTAATGACCTGTGCATGTAGAATCACGCTCGGAAGCCGACGATTTAGCATGACTTCTGATGGATGAATTAGATCTTTTGATTCGACAAGGTTTAAACAATTTCTTGATTATCTCGAATACTCCTCCTATAGAACTTGTCCTGAATAACTCCCAGGATAGCAATGCAACAATTGGATAAAGCCTTCTCAAGGATAAATGAAGTTCCAGAGAGATTTAGCTCAACACATTCAAAGCACATCTCATCTGCGATAAGATGTGCTTTAGGGGGAAAAATGCTAGCCTGCTTTGTGACCAGGCTACCCAAAGAAAAGATCATGTTGACACACTTTTTTGGCAAATGCTGTCACATATGGAATCTCCAGAAAACATCACTCTCCGCCATTGGAAGCATCGTCAGAAGACACAGGGCAGTTTGGTCAAAATCACAACATCAGTATAAACTGGCTCCAAACCCCTATCAAACGACCTCATTTGGATATATTTACATTAAATACTTGTAGCCCTTTGAATTAGCTTCAAGTAGAGCTTTCATTTGGTCCAGTCGGCCGTACTGTTGGAAAGTTACGTCTGTTTCCGTGAACACATGCAGAAATATGGAAAAACCTACATTTTGGCATTTTTGAAGATCAGATCGTAACCACCCCTAGAGTCGGATCGTGACCACCCCCTGAGATCGGATCGTGGCTACCCTCGGGGTCGGATCGTGACCATACATGCTGACCAATCAGGATCGTGACCATACATGCTGACCAATCCGGATCGTGACCATACATGCTGACCAATCTAGTTCGCGAACCGTGACCACCAACCGCGACCAGGACCCGCTACTACACATGCAGATTTTGACCCATTCTCAAGGTTATTATCGCTCCTACTTTCCCGGATCAGGTGCCACGTGTCCTACCACGACTCCATCACCATATGAGCTCTCCTACAGCTATAAATACACCTCCAGAGGGCATTTCAAAGGGACTTTTTGGCATCTCCTTGTCTATGGCTGCCATGGCCAACATTTTTCCATGAATAACCACCATCTTCTCCAATAGAATCGATGGATTCAGAGAGAATTATTCATTGAATTCAAGTGATTGAGAGACAATATTCATTGTAATTATAATCTATGAGTGAAATGAGAAAATATGAAGTGGATGTAGGCTTGTTAACGCCGAACCACTATAAAAATCTTGTTGTCTCGCTTTTTTTTTAATCTATTTTTCGGTTATTTCTTCATATCCTATGCTCGAAATACAACAATTGGGGTGTTAGGACCGTTTTTTGGTCTAACATCGCTATAGAATCGTTTATCGACCGTAACGGTTCATTCTATATAACCAGATACCAGATTCGAATTTAGACAAGATTTTTTGAAACGTAGTGGTAATTTAATTTTTAGAATTTTATTGTAATTTTTAATTAATTAAATTAGCAACTTTTTGTTTGGAGTATTTTACACCCGGTAATCAACATTTTAAGGTTTCACAATATAAGTTAACCAGTTAGTGTTAATCAGTTAGTGTTAAGTAGTAAGAGTTAATCCATTAGAGTTAATCAAAGGAGTTAATCAAAATGTGTTAATCAAAATGAGTTAGAAGAGTTGATAGAATTAGAGTTAATCGATTAGAGTTAGAATTAATCGATTAGAGTTAGATTTAATCAGTTAGAGTTAATCAGTTAGAGTTAATCAGTTAGAGTTAACCAGTCAGAGTTAATTATTTATAGTCAATCAGTAAGAGTTAATCCAATAGAGTTAATCCAATAGAGTTAATCAAATAGAGTTAATAGAATTGAGTTAATCAAATAGAGCTAACTGATAAGAGTAAATCGATTAGAGTTAATCAAATAGTGTTAATTGAATAGAGTTATTCAAATATACGTTATTTGAAGAAGAGAGATTATCGAATATAGTTTATTCGAAGGAAAGAGTTATCGAATAGAGATTTATTCAAAAGAGAGTTACGTAAGGAAGTGTGTTAAAGATTAAAAAGATAAACTTTGGCTATTTCGAAGTTAAAACGTTGTTCAGTTAAGGTCTGAGAGGTAATTATACCCCAACTTGATTGACTTCCTTCTTAACTAAGGAATGGTAAGGTTTGATAGTGAATGATGGTTAAGTGAATTTAATTAATGAGTGAAATGGTTTGAGTTGGCATGGCGATGTTTGATTTAAACATCAGTTTAAATCCAGTGAAGGAGTTTTAAAAATGTTTTCCAAATAAGAATCAGAAATGTTTTCTGATGATAGAAAATAAGAATTTAGAATATGTGGAAATAGGAGATTAGTAAATTAATGAACTAAAGGGATAAATGTTGAATGTTGATTGATTGATAAAATTTCCATATGGTAATAATATCGTTGTTTGTACACGTGTTTTTCTTTGATGGTCAAATCACAGACTGTCAAAGTTTTGACCATTTTTTCGTCGTCAATACGGAGAGAGACCGGTTGGATTCTTATCCAAAGAACCACTCCGTATGGGCGTTATTGTTCGAATCAAATAGATCGAAAACAAATTGAAGATGGAGTAAAGTGCAAGGGCTGTTGTATAAGTCCTAGGTAGAGATTGCCTAGGATGGATGTACAAAATAGTGCCTTCGGTTTGTCTAGTCCCAGGACAACTTGAATGGACGAGTGTCTGATTGAGTATATCTGGTAGGTCACGTAAGTTGATCGTTTCAAACGTATTTACGTTGGTGGCGGAGGAATTCGTTTCTCTTAGCTTATACTCGTGGTATTTTTAGGGAAATCAATTTGTGATTTGATGGGTATGACGATGAGCCATTTGAAGGAAATGAAGGAGTGATCTGTTAAAAAATACGTTTGGACCTCGAGCCTCATAAACTGGGAAATAAAAGAAATCGGGCAGGCAGCATGGCTAAGTGGTTCGCAACCAAGTAGGGTATATTGTCACCATCTAGAGAGTATTCATATTTGTACTTCTTTCAATTCTGTATCTCCCGGGAATGGTTATGTTGGTTTACTAACTGTAAGGTGACAATATATTCGATACACTCAAGCGAAATGAGTTGTTGGTCATGTGTGGCCGAGTTGCAAGATGTTCTTGTTGAACTCCAGTGTATCGCTTCTAGAGTACACTGAGCGGAAGGTGGATCCATACCTTGTCATAGTTGGAATCCATTCCCAAAATAAGAGCCCGTGGTTTTGATTGTATATTATATATGTAGAACGTTTGATGCAAGCGTTTCTACTAGATGATTATTATATTGTGGGTGATAGACATTATTATAATATCAAAACAGTTTTGATATAAAGTTTATCGTTTCTTTCAAAAAGATTTTGAAAGTTAGATCAAATGGTTTGATTCTCATAAGGGAAAAACCCGTTCCATTATACGGCGTGGTCTTATGAGATATCATGTTATTGCTCAAACTGTTTAAATTGTTTTACTCACTCCAGTCCCATGACTGACCCGGAGTTTATTTTGTTTTGTTTTCCCTAAACTCTTGGGTGCCCAATTTTGTATGGACAGTCAAGTAGTCAGGATTTTACAGATATACCAGGAGAGCGTGGAGCGGGAGGCTTCAGGATTATATAGCTATGGTTATTTCCGCTGTGTTGTAAGTGCTGTACTTTGGAAATGATATGTATATTCAAGTACATATTTATATTTCAAAGTTATGTTATGAAATATATTTATTCGTTCCACTGTGAGATTCGTGTTTTACTCTGATGTTGTATTTTTTTTCTTCTTCTTCTATTCTAAGTTTCTATCTTATCTATCCTCGCCTTCTAATTTCTTTTATGGACTATCCGGTGTTTTTGATGCTTGAATAGTTGACATAGTGTCGTATGCCGATATCCAGGATCCCAAAAACCCCGGGTCGTTACAAAAGGCATGGGTACGATCAACCTAACTGGTTTCCATGGTTAACTAGCAAGCTAAGAAGCTCTAAGCGCAATGGCAAAAGCAAGAGATTTAACCAAAAAAGAAGGAGATTCCACTATTTTAACCATAACCAAAAAAACCTAATAGAGTTGATCGCATCCGGCCTAGGAAGTTTATGACGACCTTTGGTATGGTGGCATCATCACAACATTAAGACAAACTAATAATACTCACAATACATACCACAAGCTCATCACAACTTCACACCAAACAAAAGACTTGTGATATATAAAGAGACAAGTGTGCAGGCAGAAAAGTACTGTAAAACTAAAACAGAAGGCTAAAGTACAATAAGTAAAACATAGTTTCATCACATCAACCCAAGTCTTATATACAGAGTAACGTAAAATCATAAGCGAGAACCGGCACTCGCATATACAACCTGTCTAAATGAAGTACATCAAAGGAAGCTACAGAAAGTAAAGTAAGACAACCATAAGCACTAATTCTTCTTCTTCCCTTTCTTGGAATCACTAAACCTCAGAGATGGTTTATCAATCTTGACGGAGGAAGGAGAAGATGTATCAACTGGGTGGCTTCCATCTTTGACTTCTATGCCGTCAGACAGACTCTTAGGGGAACATAGAATGATAAGTCCTTTCTTTCGAACAGAGCACTTTCCTTTGTGCATCAAGGATGATAAAGACTTAGTCTTCTTCTTTTCCTCAATCTGGGTTTCCTTCCCCGGGCTCTTATCCGCGTCATCAAGATCTTCTGCTTTATCACTAGGAGCATAGTAGACGTCTTCCAAGTCAAAAATTGCATCAATATTTGCATCTTGTGACCTTGGTTGTGAAGCTAGAGTATAAGTAGTAAGTAAGGATGCATCGCTCGGAGGAGGAGTGATAAGTGGGGAAGTAATGGTCGACACCAAGGTTGAATCGGTAATGATGGCCTCAGTCGTTGTCGTGTTGATTCCAACATGAGAAGGTTGTTGCGAGATTAGGCCCAATACAAATGAACAATTAGCATGGAATGTAATTAACCCAGGTGAAGTACAATGATAATCCAAGTATGACACATCTCAGTCAATCTCGGTTTTACTAGCGGCTTGAAGACTTCTGTGCTCAACTTCATACCTATCCAGGTTATCATCATCTCCCTCGCCATCCCCAGTATGCACCTCAATATGCCCTTCATCAGCTCTGTTTTTTTTCTTTTTGAGTGACAGAAGGATCAATGGAAGGCATGGTTGAAGTCTATGAATTAGAGACCTCAACATTAACAAGGTCAGTAGGGGATCGATAGTGGCTATGCTATGTCCTGGGCTTGCTCCCCAGAGGATCCAGCTTCATCACCTAATAATCCTCGCTTCTTCATAAGTGCTTTCTTCCCCTCATCCAGAGCCTTACGGGACTCCTCAACCAAAAGATTATGTAAGAGGTATTTTTCATCATAAGAATCTTCAACGTGTGTAAGTACTGATTCCCATACTAGGCCTAGAGTCACTACAAAATCAGGTCCTAAATAGCGCAAGCTCCCTCAGCTCATAATGCTAAAGGTGTAAAATATGAATAAGGTGGCATTGGCATCCGTCTCAGCATTGGTGAACGCCTTTTCAGCAGTTGCTTTATCAGCCAAAGCTTTATCTCTGTCCTGCTCAAGGCATGGCAAATGTACAGGGTATAGGCCAAATTTATTTTAAAAAGGGAAAGTAGACTTTGAGGATAAGTGGTTAAACTTTGAGGATAAATTGTTAACAATTTATTTATATACAAAAGAAAGGTTTATTAATGACATCTCTTTTAATAACACAACAGAAATTTCTAGGGTGACAGAGAGGATAGTGTCTAGGCTTGGGTTTGGAAAATACAAGTTTCCTACTCTCCCTGGCTATCCCTAACTGATCCGACGGACGGGATGGTTACTTTCAAAACCTGATTTGAAAATTAATCGAAACCCTTTGAACTTAGAAAACAAGAATATGCCTAACGCGAGGTTAGACTGAGTTGCGATGTAAACCTGCCCGGAACCAACCGACACATCCAGTAATCACAACAATATCTGTCTAATGTGAGTGGTAGCGGCTTTAATTTATTTAGTTAAAGCTAGAACAAGAATGGTAGGGTTAAGTTAACTAATACACTTAACCAATTCAACATGATAAGCAGACCGGTGGGTGGGGTTAGGTTCATACAGACACTTAACACAGTTAAGCTAGAATGGGAGGGTTAAGTCCATATGAACACTTAACCAACTTAACACAGTTAAGCTAGAATGGGAGGGCTAAGTCCATAGGGACACTTAACCAACTTAACATGGTAACAAGACAAGATTTGTAGGGGTTAAGTAAAGTTAATACACTTAGCCAAATTAACATGTTAACTAGACTAGAAGCCGGGGTTAAGTAAAGTTAATACACTTAGCCAAATTAACATGTTAACTAGACTAGAGGTTGGGGTTAAGTAAAATTTAATACACTTAGCCAATTTGATATGTTAGCTGGGCTAGACCGTAGGGTTAAGTAAACTTGAACACTTAACCATCAGATTGTGATGAAGGAATAGGGTTAAGTCCAGAGCATGAAGGGATAATACTTAACCATTAATAACATGTTAGTTAAAACAGACGGGCAAGGTTAAGTTAACAAGGAACACTTAACCAATACAGGATGAATGGGTAAGGTTAAGTAATAAGAAATACTTAACTAATATAACTTGGTTTGTGGTGGGGTTAAGTCAACATGAATTACTGATAACACTTAACCAGTTTAACATGATAAATGAAGAGGGTTAAGTTAGCTTGAATTGACTAATGACACTTAACCAATCCAAATTGACGGGAAAGAGAACTAAGTAGTAAACCTTAGTTAAAAGGAACTAAGTAGTAAACCTTAGTTAAGAAAACAATGATTCTGGAAACTAAGTGGTAAACCTTAGTTAGTAAAACTAAGTAGTAATTCTTAGTATAACACGGGAAGGAGCGATTGTCCGTCTGAGTAAAAAGAAGGCTCCAACGAATTGGGTTACGAAGCCCGAGGCTTCGAGGGGACGTGAGGGTACTCTTGGTATCCCTCTGTGAGACTGCAGATGATCCTCCTGGGCTCACAGAGATTAAGGTCTGCGTAGAAGAACCAGGGCTATGCCTTGGTTGCAATATATGGCAACCTAAAGACTAGGATGGACCAGCGTGATTCGGCAAGAAAACGGTAGCCCTGTGATAGCAACTCGTCGTCTACCATCCATCTTGAGTCAATCGAGATACGTGAAGCGGAAAGGCGGAGAACTCCAAAAGACCATATACTTGCTATCTAGTTATGGGTGAGGATGGCCATAGGATAGTGGGGCACCGGGGGCCTGCGTATAGTTCTCATTTTTCAAGGTGTGCCTTTCACTAGTTAAGGGAGGGGTTGAGTGGGACCATAGCCACTGGAATAAAAACAGATCTTAGCATCTGCATCAGCAGATATCTGAAAGCTCCCGACCGAGTTCTGTGTTTCTTGATTTGCCCTGCCACAGGACTCGGGCCGCACATTACAGGACATGTGCATCTAGACAAGCGATAACAATTCGCGATACATGCGTGGGGAAGTATAGGAACATATACCACTCTAGGTAGTGTGTCCTAGACTTGGGGGCATCGTTCGACAGGTAGCATAATCCCTAGTTGGACTAGGTGGCATAAACCCTGAATCCGAGAAGTGTTCAGCAAATAGCGTAAACTCTTGTCGAATCTAGAAAGCACTTGATAGAAAACCCTAGATTAGATCTAGGTAATAAATAATAAATGTATGCCCGAAGGCAATGGAAAATACATGGATTGGGATCACGTTATCGTTACTAGTTGGGACACTAGTTAGGTGGTGCAGAGATATAGAAACCAGTATAACAAGGAAATAGCGAAGCGGTGAAAGTATTAGAGCATATCCAGTTAATCTTATCTTAGCATATCTTGTGTTAATCTTGTCTAATCTTGCCAACCCTATCATCATGGTGTTATCTTGTGTTCAGTTAATTCATGTCGTTTTGTTGTTCCATGTTCATATGCTAGAAGTTACTGAACTTACTCAGGCTTTATGTCTGACTCTGTTTTTCTTTCGTCTTCTTTTCTTCCGTTTCCCCCTCCAGGTAGTAAAGGAGGGAATAGTATAGCTTAGGTTAAGTTGGAATGTCACTCTTTCCCAGCTTGAAGATTTGTCAAAGTTTTACTTGGATTCTCTTTTCAGATGCTATGGCTGGCTCTTGCTACATTGGGGAATATAAATATTGTTTTATGCTTCTTTATTTTGTAAGATAGATGATACTCTGATATTGTAAAGAAATCGTTGTACTAATCATTTTATCAATAAAGCAAAGTTTTATTTTCCGCTGTTTAATTTCTGTCTGTCTTGTAATTTATCTGCATCTTTTACCCTAAATGCTCCACAGAACTTAGTGCATTCCCTTTGTGAGTGACACTAACGGATGTGGGGTGTTACACATGGTATCAGAGCTGAAGGTTACCAGATCAGATAAAGGATTTGAAAAATTATTTTCAAAACGATTTTAAAAGAAGCATTTTCAAGAGGAAAGATTCGTTTTAAAGACATATTCCCCAAAGCCATACGCCCTATCTTCTCTTCCTCTGTTTGAATTCTTGTCTCCTTCTTTCTTGAGTCTATGGGGCTCCTGGCTTTCTGGGAGGTAACCTCATCGATGGGCGAAGTCGTGCCTGGCTTCCATCCATAGCCGTAGTTGTTTCACCTACGACCAGTTTTCTTTCAAGCTTAGTAGGGTTTTCTATACGATGGAAGAAGCTTTCGAGAAATTTGTCAACGTGACTACACACGAAAGAGGATGAGAAGTTTGGCTAAGGAGCACAACCCAAGGATGAGGAATTCATGGATGTAGACTTGGCTCACGAAGGAGGAAAGGATTATAAAACCTAAGACAAGAGGAAGTAGCTTTTCTATGATATAATAGGGCATATAATTAAGGACAAGAGAAAGGACAAAGGACAAGATTTTCAGAAGGGCAAGTACATACTTTCACCACCAAGCGTACCTAGGAGAAAGGTAGTAAAGTTCTGTTGGAAGAGTCTAGTTTTGCTGTTCGTACTATTTCCTTAGGTTTTAGCGCTTCTCATTTGTTCATATCCACTTCCATAGTTGAGTCTCTGCACCGTAGTACTTGTATAGTAGAAAGATCCCACTAGAGTCTTGAATCCAATTGGTGGTCCAACCAGTTTATTTTTGGTTAGTAGGGATTTGAGAATAGCTATCGAGTTCTCTTATATCATCTCACATAGATTGTCTAAATTCGGAGGAGATATTCCTTGGGTGCTTGTATGATATTGGTCTAGGCCTTTGGGGTTTGTACTTGAAGAATGTCGAGTTCGACTAGGATGGTTTGCGTGAGAGATGAATAGTTGTGGCAGGCACTCTAAAAAGCACGTAGTGACCTTTCGACCCTTATAGTTATGGCATGGCGGATAAGAGGGAGACCTCTAATCATCTTAGTACATATACTTGGTACCGTGATTGACTGTTTATTTTGGAAATGGAGATCAGGAACTTCACAATCGTGAAGTTAAATTAGTTAAGATACAGTGGAGTAAAGCTCAAGAAGGCTAGATACTAGCAACATACCCTTTTCCTTAAGGGTGCATCCTTGATTTCTTTTTTTTGGAGCTTTACGCATAATTGTTTCTCTATTTCCAAAGTATATCCTCTAGGTTGTTTCTCCGATCCTTAGGTAGAAACTCTTTTGGATGTAAACATGTATTTGAAACATGTTATGGTTGATGGTTGCGAGTCGTTGCTAGTGGTTGCTCGTGAATGCATATACATACATATTAGGCACTAGATCAGTTCGGATGCTTTCATAATGCATTAACAGATATGTATTTGTGGATGAATGGCTGTGCATGCATGTAGTATTTACATAACTAGGGATGCTTGCATACATGATTGGACGCATGGCATTGACATGATTCGCATTAAGTAGGTCAACTGAATCAGTAGACCGCCTGATTTGGCATTAGATAAAGACATGTACACACACTATGCATATGAACATGAAAGCATTAGAAATCTTTTAAGGACAATGAATGCCTGTGATTGAATGGTTGAGTAGATGGGTGATTGGATGGTAAGGACACATTCTTCCTAACTTGAAGATTTCGGGGACGAAATCCTTTTAAGTGGGGGAGAATGTAACACCCCGTAATTCTGTAATACTAAGATTCACAAATCAAGGTAGAATTAAATTTTAAAATCAAAATCAAGGGAAACGGGCTACGCCATTGCGTTCGTCTCGGAATTCTACATGAAAACGAGTCCGAGTTTGCGAGAATCGTAGTCCGTATGAAGGAGTTATGGTCTTCATAAGTTTCAGAATTCAATTTAAAATTCGAACAGGTCAAAAACGAGTTCAAATTCGAAAAACAGGCCCAGATTGGGCTGGGTGGGAAAATTCCCGCCCAGGACCCAGGTCGACTGGGTAGTCGACCTGGGGGTCGACCCCCCACCCCCGCTTTTTCCAGTTTTCTGAACCTGGTCCGTTCTTCTGTATCCGGACGCCATTCTGACCAGATTCGTCCGCCTAATCCTATATAAACAGCCTTAGTCTCCTTCTCTATTCACAATTCTTTTCTATCCTTATGCTGCCTCTGAGAAATGAATAAATAAGTGAGTAAAATAATATATATAAAATAAATCAGGACGAGGAAATGCTGCTCGAGACTTTCAAGAGGAGATTCAAGTCAAGCTAGGATTCAAGTGAAGATTCAAACGACTTCAACGACTGTTTTTCTACGAATCTAATCTAATCTCTGTAAGTCGGTTACTTTTTAGATTTGAACATTTTCTCTATTCGTGACATGAAATTAAAAGAAATAAAAGAATATGCCAAATCTTTCAATTCGAATCTGTGCTTATATCTTTGGACCTAATTAAGAACTGTTATGATTCGAGGACCAATAAGACTGTGACTATGAAACTACGGACCTTAAAACCATATGCCTCTTTGACTATGAACATTGCCTATGACTATGAACACTGCCTATGACTGTGACTCATGACTATGAGAATTATTTCCTTAACTATGAACACAAGCCTATGCCTTTGATTAGGAAACGTAAACTATTGCCTATGACATAACAAGGACAACTGAGTTTATACAACTATGATTCATGACTAGGAAAGTGTTGCTTAAGTTTGGTGACTATGAAATTGGGTCCAAACCTGATTTTCTATTCTGTCTATTCTTGGTTTTCTTTGGTTTTAGACCTTGGGAATTTACCTATTAAGTTAGGTCTACCCATGTTCTTGAACCTATACTATTCAACCCTTTTCATGTCATAATATTACCATATCTATATGCCTGTGAATTGTCATCTTATGCCAATTGTTATGTCCATTCTTTCATGGCATTTTGGCTCATCCCTTCTATCCACGAATCTAGCTTTATTTATGATCTAGGTTGAATCACGATTATACGAACGATGGAAAAACGTTTTGGGGAAAAACATGAAATTGACTAGACTTGGAAATTGGCATAATTTGGGAACATGCATTATAGCATGACTATTAAGATGAAAATTAGAATAACAAGTCTAGTTTTGACATGAATTGGGTGGCTAAATTAAGCATGATAGGTATATTAACATAATTTACATACATTGGGTGTAAATGGTAAATGGTTAAATGGGCCACAAAATTGGTAGTTGGTATGCAAATTAAGTTTTGGGCATAAACGGTGAACTAGAATATAAAATCTAGTTTTGGCATGAACTGTAAATGGGGGTGTCGGATCTAAATTGCTATAAATTGTAAGATAGGCTAATCAAGGTTTGGGCCTATGATACAAGTCCATTAGTAGGCATGGCAAATGTACAGGGTATAAGCCAAATTTATTTTAAAAAGGGAAAATGGACTTTGAGGATAAGTGGTTAAACTTTGAGGATAAATTGTTAACAATTTATTTATATACAAAAGAAAGGTTTATTAATGACATCTCTTTTAATAACATACCAAAAAGTTCTAGGGTGACAGAGAGGATAGTGTCTAGGCTTGGGTTTGGAAAATACAAGTTTCCTACTCTCCTTGGCTATTCCTAACTGATCCGACGGACGGGATGGTTACTTTCAAAACCTGATTTGAAAATTAATCAAAACCCTTTGAACTTAGAAAACAAGAATATGCCTAACCCGAGGTTAGACTGAGTTGCGATGTAAACCTGCCCGGAACCAACCGACACATCCAGTAATCGCAACAATATCTGTCTAATGTGAGTGGTAGCGGCTTTAATTTATTTAGTTAAAGCTAGAACAAGAATGGTAGGGTTAAGTTAACTAAGACACTTAACCAATTCAACATGATAACCAGACCGGTGGGTGGGGTTAGGTTCATACAGACACTTAACACAGTTAAGCTAGAATGGGAGGGTTAAGTCCATAGGAACACTTAACCAACTTAACACAGTTAAGCTAGAATGGGAGGGCTAAGTCCATAGGGACACTTAACCAACTTAACATGGTAACAAGACAAGATTCGTAGGGGTTAAGTAAAGTTAATACACTTAGCCAAATTAACATGTTAACTAGACTAGAAGGTGGGGTTAAGTAAAGTTAATACACTTAGCCAAATTAACATGTTAACTAGACTAGAGGTTGGGGTTAAGTAAAATTTAATACACTTAGCCAATTTGATATGTTAGCTGGGCTAGACCGTAGGGTTAAGTAAACTTGAACACTTAACCATCAGATTGTGATGAAGGAATAGGGTTAAGTCTAGAGCATGAAGGGATAATACTTAACCATTAATAACATGTTAGTTAAAACAGACGGGCAAGGTTAAGTTAACAAGGAACACTTAACCAATACATGATGAATGGTAGGGTTAAGTAATAAGAAATACTTAACCAATATAACTTGGTTTGTGGTGGGGTTAAGTCAACATGAATTACTGATAACACTTAACCAGTTTAAAAGGATAAATGAAGAGGGTTAAGTTAGCTTGAATTGACTAATGACACTTAACCAATCCAAATTGACGGAAAAGACAACTAAGTAGTAAACCTTAGTTAAAAGGAACTAAGTAGTAAACCTTAGTTAAGAAAACAACGATTCTGGAAACTAAGTGGTAAACCTTAGTTAGTAAAACTAAGTAGTAATTCTTAGTATAACACGGGAAGGAGCGAATGTCCGTCTGAGTAAAAAGAAGGCTCCAACGAATTGGGTTACGAAGCCCGAGGCTTCGAGGGGACGTGAGGGTACACTTGGTATCCCTCTGTGAGACTGCATATGATCCTCCTGGGCTCACAGAGGTTAAGGTCTGCGTAGAAGAACCAGGGGTATGCCTTGGTTGCAATATATGGCAACCTAAAGACTAGGATGGACCAGCGTGATTCGGCGAGAAAATGGTAGCCCTGTGATAGCAACTTGTCGTCTACCATCCATCTTGAGTCAATCGAGATACGTGAAGCGAAAAGGCGGAGAACTCCAAAAGACCATATACTTGCTATCTAGTTATGGGTGAGGATGGCCATAGGATAGTGGGGGCACTGGGGGCCTGCGTATAGTTCTCATTTTTCAAGGTGTGCCTTTCATTAGTTGATGGAGGGATCGAGTGGGACCATAGCCACTGGAATAAAAACAGACCTTAGCATCTGCATCGGCAGATATCTGAAAACTCCCGACCGAGTTCTGTGTTTCTTGATTTGCCCTGCCACAGGACTCGGGCCGCACATTACAGGACATGTGCATCTAGACAAGCGATAACAATTCGCGATACATGCGTGGGGAAGTATAGGAACATATACCACTCTAGGTAGTGTGTCCTAGACTTGGGGCATCGTTCGATAGGTAGCATAATCCCTAGTTGGACTAGGTGGCATAAACCCTGAATCCGAGAAGCGTTCAGCAGATAGCGTAAACTCTAGTTGAATCTAGAAAGCACTTGATAGAAAACCCTAGATTAGATCTAGGTAATAAATAATAAATGTATGCCCGAAGGCAATGGAAAATACAGGGATTGGGATCACGTTATCGTTACTAGTTGGGACACTAGTTAGGTGGTGCAGAGATATAGAAACTATTATAACAAGGAAATAGCGAAGCGACGAAAGTATTAGAGCATATCCAGTTAATCTTATCTTAGCATATCTTGTGTTAATCTTGTCTAATCTTGCCAACCCTATCATCATGGTGTTATCTTGTATTCAGTTAATTCATGTCGTTTTGTTGTTCCATGATCATATGCTAGAAGTTACTGAACTTACTCAGGCTTTATGGCTGACTCTGTTTTTCTTTCGTCTTCTTTTCTTCCGTTCCCCCCCCCAAGGTAGTAAAGGAGGGAATAGTATAGCTCAGGTTAAGTTGGACTGTCACTCTTTCCCAGCTTGAAGATTTGTCGAAGTTTTACTTGGATTCTCTTTTCAGATGCTATGGCTGGGTCTTGCTACATTGGGGAATATAAATATTGTTTTATGCTTCTTTATTTTGTAAGACAGATGATACTCTGATATTGTAAAGAAATCGTTGTACAAATCATTTTATCAATAAAGGAAAGTTTTATTTTCCGCTGTTTAATTTCTGTCTGTCTTGTCATTTATCTGCATCTTTTACCTTAAATGCTCCAATGAACTTAGTGCATTCCCTTTGTGAGTGACACTAACGGATGTGGGGTGTTACACCTTAACGGACGTGGGGTGTTACAGTTGGTATCAGAGCTGAAGGTTACCAGATTGGGTAAAGTTTTTGAAAATTATTTTCAAAAAGGTTTTAAAAGGAAGTATTTTCAAAAGTAAAGCTTATTTTTGAAAAAAAAACATAATCCCCAAAAGCCATATATCTATCTTTTGATCCTCTGTTTGAATCTTTGTTTCCTTCTTTCTCCGGGGCTCCCGGCTTTCTGGGAGGTAACCTCATCGCGGCATGGTTTTGTAGGCTTGATAAGACTACAACACCGGTCAAAGGGCAAATAAGCGCCCGACTTCCATCTGTAGACGCAATAGGCTCACCTATGGCTAATTTCCTTTCGAGCTTTGTAGGATTTTCCCATGTGATGGAGACCGCTTTCGAGAGACTTGTCAACGTGTTACACACGGATATTAAAGATGAGAATGAGGGAGTTTGGCTAAGGAGCACAACCCAAGGATGAGAAACTCATGGATATGGACTTGGTTCACAAAGGAGCCAAAAAGGAAACACAAAAGAAGGGTGAAAATCTGAAGATAAGAAGGAGAAATGGTGCTTTACTTGTGGAAGCTTGACTCATCTGAACTAGGATTGCAGAAAAAGAGGAAGGACACTCACTTCAACTGTGGTGAGATGGGACACTTCACTAGGGACTGCCCAAAGAAACGAGGGCAAGGGCAGAGGGAAGGACCAACTTCTGGAGGGCAGGCGAACACTCTTGAGGCTAATGGATAGGATAGAAATAGGAAAACTTTCTATAGGGGGTTTAATTTCTTTATCTGATTTTTGAGTTGAAACTCTTTTATGATTCTGGCATTTCGATTCTGTAATCGGTATTCTGCACTTGAATACTAGTATTGTTTCTGACTCCGCTGTAGTCTCAAAACCCATAAGGGTTACGACTCATCTGTTTATGATAGGTTAGGTTTTGAGGGCATCTGTGTTAGGCGTTAAGATGACTATGACGCATACATTTCAGGTTTTTCTTGGATATGGTTAGGCTTTCTCAAGCTTAGTTTCCTAAAAATCATTTGATAATCTGATCTGTACCAGTAGTCTGTAAGTATCTAGATATTTCTGAAAAGGTTAGGGGTTTTACTCGAAGCGTGAAGTAGATTTCCAGTTTGGCATTGTTTAATGGGAGTAATTCACTGGGTGTCAATATGATGTTGATTTCGGTCTTCGGGGTTGATACTTAGGGAATTATTTTCTTAACCGATGTCTAATAGGAACAGAGCTCTTGTTTTAATCGTACTTGCTTCTATCACTCAGCTGTATCCTTTGATTGAGTCTTTGACCTTTTGGCAGAAACTATTGGGTGTAAACATGTGTTTGAGACATGTTATTTTTGATGGTTGCAAGTGGATGCAAGTAGTTGCTAGTTGTTGCTCGTGGATGCATATACACACACTAGGCACTAGATCGGCTCCAATACACTCTCATACTGCATATGGACGTGTGAGCATTTTCAATTTCTGTGGGTGCAAAATGATTGACTCATCACATGGATGTTGCATATGAATGAATGGTTGTCACTCATATAAGAATAATATGTATCAAATAGGAAAACTGCATACATGTTGGACTCATGGCACCGACACAATTCGCATTAAGGAGGTCAACTGAATCAACGGACTGCCCGATCTTTGCATTAGATAAGAAACATATACACACACTTTTGCATATGTTCATACAACATTAGAAGTCTTCTAAGGACAATGGATGCTTTTGGATGATGGTTGAGTAGATGGATGATTGGATGGTAGGACACATTCTTCTTAACTTGAAGATTTTAGGGACGAAATCCTTTAAGGAGGGGAGAATGTAACACCCCGTATTTTCTGTGAACGTATAAGTAACAAATCAGAGAATAATTAATTACAAAAATAAGAATCAAGGGAAACGGGTTACGCCATTGCGTTCGCCTCTTAATTCTGCTTGAAATAGAGTCCGAGTTTGCGGAAAACGGATATCGTATGAAGAAGATATGGACGAACAAAGTTTGGTGGCTAAAGAGAAAAAAAAAAGTTTGCACCGCCGCACTTGGGAAGTGCGCCAGTACAAATTTACATTGGCGCACTTCCCAAGTGTGCCCAGGCCGAGAGGAAACCTACACAGCTTTCTGGTTTGACCCTGGCTGGCCTGGTCTGGTTCTGGTCGAATTTCTGAGCTCTGCTGTGTCACTAGGGCTAACTTGTCACTTTTTGATCGGTTTCTCTTGAGATGGATGGCCTTGAATAACCCTAGCTTCATCGACGACTCTAATTAGTTTGAAACCCTATATAAACAGCCCCCTAGCACCCTTCTCTTTACACCATTCTTCTCTAACCTTATGCTACACAATTTCATTCCTATACTCTGCCTCTGTTCTTATTAAATAAAATAATGGCGTCGTTACTCTGCTGGAATCAAAACTTGGACTGATGCATCTTCTTCCAACCTGAATAGAATTAAAAGTTGAATCAAATCTCAAATCAAAGTCCAGATCTACAACAACAATTAAAGAGGAGTAATTCAGCATTTTTGCGTCAACAACATTTTATTTCCTTTCTTAAACCACAAAAGGCAAGTACAGTTATTTTCCGCTATAAACGTTAATTATGATTGTGACATGAATTGTAAATCTGGATTTGAGGTTATGTCTGTTCTATTCTGTTTAGATTATCTTATTATGTATCTCTTTCTTCTTTCTGTTCTATAGCCAGGCTAGTACGAGCCTGAGCCAAATCTCATAAGAGATTAACGCACGAACGCTAAAATGTTTGGGACAAATATGAATGATGCCTAATTGGACAGGACTGATTTGAGGACATGACATAAAATCTAAGGCATATAATTGGACATGTGGAATATTTAACATATGACTTGAGACTGAGGCATAAAATATATTGGACTTATGGCTTGGGATTCGGGGCGTAGATTTAACCGTAAACATGAAACTAATTTAAATACATAGTACATGGTGTAATCTAGATCTGTAGTTAATTTGAGAAATAAACATATGTTAGATCTAGACCTATTCATACTAGGTATGAAAATCTGTGATTTGGGAGAAATGAATTATTAGACAACTTGAAACTTGGGGGCATAATGCATGTTTTAAATCAAGGTCTGATGTTAGAGTTTAAAGATAGTTTACAACATGTTATGCATAAATGATAATGCATATAGAGAATATACTACATGTTATAGTTTAAAAATCTAGATTTTTGGGACATATTCTTTTATGTAAAAATTCATGACTTGAATAAAAAATATGTGACTTAGGCGTAGAGACCTATACAAAAACAGGATAACTATTAGTGTGAATGCGCCTAAATAAGGGTTTTTGGACATCTGGCATCATAGGCTATAATTTGGCATAATTCATATTGTTTATCGTGATTTATGGAGAATATTCTGTATTGTGTAATGTTTAACTAAAAATTAAGAGCAAGATGTGGTATTATGAATTATGACCATGATTTGGCAAGTGAGTTTAGGCTAAATTTATGATTAGGCAAAAGATCATGATATATATATAAAATCTGCTAAATCTGTTATATTGCCTAATCCGCTAGTTCTGTTATACTGCCTAATCCGCTAGTTCTGTTATATTTCCTAAACTGCTAATTAGATTTGAATTGCCTAATCTACTGATTATGTTAAATTGCCTTATCTGCTAAATAGCCTAATCTGCAAGATCTGTTATCTGTTTAATTTGTTGAATGACATAATCTGTTGGAACTGAAATGCTGAAATTTGAAGTATGTGAATCTGCAGGCTCGATTTAAAATTGAGCAAAACTTGTTAATAGAACCTCGAATAATCTGCTGTAACTTGTACAGAAGTTTAATCTGTTAAAAACAGAATTAGTCAGATATCTGAAAAATCTGTATTAGAATGAATTATCTATGACACGAGGTTAGACTCTGTTTTGCGGTAGAAGCCTGCCTGGAACCAACCGGCTTAACCAGCGACCGCAAAACTGTCAGTCTAATGTGAGAGGTCGTAGGCATAACTAAAATATGCTTAGACAAGAGGTTAGGTCTGGCTTGTGGCAGAAGTCTGCCCGGAACCGCCCGGCATATCCAGCGGCCACAAGCTACCGACCTAATGTGAGAGGTCTGTGCATTAATATTTAATTAATGCAAATCTGGGATAAATATGATGTCTAAAACGTGTTGGGTGGATAGGGTTGAACCAATTGGACTAATGAATTTAACAAACCCGTTTCGTGAATCTGTAGGCCCAATTACAAAGTTAGACAAATCTGTAAATCTGTTAAATCCATATATCTGATCTGTTAGTCTGAAAACTTGTCTGATCTGTGAACTAGTTGATCTGAACTCTGTATGTCTGAACTTGTAAACAAATTAATCCGGAGTCTGTTAGTCTGGGGACACAAGGTTAGGAGGGGAATTACTTGTGTCATCTGTTGTTTGGGACCCATATTAGTCAGTAACCCTTTCTGGTATCAAAACTTTGACCCAACAGTAGGTAGGGTCCGGGCATGCTTACTGAACTAATTATAAGTGGTTCATTCTGATAATGGCGAGGGGTGTTGATGGTGCGTTCCAACCGGGTCATGTGCGTGCATGGATCCCGGTCTGCCTCTGAGGATGTAAGATGTCATGACATCTGTAAATAGGGCTGTGCCAATTGGTTGTCACTTTAGGGAGTGATACACCCTATTGTGGAGCCGACACAGGGTATTTATGTTTAGGGAGCCGATCGCTTGGGGTACGGTTTTAGGGTACACTCAGTTCTGTTTGTTTCTGTTGGTACCGTCTGTTTCTGTTGGGTGGCAACACCTATCTGCATGGTACCGTGTGTTCGGGAGGTAAAGGCCCATTTAGTAGTGTACACCTAATTCTAACATTCTGTTTCCGTAGGGATTATTCTGTTTCCGTTTCTGTCTCTGTTCGGGTGGTAAAGGCCCATTACTAGCATTCTGTTTCTGTACTTTCTGTTCGGGTGGTAAAGGCCCATTATTAGCATTATGTTTCTGTACGTTCTGTTAGGGTGGTAAAGGCCCATTATTCTGTTTCTGTTTAGACATTAGGGTAACACCTAATCCTGTTATACTAGTATTAGTGCAGAGAAATGAAAAGTAATATTATTCTGTTTCTTCTGTTTAACCTAAGTACATCTGCTGCTCCTGTCACTGTTATCCCTCATCCAGTTTTATTTGCATGCCACGATTATTTTTATATGTTCATATGCTGAAAGTCACTAGACTTGCCAGACTTTAAGTCTGACCCTTGTTGTTTCGCCTCTTTTCTTCCGTTTCCCCCCAAGGTTTTCAAGGAGGGAATACTCTAGATTGATCCGGATCTTTCTTCCTGCTTGGAGTGCTTGAAGTGCTTAAAGTACAGCTTGTCTTTTTCTGGCATCTTTGGTGGGGATTATGATTTTAAAGTTTTGTACTCTGATGGCTTTTGAACAAGGCGGATATATATGTACTTGAGTTTTTGGTAAAGTTGTAACCAAACTGATTTCTGTCCGCTGCAATAAAGTTATAAAGTTTTTCAAGTATTATTTTTATATCTGTCTTGTAATATTCTGTTCTGTTTACTAAAATGCTCCATCAAAGTTAAGGCATTCCCTTTGTGAGTGACCTTAATGGACGTGGGGTGTTACATTCTTCTTCTTCGATCGAAGTCATTTGAGACTTTGAGGGTGTTTTACTACCACTGGCGGGGTCCGAACATCTCTTAAGCAAGGATTCACTGGCTTAACTTTGCAATGCACCATCATCTCCAGAAGCACCAACATCTAATGCTTTAGGCGTAGAATGAGGCATAGAAGGTGCTACTTTGGAAGGATGTTTCCTTGAATAATGGACCAACCCGTATTTGCGAAGAAATTCTTCGGTGATTAAGTGTTTTCTGCCTTTCTTTACGATGGCTTTTAAAGCTTCATAAATAGCCCTGAAGGGGGCGGAATCTTTATTGTTAATCCACTAGAAAAAGGTCATAACTGATGGGTCAGTCAGACAATCATATTATGGGTCGATCAGTCATAATAGGCAATGGGTCGGTACACATCTCAAATAATGGATCGGTCTGGTTTGTGTTCAATGGATCGGTCAGGCACTTATATGATGGATTCGTTAACAACTACTGGGATGGATCAGTAATAAAATAAACCATGGATCGATCGGGCGTCTGACAGCTAGGTGGATCAGTCAAACATCGTAAAAGATGGGTAGGTTGGACATTAAGATCTATGGATCGGTCGTCGCCTTATTATATGGATCGGTCGGGAACATGACAACTGGATACAACTGGATGAATCAGACGAGCTGCTCTAAGATGGTTCAGTTAGAAACATTTGTCCAGTAGCATTTTCATAAATAAAGTTATGCCTGATCCATAGCCTACATATAAGATTTCAGCTACTTCACTTCATTCTCTCTACACCTATAAATACGCCCATGGCTTTCACATTTTGGGGGATCGATTCCTAGCTCAACGAAGTGTTGTCCAATTGTTTTCTCAACTGTTCTAAGCCATTCTAACGTCCATTAGAGTTCATTCATGCTCCAATTTACAATCTCATCCAACATAAAATCTTTAAAGATCTTCCGAATGCAAAGTTGCAGAAGATTCATTCCATTAATCTTTACAAGTCCAGAGATCTAAGGATTTCCATATCAAATTCGAAAGATTAAAGTGAAATGTATAAGACCGAGAAAAGATTGTACTTTTATCATTGAAATGCTAATGAAATTACCTCTTACAGTGGATGTAGGTCAAAATTGAGACCGAACCACTTTAATTCTTCGTGTTCTTGTTGTTTTTCTTGTGTTTGTGGCTCTGTGCTTTAGATTTCATTTTGTGTGAATTGAACATATCCTCTTTGGGGGTGTTTGTACCATTTTTGGTATAAACACTTTTTGACGCCCACCGTGGGGATTGAACCCACAACCACAAGGTTAAGAGCCTTATGAAGGTAGTGTTTTGAAGTCCATTCCTACGATAGATTCTTCAAATCTAAGATCCAGGCCAATCGACGAATTCTCTTTGAAGTTTAGAAATTTGTTTGAAATAATGCCGCCGAAAAAGACACCAACTAGTAAGACTGTGGTAGCTACGATTTCTCCGAATACAGCGGATGATCCTATCACTCCACAGACTAATTTTGAGGTTGGCCAATCCTCCAGAGTAGGAGTTGGTGTGACTACGGAAGAGATGGATAACGCCGTTGCTGGTTTCACTCAACAAATGGAAATATCAACTAATGTTATGATGAAAAGGCTATAAACTCTCTTTGCTCTCCAAGCCACCACAGCAAAAGTTACTACTAAAGTCACCCACGTTAAAGGTGTTCATTCTTCTGCCACTAGTCCGAATCATGACAGTTCTGTTCAGGAAATCGATGACATAGACAAAGCTGATCATGCAGAATCCAAACCCCCTACCAGGAACCATGCGGAGAGACCAACTTCTCGAAAAGCGACTAACCCCGCCAAAGGTGAACTTCTCCATGATGGAGGCACAGGCCTTAGATCCCTAGCCGCGACCATTTGCGTAAGCGGACATCTGGCGAAGGAGACGGCGCCCGCCTCACGGATCGACGCGACGAGAAGGAGCGTCTTTAAGACATGGTTTGGCAAATCATGAAGGAAAGTGCTGAAAGGAATGAGGAGGATATGGAGTGGGGGTTTGCTCCATCTAAAACTCCACTCACTGAAAGGATCAAGTTAGCCAAGTTCTCACGGAAGTTCAATCCGCCGATAATATAATCTTACAACAAGACTGGCAATCCCAACTTTTCCTTATACAAATATGATTAGCACATGGATGGTGCCAGATCCATGGATGAACACAAATGCTTGTATTTCCCGATATATCTGGAAGGAGTGGACTTGCTTTTGTTTACCAAGCTTCCACCAAGGTCCGTGGACAATTTCTCCTCCTTGGCTAAGAAATTCAAAGAGTAATTCAAAATGCATTAGATGAAGGTCAAGGACGTGATGTCATTAAATGACATGGAGCAGAAGCATGGAGAGTCATTTAAAGCCTTCCTTACCTGATTTAATGCCACAACAGCAGAAGTTGCTGATCTAGAACCTCGGCTAGTATTAGTGGCATTGAAACGTGCAATCATTAAAAAGTCAAAGTTTGGAAGATGATTGAAAATGAAAAAGCCTAACACCTTAAAGAGATTCTATGCAAAGGCAGAGGAGTACATCTATGTGGAAGATGGTTCATCCTTTATCGTGGATGTTGTTGAGGGTAGCGCAGTTCCGTCGAAGAAAGACAATAATGTTCCAAGCAACCAAAAGAATAATGGGGGCCAAAAGCGGGGAAACGATGGTAAAGATGATCGAAATGGAAAGAAGTTCTGCTACTTCAAAGCTGCTGAATCAACCCCATTGACGGAGATGCCAGAGAACATTTTCATGGCCACCAAAGACACCAAGGACTACCCCAAGCCAAAGAATCAGAAGGTGACCGATAATCAAGCAAATTCTGGAAGATTCTACTGCTTTCACAATCAACTAAGCCATAATAATAATGAGTGCAAACATCTTAAGAACTTGATTGAAGAGATGAATAGGAAGAACCATCTACAATAGTATGTATAAAAGCAACAATCTGCCAATCCTCCTCCAACTACCCAAGAGCAGAAAGCATCTGGATCAGGGGATAAGGCTCAAGCACCAGTTAATCAAAGGCCTATTATTAACACCATTTCCGGAGGTCCTTATCCGGCTGGGGTAAGTTGGGGAGACATTGAAAGGTATGCTAATGCGCTCAAGAATGCTCCAAAGGAAGAAAAATGCTTAGTTCTGAACAATGCCATCTCCTCAAAGCAGCAGAAGACTTCAGTTGGGGATGTCATGTTCAATGGGAAAGATAAGGAAGGAATAATCACTCCAACTCAAGATCCCATGGTAGTGACAGTCGGGATAGGGCCGGCTATTGTAAAGTGGATCTTTGTTGATTATGGAGCTTCTGAGAATGTAATTTTCAAAAGCACTTTCGATAGAATGAAGCTTTCCATGTCAAATGTGCTAGCTTGTTAGAAGAAAATCCAAGGGTTTATAGGGGAACCGAATCAACCCCTCGGGGTCATTGATCTACATGTGGAACTTGGAGATGGAGAGAGGAAAGTCACTTTGACACAGTCTTTTGTCCTTGTAGATGATCCATCAGCATATAACACTTTTCTGGGAAGGTCAGCTCTGGCAGCTTTCAGAATTGTTCTAGACCCTTGGTGCTTGACAACGAAGTTTCCAAATGATAAGGGGATCGACGTGGTTCAAGCTGATCAAGATATTGCTAGAGAGTTCTATATCTACGAGTTAAGAGAAGCTAGTAAGAAGGACAGAGGAAAGAGTGCGGAGGTCCTCCTCCGCATTCGCGATCCTACCTTATAGCAGTTAGGGCATGCCCCTGTACCGGCGAGCATAGCGGGGCCCAAAAGAAGATGGATCCAAGAAAGGTCAATACGGAGAAAGAGAGAGCAACACCAGCTGAAGTCACAATTCCAGTTCCAGTTCATGGTAAAGATCTGGATAGAGTTTGATGATAGGCTCTCAACTGGGCCTGAAATTGCAGAAAGGGTTGGTTATGTCTTTGAAAGCTAATTTTGACGTGTTTGGTTGGAGTCACTCTGACATGTGCGACATTCCCCCGAAGTTGCGGTTCATACACTCAACATTGACCCGAGAATCACTCCAATCAAGCAGAAAAAAGGATTCAGGGCCCGAAAAGGTCGGATGCACTCAAAGAAGAAGTAGATAAACTTATGGAAAATCACTTTATTTGAGAATCTACATATCTTACCTGTGTCTCGAATCCTGTGCTTGTAAAGAAACCTAACGGTAAGTAGTGAGTATACAATGATTACTCCAATCTTAATAAAGCATGTCCCAAAGACAGTTTCCCGCTGCCTAGACCAGCTTGTTGACGCAACGGCGGGGCATAAACTCCTATCTTTTATAGATGCATACATAGGCTATAATCAAGTCATGATGCATGAGCCTGACCAGGAAAATACGAGTTTCATTTCAGATGTCGACTTGTATTGTTACAAAGTGATGCCTTTCGGGTTGAAAAATGCTGGAACGACTTACCAACGCCTTGTCAATTCCAAGTTCAAATCTCAAATAGGAAAGACTATAGAGGTTTATGTAGACGACATGTTGGTAGAGTCCAAAAGAGCTGATGATCATCTAGAAAACTTGGCTGGGATGTTCAATATTCTAAGAAAATATGACATGAAACTCAATCCTCTCAAGTGCTCATTTGGGGTCGCAGCAGGAAAGTATCCTGGGTTTATGGTTAATGCCCGACGATCGAAGCCAACCCTTCATAAATCACTTCTTTTAGAGAAATGTGAGCGCCTAGAATAAAGAAAGAGCTACAAAGTCTAAATGGGGAAGTTGCTGCTTTGAACCATTTCATTTCTAAGGCAACAGATTGGTGTATTCCTCTTTTCAATGCGTTCAGAAAAGGAAGGAAAGATTTTCAGTGGACTCCGGAATATCAAATTTCTTTTGAAGAGTTAACTAAGCATATGGAATCGCCACCAATGTTGTCCAAACCTAAAGACGGAGAAGACCTATTCTTGTATTTGGTAGTTTCATCCCATGCATTAAGCGCAGCTTTGGTCAGAGAGGAATCGAAAGTTCAAAGGCTGGTATATTACATCAGCAAGAGGCTGTCAAGGGCAGAATTAATCTATCCTAAGTTGGAAAAGCTCGCATACTGCCTGCTCATTGCCTCTAAAAGGCTAAGGCTATATTTCCAATCTCATCCTATCAAGGTTCTCACAGACCATCCTCTAAAGCAGGTCCTGTCCCGTCCAGAGACTTCCGGGAGGTTACTAGAATGGAAAATCGAGCTCAGTCAGTACGATATCACTAACCATCCGTGAAGGGTGATTAATGGACATGCTTAGGAAGACTTTGTTTCTGAATTCATGGATAGGGGAGATGATAAGTAAGAAGCTACCGAAGTGGTCACTTGGTGGAAATTATTTGTTGATCGTGCCATGAACGAGTATTGCTCAGGGGTAGCAATAGTGTTTGAGACTCCTGAAGAACGTTCGCTATGCTATGCCCTGAGATTAGAATTTTCGTCGACAAATAACAAAGTAGAGTATGAACCCCTGATTGCTGGATTGAGAATTGCAATAGATACACCGTTGAAAGCCTTACACACTTTCAGCGATTCACAGTTGGTAGTATGTCAAGTCAAGAGAGAGTTTAGGGCTAAAGGAAGAAACTTGCCAGCTTACCTATCAAAAGCTTGGGAGCTGCTCGATCACTTCGACTACTACACTATCTCGCATGTTCCTCAGGAAGAGAACTTGAAGGCTGATTCACTCGCAAAACTCGCCAGCATAGGGGATGCACAGTTGCTAGGGATAGTCCTAATTGAGGTTCTTTCAAATCCCAACATCGATGACCAGGTTATAGATTGGATCATGGAAACTACTGCAGAACCGGATTCGTTGATGACTCCAATCAAAGATTATCTCCTCAGAGGTGTGCTCCCAGATGTTCAGAAGAAGAGAACAAAGCTACTCAGAAAGGCTCCTTTATATCTTATTCAAGATAATCGATTATGTAGGGGAGGTTTCTCTATGCCTTTACTTCGTTGTGTCACCAAAGACAAATCAATAGCAATCCTGGCATAATTGCAAGGGGGAGTGTGGAGGACACATTGGTGGTCAGACACTAGCCAAGAAAATTCTGGATACGGTTATTTCTAGCTAGATGTGAACTTAGACTCCATGACTTATACTAAAAAATGTGACAGATGCCAATGATTTGCAAAAATTCCAAGAGCACCATCTACTGAATTGACTCAAATGATCAGCCCATGGCCATTCGTCGTGTGGGGCATCGATCTAATTGGGGCATTACCTATAGCAAAATCCATTTTCAAATATTCCATTGTTGCTATCAATTACTTCATAAAGTGGGCCAAAGCAGAGCCACTGGCCATAATCACCTCAAAGAAAGTTACCAACTTCGTCTTGAAGAGCAATATCTACAGGTTTGGTGTGCCACAGAAGATAATCACAGACAATGGAACACAATTTGAAAGCGAAGAGTCTAAAGAATTCTGCATCAAATATAAGATTCATAAGAGTTTTGCAGTAGTGGCCCTTCCACAGGCTAACGGGCAGGGAAAAGCCGTAATCAAGATCATAAAGTCAACCATCAAAAAGCGCCTTTAGAAAGCGAAGGGTGGTTGGGTCGATGAGTTTCCACTTGCACTATAGGATTACCGCACCACTCATAAAATTACAATTGGGCGCACTCCGTTTTCTCTTGCATTTGAATCAGAGGCCATGATCTGGGTAGAGCTGGAATTTCCCACTCACCGCAGGATTCACTTCAACCAAAAAGAAAATGAGAAGCTACAACTTGAAGCACTCAATCAGCTCGAGGAAAGGAGAAATGAAGTAGAGCTCACAATTTCTGCTTACCAAAGAAGGATCGCTAGGCATTTAGTTCCAGAGTTAGATAAACAACCATCGAGATTGGGGACCTTGTACTAAAAAGAATAATGACTGGAACCAGACTGTTCAGACCCAATTAGACCCTTCATTATAAGCCAAAATATCCCAGATGGCACCTTCAAATTGAAAACGATGGATGGAGTACAGATTCCCAAGGCTTGGAATGCCAACCATATCCACCACTATTTTACCTAATTCATCATTCATATTTTCTGCAAAACAGTTGTAAATACTTTGCAAATGTTGTAATCAAACTGTGTATATATGAATGAAAGAAGTAAATTTGCTTGCTCGAATCGTATATTTGCAAACTCTTGTTTAAATATTCAAAGTTGCTAAAATCGATTTATGATTGCAGGTCATCGGGCGATTGCCCACCAGCAACCCGACAGGACCTGCTGACCTTCATAGCAAATCCTGATAGGGATAGCTCAAATAACAAGTTCCATAAACACCATTCGCGACAAGTACGAAGGTATAAAGCACTGTTTTGCAACAAGAAAAAGGCCATCAAGAGTCAGTCTATAGCAACCCAGAAAATTCGAACCAATTTAAAATTTTTATTTTTAATAAATTGGTTAGAAAATGTGCCCAAATTTAAAAAAATTCATTTTTAAATAATATTAAAGCCAGTGAAAACATTCAATTTTCAAACGGCCTCTGTTTTCGACGAACCCACTTTTGTTGGAACCGGAATTTCAAATTATTGCTAGATTTCAATTTTTAGAATTTTCCGATTTAGTATGTGAGCGTGGCAAAAGAAACTGTGTTTGGTCAAATACAATCAAAATTGAACGACTGGAAAATAGCCATTTTTCGAATAGTCTCAGAATTCGACGAAATTAATTTTGTTGGATTCGTATCGTCAAAGCATAGCCAAAAATATATTTTTGGGATTTTTCGGGGTTCGTATGTGGCTCCGGTAGATTTTTGAATATGTCAAAAATTAATAATAAAAAGAATTAATTTTAAATTTGAAAATCGGGGGCTGAGTTGACCACTTGGGCCTGCGCGGCATGGTTAGATGGATCCGGAATAGGGGTTATTGGGTGCGGTAGCTTCTTGTTGGACTGAATTCTGAATTCGTTAAGAGATTTGGTTTTTTTTGTAAAATTAACATTTTTATATTATAAAAGAGAATTGTAAAACCCTAAAATACAATCCACTATTCATCTTCCTCCTACAGTCGCCACCCCCCTTTTCTAAGGCCGAAATTTCCCCATTTAATTTCTTCCAATCCAAAACGAATTAAAATCCAAACCCTATACCACTTCGAAGAGATTCTCCTTCTCTTCATTTTCATACGGTTATATCTTCTCTGGTGCCACCATTTCCTCGAACCCAACACCCAAAGCCGCCGCCTATCACCCACGTCGCACCACTTTGGCTCAGCCGAGTTCCACCATTTCGGGTCCCACATGTGTGCCTCTTCGTCCTCTTCACTGTAGCATCCTCTGATCGAACACTGGTGGCTTGAATTGAGAGAAAAGTTCAACCCTAGTTCTGGACAAAGGAAAAGGGTGTCGGCCGAGATACTGTAAGGAGGAAGATGAACTAAACTAATTGTTTTTACTTAATTTAATAATTAAATTAATCCCTAATCTTATTTTACTCATAACTTTGTCAAATAAACTCAGAATTACACAAATTTTGAAGCGTTGGACTCGTACGATCCTGAACTACAATTCTAGACTGAAGCGGGGAATTTCTGAGCAGTTGGAATTTTGGCTAAAATCACAAACGACCATGAGATATCTCTTGTTTAAATTAATTAATTTATTTATTTCTTTTTATTTATAGTTATCCATCTTCAGATCTGTTTGTGTAGATGTTGTATAATGTTTGTTTGTTGTATGATGGATTATTATGATTGGTTGTCATGTGTTATTCAAATACTATTATTTTTATCGCTTATTCTATTTAATTGAATTGAGTTATCAAATAACACAATTTGCTTTGTAGAGTGAATGATCTAATTTATCAATTCCATTTAGAGAAAATAAATATTGCTTTTATTTGAATTGATCTAGTTAATCAATTCAATATAGAGAAAATAAAATTTCCTTTCTATTTGAATTGATTTGGTTGAACTAAACATAGAAAAATGATTTGTTCTTTTTATTTGTGTTTCAACACAAATATTTACATAGAAAAATATGTCAACCTTTTTATTTGTGTTTCAACACAAATATTTACATAGAAAAAATATGTCATCCTTTTTATTTGTGTTTCAACACAAAATTTACATAGAAAAATATGTCATCCTTTTTATTTGTGTCTCAACACAAATATTTACATAGAAAAATATGTCAACCTTTTTATTTGTGTTTCAACACAAATATTTACTTAGAAAAACAAGTTATCCTTTTCATTTGTGTTTCAACACAAATATATACATCTTATATTAGATAAAATTTTATTTGTGTCCATAAACACAAATATTGCATAGGAAAATTGAATGACTTTTTAGTGTGTTCTCAAATACAATTAAAATATTGACAATATAAAAATATATTTTTATTTGTGTTCTCCAACGCAAATAAAATACGTTTAAAAGTGGTACATTTTTATTTACCCTTTTCAATGTAAAAAGGTAGAAAAATAAATTATCATTTTTGTTGCATTCCCCAATGCAAACAAAATATAGAAAAATAAATTATCATTTTTGTTGCATTCCCTAATGCAAAAAAAAAAAATGTAGAAAAATAAATTATCATTTTTGTTGCATTCCCTAATGCAAACAAAAGGTAGAAAAGTAAATTATCATTTTTGTTGCATTCCTTAATACGAACAAACTGTAGAAAGATAAAATATCATCTTTTGCATTTCTTAATGTAACGAGATAGAAAATATAAAATTCCATTATATGTTTGCATTCCAAAATGCAAACGCTACAAAAGAGAAAAGAGATTTTATTTTATGTTTGCATTTTACGATGCAAACAATGCATGTACGTTAAAAATTCACATTTTTCAATCGCCTTCTACTATACAAACAAAACATAGAAAATAGAAAATATATTTTACTTGTATTTTTCCATGCAAATAAAACATTAAGATAAAAAGATACATTTTTGTTTGCAATTTTAGATGCAAACAAATTATAGGTAAAAAGATACATTTTTGTTTGCAATTTTAGATGCAAACAAATTATAGATAAAAAGATACATTTTTTTTCCAATTTTAGATGCAAACAAATTATAGATAAAAAGATACATTTTTGTTTGCAATTTTAGATGCAAACAAATTATAGACAAAAAGACTCATCTTTGTTTGCAATTTTAGATGCAAACAAATTAGTAGAAGAAATTTTGATGCGAACAAAATATTAAAAGAAAGATTACATTTTTCTTTCATTTATTTACACCCCTTAATGTAAATAAACATGAAATAAAGAGTTGTACTTTATTTTACATTCCTTGTTGTAATAAAATTACAAATTTAAAGATACATTTTTATTTGCGTTGTTTGCGTTCCTCAACGCAAATAAATCCTGAATAGGATAATATACATTTTTATTTGCAGTCCCGAATGCAAATAAAATATGAAAATTAAAGGTGGCATTTTTAATGTAATTTTAAAAAGGAAGAGAATAAGAATCATTTTTCATTTAGAAATATGTTTTGTATTAAGTACAATTTCAATGTATGTTTAGAAGCATATGAAGGAATTCACATTTTGTTCATAGAAGGGATTGAACAAAAATATTCATTTTTGTTCATTGGATGGAAATCAACAATTTCACTCTTTAAAATAAAATGGGTAAAATATGCAATTTGATTTTAAAATAAATTTACACTTGGTATAGGTACGGAAGTTGAAACACGAATTGACATTAAAAATCATGAACGAACGAACAATACAATTTATAGTCAATATACTATCAAATTGGTGTATGAAGTAAAAACACGTTTAGCTAACGTAATAAGCATGGATATAGGATTTATATATATAATTCACACATTCATTTGGGGTGACATTCATGTGAATGTGATCGTTTGAGGAATTATATTTATAAATATAAACAGAAATTAAACGAATCGCGCACGGCAGTTCGCATTTCGGCAATCGTGACTTTAAACGATTGTACCGAAAGATCCAACCGTCGGATTTTCCCAAAACCGGAACCGTTGGGACTGCTTTGGGAAGATCTTCCCAATAAGACAAATTTTGTCAAAATCCAACGGTTAGATTTCAAAATATGTGTAAATCAAATTTTGAGAAAAACAGCACCAAAGCCACGCTTAGCCCGAAGCGTCGTTTGATTCTATTTAGCTATTTATAAATAAATAAAAATAGCGATAAATCATTTTAAATAAATTTTAACGATATGAAATGTTTTAAATAATAATTATTCGATAATTATTTGGAAAGCCCGAGTTCTACTCATTTCAAATAATTATACGTCGACGAAGAGACGAAGACGGTGATGAAGAGACGAAGACGGTGTTGAAGACCGGCTGTCTTTACATCGAACGGATGTACTGCTATTGAGGTCCTCGATAGGAGTAGCTGCCCTGAAGGGATTTCGGCAGTAGTCGTCCGGACGTATGTGATGACTGTCCGGATATACGAGAGCCTCTAAGGTGTCTCCGGTTCCATTCAGACCCAGAACGGACTTGTAAATTGATGCATATCTGACATTGAACTTCGTACCATGTAAACTGATTTCTGTTTAATATACAACCGTTGGGGGCAAGAGAATTTATTCTTTCGCTCAACACCCTTAGAGGTTGTGTATTGATAGTTGTTAATTTCATGGCATGGATTGTCAATGGGACATGTTAAGATGCAAATGATTTAGGCTTTGTCGAAAAGCAGGCCTTGTGGTTAATGATCAAAGCATAGCCTATTGAGGCATAGCTTTGTGTATATCGTGACTTCACGAGCCTCACACACCGGTTGAGTCTAAAATGGGAGAAGGGAACGCAGGGATTGCACACGTTTCTTTCTAGCTAGAAGTGGTGTCAGTACTTAAACTGGCTGATATTTGCTTATGTGGTTGTTGGAATATTTTTGCGAGGCCTCGGTTTATTCTTATCGGTCGCCCTCGGCCGATTTATAGGTCCAATAGGATCGGGAAACGTGTGTTCAGGCATAACTAATCCACTAAAGTATTTGTGGACCGGCCCTGCTATATCCAAGGGTTCGCAAGCGTCCGAACCCTGAGACATTGCTAGAGTGTCTCGAATCGGTCAAGAGCTTCTCCCTAGCCTTGACTCATGATGGAAACCCAACTTTCAATACGTCCCATGCTGTTTTGATTGCATAACTAGTATGGCGACATAGTAGATGGTAGCTATGCCATCTAGGATTAATATTAGAATTGAAATATTTTCTTTAAACATATACACACTAATAATAATATCGTATTTTGCGTATTTATCATCTTTTGACCATTATAAGGTAAAACCCTATCCTCTGGTTTGCGTTGCATTGTGTGATGGGACTTGGGTCTTATAATGGTTTCATTTTTCTAAAAAGCATCGCATTATTTAACGTTATACTTTATTTATTGCACTAATAATCCCATGGAGTAAACTTGTTCCGCGATAGCGGCGTGGTCCTTGTGATTGCCAAACCCGTTAATTAATTAAGATATCTCATACCAGTCCCATGACTGACTCGTAGTTTGTTTCACTTTTTGCAAACTCGGGTGCCTTCTTCTACACGGGCAGCCAAGTGACAGGTTAGGCTTGGATATTCGCTAGATGGAAGCTTGCTGATGGAGACGCTGAAGAAACTTTCTTTTTATCTTTTATTTTCTGCTTAAGACTTTGAGACAATATTTAGTATTGATGTAATTTGAGAGATTGAGACTCTATTTCTTTTCTTTGAGACATCTATTTTGTTAAGTGTAATTCTGTGCTGCATACTCTGATGTTTTAGTGATGATGTTTATGATGACATTTCTGTGAGGACCCGTTACTTCCCCGTGAAGGAAAGAGCGGATACTTTGAGAACAACACACAAATGAACGCAGACGGAAGAACATTTCATTGCTTATTACAACAATTCCATCAGATACAAGAATATACAGAGTATAAATGAATATTACACAGAAATATCAGAGATTTAAATTACATTTAAATACATAGCAGCGGAAAATAATACGATACACAACTGAAGGAGATATACGGATACAAAGCTTTCCGGATATCGTTCCAGCTGTAAACCAAGATCCTGTGAATATAAATCTGCAAAACCAAAACTACTAGCTGCCCGTGTCGAAAATAAGGGCACCCAGAGTTTAGGTTAAAACAATAAACTCCAGGTCAGTCAAGTGACTGGTGTGAGAACTAAAACAGTTATTAATCTTTATTTTTAAAGTAAGGTAAATCAAGGGACCACGCCGCATAACACGGAACGGGTTTCCTCCCAAGAACACCAGTGCATAAAACAACAGCGCAATGCTAAATAAAGAAAAATGAAGCTATTATAAGACCCAGGTCCCATCACACAATGCAACGCAAGCCGGAGGATAGGGTTTTTACCTTATAATAGCCAAGAATGCTTGATACGTTTAGAACAAATCATTTGATACTTTTATAAGTGCATATTGTATAAAATATCTTCAAATCATAAGTATCAATCATAGACGGCATAAGTGCCCCATCCCACTATGTCGCGATACTAGGCTCTACAAATAAAACTGAAATACACGTATTGGAAATTGGATTTCCATCATGGTGGCTCCTGATTCGAAAGATTGATCGCGTAATGCAATTCACCACGGCTTACGTCCCAGCGAGAGAAAACACTGTAACACCCCGTATGTTAAATAACTTGTTATAACATAAATCAGAGCAGAATTAAATTTAATATTCTGAATCAGGGGAAACGGGCTGTGCCATTGCGTTCGTCTCGGAAAAATACGCGAAATAGAGTCTGAGTTTTCGTAAATCGGAGTCCGTATGACCAAGTTATGGCCCGTCAAAGTTTCACGAAAAATCAAAAACGAAAACTGCTCATGTTTTGAGGCCCGGGATGAGTTTTGGGCTGTTTTTTTTGGGCCCTAAATGGTTCCTACACTTGACTTCTTCCCCAAGACATGCTTTAAAGGCTAGGATTGGTTCTAGGGTATATCCTATGGTCCTAAAACATCTAACTAATCTATATATACACCCTAATACCCCCCTTATCCTTACCAAAAATAGATCTAAGGCCATTATGCCACCACGTAGAAAATTGGAGAGCCTCCACTAAAAATCCTAAGAGGGTTTGCAAGCTAATCTACATCTTCTTCTACTTAATCATTGGGATTTGCTTCATTTAACTTGCTAATCTTGTTTTGGTGAGCTTCTATCCCCTTAATAATCAATTATTGAATTGATTATGATAAGATGTGATAAAGTATGGCTATGTTTGTGGATCCATATATTTATGCAAGCTTGATGTAGTGAATATTATGTGTTTTGCAAGTTATATGCCTTATGTCATGCAAGTTTCATAATATGTAATCATGATATTTTTATGCAAGTTGTTTCATGATGTTTATGATGCAAAACACTAAGTGAATATGGATCCATTATGCAAACATGTTATGCAAGTATGTGAGTACTTATGCAAGTCATGTATATGCTTATATGCATGTTTAACATCTTATGCAAGTATATGAATGTTTATGCAAGTTATGTATATGTTGAAATGCAAGTTTAACATAATATGCAAGCCTATGCAAGTATGTGAATGTTTATGCAAGTTATGTATATGTTGAAATGCAAGTTTAACATAATATGCAAGCCTATGCAAGTATGTGAATGTTTATGCAAGTTATGTATATGTTGAAATGCAAGTTTAACATAATATGCAAGCCTATGCAAGTATGTGAATGTTTATGCAAGTTATGTATATGTTGAAATGCAAGTTTAACATGATATGCAAGCTTATGCAAGTATATGAATGCTTATGCAAGTATGTGAGTGCTTATGCAAGTTAAGTATATGCTAAAATGCAAGTTCTACATGTTATGCAAATCACATGTATGATGATATGTAAGTTCATATGCAACATGTTATGCAAATCACATGTTTGATGATATGTAAGTTCATATGCAACATGTTATGTAAGACACATGTTTGATAATATGCAAGTTTGGGTTGAATATAGTTGGGTTAATACATGCTCATATATGCAAGTTGACATCCTCTTAACCCATGATAAAGTTATATGCTAAACCCATGTTATGTGTGGTAAATCTTCCCTTTATTATGTTATGTCATAATGACGATTTACGTGGGGAACGATGGGGTTAATTAATATGTTAATTAAAAGTATGTTGAAATGGGTATGATTAAGCATACCATAAAAAAATTAATTAACATAAGTGGGAATTTACCTATTGAGTTAGGTCTACCCCATGGGAATTTACCTATTGAGTTAGGTCTACCCATGTTATGAATAAATTGATATTAATTAGGGATAATTAATATGGGGGTGATTAATTAGGTGTAATTAATCGACTAAGACACGAGGTTAGGCTCTGTTATGACGTAAGACTGCCCGGACCCTACCGGCTTAACCAGGCGGTCATAACAGCCGGTCTAATGTAAATTAAATACGTGATTAAAGTAAAGACACGAGGTTAGACTCTGTTATGACGTAAGACTGCCCGGACCCTACCGGCTTAACCAGGCGGTCATAACAGCCAGTCTAATGTGGGAGGTCTTTATGGGGAATCACGGTCTTAATTAATTAAGAAACACTTAACCATATTAGCATGTAGTGGGACATGAGGGGTTAAGTGGGTGCCTTGGGTGGCATGAGGAATCTAGTGGGTTGCCTTGGGTGGCAATAGAAAATACGATTAGAATACTTAACCAAGTGAAACATGTAATTAAACATGATTAAAGGGTTAAGTGGGGAACACTAGATTAATAACAAGCTCTGGTGGGTAGCTTGTGGAGGGCCCATTACAACCAGTATCCCATATGTATCTTTGTAGCTCGGCCCAAGCCGAGGACGGGGCACGCATACTGGGCTTGTCTATAAGTGGCCAAAACGGGGTTAGCGGTGGCAACGCAGGCCCATCGGGTTTCATATGCGTGTGTGGGCCCGGGACTGGGAGGTAAGACGTTGTTGCATCGTGTAGGTATAACCCGTGCACCGGTGTTGCTTTTGGGTTGCCACTTTGGGGAATGATACACCCCACTGTGGGCCCAGCACGGATACCTATGTTAGGGAGCCGATCGCTTGGGGTAGTGGGGTACACCTAGTAGAGATAGGGGCAGACGACACCTATGTAGTCAACTAGGGTACAGGAAACTACTGGTTATATCTATCTTTGATATCCTTGGGTGGGATCAACCTTTGAGTAGGAGTGACTGGTGTGGTGCAGTTAGTAATTATCCTTGGGTGGGTAGATGCGTCTTTACGGTTATCTTAGTTCGTCCTGTGTTCGTGGGCAACTTAGTGTAGTCATTATCCCCAAAGATACCATACCGAGTTCATATCATACCCTAATTACTTTAATAATTGTATTATTAAGGAGATAGGGTTCACTCAGGCTTATGTCTGACCCCCGTTGTTTTTATCTTTTTCCTTCTGGTCCTCAGGTTGGGCCTAGTGCTAGTGGGCTTTGATCAGTTTGCTTTATCTATCTCTTGGAGCTTGGACCGTAGATGTAGAGCTCAGCTTATCTTATCTTTTCTGTTATGGCTATTTGTTATGAGTAGTGGGATTATGTACTTATTTTATTCAGGATGGATATTTTGTACTTGACTCTTGTTATGGTTTTATGATGTAACCAAACATGTTTTACTTTCCGCTGCTATGAGATGATGTTTTAAATTTTCAAGTATTACATTATATCTGTCTTGTTGTAATTTTACTGTTCTATACTCACTAAAAATACTCCACCGATGCTATGGCATTCCCTTAGTGAGTGACTATAGCGGGTGTGGAGTGTTACACGTGGTATCAGAGCTTAAGGTTACCAGAACAGATAAAATTTTTAAGAAAAACTATTTTCTAAGAATATTTTAGAAGAAAGTATTTTCAAAAACATGTCTTTTAAGAGTAAAGATTTTGAAAGAAAAGCATAATCCCAGATAGCCATATCTCTATCTTTCGAATTCTCCGTTTGAATCTTTCTTTTTTTCGTTTCAGCATGGCTGAAGATCTTAACTTTCCGGAGGGTGTAGCAATACCAGCATGGTATAGGAGATTGATGGAGGCTAGGGCCGCCGCTGCAGGGCCAGCTAATGTTCCTCCACCACCAGTTATACCAGATCTTCCTCCTCATCCTCCTCGTGTGGTTACTTTTGCTAAGACTTGTAAGGAATTCAAGACTATGGGAGGGAAACCTTTTCTAGGATCAGAGACTTTTGTGGAAGCTAGGGATTGGCTTAAGGAGGTGGAAGAGTTGATAGACATCTTTGAGATGGAAGAAGCAAAGAAAGTTAAGTTAGCTGCTTGGTTAATGAAGGGAGAGGCCTCGTTCTGGTGGGAGGTCACTAATGGAGAGCGCCTTGTTGATTCTTGGGCAGATTTCAGACAGAGGTTTGTGGCAAAGTTTCTCTCAAGGGCAGAAGAAAATCTGTATATGGAAAGGTTCTTGAACTTGAAGCAAGGGAACTTATCAGTGAAGGAGTATGTCAACAAGTTCAATCAGTTGGCAAGGTTTGGCATAGATATGGTGAATACCCCGGAGAAGAAAGCTTTGAGGTTCGTTAGGGGCTTGAACGAAACGATGCATGGATTGGCTATGACTCACATTCCTATGGGGGCTACCTTTGAGAAGCTAGTTGACATGGCACTTATGTATGAGGAAGAGAAGGGTCCCAATACTAGTAAAGCACCCGAGAAGAAAGGAGATCAGAAGAGACCTCAACAGCAACAGCAAAACAAGAATGGGAAAGGCAATGGTGGCAAGGGGAAGAAGAAGAAGTGCTTCAATTGTGGGACAGCAGGCCACCTAAGCAAGGATTGTCGCAAGAAGAAGAAGACTGGCTGCTTCCACTGTGGCGAAGCAGGGCATCTGGTGAAGGACTGTCCTAAGAAGGGGCAGAGGACGGGATCTACCTCAGGAGGACAGGTGCAAGCTCTTATGGCACCGGGTCAGGCAAGGGGGCAAGTTCAGGCTCTCGCGGTTCCACCACTTCAGGAAAGAGGTAGAACTATTTCTGTTGAAAGTCTAGTTTATCTGTTAGATCATCCTGTCCGTACTTTGTTTGACTCTGGCGCATCTCATTCGTTTATCTCATCATCTTTAGTTGAGTCACTGCACTTAGACACCAGTCTAGTAGATGATCCCTTGGTTGTTTCAAACCCAATTGGAGGCTCCACTTATTTGTCCATGATGTGTTTGGGTTTGAAGATTTCTATACTTAGCGTTGAGTTTAGATGTGATGCTTTTGTTTTGGGCTTCACGGGCTATGGGTTGATTTTGGGCATGGACTGGTTATCCAGTAATGGTGCCGTTCTTGATTGTGAAAGGAGAGTTGTTAGGCTGATGACCCGCTTGGGTAACACTCTCGAGATCTCTTGTAATCCCATGGAGTCTGTTATGCTAAGTTATCTTGAATCGCTCGATGCTTCGGTCGAGAGTCTGCAATCTGTCAGAGTGGTCCGGGAATATCCGGATGTGTTTGAGGAGGTGAAGGGCTTACCTCCGAAGCGGGAGATTGACTTCCGAATCTATCTTGTGGACAATGCTAAACCAGTATCTTTGCCAGTGCGCCACATGGCTCCTCGTGAAAGGAGGGAACTCAATAAGCAAGTAGGGGAGTTGCTTGAGAAGGGGTTCATAAGACGAAGTATATCGGAGTGGGGTGCTCCGGTGGTTTTTGCTACAAAGGCAGATGGGTCCCTCAGACTTTGTGTTGACTATAGAGAACTCAACAAGCTCACAAAGAAGAATAAACACCCATTGCCGAGGATTGATGATCTCTTCGATCAGTTAGTTGGCGCTTCAGTGTTTTCGCAGTTGGACTTAGCCACGGGGTTTCATCAGTTGAGAGTGGCTGAGGATAGTGTAGAGAAGACTGCCTTCAGGACTCCGGATGGTTTTTATGAGTGGCTTGTGATGCCATTTGGTTTGACGAACGCCCCTACATATTTCGTTGATCTGATGAGTAGGGTGTTCAGGGAGTATCTTAACAAGTTCGTGGTGGTCTTTGTGGATGACATCTTGGTCTTCTCCAAGAGTGAGGAAGAGCATGCCCTACATCTTAGGGAAGTGTTGGAGACTCTTCGAGCGCATAGCCTGAAGGCTAAGTTTTCTAAATGTCACTTTTGGAGGAAGGAAGTGCGATTCTTAGGGCACGTGGTCTCTAAGGAAGGGATAGCTGTGGATCCTGCAAAGGTAGTATCTATCCAAGATTGGAAGGCTCCGAAGAATGCTACCGAGGTGAGGAGTTTCTTGGGGTTGGCTGGCTACTATAGGAAGTTTATCAAGGACTTCGCGAAGATATCAGCCCCATTAACTCGCTTGACAAAGAAGAATCAGGTTTTCACATGGGATGTGGATTGTGAGGATGCATTCCGACGGTTAAAGAGAGCTTTAACCACTGCTCCAGTTTTAGTGCTGCCAGATGGGAGTAAGCCGTTCGTTGTTTATACTGATGCTTGTGGGACAGGACTAGGCGCAGTCTTGATGCAAGAGGGAAGGGTAATAGCCTATGGTGGGAGGCAGTTGAGGGCGCATGAGAAAAATTACCCTGTCCATGACCTAGAGTTGGCCGCTATCGTTTTTGCGCTCAAGATCTGGCGCCATTATCTTCTTGGTGAGAGATTTGAGTTGTTCACCGATCACAAATCTTTGAAGTACTTGTTTTCTCAGAAGGATTTGAACTTGAGACAGCAAAGGTGGATGGAGTTCTTAGCATCCTATGATTTCGAGATAGCATATACCCCTGGCAAGGGTAACGTGGTGGCAGATGCCTTAAGCAGAAAAAGGTTGTCCTTGAGTCCGTTGTTTGTGGAACGGAGAAGCTTGGAGTTTATCTCGATGTTTGACTTCAGACCTTCTGTTGACTTGGTACCCGGTTTGCTAGCATCCTTAGAGGTTAGACCTACTCTTTTGGGACGAGTTGGCGAGGCACAGCGAGACGACCCACAGTTGGTTGAGTTGGTAGAGAAGCTCATAAGGGGGGAGTCGTCCAGCCATTTGAATAGGTACACCCTAGATGATAGGGGGTGGTTGCGTAGAGACGGTAGACTTTGTGTACCGCAAGATGAAGACTTGAGGAAGGCTATACTTGATGATGCACATCGTTCGAGGATGACCATACATCCCGGTGGGGATAAGATGTACCAAGACATGAGGCGAGTTTTCTTTTGGGCCGGTATGAAGAAAGATGTGGCCGAGTATGTTGCTAGATGATTGGTGTGCCAACAAGTAAAAGCAGAGCAAAAGAAGCCAGGAGGGTTGCTTCATCCTTTGGAAGTTCCGATATGGAAGTGGGATAGTGTCTCGATGGACTTCGTTGATGGTTTACCGAGATCGAGGAAGGGCAATACAGGAATTTGGTCGTGGTTGATAGACTTACTAAGAGCGCCCATTTCATACCCGTAAAGAGTAAGAGGACTGCTCCATGGCTTGCTTCAGTCTATGTTCGAGAGATAGTTCGATTGCATGGGGTACCTTCCAGCATAGTGAGTGATCGAGATCCTATCTTCACCAGTGAGTTTTGGAAGAGTTTACAGGAGGCGGTGGGGACTCAGTTGTGTTTGAGCACCGCATATCATCCTCAGACAGACGGCCAGACCGAGAGGGTGAACCGTGTTTTGGAAGACCTTTTGAGGCTTTGTATCTTGGATTTTGGAGGTACATGGGAAGAGCATCTTCCTTTGGTGGAGTTTGCATATAACAACAACTTCCAGTCTAGTATTGGCATGGCACCTTTTGAAGCTCTTTATGGAAGGCCTTGTCGATCACCTACATGTTGGTGGGAATCTACGGATAAGATCTTGCTAGGGCCCGATATGGTTAGAGAGACTTCAGAGAAGGTTGATTTGATTCGAAGAAGGATGAAAGCAGCGCAAGACAGACAGAAATCTTATGCAGATAAGAGGAGGACTGATCTTGAGTTTGAAGTTGGGGACATGGTTTTTGTCAAAGTGTCTCCATTACGAAATGTTGTTCGCTTTGGATCCGCTGGGAAGTTAGCACCGAGGTTTGTAGGACCGTTTCCTATCAAGGAAAGAATTGGACGGATGGCATATAGGGTGGAGTTGCCAGACAGACTTAGTGGTATACATGATGTTTTCCATGTGTCACATTTGAGGAAGTGCCTACATGAGACCGCAGAGGTGGTAGAGCCGAGCTTGCTTAGAGAAGTGGAAGTAGAGCGTGATGCGACGATTCGACGAGCTCCTACTCGCATCCTTGGGTCAGAGATTAAGAAGTTGAGAAACAGAGAGGTTCAGCTAGTCAAAGTGCAATGGGGAGATGACGAGAGCAATGCTACTTGGGAGACGGAAGCGAAGATGCGTTCTTTGTACCCTTTTCTTTTCGAGAGTATGTTCTTTAACTTCTCCTTTATTGCCTATCTTGTACTTATCTTGTCCTTAGTATGTCCTCTCGTTAGCACCTTTGACCTTTTAGATAGGGTAAACCTATGGTTGAAACATGTGTTTGAGACATGTTATGATTGATGGATGCAAGTGGATGCAAGTGTTTGCTAGTGGTTGCTCGTGGATGCATATACACACACTTTAGGCACTAGATCGGCTCAATCACTTCATATTGCATATTGCATATAAATGTGTGTAGGTAGCTATATTAATGGATGTATGATGGTTGTGATATCATATGGATGATGCATTTATTCGGTGAATGATTGTGCACGCATGTAGAAATAGTATGTGTCGATAGGGTTCTTTCGCATACATATTGGATGCATGGCACTATCATGGTTTGCATTAAGGAGGTCAACTGAATCAGTAGACCGCCTGATTTTGCATTAGATAGGGAACATATACACACACTTTTTGCATATGTTCATACAGCATTAGAAACTTTAAGGACAATGGATGCCAGTGTTTGATGGTTGAGTAGATGGTTGTTTGGTTGGTAGGATACGTTCTTCTTGACTTAGAGATTTCGGGGACGAAATCCTTTAAGTAGGGGAGAATGTAACACCCCGTATGTTAAATAACTTGTTATAACATAAATCAGAGCAGAATTAAATTTAATATTCTGAATCAGGGGAAACGGGCTGTGCCATTGCGTTCGTCTCGGAAAAATACGCGAAATAGAGTCCGAGTTTTCGTAAATCGGAGTCCGTATGACCAAGTTATGGCCCGTCAAAGTTTCACGAAAAATCAAAAACGAAAACTGCTCATGTTTTGAGGCCCGGGATGAGTTTTGGGCTGTTTTTTTTGGGCCCTAAATGGTTCCTACACTTGACTTCTTCCCCAAGACATGCTTTAAAGGCTAGGATTGGTTCTAGGGTATATCCTATGGTCCTAAAACATCTAACTAATCTATATATACACCCTAATACCCCCCTTATCCTTACCAAAAATAGATCTAAGGCCATTATGCCACCACATAGAAAATTGGAGAGCCTCCACTAAAAATCCTAAGAGGGTTTGCAAGCTAATCTACATCTTCTTCTACTTAATCATTGGGATTTGCTTCATTTAACTTGCTAATCTTGTTTTGGTGAGCTTCTATCCCCTTAATAATCAATTATTGAATTGATTATGATAAGATGTGATAAAGTATGGCTATGTTTGTGGATCCATATATTTATGCAAGCTTGATGTAGTGAATATTATGTGTTTTGCAAGTTATATGCCTTATGTCATGCAAGTTTCATAATATGTAATCATGATATTTTTATGCAAGTTGTTTCATGATGTTTATGATGCAAAACACTAAGTGAATATGGATCCATTATGCAAACATGTTATGCAAGTATGTGAGTACTTATGCAAGTCATGTATATGCTTATATGCATGTTTAACATCTTATGCAAGTATATGAATGTTTATGCAAGTTATGTATATGTTGAAATGCAAGTTTAACATAATATGCAAGCCTATGCAAGTATGTGAATGTTTATGCAAGTTATGTATATGTTGAAATGCAAGTTTAACATAATATGCAAGCCTATGCAAGTATGTGAATGTTTATGCAAGTTATGTATATGTTGAAATGCAAGTTTAACATAATATGCAAGCCTATGCAAGTATGTGAATGTTTATGCAAGTTATGTATATGTTGAAATGCAAGTTTAACATGATATGCAAGCTTATGCAAGTATATGGATGCTTATGCAAGTATGTGAGTGCTTATGCAAGTTAAGTATATGCTAAAATGCAAGTTCTACATGTTATGCAAATCACATGTATGATGATATGTAAGTTCATATGCAACATGTTATGCAAATCACATGTTTGATGATATGTAAGTTCATATGCAACATGTTATGTAAGACACATGTTTGATAATATGCAAGTTTGGGTTGAATATAGTTGGGTTAATACAAGCTCATATATGCAAGTTGACATCCTCTTAACCCATGATAAAGTTATATGCTAAACCCATGTTATGTGTGGTAAATCTTCCCTTTATTATGTTATGTCATAATGACGATTTACGTGGGGAACGATGGGGTTAATTAATATGTTAATTAAAAGTATGTTGAAATGGGTATGATTAAGCATACCATAAAAAAATTAATTAACATAAGTGGGAATTTACCTATTGAGTTAGGTCTACCCCATGGGAATTTACCTATTGAGTTAGGTCTACCCATGTTATGAATAAATTGATATTAATTAGGGATAATTAATATGGGGGTGATTAATTAGGTGTAATTAATCGACTAAGACACGAGGTTAGGCTCTGTTATGACGTAAGACTGCCCGGACCCTACCGGCTTAACCAGGCGGTCATAACAGCCGGTCTAATGTGAGAGGTCTTAGGCACAAATTAAATACGTGATTAAAGTAAAGACACGAGGTTAGACTCTGTTATGACGTAAGACTGCCCGGACCCTACCGGCTTAACCAGGCGGTCATAACAGCCAGTCTAATGTGGGAGGTCTTTATGGGGAATCACGGTCTTAATTAATTAAGAAACACTTAACCATATTAGCATGTAGTGGGACATGAGGGGTTAAGTGGGTGCCTTGGGTGGCATGAGGAATCTAGTGGGTTGCCTTGGGTGGCAATAGAAAATACGATTAGAATACTTAACCAAGTGAAACATGTAATTAAACATGATTAAAGGGTTAAGTGGGGAACACTAGATTAATAACAAGCTCTGGTGGGTAGCTTGTGGAGGGCCCATTACAACCAGTATCCCATATGTATCTTTGTAGCTCGGCCCAAGCCGAGGACGGGGCACGCATACTGGGCTTGTCTATAAGTGGCCGAAACGGGGTTAGCGGTGGCAACGCAGGCCCATCGGGTTTCATATGCGTGTGTGGGCCCGGGACTGGGAGGTAAGACGTTGTTGCATCGTGTAGGTATAACCCGTGCACCGGTGTTGCTTTTGGGTTGCCACTTTGGGGAATGATACACCCCACTGTGGGCCCAGCACGGATACCTACGTTAGGGAGCCGATCGCTTGGGGTAGTGGGGTACACCTAGTAGAGATAGGGGCAGACGGCACCTATGTAGTCAACTAGGGTACAGGAAACTACTGGTTATATCTATCTTTGATATCCTTGGGTGGGATCAACCTTTGAGTAGGAGTGACTGGTGTGGTGCAGTTAGTAATTATCCTTGGGTGGGTAGATGCGTCTTTACGGTTATCTTAGTTCGTCCTGTGTTCGTGGGCAACTTAGTGTAGTCATTATCCCCAAAGATACCATACCGAGTTCATATCATACCCTAATTACTTTAATAATTGTATTATTAAGGAGATAGGGTTCACTCAGGCTTATGTCTGACCCCCGTTGTTTTTATCTTTTTCCTTCTGGTCCTCAGGTTGGGCCTAGTGCTAGTGGGCTTTGATCAGTTTGTTTTATCTATCTCTTGGAGCTTGGACCGTAGATGTAGAGCTCAGCTTATCTTATCTTTTCTGTTATGGCTATTTGTTATGAGTAGTGGGATTATGTACTTATTTTATTCAGGATGGATATTTTGTACTTGACTCTTGTTATGGTTTTATGATGTAACCAAACATGTTTTACTTTCCGCTGCTATGAGATGATGTTTTAAATTTTCAAGTATTACATTATATCTGTCTTGTTGTAATTTTACTGTTCTATACTCTCTAAAAATACTCCACCGATGCTATGGCATTCCCTTAGTGAGTGACTATAGCGGGTGTGGGGTGTTACAAACACCGTCTGCATCCGCACATTTGGGACCAGAGTACCACCGTGGCTTACGTCCCAGCGAGAGAAAACACCGCCTACTCTATATATCCCTGAGCACTAGGCTCATCTCGGTCGACCGAATCCACGACACCACTAAGGTGCCCATCCACGAAAAAGCATACTGATCAAACCATCGGTTTACCACCATACCGGGGTGTGAGGCTCGTGGATCAACGCTATACACAAAGCCATGCTATATCAGCTGCGCTTTGATCATCAACCACCAAACTTTGCTTTTCAACAAAAGTCTGGATCACTGCATCTCAGCATGCCACACTATCAATCCATATCGTATTACTGATTTCTGCCAATATATAACCTCTGAGCTCATATGTCTCAGAGAAGGGCGTTAAGCAAGAGAATAAATTCTCCACCGCCAAACAGATATATATTTAGCAGAGATCAACAAATACAATATAAAGGAATACAATGTCAGACACACCATCCATTTACAAGTCCGTTCTAGGTCTGAACGAAACCGGAGGCACTTTCCTCGCATATCCATCCATCTCCAAATATGTCTGGACGACCACCAACTATTTCCATCCTCTTGGGTGTACAGCCCAATCAGGATCGTCAGTAATTATCCCAACGATATGAAGATTTCCGGTCTTCGACCACCGTCTTCATCTTCGACATATCGTCGAATCGGTTATTCAGAATGGGTGTAAACCCGGCCTTTCCGAACAACCCGCGTATATTATAAACAAATGTTACACAAACACAACATACGCCTCATTCCAATCCAGAATATTCTTTTATTCATAAAATCACATTTTTAGGGAAAGGTTCCCATTAATTTTATCCAAGATAAATTCTTTAAAATTTATCCTTTAATCTTCCTTTGGATGTCATTTCAAACCAAATTATGGTTTTCTAAACTAGTCGAGATTAGCGAACCACACCTAAGTAATTATTTATTTTATTTCCCAATCCCAACCTATACATCCCATGAAGCAAAACGGGTAATACTCCATATCTAATACTATGGTGTTATCGGTAAAATTAATTACCATCTCACGTTCAAATCTAATTAAAGATTTAACTATCGCTTTGGAGCAAAACTGGTAATACTCCGTTCTCGCTCACTTTCTAAATTTGATAATTTAGATTATAGATTCACATTTCAATCTGATTGCAGATTCGTTAAAATTCCTTTTACTGGGTTAAAGAACTAGGTGTTATTTAAAACACAGTTCACGACAAACCCAAATCACATTCTATTTATTATCGGGTTAAAGAACTAGTGTTGTTTAAAACACAATTCACGATAAACCCAAATCACATTCTATTTAATTCAAATCAAATATATTAGGAATTCCGATTATTTAAAACCCCTTTTTAAATCTAATTTATTTATTTAAAAACAAATCGGGTTTTAAATTTAGTTCAAAACTAGTTCATTTTGATAAAAATCCATTTTTATCTTTTCAAATATGGAGTTTTTCATCCCAATTTTTCCCAAATCATTTCTTATGATTTTACACAAATTATTACTATTTTAATAATTTTATCAAGGCCCGTACAGTCGATTTCCATCAACGACCATCGAACTGCACTTACAACGACCTTTTTCAAATTTGATTTGGACGTATCTCCAAATCCAACCGTTAGATTTTGAATTTCAAATATTCGTTAGAAAGCTCTTTTTGATACAAACCCAACGGTTCTGGTTTTAGGAGAATCCGACGGTCGGATCTCCCGTAATGTCCGTTTGAAATAAATGGTCGAAATTCACGAACTGCCGCGGCGCAGCGCGTTCTATTCAGGCCATTATATTATATATATAATATATATTTCGTCGATTTCTATTTAAAACGAATTTTATAAATCGTTTTAATTTCGTTTCAAAAACAATTTCAACTTCCATTTCAATTCAAATCAAAATTGAATTTTTCCTTATAAATTCGTTTTAAAATTCATTTCTATTCAATTCAAATTTCAATTAAATTTGAATTCATTTCAATTCGTTTTCAATTTGAATTCGTTTTCAATTTGAATTCGTTTTCAATTCAATTCAATTTCAAAGTCGTTTTCTATTCGATTCAATTCAAATTGGTTTTCTATTTGATTCAATTCAAATTGGTTTTCTATTTGATTCAATTCAAATTGGTTTTCTATTCGATTTAAACCAAATTCGTTTTCCATTCGATTCAATTCAAATGGGTTTTCTATTCAATTCATTTCAAATTGGTTTTCTATTCAATTCATTTCGAAATCGTTTTATATTCAATTCATTTCGAAATCGTTTTATATTCAATTCATTTCGAAATCGTTGATTTCAAAATTACTTTTCAATATTCATTTCAAAATGAATAAAATCGATATAAAGATCGTTCACGTCAAAATGGCGTCAATCTAATCAACACAGCTTCATATATTCCTTTATTCTATTCAACAAATGAATATTTATTTTTGTCAACACACAACTAATCTCAACGAATGAGTACTGTCCACGTGTGACTATTTTTGTTAAATTATTTCGTTCAACACATGACTAATCTCAACGAATGAGTACAGTCAACACATGAACATTTACTTTATAATGATAAAGATATAAATTTTATTGTTAAAATATTTCGTTCAACACATGACTAATCTCAACGGATGAGTACAGTCAACACATGAACATTTACTTTATAATGATAAAGATATAAATTTTATTGTTAAAATATTCCGTTCAACACATGACTAATCTCAACGGATGAGTACAGTCAACACATGAACATTTACTTTATAATGATAAAGATATAAATTTTATTGTTAAAATATTTCGTTCAACACATGACTAATCTCAACGGATGAGTACAGTCAACACATGAACATTTACTTTATAATATAAATTTTATTGTTAAAATATTTCGTTCAACACATGAATAATCTCAACGGATGAGTACAGTCAACACATGAACATTTACTTTATAATATTCTTTATCTTCTAAATTGGAATGAGGCCCAATCAATCACCATATAATGTTAATTATATGGATTTTCATACATAACACGTATATAATAGCATTGAAAAATAATCAACCATCAACCAAAGTGCACTACACTGTATAAGCATCAAATATAGATATCTAACGCTTATAACAGCCTGTCAATCAATCGATCGACATATTTAATCAATCAGGATGAGTGAACTTCAAATTTCATCCCAATACCCGTGTGGGGTTTCAAACAATCAAACACAGATTTAGTTGTGCAGTTGGGCGATGTGTAAAATTTATCGTCCCAATCAATGTCAGTCAAATCAGTGTACATAAACAAACCGTTTGGTTTATAAATGAATATTTTATTTTATTCACTTCACGTTAAAAATTATATTTTTAACGATAAAACATTTTATTTTAACATATGAATCTCTATTCAGTTCATTCTTTAAATAAAATGATATTTTTATTTTTCTAACTTATTTTAGAAAATTTCGGCGGCATAACGGCACGATACTAGAAACGGGACGAGGCCTAGCCTTATCCCCGGTCTAGTGAAGGCCCACGCCATTCACACATCAATCAAATCAATTTCATTTTACCAAACAATTCAATTCAAACCAAATAATCTAACCAACTACACAACCCAACAATTTAACAAACAAGCCATCCATGGTCTGTGGATGACGGGTGTCGGGTGCTACTAAGCACCGTCTGCATCCTAGTATATATATATAACTAGAAAAGAAATTGAAGAGTGAGAAGTTCTCACCGATAGCTATCCAAACATCTTGACTCTTCTTTTGTAGAAGTCTTCGTCGTCCTCGCCTTTTTGTCATCTTTGTTGCCCGTATTCTCTACATATGTTAAAATCGAATTTTTACTTCGCTATACAATATATAAAAATCGAATTTTTACTTTGGTATTCAATATATAAAAATCGCATTTTTACTTCGCTATTCAATATATAAAAATCGAATTTTTACATCGCCCTACTTCTAATAAAGATTATATTTTTATATCAAAGATATTTATATTCAAATCAATGAGGTTTATAATGTTCAATTCAAAGATATTTTTAAATCAAACAGATTTATATATTTTCAAAGAGGTGTTATTTTTATTTTCAAAAAGGTATTATTTTTCAACACAATGCTATTCATTTATTTAAAAACAAAACTTTAAACAATTTTCATTTCAAAACAATGATATTTATTTTTCAAGCAATGTATATTTTTATCTTCTCCTTTAAAAACAATGTATGTTTATTTTCTTTTTAAAACAATGATATTTATTTTCATTTTTCAACTTTTAAAAACAAATTCTGTTTATATTTCTAAAACAAATGTTATTTACATATTATAAAAACAATGTTATTTATCAATTAAAATTTCCAATTTTAAGTAAACTAAATTAATTAAGCTATTAATTACCTTCTTCATCGTTTTCTGCTCCTGGAACAAGCACAGCGCGTCGCTCATCATTGTTCAGATTTAGGGTTGCAATCTCCGGCCGCCTCCGACCTCATGAACCCGATCTCCGACCACCACGCCCTCCGCCTACCAGCGACGCCCCTCCAGCTCTGACCCCGGCCAGTTCGAACCACCCCTGCGCCTCCTAGGACCCACGAACGACGCCCCGCATCGAAGAGGATTCCGGCGCCTCCAGTTCGACTTTTCCGATCATAACCGTCTTCATCGAGGAGCTCGTCAAGCTCTTCAATTTGCTTCAGGGAGATTTCCATTTAAATGCGTGGACCGCGAGAAAGAAGGAGGAGAAGGATCGGGCGATTTCTGCCCTTCAATCGTTGAGAGCGGCGGGTCAGAGGGTTTGACCATCTGAAATGATTTCTAGGGTTTTTTTATTTGGAAAATTTATATATATAATAATTTTAATTTCCATAAATGGAAAGTTTTTAAAACGAACTTCAAATCGAACCCACCGACTGCCGTCCCTAGCTAATTACCCCCATCCCGAACACAATGGGATATGTCCGGTAAGCCAATTCGGTTGTTTCGATCTTTTTCCATCAAAATTAAAATATAACTATATATATATTGAATTTGAACGCACATTTCAATTTATCGGGGCCACATACTAATTCTAAAAATTCCAGAAAAATATTTTCTTGCATCGTATTGACGATACGGTCCTAACAAAACGAATTTCGTCGAATTCTGAGACCGTTGGAAAAATGGCCAATTTCCAGTCGATTAAATTCAACTGAAACTGGTCAAACGCGTTTTCCTTTGCCACGCTCACATATTGATTCGAAAAATTATGAAATTTGAAACCTAGCAATAACTTGACATCACGGTTCTAACAAAAGTGGTTTCGTCGAAATCCGAGGTCGTTTGCAAAATTTCCATTTTTAAGGGCCTGAATTCCATAGCGACTATTCAGTATTTTCAACTGGACATATCTTTTGATTCCCGCTATGAAATCTTGATTTGTCGGATTCGTTGGAAATATATTCACAATTAGATCCTAATGTTTTTGGTTTCACTAAAATCCGGATTGTTTTGCACCCGGTATGTTCAATTGAAGTTTGAAATCGAATTATCAAACTACCGCGCCATTTTCAATTCTATTTATAGTTATATATAATTATTTATATTCTAATGACGACGTATATAATATACACGTTCTAATTCCATTCAAAATAAATTTCTCGTCGATTTTATTTAAAATAATATATTTTAAATATTCAAAATTCGCTAAAATTGCCAAAATAAAAATTTTAAACTGTCCCAGATTTTCGGGTTGTTACAATCTCCCCCACTTAAAACATTTCGTCCCCGAGAAGGAACAAAGTCGAAAGTGGTTTGATCAATCAACGCTACGTTCGATCTGGCTTGCATTCTCCAACTTTTCAATTTCTGAGAATTTTCAAAAATTCAAAAATTTGGCTAACACCCTAAATTTTCGAAAAATTTCGCCATAACCTCCCCTGCAACGGGAGCATCGGGGAATTTCAAATAGCTTCCCCGGTCCTTCTAATCTCAAAAAGAAAAAGAAAAAGCCAAGCGGTTAGCTAATCGGCTCATAAAATCATCATCACCCAAACAAAACAGTCAATTACATAGTAAACATGTACCTATTTGTCGAGCAAACAAATTTTATTCTCTGCTCTAGCCTCCTTGCTATGACCTGTTCAATGTAAGTACATGTATATGCAAGCAAATGCGATAAATTTTCAATAAAATTCATTATTTGGTAAAATCTGACTAAATGGTTCAAAATTATCAAACAAATAAACAAACAACACAACCATCAATCAATTAGTGAATTAACGTTTCAAATTCGTAATTTTGATACATATTCTAAAAATCAGATTTTTGATGCCAAATCACAACAATAAGCCCTATCTAATTTTGGTTCTCACACCAGTCAATAGGAAATATATAGACGTCCCACCTTCGTCACTCGAACATAAATACTGATGATGCGATCGCTATCATCAGAATTATCCCCGAACGACTACAGTGCAATTCTATATCTATCCAGTATATTAAAATTTCAAATACACGTGGATCAGACGTATACGCAAAATCTTTATATACTGGACTGTCCAACTCAATATAAATAGATAATCAAATACGAATAATTGATTTAAATCTTCAAAACAAAAATTTGTTTTCACTTTAAAAATACACTCTTCACACTCGTTTTAGGATACTACTGATCCCATCTCTAACGAGTCATTCTCATTGGATATTACAAATCCAATATCTGATGAATTCTTTCGTATGGTTCTAATGTGTCTTGTTCTCTGAGCTTTGTAAACCAAAGCTCTGATACCACTGTGAGGACCCGTTACTTCCCCGTGAAGGAAAGAGCGGATACTTTGAGAACAACACACAAATGAACGCAGACGGAAGAACATTTCATTGCTTATACAACAATTCCATCAGATACAAGAATATACAGAGTATAAATGAATATTACACAGAAATATCAGAGATTTAAATTACATTTAAATACATAGCAGCGGAAAATAATACGATACACAACTGAAGGAGATATACGGATACAAAGCTTTCCGGATATCGTTCCAGCTGTAAACCAGATCCTGTGAATATAATCTGCAAAACCAAAACTACTAGCTGCCCGTGTCGAAAATAAGGGCACCCAGAGTTTAGGTTAAAACAATAAACTCCAGGTCAGTCATGTGACTGGTGTGAGAACTAAAACAGTTATTAATCTTTATTTTTAAAGTAAGGTAAATCAAGGGACCACGCCGCATAACACGGAACGGGTTTCCTCCCAAGAACACTAGTGCATAAAACAACAGCGCAATGCTAAATAAAGAAAAATGAAGCTATTATAAGACCCAGGTCCCATCACACAATGCAACGCAAGCCGGAGGATAGGGTTTTTACCTTATAATAGCCAAGAATGCTTGATACGTTTAGAACAAATCATTTGATACTTTTATAAGTGCATATTGTATAAAATATCTTCAAATCATAAGTATCAATCATAGACGGCATAAGTGCCCCATCCCACTATGTCGCCATACTAGGCTCTACAAATAAAACCGAAATACACGTATTGGAAATTGGATTTTCATCATAGTGGCTCCTGATTCGAAAGATCGATCGCGTAATGCAATTCACCACGGCTTACGTCCCAGCGAGAGAAAACACCGTCTGCATCCGCACATTTAGGACAAGAGTACCACCGCGGCTTATGTTCCAGCGAGAGAAAACACCGCCTACTCTATATATCCCTGAGCATTAGGCTCATCTCGGTCGACCGAATCCACGACACCACTAAGGTGCCCATCCACGAAAAAGCATACTGATCAAACCATCAGTTTACCACCATACCGGGGTGTGAGGCTCGCGGATCAACGCTATACACAAAGCCATGCTATATCAGCTGCGCTTTGATCATCAACCACCAAACTTTGCTTTTCAACAAAAGTCTGGATCACTGCATCTCAGCATGCCACACTATCAATCCATATCGTATTACTGATTTCTGCCAATATATAACCTCTGAGCTCATATGTCTCAGAGAAGGGCGTTAAGCAAGAGAATAAATTCTCCGTCGCCAAACAGATATATATTTAGCAGAGATCAACAAATACAATATAAAGGAATACAATGTCAGACACACCATCCATTTACAAGTCCGTTCTAGGTCTGAACGAAACCGGAGGCACTTTCCTCGCATATCCATCCATCTCCAAATACGTCTGGACGACCACCAACTATTTCCATCCTCTTGGGTGTACAGCCCAATCAGGATCGTCAGTAATTATCCCAATGATATGAAGATTTCCGGTCTTCGACCACCGTCTTCATCTTCGACATATCGTCGAATCGGTTATTCAGAATGGGTGTAAACCCGGCCTTTCCGAACAACCCGCGTATATTATAAACAAATGTTACACAAACACAACATACGCCTCATTCCAATTCAGAATATTCTTTTATTCATAAAATCACATTTTTAGGGAAAGGTTCCCATTAATTTTATCCAAGATAAATTCTTTAAAATTTATCCTTTAATCTTCCTTTGGATGTCATTTCAAACCAAATTATGGTTTTCTAAACTAGTTGAGATTAGTGAACCACACCGAAGTAATTATTTATTTTATTTCCCAATCCCAACCTATACATCCCATGAAGCAAAACTAGTAATACTCCATATCTAATACTATGGTGTTATCGGTAAAATTAATTACCATCTCACGTTCAAATCTAATTAAAGATTTAACTATCGCTTTGGAGCAAAACTGGTAATACTCCATTCTCGCTCACTTTCTAAATTTATAATTTAGATTATAGATTCACATTTCAATCTGATTGCAGATTTGTTAAAATTCCTTTTACTGGGTTTAAGAACTAGGTGTTATTTAAAACACAGTTCACGACAAACCCAAATCACATTCTATTTATTATCGGGTTAAAGAACTAGTGTTGTTTAAAACATAGTTCACGATAAACCCAAATCACATTCTATTTAATTCAAATAAAATAAATTAGGAATTCCAATTATTTAAAACCCCTTTTTAAATCTAATTTATTTATTTAAAAACAAATCGGGTTTTAAATTTAGTTCAAAACTAGTTCATTTTGATAAAAATCCATTTTTATCTTTTCAAATATGGAGTTTTTCATCCCAATTTTTCCCAAATCATTTCTTATGATTTTACACAAATTATTACTATTTTTAATAATTTTATCAAGGCACGTACAGTCGATTTCCATCAGCGGCCATCGAACTGCACTTACAGCGACCTTTTTCAAATTTGATTTGGACGTATCTACAAATCCAACCGTTAGATTTTGAATTTCAAATATTCGTTAGAAAGCTCTTTTTGATACGAACCCAACGGTTCCGGTTTTAGGAGAATCCGATGGTCGGATCTCCCGTAATGTCCGTTTGAAATAAATGGTCGAAATTCACGAACTGCCGCGGCGCGGCGCGTTCTATTCAGGCCATTATATTATATATATAATATATATAATATATATTTCATCGATTTCTATTTAAAACGAATTTTATAAATCGTTTTAATTTCGTTTCAAAAACAATTTCAACTTCCATTTCAATTCAAATCAAAATTGAATTTTTCCTTATAAATTCGTTTTAAAATTCATTTCTATTCAATTCAAATTTCAATTAAATTTGAATTCATTTCAATTCGTTTTCAATTTGAATTCGTTTTCAATTCAATTCAATTTCAAAGTCGTTTTCTATTCGATTCAATTCAAATTGGTTTTCTATTTGATTCAATTCAAATTGGTTTTCTATTTGATTCAATTCAAATTGGTTTTCTATTCGATTTAAATCAAATTCGTTTTCCATTCGATTCAATTCAAATGGGTATTCGTTTTCCATTCGATTCATTTCAAATTGGTTTTCTATTCAATTCATTTCGAAATCGCTTTCTATTCAATTCATTTCGAAATCGTTTTATATTCAATTCATTTCGAAATCGTTGATTTCAAAATTACTTTTCAATATTCATTTCAAAATGAATAAAATCGATATAAAGATCGTTCACGTCAAAATGGCGTCAATCTAATCAACACGGCTTCATATATTCCTTTATTCTATTCAACAAATGAATATTTATTTTTGTCAACACACGACTAATCTCAACGAATGAGTACTGTCCACGTGTGACTATTTTTGTTAAATTATTTCGTTCAACACATGACTAATCTCAACGAATGAGTACAGTCAACACATGAACATTTACTTTATAATGATAAAGATATAAATTTTATTGTTAAAATATTTCGTTTAACACATGACTAATCTCAACGGATGAGTACAGTCAACACATGAACATTTACTTTATAATGATAAAGATATAAATTTTATTGTTAAAATATTCCGTTCAACACATGACTAATCTCAACGGATGAGTACAGTCAACACATGAACATTTACTTTATAATGATAAAGATATAAATTTTATTGTTAAAATATTCCGTTCAACACATGACTAATCTCAACGGATGAGTACAGTCAACACATGAACATTTACTTTATAATATAAAGATATAAATTTTATTGTTAAAATATTCCGTTCAACACATGACTAATCTCAACGGATGAGTACAGTCAACACATGAACATTTACTTTATAATATTCCTTATCTTCTAAATTGGAATGAGGCCCAATCAATCACCATATAATGTTAATTATATGGATTTTCATACATAACACGTATATAATAGCATTGAAAAATAATCAACCATCAACCAAAGTGCACTACACTGTATAAGCATCAAATATAGATATCTAACGCTTATAACAGCCTGTCAATCAATCGATCGACATATTTAATCAATCAGGATGAGTGAACTTCAAATTTCATCCCAACACCTGTGTGGGGTTTCAAACAATCAAACACAGATTTAGTTGTGCAGTTGGGCGATGTGTAAAATTTATCGTCCCAATCAATGTCAGTCAAATCAGTGTACATAAACAAACCGTCTGGTTTATAAATGAATATTTTATTTTATTCACTTCACGTTAAAAATTATATTTTTAACGATAAAACATTTTATTTTAACATATGAATCTCTATTCAGTTCATTCTTTAAATAAAATGATATTTTTATTTTTCTAATTTATTTTAGAAAATTTCGGCGGCATAACGGCACGATACTAGAAACGGGACGAGGCCTAGCCTTATCCCCGATCTAGTGAAGGCCCACGCCATTCACACATCAATCAAATCAATTTCATTTTACCAAACAATTCAATTCAAACCAAATAATCTAACTAACTACACAACCCAACAATTTAACAAACAAGCCATCCATGGTCTGTGGATGACGGGTGTCGGGTGCTACTAAGCACCGTCTGCATCCTAGTATATATATATAACTAGAAAAGAAATTGAAGAGTGAGAAGTTCTCACCGATAGCTATCCAAACATCTTGACTCTTCTTTTGTAGAAGTCTTCGTCGTCCTCGCCTTTTTGTCATCTTTGTTGCCCGTATTCTCTACATATGTTAAAATCGAATTTTTACTTCGCTATTCAATATATAAAAATCGAATTTTTACTTTGCTATTCAATATATAAAAATCGCATTTTTACTTCGCTATTCAATATATAAAAAACGAATTTTTTCATCGCCCTACTTCTAATAAAGATTATATTTTTATATCAAAGATATTTATATTCAAATCAATGAGGTTTATATTTTTCAATTCAAAGATATTTTTAAATCAAACAGATTTATATATTTTCAAAGAGGTGTTATTTTTATTTTCAAAAAGGTATTATTTTTCAACACAATGCTATTCATTTATTTAAAAACAAAACTTTAAACAATTTTCATTTCAAAACAATGATATTTATTTTTCAAGCAATGTATATTTTTATCTTCTCCTTTAAAAACAATGTATGTTTATTTTCTTTTTAAAACAATGATATTTATTTTCATTTTTCAACTTTTAAAAACAAATTCTGTTTATATTTCTAAAACAAATGTTATTTACATATTATAAAAACAATGTTATTTATCAATTAAAATTTCCAATTTTAAGTAAACTAAATTAATTAAGCTATTAATTACCTTCTTCATCGTTTTCTGCTCCTGGAACAAGCACAGCGCGTCGCTCATCATTGTTCAGATTTAGGGTTGCAATCTCCGGCCGCCTCCGACCTCATGAACCTGATCTCCGACCACCACGCCCTCCGCCTACCAGCGACGCCCCTCCAGCTCTGACCCCGGCCAGTTCGAACCACCCCTGCGCCTCCTAGGACCCACGAACGACGCCCCGCATCGAAGAGGATTCCGGCGCCTCCAGTTCGAGTTTTCCGATCATAACCGTCTTCATCGAGGAGCTCGTCAAGCTCTTCAATTTGCTTCAGGGAGATTTCCATTTAAATGCGTGGACCACGAGAAAGAAGGAGAAGCATCGGGCGATTTCTGCCCTTCAATCGTTGAGAGCGGCGGGTTAGAGGGTTTGACCATCTGAAATGATTTCTAGGGTTTTTTTATTTGGAAAATTTATATATATAATAATTTTAGTTTCCATAAATGGAAAGTTTTTAAAACGAACTTCAAATCGAACCCACCGACTGCCGTCCCTAGCTAATTACCCCCATCCCGAACACATTGGGATATGTCCGGTAAGCCAATTCGGTTGTTTCGATCTTTTTCCATCAAAATCAAAATATAACTCTATATATATTGAATTTGAACGCACATTTCAATTTACCGGGGCCACATACTAACTCTAAAAATTCCAGAAAAATATTTTCTAGCATCGTATTGACGATACGGTCCTAACAAAACTAATTTCGTCGAATTCTGAGACCGTTAGAAAAATGGCCAATTTCCAGTCGATTAAAATCAACTGAAACTGGTCAAACGCGTTTTCCTCTGCCACGCTCACATATTGATTCGAAAAATTATGAGATTTGAAACCTAGCAATAACTTGACATCACGGTTCTAACAAAAGTGGTTTCGTCGAAATCCGAGGTCGTTTGCAAAATTTCCATTTTTAAGGGCCTGAATTCCATAGCGACTATTCAGTATTTTCAACTGGACATATCTTTTGATTCCCGCTATGAAATCTTGATTTGTCGGATTCGTTGGAAAGATATTCACAATTAGATCCTAATGTTTTTGGTTTCACTAAAATCCGGATTGTTTTGCACCCGGTATGTTCAATTGAAGTTTGAAATCGAATTATCAAACTACCGCGCCATTTTCAATTCTATTTATAATTATATATAATTATTTATATTCTAATGACGACGTATATAATATATACGTTCTAATTCCATTCAAAATAAATTTCTCGTCGATTTTATTTAAAATAATCTATTTTAAATTTTCAAAATTCGCTAAAATTGCCAAAATAAAAATTTTAAACTGGCCCAGATTTTCGGGTTGTTACAATTTCTTTCCGCTGCAATGATTTATATGTTCTGCTATACTTTGAGATCTGTTATCGTTCTAGTTATGTTATATTCCATGCGATTTTCCTTACTTTCGTAAAACGGGAGTTTGGGGTCGTCACATTTGGTATCAGAGCTTTGGTTAACCTTAGCTTTGGAATATAACATTTTTAGAACAATTCGTCTAGATAGAATCAGTAGTGTTCTAAGACGAGAGGTTCATTAGAGATAGGATTAACAATATCCTAGAATGAGCTTAAACAGAATATCACATATTTATCAGACATTACTTTATTATCACCTGGACGTGTCTCTACTTTTAACCTTCTCTTTGAATTTATCATTTCCTTTGGTCTGACTCTTTCCTTGATGGTACAGACTGATTGAAAGATGAGTACGAGAGCTAGGACAAGAGGTAGAGGTCGTGGCGGAGTAGTTGGTAGGGGTAGAGGGAGAGATACACCCCCAACTGAGCAAGACCAACCCAATTCTGAGGTCGAGGAGCCACCACAACCACCACCCCCAGTTGCTTTTGACCTGGATAAAGTGGCGAAGAAAATCAAGAATCTTGGAGGAGTGCATTTCACGGGTAGAGAGACGGTGGTAGAAGCGCAAGAATGGCTTAAGACGATGGAAAAGATCTTGGGAGGTTTGGAGCTTGAGGATCATAGGAAGCGTTTTATGGCGGTATGGTTCATGCAAGGACAGGCTCAAACTTGGTGGGAAACAGCCATGATAGGGAGAGACGTTACAGAGACAAATTGGACAAGATTTAAAGAGCTTTTTAATGAAAAGTTTATCCCGCCTCATGAAGTAGAACGTCTACACGATGAATTTGCTAACCTGCAGCAAGGCACCATGACCATTGCAGAGTACGTGAAGAAATTTGAGGAGCTTTCTAGGTATGCCCCTGAGCTAGTGCAAGACACCTTACAGAAAAATAAGAGGTTCATAAATGGGCTTGCAAGGCGATACAATAACAGAGTGACAACCCATATAGAGAGCCCATTTGCCAAGGTGATAGAGATGGCATACAGATACGAAGAAATTGATCAGAAGCGTGCTCAGCTAGAAAAGGCCAAGAATCAAGCTAATAAGAAGAAGGAGGCGGACAAGAAACCAGGGGAAGGCAGTTCTTCGACTACAAAACCTTAGGGAAACAAGAAGAGAGACAAGTCTAAAGTCAGATGCTTCAACTGCTAGATGATGGGACATTTCGACTACGAGTGCAGGGCCCCGAAGAAGCCAAAGAGGAACGAGTCTGGGTCGAGCCAAAGCAGTGGACAGAATCCCCATGGTCCAAAAGAGTGCTACAACTATCACAAGCCCAAGAATTGCCCTCTGCTCAAGAAATCCGAAGTAGCCCACGTCTACGAAGATACGGCTGCACCAGCTTCTTCTGAAGGAGCAGGTAAGCCTGATGTTTTAGGTGGTACTCTTAACATTAAGGAGATTCCTATTACTGTCTTGTTTGATACTGGTGCATCTAGAAGTTTCATATCAAGTGATACTATTAAAAAGCTTAAACTGAAATCAAGAAAACTTAAAGAACCGATTAAAGCCCATAGCCTGATAGGAGGTTCACTTATTCTTGATCAGTACTGTAGAGTGCCCGTTTCTTACTCTCGCTTCCTATTTCCTTTCAATTTAATCATCATGAACTTTTCTGGATATGATGTCATACTCGGGTTAGATTGGCTAACGAAGTATGGGGCTGAGTTGCTGTGTGCTGAAAGGATAGTAAAAATTAAAATGAAATTTGGAAATATAATGACTATACTGTGCCACGGATCAGCCACAGATAGAAAAGAATTCTGGTCTTCCTTAGAAGTCACTCCTCCTTCTATTGAAACTATCCCCATTGTCAAAGACTATATTGACGTATTTGAAGAAGTAAACAACTTACCTCCCCGCAAAGAAATCGATTTCAGAATTGACATGGTTCCTAATGCAAGGCCTATGGTGCATCCTACTAGGCGAATGTCGCCAAAAGAAAGAGAAGAGCTGAGCAATCAAACTAAGCAGCTTTTAGCCAAGGGTCTGATTAGACCTAGCTTTTCAAAATGGGGTGTAGTGGTGGTATTTGTCCCAAAGTCAGATGGTACACTCCGTCTGTGTGTAGACTACCGCGATCTAAACAAGCAAACGATGAAAAACAAATATCCATTGCCTCGGATTGATGATTTATTAGACCGTCTGCATGGAGCAAAGGTATTCTCTAAAATGGACCTAGCCACAGGATTCCATCAACTGTGCATTGCAGAAGAGAGTATCCCCTTAACTGCTTTCAGAGGGCCTGATCTATTTTACGAATGGCTAGTAATGCCTTTCGGTCTATGCAATGCCCCAACATACTTTGTAGATTTGATGAATAGAGTATTTCGTGGGGTTCTAAATAAATTCGTGCTTGTGTTCATTGATGATATCCTTATCTTTTCCAAAACCATTGCTGCACATGAGAAACATTTGAAAGAAGTCTTAGAGATTTTGCAGAGGAATGTGCTGAAAGCTAAATTTTCCAAATGCATATTTTGGTAAGAAGAGGTGAAATTCCTCGGCCACGTAGTATCAAAAGAAGGCATCTCAGTAGATCTAGGAAAGATCTCGGACATCCAAGACTGGAAGCAGCCTACCACTCCCACAGAAGTCCGAAGTTTCTTAGGACTAACTGGTTATTATCGAAAGTTCGTTAAGGACTTTTCGAAATTATCTTGCCCACTGACGAAATTAACTAAGAAACATTCAAAGTTCGTTTGGACACCTGAATGTGAGGCTGCATTCCAGGAGCTGAAACAAAGATTGATCACTGCTCCTGTGCTGACCATCATAGATGGCAATGAGGATCTGAAAGTCTGGACAGACGCTTCCAAAGAAGGTCATTCTTTTTATCTGAATAAAACATGTCTGAGATAACATTTTCTTTTGATGTCAAATCTCATTTTAACATGTTACCTTTCTGTCTATTTAAGGTATTGGTGCGGTGCTTATGCAAAGGGGTAGAGTGGTAGCATACGCTAGCAGGCAATTGAAACCGCATGAAAGGAATTATGCCACTCATGATCTTGAGCTAATGGCCAATGTATTCGCTCTAAAGATATGGAGGCATTATCTCTTGGGGGAAAGTTCGAGCTATATACGGACCACCAATCCTCAAAGCATTTATTTACCCAAAAAGTTTTGAACCTGAGACAACAACATTGGATTGAATTCCTTGCACCCTACGACCTGGATATCCTATATACTCCGGGAAAAGCAAATGTAGTGGCAGATGCTCTCAGCAGAAAGAACATGGCCAGCACCAATCTTATCCTTGCCCATCTCATTATTACTCCTTCTTTGATCAACAAGATCTCTGTCCTTCAAAAATATGATGAGTTTATCCAAAAGATTAGCAAAAGAATTCGAGAAGGCGAACCCACGAGCTTCCAAATTGATGACAAAAGGAGTTTTGAGGCTACGAGGCCGGATTTGCATCCCAAACATTCCTGAACTAAGAAGGGAAGTTATGGACGAATGTCACAAATCCAAGCTCAGTATTCATCCTGGAGTAAGCAAGATGTACCACAATATTAAGCGTACCTTTTGGAGGAGAGCAATGAAGAGGGACATCTCCATATATGTTGCCAAGTGCCCCACCTGTCAGCTGGTCAAGAGTAATCAGCAAAAGCAAGCAGGTATATTGCAGCCATTAGGATTTCCTAATTGGAAGTGGGACGAAGTTTCTATGGACTTTATTGATGGTTTGCCTCAGACTAGGAGAGGGAATGATAGCATATGGGTGATTGTAGATCGCTTGACGAAAGCTACTCATTTCATTCCCGTCAAATCCAATAGAACAATTCAAAGCTTGGCACAACTTTATTTAAGAGAGATTGTCAGGCTTCATGGAGTTCCCAGTAGCATTGTCAGTGACCGCGATCCAATATTTACTAGCAAGTTCTGGGAAGCTTTCCAAGAAGAGCTAGGAACCAAGTTGAATATGAGTACAGCCTACCACCCTCAGACAGACGGCCAGACTGAGAGGGTAAACCGCATCTTAGAAGATTTGTTGCGAACATGCATCCTTGACTTTGGCAGTTCATGGGAGGATCATCTGCACTTAGTGGAATTATCTTATAATAACAGCTATCAAGCAAGCCTGCAAATGTCGCCATTCGAAGCTTTATATGGCAGGCCATGCAAATTTCCGGCATGTTGGGTGGAGCCAGGCAATAGAATAGTCTTGGGCCCCGATACGATTCGGGAAGCATCGGATAAAGTTGATTTCATTAAGAAGCGTTTGCTGGCTGCTCAAAGCCGACAGAAGAGTTATGCAGACACTCGAAGAAGAGATCTAGAGTTCTCTGTTGGTGATCTTGTTTACTTGAAGGTTTCTTCATTAAGAGGCGTAATTCGCTTTGGAAAGACTGGAAAGTTGGCACCGAGGTTCATTAGTCCATTCCCTATTCCTGAAAAGATTGGGACTCTAGCTTATCGAGTACAGTTGCCCAACTGGCTGCCAGGGGTGCACGATGTATTTCATGTGTCCCAACTTAGGAAGCATGTTCATGATCCAGATTTAGTTTTGGAGGAAGAAGCACAACGAGATTTGGAAATTACTCCGAGCTTAGCCGTAAAGAGAGAGCCAGTAAAAATTGTGGGTAAGGAAATCAGAGCTTTGAGGAATAAGAAGATCAACCTTGTCAAGGTCCAATGGAGCAGGGATCCTAGAGACTGCACTAAGGAGACCGAGGATAGCTTCAAGCAGGCCTATCCCAAGTGTAGGGTGGATATCTCCGAATAGCTTTTTGTTGAAGTACATTTATAATACCTTGCATTTTCCGTTTTGTTCCTACTTTACTTTTATTTCCCTTTTCGAGGACGAAAAGTTTTCAAGTGAGGGAGACTGTAACAACCTGGAAAATTCGAACCAATTTAAAATTTTTATTTTTAATAAATTGGTTAGAAAATGTGCCCAAATTTAAAAAATTTCATTTTTAAATAATATTAAAGCCAGCGAAAATAGTCAATTTTCAAACGACCTCTGTTTTCGATGAAACCACTTTTGTTGGAACCAGAATGTCAAATTATTGCTAGGTTTCAATTTTTAGAATTTTCCGATTTAGTATGTGAGCGTGGCAAAAGAAACTATGTTTGGTCAAATACAGTCAAAGTTGAACGACTGGAAAATAGCCATTTTCCGAACAGTCTCAGAATTCTACGAAATTAATTTTGTTGGATTCGTATCGTCAAAGCATAGCCAAAAATATAATTTTTGGGATTTTTCGGGGTTCGTATGTGGCTCAGGTGGATTTTTGAATATGCAAAAATTAATGATAAAAAGAATTAATTTTAAATTTGAAAAACGGGGGCTGAGTTGACCTCTTGGGCCTGTGAGACATGGTTAGATGGATCCAGAATAGGGGATATTGGGTGGGGTAGCTACTTGTTGGACCGAATTCAGAATTCGTTAAGAGATTTGTTTTTTTTGGTAAAATTAACATTTTTATATTATAAAAGAGAATTGTAAAACCCTAAAATACAATCCACTATTCATCTTCCTCCTACAGCCGCCGCCCCCCTTTTCTATGGCCGAAATTTCCCCCTTTAATTTCTTCCAATCCACAATGAATTAAAATCTAAACCCTATACCACTTCGAAGAGATTCTCCTTTTCTTCATTTTCATACGGTTAGATCTTCTCTTGTGCCACCATTTCCTCGAACCCGACACCCGAAGCCGCCGCCTATCACCCATGTCGCACCCCCTAGGCTCAGCCGAGTTCCACCATTCCGGGCCCCACGTGTGTGCCTCTCCGTCCTCTTCGCTGCAGCATCCTCTGATCGAACACTGGTGGCTTGAATTGAGAGGAAAGGTCAACCCTAGTTCTAAACAAAGGAAAAGGGTGTCGGCCGAGATACTATAAGGAGGAAGATGAACTAAACTAATTGTTTTTACTTAATTTAATAATTAAATTAATCCCTAATCTTATTTTACCCATAACTTTGTCAAATAAACTCAGAATTACACAAATTTTGAAGCGTTGGACTTGTACGATCCTAAACTACAATTCTAGACTGAAGCGGGGAATTTCTGAGCAGTTGGAATTTTGGCTAAAATCACAAACGACTGTGAGATATCTCTTGTTTAAATTTATTTATTTATTTATTTATTTCTTTTTATTTATAGTTATTCATCTTCAGATCTGTTTGTGTAGATGTTGTATAATGTTTGTTTGTTGTATGATGGATTATTATGATTGGTTGTCATGTGTTATTTAAATATTATTTTTTTATCGCTTTTTCTATTTAACTGAATTGAGTTAGATAATCAATTCAATATTGATTCTTATATTGAATAATCATAGATCTATATGCGGAAATTTTTTTTAATAATAATAATATTATTGAATTGATTTAGATCATCGATTCAATATCAAATTACACAATTTGCTTCATAGAGTGATTGATCTAATTTATCAATTCCATTTAGAGAAAATAAATATTGCTTTTATTTGAATTGATCTAGTTAATCAATTCAATATAGAGAAAATAAAATTTCCTTTCTATTTGAATTGATTTGGTTAAACTAAACAAAGAAAAATGATTTGTTCTTTTTATTTGTGTTTCAGCACAAATATTTACATAGAAAAATATGTCATCCTTTTTATTTGTGTTTCAACACAAATATTTACATAGAAAAATATGTCATCCTTTTTATTTGTGTTTCAACACAATTATTTACATAGAAAAATATGTCATCCTTTTTATTTGTGTTTCAACACAAATATTTACATAGAAAAATATGTCATCCTTTTTATTTGTGTTTCAACAAAAATATTTACTTAGAAAAATAAGTTATCCTTTTCATTTGTGTTTCAACACAAATATATACATCTTATATTAAATAATATTTTATTTGTGTCCATAAACACAAATATTGCATAGGAAAATTGAATGACTTTTTAGTGTGTTCTCAAATACAATTAAAATATTGACAATATAAAAATATATTTTTATTTGTGTTCTCCAACGCAAATAAAATACGTTTAAAAGTAGTACATTTTTATTTACCCTTTTCAATGTAAAATGGTAGAAAAATACATTATCATTTTTGTTGTATTCCCTAATGCAAACAAAATGTAGAAAAATAAATTATCATTTTTGTTGCATTCCCTAATGCAAAAAAAATGTAGAAAAATAAATTATCATTTTTGTTGCATTCCCTAATGCAAACAAAAGGTAGAAAAATAAACTATCATTTTTGTTGCATTCCTTAATGCGAACAAACTGTAGAAAGATAAGATATCATCTTTTGCATTTCTTAATGTAACGAGATAGAAAATATAAATTTCCATTATATGTTTGCATTCCAAAATGCAAACGCTACAAAAGAGAAAAGAGATTTTATTTTATGTTTGCATTTTACGATGCAAACAATGCATGTAAGTTATAAATTCACATTTTTCAATCGCCTTCTACTATACAAACAAAACATAGAAAATATATTTTATTTGTATTTTTCCATGCAAATAAAACATTAAGGTAAAAAGATACATTTTTGTTCGCAATTTTAGATGCAAACAAATTATAGATAAAAAGATACATTTTTGTTTGCAATTTTAGATGCAAACAAATTATAGATAAAAAGGTACATTTTTGTTTGCAATTTTAGATGTAAACAAATTATAGATAAAAAGATACATTTTTGTTTGCAATTTTAGATGCAAACAAATTATAGATAAAAAAGATACATTTTTGTTTGCAATTTTAGATGCAAACAAATTATAGACAAAAAGATACATCTTTGTTTACAATTTTAGATGCAAACAAATTAGTAGAAGAAATTTAGATGCGAACAAAATATTAAAAGAAAGATTACATTTTTCATTCATTTATTTACACCCCTTAATGTAAATAAACATGATATAAAGAGTTGTACTTTATTTTACATTCCTTGTTGTAATAAAATTACAAATTTAAAGATACATTTTTATTTGCGTTCCTCAACGCAAATAAATCCTGAATAGGATAATATGCATTTTTATTTGCTGTCCCGAATGCAAATGAAATATGAAAATTAAAGGTGGCATTTTTAATGTAATTTTAAAAAGGAAGAGAATAAGAATCATTTATGATTTAGAAATATGTTTTGTATTAAATACAATTTCATTGTAAGGTTAGAAGCATAGGAAGGAATTCACATTTTGTTCATAGAAGGGATTGAACAAAAATATTCATTTTTGTTCATTAGATGGAAATCAACAATTTTTCTCTTTAAAATAAAATGGGTAAAATATGCAATTTGATTTTAAAAGAAATTTACACTTGGTATAGGTACGGAAGTTGAAACATGAATTGACATTAAAAATCATGAATGAACAAACAATGCAATTTATAGTCAATATACTATCAAATTGGTGTATGAAGTAAAAACACGTTTAGCTAACGTAATAAGCATGGATATAGGATTTACATATATAATTCACACCTTCATTTGGGGTGATATTCGTGTGAATGTGATCGCTTGTGGAATTATATATATAAATATAAATAGAAATTAAACGAATCGCATACAACAGTTCGCGTTTCGGCAATTGTGACATTAAACGATTGTACTGAAAGATCCAACCGTCAGATTTTCCCAAAACCAAAATTGTTGGGACCGCTTTGGGAAGATCTTCCCAATAAGACAAATTTTGTCAAAATCCAATGGTTAGATTTCAAAATATGTGTAAATCAAATTTTGAGAAAAACAGCACCAAAGCCACGCTTAACCCGAAGCGTCGTTTGATTCTATTTAGCTATTTATAAATAAATAAAAATAGCGATAAATCATTTTAAATAAATGTTAACGATATGAAATGTTTTAAATAATAATTATTCGATAATTATTTGGAAAGCCCGAGTTCTACTCATTTCAAATAATTATACGTCAATGAAGAGACGAAGACGGTGTTGAAGACCGGCGGTCTTTACATCGAACGGATGTACTGCTACTGAGGTCCTCGATAGGAGTAGCCACCCTGAAGGGATTTCGGCGGTAGTCGTCCGGGCGTATGTGATGACTGTCCGGATATACGAGAGCCTCTAAGGTGTCTTCGGTTCCGTTCAGACCCAAAACGGACTTGTAAATGGATGCATATCTGACATTGAACTTCGTACCATGTAAACTGATTTCTATTTAATATACAACCGTTGGTGGCAAGAGAATTTATTCTTTCGCTCAACACCCTTAGAGGTTGTTTATTGATAGTTGTTAATTTCATGGCATGGATTGTCAACGGGACATGCTAAGATGCAAATGATCAAGGCTTTGTCGAAAAGCAGGCGTTGTGGTTGATGATCAAAGCATAGCCTATTTAGGCATAGCTTTGTGTATATCGTGACTTCGTGAGCCTCACACACCGATTGAGTCTAAAACGAGAGAAGGGAACGCAACGAGTGCACACGTTTCTTTCTAGCTAGAAGTGGTGTCAGTGCTTAAACTGGCTGACATTTGCTTATGTGGTTGTTGGAATATTTTTGCGAGGCCTCGGTTTATTCTTATCGGTCGCCCTCGGCCGATTTGTAGGTCCAATAGGAACGGGAAACGTGTGTTCAGGCATAACTAATCCACTAAAAAATTTGTGGACCGGCCCTGCTGTATCCAATGGTTCGCCAGCGTCCGAATCCTGAGACATTGCTAGAGTGTCTCGAATCGGTCAGGAGCTCCTCCCTAGCCTTGACTCATGATGGAAACCCAACTTTTAATACGTCCCATGCGGTTTTGATTGCATAACTAGTATGGCGACATAGTAGATGGTAGATATGCCATCTATGATTAATATTATAATTGAAATATTTTCTTTAAACATATACACACTAATAATAATATCGTATTTTGCATATTTATCATCTTTTGACCATTGTAAGGTAAAACCATATCCTCCGGTTTGCGTTGCATTGTGTGATGGGACTTGGGTCTTATAATGGTTTCATTTTTCTAAAAAGCATCGTGTTATTTAACGTTATACTTTATTTATTGCACTGATAATCCCATGGAGTAAACCCATTCCGCGATAGCGGCGTGGTCCTCGTGATTGTCAAACCCTTTAGTTAATTAAGATATCTCATACCAGTCCCATGATTGACTCGTAGTTTGTTTCACCTTTTGCAAACTCGGGTGCCCTCTTCTACACGGGCAGCCAAGTGACAGGTTAGGCTTGGATATTCGCTGGATGGAAGCTTGCTGATGGAGATGCCGAAGAAACTTTCTTTTTATCTTTTATTTTCTGCTTAAGACTTTGAGACAGTATTTAGTATTGATGTAATTTGAGAGATTGAGAATCTATTTCTTTTCTTTGAGACATCTATTTTGTTAAGTGTAATTCTGTGCTGCATACTCTGATGTTTCAGTGATGATGTTTGTGATGACATTTCTTTCCGCTGCAATGATTTATATGTTCTGCTATACTCTGAGATATGTTATTTTTCTAGTTATGTTATATTCAATGCGATTTTCCTTACTTTCGTAAAACGGGAGCTTGGGGTCGTCACACAGTCGGTTAAAAGGTGCAATGTCAAATCTAAAGATAAAAACATTGCAAGTTCCACCAAAGGGGCATCTCCTGAAAAGAGAAACCCAGGACCTTAGTCCTGTTGTTAGGATAGCTTATTGGGATGAGCGTTCGGTGATGGAACCGGCAGCCGCCCCGTGAAACTATGCAATAATAAAGCCTCTCACAAGTGAAGCTAATTAAAATTACCAACTGAAAGGGGGTACTCAATGAGATCGTCAATGCCAGAAAATATATGACCTGATTACGACAAGCATTGGGAATAAAGACCTCTTCGGGGGCATCCGATTAGATTGTTAGTGTCTGCTGATCACAGACCCGACAATCGGCGGATTTTAAAGATCTCTTCCGAGGCGCTTAATTAGTTTTTTAGTGTCTACTGGTCACAGACTCGGCGATTGGCAGGCTTCAAATGCTTCAGTAGCAAAAGACCTCCTCGGAGGCACCCAATAAGATGGTCTGTGTCAGGAAGTACCTGGCCCGATTATGACAAAAATTGGGGTAAAACCAAAGACCTCTCCGGGGCCACCCAGTTGATTGTCGGTGTCAGGAAGTGCCTGACCCGATTACGACAAACATTGGGCTTCAAAGACCTCTTCGAAGGCAAAAGACCTCTGCAAGGGCACCCGATTAGATTGTTAGTGTCTGCTAACTGTAGACTCGACGATCATCGGACTTTAAAGGACCTCTTTGGAGGCATCCACTAGCTCGGTTAGCGCTCAAGTACTTTGAGCTGTGACGATCAGTGGACCTAAAATGATCTTTTCAGAGGCACCTAATGAAATCACTGATACTAGAATACATCAGCCTAGTGCAGACGAGAGTCTCCTATGTCTAAATTAACTAGTCGGAAAACAGATAAACATTGGGCCAAAAAATATAAGACCTCTCAAACAGGGGCACAGAAACAAGAAATTTCCTTCAACTAAAGGCATGGGTTTGAACAACTAAGCTAAAATCCTTGTTTAATGAGAAAACTAAGAAGCTCCAAGCGCAATGGTTAAAGCAACAAATTTAGCCATTAAAGCAGGAACTTTCGGTGTTTTAGCCATGGCCAAGGAATTATAGTATAGTTGATCACACCCAGCCTAAGATATATGTGACGACCTTTGGTATGGGGGTATCACCACCACATTAAGACAGGTCAACAATGCTCACAAAACATACCACAAGCTCGCCGCAACTTCATACCAAACAAAAGTGACTTGTAATATAAATGTGAAAAGAAATAGGTGTGGAATGAAAACAAAAAGGTACGACAAAGCTAAAGCAAAAAAGCTTAAGTACAACAAGCAGTGCACAATTTCATCATATCAACGACAACACAAGTCGCAGATACAAGAGTTTCAAACACGAATGTGCATAAAGTGATAAGTGAGGACTGACACTCGCATATACAACCGGTCTAAATGAAATACATGAAAGCAAGCTAGAGAATATAAAGCAAGAAAGTTTTAAGCACTACTTCTTCTTCTTCCCATTCTTTGAATCACCAGACCTCATAGATGGTTTATTAATACTGGAGGGAAGAGGGGATGCATCAGCAAGCTGGTTCCCATCTTTAGCCCTTATATTGCTAGATGGAGTCTCGGGAGAAGATAAAACAATAACTCCTTTCTTCTTAACAGTGCACTTTCCTCCTTCATGCTTTGAAGATGACAAAGGATTGGTTTTCTTCTTTTCCTGATCCTCAACATCTTTTTTGGGCTTGTAACACCCCACATCCTTTAGTGTCACTCACAAAGGGAATGCACTAAGTTCTGTGGAGCATTTAAGGTAAAAGATGCAGATAAATTACAAGACAGACAAAATTAAAACAGCGGAAAATAAAACTTTACTTTATTGATAAAATAGTTTGTACAACAATTGTTTTCCAATATCAGAGTATCATCTGTCTTACAAAATAAAGAAGCATAAAATAACATTTATATTCCCCAATGTAGCATAAGCCAGCCATAGCAGCAGAAAAAGAGAGTCCAAAGCACTTTGTCAAAGAATCTTCGAGCTTGGGAAGAGTGACGGTCCAATCTAACATGAGCTATACTATTCCCTCCTTAACTACCCTAGGGGGTAGGGGGAAACGGAAGAAAAGAAGACGAAAGAAAACTGGGTCAGACATAAAGTCTGGTAAGTTCAGTTACTTCTAGCATGTGAACAAGGAAAGACAAAACGACATGAATTAACTGAATACAAGACAATACCATGATGATAGGGCCAACAAGATAGGATAAGATTAACACAAGATATGCTAAGACAAGATAAACTGGATATGCTTTAATACTTTCTCCGCTTCGCTATTAACCTGTTATTATGGTTTCTATGTCTCTGCACCACCTATCTAGTGTCCCAACTAGTAATCTATCTAAAATGATAACGCGATCCCAATCCCAGTAATTGTGGTTGCCTTTAGGCGTACATTTATTATTTATTACCTAGATCTAATCTAGGGTTTTATATCAAAGTACTTCCTAGATTCCATTCGGGTTTACGCGGCTTATCTAATGCTTCACAGATTCAGGGTTTATGCCACCTAGGTCCAACTAGGGATTACGCTACCTGTTGAGCGACGCCCCTAGTCTAAGACACACTACCTAGAGCGGTATATGTTCCTAGAATTTCCCCACTTATGTGTCGTGAATCGTTATCGCTATCTAGATGCACATGTCCTCTATATGTGCGACCCGAGTCCCATGGCAGGGCAAATCAAGAAACATAGAACTCGGTCGGGAGCTTTAAGTTATCTGCCGATGCAGATGCTAAGGTATGTTTTTTCCAGTGGCTATGGTCCCACTTGACCCCTCCCTCAACTATTGAAAGGCACACCTTGAAAAATGAGAACTATACGTAGGCCCCCCTATGCCCCGCTAACCTATGGCCATCCGCAACCATAACTGGATAGCAAGTATATGGTCTTTTGGAGTTCTCCGCCTTTCCGTATCTCGATTGACTCAAGATGGTAGGTAGACGACGGGTCGCTATCACACTGCCATTTGTCCCGCCGAATCACGTTGGTCCATCCTAGTCTTTAGGTTGCCTTATATTGCAACCAAGGCATACCCTTGGTTCTCCTAACGCAGACCTTAACCTCTGTGAGCCCAGGAGGATCATCTGCCGCCTCACAGAGGGATACCAAGAGTACCCTCACGTCCCCTCGAAGCTTCGGGCTACGTAACCCAATTCGTTGGAGCCTTCTTTAAGATCGTTCGCTCCTCCTCGTGTTATACTAAGGATTACTAAGGTTTACCACTTGGTTTCCTGAATCGTCGTTTTCTTAACTAAGGTTTACCACTTAGTCCTTTTAACTAAGGTTTACTACTTAGTTCTCTTTCTCGTCAAGTTGGATTGGTTAAGTGTCATTAGTCGATACAAGTTAACTTAACCTATTCATTTGTCATGTTAAAGTGGTTAAGTGTTACCAGTAATTCACGTTGACTTAACCCTACCAGCATCAAGTTATATTGGTTAAGTATTTACTTAACCCTGCCCATTCATCTTGTATTGGTTAAGTGTTCCTTTTTAACTTAACCTTGCCTATCTGTTTTAACTAACATGTTATAACGGTTAAGTGTTCCCTTAGTTAACTTAACCCTAACATTGGTTTGATTAACATGTTCTAATGGTTAAGTATTGTCCCTTCATGTTTTTAACTTAACCCTATTCATTTATCACACTCTGATGGTTAAGTGTTCAAGCTTATTTAACCCTACGGTCTAGTCTAGCTAACATATTAAATTGGCTAAGTGTATTAAATTTACTTAACCCCAACCTCTAGTCTAGTTAGCATGTTAAATTGGCTAAGTGTATTAACTTTACTTATCCCCAACCTCTAGTCTAGTTAACATGTTAAATTGGCTAAGTGTATTGAATTTACTTAACCCCCACTTTCTAGTCTGGTTAACATATTAAATTAGCTAAATGTTTTTCTTAGTTACTTAACCCCTACAAATCTTGTCTTGTTACCATGTTAAGTTGGTTAAGTGTTTTAGTTAACTTAACCCTATCGTTCTAACTTAACTGTGTTAAGTTGGTTAAGTGTTCTTATGGACTTAACCCTCCTATTCTAGCTTAACTTTAATTGTCTTATTAAAGCACCAGCCACTCAAATTAGACAGGTATTGTTGTGGCTGCCGGTATGCCGGTTGGTTCCGGGCAGTCTTACGCCACAACTCAGTCTAACCTCGGGCCTTTATCGGGCTCAATGCCTTAACCTCCCACATTGGATAGGTGTTGTTGTGATCACTGGACAGCCGGGCGGGTCCGGGCAGGTTTACATCACAACTCAATCCAACCTCGGGTTAAGCATGTTCGTATTGTCTAAATTTACTTTTCTCATTTAGGATAAATTCTATAAGTAAATTTTCCCTAATTTACTTATTCCATTATTACTCTTTTAATGTACATTGTCAGCATTTATTATTATGGCCCATTTTCCCTATATATCATATTTATAGTTTTTGGTATGTAAATTATACCAAATTAAGTGTCACTAACCATGATTATTCCAAACATGACAATTACTCACAATTATGACTAAATTCAAAATTTGTGCTAGTATACTTATTATGCCAAATTAACTTTAATTGACCCAATTCTGATTTAGCATCCTAATTTACAGTTTATGGCAAGACTAGAATTATTATTCTAGTTTACCGTTTATGCCTAAAACTTAGCTTACTTGCCAATACTAAATTTAATATGTCAAATTACATATTCCATAATTCATGTCAAAATTTCAAATTTGCGTTCTAATAAACATGCCATAATACAAGTTCTAAATTATGTCAATCATAATTATGTTCATGTTCCACATTATGCCAATTTCCAAGTTATAACCATGTTTAAGTCAAATTTATGATTTTCCCAAATCGTATTCCCATCGTTCGTGTAATCGTGATTTCTTCCTAGATTATAGATAAATCTAGATTTGTGGATAAAAAGGGAATGAACCAAAATGCCATGAAAAAATAGACATAATGACTGGCAGAAGATGATAATTCACTAATCACAGATCTAAAAAATTACACTGAATGAATTGATTAAAGCATCGAAGGCCTATAGATCTGATAATATTATGACATAAAAAGGGTTGAACAAATAACATAGGTTCAAGTATATGGGTAGATCTAACTTAATAGATAAATTCCCATAATCAAGATCCAAGGATAATTAAGAATAAACTGAATAGATAATCAAGTTTAGATCCAATCTCACAGTCATAATCCTAGGAAAATAATATCATGTTCATGAATCATAGGTAATTATCCACTATTGTCCTTGTCATAGTCATAGGCATTGGTTTATGCTCCTAATCAAAGGCTTATGTTCATAGTCAAAGGGTTATGTTCATAGTCAAAGGCTTATGTTCATAGTCAAAGGTTTATGGTTTCAAAGGCCATAGTTCCATAGTCATAATCTTAAGCATTGGCAATTTAGTCACAATGTGTTCCAGGCCATAATCAAGAATCAGATCCAAAGTCATAAACAAGCACAAATTCAATGAAATGATAAGGCATATTTCTTATATTCTTTAATTTCATGTCACAAAGAGAAAAGGAGTTCAAATCTAAAAAGTAACCGACTTACATTGATTGGATCTAGAAAAGAATAGAAAGATAGCGTTGCTTGAAACCGTTGAATCTTTACTTGAATCCTAACTTGTTTTGAATCTTCTCTTGAAAGACTTGAGCAGCATATCCTCATCTTGATTTATATTTTATTTTAATCTATTTATTTAGATTTAGAGGAAGAATAAGAAGAAGCCATGTCCATCAAGAATTTGTGCAGCATAAGGTTAGAGAAGGATGGTGCAATGAGAAGGAGACTAGGGGGCTGTTTATATAGGATTGCAAGTTAATTTGAGCCGTCGATGAAGCCAAGGTTAATCAAAGCCATCCGTTCTAAAGAGAAGCCAATTATGTTCACAATTACTTTCTTAATGTACATTATTAACATTTATTATTAAATTTGTATGCACGTTAGATACATCCCCCCTTTACACATTTATTATTAAATTTGTATGCACATTAGATACATCTCCCCTTTACACATTTATTATTAAATTTGTATGCACATTAGATACACCTCCCCTTTACACATTTATTATATTAAGCATTGGTTATTCTTAAATTAGTAACTTTAGTGTTAATAGAAATACGGGGTGTTACAAGGCTTTCATCTGTATTGTCAGAGTCTTCTGCTTCATCACTAGGGATATAGTCAGTAGCATCATCCAAGTTAACAAGTGCACTAATCTGTATGGCTTGTGACCCTGGAGTCGTAACAGCAAGTAAGGATGCATCACTTAGAGGAGGAGTTACAACTGGGGCAGGAGAAGTTGACATCAAGGTCGAATCAGTAATGATATCCTCAGTCGTCGTCGTGTTGCCTACAACGAGAGAAAATTGTGATGAGATTAAGCCTAATGCAAAGGTATAATAAGCATGGAATTTAAGAGATCCATGTGAACTAAAAAGAGAATCCAAATATGACACATCTTGGTTAATTTTGGTTTTAGGTGGAACTTGAGGATTTCTGTACTCAACTTTGTATTTGTCTGCATTATCATCATCATCCCCTTTGCTATCTCCATTGTTCTCCTCAGCAATATCCTTAGTGGAAGTATGCTCCTCAGCGGTTGTATCTTTCTCTTTGAGAACAACAGAAGGATCAATAGGAGGACTGATTGGAGTTTGAGAGCTAGAAGACTTAACATTGGCAGGATCAGTAAGGGCATCGATATTGACCATGACCTGAGCTTGCTTCCCAGAAGGTCCGGCCTCGTCAATTAACAATCCTCGCTTTTTCATCAGCTATATCTTCCCCTCGGCCAAGGCCTCACAGGATTCATCATCCAATAGATTGTACAAGAGATAATCTTCGGTATGAGTACCTTAAGTATGCTTAGGTACGGATTCCCAAACCATGGCCAAAGTCACCGCAAAGTCTGATCTCAAATAGCGTAAACTTCCCCGACTCATAATGCTGTAAACATAAAATTTAAACAAGGTGGCATCAACATCCACCTTAACTTTTTCAAGGGCGGTCACAACTTTGACTCTATCCTCCTCAAGAAGTTCATTCCTGTTATTTACCACAAAAAGAGCCATGCTCTGAGAGGTAGTCATCACCTGAAGGATGGCATTCTCTTGCTGGTAAGTGGCGAAGTTTGTTTTTCCATTGATAATTGAGATTCAACAAGTTGTTGGGAAGACTGAGCATCTTTGACTTGCGCTATTATCATATTTTCTCTTAGCTTAGCAGCAGGGAGCTCTTCCTTGAGCCTCCTGTTTTCAGCCTCTAACCCTTCTAACTCTGTGTTTCTTTGTGTGAGATAGGCAATGGTATTATTCCGTGATTCAAGAACTTTGGCCCATTCAACCTTGTCATCCTCTGAAGTAGCAATTTTATCAAGGTTAACTCCATTAAGTCTTTGGAGATCCTCAACAAAGTTACACCATAAACCCAACTATTTCTCAGACGACTTCTGACTTCATCTAACCGCGTCTCAAGCTGACTTTCGGGAGAATCCAGCTACGTAAACATTTGGCCTTTCAAGGTGTCCAGTTCTTTAAGTATATCCCGTTTATCAGATGGATATATGTATAAGTCGAAGTACATGCCTTTCAAATACCAACCCTTGATTCGTTCAGCAAGCGCAATGATACTGGCGAAGGAATTCGTCAATAATTAAAAAAAATCCACTTTTCACTCTTTAACAACGGCTTTCAAAGAATCGAATAATGCTTGATCAACAACGGCATCTTGATTAGAAGAAGGAAGTTCTATAAAATAAGGAAAGGATTTAAGAATCAAAGCTTAGATGGAAAATGGAATGACAAAATTCTAAGTAGATATTCATCTACTTCCATCCACATGCCATAAAACTCTCAGGACACTGGATATAGCAGTTCTGATCTACGAACCCCTTAACACTCTCTGATAAGTCATTAATGATTTAGGAGTTCTGGATTCCTTCAACAAGATAATTGACGGCCGTTTCTTTCCTCCTTTTGAAAACATACAGAAGCAGGTATCCTCGAAAGTAGGTGTGCGTTGCTTTGTCCTTATAAAAAGCACATAGAGACCAGTTAAAATGGCGTAGCCATTCGGATATAGCTGGAAAAGGGAAATAGCTAAGCGCCAGAGAATCATTTCCAAAAATGGCTTAAAGAAAGGAACGGCCTCGTTTACTAAATGTGATGATTCACTGTAACATATCCAGTGGGTGGAAGGTCAACAAATTCGTTCTTTTCTGATAATTTTGCATTAGTTTTCAGAATATTAAACTGAGCACACAATTGATTAAATGAATGCTCGAAAAGTTTTGTTGATTTCCTCTCGAGGGGTACTTTAGTAAGAGGTCGAGGCAGAGGAAAATCCTGTTCAACATTCGGCCCAGGAGCATTAACCATCGTAGTGTCCAAAATTTGAGCGGAATTCTCAACTTGAGTAGACCTAGGTGCTTCCTTAAATTGTTGGCACGATTGCTGTCGAGTTACCATTTCTACACAAATAATCTTGCTTGAAAACAAACTACAGGTGCACGTTTCCTAAGATAAGTAGTATTATGTTGTATATAACTATATGTGCAAGGTTTGGAATCTATAATCATCATGAGTTGATTGATCGATTCCAAACACCACTGCTAACTTGCATTGATGTGTTTGTACAAGAGATGTTCGACTTGATGGTAAATGGTCAATAAAACACTCCAACACAAATATATTATTCAAATGCAAGTCGTAAAGTTCACTATAGAAGTTCTACATGTTGGAGAATGGAATTTTGATGACAACAACCTTATTTCAATTATCATTGATTATCTAACACTTATTGTATAACACACACACACACACACACACACACATATATATATATATATATATATATATATATATATATATATATATGTATATAACAGGAATTATATATAGGAAATATTAATGAAGACTATACAGTTTTGAGGATAATAAAGATTCAACGATCAGAGAAATTTCAAGACTCATGAGTATTCAAGATTTCAAGAGTTCAAGATTAATATAATTATAGAGTCTAGATTCTGTAAGACTCTAAATAGCACTCCATGTTCAAATTCTAATTTTCAAATTCTGATTTTCAATTCTATCCTCAATCCTCACTACTATTCTTTTTCTTTTCTTATTCTTCTTTGTTTTTCAAACTTATATTTTATATTTATATTCTTATACTTTATATATTTATATAGTTTAAAATCTTATAATGTTATAATTTTATAAATATATTTATATAGTTTAAATTTATGTTTTCATATGTTTTTCTACTATATAATATTAATTTACAACACTAGATTTTTACTAAAGAATTTCCAGAATTATTTTTATATCAAACACATGAAAAATATTTTAGAATATAAAATTACACCGGGGTATGTCGGCATACCAAAAACACCATGTCGACATATAACTGTCACTTTTTTCAATTTTGAAAGGAAGTGTCTTTTCGCTATTTGAAACAATTTAGAACCGTTGCAACCTTTCACACTCTATAAAAAGGGGTTAAAACTGAATTTTTAATCATATCTTCTTCTCCACTTTTATCCTCTTTCCTTATATAATTATTCTTAATCATTTTTATGATTTATACACTTATACTCTACCGAATTCAATTTTTTTTTTGATCAAACTTTTTCTCTCTACTCTCTCCTCTCATCTCTCTCTGAATCAAGTGCTATTGAAGAGTTCTAGGGTTGTCTGTAATTGTTTGGTTTGAGTGAAAGTTGTTTGGTTTGAGTAAAAGAGGAATTGGTGTTTTCTTGTAGCCGATAAATCAGGGAAGTAGGAATCAACGTTTCCTTGTTGTCGAGAAATCAGGGAAGCAGGAATCGGTGTTTCCATGTAGCCGAGAAATCAGGGAAATAGGAATTGGTGGTATCCCTTGTGGCCGTGAAATCAAGGAGGTTGTAGTTGACTATTGGAATAGTAATAAAACTCTGCGCAATCCAGCGTTGTGCGGGACTGGACGTAGGAGCAATCCGAACCAGTATAAAATCCGGTGTGTTCTTTCCTTTTCTGCATCTTTATTTCTGTTTATTTTGTATTTATATTTGAATATGTGTCTGTGATTGTGTTTGTGGTGTTTGGTTCATCTCATAGTTCACATAGGTTTTAGATTTTGTTTAAATTCTCACTAATACTATTCACCTCCCCCTCTAGTATTCGTTTTGCCTTAATGATCCATTCCGCATTCCCTGACAATTGGTACCAGAGCAAGGTTTTTCAAAAAGTTCATATTCTTATTTTTGAAAATTTTAAATGGCAAAATTTGAAAACTTGTTTAAATTCATGTCTTGCATCAGTATTAGATGAGTCTGCATTCAATTTGATTGAAAATTCGAGTTATCATGATATGATTTCTTGAAATGTTTAAATGGATATGTCATAGAATCATCATGATGTTATTATTTCAAAATTACAATTATTTATTTTGAAAAGTCACTTGATTCTTTGAAAAGGTACGTTGTTCTGCAGGGAAAGAGTTATGTTTGATGACTATTGGCCGAAAGACACCAAGATGATTATTCATCAATCAAGAAAAGAAGAGTTTATGAAGAGATATGAATTTTGGGATTATAGTAGATGAAGTGTTCGTTCATTAAAAATTCAAATTTTTTTGGAGCCAAGTTGGTTAAACTACTAAATCATTGATCTCATCGTCAAATTCTGTAAGATGTAAATATGATTCAGATTCGTCATTAAGCGATGGAGAGCAGAAACCGGAGATTCAAATATGTGTTTCACAACAATTCAGAATTCAGAGAATATCGAAGAAATGGATCTGAAAACCGGGTACGCCTTAAGTAATTTTTTATTTTTTGGTTGAATGAATGTTTTGTGTGCTTTGTTTTGTTTGCTTTGTTTTGAATTTGAAAATTAAAATTCAAATTTGAAAATTAAAATTCAAATTTGAAATTTAAAATTCAAAATTGAAATTTGAATTTTGAAATTCAAAATATCAATGATATAACAATAATAAATTTTGAATGTTTATTTGTATTAATATTATTTCAGGAGATAGTTAAACTTGAAATATAAATCGATAATTTTAAACCAAGAGTCATAAAACCATATGTCCTTTGAAATTATGTATGTATGTCGACATACATAAACGAGCAAGTCGACATATGTTCCAATAGATTCAAATTTTGATTTTTCAAACTTCCCTCCAATCCTTTCATAAGAAAATGCCAATTCAAATTCTGGTTATTAACTTTATCTGTTTACTTATTTTCTTATACCTAGTTTCTAAATATATGTATACATATATTAAAAAAATATAAATTAACAAAATTATATAAACATGCTAATATGATATACAAAGTTAATATAACTTTTTGATATTGTTATAAGATATAAATTTATTCATCTTTCATATAGTTTGAACATGAATAGTTTAACTTATATATTATTCATATGATTTTATACCAATTTTGGGTTACATTATCACAAATATTATTCGTAACTTAAATATTTATTTTGATTTCTTATTAAGATTTATAAAAGCTTAAATATTTAACCTAGTATTTTGGTATTATTATTATTATTATTATTATTATTATTATTATAATATATACGATTTTATGTCTTAAAAATAAGAAATTATAGTTATATTTATATCCAAATTTCATAATTTTGTTATGACTATAGATTTCTTTTTAATATTTTAACGTATAAATGATTCTATAGCAAAATAATATATTTTGGTTTCTAATGTTTAAATTTATTATTAATTTGTATTAAAAAGATTAATATATATCTTATAATAAATTGAATTTTATGTTCTTTTTAAAAAATCAGTTTTTATATATACTTTTATGAATATATGTTTATAGTTTTTCTTTATATGATATAATTTTTATATTTTGTTTAATAGATCTTTAATTTTTACTACATTAAAGAAGAACCCTACTAAGATTATTTTACTCCACATTTCACATACAATTATTTAAATATTTCATTATATATTATGAATACCATAAATTTTTTATCTTTAATATCCTTTCAATCTCTTTCATAAGTGTCATTAATCTAAGTCTAGAAATTAATATATTATTCAAATAATTTGTAATATATATGATATGCATAATAGTTAGATTGTACTTTGAATATATTACCTAAATAGATATAATTACCAAATCATTCTGCATACTATCATTACATATCTTATTTCATATCATATATCATTATAAATTATAGTACATCTCAAATTAAAATCATTCAAATCACAGATTGCATTTCATTCAATATATCACTTCATATAGATTTGCATATGACATACTTCGTTATAACCAATACACCACATTACATGTTAACTGTAACTCCACATATAACAAGTATATAGTACAAAAAGTTTTTCTCTATGTAGAAATATAGGATTATTAATCAAATACATAACATATTTACTTCGTCTTAACTAACTTGATTGAGTTGTTTGACATGGTTGAATTTCATCAGTGGTTGATAGGTTTTTTAGAAATATACTTATGCATTTGTAGTTGATAGGAACTTTATAGGTTTTAAGATAAATAGAAGTTATAAAAAATGTTTATGTTTGAATTTATTTGAATTGATGTTTGAGACAACAAAACTTCAATTGATCGATTGCTTGGATTAAATAGCTTTACTTATATCATAATTTTAAGGATATCATTTAGAGTTGTTTCTTAGTTTAGATTAAAGTCTTATTACAGTTTAAAGGGAATTAGAATATAGGATAAGTTTAGTCTTGTATTAAATTAAGGGGAAGTTTTAGAGCTTCTAAGGATTAGTTAAAGGTTCTAGAAACTTTGGTTGATTTAATTGTTTAATTTAATTGTTTGTTTGAATTGTTTGGTTGAAATGCTTATTTGTTTGAATTGTTTGTTTGAATTGGTTGTTTGTTTGCCTGTTTTGATTGATTTGCTTGTTTGAATTGATTGGTTTTCTTAGTTTATTATTCTTATATTAAGGCTATTAAATTGGTGTAGTCATAGATTTAGGGAGAGTTATAGAAATTTATAGAGAATTATATATTTAAGGAAAATTATGTTTAGAATTAGGATATTTCATAGGCATAAATTTAGGGGGAGGGGAGTATTTTATAAGGTATAGATAGATTTAGGATTCAGAGGGAGTACTTTACTTTAATATAGGAATTATTTAGATAGTTATAGGATTTAGGGGGTGTTGTTTTAGAATTTCTGTTTGGTGATGCCAAAGGGGGAGAATTATAAAATATAGACATAATTTATCGGATTCATATAAACAAGGGAAGTATTAGAAGAAACATCATCAACATGTGTATATAGGTATGATGTTTTATAAACTAAGGTTGTCATCATCAAAAAGGGGGAGACTGTTGGAGAATGGAGTTTTGATGACAACAACCTTATTTCAATTATCATTGATTATTAAATATATACTAACACTTATTGTACAGGAATTATATATAGGAAATATTACAGAAGACTGTACAGTTTTAAAGATAATAAAGATTCAAAGATCAGAGAAATTTCAAGACCCATGAGTATTCAAGATTTCAAGAGTTCAAGATTAATATAATTATAGAGTCTAGATTCTATAAGACTTTAAATAGCACTCCATGTTCAAATTCTAATTCTAATTTTCAAATTTTGATTTTCAATTCTATCCTCAATCCTCTCTATTTTATTTTCTATTCTTTTTTCCTTTCTTATTCTTCTTTGTTTTTCAAACTAAAATTCTATATTCATATTCTTATACTTTATATATTATATAGTTCAAAATCTTATAGTGTTATAATTTTATAAATATATTAATATAATTTAAATTTATGTTTGCTTATGTTTTTCTACTATGTTATTAATTTACAACACTAGATTTTTACTCAAGAATTTCCAGAATTATTTTTATATCAAAATACTTGAAAAATACTTTAAAATACAAAATTACACAAGGGTATGTCGACATACCAAAAACACCATGTCGATATATAATTGTCACTTTTTCAATTTTGAAAGGAAGTGTCTTTTCACTATTTGAAATGATTCAAAACCGTTGCAACCTTTCACACTCTATAAAAAGGGGTTAAAATCAAATTTTTAATCATATCTTCTTCTCCGCTTTCATCCTCTTTTTGTAATAACCCGGAAATGCGAGCCAGTTTAAAATTTTTATTTTGGCAATTTTAATGAATTTTGAACATTTAAAATAGATTATTTTAAAAAAATATCGACGAGAAATTTATTTTGAATAGAATTAGAACGTATATAGTCATTTACGTCGTCGATAGAATATAAATAATTATTTATAATTATAAAAGGAATTGAAAATGGCGCGGTAGTTCGATAATTCGATTTCAAACTTTAATTGAACATACCAGGTGCAAAATAAACCGGATTTTAGCGAAACCAAAAATAATAGGATCTAATTGATGATATCTTTCCAACGAATCCGAAGAATCGAAATTTCATAGCGGGAATCAAAAGATATGTCCAGTTGAAATTTCAGAATAGTCGCTATGGAATTCATGCCTTTAAAAATGGAAATTTTGCAAACGACCTCGGATTTCGACGAAACCACTTTTGTTGGATCCATGATGTAAAGTTATTGCTAGGTTTCAAAATTCATAATTTTCTGAATTCATATGTGAGCGTGGCGAAGTTAAACGTGTTTTAACAGTTTTAGTCAATTCTGGTCGACCAGAAAATGGCCATTTTTCGAACGGTCTCAGAATTCGACGAAATTAGTTTTCTTAGGACCGTATCGTCAATACGAAGCTAGAAATAATTTTTCTGGAATTTTTAGAGTTAGCGTGTGGCCCCGGTAAATTGAAATGTGCGTTCAAATTGAATATATACCGATTTATATTTTAAATTCAACGGAAACTGATCGAAACGGCCGAACTGGCTTACGAAAGATATCCCATTGTGTTCGGAATGGGGGT